>JABYQN010000001.1:0-4918470 GCA_022606135.1 Fomes fomentarius
TCGTCTCTCCCACCAACTCCCCTTACGTAAGCACACATCTTCCGACATATCATTGCACTCTCAGTCTACACATACATACGTCTTACGCCCCTCTCCGCCGCTTCGCAGTCCGCCCGCCCTCCTCCTCCTCATCCACGTCCATCTCATCCTCGCCCATCTCATCCGACTCCAGCCCCTTCTTCAGCCCCTTCATCTTCCGCGTCTGCAACTTGCCCAAGTCCTGCTTCCCCACGTGTATCCTCCCTCTCAGGTCCCCCATCTCGTCCACCTCCAAGTTCTTCTTCTTCTTCCCCACTCCCTTCTCCACATCCTGTTTCTTCAGCTTCGGTCGCTTCATCGCTTGCTTCCATGCTTCTCCATCTGCCTCCGTATGTCGCCGCAGTGTCACGTCCAGCGACGGGCCCATCGGTGTCAGTTCCACCCGTGGGATCCGCGTTCCGGAGGCGAGTAGACGGATCGTGTATGACCGGATGTGTATTTTTGGCAGCGACGACACATCCTCCGATGGCGTACCCGATGCTTGCAGTGTCGAGGTAGCAGCATTCAGAGTAGCAGGCGTAGGTCCCAGCGAGATACTGATTACATGCTCGATCCCGGACAGGTGTATCCCGTCGATCACTTCGCCGTTGAAGAGGTCCATGAGCATTGACTTCAGCTGGATGAAGCGCGGGTGTGTATCGAATAGATCAGATGCAAAATGAAGTAGTGGCTTGTGCCCTGGTGTCGCTTTTGGTGTCTACGAGAGCTAGGTCAGCACTCGAGCTCAAAGATACTTTCAGCAAGTATGAGCAGGGCGAGGTACGACGCCATGCACAGAATTTGTGGGAGCGCCCTCGCAAAGTTGGGCACGAAACGCAATCTCTCACCCGCTCGCCGGGTCCCCACCTGAACCGTAAACAACGGCAGCGACTCACCTTAAAATCAGCCATACTCTTCCACCCCTCGACACCGACCTCGCACATATCCAACACTCGATGATCAAACATCCGCACAAACGTTAACCCATGCGGCCGCTTCTTCGTGCTCTGGCCGACCACGAACAAGCTCGCGTCGTTCTTCTGCGCCCAGAATTCGAGCGACGAGGCGTCCTCAAATGGGCGCACCGCGTTCTTTTTTGAGAAGGAGATTGCGTTGGGCCGTTTCAGCGCCATCTGCATTACCAGATATTCCAGTTGATAAGTAGACGAGGAGAGAGGAGAGAGAGATACGTACGAGCTCCTTCATGACCGCATTGACCCTCTCGCCCGCATGCGTGCCCTTGACGAATATCGCCGTGCGAGGGTCCTCAACCTCCTTCGGCTCGCGGGCCTGCAACACTCGCTTCGACCGCGCATTTTTCGGTTTTCTGCCATCGCATGCGTCAGAGCCAGTCATATGCATACTTAGAGTCGACTTACACTGTCCGTAACATGTTGTGGGTGGACGGAAGAGGAAGAGCAAAAATTGAGGAGGCGGGAAAGAAGAAAGATGGTAGCGCCCAAACTTACAAGTGACATGAATTTATGGGCGCCTGAATAGCGCACTTCTCGATCGTCCACTCAGCTCGCCCTCCTCCTTCCACAGTCACTCAGATAATACACAGAATTCCGCGCGATGAAGGTGCGCGTTTTTATCCTCACATCTACACCACACAATAAAACTCACAATTTTCGCCCAGATCGCTATCGAAGGCTGCTGCCACGGCGAACTTGACGCCATCTACACCCACATCGCCTCGCTCGAGCAGCAATACGGCTACGACGTCGACTTGTTGTTGATATGCGGCGACTTCCAGGCGATACGCAACCTACGCGACCTGCAGTGCATGGCTGTCCCGGACAAGTACAAGCGGTTGGGCGGGTTCGCCAAGTAGGTGGGCCCCCTCCTTATTTGTACATCCATTCGTCCGGCAGGTCGGTGTGGTGTGGGGCGAATGGGGACTGATGATCGAGTTGATATAGGTACTATACCGGCGAGGTGCAAGCCCCCATCTTGACAATTGTAATTGGGGGCAACCACGAAGCGTCGAACTACTTTTGGGAATTGTAAGTCTTCTACCCAATAACTCTGTCTCCTCTGCAACGTACGGGGGCTCTGCAGATACCATGGCGGATGGCTCGCGCCGAACATTTATTTTCTCGGCCACGCGGGGTGCGTGCAGGTGAACGGAATCCGCATAGCAGGCGCGTCCGGAATCTTCAAGGGGCAGGACTTCCACTCAGGTCCGTTCACCTTCGAGCACTCTCCGCATGCGCATACATGTTGATATCGTTGTCCTGGATGGGTGCGCACAGGGTATTGGGAACGTCTCCCGTACAACCACGGTGCGATGCGGAGCCTGTACCACATCCGCGAATACAACATCCTCCGCCTCTCCCTCGTACGTTCCCCCGCCCCTCCTCTTCTCCCACTCGCTCGCTCACTCCTCCGCGCGCATAGCTATCCTCCCCAACAATCTTTCTCTCGCACGATTGGCCGCAAAACATTGTTCACCACGGTGACCTCCGTGGCCTCCTACGTCGGAAACCGTACTTTCGCGATGACATCAACAAAGGCGCGCTTGGGTCCCCGCCCATGATGGGCCTCCTGTGCAACTTGAAGCCGGACTGGTGGTTCTCGGCGCATCTGCATTGTCGCTTCCAGGCGGTTGTCGTGCATCAGCCGCAGGGTGGAGAGCAGGCTGCGGCTGCGTCTCCACGAGGGGATCAGCAGAGGATGAGTGCGGAAAAGACGAACCCCGACGAGATCAGCATCGATGACGATGATGAAGAGGAAGGTGAGGGTGCTGGGGGTAGAGGCGAAGTTGCAGCACAGAGTGGACGATCGGTGTCGGGTTCGGGTTCGGGTTCGCAAGCGGGAGTGCGACACGACACTGTGCCTCGGAATCCGGACGAGATCACGCTAGACGAGGAGGAAGACGAGGTCGAAGCTCCCCCTCCGCCTCCCCCACCACCGCGCGAGACGAGGTTCCTTGCGCTGGACAAGTGTTTGCCGAAGAGACAGTTCCTCGAGGTACGTCGTCCGTTCCATCCATCCGGTATACTCACTAGTATTCATAATATACACACAGGTTGTAGACGTCGAACCGCCACCGTCCCATCCCCTGTCCGCCTCCTCCCCACCAGTCCTCACCTTTGACCCCGAATGGCTCGCGATCACCCGCGCGTTCAACCAGTACATGTCTCTCTCGCGAACTCCATTAGCGTACCCGGACGAAGCCGCTGCGCGCGAAGCGGTGGGGCGTGAGCTCGAGTGGGTGAACACGCATGTGCTTGCTGACCAGAAGGATGGGGTTGTGAGGGTCGAAGATGTTCAACAGTTTGTTGTGACCGCGCCTGGACCTGGGAACGATGGTGAGCAGGACAAGATACAGGAGAAGATACAACGTGAGTGCTCTTCTGATTTTGTTCACCTTGTCGTTGCATTCGTGCTACCGTTCGTATGCCGCTGCTTCGTCTGGCCTAACGTCTCGGTTCTACTGGTACGGCCGGTCTCAGTCATACTGTACAATGAATCCTCCCCGTCTAACGTTCCCATATGTTCCGATGATCCCAACTCTTTTACACTCGCATCTCTTACCCTTCCGTTTGGCACACTTTGTTACCTCTCTTCCTTGGACGTTCTTGTTCGTGTCTTTTTGTCGCGCAATCTTGGTTGTTCACCCCTGCTTTTACACAGCACCCCACTATCCAAACCCGCAGACTGCAGCGTTCTGCGCGATGCTGCAGATCGAGAACAAGGTCGATCTTGTCTCGCCCGGGGCATCCACATCTGGCAGTGGCAGCGCGCCATGAGGAGCCTCGAATGCTCTGTCGAGCGTGGTCCAACAAGGACCCGGACCCGCGATGTCACGTCCGCGTCTCTACTCTACTATGCTCCGGTTCTTCCCCCTAGCCTAGCCATAACTGTGCGATGTCACGTACGCGTCTTCCCCTCCCCAACTTCCACTTCCCGGTGCGGTATGTCTGGGCAGGGTTAGCGTTGTTCCTCCATTGTGAACGGACGCGCCTGCGTCATATCGATCGCTTGCCTTGCGATCTCAACGCCACCCGTCTTTCGTCTTGGCCCTCATGGACAATCGAAAAAGAGCGGCATGGCACAGTTGGCGAACTGTGAAGGCCAGAATCGGTGTTCTCTGCCGTGTATCGTGAAGCGGATGTGCAGTTAAGAATTCCAAGTGCGCTTTTCACTTATTAAGTCAACCTTTGAATGCGGGAAGGTTAGATCTCCGTCCGCATGCTCTAATTACCGATGTCACCTCTACCGCCAATATCCACGTCGATGGGGGCTGTCGACGCAGTGCAAATTGACATTGACTCGCGGACCACTGCAGGTTGTAGGTTGTGATGTTGGTAATCTCAAGTGTTTGCGGGAAGTAAGATTTCCATCCGCATGTTTCAAACACCGATGTCACCTCTACCGCCAATGTCCACGTCGATGGGGGCTGTCGACGCAGTGCAGATCGACATGGACTCGCGGACCACTGCAGGTTGCAGCGTGTTGCACTGGTCGACGTCTGGGATATCGTAAGGACACTATCGCACCGCCGGAGTGATAGGCTCTGCCCGGTGCCGTGCGTGACACTGAGAGGCAGAAGCTTGCGATGAGAGCGGATCTCGGGAGGCATATCCGTCAGTGTCTGAACGTTCGACGTTGAGGGTGCACATGGGACTCTCACGCGCGGCACCGTCGATTTGCGTACTTGGTTGACTTATGCGGGCAAGGTGTTTGTTGTGTGTAGGAGTGCGAACTCAGACCCTGGATCCTATCTCTCGAATGCAACTGGACCGCGTGCAGAGCGGTTTTTGCTTTGCGCTCTCTAACCTCACTCGTGACGGAATCGAACGGCCGCATGCGTCTCGATTTGTTCCCGACGGTCAGCGCTGGGAAGGAGGGTGCTTTGTGCCACATCTGTGTTTGCGCTTGTGTCTGCATGCGGCGGCGTGAGCTGTGTGCACAACATTGGCCCGGGGCGATGCCGGTTCTTGTCCACGCGCACGTTGTCCTCCCAATACCCGCCCTCTACCTTCCATACTCCTCTCCGGACTGGGGCCACGAGTACGTGTCCACCCGCGTCTTACGGTCCGTGACGCCAGACGTTCATGACTCCCTTTCAGTACGAGTACTTACTGGTTGCTTATTCAGTAGTACGTCTCTCATATGCTCGCATCATCTATCGTCCAGACGGTGATATCCAGCTTCGGGACGAGTGCAGAGATGTGCCAAAATCGGCCACATGGCAGTGCGAAATAACTTAACCCTTGATGGCAGTCGAGCTCGGATCGGTACGGCAGATCATTCTCCCTGCTACAGGTACACGAATGATGACATAGCGCTCAAGCCTGCGCACGACGTACACGGCAAAAACAAGAATGAGTTCAGGGTTGGAGAGTCGAATAACGAATTTGAAGGCGGCGCTTTCTCAGGGCGGAGGCGGGTCAGGCACGTAACAGGTGCGATCGTTTCCTTTTCTGGTCGCTCTGTGCTCACGTCAATCACTGTGGTCTGTGGCCAAGTTCGGCCGCGGCTCCCCGCACGGGCTGCGGTTTGGCGCACCGTCTAAGTAGTGCTGCCTGTCGATGGCCGTCCGCACTCCGTGCTCGAGATCACGGTGGTGATATATCCCGACTGTTCAGACAGAATCATGAGCGCGCGATCCGCGCAGGTATGACCTCACCGCTTGCGAACAAACATCGACCTCATGACCGCCGCGCGTGCAGGGTTGCGAACTGATTGCCCGCACATCGCCAGTTCACTCTCGTATTACAGCACTGCGGTCGGCGAACATCGAACTCTCCGCCATCACGATATCAGCTAGTAGAACGTTCTGCCCCACTGCTATCATGACGAAGATGCGGTCTGTGATGTTCTGCCACTTACTTGATCGCAGATACCCCCAGAGAGGGTACTCACCGGTGACTCTGAGGCCGTCGAGTTCGCTGGGTACCCTCTACGTCACTCGCGAACCGATACGTCTTGACAAAGGTGAGCAGCCCGTGGTTGTTCACATGTACGTGAGGCTGACCGCAGGCTGGTTTGCAGGGTCGCCGCCGGCGGAGAAGAGTATGGATTTCGTCTGTGGCACAACGCCCTCGATCACTCCCAAGAATGTCGCATCCGGTCGTAGTTGCGTTCACACCCAGTTCGGGGTCCCTGCGACCGATCAAGCCCATCGAATGACAGCACGATCGGGGCTACAGACGTCGGACGCCCGTAGCGAACTCGGAGACGACCGAATGGTCCGCACACGCACACACTCTCCCTCGTTCAAACACCATACAGTACGTACAGAAAACGTGGGATCCGTCCGGACGCGGATATAGCACGAGCGTGAGGCTCGACTGGTCGATATTGGACAATGTGAGGAAGAGAATACGGGCGCGGACCACGTCACTGGGACATGGTTGACACGGCGAACTCGGATACAGCGACCCAGGCGAGAGTCAACAGCCGCCGCGAACTCACTTGCCAGCGTGTATGCCTGTGAGCGATTGTGCTGGATATGACAACCCCTCTCTCCGTGTCCGTTCTATGCCCATACGACCCTCTACCGCATGCCCGACGATCTTCTGCTCGAACCACTGCGAAGACCCGCCGCGTGATGACGCGTTCTGGCGTTCGAAGCGAGCGTGGTTAGTCAGTACTAGTCCCATCGCTCTGGACTGGGCGGCCATCGGGGGCGTGCCGGACATTGGGAACCTTGATAGGTGAGTTCTCGAGTATTTGTGAGTTCTACTCGTTCAATTCGGGTGGAAGCATGTGCTGACTACCCAAGACTAGACAGAGCTCGACGTTACATGTTCTTCCTGCACGGGTTGCCGAGACGGCGACGGTGAAGAACGCTCCCAGCGTTGTCGATCTAGCTCTTTTGGCAGTACGAGGTGAGGCATTGCTTGGCCCCTTCCGTGGCTTCCATGTCTATCGGCCGCCCGCACGAAATCGCAGCGTCTCTTCACGGTGTTGAATTGGACATAGCCGATGAGCTGCCTATCGTTCTCATCCCTTCGCCCGCCTTCGAGGTGAATGGACGAAGCCGCAGGGCGGCACGCACGCTGACATGACCATGAGACTGAGACTGTGTCACTTACAGATTCCTTCTCTTGACCCCGCGCATCCTCTCTCATCCCTCCAAACCTTGGCGTATCTCACCTCCGTCCACGTCCACGTCTCCGTCTCCGCGTTCCATCCACGTTCCAAGAGGTCTGGGTTCTGAAGTCGTTGCTCGTGACCGACGCGGGAGCGGTTAAGACGATAGAGTCGGCGAGCGGAAATGAAGGATGTAGGGGGAGGTCGATAGCTCGCCGAGGTCGACCATGATCCGTCGTCCTATATCTCACATCGTGGCAGGCAGGTACAATACCTGCAGATCGATTTCTCGCGCCCTCTGCCCCTTGTGCCTCCGCCAATCGTACACGAGGTCTCAGGGAGCTGCTCGTCGGGCCTGCCCCTGCACGGTGACCATTCCTACAGCCAGAGTCTCGCCCCGGCTCGCCCAGATCGTCAACGATTACCTGAATAATTCAATGTATCTGACATTCGGCGAGGCTCCCGTTCCCTGCAACCGTGTTCTCTTATATTCAGCCGTCTTTCCACGCCTAGCACTCCTCGCTGGCACGAGGGGGTTTCCCGTAGCATACATACATACTGGCAGGGAATGTCCGATGCCGGCCGACATACACGGGCAAGTGGAATGTCGGTAATTCTGATTTCGCTCGCAACTCTTCTGTCACGGTCGCTGATCGTGCCTTAGAAGAAGTCACGGCCTTCTGAACAAATCGCTGCGCAGCATGACGAAACATCCCATGTTCTGCATTCTGAGAACAGAATACCGGGGCAAGGATGTGTTTGAGGTTCACGAGGGTCCACGATTCATACACTTCATCAGTGATATGCTATGGGCAGTCCGATCTCCACAGTGAGCTCTCGCCCCGGACACGCCAACCGCGTCAAGTACTCATCCCAATGATCCCATAGCTTAAGTCAGGTTGAACGCTGATCCCTGACACAACACGTGTGTACGTACACCACTGGCGCTCTGGGTGGTTTGACGGCGGCAGCCGGGCATTCCCTCAGGCACTGGTCTCAGTCCGGAGTGCGTCGAAAGGGCGATTCGAAGTGCGTTGAGCTTGAGGTTAACGCTGAATGCAACTTTGCTTCTCGGGAGTCGCACCCCTGGGCCGCCTCAAACTGTTGTCCGCTTAAGGCTATCCGTGGGCCCAACTCCGACAGCCCGGGCCGGGGGGCGGGAGAGGCCTGCGAGCGAGATGTTTCTGATATGTGAATTCCTTGAGCGGATTCTTTTGCGAGAGGCGAGAAGGCGAGAGAAGGTGTTTCAGGAAATGGCGTTGGTCTGTGCCAGTGCGCCGGGAGATCGCGCGAGTGCTGTGGGCAGATGGGCCCAGAGTCTGGAGGAAATCGGCTTACGGCACGCGGGAGGAATGGGCTGGCTCGAGATGGATGGCTGTTCTCACGTCCCGCACGCTCACACACTGAGAGAGACCCTCCTATCGCGTGGCACTACGTTGATCGCTCATCACGCGCACGAGCGGAAAACATCCGAACGGGAGCACAAGTTAGACTTGATGTCCGAGTCCCCGACGACTTTGAGTAGCAGTGCTCGAGATTTTGTACGAGTCGGACAGACTCAGCGTGCCAAGAACACATGTATCTACAAAACGCCTGTCAGTGATAAGTACACAATACCAAGACGTATCAGCGAGCGGCGTCGGCTATAATCCACATTGACAGATTCGCTCTAGTCTCACGCGTCGCGGCGATCTCGGAATAAAGCCAGGCTGGGGGTGTGCCTGACCACTGATGACCCTTCGAACAACTGCGCCGGTCCCGGTGATTCGTGAACACCACACTCGTCCAGCGCAAGTAGACGGTCACATCCTCCGCTTTACCGTCTCGCTCCACAGCGAAACAGCCTCGCGCGCAGCTCAGCTAGGACCCTATCAACCCTGAGCGCGGATTTTCTCTTTCGTCGGAACTGGTCAGTGCCAGTGGCCGGGTGGGCCGCGCGTGGAGGTGGGGTCGCGTGTGCGGGTACCTTACGATTGCGATGGGACAGGCCCCGAATGCCGATGCCGGCGGGAACACTGTCTTGGGCCGATTGACTGATCGTGTTTTGACGGCGCCCTGAGTGCGTAGACGAGAGAGTGAGATTCGGATTCTCGCATGGGATCAGTGCGAGCAGCCGTGCCTCGCTCGTCCGCGGACAAGGCCGAGCACGGTGGAATTCGAAGCCTGTACTTGTGCGAACTGATGTGTTTCCAGCTCCAGTGTTCACTGAGCTGTGGAGAGTACTAAAAGCGATCGTTGAACAAGGGCGGGTAAGTGTAAGAATCGGAAGAAATGCCTTGTACTGCGCTAGGCTCATTTGACTCAAGTATCTTTCGTCACCGTCTCAATCCAGTGCAGCTGCACCTCAGTGAGCAATCCCGCCACATGCGGTGTTTTAGCCCCCAGCATGTTATGGGTATAAACGTATACGTATACGTACGTACAAGTAGCACATATGGTCACCTCATCGAACAAACTCTCTTCGTGCTGCCATGCGCGCTCCCTGCACATAAGTTTGTCCTTGGGCCTATGATCATGGAGCAGAAACTTAAACATGAACATGTGTGCAGTGGCATGCGCCAAATGCCCAACTTTGCCCGACAGCGTGACGAGACGACGGCCCCAACGGCTCAACTTCACGGCGCGCGCCGACTCGAACCGCGCGCAAAATCTTTCTGCAAGTACTGTGAGCCAATGAGACGGACGGTTCGGGACCGAAGCGCACGCAGATCCCACATGCATTGGGACGTGCATATGACCCATACCGCGCACCACCACCAACCACATCATGGCTGGGTCGGGACTATGGTAAGTGGGTTAATCAACGTCCGTGCGCACCCGTTGCACACGTGTCGCCACTGACAGCAGTCAATCCGACTACGTACTGCCATGTGGATGAGCATGAAGCCTAGCAGTCAGTATGCACAATGAAGATGACGACGGACGATAGTAACTTACGTCTCGCTGCAGCGGCGGACCGCGCCTAGTATTCCTATTCACCCGCTGCGGAGATGAACGTGAGCATAAGGCGACGGTTTCGACGATACGGCGGAGAGTATCGTGGGCTACGTGTGGTTTAGGTTCAAGACAGTCGATCGCCGCTGCTGCCATAGCACCTGGTTGCCATTGAACCCCGCAGAGGAAAGTTGGGCCCGGAGTTCAAGTTATCGCTGTGCGCGACATGGATATGGTGACTCGCCGGGATGATGATCGTGATATCGATACGAGGATGATCCCTGCTCGTGGACACGTTCAACAAAGCACAGCGACCGAGAGAGCCCAATTCGCTCCAACTGCCAGTGCAGCACGAAACGCCTTCGACTTCAACGCAAGCTCAAGCTCTCTCTGCGGAACGCAGGGTCCGGACAGGCGAAGGAAGCTGAAGTGTGGTAGGAAGGGGTGGAGGTCGGGGGCGGCACGGGCCATCGATCCTCCACGATGCGCTGAATCGGACGATGCATATGGCCATGGACAGCTGGGACACAAGCCTCAAGTCTCAGCAAGGTTCGGAATGGCGTCAGCCGTCTCGAGCGAGTCTGGAGTTCAACTTGGCGGTTGGCGTGAAGTTCCAAGTTCACACTGCACACTTGACTCTGAGAGTTGAATGGAAGAATGGAAGGAGTGGAAGAGTGGGAAGACGGCTGTTTGCGAGCGCGTCCCGTCGCGACGTGGTCGACCTGTGCGGGATGTACGAGCGTGAGAGGCCGAACCGGGAGTGCGGAAGGTAGCAGTGGGCACGGTGCAAGGTCCGAGGAATGGCAATACAATAACAACACTGACAGTTCTTCGCGCATTCGCGGGTCGAATTCGAACGCGAGAAGGGGGGGAGGGGGGGGCGTGCCGCGAGTCGTGCCGCGAGCTCGACATATGCACATCCAACCCACCTCGACCCATTCGAATTCGCATCCCACGGCGGACACAGTCAGACTCACGGACGGTGTGCTGGCCATCGAACCTCCGCCGGCGCCGTGGCCGTGGATGCTGGACTCGATCGATATCGTCCGAGATCCATTTCTGGAGCTTGTGGGTACTATCTCGCGGGGGTGCCGGCGGCAAGTCGTGGCATTGACAATCAGAACAGGACGAGAACGCGGCCGTGGGTGCGAGGGAAGATGGGAAGCGCGCGAGTGTATCATACAGTGTACGAAGCCGTAGATACATACGGACTGAACGTAGAGCAATCTCGCTCGACGCGCTCTCACTGTCCGGCAGGAACACGTCGACGTCCATCCCGTGCAGTGCTGAGAAACCGAACAGATGGCGGTTCAGTGTCAGATCTAGAGCTGGCTGCATTCAGTATGTGCGCATCGCCAGCGACAGATGTAGAATGTCAAGAGGTTGAGAGGCGCGGACGCGGACGCGCTGGGCGGTCAACTTGACAAGGATCAGTATCAAATAGTGCCGGTGGATGTCGACGTCGACGAGGCGCGCAAGCTTGTTCGTCAGAGATCCAGAACAGGCTACGAAGGCGCAGAGAACAGCGGAACGTATGAGACGTGATCGCGCCGGAAGACGAGAACGAGAACGAAGATGGCTGCCGCGGGCGCCGGAAAGCCAGAGTTCGCTGCATGCGTCAGAAGGCCTAGGATGGCGATTGATGTTTCGCATTGAGCAGAACGAGATGTCGAGGCGGCCCGGATGCTGATCTGACGACCAAGAAAAGATACTGGATGGAGCCAGGGACGACTCGGCGCATCGTGACCTCGGCATTGGGACAGAACACATGTATGCGAGACGGCGGCGGGGTGTGTATTATATTTTAGACGCAGAGCGCTTGGTAGGAAGGTCGTGACGAGGTCGGGGCTCGCGGAGCGACACTGCATGATGAAGGACGAGGGATACGCGCTAGCCCGTTCGGGGGTGGTAGAGAAGGCGTCCGCGAGTGACGATGCCGGTGAATAGCGTCGTATCCGAGTGCGGATACCAGTGTGCCATTGGAGAAGTCGACGTGCAGACGCAAGGTACGAGGGGCACCGTGCGAAGGAGGGATTCACGCGGCGAAGGCCGGCGTGAATGAGAGGTATGTAGATAGAGCGCGGGAGAGTGACTGTTCCCCAAACGCGCGCATGGCCATGGAGAGCGCCGTCGAGTGGCATCGAGAACAAGTGATAGAAGTGGTAGTTGCGGAGTCGGAGATGTAGAGCGAGCCTGTTCGCGGGATGGGTCGCCAGTAGTCCGAGTGCGCGCGGACGTACACAGTACATGTACAGGCGGTGCAATGTGCGTTCGAGTGAGTGCAAAGTACAGCCGTGCGAGCGTCGATCAGGGCTGGCGCCAGGTTAGACAGCACTGGAATGGACTGCCAGAACGCGAGGCGGGGAAGATCAAGTGTAAGTAAGTAGCAGTCGTAGGCTAGCGCTCTCCGCCAGGTACGGTTACGACTTATATGAGCTGGAGTGTTCGGACTCGACTCGGACTGTCGAGCACAGCCTGAGGGTGTATGCACGGGGAGTGGGACAAGGATGTGGTTGGGTGCGGTGCCTCTGAACGTGAGCTATGGAACTTGAAGTGCAGTGTGCGGCAAATGATCGTCAGTTGCGATAAGACAAAGGTTAGCGGAGATAGACTCGAACTGCAGAATCGTGTACTGACTGACGAGACATGACGTTGACAGGCTTAGGATCTCTCTCAGGCACGCCACTACCTCCGCTCAACGAACGAGAGCTCGAGCGAGGCGCGAGTATCGCCCGTTAGAGCTACAGTCTGAGCCTGGTGTGCGCGCGTATACCACTATGGCTACACGCTGGCCGCGGGGTTCAGACGCGTTATCCCCGCGACGTCGACAATTCTAGATCTGAACTTGAACTCATTCCATCCTATGCTGGGTCCCAGTGCAGAGAGTGCGCCTGGAGTGCGCTGAGCTCAACGGTTCAACGTTCATGCATATGTTCCATGGCAGACACTATCTGATTCTGGCCCGGTCCGAAGGAGAGAGTTTGCAAGAGCTGCTGACAGCTGAGGCTGACAGCGTGATTCAGACCATGTCGAGATGCGTGTTTCAGCCGCCGGGAAATCGGAATTCGACGGGACGCTGCGGAGCGTTAACTTGGCAAGGCGTTCCGTAAGTCGCGGCTACAGGTCAGCAAGTGTCCACAGGAGATGGCTCAAGGTTAGCATTTCCGCTGGGCTTTCTTTGCTGGGAGCAAAAGCGGCGATCAGAGGGCGATCAGGAGGATAGGATCACAGGTGGCGAGACAGCGGTGATATGGGATGGATGGGCGATGGGCGATGGGCGATGGTGGATCGGTGCGTGGGTATTGCCATCAGCGTGCTAGATTGTGGGATGAACGGGTTTCGTCTGGACGGCTTGATGGCAGTATTGGGATGGGCCTAGACTTTGCGGCGGGGGACGGAAAGCGGGCGGGCGGGATTCGATCTCAATCTGGGAATGCCTCATACTTTATCCAGAGCCCGCTGTGTAAGCACATACGAATGGCCGAACGGCAGCACGGATTTTCCCTCTCTATAAGCACTCACAGTCAAGTACTTACGAATCGAAGGAGTTCCCGATGAGAGGCTGAGGCGCAGAGCTCCGGTGGCCGACCGCTCGGACTATGCGGCCCGCTGGAGAGGCGGACCACGTGTGAGAATGGATCTGGGATTGCAATTGGCTGGGACAAAGAGCAGACACAGCCACCAAGGGGTGAGAACGTGAGAGACAAATCGCGCGGCCATCCCACTCGCTCTGCTCTGCTGCCGTGTTCGTCGCCGCACGCTGTGCAATCGGATGCGAGGAGCGAGAACGCGACCGCCACGGAAGAAAAAAAAGTGAAATCTAAAGCTACGCAAATTTAAAGCAAGCGGGTCTGGACGCGTTCTGTTGCGAGCGTAGTGCGGCTCGGAGGGTTCGATTCCGACGGACATGCGGGGCTGACAGTGCTGTCGCAGACATGATGTGCATCCTCACAGCAATCATACTGGCTAACCGGGGATGGCGAAGGATTGTGGTGAGGTGGGATGAGGTGCATTCGTGCATGGGGCGGACGCAGTCTACAGAGCTGTGCGCGATCTCAAGCTCAAGGTTAGGACCGGGGCTCGGCGGCGCCGGACTGGACAGCAAGGTGTTGTTCGGTGAGATTGTTCGGGAGCTGGAGGAGATTGGTGAATGGAGGGAAGCGAAGGGGGGGATGGGACAAGCTCGCTCGCATGGCCAAGTTGGCGGCGATTGCGGGAAAGATTGGCTCGAACGGGAGGAGCACGTGGAGATAGTCCTGTGATTCCCCGAGTGATGGGCTGTACGTTCATCCGCGGCCGAGGCTGGGAGAGGTGTGTGGCGGCGAGTGGGGGGAGGGTGAGGGAGAGGCTGCGGTGCGGGAGGAAGGCAGGCGAATGTGTATGTTCTGATATGTTTGAGGTGAAAGGACAGGCTCCTTCTAGATTCGGGGCCGGCGAAAAAGTGCCTGGCCCAAGGGAGGGGAGGGGGAATTGGAACTCCGCCTGGATGTGCCTTAATTGAGATTTGAGGGCTCAGGCACCTTTTAGGTTGGGCGAGTGCCGCTTCCAACGGCCAATGGACAGCCAAAAGTCCCCGCATCCAAGTCCTCAACAGCTCTCCTCCTCCCCGCCCGACGACAACATGGCCGCCGTCGTCGCACAGCCCCCCTTCAACACCGACCACAACGACCCCCGCCTCGCTCCCCCCGCCACCTCAGCCGCGGGCAAGTCCCGCTATCGTCCCGCCCCGGCCAAGACCTTCCAGTGCAGGGGCTACGGCGAATGTAGGATGGTCTTCAGCAGGAGCGAACATCTCGCCAGGCACATCAGGTACGTCCCCGCCTCCTCCATTTCACACACCTCCATTCCACCACCACCACCACCACCCGCCTCTTCTCCTTTTTTGGTTTTTTTCATCTATCGCCCCGCCCCGACGCTCACCGACGCCCTCGTCCCCAACAGGAAGCACACCGGAGAGCGTCCGTTCACATGCCACTGCTCCAAGCAATTCTCCCGCCTCGACAACCTCCGCCAGCATGCCCAGACCGTCCACGCCGACAAACAGGACCAGAACGAGCGCATGATGCAGGAGCTCACCTCCCTCCACGCCAACATGACTGCTGCCTCCAAGGGCTCCGTCTCTCGTGCAAAACGCGCAAACGCCGCCTCAATCTCATCCCCCGTCGGTCTTTCCTCCACCGACCCCGCCTCCCTCAACGGCTCCATCCCAAACATGGCCGTCAAACAGGAAGACTCTTCCCACGCTCTCCTCCCCATCTCACAACGCCCCGGAACCTCCACTGGCTACGAGGGCGCAGGGAACGCCTTGTTTCATCCCCCAGCCAACAGTCCATGGCACGTACACAATCCAGACAACGACAGGTCCGCCACTCGCCCCACCAACAACAACCATTCCTTTCGTGACCCCGGCCAGTCCTTTCGTGCCCCCTCATCATCATCCGCTACACTCTCTTCCTCCTCAGCCGGCCCCGCCTCCTCTCTCTACCAACAACAGCAGCTCAGCCACCACTCGAGTCAGTCCTTTCTCGTCCCCTCCGCCCCCTCCTTCAACTTCAGTGTCCCCGATCTCGCATCCTCCGCTCGCCCAGGATCTAGCAGCGGCCCTCCACCTCCACCACCAACGGCCCCAGTCGACCCAGCTCGATCCCTCCCACCCCTCAGTGCCGTCGTCGCCTCATCCCTCCCTCCCGTCCGGCCTTTCCCACCCCCATCCTCATCCTTTGCGCCGCTCCCCTCCACACCAGCCGTCTCCTCAGCCGGCCAGCAGCCCCTCATACACTCATCCGTACTACCCCTACCAACCCCATCAGGGCCCTATCACGGCCGCCGACCCTCAACAGCCTCTGCTCGCCCAGGCACTGCTCCAGCCTCTTACTACTACCCACCAGGCTCTGCCGGCCCAGCCCTTGGACCTGGAGCAGCACTATCAGGCGTGGGCCCAGCTCACCGCGGGCCAGAGCTATCCCTTCGGTTTGCCGCCGTCGGTGGACATGGACGGCTCGAGCCCATACGCCGACTCGGCAGCGGCTATGGAGGCGCAGGCGAGGATGCAGCAAATGCAGCAGCAGCAGGAGACGAACCGACTTCGCCAACCGGAGATTCCCCATTTTCCTTCCACGCACCCACCACCACCGGGGGTCCGGGTCCCCGGCGTACGCCTCCACAGGTGGCGAGTCAGCAGGGTTCGGGTTCGCATATGCGCCTGGCGCATCCAACCCTCGAAAACGACCTTACTCTGGATCCGACGATGATGACGGCGAACGGCGCGAACGGCTCGGCGGAGAGTCTGCTCTCCGCCCAATTAGCCGCGGCGGGCCAGCAGGGGAGTACGAATACGAGTACGGCAGCGAGTCTCGGCCGCAGTCTCGACGGCTCTCCGTCATGGAACTCTGCAATGACCCACCTGCAGATGCAGCAGCAGCTCGACCATTTGTACCGCTATCAGCACCAGGGTCAGGGTCAGGGACAGGCGGGGCGTCGCGGCCCACCACTTCCTCCGGACTCGTCTCTTCCGCAGCGCAGCTCGCGCTCGTCGATCGCCCCAGTCGGAGCCCCCCTCCGTCCTCCTCAGGTGCAACATCCATCTCAGCGTTCGGCTCCGTCTCCTCATTCGCAAGCTCAGCAGCAGCAGCAGGACCAGCAGGCCCAGGCGATGGCGCAGCAGTATTCGCTCGAGCTGCACAGGCAGCAGGAGGACCAGCTTCGGCAGCGTATGCAGCATCAGCAGGCTCAGCAGCAGCAGCAGCAGCAGCAACGCGAGGAGCACGCGGAGAGGGAGAGGCGGAATTCGGAGGAGTTTTATATGAGGCGGTACGCGGAGGCGTACGCGAACGCGAATGGGGGACCGCTTTCGGACAGCCCGCATCTGCATCCACAGGGTATGGCGGCGGGCGCGCAGGCGTATTTTCCGGGGCAGCAGCAGGACAACAGCAGCAGCACGTATCAGCTGGGAGCGGGGGATGGGGCGGGTATGCACACGCACGGACCGCCGCCTTCGCACCAGCACCAGGCGCATCGTCATCATCATCATCCGCATCCGCATACGCAGCAGCATCACGCGCAGAGAATTCACCACGGGCATTCGGTCGGGGGAGCGCTTCCGCTTCGCCCTCACCCTCACTTGCAACAGCCTCACCTCGGTCAGCAGATGCTGGACGGGCCTTATCCCCTCTCGGTAGTGGTTGACGGCATCGCGGGGGACCCGCTTGCCGTTGATCTCGCGATGGGCTTGGGAGGGATGGGAGGGATGGGGCTCGCTGGGCTGGATAGTCCGGGGATGATGAGTCCGTTGCCGTTGGAATGAGGCTGGGGGCGACGTGAGGCGCACGCGGACGGTCCCTTGTCCTGCTCTTGCTCTTGCTCTTGCTTGGGGGGAGGAGGGCGGGGACGTCGTGTCGCTGGAGCTCGTCTCGCTCGCGTCGCGTCGTGTTACGTGTCTTGCGTCTTGCGTGCTCGCGTCTCGTTCTCGTTTTCGTCTCTGTTGTCTTTCTAGCTTCCGCGCTCAAGTTCCTTGATTTACACGTATATATTTATATCGTACTCACCCGTCACCAGCGTCCAGATTCTGCACATACATTAGCATACCTGTACGCACCCCCTAATGCTCGGCCCGCCCTTGTCTTCTCTCGCTCCGTGTCGTGCTCGTATGCCCCTTTGCGCCTACATTTCTACGGAACATACAAAGCTTTACTTTATCTTGCGCCCTCGTGCTCGTGCTCGTGCTCGTTGCGTCGTATTCTATGGCCCACGCTTTGCGCTTTTTTTTCCACTTTCTACGCTTTTTTGGGGGGGGGCTCGATTCCGGACGATGTGTTTTTTTATATGCTAAGCTTTATGCTCTATGCTCTTACGCGTTCTCTTGCTCTTCCAAACTTCGCTGCGCTACCCGTTGTCAATACCTCTCTCTACCTATTACAATATGCGCGGACTGTTACTTCGCGTGCTTGATATCCCCCTTGTCTTTGTCTTTGCCTTTGCCTTTTCCTTTGTCGTTTCATTTTCCTTTTCTCTCCGTATCTCCGTACTTGACTCGTCTCATATCGTCTGGTCTCATCTCATCTCTGCTTTTCTTTTCTCCGCTGTAAGCACGGTTTTAGTCTATGGTCGTCTAGAATAAAAATGGGTGCTTGCGTGTAAAGATCCATGTGTGTTGGACGGTGTGCTTGCGCCTCCGGCTCTCGCTCACTCGGACTCGTCCGTGACAGACGTCGACTAAGACAGAAGGATTGGAACGTGGATCGTGAATTCGCGGACGGATTCGCGCAGTCTCTCGATCGCACCCGACGTCGACGCCGGACGATCGTCAGTCTATGTCATTGTCTAGCCTGAAGGTTGAGCCTGTGTAGGCTATAGCTTCTGCAACCTCTTCTCAGCTGTGAACCTCTTTGATCGTGCACGCGTGCGATGGAGGATGATCGACGGTGGGAGCTCACATCCGACTAGTCCCATGGCCATCGGAACATTGAATCATTCATTCGATTCTGAGCTCTCGCAAGGACGTTGACCTTTCTGAGCTGGAATTCGAATACTTGCGCTCGGGGAGCGATCGCGAGGATGTAAACCACAGCCGACTCGGATGAAGTCGTATGTGATCGCGGCTAACGCAAGAAGGCTTCGCCTCCGGCTACGTATACAGGCCTAGGGTACGGTGGAGTCGACGCTGGCTGGCTGACACGCGAACGCAGCCCCCGGACATCATCCAACTCATCCGCATCATGGGCCTGTCGATCACTGTTTGTGTTTTGGGGCTTGGAGCGGGTCGAGGAACACAGGGGCAGATGCAAGATGCGTGTGTACGTATAACCCTCCGCTGAGCTGTGCGCCCACGCGACGACGTCAGAGCTTGAGGACGCGGGCTCGGGGATGCATGTCCGTAACCACTCCACACCTGCACCACTCTCGCCCTCCACTGGCACAGAGTGGTGAGTATGACTTGCATCAGACGGCATCCGATGCACATTCATGATTCCAGAGATATACATAGAGTCGCTTCAGACTGTGAGTGAAGGAGCGCTCTCCAACTTTGCAATCTTCGCGCGCGTCGATCATAGCTGGCGGGCCGCCCGGGACGTATCGCGGGAGAACGTCCGTCGAGGCGCTCTCGGCTCGCGTCTCGCTCTCGCTCTTCTCAGTCTTAGTCTGCCTCCCGCTCTCCCTCACAACATTCGTAGCTGTTCTGTTCGCAACAAGCAATGCGAGCGAGCAAGACCGCCCAAATTCAACCCTTGAACTACTGGATGACGCATCACGCATAGCGCTCTCATGCAGATCGCCGCCGGAGAGAGGTGCGCGAGCTTCAGGAACCCGCCCACATACCCCGCGATCTAACCGATCTTGCCAATTCCTCTCTCTCTCTGTCTTCTTCCCTCCCCCCGACCGCCACATCCATCCCAACGCCGCCCCCTCGGCGTAGCGACCTGTCAGACGATGACAGAGTTCAGTGCGCGGTGCAAGCGGTCGAGGAGAGCGAAGGAGAGAGCGAGTGGTCATGGAGGAAAGAGGAGGATCAGACGAAGCGAACATATCACAGATTTGGATCAAAGGATGCAAGTAAGCGATGCTCCCATTCAGCGGGGCCCGCGTACGCTCAGGTTGGCCTGCTCAGCCAGTCTTGAGCTGCTCGCTCGCCCCGACGGTTCCTGTCAGTTGTCGACCGACGACGTCCTTCCTCTGCGCTCACGCCCACGACCAGCCCAGAGTCTGACGCTCCTTACCGCTCCAACTCGCTGTCTTTCCTTCCCTTCCCCCGCCTGAAGGTCCTATCTTGGATCCTCCCTGGCCTCCATGCTCCCCGCCCTCCGCCCACATACCCTTCAGTACTGCCGACTGCTCCCCGTGCCCGTGCTCGTGCTCGCGCCCAACCCGCCCGTCTCCTCTCGCACTCGCTCTGATTCTTCCGACCTACCATACCCACCCACGCCCACGCCCATTTCATCCGCAACACATCCCTTGTTCATCTGATCCTCCGTCCCTCTCTGCCATACCTCATCCTGCTTCTCCCGCTCCCTCTGCACCAAGTACCTGGCCCCACATAACCTTGCACGCCGCAGCAGCAGCAGTCTATCCCCCCACCACCTCCCCCTCCTTCCCGCTCGCCTCTCCCGTCTCGCCATTCACACCATCTCCTCGTCTGATCCCGATACATGAACTTCACCGTCGACGACGCCGATCCGACCTTCGCGTACTCGACCGGCTGGGCCGTCCAGTCCGACGCGGACAAGGACAAGGATGAGTTCTTCCAGAGCACGTACCATGTCGCCACTACCGACGGCGCCGCCATGTCCTTCCAGTTCCAGGGCTCTGCCTTTACGCTCTATGGCTCCAAGGGGCCTGGTCATGTACGTTTATATCTTCATTTTCTTTCTTATCCTTCACATCTGCGTGCATTCCTCCCCGATCACGTATCTCGTCGTATTCCTGTGCGCGCGAACGAATACTACCGCCCATTCACGCGTACATGAACCGTGAACGTATTGCTCGTATACACGCGCGGACGCCCAACCTCACTCTTCTCCTTCTTTCCTCTAGGCGAAATATCAAGTCCAATTCGACGGCACAGCCGTCACGCTCGACGCCTCCACCTCATCCTCTACTACCTCCTTCCGCCAAGAGCTCTTCTCGCACACCTTCTCCGCAAACGGCACCTCCGCCCTCCACCTCGTTAAGCTCACCGCCATCCTCAGCGGTGACGGCCTCAAGGGCAAGTGGCTTGATGTTGACTACATCTCCTTTACGGCCGGCACGTACGTCTTCCGTCCATCTGTTGAGGCGTGGACATTTGTTGATTGTTCGTTGCGGCCTTGGAACCTTGTGCGTTCGTGCGCGCCTACGTGTGCATGTGCATGTGCGGATCTGGATCTGGATCTGGACTTTGCACAGTGGCGAGACGTCGTCCACGACTCCTATCGCAACCGCGCCGCCATGGCAGACTGAGTACGTCCCATTTCCTCACCCTCCTGTTCTCTTGTTCTCGATTTGGCTGGTATGTTGTTGTCCTCTGTGCGCGTGCGTGCGAACGAGCACGCACTACGCACGCGCTGCACTTGTTCGCTATCTCTCTCAGAGTCATCCAAATACCCGGTGTGCGGGGCGTGGTACCTCGTGGCTTTGGACGATCGCCGCCATACTGCTGCTGCTGCTGCTGCCGCCGCCACTACCGCGCAACGCAACCCGATGGCGCCTCAGTGCCTGAGCACGCGGGCGCTGCCAGTACAAGTCCCGACTCATGGCGCGCTCGCAGTTACAAGTCGCCATCCATCTCCCATCTGCCGTCTGCTCTGGCTATCTGGACTTGAGCTGTCCGGCAGACCCGGGAGATGGTGAGAGAACTTGGGCGACTTGGGATGACATGCATCTCATGCATCGTTCGTTATTGATCACAGCGTGCTTCGAAGTCCCAGTCAGCCAATGCAGCCAATGCAGTCATAGTCGCGCTCAACCCCGCCATCTCTTCTTCTTGATCTTTCTTGATTCATTCGCGATGGAGGACGCGAGCGCGAACGACGAGCGCCCCGAGCTGCTGCCTTCTCGATATCCGGGGAGCGCTATGCGGGGATTCTATGTACGTACCTGGTCGCAGCCGCTGCGCCGCGGGCAAGTGCAGTCTTCTTGATCTCGTTTTTGTGTCACCGTGTTTTCGGCTCCGGAATGTACGTATCGTACGCTCGGACGGATACTGACCTCATTCGTCGCACAGAACCTCATCCGGTCTCGATCCTCTCACATCGTATGTCTTCCCCTAACTTAAGCCTGCGTTCTCTCATCAGCACAAGCATGGATCACCTTGACTAACCCCCGCACTCCAACCCGCACGCAGACCATCCGGCCTCACGTCCCCCTCCTCAACATCCCCCAGCAAACTCCCTACGATCCTCGCAATCGTCTTCGGGGTCTTCATCGCCCTCGCCCTCGTCGCCCTCGCCATCTACCTCGTCCTCCGCCGGATACACGACCGCCGCCGCGCCCGCGAGCGCGCCTTCCGGTACGGCCAGTCCTCCGTCAACCCCACCACGAGCACCGGCTACTACTCGGCCTCGGCCGCGTCCGCCTCCGTGAAGAGCGGCGGGGTCGGGAGCGCGTTCACCTCTCACCAACATCATGCGACGAGCCATCACGCTGCCTCGCCTGCTGCGTACACGCACGTCCCGTCTCTGTCGAGCAACGTGCTGGAGCTCCGGAGCATGTCCATGTCGATGGACCGCGAGGGGGCGGCGACGCCGAGCACGGCGCGCGTGTTGACGCCGATGAGGGAGAGAGAGAGGGAGAGAGAGAGAGAGAGGGAGAGGGAGAGGGAGAGGGAGGGCGCGGGGACGCCGACGACGACGCGGGCGCTGATGAGCAGCACGTCGCCGATCGCGTGGACGAACGTGACGGGGAAGAAGCATCGGGGCGACGCGGACTCGTTGAGGACAGACTTTTTGCAAGTATAGGTAGCAGCAGGCGGACGCATCTCAGTCTGTCCATGTCGGTGTTCATGCACATACGTATGCAGTCATGTGTGTCTGTGCTTTTGGTTTTTCTTGCTGTTGCGGTCGCTGTTGTAGCTTGCCCCTTTAGTTGGAAAGGTTCGACCTTTTTTATTAATGTTATTAATGTTGTGGACGCGGACGGTACATGTTATGTTCTGTGCGCTCACGTTTTGTTTTCTTGTTGCGTACTTCGAGACTTGTACTTGGCCGTGTATGCATCATGCATCATTCTTCTTGTACATGCCATAGGTTTCGTCCACCGATGAAGCTTAAAAGCACGGAGCTCAGGACCAAGTGCACACTGACACTGACCACTGGCAGACGGCGCCGGGTGGAATGGTGGCCTGTGCTCGAGGTGCACATGCTGATCCACTGGGGTCTCCGGCGAGAAAGTGCTTGTTTGCAAACTGAGCACGACGCGGTTGCCCGCTGGGAGCGGGTGGCCTTCCAAGCCGGATTGGATGCCGTGCGGATTGGAATGACGGAACCTTCAGAAAGAGGGGAGAGCGATATAAGTACGATGATCCTAGGTAAAAACATCAACGAGCCATTTCGAACACAAGCATATCAACATCCGGGGGGGCCGGACACTGCTAGCCTCGCAGAGAAAGATGCCCATACGGATGTCCAGGGGTGCCACCGTGCGGTGTGCCGCGTGCGCGAAGATGAAGGGACTCGTGAGACGAGCCATAGGTGCGTGGGGTGTGCACGGATTTGTGGGTGTGCGACTGTGCGAGCCGCGACATGTTTGCACAAAAAGAGGAGGAAAGGCCGCCGCAGCGACCCGCTGGGGCAGTTACAGTGTTGCACTCATCTTGTCACACAGCCAGTCACCGTTGCGAACATTATACTACTGGCATG
Organism: Fomes fomentarius; assembly: GCA_022606135.1. NCBI lineage: Eukaryota > Fungi > Basidiomycota > Agaricomycetes > Polyporales > Polyporaceae > Fomes > Fomes fomentarius. The sequence continues at coordinate 23,328 of JABYQN010000001.1, forward strand.
GCACCTAAGTTCTAACTCCCACAGAACGATCTATCTGCAAATCGGATCGACAAAATCAATGATCGTGACACGCTCCCCATTCCACAATGCATTGCGAGGGCTGACATCTGTCGGCTCAATACCCACTTGACGCAGCTTGAATACGGCGTCTTCCATGAGAGTCCTGTGCCACTCACTGAGCACAGTGCGAGAGATGATCAGGGTCACGGGTGTCACTCACGAGATGTTGTCGGGTGCAGAGCACTCGTTATCCAAATCTTGGCCTTCGTGCGACAGCATCGTCACTGCATACCCACGATACTTGAACAGTCCATAGTACTTCGGGATGGGAAGTGTTGCCAGCTGCAACCACACACGCACGGCCATACTGCCCTTGCATGACCTCCGCGCTCACTCCCCGCCCGATGCAACCCTTAAGCAGTGTGAGTTCAACCACAGAGGGCCTAATCCATGACATCACCCAGTATATGCACCAGAATACCAACCCCAGCCAGATGCCGTGCTCGAGATTCAAAGCCCATTCTTGCCGGACCAGCGGAACCGAGTACAATTCCCACTCTGTCCGCAGATGCACCAGCTCACACCGCCCCAACTCGTACTCATGCCACTGCCTGAGCAGCGTGTTCTTGAGAGCACGGGCTGCGGTACTGCCAGGGAGAACCAAGTGGCTCCTCCTTGAATTGGCTGCGGTTGCCGATGAACGTTCTGCTGTTCCGAAGCGTGTGTTAGCGTCATTGGGCACCACGGCAGGACAGGTGAGTGCACACTTGTGGCCGAGCGGACCACGTATTATCGTCTGACGTGCCACCTGTGCCCAGAAAACCATCAGCATGAGAGCGACATGCTGAGCAGGGAACGAACTTACAGAAGTCGCCACGCACAGAAATCTCACAAAGTCTGACCAGCTCATAAGGGTCATCTGGTCGGCGGAGGCATTTATTAGTGCGCGATGATTCGGAGCGAGGTCACCTGTATCGGGCAACCGGAATGGGCCAGCGACAGAGAGTTCACGGTCGCCCGTGCGTTGGATGAGACAGATACCAGTGCGGCATCCAAATGCCGCCAGATCGCACTGGTACCCGAGCATCTGATTCCAGACCTGCGTCTCGGTTACTCTCTTGGGCGACAGAGATGAGTCATTTATGGAGCACTCACTTGAACAAAGTAGTGGCCCGCAGTGTCGCGATCCTTAAGGTGAGCTCCATTGTCGAATGTCTCGGCGCTGATTATGTTCTCCATCCCCGGAATCGCCAGCAGCCACTGGAATTCGCCTTTCAGCTCTATGAGCAGGCTGTCGACAACGTTAACGTCCTTCACGGGTCGTACATTTTTTCTGCCAGTAAACCTCACGGCGATATCTGTGCGAGTGAGCCCGCTCTCGGACATTGTGTTGGGAACGGCGCCAAGCCTCCACTGTGTCTTCTGAGTGGTAGTTGTCGGATGGGGTTAATCAAGCGTGTCCAAACTGGAAGAACAATATCACCGACGTGTTGTTTTGTCAGGCAAACCCTCCAACGCCCCACTGGACGCGAGGAGCCAACAGAGCGCGTTACAAATATTCATCCACGCGTTCATGATATCGTTCTTCTCGGTGACCGTATTCCAGTACTGTTGGTAAGAGATGTCCACCTCCACCTGACGCGCTTCCCATTGTCGCAGAGCGGCCTTCGACTCGTCCAAGGCCATGACCGGCAACTGGTCAACATGTTTGATCTTCTTGAGGGGCAGCTGGAAATAGTAGTATAGGCTTTCTGTGCCGGCTTGCTGTGTTGTGCATCACGCCAGGAAACACGAACGGAGCTGTTTTGTCGTCCAGCTTGTTCAACACGTCTCCGACGCGTTGGCCGCGCTCTGCAATCTCTGGCGGGTGGGTATGCGTCAGTTGATGTCACCAATGCGGGAGTGTGACATACTCTGCATGTTGGGAGGGTGAGATGGAGGGATGGCGGTGGATGCTTGGAGCCACATTCCTCACTGATAGTCGGCGGCTTGGCCGTGAGACGGTGGCTGCTACGCCTGCTCACTCTTTCAGTTCCGTTATGATCTATGTGAAAATTTGTAGGTTTCTTCGATAGATATTCGCCACCCAGACATGTCATAAGACCCATTATGACCGTAAGTAGTTATGGAAATTACTGATCAACAGCCTATAGAATTGAGACTGCACCTCCTCCTCGGACCACCGCTTAGTACGTCTTCTTAGTAGCAGACGGGACAGGCGAGGATACTCGTGACATTCGTTCCACACGAGCGCGCGCAACTTGGCGAGGAAAGAGCGAGCGGTTTTCTATCTCGCACTGCTCCAGGATCATGTCCAGGGCCGATGGAGGGATATCGCGGCGAGACGAGTCCGGGACGCGACCTATCAGTTGGACGAGCCTGTCTTCCGCCTCAGCCGCGTCGCTCTGGCAGGGTCTCGATTCAATCAGACACTGTGCACATACTCGACATCTGGCGTCCGCTGTCCTGAGGCGTTAGGGTTAGGGTTTAACCCGGGACGAACAGAAAATCGAAATTTCGTGATTCCGGGTTCTTATGCAAACGGCTGTAGTATATGTTTGCTCGTTGGCGTGGAATGAGTGCTGGTCGCGATTGGCGTGATAATCCATTGAGCAGCAATCTGAGTCGAAGCCGATGTGGGACCAACGGCGTATACCCAATAAGGCAGGTTATGTCAGAATATAAGACTAGCGCCTATGCTCCAGAAACTTCTCCGTCGGACGATGGACTTTTCGGAACCCCCTCCAGCGCCGTCTGTCGAAGCTTTCCAGCCCGTTCGCAAAGCCTCCATCCTCCATCCTGGTAACAACAGACTGCTCTTCTCTTTCCCCGCTCTGGATAAATCCCCTACCCAGCCTGGTCTACTAGCCGTCAACCATCGCCTGGTCCAGGACGCGTGCCGTATCATCTCCAACAACTCCGATGGATTCCTTGCAACCGACCGCGAAGGCACACGTGTCATACTCAACGATGTGCTGCTACTCGAGCCACAGAACTACTACTTCCATCTTACCTCATCTCCTGGGATCACCAACTATGATATCGTCGCCAACTTTGCCTCATGGACATTCCCCGAGTCACTTCCCACTCATTGGTGTCGGGACATTGCTCCTGGCGAACTCATTGAGGCTTCGTTGTGGCCTAGGGGCAGTCTACAAATGTCGGACGGGGTGAAGGCTTTGGATCAGCGTTGTATCATCACCAAATACGCCCGGTGTACGTTCGCTCTTCCTGACTATCCTCGGACCGTGGCTGATGTCATGAACGCTTGTTTTACAGCATGCGAGAACGCTCATCTCGTCCCATCTGCCCAGAAAGACTGGTTCTACTCAAACGACATGGAACAACACAGTCTCAGTGAATTGGCAGGTATCAGCGACGTCGGGAACGGTGTCTCATTACGCAGCGATGTACGTGCCTGTCTCGACCGGTGCGGTTTCGTCTTTTATCCTGTCGGAGGTCGATACGTAGCATATTTCGTGTCTCATGAAGAGTTGGAGTACGCCGCGCTCTTCCACCGGCAGTTCGTATCCATGCATGCGCGCGTGGCCGCACAATTCATCTACGCGCGTTTCGCACTGAACATCTTTGGTCGCCTACCGCCTCGTTGGTCGTCCAGATCAACGCCCGGAAAGAATCCGAAAGCCGGGAAGGGGAAGACTAAGAATGCGACGAAGGCCGTGGCCAAGGGGACCGGTACCTCCGCTCTCCACATTGTACATGAAGTCCAGGAGGATGACGACGATGGCGAGGGTACGTCTTTCTTCCGCATCTCTGCTTATGTAGGTTGAGTCTCATCCTTGCCTGAGCAGCCAGTGACGAGGACGCTGGAGATGCGTCTGGGACTTGTATGTGATACAGGCGTCCGCAGTTATGTGCACCCTATTGATATGTTTCATAGCCATGGACCGATCTGGCTCACCACGACACACCGAGCTGGAGTCAATGTCTGCGTTAGGAGCCGACACGGCTTATGAGAAGCGCTGGACGGAAAATCTCATCAAGAGGTTCCCCCTCGTACAGCAACGTACGTCATGCATGTCGCTTCTATATCGTGCTCTAGCTTATGGGTGTGGACAGTGCCAGATGTTGTGGACCCACCTGATGTGTCTGGGACAGGCTGCCATATGGACACCCTGCGCATGAGACGGCTGAAGATAGCATACTTTGTGGAGAACCCGCAAGTCCGGCAAGTCTGTGGTCCAACAACGGTTCTTGACTCGGAGGACTGGGATTCGAGTTCAGACGACGACGCGCTTGAGCAACTGGACGAAGATGTGGGACAAAGTGCATGTGAGTGAGCGAGAAGGGTAGAATATGATTTCGATGCAAAGGGGTCAATTTCACGAGCACAGATGTACAAGTGCCTCAGATGTGTTATAATAATATTCACTGGGACCGCACTGCACACACTCTCAGTTAGAAAGATGGCGCCGCAGTGCCTGAGCACGCGGGCGCTGCCAGTACCAGTCCCGACATGGCGCACTTGCGGTTACAAGTCGCCATCTCCCATCTGCCGTCTGCTCTGGCTATGTGTACTTGGGTTCTGTCACAGTCCCGCTCTGTCGACAGACCCGGGAGATGGTGAGAGAACTTGGGCGACTTGGGACGACATACATCTCAAGCTCCGTTTGTTATTGATTTCAGCGTGCTTCCAAGTCCAATGCAGTCATATTCGCGCTCAACCCCGCCGTCTCTTCCTCTTTACCCTTCCTGACACAGACGCAATGGAGGACGCGAGCGCGAACGACGAGCGCCACGGGCTGCTGCCTTCTTGAGATCCCGAGGAGCGCTATTGCGGGGATTGGTATGTACGTACCTGGTCGCAGCCGGTGCGCCGCGGACAAGCGCAGTCTTCTTAATCTCGTTTTCGTGTCACCGTGCTTTCGGCTCCGGAATGTACGTATCGTACGCTCGGACGGATACTGACCTCATTCGTCGCACAGGTCTTCATCCGCCGGATCTGGTCTCACATCGTACGTCCCCCACCTACGCCTGCGCACACGCATGGATCACCTTGACTAACCCCCGCACCCCAACCCGCACGCAGATCATCACGCCTCACATCCTCTCCAACATCCCCCAGCAAACTACTCACGATCCTCGCCATCGTCGTCGGGGTCTTCATCGCCCTCGCCGTCTACCTCGCCCTCCGCCGGATACACGGCCGCCGGCGCGCGCTCGAGCGCGTTGCGGTATGGCCAGTCCTCTGTTAACCCCACGAGCACCGGCCCCTACTCGTCCTCCGCCGCCTCCGTGAAGAGTGGAGGGGAGCGCGTTCACTGCATCGCGATCTCAGCAGCAGCACCACGCGACTAGCGATAACGCTGCCTCTCCTGCGTGCACACACGTCCCTCTCCCGCGTGCACACACGTCCCCTCTCTGTCGAGCAACGTGCTGGAGCTCCGGAGCATGTCGATGGAGCGCGAGGGGACTGCGACGCTGACGACTGCGCGGGCGCCGATGAGCAGCACGTCGCCGATCGCGTGGACGAACGTGACGGGGAAGAAGGCCCGGGGCGACGCGGACTCGTGAGGACAGACATTTTGCAAGTATGGGTATATCAACTGGAGTACAGCAAGCGGACGGACGCATCTGTCGGTGTTCATGCACGTACGTTATATGTGTCTGTGATTTTGGTTTTTCTTGCTGTTGCGGTCACTGTCGCAGCTTCCCAGTGGATGGTATACATGTTATGCTCTGTGCGCTCATGTTTTCTTGTTGCGTACCTCAAGACTTGTACTTGGCTTTGTAGGCAAATGTACGCATCATGCAGCATTTTTGCACATGGCACCCCGGGCTAGGAACTCTTCGTTGCGTCCATCGAGGAAGGCACGAAGCTTAGGACCTAGTGGACACTGACACTGGTAGACGGCGCCGGGTGCCAGAATGGCGGCCTGTGCTCGAGGTGTCGCATGCTGATCCACTGGCACCGGCGAGAAAGATCATGTTTGCAAACTGAGCACGACGCCGTTGCCCACTGGGAGCGGGTGGCCTTCCACGCCGGATTGGACACCGTACACAGTGGAATGACGGAACCTTCAGAAAGAGAAGAGGAGAGCGATATAAGTACATCCTAGGTAACATCAAAGAGCCATTTCGAACACGAGCATATCAACATCCAGATCTACATATGTTTCACATTCGCCGGAGGCCCAGTAATCGCTAGCATCAACAGCCCGAGACTCGCAAAAATTGTATCAGAGAGCTCGGTGAATTCATCAGTACGAACGCACCCACCTAACGCTGATCCAGCCCTGTCAACAGCCTATAGAATCCAGACCGCACATCCTCCTCGCTCCACCACTCATGTCTTCTCCACTCGCTCGATACACCCCTCATCCTTGGGAAGATCCTCCGCAGCGCACATGCAAGGCGGTCTACGTCACGTTCATCAATCTCACTTGCGAACTTCACCCTCCAACAGGCCATCGCGAATGTCAAGTGTTGCAGCTGGCTCTGCGGCGGCGGCTCGTGGCCAACCTCGCTATCCTCCGCCAGCGCACAGAGCTGATCGACATCTTCCGCAGACACGTTCGCGACGTCGATATCGAGGACCTCGAGGTTCTTCATCTTCATCGTGAAGGCGACGACGGAGGCAAGAGATGGTTCTCCCGGCTGCTCAACCTGATCCGCCTCTGAGTCATAGTCCATGCCGCTGTCGACCCTGAACGCCGAAAGCTCCTTCAGCCTCGGCCAGGCCTCCTGAATACGGGTGAGATCCTCAACAGAGAGGACGAGGATCCGATTCGTGCTGAAAGAGATGTGTTCGAGAGAAGATATGGTGTAGAACGGTGATGCGATATCGGAGAATGGCAGCTGTATGCGTATACCCAGAGTAGCGTATGTGTCCAAGTAGATACCGAGAACCAATGTACGGAGATTTCGCAGTGCAGGCATGTCGCGAATCTTCTGTAGAGCGGGAAACACCCCTTGGACCCCATATGCATCCACTTTCATATCGAGAGTCGATAGACGCGTAGACGTGGCGATTGTGGAGAGCATCCATACGAGATCCTCGACACAAACCTGATCCAAACCAGCGGTTGCAAACCTTCTCAGCGACTTGAATCCCGGCAAGACGGTCTTCGAGTCAGGAAGTGCCAGTGGCGGCTCTCGCTGCCCGAATGCCTTGCGCGCGAGGGATGTCTCGACATCCTCAAGATGGACTAGGGTAGCAAGGTGACGGAAGAAAGAAGGGTCGACATGAAAGACGCGTATCGAGACGAGGGAGCGTAACGGGATAAGCGGAGCGCATATGCCATACATCTCGCTTGGGACATACAAGACGCGAAGATGTCGTAACTGTGGCCGCAAGGCTGCGAAGAGCGACATATCTGCAGTAGAGTCGATATTGGGTACATAGATGAAGGCGGATAGGGAGGAAGTGCGGACGAGAGATCCTAGCAGACGGGACAGGTGAGGATCTCCGGAGGATTCGTACCACTCGAGCGCGCGCAACTTAGGAAAGAGCGGGCTGTTTTTTATCTCGAACTGCTCCAGTATGACATCCAGGGCTGATGGACTGATCTCGCGAGTCGTCCTACCGAACGCAAAGTACTTTACGCGGGCAGCGAGGTGTTTAAAACGCTGTATCTCGGTGTATTGGATTGCTCCCTCTAGAGTCTGTCAAAGAGCGTCAATTGATCATAACCGAATGCAAGGTGACGTTCCAACTAACGTAGTTGGGCGGACTTGAAGCCGTCTTGTACGTTGTTCGGAGGTTTGAGAAGGTATGCATAAGCGGAAGCAGCCCATTGGGCAAGACGGCCCACAACTCCTGGGACGCGGGTTCTGAGAATGCCTTGCATGTCAACGCTGCACTGGCAAGCGTGCGCCTGTGTAATCCTTCGAGTTCGTCGTCTTTAGGGTGACGCAGCCGGGTTACTGTTTTTCCGAAGAGGTCTGCAGGCCGCGCAGGGACAAGAGATCTAGACAGATGCTGTAGAATCTCCCGTATAATATCGTCATTCCAGGGTGGTGGCATACTGGCAGTCTCGGATATCGGTCAGATCTTAGAGATCGCGCAAGGGAGCTGAACTAGAGTAAGCAGGCTCACCGATGTTCAATGCGATGTATTACGATCTTGATATCACGTCTGCAAGCCAGTCAAAGTCAAGTGTGTATGCAAGTACTTACTTCAGTACAGCCCTAGGTTCTGTTTGTCCCAAACAAACAAGCCTCGGGCCGCGGGCGCTTCGTGCTAGTGACCAAGTAGTAAATCTGGCTCCAAATTTAAAACGATGTTCAGTTGCGTCTCCTGGTACCACACAACGACAATGTACCTGCTGAGGACGCCGAGGAGATTGCCTAGCGTGTCAATTGCAGCATCAGCAGTGTATGCAGGATACTAACTTGCCAGTTTGAATGTTCATTCCCAGGACAAGGACAACGAGACAGCACTACACACCGAGTATACAATATGTCGCGGGCGCGACCATGATTCCATGTACGTTCTTCATTTTGCTCTCTCATACGTGCATCTCCCCTACCGAAGTTCTCAATTACCCATTCCCCATCTCCTCGGTCGACCTGCCATGTGTGATTGGCAAATACACGCATTCACACATGATGTTATATTATGCTCATATGCACGACTGGAACACACTGACAGTATGATTTCCTCATGGCTCCTCAAGTTGTTCTAGGTCAGTCCAAATTGACAGCCCAGCCGTCACGCTCGACGCATCCACCTCCGAAATGTTCTTTTTCGAACTCGTCTCGCACTTGTTTTGGCCCAACGGCTTATCCGCCGTACACCCTCAGCCGCCTCAGCGGAGATGGCTTGGAAAAAAGTGACTCGCCATCAACGATATCTTCTATAGGTGTGTATCTTGCAGAGGAGGACTCGTCTGATTGTGGCGCTAGGGTCCCTCATAGGCGCCAGCGTGGGTGTTGTTATAATGCTTTTCAGTCCTTGACCAGTCATGTGTATTCAGCGTCTGGGGTAAGTACATATGTGGGGTTCCGATCTTTCATCGAAGTTGTCGGCGTCCCCGCGCTTTCAGGTCCGTCGGACTCGGGTTGCAGAGTCCAGGAACCGCGCTCTAGACCTTCCTACCGCGGCCATGCACGCATTAGGCGCTACTTAGTAAAGGTTAAACTGCTCGTGCGATGTCGCGATCGGTGTGGAGTGCCTGAACAGTCGATCTCTCCACAATATTAAGGGAGAGATGGCGGCGACAGTTGGTACTCTAATGGCGGTGAGCAATCATCCAATACCCAGCACTTGGCTTCCACACAATTGGTTGCATCCGTCAAGCGTCGGTGCCCCTACTAATATCTCATAAGCTCTTGTCCCGCTCTAGTCCTTTGGCCTCTCCGCCCTCCTTCGCCTACCTCCCCTGCAAACACAGACTGTAACCCTTCATATGGTATGTTACCTCGCCCGCCCTTCGCGTTCCCTCGCCAATGATCCACGATCCCCCGGATAGCCTGAGCACATACAAGTCGAGTTCGTCATCGTCGGAGGCTCAATATGCGGGCTCTCCACAGCTATCGCCCTCGCGCGCGTCGGGCACAAGGTGACGCTGTTCGACATCACAAACCCCTTCGAGCCGGTACCTATCTTCATCTTCTTATGTCCGTCCCCCCTTCATATTCACGTTTGTGTCGTTTGTGTGTGCGGGTGCAGACACCGCTCGATCATGGCTGCCGACTTCCACCAAATTCGACGAAAATGTACTACCGGTGGGGACTGGAGGAGCGTCTGCGGAAGTGTGCGATCAAGTCAAGAGGGACGATGTTCGCCTCCTGTACGTGAACCCCTATCTGTGCACTTACATCTGACCCGAGCTGGGGACGTATGGCGCAGTCGATTCTGGCTCCGTTGTCGCCTCACAAGACTGGGAAGAAGACGTGATGGAAGAGATCGGCGGTGACTTCCTCCTCGTACATGTAAGTCGTGGTTTTAGCATGATTTGATTCGCCCAACCACTTCGCTCAACATCCACGCGTGCGGTTCAGTATACCCACCTTCGGGAGACGCTCGCCGAATTCGCGGAGGAGCTTGGTGCCATCATACGACACGGGCCGGATGCGGAGGTCGTGAGTGTGCACGCAGACCCGCAGCGACCTTCAATCACACTCAAGACTGGAGAGATCGTCTACGCTGACGTTGTCGTGGGCGCGGATGGATACTACTCGTCTGCGTGCACGCGAAAGGAGCTCATGGACGCGCTGGAACAAGAGGACGAGCACGACCCGACAGGCATCGCGGTGTACAAGTATGTTCGCCTCTGCGTTTCTTCTTCTCATATCAGTCTCATTGAACAAAATCGTTCCTGACTCTCCATATAGCTCCATTATCCCTGACCACGATCTGGACAAGGTGGAGGACAAGGCGTTCCTCGAGAAGATCAGAGGCTCAGTACGTCTCCGCTCTTCCATTTGACCGCTCTCTGTGCCTCCTACCTGGCTAAACGGTGTCGCGTGTAGGGAAAGGTCTTTACATGGTTCGGCACATCAGAACACGGGGCACAGATATACCCAATAGTAAGTCCGAGTTCTAAGTTTCCATGTGTGATATCAATTAATGAATCTCGTGCTTTCGGAAGATGCAACTCGACGGCGAACCTCTGCTCATGCTGTGCGTATACACATCACACAAATTTGACAACGACGAGGACAAGGAGAAGGGCGCAACCGTCGAGATGCTGCTCGACGAGCTCAAGGATGCAGAAGAAGAGTGAGTCTGCATATAGCATAAAGCCTCACAGATCATTTATTTGGGCATTTATTTGGGCTGTAGATTGAGGCAGCTCGCGAGTCACGCAACCAGGATATCGTGGGTGCCAATATTCGAGCGGCCTGCGCTCGAAGACTGGGTACATCCGGACGGAAGGGTCATCTGTATCGGAGAAGCGGCTCATCCAACGCCTGTGCGTGGCCCCGTCTTTCGTCTTTCTCGATTCCTCGTCCTCACCTCGTCTCGTGCCCCTCAGGTCGGCTCGACGTACACATTCGGCATGTCAACCGGCGACGCTGCCGTCCTCGGCCGGCTCTTCACGCACATTCACCGCAAGGAGCAAATCGACTCCTTCCTGAACGCCGTGCAGGAGATCCGGGAGTCTCGCGTCGAGAACGTCATCAAAGCGTCCACCTCGAACGTCTTCGCAGTCTCGCTTCCCCCTGGCCTTGCGGAGACGCACGACCGTCAGATGCGCGAGCGCGCGATGAAGGGCGCGGCCAGCTTATCGCGTGGGCGCAGGCAGTCGAGCGAAGAGATGATGCAGGTGATTGAGACGATCTTCGGGTACGACCCGGAGGACGAGGCGGACGATTGGTGGGTCCAGTGGGGCGTCATGCAGGAACGCGCGGCGCATTGGACGATCATGGACGAGCTGGTCATTGAGGAGGCACTCGAGGAGCAGGTGACTGTGGCTGTTGCGGCATAGCGGCGCGCACGTTGGGGGCCTTTGGGATGTTGATGTTGTTGTAGCACTAGGGTGGCACGCTGCGCGTGTCTTAGTGTATTGTCTAGTTTTTATATCGGGTTTACAAGCTTTGTGTATCGTTCATCCACGTACTTCTGAGAAATTCGAAGATCCGAATGTGCAGTCGGGCACATTCGCCGCTTTGCTGAAGCCTCTGTGGTGGTCCTCAGGCCTAGGAAGTATCAGTGAGGTGTCTCGCTGCAGGCCATTTGAGTTGCTCTTGTGCGCATTTGCCGGAGCTGATCATAGGCCACGTCCCGGGTGACACACCGCGACGACGAGTTAGATGGAGACATATATATGTTTACGGGAATCATCCCACTCACCGCGTGCACTCATGAACTCATGACCGCGGAACTTGCATACAGTATATGTATCAAGCGATCTCTAGAGGAAGTTGCCCGTACCCTCACGACCCGAGGCTGGCTGGCCGCTGCCAGTGGTATGAAATGAATGGACAGACGTGCATTGCTTTGGATGAGGATGGCAGAGAACCAGAGCGAGCGCTTTACCATTCGGCGGCTGCCGAGGGATCAATGGGTACAACACGCGCGCGGCGCTAAGGCTTGAAGGCGGCTTGAAGCTTGACCTTGTCCACTTGCCACTCGACGTCCACCCGAATCCGAATCGTCTCCGCAGCCTCCGCCCAACCTGCGCGCAAGACCCAGTACGTGCTTGGCGACATAATGCAACTCATCTTGTGCGCGGTACATGCGTGACTTCCAACGACTTCCTTCTCGCCACCCACGCGTCGCCATTGTCCTACTACTGTGAGTCATCGTTGTACTGCACAAGACCTTTGCATGCCGCGACGCCCTATCGCCCAATCTGCAAGTACCATCGGTCATTTGCAGGCAGGAGGGTGGCCCTCTCCTGCAACAGCAGCTTCAGACACACCTACGCCGGGTTACTTTCAGTTCGCTCCGCCGTACAACGCATAGTCCTTGTCCGGCGGGCATCTGACGACTCTCTGGATTGCGGAGCCCCTGCTATGCAGGGCGGCGGTCCGATGATTCATCGGATACAGGATGCACGAATCCCAGTGGTTCTGCAGCATATGGAACCTCGCCAGGTTTCACATGCCGGCCTTCACGGCCCACCGTTCCAATGACTATATAGGTCGCCCTATGTGTTCATTGCAACCTGCGTCTTGCCAGCGCAGTATCGTCTCTTGTTGCACCGTTATTGGGTACGAGGGGCGTTCCGTGTCTCACCGCTTTTCTTTTCCAACCCACCACAAACGCATACTGATCAGTTTTGAAGATGGTTTGTCGTAAGCCTTGCATGGCGCCGATCGATGGATGCAGGTGAATAGTAAGTACATCGGCGCTGACTGAGCTGCTGGCCGTTTCCAACTTGATTGAGGTCCGTTGGCTGGAGGAGGACCGGTCGGGCACAGAAAGTGAGTACTTGCATCGACGCTTCTTTTCATGTGTTTGGTATTAGGCGAGGTATGCGGGATTCGGTCGCAACGATGGGATGGGCGAGATGGTCACGTTCCACACAATGCACAACCAAAAAAATCCCGATTTCTGGAATCCTTCGGTACGTATTGCATCGTGCCTTCACCTTGTGTGCGGGCGCTGATGCTTTGTTCTACAGAAAGCTTCAACAGTTCTTCTACAAGTTCGAGTTCCGCCCGTTGTTTGCGCGTCGCATGCACAGAAAACCGAGCCCGACCCGCCCAGTCGAACCTTTGGACGATCCATACCGTCTCATCAGTGGCGCAAACTGCGTCCCATCTGAATGCTTTGGACCAAGGGCCACGACGTGTCCGTTGGACGCCTCCTTGGAGACACGTACCGTGCTGAGGCAAAGAGGTACATCGGCGGCGTCTTCCGTCTCGCACCTCAAGATTACCATTGCTTCCACGTCCTCGTTGATGTGTGTGTGTGTCACTTATGTGTTTAGTTCCGTAACATCAAGCGATCTTGGACGTTCATAGCGAGAACGTGTGCACGATCGACACGAAGGACAGCTCGCAGTTCAGCCGCATGCTGTGCATGTGCATCGGTGCGATGATGGGCAGCATACACACGACATCGACGCGAGCCGTCTTGTGATGGCTGAATCTGTGGATGTCAACGGTCTCCTCCAGGCACGCCGCACGGAAGGACGTCGCCATCTTTTGCTTCGGCAGCAGCGTCGATGAGCGGTGTTGGGACTAGTGCAGGTGCGAGCGCAGCGACGAGAGGATCGAGTAGAGTGAAGGATGCGGTTGTTGTGGACGGTGCGGCCTCGTCGAGCGAGGAGGAAGGGCCGTCTTCATTGATAAACTTTGGTGGAAATAGATCTGCATCTCGCATTCACCATCGTAGTTACACGGCCGGAAAAGATACTGTAAAGTATATCAATGTTTGTGCACGTAGCCCATGCAGTTTGGGCTGTTGGAAATGCAGATGACATGTCATGAGCAGGTTGGTCACACCTGCGAACAAGTCAAGGCGGAAAGCGAAGGCCCTTGATGAGCACATTGTCCATCCAATAGATTTGGAAGGAAACTTGGCATGCCATGCTGCGGATAGAGTGAGCGACGTACTCGGAATATATCTCTGCAGCAGAACTCGTCGTCTTGCCTCAGAGTCACGCGGACGGCGTCGGACCCAAGTGATTCAGACAGCGAACCGGTCGCCCGACACTCCATGGTGAAGACTGGGATGAGGGCGACCATCTGCGGGGCCCTGGGGAAATCAAGAGAGACAGAGGACGGATGTCTCTTCGGATGCCACAGCTGAAATTTAGTATTGCTCGGTGCAGTGCTGGGTGCTGTGGCAACTTGTCAGCAGTACTAACCAGCGAGATTGGACAGCGGCGTAGCACGTCATTGATCTCGGCCGATAGAGGAAAGGACGAGTCCGATGTTCATCTGTAGCAACGTTAGAATATCAATATCTCAGTTTGCAATGTGATATAAGTACATGACACAGCACACGATAGCAACGACAACCTCGAGGCAAAGACATGAGTAGTATAATACACCAATGAAACCAATCGGACAGACCTGAACAGGAACTTTCTACAAGTACAGTAAGAGTCGCTCCCGTATTCACTGCAGCTCTGCGCCAAAGACCTCTCTAATCTTCGCCGTAAAGTCATACGACTTCCTCATGGCCGCGGCGCTGATAGAAGCCAGGCGTGGAGGGCCGCGAGCCGCATGCATACTGACAGTGTGGATTTGTTGGTTCGCACCCGCGCCCACAATCGGCCCATGCGCGTTCGAGCAGTACATGCACCCGCATGAGCACGAGGTGAATGCGATACTCTCGCGCACCTGGATGAGCTTGGCGACGGTGTCCCACCCCAGCGCCTCGAGCTCGGGGACAGCAAGCGCGTCCTGCTGCGCGAGCGTGAGCAACGCGGGCTCGGTCCAACCCGAGATGAGGTACTTGCGGGCGAGGACGATGCGCGTTACGGGATCGCGGACGAGGCGAGTCAATTCGCCGATGGCCTTGTCCCGAATGGCTTCGAAGAACCACATTGTAGAGAGTTTGAGGACGTGCGTCCATTGGTCCTTACTGAGGCTCCTCGTGCTGGTAACGCCGTATGCACTGGAATACCAACGATAGTCGTCAGCAACTAGAGTTATATTTCGAATCTTAGGGAACGTCCGAGAAGCACATCCCATGCACTGCGGCACGAGGACGCAAAAACGCTGTCTCAGAGCGGGGCCCGAGAGCGACGGGCGACAGTGAGTCAACGGCAATGGTCCCGAAGCCGTATAGGTTGGGGAGTCAAGTGGGCATGCAGGAAGTGGGACGTCAACGAAGGAATACGGGGGACTTACGGGCGAAACATGACCCAAAGCAATGCCCGGAACTCCTTCTCCGTCACACCATCCAGGCGAATCGGATTATCGTCCGTTTCACCCTCACGCTCTCCAATCACACCTTCAGCTGAGGGAAGTTGAAAAGTGTCGTTGAAGATAGTCGACTCTTGCTCAAACGGCCGACGCGCGACTTTGAACAGCACTTCTTCAACCTTGGGAGATCATGATCAGTACACATGAACTGGTGAAGCTGGGAAGGAGGCACCTGGAAGATGATGTCCCTGCAGTAGAACTCATCGTCGCGCCTCGGTGAGGTTGGGGAGGGGATCAGGATGGTATCAGACTCGCTGGAAGAGGGGCTGTTCGTACGCGGCTCCATCGCTGAGATTGTGGTGTTATCTGGACGATCTGTATGAGAGGCAAGTCGTAGAAAGCCACCCACCTGCAACGATCCTGTACTCAGGCTTCGCTCATGCACTCAGACTGAAGACTACTGCAAGTCTGACAGAATCGACGAAACGCAAAAAAAAGCGGAGGATAGGTCAATAGCACTTGTTCACAAGCTCATCTAGGTTGCACTTCCGAGCAGCCCAGGGCGGGGACGGGGGAGGAGGAAGCTCGACCGTGACGTCGAGGACGCGGACGACTTGGGAACAAGCGTCGACGTCCAGTCTCACGTCCAGGAATTCCGGACCGGTCAGAAGCGGATCTGCTCCGCGCCCACTAAGTAACCTCAGGCTTGGAGAACTTGACTGTGGCTCGTCCGGTAGGAGTCGCCAAGGGTTGCAGCTTGAACCCTTGAATGGTGAACTCTTGGCACCGCAATATAGCATCCAAGGAACTCGCTAGAAAATCACTAGCGAGATTCTCAAGCACTTCTATCATGTAAGTTGTTCCCTCAACAGGAGACGGACTCCATGAAAGGGTCTAGACATAGAGGAAGGATAACTTGAAGCACCGCGAACTTGACGACTTGCATTTGCGGGACCGTCAAGCACTGGGCTATCCTCGGGAAATTATACAAAAATCTATTCGGTGAGTGCTCCGACCCTGCTCGATATATGTTTCAAAGACCACGTAGCGGAGATGTCTGTTTCAGAGACGGATTATCTCAGATTGGGATCTCATCCGGATGAAGCCCTCTTGCAACTGAGATATTCCAACGTTACTGCAACAGACTCATCGCCTCTATCGATCGAGATCATCTCTCGCCCCCATTTCAATGGCTACGCCGCTGCCCCATCTCGCTAGTTAGTAGTACTTGCTGACAAATTACCGCAGCACCTAGTCTTCCTGGACCGAGCAATGCTTTCAGCTGCGGCATCCGACCTTGGGCACCCATCTTCTCTTGCTCTATATCCCCCTAGCAGGGCCCCCGCAGATGGTCGCCCTCATCCCAGTCTCTACCATGGAGCGTCGGGCGACCGGTCATACGTCTTCTCAGCCATCTGGGTCAGACGCTGTCCGTGCTACCCCTCAACGCTCGCCGAGGCGAGATAATGAGTTCTACTGCAGGGATATCATGTTCCAGGCACGCCGCTCACTCTTTCCGCGGCATTCAAGGCTCTAAGTCAAGTCTAGGTGGACGATGTGCTTTTCAAGGTCCCACGTCATCCATTTGAGCACCATTCAGAAGCATTCGGCGCGACCTTCGGACTACCGCCTGTTGACCATCCGAAAGGATGCGAGGGCACAACAGAAGAGCACCCCATCCATCTTCTCGGAGTGACTGAAGCTGAGTTCCGGTCGCTACTGAGAGTCATGCTCCGTCCGTGAGTTCTCTGCGCCTTGCACTGTTTCCTACCGAGTCCATCTCTCATACTGATGCAATCACACACCTCTGCTCAGAGTCTACACCTCAGACAGAGCGCTCACCAAGGACGAATGGGTCCATGTCCTGAAGCTCTCGACAATGTGGCTCTTCGACAACATCCGCGACAAAGCAATCAACGAGCTTTCCCAGCTCGTCCCCGAGCCCGTCTCACGCATCCTCCTCTCTCGCTCCTTCAACATCCCCGGCTGGACCGAGTCCGCCCTACTCTCTCTCGCGCAGCAAGACTCGCTCGCGGCCGCAGAGCTGCAGCCCCTTGGGTGGGACACCATAGCAAAGCTGATCAAGGTCCGGGAGAGCGTAGTGTTCAGCGGGTGTTCGTGTGATTGCATTTATTGCATTCACGCACATGGGCCGATCATCGTCGATGGGAATCCGAATGCGCACCCTGCGGTGTCGCGGTCTGCGGCTGTGAGCACTGCGGCGCTGAGGAGATCGTTTGACTTCTGCGAGAAGATCGAGGAAGTCTTCGGGACGGACTTGCACTGAATTTGTGTTCTTGCTCCGCTCTGTGGTGGATTGGCCCTTGATACGTCTGTTTGCTTTCGTTTTCCGAGGTCGTCTCCTTTGTTACTGATGTCTCTACTGTCTCTACCGTGTCTCCTGACGCCCTCGCTTCTCTTGTCTCTCTGATCTTGCTTCTTGCAGGTGGACTCCGCATTGTAGCCTAGGCTTCTCCAGTGACTCGTCATTTTGCGTTTTTCTACAGTCACTCTCTATTCATTAGCATGCACGAGGGGCTAGTTTGCAGGAACGATCTTGTTTTCCAACCAGTAGTGGGTGGGCTTTCAAACCGGGTTGAACACGGGCAGTAGAATGACAAACCTGCAGAAAGAAGTGAGAGTGATAGACCTCCTAGGTAACATCGACGAGGCATAGTGCATCGCATGTTACACGAACGTATCAATATCCTGATTCACATGTGTTACACACTCGCCGGGGGCCCAGTAAGTGACGCGGACAGCATCGGACCCAAGTGATTCAGACAGCGAACGACCGTCGCCTGACACTCCATGGTACTTAGAGACTAGAATAAAGAGCGAGAGACGACGGATGTCTCTTTTGGATGCCACAGCTGAAATCTAGTATTGCTCGGTGCGGGAATACTGGGTGCTGTGGCAACTTGTCAGCAGTACTAACTAGCGGCGTAGCACGTCATTGAACTCGGTCAATAGAAGAAACGACGATTCCGATAATTATCCGCAGCAATGTTAGAATATCTCAGTTTGCAAAGTTATATAGGTACATGACACAGCACACGATAGCAACGACAACCTCGAGGCAAAGACATGAGTAGCATAATACACCAATGAAACCAATCCGACAGACCTGAACAGAGACTTTCTACAAGTACAGTAAGAGTCCCGCGGGCATTCACTGCAGCTCTGCGCTGAAGACCTCTCTAATCTTCGCCGTAAAGTCATACGACTTCCTCAGGGCTGCGACGCTGATAGAAGCCGGGCGCGGATAAGCAACAGCAGCCTGAGACTCGCAGAAAGTGAGTCAGAGAATTTGGTTTTTTCACTAGATACGCACCTAACGCTGATCTAGCCCTGTCAAAAGCCTATAGAATCCAGACCGCACCTCCTCCTCGGACCACCGTTCACGTCTTCTCAACTCGCTGGACACACCCCTCATCCTAGGGAAAATCCTCCGAAGCGCACACGCAAGGCGATCCACGTCACGACAATCAATCTCACTTGCGAAAACCACCCTCCACCAGTCCCTTGCGAATGTCAAGTGTTGCAGCTCCGTCTGGTTCTGTGGCGATTCGGAGTCGTAGCCAACAGCGCTCTCGTCCGCCAGCGCACATAGCTTATCGACGTCTTCCACAGACACGTTCGCGACGTCAATATCGAGGATTTCGAGCTGATCCATCTTCATCGCGAAGGCGACGACGGAGGCAAGAGATGGCTCTTCCGGCTGCTCAACCTGACGGCCGAACATGTGCCGGATCGGATCGTTGATGTTGTAGACCGCCGCAAGCCTCTTCAGCCTCGGCCACGCTTCCTGAATCCGGGTGAGATCCCCATTAGAGAGCGCGATGAGTCGATGTGCGACACCGAAAGAGACGTCTTCGAGAGAAGGTATGGCGTAGAACGGTGATGCGATATCGGAGAATGGCAGCTGCCTATCTTCACCACGGAGACTGTGTGTGCCCGACTCGATACCGAGAATCAATGTATGGAGATTCCGCAGTACATGCATGCCGCCAATCTCCTGTAGAGCGGGAAACGCTTCCTGGACGCGATATGGGTGCACTCCAATATCGAGAGTCGACAGACGCGTGGACGTGGCAATTGCGGAGAGCATCCACACGAGATCCTCGACATGAACCACACCAACGGTTGCAAACCTTCTCAGCGACTTGAATCCCGGTAAGACGGTCTTCGAGTCAGGAAGTGGTGGCTCTAGCTGCCCAGACCCACCAAGCTTGCGCCCGAGGGATATCGAAATATCCTCAAGATGAGCTAGGGTAGCAAGGTGACAGAAGAAGGGAGGGTCGATATTACGAATGTGTATCGAGACGAGGGAGCGTAACGGGATAAGCGGAGCCGATGTGCCACACAAGTTGCTCGGGAGATCCCAGACGCGAAGATGTCGTAACTGTGGCCGCAAGGCTGCGAAGAGCGACATATCTGCAGTAGAGTCGATATCGGGTGCATAGATGAAGGCGGATAGGGAGGAAGTGCGGACGAGAGATCCTAGCAGACGGGACAGGTGAGGATCTCCGCAGGATTCGTGCCACTCGAGGGCGCGCAAGTTAGGAAAGAGCGGGCTGTTTTCTATCTCGAACTGCTCTAGTATCACATCCAGGGCTGATGGACTGATCTGGCGAGTCGTCCTACCAAACGCAAAGTACTTAACGCGGGCAGCGAGGTGTTGAAAACGCTGTATCTCGGTGTATTGGATTGCTCCCTCAAGAGTCTGTCAAAGAGCGTCAATTGATCATAACCGAATGCAAGGTGACGTTCCAACTAACGTAGTTGGCTGGACTTGAAGCCGTCCTGTACATTCGGAGGCTTGAGAATGTATGCATAAGCGGAAGCAGCCCATTGGGCAAGACGGCCCACAACGCCTGGGACGCGGGCTCTGAGAATGCCTTGCATATCAACGCTGCACTGGCAAGGGTGCGCCTGTGCAATCCTTCTAGTTCGTCATCGTCGTTAGGTGGACGCAGCTTGAGTTCTCCGGAGAAGTCCTTAGGCCGACCAGGGACAAGAGACAAATACTGTAGAATTTCCCGTATAATGTCGTCATTCCAGGTTGCAATTGAAGCACCGAGCCTTGTAGTTGGTTCCTTGTGACTCTCTTGCAACTTCTTGGAGCTTACCACTGCACTCGATTATCAGTGTCTAGGTCGCAGATCCAGGGCTGACAATGTAAGCAGGCTCACCAATCATTGTCAGAAGTTGAAGTCAAGTTCGTATCCGAGTCATCCCGTGGTTCAACCGAGCTTTGGCTCTGTTTGTCTTGGGAGAGCGCTGATATGGACAAAAACAAACTTGATCATTGCATGTCGAATCGACTACGACTGAATCTTGAGTTCTACCAACTTGCCAAACCAATCGTTCGTTCCCAGTCTAACAAGAGTCAAGACGAAGGACAAGGGGACAAGGTCGGATTTGTCAGAGTCGCGTGCGCGACCGTCTGCGTGTGCATTCAAGGGTCCTATAAATGTACGTTTTTCTCTTCATTTGCTTTCTCGCACTCCACATTTGCGCGCATCTCTCCTACCGTTGTCAATCACCGTTCTCCAACTCCTCCCAGTCGATCTGCGTGCGAATGGCAGACACACGCATCCCCGCATACACATGCGTGACATTGTATCATGAAGTTATGCTCGTATGTATGACTGCAACGCATGGATATCCCACCTCAAGTTCAATTCCAATTTAACAGCACAGCTGTTACGCTCGACGTATCGTCCTTCCTCGGTGTCTCCTCTTACAAGCTCTTGTTCCTCTATTCCTTGGGCCGCTCTGTCTGCCCAGTCTTCGTCTTTCGCACTGATCGCACTGGAAA
Organism: Fomes fomentarius; assembly: GCA_022606135.1. Lineage (NCBI taxonomy): Eukaryota > Fungi > Basidiomycota > Agaricomycetes > Polyporales > Polyporaceae > Fomes > Fomes fomentarius. The sequence goes on from JABYQN010000001.1 coordinate 44,386, forward strand.
CGTAGGCTGCAGCCACTGGCATGGCGTTGGATCCCTCGATCATCCTGCTCCTTACTGATACTTATGTACATAGTAGTACTGCTATGACTTCGTCCCCGGGCCCCAGTCACTGTAGAGTTGATGATATCCTCCAAGCCAAGAATTATCATCCTCTGAATCATCATGTCGAGACTTTTTCGTCACTCTCATGATCGTTACTGTCAAGGACATGCCACTTGCCGTACGTTTCATCTCATCATCATAACTCAATCGCTCATTGAGAGCGTGTTCACCAGCCGCTCTCAGGCTTCTGAGTATCCGGATACGGGAAGCGTGGAACCTTGCGTCAATTCGGTCCTCAGGTTCAGTGCGTCACAGAAACCTTGTACACATGCGGTCTGAGGTCATTGGCAAGCGGCTATCTTACGAGTCATTCCTAACATTAGTGAGAGATAGCAAGTCGACCGAGTTCACCGGTGAATCCATCTTGGGATTGTTTGACTCACAGTGACTTCACTCTGCCGTGGGAAGTTCTGATGCCATGGTGCTCACCTGATGAACAAACAGATTCGGCTGCTCACTTCTGGTCATCACGACGAACGGACCCACACCAGCAAACAGCATGCGCACATGCGCAGTCAATTTCGTTTACCACAAGCTACGTGAACATTACGGCTGGATGTATAATTGTTGGCGGACAGTCCTTTCTCAGTACTTGAGCGGTCATTGACGATGCTGGTTCGCAGATGGAGCGCCGTTTCCTAGCTTCTGTCACCATCCCTCGCCACGATATTGGCTGTTCGATCAGATTTTACGGAACGATGTCCGCCATTAATTAGTGTGGTATTGCTTCTTTCGCTCGCAACGTTGCCGCTGGGTCTCTGATCATCAGCAGAATTGTGGTCCATTCCTTGTCCACGCCCGCATCCTAGTACGTCGTAAGCTGGTTTGCCGAGTCTCCCTACTTTGTCGATACTGACTCTATGTGAGACGCGAGTTTGAAAGGGATATACGGTTCGGTTCTATGGAGTACCTCTGTGTCCCGAAGGCATTCGACTTCATAAGACCGCACGCCTGCAGGGGCAATCCAAGAGCAAGGCGACTTGCCCCTGCTCTCAACCGTACCCTTTGATTCTCTACTCCGATCCCCTACCAGCATGTATCACCCTTCGTCAGACTCTGAGGAATACGAAGAGAACGAGACGCAGCTATCCCCAAACCTTGCCCTCGGGCTTTCTCAGCATCCTCAAGTCCATCGTCTCCGCTCCACGCTTCGGGAACAGCTTCCCTATTGCTGTGGTACAGTGGATGCGCCTGCCCAGAGTTGCGTGTTGTTTTACGGGAAGGAAAACACGGGCGCCAGGTGAATGAGAGCCATACGCTCTATCCAAAAGTGCATAGGGCTAAATCGCTCTTTCCAGTCGTATCGATCTGTCCGCTGCCTCTCAGACGGCGCTATATGAGCTCGAGCAGGCATGCGATCAAGCCACCTTTGGCGTCGATGAAAGAGACGTTCTCGATGTTGCCTATCGTAAGGCTATGAAGCTGGACAGGGCCCACTTCGCCGTGGACCTGGACGTGGTACAGCTCGGCCTGTTGGAAGCTGTGCGCACAGGCCTATTCTCTGGAAAATATGAGTCCAAGAATATGTACGCTGACCTGTACAAACTCAACGTATACGGTACGCGCCCACTGCCTGTTATCTGTGCGACTTTGACTGAGTCGGATGCCCTACATCTAGGCAAGGATTCGTTCTTCAAGGGACACAAAGATACCCCTCGTGGTTCAACAATGTTCGGATCCCTCGTTATAGTGTTCCCAACACCGCACGAGGGTGGTTCGCTAGTTCTCCGCTACGACGATCACGAGTGGACGTTCGACGCCGCTCACGTCTTGTCCAGCGGTACGGAGGACATTACGCGCATTGCCTACGTTGCCTTCTTCAGTGACGTAGAGCACGAGGTCAAGCCGGTGCTATCTGGACATCGCGTCACCCTGACCTACAACCTGCACTTCAACGATCAAGCAGGACACGCTCAGCCCTTGAGCGGCATAAACGTCATACAGCCTCGGAGCGCGAACAAGCCTCAAGTCAAGGGGGCCCTCCGTACACTCCTCAACGACGCGACCTTCCTCCCTGCGGGAGGCATTCTTGGCTTCGGGCTGCGCCACCTCTACCCGCTGCCTACCTCCTTCGATCCTTATGAGGATCACACGCTGGAGCAGCTGAAGGATCGCCTCAAAGGCGCTGACGCTGCGCTCTTCCGCGCATGCATGGAATCATGCCTCGCGCCATCACTCTACACCGTCTTTGAAGACCACGACTCCGCGACTCAGGCTGTTCGTATTCTCATCGCGTTCCCGCGCGTCGTGAAGGTGCACACGCACGAACAGGACGACGAGACCCCGTTGTGGAAGAAGCTTTGTAGGAACTTCGACGGTTTCCTGATCAACGCCGCTCCAGCGATGCTCGACGGGGCGGCTGACAACGGAGAGCGCGTTCAGAACAGAGAGGTCGAGTGGGTGACCCCGCTCTCTGAGGTGAACCGCGTGAAGACCCGGTTCGCTGCATACGGGAACGAGCCCATGATGGGCTATCTATACCAGCGCATCTGTATGTTGGTGAATGTGGGTCCTCCAGGGCAACGTGGTCGTGTCATTTGACACATACTAGTACATACATTTCCACATGAGTTTACCGTGCATCGACAAGTCAAAGAAACTACAAACGAGTCTCCACTATCCACTGTGTATCGATTATAGTCAAGATCCCGTGGCTGAATTCATTGGAAAAAATAGCCTTTGGTCTCGCAGTTTCGACTGATACTGAGTAGCGAATAGAATGTCCCACGTTCAGACTTCGAAGCTAAGTCTAGTGTTTGATCGCAGTGAGTTTCAGCGGCATCTCGGGTTTCTTGCTCTCCTTTCCAATCGTCGGGTATGCCACACCAGCGTTGTTCCATACGATCGGCTTGTCGGTCAGCTCGAACTTGAAGTTCGCCAATAAGACCGAAAGCATGACCTCTGGCAACGAGCATGTATGTCAATACCACCGAGTTAGATGAGATATAGACAAGAGCATGGACGTACTCAGCTCCAGCTGTGCATACTTGAAGCCACTTCGAAGGTCCTTGTCAGCGAAAAGGACTTTCCGTGAGGCGAATGAGGGCGTACTCACATGCACGAGCGTCCCCCGCCATGGAAAGACATCCTAATACCACGTGCATATAAGTTGACCATCACGAAGAGTGCAACAACGAACTCACAAGTTAGAATAAACGCCGGGTATACGCGCCTCGTCCACCGCGCGGGGCAGCGGTGCAAGCCAGCGCTCGGGTTTCCACTCGAGCGCGTCTTCACCCCAGAGCGCCTTGTTCGTGTTGCATGCCAACAGATTCAATATAGCGACTGTGCCCTTCGGGACGGAAATCTCTGATATAAGCGAACCGTTTGTGCCGCGAATCGGTTCGTGCAGTGGGAGGATGGTGTCCTGCGTCGCGCTACATAGCAAGGAAAACGTCTTCGGCAATTGTTCCATCGCGCGAATGGTGAAGATACTGACCGTCGACTGAGAAGCTTCACAGGGGCATAACTGAAAAAGAACGTCGTGATTTGCACGTCGGTAGGAAGGTGTATGACATGACGCACAGTCGCAGTGTCTCACGACACACAGCGTCAAGATAAGGAAGACCCATTAGTCGGTCGTAAGAAACCTCTTGCTCCGCCTGGGCATCCAGGATCTCGTTGCGTAGCTTCGTCTGTACATCAGGATTGCACGCCAGGATATGGAGGAGACGCGAAGTTGCGTTGGAAGTTGTGTCCATACCAGCGAGAATGAAAGTTCTGCAACATAGAACAAGGGTAGTTAGTGAATTGCGGGCCTCCAATCATGAGCGTTGGACGTACGAGATCTGAGCAACGAGTTCCTCATCTGATAGCCGCTCCTTCTCTGAGGCAGCCATATTGGCCTTGACTATACGAGGAACAATCAAGCCACCTGATAAGCACTCCACAGATCCAGCACGTACGAAGGATGCTCATGACGTCCTTGCCCTCTCCGACCTGGCGCAGCAATTCGGTATCCCCTTTCTTCATCGCGGCCTTCTTTTCGTCGATGATCTGCACAGACTTGGAGTACATCGTATCGACGATCTTCTTCATCCGCTGGACACGCTCGGCCGGGATCAGGGAAACCACCATGCGCCTGAGCCAAGAAGGTCCAAGGAATACGAGAGGGCCTAAGATAGCCCGAAGAACAGCAAGCTGATTTATGGCGGGGCTGAAGTCGGAGACGACGAGAAGGATGAGGAGATGAAAGCCAGAAGGGTAGGCAGACGTACAAGAAGGATTTCACTGATTCCGCGAAGTCATCCGAGACATCTTCAGTAAGAGGGTCGAAGGAATATCCGAGGGCTCCTTGCCCGACCAACTCGAGAGCGGCACGGCCTGCCCAGTTTAAGATATCTGTCTCCTTAGTCTGTGCCCCGACCTCTGCCAGTAGCGCATCGCGAAGCTATTCCACATAGTCATTGCATGGTCAATCGGGAGAGCGCAAATTCGCGATAGCAATGACAGGCCCACCTTATACGAAGTCTCGTAGAACAGTGACGTTATGTTGCGTAAGTAGGCGATTGAAAATACAGGCGTAAGCATCTTGCGCTGTTTCCGATGTTGCGCGCCCTCCGTGGTGAGAAGCCCAGGTCCCAGAAGCGAATTGCTTGGGGAAGAAAGACGTTAGCCATCTCTCAAAAAGTCAGCAACTCTAGATCGAACGTCCTATAAGACTCACTTTGGTCTCGCAGCGGTCTTCAGCCATATGTCCTGGTCTTTGACGGCGACACTGTGGAGAGCTTTCGGGTCGGCAAGATGCAACCACTCGCGCTGGATGCGGATTGAATGTCAGTAGTATATCCAAGAGCCAAAAAAACGACGAAGACCCTGACCCCAAACGGGCCATACAGCTTGGAAACTGGACCATAGGTCTCCACGAAATTCCTTGTCCAGTCGCTACTATGTCTGTCGACAAGTTGATGTATGTTGCCTGACACGAATCAGTGAGGTGGATTTTGGCGGAATGCCAGACACTTACCTTTAAGAAACGACGTCGAAGCAGGCCCAGGAATGTACCAGAACGGTGAAAAGTAGACTCGTCGAACCAGCCACTGTACTAGAGCGACAAGTGCTAGAGCAAGGAACAGTAAGGGTATAGAGAGTGTCATTCTTAGCGTTCTACCAGTGGAGCAGAACTTGTAGATGCGTATATATATGTTCAACTCGGGTGCCGAATTGCGGAGGCGTGCTGGACCTCGGGACAATGTGGGCCCTCGGAGACGTGTGGGTCAGGCGGGACGACACTCTCATGCGGTGTCATCTGCGGACAACGACGCCGAAGTGATCCGTCCTCGGCGTTTGTTGGCCTTCTATGGACTTCGGATGCAGTAAGAAGGAGGAATGTTGCCTTTCATACTACGCTGTGGGAGCGCATCGGCCGAAGAAGCGAACTGGAGAACTGTGAGCCTGGGTTCGTGTTCATTCCATTAGGGTACGCACTTCGCTTTGAGTCCAATGTTTGGCGAGGGCATTGTGGCGATGATCTCCATCCTGAGGAGGGTCAAGTTTAGTGAAAGACTGTGTAGCGTCTTTCGAGTCCACCGTCGCCGCAAGGCGCCGAAGGTTTGTGGCGCCGATAAGGGCCAGGGTGATAGTGACGCCCTGGTGCAAAAGGAAGCCTGTTTGATATCATGTGAGCGTTTCCGACTTCAATAGTATCCAGTTCGCGTCGCATCGAGACGCTGAACTATCACCATCTTCGGGATGCACTCCGTACCGAGTGTTTAATCTGAGAGCATCTCCCTCACGTCGCGAGCGTGGCAACGGAGAACAGTGACGCAAGCTCCTTGACGATTTCGGAATGAGATTCAGTGGGTGCGAGCGTTGATATAAGTGGCTCTTCTCAGTCGGATACATTCAGAGACAATGGACCGCACATTTACTCCATCATCGCCACTCTCGCTCCCATTTAGCCGTCGTCAAGCTGGCTTAGGCCTTAGACCTCATCATCCTGGTACTGGTACTTCATAAATCCGTCGGCGAGTGACACCACATTCCGTTCTTCAACTCCCATTCGACCTCTTTCGTGAACGCCACCCGTTTCAGCGTGGGACGAAACTTCACAAACTCGGCCAAGACGTTGCTCTGGCGGTCCAGGTCACGCAGATCGGAGACGTTGTTCACGCCCCACGCCCTCGGCAGCGGGGTCGACAACAAAAATGTGCGCAGGTTGGGGAGAAGCGCAAGCAGCTGCAGACCAAGCTCTCTCGCCGTGTCCTATGGAGGAACGTCAGTCTGCGTCGGGACCAAACGAAATGATATCGACTCACATCGCCGGGGGTGTCTTCCAGCACTAATAACAAGTTCTCAATCGACTCGAGGTGCTGGATGAGCGGAGTGAGCACCGCTAGAGCCGATTCCAGGTCGTCCGTGCAAAACCCGAGCGTCGTCACTGCCGACGCAGAGAATTGGAAGTGTGCGATTGCTTGTGAAATGTCTCTTGGGGAGTCTTCGCTGTGCGACGAGATGTAGGACATATCGCCAAACGTTGCGTTGTTCAGCCGAACAGTACGAATAGGTCTCCGGTGACCGGATGTAGGTGGGAAGAACGCGCGAATTGCGCGAGCGAGACACGCGATCTCCTCGAGGTTCGGGAAGCAGTCGTCTGTGAACTTGGGAACGCGGTAACCATGGTGCAGAATGAGCGACTTGACACTCTTCGCGTGCTTGAAGCAGGGGAAATCGAGCTGGGACTCTTGTACTTCGAGCGTCTCGAGTGTTGGAAAGGCCGGAAGCAGTGAAAGCAGGTCGTGCGGCACGCCGAGAAGCGTTAGTGACCTGAGACAGTGGGCGCTAGAACAAAGAATGGCCTCGGGGACGGGGACTACGATGCGCGTATTGACGGAACGATAGTCGACTTGGAAGGTATGAAGCACGGGAAGGAAAGGTTGTAGTTTCTTTGCAATACCGGCATCATGATCAGGATATGGGGAAAGCTTGAATGACTCCAACGACTTGAACGGGGTTGAAGCGAGAGTCCGAAGGATGTGCATATAGCGAGGCAACCTCATCGTGGACGAGAATCGACGCAAATTTACCATGCGAGGAAATGCTTGAGCGAGCCCCTCTGCGATTTCCATACTGTGCTCCAAAATGATTGGATGGCTGAGGTCGACAACGCGCACGAGTGAAGCGAGATCGCGACCGAACGCAAGTCTTTTTGGAGCTGTCGAGAGGGTGATCATGCATCTCAATGCGGGGCCGCAACGATCGAGTTTGATGACTCTGTACAGGAGGACGGTGACGCCTTCGTTGAGAGTCTTGTTCGCCAGAGCCAAGGAGGCAAGATCCGCGCGCTCAGCACTCAGGCCGATGATGTGCAGAAGTTCTGAGATCTCTAGGACAATCGACGAGGGAGGCGCCATTCTAAGTACTCATCTCAAGGTCAGATTCACGAAATGCTAATGGACAGTGGCCACTTTCTTACATTGAAGAGTCCTGTCCCTTCTTGGAGAAACAGGGAAGGGGGAGCACCGAGGGCAGAACCGAGCTATGTAGTTAGCACCTGCACACCAGCAGTGTCTGGAATAACACACTCACCTCAGCCTACAGACTGCGCCAGTGTTTGCAGACGGTCGGGTGATGGACAACAGAACGAGCAAAATTGCAATGCCAGCGGGCCAACAAGCGCGCAGCTGACATAACCGCTTACCAAGCGAATATTGTTACCAGTCGAGATCTCATTGTCACTCAACGTCACTTCAATGTTAATGTTCAACGTCAACCTCTTGAAGGCCTCGAGGCCTCAACTCTCGGGCACAATATCATACTGGTAGCCGGTAGGTCTTACAATGCGAGTGGGATTCTATCTCCGCCGTTCTTGACGGATCTGTGTCATAGACCAGATTCCTCAGGCTAGAAGTGCAAACACGCTCAGGCTGCTGGCACTGGCAGACGTAAGACCAAATAAATGAAAAGATGCCTGCAGCCATATGTGTAGTGACAACGGGTGTATGTATCCACTGTACCATGATTTCGACTGTGTCTGGACTCAAATCATCCCGGGCCGTTGTGAGACTCGGCCGAGCTGACGCAATGGCCTTGGTTCGGTCAGAGTGGCGCGGAGATCATGTAGGCGGACAGGACGTATGTGGGTAGTGCGGACGAATCAGAAGCATCGCGGCTGCCTCTGTTACTACACATGGGTGTAGTGAGTCAGCCGACAGACTCCGATTGGACCATGGTACCAATTGGTACGTAGCTCGGCAACTCTGTTGCGCGTCTAGGTTGCCATATCTGGCACAGATGACTCGGGGTGAGAGTGTCCATTTTAAGTGAACTTGGCACGAGGCAAGGCCCTCTGACAGAAGGGAAATGAGGGTTTCTGCAACCAATTGCAGAAGAGGACGTAATATCGTTCTGGGGTAAGTACTGTAAATCAGCACGAGCTGGCCAGACTCAAAGGTCTTCTGGAATCACTCCGAACATGCTTGAAGGTGAAGTCCCTCCCCGCAATGAATGTGGCAACTGACGGTCTTGGACAAGAATGCTTCACACCCGCATGCATCTGCAGATTTTTAAGCTATCCGCTGCTCGCCATCACCCGCTTTCACTGCACGCCAATCGGAGTCACATTACATGAATTAGGTTTGCACCAGGAATAACACCTATCGTTCGAGTATAAAACGTGCTGGCCCCGCCGATGCAGCACGCCCTACTGCATCCAAATCTCAACTCCATTTCTCTTCACCAGTGTTACGCTCCATGACCACCATCCCAGCCCTCGACCGCCTCCGCTCGACGCTAGACGAAGGTCTTCCATACTGCAGTGGAACTTACGAGCTGCCCGTCGACATCTTCGACCTATACTATGGCAGAGACCATCCCAAGTGCGTATTTCATTACCTCAAAGCTCTCGCATCAGTGGCAAAGAAGACTAAGATGTCGCACATCGTCAGGTTCGTCAACCTCAGCAAAATGTTGGCGAAACCAGAGGCTTTGGCCGAGCTTCAGGCTACCTGCGAGCCGGCGATGTTCGGTAGGAACGACAAAACCATCTTAGACGAAACGTACCGCAAGGCTGGCAAGATGGACACCAGCCAGTTCGCCCTCCACTTCAATGCGCAATGCGATGGTCTGCTCGATGTTGTCCGCTCGAGTCTTCTCTTGGGAGAGCAGTCGCGTCGCAGTATCACCGCACAGCTGTACAAGCTCAACGTCTATGGTATGTCACTCAGACTCGCACTTAGATACAAGCTCACCGTCTGATACTCGGTACCTCTGACAGGTGAAGGCGCGTTCTTCAAGCCACACCAGGACACCCCTCTTAGCGACAAGATGTTCGGATCCCTCGTCGTCGTCTTCCCCACCGAGCACTCCGGCGGTGCCCTCGTCCTTCGCCATCATGGCAAGGAGTGGACGTTCGACTCCGGCGAGATCCTCGCCAACGCTCCGAACAGCATCGGGTACGCTGCGTTCTTCAGCGACGTCGAGCACGAAGTCACCCCTGTCCTCTCCGGCCATCGCGTCACGATCACGTACAACCTCTTCTGGGCCGATACCGACGTCGCCCCAGTTTCTACGATTCCTCGCGCTGTGAACGTCCTTCAGCCCCAGAACGCTAGCACGACGAGCATCGAGAGCGCACTCAAGGCGGTTCTGAGTGACCAGGCCTTCCTCCCCGCAGGAGGGACGCTTGGTTTCGGACTCCGCCACACATACCCTTTCCCGCGCACCTGGGACTGGCGCGCCTCTGAGAAGTACTCCGAGTCCGATAAAAAGACGAAGGATATCTTGGAGGTGGTGACAGGGTGCCTCAAGGGGACCGACGCGGCGCTCTTCGCCGCGTTCGAAGCGCTTGGGCTGCAGCCAAAGCTGCGCTTCGTGTCTGACCCCTGTGATGATGATACCGACCCGAAGATCCTTCTGGATCACCTTGCGGACCTCGGTAGCGAGGAGGTGGGAGGAGTAATGTCCAGGTTGATCAAACGAGAACGCGGCATCGCTATCGACAACGTCGATGCTGACAGTCCGGATGCTGCTAAGATGGGCGAGACCAGATATGGCTCCGAGACGGTGCTTCCTGTCTATTGGGTGACGGAGATGAAGAATCTGAACACGGTCCAGTCTGGTTACGTTGCTTACGGGAACGAGGCCTCGCTCTCTCACTTCTACTTAGAGGCATGCCTTGTCGTTATCGTAGGACCGGCGGAGGACAGGAAGGCTGTGTCGAAGGAGCTGAGGGTTTAGGCTGACCGCGCGCAGACTCGGGAGTACTGACTCGTACATATGCTTGGAAGATCAAATGATTTACTATCAGGTTCTCTCTTCAGCTTGAGCGTGTGTCGACGTCTGCGAAGAGTAAAAGCGTCCTCTCAAGAGTAGGCTGTGACCACATGGCAAGTCGTCCGCGGTACTAGCCTTCGCAGTGGCAAGTCAATGCGAATCTCACGATTTATGACGACGGAAGTGCAATAATGACATCTATAATCGGTAGGAACTCAGTGTAGAGTATGCACCATAGAGAGGTGACATACCACATGCAGCTGACGCGATGGTACGCTAACGACTGCTAAGACCGATGTAATACGGGATCGCCAACTAGTTGGGATACCACTTACTCTCGATAAGGTCGTTGTAACGCTATTTCTCCGACTCGCGAACGTTGCCAGCAGCGGGCCATCTTGATATGCTGAAGCCCTAATATCTTCGCAGTGTGCGGACCCTCTTGTCCGAAAACCCCAGTGCCGGCGGCGATGCAGAAAGCGTGTTCACTGTCTGTGCTGGTCAATATGTTTCCAAGCTATTTCCAATCTGAAGCCAGAACGGCGCGTCAGATCATAACCTCGGTACATACGTTTCCAAGGTGAGTATTACAACGACACGAGCAACGCGCCAAGTCCGTCCGTGGTCCGAATAAGTACACAGCGCCTGCCACTCCTCTACCTACCATCACAAGGTTTACAAGCTCCGAGCGCAGAGAAGAAGTCTCAGATGGGCGAGAAGCTGTGCATGGACTCGGCCTGTCGCGGCTTCCCCTCCCGGAACTCCATCTCCTCCGCGAGCGATGGCTGCAGAGCGTCATAAACATAAACATAAATAGGTCAGACTTGTTTCACATCCCTGTGACAACAGTGGGGAGCAGCCACTCACGTTCTTGCCAAACCGGTCGTCATCGCCGTAGACCTCTGTGTGCTGCGTGATGCGGACGACGGGCGGGCGAGCGCCGCCGGTCGTGGCCGTACTGCCAGACTTCCTGTGGAACTCGATGGTCGCCCCCGTCTGCACCGAACCCGAGTTCGGCTTGAGTGCGCCGGGGCCGGAGGCCGCGGATCCAAAGTCCACGATGCGGGAGTTGAGCGAGGTCATCATGGCCGACGAGTAGACTGTGCGATACGCGCGTTCGAATCAGCGTCTTTACGTGACAGATGCCGTGAACCCAACCCAGCCCAGCGATGGTGGCACTCACTCTTTCCGAGGATCAGGGAGCTGGCGGAACATCGGGGGCGATCAGAGCATGTCGTACGTCCGCGAGACGCAGAGAAGGGAAGGGAGAAACACTCACAAGAGGATGTGGAGGTCCGTGTTCTTTGTCGACGGCGCGAGGAAAAAGATGAGCTCCAGTATGGCGGTCGCCGCGCTCAGGCTGCCGGTCTCGACGGAAAGGGCGATAAGGCGGTTGATAGCGCGGTCGCCCCTGTTAAGCATGGATGTAGCTTTCTTGGCTGTCGACAGCTGTAGAAGGGGGTGTCAGTCGTTACTCCGCCACAGGGGATCCGTTGCGGTGGAGATTTACGTACCACGTAGAACATGGAAGCCGCGATGAGCTGCGGGCACAGCATGAAACACAGACGGTGTCCCAATCAGTCGCAGCGAGACGCATGATAGAGAACGAACGTACGATATCGACGACCGCACCACCCGCAAGCCAGACACTGGTCCGAGGATAGAAAATCCCGTTGAAGAGCCTAACGTCGTGTAAAGACGGGATTCCCGCAGCGATCGAAATAGCGCAGGCGCTCTGTGCTAGTGCAATCTGTTGTGGTGCCGTGCACCGCAGTCGGCATCGATCCACGACAATCCATGAAAGGGGATTTACGCACCAAAACGATCAATCCAGGGATGACGCGCCATCGCTTGAGGATCCAGATGCGCCACGCGTAGAAGAGTTGGACGGTCATCGCGACTGCGTCAGAGTGTGAGAGCAGTAACCAGTGAGGGTCCGCTTCCGGTAAGGAAGATGAAAGGATGACATACTGATACCGTCGCCAGCAGCGATGGCTGCGAACGTCCAGCCGGGCTCGATGAGGTTGGACTGACGGCCCCATCCTGCGACAAGAATGTGCCATCCCATCCCAGCAGCTATCACGGTGAGGAGGATGTCGAGGGTGAACACCCAATACACTGAGAGAGGAGAGCAGGTTAGTGCACCACACTCGACACACGCGAAATTTTCGCGATCGATGCAGACAACGTACCGAGCGCCTTGATTCCAATCTTGTCATTGGGGAAGAAGATATAATAGAGGTCTGTAGGTGTGCGTTGAGCCAGTAGCGATGCGAGAAGACATGACAAGACGTACAGAGCTGAACAATGGATATGCCAAAGAGCAGCCAGCTGGCCAAGGCACCGAATAACTATATTTCCGCATGAGCACGAGAATCTAAATAAGTCTAGTAGAAGACCAGAGGCCACTCACGATAGGACCAACACTAAAGATTGATGGTCAGCGTGAATTGGACAGTCTAACGAAGAGTGGGCTCGGACGCACATAAGCAAAGTTTCCTTAGGGACGTCAGGTTCGTTAGGAAGAGGTGCCATGATTTACAAGAACAAGAATTATGCCAAGTCGCGGCACGGGAGTGGGCTCAGCAGCGCTGAGACACAAGAGGTCGAAAGGGGTCGAAAGGCAAGAAAGGATGGCAGGCCTCAGATGGAGTGGCGAGAGGCGATAAATACGAGTGCGCGGTGATCAGCTGTGTGCCGATGACCCATTCATACAGACGACAGGCGCGCAGGGCGGCCTGCAAGAGCGAAACCTGTGATGCGCACATGTCATGAGTGTCTACCGTTGCCAGCGCTCAACCTACACTTCGGACGGACTGAATAACTGAATGACTGATCACTGTCAGACTTCAGTCACCTTGCGACGGCGGTGCCTGCCTGTACGATCTGCCGGACAGAGCCGGTCGTGAGCTGCAGTCATACCGGGATCAGGTTTACCTCCTCGAACTCGTACGCGCGACCGCAAGCAGTGCGTCCGGGAGAGCCGTATATGCCAGTGCGGCGCAAGGTGAAACCCGAATTCAACCGCTGGCCGGCGGGCACCCACCTTTATCAAACTCAGTCCGCGGCGCCAATGATCTGCGGTCGGAAAACGTCCGACACCATTGTCTTTCCCACTGGCATGTCCGCGCTGATCCCCGATGTTACTCTCGACAGTGCCCCTTCCTGCCCCTTCGGGCCTGGCACGCGCATGTAGCCCTCGCGCGCAGTGCGCTGCCGGCATTCGAAGAAAGATTTGCTCTTGAACGTTGACACGGGATATACTTCAGGACCGCCGGAGTCGCTGCAAGTTCCGGGGGGGGAATCAAATTTGTAAATATAGCACCAGTGGCACTCACCGGCCGTTTCAACGATTGGATCATGTCTACATGTTGCAGGGGAATCCTCCACCTCCGCAGGTCCCCGCTCTAGAGCCGTGAGTCGCTGCGCTCGTTCGCACCTACCACCTTCCACGCTTCAGCTCTTGCGAACTCAACCAAATTATTAGAGAACCTCCAGCTCCCCATCGTGCAAGGACATTACGCCTTAAGACGCCGCAAACGGGCGGGCTGGGCCTTCAGCGCTCAGCCCTGTACGCACTCTCTGTTCTCCGAAGGCAAATGCACCGTTTGTAACATCATGACACTGTTTCATTCGGCCCATGTCCGAGCATTACCTCACTGTCAAGTTTGCCCACAGATCTATGATGGCAACTACGGTCGAGAGTCGACATGTCCGACACCGAGGTACTGGGCAAACCAGTGATCGACCCAGAAGATCTCGGTTGCATCTAACAGCTTTCCACAATTTACTGTGAGTAATCCACATGTGAAATGGTAGCAGATGAAAGAAATTTCGGAGAGGGACTTTCTGACGTCCATATGGACCCTAAGCGCCAACCTGCTTGATATGGGAAATTGGATGAAGGTTTTGCAAGCATGTCACAACAAATGTCGTCATGGTCACAACTTGAGAAAGAGGGGATCGCGATATTCACCAAAACATGGTAAGCATACGGTTCACGTCATGCGAGCTCTCTATTCTCCGGCGTAACGCCTCAGGGCTGTGCAATAGCAGATGGCAAGAGACGGAATTGAATAGGCATGTAGGATGACTCAAATGAACATCAAGTCAACGCTCAAGAAGCACATAAATGTCATGCACGCGCAACGATGAAAAACATGGAAGCATTGATAGGCGCACTGTTGTCCTTGCATGAAGCAAGAAATATCGCCTACAAGGACGCACGAGGGACATAGCGCGCCTCCAGAGCTCCAGTGTCATGCAGCCTACGACATCGAACATGGCTGTCAATGAACGTGTTGCTTGGCAGCTAGAGCAGAGACCTAGACTGCCTTTTGACGAATCCGATTACCCACGGATGTTGTCGTCTCAAGGTCCGAGTGTTGACACTCGGTTCACCTCTTGCTCTAGGCCACGCGGGATGGCAAGAAGCTGTAGCTGTGGTAATCACTTTACACGTTTATGTGTCCTGTGGTGGGCGTATTCCCCATCGTGAAGCAAGAGTACTTACTAACCATCAGAACCTTGTAGCTCCTTCCGCGCCGCGCGCAAAGCTCACAACGGCCTTCCCATCGGTGACACTGTTTGACACGTTTGCCAAGACCGTTCTCACTCTACCGCAGCACCCTTGTAGGACGGGTCCCCCGGCGGTGGGAGGTGGGTCATGGACGAACGTGTCTGATGGAGTGAAGGCATCCCGAGGAAAGAGGACGTGAGAGTGACAGGTTGACGTACAGCGAAGCTGCATCCCAGGACTGTTGCTGGCAGCGAGGTGTCGTGTGCAGCCGGCGCGGCAGTGGTGTTCGAGGCAGACTGCCGCCTGCTGAAGAGGTTACAAAGCATCCTACCTATCATAAGCTCGAGGATGCCTGCGACTGAGACTCGGAAGAAGTACGAACCTGAATTGCAGCCTTGGTGGGGACGGTCGTGTGATGGCATGTGTAAGGCGAGAAAAGGTGAGCGAGAATAACCCAGTGGTGCCTGTTGCGCGAAGGCTCGGAAGCTGGGAATAGCCGGGAGCAGAGGAGGTCGAGGAAAGAGCTTAGAGTATTTAGAAGGTTTGGGAGATGCGTTCTCGCGTTCAAGTTCTGGATTTCTGGCGTTCTGGTAACGCGTGGACTTGATCGATCGTGCGATAGCGTTTGAATGTCACGGTCTCGCGCTGCTGGACGTATGTGGCCTCAACCTCGCGCGCCGGGAGCCTGGAGGGAGGAAAAATATGGTGAGGAGTATGAGGGGTTGGCGAGAAAGGTTGAAGCTGGGTGGGATGAGGTAAGTCTTAGTTTCCAGGTGGAAATTATGCGGGGCGAGCCAATCAACGGTTGCGTAATCCATGGGGACCTGCCTTTTTGGGAGATGTTTAGCACTCGGTGGACGCGCGGGGGCTGCACCGCTCTTGCTCGCGCACACTCGCAAATATCCCCTCGTCGACATAGCCAACTTGCGCAGTAGACAACCCGACGACCAGCGCGGCAACCACGGACAGTTAGAGCTGAACTATAGGTAGGACGGACTTGGGGAAATAGGTGGGACAAGGGAGCTTATCTGCACGCAGTGCCTTATCTGTGCATCACCCGCAGGACCACTTAGGGAGCGATAGGCCTTTGAGCAGGATGTCACACGCTGGCTCTTACGACTCTTCTCACTCCCATTCTGTCATGACCGAGGACGAGGAGGATTGGGAGGACTACGTCAAAGGCGGGTACCACCCCGTCCACATCGGCGACACCTTTTCCGACGGCAGGTATCTCGTCGTCCGCAAGCTCGGCTGGGGCCATTTCTCCACCGTATGGCTGGCCAAGGACACAAAGTGAGCGCTCTCTCTCCATCTCCTTCTCTCCTATTTTCGCCCCATTTTCTTCCATTTCTCCTCCACACCCACTTCGCAGTCAAGACACCCCCGCTGCACCGCCCACGCGCACCGAATCACCCCTCGCGCACGGTCGTTAGAGGCGAGCGAACGTCGTGAGCTCGAGCTCTCCATCTCATTCTTGTCCTCTTGCCTCCTTCGCGCCCCATGCCTCTCTCCTCCTCTGTCTGCGCAGCCAAGTCCACGTCTTCTGGATCACGGACACGCGCGGTTGCACACATCGCACCCGGCCATACGAGTGCCTGGAGCGTCGTGTGCGACTGTGCCGCGGGTCGCCGCCCTTCTACCCGCTGCTTCATCGTACACCGCGATCGGGGCCATCGTCATCCGCGTGATTTCAGCTCGATGTCTTCCCACCGCGCTCTGCACGAAGCGCACCTTTAAACCTACCTCTCTGTCTTCTTTGCCCCCGCCTTCTTCTCATCTGTCCATCGAAGCGTCCTGCTGCTGCTCCAACCGGTTGTTATATAACTACCTCTGCCAGCTGCACAGGAGAAGGCATGGGAACACATGAGGACCAGTAAGCTCAGTGACTACGTCAGTCAACATTTCGATCGATGGCCACGGGACGATTAGCTCGCTACGGTTGGTTGACCATGGACTGACTACACGTTTACATCGTCCGCGATGTGTGCGTGTTTCCTGGATGGTTAACCAGGTTAGCCCTCACACCTCCATATAGCACTCGAGACGAGTCTCCCCACCCCAGTTGTTTGGTGGCAGCCTCTTCGCGCGGTCCACCACTGCAGGGAAGAACAGAACGGACAGAGAATCATCGTCCCCGTGAATTTCGTATGGGACAGGCGCTGAGCGGCTGAACAATCGATTCTGTCGCAGTTGCCGAGTATACGTCTCCTCGACATCGTCTCCGTTCTTGCCTGACTCGTCGTTCGCTGCAACCTAGCACTCTCTGAGCCGGCTCTAGCTGGACGATGATGGCACCCCCGGATAGACCGGCACACACGCGTCACAGCCAGCGTCCTGTTCTCAGCCGTTGCATAGGGCTATGCACTCGTGCACGGATGGAGACGACGCGCGCAGAGTGGCGGGGCTCGCCCTCGCCTCCGTCGAACGCAGCACGGATTTCCCCGCTCGGCGCCTAGTCGTATGGCATTGGCTACCCCGCATCTGGTGCTACGATTATCAGCCGATTAAGTTTCGTCCAGCGGCTTGTTCTCGCCTCTGTGCTTCTCTAGACCGGCCCGATCGGCTTGGGACGATGTTGCCCGCGCGATACACATCCTGACCGTACGGTGCAATCGTTCTAGACGCATGCGGTAGCCACGTCTATCCGCGCATCCGTCATCTAGCTAGCCAGCAAGTGAACATAGTCTGTATGCGGGCTGCTCGAGCGCGAATCCAGACGAGTACGAGGTGGCTAATTGTCCTAGAACATCTAACTCGGGCTGCGAACAGAACCCCAGTCCTCTCATGACCGTCACCATATTTTTCTCTTGTGTCACAGACACCGTCGGCTCTCCGCGATGTACGCCATTCCTCTGGTCTGAGGACACCGGACAACGGGAAAGCACAGTCCCATGATTGTATATTCTCGTAACCGCGGGCTTCTTGCGCTAGTGGCTGCACCCCCATTCTCAGCGCACCGTCTCCTGCTCTCGTGAAATACACGCACTTGCACGTTCGGGGCGACGCAGTGACGCATTGTTCTATTCTTAGCTCCCGTTTTCCCAGTCTGCACCGCCATGCTAACCACCTGGAACGTCTAGACTCAATCGCCACGTCGCTCTCAAGGTCGTCAAATCTGCACCCCGATACACTGAGACTGCGCTCGACGAGATCAAGCTTCTACAACGACTAATCACATCCTCTACCCCGCCCGTACAGCCTACCCCAGAGAACCCGAACCCCGCACCATCGCCCTCCCAGACCCATTCCGGTCGCTCACATGTCATCTCCTTCCTCGACCACTTCCGACACAAAGGCCCGAACGGCACCCACGTCTGCATGGTGTTCGAGGTGCTCGGCGAGAACTTACTCGGGCTCATCAAACGGCATCAGAACAAGGGTGTTCCGATGCATCTAGTCAAACAGATCGCGAAACAGATCCTCCTGGGGTTGGATTACATGCATCGCTGTTGCGGCGTCATCCACACAGGTGAAGCACACTGCGGCATGGGCACCACTGGTGCATGATGACGAGAATCTGACGAACTTCCCGTCCCTGCGCAGATCTCAAGCCGGAGAACGTTCTGATCTCCATCGATGATGTCGAGTCTGTGATCCAAGCCGAGCTTACCGCGCAATCGGCTTCGCAGACGCCTCCCCCGACACGTCTCATCGGTGTCCCCCCTTCACGCGGGCGTGGCGGGAACCAGACTCCGCGCTCCGAATCCGTGTTCATCACTGGCTCGCAGCCGCTGCCTTCGCCGTCGTCCTCCTTCGGCTCAACGTCCCACCTCGACCGCTGGGGCTTCGGGATGAGCAAGATCGACGACAATGGCGACGCGAGCGGCCCCGCGAGCGTGAGCAGCTCGACAAAGGTCAAGTCGCGCAGCGAGGACGCCAGCGAGAATCGCGGCAAGGGCGCGGACCAGCGGGCCGACTCTGCCGAGGCTGCTGCAGAGCGGATATCGAACGTCACGCTCGACTCGTCGCCGTTCGGCGAGAAGACACGACCCGAGGCTGGGAAGGGGAAACAGGCCGGCCCGTCGCTGCTGTCGCAGCAGGCTCCGGCAGGAGGTTCGCAATCCCGTGCAGGGGCGGCTCCACCACCGTACAGCTCAAGTACGGACGATCCCATGAGTGCGGCGGAAACGCCGCTTTCGTCGAGCGCGATGTCCGTGGATGGCATCCCTGTGTATGAGGGTCCTGAGAAGATCACCGTGAAGATCGCCGACTTGGGCAATGGTACGCTACAACGCGGGTTTGGTTTCTTACTTGTGCCGTTAATAGCTGTGCGCTTCATTCTAGCGACATGGGTCGAGCACCACTTCACCGACGACATCCAGACACGGCAGTACCGCTGTCCGGAGGTCATCCTGGGGGCGAAATGGGGGCCAAGCGCAGACATCTGGAGCATCGCGTGCATTGTAGGTGCCCGTTTACGTATGTGGACCCCAGTCCCGTGGCTCCTGCCGCGCGGGTCAGGGCGCGCGATCGTATCTGATCATTGCTCGCGATAGATCTTCGAGCTCATCACGGGCGGGGACTACCTGTTCGACCCCGCCTCTGGCTCGCGGTACAGCAAGGACGACGACCATATCGCGCAGATCATCGAGCTGATGGGCGAGTTCCCCAAAAGCCTCGCGTTCTCTGGCAAATATAGCTCGGACTTCTTCAACCGTCGAGGTCAGTTCTCTATCCCCATTACCCATGTCTCTTTCTTGCACTTCTTGGGGATAACGCTAATCCTATTCTTGACCGCCAATCCGCTCCTTGTCCGCACGCGGACCCACAACACGCCATATTCGCGATCGCGCAGGCGAATTGCGACATATCCAGAAGTTGCGGTTCTGGCCGCTAGACTCCGTGCTGCACGACAAGTACCTCCTCCCGAAGGAGGAAGCAGACATGATCGCGTCGTTCTTGAACCCCATGCTCCGCCTCAACCCGGACAAGCGTGCGAAGGCGTCCGAGCTCACCCACCACGCGTGGCTCGACGGGATCGTCGTGCAGGGCGAGATCGACATCATCCGGCGCGCGGAGGAGGAAGAGGCGAGGCGGAAACGACAGGCGCAGGAGGCGTCGTCCGCTCAGCAGGGGCACGCCCAGGACGGGAAGGAGAACGCGCGGGGCGAACAGCGGCTTGCGGTCAAGGACTCGGACGTCGACGCGATGAAGCCCGTGGACGACGTCATCGTCGGGCTCGAGGACGCGGAGAACGCGACGACGGTCCCGACGCTCTCCTCGCCCGTGCCGGGGGTCAAGCCCGGGCATGCGCACTCGTCGAGTAAGGGCGAGGTGCCGACGCTGACCCCGGTGCCGGTGCCGCCCCATGGGAAGGGCAGGGCATGACATGACACTCACTCGCGGCTTGCGCTTGAGCTTGAGCTTGAGCTTGGTGGGTTTGCGGATGGGTCCCGTCGGTTGTGCTTGCTTTGTTCTCTCCCCCTTCCTCGTCGTCCCATACCCTTTGTGCTTTATTCGCGACGATTGTCGTGCCGTCTGTTGTATCAGAATAAATCGCGTGTGTGGACTGTTGGGGGTGCGGTGCGGTGGTGATAATAAGGGGGTGGGTGGGGGTGGGTGGGGGTGGCAGGCGCATGTACGGTTTTGATTTGCGCGTGCGTATCGATTAGCCATGTGGTAGATGCTGTTCTCGCTCTTGTTTGTAGACGTGTCCTCGCTCTTGCGCTGAGTGCACCGTGCAAGTTAGGAGTGGTGTTTTTTTGTGCTCGATGTAGTATCACTGGCTATGTGTGGCTGCTAGTACTAGTACTCTAACTTGGCATCATTTTTGGCGCGTCACGACGCTCGCTCGCGGATGTTCGCAACTGTCAATCGTGGGTGACCGTACTACTAGCATTCATACTTCTCGTCGTGTCACACTTCGCTTGTGACTGGTCGTTTGTGGATGTTTGCCAACGGCTTCATCAAATATGCCCGAAATGACCACCGATGACGTTCCCACGTCCGATGCCACCAGCATGTCAAGTTCTGGTCTGGATTCTCCTGGCTATGCGCCCACTCCTACAGCGCAGAAAGTGTGAGCCCGATCTACTACATCTGTCTACACACCATCGTTTTGACTGACGCCTGTCGCGTCCTACACTCGTCTAGTACTGGCAATAACGACGAAGATGAACTTTTGGCTCATCTATGAGTCGTCTAGTATTTCGAGGTATTATTCGACGGCCCGGGCCCTCCAGTGAAGTGAGAACAAAACGGAATTTGTTAATAAACTCCACACCTATACGACCAGGAAGATGCGGTCGATACATGCATATGAGAGTGGAACAAGACTCGCTCGCTGCTTGTTTTGCGCAATACTCGGAATTGCGACCCTACGTACAGTGAGGCGAAATCATGGATGTGAGTAGAGCTATGTACGGACTTTGTGGGTACTATTCCACGGCGGTACGGGATTAGTAGAGGTCGGAACGTGTCGCGAGTAGGGATGTAGACTCTGCTGCACTGGACGTTCCCGCATATGCGCTGAATGTGGATCCACAGTCGGCGTGGAAATTCGGAAGGCCACATATCATCGCGACCGACATTGTACCTGGTGAGCCATTTTCGTCTCAACCGTGTGCAGCGTGCTTACTTAGCACCTGCAATCAACTTTGCGTCTGAGTATCTGAACAGAAAGTTTTTGGAGCCTTGTTCACGTTCACAAGCTCTTCGAATACGCGCCGACACAGGAGACCTTCCCTGTTCCCTTCGTCTCTGGGGACATCTTCAAACCTGCCTTACTAGAACCCACCCTCCCTTCTACGCTCCGCCATTTCGGTCCGAAGCCCTCTAAGCTATCTGACGTGGTGACGCTCACGGAGCTTCCCGGGTACGTCTCTGCGACTAGCATCCAGTGCGCCGTATTTCACGCCTTCAAGACAGAAGACGAACAGCTCCAACTCGCACGCGCCATCGCAAGCATCCTCTCGCATCAGCCTGGAGTGGCCGCGACGGCACGTCCAAGGCGGGGTAATTTCTCACTCTTCCCGGACGATACTGTAGTGGACGGTCACCCGGCTGTAGCAGCAGGAAGCTGGAACTGTGAACAGCAGGGACCGCAAGGACTTTGCTGCATATGCATATGGTATGTCACCTTTCTGTGGGTGCATGTTCGACACTGACTTCCTACCAAGTAAGGATGTAGATACTGCACTTCCGTCGTCATAAATCGTGAGATTCGCATTGACTTGCCACTACGAAGGCTACCGCGTACGACATGCTATGTGGTCACAGCCTAATGGACTCTCAGGTTTGCTAGTAGTAAGTCTTGAGAGGACGATTTACTTGGCAAACTTCGCAGAAGTCGACACACGCTTGAGCTGAAGAGAGAACCCGATAGTAATTCATTTGATCTTTCAAGCATATACACGAGTCAGTACTTCGAGTCTGTCGAGCGATTAGCCTAAACCTTCAGCTCCTTCGACACAGCCTTCCTGTCCTCCACCGGTCCTACGACAACGACAAGGCATGCCTCTAAGTAGAAGTAAGAGAGCCCGGCGTCGTTACCATAAGCAGCGTAACCAGACTGGACGGTGTTCAGAGTCTTCATCTCCGTCACCCAATGCACAGGAAGTTGGAGCATCTCGTAGCCATATTCGGTCTTGCCCATCTGCAATTTAGCAGCATCCAGACTGTCAGCATCGACATTGTCGATAGCGACGCCGCGTTCGTCTTCGATCAATCTGTTGAATACTCCTTCCACCTCGTCACCAAGGTCCGCAAGGTGATCCAGAAGGATCTTCGGGTCGCTGTCATCACGGGTGTCAGTCACGAAGCGCAGCTTTGGCTGCAGCCCAAGCGCTTCGAACGCGGCGAAGAGCGCCGCGTCGCTCCCCTTGAGGCACCCTGTCACCACCTCCAAGATATCCTTGGTCTGTTGATCCTTCCTACGGAACCATTCCACGTGGCCATAGAACGAGGTGCGCGGGAAGGGGTATGTGTGGCGGAGTCCAAATCCAAGCGTCCCTCCTGCGGGGAGGAACGCCCCGTCACTCAGAACCGCCTTGAGTGCGCTCTCGATGCTCGTCGTACTAGCGTTCTGAGGCTGAAGGACGTTCACAGCACGAGGAATGGCAGAAACTGGGGCGACGTCGGTATCGGCCCAGAAGAGGTTGTACGTGATCGTGACGCGATGGCCGGAGATGATAGGGGTGACTTCGTGCTCGACGTCGCTGAAGAACGCAGCGTAGCCGATGCTGTTCGGAGCGTTCGCGAGGATCTCGCCAGAGTCGAACGTCCACTCCTTGCCATGATGGCGGAGGACGAGGGCGCCGCCCGAGTGCTCGGTGGGGAAGACGACGACGAGGGATCCGAACATCTTGTCGCTAATAGGGGTGTCCTGGTGTGGCTTGAAGAACGCCCCTTCACCTGTGAGGGGTACCGAGTATTAGACGGTGAGCTTGTATCTAAGTTCGAGTCTGAGTGACATACCATAGACGTTGAGCTTGTACAGCTGTGCGGTGATACTGCGACGCGACTGCTCTCCCAAGAGAAGACTCGAGCGGACCACATCGAGCAGACCATCGTGTTGGGCATCGAAGCGGAGAACGAACTCGCTGGTGTCCATCTTGCCAGCTTTGCGGTACGTTTCGTCTATGATGGTTTTGTCGTTCCTACCGAACATCGCCGGCTCGCAGGTAGCCTGAAGCTCGGCCAAAGCCTCTGGTTTCGCCAACGTTTTGCTGAGATTGACGAACCTGATGATGTGCGACATCTTAGTCTTCTTTGCCAGTGATGCGGGAGCTTTGAGGCAATGAAATACGCACTTGGGATGGTCTCTGCCGTAGTATAGGTCGAAGATGTCGACAGGCAGCTCGTAAGTTCCGCTGCAGTATGGAAGACCTTCGTCTAGCGTCGAGCGGAGGCGGTCGAGGGCTGGGATGGCGGTCATGAAGCGTAACACTGGTAAGGAGAACTGGAGCTGAGATTTGGATGTAGTAGGGCATGTTGCATCGGCGGGGCCAGGACGTTTTATACTCGAACGATAGGTGTTATTCTTGGGTGCAAACCTAATTCATACGATGTGACTCCGATTGGCGTGCAGTGAAAGCGGGTGATTGCGAGCATTGGATAGCATAAAAATCTCCAGATGCATGCAGGTGTGCAGCATGTCTGTCCAAGACCGTCGGTTTCCACATTCATAGCGGAAGGGACTTCACCTTGCATGTTCGGAGTGATTCCAGAAGACCTTTGGCTCTGGATAGCTCGAAGTACTTACCCCAGAACGACATTACGTCCTCTTCTGCAATTGGTTGCAGAAGCCCGCGTTTCCCTTCTGTCAGAGGTCCATTTTAAGTGAACTTGGCACGAGGCAAGGACACTCTCACCCCGAGTCATCTGTGCCAGATATGGCAAGCTAGACGCGCAACAAAGTTGCCGAGCTACGTACCAATTGGTACCTTATTCCATTCCGAGTCTGTGGGCTGACTCACTACATACATGTGTAGTAATAGAAGCAGCCGCGCTGTTTTGCGGGTGCGACCGAATCGTCCGCACTACTCACATTCGTCCTGTCCGCCGAGACTAGAACACGGAGATCCTCTTGCGCCACAGCGATGTCCGTCGACACCTGCACAATCTCCGTGCCACTCTGACCGAACGAAGGCCGTTCCAAAGCAGAACGCTCGAGCTGCTCGTCCAAAAATTTGAGCTCTACTACGGGAAGAAGACCGCCCAGTGCCAGTATGTACCAAGCATCTCAAAGTATCGTAGCGGACGCGTCTCTCGATTACCTCTACATGAGCGTCTGCCTCGTTGTGTGCCCGACGGGATCCAGGTTTGTTCAAGGTCAACAAAAGGGGATGACGGAAGATAGCCACTGCAATATAGAGAGATGGATTGCGACTCATAAGATCTGTGTGATGCAGGTAACGTGTACAGAAGAGATGACTATGAACCAAACACACAAGATATCGTGGTATCGCAAGGGCAAGCTGTGCTTGACGAGTCCCATATCACAATGCCGTGACTTCTGCGCAGAAAAAAATGGCCCCTCATGCTGCGTCGAGCACTTGATATGCATCTCAGAGCATGTTGATATCCGACCGGCGCGACGATCTCCTCAAACATACGCGCAGTATATGCATTCGATCCACTCAGCAGAGAACATCTGGATGGACGAGCCATGCGATTACCCGTATGTAGCATGGGAACGAGTATGCTGGCAGGTATGCCTGGGGAATGAGGGTACCAATCTGATGACAGAATGCTTGAGGACATGGAGGAAATACTCTTCCATCACCAAGCGCATCATACACCATATAAGCGTTATTCTTCTGCAGCTACTATATCTCCATTGTACGACGACAACGAGCATATCAGGCAATAGGGGTGGAAAATAACGATTATGACCGACAAGAATGGAAGGGGAAGAGAGAGATTGAGATGATTGTAGTGGGGACTCACCAAATCAGCGGAATTTCAGAACAAGCTTCTCGGTCACTCCAGACGTTACCAGCTTGCCATGCCTGCCAGCGCTCAACATTGTTGGACCAAGGGAGAGACCACAGCGTAAAACAGCTTGCCGTATGGTGACAGTTGGGAACAGCGGATATTCACACCATCACCCGCTTTGTTCTAATTATGAAACATAACATATTGAGTAGAAGCGGAAGAAACAGAATACTCACAGCTCTGCATGACCATGCTGAAGTGAAGCCCGAACACCCAGAAATCTGGTGCTGTAGAGTTGTCTGGTAAGACTACAGCAGCCTGAATAAGCGAAGAGAGCGTGTCTCCAAGCGCACTTACGTAATCAATGCGACCAAACTGCAGTGAGCGCTTCGGCGGTTGAAACTTGATGCGAACCACAACCCTCGACAATTCAGTCAACTAATATCAATGACTAGTGACCGACCAGCTTTGCTCATCTCTGACGGGATCTTGTGAGGAGAATCTAGGCTGTTCGAAAGCTGAACATCACTCTGCCGGTTATTAGGAACAAATCCGGGGTTGCAACCCCGTACAGGCAACCCGCCTTCGGAATGTTGTACGCAAGGCCGAATAGCAATCCTCGTCAGTCGGATATATCTGCGGATGTGAGTCTATCCGTCCACATTAGAATGGGGTGACCTTCGAGTTCTGCCCGTCTCCCTAAGCTCATGTGTATATAAGAAGAGGCTCTCTGGCCCCTAAGTCCCACCTCCCTGAGTCTTCATCGTCGTTCCAGGTGAACACACTTCCTCGCTGTTCCAGGTGAACACACAATATCATACACCGCACCTCAGCATCAGTCGCCGCCATGTCGTTCGCCGCTGACTCCATCCCCAACTTCAGCGGCTGTGCCGTTGTTAACCGCTACTTGCTTCTCGAGATCATCGGTTCGGGTACCTTCGGCGTCGTCTACCAGGCCGTCGACCTCCACGCCTGTCCTACCGAGGAGCCATACCGCGCCATCAAAATCATCTCAAAGGTCGGTTGGAATCCCCAACAGATCGCGCTCATCCGCCGCGAGGTCGCGTTCCACAGCGCCGTCTCCGATCACCCGAACATCGTGGGTCTCCGCGACGTGTACGAAGACGACACATTCCTGTACATCGTCCTCGACTACCACTCTGGGGGAGACATGTTCGAGCAGATTTGCGAGGAGGCGTACATGCACAACGACAACCTCCTCCGCACCGCGTTCCTCTCGCTCATCGACGCGGTGCAGGCGTGCCATGACGCTCACATCGCCCACCGCGATCTCAAGCCGGATAACGTCCTGACGAGCAAGGACGGTTCGCAGATCTACCTCGCCGACTTCGGTCTCGCGACGAGCGAGCACATGGTGGACAATTTCGGGTGTGGTAGTCGGGAGTATATGGCTCCTGGTATGTTGCCCTTCCCCCGCAATCTCCCTGCTTGATCCTCACCATCATTACTTCTACAGAGTGCGCTGGGCCCCAGCCCTACTCTCCCCAATCGAGCGACGTTTGGGCGCTGGGCGTGATCTTCGTGAACATGATCAGCTGCATCAGCCCATGGGAGGAGGCATCGGTCAAGGACGCGTGCTTCGCACAATTCGTCAAAGACCCGCAGTTCCTGTACGACTCGCTCCCCATCTCCACCGCCGCGTACGCCATCCTCCTCCGCATCTTCACGCTCTGCCCGCTCCGTCGCGTCACACTCCCCATCCTGCGCAAGATGGTACTCAGGGCCGATACGTTCTTCCGGGCGCCGGCTCGGACTGCCACCGCGGCTGCCGTTGAGAACGACGGCACGAAGCAGAAGGAGTACTGCGCGGAATACGCGGAGGAGGTTATCAAGCCCTGCGACTACGTGTATCAGTAGCAACCGCAGCCACAGGTGTACGCCCAGCCCCAGCCCTACCAGTATGCCTACCAGGCAGCCGGAGATCAACAACTCCACTACTAAAGAGTCGCCCAACTCCTAGTCGGACACAAAGTCGTACTCTCCACTCTCGACCGGCGGCGCCTGGAGCGCCGAGACCTACACCCGGTCGCCGAAGCTACCAGTGCCTCCATAGACGGATCATCGTACACCACTACGTTGTCCGATTCGTTCATGCGATCCCAGGAGGCTCGCTGGGATGAAGGGTGGTGATTGCATGCCATGGTGCAGAGATTCTTCGAGCACTATCCGACGGAGTCTCCGGATACGTGTTCGGATCAGCCAGTGTTCCCCTGATCTGGTTTTCGAGACCTCTTTCGCCATGCATGTACTTACACCCAAACAACCATCGACGTTGCGAGGATGGTACATCATATTCGCACAATAATCTACAAATATCCCTGCGCGATCCAAGTTACCGTATGCCCCTCGTTCATCTTGTGTCCTTGAAGAACTCAAACTTGCGAAGGGGGACACATAAGTGTGGCAGAATGAGTGAAGATAGTAAGTATATGTCAACTGGGGAAGTGAATACCTTTCAGCTATGCCCCAGTGTGAAGCTTCTCAGTCGACAGTCAGTATCTTTACTAATTGGCGAGCGATGGAACAAGTGTTATGTAGCGAGACGGTCCGCTCATATCAGAGATCTCCGCTCCGTCTTGACTCAGAGCACGATAGCTATATTGATTTTGCTGGTATGCTACCTACGAACAAAGCTGAAGACACTGGCACTGTGAACTTTGTCTGATGCTTGATGACGACTCCTCGTCGCAGTTCTTTTGACGATAACCTTTACTGTTAGAAAGGTCATATTAGCATTGTTGGGTGATAGGTGGACAAGCCTTCGTAACTGGTCAAGGTCACTAAGTTATCAAGAGGCTCAACGATGACAGTATAACATAATATTCACCAAGGACGCAGAAGGCAGAGTAAGGGCGCTTGGACTCGGAGTTCCCCGAATACTTTCCACGCCCATGGTACTACCTGGCAGACGGACTCGGAGTCATCCAATTAGACTTCTTTCCTCTGATCACGCTAGTAGCCTGCCACAATACTCTCGATTGAAGGTGGGTCTCATAGAGAGTACGCGAAACAACGCGATCACGACTTACTAGTGATCAGGCCTCCAAAAATCGATGTCAATCAGCAACGACACCGTATTTCCACGATCGCACTTCCTGTTGAGTCGTGGAACCCCATCCTTACTCATCTGCCCAAGAGAGATATCGCTGCTCTCGTGCTGGTGAACAAATGGCTCAATGATATCGGGAGTCCACCCCTCTATCACACGGTATTCCTCAAGACACCCCGAGCGGCGCAACTGTGCGCGCACACACTCTCCGCCTCTCCACAGTCTCAAGTCTTCCATCGCAACCATGCACTGCTGGTTCACTCTTTTGAGTGCAGGAAGGGGGCCGTGCAGAAACCGCTCGCCGATAGACGTGGCCCGCAGCATGATAGCTATGGTCAATCTTGAGCGAGTCGTCCTGCCAGTGGACATTCACTCCTATGTGTTGATCGCCGTGGTTCATCTACTTCTTACCACCCGCTTGGGCAACTGACCGAGCCGTAGCATGCGGTCTAGAGAGACGACATGGGACCACAAGAAGCGAGACTCACCCGTGTTAAAATTCTTTGCGAGAATGCTGTCCCATGCCCGAATGCGCCGACCGCTATGTCTGTCCACAAAGATAGCAATGAGTGCGACGGTGCCAGCGTGGCTGCGAACGCAAGAAGATACCCTGTGCCATTTCTTTATGAGCAATGTCTGCCCTTTCAATACGTTGGAAGGCCCAGTAAAGACACGTCGATAGAGTAGAGCTGAACAGTTTGCGAGTCGTCAAAGTATGAGCTCAAATACCATAGCTCAGCATGAAGGAATGCTGAGATCGAAGCGACAACAGCGTCTCGTACCCGGAGCAGCATGCTGACACTCAGAATGTTAATACATGAGTGTATATTATGGTGGGAGGACATGGTGGTTCCTGGTAACAGCGCGAAGGGCCTTCCGAAGCCGAAGCGCGCATGGCGTCTAGTACTACCCGACCATCCTCGCAACGAAAAACGCGAAGATGTTGAACTATAGCACCCAAGCTGTGATAGCCACAAGAGCTACATGCAATGACTCATTCCCAGATATCCCCCCATGATCGTACAGTTGTATTCCCAGTCTTCAGTATACCTCCCAAGTCAGCGCGCATCGACCCTTCAAGTTCACCCTCAACCTATTGCTCGTCATCGGATGGCGGATCTTGCGAGTCCTCCTCATCCTCCTGAATAACACCCAATGTCTCCGAAGGCAGTCCAAGCTTCTCTCTCACTAGTGCAAAGTTGAGATCGTTCTGACACACCGCATGCTTCTCCTCGCCGTCGAGCACCGCGTCAATGTACTGCTTCTCTGCGTCGTACAGACGTCCGAGTGGCGAGAGCTCCTCGCGCGCCCGATCGACGATACAGTCCAACGCGTACTCCGCCTTCCCGCCGTTGTCCAGATATGCGGCAACGAGCTTCGACGACGCGTCTGACGCGTCTCGCAGCTTAGAGAGTTGGTTGGAGATGGTGGCGACGGAAGGGAAGTCTTTGTGCCCGGCGTCCTCGGTCTGCACGGTGTCTTTGATTGCCTCGAACACGGCAACATAGCCACGGTACACGGTGTCTCCTGCTGGAGCGTCTTCAGATGGGGCAGAGGGTCCAATCTTTGCGCGCACTGCGGCAGGGAGGTAGTGGACGGCGGTGTCTATGTGGGCGTAGTCGATGGGAAGGACGCTTGTGATATCTTCTGGGACCCCATCCTGCGTGTCCAGCAGTGACTTAGAGAGCTCATAGCGGAGCTCCGCAGAGTCTAGCCAACCGCAAGGGATCGCAGATGAGAGACGGCTCAGACGGGGCAGTGAACAATGAGAGACGCGGCGATGCACCGCAAACAGACCACTCACATTCAAGACGCTCCTTCATCCTCGGCGACAACCAACCCTCATAGCAATGTCCACACGTACAGCCTGTCTTCTGATCAGTCATGTTATTCGAGGAGTGGCGGCGTAGCGATGCAGAGGGAGAAAGTTGAAAGATAGGAACGGAGAGCTACGGCGGTTCTTATAGCAGATAAGATTAGCGCCCATCCGGTCTCGGACCAACAAGGCTTCGCAGTGGCATAGGCCTGTAGCTGTAACCTTACTGCTCAGTTGATCACCTGGAGCGATCCATAAAGTCATTGCAACCGAGCCAATGGTCTTGTGAAATGGACTTGCAAATGCTGTGGTCGTGAATGAGGCGCTAGTGTACAGGTACCAGTAGGCGCTACCATGTGAGTTGTGCTTCGTGGCGCACTTGACTTGTATTCCGAGTTCGGCGTAGATGTCTCTGCTATATGCAGTAACAATAGCTCCGAGGGTACAAACGGCAGAAGTCCAGGTAGATCTATAAGTCCGATTCGTCTCTCGTAATCTGCACATCCAAGCGATCATGTCTTTCATGGATAAGGGGCACACACGAGAGACCACTAGGTGCATCTCCGCCTTGTGGCCAGCCTCGCCCGACGTTGGGTATGCGACCCCACCGAACTTCCAGGAAATAGGGGTCTTCGAGCGCTCGAACTTGAGCGACGACAGCAGAAGCGCAAGTACGACCTCTGAAATCAATGAGCATGAGATCAATGCGGACGTCAGCGAGAAGTGTCAAGAACACTCACTGATCTCGAGTTGAGAGAACTTGAGTATCAGCTGCTACGAATGAAAACTTGCGCGAAGCGAATAGAGACATACATGCAAGCATACGGACCCCCGATAAATGTCATCCTACGCACGGTACATCGCAAGCTAAGGTCAGCCGCGCAGCTACACACGTAGCGTCAGATTCTGAACCCACATGTGTGCATAGACACCAGGAACCCGCGCCTCCTCAACTTCGCGTGGCAACGGCTTCAACCACCGTTCAGGCTTCCATTCGCGCGCGTCCTGGCCCCAGAGCGCCTTGTCCGCGTTTGCCTCACCCAAATGGCAGAAGATGGATGTGCCCTTCTGGACCGGGATCTCTGAGATCTTCGTTCCGTCGATACCGCGGACTGGGCTGGACAGTGGGAGGATGGTGTCATGTAGTACTCTAACGAGAGATGAGTTCGAGGAGCATGGCGGGTCGTCATTGTGCCAGTGTATGAGTGGCGCAATACACTTACTCTCGTGCTATGACGTTGAGGGGCGTAAATCTATGGCAGGATCAGTCACTGCGCCAATCACCGCGGGCAACTCTACATTTTCTATGAAAGAAAAGGCGTGACCACTAGACACCTACTCATTGCCTTTTCTTCCAATATCACGAAAAGGAAACCTATTCGGTGCCTATTTCACGCATTTTCCGCATTTTGACCACGTGCAGAAGAAAAGCTCATCCATGGTCGCGCCTTTTCTGACTCTTTTCTAAGGAAGAAAATGGGGAATTGCCCGCCGTGAATAGAGGAGTCTAGAAGCGCATGACTCACATGCGTAGTGTCTCGCGGCATACGGCATCCATGTACGGGAGCGCACACAGCTCGTCATACGGAATAGCCTGTCCCCAACGCTCTTGTGCCTCATGTATCTCCTTGCGAAGCTTCTCCTGAACGTCCTGGTGGTCAGCTAGTTGATGAAGGATGCGCGCGAGGGTGTTAGATGTGGTGTCGGTTCCAGCGAGAATGAAAGTTCTGCCAAATTATTACACCGACTTAGCTCTACGAGAAGGTCAACGATTTGAGATAGTTGACTCACAGAATGTGCGCATACAACTCTTCGTCAGGCAGTTTGTCCTCTTCGGCGGCCGTCGTGTTCCCTTTAACTTACAACAGCAGCCGGGGATTAGCATCTCCGTACAGTATAACACAGTCAAAGATAGAGAGGTACGCACGAAGGATGCTCAGCACATCTTTCCCTTCCCCTACCCGATGCGTCACATCTTCTTCTCCCTTCCCAAGTGCCGCCTTCTTCGCATTCACGAGCTCTTCTGACGGCTTGTTAACTACATCAGTGACTTCTTTCGCCTTCTGTATCGTCTTGCTCGGAATCAGGTCGAGTATCGCCCTACGGAACCAGCTGGGTCCGAGATAGGGGAGGTATGGGAAGAGGAACCGGGCCCACTGGATCTTTTCGAACGACGGACTGGATGTGTACACGTCAGTCAAACGTCACTTAGCGTCTCAGTACAGGAAGAGAACGTACACGAAAGCCTTGACAACTTCAGTTAACGTATCCTGAGAACCATCTACCAGGGGATCAAAGGAGTGACCCATTCCACCCTGGCCGATGAGTTCGAGCGCGATCCGTCCGATCCAGTGCATCATGTCGAGCTCCTGTGGACCGCCTTCGACCTGGCTGTTGATCGCGGCTACGAACTGGAGCAGAGAATCCCTCAGCATCGTTCGGAGGCAAACAGAAGCGGATGCATATGTTACCTTCTCAGTCACGTTGTAGAACAAGGGTGTGATGTTGCGTATATGCGCGACAGAAAAGACCGGGTTTAGCATCTTGCGCTGCTTCTTGTGACTGTCTCCATGTGTTGAGAGAAGTCCGGGGCCGATCAGGAGGAGCATCGTGCTGGAATTCAGAGTGGTAAGGACATGGTTGACGAACGACAAGTAGAAGATGAAGTTGAATGAGGGAGTTGAGCGTACCCGATGAATTCTCCGCCCCGGTAGTAGGACTCCTGATCCTTGATAGATATACTGTGCATTGCCTTCAAGTCGTAGATATGGAGTGTTTTCGCCTAACAGGACAATAAAATGAGCTGCGGGTTCGAGGATCGAAAGAACGACATACTCCAAAAAAGCCGTGAAGCTTCGCGACTGGGCCGTACGTATCGGCAATGTGGCGCACAAAGTCCCAATGTTCCTGGCTGAAAAGTTGCATGATATTGCCTATTTATTAGTAGTAGTCAGAGAGTTGCCACACGCTCTCCGGCCATCTGGCGCTACTTACCTGCCCAGATTGAGCCCGAGGGTGGACCAGAGATGTTATCGAGAGGAGAATATGACTTGCGGAGCAGCCGCCGTACGAAGTAGACTGATACAGCACCCGTGACGAGAGTAAAAAGGGTCGCATGTTGCGAGTCAAGCATGGAAACCCAGACTGTGAGTTCCATACTGGAGAGAGGTCAGGTAAGTTACGTTGTCAAAATACCTCCTGCCGCTATATATCCCACTGGACTACTAACAGCCGTCGATGACCAGAAGCGAGTCATAAGAGCGGACCCGGTGCGGCGCTGGTTTGATGCCTATGACTTTCGCTACCGAAAATCGAGGGTTCTGAGGGGGACCGGGGTAGCTCAAGAGTTAGGTTCGACGCAAGCCACACGGTAGTAAACGTGGGAGGGCTCAAGGGTCAACTTGCCTGTGATACGTTACTTCCAATGGAGGATGGTTTGTGGGATTTCGACCGTTTGTCACGGTGCGCGCGACTCGGATTGCTAACGCGAAGTGCCCGCCCACGTAGTACGTAGTTGCGACTGGGAGCTTTGTGTCTGTGTCATGTATGGGGTGACCCGTGGTCTGAGGTCTGTTCAACGAGATCAATTCCTGCAATAGTGGTCAATATCGACAAGACTATATGTGCGAGGGCGTTTGAAAACTTGGAACTTGAAGGAGAGTTGCTCAGCGCTGGCAACCAGACGCCGTCGCCAGCACTTGTCCCCGGCCCGATGCTCCCGCAAACATGGGCTCGTATGACGTCACTCTTAAGGCTATTCACAAGTCGTACGCTCAAAGAGATGTTCTTCTCTCCCGACGCGAATAGCTTCTCGGACACCCTAGTAATCGATTCGTATGCCCCGAAAACAATCCAGCAAGGCGGTCACCCGGGAAAAGGTGAAACGAATCTCTCAAGGCAGACGCAATGCGATGAAACCACAAGAGCTACCACTGCCGAAGGTGGAGGACGCGTTGGAAGGTATGCCACACCCATCATTGTATACGCCCACAACTACTACCGTAGATACAACAGCGACGATCACCATGTCCTCGACGGCGCTTTCAGTGGAGTCAACCTCCGGGAGACGTAGGGGCGCTGCATCGGAGGCGTACACTGGCAGACTCTCGCATGATGCATATAAAGTCCTCAGAGGTGAGTCATATAACATCGCTCTACTCTCCACGCGTCCAACCCGGCTATCCGCGCCGTCACTCGGGTCATATCGCAGCCTTCTTCCGCGACGTGACATCCAACCCAACACTCGCCCAGTGCAATGAGCTCTCATATAAGATCCAGCAGCTCTCCGGCTGCGAGGCCTGCACATGCGAGAAAATCCGACAATACTTCGCCAACAGAAAACGCAACTTGGCCCGCCGGACATCTACAGTGCTCGGTGTAGATACGATACCACTCGGTGTAGAGGAGGACTCGAAGGAGGGTATCCTGACCCCGAAGGAAGTCTTTCAAGTTTCTGCTCATGCCCCTGCGGCGTCAGGGATTGCTCATGAAAACTCCACTGCGCAGAAAACAGAGGCGCTCGTTCAAGCTACGAATAGCCTGAGCGCGGATGTGCAGCGTGGTCCCAGCGGCACCCATGTTCCCCAGTACCCGTCTCAGGCGTGTACCGCTGGTAAAGGTGGTGTTCCTGGTACCCACATTATCTTGTGTGAAACTCTGGATGCCTGATCTTGCGTACTCTGCGCATATAGTCACTCATGCGGCGGAATTCCATGTTTGGTACATCGGCTATCCAAGCTCCCCAGCGCCGTCTACGGACTTATATGCCCAAAGCGATCTTCGCGTATGTGATCCACTCGTCAACAGAAACGCGAGGCTGCTGCTGATGATCTCTCGCTAGTTTGCCATGCAACCTGTCTCGTCCCAGCTCCCAAGGTCGGCCTACTGTATGGCTCCTGGCGCCCCGATCGTGACGAAGACTTTGATCCCCAGTGGTACATGCATTCTATGATTGGTCTTTGATATTGTCTCTGATAGAACACGACTTTAAAGACGCAGCAGGTGTTACCCCAATGGAAACTGTTCAAGTTGGAACGTTACCAGGAAATTCAACGTTTCCGCCAGCTCCCCCAGACTGGATTCGCTGTCTCGCTACGGAGATCCATCATACCCTCACTGCTGATACCGCTATACACCCCGATGTAGTCCCAAAGACATTCTCTGAGCTCTCGCGTTGGTTTACGGGAAGCTGCTCGCACTACTTGTCTCGGGCTTCGACAACTCACCTATAGTGCAGCTAACGATGATTTGTCTTCCGACCTCCTTGTCTTGTTGACTATCTCTGAATCTTGTGATTCCTCTATCGAGCGCATGGAATCTTGTATGGGTTGCAAACTGTGTTCTATGTTGGTCAACATTGTCCTTCTCTTACGTAGTGTTAAGTTCGCGATCATATATGCAGGCCCAGAGGGCGCGATTATGGGCCACGTGGAACTTTGCAGCCTCTCGGGCGATCCATATGAAACATACCACATCAGCAACCCCCAGATTTTCTTACGGCCCTTACGGCCCTTATTCTCCTTATTCGGTTTTGGGCCACAATAGATGACTTAACAATGGGTTCAATTTTTGTCCTAGTTCAGTCAAAGTTGGCACCTCACATACTTCATATATAACCTTGAGCTTCCGAAAATTTCGTAGACACAACTGCAAAATTGATGGAGTTATTCACCGGGTGCGACTGGCATAATTCCGTCCTTATGAGCCACCCGTGGCTGTGCTGTAAGCGCCCATTTTCTTATCCCTTACGGCTCCTTACGCACCCTTCACTACATGCACAGGCCCGAAGGTTGTGTTGTGATAGGCATGGGAAATCTCGGGGCGGTCTTACCTTACCCAAAATCATATTCTCACGGGAAAGGTAAACTATCCCAACAGTTTGCCAATGGTTTTCCATGAGCAGGTTTGGCAACCTTTCACACCGGACAGGGCACGGGGGGAAATGCATGACAAAGTTAGAAAAAACCGTGGCGATCTGACGCCCGATGCAAAAGGTACACTTTCCCGACTCGGGTAAGTTTGTCTCAGAGTCTTTTGGTGCAAAACATAACCTTTCTCAATGCTGCCACCGACCCATATTGGGTCAAGCACAGGAAAGTGATGGGAAAGTGATACTTTCCGGCCCTGTAATCGATGATGTTATAGGTTTCCTTTCACTCCCTGTGAAAGGCGCTGCATATAATAGTGAAATTCAACCTTTCCCCACAGGTCAATTTTTTGGGGAAGGTAAGACCGCCCCGAGATTTCCCATGCCTATCCCAACACAACCTTTGGGCTTGTGCACGTAGTGCTTACGCCGTGTATAAGCGTCAATAAGGAAATCGGGCGGTTGCTGATGCACGAGTATCATTCATGTTCGAAGGTTCTTTCGGTATGCTGCTCAGGTAAACGACGGGTCTCTGGTCAGGACTCAGGATCGTGGCGCTCATATATTGATGAGTACTGGTACTACATCGGTTTTCCCTCAAATCTCATATACCCATCTTAGGCTTATTCGACTCATCCGGAAGCCATTTTACAACTGTCCTCGGGCCACATTTGGGCATTCCAGCAGGCGATAACATCCGGGCAAATTCCGCTGTTCTGGGAAAGGTTTCTACAGATCCAATGCTGCTTACGCCGCCAAGCGTGGACCTGCGTTTTTAAGACCACTAGAATACACGTGATCCGTACTTATGCCTCCTTCTCGAATTTCTTGCCGAGCGGTCCTACTTCGACAACGAGGCAAGGTGCATAGAGATACTCGACTGAGGCCTCGTTCCCGTAAGTCATGTATACTCCAGACTGGATGTACCACCTCTGCGTGATCGCCCGAGAGGTGACCCAATGCACCACGGACGTTGCAACGTCGTCGCCGTAAAGATTCCTCGCTTCGTCCAACTGACTCTCAATTTTATCACTGCTGCTCGCGAACCCCCCCTCGATAACAACTCTGCCGCCTTCAGCCAGCAGATCTTCGTCGTTACCGACCATATGGCGGCCTTCACAGTCCAACATTTCATCTAGGATGATGCAACCCACAACGCCGTCATACACCAACCGCAAAAGCGGCTTCAGCCCAAGCTCCTTGCAGGCATTGTACAGCGCCCAGTCTCCGCCCTTCAGCCAGCCGTTGTGTAGCTGGTCCAGGGGATCGGGATCGCTGCCCTGCCAGGACTTTGGAAACGGGTAACGATGGCGCAGCTCGAACCCGAGCGTGCCGCCGCCAGGCAGAAACTGGGAATCGTCGAGCAGTGCAGCGAGAACGTCGCGGACGCGTCGGGTAGATGAGTGAGTGGGATGGAGCATCGTGAGTCCCTTCGGGAGCACGGCTGGGTCGGGCCTGCTCCAGTACAGGTTGTACGTGACCGTCACCCGATGGCCTGAAGTGACGGGCAGGATCTCGTGCTCCACATCGCTGAAGAAGGCGACGTATACGATCTTGTTGGGTGGACCTTGGTTGAAGAGGAGTTCTGCGGCATCGATTGTCCACTCCTGGCCTTGGTGCCGAAGGACGATTGTGCCACCTTGGTGAGGAGTAGGGAAGATGACGACAAGGGAGCCGAACATGGTGTCGCTCTTCGGCGTGTCCCTGTGTGGCTTGAAGAACGCGCTCTCTCCTATGAAGGAATGGTCAAGTTATTACATCATCGTGCATGATGTGGAGCCGCAAACTCACCATAAACGTTGAGCTTGTACAACTCTGCGCGCGTATCACCACCCTCCTTTTTGCCTGATAGAAGTCCGGTGTGGACGATATTGAGCAGACCCGAACGCTCGACGTCGAAACGCAGCATGAAGTTCTCGGCATCCATCTTACCGGCCTTCCTGTACGTCTCGTCGAGCACGGTCTCGGTGTTTCTTCCGAACCACGCCGCTTCGGATGCGTCCGCAAGAGCCTTTAAAGCGTGCAAGCGCTCTGGAGACGTATCACACAGGTTAACATATCTGTGAAAGTCACAGGAGCTATCAGTTCGCGCGCTCAGGGGCGGAGAGAGCTCGATGCTCACCGTGCGCTCGCCTGGCCGTAGTAGAGCTCGAAATTGTCTTCGGGCAATTCCAGCGTCCCGCTACAGAAAGGCGGTCTCTCCGCCAGAGTAGCGCGGAGGGCTCCTAGCAAGGGGAACTTGAATTCTGTCATGAAAGACGTGAAGTTGAACACGCCATACGATGGGGTGTGATCAAAAAATGGGGGCTATATTGTCACATATAAGTAGAGCGGGTCATGGAAGTTTCCAAGGGCTCCTGACTCAAAAGATTTTGGGCCATCCCGACACAACTGTAAGCTTAAGCGTGCCTCCACCGTGTTTGATTCTAATATCCAGGGACTTTAGCTCGATGCCAGTGTCTATCACTAGAATAGGTTTGAACGCTGTTGAGAGTGCGCTGCGCGGTTGAACAGTTCTCGATCTTCGGGACAATCGGGCCGACACAGCACTCCGACTCGGAGGCCGGCGCTCTTTTCACTCTCTTGTTCAATGTTCAACGTTAAACTCTCACTT
The DNA here is from genome assembly GCA_022606135.1 of Fomes fomentarius. Lineage (NCBI taxonomy): Eukaryota > Fungi > Basidiomycota > Agaricomycetes > Polyporales > Polyporaceae > Fomes > Fomes fomentarius. The sequence goes on from JABYQN010000001.1 coordinate 82,962, forward strand.
ACTACTCACCAGAGCCTGATATTACAAGCTTGAAGTAGTAGTATGCGTCTTCCTTTCACCACCACAAATCCCAAATTTATTCGCCCGTGTCGGACACTGCCAGTCTCGCCGTCACGCCGTCATCCACGCGATGTGTTCTGAGCGTCAGAACTCCACCCTACCTGGCGCTGGGCCGCCAACGCTATAGGCTATTCGCTGACAGTTGCACTACTTCAGTAGTTTACTTGATCCAAAGCTACTGTCTCGGCGACTTTCTATCAAGCCACCTTGGCATGGTCTCATGTCTTTCTTCCCTGCGATGACAGCGCTCCTAGTAAGGTTTGGCGCACCAGCGCTGCTTCGCTGTTAGCGTTCTATGAAGCGAGGACGAACCCATGGAGAGCAACTGGAGCCAGCCATGATGCTCTTCTCCCTGACAGCGTGGCCCTTTTTCACTCCCCTGCTCACTATCCCCCTCAGTGTCACCCACGCTTTGGCCGCCTATCCTGTGAGCCTTTCTCTCGCCGGCCACTGTCCATTCATCGTTTCACTGACCGACGACCCTTTCGCAGCGCGAGCCGAAGCTTGAATGGGTCCTATGCGATGCTTCTGTTGTGACCGATCCTCACCTTGATTGCGCTTTCCTCACAGTACCTCTGGACTTTCACGACCCCGAGGTTGGAAATGCTCGCATCGCCGTTGCAAAGGTTAATGCCACAGGGAAGAGACGCGGGACGGTATTCTACAACCCAGGTTTGTTGAATCGCTACTTTCCGTTTCGTGAGACCTTAAATACACTGAGTATCGCGGATAGGTGGACCTGCTATACCGGGAGTAACAGTCCTCAATGATAGCGGGGCGAGAAATTCCCTCTTGTCAGCCACAGGAGGTGTCTATGACATCGTGAGTTGGGATCCGCGAGGCGTCGGCACCCTCACTGTGTCAGTACATGCGCTTTGTTTCTGCCTTACTATGGCTTCGCCTGACTTGCCTTAGTCCTGGGAGCGTCTTCTGCTTTGACAGCGTTCGAGAGTACAACGAGTTTTTCAACGGCACGATCGAGCTCACCGGCATCGAGGAAACAGGCAACTTCACCGACCCAGCGGATACCAAGGCACTCCTATCTCAAGCTCCGATCATGCAGGAGAAATACAGACAGGTCGAACAAAAGTGCCTCAATGGGCCTAGCGGCAAGTATTTAGGATACATGGGTACGGCCGCAGCAGTGCGTGACATGGTGTCCATGGCGAACATACTCGATGGTCCGGACGCGCCAATTAACTATATCGGAGTCTCGTACGGCACGATCATTGGAGCTTGGTTCGTGAACAGTGAGTCCCTACAGCCTTCCAGTGCACACTCACAACACTGATAAACCATGCCTCAGTGTTTCCGGAGGCGAGCAATCAGGTTGCTTCTTGCTCACACTATCGAACTAAAATCTTGGCACCTCAGCGTGTAGGACGTGTGATCATCGACGGCATCGTCAATCCCGAAACTTTCGCGACCCAGGAGACATCCACGGTATATCGCAAAGTTGGCGCAATCGCACTGTATTATTGCTGAGGAGATAGCCTACAGGTTTGGGACTCACAGCAATACGAGTCCGCTGACACCACATACAAAGGGCTCATCACAGGATGTGCACTCGCCGGACCGCAAGGTTGTCCGGCCGCGTCTGAAGGAGATGGGCCACTGGATATAGACTCGAAATTTCAGGCTCTGATCAATGCTGCACATGATGCTACACAAAAGAATACATCCGTCCCCCTTACATCGGGGCACATTCGCTGTGAGTATCAACTGATTGTATGGAAGATATGAGCCCCGATCTGACAATTGAAGCAGTGGATCTCTTGGGCGCGATGTACAATCCGGCCAACTGGTCCACTTTTATGAACGACTATTATCCTTGGGCTGTTTCTGTTGTCGAAGGAGAGTCTGGCCAGAACCTGAACAGGAACGGGAACTCCCCGAAGTTTCACATTGATACAAGGTATGTGTCATCCGCGATAGACGAGTCCAAGCGACACTGACGCCCTTGTACAGTCAAATCAGGCGCCAGAATCAGATGAAAGAAACGCGATCATATAGCGACGTGGCTATTTTCTGCAGGGACAGTGTGGACGTTGATCCGCACGTCAACATGACGGATGTCTTCAAGGCCGCGATTAAGGGCACACAGACGATCTCGCACATGTGTATGGCCCTCCCGGAAATCGTCGTGTACAAAGATCTCACACTATCTGAACAGTTGCCTCCATCTGGCCCAGCCTGACGTGCTCATTTTGGCCCGTCCGTGTGGTGGAGAGATACCAAGGCCCGTTCAACAAGACGCTTGCCAACAGGATTCTGATCACTTCACACACGGCGAGTACCTCGCTTCCGGAATGACATTTTTCGCATGACTCAACTTCCTCTAGTACGACCCCGTGACGCCTCTCTCGGGTGCCCAAGCATTGGCAGGTTTCCTCGGCGATAGTGCCAGGTTGGTTCGGTTGAATGGTTTAGGCGTGAGTTTGTCTCGCATACATTCACACTATGGCCGCTTCTGATAGAGGATGCAGCACACGCCGGACGCTTCGCCGTCAGCTTGCATGTACAACATCTTGGTAGCATATATGGTGAACGGGACGGTAAGTCTGTGTGTCGTACCTGGATATATGGCATCGTGTGGTGCTCATTGAATTTGGCTCGTAGTTACCCGCGAACGGGACCGTGTGTGAGGTGGATGCTGATTATGAAGTATTCCCGGGTGTGACCACCGCGGATATCTTAGCCAATCTCCCCACAAGCGATATTTGACAGTTGCCTTCATTGAAGTGTACATTACCACAAATTCGGGGGAATTACCACCAGTACACTGACGGAGTCTTTCATGACCCCAAGTTACACCCATGTTCTTTTTTGCACTTCTCATTCACTGATTTGCATGGTGTGATTGTGATATTTCTCGACGAGACATAATGCAGGTAGAGAAAGAGGTTGAGATCTCGATTGGATTGTAATTCTCGCTCGGTAGTAGAGGTCACCGAGCGGACGGACGCTTACTACGTCACGCTACTCTGTCCACCTCGCATCCGACTCAACCCAGCTATGCTTTGCCAATCTATCCGGGCCATTATTACCAGCGTCCCGCTGCAGAATGGCGGTCTCTCTGACAGAGTAGTGCGGAGGTCTTCTATCAAGGGGAACTTGGATTCTGCCATGAACGACGTGAAAGTGAACACACCGGACGATGAGGGATAGGGCTGGGTTGTGGAAGCGCCCAAAGACTCCTGACTCAAGAGATGGTTCATTTTGGGACACTTTCCCGACACGACATCGACTACATAGTATGGGTACAGATTACTCATGGTGAGTTGAATCCTCGCGCCAAATGGATCTCCAGCTGCATGCCAGTGCCAAGACAGCAGTCGGACTGAGTCAACTTGAACTCCACTGTGTAGTATACACCCCATCTGAAACAAGACAAGTCGCGCGTTCGATAGGTCCTCTTGGAAAACCGCTAGGTGGAGGGTCAAGTGCTGTGGTATATGCATAGACTTCCAACCTCAAGGCACTTGAGTAGCCAAATGAAACGGTCCTGGCTCACTCCAAATGACGAAGAAGGAACTCGAGCACACGGTAATTGAATCGCGCAGGGATAATTGTGAGTCTGTGTGGATAGTATTCGCTTCCATGTTCGCATCTATGTACCATCATTAAGGACGGTGCCCGCAACGTCGATGGTTGGTATACATGCATGGCGAGAGCGGTCTCGGACACCAGATCATGGAAACACTGGCTTCGGATCCGAAGACGTCGATAAGTGTTCGGACTCTGCGCCATGACATGCAATCGTAGTCCTTCATCCAGCGGGCCTCCTGGGATCGCATGAACGACTCGGACGACGTAGTGGTGTGTGATGATGCGTTTACGGACGCGGCTTCGGCGACCGCGTCGTAGGGCGAGGCGCTCCAGGCGCCGGTCGAGGAGACAGAAGATGAGTCCGACCAGGGGTTGGGCGACGGTTGGGGAATCAGGTGGGGACAGGGATGGAGTGGGCAGAGATGTAGTGGTTCTCCTCCTTGCGGGCTGCGGGGTGCTCCAGACCAGGAGGCGGGAAGTACGCCTCTTTAGTGAAGTTGTTGATCTCCGGCCCCTGGTAGGCGTACTGGTAGGGCTGGGCGTACACCTGTGGCTGTGGCTGTGGCTGCGGCTGATACACGGGGTCGCAGGACTTGACAAGCTCCTCCGCGTACTTCTGCTTCGCGCCGTCGATGTGAACGGCAGTCGCGGCAGCAGTCGGCGGCCGGCGGAAGAACGTGTCGGCCTTGACCACCATCTTGCGCAGGATGGGGAGTGTGACGCGACGGAGCGGGCAGAACGTGAAGATGCGGAGGATGATGGCGTACGCGGCGGTGGAGACGGGCAGCTCGTCGTACAGGAAGTTCGGGTCTTTGGCGAACTGCGCGAAGCACGCGTCCTTGACCGATGCCTCCTCCCATGGGGTGCTGCCGCTGAGCATGTTCACGAAGATCACACCCAGCGCCCAAACGTCGCTCGATTGGGGAGAGTAGGGCTTGGGCCCAGCGCACTCTGTGGAAGTGAGGAAGGTGAGGATCAAGCAGGGAGGAGGTGGCAGGGGGAGGAGAACGTACCAGGAGCCATGTACCCCGAGTACCACACCCAAAACTGTCGGTCATATGCTCGCCCGTCGCGAGACCGAAGTCGGCGAGGTAGATCTGCGAACCGTCCTTGCTAGTCAGGACGTTCTCCGGCTTAAGGTCACGGTGGGCGATGCGGGCGTCATGGCACGCCTGCACCGCGTCGATGAGCGAGAGGAACGCGGTGCGGAGGAGATTGTCGTTGTACATGTACGCCTGCTCGCAGATCTGTTCGAACATGTCTCCCCCAGAGTGGTAGTCGAGGACGATGAACAAGTACTCATCGTCCTCGTACACGTCGTGGAGGCCCACAACGTTCGGGTGGTCGGAGACGACGCTGTGGAACGCGACCTCGCGGCGGATGAACGCGATCTCGTGGGGCTTCCGACCGATCTTTGAGATGATTTTGACGGCGCGGTAGGGGGGCTCCTCGCTAGCGCCGGCATGAAGGTCGATGGCCTGGTAGACGACGCCGAAGGTGCCCGAACCGATGAGCTTTAGAAGTAAGTAGCGGTTAACAACGGCACAGCCGTTGAGGTTGGGGATAGAGTTGGTGGAGGACGACATGGCTACGACCGTCGACAAGGGAGGGATTGAGAGCGGAAGGTTGAGGTGGGATGGATGGTCTTGTGTTCACCTGGAACGACGAGGATGGGGGGGAGTTCGAGGCCAGAGGGCCTCTCCTTATATACACATTCAGCTTTAGGGGGACGGGCAGAACTCGAAGGTTACGCCGTTATGATGCGGACGGATAGACTCACCCGCAGATATATCCGACTTGTAAATATTGCGATTCGGCCTTGCGTCCAACATTCCGAAGGGCGGGTTGCCCGTACTAGGTTGCAACCCCGGATTTGTTCCTAATAACCGACAGGGGGATGGTCAGCTCTCGAACGGCTACCCTCAGACATCCGTACGCAATACCCACGTTTATTGGTAAGCCCACTCGATGTTGGGCCGGTCCACAATCATCGCTAGCTGACCCTTCTCTTCATAAAACCTCTGCTCACGACATGCCACAAGTAAGCAAAGTGAGTGAGATAGCATGGTACATGTAGCATCACCGATCGTATACTTACAATCATGATCAATATCTATCCAAGGAGGTACCAGAGGTAAGACAAGACTCACCGGGCATTACTAATCCCGACCTATACTGTGAAGGGACGTTACGGCCGTGACCAAGGTTGTGGGCTCGATACCAATTGGGCTGTGTCTCATCCGCAAAGGCTAGAACGCAGCTCCGGATGTTGCCGCACCGTACACAGCATCTCTGGGCGTGTCGGACTTGGTGATACATGCTCTCTTGAATTTGCTGAGGTTTATTTGAAGGACATTTCAACCTCTGCGGGGGCTTCACATAAGCTTGATAGACTTCGACACTCCTATTCACGGAATGGAATATGTTGTCGGATACGAGAAAACCTTGTCGGCAACGGATCTCAGTTCGGTTTTGGAGCTTCGATAACAACGAAACGCACCTGCATGATTGCTTCGTGAAAGTATGCCCATTGAAGTAATTGCTTGCGCGAATTGAGATGTTCTGACTGGAGCCGACAGATGCTATACTTAGCAGAAAGTTGAGGCTGCATCACTTTCTCATCTCCTGACCGACATATACTGAGATTACGATTACGAGGTGAATACATAGTTGTCACTGATGTCGTGCTAATATATGCTCAGCTTCCATCATGCGCACATGCGAAGACATGGAGGCTCACCTGACGAGACCCTCATTCCTGAGCGCTACAGACGAGTGACCGTCCACTCCAAATAGCTCCTTGGAGTATTGGCCACCTCTCCATTGTGGATGTACCTGCGCGCTCGCTCCACCAGGCGCACATCAACCCTCACCGTACCCTTCTCAAATACCTGTCCATCCCACAGCGCGGTCCAGCTCTCCGGAGAATGGGAGAACATGTCCAGGGAGAACCCTTTCCTCACCCCTTTCTCGCGCAGACCGCTTTGCAACCCGATGATCATCGAGCCGGGCTCGGGCGAGAGTAGACTGGCGAGTGCTCGTGCGAGTTGGAGCTGTTCAGCTTCAGTAGAGAAGACGTGGAAGACGTGCGAAATCGTGATGGCAGAGACGTGCCCACGGAGCTCTGTAAGTGTCTTGACCGAGGGGAGTGAGGGTGGTGAGCTCGGGAGAGGAGTATAGATGGGAGTGTCTGATTTGAGAAAGGCGGGGTCAAAGATGTCTCCGGAGAGGAAGGGGACTGGGAACGTGTCCGGGGTCGAGTTGAATAGCTTCTGTCCGATATCCCAGAACTCTGTCGTGACAATTATAATAAGCTCTACTAATAGTGCAACGATCAGGATCGCTCACCTGGCACGATGTCGGTCGCGATAACACTTTCTCTGGGATATCCATCGAGGATTGCCTTTCTGAGATCGACACCGACTACAGGAAGTATTAAGGGAGGGCGTAGATACGCGGATCACAAGTACTGCACTTACAACAGCATCCGACATCGAGGAGGATGGGGTTCTCGCGAGCCCGTCCGAGCTCGATCAATCCCGGGTACCCATACGTGTGCGATAGCTCCAGTCTGACAGCGTATCAGAATTGACATGCATACTAGCCTCGTGACCAAGCTAGGAGGTACGCACTGCACGAAGTTAAAGTTCACGATGCTCGGATACGGCTGCACCTGCTCGATCCGAGTCAGCGGGCGCACCATCTTCTCCTGTTGGATACATGAGGCAGAGTGGGACCGAACGTACGGTGTACGCTTCGCGCTGAATGGCCACGATGTGTGCTCTCAACACAGACTCATCTTGGATGTCTGTCGTGGCTCGGAAGAACTTGAGTTGATCCATGTCGAGTTGCAATAACTTCTCGGTCTCCTCGAGGGCGAGGATTGACCTCAAATTTGCAACCGGTCTGACTTCAGACATCTCTGTGCTTTCATAAGCTCAGAGGCCAAAGGAGGTATCGGATGAATGTCAAACCTCGGAGTGTGAGGAGGACGGTACTGCGTATTGAGCCTGCAATGTTCGAAGGTGGAGGCAAGGACTAGAGCAAAAGTGCGTGGGGATTCAGCCTAGTTATATGTCCTGTCATGGGATAAGTATGGTATTATTAGCTCGTGTGTCTGTTCCGAAAGTAGACGCATGAGAATGTGTTGTACGCGGCTATACTGAGTTCGAACTTGAATACCATGGTGATCTGCCGGGTTCCTGTATATATGTAATCAGAGGCACAATTGAGTGCTCAGGATATTTCTGAGTTTGAGGCAATGTCAGGTGGAAGATCGTCAGCGAGTGTGGCTGCCGTCAGGGACGCGTCCTCCTGAGTCGGAGTGACGCGATGGCTGCTATCCTGTGACGATACAGGAACCGAATCCTGTAGTAGTATGACCTGCATGATTCGAGTATTATAAGCAGTTCCATCACGCAGGATTCTGTCAGAAATGAGCGCGACTAGAATGTGAGGTTGTAACCGGTGGTTCGCGTCAAGTCTCAAAATTCCGATGGTCGAAGCGCTCACCAGGCTCCTTACGTAAGGCGGTTGGAGAGACTGTTCGGAGTCTCAATTTTGGAGGCTACGTTCACTTGCCGCTCTATAAGTAACAGTCTCTATCTTGCCGGAGCAATCTATAACTGACTGCAGCACCAGATATTCTGGGCTGAGCTTCAGCATGATTGTGCAGAACTGTGAGTAATCTTTTCCGCCCCCTTACTTAACGTATATGATGTATGAACGTAACGAAGTAGACGATGTCCTCGGACAAGGACGCCATGCGGCAAGAGCTGTTCTACGCTGCGGTCTCTCCTTTCGTCCAACGATGTCAGACGCAGGTATGGCAAGCTGGTGATATGTTCGTCCAGAGTGACTGAGAAGCTTTTTCTTATATGCGGCTGGTGAGTTCCCATTATAACCACCTCAATTTCTTAACCTCTTCCCTTCCCGTACATTCTCGTCGCAATCGTTGTTCTCCACCTCTACCACATATTGTGTCCGTGTTCTAGGTATTGTCGTCAGGATGATTGATGGTACATCTCGAAATCAGAATTGCCTCTCTTCCTCTTCGCCCTCTTCATCGTCGATGGGCTCATGCATGAACCTTGATCCCGTTGGGCCTACTTTCACACCGAGACGATGCTCGTGCAGAGGTAATCAAGCGACGCCTCACTTCTGTAGCTGACATATGCCGACTGAAGTCTGTTCCAGTTCTCTGCCTTCATCGCCCGTCCCAGTGCACGACCACGTCTTCAGGACGTCTTCGACTTCCAGCTCCGAATCGAGGTCCACCATCTCATCTAAGGTCATTGCCATACTCCGACCAGATCAATTTCAGCAGTGGCGTCAGCCCGAACGCCTTGCACGCCTCAAACAGCGCCCAGTCTCCGCCTGCAGGCTGTCAAGCGGATGGTCATCCCCATTCCATCACTTCTTTGAAAGGGTGGACAGATGCTGCAACCCCGCAGGAGTGACGCTTGGATTCGGACTCCGCCACGCATACCCTTTCCCGCGCACCTGGGACTATCGCTCCTCTCACAAATACTCCAGTAGGAAGAAGGATCCCTTGGAGGTGGTGACGGGGTGCCTCAAGGGCACCGACGCGGCGCTCTTCGCCGCGTTTGAAGCACTTGAGCTGCAGCCAAGGTTACGCTTCGTGACTGACCCCCTTGATGGTAGGGGGACCCGCGCGGCGCTCTTGGCCGCGTCCAAAGCGTGGCTCGGTGTGTGGCTACAGTTATACCGTGATGATAGCGACTCGAACATCCTTCTGGATCACTGTGAACCTCGGTGATACCGAAGTGGATGGAGTAGTGTCCATGTTGATCAAAGGAGAACGCGGCATCGTTATCAAAGACGTCGATGCTGACTGTCCGGATGCTATGAGATGGGCGAGACCGATGATGGCTACGCGAAGCTTCCTGTGCATTGGGTGACGAAGATGAAGACGCTGAACCCAGTCTGATCTCGTCGCTTATGGGGCCTGTGCTCTCTCACTTATACCTAGAGGCATGCCTTGTCGTCATTGTAGGACCAGTGGAGGACAGGAAAGCGGTATCGAAGAAGCTGAAGGTGTAGGCTAGTCGCTCGATAGACTCGGAGTACTGACTCGTACATATACTTGGAAGATGATATGAATCACTATCACGTCCTCTCTTCAGTGTAAGCGTCTATCGACTTCTGACCTCTCAAAGGATATGCATCTGAAATACATGTACGTACCTACAGACCTGTGCAGACATTCATTACGAAGCCGACGGAAGCAACTTCATTACAATCATCGTGCACCACTCCCAGTGTCCACTCCTGCAGACCTTCAATCAACCTCAAAAATCTCTGTGATACTATACTCATGGTCACTCACCGTCGTCTCTGTATACGACACCGACTTGAACAAACTAGTTTCATGAGTTCGATGTCATCTTGACTCGGAAAGCCTGAGGCTGCCTCACTTTGGCCTGTATGCTCGTCCGGCCGTTCTCTCTCCCTTTGCCCGGGCCCTGAACCCTTCCGCTCCTTCACGTCCGACTCACAGTGCTCCTTGTTACAGCTCTTACGAAGTCATGTCGTTCTGGGCCAAGCTTTCGCTCTTTGTCGCAGCCTCCGCCGCACTCGCAAGTACTCTCTCCATCTCAGTCTCAGTGAGGTACTGTCCTGATACTTACGCTGAATGCGCCCGTTCATTGAGTCGAGATCACTCATCGTTCACTCATCGCGCTCACGAGGTCTACATTGTCGAGAACAGAGTAGTGCAGAGTTAATGGATCCATACAAATTAGATATCACAACGATCACAAAGATGTCCACAGGACTCGGTAGGATGAAAGCGGTTCTCACTAGTAGTCTAGTCGGCTTTATCAGAGGGCCCTGACCTTCAGCAGCATCTCCGGCTTGGTGCTCTTCTCACCCATAGTCGGATAGATTACGGCGGAGGAGTTCCACGCGATCGGCTGATCGGTCAACTCGAAGGAGAAGTTGGTAAGCATGATGGCGAGGACAACCTCTGAAACCTCCAATGAGCGATCCATCGCGAAGAGCGAAATAGGATCTGAAAAAGCAACCCACTCATCTCTAGCTGGGAGAACTTGAAACCGCTGTGAAGGTGAAGATTTGGGTATGATGCAAGCTATGGACGGGATACGAGCAACGTCGTCACTCACATGCAAGACCTTATGCCACCCGAGAACGTCATCCTAGTGCACAAAGGCTCAATCAGTGTATGTCCCCCTTCCGCGCAAAGACGAGATGAGGTCTGATACTGACAAATTTGCGTAAACACCAGGCAGATGTGCGTCTTCAAGCAGCCCTGGGAGTGACGCGAGCCAGCGTTCTGGCTTCCATTCGTGTGCATCGTCGCCCCAGAGCGCCTTGTTGCTGTTGCTCGCTTGGAAGTGCGCTAGCACAAAGGTGTCTCTAGGGACGACTACTTCGCTCATCAGCCTTCCGTCGCGTCCACGTACCGGTTCGGAGAACGGGAGAACGAGCTCCTTAGTGGCCCTACTTCATTCTCAGTCGACGAGCTAAAACAGGTGGAGAAATGCGGGACGTACGCGCGACCGGATAGCAAGACGGGCGCAAAGACGCGTAGCGTCTCTCTGCACACCGCGTCGAGATAGGGAAGCTTCATCAGGTCGTCGTAGCCGAGGTCTGTTGTGCCTCCGTTGGTGGCCTCGATCAGTTCTGCACGCAACTTCTGCTGGGCGTCCGGATGCTGGGAGAGGAGATGGAGGATACGCGAGAGCGCGTTCGACGTCGTGTCCATGCCGGCGAGGATGAAGGTTCTGCTCGATAAATTCGGAATAAGCTTATGTCACAAGATGCAAAACAAAAAACTAGTATGCACGAGGTCTGTGCGAGGATCTCTTCATCCGTCATCTGCTCCTTTGGTGTGGCGGCCATGTTCGCCTTGACTACTCAGACAATTATGTAAGCGAACGCGAAGCTTGAGTGTACGGCTGGTCGCACTCACGACAGATACTCATGATGTCCTTCCCTTCTCCAACCTGCGCCATGAGCGCGGCATCTCCCTTCTGCAACGCAGCCTTCCGTTCATCGATGATTTCCTGCGAGCGTCGCAACATTGTATCCGAAATGTCCAGCAGGCGCTGAAGTGGCTGGTGCGGCGCTAGGCGGAAGATGCGTCGGAGGATTCGGTCCGAGAAGACATAGGACAAATTATCGACCCAGAGCCCAAGTAATCGAACGCGGTTCAAAACAGGGCTGCTCAGAGTCGTTCAGGAATGCGAGGGAGGAACTTGAAGAAGAGAAAGGTACTGACAAGAACAACTTCAGTGACTCGCCGTAGGCATCAGACGAGTCCTCCTCGAAATTGTCAAAGGAGTATCCCAGGCCTGCCTGCCCCAGCATCTCTAGGGTTGTACGCCCGTTCCAACCGTTCATATCCAGTACTTCCGGGCTACCATCGCTGGGAAGGCGGCTCTTAATAGCCGCTTGAAGCTATATTTATCTGATCTCAGTGTGCGCTGTTGTTGGAGTTGTATCTTCGTACCTTGTGAGCGATACCATAGAATATGTGTGTCATGTCGCGGAGATGGCTCGCGGAGAAGACTGGGTTCAACAGCTTGCGCTGTCGGCGATGCTGAGTGCCACGAGTAGACAGAACTCCAGGGCCGAGAAGTAAGGTGAAGACGCTGTGTGTGAACAGGGGTATATTAGCTATGAAGAGAACCACACGTCGCTTTCAACGCGGTAGAGATATACTTTGACGGCGCGAGACCTTTCTGTAGAAACTCTTGATCCTTGACCAACATGGTGTGCAGCGCCATGGGATCATGAATGAGTATGAGACGCCGCTGGAACTCTGATTATCAGTCCATCCAGCAATCGAAGCACCGATGGTACTCACGCCTAAGACACTTCGAAGGACTGAGACGGGCCCATACGTGTCTGCGATAGCAGCAAACTCCTTCCAGCTCTGGCGCTTGCCGAACTCGTTCATATTTCCTGGGAAAAAAACCGTCGTGAATCACTCGACAGTGACGGCAGACAGGAAAACTAGAGCAACATACCAAATAAGAACGAGGATGGGGGAGGACCAGGTAGATTGTCAAGGTCATATGTCGTCAGATACCTGTGGAAGATTCGCCACAATGCGTAGAGAGCGGCTAGTGCGACAAGTGGAAGAGCAATGCCACCCATGGTTGTAAGTTGCAGCGACGGAGAAGTTCGCCCGGGGCTCAGTAATACTTAAATAGCGGAACCCAAGACGCTGCGGCGCGCCACTACTATGTGACCGCCGTGTGCCGGTGTATGCTCACCTCCATCAGGGATAGATCGATTCCCATGGACTGGGTACAGCCCACGTACGCAGCCAATGTATAGGCAGCACAGCCTCACTATCGCGTAGGAAGACTTGAAGCATCGGAGACTGAGGAGAATGCGATGATTCCGAAGCTCGAAGTACTTATAGTTACGTCCCAAACCTGAGGCGATGTCGGAGTCCCCTGTCCTGGTGGGACCCGTACTAGATTTTTAAGCAACCTTTACCTTCTTAATCGGGTATTCTCCCGCTAAAGCGCTCACAGAAACCCTAGCCTAGGGGTCTTTCTCCTCGCCTGAGGTCTGGGATGTACAGTAGGGGATCGCGGAGCATACAAGGCCAAGTTTTACGATTGGATGGATCTGACTAGTCTAAGTCGGTACTAGATAGTAGTAGAATCTGACATGATTGGAACCTGCTCGGCCCGAGCCCATAGGCGCTCCACCAGGGACGACTTCACGTTGGTAGCAGCTTAGGATTGGAATCCAACAGTAGAGACACAATTTAGGACTCATACATAGCTCATGAGACAAAAATGTTCTTCAGCACCTTGACTATACATCACAATCTCTTGACCTTAAGTAGCATCTCCGGCTTGGCGCCCTCCTTCCCCATCGTGGGATACATGAGGGCAGCCGAATTCCAGACGACTCGTTGGTCCACTAAGTGCAGAGAGAAGTGTGTGAGGAGGACACATAAGTAGACCTCTACGTGCGAGTAGCAGGGGGGAAAGTTGTCAGCAACACAACCATCCTGCATTTGGAGGGCAGCAGCGTCACTTACTCATCTCCAGTTCAGCGAACTTGAGCCCTCTATAGCGCAAAGTCAGCCATGCTTGATCATAGTGAGCCTGAGATACTCACATGCAGGAGCGCGAGCCAGCAGCAAACGTTAATCTGAACGCAAGGCAGGTCAGGCTCGCGCAATCGCGGCGAACGGTCTCGAGCTACGTACAGATTGGAATAGAGATTCGGTAGCCCTGATTTCTCCACCTCTGCCGGGAGAGGGGAGAGCCAGCGCTCAGGCTTCCATGCGAGTGCATCGTCGCCCCATAGATCCTTGTTCGTGTTACTTGCTTGAATGTGCAGGATAACCATGGTTCCCTTCGGAACAATGATCTCACTGATCAACGAGCCATCTCGTCCTCGCACTGGAGACGAAAGCGGGATGACGTGGTCCTTTGCCGCACTATAGATATAGTGAGCGATCCTCAATGTGTAAGAGATGATATGAGACGAACGCGCGCGAAGTTAGAGGTGCCGGTGCATATGCACGCAAGGTCTCGCGGATGACGGCATCGAGGTATGGGAGCTTCATGAGCTCGTCATAGGCGACATCGATCGAACCATTCTGAGTCGCCTCGAGGAGCTCTGCGCGAAGCTTCTCTTGTACCGTCATGTTGCCTGCAAGAAGGTGTAGGATTCGAGACAGGGCATTGGACGTAGTATCCATGCCTGCGATCATGAACGTGCTATTATACCGTGAACGAGATGTTAGCAACTCGCAACGTTCAACCGGAGAGATATTTACGCCATTTGCGACACGATCTCCTCGTCGGACATCCTCTCGTTCTCCGCAACGGCCATGTTTGCTTTCACTGGTTTCTAGAGGTCAACAAGGGAACTTGAGGAACACGACGCCGGTGCTTACAACAGATACTCATGATATCCTTCCCCTGTCCAACGTGCTCCGCAAGTATGCTGCCGCCCTCGCGTAGTGTCCGCTTTCGGTCGGCGATGATCTCCTGCGAGCGTTCGAAGATGGCGTCGGAGAGGTGTATGACCGTTCGAATGCGTCGCATGGGGATGAAAGTGAGAATCCATCGCAAGGTTGCGTCGGAGAAGAAGATCGAGGCCTTCTCTATAAGGAGGGTCATAAGGCCCACTTCCTCCACCCTGGTTCTGTAACAATCTGGAGTTCGCAATAACGCGTGGAGCATGACGAGTGATGACTCACAAGAACAGCTTTAGTGACTCTCCGAAAGCGTCCAAGGAGTCATCAGCAGCATTGTCGAAAGAGTACCCCAGTCCGGCTTGTCCCAGTATCTCGAGCGTCGTTCGGCTATTCCAACTGGACATGTCGATTATTCCATCTTCCGGAAGCCGACTTTCGATTGCTGCCTGCATCTGCCACGATGTGAGACACGCAAACAGGTCACTTAAGCTCTGACCGCGATGCTAACCTTGTGCACGACAGAGTAGAAGATATCGGTCATGTCGCGCAAGTGAGCTGTCGAGAAGACCGGATTCAGGAGCTTACGCTACCTTCGGTGTTCGGATTTATCGTTGACGGAGAAGATGCCGGGACCCTGGAGCACCTTTAAGACGCTTTGGGGGGCAGTTATTATCTCACCACTCAAGGAGAACGTAGAGACTTACTGTGACGGTGTGAGGCGCTTGGGGTAGAGGTCCTGATCCTTGACCAGGACGGAGTGCAGCGCCCTCGGATCATGGATCAAGAGCATACGCATCTGAAAGACGTACGAAGATCAGCTGCGAAGGAGTCAAACGACATATGCGGGCAGCTCACTCGCAAAAACCCATTGATCTTGGAGACGGGACCATATGTTTCCGCATAAGACGCCCATTTCTTCCACGCTTGGGAGGAGGCAATCTCGGGGACGTTGCCTTTTGATAATCCTTTTCAGATGGTGCTCAATGATTCAATCAGACGACGGACCTAGGAAGAACGACACCGGAGCAGGACCTGAGAGGTTGTCAAGTGGAGATTTGACCCAACAGTTGCGATATATTTGCCAGACGACCAAGAGGGCAGTGATGGCGAGTGCGACCACGGAGAGTTGGTTCATGATGTCTCACCAGACAAGTACAAAGGACGTTAGGTTCTCAACGTCGACTTGCCCCCTGTGGAGGAGTGCGTTCGGACTATGTACAGTTTGTCGTGGCCATCGGAGAGACAGGATGAATGTCCTCCACTCGGGCGTCTAACGGGCGGTGTAAACCAGTGATGGAGATGCGAGACCTGTGCGAGACCTAGGTACGTATTACTAGTCTCCAATGGCATGCCGAGAAGACAATCGTCGATCTTTTCTTATTATGAGTTACTGGGTAAATGGCCACTGGCCAGTCGAGCGCTGTGTCGGGCACATAAAATGATCCTGCAGTGGGCATCCGGCTGACATACTATGTACTACCCTAAGCTGGCCGAGCATGGCGACGATATAGTGGCATATTATATCACGGCCCGGCTCCGGGGGAAGGTATGTAGGCAGGTAGCCTAAAATCAAGACCTTCTGCGGTTTACCGTGGGGGGGGGAGTTGTGTCGAATTTATATGTGCGGGGCCGAAAACGATTTGATCCAAGATCATGCCGGTTCCAGTTGGTACAGTACCTCTTGGAGCGGTGTATAAAAGTACTCGCCTCAACTCATGCGTCACGGCAGAGTGCGAAACTAAACTGCTGCAGCGTACATACGATGACCAACCCGCAGTCTGAACCTGTGCCTGCCTGTGCGTGTATGGGAAATCCTTATGACATGGTTCTGAATAGTGACAGATGAAGAGAGCAGTTATAAGGGCTATTGAAATGCACCCACCAATGTAAGAGCCACCTGCTGGGTGTCGACTGCCAAGGTCACGAGAGAGTGACTGGTTTTGGTTGGGAAATGATTACACTGTTTGCCGGTCGGCTGACTGGTACACATGGCGAATTGATCAACCGAATTTGGCAATGCTAGCAGCCCTTCCTTGTTCAAGAACTTCGTCAACCCCTCACCAAGGACAAGGACACTGCTCAATAGTACCTGGCCTTTGATTGACGATAGCATGGAATTCAATACAGCCTGATTCGGACGAAGAACTATCATACATGCAATACAACAATCCATGTCCCATATCCGATAAGGCAATCTAGACGCCCATGAAGTGAGGCGATGGCGCTCATGGGACAACATCTAGATTCTAGACCAAGCATGTAACCCTCGCAGTCTCCCGGTATGCATGAAGCCCTCTAATCCAGTGCTTTTGTGTTCCTCGGGGCCATGGCACGCCCCCTGCCTTCTCTCGCAAATATTGCGGTCTGCGTGTTAGTCTCTGTCCCACGAGCACCGAAGTCAATACCAATTCCATGTCGGCTGCACGCATATCCTCCGAGCTGTCATCGCCCACAACCCCACAGGCCAGGCACTCACCAGCAAGTGAATCAATGATCGTCGTTCATCTTCCGCAAGATCTAAACCTGATTGACGTTCACGTTGCCTCTTGCCACACCTGAGGCCTGCCGATCGGGGTGTGTGCACGCCGCACATACAGTGTATCCACACGCGTCCGAGCATCAAGGTTAACGTTCAGGCCTCGGGCTGCCATTAAACCTCTTCTCCTGGGCCCGGAGTCCCGAGACTGACAGAACCCAAAGACGCTGTCCGTAGAGGTGTCCAATGAACGTCGGACATGCGCGCTAAGAGCAACGGTCACTTGACATACTTGCTACACGAGTTTCATTTTCGCCGTGTGAGTTGATCAACTCGACCCTGTATGACAATGCTAATGTCAGCTTCGTGTAGCATAGTTCCGAGGCGTCAGAGGACGGAGTACGTACGGCATTTAGAGTGCTTAGGCTCTAGAGCAGCCGTGGCTGCGGGCCCACTCGCACTAGTAGCTCTAATGTTAATAGCGCTCGCGGCAACGCGGTATCGTACAGGGTCCAGACGTCCATGACGCAACTAGCCACACGCCAATAGCTGTAGCGTCAATGATAGAGTTGGGGCCAGACTAGGTAGTCATAAGGCCTCGGAACGGAGAACGAAATCGACAAATTGAGACATTGCACATCACCCGAGGTGGACTGAAGCGGCGCTCTTCGGGAATTCCGAGCTCTCACGGGGGCTTGCGAAAGACAGCAGGTGAGCCCGAGGTTTCATACCGCAGCTTTCCAGAAGAACGTGGAGAAGATGAAGAAGTCGTGGCATACTATGATAATAAAGACGTCGAACCGCGGTCAGCAGACCATCCGGCGTCCCATGCTCATCGATCTATCTCTGGTACCTGTCTGGGCCATGGAGCGGGTCCCATGCTTGTATACAAACATGGTGCTGGCAGCACACGGTCGTTCAGGATTCGTCGATGTCTCATCGTCCTATATGAAGGTGACCCAATGAGCATGCGACACCAGGGCATCGTTAGGCTGGTTCGCGAACTTGACATGTTAAACACTCTCCATCTCCACCCGCGCTCCGTCAAATCACCGGCTTCTGGGGATCCGAGCGGCGAGGGCGACTTCTCGCTGGCCACGTTCCGACACTCGTGGGGTGTGGCACTGCCTTGCTGGTATCTGGGCAGGCCGGTTCCTGCGCAGATGAAGTATGAAGCACCGCCTCGCCGCGCAGCGAACCTTCTCCCCACTTCTCGCCTACCATTTTGCGAGTTCCTGGGTTCTGGGCGAAGGAGATATGAGCACGCACAAATCACTGATTCACCGTGGATCACACAGGTTTGACTGGGGCGACCCCAAGTGAGAGGACTGAGACCGTGCGCTACCTGTCGGGTGTGTATTACGACAAGTTGCAGCTCGGAAGGTCGCAGCAGAAGAAGATACCGGAGGCGAGGTGCATCGAGGCAGGATATAGCATGGACCCGGCGAGAACGATGCCTGGAGAGGGAGAAGCGAGCACGAGCTGAAGGTATCGATGCGGCGAGATAGGCAGGAAATTGGCGAGCCGGCCTCGTGTTCGGTGCGTGCGGGGTCAGGTCTTATGTAGTTGACGGGTATGATACGTTCGATGTTGGGCGCATCTTTGTGGAATTTCCGTCAGATTGCGCGCGCGAGTACCCGTGAGCACGAACCACACTGAGAATTAACAGGATGAACATCACATCAGAGTGCAGACTGAGAAGAGAACGCAAGACGCAGTTTCAGCGACGCTGAGCTTGGTTGGGCAGTGAATTTACGAAGAGGTCGAATAAAAATGAATGAACAAGAGTCGAGCGACGTTCGGCTGGAGGCATTGGAGAACACAGGATTGTGAAAGGCAAAGGCGGCCCCGTTGTACGCGCAGTTACAGACTGCTCGGAAATGATACAACTTACAAGATGATAGGCGCAAGGTAGCGGGGACCTCTGACACCTGCAGTACACCGGCCCGCAAGGGATTGATAATCAGTCATGTAAAGGCTTACTTATGTTGACCCATAAGCGAAAGAGGCAGTGCTGATCCGGTAAGCAAAGCTGTAGCAAACGGATAATCAATAGCCGCGCCATGCAGGGAAAGTAAGCGAGGTGCCCGGGGTCTCTTGGTGAGGAGTGGAAAGATGTCCCCCAGCGCATGTTCGACGTCTTGGGCTCCTTGTCTCCTCCTACTTTCGAGCTCGTCGTCCACGCCGGTATTCCGCACGCAAACATGGCCTTGTAACTTGCTGGAGACGACCATCGTGAGTGTCTTCACCTTGCTGCTCGATCCCAGGTGTTGTTTTCTGCCAGTCGTCGATACTGGTATCGACGACTGGCAGAAAACAACACTGCTGGCGCCGACGGGGCAACGGTGACAAAGCATTGTTCAACTGACTCCCAGTTTTTTCAGCGACGGTTACCTACAACGCCATTATAATGACCATAGCGTGCCGGGCACACTGTTCGCCCGTTGACGACATTTCTTCTTCCTACCATTTCCCGCTATCTCCCATCGACACCCACTTCCAACTGTGGCGATCTTCGCCATCCTCATGCGACATCGCCAACCCCGGCCCAGCGATTCTTTCGGAAACCCAAGACCTACGCGCGAAATCCACGCATCATCGACAAAGTCAGCCGTATCCATCCCCGCCTCTCACCGACGCCGCACTCGCATCTACCGTACCACTCCCAGAAGTTCCTGGTGAACCCCCGAGACACTCGTTCTCGTCGTCCGATTACCGGGATTTCGTCGATGAGAACATGTCACACGATGTTGCTCGCTACACCGTGCCGCTATCTCCGCCCCCGACTGCACTCATCGGTGTCAAGGATCTGCCTCAGGGAGAGGATTTCCAGGAAGGGGAGCATCAGGTAGAATCGTGGAAGTATGGTGGGGACGCCGCGGAGAGAGGTGTGAGCGTACCGTTCTTCCCACCGGTACGTGATGACTCTGGCTTTGAAGAGTTTGGTACGCAGGAAGGACATGAAGAGGACCACAAGTTCCACGGTTCTCATGCGGGGCAGTCCTTGATTGAGCCTACCTCGGTGTGGAGTCCCCACTCGCCGCTGAGTATGGACGAGGGCTTGCCCGACTTTCCTTCTCTTCATGACATGCTATCCATTCGGAGTAGCGGTCATCACGGTCATCACGACGCTCCCCTCTCACCAGTTAGCCCCTCCGATGGCGAGAGTCAGTCGGACGACTGGGCTTCGGGATCGGAGATGGACTGGGCCTACAGTCCGAGTCCAACATACGCAGATATCTCCGCCCCACCGTCCCCCAAGCCTGGCTGTCTCTCCCTAGACCTCGGTGAATGCGAGCCCCATTGGTTTACCGGCGATCAGCCTACGCCTCTTCCGGAGGACCACAGTCCTTTCTCTTCCACATTCCATCATCCCCTCCACTTTCACCCTCCGTCCGGAGACCTCGATACTGACTATCCTGACACCGTAATGCCCTCGGAGGACGATGACGACAACACAGTACTACCTCCCGCATCCCCACGGAAACGACTGCTCAACGACCTTTACGACCCCATCCTACCCCATGGAGATGCAGTCCTCACCCCTGTTCCTCGATCGCCACATACTTCTCTCTTCTCCTTACCTGACTGCGACATGGAGGATCCTCCAGAGGCGCCGTCATCTCCGCACTCGCCTCACCGCGCCCTGCCGGTACTCGATGACGACGGAATGTCGCCCCCATTAACAGAGCAGTGCGCTCTGCCAATGGAAACGATTTCCCCGTCTCTTCTCGGGGGCGCACCGGAACAACAACCCGGTCTCGGTCTCTTCCTTCAACCCATCTCGGATCTTCCGCTGGCCCGCTCTCCTTCCCCGAGTGAAGATGACTTCGGTTTCCTTGACGTGCAACTCGATCCCGAGTCAGCTAACGTCGAGATTGACGAATTCCTCGCCCTGCGAGCTCTTCGGAAGCATGCACTCGCACAGGAACGCGCCGCACGGATGACTGAAGCGGATCTCAACGAGCGGATCACAGCCGCCGCCAGCGTCCTGCTCCCTCCGTCGCACGCGGAGGGTGGCTCTGACACGGACTCAGACGGGGATGACGTGCACATGCATTGCGACATGGATATTATGGAGAAGCGCGCCCGCAAGCGCGACCTCCATGTCCTCATGGATATGCGTGCTGAAGCACGTCGCACTCGCAAGCTGCAGAAGCAGCGCTCGAAGGAGATCGGTGCGCTCCTTGACTTCAAGATGCACGGCCCGATGTCGCCGATGGAGGGACTACCCCCACTCGTCGGCGGCAAGGGCTGGACGAGGAGTATCGCACACCTCGTTGCGCACATGGTTTTCCGCCGTCGCGATCGAAGTCGTCCGCTCGAGGGCAGGGCGCCTGCTGGGTCACCCGCGGAGTCGCGATGTCCGCGAAGAAACTCTGGTCTGCGTATGTCTGTGTCTGCTGAGGATCTGTTGCTATCTATGTCTACGGCAAGCGGACGCGAGGACGCGGACGAGGACGAGGATGACGACATGGAGATGTGATGTGACCGACCCTTTCTCCACTTTGTGACGAGCAAAATGGTGCGTCGCGGTCGTCTGTGCCAGGCACGCTTTCGCTAACTTATTCTTATATTATCTCTGCTCTTTCTCTTTCGCACACGTACCTTATGCTATATCAACTGATGCACACGTACATTACGGTACACGCAACTAATGGCAGGCTGGAAGGCAACTGTGTACTATATCAACGCGTCATCCTTCATGCACTCACCCGCATCTGTATCCATTATCCATGTTGTCATTAGCCGTCGGTTCTCGCATTCCGCATACCCTGCCAGTGCTCTCCAACTATTCCGGCATACCCTGCCTCACCCGTGCTCAATGCTTTCCCAACTATTCACGGCTCTATCTTCTATCTCCCGATCGCCGTCCCATCGATTTTTCGTATGTGCGCCCGTCGTGTCGGCTTAGTCCATCTATTCATTGATCCGTATGTTTTTTCATCATGCTGTGAATGCAGAAGTGGACTTCTCCTCTGCTGCGCGCCCGTGGCGTCAGTACCTCCTCTTACATGGACTACCTACGTGTGCCATAATTTGAGTTCATTTCTCGGCTGATGCTTTTATTGGCCTGGGGTGCGACGTGCGTGGAAAGCCTGAGCCCGCAGTTCGCGTGAGGACGCGGCATGTTCACATCCTGGTAGTATCTCTAGCGTTTGGACGGCGTCGGATCGTCCGCGATCTTGATGCCTTGTTCGCCAGATCTTAATAGTAAGTACAAGTACGTCAGAGCCCGGCACTACGTAGGTGTGTGGTTACGCGATGACAGGAGTTGAATGAAGTTCGTAACCCGACCTCTTGGCGCTGGCGCCCACGTGGCTTGGAAGGTGCCAACCGCAGCGGCCCAGGTCACGATTGCATCGTTACTTGAACGCATACTACAACTTCGGATTCTTCCTAATACCTCCTACAACTCGCGAAGTAGATGATCAATGGCACCTATGCAAGGCATAGGCTTGTCTAGCAGCATCAGGAACTATCCAACAGAGTGGCACTCGGTACTTTGGTTCCTCACCATCTGCCCTTGAGACGCCATCACCACTTCTGCTTCTTCAATTCCATCCATTGGTTGTCAAAGTTTACCAGAGTAGAAGCCTTGGGGTGTGGATGCTCGGACGATACCGAGCTGAAGATACTGGGAGACGTTCACAGACTTCCTATCTTGACCCGAAGTGTCACTGTGGATGATTCGTGAGTCGCTTTCATCAGGACCGGCGATAAACCCCCGAGGCACGGGGTCCTCTTGCTAACACAAACTGAAGAAGCCCTGAGCTTTGGATGCTGAGAGAGCTGTACTGACTGCCTGTCTTGACCCCACAGCGTCAAGTGTCATTGTGCTGCCGTCAAGCACTTTCATCATCATCAACCTCGGGACGGGATCCTCGTGCTGATATACACTTCTATGGCATGAAGCTAGTGATAACTGTTGACGATGTCCTATATGGAAGCGAAGATTCCTCGGCCTATCACGCACCTCATTGACCTCGATGACTCCTTCGCAACGATGATTCACCCCTTGTCGATTAGTATGGCGTCTTACATCGGTCTCGTTGAGATCCGACGGCTTCATGCGCCCGACAAGAAACCATCCACATGGCCTCTCCGAAGATGTGGGGCGTACTCGCATCGCATGAAGCTCGGTGAGTGTTAACTGCTCTGCGGTAGACGCGGGATATTTATAGCACTGACCTACCAACAGTTCTCATCAACGTACTTCCGCTCCAACGCATGGCAACACGCTTCGACATCACCCGCTCTCCATGGTCGAGCAACGATATCAGCGCCATTTGTCCCGTTTTGCGACGTGCATGACGACAGACGAGGGCTGCTTCCGTTATTCATGTCGATCGCGTAGGCTCCGACCATGCGCTCTTGAATCTCTATCTGTGCGCCTGTGTATCATTGCCCGCCTCGTGATCCATGCGAGGGCCGCACGAAGAGAAGTATAAAAGCTAGCAACGTCGAGCGCAACACTTCAAACTCAAGGTCCTGTTCTGCCCCGTCTCAACAGCCACCCCCCAGTTCGCCATGGTCGCTTTTCGCGGTGCTCTGCTTGTCTCGTTTGTTGCGCTTGCCTTGGGCAAGCCTACGGCTCGCAACATGAAGCTGCACGAGTCCCGCCTGGCTATCCCCTCGGGCTTCTCCCTTCACGGCGCTGCTCCAGCCGAGACGTCGCTCAAGCTGCGCCTTGCACTCGTACAGAGCAACTTCCCCGAGCTCGAGCGCAAGCTGTACGACGTTAGCACGCCGTCCAGCTCGAGTTACGGAAAGCATCTTTCGAAGGCCGAGGTACGTTGGCACTTCACGCGATAATCGGACTATGCTCAAAGTCTATGTTCAACTGTTGCAACCAACAGGTTCAGCAGCTCGTTGCTCCGAAGAAGGAGAGTGTCGATGCTGTGAATGCCTGGTTGCAAGAGAACGACATCACGGGGACTACGATCTCTTCCACCGGAGACTGGATTGCTCTCGAAATCCCAGTCAGCAAGGCCAACGAGCTTTTCGACGCCGACTTCTCCGTCTTCACCCACGAGGAGACCGGCAAGCAGGCGATCCGTACTCTGTCCTACTCCATCCCTGCCGAGCTGCAGGGACATCTCGACCTCGTTCATCCAACGGTCACGTGAGTAATGCAATCTATCACCCGCCACAGGATGCACCTCAACGAGGATCATTCATCTTATACAGTTTCCCGAACCCGAGGGGCCACCTCCCCGTCTTCTCCTCACCTGTCAAGGGCGACGTCCATGAGATTCAGAACTTCACTTCCCGCGCAGTGCCCTCCTCGTGTGCGAAAACCATCACCCCCGCGTGCCTGCAGGCGCTGTACAACATCCCGTCGACCAAGGCCACCCAGTCATCAAACAAGCTCGCCGTCACTGGCTTCATTGAGCAGTTTGCCAATAAGGCTGACCTCAAGGTCTGTTGCAGCTTCATCATCAGCACGACGCATCGTCTAACTGCAGACCTGTAGAGCTTCTTGAGCCGCTTCCGCAGCGACATCTCTTCTTCGACCACGTTCACCCTCCAGACCCTTGACGGCGGCTCGAACTCGCAGAGCGGTTCTCAGGCAGGCGTTGAGGCTGTAAGTGGTCGTGGTGACGTCATTCTGTAGTGGCAATGTGCTGACCACGATCGCCCCCTATTAGAACCTCGACATTCAATATACTGTGGGCGTTGCCACCGGTGTCCCCACCGTCTTCATCTCCGTCGGCGAGGACTTCCAGGATGGCGACCTCGAGGGCTTCTTGGACGTCGTCAACTTCTTGCTTGACGAGGACTCGCCTCCTCAAGTGATCACGACCAGCTACGGTCAGGACGAGAGCACGATCTCGAGGAATCTCGCCAAGTGAGTGTTAGATATTCCTACTCGAGTTCGAAATCTTAATCAAATCTTTCAATAAAGCAACCTGTGCAACGCGTACGCTCAGCTCGGTGCTCGCGGCGTGTCCATCCTCTTCGCGTCCGGCGATGGTGGTGTCTCGGGATCGCAATCCCAGAGCTGCAGCAAATTCGTGCCCACTTTCCCTTCTGGCTGCCCCTTGTATGTCTCCTGTCTTATACGTGATGGCCTTGCGCTCATTTGCCTTCTCCGGAAAACAGCATGACTTCCGTGGGCGCTACTCAAGGGATTAGTCCCGAGACAGCTGCGGACTTCTCCTCAGGCGGGTTCTCGAACTACTTCGGCATCCCCGACTACCAGGCGGACGCCGTGAGCTCCTACCTCTCCGCGCTCGGCAGCACCAACTCGGGCAAGTTCAACAAGACCGGCCGCGCGTTCCCCGACATCTCCACCCAAGGCGTCGACTTCGAAGTCGTCATCGACGGCTCCGTCGAGGGTGTCTCCGGCACGAGCTGCGCGAGCCCGACGCTGGCGAGTATCATCTCGCTCCTCAACGATCAGCTCATCGCCGCCGGGAAGAGCCCGCTTGGGTTCTTGAACCCGTTCTTGTACTCGACGGGCGTGTCTGCGCTGAACGACATCACCTCCGGTTCGAACCCCGGATGCAACACCAACGGTTTCCCGGCCAAGGCCGGTTGGGATCCAGTCACTGGTCTTGGGACGCCTGACTTCAACAAGCTGTTGACGGCTGTGGGCCTGTAATTGTAGTGACGAGGACGTTCGCGCACGTTGACAGATGACTGATGGGCTACTCGGACTTGGACAGGTTGCAGACGCTGTACTATGTAGTATGTAGTGCTTAGTACCAAAACAAAGAGGAGATCATCAGGACCCGTAGCGGTGCACGTTACAGCGGCAGTTTGAGACAAAATCCTTCGGCGGGGCTCAATCCCGCCAGAAGCAGCGACCTTGACAGATGATTGTCCATGCTAACGGCATGTTTTCATCACCATCTTGAATTCGGCGTGATATTTGAGCATCTAAATGATGCTTAGAAGCCAGCAGGACGGATGACCAGTTCGCAATGTGCACAGGAGTGCGGGTGCCGCCGGGTTCCGCGGTGCGAGGCTGTGCTGCGAGGACTCAGGGGTATCCAGCCTCCGACGGACGCAAAAGGTCACGCAACAACTTGAACATTGCCCTCCCGGACGCGCATTGCGCAACACATATATACAGGCTTCCAAGACTCGCCCGAAACGCGTAAGTCTCCCACCATATCCACTTGATCAAGCCAAGCCATCTCCTCCTCGAGCGCGCACAAACGCCGTCGCGATAATCTAACTTTCAGTCTGACTCCTTAACGTTTTATAACATGCCTGGCGGGCGTAGGAATCCAATCCAGATGTCACAAATCATCGGCTCGCTCCACAGCGCCGTGTCACGCGCCAAGGTCGAGACGAGAGACGCTGCTGCGCAAGCAGCGGCGTTCGTCGATGGACACAAACAAGGGTACTTTGTCGACCTCACGATCAAGTTCATCGGCGCGTCGGGGCTGCCAAAGATGGACGTCGTCGGGACCGCGGACCCGTATTTTGTTGCGAAACTCGACGACAAGCTGTCCTTTGTGTGAGCACGGTGTATCGAGATGTGTGCCAAGTCCGACGTTGATCTAATCTCGATCTCTCGCAATCCATTGTAGATCTACTGTCCAGCCGAACACGCTTTCACCTGTGTGGAACGAGCTGTGGAAGATCAAGAATGTTCCCTTGTCTGCCTCGCTCGTTGTCGAGGTCCTCGATAAGGACGTAGGCAACATCACGGACGACCATATTGGGAGGTTCACCACATCTATATCTGCCGGTGCGAAAGAATGCAGCATCGAGAGCGTAGGAGCCTTCCGAAGGAACAGGGGCACCTTCTGGCTTAACGTATGCTTCCGCGCCATCTTATTCCACAGGTCGTCACAACGCTGACATGCTACTCCTGTAGATTGAGTCCACACCATCCACGGATGCTAAGGCCGAACGGCGACAATACGTCTTCGACGGCCCCATCCGCTTCTCCCGCCACTTCTCGCCGACCGTTGGCCGCCTCACGAACCTCAACGACACCAGGCTGTACTCGACATGGAAGATCTACATCAAAGGCGTCAAGATGTTCTTCGGCGACACCGTCCAGCACTGGAACAGGTCCTACAAAGCCGCCCAGTCCATCTTCCAAGGCCCCGCATCCATCGCCGTGCGGTCGACCATCCAAGCCGGCCACCGCATGCTCTACGCCCGCTCCACGAGAAATGGGTTCGGGGTCATCGACGGACGCGAGGACGTCTTCCGCCTCCTGCTCCACGGCAGCACCGGCAAGCCCGACGGGCAGACGGGCGGGCCCGCGAACCTGATCACAGCACACCTCTCCTCCAACCGTGACGCCAACGAGGCTTCCACGCCCTCTCCGTACGCCCACCGCGTCAAGCCGGCAGTGTACACGTACATCATCGCCGTCGAGGACGACTCGTTCCGGTTCTCCGAGACGGGCGCGGCGTTCTTCGTCGACTTTGCGTCCAAGCACGCGCTGCACGCCAACTGCGCCCAGGCCGTGCGCTACTCGGGCGAGTTCCACCCGCGCCCGGCCGGCGGGTGGGCGAGCTTCTCGGACGACACGCCCGACGACGCCGTGCAGTGGGAGCTCGTGATCGACAACAACAGCGGGACGTACAGCCCGGACCCGCTCATGCTCCCGGACCTCAAGGAGTGTCTGGAGTACAACTTCCCCGGCTTCACCATCCACGCCTGGGACCGCAACGACCCGCGGCTGTCTGAGAGCCGCGAGGCGTGCAGGGAGTACGCGTTGAACAAGCGTGGTGTGCGACAGGAGGAGTTGCAGCCGCATGCGCAGCCGGGCCAAGAGACCCTGTCGCAGACTGCGCGCACCAACAGCGGCTCGCAGCTGAACGAGGATGGGGCGGAGGGTGCGGAGGGCACGACTGTCGGCGAGCCGGTCGTGGAGTACTAGCGACGATGTGAACGAGATTCAACTTGAACTTATACCCGCCTGACTAGTTCTTGTAATGTGACTGTCGACTGATGTATACTGTATCCTGTGTGTCTGTTGTGTAATACATAATGTAAGCTAGCGATGAATCGAGTTCGGTGCCAAAGATGCTAAATGAGGCAACTCCGGCCCTGGTCGTCACCATCATCATCCCAACTGCGCTCCCAATGTGCCGATGATTAGTGCACTGTTCATTAATTGTCCACAGCAATGTTACTCGACTGTATATACTCGGTGGTAACATTGGTAACGACCGCTTTCAGTCTATCTAAGTATTCCTGCGGCATAACCGGTGTTTCTGGGAGCACAGGGCCGTCCACCAACAAGCGATAAGATAGGTCAGTCAGATGGGAATCTCGCGATGCCCGCACCTCGAGCGTGGAGCACATTGCTTGGTGCACCTCCACCTCTGTCGCAACATCGAGTGTCTCCAGGCCGGCGACCGTATCCTCCGCAGCAAGTGCGGTGAAGAGGGGCTGCATATGCCGCCAGCGTATCTTCAGCGTACGCAGAGCAGCATACTCTTTGAGTACAAACAGCCAGTCCACCCCGCTCGGCCGGAAATGGAACGTCTCCCAGTGTATCTCCAGCGTGGTGACGGCAGCGACTCCCAAAGCCGCATGAGCAATGTCACGGATTGCCCCCGGAACGACCTAGAATCCAGCACAGCCCCAGTCACAGTGGTCTGTCTGACGGATCACCAGCCGTTCCTGGTCGCCGGCGTATGCGCGGATAATGGGCCCTTCGAGGCTGCTCGCGTCATCCCTCTCGATGGTCACTCGGTCCACAGAGGTAATAGGGAGGTCGACGCTGGCTTCTTCTGGCAGGACGTAGGTGACATTGGGGGACTGTTCCCCCCAGAGGGAAAGGACGGTCGTCAGAGAGAATGTGATGTGTTCGAGGACTACCCGGCCGCGGGGTGCTATGTCTGAGATCGTGCACGAGCGGAGATGGGGCAGGTCGACAATAGGGTCAATAATGTCCACATCATCCAGATCGGGTAGGCACTAGTGTACTTGGAGTTCCTCGAGGTTAGGACACTCCCGCAGAATCTCATGAAGCGCCGTGAAGGTTGGAAAGCAACACCTTTGATGCGTTGGGCCTCGGGCGGAGGGATCTTTGACGATGAGCGATCGGAGTGTAGGGGCGGCGCAGAACTGAGCGATTGAAGTACAGTTGGAAAGGACGCTGCGGAGACGAGGAAAACGGGCCTGGGATATCCCATCTTCCAGTATTTCACTATGCGAGTGTGGAATGAGCCAGATCGTGAGGCTTTCGAGACTGGGGAAGTAGAAGTCGAACAATGCGGATAATCTGTGCGTCTTCTCATCTAAGGATGCAATATAGATGTGGGTGAGGCGAGTGAAGTGGTCGGAGAGTTTGATTAAGAGCGGCAGACACTCGCCACACAGCGAGAGACGAACCATCCACGGCTCTGACCTAGTGAGCATCTCAAGGACTAGTGACAGCCATCAGGACTTCTCAGCAGATCCTCCCAGAACTCCGGGATTGATTGCGCGAGAGAGTGCCATAACCTGGAAACATGAGTGATGCGAATGCCCGCAGGAGTCTCCGGGTGGACAGAACGGAGAATTTGCATGAGGATCTCGGTGGGCAACTTGATATGTATGAGAGCAGCCGCGTTTCGCATCTCTGCAATCTCGCGTTTTTGAGCTTGGAGCTCGTCAATATTCCTCTGGTACTTCTCCATCAGGACCGCCGCTCTCTCCAGGACAGAGTCGGGCGAAAGATCTTTGAACTGCGCACGAATATGTTCCGGAAGTTGGTAACGAGAGGTTGAGCTTGAATCATCATTGGCAGGCGATGTGTGGAGTGTAGTAGATGTCATTGCTGTCGCTGTACAATCACGAGCGAAATTACTCTAGATGAATGGGAAGTTTGGATGATCTCACTTACTGTAGAGTTCGCCAACTCTAAGTCGTTCACTGACCATAACTTAAACGCGGTACTCCGAGTCAGCGACAGATGCCGCATATATGTCTGTGGGTTCAGACTGGAGCACAAAACTCTGAGAGGAGGAGGCTGCTTGTTCCTAAGCAGGTTCAAGTTCAAACCCTTGCTCCGGCACTTGCTTCGCAGCACACCTTCGCAGTACAAAAATCTGAGCGGAGAAGGCTCATGCTATCACAAAAGTCAGCTCCGCAGTAACATGCAGCCCTCTCCGCTCAAACATTCGTGCTCCGCTCCATCCGCTCCAAAACTGCGCGCGATATCGCGGGCACGTCTTGCATCCGTGAGTGTTGTCGACGACGGAATAACACAATTCAAAATGGTTGCGTTACTACCCTTCAGCTTTCCCTTGGCTCTTGCCTCCTTTCTCGCACTACATGGGCTACGGAAACGGTCTCTGTCACTGTCTGGCGCTGCAGCAGCATTCATCGTCGGATACACCATGCTGTCCGTACCGCTCCTCGCGTTCGGTGTATCTCTCATCGTGTTCTATCTCACCGGCTCGCGCGCGACGAAAGTGGGGAAGGCACTCAAGCACAAGCTCGAGGAGGGCCACCAGGATGCGGGCTACAGGAACGCCGCCCAGGTACTGTGCAACTCGTTGTCTGCCGCAATAGCTGCCCTGCTCTGGAGCGCGCTGTACGAGCCAGGCTCGTATGCTGCGAAGCTGTTCGATGTCGCAGGCGTGCACGTTGGTCCAAAGGTCTCTTATGATCTGGAGCAGTGGTGCCCGCTCACACCACCTCCCTCTGCGTCCCTGAGTCGACCATTAATCTATGTGACTCTTGGGTAAGTCAGCCTACCCGCTACACCAAGACTTATCCAATGATGTTCAGAACCCTCGCATAGACACTTTGCGTGCTGTCTGGGAGATACGCTTGCCTCCGAACTCGGCATCCTCTCGCGCTCTCCACCTATCCTCATCACGACTTTCAAGCCTGTTCCTCCCGGGACGAACGGCGGCTTGTCTACCATGGGCACGCTCTCGTCTCTCGCAGGAGGCCTCCTTATGGGTCTGACCATCGCCATCTCGCTGGTATGGCAGAGCCCGGCTTGTCGATCGCTATGGCCAAATGTCGTCGTACCACTTGCTCTATGGGGTACCTTCGCGGGCGGCCTTGGGTCCCTCGTACGTAGCGCTCCTGTGTCTATCATGCAGTCGCGTCTAACTAACCCTGCTGCATGGGATCTGTAGCTTGATTCGCTTCTAGGTGCAACACTGCAGTGCACGCGCTATATGAATGCTACGAAACGCATCGTGACCGATGAAGGCGGCGCACCCGCGCCAGGTGCCGACGTCAAAGTCATTAGTGGCTTCGATTTGTTAACGAACAACCAGGTGATTAATCTGCCTCAGTGCGCATACACTGTTTACTGATTAGTTGTGTTAGGTGAATCTTACTTCATCTATCATCACCGCAGTTCTTCTTGGAGCGATGGCATGAACAGAATGTAAGAGTGTCTATACACGACATCAAGAGGTACTTGGGGACTCCATCGCACCCCTAGCTTACTGTACAGTAGGTGGGCCTTCCATAAGTCATGCAAGTGGGTGATGGACGAGTCCTCAGCGACGACTGTTGCTTTATTTACTCCACAGCACCCACTCGTAATGTCAGTAGTACGAAATCAAATTCGCGTCGCATGACACTTACCAGCACCAACCCTCCAACGCAAGAGCCCACCATCGATATCGTTACAACGTTTGACACACTATATGAGCCCCTCCAAGTCGCGGACATCCGGGAAGTGTAGTAATCACGTCTGTGTTGAAAGTCGTTACATCGGACTACTTACTTACTACTTACTTGCTTACTTATCACTTCTGAATCTTATGGTGCCTTTGACGCTCATTACTTACCTAAAAGTGATGTTCGTTACTCTCGCAATTTTTCGCTACGTCTTGCCTCCTTGTACGGCCGTAGATTTATCCCGCTTGTCAGTAGGCCTGCCCAATGTCTGCCTGGGGGAGACTATCTTTCCTCAGCCGTTGACACTTACCGTGCACCAGACCAAGCTCGTTCCTACAGACCGCTACCGGCTACTTCCGACAGTCTGATCTTCAAGAAAGAGCGTCTGTAGCACCACACCTTTACTCTGAAGTCCAAGTCGACTCGGAGAACCCTAGAGGGCTCAAAGACTCGGACAGCGAGTCCTTCAAAAGATACATACTTGATCGAGTCCAACGTGATTGTGAGTCGAGTCGTAGAAAGACTTCTCGGGTTCCGAGAATGCACGTTACTACCAATGTGGTACTGTGCGTGCTTGAGCTTGCGACGAACCGGGAGAACGATTGTGAACCAAGATTCAACTACCCGACTATTACCCCGAGGATACAATACTGATTAGTGACTACTAGGCGTATGGTTCCCAACTATATGATCTTCTAACGTCGCCGCTCCACTTACGAACGTTTGGCATTCGTGTGGATCGCAATGGCCCCCCGTTGAGGGACAGTAGCCTTGAACGACCCACCAGAGACCGTGAACCTGTGGGATAATTAGAATAGAATGAGTATTGCACACAAGGGCAGATCCTGTCCCTGATACTTACGAAGTGCCTGTGCACTGTCCGTTCGACGAACTACCCTTGATGACATCACAGTAAGTCCCGTCAGGAAGCGAGGTCTTGAACGTCGCAGTCCACGCAGAATCCTCATTGTTGATAGCAACGAAGCCGGCAGAGCCTGATGTCGCAGAAAGTATCAGCGTAAGCCAAACATCGCATCGGGCGGCAAACGCTGGCCGGGCACGTACCGCGACCGAATGCGACCCTCTGCGCATCAGGCGTAACCCAGTGGTTCATCGGCGCACTGCCGACGGCGTTCCTGAACCCGGTCATGCCTGCGATTTCTTGCCAGCGGTGTTGGCAGAGCCATCCGTTCGCGCCGCCGCTTCCTGAGCAGGAGCCGTAGCCGCCGTTTGGCGGGCCCGCGTCGTTGTTGGAGAAGCTGTAGCTCGACAGAACGGTGGGCGTGCCGTATGGGTGGGCGATCGAGAGGATGGAGGCTAGGACGTAGGCGTTCGAGGGGGCGTTCAGGGTAAGGGTCCCAGGGGTCTGATTAGATCCGGAGAATGCATGAGTTTAGTCATGGAACAGTAGATACAAAAGGAGATCTGAAGTACCCTCTCCGAGTCATGGTTGGCCACGAAGATGTTTGCCTGCGAGCCAGGTACCCACCCTGCTCTCGAACGTAAACATGCATCCTAATGGGAGAGCTGATGGTGTACATTACCTCTGTTATCGAGGTCCTTGAGGTCAGAGAGCTTCGCTCCGTTCAAGAACACGTCTCGAACAGCGTTCATGAACCGGAACCTGTGCAGTGTTTCATCAGCACAACTCCCGGCACAGTCGTATTCATACATACTCCTGCACATCCCCTAGCGACGAATGTCATTGAGTGCGATTCATCAGGATGTGCGTAGAGACTACGCACCAGTCTGCGTGTAGTCGTTGGGCGAGACGCCACCTCCGTACACAACCTCTTGTGTGATGTACAGCGACTTTCCGTTCTTGTTGAGACGAGACAGGATGTTCGAGATGTCACCGACCGCCATGTCTGAGAAGCCGTCAATGAGCTGAATGGAACACCGATGATCCGATCGCGGAAGGTAGTACTCACGCTTGGCAGCATCAAGTCGGAAACCGTCGATGCCGAGACTGAGCAGGTCATTTCCAAAGGCAGCGAGACGGCTGCGAACGTTGTCATTTTCAGTCGCGAGGCTGCACAGGGCCAACTGTCAATGTCTCGCGTTTCAAGCAAGGTCTGGTTTCACTCACTCTGCTAGCCCAGACAGCTCGCAGTTCTGGATCTCGTACGCGCTGTTCCAGTCGTTGATACCGTGGCGGCAGCTATGGAAGTCCGAGTCCTGCCAGATCCCGGGGTAGTTGTAATGAGAGAATGACGAGCCAGCGGTGCCCTGTCCATTGTCGAAGCCGGACATATGGTTCCAGAGAGTGTCTAGAAGCATCCCATTCTACTTAAGTAACTCCGATTCCGAAACAAGGTGTGCGCACGAAGCACTTACCAACTAGGACTCCCACACCGGCACCATGGCACGTCTGGACCATGTTCGCAAACTGGTCTCGGTTTCCATGCTTCGAGGTGAGCTGGTACGATACGGCTTGGTAGTCAGTCCACCATTGGTCGCCGGTCACGCTCTCTTGCGGTGGGTTGACTGCGCGTCAACGTTTCCGCCGAAGTCAGTAAGCGCGTTCGCCACCGGCCGGTAACGAGGTCGTTGACGAGCGGACGCCAAGACCAGGCAGGACGCACCTTGCACATATCCATAGCCCGCAGGTCCGAGGAAGTTCGTGCACTCCGCTGCTATACTGTCCCAGTTCCATTGAAACATTTGCACGATCACGGACTTGTTAGGGTTCGCGGTTGCGCGTCCGAAGGGACGCGCCTTGGTGGCGGGGCCGTGGCGGTGGCCCGCTACAGACGGAGAGAGTGCGGCCGCGATTGCGACAAAGAGCGAAAGCTTGGCCCAGGACGACATGACTTAGTAAGAGATGTAAGAGACGTGAGTAGCACTGTGAGTTGAACGTGAAGGAGCGGAAGGGTTCGGGCAAAGGGAGCGAGAGCGGCTGGACGTACAGGCGAAGGTGAGGCGGGGTATATATACCCTGGCGTCAGCCGAGGGAAATGGATTTGATGCGTTCGGTTACCATTCTAGACCACTCAGGAGGTGGACATGCCCAGAACATGCTCACCAGACTTTGTCCATGCTCTAAAGCGTTCATCGCGTCGATATCCACCGTCCATCACGGTTGGCAACAGACAAGGCATCGCTGTAACTTCTGTAACTGCGATACCTGCAGCAACGAGCGGCACGGCCGAGACTGGAGTAATGGAACGCGACAACCAGTGTTGGAGCAATTAAAAGCGTCGTCAGAGTCGAGTATATATTCCGGTTGTCCACGGCAGTCGACGTCGTGGTACAAGGGCAAACGGATCCATGCAAGCCGCGTCTCGGGAATAGCCGGCGCGCAGGCGCTCCCTCGTTCAACAACAATTCGCAACTTCTTGAACACGCGCCTCATGCATAAGCACCGGCCGACTGATGACTCCGTGGCGGGAATCACTTCGTGAGTATATATGAGGGACCCTCTTAACCACTGTGCATAGCTTTTATCTGACGCGACGTTCAGGCACATTGGGACTTCCCGGAGCAGACATTGTGCGCGTTCCTTGGAAAAGATGCCGAAGTTCAAGTCTAGCGTCAAGAGGCGGAAGAACTCAAATCATTGTATGGGTTTCTACTGCAAACACGCAGAGGCTGTGTGGAGAGCCATTGCGCTGCGAGGCGTTGTTTTCGGTATGGAGGAGCTGTTAGATATGCTATAATTGTGGGGTGTCGTTATAGGTACGTGAGGAAATGTCAGGGGTGATACACGCATTACCTCTTGTGAAGTGCGTAGCGAGCAACAGATCAGAACATAACACAGAGTAAGCATCAAGATCGCGTACAACAGCGGACATTGGACTCAGAGCCCCTGAAACATGAATATACGACATCAGTGTACGATTACAACAGTAGGCATAGAAATTCGCTGACCCACTTCATACCTTGCTCTCGAGCCGCGGTAACCCAAAACAGGTAGGTAATTCGCGCCAGAATATACGACGATCATTGCCATCCTTTCCACGGAGACGTTCTTTGCAACGTACACACATCTCCAATGGTCCCAATTGATCGAAGAACCAAGTATCGAGAGGGGCAAAGACAACATCAACGGTAGTCTTGCTCATCCACTTGGGCATGCTATTGCGCTGTACGACTCTGTGTATGGATGACGTGCAGATTTGAGGTGATAGGCACGAAGAAGTCGCGACTACTCTGAGCATAGAGATGATGCGCGCGATGGACATCCGCACCACCTCAGGTTTGCCCTGGAGAATCCGTACGAGGTCGTCGCTCTCGAGTGAGCCGACGAGTGTAGAGGGTGCAAGGGTGCAACAAATGAGATATGCGACCGAAAGTACCTCGGTTGTGTCGGTAAGCTTCGCCAGCCTGACGAGAGTGATGGCGTCGATAGGAGTGGTTTCCACCAGCGTGCTGCGACCTTGAGCGTCCATCCAGGCGTCGAAGTCCGTAGTATAGTATTTCTTCAGTCTGGAGAGAGCATCATTGAAGACGTCGTGAATGGCGTACTTGTGTCCCATGCGAATGAGTGACGCAAGAGCGGAAAAGGGTACTGTCTGGGGTTCGTCCGCAATATAGTAGTAGCTGTCAATGTAAGGCTTAACATCAGTTGTCTCATGTCGTCACTTACGTCAACATATACTTACTTTTTGCCGCAGCAGATGACGAGAAGAAGATACCTCAAGTCCGATGCGGGATCATGCAGGCGAATCACTGGACAACCATCCATAGTATCATCCATGTTTTCTGGGCGTGGAAGGGTGCATAGATCGCGGAATATGTCGGATCGGTGTGCGATAGTACCCAGATGCACGCGGAAGGCGATATTGTCCGCGCTTATGATGATGACGTTGCCATCGTGCATCCAAATGTGTTCATCTCTTGTAACTGTGTGGTTGCCGACTCTGGGCTGATCATGACTCTGCAGCGAAGACATGGCAATGCAGCGTTGTCTATGATCCAGAGATCAGAGAACAGGATAACAAGGTTGTAGGGGTTGAGAGTAACGCTGTCGGGCATGTTTGGTCATGCTGTGCAACGTCCCCATCAAAATTCCTATATATGGGCTGCAATGTTAGCGCCGAATCTGTGTGGGGAGGGGCAGCGCCTGTGAGTGTTAGCGATATCTGCAACTTCTTGCTTGTCACCCTCAAGAATCCACCTGCACGAAATTCACAGCGTTGTTTGTGGCTCCAGGTAACCCTTCGTCTGTACGCTCTTGACCCATCTCATGGCCGAGGACACAATAACATCGTAGTCAAGGGACCGACGATCCACATCAACGTTGCCTTCCAGTCTAGCTAATACACAAGGAGGTACTAGGAGCTATGCTATGGATGCTCTTAATGAGCTCGAAGGCTATGCGTGCCCGCAGATGCAGATGTGAGTAGATTGCTCTCCTTGATTCCGTTTCCCACATATGAAATTCACGCCAAAGACACGTCAATGCTACCTTAGGAATCCCTTATCTATATTGCTTCTTTATACATCACATTGTATTGTTATCGCTCGAAGGCCCGGGAAGGTGACCACACGAACTTTATGTGAGTACAACGTTTCTCCGAGTATCCACTTCTGCACTTTGCTTCGTAGTTGCTTTTCTTCACTTGGTGAACACGGTTCTCTAACTCCACCAATGTCCGTTGCCACTCGTATCCCCCTCGACCTCATGCGTGATGTTGCAAGCTGGTTGGAAACGTCCGATCTGCTGGCCATGCTCATGACGAGTACGCTGACGAACAAGGCGTTGACACCCACTCTCTACTCCACCGTGGACTTGCGTTCATGGGACGGCCTGCTCAGGTGTCTAGCTACGCTTGCGTTGCTTCCAGAAGACCACGCCTTTCATCGCGATCTTGCCATATTCGTACGCACCCTTGTCATCCAGCGACCCCGTTCTCGGCGCCCCTTCTACGCCACTGACTACGCGTTATCGCTCTCAATGGCGGTGGCGCGCATGACAAACCTGCGGTATTTCTCATCCAAAATCGGTTTGACCCCTTGTTCGTTAGACATACTGTTCAAGCTTGTCTCAGGGACCTGTCCACGAATTCAGACGATTGACATCATTGTCAGCGACGAATTGACTACGAAGTTGGACATCCGCAACTTCCGAGTACCATCGACGCTGCGCGAGCTCCGACTGGTCTTATCCGACCAGCCGTGTCCCGTTCGCAACCCCTTTGTTCGCAAGCTTCTGGCTGCTTCTGGCCCTTCTCTACGATCACTTGCGCCACGGACGGACGGACACTACAACGCTCCGTTTTGGCAAGAGATTTTGCCGTGGGACCTCGACTTCGCCAATCTGGAGGACCTTGTGATCGGTGGCAGCGCGCTCTATCAACCATGCTTCCAATCGGCGACCCAAGTCCGTACTCTCAAAGTCACAAATATGTGGAAAGTCACGAGCGACGTTCATTTTGCCGCATTCCCCGACCTCGAGGATCTGTCTTGTCCTTGGGAAATGATACCGCATTTCCTTGTCGATGACCCGGAATACCGACGGCCGATCAAGACGATTCACATCGATGACGTTAGCTGCGAGCGAAGGGGTACTAGTCCACGGGATCCCGAGAGTGGACCGACATACTAGCGCTTCTGCAGCGTCTCCAATACACCTCTGTCCCTGTCACGACTCTCAGCTTCGAAGTCAAGAACATACCGCTCACAGGATTCGCCGCTATCAGACTGGTCTTTGTTTCTTTGGAGTATCTCGCAATCGTCGTGCACGAGCGTTTCTCTGTGGTGCGTCTCTATATTTGCTATGCAGAGCTCCCTCGTTGACGATATGCGTCCCACAGAACTGGTTACACCATTTGGCAACGGACCTCATCGCACACATGCCTAGGCTTCATACGCTACTTGTCACCAGCTGCCCTGCAGGACAGTACGGGAAACGTGTTCAATCGCCCTTCGTTGAGTGGACGTTGGCTCAGACCAGGGTCGAACGTGCGTTGAAGCTCTCGCGGAAGATGCTTCCCTTGTTCGAGATGCACTGCCCGACTCTCAACCGCATCGCCTTCAGTACCGTTGTCGAGATCCGGAAGCGAGAACACGGGTGGTACTGGATCGGCGCCGACCCATGCAACGGAGAAGGTTATGTGTATCCTCAAGTTGGAGGTGAGGATGTGCATTTCAAGTTTGAAAGGACCCAAGAGGACCAGGACGAAGGCTTTCGAGATGACAGAGAACCTTCGCTTCACTTCAATACCAGACTGGATGCTGAGCCATCGAGACGATCCCGCTCCGGTGGAGAAAGGGCTATCTAGAGAAGAAACACAGAGGCGGAGGCTTGCAAGGTCGAACTGACATCTCGGCCAGGCATAGCTATGCCTAGAATGTATACTGTCTATTATCTATATTCAACGTCGAGTTCTTGATACGCCTGGTTGAACCAGTCTTGAGCAATGTATGCTAGTAAGAGAGGATGGTACACAAGGTACGCACCGGACTCTGTCATCGACTTCAATCATCAAGTCATTCTTCCATATCGCTATCATCCTCGTCCTCATCCTCGTCTACGTTGCTCGTGGTCATGAGATACACGATAGAATCGCGAAGTTCCTCCCACCCCGCCGCGCATGCCTCGAGTATCGCACGTTCGCCCAGGAGATACTGCAGTGCAAGCCTCGTCTTCGTTCTCTCGGGGGCAGGTTCTGTCACGCCGTCAGAAGCGGTCACAGAAAATATGAGAGACAGAGACACTTACGTCCATGAGCTCGCCGATAACCTCCACGCTCGCTCCATCGTAAGGTGTGATCCCTGTCTGCGCCGCCCTAGTTCTGCAAAGATCACAGATAACGCCCGCGATATGGGCAATTGCATTGAGGACCTGCCAGTGCCGATATGAGCAAGTATTGTCTGTGAGCAAATATAGCCACACGCACGGAGTGTTCGGCAGCTTGAGTCTCCATCTCACCAGAGATGTCCTCGGCTGTCTCAGTCTCGACAATCGTGCTAGCGATCTTGAGCACCATGCAGTCGAGGGCGTCAGGATCCGCAGAATCTTGCGACTCCGTGGTATTTTGGCGCGTTAATGCATCCATTACGGCCCAGACGAACAAGCCAAGCGAGATCTGCCCGTCGCTATTGATACACAGCGAAGAAGTTGTCCCATCCGCGCTCTGACTAGGAACAAACGCCAACGCACTGTCGTTGACGATCTTCTGGAGGCTGGAGTATGCGCTGGGTGAGATCCGCCCCTCAAGGTCTCTCATACTTATGACTAATCCCGATCCGGGCCAGCCGAAGGTGACGACGTCTGTCTCGCCGCCTTCTAGGAGGAAGCCGTAGCGCGCAAGCAGAGCGGCATTGCTCAGATTCGCTCCGTATGTGTTGAATATCTCCGCTCCGCCTGGGACTGAACGGACGGTGACCATGTCGACTGTATCGGCCGGATCCAGAGCGGGAGATATATTAAATATGATCTCGTCGGCAGACAATTGCGTTGGGTCTTCTCGATCGTGGGGACACTCAGACAGCGATCCACATGTCGGGCATACGTCGTATTCACTCTGTTTAACATAGTGATAAGCGTGTAAGCGGGAGCATGAATAAGAGTGGCTCAGCGACATCAGCCTTACCGCTAGCTGAACGTGATTATCGTGGGTGTGGTTGAACCTGCATATCGATGAAAACAAGCAACGAGAAGGAGTGGAAAGCCTTACGCATCTGCAATAGGAACCATCGAAAGGCCATGGTATGCGTCAACAAGGAACGCGCGAGAACACACCAGTGAATAGGCGTGCAGGAAGCCGGAGATCGAAGGTTGAAATCCAACAGATGTGAGCACAGGGACTACCTGAGCTGTGTAGTAGTCGTCGACGTCTATCTGGAATCGCTGTTAGCGAGCCAGAAGTTCATATCTTCCTGCCAGCTTACAAGAAGAGCCGTCCCATCCTCACTCTGGAGCTCCTTGTGGACTTCAGTCCGACTGATCCAGTCCGCGGCATCCCTGGCGTCTTGATCGTCCGGAAACGCTGCATGATGCGCCCACAATCGCGCGATGGGGACGACAGCAGGCGGGAGCGATTGCAAGTAACCGTGCCATCGCGAGGCAGGGCCCCTAAGGCTGCCGTGTTTCCGAGCCCAATGAGCATATGACACGGGCTCAGTGAAGGTGACTATGACGCACATTTCCGCGTATAATGCCAAAGATAATGAGAGAGCAGCATGGTGTCCATATGGCGCCCAGGTTATCTGTGTAGATATGGTGCACGATCTGACGGAGAGCAGGGAGGTTTTAGGTATGACAGCAACTCAACGACCGGGGGGGGGGGGGGCAATATCAGTATCGCGGAAAGTTACTCTGAACGGAGGAGCAAACCTCGTTGTGGATGCGTGATTAGGCTCGTCGAGATCACGGACACCCCTTTCAAGTTGTCAGCCGCTCTTTTCACCTTGCAAGGTCCGCACAGCTGTATCTGATTTTGGTGCAACCATCGCAAGAATGTGTCTAGGATGTCGTCAAGTGGCATTGATAGTAGTCGTGGCACCAGGCAGTTGTTAGTTGAAAGCTTGAATGTCAAGCTCAGACCAGCGCTCCCTTCCCATACTGGCCTGCGGCTTTGAGTCGGACATACCGTTTTCACTTCTGTACCCGACAACACTGAGAAGAGTCGCGAACACCTACGTCGAGTACACTCGCGCAACAAGGGAAACAGTGTCTGGACTAGTGTTGCGATGACATAAGCGTCAAGATCATGTCGTTGAAGCCGCCACTGGTCATCATCGCGTCAAGACTCAAAATCAAAGGGCACATAAAAGTGTATATTTGGGCGAGTTCTCACTGGGGTTGAAGTTGAGCTGACTGTGTATACAAGGAGGTAAAGTAATATCATCATCGTGCTATCGATACTCTACTCGGTGTCTGAATCACCCTCCTCGTTATCCATTTCACTATCTTCGTCGCCGTTCCAGCCCTTATACCGACCGTCACGGGGATCCTTCTTCACCTCCTCTCGTTTTCCGACTGGTCCTATGTGGCATATCAAGCACAACTTATAGTACAGAAGTCCTATACCATCGGATTCATTTCCATAGTGGAGGACTCGCGTGGATTTGAAGGAGTTGGCAGACGATAGCTCGGTCACCATGTGCACTGTTAAATGCTCTGGATCAAGGTCCATGTCGTCCTCGTCCTCATTGTCGGAACGGATATACTTGCGTTCTTCCGTTGATAGCTCGCGTCCGAGGGATCCATAGAATACGACAGCGCCACCGTGGTTCTGGCGCAGAATCTCGGTAGACGTTTCTTCATAATAGCCATCGAATCCAGTGGATTCCATCATAAAGGGATGGTCGAATAGCATGGGAACTATGTTACCTTCGTCGTCTTCGTTCTCGTAGAGGATGCGCAGGAGAGGCTGCAGTCCGCGACGCTGGAGTGCCTCGAACAAAGCAGCGTCGCTCCCCTTCAGCCATGTTCGCAGATAGACGAGCGGATTGGGGTCGGACTCAGTCCACGACTTCGGTAGCGGGTACTGGTGGCGCAGACCGAACCCGATGGTTCCGCCGTTGGGCAGAACGGCAGGGTCGGATAGGACAGCATCAACGGCAGGAGATAGTGCGGAAGAGACCAGGCTTGCAGGCTGGATGATACGCAGCCCAGCAGGCAGTACGTCGCGGTGCATACGGACCTCGAGGGAGTCCGCGAAGTACAAGTTGTAAGTGATCGTGACGCGGTGTCCCGACAAGACAGGGGTGACCTCGTGTTCGACGTCGCTGAAAAATGCGACGAACGCGATGTTTGCTGCTGCAGCGGGGTCGGACAAGATCTCGGCGGAGTCGAAAGTCCACTCGCGTGGCTCCTGGCGCAGAAGCAACGCACCGCCTTGGTGAGGCGTGGGGAACACGATCACGAGAGAACCGAACATGTTCTCCGCCCGGGGAGTATCCTTGTGGGCCTTGAAGAACGCGCCTTGGCCTAATTGAATCCGTCAGCATCTGGGACATCCAACTGCACCCTGTAGAGGCAGCCCCAGTTAACGTACGCACCATAGACGTTGAGCTTGTAGAGCTCTGCCTTGACGCGTTTCGTCTCTTCCTCCCCAGGGAAAAGGCAGGTGCGCACTACATCTATCAGCCCGGCGCGCTCCACATCGAACGCGAGCATGAATTTCTCGACATCCATCTTGCCCGCCTTCCGGTACGTTTCGTCGAGAACGTCTTCGTCGTTGCGTCCAAATGTCGCTGGCTGGCACTGTGCTGCAAGACGATCCATTTGTTCACCGGTGGCGTTTGATAGATCGACCTTCCTGTAAGATTTGTCAACTGCATAGTTCAGAGAATGAAATGTGTTGTAATACCGTGCTTCCTCCTCGCTTCCATAGTAGAGAATGAAGTCCCGTGGCTGCAGAGCTAGAGTACCACTACAGTACGGCAGTGTCTCGGTGAGCGCCGAGCGCAAACGTTGAACAGAGGCGATCTCAACGGACGACATCAGATGGATAGTAGGAGAGGAAAGAACGAAGTGTGGGGGAAATACGAGTTAGGGGCCAGCGCCCTTATATACACAACTGGCTCGGAGTGAGGTCACCCATGATTGGCCGGAAGAGAGGTCCGAAAACGGCTGCAACTGCGTCACATCTAGTCACTCTCTTCAAATGGCAACAGGCTCTTGCTCGGCCCGGCTCATTAGGCTCGCGGAGTCACTACTAGTACTAGTCACTCGCAGTCATTATCTCGTCTATCCGTTTTAGAATGCTCGCATGTAGCGAAGCGCGGTGACAGCATACAAATCACAAGCATGAGTCATGAATTGAACGCTTGGAAGGTATAACATGATTGGGCCGAGTCGATCGCAAGGACATCACGGGCAGTACCGCTCAGAATCACGATGTTTGAACTAGGAAACAACTTCTCCTCGATATAAGCATACTTATTATCGCCACGTTGTGTTCGAGTCGGTCTACAAAAGCAGGCTGTCGCGCGATGATTCCTCGCGATATTTTCGCCTTCACTTACTGCACATGAAGCAAAGGTTTGGAGCACTCAGGGCCGAGACTTATATAGACCTGAAACGTAACTGGGTAGTCGTTTGTTATGTCAACCTGTATGCCCGCAGCTCCAAAGTTCTCATATACTCAGCAACTTGAGACGAGTCACTAGTGCCCGTTGACTTAGGACGTCCTCGAATCGCTCACTGGTCCACAGGAATAGCAGTCGAAGCGTTGTGCGTCATTCATGACGGTCACCAGGGCCCTAAATCGGATGCTTGTTTGTTACACAACACATGTTCAATACCTAATGCACAATCTGTCGGAGGGGTAACGCAACAAGTCAGGACGCGCGAGGCTTGAGCTCCATGATCACGCTCTCCTTCCCCTCAGTGCACTGCACTGTCACTTGGTGTGGAACCTCCGTAACTCGCTCGAGACACTTGTACATAGACGCTAGACTCGGGTCCGTCGTTTCAGGCTGCATTTCTCCTGTGGCAAGCGTCCTGGCGCACTGTACGAAGGCTTCAGGGCAAACCAGACTGTGAAGACTGATACCGAGCCTCCAACCCTCTTGTGCGGGGCATACAGACAGAAGCTCCGCCAGGACTACCAGTTCCTGCATCATGGACGCTGGAGATTCCGCGCACTCGGGGGTGAAAGACCAGGAGAGCCAGAAGGTCTCTGGCTCGGCTGTCGCGTTCGGCTCATCAGCCGCGTTTTGTGCAGAGGTTGTGTGTGCCAAAGCCCAGGTAGCGGCATGCCTGATGAACGCTAAGGCAGCGAGACGCCGTGCAAGCATCGCACAGCTCTGCTCGAGAACGAGGGCACGGAACGAGCCGCTCTGCGCAAAGATATCGTCCCAAGGGATCGTCTCTCCTATAGCCGGGGCTATATTTGGGACGTCATCTACATTCACGCAGAGTGTATTGGCTGAATTGGGGAGGATGGTGAAGATGGACAATAGGCTCAGCTTGGCGATGTTGCGCTCGTCGTATAGCGCTGCGAAGGTACAATCGTTGTACTCATCGGCGTACGCCATGACGGAGAGCTCTATAGCTGGCTCGTGGTCGGGCACAAGAGGTGCAGACGCCCCCATCAGAGACACCTCAATCTGGACGAGGTTGACGATTGGGCCCGGCCCGCCAAAACAGGGAAGATGCCAACCTTCGGGCGCGGTAGAGACCATCTGATCAAAACAAATGTCGAGG
Source organism: Fomes fomentarius (assembly GCA_022606135.1). Lineage (NCBI taxonomy): Eukaryota > Fungi > Basidiomycota > Agaricomycetes > Polyporales > Polyporaceae > Fomes > Fomes fomentarius. The sequence continues at coordinate 127,647 of JABYQN010000001.1, forward strand.
TCGTCCAATTCGAAGGTGAACCGGCGGACAGGAAGTTGGGGTAGGATGACGGCATAAGTATCTTCTTCGCCGTCGATGCATGTGACGCTGCTCAGGTGAGGGAGATCGAGTGGCGTCCGAGCTGTAACGCGGTCTTCATCGGAAATTTCATAGTATGAGCCAACGCCATCCAGATATATCATCTGAAGCATTGAGCACTTTCCCAATGCCGCGCTGAGAATACCCAGATCACCGCAGTCGCCATCCAGGAAAAGGCGACGAAGCGACGGGAGAGCGGTGGAGGGAGTGAAGTAGGACGTACTGACGACGAGCTCTTGAAGGTGGGGCAGGTTAGCCTCCTCCCATGGTGGAAGCTGACTGAAGTCGTCTTCTTCTGCATCGTCACCCATAAAGTGGAGTTCCAAAACCTCTAGACCAGGAAGTTGCCAGCCGGCGATGTTGTGTAGTGCCAACACATCATCATACTCGTCTGCGGTAAGAGAAAGACTTGAGATCCTTGACGAGTGAGGAGCGAGTAGTTCCCAGAAAGCAGCCAGCGGTGCAACGAGGCGTATTTCAACCGGATGGGGGGAGGAGCGTTTGAGTAGTTCACCCACGCACTCGCGGTTTTTCTGTGAGTCCTCGAAGAGTGAGTAAGAAAGGACCGAGGTCCAGACCGATGGGCTGGAGAGGAGGATAGCGCGCCACCTGCGACAGACATGGCCGATGTGGATATTGCTTGGCTTCGGACCCCAAAAAAGGGCGAAATACGAATGGAAGATCATCAAGAGGAGCTCATTAGGGAGCCTGTTGATGCATGCAGTGTCGTTATGCGGGGAAAGGAGGAACACTTGAGCCACTGCTGAGGCAGTTTGCTCGAAGGACTCCATGGAAGGATGGAGACGGGCGGAATGAGGAAGTGATCTTTCAAGAATGTCAGCGCTGTTTCTCTTACATACATTGTGAATATGCCTCACGGATTGGTCGTGCTTTGGGAGTTGATAAGAGTAGTGGTGAGGGAGTGTCAAGTCTTGTGGTTGACTTCAGACTTGACTACGAGTCACTCACCGTCCGTCTTATACTGCTGACTGGCGCTTGATTTTACTGCCTGCATGTGTGTGCATTGTGAAATAAAAAGCAACGTGATAAACTGATATGCGTCAAAGCGACTTCACTGACCACTTACTAGCTGAGTCCATCGGGCACAAACAATGCCAATACGCGGTGGACAGAGCTTTGCTTTTGCTTTCTGCACTACGTCGACCACAGCTTCGCAATTGAGGGCCGCACTGCGGCACTGGCGACTTCACTACCAAACCACGGTGGTTCACGCGCCGCACGACCGCTTGACTCTGACCCGGCGGCGCACTGCCATGACATGATGCCAACAACTTGAAATACGGTCGCCATTCTTCAAGAGAGTTAATAGTGAGTACTACGGCACACCCAGTACAGCTGTTATTACAAGCCTATCCAGTCAGACTTAGTATGAACGCACGGCTCGGCATCGTGGTGGTCGCGGTGGTCGTGGTGGTCGTGTGGTGGTTGTGGACAGTTACATCGGTCACATCGGCCCTGGGAGTGTGACGCATGGTCTGTTCGCATTGGGCGCCACAACAAGCGCCGGTCCAACTCCTTCCTCTACTACTACCTCCTTCTGCTCTAGTCCCAAATACATCATCTCCGCAGCGTGCAACCATACTTTCACGCCTCAAGAAAACAGCGAAGCTGTTTGCGCACCTGATAACATAGATTTGGAGGAGCGAGTATAGTGGATGCTGTGGGCCACGACCTCGAGGTCGACTACATGAGTGCGTGTTTTTCCCTGTCCAGAGGTCCGCGGTGTACCTCTTCTATCACTTCATGTCTATGCTTGCTTTTGACGCCAGCTGGCAAGGACAGGCTAGACATGGACGGTCGTGACGAAAGACTTTGTAGGGTTCGGACGTGGAGTGATGAGACCAACAAGACGCCCCTGCAGCTGCATCCTGACCCGTTCAAGGTACGCCGTCTTAGAACGCGTACGCATGAATGAATCCTGAGCAAGCTGTCATGAAGACGCCTCCCCCTACTCCCTACTGTGTGCCGTGCCCGAAGATGCACATACCTAGTTCAACCGACCTCCGAGTCGTGCCTTGAGAAACATCGCTGACAATGTGAAGGCAGGTGCTACAACATAAGCTAGCTCGTACTCATCCAAACCAGGACCATGTGGTCATCATCTGAGCAAAGTACTACTGATCAACTACGCTCGACGCTCTATGAAAGCATTCCCTTCTGCAGTGGCACGCTCGAAGTATCTCCAAGAGACCTTGTTCTGTACTACGGGAAGGGGAGAGATGCCACGTGCGTATACGATTTTGATCTCCTGCACTGTGAAATAAACCCCTCGACTTCGTCGTAGACGGATTGACCTCTCTCAGACCACGTCGGAAGAACTCGACAGACTCGACCAAGGCACTGAGCCCATGACGTTTGGCCTTGGTGAACAGGAGAGTCGAGATCAGTTCTATCGCAAGCCAGGCAAGTTGGATGCCAATTCTTTCATGCTTGGCTTCGAGCCGGAGCGCGTTGGACTCGTCGATGCGATTCGAGCGGTCCTATTACCCAGAGATGACCAGTTAGACCACGTTGATGTCGAGTTGCATCAACTCGAAGTTTACGGTAAGACCAACCATCTTATCACTCGCGCACGCTGAACTGATGCACCAACACAGGTCCTGGTACGTCACTCAAACCGCACCAGTGCGAGCCCTGTGCAGGGAACATGTTTGGGTCATTAGTCGTCGTGCTTCCCACTCCGCACGAAGGTGGTTGTCTCCTACTACGACATGAGAAATCTGGATGGTCGATCGACACTGGCCAGATCCTTTCCGAACCTTCATCTGCTCCGCGCATCGCATTCGTCGCTTTCTTCAGCGACGTAGAGTATGAAGTCACACCCGTAGTCTCAGGCTACCGCATCACCCTTGTGTACAACTTTCACTTCCCCGCCACTCCAACGAGAGGAGTGGCGCCTTCTCCTCCGTCCGGCCTGCATATCATACAGCCTTCGGGAGCGAGCGCCTACGAAGTCACCAGTGCACTTTTCCTCTTCCTCGAAGACTGGACAATCCTACCCAAGGGCGGGCTTCTCGGGTTCGGTCTGCGCCACAAGTACCTCCTCCCGAAGTCGTGGGCCATCGGCGATCCCAATCCTCTCCCGATGCTGCAAGAGTGGCTGAAAGGCAGCGATGCCGCTCTCTGGAAAGCGTGCAAGTCGCACGGCCTGCAGCCGGCTCTCCGTGTCGCTGTGCTCGACGACATGTTCGGGAAAACAATCGGGCCCGTGCTCTTGGACAAGTTCTGCGAGATGGACCGGTACGAGTGCGAGAGCTCGAACTTGCCGGACGTGCTGTGGGAATCCCACGGTGGGAGGCTCATGCTCTGCGAGCCGCTCGCTCGGGAGCCGACGAACGCGGAAATCGGGTACATCTCCACTGCGTCCAACCATGATGACGAGGAGCTGGACAGGGAACAGAAGGCGACAGTTCATCTGGTTACGCCCATTACCAAGTTCAATCGCGTGAAGACCGCGCATGTGCGCTACGCGAACTCGCCGCCGACGCTTGGGCTGATGTATCAGTATGTGCTCTTGACGGTCGAGATTGGGCCTGCTGGGCAGAGGCGAGAGCCTCCGGCGGACGGCGCTGAGGATGCAGACGAGCTCAGCGGCGACGGGCGTGACTCGGATGTGGAGATCGAGTAGGCAGGCTGCTGTCGACCATGGTCCCCGGGGTATGGTACAATTTCCACCGGCGACGACGACTCTTGGGTTATAGTCAACTACAATTCATACAGGGACTGTGACCAGTATATTCAAATGATTTGACCATTTTCCGGCAGCTCTGAACTTCTGTTGGTCGCGCCGCAATTTGCCATCTCTGCTCCATTCCTGCGGACGTAGCGCGTAACGTGAGATAGCAAGCGCCCGCGGGCTCACTGGGCCATGGGACCATTGTACCCAATTGCCGTTGCTTAGGCCCGTTCTTTCTCTCATTGACACTCTGCACTTGACGAGGTGGCTTGTTAGGGCTTATACTGCGCACTTTTAGACCCAACCGTGTCAAGCGTTCCCTGATGTCGGGCCGAACAACGCCGTACTAGTAATTGACTTGCTTATTCAAGGTCTGCTTCTGTTTCTTACTCCAAAAGCTCCGTGTATAAATACCCCCTACACTTCCTGCTATCATTACTGACTCATCATGGCCGCACCGAAGAAGATGGAGTATAGTAAGTCTCTCCCAAACTCAATGCTAGGGTTACGGATGCAATATTGACCTGATCTTTTCAGTGCGACTTGGCAAGTCCGGGCTGAAGGTCTCTCGAATAATCCTGGGATGCCTGTCTTATGGACATCCTGGCTGGGTTCCTTGGATGCTCGGCGAAGACGAAGGCATCGAGCATATCAAATTTGCGTGCGGAGTGACTCCCATGCATTTTCTGGTGTATATCTGCTCACGCAATTGTGTTTGCAGGTATGACAACGGGATACAGACGTTCGACACGGCTAATGCACGGCTTCGATCTTGATCGATGGATGCTCACATTAGCTTACACTCCGAATCATCATAGGTGTACTCCAACGGACTCTCCGAGGTGATTCTTGGAAACGCGATCAAAAAGCTGAACCTGCCTCGCGAGGAGCTTGTTATCATGACGAAGGTAGAAAGGGCCATCGCTCGGTTTCCTGCAATGCCAAATTTACCCGACTCCGTACAGCTCCATAACCCCGTTGCTCCTGAATATGGTATGATGCTGAAAGGAAACCCGGACGACAACCATCTTGTAAACCAATATGGCTCGAGTCGCAAGGTTCTGTTCTGTTCCTTCTGCCACTCATTCGGGGCGCGCTGCTTACACTGTCGTCTTTGAAAATGATACAGAATATATCTGCTTCTGTACAAGCGAGCTTGAAGAGACTCCAGCTCGACTACATCGACCTTTTGCAATGTGAGTGCGGAGAAGTCTACATCGCTGCGTTGACCCGATAGTGACAGACAGACTTGACAGTACATCGATTTGACCAAAACACACCTATCGAAGAGATTGTACGTAAGCAAGATAGGTGATTCGTGGATTATTTCAAGACTCGATCACTAGATGCAAGCGCTTCACGATGTGGTCAAAGCAGGCTACGTCCGTTACATCGGGATGAGCACTTGCAAGGCTTATCAATGTACGTCCGTCGTCCATGTGCGCCTGTGATCCCACTCTCACAGCCAAAACTCTTAACAGTCCATGCGATGCAGAGTGCGTAGCATCCCTGCCATCGTTGACTTACTCATCTGAACAGGCTGCTGTCTGGCACTGCAGACTACGCTATCACTCACAACCTCACGCCATTCATTTCGATGCAGAACCAATACTCGCTCGCGTACCGTGAGGAGGAGCGGGAGATGTTCCCCACACTGAAGGTCGCTTCAATCCGCGGTTCTCCTTCGACTCAGTTTCCCTTGGGTCTGACATTTCTCGTCGTCGTTCCATATAGATGTTTGGGGTAGGATCGATCCCCTGGTCCCCTCTTGCGCAGGGAGTCCTCGCGCGCCCTATGAGTGACCAATTGGGTACCGCGCGCAGCAAGGACACTTGGTATGCCCTCGTGTCCTCGAAGGTTGATCATGGTTGAAACTGAATATCTTTCGACAGGTTCACGTACTGGCTGGACTTCCACAAGGGTGACGGGACTGGTACATCCGAGATTGTCAACCGGTCAGCATGTGTCGCCGTTTGTGTTGGGATCACCTGATTCTCACATCAGCGCGATTGACAAGCGTCGAAGAGCTCGCCAAGAAGAAAGAAGTTAGCATGGCCCAGATTGCGCTTGCGTGGTTGCTCGCGAAGGAAGGTAAGACAGTATTTCCCATTACATTATGCGCAATATCAGAATGTGTTCATTCTTGACCCCTCCTCCCCCTCATAGGCGTCACCGCCCCGATCGTGGGCACAACCCGGCTCGAGAATCTCAAAGACGCCATTGGTATGTGTATACCAATTTCTCGCATGCGAGGAGCTCATTATTACTCGTGAGCAGCCGCGGTCAACGTCAAGCTGACGGATGAGGAGATCAAGTATCTTGAGGAACCGTATCGTCCGCTCCCCATCAACGGATAGTCGTGAACATCCGATTTCGTAAATCTCGTGAATCTAACATGATAGTACGAGAACCCAGAGATGAACGCGGAGAACCTTCAGACGCCAAGCTTAACGCCCATTGTGACCATATAGAGCCATGCTCAACAGCCGAACTCCTTTCAGAAACTGGTTCTGTTCGACGGTGGCGCTCAAGACATCCGACTTCTCACGCGCCACCCGAATCGACATCACATACCAGTACAATGCTCCGAACCGTCATAGTGCTCAGTATAGAGGTAGTTGGTGTGGACCGGCTTCGAGACGGTCATGCACCAGACCCTCGACTCAAGACGCCGACGCCGGCCCCGAGGTACGGTCAACCGGACACGGGCGTTCCTGGGGCTAGTACCCGCGACTTTTGCGGGGAAGCCAACGTGCGCCGAGATGTTTGTTTGTGCCCGAGTCCCAGACTCGCGTTCGGTTTGACTTCCTTATAAACGAGCGCAGGCTCGTTGGCAACGCATCATCGCAATCTCAAAGCGGCCCCTGGCACCCTCCACAGCTTAGTTTCGATGCACGACAAGATGGATTTTCATGGTAATACACTGATACAAACACGCATATCTCTATGTTCGATAAATGATAACAATGCTCGACAGCACGACATAGACAGAGCCTTGACTCATCACGCTCACCCCTTAGAAGTGACCGATGATTCCAACCGGCTGGTACGGCTCCTCGAGGTATTTGACCTCCTCTTCCGTGAGAGTGATCTCCAGCGCGTCTGGGTGCATCGTGAGCGATAATTACTCAGGATCTGACTAGAACACATGATGGTAGTACTCACCGAGAATGCCCTCGATGTTCGACAGCTTCGTCGCGCCAATGATGGGCGCGCTCACCCACGGCTTCGAGAGGACCCATGCCATGGCGATCTGGGCCATCGTCTTCCCTCTCTTCTTAGCGATCTCGTCGATCCTGCACGAAAGTTGGCCGAGTAAGCAAGCATGTCATAAGACGATGTGCCCTCGCGAGTCATCTACCGACCTTGTGGTGAGTGTGGGAAGGAACGGGATGTTGTATACGCCCTGGAAACTGAGGAGCGGACGTGTGGATGAGTATGTGGAGGCGAGTGATACGATGCAGTGATACTGACATGTCCGTCTTCTTCCGCAGACTGTCTTCGGTGACAGGCCGCGTGAGAAGGCCACGCCCGAGAGGAGACCATGGAGTAGATCCGACATTGAACATCTGCATGATAGGAGTGATATCGTGAGCATACTCAGCCTGATGCCAGTTCAACTCCCGGTGAGACCCACCTTCAGAGTCGGGATCAGCTCTCGCTCGTCCTCGCGGTACAGAAGACTGTAGTGATTCTCCGCCATGATGAATGGGGTGAGGTTGTGGGTGATCGCGTAGTCTGCAAGAATCTCGATGAGCAAAGTGTTCCTCATACCATGCATACTGCGGCGAATGACGCACTCTGCATCGCATGGACTATAAACAGGGATGCGATTAGTTCAATGCAAACGTGTGTATATAGGCAGGAAATCGCGTACATTGATAAGCCCAGCAGGAGCTCATGCCGATGTAGCGGACGTATCCCGCTTGGACGACGTCATGAAGGGCTTGCATCTGCAGATATTCAGTCCCCACGCTCACGTGTACATGTGTGAATGAGGTGTACTTACGGTTTCTGCAATTGGGGTGTCGGGGTCCGCCCGATGACCTTGAAAGGGAAATGATGTCAGCGTATTTCGGCACCATCGCCCCGATCAAAGTCGCATACATTGAAGAACATCGATGTAATCCACTTGAAGGCGCTTGAGGCTGGCCTTGACACCGTCGAATATGTGCTAGATATCGAGAGCAGTGAGTTGAGGCGGCTATTTCAAACAGATGTAATGTATGAGGCTCGAACCTTCCGGCTAAGACCCTTCTGGTTGATGATTCCAACCTCCTCGGGCGTTTTCCCAGTGAAGAAGAGATTGGTGCCGTGCTTGTCCGCAACTGGACTCCATAGCTGTATTCAGACCACATTCAGCATGGAATGCAGTGTGGCGCTGAAGTGCCTGAAGTATCACCTTTGTCATGACGACGATCTCTTCGCGGGGAAGGTTCAACTTCTTTATACAGTTCCCGAGGATGATCTCAGAGAGACCGTTGGAGTAGACCTGTGGGCCAAATTGTGAGTGACGAGCTTCTCCTAGCACGTGAATAAAACCTCACGTTAGCGGTATCGAACGCTATAATGCCGTGGTCATAACTGTTCAAGTTGATCGGTCAATGACCAAATGCAGATCGAGTACAAGACCGAATACTGACGCATATTTGACAATCTTGATCGCCTCATCCTCGCCGATGCACCAGGGCTCCCATGCAGGGTCTCCGAAGGACATGCAACCGAGAATCATTTTCGACACCTTCAGTCCCGAGTTGCCGAGACGGACTGAGTGAAGCGCCAGCCATTAGTTGTGGTACGTTGAAATGAATGTAGGGGCAGAAGACGTACCGTAAGACATCTTTGGCGCCATCGTGGTGAGTGAAGTTGGTAAGCTCGAGCAGTGCGGTGAGAGAAGAAGGCGAGAGGATGCTGTTGTGAAGACCGTGGCCGAAGGCTATAAATATGAACTAGACCAGCGCTCACGGAGCGTTCCGCAGGAGGCTGCAAGAATACCCACAGGAGGCTGCTGACCACAACAAGCCCATTGAGACAACCGCCCGTTACAGCAGCGTTTCGTTCCCCGTTTCGCTCTGCTGTAACTCCATTCAACGAACTCTATCACCGTTGTCGTCGTGACTTACCTGGTGGTGATACACGGGCACCGACCAGCGACGTAAGTGTGGCCTTTGTACGGCATGCATCATGCTTCCGAGTTCAGTTCGGAACTGCCAATGACACGGGGCCTCCGCACACAATGTGACAGTTCATGGGAAAGAGACATACAAGAATACAGCGCGCTCAACAGGGGCGGGAAAACCATTCCCACTCTAGACTTCCGAGAGCCACGCACGGGACAGCCTGCCTCGATTCGCGCTCATGAGTGACGTCGTCTATAGAAGATATATACCGGTCGGAGAGGACTGGCTCGACAGGATTACCGAACGGACTTCAGGTCTCAGTACCTCCAGTGTATCTAGCTTCCAGATCCTTAACGCCTCCTTCGGCCGGCATGGAGCTCTCCAGGTACTTCTCTGCCTCGTCTAACAACGCAACATCCAACGCGTCTACATGTGAAGTATAAAGTTTGGGCCTTCTGCGACCGAGATGCGGAGAGCACTCACCCAGATATCCTACAGATTGCCCAGGTTCGTCGTGCCGATGATAGGTGCACTGACGCCTACAACCAAACAAGCGCCACTGCAGCCATACTCGCCTCTTTCTTCGTAAGCTCTGCGACCTGCTAGCGAGAAGGTACTCTCTGCTGCGTTTTCGGCGGACAAATAACCTATCGAGGATCTCTGAGGTCCCCTCTGCTCTCGTGTCCCTCGATGACCTGCTCGCACTTCAGTACGTATTGGTTCTTACGGAATTGCGCAAGGCGTTCGTGCTGTACTATACTTCGTGTGAGCAAACCACGAGCCAGAGGCGACCACCCAACCTCGAATATCTGCGAAAGGTAAAAACCACGTCTCCAGCATCGACTTCAGAGAAAGGCTCCTGTTCGCGATACCTCACTGCGGTAGTGGTTCTGAACCGAGATGAAGTGCGTAAGGTTGTGCATCCACGCGACGGTCTTGAGCTGACTCCGAGTCTGATCAGGGAGACATGTCACATGTAGGCTCGTCCCCAGCCTGTTCGGTGATGGGCGTGATGGACATTCGGGCTCCGCTGTAAATTCGACTGAGCCCCCGCTCGAATGGACTATGCAGCCGATTCACATCATTGGCTTCATCCAAGTCTCCTCGATAACACTACATGCATATATCCAAAACCCCATCCTATGAGGAGTATACCATCAGAAATGGCCGAAAATCGGGATAGGTTTGTACGGCTCTTCCAGGTACTTGATCTCTTCCTCCGAGAGCTGGACATCAAGACCGCCTGACATAAAAATTCAGACCCGGCACTATGATATATGATTCACAATTTCTCGCGGACGGAGTACTCACCGAGGATGTCCTCCAAGTTCGCGAGACTCGTCGTGCCTACGATTGGCGCGGTCACGTCTGGTTTTGCAAGGTTCCACGCAATCGCGATCTGCGCCATGCTCACGCCCTTCTTCTTGGCGATCTCCTCGACTCTGGGTATATTGTTATTGTCTGTGAGTTCATTCCATCCCGTCCACTGGCACGATTGGCGCACGGGCTACTCACCGAGACACTATCTCTGTTGTAGACTCGTTCTTGTACTTGCCGATGAACCTATTTGCGATATCCAAGTCTGTCCAATCGAGCCGTCCACTCTAGCTAAGAGCCACTCACAAGTCGGTGTTCCCTCTCTTTGAATCCGCATCTAGGGGTCGGGTGAGGAGCCCACGGGCAAGAGGGGACCATGGGATGGAGCCGACGCCGAACAGCTTCAGCGTGGGGAACATCTCACGCTCTTCTTCGCGGTAGATGAGGCTGTAGTGGTTTTGCATTGAGATGAAGGGCGTCAGGTTGTGGGTGATCGCGTAATCTGTGCTGGATGGTGAGGTGGCCGCTCCAATCCAGGGCACATCGCAACTCACTCTGCATTTGGTGAACTGGTGAAGAGAGTGAGAGTGATGCGTGTGGTGGACGAGAAATTGCTACTTGCATTGGTAGGCATAACAGGAACTCATGCCAATGTACCGAACGTAGCCAGCCTTGACGACGTCGTGAAGTGCTTGCATCTGCATACCAACCAATACCGTACAGTGAGTATCCGCCTTGGACGAAAGTGTCTACACCACTCACCGTCTCCTCGATCGGAGTGCTATAGTCGAAGCGATGGCCTAAAGTTATCGTCAGTGTTCCCTCGCTGATGACGGTACTGATTACCGGCCCACATTGCAGCACATCGATGTACTCGAGTTGCAACCGCTTCAAGCTCGCCTTTACCGAGTCGAAAATGTGCTAACAAGTTGTGAGTAGACTGAACAAACGATCCGGATCCAGATACCGACCCACCTTGCGATTCAGCCCGTGCTGGTTGATTATGCCGATTTCTTGTGGCTTCTTGCCCAGCGCAACCAGGTTAATCGAAGGGTCGGGTGGAACGGGATTGTACACCTGGAAGATAAGAGGGCGAGTCTCAGTGCCAGTCTTGTGAGTCTCTCTACCTTCTCGCACGCAGACCTTAGTCAAGATCACCAACTCTTCGCGAGGAAGGTTCAAAGCCTTGATCGCCTTTCCCAGAACGATCTCGGAATGGCCGTTGGAGTAGACCTACAAGCATCTCGGTAAGCATACAATAACAATTTTCTCTGACCCGAACTTACATTCGCAGTGTCAAACGTCTGAATTCCGCGCTCGTATCTATGCGAGCTTCAGTAAGAGACTCGGCTTTGCAAAAAACTAGTACGTACGCATATTTGATGTGCTTGATCGCTTCCTCCTCACCCAGAACCCATGGCTGCCAAGCTGGGCTTCCGTACTGCATAGTCCCTAAAATGATCTTGGAGACCTTTAATCCGGAGCTCCCCAGGCGCACTAATACCGCCGAGATTCCGCACGTCAATATGAACTCTCCTGATCATCTTCATTCCTAATGGACAACTACACATACCATAGGGCACTTTCTTGGTCGCCATCTCTGTCATGCTCGTCTTGGTTTTGGCGTAAGTAATCTGCAGGGGCGAGTGACCAGCAAGGATTCCGGGGAACAATGAAGACACGCGTGTGCACTTGAGTACATATATATTATATGGCGAGACTCATGACAGGCGCCGAGCCTAATTTACCCGCTGGGATCCCGAGGACGGCTGCACCGCACGACGATGTCATTGCTGACCATTGCACTGACTCAGCGTACCCTCTGTGAGCTTGATAGAGCTAGTACGTCAGCTGGACACGCCGGTGAGAATATTGCGGCCATAGGAACGGACATATACTTCCAAGGGACACGAGAAGTCACCCCTCTCAATGCTAACTAGTACCCTTCCTTTGTGACGCTTCCGCTGCTGACTCGGACTTACAGGCTCTCAAGCATGACCTATAATCGGCGTCGGCTCGTACGGCTCCTCCAGATAACGGATATCCTCGTGCGAAAGCTCTACGTCTAGACACGGTCAATGAGACTTTTCACACAGGCTGATAAGAAAGTGGCGCAGGTACACCAACCTAAAGCATCCTCAAGCTTCGACAAACTTGTAGTGCCGACGATTGGTGCGGTGACTCTGGGCTTGGCTTCGAGAGCACCCATGCGACAGCGATCTGGGGCATGCCAACGCCTTTGCGTATTGCTAGTTCTTCCACGCTATAGACCGCAAGGGGTGAGATCAATGCCATAGCAGGCAGGACGAGTGAACACACCGACTCGGAGATACAATCTAACTGGATTTAACCTTGCCACCGTAGCGTCCAATCATCCTGCTAATCGAAGCTGGCCGTCAATATCGCGTTGAATGCACTCCGCGAGTTACACACAGCAGTCAAATGGGCCCTATCGTTGAGTCAGAGTCGAGAGGAGACCACGGGCCAGTGTCCGACCATGGAATCGAAGCGACATCAAACATCTTCAACAATGTGGGACATGCTGCGAACGCTACGGTGCAGTAAATGTTGCGCAGCTACACAGCCCATTGTCGACGAGCCACGAGGGGCGGCGATGGAAGCCTGAGCGGGCCACACCACAACACACACACCTCACCATCAGATATGTCGGCACAAGGAAAACTTTCTCCGCTTCGAAGCCGGTCATCTGTTACCGTGGAGACTCTGCATATGGGTGGCGATGGTTCTTGGGGATTACTGAAGAAGATTGACTCGACGATACCCTGAAGTTGAAGAACCACTTAGAGGCTACACCAAGTCGATATCAATACACTGGTCGCCGCCCTATATGAGTTGTATACACTGGGTATCGGTGACTTGTGGCACGTATCCGAATCATGACGCATCAGAGAGCTTGGTTTGCACAGGTGAAGGGTCTGGGGAACCCTCCTTTGCGATAACCTGCGCCGCTGTTTCAGCTGCATCAATGGCGAGTGACGTTCGGCAGACTCACCACCGATAATGCTCGAGATGCTCGCATACAGTCCGGCCACCATGATAAAGCCTGCCATCTGTATATGCGGAGTTAGTCAACTCGGGGGAAGTATACTTACGTTGAGAGCCAACAAGGATTCGGAAAGATACCGCTACTATGCCCGTCCAGAACGTTGTTGTCAACCTCTGCTTCCAGGTTCCCCACATTTTGGACCTAGGCGTCAGGTGGAACCAGAAGATGCCCTGCGGAGGAGTCAGACATGCATGTGACAAGATGATCCCAGATATGTAGACGAACTGATACACCATATGTGAACCAGCTGCATTGAATCGAAAGCCGTGAGCACGACCCTTTAGGCGAGAAAAGACGCAAACATACCTCGCATGAATCGCGCTGATGACCCCAAGCAAATAATTGAAGAATGGGATACTGCACAAATGATAGTTCAGACGGATTTCAAAGGAAGGGGGTGGATGTAAGGATTTACGTACGCTTCGGCGATGATGAAAGCGAGTGTCCATATCAGAAAGCAAATACCAATCCACGTCAACCACCCTGTCCACGAATGCGACGTCATATGTCTCGAGATGTGGCCATTCCTCCGGAATCTGCCATGCCACTCATCAGTTCCCTATCTGAGTGCGATCACGAACGGGCACGTACATCCTGACGAAGACGAGCTTCGCGCATACATGTCCATTGATTACGCCAGCGATGAGGATTGCCGGCAGCGCGATACCATACGCGACCTTCCTGAGGGTAGTACCAGTGTTTCCGAGAGCGGGAGACACGGTATCTGCGCCGGCGAATGTGTATACCACGATACCTACAATCAGGTAGAGCGTCGTGTCGGCAATTTGGAGCATGTATAGCGACTTGAAGAAGTCTTCAGGTTTCTTCATCTCCGAGATGAACGTGAAGAACACGACATGGCCGGCATATGCAAAGATCTGACGGTAAAGTGAGTACGAATTCACATATTCAAACCAAGAAGGCCATGTGCTAGCTTACGATGTCAGCGACTGCCACAAACGCAGATGCAAAGCTCATGTCTGCCGTCACTTTGACAATTCCTGGGTGACCTGCCACTCCTACACCGATCATCGTGATGATGACCGCGGCTATGTAGTAGGGGTGTCAATGAAACATCTACAGTAATATAAAAACACCAACCCATGATGGAGATGAAGGACGCGACGCTCAGGTAAGCTAGCCCGTTGAGTGTCCTAGGCAAACTTAAAACAAGGCAGACAATCGCCGTTACAGCGCCCCAGGGCACGGAGCAGGATGCCCCAGCAGTAACTAGACGCGAATGTCAGTCGATTGCCCCGCGTACACCATCAAGTCACTCCGTGCGCCCTATGGGGTACCATGACGTACTGGTGTCGAATGCGATGAGTCCAGTGAGGACATGACTCGCACATATGAAGAGGATGAAGATGACCTGTGCTGCGCCGAGGATCTCGCGGCCGATGGGTCCTGCGATGACTTCACCCGCGTCTGCCATGTTGTGGACGTGTGGGTATCGTAGCTTGAAGGTGCCTATCATGTATCCCGTGGCGGTCGCAATGGCACCAAGACCCTATTTCTCGATGAATAAGAAAGTATGGAGATACCGCCTCACACGGAACGCACAATAACCAGGAAGCACCCTGCAACCATTCCGACAGAGGCAAACACAGAGGGGATGGAGAGGATCTGTGTACCACGATGTCAGTGGCGGTAAGATGCCGTGCAGTGCCATAGCCAAAGCTTACCCCGAGAGTGATCGTTTCGGCCAGCATAAGTGCAGCAGCTTTCCACCAGACCATTTTCCGATACTTGACTGACATACTTACTGTTCAGCATATATGTCATATATCATGAAGGACGAACTGACTATCCGCTGAACCATCATCCTCTCCATATATATCGAAGCCCGCCGCCTGTTCGCTCAGGCGGCCCTTTTCGCTCCCTCGCACCATTTCGTCGGTATCTGTTTTCGCCTGGCTATGTCGGGGTGTCGCGGCGCTCATGTCGCCGTGAGGTCTTGTCGTGTGTGCAGATGTCGCCATTGCGAAGAACGTCGGAAGAGGTGAGTACTACTATCGCAAGGACTGGGACAGTACTTGTTATATAGTTGATGCCCCATAGCGTGAGCGCCTTCTCCCGCATTGAGGGCGAGTGGACGAGGCTGACATGCATGGCAAACCGAGATCGATGGCTGGTTTCTACATCCAGAACACCCGAGTTAGAGTAGTACTTGCGACAGGTACCGGGATCTCTTGTTAACTGACCACTATACCTAAAGAGAATTGTGAGTCATTCATAAGCTGCAGGTCCTTGGTCCTTCGACGCGTAGTGTCACAACGTGACAGCACGCGCAACCCACGCGGCCAGAATTGGCGCCCAATCCGTATCTTGAAGTTGAAGTTGAACTTTTCCACCCAGTCCGTCCGGCCTATTCTCCTGCTCTGGCGACAACTTAGATATAACAGTACTCACGGCCATGTCTATGAACTATGTTGGTACATCTTGGAATGGACTATCAGACATCAAGAATCTGGTCGTTTTGTAATGATCTCTTGTCTTCATTTCACTGGCCTTGGCTCACATCGACGAACATGCAGCGGTGCTTCCTACTGCGACGTTGGATACAACTCAAATTCCCCTCGTCCAACTCACGATCAGCCACTTGGCGTTGAGTTTCCTGGGCACACCTGGTGTGAACCAGGCAAGCCGAATTGGGTTGGCCATCTTGTCCAGCAAATTAGGGCACATCGCACGACGAACCCGCTAGTCTATGACTACGCCCTTGGTGGAGACACTGTTGATGGCGTTAGACGTCAAGTGCAGCATGAGTTTCTTCCACATCTTGCGCCGAAACCCGACTGGGCGCCCTGGACCTCCGAGGACACGCTTTTCCTCACCTGGGTCGGCATCAACGACTGCGCCATAAACACCCGGTCCTTGGATAACGTGGATGCCACCAAGAGGAGTGTTGAAGGGCTCTTCGCTCCGCAGGAGGAGCTGTATCAAGCCGGTGCGCGTCACTTCTGTTTCGTTGACGTGCCTCCAACCTATCGCTTCCCCGACCGTGCGTCAATCTACATGTATGCGCGCCGTTTCCGTGCTTGATACATGGGATGCAGGTGCCAAGTCAAGGAAAGCCGAACCCACTGTGTTGACGTGGAATACTCAGCTGGGCGAAGCCGCACGGACCTTCGCCGCAGCTCATCCCGACGCGACAGTGCTGATCTGGTCTTCATGGCAGCTCTTTACTCAGATGTTCGCCAACCCGAGTTCGTTCGGCTTCAGTGAAGAGGACTTGATGGATGACGGCGCAATCTTCGTTGACGGGCTTCATCCGACTACCGCTGTCCATGAGATCATCGCCGCACAGCTGTTCGACCTACTCGCGGAAGCCAAGCCGGTTGCTGTCGATGCTGCGTTGTAGGGCGACGTCTTCAAGGTACTTTGCGTCCCTTTCCCGCCGAGCGTTTTCTTAGGCATCCTATAATGTCTAGACGCTGCTGGGCTACATTAGTCACGAACCAAGGCCCTGCCAGGGGCTGCCGCACCCAGCCCTGGAATAACGTTCGCGGCGCTCTCTCGCCTCGGACGTTCGCACTTAGTCCTCAGTCTAGGCTCGTTCACCCTGTTTCTCCTCTCCCCATCTATACAGTCCTACCTTCTGTGTGCTATCCCAGGCCACCGCCGCTTATGGATAGAGCTCCATTGAAGACGACTTCAGTCAAGTCCAGGTCAAGCACAAGCATAGTCAAGATGCTGTCCAATCTCTATTTCTCCGAGGTATATCCGCGTCGAGTAGGTTCATCACTATACTCTCACTGTCGACGCTCACATGTTCTTATTTTGATGGTCATCGGGCCCTGAAGCGTAAGATCCTCGTTTCGGGGTGTGCCCTTTATCTCCAGTTGCGGATATACTACCGCGTACGCGAGAGCTTCTCTGTTGCTTCTACGAGCAGAACAGACAAAGCCACTCCAATGGCGGCCCCCGATGTGCGTGCGATGCCGCTGGTGAACGGGGCGGCCGGGTAGCGTATAGGTCGAATGCAATGACATTTTGAGGTATCTGAAGTTACATCTAATCAGTCGGGCGAGAACCGCAGCCCCTAAGAGCCCCTTAAGGACGTGACGGGAAAACCTCGGAAATACATACCCCATGGGCCCCAGCGTCGTATAAGAGACAGACGCAGTCCTCTTATTCCCCTTCTTCTTGTCCCTCTTCATCACTTCTCAGACCTCGGGGGATTTCTTACATACACACATCAGCCATGCCGTTGTCTGACTTTGCAAAAGCATCGATCCCAGACGTCGTAGAACAGTTGACTACTGACGAGGCGATCTTGCTTACCGCCGGCGTCGGCTTCTGGCACACGCACGCCGTTCCCCGTCTGGGCATCCCCGCGATCAAGGTCACGGACGGTCCAAATGGTAAGGTGCTCCCAGGTGCTCGCGCGGGTATTCATTGTCTGCATTATCTCGCTGACGTTGCGGCTCGTACCTCCTATACAGGCGCGCGAGGAAACTACTTCTTCATGAGCACTCCCGCCAAGTGTCTCCCGTCCGCAACGGCCATGGCTGCAACCTTCGACACCGCGCTCATCGAACGCATGGGCCGTGAGCTCCTCGCCGAGGAGGTCAAGCTCAAGGCTGCGTCCGTTCTCCTCGGGCCAACCTGTAACATCCAACGCAACCCGCTTGGCGGGCGGTCGTTCGAGTCGTACTCGGAGGATCCGTACTTGTCGGGCATACTCGCAGCAGCCTACATCAAGGGCCTCCAGGCGGGCGGCATCGGCGGGTGCATCAAGCACTTTTTCGGGAACGACAAGGAGAACGACCGGTTCGGGTACGACTCGGTCATGACGGAGCGTGCGTTGAGGGAGATCTACGCGATGCCGTTCATGCTGGCCGAGAAGTACGCGAAACCTTGGGCGTTCATGACTGCGTAGGCTCTCCGTATTTTGAACACTGTACGAAATCCTTATGTTCGTACGTCTGCGCAGGTACAACCGGGTGAACGGGACTCATGTGTCCGAGAACCCCTACATTATTGACGGCATCCTCCGGAAGGAGTGGGGCAGCGATGCGCTTGTCATGAGCGATTGGTGCGTACGAATACCTACATCGCTTTACATGGTCGACTGACGTTGATGTTGTAGGTTTGGTGTGTACTCCATCGATCACGCTATCAACGCTGGTCTAGATCTTGAGATGCCCGGCACGAACAAGTGGCGAAGTCTTGATCTAGTGAACCGCAGGTATGCTTCGGAATCTTCACTTGCTACACCCACACTGACATGTACGCATTTCTCTGCAGTATCCAGAGCAGGAAGATCACGACGCGCACACTGAAGCAGCGTGCCAGGAAAGTGCTCGAGCTTGTCCAGAAGTGCGCAAAGGGTGCTCCTGAGGTACGAAACCAACGAATACATTCACAAGTGGCACGCTAACATCACTATTGCAGGTCCTCGACGGAGACCGCGTCGAGCAAGTTGGCGACCGCCAAAGCGGACGCGAGATCTTGACCAAGGTCGCAAACCAGTCCATCGTCCTGCTCAAGAACGAGGGTGGTGTCCTTCCTCTTAAGCCGCAGGTACATGAAAGATGCCGGTTCCAGTCGACGTCATGACCCTTCTTACTGACGTAAAATCTCACAGGAACAGGGTCTCAAGAAGATTGCGATCGTCGGAGGTAACGCAAAGGCGACTGTGCTCAGCGGCGGTGGTTCCGCTGCCCTGAAGCCCAGCTTCTTCGTCACACCCTATGACGGCATTGTCTCTGCCCTCCAGAAGATCGCGCCTAACGTCGAGATCACGTACTCCGAGGGTGCACGAGGTTAGTGAGCATACACGCCTAACGATGAGACATTGTTACCGATGACTACTATACAGCGTACATGCAACTACCCACCCTCGAGAATGAGATATTCACTGAGGACGGGAAGCCCGGCTGGATCGGCTCCTTCCACTCGCACGAGAGTGACGACAGTCTGGTGCCGTTGGATGCTGTCAAGGTCACACGATACATCGACGAGACCCGTATCTTCCTCAGGTAAGTTGTTGATTTGGGAATCACTGCCCAACAGTTGTTAATGTTACTCGAACACAGCGACGACTACCCGAAGGAGCTTACCAAGCGGTTCACTCTCCGGCTCCGCGGTTCGCTCAAGCCCCGCGAGAAGGATACCGACTTCGAGTTTGGTCTCCTCTCCGCGGGCCGCGCCAAGCTCTTCATCGATGGCCAGCTCGTCATCGACAACTGGACCAAACAGACGCGCGGCCAGAGCTTCTTCAACTCCGGCTCGACTGAGGAACACGGAGTGTTCAAGCTCAAGGCCGGTGTCGCGCACCAGATCCATGTCGAGTACTTGAACGTCCGCGCACCTGCCGACGAGGACCCCGTCGAGGCCCTCATGGACACCAACGGCGGGATCCGTCTCGGCGGTGCGGAGGTCCAGCACCCTGACGAACTCCTCGCAACTGCCGTCCAGCTCGCGCAGGAGGCTGATGCGGTCATCGCCATTGTCGGTTTGAACGCGGACTGGGAGACCGAGGGTTACGATCGGGACACGCTCGCGCTCCCTGGTCGGACGGACGAGCTTGTGAGCAAGATCGCGGCGGTGAATAAGCGCACGATCGTCGTCACGCAGAGTGGGTCGAGTATTACGATGCCTTGGGCCGACGAGGTGCCTGCGATCGTACATGCATGGTATTTAGGTAACGCCACGGGAGACGCTCTTGGCGAAGTGCTCTCTGGCGAGGTCAACCCGAGTGGCAAGTTGAGCTTGACGTTCCCGAAGCGCTTGGAGGACGTGCCGAGTCACGGTCACTTCCACCATGAGCATGGCAAGGTGCGTAGAATCATCATCCTCAGCCTTTGCGTCCCGTGCTGAGTGGAGTATGTCTAGGTCCTGTATGCCGAAGATCTGTTTGTGGTACGTAACATTTGGCCGTGTGTTCCACGTCTTATACTTAACTCGTTCTGCAGGGCTACAAACACTACCACCACAGGGAGATCGAGCCGCTATGGCACTTCGGGTACGTTTGTCGTCTTCGTCACAGGAGACACATTCTCAGGCGCTATTCCTCCTAGCCATGGTCTCTCGTACACGACCTTCGACCTCTCCGAGCTTTCGATCTCGGACGCACAAGTTGCGAACAACGACGTCTCTGTGACCGCGTCCGTCAAGGTCACTAACACCGGTTCCGTTACCGGCACCGAAGTCGTTCAGCTCTACGTCACCCTCCCGGCTACATCCGAGCTCACGCATCCGCCACTGCAGCTGAAGGCCTTCGCGAAGGTCATCGACCTCGCGCCCGGTAAGAGCGAAGTTGCCAAGCTCACCCTCGACAAGTACGCCGTGTCGTACTGGGAGGAGCGCATCGCGCGCTGGGTCGTCGAGAGCGGCGTGTACCGCGTCAGGGTAGGGAATAGCAGTGCGCCCCAAGCGTTGAAGCTGTCGTCCGAGTTCAAGATTAAGCAAGGATTCGAGTGGAACGGATTGTAAACGCAACGGGGTATCGGCGAGATGTACGAATACAAGCAAGAACATATGTAGCTATACCATTTGTGTCTACATCAAGGTAACAGCGAGGGTCGGTCACAATATCTGAGACCACTCGGGGATAACGAGATCAAAGATGGAGGGAAGCTGGTGCCATGTACGCAGTCTATGACTGCATAAGTGCTCCCTGAGGCGTTCATCACAGTGAGTACAGAGCGATGTATAGCCGGATTTGACCTCGAAGAGCTTGAGCCAGTCCTGATCTCCCAGATGAAGAGGATTCTTGGCGAAGAGCGGAACGAAATTCGCAACCTTCTTTTCCCTCAGGATGGTATCCAGGACTTCGTTGCATCCCCCGATGGGACACCGCGACTCCGCCACGGACTTCAGTGCAACCACGACCTGTATCGCACTTTCACGCGCCAGCGCCGCCTTGCCATTCATGATACGAACCAGATCCGCCGGGGGAGCGGTGTCGTGCCTGATCCTCCCTCCGGCTGGAACAGTTCCACTCCAAGCGTCGTGCAGACGAGGAAGGCGACAGGAAGGATAAACGGCGTGTTCGTCAATCTGGCGAGATGGATGGCCGTGATGGCGTCCCGCGGGCTGGCATGGCTGCCCCAGTTCTGCTGGAGGGTGTACTTCAAGAAGCTAGACGGGTACAACTGTCGTAGACTGGAGAGCGCATCGTCGAGGAGGTCTTGGACGGCATACTTGTGCCCGAGCCGGACGAGCGCTGCAACCACGGAGAACTCGACATCGGAGTCGCGCTGGGTGAAATAGCTACAGTTCGTCATAGTAAGATACCATGCATGATCTCTAAGGAGAGCAGACGAAAGCACGAACGTACTTCTTGCCGCAGCACAGAACTAATAGAAGGTGTCTCAAATTGACCACCGAGTCCGAAACGGATACGACGGGGACACCGTCTATTTTCTCGGTCTCAGCAGGGCCGCCGGGGAGCGTGAACATGTCGCGGAATACTTCGGACCGCCGCGCGAGGAGGCCTTGGTAAACCTTGAAAGCTACTCTTTCTGCGATTAGGATGACGTTCCCGTCTTCAAGCCAGACCTCGTCGTCCTTTTCCACCATGACGCCCTGAAAGACCTTCAAGTAGTCTGCTTCACTGGTAGAGTTCGTCCGTCCCCGCTTCATCGAGGCCTGGCCCTGTGAGGCAGACATTGTTGCTACAAAAGCTGCACGTCAACTGCGTCCCTATCTTGCCACTCTGGCGTGAGTACTTACACAGCGCTCTGAACTTTGGGTCAAGGCGCTTCTTCAAATTGAAGTTCTTGACAAGTTCAACAGTTGGTGTTCGGAGCCAAATCAGGCACTGAAGATGGGTAGAGAAGAATAGGAAGGCTGCAGTGGGGGAAAGGGGCAGAGCTCTGGAGACGACGGGCAAAGTGCAAATGGTTACGACTCGGACTGAGGGAAGTTGCCAGCCTTCTGTCACACTGTCACGTCGGGGGCAAATCCGGCGGTCGCAGCCTCGGTATGCTGCCTGACCTCTGTGAATGCTAGTGGGGTGCAGGTGCATGAGGCCACTCCAACTCGAATTCAATACCGTGCTAGGTATGACCACCGAAGCTCAGCAACCATCTAAACTTATCTCATGCAGGACGATCGAAGGCTAGTAGTTTCCCTGGCTGCAGAGGTCACTCGGGGGAACGCATAGTAGTGGAAGCCATGTGCGACGACGCCCTTTTTTGGTGTGCTCGGAGTGCGCAGAGGATGGCTTGGGGGATTTTGGCTACGTACAGGATAACACTTGCTCGGGACGCCTGCCTCCCCCAGCGCCTTGTCCGAGTACACTGGCACCCCGTCGTCGCGCAGAGGATCGACCTCGTTGCTGGGGATGAAAGCGGGCGGGCGTGGGAACAAGGAGGGGCGACACGCAAAGCTCTGTCGGCAGGGCTCCATACAACTCTAAGGATGCCGAACGTTAAGTTCAAGTTATTCCGCGGGAGGTGCTGGGGTCGCCGCGATACACCTTCTGCACAAGACACCCAGTACGAGGTTTTCTGAATCCGGATATGTTTACTAGACGGGATGAGCTACCGGGAGCCAACACAATGAATACAGTACTTAGCATAGGCGGGACCCCCAAGCATACCAAACGTCGACGATCTTTAAGAAAACAGCTTCACCAGGACACCGCGCTTTCCGGTCTCCTCCGACCTCTCGCTGCCCTTCTCCTCGGCATCCGGCAAGCTCTGCTCGTTCGTGAGACGCGGATTGCGCAGCACGAGCGAGAAGAATATGAGCAGCGCGGACAAGCAGATACCCGTGATGCACAGGTAACTCTGCGTCTGGCGGTACGCCGCGATGACGCCGTCGCGATCTGGCGTGCCAACCGGGTTGCTCTCGGACCATGTTAACGGATCTGCGTAGACGGTCGCGGCGGTCGTCGCGTTGCCGAGGTGCTGCTCGAGCTGCTTCGGGAGGACCTGCGACCACACGGCGCCAGAGACGCAGGCTCCGAGGGCGGAGCCGATGTTGTACGTGCCGAGGTAGAGACCGGTGACAATAGCGAAGTGCTCGTGCTTAGTCGCAGCCTGGATAGCAGCTTGAGTCGGGTAGGGGAAGAGCCCTCCAGCGACGCCAAGCACGACCTGAGCGCCGATCATGCCAGAGTGGTGGGAGAGCGAGGTACCGCCGCGGAAATGGATGAGCAGCCCGAAGGCGACCATGAAAAGGCAGGTCCCGGCAACGATGAACGGTTTGAGGTAGCGGACCTTGTAAACGACGAGGCCGAGGAACCAGCCGACGAGCACGGAGGTGAAGCTGTAGAGCTGGGTGATCCGGGTCGCGCTTTTGACGGACTCGTTGAAGGCGACGGTGAGGACAGTGTAGAGGAAGTCGCCCTGCATGTACCAGGCCCAATTGAGAACCGTCGCGATTCCGAGAGCGCCCCAGACCGAACGGTCTTTGAGCAGCTGTGTAAGAGGTTAGTGGAGCCGGATGACCGTGACGAAGGAAGTACTCACGTGGAAGGGAATGAGCGGATGAACGGCCTTCATCTCCCACCACGCGAACGCGGGGATGCAGACAATGCCAATGACGAGCGGTGCGATGATGTGCGCCGACTTCCAAGTTTCGGTGACACCTCCAGCGAGCGTTAGCGGTGTCAGGATCAACGCAAACACGGCGATCATGAGAGTGATTCCGATGACGTCGAGCTGCCAGAAGAGAGCCGTGGTAAGGCCTCTCGCACCGAGAATCTCGAATGGGGTTTTGTAGTTGACAAGGTCGGCCGACCGCTTAGCCCGGCGGTGGGCGATGAAGAGAGCCGTGAGGAGAGGGATGGCGCTGACGGGGTAGATAATCGCCCACATTCCAATACCCCATCGCCAGCCTGCGTGGAGTAGGGCTGAGGCAGTAATGTCTCCGGAGACCCATGTGTTAATTATGAAAGGAGTGGCGGGGATGTAGGAGAAGAAGAGACGGGCGCGCAGAGACGAGATGTCACCAATGATGACCTCGACTAGCAGAATCACGAAGGTGTATCCTATCTGAAGCGTTCGTTAGCCTGGCAGATGTATGGACAAGTCACAAGGGCCCAGCGCGAATACGTCATGATGGGCAGGTCCTAGAAACCCGCGCGGATGCAGGTGGCACCCCCTTCTTTCTGGACAAAGAAGAACCCGACCCATCCCTATGCCGTACAATGAATCGCGCGTCAGGCAGCACGTACCTGATATAGGACAGCGCCGGCACAAAATGTAGCGACATCATTTGAGGCTGCTTCGATGATGGTCCCAAGAACGTAGAAGAATATGGAGAAGAGAACGAGCTCTACACGACCGAAGACGTCGGCGATCTTGGACGCGGTGGGCTGTCCAACGGCAGCGATGACGCTGCGGACGACATTAACTGATGCCAGAAGACTGTGGTGGCCAAATGACGCTGTGGCAGTCGTCTTCGGAAAACAAATGTGAGTGTCGGTGCAATGTGTGTGGGGACTTGCTTACCTGGAACGTGTAGCGAACGGTGGCATCCAGAGAATAGGCGTACGCGATGAGGAAGACGCCAATAAAGAGGAAAATGCGGTCGAAAAGGGTCAAGTGAGCAGAGATGGCCTCCATACGCTTGACACCGGGGCTTGTCGCACCCATGAGTTGGAGCTCCTCATGGGGGACAGAGGTCTTGAAGTCGGCGACGTGATCAGCCGATTCGACCTCTTTTGAGTGACGAAGCGCGGAAGCCATGTTGCTTCGCACTGAACGCGTAGTATGTAGTACGGCAAGTTCAAGTTGGGGAGGGATGCCGCCAGCTCTGAGGCTCTTTTATGAGCTTTATCAGATAAGATTAGATCGGAGTTCGTCCCTTGTTGTCCACGAGAATTTTGCATCCTAAGTAGACGACCAATGATTAATGGCCTGACCATCAGCCGATAGACGGACATGAGTCTCGCCTTCCGCAGGCACCGATGACGCCGCTAAAAAGAAAAAGAGCAACGAGCGTCAGCTAGACTTTATACGGAATACCGTGACGAGTCGGGCTTTGGACTGCCGAAAAGTCTTGAGCCGCAGAGACATTGGTGAAAATAAGACAAGGGTAGAATGCCCATTTCGATGGCCAGAAGACTCGATGAGCAGAGTTGCGTTGATGAGCGTTAAGGCTTGAGATGACTAATATGAGTAGTAGACGCTTCTGATGCCCTAAACGCCCGTGGCACGAAGCCGGGCCGGCGGCGTCTATGTTTCTTTCATATAACCTCAGCAAAACAGACGTCGTTCGTGAAATACGGATACCTGTATGATCAACTTCATGGTGTTACACAGCAAAATCAGCAGGGGACAATTGGGGCGACGACTCCGAATCCCTATACCTACTGGAGCTACTAGTACAGTACTCAACGAGCGACCCATCCCTCGGAGCAGACGCAACCTGGAAACGCATCAGGCCTAAGGAGATTCCAGGATATGATTGAGACTGGAAGCGTGGCTGGGCGGCTTGTTCAGCACAATATCATATGGAAGCATCCATTCACTCAATACTCACCCTGCACCCCGGTATCATGTCGATACGCAACAACCGCCCCATATGTCCTCTCTCATCCTCTCTCATCCTCTCGATGCGCTTCTTGCTCAGGCGGAACTGAATCTTTTGGCGGTACATGATATAATCCTGGCCCGTGAGGATGAAGAATGTGCCTGGGGTCGGCGAAGACCGTCCCTCAAAGATATCGGGAAGTTTTGGGATGAGCGCCTTAGCGACGATCTTGTCAGAGCGGTACAAGAGGAGGTGAGTGCAAGGGTGATATGGTGATGCATAGAATCCTTCGGAGGGAGAGAAGAACGTCGCCGGAGTTACCTGCACCTCTCATACAGCTATATCACTCGGATCCCTCGAGAAGTCAGTGGGAAGTGCGATAGCAACGGAGAAGGGGATAGCATAGTATACCGTCGCAATGATTGTCTCCAACTCGATGACCCATGGATCCGTGCGCACAGTGCGTAATGGTACACGCCGGGAGTGCTCTTCAACGGGGATAGGGTACTCTCCGGCATAGGGTACGATATTTGATACCATGCTCCCGCTGAGGACGCGCGCCAGTAGGTCGGAGAGCCAGTGTCCGGGGTACCCAATGCGATGAAGGTATATAAGGAGGCTAACAAAGGCGGTGAGGTTGTGTGGAAGACGAATGTCATACGGTGGCGGTTCACTTCGTCCTCGTATAAACGTGCCGAAGAGGATGCGAGTGAGCCACGTCGTCAATTCGTCGCGGGTGGCAAGCTCGGAGAGTGGGCGCGGCCACGCGGGTGATGGCCCAAGCACAAGGAGATCCATCACAGCACTTGAGTTGATCACAGTGCACCCAAGGTACCGTGGTAGCTCGCTCATTCTCAGCAATGTGTACCTTCATAGGGAGCATTGTGAGTCCAGATAATCGCACGAACGAGCAGGAAGCCACATACGTGTGAAAGAACTCCTCGTCGTTCTTCCATGCAGAGGTGTTCAGGAGTGAGTTACATGCAGCACCTACGTACGGGTTATCTTGCAAAATCGGCGCAACATATGAGTGTAGTCGCTTGGCACCGAAAATAAGCCGAAGTGAGTGAGTGGTCAACTTCACCACTCGCGGTACATTGCTCAACCATATTCTCGTGTATTTGCTAGGGAACTCCAGAGGCCGTGTCCCGCGGTTCCCACACTGCATCTTAACCAGCTGTTCGCATAGTTCACCTAGGATGTATTCCATCGTGATGTGATGTTCGAGACGTTTGAGTGCGGTCGCGACAGCTTCGAAGAAGGTGCTGCACACGTCCCAAGCGAGCATCTCTTTGTCCATGTAAGCCACAGGGTCGTATGGATCATCCCCCTGGTTGAAGGCGTGTAGATCGTTGATGATGTCGAAGAAGTCCTCCTTCAAATCCGGATAGCCATCTCGATGGAAAGAACATTCAGGGTCATCGTAGGAAGGGGCATAAACGTCCCCGATTTGAAAGATGCTTATTCCTCGAACCACCCTATGGTACTTACGAACAAAGTTATATTTGGCTTCCAATCGTTCTCTATGTGGGCGATCAGCTGTAGCGCTTGGAAGTCAGGGACTAATCGTCGTTTGATCTTCAGATAAATATAAATCTCACCTCGCTTTCGATAGATCGCTCAATCTCGCCTTGACTTTGAACTTGCTTCCACGCAGTATCGAACTTCGCGTGCCGCCGACGCAAGTCCTCAGGCGGGGAGAATACCTTCGTTGACCTATACCAGCTTCGCTCAAAGGTATGCGAGTTTTTCCCCGCCGGCGTATTCTGCAGAATACCCTCCACCAGCTGGTCGATATCGCGGCGGATTACTGTCCTCGCTGCGCTGAGGGACGCTCCCGGGAAAAGCTCTGCGAGCTTTGTATCAGACATGTTTAGGAGCGAGGCTCTAATCTGTGCGCGCTTGTTAGCCGTGTTCTGCTCCAGAATCTCTTGGAGGTGCTGCTGTGCGCCCGGCCTGAAGGTGGGTTGGGGTTGGCCGGAGCGTTGAGGTATTTCGTGCACGGCGAGTGTATGGTGTGTGGACCTCGAGGCAGTCAACCAAAAATTCAGTACTTTAAGAAGTGCGGGAACTGATTCTGGAGGAACGTGCATCCATGGGGGGAGCTCTCGAGGACTGGTAGTGAGGTATTTGGAGATGTCTTCGAACAATATCTTCAACCTGTTAACTGACTGGCTGAGTGATATATACAGTGGGAAACCAGCGAGCCCACCTTTGAGCACAGTACGGTGGCATTACAGGCGCACAAAACACATACATCAGCGTCGCTTTGATCTCCATCCTCTCGGTCGTGTCAGTAGTTTTGTTCAGCTCATCCAGAAGCATGAAGATGCACAGATCCCGAGCAATAGTAGCATCTGAGACGTCGAGTTACGTGAGGTGAACACGGAGCCTTTCTCGCCTCCCGTCCGACATAATTTGGTACACAGCTGATAGGCCACATAAAGAGCCAAATACGTGACGAGCTGAGCGGAGTTGTCCTCGGTCAACATTGAATGGGCTTCCGATGAATGGCCCACTTCAACATACCATCTCCGACGCCCCCGAATAGAAACGCGATTTTCTGCAACTCCTCGTCCGAGAGTTCGTTGACATCTAGAGGATGAGGGTATCTTGGACCCCAGCCCTTGGTCAGGTCTATGACCTTGTCCCCGCCAGTCTTCGGAGATATCGTGAGATCTATGTATAGTCCGCGCTGTGACTCGTCCCAAGCCAAGTTGATGTGTAGCTGACGTACCGTATAGAACTCTCTGGTATCATCCCTGTGGCCGGGACATTGTCAGTAACATTGAAGATGAATGGAGATATACGACTTACAATGGCTTGCAGAACACGGGAAGGCGAGAGAAACCAACGAGACAGGCTTCCCTCTTCTCCCTATAATCATCACCCAAGTCCGATCGCGTCACCGACCATTCCGCCCAAGCCCGGATTAGGGTCTCGAGCGAACCATCGTCTACGAAGGTCCTCGTTGCAGTGCTGCGCAGTTCATCGATGTCGATCTCAGAGAACATGAGATGAGCCATCGAAATGGTGCCGGCGCGAGCACCATGGCAAAGCGCTTTTGCGAGACGGGCAGACAGCCGCAGTACGAGTCCTTCCGGTTTATCCGAATTGAAGTCCTTCAGAAGTCGCCATGCGCGAAGCACTGCCCCGACACATCCAAGATAGTCGCCAACTTCGTATAGCGCTGCGCTAAGGTTTGAAGGGTAAACTGGATCTCTGACATCGGCTTTCTCTGCCTGCTCAACAAGGTTCTTCTTGAGCCGCCCCCATGACGGCAACTTAAAAGGCACCGTGTCTCACCTCTGCATATAGCTCTGATGCCCTAGATGGACTCATTATCAGTACATCTATAGCGCATCTCTGGCGAGCGAATCGGTAAACATACATACCTAAAGCAGTCTCCCGCTTTGAAGAAGTCATTTCCTTTCCGTTTCAGTGTCGCAGCAGTGAGCGCCATCTCCACTTCTCCTGGCAAACGTGTAGAGAGGATGAAACCGAGCCTGACTGATGATGGGTAGAACCAAAGCGAGTCCTACGAACCGTCTAAACAAAGTTTGGATCTCACGGACCCCATGCATGGTAGGGAAAAGAAGACACCTGTAGCAGTGCTGAACGCTACGACGAACAAGGACATACAACAGTTGATGGGGTTACCTAAATAGTGTAGTCTGGCAAGCTGGGTATTAGACTGGAGCCTAGTTCCAAACAGTAGGCTCACCATTATCGCCCCTCTAAGGTTCGCTTGGTGTGGTCGTCAGATAGACGAAGGGATATTTTGATGAGCGTCGGAAATGATACATTGACAGTGTATGGAGAATACTATTTTAAAACGTAGCTCATCTGCGAGCAGTTGTTAGTTCGGACACAGCTGGGTAGCGAGGTTCATACGGATTAGGAGCGAGCGGGTTTTCGCAGGTCGGCTGGTCAGCCGCATCACAAGGCCCGCCTGCACCTCGGATATGGTCTTCAGGCGTGTTCATGCACGAAGAATGGCTTCTAAGCATCCCTTGTAATCTCCAACCTCGAACAGTGCTGCGCTCAAATTCCAAATTTCACGGGTACACTGGATTACTGGGATCGGGTTTCTCCGCCTATAAAGGGATGCGCCATGGTGGTCCAACCACAGGTCGACATTCAACATGATGCTCTGAGTCGCGCTGTACGTCAGTATACCCCAAGAAAAAAGGGATCATCGCGTACTTTAGCCATTCGCCTGCATTGAACAATTCGTTTCATTTTCTCAGCTGCGGAGCATTCCGTGTCAGTTTTGGTCCAGCAGAGAGAGCAAGCAGAATGGGAGTTCGGGTAGGTTGAGATGTCGGGATAGACGCCTATGTCACGCGCGCAATCCCACGCCCACATTGGAGGAAACAAGTCAGAAGTGTCCGAGAACACTGGTAACTCCGATCACAGGCGTGGGGTGATTCACCCATCTCGGGGTGCACAACAAAAACTTCGTTGCCTGCAAACCCCCAGCGCTCTTCGGATGTACCAACTCGTACGAGTCATAGGTGTCCATGCGATTGCCGAGGCAACGATGCATGAACCCATAGGCCATGAATGAGGTGACCTGACTACAGACGAGTGATCGTCCACTCAAGTCTAGTAACGTTGTAATTAGCAACCACCCCGTCACGAACCTCACGCCGCACCCTCTCTACCAGATGCGCATCAACCTTCACCGTACCCTTCTTGAAGACCTGTCCATCCCACAGCTCCGTCCAGCTGTCCGGAGAATGACAGAACATATCGAACGTGTCTCCCTTCCTCATCCCTGCCTCCCGTAAGCCGCTCTGCAAGCCAACGATGATCGAACCGGGCTCAGGCGAGAGAAGGCTCGCAATGGCGCGTGCAAGTTGGAGCTGCTCTTCTGCCTTGCTGAAGACGTGAAAGACCGCGCAGACGCTGATCGCGGAGACTAGCCCCCGGAGCTCCGTGAGCGTCTTCACATCGGAGAGTCTAGGGGGTTTCGGGGTGGACGAAGGCGCGTAGACGGGAGGCGTGGTTTCCAGGAACGCGGGGTCGAAGATATCGCCTGAAATGAAGGGGACGGGATACGTCTCCGGTGTGGTATTGAACAACTTGTGACTGATATCCCAGAACTCTATCCCAGATGGACACAAATGTACCTATCAATGGAATTGCTTTCATGCACGATTGGAACAGACATAACTCACCAGGCACGATGTCGGTAGCAATCACGCTGTCCCTGGGATATCCGTCAAGTACGGTCTTCCGAAGGTCCACGCCGACTGTCCATTCACTGTCAGTATACACATGAAGCGCGAGTGAGTCTTGCTGGTACTCACGGCAAGCACCGATCTCAAGTAGGATGGGATTGTCACGAGAGCGGCCGAGCTCGAGCAGCTTCGCGTACCCATGCGAACGGGAAAGTCTCAGACTATAAGTGTCATAGTTATCACCGACGCTCAGGGGATTGCAACGCAAGCGTTCCGAGATACGTACAGAGTGAAATTGAAGTGCACAATACACGGATACGGATGCGCCTAGATTGGCTAGTTAGCGGACCGGTCCGTAAGGAGGTATGACAGCCATGACGACTAACCCCGTAGGCTTCGCGCTGAATAGCAAGGATATGTGTCTTCAGCGCGTCCTCGTCTTCAATACCTGTCGTCCTGCGAAAGAACTCAAGTTGCTCCTTGTCGAGTTCCAGGAATGCCTCGGATCCCTCGAGCGATAGAATCCTGCTGAAAACAGCCGCTGGTCTTGCGTCCGACATTCTGGAGAGCGTTGAGCCAGTCAAGGAACCGTTGGTGAACCAAGAGGAGGGTGTAGATAGGAGGAGATCGTCCTTGAGGGCATGGCGAGCTTCTTACCCAGTTATACGGAATGCCGCCGTTATTGTTAGACATCCATCTGCGACTGCCGGATCGAATTTAGAACGACGTGTGAGGGCTGAGAGAAACACACAAGTACACTCACCGGCACGCTATACTTAGCAGGACACGACATTGCGTCGCCACTCTTCGCTGTCTGTTCATACAAGTTAGTGCTCTTGTCTCGCACACCACCTGCAGTGCATCCGCGTCAGGGGCCAGGACTGTTGTGCATAGCTAGATCTACACGCACCTTATTCATTCAAGGAACTCAGCAAGGGTAGGTCATAGTACATGGCAAAGGTACTATGAGTTCTCATTGGTGCGAATAGCACCAGTTCTGAATATACCCTCCCGTAGTCTCGCGGTATGTGGGATCTTGGCCTGCGGCAGCCGAACAGTTCTCGCCGAAAGGCAGATAGCAATTCTTAGGTTGGGCGTTAGCTCATCTTTGACAGCGAGGTCGGTGGGCTCACCACTGTTACACCGGCGGTATTCTATGTTCGCGCGATCCCTGCGAGTCTTAGGTAGAGGGCAGGAATATATTCGCAGCGTAAATCTGAATACAATCATATCAATCAAGAGCAGGGGATGACTAGGTACGTAGCAAAGTAATAACGCAGACGTGAATAGTAGACAGGGGATGAGAGAGGCTTCACGCAGGTGCCGTCTCGATGCCCTGAATACTAACGCCCCTCTATCGTACACATGCAGTCAGTGAACGTAAGATCGACGTTCGGGCGGCGAGACACGTACCTTCCGCGCACAGTTCTCCGTCAGATGTCCACACCCCCAGACCTTGATCTCATCTATGTCCTCACACCGCTCCAGCACGCTCTTGACGAACCAATCGTCAACGGCACGACACCAGCCCACGTCGAGCTTCTTGAGCGCCGTGGCAAACTTTGGAATACCCTTGAGCGCGTCTTCAGAAACATCCTTCCAACCATTGATGTTCAACTGCGTCAACTCTTCGCCGGAATGCTTGACGAGCGCCTTCAGCGCCGCGTCGGCGAGCTGATGGTTGCGCGACATGTCGAGCGCGGAGAGCGGGGACGCTAGCCAGTTTTCGAAAAATTCACCCGCCCCGGCATCAGTGAGCTCCGGGGTGTTCGCGAGCACGAGCGAAGACAACCTCAGCGCGTGCGGTTTGATGCCTTGGAAGAGCAGTGCATCTGTGATGTCCACGTTGCCGGATAAATCGAGGTGCTCGAGAGAGCCTCCGATGAATTCAAGGCAAGCAATGAGCGCACGCTCGCTCAGCGCATCTGGAATACCGGGATACGAGAGATCTAGGTAGGTGAGTTGACCGGCGAGGGACTTGATGCACTCGAGGAAGTCGTCGGAAAGCTTGCCGACCTCATTGAGTCTGAGTTCCTTGAGGTTCGGGCAGCTCTCAACGAGGACACGCATGCAGTCAATGTCGAAGCGCGGGCTTTGTGTGATGAGGAAGCCCTCCAAAGTGGGATGTGCGCGGAAGAACGATTGCCACGCAGGCGCACGGACCAGGAAGGGACCAAGCAGTTCAATGCGCTTGAGGTTAGGCAAGGATGTGGCCCATGCACTTGCCACTGTGTCGTCCATGCGACCACAGAAGTCGAGTCGAAGGTTGACAAGGTTGGGATTCAGAGAGGCTAGTGTGCAGAGAGCTGGGGTGTCAAGTCTAATGGCGCGATTCAGCGTCGAACCCGACTGTACAACGAGGACCAATCTGAACTCACTAGTAACATCATACAGAGTCAACCGCTCATTCTCAACGTTGTAGAATAGCATCGCGTTCTCGGAGTTCCTAGAATCACGTCAGGCCGTAGTCCAAACGATGCCTCGGGAGGAACTTACAGGCGCCTGTTCTTCGCGAGAGCCTTGGCAATCTCGTCGACGTTCATCGTGCCAACATCACCAAGGGCTTCGACATCGTCGATGTGCTTACTGATAACCTGTCGTATGATGAGGGCTTGCTTGGAATGTGTAACCGATGGACGTACATCGATACAAATAGAGGCAAGATTGGGGAAGTGCCTCTCTTCGTAGCTGACGAGCGTACGTTTATCACTGGGAGCTTTACGCTTTTTGGGCGCGGCAGGTTTCTTGAACGGATCAGCGCCAGACGACTTGGCGCATATGTGGCACAGCCAGCCCGGTGGAGGATTCGCGGCCATAGTGTACTTAGTCTATTGCAGATCTCTCGTCTCAGTGGGTCTAGGAATATGGCAGAGGGACACACGTACCACAGTGAACTGCTTTTGGCACCTCGCACAATTCTCAAAGCCGCCGACAGGGGGCTTTGGCAAGTCGCTCTTCCACATCTTCGAGAGTGCGGAATAGGGGTCCTGGTCACTGTCCTCGTAATCGTCATCGTCGTCCCCCTTCTTTGCCTTCTTCTTCGCCTTGGCCTTCTCCTTCTCCTTCTGGTTAGCCGCCGCGGCCTTGCTCTGCTTGCGCTTCTTCGGAGCGGGCTCTTCCTCCGGCTCATCCAGATTGTCGAATTCATAGTTCTCCACGGGCTGATGGTTTGTTTGCATCCATCTGCACTAGATAAGAGATACGACCTACCGGAGCCTCTTGTTCGTTGCTCATCTCAACATCCCCATCCTGCTGTGCCTGGTTACTGGGCCCCGCTGCCGGTTGCGCCTCCACTGGACGTGCTTGTGCTCTGCGTGCAATCGTGGTAGGTGTGATCCCAGATTCCTGATGATATGTGTCAATGATCGTACTGATCTCCTAGTGTTGACTTGAAACTTACACGCAAAAATTCGGTTAGCGCGGACGTTGGACCACGAACATTGTTGTTTCTTCGACTCATATCGAGATGCAGACTGTGCGTGTTAGACTGAAAGACCTATAAGTTGAGGAAAAGAGGAAGGAGGAGGATGTCGTAAGACAAGAGACAAGGTCGCGACGCGACGTGGTTCATTAGGGGCAAAGACGTCCAAACAACGCGGTTCACGTGTCATAGACGCTCATCTAGCCTAGCCGGGCGGGCTGGTCGGGCAACTAACGCCTTGATCCAAGTACACACTATGACTTGAATCTATCAGAGGCGTGCATTCTACTCTACAGGTACAACACTTGGCGAGACTACTAGTACAACAGTCCACTACGATAGGTCTATGATTACATGCGGCGCACCGCTTGACAAGTTCTTGGAAGACTCACTGGCAATAGACAGTCGGAGGGTCTAGGTACGATTTATGACGGGCGTTCAGCACCCTTATGCGGCCACTCGAAGTCAACAAGTGGCCCTGGCAAGCGGCCGAGAACACCCGGCGACATTTTCTGGGGTCTCCGACCGACGTGCCAATCTTTGAACTCAAGGTCTCGATCATCCTCACCAACCGTAAGGCGGTTGATGGATGGTCTGTACTCGTCTGTATTGTTGATAAGGATGTTAGAAATCGAGATAGGCTGGTACAATGCATAGTAGAGAACGCACGTTTCACCTCGCCTCTATAAACAGCGTCGAAGTCCGTGCCTTCGAAATATGGGTGTTGCATCAGCTGCTCCACCGAAGGTCGATTTGACTTCGAGAGCATCTGCAGACAGTCAAGGTCAGCACCGAAACCGTCTACGTACTCACGGGACCAACTACTCACCGCCATGCAAAGATGCCATCTATCGCTATCGCGCGGAAGTTGTTCGAGTGTGACCTTCGTATCCCAATCCACCAGCGCTGGATCCTCGCTTTCTTGCAGCAACGGATTCGCGCATCTAGCCATCAGCTCTAGGAAGACAAGTCCGAGGGTCCATATGTCCGTGGAGTGAGTGCACACGCCGTCATGCACGACTTCTGGCGCGAGATATCCGGGAGTGCCCCCTGGGCTTGGGCCCTGCCAATCGAGGAACGCCTGGTCCGTGAGCTTCTCGAGTTTGATCGCGTTCGAAGCCTCTCTGGGGCTTTGGCAGAAGCCAAAGTCGGAGAGGAGGACCTGCCCAGACCGCGTAACTAGGAAGTTGTCCGGTTTGATGTCCGCATGGATCATCTGTTGTTCCTTTAGATCGCGCACAGCGAGCAGCTAGAGAATCGCCTTCGTGAATCAGTGGTTCAAGCACGCGTACCGAGGACGTACCATTTCAGCGCACATCAACTTCTCTTCATCTTCACTGATTGGAGACTTCGTGCTGCGTATCCGATCCCGCAGGGACCCCGTACATGTGTCCTAAGTGAGTTGGGTGAATCCTCAGTGACTACTCACGAGTCCGGAGAAATAAGTTCACATACCATCGCGTAGTAGACATTCAACTGGTCCTCCCACGCAGCACGTAACCGGGTCCAGAACGGCAAGTCGAGCTCCGCAGCGAGGACCATGCAATTCCGCTCGAATATGAGTTCAGAGGGAGCCTCAGGTCGACGATAGCACCGGGGCTTATGCATGACCTTGAGCGCGACCACCTCCATCGCGTTCGTCACGGCAAGGAACACGCGCCCGACGCCGCCCTCTCCGAGCGTGCCGACGACGTAGTAAGTCGTCCCATCGTGCGATACCTCGTCTGGGTAGGACGGACGATCACTGTCGTATCGTGTCGCTTGTTGATCGGCTTCCCCGGCTGCGTCGTCCTCGTCCTCGTCCTCGGTAAAGCTGTCGTAGGAAGGGTGGTTCCCAGTGTCCTCCCTTCTTTGTTCCAACATCGCCGACACGGGCCCTGCATGCACAGCGTCCACGGGCTCTCCACAGCTTCGAGGACCTCGAGAACCCGAATGCGCAGGCTCCGTGGCGGCGTACGAGTTCGTCCCACCCAAATGGATCCCATCCAATCCAGGGAAAACCAGAGGTTCAAGAACCGGTGCTGGAGGAGGGATCTCAGGGATGTCGATCACCACGGGGTGAGGGAAATCTATGTAAGTCACAACTTCAGGCGACACCGTACTCGACTTGAACAGAGCGTTGTTCGTGGAAAAGAACGACAGGCATGCAGGTGCGTCCGGCTGGACGGGAGGCCGCGCCGGTGTACGGATGGGACTGGGGAGACCCGGTGGTCTGGATGGCACCTTGACAGGACTGGGGAGACCAGGAGGGCGAGACAGAATCAAGGCGGGCTTCGCCAAGTCAGGTGGCCTCGGGAGGCCGGGAGGACGAGAGGGCACGCGAACCCCACCATACGATGGATAGAGGTGATCTCTGCAATCGTCAAAAGGACTGAACGTCAGAGGTAGCCGGGAATAGTCATCGACATTAGCATCGATTGTAGAACGATGCACACAGCCATTGCGTACGGCATCGGACGAGCCAGCTGATCCGTAAGTATCGCAAGACGACCGCGGAGACAAGGAGGGCTGAGCTTCGAGACTTCGTGGACCGAACACGCCAGGCGGTAAAAGGGTGAGCGATTCCGGTGGCGACTGAGCGTTCCTGCTATTGTACATCTCCTTGAACAATTCGCGCGGAGAGGGTAACTGCGGGTGTGGAGATCCGGGAGCAAGAGCTCTGGAAGCGGTCATGGGAGGTAGTACGAGCTCAGATGGCCCCCACGCCCAGATGTTCTGTCCTTTAAGCGGACTGAGTAGAGCTCGCGGGTTTGAGGAGGAAGAACCGCCACCGTTCGAGTGACCGAATGATGCAGAGGAGTGTGATGGGGTGAAAGGCCAAGGTGGAAGAAGACGTGTTTGCGTGTCCTTCGACAGGAGAGAGACGTCGATTAATCCAGGAGTTTGTACCGCAGGAGAAGCAGTTGTATCCCATGCGACCCTCGGAGGAGTGGCGCGAGCGAAATTCGGACGCGGACGAACGTGAGGAAAGTTCTGGTTACCGTCCGGAGTAGCCGGAAGCATCTGAGACGCAGGTGTGTTTGGAGTCGTATCGTATTCTTTTGACGGAGTGATTACTCTGTTGATGATGGAACGCTGAGTGGGGAAGAGATCATATGAGGTGGGTGTGTACGCACCTAATTCGAGGTTCCTCCGTGTACCCCATTGCTCGATGAACGACTCGACTGATATTGGCGCGGACATGAAGGCATCTTGCGATGATAGTACCGGGACCGCACAGCCGATTGATGTGCTCGAAAGAGGTCAGGAAGCCCGAGATGGGTGTGTTGCGAGCGCCGGACGATAGAGGCCACGCAGTGACAGTATTCGACTCGGAGTGTGGGTTGAGGATCGCTTGACATCGAGTGCTCCAGTGATTGCCTCCACTATTGAGCCCACTTACGCTCCCAATAAATGGGTGGGCAGACGCAACTGTGGCGGCACCAGGGAGTAGGGAAGAGAAAAGCTGCTGGAAAAGCGACATGGCGCGAGAGCAGACGGCGGACGGTGATGGTCGATGTCAAGGGAGGTAACACGAAGCGGAGCGGCGTCAACATATATACCCCGTACATGCCAAAGCTTTGTGCAAGGTGGCCCAGCCCCCAGGTATCTGCGGCGGCGTCTTCCGAGCAGGAGGGCAAAGCGTCCGGCTACGCGTGGCCGGGGATGAGCCACTGCGGCGAGTCTCGGCGTCGAGAGCGGGGTCGCGGAGGCCAAAGCTGAGACGCGACCGAGACAACAGTACACTTGTTGCTTTCTCTGAGGAGCACACCGTCGACAGGACGACTCTGAGGGGAGTGGCGTGTTGTTGTGATGAGAGGGGCTTGAGCGTCTGCTATTGTTCGACCTATTAGCCCGATATGTACGGGGTGGTGTTCTGTATGGAAATCGTGGTTCTCGGTCTCCTTCACGGTGTATCGGGTCCTCTTCCACTGCTTGACGGGCCTTGAGCTGTGGGTGCCCGCAGCCATGATTCGTCGACCGGAATAGTAGACTGGGCAGCTTGAAGTCGTCGCGCAAGGTATACTGCTGCATATGAATTGCGCAGCTGTAGGGCCCTCTAGCAGGTGAGTACACTTCAAGCTTTCAATTACACAGTAGTGATCTGAACATACAGGTGCATATATGTCTGCACGTAGCCGTCGCCCGAGTCGTCGTTGGAAGAGGGACGAGCGCGTGGGCGCTATGGCGCCTCGGGTTGTTCCGAATTCTGACTCCAAGTTCAAAAAAACTGGTAGGTATGTAGATCGCAAGGTCCAACTCCTTGGATTCTTTGCTATGGGATATTGGAAACTCTCAAATCTCAATTCCACACATTAGCACCACATACGGAAGACCTCGGTCATAGAAGACGTGCGGGTGAAGAACTTCAAACTTAGCGCTCGAGGTTCCTGCCAGTGCCAGTGAGCGCTTCTAGCGACGTTCACAACTTCTCCTCTCTTTCCCAACCTCTCTCACAAAGCAGCAGCTGAAGGTTCTGTCCCCGTGAGACGTCCCAGGGAGAAATTGTACCGCACCCTCGGTCGAGACTTCGCGGAGTGCCTTGAGAGCGTCGGACACCGAGATCACCGGAGTGCCAGAAAAGCCAGAAAGAGAGGAGAGGTCTTGAGATGTATCCAAGCCTTCAGAGCCAGAAGCCTCTCGGTCCCTGCAGTCAGTTAGATTGTGTGTAAAAGAACGCTGTCGGACTTAGCTACTCACCACACAAGCGTAGCATCTTCCAAATCTAGCGGCTGCACAGAGAACAAGCGAGTATGACTCTTCGTAACCCGTCGAGCATTGTCAATCGCGCGAAGGTCCAGCTCAATCACGCGATTTCTCAAGCAGTCAGCGTCACTCCCATACGCGTCGTTTCTAGAGTTCGAGCTTCCGGGGTTGGACCCCTCCTCGATGCGAGGATCTATTGAGTGCACATCGTCTTCCGAAGGCTCTGCGTGCAACTGAGTTACGAGAAGATACCCAAATCTCGCAGGATGCGGTACCTTCAATTATGTACGGCGAGATTGGGAGGCGGAACCCGACTTGAATCACGGCAGGTATCCAGCTCCAGTGGAATATCTATACGCTGTGTAGTACTCTGTGAGAAGAGTACACATGCCACTTACCGCCATTGACCTCTGATAAAACCTGTAAGAAGAGAGCATCGCGTGAGCAAAAAATACTCTCAATGCAACACAATGCTAACCTATAGAACCAAGGGTCGCCGTGTCCATCACAGAAGACATAGATCGCGTCGGTACTGTCAGGTTCGAGCCTAGCGACGTCACCCCCATGGGCGACTTAACCCACAAGCAGCGCATATAGTCAACAAAACGGGACTCAGAGCAAAGCAGAAGCCTGGAAGTCGGTTACCCCATTGCCTCTGTACAGAGGGAGGAACCTGAGGGCTGAAGCATGCTAGATCGTGCGCAGTTCGCCCATAAGTTCTCGCGCGTGGTACACTGCTAAAAGTGTGGTCCCACCGTTTCCAGCAAATAAGTCCATGTACAAAAGGGTTGATCTTTGAGGAGATTTGATGCTCGATACTGGAGGTTAGAACAATCCTGAAGGCGCAGAAAGTGAGAAACGAGTCAGAAAGCGAAGCAAAGTATATCAGGCACGGCATCCAGCAGTCAGAGCGCCCGCGGCCCGGTTCCGCCGACTCCAATACCCTCGCAATCATGATGCAGAGGCGGAGGGAGTATCTCAAACCACCGTCCTGCACAAAGCTTGAAGGCTGAAGTTCTCTTTACTTCAACACTCATTTGACGGGGTTATATGTCGAATTCCATACGGATGGCAGATAGCTGGAACAGCTTCAAGAATATCAAGTACATTGTAGTATTGTGCGCATGATACAGCTCATGCTTCCGTTCGCTGACGATCCTATCTATGCCCAGTGGTGATTCCTTCTCGGCCGTTGGGTATAACTCGAACATGCGGAAACCGTCTGCAGAAAACCCGCTAGGGGTTGGCTATCCGGGCTTAACCTCCTGCGAACGTGTCGACGAAAGTACGCAGGAGGTCACATTCGAGCCCAACTGGGTGGGTCATCTTGTACAAGCGGTCAACGACGAGCGCAAAGATGACCCACTTCTCGTTTACGACTACGCAACTAGCGGAGACACGATAGCCCGCATGAAGCTCAAGCAAATTCGCAGGGAGTTCCACCCTCACCTCGCTCCTCATCCTGCATGGGCGCCGTGGAGCGCTACCGACACCCTCTTCATAACGTGGATCGGTCTCAACGATTGTTCATGGAACATCCGGCTGCGAATGTCGTCTGCCCAGGCCAGCCTTGACGACCTCTTCGTCAATCAAGAAGCTCTCTACGAAGCTGGAGCGCGGAACTTCTGCCTCATCGACCTACCACCCGTTCACACTTTCCCCGGAGGTACTGTTTCCGTACTCGTTATCCAGATTCTCACCTCACCTCTCCACAAGGCCCCACTGGACACCCGACGGCATGGGCGTCTTGGAACGCGTTGCTGCGTGAGGGCGCCGAGAAATTCGCCGCAGCACACTCGGATGCGACGGTGCTCATCTTTTCGTCGTGGGACGTCTTCACAAAAGTACTTGCAGACCCAACTGTTGCCGGGCTCCCACAAGGTGATGCAACCGACCGCGGTGCGCTATTCGTGGATGGCTTCCATCCTGCATCTACGTTGCATGCCGTTATCGCCAAGGCGCTGTTGGTGTTTTTGGAGACCGCCTCTTGACCTTGTACATACAGGCTCTCGGACGTAGCAAATCACGAGCTTGGCTGAGCAATTGCTCCATACGACGAGTTCGCGATGTCTAGTGATATGTCAGATTGGAGAGCCTCTGATAGGTGGCTGAAGTCAGTTGTTCCCTCAGTGTGGTTCGAATGTGCACTACTACCATATATGGTAACCTTAGTCAGCGCTGCAGCGAGCGTCGTGGACGATGGCAACTTAGTGATACTTGTAACTCAACGTCGACTGCATCGACTACTTCCTGAGTTCCTCTATTCTTTCCTTCTGGCTTCCTCAGGGCCCATTCTCCCTGTTGTTCGCGACGTCGCCTTTGCCACAAATAAAGGAAAATGAAGACGTGGTTCGCCCAACCTCATAGGTCTCACCTTAGCAACTACTACCCCAAGAGTTCCTTGCGACTACGCTGGTGACCGTGACCACAACAGAATTGTCGCGTCGCAGGTCATCGAATCATCGATGCCTCCGGTTGCGAGCGCGTAGGGAACGACTGCTGCTGAGGTCGCTGCATGCTGCAGCTGGCGGTGCTTTGTGCCAAAACTAGCTTTGTTCGCTCAATCTGGGTGGCGTGACTGTAGCAACTTAAAAGTACGCATTGTCCTCTTGCGTGGTCAAAGCTTTGCTGTGGTTACTCCTATCTTGCTATAATACCCGTTCTTGTCCGTTCTTGTCTCTGCTCCACATTGCGCCCCGCGTTGCCACCTCTCCATCACCCACCAACCAGGGTCCAAGCATCTTTTGTTGCGCGCGCGATGATACTCGACTTTGAAGAACCTATAATGCATCTTCACTCCTCGCCCATAAAGTGCCACCGTGCCTCTCCATATCGCTCGGGTGCGCCACCAAGGAGTCCAGGCCCTCCACCAGACGAGCCACTCCCCCTGCCACCCCCTCTCGCCCTAAACGAGTCTGAAGAGTCCACAATCGAACCTTGTTGGGCCATGGACGCGGTCCGTTTCTCCACCCTCCAAGGCGCGTTGACGCTCAACACCGCCGACCTAAAACTACTCAAGGAAGTACCACGCCCGGACATTGAAGACGACGCGAATGTTGACCGACGAATGACCCGGACGCGGTCGATGATCATGGCCGGACAAAGGATTGATTTTGGCTTCGGCACCGGGCAGAGGACGCTGCGGCATCGCGGGATGCCGATGTACGCCCTCGCGAACGCGTCGGAGCAGGAGCTGGTTCGAAGTATGTGTGCGGCAGCCATCCGGGTCATGGCGCCGTTCCCGCTGCGGCAGATACGGGTTCGGTTCTTCGTGAGTCTTGCCAGCCCGCTGTCTGCGGCGCGACTAATGGTTCTCGGGGGCACAGTGGCCGCTGCCTTACGGTTCTGATCCTTCGCATGTCACGTACGAGGAGTGGGTGAGCATCGATTCAGCCAAGCATACGAGAGTCAAGGTTGCGATGGCCGTCGCTCGGGTATTTAACAACTTCGTAGAGGTACGTCGCCCTTTATCTAATCAACCCAGTTGCTGTACTCACCTCGCGCTCAGAAGCATCGAATGTACCTATCCTCCCTCCCCGACTATCCCTGGTTACTCCGACCTGACGCGTTCTACAAGGTGTGGCTACTTGGCATAGAACGCGTGGAGAACAACGTCTTCGTGGCCGATCTGAAGTACATCAAGAATTATCCTAATGAATGACGAACGTCAGAATCATGATCGAGGCTGGTTGGTTTTGATAGTGTATCATCGTACTGTATACCTCTCTAGTTCCTGAGCATGCTATGTAACTTAATTCTGGTTTGGCCGTCAGATCTTGTTGTACATCGTCTAGTTGCGATCCTTTGTCGCCCTGCCTAACGCCCAATCCGAGCGGCACGCGATCCTATTCGCTCTTCGAGAATCTGAAGGGTGTGCCGCGTGCACGCCCCACGCTTGCCGATGTTTCTACTCTTGGAACAAAGTCGGGAGCCCGCGACATAGCCTCCGCTACCTTTCACCATCGCGCGTGACCTCGACTTGCAACGCACGTTGCTGGCTGAGTACCAATGGCATACTTTGGCACTCCGTCATGTCTCGTTTATTTAGGTTCGACCCCCTGCTCTGTATATGAACAACCTTCTCTCGTCCTCCAGGATTGACAGTGCAAGGCGGTTGGAGTCCGTGATGTATGTTCA
The DNA here is from genome assembly GCA_022606135.1 of Fomes fomentarius. NCBI lineage: Eukaryota > Fungi > Basidiomycota > Agaricomycetes > Polyporales > Polyporaceae > Fomes > Fomes fomentarius. The sequence goes on from JABYQN010000001.1 coordinate 170,794, forward strand.
GTTCTGCTGCAATTCTCATTGCTTATACTATCTATGCCCTAGTACTTCGTGGCAACCCCGAGAGACTCGGAGGCGGATGGCATGCAGTTGTTAGACGACTTCTCAAATTCAAAGTCGTGCGTCACTGCCAGGCACTGTGACACGCTCCATCCTATTTTTATTCTCAGCTGTATCACAAGGCCCACGCTTATAAGTTCTCGCAAGCTGTAGGAGCGCAGCGTGGGATGCTGTGTCCGTCTATTCCGGCGCTGGACCCGCGTATAACTAGGTCAAATGTTCGCTTGTGCGTTCCCTCGGCCTCTGTCTTAGTCCTAGCCTACGCTCGACCAAGCCCGTCAGCGATATACTACCGCTCATTGATCATTGCCTAAGATGTCGGATGCAAGACCCACCGCGATTAGGAGGACCGACCTTGTTAATGAGGCATCTGAGGACTCCCTGCAACTCGACAAGGAGCAACTTCAGTTCTTCCAAACTGCAACGGGTATTGAAGATGAAGCTCAGCTCAAAGCACATATCGTTGCTGTGCAACGAGACGCTTTCAAGGTCGGTCACGTTGTTTTTCTTTACTACTACTACCCGAAGTGCGTACAATGCGCTGATACGAAGTTCAGGTGCACCCATATCCGTGCATTGCGTATTTCAATTTCACACAGTACGTTGATAAGTGCTCCAAGTTGCACATAGCGGCAACCTCATGGTCATGACTCATGACAATGGTGATAACTACTGGTCCTCCAGCCTCAGACTTTCCAATACACATGGGTACGAGAAGTTGCTGGACCTCGGCCGCTCGCGCGCGAATCCCGTCTTACTAGAGGTCGGAACCTGCCGTGAGTAGGGGGGTACACTCTGCGGACAATTCTGCATATGCGCTGAATATGGCTCCGCAGTTGGCGTGGATCTTCGGAAGGCCGTATTAGATGGGTACCCTAGGGACAGTATAATCGCGACCGACATTGTGCCTGGTGAGCCATTTCCGTCTCAACCGTGTGTGTACTTAGCACCTGCGATTGGATTCGCGTCTGACTCTCTGAACAGAGTTTTGGGGCCTTAGTCACAAGCTCTTCAATACGACACAGGAGACCTTCCCCGTTCCCTTCATCTCTGGGAACATATTCGATCCTGCCTTCCTAGAACCCACCCCTCCATTCTACGTTCCGCCATCCTGTCCGAAGCCGTCGAAGCTATCTGACGTGAAGACGCTCACGGAGCTTCGCGGGCATGTCTCCGCGATCAGCATCTGCGCCGTCTTTCACGTCTTCAAGACAGAGGACGAGCAGCTCCAGCTCGCACGCGCCATCGCAAGCCTTCTCTCGCCTGAGCCTGGTTCGATGATCATCGGCCTTCATAGTGGTCTGCGCGATGCAGGGCTCCGGATGAGAGATGCCGCCGAAGTCCCTGTTTATTGCCACTCGCCCGAAAGTTGGACGGAGTTGTGGGATGGACAGGTCTTTGGGAAGGGCACGGTCAAAGTTGATGCTCGGTTGCTGGAGAGGCCGCGACGGCACGTCCAAGGCGGGGTGATTTCTCACTCTTCCAGGACGATACTGGAGTGGACGGTCACCCGGCTGTAGTAGCAGCTGGAAGCTGGAAGTGTAGGGCCCGCTAGGACTTTGCTGCACATGGTATGTCACCTCTCTGTGGGTGCATGTTTGGTGCTGACTTCCTATCAAGTAAGGATGTACAATAATGCACTTCCGTCGTCATAAATTGTGAGTGATTCGAATTGCCTTGCCACTACGAAGGATACCGCGAACGACTTGCCATATGGTCACAGCCTACTCTGGGCTAGTACTCTCAGTGTTGCTCGTAAGTCTTGAGAGGGAAATTTACCTTGAGGTGTTTCGCAAAGGTCGACACCCGCTGAAGCTGAAGAGAGGACGTGATAGTGATTCATTTCATCTTTCAAGCATATGTACTCAGCACTCCGAGTCTGTCGAGCGACTTGACTACCCTACACCTTTAGCTTCTGCGACACTGCGTTCCTGTCCTCCACCAGGCCTATGATGACGACAAGGCATGCCTGTAGGTATAAGTGTGAGAGCACGGCCTGGTTCCCATAAGTAACGAAACCAGATCGGATGGTGTCCAGCTTCTTCATCTCCCTCACCCAACAATCGTTTTCGCCCATCTCAGCAGCATCCGGACCGTCAGCCTCGACGTCGTTCGCCTTCGATCAGCCTGGACACTACTTCTTCCACTTCGGCATCACCGACCGCAGTGTTATTCAGAAGGATCTTGGGTCTTCGTCTTCATCATCTTCTGTATTGCGTATCTGAACTGTATTGGGGTATGTTGTTGTACAGTATGTATGAGGTGTTAGTATGTGATAGTTCTTCGTCCGAGTCAGACTGTATATATTATCCCTACCATCACTAACTGATCCCAGGTGGTACGGGCAGTGTCCTCATGGTGAGGGGGTTGACGAAGTTCTTGAACAAGGGTGGGCCTGGCGCGCTGCGCGCTAACATTGCTACATTCGGCTCATCAATTCGCCACGTGCACCAGTCAGTCGACAGTGTTGAGATTGTTCACACTTCTACTCTGAGTCTCTCCGTGACGTTGGCAGTCGACATACAGAAGGTGGATTTCACATTGGTGAGTGCACTTCAAAGGCCCTCATGACCGCTCTCTTCGTCTGTCACTACTCAGAGCCACGTGTGAGAAGAATTCCCGCGCACGGTACGTACAGGCTCAGGCTGCGTACGCCGCAGCAATTCAGTTTTGCACTCTGCCGTACCGGCTGGGACTGCCATCGTTCTGGATCATTTCTTTTTCGCAGCGCGCATACCCCCTCGAGGCCGAGCTGAGCATAGCCACGATGAAAATATGTCATTGTACGTATCGTCGCCATGCTCAGCCCAGGTCATATGCCAGCCGGATACCCACTGCGTAGGATCATTTAATGCGCCCGTAACGGCGCTCGACTGGCCATGTACCTATCCATGATAAGAAAAGATCGACGATCATATTTTTGGCATGGTTAGTAACGGAGACTATATCACTGTAGCTTACGTACCTACATAGGCCTAGGTCTCGCACAGGTCTCACATATCCATCACCGCTTATACACCGCCTCCGAGTGGAGGCTGTATATGACATTCATTCTGTCGCTCCAATCGCCAGTACATAGTTCGAACGCACTCCTTCACGGGGGAAGTTGACGTTGACGTTGAGAACCCAACGAGAGAACAGACACCATGAACCTTCTCTCCGGAGTCGCACTCGCCATCACCCTCCTGGTCTTCTGGCAGATATCTCGCAACTATTGGGTCAAATCTCCACTCGATAACCTCCCAGGTCCCGCACCGGTGTCATTCTTCCTAGGTCCGTCGTCTGATCGAATCATCGAGCACCGTCTTACCAGGATGATCAAAAGGCAACGTCCCCGAGATTGCCTCTTCCCAAGCGTGGAAGAAATGGGCGTCTTATGCGGAAACATATGGTCCCGCCTCCATGATCAATGGATTTTTGCGGGTGAGCTGCTTTTATACGTTACTTGACTCGTTCGCAGCTGATCTCCGTACTTCGCTCAGATGCGTCTGCTCTTGATCCACGATCCGAGGGCGCTGCACTCCGTCCTGGTCAAGGATCAGGACCTCTACCCCAAGCGCCTCACACCGTCACAGTAAGTCTCTATGGTCTCTTTCAGTGTGAGATATTGATTGGCCTCCAAGCGTCTTGAAGGTGCTTCAAGGTCCCGGCATCTTCTCCGTCATCGATAAATCCGAACACCGTAGGCAGCGTAAGCTCCTGAATCCGGTCTTCTCGACAGCTCACTTGCGTGACATGACCGATATCTTCTACTCTGTCGTGCACAAGGTTAGCATCGCGGTCAGAACCGAGGTGACCTGTTTGCGTGTCTCACATCGTGGCAGATGCAGGCAGCAATCGAAAGTCGGCTTCCGGAAGATGGAACAATCGACATGTCTAGTTGGAATAGCCGAACCACGCTCGAGATACTGGGACAAGCCGGACTGGGGTACTCTTTCGACAATGCTGCTGATGACTCCTTGGATGCTTTCGGAGAGTCACTAAAGCTGTTCTTGTGAGTCATCTCTCGTCACACCCTCCGCGTCGTTGCGAACTCCAGATTGTTACAGAACCAGGGTGGAGGAAGTGGGCCTTATGACCCTCCTTATAGAGAAGGCCTCGATCTTCTTTTCCGACGCAACCTTGCGATGGATTCTAACTTTCATCCCCATGCGACGCATTCGAACGGTCTTACACCTCTCCGACGCCATCTTTCAACGCTCGCAGGAGATCATCGCCGACAGAAAACGGACACTACGCGAGGACGGCAGCATACTGGCGGACCACGTTGGACAGGGGAAGGATATCATGAGCATCTGTTGTAAGTACCAGCGTTGTGTTCTTTAAGTTCATATCCTTGTTAACCCCTAGAGACAGTGAAAGCAAACATGGCCGTTGCGGAGAACGAGAGGATGTCTGACGAAGAGATCGTGTCGCAAATGGCGTAAATACCTCCATGACTCCGGTCGAACACTGCTAACCTCTCTTTCATGGTATGATAGTACGTTCATGATCGCAGGCATGGATACCACGTCCAATGCCCTGTCGCGAATCCTCCACCTCCTTGCAGGCAACATGACGGTACAAGAGAAACTTCGTGCAGAGCTCCTCGAGGCGACTCAGAATGGTTCGATTGATGTCGCTTACGACGACCTCATGAAGCTCCCATACCTCGATGCCGTCATCCGCGAGACCTTGCGTGCATACTCGCCGGCACCTTTGACTTCGCGCACGTTCGTCTTCATATGATTTCTTACATACGTTGAGGATCGCTCACCATATTTTAATAGTGCGGCAAAGGACCATATCATCCCGCTTTCGTCTCCAGTACGAGGACGAGATGGCTCCTTGCTCAGTGAGATCATCGTTCCGAAGGGAACCTTGGTTATCCTGCACATTCAGGCGAGCAACACGAACAAGGATCTATGGGGCGACGACGCACTCGCGTGGAAGCCTGAGCGCTGGCTCTCCCCTCTCCCAGCAGAAGTGGAGCGATCAGGGCTACCGAATCTCTATTCCAACCTGTGAGTAACTCAAGACCGTTCGCCGCGGTCGCGCGAGCCTGACCATACCTTACGTTCAGATTGACATTCGCCGCTGGTTCTCGTTCCTGCATGTGAGTATCTCAGACTCGCTATGGATTAAGCATGCCGAGCCTTCTGACTTTGCGCTGTAGTGGGCTCAAGTTCGCTGAGCTGGAGATGAGTACGTCACCCCCGCTTCCTCCGCCTTCAGCTGCAGAATGGATGCGTCGCTGACAACTTGGCCCCACACTGCTCGCACTCAGAGGTCTACTTGTGTGTCCTCCTCACACGCTTCTCTCTGCACTTGGCGGACCAACAGGTCGTCTGGAACTCGGCTGCCCTCATGTATCCCACGATGGAGAAAGAGGGCGCCAAGCCGGAGATGCTACTCAAGGTGAAGAGATTGTGATGTACTACTGTACATCGAGGTGCTGGTCTGCTACCGAAGCGTGAATTCCACAATCGTGTTTTGTGCAAGTAGAGCGCCCGTGCCAGTGCGCTCGGCGCCGAGCAGGTTTCGATCATGTCAGATTCTACTACTAACTCGGACCAGCAGATCCGTAACTTGGCCGTGTGCGCTCCGTGATACCCTACTTGGGCGATGTATCGCACGAGAAGTTGCTACGTCAATTGTTGACATAGAATCACTGACTAGTGTGCCACGATAACCAGGGTTCGCCATCACTGCATTCTCCTCATTCCAATGCTTCAAGTCACGACTATTCGTATACGACAGTAAGGAGACTGTGCTGTTCGTGGGAATCTTTCTATACTTACCTACATAGGTACCGGCGGCATGTCACATAGTGACGCGCCGCAGCCTCTCGGATTCCGTTAAGTATAAGAGACCCTCGCGCGAACCTTCGCCGTCGCTAGCCCAACATACAACCATGGGTGGCATTGCTCTTCCGCTCGTTGCGCTGGCCGCTCTCTACGCATTGTGGCGAATCTTCCACAGGTATCTGATGACATATGATCTTGACAACCTACCTGGTCCTACCCCCTCCTCGTTCTTGTTTGGTATGTTTTCCTGGTTTGCCTGTCTCCCGTCATGAGACGTGGATCGATTTATTTTGATCTTGTGTCACAGGAAATACGAGCGAGTTCGGCCATCGCCAGAGCTGGAAGCGTGCTGCCGCTATCGCAGACACATATGGGCCCGTCTCAGTCCTTCGAAGTGTCTTGGGCGTGAGCACCATCAGTGCTTCGACGGCTGGATGGACTGATAATCAGAGTTCCAGCGGCGTCTTATACTCATTCATGATCCCAAGGCGCTACACACCATGTTAGTCAAGGATCAAGAATTTCTGCAGAAAGGTCTCGCGCCGTCAAAGTATGTCTCTCTCCCGCGTTGAACGACGTGCGACTCTCTTCATAAGCTGATATACCGTGCTCACACACAGCGGTTTGACCTTGCTTCTCGGCCCTGGAGTTCTTTCTACTCGCAGCACTCAGCATCGCCGACAGCGCAAGCTGTTGAACCCCGTCTTCTCCGCGAGCCATCTCCGCGACATGACACACATATTCTATGGTATCGCTCACAAGGTACAACAATACACCTCCATAAACGGTGCACGTTGAGACATCAGTACAATATAGCTCCAAGCAGCCATCAAAAGCCGCCTTCCCAGCGACGGCAGCGCGGAAGTACTAGATATGAACGGCTGGAACGGGCGTACAACCCTAGAGATGCTCGGGCAGGCCGGCCTGGGGTACTCCTTCGACAACTTCGAGGAAGACTCGTCCGATGCCTACGGCGAGTCCCTGAAGTTGTTCTTGTCAGTAGTACCTTTCTCTTCTTCCTCCCATGCATCCCTGAACGACTTCTGCGCAGCCCTGTTATGAACCGGGTCCGATTGCTTGGGTTCTGGATGAACAACTTGTCCCACGTCTTCTCCGACCGGATGATCAGACGCATCTTCCGCCTGGTCCCGCACGAGTCGCTTCACCGCCTGCTGGACATATCGGACACGATGTTCCGGCGCTCGCGGGAAATCATTGATGAACGAAAGGCCGCGTTGCAGAAGGGAGATGCCGCGCTCATGGCGCAGGTTGGAGAAGGGAAGGACATCATGAGTATCTGTCGTGAGTGCGACCAGCCATACCCTCAGGTTTCGAGTTCGCTTACCATGGTTGTCTGAGTAGTCAAGGCGAACATGGCCGCCACACCAAAGGAACAGATGACGGATGAGGAAATCCTCGCACAGACCTCGTGCGTACATTTTCTCTTGCATCTTGTGACATAAGCTTATTCCGAGTCTATCGAGCAGAACCTTCATTCTCGCCGGCATGGACACGACGTCGAACGCGCTCTCGCGTATCCTCCATCTCCTCTCGCAGCACCCAGACGCCCAGCAGAAGTTGCGTGCAGAACTGGTCGAGGCCACCAACGGAGGCACAACAGACCTCGGCTACGACGACCTGATGAAGCTCCCCTATCTCGACGCGGTGTGCAGAGAGACACTGCGCCTCTTCGCGCCTGTCTTGCTAACCGGCCGCGCGTACGTCCCCGCACTCTCCGCCTTCCTCCGCCTGTCTCAGCCCGTCACGTCGCTGAGAACGCACACAGGGCCACCAAGGAGCTCGTTCTCCCGTTCTCCGAGCCCGTGCGCGGACGCGACGGGAGGCTGATGAGCGAAGTAGTCGTCCCCAGAGACACCATGGTGCTCGCGCACTTCCAAGCGAGCAACAGCAGCAAGGCGCTCTGGGGCGACGATGCACGCGAATGGAAGCCAGAACGCTGGCTCGCACCGCTCCCAGGGCCGCTCGAAGACGCGCGTCTGCCTGGTGTTTACGCAAATCTGTCAGTATCAGAACCGTGACCGCACATTAACATGTCTGGTCTCTACGCCGACGGGGGGGACATACGCTGACTCGGCCTTTGTGCACTACTAGGATGACGTTCTCGGGTGGCGTGAGGTCTTGCATGTGAGTTCGGACGACGGTTGCTCGTCTCCCATCCATCCATAGCTTGCACCATACCCAAACCTTCACTCTCACAGCGGCTTCAAGTTCTCCCAGCTAGAGATGAGTGAGTGGTTTTTCCGAGGAGTCCTGTTTCGCTCTTCGCTCTTCGCAGTTTCAAGTTTGATTGCTGATTGGGGGGGGGGGGGGGTATCCAGAGGTCGTCCTCGCCATCATGCTTACCAACTTCTCGTTCGAGTTGACGGATCAGCCGATCGCGTGGAACTCCTCGGCCGTGATCTATCCGACTATGGGTGAGAAGAGCACGAAGCCGGAGATGCTGTTGAAGGTCAGGGCTCTCTGATAGAGCCGACTGGATGAGAAGCGCTGTCATCTTACTGAGTCGCTGTGATCTCTAATTGTATGGATCCATTGACTCTGTACTACCCTGCTCTTGATAGTGCAGACCTCGTGATCGCAATGAGTGAAGGATGAGTGAACTCGAGTCAATGAACGGGCGCAGTTCAATGCCATGCTGATATTATCCGCATCCGCCTACGATGTGCAGTAACCCCCTGTCTGGGATTTCGTCAAGTGGCATTGAAGGAACTATGAACGCAGATCAACCCTCTGGCGTCGATTCGCGAAGAAGATGTCAAACCAGGCTAGTCGTGGCAGTCGTCGATCGAAATTTGCACGTGTTAGCGACCAGCGCTCTGTTCTCATAATGCTTGTTATGGATGTGTTCGCCCTGCGGCTTTGAGTCGGACGCGACATCATCTGGCACCCAATAAGCCCGCGCCCGAGAGAGCACAACAGCGTCGCGACCTCTTACATCGGCCCGGGCTACACACCGTCGGGCAACAAGGGAATAAGTGTCTGGGCCCAATGGTTGAAGTTGAATCAGCTGACTGTGTATTGATAAAAAGTAAATCGTATCATTACAATACTATCAATACTCTACTCGCCGTCCAAGTCACTACCTTCCCCGTCCGATTCACTATCTTCGCCGCTTTCCAACACCTTTCCGGGAGCGACCGTCAAGAGGATCCTTGTCCACCTCCTCTCGGTTTCCGACTGGTCCTACATGGCATATCAAGCACAACTGATAGTACAGAAGGCCGATACCATCGGATTCGTTTCCGTAGTGGATCACTCCCGCGGACTTGAACGTGTTAGCATGCGAGAGCGGGGACACCATGTGCACCGTGATAGGCTCCGGATCAAGGTCCATGGCGTTCTCATCGTCCGAACGAATGTACTTGCGTTCTTCCTCTGACAGCTCGCGTCCGAGGGACTCGTAGAATATGACAGCGCCGCCGTGGTCCCGGCGCAGAAGCTCGTAAAAGTCTCCGACCCCGTTGGATTTCATCATGAAGGGATGGTCGAACAGCATGGGGACCACTTCGTCGTCGTCGTCCCCTTCGGCCTCGTAGAGGATGCGCAGGAGAGGCTGCAGTCCGCGACGCTGGAGCGCCTCGAACAACGCAGCGTCGCTCCCCTTCAGCCATCTGCGCAGATGGACGAGCGGATTGGGATCGGATGTGGTCCACGACTTCGGTAACGGGTACTGGTGGCGCAGATCGAACCCGATGGTTCCACCGTCGGGCAGGACGTCAGGATCAGAGAGGACGGCATCAACGGCAGGAGATAGCGCTGAAGAAACTAGGCTTGCAGGCTGGATGATACGCAGCCCAGCAGGTAGTACGTCGCGGTGCATGCGGACCTCGGGGTCGGAGTCCGCGAAGTACAGGTTGTAGGTGACAGTGAGTCGGTGTCCCGACAAGACTGGGGTGACCTCGTGTTCGACGTCGCTGAAAAACGCGACGAACGCGATGTTTGCGGCTGCAGCGGGGTCGGACAAGATCTCGGCGGAGTCGAAAGTCCACTCGCGTGGCTCCTGGCGCAGAAGCAACGCACCGCCTTGGTGAGGCGTGGGGAACACGATCACGAGAGAACCGAACATGTTCTCCGCACGGGGAGTGTCCTTGTGGGCCTTGAAGAACGCGCCTTGGCCTAATTGTATCCGTCAGCATCCGGGATGTCCGACTGCCACCGTGCAGACAGGCAGCCGCCGGCGCAGTTACTAACGTGCGCACCATAGACGTTGAGCTTGTAGAGCTCTGCCTTGACGTGTTTCGTCTCTTCCTCTCCAGGGAACAGGCAGGTGCGCACTACATCTATCAGTCCCGCGCGCTCCACATCAAACGCGAGCATGAATTGCTCGACATCCATCTTGCCCGCCTTCCGGTACGTTTCATCAAGAACGTCTTCGTCGTTGCGTCCAAATGTCGCGGGCTGGCACTGCGCTGCGAGATGATCCATTTGGTCACTAGAGGCGTTTGATAAATCGACCTTCCTAAGAGAGTTATCAGCTGCTAACTTGAGACTGGGATGATGAAACGTGTGCTATAATACCCTATCTCAGTCTTCTCGCTTCCATAGTAGAGAATGAAGTCCCTTGGCTGCAGAGCTAGAGTGCCGCTACAGTATGGCAGTGTCTCGGTGAGGGCCGATCGCAATTGCTGAACGGAGGCGATCTCATCGGACATTAGTAGATCGATAGGGTGTTGGAGAGGAAAGAACGAGGTGTAGGGGAGGGCGAGTTCGGGGCCACGGTCACCTTGGTGCTCAAAGCCCCTTTATATACAACCGACTCGGAGTGAGGTCATGCGCACTGTGACTTTGGACTCGTTGTCCCTGATGGTAGATCGACCATGAGCGCTTGGCATGTCAGAGTGCCACCCATCACTGACCGGAAGAGGAGTTGTCGCGACTGAATGACTCGGACGATGCGTGACTCGGACGGCTGGAATAAGTAAGCCAGTGCGTCACTGAGTCACTCGCAGTCCGTATTTAGTCTATCCGTTTCCAGCAGCGATGGCTGAAGACATGATCTGACAACGTTTTTCATCTTCTGGAAAGCATATGTACTCTGAGTACTCCCGCTCTGCCGAGCGACTAACTACCTTTTTTTTTTTTGGGATCCGATTCATTGTCCACGGGCGAAGCCCATGTTGGACGCTACTCTATGGAATATATGTAGCACCCCATTGTGCATGAAACGGCCCCGAACCTGACCGCTCCTCCCGGACGACTCCTCGCCCCCCGGGAGTACGCGACGGTTGTAAGCCGTCGCGCTGCGACTAACTACCTTACACCTTCAGCTTCTTCGACACCGCCTTCCTGTCCTCCACCGGTCCTACAACGACCACAAGGCATGCCTCCAGGTACAAGTGCGAGAGCACGGCCTGGTTCCCATAAGCAACGAAGCCAGACCGGACCGTGTTCAGCTCCTTCATCTCCGTCACCCAATGCACCCGAAGCGTCTCGCAGCGATAGCAAGCGTTCCTGCCCATCTCAGCCGCATCCAGACTGTCAGCACCAACGTCGTCGATAGCGATCCCGCGTTCCCATTCGATCAAGCTAGACACCACGCCATCCACCTCGGTCTCGCCGAGGTCCGCAGTGTGGTCCAGAAGGACCTTCTTCGGCGCGTCGTCTTCATCATCAACTTCCCCACTCGTGTCCGCCACGAACCGCAACTTGGGCTGCAGCCCGAGCGCCTCGAACGCGGCGAAGAGCGCCGCGTCGGTGCCCTTGAGGCACCCCGTCACCACCTCCAAGGGATCGGGATCCTTGGTCTTTTCATTGTCATCGCCATCGTCGTGGTCATCGTCACCAGAGTACTTGCGAGAGGCGTCCCAGTCCCAGGTGCGCGGGAAGGGTATGCGTGGCGGAGTCCGAATCCAAGCGTCCCCCCTGCGGGGAGGAAGGCGCGATCGCTCAGAAGCGCCTTGAGTGCGCTCTCGACGCTCGTCGTGCTGGCGTTCTGAGGCTGGAGGACGTTCACAGCGCGAGGTATGGCAGATTTTTTTTTTTGGGGGGGGGGGGGGGGCGACGTCGGTATCGGTATGGGTATCGGCCCAGAAGAGGTTGTACGTGATGGTGACGCGATGGCCGGAGAGGACAGGGGTGACTTCGTGCTCGACGTCGCTGAAGAACGCGGCGTAGCCGATGCTGTTTGGGGCGTTGGAGAGGATCTCGCCCGAGTCGAACGTCCACTCCTTGCCATGGTGGCGGAGGACGAGGGCGCCGCCGGAGTGCTCGGTGGGGAAGACGACGACGAGGGATCCGAACATCTTCTCGCTAAGAGGGGTGTCTTGGTGTGGCTTGAAGAACGCGCCTTCACCTATAAGGGGAACCAAATATTTCAAGCGGTGAGCTTTAGCTTTTATTGAGGCTCGAGCGACATACCGTAGACGTTCAGCTTGTACAGCTGCGCGGTGATGCTGCGACGCGACTGCTCTCCCAAGAGCAGACTCGAGCGGACAACGTCGAGCAGACCATCGCATTGGGCGTTGAAGCGGAGGACGAACTCGCTGGTATCCATCTTCCCAGCCTTGCGGTACGTTTCGTCCAAGACGGTCTTGTCGTTCTTACCAAACATCGCCGGCTCGCAGGCAGCCTGAAGCTCGGCCAGAGCCTCTGGCTTTGCAGACGTTTTGCTGAGGTTGAGGAACCTGATGATGTGTGAGACATCAGTTTAGACTCCTTTGCCCGGGCCAGTGGTGCGGGAGCGAGATAAAGGGATACGCTACGCACTTGTGATTGTCCCTGCCATAGTACAGGTCGAAGGTGTCGATGGGCAACTCGTAAGTTCCGCTGCAGTATGGAAGACCTTCCTCTAGCGTCGAGCGGAGGCGGTCGAGGGCTGGGATGGCGGCCATGGAGCGTAGCACTGGTGGAGAGAAATGGAGCTGAACTGGATGCAGGAGGGGGTGCTGCAGCGGCGGTGAAGCCAAGGTGTTTTATCCTCGACCGCCTAGGTGTTATTTCTGAAAGCATACCTCATCCACACAATGTGACTCCGATAGGCGTGTAGTGCCAGTGGGTAAATGCGAGCATCGGATATCGTGAGGATCTCCAGACGCAGGCATGTCTTTCCTTCTGCCCTAAGGCGGTTCCCATATCAGTGTTGCATGGTGAAGGGACACTTCATATTGTATGTTCGGAGTGATTCCAGATGTTCCAGACGACCTTCATATGAGTCATTACAGCGAACTGATGTCCAGCTGAGCTCCGAGTCGTGCTGCCTGGAGGTGATCTGAAGTACTTACCCCCAGACCTATATTACGTCCTCTTCCGCTATCACTAGTTGCAGAAGCCGGCGTTCGCTCCTGGGTCTGTGGGTCCATGTTAGCTAGCTTGGCACGAGGCAAGGACGCTCTCACCCCGAGTCATCTGTGCCAGATATGGCAATCTAGACGCGCAACTGAGTTTGCCGAGTTTGCCGATTGACCATCCCGAGTCTGTCGGCTGACTCACTATATCCATGATCGGAGGATCCAAATGCAAGCCGGTCGCATCGCTCACCGCAACGCACCTCACGAGGTTTCGTGTGGTAATAGAAGCAGCCGCGTTGCTTGGCGCGCGCGACCGACATCCGCACTATCCATAAGTCCAAGTCCTGCCCGCCCAGACTAGAGGAACACAGTGACCCTCTTGCGCAGCAGCCATGTCCGCCGACAGTCTTTCTCCCGCCCTCCACAATCTCCGCGCCACTCTGGCCGAACGAAGGCCGTTCTGCAGCGGAACGCTCGAGCTGCCCGTAGACTTTGAGCTCTACTACGGGAAGAAGACTGCCCGGTATGTACCACACATCTCCAAATATCATACTTAGCAGCAAATATCGATGCAGTCCACCCCTTTATAGGTATGTTAACCTCTGCATACGTCAGAGGAAAGCGCAGACGCGCTCCGAACCCTCGAAGAATGTCGTCCACGCAGGCCTTCTGTCGCAGGATCGCGCGCACCGGCGCATCAGCGCTGAGCTGTACAAGCTCGCCTACATATACCGCGCGTGACAGGTCAGGTCACAGCGAGTGTGTGATAATCATAGTACATACTGACGCGTCAGCGTGCCAGGAGAGGGTGCATCCTTCAAGTCGCACAGGGACACACCCCGCACACCAAGCGCATGCTCGGCTCGCTAGTCATCGTCTTCCCCACTCCGCACTCAGCCGGGCGGTGCCCTCGTCCTGCGGGCACAAGGGATCTGAGTGGACCATCGACTCCGCAACCCTCATATTTTCAAGTTCTTCGGACTCGCCCACGCCTCGAATTGCATATGTCGCATTCTTCAGTGACTCGGACCTCGAGCACGAGGTGCTCCCCGTCATGTCACGGTCCTGACGTCGCGTGACCGTAACGTACAACCTCTATTGGGGGAGGAAAGGAAGGACCCGGATGCGCTCCGCCTCCTGGCCGTGCGATGTTCGATCCACCCTTCACCCGGGCCAACCGGTCGCTGGTGCAGGACGCTCTAGTCGCCCTCCTCCATGACGCGACGATCCTGCCTGAGGGCGGAATACTTGGCTTCGGGTCGCAGCATCTGTACCCCTTTCCAAGGACGTGGCGGAACGGGGATGGCCGACCCGCTCGACAGCCTGCAGGCTGGCTGGCTCAAGGGCGGAGACTGGGCGCTGTATCAGTGTATGCGGCGTGCAAGGCGCTCGGGCTGACGCGACTGCTGAGATTGGTGTGGTCGGAGCATGGCAATATCAATGAGATAGATCATCTTAGACGAGATGGTGGACCTCGGTGCGGAGCTGGACTCGGTCGAGGACTCTCTAGATTCGCGAAAGTGGCGGGAATGTCCTCCGAAGCAAAAGGTTCGAGGACAGTCGTACCCATAGCCTAGAGCCCAACAGCTCGGACGAGGAGGAGGAGGATGACGCGGACGTGGTCGTGCATTGGGTGACGGAGGCAGAGAACTGGAACGGACCTAAGTCGGTATATGCCAGGCTACGGAAACGAGGCGTCTCTCGACTACCTCTACATGAGCGTCTGTCTCGTTGTGAAAGTGGGCCCAACGGGAAACAGGTTCATGCATGGAGAAAAAGAACCCATGGGCGGAGAAGAGGGCGAAGAGAGGCAATAGGACGGGGAGGCAGGACTACCTAGCTAAATCTGACTTGTTTGATGTACCATGTCAATCATCGTTACTTCAACTTACGAGACCTAGAACACAAAAAGTTTGTGTTATTACTGTTGGCAATGGTAGGACGAACTTGGATGACAACCTGCTATATTTCTTGAAGACCTGCCCATGCACATGACGATGATAAGATTGGTCGGTGGCGCAAGCACGACCACAACAAATGTTTCCATCCACATCCGATGTCTTGCGTGCTCCAATCCAAACCGATATCCAACCACAGCAGCTCATTATGCCGAGACACCAAGACACCAGTACGGGTAAATAAGTGCCGGGGAACTAGGAACTTGCTCTCAAGGACCCATAGTTTCCGAAGGACCGATTAAAAGACTGCATATAACATATGTCACCCACGCTGCCCTACACACACACGTCAACACGCGAGTTCAAAGCCGCACAGCAAGGTTCATGAGCGAACTCCGATAGGTATCAAGCGCTGCCCGGCGCAGCGAGCACGATGCCCGCAAGCTGGAGCATAGCCAGGTTGACCTGGTTGAGCATCCCGTTGTCGAACGTGGTCACGGTAGCCGCGGGTGCCGCGGACGTCGGGGTAGCCGAGCTCTGAGTCGAAGTCGCACTACTCGACGACGACACGTGTGAGCTTGTGGCGCTGTGCGTGGTCGACGACGATGAAGTTGTAGTCGGCTTCTCCTGCTCGGTCTTGCTCGTACTCGTACTGGTGCTCGTGCTCGTGGGCGGGGGCGGGGGTGCCTCGTGCGTCGTCGACGTCGGCTTCGGAGAGGGCTTCGGAGAGGGCTGCGGCTCTTCTCCAGAGCCGAAGACCCAGCTACCGTACACCTGCCCTGCGTCAGTCGATCCCATGAGGTAGCGGAAGAGCCCGGGCGAGAGGTCGATTGCATCCGGCGGGCATCCTGCGCACTGCAAGCGCGGACGTGATCAGACATAGGACGTGCTTTGATCCTTGACGAAGAATGGAGTGGAGGAGGGAGGAGCATGGAACGTACCTCGTCCGTGATTTTAGCATTCGCGGACTTGCCCTGGTACGACACGGTGATGGCCGCATAGCAGTGCGATCCGCCGTCCCATTGCTATCCCAGGCATGACACGATCAGCAGCGTTTACGTACGATGTAAACACGACAGACGAACGGGCGCGTTCAAGGCAACGATCTATCCGTCCAGTCCAAGTGTCAGCGAGCCAGTCAGTGACGACCCGCGACCAGAGACTCGCGACTCACAAAGTCATTTTCATGGTCAAACCCACCGCACGCGTTGGTGCCGACCTCGAAGTACGTGAACCGGGCATTGTCGAAGCGCTTCCCGAGATGCGTGTCGCGTTCGGTGAGGTTCACGGCATGGTGGCGACGTCCAGGGTTGTTTTCATGCGCGGCCAAGACCAAATCAGAGCAGAGAGCGAGGAAAACGAATGTGGAAAGCAAACGAGAGGTAGAGAGGAACATGGCAGGGTATCTTGTAAGGACGGACTGAGGAGGGAGATGGTGGTGGGAGGAAGAAAGACAACGAGGACGGGCGTGTCTCTAGGCACCGTTTAAGCTTCGCGAGGGCAGCCATCGCCAACTCGGATTTCTTGCGTCGGATCTAAGAATAGAGTACTTCAAGACGCCGTCAAGTTGAAGAAGCGTTGCAACTTCCTTTTGCCATGCCAGCGCTCATCCTGCCGTGACGCTTTGTGACGCTCTGTGACCGTCGGAAAGTCAAGCAATATTGTTGGCCAACTCGGGTTATAGTAGAAAGAGATGCTCGCTCTGACTCTCAGGGCAGAGAAGTCTAATAGTTCGGCTCAACAGTCGAACTGGAGAACGGGGAATGGACACGGCTATGATACTAGAACCATTGACTACACGCCGTGTCACGTACGGTTGAATGAGTTACGACTCGCCCCCATGATCTGCTAGGTAGGCTGCATCTTCCCATGAGTAGGCAACTTCTTCCCCTGAAGTGAGCGCCCGTACTACAGTTTCCTCGCGATAGCCCCAGCAGAAAATTTGGCATTTGGAAAGTCAGGCAGGCGGCCAGAGTACCATTTATGAAGGCCTTCCACCCAAGCTGCGGGCCGGGATGCTTCCAACATACCTCGCGCTTCGAGTTCAAAAGCACTTGTTTCCGCATCTGCATCTTCATTGCTTTCAAATGGCTTGGGCGAATATATAGGGTAGTGGTATTGCTACATAGCTGTCTACAGTTGGGAATACATATTCTTATTAGCATTCGGAAGAATGCGCGTGGGTAAATGGACGTCGCAGTGCCCCTTATTAAGAATGGAATGCGAACTTATAGGCCGCGGCGTTCGCGACTTCTTCGAAACCCGTTGAAGTCTGGTCTAGCTCACCGGCGTTTCACCCGGAGCAGCATCTCCGGCTTCGGGCTCTCGCCCATCGTCGGGTACATCACCGCAGAGGAGTTCCACACGATCGGCTTGTCGGTGAGTTCGAACGAGAACGCGGACACTAGCACGGACACCACGATCTCTGCAACGGGGCAAAGTCCCGTCAGTCATATAAGCACCCGAAAACGTGACGCGAAGTGGAAGACCTCACTCACTCATCTCGAGTTCCGAGAACTTGAAACCGCTAGAAGGATACGAATTAGCTCATGCCACACGTTCGTTTGAAGCATTCGCACTCACATGCAGGACCGTGGACCGCCCACGAAGGTCATGCTATTGCCGAGGGAGGTCCGGGTGTAACACGTCAGTAAGGCTTCAGAAACAGTCGCAGCGGAACCTCGCCCATACGAGACTCACAGATTAGACGCTATCCCTGGAACACGCGCCTTCTCGAGCTCGGCGGGCAGAGGCTCCATCCACCGCTCCGGCCTCCACTCGTACACGTCCTCACCCCACCACGCAGCGTTAGTATTGCTGCCCTGGCAGTTGATAATGATAAACGTGCCCTCGGGGATGCCCACTTCGCTCATAGCGGATCCGCCTTGTCCGTGGATGGGCGCTGAGATTGGGAGCACCATGTCTCGTGCAGCTCTGTTGTGGTTCAGGTTCACTTAAGTCTCCATACGTACAATATAGTGTATTGTGCAATCAAAAGGCTCACCTGCGAACGGTGATGGTCACTGGAGGGTACAGTCGCAACGTCTCGCGACAAACAGCTCCTAGATAGGGCAGTTTAACGAGGTCGTCGTATGGTATGTCGTTGCCGAATCTTGTATGCGCGTCCGCTAGCTCCTCACGGAGCTTCGCTTGGACTTCGGGGCGCTGTGCGAGGTTGTGGAGGACGCGACAGAGCGCGTTTGAGGTTGTGTCCATGCCAGCCAGAGTGAATGTCCTTGAGGAGTGATACATCAGCGTGGTGGCGAGGATGTAGAAACAGTAGAACGGAGGACGACTCACGAAAGCTGAGCGATCAACTCCGGGTCCGAGAGCCTCTCTGCCTCAGAAGCTGACATGTTTCTCCTCACTGCAACGCGGGTCAGTCGTCTCGTGTTGCATGACTACATGACGAGCAAGGTTATGCTTACGGAGGATACTCATGAGGTCCTTGCCCGCCCCGACCTGTTGGACAAACGCTTCGTCACCCTCAGACAGCAACCTCCTTTTCTCGTCAATGATCTCTTTGGAGCGCTGCGCCATAAGGTCGGTGATCTCCATGACCTTCCGCACGTCCGGATGGGGGAACCACCTCAACAGGGTGCGTATCACCCATTCCGCACAGATATGCGAGAGCGCGGGGATGAGGAAGGTGATGAACGGCACACGGAAGAACGCCGGGCTGCACAGCACACCAGGTGTGAGCGAGTTCAGCGATTTAGCGTAAGCAAAGGAGGAGCAGTGGTGTTGAGGAACTGGGCGAACGTACAAGAAGTTCTTGAGAGACTCCCCGAAGTGGTCCGCCGAGTCCTCTTGGAAATCGTCGAAGGAGTACCCAAGCCCGGCTTGGCCGAGCATCTCGAGGGTCGTGCGCGCCATCCACCCATCCATGTCGACCTCGCGCGCCTCGTCGCCAATGCGCTCGCCGATCGCGCGTTGCACCTATCCACGTTCCAACTGACCATAAGTATCATATACGGATACTACCAGGAGGAGAGAGAGAAGGAGGGATCGCGGACCTTGTGCGCGAGCTCGTAGAAGATGTGCGTCATCCCGCGCAGGTGCGCAGCAGAGAAGACCGGGTTGAGCGCTTTGCGCTGTTTCCGGTGTTGCTCGCCATTCGTCGTGAACAGCCCCGGTCCGAGCAGTAGTGGGAGGTCGCTGTCAGACAGTCACGGAGAAATTGCACTCAGTCAGCTTCAGCGCCATATAGGTCCGAGTTCGATACACGATACGATACGTACTCGGAGGGGGTGGTGTGCTTGGGGTAGAACTCGACGTCCTTGATCATGATGCTGTGGAGCGCCTTCGGGTCATAAACACTGACCATGCGCATCTAAGTGTGGCGAAGATGTGAGGTGTGAGTGTGAGCACGCTCTTCGACTCCGACGACGTGAATGGTACGCACTCCAAGGAATCCAGATACTCGCGACACTGGACCATACGTCGCGGAATGGTTTCTCCAGTACCTCCAGCTCTGGCGATCGCTGAGCGCGTTGATATTTCCTGCATTGTGGCGAGGAAATATATGAGCACTAGAGCCGACGGCCAGTCAGATTTGTTGCGTATACCTAGCAGGAACGAGCCTGGAGGCGGTCCCGGAAGGTTGTCTAGTGGCGACGGCTTGGTGCACCATCGCCAAAGGGCCCAAAACGCGTACGCACAGCCAGCCGCGAGAAGGATGACGATGGACATGGATAGGCCTCAAACAGGAGCAACTGTAGCAATGACGTGAAGTTAGCAGTAGCGACACCTGAAACGACTTATACGTACCAGTACAAGTGCACCGTGAAAGTCGTTGAAGAGAGACGGATGTGGGCCTCTACCAGTGAGGCGTGCATCGAGCCAATATGTGATTATCGTGGGACTTGGAAGCTCACCAGTGGGCGGTCGTTGGTCCGCTGGGCGGCGGGAAGCCGTGTTTATCAGAGCCAGTGCCGCAACCATACCGGGTCGAGCGACAGCGGATGAGGTACATATGATCATTCTGAGCTCGCGTTGCGGTTGGAAGCAGCGCTGAACATACGCCGCGCGGGTGGACGCGCACAACACAAGGTTGGACGAGCTAAGAGCATAAGTGAGCGTTCGGTCGCAGACAGAGGCAACTGCCAATCCGAGTCCGTTGCTGCTGCACCATAGATGACCGAGGGTCCAAAGGGTGACCATGTAGGGCGAAATCAGCTTCCGTCGTTCTCCGTCGTTGAGTATGGAAGAGAGAAAGTGGCAAAATGACTAAGGAAATGATACTAAGTGATAGCAGTGGGGAGACCTCGGTGTGATGACATTGAGCGTCTCGTACACAATCATTCCTTGGCGCCCAGACAAAACAGGAGCGTTTGAACTCGTCTTGAACTTATGCTCACTTACTCACTATGATGGCATGGGCGCGAAGCGATGAGAGAGAAGTCGCTAGTACATAGTGATAGTGAGATGGGCGCCGACACACAGCAAGACAGTATTGATGTTGATGTTGATTAATGATTCCGTGAAACCAGGCCAGATCTATAAGTAAGTGAAAGAGGCTAACTGAGAGCGTGCTTCGTTTGACTACGATAGTTGCAAGGCTGAGGACTAGGTAGCTATAGAGTCCCAAAGTGGTGGAGTGTTCAAGTTTAGTAACCAGCAAGTAAAGGTCCAATCATTGTGGCCATGGGGAAGTCGGGTATCGGTTGCGCTGATGATAACGGCGACTTATGATGAAATGAAACCTCTGAATCATAGCTCCTCATATGTCCGAGCTCCATCAGAGGACCCTGACTTTCAACAGCAACTCCGGCTCAGTCTTTTGCTCGCCCATAGTCGGGTAGATGACCCCGAGGGAGTTCCACACGATAGGCTCGTCGGTCAACTCGAAGGAGAAGTTGGTGAGCAGAATCGCGAGGACGATCTCTGGATCGAAGACAATTCAGTGAACCAAACGAATTCTCAAATAGCGGGAAGGTCACCCACTCATCTCTAACTGGGAGAACTTGAAACCACTGCAGTGAGAGTAGAGGTTTCAGTAACATACGGGCTCGAATCCGCGGATAGGAGAAGAGCAGGGGTCACTCACATGCAAGACCTGCTCCCTCCCGAAAACGTCAGCCTGGTTGGCGCGAACGCGAATCCGAGTCAGCGTGCATCCAAGTGCAGGAGAACTGCAACTGCAACCAAGTCTCATACTGACAAATGCGCGTAAACACCGGGCAGAGGTGCGTCCTCGAGAGGCTGTGGGAGCGGGGCGAGCCACCGATCCGGCCTCCACGCGCGCGCATCCTCGCCCCAAAGTGCTGCGTTGCTGTTGCTCGCTTGGAAGTGCGAGAGGACGACGGTGCCTTTGGGGACCACGACTTCGTGCATGAGTCTGCCGTCGCGCCCACGCACCGGCTCGGAGAACGGAAGGACGAGATTCTTGGTCGCACTGGGTTAGCATGGTGATATTTCAGTTTTTGTTTTTTCAGCTGCAGAGCTGCAGAGCTGGGAGGCACGGGGAATATGAGACGTACACGCGCCCTGCTAAGGCTACAGGCGAGAAGACCCGGAGTGTCTCTCGGCACACTGCATCGAGATAGGGGAGCTTCATGATGTCGTCATAGTCGAGGTCCGTCGTCCCTCCATTGGTGGCCTCGTATATTTCCGCACGCAACTTCCGCTGGGCGTCGGGGTACAGGGAGAGGAGATGGAGGACACGCGAGAGGGCGTTCGAGGTCGTGTCCATGCCGGCGAGGATGAAGGTTCTGTTCGATAGATTCGGAATAAGCTTATGTCACAAGATGCAAGAAAAAGTAGTATGCACGAGGTCTGGGCCAGGATTTCTTCGTCGGTCATCCGCTCCTTGGGTGTTGCAGCCATGTTCGCCTTCACTATTCAGACGCTTGGGATGGTGAAGCTTTAAGATGTAGTGTAGAGTACGCACGACAGATACTCATGATGTCCTTTCCCTCTCCGACTTGCGCCCAGAGGGCTGCGTCTCCTTTCTGCAATGCGGTCTTCCGTTCGTCGATGATCTCCTGTGACCGTTGAAACATTATATCGGAAATGTCCAGAAGACGCTGAAGCTGCTTGTGGGGGACTAGGCGGAGGATGCGTCGGATCATCTGGTCCGAAAAGACATAGGACATCCGCTCCACGACGAATTTAAGCAATCGCACACGGTTCAAAACAGGGCTACGGAAGAAATACATCCAAAGTCGTGTGAGTGAGAAGAGAGAAGGTGTGAAGGAAGACACTGACAAGAATGACTTGAGTGATTCACCGTAGGCGTCGAACGAATCATCCACGAAGTTGTCGAAGGAGTATCCCAGCCCGGCCTGACCGAGCATCTCTAGCGTTGTCCGCCCGTTCCAGGCGTTCATATCCAGCACTTCGGCACTGCCATCGCTCGGAAGGCGACTCTTGATAGCCATCTTGAGCTACGTATCGACACGTCAGCTTGCAACACTTCTAAGAATGTACATTTATACCCTATGAGCGACGCCGTAGAAAATGTGTGTCATATCGCGAAGATGCTTCGCCGAGAACACTGGGTTCAACAGCTTACGCTGTCGGCGGTGCTGGGCGCCATGAGCAGTCAAGACTCCAGGTCCGAGAAGGATGTTGAAGGAACTGGGGATAGGTCAAGACGGAAGAGCTTCGTCGGCACATACAACAGCTTGGAGCATCTACAGGACGTACGTTGAGGGTGCGAGGCCCTTTTGGAGAAACTCGTAGTCCTTGATCAATATGTTGTTCAACGCTTTGGGATCATGTACAAGTATGAGACGCCGCTATAAAGTCGCTTGTAAGCACGGTTCACATTCGATGGGGATGCAACCACTCACGCCCAAGATACTCGAGAGGACTGAAACGGGGCCATAAGTGTCTGCGATCGCGGCAACACGCTTCCAGCTGTCGCGCTGGGCAAGCTCGCTTGTGTTCCCTGTTCGATAGAACCGGTCAAGTGTGTCGATCGTGACATCAATGACGGTGCGTTGGTAGTGGAGCGAGACAAACGAACCCAAGAACCACGAGGATGGAGATGGACCGGGCAGATTGTCCAAGTCATACGTCTTCAGATAGTGGCGGAAGATTCGCCAGAGTGTGTAGAGAGCCGTGAATGCGACTAGAAGAACAGCAGTGCCATCCATGGTAGCGAGTTGCAGCTACAGCGGAACCCTGGTGGTCATGTTTTATACTGTTGAACAGAACCCCGGGCCAAGAAACCGTGGTGCGCTGCTCTTGGACATGCCCGCACGCGGAAACCTACCTCTGCCAGGTACGGCTCGATTCCCAAGAACGGCGAACTCACTGCCCCCCCCCTGTTTGGGATGTGCGCAGCCTGGAAAGCCTCGACTGCGTTCTACCTTGCTCACTAAAGGACGGGATGACGTGAGCGTATTTGGACAATCATCGATCCACCGCGCTCATCTGTAGCGAACCGTGAGTCAACTAGTAGCCCACGTCAAACATTGCTGGAGACGTCGTCTGGTATCAGAGGGCGAGTTAGCAAGTATCTGTGTCCCCAGTCATATAGTCGCCACGTGCCGTCGATGCATAGGTACCAGCGCGGTGACTTATGCAGCGTCACGGACCTACTTTGCTACGGATACTTGACGAACCAACGTCAGTACACGGCGTTGGCACCCGAGCCCCGTCCCCGCCTCGTCCTCTGTACCCCTGTACTTCGCCTCAGACGATCAAACCTTGGCACTCAGTTCTCGCTGGGCTCGGGGGACAATCCGGCGGACAGTCCGCCGGACAAAGTAAAGCGCCTTCTCACAAGGTTGTCACATCTGTCACGGGTGACCATGACGGCGCTAGCTGTGGCCGGTGACCATGCGCCCGCCCCGCCTCAGGCTTGACTGCATTATCTGTATGACATTGATATGTTTTTGACATGAGCCGGTTCCACACCTGCCGCTGCGAACTCCTCAACCTAAGGCCTTTACACTTATCCACATATTGCTGCTGCGCTGTCTCTTGAGAACATCATGATCATATACTTAGTCTGCTGGTTAAGAGATGAGATCTCCATGTACAGTTCAAAAATTCAACTCCCGCTCCAGGAAATCTACCTATAAATGTGCACGCCTTTTTATGTCATATATTCTCTCTCATAGTCAATGATGCCACTGGCCAGGCTGCTATGGGAGAGCTTGAGAGAGTGAGAGTACTTCAGGAGAGCTTATACCACACCGGGCTCAAACTCTGCTAACGTATAACACCTTCACTACAATGGAATGGCTCGACTCGGGATGGCGGGAGGCAGGAGGCAGGTGGCAGGAGATAGCAACGAGAGAGGGGACCGAACGGGCGCCTCAAGCCCTTTGTACGCCGAAGTTCAAGTTGTCCGGCGGACGTTAACGTCTCCAGTCATTCAAATATTCTGCCGACTTTACGCTGATGATATGGCCGGAGGTGGTTGAGGTTGAGGTTACTCAGTCGTATGGGTCTTGGAATAACAGAGGCGCTGCACATTCCTCCGTGGAGACGAGAACGTTTAGTACACAGAAGAAGCCAGTTGACGCACGAGGAATGCGCATGAGTGTGCTTCAGAGCTTGTACGTTTGTACGACATGTTTTAGCAGGTGACCGGTGATAGGTGGGTACATGCCGAGATAGAAGTTACTACTTACGAGATAGACCACCGGCAGTTACTACAGCGCGTCGCCCGTTCCATAAGTCTGCCTATGAAAAAAATGCGAACTGGCAGTGGGAAAGCGCATTGCGACCGTTCTCTTCACTGCCCGATCTCTGACCCTGAGTCCCCGGGCAGGATCAAGACTCAAGGGCCAGCTTCCCCAAAGTACAACGCCGCCTCTCTCCCGGTGGGGAAGTCGTGCGTGTTAGGCGACTAGGAACATCATCGCTTCCTAGAGCGTGCAATGGTAGTCCGTCGTGCGTCGTGTGATCATGTCGGCGATTGTTGCTCACTTTATTTGGTCAGTTTGCGAGATGACGGCCACCGGAGGCAAGATATTGTATCGCGTCTAGGGGATAAGGAGAAGGAGACGAAGTCATGGAGCATTGTTATGGTCAAAGTACAAGGGGACCAGGGCGTCTAGGACACCTAAAGCGGAAGCGACCGCGGTCACAAGACCGTGATCCGTGGTGAAATGGTTGGGGAGAGTCTTCACAGTTACGTTTATTATTTAACTACTACTACCGCCGCTCTTTGTCCTTTCGCTCTCCCGTCCACAGTCCACGAGCTGCGCTGGTCGTTGTTTGCAACGTCCTGCTCGTCCCATCGCCCAACATGCAGCTTGTCCACTCCCCGTCCTCCGTGCCCCACCCGTTCTCGTCCCGGGCCAACGCCCATGCGACCCGCAGCCTCAAGGTGCATTTCAAGCTGCCTGTGATCAAGAAGGCGTCCGCGACCGTCTCGGTCACGAACACGAACGCAGCGCGTGTCGACACCAACGTCTCCCAACCCGCTGGGATCTCTTTCCCTGCGGTCTCCTGTCCTGTTCCTTCTGCAAGTTGTGTCCCGTTTCCGTCCTCGCCGATTCCGTGTCCATCGCGGAAGAGGGCGATCAGCGAAGATAGCTACGAGCCGCAGGATGGGGAAAGCACAGGGGATGCAGGGGAGGACGATGCGATGGACGTGGACGAGCCGCAGTCAAAGGGCAGCGCACTCCCTTTCCACCGCCGAATCGCGCACATCGACATCCTCCGCCGACGATCCAAGTCGTCCGTTCTCTCCTCGTCGTATTTCCACAGCGACTCCCATTCTCACTCTCACTCTCACTCTGTGCGCAAGACGCACCATACATCAGACCAGCCTGTGGAGGGACCCCCGGCGAGGAAGCGACCTGCTGTCCGGCGCGAGAGCATGAGCGCGGGCACACCGACGCCCAGGGTCATGCGCAAGACGAAACGCGTGCTTGCTGATGCGCAGTTCCTTGCGTCGATGCATAGCAGCATTGCGATGCAGGTCCGGACGCGGATTAGTAACGGTGGTGCGGAGAGCGGAGACGAGTGCGCGTCGCAGGACGCGGTCCTCGTCGAGCGGATATGGCACGCACTTGTCGACATGGGGTACAAGCCTGTGCCCTTGAACGACTCGCCCCCGCCAGGAATCGCTCCGGCTCCATCATCATCCCCATCACCGTCAGATTCCACTGCCCCTAGTTCGCAACCGTCGCCGACGGCGGCCGTGGACCCTGCGCGTGAAGCTGCGGAGCGCGCGGCGCGTCGGACGATGGCGGTGTCGAGCTCGACATCCTTCGTCCCCGACCGAGTGCAAGATCTCCCGCTCACGCCGACGGGGACGCTCTCGGTCCCACAGCTTGTTGCTGTTTTGACGATGCGCCACCGTGACCGGTCGACTACACGTCCGCGCTCAGCGTCGAAGATCCAGAGGCGTGCGCCGGGGGAGGACCCGGGCACGCCATCCCGCTCGCCGCTCTCGTCCTCGACTGTGATTAGTCCGATGCCAGTGCCCGTGCCGGATCCCAGTGCGGGATGTAAAGTCGACTCCGATTCGGACTATCCGATGTCGGAGTCGTGATTCGTGATTCATGCAAGAAGAGCGGAGAGCGGAGGCATCTGCATCTATCCATCAATACCAACACCGATATGCTAACTCCGCCTTGCATCTATCCCCCCAAGGAGGCTATCCTTTAATCCTAATCGCTTGTTGTCTCGATGATGACACTTTCCTCCGACCTCATCCCATCCTCATCCTCTTCTGTCGACGTCGTCGTTGTCGTGTCGGTTGAGTCTGACTCAGACCCTTGACGCGATGACGTCCTGACAGTTGTTGCTTCCCTTCACCCTTTACGACTTGGCGCGCTGGGTTTGGCCCGCGGCCAGCTTGACGATTGTGGGTTGCATTGCCTCGCTTGATTCCTCATGCAGGTTGTGTGTCGTGCTGACTACCATCTCTGCTGTGCACCTACAGATGACGATCACACCCTACCCTCCATAATCGGTACTCGTTCTAATACCTAATCGCCGTTCACCGTTCCTCCCCTTGTTCCTCTACATCTTCCTTTTCACCTTCATCTCTGCGCAAGTCACAGCCATTCGGCCATCTCGGCCATCTCCATCATCTCGGTCTTGGTTCCTCTCACCTTCAGTCTTCGACATCGGTTTATCGCAACAACCCATCGCATCATCAAGGTCTCGACTCTCAGGAAGTAACCAACAACATAGCCTCTCATTGTCTAACAAACGGAATACCATCAGAACAAACACAAGCGTCGCCGTCGCACATACTGCACAAATAGTCCTATCCCTCGTACATACCTGTATCCCTACTATTACCCTTTACCTCTCTCCGCCCTACCTCCCTACCCGCCGATCTATCTACCCATCCGCCTATGTTTCGATCTACCCGACTCCCTCGAATCGACGATCTGAGTGAATTCCGCGTCCTCGGATCCCTGGGCCCAGGTCTGTCGTACCCTTTCGCCTGTGGTCTGCTTGGACTATGGGACCGCAGGGCTCTACGCAGACAAAGACGAATTTTTTCTGCGATCGAGCATTACTGCCAGATTCCACGTGAACTAGATTGGAAGAGTGTCTAGATGGTGTTGTTCGTCGTGGCTTCGTCCAACGCGGGATGCCGTCTTTGTACTGGTCCTGTTACATGTACATATCTAGTGAGCGTGGAACATGGTATCGTCTGAATTCTGGATCGCACATTGTGTGCTGGTGGGATCGTGGACGCCCGCGCTCATCTTGAGGTGATCATTGATGGCAAAGGATCCAAGCACCTCTCAAATCTCATGTTTCTGTTTCACGCGCACGCTGCAGTGCATCTGTGTATGGCTGAACTGACCGCATGACGTTGGGCGCATCGTTCGCCCTGGTATCCACAGCGTCCCCCAAACCGGCGCCACCGGTACCGAAAGATGTCATGGGCCCCTCCGAGTGTATCGCCGAGGGCACATCTGGTACCTCACTGGCCAGGTCCCAGGAAATCGGCCAGTGATATGTAGTAGATACACAGCAGACATCATCTGGGGAACTCCCGAGAGGCTTCCCCATGATATGATTTGCGCTCATACATTTAGACCTGGCGCTCGTTTCACGGCGATAAGTATGCCTTGCCAATGTCCCAGCTGAATGACTAGTACTAGTACTTTCGATACCGGTCACGGCCCGTCGTGGTTTTTTGCGGCGGTTACTGCACTGGTAGGAAAGGTACGAGCGATAATCGATGATCCCTTGATCAGGCTGTCACAATCAAGCTGCGTCTGTCGTTCACATAGATACAACGCACACTGCGGTGGGTCTGACTGAGCGCGATAGATGGCCAGATAGACGTGGTACATGGAACATCAGCAGCCGCGGGGCTCGGACGTAATTGGCCGTGGCCCGCTCCAGCTTAAAAACTCTGAGATTCGGGGACTCGCGGGGTGAGTGCGTGCGCAACAGTTGAACCATTTTTTAATTGCGATGGGGTGGTCGGAACTGACCGTTCGAATCGGAATTCCGAAACATGCGCAGTTAGCACCGCGACGCTCGCGGCCAGTCTCAGGCTGTCATTGCTGTTTGATAGCTATAGTAGGCCGGCCACCGCTCGCGAGCCTCCTCCTCAAATGTGACTTCAATTTCGGCTCTGGTAAGGGAAGGGTGGCATGATGTTGCGTTAGTCAATCTCTTGAGACTGGGGGCACTCATGGTGACTGACATTGCATTGTATTAGTCGGTTCTATCAACTGCCCGATTTGATGGTATTTACGGACTTACCTCCAGATTTGCTCTCAGTGTGGCGTCCGACGTGTGTGGCGAGTGTCATGAACCTGTAGTGATGGGCAGCCAAGGTGCCATTGACAATCGAGTAGAGGGAACGGGTACAAAGGACTTGGTAAATATATGCGTATGAGGAACCCAATCAACCTGGGCTCCACGACGGGTTGTCGTGATTTCTGACTACATATTACGAGAGATAATCTTAATCGAGGAAAAACGATGCATTACAATGTGAACGCTTGAACCCTCGGGCATGCCGGAGACAAGCGGCGGTGGATCAGTGGGGCCCGAATCCGAACGACGCCGCTCTTTCCAGGATTTGGTTCAAAGGCATCGCTAGAGCAGAAACTAAAAGTCAGACGCGTATCAGAGTGGCGAGCGAAAGAGAAGGAAGACGCACCCAAGTACGGCAGCGAGTCCGCAAGAATCGGGACACACGCGACAAGCACCGAGCGCGCGGTTGCCCAGTTCGCTGCCGACAGCTCGTCCATTTGTTGCATGCTCTCCTCGAATGCAACATTGGCAGCGGTCAGCCAGCAGACCTAAGAACGGATGACGTGAGCACAGGGCCGCAGGATGACTGTCGCAGGCATGATGGACACATACCCCGAGGATCGGGTCGAGCATCTCGAAATGAGAGAAAGTCTTCCCGATGCCGACGAGCTTCAACACTGCGTTCAAGCAGTGCTGTCTCGACTCGGCGTGCTCCATGGGGGCGATGTGATGTAGCAGTGCCGACGCTGTGAGGGTTACAATCAAGCAGACCTTGAGCGCGTGCGCGGGCGAGCGCTGGTCAGGCTGCAGGGATGCCTTGAGCAGCGTTGGGTTCACGTTCGCAAGGGTTAACTCGGCTTCCTCCAGGAGCGACCAGTACTCTACTAGCCATGGAGACTCCTCCTGGGTGGGCGGAAGAGGGTGCCAGGGATCAACAGGGAGTGCGTGAAGATGGGCGGAGAGCTGGCGGGTGCGCTGGAGGAGGAGCGCACCTCGGACACGTAGAATGGAGAGGTGAGTGCGGGACAGGGCAGGGTACATCATCTATACGTATATACGCTATCCAGTCAGTCACTTGTGGTTCAAGATGTTACAAGAAGCCCACAACTCACTAGCACCGAATGGAACTCTTGCTCATATTCCGCGTCCAACTCTGACGGGACGCCCATGGCCATGTGCATGTTGATGTTCATGTACAGTAGGTGGCTCATCGCGCAGACGAGCTCGTCGGCTTCCGGTTCAGGCTCCCGTAATGGGTCCCACATATGCGCTGATGGTGGGACAAACCGCATTCGGCGACGCTGTACGACCTCAGAAGCAAGGCGCACGTGCTCCAAGCCTTTAGCAATATTCTCCCGCATGACATAGCAAACAGCCACAACATTATGCACTTGAAGCGCAATGAGCGGCGGGGTATCATCGGTGAGGAGAGAGAGCGCCGTCTCGAGCTCAAACGCCTCCACATCGGGAATCGAAGGGGTGCCATTGAGCCGTTGAGAAAAGAGGCAGCCGCCGAGCTGTGCTGCGTGGACCAGAGATGGGTGTATGTGAGGAGAGTAGAAGTCCCCCTTGATGAGCGCGTCAATTGCTGCTGGGCCGAACTTGAGACCCACACTCGGGCTAAAGGAGAGGAAGAGCAATCGGCTAAGTTATGTTAGTGATGAAGAGCGTAGATACGAATCTACTACTTACAAGTGGTGAAATTGTTCCCAAGTTGTCCGGGCCGGCGCCGGCTGGAAACTGGGGGACCAGCGCGTGTTCGGCGCTGGGGGCTCCCAGACTGGGATGCTGCTGAGCTGGTCTGTCGGGAGGGTGTTCAAGAATTGAACGGCTGGGAGTACAACGTCGGGAGTCGGGGTTCGAGACCACTGGAGTGGCGGCGAGTTTCGCGGCGACGACTCAGCTGATGCTAGGCGCTCTTCCAGCTGACGGGTCCTTTGAACTAGAGATTGGATGAGTGTGCGCTGTGCGTCGTCTTCGTACAGACATTGGGTTTCCTTGTTTGAGGCCTTGCATGTTGAGCATGACGGTCGCTTCGCGTCGCATTTCTGGAGGTAGTGGGTCAGCGGGTATGCGAGCAGGGAGTCACTCTCATACCTTTTTCTTCTTCCTGTGGGACATGATTGATCAATCGCATGGTCACGGAAAAAGCTCCGGCCGCGTACCTGCAAGAGAGACAAGCCGCTCCCTTCTGGAGGAGATTCGCACCCTTTGAACTGGAGCCGGTGGCGCGGCTGCTGTAGTCGCAGACTATGACCGCACCAAAGTTTGTACATTGACCACAAATAGGCTGCACGCCGTCACATCGCTGCAAATCCCAGTCGGCGTCATCCCGTTGCGCAGGTAGTACTGAAGAAGATACTGAACTGACCACTCCTCGTTCCCTATGTCCGGCCCTGTTAGCAGGATATCAAACCGCATTGATGCAGAAGACACCTACCTGCAAAGTGTACACGTCCTGGGCATGCTGAGTGGATAGGTGGAAGATCCGGAACAAATGAGCCGCTGGCAACCGGCATTTGTGCTCTTAAGTGTTTCGGCCGTCATTTTCATGGCCGATGACACGGAGCACTCAGACAGGCCGGGCGGCAGAAACGTGGACCCTAACGTAGTCCTTGGTCAGAATGTGGAAGTCTGGCGCAGTCTGTGAAACCCATTAGATAGACGGGCATAGCATCGAAGTTGGAACGCCAGGTTTTGGCACTCATATCGCGTGGCATTGCTGATGGTATGTAGTCTGTCCATCAGGTGGGTGGCGAGAGACGCGGGGGTGCTTTCGTATAAGGGCTTGAAGTTCCTTGTCTGGACTGATACCCGCTGACGTCCCGTCGTATGTGCGGCGGAGCGTAGGAATTGTGGACGTTCAGATGCGCTGCAGAGTCGTGACAGGCGTCGTAGTCAGGCTGAGCACCAAGCAAGCCAAACTTGGAAAGCTGCAGATTACATTGTTCGCCTCCGGGATCTAGAAACCATTGCTGCGCCGTAGCGTAAGGGCGCGATGTGTAAGGCTGGTACAGGGATAGCGATGGACGTTACGACCAGTACTGCCAGAGGAGTCTATCAAAGCGCGCGGGAGCGTCTATCAGGAAGACTAGGTCCATGTGTTAGAGTCTTGGGGTCGAAGGAGAAGAGAACGCTTCATGGGCCAGCTATCTCCCATGCAGAGTGGCTAAGTTCAAATTAGAGTGTGGTTAGTGGTAGGTTCAAAGCAAGCCTTTGATGCGGCGCTTGCTCCACAGCGCACTTCGCAGTCGTGCGGAGCACAAAAATCTGAGCGGAGAGGCGGCTAGCTCCGAGCCTAGGACCAGGTTGAGTCGGAGATTAGCCATCAGTCGCGTTGAAACGCGCACGTGCACACAGCTCAGTTTGGAACTGAGCGCACTCAAGGCTCGACTTGTACTCGACCTCCTCAACTGCTTCCTCTGTCGGGCAGCTCAAGCTGTCGTCGTCGTGACGGCGACGAGCACTCAACAATGTCTGCGGCTCTCAATGCACATGGAGACACTTCAAATCAATCATCTGTAACTGTGCCAGACATCTCGCTCGGCTCCTTCACCTCTACATTCTCTACGCCTGCTCGCAACCTTCGGATACCGTCGAACTCGACTGGGACTACAGCCGTGTCTCCCCCAAGTACTTTGCTCTTTAAGCGACGCGCGGAAGAAGCAACTCCTGGCTCTAAACGTCTTGGTCACGATGAGGACGGCGAAGACCATGACGGTGACGTCTTGGACACTCCGGATGGTCGGAAGGAGAAGTGGGCAGATGTCGCTGATTCGGCAACACCTGGGAGACCCAAACGGACACGTACTGCGAGCTCAAAGGGCGGCTTGAATCTAACTTTGCGCGATCAAGAGAAGGTACGCCTCTTTTGACACCATTTCCCTCCTCTCAGCGTGCAAATGTAGCCGTTCTAGCACATCGACGCCCTCAAGAAGGAGAACTTCAACATCAAGCTGAAGGTCCACTTCCTGGAGGAACGATTAGCGCAGCTCGCACCCGACCAGATCGATGCCGCCCTGAAGCAAAATATCAGCCTCAAGATCGAAGTTCAGCAGCGTGGTATGGAACTGAAGAAGCTCAAGAAGCTCGTGCTGGAGCTGCAACGCGAACTAGACCACTTGCAGCGCGGCTCGGGTGGTGCGCAAGGCCGGGCACGCGAGTTGGAGGAGAAGCTGGAGGAGCGAGAGAGGGAGCTTAGGGAGCTGAGGAGACGGCGTGCCGTTGGTCCGGACGATGGTGCATTGCGAGAGCTGGAGGCACGAAACGTGGAGCTGGAGGAGGAACTGGAGAATGTCCGCGGGCTTCTGGAGGAGAACACGGAGGAGCTGGAGCGGTTGCGGGAACTTGCAGAATCGCGGGGAGACCATTCGTCGCTCGGGAGTGAGCGGTATCGACGGCAGGCGGAGGAATTGGAGGCGGAGAACGAGGACTTGCGAGCGCGCATTGACGAGCTGGAGGAGGCAGTCACTCAGCGAGCAGACGAGAGGGACGACCTTGCGGACGAGGTTGAGACGCTGAAGCTCGAGCTGGAGGACCTGCAGCGACGACGCGAGGCCGAGACTATAGAGCGAAGTCAAAGTCGCGCGCAGATCATCGAGGAACGGGAGGAGAGGGAAGCCGTGGAAGATGGTTTGAACGCAGTACGAGACAAGCTCGCGGCTGCACATATTGAGCTTCAACAGAAGGAGGATGAGATTGACATGAAGAACCGGGAGATCGAGGAGCTCATTGCCGAGCACCAACGGATTGTCGAGAGCGTTGAGGATGAGTGGCGAGGAGAGGTGGATGAGGCGAAGGGCCAGATGGAAGAACTTCGCGACGTGCGTACACTAGAAACTCTTGACTCAACTTTGTCTGACGTGTTCAATAGGCCCTCGAACAACGAGACGCAGAATGCAAAGAACTGCGACTGCATATCGATGAATACGAGGCCAATGCGGAGGATCTTCACCAGAAGTTTGAGGCTACGCTCGCTCATCTCGAGCACGAGGCTGAAGAGAAGGACAACGAACTGGAGGCTGCCAATCGAGACTTGGAGAGGATCAGCAATCAGTTGTACACCCTCGAAGACGAACACGACAAGCTCAAGGAGGAAATGGAGCGCTTGCGGGAAGACGAAGCTATCGAACGCGAGCGTTTGGAGCAGCTGGGCAATGCTCTCAAGCAGGTTGGTATATCGGTACAAGTTGCTACTGGAAGTCGCTTAATTGCTACTGCAGAAAGTCGCCAATCTCAAGGCTGACCTGGAAGAGCTCACTGAGCTCTACCAGACCCGTGATGCAGAGGCACAAGAGCACCGCGCGCGTAAAGAGGAGTTGGCACAGCATATCGAGAAGGTCGTGGAAGAGCTACAGCGCGAGCGTTCTAAACGCGAACGCCTTGAAGCGGACCTTGACAAGGCAGAGAATGAGCATGAAGATGCTATCCGTCGGGAACGCCGCGCACTCGAGGCCAAGGATTCCGCACTCCAGTCTGCGCTTAACGACCTTTCGCGTGCGCAGTCACTGCTCACGCAGCGCGATGCTGACCTCGCGGCGGTCCAGGCAGCCTTGCAGACTGTAGAGGCCGATAACAAGAAACTTGGCGAGTCTCACACCTCCGCACGGTTCTCCCTTCAGCTTGAAGTTGATCGTCTTCGCCGTGACGTTGAGCGGTTGGAAGACGAGCTCGTGCGTGCGCGCAAAGAGCTTGACGATCGTGAGGGCAAAGGCCGCGACCGTGACGGCGTCGTCGACAAGCTTCACGCCGAGAACCGAGACCTTGCAGCTCAACTCGCTGCACAGACGCAAGCGCGTCTCAATGTCGCAGAGAAGCTCGACGACACGCAAGCCAGTTTGAAGGCTGCAGAGGTGGAGACCACGAACCTTCGCACACGGATTGCCGAGCTAGAGCAACGGCTTTCGAAGGACCAACGCGCATTGCTGACAGCGGAGGCGCAATATCGGGATCAGTTGACCGAGCGCAACACGTTGCTTCTGACGATCTACCAATACATGGACAAGATTGTGGGCGTCGACAAAACTCCGGTACGTGTGTCTTCCCGATGATCGGGATAATGAGAGATCTGACAAAGCCGCAATTCCCGACGTACCGCTACCGACAACAGAAGAAGCATGGACAGGCGGAAACAAAGCCGTTCACGAACTTCAGTGTCTTCCATGACAATCTCATCACGCGTCTCAAGGCGCTCAGCCACATCCAGTCCGACTTTGAGAAGCGAGTGAAGGAGGCAGAGCAGCGCTACAGCGACAAGCTAAACGACATGCGCAAGCAGCTCGATCTCCGCTGGAAGCAAATCGACAAGTTCGAGGCGAGCGTGAAGACCCTGGCGGAAGCCAAGGCTACATGGCGCAAGAAGCTTAGCGCGAAGGAGGGCGAGATCGAAGCGCTTCAGGTACGTTTCGTATCTGCTTGACGCTTAAGAGCGGGTCTCGGACGCCGCATGGGCGTCGCCGGCTTTCTTTTCTGTACAACCGAACTGACCGTCACCTCCGATCTGAAACAGGCGACGAACGCACAGCTCCAGAGCCACGTTGTAACTCGCAAAGGCAACCAGGCGGACTCGATGGAGGTTCGTTCTCTTACGGCAAGAGCACAGAACGCCGAGAGGCGCGCGATGAACCTGCAGAACCAGTTGCTACAAGCGGAGGAGAAGCTCACCACTGTCAACCAGAAGACGACTGCGGCGGACAGCAAGTGGGAGTCGCGTGTGAAGGAGTTCGAGAGCCGCTTGAAGACTGCTGACGAGAAGATCAAACGCGAGAGGCAAGGAGGCAAGGAGCGGGCGCAGGAGCTCGAGAATCAGCTCAAGTCAGTTGATATCGTTCTTGCGCTATGACATGCCGAGATTCTCATTCCCGTTTCAGATCACTCCAGAGACAACTCGAGCTGGCGACCAAGCGCACGAACACGCTCAATGAAATCATCGAAGCTGCTGGTCTCCCGACCAGGGGCACACCAAACTCCTCGAAATGATGTCCACACTCCGCCGGCCGGATCACTCGTCTTGTTCGCGCTGTCTAGCCCGCTTTCGTGTTTTATCGTCGGTTGCTCGTGGGATATCCTCCGCTGCTTAGGTACTGTACTTGTTTTATATATCATTCGCGCACATGGCACATTCACTGTATCGATTACTGCTCATCACAATTTCTGCATCATGATTTCTCTGATTCCGTAGGGCTCGTTCGACGGGCTCCGATGAAGTTCGGACGGTTCGACGGTCTCATGTCACTCGACTGCGGCAACTTAGAGGCGATACTGATTACCTAAAAGCCACCTCCATTCGTCCAGCCTCCGTCGGCCACCAAAACCTAGAGGCACGATCACGTGAGTAACACACCAGTTGGCGGTCGGTGCAGTGACCGGAGGTAATCACCTTGTTGGTCATGTACCCGTTCGTCGCCAGCATCAAGACGATAGACGCTATCTCATCTGGTTTGCCCAGACGTCCGATCGGTATTTTGCTCTGCCATCCTAACGTATCAATCGCTGAATAACATGCTTTGAGTGCGACATATACTGACCCGAACGGCCTCTGGTGGGTTCTTCATCATCTCTGTGTCTGAATCGAGAAATCAGAAAAAGAGACAATCCATTACGGGCTCAGACGCTCACCCTCAATGAGAGCCGGAGCGACACCGTTGGTCAACTGAGGTGAGTTGTCAGGCTGAGGTCGGATCCCAAGGTCAACGTTCAGGTACTAACGATTCCTTCTCTGCAGTAACGCAACGACAGCCAGTGTATGAGACCATGCAACGCGGACTTTGAGGACGCGTATTGCGGCCCGATTACGCCACCTGTGCCCGCCGCGACACTAGCAGTTGTTTGTGATAGTCAGTTGACTGCCCTAGAAGCGTCACGCCGCTGCCAGCATGCTCTCTCACCTAGACGTGAAGATGATACGACCCCATTGTTTCTCTTGCATATAGGGCAGGCATTTTTGAGCGAGCTACGCGAATACCAGATGGACAGTATCAGCGAGAGGCACAGCGTAGCGGCTTGAACCCGCAAACATACCACGTATCCCGTCCCAGTGTTCGTGCGCCATATCTCCTCGAAGGCTTCAGCACTTACTTTTTGCATATCTCCCTCAGGACCGATCCTGGAACCGGTGACGCCGTGGTTGCTGAACAAAATGTCGGGGTGGCCTAGGACCTTGACGACCTCGTCGCATAGCTTCCGCGCGTTCTCATACGAAGATAGGTCGGCTTCAAATGCGGCGACGTGCACGCCGGGTGCGAGCTTGACTAGTTCGGCGACGAGTGCATCTGCCTTCTCCTTGGACCTGGCTGAAGAGTGGTGGACTGCGATGGAGCACCCGTTGCGCGCGAAGAGCCGCGCGGTGGCTTGTCCGATACCGCCGCTGTGCGGATATATCGGTTGCGCGGGGCATGTCAGTGAAGAGACTAAGGCGAGGTAGTTGGCAGATAACTTGAACCGTACGTGCAACCTGTTATGAGCGCGAGCTTTCCAGCTAGAGGACGGCTATCACTGTCGCACGTCATTGCAGTAAGTGTCTGTCTTGATTGTGGACGATGCTGAGAGAGTTGTCAATAGATACCGGAAAGTGTGACCGAATTCCTATGACGTCGCTTGTGACCACTCTAGCCATCAGAGCGAGTCGTCTAGTCACACAGTTTAGAAATAGCACAGTGAGGTTCAATTACGTTGCTTCTATTATCTCTACGCTACGCGCAGGAACTGGAACGCCCTGACAACGCCTACAGAATTTCTTCGTCGTTCCCAACAAAGGCCCGCAATGTCTTCTCGGGGAAATCCCAATGTGCCTATGTCAACGTGAGTACTGCACGTCGCTCTTACAGGATGATATGTATCACTCACGAAGTGGTTAGCCCCGTGGAAGCGGACGAAATGTACGTCCCTGACGGTTTCACCCTGCTTCTTCGCTTCCTCCAACTCGCGCGCCACCGTATAAGCTACCAAAGGCATCTCCCAAATCGAACGGTCGCACCACAGCCATCGCACTTCGACGTGGCGCCAGTCGTCACCCTCGGCCGCCTCACTGAGGTGGAAAGCTCTCTTCTGCAAAGAAGCGTACGTTCCATGGATGGCGGATGTGTGTGCGAGCAACTGCTCTGTCCCTCCCGCTTCGCCAGAGCCAGAGTGTACTGACTCTGCGACCTCCTCGGGAGTCATAGTCTTGATCGTCGGAGGAGGATCCTGCAAGGCCTCGCGGGACTCGAGCGCCGCGGCGCCGAGGGTCCATACGTCGCCATGTGCGTAGTAGCTGGCAACCCACACGCCGAAGTGCTCTACCTTCTCCGCCGGCGTCAGCTTTGGGTCATGCAGGGGATGGTAGAGCTCGTCGGGGATCTTGTACCCCGAGCAGACATAGGACGCATCTAGGTATACCAGTCACACCAAGGTAAGTGAGCTCGAGTGGCACGAGCTGTGGCGCTTACCGTAGTAGACGATCCGCCGGACATAATCGCTCAGCTTGACGTCAGAGGGGACGGACATGGGGAACGACGCGACGTGGGTGAGCAGTGCAGAAAGCCACACCGCGCCCAGCGACCACCCCGCCAGGACGATCCCGCCGGTGTTCCCGCTCAGGGGGGTGACCACTCCGCTCTTGACGAGCTCGAGCAGATAGTCGTAGGTTTCCCGCGCGCGTTCCTTCATGAACTCCTCCGTCCCCTTCGCTGCTTCGGGTTCACCGGCAGGCGCGTTGGCCCAGCGTGCGAGGTTGGCGCGTTGCTCGTCCGTGAATGGCTCGGAGCCCGGATAGTCGCGCCGGTTGGGCAGGACAAGCCGGACATTGAACTTGGGTGCGAGTGGCACGAGCTTCTTGAAGTTGCCTACGTTATCCCGGCATGATCGATGAGTTGCTTGTAACGTGTTTATGCGTGTGGGATCACAGACCTGCATGGAAGCCGTAGCCGTGGATGACTAATACCGTCGTGTAGTCACGGCTGTCCGGAGGAGCGCCTGAATCGAGGAAAGTTTGTAAGGCAGTCATCGTAGTCAGTGTCGGCGCCCGGCGGAAAAGTATGTTGATGTTGAGTCCCCAGACCTACCTGTGATTATTCAGCCTTATATACAGATATGAACGGTGCTGACAGAGCAAATCTGGACACGACACCCCTGGGGCGGTCACTGGCGGTCACTGGCGGAGAGGTAGGTTAGTCAGCAAATCGCTTGGATCGTCAAGACGCGATGTTACGCCATCAGTATCCTATCACAAAGGATACAATCGCCTCCGAAGCCGAGTGTGAGCGCAAACTTTATCCTCTCAGCGTTGGCCACTCAACGTTCCAACGTTTGGTGACGAGACAGCGAGAAGGTTAATGGCAAATAGGCGCCCGCGACGATGGAATCTTTGAGTTGCCGCGAATACTAACCCAGCCTCAGACACTAGTAAGCTCTACGTGTACAGAGGCTGTAAGCCCTTTCCTGTTATAGTAGTCTCAGACTGGCTCGTGTTCTCATTTTCGTACATCTCTAGCCCTCGTGCACGTTCCTACTAACTTGAACTTACTATGTGGCACTGGTGGATGCACCGGTACCGCCGCGGCGGCCTCCCTACCGAGCTGCATGGTAGCCTGGGCCCCCAGATAACAGCATGTGCTCCGAGCCAAAGGGAGTGATTAACTGACTATCGAAGATCCGTCCGCGAGGCCGACGAGGGGACCTTTCCGAACTTCGGATGTATGGGATGTAATCTGCTGGGCTGAGCGTCCCGATACCGGACGGCTTCTCGATTTGGCACCGGGAGAAGTGTTCTTTACATGTTATTGTGGTTGGTCGTTCTATGGTATGTAGCAGGGTGCACTAGAACTACATAGCTCAACC
Organism: Fomes fomentarius; assembly: GCA_022606135.1. NCBI lineage: Eukaryota > Fungi > Basidiomycota > Agaricomycetes > Polyporales > Polyporaceae > Fomes > Fomes fomentarius. The sequence goes on from JABYQN010000001.1 coordinate 210,247, forward strand.
TGACACGCTCGGCGCGCATAGATCGGGCGGCGTGTCAGCCTGAGAGCATTCGGGTTTTTCACTGGGGGTCACTACCTCATCTTCTTTGGTGCACGTAGCACAACGATACTCTTCTGTATTGAGTGCTGTATTACTAGTAGTCGCTGTAGCCTGAGCGGACTGTGTACACCAAGATGCTGTAGCCAGTGCTCACATAATTTTAGCCGTGTGAAAGCACCGTGGTCTGATGTCATGTCTCTAGTACGTACCCTCTACACTCTGCCCTCGACCCTCGGCCTCCTCTTCCAACTCTCAGCTACCTATTCACGCTACCCCAAGAGTCCGCCAACATACACTTCCAACGAGGGGATTCGGGAGGGCTGAATGATCTGCCAGTGAGACGTCCTTGCGGTCAAGCGAAGAAGTGCAAGGCGGGCAGAGTGGCAAGGCAACGTGGGCTGCAGGTTGGTAACGTGTGGGCGAGGTGGGAGGCGGGTGCACCAATAATTGTAATACTTACTACCTGTATGCCCCCATATGCCGTGCAATGCATATACTGTTGGTCTGATCCTAAGCTACATGGACGAGAGCATGACATATGGTCGCATACAGAGTCTACTAGAGCCTGCACTTGGATCGTGCATACGGCGGCAGATATCTTATTCAAGATAGCGCTACTGTCACCAGTTTGCCACACTATGACTATATGTGTCACGGTATCCTATGTACCGCATAGATTGGCATACCAGAGCCTACTGAAGCATTCGTACATTCGTATTTTACACTGGGAGTCACCGCCCTGCAGAGTTCCGCCGGATCTGATGAGGCCTGAGGCTTGGTCGGGACTCCGGAGGCTACTTCTCGCACACTTCGCCTTGAATGGTGCAACACACTCGAAGCCGGAACAATACCAAGGATGGAAGCATAGCATATCGAGGATTACAGCTTGTGAATGCGTGAGTGAGCATGGCAGGTTCCTCGCGAGGGGGGGGGGGGGGGGCAGAGTCTACGCACCAAAGGTTTCCGCAAATGCGAACAGGCCGATATACATACTGACCTGTATCCTGTATCCTGTATCCAAGTCCTTCATTATGAAGAGTAGTACATCCAGAACAGTCTACATGATGCGGTGACCGGGATGGTTCACAGCCCATCGGTATCTTGTTCGTTGGACTGTGTGGGAGCAGCTTCGGTGGGTAACAACTGCGACGCCCACCCGAGCCCTAATCATATCGACGCGAACTCAGCGAACCATCAGTGACTGTATTCATAGCGAGCCATAAACCATCCTCGTAAAGCGCGGCAAATCAAATCTTGATGCATGAAGATGTCCCGTCGCAGCAATACACTGCAGTCCCGGAACAGCCAGCCCCCGCAATCCAAAAACAGCGGGCAATCTCACATGAACGCGCCAGGCGCCTTGTATTCAAACTGGGCAGTGTTCGCCTTCACAACACGCAGTCCGCCGCTCGCGTCTAGTCCACGCAGCGCGCCCTGTGCATTCGCATTCGCATTCGCATTCGCGCCTTCGCTCGCTCGGAACGTCATGAAGTCCAGACACCGCTCTGCGTGGCGTTTCGGCAGCAGACTCATACTTGGCCTCCAGTCATCTGCGAACGCGGCTGCGTCAGTGACCAAACCATTGGCGGGAAGGTTTGGAAGGATGGGGAAGAGCATGGAGGGGAGAGAGGAGAGAGAGGAGAGACGACTTACGGATGGCGGTTCCTTTCCGGACGGATGCCCATGAATTCGAGCTCACGTATCTATCCTGCAGCTCCCGAGCCGTCATCCGTTTGTCTGGATCCACTTGCAGCATCTACGAGTTGCCGCGAGGCACACGTTAGCCATGAACAGATACGAGAGACTGTTGTCGACGAGCGGAGGAGGCCAACGCACTGTAGTGACAGTCCAAGAAAAAACCGGGTCAAACTCAGGCGGGGGGGAGAATTTGACAGGAAGCTTGTCCGTGTGTTCCCTCCGGATGTCCTCGCGGTTCTCCGCGGTGAAGTACCTGCGCGTGAACCCGAGGATCTCGAGGAATGCAAGGCCCATACTCCACACATCGATGACGGCACCGTACTTGTCCCCCCGGACCATCTCCGGTGCCATGTACGCGTAGGTGCCGGAGTAGCCCTCTCTCCGCCATGTCTCAAACTTGGTCGTCAGAACGGAGTGTGCCATGCCGAAGTCTGCGAGGTAGGCTTGCCCTTGGGAGTTGATGAGGATGTTGCCGGGCTTGATGTCGTGGTGCACAATCCCTAGGTCTCGCATCGCACACAGCGCGCAAATCTGAATTGCGCATCGTATGAGTTGGGGCCATCATACGAGTTGCAGCGGCTTACCAGCTCCTGACAGTACAGGTACCGATCCTTGAGGGACATCGGCTGATTTGACTTGAGCGCATGGTGCATATCAATAGGGTAGAACGGCTGCACAGACCAGCAGAGCTCCCATCGTCAAGTATCGTCAACACGAAGAGGACATCCGAGCGCGTACCATGACAAAGAATATCCGTCCGTCGTATAGCGCCCCTTCCTCCTCCCACGACATCAGGAGCGGGACGAGGTAGGACCGGAACTCGCTCATCGCCGCACTATGCCCGATCTTGATCATGAAGTTCCGCTCACGCAGGAAGTTGTCGCGGTGCGTGTGCGCGCGCTTTGCGCGCCGCTGGTGGATCGCCTTGATCGCGTACGGCTTGCCCCCCTGCTCGCCCAGCACGACGCGGCCTGCAGAGCCCTCGCCCAGACGGTAGATGATCGTGAACGTCACGCCGGCATGGTGCAGCTGGTCGAAGCGCGGAGGATTGGAAGCCCACTGAGCATTCGTATGTGCATAGCTTGGACTGACATAGACAGGCAGATGATGACTGAGGTATTGAGTAGGTAGCGCGAGACCCTGACATTGAGATCCTTGGAAGCCTTGGACAGGTACATGGGAAGACACAGGCCCGAGTTGTAGTGGTCCCGAACCTTGAACGTGCCATTGTCCCCGGTTGTTGAAACGCCCGGGGGCTAGACAGTCCTTGGTCCGAAACGGATGCATTCGCGCGGCATGAAGACGCTGAGAGTGCTGCCGGTCAGGCGCTCCGACTCTAGGTAGTCCGTGCGGTTGGGGTTGTGGGGGTTGTGGAGTATGGCTGTATAGGTGCGAGGCGAGGATAGGATACGGAAGTTCGGAGGTTGGAGGGTAAGCATATTTCATCGGTTTGGGTGCAAGCAGTGTCTGGTTTGGAAGAGACAAAGGAACATGACTATGCGGATCCATTACGTTCTGTTGTATTGTCGAAAGCATGAGGTGATGATACGATTGATTGTAGAGTAGATTCCAGCCAGTTGGGTTAAAGGAAGAGGAAGAGGAAGGATCGGAAGGAGCATACGAGCCTAAGACGTCCAGAATCGGCTGTGACGGAGTGTTTATGTGATTTGTCATGAGCAAGGACGAGAGGTGCGACGGATCCCGAGAGTGCTGCGACGAGGAGGACGGATGCTGCAGGAGAGTGTCGTCGATGGAGGGGGGTGTTTGCGGAGAGAAGGAGTCGGAGACAAGGCTATAAATCGGCGGCTGCGGCACAGGGCTGAGAGTGTGACTACATAGAGGCACGGCAAGCGCGTTGTCGGTCGCGCGCGTGCTGCAGTGGCGCGTGGATGCGTCGCCGCCGCACAGTGACAAAGCGGCGGACCTTGAAGTTGATTGCCGCAGACAAGGACCTCGAAAGCCGCGGTCGTGAGGATTCGTCGTGTCCAGAGTGGCCATTGCGACCGAGTTGTGGGTCTGCGCAGAAGAAGCTTCGCAGTAAATGGCTGGCATCGACCACGACCACGTATGCAAGCTGGGAGCGAGTCAAGGAGACAGAGGAAGACCTCAGACGAGCAAAACAAAGCAGCAGTAGTTCGCTTCGCGAACCGCTTGAGGTGTTTCACCACTTTATATGCAAACTTCCTGCGAACGCGCATCTAAACTTCATAGTGGTATCTCGCATCGACCCGCCGACGGTGTGGAGGCGATGACAGCGGTTGTATAGGATCATGGGACTTATGCAGAAAGAACATCGAGTGAAGATGATGATGAATTAACGTACTTGGACAACAACAGCCTCGTCACCGCGGGCTCCAGCCTGGATATCCAACCTCCTCACTGCCGGTAATACGTTCCCCCCGCCTCCGATGTAAGGTTCTCCATTCATAATACGTCTTGGATGACGGAGTGCATGAGGATGCTGTGCACAAGCCGCTGCGGTTGAGGAAGAAAGGTCGGAAGAAAGGGCGGAAGACAAGCCAAGACCGCGATCAGGACTGACTCGTCCGCACATGTGGCAGTGCTCCCTCTGCATAACCTGAATAGGCAGGACATCTAGATCACAAGTACTCAAGCGCTCGGACCTGCTCAGTTGGCACCACACTAATTGCTCCAATAGAGGTAGGATGTTGGTCATTCGTCTACACTATATCAGACACGAGTATCCCTGAAGGGTCCCAGTCATCAAGTTGTCGAATTTGCGACACAATCCGACACGGATATCCATATCCACTGCCCACGTGAGCTGTGGCGGTACATTAACACAGTGTAATAGGTACAGCCCAATGTTACGGAGACCGAAAATCACAAGCCATATACGGAACGTCGGACAATCGTACAGCCTTCGACACGATTTCCCATTCGATCAGAGGAAATTCATTGCTGCCTCCGACTCCGAAAAGGTGGGCGAGTGCGTGCCGTATCGCCTAAATGCGGGACACCATGAGCAGTAATGAGAATTTGACTGCGGTAGGGTCCCCATGACACTTGGCTTCCACTCGTCTGCGGGAAGGTTCATCAGTTTCCATAGACCCCAGTCGACGGGATATCCATCTTTCGACTTACGGTTTGCCACTCCCACACGTACATCTTTCCATTCTTCCGACAGCACGTACTTGGAATCAAGCTCGCGCACACTTATGCGCGCACTCGGGTCGACTTGGAGCATCTATCATCGAGACAAATAAGCATATAATCTCTCTCGACCGAACGAGCCGACATACCTCCTGCATGAGATGACAGAAAGTCTCGTCCAGGTGCCAGAACTTGCTAGGATCAATCGGCAGCCTCCTGGCGTACTCTTTCATGAGACCACCAAGAGTGTGTGAGCAGAAGAACGCGCCAGAGCAGTACCCAAAAATCTCCAAGAATACCAGCCCCATACTCCACACGCCCGCATTCGTCCCATAGCCGCAGCACGGTGCAGTTAGCATTTCCGGGGCACGGTAGTTGGGTGTGCCAGCCCACATGTAGCCTCGCCATGTCTCATACTCGTCCTTGGGGACGGATATAGCCATGTCGAAGTCGGAGAGAACTGCACGGCCGGACCGATCAATGAGGATATTAGAAGGTTTGATATCGAGGTGGAGCACTCCAAGGTTTCTAAGCGCGCACAGGGCGTAGAGCTGTGCAGCGAGAGCCGGTGAGCGATATGTGGCTGTACGAGCGGATCGAAGAGCTTACAAGTTCCTTGCAGAGCAGATTCCGGTCAGGCCACGAGAGCTCGATCTCCTCGTTCAGCAGCACCGTTGCCAAATCCATCTGGCACGACGGCTACGCCATTGTGGATTTGTGAACCACGGACCTCGCGCACACATAACACACGGGCCACTTACCATCAAGAAGGAAAGCGGGCTATAGAGTTCCTCCCACATCAACACACACATGAGGAATTGCTGCGCGGCTAGTAGAGACTCGGGAACCACTCCGCACATGATCGCCTTCTTGTCTCTGAGCGCGTCCCGGTTGAAATTGGGAGTCTTCGCGAGTATCATCTTCAGCGCGGACGCCTTCCCTGTGCCGTGGTGGCCTGCGTATACGACGCGGCCTTGGTTACAGCTTCCGAGCTTGCGCATCACGTTGACAGTAATCTCGTCGTAGCCGATCGATTTTCCGAGCACATCCGAGTCTCGGTGTGGGTGGTCTACGTAGAACTCCGTGGACGAGAGGCAGGATGATGGTGCCAGAGGACGTGCCGAGCCGTATGCGGCAGTTGCATCGAGAGGGGAGTCGCGCCAGGCGACATCCAGAGAAAGGGTGAGTTCAGGAGATGCGGGGATAATAGCCACCTCAGTAGAATCATGCAGATTGACGTCAAGAGCCGCGGGAGAGATATCCTGAACCCGCCGCCGCGTACCCTCCTTCAGTGGTAGCAGGATGCGAGAACGCATGGGAGAGGATAAAGGGCGGCAGCAACCAGCATGACGGTGATCCGGGTGGACTTGAGCTTGAACCGGATTCGTGGCGTCGTATATGTTTCCAGTGGCGCCGCACACCGGCTCGCCGAGCACACTTTGGATAATACTGAGTTCAGGTGAGCCACTTGCCACATCTGACGACGAGGAGGAGCCGGAGGTAAGCGATGGTGAGGACGAGCGGGCTGGATCCACCATGGTTTCGAGATGCTCGACTAAGCTGCTATGCGGCGTCGACAGGCGTGGCTGCGGCGATGATGATGGGAGGATGTTATCCAGACTGTGGCCTATGCGATTGGCCGACGAGGTGGGTTGTGGGCACTGAGCTTGGTCCCGCTGAACGGGCGACATAGAGGATTGGCGTAGACCGTGACCGATGCTAGGGCCTGCAAGCTTGGCCGACGAAGGGATGAGCGGAGGTTCACGGCTCACAGGAGCGCGACCATGGAGGGTGGCTGAGGTCGACCACATCCGATACCGATAGTCAACGGATGAATAGGTAGCAAATTCGTTATGGTTCTCGTGCGACGGAAGGTACCGGCCATCCTCCGTCACCTTCAAGCTGTTGCCAACCTCGCGCTCCATGTCGACGACGTCCAACGTCGACTTGTCGGAATGATGTCGAGTATCGAGAGCAAGGGAGCTAGCGCAAGCGGAGCGTGGCGAGGACCATACGTCGGCTGCGCTTTTATGGTCCACGCGGCGCGGCGCCGCAAAGCTTGGGAGCATTGTGCCGCCGTAGTGACGCCGCGGGGTGCCCATAAACGACTCGCTTTGGCTTGAGGTACGAGTGTGGCGGAGCTCATAAGAAGGCCATTGTCCCTTGTGTTCCACGCTTTTGTCAGGCAAGTGATGTGCCCAAGTGTCGAACGGAGTTGTGTGGCGTGAGGACTTCATGTGGGGAACGGCGCCGAAGCCCCACTTCGACTCGTCAAGTCCAAGCTGGTTAGAGTAGTCTGCACGTACGGTCTGACGGAGAGGCGGAATGGAGTCTGAGTATCCGGGGGAGAGGAGATCGTCGAGGAGGCACTGCACATCCATTCAGAGAGCCTGTCGCAAGATAGCTAGAAATCTCGAGGTGGCGGGGCAAGGTACCTGGATCGCTCAGAAGTCTATTATATATGACTTATGAGAGGGAGAAGAAAGGTCATGTTTACTGTTCCCCTATATCTGTGCCATCAAGGCGGTATAGCATGCAAGGAGGCATAGGCACTAAGGCAGGCCTCATGCGGCCCAAGCCGATAGTGCGCGAGTCGGATAAAGTGCTACATATAGACTGGGGGCAAACGAGGTATCGCCACCGCTTGCATTCAAACAAGTCTTTCGTGGAATCTAGAGCAAGAGAGACTCGCACCAAAACCCGAAACTCGTGTTTCATCTCTAACAAAAGGATATTGAGGCGCATTCGACGACCGGCGCAGAACAAAAAGCTTACTTGTTACTTACGGCCGCTTGATATTGCGCCGATTCGATGTCACTTACAGAGATCCAAGGTATAGAACGATAGTCAAATACAGCCTGATAATGAATGAGTTGATTCCCAGTCGAACGGACGTTTAAGATGCTTACTTAGTCATGGTAGAGAAGGTTCAGCTGGAACTTCTAGACGGTCACATAGCAACTTGGCGTGGGAAACAGTTTGGCGCTCAGTGCATTCAGGTTAGAACCTGTTCAGTTTCACGGTATGGACAAATATCTTGGTACAAGCAGGAAAGTGAGTATCACGACCATCTCGTATGCACACTGACCTGCGGCTGTAGTCGAGTGCGAGATAACCTGCTGCAGGAGCTAGGAGGTGACGAAATTTTCGATTCAAGTCTGCAACCAATACAACATCACAAACTTTTTGGCGTGTCCCGGCGAATCCACACCTCTGTCTACATTCTTTGACGCCTCATTCGGCACACCGCTACTCTTAGTTATCAGATAGAAACAGGGACACAACTGATGGACACGCGGCCGCCCTTTATGAGTCGGAGACAATCAGCACGACTCACTAGAACATCCAGGAAGCGGCGCCACGTACGTTGTTATTATTCCCGCAGCACACCATCTCAGATGAGGACCCTTCGCCCGCAGAAACGCCAATGATAGCGATCGGCGTGCACGTCAGCCCCACAAGGACATCGACATCCTGCATGGCGACGCCGAGCAGCCCGAGAATCTCGACCGCCTTGCCTGTATGGCATTGAGGAATAGTGATCAAGACACCGAAATCAGCGCTTCGAGCAGTGGATCGCGCTGAAACCTCCGAGGCACACGTACCTTCTCGACGCTGGTGTAGCATTGAATCGTTCCGGCACTGCATGAGCTGCTTTCGGCCCGCGCCTTGTATAGGCCGTGATTGGTGGCGACCGCAAGGAGAGGGAGCGCGGCAAGAGTGAGAATACGAAATAAGACCATTATGACTCGTACGTGAGGTCGAACGCAACTGTGGAGCTCTGGCCAATGGGGTATGTGAGGGTGGTCTGTATGTCGATCTGGGAAGGAGAGAGGGTTAGGCTTGTCCTCTTGGCACTTATACTGGATGCAGGACTTCGGTTTCCATATGTTCTGTCTGCTGCCTCGCTCACCCATATCGGTGGATTTTAGGCTACGGAGGAGAGTAACAATGCGAGATGGAAGGAGCAAATCTATATATCGAAGTAGGAGGAGGCAGGAGGAGGGACGGAATCCCAGGATATGGGGAGCTAGACCTTCAAGCTCGTCCGATGCCGGCCGCGCATTTTTTCGGTTCTACCGCCGCAGGCATCGATCATCGCGACGATGAGGGTTCTGGCCATCTTCCCATCCCACGTTGAGTGATGTTTATCGTGTCTACTCGAACTCAACGAGTTTTCTCCAGTGACTACAACATCTGACCAACTCACTGGCAGCGCCGTAGCACCTACATAGTCCCCGACTCACAGCGGTAAGCAGCCCGCAACCGCAAGCTCGAGATTCCAGCGCGATGGTCAGTGAGTGCTGAACGTTTATTGCAGCGCCCAGCCTGCAAATGTCTTCGATACGATTGATTCCGCGCTGCAGAAGGTTTCCTGAACAGCGAAGACACGATCATGTGTAGAGACGCCCAGCTCGCGGTCCTTGGGCGGGCGGGCACTACGGTCTATGGGTAGATGAATGAATGACGGAGGGCGTGCGACCTGTTTGCCGTTTGTACGGACGCGATGGCGCTGAATGTCATAATGCGGAAACTTTTGCCGACAAACAGATGGCAGGTTTGTCTGCTCCCGGCAGAAAAAGGAAAACTAGTTTGCTGTATGTATGGAAGTCCAATGTTCTGAACAGTCGTTGACGCCGCTTGTATCTGCAGCCACAGTCAAGACTGTGTAGTAATTTAGTTCATCCCTTCTAGGTACCGGCCGGGAGAATGTATCCTCTGCGTCAACTCGTGTCGGGTGTTCCAGTCCTAGGCGCTTGAAAACTCCGCCAAGCCGCATTGAACATCATGCGGTGGTCTTTTTGCGAATGAGCTTCCGCTTCCATGCTCACTTGACCCTGGTCGCTACAGAAAACCTTTGTCGGCACATTCCCCAGCGCTGAAGCATCAAAACCGCCCACATTTCGGTGATACTCCTGAATTGTTAGTTCTACACACGTACGCTCAAAATGTCAACCAACCTTCGGATTTCCGGTCAGCGTTTGGCAGGTCCTGCGCCCGACATCGACGTCAACCACTGTGTCACCGATTAACTCATCGGGTCCAGGATAGTTTTCATGGCTCCAAATTGGGGGGTGCGTTACTCACGTACGCCACGGAACTCGACGGCAGCGACTAAAAGTGTCCACATATTCATATCATGATGCTTCCGTTGTCACAGTGAGCGCTGTACCCTTTGCCCTCCAATTGGGTGCTGATACCTGGACTGGATGCAAGTGATACAGAAGGTGGAGTATCTGCCCCCGGTGGGACCTCGCGTTCCTGCCTTACGGCGGGTAGCCATAGGCACGGATGCTCCCGGGTTACACATATTGTCCATGCTATGACCCGACTTAGATGGACGTCGGCCGTTCCTTATGTCGTCTTGCCGAGTGATTAGTGCGCTAGACCGAGAGAGCTGAACGCTGGCCTGCTGGAACCTCTCCGTTCCCCTGTGACGTCGAGATATGCCGGCGTAAAATATGCGATTGCTGACAAACATAGCGCGATGTTCGATCGTCTGAGGAGTATAAGAGGGAGGTCAGGCCGTATAATCTTCCTCATTCTAACAATCAGCCGTCTATCGCTTTCTCAGTCTAATAACCAGCCACCCATCATTTCCAAGTAAACATCCATACAGCAAGATGATGTTCTCTCGCGCCGTCGCTATCGCTGTTTCTGCCATGCCCCTCCTTGCGGCCGCCAATGTAACTGGGGCTGGTGACAAATGCAGCACGGGGCCCATCCAGTGCTGCAACTCCACTGAGAAGGTATAGTATCCCCCAGGTGTTTGTCGTCTACTTCTCGATACTTATCATCCTTTCAGGCGGGTTCCCCCACCGGAGCTGCCCTCCTCGGCCTTCTCGGCATTGTCGTGCAGGATGCCAATGTCCTCCTTGGAGTGAACTGCTCCCCGATTACTGTCATTGGGGTTGGCCAGGGAGGCAGCTGCTCCGCCGAGGCCGTTTGCTGTGAAGACAACAGCCACGTATGTATCACGATTGACGGTGACTATCGCCTTATTGATATCGGTTTAATAGGGCGGCCTTGTTTCCATTGGCTGTGTTCCCGTGACCCTCTGAGTGGCTTACGAGCAAGAGTTGGACTCCGAGTTGAGCTAGCGAAGGATCGATTAAAGTCGTTGTCTCAAGTTGGTCATCAGTATAGCTAGTAATAGTAGAACAGAGGATTCGACTCTTGTGGTTGTATGAGGTCGAACTATGTCGCGCCGTATGCTCAGATGTTGTGTGTGCGCGCCAGTAAGACTTGAATAGCAACCAAACTCCCGCTCCAGACTGAAGCCTGAAGCTGAGCCTGGCCCTCATGAGTCGGAGTCGCGCACAGGTGACCTGTGACGTCACGCGAGTTTCACGTGCGGGCGTCTGTGGCCGCGTGGCTTCCTCTGAACTGCGGATCCCGGCGAGAGTGCTCTCTAACCACTCTCACTTTCACTACTACGGTCAACTCCTGCACCTCTACCGTCGGATATCTGCTGGGCTCACTCACAATTGCTCAACGGTCAAGCCTCAACCCCGCTTGAACAGGTGTAGACGGGCTGCACCGCTGGATTTGCAGATATCCGAGACAGCATGGTTCAGACCGTGTGAGTTGACCACACAACTCCAGCATGCAAAGCAGTACTTACATGACCATACAGACGGATCCCATTTACGGAAAGAGATGATGACTACCTTGCCCAGTATATCGCGAAGTATAATCCAGAAATGGAGGGTCGAAAAGGGAACGCCCTGTATGAACGGCTGGTTGAAGATGTGCGTTACAGCTTCTACTCTTTGTTCATTCGTTTATTGAGACCTTGCGATAATTGCTACTTCAGAAGGACAAGAAGTGGAAGTTTGCCAAGAGACATACCGCACAGTCCTGGCGCGACCGCTACGTGAAGAACAGAGACTATTTCGATACAAAGATCCAGCGCATCATACAAGCAAAGCAGGAGAAGCAAGCCGCTTTGCAACCTTCCTCCTCGCAGGCCCCGAAACCCGCATCCAGACCTCAACCTGAATATCGACCGGCACCGGCACCCTCTCCTTCCCAGAAACGTGCTCGGGTGAACTTCACGCCCGACGATGACCAGAAGATTGTCGGATACCTAGCGTCGTGCGATCACAGGGAGGGCAAGAGGCTGGGCCAAAAGCTATGGGTATCACTGGAAGATGTGCGTCCTCCTCTCTATGCTATTCCCATCCTCCTTCTCACGAATTGGCTGCGATGAACGCTCGTCTGCCAATCATGTCCTTTTCCTACCCCTCGAACTTCTGTCTTCACGACTGGTCTGGCTTATCGTCGCAGACGGACGAATATCCATGGGCGAAACGACACTCGTGGCAGTCCTGGCGCGAACGATACAAGAAGAACGAACTCTGGTTCAAGTGGGCCATTCGTAAACAGATGGCCGAAGACTCTGATGACGATGACGAGCCGACGCGCCCGAGATACCTGGAGGAACCCACCGTGCGCCGCAAGTCTTCACAACAACGTATGACGCAGTCTCCCGAGAAGCGCAAACGTATCAGTGAGAGCGGAGAGTCTCCCCCACGGAAGAAGTCGCGTGTACAGCAGAGGTCAGTGTCCAAGCGAGAGCGAGAACCGGTCGCGGGGCCGTCTACGCCGAGGAGGACGGGGCTGGATCCTGCATCCAAGGAGGTTATGGATCATGTCACAGAGCGTCCGGAGGGTGTCTCTGTATCATTGCATGAGGTGGAAGTGGCAGAGGGGGACACAGCAGATGCCGAAGTAGCAGATGCAGAGACGGAACCTCAAGAGGATTCTACCGAAGAGCACCCAGACCGTGGTTCAAATCACGATGGTTCAGATGGTGAAGACTCTGACGAGGAAGAAGATCTTGGTCCTCCTGGTCCTGAAGATTACCATGGGGAGATCTTTGAACCTCCTTCGCGCACCGAGGACAGCGCACCTGTTCCGAAGCGGACGTCTGCGTCCGGATCAGACTCCTCTGAGGCAGATAAGGCAGAGTTGTTCAAAATGCTCACAGACAACGACGTGCAGGATTATGTTGCGCAGAGTGATGATGACATGGAAATCGATGACGTGGCTAACAAGACATTGGTCGAGCTGGGGGGGTGCGTCGTGTCAGCGCTGTTGCGTGCGTTTGCAGAACGGATACTGATCTGGTGAAACTTCAGAGATGATGAGAACCAGAACCAGAACGAGGATATATCCGCACTTTCCGACACTCCTCCACCAGGCGCGTCTCCTCCGCCGCGGAAGCACAACGCGCGCATCGAACATGACATCGAGGCAGATCCCGGTACCTCAAGTGTCTCTCCCACCGAAGCAGCAGACATACGCCATCGTCTCGAGCGCTCCCATTCGCCCGCTCCTCCGCGCAAACACCCAAAGCGTATCCGCAGAATCTCAGATGAAGACTTCTTCGGTACACCTACATCCGCCGCTTCATCTCCTAGTGGCAGTTTGCCTGTGAATTCGCCCACGACGCAGCACCTCGCACATGTCAGCGAGCGTCGCTCTGTCGACCGCGGTGAGAGGGAAAGGGCGAGGGAACCTCCGCGGTTGGACGAGGGCCCATGGAATAAGGCGTACTCGGATGCTCGAGGGAAGTCCCGCGCCGGTCTATCGGGCAAGGCGCGCCGCAAGTCCGGCGTTGACTTTGAAGAAGAGGCGGAGATCATCGGGACACAGGACTCGATCGAGCAATCTAGTGAAGACGATAACATGGAGGCAGACGAGGAAACACCTATGCCGTGGCCACCTGTCCGGCGGAAGGATAAGGAGAAGACTTCTGCGCCCGCTACACCTTCGCACACGAAGACCAAAGGCAAGGCGCGTATGGTAGCAAATGCAGACGGCGCGGACCCTGGTCGTTTGGTTACGACGGAGAAGATTGTGATGACCACCGTGCGGACTGTCCAACGCGTGCCGAGAACGTCCAAGGGTACACCCTACGTTCGCGGTGCCATCTCTGCACCGGACGCTGAGGACACACCAATCAAACCTGAGCCTTCGCAACATCATCCGTTCAGTCAGCCTCGGGTGGCTCCCCCAGGACGGCTCCATCCCACAATTCGACGGACTCGAGCTCAAGTCCGGGGGCGTTCCCGCGAATTGGTGCCAGCAGTGGTGCGCCGATCTCGAAGGCTGCGATGGCGAGCTTCCAGAAGATGCTCCGCCCGGAGGGAGAGATGCGGAAGGGGGCTCCGCCAGAGTCATCTCCTTCGAAGGCCGAGAGAGATGCGAAGCGTATTCGGAGCGGTCCTCTCTCCACCACTCAGCGCAACAGTCTTGCAGCAATGTTGGGGAAGGGAGGCAAGGATGGCAATCGCAAACCCGCACCGGGACATGCGTCAATCCCAATCCCAAGCCTCAAGTCTATATTGTCATCCCATGCTCGAGCGACTATGTCTCCTCCTGCCATGGCTCGCGATCACAATGGAGAACGATTTGACCGGTTTGAGGAACATGATCAGGAGCTACCTACGTTTCCTCTGCCACCCCTCGCGCAATCGTCACCTTTGGGCGACAAAATCGGCTCCCGAGACCTCAACGACCTGGTACCATACACCTCCACCTCTCACACGCAGCGTATCGCATCTACCGGAGCGCGCCCGAACAATGGTAAGGGCCGCGCAGATGCGCCTCTGCATGTTCCTGGACACCCGCGTCAGCACACCCTAGGAGGACCAGAGGCACAAGCCACATCCCTTGGAAGGCAGGACAGCGTCCCTCGACCAAGGCCGCTGCGACAGTTCCTGCCCGCGTTCGACATTGGCGACGACTTCCTCGCACAGAGCAGCGCGCTCAGTCTTCTCTCTAACCTGCACAGGTCCGGGTCTGCTCACTCCCGTTCGTACTCGCTCGCCAATCCGCCAGGCTCTCGCTCGTCCCGTCACTCGCTGTCTCCGTTGCGCTCTGTTGATGCGTCGCTTGTGCGGGCGCTGCCGCCAAACGAGGCCGAGATTGTGATGGAAGTGGGCATGCAGGCCGTGCTGCGCATAATGGCGCTCAACCACGGCTTCAGCGAGGACACGGTCCGCCGGTTGTACGAGAGCGCTCGCTCGCTCGAAAAGACGGACGATATTCTCCGGAGGATGCGTGAGAAAGCCAACGATACCGGAAACGAGGTGCTGCAAGCTCTTGCTGGTGGTGATCAGTCGGATGACGACGACGATGTCCAAGAGCAGGAAGATGGGGACGACACTCTGTCGGTCGCGCACCAACTGGTGGGCGAGGTGGAGGACGAGCAGGCCCTCGTGCAGGATAGCTGGATGTATGACGAACTCCCCCTCGCCGAAAGCAGCCGTCTCGATGTGTCCCACGCCAACAGCTCGGGCAACTTCCGCTCGGATTCCCGCAACCGCAACCGCACCCTTCGTATTACGCGGGTAGATATCGAACCTGCTGCCTCTGTTCAGCAAGAGTACTCTCCGCCAAAGCACACTCGGGCCGCGAAGCATATCAAGAAACAGAGTCTTGAACACGGTCGCGCGCGGGGACAAGGAGACCTGGGAGTGGATGCGGGAGGTAGCCCGGGCGTCGTAGGCCAGCGACAGCCTTCAGCAGAGCTGAAGGCCGATGTCGAGCCCGGTGAACTTGCACGCATCTCTCACGACCAATGGCGTCGTCTCGGTTCTGGCGGAGCAAAGATCGTGACTGGGAAGGCACTTGGAAAGCTTTTGAAGTAGGTCATGTATGTATCTTCCATCTTCAACACATCTTCAAGTAAGGACTCTATTTGTTACGACTGCTATCGTGCTATCGATTTGTTCGGTATCTCTTCTGCCGCGTCCACTTGTGGTCTCATAAACCATCATCTTATCAGCAATGTACACACCAGTTCTCCGATGTTTTCTACAACATGGTACTTGTCACGGTTCAAGCACTCAAGACGGTCACAGTAAATTGTCGTAAGACGTGTCATAAAATTGCATACTACGAATCGCCGGAGGATGCACCCTCAGCACCTACGTTATTGGTCGTGCTGGACCCAGGACTGCACAACGCTATCGCATTGTAAGCGATGTCTTCACAAATTACGGACCACGCATCGCCACTCATGAGGATCAATAGATCGAATGTGACGGAGAGCAAAATGACAGCCGACACACAAAGTCTGTTGAAACTCAATCGCTTCATTTACGCTTTCGTACGTACTCGAGCACTCGAGTCGAGCACCGTTCCACGACCCTCTCGGCTTGGTCGCCTCTTGCTCAGGCTTGCCGGCCAACAGTGGGACCAGCCATACATCCAGCTCGTTCAAGCGGGAACGGCGACTTGGCACTGTTATATTATGTGTTACTACAGCGTGAAGGATTACTGCGCTCGGCATCCGAGATATACGCACCCGACCACGTCTCCTGGATGCGCAGGTATATAACCCCCTCTGTATTTTGAAGACTGACCAACAGCAGTCGACTCGTTCAGCGCACTCGCAGCCTCACGCATCTCACGCTCTTGTCCTCACGACTACTTGCATTGCCCTTCATGTTCTCCCGTATCGCCGCCATTGCGACCCTCTCTTTCGCTGCCTTCGCGGCGGCCGCACCTGCTGCTGGAAGCTGTAGCACGGGTCCCGTTCAGTGCTGCAACAGCCTCGAGAGCGTACGTCGCTCGTAGATATCCTTCAATCGATATAGTAGATGCTGATGAATTTGCATCTCGTAGGCGCACTCTGCTGCGGGCTCTACGATCCTTGCTTTGCTCGGGGTTGTCGTTCAGGACGTGACGGCCAAGGTTGGACTCGGCTGTTCACCGGTGTCGGTCGTTGGGGTCGGCAGTGGCAACGCCTGCTCAGCCACTCCTGTGTGCTGCCAAAACAACAACGTCGTAAGTATACTAATCTGGACGTTGGACTCGAGGATGCATACTGACATACCGGTATGCCTAGGGTGGCCTAATCTCGGTTGGCTGCATTCCGATCATCCTCTAGACCACGCACAGTCGAGTAGGACTCAACTGTTGCCCCCACATGTTAACGTAGATTCGATAATAATGCTCGTAATGCACCAGTTTGCCTTGATGGTTACAGTGTGCCTTCCATGATGGAGATGTGAACAAAGGGATATCTTGCGGGGAACGGTAACGCGCTGCCCTCGCCTCCTGGTGTAGGCCAAGAGGACGAGTTCGAAGTGATACTATACTGTGGGCGAGCGTATATGGAGATGTGCTAGCATCCACGAGACGTACTCGTCAATGACTCTGTCAGATGTGTCCGGTGTTTCATGTAGCAGGTCGTGGAATGCTCCCTACGCCATTATATGAACTGTTAACACAATGGTCGACGAGTCAGATGTGAATACGCACGTCATACTCTACGAGTTTCTTGTCTTTGACGTTGAGCTTGTGGAAGAACGCAGTCCCGGCTTTGGGGCAATTAACCTGTCGAGTAATCTGTCAGATAGAGCGTTTCCAGTGTCCCTGGAATCGGCTTACTTCGTCGATAGTTCCCCAAGTATTGAGAACCTAGCGGTATGCCTGAATGTGAGTTCTATGTATGCCAGTAGGGCTGGTGATTCTACGCACAGGGAGATCATACGGCCATCGCTTATATGCTTCATTCAAAAGCTCGTCCCCCTACGATAGATTCCACAGCAGGTAGGACAACTGAGATACATTGATACGGACACAACATACCTGAGAGAGCATGTCGTTTAGTCCACCGGCAGTCCCTCGCGGGAGGCGCAAGGGATCTTTCGCAAGAGCATCATTGACCTCGACGTCATGAGAGAATCTCTGGGTAGGCGTAAATCAGATATCAGCACTAGTTGAAAAGGCTAGAGGAGGGAGAGCTCGCAAAGATGGCGAATCACAAACTAACGCACCTCTTCCGGCATGGGGGCCGCAATTGGCAACGACGGAAAGACTTTACTGATAGCATTGACCACGGAGCGCACCAGTTTAGATGGAGGGTATGTGATACCAACTAGCGGTGCCTGTGCGATGATACCTGAGAGCATCGCGAGAGTGTTGGTTGATGGCGGAGAGCTTGTGCGGGTGGCGAACGCGAGAACCATCCCACCGCCCTATTTGAGACACTTAGGGATGAAGCCTCACCCGCAGATAGGTGGAAAGGGAGAAACTCACCGCTGAATGGCCCATCACAAATATCGGTTTGCCAGGGTATGTGCGCGAAACGTGATGCACCCAATGCTCAAGGTCGCCATGTTCAAGCAAGCGGCTCGTTTTGCCGTAGTACTCGTCCGGACTACGATTCTTGTCGTCTGGTGCGGTCCGTCCGAAACCGCGCAGGTCGTAGGCAAAGACAGTGATGCCGCGCTGCGCAAAGTGGGTATGGATGTTCTCATAGCGAGAAATGTGGTCCGCAAATCCATGGACGAAAATGAGGACGGCCCTTGCGGCATCTGTTTGGTAGGTCCTGGTATAAAACCGATGGCCATCAGGCGCATCGAGCCAGGCTTCAGTGAGAATGTCGGAAGGCATAGTGCGGAATGAGCGAGCGAGCAAGAGAGAATATGGGGAACAAAAAGACTCCCCCGTACCTCAACTATGTAGCCCCTATGTGCCAGGGATGAGCGGGCGCCCTCCTTTCGGTACGCCCGTGAAGGCGTTGTCGATATCGCTGAACAAGATGATGATGCGTTGCAGGCTTTTGGCAAATGTCGGAAATATCATCCCCCGCGCATCCTGGAGAGAAGGCATCCATCTTATGCCCATCCGGTCAATCCGAGAGGCCATCTGGAGGCATCCCAGTCAAGTTCCAGTAGCGATAACATCTGGGCGAATCCTAGGGTTCTGGGGAATTTCCGACATAAGTTTTGTTGCTTGCATGGGACGTGCCAGCGCCTCGCCCGAAGACTGTACGAAATGATGGCGACGCCCACAGGATGCACGATCAAAAAAACAGCGCGGCCCTCTTTCAGCACACTGCGAGCTTGTTGAGCGGTGGTCAGCCATCTGGAAGTAGGATTCGTCAGTGATTGCTTGCCAGTGCGGCCCTGACTGACATACTCTGCCAATCGTGTCTTACATGTCAGATTCTGCCTGTGCTAGTCCACTGAAAGGCTCCAAGGGATTAGGATAGGACAGTAAGGATGGATCATGATGATGCGGCAGGCCCATGAAGACCATTGAGACCCCACAATTTCAATTTTTGACTTCTAGTTGAAGTGGATAGTTTTCGGAGCTCTCGCAGCCACGTGGCGAGTGCATGGAGAACTCCGGGCCGGCGCGCCCAACTGAAGTCGTCTTGAAGGAGATGCAGAACTACAGTAATGACGATGCAAAGGGTCATCGATTACAATTCGATACAATATAGGTTACCTAAAACTAAACCTGAGACGCGAACAACGTGAAGGGTCAGAGATGAAGCATGTCACAGACGGACCCATGATGTTCATTCCTCAGAGCTAGACTTCCTGGCGCGTTTGGATGGACGTGACTCCTCGTCGTCGCGATCGCCGTCAAGGTAATCATCGTGGTCGCTGTCATTGTCAGTAGGAGAAGCAACGTTGCTGGAAGTCGCCTGATCACCAACGAAGTCAGCCACAGGCCAGTCCTCCTCAGTCAGAATGTCGGAGAGCAAAGACATAACAAATTCGTGGGTGTCGAGCTTTTGGGCCGCCTCGTCAACTTGTGGGGGAGGCAGAAGTTTGTGTTGTTGAGTCTCCATCTTCTTTGCGAATTGACGGCGCCAGAGGAGTAATCTGCGTTGATAGCTCAAAACCTGGTAGCGAGCCTTGATGACCTCCAACATTTTTGTGATGAAACGGTTCAGGGGGTGGTCGGGAAAGTGCATGGCAGATGAGGAGGAAGACCGGAAGAACTTCACCGTAGTGCCGTTATGCCACAGAGCGCCGTTTGACATTGCATCTTGCTTCTTGGTGCCACACCGATACGCGTTGTTGATAATCGTGGACGACTCGAAGTATTCCATGAGGAACCACTCCACTTCGACAACGGAGTTTCGCAGATATCGGATGCCGATGTAAAGCACGAGGTGGAAAAGCGATTCGATTTCGTCAGCGATACCGGGAGGCAGCCCCCAGAGGAGCAATGCTACCGAATCAAACTGCCAAGTGCCCTGGATATTGTTTAGATACGGCGGGACCACATCGGCAAGAGGACTCACATTTCTCCCAGACAAATGATGAGTCGTCTTCGTACCGCGCTCCGGGATGACTTTATAAAGTTCCGAGTCGGCCAGGTTTCCCCGGCGCCACTCCACGACTTGCTGCCCATCCTTCTCGACGATGGTGGGTAGGACATTGCCAACACTAATATCTCCGTGGAGGATGTGCGCCTTCGTGACAGCCTGCTTATGAGCTGAATACGTCGTCAGCGAAATTCCAAAAGATTGAACTAGATTGAACTACAATCATGGAGATTGCACGTACTCTCAGTAGCATCGAGCGTAGTCTGGATCAATTGGCGTGAGGAATTGAGTTCGCACAGAGGGAGGCAAACCTCGTTGACTACAAGGCGGTAATGCGAGAGGTGTCGCATACGAGAGCCTTGTCGTTGCTGCTTGTTCCCCGAAACATGCTTCGCGTCTCCACAACGGCCTCGCTTTGATTCACAAGTTCTACCATTTTTATCATCCAGATGGATACGCGTCTTCGTCCGGTGCATGAGGTCGCCGCCATACTGCAGCACAGTGGGAATCCTGGTTACGCTGGCTGTTGGGAGCGTCTTGAGTATCTCGCCTTCAGCCTCGATGCCAGCATAGTACTCCTGCCAGGTGTCATTCAACCAAACAAATCGAGACATCTCCACATCGACCGAGATATATCCTCGCGTACCCCGCCCGACCATCTTAGGCGCGTGAACAACGGGCTTAGCAATGAGGAATGTCTTGTTACCCTTATCACTAGGGACCGTGACCCGGTACCTCGGCCACCCATCCTCTAGAGATTCTGCAAACTTCTCTCGGACGTAAGCGAAGGTGCCAGTAGATTCATTGCCGTCCTTGTTACGTGCAGGAAGTGGGAGTGTCGTGCCTTCAACACCACTGAGATCGGGCGGCTCCCTCGCCTGTTTCAGATGTTGCCCGGTCGCCAGCTTATCCATGAGCTTGTAGTAGTTGTCTTTCTTCTTGAGAGGCACTGCGGTGTTGTCGAGACCCTGATCTTCTTCGGACAGCAAGGAAAACCTCCAGAGGAAGTCACGAAGTAGGCCAGGGTTCTCGACGTAGTCAAAGGCCTCAGTGGAGATGGTGCCGCCACGTTCCCAGCGTGTCACACGAGCCTTAGTGCCGTCGATGAGAAACATTATAACAGCAGTACGCTGCTGGCGAGTGAAGGCGTGCAGTGGGTACGAACTGTCCTGACCTCGATTCGCAGTGCAGCTTTGTGCACCCGCGTTGCCAGTGGTGTCGTCGAAAGGATCGTTGCCAGCCTCACCACATTTGAATTCAATCAACGCGCGCAGACGCGCCCAAAGAGGACGCCCATCGCTTGGTGTTTGACCAGAGAGGTAGATGGCTCCGTTCACCTTAGAAGGATCATCGGTCGCCTCGGAAAGTGCGACCTTGTAACCAGGACAGAGGCGTCGCTTGTTGACGATAGCGGTCTGTTGCAAACTGTTTAGCTACGCCAGCAGACGCAGTATCATGTTACTCACCCATTCTTTGGATATATCCTTCTCCGAGGTCATGCCAAGAAGTCTGGTGAAATTGGGACTCGCTGGTTTGGAGTCTAGTAGGGTGCTCGGGGGTAAAGGGAGGAATTTATCGAGGAACTTGGACGAGTGGAGGTAGACCGACATATCGGCTGAGTCTTCCACAACGCGAGGTTGAGCAATGTTGGGACGTCGGATAAG
The DNA here is from genome assembly GCA_022606135.1 of Fomes fomentarius. NCBI lineage: Eukaryota > Fungi > Basidiomycota > Agaricomycetes > Polyporales > Polyporaceae > Fomes > Fomes fomentarius. The sequence goes on from JABYQN010000001.1 coordinate 231,850, forward strand.
AGATACTTGTGTGTGTACACGGGAAGAGTAGAGGTTATATCACTGACGAAGCTCAGTCAGCGAATCTTTTAAACTCTAGGGAAAAGAAGGCGGTTTGGAATGGCGCACATCCACATCCACGGCGACCACGGCGCCAACAATCAAACTTGACAATGCTAGGATCTGTGGTTTGTAAACGTGGACTAGACGAGCCTCCGACGAGGACAGTGATTGGTGTTCAATAGAATAACCGTGACGCTGGTTCGCTGCGATCCTTTGTTGTGAGGGTTCACTTTGGTGGTCGGTCACGGTCCTTACCGTGGCGCGACTGGAGTCGGAGCCTCGGACCGGGCCGGTCCAGGTAAGCGCTTCAAGAGTTCCCCACTCACTGCCATTACATTCGGTAATCGTGAAGAGCACCACGCTATAGACATGAGATCAAACACTGAAAAGCCCGGTCTTCCCGCAAAGTCCGCGAGGGGTCGAAGAAGATCTTTGGGACACGTTGGGAAAAGCGGACCACCCAGAAAAGTGCCAACATACTCAGTTGCACGTATCTTCCCGCACGATCCTATAAGATGGTATTCAATTCTGGCGTCCTCGTTCTTGTTATGATCATCTGACGCAGCCTGAACTGTGCAGCTCATACTCAAAGAACTCGTTCAAGTCAGCAGTCAAGGCCAACAAGTCGCGACGCACGTGTCCGTTACGGACGTTCCGCTGCGAGCATTGCAGTTGCCACGAGCTGTCACTTGTAACGAAACTAGATCAAGAAGCCTTGCCACATGTCCTGACTCCAACGTTGGCTATGGCTTCTTGACGCGCAGACGGCTTTCCAGCTCCCGCAAGGCGGACGTATAACATGTTCCAGAAGCTGCATCAGTTGACCTGCAAACCTGTCCTTAAAGGTACGACGCACTACTGATTTCTAGCGCGTATCTACTCTCTCCGACCTCCACTGGCAGCTCAGCTCACTCATGCAGCTCCATGCCGTCTTCAGCTTCGCTTTTCTTGCCCAGCTCGTCCAAGTGGGGCGTGCGACCTGGATAGATCCCGTAACACTAGATGCCTGCCCAGGATACAATACCGAGAAGGTCGTCGACCATGGTCACAGTCTATCTGCAGACTTGGTGTTGGCCGGCAAAGCGTGCAACGTTTATGGGGCGATATCGAGAGGTTGAAGCTAGAAGTCACTTACGAGACCAGTGAGTACTCAGATGAATGCATGATTTGATTGCACTTCTCTACATTTTTGTGTGTCCCACATTCGGACTTGAGCCAAGTTATCGAGTCCGGTTGAGACCGAGCTGTTATGAATGGCTGTCAGGTGTAGGGTCAACTGCTTCTGTACCATCAAGACGGGGGTTTATATCCGCGTCCCACGCTACCGTGACATAGCGCATAAACGCAGCGAACCAATGACGTTTTCTGGTTTTTCGCTCAAGCGCTCAACGATCGCAGACGGCTTGAACAGCGTTCCCATTACGAGCCCGCAATCTGACTCATTGAAATATCCTACTCTCTCTCTCAGGAAATCGCATTCACGTCAAGATCACCGACGCCGCAGAGCAACGGTACGAAATTCCAGAGATCGTTTTCCCGCGCCCACTACCAGCCGGTCCGAGCCTAGCCAGACCACTCAGTTCAAACATCCGCTTCAATTACACGACCTCGCCCTTTGCATTCTCTATTCATCGTACATCGACACATGAAGTTCTCTTCTCCACCGCGTCGCACCCTATCATCTTCGAGCCGCAGTACATGCGCGTGAAGACGGATCTGCCAGCAAACGCCAATATCTATGGCCTGGGAGAGCACACAGACACATTCCGTCTGCCGACACACAACCACACCCGCACACTGTGGGCACGCAATGCGAGAGGGATCCCCCAGGGCTCGAACTTGTACGGAACGCATCCGGTCTACCTCGAGCACCGCGCGACGGGCACGCATGGGGTATTTCTCGCTAATTCCAACGGAATGGATATCAAGATAAACGACACGGAAGGCCTCGGTACGACACTCGAGTACAACATCATTGGTGGCGTGTTGGATTTCTACTTCCTTGCGGGGGACGAACAGGACCCAGCTGCTGCGGCTCGTCAGTACGCGGAGGTGGTTGGGACTCCGGCTGAGGTACCCTACTGGTCTTTCGGTTTCCATCAGTGCCGTTGGGGATATCAGAGTGAGCAGTATGTGATGTTATCTTTACACACATACTGAAATTGCTCGGTAGATTACATCGACACTGCAGAGGTGATTACCAACTACTCGGCTGCCGGTATCCCGCTTGAGACAATGTGGAATGATATCGGTGTGTTAGTTCTCCTGAGAAGTCGCCTGCTGCACAGTACTGACAGGTCATATTCGTAGACTACATGGATCATCGCCTCGTCTTCACACTCGATCCAGACTACTTCCCGCTCCAACGCATGCGCGAGATCATAGAATACCTGCACTCGCACGGCCAGAGATACAGTGAGTATACCAATAGTCCGGGCAAGGAAACGCCCATGCGAATTTTAAGCTCATTCTATCCATAGTCTTCATGATCGATCCCGCCGTGGGATACCGTCCAGGGGAGGGCTACGAACCATTCGACCGCGGCACGGCCGCTGATATCTGGCTCAAGGCTGCAAATGGCAGTAGTCCTTACCTTGGTTTATCCTGGCCTGGAGTCTCAGTATGGCCTGACTGGTTTAACGAGAAGGTGCAGGTGTACGTACTTGCGCCGTCTCAATATCATCACGTAGATGGCTGACCTCGCCTTCAAGCTACTGGACAGACGAGTTCGAACGCTTCACGAACCCCGATACTGGCCTGGACATTGATGGTGCTTGGATCGACTTGAACGAACCAACTAGTGTGCGTCTATGGGGGTATATTACTCTAAGCCATTGAGAAGAGTCGCTGAGGTTTGCATTGCAGTTCTGCATCTTCCCTTGTGCGGATCCTTTCCAGCAAGCCAGAGACCAAAATCTCCCACCTCCACGTCCGGCCCCGCCACCAGACCCTAACGCACCCATTCTTGGGCAGGCTGTCCTAAACAAACGTGTCGACCACGATCAGGATGATATCCAGTTCCCACCATATGAGATCGAGAGCTGGGCAGGTCCGCTTTCCAACGGCACAGCGAATGCAAGTACTCCTTATCCCGGTCTATTCTCCGTGCTCACCGACGTGATACACCACCAGGTAGAAGCGCTCCATGCGAACGGGCTGGTGGAGTACGACACACACAATCTCTACGGCACGATGATGTCCACGGCCACTCACAACGCGCTCCTTGCGCGCCGCCCTGGCCTGCGCACTGTAGTCATCACACGCTCGACGTTCGCTGGGGCGGGGAGGCACGTCGGAAAATGGCTGGGTGACAACTTGAGCGAGTGGTCGCACTACAAGCAGTCGATAGCTGGTATCCTTGGCTTTGCCGGGATCTTCCAGATGCCCATGGTTGGAGCGGATGTGTGTGGCTTCAACGATAATACCACCGAGACACTCTGTGCTCGGTGGGCTCTGCTTGGGGCGTTCTACCCCTTCATGCGCAACGTGAGTTGCCAAGATAAATAGCAATAAGAGATTCAGTGATGACGGTTCTTCTCATATAGCACAACACGAATACGACCATCAGCCAAGAATTCTATCGCTGGCCGTTGACCACTCTCGCAGCCAAGAAGGCGCTCGATACTCGTTACCGTCTTCTCGACTACCTCTACACCGCATTCCATCAAGCAAAGACCGACGGAACGCCCGTCCTCGCACCGCTCTGGTACCACTACCCGAAAGACACCAACACCTTCGGCATCGACACCCAATTCTTCTTTGGCCCTTCTATCCTCGTCTCTCCCGTCATCGAGGAGAACTCGACCTCAGTCGACGTGTACTACCCTCCGGCCGAGCTCTTCTACGACTTCCACACGCTCGAGGCCGTACGGGGTAACGGCACCACCACACTTTCGGACCTCGACTTCACATCAATCCCTGTGTCGGTCAAGGGCGGGGCTATTCTCCCCCTGCGCATGCACAGCGCGATGACCACCGAGGAGCTGCGTGCGACCGACTTCGAGCTGGTCGTAGCTCCAGATCCCAAAGGCTCCGCATCGGGCTCTTTGTATCTGGACGACGGGGTGTCGATCGTGCAGGAGAAGACGACGGAGGTATCGTTCGCGTACACTGGAGGGAAAGGTCGCACTGGCAGCCTGCTGATTGTCAGAGGCTCCTTCGATTACCCGACGAGGGTCAAGTTGGCAAGGGTGCGCTTTGCGAATATCAGGAGCGTTCCACGGAGTGTCAAGATGGATGGGAGGGCAGTGGCTAAGGAGAAGATCACACTTGATCGCGAGAGAGGGGTGTTGGTTGTTGAGTTGGATATTCGCTTCAGCTCGAACTTCGCTGTAGAGGTCGCCTACTGAATCATCCTCTCGTGTTGAGCCCCGCCGTCCACATCAGTACTCGAATCTGTTTGTGACCCTGTACTGTCGTCAGCACCATTGCAATGTATTCGCGCGATGAGCAAGTTGATCACAGCCCAAGAAACGAGGAAGAAATAGTGAATTATGAAAGATCGTACTGAGCACAGTAAGCCAGGCTACGGTAGTAGTGAACGACGGTCAGACAACGAGAGTGTGTGTGCACTGATACTAGAGTGTGAATAGTATGGTAGCAAGTCCAGTTCTTGCCCTCAAAACAATTTTGATCACAGCCCTTAATGGAGCTGGAGCACGAAGCTCGACTTAAATGGAACATCCAAAGCAACATCCACCACACCCGTCGCGCTATCAAACGCAACCTTGTCCTTGCTCACCGCCTTGCCATTCAACGTCACGCTCTTCGGCGCGCTCTTCGCGTTCGCGAACCGCACGCGAGCGAGGTTCACGCCGAGCGCATAGCCGTAATTGCCCCTGACGGTGAGCCTGCCGCTCTCGTACGCGAACGAGACGTCCGTCGTCTTCTTCTGCTCGAGCGACACGCCGTCGTCGAAGTACAGCGAGCCAGACGCGGTGCCCCTAACGTCGGGCGCGACGACGAGCTCAAAGTCCTGCCTGCGCAGCGCGACCGTCGTCTGCGCGCTCTTCGCGCGCAGCGGGAGCACCGCGCCGCCCTTGATCGACACGGGGATCGCGGTGAAGTTGACGTTCGAGAGCGTCGTCGCGCCGTTGCCCTGCTGCGCCTCGAGCGTGTGGAAGTCGTAGAAGAGCTCGTTCGGGTAGTAGACGTCCACGGAGGTCGAGTTCTCCTCGATGACGGGCGAGACGAGGATCGAGGGGCCGAAGAAGAACTGAGTGTCGATGCCGAACGTGTTCGTGTCCTTGGGGAAGTGGTACCAGAGGGGGCTGAGCACAGGCGTGCCATCCGTCTTGGCCTGGTGGAAGGCGGTGTAGAGGTAGTCGAGGAGACGGTAGCGGACGTCAAGCGCGTTCTTCGCGGCAACGGTGGTGGTAGGCCAACGGTAGAACTCCTGACTGATGGAGGTGTCGCCGTTGTGCTGTACGCCCACTGTCAGTCCCCGACACTCAGAATCCAGATCCAGCGAGACAACGCTTACGTTACGCATGAAGGGGTAGAAGGCGCCAAGACTCGCCCAGCGCGCACACAGAGTCTCCGTCGTGTTGTCGCCGAAGCCGCAAATGTCAGCGCCGACCATCGGGATCTGGTAGATACCAGCAAAACCAAGGATGCCGGAGATCGACTGCTTATAATGCGGCCACTGGCTGAGGTTGTCGCCGAGCCACTTGCCAACGTGCTTGCCTGCACCAGCAAATGTCGAACGTGTGATGACAAGCGTCTTAAGACCGGGACGGCGTGCGAGGAGGGCCTCGCGTGTCGCGGTCGACATCATCGTGCCGTAGAGGTTGTGCGTATCGTACTCGATAAGACCGTTTGCGTGGACGGCGTTGGTCTACAAATGCACTGTGAGTCCTTTGTGGGCGAAGTGAAGACGAGTGACGTACGTAGGCAGTCTTGTCAGAGAGCGCACCAGTGGGGACCTTGTTGTCGATGGCGTAGGGCGGCGCCAAGACGTCCTCACCGGTGTGGTCGACACGCTTGACAAGGATGGACTGCTGACCGAAGATCGGCGCATTAGGGTCTGGTGGAGGGTTAGAGCGGGGAGGAGGCAAGTTCTGCTGCTTGGCCTGCTCGAATGGATCGTCACAGGGGTAGTCGCAGAACTAAAGGGTGTGAACAATGAGCGATGTGCTGCGCTGCATATGAGATGTATGGCACATACGCTGGCGGGCTCGTTCATGTCAATCCAAGCACCGTCGATGTCGAGACCGGTCTCAGGACTAAAGAAAATCTCAAACTCGTTGTTCCAGTAGCTGACGAAGGTTCTGTCAATGGACCATAGAGATACACTAATGTGTACTCACTCCTGAGTCTTCTCGTTGAACCAATCGGGGTAGACAGTCACACCGGGCCAGACAGCGCCGAGGAAGGGGCTGCTCCCGTTGGCAGCCTTGAGCCAGATGTCGGCGGCGGTACCGCGGTCATATGCTCCATAATTCTCGCCCGGAGCGTAACCGACAGCAGGATCAACCATGAGGACTGGAGACCTAGTGTCAACAGGCGCATGCACAGGAGTCACAGAAGCACGAGCACGTACTGAACCTCTGATCATGCTTGTGGAGGTAGTCGACAACCTCGCGCATGCGATTGACCGGGAAATAGTCGGGGCTCAGGGTGAAGACGCGACGGCGGTCCATGTAGTCTGAATATGACGTCGTTAGACTGAACGCAAAGGTTGTACTTATTCACAACATACCGATGTCGGTCCACATAGTTTCAAGAGGAATACCCGCAGCCGAGTAGTTCGTGATGACCTCAGAGACGTCGATAAAGTCTGTGCAACCTGTCAGCGCCGGAGCAGACTGACAGAGCGAGAGGGCGAATCACCATTGTAGCCGAAGCGGCATTGGTGGAGGCCGAACGACCAGTACGGAACCTCCGCAGGGGTACCAACAACATCGGCATACTGACGTACCACCTCGGTCGGGTCGTTTTCGTCTCCTGCAAGGAAGTAGAAATCGAGGACCCCGCCAATGACGTTGTACTCGAGCGTCGTGCCAGCGCCCTCAGTGTCATTAATTTTGATATCTATACCATTCGAGTTCGCGAGAAAGACGCCATGTGTGCCCGTCGTGCGGTGCTCGTAGTAGATCGGGTGGTTTCCGTACAGGTTCGTACCCTGAGGGACACCGTATGCGTCGCGCGACCAGAACGTGCGCGTGTAGTTGTGCGTCGGCAGGCGGAAGCTGTCCGTGTGTTCGCCGAGGCCGTACAAATTCGCGTCTGCGGGCAGGTTCGTCTTCACGCGCAGGTACTGCGGCTCGAAGATGATCGGGTGCGATGCGGTCGAGAAGAGGACCTCGTGCGTCTTCGGGCGGTAGATCGAGAAGGAGAAGGGGGAGGTCGTGTAATTGAACCGGATTCTCGATGTCAGCGGGCCGGAGAGGACGTTCGTGTCGGGACGAGGAAGAACCGACTCCGCGATTTCGTACCGTTTGTCAGCCGGGTCGGTGATTTTGACGTGGATGCGGTCCTCTGCAGTTGGTGCATTCAGTTGACCTCATTACGCACTGGCAACTCCAATATGACATGTTGGGATGGCCACCTCATTATAGCTCTCGCATAAACCGTCACAGCGGGCAATCCCTGGTTTCTTCCCAACAAAAGTGGAAAGGCGTGACCATACGTCAACCTTTCTTCTGCATGTGATCAAAACGCAGAAAACGCGTTGAATATGCAACGAGTAGGTTACCCTCTTGTGGGATGTGAAAGAAAAGCGAGGGATTTGATAGCAAACGTCCGCTGTGGATAGGGACAGTAATTGGGGCATGACGCGTCCACGTGACCCGATCCCCACTCATGGAAAGACGCGTCATGGCAACAACACCGGCACTGATGGAATGAACGGAATACGTTGCATCAGCAGCCAAAACCAAGAAAAAGCACTGCTATCTTGGTCTGCCATGCATTCATTCTGCGGATCGCTAACTTCGAGGGCCGCAGAATGGCGCGAAATAGGCGAAAGGGAAGTACGTCTGCGACAAGTCCGTATGAGACCGCACGGGCTAACTGCCGGCATGACAGACCCTCTGACAGCACGGAGGAGGACTAACGGGAGTCTAAGGGAGGCGCGACGGAATGGATAACACAAGGAGGACCGGGAGCATGAATGAAGGGTGAAAACGCGCACTCACTGTTCTCGTAGGTCACCTCGAGCTTGAGCTTCTCGATATCCTCTCCGAAAACGTTGCACGCCTCCCCTCCGAGGACCAGATCAGCGGTGAGCTTGTGTCCACGGTTGACGACATTCTTCGCCTTGTATCCGGGGCACGCGTCGAGGACTTTGGGGTCGGTGACGGTGGCGCTGGCCAACGAGATGAGTTGGCCGAGAAGCGCAAACTTGAGGGCCGCACGGAGGTACATCGTTGGCGATGTGGGGGAGTAGTTGGAGGTACGGACTCGCACGCGGGAGCATCAAGCCATGGCAGGCAGGGTATGTATATAAGTCAACCCCGAACGCCCGTCGGGCCTGGAAGGCTGGTCAGTGGAATGCAGCAGAAGGAAGATGTCATCCATGCAACTTAGGCATCGCGGCAGAGCTCCATTGCCGTAACTACATATTGGCTTCTTGTCGAGCGTCCGCGAGGCGGGCATGCTCACTTGACCAGGCGGGAGGCATGTGATGATGCTTCAACGGTCACATCTGATGGCGGCGGTTTCCGGTTGAGACTTTTCAAAATTTGAGTTTTGAATGCACAATGTGAATAGGAACGCCAAGCCAGCGATGGGCGGAAGGGGGAGGAGGGTATAGAATCCTATAGACACTGGTAGACAGTCAGGGGGGGCGAGGATGCGAGAGAACGAGGTGCAAGAGTCCTGCAGTTTGTGAATGGTGTCTACTAGTAGCTTGAGTCTGGAATTCGACAGATTTGAGGGCAGATACTGACTGATCTATCTGCCTGCCAGTGCTACCTCTACCAATGACCGTATTGGCTATCATGTACGATGCGGCGGAGGCCCGAGGGTAGATCGTTCAGTCGCTAATGCTGCGTGCTGCGGTTGTTTCCACTGTGCTTCACCGATAATCAGCATGGTGAGGTGTAGTGCCCTGTTTGATAAAAGACGGTCTGGAAGTTGAAGTTGAACTGCTACCACAGGTTCTTGAAGTGGTCTTCAGAGAGACCGTCCAGACTCCGAATGGACTGACCTACGAATACATTGACACGTGAGTGTCGCTATGCGGAGGTGCTATAGTGTAGTGGTTATCACTCGGGATTTTGACTTGTTCTGATCAACCTTCCCGAAACCCAGGTTCGAACCCTGGTAGCACCTTTTGGCACATCTCACATCGTGCTACGACCCGCAAAACAGTGACTCGATCGTTCTCATATTTACTACTGGGAATTGTACAACATTGCCTAGGCAATGCTGAATCTCATGGGAGAGGGTACATGGACTTGTTGATTGGCAATCGAGCGCGTCTCGGTGTTGTATAAGAACTAGTTGCTGCTGCAGGTCTATCTCGCAAGCACTGATATTCCGACTCGTCCTTGTGTTAAACACAAAGATGGTTCTATTGCTCAAGAGGCAGACTAAAAGACCAATTCTCTTGCAGTAATCATGCATTGGCGTATGTCGGACACTCCGCCCGAGCGCGCAATCGGCGGAGTGAGGTGGCAGTGCGCGGCATCAGTCGGCATTCTATTTTAGGGATTTACGCAGACTAACTGCGGGCGACCATGACGAACTGCACTCTGTCTCGAACTATCACCACCTCTGCCCCGGAGTCGTGTGTATATACCCTGACATACCCTTCGTCTGTCGAGTAAGCTTGTCTTTTCTTGGTACGTTCGTCACACAAGCTGTATCTGTGAAGCAGGTGCTCAGCATGAGGCACTGCCAGCCGATCTATCCATTGATTGATCCATATTCATTCACTTATTTAGGAGCTTCTGACCATGTCATCTGAGCGAGACCCCCTCATACCACGCACCGCGTCGCCCGAGCCGGCTGACTCCAAGAAGTTCACGAAAGTAGGGCCTCTGGAAATCTCCCCCTCTACTCGTTACGGAATTCTTGCAGGTATCTGGGTTGGTACCTTTCTGTCTGTGTGTACATTTCTCTCATGTGTGTATCGTACCTCCAATGCTGAGAATATATTTGTCGTCCTAGTCTCTGAATAGTACGTCGCGATACGATCTCATTTGTGTCCGATCCTCATGAGTCTCGGCGCAGCCACTCTGGTTGCCACACGTGAGCTGCCTGCATATGATCTTTCTCGAATGCGCATGCATTGAAGTTATGACTTTCTTTGAGTGCTTCCGTCCATCTCGTCGGACTTCAACAAAGCACATCAGGCCAGCTGGTTGGGAACAGCGTACGTCCTAACGATCTCCGTGAAATAGAGTGCCTGACGTGTCCGTCACAGGTACCTGCTTGCGACATGTACATTTACCCCGCTATACGGGAGGTTGTCTAATGTTCTTGGCCGTCGAGGCGCGAATCAGGTTGCGGTCGTCTTCGCAGGACTGGGTACTATAGCCTGCGGTCTGTCTTCGAACATGGAAATGCTCATCGCTGCCCGATTCGTGAGTCTATCTTCGTGCTGCTGGTATCCACACGCTGACCTTCACGTCCCAGCTTGCTGGAATCGGCGGCGGAGGACTCTTCACGACCGCAACGTGAGCGCTCTGTTTGCATGCTACGGCGCTCTTCTAAGCTGTTCAATTATAAGGATCATCACGAGTGACATGTATTCACTGAGGGTATGTTGCTATTCTGTGTAGTAAAGAGGAATTGTGCTCACATAGCCTTAGAAACGAGGCTTAACCCAAGGTGTTGCTGCCGTTTTCAACAGCGTACGTCATAACATCATCTACAGCGGCTCTTTTCTATTTTATCCACGAAACCTTACGCAACAGATGGGAATGGGCCTTGGAGGTCCTCTCGGAGGATTCATCGCTGACCGGTAAGTGACGTCATTGTGACCAGCCACTGCATCCGAGCTCTATTGATCCCTTCACAGCCTGGGCTGGCGTTGGGCATTCCTCCTCCAGCTCCCGCTGTTTTTGGCCGCATTCTCCCTTGTGACATTCTACTTGAACTATGTAACGCCAGTACGTATCTATGACGGTCGTGCTATATAGTAAAGGCTCACTCGCAATCATCTACAGGGAAGGAGCAAGAGTGCCAAGGAAGTACTGAAACGAATCGACTATGGCGGCAGCGTCTCTTTGCTCGTTGCGGTATGTTGTCCACGGTTCCTTATGTACTTTGTGGAGAAATAACTGTGCGATAGGTCTTGTCAGTCCTCGTCTTTCTTAGTATGCATTTTAGTGAGGAACACCCGGTACGTCTCCCCACCCAGCTCTGGCTGCCTTCTAGCCTGTTCAATTCAACACTACAGTGGGATTCGCCAACAGTTTACGGGCCCTTTGCATCTGCCATCGTTTTTGCTATCCTCTTCGTTGTGGTTGAGCTCAAGGTTGCACCGGAGCCGATCCTCGCGCCGTTCCTGCTCCGGGAGAAGATCCCAGTGATCGTCGGAATCAGTAACTTCCTCGTCGCGACGTGCAACTTCACGATCATGTACAACTTCCCGACATGGTTCCAGACTGTGCTACTCACGAGTGCGAGCGAGGCCGGTGCGTATCGTCTTCACATGACAAACGTCGCCGTGCTGACATCCCTTCCTCTTCCTTCTCTCTGTGTAGGTGCCCATCTCATCCCTAACGGAGTCTCGATCTCTTGCGGTTCGCTTTTCGCAGGGTACGTGCTCCTCTCTCGCCATTGCCATCGGAGTGGATATCCCCCAGCAGACTAAATAGTACTCGTGCAGATGGGTGATGCACCGCACAGGGAAGTACAGGCATCTGAACCTCATCTTCGGGTTCTTCCCGTTCATCGCTGCGATCCTGCTCTCTAGGATGCGCGAGGATTCGCACCCTGCCGTGCTCTGGCTCAGCATCGTACGTGTTGCAATCCGAATCTCGTCCCTCAGTGAGGGAGCTGACGCAGGCATTGTACGGACGCGTAGATCCCGGCTGGGTTCGGCAACGCAGTTGTGTTACAGACCATGCTCAGTGAGCTCCCTTTCCTCTGTGTCATACGCTGCTATCACGTACTGACAAAGCATCCAACATCCCAGTCGCACTGCTTGCACACCTTCCCCGTACGTGACCACCATTTGAATGTAGTTGACTACAAACTGATAGCAGAGCACCTCGCCTGTAGAGGATGCAATGGCCGTCGGAACAGGATTCGGGCAGCTGTTCCGGGGCATCGGCCAAGTGGGCGGTGTCGCCATCTCGTCTGCGCTCTTCCAATCCATACTGACCGACGAGCTGCGCAAACGCATCCACGGCAACGGCGCCGAAGAGGTACGTCGTTCATCCCTCTCTGCCTCCGGTGTCTGGTCTTCCCCCCCCCTTCTTCGTGAGAGTGACTGATATGCCGCTGGCGGTGGTGGTGGTGGTGGTGCTCGGTGCAGATGATCAGCAAGATCCGGCACTCGTCCAAGCTCGTCGCACAGCTCCCTCCGGACCTGCAGCGCGCCGCGCGCGACTCGTACGCCATCGCCCTGCGCGCGGTCTTCATCATGGCCGCCGTGTCCACCCTGTGCGCGTACATCGTGCGGCTCCCGGTGCGTCCGCCCCCGCGTTTCTCTGTCGTGCAAATTAAAAAGCTCCAGCCACTAATTCCTCCTCCCTCGCCCCATCCCGTCCTCTCGTCGTGCGTCATGTGCTATACGTAGATCCCAGACAAGCCCCTCGACCAACCCCGCCCCCGCGCGCGCTCGCTCGGGGAGCTCCCGAACCCGCACCCGACGACGCCTGCCGCGCTCGCCGAGGAGCTCCCGCAGTCGAGCAACGCGAGCGCGTCCGCGACCGAGGTCGAGCGCGACGACGAGGACGACAACGATACCGACAGCGACGTGGAGGCTGCCGCTGTGTCGCCGATTGATGTGCCCAAGGTGCCGCGGCTCAGGAGACTGTCGACCTACGAGAGCTCGGACGGAGGTATGGATTTGGAGGATGACGTTATTGGGGGGTCCGCGAGGCGGTGATGGGGAGAACGGGAGATACGAGTTGACGAGCAGAAGGTGATTGATACTGGACTGCACATGGACGGACGGACGGGCTCGCAAAGCATTCGCTGCAAAGTATAGACGAGGCACATGCGAAGATGCGCTTTTTCTTGATACCCGCATTGTTCGTGTTGGCACAGGACAGCGGCCGAATTTACGATTCCCCTTCATGCTTGGTTGGGTCTTGTTCCTCGCGTCGCATCTGCTCCCCATGCCTGGACTCAAACGGATATGATTCAAGACATAATGATACATTCGCCTTCCTTGTCCTCTTCGTGTTCTCACATTCGACCACATCCAGCCCCAACCCGTCACCCAATCCGAGACATCCACGCCAACACTCAGAAGTACGCCTGCCACGTACAGTCAGCCATCCATACCGTATACAGCGAAACCCACAGCATCGGTCAAAATACTCACAGCAGCGTTCGGGGGGCTCGCAACACCACCAAGCCTGTTGTTATTGTATTGTATATTGGTCATAATTCCGCAGTCAGTCACAGGAAAAAGGGACATCGGATTGAACTCACACGTTGAGAGGCCAGGACGAGAAGAAGAACGTGTACCGGCCGGTCTCGGCGCAATGCTTCGAGAGCGCCTCCAGGTCGAAGAACTCCCCGATCGGCATGCCCCACATGCTATACATATATGTTGCGTGAGTATCGTCGCACAGACTATCTATCGAGGAGAGCATAGCTGAGGCAGAGAGAGGGTTGGAGGTACGTACCCGAGGAGCGTGGAGTGGAGGTGCGTGACGCCCTCCGGTGGGGGCCAGCGCTGCGCAATCGAAGAAGCATGAGAATGGTTTCGGGGCGGCAGGGAGAAGGAGAGCGCAAGAAGATGGGACGAACCTCGAGAGCGGGCTGGTCAGACGCGATGGCCGCGAAGTGGTTGTCCCACAGGAAGCGCTTCATGTCCTCGGTCTGCTCGATGCCCGCGCTGTGGTCCCCATTGCGTCAGTACACTCGGCTGCTGGCACACCAAGAAACGAAAAGAGAGAAGAGAAGGAGGGGCTGGCTGCTCACAAGGTCTCGGGCTTGCTCCCCAGGGCATCACGCTCCTCATGGGTAGCGCCATAGAAGCGCTGTATGAAGCCGACACGGAGGATGAGGATGTCCGCCGGGCGGAAGGTCACGCCCTGGGCCTTGGCGGCGGCGAGGATGTCCTGGAGGGGGATGGCGTGCGTCGTGATGGGATCGTACGGCAGCTTGCCGTGCAGGTCCGTGTAGTACTTGACGAGGTCGATGAAGACACCGCGGCCGCAGATGCCGTGTTGGGCCCAGTCTATGCGGGGGGAGGTGGATGAGCGATCGTATTCGAGTGAGAAATGTTTGGAGGAGTAGGCGACAGCAAGAACGTACTGTGGATGCCATACTTGATGAGGTCGGGATCAACGTTCGTAGGATCCTGGATATGGATGTCCCCGTGCTTGAAGAACGACGCGGGCGTGCCCCCGTAGAACAAAGCATGGTGGAGCAACCCGAAGTGCTTCAGGCCGTCCCACTGGGTGCCTGATTGGGTATTCTGCAGGGCGACATTTGAAACATTTAGCACAAGCAACGAAAGATGGTAGATGCCTGAGCACTGACGATGTGAAGGTGGTCGTCCTGGACGGCACCGTATTCGGGCTTGTAGATAACGTGGTGTTCAGGAGCCTTGCGGCCAAAGGCAGGCTGCGGACGAGCGAGAGATCAGATCTCATTTTCAATATGGAATGACATCAATCCATTCGAGATTGGGATGCCGCATGACCACAGTGAGCGCACCTTGTTCGGAAAGTTCACCGGCCTGTCGCATGAGGAGTAAGTCTTAAATATTGCACTGCAAATCACAATGCTGAGGGCATGAGACTCACCAGTTGAGGCAGATCGACTTGCCCGTCCTGTATAACGACAGAGGTCAGAACGCACTCACGAAAATCAGTTGTTCGGGACGTAAGTATACGTACTTGATCTCCTTCGATGCCTCCTTGATCGCCTCCTCGGTGAGCAGGTTGACCGTTCCGAGCTGGTCGTCCTTGCCCCAGACTTCCCAAGCACAGCCCGCGAAGTCCTTGAAGGATGGAAGCTCGTCGAACGTCGGAAGCTTGCGCCCCGCAGTACTCGTCATCGTAGTCGTGGTGCTGTCCGTAGGAGCGTGTGCAGTCGAGGTCGAAGTCGAGGGTGAGAGGTGAGTGAGGAGATGTTGGAGTCTCCCGACGGGTTGCGCACGGCGGATGTTATAGGTGCCTGGATGGCTGACGTGGGGGACGTGGGGTGTTATGCGGTTCATCCGGCCGCCCCTTCTCACCCTAGGATACTTGGACTGATCGCGATGACGATCGACAATCTAGCAGAATGTAACAGATTATAGCTCTTACCGACGCTCGAGGCCCGCTCGCAAGTGACCGCGTGGACGTTATCACCGACTAAAGACAGGCAGTGGTGGCCTCGGTAGCGTTCATATGACCGCTTAGGAGGTGTATTGTACAATTCTGACTTGACAGAACTCACTGTCTGCTAAGGAAAGGGGTCATAACGACAGAG
Organism: Fomes fomentarius; assembly: GCA_022606135.1. Taxonomy (NCBI): domain Eukaryota; kingdom Fungi; phylum Basidiomycota; class Agaricomycetes; order Polyporales; family Polyporaceae; genus Fomes; species Fomes fomentarius. Next base: position 247,447 of record JABYQN010000001.1, read on the forward strand.
GAGGATATGATCGAGGCTTGATTCTCAGCTGACCATCTCAACATCTGCTGACTGGACTGCGGATCCGGCAGTTCAGATCCGGCTCAGTCTTCAGGATAACTACTTGCAAGTGCGATATCAATGTCGGAACGAACGGAAGGCCTTCACATGCTTAGCAATCTGAGTAACAACTTCTTACGTTGAATGAAGATGTGCCTCCATCTAATACCCTAGAGGTCGTCCTTCAATTCGTAAAGATTAGTTCATCCAACCGCCTTAGCGACTGCCCCGCGGTCCCGACATCGATAGAGGCGTTTGCGGACCTCGAACAGGAAAGTTGGAATCTGCAGTCATCAGATACATCAAACTAAGCGACCTCTAGAACGTACAGTTGACGACGAAAAACATAATACGCGGACGTGCTGTAACAGCATGCAGCACCGCGGATGACGAGTAACCGGTAGCCGGAAACCTCGACCCTCGAGCGACCAGCGGCTAGCCAAGGAGGAGCAGTTGGCTACCCGCGAATGAAAGGGTGCACTAACGCCTCTTTCGGCGTCATCCGCTTGGCCGGATCCAACACCAGGCACTTGTCCAAGAGATCGACAAAAGACACAAGCAACTTGCTCTCCTCGTCCTTGAGCTTCACCAAGCTGGGCGGCATCAGCCGTTGGCGCAAGTCACGCGTAGGTTTTGTAATGTGCACCTTCCGGACGACGTCCTGTGGAGTGCGAGCATAGAGTTGGGAAAAGGAGAAGCTCAGATCAGCACCCGGATCTTGCAAGAAGGTGAGAAACGCACCGATCCCGTGACCCGATCCTGCTCGACACTGAGGAACGCACCCAAGTCGTCAAAATACATGTCACCAAACTTTGCGCGCTTGATCATCTTGGTGTTAAACCGGCCCTTCAGCTCCATCATGAGTAGCAGCATGTGGTTGTTTGTGCGCCCCGGGAACAGGATCTTCCCGGTGTAGAGCTCGTAAAGGGTACATCCGATGGACCAGATGTCTATGGCGGGATCGTATGGGTGGCCCATGACTTAAGATGGAATGTCGTGGGTGTCAGTACGTGTAAAGAAGTTGACAAGCGGGGAGACGTACTGATTTCTGGTGCGCGATAGAACCGCGATACGAGATAAGGCGTGATCTCGTTCTCAAGAACGTCGGACGCCGAACCCAGATCGCAAAGCTTCAGTAGCGTCTTCTGCTCGTTTACCTAGCGTCGGTTATCATCGTGAGTGGGGCATGTTCGAGATATATATATATATACTACAGACGTACCAAGATGTTATCGGGTTTGATGTCTGCGTGCATGATGTTGCACTTTCGCAACAGGCTCAAGGCCAGGAAGAGCTGATGAGCATACGCGCGCACGGCCCGAATGTTCAAACCGACGTCTTTACCGAATCTCTTCACCACCTCCCGGAGGTTCATGCTGCGATGCACCACGATAAGCCGGGTCGACATAATCGCACTGAACACTATACCTCATAGATTCGAACACAAGGCAGAGATGTCCGCGATGCTCAAAGGTACGTTCTAGTCGGACGATATGTTTCTTGTCATCGGGATCCGCTTGCCTGATCTTGTTCAAGATTTGCGCCTCCTTGAGGCCCGCCTTGTACCTGGGTATACAGAGAAGTAGTGAGGGACGATGTGGATAGTAAAAGACGCGAAGACGTACATGGACTCCTGACACCGGACAATCTTGATGGCGACCTCGCCTACCTCATTCGCATCGGCCTGAAGTACACGCGCTCTGACGACATTCGCGAACATGCCCTTGCCGAGAGAAGAGAAGACCTGGTACCGCCCACCATCCAACTGCTCGCCTAGTATGACTTGGTAATAACCCTCGGAATCAGCCGCGGTATCGAGGGTCGCTGTGATGATCGCAGGGGCAGCTTGTTTCTGCGATAGGCGAGGCACTCAGTGAGCTACCATGTAAGTGAGGTATAGATGGAGTACTCACAAGGACCCGCTTGACTTTCTTGACTTTCTTGTTCCCGCTGGTTGCAACGGCGAACATATCCTCCACATCTTCCTCTTCATCCTCCTCAATCGTCTCAACGTCTGCCGGCTCTTCCTTCGTACCCCATACTCGCTTGTGTTCGTCCTCCCGGCGATCCAAGCTAGGATCATAGTCTGCCGCAGAGATCTGCTCACCTGCGCCATTCTGCTCCTGGGCCTTTGCTTGTGCCTGTTCTTCGTCGTCGCCTTTGGCGAGAGAGAAGATACCGGGTGTAGGGGATGCGGACGCAGTATCACGCTTGTCTGGTGCTATGATCAAGCCAGACCCATCAGACCGCTAGCCCGGATAGCATATAGCCAGCCAAAGACTTACCTGCACTCTCTGCGCGAGGACCAGGGGTGCCGTTCACGCTGGGGTCCTGAGACGGGAAATTAGATACATCAGGCGTCGCGGGAGGCGGCTCGACCGCACTGCTAGGTCCGGGGCTCGGAGTTGGCCCTGCGCTAGAGCTCGCAATTCCGGCGTACTTGGCTAAGATTGCCTGTCGTCTTGCACGACGTGCCGCCAGCGTGTCTTCGACGGGTGGAGGAGAAGAAGGGAGGTCGAGCTCCATTTCGGGCTCCGGTGCAGGCTTCGAGTATTTTTCCTGCCTGGCGGTTACGGGTGGTTCGTTTCGACGTGATGGCGGTGGAGAGGGCGCCCTACTAGGCCGTGGAGAGATCCTATTACAGACACAAACGATGAGATACTGCTATGATGAGCCGTGACAGATCACCGCGATACTCACTCGCCTTCTTCTTTCTCATCATCGACCTTGAGAGGGGGCGGGCGTGAGGGAGGCAATCCGTTCAAGTTCTGGGCTGGGGGCGGAGAAGGCCGTCGACTTCGGTGATCGTCTCGACGTCTGTCGCCACTATCCCGTCGACGAGACCCGTCTCTCCGACCATTCAAGTTACGGTCTCTATCGCGTTCCCTCTCCCTTTCCCTGTCGCGGCCTCCGTCCCTATCATCTCTCCGGTCGCGCTCCCGACTCGACCGTCTTCTGCCATAGTCACGGTCCCCGCTGCGCGGCTGACCCCGCGGTGGCCTCCCTCCGCTGGATCTCCTGTCATCTACCTCGCGCCTTCCGGATGGGGGCTTCCTACGCGGAGAATCTAGATGAACGTCTCTCCAATTCCGAGCGTCCTCACGAGGTCTTTTGTGCGATTCGGCGTCGTTGGGCCCCTCCCACGCACGTTTAGACCCTGATGAGAGGTTAGTCATGCTTTTCAAAGCTTGATTGTGGTTTGCAGGGCACCGCACGATGACAAGAAAGCTCGTTGTCGCAGGAGACGATGGCAGCGATGTGGTGTTCGTGGTGGTCAATGACCAAAAGTCACAATATGGCTGCGCTACTCATAATCAGCGGAGTTTAAAACGCAATGTACTTGTTCCTTACAAAGGTCATCGGACTTTGATGTACTCGGCACTCACAAAGGTCATCGGACTTTAAACATGTACCCTTCCACTTATATCGACCGAGCGGACTTCAAAGTAATGGTGATTCAGTTCGGTTCAAAAGAAAGAACCGAACCAAGCACCAGGAAAATGAACCAAAGCTGAAACGTGAATCCGATTGTGTCCACGCGACGAGAAGTTGAACAACCACCGAGCCACCTCCACGACCACGACGACCCGCAACGCCCTGCTCGCCGCCGGCCGCGATGAGCAGACGACAATCGCGTGTATCCATCGACGCCAGGCAGAACGACACCCTCCTAGAATTCGAGAACTGTGCGTGTAACCCCGTTCATATCTCACGCTCATACACCCATATTCCTCTCCTTTCCCAGTCAAGAAGAAATTCCTCCTTGCCAACAAGCATATCACAAAGTACGTCTACTCACTCATCTCTCGTTGTGTAAGAGGTGGAGAAATTGACATGTTGAACTAAATGTTGAACTAGGCTCAACTCGACTCTGAGCGCACGCATAGAAGAACTCAATGCTCAGATCTCCACTCTATATGTCGAGAACCTGCGTCTCCGAGCTTCCGAGATTGCGCTCACCTCGCAGTTGAAGAAGGAGAGGGAGAAGTCGAGAAAGGTACTGGCGGATGCGGAGTCTGCAGTGAGTATCCATGGTTTCTGTCGTGCCCCAGTGTCCAGCAAGCATTCTCCAAACTCGCAGCAATCTGCGCTTCCATGCATACGTATCTCCGGTTCACCTCAATCGGCATACTGGTTTCGGAACCAGACGGTATGATCGGCCATGTCTCTGCCTCGTCCAAAGGCAAGCATTCCCCGTAGACCGTCTGGTTAGTCTCAAGATCAGACACACGGGACGGGTTTCAAGAGGGGTTCCGAGTGCCCCGCAGAGATCGAGCTGCGATACACAAACTACACACGCTCATACCTCCCAAGGATGTGCATAAATGCACATTTTCCTGGGAGTCTTGACAGCATGGGGAATGTGATCCGTGAGAGCTCGAGAGCACTACGACGCGCGGAGTCCTCTTCTCGCCATGTCTGCAAGCAGCCGTGGAGAGGTCCGTCGCAAGAAGTGGGTGAGGTCCATGAAACACTGCGACGTATACGGAGGAGGTTTCATGGGCATGTTGTCCTCCATGCCGCGAGGAGTCCTACCGCTGCGTCAGCATCTCGTCGCTAGCTTCGATGTTGATGATTATCAGAGTAGAGGGGTGTATCATCGAGAGGGGACATCTGGATGATACATAGAACATCCCATATGGGCTCTGCGTTGATCCGGCTTCTATCAAAACTGAGATTGCTAACCTCCCACGTTCATCTAGACGCATACACTCATGAAGCAGCTTGGATGCATCCGGAAGTCGTTCGGTGTACCGCATGGTCGATCGACAACACCAGAAACCAATCCCCAACCTCCACGCGCGAAGCGTCCCATTCCTGACCCTAATGTATCTCCCCCTCCAAACCGTGTAGCTCGTGCACCCACCATTGCTGTGCTCATAGAAGATGATGAGCCTCAGATTTCTTCTCCAGAAGACGATCTAGGACCGGAATCGAGCCCTAGCCTCCCTCGGAAGCGCAAGACGAAGTCTCGATCGTCCAGTCTCCCTGTCCCCCTATCAAAGTCTCCTCCACCTTCGGTGGGCGTCCTTTCTGTAGAATTTGACGACGAACTTGGGAAGACAGGGAGGCGACGGCCGACTAGGCGACAGAGTGGCCTGCTGACCAGCGTGTCGATCACGGCCGTCACTGCAGACAACCTCAATCGCCCCCCAAGCCCTGTTCCCGGCTCACCTGTGCGTGGCGCGATGGACGAAGACGAGTTGGCCGCAGTCGAACCTGATGATGACGAGGTGGAGTCCATTTTGCAGAGCATGACCAAGCGGGAGCGCAAGTCAAAGAAGGAGAGGGATGGCGAACGGGCGCGTGATGCTGAGAGCGAAGCGCCGGCTGAGGTCCCTCGTCCACGCGAGCGGAGGAAGCATCGTGTTTCGGAAGATCCGGACGAGTTTGTGGTCGGGAGTAAGTCAAGACTGAAGGACGTGACGAACTCGCAGGTTACCCGCTCCCTGTTGCCTCTGATTAACACCACAACTGGTATGCATGTGACCCCCTCTCCAGATGTTGTGTCGAAACTCATGCGTGTCATGTTCTAGACCGCGAGCGTCAGCATACACCTGACGGAGATATACTCTCCTCCGCCACGAGCATGACAAGCATGTCCACTCGGAACTTCTTGTCTACGCCCGCGACGACTCCAGCGCTCTCGTCGAAACCTTCATCTCACCTGCCAACACCGCGCTCATCGAGTCCCGCGCCGCCGACTCAGTCCGAACCGGAACCTTCTATAGGCGGACGTGAGCGTCGTGCCCGCAAGAGCGTCAACTATGCGGAGCCCAAGCTAAACACGTAAGTCGACAGTTGATTGCGCTGTTCTAAGTCCTACGTCTATATACCGTCGCTAACACGGCATCTCCATCCAGGAAAATGCGCAAACCAGACCCTCCGCCGGGCACGGCTTCATCCAAGCGTTCGTTGTCGGTCTCAGCGCCGCAGGATGATCCGCCACCGCTCTCCTCGCGATCGTCGTCGAACACCGCTGATCTTGATCCCGATTCCGTACCGAGTGGGATGACGAGGCGTAGGAAGTCCCGGTCGTATACTCCCCCGGACGACGAGGATGAGAGCGAGGGCACACAGGCCGACGCGGAGTTCGGTAGTCTCCACACCGGTACTTGGTCCAGCGGGGAGGGACGACGACGCAGTGTGCATGCCTCCAGCACCCGCCGGATCGAAGGCGACGACTTGCGGCGACATAGCATGGCAGTATAGCCTGTCGCTCTCACATTGGAGGTTAGCTATCGACGTTCAACCTACCAACTTTGATCTTGCAGAGCCAGGTTGCTTCTTCCTTGGGCTCTTGGTTTCGACCATCTCCATTCCCGAGTGCGACAGTGCTGGGCACGGTTCTTGTTGCGTTCCGCACGAGCCACGGTACGGTATTATGATTCTCATGGTGACGACTTTTCTTATGATATGAGACGTATGATGATCCGCGAGACCTCCCAGTTTTCAGTACTTACGTATAAGTAACAAGTCAGGGCTTTTTTTGCACCTCGGGCACAGTAATTTACAGCGGTCTTGTCTTGCATACACAAGCAGAACGAACTAACTACCTGTATCATATGTATCATACCCGTATCCCTTATCTCCTATTCTCTGCATATATTCCAGACTGCTTTTATAGGTTCACAGACACTGCGCGTTGTATTAGGAACGAAACAGTAAGTACCAATGCTTCGAAGGTAAGTAAGGTCCTGTGAGCGCTTAGCTATCCTAGTGTTACGTAATCAATCAACCCCGAAACGGCGTTTCGCAATAGCCGAAGATCCCAAACTCGAACTTGACTTCGAAGTTCGACCACGACGCGTTCTGATGCTCTTGCTCTTCATCACTTTGGATAACCACACAACATACTAGCAGCTTCATTTCTTGACACATTCAGTTCCGCATGTCCCAAACTTCGCTGTCATCCTCAAACAGCTCCGAGATCAGCCTGAGCCTGAACGAGGTTGTTGCACGGAGACATGCCGCTTTCATTTCTCTGCCAGAGGAGCTCTGTCCGGCCTCGCGACCATCATCGCCTACATCTGAGGACCGTGTTTTGACGTTGAAGACGCGTATCATGGCCGCTGTCCACACCGCAGGCGGCGACACGACCCACCCGAAGTGGGGTTACGTCTCGCGCATGGCGCGTCCGGGATGCACGCACAGGAAGTACATTAGCATCGCCCCGGGGCGAAGGATAGGTGACGGGCGGACTGCAACCGTTGGCAAGAAATTCAAGTGGGAGTTGCCGGAAACGGCGGAGGAATGGGCGGCGTACGAGCGGAGGTTTGAGAAGGCGGTGGCTGAGGAGGAGGAGAAGAAGATGGCCAAGGAAGCAGACAAGGCGAAGGCGAAGGCGAAGACAACTACGAAGCAGCACCGCACGTCGAAGTATTTTGAGAAGAAGCCCGCTGAGGAGGAACGACCAGAGCCCCCGTCGCGTCCCAGCAGCAAGGCCGAAGTCATACGCGAGAAGGTGGAGCGGTGGCAGGCACAGGTGGCTGTCGTAGCTGCTGTTCCAGATGTCTCCATGTCTCAGGAGAGTGTTGAGGTCGTGCCGTCTGCGAAGACAGACAAGGACAAGGCGAATGATCGGCCTCCACAAGCAGAGAAGGTTCAAGCCCCCCTCGGTTTCCGGGTGGTGAAACGGGCAAGCGCTACGTCTGCGAAAGGAGGAAGCGGCGGTACCTCGAAACCCAGGGTATCTCCGTCAGCGCGTGTTCCTCCTCCTCTCACAGAAGAGTCTGAGCCATCTATTCCGAGTAAGCCTCATGATGAACCAGCTGTTCATCGCCCGGACCAACCTGTGGGTGAGCCCGAAGTAGCTCCAGTCCCTGTCCAGATTACAGATGTCCCTGAGCTGGTGAGTTACCACTACGCTTCTTAGATCGATTGTTGTTAATACATCGCGCAGTCCTTCCTCCCGCCATCCTTCCCATCTCAGTTGCAGACATCAACGCCGCCCCCGAAGGACCGACGTCACAAACCACCACCGATCGCACCGTGCTCTCCCCCGCTATCTTCTCCACAGTCGGCGCCATCACTCGATCCATCTCGGCCTATGAGGATTGCACCGCAGCAGGCGTCTTCGAGTTCGCCCGCGCTCTCTCCCGTGCGCAAGCCGTCGAAACGCGCACGGACGCCGGATCCGACGCCCGACGACGACCGAATGGATGTCTCTGAACTCCAGTCTCCATCCGGAAGGAGCCCGCTCAGCAAGAAGGCTCGCATGCAGCCTCGTAAGCAGTTGCACACCGAACAGGAACCGACCTCAAGTGGTCCACCACCTGTGCCGCCATCAACGCCTCCCCCGTCGTCATCTCCAAATGTTGCTCCCGTTACACCCGTGTCCAGGGGTAAGGGACTTGGGAATGCAAAGGGTTTGCCGGTTCCGAGTACTCCGAATCCCCATCCGTTGCCTGTGATGATCGACCTCCTTGCATCCTCGAGGCGCTCAAGACCCCGACCGCGACCTCCATCACGCAAGAACACTCCTCATAGCAAGGCTACCTCCATTGTCCGTGAGATGGCAGTAGAAAACGACTCCGAGCTCCAGGTGGTGACTGAAGGGGATACCCGGGAGAGCACACCCGAGCCGTCTCCCACGAAGACTTACTTCTCCTCGCCTGCTTCTGGGTCGTCTGATTCGCCTGGGTCTGTCATGCATCGCCCACGTTCGCCCGTCTCGCCACTCTTCACACAGCACCCAAGCGCATTCATGCCCAGGTTCACGTCGACGCCGCGGCCGGGCGGCGACGGAGACGACCCTCTCGCTGGTGGCGACGCCCAGACCCAAGCATCGCTCATGCGCGGCAGCAGCGGTCTCTTCGCCATGGGCTACAGCTCACAGTTCGACGTGGAGGGCGGTGTAGAAGAAGTGAGCGAAATACTCGAGCGCGACGTAGACTTCACTGGATGGCTGCGCGACCTAGGCTCGGACGACGACGAGGAACAGGATCGCGATGCGCCGGCGGGAGCACAGAGTCAGGATGCCGGGGTGGTTGTTGCTGGGTATTGATATCGAGGACATCCAGGCTGGGGTCATGCTGCATTTCTAGGATACTCGAGTCTCACATTTTCTTGCTTATGTTGTACTATGGAGTCAGACATTCTGAGAGTTTGACTGCCCTGAAACTGACGTGGGGAGCAAGGCCGTAATCGCAAAGTACACAGACTAGTACTATGATTGTTCCGAACCGAAGTCCTGATGCGCGTGTTTCAGACGATTGAGGGCGGCCACGGTGGGCGGCGACAGCCCCAGCCACGAGCATGAGAAACGAAAGTTTGAGGTATCCAGAGCTGTGCCTCCGGTACGCCCACAAACGAAACATGTGGCCGTCTAACCCTTGCGGCATTACAGGAGTAGCTGATTCATGAGAAGTTGGAATTGGAGTTAGGCGCTCATGCTAAAGTGTGGCTTGGACAACCCAGTGCGAGGAGGATGGCAGAACGGGGAGGAAGACACCGCTAGTGACGATTGCATCTGCGCGGAGCTGGAAGGAAATGAACATCATCAGCATGTATCACTAAAACCATGTGATACTCGGATAACCACGAGGACGCGATCCTCGTCTGTCATTTCTCGTGGCATACGCAGGCTTCGTCGACGTGCACGGTGCGTTCATGACTCGCTCGCCTAACTCCTGGACATCTAAACCTCGTATGCTCATCATGAAACGGTGTGCAACGCGAGCCACACTGCTAGTGATTCCGACGCCACATCGGACCCTGGACTCAAAAGAGACAGCGTGGACGCTCAAATGGACCATTAGGAACCGTACAACACCGGCGCACACACATATTGCCGAAAAACTCTAAACCGCATTCTCGGCGCACACACCATAGCCCGAGGAAGGCCACAAGACACTGTTGCATTCTCGCCGCCGCAGACTCCAAACTCAACTATGTGCCAGTAAGCTTTGATTTTGACTTGGTGGGCCTACTGCGGCGCAGTTGCGTATTCACCGCCGGTACGGCAACGCATACGAGACCATGGCGACATCAACCGGAGCGTTGTGCTGAAGCACTCGCGGCTGGTGTCGGTCTCCGCAAGGCTAACTGGACTCTCACAATGTCAGAGATGGAGCCCCAGTGGCTCGGCCCGGTTACGAGTTTACTCGCCGGAGAAGCGAAGCCGCGTTTCTGGAGTGGATTTGCGTCCGTCCATACACCGGCACATATGGGAATCACTCGCCGCATCTGGGTTGTGTGCGCCCGCGTGTTCTGGTGCCAAGCATGCGTCGGACTATGTATGATCTTCCGAGTTTGTGACTCCTGCAGAGCAGGCGGTTGGAGCAACCGCACATACTGGCGCCCGGGACGATAGGAGTGTCGGGCTATCCATGAGCCCCTGTGATATGAGTCTCATGTCATTCAGCCGTCTTGAACCTGTTGTATTGAGCGGGAAGTGAGAAAGCCGGAGAAGTTTTAATCGACATCGAGCACACCATCAATATCATAGCCATCAATATTATAGCTGGGCGGGGAAGGACATGACTCCGTGCAGCTATCACTCGTCTTCCATACGCCCTCTTCCAAGGATTGACGGCTTCTACGTCGGGTGTAGAACACAAACGGCCCGCTGCAGAACACACCGGTTCGCGGGTCGCACAGGGCTATGTCCGGCGCGACACCGGCGGGCAACAACTGTGGCGCAATGAACAGGGACACTGAGAGCGCGAATCCTAGACAACCTCGATCTATGGGGCTGAGGCTCTCTTGTGGCACTCTAGAGCCTTTATCGGAGCCTGGCGGCAGGCGAGGACGGCGGAGCAGCGGAACTTGCTGCAGATCTCAACCGAAGGTGACTCTCTTCTTCGTCTTGCCACCGCTACCCTCCGGAGCCTTCTCGCCGAGACTCTTGGCCCCGATGGCAGAAGAAGAATTGTTCTGAATGTCTCGACCAGCAGATTCCCGAGCTTTCTTGCGCTGTTTAGTTTTTTCACGCTTGGCCCGTGCCGCTTGCGCAGCTACGGCGGCTTTAGCGCGCTCCTAAAGAAAGTGACGGTCAATATCAAGATGGACGCCATCGCCTGCCTGTGGTGTGGAGAATCAATCACTCACGAGTCTCGACTTAGAAGGAGATGGGCGCCCCCGTTGCTCTGGATTTGCCCGTGCAGATGCCTGTTGGACATAAGCTTCATCCGCTACTCCTGGGACCGGCTTAGGTCCATGCTCACCTTAGAGTGCTGCATCTTGATCTTTGTCTGCGCTTTCTCCTCGACGACGTCTGCAACACTTCTGGCCAAGTCCAAATCAGCATCCTATCAAGGGAAGCGTGTGGTGAGCGACCCTGCATGAGCAGGTAACTGAGACATCGAACCCCACCTTGCTGTCGACGTAAACTTTCTTCTTGGGATTTCTGCCCATCCTCAGCCTCGATCAGTGGATGTCTGCGACGTGCCTCAGAGAAGTTGTTTGGGAATGGACATGGTCGCCTCACTCAAAACATCCGCGGACCGGGAAGACACACAGCTTTTCGGGTGGCTGTCTTGTGGCTGTACTGCTGGCCTTCCACGTGGCACAGCCCAGACGTTGAGCGCTGGATGGCGAACACTGCAAGTTGCTATCTCTCCTCTTCCTCGCCCGATCCCTTATGCAAAGGGCCCACAGTCCGGTGCTCCCGAATTAACAAGGATCTTCCTCTCTCTTCTCTTCTAACATGCTTTTACGACCACCATCATCATCAGAGTGCTTCATTGCAATCGGTAGGGATCGAAAGGAGCACCGCTCGAATGAGCGACTCGCCACAACCTTCTGTGTCTTCGGTGACTCCGGCGAGCTTTCCAGCTCAATTACGTGTGGGCGTGCCTGATGTGCGCCATATGTGTATGAACGTGATGCAATCATCCGTGTTCACCTCTATCATGGCTCTGTATGGAGTGACCATACCGGCGGTGAGTGACAAGTCAGAGCTCGGTCAGAAGCGGCGGAGTGTTTCCGAGTCCACCGCTCATGTCTCCGGTGGGCATAACTGACCCGTGCAACCCCTTTTGATCATAGATCTACATCGTGACTTCATGTATTCCTTCACGCACTCTTCGGTAACTTGGAAGCTGGTTTGGAATCCGGAACAGACTACTCCGAAGCACAAGTGGTCATCAAGCCATCTGTTCTTCCTGACCTACACCATACTATTGCATTCTGCGGTCAATACCTATCACCCATGAATATATCGAGCCGCCCTTGGAGACATAAAGATGGTCGGTCTCACAAGTGTCTTCTCATCGTCAGCCCCCTCCAACCCAGTAAGATCTCCTATCCCCACTCTCTACTTCTGTTCTCGACATATAACCCGACAGTGCTACTATGTGCTACCTTCGCCAGTGAGTCCACTGCCGAGTCGAGAGTGCCGGACAACCATGCTGACGTTCTGCTTAGAGTGTGCTATGTCTATGAGGGTTGCGGCCATGTCGCTCCTATGGTGAGCCGCCATAATACGTTCTAATCCAGTATTGCTTGAATTCTTACAAATCCATCTCTAGCCCGATCAGCAGGTAATGCACGTGAGCTGCCCAGATTGAGTGCGCAACTCAACAGAAATGCCCTTTGCGTAGGTCACCTGCGACAGCCCACGGTGCCGGTTTAGCCCGATGCACTCTAAGAGCTGCCATGGGGCCAGCTGCAAGCAGACATGCAAGCAATTGTGAGATTGGCTTCTATCATTGACCGCAAGGCACCCTCCTGACTGTTCCTGTGCGTGCGCGACGCAGCCGCGGCCATCCGCAGCAGTATTGTGAGTAACACGGTTCCGAGCGCGATCACAGACGCTGATACTTTCTGGCCTAGCTCCGCAAATCGCAGGACTGTGCCCGGGATGCGCGAGGAGAGGGTGAACGGTCTTATCTAGGAAACCTTCGATTTCTTGCCGAATTCAACGAATCGTTCCCTTGCTTCGATGTGCACCCAGAACCTACCTACTTCCTACTGTAGTATTCCCTAATTCACACATTGTCTCCCGGATCGTGTCTTCCAAGATGGCACTTCACGTGTACGAATAATGATTATTATGCAATGACAGATCGCAGGGCTATCATCACACTTGCATATACTTCCACTTTCTGCTATCCGAGTCCTTCATCGGACAACTCTCCGAGACCACCGTCCTCCCAAGCGGACTTACCCCACTCACCGCAGTACTGCGGTCGCGGATAAGCTCTTCTAGACATGGCGTCCCTCCCTATGTATGATGACCGTGCTGACCGAGGAACACCCCTATAGCGGCGCTTCAGATTAACCTGTCAACCCACGGCGTTTGGTAGCCTTGCGTGAATGGACTGGGCATCTCGGTCGAAGCCGATTATCTTCCTCGCTTGTTAGTCTTCATCGACCACATTCTTCTCATCTCTGCAGTGTCGATCTCGAAATCAAGAAGGCCAGAGCTCATGACGCTTGTGCAGATTTGGAAGGTGCGACTCGTACAACTGTTGAAAATGACGTTGGGCGATCATTTCGCTACACAATCCATGTAAGGCACGTGGTGCACCGTCCCCCAACCACAGCACGAGATAACACTAACCAGGGCGCTCATAGGCATGTACTGCCCGCCCTGTCTACAAGCGGAGTTTCTTGCAGGGATGAGAGTTCACGCCAGAAGAAGGGGGGCATAGGAAGCGTGCATCGCCTCCTCGTCCCCGCACCGCATACGGACATGTCGGGCAGGCGCCCACGGGAAGTACGTCAGAATGCCTGCAAGGAGTTCCATGACTGTGCAAAAGTCGGCTCATTCCTGACAGTAGGGGTACGAGCGAGAGTGAGGATCAGCTTCCCCGTGAACAGGAGAAACCCTGAACGACGACGAGAGCTCAACTGCCCGCGGAGCTGCGAATCGGCGACCGCCCTTACTATGTTTGATAGGAGCGGCGGGCGCATATCGCGCTCGCTGGACGTGAATAGTAGTCACTCTGATGCAGGGGCAGAGAAGCTTGAGTGCGAGGCTTCGAACTACAGGCGCACATAAAGCTTGAGGACGCGCGCAATCAGCGCTGCGGCGACTCGGTGCCCCGATTCGGACATGGTGTTGTGTTCATCTGTCGAGAATTATGATCTCTCGTATAGCGGTTGAACCCCCACAGCAGCAGCCGGGCCTCGGGAAGTCCAGAAACAGGGGTTAGGCACAGATCGAGTTGGTCACAGGGCGGCTGACGCAGTCGAGCTTGAGCTGAGAGTTTCGGTATACTGGTGACGGCATAACTTCATGATGATTGCGTCGCTATACTTCCTTACTCCTGAATCTAATGTCAGAACCCCAGTAAATGTTAGGCTTCTCCGCTGCTCGCTTCTGGCTTAGCTGGACTGGACCAGTTAACTCTCTGGCTCCGTTCTTCCGGCATCTGTCCTCCGCGAAGAACGGGGCGAAGGGAAGCTCGATCCGCTGAACACGAGACAGAGCCTGTGAGTACAGATCGCAAAGACGAAGGTCAGGGCTCACTGCGGAACTGCTGGTGTTGGTATCGTCGATGTGCAGCCCACAGAGCGCGCGAGGCAATGACGAGATGTTGCAGGTGCAACTCATGAATGGCCAGGCACTCGATCGTCGAGACATGGACCAGGTTGCTCCTTCAGAATCTCCAGACAACCTTTCACGTACCATATGCTACGGAGTCACGAGGACCACTTCCGCTTGACTGTTTTGTCCGGGACGTCATAGCCAGCGTCTGCATGAGAACATGCAAAGATGCGTTCACGTCATATCATATCTATCTGTGGTCTCGGTCATCTTCTGCTTCTCATTAAGAGCGCAGCCCAGGGAACTTGCAAGTGTCTTGACAGTGACATGCTGTGCTTGACACGGATGGCCGCCGAGAAGGGGGACGCGCGAGAAAGCTGATCCAGGTGCATGCGCAATCTCTGTTTTGCGTGACGCTGTCTAGATGTTGGCCACAAAGACGTCTCGCGGGGAGGAAGAGTGTGCCACGTACTTCTCAGTGCCGGCATAACACCGATCACAATCTGTGCAGATGTGTCAATGTCCTCTGAGCGACACTGAGAAGGCTCTCTGACTTGGTTCTTTGTCAGATCGCAGGAAAGACAGTGTGAGTGAAAGCATGGCTAAAGGGGTGAAAGCGGCCGCCGTGTGCTAGGGGCAAGAAAGGTCAGCACGTATGGAAGGGGAAGACTCTGAACAGCTCCACGCCGATATCACGCAGGCGGCGCACGACATACACTAATAGCAGAGTTCTGTCAATGCAGGCGTCCCGAACATGAAGTCGATAAGCGCCGCGCTACATAATGAGAAATCGGGTCGTGATGAGGGATCGCAGTCAGATAAAGCGAAAATGTGGGATATTGTATGTCGAGGTCATGCAGGAGGTACCTTCAAGATGCAACGTTTCCGTTGATCGAGACGGGATACGGCTTCTGGACTACACGCTGACTCTGCATACGGTATTTCTGCTCTACCACTAGTAACGAAGCGAGCACCAGTTCCGCGATTTGTTCGCCTTCTGGTTGCAGTGACAGAGTAGGCATCTCCACCACCTCAACTCCGTCGACGTCGCGGAGATGAGCGGTCCTGAACCATGCCGCGGGAGCGAGAGGGTTGGTCTCGTCGTATAGCTACCATGGTAACGACATCGTCAGTAGTTGGACGTCTGGGAGGCTAACAGATATCATGAAGAAGGAAGACAAAGAATCTGATACTTACAGCAATTTCTCTGAGACCTGTCGGCTTCCATATGTACGATATCGGGCTCGAATCTGGACGTCTACCAGCAACACGGGTTAGCTATGTTCGACAGTTACATCTCTAGATATACGGCACCAACTTGCACGCCATCAGAAGCAGCTAGATGGTATACGCACGAGACAGTGAAGGTCTTGTGCTTGAGCCATTTGCTCATTCTCATGGATGGTGACCCGCGAAACTTGATGGTGTCAGGCAGGATCTCGTTCCGCTCAATCGTCGCCACCACCACTGGCGCTTCCGATCCCTCGAAGTTCTTGGACAGTTCGGTGCGCGAGAACGACCTGCCCAATGTTCTGATCGTATACAAGACGGCCCTTTCACCCCGTACCCGCAGGTCCGCGTTCGTGAGACTATCGCGATCAAAGCAAAGCACGGTATGGGCGTAGCGGTCGGGGAGCTCGGTGGGGTTCACGAGGGTGGCGAGTGAGTCCATGCCAGAGTATGTCGTGGTTCGATGTCAAGATGCAGAGCACCGCCGAGCGCGTGCATAGCTCGAGTCCTTTACTGGATCATTAATCATCGAGAGGCTAATGAAGCGGCTGTGGAGGGCTTAATCGAAGACCTAGTCAGGGCAGCACAGGTACAAACGAGTCATGGGAATTCGGTGTGCACAGCCTTCTCGTATTCCTCGGGGTGAGGAAGTAGGAGACTGCGAGGGGCAATGTAGAAATTGTCGCCGAGTGTGACCTGATAATCCGATAGTATCACTATGAACGTACACCGGTTTGGGGGGCGGGCGGGGACGCGTGAGCATGCCGACTGCTCAGGTTAGCCGCTTGCAGCCTGGATGTGACTCGGGGGCCGGCTGATAGAAGTGCGTGGGTATAGCAAGGATCATTAGAAGGAATGTCAGCGCGACATACAGACAGTTTGCTAGTTCAGCCCAGGTCGTCATGATGGTGGTCGTGGACAAAGAGCACACGAGTTGGGCGCTTACCAGTCTCGTCTCGCAACTGCGCTCTCCAACTGACTCATGAGATAGGCGAATGTATCAGCCACCCACTTGCAATCGTTTGAGTCTAATATTGATACTTACTCAACTATACCTGGATGGTATCCCTGTCAAGTTGCGGAACAGGGAGTGTATGATTCTGCACGCCCTGCCACTGCCTGGCAGGCTGCTGGAGATCATTCTCCCGCCTGGTCGCCTGGTAAATATCCTTTCTTGTCGCCTACAACAGGTCATAGCTCGAGCTTGATACTCAACATACTAGTCTGGAGGACGAAGCCGTTGTGCTGAGGATGAGTGTTAACTTCGAACTCGAACCAGGCGCTAAGCTTACATAACTCACAGCCCACGTGGACGTACTCTGAGGCGCTTGATTCAATGATTGATGTCAAGTTTTCCTCCCAGTTCTTCAAGTTCTTGTCCCCGATATCTCTCTTGCTCAGAGTTCGTATGTGGGCGGCCCATATCATGGAACTTAAGCGACAGCTCTGTCTCTATGTGCTGGTGTATTGCTATGCTTACTTCGACGCAATCATCTTCTACTATGAACGGCAATCATCTGCATACTCAGGCTCCGCCGCCGAGTTGATAGTTGAATGCTAGTTCGCTTTCAAATTCGTTGAAGTAATTGGACAGCGGCCTTTTACTGATATATTTCTGTAGGGTGCGTGACTTGAACACCGTCAGTGAAGTCTCACACCATCTTCTCCACTAATAGAAGTAATCCAGAACTCTGGGCCACTCGGCCTCGCAACCTCCGTGGTATCCACTCGAACCAGTCATTATTCACATCGACGATGTTTTTTCACCAACATTCGTACGTATATATGCCTTCTCTGCGCTCTTTGCCTCCACCAGTCTCCACAAGAGACCTACTTACGAGAGTACACACCAGCCCGACGTGTTGCATCCCCCGATCCTCGGACTCTGTCGGGCTTGTTCTCTAGCCGTAGTCACCACCACCTTCTCCACAGCAACGCAATCATGAGGACACCTCTGCACCGCAATGGCCAGCCGCACCATAAAATCCTGGAACAGCCCACCTTGTGCAGCACGTCGTAAGGTACACTCCCACCCATTTTTACTCATCATCGGAACGTCCTTACGATGCTGGTATTCTGAATGAGGGACAGCCAACTCAAATTCTAAAGATTACGCGTGTGTAAAGTACCCAAACGCAACAGCGACTAAGCTATGAAATCCGCAGAGGCATGCGATCTACAGCGAGATGGGAGCACAGCCAATGGAGATGAGGCCACCCTGTGTTGATTACAGCGTAAGCACCATTCCATTCGCACGAAGGGTCTATAGCACTTACGACGTTGTTGTTCTGGCAGCACACCGGCTGAGCCTGGCACGCATTGCCGCTGCCAACACCAATGGCGGAGATGGGTGAGCAGCCCAGACCGATCTTCGCAGTCACATCCTGGACGGTGGCCCCAACGAGCCCCAAGAGAGCCTGCCCAGCAGCGGAGTTCGCCTACAGAGTTGTCAGCATCAGATACACTAAGAGCAAGTAGAAAACAGAGAGGTAAGGTGACGTACACTCTCAAGGCTGTTGCAGCACTGAACGGGGCCGGTGTTGCAACTACCATCGGCGGCGGCCGCAAGGGTGGCGAAGACGAGAGTGGAGACGACTGCAACGGAGGAGAACATGACGGTCAAGATAGGGAAGTGGTGCAAGAACGATAGGGTTGTGAGGCTACGAATGCAAGTGCGAATGCGTCGAATGCTGCTGCTTAGTTGTCCTCGACTCTGGGACTCTTTTATAGACTCAGTCAGGCAGCCCGCTTCCAAGAGGCCGCAAAATTTTGATTTGCTCTTCACGCCCTTCACGCTGCGCTCTTGGTAGCGGGCCAGGGTTGAGCCAGCGCCGTGAAACTCCAGCCTCGAGGTATCTTTGGGGCGGAGAAAGTCAATATCATAACGGCGAGCCGAACGGCTATGTATGGGATGGGCGGCACGTCGCACGAGGATTTACGCACCTCGAGAGCGGGGCGCACGTCGGCTGTTACTTCCTTTATTGTCGCTTAGCTGCGCAACGTCACGCATGCCCCCCCGCTCGAGTCGCAGGCCGACGTCGCTTGGCGGGATAGGGGAACGTGGACTCGTGCTTCCATAAGTCGTGGAATTGCCAAGGTATCGATGACTATCTGGCAGTTCGAACTGTTGAGTCGTGAATGCGGATCGGCGCTGGCAGGACATCACAGAAACCCTCAAGCTGGAACGACAAGGATTTACCATGAAGCAATCCCGACAGGGTTCATGGACTCTTGTCACCGGTCTGCCGACTGATTGTCTTCAGGCTCGGATATGGACGGCGTTCAGGTAATTTGCGATAGCGTCAACCGGCGGTAGTGCCTACGCGCATGAATAAGGCTGGAGCCTGACAGCGCAGACCTTGTCACTATTTCACATCGGCTGCACCTCGTCCATTAAAGTTACCCTTGCTCCGGGCAGCTAATTTCGGGCGATTGATTCCGGGTGGTTCCAATGTTCCGCCATGACCGCCAAACGTCTCGTGATACGTCGTGCGAAGGGCGCGGTGCCGGCTATTCGCATTGCGAAGAGGCGGTCTCGGTATCAAACGACCGACGCGGGACAAGGAAGGTCGAGATTGTATGGACGGCGAAGTCGTAGTGAGGGAGCTAGTACACGCAAGGCTACTCCGTGCGCCAAAAGCCAGGAATGAGCATGAAGAACGTGAATGCGATGGAACTTGAAGGAGCACGCTACCGTGACAACACCATAAAGATACCAAGCGTGAAGACGACTGGATGGAAGACAAAACACACTCAACGTTGTTCTTCACCCAAGGGATTACCAGGTCCTACTCTTACTTTCGTGAAATGGGTGGTAAAGAGCGTTGTGACATATGAGAACGCAGACAAACAAAAAGCCAACTCGGTCACTTCGTCTTCTCCGAAGAAGGCGTGATAACAGCGGTTCGACTGGGTTCGGAATTCGAGTTGTCGAGCGCGCTGGCTAGATCTCCCTGGGTATTTTGCGTGGTGTTCCCTTGGCTTTCTTCATCAGTGTTGATCTATCAGGAATGCAATCAGTAGGTAGAGACCGAGAGAATTGAAGCAGCAATGACCTACGTCGAGTCTAATGGGAGTGCTCAGATTCCACGCGAGGTTGGAGATCCTATTTGTAGAGAACCCAGGCGCTGGGCCGTTCTGTAACTCAGCGCGGCCGTTCCTATGTGCGTTTCTCAGTACAACTACTTGTCGCCGAGGGTCAAAGAAAAGCATCGCATACAACGTAACAAATAGTGAGATGACATATAGCTTCCCAAGGATAGATTGGAAGGCAAGGTCCCAATAGTTCTCGTTCACCTGGTTCCATCAACGCTCAGTAGTCAGTGCAGGTTCACGTAACACCGGTATAGAAAGTTATCACCATTGTGAGATACATGACCACAGTCATAACCGCGCAGATGCAAGGTGGCAAAGCGGCCTCCCATATGAGCACCGTCAACCGTCTTAGGACCTGCTACCGCTTAGCTGAGCACCCATGCACATGTGAAGTTTACTTACGCGACGAAACCTTGAGGAAGTGACGTTTTGCTTGGATTGCGCCAGGAACGTGAGGACTGGATGCAGAGACGACGGAGTATTGAGCTGCAACTTCGGATCAACACTGACATGTTGTACTCACGGATCCCAGTCAGCAGGACGTCAAGTACTGTTGCAAACCGTTAGTCAGCACCAGAGCCTGTAGACTGTAGGATCATGACCGACCTGCTGAGCTTGTCAAGCTCAGAACAACTAAGTGGCCAGTCGGAATTAGTGCCCTCATGTGAATGGAGAACGAGCATGTTCCGCGTACATATCGCGCTGATCTGTCAACGGGTGTTAGCATGAAGACGCCAATAATACGCATAGATATTGAACCTACTGGGACCTTCGGGAGTGGACCGGCTTCCACTTCAGCGTCTGGTACGATTCCAAAGTGTACTCGGAATGTTTGTACTGTGTTGACTAGGCCCGCGAGGACAGAGGCGAGTAGCAGGATCACAAGTATGACCTGTTCGGCAACGTTTGTTATGATCACAGCTGGGCGAGGGATGGGAGGAGCCGACGTACCAGTACATGGATATTGCGATTGAAGAGCTACAGCCAGGGCACGATCAATACGTTGCGGTCTCGGTATCCTCCAGTCGACGTACGGTCCAACACCGCCAAATGAGGAATGCTTGCACTGGCGCGGCCATTAACACTGTCTATAGGGCCAAACGGGTGGGGAAGGGTGTCACGAATCAGCACACGACCAACTCACCATTGTGGATTGGATCTTATCAGCCCAGGAGAACATCACGCTGCTATACTGGGACACGTTGTGAACAAACGCAGGGCTTTCAGACAGGTCACCATGTACGTACCCAGTCCCCGAACTTGTCGACGAATGTACGCCATGACGTGTAGAAGCTCAGGCACGTTTGGAAGCTGAGCGCATCACGAACATACGATCAGAAGTGCCTTGGACGTCGATGAAATCGTGGTGCACCGCTCACAAGGCGATTGTCGTCACACACGAGACAAGTGCGCGTACGACTCCAAGTTCTCGCTCTGCACGCTCCCAGAACGTGAGCGACTGGTTGATCAAAATCCCAGTCTGGACGGACTCGAGGGTCAAGCTGACCAGGGCGGGTCCGATGTACGACCCTGGGTGCGTCTTCAACCACGCGAGCGAGAGTGGCATCCTAACGAGTGAGCCACGATCTGACCAGGAACGTCAGTGGCCAGAGTCACAGTTAGCGTAGAGCGGCTGAAGGTGCCGTACCTTGCTACAGCAAGGAGAAATCAGCGGGAAGCTGCGATGGGGAGAACGCGGGCTTGCGGACGCACCCTGATGCATATCTGGGGAGAGGAAGAGAAGAGTTATATGAAGGGCGCGGGAACGTGGATGCTAAAACGGTCTCAATTCAGCGGACCCAACGAAGACCTTTCATGTAGGCATGTCCGTGCGGACGCACACTCTATTGAATATGCCGCAGGTATTACGAACGGTTCGACCCTCGGCAGCGGGGTCACAAGCGTGCACCCGTCATTCGGTGCGGAATGTCCCGTTAACCCTTGTGGTGGGGTGTGTGCTCTGTCTAAAGATCCCGCAGGTGAGTAAGGGAAGGTGCACTCCTCTTAACGATTGACTTCTGTTTGGGGTGTCCTTCGCAAGTTTCCTGTGAGGAAGGTGCGGCGGCTTTCCAGCTACAAGCTACAAAGTTCACAGTTAATCAACAGAGCCTGGACGCACAAAAGTCCAGGTCGTTGGTTTCCCGTGGGAAATGACGTACCTCATCGGTGATTCTAGCCTCGGACCAAAGCGAAAGCTCAGCTTGTCCACCTGCAGTTGTGTCCGTGCGGTCTATATGGCTCGTCATAGACCGCAGAGGGACAGCTGATTCCCATGAGTGGCGGATGGCTATAAGCTACCAGATCACTCACTTCGTATCCACCCTTCTACCCCAACTTGCGGGGCTTCGTGTCTTCCGATTGCCCTGACATTGAGCAGGAGTATATAGCGTATAGAAATCATCCTTGGGTGTGGATGCCAGGAAGACCGTTTGACGTCAACGACGCATGCGCAGGTAGGTACGTAGAAGCTGTACCCGATACTGGGAGAGACCACCCTAATCTCAGTCAGGATACGTGCATGGAAGCTCAGCGTCAGATCTCAGGGCCATCCCAAGGAAGAAAGCGTAGTGCATGGAGTGATAGACATTGAATAAGAGCGCTTGACAGCCGTGCGCATGCGCGATCCACGTCCGTCGCGTCGCGAGAGCAAAGTATCGGAAGCCCCCCGCCAGTCCGCCGGTCGTGGCACAATGACGTCCACCTGACGAGTATCAGAACCCAATGGGGTGCGAACCGGAGCCGTCGGAGTAGTGCAGGACCCGGTATAGAAAGTAAAAAATACCAGTAAGTGCCTACCCATATTGATTCCCAGGCATCAACTCACACTTTGAGGCATCTTAGAGGCTGACTGACTTGAGTCATATGAGAACATCGCTACCGTAGGACCATTCTGTCGCAGGCGGCGCCCTGGAGTGTGGTTTTACTTCTGCGGCCGGAACTACTATGAGGACGCACCATGCCTTTCCTGACAATGCCACCACACGGGGCACGCTTGTCGGAGATCCAACGCGACTCGGGATAGAAAGAAGCATGCATCTACCCTGGGATCCCCAGAATCTGGTGAGATCAAACCACGAATCGGCAGAAGCGGGTATTAATCCCGTCAGGACCAGGGGTCATAGAAACACTCGCATCATGCCGATGAAGACATTGCAAGGAAGAAATAAGGATGTGGTCGACCGATTGTTGTCCCTAGGATTATCAAATAACAACTCAGAACGGTTCTGACACAAGGGGAGATAGAGAACACCGACCAAGCTAGAAGGAACAAGCCAAGATGTGAACGCGTCAGTCTGGTGACCTAGGTGCGAAGCACCCTTAAAACCTCCGCGGTCGACGTTCTCATGTCCGTGTAAGCTCTTTAAGCGAATGAAGCCTTGCGCATAGCGAATACTGGAAAGGAAGGTCCCATGCAGATACAACCTTGTGAGTGCGCGATGGATGCTACAGACTACGTACAGCCCTGAAGGACGTCAGCGAAACAATAATACGATTACCAAGAAGCTCAATAGCGTATCGATACAATAGGGTAGGGGCCATGGCTCGTGCCAACCTTCACGAGGACATTTGGTGAGAGACAATCGAATGGACGGGATGTATGTTACATACCAATAGACAATAAGTTACGCAATAGACCGATCTCTCATGCATCACGCCTAGGCTCAGTGGAAACACCTTTCTCGGAGAAGAACACCACCGACACCGTCATATCATCTCTGTGCGAGATATACATCAGTGACCCCCAGACGGACTTGTAGTTCGAAAATCAACGTACCTATACACCCTCGCCTTGGGTGTTTTCATGTATAGCAGCGACGCAGCCAAGTCCTTGTCGATGCCACCAAGCGCATTTCTGAGTACGTGGGTGGCCGCGTTCGTGTCTGCACGGGCGAAACGCTTCTCCGCATTCCACTGGCGATAGCGAACGGTGTTGTCGCGTTCTGGCAGCCACACCGGGAGCATGTGCGGTAAGTACCCTCCGACGGGCTCGCGCTTTATGTGACCGTTCCGCTCCCCCTCCTTCCAGAGTCCGACCAGCCCGACAGCCTCCTCGCTCGTCAGGCTCTCCCAGATCCCATCCGTCCCCATGATGAGGAAGTCGCCAGGCTGAATCTCAATCGAGGTCACTTCAGGTTCAGCAGTGATGTATGGTGGCGTTTTGACCTCGGACAGCGGGGCGCGTCCGAGGAAATGCCGTTTGAGTTTGTCCTGCACGTCGCGCGTCCACTTGTACCTTGCGTCCCCGAACGCGCGCGACACGGCCATGCCGAAGATGCGCCCGTTCTGTATGATGTCTTCGCCCGGATGCTGCGCCTTCAGTCGCGCGATCTCGGTCTCGTTCTCGCCGTTCTGCTCCGTGGAGAGTATGTACACGTCGTACTTGGACGAGCCGTCCTCCTCCACGCGCCGCCTGCCCAACACTGCGCGCGAATCTCCTGTGAGCGCCACGTGCAGACGGCGAGAATGCGAGTCGTAGAAGGCGAGGAGGGCGCACGAGCCAGAGTTCGCAGCGGCCAAGAGCGGACCTGCAGCTTCTTTCGATTTCGCCGCCAAGACGGTCGGAACTGGCTTGTTCACGATCTCGTCGTCGAGCTTGTTGAACGTCGCCCGGAAGGTCTGTGCGATCTCGTGCGGAGTTGGTTCGGGGATGGATTGAGACTGAGGTCCGGCGAGACGGGAGTAGAAGTCTCCGAGTGCGCCGATGACGGCAAGAATCAGATTATCAGCGAGCCATTTGCTCGTGTCCCCGCCATTGTGGCCGTCGTAGATACCGAAGAAGGACCAGTACCCAGAAGGCGTGGACACCACCGCCTCCTGATGTTCGTCTTCCGCCGGATTGTTACTAGGCGATGGATGCAGTTTGCATCAGCGTCGCTCTACTCGCCAGAAAGGGCACAATGACTGACCTCGCGAGGTGAGCGAAGTCGAAACGAGTGATCCCAGAGGTTGCGGGAGCGTAGGTAGTCCTTTCGTTTCTGCGCAGGACTCTGTCAACATCAATGCCATGACGTCCTATGCAAATGCAGGAATCATGAGTTCCAGGAAAAAAAATTGGGAGGTATCGTGCTTACGATCCAAGTCTCCTTCTAGAGAGACAGCCGCATTTGACAGGCAGCTCACGGTGGCTGTCCAGATGCCGAGAAGGGCAACGAGAATGGAGCGACCAACACTGGAAGGCTCCGAAGAATTCGCTTTCTCCTCGCCCTTTGGAGACGCAGCCTTCGTCCGAGGTGCTGACGACATAGATCTCCTAGCTGCAAGAAGAGATGCTTGGGGCAACAAAAGACGTGACGATAGTCGAAGAGAAAAGGAAATTGCGCAAGAGTAGGTGCCAGTGTAAGACAGAAGTAGCAGGGCACGTCGCATACCGCGCTCTGCTGCCCTCTGAAGTCTTAAAGCAATCTGGATCGCGGAGGGAGGATTCGGCCGTCGAAATGCTGCGTGACTTTCCGAGCGCAGGAAGAATGTGGCTGTCGCCACCAGCGCGTGGATGGAGGTACGGAGGAGAGTACTACGGAAGCGCGCAATCACCGGAAGGCTTGGCCCAGGTCCGCCACGTGGCTCCGGCGGTCAAACAAACACCCATAGTTTGATCCGCGATGGACTCTAAACCTCCTCGACTTGAGAACGACCAGGTAAGTGCCGCCGTTAGGACCACTAAGCCCGCGGGATGTTCACAGCACGCTGTGGAGGTTAAGACTAGCACCGCCACAGCTGCTTCAGACGGTCTGCAACTTCGGCTAGCCATCACAGCAGAGGCCGTTTGATCAAGCTACGCTGGCAGTGATGCCGTGTACACAGCGCGTTTATCTCGGCCCTAGACTGAGTGGTACGATGCTATCTCTATGATGTGAACGCCCGAGACTGCCATCAGCCATGATTATCGAGTGGCATGCCAAAACCGATACCACAGCCACTAGCCTCTTCCTTGTGCAGTGACTTATACCTATAAATATTGAAGCTCGAGGCTATATGGGACCTTCCAGATGCCCCCCTTCGCCGTGCATCCCATGGGCACAAGCAATGTCATGCCGCCAATTCAGACGGCCCAGCCGACCCGGATGCGCGCCATGTCCCGCCAAGTGCCGACTCTCCAGTATCCGTCGCTTGCCACTGAAATGGCAAAAGACAATTCAAACGTCACTCGCCTTCACGGTGACATCCCAGAGGTGCTGGTTGCAGCGCACCAGCTCGCCGCAGGTCTATAAAGGCCCGCAAGACATGTCCTCTGCCCCATTGCCAGCCAGCAATTCCCCGACCCGCACTAGCCTTCACCCTTCCTTCATCTCTCGCTCTTGTCCACGATGTTCGCTCGTCTCGCCGCCGTCTCTACTCTCGCGTTTGCCGCTCTTGCCACCGCGCAGGGCTCGTGCTCAACCGGTACCGTGCAGTGCTGCGAGAGCC
This sequence comes from Fomes fomentarius, assembly GCA_022606135.1. Classification (NCBI taxonomy): domain Eukaryota; kingdom Fungi; phylum Basidiomycota; class Agaricomycetes; order Polyporales; family Polyporaceae; genus Fomes; species Fomes fomentarius. Next base: position 273,653 of record JABYQN010000001.1, read on the forward strand.
TCGAGAACGTGCGTCCCTTCCCACCCACCCTTTCCTGACCTCACCCGGGTGTTGCTCATGTGCACGAGCTGATGGACCGTTGCTGTCCTTAGACGAACTCCATCGCAGGCTCGACGATCCTCGCCATTCTCGGACTCAACCTCCAGGACGTCACGGCGAAGATCGGGCTCAAGTGCTCGCCCCTCTCCGTCGTGGGCGTGGGCTCCGGCAACGCGTGCAAGGCCGAGCCTGTCTGCTGCCAGAACAACAACGTTGTACGTACTGTCCGAGCCAACGTATCCTTGTCCTTGGTATGCAACTTTGTCGGTGTTGCTGACTTGTCGTGTCACTGTCATAGGGTGGCCTGGTCTCTATTGGCTGTGCTCCTGTCTCCCTCTAGATTACCACATTACTTAGTACAGATATTTGATGGTTGTGGCGTGCTGCTTAATGCATTTCGAGTTTCAAGTTCAATTTGTCGTGTAGTATCTGGCAGCTGAACATCTCTTCAGGCTCTCCAAGAGCTTGCCGGAGCACCACTCTTCCGAGTCTCAGATGCTCAGTTTGATCCATGAGGATGCACAACACCTATGCTGCCACTCATTCTGCCACTCATTCACTTCGACTTTACATGAAACAAGGAACTGTGAGTTCAACGTGGAATGAACCAAATGAAAAGTTCAAGTTTGAGGTTGTAAACCTATAAGGAAACTGTAAATGTATCCGATATGGTGTAGTGGCTAACATTATCGCCTCTCACGCGATAGCCCGGGGTTCGATTCCCCGTGTCGGAATGTCGCAATCTATCATTTTGCTCACCATCCACTTACCGTAGTGGTAAAACGGCGTAGGCCAATCATCTAGATGAGAAGAAGACATGACAGACTGACTCCATTGCATGCTTTGTCCGACCGGTGTGGTCTCACCGTTCTTTCTCCACACAACCAGCAAGCAGGCTTGTTGCTTCTTCAGCGACGATACAGCTGCCACCGGCACTCTAGGATCTGCGACGACACTGCAGTGCAGTTGCGGTATTTAAATTGATTGTCCCTGACGATGCGTCGGAGAGGATGGAATGGCGGCTAGCCGTCCGCCGATCTCGATCTCCTTGTACTTACAGTGTGCCGAATACTGAACGTACTGGACGTCAACGTTCAACAGATGTGCGCACATGTGAGCGTATGGAATATATATACATACACTCATCTGAAGATCCGCGGCAGGGTGTGTTCGTAACTAATGGGTAAGTAGTGGACTGACGGTTCACGATGACGATGAACCTACCTACCGTGTGGTGGACTCGGAGGAAGTACGTGAGTCGGCAAGTTCTGGGATCTACCGACTTGGAGGAGACACCTGAACTTGGAAGCCTGAGGCTGGGCCCGGGGGTCTGAGCACGCAGGTGGGGCGTTGGATGCGGTATACATAGTTAGGCTTATAGTGTGGCAAAGGTGAACATGAAAATCACAAACATGGCCTCGTCGGAGATCTAGAGGAAGGCGGGGAGGGATCATCGCTGATTCACTCGGGATGTCACTGCCAGTGGATAGTAAGTAAGTACTGAGTACTGAGTAACAACAGGATCAAGAGCGAGACAGTAAGGACCCGAGCCTCGAGGGCCGAGGCAAGCATGCGCACAGACTACAGTGATGGTGACGGTGACGTAGTGACGTCATCGATATCGGCGATATGTTATACGCTGGTGCCATGCGGACCTTGCCAGCGCTAGCATGTGCGGCCACAGTGCGGGTGTGAGCACGAAACTTCGGTGCCACTCACATAACACTGCACAGCGCAAGTATGTACACGTACGTCCATGTATGCATGACTTGAGTCTTGAGGATCCAGTCGGCGGTGTCGTGTCCGTCCGTTTACGTCTTAGTTCAGGGGGCTCGCGCTTCGACGCTGCGGCCGTTCGGTCCGGGGATGGCATTTGCTAGGCCTATACGCTGAGTCGCTGACCCGGCAATGGACGATAGAAGGGGTAAAGTAGGAAGGAAGGAATGGTACATTGGTACGTGTTCCTGGCCATGGACCTGAGATCCGAACCCGAATCTGGACACTTGGTAAGACTTGGGTAAGTCGGAGCCTGCGAATGCGAGAGCATATGCATGGTCCGACCCTTACAGTGACACAGCTGCAGCGAGTAAGCTCCGCACGACGCCTCGGCTCGACGGAACTCAATTCGACTCGTGTCGGACCGCGAGTGGCACGGAGCATGTGCACGCGCACGCGCACGTCGCACGAGAGGGGAAATGTAGAGAGACCAATTGGCAATGAATAGCGGTGGGTTACAACTACTGATACTGGTGAACACCGGTGAGATGCGTGGTGGTACATTGATTTTGCCAGGGAGAGGAAATGAAGACGAGGAACAGGACGAGGACGAGGAACAGGAGAGACGAGAAGGGAACTCGGGGATAAATACTAGCCGGCAGTGTGTAGCGTATATGCAGCCAAACCAGAGAGATACTCAGATAGACAGGAAGATAGAGAGAAAGAGAGACGAGAACTAGAGAGACGAGAACTAGAGAGACGAGAGGGCAGACACTGAGACAGGGGCGTTGCAGTCGTGAGCAGTGAGTGGAGAAGAAAAGGAGGAAATGGATGGTGATTCTACAGTTGTGTGGTATTCGACATTCGTGACGATTGAGAGAAGAAAAGGACCGCAGGGAATTAATGATATGGAGATGAAGCAGGCGAGGAGTGTGTGCGTGGGATGCGATTACGGTAAGAACGAGAGGCGGGGGTGTGAGACAATCGGAAATGCAAGGGGGGGGGAGCGGGGAGCAGTGTGAGATGCAATGCGTGATATAGCAAGGGACGATACATGGATGTAGATGCGGGAGGTGAGGGGAGATGGGGGTGGGGAATGTACATGTGCAAGGAAGAGATGGCTGGAGTTGGGGATGGGGAGATGAAACATGAAGATAACGAGCGTGTCGTGTCGTGTCGTATCGTCAAAGCCCAAAGCAAAGCAGCGAGAACAACGTCAACATCAACCAAGACTGACCGGGGTGCACATGTCCATCTCCGCATGCCTCATCACCGCACCGACGCCGTCCCCCCCAGTCTCAGTCTCCTCTATGCACACGGTCCCCCGCCCAACGTTCCAACCGTTTTCGCTTGTCCCAGCTAGAGTGCTTCATGCCGCGGCGGCGACGAGCTGCGACAGCCCGCTCTTGACGTACGTCTGGCCTTCACCTGCAAGTCGGCGGCGGAGGTAGACACCAAGAGGCCGTCCGCTCCCCCGACTGAGCAACACGCTCGCAACAAGCCGTCCGCGCATGTCCCTTGCGCTGGGACAGCTCGGTGCGCCCAATCCCGGCGGGGTCGTGACTCCGGAGCCCGACGAGCCCGCTCCAGACACGGACATGGTATACGACGGGACGGACACGCGGGACCGCGGCGCGCGCACCATGGGCGGTGGGGGCGGCGGGAGCGGGGTCAGCTCGTCCTCGAGGACGGGATGGGAGGAGAATGAGGACGAGGACGAGGATGAGGAGAGGGCGGGGTCCGCGAACGGGTCGTCGATTTCCGGAATCGCAATCGTTCTCGGGAGGGCGGGCGAGTGGGCTATGGACGAGGCGAGTGCCGAGGCGGTGCGTTCTGCGGGGGCGGGCGGGGGAGGGGGCGCTCTCCGAGTTGGGGCGGGGGAACCGTAGGAGATGGTGGTCCGACGAGAGCGGCTGCCCGAAGGTGATGAGCCCGCTCCGAATCCGAGCCCGAGTCCGCCTCCGAGGCCGAGCCCGGTGCTTGACCTGGCGGAGAGCGAGGCGGGGGTTGTGCGTGCGAGGACGGGGGAGGAATCGAACTCGTAGCCTGAGCTTGCACGCCGGGGAGCGCAGACGTTTGGTATGCGGTTCCATGATGCCTGTGCGGAGGACATGTGCGAGGCATGGCCGTAGCGGCTGGACGAACCGTGACCGAATGCGCTGTGCATGCGGTGGGAGGGAGCTGCAGCGGCCATCGCTGGGCAGTCTCAGTTGGGCAGCGACAGAGGCAGGACGAGGGAGATGTGGGGTGAAAAAAGCGGAGGTAGTGGGGAGAGCGGAGGAAGTAGTGGAGGGTGTGGGATAGATAGTATAAGGATTAGTAAGGCGTACTGGTGAGAGCTGGACGACGAGGACAGCGAGGAGAGCGACGAGTGGACTCGGCGGAGATCAAGAGAGGTGTTATATATTCGAGAGAGGGAGGGAGAGACAATAAGTCGGCGGCCCTGTCACTTCCGTCCCCATCACGCCCGCTTTGACATGAGCCTAGGGAGGCAGTGCCTCGGCTCTCTCTCCCGGCCGTCCCAGGCGCTTCCCGCCCCCGCAACGGCGACGACGACGACAACCGCGAGCGCAGTGTGTCCTCGCCTCCTCTTCCTGGAACAACGTACTCTCCTCCATATCCGTCGTACAAAAGCAACATCCCCAGCGCAAGCCCTTTGTTGCGCGCGCTTGGGGGCATGCTTCTCGCGCCCGGTTCGCCTTGTACGGCGCGTGCAGATCTCGAGTCGCCCATTCCGTTACGGTCGGTGCATGTCTGCGCCCTTCCCAGGTCCGAGTCCACGCGCACCGTCCACTTCTCCGACCTGCCCCTGCTCTGCCTTGACTATCGTCTACCCCAATGGCAACGCCGGCTGTGTACCAAACGTTGGATTTCTTTGTACTGCTCTCGCATTTCGTCCATCTCGACATTCTATTAGGAATTACGGTGTCTACATCTGGCTACTCGCGTCCGTCTCAACATTCTTCGCTGGACACATGTAGTATACACTGGACAGGATCATCATCGCCGCCCTCGCAGCATCAAGTTCAAGTCAAGTCAAAACTCAGTTGGAGCGGCACGGCGGCACAACGGCCCCAGTGGCTCGAATGCATCACCTACCACTAACACCGAGCACTGATCAGCCATTCAAGCGCAAACTCTCAGCACCCAGCACTCTTTCCCGTCCACCCGCAGATAGTGCTCTCCCCGCCAGTGGCACCGTGTCACATCCCTATACAAATCTCTACACAGCATTCGAGGGTTTCGAGTCGCAGTGGCCCATCCCATCTGCGCATCCGCCTTCCAGGTTGATGTCCCGCCAGTCGAAGAACGCAAGCCGAACGGATCTCCGGCCCTGTGCCCCTCCCCATCCGCACTCTCGCGCAGTCGCCAGTCGCGCGACTCTCCTCCGTTCTGTCCGTACAATCCGTTCTGGGACCCACGCTCGACTGGATCGGCAAGGCGCAAGGGAATCCGAGGGAGGAAAGAGCGGTCAGCTGGTCGCGGGCGTCCGAGTCCTGTAGGCCTGAGGCCGTGCGGCGTGAGTACTTACCCTCGTCTGGACTGGTGGCTGCATGACTGGTGACTAGGAGCGTCGTGCGCATCTCCGGACCCTCCCCATCTGCCATGTTCCTCTTGTCATTCTGGACCCTGGTTCTATACTAGTCTGCCACTACGTACCCAGTGGCAGTACCGTACCCAAATACATCGGATCCGGGTTCCCTCCCTCCTTCTCTTCCTTTCCGTTCTACCAGCCAGAGCACCGGCTCCTCAATCTATGTAGCCCAGCCCGCCGGCAAGATATGGGGTCCTCATCCTCAACATGTACACGATCTTCCACGATCTTCCTCGATGCGCTTCGCCGTGCCTCTCTGCTCTCTGGACCTGCCGTCATCCGTGGACCGGACGCGTACCGCCAGCTATCAAGCTTTCGCGCGTTCCCCAGCCCCACGTCTCTCCGTGATCTCAGAACACAAGATACGATGGGGTATCAATAGCGATCGGCGAAACCGCCGTACCTCAAGGCTCACCGCGATCTCAGCACTCAGTCGCTTGTTGCAATCTCTCTCGCGCGCTCGCTTTCGCAAACTCTGCAGGCCTCGGACGTTTGAATCGCGGTTTCCGCTCGTGCTCCGCCGCCGCGGCGATCTGGCGGTGAGAATCGGCCCCATCGAACGACCCGCGTCGACCGCCCGCGGGTCCGCTTGCTGCTGGTTGCTGGTTGCTGGAGATCTCCAGTTTTTGGTTATTGCGCTGCGCGTGCGCGGTCTTTTGAACTTCTCTTCTCTTCTCTGTCCGAGGCTTTCTATCGCCGCGCGCCATCCTTGTACTCGTATTTGTTTTCGTCGCAATGTGTTTTATGTCATGGGCATCCTGTTGTTTTTTGTCCATTCCGTTCAGTCTCACGAGGGCGTTCTTGCACGCACGCAACGGGAGGCAGCGCATTGTGCATGTCTTGCGGGGAGCCATGGCCACATTACACCACCGCGCCCTGACTAGTGCCTGGTGACTGGTTGAAGGGATGTACCAGAGTCCATGTGTTCGCTACTTACCGTATCTATATTTCCTCAGGGCCTCGATCTGCCTCGTGCTACTCACGGTGACGTAGCGTTGATAGAGTACTTACCACACCCTTTACTATACCGACTTGCTTCCATCCGCGTCAACCCACCTGCACAGCCTCGCGCGCCGCGCGTGGCGGCGCCGCTGCTCTCAGACTCTCGAGTCTCGAGAACGTCATGCGATATCCACAGAGGACCCGCCTTCGGATTCCGTTCCACTACTATGATGCTCTTCCATCGCTCGCCGCTCAACGTGAACTTTCGATGATTGAATTTGTTGTGGGATGGCCAGGCCACCTCCGAGGAGTCGGCGAAGACACAGCCTCTGCTGCCGCTGGACGATTGCACGCAGGGACGAGGGTTCTAGGGTTCGCTCAGGTTGGGTGGGTTGCATGCACGTATACGCATACGCATACTCATATGATGCAGATGAAGCTTGTTGATATTCTGAAGGCACGTCCCTAGTTCTACGGTTGTCTCGCGCGCATAGTCCTGGTATTGGCATCCATTATGAACAAGTTAAGTATCTTCATCTTTACTATTCGCCTCCTTTTCTTCGTTAGCAGCCCTCCTTCGCTGTCAGCGTAATCTCGTACTCACGGCGGGCAGCACCACGGTCGAGTGGCAGTGGCTACCAGAAATCCATCCCAGGCCCTTTACCACACTCATAGCGCCTTGGACTCGAGTCCTTGGGGCAGCTGAACTTTGAGTTTATAGCACACAATCGGACGCAGGTGAGCGCTGCACTAATATATCATAACTTTGCCACCTCGTGGCCGAAAAGGGCGCTATAAGTGCCCCTCCCAAGTTACAGCCTTACAGGTACATGGCTCGAGTGGTAACCGTGACATGACACTAGTAGCAGTTGTTTCGATATTTGAGGTTTGACGCTCGCAGTGACCCGCGCGGCTCGCGGACGTACCTGTACATCACCTTCGGGTCATCATCGAAACCCTTCTACCTTCCAGGGAAGCCTGCGGGAGACTGACAAGCCTTCTTCCGTATGAGGGTTCCATGGACAGATACAGCAGGTTTCCGAACACTGCGTTCTCCAACAATTATATACCCGCCATCGAGCTCTATCTCACTGCTCAGGCACTTCACTAATCAGGCCAAGTGAGTATATGCGTTGCTTCACCTCTAGCGAAAGCCTGAGTATGTAGCTGATAGCCTAGAGAGTCACCGTCACGCTGCGCCGCATACCGTGCATACTGCCAGGGGGTTACCGTAACGGCGCTCTCCCACCGGTCGTGAACACTCTTTGTCCCCCTTCCCCCCCGAACTTCTTTCAGGCGCGTATGGCATTGTGCTCGCTCCCGATCCCCACTTGAAGATCGCAGCACGCTCTTGTGTGGTACTTGACTTGTTCTTTGTCCCTGTATACGTTCCTCCAGTGACGGTATGTGGTTCGCATGTACCAAGCTAGTCATGTACGTTGTGAGATTCGGATCCGTTGTGAGGCTCGAGCTCAGACTCAGGGCCACCTGTTCGTGTGGTCGCTACCACCGTCGTATACGTAACTGTCCTTGATTCGATGTTGGCCGGCGCGCTGAAGCGCTGACCGCCCATGCCCATGCTACATAGGCAGGTAGTAGGTAATCAGGTTGCCGTTGCTTGACAAACGGCGCCGGCGCCGGCGCCGGTGTCAAGGTCCATGTTCGCACGTCCAGCCTTCAAGTTGTCTCTAGTATGATGGCACAACTTGTTGCACACACCGACGTTATTCCTACTATAGGTACTTTGGCGTCCCTTGGGAAGCTCTCAACCCGCCCTCCGCCGATGATCATCAAATTTGGTAGAATGATGCATACTGCGTAGTATGAAGAGACTTGTATAAGGTTAAGTATCGAGGATTCAGATTCCGCAGAATGGTCACGTCCAGGTCACAACGCGAATATAAACTCCGACGTCTCCGAGGCATCACTGCTGTCACGGAGATTGGTCGGAGATTGAGGATTTACGGGCGCTATGGCACCAAAGTCACGCTCGAAGTGAGATCTAGAGTTAGTCCCCCTTGTTCAACACTCTTGCATCCTTACTGCTTCACTAAACACCTGCCCCACAGTTTGTCATGTCATAGAGCACTGGGTAACGCCAGTGGCGCGCTGCGTGTCGCCTGAGCTCTTCGTACACCGTTCGGTACAAGCGTAGTGCGGCGCCCGTGAACTGAGCCTGAGTGCCGGAGTGTGTACTTTTATGTAGGTATATAAATACATCTGTGCATATGGTGTCAATTCATGAGTCCATGTCATCAATATCAAGTCCATCCAACCTCTGGCAATAAGTAGTAGTACTTAAGAGTATGTCCAAGGTCCACGTCGTGTCTCCGATCTCCTCGTATCATAGAGCCTGCACCCTCAGCACCAGCTCCGGCTTCGTGCTCTCCTCGCCCATCGTGGGGTAGGAGACCGCGGAGTTATTCCACGCGACCGGCTTGTCGGTCAGTTCGAACTTGAACGCGGTCAGGAGCACCGCGAGTACGACCTCTGTGTACGCAGAGAGAGATGTGTCAGAAAGAGCACAGCAAGGAGGAATGGAAGGTTGCAGGGGCAGGTGACATGGCGCGGACGGCCGGTACTCACTCATCTCGAGCTGCGAGAACTTGAAACCACTGCGATAGTGCGCGCGAGGAGGAGTTAGCAGCGATCCCGAGTCGAACGAGGCAAGGTGGGGGTGGCTTACATGCACGAGCGGCCTCCGCCAGAGAACGACATCCTGCACGACAAGTCAAGAAGGGGAAGAGATGATTCGTCCCCGGTCAGACAACGAACGATAACCACCATCGACCTCGTCATGATGGTGCACTTACAGCTGCGAGTAAACTCCTGGGATGCGCGCCTCCTCCAGCTCTGTGGGAAGGGGACCGAGCCATCGCTCAGGCAGCCACTCCTTCGAGTCGTCTCCCCATAGGGCCTTGTTGGTGTTGCTGGCCTGGAGATGGAGAAGGACCAGGGTGCCTCGTGTAACCGGGACCTCGTTCATCATCGAGCCGTCGCGTCCCCGCACGGGAGTGTGCAGAGGCAGGGTGATGTCTCGCGCAGCGCTACGAGTAGTATGAGAGTGCATCCGGGTGAAGAAAGATCTATGGATGAGACGGGAGACGAGATACGGGATCGAGGACGTACCGACGGCCAATGATTATGACAGGCGCATATAGTCGCAAAGTCTCGCGGCAGACGGCGTCGAGGTAGGGAAGCTTGATGAGGTCGTCGTAGTCGATGTTCAGACCGCTGTCGGCGTCCGAGCTTCCTCTCGCTTCGATGATCTCTGCGCGAAGCTTCTCTTGCGCCTCGGGATGCTGAGCGAGGGTGTACAGGGTGCGGGAGAGGGCGTTCGAAGTGGTGTCCATGCCTGCGAGGATGAAGATGCTGTCGTCGACTCTTGAGTGAGAACTACCGCGAGTGCGACAAGGACATGGAAGAGCATATAGGCGACTTACGACATCTGTGCGACAAGCTCCGGGTCTGTGAGTTTCTCCTTGGCGGACGCCGCGGTATTCGCCTTGACTATACGGTGAGAGGTAAGATATGTCGCACACACAGAAAGAAACAGTTACGTACGGAGAATGCTCATGATATCCTTCCCCTCTCCCACCCGCCGGACCAGATCTTCGTCTCCCGCAGTCAAAGCAGCCTTCTTCTCCTCGACGATCTCCTCCGAGCGCCGATCCATCGTGTTCGCGATCTCGGTGAGCCGCCGGAGGTTGGCAATCGGAGACACCCCGAATATCGCCCGGATATAGCGCTCGGGCAGGATGTACGACATCGTAGGGATAACGTTTCTGAGGAGCGGAAGCCGGCCCAGCATAGGGCTTCACACGTAGTAACACGAGCACGAGCACAAGCACAAGCACAAGCACAAGGAGTGGTGTCAGTGTCGGTGTCAGTGTCGGTGTCGCGCGTGATGAGCGGGAGAAATGGGGACGTACAAGAACAACTTGAGTGATTCGCCGTAAGCGTCGGATGACTCCCCGGCGAAGTCGTCGAACGAGTATCCAAGCCCGGCTTGTCCGAGCATCTCAAGAGTGGTGCGCGACATCCATCCGTTCACGTCCACCTCGTGCGCGTCTTTGCCCAGGTTCCGCCCCATCGCGCCCCGCAGCTGGTGCGTTAACAAAATAACTATGATAAGCGGGAAGGACGCCAAACAGTGCATAAGGATGGACGGACCTTGTGCGCGAGCTCGTAGAAGATGTGGGTCATATTGCGTAGGTGGGCAGCGGAGAAGACGGGGTTGAGCATCTTGCGCTGCCGACGGTGCTGTGCGCCCTCCGTCGTAAGGAGTCCATCGCCTAGGAACAAATGGAAGTCGCTGATGTGTGCAAAAAGCGTTCAGCTTGATGGAGACGCGTCCACGCATTTGGTTGGTGCACGTACTCAGAGGGAGCTAGACTCTTCCGCCAGTGCTCGACGTCCTTGACGAGGATGCTATGCATGGCCTTAGGGTCGTAGGTCTGAAGTATCTTCTCCTGAATGAATGCGTCAGGGCGTTAGCAAATGCGGAGGAGAGGGATCACAACGAGAGACCAGACGCACCCCTGCAACACCAGTGACCATATACGTCGGGCCATAGGTGTCATTGAGATATTCCCATTGCCTCCAGCCTTGTGGCTTGAAGAGCTCGGCCATGCTCCCTAAAACAAGAGAGTCGGCCGATGATCAAGATACGTGAGTAATGGGAACACACCAAACAAGACGGAATCAGGCGCAGGGCCTGGAAGGTTGTCGAGAGTACTTCGTACAAAGAAAGAACGAAGTAGTCGCCATATATAATAAACGAGGGCAGTACCAAATATCACCGCTATCGCCATCTCGAAGTGTGCTAGGAAAGAGGAAGGAACTAGAGAAGTGGATGGGGATAGTGGCACGAAAGATCTCGTAGTATATATATATCAGTTCACAATTGACTTGCGCATCAAACACGGCTGCTGTCAGTGCTCGACTCCGAGTTGTGACCGTTCGGCTTGGAGGTATACGTATCATGATGGGCTCATTAGCACCGACTGATGTCAACTTAGTGAGAATCACACCGAGAGAGAGAGAGACTTGGGGATTACACATACCTGCGTGCGTCGGAACCGGAAGCAATCCCTGCTGGATTTGAATAACACGACACCCGCAGCCGAGGGTACACTACGCCGCGCCGTGAGCGCGAGGCTGCGGGAGGAGCACCTCGGACTGCGCATGAGTTGTTGATCCAGGCTGGTGAGCGCGGGATTAGAGTGGGTCTGCATCGATCCTGCCCGGATGCTATTGCGGCTCGCTGTTTGGGATGTATTACAAACTCGTAGAAGGGCGTTGCCAACTGCCAGCATCCGCAGCACTGCCACGCGTCTATCACGTGCGCAGCCTATCTCCGATGTCGGGACCGGGCCGGGAGCGCTCTGCTCCAGAACAACCTTGCATTCAGGACTCAGAAGCTATAGCACCCACTAGGAGCCAGTCTCGTCCGCATACTATCGGTCGCCTACGACGACAGAGCCCTAGTGGGCTGGCATTTCGCCATCTCGGACCAAAGCCTGTAAATGCTGCAGGACGTCTTCGACCGCGGTAGGCTGGCGTGGAACCTCTGGTTGTATCGGTACTTGGAGTTGGTGTTCTTCCTCCATACAGTATAAGCACTTGCGGAGGGCGAGACGTCCAGGGAGTATTGCGCGGCCTTTGGGTATGGCGCCGCTTACAACTGTCCGTTCGTCCTCTGAACTGACGGTTCTAGCCTCGTTGTGGGACACAGGATAGCTGCGATATCATGATCAGTCTCATAAGATCCACCCACTTGAGGATATGTGACGGAAGGAAGGAAGGAAGGAAGCAAGGAAGCAAGGAAGGAAAGGGTGGAGCAGGCTTCCATCTGTACAAACACCGCCGGGTGATGGCGGGTTCACCGACATCACCACCCCTCCTCGAGTGAGACCAGGAGCGATTCGCGATCCGCATTTCCCATTCCGCAAACTGAAACTGCTTGACGATTGACGCACCCGCAAACTTTCCTAGTGTTTCAAAGAACGGCGGCACGCAGCTCCAGGATGTGGAGGCGTGCACTGCGTTCGCCCGCTAGGAACCGGTGGGAGGTCCTGGTCCCGTCACGATCGTGCACGCGCCCACCGACGTTGTGCGGCATTAGGAAGTGAGGCTCATGATGACACCCACCGGATGCCAGTGGTCTGTTCCGACGGAGACTTGAGTAGTCCACGAAATGCAGAGATTGGTCAGAAACTGGACAGATAGTCGGCGAGGGATGGTTCGTGAAAGGGGAGACGAACTATGAGGAGCGGAGTGAGGGGTCATCGCGGAGAATTGCCCTACCAGTGATGTTGATGAGTCTTGGAGCAGAGCGGGCAACGAGGTATTCTTGAATACGCCTTCGCACTCAGTTTGGTTCCTCGGACTCGGGAACGTAAGAGGTGGGGGTAGAGAGGCTTCAAGTCACTGCGAACGGTCACTGAAGATCGTTAGGCCGTCGTGGCTGGCTCGATTTTGAAGCTTGAGTGAGTTGTGGAGGCTATCGCGGGATAAAGTACCTCTCAGGACTTGGCCAACGGAGTCACCGCGGTCATGCTTGCATCAGCAACGCACCTTTGCTCCAGCGGCACCATCCGGTACCAGCTGGAGTGATCGCCTCCCAAGATGAGTATATTCCAAGCATCGCTGCACCTCGAGTCATCCTGTCACGGTCCCGACCGCAACCCGCAAGCCTTCTCCTTCTGTTCAACGGCTCAACCTTCAACCTAGTTGAATGTCCGTGAGTCGAAGCAGCCCACCATTTCTTACTCCTGATTAATTCTCTTCACAGCCAGTATTAATCAGTACTACACAGGGCATTGGTTACGGCTTGAACATCATTGGACGCTGTCAAGTTCGAAGTAGTTCCTACGACACCCTCCCCGTCCCATGACCCAACGGGAAGGGTGAAGACTCACTGAGAAATTCGTTACGTGTCCGGATCGGAGCTTGGGTGTACACGACTGGGAAGAGCTCACCACCGACCATACTTACGTTGGGGCACTTGGGTACAATCGCGCCCGACTCGGAACCCTAAGGCTCCCCACTGTGGGCGGTCAAGACTCACCGGTGCTCTCGACACCGTCCTCACCGGTGCTCTCGATACCATCCTCACCGGTGCTCTCGATACCGTCCTCACCGATGCTCTCGATACCGTCCTACAGACTGCCTGGAACTCTTTTGATGTGTTTCATCACTGGCAGAAGTATGGGTCAAACCGTCTTCAGGAAGTACCGGTCTCTCAGGTCTCCAATGAAGACTCGGGAGCGCACTGCGTTCCGGCGGCGAGTCTATACGTTGGAGACATTTCGCGCGTTCAACATATCAATTGGCTCGACATACTCGCTTGGCAGAGACCAGTATAGACATACTTAGGTTCCACTCTGCAGGTCGGCAAAGTTCTGTCACTGCGTAACTCGGAGCTGACGAGTAAAATGATGTCATTTCAAGTTCGATAGTACAGGCTCAGGTTCGCCGGTAACTAGTGATGTCTGGCTGGGACTCTAAGCGTTGTGCACTGGCAGGAGGACTTCGGAGCGTCCGGGACGCTCTCTAAAATAAATCAATTGCATCAATGCTATTCGGCAACTCAGCAGTGGACGGTGTGTCTGCTTCGGTATGTACACGATCCCGGTCGGCTTCCCAAACTGCGGGGGCTGAAATCAACATCGCCATGGCAGGACTCCATTTTCAATGTATCGTGACAAAATAAAAGCACTCACAGGTATATATCCTGTCAATGCTCGCCGTGGTTAAGGATCGCAAGCTTGTCGATTTGTGAATCGTCCTCTTCTGTTGATCGCTCACTGTTCGATCCCTACGCGTCGCTGTCGTAAATAGCACTCCATCACCCCAGCCTTTCTTGCTATGACGTTCGTGTCTCGAATCTTTAGCTGTGACAGTGCGATTAACTGACTACAAAATCAACAGCTCGTTCATCATGATTTACTGTGTCTGCGTGAGTGGCATCAGTGAGTGTTACCATTCATACCGGATCATACCGGATATAATGTGTCAACAGTCATATTGACATCAATAGCTATTGTTGTATACGACCACATCATGACTATAGGTGATGAGATTCGGCTGTTTTGGAGGAGGCCGTTGTCCGGCGGTGCTGGAATGTATTTCTTCATCAAATACGTTCTTCTGCTCAGCAACCTTTACATCTTGTGTATACTTCCGATGAGATACAACTCTGTGCAGGTGAGGATCTAGTTTTGCTGATACTTCCCCATACTAGTAGCGCTCACCCCCGATATCTAGAGGCATGTCATAGCCAGCTCAAGAAGTTGTGAATTGGGCCTCTGACGTGTTTCAATTAATGTAGTTGCACTCAGGCGGAGAAATCCATCGTTAGATTGGTCCTAGTCGAAATATTTCTTCCAGGAGGTGGAACAATTGCTCATCATCTCCACTGTCTACTGTGTTTTTGACGCGGACTTTTAGTGTTTATGTCACTTCGAGCCTATGCTCTGAGCAAGACCAAGTGGCTTGGACTTGTCATTCTCCTCCTACACTTCGTTCCAGTTGGTGCCAATGTGGTATGTCACGGTGCAGCTGATGCGACTTAATGAGACCCGGCTCTCATGGAGTACCTCAGATGCATCACACACAGAGTCTCACTGTGCTAGTGGGCGACGGTCTTTGTTACATCTATGACGATGATAGCAATACACAGCGGTAAGAGCAGCCTCTGATTCTATGTCATCGTGTTTGCTGACATCACACATTGTACAGCAGTAGGTCCATCGCGTTATGAATAAGATCCGTCCACGCTGACGTCCGTTCATGACAGTCACTGTTGTATCACGGAGTTCCTTGATTTTAGCCGATCTCCTGGGAATTGCGACCATTTGGCATGTGCGGTCGACCACGCACCGCGTTCGTGGCAGTCTCCTCCTCACAGTCCTTCTACGAGATGGTGAGTCACATGTCACAGGCCTATTGCTCGGAAGTTGGACTATTGACCATCCCTGTACAATCATTACCTCAAGGAATCATGTGCTTTTGGTGATGCTCACTGTTGGCTCCAGAGGATTCGTTGGCTGACTTTTGCATCCAGCGGCGCTCTAGCATTGAACGTACTCCGTCTTGCATTGTCGGCATTTCCGGTGAGTTTCCTGATCGCAATCGCTCGGCCTCCATCAATCTCATTCATTTGACTTATCGCTCCCAGACAGATGGTTTTCTCAATGGATCAACTTACGTCTCGTTCATCGCATCACCGTAAGTACATACTAGCGCACGTGGGACGTTTGAACTCTAATATATCAGGGAACGCATATTAGTCTAGCATGTGTTCTCGTCACTCGGGGCCTCTTGAACCTACAAGCAGCTTATCAACGGACTACGGAGTGGGACACAGACAATATTCTGAGTGTCATCGACAAAGGAGCTGCTGTGAATGGCGATATCAACCTGACGAACGAGTCTCAGAGCGCAAGCTTTGCCCTTGCCTCGATAGATAGCCATGGGGATAGACCAACCGTGTAGTCGATTCACTCGACTTGGACCATGAACTATGATTGCGACGCTACTCTTACATACATTCCCTAAAGTTGCGCAACTCAGCCTTTACGATCTAACTATATACTTACACGCTTTTCCCATATGGCACTCCATTCATATCGGCGGCGACCGTCATCATCCAGTTCGAGAGTAAATCTTGAAGTACGATGCAACAGTGCCACCCAGTGATCTCCTCATATGGAAGGGAACACACCCCATTCACCTATGTCCCCTGGAGCTTCCTTTCATCCTACGCCAATCATTCTCCCCAGTATGTTCCGGTGCAACTACAGCGTGGCCTGACGGGATCGCCCCCGAGCCGCATGTGATGCATCCGTTGACGGAATTCAGCAAGCTCAGCAGACTCGATGCAAGATTGAACTAAGGTTGTGTTCAGATCACTGTCAACCCGGTCGAATTGTAACAATACAGATGTCAATTCGACAGGAATGGGCATTGCTTTAGGAAAGACGTGACGTTGTGAACAGAGTCTGCCCTCCACACCATAAACGAGCGCTAGCACAACCATTACAAGAGGGCAAGCTAGGATTATGTGACATGGAGGATTTTACTTACCAGTCTAGTGTATCTCACTCGTTGCACCGCAACCAAGTCTGCATACCACCCTCCTGGGATAGGACAGCTCCTGAGAGTCGCACTGTTTCATATTGTCAACACAGATCATCAGGCTGGTGTGTGGCATCACGGGTCTCATTTCCTAATGTCACCCAATGTCGGTGTTCCCAAGCTAGCCTAATTCTCAATGAACCGGATGCCCCTGCTATTACCGCGAAATTCTCTACACAGAGGTGAGTCAGTATGAGTCTGCGGGAGTCTTGTACCGATCGCATCTACTGGGAACCACACGTTTCCAGACTTCGACTTCAAGCTATGGTATCCACAACGCGAGAAGACACGATCTGCCTCCCTACCTCCGCGCTTTCCGAGCTTTCCTCCTCCAGACCCGTTTGAATCCGTCGCGCCGGGCCAGAAGAAGCGCCAGCGGTATTACTGTCACTGGCACTTTCCTCCGCGTAATCCACATCGTCCAAGATGTCGGCATCAGGGACGAGTCCGGAACCAAGCGAACCGATCACTCGTTCGAAGACCAGCGACTCGGTGCCAGGAGCTCCAGGCTGAGATAGCCTGCCGGAGCTTGAGGTGTGGTCGACCGCCTTGGCGTTCGCAGCCTGCAGGTTCAGGAGGAATCGGGATACCAAGATCGTAGTCAGCCTGGTCGAAGGTGACAAAGTTGAGCACGCGAGATAGTGGGAAGCGGCGAGCGATGCGTACGGTTGCGTGAAGCTCAGTACGTTGCTGTATGGGTCTTCAACCTGAAGATTTTGTGAGTCAAATCATGGCTAGGGTGCAAGAGTGACCTAGACTGACTTCTACCACCGTCAAGACGAGGTGCATGACGTTGAGGAGTAGTAAAGAACTAAGCGATGTCAAAATCGTATATCGTACTGCGGAAGAGCAACACTCACACGAAGTAGATGGTGCCTAGTACACGATGGGGACGCAGTCAGAGGCGGACATTGACCAGTAAGTAGATCCTCACCATCTCTGTAAAGAACATATCCAAAAGACTGCTCGGGCAGCCTGCTTCCTCTAGGAAACTTGATCCAGGTCACAAGGATGAGGAGTACGTCGGCAGTGATCACACTTATTCGGGTTGCGATCGTCACTGGAAAGGAGGCTCAACTTCGAAAGGTGCGCCAGCTAAATCAGAGTAGCTCACATCTACGGAATCGTCAGCTGAAATTGACGATGTGGAGATAGAGCATGCTAAGACATACATTTTGAACGTGTGTTCCGACTCGGTATCAAACCCGAGGCAACCGAACATGGGGTCGACCACCCCACCGATGTTGAAGCGAAACTCAGTCTGCATAGGGCCCGGTCATTTCCTAAATCGCGAAATGAGGAATGAGGTTGAGGCTCGTACCAGACTCCCACAGAATGGCACCATGGACAGGAGAAAGATGACCGAAGCGAGGATCCAGCTTCGGCTTAGTGCGAAGGCACGAAGGGATGAGAATGCTAAGTGCATACATGGAGTGAATCTCTCATTGATTCCCACCAGGAAGCATCGCGACAACGTACCTGCCCATGGCACATATGGTAGGAGGAAGGCCACAACCCCCACTTTGACGACCGCGTCGCAGCTAAGCTCGAGAATGAGTACAAGATGGCGTCAGAGACATTATACACCATCGACGTATGAGACAGACCTCTGCAGAGCACGTATAAGTGAGGTGCACCATGAAACGAAGAAGACAACCTCACCTTGTCTGCGATTGGACCGAAGGAAGTATACGTGCTGTAGACCAGGGTGAAAAGGAAGATAATCCTGTTCCAAAAGAACAAGACGTTCGCCCCAGTCCATTTCCCTCTCCAGAAGTAGTGGACTTCTTCTACGCCCGTGATGACACACTCGTACAGGTACAGACCTAGAGGTGCGGTCGTCAGCCTGCCGTCTCAATCACGCAGTGATGAGGGCTAGTGAGCCACCAATAGCTGCAACGGCACAATAGTTCGAAGTTATGCTGTAGTCGACAGATGTTCAAGTTGAATAAGCACGGTATGCGCCGAGAACCAACTGCACAGCACGTATACGTACAAGCTCTGGTATCCGATCACGATCTCACTGACGTCGGATTGGTTAGACATAGTAGTAGTGGTAGTGGGGTTTATGTCGGAAGTACTGAGGAGGAGACGAGGTGAATGGGTCCCGGCTGCATGCCTTATCACACCATATCGCGAAGCTCAAAGTTACGCCTCTATCTGAAACAGCCGTCGCAGATTGGCAGACGATCACGGACAATCAGAAGACGTCACGAACGAAGCGATTGAAGAACCTACAGACTGGCCCCTCGACGCCAGTCTGTCACTGGTAGGATATGTAATGTGGCTAGTATCTCGACATATCATCACCGCTCATGGGTGCTTCGGTGGGATCGACCGCCAAAGACCGCCTGAGATTCGATCACAGCGGGTGGCAGACGTTAGTACTGAGTCGGAATCAAGAGCATGAATCACAGTCAGTAGCAGTTGAGCCTGCTCCGCGACAGAGATAGAGAGAAATCCTAGTATTTTTGCAACGGTAGTCATCTCCGACGGAAGAGGGGGCTGAATAACATGTCCGCCCCGAGTGGAAGTGGAAGTCAGTCACCTTCTGTGTCTATATGCGCGTCAAAAGGCCACTTAGAGTCACGGAATCCCTTCTTTTGGCTGTGAGAAGGAGAAGCGGAGAGCATTGACAGTTGGAACAACGAGATGTCTTCGCTGGGGTCCAACTAATGCCGGTTTCCCTCCTGATAACGCAGTTCGTGGTGCACTCGGCGAATGAGTAGTTGAGCACTGTGCTGGGTATTAGCTAGCAGAGGAACACAGTTAGGGACCCACCGTTTGGCACTAAACGTTGAACTTGGAGATGGTGGTGAGGAGAGCCCATTCGGGAAACACCGAGAGACGTGTCGAGCAATACAGCCGCATGAATTCACTTACTAGTAGTGAGTGCAGTGCTCCAGGTTGCCGGGTGAGAAAACGCGTCCCGCGATGTCGACTAGTACCTGCACTCAGAACCTTTTGTATTCGTTCTCTATTCGTGGCGTTCGTGATTCGTGTCTAGTGTGCACCAAGCCCCAAAGGTTTTCCACGCAATGAAGCTGCTAGTTGTCGCGCACGGTGGAGTAGCCGACGTCCACCCACGCGCGCATCCGGTCTCCATACCGGATGGTCAGCAAGATCAACCCGAAGCCCGCCCATGCAAAGAGGGCGAACAGCGTATCCGTCGCAGTGACGCCAATCGTGTTGATGAGCGGCAACATGACAGCAGTGATCAGTGCGATGATCAGTGCGCGGAACGCTCTGCAAGGCAAGGGAAGTGAGTAGAATTATTCACGTCTGCGGACGTGGGCCATGTAACACTGACCCACTGGCAGCCATCGTCTCCGCGCTCTTTGAGTGTAGGATGTCGACATAGTACGCCGAGGCAGGAGTCAACGTCAGATCCACCTAGAGTGTGTGATGATATAGAGGCAGATCGTCAGAGGTTCAGCATCTTGATCAATGTGAGCAACGAAGAAGACTAGCACGTACGCCGATGCCGTTCATGAACATCCACATAAGGTTCAGTACAATCCCTGGTGTTCCCGGGACGTACTTGATAGTGAGTCCTGTGAGGAGGACGGACAAAGGGACACAGACACCCGCGCCCCAGAGGGATGCACGCAGGCGGTCCTCGGGTACCCAGACGCCACCACGGTGCTTGCGCCATTTCACAACCGTCCTATCCGACAGATGACCGGCGAGGGGTGCTCCGACTACAATGCGTACGCTTGGTGAGTAAGTTCAGCGGAGGTGGCTAGAGAGTGGAAGGGCGAACTGATGTTGCCGAGTCCTGCAGGGAGGAAGAACGCTCCAATGAGGGCCTCGTTTGTGATGTTGTATTGCTTTCCCTGTAGGCATCGTAAGCAACTATCGGGCGCACAACGCGCAAAATGTGGCTCACGATCGTGTAGGCAAGCGGAATCATGAGGACTAGCAAACTGTCAATATCGATCGCCTGGTATGTCTATTGTCATGGCTTACCAAAATCCGTTAAGAGTGCGGCGGTCCCCGCTATGGTCTACAAGGTGTGAAGGTCAGTCAGCTGCCGCTATACAAGCCTTTACTGTCAACTTCACTTACGATGATCAGAATGTTCGGGCTGCGTAAGAGCGAAAGACTAGCGAACGGGTTGATCCTGAAGAACTTGGGGCCATGACCGTTTCCCCTGTGACGTTCTAGAACCTCAGAACTGAGCGTCTCAGGGAGCCACAAAAACACTGGGATGAATGCCAAAAGGCCCATGACGAACAAGCCCCACTGCGCGTATCTCCATGACGCGTAGTGTGTGGCCAAGCCGCCGCATAATGGGGCGATCGCGGGACCAAATAGCGAAGCCTGCATGGTGAGACATGAGCACACTGGATGAGCTCTGTGTATTTGCAAGAGGAGGAGGGGACTCACGCCGAAGAAGATACCCATCGCACGCCCTCGTTCTTCAAGCCTGTAGATGTCTCCGATGACGCCGGCCCCGACGGACATGCCGCTCGAAGCGCCAAGTGCTTGTATGACTCGCCAGAGCATGAGCGCCGGAACACTGCGTGCAGTCGCAACGCCTGCTGAGCCTACTATGAGGCATGGCAGAGACCTCAGGAATACGGCACGTCGACCATCTGAAGGGATTGTGTCAGTGATGCTCAGTGGGTCGTCGAAGATGACTCGAGCGACACGACTTACATATCCCGAATATGTAGCCCAGCTGAGGCTACCGACAGATGCAGTGGCAAGTGAGAGACTCACAGCCAAGCTAGTCAAGTGGAAAGATCAGGCCATTACTCGATGGGTGCGAAAGGTATAGAAGCGAACGAACCTGATCACTGGTCCGTCGGATCCAAGGTCCCGCGCAATCTGCGGGATGGATGGGATGAACGAGCCAGACGCGAGGACTAGTTGGGTGGATACATCATACGTCAATACCGTTTCTAAAACGTGTGTCCACGAATCTTGAACTCACATGGAATGACTGCGGCCCATGATATCAGGCCGACGATGAACTGTTTTTTGCTTGGAGAGAAGCGCTGGTACAAGAGTTCGTGCTTCACAATCTCCGGATCTGTTGATGGTGGTGCGAGCAGCGGGCTCTCTTCGGAGGCCATCGTTGGAACGCTGCAGCGTCTTTGGTCTCCCGAGCTTCAAACCTCACGCAATTGCCAGGGATGGTCGTGGTAGGGGTCTGAGACGATGTTGCCTGAAGAAAGAGGAGTCATGTTGATAGAGGTCTTTCTTACGTGATACTTATTCGACCGCGAGAATATTGAGGACCCGTGGCCCTGGTCGGCAACATCAGCCCTAATCAAGGTCAATAGTACATATGAGGTCCGGGTTGAGCAATTAATCCGGAGATCAACCTAGTCACCGTGTGTAACGTAGTGTCACATAATGTATCAAGTAGTCACAACGGTCTGATCGCTTCATCATCATTGGCGCCGCCTCTACTTATGTACTTGCTGGTAATACAGATACGTAGTCACAACAGCCTGGTGTGCCTGGTGCGGCGAAGCCGATATCGATGTTGCGCCTGCGGCTAACTTGCCAGCACCCAGGCTTGGAGCAAGGCTGCAGATCCACTAGGACAGAGGGGAACTGAGGTACTGCCAGACGTGACACTGAGCCTCAACTCGAGTCTCGACCTGCTGCCGACCGGGTTGAGCTTGACCGCGTATCAACCCATACACCAACACTCTATCGACCGCCAAGATTGCGTAAGTATAGATCAACCCCAGGGGTTGAGGTTACCGACCAAGCCGTTATCTCTTCGCTTCAATCAATTCACCGTTGATAATCACTTTCCCCACTTGTTCTTCCACCGAGTCAGTACGTATAAGCTTCAACTTAACCGAACCCATCATATATACGTCGATGACCTGGAGAACCCAACATGCCCGCGCATCCCGAACAACGTCTACGATCGCTCCATTGGTGGCCCGCATTTGACTTATTGCGTGACCCCACTCACAGGCTGATCGCACTGAGCTATTCGATGATAAGTATACAGATAGAGAAAGGCTTCTGTTCCTCGATCGAACTATCCGCTTACCCGCAAGCCGGTTTTCTAGATCGTCTTGTGACACCACTAGTGGGGCACAGAACGTTATTAGAGTGAGTCCGCAATACCCATCTTCCACATATCGGACGTCTCGACTCTGCCTATCACAGACCTTGTCTTCCCGTGGTGGCTCCCTCCGGCGGTCCCAGATGTCTGGGAGAGCGGCCCTCCCCGGGTCATGAGAGACCCGCCAGATCATCTATTCATTCGCGGCCCAACGTTGCATCTCGGTACGACATTTCTCGATAGCTGCTGCTTCTGACTCGGACACCGAACTGACTCTGGACGCCGTCTCGCGGCGAAAGAAAAACCATGAGCGGCGTTGTACGACACCGAGAGGCCGCCTGCTCGCAATTTCCGCCCCAATGACGACGACATAGCATTCAGTACCTTACAGCATGGAGCGTCCAACCATCGAAAAGCCGGCGGCGTGGGTGTGAGTGACTAGTGAATGGCGGCGATTGCCGAGGGACGGACGATGTTTCGAAGTGCAAGGACAAGAACGGAAGCTGGCCGTTCCTGGTGTTGGACGGAGTGGAGACAGTGGCCTCGTCAGAATCCTTGGCTCTAGGCCGTTCGCAGGGCGCTATGTTGGCCCGACACCGAGCGGAGTGCCCGTGCGTCATGTTTCTTTCGCGGAACTCGACTTTCAGATTTCGAGAGGCTTATAGTCCACATAAACACGCCCCATGGCCCGTCCGCTTCTGCCGGAATCCCTCTTTGACCCTGTCTCTTCTCCCTGTCCAGCCGCGATGCATCGTCTCCCATACGATGTCCAGCTCGCCGTCCTCCGTTTGCTGAACACCATAGACCTCCTCATGCTCTGCGCGGTGGGTATTTGCCTGCTCTGTCCCATCGGAGACTCTGAACGCGACGGAGAGGTTTCACAGACATGCAAGGCTTTGCGCACTCTCATCAGCGACCGCTCTGTCTGGCATCACGCACTCCTCCGCATTCTCCTCCTTTTTCCCCAACCGCATGTCTCCCGACGCCTCGCCCTGATGACGATCGAAGAGCTCAAGGTACAGGTCCTGCTCTCCGCCCGCCTGGACAAAAAGTGGCATGGGACCGACTACCGCCCGCGCCTGATCAGGCATTTTCACTGCAGCAAAACCGTCGAGCACGTCAACCTCGTCGCCGGCGGAAACTGGTTCGTCATGGTCCTCTACGACGGCTCGCTGCAGCTGCACGAGCTCGGCGCGCCGTCCCCGGCCGTCACGCTCTCGCACGCGCTCACCGAGGACGAGTCTGTCTTCTACCTGAGCTCCTGCCTGTCTCTCACTAACGAGCACGAGGACCTCATCGTCCTCCAGATGGGCGTCCGCTACAAGTGGGTGTCCGCTCTCCCGTCCCTCCCCACGCGTGTCGCAGGCGTACTGACAGCAGATGTCCCTACCCCCCTGGCCGCCGCAGTCAATGCAACATCTACGTCTACCACATCGCCATCGTCGACTCCGCGCCTGCGTTCCTGCTCCTCGGCAAGTACACCGTGACGGGATCGATCTGGTGCTGCGCGTACGGCGGTCGGCTGCTCGTCTACGGCCTAGAGAGCGGCAGTGGAGATATGATCCTCCACGTCTGCCCCGCCGCCGATGGCACAGGGAGCGCGGAATTAGGCGTCCATGCGCCCCAAGTGTTGATGAACATCGGACCGTGGTCGGTGAGTAGCTTCAGTAGCCGTGCGCACAGCGTCATCGTCGCACAGAACTCTCACCCCGCCCCCGTCCGACGTCCCTATACAGGCAGACGAAGATTTCACCGTATCCGTGCTCTCGGAGAACCAGCTCATGCTCGCCTACCACGACGGCCTATCTCTGTATGAGATCCCCCGCCGTCGACCCCGTCGACGACGACGGAAGGCTCTCTGCCAGCAGAGCGCACAGCAGAAGACGTCTCCGCGGTACACTCTGTCCGGCCCATCTGGAAATACCGCTGCGCCATCGGGTCAGGCATCTACCGCATCAGCCCATACACCTGGACCGCCGGTCCAAGCACGGCACACAAGCCGCCCGCAGCAGTCCACCCGCTCGTCATCGCGGGCACCCGCGCGCTGCACGTCCTGCGCGTGTTCCCGGACTCGCAGGTCGACTACCGGGAGGTGCCCTACCCGCTCGCGCTGGGGGCCGAGATCGGGTACATGGGCCACGGCGCGGCGGGCCTGCGGCGGGCAATCTGGGACTGCACCGAGGCGCGGAACGGGTCGGCGCGTGTGCACTTCCGGACGTACTCCCTCCCGCGGTCGATCCTCAACCTCGCGGAGGACGACGCGGAGTTTGGTGCTGGCGACCTGGGCGTGAGGGGCAAGCTTGGCTCGTTCAGCGTCGCGCTCGACCCGGAGGAACATTTAGTGAGCCTGTGCATGGAAGAGAGCTCGGGGCGCGTGTGCTTGCTGCTTAATAACATCATCACTGGTGCAAGGCGGATCTGTGTCATCGATGCGGTTTGACTGCACTGACCTTCCTAAGTGCTTGTGACTGACGGCGACATATCCGCCAGTGCACCACAAAGCGAGGTAAAGTGAAATTATGCAGTGCCGCGGGCCTTGTCACCACGATGTTTGTGGGATAGAAGATGTCATTACTTTGGTGACTAAACAATACAATACAATCAGCACAGCAGAGAGAGCGAAAGCTATAGACACGCAGTCGGGTAACGATATGGAACGGCGCAGTCGGCGACAATCATCCTTGTACGAGGGAGGGCTTGTTCGCAGTCGTCCACTGGTCTAGTATTCTCCAGAAGTGTGCCACGACAGACTTGTCAACATGACGGCGGTTAGGATCGATCTTCCAAAGAGCCAACGATAAGCCATCTGGACCAGAAAGGAAACATTTTGCCCTACCTTGAGCTCCGTAACGTTCCAATCCTTGATTTTGGGGTTCGGCGGGTCGTTCGTCCAGGAAACGTAGATGCCTTTCACTACCGTAGGAGCTGAGTTGCACGTGTGAATGTCCTGATAAGGAAGATCGAGACCCACCGTGGTGAAACAAGGTTTTTGGTTCGGTCCACTTGTACGGTCGGAACTGCCATGCTTGTCCTGTGGTCATCACACATACCACTCGATCCCAGGCGTCAGCGCCGAACTTCGCGAGCGCTTCCGTACTGTCCACGACGAAGTACCTGCCAGGTGCGGAGATGAGTCCTGCCTTGCGGCATGTATGTTCGAAACCACATGGTGACATGCGCACCTCGTCTGCATCTCCGTCTCCCGGCCGGAAGAATCAATCGTTGTCCGTTTCCGGTAGATGGGAATCATGTCTTCCGGGCGCGCGTTACCCTCCGCGGCAGCGCGGGCACGTGCCTCCTGCGACGGCTCGAAGACCGCGTCTTGCAGAAACCGCCGCACGTTGTGCATGGTTATCAGGGACGTGGGCGAGGAGGAGATCATGATTATAGGGTATTGGTTGCCTGTGTTGGGAGTGCCGATAAGACCACGGGGTGAAACGGATACAAGCAGCGACAAATACTCACGGACTTTCCGGGGCTGCATTTTCGGGTCTGCGCGCGTGTTCGTGGCGTAAGCTCGAGGTATAGTACACGCAGGCGACGAACACACTGACCAGGCACAGGGGTAAGAGCGCTCGTTGAAGTGCCGCTTCTCCCACCTTCCTTCAGCTTTTTGAGCTTGTCTGCGAACGAGTCCTTCAGGGAGGTGAAGTTCTAGGTTGTATATGTCAGTACAGAATGAGATGCCAGGTTCATTGTGAGACGAACGTTCGGCTTGACGCCCCGTAGCACGGTATTGCGATCTTGCAGTTCTATCTCGTTCTGCTTGATCTTCTTCACGACGTCGATGTCGGAGGGGTCGGCGACGTATCTGCGTTTCAGCGGACTTGAGGTAGACTCTGCCCCTTTTGTGAATGACGAGATGGAAGGTAATGAGGCTGAACCTCGCAATTGTGGTGGTGTGCCTGGCGGTGTGGTTGACTCGGCTGTGTATCAACGTCAGCGGATGATTCATAGAAGGTGTGTGTGGCCATATGGTCAAAGACACGGAGTCCGGGGAAGCATAGAAGGTACACGAGCCAGATTGAGCAAATTCCGAGGGAAATAGATCACGTTGCACATTTGCTAGATGCAACAGTTATCATTGGGATTGACTGAAGTCCCAGACCATGCCAGGAATGAGTATTGCACCTGTGATATCGTGATGCCATTCCAATATATGCCAAGACACTCTCAGCAGCCAGACAAGGTATGGATGGTGCGTCATGGACCATGAGTTGGAACGGGAGCTCGTATAGGATAGGAATCCTTGGGCCGTTTGGTGTATCTGAAGTCCCAAGCGGGTCAATGGATTGAGTACTCACGTTCAACAGATATTAGTCCTGACAGTGTCTGCGTCTTATTGTGCAGCCACTCTACCACGTTCTTCCTCTCCGTGACACTCACGAAGCCGGCTGTGAGGCCATTCTCTCGGACCTGCTTCATGTACTCCGCACCAGGAGCATCTCGGAGGAGCCATGCGAGATAGACGGCGCCCAAGGGAAGAAAGTCGTGTGGGATGGCGTTAGGGTCAGTTGATGTTGCTCCCGGCTTTCGTAGTCGAGTCGGAGTCGACTTTGGCAGGGATAGCGTTGGTGAGAGAACAAGATGGGTAGCTTGTGAGAAGGAAGTGACCGTCGTAGATCCTTTCTTGTACCCTAACGGTCGTTTTGGTTTGAGAGATTGCTTGAGAGAGAGGAGAGGGTCTGAGTCGTTGCTCATGATGGTTATAGCCGAACCGCGTTGAATAAATGGCACGCGGAAGATGGAGAGGACGAGGATGAGGCGCGTCACGTCGCGCGCGCGACCGCGGGAGAGCGAGTGATGTGTCACGGTGTCTTACTGTGTGACATATGTGACCGAGCCCATTTTTTGGGCGATGCAGATTGATTGCGAGCTTAAGTCTCGACCACATCCTCCCTCCCCGTGTTCCCTTCGTTTGAAGCATTAGTTTGCTTCTCTCGCCCTCTCTTGTGCACAAAATGGCCTCGGTCCCTTCCCAGCAGTACGCCTGTCTGTTTCCCCAGCTTTTGCGGTCATTCTAGCTGTTTTTCTGACTGGTTCGCCGCACAGTTCGCGCACAGAAGAGCTTTGGCCTCGTCGGTGGCACGCCTAACTACGACTCCATCGACGCTTTGCAGTCACCCGAAGTGCCAGCAAGGACGTTCCAGTATAGCTCCGACGGCCGTCTCTTTGCCTACGTAATCCCTACAGGAGTCCGCATCTTCCAGGCCGAGAGCGCACAGCTCCTCCAGGAGCTCTCGCTCCCTAACATCCTAGAGATAAGCTTCTCCCCCCGCGGAACGTACCTCTCCATCTGGGAGAGGCCCCAAAAGATCGAGGACGGCGCCCAGCACAAGAACCTCCGTGTGTTCTCCGTCTCGACCGGCGAAGAACTCGTCGCCTTCTCGCAGAAGTCGCAGGAGGGATGGGAACTCCAGTACACCATCTCCGAGTCGCATGCCATTCGTCTCGTCGGCCAGGAGATCCAGGTGTTCAGGCCCGCAGAGTGGTCGAAGGGAGTAGTGGACAAGCTCAAGGTAGAGGGTGCGACATCCATCGCCCTCAGCCCGGGACTCAATCCCTCCGTCGCCGTGTTCATCGCGGAGAAAAAGGTATGTATCTGTGCTATCCCTTTTCTCAAGTATCTCTCGGCAACTTCACTATACCACCCATCCGCTATCCTTTCTCCTTCACTCTTCATTTACCGCGTGCAAACCGCGAGGTGTCCTTCCTACTTCCAGGGCCACGTTGTGCCCATTTTGCTACAGTCTGGACACACCGAGCACTCCTATGGATCACACGACGTGCATCCGCTGAGCAACGGTGTGATATGCCAGGACGACTAAAACTTCCACCATTGCGACGCCTCAGCGCTCGCGAGAAATGGGGAAAGCAACACCCATCCTGGACTCGGTCCGAGTTTCCTCCCTTTCATTCTATGTCGCTGGCGGCTAGATTCTGCATGGGGGGTAGGCAGGAGTTGCATGCCCATCTCGTGAGGAAGGTATCGCCTGCCGATACCCCTATCGCTCGACCTTCTGTCTCCCTGTTGAGGCTCCTAATGCGGGTTTCATGGTGGACGATATCAGAGGTCGCGCAATGTTCTGCTATTTTTGTCCTCAGTGTCGATCGGGGTGGACAAATTGTTCGCAGTCCTGTGAATATCAGCTGATACCGGACTTTAGGGACAACCGGCCAGCGTCAAGATCTTCAGCCTCACGTCACTTGCCGCTGCGCCTACCTGCCAAAAGACGTTCTTTAAGGCCCAGCGCTCGCAAATCAAGTGGAACACGCTCGGCACACAGGTGCTCATCCTCACGCAGACTGACGTAGACCAGGCGAACAAGAGTTACTATGGAGAGACGGGCGGTCTGTACTTACTCAGCGCTGTGGGCAACTTCGACTGTCGTGTGGCGCTCGACAAGGAGGGTCCCGTCCACGACTTTGCATGGAGCCCGAACTCGAAGGAGTTCGGTGTCGTATTTGGCTGTGAGTAATGTACATAACCCTATCTGTTGACATGCAAGTGACCATGTCTACAGACATGCCCGCGAAGACTGTGCTCTTTGACCAGCGTGCACGGAGCCTTCATGACTTCGGCACCGCGTTCGTCAACTTCATCGCCTTCAACCCGCAAGGCCGGCTGCTCGCCATTGCCGGCTTCGGTAACCTTGCGGGTAAGGTTGATATCTACGATCGTCGTACGCTCAATAAAGTCACGGACATCGACGCGTCCAACACATCCCACTGCGAGTGGTCGCCAGACGGTCGCTTCCTGCTCACGGCGACCCTCTCCCCACGCCTCCGCGTCGATAACGGCATCAAGATATGGCACTGCACAGGGCCGCTCGTGCACATCCAGCTCACCGACGAGCTCTACCAAACATCGTGGCGCCCAACACCCGTAGACGTCCTGCCTGCATTCCCACCAAACATACCACAGAGTCCTGCTCCGTCCTCGAGTGTTCTCGAACACGTCGCTGTTGCGAAGCCAACGCCGACGAAAGCTGCCGGGGCGTACCGACCGCCAGGTGCACGTGGTCTCGTGGCTTCATCTGCGTACAAGCGCGACGAGGGTACGCCGAGCGGACAGTCCACTCCGAACGGGCGGTACAGCAGGAGTCCCGCCCCTGGAAGGTACCAGAATGGGCGGAGACATGTTCCGGGAGCGCCTACGTCTCCTTCCCCTGTGAGGCAAAGCGGTGGTGACCAGGAGAAGCGTGGACGAAAGCGGAAGGGAGCGAAGGACAAAGACAAGGAGGCTGCGAAGAAGGATGGACAACAAGGTAGTGCGGCGCGGCCGTCACTTGATATCCAGGTGAACGGGAACGGTAACGCGGATCCCGCGGCGCCGCCCAGCGAGGGCGCATCTGTTCCCCCGACGCCCGGGGCTGACCTCGGACTGGATCCGATTGCGAAAAAGGTCCGCAATTTGAACAAGAAGGTATGTGATCTGCGCGTAGCTTTCGCGTTATGAGGCATGGATGTTGATGCGTTTTTGTGCGTGTAGCTCAAGGCTATCGACGAGCTCAAGGAGAAGCAGAAGAAGGGCGAGCGGCTGGAGGCGACGCAGCTCAAGAAGATCGACACGGAGGCGGAGATCCGGAAAGAGCTGTCTGCGCTCGAGGTCTCCTCATAGCGTTCATACTATGATACCTCCCGCGTTCGTGCCGCCATCTTGCATTGTCTCATTCACGCCAGTATTCACGACGCCCTATATGATCTACCTACCTATAGACTTCGAGCTCTGATTACGTTGATACACCTTGCTCTCCCCATCCCACGTCGAGTCTCCGCATCATCCTCCCGGACATTAACCATCATATCCATTTACTTATCGCGTGCTATGCCGCATCGCCGAGTCTGTCATCGCGTACCCATCTGTCACTGTCGCCTTTGGTGTGCCTGCTGTGTTTGAGTTATATTATGGGAAGACATCGATGTTGTATACGAACACATGATGAGATCTGCAGGCTCTAGTCGAAGAAGCGTTTGCGAACAAATGTCATGTCGGGGAAAGAGAGGCGAGCGAGAAGGGGATCAATAGACTACTCAACTCCGCCGATTGTTAACTGGCGGGGATTCGGGAGCTCGAGAGTCGACGCGGTGATCGTCACTCGGGGCGTCGAGTATGCGCCCAGTCACCCAGTGGAGAAACATGAAAACAAGAACAGGGGGGAGGCTTCGTAGAAGGGCTGTGTCTGGTACCGGCCATGCATACTCTGCTTGGGCAGTGATCTCGCTTACATTCGTCAAAATATAATCTCGTTCAATTCCAGAAAGCGCAATTCAATCTGATCCTGCTCATAAACGTACTAACACTTTCTCCGTGGCGTACGTCGCCTCAGGTAGCCAACAGGATCAACGCAGCGGAATACTAACTACTATGCTGCTGTCAAAAACCACCAACTCGTCCACCATCTCTCGGAGGTCCCTCAAGAGCGAAGAGAGGGCCGTCTCGCCTTCAACAACGCCCGCGGAGATCTCGCCTAGACCGTCTTGCAACGGCGGCTTCTTCGCGTCTGGCAGTCCGTAGATCTCCAACCGATGGACCCACACCTTCGCGCCTTCTTCCGTCGTGCCCGAAAGGATCTTCTTTAGACCAGAAAGCTCCCCAGCCGCCTCTGCGAGCTCACCAGGAAGCTCCCACGCAAGCGCGAGAGGCTTGCGCGGCGCCAGTACTACTTCTCCATCATCCTGCTGGCCGTCCGGGCCACCTCCTCTGGCTGGTTTGTAGCATTCGAGGAACCAACTCGCAAAGCCGACCTTGACTTGGAGCGACGACGAGCGAAGAAGCTCGAGTCGGGTGAGATCCCAAAGTGACCGTGTCAGGAAAAATAGCCATGCATTCCTCTGGTTCCACGAGTGAACCGAGTAAAGGGAAGAGCTCTTCCCGACGGTGAGGGTGGACAGCTCGGGGTTTCGTTCGAATGCAGATACGGATCCTTCAATGTCGTACACACTGTCCATATACATCCTGGCTTGGAAGCGCCTTTGGCCGCGGACATCGCCGGATAGTGTGCATCTGTTCCGATGTGGTGGGTTGTCTTCGACGATCGAAAGACGATCGATGAACGGTGGAGAGTGGAAGCCAGGAAAGTCTGGAGGGATGGCGTAATTCAAGCCCACTTGGCGTCGGGGAGTCTCGAGAACAATCGCGATGGGAGGTGGGGAGCGTAGGAGCATGAGGGTGTCCCAGAGTATGACCACGTTCTCCACAATGACCTTGTTCAGTTTAGGCAGATCCACGAATTCGCCAGGATGGACAGCAGGAGGTGGGCTAAACAACGGTTTCTTGAGCAGACTGAGCTTGCAAAGAGCCGGGCACTTGCTGAGTATCTCGGCGAGGTGTCTACAATTAAAGTGGGGGTCAAGGAGGATTTCAGGGGGATGCGAGGGGCGAGACGACGAACGAGGAGGAGCAGAGATAAGAGCAGTTGATTGTCAGATGGCGCAGAGCAGGGAGCGTGACCGCTTCTTTCCAGGTAAGTGGTCTCGTTTCGAACCCAGGACCCGGAGCACAAGGCCCATGGTGAAGTCGACTATTCTCCTATGATATGGAGCAAGCACGTCCAAAGCGGAGGGCGTCGCTTCCGCGATGTACAGCTTGATCGGAAGTGACCCAGAGCGTGCCAATGCCATGCGCAGGAACGACTTGTCGCGATCGGAAAACAGTTCGTGTAATCGGAGCGACCGAGCGTTCGCCCAGAACTCATATGTTGCGAAGAGGACCGCGTGCCAACGACTGCATACATACGCGGCCCGTACGTCCTCGCGCCTATCGAATGCGTATACAAAGATCCGCATGAGGAGCTCATTCGGGAGACGATGGATTGGGAGAGCGGCATTGTGGAGGCGGCGCAGATTGCTGATGTGTTTCTGTAGGACCTCTACTTGCGCAAGAGCCCATGATGTTATCTCGTTCTCCGGAAGTGTGCGCAACACTGTCTGCTCCTCTGGAGGTAGAGAGGCGGAGACGTCGGGAAATGGAAGAGGGAACCGACTGTCCGACTCGGTCATCAGTATCTGCGAGTACAGTGAGCAAAATTCGATCAAGGACTTATAAAACCAAACCCCCCCCCATCCCCAGAGACGCCACGTACCGACCACGACTATCCACAAGCTCCGAGGCCCAGTGTAGATGACAGACTGAGAGAAGAGGAAAAGGGGTCAATCACTTCAACGCCTCGCTCCAGCAGGCGGGAATACAAGGAGGTAGTCTCTAGCGGGCGTGAGCGAAGAAGGTGAGAAAAAGGTTTGCTGGCGAGGGCGAAGAAGGAAATTCTGCGAAGGCTTAAGCGGCAGAAGGTTGGGACTACTAGACCTGAGGCGATGTCCCCTGTCCGCCGTGTATTTGGGCGCTTGTCCCTATGTCCTGGGGTCCTCTTCGCCTTACCCGAAATTACCATGTTTAGGTAAACTTCCGGACCACGATATCCACGTCCTGCGGAGGTTGTTTATTGACTCGTTATTTAATCGTCTCAGCTCGCACCGAAGCAGTTTTTATGTTTCCGCGAGTTCAGAGTCAGAGATGAACGTGTTGGCAGTAATACATTCATCAAGTCGCGGGCGCTTCGCTTGTGTCCCGTTCGCCTCTGATCCCGTTTCCCACTCCCTAATCTAGGGTTAAATCGCTTCGCCTAAGGTCGGGACGTACAGTATAAGTACTTGCTCACCTGTACCTTTCACATGTGTTGCACCAGCGCGATCGACTTTACCAAGGCTATTTGCTGTAGAAGCTAGAGGCCACGCAGCTCAGGAATCTCGACACAGAGGCGGAGATCCGGAAAGAGCTACGTCAAGATGACTCCTCGAGAGACGCGACAGAGGTAGTCCCGTAGAGATAGCCAGGCGGGGTGCCGTTGAGATACTTAAGACGAGGCAAGTCCTCGTTGCGCGATTCCCCCTTGATTTCGCCTCGTGATAGGTCCACCACAATCTCGATCTGCAATGACTCGAGGTTGCTCCAGTCCTCGCTTGTGTTGCCCTCCTGGAATAGCGCAAAGTTCCCTGCATGGCTCACGCCCCATATGCGAAAATCTGAAATCCGCGCAGCGTACGGGCGAACGGCCTCCCACGCCTCGCGATGGTAGTCGAGCTCGAGAAGGACGGGCGGGAAGGTGAGTGGGGCCACGCGTGGCAGCAGCGCGGCCTGCGTGCGCATGTGGCTGGTACGCCAACGACAACAGACCTTGCCCTGGTGTAGCATCCATCTCAATTCAACCGTGTTGCGCCATTCAAGGCTCGATCCGTCGCTGTCGCCTGACTCTAAGCATTGCTCGGTCATCAGCTCGAATATATCAATGAGTGTATCGTCAGACAGACGATTTATTGGCGCGGGGGCATTACGCATCGTGAGGACTGTGAGGTGGTGCTTCTTGAATTCGTCCGCTTTCGCATCGAGCCATGCTTAGGCTCGTCTTCGGGGACTTGACTTGAAGCATCTCTGTCTGCCGCTGGGAGCGTAGACAAGAGCTTCGAGAAACCGAAGATATCGTTGGATGCGACGCTTTGCGCCATTGTTAGCAACTGTCAGGAATCTGAGACCTGTTATAGGGATGAGCGACGTGATCTCCGTGATACCCTAGCACATACTACACTCACAGTAACCCCTTTGAAGGATCACTGGTGTCGGACCAATCAAGGAACGTCGCCAGAGTCGAGAGTCTAACGAGGGCAAACGAATGCGGAAAAATCGTACTACTCCGCGTCTATCTCGTCCTCGGGAATAGCCGGGATCCCTCGCTCAAGACACAAACTTCCAACAACCGGTACTCACTGGGTTTTGGCGGAGCGAGCGGCACAAACAAGAAACGGGAGGGAGGCCTCGTGGAAGGCTGCCAGCCATACTTACTCTGCTTGGGATGGTAGTGATCTCGCTTCGGACGTTCGCCCAACATATACCCAAACTCAAGTCTCTCCAGATGGTACAATTTCTGATCGTTCTCATGAACACTTTCCCCTGGAGTACGTAACGTCAGGGAGCCGGCGGGATCACCGCGTCGGGATACTAGGTTCTATGCCACTATCAAGAACCACCAGCTCGTCCACCATCTCTCGGATGTCGCTCAAGAGCGAAGAGACCGTCTCGCCTTCAACGCCCGTGGAGATCTCGTCTAGGCCGTCTTGCAACGGCGGATTCTTGGAGTCTGGCAGCCCGTAGATCTCCAACCGATGGATGCGCACATTCCCGCCTTCTTGCATTGCGTCCCAAAGGATCTTCTTCAGATCAGAGAGGTCTCCAGCCGCCTCTGCGGGCTCACTAGGAAGCTCCCATGCAAGCGCGAGGTTGGGCGGCACCTGCACCACCGCTCCTCCATCCTCTTGGCCACCCTGGCCGCGTCTGACCCAGCGTTCGAGGAAACAATTCGCAAAGGCGATCTTGACTTCATGCGATGACGCGCGAAGAAGCTCGAGTCGGGTGAAGGACAGTATACACAGGCACAACAGCCATGTACTCATCGCATCCTTCGGAGGTTCATATCGTGAGTCACCCCAGTAAACGTGAGAGCCCATTCCGATGGTGAGGGTGCGCAGTTCTGGGTTTTGCGTAAATGGAGATATGAGTCCTAAGATGTCGTGGGCATTATGCCTATACATCTTGGCTTGAAATCGCGTTTGGCCGTTGACATTGCCAGATACTGTGCATCTGTCCGAATCTGGTGGGTTGTCTTCGACGATGGATATATGATCGATGAACGGTGGAGAGTAGAATCCAGGAAACTCCAGAGGTATGGCATCTTTCAGGGAAGCCATGTCATCTCGACGGTGAGTCTCGATAACGATCGCGATAGGAGGCGGGGAGCGTAGGAGTTTTAGGGTTTCCCCGAGCATGACTATATCATCTACGGTGATCTTGCGCAGTTTAGGCAGATGCACGGTTTGGCCAGGATGGTCATCATGGAGGAGCAGATGCACGATTCGGCCAAAGAGGAACAGGCGCCGAGTGACCAGACTGAGATCGCAAAGAGCGGCACACTTGCTGAGGATTTCGGCGAAGCGTGTCCAATTCATGTCTGAGTCGAGGAGGATACACAGGGATGTGAGGGGCGAGGCGACGAGCGATGAGGAGAGAAACCTGCTGGCGATTTCCAGACGACGCAGAGCAGGGAGCGTGTCTCCTTCTCCCCAAGTCAGTGGCCTCGTATCGGATGATCCCAACAAAGTGAGACTGCGTAGGTTCTGCATGCAACGCAATGTGGTGGGCAGTCGAAGGTCATCGTTGTCCCATTGTTTGTACCCGGGACCTTCAAGATCCATGGTGAATCCAACTATTCTCCTATGGTGGGGAGCAAGTACGTCCATAGCGGAGGGCGCCGCATCCGCAATGTCCAGCTTGATCGGAAGTGGCTCAGAGCGTGCCAACGCCATGCGCAGGAAGGAATCGTCGGAAGACAGGGGGTGTAATCGGAGCAACCGAGCGTTCGACAGAGCATTCGCCCAGAACTCAAGTGTTGCGAAGAGGACCGCGTGCCAATGACTGCATACATACGCGGCCCATACGTCCTCGCGACTATCAAATGCGTATACAAAGATCCGCATGAGGAGCTCATTTGGGAGACGATGGATTGGGAGAGCGGCGTTATGGACGCGGTGCAAATTGTGGATGCGTTTCTGTAATACCTCTACTTGCGCAAGAGTCCATGATGCTATCTCGTTCTCCGGGAGTGTACGCAACGCTATCTGCTCCTCTGGATGCAGAGAGGAGGACACATCGGAAAATGGGAGAGGGCTTTGTGAGTCTGAATGGAGGGACTCGGCCATCAGTATCTGCATATTCTGTGAGCACAGTTCGACCAATGACATATAGAAACAAGAACTCAGCGAGACGTTAGCTACGCACCGACTACTGACTAGCCACCAAATTGCTCTGAGGACCAGTGTACGAGGACAGAGAAGAGAGAGTGGGAGGAAATTTGTTGCTCCTCGCACCAGCAGGCTGCAGGCAGGAACAAAAGGACCTGCCCTCTTTCTGAGCCGACGGGTCCGCGGCACGTTCAGCCGGGCCGGTGCCTCGAACAGGCCTATGCTTTAAGCGAATGGTTTGACACGTTTATATTCATGAGGTGCATCTGAGGTGCATGTACATATGTCATTATAATTAATGAGCGTTGCCAAATCGGAGAGTTCGAAGGAGCAAAAGCAGAGCAAAATGCAAGTACGTCTAACAGTGGGGGAAGGGGGAAGTAAGTGCGAAACAGCACTAGACATCACCACGAGTTACAGTGGGTTCATAAGATCATGTACATGTAATGGTATGTGTCCGTGTTTCTTTTGAATGTCCATATGTCTGTAGAATGCAATCATGGGGCGTTCCCGCTCCTATCTCTCTGGATCTCTCGGAGTGGAGCACTAAGCGTCACAGCGAGGTACATGTGTTCATAAGATCATGTAAATGTATGTGTCCATGTGTCCATGTGTAGTACGTATTCATAGACGGTATCCTCTCCTATCTCTCTGGATCTCTCTCGGAGTGGACGCTCGCATAGAGCTGGTATTGATGAGCGGGCGCATCAAGCGGCGGCTCCAGTAATTTTGGCGACCCTCGTCACAGCATGCACAACCGGCGAGGCCGAACACGACCCAGGGAGCCCAAGGGCAGCGACGAGTGAGGTGCGAGGCTCGGCTCGGCAGATGGTAGAACGCATCGGCGGGCGCGGGTGGTATGGTAGTGGTGAATAGCTCGGAACATCGTCCGGATGCCTAGCGTAGGGGCCTACAGCCCGAAAAGCTTCTTCAGCCCGGACTTCGTCGCCTTGCGCTGCGCACTGTGCCCGTTCGTGGAACGGAACGCCTGCCGTGCGTCCTCGTACATGTGGTAAGTGTCGCGGGGGGACTGCGTGGAGGCGAAGAGCGCGAATGCGTTAGGCGATGCGGGGGCAGTGGCAAAGAACGCGCAGGAGGAGGAGTTGCTGGAGTACGACATGGTAGACAGGAACAGTCGAGTAGGTGTAAGGGTTGAGTGGGGCTGCGAGTGACTCTAAGTGAGAAGGACTCGGAAGTGTCTGGTCTGGTGGTCAAGAAGTCGATGCAAGACTTGGCTGATGGTGAGGCCGTCCTGTCGAGTCCCTCTTCCATATATACCGGCCATGTACTAGCGGATTGCCTCTCAAGCGAGCACGTTGAGATGGGCGTTGGAGTGAAGTGCCAATCGAGTTGTCCAGAGCATGGGTGCCCACAGAAAGTTTCTAATTCCGGCAAGTGTTTGTGTCAGAATACACATTTAAACATGGCTACACAGAGATACGTAAGCACCAAGCCGTCGTCAAGAAACCAGTCGCCCACAGAACGAGTTACCGACGAAATAGCCAATGAACAGGACGCACTCAGGCCGACAATGAGGAGCGCCAAAACAACTCGAGGGCGGTTGTTTGGCTCTCGCGCAGAACAAACAAAGCCATGTGGATCGTTTTAGCGTCTACTCACAATCTGGCTCAGACGCTTGTAAACTCATCTCAAGCCGTCTCATCGCGACGTCTGTTCATGCCAGATTATCTATCGAAAAAGGCCTCTGAAGTAGACTCACCGTTAGCACAGAGCTCGCTTTTCCCGGTTGGCGCTGACTAATTTAGGCAAGCGAGACGCCCGCCAGCGAGTCGCCGAGCGCACTGGTACCGTCCAGGTGCAGTTCATCGATGCATCTCTGCTCTCCATTCTTGACTACCTCAGACCCAGACGTCAACTCATTTAGCTATTTAGCAAAGTGCCAATAGAGCTTTGAGAGGATAACAGGTTCTGGCAGTATTTCTGACCCCATGCGCAGCTCTTCAAGGGTGCTGTATGAGTTCAGTCACACACTTTTCCTACTTTCTCCTAATCAGCTCTGACGAATGACATTCGGACAGGGTACAAGATGCCATTTTGCTTTTCTACCGAGAGCTCATTCCTCGGATAGAAGACCGAAAGGGGTTCACATGGAAAACGCTGCCACAAGCGTTTCTTTACCTCGTGCCATTTTTCTTCATGGCCTACCTAGTGCGAAGGAGGGAGACACACCTGATGAGGTTGCTACTATTGCCGACCGTGCTTGCGACGACGGTTTGGTGCACGTTTGGCTACAAGAGCCTGGATCCTCGCATGGCGTGGTACGAATGGGTCCGAGGTAAGCTCAACACGGAAGGCGTGGAGCTGTTAAGATCTGCTATGTTATGCGAGCGATGCTGATTCATCCATTTTTGTAGGTTTATTTGCACTTGTTGTGATAGCAAAGTCTCTCGACTATGCGTTTGCAAAGGAAGGAAGACGAAGACTTGGCGAGAGCGGCCCCTTGCCCCCCATATACGAACCGGAGCCAGATCCTGCAAGTCGTAGCCGTCCGACTGGAGAGCATCCAGCCTCTGATACAGCCACAGCGACCCGTCTTCCTCGCCCTCTTCTCGACGCGCTCGACGTCAGCTGTGCACTACGGGGCATCGGGTGGGACTTCGGGAAGGGCGTGTGGGTGCCCCGCCCACCGAGCGCACTACCTGCGGAGCGCAGTGCCTTCATCACTTCGACCGTGCGCAGGATCGTCCGAAACCAGCTCTACGTCGACGTTTTTGACACCATCGGGAAGCTCACACCTGGAGTCACCGCAACAGGCGGCACGATCTTCCTCCCGCAGCTTCCTCCGCTCCAGCGGTACGTGCTCTCGACGTGCCTGCACCTGGGACACGGGCTGCTCATCATCGCCGGCGTGGAACTCGTCTACGACTATCTCTCCCTCGCAGGGGTCGTGCTGTTAGGCCAGTCACCGGCCGCGTGGCCGCCCATCCATGGGCACCTGCGGCACGCCCGCTCGCTGCACCAGTTCTGGTCGAGAGGGTGGCACCAGGCGCTGCGCTACACGCTTCTGACGCTCGGAGGCTTCCCCGGGCGCTGGCTTGCGGGTGGTCCAGGGATGGTCTTCGGGACGTTCCTCGCCTCGGGGCTCTTTCATGAGATCGGTATCACTGTCGCGGGCCGAGATGTTGACCATCGGGTCACGGTTTTCTTCCTCTTGCAAGCCTTTGGGATCACGCTGGAGAAGGCGTTTAGGAAGGTCACCGGAAGGAGGGTGGGTGGCGTGCTTGGGACCGTGTGGGCCATGATCTTCGTCTTGGGCTTTGGACAGATGTGCAGTACGTTCATTCTGCATCTTCTTAACCTATGTCCTGCTGACGCGCCGTGTGCTCTACCCAGCCGACGCGTGGTTTGCTAGAGGTATCGGAGGAGCGTGGTCAATACCACCGTTCATCAGCGTGGTGAGACCTTTGCTGCAGCCGATCCTCCGGAGGGTTGGAATCACTCCTTGAGAATGTGAACATTGGTAACTTAGAACTTGTTGACATGCGCTCCTACATCACACACTCGTGCGTAAATACTACTAGCCACAGCTCTTATCAATCTAGTTCTCAGATGTAGTTACCCGATAGCCTTCCACCGGTTTTACTACATGCTTCATGTTAATCACTCGCATGTCTAATTTGAGAGTTGTATCTGAGCCGCACAGTCCCGCGCTCGCCCGCATGCTCGAGCAGAAGTTCACGCTGCCAGATCGGCGCGGTCGTGTGCAGCAGAAGCAGCGCGACCGAGGTGTGGCGCAAGAGCCTGTGCTGCTCGAGCTCGACGTGAATGAGGATGCCCAGCGGGAGCGAGCTCTACCTGATGACAGGATTTCTGACCTGGGGAGGAAAGTCGAAGGGCCGAACCAGAACGTGAACGAGCAATTGAGGGCATTGAGGAAGGGAGGCGGAGGGTAGCGTCACGGATCGCCCAGCGCGGTAATGCCTGAGTGTCGGTGGAAATGAGGAGACGTAGGATCAGTTTTTGGCATCCGGGCGATTCGGCGTCGCGAGGTTTTGCACTCACAGACGTCTTGTGTGACTGACTAACTTACATGTACACCACCAAGAATGCTAGTGCAGATGTAGTCGTATCAGTGTGTTGAACTGCACTGTTAGCCTTCGTGATCGATTCCAAGCACCAGTCACAGAGCGAGATATATAGCGTGATTATTGGCTCGGCAAGTCATAAGAGAATGTGTTGTGTACAAGTACAAGGACGGACGAGTCCATGATTCGAGTCTAAGAGGGTCCATGTGTCCGTTGGCGCCGTACGTATGTATACATGCGTGCAGCTCGGTACTCCAATCCATCTGGATCTCGCGGAGTCGGCTGGTTGGCAGAGGGGATGATTGCGAGTGTTCAGGACGAGCGGACGCATCAAGCGACGGCTCGCGCATGTCAAACTCCGTCACGGGCATGCGCGATCGGCGAGGCCGGAGTCGACGCAGTGTGATGGCATGTGAGCGTATCATGCTCTAAGACCAAATGGGTATGTTGCCTGGGGTATGATACGAGGCGGGAGTGGTAGTCTCGGTAGTTGATCGAGAACACCCGTGAACACGATTGTCGAGGGTGATCGCGGTGGTATGGTGAATGGCTCTGGACGTCCCCGAACGCCTGAGTGGAGGCGTCTACAGCCCAAAGATCTTCTTCAGGCCGGACTTTGTCGTCTTCCGCTGGCCAACGCGCCCGCTCGAGGGACGCAGCACCTGGCGTGCGTCCTCGTACAAGTTGTAGGTTTCGCGGGGCGACTGCGTGGAGGCGAAGAGTGCGAATGCATTGGGTGATGCGGGGGCAACAGAGAAGAAGCCGTAGGTGGTGGAGTTGCTGGAGTACGACATCTTGCAAGGGTGCTTGGACGGAGGCGAGAGGATATGTAGTGGATGCAGTTGCAAAGGATGGTGCAGTGGATGTCTTTGGTAGTCGAGAAGACGATGCGAGACTTGGATTCTGGCGGACTTGACGTCCAGCACCACAGGCCTATATAGGAGCGAAATACTGGCGGATTGCCCCACAAGCGAACATGGTAAGATGAGCGTGTAGGTGAAGTGGCAATCGAGCGTGTGCGCACACAGAAAGTTGCCATTCCTGGAAAGTGTTTGCAACGGAGTAAACATAGATCAACATGTGCACGCAGTGTCAGAGCCGTCGTCAAGATACAGGGTCGCCCACAGACGCATTCGCACAGCAGAAGGGTGTATAATGAGCGAGACATGGCAGCCGACAATGCGGAGGAGACAAGCGCCTGTACTAGCCGCCGTAGGGTCTATTTGGTTGACTTGCAGAACAAACAAATCCACGTGGCTCACGTACAGTAAGCGTGTTCAAGTTTGTGTGGGCTGCTAAGTACTCCAAGTTATCCCTGTTCGCGAGTCAAGTCAATATCAAAAGTGAGTATGTATCCTGTACTCGTGGAGGTACGAAGTTACTAGTCCATTAGTTTGAGTTCTAGCATCGCTAATTGGTTCCCATTGGTCTCCTTTTCCAGTTTCCCGAGTCCGATCGCGCCGACCTCCATGAGATCGAAGCCACTCACGATACCACAAAACTCATTGAATGAATTAATGAGAGAGCTTTTGAGACGCTTCTCACACGAGTTCTGGAA
Organism: Fomes fomentarius; assembly: GCA_022606135.1. Classification (NCBI taxonomy): domain Eukaryota; kingdom Fungi; phylum Basidiomycota; class Agaricomycetes; order Polyporales; family Polyporaceae; genus Fomes; species Fomes fomentarius. Next base: position 315,517 of record JABYQN010000001.1, read on the forward strand.
CTCACTTGCGCCCATCCACACCCTCCTTGCAGAACTCCTCGCCGACATATTTGTTCTCTCCTGGGGCTCCTCCAGGCAGCCTACGCATTGCCCACGTGTGCTGTATATGGCGCTCCGTAGCGCTATCTAATTCTCGGCTCTGGCACGAGTCAGCTCGAAGGAGCGAGCTAAACAAGAAAGCTTTCACCTCAGGGTATCTCGAGGCACTCGTCACCCGTTCTGCTCCGAGGCTCATCGCATTTCAAACGACTTTCTTCGTATCATCAACTTACATGCGCATTCCTGAACCTGTCTCAGCTGCAAAGCCTCTCCATCAAGTATAGCGCTCCCAAGAGAGATGTCTATCGAGGCCCCGACTTCGCCAGACAACTTTTCTTCTTGCTGTCCGCATGCTTCCCTCTGCTGCGTCGTCTTGACCCTTTTCTCCGCTTCGAGCTATATTCATTCCCCTCCGCAGAACGTCCCCTTGCGCCTGTATAGGGGGACCTCCCTGACGGCGACGAGGGTGACTTGACCCCGTGATAAAGGCGCTGACCAAGTGCCCTGCCATCGAAACCCTCTCAATCGCATCCGCGCTCTCCTTGGAAAAGACAATCTCGGATCAACGCCATCACTCTGTGATCTCATCCTTGTCAGCCTTGGACAAGCTTCCTACTTCGTCCTGATTCACCTACGCATCCCAATGACCATTCGCGTTCACCTCGGCATTGGCCCTGGTCTCTATCGCCGAGGACCCCTTCTGTGACCCAGCCCGATGTTATTGCAGACCTCATTGCCACCTGTGGCTTCATGTCTGTAGGGATGCAATATCGCGACGAGCACGGTACTTCTGTGCATCTCATGGCGGATCAGCAGGAGCGTCTTCGGATCGACAAGGTTCACTTCTCGCGCATGTCGGCTCTTGCCGAGGCCTGAAGCCATGTCGTCCGTGCTGTGCCTATGACACACTTCGCGCTCATGGTCTTTTCTTAGAAAGTGGGACAGGCGCAATGCCACTTGGTGCGCCACCTGCCACATCTTGTTTCTCCAGAAGTGTGGGTATATGTTTAGATCGTGAATGCTGAGTTGCGCAACTTGAGGGATTGTATGTAAGAGTAGTGTCGCAATCATAGTCCATGGTCAAATTTGAGTGAGTCAACTACACAATTGGTCTATCCCCATGGCTATCTATCGAGGCAAGGGCAAAGCTTGCGCTCGGAGACTCGTTAGCCGGGTTGAAATTCACAGCAGCTCCTTCGCCGATGACACTCAGAATATTGTCTGTGTCCCACTCCGTAGTCCGTTGATAAGCTGCTTGTAGGTTCAAGAGGCTCCGAGTGACAAGGAGGCATGCTAGCCTAACATGGGTTCCCTGGTATATATATATCAGAGTTCAAACGTCGCACGTGCGCTATAGACTTACGGTGATGCGATAATTGAGACGTAAGTTGATCCATTGAGAAAGCCATCTGTCTGGGAGCGATAAGTCAAATGAATGACTATGATGGAGGTTGTGCATTGTGATCAGGAACTCACCGGAAATGCCGACAATGCAAGACGGAGTACGTTCAATGCTAGAGCGCCGCTGGATGCGAAAGTCAGCCAACGAATCCTCTGGAGCCAACAGTGAGCATCACCAAAAGCACATGATTCCTTGAGGTAATGATTGTACAGGGATGGTCAATAGTCCAACTTCCGAACAATAGGCCTGTGACATGTGACTCACCATCTCGTAGAAGGACCGTGAGGAGGAGAGTGCCACGAACGCGGTGCGTGGTCGACCGCGCACGCCAAATGGTCGCAATTCCGAGGAGATCGGCTAAAATCAAGGAAGTCCGTGATACAACAGTGACTGTCATGAACGGACGTCAGCGTGACCGTATCTTATTCATAACGCGATGGACCTACTGCTGTACAACTCGCGTTGTCAGCAAAAAATGGCAATGACAGAAACTCGGGAGACTGCTCTTACCGCTGTATACCGCTACTATAGTCAAAGAAGTCACAATGACTGTTCTCCACTAGCGCCGGAACCCCCCGTTTGTAATGCGCCTGAGGAATGATCACATGAGAGCCGTGTTTCATGAAGTCGCGTAATCTGTACATCAGTTGCATTCGTACATACCACAAGTACAGCAACTGAAACGAGGTGTAGAAGAAGAATTAGAAGGCCAAGGCATTTGGTCTTGCTCAGAGCGTAGGCTCGAAGTGACATGAACACTGAAAATTCTGGCGTCAAGAACATGGCAGGAGACGGAGATGATAGAAGTGGCTCCACCTCCCGGAAGTAACATCTCGACGATAACCAATCCAGTGACGGATTTCCCCACCTGAGCGCAACTACAATAATTCAGACATGTCAGAGGCGATTCACAATTTTTTGAGCTGGCTTTGACATGCCTCTAGATATCGGGGTCAGAGTGGGGAAGCATCACCAAAGAGGAGGTGCTCACTTGCACAGAAATGTATTTCTCCGGAATCATAAGCAAGAGGCAGAGGTTACTGAGCAGGAGGACGTATTTGATGAATAAATACATCCCAGCACCGCCGGACAACGGCCTCCTCCAAAACAGCCGAATTTCATCACTTATAGTCATGATGTGATCGTACACAACAATAGCTGTTGATGTCAACATGACTATTCACATATCATATCCGGTATGATCCGGATGAATGGTACACTCACTGATGCCACTCACGCAGACACAGTAGCTCATGATGAACGAGCTGTTGATTTTGTAGTCAGTTAATCGCACTGTCACAGCTAAAGATTCGAGACACGAACGTCATAGCAAGAAAGGCTAGGGTGGTGGAGTGCTATTTACGACAGCGACGCGTAGGAATCGAACAGTGAAGAGGACGATTCACAAATCAACAAGCTTGCCATCCTTGACCACGGCGAGCATTGACAGGATATATACCTGTGGGTGCGTTTATTTTGTCACGATACATTGAAAATTGAGTCCTGCCATGGCGATATTAATTTCAGTCCCCACAGGTTTGGAAAGCCGACCGGGACCGTGTACATACCGAGGCAGACGTGACGCCATTCATGAAGTCATTGTAAAGCAATGATGCAGTTGATTCATTTTAGAGAGCGCCCTGGACCCTCAGGCTCCGAAGTTTTCCTGCAGAAACGCTTAGAGCCCTGGCTGAAAATCACTGATGACCGGCGAACTTGAGCCAGTACTACCGAACTTGAAATGACATAGATCATTTATCAGCTCCGAGTTACGCGGTGACAGAACCTTACCGACCTGCAGAGTGGAGCCTAAGTATGATTATACCACTGGTCTCTGCCAGGTGAGTATGTCGAGCCAATTGATAAGTTGAACGCGCGAAAAGTCTCCAACGCAAACTCGCCGCAACGCAATGCGCTCCCGAGGGGTTCATTGGAGACCTGAGAGAACGGTACTTCCTGAAGACGGTTTGACCCATACCTGTGCCAGTGATGAAACACATCAATAGAGTTCCATGCAGTCTGTATGATGGTATCGAGAGTCTTGACCTGGCTCGGGCGGGATTGTACCCAAGTAACTCAACGTAAGTATGGTTTGGCGGTGAACACGCAGAGTTCAGTTCTTCGTCGTGTACACCCAAGCTCCGATCCGGACATGGTGCCGTGACGAATTCTTCAGCGAATCTTCACCCTTCCCGTTGGGTCATGGGACGGGAAGCGTGTTACAGGAACTACTTCGAAGACAGCGTCCAATGATGTTCAAGCCGTATCGATGCCCTGTGTACTGGCTGTGAAGAGGATTTAACAGGAGTAAGAGATGGTAGGCTGCTTCGGTTAAAGGTTGAGCCGTTAATCAGAACGTTTGCGGGTTGCGGTCGGGACCGTGACAGGATGCCAAGAGCGATGCTTGGAATATACTCATCATGGGAGGCGATTACTCCAGCTGGTACCGGATGGTGCCGCTGGAGCAAAGGTGCGTTGCTGATGCAAGCATGACCGCGGTGACTCAGTTGGCCAAGTCCCGAGAGGTACTTCGCCCCGCGATAGCCTCCGCAACTCACTCAAATCTCAAAATCGAGCCAGTCACGACGGCCTAACGATCCTCAACGTTCACTGCCCGCTCTGGGGCCTCTGAAACTGTATCATTGCTCAACCTCGTCTCGTAGGTGACTTTCCAACTCCGAGTCCAGTCCTTTGTGGTAATCACCAGTGGGCATCCCACTCCGCCGGTGGTGCCTTCCGAATCATGAGCATTTGTGAGTGGGCTGCACAGCGAGGCAAATCCTGAGTAGCGAAACAAAAGGTGCGTTGGACTCGTAGCATCACTGTGGTAGTGGATTTCGGTGACCCCGCTGCGCGTGAGTCGTGCAAGAACCTCTGGATGTGACATTCATTCATAACTCATGCATGCGTACTACTGTGACTGCGATACAATCAAACATGCCCGAAGACGGGGACTGGCTTGTACGGCTCTTCTAGGTACTTGATCTCTTCCTCCGATAACTGCACATCCAGGCCTCCTTCAGGGACACGAATAAGTGAGCACCACCGCCTTTCATCGTTGCGCAGATAGTTACGTACCGAGGATGTTCTCCAGGTGGGAAAGACTCGTCGTGCCAATGATTGGCGCGGTGACATGTGGCTTCGAGAGAACCCAGGCGAGAGCGACCTGTGCCATGTTCACGCCCTTGCGTTTGGCCAATTCTTCCACTCTGCAGAGATCGGACAGCACCACATCAGCTGACGCTGTGGGTACAAATGGTAGGCAGCTCACCGAGAAACGATGGAGGCAGTGGATTCGTTCTTATATCTTCCGATAGCCCTACAAGTCACGAACGACATTTTTTCAGCAAACTCTATGAAGGAGAACAGAGGATAATGGCTGACTCACCAGTCACTATTCCCTCTCCTCGACTCTTCATCTAGCGGTCTGGTGAGGAGCCCACGAGCGAGCGGCGACCAGGGGATGGAGCCGACACCAAACAGCTTCAGCGTCGGGAACATTTCGCGCTCTTCCTCGCGGTACGCAAGGCTGTAATGGTTCTGCATCGAGATGAAGGGTGTCAAATTGTGGGTGATCGCATAGTCTGCAACAGAGGGTGAGCTCTCGAGATGCTTCCAGCGAAAGCTCTCGGCGACTGACTTTGCATCTGGTGGACTGAGGGGCAGGTTGCTCAGTGGCGATGAAAAGCAACGAGGTGACAGGCGATACATACACTGGTAGGCGTAGCATGAGCTCATGCCTATGTAGCGGACGTACCCTGCTTGGACGACGTCATGAAGAGCTCGCATCTGTGAACACACAGTGCATCAGCTATACCCTGAGTGAGCAATTCCCAGCACTACACACCGTTTCCTCGATGGGAGTAGTGTAGTCGAAGCGATGGCCTGAGCTCCTCATCAGCGATTACTCAATCGACAAAGAGAGGTGAGGACACACATTGAAGTACGTCGATGTAATCCAACTGGAGGCGCTTCAGACTCGCTTTCACAGAGTCAAAGATATGCTGACAAGGATAGATCAGTCAGAGTGGCGTACGAGACCTTCGCAAGGGTACGAAATGAAATGTCATAATCGTGACAGTCACTGCGTACCTTGCGATTGAGTCCGTGCTGGTTGATGATCCCCGCTTCCTCCGGTTTCTTCCCCGAGGTGACGAGGTTTATTGATGGGTCGGGCGAAACAGGACTGTACAGCTGTCGTGGTGAGCGGGCATGAGTCCGAGAGATTCCCTGTGCGGCCAGTATACTAGCGGGATGGACTTGCCTTAGTCATGATAACAAGCTCTTCACGCGGAAGGTTGAGCTGCTTGATTGCTTTTCCGAGGATGACCTCAGAGAGACCGTTCGAGTAGACCTGTGACAGCGTGAGCTCCCGTCTCTACGTGACCAAGCTTGAGCTCACATTTGCGGTGTCGAACGTCTGGATGCCATGTTCGTAGCTGGAGACAAAAAGGAAGAGTAGGTCTCGGCGGTGATCCTTCGATGTTCGAAAGGGGCTAGGTACGTACGCATATTTGATATGCTTGATCGCCTCCTCTTGATCGTCGATAACCCAACCCGCCCAGGACGAGCTGCCGTAGGACATACACCCAAGGATGATCCTTGAGACCTTCAAGCCCGAGTTTCCGAGGCGAACTATGGCGTCAAAAACGGATCAATCAGTTCATAGTACTCTGCAGTGCGATAAAATAGTATAATGGGAGTTCGGCGGCGTAAGCGTACCATAAGACATTTTGTTCGGCGTCATAGTTGTTCGGAGTGCTGCACAGCGACGTGCAGATGATGACAAAGCTAGTTACGGTGCGGGTTGACAGAATAGAGCTGCGACATCTTCCATAGTTATGGGAGGCCGCCTTTATATACACAGTCATGGGGAAGCGCCCGTGCCAGTGACTCGGTTGAATTGCAGATCCTCACCCACTGTGAGTCCGAGGACAGTGTGTATAAGCTGTGTGGCTCCGTTGATTTATCAGCTTTATCAGTACAACTCCCAGTCATGAGAACAGTCACGAAAGCACTAGTTTTCCTCTCACCAATCGCCGATCGGAGACATCGCATGGCCCTGGCCCCTGTTCCGGTGCGAGTTACAACGGCGGGGTAGACCCAGTTCTCCACGAGTAAGAGCCTGAGACTCAGACTCGCCACTCCTCCCGCTTGAATTACCTTGCTTGACAAGGTTTCTCCACCGTCATTATTGAAGCCAGCTTCGACCTGTAGAGCGCTAATACAAGCAGACTTACTTCCTTTTCAGGCATGTAAGTAGGAGTTTGAAATGTTTCATATCTAAACAAGCGGGCGGCGGTAGCAAGCCGTGAGAAAGCCGGATTTGGGCTGCAAGTTCACCCTTCAGCATTCGAACAGCTGTGAGGATCGAGTAGATTTTTGAGAAATAAATCAGTACGGTATTTCCTATGATTTCCATTGGTTCATATATTGCTCCGATGGTGTGTCTGTGGTACAGAAAGATTCGCGTTCAGTACAGTGATATAGGCACCCCTAGACAGTGCCACAGACACTGTCAGAGGCGCCAGAAAGTTGGTCATCATGATTTTCATTCTCCTCATCTCTAGGTCTTATCCCCTAAGTAATCTAGTCATTTGTATCGGACATGCCTTCATGAACTTGAAGTTGTACGATCAATTCTCGTAGACTTTATGCTTCAAGATGAGAGTGCACGCCCACTGCATTTGGGTCTCCTCACGACTGATACAATGGTCTAATATACTGGTACATGTACTTATGCTAATTTCACGTCAAGCCAGCTTTCAGCCGGTGCAGCCGGGACTTCCGAGTTGTGCAATCTAATCCTATCAGATACAGACACTGACCACGGCTCATTATGTAATCACGAATGCAATCGGTCGCTGCAGCCATTCTCCAGTTGGTACTATACACCCATCTTCTTACCGAACACGAAAATGTCGAGCAACAGAGTGAGTATAGTATAGGTGTGAAAGCAGAACACAAAACGAACACACAGAACTTACTAACAGCCCGGCCCTATCAATTATGTTCTTGTTGGGAGAATGATCTTGGACCGCTACAAGCTCCAGTGGTCACTGGCAACGGGAGCTGGTAAGTACGTTGTTTACCCCTGAAGTGTCAAAGTTACGTCTTAGATGGCCGCCTTGAGAATTATTCGGACCGCATCAGAGCACGGACAAGTCGGATAGAATACAATTAAAGAGTGCCGTTTTGATATCCTTCCTGTGATCCTTCAAGACGGATTTCACGCCAGTACAATGGTCGTTCTTATGCGTTGTTACGATGCCTTCACGATATTTTATTCGCTACTTGGTACAACAACTAGACTGTTTTCCAACTGCCAGGTGCGTCAGGTACTCTTGCAGAGTCTGCCGGTGCCACTGCCATGGTCATGCCGGAAGCAGTACTCTGAGCCAATCCACCTAAAGCAAACCACGTCTGACTCTGACTTGGCATTTCCCATACAGTTGTCTGCTGATGAGCCGCTTGTAGATCAACCAGAAAGCGTGTGATAAGCACGCATGCGATCCTGGGTGCACACAAGGGGAAAGGTGAGCAGACCGGCGAGACGGAGAGAGTGATATGTTCAAACTAGATAAGTACTGGATACTCACTGCTGTGCGAACGATGAAACGTAGCTTTGGCCCGCATAAGGGATGAGAGGCTGTGTACGACCCAACTCATTCTCCATCTACATATCGTGCAATGACGGGAAGTACGTACAGCAGAGCCAGCAGACAGTACAATTTGTGTGAGCTCATATGCATTCTGTAGGAATTTTCCACTGGAATAAATGACCACGGAGTCAATAACGAGTTGGGCATGCGAAGAAATGCGCTCACACGAAGTATGCTGTCCCTGCATTGTGTTGTACGAAAGCAAATGTCAGTCATCTCGGAATAGTGTAACATAGTGGGGACTGACTGACCATCACGGAGAAGAACTGCGTGAAGAGGCGTGGTTCGGGTTCGTCGCACAGGGGCTAATGCACCCCAAGTGATGATCATCATGAGCACATCTGCCATCATAAGTGAACTTCGAGTCATGATTGCGACTGTTGTGTTCTCATTAGTATTATTCAAATATGAGCATACTTTGCGAGCTTACAACTGTATAAGTGACATCAGTCACTCAATACCATCAGGTCAGCAATCGAAAGACTCACGTCGGCGACATGTTCACGTAATTCACTTGTTGGCAGCCTAGATGGTTGGTGGGGAAATCACGAACATGGGCCTCCTGAATATTGATGTCAACGAAATCACAATGAGAACGCCTTGTTGTCGCGTACCAGAAATATTCCCAATGGTATAAGATAAAACAGAAGGATCACTAAGCTACTTGCTCTGCTCTGGCTCAAGGCAAATGCATGCAAAGCAGCAAATACTGAGACAACCCTTAGTTACGGTTGCAACAGGTGAATATTTGCTGAGGAGACACACCTCCAGAAAGGAGCACAAGCCCAATAGGCACCCAAATGATAGCTTTATCTGGATCACAGCTACGATCGTATCGCTAATTAGTAGGCGTTACTTGCGATACCGCTGTTCACAGTACCTCTAACACATGACGATCAGTCATGATGAGGGGCGCTGCCAAAAGTGTATGTTGATACTCACTTGCACAGGCCTTGACACGGCTGCGAAGAGGATGTACATGCTACTGAATAGGAGGAAATACTTGATGAAGAAGTACAGCGCTGCCGTGCTGGATAGTCTGCTTCGAGTCCAGAACAATCGCACTTCCTCGTCTATCGTGATGACGTGATCATATATGACCACAGCTAGGATCAAGTCAACTCCATTTCAGGTTGGTTGGCCTAGGCTAAAGGGTCGAGCGGACGTACTGCTAGTCACAATCATGGAACAAGTAGCCACTACGCTATCGTCATTTAAATCATAGATTAGTGTCTGATTTTGCCAGGAAACCGGGTAATAATGCTCACTTTCCGCTGAATATACTGATAAGGGAAACCATCTCGGGCGAGGGAAGTAAGACGCCTTCTTCAACAAAGCAGGACCGGGATTGAAAGTCGGCAGGCTCAGGTGGGCTCACTGTATTACTCATGCTGACCTTTATAAGAGAATACGGTACAGGTTTGAATCACAGAAACAACAGAGAAAATCCGGCCACATCAGTAGTAATGCTCCGATGCTACAGTGTCCGCGGATGCTACAATCATCCGTGCGCAAATTGAGAGTCTACCAGAGGCGATGAGGACCAATGCATGCTCCGGATCGAATACAGGAGTAGCTGAGGCCACGTACGCCGGCCAGAAAACAATCCATCCGGCAGAAGTACACCCGTAGTGTCCGGCGGCCAGTGGAGAGACGGACTAGAGGCGACGAAATGGAAATTATCTTGTAGGACATGGTAAGTATTGACAATTGCTGACAAGCTGCAGTGCAAGCGTGGGGCGGCTGACTAGAGTGTTTTCGATGAGTTGCGAAAAGACAAGGCGGCTGTGGCTCTATGATCAGCCTCTTCAGTACTGAACGTCGGCAATGGTGTCCCTCGTACCCGGGTGATACTATTTCAGTCATTACCAGGGCATGATACCATCCAGATTCGGCTCACGCCGGTTTCGGCGAAATGCTTCTCCCGTCCATGACCAAGGAATATCGCTCGAGCAGGCATTCGAGTGTCGTCGCCCGAACCGAAAGTGTCGATAAGGGTCGTTTCTGGCACTGCAAACGGCAATCCTAGCTGAGAATCAGACCACATGATAGCATCGCTGTGACGTGTATTACTACAAGCAAAACAAAGTCCAAGGTCCAAGCATGCGGGCACCAGAGCATGAACCGATCCACCCGGGGGTACCCGAAGCCCCGAGTAACCAACCGATACCAAAAGGCCGACGATGACCGGCTATTGTCCGACTGCATCTCACTTGCAGTTGGCGACAACGCCTTCACCAGCACTGGCGGCATCGCTCAGCTGCGTGGTGGCCTTCTCCAAGTTCGCACTAACATCCGCGTCGGTCCTGTCCAGACATAATTAGCCATGCCTTTCGCACATATCGTTCCCGGTCAAATATCGAGGGCTGACTTACGAGGTGATGTTGCCCAGCGCCGTTCCGGCAGCGACCAAGCCGTCTTTGACCTGGTCGCGCGCGTCGTCAGGCGCTTGCTGGCCGGTCAGGAGAGACTTGGCGATGGTGCCGATCGCAGACTGAGCACTCGAGATGCTGTCCTGCACGGGCTGGATGCTGGCGGCGGCATCGGCGTCACTGTGGAAGGAAGGGCGCACGAGGAAGATGGGCGTTAGATGGACCATCGAGCGAGAAGAACCACACTGGGACGACGACGTACTCGCCACCGGCAATGGCCGCCAGCGTCTTCTGCATCTTCGTGAGCGCACCGACGATCTTGAGGCGGTCGATGTTGCACTGCAAGTTACCGATCTGGCGCGCCGCGATCTCCTTGGTGGGTACTGAAGCCGCGTGGATGTGCGCATCAATACTGTACGCGACACGTATGGCTAGAATGCTGGCATGGAGAAGGCGACTCACCAGCGTGGATGGGCGAGACCACGAGGAGGAGGGCGAGGAATGCAACAAAGAGGGAGCGCAACATCGTGGCGGTGACTGAGGCTGGACGTAAGACGAACGGAGTGGAAGAGGACAGTGCTTGCACGGCAGATAGCGAAGTAAATCAGCACCAGGCTGGGAGGATTCAACAAGAGAAGTGGAATGTAGAACCATGCTGTCTGCAGGGGGTTTATATACGCAATACGTTCATATTTCGAGACTCCATGCACCCTCTGACGGTGACGGCTTCTTCGTGCTTGCTGGAACATATGGTTTGGGGTAAGAACCTGCAAGAAACGGAGACGGTGTGCGTCAAGTGTGAAAGATACCATGGCAACAAACACCTAGAAGGAGTGACAGTACCTCTTACATACCATCAGAACCAGTTCGAATTGAATGCCCTGACTAGCAGGCTGTGTCCGTAGTGATACTTCGACCTTCCTTCCACCCGGCAACACCGGCAAAATAGCGTTCTTGAGTCGATAGAATACAGTAGTCGATGACTTTACAGGCTGTGCTCTTGACATCCACAGTGATACTTCGACCCTTCCTCCGTTTGCAACTCACGGTGCGGTAACTCGTAGGCCGAGACGCAGCTTGGGAGTCCCATGCAGACACCCACATATTTAGAACGAGTACATCCACGCAACAACCCGATTCCCAAGCACCGCCATGAGCATCATCGCCGTCGCCGCGAGTTTGACAAAATAGGGACGGGCCCGTTCTCAAGTGCTGTCGGCTCTGGCGAAGGGTTCGGCTCGCAAGTTGCGGCTCACATCCATCATCATCCGTCTTGTCTAACGCGGCAGTCTCCCGAAGGGTGTGATCTCCCTTGCGAAAATCTACCATGCCGGCACAAACGGCCGCAGTGTTCCATTGAATGGTTCCTGCGAGAGGCTTCTAGCGTGTCACCGAAGAAGCGAATGACGAGTGTACGTAACATCCTGGGTGCATCAGTTCAAAGCAGTGTCTGATAGAATAGAAACAAGGTTGACGCACTCGCGGAGGTGAGGGCGACGCGACACATGTAACTCGTTCCTGTGTGAAATGGTTACCAGAGTTTAACTAGTGCCCACGACCGTCGGATCCTGCTGTTGAAAGCGTCATAGATTGTTTGTGAAGTATGTTGATCACGTACATCCAGAGTAGAAAACCTTATAGCAAATGACTGAATCAGAGGCGACGACGGTAGAGAGACCCACGTCGGACTTGACAGTACCCGGAGCCTACTTAGACGACACGATGTGACGGGAACAACGGGGATGAATATCAATACAGATAGTGAAGGTCAATTACATAGGAGCATAGGAAGTTAGTGCAAATTCATAGTGTTGACCGTCGTCAAAGTGAGCGCGTTCCACAGCCTAGCACAGAGGCATTCCGGTAATCCCCAAACTCCCAGTTGAAACAATCCTAGCGGACAGCGACGCGTGAGAGCAGTGCGCGAACACGTAACGATACCACACGCACCACACAATCCTCCTCGGTTGTCAACGCCGGGACCAGCCTCGCCTCACCATCTTCACCCCAATTCAAATCTTCCTTCGAGAGCACGCCGTCGATGAGGGCCTGTATGCCGTGATGTATGATGTTCGCGCTCCATCCCAGCTTCGAGACCGTGTCGTAGCGAATGACTTGACCGAGATGGCAGCGCGTCTCGAGAGCAATGCCGGCGAGAGCACAAGATGAAGAGACACCCGTGCATGTCCCCATAGGAATTGGGTCACCGGTGTTATAGACGTGTGTAACATGCTGTGTAGACGGCTGGGAAGACACACAGGATGAGAATGTCCGCAAACATGGTACGATCGGAGAACGAAAGACGTACAGGTGATGGTAGGTGTAGACGTTTCGCAGCAAGTCGCTCAGCCGGCGCTTCGAAAGCGACTACAGGGACCCCGAATGTCACACCGACGAGCGACGCAAGCGCGCCACCAAGGGAATGCCCTACACCCTTGCTCATGAGCGCGATATCATTCATTTTCATCAAAAACGAACGCACCGATAAACCAGATATTAGCATTCGGATACATGTATGTGACGTTATTATACAAGTTCTTCATGCACAGTAAGTATCAACCGGGAAATACACAAAGCTAGCGACTCACGGTTCCGATCGAGTAGAAGAGGCTTTCCTCTGTGAGACTCTTCTCTAGACACCCTTGATCACACTTGTATCCGCCTTCGTAGCAATCGCAAACAGTGCTCCAGGTCGGCCCGACACGAGCACAACAACACGAGAAAAGGAGGTTGTCGTTGAGCTTGTCCTTGCGTTGCGTAGGACCGCCGCCGCCAATAGGCCACATCAGAGATGTCCCCTTGACCGACACGACGACTGTAGAATTGTCCGGGGTTGCGAAAATATGGCCTCGGAAACCATCTGAATCTGGTTCCCACCCAAACGGATAGCTCTGTCGCACATGAATTCAATTCCCATTGCAATTCGTGTGATATGAGGAGACTCACCGTATTCCACTCCCAGCCAAGGTCATACCAATCCGTCTGACCAGGCTCGGTATATGCGTCGTTAGCCATCTTTGCTAACAAGAGCAGCACTTCTCGATTCTGAACATCCGGACCCTCCACCTCCGTTGTATCCCAAGGTGATTCGCCACCACGGAACCGAGCACTAGACAGCGACTTGGGCTTATGGACTGTCACCTTCTTGGTACCAACATTATATCTGCTGAAGTCCGAGGCTTTCGGTGACTTGTAGTCCGCGAACACGACCCGAGATGAATCGGAGAGGCCATGCTCATGTCGAAGCTCAAATTGCAAAGAACCTGGCTGAGACGATGGCGACCAAAGCCACGAAGTTAAAAGGAGTTGTAAGGCAGCAGGAAGGATATTGTATAGCATCTATGTCGGAGTTGACAAGCTAGAGGAATGGAAGCACAATCAGGAGCAAGTCGTGGGATGGTCGTGGTCAATGGGCAAGGAGTCGCCACCTCGCCCCAAATGGTAGTGGGTCCGCTTACGTCATCATCAGTGCCAGTGGCTGTTTCGCTCAGCTGGCTCTTTTCCTCTTCCATCGCTCGTTCATGTTGAGTCAGAACAGGTAAAAGCACATCACATATGCTTGTAATCTAGAAGTCTGACGCAGCATGCATTCTTTTAGCTAGCGATATGCGTTAAGCTGATCGTTCTGGGAGGTAAGCGACTTGTGTTCAGTGCAGTATGTCCGGTCCTAAGTGAACTCAGGCAACCTCGGGCTTGAGTTCATCATGCTCAGGTCATCTTTTTGCCACTATGAACCTATACTTAGGCTCCCAATCCCGAGCTAAGAAAACTCCGTTACTTGACTTCACATCGTAACAACGAATACTTTTTGTTGAGGCTTAGCGATCATGATCCTCTTGAGGTGGTCAAGAGGAGGTCGGATGGGAGGCATGGCTCTCTAGTTACGCATAACTATACCGGAACAGGAGAATCGCACCTCGCACCTCCTCCCAACTGCATGAATGTGGATACAGATTACTGACTAACTAATTCCGGGCCTTAGATACGTCGTCCTATTGCTGTCGAAGCGATCATGGCGTCTCAAAAGACCACCTCTCTGCTGTCCGCTACTCTTGCTTCTGGATCGAGTCTAGTTCTCCTTCAACTCTTCTCACGCGTTGTGACCTTTGTTCTCAATCAAGCTCTAGTACGACTCGTTTCGCCCCAGGTCTTTGGGACGACCTCCATTCAGTTTGAGCTGCTGCTTTCAACCATCCTATTCCTCTCCCGTGAAGGCGTTCGTAATGCCCTTCTTCGAGCTTCCTCGTCACCGACACAAGGGAAAGACCGCGATGCCAATAGCCCGCTCATCACCAACATCTCTTTGCTCCCAATTTTACTCGGAATACCTACGGCGCTGGGATCTGCACTACTCTATCTCACCACCAGCTCCTTCACCACATCCTCACAGCCTCACTTCCGCACCAGTGTCATACTATATGTCGTCGCGGCCTTCTTTGAACTTCTATCTGAGCCGATGTATATCCGCACTCAGAACGAGCTGCGGTTCCACGTCCGTGTACGGGCTGAAGGCACAGCCGTGATGCTGAAGACTATCACCACCTTCCTGGTACTTGTCGGCGCTCCCGAGGATTGGTCTCTCGTCGCATTCGCACTCGGTCAGACTGCTTATGGACTGACGATGCTAGTATCGTTTATCATCGCCTGCCGCGACAACCTCAACTTCCGTCCCAAACGAGTCTCGATGACGGTACATGAACAGTGAGTCCCAGCCATACGTGACGGCGAGCAATGGCTGACTAGTCGCCAGCACGGAACAGATATTCTTCGAGCCGGAATTGTTCAAGTTGTCTGTTGCAATGACCGGACAATCACTTATCAAGCACTTCCTGACCGAAGGCGACAAGTTTCTCGTATCACGTCTCAGCCCGCTGGCAGACCAGGGAGGCTACGCAGTCGCAGCGAACTACGGCTCCCTGGTGGCCCGGATCGTCTTCCAACCCATTGAGGAGACTACCCGGGTGTTCTTCTCCAAAACCTTGTCCGCCGCCGAGTCTTCGTCCACGTCCAAACAGCCCACTGCACAAACCAAAGAAGCACTGCAGACCGCATCCACCATCCTCCTAACGCTCCTCCTCGCATTCACCCACCTCTTTCTCCTCCTCACGACCTTCGCTCCCCCCTACCTTCCGCTCGCAACCTCGCTCGTCCTCCCCCGGAAGTACCTCGCGACCTCAGCCCCGGCGATCCTCAGCGTATACACCTACTACATCCCAGCGATGGCCTACAACGGCGTCCTCGAGGCCTTCTTCGCCTCCGCCGCCGCGCCCTCCGACCTGCGCGCACAGGCCCGCTGGATGCTCGTCTTCTCCGCCGCCTTCGTCGCCGGCGCCGCCGGGCTCGCGCGCGGGCTCGGGCTGGGCGACGCCGGGCTCGTGTGGGCCAACGTCGCGAACCTGGCGCTCCGGGCGGGCTATGCCGGCGCGTTCGTCCGCCGCTTCTTCCGCGCGCGGGGTGCGGGGGCGATGGTCGAGTGGAGGCGCGCGGCGCCGCCGTTCCCAGTCCTTGCTTCGTTTGCGGCCGCTGGCGTGGCCGTGCGCGTCAGTGCGCGGGCGCATGTGGGCGTCCCTGTGGAGTTGCTCGCGCAGAAGGGCCATGTCGCTGCGGGCGTGGTGGGTGTCCTGGGCTGTCTGGCGAGTTGGTGCGTGCCCTTGTGTTAGCTTTAGCTGTTCGATCACTGACACTATTGCTTGCAGTGTTGTGTTTGAAAGGCGGAATGTGATGCGGCTGGTCGATTCTCTTCGGAAAGCGCGCTGATATCCAGATCTGTTGTGTCTCAATATTTAAGGTTACGGAACCGTGCTGGTGATGCATTGGTTTCATTGTGCTCTCTGCCAGAACGAGAATAGCGAGACTGTGAGGCCGCGTACGAGGCTCTCCGGGCTCCATGGCGGACGAGCGGAGTCGGCGCAGAATGCAGCATGGTGGGGGCCGCTGTGGCTCGTCTTCGGGTATCATGCAGTCCCCAGGGAATCAAAAAGGGATCTTCGCTGTCATCGATGAGACAGGTCGGGGCACTGACTGGTATGCCCGGTCTGATCGCTACCGAGCTACGAACACCCGCGGTGGACGGGCGAAGGCAGGCTCCGTCATCAGCCGGTGACCTGACAAGTGCCCGAGTCCGGGAGATCCACGGGTTCAACCAACCCCAGTTCAGTTCTCAAGATTTCATGTGGGGAACAACCCCAGTTCATATGAGGACGGGCGCGATTTAGGAGAAAGATACATGCGCATGCGGTTTGGATGTCATGGGATGTGGGCGCACGTACTTGGATGCCGATTATCCAGCACTGCCAGTGGGGTGGCCCGCACCCTTGGGCCTTCAAGCCTGTGACGCCGACGATGCGATCCCCCAAGTACAGCGTTAACGACAATGAGATGCAGATATATTGCGGATGCTCCGATTCGGAAGGACTGCACGAAAGATGCGAAGATAGCGAGAACGTTAACTCAGAGAACGAGATGCAAAGCGGCTAATCGAGCGCTCCGGGGTGAGAACGAGGGGAACGAGATGCGAGGAGACGGTTCGGAGCGGCGTAACTGAGGAGATAAGCATGTAGAAGACTACGACTAGGGGCTATAGGTAGTGGATGAGGTCTGAGTAGGTTAGAGGACGACGTGTACGCATATGGGTACCCGGAGAATATGAACGTAAGGGAGATTCATTATAGGACCTCGAGGTCGGCGACCCAGATATTCGAATGCGCATACGAGACCCGCACGAGCCATAGGTTATCTATGGCGACGCGGCCTCTTCGTTTCGCGTTGCCGATACTCCACTCAGGGACATCGCAGTTTTTCTGAGCCGAGGAGGTCAGGAAAGACGATTCTGGTGCCAGGAAGGGCGACGGGGGACAACTCACTGGAGCTTTGTCTATGAACCGCGATATATACTCGCATATGAGCTTCGCGAACGCGGCCCGTGTGATGAACTGGCCGTCCTTCTGCACGATGATGTACGTCCCCATCTGCTTGTAGCCGGGCCACTGAAGAGAAAGGAGGTGCCGAGAGAGAGAGAGAAACTGCGAATGAGCTCGCGGGCAACAGCGGATTGCGGAGGCAGGGACTTACAGTAACGACCAGACGAATTTGGCGGACACCCGTCTTCTCGAGTACACGTTCGTCCGAGCCGTCCGGGATTACGGTACCGTCAAGTATGCCACGGACGGGCACTCCGGATGCGCCGTCGAGCTTAAAGTTCTCAACAAAGGACGCGTCGCGCTTGAACGATGCCTTGATTGACTGAGGGACGCGTCTCCTCCGGCGTACGCGGTGAGGCATCGGCCGTCTGGCCGGTTCTGTCGGGAGCGCAACTGGCCACTGGGCGGGAGACTCGGTAGGAGGTAATGGATGCACAGGTATCGCGGGAGAGTTGTTCTGGCTGATGCTCTGGAAGCTCGATGTCGATGCCATAGCACTGGGGGAGTTCATGCTATAGAAGCTCATAGGAGAAGCCATGACAGGAGAGTTGATGCTGAGGTTCTGATAGCCCTGCATGATCGGTAGTGTGGGTGACGGATAGTAAGGCTGCGGAAGACCTGCGGCAGAACCCATGGGAGAGAGTTGTACGTATGAGCTGCCGGCTGGCGAGGGTACTGGAAGATACGACGGAGCGTATGGAGATGTGGGGGAGGTAACTGGCGCAAGCGCCGCGGGACTCATTAGGGAGGTATATGGAGTATGGTAGGATGACGCGGGCGAGAGTTGACCGTAGTCCGAGGTATCGGGTGTAGGAGGAGTGATGATGTCCGTGTACGGGAAGAGCTGATCCATGCTCTGTAGCCCTTGTAAAGAATCTGATATGGGTGATAGGACCTGACAGCATAAAGTGAGTAGTCGACTCTCAATTGTATCAGAGAAGTTGTCTCACAGATCCATCTTGACTCGACGTCGACGAGATTTCTTGTGGGGGAACGTTGGGTAGGGGGTGGATGTGTTGTTGTCGAACCTCCGCAGAGACATTATTGAACGAGGAGTTGGGACCTGGCTGGGTACAGACGTTAGGTTGCTGATACCACTCAGGTGCAACATATTGCTACGAGTGGCGTCAGAACATCCCGCCTATTACGTCATAAAAATGGACAAAAACTTACTTGATCCCACGACCAAGAGAACGAGAAGGCAGAGAGGTCATCAGAGGGGCAAGCACTAACTTGTTGACGACGGGAGAAGTCTGGGGCCGGGAAGGGTTCGTCCTGATTCATAAATGGAAGTCGCGGCGAGCTGCCGGCGGGTGGGAGGTGAGTCCGACTCTGGACGGGAAAGTACTTATATCTAAACGCGCCGCGGCGGGAACGTGGGCCAGCTCTTTCCGACGAGGCGCAAGGCAGTGAGAGTTATCACGACCACCCACAGCTTCTGTCGAGTTGAAGAGGGCATAGTGAGCGACGTCCGAGCATTGCAATGGGCTGGTGATCATGGAATTCTGGTGGGAAGAGCCGCCATGCATGATACAGACACGACTGTTGGGGGAGGGCTGACAAGTTTGATGCACATACGACTTCCAGAATGAGCACAGCATAGGACTGGCCCCGACATATTCAGCCGTAGATGGGCAATAGAACGAGATATTACGAGATGAAGCCTGGGCGAACGGTGTGCTGGGCTGTGTGGGAGCGCCTAAGGGCTCGCAGAGAGGCAGTACGGGTGTGAGCGAAGAGTTCCGTCTCGAATTCGACGACGGGACGAGAACGCACCGTGGGCATACCGTCCGCGCTTTTCGCTGCACACATGTCCGACGGCATCCGTGCTGACATCAGAGCACAGAATTGGAAAGCAGAGCTTGATTTCCAGGAGAGGTCATGAGGCTGTGACCTTCCCGTACCTCTCCCCGCTATTGAACGCCTGGGCTGCCTTAGCGCCTGGGATTAGACCACAGCCGAGCTCAGATGTTGAGATGGTTCTGCGGGACAAGTGCGCAATAGTGTCCGTCTTGTATAGTCTTCCTGGAGCTAGAAGACACCGAGCTCGCTGTGGTCGCAAGGCAAACGCATGTCTACAGACGCGCACAATGATAGTGCATCGCAATCGCAGTGTCGGGCATAATTGCCGAGTCTCCGCTGTCATTTCCTGCGTCATACCTGATGCATATGCAGACGGGAGGATGACAGACAGTCAGACAGTCTACAGCGGAGAAAGCGCGGAGATCAAGGGCGAGTCGCGCAAGTATGCAGTCCTTGAAGTGTTGCAGAGCGCAGAAGTGGTAGTTACCTAGCAACTACAAGCCAGATTGAGTGCAACGAATACGCCAAACGGAGGAAACAGTGAAACCTGACTGAAAGGGGAATACCTGTTGGCCGACCCCGAGTCGGAGTGAGTAGTGGCCTCAGTTCCGTGTGCGCTTCAAGTGACCTAAGTAGTCGTACTTCCGTGAACCATGCCGGCTCAGCGCTCAGTACTCAGTGCACTGGCATATATCCAGGACAGCTCCATGCCCTGCCAGAGATGATGAGCGGAAAGTCCCAAGTGTGCGTTTACGGAAACCAATTGCACGCTGTACTTACCGATTCGACAAAGAACCGTCGATAAGTAACAGGGTAACAGGAAGATTAGAGTTGCAGTCCAGTCCAAATCGGAACTAGTGAGCCATAGTAAGGAATTTATTATCACCCCACTTTTGGTACCTTCCCCGCGCTTACCGCGACCTCGTCGACCCCGCCAACGACGACGACGACGACTACTTACGACTTGTTCAGGACTGCTCGGAAACATGCCTCGTGTACCCTCCGTCTCGCCCGCGACCGGTAGACCCGTTCCGTCTCACTTCATCCATACCACGGACGCACAATTCGTCGACAACGCTGGTCGGACGGTCCTTCTCCGAGGCATCAATCTTTCAGGTGCGGACAAGGCCCCTGTCGGTGCGCAGTCGCAAACTCTGGAGGGCTTCTGGGAGGCTGGAGAGAGTGGTGAGGCGAGCTTCGTTGGACGGCCGTTGAACCTCGACGATGGGTCCGCAGACGTGCATCTCACGCGCCTCAAGGGATGGGGGTTCAATATGCTGCGCTACGTCGTCACTTGGGAGTCATTAGAGCATGCAGGACCGTGAGTGTGTTGTTATCTGTACCAGTTGCAGAATCTCATGTGAGAGCAGTGGCAAGTACGACCACGAATTCATAGACTATACTATCCGTGTACTACGGAAGTGCAAGGAGTATGGGTTCCGGATATACATGGACCCTCACCAAGACATCGTGAGTGTTCTAACTTACTCCTATTCTTCCGTCCTTTGAAGTGTGGTCGGGGAGTGTGGACTCCATGACGTCGTATCCGGAAGTATTGTGCTGGTGGCTCGCTTCTAGGTCCAAACAGCCCAGTGCGCGAAAGGATGAACGCGACCTGCTCGATTTCTAGAGAGACAGGTTTTCAAGTCGAGCATTGGTTTCAATATATGCGCAATCATGAGTTCTTCATCTCTTCTGGACCTTGTCATATCTCCGCTGCCCTTTGCGCCAGTGATATGTACTGCAATGCTGTCTTAATTGTCGAAGGTCTGAGCCGTTTGGATGTGTTCTCACACGCTTCTCGTAGTGGTCCCGGTTCTCCGGAGGCTCCGGTGCGCCATACTGGACCATCCCCGCATGCGGAATCAACCCCCGCAGCTTCTCCGCGACACTGGCGGCCATCGTTCACTCTGAGTATCCCATTCCTTCGGAACCATCTCCTGCCGACCTTCCTGCAATGATCTGGAGCACGAACTACGGCCGTCTAGCGTCCCAGACGCTTTTCACGCTCTTCTTCGCCGGACGAGAGTTCGCGCCCAAGTGCATCATCGACGGGCAGAACATTCAGGAGTATCTTCAGTCGCACTACATCGCAGCATTCGCGCAGCTGGCCGAGCGAATACGCGACGCAGGCGACCTCCAAGACGACTGCATAATCGGGTGGGACAGTATGAATGAGCCGTATGAAGGCTTTTCCGGTTACCCGGACCTGAACACGGTCCCACGAAACAGGGCTCCACACTCAAGAAGGGTCCGTTCCCGTCCCCCGCGCAGTCGCTTCGTCTAGGTATGGGCAAGGCACAGACCGTTGACAACTGGACGTTCACGTCGATGGGGCCGAAGAAGGACGGGACAGTCACGATCGATCCACAAGGGCGCAAGTTATGGTCAGACCCGGCGACCGAGCCAGACGGGCTGCACCGGAAGTGGGGTTGGCGTCGCGATCCCGGCTGGAAACTGGGCACCTGCATATGGGCGCAGCATGGTGTGTGGGACATCGAGAGCGGTGCTGTGGTAGTGCCCGACTACTTCCGATACCTCGCGAACGGCGAAGAGGTCGACGCCATAGAGAACTTCTGGAGACCGCACTGGCAGGACTTCGCGACCCGTATCCGCGAGCTCCATCCTGAAGCGATCCTCTTCGTCGCTCCTCCCGTATTTGCTCCTCCGCCGCAAATAGACGAGCGGTACCTGAAGGGCCGGTGCTGCCTGTCGACGCACTACTACGACGGTCTAACACTCGTCACGCGTCATTGGAACTGGTTCAATGCAGACGCTCTCGGTCTCATCCGAGGAAAGTATTCGTCGACCTTACAAGCAGTTCGGGTCGGAGAGAGTGCAATACGCAAGTCGCTCCAGGATCAGCTTGGGTATTTGAAAGACGACGCGAAGATCCTCGGCGCATACCCGACGATTATCGGCGAGATCGGCATTCCGTACGACATGGACGGGAAGAAGGCGTATGGGTATACGGACGGCGGGAAATACAAGGGCGACTACTCGAGTCAGCAGAAAGCCCTTGACGCGAGTATGAACGCTGCAGACGGGCAGAACGCCCTCAACTACACGCTTTGGAACTATTGCCCGGATAACTCGCACGAGTGGGGCGACGGGTGGAACCTGGAGGACTTGAGCGTCTGGAGCCAAGACGACCTCAAGCCGCGGTCGCAGTTCAGGATGGGTGTAGACGATTCGTCTTCTGCTGTCCTCCTGAAGAAGGGCGAGGTGACCATCACTCAGTCCGCAGCTGCGTCGAGCGTATCGCTTGTGACTCTCACACCTGGCGTCGAGAGACCATCCGACGGAGACACCGTCGTGTCGGCGCAGACGCCCTCGCTCTCACCCTCAGACTGGGACAACGTCTACGATTTCCTCACGGACGGCGCGCGAGCTGTAAAGGCGTTCTGTCGGCCATTCCCAACCGCCATCGTCGGCGTCCCCGTCGATATCCAGTTCGACATCGCGAAGGCCACTTTCAAGCTCACGGTGCGCGTGAGCCCAGAGGACGAGCCACGGAGCGAGCGTCTCGGATTTCCCTCTCCAGATTCGGAGAGCCCGGACGAGGCAGAGCTGCCCACCGAGGTGTACGTGCCGTTGGTGCACTATGCCAGCGACAAGCTACTCTCGGACGTCGTCCAGCAGCTTCCGTCGCCCGTCTCTGGATCAGCAACGCCCGCCGCGCTGCGCAAATCCTCCGACGACCTCCTCTTGCGGTTCCCCACCGACCTTGCCGCCGATCCCCTCCGTCTTTCCTCGTTAGGCTCATCGCTGCTTTCTCTCGACGTCGAGGTTTCCGAGGGTCGGTGGAGCGTCTCGGGCCAGACACTGAAGTGGTGGTATCCCGTCCCTTCGAGTGGGCCCGCGCGTGAGTACACATTAACGATCAAGCGCGCGGGAGGGGTCATCAAGACAGCCGAGCAGGCATCGAGCTCGTCTTGCCCGTCATCGCTGTGGAGCTGCCTCGACGGATGCTGCAGTATCATGTAGACGCTCGTCGACCTACACGTTGTTGTCGAGATTCTTTTCATGACGGTTGGCCGTTGTGACATTGTTTTCTTGCAGATAGGATGGGACTTTATACAGACAGACATGCACGATTGTACTATAGACACACGCTCTCTGGGAATGCTTCACGACATGGCCTTGTTTAGTGTGTGCCCGAGCACCCTGAGTGGGCCCGGAAGGAACATGATTCCCCTCTCATGGTCTTCTCAGACTTGGTCTTCGGTGGACTTGCAAGAAGTGCCCCGTTATCGGATGTCTCGAATACCGGATCTTACAGTACTCGTGGTCATCGTATCGGAGTCGTGCCAGGTTCGGCGGCCGTAGCATCTGTCACAGATAAAGACATCTGATCGTACTTCCGTTCTTCAAGTCATAGCCCAAGTCGGAAGTGCCATGGCCCTCAGGCTGTTTCCCGAACAGTGGTCGTCGTCGTTGGAATGAAGTTTTACTGTGTCTCCTCCGATTTCCAGGACGTTTGACCAATCGTCGCGGTGTGCATGGTTGAGATCCCCTACTGCTGTTTGCACCTGTATGTCTGTTGACTCTGCATTCGGGCGTCACGGTACGTGTTCATGATCCTACACCGTTCGGAATCGCGCGCGTACGCGATCGTATGACTGACATATCCGAGTCGTGACATACCAGCCGTACACTGCATAGTAGGACTGTATCGCCGTTCATGGTCAGTGTGCTGAAAAACGTTTGCGCAACTATCCTGCGTTGTAGGGTGATGTTTCACGCTTCCGACTCAGGCTGACCAGCAAAGCCTCAGGCTGCTCCTTCATCCTCAACCTCAAGTTGAACCTTGTGCTATCCTGTCCTGTGGGTTCTGCCATGAGGCCTCTTCGTGAGCAACCGAACAGAACATCATTTATGTGTTTGTGGATTGACAGACTCTCACGGCAACATGGCAGATTTGCTCCAAGCTCGGCCTCTCCGGCTCAATTCGAACCTTCGTTGGAGTCGACAGCACTCAAGTGTGGCAAGGCTGTCCATGTCCAAGGGTAGTCACGCTTATGACAGTCTGGTATTCTGCTGAGTTCACTCGATTTGCATTGGCATTATCGTGGTCACTCCGGGTCCCTTCATGATCATTGATCCGATTACTTGCAATTGAATGTGCTACAGAGCTACAGATAGTGGTACCCCTTCAAAGGCATTGAATTCGGTGCAAGCTCGCGGACTCATGATGTACCATTCACGTTGTACTCGTGCGCGGTCCTCTCACCGGTGTCGTCGGGTGGAAGCAAGAATCAAGTCACAAGTATTGATAGAAGAAGCATAGCCTGCCTGTATAGCTGTGCTCTCAACTCTAGCACCGGATGGTGGTGAGAATGATGTATTATTATCGCTACGTCCCTGTCCCACCGCTGTCTATTACCATGGTACCTTGCATGCTTGACATACAGTAACTGACGCGCCGTTTCCATCCCCGCAAATCCATATGCATGCGTCAAAGGATATGCGGGAACAAGCGCGAAGGAACCGTCAGAGTCGAAGTGCACGTACGCTCTGGACATTCCGCCTATATAACACCGCACCCAGAGTCAGCAAGGCTCCAAGTCCCACTTTTCTTCCTCTTTCTTCCTTCAACCGACCCCTCTAGCCTGGCGCTGTCTTTTCCGTTCAAACACTAGCCTTTCACTCTCCTTCGTTGCTTGCACCTTCCAGTCATGATGTTCCGCTTCATCAACTTCATTACACTCCTCTTCCTCCTCGCGGGCTCTGGCATCTATGCTGGTGAGTAGCCTCCTCTATATCTATCCCCTCACGACGCACGGCACGTACCTACCTCCGCCTCTTCAGTACCCACCAAGGAGATCGCGGCGCGCCAGATCGGTAACTTGCAATGCAACATCGACCGCCTCAAGATCGTCGCCACGCTCGCGAAAATGCAGGGCACACTGGCGAGCATTGCCAGTGGCGGGTACGTCGCCCCAGTATGCATCCTATCACTCTACCTCATAACCAACACCTTCTTCCTGGTACGCCCCGCACAGTGACCCTACCGCCGCCGCCAGTATCAAGCCCGTGCAGGACAATGTCTCAGGCGCACAAGCCGCGATCGGCGTCATCGCGAAGGCTCTCCTGACCGGCCAGAAAGCGCCGGCCGAGGCGCGCGACCAGGTCCAAGACAACTTGGTCGCTGCTGGAACGACGCTTGGTAGCATCACCTCGTACGTCGAGCTTCGATTTGCGCGAAAGGCACTGCTGACCACGATTGGACAGGACCGACGAGGATGTTAGTGCGAAGCTCCAGAAGGCCACCACGCAGCTGAGCGACGCCGCCAGTGCTGGTGAGGGCGTTGTCGCCAATTGCAAGTGAAGCACAGCAGGCCTTTGCCTTTGTTGGGCGCGGTTATCTTTGGGATGGGTTCCTCTCGAGTGAGCGAGCGTGATCGGTTCATGGACTGGACTTGTACTTGGACCCTGGTACCTTGAATGTATCGCTTCGTGCTGTTGCGTGAGGACACAAATGTGGATGGCTCATTCGCGATATGCGCTCGAACGAGACAGCTTGCATTCGGACTTCGTAGTCTGCGCGATCTTCATTGTGATCGTCGTGGATCGCCCTAGTTGTTGAACATATCATCAAGATTCCATACAAGCTGACAAGTACTAGGTTCTACGTCAGCTGCAGTACCACAGATCATCCAGTGCATTCAAGAGCACTTCAACGCACCTCAATCTCATATCCTCCATCACAACTCGTCCCCACCCCTCTTTGCCCTTATCTTCGGGATTTCTTGCACGTCAATTCTCAAAACTCCCTGCAGCGCATTCAAGGAGTCCAGGACCTCGCGCTGCGCATGTGCCCAGCTATCTCGAGGGACGCCGAGCAATTGTACATCCTGTAGCTCGCCAACGCGCCCGAGACGGGTGATGAGCGGGTGGACAACAAGTCCGTCCGGGTCGGTATACAGTTCGGATGTCGGCGAGAGCGTCACAGCTAAGAAAACATTGTCGGTGTCGGTGGCCATGGTGATGATGGTGCTCGCAAGAAGTCGAAAGACGAGATCACCTCATGGTCGCAATATCGGACCGGAGCTCCGACCATAGCCGGCCGGGGTCGGAAAACCATAACTTTTTGCTCACACTGTGAGGCCCCATAAACTTCGAGGAGGGGATGATGTCCACGTGAATTATTATAATATGTGCAGCAGTCCTATGTCGGTGGAGGCATGTCAATGCTACACCTGACATCGTAAGAATCTCAGTAACTAGGGCCGTAGCACTCTGCCAGTATGAGTTTCGAAAAGCAAAGTGCGTGACTATTACTCCTAGTAAAGCACCCTTGAAGAGCCACGTATGCTATCAGAAGGGCCTTCAGAGCCTCAAATGTTCTCAAAACTCTTCTGATCAGTACAACAATCTTTAGTAGTGGCACAACTGAGCTCACCGGCACCGAACAAAAGACAACCTTCACCGACCCAGCAGATATCAAAGCACTCCCGTCTCAAGCACCGATCATGCAGGGAAAAATAGAGACCGTCAAAATTAGAGAGCAGAGGACTTGTTAGTAGGGGGGAGGACTTGTTAGTAGGGGGGGAGACCTCCGCGCCCGACCTTCTGCCAGTGAATAGAGAAGGGGCGCCTGTACCCTCCCGACGGTCTCCAGAGCCGCCCGTGACATTGCACCTCGGCAACACCCGTAACAAGCGAGCTCCTCCAGTGCGCGCTTGCGCGGAGGTCTCAACTTTGAGCCCCCCTACTAAGTGTGTGTTGTGTATCTGACAGGATTAGATTGCACAATTCAAGAGGGGCGACTCTCACTGGGCTCCTATGTACTCGTCGACAACTTGGTCTACCTTGACGTTAAAACTCGCACCGGAACACCAGGCCATGCGATCTCTCCGATCGGCGATTGGTGGGAGGAAAACTAGTGCTTTCATGACTGCGAGTTATACTGATAAAGCTGATAAACCAACGGAGCCACGCAACTCATGCACCCTGTCCTCGGACTCACAGTGGGTACTAGGTAGGGATCTGCAATTCAACCGAGTCACGCGCGCTTCCCCATGACGGTGTATATAAAGGCGGCCTCCCATAACTATGGAAGATGTCGCCGCTCTATTCTGTCCTGCCAGCAGCGTAATTAGCTTTGTCATCATCTGCACATCACTGCGCAGCACTCCGAACAACTATGACGCCGAACAAAATGTCTTATGGTACGCTTACGCCGCCGAGCTCCCATTATACTATTTTATCGCGCTGCACAGTACTATGAGCTGATTGATCCATTTTTCACGCCATAGTTCGCCTCGGAAACTCGGGCTTGAAGGTCTCAAGGATCATCCTTGGATGTATGTCCTACGGCAGCTCGTCCTGGGCGGATTGGGTTATCGACGATCAAGAGGAGGCGATCAATCATATCAAATATGCGTACGTACCAGCCCCACAAACCCCCTTGCGAACTTCGAAGGATTACCGAAGACCTAACCTTCCTTTTTGTCTCTAGCTACGAACATGGTATCCAGACGTTCGACACCGCAAACGTGAGCTCAAGCTTGGTCACGTAGAGACAGGAGCTCACGATAATATCACAGATCTACTCGAACGGTCTCTCTGAGGTCATCCTCGGGAAAGCAATCAAACAGCTCAACCTTCCGCGTGAAGAGCTTGTTATCATGACCAAGGCAAGTCCGTCCCGCTAGTATACTGGTCGCAAAGGGAATCTAATCTAGGACTCATGCCCGCTCAACATGATAGCTGTACAGTCCCGTTCCGCCCGACCCATCAACTGGCAACCTCGTTGCCCTGGGGAAGAAACCGGAGGATGTGGGGATCATCAACCAGCACGGGCTCAATCGCAAGGTACGCAGTGGCTGTCACGATAATGACATCTCGTACCCTTGCCAAAGTCTCATACACCACTCTGGCTGATCTGTTTTTGTCAGCATATCTTTGACTCTGTGAAAGCGAGTCTGAAGCGCCTCCAGCTGGATTACATCGACGTACTTCAATGTGTGTGATCACCTCTCTTTTTTCGATCAATCAATCGCTGATGAGGATCTCAGGCCATCGCTTCGACTACACTACTCCCATCGAGGAAACGGTGTGTAGTGCTGGGATTTGCTCACTCAGCGCATAGCTGATGCGCTGTCTGGCTCACAGATGCGAGCTCTCCATGACGTCGTCCAAGCAGGGTACGTCCGCTACATCGGCATGAGCTCATGCTACGCCTACCAGTGTATGTATCGCCTGTCACCTCGTTGCTTTTCATCGCCACTGAGCAACCTGCCCCTCAGTCCACCAGATGCAAAGTCAGTATTCGAAAGCTTCCGCTGGAAGCGGTATGAGAGCTCACCCTCTGCTACAGACTATGCGATCACCCACAATTTGACACCCTTCATCTCGATGCAGAACCAATACAGCCTTGCGTACCGCGAGGAAGAGCGGGAGATGTTCCCGACGCTGAAGCTGTTTGGTGTCGGCTCCATCCCCTGGTCGCCGCTCGCTCGTGGGCTCCTCACCAGACCGCTAGATGCGGAGTCGAGGAGAGGGAATACCGACTGGTGAGTCAGCCATGAACCTTTGTTCTCCTTCATGGAGTTTGCTCAAAAATGCCGTTTTCGCGACTTGTAGGGTTATCGGAAGATATAAGAACGAATCCACTGCCTCCATCGTTTCTCGGTGAGCTGCCTACCATCTGTACCCACAGCGTCAGCTGATGTGGTGCTGTCCGATCTCTGCAGAGTGGAAGAATTGGCCAAACGCAAGGGCGTGAACATGGCACAGGTCGCTCTCGCCTGGGTTCTCTCGAAGCCGCATGTCACCGCGCCAATCATTGGCACGACGAGTCTTTCCCACCTGGAGAACATCCTCGGTACGTAACTATCTGCGCGATGATTAAAGGCGGTGGTGCTCACTTACTCGTGTCCCTGAAGGAGGTCTGGACGTGCAGCTATCGGAGGAAGAGATCAAGTATCTAGAAGAGCCGTACCAGCCAGTCCCCGTTATCGGGCCCGTTTGATTGTATCGCAGTCGCAGAGTAGTACGCATTCACGAATTCTGATCCGTCACATTGAAATGTTCTTGCAAGTTCCTCCAGACCCACGCGCAGCTGGGTCACCGAATTTCACTACCACAGTGGTATGGCTGAGCTACGAGTCCGACGCACACCTTTTGTTTCTCCACTCAGGATCTACCTCGCTGTGCACCCCACTCAGATATGCTCGTGACTCGGCAGGTACCACCGGCGGAGTGGGATGCACACTGTCTGCCCGATTGTTACCAAAAGGCCCGAACTCGGAGTTGGAAAGTCACCTACGAGACGAGGTTGAGCAATGGTACAGTTTCAGAGGCTCCAGAGCGGGGGTCTCTTGTTTCACTCACAGGGCGGGACGTTGTATGGATCTTGCATGATCAACCAGCTCTGAAATGTTGACGTGACCGTGCTGCTGTCCCAGTCTCGTCCACACAACGATCGTTCCAGGAGAAGACGGTGAGTGCGAGGTGTGTGATAGGCGCACCACGGACGACATGATTCAGATCCTTGTCAAGGAGCAGACATGCGTGAGGAGGTGATCCGATCGCCCGAGCCTGTGAAAGGTTTCTTGTTTAGCTCGCTCCTTCGAGCTGACTCGTGCCAGAGCCGAGGAGTAGATAGCGCTACGGAGCACCATATACGGCACATGTGGGCAATGCGTAGGAGAGAACAAAAATGTCAGCGAGGAGTTTTGCAAGGAGGTGTGGATGGGCGCAAGTGAATTTCCAGAACTCGTGTAGGAGGCGTCTCAAACCCGGAGTGTCTAAAACTCTCTCATAATTCCATTCAATGAGTTCTGTGGTATCGCGAGTGGCTTCGATCTCACGGAGGTGGGCGCGATCGGACTCGGGAAACTGGAAAAGGAGACTAATAAGAACCATTTGTCGGAGCTACAACGCAAATTGATGGCCTAAATCACTTTGCACCTTCACGAGTATAGGAGACACACTCACTCCTGATATTGACTTGACTCGCAAACAGGGATAACTTGGAGAACTTACTTAGAAGGAGAAAGGACGCTACCCAAGCATGCTTACGTATGTGAGCCACGTGGATTTGTTTGTTCTACAAGTCAACCAAACATCCCTCCGGCGGCTAAGTACTGGCGCCTCTCTCTTCCTCATTGTCGGCTGCATGTCTCGCCCATTAAGTATACGCTCTTTGCTGTGCGAATGCGTCTGTGGGTGACCTGTATCTTGACGACGACCCTGCCACTGCGTGCGCTTGTTGAGT
This sequence comes from Fomes fomentarius, assembly GCA_022606135.1. NCBI lineage: Eukaryota > Fungi > Basidiomycota > Agaricomycetes > Polyporales > Polyporaceae > Fomes > Fomes fomentarius. Next base: position 345,942 of record JABYQN010000001.1, read on the forward strand.
CTTATTTGCTCCGTTGCAAACACCTTCCAGGAATGGCAACTTTCTGTGTGTGCACACCCTCGATTGCCACTTCACCTACACGCCCATCTCAGCATGTTCGCTTGTGAGGCAATCCGCCAGTATCTCGCTCCTATATAGGCCTGCGGTGCTGGACGTCAGGTCCGCCAGAAATCCACTCTCGCATCGTCTTCTCGACTATCCACTGCACTGTCGATATCCCTCACAACCGCATCGAATTTATATTCTCTCGCATCCACCCAAGAACCCTTGCAAGATGTCGTACTCCAGCAACTCTTCTACCTCCGGCTTCTTTTCTGCTGCCCCCGCATCACCCAATGCATTTGCACTCTTCGCCTCCACGCAGTCGCCCCGCGATACATACATCTTGTACGAGGACGCGCGCCAGGTGCTGCGTCCCTCGAGCGGCCGCGTTGGCCAGCGGAAGACAACCAAGTCCGGCCTGAAGAAGATCTTCGGGCTGTAGACGCCTCCACTCAGGCTTTCGGGGACGTCCAGAGCCATTCACCATCCCACCGCGATCGCCCGCGACATGTTCACAAATGCTCTCGGTGATATACCGAGGCGACCACGCCCACTCCGTGTCATGTCACAGGCGACACACCCCATTGGTCTTAGAGCGCAATACGCTTACATGCCACCGCACTGCGCCTACTCCGACCTCGCCCATAGCGCATGCTTGTGCGACAGAGAGTTTGACATGCGCGAGCCATCGCTTGATGCGTCCGCTCGTCCTGAACACTCGCAATCATCCCCTCCGCCGACCAGCCGACTCCGCGAGATCCAGATGGATAGGAGTACCGAGCTGTACGCATGCATACGTACGCCGACAACGGACACACAGACCTTCTCACATGGACTCGGATAATGGACTCGTCTGTCCTTGTACACATTCTCTTATATGACTTGCCGGACCGATGATTGTATACTATTTACCTCGCTCTCTGATTGTGTCGTCAGATTCTATCACAAAGGCTGTCGACAAGGCAGTTTCACAAACCGATACGACTAGGTCTGCACTAGCTGATCCTCAGTAGTATACATGTAATCCAGTCATTCATGCAAGTCGTCTGTGAATGCAGAACCCCGTGGCACCTCCTCGCCGGGATCCCGAAGTGACTGAGCTATCCCGGTACTCAACGTCTCCTCGATTCCACCCACACTTAGGCTTTACGTGGGGCTGGGACGCTGCCCTCCGCCTCCCTCCCTCAACCCACTTGATTGCTCGTTCACGTTCTGCTCCCGCCCTTCGACTTTCCTTCCTAGAGAGAAATCCTCCCAGCGAGCTCCCGCTGGGCATCCTCCTTCACGTCGAGCTTGAGCACCGCCCAGAGGCTCTTGCGCCATGCGCCTCCCGGTCACGCTGTTTCTGATGCACACGACCGCGCCGATCTAGTAGCGTGAATTTCTGCTCGAGCATGTGGACCAGCGCAGGACTGTGCGGCTCAGACACAACCTTCGAAATAGGCAATGCGAGTGATTTAGAGCTGTGGCTAGTAGAGGTATACGCACGATGTGTGTGATGTAGGAGCGCATGTCACCAAGTTCTAAATTACCAATGTTCACATTCTCATGGAGTGATTCCAAGTCTCCGGAGAATCGGCAACAGCAAAGGTCTCTCGCCACGCTCATGAATGATGGTACCCACCACGCTCCTCCGATACCTCTAGCAAACCATGCGTCGGCTAGGTAGAGTACACGGCGCGTCAGCAGGACATATGTCAAGAAGATGCAGAATGAACGTACTGCACATCTGTCCAAAGCCCAAGACGAAGATCATAGCCCGCACGGTCCCAAGCACGCCACCCACCCTCCTTCCGGTGACCCTCCTGAACGCCCTCTCCAGCGTGATCCCAAAGGCTGCAAGAGGAAGAAAACCGTGACCCGATGGTCAACATCTCGGCCCGCGACAGTGATACCGATCTCATGAAAGAGCCCCGAGGCGAGGAACGTCCCGAAGACCATCCCTGGACCACCCGCAAGCCAGCACCCGGGGAAGCCTCCGAGCGTCAGAAACGGGTAGCGCAGTGCCTGGTGCCATCCTCTCGACCAAACTGGTGCAGCGAGCGCGCGTGCCGCAGGTCCCCATGGATTGGATGGGCGGCCACGCGCCCGGTGACTGGCCTAACAGTACGACCCCTGCGAGGGAGAGATAGTCGTAGACGAGTTCCACGCCGGCGATGATGAGCAGCCCGTGTCCCAGGTGCAGGCACGTCGAGAGCGCGTACTGCTAGACCGGAGGAAGCTGCGGGAGGAAGATCGTGCCGCCTGTTGCGGTGACTCCAGGTGTGAGCTTCCCGATGGTGTCGAACAAGTCGACGTAGAGCTGGTTTCGGACGATCCTGCGCACGGTCGAATTGATGAAGGCGCTGCGCTGCGCAGGTAGTGCGCTCGGTGGGCGGGGCACCCACACGCCCTTCCCGAAGTCCCACCCGATGCCCCGTAGTGCACAGCTGACGTCGGACGGCTACGACTTGCAGGATCTGGCTCCGGTTCGTGTATGAGGGGCAAGGGGCCGCTCTCGCCAAGTCTGCGTCTTCCTTCCGTTGCAAACGCATAGTCGAGAGACTTTGCTATCACAAAAAGCGCAAATAAACCTACAAGAAATGGATAAATCAGCATCGCTCGCATAACATAGCAGATCTGAACAGAACCACGCCTTCCGTCATTGGGCTTACCTCGGACCCATTCGTACCACGCCATGCGAGGATCCAGGCTCTTGTAGCCAAACGTGCACCATACCGTCGTCGCAAGCACGGTCGGCAATAGTAGCAACCTGATCAAGTGCGTCTCCCTCCTTCGCACTAGGTAGGCCATGAAGAAAAATGGCACGAGGTAAAGAAACGCTTGTGGCAGCGTCTTCCATGTGAGCACCTCTCGGTCTTCTATCCGAGGAACGAGCTCTCGGTAGAAGAGCAGGGTGGCATGTTTTACCCTGTCCGAATGTCATTCGTCATAACTGATTAGGAGATAGGAAAGTGTGTGACTGAACTCATACAGCCACCTTGGAGAGCTGCGCATGCCGTCAGAGATACCGCCAGAACCGGTTATCCTCTAGAAGCTCTATTAGCGATGTGCGAAATAGCTAGATGAGTAAAAGTCTGAGTCTGGGGTAGTCAACAATGGAGAGCAACCTGAGAGATGCATTATGAACACTGGACGGTCCGCTCGGTCGGACTCGCTGGCGGGCGCCTCGCTTCCCTAAATTAGTCAGTGCCAACCGGGAAAAGCAAGCTCTGCGCTAACGGTGAGTCTGCTTCACAGGCCTTGTTCGACAGATAATCCGGCATAAACAGACGTTGGGATGAGCATCGAGACGGCTCGAGATGATTTTACAAGCAGATTGTGAGTAGACGCTGAACTAATCCACGTGGCTTTCTTTGTTTGCTCTGCGCGGGAGCCAAACAACCGCCCTCGAGTTGTTTTGGCGCTCCTCATTGTCGGCCTGAGTGCGTCTTGCTCATTGGCTATATCGTCGGTAACTCGTTCTGTGGGCGACTGGTCTCTTGACGACGTCTTGGTGCTTACGTATCTCTGTGTAGCCATGTATATTCTGACGCAAACACTTGCCGGAATTAGGAACTTTCTGTGTGCACCCATGCTCTGGACAACTCGATTGGCACTTCACTTCAACGCCCATCCCAACGTGCTCGCTTGCGAGGCAATCCGCTAGTACATGGCCGGTATATATGGAAGAGGGACTCGACAGGACGGCCTCACCATCAGCCAAGTCTTGCATCAACTTCTTCACCACCAGACCAGACACTTCCGAGTCCTTCTCACTTAAAGTCGCTCGCAGCCCCACTCAACCCTTACACCTACCCGACTATTCCTGTCTACCTTGTCGTACTCCAGCAACTCCTCCTCCTGCGCGCTCTTTGCCGCTGGCCCCGCATCGCCCCACGCATTCGCGCTCTTCGCCTCCACGCAGTCCCCCCGCGACACTTACCACATGTACGAGGACGCACGGCAGGCGTTGCGTTCCACGAACGGGCACAGTGCGCAGCGCAAGGCCACGAAGTCCGGGCTGAAGAAGCTCTTCGGGCTGTAGGCTCCTACGCTAGGCATCCGGACGATGTTCCGAGCCATTCACCACTACCATACCACCCGCGCCCGCCGATGCGTTCCACCATCTGCCTCGCCTCGCCGCGTACCTCACTCGTCGCTGCCTTTGGGCTCCCTGCGTCGTGCTCGGCCTCGCCGGTTGTGCATGCTGTGACGAGGGTCGCCAAAACTACTGGAGCCGCCGCTTGATGCGCCCGCTCATCGATACCGATGTCAACCCAGCTCTATGCGAGCGTCCACTCCGAGAGATCCAGAGAGATAGGAGCAGATACGCCCCATGAATGCATTCTACAGACATATGGACATCCAAGACACATGGACACATACATGTACATGATCTTTTGAACACACTGTACCTCTTTGTGACGTCTAGTGCTATTTCGCACTTTCTTCATCTATCAGACGTACTTGATATTGCTCTGCTTTTGCTTCTCCGATTTAGCAAAGCCCATGATAATGACAGATGTACATGCACCTCATGAATGCACATGTCGAAACGTATTGACTTAGAACGTATAATTGGGGGCCTGTTCAAGTCACCGGCCCGGCTATACACGCCGCCGATCCGTCGGGCTGCTTTCCCATCCGAGCGCATCCGCGATGCCTTCAGAAGGAGGGTGCGACTCGGAGCCAACCTCGCCTGCTAGACCGCTAGACCGCTCTCGTGCTGACTACGTCCTTTTGTTACTGCCTGCTGGGACGAGGAGCTTCAAGTGATACCTTTCCCTTCTCTCTCTCCTCATACACTAGTCCTCGGAACTTGGTGGCTAGTCGGTACGTAGCCAGCGTCTCCAAGTCGTTGAGTCCTTATTTCTATATCATTGTCGAAATTTTGCTCACAGAATATGCAGATACTGATGGCCGAGTCCCTCGATGAGGACACACAAAGCCCTCTCCCATTTTCCGATGTGTCCTCCTCTCTGCATCCAGAAGAGCAGCTAGCGTTGCGTACACTTCCGAAGAATGAGATAGCATCATGGGCTCTTGCGCAAGTAGAGGCGCATCCACAATATGCACCGCCTCCATAACGCCGCTCTTACAATCCATCGTCTCCCGAATGAACTCCTCATGCGGATCTTTGTATACGCATTTGATAGTCGCGAGGACGTATGGGCCGCGTATGTATGCAGCCGTTGGCACGCGGTCCTCTTCGCAACACCTGAGTTCTGGGCGAACGCTCTGTCGAACGCTCGGTCCCTCCGATTGTAACCCCTATCTTCCGACGAGTCTTTCCTGCGCATGGTATTGGCACGCTCTGGACCACTTCCGATCAAGCTCAACATCGCGGATGCGACCCATTATGGGAGAATAGTCGAGTTCACCATGCATCTTGGGGGTACCGGGTACAAACAATGGGACAACGATGGCTTTCGACTGCCCACCACATTGCGTCGCTTGCAGAACCTCCACAGTCTCACTTTGATGGGATCATCCGAAACGACGCCACTGACTTGGGGAGAAGGAGACACGGCTCCCCAGTGCTCTGCGTCATCTGGAAATCGCCAGGAAATTTCTCTCCTCATCGCTCGTCGTCTCACCCCTCACATCCCTTTATATCCTCGTCGAAGAAGACATCTATTGGACACGCTTCGCCGAGATACTCAACAAGTGCACCGCTCTTTGCCATCTCAGTCTGGTCACTCGGCGCCTGCGAGTCCTCCATGATGACCATCCTGGCCAAACCGTGCATCTGCCTGAAATGCGCAAGATCACTGTAGATGATATAGTCATACTCAGAGAAACCCTCAAGCTCCTACGCTACCCGCATCCTATCGCGATCGTTCTCGAGACTCGCCGACGAGATGACATGGCTTCCCTGAAACACGCCATACCTCTGGAGTTTCCTGGATTCTACTCTCCACCGTTCATCGATCATATATCCATCGTGGAAGACAACCCACCAGATTCGGATAGATGCACAGTATCTGGCAATGTCAAAGGCCAAACGCGATTTCAAGCCAAGATGTATAGGCATAATGCCGACGACATCTTAGGACTCATATCTCCATTTACGCAAAACCCAGAGCTATGCACCGTCACCGTCGGGATGGGCTCTTACATTTACCGGGTTGACTCACGATATCAGCCTGAGGCTGGGATGAGTACATGGCTATTGTGCCTGTGGATACTGGCCTTCACCCGACTCGAGCTTCTTCGCGCGTCGTCGCGTGAAGTCAAGATCGGCTTTGCGCACTGTTTCCTCGAACGCTGGGCCGCCGACGGTCGCAGCCCGATTTGCCAGCAGGATGGAGGTGCGGTGCTGGTGCCGCCCAACCTCGCGCTTGCATGGGAGCTTCCTAGTGAGCCTGCAGAGGCGGCTGGAGAGCTCTCTGATCTGAAGAAGACCCTTTGGGACGCAATGGAAGAAGGCGGGAAGGTGCGCATCCATCGGTTGGAGATCTACGGGCTAGTACCAGACTCCAAGAAGCCGCCGCTGCAAGACGGCCTAGACGAGATCTCCACGGGCGTTGAAGGCGAGACGGTCTCTTCGCTCTTGAGGGACCTCCGAGAGATGGTGGACGAGCTGGTGATTTTTGATAGTGGCCTAGTACCTAGTATCCCGTTGCGGTGATCCCGCCGGCTCCCTGACTTTGGGTATATGTTGGGCGATCGATCGAAGCGAGTGATGTTCATGATCACTACCATCCCGAGCAGAGTAAGTATGGCTAGCAGCGGACATAGCTTTCGACGAGGCCACCCTCTTGTTTCTTTTTTGTGCCGCTGGCTCCTCCAAAACCCAGTGGGTACCGGTTGTCGGAAGTTTGTGTTTTATATATGAGCGAGCGAGTGGTTGCTCCCCGGCTATTCCCCAAGACGAGATAGACGCGGAGTAGTACGACTTTTTCCCCATCCGGCGTTTGCCCTCGACGCTGGCAACGTTCTTGGTTGCTCCAACACCAGTGATCCTACTAAAGGGGTTAAACGTGAGTGTGGTATGTCCTGGGGTATGACGGGAATCACATCACTCATCTCCGTTAATAATGGGCCTCTGGCAGTTATCAACAATTGCAATGTCCAACGACTCGGATACCTTCGGGTTCTCGAACCTCTTGTCTACGCTCCCAGCGGCAGACAGAGATGCTCTGAGTCAGGTCCCCGAAGACGCGCTCAATGCATGGCTTGAGGCGAAAGCGGAGGAATTCAAGAAGCACCGCTTCGTAGTCCTCACGATGCGTAATGCCCGCGCGCCAGTCAATCGCTTGTCCGACGATACACTCATCGACCTATTCACGCTGATGACTGAGCAATGTCTTGAATCGTGCGGCAGCGGTCATCGGAGATGGCCCTACCTATACCTTCAAGATGAATCGTGCAACACGGATGAATGGAGATGGATGGTCTACCAGGGCCAGGTCTGTCGTCGTTGGCGTACCATCCTCCGCGACATGCCCGCCTACTGGCGTGCGGCAGCACACAACTTCCTCGCCGATTACAGGAGCCATATACGCCCGCTGGCCGCGCTGTTGCCCCGCGTGGCACCACTCACCCTCCCGCCCGTCAATCTCGACTTCGCCGTCGAGCACAAGGCGTGGAAGGCCCTCAGCCCGTACGCCGCGCGAATTTCAGAGTTGCGCCTCTACGGCGTGAGCGATTCAGTGTCCTTTGCGGTACTTCAGGAGAGCATCACGAACGAGGACTGGAGCAACCTCGAGTCGTTGCGCGTCGAGGATATGTCGGACCCCCAGCAACGACGCGAACCCGTGGGATGGCGCGACGAGGACTTGCCCCGTCTCAAGCGTCTCACCATCAGGCCCGCCTATTTCTGCCGGGCTACCTCCGTTGCCTCTCGAGGAAGTCATCCTGATCCTTCATGACGATGACGAGGGCGTCTGGGACCTGGGCCGTTTGCTCGACGGCCTCGAACGATGCCCTCTGTTGACCTCATTGAGTCTCTACTGGCTGGATCATCGCTGACGCGAACCGAGTGAAGATCGCCGCGTCGAGCTCCCGAATCTCCGCCAGTTGACACTTGGCGGAACTGACGAGGCTATCGATTTCGTTCTCGCTCGCCTCTCTTTCCCCGACATAACACGTGTCGCAAGGGACTCAGGGAGCCGTATGCGACGAACGCTTCTTTTTGGCCAACTAGAAGTCTGAACCTCGAAATCTCCACACGTACAACATCGATGTCTTCCAAGAACATAACTCAAACACAACAGGCACGATCCTAGAGGCGAGACACGGAGGCGACAGTGATGGAGGGGTACGCAATGACAGACGGTAGATTCGATAATTCATGGAGTGATGGCCCTGGATGGCCCGATGTGGGATGAGGAGAGTAAGGCGTATCAACGTAACCAGAGCTCGAAGTCTATAGGGAGCTAGATCGCTCAAAGCGTCGTGAATACTGGGGTGAATGCGACAAAGTAATATAGCGGCACGAACGAGAATGTTAGGATATGAAGAGATCCCGAGCGCGGTGAGCTCTTTCCGGATCTCCGCCTCCGCGTCGATCTTCTTGAGCTGCGTCGCCTCCAGCTCGCCCTTCAGGAGCAAACGGCTTTGTCAAAGTCAATTGCGATGGTAGAACACGCGTGAAAGCAGCTCCACTGACAAGACTGTAGGGTTCTGCCACGCACCCTATACTATATTTGTGAACGTGTACTGTTCTACAGGTCATCTAGCGCTTCGCTGGGGCAGACGACTGGCGGATAAATGATGAGGAGGGTGGCATCATTAGAACTGCATTGAGGTTTACGGCAACAGAGCAAGGCAACAACACGAATATCCGTGAATGCATGTATCAACACACTATTGTGGAGAGGCCTCAGCGGAAGGTGGGCCACCTGCGGAAGAGGATGTCTCTTGTGAGGTGTTGGAGGACTCTGGGGGTACGATGGTGGTCGCTAAGGTCTCTTGGTGAGGTCGATACGTGGGAGCGGCAGCGGCGTACCCTCGAACTCTGCCCACCCGCCTCTCAACCCGATCTCCACGACGCGCTGCAGTATTCGCGCCAGCTCGTCGTGTCTGCGCAGGCACAGTCAGAGACTGCAGGAAGAGGCACTGCGGGGACATACGAGAATTGTAGCACGTACCGCATGGATTCCTCAGCCATACGCTCCTCGTGTTGTTTCGCAAGGGTGTCTAACCGCTTGTTCAGGCCGTTCACGCTCTCTTTGAGTTCCTCTAGCTGGTCATCCACCGCATCTCGCCGTTTTGTTGTACTTCGCGATGACCGCCATGCCTCTCCTAAGATGAGCCCAACAGCAACTGTGAATAGGAAGCCCTCCGCGAGCGCGTTTGCCCCATTCTCGATTGCCCTGAACACCTTCATAAATCAATGTTCTTGCTCACAAAGGAGGTGACATACCTAGTCTCCGAGAGCGGGCGAACATGCTTGGCAGGCTCTCCAAGGAGGTTGGTCCGCATCCTCACCTCCGTCTGGTACATTCCCTGTGCAAGCCCAACACAGACCGAGCGAAACCGCTCATGCCTTGATCACACAATGCGTTCAGAACGTGTCACCAATGCGCACGCGATCAGAGAGGTACTCACTGCTTCGCTTGGACCTTGATTTGGTTGCTTATGGGTTTCGCTAGCGTCTTGCACCGTTCAGAGACGAGAAGTGCGAGCTATCGCCTCGAACTCACTCGGATGAGAAGAGACGCGATCTTCGCCGTAGCCATTGTTGAGTGCGATATCCAAGAATATTGAGGTCAGAGGAGCACGGTGTAGAGCATAGCGAGCTGTCGAAGGACGTCCACCACGCAGCACGCTTGTCGTCGGTTCGGCCGAGCGGACACGTTCTCCCGGCGCAGTTGGGTCCCTCGAGCGCTCGAGCCTCTTGTCGTCTAACCACCACGAGCTTCATTTCTTGATATTTCTTGAGGCTTAGGCTGTAGCCAAGTTATTGTGGATTTACATTTCTGAACATTTAGGCTGAGAGCGAGATGGGTAATGGCGACTTGGTTAGTAGTTCTGTCGCGTCCGGATTGCCAGTATTGATGATCACCTCCAGCACGCCGAAGCTCCCTCTCCGGAGTATGACATGGTTTTACGGCTCGAGCGACTTCGACTGCGAGAAGCTCTGAATGCGCGGGACGTTGCGGTTGCTCGTCTCGAAGAGGCATGCGTTTCCGTACGCGAGAAAAGCGCCGCATTAGATACCGTGCGAGAGGAGAAACTACAACTTCAGAAGCAACTGGATGCATCAAAAGAGAACTCCAACGGAGTGGGACTGTTGCCTAGATCAACCGCAGTGGGAAAGTTGTCGAAACACGCGGACTTTATCAAGCCTTTGGATGTGAGATTTGGGTCGTTGACGGTCTCGGATGAAGCTGGCGGGTGGAAAGAACATATCGACGGGGGCAGCAAGGTGCGTACGTGATTTTATGCGCTCTGGAAGTCACTTGGAGACGTTGTTTGCTATAGGAAGTCAACGCGAGCAACGATTCAACTCCGAGCCGAGTATTCAGGACGATGTATCCAACAAACATTGGTGTGCCCATCCTGCGAGACGTCCCGAATCCTATTGTCAACGCACCTGTACCGTCGTCAAGCCCGTTGGCTCCATATGTAGTTCCTAATGTCGATACGCCCGAATCTCCTTGGACGCCTTTTGAAGGGGAACGAAGAGTACGCATATCTCTAATCCGTCTCGTAATCTCCTTCATCTTGTCCGTCCAGGTCGAGCTGCCCACCATCAGTACTGCCGAGAAGATCGATACCAGATATGCTATCCTTGCGTCGCTGCCGCTCCCGTCTGATATACCGGAGGATTCGCTTACTCCGATCCTGATCCCTCCTCCCCATACCCTTCACGACTTCATCGGAACAACATCAGGGGTACGTCATGCCATGATCTTGTAGGAACCAGGCTCATAGGCTCTTTGCAGCTGCTACGTTCGCAGTACGTCTTCAAGGCTCCCTACCGTGACTCAGTCACCTCATATATTGCAGGTTGGGAAACTATCGCATCTTCCAGCAATCGACTACGACGTGGTGTCCCGAGCGCGAGGAGCATGGCTACTACTTAACGCCCGTCTTCAAGTGCAGTACCAATCCGCGGGTCACTACCGCTCACAGGTGGTCTTCTGTCGACTTCGCACCCATACTGAACCATCCAACGGGTGAGCATGGTCTTCTCTCATGCATGGGACGCGTCACTGCATAGCATGCACAGAGTGTTTCTACAACAAGGACGGAAAGTGGTACTACGCTGGGATCTACAAGTTTTTCCGCCTTGAGGACTTGTGCACCCAAGAGTGGGAATGCCTTTCGACCGAGGTGAGCCCTACACTGTTCCACACGTGACTTCCGTATCACAACGGCTGGCTTCTCTCTCCCTCGCCCCTCAATCGTCTTTACTACACGGCAGACCTCCCAAGCACTGATCAAAGAGACCCTCGCCGCGCGCAAGAACACCTCACCACAGAACATCTACGAGACCAGCCAGCTCTACTCTGCCGGCGCACTCAAGGTTGCTTGTATCGGTCTTCAATGTATCGGCTTCAACAACACGCTGTACCGCAGTCTCCTGGAACACGCCGCTCTGTGCACACAGACGGGCAAGTGGCGTGCTCCCGCGGGTGGCTTTACTTCAGCTGGCCTCGGTCTCTCTCCTGGGCCCGGTCCTAGTCCTAGTCATGGCTCGGGTCCCAGTCATGGGCATGCAGCGACTTGGAGCCCTAACCTCAACCCTGGTGTGCATGGGCCCGGCAGCCCTGTAGCGCAGAGTAGTGCGGGCAATGTTGGCGTGATAGGACGTCCGTCTTCCTCTGGAGCTGGAGCTGGAGCTGGGCTCGTCCCTGGATTCGGATTTGGATCTACACTTGGGCAACTTCCGTCTCCTAACGTTCTTCTGCTTCAGCGCGGAACCCAGGATGTCTCGATGATCTCTGGCGAAGGAGCTATGACTTGAAAGCCTGCCTCGCATAGCTCGTTCTCCAGGCAACAGACTCGATTGGGCAAATGGACTGGACTGGGGACTGTCTCTCTGATGTTAGGCTATCACGACTCGTTCGTACGAAGGACTAATAGATGCGATGTGTTCATAGTTCCTACTCCGTCACTCGCCTGTAAAATGACTGAATAGATGTATACGTACTGCCTCGTCGAGCTTACTATAACAACACATTGGAGTGCGTGGTGCGCAGGACACTCGGGCCGGTTCGATTTCATCTATCGACAACGTCCCTTGGCAAGCTACCTCCTCCAGGCTGCATGACCATCCCGACACAAACATATAGTCCGCCACCACCTCGTCGTCGTGTTCGTCGTTGGACGGCTGGTACAGAAAGAAGAGCATGTACGGAGTTACCGGTTTCGGTGATCCGTCACGGTAGCGCTGAGCTACTAAATGCGGCGTTTCCCACGTGGCCACAACCGAGCAGACAAAACTCCACAAAACTTCTTCGTCCGGCGGGTTCTCCCTTCTCTTCTTGCCCTGCTTCCAGCATGCTACGCGTCAAGCTTCACTTCAGTGATTCGCTGTAGCTCCATTTTGTGAGTACTATCTCTCATTGCGATCTCTGATGAGAACGCTGCCGCCCCAGTCGTAGCCATGTGCTGTGACGAGAAGGCAGAGCATATAGCCAAACAATTTGCACTACTGAGCCTATCTCTTGTGTCGTGTCGCCAGTGAGGGTCGCACAGGATATTGATCATCTCTTCATATAGCATATATCTTTCCCGTCGCTCGTCACCTTCAAGTTTATACATTATCTGGTGAGTTTTGCACTCATTTCTTTTGGCTGTACGCAAGTCCAAGCTCCTCCGGATGATCCCCAACCGAATGCAATTAGGAAGTGCCGTCTGAGAGCCGTTTCCTCTGGAAGCTGGCAGCTGTCGAGACGCGGTTCTCTGATCCTGCTCTATGCCCTCACCCCCGTCGTTAGGTTGACTTATGATCTTCTCTCCTCATACAGGAAATGGAGCGGTGCCTCTACGATGAACCATCCGACTCCCTTGCGACTCCGTATAGCAAGGTGGGATCCCGCCCGTATGCTGCTTCACAGTGCAAACACCGAGCTTGCTACCCGACTCCTGCAATCGCAAGTAAACAACACCTGGGTCCGTGAGCATGGGGGCCTTTGGGCAGGCGGCTCGGTCAAGAGGCTGGAAATATGTTGGATTAGTATCAGTTCAACGGGAAGACGGTGAGCCCTTTGCCGGCTTGTACTGGTAGCTAGACATACCGGATGTCTGTCGTGCTCCCAAGAGCAATTCTTGTGTCGTCCTAGTAGGTCATGGTGGCAGAATCGCTTGTGACGCATAGTTTATGTACCCGGCGAAGTCGTACGGTAGTCTAGAGCATGTTAAAAGTCGTTCTATGAGTGTCAATCCGTGTATAGCACTAGTACTGTATCCCGTCAATCGAATAGACTAGTGACGTAACTCCATTCATCACTAAGATTGCTTATCATGTTACCAACGTTACTTAATTGGATTATTGACCCAAGATTGGAGAACCATGCGTAATAGGCGTCTATTACGCTATTCTGCTTGACCCTGGACCGCGACTCAGTCCGCTCATCACTGACGACGACGCCGACGACTCATGGCGCAATGGGGACAAGGGCAGGGTTATCAGTATCCCATGCAGACGGGGTATAACCCCCAACAATTCCAACAGATTCCGACGCAACCAACTGGCTTTCCTGGTCAGCGTCCTGGATTTCAGCAGCCTCAACCGACTGGATTCCCTGGTCAGCAAGGATTCCAGCAGCCTCAGCAATCTGGGTTCCCGCAGACCCAGGGGTTCCAACAACCCCAGCAGACTGGATTCCCCGCACAACAGCTACAGCCTCAGCCGACAGGATATCCTGGACAGCAGTTACAGTTACAACCCCAGCCGACAGGCTTTGCTGGCTCGGGCTTCCAGCAGCGCGCCCCACCGCCCCCCGTACCTCCTATTCCTTCACAATATCAACAGCATCCATCTCAACAGAATGTCCAGACGAGCAGCTTCCTCAGCGCGCAGCAGCCTGTCAATCGTTTCATGAGCAGCTCCCCTGGTCTGTCTCCACTCTCTGCGCAGCCGACAGGGTTCCCTGGAGGCGGAGGCTTGCGCCCCCTCGTACCGCAAGCGACGGGCTTTGTAGACCCGAGGTTGCAGATGATGACGAGCACCTTCCTACCTGCCAACACTTCCGCTCCTTACAACGCCGCAGGCCTGCCTCAGTTTCAGCAACAGCAGAGTGGCTTCAATCTCCAGCAATCGTTCCAACAGCACAATCAGGCCCAGCGCGGTAGCGCAGCCCCCAGGGTTCCTTGGGCACTGTCGAAAGCGGAGAAGAAGAATTACGATCAGATTTTCCGGGCTTGGGACTCGCAGGGCACAGGTTTCATCAATGGTCAGACTGCACTGGAGGTATTCGGGCAGAGTGGGCTGGATAGGAACGATCTTGCTAAGATATGGTGAGTGCACTCGTCTTGCGTGCCTGGACTAGTCATTTAATGCGTAATGCGGTACAAGGGCTCTCGCCGACGTGGACAATCGAGGAAAACTCAATCTGGCCGAGTTCCATGTCGCGATGGGTCTCATCTACCGCAGTATGTGCATCTTTCGTTGCCTTCGGATTTCGTCCTGAGCTCGATCGGCAGAGTTGAACGGGAACGAGATACCCGAGGTCCTCCCGCAAGAATTGGTCCCACCCTCTCACCGCGACCTTGAGTCCTCCGTTGACGTGCTCAAGGATATCCTGAAGAATGATACTCGCGCTCGTTCACCTGCTGGCCCAGATTCTGGTCCTATCTCGTACCAGCGGGAGCACTCCTTGTATAGCAATGCGGCTGGCGCAGGTGGACGGAAGGATGCAACTGTCTACAAGTTCAAAGATGACGAGGCTCCGGCTGGTGGTTTCTACCAGCCTCGCTCTCGACACGTGGACCGTTCTGCAATCCGTACTACGAGCGAGACTGCGAGTCCCGCTGCAGACCTTGACGATATCAAGCGTGAGCTGGACAACACCTCGAAGATGCTCGACCGGGTTGTGGAGGCAGATGCATCTCGTACGGCTGAAGACGACGCCCTTGCCCGAGAGATGGCGGACCTCCGTGCCCGCATCAGAAGAGTGAACGACGATCTTGCTCAAGTATCATCCGGTCCCCGCAGCGCGGCCAAGGATGAAGAGCGCCGTCGGCTTGACCGTGAGCTCATGGACCTCAGACACAGCAAATTGCCTGACCTCGAGCGAAGGATAGAGGACCGCGAAGCTCGTCGGGAGCGCGAGAAACGCGAATGGACGCGCGAGCGGGATCGTCGCAATGAACGCCATGGCCGTTACGATGACCGAGACGATCGTTACTCGTCCTCTCGCTACGACCGTGATCGCGATTACGACAGGCCGAGAAGTGCGTACGATCGCGACGACCGAGGCAGGGACGACCGCGACAGCTATCGTGACACAGACCGCAATTATGACCGCGACCGGCCATACTCAAGCAATCGGGATCGCGATTACGATCGTCCTCGCAGCCCGCCTGCTGCGCGCGAACCAGCCCCGCCACCACCGCCGCCGCCAGCTACTTCAAGTGCAAGTGCACGTTCTCCGCCCCCGCCGCCGTCGACCCAGAAGAAGGTACTGACTTCTGCGGAGCGCACTGCCCTTGCACAGCAGCGCATACGAGAGCGTATGGCCGCGCTTGGTGTTGTCGCACCTTCGCCTTCACCAACGATTGACACCACTGTCGAAGACCGGCTTGCGCAGGAGAAAAGGGAAGCGGAAGAGAAAGCTAGGCAGGCAGAGCTCGAGGTAGAGAACCGCGAGCGACTACGTAGAGAGCGTCTCGAGGGCGAGAAGGCGATCAAGGAGGGCAAGACTCCCACTTCTCCGAGCACAGCGTCGGCCCCAGCTGCGCCTGCTGTTCCTACGCCGGCCCCTGCTCCCCCACCTACTGCGAAGGCGAAACCACCTGCCCCACCTCCTCCAAGGAAAAGTGCTCCACCGCGTCCGCCCGCACACCGTGCCCCTCCAGCTGCTCCTGCGCCTCCTGTCTCCGCTCCAGCGCCCCCAGCTCCCCCCACCGTACCTGCCGTAGACCCTGAGGAAGAGGCCATCCGTGCTCGAGAAGAGCAGCTGCGGAAGACACGCGAGGAACGCCTTGCGCGGCTCAAGCAGCTGGAAAGGGAGGAAGAGGAAGCGCGTTTGGCGGAGCAGCAGTACGAGGCCCGCCGCCGCATGCTCTCGGAACAGGCCCAACAAAGGAACACCCCGCCTGTCTCTACTCCGCCAGTAGTTGCTGCACCTCCTCCTGCACCCCCTGCGCCTCCCGCTCACACGGCGCCGCAGCCTCCAGTTGTTCCAGCTGCACCTCCGCCGCCGCCCGCTCCGCCGGCCCCGCCCGTCGTTAGCCCTCCGGCCTCTACAGCGTCGTCCGACAAGTCGACGAATCCGTTCAGTCGGATGGTGAAGGAGGGTGCAAGTGTTGCATCTTCTCCTGCACCTGCACCCCCTGCAACGGGAAGTCACAATCCGTTCTTCAAGAGCCAGGCGGCGGCTTCCCCTGCCGCGCCTCCGTTCCCCCAGTCATCGGCTAGCCCAGCTCCTCCTGCAGTTAAGACGCTGTACCACACCGCCCCTGCAGACGACGACGATGATTGGGACGACGTCAAAGAGAAGGAAGACGAAGACAGTAGCGAGGACGAACTCGATTCATCCAGTCAAGCACGAAACAAGCTCGCTCAACAGCTCTTTGGCAGCCTTATTCCGCCCTCGAGGCCTCAGTCCGCGGCTGCGTCAGGTCCTGTGGCGAGGACGTCCGAGCCCTCTTCTCCGGCGCCCCCACCACCGCCGCCGCCGCCGTCTGCTCCGCCTATGACTATGAATACAAACACTTTCACTAACGACATCCCAGCGCCTCCACCACCACCACCTGCGCCTGGTGCGCCTCCAGCACCCCCAGCACCCGCTGCTATTGCCGTCACGCCAACTCCCAGTGGTGACCGCGGCGCATTGCTCAACGCCATCCAGGCAGGGAGGAAATTGAGGAAGGCCCAGACGAACGATCGCAGTGCCGCACCGGTATCTGGAAAAGTCATCGGGGACACTGCGCCCCCTGCACACATCAACGCTGCACCCCGCGCACCTTCTCCTCCCGCGCCGGCGCCTGAACCCGTGGCGCTGCCACCGTTGGAAACCCCGAGGAACAGCAATCGTGAGTCTGTCGATTGGTTTGCGGGCCTGGCTGCTGAGGGAGCAGCACTTCAACGTCACCCGTCGGAACCTTTGCCGCCTACAGTGGAGGAAGTCGAAGACATCCCCACTGCCGTTCCGGAGATTCAGGTTGAGGGTTCGGACGATAATGCGCTTGCGGATGTGGACCATGGTACCGGTGAGTGCGGGACAACATTGTTTAGTCAGAGTTCCGTGTTGATGATTCGCAGAGTATCGTGTGCGCTCGCTCTATGCGTACGAGGCCCAGCGTCCTGAAGAATTGAGTAAGTCTGCTGATGTTCAAAACCTAGCATTGGTCGCTGACCATCTGATACAGGCTTCGGTGAGAGCCTGGTTCTCACTGCCCACCCGTCGAAGTCTGGTGGCGATTGGTGGTACGGAACGGTCGTTCGCGACGGCAAGACCGGTTTCTTCCCCAAAACCTACGTGGAGCAAGTCACTCCAGGTTAGTAGACGCAGTCGGTGACCTTACCATGGCATGCTCACATTTCATTACAGCGATCGCTCACGCACTCTACGACTACAACGGAAGCAATGCTGATGAATTGCCGTTCTCGGAAGGAGACCAGTTGACAATCGTCGATAGATCAGATGCTGATTGGTGGAAAGCGGAACAAGGCGGGGTGGTGTTCATCGTGCCCGCTGCGTACCTCGCGCTTGCAGATGGTTAGTCCGTCATTCTGTCGTCTCTTCCCGGCCTGTTGTTCACGTTGCCGGCAGGCTGAAGTGTCTCATGTTTTTCTTTGCATGTATCTCTCGATTGAATCTCGAACAATAACAAACTCTCGAACCGTCGTCACATCCGATAGTAGTTGTGACCGCGCCCACACCTCAGACAGCAGATCTTCCCCGGCCCGTGGACATGACGAGTGCGAGCGGGGAAGTTCCCACTGCCAGCGCAAGTCATTCTCATGCCGATCCACAGAGCAAGGCACCAGAGAATGATGATGATGACGGCGATGAATCGGATTCCGACTATGTGACCGCGAGTGAATCAGAGTCTGATGATACTGATCAGGATGAACAGGATGAGGAGACTCGCCGTCGCGAACGGGAGGCTCGAGCTGCCGAACGTCAGAGAGTGCTTCAGGCAGCTGGACTCATCATCAAGGAAGAGTCTCAGCCTCCTCCACGCCCCGCTAGATCGCGGGGTCGTCGGAGACCGCCCGCACCAGCTGTGCCTGAACGTTCACCGAAGCTTCCGTCGTCCCCGCACAAGGAGCTCCCACCCGTGCCCGACTCTGAATCGCCGAACAACTCACTAAGGCTGGACGATGCGTTCGAACGCTATGAGGCCTTCAGACAGAGCCATCTCTCAATGAACCGGCTGTCGATGGCGTCCGTTGACAGCAGCCTGTCTGTGTCGACGAGCCCAACGGCACCGTCGTTTGTGGCTATGACTCCCACAACCTCGGAGCCTGGGGAATCTCGGTCGCATTCTTCGTCATTCCTGCATTTCTTCGGGAGGAGCCGAACGCCTGCGAATGACGGGGAGGCACCATCCACACGACCTGTCATCTCCGCTCCGATCTTGCAAAGGGAGCCGTCGCCCTCCCCGGAAGCGGACGCGGCTTTCGGATCGGTGCGTGCCCACTCAACGACGGCTATTGCTATGATTCACATCTGACCCGCGCTACCAGTCGTGGGCGAGCTTGGTCGACAAATCTGCGCTGGAGGAGATACCCTCTGGGGAGCGTCGTCGCCAAGAGGTGCGTGGTTGTGAAGACGTTGGCAGGTAGCGGGAGGATCCTCACCACGATCGAATGCATACAGGCCATCTTCGAGCTCATTGTCACGGAAGCTGCGTACATTCGAGACTTGCAGCTCATCGTAGAGGTACGGCGGTTCTGTTCTTCTGTCTGAGGCGCAGCGGTCACTGAGGGATGTGACCAGCATTTCTACGCGAATGTGTACTCGCTCCTCGATGAGAAAGCGAGGACGGTCGTCTTTGCGAACGTGGAGGATATCCTGCTGATGAACACCGTATGTGTTTCATTCATGTGCGGATACTCTATTTCTCATCTTGCGTTTCAACAGACCTTCTTGAGCTCTCTCGAAGAGAGACAGAAGGATTGTCGCTTGTACATTGACAGAATCGGTGACATCCTGAAGACCAGCATGGCAAATCTGGGCGTCTACATGGTCTGTTCGGATGTTCCTGATATCTCACATGCTCTCTTCAATCGTATCTCATCTACAGGACTACTGCGTCAATCAAGCCACTGCCATAAAGGTGCTTCAGTCTCTACGACAATCAAATCCCGAGTTGTCGGCCTGTCTCCAGGTATTCCTGTCCAGTCGCAATGTCTGATCGGCGGTGCTTACAGTCTACTAGCGTTTGCGAGATGATCCCACTGCGAGAAACCTAGATCTGTCGAGCTATCTGCTTGTTCCCAGTGCGTCACGGTCGTTTCCATGACCGTTTGAGCGTGTCTGACGTAGTGTGCAGTGCAACGAATTACCAGGTATCCTCTGCTGTACAAACAGGCAAGTTTGGCCCCAGTGACAGCTCTTCACCGTGGCAATACTGAAATCTCGTAGATCATTCACTACACCGAAGCTGGAGAGGATCGCGACGACATTGAACAGGCACAGCACATTGCTCAGAAGGTCCTTGAACATATCAACGAGACAATCCGCGAGCAAGAGGGCAGAGAGCGCCTCAAAGAGATCTCTAGGGATCTTTGGGTTGGGCAAGGGTAAGTCTTCAAACATCTATTCAAATAATGTAGGCTTCAACAACTTTCCCAGACGTCTGGATCTTACTGCGCCGACGAGGTACATGGGCTCAAGAAAGCTTCTGAAGGAAGGCGTCCTCTTGAAAGCGAAGAGCGGACGCAAACTACGCGCCTTCCTGTGCAACGACATATTGGTGCTAACAGAAGATGCCACCAAGTCGCTGTATCGCATGGTATGTCCTTGGCCAGTATCAAAAAAGCTCGCATTCGACTCAATTCTATCACATAGCCACTCTCGCTCGCCGAAGTAGAGGTTCGCGAAGCGTCAGGAGGGCGAGGTGCGTTTGGGTCTCTCGTCCATGACATATATTTCCACGTGCTGATCGACCGCCCCCAGATGATCTTGCGTTCCAACTCGCCGTGGCGTATCCGCGAGGTGGTGACGTTGTTGCCCTACGAGCGACAAGTGCTCGTGATTGCCAGCTATGGATGCAGGTCATCCACAACGCGAGCAAACGGTGTCGTGAAGCGCAGCGTCGGGCTACGAGAAGATCGCGTGGTTGAGGTGACTTCGAACACTGGCTTTCGTCCGGACATCTCGTTACTGCATCATCTAGGCATTGGCAGCTCGTAGTATCGTATGAAATCATATAATTCAATCCTTCTGAATGCACTTTTACCGGCCCCTTCCTCGCCTGTCGGCGTGTCGTGACCATCACCTCTTGCTTAAGGCCTTTGTGATAATGAGTATCAACGGCTTTGTATTGTTTGTGATAGATCACGGCTACGTACGGGTTGAGGAGTGCGTTTGAAATCCCTCGCCGAGGTCAGAGGTGTAAAGAGCCGCAAGACGCTCAATGTGTGTGGGCTGTCTGCGGTGAAACACATGTACTAGGTCGTTTGTTGTAGAGCTTGTAGGTGCATAGCAATGGCACAACCACTCTTGCACACCGAAAGGGACAACGGTCCGAAGCAACAGCACAAGAGTATTCGAAGCCGCGCACATATCCATCCATTGTGCACTGACACAATGGACGCTAAAGGTTCATGATCTCAGCCCATGCTGCATAAAAAGCTGAGGACCACATCAGGCACTCTACAGCTACTCCATCGTATTCACACTTCATCCCATTCCACACCAATCCAGCATCATCAGCATGAGCACCCTGCCCCCAGCGCGCCTCAGTCCAACGAGGCAGTAGAACGAGACGACGCAGGGTGAGCGAGACGAGTTTTGCTGCATGCGCGCGATGTACCGGGTGTCTGACTGAGGTACTGCAGACCGGTTATGTCCCAGAATATCACCGAAGGAAACACGGCGGACGGTGCTCCCGAAGCTCAGGCTGCTCAAGGCTCCAATGCCTCTGAGTGTGAGTGCTCAACAACATGATCTGTGCAGAGTCCAGCTAACGGTCCGTATAGTGGACATGTCCGTCGCCGATCTCGCGCGGTTTGCTCGAGAGATGCGAGAGGAGAGCGCGGCTCGGAACGCGGCTAGAATGGCGCGAGTCGAACAAATGGAGGCACGGCTCCAAGTGCTGGTGCGCAGTTGGGCGGCAATGACGAAGGAGTTGGACCTTCTCAAGGAGGTGGTCTGCGACCTGGTGTGTGATTCAGCGAATGGTAGCCTGAGCGGACTGTGTACGATTGCGATGTGAGAAGAGATGTATCAGTGGCGACGGATGCCCATGTCTTGCGCTTGTCGGTGACAATGCTAGAGGTCAATGTAAGAGCACGATCGAGAGCCAGGAGGTGGTATATGTGTCTCACTTAGTGTCCGAACACCAACGCCATGGCCACGGCGGCCTTACCTCAACTTTGCGGACGCGAGTGTCAGAAAACACGCGTTGGTCTCATACTCGGACCGTTCCACCTCCTCTGTCCAGGATATCGAGCGATAGTTGGTATGGGATACGCCTTGAAAACGGCCGCGTCAACACGCAGTCATCTAGAGGGACCCTTTCAGGTCATGTGCATCATGTACCAAACACGAAGACGTACCTAATATATACACTGCGATAGCAAGGGATAGAGAGAAACGGGCACCAGTCAATAGACAAAAGCAGGAAAGCATTGCGAACACCGAAAGCAAGCTCGAAGCACACCTGGAGCGTTGTAAAGTTAGGAGAAAGCGGAGACAAGTACATGCATCCGATAGCGCCTCACCTTGTCCCTCTCTGTTACTATCTGACATACTTCCTCAACCTCTGCCAGGCGTAGTCCACCGTGTCGTTGATCATCCTCTCCACCTGTGGCTCTGATTTCGGGGACAAACGCCAGCGATGCTTGTCAGCAGCGGTCTTCTTGATACTCTCCCATTGAATGATAACTTCTTCGACAGATGGTCGCATGCTTAGCGTCTCGTGCTTCATCTTATCGATCAAGGGTAGGAGGAATTCCGTATCCTTGTATTTCTACGGGTGTCATGAGTAACACGAGAACGTTTTCACACACGGCAGCGCACCTGTTCAAACTCCTTTGAATAGACATTGCCTAGAGAAAAGATATCGACCTTGTAGGCGTCGTATGGGATGTCATCAGACAGCTCCGGCACCTCTGTATCACGTCCGATTTCGCCGACAACGTATGAGGATGCACCAGGAGAGAAACACGTCGAGAGGCCAAAGTCGATGTAATAGTACCGGACGGGATGATCTGCTCGTGATAGAGGAGTGACTTTATATAGGGCATCTGGAGTATGGTCTGGTCGAGCGGGATGATATCCTTCCGGGTACAGCGGCTGAGCATCCATCATGATATTTGGTACGGATATATCACTACCCCAATTTGAGATGGATACTGAAAATATAAGACCGAAACACCTACCGATGAGCAACACGATGACTATGCATGAAGGCTAGCCCCTAGGTCGAAGTTAGGAGCAGTATGGTTGGCCTTGGTCTTCAGCGAACGCACCTCAAGAGTCTGGTCCATCATATCTACGATTTCGCCTAGGTAGTGGAAGTCCGGATCGTTGAACGGTCTAAGAAAAGGCATAGCAACGAGAGACCACTGGGAATTCAAGGGATCTGGGAAGACATCGAAAACAGGAACACAATGGTTCTGGGGGTCGGGTAAAGATGTGAAGAACTGTGCGATATGAAGCTCTTGAGAACTTTTTCGGATGCATTTGATCGCTATCAATGAGTTGTCCTCGATACGTCTAGCATCTATGACCCCGTCTTCCTATAAACAGGTACAGCAAAGGGGAGATATATGAGAAAATACGTCCGACAAACCGCGGTTTCTGCTGGCCTACGTGTGACATGATGGAATCCTCGCAGAAAGTGGGATCCCAATTGGTCCCAATCCAGGATGGCTGCCATCTTAGCGAATACCTTGGCCTCAACAGGTAACCATGTCGCTGCAAATGTTGCTGTCGCTCCTGCCAAAAGCGTTCGGTAGGAAGGAGATTGTAAGCGCCTTTCTGAGTAATCCGGGCATAACGTTCGACTGCGTCGTCGCTCAATATAGCATGTCGAGGGAGACGTTTTTGTTCAAGAGAAGTAAACATCGGCTGAGCGCAAGTTATGAGGGTGCGGAAGACGGGATTGTAAAGCGCCCAAACCAGGTCGCGAACAACGTGGATCGTCCCAGAATGGTAGGTACGTTTGAGCGCTCTGGTTCCACTGCCTTTACGCTTCAAGTCCGACGGCAGTGATGGAGGTCAGTGCACCAGTTTATTGATTCCCATGCTTTACGATGGGAAGAGAAGGAACACGCTGTTGTGCAGGTGCAACTACATGTCTGACAAAACTCGTGGACACCTCGCTCATGGTTTTCTCCTCCGACCCAACGTCATCTGCCTTGTGTCCCACTCTATTGTCCGCAGGCGGTTTGCCGCACAGTATACTCTGAGACTGCTCAACACTATTCATCCTACCCCTCTCCTG
This sequence comes from Fomes fomentarius, assembly GCA_022606135.1. NCBI lineage: Eukaryota > Fungi > Basidiomycota > Agaricomycetes > Polyporales > Polyporaceae > Fomes > Fomes fomentarius. The sequence goes on from JABYQN010000001.1 coordinate 369,714, forward strand.
CTCCCGTCTCGCTTTCTCTTCCGTCGTCTTCCCCGTCCCACCGTGTACAATACCAAACCGACTTCGATGGTCCCTTGTGCAGTGTTTGCGTGTATATATAATGACGATGTCTGCGCGCATCATTGCTGTACATTACTCGAGGCGTGCTAGCTGTAGTGCCGGGTCGTAGACATTGGCGAATCGCGAGGCTGTGCAGCCATGCATCATGGAAACGCAATGTCAGAGTTCTCTCGGCGTGCCTTTCCACGCAAATCCGCTCCCGCGAGAACCTCTCTCAGTGCCCGCCACCGACTTCCAAGGCAAGCGTGATTGATCCTGGCTGCTTGAGTCTCAGGTTCTGTGGGTAGAAATTCAGTAGCACAGCGGAGACAACCGTCAGAAGGAATGCAAAACGGTATATTGTCCCGTGGGATCGCAATTCTGTCCTCCAAATAAGGGCTGCTCCTGGCCATATCGCATTTCCTGTCCACACTTTTACAGCTCGACAACCACTGGCCCCCTCCACATCCTTTCTTGTACACCCAAATTTCTACACGCCCTCTTCAATGGAAAATTTTCCTTTCTTCCCTAGGAGCTATGAGGCCCCCACAATCTCCATCGCAAGGTCCACATTTTTCTGGGCGCCAACACTCGCTTCCACCGGCGCTTCCATGACCTCCCCATTACCCGCAGTACGTCCAGCGGCTAACGTGACCGAATTTAGGTGGACATTCGTAAGCGGTTGGGCGCCTGTGTGGGCCACCCATAAAATCATGCCATACATTCAACATCAGGGACTGTGCAACGTCTGGAATAATTTTCCTGCACTATAAAGAGTACCATGAATGTGAGTTCCGATTCTCGGGGGTGGTAGGCTAGGAAGAGGAAGCTGGGTAAAAGTGCGGACAGGAAAGGTGAACCATAGGGACAGAATAGCGCCGGGATACTAGGACAGATTACCTCCGAAAAGCAGGACATAAACCAGTCCCCGAGGTTGACCGCATCGTTATTTGAGTGTTGACCACATACTGATAATTGATTCTGACTGAATCGGTGTTCCTATGGACAAGATATCGATCCCAGTGGACAATATTACCCCTTGCAGAAGGAATACAAGGAGGGTCTAGCGCCCGGATACGGTTGCGGACATTGCAGAACATACAGCGATGCAACGCAACATACAGCTCGGCGACACAGACGATCATTAACATCATCATCGAAGTCAACACCCACAAGACCTTCTGCGCCCAGTGGGACGTCGACGAAGCCGAGCTCGCAACCACGGCAGAATCCCCATCCACAACTGCATACGGGGCGTACCTGCTGGACGTCAAGCTCTCAGGTAGGCACGGAGACGCTGGCGATCTTCGCCGCGGAGATGTCTGCCAGACTAACCACTGACCAATGCAGGTGACAGCACGAAGCTCATCACGGCCCTCGCCGCGTACCTGCTCCGGTACGGCGAAATCGGGCTGTGGCTCAAGAAGGAGGCAGCGAAGCCGGACAGCTGGGGTCAAACTCGAGGGCAACCTGTAATGGATTGGATTGAGCGCCAGCACTCTGGGGAGATCTGCCCGAGTGCAGTGGCAGTTGGTATCCCTGCTTTTCTCAAACAACCTTGTGCACTCACCGGGATGTGGCGTTCACGAGGTGCCGTGCACGTTAGATACGATTGAGACGCTGGCCGCTGCGGACCCGCCGAGTGAGCACCGGTTCCGGGAATGTTGTGCTGTCTGGGAGAAGTGCACGAGGTTGGAAAAGGGCTTTTGGGGTGCGTCCCTGAGGTTTCTATAGTCCTGGCCGATCCCGAGCGCAATAAGGGGCAGCAAGAAGGAGAAGCAGCATGCTCCATGTCGAGATTACTGGGAAATTAAGATACGGGTATCGTAGCTAATGCGAAGAAGCAAGAAATGAAGGGACTGCCACGTATCGTTAGTCACTATAGAATCGGAACCGCATGCATCAGGTCCGCTACGACGTATCCTCCGCCTTCACATGGTCTGCTTCTTTGGGCGGGGTGAGCGCTGATGCTGGGCGAATCAGCACTTCGACCTTGTGCTCCTCCTCTTCAAACTTGACTTCTATCTCAGGGCCTGCCTTCATATCGCTCGTCGATGCCGATACCATGACCTTCTTGCTCCTGCTCTTACTGGCCGCGCCCTTGTTAACCTTGCGTGCGCTGGGACACAACCCGTCGCTCAATTCGCACTGGTCGCATTTCGGTCCGATTGGGGCGCATATGGTCTGAAGCGGAGATCGCCGGACCGGTCAGCATGCACCGTGGGACGCCACAACGCCGCGGAAAAGCCAAAGAGACAAGCCCGTCGAGGTACGCACTTGGCCAAACCCCACGAGCAGGTGGTTGATCTCTGGATGCAGCTCTTGAGGCAACCAAGACTGCAAGTTCAACCTGCCGGACATATGATCAAGCTTCAAGGATCAGCGCGAGCCGCGCCATACGAGGTGGCACGAAGAGTGACTGACCGCGTTTCCTCTGGTGTCTTGCTCGGTGGCTTGTGCCATCCGAGACGGTTTGTGATCCTGTGGACGTGCACGTCCACCCCAATTCCGGCGTTACTGTGGATACGATCAGGATGAGCGTGTTGTGCGGGCGATCATACGTAGGATCATACAGCTTCCATGCCACCTGTAGAGTCAAGAAGGCCATCTTTGGACCCACGCCAGGCAGGGAGCATAATTCGTCTACTGTCTTCGGCACATCACTGTCGAACTCGTCGCGCAGCCGCTCCGCAGCTTGTCTGATGTACCTGGCGGTGGAGTGAGAATGCGGCACATCATAGGCAGGGCCGGCCCCGCCCCGCCGCAACGATATGCTCACTGGGTCTTGCGTCGCCAGAAGCCAACTTTGCAGATGGACTCCGCGATTGCGCTTTCGTCGGCAGTGAGGATAGCATCTACGGACAGGGTTCCGCCAACGGCGGCACGCAGCCTAGCGACGGCGGCGTCTGTGACCTCATCCTTTGTCTGCGAAGAGAGCATGAGGGACACGAGCGTAGAGAAACGCTGGTTCTGAGAGAATTTTCTTCCGTCAGCTGAGGGTTCATGTGTCGGTCAGAAAGAGGGTATGTACCTTTGGCTCTGCTTCTTTCAGCTGCGCGCGGTCGCACCCCATCGTGTCGACCGGGGCAACGATGCGTCCGCGCATGCGCTTGATAGTATCATATGTCTCGCGCCAGCGCAGGGGTGCAGGGTGAGGCGTCTCCAAGGAGGTTGGAATCCGTTTCGTTTTGCGAGGAGATGGCACCGGTTTTGGTTTGGGCAGAATCTCTGACGGTGAGCTGGCTAGCTCTTCCTGGCGTTCTGTCTTCAGGCCCTTCGCAACTTTCACCCTTTTGCGGCTGGGTGAGGTCGTCGGTGAGCCAGTGCCAACACCTTTGGGAGATTGGGGTGCATTGTTGGGAGCATCCTCCGCGTCGGAAGTATTTCTCAGCCTCTTCGACCGCCGAGGAGTAGCTTCCCGAAGAAGATTGGTTGGTTCGTAAATGGTTACTCGAGTGCTGAACTGGCTAGGTCGACCTAGCAGACTTCCGCTCCTTGTCATCTGGAAATCGAGTTGAAGTTTCAAAGGCCGTGGTCAGTAATTACAAAAGGCAAGAGCGTGAGACATTTTAATACGAACAAGTACTAAAATATCCGGTAATTTATTGAGCATTCGTGGTGTAGCGGTAACATTGGGTCTTCCCATGGCCTAGCTCCGGGTTCGACTCCCGGCGGATGCATGAAATTGCGAATGGTCTCTTTTGATCACTGGCACTGATGTCACTCATCTTCATCTTCATCTTCATCTATTAGCTGACATGTCTACATCTGCCATCCCCCTCATCCTCGGAACAGATCGCCGTATTCAGCCATCCTAAGGATGCGAGTAAACAATAGCAAAGTTCAGGCGCTGCCAGTGATTCTGATTGTTATTATGCTTTCATACACTGCACAATCTTATGAAACGACTTCAGGTCCATTGCCTTGGGCTGAGCAATTTGCCGCCCCAGCACGTGTAGGGCCCCGTTCGCACTGCAAACAACTCATCATGCAATTGCAATCGCATGCAGTATCTCAACTGTTGAATCTGCACCGACACCCGCGGATTAACTCAAGCCGGTGCTTCAACTTTCTACGCCCAGAGTAATCTCGAGATCGGGGGATCTGCATTTCCTCCCTCGTGGAGTGAGTGTGCGAGTGCCGAGCTTTCTATATCCGCGATTCTGTGCGCCGTCCCTGGTATGCAAGTTACGGCGACATAGCAACAGCCTGCCTCGTTTGCTCCATGTAGCCATCTTCAAATCCACATCCGCACTATGCGAATGCGGCGACGATAACCTTCGACCTCCGCACTCACCCTCGTCGGAGCTCACCGGCGAGCAGCCACCAATCGCGTAGGCTTGTGTTGGCGGACGTCTACGTTACACCGCACAGGCAGAGACTGCCGCATTAATGTCAGGTAAGTTCATCGTCCCTCAAACCTTGTTTAGACTTGTCAGCGGACGACCGTGTGCTGCAACCTCATGGGACCCATAGGTTGCAGCACCGGACGACAACCACTGGCATGCGGTCTATACATCTGCCGTTCCTCCGGGCGCAACGCTACCGACGGAGGGTATATCGTCAAGTATAAAAGCCTGGTATGTTCACCAACATGAGCCCATCGAACGACAAGCACTCACACAACTCATCGGATTATACCCCGCTCTGTACCCATCGCAATGTTTTCGACCCTTGTCGCCGCTTTCCTCGCCTCCGCAGGCACACTCTCTCTCCCTGCGCTCGCCGCGCCTTCGTCGAACCTCACCGCACGCGCCAGCACCGTCAGCATCCTGTTCCCCGTCTCCCCACAGCTCAAGTCGTGGACTACGAACCCCAGCCTTCCCAGCCCGAGCCCCCTCTCCGACGCCACCTTCCGTCCGCACAACGAGATCACAGCGCTCTCGCACGACTACGTCACTGCGCCCGACGGGAAGAAGTCCATGCAGGCGCACTACCCCAAGGGCTCGTACACGTTCAGCCACGACCCGCAGGGCGGGTTTTCATTCTACGCCCCGGGCCCGTCAGGCATCGATCTCACTTCCGCCAAGGAGGCAACGTTCAGCTACGACGTGTACTTCCCTTCCGGCTTCAGCTTCGTCAAGGGGGGCAAGCTCCCAGGCCTGTGTAAGCCGCGCTCTCACATGTCACCCCCGCCTCCTCCGCGCGATCCTGATTGAGATTGACTTTGGTGCGTTCCGCAGACGGTGGCGACAGCGACAGCGAGGCGCTTTCGTGCTCTGGGGGCAGACGCGACAACGGCTGCTTCTCGGTCCGCTTCATGTGGCGCACGAACGGCGCGGGCGAGCTCTACACCTACCTCCCGCCCGACTACGACGCGAACCAGGCCGTGTGCGACGTCCCCCCGTTCTCGACCTGCAACGACGTCTACGGCGCGTCCGTCGGCCGCGGCGCGTTCACCTTCAAGACCGGCGCACGCACGACGATCGGCCAGCGCATCAAGCTGAACGACGCCGGCCAGGCCAACGGCGAGATCGAGCTCTTCGTCGCGGGCAAGAGCGTGTTCTCCGTCGGCGGTCTCGTGCTGCGCGACAGTTCCTCGGGGAGAATTCGGGGCATGCAGATGCAGACGTTCTTCGGTGGTGAGTAGGATGCGCTTCCTCGTCGTCCGGGGGGCTTCCGCTGGCACCCGCGGGGTAAAGGACGATCAACGTTCGGCTCGCACCTGCTGACCCCCCGCGGTGCCGCCGTCGACTTCAGGACCACCATCGTCCTCGTTTGGGCATTGTCAGAAGAATAGCGTGCTGACCCTCTTTCGTTGGTATTAGGTTCCGACTCCTCGTGGGCCTCACCGAAGGACCAGGACGTCTACTTTTCTGATTTCTCCATCGCTATCACGCAGCGTCTCTGAAGCCCGAAAGCAAATTTTTATGGGGTTCCCTGGTGGAGATGCGTACGATACGCTCATATCGCCAACCGAACGGGTCACTTTACCCCCGTCGGTCTTCTTTCGGAGTTCTAGTGTGGGTTTCCTTGACTTATCAGTTCGTCCGTCATATCGTAACGGTCGTGTTTTACTCCGGGTCTGGGCCTGCTTCTACTATCTCACCCATGTCGCTGTAGCTATACTTATTCAGAAATGACCATGTGCGTTCCTCGTGACTTGTGGTATGCTCGTGGGGAACTGTGGAGCACCCTCATCCGCAGCTGTCTTCGTCGATTCCACCTCGGAATCGAGAATTTTTATGGGAAAGAAGTCAGGAAAACAAGAGAAGCTTACGGCAGGTCTCCCAAGATCGAACTCGACCACAGGCAAAGTTCAGAACGGAAGAAAGACGGACCTGGGACTGGACGTATCCCTCTCCGACCTACATTCGAGCCTCGTAGTTACTCGGGAGTTGCCGTATGGCCGATTATCACTCATCCAACAATCGACGAATACTTCAAATTATATTATACTTGTGTGCAGATCTTGTGGTTACGCATCTTTCCCCCATGTCCCATCAATATCCCATTAGTCAATTAGAACACCCGCGATCTAAAGTCTACGGGGACACCACGGTAACAGTGGGGAACCAGGGATGTACGTCCGGAATCCACTGTAACGTCCTCAGGTTAAAGCTAGGTAATTCTACCATGGATGATGGTGCAGCTAGCTTGAGACGATCGCAGATATCGGCGAGATTGCGCACGTACTGTCAAACACGGCATAATCAGCGTTTCTCGCGTCGCCCAGGAACATGGCTGCTCACACTCTGACGATCTCCTGACCAGTGGCCGATCCACTCCTGTGAATTGGCGATGCCTAGTAATATATCCTGAGCCAGCTGGAAGGACGCCGAGGGAGAGTACAGCTCGTCCTAGAGCATCTCGCAAGTCAGTTGCACCTCCGCAGTTCATAGCGCCGGACGACATACCTGCAGGAGCTCGTCAAGCGCCGGAGGGAAGGCGTAGAGATCTGGGATAGGTTGCGCAGGGACTAGTTTGTCGAACTCGGGATCAAAGAGCCACTTGTACCGTCGAAGGAAGTTGAGCGATATCCTCCGCCACGGGGTGTTGATGTACCCTGCTGTAAGCTTCGCGCCTTGTCAGTGTCATCGCATATATCAATGAGAGAAAGGCCTACAGCAACGAGTGCGATGCATATCATCTGTAACGCGGCGAGATGATCGGCTTGAAATTTGAGTTCTCGATATGCTGGCATACCTAGAGGCAAGTCAGGGATGTCATGGGATCGAAAAGTAGTAGCAGACTGACCAGACGGTACTACAGGGAGCAGATCCTCTATGCATCCTATGTGGTAGTCGATGACGAGGGACAAGTACCAGTACGCTATCGGTTTCTCGTCTGGAGCATACAATTCCTGCTGGAAACCCGACAGGATGATTTCTCTGCACGCAGTCAGGCGCCATAGTTGAGCTGTGCGCGGGATCGCTGCTAGAATGGCAGCCGCCTCCGGATTCTGTCGAGTGATCAATGAGAAGAATAAGACGACGAGACAGATGGTACGCATACAGAAGGCTTGTGCTGCGCGATGTCCTTCGACATCATGTCGTACAGCATATGCCACTGCAAGACCTCCTTCATCAGACGCCGTCGCCGCCTTGGGGGATTATACCAGTGTGAGCGGATGCGCGGAACGACGAGCTGAAGCAGAGAAAATCAGCTACATTTCCGCAAGGATGGTGCGGAGTGCCTTGCCTTCGTGATTCGTCGTTCAATCACGTCCCGCATGGTTGCTTGTTGATTCGCGGGCGCACTCGCGACAAGGTGCTGCAGAATGGTGGAATACGACAGCCCGATTGTGTCGTAGAAGAACTGTCCAACAAGCCATATCGATCGATGGGTACCCAAGATGAGTCCTTGATCGAAGAAAAGGCTCTGGGTGGTTGGTAAATCATCAATCACGACGAAGGATTCAGTATGGACAGGTCTCGAACCTGCACGAGCGACCTATGAAACGAAGCTGCTGGCTTGCGGTGGAGTGCATATTGAAGCGAACCTGCAGTCTGAAGAAGATTGCATCCGCTGCCCCCAGAACAAAATCATTGCGCTTACCTCCCACCTCAGCAACGAGTGCGAGTTGACAAGGTGACCGACTTCTCCCCAATACTGCAGATATCGGTCGAGTGCATCCCAGGTCTCATCTGGAGGAGGTAAGTCGGTGACCCGTATTGGCATGAAGTTTGGGAGTCGACGGGCGATGTAAGGGTCCATCGCGAGAGTAACGGGGGAGCCAGGTGGTAACGAGGTTTGTTGTGATGCCCGTACTCGATGCAGGAGCCCGCGGGCGACAGCTATGTGAAACCCAAGGTCGGCCGACTCTTGAAGCAAGTCAAGCCTATACAGTTTGATTAGAGCCTGTCCCACTCGTCAGCCTAGGGCGACTAGTGCCAGGTGGCCATGATCCGTACCTTGCGTAGTAGTAGCCTATCGCACAATGCTTCTGTATGCGCGTCGGAAAGGTCGGCTTGTCGCAGCCAGTCGCATGCTGCATCTAGCATGTTGACTATGATCTCTGCGTTGATGCCCTCAAGCAGGGAGACGTCGCACTTCTCTCCGTGCCAATCCTCTACCTGCAATTGTCTTGAGCAGTGATATGTGCGCTCATCTCGGCAATACTGACGTCGTAAACTTTGTTCTTCGACAGCTCCCTCCAAGCCAGGTCGCAGCACTTCAGCAGTCCGAGAATGCCTGCTCTCACAATGACAGTGGTGAGCCACTTGGGCCGCGCAGGATCCTCATCTCCTTCCGGCGAGAGGTACTCAGGGTTGATGTCCGGCAGATGGTGCACAAAGAGAATGGTGAAGACGCTCTGCGAGAGCGTCTTCCCTGCATGCCATTCCATCTGTGATAGTACGAAACGACATGAAACTCTGAATACGGTACAGAGCAGCAACACCGTGGTCATTCACCTCGCACGCGAAACTGCGGTCCAGGAGCCAGCAGACCTCCTCGGGCAGGAGCGGCGTGAGCGGGTCGAATGGCGGCCGTCGCTGTTCCTCCAGAATCATCCCGCTGTCGAGACGCGGTTCGCCAATCTGGGGGCAGCCGCGGGAGATGAGGAGGACGTTGCAGACGACCCTAGGATCACGGCGCTGTTCCTTACCTCGAAAGCACTCATCGCGTCCATGAGCGTGAAGTTGTCCATGAGGATAACCTCCTCAGGTTCCATGTCTGTTCACGAACTCGAGTTGAACATCCTCGCCGACGCGCATATGCTCGTGCGACATACCTTCGCCCGCAGCGACGAACAAGCTTGTCACGTCCTCGAAGCTGTCTCCGCCTGGCACATCGAACCAGTCATCGTAGCTTGCGTTGTTCGCCATCGCTCCGTGATACGTAGACCAGGACGAGAGAGCAGAAAACACAGGAGGCCGCCTGAGCAGAGGCCCGGAAAGGATGATGACCGTTCCGGCGAAGAGCTATGCGCCGGTGACGGACGACGCGCTCAACGCGCTCTATAGGCGCTGCGGCCAATGTCTCTCCTCCGCCAGCAACTCCGACGTGCTCACTCCTCCCTCCCTGCACTATGTCTCGGCCCTCATAGCAGGACAACATGTGCGCGCGAGTTCAGCACAAGTCGCGCCGCACACGACGACGCTGCAAAGCCCCGCGCGCCGAGGGTAGTGTTCTCTGGCATACAGCCAACCGGTATACCCCACGTATGTGCAATCTTGCTTGGCAGAGCTCGACAATGTGTTGACCGCGACTTTAGCTAGGGAACCTGCTGGGTGCGCTCTTCAACTGGGTGAAGCTTCAGCGCGATGCTGCACCTGAAGACCGACTCATATACTCCATCGTCGGATGGCACGCGCTTACCTTGCCTCAAGACCCCAAGGTCCTAGCAGCGTCGCGGAGGGATATGCTCGCTGTCTTGCTCGCCGTGGGCCTTGACCCGGAGCGGTCGATCATCTTCCACCAGGACATGGTGAGTACTGCTACATGCGCAGACCGGACGATAGACCCTCAACTCTCCAAACTAGAATCAAGACCACGTAGAACTCGCATGGATCTTGAACTGCATCACGCCTATGGGCAAGCTGCGGAGGATGACGACGTGGAAGGTGCGTCTCTCGGTCGGTTTGTTGTGCTGGTGGCCCATAGACAAGCAGTCCAGGCTCGCCGCTTCGCGAAACGCTCGGGATGACTCGGAGGTCGACGAATCGCTCCTGAATGCGGGTCTATTTACGTATCCTGTCTTGCAGGCTGCTGACATTCTAGCTTACCGGTATGCTTATGCGTATATGAGTGCATGGCTAGCCTTACTGAGACCCCAACAGCGCAACTGAAGTCCCAGTAGGCGAGGACCAGCAGCAACATATTGAACTCTGCCGAGATATTGCAGAAAGCTTCAACCGGACATTCAAGGACAAGAAGAAGGCACCGCTTTTCCCGTTCCCTCAGCACGTCATCAGTACGTCTCAGAGCTGCGTTTAAATCACTCACTTCCCTCACCTCCCTCTAGCGCAGTCATGTCGCGTCCTCTCGCTAAAAGACCCATCATCGAAGATGTCGAAGTCCTCGCCTGATTTGAACTCGCGCATCCTTCTCACCGACACCGCATCCCAAGTGCGCAACAAAATCAAGGGCGCAGTGACCGACTCGACCCTCGGCATCACCTACGACCCTATCAACCGTCCTGGCGCAGCGAACCTGTTGGCTATCCTCGCAGCGTGCACCGGGGAAAAGGTTGAGGTTGTTGCGGCTCGCTATACCGACAAAGGTCATGGTCAGCTGAAAGCGGATGTCGGCGAGGCGGTCGAGGAGCTCATCAAGGGCCCGAGAGCCGAGTTCGAGCGGCTCCGTGGGGAGACTGCGTATCTCAAGAGGGTCGAAGAAGAAGGAATTGCGAAGGCGAGGGAGGTGTCTACAGCTACTATACAAGAGGTAAGGGGGCGCGTTGGTCTCATTTAACGTGATACAGTATGTACCGTATAATACACACACTGCTCGCCAACAACTACGTACATGCGGGAGGTTGGTCCTTGTCCTGCAGTGAATTGAAACGCATATAAGCAGCCCACAAGGCAGGCCCGTATATGCTCAGCACGTCCCTTCCATCTCCATCCCCGCGGGTCAGACCCAGCGAGGGACCCCATCTCCGCCAACGTCCCAGCGAACAGCTCATTGAACGACTGCTCCAACCCAACCCTTTCCAGTGCGATCTCGAACCCCTCTCCCTCCGTGTCCAACCTCTCCATCCACTCCTCAAGCGCATCCGTCCCGCCCAGAAGCAGGCTCCGCAGCCGCGTCCGCTCGGTCTGGCTCGTCGGCGAGACGCGCGCGTTCTCCTGCAGCTCCGCGTCAACGCCGACGCCCGCGTCCGCGTCCCACGCTTGCGAGCGGAGGACGGCGAGCCAGCCGCGGTCGAGGTCGTTGAGCCATGAGAGGAGGGTTGAGAGGGAGTCCATGTCGGGCCTGTAGCCCGGGATGGATAGGAGGACTTCGCCGGTGAGGCGGAGGAGCAGCGAGGTGCGGAGGGAAGCGGATGGGTCGACGGGAGGTATTTGGAGGATGAGGGAGAGCATGTGGTGTGTTGCTTCCAGGTAGGAGGAGAGGGTGGGTAACGTCGACGATGGGTCGGAGCTATACATGTACATGTGAACGTTGCGCTCAGCCCGGTATTCTCTAATAGGATCCAATGTAAGAGAACCAACCGCTTTTTGTAATTTCGGGTTATGTCCAGAAAGCGGTCTTCGAGGTAATCGACCAACTTGCGTTCCTGAGATGGAGATAATGCCCGAACGGTCCTGGGAGGTGGAGGGGTAGTAGGCGTGCTTTCAGTGAAAGATTCAGCATCGACCATTGTGTCTTTCTCGATGGCCACTGGCATATTTGTGTGGTGCTTGGGTGACTGCTCAGCCGTTCCACGTGGAATCGGAGGGAATCATCTACTAACTCTTTCGACAATGTTACTCAATTCGGAGCTGAACTTAGGGTCTGCAGTGGCTTTCTCAGATGTGACCGCGCGTACACTGCGTGTAGCGTTTTCCAAGGTGCGCAATGGCTGCACAACCAGTGATTTGCTAAGATATGGATTCTGCGATGTTCATTAACCGTCAACGAGCTAGTACTGCCGTGTTCCTATGATGCATCTTTACCCACCCTACTCCCAAGAATACCGTTGGTTTCGGCTTGTATACCCCTAGGCCTGCATGCGTTTGAATGTCAAGTCTCTGTTGCAGAGAACATACCAGAGATATATGTCTTGTCGATGTCCCAGAGTATATGCAACATGCGTCGCGTCGGCGAAGAAGAGCGGAGGTTGCCTCCAGTTCTTCAAGCTTGCAACCGTATACCGTGGATACTTACTGATGACGTCATCAGATTGACTTTGCTGGCCTCGCCCGTGTGTCAGAACATCGAGTGCGAAAGATTCATATGCCATCTATTGATACAACACGAGGAATGTAGAGTGGAGGTCGTGATCAAGACATTACTATTACTATGGTACTTTCCTGTTTCGACCCCGGCCCACGCCCACCACGCCTAACTCTTCCCGCCCTTCTTCCCGTCCTTGTGCGTCGTCTTCGACTTGCCCTTCGCCATCTTCGTCTGCTTCGGAGCCTCTGCAGGCAAAGACACCGACGCGGGGTTCAACTGCGCCGAAGGCGGTGAAGACGCAACAGGTGCAGTCGATGCAGCAGCGACAAAGGGGTTCGCAGGTCCTACAGGTCCGATAGGTTGCCCGGGGGGCATAGGCCCGACATGGGAGACGTAGTTCGGCGCTGGAGGCACATCGGATGAATCCGTCCGCAAGCCCCGCTCTGCGAGGTACTGGGCGAACGGTTTGACATGGCGTGGAGCTTCAGTAGTGTCGTACCCGGCGTACCGTGCGGAGGCGGCGCGCGGGAGACGAGTGGGCTCGCGATGTTCTTGAACGACGTAGCGCCTGCCGAGGAGGGTCCCAGGTTCGGCGGTAGGGCGACTCGAGTCCACAGATGAGGCGGGTGGGCGAGAGGGGCGGGCCTGCACCACCGAAGCGAACGCGACCGAGAGTGCGATGATTAGATATGATAGTAACATGGTGTTAGTAGTAAGGATGTGTTCTAAGCTTGCGAAATGAGGGATATTCTATGAGCGGGCGGACCAGCCTAGCCAAGCGTGAGGAGGTGGGGGGCGGACGACGCAGAACGCGATGGTTGAAAGTAGAGGTCTGTCGTTCGGCCGCGCGCACTTGATCAGTGTGACAGGCGGCCAAAGACGCGCAAATACTACTATCGCATGTGGCCCGATGTGAAGAGAGGTGACGAGCACCTCACCTCACGATGTTGTAGATGAATTGAGCTTCACATCAGATGGTCAACTAAAAACCTAGCAGCGGACAGGGAGGAAAAGACGTACTGCGGTCCAATCCATCGCGAGTGTAACAGGTCGGCATCGCGTTCAGCGTGTCGCCCGTCCCTGCGCTTGGTGGATCGACAGGCTTCACCAAAGGGCGTCGTTCCAGCACAACCCTACGCGCGGTAGCTGCAGGGTTCGGAGTCTTGAGACGCATCTGGTGTTGGACCTCCAAGCACCAATCCATCGCAAGCTCGGTGAGGTTGCGAAACTCGAACGCCTTAGCCTGGTCAGGAAACGCGACCGCATAGCGATAGCTAAACCACAGATACATCACGACAACCTTGTGCACCGTCTCGAGCTTTATCAAAATCTCGACGACATCCTTGTGGGACGAGATCGGGAGCTCCCCGTCCATCAGGAGGAGTGCCTTGTTCAGGCCAGTGAGCAGCTTCGCGCGATGGAGCATCGGCTCGATCGATACGCGGAGATCGTCACGATGGAGGTCCATTATCGACTTGGCACCAAATACCGAGTGGTCGTCGCGCCACGGGCAAGGAGAGTTCTGCACGAGAAGTCGACTCTCGAGGGTCAAGCAGTCTATGTAGGAATCTATAAACCGGAGGGCCAATTCGAGCTCGAACACCCCTTGGAACTCGAACAAAGGCGAAACCTTGGATACGTAGTGGTACACGTCCGCGATAGTAACGCCTGTGGATTTCCACGGAAGGGAACGTACGATCTTGCTGAAGGTCGACAGGTTCATCTGCAGTCGTGCGAGACGCAAGGGGGGTACCGGGGCCTTCAGGGCTTGGCGCACGATGTCCAAGTCAGCAGCGTGGAGTGTAGTCACGACGCCGACTGAGTCTTTGGCATGGAGTCCAAAACGACCGGCGCGACCGGCAATCTGCTTGATCTGGGAGACTGACATAGTTCGCATACTACCCCCGTCCCATTTCGCAACGGTTTCGAAGATGACACGCTTAATTTTCCTGCAGAGAAATAGGTCAATGGCCACAGTCAAGCGGAAAAATGACTCACAAGTTCAAGCCCATACCCACGGCATCACTTCCCACCAGGACGTGGTACTCGCTCTTAGGATCGTTGAAGAGCGCCGCTTGCTCACTGCGAATCTCCGGAGGAAGACGACCGTAAGCGAGCGCACAACGCATCTTCGTGGCCTCCTCGATGCTTTGCTTGAGTCCGAAGAGACCGGTTCTGGAGAAGGTGACAGCGCAATCGCCCTTCTGGACGCGGCCAAGATCCCCTTCAAGGCTCTTCTCCGCGACAACAAGAGGCGTAAGACGCGTGTAGCGGTTGATCTCGAGCGTGTCCCCAAGCTCGCGCACGATAGCCTCTATGAGCGGGATGGCTGCCTCCTCGCCACAGAGGTGAATCTCCTTGGCACAGAGCCCGAGTATCGCGTCCGTCCACGCTCCTCCGCGCTGCCTGTCCGCAATCAGCTGGATCTCGTCAATGACCGCAACGTCCCATTCGTTGGAGAGAGGCGTCATCTCAACCGTGCAGCTGACTAGCGGTGCTTCCGGGTCCACGATCTTCTGCTCCTCGCCCGTGACCATGTTGCACTTTCGCGCGTACTTGCTGTTTCCAGTCTTCGCCACAGCGACGTTCTTCCCCTTCCCAGAGGCCTCCCCGACGTCGAGGTCAACGTCGGGGTCAGGCTCCACCTGAGGATCAGGCTCGACGCCGAGGGGGATGATCTGCCCTTTATTGAGCCGGTCGAAGATCTCGTAGGCGAGTAGACGTAGGGGACCGGCGTATAGGCCGCGCTTGGCTGCGGCGAGGGCACGGAGAGCGTTGTGCGTCTTACCACTGTTCGTCGGTCCGACGTGCATGATGAACCTTCGCTTCGGCATGCGACGCGCGCAAGGGTATTCCCATGCTGAATTTGTAAGGTCGGCTGCGTGGAAGAGGGCCTGCATCTGAGAGATGACCTCCATAGGGACGAGCGGTTCAAGGATCTTCTGGCCCGCGGGATGGCTGACCCATTCGTACAGTATCTTGGTGAGGTACTGGTCCAGGATGTGCGCCGTACCTGAGGAGAGGTCATCGGCTATCCTCTCTAGTTGCTTGTGATCGTAGGTGAGAGCAGAGATGACGTTGTTGTCCTGCATCTCTTGCACAAATTTCTTCACTATGGGGCGTATTGCGTTCTTGGGTACGCCAAACCGAATTAACCTATCCGTCAGCCCGTTGCCATACCGGCTGTGCCATGTGGTGGCGTTCATAGCCAAGTATTGCGGTACGTCGGAAGCGGATACATGCTTCACGTGGGGGGCTCTTCAGCAGCGACGCTTCGGCGACGGGGCGGAGGGCCCAGGGGTCTATGATGACGCGGTGGAGGCCGGGAGGCTTTGGTACCCCGACCGCGAGCAAGAAGTGGGGTGGCATAAGGAGCCCGATGATGCAAGAGTAGTCGACATCGCGCGCCAACCAGTCGAGGAATATGAAGCATAGGCATAAGCAGCATAGTTTCAGAAAAAGTTGGCGCGAGGAGTATCTCGCGTTATTTGTACTTGTTAGGATCCAAAGCCTCCGCTTTCCATTTTGAGAACTTCGTCCACTACCACGACTGGCAGCTACCACCACTTCTTCATCATCGTCATGGCGGCCGTCGCACCCTCCAGACTCGCTGCCTTGACCCGTTTGCGATGCGAGATATTCCAAACATCATACAACCCAACATCTATACGCACGGGAGCAAAGTACTTGCGCGCTCGCCTACGTGGCCCGTCCATGATCCAATACTATCCCGAGGAGCTCACTGTCGCTCGCTTTAACCGCATGGGCGGTAACTTCAAAGTCCAGGACTGGGCCGAATACCAGCGGCTCGCGGACGTGGAGGAGAAAAAGAGGAGAGGCAAGGGCGCACCGAAGAAGGCCAAGTCACCAGGTACGTGGGCGTCGTGCTCGATAGCCACACTTCACTCATGTAACCTCTCATTCTAGCGGAGAGTCGGAGGATGTCCAGGAAGCGGTAGACTCAGCGGAATGCATTGTGATGTTCCCTCAACTTCTGCGTTCCATCGACTACCTGTATCTCCACGTAATGGACTCTCCTTCAGTGCCTCGTCATTCAACGGTGCCTGTCTCGTCTCAGGAACTTGTGCGTACTTGGACATCTGTATCCGGTGATGCTTGAACTCTCAAGACGAACCAGCATCTCTCAGCTACTACGTCAGCTCGATATACAACAAGTGAGAGGAATAACAGTGCAAGATATGCACGTAGCTTTCGGAGCTAGAGAGTAGCGGGAACTTCTTCGATAGCGTACCGCGGTCATCCACACGTCGAGCAAATATCACCTTTGCACAATTTACCGTCCGATGGATCGATCCCACTATAGCATATCCCGCATTGGCGGCAGGTGTCGGACGCATACGCAAAAGCACCTAGCATGAGCAAAATCCGTGAATAACAACGAGAGCGAGTGATCTGTTTCGTCAAAGTAGGTGCTTACAAGCATGCGTACGTAAAATGAGATATAGCTAACAAGTAACATGATGGTCTAGAAAACACGAATGCGAAGGTCAATCGTTGAGTAACCTGAAGCGGATAAAGGCTACCATGAAGCAGCATATTCAAGATAATGTGTTCAAAGCGCTTGGCGAATATCTCCCGCAGTTGGTCCGGCATCCATACGCCTTCCTTTTCCTCGCGGGCCTTTGGCACACGGATTGACAGCTTTCTCAACGGCTTCGCTTGGGCACCATTTCTGAGCATCTCAAGGACGAGATCCCCCAAAAGCTCACCACTGGGTATGAAGGATGCCAATCCTGAACCTCCCAAGCTTTGCGGTTGAGCTCCCAGCTGGGTGTGTAAAGCGCGGTGATTTTCTCCTTTCTCTCCATCCCTTCGGCAGCTGATTACGAGCGGTTCGACCATGCGCCTCCACTCCGCTGACCATAGTAGGAGTTGAGCGCGGCAGGAGGCATTTGCATCGCGGCCAACACTTCTCGGGTCCTCTTCGTACACTCCCATTCACCTCGCGAGGGAAACCAAATAGCAAAAGCCCCTAGCAAGCCCCCTAGCAACGAGCCAATCTTCCCTATTGGCCGCTCGATCCACAGGAGGGACATACTCGCGCACCGCGTCCGCGATGGCGGCAGCAAGGTCAGACGAAGGCATGCCCAACGCTGCAGCAAGCTCGGCGATCATATCCTCCCGCGTCGGCTTTCCCTCTTCCATTCCTCCGGTGCATCTTCCCGGTACATCTTCGCATTTGCCCCCAGCTGGGTGCGCGGAGTCTGCCCCTGGTTGACATTTGCCGAGGGCGAGGTTCCATCACCCGCCGACCGTATTCCATTGCATGATGTGCCATATTGCGAATGTTTTCGGACATGTCGAGTGGTTTGGGATGTGCTGCGTAAGCGAGAGGTGGAAGTAATTAGTAGAGAGTCAGGACTCGCATTAGGGACCACGGAGCGCTGACGTCACTCTGACGACCTTAATCCTATATCTGAGATTATCATATCTTAACTGCCAGGATAGCTCAGCTGGGAGAGCAACAGACCGAAGGCCCACTGGAACGAACGTATCCTTTCCTCCGCCCAGAAACCTGTGGAGAAACGATCAGGTTCTTCCGTTTCACAAGGTTCGTTGGGTTAGGCTTACAGGCGTAAATAAGCCTGGTTTACCTGCCCTGAAAAAGCGTTTCAGCTTATTCTGGCCTGTTTAAGGGATTTATCTCGCTGGGTGAAACTTTTTATTTCCATTTATCAATCCTCTTTGCGAAGGATGCGATCTCTGCAGGGAGGACTGGAAGTCGCGCAATCCACACCGCTGGCATCGCAGATTACAACCGACAAAGACTTTTCTTCCCGGCCATATGGACATGGGAACGAAAGTGGTGAGCCGTAAAATAATGCATCTCCTGCCCATATATCCGGCGGAATTGGGACCCTTTCCCGACGTGTCAATAGGTTGACCTCTTGTGGCTTGGCACGGCCAGTCTGGCAACGGCAATCATCAATGGATCCCTGACCACCCATTGGTCATTGGACGTGCCACGACCATTGTAGTCGGTTACTACCCGCGTCGGAGACTCGGAGGCATTGCCAGAGTGCTCCGTTGGCGAGTGTGTCGCGATAATGTATCCGTAAGTAGCGGGGAAGCATGGCGCAGCCTCGAACAAAGCGTTGCAGTACGGCATGTGGGAACATTCAAAGCAGTCGTGCTCCGGATCAAGGGTCATGGTGGCTGTGCCAATCTTTAACCACCTACTGAGATCTTCCCATTTACAGCCGCCATATCCTGTGGTGAGGTAGGTAATTCTTAAATCTTGACTATTTAAAAGTAGATAAGACTTCTCTTCGATGCCATACAAAGATCTACAAGAATGTTGCAGCAAGTCGTGGGCCGCGCGAGGGTCGCGTCAACAAAGCGGGTGCTTAAGCTCATCTCGCGTAAGGAATCTTGCCACGGGTCGTGAAGCGCGATTAACGTGTTGAACTTGATCCCCCACCACCCTTTCTCCGCCCTTGTGGCACAGCTCTATTGTTCCCCGCAATCATCCATCCCACTCGCGTACTTCTTCGTGACTCATAACCGACGGCCAGTTTGCGCACTCGGCCCTAGCACACCCTCCAACCACGCCTAATATAAACTCTCTACGATTTTCGTAAGTCGCTGGGCCCTCTCTCTTCCCAACCATGTCTGACTTGCTTCCTTCTAATACTTCAACAACCCCTGCCTCCCAAAAGTTTCACGCCAGCCGCCTGCAGTACGCAACCGTAGGCTCGAAGGCCCGACCGCAGGTTGAGGAACGACGTATCAAAGCCGCGTCCGACAACCAAACAAAGCTGTCGGTGAGATGACGGACGTGTTCTGCGACCAGTTCTTCCCCCTCCCGAGCGAGCCACGTCACCCACAACCAAATCTGAACGGAAATCCATTCGAGACCCTGAAGGATGCGAATAGTATGCTTGAAGCTGAACTAACTGACAAATTCGTGAGTGACCCAGTTCATAATTCTACCTGTTGCTCAAACATCCCACCACTGTTAGGTTGACATCCTCAACGACCACAATCTCATTCCTGGCCTGGTCTTTCGCTACTGTGGTGACCGACCCGACCCTGCGAACATCGATAGCGAGAGACAGAAGCCGGATGCCGCGTTCTATCGCGAGGACCTCGTCCCAAAAGAAAACAAGAATGACAAGAAATATCACCCTCTGTGGGGATGCCAGCTGTTCGGTGCTGAGTTCAAACGCCGGGGGATCGACCCGTTCCAGGACACCGCTACCGGTGAAGTTAAACCAGCCGAGAGCGGTGGTCGCACTAAGGCTCTCGGACAGCTCCTCACGTACGGGGAGCTCCTACTCGCCGTGCAACAACGTCTCTCCGTCTTCATCCTCTTCGTTATCGGGCGCCGCTGCCGCTTCATCCGATTTGACCGATCTGGCTCGATTGTCACTCGGCTTCTGGACTACTATGAAAACTATGAGCTCTTCTGTGAGATTCTCTGGCGGATCTCGCAATGTTCTGACGAGCAGCTGGGTAGTGACCCGAGCGCCGTACGCCTCCTTCCTGGTGATCCCGACTACGCCATCATGAACGAAGCCGCTATCCCACGTGACACCGACGTCGACCACGAGGAACGCATCCTTAAGGAGGGCGAGGCACCAGCAGGCGACTTCGTCTTCAAGTACGTGCGCGAGAAGTTTTGCGAATCCCTAGTCGACCTCTGGCCGCGGTACCGACTCCAAGTACCTAATGGCGAGGCAACCCGGGAGTTCCTGATTTGCAAGCCCGCCTTTCGCGCGAAGGGATTGGCTGGCCGTGGCACTCGCGGCTATGTTGCTTTGGACTGTGAAACGAAGCGCTTCGTCTGGCTCAAGGATGCGTGGCGAGCGCAATACTTGATGGTCGAGAAGGAGGGTGATGTGCTCGGCGAGCTCAACAAGAAGAGTGTCCCGCACGTGCCTACGCTTATATGCCACGGTGATATACTGGACCAAGACACATTCACGCCTACATGGTGGGAGAAGCATCACCCCGCACCACCCTCAGTGTCCTCCCAACCCCCTCCGGGTCCTTCCGGGCAGAGTACGAAGCAGCCGTCATCGACGTCACCAAGTTGCAAGCGCAAGAGGTCGGACCACGATGACGGTCCTAAGGCAGACACAGCACAACCCAAGGATGGCGAAGACGGTCCATCATCCAGCTCGGACTGTCCATTGCGTCTCCATCGGCATTATAGGCTTGTGGAGAAGGAGGTTGCACTCCCGTTGAAGGAGTTCAGGTGTGGGCGCCAGCTCTTGACAGTTGTGAGGGACTGTATGATCGGTGAGAGTCGAGCTCCATGATTGCGACAGAAGTGGTAATTGAGTTAAGTTCTCATGCAGCTCACTGGAAGGCCACGGAAGTCGGCATCCTCCATCGTGACGTGAGCGGTGGCAATATCCTCATCTTGCCTGTGTGGAAGGACACTGCCGACGGGCCCGAGATCAAATGGGTTGGTATCCTTGCAGATTGGGAGATGTCGAAACCTTTGGACAGTGTCGTGGTGTCTCTAAGACCTCGTCAACCGGAGCGAACGGTATGTATTGAGTCTCAAGAGTGTTTCGTACACACATTGATCACAATTACAGGGGACTTGGCAGTTCATGTCGGTGGCCCTACTTTCCGGTGACAAGACGGTCGAAGTTTGCGACGAGGTCGAAGCGTTCACCTACGTCATCATCTACTACGCGGTGCGCTACCTCGATTCCAACGTTGATGAAACTACGGTTGCGTCCTTCCTCGACAAATTTTTCGACACCTATGACGTTTGTAACGGGAAGTACGTGTGCGGAAGAGCGAAACGCGCGACAATTCAAACCGGGGAGTTGACCGTGAACTCCGACGTGATGCTGTTGTTCCATAGTCCCATGGACATAGTGCTATCGGAGCTTCTTCTTTGGTTCAAGTCACGCATGATCGTAGCAAAGTACGACGCTCGGCAGAAGAAGCAGAAACCTCTTTCTCGAGCCCCTTCCCCGACTCCATCAAAACCCTCTGTTTCCTCCAATGGCGTCACGCAAGAGCTCGTTTCTCTTGGTGTCCCACTCCGAAGGCGAATGTTTGTCACGGACAAGGGACCTACTGACGAGGCACGTGAACTTGCGGAGAAGGTCGTCGACCAGACGGACATGATTAATCTCCTTTCGGAGGAAATCTACTCGCCCGATTGGGAGCTGAACGACAAGGTCGGCGACAGGGTCCCAGAGACGTGGCATGTCGAACACAAGACTCGCATCCCCGCAGCAACCGTGACTTCCAGCAAGAAGCTTAAGGTGGACAGTGGTATGCCCGTACCTGCCACGGCGACACGCTCCCTCTCCGGCCCGCCACCAGTGACCCCCCTCGTTGAGTCCAGACTTCCAACCGAACGTCACCGGGATCCGGTGGCTAGGACGCGCCTGCCTTGATCCTTCATCTGAGGGTGCAACTACTGTTCGAAGCGCACGGTAGTCTTCATAATCCGCACCTGCCATGTAACAAACAATCCTGTTCAACCAACTCCATGGTTATATCTGTATACAAGCTTCGTTATTAGCTGGTTCAGTCGTGATGGATAAATTTTCGTACTAGGTACTTCGGCTACTTCATGGCCACCTGACGTTTTCCTGATGGACGACGTCCGTCAATGCTCCCATTGCGAACGTACTGAATATCATACCACAGCGGGAGGACCTTTCCTGTTCCTTCCTTTCCCAAAGTCTTTCCATCCGTGTACTTTGACTAAGACAATATCGTACACGTATGTCAAAACGAACAAGGAGATTGCGGCGCCCACCGCGCGGATATCACGGTCGCGGTAATCGCATTATCATAACATAATGATACACTGACAGTACGACGGGATTACAACTCAATACAGTATAGGTAAAACTTCAAACGTGACAGAACCGTTCATGGCAGTCCTGGAGGGCGAAGCCAAAATGGCACCATGACGGAAACACACAGTCTAGCCACTCACTTCCCCTCAATACACAGGAACTCTGGAGGTGAAGGATCTCATGCCGGAGGGACCCGTCGCGCCCAGCCTCGGCGACCTACTGCGCGACTCCGACCACCGCGGACAGCCCGAGTGTACCGGTTGGCCGGAGGAGTGGGTGGAAAGTCGGGGTCGGGGGTGAACTGCTCCTCGTCGCGTCCGCCATCGTTGCCGGTAGTGGCATCCTCGGGAGATCTATCGGGTCTGCTGGACGCAGCCACTTTGCGAAAGGTAGCCTGATCACCAACAAAGTCCTCGTCTGGCCAGTCCTCCAGATTCAGCATCTCCGAGAGCAAAAACATGAAAAAATCGTGCGTGTCGAGCTTCTGGGCCAGCTCATGAACGGCGGTGGGGAGTTCCGCAGGCTTCTTCATCTCCCGAAATCGACGCCATTGAGCAAAAGATCGCCGATAGCGCAGAGTCTCGTAGCGAGCTTTGAAAACTTCCATCATTCTCACGACCATATCGTTCAAGGGGTGGTCGGCGTATTCCACGGTAGAAGAGAGGGGAGACCGGAAGAAGCTGATTGCACCGCCGTGATAAACCAGAGCACCGATAGTCATTGCAAGTTGCTTGTAGACCCCACACTGATACCTGCCGTTCATCACCGTGTACGAGTCGAAGAAGAGGTTGAGGAACTCCTTCACTTCGACAACGGAGCTTCGTAGATACCGGACGCCGTCGTATATGACGAGGTAGAAAAGCGATTCGATCTCGTCAGGGATACCGGGACGCAGCCCCCAGTAGAGCAGTAAAGCCGCAGACGTGAATTGCCATGTGCCCTGGGTATCGTTTAGACACCACCCGACGTTGCCGACGCTGATATCTCCGTGGATGATGCGCGCCTTCTTAACGGCCTGCTGATGAGCTGGAGACGCGGTCAGCCAAATTCAAACAAGACGTACTACAATCACAAAAAGCACGTACCATCAGTAGCAGCGAACGCAACCTGGATCAACTGGCGTGGGGACTTGAGTTGGCTCAGAGGGAGGCAAACCTCGTTGACTACAAGGCGGTAATGCGAGAGATGTCGCATATAAGAGGATTGTTGCTGGCTGCTCTCCGAACGGGCTCCGGAATCTGATCCGCTCTTGTCCGGAAGGCCGCCAGTCGGAGGCTCCTCGTCATCTTGACCTTCAATCCCCTCATCTGTGGCATTTTCATCAGCCCGATGGAGACGCGTCCCCGTGTGATGCATCAGGTCGCCGCCACACAGCACAGTGGGAATCCTGGTCACGCCGGCTCGTTTTAGCGTCTGGAGGATATCGCCTTCAGCCTCGATGCCGACATAGTACGGTCGCCAGGTGTCCTTTAGCCAAACGAACAGAGACGTCTCGACGTCGACCACGATGTACCCTCGCGTACCCCGCCCGATCATGC
This sequence comes from Fomes fomentarius, assembly GCA_022606135.1. NCBI lineage: Eukaryota > Fungi > Basidiomycota > Agaricomycetes > Polyporales > Polyporaceae > Fomes > Fomes fomentarius. The sequence goes on from JABYQN010000001.1 coordinate 393,358, forward strand.
CAGGCGCTCGAAAATTGGGCTTAGCAATGAGGAACGTCCGGTCGCCTTCATCACTAGGGACGGTGACCCGGTACCTCGGCCACCCATCCTCGAGAGATTCTGCAAACTTCTCTCGGACGTGGGTGAAGGTGCCGATTGGAGCCTCTTTGCCGTCCTGGTCACGAGCAGGCAGGGGGAGTGTATTGCCTTCGTAACTACTGACGTCGGGCGGTTGTCTCGCCAGAGGCGAGTGTTTGAGCGGCCCCTTCGCAAGCTGATCCATAAGTTTGTAATAGTCGTCTGACGTGTCGAGAAGTACTGCAGTGATGTCTATCCCCTGATTTTCATCGGACTGTAGGGAAAACCTCCAGAGGAATTCACAGAATAGGTCAGGGTTGTCGACATAGTCAAAAGCCTCAGTGAAGATGGTGCCGCCACGTTCCCAGCGTGTCACACGAGCCTTAGTGCCGTTGATGAGGAACATGAAGATGGCAGTACGCTGCTGGCGAGTGAAGGCGTGCACCACGTGCGAGACGTCCTGACCTCGAATCGCGGTGCGGGTCTGTGCACTCGCGTCGCCCGTGGCGTCGTCGAAGGGATCGTTGCTAGTCCCGCCGCATCTGAATTCGATCAAAGCGCGCATATGGGACCAGCGAGGACGCCCATCACTTGGTGTTTCTCTAGAGAGGTAAATCGCTCCGTCGACCTTTAGCTTCGAAGGGTCATCCGTCGCCGCACGGTCCTCGGAAAGCGCGACCTTATAACCAGGACAGAGGCTGAGCTTGTTGACAACGGCGCTCTATTGCATAACGTTGAGCTCCGCCCACGGACATAGGATCGTGTCACTTCACCCATTCCTTGGATATACTCTTCTCCGAGGTCATCTTGCTAATCATGGTGAAGTCGGGAGTCTTTGGTTTGGACTGTGAGGTGTTCAGAGGTATAGGAGAGAATTTGTCGAGCTACTTGGACGGGGGGAGGCAGAACGACATGTTGGCCGAGTCTTCCGCAAGATCTGCACGATGTTCAACAAGAGTAGAGCGTTGAGCAAACGGGTTTCCAGCCCTGACTTCCGCTGACGCCAGTTGAGATCACTTTGGTTCAAGTTGAAAAACCAGCACCGCCGGCGCGTGTGCTCAGCTATTCTAAACTCCGCTCTGGCGGCAACGTCTCGCGAGTTGATTCAGTCAATAAATAATAACCGCGGTCCCGACGGTCGCTTCCTCAAGCGATCTGCTGAACCCGCCGAATTCACACTTGAAGAAGTTGCACAAGTCTTCATGGATACCATGCCAGGCACCTCCGGGAGCACGTCCACCTCCAGTGGCGCAGCGAGCAGTGGTAACCACCCGCGCCTGTCGCGCAGGCTGACCCCGCGCTCGCCGCCACAGTCAGCACCGTCTCCCCGCCGGTCACCTTTACCCCGGACCAAATGCAGGCTATCTGAGCTAAGCAGACCATGTGAAGGCGGAGGATACGTCGTAGCGGACCTGATGCATGCGGTTCAGATTCTATCGTGGCTAACGATACATGGCATCCTCAGGCTCTTCATTTCTTGCTTCTTCGCATGAGCTACGATACCCGTCCCCAGTAATCTTGACATATGACATACTGCTTCTCGTTCTTGCTGCCCCTTATTCCGCTCGGGATCGGCCAGGACTACAGAAGCTTCAGGGACGCATCCCAGAAGCCCCTTTCCAGCCCAGTGCACTTCTCCCATACAACACACCATTCCCGGAACCGGTGCTCATTCGGCGGGTCCGCGGCGGCCAGCGTCTCAATCGTATCTAACGTGCACGCACGTCGTGAGCACCACATCCGGGTAAGTGCACAAGGGCCCTTGAGAAACGCACCGATGCCAAGTGCCACGGCGCTCTGGTAGCTCTCCCCAGAGTAGTCCTCGATCCACCTCAGGTACGGGTTGCCCTCGAGCTTGACCCAGCTGTCCGGCTTTGTCGATTCCTTCTTGAGCCACAGCCCGACCTCGCCGTACCCGAGTAGGCACGCGGCGAGGGCCATGATGAGCTTCGTGCTGTCACCTGCGCATGTGAGTCGGTCAGTGGTCAGTTTAGTAGACATCTCGGAGTGTCTCCGTACAGACCTGAGAGCCCGACGTCTAGCAGGTACGCGCCATATGCAGTCGTGGATGGGGATTCTGCCGTGGTCGCGAGCTCGGCTTCGTCGATGCCCCACTGGGCACAGAAGGTCTTGTGGGTGTTGACTTCGTTGATGATGTTGATGATCGTCTGTGTCGCCGACTGGATCGAGTCGTACGTTGATGACTTTGCGGCAAGGAGACTGTCTCGTGCAAGTCAGCAGACCACAGATCTGAGCTGTTGAGGAATCACGCACCCATATGCCCTAGCGTAGTATCTCAAGTACAGGTAGTCCTGTCTGTCCTGGCATGTCAGCGACGCTTGGGAATCAGATGCAGAAGAAACCAACTTGATAAAATGCAGGAAGCACTCTTTGGGAAGTGTCCCCTGTGCAAGCTGCTTCACGAAGTCGTGTTCGACGTATTCCTTCCATGTCTTCTTTGCAGACTGGATGAGGATACAAGTGCACGGATGCGGGTTGCTCGCGGTTGGTCTGTCAAATCTGGTCAATGGTCGCGGAGAGATAGTGTCAACATGAAATCCATACGGGGGGATAATCCTAGGGATAAAGGCATGCATGTGGTTCAGCGGACCGTGACCGCTGCCCGCTGGGAACGCAGTCTCGATTCCGACATGCGTGAATATCGTCGCCTGGCGCACAGCTTCGACCACTGCGTAGACAGTTTCAGGATTATCATTTTCCACCCAGGTGCGATCTACTCACAAGACTCGCCCTTGCTCAGCACCGAAGCGATCACAGCAGAGAGCGTGCACCCAGTGCCGTGCGTGCTCGTCGAGTCAATCCTCGGGCTGACGAACAGAGTGACCTTGTCGCCTTCTCGGAGAACGTCGACCACAGGCGGAGGCAAGGCGATGTCCTTCTCGTTGGCTCGCAGGATCTCCATGTTATCGTCTAGGAAGTTCTGCCGGACGACTGTGACCTCTGGCCGGGCGGCAGCGAGCTGTTCTACGTTCGCGAGCGTCAGATTGACATGACCGCCCTTGACAAGCACGGCCTTCGAGCCGTACCCTAGGAGCCGCTCTGACGCGGTGATCATGTCCTCGAGCGTCTCGATCGTCGTGGACTGGCCGTTACGTGAGAGCAGGAGCTCGCTCTCGGGCGTGTTGGGCGTAATCAGTGTCGCGAGGGGAAAGAGCTCTACAATCATGACATCGATGGCATCCGGATGGAGGAGAGTGTGCCCCGAGGTCGACACCGCTACTGGGTCGATGACTAGTGGCGGGACTCTGGATGGATCGCCGTAGTGCACCTTGAGTTTGCGCGCGACTCGTCGTGTGATCTCCGCATCGTACAACATCCCAGTCTTGATCCCGCGGATATCGATGTCATCGAGCACGGAGGTTAGCTATACACTTCGAGTCAGTCCAGGATCCGAAAATTGATGGGCGTATACCCTGATACGAACCTGCTCTTCTACAAAGTCCGGCGGTGTGGGGTACACACCCTGCACACCCTTCGTGTTTTGGGCCGTCAGAGCTGTTATCACAGAGTTCCCATAGCACTCAAACGCGGTGAATGCTTTTATATCAGCCTGGAACGTGGGGCTGAGTATTCGACGACGAAGAGTGACACATCGCGCACCTGAATGCCGGCTCCTCCGCTTGGATCAGAGCCGGCGATTGTTAGCACCGCTGGGTATCTCCCGTCGGTTGCCATCCGATAGATCTACCTTTCCTTCGATTGACTTGGAAGGCCACGCCTGAGTGATGGTTAATGGATCAATCTTCGCGTATGGCACATGGCTAGGTGGCGGTGCTTAAACACGAACATGTGTGAGGCGCTTACCAGAGACGCTTACCAGCAGTTAACGTTCGGCGCTCACGTCGCGAAATATTTTCAACCTACGCCCGTGGAGGAGGGAAGACAAAGGTAGACAAAGGTGGACGGGCGCCCACAAACACACGATCACATCAGTCACTCGTGCCTTTGGCTAGCAGCGATTCCGTCTTTGTTCGTCACACTGCACTTCTGGTTCGCTTTGGTGGTTGTCACTTCATCCACCTCCACAAAGGATCGCACCGCACAAAGAGGCGTTGTTGCACTGCCCATCAGCATCTCTTCCAGCCCAAACCACGTCCACAGATCGTGGCTACAAATCCACGCCTTTGGCTCACCTGTGGACGGCTCGTCTCTAACCAGCCAATTTCCTCGGATATATAACGCGCGCAAGGATTCCGGTATGTTTATCCAACATCTCGCCCTCTCATCATGCGATTATTTGCACCAACCGTCTTCAACAGTGATCTCAAGTCCACTCCTCGCGTCGACACGAGTCGTGCTTGGGAGACTCTTCTGCTCGACGCTCCTACTCTTGCTGAACTTCGCGTACATCTCGTGGAAGACTCGGCCAATATGTCGCTCTATATGCACTCCTCCAAGTTCCTCGACGAATTCCTTCCTATACCTTCGGACGCCTCACGGGACTCCAAACCAAAGACTCCCGACTTCACCAAGATCATTGGCATGACCTCGGAGAAGAGTATATCCAAAGAATGGGTGAGTGAACACTGACACCATCCTACGTCTGCGGGAGTAGCTCAACGTTTTGCGATAGACCGCCGTTGTCAACAAGCGACGCCTTTGTCCTGGTTACAAGGTCGCGCTTTCCGAGGACCGTGCGGCGGTGGGCGACCCTACTAAGTTGAAGGTCGACGGAGCGATCTACCTCTCTGGACAAACACCAAGCAACGGACGTCCTCTCTGGTCCCGTCTGCGCGCCTTGATCGAATTCAAACGTGGCGGGGCTGGCAATGATCCCTTCGACGACACCACTGGCGACGCGGGTGCACAGAGCCGCACCGCGAATCGAGGCCAGGACATCTCGTACTCTCTGCGCGCCTTCACTCGCCAACAGCGTACTGCTATCTTCATGTTCCTCATCAACGGCTCTAAGGCTCGTGTGACATGCTGGGAACGTGGCGGCACTATCTTCACCGAGGCCTTTGATTATGTCAAGAACCCCGACCTACTCTGTGAATTCCTCTGGAGGTTCTCCCTACAGACCGATGAAAATCAGGGGATCGACACCACCGCAGTACCTCTCAAGAAGAAAGACCATGACTACAGGCTCATGAATCGGCTTGCGAACGGGCCGCTCCACTACCCGAAAAAGGCGAACAAGGCGAACCAACCCCCGACGTCAGTAGCGTCGAAGGCACTACACTCCCACTGCCTGCTCGCGACAAGGACGGCGAAGAGACTCCAATCGGCACCTTCACTCACGTCCGAGAGAAGTTTGCAGAATCTCTCGAGAACGAGTGGCCGAGGTACCGGGTTACGGTCCCCAGCGGCAAGGGCAAAAAGACGTTCCTCATTGCTAAGCCCGTTTTCGAGGCGTCTGGCATGGTCGGGCGGGGTACGCGAGGGTACATCGCGGTCGACGTCGAGACGTCTCTGTTCGTCTGGCTAAAGGACACCTGGCGGCCGTACTATGAAGGCATGAAGGCTGAAGGCGAGATCCTCCAGACCCTCCAAGGAGCCGGCGTCACCAGAATTCCCACTGTGCTGTGTGGCGGCGACCTGGGGCATCAGACCCAGACGCATTTCTATCAGATTGATGACGATGTAGTCGCCACAGGTGAGGGGATGGAAGGACAAGATGGCGAACAGCAGGCTCCTACTACTGGCAGTGGCGTTCCCGCCGAAAGTGAGAGCAATCGTGGATCAAAGCGTGGCCATTCCGGAGACGTCAAGAATGTTTTCGCGAGCAAGAAGGAACCACACTCTCGTATGCGACATCTCTCGCATTACCGCCTTGTAGTGAACGAGGTTTGCCTCCCTCTGGATGAACTCAAGACCTCACGCCAGTTGATCCAGGTTACGCTCGACGCTACTGAGGGTACGTGATTTCGCGATTGTATTAGACCGCCCTTTCGCTGACCACGATCTTCAGCTCATCGGCAGGCCGTCACGAAGGCGCACATTATCCACGGAGATATCAGCATCGGCAATGTCCTCATTCTACCTACCATCTTCGAGGAAGATGGGAAGCGAGTCGTGAGGTGGAGGGGGATTCTTGCTGACTGGGAACTGTCTAAGGACATCCCGGAAGATGGTACGAAGGTGACTGCCCGTTTGCCCGAGAGAACTGTGGGTCCTTTCTAGTGGTATGATCGCGTTTTTCTGATTGATTATCAGGGTACATGGCAATTCACGTCCGCGGCTTTGCTGATCTACTTGGGGCAGCCTCCCCGTACCCCTGACGAGATCGAGTCCCTTTTCTACCTCGTGCTTTACAACTGCGTCCGGTATTTGCGAAGCTCTGTTACCGAGGTGAAGTGGTTCCTGAAGGAATTCTTCGACTCGTTCACAGTGGTCAGTAAAAAGTATCGGTGCGGTACCTACAAGCAGAACACCATGATAGCCGGTGCTCTGTTGTACCACGGCGGTGCCATTGAGTTCTTCGGCTCTTCCGCCTCTTCTGCCGTGCAGATCGCAGACCATCCCCTGAACGATATGATCGCGAAGATGATGGAAGTCTTCAAGGCTCGCTATCAGATTCTGAAGCATCAGCAGAAAGCAGCTCTCTGGCGTCAACAATTGAAGAAACCAGACGCTCAGAAACTCAAGATGCCGGAACTCCCCGCCCAAGTTTACGAGGCCGCCCAAAAGCTCGACACGCACGAATATTTCATGTCTTTGCTCTCCGACATGCTGAAGCTGGAGGACTGGCCAGAGGAGGACTTCGTCGGTGATCAGGCGGCGTCCAGCAAAGTGGCTGCGTCCGGCCAATCCGATGATTCTCCTCAGGACGCCGCCACTACCGACAACGATGGTGCCCCCGACGGCGCCCATGATGGCGAGCACGATGGCGGCGCCGACCCTCGCGATGAGGAGTCACGTCCATCTAAGCGCCCCAAGGAGGAGTCCAGCTCTGAGGAAGATGAGCTCGACCTCGAATCGCCTTCTCCGAGTCCCCTGGCGAACCGGTTCCCCCGGGCTGACCGCGGTGGTCCGAATCGTGGAGTGGGTCTCCGAGGCCGAACGTCACGGGTCCGTCCGTGAGACCCTTCATCTATGAGTGTCCATGTCACCTGCATTAGCAGCGGGAGGAGGAGGAGAAGGACGACGAGGGCGACGAGCACGACAATAACGAGGAGGACAACGACGAGGAGGATGAGGGAGAGACTTCCGTCGTGGTGCCATGTGTGGTCCTTTCACGAAGCCTCTGTTTCGACCCTCACTCCTAGCCCACGACCCTACGGCTTGTGTTCTGCGTCATGTATCAATGCTTACTGCGTACTCTAGTATCGAGTTATCCATAATCACGTTGCTTCACCTCTACTATTTCGGCAACATCTGCGGGCGCAGGATGTTCCTCCAACCTCATTGAGTTCGTTTTGACGGGTTGTCGGTTCGTCTCCGCTTCACTCAATCGCTGTGCACGAGGCTGCTACTCAACTTAACCACCAGACGGTGCAGAAAGATACATAATCTTCGACTGGTTTGATGGTTACAGTGCGGTGGTTTTTCATATAGCATTCGTGGTGTAGCGGTAACATTGGGTCTTCCCATGGCCTAGCTCCGGGTTCGACTCCCGGCGGATGCATTTTGGTGGGTATGCTGACTCCTCTCCTATAACAGTGACCCACAGTTGCGTAGTCTTTATCATACCCTCACAAGAACTTTTTTGTGAATCCCCAGGAAGGGCCGAACCCTAGTTGAGCATAGGTAGGAGTTAGAAGTGAGATCGCGGCACTGCGAGACCACTAGCATGGTGTTTGATCGACGATCAGGGTCACACCGGAGACTGGAATGACAAGCCCTGTATTGGAAAGCAATAACAAAGCCCCTGGCGATACAGATATCTATCTGCCTAGTGAATACATATGCGATATGCAACGCCCAGTCCCGATCCTCCCTGCGAGACGCGACTCTCGCGCGCCGTCGCCCACGGCCCATGTGCCGTGGATGCCTTAACCTGTGAGAACGGAGGACGGGTGCGTCGAGCAAGGGCGCGTGAAGAGTGGAAAGCTTTAAGAGAGAGAGGAGAGACGCAAGGGAGGAAGTAAAGGCGGAATAATGGTAGCGAGAACTGAGTCTAGATATGCATGGGGGACGGGGAATGCGATGTGTGCGTGTGCGATGTGCAGTGCGTGCGATGGTTGTGTGCGAGCTGCGTGGAACAGGGACCAGATGTGACGGACGGTCGTGAGGGGTCGTGCGATACCAGATGAGACTAGTCAGGTCGTGTGTGAGGGAAACGAGACGGAGCGCGGGTGTTGCTCAGAACGTCTCAGTGACCGCGACCGAGAAGTCGGAGAAGTAGGTGTTCTGGCTCTTGGGCGATGCCCACGAGGGGTTGGAACCTGCGGATATGAACTCAGGAACGTTGTGATCAGGAAAGGATGGGTAAAGGGGACGCACCGCCGAAGAACGTCTGCATCTGGATACCGCGGATCTTGCCAGAGTCGCTGTTGCGGTAGACAAGGCCCTTGACCGTGAAGATGCTCTTACCCTCAACGAATAGCTCGAGCTCGCCGTTCTCCTGCCCAACGTCGTTCAACTTGACACGCTGGCCGATGGTCTTACGCTGACCAGCCTTGAAGTAGAAGGAGCCACGGCCGACAGAAGCGCCGTACGTGTCGTTGCAGTCGGACTCGGGTGCAACATTGCAGAGACGCTTGTTGGCAGAGTAGTCGGGCGGGAGGTAGGTGTAGACCTCGCCCGCACCGTCAGTGCGCCACATGAAGCGAGTGGAGAAGCAGCGGTCATCGCGACGGCCACCCGAGCAGGAAGCAGCAATTGATTCGCTGTTGCCGCCGTCTGTGATGATGGAGTTAGTGCAGATTCACGACTGAGACGATCAATCATCTGGTACAATCAACAAGAAATAAGGTGCAGCAATTCAGCTACGATCGACGATGGCGTTGCCTGATTGACACAAACGCCCAAACGGCCTTGTGCCGAGCGGCTCGCCGCAATTAGGAGCACACACTGCGGCAAGGCGAGACCGACCATTGCTAGAAAGGGAGAAAACGCTTGCTGAGCTGGCACTCACAGAAGCCGGGGAGCTTGCCGCCCTTGTTGAAGTCGAAGTCCTCCTCGAAGTAGACCGAGTAAGAGAGAGTAGCCTCCTTAGCGTTATCGAGGTTGAAGTTGTCAGGGCCGGTGGCGTAGAACGAGAAGCCACCCTCGGGGCTGTGGCCAAAGGTGTAGGAACCCTTGGGGTAGTGGGCCTGGACAGACTTCTTGCCGTCGGGCGCGGTCACGTAGTCGTGCGAGAGCGCGGAGAGGAGCTTGGTAACACCAAACGTGTTGTCGTTGAGCGGGAGGGAGTTATCAGAGGAAGTGGAGGTGGTCCACTTCTTGAGGGCGTTGACGGGGAAGAGCTTCTTGAGGAGGCCGGTAGTGGCTGAAGAGTCATCGTCGTCGCCATCATCTGAACCCTTGGTAGGAGTGGACGCAGGCTCTTTGCTGGTGCTCGTAGCCTTGTGCGAGGAACTCGACTCGTGGGTCGAGGACGGCGCGTTCGTGGACGAAGCCTTCTTGGTCGTGCTCTCCTCCTCAGCGGTCGAGGTGGGGAGAGCCGAGAAGGTCGATTCCGCGGTGCTGGTCGGGACCTCTGTGGGGAGCGCAGCGGACTGCGAGACGGCGACGCTGCTCGGGAGCTGCGAGGCCGCTGAGTGGGTCCTGCAAGTCCTCCTGTGATGGCGGTGGAGGGGAACAGCAGAGACGGAGACGAGGGAGAAGGCAACGAGGGTAAGGAGAGTCCTGAACGCGTGCATGATGGCTGTTCTTTGAAAAAGAATGACGAGCTTGTAACCGAGTGGATAGAGACCGTGGGGGTGAAAAGAATGACTGGTGCGAGAAGCACACAACCGAGCGGAGAGAGTGAGGAGGGAGGGAGAAACGGGGATGGAGATGAGGTTGAGAAGAAGAAAGGATACCGCGAGCCAAGCAAATATCTACCCATCAACCGGCCGACGCCGCCATGCAGTGGCGCGTCGCCGTGCGCGATTCCCATTCCAACACCACTCCGGGCCCTGTTCTGCTGCCCGCGCCCGCGTCCGGCCATTGTTCTCGGAGGCCCACGGTCGATGATTGTCTGCTCGTCGGCCAGACGACTCACAAAAGCCACACGAAGGTGATAGACTAGAACGCGCACGCAAACACACCAACTTCATGCGCAAAGTGCGCCAAGCCTCTTCTCCTTCTTGTCAGAACGGCTTGACCATGCCGGCGCGGAGGCGCTATTCGTGATGTCCATATGCAATGCATGTTGCTACCCAATCGCGGCCCTTAAAGTCACTTGAGCCACCCTTCCTCCCTGCACCGGTGTACGTTCTCCGAGCGGGATCGCGCCCTGTTTCTTGCGCTGCGTGATAGTTTTCACGGCCCAGATCGCGGTCGAAGGAAGCTGGGAACAGCGAGAGAGTGGAGCTGCGTTGACTGGTCGCAGCATGTGGATGAGCGCTGAGCATATAAACTGTCAAATAAATGTTTGACTACGACCTGGACGCATGCGCATGGAGAACGTGCGTTGCACTGACACACTCTGCGTCGTAAAACCTGAAAGTATTCTCCTGTTACTGCGCTGAAGAACAAAAAGCAAGCCTACAACCGCTGCCAGCGGCCAGCCTACGTACGGCTCTAGGCTGCGGACGCAGGCGCTACCTGAATATCGTACATGCAAGCGATGGGGATCATGGAGTATATGTCGCGCGGTTGATCCCGTCAAACCTCTGCACACCTCACAGGTTGACCAGGAACGTATCGTGATCTGGACGTTTGCGAGAATGTTGTATCGCGATCCGAACTTGTGTCTCAGTGTCTGTCTGCTACCGCTCCTCGAGGTTGAAAGGTGCTTATCTGAGCTCGAAGTTGAGTAGAACCATCAGGGAAGTTTTCGCTCCTTTGATGGCTGCTCAGGAGGATCGACTAGAGTCTAGAGGATTGTTCAAGGCGGTTTCCAATGTTTGATACTAACCCTGAATGATCCGTCCCTTTCTCATGATCAGCTCCACAGAATGATGATGTTTCGTGAATGCAGCGGTGATCGCGTACCTCTGAATGACGATATAACGTATGTATTAACTCTTCAGTCTCAAGTTCTTACCTCACCTGCTCAATTCTAGAACCTCAACGCCTTGACAATAGGATATCTGGTCAGTGGAAACAATTTCTCTGACTCCGTAGCCCCGCGAAGCTCAATCCGCCCTATACCTTCATAATCGTTTACTTAGATTGCTTTTAGTCAACTTTGAATGGACATGCTAACCGTCGGCTATCACTGATTGAGTGGAACATAGTATGACGTCAGGGGCATCTATGCTGGGACACACTGGATGCCGATGGAGCACACTGGAAGGATCCCAGATAAAGACCGCTGAATAGCCTCGAAGAGCGTAACGTAGTAACTTCTAGCGATTAGTACACGTACACAGTACACTGAACTGGGGAAGCCTTGTCATACTATCGATACAGTTGCGAGACTGGAGCTCGAATCGTCACTCGGACGAGAGCCAAAAAATGAGCGTCGCACTCGGTGCGAAGAGTCGGGAGTCGGATGCATCGTCCGGGATGCACCTCATAACTGAGTCGTGAATCATTTGAGTCTTGAGTTCTTGAGTTGCGGCACGCTGGTCGTGATCTTGATATTGAATGTCCCCAGCAGAAGGCGGGGTGGTCGTGTGCGTGTCGGTGCTCACAGCTTCTGGGTGATGGCCACCGAGAAGTCGCCGAAGAACACGTCCTGGTCCTGAGGCGTCGACCACGACTTGTCTCCTCCTGCAACACAGCGCGAACGCGTCAATCAGCCATCCCGGCGCACACAGGAGTAAACGTCGCGGTAACGCAACACTCACCGCCGAAGAATGTCTGCATCTGGATGCCACGAATCCGCCCAGCTCCCGCGGTGCGCAGCACCAGGCCGGGAACGGTGAACATGGACTTTCCATCCACGAACAGCTCGAGCTCGCCATTCGCCTTCCCCACGTCGTTCAGCTTCACGCGCTGCCCGATCGTCGTCCGCTTCCCCGGGGTGAACGTGAAGCTCCCGCGCCCGACAGACGCGCCGAAGACGTCGTTGCAGTCCGACTCGGGCGCGACGGAGCACACCGCCTTGTTCTCCGCGGCGCTGGGCGGGAGGTACGTGTAGAGCTCGCCTGCGCCCTCGCGCCGCCACATGAAGCGCGCGGAGAAGCAGCCGTCGTCGCGCCGGCCGCCCGAGCACGATACAGCCTCGCCGTCGCTATCGCCTCCATCTGCAGAGAGTCAGTCCATCGTCAGCGTCGTGATTCAGTGCGAGTGTTTCGGAAAAAGGACGCACAGAGGCCGGGGAGCTTGCCGCCCTTGACGAAATCGAAACCGTCGGGGAAGAGCACGGAGTACGAGAGCGTCGCCTCCTTCGCGGTGGTGAGGTCGACCGCGTCCGGCCCGGGCGTGTAGAACGAGATGCCGCCGCGTGGGGTGTGCGAGGGGTTAAAGGAGCCCTTCGGGTAGTGCGCCTGCATGGAGAGGACGCCGTCGGGCGCGGAGACGATGTCGTGGCTGAGATCCTTGATCGCGTTCGTCACGGGCAGCGTCCCGGCGTTGAATGGCAGGGCGCCGGAGATGGCTTTCGAGACGGTCCACGAGTTACTGTCGGAGACGGGGAAGAGCTTGGAGGTGGCACGGGTGTGTAGTTGGGTGAGGTCGCTGGGGACGGGGAGGGCAGAGACGGACGCGAGTCCGAAAGCGACGATGAGCAGTATGGAATTGAACATGGTGAGAGATTTTCTGAAAGAGCGTTGTTAAGAGAACGGGATACAGCACAGCTGTGAGAGAGCGTGAGGGGAGTGTGAGAGAGCGTGGGGGGAGAGCAGGGGGGAACGTGAACCAGCGGCGTCGAACGAGAGCGAGGGAGACATGACGGGAGCGAGGGCAGCTTTATACGGTCCATGGCGCACGGCACAAAGTAGAAAGGGTCAAACAATACACGGGGCAAAGCCTCGCACCTACCACATGATCCTAGACACCGCCGGAGACGCAAGAGTGATAGGGCAGACGCCCATTTCGAAAACAACAATGGGGCGCTTGTTTCGGCGGGTTGATTGTTCTTTCTGAGACGTCGCCGATGGCCACCGCCTTTCTGCCGGATTTTTTACAGGGTGACATGAATTATCAGAGCAATATGGCGTTCTCTTGAGTGTGAACGTTCAGGCCTTTAAGCTTCAGGCCTCAGGGGTAGCTTGGCGGCTGGCCCCTACTCTCCTATACCAGTGCGAACGAATTACGCAGAAGCATCAGTTACTCCATTCAGCATCTAGCATGTTTCAATCCAAATATGGATGGATGTAGATGTGGATGACATACAATGGTAGTATGATACAAAATCACTCGACACCGGACCACCTCCATCAAGGTGGCGTCCATGACTCCATCCGGAGATGCAATCCATGGCGACTGTTGACGACGTGGCTGCAGGGACTTCAGCATCATAGCTCCGAATGTAACTGCGCCCGTAATCAACGCCGGAACGATCTGACTGGGGTCGAAGCAAACCTGAGTGTCTCAGGAGCAGACAGAGCGGGTTGCCTGTGTGATACCAGGATACATCGCGTTTGAGACCTTGCCGTGTGCTGCTTCATCAACGCTCAGGTCCACAAAGAGCGCAAAGTCACTGTGGACCTCACTACGCCGACCCGATCCGCTCTTGGACTGTTACTACGTGCCGCACGCGCACCACATGTTCGCGATGCCAGCGATCACTGTGTCTATGTCAGCTTGCGAGATACTCAGTCTTTACTTCGTCTTGAACATGCATACCTCCTCGTAATACTAGCAGGGACACCTCGCATCAACCGAAACCAAGAAGGGAACAGGGATGAATCGTGTTAAAGCAACAGATCGCCAGACGGATTCGAACATTATAAGTAAGTATTAGTATTCAAGCACATCGCGCAAAGCGAACATTTCCCGATGGCCTCAACAGTCTGATGATAGCCGCTCAACGCAGACCCTAACCCGGACGGTTAGGGTTAGGCATTGACCCTAAAAGAGGGTTAGGGCCCGTGCGCAAGGCGTCTAGTGCCTGGGGGAGGCCCCAGGTCTGCTCAAGGTTGTCCTGACTCCACGGTCCACCACCATCCTGATTTCTCCCTCTTTCCCCTCGGACGCGTCTTCATCAGAGCTGTCGCGCATTCGTGTCCTGGTTATCTCCATGGAGCGTAGTCCTGACCCACAGCACCTCGTGTTTGCCCCCAATGGCAAACCCGTGCAGTTCTACTTGTGGGGGACAAACGAACCCCACTCTGACTGGGGTCTGAGCGCAGGTCAGAGAGAGAAACTCACGCAGCAGATCGAGGTGAGTGCTCACTGTGTATTTGTATTCTACACGCATTACGGGACCGCCTGTAACCACAGGCGGAAGATGGCATACATCTGTCCCGTTGCATAGCGCACGATTCGTCTGCGCGTGCATTTATGTAGTTCGCGTGTCGCTGATAGACGGCATACACAGGAAAATGGAGGCGAGCTGTGCAACGACGTGCCCAAGGTTGGCACGGTGATCGTGCATGAGCGCGGCCATGCCGCACTCAAGGAACGATACGCATTGGTGAAACATCGATATGCGGAAATGCCGACTTTCGTCAAAAAATGCATCAAGAAAAGGAAGTATGAGCACGAGACGCAGGTGATCGTGAAGCCTATGGGTGGCCGTGCTCCCGGCACGTGTGTTATCCTTGTTCAAAACCAGCGAGTTCGCGCGTAGCTCACGTCGACGTACAGATCCCGCCAAGAGTACACCCCGGAAGACGACAAGCATCTCGTCGAGTACCTTGCCATGGCCATACCTGATCCCAACCAAGGCGGGCGGTCAGGCAACCGGGTCTGGCAGCAACTCGTGGCTTGTGATGTATGTCGTATCGCGTTGCTCGCCTATGCATATACACCCGTCCTGATAACCACGTCCTACGTGACATCTCCCTCTGTCAGCAACCCGAGCTCGAATGGGCGAGCCGGCATACATGGCAGTCCTGGCGGAACCGCTACAAGAAGCAGCAGGTTCCGTTCGACGCGCTCATCGCAAAGGAGGTCAAGAGGAACCCGCCGCCAAAGGACGGCAAAGGCCGATTCGAGTACGACCGTCGCGTCAACAAGCGCGACATGCAGGACTTCTGGGAGGCGCAGGAGCAGACGAAAGACGACGACGAGGGCTACAACGAGTTTGACCGGGAGAGTGGCGACGATAGGGCGCAGGATGCGCCTGCTCCATTCAAACGGCGGCGCACGGATCCTGGATCGGGTAGTGATGATGAAGAGTTCGAAGAAATAGGACGTCAAGAGTGAGAATCGCACTGTGTTCTCAGTAGTTTACTACTCGCTCACGGGTCGGTGGGTTCGTGTAGGTTCGATGGTCCTCGCAACTCGCGCGACGCGGCCCCCGCGGTCCCCTCACCCCCTCCCCAGCCTCAGCCTCAGGCCCCCGTTGCTGCGAATCATAGGAAAAAGGGCCCTGCTCCTCGCTCCGTCGTCCGCCCTTCGAAGCCCAACCCTGCCGCGTCGCAGATGCAGACATCGGGACCGATGAGCTCGCAGGCGACGCTCGTGGACCTTGTGCCGACGCAGATGCGGAACGCTCCTCCTTCTCAGCAGCAGGCCGAGGCGGGGCCTGGGCCGCGCACGGTTGCTCTGCGCAAACACCGGCGCGATGCTAAGAAGCGGGAGGAGGAGGAGGATAGCGACGACGGGAAGGGACAGGACCAGGAAGGAGCGAGCATCGAGGAGCAGCCTGCATCAGCCACCGTGTTGCAAACGAACGACGAGCGCAGCGTCGAGGACATCCTGGACCTGACGGACGATACTCCCGATCCGGATCAGTCATCCAGAGAGCTCGACACCGACGACGAGCGCACGCGCCGGTCTATCCTCCCCTCCAATGCTGCCGTCGCGGGGCGCGCTGTTCCCCTGCTCGACGGCCACGATGAGGAGGAGTTCGCACGGACGTATGCCACAATGATACAGACCTCGCGACGTGCCTCGGTCCCCCTGCGACCCCCTTGCGTATATTGCGCGACGACGACGGAGACTCGACATCGTCGCACGAGAGCGCTGTGCCTCTCCCGTATACGCGGGCGAGCGCGGAGAAGCGGAAACAGCTAGCGTATGTCCCTCCGCCTGATACGCGCGCGGCAGCAGCAGCGGCTGCGGTGGTGAGTGCAACGTCGGCTGCGGCGAGGCAGACCCAAGGGGCTGCTGAAAGGCGGATTAGCGGGAAAGTGTTGCGCTCCCGGATCGTGCCGAGGCAGCGGTAAGAGGATTCGTCCTGGGTGCTCTCTGTTTTGGTTCTGGTGATGTTCTCTGGTTTCTGGATGGATGGGACCTGGATTTCGCAATATGGATTCATGCATATCGGTATATAGACCATCTCCTAGGTACATAGCAGCAGTGGCAGCATTCAATTATACGTTCTCCCCATATTGACACAGTAGTGAATGTCTTTATACTTGCTCGTCTACCATGTACCGTTCTCTCAGTTCACGTTGTGTGTCAATCTCAAGCGATGAAGCGTAACTTGTCCTCCGCGCGTCTGAACATCTCTTCACACTTTGATATGGCCGACCACGACCACCAAACGCACTCTCATGCTCATACTCATGACCACGCAGGACATCATACTCACCCACACGATGGCGATTCAGGTCATGGGCACGAACACGAACACCACTTCGCCGCGGCCAACCGCGCATACTTCGACGAACACGCGCACACACATTCCGGCGGCGCAGCAGCGCATCCGCACGCACACGAGCTCGCCGTCCGCGAGGTCTCCGCGATGCAGCGGTTCTGGCCCGATCTCTTCGATGAAGAGCGTACGGTTGCGATGGACTATGCGTGCGGCACGGGTACGTCCGTCTCTAGAATGTGTTGAGCGAGGGATGCACATGCACAGTCATTGTTACGGTCGCGGTGTCTCTGCGAGGCAGGGATGGTCTCGCAGCAGCTGTGCCAGTACGTGAAGAGTGTCGTTGGGATCGATATCAGCCAGGCTTCGGTCGACTTGTACAACGCCCAGGCGGTGAACCAGGGACTGGAGCCTGAGGAAATGAGGGCTGTGTGCACGGAGTTGAAGGGTGTGCCAGGCGAGTTGGATGGGATCAAGTTTGATGTCATCGTTGTGAGTACTCAGCACACATACCTTCTCCTTTCGAATGTCGGGAGTGGAGGGAACACAACATCACCAATATTCTGAATGTCCGCGCTGTAGTGTTGCGCATCGTACCACCACTTCCCCTCCATCGAAGACACTACGCGCGTGCTCGCGTCCTTCCTTAAACCCGGGGGCTCGCTGCTTGTCGCAGACATCAAAGCCGCTGGGGACAACCGCGAGCTATTCGCGGCGTCTCATCACCACATCGTCCCTCATACGCATGGGCTGTCCGAGGAGGCGGTGAGGAGTGCTTTCGAGGGCGCGGGGCTCATAGGCTTCCACTTCCGGGATGCGTTTTGGGCGAAGCTCAAGGCGACGAAAGAGGAGACGCAGTGGTTCGTCGTACGGGGCGAGAAGCCGATATAGTTTGAGGAATGGTGTGAGGTTGATGCCGTCAAGGGAGGTTCTTTGTATCGCGGGTCTGCGTGCTGATCCCCCAGTACGATGTATTTGTAGGGCCTATCAGGTCATGGAGTGCAATGATTCGCACTTCGAGCGATAGGCGCGATATCGTGGGCGACGGTGACACTGAGCGAAAGGCAAAACACTCATAGGACAGGATACAAGGTGAGATTCGATGGGCGATTCGTCGACCCTTTGACCAATACTTGCAGGAACGCTTGGGAGGCGAGACGTCGTCTACATACAAGCCACTTTTCTGTTCCTCCTTGGGCCACTCGAGCTGCAGGACCCTTTCAAGCAGTTCGAGGTCGTTCGATTCCATCCGACTTCCGCTTGTTCGGGTCGATTTTGCCTCCAATTCAAAGCTGAAGCTACTTCCAAAGCTTCAGAATTACGTAGCAGGCGCGGTGCCAGCGTGGCATCCTGCGGATGAGTCGAACTCAGTCTTTCCCGCACTTTCCTCCCCTTCACCGGGGGCATGAATGCATGTAACGAGCTGTTACATTCTGATCAAATGGTGGTCAATGTACAAATGTATCAAGCGTGATGCAGCACGTTACATTGTATTTACACGCTGATTACACGAGGCATTTTGAGTGTGACTAGAATGTAACAGGAAAATGCGGTTTATTCAAAATGCCTTTTGCATGAAACACCTTGATACATGGTAATGATATTTTGACAGTGATCAACATGTATCCAGAGTGTAACAGCTTGTTACATTCACTGATGCCCCCGGTGCTTATGGTGAAATACAGCACAATGGTGTCCTGATCACTCGCTCGTGGGCCTGCGATCCTACAGTATGGTCTCGCCCCCTCGACACAAACGTCTCTCCGTCTCCGAGTAGGCACGCACAAAAGGAATTCAAGAAACTTTACGCTGAGGCATGGTGGCAAGCGGGCCATTGGAGCGCCCTGTCGCCACAGGATGGCGCATACAATGATCAGGCTCCGCCTAGGATACTACTTACCCTGAGCTGGGCCGATCGTGGCCCGCGATATAACGGCATATCTATATTGGGCACAGCTCAGCTCCGTGCAAGGCCGGAACCGACATGGTCTGTCATCGAGGCGGTGGTAACATCCCTTGGCTGCGGGCCAAGGTTGCTCCTGAAGTCAGAGGTGTTGTCAATTCCCATTTTTGTGGCAAGTGAGCGCCTCAGCTGGTCATAGAACCTCATCGTGGTGCGCCACGGACCTTTATATATACTGAGAAACTTGGTATCACCATCTCGAGGGCGATACGATACTACGGACCTGGAGGCATTCGCCTGGAAGAGATACCGGAGCCTCAAGCTGGGGAGAAGCAAATCAAGATCAAGGTATGTTACCCACGTTTCATAGTCCTGTTCTGAGCACTGATTCTAGTGAACAGGTAGCTTGGTGAGTACATATGTGTTCACGAAGGACGTGGGTTGGATAGGGTGGACTCGGAGGTGGTTAGAAATGCTGAGACGGCCTGTCCGTCACGTGCCGGATCCCGGCCCGCCACCCGGTGACCCTTGTTGGCGACCATTGTGGCCTAGTATTAGTCTGCATCTCTATCCTCGCCACTGAGCACAAAGTGAGTATCCCGGGCTCCAGCTATTGTCCCAACATTCGCTTGCCGGTACGTCATTCCTGATGTAGTGAAGACCAAAGCTAGAATTGAATTCTGCTTACAGACCGCAATCTGTCACGACAATATTCAGAACGGTATAAATTACCCACCCAGTTCTCTTGACCCTGGTATGTCCTCTTCCACCTCTCTTCTCTAATTATGTCGACACCTGAACCAACTATAGTCACTGCGCCTCTTACTACCTGTACTCCACTGCATGTCCAACTCGCTGGCTACGGCAAATTCAGAACCGACCTCGACGCCGACGCCAAACAGAAGAGAAAAGAACTCGGCAGAGGGTAACGCACACATGGGCACCTTGATCGACTCCACCTTCTTCTTGCCAACCTTTCTGCCTACTCCCGAATCCGCTAGGCGAGGCAAGACCTCTTCAAAGCCACACGTCATGCCACAACGGATTGTCGATATGATACTCAAGGCCACCAGTGAACGACAGATAGCAGAAGCCTGGGTGAGTGTCGTAGCCACGCCAGTGTTGGTTGCCGTGCTCTAACTCCATAACCAGGCAGCATGGTTGACCCCCACTAGTAAGAACGCGAAAGGGCCATGTCCAGGCTATCGACTCGGTCTATCGCAAGATCGATGGGATAAGGGCGACACGAACAAGCTCAAGGTGGATGGTGCGCTCTACTTACAAGAAGAGTTCGTTGACGACGGGCTTCCTCACTGGGAAGCTATGCGTGCGCTTTTGGAGTTCAAAAAGACGGCGGATGGCAGCGTCGATTCATACAACGACAAGACCAAAGGGGACGGGGCTTCAGAAACACGCACAGACGTCCGCGGCCAGATCACCTCGTACGTGGCCCACGCCTTCTCTCATCAACACCGCACATCCGTGCTCCTCTTCCTCGTCACGGGGCGCAAGATGCGTGTCACTCGTTGGGACCGCTCCGGAACCATCTTCACAGAGTCATTCAACTACATAGAACATCGAGACCGTCTCCGTGACATCCTCTGGGGCTTCTCCCTCCTTGGACGCGACAAGCAAGGCCTCGACGACACTGCCACTCCCTTGGACAAAGACGATGTTGATTACGTCAAGATGGATGTTCTTGCAACACCCTGTGACAAGGACATCTCGGAGGCCGAAGGGACGATCGTGGACGACGAGTTGGAGCCTCCTTACACTTTCAAGTTTGTGCGCGCCGCGTTCAGGGAGTCTCTCGATGGACATGCTACTCGCTACCGGTTGACCGTTCCAGTCAAGGATGGGCCCCATCGAACGTTCTTGGTGGGCAAGCCCGTTTTCGTCGCACCCGGTATGTCTGGACGCGGTACGCGTGGCTTCGTGGCGTGGGATAATACTGCCAATCACTTTGTCTTCCTAAAAGACGCTTGGCGACCCTACTACGAGAATGTCGACACAGAAGGCAAGGTTCTGCGTGCTCTTCGCGATGCTGGGGTGAAGAACATCCCGACCTACGTCTGTGATGGCGAGATAGAACAGGTCACCGTGACCCGGGAACACTCGGCCAATGCTTCGTCCAACAAGCCTCCTGCTAAGACTGGAGGTACGAAGAGGAAGACCCGCGCTTCTGCGAGGGCGTCTGTGCACGACGAGGATGCCTTGCAGGATCCGGAACTGATTCCTCCGTGCCAAATGATCTCCCCAAACGATTTCGTCAACCGGGGGAAGAACCTGATCCGAAGCTTCCGCCATTATCGTGTGGTCGTCGAAGAAGTATGCCTGGCTTTGCACAAATTTAAGACCGGAAAACAACTGATGACTGTCGTCCGCGATTGCGTTGAAGGTGAGCGTTGCTGCTTACTCTCGTCTGCAATGCTGCTGAACCAGTTGTCACTTACAGCGCATGCTGGTGCTGTCAATGACGCGAAGATCCTCCATCGAGATGTCAGCGCCGGCAATATGCTTATATGTCCTACCGTCGAGCGCGATAATAAAGATGGGAAGCTACGCGTCGTCTGGAGAGGCATTCTGAGTGATTGGGAGCTGTCGAAGTCTCTCGTGTCAGCTGGCCAGTCCGACCAGGCTCGTCAGCCTGTGCGCACAGTAAGTGATGTATCAGGTTAGGCCTACGCACTTGCTCACTACGTATCTTGTTAGGGCACATGGCAATTCGCATCAGCGTACATTCTAGACAACCCCGACGAGCCCGTTAGAATCGCGGACGAGATCGAGTCCTTCTTCCACGTCTCCCTCTACAACGCACTGCGATATCTGCGCCACAATTGCCCCCACCTTCAAATTGCTATGTTCGATTACTTCGACCAATTCGGGCTTGAAGAACAGCGCTACTGCTGTGGAGACACGAAACGCAATGCCATGCGGTTCGCCCTCATGCGGACCTCGGGCGGCCGTCCCTACCACTTCTTCGACGACAGCGGCAGCTCAGGACACCCTATCAACTCCATCTTCGGCGTCATGCTCAACTGGTTCAAGGCGCGCTACATCAAGGTCCGGCCTGGTGGGGCTGACAGTGCGATTGAGCAGTACGTCGACGACGATGACATCGCCGTCCCGGGCCCGTCTCGGAGGTACGACAAGATGCTGGAGAACCACGACGCGTTCCTGTCGCTCTTGGACGAGAAGCTGAAGCTCGACTGGCCGGTAAACGACAAGGCGGGCGACCAGCTCGCGAAGGCGAAGGCTTCGTCTGGCTCTCAGAGTGTGGCCCAGAGCCGATCGGGGCCAGTGCCCGCACCCAACTTTGAGGGAGGCTCCGGGTCGGAAGACGGAGACGATGGCGAGGTTCGTCGACCCTCTCCCAAGCGTGCGAAGACCAAGGACCCGACAGTGGACGAGGACCCCATAGATGACTTCCCTCGCCCGCCCCCTGGGCTTGCCCGTCTACGAGGAAACCGAACAAGACGAGGAACGTCCTCGCGCACTCCCGCTCCCTACAATTTGCGACGTAACAAGTCCCGGACTAAGTAGACGTACTTGACTCGTATTTCTTCTCATACTTACTATCAGTGCGCATATACCCAGTCTTTGATTGATATCATACATCGGTCCCTACTGTACATTGGTTCGGTTCACTGCGTTCTCTCAAGCCAAGTTCTTTAGCTTACGCGCGGCTTTCTGCGGGCTTGACGCCCCTCGCGATGAACCATGTAATCTCCATCTCGTCCTGCCCGGCGAAGTGCATCTTCTCCTTGCCCGCCACTTTCATCGCGAACTGTCCGAGACCCGCGCCTTCGAAGGTCGTGCGCAACGTCTGCTCGCTGATGCCGTGCTTGTGGGGGACCAGGCCATGGTACGACTCGGGGACGAGCTGGCGTTGGTCGTCCTCCGCCTTGTTGTCCGCGACGAGGAGCGAGCCGCCGGGCTTGAGGTAGTACGCAAGGACGCGGGTGACGTCGTCCATGGACGCGAAGTGGTGGTAGGCCGCGCAGCACTACGTTTCCGCGGAGCAGGGTGAGGGACGTCAGAGATGTATATGTAAAGGAAAGAAGATATCCGTACGATGATGACGTCGAACTTGGTGTCGTCAAGCTCGCCGGGCGTGCCTTTGAGCTCGAGGCAGACCGCCTTCATTTGCTCGGGGGTGAACCCTTGACGAGAGGCCTCGGCGTTGTAGCGGTCGATAGAGGCCTGGCTGATGTCCACACCGACGATGCTCTTCACGTACTTGAAAAGGGCCTCCGAGATGAGTCCTGCAGTGAGAGCACGGTACACGTGGTCAGGAGGGAGGCAGAGTCCGCGGCGCAGAGAAGATGTCGACGCACCTATGCCGCATGCAAAGTCCATGACGGTAGTGCGCTCCTTGTCGAAGAGCTGAGGCCACTCCGCACGGAAGGCTTCGACCTGCTTGCCAGACATCTCGCGCCACTGGGGGTACATCTGCTCGAGTTTCTCGGCATGCTCGTCGTAGTACGCCTTGTTTGCGGCGACGAAGTGATGGGCGTGGCCGTCGTGACTCGGTGCGGCATGAGGAGCGTGGGCGTGGTCATGATTGTGAGCAGTGGCCATTTCGAATCACTATTGATGACTGAAACTTGAAGTCAGGTCACTGGTGATGGTGATGGGGGGTTAGTGTTGACTGTTCAGTCGTGAGTGTTTATATACCTGGCTAGACGTGCAGGGAGTCCCTGAGCTTTGTATCACATTGTCCATGTTTGATCACAGCAGTGAGCCAATTCGGAATAATACTGGTGTGGCAGCGACTGGGAGGGTACTCCCCCTCACCGAGATCCGATCGGTATCACCGCTCGGCTTCCTCCGGTCAACGTAACTCCAGACCTTCAACGTAACAAGCTTCAGTCAGCAGGCGAACCGCCACCGTGCCAAGTTCCTTCTTATGCCCCCCTCATGACCAGTTCATATGACTATTTGAGGTCTTACACGTACCACTTCAGTGCCTAGGCACCGCAATAATGCAGGGTTCGATCACAATGTTCAAGTTGTGACTCGTGCCACATACCACCACCACATGGGCACACACGGACTCATAGCTATGCGCAGATGGCAGACAGCCTAATATGTACGTACGTATGCGTCCGGCAAGCCCGATCACACATTCAAGCACTGGGGTTGGTAATCTCGCACCACTGCAAACATACACCCACAACTCGTCAATCACCCGTCCCGCAAATGATCGCCGCCGAACCCCAAACATCAGCATACTCGCGTCAGGAATCTTCGAGGCCTCACCGGCCTCCCTCACAACCACGAATGCACCATGCGTCCCATACACCCCCTTTTCCGAGTTCTGCAAGTGCTCGCCCTCAACACTACTGGCGATCCTGTCCGCCCGTCGATCCGTCCGCAGAGGCCTCGCCAACCAGTCCACCTTGAGCGAGGCCTTGATTGCGTTACTCGAACTACGCCTTGAACCCGGCCTCGAGGCTCCTGACTTGATGGGAGAGCTAGAACATGTATAAGTATTCAGTATCCAAGCCTGTTCATCTCAGCTGCCTCATCTATATCCCCCTGTTTACATACCTCCCCTCTATTCCTTAGCGTCTCGACTGCAGGTTGTGTGCACCACGACCGTGTTCGCTTTCACTCCGAGTCTGCCCTATTCCCTCCGGCGGCGCAGCGCATGCTGGTCTCGCGCCTACGGTATCTACTGGCAGACCGGTAGGTCTACGTCTGCATTGCCTGATTTTGTAGCACTGAGACCGGCTCTTGCATTCGTGGGCTGCAACACCCTCGTAGTAGTGTGCTACGCAGGGGCCGTGGTTGCTGGGTGCCAGGACACCGGCGGCTATTCTGGGTTGCAACGCCATCGCTTTGCATGCGCGCTTTGACCCCTTGGACCCCGACGCCGCGCGCGACGCAACGTGAGTGGTCAGGATCTTCCCGTCTCACTTTCCTTTGGCATAGAGTGGTTAGTAGGCCGACTCACTGATGTGCTGGACCTTCAAAGTCTTGGTGTTGTGTGTTATTCTGCATCTGTACTTATACCTAGTGATCGCTGATAAATTCGTATTTTGTCCCACCCGGCGCCTGCTCGAGTTGTGTTATGAAGTGTATAGTCATTTTCTTGCGTCGCAATCTTGCCATCGTGAGGTCTGGCACCTTTGACGATGTGCTACGCCAATCCGCTTCTAACTGCCAACGTCCGCAATTTGCGCAACGAGCTCGGAGATCATCTAGGTCAAAGCGTTGGTCCACGTAACACAATCGTTCATACCTGAACAATACACACAAGTATCCATCCTCACGCCGAGACAATCGTAGCTGCCATAGCTTGGACCACCCGGCAGACCACGCGGCGCGACCATCACCTGCCGCGTGGGTGGCAAGTCAAAGCAGAGACCCACAGCGTTCACTGACTCCTCAGCTATAAAAGACCGCCCGAGTGCACACGACTGAGTCAACAACAATCTTCCCTTCTCTCGACCTCTGAGACACTCCTCCACTCGAGATGGACACGGTCCATCATCGTCTTGATGCTCTACCGCACCGCGCTCAGTCGCGTCTCACAGACAAACTTCTCAGGCACTGTACCCCTCGTTGCACGGGACGCCGCAGGCTCGCAGCATCCATTCCTCAGTAGGTGCGTTCTCGTACCCGTTTTTGTGCTGCCATACCTGATTAAACCCACAAGAAGCAGAACGATGCAGGCCGACTCAGAACAGAACACCCTAGGACTCGTATTCCAGGTTCCTTTGTCATCCACTTGCTGGAGCATGGCTTTTGCTGCCAGGATCTCGGGACGGGGATCCTTAATCCAGATCACCGTCCGTACGCCTGTTGTACCACCCACCGGACCTGAACAGTTCCGCTTTCCAAGGCGTACACACAATCCGGCTGCAGAATTGTCCTATTCTGTGCCCATCGGCCCTGCTTACCACTGCGGCAAGATGGACCTCACTGGAAGTGCTCGTCCTCCACTGCAACATGCTCTCGGATCAAGACTCGACCTCCCTCACCAGAGCCATACTGTCACATTGGAAAACTTGCAGGAATTAGACGTGAAGAAGGACCGCCCCGACCGGTTACTCCGCATTCTGCCGCACCTTCGCCTTCCATCTCTAGTGCTGAAGGGCAAGTTTACCATCGACTGCGACTGCTCCGAGTCTATTGATGGACCGCGTACCGCCGCTTCATAGAGGTGAGTGCGACCGTGACCGGTAGAACTGGCACGTTTCACGCGGAGATACTGATGAGCGACTTGCAGAAGGCGCATCGGCGGACCCATTGCCATGGGACTACCGTTACAGGCTTGTTGCTCCTGTGACCGTCAATATTGGGTCTCGGAACCTCAGGAAGTTCAAGTTACGGCGGAGACAACAGCCTCGGACTATCACTTATCAGAACGGCTTTCGACCCACCCGCCCGGGTGGCAGGTCCTTCTCGAGGTCCCCTTGGGCGACTTGGTGCTCTTCCGTGGGACGCCTATGGGACGTGATGTATCCCCCATTCGACCCTTGCTCACTTCTTCGTGAGGATTGTGTAACTTGTAACTTGTTGATCAACATTATAAATGCACGGCCATAAAATTGCCGTATTAGTTTTTAACACCGTTAAGTCACGTATTGAGAGCGTGAGCCTGTCTTGACTCCAGGCTCTTTCGCCTCCAAAAGGTCGCCGTGTATCTGATGCCTTATCCGCAACCCAGGAGTCTGGCAACGGCATCGTGTATAGCAGCAAGCCATAGCCTGGCTCTCCTATGTGGTGTCCCCTAGGCAGACTCAATCGTACATATGATCTATGGGCAGGGGGAAGGGTCACTGCGTTCGAAGTATATTATGATCGCTGTGGCGGC
The DNA here is from genome assembly GCA_022606135.1 of Fomes fomentarius. NCBI lineage: Eukaryota > Fungi > Basidiomycota > Agaricomycetes > Polyporales > Polyporaceae > Fomes > Fomes fomentarius. The sequence continues at coordinate 419,791 of JABYQN010000001.1, forward strand.
AGCCGGCGTTGTAAGTTGAGTATGTGTTCGATGTTGCGACTCCTGAGCGTCTATCAGGTCGGCGTGCCAAAGGACACGAGTCTGAGCTGAAGCGAGGAGTAAGATTGTGATGATATAACTCGCAAAGCATGTCGTAGAGATACATGGAGATGGCAGTCATAGATATTATGTATCAGAGCTCACACATGTATAGCGTAGTAGCAATCAACGAGGTGCAAGGAGGGGGGGACTTGCCACTCTAGCACGAACATCCGCCGGACTCGTCCTCGGTGTTGAGGGTGCGTCCTGGTGTTACCGTGGAAGACTTGTTACTTGACGATTCGCCCTCTGGGTTGGCGTCGACGCTAGATCGATGTTAGGACGGCTAGGTTACATTCGTGCGAGGATGAACGCACTCATCCCGAATGACTTTGGCCATCGTGTAAAATGCCTCATCGACATTCGTCGAGTTCTTGGCCGATGTCTCGATGAACGGTATTGACAACGCGTCAGCAAACTCCTGCAAGGGAACAATGAGTACGTCGTGTTCGGAAAGAGCGGACCAAAATACTGACCTTCGCTGCTGAATACTCGACGACCTTCCTCTCGACTAGGTCGGACTTGTTGCCGATAATGAGCTTCTTGACGTCTTCGGACGCGTACCGCTCAATTTCCTGCATCCAACCCTTCACATTCTTGAAAGTTTCTACATGTGCGCAGGAAAGGAGGAACGTGATATGTGAAAAGTTAGTCAGGTTGTGATCGTGATGAGCATTGAGTGTGTCACATGCGTACCCTCGTCGGTGACATCATACACCATGATGATACCGTGTGCGCCGCGATAATACGCCGCTGCAATTGTGCGGAAGCGTTCTTGCCCAGCAGTGTCCCACTACGAGCGTACGAAGCATCAGCCGACGGTTCGCAAGCAGTGTAACTGATGATCTTGATGCATACGGACGGGGTGATGTGCAAGAGCGCAAGGGGGGAGAGGGGGGACTGGATTGAGTCGGAATTGAGACACTCACAATCTGCAGCTTCACTGTCTTCCCCTCAAGCTCAATTGTTCTGATCTTGAAGTCCACACCAATCGTGCTCAAGTAACTGTCCGTGAACGAGTCCTCCGCGAACCGCAAGAGCAGACATGACTGTCACACGAGGTGTCGAGGTGTTCAGGGCATGGAATATCAACGTGTGGCATGAACGTACCTTTCCCACGCCAGAATCACCAATGAGCAGGAGCTTGAAGAGGTAGTCGTAGCCGTCGGGCATCGTGTCGGTTGAAACTGAAGGAATCCAGACGTATCTGAGGATGTGTACAACCGTCCTGGGGCCTGGGCAGGTCGTGGAGTCCAGGTTCAAGTTGGGTGGTCCAGCTCAGCAGAAGGGAGGGTCAGGGGTAACGCCAACCGGTGTTTGAGCACTGCTTTCTCGCCGCTGGCTGTCTGGGTGCCTTTGGCAGGAGAGATACTAGCGAATGGGCAAACAAGCCCGGTCATTTCGGGGTGCATCATGATCAAGGTGTGATTCAAGCGCTCGCGGCACCGCCCGCTTACGGCCTTTGATTATGTCAGCTATTTGGTCCAGAGCCTTTTGCCAAACATCCATCTGGCGCTTAGGGAGCCCAGCCTCCAGCCACAGTTCCCCTCCGAACCTATCGCCGTGACTTGCAATAGATGCCCTTGTTAACCCAGGGCAGCAGCCACTCCTCAGACTACTTTGACGACGATCCAGACTTTGTTAGAGCTCTTGGCGAGTTTGACATCCCGGTGCCTGAATCCATCGAAGACGAAGAACCACCGCTTGCACAACGTCCCAAACCTCTAGACGATGAACCACCGCCTCCAACCCAACCATCTCGCAAGCGTGCAAGATCCCCGCTGCACGAATTCGATGACGAGGCTGGGACATCGTATCATAATACGTTAAATGCAGTGGATGCGTTCGACGAAGGTGAGGGCTACTTGGGCTCCAATACGTATGGCGCCTCGCGTTTCGGCGAGTTTGGCGAGTATATGTCGAGGAAGAGGGCGAAGCTGCAGATTCAGAACACGGAGATGGATGATGAGGACGACGAGTCACTAAGGAGTAGTAAGATCTTTCAGGGTCTGCAACTCTATGTGCGCACATCCCCCCAGCTCAGTGTGGTAGGAATGCTAAGCGTATGCGCAGATCAATGGCTGGACTGAACCGTCCGTGCAAGACTTGCGGAAGCTGATCATTCAGCATGGTGGTGTATTCCATGCATATCTGGACAAGAAGTCGCTCGTGTAAGTCTTGTTTCACCGCCTTTGCATGCGTTCCTTCACAATATACCCCCAAAATGAGCGCCAGGTCGGCACGGTATGTGCTCAGACAGCTCAGGAGTAACTGGCTCACTTGTTGTCCAGAGCTAGTGCAGACATTGCCTGTGCATTTTGGCTCTATACTGGCGCAACTCTGGACAATATCTGGACCAGTTGTATACAGTATGTGTAAAATGTCCAGCTTGTGGGGGTGTAGCTGACTATGTACGATTAGGTAGAACTCTTTGGGTTTCACACCGGATTGACCTCTCGTTTACAGAACCCATGTCATCACATGCTCACTCACGCCCGCCAAAGTTCGCGAGTTCAAGCACATGAAAGTCGTTAGCCCAGAATGGCTCGTCGACAGCGTGAAGGCGGGTGCGCTTCTACCATGGCACGACTACATCTTTCGTCCGGGGGAACGAGCCGAGCAGACTCAGGGTCGGCAAGTTGGACAGAAGTCGCTCTTCGACAAATCCGTCTCTCAGGCTCCTAAGCCTTCGGTTCAAATGCCTATATCCGTGGACGACGACAATACAAGGGACACAGTGCTTACCTTGGAGCAACCGGCAGGTCCTTCGAAGCTCCATATCGTGGAGAAGCCGACGGTCACTCCACCTCGTACGCCTCAGAAGCAAAAGCAGGCTCTCCTGAGCCCGCGCAAGTCAGCTCCTGCAACTCCCTCTCGTCCACTTTTCACGACCGATCCCTCGACCCCAGAACAAGCCGAGCATGTTCCCGGATACGCCGCGTTCAAATCAAACCCTAATGCGGAACGCGCGATGGCCGATCCAGCATGGCGTGCGGCACACACGTCAGTCGCACCGGACTTCATCGAGGGATACTACAAGAACTCGCGTCTCCACCACCTATCGACGTGGAAGGCCGAGCTCAAAAACCTCGTTGCGGAGGCACAGGAGCGCGCGGAGAACGGAGGACCGGAGGCGTGGAAGAAGATGGCGCAGGAGACCAGTGGTGCACACGATGGGCCGATGAGCGCCAGCCAGACTGCTGTCGACCGCATCGTGCAGGAGAACCTCGGCGGGAGGGGACTGGGCAGCAGTGGGTTCGAGAGCGACGTGAGTATGCGTGGCGCGAAGCTCGTCAAGCAAGCCACAGGCAAAGGCAAGAGCAAGGAGAAAGCCATGGACGAGGAGCGCGTCATCATGCATTGCGACTTCGATAGCTTCTTCGTCTCTGCGGGTCTTGTCGACCGTCCGCATTTGCGCGGTAAGCCTGTGGTTGTGTGCCATTCCCAGGGAAATACAGGTGGTGCGTCGAGTACGAGCGAGATAGCGAGCGCGAGTTATGAGGCTCGTAAGTTCGGCATCAAGGGCGGTATGAGGTGTGTCCGTCACCCTCTTCATTCCTTATGCATAGATTGATCGCTCGCTGCCAGCCTTCAGCAAGCTCGTAAACTATGCCCAGCTGTTATGACTATTCCATACGAGTTCCAGCGGTAAGTCTGCGCCTTCGTTGCGTTGCATAAGAGACGCTAAGTGTAATCATAAGATACAAGCAGTTCTCTCTGCAATTCTACACAATTTTGATAACCCACGCCGATGATCTCCAAGCTGTTTCAGTCGACGAAGCTCTCGTCGATGTGACGAGCAGCGTTGCTCGCATTCGCACAGAGTTGGCCGAATGCTCAGAACCAGCAGGAGAACCGAGCGACCCAGCCAAGGATTTCGCAGAAGCCATCCGCGCACAAGTCCGGAAGATAACTGGATGCGAAGGTACGCACTTCATTCCCTTGCCCGCCAATACCCTAATCACCAGTGGCGACAGTGAGCATTGGGATAGCAAGCAACATCATGCTGGCACGACTCGCCTCTCGACGCGCGAAGCCGGCCGGCTCCTTCCACCTCCGTGCGGAGGACGTGGCGGAGTTTCTTGCGCCGCTCGACATCGACCAGTTACATGGTTTTGGGTACGCCGCGCGGCAGAAGGCTCTTGACAAGCTCGGGTCGACGAACTTGGGCGAGCTGACGAAGAAGAGCAAGGCGACCCTGTGCGAGGCTCTCGGGAAAGGGATGGGTGAAACGCTCTACAACGCACTCCGGGGCGTCGATGAGCGGCAGTTGGAGAGCGATAAGCCGCGAAAGTCTGTCTCGTGCGACATCAATGTGAGTTTCCGCATAGCTGCAACTGCTCGACGGGACTAAAGCCTTGTAGTATGGTATCCGCTTCGAGAACAACGAGCAGGCAGAGACGTTCATTTACCAGATGGCGGAGGAGGTATCTCGTCGGCTGAAGAGCATCGACATGCGTGGGCGATCGCTTACCCTGAAGATACTCGTGCGGGACCCGAGTGCTCCTGTCGAGGCCCCCAAGGTCGGTGGGTATGTTTCTTGATAAGCATTCAAGCCGTTCATGTCCACTGTAGTTCCTGGGGCATGGCATATGCGAAGCGTACAACAAGCAGGCTCCACTCATCGCTCCAGGAGGGCGGGCGACGAGCGACGACAAGGTCATCGGAGAGCATGCTTGGCGGCTGCTGAAAACCTTCAACATCGATCCCAAAGAGTTGCGCGGAATTGGGATTCAGGTTCAAAAGCTCGAGAAGGCGTCAGGCCCCCAAGAAAGCGAGCTCGGTCAGGCAGTCTTGCCATTCAAACGGGTCGGGCCGGCGACGAAGCCGCGGCGAGCGGTGACGCCACAAATAGCTGTCCAGCCGCCTTCGCAGGACGACGACATCCAAGTGGTTGAGCCGCCAGCGAAAGGCGAATCGCCGGCTGTTGACCTCCCGTCATTCTCTCAGGTAGACATGTCCGTGTTCGAGGCGCTGCCCGAGGATGTACGACAAGAGCTGGAGGCGGAGTACAAGCGTCGTTCAGTCACGCCTGGCCCTGCACCGAAGGAGGCTTTACCTGCACTCGAGGCTGCCTCTCCCAAGAAAGTAGGCGCAAGGGGTGTCAGCGTGAAGCGGATCACGAGACAGCTTGCGCCGCGTAACAGGCCCGTCCTCTCGCCGACGACGAAGCTGTTCGCGAAACGGGTGTACGCGTCGTCGATCAACGTCACCGAGCGCGAGCTCCGCAAGTACGGCATCGATCCGGAAGTCTTTGCTGCGCTTCCAGCGGAGGTGCAGCGCGAGCAGCTCGCGGCGCACCGTGCGCCCGGGGTGACGGTGTACACTGGGGAACGCAAGGTGCTCAAGCCTAGGGTGTACCGCGGGAAAGGGTGGACGAAGGGCCTTGTGTTCCGGCCGCCTCCGCCGCCCAAGGCGGTGTGGGTCGAGCGGCCGACGCTGAAGCAGCAGGGGAAGGAGAAGGGGGAGAAGCTGTGCTTTACGGAGAAGGAGGACGTGCAGGGCGTGATCGAGACGTGGGTCAAGAGCTTCAGGGAGCACGCGCCGAACGAGCGGGACGTGGACTACTTTGCGAAGTTCCTGGTCCAGTGTGTCGATGGAACGCGCTCGAGCGACTCGGGCGTCGAGAGGGCGGTCGCGGTCGTGAAGTGGTGGCTTGTTCTCCTGCGGAGGTATTTTGGGGTATGGGAGCACGCGCCCGATATCGAGGGCGTGACGGAGCGTCCGGTGAGGGTGACGTCGGAGTATGTGGGCAGGGCGTGGTGGCGAGGGTTCAGGGAGGTGAAGGAGAAGATGGACATCGCTGCCCGTAAGAAGTTTGGAGGGTGTCTGTCGTTAAAGTGAATATATTCGAACCAACAGGCCTATGCGGACGGATCGACGGGCGGACGGAATCGCAAGTGGGCACTCGCAGAACTCGGGATAGACAGTGTATGGGATGCATTCGTGGTTGTGAGGGCCCAGGATCGCCGGTGAGGCCCTGAAGTTCGGTGAGTATGCTGTTGGGTCGAGTCGAGTCTGTCTGCTGACATCTTCATCCCCGGTTGCGACACATACCTCTCGTTGTTGAGAGCCAACAGCTGCGATGGCGTTAGCTCTGAGGATGGATTACAATAGATTCAGCGTGAGTACCCGGGCAGCACCCGCGAACGCCCAAAAGCTAGAAAACCACAAGGTGTTGCTCAACCTATTCGACGACCTGCTGCAGCGCGAGTGGCCGACAGATGACAAGTGTGGGGATCTCCTTTGTGAAGATCCCTCCAAGGCCCACGTCCCTCAGATGCCCTTGAATAATCTCCTCGTCCCTCTTGTGATCGCTCGCCTATAGGATGGATGCAGTTGACAACGGGAAGCCAAAACTCAAACGTGTACGCAAGAGCGCGGAGAGTCGGTCACAGATGCCTGCTATACCCGAGGCAGACAAGGAGTCCGATCTACCTCAGGTGGAGGATCCGGAGCCAGCTCCTAAGACTCGTGTCGGCGGACTACACGATTTGGACGCGGATCGGGGTCGACGTACAACCTCCGCAAGTCTTCTCTGCGACCTCCGTGTCAGTGCGATAGGAGTGTGGTCATAAACTTCTGTGTTACTAAGCAGTTAGCACACCAGGCGCATGGGACGCAAGGTAACTTGAGACGAAAGAAGGGTGTCAGATGAAAAAGTAAGCAATAATATGTAGTCTTCAAGCCCTTTCGGGTCGAGACAGGTCCGAGAAAGTTATCGTCACACAACGAAGGAGAGCAAACAAACAACTCTGCGAGGCAACAGCGGGCGGTACGCACAAAAAAGCGACATGAATTTAGGGGAAGGCGGCATATCCGCAGGCGTCGGTCTCCAGCGCATCCTCGATGTCGCCATACGTCCGTCGACTGTGATCCTGGAAAGTACCGTTGTCCAGCGCGTGGTAGCGTGTGGTGGGTCTTCGCGGATCTGGTGGAGAAGTCGTTCTCGTTCACTGGTGGGCGACGATAGTGATTGTGCTCATGTGTCTCATCCAACGGTGTTTGGGTCCGCGCGATACACCGGAGGTATAGAACGATTGGGGTAAAGGAGACGATGAGAGGGTACGTACTCGTCTTTCACCGTGATGCCCAGTCTCTAACCAGTGTGCGACATACGAAAAAAAATCGACGAGATGTCTGGGTCGGATAGGTTCGCATCAGGAGGAGGATACGACTGCAGATAAATTCCAAGACACGACACGAAGGATGACAATCCGCGGATTCTTGAAGCCCAAAGCAGTCAAGTCCAGGGTTGTATGCTGGAGTCCTCGCCGCAGCGAGAGGCGAGCGGTCGAGCGACGTGAAATTTGGTGGATGTGGTTCGGTGGCAGGAGTCAACTAATCAATTAATCAACCTTAGGACCCGTTGGCGCCTATACATGCTGGCACTCTGTCGTCGCCTTCTTACATTTGCCACTACGACTACCAGGTTTCCTTTGATGGAAACGCACAGGCAGTCTCAGAACGCATCACAAATACTTGAACGAGGGGAGGGGTAAGGGGAACAGCACTACGGTACATGCTTTGATACATATGACGTCGTCTGGTGCTTATGATGTACAATCGGAGACTAAACCCATGAGACCTGCATGAGACATCAAATGAGGAGGACAATTTGAGCGCAAGTCCTTCTCATCAAGCCGAGCTGGAAGGTGCAGATTTCGCAACTTTCTCGTTGCGCACAACTTTCTTCGTACGCGTGCCTGCTGAAGAGCGTCAGCACTTCGGCTACAGCGCAAAACCCACTCAACGAAACTCACCCTTTGGCTGCTTGGGCTTCAAAGGAGCCCTGTGCCACTGCCACTCGAAGGGATCGAGGTACCACATGAGATGCACATCGGGTGCTACGGACGCAACCATCTCCTGCAGCTTCGCGACCGCCTCGGGTGACGGTATCCCAAAGTAGTTTGTCCCGATTGTCAGGGTGTACTCGGCCTTGAACTCCGAATCGTATAGCAGGAAGACACGGGCCATCCTCTCATACTCCTCTGTCTCAGGGATACCAAGAAGCGAGCGCAGGGCGATAGCGAAGCTCACGCCCAGGATGGTCTCGAGGATGTTGTCGTTCTCTTCCTCCCAGGCCTCGTCTGGGAACGTTAATTCTTCGCCATTTGAGTCGAACATCCCGGCAGTGGGAGGACCATCACACCGCTCGATGGTATCGGGGAAGTAGCGGCAGGCCAGCTCCATCAACTTGTAAGGCCCGAGCCTCCAGCCGAGCCTCATTGTGGGTGGCTTCAGCTGAGCGGTGCGGGAGGGGATAAGGTAGCTAACGGGTACAATGGGACCTGGAAGCGGTTGTTGCGCAAATATGCGACGTCTCTCCTGCGGAACGTGAGCAATTGGCCGGAGAGATAATCAACGACTACGGACTTACTCCTGGATGGCTATACGTAAGACCATCTCTCGGGGCGAAGAGGACCTCCGGATGAACATAGATGGGAGCGGGGTGGCTTTTTTGTGGTTGTGCCATGACGTGCGTAGCAGAAGATGCGTACTTACCACGAACGTCGTGATTTTATACTGAAACGTCATCAGTCGACGCATCACGAAAGTCGAACATGGGCGAGGTTTTCCGTTTGGATAAAATACAGGAGTTGTTATAAAAGCAAGTTTATTTTTTATTTCTTTTTTTATTTTTTCCATCCTTTGAATAAAAGAAAAATCAAGAAAAAAATAATAGACAAATTTCTAAAATAAATTAAAAAAAGATGTTTCTCAAGCAAAGACAAACACGGGGCGCATACACTCAGTTTGACTCACTTCGGACCAACACCGAATCGATTGTCCTGACTCCTCTATTGTTCTGATCACTATTGTTTCGATTCTTGCAATTGTCATCCGACGGGCAATGACCGAATTGTTCCACCAGAACAGGTGAGGCTACCGGCACCGTATCACAAGCCGGACCGTGACATACTTAGGTTACGCGCTACGATACATCTCGTTTCTTCGAGTCCAACGCCAGCTTTAGTACACGGCGTTGGTACCCGAGTACCCTTGTATCTCGCCTCAGACCTCGTCCTCTCAGATCCCGCCGGGCTCGGGGGCCTGCCCGTTATACCTGCTAGCTCAGAGGACTGTCACACAACGTTTACAAGGCGGGTTCGAGTGCGAAAAAGCCATTACATACATACATAACGTTAGAGCTGTAACAGGAAATCGTCCAGAAATCGATCGACTTGATCCCTAACGAGTGCCAGATTGTATGCAAAGTTGCAAACTGGAATGGGTGATGGGTCGATAGCTCCCTCAAAACCCCGGGCCGGAATCATGCTAACAGAGGGGCCGCCACATAACATAGACATCTTTCGGGGAGCTGGCGGTGGTTATGTGCACTTCTATGACATTTAATCGATTTCCTTATCATTTCCCTGACTAGAATGACACGTTGTGACACCATCAGGCGGATATCATGATCGTGCTCACTGCTGGCCAATGCGCACCTCCACTGGCACGCGGAGGGTTGTACTTAGCGAAGTTCTGCCGAGAATACAATTGTCTCTGGAGCAGCGGCCACGGCGGAGCCTCGGCTGACGAGCTTCCACGTAGGAAGCTGTATGACAATAACCGATTCCAGAATTGCCATTGTCGCCGCTGGTGAACAAAGTAGAGTAGTAAGAGGGTATTGTCCGCTCAATGAGTCCGTGTATTGGGGCCAGTGGGAACCTGGCCACTGCTAAACGTGCCTATATATTACACACCACGCCGCATCGTATCTTAACGTATCTTGTCTTCTTTCCTGCACATACTCACTAGCTCAACTTGATTTTTACGATGGTCGCGAGCAGCAAGCTACTCCCATCCGTTGCCCATGCCGGTAACGCGCGGCGGCAAATCAAACATGCGCTCCGTACTGGGCGAGAGCATAATCTATACGGGGCTATCATTCACATCATCAGTCACCACTGCGACCTCGCAACAGCTGCCAACCAGGGGCTTGCCTTCTACTGCGATCCTCAAGGTGTTATCAGTTTTGAGCGCGAGTACACACTTGAAGAGATAGAGGTATCCCGCGATCCCACCTTTCCGAGTCCGACCTCCCCTTCTACCGCAGGACAAGTCGGACTCCCTCGGCGGAGCACACGCCAGCGGAGGGTGAAGCAGTCGGACAACAGCTGGGGCCCGCCAAAGGTCGAAGTGGGTGAAGCACACGAGGAGGACGAAGTCAAGGGGGATGAGGAGACGGACGGGGAGGACGACGAGGAGGGGGAGGACGACGAGGGGCGGAACGAAGAGGATTTCGACGAGAAGGAGGACGAAGAAGACGACGAAAAGCGGGAGGACGACGAGGACGAGTCACCCTCTGACCAGTTCGGTCATCATCTCCGACATCAAGAAGGCGTGCCTCTCCTAGACATGGCTCCGGCCATGATACCTCATGCGCCAGATCTTCCCTCACTATCGACGGCGGTCGGGTTGTCAACCGCGAGCAACACGACAAGCGCCAGTGTGAGCACCACACGCTCGGACGCCGGTGCGACGATAGTCGGGAACACCAAGAAGATTGTGCAGTTCGTACGGTACCCCGATTTCCGCCTCGATATCGCCCACATCAACCGACACTGACGACGAGATTGACCGACGCACGATCGCCATCGTAGAGGTGAAGTCATCCCGATCTCGCGAGGGCAGCGGGGACGAGGACGCGAACGTCCACTCTAAGGGGGAGGCACCGCATACAATCGCACAGGAGGTCATAGCCAAGATGCTGCCGCAAGTCATCCAGGCGGTGCAGGTGGTGTTCGCCGAGGAACCTCGCAACGATGAAACCGTTGCGATCCTCGTGGTGGACGAATTCAGCCAGTTCATGTACTTCCGCCGGGCGGACGTGCCAGACCTCGATCCTCTCACCGACTCAAATGTATATCAGGACCCGGATGGGGCGAAAGGTGAAGCTCTGGCGAAGAAGCTCGGGCGGTTCTCGTACCACCGTAGCGCTGTGATCCAGATGGTCTCCGGTGTGCGGATAGCCACTCAGGTTGGGTTTGGGAAGGCTTTTGTCAATCAGTTCACGAAACTGATGAAGTGGGTGAAGAAGGGGAAGAAAAGAGGCACGAACGAACTCCTTTTTCCTAGACCTGAATGACCTCATCAGGTAGTCTTACTGACACACGACACGCAAGTGACATGTACTACTTACCGAATGTGTCTCCAATACCAACGTATACGATGCTTGTAGTATTACTCTTTATATCGATGATGTTGCTCCTCATGGTACTCGGGTATGTGTTCATCTTCGGTCGTACTTATATGCTGGCGTAGCCGTGCTCGCCAGCGTCGCGCCGCCGCAGAGGCCGCGAGAGCAAAGTGCCTCGAGCATTCGTCGGTGTGGATATCAGTCAGGCCTCCATTGACCGCTACAACGCCGAGGCCTCTCATCACGGCTGTACCCCCGAGCAAATGAAGGCGGTCTGCCTCGAGCTCAAAGGCACGCCCGGCGAGCTTGACGACGCCAAGTTCGACGTCATCATCGTACGGATATCTTCTTTCCTTTACATATCTGTCACCCTGCTCACGGAAATGTAGTGCTGCCCGGCCTACCACCACTTCGCCTCCATGGACGACATCACCCGTGTCCTTGCATACTATCTCAAGCCCGGCGGCTCACTCCTCGTCGCGGACAACAAGGCGGAGGACGACCAACGCCAGCTCGTCCCGGAGTCGTACCACTGTCTGGTCCCCCAGAAGCACGGCATCAGCGAGCAGACATTGCGCACGACCTTCGAAGGTGCGGGTCTCGGACAGTTCGCGATGAAAGTTGCGGGCAAGGAGAAGACGCACTTCCCCGGGCAGGATGAGATGGAGATAACATGGTTAATCGCGAGGGGCATCAAGCATAGGCAGGGTCCCCCTACCTATCAACCCGTTCCCCAGGTTGTCTATCCCCTCGCCGACACACAGCATTAAGGACGACTTCTTACGGTCTTCGTTGGAAGCCGCGACTTGGACCTAGCATTGAGCCGCTGGACACCCACCAGTGGCTCGTGGTGGTGGTCCGGGTCCAAGTCACCATCCCAGTGAGGTCCATCTTGCCGCAGCGGTGAGCAGGGCCGATGGGCACAGGATAGGACAATCCTGCCGCCGGATTGTGTGTACACCTTGGAAGGGAACTGTTCAGGTCCGATGGGTGATAAAATCCCCGTCCCGAGATCCTGACAGCAAGAGCCATGCTCCAGCTAGTCAAGGACAAAGGAACGAGTATGAGGCCTAGGGTGTTCTGTTCTGAGTCGGCCTGCATCGTTCTGCTTCTTGTCGGTTTAATTGGGTTTGGAATCACAAAAACTGGTACGAGAACGCACCTACTGAGGAACGGATGCTGTGAGCCTGCCACGGCGTCCCGTGCAACGAGGAGCCAGGAGGGGGAACAGTGCCTGAGAAGTTTGTCTGTGAGACGCGACTGAGCGCGGTGCGGTAGAGCATCAAAATGTAGATGGACCGTGTCCATCTCGAGTGGAGGAGTGTCTCAGAGGTCGAGAGAAGAAGGGAGATTGTTGTCGACTCAGTCGTGGTTGTGATGGCCCAGGGGTCGCCGGTGAGGCCCGGCGGGCACGATGGCGGCGAGCCTCGCGACGAGGAGGAGTCCAGACTAATAAAAATAATTAGCTCTGAGGCAGATGAGTTGAACCATCATGGATACGAGCCGCACAGAAGCGTCACCGGTTCCTACTCCCCAGCCATCGCGTTCCGGCGTACAGTCTCGCAGCGCGGTCTTCTGGTCCCCCATCCCCACTCGAGAGGAACTCCAGCTGCCATCTTCTGACGACATCCGATTACGCGGCGACGTCGAAGTCTTGCATCCCGGTTACAACCAAATATTCTTCTCTCTCCCTGCTTTTGATTCTCTTGCTGGTCAGTTTGGAGTGAACCGTAGTATCGTCGAAGACGCATGTCGGATCATCACGAACAACCAAGATGGCTTCCTCACAACTGATCAACAAGGCAGTGCGCCAGTGCCCAACGTCGACTCGCTACTCCGGCCGGGCAAGTATTACTACCACCTTGTTAGGTCCGCTGGACCTACAAAGTACCCGGTTGTTGCCCACTTTGCCTCATGGGTGTTCCCCAAGACACCGCCCACCCATTGGTCGTGGGTCAGGACGGCCGAGGAGTCTGCCGCGTGCTTGGAATGGGCAAGGTCGGCTGGGGCAATGTCGGATGCGGTGAAGGACTTCGACAAGTGTTGTATCGTCACCAAATATTCCTCCTGTACGTTCTACTCTGTTCTCTGTTGATGACATCCTTAATCTGACTTCACAGTGACCGAGAATGCTCGTCTCATCCCTCGGAGCCAGTCTGACTGGTTCACAGCAAACGATATGGAACAATTCAACATCGACGCGTCAGCCAAAATCGACGACGTCGCAAACGGTGTCACATTACGGAGTGATGTTCATACCTGCTTCGACCGATGCAAGTTCGTCTTTTATCCCACCGATCAAGGTCGTTACGTGGCATACATCATCGGGCACCACCAGTTGGACTACGCCAAGCTCTTACATCGGCGATTGGTCGCCATGCATCCTCGTGTGGCCATACAGTTCCTCTACGCACGATTCGCGTATAACATCATACACCTCCTACGAGAGAAATGGACCCTGCCTGGCCGCTATCTCCCAATCCCCAACGAGGTTTTGGAAGTCATGAAGGCTAAGGAAGAGCAGGCGACCAAGACGAAGAAACGCCGCCGCATTCTCCCAAGTGTTCCCGAGGACGGAGAAGAAGGTCCGTCTTTTCCCTCTTATGCTCGTTCGCTATGTTGGCTGAATATTGTCTCCACTTTAGCAAGCAGTATGAACGCGGACTCAGCAAGTTTACCCCCTGCTGACGCTGAGCGGTCTGGCACGTGTACGTAAATGCCTAGTATGACGTGTGTAGTCTGCTGATAGGGTCATTCCTGTAGCCGTGGCCCACTCGCCACTACACAACGACTCGTCATCGTCGATGGAATCAATCCTGCTGCCCCCTGAGGACCCCGCGTCGTCGATGGAATCAACGCTGCTGCACTTGTCTGAGGACCCCGCGGTCGCAGCTCGCGATAAGCGCTGGCGGGAAAGGTTGATCGAACGGTTCCCTATATACCCCAAGTGTATGTCATGTTCGATCACCTTCGCAAGCCTCAACTTATCTGTTGGACAGTGCCACAAGTCCGGTATCCGCCTGACGTCGGGATTGGCTGCCATGAGGATACGCCGTATATGCAGCGCTTGAGTGAGGCATACATAGCGAAGAATCCTCAAGTGCGACAAGTCACCGGTCGAACCGCGTCCGAGCATGACTTGGAGCGTTGGGATGCACTGTCAGACGATGATATGTCAGAGGAAGAGGATGTCTTACATGTATAGTATTATAGAATCCGCGCGGTGCCGCCTTGGAAGTCGTCTACAAAGTCGGAACGTACGCAGTGGCCGCTCTGAGTCCGGTGCCTCCAATCGCCTGCACCACTGGCCTGGGCCACACTGAGAAGTCGTTCTCGTTCACGCTTGTAAAGGATATGGACAGGGTTAGGAGTCCGTTACGTAGTTCGTTGGTCTTTTTCTTCATGCTATTACCGTCGGTCTTCATATCATGACAATCCGAGGCAAGGTCTTCAAGCCGTAAGTTGTCAAGGCCAGGTCGTCAAAGGAGTTGTTTAGTTGACTGCAATGAAGTCTTCGTCGCAACGGTAGGTGAGCGTTCGAGCGACATGAAATTCGGTAATTGTGTATGGTGGTAGAATGTCGTAGTACTACTAGTCAAGTAGGCCTTGAAACCCGTTGGCGCCTATACATACTGGCACTCGTTCGCGCAACGTCGCCTTCTTACATATGCCACTACGACTACGAGATCAGACAGTCTCAGAACGCACCGCAAAACCGTTAACGAGGGGAGGGATGGAGAGAACTGCGCCACGGTACATGCTCTATAATGATGACGTCGTCTATTGATGATGTACAATCGCGGAGCACTCAAGCCGGACAACAAATCGCTTGAACGCAGGTCCTCGTCAAGCCGCACTGGAAGGTGCGGATTTCGCAACTTTCTTGCGCACAACTTTCTTCGTACGCGTGCCTGTAGAAGAGCGTCAGCACTTGACTACAGCGCAAAACCCGTTCGACAAGACTCACCCTTTGGCTGCTTGGGCTTCGTAGGAACCCTGTGCCACTGCCACTCGAAGGGATCGAGGTACCACATAAGATGCACATCGGGTGCTACGGACGCAACCATCTCCTGCAGCTTCGCGACCGCCTCGGGTGACGGTATCCCAAAGTAGTTTGTCCCGATTGTCAAGGTGTACTCGGCCTTGAACTCCGAGTCGTATAGCAGGAAGACGCGGGCCATCTTCTCATACTCCCTTGACTCAGGGATACCGAGAAGCGAGCGCAGGGCGATAGCGAAGCTCACGCCCAGGATGGTCTCGAGGATGTTATCAATCTCTTCCTCCCAGGCCTCGTCTGGAAACGTTAGTTCTTCGCCATTTGAGTCGAACATCCCGGCAGTGGGAGGACCATCACACCGCTCGATGGTATCGGGGAAGTAGCGGCAGGCCAGCTCCATCAACTTGTAAGGCCCGAGCCTCCAGCCGAGCCTAATTGTGGGTGGCTTCAGCTGAGCGGTGCGGGAGGGGATAAGGTAGCTAACGGGTACAATGGGACCTGGAAGCGGTTGTTGCGCAAATATGCGACGTCTCTCCTGCGGAACGTGACGCGTGAGCAAGAGCAATTGGCTGATCAAGGACTGTGGACTTACTCCTAGATGGCTATACGTAAGACCATCTCTCGGGGCGAAGAGGGCCTCCGGATCGACATAAATGGGAGCGGGTGGGGGATGTGCCATAATTGGAGACCTGCGTAGGAGACCCTGAGCATGATTCTTGTAAACATTACATAATCGTACATCAGTAAGCCTTGTACTATTATGTAAGGAACTCAAGCGTCTAAGGCAGCTATTGACCTCTATTTGGTCAACGCACGCAGTCGCTTGTTATAGACGGGCGCCTAGCGCCTATTCCGAGAACAATGAACTGAGCCGGAGCGAAGACAATTAACAATGACTGTCACCCGCTGGCGACAATTTGTGCCCGACACAATGAAACCATGGCAATCTGAAGAACCGAGGTGCTTTTCAGGTGAGGTTCCTGTGCCCCTTTCCTTCGTTCTCCTCCCTCATCCCCTCTCCACGACTAGAAGACTCGACATGCTGTCGAGCATATTCACGATTTCGTTCCTTTTCGGCGCATCGTTTGGTGAGTCTTGCCATGTCTTTGAGAAAGTGAGCTTGACATATCTGACGTGGGTGTCGATTAGCCGCACAATCTTCACCAACTGTAGTCTGCGTTGCAGGACAATGCCTTCAAGGGTACACTAACACTACCAGTACGTTCCTCGATCTTTGGTGATCGCACGCTTCCTCATTCCTCTCAGTTGGCGCAACACTATCTGCCTCTGGTGCTGCAACGAGCGTTCTCCTTTTGCCCGGGCAATACACGTCGACGTCCGACCCTGCCCTTCTCCATGACCTTCTCACGTCCTCAAGTGCCTCTCTTTCTTCCTCTCCTGGCTTCGATGCCAACACGTCTCTCCCACTTGATGTATCACTTCAACCGGGCATCGCCGTTTACCCTCAGACCAAGTACTCTGGACAGGCCAACTTCGCACAACTACCCAGCACGCCATCCAACAGTACCACTCAGATTTCCGCCGGTTCCATCGCAGTCTCGTCGAACGTCTGGGCAGCGATCTCGTCTGAGTCATCCAGCGATCGGATTATCTTCTGGGACAATGTCCCGGATGTGTCGCAACTACCTTCAGGCGCATCTGGTCTTTCCAAGTTGCTTGACATCCAGTCATCTGCGTGCTCTCCACCGTGTGCAGGTGCTGGTGTGTGTTCAGCATCTGGGACCTGCGTCTGCCCTCCTGGGTTCAACGGAGCGTCCTGCGAGACCTGTTCTCCGGGCTTCTTTGGCCCGGAGTGCCAGGCGTGCCCGGCCGATTGCGCTTCCTGCGATGATGGTATGACTGGCACAGGCAGGTGTCTCGAACCCATCATCAAGAATCTGCCATCGTCCTGCAACTGCGAGAATGGTGCATGTGGATCCGATGGCCAGTGCACTTGCCTTCCCGGCTGGACGGCGGCGGACAATGGTACTGCTTGCGCCAAGTGTGCTGACGGGTTCTTCCTCAACTCAGATGGAAACTGTGCAGGTATGTGCTAATCGACGGGCTATTGTCCGACATCTACTGATATTGTTGTGCTAGCCTGCCAGCTTGGGTGCACCAAGTGCGCCAATGGTAGCGGCGCCTGCATCTCGTGCAAGACCGGATTCACCCAGAATGCGAACGATCGCACCAAGTGCATCGCTACACAGGCGACCACCTCTACTGGTACCGTCTGCCCCGATGGTAGCTTCAGCGATGGTACGACCTGCCAGCCATGCTCGCCTCTCTGCCAGACTTGTTCTGGCTCGACATCCAGCGACTGTATCGTCTGTGGTGCGGGAAAGTACACTCTGAATGGCAACTGCGTTGGCACCGATGGAAACGGGGTCTGTGACGGCTCCTCTCTGGTGGCGGATAACAACAAGCACGAGTGTGATTGTGAGTCATGTTCAATGCTTGTCTCGTCTTCGTCGCATACTCACTCGACCGATCTGTTGTATAGCATGTCCGTCGAAGTGCACGACCTGCAAGTACTCGACCTTCAACGTCGCGTCTACGATAGATCAGGTGCAGTGCAGTGGTTGCCTCCCTGGATTCGTGCTGTCGAAAGGCCAATGTATTGAGAGTTGCCCTACCGGCACGTTCCTTGATCCGAAGGACAACGTTACTTGCACAGGTAAGCTTATTGTTCACTATTGTATCGCTTGGGGAGGAGCCCTGACGCCGTTGGTCTTCCACAGCTTGTGACTCCTCCTGCGGCACTTGCGCTGGGTCGTCCACATTCTGCTTGACGTGCGCGAACAATCAGCTCGCCTCGAACGGCAAGTGTGTCGCGTCTTGTCCCACCAACACGTTCGGCTCTTCCGGCCAGTGCGTCACCTGCCATCCGGATTGCGCGACGTGCACAGGCAGCGCCTTCAACCAGTGTTCGAGCTGCCCATCGGACCGCCCAGTACTCACCAACGGTCGCTGCCTTCCTACTTGCAGCAAGTCTCAATACTTCGACAAGACTTCGTCGACCTGCCAGTCCTGCGACGCTAGCTGCTCAAGCTGCTCTGGCGCTGGTCCGAGTAATTGTCTCGCGTGCTCGAGCTCAACTCAGGTCCTCCGCGGAGGTACATGCGTTGCCAGCAGCTGCACCAACTCAACCAGCGTTATTCCAGGCCTCGGCATCTGCCTCTCCGACCTGGTCGTCGTCCCTACAGTATCCGGCACCGCCCCGCCTCTCCCTACGATCACTGGCATCGACACCCCAACCTCCGGACAGACCACTGCTGTTGTGCGTCGCCCACTGCAATGGTGGGAGATCCTCCTCATGGCACTCGGGTGTGCGTTCATCTTCGTGCTCGTCCTCATGTGCTGGCGCCGTCGTGCTCGCAAGCGTCGCGCCGCCGCGACCGCGAACTTTGCAGCAGCCAAGCGCCTCGATCATTCCAGGGGCTGGCGCCTGCGTCTCGCGCGCTTCGGCGAGCGGCTCTTCGGGCACAAGAAGGGCCAGCGCTGGATGTTGCCGGCCAACCACGACGACATCCGTCTTGCGAAGCTGCGCGCCGCCGAGGAGGCACGGCTTGATCCCGCCCTCGAGAAGATGCGCCTGGCTGAGAGCGAGCGCCACGAGCGGGACATGGCGAGGATGCGTGCCTCCGAGCTACGACACGAGCACGACATGGACAAGCTGCTCGATGCGTACGACTACACACGCACAGGCTCGAGCGGCGCCCCCTCGCCTATGCCATCCCTTCGCTCGTACGACAGCGACCGGCATTCGCACAAAGCCAGCAGCAGAGGCTCCAACAAGGCACCGACGGCCAACGACAAGCTCGCACAGGAGTCGCTGTACTCGCAGGTCACCGGCCAGCCTCGACGTGCGCCTGAGCCCCGCCAGCCTGTTCGGGGAATCCCGGACGTGCCCTCTTCGCGGTTCTCTCAGTCGACGACGTACAGCAGCTGGCTGGCGCCCGACCCGCCCTCGCAGTCGCCACCGACACCTGCGCAGGAGTACGCGCGGTCGGTGTCGCAGCTCGCGATGCTTGCGCAGGTAGACCAGCCCGCTCCGCCGCAGCCACAGCCACAGCCACAGCCGCAACCCTGGCAGCAACAGCAGGAGCAGCGCGGAGCTTACTGGCTGCAGCCTACGCACACGGGCGGGTCGCGGAACCCGTTCCTCCGTTGATTCCTCACGACAAGCCCGGACTTGGACTTGGACTCTGGTAGTGTTTGTGTATACCTTCGACTTTCGGACACGTACATACCTTTCTCTCACGTTCACGCTCTGCACGGACAAGCTCGTTGACGTTTTTACGAGGTCTTACGATTACCTCTTGATGGTGTTCTGTCTCTTTTCACGTACCTGTACATCTTTCGCGTGCTGCTTCGCGCGTGTAATTAGCCATATCGCACACACTGTAGCTCTACCTCTGCCGGTCACGGTTCATCGCTATCCCATCATTTGTATCCTACGTTATCCAGAAATCCGCAATACCATTGCAGCGTGTCTTCTGTCGTCTGTCGTATCTGTATGGACAGTGGTTAATCTTGTGCTCCTCGATTGAAGGTGGTGCGCTGTCAGGCCTTTGTGTCCAGCTACATGTCCAGCCATGGAGCCACTGTGGCAGCGCTGGGCAAGAAGCAAAGAAAACTGAGAACCTCGGATATGAAGCTACATGCCGGTACCCACCAAAAGTAGTACTTCCTGATCACAACGGGGGAGGGAATAAATGACGATTTGATGATCGGCTTTGCGATACTGTGAGTGGTTCGCATGGGAAGTCGCAGCAAGTGTAATCGCAGAAAATGTAGATGCACGATGATGTACAGTTCACTGATATATGTGTAAGGAGTAACAACAGTCTGATGATAACAATGGTCCAATGATGAGCAATACGAATGGGGGCCGAGCAGATCTAGGTTCGAGACTTCTTGTTGCGCAGATTGTAAACCGATTTTGCAGTGCGCGAGGACGTCCCCCGCCTGGTGCAATTTCCTCGCGAACGGGGCAGGGCCGCGCGTGCTGGACGTTCCTCTATAGAATCGTCCACTGCCGTCATCGGTGCCTCGATTCTCTTTACAGTCTTCGCCCGCTTCACGGAACGCTCGTCAGAGTCTCCATCGCCGTCTTCATCACTGTCGTCCCCATCGGCGCCTCCCGCGTCTTCGTCCTCAGACCCCGCCGCGTTGAAGTCTGGCGCAGGTACCGGCTGGACATGCGCGGACCGATCCTTCGCAAGCTGGTCGCCGACCTTGTCGTCTGTTGGCCAATCGTGCCCCAGTTCGTCGTCCAGCAACGATAGAAGAGCGTTGTGGTCGTCAAGCTTCCGTGAGTCGTCGACGTTGCTGCTCCCGGCGGCAATCGGCTGCAAGACACTGTCCTTGACGCGAGCCCGGACATAACGTGCTTTGAACCACGCGAGCATGGTCCGAAAGATGTTGTTGATGGGGTGTGCATCGTCATTCCCGTCGAGGAATGAGATCGTAGGCCCGTTCGAAGCGAGCAATTCGCCGTATCGCATGGCCAAGCGTTTATTGCTCCCGCAACAGTACCGCCCGTTTTGCACCGCATGCTGGTCAAAAAAGTCGAACATGGTGATTTGGAGGTCGGTGCAGTTGTGATGGAGATACCGAAGGGCATTGTAGAGGGAGACGTGGTGGAAGGACTCAATCTCGTCCGCGATCCTGACGGGCTCGTCGGGGTTGTCAAGAACGTAGGCCGACGCAAATTGCCATGTGCCCTGAAAAGATACGTGATGAGCGAGTACGTATGCCATGAGACATGTCGCTTACCGTGCGCACAGGCTGACAAGCCTGGTCCGACTCGCCATCTGACACGAGAGACTTCGACAGCTCCCAGTCGCTGAGGATGCCTCGCCAGACGACGCGTAGCTTCCCATCATTCTCATCGCGGACGACGGTAGGACAGATGAGCATATTGCCGGCGCTGACATCTCGATGGAGGATCTTCGCTTGATCAACAGCACCTGCGTGCGCTATAAGTGACAACCAGATTAACATCATTGCAGACGAGAACAGACATCTACGCTCACCTCTAACGCAATCGCGAATGAGAGTCATCAGTTGTTTTCCGGTCTTGAATTTGTGCAAAGCCAGGCACACTTCTTCGACGACCACACGATAATGGCGGAAGCTTCGGATGCAGTTCTTCCCTCGGTTGACGAAATCGTCCGGAGAGATCGTCTGACATGGAGGAATCAGATCCGGATCCTGGGCATCCTTGCCATGCGCAGACGCCTTCGCAGAAGCGCGGGTCTTCCTCTTCGTGCCGCGAGGCTTAGCAGGAGGCTTGTTGGACGAGGAGTTTGCTATGTGTTCCCGAGTAACGGTGACCTGTTCTAGCTCGCCATCACAGACGTAGGTCGGGATGTTCTCTACTCCAGAATCGCGAAGAGCACGGAGAACCTTGCCTTCGGTTTCGACATTCTCGTAGTATGGTCGCCAAGCATCTTTCAGGAAGACAAAGCGATTGGCAGTATTGTCCCAAGCCACGAAGCCACGCGTACCACGTCCAGACATACCGGGTGCGACGAAAACGGGCTTGCCCACCAAGAACGTCCGATGGGGCCCATCCTTGACTGGAACGGTCAACCGGTAGCGAGTCGCATGACCATCAAGAGACTCCCTGAACGCGGCGCGCACAAACTTGAAAGTGTAAGGAGGCTCCAACTCGTCGTCCACGATCGTCCCTTCGGCCTCCGAGATGTCCTTGTCACAGGGTGTTGCAAGAAAATCCATCTTGGCGTAATCAGCATCGTCTTTGTCCAATGGAGTGGCAGTGTCGTCGAAGCCCTGCTTGTCGCGTTCAAGGAGGGAGAAGCCCCAGAGGATGTCACGGAGACGGTCTCGGTGTTCTATGTAGTCGAATGACTCTGTGAAGATGGTTCCGGACCGATCCCAACGAGTGATACGCATCTTGCGCCCTGTGACGAGAAAGAGGAGCACTGATGTGCGATGTTGATGGGAGAAAACATGGGCCACATAAGAAGCGATTTGACGATGGAAGGTTGTGAGCTCCTCCGAAGAAACGTAGTTCTTGGTTTTGTCGTCGTAGGGGTCAAAGCGGCCATCAGTGAATTGCCATAGTGCATGGACGGCGTCCCAGTGGGGGTGCCCGTCGTGAACGAACTGTGCTTGTTGGTAGAGCGCGCCACAGACATTCACCTTCTCAGTATCGCCTTGGATTTTGGCTTGTGAGACCCCAAGACGATACCCTGGACATGGACCTTTTGCATTCTTGGCCGTTGGATTCAACCACGCTGTCTGGCGTGGTGCTATGGTGAGATTACACTACCACTCAAGTTCACAATGAGAGGATTGTCAATAACTCAGCTTACCCATGCCTCGGCCACCTCTCGTTCGTCTGTAGCTTTGAGTACCTTGTCGACAATTCGTTGCGGCATAACAGGAAGTCTGGGTGCGGTATGGGGACCTGGGAGGAAGAGCGGCAGGAATGCATTAGTGTGAATGATCTCAGAGGTCGTCATGAGTAGACGGCTTAAGCTTTGTGGTTTGGGAAGAAAAAGTTGGATAGACCCTTCAGCAAGCCGCGCCGCGCCGCGAGTGGTTGATGTCAGCAAACGTGACTAATTAGTTCCGCGTCACGCCTCCCAGAGTCTCCACTGCCGTTCAATCTCCCTCCCATTTTACTGATGAATTCCGGTACAGCCTGACTTTAAATTACTACTAGCGAGGTCTATATGAACTACTTGAAGAATCAAGTGGACCATAGGAGGGAACAGTCAATATCTAGCGAAATTGCCTTTTTTGGAGCAATGGTGCGATCAGTCACGCTTGCACTAGTACTGTGACTTCATTCATTGTTGAATGCTGATCGGTCCTTGCTCTTACCGCCATCTGCCTCGCCACTGGGAGACAAAGGTCTTTATCTGTCATCTATTGTAACTGGGGCTTAAGGTAGGTGGCCCGTGTTCAAACGTGTTCCGCTTTGTCAATGACCCCGATCAGGGCTTCAGAACGCACTAAACTATACAACTCGGCCACAACCTCACTTTCTCACGTTTGCTGGATAAAAATCCGCGTTTCATTCCTTGCACTGGTAAGTCTCGCACTCTCAAACCATGCCCTCTCCCCGTGGCCCGTATCCCTTCTCTGCTCATGCTGGTTCTGTGAACTCATCTCCGCTTCGCCACGGGCTCTCTGGTTACAACGAGTTCAGAACGGACGCACCCCTCTCAGCACAACGACGCAAAGAAGCCGCAGAAAGTAACGCCAACATGACCACCAAGGAATTCATCGGGACTTTCTTTTCTTTCCCCCCACCTCGGTCGTGCCCGACCAAGCCACCGCTCATGAGCAACGACATTGCCAATGGGATAAGGAAGGCAGCAAAAGCCAACAACGAGCGGCGAATCGCTGAGCTATGGGTACGTGTTAAACGTGTATCTACCACAGCCCGCACTAATAGCGTCACAGGAGCAATGGATGAGGAGAACGGGCCACCATAGTCCTTGTCCAGGCTTCCAGCTCGCCACTTCGCAGGATAAGTGGGACTTGACCGACACCAAACACCTGAAGGTCGACGCCGCTTTGTACCCAGTCAAATCCGTTCCCGACGACGGTCGTCCACACTGGGAACTACAAGAAGCCCTTTGGGAGTTCAAGAGCGGCAAGAGCGGGTCCGACCCCTACGACGACATCACGAAAGATGACGCAGATGCAAAATCTCGCGTGGAAGTTCGCGGTCAGATGACCGAATACGTTGGCCACGCTTTCTCTGTCCAGCACCGTACAGTCTTGTTCTTCTTCCTCATCAACGGCACACGCGCCCGTGTCACCCGCTGGGATCGCTCGGGAACCATCTTCACTGAGTCTTTTGACTACACGAAGGATCGCGTGACTCTTCGCGACATCCTTTGGGGCTTGTCTCTCCTGACCCCCGCACAGAGGGGCTGCGATGAGACTGCTGTTCCCCTTCCCCCGACGAGCAGTGACTACAAGAAGATGACCGTGCTCGCAGCAGAGTGCGACACCGACATCTCCGAAGCTGAGGGAACCGTCGTGGAGTCGGAGGGCCCTTACACGTTCAAGTGTGTGAGGGAGAGCTTTGCCGCCTCCATAGCAGATGGTGCCCCCAGATACAGGATCTACATCCCGACGCCGGCCGGTGGGAGGCGAGCCTACCTAGTCGGCAGGCCTGCCATCGTGGCTGCGGGGATGTGTGGACGCGGTACCCGGGGCTTCGTCGCATGGGACAAGGCCGATAAGCGCTTTGTTTTTCTAAAGGATGCGTGGCGCCCCTTCTACGAGAACGTTGAAACCGAAGGGGCAGTTCTACGCAAGCTATCTACTTCTGGCGTGCGCAACATCCCCACATACGTTTGCGACGCGGAGCTCGATCACTACACCTCGACACCATCCCTCGCCCAGAACTTGGACGACGCAAACAAGAAAGCTGTCGAGGAACCGCCATGTAAGAAGCCCGCCCTCGACCGTCCCGAGACACCTGAGCCCCCACGTAGAATGAGCAAACGGCTTCGTAACGGTGAACCTGTCCCAGTCTACACCCCCTCACCTAACGCCTTCGTTAATCGAGGGAAGAACGTATTGCGCCACTTCCGTCACTACCGTCTAGTCGTTGAGGAAGTGTGCTTATCGCTAGCTACGTTCAAGAACGGGAAGCAGCTATTGTCCGTGGTCAGGGACTGTGTACAAGGTGCGCTCCTTAGTCATCCTTTCTCCACTCCGAGTCAACCATCTGATAATTTGCTTGTAGCCCATGCCGACGCGGTGAACAAAGCACTGATATATCATCGGGATGTTAGTGCGGGGAACATCCTCATTTGCCCCACCGTTGTCATGTGCGATGACGGAAAGCGACGCGTCGTATGGAAAGGTCTTCTCACGGATTGGGAGCTCTCAAAGCCTATAATGCCTGACGGTACACAACTGGCAGCCCGACAGCCTCGACGTACAGTAAGTATCCATCGGTCTTGCAGCCTTGCCTCAGTTTCCGCTGACAAACCAACTGTACAGGGAACGTGGCAATTCACCTCCGCCTGGTTACTTGACCATATGGATGCGGCCGTTACCACTGCAGACGAGATTGAGTCAGTGTTCTGGATCATTCTCTACAATGCCCTACGCTACCTCCGCCACACGTGCATCAATGTCTCACTAGCCATGTTCGACCTATTCGACAACTACGATTATCATGGCACACAGTACCGATGTGGTTCTACGCGGCGGGAGACGATGACGCACGGCAGCCTCCCCGACGTCTCTGGCCAGGAATACGAGTTTCTCGACGACAAATGCGAGAACACACATCCCATCAACGCGATCATTGGCAAGATGCTGACGTGGTTCAAGGCCCGCTACGCGAAGCTCAAAGCGCCTCACGTTGCGAACGCGATCAAGCAATACGGCGGCGATAGTTCAGATTCACGGTCACGAGACGAGCGAGCGAAGAACTTGGACAATCACACCGCACTACTCGATTTTCTGGACGAGTTTCTGCAGCGTTGTGAATGGCCCGCGGACGACAAACTCGGTGATCTCATCAAAGATCCATCTCTGGCCCACCTCCCGCAGATAGCTCCAAGCGAGGACGAGACTCCCGCTTCTCCTGAAGAAGAGGTCCCGGCGGCCACAGACTCGAACGATGACGATGACGATGACGGCGACGGACGGCGCGCCAGACGGAAGCGCGTCAAGGGCGCGTCAAGATTGGCCGCTGTGATCGAAGACGATGAGGAGCTGCCGCAATACGCTGCGCCTGAGCCTGAGCCGCTCCCAGTGCCTACCGTCAGAAACCGTGGTGGGCGGAAGACTCGGGTCGGGCGTGGAACCAGGACGGGGTACGGTCTTCGTGGGTCCTCCCATCGAGGTACATGAAGCGGTATGGATGGTTGCGGTCTATCGTGCGCTCCAGTAATTTATCATTTATGTACTTATAACTCGATACAGTATGGGCAGTAAGCAGTGATACATGACGCAGAACACAGGCCGTAGGGCCGTGGCTAGGAGTGAGCGTCGAAACAGAAGCCTCAGTGAGAGGATCACAAACGGCACCACGACGGAAATACCCAAGTCTAGTCACCCCCTCGTCCTCGTCAACCTCGTCCCCCTTCTCCTCCTCCTCCCGCTGCTGATGCAGGTGACATGGACACTCAGAGATGAAGGTTCTCACGGACGGACCCGGCCTCGGAGACCGACTCCGCGACTCGGACCACCGCGGTCAGCCCGAGGGAACCGATTCGCCAGAGGACTCGGAGAAGGCGATTCGAAGTCGAGCTCATCTTCCTCAGAGCTGGACTCCTCCTTGGTGCGCTTGGATGGACGTGACTCCTCCTCGTCGCGAGCGTCGCCGCCATCGTGCTCACCAGCATGACCGCCGTCGGGGGCACCATCGTTGCCGGTAGTGGTGTCCTCAGGGATTTCATCGGATTGGCCGGACGCAGCCACTTTGCTGGATGCTGCCTGATCACCAACGAAATCCTCCGTTGGCCAGTCCTCCAGCTTCAGCATGTCGGAGAGCAAAGACATGAAATATTCGTGTGTGTCGAGCTTTTGGGCGGTCTCGTACATCTTGGCGGGGGGTGCCAGAATTTTGTGTTTCTTCGACGATTGGCGCCAAAGAGTAAATTTGTGCTGATATGCCAGAATCTTGTAGCGAGCCTTGAAGTGTTCCAACATCTCCGTGATCATACCGTTCAGGGGATCGTCGGGATCGTCGGGAGAACTGGAGAATGTGATTTCACCGCCGTTGAACGACAGCGCACCATGCACCATCGCATCCTGCTTCTTGGAGCCACACCGATACTTGTGACCGACCACTGTGAACGAGTCGAAGAATTCCTTGAGGAACCACTTCACCTCGGCAACAGAGCTTAGCAGGTACCTGACGCCGTTGTAAAGCACGAGGTAGAAAAGCGACTCGATCTCGTCAGGGACACGGGGAGGCTCCCCCAAGTAGAGAAGCAAAGCCGCGGACGTGAACTGCCATGTGCCCTAAATATCCATTAGAAACGGCGCGACCATACCAATAAAACGACTCACAGTTCTCTCGGGAAAACGGGCAGTCGCCTTCGTACCATCTTCCGGGATGTCCTTAGACAGTTCCCAGTCAGCAAGAATCCCCCTCCACCTCACGACTCGCTTCCCATCTTCCTCGACGATGGTAGGTAGGATGAGGACGTTGCCGACGCTGATATCTCCATGTATAATGTGCGCCTTCGTGACGGCCTGCTGATGAGCTGAAGACCTGGTCAGCGAAAGGGCGGTCCAGTACAATCACGAAAATCACGTACCCTCAGTAGCATCGAGCGTAACCTGGATCAACTGGCGTGAGGACTTGATTTCATCCAGAGGGAGGCAAACCTCGTTCACTACAAGACGGTAGTGGGAGAGATGTCGCATACGAGAGTGCGGTTCCTTCTTGCTCGCGAAAACATTCTTGACGTCTCCGGAATGGCCACGCTTTGATCCACGATTACTCTCACTTTCGGCGGGAACGCCACTGCCAGTAGTAGGAGCCTGCTGTTCGCCATCTTGTCCTTCCATCTCCTCATCTGAGGCGACTACATCGTCATCAATCTGATAGAAATGCGTCTGCGTCTGATGCCCCAGGTCGCCGCCACACAACACAGTGGGGATCCTGGTCACGCCGGCTCGTTTGAGCGTCTGGAGAATCTCGCCTTCAGCCTTCATGCCGGCATAGTACGGTCGCCACGTGTCCTTTAGCCAGACGAATTGAGACGTCTCGACGTCGACCGCAATGTACCCTCGCGTACCCCGCCCGACCATGCCAGGCGCCTGGAAAACGGGCTTAGCAATGAGGAACTTCTTTTTGCCCTTGCCGCTAGTAGGGACCGTAACCCGGTACCTCGGCCACTCATCCTCGAGAGATTCTGCAAACTTCTCTCGGATGTAAGTGAAGGTGCCGATCGGAGCCTCTTCGCCGTCCTTGTCGCGAGCAGGCAGTGGGAGTGTAGTGCCCTCGACGCTACTGACGTCGGGAGGTTGGTTCGCCTTGTTCGCCTTTTTCGGGTAGTGGAGCGGCCCGTTCGCAAGCCTA
This sequence comes from Fomes fomentarius, assembly GCA_022606135.1. Lineage (NCBI taxonomy): Eukaryota > Fungi > Basidiomycota > Agaricomycetes > Polyporales > Polyporaceae > Fomes > Fomes fomentarius. Next base: position 448,057 of record JABYQN010000001.1, read on the forward strand.
TCCATGAGCCTGTAGTCATGTTCTTTCTTCTTGAGAGGTTCTGCGGTGGTGTCGATCCCCTGATTTTCATCGGTCTGTAGGGAGAACCTCCAGAGGAATTCACAGAGTAGGTCGGGGTTCTTGACATAATCAAAGGCCTCGGTGAAGATGGTGCCGCCACGTTCCCAGCATGTCACACGAGCCTTAGAGCCGTTGATGAGGAACATGAAGATAGCAGTACGCTGCTGACGAGTGAAGGCGCGCAGAGAGTACGAGATGTCCTGGCCTCGATTCGCGGTGCGGCTCTGTGCACCCGCGTCGCCAGTGGTGTCGTCGAAGGGATCATTGCCAGCCCCGCCACGTTTGAATTCGATCAAGGCGCGCAGACGGGACCAGAGAGGACGTCCGTTGCTTGGTGTTTGTCCAGAGAGGTAGATCGCTCCGTCGACCTTCAACTTAGTAGGGTCGCCCACCGCCGCACGGTCCTCGGAAAGCGCGACCTTGTAACCAGGACAAAGGCGTCGCTTGTTTACAACGGCGGTCTATCGCAAAACGTTGAGCTACTCCCGCAGACGAAGGATGGTGTCAGTGTTCACTCACCCATTCTTTGGATATACTCTTCTCCGAGGTCATGCCAATGATCTTGGTGAAGTCGGGAGTCTTTGGTTTGGAGTTCCGTGAGACGCGCGAAGATATAGGAAGGAATTCGTCGAGGAACTTGGAGGAGTGCATATAGAGCGACATATTGGCCGAGTCTTCCACGAGATGTACGCGAAGTTCAGCAAGAGTAGGAGCGTCGAGCAGAAGAGTCTCCCAAGCACGACTCGTGTCGACGCGAGGGGTGGACTTGAGATCACTGTTGAAGACGGTTGGTGCAAACAATCGCATGATGAGAGGGCGAGATGTTGGAGAAACATACCGAATTCCTTGCGCGTGTTATATATCCGAGGAAATTGGCTGGTTAGAGACGGGCCGTCCACAGGTGAGCCAGAGGCGTGGATTTGCAGCCACGATCTGTGGACGTGGTTGGGCGAGAAGAGCTGCTGATGGCAGTGAAACAACGCCCCTTGGTGCGGTTCGATCCTTTGTGGAGGTGGATGCAAGTGACAACCACCAAAGCGAACAGTGTGACGGACAAAGACGGAATCGCTGCTAGCCGAAGGCACGAGTGACTGATGTGACCGTGTGTTTGTGGGCGCCGTCCACCTTTGTCTACCTTTGTCTTCCCTCCTCCACGGCGTAGGTTGAAGATACTCCACGACGTGAGCGCTGAACGTTAACTGCTGGTAAGCGCCTCGCACATGTTCGTTATCGAACACTGCCACCGAGCCATGCGTGTGGGAAGATTGATCATTAACCACGACTCAGCCGTGGCACCCGCTCTCTCTTCGCAGCGTTTCAACGATAATATCCGATAGCAGCCGGCGGGAGATACCCAGCGGTGCTGACAATCGCCGGCTCTGATTCAAGCGGAGGAGTAGGCATTCAGGTGCGCGATGTGCCAGTCACTCTTCGTCGTTGAACACTCAACTCCACGTTCCAGGCTGATCAAAAGCATTCACCGCGTTTGAGTGCTATGGGAACTCTGTGATAACAGCTCTGACGGCCCAAAACACGACAGGTGTGCAGGGTGTGTACCCCAAACCGCCCGACTTCATAGAACAGCAGGTTCGACGTATCAGGACATGCGCCCATCAAATTTCGGATTCCATACTGACTCCATAGCTAATCTCCATGCTCGATGCCATCGACGTTCGCGGGATCAAGACTGGGATGTTGTAAGATGCGGAGAACACACGACGAGTCGCGCGCATACTCAAGGTGCACTACGGCGATCCATCCAGAGTACCCCCACTCGTCGTCGACCCAGTAGCGGTGTCGACCTCGGGACACACTCTCCTCCATCCGGATGCCATCGCTGTCTTTATGAGCAGCTCTTCCCCCTCGCGACGCTGATTACGCCCAACACGCCCGAGAGCCTGAGCGAGCTCCTGCTCTCACGTAACGGCCAGTCCACGAGTCACGACGATCGAGACGCTCGACGACATGATCACCGCGTCAGAGAGCTCCTGGAGTCCTTGGATACGGTTCGAAAGCCGTGCTCGTCAAGGGCGGACATGTGAACTCAACGCTCGCGAACGTGGACCAGCTCGCTGCCGCCCGGCCAGATGTCACAGTCGTCCGGGAGAACTTCCTAGACGATGCCTTGGAGATCCTGCGAGCCAACGAGGCAGGACATCGGGACATCGTCTTGCGTCCGCCCGTGGTCGACGTTCTCCGGACTGTGGGAGAACGTAAGATCACTTCAAGTGCATTAGGGCCGATGCATCTTACTCCGCAGCCTAGCTACGCACCGTAATATACCATATGCCCCTTCTGCTTCTGCGACACTTCTGACCATGGCACTACGATGGTCGAAAAGCCGACATTGGCCGTTTGCAGCTACACGACTGCCCTATAAAAGACGAATAACACATAAGGGACTACTATGACTACACTATCTAGTAAGCGTTACAACAGCTGCAGTTAGACAAAAACAAAGAGCACAGCGAACAGCGTTGGGGCGCGAGACTTCCGCAAACGGGGTATGTTGTATGCGGGAAGCAGGAAGAGGAGACAAGGGACAAGGCAGGTCATCAGCGTACAGGACGGACGAGCGGGGCGGAATAGGAGTCGCGACAACAGTCAGATCGAAGTTTACACATGTTTGCATCGCGTCATGGTGTGAGGGCGAGAAGAAGAGTCAGAGTGAGGGATGGCCGCGTCAGGGTGTGAAGGCGAGAGATTCAGAAGAGTCAGAGCGAGGGTCCAGGGATGGGCCGCTTCACGAAGTGATCGACGAGTCGTCGTCCGGCGGCGCACGGCTCGGCGGACGGGTCGACGGCCTGCTGCGCGTCGAGCCCGCGCGCGACGTCGCGCGGGAGCGGGACCTCCTGCGATTCGCGCGCTCCTCCTCCTCGCGCTCGCGCATCTCCTGCTCCCTGATCTCCGCCTCCGTCATCGGGTAGCGCCGCACGCACTTGAGCTCGAACGTGCACGGCGGCAGGTCCTTGCACACCTTGCGCACGAGCCGCTCGTCGACGACGACGCCGCCGAACATCGTGTCCTGCCCGAGCCAGTCGCAGCGGAGCAGTGTCTGCTGCAGGCGCCCGCCGGGCACGCCGTGCGCGGTCGAGCGGTTGTGGTAGAAGGACTCGGAGAGCAGGCGCTTCTGCTGCCGCGAGGCGTTGTCGTACTGCGGTTGGGAGAGGCGGGTGTACATGGATGCGTGGATGGCCTCGATGACGTCGCCGCACGTGACGCCCATTGCAGCGTCGGTCGCGGGGACGTCGATGGACCACGGGAACGACTGCGAAAGGAGCCGGAGCGAGGTAACGCGCGGGAAGGTCGCGGGAGCGTCTCGGCCATTATACCACGATCTGCCAGGTCGATCATTCGAACGCTGGCAGTTGCCGGTTGGGAATAGCATGTTCCACTTGAGATAATCGTGGTCGAGTGCATCGTTCGGTGCTTGGATCAGTGGGTTAATCTCGACTCGCGCCTTCATGCGGTGAACCAGCATCGTCTTCAACACCGGCCCATCTGCATGACAAGAATACATGAGTCGCGCGAAAGATATAGAAGAAACAACTGTACGCACAGTCCTCGCCCTCAGCGAATTTGTCAAACTCATCCCAGGGTAACTTCTCCTTGGGATTTTGAAATTGACGTCCGCTATTAGTTTGCTGCATAGGAACAGGGCCAGGCATACCACCGGGCATAGCCGCAGCCGCAGCTGCGGGGGTGAATGGAAACCCTCCATGCATGGGCATTGCCCCCGGCATCCCACCTGGCATCCCGCCCGGCATCCCGCCTGGCATCCCACCTGGCATCCCGCCCGGCATCCCGCCCGGCATCCCTCCTGGCATCCCTTGCATCCCTGGCATCGCACCGGGCATCATGTACGGTGTAGTATAGGGCATTCCCATCCCCATCCCCATTCCGCCCATTTGATACGCCATGCCTGTGGGCGGGAGCGGCTGTTGGAAGGTGCTGTACCCGGTCTGTGTACCCGCCCCGCCCATATACGGAGTGCCTGGGGGCGCACCAGCTCGGACGTAGGGCGTGCCACCGGCGGCACTGCCGGCACCCGTGAGCCCTGGGGCAGGGAACCCGCTGAAGTCCGTCGAGAACTGGGTGGCGGGCATCATAGGCGTCGCGCCGCCCGGAAGTGCCACTGGGGGGATGAAGTAGGAACCAGGAACAGTACCCGGCATGTATCCGCCGGCCATGTAGGGCGACTGGGGAGGGAAACCTTGAGGTTGGGTTGCCCAACCGGGTGTGTTCGGAGGGTGGTGTGGGGAGGACGATCCCGGTATGACTGATGGTGCCGGATGGAGGCCAGGAGAAGAACCTCCGCCGCCTGGCGATGGGTAAGGGGGAACAACAGCGGGACCTTGCATTGCGTCTGGCGCAGTATATGTATGACTCGGGACGGCCGAAGCTTGCTCAGTGGCAGGATGATGACTTGAAGTGGAGAGGGCGATGTGAGACTCGGATCCGGAGGGCGGGGTAGGTGGAATAGGCAAGTAACGGACTGCTACCACATACCTTTGAGACGGCCGAGACGCACAGCCAATGTTTGATAAATGCTATGTATGACTCGAAAGATTGCGCTATCCACGCGGACTTCACAAGTCTTGAATGGGCTTCTGGTGGGCTTCTGTGGTTTTGACGTTCAGCGCTCAGATCCCGGAGCCCAACCGAGAGCGATTACCTTACTAGTACGCTTTCGCTGAGATGTTGGAGAGGATAACGATACGTCGGTAGCGAAGATGAGAATGCAGGCGGCGAGGGGCGGCTTGGAGGAGACGGCACCGACTTTGAGCAGAAGAGCAATTGACTGACCGTTCGACCTACCTGCAATTCGATGACTCGGAGTCGGATGCCCACGCGATTTTTACGAGTTCCTCGGTCGGCTTTCTTCCACGCCCTCCCGCTCGATCGTGGAGAATGTTATAGCACGGAAATATGAGTGGAGGAATCGGGGGCGTTGCGAGCAATCAAGAAAGCTTGCGGGGCGGAGGGAATTGTATGGGCATGGGGCACGGTCGGCGCTTCAAAGATACATATCAGATGAGATCGCGCCGACGCTATTCAACGCTGGCTGTTGTTCCGCGGCCATCTTCCCTGCTCCAGGTCAGGAAGGTCAACCGGGGACAGAAGGCAAACTGCAGCAGCTGTACTGCATCGCCGCCACAGTGCCAGGACCTGCGGAGGTAAATCGGAGTTTTAAGCAAGCCCATGGGGGCGTGTCCAAGATGGACGCGTTTTGCAGCTCCGTTCGTTTGCACCAGGCGTCGAGTACATACACCTACACGACGTTGTCTTGTACCTCGTCAACGCCGCCCCTCCCCCCATTACTCTCAGCCGCCGTTACGCCCTGCGCAGCTCGGCGATGATAATAAAACGCTATAAACGCCTCTAATCTAGAGTGAAATCAGCGACATCATCGCCGACATCGCTGACAATCAGTCGAACCCTGCACCCAGCTGCCAATCACGGTTTATTCCTTGTGAAACTCCCCGCGCTCTCTCGCCACAACCCGTGCTCCTTCCGAGCTCCTGTACATAAAAAGCCGCCTCGGGACTGTGGAAGAAGACCGACCGAGCAACTCGTGAAGACCTCGTGGACGTCCGAGTCATCGGATTCTGGCTGTACGCGATTAGGTAGGTCAGACGTTCTGAATTTTCTTGTATCGCCTCCGATTCCTTAAATCGTATCTTCGTGTTATAAGACTCTCCGACGGCCTGACTGGTCTCCGAACCTCTCTCACATACTTTATACGCCATCGGACTACGCACCTGCAGGCGGAACTATGGCGGACACGATTGGAAAGTGGGCTCCAGGCAGCTGCTGTACGTCGCATCTTCTCCTTATCTGTTCGCCACCGTCTTAATACGTCAACTTGTTCAAACAGATGGCCCTGTTCTCACCCAAACCGACGTCTACCTCCTCGGGACCGAGCTCGAGCTCAACCCCATCCTCGGGAACACGAGCGAATCCTTCCAACTCATCTTCAATCTCGCCACGGGTGCGTCTCTTGTCACTTCCATGTCTTTCCCCCTCTGTAACTGGCCCCTCGCGCGGATCAGGCCAGACGGGCGGGTACAACCATGAAGCTCGCGATCGCGACATTCCCTTCACTGCGAAAGAAGAGCCCGCAACTATGCCCCGGGTAGAAGAGTTGATCATCATCACCGAGTTCAGCCCGTGGTGCACCATCGTGAAGAACCCGCTAGGCGTCACCCTCGGCGATATCTGCACAACGCTCTTCAAAGAGTGCGTGCTATATCAATCGGATCGTCCTAGAGCGTGATGGGAGCCTGACTGTTGTCGCAGGTACGCAGAGAAGATGGTCACAGAGAAGGAGTTCGACTCGCTGCCGCCCCGTCTGCAAGAGCAGGTCAGGAGATACGCCTCCTCCGCGTCCGGCGGCGGTTGGCAGCAGTACTACTCTCCTCCAGTGGCCCCAACGCAGTTCCGGCGAGTCGGTGAGTCGTCGTCGTCTCTCTTTCGCCGTTCGGCAGCGCGTCAACGCGATCTCAACCATCGCGTCATGCAGACTGGCTGCGGGAGCGCGTCTTCTTCGACAAGCTCTCGCGCAAGGACAGCTACGCCAAGGCGCGCCTGGGCTTCTCCGCCCCGAACATCTTCGTCCTCTCGCTCTCCAACTACTGAGCGCGAGCGCCGGCGGTTTTTCCTCCTTGTCATGACGTTGGATGGACGGACACGCGCGCGATCGTCGCTCCCTACAGTTATTTCTTCACTTACACGCTCACGACCCTGATGCCTGCAGTCTCCAATTATACCTCTGCTATCCTGTACGATGCGATCCGTGATCTCGAGCTGTGTTGTATTGCATACATTGTACCCCAGAAATTGCCTGTCTTCATTCTGTGCCTTAGTCCATGTCCCTTACATACTGCCTCTAACTGCTGCGCATACATATGTATTTTGGGCGATGACAAGATGCTGCCTAGCGAACGGCGTAGGTGCGCATGCACACAAGTATGTTCAATAGCCCCGATATTGTAATATCGACGACTGCAATGTGACATTGAGATGGTAGGTAGGAGGCGCAAAGTCTCAGCGTTCGTTGATCAGCTACTGGTACATTACTTAGACAGCTCAGTAGTCCAGTTCAGTCCGGAACGTCAGCCCACAGTACCTGTCCTTCAATGACCCGGGCGTTTCTTCCCATCCACCATCCCCTGCTCGCAATTGCCATCGAGGACGACCTGGCGTGCCGTCGCGTTGATGCGCCCCAGGTCCTCTGCGATGCCCCCCGTGAGGTCGTTCATCGCCGAGAGCGCGATGTTGAAGCCCTTGGAGCCCACGTCGATGGCGAAGATGTGGATCGTGTGGTTGCGGAACGTCAGCTCCCAGCACGTGCCGCAGTTGGGCGAGTTGAAGCCCGCGATGGCGGGCGCGCCGCCGATGTGGGGGAAGTTCGGGAGCGAGGTGAAGTTCGGGAACGCTGCCAGGGGTGTGCGTGGGCGTGGGCGTGTCCGTGGGAGCGTTCGCGGGAGGGATTATTATTAGTACGGATGCAACGACTCGCAAGCCATTAGGGGAGTTTTTATTTGATTTTACTCACAACGTGCAAGCCCGTTGATCCCATTTGAGCACGCGACGGTGTTGGTGTCTCCGGCTGCGTTGTCGTACGTACGGTCGAAGGAAACGGAGACGGTCTCTGAGTTCTGGGAGAGCGCGCGCGGGATGGCGAGGAGCGCTGTGGCGAGAGTGAAGGCGAAGAACTTCATGTTCGAGTTGGCCAGAAACGCGGCAGACGCGCTCGAGGTGTAGAGCACTAGCGGGGAGGCGGGGAGCTAGAGGCTGCATGTCTACATATAGAACACGTTTATATACCTGGCCACTTAGCCACTGAGCGAAGACGAGAAGAGGGACGGAAGTTGCGAATCGGTTGGGCGCGGCGCCGGACGAGGTAGAAGGCTGATGGCGGTTGAGAGATGCGGTCAGAGGAAGTCGAGGTATATGGCAGGAGCATGCGTTGCGGCGTAATGGAAGTTTAGATCCAGGTCGGTGAGAGAGGCCCAGAAGGGCGGAAGACGTACAGCGCCCTTTGATGCATGTAAGGATCGAGTGTGGATGCCATTAGAGAAGACAGCGGTGGGAGGAGCGTCCGTGCATGACGTGCAGGTGACCAAGTTTGGCCCACCAGAGGCTTTTGAGCGGCCTCGAGTTATATTCGATAGACCCGAGACACCGCCGAAAGGTACCTTCGTGTTGGCTTCGAGGACGTCGAGAAGATCAGCAAAGGCATGCTGGACCGTTGTGTCCGTGCGAGTGAGGAGTTGTACTAGGGGGTTGTATGGCGATGTCCAGGACACAGAATCCGTTTTGAAAGGTGTATAGCCGGATGGGTCCACCACGTCGGGAGTCCCCTTGAACGTGTCCAACAAGCGTGCAGCATTTGGGTGCTTCCGGGTAGATTTGAACCAACAGTGATGACGACCTATAGGCATTGCATCAACACACCTACTTTCGCAGCGAAGTCTTATTTCTCCTCTCGGCAATCATATCAGATGCACAGGCCGGGCGGCGACAACTTCTGAGAGTAGCGAGAGAGACTAGTACTGGGGCTTGGGGTGTTGAGATTGGATAGCCGAGTCAACGAGCTACGTCTACCAAAACTTATATTTAACTCGCATGTAGTCAGTAGTTTCATATGGTATACTTCTGAGCTCGTATCGGGTACTCGCCGTACTTTTGAACGTCTTCACAACAAGATGCGTACGAGGAACATGGTGGTCAAGTTGTAAAACACTTGCCAGTCGCGATCGCAGATGCAAAAGGCACTTTGCCGCATATGGCTGTCGAAGGAGATTAGATTAGATAAGACCCATCCACCGATCATCTATTGCGGTCCCGGGCCAGGCAAGCCCAGAGTTCACCTCAAGGCTTACACCTCTACCACCACCCCGTCCATTGCGCTCATCAGCCGCTCGTTCACTAGCAAACATGGCACCGAAGGGAGGAAACGCAAAAAAGGAATCTGGCAGAGCCAAGAAGGCTGAGAACGAGGCGAAGAAAGCTGCGGCGGCGGAAGCGGAGAAGGTACAGTACCGTGCACTGCCTAGTGCTACCCTCCTTCGCCTTTCCATCTCAAAATATCTCTCCCGTACAGGAGCGCAAGGAGGCAGACAAGTGGAACGACGGAGGCAAGTCTAACAAGGCGAAAGAGGAGAAGGAGGAGAAACGCCGCGCAGAGCTCGCCCGCAAGGCGGAGGCGGCACGTCTGCTCGCCGAGGAGGAGGCGAATGCGAGCGCGCCCCCGAAGGTGAAAGTCACGCCCAAGGCTGCAGGGAAGAAGGCTGCACAAGCGAAGAAAGACACCAAGCCTGCTGGTCCCGGGGCGATCGCGGCGGGTGGAGGCCTGGGGGCTGTGGATGCGACGCAGGACGACGGAGCACCGAAGGAGGTTGAGGCGTTCTCGGCGACCGGCATCGACAACGCGCTCGACTTGCTCGAGGTTGTCAATGCGAAGATGGATAAGGCGAGCATCGGCTCCAAGGCTGCGGACATCGAGAGGCATCCGGAGGTGAGTCTTGGGCTGCATCGCACCCGGGCGGGCTTACTCATGTACATGCACAGAGACGATTCAAGGCTGCGTTTGAAGCATACAAGGAGCGGGAGCTCCCCAAAGCCCGCCAAGAAGTGCGTCTTACATTACTTGGTCATTCCTTACTGGGTCCTGACAAGACTGCTACGATGTGCATAGCATCCCGGATTGCGACTGCAGCAGTATCATGTGGGTCCGATGACGTGATCTGAAATGTTCTGATCATTGATCTTGTACACCCTGCACAGGACCTCCTGTACAAGCAATTCCAGAAGTCCCCAGAGAACCCGTAAGCACCGCATATTCGCCTATGACGCTGCAGGCATTCCTGACACGACTTCCGCAGGTTCAACCAGGTCACTGTGTCATACGACGCATCCAAGGACGAGCGAGTGGAGGCTCTTACCAAGAAGCACGCTGCGGTCACAGAGAGGCTCAAGGAGAAGTCATGATCGGCGCTGAGGTCTGTCCCAGCACCCTCACCTGCGCGTACACAGTGAGTTCGATGTTCCTGATGTACTTTACCATGTTGACAAAACTGTGCTGCCTAGTTTGTAGCATCATCTAGTAACTGTTGTTGACTCGCACACACCGTCTACCGGCGGAACGACTCCTCACTCTGTAGAGTAGTTGTCTCAGGAACAGTTGTACAATAAAAATGTTTCCTAGATATATGCCGGTCTCTCGCCGATCCCTGTCGTGCAGACACTAATCATGCGCAAGAATAAGAAGGTATTGCAGAGCCTTCCGGCCCTCTTTCAGGCCCCAGTGGCGACGTCCTGGCAGTACATACTAGTTGTGATCGAGTAGCTAATGCTTCTGCGGGCCTAGGGAGGCGGTAACGACACGCATGTCTGGGATACACCACGGAACATCGCACATCTCGATGCATATGATTGTTGAAGCTGTGGAACCAGGGTGCGAGCCTACTGCGGCCGCGCCAACCAGTACACTGTCACTACAGCTGTGTAGGGGGCGCCCGTGAGAAGCTTATGTAACTCCACTAGGAATTTTCGTATATGACCTCGTCAAGACGCGCTCGTACCCTACTCAACTCCTCCACTCTCTATCGTCCATTATAACCAGCATCAAAATGGTACACAACCTTTCTGTATCCATTCCTCCGTCTCCCGGTTCACCGACCAGTCCTCCCTCTCTGACAATGTCAAGCCCGACGTCGCCACATCGGACAAACACACTGGTGATCACACGCCTGCCCCCACATTTCTTCGAGCCCATCATCCAGGAAGCATTGAAGAGCCATTTCTCGACATACGGACCTTTGCACACATGGGCACCGATCAAGGGTTTCGCTCGGGTGATCATGGTCTACTTCTCTGAGGAGGATGCGGAGATAGCCAAGGAGACCAACGACGGTCTCGTCCTCGGCGACGTGAAAGAAGAGTATGTGCCTCTCCATCGTCTCCTTTGCCACAATTACGCACGGTGTTGACTTTTGGGACGAAACTAGGACAGACTACATCCTCCGGGTGTATCGCGCGGACCCGACACCGATCGAGTCGGATGAGACTCACGAGCACAATCACTATCTTCGCCCACCAGTGAACGAGAAGAATTTCCTCATCTCTCCGCCAGGATCTCCACCCGTGGGGTGGGAGCAGATCCGTGAAGACCCGCCCAATTCCACCCCGCTCGCGCACGACCTCAGCGTCGCACTGCGCAAGCTCGAGCTCCAGGCGGAGCAAGAGCGGCGCGGGCCAGGACTGGAGGTGCTGCTGGAGGCGGACGAGGACGGCGTCGGGATCAGCGTGTGCGTGGAGGATTGCGATGCGGTGGACAACGGCCTTGTCCAGATCACGGCCGACGATGAGGATTGGGCGTATGGCGACATGGCCCCGTCGCGGATGCGCTGGAGACCGACGCCTGCGGCTATGCCACCGACGGCATTGCCGCCTGTGGCTATCTCCGCTTGATCTATGTCGCTTTTTCAGGTGAGTACCACCCGCTGTTGCTCCGTAGCGTTCTTTGTTCGCGCTCGCCTCTCCGTTGTGTGATGATCACTTTCTCAGACCTGTACCGACCCGAGAGGGCTTGAAGACTACATCTTATTGCCATTGATTTATCTGACACCCTCTTCTTGTCTTGAGTTGCCTTGCATTCCATGCGTCAGGTGTGCTGACTGCCTTGTAACACAGGATCTTTCACTGCAATCCTATCGCGTTATACTACAACACGCACTGTGAGTGTTTCATCCTGTGTGTTGTTTCTTTCCCTTGTCAGTCCGCTGCCCACGCACATGATGAGATCCTATCAGACCTGTTCTGAATCCACATGGAGAAAAAACCTAGATATTGCCAATTGTTCCTTCTGATGCGCTCGCAACCATTTCCTTTTGCTATCCGCTCGCTCATGTGGACGACGTTGCTGACGTGCGTCCTCTCTAGAATGCCTCGGGCCTCAGGATTCGCTTTGCATGCTGTCGCTCACATTCTCATATCGTTCATGGACATTCGGATCTGGATCGTCGCATCACCTCGCATCTCGCACATCATCATATCGTATCGTACACGTACACATGTCATGTTTCTCTATATGGTCAAATCTAGCTGTATGTCTACCATCCCGTCAATCGTCGAGCCTTTACTTGTGACTATCGGTGTGACTATCGGTGCACCTCCAGCTTCGAAGCCCAAGATGGGGTATCATCCAAGATCTCCGAACATCATGTAGTCCGCCGAATGTGAGTGACTGCCAATTGCGACTCCGAGATCGGCCAGAGGAACACGAAGACCTGGATTGCGCTCGAGTACGAATATTGCCGATGGTGATAACACTGCTGACGTCTCGCAATTGTCCTGCCAGTGAAATGGCAATATCCTCCCGTCACTCATGGACGGGATAAATCATATACCATACTCAATATCAAGAGCACCCAATACTAGTCAATTCGCTACTGATCGGACCACATACACATCGTGTAAGTGTGTATCAGTAGGACTACCTGAGATCATATACCAATAGTAGGCCTAGGAAAAAGGAGATCCTTCGTGCCTTTCTTCTTCCCCTTCCTGACCCACTTTACCAGAAGATCGAACTGGTTGACAAAAGTCTTCCCAAACCCAATTCCACCTTCAGTGGCTTTCCTCACACTGGAGACCATCTGCACCACAGAGCTGCTCTTGTATGCAAACTTCCTGAGCTTCCTGGCCAGCTCGAAACCTGTCGCCCCATCCGGGTCCTGATAGACACTCGAGTCGGTGAGAGGATCGAGGGCTGGCACGTCTGCTCGGCGGAAGTACATGAACTGGCTGAACTCGTCCACGACGAGGATCGCGACGGTTTCATCGTTGCGAGGCTCCTCGGCGAACACGACCTGCACCGCTTGGATGACTTGCGGCAACATCTTGTCTATGACGACCTTTGCGACCGCAAGGGGTGCCATGTCCTTGTCCTGCATGTCCGAGTCCTCGCCGTCCTCACCGTCCTCACCATCCTCTCCGTCCTCACCATCCTCTCCGTCATCACCGTCCTTCGTGTCCCCGGTCTTGCCACGAGGCCGGGATGACTTGACTTCCACCACGGCGAAGGTGCGTCGGCCAATCTCGTCGTATGCGTCGTTGATGTGAGCGATATCGAGGCGGAAGTCGGGGTACCGCACAAACTCTACAACTTTCGTGGTGTTCCCGACTGTGGTCGTGATCGTCGTTGTGGCCGCACCGTTGGAGCGTGTGGTGCTCACACTGGTCGCGCTGCTCGCGGTTGACACCCCGACCGCCATTGATATTGAGGCAAGATCTGGGGCATGGACTAGTGCAGGGGCCACTGGTGCGGCCGCCTGTGGAAAAGGCAAGTTTTCTTGACCGAGGAGAAAATGCCCATACCCCTCGCCGCCGTCGTGAGCAGATTGGCCGTCCCCGTCCCCGTCCGCCTCCTCCTCCCCGTCCGCCTCCTCGCCGCTGTCGTCACCAGATTGGCGGCCCTCGTCTCCGTCCCCGTCCTCCCCGTCCTCCCCGTCCTCCCCGTCCTCCCGTCCTCCCCTCCTCACCGCTGTCGTGACCAAATTGGCCGTCCTCGTCCCTGTCCGCCTCCCCCTCGCCGCTGTCGTCACCAGATTGGCCGTCCTCGTCCCCGTCCGCCTCCTCGTTCCTCACGACTTCTTCAGGCGCTTCACCCACTTGGTCCTTTAGCGGGCCCCACTTGTTGTCTGCCTGCCTCACCCTCCGCGAGCGTGTGCTCCGCCGAAGGGGCCCGACTTGTCGTGTGGTAGCAGGGGAGATCGGGCGTGGAAAGGTGGGATCGCGAGATTCTTCTATCTCTTGAACTGTGTACTCGCGCTCGAATCTGATAACACCTTGGGGATCGCAGTAGAAGACAAGCCCCTCGTTAGCTGCCTAGGACCATCGTAGAAATGAACAGCAGTGAGCGACTGGGTATATGCAGAAGAGAACTTGAGAACGATGTGGCGTGGTGTGCGGTTTATAGGCACGATACTGACCCAATGCACAGACTAGATGAGCGGACAATATCCCGGTACTCTGCTTTGTTCTCCAGCCCGCGACAATAGCAATTCGTACTACGTGGGAGCCCGTGGGAGCCCGTGGAAGCTCCTCATGCTCCAGAAGCCGAAACTATGTGCTTTTGCCAGCGTGGTTTTCAATCTCGGTAGAACTTCGCTGAGGATATACCCCTTCGAAGATGACGAAACAATAGTGTTATGATCCAGGACCTGGACAATCGATTCGTCGTGTCGGTCCGAATCTGTTGTATCGGAATGAGTCATGCTGGGGTCACGGGCAATACTTATGCTGACGCCCAGAACTTGGTGTTTGTCTTTGCTTGTACACGCGCCCATGTTGAAGTTCGACTTTTGTCGTTATATATAACTCATGATCTCTATCCCTGCGTCTTCTTCAACTATCTCCTATCATGGCAGAAACACAACGACGCCAACGCGCTCCCATCCATATTCATCCGGATGTCCTCTTCGCCCCGAGCGATGGTCTGACGTACCATCCAGATGTAAGTCCGCAGTTCGTATATCCTCTTTAGCCAACTGCTCATGTTCCGCAGGAGGATTGTCGCGTGTTTGCGCAACAACCAGTTCCAGGCCCCATTCTACCTTTTACCTACCTCATCCCTTCCCCCGACGCTGAGCTGAAGCCACCGACGCTGAGGCTCGGCTGGAGGCTCGGGCCTTTCAAGCTAATGGAGCTGGCCCGCCGCTACTTCCCTAATACCATCGAGCGGTGCATGGGCCCTCCCACTGCCGGGATGTTCCACTTAGAGGATGAAGTAGAATATTCAGAAGAGGCCTGGGAGGAAGAGAACGACAACATCATTGAGACCATTCTGGGCCCCGGCCTTGCTATCGCCCTCTGCTCGGTTCTCGGCATTCCTTCGAAGTACGAGGAGATGGTCTGCGTCTTCCCGCTATGCGACTCGCAGTTGAACGAAGAGTACACCCTGATAATCGGATCGAACTACCTTGGGATACCGCCACCCGAGGCGGTGGCGAAGCTCGGGGAGATGGTTGCGTCTATAGCACCCGACGTGCCTCTTATGTGGTACCTCGATATCTACAAGTGGAAATGGCGCAGGGTTCCTCCGAAGCCCAAGGGTGAGCTTCGTCTAACGGGTTCGCGCTGTAGCACAGATGCTGACGCTCTGCCATAGGCACGCGTCCCAAGAAAGTTGTGCAGAAGAAAGTTGTGCAGAAGAAAGTCATACGCAAGAAAGTCGAGAAATCCGCAACCTCGAGCTCGACAGCTTCATGAGAACTTGGCGCTCGTTGTCCATCGCTGTCACATCCACGGCCTCTTGTCTTTCCGCGATTGTACAGCATTAGCACTAGACGATAGCATGTACAATGGCCATTGATCAGTTTTTATCTTTCTATCCTTCTCGTACATTCGGATCTCACTCTCACGAGTTCGTGCATCTCCATCGGTAGACTGAGTATAACAAGGCGCTGTTGTGCGAACGAGCAAGATCGCCCGGGCGCCCACGTATAACGTCGTATCCATCGTTGTCCCCCACCATTGCTTCGCCGTGGCGCTCTCTCGTATGACGTCTACTTTGTCGACCAATTGTCGACATGCACCATTTCTCCGCGCATTCGCACATACGCGCGTCCTGTTCTATCGTCATTTCTCGGACCGGTTGCTCGCAGAAGGAGTATACGTGGAGGGTGAGGTCAAGTGTCTTGAAGCGGATATACCAGTTACCTTGGATAGACAACAACTAGTATGTACTTTGTCCTTTTGATTAAACATCAACTCATTCAATACGCACCATCCCTCGTGTCGTATCCTGGAATCTATCTGCAGTCGTATGCACCTCCGGATGTATCTGACTCAGACATTTCGTCGATAGTCTTGTATGTCACGTACTCACGTCCGCGACCATTACGCTGTCAGTGCTGGTCAGAGACCGTTCGACGTTGCGATGAAGGATGAATATGTGCCCTCTCATCGTCACAACCACGCACGGTGCAGACCTTGGATCAATCTAGGTCAGACTACACCTCCGGTGTGTCGCGCTCATGGGCACTTGGAATTGCCAGTGGATCGTCGCATCGCCCTCGCATCTCGCACACCATCGCATCGCATCGCACACGTACATACGGTACACATGTCATGTCTCTGTATGGTGAAATCTAGCTGTGTGTCTACTCTCACTGCTGTTTCTTCAACAATGACAATGGTTCTCGTCAACCGTGGAAGTACAGGTTGGTCTCGTTCTGCATTGACAGAGGGAACTGAGGTTTACCTACGAGCGAAGCGCATTGCAACAATCGAGTTCCTGTGCGAAACAGGCCTCCTAGAGCACTGCTTAGTTACGATGTGCCTTGCCGACCATGCGTTGAATGAGAATTCTAAAGAAACAGCGGCTTGTAATACACATCAAGATATTAATGCATGCATCTTAGGAAGCATCAAGGTGGTCGCAGAGAAGACTTGCGGTTGTATGTCGACCCCGATCCGCGTCCTAAGCGTGTGGTCCGCCGACCACGAGTCCTAGTAGGAGCTGGCATCGGACGTGGCTCCAGATCCTCAACCTGAGGTAGCTCTGACTCCTCGTCTTCCTCGGGTACAGCAGTCATCTGTGACCGCCTCCGAGTCTTCGCGCGTGTGCATACACGTTTGCGTTCCGGCTTCCCGTTGTCACCTACATCTTCCTTTAGGTGAGCACTCGTAAGAGGAACGAGGGGCTTATTCAAGGGCATCTGCGGGACGTGGGCCTTGGAGGGATCCTTGAGGAGATCACCACACTTGTCGTCCGTCGGCCACTCGCGCTGCAGAAGGTCGTCGAACAGGTTGAGCAGCGCCTTGTGATTCTCCAGCTTCTGGGCGTTCGCGGCTCGCTTGTGGGGGTCGACGCTGATGTAGTCGTCCTCGTCCGCCTCTGACTGCGACTCGCCTTCGAGCTGCGCGTAGCGGGCGCGGAGCCATCGCAACACGGTGCGGACAAAGTTGTTGGCGGGATGGCGGTCCTTGAGGTCGTCGTCCAAGAACTTGTATTTCTCCCCGCAGACTTTGGGAAGCCTGGCAGTGGAGATGGCGGACCGACGCCCGGGACCGCACCGGTACTCGGCGAGGGTGTCTCCATAGTCGTAGTCGTCGAAAAGGTCGAACATGGCAGATGTGACGTTGAGACACGTGTGACGGAGGTAGCGTAGAGCATTGTAGAGGATCACCCAAAAGATGGACTCTAGCTCATCGGCAGTCATGACAGCCGCGCTGGGGTCATCGAGGAGCCGAGCACAGGTGAACTGCCACGTTCCCTGTTCAACTTGATTAGTTGTCACCGTGGCTTTGCATAAATCCGTAGCGAATACGTACTATGCGCTTTGGCTGTCGAGCTGCCAACTGCTTGTCATCGGGCGTTATAGGCTTGGATAACTCCCAGTCGATGAGTACACCTCTCCAAGTGACGCGCTGCTTCCCATCCTCACACTTGACGATGGTTGGACAGATTACCATGTTACCGGCACTTATGTCCCGGTGGTGGACGTGAGCTTTGTTTACAGCATCTTCATGAGCTAGAGATACACATTGAGGTAGATGTTTCGCTAGCAAGTATGTCAAGACTCACCTTGCACACAGTCTCGAACGACGGAGAACAATTGCTTTCCGTTTTTGAATACACTGAGCGACAGACAAACCTCTTCGACGACTAGGCGATAGTGGCGGAAGTAGCACTTGCCTCTATTGACACATGCGTTCTGCGAGGGCGTAAGGGATGAAATGAGCTCTCCATTACGAGTTCGTTTGCTGGTTCTGCGCTGAGGAGTCTTAGGGCGGACGAGATCGGCATCCGTGGCACTTGGTGGTTCCTCGGCGGGCTTCCTCTCTGCGGACTTCTTGGCGAGGGACGGAGTCGAGGTGTGATGGTCGAGTTCTGCATCACAGACATACGTGGGGACGTTGCGCACTTTCGCCGCAGCAAGCTTGCGCAGAACGGCGCCTTCCATCTCGATGTTCTCGTAGAAAGGACGCCATGCATCCTTCAAGAACACAAAATGTTCAGCGGTCTTATCCCATGCAACGAAACCCCGCGTCCCACGCCCACTCATTCCGGGTGCTGCGATGATTGGCTTGCCAACCAGGTAAGCTCGCATTCCACCGGACGAAGTCAGCACATATATTCGGTATCTGGGCGCGCCGTCCGCAATAGATGCAGCGAAGAGATCCCTGACATGCTTGAAGGTGTGGGGTCCCTGGGACTCAACAACTGTTCCCTCAGCCTCGGAGATGTCAGTGGCGCACTCCTGGGCCTCTTTGGTCATCTTCCTGTAATCGGAGCTTGTCGGGGAGAGAGGAATCGCGGTGTCATCGCTCCCACGTGCTGAGGATGTGAGGAGAGACAGGCCCCAGAGGATGTCACGGAGAGTCACACGATCCTCTGTGTAGTCGAATGATTCAGTGAGAATAGTACCCGAGCGGTCCCAGCGGGTGACGCGTGCGCGAGTGCCGTTGATGAGGAAGAAGAACAAGACCGTGCGGTGCTGGACAGAGAAAGCGTGGCCAACGTATTCGGTCATCTGACCGCAGACTTTTACACGAGATTTCACGTTCGCGTCGTCTAGTTTAATGTCGTAAGGATCGTGGTCTGAGCCACCGGGGTTGAACTCCCAAAGAGCTTCTTGGATTTCCCAATGAGGACGGCCATCTTGGGGAACAAGCTTGGTGGCGTACAGAGCGGCGTCAACTTTCAGGCGTTTAGTGTCCATAGGGTCCCACTTGTCTTGCGAGGTGGCAAGCTGGAAGTCTGGACATGGGCTATGGTGACCAGACCTCTTCATCCATTGCTCCTTATGGTGCTGTCAGTCATAGCTACGGACAGATGTAAACCACATACCCAAAGCTCAGCAATCCGCCGTTGATTGCTTCCCGTTGATGCTGCCTTCCTGACCTCATCCACAATGTCGTTGCTCATCGGCGGCGGCTTGGTTGGACACGACCTGGGCGAAGGGAAGGAGAAGAGGGTCTTGATGAACTCATTGGTTGTCATGATTATGTCCATGTTCAAATTAGCGTTACTCTCTGCAGCTTCTTGATTTTGATTGAGGTGAGTCGGTTCCCGTACTCGCCGTAACTAAGAACCGCAGCGGAGCGGAGATGAATATGAGGCAGAACCAGGAAGCGCAGAGAAAGGGTATGGGCCAGTAGGATTGGACAATGTCGGCCAAACGGGGGTTTTGTGGCCGAGTTATATAGTGCGTCCTCAACTTGACGCAATGCACACCCACACAATGAAGGGTTGTAATTGAGCAGTAGACTTAGATAAAGGACCCTGTCTTGTCTTAGAGCAAGGACCTGGCAAGGACCGGCCCGGAGCGTTCAACTTAAACGGGAGCCTGGTGCGAACTGATTATGTAATCATGTGTGGTGACATGACCCAGTCTCATATAATTACGTAAATTCAACTTCTCTCAGACTGGTTCAATAATCACAGAGTCTCTGATTTCATGCCGCCACTGCTCTTCCTCCAGCTCCCCAGATGGCGAACAGAGCTCCATCATGCCGCAAAGGATTATTAGCAATATATCCCAAGGCAACAGACACGAAGGCTGTACGGTAGTAGTACTAACATCAGTCGTTGACGATCCTCTCATGGTAACTCGAGTGGCCCCTGCGTAAGTAATCTCACGACGCCATGCAGCATCTCCAGCGACCAAGAATGCAGACATTGTCCGTACACGTCAACGTTGCCCATCTCGACTAGCAATTTGCAGCTAGCGCCTAGGGCCAAATGTAAAAGCGTCCAGACACAAGTTGAACTTGATAGACTGGTGGCGTTCAGTATACAACCACGACGTTCCGAATCTCTGACCGCATCTATGCTACGCACGTCTTGACTCCTATTATGGCACAACCATAGCAACGCCGACCCGCCCCCATCCATGTTCATCCGGATATCCTCTTCGCCCCGAAAGATCGTCTGACGTATGACGATCCGGACGTAGGTCCACCGTTCGCGATTCCCTCTCTTGCCATCCGCTCACGCTCAGCAGGAGGAACGTCGCATTTTTGCTCAACAACCATTTCCAGGATCCAGTCTGCCCTTTTCCTACCTCATCCCTTCCCGCACCGCTCAGCTGAAGCCACCGACCTTGAGACTCGGCTGGAGGCTTGGGCCCTACAAGGTGATGGAGCTCGTCCGCCGCTACTTCCCCGATACTATCGAGCGGTGTCAGGGCCCTCTCAATGCTGGGATGTTCGATTCTGATGGCAATCAACTAGAGTCTCCTGATGAGGCCTGGGAGGAGGAGAACGACAACATTTTCGAGACTATCATGGGCGTGGAGCTCATCATCGCCCTCCGCACGCTACTCTCCATCAAGAAAGATAAGATGGTCCGGGTCTTGCCGCTATACGACTCGGAGTTGAAGGGCGAGTTTACGCTGACAATCGGGACGAATTACCTTGGAATACCGTCAAGAGAGGCGATCGCGAAGCTCGAGGAGATGGTTGTGTCTGTAGCACCCGATGCACGTCTTTATGGTACCTTGATTCCCACGAGTGGCAATGGTATAGGCTCTCTTTAAAGCCCAAGCAGCTCCAGGGTGAGTCTCGTCGAACCGGTTTTGCGCTGTAGCTGAAGTGAGTGCTGACGCTCTTCCGCAGACACGTGTACGAAGAAAGCTGTGCGCAAGAAAGTTGCGAGAACTACAACCTCCAGCTCGACAGCTTCATGAGAAGTTCAAGTTGCGTTCAAGGGGTCGTTGTCCGTCGTCCTCATCACAGCTTGTGTCCTCCGCCATTGTACAGCATGAGCACTAGACGACGTCATATGTATCAGGACACGTACCATAGCGCATTTTTCTCCATCCTTCCTCTCGTACAATTTAAGGTTTTGGGAGCACCTGTGCGTGGAACTGAGCGCTGTTGTGTCAACGTTGTGCTGGCGCCTGGTAGGCGCCAACGTGTACACTGTACTTGACTCTGTACGACGACTTTCTAAAGTTCACGTTGCTCGCACGCTCGCTTTCCATCACCACGTCCTGAAGAGCCATCTATACAACTCCTTTGACGACCTGTCTTTGACTATGGCTTCAAGAAAATTGCGGATTGCCATCATCCATCCGGACCTCGGAATAGGTATGCAATTAGGCTCGCTAACGAAACGCGTAGAATATAGAACACTTGCTTCATCCAGGAGGTGCAGAACGCCTGGTAGTGGATGCCGCGCTAGGGCTGCAAAATCTTGGCCATAGCGTCGACATCTACACGTCCCATCATGACCGAGGACATTGTTTCGAGGAGACCCGAGATGGTACGGTTTACATCTGCTAGGAAGTTGGAAAGGCTCGAACAGTACGTGCGCAGGGACTCTCCGTGTCCACCACATTGTGCCACCATTCCCCCGTGCAATCAAGGGCAAGCTGCACATCGTCTTCTCCCATGCACGCCAGCTACATCTCACCGCACATCTGCTTCGGCCTGGCGCTCCGTCATATGACGTCTACTTTGTCGACCAATTGTCGACATGTATACCATTCCTGCGCGCGTTCGCCCATACACGTGTCTTGTTCTATTGTCACTTTCCGGACAAGTTGCTCGCAGAAGGGGCATACGTGGAGGGTCAGGTCAAGCGCGGGAGTGTCTTGAAGCGGATATACCGGTTACCTATGGACCTACTTGAAGAGACAACAACCAGTGTGTTCCTTGTCCTTGTGCTTAGTCGTCAACTCACCTCGCGCAGAACAGGCTGACACCATACTTGCGAACTCAAAATTCACGGTCAGCGTCTTCAAGCGTCATATGCCTTCAATACGTACCATCCCTCGTGTCGTCTATCCCGGGATCAATCTGCAGTCATACGCACCTCCGGATGCGGACCTTTCTGACCCAGACATCTCGTCCATATTCTCGTATGTCGCACCCTCGCGTAGACGACCATTACACTGATGGTGTTGGAAGGTTAGAGACCGGCCAACGTTGCTATCTGTGAATCGCTTCGAGCAGAAGAAAAACACTGCCCTAGCTATCGAAGCGTTTGCCCTGCTGCGCAAGGAGCGATCCAGTCTACGAAACATCCGTCTGGTTCTTGCTGGTCAGTGTCCCCCGCGATAACGCAAACGCAGGAACTGAATATGCTCGGACAGGTGGCTATGACCCACGCCTTTCGGACAACGTGAAGACGCTCCAGTCTCTCCTCGACAGTGCGACGGCAAACGAGCTCACCTACTCCGTCGTGACGCCCTCGACATCGTCTGTGCCCCTGCCGTCCTTCCCACTCAACGCTACCACGCCAGAGACAGATATTCTCTTCCTACTCAACTTCTCGACCATTCAACGGTCCTTCCTCCTGACCGCCCCATCTACGCTCGTACTCCTGTATACACCCGCGAACGAACATTTCGGGATCGGCCCCGTCGAAGGGATGGTGTGCGGACTTCCTGTCCTGGCATGCAACAGCGGCGGACCGACAGAGAGCGTCGTCGATTCGCCCGCCGGCGAGCGGACAGGTTGGCTACGACGTCCAGACCCGCAGGAATGGGCTGATGCGTTGAGCGAAATCGTTGGTATGCCGGATGTCGAGCGCAAGCAGCTGGCGGATAGAGCGAGGAGGCGGGCGAGGGAGCGGTTTGGGATGGACGCCATGGCCCAGGATCTAGAGAGAGCGCTGCAGGAGACTGTCAAGCTTGGGCCAGTAACGACTCCGACCTTCCTTTGGATCGTGCTAACGGTTCTGTTTGGACTATTGGCGTATTGTACGCGCGTGCTTGTATGAAACCCAGATGCACGACAGCCGGGTACATGGACTTGTGATACTGTTTGTTACCTCGTTCGTACAGTATAGTCATGGCATTGCACAACACCGTTGCGTAAGTCGTCTGTTCTAGCAGTCGGATGCTGACACGTTTGGCAGGTACCTTCCTTGTCTAATTATGTATCGCATTGACCACAGGTGCCACTGGGCAACAAAGCGCCTAACAGGATGTTATAAGCGCGCAACCTCTTTGGTTGGCGGCTCTTGTCAAGGCCACACCACGACGGTTCACCTTTTTGTTCCTGTTGCCTCTCTCTCAACACTTTGCTATCTGGCCTTTGCCCATAAATGATCCTTCCGCCACTGACCAATCACATATCAAGCTACCCACACTGACGCACACACCTCAACTTGCATCCACGACCTAGCGCCACAACCTTGTACTCAACCTCTCACCAGCATCTACCATGCAGTACTCCTTCTTTGCGTGCTACCCGGCTTGGCTTGTCTCTGCTCTCATGTTAGGCGATTACCAATACTCTGAGAAGATGAATACGATCGCCACAATATCCGAGTGTGAAGTAACCCATCCCAACCACGACCACGTGCCTGTGCCACAACCACAAACTCCCTTTCAAACTATCCGCACTTCCGGCACCCTACCACGTAACAAAACGCCTCCCTACATTCGCGCGTCCGGAACCATGACGAATCTTATACTCGCGCGTCCGTCCCCCGGACCGCCACAGTCCAAACCAGAACTCGTACCTACATTCGACACAACGCCACAGGCGCATATGACACCGCGTATCGCGCTGCCTCTCCCATTCTCGGCTCCATGCCTAGCGAACGCGAACAGAGTCGATTTCTCTTTGCGTGGGTGCCGAGGGGTGTCCCTGAGCGAGTGGGCACGGCTTGCGGAGAAGCGCAAGACGCACCTCGCCCTCGATGACGCGCACGCGAGCTTGGAGGATGTATTTGAATCCGAGGAGCAAGGCCGGTTGCTGTTCCAGAGCCACGTAAGTCACCTTCACGCTTCCTTGAAGACACATAGAGGTACACATACTCACTACGCGCGACAGTGGCCTGGATACGATGTACGGACGTGTTTCCTCGACATGCCGCAGCACGTCGCTGCGGGCGAAGGCCCTCTCACCCGCGTCAGCTTGCTTGACATGGTCTGCCAGGCGCTCGTCGATTGGGTCGTCAACATCTCGGTACGTGATTCCGGGTGTGCCCAGGTTGCATCTGTTGGCGTACAATCTGCTAACCATCACCACGCGCCTGTCTTCCCTTTTGTAGAACTGCAGACACATCGAGTGCCGGGAGCCCAAGTGGGCCATCGGCCTGAAACAGATCACGTTCCGCCATATCTACGTGACTGGCGTCGTTGAGGTGAAGGGATACGTGAACAAGTGGGTGCCGGTCCTGGAGATCGACCCGCTGGCGTTCCAGGCGCAGTGCCAGCTTTGAATGTTTCTTTTCCGGCTTGATCCTTGTCGTCGTTTGCGTTCGCCCACGTGGGTGCGTCCTAGAATCTCATGACAGTCTCCATATCACCATCACATACCCTTACTCTCTGTTACGGTCGGATTACGCCACCCAGATCCGTCACTTCAGATACCCTATGATACAAACCTAGAAACAACTGACATTAGTCGCGCTAATTTTTAACGTCTCCTCTTCCTTTATCTTCCGTGTGCGGTGCCTGCTTGCACTATTGGTGTCTGGTCAACAAAAACATCGGTACATCTCATGTATTCCATGTATCATCGAACTCACTGTATGACCGCCCAGAGCGTCCGCTGATAGTTCTCTTCAGGTCTAACAGTGGCACGTTCTCGTTGTCCGTTCAGGTCCGGGTTCCGGCGCGCTCCTTGCACGATGTCATGTTGCGGCTAAACCTGCTCCACAGCTGGTCGCGAATCGCCCAGGCTCAAGGTGAGTCCCGACGCAAGATCCGTCGCGCGCTGCCAGTGTAACCTGTCGTTCTCATGTCGGCATCTCATCATTGCAATCTTCCTGTAGACTCTCAAGTTTGAACGTCTCAGTGGCCACGGGCCCACGATCGCCGCCCAGAACGTTATAGGCGTTGACCGACCCCCCAGAGGGCGGCCGCTCGCATGGAGATATTGCACCCATACAAGGCCTGTCCCTGTCATCTCGAGATCGCACACAGGCGACTTGCAAGGAGACCGAGAGTCTATAGTCTATATGAAGACTTGCCGGTACTCTGTCAATGGGAGAGCTGAGCTGTTGCATCTCACGGTCTGTCACCATCTTTCCGCGCAGACTCTGCGCAATGCGCCGTCCGGAGGCAAGTAAGTATGTGTGTGGTCTACAGGGAGCATGGTGGAGGCCTGCCTTGCGCGTGCACAGATGCATAGGCTCGGCGATCCGCGATAAGTAGCACAGACCACCAGTCCTTCCAAAGGGTGGAGAATATTCTCTCATGCACTGCCAGTGCAGCCTGGCGGCGTGCTGTGGTCTCCATTTCGCCGCCCGATCCCGCATTTTGCAGTCCAACGTGCTGAAACAAGGAGCAACTTGGGTTGGAAGCTTTCTTTCGGGAGGTCATGCCCGTCTTGTATTCTCGGCAGATGGCGTCCTCAACTATAAGTCCATCCACGTGCTGGATGTGGAACGCTCTTCGCTCGAGGCCATATGCATCTATCCCAGGGTCAAGCAACTTGAGACCATGCTCAAGTCGGAGAGGCTGGATGCTTATTTCGAGGTCGGACTAGCCCGGTAACATAGCGCTCCGACTGGCTCACTGTCAACTTCCTTGCAGGCTCATTATCCAAGGTTTGATCAACGCCCCGCGCGCCATTCCGTACCATTCTCGATTTTCGCGGCGAGTATCAGTGTTGGCACGTACTTAGTATAATAGTTCCCTCACAATGGCATGGCAACTCCGAGTGTGAGCCGGACCACAGCCCGTGGAGCATATCGTTTGATCTCGATGCTCTCGTTGCTGATGTGGTTGTCCTGAGGTTGGGTACGCGACTCGCCTTGGCGGACGCACTGATAGAATATTATTGTCTCAGTACTGTCGACAGTCAGTTCAGCCACCGGAGCGCTCGTATCTGCCTCATCGTCCAGTTGGCGCCAAGGAATGTTGCCACTTGACAAACGACTCACACCATACTTCTTCCGGCATAAGTTCTACGCCTGATGTCGAAATGCAGGTTACCCGGACCAATATCTTCACCATGTAAGTAGTATGTCTTCTCCAAGTAGGTCTGCCCATAATTCCGGTCGCAATGCTATCAGAAGCAGACTGTTCCCGTGCTATCCGATGTGGGAGGAAAGGCCTGCAGAAGCGACGAACTGTCAGGGCATGAACATTCTCTCGAGTCTCGGGCCTCTCGGAACGGGATAATGTCAACGGCATGCATGCGAGCGGAAACTTACTTCCTGCGTCAGTTATCACTCCTCAGGGGTTCGTACAGGGCCCAAGTCCAGAGGCAAGCTCATCGATACGGACATGGATGCACTCACACTATGTAGTGGAGTACGATGTTCAGGAACGAAGAGGAAGCACGCAATGCGCTTGTAAGTCAATTTTTGTCATATAGACGGTCATCGTAATAAGTACTCTGCCGCCTCGTCAAGCAGCCTTTGTGGGGGTCGCCTTCCCTGTTAGCAGGATGCACAATTTGCCCCAAGGCACGGTGATTCAACTTGAGAGTCCCGGCTGGAGCGCAAAGGGCCAACCACGGAGGAGAGATTTGGCCATTATGTCGTGGCTTCGCCCACCTCTCGGTGAAAAGCTCTACCAGCTCGCCATGGCACAGGGGAGACATGAGGAGACCCGGACCGGAAAAATGGTGGTTGAGTGGCCAGGCGGCCTGTGCGGCGATGAGGGAACCATGTGGATGGTTGCGTTGTGCACTCCGGGCACCAAATCGCGCAATGGCGCTTAGCGGGCACCGCGCGTTCTCGATGGGTGTCGACTGTCTTTCGCGAGCATGAACTGACAGGAACCAGGGAAAATGGGTCCAATACACTCCGTGATCTCGCGTGTCTCCACGGATTGCATAACGCGCCATCGTCAATTCGTCATGTCCTCTCCTTCGCTGGACCCTAATCCAGCCAGAGCCCAGGGAGAACCCGTGGAGAAGTGCGGGTGGGTATATTATCTTCGCATATGTCCCGCCATCCTGACGCTTCTTCCCCAGCTCAGCAAGTACTCTCAGTACTCGACTTTAGCTTGAACGCCCCTCGTCTGCCGCTGGCCATCCCCC
Source organism: Fomes fomentarius (assembly GCA_022606135.1). Taxonomy (NCBI): domain Eukaryota; kingdom Fungi; phylum Basidiomycota; class Agaricomycetes; order Polyporales; family Polyporaceae; genus Fomes; species Fomes fomentarius. Next base: position 475,087 of record JABYQN010000001.1, read on the forward strand.
TTCCTGGTCATGGCTTCCAACGACGGCGTCGACCAGCTGCCCAAGCTCCCTGCAGCTCCCGCCTCCCCCGCCTCGTCCCTCGACGAGAAGGAGGCGGTGCGCAAGTCTATCGAGAAGCGCAGCAGCTCGGACTCCTCTCTCGGCCCCAAGCTCGAGTCCTTCAAGCACGAGGACGACGACACTGTCTTCGTCAACGGCGAGCCCGTCATCAGGTCTGGACGGGACGTCTCCCGCTATCTCATCGATGCCCGGGACGATGGGGATCCGTCCTTGACCTTCCGCTCGCTGTTTATCGGGACAGTATTCGCCGGCTTGGGTGCGGCGCTGTGTCAGGTGCGTAATGCTTCCGTACATTGGTGCCGTTATCCAGACGTTATCGTTTGAGAACACTCTGCTTAACTGACTTGGCATCACGTGCACCTCTAGATCTATCTTTTCAAACCCGTACAGATGTCGGTCTCCACTGTCTTCCTGCTTCTGCTTATCTATACGGTTGGGATTGTCTGGGCCAAGTACCTTCCCCGTCCTGAGTGGGTTGAGGGCACGCGCTTCGAACGCTTTGGCCCCATCATCCATTTTCTCAACCCTGGCGAGTTCCAAATCAAGGAGGTGTGTGAGCTTGGCATACCTTTGTGGCGCTCATTCAAATTGGGGCACAGCATGTCATCTCAGCCTTGATTGCGTCCACGGCAGCCTACGGTAGCTCTGCAGTGGGCAACTTCGCCGTGCAGCGCGTGAGTAGTCGATCTCTCTTGATTTTGCTAATGTATTCACCACTTTTATAAGCTCTACTATGACACAAATGTCGAGGCTACGACGGCCGTGCTTGCCACCTTCTCCACGGCATGCTTCGGATACGGTCTTGTCGGATTGCTCCGTCCTCTCACTGTGTATCCAAGTGAGATGGTGTACTGGGGTAACCTCCCTACGGTGTCCATCTTCCAGGGTACGTACGCATCTTCGCACCTCTGAGCAGCAGACCTGGGTTGGAGACGATCTAACCTCCTTCTAGCGCTTCACTTTGATACCAAGGCGAACGCCAAGCGTCTCAAGTTCTTCTGGACGTCCTTCGCTGGCATGTTCGTCTGGGAGATTATCCCAGCGTATATCTTCCCCCTCCTCAACGGTATCAATATTATCTGTCTCGCGACCCAGAAGGCGCCCAGCGCCGCGCAGGATGTCATCACCAACCTCTTCGGCGGCACCAACGCGAACGAGGGTCTTGGTTTTGCCGCCATTTCGTTGGATTGGCAATACATTGGCTCTTCGTGAGTGTTCACTATATGTACTATGTTCTACTGCCGCTGGTTCAATTTTGCTGATGTCCTCTTCAGCTTCATGAGCTACCCACTGACGCAGCAGGCGAACTCTTGGATTGGCTATGCGATTTGCTATATTGCGATCATGGGTATTTACTACTCAAACGTCTGGAACGTAAGTCTTCTGCATTCGTGTGGTAGCATTTTGCGCCTAAGAGCTGACCTGACCGATCGTCGCTAGTCCAAGACCTTCCCGATGCTGTCTACCTCGCTGTTCTCCCAGAACGGCACCAGGTACAACCAGCGGGCCGTGTTCGGATCTACCTTCACGCTCAACGAGACCGCGCTCGCCGAGATCGGCCTTCCTGCGCTCACTGGCTCTAACGCATGGGCAAGCTTGACTGCGAACTTGGCTGTACGTTATCCATCATCGTGCTTCACGCATCTCGTATGCTCAAATTTGGGCATCTGGCACAGATTGGCGGCCTGATCACACACTGCATCTTCTTCTGGAGCAAGGACGTCGTCGACTCGTTCAAGCAGGCGCGGACCAGGACTCAGCCCGACCCCCACTGGCAGGTTATCAACAAGAATTACAAAGAGGTGCCGTGGTGGTGGTACATGATCCTCCTCGTCCTCTCTTTCTTCGCCGGTATGTGCCCCAGCCCCGAACGCCTAATGCAAAGTTGACCTTGGCGATCATTGCAGGCTTGATCGTCGTGCTGAAGGGCCAGACTACTCTCCCCTGGTGGTCATACATCATCGCGCTCCTTGTCGGATGTGAGTGCATACATATATGATATTGTGTGTGGAAGCGCAGCTGACTGCTTATCCTTCTCAGCGTTCATCACGCCCTTCTCGACGCTGCTCTTCGCGCGTATGGGTAACGGTATCGCGACGAACCAGCTCATGAAGATGGTCGCTGGCGCGGTCAATCCAGGAAAGCCCGTCGCTAACCTCTACGTACGTCAACGTCACCAGTCGCTTTGGTGGAAGTGACTAACGACGCTGTCCTCCCTGTAGTTCTCGATGTGGAGCCACGACGTTGTATCGACGTCCATCGGTCTTGCGTCGGATCTCAAGATTGGCCAGTACCTCAAGATCCCTCCCCGTGTCATGTTCCTGACCCAGATCTGGGGTACTCTCCTCGGCGCACTTGTCAACTACATCGTCATGATCTCCGTCGTTGACGCACAGCGTGAGGTCCTGCTCCAGCCCAAGGGAACCAACATCTGGAGGTGCGTACACGTGGTCGTTGAACTACCCGCATAATGCTCACCAGTCTGTCATCGCAGTGGTCAATATGTCCAGAGCTTGAACTCTCAGGCCGTCACCTGGTCGCTCGCCAAGCAGCTGTACGGTCCTCACGGCCCCTACATCTGGATTCCTCTCGGCCTCGTCTTCGGAATGGTCCCCACCATCATCCAATGGGCAATTGCTAAGGTCAGTTCAATACCTCCATCTGCCACCTCCCCATAATGCTTCGCTCACGCTCACATGGCAGAGATGGCCGGTCATCGGCGGTGTGCGCGTCGACTCGGTCATCCTCCCGATCATCTACATGTACTCGCACTGGATGTACGCCGGCACGAACTCGATCATCTTCTCCAGCATCATCGTCGGCCTCGTCTCGCAGCTGTGGCTCCGGCAGTACCACCCCGGCTGGTTCAAGAAGTACAACTACCTCCTCGGCGGCGCCCTCGACGGCGGCGCGCAGGTCATGATCTTCGTCCTCTCCTTCGCCGTCTTCGGCGCCTCGGGCGTCCCGAAGCCCTTCCCCACATGGGCGGGCAACCCCGCGGTGGGCAATGTGGACTACTGTAATGGTAATGGTGCGCTGGAATAGGGCTAGATTTGTGAGCACTGGGTTCTTGTGTACTGGTACGACTGGGACTGGTTGAATGGAAGTAGAAGAGTGAGTGTAGGGTTAACTTGACGTTCTGTAGTGTACGTTCACGCCGGCTTTGGTCGCTTGCTTGTTCTTCGTGTTATGGTCCAGGGTACGATACGATACGATACGAATTCCATCTCTCACGATCTCACGTCTCTCTCCGGGCTTGAGTTCTGTCAACAACGGGAAGCAGTGGATGTGGCATGTTTGATGCGGTATGTGAAACGCCGATTTCCGACTAATAGTAGGATAGCAAGCACATGTATGGCGAAGGTTTACTGAATCAAAATGGCTGATGCCTCATCCTCACTATCTAGCTAGAAGGCCTCGGGCTCCGCTTCTCCTTGTCCTGGAGATAGCGTGAGCAACGCGCTGCGTCCCACTCAAATATGAGTGACCTCGAGAATTGGGATCAACACGTACTGACCTCTGGATCGTCATACATCAGACCATCTTTCGGGGCGAAGAGGGCATCTGGATGAACATGGATGGGAGCGGGCTGGCGCTTTTATGGTTGTGCCATGATATGAGACGTCCGTAGTAATAGGAGAGATTGCGGACTCAGGAAACGTTGTGGTTTTGTACTGAAAGTGGCCATGGTCTGGGCGCTCGTCCAAACAATTGATCCCAAGTTCCGAAGAGTCCTGAGCGCCAGCTGCAGATTGCGATTGGCAACTTTGACTGCAACAGACCTACTGGAGATCAACTGAACTATGGCACGGAGTCCGGCGGAATCCGCCGGATGATGGCGGAAGAGTCTTGGCAGTGATGGCGTGTAACTGCCGTGTAAAAATCAGTCCGGCGCCACGGTATACATCTGGTAAGTAGACTTGTAGCTTGAGTAGTGGTAAGTAAGTAGGTTCTCAAGACACCGGTCGCAGTATATTGGAGTACCTGTTAATAACTCTCAAAAGGAAGGCTTTCGAGATCCTGATGCGGCTTTCGAGATTCGGGATCTAGATGCGGCTTTCGGGATCCAGATGTGGCTTTGCGACAGACCGGATTGCTAGCAGGTGATGAATGAGAGTTCCAGCAAAGGAAAGGACAGTGTGGGGAGGCTACTGGATCACTTTCGGGTTTCGGGTTTGCAAGATTCTGCATTAGGTATTTGGGGGGCAGAGAGCATGCAGAACAGATGTGTCTATGAATCTGTCGGCTTTCGGCATGGAGTGTTTCTGCATTCGGTAGCTCAAACAAGTAAGAACATTACACAGAAACACCAAGGGCCATGCTGACACTCGTTCCGGCTTTCGGTATTCTGCATTCAGTATCCCCATGGTACACGATGCCGAAAGGTCAGTTGGGAGCAGAGAGCATGCAAAATCGGGTGTAGATGCAGGGGTGCTGTCGGCTTGCGGCATGTACACAAACGAAATGTACATGCAGAAGCGCTCGAAAGGTTGCTTGAGGACAGTGAGCAGGAGTGCTTTCGGGTTTCAGTTCCAGGCTTCTGCTTTCGGGTTTCGGCATCAGGCTTCTGCTTTCGGGTTTCGGTTCCAGGCTTATGCTTTCGTCTTGAAAGGAGACGTGCACACAAAAAGTTGACGTTGAAACACAGAGATGATAAGCGTATAAAGGAGAGTACAAGCGGTAAGTAATTGGTCTACACCCTGAGGTAGCGTAAGTGAGGCGGGGAAATGCCGGTGGCTTGGCATCGCGTCCGCCATCATCCGGCGGAATCCGGCGGAATCCGGCGGACTCGGTGCCATAGTTCAGTTATTCAGGACTACTGAACGACGAATCATATGTAATTTCATGCTTTAGGACCCTTTGTGAGCGCTTAGTATCCTTTGCGAGGGCTCGGACATTTGGCAATATATCCGACCGAACAGTCCGTCTTTGCCACCGGCGGCACTGTGTGAGACAGTGGGCGCTTCAAGGATTCCGCTCAGCTGTTTCTTCCCCGAATTCGCTCGGTGAGCAACCTCATTCCATCCCCCGCTGTTCTCCGTGCCATCAAGCTTTGTCTGCAATGTTCATCGACGCACTCCTTCTCCTTCTACTCCTCGGCACGCCAAGCGTCGTGGAGCCTAGTCTCCGACGGCCCCTTCGTTTGATCAATGAGCTATAGACTACAGTAGCGTCCCAGCCTGAATACAGATGAATGTACAAATCAACAACGACGACGAGCCATATCTACGCAGTCTCAGTGCGACGTAAGTTGTACGCAGATCTTGCAGCACGCCAGGACGTCCCCCGCCTTATGCGTTGTCCTCGAGTACGGGTCGCGAGCGCGCGTTTGGGGCGTGCATATCCAGGATCATCATCCACCGGAGCTTCGTTCCTCTTCTCCCCCGTCTTGGCTCGTTTCGCGGAACGCTTGTCAGAGTCTCCAGCTCCAGGGGCTTCATCGGCGTCACCACCATCGACATATGTCGCCTCTTCGTCATCAGACGCGCCCGCGTAGAAGTCCGACGCGGGCATCGATTGCACATAAGCGGAACCCGTCGCGAGTTGGTCGCCAACTTTGTCATTCACCGGCCAGTCCTGCTCCAAGCTCTCGTTCAGTAACGATAAAAGAGCGTCGTGGTCGTCCAACTTGTCGACGACATTGCTGCCCTCGGCTTGCATGAGCTGCATCTCTTCTGCGACTTTGATGGCCCACTTCTCTTGTGTGACTTTGAGAACGGAGCGGGGCCTAATCTTGATATAGCGTGCTTTGAACCATTTGAGCATCGTGCGGAAGACCAGATTGATAGGATGGTAGGAATCGTAGTTTCCAGTTTCGTAGAAGAACTCAATCGGATGGCCTGCTGCGGATTGCAGCACGCCGCCCATTCGCATGGTGTCGCGCTTGTGGCTGCCACAACGGAAGGACCCGTCTCTGATAGAGTAATCGTCAAAGAAGTGGAACATGGTGAGATGGAGCCCCTCCGAGTCCGTGCAGGTATGGGAGAGGTAGCGTAGGGAGTTGTACAGGGAGACATGGTGGAAAGCCTCGATTTCGTCTGCGATCGTGACGGGCTCTTCGGGGTTATCGAGAATGTACGCGGATCTGAACTGCCATGTCCCCTGATGCTGTAATCAGATCAGGAAAAGCCCGAACTCAGGGCAACGTGTCCACTTACTGTGCGCACAGGTTGGCGTGCTTGCTCCTGATCACCTTCCGGCACGAGTGACTTAGACAGCTCCCAGTCGCTGAGAATTCCCCTCCAGACAACGCGCAGCTTGCCATCCTTCTCGTCACGGATGACAGTGGGGCAAATGAGTATGTTGCCCGCACTAACATCTCGATGGATGATCTTCGCTTTCTTGTATGCCTCAGCATGTGCTGCACGGAACGGCCAGATTGAGCATGAGGAATGCCAGCGTGTGATACAGACACTCACCCTCAACGCAATCGCGGACGATGGTCATGAGCTGTTTCCCGTTGGTGAAGTCGCACAAAGGCAAACAGACTTCCTCGACGACCAGGCGATAGTGGCGGAAGTGTCGCTTGCCATTGATGGTCTTGCCTTGATTAACGAATTCGCTTGGTGAGATCTGTGGTGACAGAAGGACTTTTTTCGAACCCGCACTTTCTCGGTGTACAGATGACTTGTTCGCAGCGGAAACGGAACGCGTCATTCTCTTCGTACCACTAGATCTAGTGGGCTTAGAAGACGAAGAATTGGCTGAATGTTCGCGGGTAACGGTGAATTGCTCTAGCTCGCCGTCACAGACGTGGGTCGGAGTGTTCTTGACCCCGGCATCGCGAAGGGCGCGCAGAACCTTGCCTTCTGTGTTGACGTTTTCATAGTGAGGTCGCCAAGCATCCTTGAGAAAGACAAAACGTCCGCCAGACGTGTCCCACGCCACGAAGCCACGCATACCGCGTCCAGACATACCAGGTGCGACGAACAAGGGCTTGCCCACGAGGAACTTTTGATCAGGGCTATCTTGTGCTGGAACGGTCAGTCGATAGCGGGTAGCATCGTGTGCGAGGGATTCCCTGAATGCAGCCCGCACGAAGTCAAATGTGTAAGGGAGCTCCAGCTCGTCGTCCACGACAGTCCCTTCGGCGGCGGAGATGTCGGTATCGCAGATCGCCGCGACTCTATCCATCTTCTTGTAGTCCTCGTCATCCTTCGTCAAGGGAGTGGCAGTGTCGTCAAGGCCTTGCTTGTCGCGTTCGAGGAAAGAGAAGCCAAAGAGAATGTCACGAAGGAGATAACGACCACGAGGTTCTGTGTAGTCGAACGACTTGGTAAAGAGCGTCCTGGACCGGTCCCAACGCGCGACACGCATCTTAGTCCCGGTGACGAGAAAGAGAAGCAGGGACGTGCGGTGTTGATGTGAGAAGGCGTGAGCCACATACGAGGTGATCTGACCACGGACGTCAGTGCGTGTATCCGAGGACTCGTCCCCTTTGCTTTTGTTATCGTAGGGGTTCAAGCGGTCATCCGCTGTCCTTGTGAACTCCAACAGTGCACGCACACGCTCCCAGTGAGGACGTCCGTCGTTAGCAAATTCTGCCCTTTGATAGAGTGCGCCGTCGACTTTGAGCTCGCTCGGATCCCTTTTCTCCCATCGATCCTGCGATAATCCGAGGCGATAGCCCGGGCACGGGCCCTTTGCGTTCTTAGTGGTTGGGTTCAACCACGCAGACTGGACGCAGAGTTAGAAGACTGCAGAAACGATGGTTAGAATGCATACCCATGCTTCTGCGATCTCTCGTTCGCTGTTCGCGTTGATGATCAAGTCGATAATTCTTTGCGGCATGACCGGAGGTTTGGATGAGGTGTTCGAGTTGGGTATAGGGAGGAAAGACCGCACGAAGACGTCGGTGTCCGTGAAGGTGCCCATGTGTGCGTTCGCGTCCGCAATTTCCTTCCGTTTTTGCAAGGGGGCTCAGAGCAGTGTTCAAAGGGTGGAAACCGGAGACTGAAGCGTGCAGGAGAGGGGGTCGGGGCAGGCACGGTGCGCACGGGACCGGGTTAGGCCACAACATATTGAGACAGTAAAATCCACGTACAAGAGTTGGTCGTGTCGAGGATTTGTATTGTTCTGAATGTTGCCGCGGCGAAATGCGGTCGCACCACAGTCAATACTATTCTGTGAAACCATAGTCGGAGGCTGGATTCGATGAGTGAATCACATAAGATAGAGCATACCGGTAAGCGAAGTAGTAGAGGTGGAGCCCGCGAGATGTGCACTGTTTTCTAAGTGGTGTCAGTGAACGGAATGCAGACCAAGCCACAGTGGTCGTGTTCGTGTTTCCACACCTTCCAGCGCTTATCAGTATCATGCCGTGTATCGGCATCCCTATAAGTTTCAACCACCTTCAATTGCATTGATCTGTCAAAGTTGCTCTGCTGTCTAAGTCTTTCAGTTGCTTACATCTGCTCCCTTTGGATGTATACTAGCTTTTGGAGAATACATGATGGTACTGACTGAACCGCGGCGGACCTGGCAGTCGGTACTAGTGGCCTACTACTCAGGCTGCCTACAGGCGGAGATGTGCATTCTATGGAATGAACGCGCTTACTTATACTGTACCCGGACAATCCAGGGTACATGTTTGTCCCTCGGATATGCTCGCCTCGCTCGCGATGACAAACTGTGGTTCTGCTCCAGTGAGACCCAATCTGAGAGGTGAAGCACTTCCACGACACATTCACTTCCATCTACCAGTCCTGAGTCTAGTAAGTCCGAATGATGCAGCACCGCTCTATATTGGCTACCACGATATTCCCATCCGAGATAATCTACTATGTCTTTGATACAGAGAGACGAAGCGCAATATAGATTTCATCATCAATTGCGACGGCGGCGTTTGGCAGGACGTTCTTGTGATGACTCGTCGTTGGACTCTCCACGTCCCCGGACTGGATTAGGCCGACGCTTCAAGGACTTGTCCTCTTGCTGCTGAGGTGTCACCTTCTTCACAGAGCGGTTCCCCTTTTTCGACGCTGCAAGTGTTTTCTTTCGTGATGCTCTCGCCGCCGCCTGCCGTTTCTTGCTCGGTGCCGCACCATTCTCCTTCGAAGACCCCTCGCGAGCACCCTCGTCCTGCCCCTTGTCGTCCTTCTCTGCATTCTCCCGGTCTATTGCCTGTCGTTCTTGCGGAGCAGCGCGCTGGGTGTCGCGGAACATCTGTATCTGGTTTCCGACGTAGTCCCCTGCGGGCCAGTCCTTGCTTAGAGCCTGATTGACAAGCTCTAGCACGGCTACGTGGTCGTCGAGCTTCACTGCCAACTCCTCCACGTCAACCTCGTCGACAGGTCCCTCGACGTAATTGGAATCGACGTCATCCCGTGGCAATGGGTGGCGACGAATCAATGCGTCTCCGTACTCCCGGTAGAATACAGCCCGGCAGAGGTGCAAGTATTCGTCGAGGAACGCGTTCATCGGCGTCTGGACTAGATTACCGTCTGCATCGTAGCCTTTGAAGCTGTGCTCGAAGGAGTCAAAGTTTCCGAAGCGTAATGCATGCACCTTGATGTTTGAGACGTCGATAGTCATATCCGAAAAGTAGCATCCGTAGTCGGTGAAATCGTTCAAGAAATCATTCACCTCGCTGGGATCGAAATTGGTACGCAGGAAGCAGACAGCGTACCAGATCCCAACCCACAGGAATGACTCGAGTTCGTCGGCGACGGTGAGTTGCTTGAGTGCATCACGACAATAAGCCACTGAAGAGAATGGAAGAGTTCGCTGAGAAAGAAGGGAACCATCAACTTGGCAATCCTTTGCATAGTCCTTACTCAGTACGCACCACGATGCAGGCCCATCTACTTAAACTATAGCGTTGGTCAGGTCGGGATGGCCGGGACACCTCCCAGTCGATGAGCATGCCCTCCCACTTTACGGTAGGCTTGCCGGCGCCTTCGCATACAATTCTAGGACAGCTCATGAGGTTATCGCAGCTGATGTCACCATGGAGGAAGCCGGCCTTCACGGCCTGACCATGAGCTACATGGTACATCAGCAATTGCCGTGGGTTGTCTGGGGATTGAAGAACTCACCGACTATACAGTCCCTTAAACCAGCCAATAGCTGGGTCCCTGACTTGATAACACAGTACAAGGGCCTGCATATTTCACGCACGACTACGCGGTAGTGCGTCTTAGATTGGTAGCCGATGCCTGAGTCGTCTACCGCATATACCGATTCGATGTTCTCGCAGTCGAGGCCCTCAGGTGTCCGTGCGAAGAAGGTGTCTGTCATTGTTCCTTGCCCGGGAAGATCCCCCTCACATACGACTGTCGGCACATGTGGAACACCAGCTTTGTTAAGCTCCGCAAGGACTTGACCCTCGCGCGGCCTGACCGCGTCTTCCGTCGTGTACCGCCAGGCATCCTTGAGGAACATGAATGTCTTTGTTTCGCAGTCGACCGCGATATGTGGGCGGCCGGTCCGGAGGTCTTCTGCCGATGGATATCCAAAAGGTCTTCCCACGAGAAAATCGCGAGACGTGCCATCTGGACGCGGGACGGACAGTTTCCAGCGTGCTTCGGATGAGAGGGAGTCGTTGTAGGCCTTCCGAACGAATGCGAATACGCGGGAAGCATCGTGAGGGTCGCCGTCGATGGTGGATCCGGGCTCCATGGGGAAGTCATTAGCACGAGCACCTCGCAAATTCTCCATGAGCACAGATTCTGGAGAGCCAGGGAGTACGGGGGCCACAGTGGGATCCCAACCAAGCTGCTCGTCCGTCAGCATGGATAGTCGCCAGAAGAGGTCCGACAGAAGTGCGGGACGCTGGACATAGTCGACCTTATAGGAGAAAAGGGTTCCAGATCTGTCCCACCGCGAGAGCCGGAACGTCGACTCGTGCAGGATGACCACAAACACGGCGGTCAGATGTCGCTCTACACATTGCTTGTGTACGAAGGCATCGACCTCGTCACGGACCTCTTGTCGATAAGCGTCCTTTCCATCTTGGATGTAGAGGTAGCGCCGATGATTCGAACCATGGGCAGGCTCGAGTTCCCGGAAAGGATCGTAGTCGCAAAACCTGAAGAACACCTTGGGTTTCGCCCACTCAGGCCTCTCATTCCCGAGTCGAACGAGCTGCGCCCAATGGCTGCTATTTCCTGGCGCGTTTGGCACTAGAGAGAAGTCAGAACCTTCCGCAAGCTTGTAGTCGTGCACGTATCGAATCTGTAGCTCGGCATGGTCAGAACTTAGCAGTTGCGGCATGGTTAGTAGGAGGGTGACAGAGGCGCACCAGGAGGTCGGCGGGCGTTTCTCCTCCCGAATCCGTCACGATATTCTTCAGCTTGTTGATGAGGGTGCGTAGAGTCGAGAGACGCGACCTTGTCTTGTACGCCGTCGAACCATCGGCGGGTATGGGCCAGAACGTGTCGAGGAACTTGATGAGTGAGATGCGAATGCAATGGTCCATAGAAGTATGACTAGTCATAATTGGCTAGAGATGATGGAATAGATTTATATGGCCGGAGGAGGACGCAGTGGTAGCAGTGGTAGCAATGGTGGTTGGAAGAGTTGAAGAGCGCCTATATTGAACGAGTTCATGTACAGATCTGTGAAATCTCGGCAATGGTGCTCATTGTCCGTCGCTTATGGCAGCAAGGTCTCATGCTTGTAGAGTTTACATAGAACGGACGACACGTCACAGTAGCTTGCGTGAACTACAATACAACATCATCCAGACGACTCGGAATCCATATTGTCGAACTGAACCCCGGGCCTAGCCTGAGGCAACTTGATTTATCCACCAGCCATCGGTGATTCGTGAACAGAGACAGCGAAAATCAGTAGCGACGGCGGCGTTTCGTAGGTGGTTCTTCTCGTGGCTGGTCCTGGGCTTGACGAGTACTGCGGACTGGCTTCAAGTTGCGCTGACGCTTCAACGGGTTATTGCCTTCCTCAGGCTGCTGTTGTGGCCCCTACTGCGTAGGATGGTTGATTATCCTTGATGCCACGTCTTCGACCCTGCCGCAGCCTATGCGTTTGTTCCTCTTCGAGACCTGACGCAGCCACCTTGCCCACACGCTTCTCCTGCGGTCTCTGAAGGTATGCTGCATCTTTCTAATGGTTGCACTCTTTACCACACTGATCTGTGGTCGTGTTAGTAGTGATGCGGGCTTGGTTACACAAACGCTTTGCTTGTACTCATGGACTGGAATGTTGAGTTTTGATGTTCAGGATGAGACAATGCAGCACGCACGACTGGCGCAACACAGACAGTCATCATCGCGTGATCGCGAAGCAGGGACGTCACGGGGAGTCAAACTTATACTTGGGTCTGAGAAAGTAGTACGTACTTAGCTATTACAATCCTTCATCTCTCTCAGCCGATAGAGAAGGATCCAGATATCTGTGCATCTGCAGCTCTCCGCCTCCTATTCAGTGGAACACCGGTTGATGAACTCTGAACCTGTAAGGCAAGGAGCGACTGTAAGTCACAACAGAGAGGGATCTTCAGTCAGTGAGCAAACGACTATATTGCATAGTGAAGTACCTGTAAGTCACAACAGAGAGGGACTACAAGTACTAAGTCAGTAAGAAGTAGTAGAGCATATGTATGTAAAGGACTTACTCTTCAGTCAGTGAGCGAACGACTGAAGAGCAGAGGCGAAGAAGGGACTGCTTTTATACATGAGGGATGAGTCCATGAGTCAGCGAATGAAGCAGTCACATGTAGCCATAAGACGATGAGTCAGAGTCCGTATCGGCATATGAGTCAGATACAGTCATAGCATGAGTCAGACATAAGGTCTAGAAGAGTCCGGTGCAGTGTAGAACGCACTGGTACGCACAGGAATGCACAGTAACCATATGGTCATGGGAAAGTACAGTAGGAGAACAAAGAAAACCATAAATGGTAAGTAGGAACAGCCTATCTAATCATATGACCATAAACAAGTGTACACAACTCCGGTCCGAGCACAGCCGGTAGTCCGGAAGTTCAACACTCCCACTCGTTCAAGATGCAACGGAAACAAGACCGATCTCATCAATGAACTTTGCCAAAATGGAATAAGGCACGTTCTTTGTGAGAGAATCAGCCAACTGATCCGCGGTTGCAACATAGAAGATCTCGACAGAGCCAGACTCCACTTGTTCACGAATGAAGTGGTAGCGAATCTCTATGTGCTTGGTACGCCGGTCGACTACTGGATTGACTGACAGGAAAATCGAACCCTGGTTGTCTAAACACATGGGTGTCGGCCTGGTCAAGTCATCACCAAGTTCATCGCCAAACGTCCTCAGCCAGATCAACTGACGACAGGTATCAGAGGCCGCTTTATATTCCGCCTCAGTAGAGGAGAGCGAAATGGTAGGCTGACGCCTCGAAGCCCACGATATAGCACCACCTGCCATCAAGAAGACGAAGCCAGAGGTAGAATGCCGATCATCACGGTCTTCGGCCCAATCTGAATCCGAATAGGAAATCAGACCGTCATTAGACGCTCCCTTGTAGCGCAAGCGATACGCCTTTGTCCCTTGAAGGTAACGCAGGACATACTTCGCATAACTCATGTGCGCTTCAGAGGGATTGGCATTGTATTTCGATAACCGTGTGACAGCGAAGGAGATATCAGGACGCGTTCCGAGCATGGCGTACAAAAGACTGCCAATGAGACTCTGGTAGCGTTGCCTGAACTGATCGGAAGCTGGTTCGTCGGCACTTGCCAAGACAGCACCAGCAGGAAGGGGTGTACGTGAGGGTTTACAGTCAGCCATCTGAAAGCGCTCGAGAACAGACTGGATGTACTCTTCCTGGTCGATGTCAATCATACGAGTAGATCGATCACGAGTGATGCGAAGACCAAGGAAGCGCTGTACAGATCCCAAGTCCGTCATCTTGTACTGCTTAGAAAGCGAACGCTTGACTTGTTTGATATGACTAGACTGATCGCCCATCAGAAGTAGATCGTCGACACAAAGAACGACAATCGTGACGTGATCCCCCCCTTGTCGCCGATATACGTAGATCCCAGCATCAGAATATGTCCGTGTAAATCCCAGATCTAGAAGCGATTGATGGATTTTCGCATTCCACTGACGCGACACCTGCTTAAGACCATAGATAGCCTTTTTGAGTAGACAGACGTGATCTTCCTTCCCAGGAACGACCCAGCCTTCCGGCTGTTCCATATAAATCTCCTCATCTAGATCACCATTCAGGAACGCGGTCTTGACATCCATTGACTCGATGTCCCAGTCCTCAAGCGCTGCATGCGCGAGTAAATACCGGATAGACTCAAACCGCGCCACTGGAGAGAACGTCTCATGGTAGTCCTCTCCCCACACCTGAGTGAAACCCTTTGCAACAAGACGAGCCTTGTACCGCCCATCATGTTTGATGTCATAGACCCAGCGGTTAGAGACAACATGCCGGCCCTTGGGACGAGGAACGAGAACCCAAGTCTTATTCTCCATAAGCGACTCAAACTCCGACTTCTCAGCTTCGCGCCATTTCCCAGCATCAGGTGAGCGCATGGCTTCCTTATGCGACTGAGGTAAGCCAGCTTTATACTGAGCAGCAGCTAGAAAAGCGAGTATCGTCTCCGCTTCACGCAGATTGCCATCCTTGTCGATCTGATTATCAGCACGTGCAGGATCGTCATACACGTTGTTATCAGTCCTGTCCTTGTGGGGAATACCAGCTTTTTCGCGACGAGGACGGTCACGAGCAATGCTTGGTTCATTAGCTCCCACTGGAGGGTGACGACCACGTTTGTGAGGAGGACGAGGAGGAACGACAGGAGGCGGCGTAGGAGGACGTTGTGGAGGAGGAGGAGGCTCAGCAGGAGCTTCTGCAGGAGGAGCGGGATCAACATCTGCTGGAGGGTCAGGTTGTGGTGGTTCGAAGAGGTTGGGAGGAATGAAAGGGATTGCATCATTGGGATCGACCAAATCAGAGTCATCGTTCGAGGAATCATCCGATTGATCATCTGAGAACGGACTGTTGTCCGGGGTAGAAGGACGGTTGCCAGGTAAGTTACGAGCAGGGAAAGACTCTTCGTCAAATGTTGCATCGCGGGACACGACGATAGAGCGGTTGGCTGGATTCCAAAACCTATACCCCTTGGAACCAGACTCATACCCAACGAAGATCATCTCGACAGCCTTCTTGTCGAGTTTCCCTTCGCGCTTTGCCTTCTGCACGTGGACAAAAGCTTTGCACCCAAACACTCTGAAGTAAGAGACGTCCGGAACGGTACCATCCCAAACAGTGATGGGGCACGACCACTTGTGTCGTCGCATAGGTTGACGATTGTAGATATGAACGGCTGTGTCAAGAGCGAGTTGCCAGAAACCATGACTAAGGCCTGCTTGGTGGAGCATAGACAGAGCCTTTTCAGTAATAGTACGATTCCAGCGCTCAGCACGTCCATTCTGTTGAGGCGAACCCGGTAGAGTCTTCTGGTGCTCGATACCGTGCAAACGAAGAAGTGTAGAGAACTCGTCTGATGTGTATTCCCCCCTCGATCTGAGCGGATCGATTTGATCTTCTTGCCGGTCTGGTTCTCAGCCCACGCCTTATAGTCTTTGAACGCTTGGATCGCGTCAGACTTGTGTTTAAGGAAGTAAGCACGAGCGAGACCAGAGTAGTCATCAATAAAACCGGCAAAGTATTTCCAACCTCCGATAGCCTGAGTGCGCATCGGTCCATCGAGGTCCGTATGGACTCGCTCGAGAACTTCAGTAGCGCGCTTCTCAGAAGGTGGAAAGGGGTTACGAGTGGATTTGCCAAAAGCGCATCCATCACACGGTTCTTCGTCTGCAGGATCAACAGCATCAACCCCCTTAGTATGCTTAGGAAGGTTGCGCAGAACGTCCTTGCCCGCATGACCGAAGCGACGGTGCCAGGTCTTGAACTTACGGACATTGAGATGGACGCGCTTGCCGTTGTGAAGCTCAATAATAGTCCAATAACAATTAGACGAAGGGTTGTATCGCGCCTCCAGGATCTTACGACCCTTGATATGAATCGTTGAACCATATTTGACAGCGCCATCAGGCAGCTTGTCGAAAATGCACATGCGCCCATCCCCTTGAAAGAGGGAGTAACCATTGCGCTCAATGGAGCCAGTCGAGAAGATGTGACCAATGGTGCCTGGTATGTAGTAGACGTGGTTCAGAGTAATTGCTACCTTCTGACCGTCTAGCCAGGTTTCTCCAGACAGAGTTCCTTCCCCAAGTGCCTGAATGATGCTGCTATCACCTTGTCCAGCAGTGTTAAACAGTACAGGGGAATCGAAGGGTTGGTACTCAATGAACTCAGAGAGATCACCAGTGATATGTTGAGAGGCTCCAGAGTCCATCAGCCATGCAGTCCAGTTCACACTGTTTGAGGCCATAGCCTCATCGTAGAAAGAAGCAGCGATGTTAGACGAACCGGCTACAAGTACAGATGATACAGACTCGGTAGTGACGTGCGCATGGTTATGAGAAGTGTCCTTATTCTTCCCCTTGTCCTTATCCTTGTCTTTGTCCTTCCCTTTACCCTTGCCCTTGCCTTTGGGACACTTCTCAGGGTACTTCTGATAGCAGTTGGACTCATGATGAGAGCCACTCCCGCAATGAGAGCAGGGACCCTTGGGCTTCGGCTTGGTCTGGGAGACCTTGTTCGCAGACTGGCCGTTCTTGCGCATGGACTCCTCAGCCAAGGTCTTCGACTGGATGTCGTCGAGAGTGACCTTGTCGAGGTCTGTAGTCGCCATAAGCGCAGAGACCATGGACCGGTACGACTCCGGGATCTTGGACATCAAGAGAAGGGCTTGCATGTTGTCAGAGAGCGTGACGCCGTTGCTACTAATTTCGCGCAGGCGTGTGATAAGACGCATCATCTGATCCTGAAGGGGCTTCTGTTCGTTCATCCGAGGCTCAGCGACGAGCGACTCGAACAAACCCCAGACGTGGGCACTATTAGGCTTGCCAAACTTGTTCTGTAACGCTTCCCAGGACTCAGCAGCAGTCATGTCCCTGGGTTGTCCACCCGAGACAGGAATCTGAGTGTCCAGAACGTAGTGAAAGTTTGGTGCGACACACATGTACATCATGCCGCGAGCTTGCCCATCAAGTTTATCCCACTTGTCCTTGGCAGCTTGCTCAGTAGGATGACAACACTCCAACAGTCCATGAAGATGAAATAGCCCTTCATCTTGGCAGACCAGTCGTTGTACTGATTCGCCGAAGAGAGGACAGGGATAGAGTCGACTTTGATATCTCCCATGATGGATAAGAGGTATTGGGGAGAGTCGAGATATTCCTCCTTGAAGTCTAGAGTGAATGTGATAGGCGCGACAGGGGGCGCAGTGACGATAGGAGGAGGAAGGTAGACTGGAGGAAGAGGACTTGAATCGACAGGAGGGGAGTTTCCGAAGAGCGATCGGAGATAGAAATTAGGACGAGATGAGGAGGGCTGTGTGTGAGTTTCTTCCTGAAGATAGGGAAGAGGAACTCCGTGTTGTGGGTCGGTGTCCTGCTGCCAAGTTGCTGGATATGCCCAGTGAAAGGTCGGTTCGTACGGAAGAGGGAGTTGATTGTAGCGATTGGGACAGAGCTGTACGTCGCACTGGTCCCACTCCTGCTCTCCGTCGTCGTAGACGTAGTGATAACGATCGACCTGATCGTCTAGATCAAAGAGATGGGGCTGTTCCGAGCAATCAAACGCCGATGCAGTAGAATGATGTTCTGCAAGTTCAGCGTTGACTTCAGCTTCAGAGTCGGAGCTGAGCTGAGGACTATTGGCAGTAGTAGGCGGCTCCAGTACGATGGTTCAGAGAAAAACGCGATGATTGACTTGCCACGTGCGAGATCTGGTAGAGAGGAACACCTGTTGAGGTGAGCCAGAAGGTCAGGAAGCCGATATTCCCAACAATCCAGATAGAAGTCGCCAACTGTGCCCAAGAAAAGCTATACGAGTCTAGGTATCAAAAAGAGTATAGTAAGGAGGGTCCGAACGGTTGTCCTCCGGTCCAAAGGTGATAACCACCCCGGCTACAACAGCTGGCGGGCGCAAGTGCGTGGCCTGGCTGAGGATACTTGAAAACCCGTGTGCCGCGAAAGCACCAAAGGTTGTACAGAGATACTAGATAGCGACTACTAAAAAGCGCTCAGGGCTGCGTCACGAGCGCAGTAAAGTCCCCCTGGCAGCAGTGTCGGAGGGCACAGTCAAGAGTTAGGGAAAGTGGAGGAGAGTGCACGGGCAGAGAGTCAACGAACAGAGTTTGCGCGCAAAGTGTCGACAGAGAAGCAACTGATTAGAGCGCAGGGCTCATAACCTGATGAACTCTGAACCTGTAAGGCGAGGAGCGACTGTAAGTCACAACAGAGAGGGATCTTCAGTCAGTGAGCGAACGACTATATTGCATAGTGAAGTACCTGTAAGTCACAACAGAGAGGGACTACAAGTACTAAGTCAGTAAGAAGTAGTAGAGCATATGTATGTAAAGGACTTACTCTTCAGTCAGTGAGCGAACGACTGAAGAGCAGAGGCGAAGAAGGGACTGCTTTTATACATGAGGGATGAGTCCATGAGTCAGCGAATGAAGCAGTCACATGTAGCCATAAGACGATGAGTCAGAGTCCGTATCGGCATATGAGTCAGATACAGTCATAGCATGAGTCAGACATAAGGTCTAGAAGAGTCCGGTGCAGTGTAGAACGCACTGGTACGCACAGGAATGCACAGTAACCATATGGTCATGGGAAAGTACAGTAGGAGAACAAAGAAAACCATAAATGGTAAGTAGGAACAGCCTATCTAATCATATGACCATAAACAAGTGTACACAACTCCGGTCCGAGCACAGCCGGTAGTCCGGAAGTTCAACACCGGTACCCTCGACCATATTCCACATCTCACACTTCCGGGGACGCTGGCCGAAAGCGTGGAAGCGTCCGAGAAGCTCGGTTTCACGTGGGTTCAACTCATAACCTTGATCGTGCGCTACTGACGTGATTCGTCCCCGACAGCGTGATCCCAGGAGGAACCCATGCCGGCGGCGAGACCTCGAATGCCCTCGTGGTCTTCGCAGATGGGACCTACCTCGAGCTCATCCAGTTCGTCCAGCCACCTCCGACGGACAGTCAGCACCCATGGAGTAAGAAGGCCCCAGGCTGGATAGACTATGCATTCCTTGGCACTGGACGCGGTGGGGACCATTCTACCGCGAAGGTGATCAACGACGAGAAATTTGGTGCAGTATGAAGAGTTAGAAGGGGGGCGCAGGCGCGAGGATGGCAAGATTCTCGAGTGGCTGATCAGCAGCATCGTAAACAAAGATGATCGAGGAAAGCTCCCATTCTTCTGTGGAGATGTCACCCCGAGGGAGTGGCGCGTAAGTCCTAGTCC
This sequence comes from Fomes fomentarius, assembly GCA_022606135.1. Classification (NCBI taxonomy): domain Eukaryota; kingdom Fungi; phylum Basidiomycota; class Agaricomycetes; order Polyporales; family Polyporaceae; genus Fomes; species Fomes fomentarius. The sequence continues at coordinate 494,495 of JABYQN010000001.1, forward strand.
ATGCCTGCGAGGAGATAATAAGACATTGAACTTTACTTCCGCGGTGCGCAGGTTCCACTCGAGCCGCGCTCGAATGTAGAACACGCAAGTACCACCATCGGGATCACATATGTCAAGCTGCTCGTGTCTCCAGCGGCCTTCGCGTCCTCGACGAAGCAACTTACGACAGTCTTCGGCCAGGACCCCCATACTTCCACTACTACTGAGGCGATTTGGGATCTCGACGAACAGCCATCTCGACTTGGAATGCACAAGAAGGCACCTCAACTTGTTTTGAGGGTGTTTCAGAACGAAGAAGAGCGGGGTTATATACAGACACATGGCAGTGAGGTCTACGAGATTGGCTTTATTGTGACAGAGTCATCGAAGGCGGGTAGCGCGGATTCTCCATACGGACGACTTTCCTGGATTGCGATTTAGTCCAACTGTCATGTTGTATCAGTCTTGACGCAGCTCTCGACCGTCTCACAACTGTATGCAAATGCAATCGCGTGGGGTGGATAATGCAACTCACGTGCACGGTGTTGCTGTATCGTCCATGATCGATTTGGCGCTTAAAGTTGAACCAACACTCGTCACTGTTGCACTATCACGACCATACTACCCCTCGTAAACCTGTGTCTGAATCTCCGTGACTTCTCACTGTGTAAGAAGACGTTTCCAAAGCTCATTGTCTCTGAGTGATGCTCAAGTAAATATCGGTCACAGAGAGATATGGCTTTCAAGTTCACTGATTATCGTGTCGACGGTGACCTTGCCGATGAAGACATCGCCTCCCTCGCAGAACTCCCGGATCCATCACACAGACGGGCGTGGGCTATATCACGCATCGAGGAGTACACCAAGCGTATATACGCTTTGAAGTCCGTGTACAATGCGGCTGCGCCAGTCCACCGTCAACTTCCCCCCGAGGTCCTGATGGTCATTTTTGGAGAGGTGAAGACGTGGCACCTCGCGGCCCGACTCACCCTTCTCGGAGTTTGTCGACTATGGAGACACGTTGTACTTCGTACCCCCGCATTCTGGGCACGGTATATCTCCAACAGACCCGTCCACGGGGGGTGGGGTTCATGGAAATCGGATAATATCGAGCACATTCAAAGGTTGCAGGTTTTTCTGGATCTATCATGCGCACATCCTATCCGACTTTTCATCTCCGAATTGCCCCCTAGCTCGATGCAGATGCTGGTTCCACTCAAGAACCGCATCACTGCTTTCGGAGCTGAGCCCTTGGCAGAGCAGATGCCTCAGCTACACGAATTGCTGAGGGACGGCATGCCTCTGCTTGGCTCCTTCGAACTAAAATGGCTTAGGCGGGATACCCTCTCTCACTCGCCACCCATATCTCTCGATCGCATGCGCTTCCCGCGTCTTCATACCCTCGTTGCCCCCCTCAAGATGCTGGATGCCAACTCTTTCGATGACCGTATTCGCCGCATATGTATCCATTGGTACCACCAGTTTCCTGTGTCGAGTACATGGGAGATCGCCGATCTCTTGGGGATTTTGGAGTGTTGTCCACGTCTCGAAATGTTGGAAGTATCTGTTTCCCTTGTCACGTCGACGACAGTACCTCCCAGTCGCGTTGTTCCTCTTCACTCACTCCGTCACCTCCACGCCTACCGTGATGCCGTGGAAGGTGATGCCGTGGAAGGTGTTGCCAGTCTTTTCTCCCACTTGGACATCCCCTTGGCACAATGCCTCGTGAAGACGGACCGCGCGACGATAATTCGCCCACGCGTTTTCCTTTCCTTACCACTCGCGCAACTTCGTAATCCTCGAGAGATCCATGTCCTCATCGAAGATAGAAACGTCACCACCCTAGAACTGCGCACAGCTGTGGTTAGCGGGTTTACCTTGCATGCGCGACTCATGTCGCGTGACGAGTACCTAGGAGACATCAGCGACTTCCTCCGAGTCTCCCCCTCCTGGTCCATCACAGTTCTGGTAATCGTTGAGGTCACCCTTGATTCGTGGCGTCAGAGTCGGGATATACTCAAGCGGGAGACGATCAACTCCCTTCTCTCCCAGCTACCCCAACTGCTGCGGCTACAATTTGGTGAATGCGACGGGAGACGGGATCTCCTTCCCTTACTAGGAGGCCTCGAGGCTGGAGGTGCCGGCCATCTGTGCCCCAAACTTCAGCATCTGTGTACCTACTGGATATACGAGGATGGAGGCTTGTTGTCGTCGGAGGAGAACCACGAGGCGACCAACCCCGCATTTTGCGATATGCTCGCTGATGTACTGCAGGGACGGACGGACCTCGGCGAGTTGTCCTTGCAGAGCCTCGATCTTCGTGTTCCGACAAAATCTCTGCGCAAGCCGCTGTATCAAAATGATATATGGGAGCACTCCGCCATCAGGAATCGGGTACAGGCACGGTTGGGTCATCTTCTCAGCACGATCCAGGTGCGCTTCGAAAGAGAAGGAGAGCCAGGAGTCTATACATAGGGACACACGCTCAGGGAAAGCCGAGGTTTTATAGCTCAGAGATTAGGACTGCGAAGCACCGATACTGTATCATCATCTATGCAACCCAAACTTCTCTTGCGCACCTTTCGTATGACGAGCGGCATACTGCGATTGTCGGACGATGGCCGGAATCGGTCGACAACATATGTACCAGTGTGCCTACTCCTCTCCTTGCTCGAGTAGCTACTCCTCTCCTTACTCAGATAGATTGAATGAAGTCGGCATGGCCATTGATTGTGACAAATTATATCATACACACATTGTTAACCAAGATGATGTCGGCCTGGCTATGATTTGAAGAAGTGCAGAATATGTATGCGTCTAGTATAGGATGGTTGCGCTTGCCCAAGATTGTATATCCAATACGTCGTGTCTGATTCAGTAGCTCAATCCAGCGGTTCGCTCCACTCCCAACGGCCATCGGCGAGCCCTTCAGCGGTGTCCTGCAACACGATCTCGTGTCGCCCACGGACGTAGACCTACACACAAAGTACTAGATAAAAACGCGGAGTCGAATGTGGACTGAATCAAGCATACCGTCTTGTCCATCATGCGTTGCCGAAGATTCTTCACGGTCTCTGCGTCGACAGGCTCGTCAAGCAGCTGAGACAGTGCCTCCACAGCCTTCTCGAGGTCGCTGGATACGAGTCAGAATACGGTGACGAACGAATGGTCGTTCACAGGTACATACGCCTGAATATCCTCGAAGATTTGCTTCTTGTTCCCCGCAGCGAGGAAGTAGGCCATGGCGTATTTCCACTTGAGCGTGACTCGGCAGCGCGTCAGCTCGTTGACAGCATCGCGCATGAACGTCGACTAGGGCAGTCAATCGTCAACATTGGTCGATTGGTCGAGCCGAGCAGACGCGCGCAACCAACTGCACACACCTCGATCCACGACATCTTGCTAGTCTCCTGCCACTCAACCATCTTCTCTTCCGTGCGCGTGCAGAGCTCCTCGTCCAGTCGTGCCGAAATCTCATGGTTGTTGAAGCGGTCAAAGTAGAAGAGCCACTTCTCGAGGCTCTGTCTCGCAGCTGTCTTCGTCGCGTCTGGCTCCGGCTCCTTCCACGCGTTACATAACTCGTTGTTGTACCCGTGCACGTCCCAGTTCTTCATGCATAGCCAGCAGAACTGGAAGTTGCAATGACGACACAAGATGCGGCTGCGGCACAGCACGTCAGTCCACACTGGCCCAGAGAGGCAGAGAAGGGGGTTCTGTGCTCACTTGCAACCTCCGTTCTTCTCAATATTGTTCTCGCATTTGGGACATGTGCGCGTGTTCGCCTTGATCCATTGCGATGTGCCTGCGTCCTCGCGCGCGTTCTTGAGCCACATCTTCACGAACTTGCAGACGAGTGGGCGGTGATCCGAGTCGAAACCGCAGCCGAAGCAGAAGACATGGCCTTGGCCGCACCCCACCGTCGGAACCTGCGTTGTGAGTGAGGATCGCACTCCAGACGGGCACGACACGGTCTCCGTGCATCCTGGATGTGGACAGAACCTCAGGTTCGGATGTGCACCGACATAAGAGTGCAGGATGAGCTCCTTATACCTGGAATCGTTAGCGCATTAGCCTAAGTGTACCCGAAGTAAGTAGGGACTACTACAAACCGGTCGTTGACACTGGGATCAACGAGTTTAGCGATAGAACGGGAGTCGACAACGGTGCGGCATTCGTCATGCATGCACCGGAATGTACACTGGCCTTCATCCTTGATCTTCGATGTGACATACACCTGCCAGCACGGGGTGCAGAACGCATGGCTGCACCTGAGGCGAAATACTGCTGGTGGCTCATCATCGCAACAGACTGGACACATGTACTGGGTAGGTGGCGGAAAGGGTGACTCGAGACGAACGCGCTTCGCCGGGCGAGGGCTTACGTCCGCGGAATCTTCCTGGGCTGATGATTGAGGCTCTCCGGCATCCTCGAGCACTCCCGAGGCTGACTCGAAGAACCGCTCTATCAGCCGGTCATTGTTCCAATTGAAGTGGCGGAGGAGGATAGACACGATCGGAGACTGAGAACGTCTCACACAGACGGCGGTATCGAACAGCAACATCGCATATGAATTCGTGGAATGTGTGTGCGCATGCGGAAGTAGTAGACAGGGTGAGAGTCAACTCGGAGTGGGAGACAGCAGAATACGAGAAGTGCTGCACCTCAATACCGATTATGCTAGCTACGCGGCCTATGTCTGTGTCCACCAGCTCTTGCAGCTCCTTCGCAGACAAGCTCTTGTGGTCAATATCCCTGCTCTTCTTCTTGCCCTTCGGCTGGACGATAGGTTCATCGTCAAAGTCGGAGTCGTTCGTACCCTTCGTCAGGAGTCAACACAGTGGTCTGTTCTGAAGCAATGCGTCCCATACGTCTATGAGTGAGCCATCCGAGTCGTAATAGTCGCTAGCGGCATCAGAATAGTCAGACATGATGGTGGTTGCGGGTCAAGAGGATGGACCGACATTTCCGGAGCTATCAGTCTGACGGTAATAATGACTAGCGATAGGCCCTTTCCCAGGATTGTTACCGAAGATAACCGCCTAAGGACTTTCGACCTTCAAAGAACATTCCCACGCTTAGGAAGGCTACATCCCTGCTACTTACAACCAGACAAAGTACAGCAATCGTCACCACCAGCACAAACGTCCTCAAGCTTGTCTTCGCTTCTCTCAAGCTTGGCACCGACACATTGCGGCTCGCTCGCTGACCTAGGAAGAAAACGCGGACGGACTGGATACGTGACTGCCTTGGGAACTGCACATGGCTGCTACGGCTGCCCTGCCCGTTCTATTGCCTTCCTGGTCAGTATCCCCACAAGATGAGGGGAAGTTAGGATGGAAGCCGCAACGCAACCCGGAGATACCGAATCCACCACCGCCAGAGGATCCAAGGGCGTTGGAGATGGACATGGCGCGACAGTTGGCGGATGGTAAGCCCGTCAAGAAGGTGCGCCCGCGGAGAACGGTAGACTATGGTGGCGCAATGGGGAGGTGGACACTCGTATGTTCTTCTTTATATGATCTATCTCTTCTCAGAATGTTCAGCGTCCTGGCGCATGGCTCACAGATGCGCAAAATGCGGCCAAACTCGGCATATCTGCCTCACCTGAGGCCAGCACCGCCGTATATCATCGATGTAGGGGTGGAGTCTTGGACATGTACGGAGTATTCACAGACTCAATATATCTCGTGTGTAGCTCCTGCCTCCGAAGGCATACCCAGACAACCCCTCCACCTCATTATGCACTAAGTTCGTGCATACGTCAACGAACAAGATTAGATGCCCAGTCAACTGTGTTGTGGTCAGTCCCCACATCTTGATGGAATGGATCGTGAATCGTTGACCGAACGGGTCACAGTGGACACCAGAAGCACGGCGAATACTGACCGGGTCGACGAGCGGAGAGTTCACGCTATGGAACGGCCTGACATTCAATTTCGAGACTATCCTGCAAGCGCACGACTCCGCCGTCCGCACGATGCAGTTCACGCACTCCGGCGCGTTCCTTGCGTCTGCGGACCAAAGCGGCGTCATCAAGTACTTCCAGCCGAACATGAATAATCTGACGCAGTGGACGGGCCACCGAGAAGCGATTCGTGGGCTCAGTTTCAGCCCCGACGATACCCGGTTCGCTACTGCTAGCGACGACTCTACAATTCGTTTGTGGTCCTTTGAGGAGCAGCGAGCCGAGCGTACGCTGACTGGTACGTCGTCGATGTTTCTCGCGGGGTAGTCGTGCCACTGACTGTGTGTGCAGGTCACGGGTGGGATGTGAAGTGCGTCGAGTGGCACCCTACGAAGGGCCTATTGGTCTCTGGTAGCAAAGATAATATGATCAAGTTCTGGGATCCCCGAACAGCGACTGTGCTTTCCACGCTGTGCGTTCACATTTGACTGACTCTTCAGATCGGAGTACTAACTCCTCTAATGTAGACACTATCACAAAAATACCGTTCAAGCGCTTGCATGGTCGCCCAACGGCGACCTCATAGCTAGCGCATCGAGAGACCAGACTGTCCGCGTCTTCGACATCAGAGCAATGAAAGAGCTACGTTTACTGAAGGGACACAAGAAGGAAGTCTGCTGTACGTACACATAGTAGCTACTAACTACGCTCTCAAGGTCACTGACAGCGTTGTTTTATCATCAGCCATTACCTGGCACCCGTTCCACCCCCTACTCGTCTCCGGGGGTTCCGAAGGTGCAATCCTGCACTGGGACCTCTCCTCTTCCTCCGAACCCTCCTCATCACTCAATGACGCATCACAACAACCCGGACCCCGCGCAACGCTCTCCCAGGCACACGACTCCAACGTCTGGGCTCTCACCTTCCATCCCCTGGGGCACATCCTCGTCAGCGCCTCCAACGACCACACCACCCGATTCTGGTGCCGCGAACGTCCCGGGGACGCCTCCTCCGTCTTCTCCGGGGGAGGCGAGAAGCCGCCAGAAGTCACCGACACCTCGGGCCAGGACGAAGACGAGGAGGCGATGGTTCCCGGCTTCGGCATGGGCGGCGGGGGCTGGCCGGGCTGGGGCGGAGGCGGGCAGGACGATATGCCGCACTCGGCATCATATGGCGGTGGCATCCAGCAGCAGAGCGGGGCGCGATGGACACGAGCGAGGACTTCATTCCTGGGATTGGCGGGCATGACAGTTCGGCGTCGGCGAGTTCCGTGGTGGGGAGACAGAATGGGCCGCTGCCGTCGCAGGAGGATATGTTTGGCGGAGGACCGGGAGATGGGGAGGTGCATGAGAATAGGGGAGGTAGGGGAAAGAGATGGGGGCGTGGTGGGCATGGAGGCGGAGGAGGTGGTCATAGCGGAGGACGGCGTGGTAGGTACTGATGTGCGTGCTCCGTGTGTGCTCTGCCAGTGTTGTATGCTTTTGATCGTTGGTGCAGTTGTCACGTCGCAGCGGCATCCATGTAAATTGGTCGACCTCGCCGACATCTTTAGTCAGCTCAAAACGACGCGCTGCAACTTATATGGCTTGGTGTGCACGTACATGTCTACCGGAATTCCTGCTCGACCTGCCTTGATTTCGGTTGGGGCGTTCATTTGTGATTGTTTGTCACCTAGGGCACCCCTTTGAGATTTTAAGGGTCATTGATGGGTGTCCGCTTCGCTTGCAACCACCGCCATCGCGCAGCCAGCGCGCAGCTTAGGTCAATCTCCTTTCAGTCCTGTTACTTGAATACGGCTGAGCATTACATTCTAGACCCTTGATGCGATTTTCTCGTTTTCAGGTCAACGATGGAGGGCTCGCTGGTGAAGATGAAACCCCTCCGAATTCCCTGGACGTACAGGAGTGGGCCAGGTCGCGTATGAAAGAGTATGCCGATCGAATCCACGCATTGCGACGTGCATACAATGCGGCCGCACCCATCAATCGCGTGCTCCCCGTCGAGATCCGGATGGAAATCTTCCAGCTTCTGCCGACCCTCTCGAGAGACTCAGGGGGGGATTGGAGAGCGTTCGTGCTACTTGAAGTCTGCCAGCTATGGCGAGAAACCCTCTTCAATACACCTGTATTCTGGGTCAAGGAGGTCGGCTACTTGAGGGCGATGGACAGCAAAGGCGCTGTTGATAGGATTCGCGAATTTCTCCGCCTGACGGCGACTCTTCCCTTGACGCTTCGCCTCAAAGTGGTACCATCCCGTGCTTTACCAGCGCTCACGCCGTATCTTGACCGGATCACGGTCTTGGACATCAGGCTCTCGCAGGGCGGAATTCAAGCAGGAGGTGCTTGGCTGAACGGAGGTATCCCTGCCCTCGTCCGTCTCATAATCACGCACCGCGAGGAGGACCGTGCGTTTATGAACTCCCGACGATCACTCTCACCCGCGCTCTCTTTCCCCGTCTGCAGTGGCTCCAGTGTCCGGCAACGTCTGGGTATATCGGGATCGACTCTTTTGACGACCGTTTACAACATCTACATCTCCTTGATTGCCCTTGCCTGGTATGCCAGGCAATTGGGACTGACCCACCAGACCTGTTCCAGGTATTGGAGCGCTGCACCTCTTTGGAGACTTTGCGGGTCGAGTCGGTTCCTTTCACAGTCCCCATTGTGCTCGATCCAGACCATCGCATTCTACCCTGCCTCCGTCGGCTCGAGCTAATTGACGAGGCCACTTCACTGCTTTGGCTACTGTCTATCCATCCCAGATGGGAGATACTGGTACATTTCGATAGCGCCTGCGTTCAAAACTTACAAGAGCTTTGGCACCCTGTCTCCGCAAGGAGCCCTGCATCTTCTCCGAAACTCTGCCGTGCACAAGAGGTGCGCATCTCCGGTCGACCCCGTACCGGTATGCACATCAACGTGAAGTACACCGATACCCACGGAGAGCAGCACACATGGCGGATCAGGGGCCTGTCCTGGTGTCACATCAGTTCCTATTTCGATGCGGTTCTAGTTCTCCTTTCTCCTCTCAAGACTCTCACCACGCTAGTCATCGATGTCCCAGATAGGCTCCTATATTGGAGGTGGACAAGCTATGAGATCAGGGATATGCTGTCCGAGTTTCCCCAGTTGCGGAGACTCGAGGTCGGTAGCTGCGATGCAAGGACCGCGGTGGTTGTTCCGCTAGCTCAACCGTCTTACCAGTCCTCGTGTCTCCTTCCGACGCTCGAGTGCCTACGGATCTTCTGGAGCCACGAGAACGGTGTGATGTTCTCGCCGCACGAGAGCTGGCCCACGGTCACCAACACCGAAACTCACGAAACTCACCGCGTCTTCCCCGTGTTCTGCGACACCCTCGTCGACATGCTCGATCACCGCGCGGACCACGGCATCCTGTCGCTGAGGAGCGTTCTCGTGCGTGTTCCAGAGAGCACGGCTGCTCTGTGCAGGACGCACAAATCTTGGGGGCCATTCGAGATAGAAGAACAGTTGCGAGCTCGAATCGGGGATCTACTGGACGTTATTGAGGTTTCGTTCGAGGAGCTTCTGGACGACGTGGAGGCTCCATATATTGAGAGTCCGGCTTCAGTGTGAAGCAGGATGTCGGATACGTACTTGTAGTTGCGGTACCAAGGAGTCAGTCTTGGCCTCATCAGCAAACCGTCCAGGCTACTGAAAGACCCGAGAATCACTGGACAGTTTTGAGACCTGCTGATTCAGTGCCAGTCAGTCGATTGATGGCTACAATCCTACAGTTCTCTCGGCGCACGACGCTGGGTTCAACTAATCGACTCGTACAACGTTCACCTGTATAAAAATGTCCTCTAGGATTGGGAGTTGACGGTCGGACGTAGTGGCCGTATTGACCACGGACTTCAACACTACCTTTGTTGTTGACCAACTATTCCGGCCATCAGGCTACTCCGACAATCGTAGTAAGCCCCGCTCATCGTGCGAAAAGTGCGCAAGAGAGATGTGGGTTGCATAGATGATGATACAGTATCAGTCCTTCGCAGTCATGATCCTTCGAGCAACCTCTGAGCTATGACACATCGAGTGCATGCTCTCCATGAGCGTGTTTCTGTATCTACTTGTGCCCCTCATTTTTCGAACCACACACGGGTCGTTTTGACAAGAAGACCCAACCGTGCCTGTACCCGTTTCCGGATGGCTGACTGCTCCCACATGTCATCTTGATACAGCGGCCTGTCGAGAGAACGTTTCGGAACACAAATATCGAGGCTCTGCAAGGACAGTCCGCTGATGTTCGTCCGCCTCTGCAGTACTTCAGCGAGCATATCGCACAATGCTGGGTTGGTCGCCTCTTGATTCTCCTCTTCCGACAGCAAGCCTCCATCCTCGTATACCCAGTAGATACGCAGATGCTCAAGTTTGGGGAACAGATGGCCGGCACCTCCAGCCTCGAGGCCTCCTAGTAAGGGAAGGAGATCTCGTCTCGCGTCGTATTGGCCGTATTGTAGCCACAGCAGCTGGGGTAGTTGGGAGAGAAGGGAGTAAATCGTCTCCCGCTTGGGTATAGCAATACTCGAACCGTACGGACAATGGAGATCGATTACCAGAACTGTGGTGGACTGGGAGGGAAAGATTCGGAGGAAGTCGCTGACGCCTGCCAGGACTCGGTATCCGCGGGCGGGTATATAGACAGTACCTGCACGCAGTGCTAGTATACTGCTGAACCCGATATGGATCTCTCTAATACTGCTAAGTTGCGAGAGCGGTAAGGAGCGTAGGAAGGAGCGCAGGCCCGGATTTGGCGTCCTCGAATGCTTGATCTCCACGAAGCATTGTGACGGGATGTCTAGGTGGGAAAAAAGACCAGCGACGCCTTCCACGGCAGCATCGCAGGCGCAGAGGTGACGAAGTGAATGAAGATGAACAACGCGACTGGGAGGTAGTGTCGTTGATGTGACAAGGGAAACGGTCAGTATCAACGTCTCCAAACGTGGACAATGCTCCAGAATCCCCAATAGACCGGCCACCTCCCATGTACTCGAGTCAGGAAGTGGGAGACTGTCCGAATGCCATTCGGGGACAAGGATACGTAGGCAGCGAATACGATCATCGAAAGAATTGACATCCATTATCTTGAGGGGGGCAATGAGGGTATGAAGACGCGGGAAGCGCATGCGATCGAGAGACATGGGTGGCGACTGAGAGAGCTTGTCCCATCTAAGCTCAGTGAGCTCGAAGGAGCTAAGCAGAGGCATGCCGTCCCTCAGCAGTTCGTGTAGCTGAGGCATCTGCGTTGCCGAGGGGGAAGCTCGGAAAGCAGTGATGCGGTTCTTGAGGGGAACCAGCATCTGCATCGAGCTAGGGGGCAGTCCAGAGATGAAAAGTCGGATAGGATACGAGCGTGATAGATCCAGATAGACCTGCAATCTCAGAGTGCAATGGATATCTTCCAAGCACCATGGACTCCACGCATCGATGGGTCTATCGGAGATTAGCCGTGCCCAGAAGGCGGGAGTACGAAGTACTATGTGTCTCCATCGTCGACAAACTCTCAGAAGGTGAAATCGGGCCTTTGGGTGGTCCCATGTCTTCACCTCTCCAAAAATGTCCATCAGGACCTCGAGGGGAAGACGGTGGACGGGCGCAGTCAAGTTCTTCAACGCGTATATTCGCTTGGTGTACTCCTCGATGCGTGATATAGCCCACGCCCGTCTGTGTGATGGATCCGGGAGTTCCGTGAGGGAGGCAATGTCTTCATCGGCAAGATCACCGTCGACACGATAATCAGTGAACTTGAAAGCCATATCTCTCTGTGACCGATATTTACTTGAGCATCACTCAGAGACAATGAGCTTTGGAAACGTCTTCTTACACAGTGAGAAGTCACGGAGATTCAGACACAGGTTTACGAGGGGTAGTATGGTCGTGATAGTGCAACAGTGACGAGTGTTGGTTCAACTTTAAGCGCCAAATCGATCATGGACGATACAGCAACACCGTGCACGTGAGTTGCATTATCCACCCCACGCGATTGCATTTGCATACAGTTGTGAGACGGTCGAGAGCTGCATCAAGACTGATACAACATGACAGTTGGACTAAATCGCAATCCAGGAAAGTCGTCCGTATGGAGAATCCGCGCTGCCCGCCTTCGATGACTCTGTCACAATAAAGCCAATCTCGTAGACCTCACTGCCATGTGTCTGTATATAACCCCGCTCTTCTTCGTTCTGAGACACCCTCAAAACAAGTTGAGGTGCCTTCTTGTGCACGCCAAGTCGAGAGGGTTGTTCGTCGAGATCCCAAATCGCCTCAGTAGTAGTGGAGGTATGGGGGACCTGGCCGAAGACTGTCGTAAGTTGCTTCGTCGAGGGAGCGAAGTCGGTTGGAGAGACGAGCAGCTTGACATATGTGATCCCGATGGTGGTGTTTGCGTGCTCTACATTCGAGCGCGGCTCGAGTGGAACCTGCGCACCACGGAAGTAGAGTCAATGTCTATTGATCTCGTCGCAGGCACACACTGGAACTTACGCGCCATTCCCTCGGGGTGACATCCCCACAGAAGAACGGGAGCTTTCCTCGCTCGTCTCCGTTTACGGTGCTGCTGATGAGCCACTCCAGAACCTTGCCATCCTCGCGCTTGCGCCCCCCTTTTGACTCTTCATACTGCACGGGAGTTTCTTCCTTTCTCGCACGCTCGTTGATCACCTTCGCGGTAGAATGGTCCCCACCGCGTCCAGTTCCAAGGAATGCATAGTCTATCCAGCCTGGCGCCTTCTTACTCCATGGGTGCTGACTGTCCGTCGGAGGTGGCTGGACGAACTGGATGAGCTCGAGGTAGGTCCCATCTGCGAAGACCACGAGGGCATTCGAGGTCTCGCCGCCAGCATGGGTTCCTCCTGGGATGACGCTGTCGAGGACGATCGAATTCGCGTCAGTAGCGCACGATCAAGGTTATGAGTTGAACCCACGTAAAACCGAGCTTCTCGAACGCTTCCACGCTTTCGGCCAGCGTTCCCGGAGGTGTGAGATGCGGAATATGGTCAAGGATCCTGGTCGACATGGTGTCCCACTGAATAGGAGGCGGAGAGTTACAGATGCACAGATATCTGGATCCTTTTCTATCGGCTGAGAGAGAAGAAGGATTGTAGATGCGTACTACTTTCTCAGACCCAAGTATAGATTTGACTCCCCGTGACGTCCCTGCTTCGCGATCACGCGATGATGACTGTCCATTGTGTCATTCACATACATTGAATATCGAGACTCTACAGCATCGCGGTCCATACAACCCCGCATCACTACTACTAAGACTACAGATCAGCGATGTGAACAGTACAACCAGTAGAAATATGCAGCATACCTTCAGAGACCGCACCTCCAGCTCTCGACAGGAGCGATGCGGGCCTCAATCCGACGCACTGAGACGCCTGTCCATGCGTGAGGTCATTCATGGCGCGATGAGCGATATCCCAGCCCTCCTGCGCATGGTCAACAGCAAGTACGTAGATGCTCTTACCGCCGTACGAGAGCTGCCAGCACGTTCCGCACTGCGGGTTATTGACATGGAGCAATCGCGGCTGTGCCGCCGATATACGGGAAGTGTGGGACATCGCCGAAGTAGTTCTAGCCCTTTGTGGGGAGGTGCTGTCTATCGGAACAGGCGACACGATCGAACGAGTTCTGCGGTACGTCGTATGTCTCGTCGTATGAGACGGTGACAGTGCGGGGCCCGTGATGAATTGGGTGGAGAAAAAGGCAAGACAAATTAAAGAAGCGCGAACCGTATTAAGGCAGGAGACTGTTGCAGCTGTTTGAGTTTGACCGACACTTATTATAAGGCGGAAAGGCCTCACAATGGGTGGCTCACAGTGACGGCAGGGCGCTGCCGGTCTTGCAGGTGAGAAGTCGTGTGTATGGGCGCAAGTACATTCCACGCTATAGGTGACTGTTCGTTAGTTTCAAGGAGAACACGCTCGTAAGAACGCGAGCGGATCCCTGAGCAGCTGTTGTAACTACAGGTGACAGAACTGGCGCAACACGTGTTGGTCCTGACGCTCACCCAGATATCGGGCACCATAAAAGTTGTCCGCCATATTGCAGCATAGACTGAGAGCGGCAGATACTTACTTCATAGTGACCCGGTCGACTAGTGCGTATTCGTAGAATGTGCGCCAGACATACTGCAATTCTGCCGAACTTGAAAAATTGAGCGGCATCTTGACTTCAGCCTCCTATGGCCATGTGAGTTCTAGGACCTGTCGGACTCAAGCAAGTCGTCGTCACAGAGTCACTTACTACTATAAACAGAGATCGAGGTTCAAGGTCATCGTACGAGATTTCTTGAATGAACGGACTTACTGATACTACCTTTGACTACTATCTGCACGGGCGTGTTCAATCATGCCGCCACGCTGTACTTCAGAGTGTCGATTGAGACAAGCTGTGCGACTTTTATACATGCAAGACCTGTTCAACGTCACGGTGCGGTGCAAACTTGAAACTTACGTCGTGGCCTGGTGTGACTCACAGCACTGAGTGATGTGACAGTCACAATCCCCGGCAAGTCCGTTTCCTGTCCGTCCTTCGAATCACCATCGTTCTCTCCAGTAATACCTATCTATTCCTCGTCTAGGGTACATGAGTTCGAGCGCTGTTAGGCGGCCCGGCCTCGCCACAGTGTGGCAGACTCGTCGGCCGGGCCTCCATGGCAGTCGTGAGTCGGACTGCGGCCGCGGCATCACCAGTGGGCAGCAGTGAGACTCGGATCTGCTTGAAGGTTCAACGAATGGTGGGGTGGTAGGAGGTACCTGACGAGCTCTAAACGTTCCTGAAACTGATAAGTGGTAGTCTGCGTAGAAGATAATATATAGCAGACAATGGCGCGTCGCGTCTCTTCCGGCCCGCCCTGTTTGCCGAGATCTGCGCCCAGATTCATTGTGCATATGAAGTTGCAATTCTGCAACTCCAACCACAACCACCACCACAACCACCACCACAACCCAGTTCCATCCCCTTCCCTTTCCCGTTCCCCAACGCCGAACTACAATGGCTGTCCTCCGTACAGACTACGTTCGCATATCACACGCGAGATTCCTAGACTGCTTCTGGCCTGTACCACCGACCGACTCGGCCTCGTTCAAAGAACAAACAAGGAGTTCGCGCGCCTTCAAGCTGAAACTCAAGCACATCACGGAAACCTCTCGAGGGAAAACACCTACCGACCTTCTCGTGCGTACTCAATTTCCTAACCATCTCGAGGGGCTCCTAACCATGTGCGTGCAGATACGCTACGTACGCGAGCACAAGCTAGCAGAAGGTTTCAAGTTCTCTCTTCAAGCCTCCGAAGGCTCCCCTGACGCGTCAGATACTGGCAACTGGGCCCAGCTGGTACGTGAAGGTGATGCCAAGCCCGAGTGGGCGAAGCCCGCTGTACTCTTCAAGTTTTGCGACACCGACCCGTTTCGCGAACTTGATCAAGTACGTCGCGGCGACTACCACAGCTACCCATACTATGGCGAAGACGACGATTACGATGGTCAGAAGGAATCCCTTATAACCCTTCGTGACAATATCGCGGCCACAGTCCAAAGGTACTTTGTGGACCAGCACCTTACAGCAGTGTTTGTCGTTATGCTCTACGATTCGACGGTACGGCTCTCACGATGGGATCGCGACGGCGTGCTTTTCTCAAAGAGGATCGACTACATCAAGAACCTAGACGTTCTGCCGGATGTCTTCCGTCGACTCTCCATGCTCACCGACGAGCAGCTTGGCTGTGATCCCACCGTGACACCGGTTCTCCCTGGCACCGCCGACTACAACCTGATGGAGACATTGAGTGCTGCACGTCCCGACGACTTCCCATTGGAAGAGGGAACCGTGGTCGAAGGCGATACTGAGGATGCCTCGCGCGTATTCGCGTGCTTCAGGGAGGCCTTCGCAGACGGGCTCTCCAAGTCCAAGTCTGGCGCGCGATGGAGGTTGTCCATCCCGGTCGGAGGAGACGGCGCGTCTCACGACTTTCTGGTGGGCAGCCCGTTCATGTACGAGTACGGCGCGGATTCAGACTGTCGAAATGGCCGAGCGTACATAGCGGTCGACTGCGAAACTGGCTGCTTCGTTTTTCTCAAGGACGCCTGGCGGATTGCGGCCGACGACGGTGTCAGGCCACGCGAAGGCCAGGTTCTCGCGCACCTCAACCAGGCTGGTGTCCCACACGTCCCGACGCTTGTATGCGAGGCCGACCTGCAAGCTTCGAAGACATGCACCTTCGTCCAGCCACGGGACCCGTCAGACGACGATGAGGTAGACTCTGACGGAGACACAGACTATGACGCCGTATATGCGGTCGACCACACGGGCTACAATACCCAACCGCAGAAACACTACCGCATCGCGACGCGTGAGCTTTGCGTCACTTTGCATCTCAGCTTTGAGACAGGTCCCCAGCTGTTGTCCACTTTGAAGGATTGTCTGATCGGTGAGTCCTCCCCGCGTCCTAACACCCATACGATAGGTTGCAAACCCTGATTGGCACTCTAGCTCATGCCGAAGCGGTGAAAGCGGGATACATCCACGGCGACATCAGCTACAGCAACCTCATGATCTATCCGAGTATCCATCGTGACTTTGGCACGTCCACCGTGCGATGGCAAGGGATGCTGATCGATTGGGAGTTGAATCGACCGGCCAAGCCAAACCGCTACCGGCTGAGCAATTATTCCCGTCGCCGACATGTACGTTTGCTCAATTACTGTCCCTTCACCGGGTAAAGTTGAGAGCTCATGCCGTCACCCTCCCAGCGAACTTGGATTTCCGCCTCCTCCGCCTACTGTGCCAACACAATGAAGGAGATCGATGTGGCGGACGAACTGGAATCCTTCCTCTGGAGTATCCTCTTTATCGCCGTCCGCTTCCTCCGCACCAACTTCAGCCCCAAGGACGTGGACGGTTTCATAGAGCGGTTCTGCAAGTACACACTATCGCCTCGGCACTGCGCTTGCCACATGTCCGTGCTCAAGCAGCAAGCATTGCTTCGGGGTCAATTCGACAACGCATACAGATACGTCTTCAAGGGCCACGACGCGCAGGGCGACCTGGTCGACACGCCCATGAACGCTTTCTTCGACGAGTACCTCCACCTCTGCCATGCCGCCTACGTTCCCCGCATGTGCGGCCCAACGTGGAAGATCTACCCGCGCCCACAACCGCGCGAGAATGAAACACGAGAGGATGCAGGCATGGACAAGATCGAGGCGCGGGAGCTCGCGAAGAAGCTCGATGATCACAGTGCCGTGCTCGAACTCATTGACCGGACTCTGCGCATGGACTGGCCTCGAGACGAGCACGCGGGGGACCAGTGGATGATGTCTAAACGTGCTGAGAAGGAGAAGAAGGAGAAGGAAGAAAAGGAGCGGCAGGAGAAGGAGGAGAAGGAGAAGGATGATGTCGCTGCCGCGGAGGATGGTGCGAAGGAGAACGACATGGGTGGCAGAGGGCGGGAGAAGCGTGTGCGCAAGGCCGCTGCGAAGAACAACTCGCGCCGTGCGGTCCCGAAGAGGAACAAACGCCCCGCGGCAGGGTCGAAGAGCAGAACACTCGTGGCATCGAGGAAAATCAACCATCCTGCGCAGAAGGAGCCTCCACCACAGCAGGAAGACGACAACCCGTTGAAGCGGCGGCGCAATCCAGTCCGCAGTACCCGCCAGACCGTCCAGGACCAGCCACCAGAAGAACCGCCCACGAAACGCCGTCGTCGCTGCTGATTTTTGCTGTCTCGATTCACGATTCACTGATGTTATTTATTCGTTGTTTATTCGCACCTTTGTTGTTGTTCCGACGTTCTCAAAATCTGGTGGTTATACGACATCTTCGCAGAGCGGTGATAGCTGTGTGCGCGATTATGCATAGATTATGATACATTGGATCCGAAGCAAGTAGCCTGCTTCCGGCGAATCCCTCAGCTGACACTGCACCCTCTACCCTCTACCCTCTACCCTCCCTCCTGCCCTCCCTGCCCTCCCTGCCCTCCCCGGTCCAGGTCCTGAGCGCTATACCTCATACCTTGAAGCCCAGCCCGCGCATGCACGCGATATGGCGCTGCACGAGCTCCCTGCACTTCTCGTCCGCCTCGCCCGGGCTCGCGCTCAAAAAGCAGTCGTCCCGCGCCGACTTGGTCTCCGGGCACGCACAGCACCTACGCACGCCCCATCGCGTCAGCCATATGCATCTATCTGCATCCCCGTTTCGCTCCTACCCCACTACACCGCTGCCCCACTGCCCCGCTGCCCCGCTGTCCCGGCGAGATGCGTGGTGCGAGGGAAGAAGAAGCAAAGCAAAGCAAAGGAGGGGAGGAGAGGAGGGGAGGAGAGGAGAAGAGAGAGGAGAGGAGAGGAGAGGAGAGAGAGAAGAGAACGTACGGCTTGAGGCCCTTAGGATTCTGCGGGTTCTGCTTCGGGTCCGTAGGGTCGTACGGACACGCTGCTGGTGTCGGCGTCGGCGTGGGCGCAGACGAGCCTCCCCACCACGAGCTGATCTGTACGCGGGCGCGGGCAAGGGCAAGGAAGTCGTCAGACTGTGCTCCGCCTCTCTCTGTTTCCTGAAGCTGAGGCAGGGGGGGCGTACCGAACCGAACATGTCTTGATTCTGATTTTAAGTAGCTCTGTTGCTATTTTTCACGCAGAGAAACCGAGGGTTGACGGGAATGATGCTGCCAGAGGCGTCTAGACAGAGAAAGAGAGAGAGAGAGAGCCCGAGGATAGAGAAGGGGAAACAAGCGGGCAGTCTAGGTAGGCTATAGAGATGAGTACCGACTCGTCCCGAGTCTTGACAGTCTGAGTGATGTGCGCGTCTGCGCGAGCGGAAAGAGCAGGGAAAGAGCCTGGCCGTGGACGCTGACAGAGGGAACAGCAGCAACACACCGCGCCGATTACTCACCAACCCTAAACATGCCCCTAACCTGGGGTTAGGGCTAGAATGACGACATAGGGCGTCGCCACGAACTTCCTTCACTCAGAATGAACTCATCTTGGCAACTCTCTCAAGTCATCGTCTGACACTGGTCAACCGTGTATATTACTAGTACTGATGTACCGCGCCTATCGTGTAGTATCTATCGTGCGTGCGTGTATCGAAAAAAAGACTCGTCGTTCATTGGTCGTGATCATTATGAAGCCCGGGGCGCCGGAAACTAGGGAAAAGGGGACGTCATACATGCAAACAAACTCCCAAGCCTGCGTGATGCACTGACGAGAGAGAGGGTCTGGTATGTAGAGTCTCGAGACGTGAGGGGAGATGCGGCGGACACAGTGCGGAATGATGGGGAATCAAGGTCGGGTAGGTGATGCGTGTGTAGGCCGGAACGGGGGAATGGTTATGGTGGTAGTAATGGTGGTGGCGGTATGAACGATATCCAAAATCAAGAACGCCCACAACAGCCCCAATAAAGTCGGTAATCGTTGATCGTGGAGTCAGAGAAAATTGTCCCATGGCGTATGTATACGATGGCTCGACAGAAAAGAGAAGATTTAGAGAGAAGAGAGAAGTAGAGACTCGGGACACCCAAATGATGATACAGGTACACATCGAAGCCTGCTGCCCGACAGTGAAATGACAATGACGATAAGGGAGGAGAGGGAGGCAAGTCCTAGCGAGGGACTCGCGCGAGTCAGAGATCCGCCCAGTGCGGACCCCGAGTGACTCGTGACCAAGTGATCGCGAGGAATGGAGACCGTGTAGGGTGTAGATCGGGAGGATGGGGTGACGAGATCTTGAGTGAGAATGGAGCTCGGAGAGGAAGGATGGAGGGAAGAAGACCGGACGTAAAGAAGACGGGAAATGTTGTCATAAAGTTAATCGGCAAGTGCGGGCGCGAAGCTGTCCGCGGTAGATGGAGGGCAAATGCGAGAGGGATACAACGTGCATCGTGCAACGGTATATACGTAGACATCGAAGGAGAAGGGGATTATGCGTGGCGAGGGAGCGTCCGCAGTGAGGATATACGTCGTGCATTGAACTTTTGAATGTGCATGTGCGTGTCGAGGAGGGGAAGCGACTCTATGGCGTGTCACGGTGTGTGACAAATTGTAGCTTGTGGCGCACGGCGGGGAGACCGGATGCGACTCTATGCTCTATAGCGTGGTGGCGTTCGAACAGTGAACAGGGAGGGAATGGGGAACAATGATGAGTGATGGAGACTTGATGCGACGGGCGATGGACGGCGGGACAAGACGAGACGAGACGACGAAGAATGGAGAGATTCAGGAACGTGGGCACCATACGCCCTAGTGCACGGCAGACAACAACTGCGGCGAGCCAAGGTTCGCAAAGCCCATGCCCATGCTCCGTGCCGTCGGCGTCGTCGCGCCGCTGCCGATTGACACCACATTGTCGAAGCTCGACGACCGTGTCGGCGTCTGCCCCGGCGAGAGCAAGTATCCCAAGCTCGGGCTGGTCGACAGGAACTCCTCCACGCTCGACGCCGAGTGCGAGCGGTGGATGGCGTCCGACTGTGGCTGCGGCGGTGTGTCCAGTAGGAACGAGTCGCTCGCGCCCGTGTAGTAGCAGTACCTTCATGAAAAAAGTGTGCCCAAGTCAGTAAGTTGATCAGACAGAACAAGGACGAGAGCGAAGGAAAAGAAAAGAATAGAAACACACCTGTTCAAGAACACACTATAGCTATCGCTCCCGCCGCCCCCGCTCGGACTCCCACTCCCACTCCGCGCGGACTCGCTTCCAAACCCAAACCCAAACACACGCCCATCCTCGCTCGGCGAAGGCGATGGCGAGCTCGAGTCGTTCGACGTCACGCTCGGCGTGCTCTCCTCGCTCCCGCCCCGCTCCAAGAACCACATCCCCATCCCCGCTCCCACCCCGCGCTTGTCCGGCGTCCTCTCCGGACTGACTTTGGGGGATGACGTCGGGGTACGCCTGACCGCCGCGCTCGTCTGCGCCAGCCCGCCCAAGTCAAAGTATCCCCGCTGGTGATTCCGGCCCCTCCGTCTGCTCATCGCCGGCACTGGCGTGTCCTCGAGCCCGTCCTCCTCGTTGTCGTGCTCGGTATTGTTGTTGTCGTTGACGTTGTTGTGATTCGGATACGACGACGGGCGGTCGAGCGGGCTGGAGTCGTGCAAGCCTCGCATGCGCGGCGACCCGCAGTCGTCCAACGACACCGTCTGCTTGCCCGCACGCCTGGTGGACTGTGTGAACGTGAGCGCCGCGGCGTGCGGGTGAGTCACGTTGCGCGCGTGCCCGCTCTTCGGCGGTGGCGACGTCGGGGACCGCGTCCATGGGCTCTTCCACGACGACGCGAAGTCGTACCGCTTCGAAAGCGACGTCGACGCCTCCAGCGTGAAGGGCACGGGCCTACGCGCCATGTACCCGCCGACCGTCTCCTGGCCCTTGACGACGTTCTCGAGCTTGCTCTTGAGCGACGCGAACCCTGTGGCCTCCGAAGACGACGCGGGTATGCAAGCGGGGCGCGGCTTGGGAACCATGGCAAAGACGACCTTGTAGTTCTGGCCCTCGTTGTTGTCCCAGATCTCCCGTCCAGCGACGTTGTACCGGATGGCAAAGAACAGCGTCTTCTCCTCAATCCGCGCCAGCATGTCATTCAGCCGGATGGTGAACGAAAACCGATCGAAGACCCCACCGGGCACCGAGTCGTGGTACTTGGCCGTCACCTCGCTTGTCGTCTGCCACGAGTCGACCGTGAAACGCACAGCGACCCATTTCTCGAACGCGAGGTTACGCACACGCACACGGCCGTTGAGTGAAGTGCCGTCTTCAGAGAGCTTCGCCTCCTCGAGCGCAAGGTCCGCCTCCACCCGGGGCTTCGCAGGCATATTCGTGACCTGCATCGTGAGCGTCTTGTCGTTCTTAGGTCCATAGATCGCGCTCGGAAAGTCGCTCTCGGTTCCACTCGTGTCCGTTGGCGAACCTTCACGCGAGATCGCCAGGGGCTTCTGTTCGGCCAAGAACAGCTTCACGTGCTCGAGACGCTTGTCGAAGTGGACAGACTTGCTCGCCATCGGCGTGCTTGGCTCGCTCTTCGTCGACGACATGCTTGTCCCGGTGACGACAGAAAGGTCGCCGCGGACGACAGCACGGCGCGACTTCAGCGAAGACTTGAGAGGTTCACCAGATTTCTTGCGCGCGATGTTGGCCGCCCCAGCGTGTGGCGCAGAGGCCGCACGGCCGCTACTGCCCTCTATGCGAATGTTCGTCGAGGACGACGGCTGGAGTGCAAGCGGCCTCTTGAGCGTGTCGAGGTCGATGTGAAGGTTCGGCCGTGGCGTAGACTGTGAGCTCGACGCGCGCGGTGTCTCGCTGCCAGACATATCTTCACCCGAGAACTGCCGTTCCGGGAACGCCACAGCATTTTCAACGTGATGGGTGTTCTTCGCCTTGTAGACAGCGGGCGTCGGCGTTGACTCGGCGGGGGAGCGGAAGGGCTGCATCTTGAGCGAGCGGGTGCGCTTGGTGCGAGGGTTCATCTGGACGTACGACTCTGAACTGCTCGATGAGCTGGAAACGTCGTCAGAAGTGGAACCTGGTGCGGCAGCGGCGGGCTCGACGGGAGGGGGAGTCGGGGGCTGTACGACCAACAGTGTAGGCACAGGCGAGGTTACGTCCGCAGAGAGAACTCGCGTTACGGTAGCGGGCGGCGAGGACGGGGCGGACGCAGAAGTGCTAGCCGACCGGGTGGACGAGGACCTGCGCGGGATGCGCGGGAGGGGTGCTCCCGCACTGTTGGAGTGGCGAGAGTACGAGTAGTCCATGTGGATCGTGTATGGTTTGAGAACGGCGGTGTGCATCGGTCTTTGTTGCTGTGGGGTCTGTGGTGGGAATGAGTGAGCACCAAGGAGAATGTTCGATGGCTGACACGGGCGGCTGGGTGCGCGCGCAGGGCTGACTGACCTGTGGAGTGGCGTCGAGGGACGGGAAAGGACCAAAACGCTCGGGCGGTGGTTTGAAGGCGATAGAAAGAGAAAAGATAAGTATAGAGGAAAGGGTGTCGCTAGACGCGAGCAAAGGGCACCGGGAGCACTGGGATGAGGCGACGGAGACCGAACTAAGAGATCGCCACGGCCATGTCAGCCACAAAAGAAAGTACTACACCTCTCGCGCGTGCGAGTTAAGAAGAAGAGGACGTACCAGCAACCTTTGGAGGTCGTTCCGACGCAGATACAAATCTGACCAGAGTCTGACTTGGACGCGAGATGGAAGAGCTGTTTTGGCGAAGGTAGTGAGAGGCGAGGCGCGAGGCGGTCGGGGAGAGCTGGTACTGACCTAGACCACGAGAGACAGCAAGGAGGCTGTCTGGGACGGTGGCGACCTCTGGGACACGACGACGACCGGAGGAGGAGGGCGGACGTGGGGGGGAGAGATAGAGGGCCAAAATAAAGACGAAACGCTCTTAGGTTGAT
Source organism: Fomes fomentarius (assembly GCA_022606135.1). Lineage (NCBI taxonomy): Eukaryota > Fungi > Basidiomycota > Agaricomycetes > Polyporales > Polyporaceae > Fomes > Fomes fomentarius. The sequence goes on from JABYQN010000001.1 coordinate 517,780, forward strand.
TCTCGTAGGTGAGCGCTTGAATAGACTCAGACGCCTGGACATCAAGGAGGTCCAGACTCCAGGCTGGCCACACTAAATTGTGGAGCACATACCGATCCTATGGGTGCTACTGCCCATTTTTGTCTCGCTGCTCCTCCTCTCGACTCGAGTCGCTGAGTGTCGCTCGCCGTCCTCAACCTCACGCCCGTTGTGGGTCGGGGACGGTCTGCGTGCTTATCAGCCGCCGCAAGCATCGCCAGCGATGGCGTCGGCGAGCGTGAGTCAGCCTGGTGCTGAGAGCGAATGGCGAATTCGGTCCTTATCTCGCGTCCGCATCCGGAGTCCGTACACAGCTCACGGCTGCAGGACCGACGCGCCAGCCGCCATCGGACGACATGAAATCTGCGAATCCGCGCGCATGCTGGTGCCACTGTCATGTCGCCCCATTGGCCTCAGCATTCCCCAACGTCTCGAGACTCGTGCTGCGACTCTCTCTAGGAATTCTCTGCAGTCCGTCCGCGATCACCTCGTTTTGACCCCGGCCGCTGCTCTTGAACGAGGGGTGGGCGAAAGATCTCGTTCAGAAACAGCCGCCGCACACGGCATGGCAGTCCGCGTCTCCCCACGTACGTCCACCAAGCTCTTCTTCGCGGGCCCTGCGTAACCCCTGACGCTCATGCGATGCCCGAAAGAGCTTGCCTGCGCGACCCGTCCTTCCCGCGTTCTTGAGCCTCGACTTCATGCATTCGGACTCTGGGCTCGAGCGCTCGAGGTCGCGTCCGAATCTACATACTTACTATAGGGGTGAGCGGAGTCGTTCATCAATCGGTGGCTAACTGAGTCTGCCACATACCGCCACCATCTCGCGAGCGGCCATACACAGTATGATCACAGACTTAGTACGTCGTCCAAGGTTTATTGATTGTAGGCTTGGCGCTCCCGAGCTCGCACGTACATATTAGGCCGTCCAGGTCCGATTCTGCACACCAGGACGCCGAATCGAGACCTTCAAACATCAAACGGCATACGTCAGTGTATGTACGGTACGCTGACATCATTGTAGATGCGCTGCGGTAGTATGTCACATCCTGCGCTATGATGTCACGATGCGTTTTGGGCAAGCGAGTAACCTCCCCCATGGGCCACCATAGATCCCGGTGGCAACTCGAACCACTTGGATCCCTCCGAGCATGGGATCCTGGGACCCCATTCGTTGTAGACCAATCCGATGTCTCTAGTGACTACATTGCGTGTCTGAGTCCTCCCGGGCCAACGGGTTGTGCTGACTGTCGGAGACCGGCGATTGCTCAACAACATACATAGATTGGACATTCAAACAACATCCCAAGCTACCTGCTCAGGCTGCGATCTGCCTCGAACCGCAGCCACCTGTAGTCGGAATGGGATGTGGTAAACGACGAGTCTGCAGTGACAAACATACCGCCCTGAGTATTGAGGACAGCTTGGCGAGAGCTCGGGTAAGTCGCCTCGTCACCACTGCAGTGCCAGCTGGCGATTGACTGTTCAAGAGTAACAGCTTCATCACCGAGTCCACCATTGCAAGCATCCCTGGCCACAGGATTCTACACGTCCGACCCTCGTGTCCACTATAGAGGTACTATGACCCTTGAGCGCAGCCGGTCGTCCATTCTCTCAAAAGATATACTACCGTCTCAAAGCCCAGCTCGAAGCCACGCACCGTGACTTCGGCCTGGCAGGCTCGGACGACATGCGTCGACCGATGGACTCAAACATCCCTAGTCCCACCCGAAGGTCTGGACACAAGACGGAACTTGGGGTACGCCCGCCTGCGAAGGTGAAGTAGAAATGGGCGCTGGTATCGATGTCGCGTCAGGAGTACTCAACTCACTCAGTTCAATGTACCTACACTGAGCGCGACAAAGTTACTGTTTTCCCCCTACACGACCCTGCCCACGAAACACGAAAGATAGGTTCAGACTTTACATGAGTTTCACTCCGAAGCTTGCTCAAATCCAGATCATTAATTATACCAAACCACAACATCCTCCGATACCATCCGACCCCAAGCGCGCCTGACACCCCCTTCCCTTCCACCAAGATCGCCGCTCCACAGCGTAGCCTTTGTGAAGCTGCCTCGTACCACCCGCTTCAGGTCGTGGGGGATGATATCTAGTGCTTGGTAGTAACGGCGGCTTCCTTACTTGGAGCGCATGCTCATCGTCCTCAATGTGGGGACTGCACAAACCCAAACCGCAAGTGAACACGCCGCGCCCCAGGGTTCAGAGAGACAACTTCAAAAACGAAGGAAGAAGACGACACGACGTACACATCATGAGGCCCTTGATATCCTTCACCCGCGACTGCTCGATGCCCTTCCTGAGGAGCAGCACGCGCACGCTTGCCCAGACTACAAGGAGCACGCCGAACGCGACGGGAATGAGCCAGTAGAGAGGTGAGAGGTGGACGGAGCCGCCGAAGACGACGTGCAGAGGGGGCGTGTAGATGATGAACATGCCGAGGCATGCACCGGCGAAGATCCCCAGGAAGTTGTAGTAGTTGCCCACGATGGACTTTCCGAACGGGAACCGGAACTTCGCCTTCACCGCGAAGACCTACAGGGGACCACGCATGAGCAACCACCCTACTAGGCTGATGATGGAAATGATCCAGAAACCTACGTTGAAGCACTGTGTGATGAAGATAGAGAGGTACACTGAGGGAGTTTGTGCGTCTCAGAGCTGAGAACTTCGTAAATGAATGAAAAAAGACAGGCCTATTGACTGTGCTTGCGCGAGTGCGTCCACCTGCTTCGAGGCCGGAATAGTCTCGCCGCGGCTGTTGACAAAATCGGGAGAATCGTCCTTGAAGTATGCTATAAATACGCGGTCAGTAACACAAGGTTCCGAGAGAGAACGAGGTACAACCGACTGATTTCGGGCGAAGCCGCGAGGGCGGACTGCGCGCGGCGAAGATCGCCGGGAGTGAAGCCGTTCTTGAAGAAGACGACAAAGTAAGCAGTCAAGCTAAACGAACGGCGGTGAGTATCGTAGTCAAAAAAGCCCACGAGAACTCGAAGACGGTACGCACGCGCCAATGACTTCGATCAGCCCCGCTTCTAGATATGCGTAGCTGAGAAGCTTGCTGTCAACCAAGGTCTCGTCGTCGCTGCGTTCGAACGCGTCCTCCCAGAACTGCCGTGTGAACGGTGCCTTCATATAGGTCATGATTTGCGAGAACTTGCTCGGTCCGATCACTTCGTTCGTCTCGAGATCGCGGCGGAGCGTCTTGGTCCGGCGCAGAGCGCGCTTCTTGAGCGACAGGATGGATTGGTCGTTCACTGTTAGCGCGAGATCAGCTACCATGATGCAGAATGGATGGATGGCAAGGCATATCCTACCGGGCTTGCGAGGCGACATGCGCATGAGCCCATCCCTTGTTTCGGGTTTGTCCCACGCGAACGAAAGCTTGATTGTACTCGGACCTCAGTATGATGTGTGAAGGTGAGGAAGTACCACTTACTGCGACGAAGAGCTCGAAGCCAAGATCTACATACATAACAACTCGATTAGCAGACGTGCGCGTTGTTCTTGTTCTAGAGGTAGACGTACCAATCACTAGAATGAGGATGGCAGAGAGAGGAAGAGGAATGGGTACAACAACATCTGAAAAAAGGTAAGTGACAGTTAGAAACACTATCTTGATGGTACGCGTGTAACCGCATTTCTTACATAGCAACTGTGGTAAGACCTCCGGCGTGCTGTGGGAGATCGTGTACCTGTCGGCTCGGTCAGAGATGGCAAGCCTCCGATAGCTAACGACGTCTTACTGTATCGAACGCTTCAGGTTCACAAAGATCTGACGACCCTCCGCAACGCCCTCTGAGAATGGACATTAGTATGCACAATTACGCCACGGTCGTGCATACACTCACTAACTGTGGAAGCAAAGTTGTCATCTGGACCGCGTAGTCAGTACGACGCGGCACTCCGATTGTGGACAGACAACGAACCCAAGAGGATCATGTTCGCAGCTTCCTTTGAGACGTCGGACCCAGAGATGTTCATGGCGATGCCAAGGTCAGCCTATGGCCAGCGAGAACGTTAGCTTTGATCATGACATCAAGAACAGAGGCAGATTCCTGACCTTCTTGAGAGCAGGCGAGTCGTTCACACCATCGCCGGTGCTGTAACGAGTTCGACTTATCAGGCCAAATGAATCAGGTGCTGAGGAGTTGATATACTGACACTCCCACGATGTGGCCGAGGGCCTGAGCACGTTTCACTGGAAGCCGATGGGGTGAGAACGGGGAAACAACAGCAGAGAACAGCAACGCACCGATCTCCAGCTTGTGCTGAGGCGAAGTACGAGCAAATACAATCTCATCTTTCGCGAATACTGTGGCCCTGAGTTAGCCCCGCAAATGTGCGCAAGTCGAGATTGAACTCACTCTGATCCCATTGCCATCCCTGCAGGCTGTCGATATCATCTCCATGTATGACAACAGCGTCGACTTCGTCATCATATATCTCTTCGACCGGCCGCCCGGTCTTCTGGCTCAAACTTTCCTTCGTCTCTCCGAGGATCAGGTTGATCTTCCGCGCAATGGCCTCTGCCGTCTTCGGATGGTCGCCCGTGACCATCATAACCTTGATGCCAGCAAGTCGGAGCGCGCCGACAGCCTCGCGCACGCCATGTTTCGGAGGATCTTCGAGGGAGATGAGGCCGCAGAAGCTGTATTCGGTGCTAGGATACTTCGCATCGTTCTTCGAGAACTCGTAGTTGGAGTCGTATACGTCTTCGGGCAGTAACTTCTGTGCACAGGCGATGACTCGGTGTCCGCGGGATGCCATGTACTGGACCACGAGTTCAGCATGGGTGACATAGAATGACGGCAAGCGGTACGCACATCGTATGCCTCATCGTACGCTGCTTTGAAATCATCATCGATTAAGCACATTTCGCCATTCTTCAAGTAGGTAGAACATTTGGCAAGAACACGTTCGGGAGCACCCTTGATATACGCAGTGAGGGCACCATTCTCATGTTGCTTCTTGAGCTGTTATGAGAATATGAGTTCTCCGGGCCTCAACGCGACGTCGCAATACGCACGATGACTAGAGCCCACTTGTTCGACGAGTTGAACGGAATCTCAAACACCTTCGGGTGCTGCTTCTGGTACCCATCGTAATCAGAGATGTGCTTCCCCGCGAAGCGGATGAGGCCGGTCTCGGTCGCGTCACCGAGGATCTTGCGCTCTTCGAAGGGTACATCCGTCTTGTCGAACTTGACATGAGAGTTCAACGCAGCGATGTCGACCATCGCACGCATGCCAGGAGCGTCTATCGAGAACGCCTCGGTGGCTTCGGAATCGTTGTTAGACTGGAAAGCAGAGAACATGCGGCGACCGCTCCACAAATTGGACACCGTCATCTGGTTGCGCGTGAGAGTACCAGTCTTGTCGGTCGCAAGGAGAGTTAGCTATAAGGTCTTCGTCAGTGTCAAACACATGCGTGGAAAGGGTCGAATCCCTACAGAGCCTGAAGACGATAGGACAGTCAATATGAGCGGGTACTACATTAATGCGGCGGAGGGCAGCTCACCGAGGGTTTCCACTCCTTGAAGATCCTTGACGAGGACGTTCTGTGCCGCCATACGCTTTGCAGCAATCGACAGACTATATGTTGTGAGAACAACGCAGTATATGGACAGCAGATGACTCACAGAAGCGTAACCACCGATGGAAGACCCTCCGGGACGAATGCCACCAGAATCGAGACAGCGAAAGTGACAGTCTGCTCGCCTTTGCCTTTGTACACGGTGGTGATCCCGACGATGAAGAAGACAACCGCGAATACGACGGCGATGGCAGATACCAGCATCACGAAACGACCGCTGTGGAATGATATCAATTCCGCTATCTATTATCACACTTCGTGGAACGTACATCTCCATGGCTAGAGGACTCTTCTTTCCACTCTCAGTTCCGGTCAACGCGGCGATCTGACCTACAAAAATACATGTGAGGCCCCTTGGCGCGCCATCAGGCGGATGATTCACCCACCAATCATCGTATGATCGCCAGTACGAACAACGACTGTACGAGTTGCTGAGTTGATGTAGACCAAGGCATACTGTATACTCACCTCCCCATCCTTCGCCGTTGACAACCAAAGTAGAGTTAAATAACTGTAACGAGCATCAGTTGAGCAAGTAAGTCGTAAAGTGAGGGAGCATCACTCACGAGGTTCTCAGCCTCCACAGGACGGTGCTGCACTCCAGCAGGGCGGGCAAAGCGTTCCTGAGCCTCCGACTCTCCAGTCAGGCTACTGTTGTCGACTTTGAGGTCCGAGGCAGCGAACAGGACCAAGTCGGCGGGTGTCTTGTCTCCGGTGCGCTAAGGTGTTTTGATGAGAAATGGACCCTCAAGCAACAACACCATCACTCACGACCAGCACGACGTCTCCCTTGACCAACTCCGCGGCGGGCACGGTAGTGAGCGTGCTGTCACGGACGACATGAGAAGATGGAGGGATCATGGCGAGGAATGATGCGAGGATGGCCTCCGACTTTTGGAGCTGGTAGAACTCGATGAGAGCATTGAGGAATGCTACGCCTATCAAGATACCACCGAGATAGGTATTGGGAAAGTTATCCTTACAGCTGGGGCATCAGTCGAAGGGTCTTGGTCCGAGCCATATGTCGCACTCACCTTGAAATCAACGCCGAGTAGGATGTACTCTAGAATGCCTGCGATGATGAGCAGGATGTTGAACATCGACATAAGGCAGTCATAGTACTGTCGGCCCAGTGGCGTGTGAGGATTATGCCTGGAAAGCAGCTGTCAAAGTCTATACCTTTCGCAGCGCCGATTTCTTTTTTGGAGGCGTCAGAATATTCGGTCCATCACGCGAGAGCCGACTGTTCGCCTCCATGCTCGAAAGGCCGGTCGAAAGGCCCGGGTCCTTGGCGTCGAAGTCGGTGTCAAGCGCGGCCTGCAGCTCCTTGAAGGAGAGCTTGTGTTCGTGCATGTCGGCACTATCAAGCGTTGCGCTCCCGTCCTTCTTCTGTGTCTGCGCCTTGTGCTGGTCGAGGTGTTCGTACCCGGCGTTCGCGAGTTCCTTATCTTCCTTGGTCAACTCGCGTTTCATCTCGACACCCTTCGGACGCAAGGGATGCGAGACCTTGTTCTGGGCTTCATCGCCGTGTGGATTGAAAGCGACCGCACGCGTAGCGGCAGTAGCCTGCTCGTCCTGAGCGCGTTTCTCTGATATCTCGTTCGAGCCCATAAGAAAGGAGGAGAGTGCTGGGGAGGTCGTCTGGGAGCAGAAGCTAGAGAGGGCACAAAGTCAAGAGACGCGTGGGGGTCAGGGGACTTTATGGCGAGGAGAAAACTGGGGCAGAGATATCGTAAACCTCGCCCGAGTTCGGATGGTGGCCAACCAAATCACATTCCGCGAGAACGCTACGTTCTTATCGGATGGTTGCGGTCAGAAGCACGCACATGTGTGCGATAATTGGACTGGGGAAATCTTCTTGCTCTTGAAAACCAACGAACGGCCAAAACCCCTCAAGGAAGGCACATTGCCTTCCTCACCGCCCAGAAGATCACATGACGCATATCCGGGTCAACCTCCCTGCCTTAGGACCAGAAGGAGTGGCGATTAGGTCTATCCCTCCCCCACAAAAGGCATTGAGTCCGATAGCATTGCGAGTGCAGTTTCCTGGAGCAGACGTTGACCACACGCATCTCTCCTAACGCCGCGCTAGTCCTCTCTTCTACCGGGCTGCCTGAGACGGAACAGTAACAATCTCTAGCCGATGTCGTGTCCGTCCCGTTCCTAGACAGATGATCGCACTGTCAACAAGCGCAGAAGTTATTCTTCCTTCCTACTGGTGGCGTACCTCTAGAATGGTCGCGCGGTGAATCGAATCACCGGTGACTCCCCGCTGTGCTGCGGTTTCTCATGGGCAAAGACGAGTGGGTTCTCTCCACTAGTTCAAGGTTTGGATACTAGAAAGCGAGCGCATATAGTTCATTTGGGCCGAAGCCGCTCGCTTATCAGAGTTCGACTCCGGCCAAAGGTGGGTTGGTCTGAGAATAGGAGGCATTTGATAGGCCTGCGAAGGCACTGAGTTATTCTGTGAGTGCATGGATCCACAGTACGCTTGAGGAACATACCCCAAATATCACTGAATGGGTGGCCAAGTATTGTCTATGCCCTCGTCGGGCAGGTCCCCTCATTCTAAAAAAGGTCCTGTACTTACGACGCGTAACAAACGACCCACACGATTTGCGGAACATCGAATGTTGAAAGTCAGTCTTCGCATGTGAAGGCAATACAACGCCCCCGCAGAGAGTGGGAGTCTGAAACGGGATCTCGATGAAGAGGGCTAAGTACAAGACATGCATCACGTAGTCGCTTTCGCCCTCTTCGTTTTCTTCGGTGACCGAACGTCACCTTTCCGCTTCTGCTTGCTTCCATCAGAGTCCCCGGAGCTCTTATGTGGCTTAGGGACTTTTGTGGAAATCGCCTCGTTAGCGGGTTCAGGGTCTACGTCCATGTCCGCAGAGTTGTCAACTGGGGCGAGGGAGCCAACAGGCATGAACCGGTGCTTGAGCAACTCTTTCGGGTGAACGGGTCGTGGAGGGTTCTGATGGAGTACAGGAGAAGAATCGGGGGATGATTGGGGAAGAGTAGGGAGAGACGGACGCGCAGAAACGACAAGGCGACGAGCGATGGGGTGCGGAGCTGCCGGAGGACATTCAATATAGGTTTGTTCAACAATACAGCTATGACGCACCTTGGTACAGCTTTCCGTCTTTCCTGCGCCTTGGAAGTAGACATGAAAGGCCGTGGAGCTCATCTCCCCCTACCGCTTCCGTGGTATCGTCCTCTTCTCCAAGCGACCAGACATCGTAAGTCGTATGCTTCCTATCCACGGAGCCAACTCTCGTCGTTTTTGATGATGATGAAGACGATTCGAGTTTCACGCCTTCAAGATGTTTCGGCTTCAACTTCAGAGTGAACGGCGCAAGAAGTCAGTCCAGAGCCAGCGTATTACATTTCAACGCACGCGCATACACTCACCCCTTCCGGCACCCTGACCACCCATAGTTCCAGATTGTCATCATTGTTGATAGCATCCCAATCAAAATCACTCTCTTCCACCTTGTGCTTCATGAGCACGAATCCCTCGGGCGGCTTGTAGTCCCAGTTCACATCGTCTCCCTCGTTCTTGCCATGCTCATCGACGACCGCCGCAGGATGTGGTACTCTCTGCTTCTTCTGCCTATCTTTTGACTTTTTGGCACTTTTCGAGGGGGGTTCAGGTTCGGGTGAGGAAGAAGAACGTGAGGACATGACGCAGTGAATGTCGTAAGCGCCGAAGACGCGAAGAGCAAATTAGCTCTTGCCGCATCCGGAAGCGGCTGTTTGGCAAGAGCTTCTGAACCAAACAAACGCCGAGCGCTTGAAGACCAATGGTGCACCTTCATTTTGTCAACCAGTCGTGACGACTGCCATCTTCTCGATTCGACTCTCCGTCTTTGGACTCGGGTACAGAAACTTACTGTAAAGGCTGCTGCCGTCGCGCATTACAGCCGCTGCAAAGTCTATTCTCAACCATGTCCGACCCGTTGCCACTGCCCGACCATGCCAGCAGGTCCTTCATACGGCGACTAGCGGCCTCAACCCAGCCCGCACTCACTCGAATAGCCCACGGCTCAGCTCCCTTTATCACCGTTTTTGCACTAATTCACTTGACCGCGCCCGTGTTGGCAAATCTTGGAGGGACATCGTTGGCTTCTCAAGTCATGGTGCGTGCTTCCGCCTGACAGGAACTTTCCTGTCTCATCAGCCACGTTCAGCTCCTCGGTAGGGAGTATTATCAAACTTCTTTCGGCGAAAAGTATCTTGTGCTCGCGCCCCTCGTAATCCACCCGCTTTCCGCTACCTTGAAACGCGTCCTGGCGCCGAAGCCCGCCCGCCGTATCACCAGCCTTCTGAGCGTCACCGGCTACTCCGCGGCATTCATCGTTGCCCTGCACTACTTCGCGCACCGAATCGCGCCCTCAGACCCCTCGCCTCCCATCTATGCCGTGGGGCCCTCGGAGCTCGATTACGAATACGTCAAGTATTCCCTGCAAGAGTGGCCGTGGCGCAGCTTCGTCGGGTACATCGGTCTCACCGGCGTCATCGCATGGCACGCAGCGGAGGGCATGTCCATTATCTGGAATACCTGGCTGCGCCCCGCCTTTGGCGCACTCCGCCAATCCCGCAGGACGCGTACTATCGGCGCGCTTCTGGGCACCCTCCCCGTAGCGACGGGACTGTACTTGATGTGGAAGGAGCCGCTCATGGTGTTCTCTTCGCATGCTGCTAGGTTCCACGCCGCTATCACGAAGTCTGTGTACTTTCAGTTTTGAATCCAATTCAGTTGCATGCGCAATCGGGACTCTCGTTTGGATGTAAAGCCAAAATTGCAACTTACCCCCGGTGTGTGAATCACCGGCGTTGCAATCACTGGCGTCGATTACCGTCTACAACTACGAACGGGGTCCTAACCTTCAGGCGAGCGCTCGTCCCGGGCCTGCTCACAGAGACTGGTCTCCCTCACATGACGTCCGGGCATTTTCTTCATGCGCAAGGTAACTACATACCACCATACTTCGAACTCTGTCCGCTAACGATGACAAAGCATCCCCAGTTGTCGAGGGGTGCCCTGCGCCACCACTGGCACCAGGCGGCATCGAAGCCCCTCCGGCAATCTAATCCACGGTGCACGAATCCGCGTAAGAATTAATGCGTAAGGTCTTGTTTCCCGTGAAGCTTGCTTGCATGTGGACGCGCCTTCCCTGTTGGTCGATCAAGACGGTGAGCGGTGAGGTGGCGCGGCCTGCCATTGGTGAGTGTCGTATCGTCAGTTCCCTTCCACTGATCCCCTGATATGCAATGCTTCACCATAGCTCATCCGGCCCTCCGACGATGATGCGTATCGTTTTCGATAGAGTTTGTTTCGCTAATATTGTATCTCCTCAGACGAGTCAGCTCGGATAGCGTCAACTCCGCCACTCAGAGGTCCGCTTGGAGCTCAGCTGGCTCCTCGCACGCTGCGCACGACCATCAGAATCCGTCTAGAAAACGTCTTCGCTACGCACCATGAGCCCGGGCGCAATGACCGCCAGTATCCCCCCAAGGCTCGAAGTGAGAGCCCAGCCCGCAGACGCGTACGCTTCCCTTCCTTCTCACAGGTTAATGCTTGTTTCGTCTCGATTACGTGAAGTGGTGAAGTGTGTACGCTGGAACTCAATCGCCGCTGGACGAGACAGGTCGAATCGGCATCACAGACTGTGATTCTCACAACAATGGAGGTGGCGGCAGCGGCCTCGGTGCCGTTGCCGCCATGGCTATCGGGCGGAACGAGATCAGGCCCTGTGATCAACGATCGCACTCCTCACCCGATAAGTGTCCATTCGGCCTGGGCCCTTTCCAGCACCGATTGCTGATGGGCCCGTCCTCTCGTCAGGACCCCTTCGCGGCAAGCCACGAGGCAGTCCAGCACCCAGGAGAGGCAGTTGGGGGTTCCTGCTCGCCATTGCCACCCTCACCTCATCTGGAAGAATTCCACGTAGCTAGTGATGGAGAACACAATAGCAAGAAGAACTCTTCGGCTCGGCCCCATACATCGATCACTCGTCGATATGTGCTAGCAGGTATGTAGTGGATACACAGCGCGAGACTATTGCTACTCTCGCTGACCACACCGTCCTGGTGTCATCACCTCACAGGCATGTATAGTTAATACGGAAACATGTGCACTGTCACGGATGAGCCGGACATACCTCTCTCGGCGAGTGCTGGCGAGTCCTGATCTCGAGCGTGAGATTTCCCGTGCCCATACACGATAAACCCTCTGCCCGCTCCTCATGTCTGCGTTTTGGGGTCGCGACCCCGTATCTGGCCAATCTCGGCGGCACTGTTGGCTATGTACGCATTGCCGAGGGTCATGTTCGCTCGCAGATACACTTATATTGACGCCATCAACACCTGCAGTTGGTGTGCGCCAGCTTTCCAACTGAAGGTGCTGATGTGGTGCCACCCATGATGCAGCAGTAATAAGTATCCCGACGGTTTTCCCGGCGTGCAATTTACGCAGAGGGTCTTGGAGGTTCAGTGACCGTTCCCGTGCGCTGTCGCGCCTCTTCAGGTGACTGTTAGGAGTCAGGAGAGGCCGGTCTCTTGGTGCGCGGAGTCGCCACCAAATGGGCTAGGTGAACATGCTTACGGCGTCGCCCCTGTCCGCCACTAGGTCGTTGGACAGCGGTCATCCCCAGAGTGCAGTTATTGCAGGGCTCTGCCTTCTCCCGCGAACATCAGCGACCATCTCCCAGCAAGCTGACGCCTTAGTGGCGGCGGTCAGTGCCGACGATAACTTGTGCCGCCCCGTCGATCGATGAACAGGAGGAGGAGCCCTTGATGAGTCAGTTGTAATTGCTCACATGTTCCAATCGCTGCGCGCCCCCCAGACTCGTACTTCCGTGCACCCCGGAGGATTGGTCCTCTGGGCAGATCGTCCATCCCGGGTGTGTAGATTTGTTTTTGTTGTTGTGCCATTCACCCCCCACCGTTCCTCTTCTTCCCACACCCCTCCTCCCTAACCCGGCGACGGTGGCCGCGGGATGGTGGCGCGATTTTGTATGCACAGAAGAACCCCGGGGCATCACTGTTGCTGGGGTCAGGCCTAGGGCTCGCAACCACGGTTCTCGTCTTGCGATTGGTCGGCGCCGGAACTCGCGGACCTCAGTTCCGCCCTCCCGCGATGATTCTGACTCTCCTCACGTGGCGTTCCGCTAGCTCGTCGCTTGCGGGCAAGAGCAGCCACCCTGGGGCTCGCGGATCCTTTCCCTGGAGCGGAACAGGCTGCAATAAGCAGACAAAAGCGCGCCCGGGGACATCACGGACGGACTGGGAAGCGATCTTAATGCATCAGTGAAGCGGGCAATAAACACATGATTTATATTGATTTTCCGTGATGGGCCGTCTTCAAAGCCCGCCCGGCAGCAGCGGGGTGTTGAGTAGAGGAGCTGCCATATAGGGTAACCGGAGATTCCACTGTTTTCCGGTTCGCCCGTGACCATCTGCGGATGATGGACGATGCAGTGCTTATGAAAGCAATGCCCACGGTGCGCACTGTGCGGGCCGATAGGAGCGATTGGCCAGGCACGCGGCTGCACGCGCACGTAAAATCGCGCCTGCAGGTGTTGTGCCACTCGCGATCTGATGAGTGCCGCCTTCTGGCGCCAGAAGCCTGGAGGCTGCTGGGGGCGCGGCGCACGCGTGGTGGGCTGCTCGCACGGCGGACTGGAGGTGTGCGGGTAGGGTGCGTTGACGCAGCGCAGCTTGTGTGTAGTAGAGCAGGGCGGAGCTGAGAGCGGAGGGCTGAGTGCGAAAGGAGGTGAGTAGCCTCATGGTGTGGCCGCGTCTGGGACAAGCGAGGGGCGATCTCGATGTGGATCAGCTTCTTTTGTCAACGCCGATCTGGATCGCGATTTGGGATTTGAACGCCGCGAGGGACGGGCGCCTGGCGGGGAGACGGGGGACGCTAGAGTGAGCGAACAAAGGAGCGGAATGCTCGTCGGAGAGCTGGCTCTCGTCCAAACTCAGCCAGTCCATCTCCCGCGATCTCACACAGGGGACCGACAGCGTATTAAATATCCATGCCGCCTCGCCTGCTCTGCTCCCGCGACGCTCATTCTCTCCTGCTCCAACCCCCGCACACGCACGCCCCATGTTCACGTCTTCCACCGCTAGACTCGGGGGCATCTGCGGATGGACCCCTGCCGACGACCATCACGACACACTCTACACCACTATACCCACGCCCGCAGGCCCTTCGTCCTCACAACTTACTCTTGCCTCTTCGCCTTCTTCCAGTGCCCCGCGCTCAACGCGCAACTCTTTGCCTAGAAGCCTCTCTCTCGACTCCGCCCCCGATCAATCACCTGACGACTGCCGCAACATCTCGCGCTTCAAGAACGCGACCTCTCTTCGCCGCTACAAGGTGAAGCGCAGCAAGGACCCCCAATGGGCCCCTCGTCCCCGAACGCCTTCATCCTCTTCCGTCGCGATTTCGTCGAGAGCCACAAGGGCGAGCAGCTGGCGACGGAGAAGCTCACGCTCTCCAAGCGTGCCGGCCAAGCCTGGAGGTCGCTCACCACCGACGAGCAGAAGCGCTACTTCGACCTTGCCAAGATCGAGGCCGACGAACATCTCCGGCGCAATCCCGGCTACCAGTTCCGGCCCAACAAGCACGCCCGCAGCGAGTCGCGCCGGCACCCCGCGTTCCTCTCGCGCCGCGAGCAGGTCGAGGAGTTCATCCGCAAGACGACTCGCCGTCGCGTTGCGTCCCGCGCCCAGCGCTCGCAGTGTCCGACGCCTGGCAGCGCAGGGTCGGCTACCTCTCCAGAGCTTCCGGGCACGCCCCTGAGCCATGACTCACGTCATGTGGACAGCGACTCGCGGTCGCAAAGCCGCGAGAGCTCGGTATCGCGCCAGCCTCAGGTTGCATGCCCTATCCCTTTGGCTCCGGGAATAGACCATGGTCTTCTCAGTGCCGCCATCCAGTCGACGCCTTCGCTCGTTCCTGAGCGACCGCTCTTCCCAGCGGTGAAGCGGACGGCGTCCTACACCGATGGCGCAGAGTACTCGCCTTGGGACTTCGTGATCTTGGACGACTATGCCGAGTCGGATGACCAGAGTTCTAAGTCCCTCGACTCATTCACGACTGATCACTCGTCCGCTGCATCATTCACCGGGGAGCAACCCCCGCCTGCGTACTTTGGGGACACAAGCCCCGAGCACCTGTCACCCCATGAATACGGCGCCCCTGTAAGTCACATCTGCCGATCGCGCCTTGATTGCAGACGCTAAACCCGATCTTCAGCAGCTTCAGATGCCTGACCCTCTCTTCATGCCCACCCACGATTTGACGACTTCTTCGCAGGCGGGTTCGAGCGCGTCCTACATACCCCCTACTTCGAGCCCCCTCTTCGAGCGCCGTCGCCGTGCTGCCACGACGTCCATGATTCCTTCCCCACTCACAGTCATCACGTCGTCTCTGTCCGGTTGGGCCAGAGACGACATGGCGACCGCGCGCATGGCTCCGCCGCCCTATCTGGGTTCTCTGCCACCCGCATCCGCGCAGACTGCCCAAGGGCCCCAGCCTACCCAGGCGCCCCAGGTCCAGATGAGTGAGGAGGCTTGGTCGCAGCCGATGCAGCCTGCCCCCAGCCCCTCGAACTTGCTGACGGTCCCTATACCCGAAATCGATATGGACATCACACCCCGCCTCGCCACTTTCTCCCAAAACTCTCAGAGCACTCTTGCATACTCTGCCCCTCCGCTGCCGCCGTCGATGATGATGCCCGTCCCCGAAGTTCAATTCTCCATCGTCATCCCCGAGCACGAGTCGCCTCTGCCGATGGCGTCCATCGACCCATTCGACCTCACGGCCGACCTCGAGTCGTACAACATGGGTCTGCGGACGTACGGTATCAGCCTGCCCCACGAGCCGTATGGCACGCCCGGGGCCGACGACTACACCCAGCTCTACTGCTCCAACCTTGCAGAGCAGCAGTGCTGAGCGCCATCGACCGCGGACGGTGGCAACCGTCTCCCTTATGGTTCACATATGCTTCGTTCGTTCTTCCAGACGGTTGCGACCGCGTGTATGCTGTGCTTTATGATCTTTGACGACCCCGATATGCGATTTACGCCATATGACGCGCATTTACGACGGACGTTCCACCCGCCACATAAACTTGTAGCATAGTGTTTGGGCTCTCGCGGACTCACTCACCTCTCTTCCTTTTGTATCTATATGCGTCCTCCCACTTCCCTGCCGCGCACCCTCCCGTCGCTCCTCAGGGCGTCTTCTCTGTCTTCTCGCTGCCGTAGTACTGTTTGTACGTTAGTTGCGCATGCCGCGCGGGCGCGCGTCTTCGCTGGCGCCGCCCACGATACCCCGCGTTAAAATGACAATTGTTGTCTGGTTAGACCACCAGTGGACGGCTGATGCCATCGTGAACGAACGTACCTGCCTGGATTGGAAGGCTGAAAGACAGGTATACTTGGACCAACAGAGATGCTCATGTGTAGAAGCGCAGCGTGGGGCCAACGGCGATCCAACATGGCAAGTTAAGAGAACCAGAACGTCAATGCGTGTGAACGGGACGTAATGGTTACTCATGTTTGGGTAACCCTTATCCGGGACTTGTCGCGGCAAATCTCCTCCTGTTCCTTTCCACGAGTATCCGCTCCTCGTCCCATTGAGTCGACTGCTCTTCACTTATTCGCAAGTTTAAAATGGTGAACAGAACGACTGATGCTGCATGAAGGGCCAATGGCATGAAGTGAATGCGGGCATGTATTTCCCTCTTGCGTTGCGAGTAAATAATCCAGCAATTAAAGCTATCTCGGAAGGTTCCCGTTGGCGTCTATGACTCCACCCCGCTCGCTCTCGTGTGGCACGCTCTCACCGAGCACGCACGTCCACCGCAACGTCTTAAACGCTCCGCTCATCATCTCTTCTCTTCCAATCGCCCAAAACTACGACGAACTACGACGTTCTGCGCTTTGGCCGAACCATATAAGCGGTACGCCGAGTATAAGCCAATCGCAGTGACGTAATGGGCATCGTGGTGGAACGCGCGGGGGAGCATTCACCACCGCCGGAACCAGCGACAGTCACACCGCTGCCCCTGGTATGTTCTAATGTTCTTGTAAATACATACAGCATCCCCACCCATTGTGTGCAGAGCGCAAATGTGCAAGAAAGCCGTCCAGAGATAGGAGGATCCTTTGGCGGGTTCGTGGGCCTCGTAGTCGGGCCCTGCGCTCTTTTCCTCATCTCATGCATCGGCATCTTCATCCTTCTGCGCAACCATGAGCCTACTTCCTACGAGCGACATATGCGTCGCTCACGCGCACGCCAACGCGACTTCACCACCGAAGTCCCAATAGGTCCTCCCGGCATCCGTGAACGCTTCGCGCGGTTATTCGGCAGACGTACCGGGTGGATCAAGGCGTCTGGTGAAGACGGAGACGAATGGGATGCGTCGGAAGATCCAGCTCCGTACAACCCGCACACTGCCAACGAACTACGGGAGCGGGAACGCGGCAACGTCGGGTACCCTGCTTCTCTAACAAGCTCCGCAGGGCCACATGCGACTGTCGCGCCAGGCGCGAGCACAGACTCTGTCGAGGTTGCGCTCCACGCACCCTCCGGTCCTGCTTCCTCCCAGCCTTCATTCTTCCCTGACGCCACGCCGCGGACCGGCGGCGTGCGCGAAGAGCACGGGAGTATGGATAGACATTCACCGGTCCCGTTACACGTGTCTCCGCCGCAAACAGAATCCCCTGGCGCGCATGGGGAGAACACATCCCGCGACGACAGAAAATTCTCCGTTCAAATTGCTTCGTCCACCGCTGACTCTATCAGCATCCACTCTATGAGGAAGTTCGACAATGGGACCAAGTTCAAGGAGGGTTTGACGTTCTAATAGCGTGTACGGTAGGATGTGAACATTGTTCCAGTTGGCTGGGTAGCTTGCCGGCCCCTCGTAGTAGCGACGGAGGTTGACTATATTAATCGTAGTCTGTAGCTTGTCTTGTCCCATTTGTGTTTCATCCCTCCACTGTACTTACTATTGTTGTACAATGCCCTGTTTAACGGACTTCACGATCATCTCTTGTTTTGTAGTATGTACCATACGCCACGATATCGTTGACGACTTCTCCTCCAATCTCGTTCTTGATCAGATCTTTCCATGCACCGAGTTGGTGCAGGCTCCCTTCGTCACTCTTACCTACTTCGGCTCTCACATGTATCTCTACACTCTATTCAGGATCCGGTCTTACGATACCATCCGAAATCTACTTGGTCTAAGTGCTTACTTGGGACCTTGTCTGTTGGGTAGATCGCTCGCTGACCTCGACGACCGCCTTTCTAGACCTTTGTCCAATGACTTACCGGTTGCTATACCATTTCAAAGCTTTCCACCGGAACGAAGCACCCAGTCTGTTGTGCTGCGCATATCGTCTACTTACTTAACATGAGCACTTGAACATTCCCTCATCCCGAGTTTTGGTGATGATACGAGCGCCAAAAAGTTGATCTTGCAATCCCCCTGTTTCCCGCATCCCGAATGCGATGCGCTAACTTTACGCCCCGACTCCCCGACGTTCCGCCACCCCGACTCCGACAAGATTGGATGACCTTTTCCGACCGCCGCCGTCAGACACAACTGAGCCAATCCATCCGCGACGCTCCTCGCAATCATCTCCGCGCGCCGCCAGCTCGGTGGATCTCCCATGCATGTCTAAATTAACTCAGCCAGGTACCTCCCATCATCCTCGATCGGCCACCCGCCGCACGGTACACGCTCCCCGCGATGGTCCACGCCCCCCGATGGTCCACGCCTCCTCCCCGATGTCCACCCCCGATGTTCGATATCCTGACCCGATGCCCGTACTGGCTATGTAATGCACAGACTCGATCCCGCCAGGCCCGGGCCCAAGCACGGTTTCGACGGAACCGCGTCCCGACGAAGTCGCCGCTGCCGTCGTCTGGCCGTCGTCGTCGTCTTCAGGCCGCATTTTTGTGCGGCTGCGATCAGCTTACCGTCGTATCGTCGATGGTCGTGCAGCGTGCCTTAGCCAAGCGCAGGGCCAGGAGGCTGGTGAGACCGCGGATATTAAGTACAAGATCTGAACGAACAAAATTGCGATTCTGACTGGGTGGCGATTGTCTGGACGCGCCGTTTGGCGTTCCAACCCCAATCGCGGGAAGCCCTGCCGGATAAGTATCCTTGGACCTTCGTTCCTCGATGGTTGTCATTGGTCACCAAATTCAAGTCCGCACATATGCTAGAGGGCGGCCCAGATCTCCATTGGTCAGTTGATCACCGGCCGCTGGGGCCACATGTACTTAGTCAGAAGGGGTGAGGCCGGTGAGGTCTGGTCGATGTCGACTTCAATCATGGTTTGTCATTTGCCATTGTCCCTGCCGCCTGGATGTTGCCACACAATAACTGAGGGAGCCTTTTAGGTTGCCTAGATGCAAGTCTACATTCCGCTGCGATCTCCTGCGTCATGAGGTACTATGTGATACTTATTCGATTCCGCGCAAGACTGAAGTTGATTCTAAGGACTCGGACGGAGACCACACTCCGGAAGAAGGATTCAAGTTCGTTCGCCACATCGACCTCTTTCATCGTGTTGGCACCGTAGGCAGAGGAGGCGGAAGTCCAACTTCGCCGCGCAGTCGATTCAATTATTAGGTACCGCTATCGCGGTGTATCATTCGGCGTACGCGATAGGGCAAACGTGCCGTGTGCGAGCGGTCTAGTACTTTAATGACCTATACCGCTATACAGATATCGATGTTCGCAATTGATCATCGACGTACACAGCACCGGGATTTTCCAGTAAGGTCGCTTCCGCGAGTATTCCTTCAGCGCCCCCACAACCTTTCTCTCATCGACCTGACGACAAGTGGTTGCGTTTTTACTATCCCAATGGATGTATCTCCTGCCCATGTTCTTCTCGTGCGTCTGCAGTACGTCGGCGACATGTGGTGAACACAGTGGAACCCGAGTGTCTGCATCATCGTCCGCCAGCATCCATACGATAGCTGTGGGGAGAGATAAGCTCCCGAGGATAGTGGGTTCTTGAGCAGCGCTCCTGGCGGGACGAATCCTATCTTTCTCGCCCGAAGTCGGTCCGTACATTGATTTGAAGAAGACCGACAAAGATGAGAGTCGCCCGGAAGTACATAACCCCACACTTGGCCCTGCTTGGCCCCACCAAGAAAAAATGCATGCCAGAGATCCTGAGAGCAATCATTTGCATGTTTCTCCGCTGATTTGCTGTCTGTCATGATAACGATGTGCTATCACGACCCGGCAGCCTGCCAGTGATATAAGCTCGCTCACTGAGTACTTGGCGGTTGCTAGAGTTTATCAAGCATATTACTCAAGAATGAAAATGAAAATGAAAAGGGTATCGAAGGCAGCTGCAGCAGGAGACGAAAAAAGAGAGAAGGCGCGCGCGCATGCTTGGGTAGACGATAGATATATGTACAGACCGTCCCGTCATGAGGAATTATCAGGGCATTTCGGTGAGTCAGAAGCTCACAACATTTACGTGTGCACATGACTGTGAGGAAGCTAAGTGACCTTGACATTGGAGATGCCAGAATGCAAAAGGCGAAGCGTATGCCATGGCTCCGAGTCCAGGCATTTTCTCTGCTCTCTAATCAAGAAAACTCCTAGTTGTGTCGTAACTCCTTGATCTTGAAGATCATTCCACCAGTCATTCGTACTCGTACCTATTTTGGCTCAGCTTTGAGTGGTACGCCAATCAGATGATACCTGTGATCAAGGATCCGTACAGCAAGAACCCGAAGCACAAGAAGGAACCGCCAGTGCTCGAGACACGAGATGTAACACCCGTTGAAGATACACTTACCGAATGTGAAGAGTCTGATGGTCATTCAAGTCGTAATGTGTGGCACTACGAGCGGGCTGCACAGGTGAAAGCCTTGCGAGCCTTCTTCCCGGACACAGCGGTGCGGTGCCATTCGAGCATACGGATGATCTCCGTATATGGTTGTTAAGAGATTCGAATACGGCATCTCACCGACCGTCGACAATGTGTCCACCATATTTGTAGCTCCTCGAGTTCTGGGCACAGGACGTCTCCCGACGACAAGCCTTCGCCAGGGAGGGGGAGGGCATGCACACCCTAGGATCGCACCCTCGTAGCTGCGGAGACAACACAGTCGAGGGAATGCTTCCAATAGTGCAAGCCTCAACTGGACTGAGCCTCCTGATATCCATCACACAATGAGTCGTGTTTATGCACAGATTCTTCACGGTCTCGAGTGACGAGTCATCGCCAAGCGAGTTGGACAGTTACGACGCAAAGACACGGTCGCGGTTTGCGATAGCCTTAGGTCGCGCCGTCGGGGGAAAGAATTCGATGATCACCATGTATGTCATTTGAACTATACCTGTCGGACTCGTTGGATCGGTTAGACGTCCGAAGATCATTATCAGAATTATGATACTCACCTTGAACTAGGTTAGACGTGGTCAGCCGCTGTCAAGCCTAAAGGAGGAGTGGGGAGAGACCAGATTCTTCACATGGACTCGAACGCCGACGCGCCGAGCATATTGTAGGTACGTGCGGCGGTTGATGGTCAACACAAAATGCGGGGTAGCATATACAGTAGTAACGCGGAAGAGGTACATGTGCGAAGTCGAGCAGCGATATAGACAAGGATATGACAACAGCGCGCGTCGCGATCGTAACGTCAAGACCAAGTCAGTACTAATGGAAGAGTATGAGTAAAGCAGCGATGAGCTGACGGCTGCGTGTGGGATGTGATATGAGACGTGGGATGTGGGTCAATCCGGGCGCATCGCAATAATACCAATAAGCACGAAGCAACCATCCGTACAGCATACGTACAAGGGACGAGAGAGCGCCGGGGACAAGATAGGTAAGCTCGGTGAGAGTCCTAGCTCTCAGCCAAGGTCCATCTCGTCCCCCGCCCGCGCCTTGCCCTTCAAACTTGTCCGTGGATCGACGCCATTGCTCTTCGACTGTCCATGCGAAGTCCCAACGCCATTCACTCGCACACCCGCACTCGAACTTGAGCCCGAGACCGGCCGTGTAGGTATCGGACCTACACGCTCCAACTGCTCCCGCACCTCCTCCTCCACGCCCTGGTATATGCTTTCCTGCGGAAAGCCCCATATCCGCCCTGGCTGTTCCCGCTCCTTCTCATCGAACACCCCGCCGACGATGTCCACCCAGTTCCGCCGTGTCCGCACGAGCTCGTTCAGTTGGTCGGGCACGTGTACCAGGTTGTGCTCGTCCGGGCTCAGCCCGAGCGCTGCAGGACAGGGTGGGAGTGCGGCAGTGCCGGTGAGACCAGGAGTGCCGTTCGCACCGGGAGGGTCAGCGCCCTTCTGCTTCTTCTTCTTGTTAATCTTGGGCCCGTCCTTCTTCTGCAGTTTCGTGTATAGTGTGGTGATGCTCTTGTCAATGGCGTCCCGGCTATCGACATACTCTTGATACGCTAATCGATCCTCCGCGATGGCGGCGAGTCGCACCCGTCGTGCCTTGTTCGTGGCCAAGACTGTGCGGAGCTCACGCTGAGCATGTCGTAGCGCAGTGGCTATTGGGTCATCAACTGCTTCTGAGTAGTCAGGCTGCGATGTAGTCAAACAGTAAGACATGGAAGCTCAGACTGAAGGAAAGCGAACGCACGATGTCATCCAAGAGCCCATGATATCGCATCACGTTCTTCATCCGCTCCTCGAGGTCAGCCACGTTCAGCTTGTCTCGGGCAGCTGCAGCTGCAGCCCCATTCGTCCCAGGCCGTCCCTCCATCGCCTCCTCTGCCGCCTTGACGCCCTTCCATTCCAACGCGTCATTCATCGGGATCAGCGCGCTCACGACCCGTTCTGTCAGCGGCCCATGTCCGCGCTCCTCCGTTAGCAAATCCTGTTCTGCGAGTGTCGACGGCTCCCACTTTGGAAGGTGATTTGATGGTCCCGCATGCGCGCTCGCGCGCATCGCGGCGGTGCCTGGTAAAGGGTGACCGTACGTGGCTGTGTCCTCCTCTTCCCACTGTGCAGAGTAATGTCGTCCGAGCTTTGGCATGATGAACGGCTCAACTTCATCGGCAGTGTACTGAAGGAACCCGATGTCTTCTTCCTTGATCGGTCGAAGCCACGGCTCAATACTAGTGTAGAAGGTCGTTACGAGGACTTGATTGGGCTGCTTGCTCCTACTAAAGTCTTCTATGACTTCGGTAGGTTTGCTGGGGCCCGCCACTGGTCTCGGCGCCACTGACGGTCGGGGTGGAAGTAATGATACCGATGCAGGTAAGGCAAAATCGGGTGCATTCGCGGGCTAAGAGGTTGATCAGCACTTGGCGCGAGTCAAAGGCTAATCTGCACGTACTTTACTAAAGGCAAGAGAGGTAGAGGGATATTTGGATGCTTTAGGTGGCGGTGGCGGGGGATGCGAATGTCCGTGAGGAGGGAGAGGGGAGGCTTTCCGGATCTTTGGCGGTTCTGCCAACGATGTTGATGTAGCGATGCGCTGCACAATCACGGATGTTACGTACCTGGTTCATGATCACTCGATTCCTCTCTCTTCCGCTTCTTCTTCTTCTTATTCTTCAGTTCATCCACAGGACTATGATAACATGAGTGAATGTGACGTCGGTACCGAGATATACACTCACTTCCTCCGCACGTCCGCAAAAGATGGTTGAGGTGTAGGCATAGAGGGTGTAGGAGCAGCCGATAGACGGTTTCGCGGTGGCGGAGGTTGTGGCTGAGCAGACGCTCTGTTCTCGTCTCCGTTCACGGATGGTGTGACTGTACAAACCATTCACGATAGAGACAAACCAAAAGCAAGTAGTTTGAAAGGTAGTGGTGGCCGAAATAATGTGCAAGATGACAAGACGTGCACGAGATGTCGGAGATACGAGAGTGGCGCGAAGGCCAAAGCGCAGGCGGGAAGTCAGATGTCATCCCATAGATAGCGGTTGGAATATTCAGAGCGGTTGGCACGAGTACGGTTTGTGAGGCAAAGATTGGTCGGAATGAGCACAATTGAGGCGCAAACCATATGGTCCGTTTCACGCGATATCCAAGGGAGAGGAGCGTGGGATGGTATGAGAGCCGGAGTCGAGCACATAGAGCGGTCGGGCATAGCAGCGGCATTGGGTTGCAGCAAAATGCAATGACAAGATAGACAATTGTTTGATGTGAGATACAAGAGCGGTGTCGGAAGGCGCACGAGCCGAGTCCAGTGGAATGAGGTCGGGAGGGACGCAAACAAGGTGATCAGAAATGGAAATTATTGCATAACATGCATACGCACACTGGCGTTCCCGTTCCTTCTGCAATGCTTTGGCTTTCCCCTTCTCCTTCTCCTTGAGGCGACGCATACTCTCCTCGATAGTCCTTATGTCATCTCCAGCTTTCTTGGCGCGTTCCAGACTCTTTGTTTTAAAAGCAATAAGCTCCGACTGAAGCTGCTCGAGTTCGTCCGTTGGTGGAACCGTGTCAGGGGGTTATGGAAGAGAGATGAACGGATTGGCGGGAGTGTAGCATACTGTGAGACGGTGGACGACATGGCGCGGTTCGGGCGTCCGGACCGCGAGAGCCAGGGCAAGAGTGATGTCCCCGTACAGCGTTCGGCGTGCGCAGGCAACAGCGGGGCGACGAGGCGGACAGCGAGGATCCGGGAGGAGGTCGAGGAGGATGGTCTACGAGGACCGTCGCGAGCAGATCCAAGTGCACAGGCGCCCAGCTCAGAGGGCGTCTGTCATACTGGCGCATTGTTGGCAAGTCCTTCCCACGGCGTGCTATACTCCCAAAACGCACATATAGCTCAGCTCCTCCTCCCACCCTCCCTCGCGTTCCTCTACTCCCCACGCTGCTACCACCTGTCTTGCACGCGAGCTACATAATGGGCTCGAGGCAAGCTCTACTCTTTGACGCCGACAGGGATTCCCTCCGTGACGACGGCTCTGAGAGCTCCGACACAATCGAAATGTCTGGTCTGGAAGAAGTTCCAGTGACCCCGGCACGCCGTTCAAATTATGATGCTACAAGATATCACTCGGGCTCTACTGACTCGGACGACGACTCGGATGTTGAGGACGGTGAAGCGTTGCTTGGCCCTCGTTCACGAACCCGTGGTCGGGAGCGGTCAGAGGAGCACCCGACGAACACATTCGGTCAGGTCAAGCGCATAGTGCTTGAGGTGAGTCCCAATGTGCACTCAGCAATCCGTTTAGTCATGGAGTCCATAGACAGCACCCACGCTGTTGCTGACTACAGTTGGCATACTCTTCACTGGGGAGCTCTTGGAGATAGTGTCGGTGAGGTCATCCATCGTGAACGGTGGCTGTTTACTTCTCCTGACATCCAGTCCAGCATTGGAAAGCCATGACCCGCATTGACGAGTTTATTATGATTATACCTGTTGTCCTCAACCTCAAGGGTAACCTTGAGATGAACCTTTCCGCCCGCCTCGGCACGTCTGCGAACATGGGAGACCTCGACATACCCACCAAGCGCCGTTCTATCATCCTTGGGAACCTTACCCTTCTCCAGGTCCAAGCCACCGTTGTCTCGTTTTTCGCCGCATGTGCCGCGTTTCTCATGAGCAAAATTGTTCCCGAGGCCGGCACGAACGAGGAGGCGTCCGAGGTGCTATTGCGTTTGATTGCTCGTGGCGTTCACAAGCCGAAGCCACATAGACCGATGCCACCACCTCCGTCGGGAGCGGCAGAGTGAGTAGAAGTCTACGTTGCGTCTCACGGAATGCTAATCTTAGGAATCTGCAACGTGTCTGCCAGATTCATTATGGTCGCGTCCTCGGCGATGTGCGCCGCATGCCTATCAAGTGTACTTTTGGGCTCGTTCATGTGCGGACTCGTTCTTCTGTGTAGAAGGGTCGGCTTAGACCCCGGTGCGGATGATTAGCCTATAGCCTATGCATCGTTGACGACTCACAACTTTGACAGACAACATTGCACCGCCTATAGCCGCTTGTCTCGGTGACCTAGTGACGCTATCATTGCTGGGTGTTATCGCTGAACTCCACTTGTTCATTCTCGACACACCTTGGCCCATCATCATTGTCGTCGCCCTTGCCGTCGGAACCATTGGATGGGCTTATATGACTAATCGAAACGAGAACGTACGGCATCTCCTGACGCAAGGATGGTGGCCGCTTTTCGCAGCCATGGCCATCAGTAGCGGCACTGGTATCGTCCTGGATACCTTTGTAGAACGTTATAGTGGATTCGCACTGCTGGCCGTGGCTATCGCAGGTATGTACTCTCAGCCTCCCCTTGAGTATTTCCCGCTCATCTCCACCGTGTTACAGGCTTGCCTGGAGGCGTAAGCTCGATCTTTGTGTCGCGTCTTTCAACAGCGTTGCACGCCGCCACCGCGAAGGTGTCCTCTGCGGTGACACCCGTCGCCGAGCTGAGAGAAGACAAACATCATCCCCGGCCGCGCCTCGTCCTCTTGACTCTCATCGCCGTCAGCGTTCCTGTTGAGACGGTCTTCCTCATATGTGTGGTCGCATTTGGGTGGATACACTTGCCCTTCCTCTTCATGGTGCTTCAGATACTATTCTTCCTCATCGCGGTATGTGTGATGCGCACCAGGTGATGTTGTCTCTTGCTGACCACGAATATGGCGATAGGTCTCCATATCGCTCGGGGCCGCGCAGCTCATCACGATGTTCCTCTGGAAGCACAAGTTTGACCCCGACATGTACGCCCTACCCATCCAGTCGGCGCTCACCGATCTCGTTGGTCAGCTCCTTCTGGTCGCGTGCTATGAGATCGCTTCGCTGTTAGGCGTGAAGGTAGCCTTGAAGCACAAGCATCCTCACTAGGCGCGCTGACTGTGCACGTATCACAATCTTGCTCACTGTGTCCACCTTACACTAC
This sequence comes from Fomes fomentarius, assembly GCA_022606135.1. Taxonomy (NCBI): domain Eukaryota; kingdom Fungi; phylum Basidiomycota; class Agaricomycetes; order Polyporales; family Polyporaceae; genus Fomes; species Fomes fomentarius. Next base: position 544,300 of record JABYQN010000001.1, read on the forward strand.
CACCGGTGCCATATAAGAATAGTGCGACGTTCGTCGGTAGAATATTTTTGACTAATTTATTCGTTTTAGTTTGGAAGTGTAAGATATTGTGATTCCATTCCGCACCGCGCCACATGGTGACTCAAACTGACAGTGGTCTCCCAAACAGAGGTGAACAGCGGGTGCGTGGACCTCCTCGATGCCAGTGCCAGTGGAATCGGTGTTTGTAGCACTGTCGCTGGAAGTGTCGCTACCAAGGGTTATCCGTCGCATTGTTCGCATTTGTATCGGTATCGTCCTGCGTCCTCGCGTTCAAGAAGATTAGTTAGAGGCACAAGTGTGTCTGTCGGCGGGAGGACTGGCTCCTCGTGGCTCGCCAATTCACCGCTTGTTTATCCTACTGTACCTCTGCAGTGGTCTCTAGAACGTGTCCTAGCCAATCCCACATGGTATGGCGTATTCCGCGTACTCTTAGTCCACCTTCCATAAAGGGAGTCCTAGGGACCTGAGGGTTACGTAATGGAAGAGTCGAGCTTGAAGTTGAACGCTCAGGCTCTTTCCCTGACCAATTGCTCTCATGTATCCGGACAGTACCCTTCAACGTCCCCCTTCGGCCATTGTCGCAGACACTCCGGCTAACAAACCTCGTTTGGATGAGCAGTCCGCCCCATTCAGCGAGCAAGACCTCAATCAGTGGCTCACAGATGAAACCCTCCTAGAACGTGCCAAGTCTGCCCAAGATCCAGAGTTGCGCCTATACCGGCTAATCCAGGCCATCAACGAGAGGAAACCTGGCACACTCCAGCAGTTTTTTGGATTCGCGGCTATCGAAGCTTTTCTTCAGGAGCAGCCTTATCTCAAAGACCTCATCGAAGCTGGCAATTTTAAGGGTGTCATATTGTCAAGTCATTGTCACCCCCTTCTCTCTTCCTCATACCATCTACTCATACATCGATATTGTCACTCCAGATGTCCTCTGGGCTCATACAAAGACGACGATGACAATTGCGGACGCTTCCCGACAAGGTCAGTCAGTCTCACAGTGCCGCTACGATGGCTTAACCCTGCTATATGCTATGTATACTCAAGCGGCCGAGGACGCCTGGCATGCACAGTATCATGGCGATACCAACGCACTGTACACCATCCTGAAACTGTACACAATGCATACCAATTACCGGTCGTATGCCACCCGCTACGCTTCTTTCGTGCAGTCATCCGGTACCGGAAAGTCGCGGATGAATGACGAACTCGCCAAGAAGATACTCTATATACCGATCAACTTGAGTCGCACTACAGATGGTACGGCCTTCACTACACTATTCATCGGTGTCGCCATTCACTGAAGAGGGCTGTAACAGTCTTTCCGCCGTCGGATCATGCTGTCGCACGATTGGTATTCGGACCTGGCATCCTCACAGAAGAAGCATGCGAGCACACGTTTCTGGCCTTTCTGTATGGCTTGTTTCATGTTACGAGGCAGCGTTTGGCCGAGCTAGCCACCGGAGATGACGCATTCAACGAGGGTATGTCTTCTACTCAACACCGTATTGATGTTTGATTGCAAATCGTCGTGGCAGATATCGACACGGAGCAGCGTGTCACACGATTTGCAAGTCAATTCAGAAGCAGAATGAATGCAGGCATGAAGTTCGGCCAGCATGGCCAGTACCGGGTTGAGTTCTTTGATTCTGTCATCGAGAGGGCACAGCAGGTGAGAACGTGCCTCAATGTCGTCATGATGTCACCTCAGCTAGCGTCCGTAGTTCCGTAGGGTATCGGGTGGTGCAACAGTCCAAGACGCGGCAAATGCACTATTGCAACTACTCGATCCAAGGCTAGCGTCGTTCCCACTATCTGACAAACCGCTTGTAGTTCTGTGTTTCGACGAGTCTCATCTTCTTCACACAACGCCCTATGGTCCCCACAACTGGACACCATTCACAGTCCTGCGACGCGTTCTGCACACCATCGTCAATCTCCCTATATTCACCCTCTTTGTATCGACGATGGGCAAGCTTGAGCAGTTCTCTCCGTTGTCCCTCGTGCCCAAAGCACCTTCCAGCCGTTTAATGGGGCAGCCTGAGCTGGAGACTTACAGACCGTTTTGTCTCACATCGTTCGATCAGTTCGCACCAAGTATGACCAAGGTCCTGGATATACCCTGGACCCTGAATCAGGTCGCATCTACCTATCACATCGCACACCTGGGTCGTCCGTTGTAAGTGGTGCACATGCCTAACATATTCTAACTTAACCTCGACTTGTAGGTTTGGAGCAATTTACGATGCAGGTTACCAAACTGGGATCGTGCAATACGCCCAAATGAAGCTTTTTCGTTCTGAGAGCGTCAAATCCACGCCCTTCACTGATCTGCAATCTCTGGCATGCATCGCAGTACGCGTACCGATTGCTTTCCTTCCGAGTGCGGCCCGTCATAGCTCCGTAGAACGCGAGCTCGTAGCCAGACATCTGCGCATCCTGCTCTATGCAAGCACTGGCTTTAACCAGACAATCACTACCTGTCCCTCTGAGCCTCTGCTTGCCGAGGCTGCATGTGACGCTTCAGTGGACCAGAGGTGGTCGGACGGACGGCCTGTGCCCCTTCACGCCACACAGTCGGGACCAATCTCCGCGCTCCTCTACCACCTTCAACGCTCATACCTGGATATTGGCACACGCGGAGACGTGCTCGCGGTCATGCTGCTGCTAGACGCTCGTGACCGTGCAACGACGTATCCTCTGCCAACTGGGATACAACACTGCGGAGACACCGTCGGAGATGTAGATGCCTTGAAGTATGACGGGGTAGAAAAGCGGCGCATCGTTACCCTTCCGCTATTCCTGAAAGCCCTCATCGGGGACTTGTACACTGCAACATGCCTCGATAGCTTACCCGCCACGTATCGCACCGCCGCGGAGGCAGACACGCCGCTCGCCATAGCATTCAAAGACTGCTCCCTCTACTTCAACCATTTCATCAAACCGACGCACTTCCCTGAGGTTGTGAGTAGGGCGTATCTCCGGCTTGCAATCTCACGTGGCGCGGCGATCATCTGCGGAGATGGTGAAACGGGAATTGACGTCCTCATTCCCTGTCTACATGGAACAGAGCTGGTCGAGGAGAGAGTGTCGGCGATACTGGTGCAGGTCAAGAACAGCTCAGTGTTCGCCGCCGACATCAAGTCCTCCTGCTTCGTGGCCATGGATCCGTTCGAGTGTGGCGTGTTCGACGCGGACGACTCGGAGCCGCTCCCTATCGTGCGCATGGTCTTCGCGCTCGCCTCAGAGGAGTCGGCGGTGAGAATTCCGCCAGCTGCGGATCGTCAATCATCATCCCCGAGCTCGTTCACCGCGTACGACATCTGGTGTGCCGGACTGACGGAGGAGACGTTCGGAGTCATCCAAAATGACACGGAGCGCATGCATGCACAGGCGCTTCTGCAGGCGATGCTACACCAGGGTGATGGGGCGTGGATGTACACGCATGAAGTGGGTAAGAGTGTGGCTCGGGGGATGCAGCCGTTGGTATCGACCGAGAAGGACCACTGGTGCGGCTGGGCGGAGCTGTAGGAATGGCGGAACGAGAGGTGGTCTGTGTTTGTGTTTCTCCATGTTCCTCAGTACCGTGACTAGCAAAAAGTACAAGAAGCGGTTCTGTTGCAGCGAATTGATAGGCTTTCCACCCCCTTCGTTGTTGGTCGTGTTCATGGCACATCAGGGTACCGGTAGAGCGCTGGACAGGCTTCGACGGATCAGTTGCACCCAACGGTCAAGATGCATTGAAGTCTAGGACATGATAAGCGAGGAGACCTTTGAAGGTCAGACCAGAATAGTTTCCGTAGTGCCGACTATGATAGAAAACGATCATACTTGTTCTTAATCTGATAACGCAGTCAGAGTAGCAAAAGTATTATTACTCAAAGCTCTACGCCGTCACTGGCAGTGGATCGAATATCAATGCACATCGGTGAACCGCACCGCAACTTGAACATTCCCAACACTATCACCCAGGCGTGCCTGCAGCCCCCCTCCTTCCGCCAGGACTGCTTCACAGAGCGGCCTTTGTTGTGCTTCGTACTCCACTCTGATGAGGCTACCTTGCTTTTCCGGCGCGATATCTACGGCGAGTGTTGTCAACCTGTTTCCGAGTGATGCACGACGCTTCAGAACGCCGACGAGAGCATCACAGAACCTCCTGAGCCCTTCGTTCTTCGCCTCGATCCCTGTCAGTGCATGGCTCCGATAACGCCACTGGACATGAAGCTCGGCCAGGAGAGGACACGGAAGCACGTCGGCAGGCGACGAATCGCACAACAAAGCGACTACGTCGTCTTTCCCGTTGATACCGGTGACATCGAGGCGCGAGAGTTGGGGAACACTCTCCAGCAACGATTGCAGAGCGTCCTTCATGTCTTCTCCATCGAGGGTGAAGTCCACCGGGGTGCGGATGGTGATCGAGGTGAGGCCCTTGGACGAGGCAAACACCGTCGCTAGGTCCCTCATGTGCGATGCCCATGATGGTGCGATTGCCTTCGAATGGCTAACAGTGAGTCTCAACAGCTTCGATCCATTCGCGTATGTTCTAAATGTGATCCTTCCTCGTTGTCTAAAATATATATCGGCGCTGGTGGCAGCAATTATTGGCGGGAAGCTGTCGATCGCGGCTGGCATTTGCTCCCGGAGCGTGCGAGAGTAACAGGATGACTGGACGAAGCAAGAGGCTGGAGGCGACAAGCAGGACAGGAAGGCAGAGACTGCCTGGGGGTCGAGGATCTCGATCTCGATCTTCTGCAGTGCTGGGAGGTTGATTGTGTTGTGAGGGGGGAGGATTGAAATGGTCTGAGACTGCTCATTCCCGTCCGACTTGAGCGACAAAGCTGTGAGGGCTGCGCAAGGCTCCAAGAGCCCCAGAAAGTCAACGTCCTTTGACTGCGCGTTGTAGCATGGACCACAAGAGCACTGCACTAGTTCGAGAGCATGGAGCTGATCACGGATGCCGGAGAGGTCGACGCAGCTATATGGATGCCGCAAGGAACGTAGGCGAGGAAGGCGGGCACTTGTTAGGCGCAACGTTTCAGGTTGTATCGAAACATGTGTGCGACCAGGGGGGTGTCGAACGCGCAAATTTTCCAGGAGAGGCATCGATTGGTGTAATAGCTCATTCAGCGCTTGGACTTGCTTCGGACGTACTGAAACCGTCAGGGATGAGATATATTGGGCGTGGGGGAAGAGTAGTGTCGATACCACTGCGGGTTGCAGTCCCGCGAGTGAGAGAGACAGCGGTTGTGAGCGGCTTAGCTTGAAGAATAGCTCAAGCAGGGCCACCTGGTCTTCGTTAGGCTTGGACAACCTTGACGTGCGAAGGAGGTCTGCCCAAAATCGAGACGTTCGGAACACCAAGTGGCGCCATAGGCGGCAGACGTGCAGAATATGGAATCGCTGTCGCCCATATCTCCCGGGCTTCATTTGGGAGAACACTTCCATTAGGACCTCCGGAGGAAGCTTGCGGTTGATGGGAGCGCTTGCGTTGCGTGCCGACTTCAGGGCTAGGATGCGTTTGCTGTACTCTTCAATCTTCGTGTCCGCCCACTCAGGTACCTGCGGAGGAGAGAGTAGTGCAAGCCGGCCTTTGTCTTTAGACGACAAGCAGCCCTCGTCGAAGGAGACCACGTCGTCGTTGAGATACGGCGCGTACGCTGCCATCATCCGAATCGATGCCGCTGAACAAACACTGGTCAGTCAATGTTGCAAACGCTAGATGCGCGCGCCAAAACATAGCAACGTACCAGTTTGATGACTGTTCCGAGATCGACATTGCGCGGCAGAAATTGAGACAAGGTGACAACACAGTGACACCACAGTGCACACCCAAAGCTGAGAACTCCCGCCAACCTGAACTTAGCAAGGGCTGCGGTGGTTGGCGACGTGACAGTCTCGCGGGACCCGGGTTGACGCGCTGACGCCTCGCGGAGCTTTCCCACGGTTCAGCTTTTGGTGGCCGAGCGCCCGACTGCACCTTACACTTTGTAGTTTCCACACCAAAATCTCGAAAGACATCGGGAGGTTACTTTATGTTCTCACCTCGAGTGGCCGATAAAACTCATGGGAGGTATGGGTGAGCACGCTGAGCGAGTTTTAAGCCTCACGAGGTCCAGAAATCCACTCTTCGGCCTGCTTTGATCACATTGGGGCCCACATGTTTGAGCAAGCCATTAGAAACCCTGAATTGCTCGTAGACTACATAAAGATGCACATGAAAGTACGGAGTGTGTATATATGTAGTACGATAGAAAGCGAAGAAAGGAGGTTCCTGTGGCCGGATCCTCGTCAAAACTCGGGCCCGGGGATTGTCCCTAGATGATCCGGCTTCTGTAACTCACAAACGGACTATCTATGTAGATTCGGAAGATGCAGGTATGTTTTCAAGGCTTGTAGCAGCATACATGACTAGTCTCATAGCAAGGGGTACAGCAGCAAGGGCACAATCGATTTATGTATCTGTATTTTCTGACTTTCTCGTGCGAAAGTGCGCGCGCGTCCGTCGAAGGCCACCAATTTTGCAAACATCTCCTCCCTCTCCTTACCGTCAGTGTTGGTGGCAAGTCTAGAGCTTCTTCAAATATTCTCAAATATACGCTTGCCCGGCCATAATCACGTCGACATTGACGAGTTGCATACCATTGATCACTAGCGCTAGCATAACTACCTCCAGCTTCACAACCGACGCCCAAGCGTCAAGACCATCAGTCGACCGACTCCTACTCCTCTACCTTAAATGGATTTAACTACCGACACATCGTCGCCGACCAAACTCCTACACTAGATCGGCAACTGAATCGACCAGCACTGAGCCCGAGTCCCCTTCACATACCTACACAACCATCTCCATCATTGCCAGACTAGCACTCGCATGCGTAACGCATTCACTAAGACCACCGTGTCATTGACACAACTCTTACGGTTCCTACTGTGACGCTAACCTCCTGTGCCTACAAGGTGACAGCGCACCGCTGCCCGCCAGCGTGCCAGCCGAGCCTCGATCGCGAAGAGCACACCGGTACCAACGGCATGCATTGGGACTTATTCGCACTGTGAGCATGTATCACAATCGTGACCTAATGACTGAATCGTTGTCCACTCGAGCTACATTGACGGCAGAATGGCGGAGCATTGCAGTGGCAGCCCTCGAAAAATCCTCGATGGGCGTCACGGTGGTAACCCCAGAATCACACAGTCACCGTTACAACGGAATACGGACCGGCCGGCCGAAACATGGCTTCAGCAATCATTTCTCGGTTCTTGTCTAGTGGTCATCTTGTGGTCATCGATCGAAACCAGTCGTTCATATCGCCCACGGTTAGCGCCTTTCTTTGGACTACATCAAATTCTCTACTGACTGCAGATTCCGTATTGCCACAGGTGAACTGATGTCTGACCTCCATTCCCAATTTCGATCCAGCGTCACTTGCGCCGACTACACGGAACAACCACCTTCGCTTGACAATTATCTTTGTGCTGAAGACGAAGTCGCCATCCGAGAACTGGACAGTTCGCGCGTACAGGTATGGGCTTGGGAGAAATTGGAAGAATACGCAAAGCGTATACGCGGAATCAAGACCCTGTACAATGCGGCCGCCCCTATCAACCGTACCCTTCCCGCCGAGATGTTGATGGAGGTCTTTTCCAAGCTGCGACCGGGCGAGCCCGGGGCAAAGAGGGTACTTTCTTGCCTGCATGTGTGTCGGCTTTGGAGGTTACTCCTTCTGCGTACGCCGGACTTCTGGGTCGAGTTCCTGAAGAGGCCGCGGCACATTTCTGACCTTAAGACACTCGAGATACATATCGGACTAACACGGACGCTTCCCATCACGCTTGTCTTCCATGGCTTTCCTTCCTACATCTTACCGAAACTCTACCCTCACGCTCACCGCTTGGCCATGCTGGTGGTCAGAATCCGCGTACTCGCCGACGCGGAAAGTCTCGACACATTAATGAAGGGGTGCACACCGTCCCTCAGGTCTTTGTCCGTAATGCACGACTCTTTTTGTGCAATGAACAAACCCCCTTTCATCTCATTACACCTGGAACACCTACCTCAGCTCCGCTCACTCCGTCACCCGTGCCAGTTCCTGGCTATCGCCTCCATCGCCTCTCAGCTCCGTCATCTCGCTCTCTTCAGGTGTTCCTGTTCTACATGCTATGCTCTTCACCGCACATCGACGGACTCTCTTCCTCAGATCCTGGAGCGTTGTATATTGCTGGAAAGCTTACGGGTCCAGGGAGCCATCCCATTGTTTCCCGAACATCGCGAGCGGCCAGTCCATCTCCCTGCCCTGCGCGAGCTGCACATTACGGACAGCAACTGTGATCTTCCCCACTTATTTGCGCATGTGGTATTACCCAGGACGTGTGTCGTGGACATCGTCAGCTGGGAGAAGGTACCATTCCAGAGGTTCCTCCCGAGCGAGCTGTCGACCTTCATCCAGGCGTCTCAGGTCAATGAAGTGTGTTTCCTACATCCACGAGTCCGCTCCTCCGCCAAGTTGGAAATGTACACGGAAGGTGCCAGGCGGCTGTGTGTGCAGCAGCGCACGCCGCCTTCCTTTGCCCAGTCTCTGGCCAGCATCCGCCGCTCGTTCTCGTCGTCCAACATTATTGTCACTGCTCTCACGATCTCCATCATCAACTATGGACAGACCAACGAGTTCTACCTCCTCCTACATCACTTCCTGCAATTGCGCTCCCTTCGTATCGGCCAATTCGATGGTAGACCCCTCCTTCATCTGCTGGGCGAGGAGAATCGTAGCAGCGCTGGAGCTTGTCTTTGTCCACGGCTCGAAGAATTGCACCTCGTCTGGCGGTACTCGGAGGACGAGGTGTTTGCGCCAGCGGAATGGGGGCAGGGTGAGGGCCGCCAGTGGCATCTATCTGGTCCTGCGGTCTTTGCTAGCTTCTGCGACAGTGTCGCATACATGCTGCAGCGTAGGATCAGTGCCGGAAGTCCGTTGAAGAAGCTATCTGTAGGCGTTCTGCAGGGCGTGGAATCGCACTACGATGATCAGGAGAGATGGGACCCACCGTCGTTGAGGGAACGCTTGAGTAAGCGCTTCACGATTGCACTGGGAGATGTGGATGCCGTGTACGTTGATGATGTTGTCGTTGATGATGATGATGATGATGATGATGAGCCGTGAGGAACGAGTCTCTCTGTACGCAACACCTACACATTATCTTCATGTACAGAGCTTTGCTGCATATCATAGCTAGGCCGTACCGTGTTCTACGAATGAAGCTCACGGAGAGGGCTATCGGTCATCCGAGGCGTTGTGAGGCAGATTACATGTCCGCATAATCTCGCGCGAGAATACAGGGTTCTACGGGTAATAAGATACGAGAGCAACGGTGACCTATGAAGACTATACCATGAGCGATAATCAACCAGGAGCCGTAGCTAGAATGAAAACCAGAGCGGGCGTACCAAACACATTGTCACAGCATTCCAAAGCATGATGGTTATAGGGGGAGATGTTCAGGATCTACCTCCATACTCGTGCCGTCCTCAGGAGGTGTCTCCGTATCTCTTTCCCTCTCCTTCGCCTGGGCCTTCGCGCCGCGACCACGGCCTCTCCCGCGTCCTCTTCCTCTTCCACGGCTAGTCCGCACAGGGCTTTGTTCCTCCTCTGACGAAGAAGAGTCCTCCCCGGCTGCCGAGTCCGCCGTCGCTGCACTTGCGGCCCCGCGTCCACGGCCACGGCCACGGCCCCGACCTCTTCCACGACCTCTCCTGCCGGCCCCGCCTCTCCCACGTGTTGAGGAGGTCTGCGTGGCCGGCGGAGTCGGTTCATCAGGCTCCGTCGTGTCCTGGTCCTTATCGCCGTCAAAGTACTCGGTGCGCGCAATGGACCGGTCCTCCCTCGCTTCGCCCGCATGCAGAGTCCCGCGTTCCTCGTCTTTCTCGTCCTTGGTGCGCTCCTCGTCGGCGAGCCACGACCCGAGGTCGGGCGGAATCTCCTGCATCTGCACGCTCGGGGCGCCCTGGAGGTAGCGGAGCTTGTTGCGGATGGCGACGGTGATGCGCTGGAGGGATGAGGGTGTGTTCTGGTTCTCGACACGGCCCGTGAGGGGCGGGTGGAGCTTCCATTTGCTCTCGCGGAAGAACGAATCGTACATCGTCACCGGGAGCTCGTCGGTGATTGACGCCCCAACGAGGACAGAAGTCTCGTACGTCCAGCAGCGGGAGACGTTCTTGATCGTGTATCCGCCCCCGCCGAGGACGAGGAGGGGAACGTTGAACTTGCGCACGAAGTTGACGCATTCGCCATGTGCGGCGATGGACAGATTGAACGCCCCGAGACGATCGCACCCGAGCGAATCAGCACCGCATTGGAGGACGATGGCTGTGGGCCGGAATGCGGTGACGGTGTCGTCGATCACGGTCTTGAAGATCGTGAGGTACATGTCGTCGTCGATACCGTCTTTGAGCGGGACATTCAAGCAGAAGTGCTTCCCGGGACCGGTGCCGTTGTCATCGAGCTTTCCAGTCCCTGGGAAGAATTCGCCAGTATACTTATGAAAAGAGACGGTCATGACCCGGTTGGTATGATAGAACGCAAACTCGACGCCGTCTCCATGATGGATGTCGATGTCGATATAGAGAACACGGGGATGATACCTTGCGTTGTGGATGAGTGAATCGACATAGCTTTCTATTTTGAGTGAGGTTGCTCACCTGAGGAGCTCGAGGATGGCAAGCACGATGTCATTGACGTAGCAGAAGCCGCTCGCTTCCGCCTTCTTCGCATGATGCAGCCCGCCACTCCAGTTGATGGCGATGTCCGTGGTCCCCGCGCACAGTTTTCGAGCGGCTGCTAGCGAAGCACCGGCGTACATTTTGCAGAAGTCGTACATATCCGCGAAAATGGGACAGTCTTCGACACAGTTGAAGTTGTCGATCATGTGCCTCATTTTCTCCTGGTTATGGGGGGTGACACTATTTGTCGGGTGAGTGGATGGTCCGCTATGATAAAGAAACACTGTAGTTTTACCGCGATAGAAAGTCAATGTAATCATGGCTGTGATATGCTTCCAGCTCTGCTTGAGTGGCAGGTCTTGGATTATAGATGTTGTGAATCTGCTTATCCAATCCGTAACCAAGCACGAGTGCATTAGTGAGTGTCAACCGATGTGGCTTCATCGGATGGTGCTCCTGTGACGGAGATTCAGCAGCTAATTTGGAGGATAGTTCAAAGCCATAGTACTATACGTACTCCGTAGTGTTGAGCTCCAATACCCTTTGGGAAGTAGTATGAAACGATGGGTCGAGAATGCGGCTGCAAGATGATAAGTCAGGAACCATACCATCCTCGCTCGGAGGCAGGTACTTACGTTGACCCGTTCAGTGATGGGTTCTGCGTATCCATGAGACCCTCTATCGTCGAAATATGGTGAACCGGAGAATGTGTATGAACTGGCTTGCGATGACCGGACCATGCTGAGATACTACTGTGCCGTATGCCAATAACAACCACAATAACAATAGCTTTCCCTTGCAGGGTATCTGTTCAAGTACTGGCATGTCAGAACTATCGCACCCGGGAAAGCTCACAGCAAAATTGACCACAAACCGATTGTACGAATGTATACTGGTCAAGATTCTCGCCTGGTGGTGTTCGGTAAGCATGTTGATGATTCGAAGCCCCAAAAATGCAATAAGTCTATATATCAGCGAAGCGTACCTATTCAGCCCTAGAGCTTCAAGTTCGTGGAGCGATTGGTGTCTTAAGATGTACGTTTGAGATGTTTGAGGGTGAAGTTGCAAACTTGGTGAGCGCAAGTTGGCGCAAACAGGGATCTGCCACAGTGCTGACGTAAGGCACTGGATTTAGGTGTTTGGCGCCCGCTTTGGCCATCCTCGCCTACTGATTGTCTTGCTCGTCGACCACATCGTCCATATCGTTCACGAGTGCGTTGCTCTCGTCTAGCAGCAATGGTGCTAAGATATGCATATCTATGCCTTCTCGTATGTCTTGCTTTTGCACCACTGGCTTTCTCGTCCTCTGGAGACCGCGCAGAGACCTTCAGAAATTGTGTCTCGATATGCCAGTCTCGAGCCTGCGAGGGTGTTGCCCTCCAACCTCTTCCACTCGCCCTGCGACTAACGCGTTGGACGTGTGTTGACGACTGCAAGTATCAGTGTATGCACCACATCACCACTCGTGCCATCCAGCACGCTTGGCCCGTCGAGCAGTACTACGGCAAGTGGCCCTTCTGGCGGTTTGCGGGCATGCAAGAGCCTGCGTCCGTCCTCTTCTCCATCTTCAACTTTGCTGCACATGCCTATGGGGCGCGCAAGATTCAAGAAAGGGTCTCTCGGGACCATCCCATGAAGTCGTACTATCTCATGTTCCCGTTCGTCAGCATGAACGCGTGGGTCTGGTCGTCGGTCTTCCACACTCGAGGTCGGATCATGATCCTTTCGACTGTGGTGAACTGGGATGCTGAAGAAATTATGGTGCGTAGATCTCCCAACTACCGAGAAATTGGACTACTTCTCCGCTGCCCTCGCCATATTGTATGCGCTCTATTACACCGTCATCCGGTTGTTCCATCTCTACCCCACAGAACGCTATCGCCTCACGACCATCTCACCTTCCCTCAACAAGTCTGGCATCCGTGCAGTGTGGACGTTGCTCTGCTCCATCACTTTCCTCGCACATATCTCGTACCTCACCCTCCTGCCCCGGTTTGACTATACATATAACATGATGTTCAATCTTGCCGTCGGCATGTCACATAATCTCTTCTGGATCTCCTACTCGCTGCCTCCTTCGCTCTCCTCCGTGCGTCCCTATCCCGGAAAGCCGAAGAACTATCGTCCGTCGCATGCCCTCCGGCCTGCGCTGTTCGCGCTGCTCACAACCGCCGCCACGGGTCTCGAGCTCTTTGACTTCCCGCCCTGGGGCAGGATCATCGACGCTCATTCCCTCTGGCATCTTGCCACGGCCCCGATTGCTGTGTTCTGGTACGACTTCCTTGTCGCAGACGCTAATGATGATGGATGGAGGGCGGCGAAACTGTAGTGCTGCATAGGCTTGATCGTGAGGAGGGATACCTCTCTCTGTCGCGCATTTGCCACGCCGGTCTCTGTATCAGTAACTGTGTGGTGAGTATCCTACGTACGGTCTATGCAGAATTGCACTCAATGTCCTTCAATAGCTCTCGTGCTGTATCGTCTCGGGTGATCCTATAGGACATTCATTATCATGCTCACATATAGGAATGTTTCGTGTCTTCTGTGCTCAAGCATGTTCTGGCAGACGCAGTTCGACGCTCTGCTACCCCAATTGTTGTCATACAAAACACAAAACAGCACGTCCTCGTGCCTATGCTAATTGCTGGGTGATACTCTCAAGAACTGGGTGTGAACACAAACTGCCGAGTATGGGCGCATCTTGCGCTCGGACACCTGTCCTTCAACGTCTGATTGAACCTTCTTCTATCGCGGCGCGTGCACCCACATAGCGCCGCATGTCTTCCTGTGGAGAACATTCCGTTTTCGTTATAAGCCGCAGGTTGCATCAGCTTCTTCCGAATCGTCGCGTTTCCTTCCTTCCTCCGCGGCATCTTGACCACCTCGTCCTCGCCAGTTAATCATGTCCAACCATCTTACCGAGGAGTAAGTCCCTATTGCATTTCGCTGGTATTCCTAGTAGGCACGCTATCGAGCATGAATGGACCTGACCTGGACGACTGACAGTTGTATCTTTTGCAAGATCATCAGAGGTAATGGATCGATGGATCGATGTCTTTTTCTACAGAGAGCCTGAGCCTGTTGAATGTGGGAGAGCTACCCTCATTCAAAATCCTGGAAACTGATCTCAAGTGAGTTTTCCGTGTGATGTTCCTTCGGTAGGCAGAAACGCTCACACCACAGTCATCCCTCAGCTTTGCGTTCTTGGACATCGGTCCTGTCGCGGAGGGACATGCATTGATAATCCCTAAATGTACTCGTCATATTCAGTATGCAACTATCTTCATCTGACCCATCCCTGGTTCCCTTTACGTGCAGTCCACTCGAACCGGATGGACGAAGTGCCCGACGAGCACCTCGCTGAGGTTGGGCCTCTCGCAAAGAAGATCGCGAAGGCTCTAGACCTCGTCGACTACAACATTCTTCAGGTATGTCCTCCTTCAGTACTGGTACTGTTACTCCACGAGTTCGTTGCCCCCTCGCAAGTAGTGAAAACTGGGCACTGATCGCATGTGATGTGCAGAACAACGGCAAGATCGCCTTCCAGCATGTGTTCCACGTCCATTTCCATGTGATACCGAAGCCAGACGAGAAGCATGGACTCACCATCGGAGAATGGCCACGTATCGAACCCCCGAAGGAGGAACTACAGAAGGTGCTCGAGAGGGTCTTGTCGAAGCTGGAATGACTTCCCTACATCTCCTTATTCTAACTGCTAAGCATACTAGTTTGAACGAGTTTGCGTTTGTGTTAAGCGATGAAATGAAGGGACTAAGGTGTCCTCGCGCTAGTAGAGTGCGAATAGTGGTGAATATTGAGCCACGTCTAGCGCGTCTCTGAACTTCGCGACGGTCATCCGCGCATTAGGCGCCCACATTTACCTCTTCCCTGACATTTGTCTCTTCCTCCTTCCTCTCTTGCTTCCGACTCAAACGGCGCGCTTTATTCGCGTGCGCGTTGCTTAACGTCGTTATACGACCTTGTCGAATGCTGGCTTGCAAATGCTACGAAAACTACAGTCCTCAGCTTCTACCAGCACAGTACGATCGCTCCATGTTTCTGCTCCAGCCTCTATTGCCCTTGTCCAGCGCAAGGCGTTGCAAGACAAAACAGCGCCGCGAAAACGCCTCAGACGCGATGCTTACCCGGAGGAGTGGGAGGATGAGTCTGTGCAGGTGCATGAACCCATCAAGACGCAAGGTATGTCGTATCCGTCTGCGTGCTGGAATACAGTATGTGCAGTTATGTTCCTTCGTGCAATCTCGCAACGATGCTGCTGGCAGTGTTGGGCAAGCGATAGCGGGATATGATGCACTTCTGGCCTATGTCACATTCATAAATTACGCACCTCTCTTCACGAAAATCTTCGCGCACTTTTGCAGCGATACTGCTGGCAGTGTTGGACATGCGATAGCGGAATATGATGGACATGCTTACCATCAACGCCCCCCTCTTCCACGAAATTTGAGCTGCGTTGCTTCCATATCTGCATGCTGACAGTTAGCACTCAGAATCATCGGGCATCAAACGTAACGAGTTGGGTGTGCAGCTCTTATCCAGAAAGCTGCATGAACAAATCTTCCGCAACGCCTCCTTCCCGCCTCCTCAGAAAGCGTACGTCAACATCGCCCAGGATCACCTCAAGGCACACGGACTCGACCCAGCCCAAGGTTCAGTCCTCCCAGATGTCAGCTTCACACTTCCCCCAATGCAGGGACGGACCCTCGACGAGCACTTCTATCGCATCGGCAGCACCGCCGCACAACCTTGGCTCACCCTCGCGAAGGACCTTGCAGCAGTCGAGCTACCACCCAAGCCTGACCAATGGCACATCCAGGCCGGATGGACGCGGTATTCGTTCATGCCTGATGGGTCGAGCTACAGTGAGCACGTGGAGTATCCGGAGTTCGAGGGGAAGCCCGAGAAGATGCTCGTGTTCGACGTGGAGACCATGCCGGAGTACCATCCCTACGCGGTCATGGCCTGCGCAGCCTCGAAGAACGCATGGTATTCGTGGATATCACCCTGGATGCTCGGTGAGATATCCGACCCTCGTCAGCTCGTTCCGTTTGGAGACCCTGTTGTCCCCCGCGTGGTCGTCGGACACAACGTGGCATACGACCGCTTGCGCATCCTCGAGGAATACAACATTCACGGTACACAGTCGCGCTTCTTGGATACGATGGCGCTCCACGTCGCCGTGAAGGGCATCTCGTCGCATCAACGTCCTGCCTGGATGAAGCACCGCAAAGAGAAGGAGAAACAGCGTGAAGAAGCTATCGAGGCCGTCTACGACATGCTGCAGCAAGCGGAGGAGTGTCTACGGGCGGAGACGGACCCAGTGCGCAGAGAGGAGCTCCAGCGCATCATCCGTGAGATGGAGGAGGGTGTGTCGTCGCTGCAATCCGGGCTTGAGCCTATTGATGCGTCCGAAGACGTTGCGGAATCTCGCTGGGAGGATTTGACCTCTGCGAACTCGCTAGCCGATGTCGCACAGCTGCATTGCGGCATCACGATGGACAAAGAGATTCGGAATGACTTCATGACCTGCACGCCTGAGGAGATCCGGGAGAACATCCACAACTACCTAGACTACTGCTCGTCTGACGTGGTGGTCACTCACGCGGTCTTCACGAAGGTCCTCCCTGCGTTCCTCTCTGCGTGTCCCAGTCCCGTCTCGTTCGCTGGCGCGCTTACTATGGGATCGAGTCTCCTCACGGTGAACGAAGAATGGGATACATACATTGCGAACGCGGAGAGCACATACAAAGAGCTTGATGAGAAGGTTAAGGCCCGCCTGATCGACTTAGCGAAGGAGGCTAAGGATATGATGGACAGTGGCAAGTGGAAGGAGGACGTATGGCTAGGCCAGCTGGATTGGACGCCGAAGGTTGCTGGGAAGTCGAGAGGCGTAGGGGCAGTTGAGGTATGTTCGCAGTTCCCTCCTGACAATGCGCAGCTGCTTGACCTCCTGTACAGCCTATCTCCGCCAATTCCGCACCCTCGAAGTCGTCGAAGCTTGGCGTTCCTACCTGGTACAGAGATGTGCTGGATGACCCCTTCAGTTACACCGTCATCACCAAAATTCTGCCCCTCCTGTTGAACTTGTCTTATGATGGCCGTCCCTTGCAGTACTGCCCGCAACTGGGATGGCACTATATGCGGGATGACAAGCCTATGACACTGCCCACTGCTCGCGGAAAGAAGGTCGTATCTGCACTCAGCCTTGCGCATGGTCTTCCAAATCTCCTACAACGCCGACTTGCGGCATCGGATGCGAATCACACGAAGCTTGCGAAGAGGCTCTGCGAGCGGCGTTGCTCAGATAACGACAAACGGATGGTTCTGAGTCTGGCAAAGAAGGCCCTTGATACCACGAAGCGACAGATCGCGAACGATCCATGGTTATCTCAACTGGATTGGACGCAAGTGAACGCTGAAACACAGGCAGTGCCAAAGCGCAAAGCAGCTGCGGACAAGCCTCCGCCTGTGCTCTGGCCGAAGTGGTACTGGGATCTCGCGAAGCCGAAGAAAGACTGTCCACCAGGCACTCTCGACCTCACCGTTCGTAACCGCTTCGCCCCGCTCCTCCTTCGTTTGTCCTGGCAGGGCTGGCCTCTCTTCCACTCTCGTGAGCATGGATGGACGTTCCGCGTGCCCAACAAGGCGGAGTTTCAGACACGTGCTTCGCCGCTTGTGTTCGCGGACCCGGCAGACGCGTCGTTGCACAACTCGACCGCGCACTACACGTTCTACAAGCTCCCACACAAGGACGGGGAGAAGGCGAACGTGGGCAGCCCGCTCGGGAAGATGTTCATGCAGTACGCACAGGACGGCACGCTCGCGAGCCCGTTCGAGGAGGCGAAGGGCGCGCTCGACATGAACGCGCAGTGCAGCTACTGGATCTCCGCGCGCGACCGGGTCATGAACCAGATGGTCGTCTGGCAGGACAAAGACAAGGGACTCGACATCGGAATTCCCCAGCCAGAGGAGAAGGATAAGAAGTGGGGCATCATTCTCCCGCAGGTCATCACGATGGGCACCGTCACACGCCGTGCGATCGAGAAGACGTGGCTCACTGCGAGCAATGCGAAGAAGAACCGCGTCGGGTCCGAGCTCAAGGCGATGGTGCGCGCGCCGCCTGGGTACGCGATTGTCGGTGCGGATGTCGATTCGGAGGAGCTTTGGATCTCGAGCGTCATGGGCGACGCGCAGTTTGGGCTGCACGGAGCTACGGCGATTGGGTGGATGACCCTGGAGGGGACGAAGGCGGCCGGCACGGACTTGCACTCGAAGACGGCGAGCATCTTGGGTATCTCGCGAGACCAGGCGAAGGTCTTCAATTATTCGCGGATCTACGGTGCGGGCATGCGGCACGCCGTGTTGCTGCTTCTCCAGGGTAGCCCGGGCATGCTTCCCGAGCAGGCACAGAAGCTCGCGGAGAACTTGTATGCGTCCACGAAGGGGAAGAATACGCACGGTACGCACCTCTTTGGGCGCAAGTTCTGGTACGGCGGCACCGAGAGTTTCGTGTTCAACAAGCTTGAGGAGATCGCTCTCTCCGATTGCCCGCAGACACCCGCGTTGGGCTGTGGTATCACGCACGCCCTATCCAAGGAGAACCTACCCGCCAAGTTCGGTTCGGATTACATGACCTCGCGGATCAACTGGGTCGTGCAGTCCTCTGGAGTCGACTACTTGCATCTGCTCATTGTCTCCATGGAGCACCTCATCAACAAGTACAACATCCAAGCCTGCTACCTGATCTCCGTGCACGACGAGCTGCGATACTTGGTGAAGGAAGAGGACCGCTACCGTGCCGCCCTTGCCCTCCAGATCGCGAACCTCTGGACGCGCAGCCTCTTCGCGTTCAAGCTCGGTATGGACGACCTTCCGCAAGGCGTTGCGTTCTTCTCCGCGGTCGACATTGACCACGTGCTCCGTAAGGAGGTCGACATGCCGTGCGTCACTCCTTCTCAGCCGAACCCCATTTCGCCAGGCGAGAGCTTCGACATTGCGAAGATCCTCGAGAAAACGAACGGCGGGTCACTCTGGCCTGGAGGCGAGCCGATGGTGGAGAACGACGGGCTTGACTGCGGGAGCAGCCTGTACGGGTACTCCCCGCCGGACTGCCTCACGCATCGCGCACGTAGCGCATCGTGGCTGCGCGCCCAGGCCACCGATGATCTCGAGGAGATCCGCAGACTCGGCCAGTCGTACAAGGGCTCCGTGCTGGCGAAGCCGAAGACGCGTGCCAGTCCCGACGCGCTCAGGCGGCTGAAGAAGGCGAGAGCGTTGAACTTGCAGGGCTCCAACCTCGACTGGTCGAAGACGGTCGAAGAGTTCGTGAGGGCACTAAAAGCCTGATGCTCACTGTGGCCATGGGGGCGTGCGTGTAAGTTATACCAGTATTGTAGATCTCCTGTGATGGCGGATAGAATAGACTTTGCAGTAATGTACTCTACTAGCTCTTTGGATTAACATGATCTTCTATATGGTTTGGCGGCTGACTTTGAGATTCCCACGCTTAGTGTTCTTCCCTGTCTAAGCGCCGAAGCAGTTTGAGTGCAATTGGACCTAGGCCTCCATTTCGTCTTCTACCAGCTTCTACCTCGCAATGTCGAAGTTGAGACAGTTTACCCATGAAACTGGTATGTTGCTATGTTTTGGCGTGCGCGTCCAGCGTTTGCAACATTGACTGAGCAGTGTTTGTTCAGCGGCAGAGTCGACTGAGATGATGGCAGCGTACGCCCCCTATCTCAACGGCGACGTGGTCTCCTTCGACGAGGGCTGCTTGTCGTCTAAAGACAAAAGCCGGCTTGCATTACTCTCACCTCCGCAGGTACCTGAGTGGGCGGACCCGAAGATCGAGAAGTACAGCAAACGCATCCTAGCCCTGAAGTCGGCACGCAACGCGAGCGTTCCCATCAACCGCAGGCTTCCTCCGGAGGTCCTCATGGAAGTGTTCTCATATATGGAGCCCGGAAGCGATGGGCGACAACGATTCCATATTCTGCACGTCTGTCGCCTATGGCGCCACTTGGTGTTCCGAACGTCTCGATTTTGGGCAGACGTCCTTCGCACGTCGAGGGCGTTGGGCAACCCTACCAAAGACCAGGTGGCACAGCTCGAGCTATTCTTCAAGCTAAGCCGCTTACAACCTCTGTCTCTCTCAATCGAGAGACTGGATGCCAACGTATCGGGACTACTCTTCCCCCATGCCCATCATATCTCGTCCCTGACGGTTACATTACATGCGTATCAAGATGAATTGCTGAATGCGCTGTTACACGAATCGATGCCTCTCCTGGAGAATCTACGCGTGCGACACCCCCCTGATCGCCCCTCTTATCCAAAAGTCAAAACGTTGTGCCCAAGAAGTGCCCACCTTCCTCGCCTACGTTCCTTGCGGCATCCATATAGCTGTGTCGACCTCTCCGGCATCCGTGACCAGCTCCAGACGCTCGAACTAGTTCAGTGCCCCTGCCGTCAATGTTACGATGCGCAGTCAAAGGACGTTGACTTTCTGGGGCTCTTGGAGCCTTGCGCAGCCCTCACAGCGTTGTCGCTCAAGTCGGAAGGGACTGAGTCTCAGACCATTTCAGTCCTCCACCCTCACGACTCAATCGACCTCCCCGCACTGCAGAAGATCGAGATTGAGATCCTCGACGCCCAGGCAGTCTCTGCCTTCCTGTCCTGCTTGTCGCTTCCGGCCTCTTGCTTCGTCCAACTATCCTGTTATTCGCGCACGTTCCGAGAGCAACTGCCAGCCGCGATCGACAGCTTCCCGCCCATCTCTGCTGCCACCAGCGCCAAGATACATCTCAGAGGACAAGGAAGGATCACATTCGAAACCCACGCGGATGGCTCGAAGCTGCTGCAACTCACCGTGAGCGATTCGAACGCATTCAAAGCATCGTGGGCACCATACGTGAGGGACCTAGCGACGGTGTTTGCCTCGTCCAGGGGCCTCACCTCGATCACCATCCGCACTACGATGGACTTCGCCCTCGACGTAGAAGACATCAAGGACGCTCTGCACTCGTTACTGGAGAGTGTACCCCAACTCTTGCGCCTCGATGTCACCGGCTTCAACGGGCAAGAGGACATAGTAGCTTTGTTGCGCGAAACATCCCCTGGCGGCGGGCTTCTGTGTCCTCTCCTGGCCGAGCTTCGTGTCCAGTGGTGTTATCGGGGACATACGCAGGCGGGGTTCGAGGCGGATACCAGGAGGATATTCACCCGGTACCCCACCCCACCCCTCCACACGCTACGTACCAAGCAGGGAGCTCTCAGGAGGTTCTGTGATGCTCTCGTCCACGTTCTGTTGCGGCGTGCATACCTCGGAAGCAGGTTGACAACACTCACCATAGACATCGTGCCGACCCAGCGCAGTCGCGCCATCATCACTCCGGGGTATTACGACGCAATCACAAGGCCATATTGTGAAATGGTCCTGGCGGAGGAAGGGGGTCTGCACGCACGTCTGGGTGATAGTGTTGAGAATGTTGCGGTGCGGTTCACCGATGAGGATTTTGATTTCGAAGGGATGCAGTTCCCGCTTCTTTACTTCTGAGTCGTTCTATATATATAGTCAGTAAATAAACGCAAGTGGAATCACCAAGAGTGCTTTTTGTTGTGCTAGTCTGACAGTTTAGGAAAAAGAACAACTATCATCGGTATCTATCATGGTCAGCAACGGACATATTTGCAGTGAGAGCAGCAAGGCGATAGACGCATAATCCATTCCTCTCAATGCAGCGCACTCAGTCAGTATGTGGTGAGGCGAGGGCAGGATTCGGATTCCAAAATCCACAGCGTGCATGACCGGTCCTCGATGGTCGCTATCCGTTTTTGTTGAATATCTAGGATATTGTGTGTTTTTGATAATCATCGGACAGAGCTCCGACTCGACATATTGGATACACGGTCGTTACCTCTTCACGGAGCTTCTCGCCTTTCCCTGTCGTCGCCCCCCTTGCGTATCATCGGGGACGTCTAAGAAGCCACCGAGCTCTAATGCGTTCCGCGCGGCTTGGTTGATATGCTTGAACCGGTCTGGGCCTAGGTGGATTCCGCCGAAGTAACGTGTGACAATGACGAGGACGTTCTCCACTTCCTGCAGATTGAGCATCATGTTAGTAGGGGAATGGCGGTGATGCGCCTAACGGAACTTGCCAGGATTTGCAAGAGATGGGCCAAACGACCTCCCGCCGCGGTCTCGCCATCGTCGTCGTTGTCTGTGCATCACGCCGTGATGTTAGAATAGCTCACAGTGAGGTGGATAGATAGTGCGTACCTTGGTGAAGAACATTTCCGACGCGACAACGCCATGCATTGATGATGGGATGAGCGGCTCTTGCGATTTTGCGGTCGGACATGAGATGCGCGAGGATCAAAGGGACCTACAATGGCATGCAGATCAGCCATGCTGCCCACTTGTGTCTTTAGAACGTGGATGTGCCTACATGGGATGGATCTGTGATCGGACATGCGCGTCCCACAAACGCACTCTTGCGGTCCTGAATGGGTTCCGTCTCGACAATGGTGATCCCAGGTGGCATCTCAGCAGGCACGTCCGGGACCGAGCGGGCCTGTCGTCCGCTCTCGTTCCCGTTCCCGTTCCCTTCTGCGTGGCCGTCGTCATTCGCGCGGTACTCCTCGTGCGCCCTGGTCTTCTCGTCCTCCCTGAGCACTTCTCCCACCTTCTTCTCGCTCATGCGTTCGCTCAGCCACTCCGTACAGCGCTCCTTCACCCACTCGAGACCATCGAAGACACACTCGCTCCCTGGAGTCCATTCGACCGCTCCCCGCGAGATATACGTCCGTAGCACGGTTCCAAACAGAGGCGCGTCGACGCCGTACGGCCCTATGTAGCGCGATAGAAGCTGGAGCTGAGGCGGTGCGGAGGTCGGGTACGTCGGGGGGAGAGACACCAGGATGATGATTGGATGTGAGGAGCCTTCTTCGTCTTGAGCGTCGATGCTGGAACAAGAGCGACGATATGCACTCCATACTGCCGCAAGACTCATCATGTGCGACGTACCCGAGTGTGAGCTCGTACCGGATCGTGCCAGGCTCCGCCGCATTTGCTACCTGTCCACCGCGATCGGGAAACTGGCTGCCCGAGCGCGACGACGGTCTCCAGATCTTGAGCGCATCCTCTCCGTAGATGCTCTGCAGCACTAGCGATGCGTCACGTCCATGTCCCAAGTGTGAGTGTGTGTGGTGTGATGCGGGATCGCGATGGAGCCAGCCGAGCAAAGAGGAGGAAATGAGAAGAGAGAGATGAGGACTCTGTGGGATGGGTCGCCAGATGAAGGGCGCGCACCGCCGAGTTCTAACGCGATGGATTCGCGCGCAGGGTCTGCGTCCGTAGAGAGCTGGGCGATGAGGTCGTCTATCGTCTCCGGCGTGGTTGTCATGGGCTTTCAAGTCGGGGCTCTGTCTCTCACTTATCCGCCCGCTCAAGTTAACAGGAAGAATAGGCACCGGACGGCGGGGGACAAGAGCGTAGCAGAGTAGCACGTAACGGTAAGAGGTGGCTAATCGCGAGAGGAAGCAGTAGTACCAGAATAGTAACCGCCCGGCCTAGCTATGTAGGACTCAGGAGGCGCGCGGAAGTCGATTTTCGGCTAATATGAGCCGAAGCGAGGCATCTCGCCAACATTTCAACTCTGCACAGTGCAGGCCAAGAACGTCTGATATACTGGAATATAGGATACGATGCACACATTGCAGTTGTACTTATCCAACGAGGAAGGAAAGAAAGAGCAGATTCTTCCTCTGTACGGCGGTTCGGCCCGAGCACCGCTGCTACTGGCAGCTGTTTGAGTCGCGCGTTGGACTCTTTCTTTTTCCTACTTTCTTCTCGACCTCAGACGGATCTGCCGAATATAACGAATCCACTCTCACGCAGCGGCTCAGCAGTGCATTGTACGACGTCTTCATGCCCATTTGATCAGGTCGGACGCCGCCATAGATGCGGAGCCCGCTCCGGTCATCTCACAAGTCGAACTCTCTACCGAAGATGGCCGCGCCAATGCTGTAACCTTCAGCACTTAGCTTCGACCACTCGCAGCAACACCCGTAACGCGCGAACGCCAAACAGCCCTCCAGACCGAAATGAGAAAGGCGACACGAGTACGACACGGTAAAGTGAATGTGCTGCTCAGCATACCTGTCGAAATATTAACGAGGTTGGTTCTTCCCAGACCTGATGTGGGTTCATACAGACCGTTAGATGGCTGACCGGGAGGACCTTCTACGCCTTGCACGCGTCTAGGAAGAAGGCGGCTCCCAGGAACATACCAAGACTGCCTGACTGTCCTCCAGTACACGCCGAACCGCGCTATGCGGTATACGTTTCCGATCAGTACTGCTTCGTGCGTGGTGTCTCATTATCCTCTTTGAACCCAATGAGGTTGATCCAGGGTCTATACTGTAGACATGCTCAGGACCATATGTCGTTTCTTGAGCACCTGCCCGTGGTTTATCTCGCGTGAACCCAGAGCGCGCTGCCAAATTTTGCGCCCCCACAAAGCGCCCGCCTTCCGGTGGATCGCGGTCTGTTATCCAAAATCACGAGACTAGCGGCGCATGCCAGTAGCAGCTCCAGTTATCTTTCGGTTGGAAATGCATGTTCCACACCAACGGCGGATGAGCTCAAGCTAACCGCTAAGTGCAGCAAGGACTGCGGATTAACAGTGGCTGTTAGTCAAGACCATCAAGCGTCTGACCATCCACACTCCGCCTGCCTTTGAATAGCGCCGCGAAGTTGCCGGACGCTCTTTGCGTTCGTTATTGGACAGCATGCCCCAGCTGGCCTGGACGGACGGGCGCGCGCTCTTCCACGGGCTCCGCCTACCGGCAACCAGATCAGTTCACTGCCCAAGGTCGTATATATCGGCTGGTGATTCCATTCAGCCCTCGCAGGTAGCAACGCAATCCCACTCACGTCGTTCAGAAACCTCATGACCTCCGCGGCCGCCTGTTCCATCATTCATCGATGGATCGAGTGCAGCGCCGGGACTTGAAACATTCGACCGAGTCTTGTGAAGGCGAGAGCATGGGTGGAGTACCCGATGACGGTGCTGACTTTCCTTGTACCCAGAGATGATGACAGGCAAGGAGTGCAGATTTGCTGGAAGTGGGACGGTCCAAAGTTATGGCAACGCTCGCGGAACCTTATCCCTGAAAGTTCGGTTCGTCCCTAGGCATTGGGAAGTGAGGTGATTCAGTGCATCAAGTCATTGTACGCTGACACGCCCAGCTTGCCGTGTGCTCCGCAGCGTCCAGGAATTGATCATCGTTGCGCGCTCGCTGTGCCGGGTTACCGACAAAGCATCCCGCCGGCCGCTTGTACTCGAAGCTTGAAGGCTAGTACGGCGAGGCGGTTCACGAAATCATCCGTCTGGGGTCTCGAGAGGCATTGGAGACGGATCCACAGCTGGAAAGATAGCTGCCAGCGGAGTGCGGCCTTCGTGTCTTAGCCAAGATGCCGATGTGAGTGCATGGTACAGTAATCCTTGCATAATACTAAGTATAGTTGAGGAAGACTCTGACAGACGCCTCGGGCGGCAGACTGCCTGGCAGTGGATCCAGAACCTAACTTCAAGTTCGTCCTTCCCTCCCGCTTAGGCAATCCCCCAACCCTCAATATGTCTGTCCCTGTCAGTTGTTATGGGCTTGCATGGTATGTTTACGTATTGTGATCATTTGCATACAGCAGCGTCGATCCTACAACAATAGCAGTGCCTCGTACCTGCAGGCTCGTAGTCCTCACCCCGGTTTCCTCTCCCTGGCAGACGTTGATCTTATCAGATATCTGTGCAAGTGCGTGCACAACAGTACATATTGCGCAATCGATGGAGTGCGGAACTTGAAGAGGTAAGAAACAGAGAGAATTCAGAGGATACGCGTATGGTCGCCTGTGTGGCCGCCCGCTCACCCTTCTCGTCGCGGAGAACGTTTCAAAGACCACATGCACGAGAGGATCTTGCACCCACGGTTGGACGCGAGACGAGAATTTTGAAACCGGTACGTTTCCTCTCATTCGCTGTACTCGCTAGGTGGACCACCCTGAGAGCAGTACCAGGTCATACCGACAGTTGGAAGGGGACGGGTGCGAGAAGAACCCTGGTGTGCCGTATACCATGTCGTCTCGGAAGCACCGCCGTTGTCATTCAGCCTTGCCATGTTCATTGAACGTTGTGCAATCCGCGGCCATCTCGGTGACCTTCATAAACTGCTCACAACGAGTCACTGCAGGCCGGAGAACATAAAAGACCTGCACTTTCCCCATCTATTCTGCATTCCACTACTCTCTACTCCAGCTTTTCAACAGTATCCTCGCAGCACTCAGCTCCTCGCACTCTTCAATCTTCACTATGAAGTTCTTCAGCAACCTCTTTGTCACCGCCGCCGTCGTTGTCGTTGGCATCCCCAATGCATTCGCCGCTTTGACTGGGGACCAGGTTGTCGGCGCGATCAATGCAGTCGCCGACCAGTCGTCCAACGTGGCGGACGCCATCAGGCCGCTCAACGCAGTTAACTTCCCGATCCAAGGTGGCGTACGTAGCTGCAGGGTGATTGTAGAATAATTTCGCTAGGACTCACCGCACGGCGGTGGTACAGATTATTGCCCAGGGCTTGGGCAACCTCACCAACACGGTCGCTCAAGACAACGCCTTGTTCGATGTAAGTAACGATTCTTCCCAGCATAGGTCCTGCATTACTATGTGCTGATGTAAAGTGGCATATCTACGCAGCCTAACCAGGCTCCCTTCGATGACCCGACGGCTCAGACCGTTGTGGATGCCTTGGTTGATTTCGTCGCCATCCATCAGTGAGATTCAATAGTGATCACTGCTTCTCACTTTGCGACTCACCTATTGTCTTCTTCCGTCCTACAGGGCCCTTTTGAACGTGATCATCGGCAAGAGCGTACGTGTGCCCTGAGATCTGGCCTTACCGGCCTCCTATTGAATAACATCTATGCATCTCGTAGAGCCTCGCTGCGCAGTTCGGTTTCACCGCCCCGATTGCTGCCGCTTTGCGGGCCATCGAAGCTCAAGTCGACGTTCGTCCCTTCCACTATCTGCGCATCCTAGCGGCGCGAGTTGCTGACTATCTCGGTGTCTTAGACCCTTGCCTTGAACCTGATCGCCCTCATTCCTACCCAGGAACCCGCAGCGGACGCACAGTTTGTACGTCGCCGGATTTGCCGCTAATAGCTGTGTGGTCGTCCTAATACTACCTCCCACAGGCTGCGTTGGACGGTACCTTCGACGACGCGAACACGGCCTACGGCGCTTGACCGTCAGTTGCCCAGTTCTTTGACGCAACCCGTTGTCCCCCCATGGATAGGGTCTAGCCCGGCTTTTGTCTTCAGCGCAGTGATTTTGGGGTAGAACTTGCTGGTCATGTTTCTTTTCCGCTTGAAAGTTTGTTCATAGTGCCAAAGTGAGATGCATATGGTGTACGTTGTGTTTGTCGTATCACAGTGATGAGCAAGTATACTTCGTGGCTTTGAAAGCCTTTCCTTTGTCAGTTGACTGCGTTGGGGTCACGCTTAGCTTATGTATGCAACCCTTGTATAGTGCCATGCAGGGATACTGCGACGACGACTCAAGTGCATCGGGTAAGGGTTCGTGCGACTCCACCCTAGGTGAAGGTGAGTGCGGGAGTGAAAGTGCCACGCGCAAGCGCCCGTTCCAACATTGCGCATCCGCGCCGCTTCCTTAAGCTGTACGTTACTGAGTACTATCAGCGGAGTACTAGGTATTTGCGATGCTCACGACGCCGGCTTCCATCCGCCAACAGAACATGGTTCAGATTGGGAAGACGATACACAGGCTAGGTTCATTCCGTACCACCAAGCACACACAGCGGCTCCTCGACACGCTGAACTGGAAGAGGGGGGGCAACCATTGCCCTGTCCCGTCCAGCCACAGGGACTCACCCCGCAGAAGCTGACAAGGATGCGGCCGCCCTGCGTCCGCGCCGGTGACTGAAGGTTGCGCGGAGCATCGCGAAGGCTGCTTGATACCGATGAGGAAGAGCAGGCTCTACTAGGAACACTTTCGCCGTACGCGCACCGGCGCATGACTGCGGTATGCTATCGAACAAGGTTTCCGCTACTCTACTAGAGTTTTCGCCACAAGGCTAGGTAATAAAGGCATATTCTGTGATCTAACACGCAGCGTCGGGTCCGCCGGGGCCCACATTCATCGTAAGCTTCTGAATTAGCACATACCACAATTCTGAGACGGTGCGACGGCTGGCATCCGGGTTGGATGCCGAATCCGCGGTTGTGCCATAACCTTCGAGCCTTATGTTCAGGTACCACCACCACTTCAGCTTGATGACCATGGGATAGATACATACGAACCGGGAAGCGACCATCGCACGCGAAATTGCGATCACGGTGAACACCTCTTCTGAGTCTTCTCGAGTATACATGTACAGCAACTGCTGAGTGCCTCATCGGAAAACATCATCAGCATGGCCCAAACCACCTTCCCCACCATCTTCCCCATCATCATCTTCTGGAATCTCAATCCTGATGTATATATTGCCCTCCTCTCCCTTATCCACGGCCGTTGGCCACAGCCGTCAGCTTGTCCGGGTTGATGTCTTTGTTTTTGAACCAGTGCCAACTCGCAGGGCCCTGAGCGAAAAAAGGCTTCTGGTTCCGCACCAGACCCAGCGCCTCGCCGTCCAGCCGCGGGTGCTCGACGAGCACGTCACCGCTGCGGATGATTTGTTCATAGATATCCCGCTCCCCCTCCCTTATGACCTTGTACACCGAGGGCGAACATCCGTAGACATACATACTGTAATGAGGGTGAGCCCCTTTCCGGATCCGCTGGCTGCTGCGTGCCGGAGCATCACTGATGTGGATCTTCCAAGGTGTAGCATGAGCGGTGGAGTCCCGAGTCGATGTCTTGCTCTCCTTGAGTATCTGCGCCTGAAGCTTCTTGGCCGTCTTCGAGTGCGCGTCGGTGGGCGTCTGTGCTAGCGGCGGGGGAGGATTCACAACGCCTAGCTCCATGATCAGGGTGATGTACGGTCGCAACCCATTCTCGTCAGTTTCCTCGTCTGGCGAGAAGAATTTGATTCTCTCCTCGGCAATGGTGTATGCAGACAAGGAGCCCGGCTTCTCTCGGAGCTTGAACTGGACGAAGATCCCCGACATGTTCTCTGGCCCAAGGGGGGCTTCTCGATCTAGGAGGATGGGGAGGAAGACGTCGACAAATGGGCCACTGTTCCGGGAGGTGACAGCCATGTGACGCATGAAGCATCCGGCGGCACTCGCCTCCAACAACGATGGGTTGTCCGCCCACTTGGCGAAGTGCGTGAAATTCAGCACAGCGTTCTTGAAAGCATCGCGCAGCGTCTTGCCGTTGACTTCATTATCCGGTACGCTGTCCAAGACACGCTCGGCGATTTCATCTGGGAAAAGCGCTTTGAAGAAAGCCACAACGGGGATAGGGCTACTGAAGTACAAAACTGTGTTCTTGAGGGTGTCCTCCACAGCACGATCGTGGGCTAGAGTGAGCAGCAGACGCCCAACCGCCTTGCCTATCTCGCCCCTCGCGAGCAAGTCGTGCTTGAGATTGTCCCGGAGTATAGCAACTGCTGGTTCTAGTACTACCTGCGCTGAGTCTCGGTCTCGCATCTCGAGTTTGCGCCATTCGTGGAGTTGGCGTGCAGCAGCTTCTGCGAGAATGGGCTCCGAGGAGTAGCCTGCATAAACGTAGTCACGACTGTGAGGGATGGCATATACTGTGCGCATGTGACTCGCCACCAGGTCCATCTGGTGCTTGTGGGCGTGGATGGCACTGACGCTAGGATTGTAAGCGAGCATGATCCGGACATCGAGAACGGCTGCCTGAGCTATCTCCGAATAGAAGAGCCGTTCTTTCGTCACCAACGTTTGGCACAGCAGCTTCGAGTGGGCAAACCTCAGCAGTGTTTTGCCATCAATTGTGCCGTCTTCGCTCATACTGCTGTTTCCTGCACAATGCGATAGCATCGATGTCCACCTGTAATAAGGGATGAGCATGCGGCTCTGCTATGCGATAACAATCTTGCTCACAGAGGTCGCCCAAACTGGGCCATAAATCCCACCTCGCTAACATCGTCAGCCTTGAAATCCGACGGTTCGAGCTCGTCGGGAATACAATTGAAAGGTGTCGCCGTGATTGGGTCATGCATGTGCTCGACAAGTTGGCGAACACGTGCAGAGGGAGCAAACAAAGAGGATGGCGCCAAGTATTCGAGCTGGGACTGAGTCGACACCGACACGGTGAACGCACCGAGGCATTCAAACCTATCTAGCGTTTGCACCAAGACATCAAGCAGCGACTTCCCAAGTTCAGCACGCCACCGTGCCAGCGCATGTGCCTCGTCAAAGTACATGAACACGTGGATTGTAGATGCTGGTGCGAGTCCCGGCCGGGTGATGGAATGGTCGCTGGTTGAATGATTGGAACGTTTGCAGACGAGGGAGGCAAGGGTTCCCAATGCCTTTCTCGTGTTGTTTTCGATGGTCTGCTCGCGATGTTGAAGATCCTGGAGTGCAGCATTGACATGCTAGTCAACATCGTTACAGGTTACTACTGCTCATCAAGACCTCATCTAGGGCCTGCTTACTGTGCAATCGCGTGCCAGGTTCACCTTCATGGAGATGTAACATGGAACTTGAAGAGTCAGTAAGGAGATCCTTCAATACTAAGTAGGGCAGTACTTTGCGTTCAAGAGATGTCAATTCTTCCACTAAGGCATGCTGAACAATGATGGGTCTGGGTCAATGGAGTGGAACAAACACTGCAAGTATATTTGCTCACTGCTTGCTCTACAACACGTGCATACAACTGATCACGCACATCGGCGACAAGATGGTTATGCCACCACAATGCAAATGAGCCTTCCTGTGTGTCATGCGGCTGTAATGCGTGGATAGCTTTGGTAGTCTCTTCGAATACGGCGTGAAAGAAACACAGATATCTTCGAGAGAGTTGAAGTTCTTCATGCACGTTCTTGCTCAGTTCGAGGAACCAGTCCCGGATCGACTGATCAGGTGGGGGCCACGCGCCATCTGAACTGATCTGAGGATATTGACATAAGCCAGGGGTAAAAACGCGTACCGTTCATGTCATCCTCTTCTCGAATGTTGAAAGGAATGGTGAATATGTGCTTAGCGACTTCGTCGACCAGTCTTGATTTGCCAGAACCCGAACTTTGTATGATGGATGTACAGTTCAAATGTGTGCGACCATTCGCATGTCCGCCTGCCAGTGAGGCTGCATACATCTTTTGAAGGTTGGCGGCCAGGAAATCGTGCGAGTTGCAGATGAATGGGACGTTCCAAGTGTTCTCTACTGGTAGGAACGTGGTGAGTATATGCAGTATGCGATCTGGCAATCCAGCGATGTAGAGAGGGGGATCATACACACGAGTGGGGACAATACTACATGCCCTGGGAGTGATCGAGGCCGTCGCAGAAACTCTGGAGGATGACTGAGATAGTAATTCATTTATATGCCCGCAGACGGAACGTACCTATCCGCATGATCTTACTGAAGTCATGCATATCGTATGCTTCGAGGAACAGTTTTTGTACTTCGTTGAAGTTGTCGATCATCCAAAGTTTGATCCCTTCATCGAGCTTCCGCAGTATCTCGGGACATTGTCCTTGAACGACCTTGTAGAAAGATGCGGGATTGGGAACGCCATCGGGGAAAGTCTAAATAACGTCGGCGTAGATCTTGGCGTTCAAGGTAACAAAGTCAGGGGTTAAGGATTCTTCGCTGAGTAGTTCCATTCTCGACACAGTTTTCTGTTGTTTCGTGGGGCGGGAGTCAGGAGGCTGATCAGCCGGATGTTTCGACATGATGGTGTTACATAGTAGTGACATTGATGTGGGGCACGTTTTGGGAGTGGTTGCGCTAGCGCTCACTTCGCTTTTTGTTTTGTCATCCGGTAACGCTGATGACGTTGAAATCGGCTTGTGACGGCGCTGACAACTCGTGGCCGGCGCATTTTGAATATATACTGAGAGTCACCGCACCTTGAAGCCTCAGAGACTGCTGCCAGACTCATAATAAACCCTTCGACATGTACATCGACGTCGATTGGGGGAAGCCTCGGGCTCCCTCCGAGCACCAAGATGTAGCGTCCTCCGAACTGAATCCGAAAGGTCGGCGGTTGATCTTGACAACGGAGATTGCCACACCCTCGTCCGTGAGGCTGGGTCCGATGACAACGTTTTGGAACGCCCCAATTGCCGCGCGAGCGCATATACAGTCATACAGGACGCAAGATACAGCAGGAATACTGAACGGCACACACGCGGATACTGAGAAGACATGCAGCGGGTATGTCAGAATCGTCCGCATGTCAGAAACCTACTAGTATACATGGCAAGTCTCGTATCACTTCTAGCCGGGACATCACAGGCTACTACGGATCTGGTCCTCGACCGTCTTCCACTTCCAGAGTGAATGTTTTGGGTTGACGAGCTCGTTGACGTTGTCCGAAGAGAAGTCGACCTTGCCCTCGCCGACCGCCACACTGCACATGCCGCGTGCAAAACGCTATGTAAGCCCTCTGCATCCGATAAACGCGACGACGACAAGGAAATGCTCACCGAAGGAATCCGAGGAAGTCGTCAGGCTTCTGGCGCAGAGCTTCCTTGTGTGCTGCAAGATCCTCGCTCGCGATCGTCCCCTTCTCAACGCCCTTCACGCGGGCAACGATGTCGCGGATGTCTTCCCAGGTCCCGGTGTCGCCCACAATACGAGCCTGGTCGGGAACCTGCGATGCGGTCGCAGGGTCGAGAGCAAGAAGGGCGAGGCGGGCGACGGCCTTTCCAATGTCGGACCTTGAGGTGAACGAAACCTTCGTGCTTGACGGCCCGTACGGCACGAACTTGTTGCCCGCGATGTCGAAGCCCACTGTGAGGAGCCGGGAGTCAGTGTCGACAGAACACAATAGGATGGCTGGGATATAGCTTACGGAACGGCTGTACAAGTAAGAGAGGTCAGGCACTGTTCTGCTTCACACGATAACAGAACTTACTGCAATGAACGCGATCTCAAGGAAGAGCGCGGTGTACAGCGCGATGACCTTCTTGCCCTTGACTTTCTCCCGGGTCTTAGCCGCAAGCTCCTTCTTGGTGGCCCACTCAACATGTTCGTATCCAGGGAAGTCGCTCAACCGGTGGTCCCTGGTAACACAATGTCAGTGCCCATCGCTTATCCAGTGCGGATCGCATGGGACACTTACACTCCGTACTCGCTGAGGAAGTACACCTTCGCATCGCTCCTAGCGAGAGAGTCGACGATCGCGAGCTTCAGGTCGTTGATGGGCCCCCCAGGGAGGGCGTTCACGATGACGTCCACACCCGCGAACGCCTTGTCGAGCGCGGCGCCGGGGTTCGCGTCATCGAGCTTGTGGAGTTCGGCGCCCTTCGCCTGCAGCGCTTTTGCGTTGTCCGAGGTCAGGTTCCGGGTGACGATGCGCACGGTGGGGAGCGACGAGCGGAAGGTCTCGAGGAAGGCCTCGCTGATAGGAAGACCTGTCGCAGGGCGCGCTGATGAGCGGACATGCATGCATCTCGAAGAGCTGGGTACTGACCGAGGCCGCCGGTGCCGCCGATGATGGTGACAGAAGACATGCTGGATATGTGCTAGGTGCTAGGTGCTTGTGTTAGGTGAAGGTGCCAGTGAGTGCGGGGGACTTAGAGTGCGGTTGATTGGACTGCTCATCCGCAAGGTCGTATATATATCCCGCCACTCGGGCTTGAGCGTCCTAGAAGACGATTGGGTTCGCCACGATTGCGCACCAGACGCGATGTTGATGCTCATCTGGCCCAGCGGTCAGCATGAGCGATGATAGGACGCAAGAACACTTGCCATAGAAGCCTACTGATTCGGTGACACAAGCTCAGAGTTCGCCATCGCATCCCATGACGGCCGCCTACCCAGGTGCATCCGCCTGAAGCCTCGGGAGTGCTTAGATTGCCCGTACCAGCCAAGTGGCTTACTATGCAGTCCTTCGCGTGCAGCCCTCTCAAGCCCATCACTGTCAGTGTCAGTGTTACTGCGATTCAGAGAATGCTTGACAGATCGGGCGCCTCTTTGCAATCTGGCTTCCGTCATATCCGACATCGCTGACAAACTCAACTATCGTGGCTGTGTAATCTCAGTAAGTCGAACCTTCAACTTGCTGCGTATACTCCGCTTGCTAGAAATTCACAATGAAAGTCTGGCTGTGCACCACGCCCAGGCTTGAGAGCTTGAGAAGTCGTACAAGAGCTACTCGGCTACATGAGGACGCCGGTGTCCAAGATGACAACAGGGGGCCCGGGGTCTGACCACAAGTTTACTAACTATGTCATGTCGTACAAACCACTAGCGCTAGTCGCGCGACGTTCTCACATCATTTGGGCGATGTTGGTGTAGCAGAGAACCAAGCGAACAGTCACCTTCGATCCGCCGATACCAAAGGTCACAGCTGGACGCGCTTGGAGATCTGGTTCAACTCACAAGTTTCAAATAATACCGTATGTACGTTGGAGTGCAGCGACTGTCAAATCGAATCGATAGCGTCTCTCGTATCCTTCGTAACCCGCCTCAGACGGCGGGCCCGCTGTACGGTTCGTCTTAACTCCAACTTCTATCTTTCGCGCTGATTGGCAGGTGACCGAGACTCGGACTCTTACCAACAGTCATCTACCGCTAGCAACGAAGCAGATCGTTGCTATGATGTTCCCACTCCGTATTCAGTTTCACCCACTGGCCGAACGAAGCAACTTGAACAGTGGTTGTTTGTGCCTCTCGATGAGATGTCTGCCATGCCAGTTGTGATAAACCGCCATGTCCCAAAGGACACCTGCACAGACTCACAACACACCTTGACCCCCGGCGACGATGTCGCGTGGCATACTACCCACTGGTCACCCACAAGGTCCGCAACGAAAGCTTTCACTCTCTCTGGAGCAATGACCCCAATCTCGACAAAGTTGGGTAAGCGCATAGTCAATCCCGAGACTCGGATGCGCACTCTCAAACTGTGCAACCCGTCACGGTAGCGACTTCAACCCCCATTGAAACCGCCGTCAGACAGCGGCTTCGCTTATTGCCTGCCCCCCCCCCCCCCCTTCCTCGGCGATAGCATAGTAGCGTCCCCAACTTACACCACAAATCACAGCGGACGCATTCCAGCTACACGCTCTGATGTTTAGATGCTGCGCAAGTGCCGTGACAATCAATCTGGCAGGCTAGTTCAAGTTCCTCCTGCTCCAGCTCCAGCTCCAGCTCCAAGTCGCCAGTTGGCCTCCGAGCCACCCAACAGGCACAGGGTACTGAGGGCAGGGAGCTCGAGGCGAAGTCCCCAACTTCGCGATCAACTGCAGAACTCTCTCGAATCAATGCCCTCGCAACATACTACTTAATAGAGTCCGTAGCCTACTTCCGGCCTGGTAGTAGTCACCGTGCAAAGTCACCAACCACGCCACCGCCACCACGGACATACCACGCGTGGCATACAAAGAACATGTAAGTAGACAGTGAAAGTACCAGGTGAACTCACAACAACGGCCGGCCGAGGCACCGCGGCACACACGTTCACACATTCACACATTCACATATTTGCATGTGCACAGTGCAGTTACGGGCGGTGCGAGATCTAGGACATTTATTCATCGACTACTACGGGGGTGTCTTGCAACGGGGTATGTATACTACGTAAAAATAAGCTTTCGGCGGCGACGAGGACAATCGATGACTGCCAGTGTGTGTGGGGTTCAACTTGCAAATACTAAGAACATGCGATGATGTGGGCTGTGGGGCGAGTATACAGTATACGGGTGTGGGAGGGTAGGGTGGAGCGGGAGTGAACGGAGACAGTATGGGAACAGGAATCAGCTGAGGATGGGACGAGGCGACCGCAAGGATGATGAAAACCAAATGATGGATTGGAAGAATGGCATTGAAGTCTTCTTCGAGAGTGGAAACCCTTATGTATAGTGCGCAACGAGTAACGAGAGCGAGGAGTAGCATATCGTGAGGACCGAAGAGGGGGTAACGCAGGAGTCAGAACTTGGGGATTGGGGATGCGGGATGTGGGATGCGGGGAATTCGAGGATGTTAGTGTGACAACATTGCGGTGAATAATAATACGTGCGCGGACAGACAGACAGATAGACAAACCCAGACATGTCTACAAGAACTTTGAACACATTGAATCAGTCAAGACCGGGACTGCAGCAGCGGGGAAGAAGCGAGACTGGGGAGCACGATAGGTGCACGACGAGACATTCCGAGTTACGGTGGGAAACGGAGGGTACTAATGCTCCTGACGAGCGACGCTCCCCGGTCCGATATCCTCACCATCGACAAGGACGCCTTCCGCATCCGCGTCCCCCTCGTCAGGCTCATCAACCTCGACCTCAACATCGTCCAGCCCAGCCATCACCACCGACGGCACTTCCAGCACGGGCGGGGCGGGGCGGCCTCGCCGTGCATCCACCCGTCGATCCACAGATCGGCGACGCGCGCCCGTTTCCGCGGATCACGAACCAGGAGCTGCGCGACCATACGGCGGACGCCCGCGCTCTGTGCAAGTGCGATTCCTCTTGCGGGCTCCTCCTCGGACTTGGTCGTTGTATTACTCGGGTCCTCGGGCCACGAATACGCGCCCTGTGCGATGCGGTTGAGCAGACCCTTGCGTTCCGCGCGTTTCCGCCGCTGGACCTCCCAGTCTGCCTCGGCGCGCGCGGGTCGGTCGTGCGGGATGCCGTTAGGTGCGGGTGTGTCAAACGGCAGTCGACGCGTCGCGAGCGTGTACAAGACGACGCCGCATGCCCACGCGTCGGTTTCCCGGCCGTCATACGGCTTGCCCATCACAAGCTCCGGCGCCGCGTACGAGTCCGAGCCGCACAGCGTCGTGAGCAGGGGCTGCGCGGGGTCGATGAAGCGCGACAGGCCAAAGTCGGTGAGCTTGATGAGCGAATCCGAGGGTAATGGTTGTGTAAACGGGTCGGTCGTGAGAAGGATGTCTAGGGAACCGTATGTGTGGGTGTGGCGAATACGACGAACGTGCGCATACACTTACTCTCAAGCTTTATGTCCCGGTGCACGAGCCCTACGCTGTGCATCCACGCGACCGCTCTACACAGCTCGCCCCATATCCGCCGAACCAGCGGCTCGTCCATCCGCGCATGACTTGCGGGGTCATCCACTAAGTCTAGTAGCTCGCCGCCGCCAATGTGTTCGAGGACCAGACAGTGGTGGGAAGGTGTGCTGAAAGAGTGGAGGTAGGAGACTATTGAGGGATGCGAGATGTGCTAGAAAAGGAAGAGACGATCAGTCAAACTCGTGGACAGGACTACGGTCCGCAGGGAATCACGATAAACTAAACTCTGCGTGGCGAATGATCGGTGACTGTGCAGTGTCTCTGGATGTACGAAATTGAACAATGGGATAGGTGCTCGACGACCGTACATGGAGCGGGACAAACCACTGACGGCAACGACGGAGAGTACTCACCCGAAGGACCTCGACCTCGCGCACGAAGCTTACCCTAGAGCGTGAATTCGTATCGCACACGGAACGCTCCGTCATCTTCACGGCAACTAACCTGCCGCCCTTCGGGTTGTGTAGCTGTTTCGCGGGTTCCTCGTCCTTGGGCGATAAGATAGCACTGCTGGTTCCATCGCTAGCGGCGCGTTCTTTTGCTCTTCTCCGTAGCGGCCGAGTGCCGTTGATAGTGCGCGACTTGCGGCCGCGAAGGCTTTTGCTGCGTGCCAGGGAAGACTTTCGAACAAGCTCCAGGGCGTTCAGCTGACCCCTGGTATCCCGCGCGAGCCACACGCTACTGAACGACCCAGTTCCCAGCGGCTTGACCAGCTCGAGCGATAACGAAGAGCTTGATAGCGTCACGCCTGGTTCGATCTTCAAATATGGTGGCGGCTGCTCCGGATCTGACGGCGGTGGCGTTGGAAGGCGTTCGCGGTCGGGGACGTAGGACTTCTCCATTTGTTGTGACTCGGGGTGCGGCGTAGGAGCTGCGGCAGGAAGCGCATGGTGAAGCTCGACTGGGGATTCAGTCGTTGCTCCAGCGTGATAAGAATCGTGATGCGCATGTGAAGGGCCGGCGGGATCAAGATGGACAAAGTCGCGTCGCACGTTCGTCACAGGCGGCGGATGGTCGGCCTCAGAGCCGTAGCGCGCGCGTGAGGGGAAGAAGCGGGAGAGCGGCGGTAGGGCGACACGGGACGAAGGCGGCGAGGTCGAGTTATCTCTTGAGCCCGAGGCCGATACGCCGTTCGCGTGCGATACGGACCGGATGCTGGGCGGCGGCGTGGGCAGGAGAGAAGGCCCGAAGAAGTCTGCGTTGAGGGAGCGCGCGGGGACTGTGTGCTGCACGCGCGGGGTGTCCTCGGCACTCACCTCTGACCCATCCGACCCATCCGACTTGTATGACTTGTCAGACGCGGAGCGTGCGTGGGGAGGGTTTGGGGGTGGCTTCGGAAATGAAGTGTCGTCGGAGAAGGGGGACGCGAAAAAGGCATATGTCTTGCTTGGGGGGACGGCAGAGGTTGGGGCGCGGTGGTGTCGTCGGCAAACGGAGAGGCAAAAAAGGCGTATGTCTTGCTGCCAGTGGGTGATGGGGGTTGGGAGGAGGCGGTGGAGGCGGTAGTGAGGGAACTGAGATGTGAGGAGCGAGTTGAAGAGCTGGCGGAAGGAGAGGGACTGAGGTGATAGTTCCAGCTGTCAAGCATGTCGGTCATAGAAAAGAGAAAAGAATATACAGCAGTGTGGAGGGGAGATGGTGGAGGTGGAGAGGAGAGAGGAGGAAGAGGAGGAGCGAAAGTCTTCCTGAATCCTATAGGATAAGGAGCGTGAATGGCTAACGTCAGCAAGCCATGGGAGACGAAGGGAGAAGAGGACGTGGAGACTGGAGTCAGAGTCGGAATCGGATCCTCGTCGACGCACTCGGATGTCAGGAAATCAATATTAATCCCGCCAGTTTTCTCCTGCGCCTTATCCGCAGCCCCCGATCCGGCCCGGCTCTTTCCCACTCAGGCTCTCCGCACTCTCTCCATGGCCATCTCGCTCCAGTTCAAACGTTCTAACGTTCAGCAGTCGGCCACACTCTCAACTTTGTGGGCGAATGTGACTTCCGCTGATGTCATACCATGGGCCTGCCTGTCCGCCACCGCCACAACGCCCAGTCATAGCCAATGACCTAACGCCTCACCCCCCTCCGATCCATTTGTTGGAGAAACTGAAGATGCGAACGTGTCGACGTGTGCGATATCATTCATCCTCCGGCCACAGTCCCATTTGCCAGCCGCTCTAACACAAACGTTATGAAATGCTCTGAAATGCTGTGCTCTCGTCCTCGGATCCAAAACGGTCAGTGGGTCACAGGTGGTGGACTCGGCTAGAATCGTCCAGCAGACTCGCGGACCATACTGCCAGCTGTACACCATGACATGACCAGATGCTGCAGTGGCGTGCCCACGGTGAGGAACCGATGGGCCCAGTGCTGCCAGTGGGGCTAGAACGAAAATATCGCGGGACGCCGGGGAGGGCATACATAACATATGGCGGATCCTTGGTGTGTCACGATGACGGGGAGCTAGCACCTGATCTACATACAATGCCAATGTCAACTTCTACTTGCAAGGAGGCAGAACCCGAAGAATGTCAGCTTTCCATACCAAGCAGGGAACGACAAACGGCGATAATCGCGTCCGCAGCTTTCATGGCAAGCCACTTGTCTCAAGTAGCTATATATACATACCTCCTTACCTGTCGCGGAATGGAAATGCTTCTCCCGCGAAATGTGTTGCGCGGACCACAGGCACAGGGGGCAGCCGCCTCGCGTGAGAACGAGGAAAATCCGTCTTAAAAACGACCAGCATTCCATTCCAAAACAGGTGGCCGAACAATGATAGAAAGCGCATCACACAGCACGTCGAAACATCCACAAGAAGAAGAAGAAGAAACAAAAAAAAAAAGAAGGCCACCGCCGAATGCCATCCGTCCAACACGCATTAATCGTCGGGGCGCTGGTCGTTGATCGTCATCGAGAAATCCTTGAACCATGTAAACTGGTCCTTCGGCGTCGCGAACCTCGACTCGTGCCCGCCAAAAAAGGTGCTGTCGGACGGCTGTAAGCCGTTGAACTCCATCAGGACGAACGAACGAGCGCACCTGAAGAACAGCCCTGTAAACCCAATAGGCTCAGGAGCGGTGTACGCCATCGCAGGCGCAGCACGAGGCAAAGGGCCGCCAGTAGGAACAGCCCCCTCCGTCTCCGTCTTCAAAACATAGACCGTCGCCGTACTGGTCGAGGACACCGTTACCGTCTGTGTCGGCAGCACCACCGTCGTCGTGCTGGTAGTCAAAGTCAAAGTCGTCACACTCGCCATCGCACTCGTGCTGGGCACAGGCAAGACGTCCTTGACGAGCGTTTCCGGAAAGGGGGTACCCCAGGGCGGCATGAACTCCGGCGTGAACTCCTCGTCCGGGTCGTCGTCCCCGTCGCCCGTATCCGTATCTGAAGCGTTGGGCATGAGCGCGATATCCGGCGTGAATGCATCCCTCGCGGCATTCCGGTTGTGCAGCATCCTGTCCACCCTCAATCGGCGTGCTCCCTCAGGCCCAGTCCCAGTCCCGGGGGGAGAGAAGAGGCCCTCCTGCTGAAACTGCGCCTGGAGCGCGTCCTCTGCCAAGAGCGCGTTGCCATCGAGGGAGGGCGCATCGGGCACATCCCGGTAGAAGACGCCATGCAGGTCGAGGACGCGCTCGCCATTGACGTCCAGCGTGAACGCGCCGTCCTGCTCTCCCGGCGTGTTGAGCACGACCGTCTGCCGGACGCGAGTCCACCTCCCCGCCCTGAACTTGAACGCCCCCCGGCCGATGGACAGCCCATACTCTGAACTGCATACAGTCTCAGGCGGAGTGCGGCACAGCACGGGGGTCTGCTTGTCCTTCGGCGCGTACTACGAGTGTGCGGGGGTGTATGTCAGTGCGAGCGTAACCCATGATACGATTGCGACTATGTGACTGACCAAATAGAGCTCGCCCACCCCTCCGCCCCTCCACATCAAGCGCGTACTGAAGCAATGCACCGCATCGTCCCCACCCGAACATCCATCGTGTCCGCCATACACCCCCGGCAACTTCCCACCTTCCACCCAATGGAAGTCAGACGGGAAGAACACACTGTACTCCAGCGACACGTTCCGCGCGCCCTTCAGATCCAGCGGGGTAGCGTAGAAGTCCGCCCCGCCCTGCGGCTCCTGCCCCGGGTTGATTGATTTCGCGGGGTAGAAGAGCTGGAGGAACGAGCTCTCGGTCTTGGCTGGGGGCGGCGGGACGATGCCCGCCTCGATGGCAGAGATGAGCCCGACGATCACACCGCTGAGGATATCCGAGGAGTGGGATTTAGACTGGGACTGATACTGAGAGTAAGAATTACTGCTGACGCCGTCGATGGCGGGGTCGTTGACGATGATGCGCATGTTCTTCTTCCCGTATGCGAAGTTCTTGATGTTGAAGGGTGAGAGGTCCGTCATCTGGGGCGGGGCTGACCATACTGTCTCGCGAACAGTCGAGGACGGTGTCGGGGGAGGGACGATGGTGATCGTGTCGGTCACTGTTTGCGGAGGTGCGGTGACCGTGACGGCGGGGGCTGACTGGTAGACCGTAGAGACGGCCGTGGTTATCTGCGCCACAGATGAAGTGGCAAAGGGGTCCACGGCTGGTGTCGGTGCAGATGGAGTGCCTGGAAGAGTCACAGAGTGTGTGATAGATCCTGTCGACACAGAGAGCACAGACGAGAAAGAGGTGTCGGCAGGCGAAAGCGAGGAGAGAAACACCTGAGTACTCGGAGAGGTTGTCTTGGACAGCGGTACGGAAGGCGTGCTGACCAGACTCGTCACTGTCGATAGCAAACTCACACTGGTTGAAGGATTGATATCCGCCGCGGTTGACAATGAAACCGAACTCAGGCTATTAGAGGAGTTGGCGTGGGCCGTTGATGAAGTCGATTGTGCATCAGTCGACGAGAGTAGCGGTGAAACCACCGACGTCGACAAGCTTATCCTAGTCCCGGATACCAGTGAGTCCGTAGACAGCGTGAGGCTTATGCCTGTTGCCGACTGAATGGGCGTGTTTGTCGTGTTGTTCGCCGCTAGGGGAACAGCGAGCGTGTCGCGGAAGGCAACAAGGGCGACCAAAAGCACCGTAGCCGTCAAGGCCATCTCAAAAGCCAGCAAAAAAAGCGAGAGCGAGAAAGCGGTAGGAAGCAACAACAGCTAGAGCAGACGCACGGCGACCGGACAGTCAACAGTGATGAAGAGATGGAAGCTCGGGGTGACTTTGTTGTTGGAGGTGAGGCAAACGGTCGCGATTGCGATCAGGCCTGCGTGGGCTTGCATATGGGCCGGTGTTGGTACCGGCTTTGTGTTTGTACTGCTCAGCGTCGAACATTGTGATAGCAACGTACCGAGAACATATGTAGCATGCTTGCCCGCATATACCAACCTCACATAGTCGCGCTTGATCAGCATCGTCCTCTGAACCTCCAGGTATCCGCGCCATGGTCTTCTCCTTTGGTGCGAAGTGAATATTGTGGGTATAAGGAGACGTGCTTCAGGTCACTGCGAAGAGAAAAGTTGAGGAACTGGTGGTGGTGGTGGTGATGGTAGTCGTTCAGTGAGGCGAGATTGCCATCGAATCGCGCAAGTTCCCTCCCGTAGCCGAGCACCGGTCATCCCTTGCTTGAGTTGCCGAGTCGCTCAAGCCTTCTCCCGCACCTTCAGGACCGACGGCCGACCTCACGAACAAGGATTTGTCGACACCATGAGCCTCCCTACGGATGTGAAGGAGGTTGTGGAATCGGAGATCAAGTGCGTCTCGACCTGAATAAATCATCTATGCCAAGACTTTCGGACCGCTTTATGCTGACTTCTGATATCCCGTAGAGAATGGCATTTCCGTGCGTCCTTAAATTTCTTCTGTATGTTACGTCCAAGAAACCCACACGAGTGTTCTCGAAGACATCTACTTCCACCAGCGGAACGCCGACGAGCACCATGCTGCTCTCGAACTGCGTGACGCTGTCTTGCGACTCCGGCGCGATGGCGCATTTGTTGCCGTGCCTCTTTTCCGAGTGAACACGGATCCCATTGGCCCACATCCTGTTGGTGAGTTCATGTACACTGAACTGTTTGAGAGCGTGCTGAGTATGATCTAGGTTCTTATGAGATCTGGGTCCCTGCCGAGTCCTTCGGGTCCGTCTTCTCGTATCTCTCCCTTAATAGGGGGAACTTGAGGTTTGCAGACAACCTGCTATAATCGTAGGACATATCTGAAGCTAGTCTTTCAGCATTCTGGTCCACCCGCTCACCCGGGAACAGGTATGTCTTCATGTCTACCCCGGGATTACTGTTGCTCACAACGTTGTTCTCCCCCATAGCGGGCGTGAGTAGTCCAGTTCCCCTTCAATTGTCATTTTTGGCTGAAAGACCCGTTCAGAGATCACGAGATCCGGAATGCATGGCTTGGTCCCTCATTCCCTCTGGACCTGTCTACGCTGCCGATCAAAAGCGAGGATATCCCTCTCCAATACGCGAGCTTGAGTGAGTGCGATCCTCCCTCTTCTGTTGTGCATTCTACCTGTATTCACATTGCCGTAGAGCTCGGATATTCCTCAACTGCCTCCAAGCTTACCCTAGAGGAGAGAAAGCGGATTGGTTCAAACGTCGAGCAACTCTTGAAGGGAGAAAAGGAAGCTGCGAAGGCTCCGAGCGACTGATGTTTTTCGACCACCGCGGTCTGTAGCCCATGTAAAGTACATGTACATCTCTGTGCAATACCCCCTCATGTACTATGTTTGTACTTGGTACTATTGTTCAAGCTAGTCCCAACCAAGAAAACGTCTTCCCATACTACTACCCCGATGTTCTCGGACACCGTTAGAACGGGCGCCTCGTGTGAACTTCGCCGTCGCGCCGTTGTCCGCGAGGGCCGTACCCTCTTCGCCATGAGTCAATCCCAGCCTCGCCTCCTCCTCACAGCGCGCACAACTAGAGTCTGCTCTCCAAGAGCGATAGTTAGGTCCGTTGCCACCTGAACAATCGCTATGGCACGTCCGCGACATATCCCGTCCCAAACGATCGTAATCAAGCTCGGTATGTCTGCGATCGTACAACTCGAGTAGAAAGGGGAATTGACGAAACGGGCGCAGGCTCGTCATCTATCGTACATGAGACGACGCACCAGCCGCTGCTATCGACGCTTTCGGCGGTCGTCGAGACTGTCGTACACTTGCGCGAACAAGGACACAAGGTCGTGCTTGTCAGTTCGGGCGCAATCGCGGTAGGGTTGAAGCGGATGGAGGTCCCGTCAAAACCAAAAGGCTTGTCGAAGAAGCAGGTACGTACTCTGAGCATGTCTTTCTCCCCGCGTAAGACCTGACAGGGAGCATGGACCATAAGGCGTTG
This sequence comes from Fomes fomentarius, assembly GCA_022606135.1. Lineage (NCBI taxonomy): Eukaryota > Fungi > Basidiomycota > Agaricomycetes > Polyporales > Polyporaceae > Fomes > Fomes fomentarius. The sequence continues at coordinate 588,564 of JABYQN010000001.1, forward strand.
GCTGCGATAGGCCAAGGGCGTCTCATCGCGCTCTGGGATAACTTGTTTGGACAACTTGGACAGCCCATCGCACAGATCCTCCTCACTCGAGGAGATATCTCAGATGTACGTCGCCACCTATGCTTAATATGTTCCTGTTCTCAACGGGCATGCGACTGGCTAGCGAACAAGATACCTCAATGCCGTCAACACGTTCAAAGAACTGCTGTCTATGGGAGTCGTCCCCATTGTCAATGAAAATGACACTGTGTCTGTCAGCGTTAGTAAATCCTACCTTTGATGGCCATATAAAAGTTCTCAGTAGATTGATGCAGGAAATCAAATTTGGGGATAACGATACACTATCTGCAATCACATCGTCCATGATTCATGCCGACTATCTAATATTGCTTACCGACGTCGACGGACTTTACACCTCCAACCCTAGAAAAGACCCGAACGCCGCCCGAATAGACGTTGTAACATCACTATCATCCATTCGTGCTCAAGGTGCGGCTAACCAGTGGACTTGATGAATGGTACTCTGACCCCACTCCAGTGAGCACCACCACGCTCGGATCGAGTCTCGGGACTGGCGGAATGGAGACAAAACTCATCGCAGCCGAGATAGCTACCGCTGCAGGCGTGACTACAGTCATCACGTCAAGCAAGGACCCCCAAAACATCTTCAAGATCATCGAGTACAATGCGCAGTTCAAGTCTGGCGCGAACACTCCCCTTACCGGTCTACAATCGGGACGCTCAAGCCCGGAGCCTCCTGCTGTCCAACCCACTCTAAGCGTAGACTGGACACCGTCGAGTGATTCGTCCATCACTCCGACTACGTCGTCCGAGCATATCCCAACCGTAGGGTCGCCACTACCTTTAGCCAGGCCGCCACATACCATTTTTGTGCCGTCGGCGATGCCCCTACGTGACCTTAAGTCCTGGACCAGCCATACGCTGACGCCTTCAGGCAGCGTTGTCATCGACATAGGTGCACACCGTGTCCTCTCAAAACGGGAATCAGGCGGCCGACTTCTGGCCGCAGGCGTCATCGGCGTCCGAGGAGCCTTCGCCTCAGGTCAAGCCGTCCGCATCGCCATACGCAAGGGTCGCGGAACGGACTCGACCGAGGCGGGAACTTTTGACAAGCCGAGTGATTCTGAGAGTCCGGTCTTGGCCGGGGCGCGCACGACATATCCTGAAGGCGGGTTCACGACTGAGCCCAATACACCTGAGATCAACCCGGCGGCGTCGCTGAGTTCGTCTATATCGTCGATTTCGACGATGGACCATCTGGACGAGGAGATGACGCCGTCCATAACGCTGAAGGCGCTCCCGGAGGAAGACACGGTGCTCATTGAGCGGGAGCTTGGAAGCGATGTGGCGGAGTGGGAGTTGGAGGAGGTTGGAAGGGGACTAGCAAACTACAACTCGGCGCAGATTGACAGGGTGAAGGGATTGAGAAGGTGAGGCGTTGAGTTTGACCTTCTGTGCGCGTTCAGAAGCTAATGTAGCGCGCCCGCAGTTCGTATATCCCGCAGCTGCTTGGTTATGCAGACTCGGAATATGTTGTAGAAAACATCACAATCCGTGTGCCTCCGTCGTAGATGTAGACCTACGGATCCATTGTTCAACCTACCATTGCCTGACACTCCCGAGTCAGGTCAATACAGGGTTATCCTCGTGGATCCGTCGTTTCTCATACGTTCGGCCGGCACAGAGGGCGTGTACATGCCCAGCCCCTACAAATTTCCTCCTGCTTCGTTCTTAACCTTTCCCGCTCTTCCTTTGACGTACAGCTCTGCTATTTTGCTGGGTCGACTCTGTAATTTCGGACTAGGAACCAACCAGGTACGTACTCATTTCTTTGGGCTGTGATTGGCCAATACCAGTGAAGCGCCCATATCCTCGCACGTGGGTGAACTGGTTTGGTCCGGCCAAACATCGGATTTTGCGAGAATTGCGGAGCGCCGAGCCATATGATTTCTATCCCTCCTTCTCCTTCACCTTCTCCACACCCCTCCTCGTCTGCATCTCCCTCCATCTCTTTCTACTATACTCATCATATGTTCTAATTTTCCTGAAAAAACTATGTTGCGCGGGAATTCTGTCAGGATCCTCGCCGGTACGTGTTCAGTCGGTCGTGTGTACGTCAACGGAGCTCATACAAGACCGTGTAGGGAACAGTCACCCCGGGCTCGCCCAAGCTGTGGTCGAGCGGTGAGCTTACGCTTTCCATGAGGCACTGCTGCGGTCTCTGGGGCAACCATTCATCCAGTGACATGTATCCAGGCTGAATGTCCTCCTCACGCCCTGCACGGTGAAGAAGTTCTCCAACGGCGAGATCAACGTCAAAATTACCGAGTCTGTGCGTGACGAGGACGTGTACATCATCCAGACTGGCTGCCACGACGTCAATGACAATCTCATGGAGCTCCTCATTCTCATCTCTGCATGCAAGGGTGCGTCCGCCAGGAGGATCACGGCCGTTATCCCCTGTTTCCCTTATGCGCGCATGGACAAGAAGGACAAGTCCCGTGCGCCGATCACCGCTAAGCTTGTTGCCAACATGCTCGCTGTGGCCGGCTGCGACCATGTCATCACCATGGACCTGCACGCTAGCCAGATTCAGGGCTTCTTCGACTTCCCAGTCGACAACCTGTACTCGGAACCCCTTATGATCTCGTACATCAAGAGAAACATCGATGGATGGAAGAACAGCATCATTGTCAGCCCCGATGCTGGAGGAGCGAAGAGGTGAGTACTTTCTTACTAGCGATTGTTTCGGTTTTTCGGAGAGTGGTTGGAATCTGTCAGTGCCTGCACGTGCAGTGTCGCTCTAGAAGTCTCTAGAGCCCCGTTGCGTGCTTCTGGGGTCTTGTATCGAACCAAATACGGTGGACGATGAGGCATACGCGAGTGTCGAGCAGAAAGTGTGTCGCAGTTGTGGAGTCCCGTTTGCCTTCTCGTCTGCGCCACGTTCACTGGAATGAATATATCCTTTTCCCCACTCCCAGTCCCAGTTGGAGGGAAGTTGTTCGCGATGCCTCGCAGCAACACCATCAGGTTATATAGCATTAGAACATCACGTGCGCTTGTTGGGTGTAACGATGCCTCCAATCCATATCGCGCTCCTCGTGCCGTCATACTGACGTAGCTTACAGGGTGACTGCGATCGCGGACAAGCTCGGCGTAGAATTTGCGCTGATCCATAGAGAGCGCACGCATAACCCTGGCGGACCGGAGAAGATGGAGGTGCTGGTCGGAGATGTACGGGACAAGGTACGTATCTTCGGAGTCTAAGTTACATAGATACGATACTCATTCTGCGCCTCGTGTGCGTCCAGGTCGCGATCTTGGTGGATGACATGATAGATACCGGCAACACGCTTGCGCTTGCCGCTCGTTCACTGGCCGACAACGGTGCGAAGAAGGTGTACGCCATCGTGTCTCACGGTCAGTCTGATACTTGTACTATCTTGAGTGCGATGATCTTCACACAAGGTCTGTCCAGGGCTACTCTCGGAGACGAACATGAAGATGATCGAAGAGCTCCCGATAGAGCAGCTTGTGGTATGTCCTTAATATATAGCCTTCTCTCACGGATAGCAGCCGGGCTATCTTCCACTCGGCACTGTTGTTCACTTCTGCTGCAGGTAACAAACACCGTCCCTCAAAAGCAGCACGAGGCGGCCTGCGCGAAGCTTGTTGCGATAGATGTCAGCGGCATGATCGCAGAGTCAATACGCCGCACCCACAATGGCGAGAGCATATCCCTGCTCTTCGGCGACTGGGCAGAAGGTACAGGTGTCAATGGCCACGGTGTGTATTGATCAATAGACTGTTCCGCATCATTTCTCTTGCATGGGACGAAGACGCATAAACCAAAATTGTATCACTACACTATTCACAGCAATGGACTAGAGCATTTTCGTCGATACATTCACTATCGCGGACATGAGAGGCGTGTGCAGGTCTATCCACCCATGGCACGGGCACCTCCGATCAGGTATGAGAAGGTGTAGAGTGTTATTCCCACTGACCGTGTGCAGCTCGCTGGTTGTTCCGGTAAGTGGGTGGTCTGTGTACATGGTCTCTTGGCGCCATTCTCTCACACAGCAACGTAGGTTAGTGATTCTGTAGCGCGCAGGAAGAAGTCGGCACCGTCTACCTGGTTGCACGCATGCCAGCAGAGTGCTCGCGATTTGATAGACAGATAAAGTGCCCGACCGCCTTCTTTTCCGCTTCACGACTGCGCTCGCATCCCTTGCCCGCTACTTTGACTTCGGACGCATTCCACCAAACATTCACCGCAGAAGCGTTCAGATTCTTTGGGACCCCCGGAATCACTAGTAACACCAGAGCTGCTACATGCTGAATTCGGTGTACCGTATCAAGTCAACCGGCTCGTCCTCGTCCAAGACGCACAAGCTGGTGCTCACGACGACCTCGCTCCGGAACGTCGTCGCTGCAAACTCGTCCGACGTACTCTACTACGAGGTCGTCACCCCGACCTGGGAGTGCCACCGGACGCGCGTGAACAGGCTGGATGTCAAGACGCGAGGGTTCAACTTGATCGCGGAGATGCTGAACGGACACCCGCCGGGCGACGTCAGAGGGAGGGAGGAGGACGCGAAGAGGGTCATGGCGCTCAGGATGTATGGAGGTGGCGAGTTCAGGGCCGCTGACGACTTTCTGCATGTGGATATGGGAGGGGAGGACGGGTCGGTGGGCTCGCAGAGCGACGACCATGGGAAGGGGAAAGGGAAGTCAAGGGACGAAGTGAGGGAATTGTGAGCTGATATCCTCCCCGGTCCGATAAATTTCACTGACTTCGGTTCCGTGCTGATAATCTGCAGGCGAGCGTGGTTTCGCGCGAAGGACGGAAGAAAGTACACGTGGTTTGCGGACAAGGAGCGGCTGGAGGTCGGTTTTCTGATCTTTGGTCTCGAGTGTTGCATATGCAATATATATTGGCCGTCTGTCGGTCGCTGACTTTGCTATGTATCTAGCTCATGCGAGATGACCCTTCAGAAAAGCCGGTTGCGGTGTACCACAAGGAGAAGCGGTTTCTCCACATGTTGCGGATATCGCAGTATCCATATCTCGAGGTGGACTCGGATCCTGCTACCATAGATATCTTGGACCATCTGTTTGGTACGTCTCTGCCTTAATATCATCTGCTGTTGGCTGAGACCGGGGACTACCCCCTAGTATCGTTCCTCTTGATAGAGCGGCTAAGAAGAGAGCGCTGGTTCAGCTGAATGTCATCCTTAGACACTGTTTGCTCCACCAATCAAGTCCAAATTCTTCACCACGAAATCATGATCACAGGTACAACTAATTGGGTCTCGGCCCTTGAGCGGAGGTCACCTACAGACGCCTCGGTTCGGCAGCTGAACGAAGCCAGCCTCCACTGAACGATGACATCATGTATAGACGACGACGACTCGAGTCGTTGGGTGTCTCCCAGAATAACTTCGCCGGGTCACTACATTCTGCTCAGTCTAATCTGCTCCGGCTTTTTGTCGTCTTTGGCTGTGCTCGGATTAGGTTCGGGTAACCTTGACTCCGAGCCCCCTGTCAAATTACAGTGATTGTGGCACTGGATGCTGAAGCAGGAACCAATGGTCCTCCCACACGGAGCGACTGACGTGCCATCACCGGTGTCAACAGTCAGTTATGATTGTTGCATGTGCCAGATACACATGCCGCTGGTTCATGATAGAAAACACTGTGATAGACCTAGAATGCGGGTGCGTGCAAACGGTCAGAAGGTGCGAGAGTCCGGTCGTGCGGACACAAGGGGAGCCGAGTGGGTGAGATGGAGAGAGGAGGAAAGGAGGTGAGGTGAGGTGATGTAGAGTAACGTCGGACTGCCTGGGATAGGCCCGGAAGTCGAATAGAATAGTTGTCGAAAGTCACTGAGGGTGTCGAGAGTCGAGGCCGAGGGTTTGTAGGGCATGAGTCGAGCATCGAAGGTAGTCGGAGAGTGTGTCGGGGATCGAGGGTCGATAGGCGCTATTCGAGAGTCGAGAGTCGGTAGTCGAAAGGCGAAGTACGAAGGTCAAGAGTCGGATACGGGGAAAAACTGTCTTGCGTTCACATGGACAGTACCACAGCTTAATTATCTACAGGAGACCGACGCCAGGGATAGCGATGGAAAGAGCTGGAATGGCGCCGGGGCGTGAAGGGTACGGCGGGCTGTAGGCGACAACAAGCGAGTTGTGATGCGCCGAGTTCTCACAGCAAGAAGAAATCTACAGTAACTATCGTAGGGGGTGGCCATCTCCAGGTACGGTAGTGTAAATAGATGGCTGTATGTATGTGCACGATGTGGAAGGAAAGGTTCGAAGGGCGAGCGGTAGCGGATGGCTGCAGGGGACGTCGTGCGAGCGTTTGGACTGAGGCTCGTCGGTGGGTAGGTTGGAATGGCTGTAGCCGAGCGGTTGGTTCGACGATCGTCTTCACCGACCGTGAAGGTCTGTCGCGTCGTCGCGTGCGGGACCAGCTTGTTTCAGCGATACCGTTGGCTCTTGTTCGAGACAATTTCAGCGAGCTCAAGAGCGCTAGCTGTTTGTGTGCTGCGTCGACGTAGTGGTAGGTATGAAGGATGGCGGCAGGGCGCATCGTCAGCAGGGAGTCGTGAGATGCTATGGCGCTTGTCGGTGCGCGCTTCATTTACCGAATGCGGCGAGTACTCGCGCAGCCGTGCGCGATGCGTATCAACTCTACGATCATATAATTGATGCGATGCAATACTATGAGAACTATTGGAGGAAGAGTCAAGACTGAACTGATGACCACTTAGTTCTCGTGAGGATCCACTGCTTGAAGGGCCTGAGACTGTGTACACAGAGCGCAAGAACGGGGTTACTATGAACTGTGGGATTTTCATTCTGACAGTGCTCTACACCGTGACCTACATATCGTACAGATTCGCTCATGCGGCTGGCTGCACGCGCCAGAGAGGCGATGATGATTGTCGGAAACAGGTATATTAGACGCTAAAGCGTTCCACATTCGCGCTCAATCGCGCTTATTCGTCCTCTCATTCCTGGTCGTTCATCCAGATTTCCGGGTGTCAGAGGCTCATCTTCTTAGGTAAGCCGTCCGTCGGCTAGCGGGCTCTGCCTGTCCCCACAATGTCATCGATCTCATCGTTCGTTCCTAACTCCTGCCACCATGTCGAAACATCCGGTTGATCAGCCTCCTCACTCCCGCCCCACGAAACAACAGAAAACTGGATCGGGAATGGAACTACTCAGCGAAGAATCCTTACCCCCTGACTTGGTTACCTTGAACGCCAAGATCTACGCCGACGTCGTTAAGACTTTCCCCGATGGCGTCCCCATCCCTCTCGACTTCGCAACTTTCCATGAGGTCGTTCAAGGACATCGGACTTTCTATAAGGTCGTTCAAGGACAATGTCCCGAGATACTGCGGAAGCTCGATGAAGGGATCATAAATTGGATGTTCGATAAATTCAGGGAAGTACAAAAATTGTTCCTCGAAGCATATGATTTTCATGACTTCAGTGAGATCATGCGGATAGGTACGTTCCGTCTGCGGGCATCTAAATGAATTACTATCTCAGTCATCCTCCAGAGTTTCTGCGACGGCCTCGATCACTCCCAGGGCATGTAGTATTGTCCCCACTCGTGTGTATGATCCCCCTCTCTACATCGCTGGATTGCCAGATCGCATACTGCATATACTCACCACATTCCTACCAGTGGAGAACGCTTACAACGTCCCATTCATCTGCAACTCGCACGATTTCCTGGCTGCCAACCTTCAAAAGATGTATGCAGCCTCGCTGGCAGGCAGACACGCGAATGATCGCACACATTTGAACTATACATCCATCATACAAAGTTCGGGTTCTGGCAAATCAAGACTGGTCGACGAAGTCGCTAAGCACATATTCACCATTCCTTTCAACATTCGAGAAGAGGATGACATGAACGGTACGCGTTTTTACCCCTGGCTTATGTCAATATCCTCAGATCAGTTCAGATGGCGCGTGGCCCCCACCTGATCAGTCGATCCGGGACTGGTTCCTCGAACTGAGCAAGAACGTGCATGAAGAACTTCAACTCTCTCGAAGATATCTGTGTTTCTTTCACGCCGTATTCGAAGAGACTACCAAAGCTATCCACGGATTTCAGCCGCATGACACACAGGAAGGCTCATTTGCATTGTGGTGGCATAACCATCTTGTCGCCGATGTGCGTGATCAGTTGTATGCACGTGTTGTAGAGCAAGCAGTGAGCAAATATACTTGCAGTGTTTGTTCCACTCCATTGACCCAGACCCATCATCGTTCAGCATGCCTTAGTGGAAGAATTGACATCTCTTGAACACAAAGTACTGCCCTACTTAGTATTGAAGGATCTCCTTACTGACTCTTCCATGTTACATCTCCATGAAGGTGAACCTGGCACGCGATTGCACAGTAAGCAGTCCCTAGATGAGGTCTCGATGAGCAGTAGTAACCTGTAACGATGTTGACTAGCATGTCAATGCTGCGCTCCAGGATCTTCAACATCGCGAGCAGACCATCGAAAACAACACGAGAAAGGCATTGGGAACCCTTGCCTCCCTCGTCTGCAAACATTCCAATCATTCAACCAGCGACCATTCCATCACCCGGCCGGGACTCGCACCAGCATCTACAATCCACGTGTTCATGTACTTTGACGAGGCACATGCGCTGGCACGGTGGCGTGCTGAAGTTGGGAAGTCGCTGCTTGATGTCTTGGTGCAAACGCTAGATAGGTTTGAATGCCTCGGTGCGTTCACCGTGTCGGTGTCGACTCAGTCCCAGCTCGAATACTTGGCGCCGTCCTCTTTGTTTGCTCCCTCTGCACGTGTTCGCCGACTTGTCGAGCACATGCATGACCCAATCACGGCGACACCTTTCGATTGTATTCCCGACGAGCTCGAACCGTCGGATTTCAAGGCTGACGATGTTGGCGAGGTGGGATTTATGGCACAGTTTGGGCGACCTCTGTGAGCAAGATTGTTATCGCATAGCAGAGCCGTATGCTCATCTCTTATTACAGGTGGGCATCGATGCTACCGCATTGTGCAGGAAACAGCAGTATGAGCGAAGACGGCACAATTGACGGCGAAACACTGCTCAGGTTTGCGCGCTCGAAGCTGCTGTGCCAGACGTTGGTGACAAAAGAACGGCTCTTCTATTCGGAGATAGCTCAGGCAGCCGTTCTCGATGTCCGGATCATGCTCGCTTACAATCCTAGCGTCAGTGCCATCCACGCCCACAAGCACCAGATGGACCTGGTGGCGAGTCACATGCGCACAGTATATGCCATCCCTCACAGTCGCGACTACGTTTATTCAGGCTACTCCTCGGAGCCCATTCTCGCAGAAGCTGCTGCACGCCAACTCCACGAATGGCGCAAACTCGAGATGCGAGACCGAGACTCAGCGCAGGCAGTACTAGAGCCAGCAGTTGCTATACTCCGGGACAATCTCAAGCACGACTTGCTCGCGAGGGGCGAGATAGGCAAGGCGGTTGGGCGTCTGCTGCTCACTCTAGCCCACGATCGTGCTGTGGAGGACACCCTCAAGAACACAGTTTTGCACTTCAGTAGCCCTATCCCCGTTGTGGCTTTCTTCAAAGCGCTTTTCCCAGATGAAATCGCCGAGCGTGTCTTGGACAGCGTACCGGATAATGAAGTCAACGGCAAGACGCTGCGCGATGCTTTCAAGAACGCTGTGCTGAATTTCACGCACTTCGCCAAGTGGGTAGACGACTCATCGTTGTTGGAGGCGAGTGCCGCCGGATGCTTCATGCGTCACATGGCTGTCACCTGCCGGAACAATGGCCCATTCGTCGACGTCTTCCTCCCCATCCTCCTAGATCGAGAAGCCCCCCTTCGGCCAGAGAACATGTCGGGGATCTTCGTCCAGTTCAGGCTCCGAGAGAAGCCGGGCTCCTTGTCTGCATACACCATTGCCGAGGAGAGAATCAAATTATTCTCGCCAGACGAGGAAACTGACGAGAACGGGTTGCGACCGTACATCACCCTGATCATGGAGCTAGGTGTCGTGAATCCTCCCCCGCCGCTAGCACAGACGCCCACCGACGCGCACTCGAAGACGGCCAAGAAGCTTCAGGCGCAGATACACAAGGAGAGCAAGACATCGACTCGGGACTCCACCGCTCATGCTACATCTTCGAAGATCCACATCAGCGACGCTCCAGCACGCAGCAGCCAGCGGATCCGGAAAGGGGCTCACCCTCATTACAGTATGTATGTCTACGGATGCTCGCCCTCGGTGTACAAGGTCATAAGGGAGGGGGAGCGGAATATCTATGAACAAATCATCCGCAGCGGTGACGTGCTCGTCGAGCACCCGCGGTGGGGTGGTGAGGCGCTGGGTCTGGTGCGGAACCAGAAGCCTTTTTTCACTCAGGGCCGCGCGAGTTGGCACTGGTTCAAAAATGAAGACATCAACCCGGACAAGCTGACGGCTGTGGCCAACGGCCGTGGATACGGGAGAGGAGGGCGATATATACATCAGGATTGAGATTCCAGAAGATGATGATGGGGAAGATGGTGGGGAAGGTGGTTTGGGCCATGCTGATGATGTTTTCCGATGAGGCACTCAGCAGTTGCTGTACATGTATACTCGAGAAGACTCAGAAGAGGTGTTCACCGTGATCGCAATTTCGCGTGCGATGGTCGCTTCCCGGTTCGTATGTAACTATCCCATGGTCATCAAGCTGAAGTGGTGGTGGTACCTGAACATAAGGCTCGAAGGTTATGGCACAACCGCGGATTCGGCATCCAACCCGGATGCCAGCCGTCGCTCCGTCTCAGAATTGTGGTATGTGCCAATTCAGAAGCTTACGATGATTGTGGGCCCCGGCGGACTCCCCGACGCCGCGTGTTAGATCATGGCAGGATATCCCTTTATTACCTAGCCTTGTGGCGAAAACTCTAGTAGAGTAGCGGAAAACTTGCTCGGTAGCATACCGCAGTCATGCGTCGGTGCACGTACGGCGAAAGTGTTCCTAGTATAGTTCCGCGTGGTCTTTCTCATCGGTATCAAGCAGCCTTCGCGATGCTCCGCGCAACCTTCAGTCACCGGCGCGGACGCAGGGCGGCCGCATCCTTGTCAGCTTCTGCGGGGTGAGTCCCTGTGGCTGGACGGGACAGGCGATGGTTGCCCCCCCTCTTCCAGTTCAGCGTGTCGAGGAGCCGCTGTGTGTGCTTGGTGGTACGGAATGAACCTAGCCTGTGTATCGTCTTCCCAATCTGAACCATGTTCTGTTGGCGGATGGAAGCCGGCGTCGTGAGCATCGCAAATACCTAGTACTCCGCTGATAGTACTCAGTAACGTACAGCTTAAGGAAGCGGCGCGGATGCGCAATGTTGGAACGGGCGCTTGCGCGTGGCACTTTCACTCCCGCACTCACCTTCACCTAGGGTGGAGTCGCACGAACCCTTAACCGATGCACTTGAGTCGTCGTCGCAGTATCCCTGCATGGCACTATACAAGGGTTGCATACATAAGCTAAGCGTGACCCCAACGCAGTCAACTGACAAAGGAAAGGCTTTCAAAGCCACGAAGTATAATTGCTCATCACTGTGATACGACAAACACAACGTACACCATATGCATCTCACTTTGGCACTATGAACAAACTTTCAAGCGGAAAAAAAACATGACCAGCAAGTTCTACCCCAAAATCACTGCGCTGAAAGACAAAAGCCGGGCTAGACCCTATCCATGGGGGACAACGGGTTGCGTCAAAGAACTGGGCCACTGACGGTCAAGCGCCGTAGGCCGTGTTCGCGTCGTCGAAGGTGCCGTCCAACGCAGCCTGTGGGAGGTAGTATTAGGACGACCACACAGCTATTAGCGGCAAATCCGGCGACGTACAAACTGTGCGTCCGCTGCGGGTTCCTGGGTAGGAATGAGGGCGATCAGGTTCAAGGCAAGGGTCTAAGACACCGAGATAGTCAGCGACTCGCGCTAGGATGCGCAGATAGTCGAAGGGACGAACATCGACTTGGGCTTCGATGGCCCGCAAAGCGGCAGCAATCGGGGCGGTGAAACCGAACTGCGCAGCGAGGCTCTACGAAATGCATAGATGTTATTCAATAGGAGGCCGGTAAGGCCAGATCTCAGGGCACACGTACGCTCTTGCCGATGATCACGTTCAAAAGGGCCCTGTAGGACGGAAGAAGACAATAGGTGAGTCGCGAAGTGAGGAGCAGTGATCACTATTGAATCTCACTGATGGATGGCGACGAAATCAACCAAGGCATCCACAACGGTCTGAGCCGTCGGGTCATCGAAGGGAGCCTGGTTAGGCTGCGTAGATATGCCACTTTACATCAGCACATAGTAATGCAGGACCTATGCTGGGAAGAATCGTTACTTACATCGAACAAGGCGTTGTCTTGAGCGACCGTGTTGGTGAGGTTGCCCAAGCCCTGGGCAATAATCTGTACCACCACCGTGCGGTGAGTCCTAGCGAAATTATTCTACAATCACACTGCAGCTACGTACACCACCTTGGACCGGGAAGTTAACTGCGTTGAGCGGCCTGATGGCGTCCGCCACGTTGGACGACTGGTCGGCGACTGCATTGATCGCGCCGACAACCTGGTCCCCAGTCAAAGCGGCGAATGCATTGGGGATGCCAACGACAACGACGGCGGCGGTGACAAAGAGGTTGCTGAAGAACTTCATAGTGAAGATTGAAGAGTGCGAGGAGCTGAGTGCTGCGAGGATACTGTTGAAGAGCTGGAGTAGAGAGTAGTGGAATGCAGAATAGATGGGGAAAGCGCAGGTCTTTTATATTCTCCGGCCTGCAGTGACTCGTTGTGAGTAGTTTATGAAGGTCACCGAGATGGCCGCGGATTGCACAACGTCCAATGAACATGGCAAGGCTGAATGACAACGGCGGTACTTCCGAGACGACATGGTATACGGCACACCAGGGTTCTTCTCGCACCCGTCCCCTTCCAACTGTCGGTATGACCTGGTACTGTTCTCAGGGTGGTCCACCTAGCGAGTATAGCGAATGAGAGGAAACGTACCGGCTTCAAACTTCACGTCTCGCGTCCAATCGTGGGTGCAAGATCGTCTCGTGCATGTGGTCTTTGAAACGTTCTCCGCGACGAGAAGGGTGAGCGGGCGGCCACACAGGCGAGCATACGCGTATCCTCTGAACTCTCTCTGTTTCTTACCTCTTCAAGTTCCGCTTTCCATCGATTGCAATATGTACTATTGTGCACGCACTTGCACAGATATCTGACAAGATGAACGTCTGCCAGGGAAAGGAAACCGGGATGAGGACTACGAGCCTGCAGTGCTAGTGTTGTAGGATCGACGCTACTATGAACATGGTCACAATACGTAAACATACCATGCAAGCCCATAACGACTGACGGGGACAGACATATCGAGGGTTGGGGGAGTGCCTAAGCGGGAGGGAAGGACGAACTTGAAGTTAGGTTCTGGATCCACTGCCAGGCAGTCTGCCGCCTGAGGCGTCTGTCAGAGTCTTCCTCAACTATACTTAGTATTATGCAAGACTTACTGTACCATGCACTCACATCGGCATATTGGCTAAGACACGAAGACCACACTCCGCTGGCAGCCATCTTTCCAGGCGTGGATTCGTCTCCATTGCCTCTCGAGACCCCAGACGGATGATTTCGTGAACCGCCTCGCCGTACTAGCTCAGACTCGGCCCCCTTCAAGCTTCGAGTACAGGCGGCCGGCGGGATGCTTTGTCGGTAACCCGGCACAGCGAGCGCGCAACGATGATCAATTCCTGGACGCTACGGAGCACACGGCAAGCTGAGCGTGTCAGCGTACAATGACTTGATGCACTGAATCACCTCACTTCCCGATGCCTAGGGACGAACCAAACTTTCAGGGATAAGGTTCCGCGAGCGTTGCCATAACTTTGGACCGTCCCACTTCCAGCAAATCTGCACTCCTTGCCTGTCATCATCTCTGGGTACAAGGAAAGTCAGCACCGTCATCGGGTACTCCACCCATGCTCTCGCCTTCACGAAACTCGGTCGAATGTTACAAGTTCCGGCGCTGCACTCGATCCATCGATGGATGGTGGAAGAGGCGGCCGCGGAGGTTTCTTAACGACGTGAATGGGATTGCGTTGCTACCTGTGGGGGCTGAATATTAATGGAATCACCGGCCGATATGAACGACCTTGGCCAGAGAACTGATCTCGTTGCCGGTAGGCGGAGCCCGTGGAAGAGCGCGCGCCCGTCCTTCCAGGCCAGCTGGGGCATGCCGTCCAATCACGAACGCAAAGCGCGTCCGGCAACTTCGCGGCGCTATTCAAAGGCAGGGGGGTGCGGATGGTCAGACGCTTGATGGTCTTGACTGGCGGCCACTATTAATCTCCAGTGAGAATTGGGTCGATTATGCGCGGTTTTGGGCGATTAATGGGGTTACTACGCGCAGATTCTCGTTCTCGTTTGATATCGTTTGTGCGCGCAGGTTCGTATGTATCTATCCCATGGTCATCAAGCTGAAGTGGTGGTGGTGCCTGAACATAAGGCTCGAAGGTTATGGCACAACCGCGGATTCGGCATCCAACCCGGATGCCAGCCGTCGCTCCGTCTCAGAATTGTGGTATGTGCCAATTCAGAAGCTTACGATGAATGTGGGCCCCGGCGGACTCCCCGACGCCGCGTGTTGGATCACGGAATATCCCTTCATTACCTAGCCTTGTGGCGAAAACTCTACTAGAGTAGCGGAAAACTTGTTCGGTAGCATACCGCAGTCATGCGCCGGTGCGCGTACGGCGTAAGTGTTCCCAGTATAGTTCCGCCTGCTCTTCCTCATCGGTATGAAGCAGCCTTCGCGATGCCCAACGCAACCTTCTTACCGGCGCGGACGCTGCAGCGCTGGCGGCCGCATCCTTTCCCGCTTCCGCGGCGCGAGTCCCTGTGGCTGGACGGGACAGGCAATGATAGCCCCTTCAGTGTATCGAGGACCCTGCTGCAGTGCGTGCTCGGTGTTACGAATGAACCAGCCCGTGTATCGTCTTTCGACGGTAGACTCGGCGATCTGAGCCATGTTCTGTTGGGGTACGGAAGCCGGCGTGAGCGTCGCGAACCATCCATCTATAGGACAAAAGTGCCTACTCCGATGACGAAAATCAAGATGGCTTGTAGATATCGTCGGCCCGTCCGTCGAGCAGACCTTTCTCATTGTCCATACTCCTCACGCTGCGGCTCGCCTGCTTCATGACCATCAACTGCTGCACCATCTCCTCCTCATCCGCATCGAGGAAGCCGAAGCCTGCGAGCTTATTCGCGTTCGGGCTCGTGTACAGCTTGAGGAAGCTGCGCAATATTGGAACGGGCACTTGTGCGCGGCACTCAGCACATACATAGCACATATCCTGGCAGCATGCCTTCTACACAATATACACTCCTGAAGGAAAGGACAAAGAGAGGCACCGCCTCAAATCTCATCCGCCGCAAGCATACTCGAGATGATTGTGGAGGTGTTGACCCCGACGAAGAGCTCAAAGTCTGGGTCTACCTCGCACACAATCTCGTCGCCCTCTGGAAGCTGTGGAAGCTGTCGTGGGTTGCAGAGAGAGATGCCTTTGTCAGTATGGAGATCAAGAACACGATTGGAGACACGACTCACCGTGCCGTTGACCATATACGCGCGAATGATATCCGACATACATGCTGAAGGCCCGCCTGAGAGGTGTGCTGAAGGTGCGAGAGGGCTTCAGCCTCGCGACACTTGCCAACTAACAGAGATATGATAGCACCTACCCCAAAAGCGTTCAAACGAACCAGAGTTGCGCGATCTCCCAGCTCCTGTGCGGCAGCCTTGGCGCCCGAAAAAGGAGTGGCGGGATCATACTGTGTATTGATAGAGAAGGGTCAGCGCAACTCAGTGGATTTGCGATTATGCAGCACGCACCGTGTTCCCTATCACAAGAATCGGGTTCGCGAGGGTTTGGTTGAACGGGCCCTCATAGCGCTCGACGGCGCGAGCGGGCCAAAACGGACAATAATACGTCGCAAACGGCCAGGCAGCTCCGACTGTCCCATAGAACCAACGTCAATAACCCCGATTCGCATTCCTGACTCACCACTGATCATGACGAGGGGCATCAGATTGGAACTTACACATATGCGAGATGTTCTGTGACGTCGAGATGATTCCCTGGAAGACAACAGTCATGTTCGTCGAGCTCTCCCCACTGTCGCTGCAGATGATCGCCTCGGTGCTGTAGGGCGATGACGGAGCTGGTGCCTGCTGCCGCTTCGCAAATGCGCTACGCCAAATAGCCATCATCCTCAGTCAGCCGCGACTCGAGCCTACACAAGCGGGAGGACGTACCCCGCATCCTCATGAGCCTCGCCGCGAATTTGCTCGATGATGGCGGGAAGTGTGGTGTTGACGAGGCTCTGCCATCCAGCTGGACTATACATCATCGTGCGCAAGAGCGCTGCGTGATCATATCGTTAGTTGCCTTCTGCCGTTATCGGTAATAGGGTAGAGAGTTCAACGTACAGCGGAGCTGCCCGGAGGTGACCGGAACAGAGGGGTCCGTGCGGAAGGCATCGTGTGCAGTCTTCAGGAGCACTTGGATGCTTTCGTGGACGTCGAGCGGAGACTGACCTGTGGATGCCAGAGGACACACGTCAGGGCCTGCAAGTGCGCAGCCTGTAACGAAGGCGTTGTATGCTTGGTCTGCGTCCACGAGTTGCTGAGACCATCCCTTTGTACAAGGCGAGCACGATCTCAACTACTCGCATAGAGATGAAGAGACAGACACAGGGAGCATACCAGAGAGACGTCTTCTTTGGAGAACCCCACTGGGTCCACTACACCGTCTATGACGACATGAGCGACACGCTGTCGCAAGAGTGCAATCTCAGACGCGTGATGGACGAAATTGTACGCTGGACGTTACCTCGGGGAACACTAAAAACAGAGCGTCCACGGTCAGTCACAAGGGCACGATGACGAGCAGCACGTCGAGGCACTTACTATTGACAAGCCACGAGCCTACGATCGTGCCATACGACAATCCGATGTAGTTGATCGCGCTCCCAGGGCCATCCAGAGCGTCCGCTAGCGCCGCGATATCGCGCACGGTCGCCGCGGTCCCCACATACTGCAAGTACTTTCCGTTAGGGTGCTGGAGGCAGCGCTTGCCCAGATCCTCGTATTTCTGCTGCATGGCAGACGCCTGTGCAAGGAGAGCCTGGATGTCCGCTGCGTCGGTGAAGTGGCCAAGCGCCTCGATGCCGTTCGTCTCGATCGTGCCCGCGAAGAAGGCTTGCTGTTCTTCGGCGCTGTCGAAACAGATGGTGTCGCCGGGCCTGTGGGAGGGGAAGACGTTTCAGGCACAGACACGGGGCTCGTGGGGTACGGACGAGAATGAGGAGAGGAGATTATCTGACATTGTGAGGGCACCGACGCCGCGAGGGTCCCAGCTGACGACATCGTAGAAGCCACCTGTCTGATCGAGGAGGAGGGCACTAGTAGCGTTCAAGGCTGCTATACCGGATACCCCTGGACCACCTGTATACGCAACGGGGGTCAGTTACGGACAACATCGGCATGCGAGCTGAGGGAATACAGACCTGGGTTCATGAAGACTGTTCCACGGCGCTCATGAGTCGCGTCGGCCTTGATCAGGGCAAGGCGACCAAAGCCAGCTGAGCTATTATGGTAGTCAAGGGGGATGTTGAAGAAAGCACAGGAAAGGGAAGTGTCAAGAGAAGAGTCGCAAGGTCCCCATTCAATAGAGCTGTCCTGTTGATGCTGTTCGTGAATCAGCATGTTTATCGGGATACAAAGTATATGTCGATAACTCACCTGGGAATAGCCACGGTAAACGAGTGTATGAGCGCAGAGAGAGGGGGAAATTTTGCAGAGAATGTGCCAAAGTTTCATGATGGATGTAGATGGGTGGTGAGGATTGGGGTTGAGTGGACTTGCTCTGACCTATAAGGACCGCGAGGGCCTGCGGAAGGCGTCAGCCCTCGCGATTGAGCATACAGCCTATGCGAAGTTGAACTGCGCTCCGCTTGTTCACAGTACAGCATCAATATAGCCAAAAAATCCTAGGTTGTTGCGAGCTGCAACGAGCTGCTGCATACAATCGAACCAGGCTGGGTTCGTAGGTCGGCAATCCATTTGCCACTCAGAGCTTCAGTACAATCAGTAGCCATCTCTCACAGCAGAGGCACAAAACATACCATCCCCACCAATGTTGCTCAACCGCCGCGCCATATTGCCAATGAGAGCTGGCAGGCCGTCGACGTCGCGCCGACTCCGCAGAAACACGATCAAAATCGTGACACCGTACAGCCTCTTTCAAGGTACAGCTGCGCGTGTCGTTTCTGCGGACAGCGGGCTTATACAGCTTAGCAACTTCATCATAGAGTGCACTGCGACTTACAGCACAAGGACCTGATTCAACCTGAGTGAAGGGCAACGCGGCTACCACAGGCCGCTTCAAATTGAAAGCGGCCTGTGGTAGCCGCGTTGGCTAGCGCGCTTGTGCTGCGCCACTGCGGCGAGTTTCCCATATACATGGACTTTGTTCGTTACGCTTCGCTAGTAGGAGCTCTCACTCTGCGTCATA
Organism: Fomes fomentarius; assembly: GCA_022606135.1. Classification (NCBI taxonomy): domain Eukaryota; kingdom Fungi; phylum Basidiomycota; class Agaricomycetes; order Polyporales; family Polyporaceae; genus Fomes; species Fomes fomentarius. Next base: position 607,201 of record JABYQN010000001.1, read on the forward strand.
GGTACTGGGCCGAGAAGTGATGGTAAGGGCAGGATGGATCAGGCGAGGGTAATGGATAGCCCAGAAAAGGGGTGTCGCGTTCCCTACCCTACTCAATTTTTGCGAAATCGCCACCATCGTCTTCAAGGCGGACATCTGGGCCCCCGGCATATGTGTTTGTCTTCATCTGCAACTCGTGCCGTTCTCAATTCGTCATCATGTTACGTTGAGCCGGGAGCCGCGGGACTAACCCTCCGAAATGTCAGAGATGGTAGGGGCAACGAATTCACACTCTCTGGTTCTCCGAAGCAGAAGCCGCCGTCGACCGCGAGGTGGAGTCGCACGAATCTTTGAATTGACTACTACATCCTAGCCCTCGACGCCATGACTGCGGCTAAGGGTATGGACACAGTCGGTGTCGCGAGCACATTGCAAGCCTTGAAGGGAATATGAGTAGTCGCCCGTGTAAGGGCGTGGAGCGGAGAGCTTCACTGAGATGGAAGCCCGAGGAACACAAAACCGAGCTCCGCAAAAGCGAGGCAAGCAGTGTTGTGCGGGTCGACCGCGGGTCAACGTTGACTAATGTCGTCTTGTCGACTAGTCAACGGGTGGCAAAAGTCAAGGAGTCGACTGTTGACTATTCCCGCGGTCAACAGATTTGATAAGCGCCTTACTACGCAATATGATTGGCTGAGGACCAACACGTTCAATGCGCGCGCGATTGCGGTCTGGCGCGTGTCGTGCGCAATGCACAACGCGCACCGCCATTTCTCCTTTCTCTAGTCTCGATCCCACACCTTCTGGAGGATAGCGCGAGGAGGCGCGCGTTCTGAAGAGACCTGTAGACGTCTGGAGCCGAGACTAACCTTTCTCCTGCATCATCGATCTCGGAGCTCCTGGATGAAATTATGTACAGAGTAGCCTTACAATGAGATGACCCCTTGATCAGGCACTACCATGTCGTACACCAAGGACAACCAGACTCACTCTCGATCCTGGTACAGACAACATTTCTACGGTCATCCAGAACATCGGAAGAACTCCCAAGCAGGGGTGGATGGGAATAAGAAGTGCAAAGTCTGGTGCATCCTGTGCTTCGCTACGTGCATGCTTCAGGAAGAGAAGCAGGATCAGAAGTTGTCGTGAAAGACGTGAAATTGTTATTGAGGAGGCTTGTTACTGATCTTCACAAATGACCTCATTACGACACAGTATGGGCCCTTCCAGAGAGAACACCACTAATCTCTTTGAAACTGACCTCACATCACTGTGACATCTGAATTACACACAGGGTTGGAGGCACTCACACAATCAATGTCGATACTTGACGAAGAAGATAAGGACCGAGTGCCGATGTGGCTGCCCTTGAAGATCTGTGTTTCTCTCGAGCAGCTCTTTGATTTCTCGAACACTTTTTGGACTGAGCGGGACAATCGGTATGTAACCAATACATTAAAACAGGAGCTGGAGATATGGAACATCCTCGATATGGATGGGGAAGGGGAAGAGGATGGTAGCAATGGAGATGTAGGATGACCTTACTGACACGATTCTGAACAATTGAATATCCGTGTTTTAGATGAGCCTCTCGCTCACAACGAGCCGTCACTGTATGTAAGACTACACCAATGGTATAGATCCTCCGTCGAGCCTCGAGTCGGAGCGCATATGACGCTGGGTCAACGGCAGCGTGAGAATAGTCGACCGTTGACTGTGTCGACTAGTCGACAAGTCGCACGACCTGTCGTCTGTGTCGTCCAGTCAATCGACCCGCACAACACTGGAGGCAAGTGATTCTTCGCTTGCATCCAGCTTGTTGTCGATGTCAATCAAGCTCGTACGTTGGAGCTCGTGCGTGTGTTAGGATTGTTTGCAGTCGAGTTGCCGAGTCCCGAGAAGGGCAGAGCGCTCTTTGGTGAAAACCTGCAGTGCCATGAGTCAGTCGTCCCCCGATCATGAAATGGGGAAATTGCGGGGCGTGAGAACGCATGCGATAACGTCATTTCTTGTGCCTTTGTGACCGACAACATAGGTCTGAAGAATAGCAATGGGTCGTCTATCGCAATAACGTTTGGTCGAGCATCTGAACGATCGACTGGGGATACAACGTCGCACACAAGACGTTGGACGCCTTGTGTCTTCAACCCAGGGCCCTGACGAGCGAGAATGGTGCGGTACCCACATCAAGCTTCCTGCCCCCACTGCGCGAAGCATGGTGTAAGACTTCCTGGATATTCTCGGTCAGTGACTGGGCTTGGGAGAGCGAAACCCGTCATATTGAATCAAGGATCAATCAAGGAGAGACAAACGTCCCCGTAGGGACGTCAGATGGCTTTCTCACGAATCAATCTATAATCATCCGAGCTCGTAAGGTGGCACCGGATGGGAAGGACGCTCACCTACCAACTTGTGGCACCGACATCGCCGACACTGAAGTAGCGTCCACGCGCGGTGAACCACAATTCCCGATACACCTGCAAACAGCCATGGACGGTTAGGTCAGTGGCATATCCTTTAGAGGACCGGCAGTAGATGTGGCCCGTCTGCGGCGCCGCATATCCCAGTAATGCGGAGCCCGCGTTTGGACAAGCCCAAGCATCGCCGAGGTAAGCCAATACAGCTGTATGCTCTGTACATAGCGTCAGCCACCGGTAGCGGGCACTTCCGACATGCAAACAGACCGACGGGCGGTGACTCACCCCCCGAACCATCGCAGCGATTAGTATCCTTCCGACAAAGAAGTGACTAGTATATAAGCTCTTCGGGTGCAGAGACTCACAGGAGCGTGGAATTGAAGCTTGCTTCTCGTCGACGGGCTGAGCTCTACTGCCAGTGAAAGCAGCTCGTCAACGTTTCAACTCTGAAAAATCTCTTGACAAAGTCAGAATGCTTTTCTGGATGGATGTTCTGCACGTTGAATTCGTGAACCTGGACGGGATCCTGCGGTCAACGAGATTACTGAGGTCAGCGTTCATCAGCCGCTGACTTCATCCGACAGCTTGATAAGGTGCACAAAATACATCGAAGTTAGAAGCAGTAGTAGAAGAAAGAGTCCGCGGTGGGACACATGACTGGCCCGTCCGAGAGATTGGCGGGGCCAAATGAGAAGTCGGAGTAGGACGCGCCGGATACGAGCTTCAAATGCCATGCGACGCCGTCAAAGTTCGCCCATCTCAGAGGAGGTAGAGTGGTAGGAGCGGGGCTCAGTGAGTCGTGGTAGCTGGCCAGATGCAACTGAGCTTGGCGCGTCGGGGAGAGAGCGGGAGGAGAGGGCGGGGCGCCCATGGGCTTGATGCGCCTCTTCTGGTCCCGTTTCGGGTAATGGAGAATCTCCCCACACTTCAACGTTTCAACTTCCGTCACTTCCAACTTTAAATACATGGCACCTCGCCCTTGTCGTCCCCTGCCCCCCACGCCTCTTCTTCACACTTCCTGGTCTCCCTAGGGCGCGACCCGGACGCCATGTCCACCAGCTGCGAAAACTACGGTATCCCCAACGGCACGGTCTGTGCGTGCCCTCCAGGCTTCGGCGGCGCAACATGTTCGCAGCCGGCGTGTGGTGGCAATATCTTTCAAGGCTCGGGGCGCTCCTTGGCCAGCGGATCACCCTTTGCAAATTTGACCTCCTGTTTGTGCGACGATGGTTGGACTGGGACGGGATGCAGTGTCTGCCAGAGCGCGAAGGCATGTCAGGCAGGGTTCTCTGCTGCCCTGAACGGGACTTTCGGAGTCCTGCCGGGTTCTGATCCCACAGCGAACGAGACGTTGACCTGCAATGTCGCGCCGAGGGTGTATGCGGCGGGAGAAATGAGTTGCCAAGTGCAGGTGAGTAGCCAGCCCCCTTATAATTCTTGGTCCAGTGTTATGGAGAGTGCCGCGGGCTAGTGGTCAGCGGTTTTCCGTTATCGCCGTCGGCGGGTCACTTGATTGCTTGTGCCTCCGTATCTGTGAACCCTACTAGGCATCTCGTACCCGTCGCAGGAGGGATCAGATCTGTTGCGACCAATACTGATACGCTCCTAGAATCCTACCCTCCAAGCGCTGTTCCCCGGCTTATCAACGCTGACCATTCTTCGCACACTCAATGCTTCGTTCACTCCGCTACCCAACACAACAGCGTTTGGAAGTAGCGGGTCAATTTACGCTCAGCTCTTCTACAACGGCGTCGAGCAATTCTATTGCTCGGCAGACTCATGCACGCAAGACCTTGGTTCAGACCATGGTAGCGCCGACTGGGAGTGCCAGAATCTCAAGTGCACATGTCGGCCCAACACAGACTTTTGCGGAAAAGTCCAATTGTCGAACCTCACGGGCGTCGTCAATACGCTCAGCGGCACTCTGGGTATCTCCTGTGACGCCCCTGATCCCGACAACACCGCAACGTGCGCCTTCAAGCAGCAAACAATCCAGCAGGTCTTTGGATCTGCGGGCCTTGCACTTAACGGTTGCGCGTTTGGCGAATGTGTCACGCAGAATGTCATAGACACAGTCTCCGGCAACACAAGCACTACCGAAGGCAGTGCTGGAGGCTCATCTCTCAGCGGAGGAGTCATAGCTGGTCTGGCAGTCGTTGGCGGCCTTATCGGCCTTGCACTGCTGTTGCTCGGACTTGGATGGCTTGAGCAGCGTCGCGCCCGTAAACAAATCGCAGGAACCCTGAATCGCACCGGCGGCGTCGCTGTGGCCTGGTCGGACATTAACTACTTTGTCTCACACCCATCGTCCGGCTTCTCTCTCCGTCGTCGTCGCTCGGATGACACGGAGAACAGAAAAGTCGTCCTCGACAGCGTCAGCGGACGCGTCGTCCCTGGCGAGATGATGGCCATTCTCGGACCAAGCGGTGCAGGCAAGACCACCCTCATCGAGATTCTCGCCCAGAAGCACAAGTCGGGGCAGATGCTCGGTGGTGTCTCCTTCCCCGGAGCGGGCGACAAGCCGCCACGCGTTGGTTTCGTGCCCCAGCAAGACATCCTCCCGCCGATGCTCACTGTGTACGAGACCCTGCTCTTCGCCGCACGACTCCGTCTTCCCGAAGGCGTGCCGGACTCGGAGAAGAGTGCGCGCGTGGACGATATCATGGACCGCTTGGGCATCGCAAACCTTCGTGACGTGCGTGTCGGTGATGGCGAGAAGCGCGGCATAAGTGGCGGTGAGATGCGGCGCGTGAGCATCGGCCTGGAACTCGTCGCGCGGCCGGACATTTTGCTGCTTGATGAACCGACGTCGGGGTTAGACTCGGTGTCGGCGGCTAAAGTAGCAAAGGTGCTGCATGCGCTCGCCCACGATCCTGATAATCCGACCGCGGTCATTGCTTCTATTCATCAGCCCAGGTATGTTTCTTGCGCATGGCTTGTGGCTCTTGCCACTGCGTACAGCGCTGACCGCACCTGTCGTACGTTTCTAGTTCCCAGTTGTATCACTCCTTCGATCAGATCTTGTTGCTCTCGCACGGCCACGCTTTGTACTCCGGCCCCGGAGGGTTCGCGCCTGCGGAACACTTTTCCGCGAGGGGCGTGGCATACAAGGAGGGTTACAACGTTGCCGATTACCTCCTCGAGCTCGCGAGCGACCCGCCCGTAGGGCTGTTCGAGCTTTCCAACCGTTCGCAAAACGGCGTCTCCCACTCGTCGTCCGACGACGAAGTCGAGAAAGGGCTGAGCGGCGGCATACAACCGGACAAGCCGGAGAGCGTGGAGGGGCCGAAGCGGAGGTCACGGTTCAACTTCCGGAGGACGCAGTATGCGGCGACGTTCCTCACGCAGTTGGAGGTCCTTTCTGGGAGGGAGTGGAAGGTTTTGCGGAGAGACAAGACGCTGTTCCTCGCGCATATTGGCGTCGCGTCTGTATTGGGAGTCTTCTGCGGTAGGTGATCTGAAAGTGAGGGATGTGCGTGGCTTTACTGACTGGTCGGCTTGATCAGGTGGTTTGTACTTCAAAGCAGACATCACGATCGCTGGGTTCCAGTCCAGAGTGGGCTGTTTATTCTTCTTGGTTAGTAGACTAGCGAGATCTCAGCACGCATCGGTCACTGATACGCATGTCCTCACCTGCAGGGCGCGCTCATCGCTTTCTCATCTCTCAGCGCATTGTATAACGTTGTAGAAATACGCCCGCTGTTCCTCAGGGAACGATCGGCATCATACTATAGGTGTGTTATTCTGCCATTGATGATACCATGAACGCGACTGAAAGCTCTTTCAGTCCCGCCGCGTGGTTGTTGTCTCGTTTTGTCTTTGATGTCTTGCCTCTTCGTATCATACCCACCATCATTGTATCCACTATGTAAGTGCTCAACCGCCGTACCGCCGTATTCAAAACATCGTCGCTGATCCCTTGACAGCACATATTGGATGGCCGGCCTCGCTCACGATGCGGCCCATTTTTTCAAGTTCCTCTTCATCTTGGTCTTGTACTCTCTCGCCATGACTCTCTTCGTACGTCCTGCGCCTCTTTTGCCGTCACGCAATGCTTACCCTGGCTTGGTAGAACTTCCTTCTCGCGACCGTGTTCCGCAACGGGGGGATCGCCATATTGTGTTCGGCGCTCACCGCGCTCTACCAGATGACGTACGCGGGCTTCTTCGTGCATTTGAACGACATCCCTCCGGTCATCCGATGGCTACAGTGGCTCTGCCCGATGAAATACACGCTCGAGGCGCTCTCTGTCAACGAAGTGGGCTCTGGCCTCATGATCCAGGATACACTGCAAGGCGTGCCCATCAGTGTGTCTGCCGCGCTGATCATGCAAACGGTGAGCCTTACTCTGTTGCTGTTTTGCTGCAATTCCCCCCCGCTCGAAAACAAAAAAACTGATTTGGAGGTGCGCAGTTGTTCGGATTTGGGGAGAACAACTACTACAGGGACGTGCTTGTGCTGTTCGCGTACATCGTGGGCTTTGCGATCTCCGTGATCTTTGTCGTGTGGCTGAAGGTGCGCGAGCGGCGGTGATTCCGTGTGTTGGATGTACCAGGATAGGATACCCACGGCTTGTGGGATGATGGGTGTGTTCGGCCCGACTCGGTGTAATGAAAGACGCGATTCTTGATATGTTGAAGAGATGCACACCCTCGCTCCTTGCCTGCTTGTCTCCTTGGGTGTGACTTTCTCGACAGTGCAACGAGCAAGATGTCAAGTGCTTCACTGTCAGGCTGCTGTACTGTACTCACTGCATCGAAAGCACCCCATGGGCCATGTCCAGGGTTTCGCGGTGGAGTAGGATATGGAGGGCGCTAGCAAGGACGCGACGAGGAGGAGACGACAGGTTAGGGTTTGCTTAGTCAGCGAGAGGTGTACAGGGTATGTACACGGGACAGTAGGACCACGACGAGGTCATCGATCATCACTGGAGCTTGACTTGGCTGTCTCTCCAATTAGGACGACTCCAGCGGCTAGACCACAGGTAACAAGCATTCTCAGTGATCCGCCCGGACTACAATAGGCGACGGACACAGTGATTCCTGAAGCGGGCACGCTCGAACGGGGCGCGTCCTCTGAGACAGTTGTGCGGTTCTACTTCTGACCACTATGATATATGCGCATGCTCACGAAGCCGTTTGCATAGAGCGTTCCCGATAGCAAGCTGTATCAAAATGACTCATGTCGCGCACGCAAGCTGTCCACAGTCGCGTTTGCAATGCCGTCGCCGAACGCGCCCTCCTTATGGTGTTCACGGCGGTGATTTCACACCTGACCTCGTACGGATGGGGCAATTCACCGGAGTGACGGATCGGTTGCGGTCAAAGACCGAAAGAGGTTGAGAGATACTTTATCGCTCGCGAGTAACCTCAGGCCCGTGATAGGTGAGTCCAACTCGCTGTCGAACGATTCCTCTCTTCGTTCAATTATACAGTCCATTATTATTTCTGGTTATCAGAAGTAAGCCTTCTTCTAGCTGCGTGTCACATATGGGGACGTTTTCCTGACTTGGGGTTACGTTACAGGATGTCTACGTCTCTTGGTGTCAGTCCTGCGAACGGTGAGCCCGCCATCACCGTGTGTCGCCGTGCTGAAGGTGAAGTCCGATTGAGAAGCCGTTGGAATTTCGGCATCGCGATCGCTACAAGGAAGGGTTCGTTCCGATCGTGTATGTTGCTCCCTTCTGGAGTCGCGGGATGTCTGCCGCGTGGCTGAAGGAGGGTATAGCATGATGCGTTCTGATGTATCTAGAACCCGGGACAAATGATTGCGCCATTATCTGGTGGATGGGAAGCAGTGTGTGTGAGTGCACGATTGTCATGGCTCTCCCTTTTAACTCATCGCAAGGAATGCATAGAACGCCGCAGGGCAAGGAACCACGTCATTTGCTACGCGATGCATGGCATGAATGTTCCTTTGCTCTTCTCCAACTTGGTATTCGAGCGAGGATTCGCCAGTCCGGCATCAATTTGACCGTTGGGAGACGGAACCGAGCAGAGGCTCAGGGGTGGCTATCACTCCCGTGAGTATCCCGGTGAACGACTATACTATGCATTGTGCTCGACTCCGGGTCGTGAACTGATGCTACCACGGTCATAGATATGCATCACAATCAGATTCTATGGTTTTCTCCTGTGGTAATCTGTGGCCGTCTCGCCTGGGGAGCAGTAGGATCCACACAAAACGTTGTATTTGATGGCATGGTGCAAGCTTACCGTTCTCTCACCGCACAGCGCCACACACCTACATGACATGTGTGAATATTGGTACACGCCCCAAGCATAAGCTGTTTCCAGTGGATTCTCAGTGGTTCTTCGGAGCGTGAATCGCCGTCATTACCAAGTGCAGCCAACTTGACCTGTACAAACGCAGCAAACCAACGTATGATTGCGTCAGAGTCATCTTTCACGCGAGTGGTTGCGGGCCTCAGAATTGGGCTATAAAAGCCTGCGGGTTGCCCAACTGTCCAGCATTCGACCTCGTTCGAACCCAGCTCTTCAACAACCTCCTCGCAGCCCACTCCCCCTCAGCCCACTCTCTGCTCTTCACCATGAAGGTCTTCAGCAACTTGTTCGTTACCGCTGCCGTCGTTGCCCTCGGCGTCGTCAACGTCTTCGCTTTGACTGGGGACCAGCTCGCCGACGAGATTGATGCAGTCACTGCCGAGTCGGGCAATTTGGCGACCGCCATTAACGCGCTCAACCTCACTAACTTCCCGATTCAGGGTAGCGTACGTACTTATTTGTTTTCTACGAATCGCCTTGTGGCATCTAACAGTACCACTATGGTTCAGATCATTGCCCAAGGTTTGGGAAACATTACTACTACAGTCGCCCAAGCAAACTCTCAATTCGACGTGAGTTGCGGCCTTCCAGCTGCCAGCGTAGTATTTCCTTCCGCTAATGTCAATTCATAAAACCTACTAGCCTAACCAGACTCCCTTCGACTCTACAACGGCCGAGACAATCGCGGCTGTCTTCACCGACTTCGTCATTATTCATCAGTGAGGGTTGATGAGCTATGTTCCTTCGATTGCTTTTAACCCCTCCATTCTTCTCTAGGAACCTATTGAGGGTCATCATCGGCAAGGAAGTACGTGTAATTCTCGTTATTTAATTGCCATTTCCTGATGGTGCTCCCTTGGCAGAGCCTCGCCGGGCGGTTCGGTTTCACCGCCCCCATCGCTTTTGCCTTGAGGTCCCTGGAGGGAGTAGTTGACGTCAGTCTGCCAGACCTCTTCCACCGTCGCATCGCGCTTACTGTCTGGTATCATGTCAGACATTCTGCTTCAGCGCCATAGCCCTCATCCCTACCTCGGCGACCGAAGCGAATGAACAGTTTGTGAGTCCTCCTTCTCGTTACGACCTACTCGCACGATCCTGATGATGCGCACAGGCTGCGTTGAACGAAACGTTTATGGACGCCAATGCCGCTTACGGCTTCTGAACAGCTCGTCCTGTACCAATTCGGCGAGTGGTCCTTCGACTTCGACAACATGGCAGTTCCTTGTCACTCTATATTGACCAGCTGCCCTGCAAATTGATGAAAGGATGGGTGGCAAGGGTGACTATTTCTTGATCAGCGTTCTCGGGTTCCGATTCTGTTGCCGGCATGATGTGACTGCGAACATCTTTGTACGTTCTTGTGAAGTGGAAAGCTACTGTGGTAGCGATTTCTGTGCTGATTACCAATGAATATGACAAGTTTGGTCTTATTCGTCGTAGTGGCTGCGCGTTCGTGCACTCGAGTTGACTGAGAGTGTACAGAACGCGCTTCTATGGGGCCGAAGTGTTGTTTCGCGATGACATCTAAAAGATATGGTTGTTCCATCATGCAACCGCCTATATATAAGGTCCGCCTTTCAATCTGTCCTCAGTGGCTGAGCGTAATGCCTCCGCACTGAACCCCCCAGGCTTACTCGGATTTTTGAAGTTTCAATTCCCACGATCTCTCGACCCTCCATCCGAGTCTCAGGGTATTACCACGAAGTACTGCCGCAAGCTGTTCACTATTTTGGCCCCCAACGGTCCCTTTTCGGAGACAGTAATGTTACCGGAACCATCACGAGATACGAGCAGCATCTACCGGTACCTCTACCGTTCGCGGGAGGTCCCGGTCCGCCATCTTGTGAGCTGTGCTCAGGCTGATAGCTTGTACGCCACCCACTGCTGGCATACCACCGCTATACGGTGTATTCCCGGACCAGTTTACTTGATAGAATCGCCTTCACTGTTCAATATCATCTTGCCGATGAGTCGGACATAGGGTGACTCGGCTAGTACCGGTGCACAAGAAGTGGTCGCTGACTTGTCCAGTAACCGGCGAGCTAGATTTGTATCTACGGAAACATGAGAACTTTGAACTGCCACCTGCCACGACTCGGAGCTTACACCCCACCTGGGAACCTCTTGGTTACTGCCGCGCACGAGCATGTGGGTATATCTCGTTCGGACACCTGACAGATGATCATGGTGTCATTCCGCTTGGAACATCGGAGAGGCATGTACTACTAACACTGTCCATGACTTTTCCTTTTCGACCTCTCTGCCATTGCTTCGCTGCCGTGTAGCGCTATAAAGGTTTAGCCCGGGTTTCCTTCCATTCTAGCCATTCAAGTTGACCTGGTCCTCGAGGTCGGATGGCATTATGCCAGACTCCCACTCTCGGAACTGTGGTACCATACCACGATGCTAGTACAACGTGCTGTATGTCCCGTTGAGCCAGGCGATTACTACTGATCCGCAGCAGTGAGCACAAAGGGGTTAAGACTGATCGCCGTTCACCGGTGCATTGGTGGCAGCCCAGTGGGTGGTTGAACTTCGTTGATGTGACAGGTGGTAGAATTATATCATAGCTATCAAATGCAGACCTTTCCATCGCACCTACAACGACGGTAGAGTGGGCGGACGGGCCTAAGCCTCAGCGCTCCGGCCTGCGGATACACCAGCTGGAGAATGATCAATGACAGCCCAAGCGTAGCGTCACTAAATCGGCGAGCTTACTGGTGTCAGAAGGTCACTCACTGGACTCTGCTTTGGGCACTGCGCCTTTTCGCGAGTCCTGCCTGGCAAAACGGACTGGGTGGTCGAGTAACCTCGCTCCCGGATCTGGTGGTACAACGTCCTCGGAGGCAGTGTCGTGCCAAAATTGTAAGGTTTGTCATATGGAAGAAGTTACGTTGAGGTCCCGTTCTAGATGTACTCTGTGGGATTGTAGATGGCCCTGGTATTATGGCATAGCGACATGCAGCTGTTGGTGTCGAAAGGGGCCTGGAAATAGTTGAACCCAGTGTGTCCAAGTTGGCCAGGGCGGTTCCGGGGCCAGACGGTCATTCGGAGCCGCCTGCCAACAGAGAAGCACTCTGAATACTTTATCCGGGAACGCACACGTCAAGAGTAGCATTGTGTGTTGCTGTAGGTGACAACTTTGCATGGGTCCGAGAGAGATAGGGATCCATACGTCTTGCAGTCCTCGAGTCCGAGTTCGTCGTGCTCCGATCGCAAGCCGGACTCCGGAGGAGTCGCACAGTGGCAGCGCTTGCGAGTCGGTCAATGTTACATTCCGCAGCCTTGATCTCTCGGAAGATGCATGTATCCGCGACTATTCGTTGGTCACGACGCTCCAGTATTAGCTGTGGCGCAAACCACTGGCAGGAGGCAGGAGGATAAGCAGGAGTCAATGTCAGGTATGTCCCGAAATGGAAATTCAGCACACTGGGCGGTTAAATGGAAATGTACAGCGCGCCGCGGCGCACCAACAAGCGACGTCCTGGAGTCTGTACGATTCCTGGAAGAGCTACGTTCTGATTACATCCATAGGCGACGCCCCTAGATTCAACTCATGGTTGGCCCATCGGAAGATGCGCTTCCCCGGAAGGCGGTACTGTGGGTGCATCTACGACTCCTTCGATGCATGTGGCTGACAGATGAACAGCGATAATACTCTCCTCCCACGGTTTAGATCCTGCACGATCTTAACATTCAGCTTGCCTCCATGGGCAGCAGCCTCTGTGAGTAGCAACATTGATTTCATTTCGTCCCTTGCGCAATCTCTATGCTTGTGAATACAAGGCAATCGTGGATACGATGTACACATGCCAGCCATCCATATCCATCCACCAACTCCGATCTTAGTGGGAGGCTCAGATACAAGGCATACCAATCCACCTGCGGGTCTTCACAAAACCTACTCGGATCGACTGGCGTCAGTATCCTAGGGACGACCGCCCCGCAGTTTTGGTATTCGCCTGACTCGCCGCTGCGTAAGTCCTTCTCGTTCATTTTCAAGACGGTCGTCTCCTCGAGCGTTCCGTTCGCCGCCGGATTCTTCGGGTCGACTGCTCAAGCCTTGAGCAAAACGATCATCACGGCGATCGGGAGCGCCCCTCAGTAGGCCTCTGAAGTCGACGATAGCAGCGTCAGGAAGTAATAGGGTATGTACTCACGGTCTACCCACTCACGCGTTGTCGTCTCGAATCATCCAAGCATCGCGACTCCTAGCGCTTCTCTAGGCATTCTGGAGGCCTAGGAATGTTCATCCTCCAAGGCCTCCTCGCTATAGCATCATGAGTAGACCTATCACGTCGTAGTCCGCCGGCTGATACGTGGCACTGGCGGTTCAACACCAGCCTGCTCCCGCGCAACGCCGCTCAAGAAATCAATACGGCCTCCGCTGACTTCATCAGGATTGTATAAACGTACCAGTATGCCCTGAGATACGCTCGACTGAGACCCTCACTCAATCGCCTACTGCGTGCTAGTAGGCTCAAGCCAGCCAGACCCATCGACTTTAGTTCGCGGGCTCAGACTGTGCGTGCGACTAGTCATGAACATTACATTCACCGGGATCTCAGCAGGGTTTGAATGTGATCATGCTACTGTAATACATTGCACGGGCCCTTCCAGCCTTCAGTACTCAGCAGGGACACGCTGGACCTGATGCACGAAACGCTAAGCCTTAGCGTGATACATTATACCGCATCCCGAACAACCTCCGGGTTCTTACACTCCGCGCGAAACCGTGGAAGCTGTGTTATGTTTTTTTGTGCAGTGCCGACTCGGAATATCGGAGTTCGGCGACAAAAGCCCAAGTTTTGATCTACAGAGGGGGCTACCAAATCACAGCCCCCGAGACGGCCCATCCGTTTCGAGCGGAACACGGGAACCTCTTAGTATCCGGAGTTATCGAGTCTGACTATGAGTGTACTGTACTCTGAGTGCAGCTTTGGAAGGCACGGTCTTGGACGACACCAAGCGGACAGTACAAGCTGCTTCAACGTGACCGGCCTGCAGGCAGGGGCAGAATTCTGCCGCAGCTCACCCATCCATCGGGCGCTAAATAGCGCTTATGTCCTGCGCAGTAATGTTGCATTCCAAGTGCGCTTTGTTCTGTTGTTGCTCATCGGATGCGTCACTCCGATAAATTGATCTGATTCCCGTGCCTGCCATTGAGCGATAAAGTATTATCGCTTGTATGCATATTTGTCACAGCCGCCCTGTCTGCATCAGGTTTCAACGACAACACCGCTCGTGCTGCCCAACGCTGTCCGCCGTGGCCCCCTTCATTCTAGTGGTCCCATGAAAAAACTTGTTTATACAGCAGAGGCGGGGTATGAGTCAAACCCGCGGGAGACCTGCTCACCGAGTCACTGAACCTGTAACAGTTCAATACCGGCGCTGAATCACTTGAGCTGGCTCCGGAGCCACGAGCTCGGCTTATTCGTACGACCGGGCATTGTAAAAGTACGTGGCGCGCTCCGTCATAACCGTTGTGACGCCGCCGCACTCTAAGCCTGAAGTGTGCGTCTGCGGTACCCCGAACTCTCTCTGAGAATCTCGTTGACCCTGGAGTCCGTTTCATCCGCCGCGAACATGTCGCGAGTAAGGTCTGTGTCGAGATACCATCGGGAATACCCTGCCCGGCACGGACAGGGTGGTCTTGGGCGGTGAGCGGAGAGCACGCATCAAATGATTCGTTCCTCTCCTTGAACAAAGACAGTCGGCGTCACAGTGAGATCGATTGCAAGCAAGCTGTTGGGTCCCAAGAAAGTGTCATCCCTCGCCAAAATCCACATTCTGATGAAGCGTCTCATGCCTGCGATGGCGCGCTCATGGGCTATAGCCACAATGCACGCTCGGTCACAGCTTCATTCGCAAAGTCACTGGGTTGCGTTCACAGCCCATTCTGGTAGGGCAGACCGATCTCTATCGGCCTTTAGGCAGAGGTAGGTATAAAACACCCAAGTCGAGAGTGAGTTTCGTCAGTTTCACTTCATCTCCTCTTCTACACAATGCCTTCTCACTCATCTGTTGCTGCTACCTTCCGCCTTCCCGATACCCTGGCTGACTGGCCATGGCATCGCCGCCTCAACACCCACTACCGAGAAGTGAAGGCCGCCTCGGCATCGTGGCTAGAGTCTTTCAAGGCGTTCAACCCCAAAGCCCAAAAAGCCTTCAACAAGTGCGATTTCAGTACGTTGACCTTCGTGCAGATCCCGACAATGAAGAGTTGCTCACCAATGCTTTGCTTTCTCTAGACCTCCTTGCCTCACTTGCCTACCCAGACGCAACCAAGGGTGAGTGACAAGAGCGTTTTCCGAGGAATGCGGGATCCTGATGGGCTCTTGATTGCAGACCAACTACGGGCGGGATGCGATTTGATGAACGTCTTCTTCGTATTCGATGAATACTCAGATGTCGAAGACGAGAAGACCGTTCAGCGTTTCGCTGACATCATCATGGATGCGCTCCGCGACCCCCGCAAGCCACGGCCCGCGGGGGAGTGCCTCGTCGGGGAGATCACGAGACAGTGAGTGCCTCCTTCTCATCTTCCCCCTTCTCGTGCTCATTTGAGCACCAGGTTCTGGGAGCGCACGATCAGGGTCGCGAGCGCGCCGTCCCAACGGCGGTTCATCCAGACATTCGACGACTACTGCCAGTCTGTCGTCCAGCAGGCGGCAGATAGGGACACGAAGCACATCCGCGACGTCGAGAGCTACATGGTCATCCGGAGAGAAAACATCGGCGCGAAGCCATCGTTCGCCCTTCTCGAGCTCGACATGAACCTCCCCGACGAGGTGTTGGAGCATCCCGCGGTTGTTGACTTGACGACCTGGGCCATCGATATGATCATCATCGGAAACGTGAGTCACACTACGCTCCCCGGAAGAGTTGGGCATACATAACTGACCTGCCTCGCTGCGCCCGTAGGACATCGTTTCGTACAACGTCGAGCAGTCTCGCGGCGACGACGGGTGCAACGTCGTCACCATCGTCATGCACCAGTTCGGCGTCGACGTGCACGGCGCAATGGACAGGATTGCCGAGTGGCACCAGGATCTTGCCGACAAGTTCCTCGCCCAGTACGACAATGTTCCGTCGTGGGGCGCGGAGATTGACGCGCAGCTCGCGCGCTATCTCGACGGCATCGGGAACTGGGTGCGCGCGAACGATACTTGGAGTTTCGAGAGCGAGCGGTATTTCGGTCGCAATGGCCCGGCGATCGAAGCAAGCCGCTGCGTGGAGCTGCTCCCTCGGGTCTCCGTTCCCGCGCCGAAGCCTCAAGCTTCGGAGACCCCACGAGACCGAAGCGGGTTGGACCGAAGTTCGCGGTCTTGCGGGCAGTACTAGGTGCGCTTGTGGTGATGCGGTTGCCGTTACGACGTTTGGGATGTGCTTGTAAAAATTTTTCTTGCCTTACTCTCGACTTGATCCTTGACTTGGCCACCTAGATGTATCTTAGATATTTATGTCATCTCCTGTCTTCAAGGAACTGTCTATTGGAGACAGCTACCTGGGGTCAGGAGAACCTGTATTGTATAATTAGGATAGATACATTATTAATCATTTGCTATTACCATTCGTACCTTTAGATTCGGGCCACGCAACGGCAGCTGTCTTGAGTGGAGTACCCTGTCAAGAAAAGTTGCACCGCTCCTGCACGTATGTGACCGCCGGAAAGGGTGACACGCCACTTGAGGGGAGGTGGGTCCAGATAGCTATCCTCAGTATGATCCGGTACCAAGGGCGGTCTCGTTACTACTCACCTGCTCCATTGTGGTTTGGCATTTTGAGTGCGTCCCGAGGAAGCTTCCAGCGCATCATGGCTCGACCACAATGATCATCTGTCGGATGATCCGCGGGCCCTCAATTCCGTTCAGGTGGTAGCTATGCAATGTCAGACGATTGAGGACAAAGTTATGCGCGCGCGAGGGAAGCCCGTGTGGTTGAATGTCGTCTATCACGGATGTGCTAGCGCGGGATACTTATTCTCATCTCTAGCGTATTTCCCGACGTTTCGACGTGGTATTCGTTGAGATACAGACTCATCCTCTGCATGTGGCATGTAACGGGCATGTTTGCGATCCTTAGTCGAGTCGGGGAACAGTGAGCGTGAGGTCGATTCCTGGTGACACGTAACGGTACGATGGACAAACGATACCACAATAAGCGCTAAACGCCCGCTTGATCGGACCGGTCATCCCATTCTCAGTGGCTACATGCGAACCTGAGAGCGCGTGAACACCACCACGGCCTGGGGTGGTTCCCGGTCATGGAACAATCATCCCTCGCGGACTAGCATGGCGTTGATTACAATGAGGGAACAGCCATGCCGCATAAAATTCGACCGGCAATTCATCGAGTAATTAACGACTAAATAATCTAGTGCCTGACCCTAGGCAGTACAGAGGGGACCGTATTCAAATAATGTAGTCCTGAGCAAACGTCATCAATGGAAAACTTCAAACATCGATTCCGATACCCATCGGCCAATCCTGGTGCCTTGCAAATTAATGGAGCATGGTCCAGTGTGGGCCTTCGCCACATTGGTGGTGCATCCATGCAGGAAGGACCCGGAGATGGATTTGTAGCGGTAGGAGACGGGATCTACAGCGGAGTATGATAGCTACTCATCCCAGTGGTAGTTTTCCGGGCTTATCTCTGGCACCTCGGTACGGCCAGCGCAATTGATGTTTCGCGGGAAAGAAGCTCTCGTAATGCCTCCCGAGGCCGACGAACACCGCCCGAGCCATCGTCTTTCCGGGACGATACGGAGCGTGCGTGGAGCAGCCATGCCGCAACGAGAGTTGACTGCGAGTCTTCAGCCAGTCCTTGAGATTGTGATAGTTTTCGTGCGGTGTCCGACCGCGCACCATCGCGGGATGGTAGGCGGATGGTGGTACATTACTCCTTGCAATCGGATCACTTGCACCCGCCACTGCGATGCATTGCGGAATGGGCTGCGCGAGACAAGGCCGGAGTCTGGCACCCATGACCACTCTGCTGTGCCTGTCATTGAAATCGTGCGCGCCCAAGATAGTGACCAGGATCTCTGTATCAGATTACCGCGAATCTTGCACTCCGCCCATATCCTGCATAGGCGGACACCTCATAAACCTGCCCTGGACAAGCATCTACCCATAGAAACGGGCTACGGCGACATGAGCACAAGGCTACTCCGTTAGCCACCTTTGAGAGCGCTTAATCCCCCTCATATGGGTTCTTGACTTCTCGCCAATACGACGCGCGCCCTAACCGTGCATCCTGTCGGAGCGTGTAGCTCCCTCAGTACTGGCGCTTCCGCGATCAATAACTCTCTTCAGCATCCGCCCCCGTGTTGGTCTGCGTAAACCCCGTGGACAGTGGGATACACATGGCCCATTGCAGTGGCCGGACCCGAGACTCACGGACGGAATGAACCGAAAGAAAATTGATAACAGATGAATGAATCGACCGTTCCTTACCTGCATGTCCGCGGCCGGAAGATGGGAAGCGTCGTGTTCGCCTTGGATCGCGCCAGAATTTGACAAGGTTATCGATGGCCACAGCAGCCGGAAGTCGCGGCGCTCCTATGATTCCGGAGGGTGAGAGTTACAGTCGCAGACAACATAGACGTTGTGTGGAACGCGGAGCGGAGCATTGATATTTCCGGTAACATCCTGTCACTACCGCCACGATCGACACGCTTTGGTAAGTGGTTAGCGTAACGTACCGAGAAAGGCACCGGCGTACGGGCCGGGACAAAATTGAATGCTTGTGGCTGTTATAGCAAATACTGGGGAACAAACATCATGAGCTGTACAAACTCTTAGCGTGTTTACTTGTGCAACTCGAGCGCTCTAAGGCGTGAAGTACAAGGTCGGTTGACATTGACAATACACAGCTTGAGATTTGCCTGCCGCGCGACGTGGAATGGAAAAACTGCTTACTTTGACTACATTCATGAGGTTGGTGGAGGTGGTAGCATGCTTTCAGTCTAGCCCTCTACTGATGCTGTGAGGTACCCACGTGGAGAGAAGCATTGACGTGCATGCGGTTGACCTGGACGGGCGACACTGCTGACCTCCACCAGGACATGCCATGTCGTTGCTCTTACTCGGTTCCGTGGGGCTCGTTCCCGAGAGAGCAATGTACATGCAGCCACTGAACCTTCATCCTGCATTCCATTGCGTCAAATTGCTTGCCGTGCCACCGCACGCGACACCAGGCTGACAGAATCACTCACGCTAGGGATGCGCGATTTTGATCTTGCGGGTCATGGCACGCACAGGACGTGCTCGCGTCCGTGCTCCACGTACATGTGTCTGGAATTCACAATGTTGTCGCAGGATGGGCGGCCGCGATGCGCGCTGTGGTCGGTGAGTTAAAACTTGTTACTTCCGATAGCATCGCCTCTTGAGCGCTGAGCGGCTGACAGGTTCTACTAGTATGGAGCCCGGTCGCAGTCAGGCATACCGATTGCAAGCAAAGTACTGCACACTTACTAAGCTACGGTCAACATTGACACGATCGCGACTGCTTTTCAGCCTGAGGTCCCGTTGCTACGAAACTATTGGTGATAGTTGTCCATGTACCGCGTTGAGAAATATCGGCGCTGGAATGCTTGAGGATGCCGAAGGTTGTAAGAACACAAATGAGCAATGCTTTCAGCCCAGCCATCGTAGTAAGCCCAGTTGTGAGAGTTCCAACTTTTCATCGTCACGGTGCGGAGTGCTTCGGAGTTGATGAACAAGCGGTGGGCGTCTGATATGCCAATTTGGGATTTACGCCACCGGAACCCGGATCACCCCGAGATGACTTTTTGGTTTCCAACCCGCACCGCTAAGCTGTCTATTTGTCAAACCCGCAGACGTCTCCAATGTTTCCACCATGTGAACTGGCTGCCGAAAAAAACATAGGCGATTCCATTCCATGCGTAACAACAACACGGACTAGCATGCAGCTCGGTCAAAGCTGTGGTGAGGACCATGAGGTGATGATAGCCAAGTTTGGCGTAAGCAGTATCGCTTCGCCACTGGCATCCCCGTTGAAGAAGGTAGTGAGTGTCCGGTTTTGCATTTGTCGTGTAAGGCGAACGTGCCTCATCCACACGCCGTTCGTTTCAGCCTTAGTTGATGAGTGGAACGCCTAGATCTGCCCGCTCATCTGACTCAGAGTCACAGCTACTGCCACTCATGAGCGGTGTGTCGCAAGTAGCTTCCGAGTCTACTCAGACCGACGGAATACTCCAAGCTTGACCTGACGGGATATGGTGAACGTTGTGTGTCCAGCTAGCCACAATCGAGATCCGGCACAATCTCGCCAGGTACGACGCCTCAGGAATGATGCGCCACTCCACCCTCAACTCAGCCGCGTGCGCGCGGTCCGGAACTTGATTCTTACATCGGCTCCTGGAAGCCATGACCCTCATGTACCTGTGTGGCTATCCCCACCAAAACCATCCACAATCTCTCTCGGTCGCAAAGGTGAATGTTACAGCACCATTTCGGTCGGTCTGGGTGCTAACTACTTTGATACGTCGCCCCGGATGCTCTCGCGTGCGTACATCACGAGTGGAGCCGGAGACGCAAATTTCTATGTTTGCCCGAACAGCCTAGTTGCACACTCACCGCTGTTCGTCTCTTCCTGTGATGACGGTGCATTCACATGCACTATTTTCCCCAATCGATCGCGTATAAGAGCTGGCTGTTTGTTTGGCTGGACGTTAGCCCAAGCACGACACTCGCAGCAATCGAGAGCGACCAGACATGTATGGACAATTCCACACCAGCAATGTCCTCTTCGAGTTCTACAACTTCCGCGGACGCACGCCGTCCCTCCCACCCCTCTTGACCGCCAATCCAACATCTGTTGTGATTACCATTGTATCCCTGGCGCTTCTCTACCACTTTTTCTCAACCTCCATATCACGCAAGAATTTGCCCCCAGGCCCGCGAGGGTTGCCTGTCGTCGGCAATGTCTTCCAGCTCTCGAACGACGTCTGGTTCAAGTTCACCGAATGGAAACAGACCTATGGTACGCAGGTTTAGGCGCCGTTCTCGTATTGATCCATTAATATTGACGCTGTCTACCGTGACGTTGCAGGTCCGATCGTGTACCTCAACCTCGCGGGACAGAACGTGATCGTACTGAACTCCTTGCAGACCGCAGCGGATCTCCTCGACAGGCGGTCGACGAACTACTCATCCCGCCCTAACTTTGTCGTCGCGTGCAATATGTTGACCGAGGGCCTGTTCTTCGTGTTCCAAGGGTATACCAACCTGTACGTGTCCTCTAAAAACGCTTACACTTTGCCATGTTGCTGATCACTGACCTACCGTGCTCACAGGTGGCGCCGCATGCGTCGCGCGGCGCACGAGGGCCTCCACCACGGCGCTGTGAAAGACTTTCTCCCGCTACAAACACAAGAAGCCGCAATCCTCATCAACGACATGATAGCTTCCCCCACCAAATGGGAAGAACATATGACTCGGTGAGAAACATATTGACAATGCCACGACGCGTTGCACTGTGTCTCCTAACACGGTTTGTCCCCGCCAGTAACGCTGGTTCCACCGTGCTCTCGGCGACATATGGCACACCGCTGTTGAAGAGCATCAACGATCCCGCAGCCAGAGACCTCATCGAGCTCACTTCCTATGTTCTGCGCGCAGGCACTGTCGACGGGTTCCTCGTCGAGTTTTTGCCTTTCCTCCAGCATCTACCCGCCGCGATTGCCCCCTGGAAGGCAGAAGCCCTCCGAGCTGCTCCCCGGTTCTCCAAGCGTTTTCAAGGGTTGTATGCTGCCGTTCAGGCTCGCGTGGTACGTGCAGTCTTGAGAACGATTGAATGTTACGCCCCTCTCATGCGGCACTGTCACTCTTGTTATGTGCATCAGGCCGAAGGCGATACTCGACCGAGTGTCGCAGCTTCGATGATCGAGAAGCAGGGGGTCAAACACGATCTGACGGACAAGGAAACTTCCTGGTTGTTGGCGACGGTGTGAGTGGCTCTGCTCCTCCAAGTCTTCCCCATCCCTAACACTGATCCTGATCCTGATCTGATCGCCTTCCATTCCTCAGTGCGGCCGCGTTCGAGACCGTACGTCTTCATTGATCTGCCTTGCGCGGGCTCTCGGAACGTGCCTTTGACCTGACATTTGCTTTGTCTCACTCCACAGGTGTCAGGCACGATGATGTGGTTCATGCTCGCTATGGTGCTGAACCCAGAGGCGCAGCGCAAGGCGCAGGAGGAGCTCGATACCGTCGTGGGCCGCGATCGCCTCCCGACGTTCGACGATCTCGACCAGCTGGTGTACATTCGCGCTATCGTCAAGGAGACTCTCCGGTGGCACCCCGTCGGCCCCCTTGGTGAGTACCACCAATCCCTCGCTCGCCTCAGTCACTCACTGTTACCCGTTGTATGCGTACAGGTCTGCAACATCGCTCGGTCGAGGTATGACTCTCACCTGGTCTGGCCTGCATGACAGATCTGAATGCTGAATGGACATTGCATTGACAGGATGACTGGTACAAAGGCTACTTCATTCCCAAAGGCAGTGTCTGCATTCCGAACATCTGGTATGTGCCCTCTCTACGTCTGCGTCAGTTCTGTTCCAGTGTTTACATATCTATCATGTATCGACAGGGCTATCAACCGTGATCCAGAGCTCTGGGGCATGGATGCGGACTGCTTCCGGCCAGAACGACACATCGGGCCTGATGGCACGCTCGCAGCGTCCCCCGCGGACACGAAGGATGAGGGACACGTCACCTTTGGTTTCGGACGCAGGTGAGTACTGTCACACTCGCACTGCATGCTGCCGCCGCCACGGGAAGGAATGCTGACGGGGGCTCTCTTTCGCTGCCATTTTAAGGATCTGTGTGGGCCGCCATCTTGCGCACAACTCGCTTTTCCTCAACATGGCGTGCCTGCTGTGGATGTTCAACATCAAGGCGCCGCTGGGCCCTGATGGCGAGGAGATAGTGTGCACCGAGAAGAGTATCGACTTGGGTCTCGTCGTGTGAGTGGTCTTTTCGAGTACTCGTGCGTTGCGCGTGATGGATCGCTAACCGGATCGTCTTTATCCCTTCCAGGCGACCCCAGGAGTACCAGTACCAGTTCGAGCTGCGCTCGCCTGATGCTCTTGCGGTCTTTGAGGGCCATAAAGAGCTTCTGGGCATCTGAACTCCTGTCGTGGTGCAACCTTTCACTTCCACCCGCGAGGGACCATCCCGTTATCTTGACAGCCTCTAATCGCTACCATACACGCGTCCAACGTAATGACAACGTCCTGTATAACATGTACATAAGGCCTTCGTAGTCGACAAATTTGTATAGTCCAGAACAACCTTCTTACTAAGAAACCTAGACTGCGGACCAGAACTCGAATGCTTGCGGTGGACGTACATTAAGGCTCTGAAGAACGACCTCAGTCGCCATCACATTCATGCTCTATTCCATGGCGGTCATCACTGGCCGGTGAAGGAACGGCCCGCTTCGCGTGTGGGTAGCATGTGCAGTGGTTTTGAGCCTTCCTTTACGACACGTATGGCGCTTCGTTGCCTTCTCTTCCATATGGTGACTACTCGTGTGCGAAGCCTCCTCCGAGCTTATTGGATGTAATATGGTTCTAATACCGCTGGATGCACCTAAAATAACCGCTGCAAACACTCAGTACGGCCACTTTGTACTGTCCTGGAACTTGGCGCATTGATGGATTACCTGCGCTCTCTGAATCATTTGCATACTCTAGGTCTCGCTAGCCACTTCGAGCGTACGTCGACCTCGTGTCGACCTAATAGAGCAGGCCTCAGAAAGGGAAGGATATGTGTGTCAATAGGGGTGTGTCAGAAGCTGCCTGCCGCCGGATGTATAGATTCTGCCGCCAAGCTAGTACCCGACTTGAAGCTTGAGGTTCCACCGACGGTGACACCGGTCCGCCATTCACAGCTTGCCGTGTGTAGGTGGAGACGAGGGAGGTCGAGAACGTTCCCGAATGAGAGTACCGAGACGTTCTCCAACTGCTTCCTTCTTGGTCGCTTCTGGCGGGCGTACACATACGGAGCGCGAAGTCCGTGATGCCACATGTGCTTTGGGAGGGCCGACCCACGACACGGCCCAATTCGAAGGCGGATTCGCCGTCATGGGCTCGTCCCGCCCGCAATGAATAGCCTTTCTCCAATCCTGTGACCACGGCATGCGTCCGACCGCCTCGTACCCTACAAACGGCATCACAGCTATGACTTCACATGCTCCTTCCGAGTCCTTCGCCGAAGGTCAACTCGCTGACCGGGGAGCTATAAGAGACGTTGAAGGCAGCGGCAGAATCCTCAGCATCCGCTTCGCTCACCCACGTTCGCACTCGCCCCACTTCTCTCTCACGAGCCTTACGCCCTCCAAGTAGTCCATCATGCAGTTCAAGGCCATCGCCCTCGCCGCGCTCGCGCTCTTCGCCGCCCCCGCGCTCGGCGTGACGCTCTCGTACGACGAGGCGTACGACAACGGGTCCGCCAGCCTTGACACCGTCGCCTGCTCCGATGGCGAGAACGGGCTGATCACTAAAGGCTTCAGCAACTTCGGCTCGCTCCCGCACTTCCCCAACATTGGCGGCGCGGTCGCCGTCGGTGGCTGGAACTCGGATGCGTGCGGCACGTGCTGGCAGCTCACCTACAAGGGCAAGAGCATCAACGTCCTCGCGGTCGACCATGCTGCCGCGGGCTTCAACATCGCGCTTGGGGCGATGAATACGTTGACGAACAACCAGGCGAAGCAGCTGGGCAGGATCGATGTCGACGCGAAGCAGGTTGCCACGTCCGCGTGCGGTCTCTAAGAAGGTGAGCGAGAGGTCGCGGGTTGGTTCGGTTGACCTGAAGTTGACAATGCATATGGGCTTGACTAGGCCGCGGTGATTCCTGTCAAGTTCATGACTCGAACGAAAATCATGTTGGGATGTTTTTGTGGGACACTGGGGTGGTGTCATAACGGACTCATAACGGACTTACTCACGAACAATCGCATGGACTGGACTTTGCTGCCATCATCTGAAACATGCTGTAGTGCAAAATTTAAATGATAGCTGTTTTCGGTGCACATTCGGGGCAGACACTCGTATAAAGTTTGAGGTCCAAGCTTCGAACGTCCGCGTCGCGCGGATGCGAATAGCGTGTTCTGGTCGTAAAACTTGGTGTTCAAGCGTGCTGTTCGTGTACGCTTGCCGTCACATGATATTGACTTGAGTGTTGGTACGCGCATGCGCACTTCTTGACGATCCGTACAGGCTGTGAAGTAGGTTTTGTAGTCCGCGATGTAAAGACTGACAAGAAAGTAGCACATAAGTTGAGGGCAACCAATTCGCGTAAGCGCCCATTGAGACGCGTATACGGTCGCCACGTGACTAGCCCTACGTGTCGCACTGCGCATTGGGCGCGACTGGCTTGGCGTGCCTACAACTCTACTCACCTCCTTCGTCACTCTCTATAAGTCTCTTTCCTCTAGCGGTTTCTTGACTTCATTGTCGTAGTGAGTACTCTAGAAAGCCAGTGTATGCTAAAGACTCAAGTCAAGCAACAGGAATCGCCCGCCATGCGCTTTCTCCGGAAACTGGCGGCAACAGTCGTATTACTGGCCAGCCTTGCGTTGGCAAAGTCTAGCACGGGGGATACAGTTCTTGTTCTGCTTGACCCTTCTCTCAAGAAGGAGAACTTCTCTATCTTTTTTGGGGATCTCGAAAGTGCGTGTAACTAGTGCTGTACCTCCGAAGAATACTCATGACTGCGACAGAGAAGGGCTACCAACTAACCTTCAGGTCACCCAAGAATCCAACCCCGGAGGTCATTAAGGACGATGTCGCGCAATTCGCACACGTCGTTGTATTTGCCCCCGAGACCAAGAGTACGTGGTTCTACCTTCTACGCCCTCTTGACGCTACAATTCAACGCCTCGGCCAACAGGCTTTGCCGGTGACATCACTCCCCAGTCTCTTGTATCCCTCCTCTCCAAAAAGACCAACCTCCTGCTCGCGCTGTCGTCAAAGCAGACTCCCCTCACTTCCCTCGCGTCCGAATTCTCCCTCATCCTCCCACCACCAGGGACACCTCTCATCTCGCACTTCCCCAAGCGCGACACGCCCGCGACCGTCATCCCGGTCGAGCCCCCACGCGCGCACCACATCATCTCCCCGAGCCTCAAGCCCGTGTGGTTCTCTGGTGTTCCGCAGGCACTTGGGAACAACCCATTCCTCGTTCCCCTACTGAAAGCACCCCCGGAAGCGTTCGCGTCCGACGGAGACAAAGACTCGGGCGCGGACGCGGTCGTTGAGGCCGCGGACAAGTCCGGTGAGGGGTTGTGGGCGGGCAGCTCGCTGAGCCTTGTGACAGGCTTCCAGACTTTGAGCAATGCGCGCGCGACGTGGTTGGGCGGCGTTGAGATCTTCAGTGACGAGTTCATCAACAAGGAGGTGTCCAAGTGCGTCTTCCGGCATCCTGTGGGGGAGAGCTGCGCTAATGGGACTGTTGTTTCTAGGGGTGTCAAGTCGGGCAACAGGGACTTCGCGCGCGATGTTGCTGCCTGGACGTTCCAGGAGTCGCATGTGCTGCGCATCGACGACGTCGAACACCACCCCGTAAACGAGACTCTCCCTCGCGAGACATACACAATCAACGATCGTGTGGTGCGTCGCAAGCTTCCCTGATGTCCCACCAGAATGTGCTTCTTATGATGTGCTTCGTGTAGACGTACACTACGTACATCTCCAAGTACGACCCTGAGCTGGACGTGTGGGAGCCGTACTCCGGCATCCAAGACCTGCAGCTCGAGTTCACCATGCTTGACCCCCACATTCGGACCGCGCTTCTCCCTGTCCCTGGAGAGCCTGGCAAGTACTCGGTTACCTTCCGCGTCCCGGACAGGCACGGTGTGTTCAAGTTCGTCATCGATTACAAGCGCAAAGGGTGAGTACCGCATTCTCCCGCTCCCCCTTCTCCATACTCCATACTCCATCCTTCATCCCACACTTCCCTTACCTCCTTCCTTCACACATCTTTCACGGCTACCTGCTACATCGCCCTTCTTATCTGCACATGTGAATATACTCACCCTCACAACGCGCAGATGGACATACCTCTCCAGCTCGACGGTCGTCCCGGTCGTGCCCCCGCGGCACGACGAGTATCCGCGGTTCCTGAGCGCCGCATGGCCGTACTACGCGGGAGCGTTCAGCACGAGCGCGGCGTTCTTGTTGTTTGTCGCGCTCTGGCTGGCGGGCGACGACCGCGAGACGTCGAAGAAGAGCAAGGGCGCGAAGGCGGAGTGAGCTGTGTACTGTCGTTTGAGTCTATATATTGTTTGCTGGGAACTCGGCGGGTCTGTGGGAGTGTGTGCGTGCGCGTGTGAGGTATAGGAGGATGGGTGAGGTGAGTAGTTTGCGGCTTGCGGTGTTTTTGCAGGATGGGAGTGTTCTCCCAGATTTACGTCATAAGTCGTTATAAGTGGATGGTCGTTGCAGGTCCTGGGATGCGAAGGTCAGGCATATGGACAGAGCCTAAACTATACAGCGGCTCTCGTCTTGCCCCAGACTATCACAACAACAGGACACAACTTGGATAAATGGAGGGCACGTTGGGACGACTCATTTCTCGAAGCGACAGGTCGACTATCTCTCGGTGCGTGTTTTGTTCTCAGCTCGTCCACTTTTTCCCAGGTTGCTGACTAGGGATCTCGCACTGTAGAATGTACGCCAGGCACCTATAGGTGCTTCTCTCAGAGTTCTGTTCCTCCTTGATGTCCCAAGTACTGCGGACCCACGTCTGGACTCTAGGCAGCAGCCGGGGACGAGGACTTGCACGAGTTGGACACGGAGTCATGCGTTACCCTCTCGGAGCCGTTTGGAGGAGAGGACTTGAATGTGAGATTCCTACCCAGCGCGGATAGGTCGAGGGGGTAACAAGGCGCGAGTTGCAGCCACCGCTGCTCTCTAGGTGTGCAAATTGCTTGTGCATCTATGGTGCGGGGCGCCTAGTCACCGCTTCAGTTGTACAACGAACCTCTGCGGCTACCAGAGGCCCTATCTTCGTCAGAATCCTTATCGACTTGACCAATCTACTCCTTTTCATGAGAGGAACCAAACTGTCAGACCGTTTGTTCAATTTCCAAAAATTGACCGAAATAGAAATTCTGACATCTCAGCGATTTTGCCACATTCCTTATATGGAATATAGGCGCCTCAACAAGCGCCAAAGGGTCTCAGCAGAGTCCGTCATGTTCCTTACTACAACTAAAAATGGTTATGAAAGTAGTATGGGCATGTTAAGATACATCTATTGAGCAACATCTGGCCATCATACAGAGAATCTTTCAGAGACTTGTATAGGCGCCCGAACCTCCCGCCGATTGTGCCACTGCACAATTTAGGCGGTGACTAGGCGCCTAGCACCATAATAAAGCCTGACTTTGGGGACCCGACACCATACCAACGCCGCTCTTGGATGTACCCGTACACTCTCCTAGGACAAGAACACGGAGTCCGTGGTTCTAGACACGGGCATTTGGTGGGAAGGCGCAACAACATTGTGTTTCTTGCTTTGTTCTTGCTTGTTCACTTGTACTGTACGGTGTCATCCATCAGGAAAAAACCACTTACCTACAGAGCACTATGTAGTCTATGTAGTGGCGGTAGCCTGGTAGACAAGTCCCTTCTCTGTAGTCTCTGTAGCACCCTCCAATCCTCTGTAGCGCCCAGCAATCCTCTGTAGGACGACATAGAGCACCTGTAGAAGCCTATAGAGCGGATGATTGTATAAAATGCACTCCATATCGTCACAACCAGCTTGCAAGAGACTTCATGAATAGTCAGACAAGCAATGTATTGTCGATGGCAAGGATAGACAGACGTGTACAGCATTACATGTACTATACTACTACCAGTGCAAAGGTTGAGTATGCATAACGGCCATATTACGAACAGAAACGAAGGTCAGAACACTAGACATAAAGCGGACAGCGGACACACAGCAGAGAGCGGACGGTGGACATGCCAATAGAGAGTGGACGGTGGACAGAAAAGACTGACATTCACAATAGCTAAGGCTGATGCGGCACGACAGATACAACTGAATGCAACCTTGAGAATCTCTGTGATCCAGCCCGAGTATTTCAGAAGTAGCTGATGAACTCTGAACCTGTAAGGCGAGGAGCGACTGTAAGTCACAACAGAGAGGGATCTTCAGTCAGTGAGCGAACGACTATATTGCATAGTGAAGTACCTGTAAGTCACAACAGAGAGGGACTACAAGTACTAAGTTAGTAAGAAGTAGTAGAGCATATGTAGGTAAGAGACTTACTCTTCAGTCAGTGAGCGAACGACTGAAGAGCAGAGGCGAAGAAGGGACTGCTTATATACATGAGGGATGAGTCCATGAGTCAGCGAATAAAGCAGTCACATGTAGCCATAAGACAATGAGTCAGAGTCCGTATCGGCGTATGAGTCAGATACAGTCATAGCATGAGTCAGACATAAGGTCTAGAAGAGTCCGGTGCAGTGTAGAACGCACTGGTATGCACAGGAATGCACAGTAACCATATGGTCATGGGAAAGTACAGTAGGAGAACAAAGAAAACCATAAATGGTAAGTAGGAACACAGCCTATCTAATCATATGACCATAAACAAGTGTACACAACTCCGGTCCGAGCACAGCCGGTAGTCCAGAAGTTCAACAGTAGCCATCGTGAACAAGGAGTGAGCGAAGAGTGGTCTCCAAGTCTGGTCAACAATCTTGAACAGACATCGGATACCACTCCTCACATCAACCCCTCTCCATGCAGCTACAACTAGAATAGGGCGGGATCCCCAGGGAGATTAAAGAAAAGGTTATGGTGCACGTACTTGGGAAGGTGCAACCTCAGCCAAGGCATCAGGGTCAGACGAAGTCCCACTGCAGTCAGACAGCGACCAAGCCTTTTAGTTCTAGCAAGCTGACAGCAGGAACCCAAGTCAGAGAGCACTGGGAGGCATGCAGACATCAGCTGGAAGAGACAAACAGAGGAGGTGTGCAGCAGCAAGACACAATGACAAGCTTGTCCGCAGAAGATGGAAGAGACCTAGGAGGACAACCTATAGGTCTACAGGAGCGCTCGCGGCTCGCATACGGCTATGAGGTCGCGGACGACCTGGACCAGGAGTCGGATCCTCTGGTGAAGGCCGTCGAGGTCGCGATGCAAGGGTTCGCAAAGGCGTCGGAGCCAGGCGCGTTCTGGGTGGACTATTTCCCGATTCTGCGCTACGTGCCAGAATGGGTGCTGCCTGGTGGTGTGCGCTGGCAGCCTGACCACAAAGGCGCTTACTGTCAGCCACAACTTTACAGTTCCAGAAATTATATTCTCACGCCATCTATGACTCTCAGACTGCATATACACTCCTTTGCAAGGGTTTAAACAGTTTCATTATGCACAAACCAACAAATACTAATCGCTGTAGGCTTGGATTGCACACAAATTTGATACACGAGTAGTACTACCTCTACGGCTCTCTACAGACTCCTACACAGCGCTCGCGCAGCACTACATAGCCTACTGATGCTACATAGCCGCCTGCACAGCACTGTAGAGAATGCTTTTTCCTGATGTCCGGCGCGGTGACCAAGTTCCAACAGGAGTTCATAGCGCACCACTGTGCTGACTTAGGCATGCCCAATCAGATATAAGATATAATTACAGGCATGTCGCAGTCCGGCGGGGCAACCAGAGGGTCGCCCACTGTGAAGACTCATGGAAAAGGTATGTTGGTAACTGTCAACTGTCAATGTATGTGCTATAGTGCGTGCTCATCAAGATGTATATGTCGCCGCCGTGATACTCACACCGGTATGGGTTGGTTGTTGCAAATAGGTGGCATAGGACCATCGACTTCGGCTACTTGTTCAGTCGCCGGTGCGTGATGGTGACTCGTAATGAATGAATGCTACTTACTTGTCACCGCATTCCTGGTTGTTGCCTGTTGAGGAACCAGAGTAGCAAACTCGAGTGAGAGATGGACGCACCCGTCGTCAATGGAGCGGCTCTTCCAGTCGTCCACAGTGCTGAGTCAGGCCTATGTAAGTGAACAGAATCTGCAGTGAAAATGGGCATCGATTGCCGCAGCTGGTCCACACTCACCTGACGTCAGACCCAAGAGCATGGAGTATGTCGCACAAACCACAGGCGGGTACGACTCAAACAAACTTTGATACAGATTCTAGTACACGGACATCCGAGAAACCGGACATTGTGGTCTCCTTGACATCTGAACTCAAACACACTGTACGGAAAATTGAACAGTGAAGGCGATTCTATCAAGTGAACTGTCTGGGAATACACCGTATAGCGGTGGTATGCCAGTAGTGAGTAGCGTACAAGCTTAGTATCAGCCTGAGCACAGCTCACAAGATGGAAGACCGGACCTCCCGCGAACAGCAGAGTACTGAGAGATGCTGCTCGTATCTCGTGATGGTTCCGGTGAAATTACTGACTCCGAAAAGGGACCGTTGGGGGCAAAATTTGTGAACAGCTTGCGGCAGTACTTCGTGGTAATACCCTGACACTCGAATTGGAGGATTGGGGAGACTGAAACTTCAAGAAATACGAGTAAGCCTGGGGGGTTAGTGCGGAGACATTACGCTCAGCCACTGAGGATAGATGGAAAGGCGGACACAATATATAAGGCGGGTGCAGGATCGAACGGCCATTCCTTTACATGTCATCCTGAAACAACACTTCGGGCCCATAGAAGCGCGTTCTGTACACTCTCGGTCAACTCGAATGTACGAACGCGCAGCCACTGCGATGAATAAGACCACACTTGTCATTTTCATTGGTAATCAGTACAAAAGTCGCTACCACAGTAACTTGCCACTTCACAAGAACGTACAAAGATGTTCGCAGTCACATCATGCCGGCAACAGAATCGGAACCCGAGAACGCTGGTCAAGATATATGGGAAATAGTCATCCCTTGCCATCCAATTTTTCCTTCCATTTGCAGGGCGGCTGGTCAATGGAGTGACAAGGAATTGCCATGTTGTCGAAGTCGAACGACCACTCGCCGAGTTGGTACAGGACGAGCTGTTCAGTTGAAGGAGCTACTGTAGGCGTCGTTGGCGTCCGCAAAAGTTTCGTTCAACGCAGCCTGTGCGCATCATCAGGATCGTGCGAGTAGGTCGTAACGAGAAGGAGGACTCACAAACTGTTCATTCGCTGCGGTCGCCGAGGTAGGGATGAGGGCTATGGCGCTGAAGCAGAATGTCTGTCATATCAGACAGTCAGCGCGATGCGACAGTGGAAGAGGTCTGGTAGACTGACGTCAACTACTCCCTCCAGGGACCTCAAGGCAAAAGCGATAGGGGCGGTGAAACCGAACTGCCCGGCGAGGCTCTGCCAAGGGCGCACGATCAGGAAATGGCAATCGAAAATCGAAAGTTCCACGTACTTCCTTGCCGATGATGACCCTCAATAGGTTCCTGGAGAAAAAGGGAGGGGTTAAAAGCAATCGAAGGAACATAGCTCATCAACCCTCACTGATGAATCATGACGAAGTCGGTGAAGACAGCCGCGATTTTCTCGGCCGTTGTGGAGTCGAAGGGAGTCTGGTTAGGCTAGTAGTGTTCATGAATTGACATCAGCGCAAGGAAACACTACGCTGGCAGCTGGAAGGCCGCAACTCACGTCGAATTGAGAGTTTGCTTGGGCGACTGTAGTAGTAATGTTTCCCAAACCTTGGGCGATGATCTGAATCATGGTGGTGATGTTAGATGCCACAAGGCAATTCGTAGAAGACAAATAAGTACGTACGCTACCCTGGACCGGGAAGTTAGTGACGTTGAGCGCGTTGATGGCGGTCGCCAAATTGCCCGACTCGGCAGTGACTGCATCAATCTCGGCGGCGAGCTGGTCCCCAGTCAAAGCGAAGACGTTGACGACGCCGAGGACAACGACGGCAGCGGTAACGAACAAGTTGCTGAAGAACTTCATGGTGAAGAGGAGAGAGTGGGCTGAGGAGGAGTGGGCTGCGAGGAGGTTGTTGAAGAGCTGGGTTCGAACGAGGTCGAATGCTGGACAGTTGGGCAATCCGCAGGTTTTTATAGCCCAGTTCTGAGGCCCCCAAGCACACGCGTCAAAGATACGTTGGTTTCCTGCGTTTGTACAGGTCAGATTGGCTGCACTTGGTAATGACGGCGATTCACGCTCCGAAGAACCACTGAGAATCCACTGGAAACAGCTTATCCTTGGGGCGTATACCAATATCCACACATGTCATGTAGGTGTGTGGCGCTGGCCAGTGAGAGAAGGGTACAGCTGTTTGCGTTTTTGGTGGCCGAGCGCCCAACTGCACAGCACACTTTGCACACGAAAAAGTCGAAAAACATATGGGATATCACTTCACGTTCTCACCTCGAGTGGCTGACAGAACTCACTGGGAGGGATGGGTGAGCACGTTGAGCGGTTTTCAAGCCTCACGAGGTACAGAAATCCGCTCTTCGGCCTGCCTCGTCATCGGGCGCCAAACGTCCGCAACTTCGAGCAAGGCATCATGAGCCTGCAATTGCTCATAGGCTGCATAGCATCGCACATAGATGGTAGGGAGTGTATATATTAGTATGCTAGGAGCCTCCAGGGCGAAGAGAAGAGGTTTCTGTGGCTGGATCTTCGTCAGAACTGGGAGATTATCTTTAGATGATCTGACTTCTGTAACTTACATAACCGAGTATCTATGGAGATTCAGAAGGCGTAGGTGTGTTTGCAAGGCTTGTAGCAGTATATAGGACTAGTCTCGGAGCAAGGGATGCAGCAGCAAGGGCACCGTCGATTCTTCTGATTATTCTGACTTTTTCGTGTCGAAAGTGCGTGCGCGTCAGTCGGAGATGAGCGGCCACCAATTTTGGAATACTCACGAGAGTGATAGCCACCCCTGAGCCTCTGCTCGCTTCCGTCTCCAACGGTCAAGTTGATGCCGGACTGGCGAAACCTCGAAGAGCAAAGGAACATTCATGCCATGTATCGCGTAGCAAATGACGTAGTTTCTTGCCCTGCGGCGTTCTATGCATTCTCTGCGATGACTAGAAAGGGAGAGCCATGAGGATCGTGCACTCACACACACTGCTTCCCATCCACCAAATAACGGCGCAATCATCTGTCCCGGGTCCTAGATACATCCGAATACATCATGCTACAGCCACGCCGCAGACATCCGGCGACTTCTCAAGTGAGCAACATACACAATCAGTACGAACCCTTCCTTGTAGCGATCGCGATGCCGAAATTCCAAAGGCTTCTCAGTCGGACTTCATCTTCAGCACGGCGATACACGGCCATCGCGGGCTCACCGTTCGTGGCAGGACTGACAGCAAGAGACGTAGACATCCTGTAACGTAACCCCAAGTCAGGAGGAAAACGTCCCCATATGCGACACTAAGCTACTAGGAGATCGCGCGACTCTGGTTCGTTTGAACGCTTTTGGGGTAGGTGCTATCATATCTCTGCTAGTGACAGTTGGCAAGTCTCGCGAGGCTGAAGCTCTCTCGCACCTTCAGCACACCTCTCAGGCGGGGCCTTCAGCATGTATGT
The DNA here is from genome assembly GCA_022606135.1 of Fomes fomentarius. NCBI lineage: Eukaryota > Fungi > Basidiomycota > Agaricomycetes > Polyporales > Polyporaceae > Fomes > Fomes fomentarius. The sequence goes on from JABYQN010000001.1 coordinate 641,445, forward strand.
CGGATATCATTCGCGTGTATATGGTCAACGGCACGGTCAGTCGTGTCTCCAATCGTGTTCTTGATCTCCATACTGACAGAGGCCTCTCTGCAACTCACGACAGCCTCCAGAGGGCGACGAGACTGTATACGAGGTAGACCCGGAGTTTGAGCTCTTCGTCGGCGTCAACACTTCCACGACTATCACGAGTCTGCTAGCGGAGGATGAGATTTGAGGCGGTGCCTCTCTTTGTCCTTTTCTTCAGGAGCGTATATTGCGTAGAAGGCATGCTGCCAGGATATGTGCTATGTATGTGTTGAGTGCCGCGCGCAAGTGCCCGTTCCAACATTGCGCAGCTTCCTCAAGCTGTACACGAGCCCGAACGCGAATAAGCTCGCACCTCGACGCGGATGAGGAGGAGATGGTGCAGCAGTTGATGGTCATGAAGCAGGCGAGCCGCAGCGTGAGCAGGGGGCACAATGAGAAAGGTTTGCTCGACGGGGCGGGCAGACGATACATATCCACCAGCCATCTTGATTTCGTCATCAGCGGAGTAGGTCACGTTGTCCTATAGATCATTAGATGAGTGGTTCGCGATGCTCACGACGCCGGCTTCCGTACCCCAACAGAACATGGCTCAGATCGCCGAGTCTACCGTCGGAAGACGATACACGCGCTGGTTCATTCGTAACACCGAGCACGCACTGCAGCAGGTCCTCGACATACTGAAGGGGCTATCATTGCCTGTCCCGTCCAGCCACAGGGACTCACCCCGCAGAAGCGGGCAAGGATGCGGTCGCCTGGGCATCGCGAAGGCTGCTTGATACCGATGAGGAAGAGGAGGCGGAACTATGGATTGGAACAAGATTCATCACCAAAGTCTATGGTTCTCCTTGACCGACCGCAAGTGTATCCACTGTAATCTTCATCCGTCACGCCTGGTCGCGGTGAAGTTGCCACGCTACCCGATACCTACATGTGGCTTTGTCCACCTCCATGTAGACCCCCGATTTAACGGACGAATCGGTTCCGCTCTCGACCCGGATCTTCTTACAGTCTTCGCGTGAATGACTGTCGTCCTGGGGGAATTCGAACATCTTGTTTCATGGCGAATATCTTGGGGTTAGAAAACGACCATCACGATGCTCACGAATATCTGCCAGGAATCCCGTTGCTCCTCGCAAACGCCTCCCGATCATTTCCCGGTGCCACGTCCACCGTCCACAGTGCCTGGAACTCAGACGACTCGAGGGATTGCTGTGGAGTGTCAACTCGGAAGTCACGAGCGGGTTCGATGTCGATGTTCAGGGTGAAGCGAGGGAAGGAAGGCGAATCGGACTGGAGAGGAATATGGAAAACATCATCTAGTGAAAACATCGTCTCGTGAGAACCACTTCCGCACCGCCCACAAAGAAGACCAGACAAGCGGGCGTAGCTTCGGATGTTTGTGTGGTGGGCCTTGATGAAGTCACGGAGGATCTGTATGACGACCTCCCCGCCATTCATGTCTCTCGTGAGGTGTCATGGGTAAAACATAGTAAGGTGGCAGAGGGACTTGCTTGTGTTCCCGCCAAGCGGCCGCGCGTTGGCATTGCACTAGAGCACCTTTAGCATGAGAGAGCTGGGACACTTTCGGAAGGGAAGAGCTTCCGCTGCTTCGTTATAGCGGTGTTCCATCCATCGTCCATCTTTGTTCCCTGTACTTCGGGAAATACAGTCATCGGCGCCCATGAAGCCTACTCATGGTAAGGTATGTTGGTAGCTGTCAACTGCCAATTTATGTGGCTTCATAGTGATCATCAAGATGTCTATGTCGCCGCCGTGATACTCACACCGGTATGTGTTGGTTGTTGCAAATAGGTGGCATAGGACCATCGACTTCGGCTATTTGTTCAGTCACCGGTGCGTGATGGTGACTCGTAATGAATGAATGCTACTTACTTGTCACCGCATTCCGGGTTGTTGCCTGTTGGGGAACCAGAGTAGCAAACTCGAGTGAGAGATGGACGCACCCGTCGTCGATGGAGCGGCTCTTCCAGTCGTCCACAGTGCTGAGTCAGGCCTATGTAAGTGAACAGAATCTGCATTAAAAATGGGCATCGACTGCCGCAGCTGGTCCACACTCGCCTGACGTTAGTCCCAAGAGCATCGAGAATGTCGCACAAACCACGCGGGTCACCACTACGACTCAAAGAAACTTTTGATACCGATTCTACACGGACATCCGAGCACCGGGCATTGTGGTCTCCTGACAGATGTCAAGTCACCATCATGTGAACTCAAACACACTGCGGAGGCAGTTGCCTGCGCACGAGTGACTGATCATCCTGAAAGGTACGAAGCGTTGCATTGCGGAATATCAGACCCTTGCTGTAGCCCCGCTGACGATCACCTACTATAACACGCTTCGAAGTACTTTAGTTACATGGTTATCACGATGGAAGCAGAAGTACAAGCTCACGAAGCAAGTGTATCGCCCGCGGGATGTGGGTATAAATCGCTGCTATGTCCATTGCATCGTCAAAGCACGAAGAGGAACATAAATATGCGAACGATTGATTGTTGGATGCTATCACAGGGGCATGAACAGCACCGGAGGGGGCGCCGAAATCTGCCCATGATAACTCACCGCCGACAACGTAAAGGTCTGGAGCTTGAGAAATTGGGCTCGGGTGGATTGTCCAGAATCTCCAATTCCCCGGATTTGCAGCATGGGCGTAGAGCGGAGGCAGCACGTCCGCGACCACGAGGTGATAGGTCCTCCACAGCACCCGCAAGAAAGTACTCCACACTTTGCAAAGCGAAAAGGATACCAGGGGATGTCAGGACCGCAGTCAAGAACGGCCAATTTCTGATAATGGGCGGCCCGGGGAGAGACCTCAGCAACAGGGAAGCATCAGGAGGCACAGCATGACTTAGGGGAGAATTTTCGACTTCATCATGAGTTGTGTTGTTGAACCAATGTCTTGCTGTTGAATATAAGACATAGAGGCGTGGTTCTGTGCACAGCAGCAGGATACATTGTACAGTTGTCTAGAGGCCGATGGGAAGAACAATTGCGGCTTCATCCTGAACCCCCCTGGAGCAGATAGTCAGCTGATCAAGAAGAGATCCTCGCTGCTGCCGAACATTGACTCGCGCTAAGTTGCGCTGAGCACAGACATAAACGGCAGGATTTGCTTCTTAGATTTGGCAATGAGCAGTTTGACCGCCTTTGAGTCTGAATCCGACTTAGGATAACCCTGGCACCAAGAGCAAAGCTTGTCGCTCTATTCAGTCCTATCTCCTTGCTACTTACAATGTCAGAGCTCGAACAACTATGAAGGCATGCGCATAATTCGAAGACAGACTGCGACCGTGCTGCAGTGCCTGAGACGGTAAGCGCCTGATTTATAACCGGTCCACGTGCAAATTACAAGCTCCGTCTAAATCCCGCAGGAAGCGCCGGAACATTACGGTGTGCCGCGCATCAAAGAGCACGCTGCTTCCGTCATCGACCTACTCGTCGGTCCCCGGTACTCTCGTCCCTTTGATTGGTACTGCTGCTTTAAATATGGCTGTCCAGGACGAGCTCGAATACCTCAAGTCCCTCGTCGCGCAGCTCAACGACAAGATTCACGCGCTCGAGGCAAAGGCGAAGGACGCGGCCCCGCTCCCGAAGACGCCAGCGCAACAGCTCCGGACGATCCTGGTTGGTCCCCCTGGTGCAGGTGAGGTCCAGACGCGTCTTTCCGATTCTCCTGACAGGAGCCCTGAAGTGGTGGGTGCGGTGCTGTAGGCAAGGGTACACAGGCTCCCCACATCCGGGACGAGTTCTGCGTGTGCCACCTCGCGACCGGAGACCTGTTGCGCGACCAGGTCTCGCGCAAGACCAAGCTCGGAGTGGAGGCGAAGAAGATCATGGATACGGGAGGTCTCGTCGGCGACGATATCGTCGTGGGCATGATCAAGGACCAGCTCGAGAACAACAAGGCGTGCAAGAACGGGTGCGTTGCCTCCTCTTACGTGCCTCCTCTTGCCCCAGCTCGTGCCCTCTTACGCGTTCCAGCGGCTTGCAACGCGCGCGTTCCTGGCAATGTAGCCCCCAAGCAGCATGCCGGCTGGCTGAACCGGCGCAATCGCATCGACTCGCGTGCGTACTGTCTAATTGGTAGCTGACCCCCTGCCTCTGTAGGTTCGTGCTAGACGGCTTCCCTCGTACTGTCCCACAAGCAGATATGCTTGACGCGATGCTTGAGGCTCGCAAGGAGAAGCTTGATTCGGTCGTCCAGCTCGTCATCGAGGATCAGTTGCTCATCTCCCGCATCACCGGTCGTCTCATCCACCCCTCAAGTGGCAGGACCTATCACAAAGAATTCAAGTGAGTGCTCGCTACGCCATGGGATTGGCTGGGAAAATATGGCCTGACATATGCCCCATCAGCCCTCCGAAAAAGCCCAACGTCGACGACGTCACTGGCGAGCCGCTGATTCAACGGTCAGACGACAATGTCGAGGCGCTCCGCAAGCGTCTCAAGGTTTTCCACTCGCAGACTGGCCCTGTTGTCGACTACTACAAGCAAAAGGGCATCTGGCATCCTATCGACGCTGCGCAGTCACCTAAAGTTGTTTGGGAGAACCTCCGGAACGTGCTGACGAAGTCACCAGGCGCGCCGAAGTCATGATGCACATAGAGTGGCATCGAACGCTTTCTGGCCCGTGTGGACATTTCGTTACCGTACGTTCGTGTAGTACTCTTAGATTGTCCATAACGCGCGTGCTGTCGTTGCTCCGCCTTTCTGCGTTGTGTGCTTTGAGTCGAGATGCGACCGGAGATGTGCTTTATCGACTTACCAGGTATCACTCAAACTTCAAGCTTCAAGGCCGGGCGCTCCCCATTACTCGTGGTAGACAGCGGTGATGGAAAACTGTCTCCGTGAAGCATTGAAAACTTCAGAGGACGAGTCGGTATTCGCCATGGAGTATTGTATTGGCCTTCCAGCCGAAACGAAGGCGAAGTATAGAGTCAGAAACTGTGGGCCGCGGGTCCCCGGTCTGAGCCGTCGGGCGACTCGGGGCTCCTCGTAGGCTCATATGCGTGTCGTTGGAGTGGTTGAAATCAGTAGGTGCGTCAGCTCGGAATCGGAATTTGGGTTGTTGGAGTATATCTGCCGGACTCGCAGTACCGCGCGCGAAGGTTCACGGTGACCGTTGGCACGAGACTGCTTGCAAACCTCCGGAATAGCAATTCATTGGTCGGGGCGCTCCGCACATTCCACTCGCGCGTCTCTGAGGGGCGAAAATCCCGAAGGGTTCTGTCAACTTCTGCTTCTGTTCTCACTCGTCACCGTGTGTTAGTCAATGTCAGTGGCCACGTGCTCTCCGAGTGCATGTCTGCCACTGCGGCAGCGGCCAGATCCGCATCCCGTGTGCTGATTTCGTACTTGGGGTTTCGTTAACGGCTTTCAGGACGACGATCGAATCATGGAAGGGGGCATGCAGTGTTCACCACGATTGGGCGCAGGAGGCCTCGAAGTTCAGTTCAGTGGGAGGTGAAGGGCCTGGCCTGCTGGCCATGGGTCGCGCTGGCATGTCATCCTGCTCGTCAGCGGCTGCGTCAGCGCTGCTTCGTCACGTAAGACGGCGCTGGAAAAGCTCACTATGTTGCCGAGCAGAAGGAGGTGTGAGAGATTCGAAGTGCGGAGGAGTGGGATGTGGCTGCTGGAAGGTTCCGTTGTGTCCACTGTGCTCACTGTACCGTGGCTCGAACGCGGGGAAACCAGGAAGCCAGAATTTGATCGGTGACTCTCTGCTTTTCGCCATGAGGTGTGTGGACCGACTCGGAGGGGCCATACGAATCCAGATTTGGAAGTAGGAATCCATTATCCAAAGGTTCATGGAGCATCGTCTCCGAGTACTAGGGAGATAGGAGACGAACGGCGTCGCGGAATTCAAAATCATGAACCGTCCGAATTTCCGGAGAAGACGGGGGTCAAAGCCTCATAAGCGAGTCAGCTGCATGCACTCACCGTAGGATGATCATGCAAGCAGCAAACTGTTTTGCAGAAGCGTTGACATATATGGACCCTCTTTCAAATGCTTGGTGCGAATCCTTCTTATATATGGGGTACTGCCAGCTGACCCACTCCGACTCGGCGTGTGCAAAAAAATCTCATTGTAAGATTTGAAACGGAACCATCCATGATCCGATGAGCCTTGAGGATGCAGGAGGTCTACGCGTGCCTGATAAATGATTGATAGTAGCTGAGCAAAGTATCAGTCATGCGATGAATGCTCAGAGATTGCCAGATTGCCAGATTGGAGCAGACCAGAAGAGCTGCCAGATCTGGAAATTGGTTCTGCCGCAGCGAATATTACGCTGCGGGCGTCTGTACTTCCATATATGGCTGCGCCGCGTACATATTCATGCAGGGTTCCGCAGTGCTGAATTGAATACAGGGGGTGCATCGGCTGAGCTGTGAGTTTCATGTCTGCAAAACGGTTGGAGGTCGGTTGCAATGTAATCGCCCAATAATCATGCGAGATAGCACGGCGTTCTAAACAGAAGGGAGGCTCCCTACGTACGCAACAGGATAGAACACTGAAACAACACAGTAGAGTATCGGCGTGATCAGCCTTTACGTTGAGGTAGACGCTTAAGAAGGCAGCGCATCATCAGTTGACCCAGCGTTCGGTATGAGCGAACCTATAACCACCATGCCTGCGCACGGTGACTTCTGCTCCTTTGACCTGCCGACATGGGCGCTGATGGGCATATGTTGCGTTGCGCATGTCGAGCAACGGGCAATGACTGACGCCGACCTCTCACAGCAGCGGAATCTAGCCTTCCAGCGTGTTTGACAGGCGTGACAGTTCTCGAGCGGGCCGGGTGGACTGGCGACTGGGAGGAATGGCCTGAGGAACGCTCCGAGAGAGAAGTCGCTTGACCCGGGGAAGAATTCGACGTGCGGGAGAAGGGACCCAGGGCGGAGGAGTGCGGACTTGTTTACCCTGCCCTGAATATTCGGTGGGAGCAGTCGAACGGCATAGAGAGAACAAAGGACGTGGGTCGATTCGAATTCGGCCGCGTCGACACGTTTCATGGATCGAAGTTGGCCAAAGGCCGACCGCGCAGGCGTATCTGAGCGCCGATCGCACCTGTGCACGGATCTTTACAAATCGTCTGGACGGTTGATGCGTACACAGTCTGGCTGAGAAAGGCAGCGGGGCGGGCGGTGCAAGCGGTGCTCGGAGGGAATTTTGGCACGTCCACGACAATGCAGCCGCATCTGCGCCGCGCCGTGCAGATATCGGGGATGCATCAAGCCAACAGAGGAGACGCCCCGGAAGAGTGGACGATGTGCGATCGTATCTGAATCATGATCTGTGAGAGCTCGCGCACCCATGGGCCTGAACGAATTTGGGCGCGTTACGGCACGCACAGCGCCTGAGCTTCTCGTAGATTAACGCTCGGTGTTACTTGAACACACCCAACGCACGTCTCTTTCCCCCCGATTCCCCTTCAGCTGCCCGTCGACATCATGAAAGCCCCTTCGGCCCTACAGCGCGGCATGGCCTGCCTCTGCTGCAGGAAGCGAAAGATGGTGCGTGCCGAAACCTCTTGCACACCCCCGCACCACCTCCGCTCACAGCCCTACCGTCCGCGGTGTCCAGAAATGTGACGGCGCTCGCCCAGTCTGTTCGCAGTGCTCCAAGGCTAACAGGGGCGCAGAATGCCAGTACTACGAGAAGAAGCGGACAAGCCGCACACAGCTGCTCCAGGCCAAGATTACAAAGCTCGAAGCGCGTTTGCGCGAGCTCGAAGCAGAGCAGTCGCCGCTCGACTCGTCGTCTAGCTCCGGATCCCAGTCACCGCAGATTGATAGGGCTTCTCTGGCTCTCCAGCGTGCGTTCCCTGCGACAGCTCTTAACCTTCGCTCTTTCTAGCTAACGGCGCGCGCGTGTGGGTCGCGGTGTGTGTGCAGAACACGACCTAGGACTGGGATTTGATGCGTCGGCTTTCAGCACTCCGGAGCTGGACCACGACTTCTTGCTAGGCAGCAGCTCGGATACGTTTCAGCCGCTGGACGGAGACGCGATCTTCGACTTTTCGTCACCATCGAGTTCGTCAAGTGCTGCGGGATGGGCTGGCGGCGGACTGCTGGCTGGGACTGGAGATGTGGATGAATTTCTAGGGCTAGGGAGTGGATCGAATGCAAGGACGATTAACGTACGGAATGCTTCTGGAGGGAGTGCTGTCGAGTGTACCTGGTGGGAAAATGACGTCTTCTGCGAGAACAAGCAGCTGCTGTACGGTACCTTCCCCGGTCCCACAAGGAGTTGCGACTGACCTCGTGCCGAATAGGCTTGACATATTCTTCGCACATCGCCACCAGTGTGCATTCGACGTCCACATAGGCCGCTTCAAGGCTGCCCTCCTCCTCCCCAACGCCCACAAACCCCATCCAAGCCTCGTCGACGCCATCTACCTCCTCGCCTGCTATTTCTCACGCTCCCCGCCCCTCACCGACCTCGAGCCCCACTTCCTCAAACGCTCCCTCAGAGGCATCGCCGACGCCCTCCAGTACTCCGACCGCATCGTCCACGTCCTCCAGGCATCCTGTCTCCTCGCCCTCTACTTCTTCTGGCACGGCCGCTCCCTCGAGGGCTACTACCACTCCTCCATCGCCGCACGATTAGCGGTCGGCCTCGGCCTGCACCAGATTCCTTCGGACCAGTTTTCACGCGCTGGCACCCAGAACGACGTCCCGGTCCCGCTCAATGCCTCCGTGCCCCTCAGCCCGCCCACGGACCAGGTCGAATATGCGGAGAGATTAGCGGCCTTCTGGCAGATCTTCTCCGTGGATCGCGCCTGGGCGGTCGCCACCGGCCTCCCGACGGCGCTACCGGACGACGACCACCCAAGATCTGAAATCAGGACGATGTGGCCCATGACAATCCCGAATGATCCTCTGGTATGTGGCGTGTGTCCCAGAGGTGTTTGTGGGTGCTCAGCGGTCTGCGATTGTAGCCTACACTCGACAATAGCCTCATACAGCCGTTGCCTGACAGCCACCTGTCGGGATCCTCCGCCCTTGCTCCGCTACGTGTCAAGGCTATCGAGCTGTTCGAGCGCACAGCACGCTTCTCAGCCTGTGAGTCACGCTATTATCTGTCTCTGAACCTCGTTTCATGGTTATGTGCAGCACCAGCCAAAGATGATGGGCCCCTGTCGCTCGAGACGTCGTTGTCCCAGTTTGCAAGAAACCTATCGAATTTGAGGGATCAACAGCACTCGCTTCCGTACATTGTCTCCACGTCGGATCTCGTGGTCATGCAAACCCTCGTCTACACCGGCACAATTCATCTATACAGAGATACACTCGATATTCAACGTCAGTCGTACGAGAAATGCACGTTGGCCGCTAACGCGGTTACCAGCCTCATCGGCCAGCTCTCGGAAAGCGACTACGACCTCATTTGCCCTATCATTAGTGTGAGTGCTCGTGTTCTCTTCACCGCTACTTGCCCTGTCTCCGTGGGTATCGAGAGGCGCGATCACTGACACGTTGTCATATCAGGCTTGTTGGCGAGCTACAGCGGAGATTTTGCTGCGCCTCTTAGCCATGCATCGGGCGCTCGACTCGACCAACCCGAGCGTCATCGAGCAACAAATTGACATGATTGTGACGGCCTTGCAGCGGCTTGGGTGTCTGTTCCCCATAGCCAGTGAGTCGTCCGACAGTCTCCAGGTTACGTATGTCGCTTACATACAATATCTTTCGCAGGCATACATGCTACGAAGATCCAGGACGACCGAGCCGCTTCTCGGCAGTCGTATGTTGCACCGACATTCTGACCCTTCCCCCGCCAATTCGTTTCTCTATTTTTTTTTTTGCTTTCGTCGCTTTGCACTGCTATTATACCCTCGCAATACTAATCTCTATGGGCGGAATCAATCGACACGTGTATTTTTTAAACTGCTGCGGATATCTAGGTACCTCGCTGTGCATGCTGCTCGCCCCATCATAGGTCCTAGGCCCACATGCTCACCGTCCTCGTGCATATACTCATCTTTCTGCTCGGACTTCACTCCTCATGTCCAGATTGGATAGTGTTAGTGTTTGGCTTGTTTGTTTCGATTCGATAGGGTGGACGAGGAGCGTGTATCAGTCGAGCCCCATTGTTCGGATTCTTCCTTTTTTTCATCACTACTAGGCGTCGTCTTGTTCAACGCACACACATGTATCAATTAGCTAACCACACATACTTATCATACGTAGGACCAGGTACTGGATCATAACCACCCAACCGCGATCGATCATTTCCCCAGTCGGGCTCACTTTCCCGTAATGTCAACTCGGGCCTGAGGCCCGGTCGCGAACCCGTTTCCCGGTCGGGTTACCACGTACGGCCTGTGCCAGCCCCCCGGGCGAGTGCTGGCGAGGCTTGGGCTCTGGCATTGGCAACCTCCATGTTCGGCAATGCAGAAAGCACCCGTTACCCACCTGCGAATGTGACAAGGGGCAATGCTTGCAGTTATTGACATCGTCATCAATACAACTTCACTTCAGCGGCAGCAGTGCCTCGCTGCGAGTGCCAGTGCGTGCGATAGCATCCGGGCTGGCTCGTGGGAATGGCTGGAATGTGGAATGTCTCAGGACCTTGGAGTCGAACGGTGCAGGTGGCCGAGGTCCGACGCAGGTGCACATCAGTACTGTACTACTTCAGGTTGACAGCTGTCTGCTACTTACTGCGATGCGTACAGCCTGCCAGGTTCGGCTCGAGTTCAGCGGGGCACCGCCGGGGTTGTAGTTAGATGAGCATGACGGGTCATCCAGTGTCGTGTCTCAGTCGAGTGGTGGACCTCTGAGGCAACTAAACTACTAACCGAGGTGGCTTGGTTCAATAGTACTCACTGTACCTCCACTTCCTTCATTGTAGACTACCCCTCCATTCGGGGTTCTTCGCCTACCATCACGGTCTATCTGTTCGGATACCAGAGACGGCAAATTCATTGTCACACACAGCTGTATCGACCACTACGCGGGGGGGGGCCTTCGGCGCCCCCAAAGCAGCTAGTGCAACCGAGTCCGATACATACTCTATACTCGCAGGCGTCCGGGCGGCGTAGATGCGCTCGCGCGAGGTCGCGCTGACGAATCGTCTGTCCCCCGAGGTTGTTCCAACGGGGGTCCGAGAGCCCAAAGGATAGGGTTCGATACTATGCCAGTGATCCGCGCGATGTAGACAGTCCGTTGGACGCGGGGAGTAAGTATCGGTGTCGGTGTCGGTGTCGCGTCGTTCAAGTTCCCGTGTGAACATGCGCGACATACACTGGCAGCTGTTTGCGGTTTTGGTGGCCGAGCGCCCAACTGCACAGCACACTCTGCACACGAAAAAATACAAAAATCATATGGGAGGCCACTTCACATTATCACCTCGATCGGCCGACAGAACTCATTGGGAGGTATGTGTGAGCACGTTGAGCGATTGTTAAGCCTCACGAGGTGCAGAAATTCACTCTGTGGCCTACCTTAGTAACTACGTCATTGGGCGCCAAAGGCCCCCATCTTTTAGCAAAGGCATCAGAAACTCAGGATCGCTCGTAGTCTACATCAAATTGCACATAGAAGGTAGGGAGGTCGTATACAGTTTGCTAGGCAGCTTCAGGGCGAGGAGAGGAAGTTCTTGTGGCCGGATCTTCGTCAGAATTCGGGGATTTTCCCTATGTGATCTAGCTTCTGTAACTCACAAAACCAAGTATCTATGTAGATTCAGAAGATACAGGTATGGTTGCAGGTTGCAAGTCTTGCAGCAGTGTATATGATTGGTCTCAGAGCGACAGCAAGGACACAGACGGGGTTTCCCGATTTTTCTGATTTTTTTCGTGTGGAAAGTGCGCGCGCGTCAGTCAGAGTTGAGCGGCCACCAATTTTGCAAACAGCTGTATGGCGAACAAAGCGGACATGCTGCGCAATATATATATATATTACTGTCTGACTGATAGAGGCTCCGAACCCATGGGCACATGCTTACGTTAACATCAACTAGCAGTGCTGAGAGGCGTGTCAATTACGGGAGGAGTTGCGATTGTCCGAGTCGGTTGCCACAGCGCTATGCAGAGCGAGCGGGGGCCGGTGCGCGCTCTGATGAGTATGTAACGGTCGCAATTCAGATCCAGGTCGGCGGACGGCCGCTCCGTCTAAAGCGGACAGTCGGAATCAGATGTGGGGTGCGCAGTGGGGGAATGCCGGTGGCGGGGGGAGGGGGGGAGGCGGCCACATGCCAGCTTGTGGGCTGTGAGGGAGGAGGACATACGTGAGACGGATCACGGTGTCAAGACTCAATTATGCGCGTGATGTGTTGTCGGAATGTGAAACCGCGCCCTTGGGACTAGGGGTGCAACGGAGCGGTGCTGTGTTTGAGCTGTTGCGGTCGGAGGGTTCGGGAGGATAGTATAGGCCGTAGGCGTTGCGGATTGGACGCCGGCTGCTGGCAACTAGCCCCGTGCCAGGAGGAAATGCGCTTCAGAGTGGGTTTGTACCGGCCGTGATCGACCAGGGTGGACTGAGAGATCTACTGGGGCTCGTGCGTGGGGTCCCCGTGTGAGGCTGAGATGACCCACAACTTGAATGGGTGCGACACTGGTCGAGCCTGGCCGCAGAGACCAGATAGGTGGGATCTCCGCCCTGTGAGGAATGCATCATTTTGTAGCCGCTGGGTTCACGAAGCGAAGAACAAGGACCCGATATGAAACGAAGGCGTGGATTGAGGTTAGGCGTTTGTGGCGGGGACGAGATCACTGCCGGCGGCGCGCCTCGTAGCGCTGGTCAGCTCGAGTTGCAGTACATGGCATGAGCTCGACAAATTGGTCTAGAGAATATCGCCGGGATGGTGGCCGTCTTCCTTCCATGACATAGATGGATGGCCAGGCTGCAGAACGAGTGACGTCGGATGAAAGCAAATGCAATTCTCGAGTCGACGATCATTTACCCTGCCAGTGACGAGGTTCAAGATACCAGTCGGACGGATAGAAGCCGGTATCGAATTGGTTCATGATCCATACAGGAGCAAGGTGCCGTGCACGGGCGTATGCCGTGGCGTTGGACTGGATCCTCGTCAGTGAACTTATTCCATAAGCCTTCTCACTTCTACGCGGTCGCTTCTAGGAATCGCTGATAGCTGGGTCGCCGCTTGAATCATGCGCGGAACCGGCATGTTAGACTCGTGTCGGGGTAGGTTCTTTGAATGCGGAGAAATCCGCGTGCTTGAGGTGTAGGGGCTGACCATTCTTCTGGACGCCGTGATGTTGTTCTGGATAGGTAAAGCCTTCCGATACGGTATGCAGCACTTCGCCAAGAGAGCCTGTTCGTAGCTGCGGGATGTGAATGGAATCATACTGAGGAAGTGTTGATCATTAATCAGATGTCAGACTTGGAGCTAAGCGCATGGATTCGCACCGACCGGACAGCTGACACATCCTCGAAGCCAGTCGTAGCGCATCTGGCTCCTTCATGGTCTCATCCGGCGACGGGTCGTACGCGTTGGGGAGTACACGCCGTGCCTTTGAGTCACCGGCTTCCATCTGGGAGCTCTCCTCGAGAACGAGAGATTTGATCGCATAATGATTTCTATATGGAGTAACGTCGCTCCGCAGAGTCGCATTGCAGGCGAGGTCTTAATCGCTGGAAGGGAGCGTGTTTCTGAGAGTTCGTCGCTAGGAGAAGATATTTGACCAGCGCGCTCGACAATCACCGGTGACAGGGTCCAGCAAGCCGGGCTCATTCTACCGCCTGATCGTGAGAGGTAAGTATTCATAGATATTCTTCACTACCTTGAGCCCTGGTGCCAGAATCCAAATCGCATCTTGTCAGGAAAAGTGAATCCACCTATACATAATGATCCCATTCATGAGTCCTTCAGCCGGGGCACTATATTTGGTCCGATCCCCAGCGGCGTCAGCAGCAACGACGTCACAGTGAAGGGTCAAAAGTGGAAGAAAGACCCATGTCTTGAGTCCACGAGATCATGTCGCAGTACAAGGTCAGGATACTTGCAATATAATTGGGCACCTAATGGTACGGGTTTGAAGGTGGTAAAAATCAGATAGGAACCATAACCACACCCGCTTGGTGCTGCGCCTCGCAGTAAGGTGGGAGTGTTAGACGCGGACGCCGAGCAGACCGACTCCCGATCACTCACGATTCTATAGTGCATGAGGCAACAGCCACTGTCCCCAACAACAGGCGAGATGAAGCAGGGGTGAAACCCCTAACGACGATGCCATTGGGGCCGTGAACCGGTTGTTGAGTGGTGGATGAAGAACCTAGCGCTGCATTAACCTTGTGGAACGTAACTTTTGAATTATCACCTTACCAGAACGCCTTCTCGTAGGTAGGGTCTAGAGGCGTTCAACTGCGGGATACGAGACTTCCTCCAGTTTGAACTCGTTATCAAAGTTATATAAGTATCTGGGACGATGATCAACAGTAGAGGAGATAACTAACAAAAAAATACTTTACACGCGCTGTAGCAATAAGTAGTAAGCCGTTGGTCACAGCTTCTGCCGAGGACTGCCAGCCTGACGTGAGACTTGGAGATGTACCCCTTTCGTTCAACATCATCATTGACGCATTGCCTTGAAATACTTACAAGAGAGACTTATATATCCTGGATATAGCCATGTCATATTACAGTGAGCATAATCTTTGTTTCATAGAGCGAGAGGGATACAGAACATACGATGAGGACTGACTGGCGTTCGAGAAGATTCACGGTGACCGTGAACTTTCTGATTCACGGATGCTTGTGGCATGATCCCATGAAACAGACCGGTCTGATACATGGGCGCTTTGAATGTTTGGCTACGAAAGGTGTGGGAAAGCGGGACAAACAGGTGATGGAAGGCGCCCGTTCCAGTCGTCTCCGTCATCGTGTGCGACGCCGGACTCATCTTCACCGATTCTACCACGTCCTCCTCGCATTATCTCACGATGGGGGACGAATTCCCTTCATTGTTTCGTCAGTATGCTCCTATTTCTTTAGTGTGTCAAATCCTAACGTCGCAAAATCAGGTTCGGAGCAGATGAGCTTGGTACAGCTCATTGTGCCAACCGAGGTTGCTCATGACACCGTCGCCGAGCTCGGAGAGCTAGGCAACGTGCAATTCAAAGATGTGGGTCTATCGCTAGCCCAACAACTGATTATATGCGTTGCTCAATGTGTATTCGCATCCTGCCAGTTGAACCCAGATGTCAATCCTTTCCAACGCTCCTTCGTCGGTGAGATTCGCCGCATCGACGAGATGGCCCGCCGCGTGCGGTTCTTCGCCGGTCAGATCGAGAAGGAGAAGGACCCCATACCCATTCGCCCACTGTACGACTCCGCACCGCTTATGACAGTCGGGCCGCGTGCTGCGCAGACCATCGACGAGCTGGACGTGAAGCTCACGGAGCACGAGCAACGGTTGACGCAGATGAACGAGAGCTACCAGCTTCTCAGCGAGCGCCTTCGAGAGCTTGTAGAGGCAAGGCACGTACTGCGGGAGACTGCCGTCTTCTTCGACAGGGTGAGTCCACCTTTTTCGCGTTGCGTTGAGGGGCATCATCCTGTGGATCATTGGAAAGCAAACTACGTTTACGATCATTGGCAAACTGTGGATCCCTGTTGGTCAGTTTGGCGTTCATTACGACGCTCCGTACCTGTGTGATTCGGATAAATGCCTCAGTTTCTCCTACAATCGACAATTGGCGTCCGAGACATCTTGTTGATGCGGTGACTACGCAAGAGGTCCCTGACGTCGATTTCCGAGAGGGGGTGTTGCTGAAGTGTGGTTCAATCGCCGTCGTCCCATGTAAAATGTGTCACTGCGAGAGCATCATACTTAAGACACGTCCCAAGTGATGCCTGTCGGCAACAATGCAGTGGATAGACAGAAATACCTCCCATTGGTTGGAGATCAATGTAGCGTGTTATACTCGATGATGCCCTGATGACCTTTTGCCATACGTGTGCTAATCGTCTACAGGCCGCTGTCCGCGAGACCGAGACTCGTCAATCGCTGGATGATAGCTCCGCGCCCCTGCTCCAACATGACGACCGGGAACACCAGTATTCCTCTGCTGGGGATGTTCAGTTTGACCTAGAGTAAGTTATGCTGAACTTCATGCAGCCAGTAAAAAGCTCACGTGGCTTGCTAGGTTCATCGCTGGCACTATTGACCGTGCTCGCTTGTCGACCTTCGAACGGATTTTGTGGCGCGTGCTCCGTGGCAATCTCTACATGAACTACATCGACATTCAGGAGCCATTCGTGGACCCTGCTACTGGTGCGGAGACGCGCAAGAACGTCTTCATCATCTTTGCGCACGGCGACGTCCTTCTCGCGAAGATCCGCAAGGTCGCTGAGTCCATGGGTGCGGCCATATACCCCATCGACGTCAACGCCGACAAGCGTGCGGACTCCATGCGGGAGGTCACCGGGCGTCTAGAGGACTTGCAGATCGTTCTCTACAACACTGGTGCCAACCGCAGAGCCGAACTCCTGACCATCGGGGAGAACCTCGCGAGCTGGGAGGACGTCGTCGCGAAAGAGAAGCTCATTTACGAGACGCTGAACCTCCTCAACTATGACGTCCGCCGAAAGACACTTATCGCGGAGGGTTGGTGCCCGACTCGAGACATCGGCCAAATCCAGCTGGCTTTGCGTCACGCTACGGTCAGTTGCTTCCACGTCATCTGATCGGAGAGACGTACTCATCGTTTCCTACAGGAGGAGTCTGGTACCAATGTCCCGCCTATCCTTCATGAGCTCCGCACAAACCGCACGCCACCTACGTTCATCCGCACGAACAAGTTCACTGAGGGCTTCCAGACCATCATGGATGCATATGGTATCGCCACGTATCAGGAGGTCAATCCCGGCCTTTTCGCGGTCGTCACGTTCCCGTTCTTGTTCGCTGTCATGTTCGGTGACATTGGTCACGGTTTCATTATCCTTATCGCTGCGGCTCTCATGATTCTGTCTGAGAAGAAGCTTGCAAAGAGCGATTTGGGAGAGGTGCGTAGTCTATGTGGCATCGAGTGTCCGCTTACTCACCCACGTTCGTTAGATCATTGGGACATTCTTCTTGTACGTGTGTCTTGTTCTGTCCATGTCCAGTGTCTGTCTTACCTTTCAACAGCGGGCGCTACATCATCCTGCTCATGGGCGTCTTCTCGATTTACACCGGCTTCCTGTACAACGACATATTCTCCAAGTCGTTGCACCTCTTCCACTCTGGGTGGACGTGGCCGGAGCAGCACGGTAATGAGACCGTGGCTGCTATTTCAAACGGACATACCTATCCTTTCGGTCTCGACCCGGCTTGGCACGGCGCCGACAATCAACTTCTCTTCACGAATTCGTACAAGATGAAGATGTCCATCGTCCTTGGTGTTATCCATGTGGGTAATGGCAGGTTGTAATTTGTCGACTCGCACTGACTGGATTGGGACTCTAGATGACGTTTGCAGTCTGTCTGCAAGTCCCGAATCACATTCGTTTCAAGCGTTTCTCGGACATTTACACCAACTTCATTCCTCAAATGGTATTCTTACAGTCGATCTTCGGCTACCTTGTCATCTGCATCCTGTACAAGTGGACTGTAGATTGGTCGAAGGCGTCCACGCAGGCTCCTTCCCTCTTGAACATGCTGATCGGCATGGTTTTGACACCCGGAGTCGTCAAACCCGAGGAACAGCTTTACCCTGGACAGAGCACAGTGCAGGTTATCCTGCTGCTGATGGCTGCCGTGTGCGTTCCGTGGCTGCTCGTCACGAAGCCGTACCTGCAGTACAAAGAGATGCAGAAGATCCAGGGTCAGGGCTATATCGGGCTTGGAACCGATGAAGCGCCTCGGCATGCGGATGACACGACGCTGGAGGGTGAGGAAGAAGGCAACGGTAGAGCGATTGTAGAAGCAAACGACGAGGAGCATGTAAGTTCTTGTACGTCTTCGAGAGTTATCGCCCCCGTTCACATCTGTCCAACAGGAGGAGCACGATTTCAGCGAGGTCGTCGTTCATCAAATCATTCATACGATTGAGTTCTGTCTGGGATGCGTTTCACACACTGCCTCGTACCTTCGTCTCTGGGCGCTCTCGCTAGCACATGCGCAGCTGTCGGAGGTGCTGTGGGATATGACGATCGCCAATGTGCTGGAAATGACGGGTCTCGTTGGCCTTGTCGCGAAAGTGGTTGTCGGAGTTCTGTGGCTGATCATGACGATTGCGATCTTGTGTGTTATGGAGGTGAGTGCATTGATCGTGATGGTGGTGCGCTGGGCGCGATATCTGATTGACACGCTTTAGGGTCTGTCTGCGTTCCTGCACGCGCTGCGTCTGCACTGGGTCGAGGCGAACAGCAAGCACTACGAGGCAGGCGGCTATGTACGTATTCTCTTTCATCTCCGGCCGTGCGGAAAGCGCGTCTCTGATCGCGATGCCCCATAGCAATTCGTGCCGTTGAGCTTCGCGCGGCTGAACGAGAAGCAGTGAGAAGAGGGTGTAACTTAAGCAGGCGAAGGCTCGGACGAGGCTCGGACGTTGGCTTTGCAGCCCCTCTGTATGCAGTAGTTCCGACGCCGGCAGCGGCGTTTTATACTTGAACGTGGCCTGATTGACGGCGTTTGCACATGCACGGACTGGTCGTGGACAGCATCGAGGTTCGCCGGGGCACGCGGGGGAGCGTTACCCCGCACTCGGCCCAACCGATGATCAGGCGCCGGCCCTTATACGGTTCCGGCCACGTGAAGTTGCTCCTTTTTTTCACACTCCGCTCAGCTACGGATGTCCTATATAAGCCTGATTAGCGACAGACTACACTCATTTCTTTTCTCTTCTTCTTTGTCTCATAGAAGGTGTGTACCCGCCGTCCTCGTCCTCCGCGTTGTGCTTCGTTCTGACCCTCCTCATCAGGCTCCGGCCATAGAAATAGAGTGATCAAACGTCCTTGACGACCTTTTCTTGCGTTTCGCCGCTCGCCGCTCCTCATAGACCCAACCGTACCATCACCTAAGGTGAATACACCCCCCATATCGTAGCCCCCATACAGGTCTTCATGCCTCAACCCGGTGCGCAGATTTCCAAAATGCCCGCTACTACCGCTGCTGCTTCCCCCGCGATCCCCAACCCCGCTTCCCTCAAGGCCGCTGTCGCCCCTGCGGAGGGCCAGTTCGACATCTCCGGTCTCTTTGTCGCTGACAAGGCGACCCGCGAGGCTGCGGCTGCTCAGTTTGCCGCGCTCGCTCAAAAGGATGGCCCCTCCGCTATCCAGTCAATCGGCTTCGCCGATGCCATCGTCAAGGCGCTCGGCGACAAGAAGTCCCCCGCTGCCCGCGAGGGTGCCGCGAGCGCCGTCGCTGCTATTGCTGCGACGCCGGCGGTGAGGGCGCTCGAGCCCTACTTCATCGACTCCGGCCTGTATGCCGCTCTCCTAGAGACGTTCGCCGACAAGATGCCCGCTGTGCGGACAGCTGCTATCGAGGCGGTTCGTGCGTACGTCGCAGCAGCCAACCCATGGGCGGCGGGCCTCGTCCTGCCTGCTCTTCTTCACGAAATCAAGACTGCCGGCAAGTGGCAGCTCAAGACGGGCTCGATTGTCATCCTCAACCAGCTCGTCGTTTCCGCCCCCACTCAGATCGCGAAGCTCACTCCTGAGATCGTTCCCATTCTCTCCGAGGCGATCTGGGACACCAAGGCGGACGTGAAGAAGGCCGCCCGCGATTCGCTTGAAAAGGTCACCGCTTTGGTTTCCAACAAGGACATAGAACGCTTTATTCCTGCTCTTATCAAGGCTCTAATCAACCCTGTCGAGGAGGTGCCTAAGACGATAACGCTCCTCTCGGCGACTACATTCGTTTCAGAAGTAGACTCTCCCACCCTCTCCCTTATGGTTCCTCTCTTGTCCCGTGGTCTCAACGAGAAGCTCACCGCGACCAAGCGTAAGGTTGCTGTCATTATCGACAACATGTCGAAGCTCGTCGACTCCGCTGTTACTGTCCGCCCCTTCGTTCCCAAACTCCTGCCCGGCCTGATCAAGGTCGAGTCTGCCATGGGTGATCCTGAGGCGCGCAGCGTTGTTGCTCGTGCTATTGCGACTCTTCGCCAGGTCGGTGAGGTCCCGCACGGTGACGGTTCAGAACTCCCCCCATCAAGCGTGCGGATGAGAAGACCCTTGCACACTCGCTCGTTGGCATCTACAAGAAGGCCGGCGCCAACCCCGTTCCCTCGGTCGCCGATGTCTCTGCCATCTACGCTGCCAGCCTTGCGGCCAACCTCGTCAACAACAAGAACTTCGACGTCTCGGAGTGGCAATCGCTTGCTCCCTACCTCGCTTTCCTCACGTCGTCGCCCGAACCCATCTCCATCGTCAACGAGTGGGTTGTCAAGTCGGCGTCTGCTGATGATGACGAAGAGGACGTCGCTGAGGACGAAGAGGAGGGTGAGGACCTGTGCAACTGCCAGTTCTCACTCGCCTACGGTGCGAAGATCCTGCTCAACACCGCGACCCTCCGTCTCAAGCGTGGTCACCGCTACGGTCTCTGCGGTCGGAATGGTACCGGAAAGTCGACTCTCATGCGCGCCATTACCAACGGGTAAGTAGCACCGCGAAAATTTCCACCCATGGTAAACGCTGACTCATTTCATCCCACAGTCAAGTAGAGGGCTTCCCATCTCCCGACGAAGTCCGCACGTTCTACGTCGAGCACGACATTGATGGCAGCGAGGCCGACACTGCTGTCCTCGACTTCATCCTTGCCGACAAGCGTATCCAGGCTGGCAAGGAGGAGGTCATCGAGACCCTCGCCTCAGTCGGCTTCTCGGATGAGAGGCAGAAGCACGCCATTGGCAGCCTCTCTGGTGGTTGGAAGATGAAGCTTGCGCTCGCTCGCGCTATGCTCTTCAAGGCTGACATTCTTCTCCTCGATGAGCCTACCAACCACTTGGATGTTGTCAACGTTGCTTGGCTCGAGAACTATCTCACCGGCCTCAAGACTTGCACGTCGATTATCGTTTCGCACGACTCGGGCTTCTTGAACAACGTCATCACCGATGTCCTTCACCTCAACCGCTTCAAGCTCAAGCGCTACCGCGGTAACCTCGAGTCATTCATGAAGGCTGTTCCTGAGGCCCGCTCGTACTACACACTGGAGGCTCAGGAGGACTACCAGTTCAAGCTCCCCGACCCGCCCCTCCTCGACGGTGTCAAGACTAAGGAGAAGTCCCTTCTCAAGATGCGTAGGGTCGGCTTCCAGTACCCCACGCAGCCCGTTCAGCAGCTCTACGACATCACCCTCCAAGTGTCACTCTCTTCTCGTGTTGCCGTTCTCGGTCCCAACGGATCTGGCAAGTCCACTCTCGTCAAGCTCCTCATTGGTGACATGGAGCCCAACAAGGGCGGTGAGATCTGGAAGCACCCTAACTTGGTCATCGGTTACGTCGCTCAGCACGCGTTCCACCACATCGATCAACACCTCGACAAGACCCCTCTCGAGTACATGTTGTGGCGTTACCAGACCGGTGAAGATCTTGAGGAGATGATGAAGGCAAGTCGCCAGATCACCGAGGAGGAGGAGAAGAAGATGAAGGAGGGCGGGACCGTCGTTGTTGAGGGCCAGAAGCGCATCATTGACGAGATCATCACTCGTAAGAAGCTCAAGCAGTCCTACGAGTACGAGATCTCGTTCAAGAACATGTCGTCGTCCGAGAATATTTGGATGCCCCGTGACGAGCTGCTCAAGCGTGGTTTCGAGAAGGTCGGTTTTCTATGCTTCTTTGATATCCTATTCCGACGCTAATACATCATTATGTATGCAGAAAGTGCTCGAGGTCGACACTCGTGAGGCACAGCGCCTAGGTCTTCTCCGCCCACTCGTTCGTCGGGAGATCGAGAAGCACTTCGCGGACTTCGGTCTCGAGGCGGAGTTTGTCTCGCACAACTCTATGCGTGGTCTCTCGGGTGGTCAGAAGGTCAAGGTCGTGCTCGGTGCTGCGACGTGGCGCCGCCCTCACGTCATCTGCTTGGATGAGCCGACGAACTACCTCGATCGTGAGTCGCTCGCCGCGCTCATCAAGGCTCTCAAGGAGTTCGAGGGTGGTGTACTTGTCATCACGCACAACCGCGACTTCTCCGAGTCCCTGTGCACTGAGGTCTGGGCCATGCGCGATGGTCGTCTTGAGGCTTCCGGCCACAACTGGGTTGAGGGTCAGGGCTCCGGTCCCCGCATCGACAAGAAGGATGGAGAGGATGACGATCAGTACGATGCGATGGGTAACAAGATCGAGACGAAGAAGAACAAGAAGTTGACGTCGGCTGAGGCACGTAAACTCAAGAAGGAGCGCATGGCACGGAAGAAGCGTGGTGAGGACGTTACCGACGACGAGCTTTGAGTGTCGGTCGTCGTTCCTCTTCCTATCCTCGCTGTTGTTATAATATCTGTACTTCTGTCGCTATGTTCTCTCTGGACGTGTCTCGGCTATACCATCACTGCTTCTCTCGTAGTTTTGTATCCTAGCATCATGTTTATCTTACCGTTACGAACTTATGACTCCTTTACACACACAATCCTGTCCCTGACGTGTGCGTCAATGTCTTGCGATCGTTAAACGCAGCAGGCCGAGCAGCGGCACGGAGGCAGAGAATGCCAAGCGGGGAAGTTGAGCTGTGCCCCAGAATTGAACTTCACACCAGGTTGTTCCCTAACCGCACAGTGCACTGGTCCTCCGCAGTCATCCGGGGGTCGTGCTATATATCCCTACCTCATCTCATCTTGTGCTTGCTGGTTCCTTACTGCTGTCTGTACCGCCCACGCTATCTGACGCTGACGACCTGCTACCATGCCCTACGTCCACGGCTACCCCGAACACAACTTCGCGGTCTTCGCGCGAGACGCGCGCGACAACCTCACACCAAATGAGACGCAACGAAACACACTGATCGTAGCGGGTTGCTACGTCGTGGCGATCTTCATACTATGGTGCGTGGCTTACCTCGTTCCGGGGTGGCGGACGTCGAGATTTTCTGAATGCGGGAATCCGTACGCACTGGCAGGCACATGCCATATCTAAGTGCCCTGAGTGAGTAGCAGCTCCACTCGTCCGGATCGTATGTCCGCGGTGTTCTGACCGCCTTTCGCCTCGTGTTCATTTCGTGCGCGACATACGCCGATGCAGTCTATCCGTTCAAGTGAGTACTTCACGGCTCCCTTCGCTTCCTGTTGTGGATCGCGTGTGGGCGTTGTGTGGGCATTGTGTGAACAACTGGGACTAACTGCGTTGCTTGATGTCTTTGATGAAGATTGTTGACAGTGGGGTTCCATGAGGTGCGTGCGTCTCGAGTCGTGCTTGCCGGAGCAGGGCTGAAATGAAGCTGATGTCATGCTCGGTGTCTAGATGAGCCATGCGTTTGCCGGCGGTGAGTCCTCTTTCGTCCTCCAAGCTCAAGCCTGTGGCCTAATTTTCGACGGACCCCCTTAGTGCTCACATGTGCGCACATACATTCTATCGAGTTAGACCGTACGTCCAATATCGTTCCGATCTCCTGTGTGTGTCGTTCAAGACTCGGGCTGAACGGAGCACGAATAGCGGACGAAGGCGGCGCAACACGAATGTCCGGAGGTATACCATGGATCACCCTCCCTGCAGGCTACTTGGGCTCCTCCTTGATCGGTGCTGCACTCATCGCATGCGGGTTCAACACGAACGCGAGCAAGGTCGCGTCGCTCGCCATGGCCGCGTTCTTCCTCGTCACCCTCTGGTGGGCGCGCAAGAGCTGGGTGTGAGTGCACTATTCTTGCTTCTTGTCTTCACGGCTGCGCGGAGGCATGGTGCTGATTGAAGATCTGGATGTGCAGGACGTGGCTGCTGATCCTCGGCATGTCGGGCCTCATCGTGCTGTTCTGGTTCGTCGGCGAAGGAGTCGCATTGCGCTACTTTGTGAGTCCTGTCCGCGATTGCCCCACTGCGAGTTGGCTCTTTGACATCTTGACCTTGACGTCGGTTCTAGGTCCTGTTCATCGGTGTCATGTCTGACATGTACGTCTTGTGGGACGTTGTCGGTAGGTTCCCCATCGTCCCTCACGCACGCTCTGCAGCGCAACTCTAAACCTTCTCCTCCTTCAGACGACACGATAGCGCGAAAAGTGAATGGGTCCGACGCCTCGTCCTTCGCCGAGATTTGCGGGTGCTGTCCCTCACAAGGTACCCATACACTCCCACATCATCTTTCAAACAACCTTTCGCTGACTGTAGATCGTCAGTGTGGGGCGTCATCTGGCTCATCCAGGCCTTTGCCTTCTTCGCAGCTGGCGTCATCATCGGCCTCGTCGCATTCAAGGTACGTGTACACTCCTCCTCCTAGGCCCTGTACCCAGTCGCCCTCTGACGCATTCTCGTCGTGTTTCCAATAGCAATCTGCTCAGCAGCAAGAAGCGGATTCAAGTCACTTCCTCCCGGTACCCGGATCGAACGGTGCACTGCAATTGCTGCCCTCCACATTTTCGACTACTCTTGTATGTGTTGCTGCTACGAGTGTTATTCTGCTCAGGCGCTGGTAGTCCCTGTATACGTTGAGCTCATGTGAAATTCTACAACATGTATCTTTGTAAAAGGTTATTACATGGTCACACTGCCTATTAACTTCAGGACTACTTGATTTCATAGCCCAAGGAGCAAAAGAATCCGTAAGACAGGCGCTACCAGGGATCGAACCTGGGTCTTGGGAAGATTGATAAATCAGAATCCCAAGTGATAACCACTACACTATAGCGCCATGTCAATGCACTCCTACAAAACCAGCATTGTCCTTTCTTTGATTGTCAGCTGTCTCTTCCACCTGGTAGGATGCGGAACTCATGGCATGTCCGGTCGAAGAGTCCACAGCCTGAGGAGCTTCTGGATACTATACTGAAAAAGGGTAACCTCTTAATAATATGGGATGTCTTGGGATCTTCCACCGAGGAGAATATCAGCTAGACCCCTTTAGTACAAGGCTACTAGGAATATGGGGCCGAGTGATCGCAACTGGACAGCTGGAACCTCAGGCCTTCAATGGGATTGTGGAGCGCTGGGTCTGGATACGAGACAAATCCAAATGTTCCCCTCCACGTGTGAAGACACACACGAGATTTGTACTTCACTGGCATTGATAAAATGTACAAGTTACACGTTCAATGAGATAAACAAGACGGGGGACCATAGATTCAGCCATGTAGTAGACTGAAAGCCACGAGCCCGTCAGTCCGTCTCATCGCCGTCATTCCAGAGTCATGATCATCTCGTCCACGTCATCAATAGAACACATATTGGAACACAGGGTCAGAGAGACAGGGTCTGGAACCATCCATCGTGAGCACTGTGAGTCAAAGCACTGGACAAATGACAGGGCACACCTAAGGGAGTCGAATGGGGGTAGTGTAGTGATGTGCGACCTCGTTAAGCCGTCGGGTCAGGCTGAGCAGCGCGGTAGACCCTAGGAAGCAAGTGAGTACGGGCACGGTCATTGGAGACCAGTGTGGCAGCCGAAAAGGCTTACTTGGACGGCTTGTAGTCCTGGCGCTTCTGGGTGCCGCGACGAGCGTCGTACTGTTTGAGAGCCTTCTTGACGAGGACGGCGTCGTTGGCAGGGACGGGGTTGGCCGACGCGAAGAGCGCGAGTGCCATGAGAGTGATGAAGAAGAGAACAATGCGGGACTGCATGATGGACAGTATGCTAACGAAGGAAGGCGAACGCGAGGAGGTGGCAGCGAAGCGAAGACAAAGGGCAACGTGCGGCAGGTGGCAGGCAGTGAACAGCGTGCAACAAACGTGGTTCCCGGAGAGCAGAGGACGGCTTGGAGGCGATTCTTATATACTTATCCCGAGGGGAGGGGGCAGGGAGTCTATATCAGTGCGATATCATGAAACGGCGCGCCTGCGGAAGCGCACAATGACGCGCGGTGCTAGGCGCAATGGCGACGAGACGAGACGAAACGGGTTGGGGGGGCGCCGTGCGGTGCGCAGCGATGCCGGCGGTTTGGCGGGGGCAAGAGGGATTTTGCGTGGCTTGGGCGTTGTTGCACCGGATGTAGATTCCGTGCGTCCGAGGGGCGCATGGGCGAGCGCGAAGTGCCAATGGTGCTATCATGAATAGATATGGGTGACCTCAGAATCAGATGAAAACGCATGCTGATAACGCTGGGCGACTGGGAAAGATGCGTCCAGTAGTTTGTTAGTAGCCTCGCAGTTGTCGCGGGCGGCGTTCGAACTTCGGCCGGAGTTGTTTGTTGGCTGACCAAGCGCGATAATTCAGACATGCCGCAGGTGTCTAAACGTCGTCCGTTGCCGTAGACAGTGGACATACGACGGAGGCGCATAACTCACATATTCTGAGGTGCTTCGTCCCTATCTGCACGGGAGAAATTGCCCGCGAAGAGGTTCTATAGATCTATCATCTATGCCAACCTATCGCCCCTGAGATGCAGCGATGAGCAGGCGGTGGTAGCAAATCAACACGTACAAGTTCGTAACACTATGTTATTGCTCCTTCTGGAGGCTTAACGCAGCCCTCGTGCAGCATCTCACCTACTTCTCATTCCTGTCGGATGGTCTTCAGCGATCTATGGAAGCCAACTTTGCGCGAATTGAAAGTGCGACTTCAGTTCCACTGATGACCACTATTAGCGAGCAAAACAATCCCGTGAGCATACCTGCACCTTGCGAACAGTATTGCGACACTTGCATGTATTCAACAAGTTGTCGGTGCCGGGCGATAGAGTCAAGTTGCGCGCAGTTAGCGCACAGTGACATAGGTGACGCGAAGGTGACAAACGGTCACAAACACTCTTTCGACGCTCTTCCCGGCGTGTTCATTGACCACCATCATGTCCCGACCCCAAGATGACCGGAATCAGGAGGCGACCGTCTACCTTGTAAGTTCTTATTCTTTGCATTGACTAGCTGCGCCTTGTAAACACTGACTCTTCCCAGGGTAACTTGGACGAGCGGTGTTCGGATGCGCTCATATGGGAGTTGATGTTACAGGCTGGACCAGTCGGTGCGTACTGTTCTCCTCTGCTTCCCGACATGGCGGACTCAACTATACGAAACTTGCACATAGTAAATGTGCACCTACCGAAGGATCGTATTTCTATGGCGCACCAGGGCTATGGTTTCTGTGAGTTCTTGACCGAGGAGGATGCAGAATATGCCTGCAAGATTATGAACCAGATCAAACTATGGGGAAAACCCATTAGGGTGAACAAGGTGCGTCTGTAGATATCATCTCCGTCAATGCGAGCTCATCCTCATTTCCTCGTCTCGTTCGACTGTCTTACTGTTAATCTCGCTCATATGGCCATTTCTCCGGAGACTATAGGCGTCATCTGACAAGAAGCAACTTGACGTGGGCGCGAACTTATTCATCGGAAACCTTGACGAAAATGTGGACGAACGTTTGCTGTACGATACCTTCAGCGCTTTCGGCATGATGGCCACTACTGCCAAGGTACGTCCTATATCCGTCCTTTGCCTGCCCTGTTCGCCATGTTGCCTCCCTCCCTTCTATTCTCGTAATGCTCAACTCCTCAATGTCCCTGGTATATCTAGATTGCGCGAGACCCGCAGTCGGGAAAATCAAAAGGTTACGGTTTCGTGTCATACACCGACTTCGAGTCCTCGGACGCGGCAATCGAATCCATGAACGGCCAATTCCTTATGAACAAGGCCATTGCCGTCCAGTACGCCTTCAAAAAAGATGGTAAAGGCGAACGGCATGGCACTCCTGCAGAGCGGCTCCTCGCCGCCCAAGCCAGGAAGAACAACGCGCTCCCTGTCGCGGCGCGTCCGCCACCAGCGCCGATGGGAGCATTCGGGGCGCGTCCACCCATGCCTGGCTTCCAAGGACCGTACCAAGGGCAGTTCGCCGGCGCACTCGCTGCCGCACCACCTCCGCCACCCGCCGGATTCACCCCTCAACAAACAATTGTCCCTCAGGCGATCGGGATACCACCCATGCCGCCACCGCATATGCAGGGTATGCCTCCACAAGGCATGCCCATGGGCATGCCGCCGCCCCCACCCCCCGGCGTTCCGGTCTTCAATCCACAAGTAGGCTTCGCTCCCCCGCCACCACCACCTGGATACGTACCACAGGGAATGCCGGGTATGATGCCTCCTTCAATGATGCCGCCCCCTCCTCCACAATACATGCCTCAACAGATGTGAAGAGGTCTCTGTATTCTCGGCCGGCGGTTCGCTCGTTTCAGCAGGTATGACAATTTGACGGTCAGTCTGGCAGACGGCGTGTATCTGATGACGGTATACGGGTCGGACGGACTTTGTACGTTTCTTAATCTCGATCGCCCGATGACGTTGTAGGGTCACTGTTCCAAGTGTTGCGTTGTAATGACCATCGGTTGTCGCTCTCTAGGCTGCTGGCCGACGTGGGTCGCGCGCGTGTGGTCTTCGGCACAGGCTGCGCATCTGGCTTCGCGAGCGTTCATCCGGCGAAGAGAAGACGTTCAGTATTGCAAGTTGTCATTCCGACAAGCTCGCGGCTGCAGTTTCTCACGCACAACGACGTGCGGTCGACAGCGTTGTTGATGAGGTTGGCTTCGGGAGGATTTCTGACGCACGCCTGTCGCAGCGGCTGCATGAAGGTTTGAACGTTGCGAGACGAGATGAAGAGCGGGTGCAAAGGATCGTGACCATGGACCACTCAACTACTACTACGCTTGCAATCCGCCACTGTTCGCGAGGCTTAATGAACACACACTCCACCTCTCGGTGCCTGGCTCACCGCTTCGTCCACGTGGTCGGTGGGTACTGGGCGGTCGGGGACCCGGTGTCTGCTGCAAGAAGCTTGGATAACGAGCTTTGCCCGGACGCTATCCGACATACGGAATCGGAACTCTCCAACTACGTCAATGGTTCTTCCTGACACCCGCTGTGACGCCTGCGAATTCGGTGCGCTGATTAGTAGGCTGATTGCTGCGTATGGATTGGCTGGCGATAACCTCAGTCATAGGTGTTAGTCAACTTGAATCGTGAGGGTTGATGCGACCGCTGCCGTATAATGCATACGCCCGTATTAGTGATGTCGCAATTGCAAACAGCTAAGTGCAAAGTTCCTCCAGCTATTGGAATCACTATCAACTTCAGCGCCCTGCGATCTATCCGATCCGCGGCTACGAGACTGACATGGAGGCAGCATGTCGTAATACTCAACGCCGTGTTGGACGTGCCAGTGCTTGGTTGTGCGTCCTCTCTGACTATGGTTACGCATCCATGACCACATTGCTATGTCTGTTGCACCGTCATGACCCCATGACAGTGGCACGCCTGTGTGTCGACGATAGTCAGGCCTTTGTGGCTGGTATCTCTCGCTACTATCACCGAGCCCGACGTATCGAGCATGGCTTTGCGGCGTGCGCATTTCAAGCGGGAAGAGGCTGGATCCAACGATACTCGTGCGAGCAGTCCGAGTACTAGCGGCGAGCATGCTATTCCTGTCCAGTTCGGTTATGTATAGGTCACTAAGTGGTTTTTATGTCCAAACCGCAGCATCCGCAGGCCCCACGCTTCAAAGCCTCCAGTTTCAAAATCTCAAGCCTCAGGGCCGCAAGCTCGAGCGTCGGGCCTAGGACCGGGCTTAGGGCTTTGCAAACTCTGCTAAATGCATGCATGCACAGTTGACGCTGCCGCACTCGCTGCGACTCCGACGAATGCTACGCACCATGCATAGTGAGTGCATGATGCATCGTGGGTGGGACCGTGCGAGTGGACAGTAGGACGAGTACGTATGTGGTGACGGCACGCCTATACTTGTCTCCCCGTCCAGACCGCGGAATACCATGTAGGGGCGTGTTTGTGCTTGTCTTCGATTGTGCGAGCCTAGCTCCGGGTTCGGGTTCGGGTTTGGGTTTGGGTTTGGGTTTGACTGTCCCTGATCATGAGCGCGGGCAAGTATAGCAAGGGCAAGTCCCAGAGTTCGACCTCCGACCCCGGTGGACGCGAAGTCTCTGGATTCTATCGCTAGCGCTATCTTCGAAGGCCTCCAGTCCGCTCTATCATCCTTCCAGCTCCGACTGACACCAGGCGGGCCCAGTTTTGCTTCGCTGAATGCATCTGACAACGCTGGCATACATGGTGGTTCCATTCCAATCGCACCTCCCCACCGTTGCACCTGCCATCTATTTACTGATCGACGCCTGGCCATGGCAGCCCCCCTGCCAAGAGCTATCCGTAATCCGTAACCACCATGGCTGCGCCCAACGTCCAACGATCCATCGGCGTCCATTCACCATTCACCCTTCACTATTCACCTCCGCCACCAGCCGTCTGCCAGCCACAACTCTAGCAGCACGACGCA
The DNA here is from genome assembly GCA_022606135.1 of Fomes fomentarius. NCBI lineage: Eukaryota > Fungi > Basidiomycota > Agaricomycetes > Polyporales > Polyporaceae > Fomes > Fomes fomentarius. The sequence continues at coordinate 671,792 of JABYQN010000001.1, forward strand.
TCCGCACCATGACACCTCCTAACCCTTATCCTTCCTTCTCTATTTCTCCCTCCTTTCCCTTCGCCCCATCTTCAAGTTCCTGGGCCTCGTCCTCATCCTCGTCCCCCGTGGCATTTTCCCCCTCGTTCTCCTCTAGCTCCAGCTCCAGCTCCACCTCCGGCACGCCCTCCCGCCACACGACGCCCGCCCGCCTCGCGACCTCGAGCGCGGCGTGGCGCACGGCGCGGATCTCGGCGAGGGGCGCGCCTGCCCGCCGTGCGTTCGCGAGGTGCCACGCGATCTGGCGCGGGGAGTCGACGGCGATGAGCGCGGTGACCATGAGGTAGATGACCTCGAGGGGGGCGAGGACGGACGTGCCGCCGTAGGTCATGCCGTACCCGACCGTCGTGCAGTACCAGCCTGGCGGGCGGGGTTGTCGGGGTTGTCGGTAATGGGTCGAGTCGGGTCGGTGTGCGTGTGCGTGTGCGTGTGCGTGTGCGTGTGCGTGTGCAAGACGATCCGACGTGGAAGTGTATTTTTTCAAGACGATCCGACGTGGAAGTGTAAGGTGTGAGAGGGAGAGTTCCGAGCACCCGGAAGTGCGGATGTGGGATGCATAGGTTCGCGGGAGTGCATCGGGAGACGCCAATGGTTATGCGAAGAGCGGACGCGAAGGCGCAAGAGAACAGAGATACGACGCAGAGCCGTAGAGCAGCAAGAACGAGAGAGCGCACGTGAATATCTGCAGAACACGCTGTATGGGGATAACTATACGGACCTAGGTCGGGATACGCAGCGTTCAGGAGCGTCTGCACGTTCTGCGTGCTGTCGCGGTAGATGTTGCGGAAGAGCTCCTCGCCGCGTCTGTCGCACTCTTCTGGTGTCTTCTTCGTGTCCCTGCATGAGTTGGGAGTGCGTTAGGGTGGGGTTTGTGGTAGGCAAGGCGTCAGTGGAATTGAAAGGCCGGGAGGTTCAGAGGACGTACCGGAGAGGCTTGGACTCACGTACCGGAGAGGCTTGGACTCGCGTAGGTGCTCGGGCATGACTTTATGTAAAGCAACGAGGCTGTTTATAGCCTGGAGGAATGATGATGAGTGATGGGCAGTCCACCGTTAGTTATTGTACTCTATCTGAGGACTAGACAGGATAGAAAAACATCGGGAAGGGCACAAGGCCATGGCATAATCATCGGTTAATCCTCTCATCACTAAAGGCAGAGCATGAAACTACCAATGAAAACGGATGGCCATACAAGAATGGCACGATGCGAGCCTGCTCGAAGCTGGGGGCCTCATCTCTACTCCTGCCCACGAATTCATAGGAAGATATGTATGACGTGAGAGGCTCTCGGAAATCGACCGTAGTAATTAGTACAAACAATCCGAAGACCAGGAGGATGCGAAAATTGCGTCATAGTTTGGAAAGGTGTGTAGGCAATAACAATAACTTTTTGTATGAAGCTGTAGATGTCTGGTCTTGGGTATGAAAAAATGTAAGTTGCCCCCGGATCAAACCCGGGCAGCACTACAGCTGTGCAACCTCGGACACGCCTGAAATGAGGAAACATCATCTTGAAACGACCACCGTCTCGGACATATCGGCCGGTAGCGTGTCGAATACTCGCGTGATGGAGTAATTGCGCAATACGGCCAAAATAGCAAAACATATACAGCAACGGCATGAAGTGCTCCGAGTACTCACCCTCGGTATCCCACTCAGGAATCCCGACTGGAGGACAGCTTCACGGATTTTGCGAGCGAGGACAAGCTGCTCGTCGTGGTCGGTCTGTCCTGCTGTCTGTTGAGTCCGGACGAGATCGTCTAGCGCCTGTTTAAAGACAAGGGGTACAGCTTCGGGGAGGTTGGATGCGCTGAAGGACACAGCTGCGATGACAGGCCAGAGGTGAGTAGGGGTTTGAGGAGAAGCTGGCGGAAATAGCGACTTGATGCTGGAGAGGAAGTCGGGGGCCCGAGCAAGTGTCAACGCATTAACTCTCGCGATGCGAACGGGGCCATGCAGATTCCTCGAGGCGAGACTTGCCACGGTTATGAGACTTGCCATGGTTATGGATGCCAGTGTGGTTTCGCGGACGGTGGATGGTCAAGGAGAATGATAAGGAACACCCCATGAGACGACTCAGGTAAACCTTGACTCAGCTGCCGGGAGATACGGAGAATGCATTATTCGGGGACCGGTAGGTGCGTAAGTAGTCGAGGGTTTATGGATTGATATTCTCCATTCGCATCCAGGAGAGGGCAGGGATCGGTTATCCACGTGGAATAGACGCCTTTGCCACCGACGCGTCTGTGCGCCTGACGCGTGATGTCACCGGTGGGCGGTTGTCATGGGGTCCCGTTCTTGCGTCTGGCTGCCACATTTGGGCCACAGTCAGAACCCCCGCCCTGTCCACTTAATAATAATTATAAATCCCCACCCCCGAACATTATTCGCACGTCTGCTTTCAATCCAACTCCCACCTTCATCCCTGTTCCCAATCCCCCGACATGCGTACGTCCCTACCCCGCCTCCCTGCGAACGAATGTGGCTGAACGTCTTTTCGCATACAGCGCCTAAGAAACGCGTTGCTGAAGACGACGGCGCTGGCCCGACCACTCGTAGCGCCAAGGCGCCCAAGACGGATTCTTCTTCTCCAAAAGCTGGCCGAGGCGGCCGCGCAAAGAAGGGGCCCAAGGTGCGTCTTGAACGTTCTCGCGTTCGCATTCCGTGTCTGACGCAGCAACGCACGTCGGACAGGCCAACCTCCCCGGGTCGCAGTTTAAGGCGCGTGCGCTCCCCATCCACGTCAACATCACCCACACCCCGCCTGTGCTTGCCGACGACGAGAGCGTAAGTGTCGCGTCGACAGACCCAGGCTACATTGGTACCACCACCCTCGTCCCGAGCACGTTCGCGACGGGCTCCTATGGCTGGAAGGGCAACAAGCGCTTCACCGTGGAGCTCGACAACCCCGACGGCGGCGAAAAGGAGAAGGTTCATGTCATCCTCACGTGCGTATGCTCCCTCACCCTGTTCTTGTCGGTGTGATTGGCGGATCTTGACGACCATGGGACGCACCCCCTTGCGCTTCCGACTGTTCTAGACTCAACGCAACTGTCATCGGCAGCAAGGACGCGAAGGAGGGCGAGGCTGAAGGAGAGGCTGAGGAGAATGCCGATGGAGAACACCCAGAGGGCGAGACCAAGGACGGTGCCGCCGAGGCAGCGGACGCCCCGAAAGACGCGAATGGTGACGGCAAGGAGGCGCCTATGGAGGATGTCAAGGAGGCAGAGTAGACCTCCTTGTCCCGCCACCACAGGACGGTGACGATTTACGACGTAGTTGCTATATCTCATTTACGCCAAGGTGTATACGGTCTCTGGTATACTTTCTCAGAAATCCAGATGTCTATTGGTTTGAATCGGTCGAGCTTCAAGTTCCAATCAAAACAAAGGACATCGGGTACCTCCAATGTCGATCGTTGTTACATGCCACGCTTTGTGGGCAACTCAAGCCGCAGTTCCAGTCACGTTCAACTTGAGGTTAAACTTATAAGTACTTGTTGAACGCGTGCCATCACGGTCACAGCTTGCCAATCGCGATCGCGTCCACGCGCGTCTCCTAGTAAGTAGTCTCTTGGTCTGACCACCAATCATACACAGTCCCATCTTATCTCTGCTCCTCTACCTCCATTCGTCTGGGATGCTTTCAGACGACACAGACCTGCCATATGGCGACGAGGATCAGGATCAGGAGCTGGAAGACTGGCCAACCAGCGAGCCAGTCACACCAAGCACGAGCCAGCGGCACCTCTCGGACTACGACGACGACGACGAAGACTACGCCGCACCTGACGAGCCGACGTCTGGGCTGGGTTTCGCAACGCAAACGGCATTTGACGCGTACTTTCTGCAGGCGTCCAAGCCTTCACGCACCTCCTCCAACGTCTTCTCCACACTTGTTCCGCCGCTTACGCCAGAAGAATACTCTTCGGTCCTGACCAGGCTACGTGCAAACCCGCGCGAGACGGAGCGCATCCTCTGGCGGGACTCGGCCGCTCGGAAGGCATGCTTTAGGAGATACAGGACAGAGCTGCGGGAGGGGTTCAACTTGATGATGTATGGGTACGGCTCGAAACGTGAGTTCTTGAACGCCTTCGCGAAGGACCTGGCGAGAACGGGGGAGAACGTCGTCGTCGCAAACGGCTTCCAGCCCAGCTTCGCCTTCAAAGACCTCCTCGCTACAATCGAGCGCATCCCCGGCGTCCTCGACGGCCCCTCGACGTCGAACTTGAACTCAGGAAGTCAAGCTTCCGGCGCGGGCGTGGAGGCGCAAGCACAGCGGATACACGCGTTCTTCTCCGCACGCGACTCCCCGCACGCCTACCTGATCATCCACAACATCGAAGGGAACGCGTTCCGCGCGCCGAAGAACCGCGCAACACTCGCCCTTCTCGCGCTCGCGCCGCACATCCACCTCGTCGCCTCCGCCGACCACATCGCCGCGCCCCAGCGCTGGTCCCTCTCCGAGCTCTTTGCGCGCAAGCCGGACCCTGTCTCCTCTTCCGCGCCTCGCGCTGATGCATCAACTGGTACTGGTACGCACACGGAGACGAGCACGGGCACGGGCACGGGCACGGGCACGGTGCCCAGCCGCGGCTTTGCGTGGCTCTGGCACGACCTCACGACGCTCGCGCCGTACGACTTCGAGCTCGCGTTCGCAGACCCGACGTCGCTCTCGGGTGCCGCTGTCCTGCGCGGTGCGAAGACGCCTGCAGCGTCGGCGGCCGCTATGGGAGGGCAGGGTGCGGGCGCGCTCGTCAGCGAGACGGCGGCGCGGCACGTTATTGCGAGCGTGACGCAGAGGGCGAAGAAGCTGTTCGTGCTCCTGGGGTCGAAGCAGCTCGAGGTGATGGATGCTAGCGACAAGGATCAGGACGACAAGGACAAGGATAAGGATAAGGATAAGGACAAGGAGGGCGCGGCTGTCCCGCCCGGGGAAGCGGCGTACGACTACGACAGGCTGTTCGCCGCGGCGCGGGATGCGTTCGTGGCGACGAACGACACGGCGCTGCGTGCGCTGCTGGGCGAGTTCCGGGACCATGGGCTCGTTGTGAGCGGTGCGGTGCAGGGCGCGGAGGCGCTGTGGATCCCGATGCGGCGGGATGCGTTGTTGAAGATCGTTGGGGAGTTGAAAGCGGAGGGACATTGATGGTTCCAAGGACAGTGCGTCATCCGTTCGCTGTTGTACGTGGGCAGAGGACGTGACCTTTCACTGCATCGGGATATTTTGTTTGCTCACTGTCGAGGCGATCTGTACTGACATATGTATCCATAGCCGATGTACACTATACTCTTATAACCGTATGATCTGATCGAACTCTTGTTTATCTAGTGGTTGACTTGTGTTCACCTCTATCCATAGCTTCATCCACCTTCACTTGACTCCTGTCGATATTCCAGACCGTGGGTTCCTGCCAGACTCCGGTATACCAACAGATGGTGAGTCCCTGATCAACTTTCTGTGACACTGGCATGTGCATGCGTGTTTGCGTTATAATTCCTCACCAGAATGTACGAAGAGTAGAAGAGACGTCGGCCGGTGAACCACGTCAGCGCCGTGCGGGACGATCACACCAGGTGGCATGGCTCTTCATTGCGGTCCAAGGCATCTTTTGGACTCAACTCTCTCTGTCACGATGATCCACGCGGAACTCGCAGGACAAGAACACAATCGGGCGGGGCGCACCGAGCCTGAGGCCTGAGGCCTGAGCGCTCGCAGGTACTTATACCGTCCTTCTCTCGAGCATGCAAGGTGTGGTCAACAACTTGCCGCATTCTTTGTATCTTGTGGCAATGAGTCCGGTTCGGTTCTCTCAGAACTGTGCGGATCACACGTTCTTCAGCTGTCTCGAGAAGGCGCCGGGTCTTGACCCCTGGGCCCATCGTTCAAGACGAGTCAGGTCAGGCAGGCTACGCCAACACTACGGCAGTGGCTTTCTATCTTCCCCTGGCTGGATCTGCATTGCAGTCACACACCAGGAGCGAGCCCACGGTACTGGAGATGCGACACTTTCGGAAGTTGCCAGTCAGCGGACATCATCCAGGAGGAAGTAGAGACCTGATTGACTGTGTGTCAGAGTAGCGTCACAATAACAATTCATGGTCAAATTCGAGTGAATCAGCTACATAACTGCGCTACTAGGCTATGGCTCAGATCTATCTACGAGTGCAAAGCTTGTGCTCTGGGACTCGTCGGTCTGGATGTCATCGCCATCCACAGCGACTCCTTCGTCAATGACATGCAGAACATTGTCTGTGTCCCACTCCGTGGTCCGTTGATAAGCGGCTTGTAGGTTCATGAGGCCCCGAGTGACGAGGATGCATACCAGCCTAACGATCCTGGTATATTTATAAGAGTTCAGATGTTAGATGTGCACCATGGAATCACGGTGATGCGATAATTGAGACGTAACTTGAACCCTTGAAAAAACCATCTGTCTGGCAGAAACAAGTCAATTAAAATGACTAGGATGGATGCCGTGCGATCAGGAAACTCACCGGTAATGCCGACAATGCAAGACGAAGTAAGTTCAATGCTAGGTGGGTGCTATATACGAGAGTTCAGCCTACGAATCCTCTTTGGCCAACAGTGAACATCACCAAAAGGATATGATTCCTTCAAGTTGTGATGCATATAATTGGGTATGGTCACTAGAACTCCGGAGAAACAGGTCTGTGCGATGTTGCTCACCATCTCGTAGAAGGACTGTGAATAGGGAAGTGCCACGAACGCGGTACGTGGTCGACCGCGCACGCCAAATGGCCGCAATCCCAATGAGGTCGGCTAAGATCAAGGAAATCCGTGAAACAACGATGGCTGTCATGAACCGACGTCAGCATGGACGGATCTTGTTCAATACGCGACGGACATACAGCTGTACAATGCTGTCAGCAAAAATAATGACAGTTCAGAAGCGGAGGCTGCTCTTACCGCTGTGCGTTGGTGCCATCATCAATTAGGTAACAATGACCATCGTCGAGTAGCGCAGTGATACCCCGTGGGCTGTATGCCTGAATGATCCTTGAGAGCCGTGCTTCATTTAGTCGGGTCAGCTGAATTCTTACATACCGCATTGATACCAATCGGAACGAGGTGTAGAAGCGAAATGAGAAGGCCGAGGCACTTGGACTTGCTCAGAGCATAGGCCCGAAGTGACATGAATACTGAAAATCCTGGCGTCAACAATATGGTAGTAATCGGAACTGATGAGCAATTGCTGCACCTCCTGGAAGAAATAGCTCGACTATGCTCAATCCAATTACGAATTTCTCCGCCTGAACGCAACTACATCAACTTATACATGTCAGAGGCCCGATTCATAATTTCTTGAGTTGGCTATGACATGCCTCTATATATCGGGGTTAGAGCTACCATAGGAAAGCATCATGAGTAGCAGATCCTCACCTGCACAGAATTGTATCCCTTCGGAAGCATACACAAGAAATAGAGGTTGCTGAAGAGGAGAACATATTTGATGAAGAAGTACATCCCAGCACCGCCAGACAACGGCCTCCTCCAGAACAGCCGAACCTCATCACCTATGGTTGTGATGTGGTCGTACACGACAATAGCTGTTGATGGCAATATGTCTGTTCACCTATTATATCCGATATGAATGGTACACTCACTGATGTGCACACTGATACAGTACGTGACCAACGAGCTGTCGATTTTGTAGTCAGTTAATCACACTGTCACAGCAGAAGAATCAAGACTGGACATACACGACCGTCATAGCAAAAAAATGCTAGGGTGATGGAGTGTTATCGACGATAGCGGCGCGTATGAATTGGTGGAGGGGTCGCTAAAAGAGCACGATTCACAAATCAACAAGCTTGCCATCCTCAACCACGAGCATTGACGGGATATATAGCCCTAGGTGCGTTCATTGTGTCACACACATCGAAAATTGAGACCTGCGTTCAGTGTCTACAGCTCTGGAAAGCTGACCGGGATGGTGTACATACCGACGCAGACACGCCATTGAATAGTCACCGTATAGTATCTTTGCAGTTGATTCTTTTGCAGAGAGCGTCCCGGACCCTCAAGTCTCCTGCGCTACCCAGCTTAGAGTACCGGCTGGATATCGTTGGTTACCGGCGAATTTGAGCAAGTACTACCGACATGACATCATTAATCAGCACCCAGTCATGCAGTGACAGAACCTTACCGAGCTACAGATAGGAGCTTACTGTATGTGTGATGGTTTCTGCCAAGTGAGGTATGTCGAGCCAATCGTTATGTTGAACGCGTGAAAAGTCTCCAACTTGCTCATAGATCCACAACGCAATGCGCTCCTGAGACATGACAGTACTTCCTGACACAGTTCTACTCCCAATGATGAAACGGCGTGACTGTGGCGGTTCACAGACACATCAGTAGACACGAGCTCCAGGAAGTCTGTAGGACGGGATCAAGACTTCACCGATGGATCTTGACCGCCCTCAGTCCGGGAGGGCCCGAGCTCGGGCGGGGTTGTACCCAACGTAAGTACTGTTGGCAGTGAGCATATAGATTTTCTCGTCGTGTGCATACATGCTCCGACAGGGACAAGGTGTCCACTGCCGTAACAAGTTCCTCGGCATACGGGCGTTCAACTCCCAGTTGAGGGTTAAATGAAGGGAGTGCCAGTTGAAACGTTGAACGTCGAACTGTAGAAGTCTTGCCGGTCGGGACCGTGACAGGATAAGCTAGACGCAGGTGAAGCGACGCATGTGAGAGGGGTTCGCTGAGCCGCCGCTCCAGCTGGTACGTACCGGATGGAGCTTGAAAGGCGCGTTGCTGATAGAAGCGCAGCCGGCGCCATGACCAGGTCGCCAAGTCAACTTTTCGCGCGAGAGCCTCCACGAGCTCGAAGTTCAAGATTGAGCCAGCCAACTTAGTGGCCCAATGATTCGCAATTTTATGACTTGAAACTTTGCTCCTCCAGTACGAGATGAGGGCAGGGGTGTCGATGTCCTACCTTGCGGAGAAGCTCCCCAATTACTAAACCTTACCTCATGGTAGTCCAGGTATCGCACACGTTTGCACTATGGCGTTCGATGGTCCTCTCTACCTCGACCTCTTCGGCCAAAATTTTTCGAGGAACCGAATTGAATGCGTGTTCGTCCAGTGGCAGTTTGCATGCAGTGGCGTAGCGAGCAAACCAGTAGAATATCACCGTGACCGTGACCCCACACTTCGTCATCATGGTCACAAAAAACGTGTGCTAGCGCCCACATACTAACCCATGGCCACTGGTATCCTTACAGATACAGCGTCGACGTCCTTCCTTCGCCCCTCCGCCTGATACGCCGTTAGTATGGATCATCTCCGAAGATATCAAAATCGAGACTCCGGTGCCACTGCGACACAGCACTGTGGCTCTTGCTTTCCTTCTCCTTGTCTTCGGCCTCCTCAGGATCCAAACCGCCCTCGTCGTTTTTCTTTCGGCCCCATATCGTCTCCTTGATCTGTGGCTTTTGTGTGGTACGGTCCAGGCTGCCCTTGACGGAGGCGTGCACGTCGATCAGGTGCACAAGACGTCGGCGCACCCCGCTGTTCTTGGCGACAGCCTCAGCGATGTAGTCCAGTGTCTTTGTTACATCGCCGCCCTCCATCAGCTGCAGCTGCTCTTCGCTACCTTCCTTCGTCTTCTTCTCTGCCTCTGCAGCTTCGGCCTCTGTGCGTTTCTTCACCTCGCCCTCGAGCCTCTGCGCAAACGCGGCCAGCTCAGTGGCCAGCTTCGTGCCGCTCCGAAGACGACCTTGCGCGGTCAACCGTTGAAGAGTGTCCTGGAACAAAGCGACTTCCTCCAAGGAGGTCTGACGACGATCGGCCTTCAGGTAGCTCAGATTGGTGCTTATGCAATCCATGGCTGGCAGGTTTGCCGTCCAGCCATCTCCTGTTACATCCTTCAGCCAGTTGGTCATTGCAATCTCCAGAGGAGCGTTGCCAACACCATCCTCGGCAACAAGCGCCTCTTTGGGACCCGCCTCGCCAATCAGACGTGCGGTCTCCGGCAGGCGACGGGCGACGGCGAGATGCAGAGGAGTGGAACCGTTGCAGTCACGAAGCAAGAAGACGGGGGCTTTTTTCTGGAGGAGCAGCCGAACAGCTGCGATTCTATCATTCTTCACTGCTATGTGCAGCGGCTGAACGAGCCCCGGTATGAGCCATATGTACTATCGATCGATCCTCGAGATTGACTTACTGTATTGAGGGCTTTCTTTGATTGCTGTAGAAGCATTTGGTGGACAACGTCTTCGGGCAGCTTGTTGATGATATGCTCGAGGAGTTTGATATACTTCTCCTCGTCGTATAAGCAGAGAAGGTGAAGCACATTCCAGCTAGATGAGTGCGTCAGAGATAGGGCTGGAAAAACGATGGTACGAATCACGTACCCTCGGACGTCTGTCTCTAAAGGGGAGACCCCCTTAGACAACAGATAATCGAACATCTCCGGCGAGCATCCCCAGTTGGCTGCCACGAGAATATGGTTGAAACGCACGTAGTTGATCCTGCACGCAAAAAAAATTAGCTGAGGCGCACGCGATGATGAATAGAACCCATACCGTGCCATGATAGCGGTCTGTAACTGTGCAGGTTGCAGGTCAATGACCGCCTTCACAACGTCCACGTTGTTTCCAATGACAGCGGGAGTGAGAACGGACTCGTTCAGCTCGTTTACGGTCCATCCTATCCGCTGCGAGATCTGGCCATTGATGCGCTTCAAATACTGCGCGCGGTCGTCGCTATGTGTCGAGGCATAGTACTGGTACGCACTGACTGCGCGCTCCGTGGCAAGGTACCGGACGCATCCAATGGCCCCCTCGTAAGCGGCCCGCCACACAAGGGGAGCTCGTGAGGCTTCCATGGAGCTGAAGGGGCATTTGGGTCAGACTTCGCCACAAGGTCCTTGCGTTTCTTTCCGTGGACGTTCAGGCCGAGGTACATCGTCGTGGACAGCGTTTTCGGCTCAACTTCGCCGGCATCCTCATCTTCCTCATGGTGGTCCTCCGACTCGGAGGGAAGCTCGATGCCAGTTCCGCTGCGGCGGATGAGCTCGTCAAGCATCGTTGGTCGGTCATACGTCAGGATCCACACGACTGCGCTGGCAGGAAGATCAAGAGGCTTCGGCAGCGACTTGTACAGGTCGGCGATCTGGACAAACGCCTCAAAGTCGTCGTCCAACACAGCCTTGAAGAGCACACATCCGCCGACCCGATCCTTTCTCTTCGGCTCGAGGAGTCTGAGGCTTAATTGTAGAAGTCTCGACGGCGGCGTGTCGGTCGTCACGGTCGAAGGACGCTGCGCGATGTCGATGAAGTTGACTTCCGCAACTTCTTCCTCGCTGTCCTCATCCAATACGTCTGATTCGTTGCCCGAATCGTCCTCATCTGTTACAACAGGAGTTAGCGTATATACAGCCGGTCGAAGGGCGGGTGCTTACCGATGAGAACCTTTCGAACACGGAACTTTGTCGGCTTAGCGTCGGGGGGTTTGTACTGCGCCACGGCGATAGCAAGAACGAGACGAGCCGTACCCCAGCGGCGATGTTGTAGCGCCAGCGATAGAGGTGACACGCCTACACCGGTATGAGGGGCTGTGACCATGCGCGATACGTCAACCACGTACCCCAATGTTCACCGTAGGTGGCTGTGATCTGAAGAAGCTGCTTATTCGTCTTGCCGTTTTTCGGGAGGCAAAGTTCCTCGATCTTGGCGTTGTCGCCTTCGCAGCAAGCATCGAACAGCTCCTCGTATGCGGAAACTAGATGAGTAGGTACGCTCTCAAAGTGCCATTTGCCTAGCATGCGGAAGAAGCCTAGGCTCATCTGTGGCGGCCGATAGTAGTCAAATAGACCGCCGAACTTAAACCACAAGGAATGGTCCTCCTGGCAGTCGTCGTCGGGGTGCAGGTCCTTCCAAGACTTTGCACCGTGGGAGGTTAAGAGCTCCTCGACCTTGGTGAGATACCGGACAGAGTCGGCCAGATTCTGGGTCACCTGACGCGTGTTCTCCCTACCTCGAATGTTAGCGTCCTCTTCACTTTTCTCGAGGATCTCCAGAAGGTGCTTCCCGAGCGCGCCCTTCCACCCGTCCAACGCCGCCAGTTTTGCGAAATCGTCCCGACCGTCCGATCGTACGCGCTTCTTCTCCTTGTTCGCGATCTCCTCCTTGGCTTTGACGAGCATACCCCGTACGGCGTCGAAGATGGACTTCCTCGCCATACTGTCAGCGGGATCCTGATACGCTGCCGCGATGCCCCTGTTGTAGTCGGCACCGAGATTGACGAGTAGGTCTGTCACCTCTCTGAAGCCAACGATGGCAGTCTCTACAGGCCAGTAGATTTGTTGCTGCCAGGTAGGGTTACCATGCACCCACACATCGTGGAGACTCCTCCTAAACCGAGAGGCAGTGAATCTGTGAACCAAACAGTTACACTCATGATAGGACCTCTGGCATACCTAAGATCACTCGCCCGGGAGTGGTCCTCTTCAGTGTAGTTGATCTTCGCTCCGTATGCCAACAGGATTGCGACTGCAGATAGATTGGGGGCTGAGATGGCGGAGACAATAGGGAACGTCATCTGGAGGTTGCTATAGACATGGGGCGAGTCAAGGGCAGCCTTAGCATTGGGATCGTGCTTCAGGAGCGCTTCGACGATTTCGGGTTTGCCAGCACACAAGATCTTGTGGAAGATCGTGAAGAGGTTGTCGTCAGCTTGCGAAGACGAGGCACCCCCCGCGACGAGCTTCTTGACTACCTCCTCGACGACGCTCTTGTCCCTCGTCAAGACGGTGAGAGTCAGAGGATGGAAAGGCTTGCTGCTCCAAGTATCTCCCTTCGTGACAAGCGTCGCGTCGGCTCCTCCTGCGATGAGCTCGTCGATGGCACCGAGCGAGCCGAAGATGACAGCATACTGAAGAGCAGTGAGGGTGTAGTCCCAGTCGGTGGCGTTCACGTCGAACACGTCGGGGACGTCCACCTCGTCCTCGGGGATCTGGCTGAGTTCCGTACTCTTCTCGTCCTTCTTCTTCGGCTTTTCCTCGTCACTCTCGAATGTCCAGTCGTCCTCGCTGCTATCTCGTTCATCGTCCCCGTCCCTGTCTTCGCACTGTTCTTTCTGTACTTCGTCGTCGACATCCATCGTGTCTTCGTCTTTCCGCTCTTTGGCTAGCTTCGCGGCTTCCTCTTCCTCCTTCGCCTTCTCAGCGTTGACGGCACTACGCTCAAGAAGCTTCCGCACGACGGCAGGAAGATCGAGCTGAGCAGCGAGGTGGAGAGCAGTGCGCCCGTCGACGAGTCTGGAAGTCATGCGGGCACCGGCATCGATGAGGTCGCTCGCGATGTCGACTTCCTTGGCGAGGATAGCTACCTGCAGAGGGGTGCGTCCGACGTGATCGCGGCGGTCGATGTCAAAGCCCTCCCCCTGCTTGACGATTTGCGCGACTGAAGCGCGGTCTCCCAGCACGATAGCGTTGAAGAGCTTCTCCATCGGACCGATGTAGGCTTGCTCCGCCCACTCACCCTCGTCGATAGGGTTGAAACTACCTGAGATGCTCTGGCGTCCAGGATCCTCTTCCATGAACCTATAGCTCCATCAGCAAGAGAGAGCACGCGCATGCGCAAGCGGACGTACTGGATCCGGCCTCGGACGTAAGACTCGTCCTCTCCCTCTTGCAGCTTCTTCTCCTCCTCGTCTTTCGGCTCTGGGCAATGCTCGCAGCAGTCCTCAAGGCACTCTGGCAATGTGCCGAAATACGCGGGGTGGCGGTGTAGCCGTCGGTCTTCGTTCTTCGGATTAAATGGGGCTGGATAAGAGTTAGAAGGTTAGAGCGTCCACTGTGCGATTTGCTCACAGTTCATTCCGAGATCCTAACACATGAGTGAGCGCCTCTGTGACCATGGGATATATCAGGACGGGCTTACAGTCTGGTAGACCAATTTCTCGATCCGGCGAGCATCCCAGCCGGGACCGTATGGAATGTGTAGCGAGACCACGTCATAATCGTTCATCTCAAGGCCACCGATGTCAAGGTTCGCCTTCAGATCGCCCTTGTGTTTCTTCTTACGACGGCTGTATTCAATCGTGGCATCCGGGCGTGCTCGGAGCTTGCGACGATCAAGCAAGTATCTCTGCTTACTATCCGCGTCGATGAACCGCTCGAGGACGAGCAGACGCGCCAGGCCTTGTATGCGCTGAATCGACCTCTCGAAGATCTGCCCCGCCAGTCAGCCGGGGAGTGTATCGCTCGACTACTCACACTCACAGTGGGGTCGATGTCCTCACGACGAAGAGTCGGAACGTACACCTCGAAGTCACGCATGGAGTACTTGGCAAGGCGCATTTCATACGAGGGCGAACGGCGCGTGGTGTCCACAGTGTTGCACTGGCGCATCATAGCGACGATAGCGCGGGGGTTGGCCCACACGCGTTGGCCATCGAACGCACAACACGGCGCGTCGACGTCGAAGCCGGCGAGGATTTCAGCCGGGGAGCTGTACAGACGCAAGACAATCTGGACGGAGCGGTACGGATACTGAGAGTGGATAGAGACGGTGTGCTTCGTACGGACACATGTCACATCCCACGGGACGGAGTCGCGGACGGCCTCGTATATCGCTTGCATCTTCGCCTCGGCCTGCTCGGGGGTGAGGCCGTAGAGGAAGAGGTCAACATCGGAAGTCGGGAACGCAGACGTGTGGAAGTACTTGCGCATGGCGCGCTTTGAGGTCTTCGCAGAGTCTGGAAGGGGCACAAGACACGCCTGCACTGAGCCGCCTGCCGCGATTACGTTGCTCCAGTCTATGAGCTGGGAGAGAGAACCCTCGGTGAAGATAGCCCAGTTCTTCTTGAACTCGTCTAAATTAGAGACCATAGACGGGTCTCCCTCCTTGCGGCGCCGCTTCTCGTCGAGCGGGAAAATGTGATGGGCGGATAGGTCGGCCTCATCTTTTATGATACGAGCACGCGTCTTGCGGATGTCGTCTGGCGCGTCGAAGACGTCGACTAATCCGACGTATGGATCGTGCAGACGCTGGTTTGCCTTGTCTGTAGCCCAGAGCTTGCGGAGCTGAGCCTCATCGTGAAGCGAAGATTGGAGGACTTGAGATAGGAGGTCGGCTGTGCCTGGCCCAGGGGGCAGCTGCGCGATGCGAGAGAGAAAGACCCGAGCTTCAGGTGTTTGTGGCATGTTTCTACAGAGTGATGGACAGAAATCAGAATGAGTGAGTGATTTCCAACGACAATGGGAGCTCCGGCTAAGTCCCTAAGTCAAGACTCAAGACTTTTATACCATCAGGTATGTCACTGGCACGCTGGTCGACGGCAGGGCCCGGATCGGGATGACGTGAATTGCCAACGGTCAGGAGACTGCTGTCAGAGGCTGCGCCAACGGCCATTGTCGGCTTGCATGGAAAGCGCAACCCTGGAAGACCAACCTACTAGCATTTGCGTGTCGTAAAATCGAGTCATTGTGTGTTGCCTAGAGCAACAAGGAGATGTGTCGAAATGTCAGCTATAAGAAGCTTTCGGCGTTGCAAGTTGCAACTGAATGGCGAGCATCCGACATGACTGAAGTACTCACCGTATTTGTTCGAGTTGAGTGACACACTGTGCGTATCAGCAGAACACGCACATGTCGCACAATGCGGCCCATAAATTATAACCAGAGGAATTTAAAAGAGTCGAGAATTCGAGGTACACGTGGCGTGGAGGAGTTCTATACTCGGGAGGGCCATACTTAATATTGGGCGTCTGGACATAACACGCTTAAGCATCCCTTGTCCTTCTGAAGTCCCTAGCTCGAGTTGGAGTCGAATTGAAGTACAAGTCGGACACGGACACGACTTCATCGAGCCCAACATCCTAAGTCTTGACTTGAGCTTTTTCTGGCATCAACACCTTTCAAGGCCCCGAATTCAATCCACCGCATTGACATATGATGCGATTCATCCAAGCTGGGCGCAGTGATGTTGTGCACCACTCTACCAAGACGCTGCAAGGGTCGTAATTCGTTACAGGTGGAGGCTGTAGTTCTAGTAGTCTACCAAGTTATGTGTGCTTGCTTCTACTGCACTTTCGTCTTTGCCTTCGTGGCAACTGGACCAAAGTTCTTGGCTGCCCTAGTCGTGAACAATGCCGCAAGGACCACGACGCACACTGCCCGTGCAGTCTCTTCGTCCAACGCGGCGATCTTCTCCCCACCGTTGGCGGAGCCGAGCCATCCCAGAGCGACGGAATGCGCATCGGCCCAGAACGGCTGGGCGTGCGTGAGGAAGGCGTACAGGCCCGTAATTAGAGGCGCACACCACAGGTCGGTGGTCGTCCATCCGTACGGCAGGAATTCGGTTGGAGTCGTCAGGGTGAGCGCGTATGGTTGGAAGAAGGAAAGGAGGTTCGTGATGAAGAATCCGCCGTTGGCAGTGACCTGTATCGATGTTGTTTACATACATATCAGTTGCATGCGTGAATGCTATACAGTACGTACCAGCGAGGTGAAGAGGAGGGTCCAAGGGTTGGTGTTGATTGTTGGGGACGTATGCTGCGTAACCATGGGCGGGATGAGGTTGCACAAAAGGTATACACGGCTGAAGCTGTCCCATACGGCAAGGGGTAACTCCAACTCGAAAGACGGTACGGGGACCCAGGGCAGCTTCTCCACTCCCGCCTGGATAGCTGTGTAGAACACAGGCACCACTCCAGAAAGCATGAATGAGGGTGGGATCGCCAGTGCCGGAGCTGCATGTTCGTCTCAGAACGCACAACACAAGAGGTGAATGACGATACGGACCCGTGAGTGCCTCTCCCCCGTATACCACAACTAATGCAGCAGCCGCATCCCTCACGAACGACCTCGTCTCGATCTGCGTGATTGTGTGCTTCGCGCCATCCTTCTCGTTCGCACTTACGGTCTTCGTCATTAAAAGATGATCGCGCCAGAGCTTCTCGCGTATCTGCCGGAGTGCGACACAAAGGCGGAACGCTGCGACGACATCAAGCGTACTGAGCCGCAAACCGAACCAGGTGAACGGCGCAACCGGTTGGAGAATGAGCCTGTAGATTTCGACGACCGGGGCGAGTAAGAGAGACATTGTGGATGATGCAGAAGTGGGCCTGGCACGGAACGGCGCGGGCGTTGCGTCCTCTTATCTGCAAGCCGTGCTTGCAGGAGGAGGACGCGAACGAACGTGTCTCTATTTATTGAGCGGGGGGAAACAGGCAGGTTAGCATGAGTTACAAGATATTTTATGCCCTTTGCTTTATGAACATGGTACAATGGTGTAGTGGCTGTAATGGCCCTAAACCGGGAATGTGAGGTGGTCTAAAGTCCCAACGGGTCAAGTCGTCTGTGCGCTGGTTCAAGACCGTCCCCTCCAGAAAACTTGGTTACTTGCGTCACCCGCGCCGTAAGGCGTGGATTGACATGGTATAATACGCCCTTGACTGGCCAGGGAAGCAATTCCGCAACCTGCAGGGCGTGCCGAGTTAGTCTTAGGAGATCAGGACGCGTCGTCTGTTCGCGCAGGTGGCCCGTGCCCCTCATAAACCCTTTTTGCTTTTGTCTTCTTATACTATGTAGCCCCAGGGTCACTGCTCACAGAAAGTGGTTCGTGCCATTTCTCAAGGGACTTACTACACGCCTGTGGCCTGACGGCTTACACAGTTAATATAGAGCAGGCACATTCTTACAAGTTTGCAATCATACTCCATGCTCCATGCTCCACTATTCCTGAGTTGATTGGTTTTGTCGCCTCAGCTTGTCCGATCTGACAATGTGCGATGTCGAGGGTGTTCCCCTTCATGCGTTAACATTCGGCATTCTCTTAGAGAGGTCCTTCATATATCTGAATGGATGGTTCACCTAGGATTCGCCGGGGTGAACTGTCGATCTGATACCCCTCTGCTGATAGTTTTAGTCCATCTGGATCCCATTCAGCGATCCACCTTTCTTGACTGGATCTGTTCTCAAGCTCTCAGGAACCTCTACATAAGTAACATGACTGACTTCATCGTCCCTACAAACATCATGAGAAGATATCTAGAAGGTCTCGGGAATGTCTTCGATGACCCGACATCGCCCACTACAAGCATGAGCTCTAGCACGTCCGACGGCGGCCCTGACGAGGGCGACGACGTGGAGGTGGAAGAAGAGGATGGGGAGGAAGAGGGGACAGAGGATGAGGAGGACAATCAAGATGATCATCACCGCGAAACCGAGGCGGTGGCCCGTGCAAAGGGGGATTGAATTGTTCCACAGATAGGTGTGCTGATTTCGGCGTATGCGCAGGGCCGCCCCTCCCGAGTGTCGGAAAGATAGCGATGCTGTCGAGTGCGTGATTTGAATATACGCACGCTTCACAGCTCTCAAGTCGAGGTGGATCCTGTGAGAACCCCGGCTATCCGACGCGGCTTCGAGGCGTTGGGTCTTGAAGTCGGAGGTCGGATCGTCAGTAACACGGAATGGAGGTCGTCAGACAGAGATGAGTCGTGTCATCAGAACCTGGGGACAATCCCCCTGAGAAACATGGGTATTATATCTAGCTTTACGAGTTAGGAGTCTGGCTGAGTAATGAAACGGGTCAAGCTGAGTAAAGATAGGAGAAAAAAAGGAAAAGAGAGTAAGAGGAGGCGTCGGCTAGCGCTATTCGAAAGTCCAGGAAAGGTAGTGCTAGCGCTCGTCCTTACAGATCCGAGCCTGAAGTATCAGATGTTTTTCTTCATACAGAATCGTGCCTTCAGGAAGTACCAATCAAGCCTAACGCGCAAGACGAGTTGGCCATAGCAAATTTTATCTGACGCTTCGAGCCGTCTGCTTCCGACGACGAGACTCGCGCGAGAGTGGGCTTCCGCCGCGAAGATATGGAGTTCATGATCAGAGTCGCTGCGAGCGGCGCCATCCGGACTCCAGCCTATGTGGGTCAACGCGAGGTTTGTCGGAGATGCCTCAGCTGGCATCTTGCTGCCTCCTTTGTTTGTGTCGAACCGCTTCTGGCGTATATTTTCAACGATATCGTCGGACCGCAGGATATAACCCAGCTGCGAAAGTCTGTCAGGGAGCAAACTCAGCAGGAGTATGGTGTGGTGTATGATATGATTACCGGTTTACGAACCCATCTTCCTCGCTCTTGCGATACTGACTGCGCTTCGAAGGTCCTACCACTGCCTATGGAGGGCGTACATAGTCGCTCTGCGTGACTTGAACGTCAACGGTCTCAATTCTCCAACGTACTTTCGACGCCGATGTCACTACCACGAAGAACAAGAACCTTCCTCGTTCTCGACTTCTCAAGTGTCTGCCTTGGAAAGTATGTATGGTTGTCTCTTGTCATCCACCAAACTAGTGCAGGCGCACGATGCGGGCCGATCACGAAAGAACCACTTTGTGACTGACACGACAACCATGGCGGCTGGCTCTTTTGAGTGCACAGTTACAAGCATCCTTAAGCCTCTGTGACCGGTTGTATGCTCTTATGGTGCGTCGGTGGGTGTTCGTAAAAAAATGGCACCGTTACACGACGCGCGTTGACAATATGGTGCGCCCGGGGGCGCACGCCGGTGCCATGAGATACTCGAGAGGGATAGAGGCATATGCATAGTGGTACATACAAACATAGAGCACATAGAGAACATAGTGTAGCGATAACAAATACACACGACTTCTGCGGGCCAGCGGTCCTAGGACGAACCTCGCGAAAAGAACTCGGATATTACGGTCGTGCTTGGTGGTGCCGTTTGACCACCTTCGACTGAATCTGATTGTACGCCGCGACAGATTCGGGCCCGTGCTTCGCGAAGATCGTCTTGCGGTCAAGCTTCGCGCGCGGACTCCTAGGGGGCCTCGCGGGGCGCACCGAGAGCGCGGTCGCCTCGTTGAGCCGGTCCAAGAAATCGTAGTTGGGCATGCCGCAGAATTGGAAGATGACGAGCTCCGCGGCGATCTCGCCCCGTTCGAACATCTCGCGCGCCTTCTGTGGACAGCGGTTCGGGATCGTCGATTTAGGATGATTTGCGCGTATGTGGCCGGCCGCATTGCGGGTCTGTGGGTCGCGACGTGAGCTTTATACATTCGCTATATGTTGATCACGCGAGGAACGTGACTTACAGCTAGGGGCAGGCACTTCCAGCCATCAACAGTCATCGTAAGCCTCATGCGGTGCGCGTAGTACTTCCCACAATATTGCCAACGTCTCTCTTTCCATGGGTCTTCAGCACAAGGAGCGTTGAAAAGATGGAAGACTTTAACACGGTCCACCGCCGCACAACCCTGACTGAACATCCACGCAAAGCCGTTCCTGCCTGGGCGCAGGGAGTCGATGCCGGGGGAGTTGTCATCGTTCATCCAATAGACGGGAAGTTTGAGGTCATCCAAACTGCCAATCGTCTTGTGCTGTGGAGTTAGATGAGACCATGATCCATACTGACATCGTATAGTTAGACACTTACATCGATGTAACGCTCGACATCTTGCGGGCTGTAGGGCGGATGATGCGGCAAACCCAAATCAGCGAAGCACTTGCGTAAAGCAGCATCATTATACGTGAGGCTACCGGGTATATTGACGTGCACGGGAGGCTGGAGCAGAGCAAGCTGCCTTCCGAAAACCATTTCTTTGGACTGGTTCTCGGTAAGTTGAACTTGCTGCGTGCGCGAGCGAGCGAGGGCGAGGTCCTCATCAGAAGGACGTTGGGGCGGTGGCACAACTCGCGGCTCTAAGGCTCTCGGGCGAAAACACGGTCCCCCGGCTCGGCGGGCACTCATCTTGGCCTTGGCGGAAACCCTTGACTTTATGGTGGACCTGTTCTGTGGGTCCGTCGAGCGTTGAAGGACGTCGAGGGTATCATGTATAGCAACCAGGGGAGGACGAGAAGGCGCCATGATTAGTGGTTGGTAGATGAGAAAGGGAGTGCAGTGCTCACGTAGTTCACGAAGCGTCTGGGGGCTGGGGGCTTGGCTGACTTGCGCTCGGGGGATTGCATGGTGGTTGGTCGGGCTCGATCGAATGTCTTCCAATGCAGACAGTAAAAGTGCAATGCCCTTTTTATACGCGACGTATACGAGTGGCAAGGGTGAAGTAGAACCACTCGCTTTGACCGACCGGTGTATGACTTAAAGTCAAAGCGTCAAGATAGGTATGCTGAGGCTGCTGCGGGCTCTTGAACACAACAGACAGAAGAGCCGGATTGGTCAAAGCACACGGGTACGGTTTGGTCGGCTGCGCGAACAACCAAAGCGAAGTGACCTGTGGTCGCTTTTTTGCATCAGGGTACAGCTGGAACAATTAAAGCAGCGAGGACCATACATATGGAGCAAAGACCAAAATATTGACCTGAGCTCCCGCGACACGTTTCGACGTTCAATCGTGCGCATTTCGGCATCGTTACAGGACAAGCAGACATGTATGTCAGTTGGCGTGATCGTTAACTGGTGGTCAAGAATCAATAGAGATGAGCGCCGGTCGACGTCAGCCGCGACCCTGGTGTGCGCTTGCCAGTGGTCTCATCCTCCTGCCGTCTGGTTCTACTCAGGTTCTGCTCTTGCTCTCGCTTCCTCTGTCTGTTCACGTGTCAACTGGAGTCACTGTTGCACCATTTGAAAGTGTTCTAGCCTACTGTTCCTCCAAGAGGGGTTCTGTCCCCCTTGACGTTCACCATGCGTCCTGCCTTTGCCTCTCGACTACGAAGTTGTCTACTTGCTACTCTGTTATGTGCTCTTCCTAGTTGCGCAATATGGCCATTCCCTCCAAAGAGGTTTAGCGGAAATGCTCTTCTTAGCGCGGGGTCTATGGGTGTAGAACTAGATACTACAGTGATTGCATTCGGAGACTTTAATGGGGACCAGTTGTGAGTATCATAGTGCCTGCTGCCCAAGCTCGATCGTGGATGACATCCCCAGTCTGGACCTATTGGCGCTAGGACAGGACCACCAGACATTGCATATATACCTTTGGGATCATGGTGAGAGTTTCAAGCACGACCGTGTTGGGTGCACGATTGACTCGGTCCAGAGGCCTACACCTTCAGACACTCGGCCAGCTTCAGACATCCAGAGAGGGTCTATAACGTGATCCCAGGAGACTTTACGCAGGATGGCAAGCTGGACCTGCTTGTATACAGTCAGTCAGCGAAGGCAAGCGAGTTGTCGGTAGACCTTTACCCTGCGCTCCCTGAGGGCGGCTTCGGTGAGTCCGCTCTGTACCGCTGCTTCGCCAACCATTCAACGCTCGATAGACTTGGATACCATCTCCTCCCCTGTGTCTGGTCTTGCCCAGCCAATACCGATGGACATGAATGGCGACCTCAAGATTGACCTGTTCGGCATTCCCTCCCCCCAGTCCTCCTCGTCCCCGTTCAAGGTTTGGCAGAACGTGTGGAACTCCTCTAACCCCCGCTCCGATATATTCAATATGTACGTAGCCTGCAGTCGCCGTATGTGTAGTCCGGTCTCAATCAAATCATTATTTGCAGTGCCAACCCACAGTTTGATGGGGCACAGTGCACTCTTGCCAATCCTCATAGCAACGCTGCCGTGGACTTGAACGGTGACTGCCTTGCAGGTTCGTGTGGCGAAACATACATGCGCCTCATATCGTACTGAATATCGACTCGCGTCCAGACCTCTTTCTTGTGTGTGAGGATCGTTCACAGGGATCGAAGTTCTTCCAGATCTGGGTCAACCATAAGGACCAGGGATTCGCATTGACCCATCAAGGACCTCTACCCAGCGGCACTCAAGCAGTGTCCTTTGCTGATGTTGGTGCGTACTCCTCCCGTTCCGCAGTCGCCTGACTGCTCACCATCCGTGTAGACCGAGATGGCACGCTCGACATGCTCTTCGCAAGCTGTTCACAGGTCTCGTCAAGTACTGGTATCGGTTCGGCGTGCTATATCAACATCGCGTACAACAAGCAGCTCCCGCTCTGTACATCGACCACACAACAGAGTGTGGTGAACGGCAAGCGCATCTGTCGACCACCAGACGACCTCTGTACTCCTGACCCAGACTTCAATTTCGATCTCGGCGCGCGGGCGGATAACGACGTGAGGGTCGATCTTTCTATCAGCGTAACGATCCACTGACATCCTATTAGGCGTTCGTGCGTATACCGCTCACGGACATCTTCCCTCCATCCAGAGATGAGCCGGTCGCACCAGGGCTGCTCGTCATGGACACCACTCAGAGTCCGCCGGTCCCCATTCCTATCAAGCTTGGAGATGTCAACCAGGACGGGTTCCCGGACTTTCTCGCCATCGTCGTGAGAGGAGGCGGGTCGCAAAGACGGCACACGCCTAACTTGGTGCTCTCTGTCCCTTGCGCCAAGGGCGTTGCTGGATGCAGTGCGAATGGAAACGGAAGGCGAGGATGGCAGGTCGTGAAGAAGGACGCGGACCCGCTGCTTGCCGTGGACGATGCGCGTTCTGTGGCGTTTTTGGATATGGACGAAGATGTGAGTGTTTCAAGAGGGTCTTCTCTGAATGGGAGGTCTGACTACTCCTTCCGCTTAGGGCACGCTGGATTTTATGGTACAGCGGACAGGCGACCAAGGGCAAGGCAATATTTTGTTTGTCCAAAATAACTTCTATTACGACGCGTTCTTCTTGAAGGCTATTGGTGCGTCTATTCCATGCTATTCCATGCCCTCGATGTATGTTGATGGTCCGCTATCTAGTCTTGAATGGTGCATGCAACAGTGGGACATGCCCCGCAAGCGACGGAGTTGACAAGTACCATGTGAGTTCTTCACCCAAATAGCGTGCCTTTTGCGTATTGATTGCTAGCATAGCCATACGGCGTGAGCTACTCGGGAGCGACGTACAAGTACACCGTCCTCGACACCTCCGGTCGACGGTCCGCCGCACAAGGCCAGCCTCTTCTCCCATCGCTACTGATCCATCCTTAGCTGACTTTGTGATCAGTCGGGCAAATGCCACAGGCAGCTTACCAGACCCTCCTCACGCCATATGTCTACTTCGGCCTCGGCCGCACGAACAACTATATTGAGAACCTGTTCGTTGGCTCAACGAAGCACACGGACCAGCACTACATCAACATGGAAGGCGTGATCCCCAACTCGAAGGTCGTCATCATTCCTCCCGTTGAGGGCGAGTTGTGGAGGAAAGAGCTGTATCTGCGCCCGGGCGAGTGGATTCCGTGGGTGACGGTGACAGTAGTCGCTGCGTTGATTATCCTGGCCATCATTGTGCTTGTGCTCCATCTGAACGAGAAGGTGCGTCCGATTGTGGTGGTGGAATGCAGTGCACGAAGGGTATGAATGTACTGATGCTCCCGTTTACAGCGAGAAGACGAGCTCGAGAGGAGACGAGCATCACACCATATCAACTTCGATGCGTTATAGTACAATTACAGACTCTGGCATTGGTTTACACATTGTACATCCATCCATACGCTTTATCTCTAGCATGCTATGTATATGTCATCTTATCTGGATCCCTTGTATACATCTACCGTTCGCGACCGATCAGTGCAGGACTTGCCACGCGTCGCCCCACTGCTCGACCCTGCCCTCCTCGACGAGCTTCTGCAAGTGCAGCTCTACGCTGTGCGCGGCAGGCCCCCACAGGTCCTTCGGATACTTCGCGTAGATGGTCGCGACGATAGCCTCCGTCGTCCACCCGTCCGGACTCGCTCCCTGTATGTCATCGGGCACGTCCTGGCGGAGGACGCGGATGATCTGCTCCTCGCGCTCGACGCGGTGCTTGAGGTACACGCCGACCTTGCCGTAGCCGTCCGCGACGACGGGGCCGTGGCCGGGGTAGACGGTCTCGTACGTCTGCTCGCCGTCGTCGTCCTTGCCGAGGTCGAGCATCTTCCGGAGGCTCGCCATGTACTGCCCGAGGTCCTCGAAGACGGCCGTGCCGTGCCCGAGCACGGTGTCCGCCGTGAAGAGCGCGCGGTCGGGCGGGTAGTGGATGCAGAGCGAGTCCGCGGTGTGCCCCGGGGTGTGGACGATGCGCAGCGCGGAGGAGGTGGGGGAGGCAGAGGAGGTGGTGGTGGTTATGGGGATGGTGTCCCCGTCGTAGAGGTCGTGCACTGCTGAGCCGGACGAGGTGGGCGTGTAGGAGCCTGGGACGAGGGAGCTGATGATGCCTGAGAGGCGAGGATCGGGGTTGGGCAGTGGGATCTTGTGGATCCGTGGAGGCTTGTATGGCGTTGCAGGCGCGGGCTGTCGCTCGTCCCAGAGCCTGCGGAGAAGCGCGAGTACCGTGGGTAGGCCGTCCGTGTGGTCGTGGTGGTTATGGGTTATGATGACGTCGGAGACGTGCGGCTTGTCGGTATCGGGCGCGTTTTCCTTGTCTTGCAGTACTTCCTGGAGGACGGGGATGTATTCGTCCTTCCCCTGGCCGGCGTCGATGAGGACATAGGGGTTACGTTCCCCGACGAGATACGTGTTTGTTCCTGGACAGCATTCAGAGATACATCTACATCTAATAGACACATGCGCGAAGACCAGCTGTATAAGGCAAGGCTTGGGGACCATAGTCCAGCACTGGCATCCTGGCCCTGGGTATTGCACGCAGCGTTGCCATATAGTGCGAAGTCTCGTCCGCGGACGTGTATACCCGCCCCGTGCCGAGTCCGTAACCCGCCATTGCAGACACGGGTTAGTATCGGATACCGGTACGGGTATCTCACAAGATCGTTGCAACGAACGACCTGAAAAGTCTGCTCACCCTGAAGAGTGAATTTCCCTGGATTCTAAGTAGAGGAACTATCAGCACTGCTCTGGTATATACTATTT
The DNA here is from genome assembly GCA_022606135.1 of Fomes fomentarius. Taxonomy (NCBI): domain Eukaryota; kingdom Fungi; phylum Basidiomycota; class Agaricomycetes; order Polyporales; family Polyporaceae; genus Fomes; species Fomes fomentarius. The sequence continues at coordinate 697,575 of JABYQN010000001.1, forward strand.
GTAGCTTCATACCTGTCCAAGGATTCTGGTTACGGTCTTACTGAGCTGACAGACGGTGAGCACAGTACTATACCACGGAGCAACTTGACGAGATCGGAAGTACCTTTGCAACGGATGGAAGCGCTTCCAATGCCTCCATGGTGAGTGGTGGTTGAAGGTAAGAACGCTACAGGCGCCTGTAGATCGATCGTCGTGGGTCGAAGAAGTACGTTGATACACTGTTTACTACGATCTGACCAGAGATTCTCCCATAAGACGCCATTCTTCATTCCGTGCGATTAGTGCGGTTATGATTAGTAAGCAAAGATCCGTAAGCTGTTATGTACGCCCTTGCAATTCCGTACTCCTTCTCATTCACATGCACGGTGTCAGTGTGACTGCCTATCGCGTGGTGCAGAATGGACCTTTGTCTATATCGAACCTGCAGGGCGGTTAGCTGAGCTGGTTCATAGGGTATTGCCAAATGGGGGAGAAGCCATTAACGTCATTACGTAATCTAGCGCCATGTTTGCTGCACGGCGCCGCTGGTGACTCTGTGCTCATCCACTCTCTTTGACCTCGACAACGACGACAATGGCTACTGCGACGACAATGTCTCCTGTATCCCCTCCGGATGGGCTGCAGAAGAGGAAAAGGCACGCATGTTATATGTCTGAATGTGAGACCATTCCTTACCTTGCGATTAGGTCGCAGTCTCCCGACCAGTCGGAGCAGCCACCGTCCAGTCGACGCAGGTCGTTGTCTCCACCACCGCCTGCTCGCCTTCTGGATGTCCCAAAAGTGGCCGACGCGGACCCGGCACGACGCGCGGAACGTGAGAGGCAGCTTGCGGCGCGTATAGCAGAGAAGGAGTTGGAAAAGTTGGAGAAGGAAAAGGATGGCAAAAGGGAGAAGGACCCCGGGTTCGACGCTGCAGCGGAGTTCGCCAAGCTCACGAGCTCGCGTTCTGGTGGTGTCTATGTCCCTCCGGCGAGGTTACGGGCCATGCAGGCGGCTGCGTCCAAAGACAAGACGAGTGCGGAGTACCAGAGGATTACTTGGGATGCCCTGCGCAAGTCGATCACCGGTATAGTCAACCGAGTCAACGTTGCAAACATCAAGCATGTCGTCCCCGAGCTCTTCCAGGAGAACCTCATCCGCGGACGTGGGCTCTTCGCGCGGAGTGTCATGAAGGCGCAGGCGGCCAGTTTGCCCTTCACGCCCGTCTTTGCTGCACTCATGGCGATCATCAACACCAAGCTACCTCAAGTCGGAGAGTTGGTTCTTACGCGACTGATCAGTCAATTCCGGCGTGCGTTCAAGCGCAATGACAAGGTGTGTACGCACACGCAGCTCAGACACGAGACCCAGTTTGATTGTTTTTCGTAGATCGTCTGTCATTCCACCACCACTTTCATTGCACACCTCGTCAATCAGGCTGTTGCCCACGAGATTATCGCCCTCCAGATACTAGTCCTACTACTCGAACGCCCCACCGACGACTCCATCGAGATCGCCGTTGGTTTCATGCGAGAGGTCGGGGCTTTCCTCGCCGAGAACTCACCAAAAGCAAATGCCACTGTGTTCGAACGGTTCCGTGCTGTCCTCAATGAAGGCGCCATTAGTCACCGTGTGCAGTACATGATCGAGGTACTCATGCAGGTGCGCAAGGACAAGTATAAGGATAACCCGATCATCGCCGAGGGTCTGGATTTGGTCGAGGAGGACGAGCAGATCACGCACCAGATCCAGTTAGAGGAGGAGCTGCAGGTACAGGAGGGGCTAAGTAAGTCTTCAATTGGATGCTACCGCTTTGGCATCATTGCTGAGTACTCTCCAGATATCTTCAAGTTCGATCCAAATTACCTGGAGAATGAGGAGAAGTACAAGCAGATCAAGGCTGAGATCCTTGGCGAGGGTTCTTCGGACGAGGAGGAGTCTGGTTCTGAGGAGTCGTCCGACGAGGACGAAGATGAAGGCGAGTATATGCTTCTGTTGCCTGCGGCGACTTTGCTTACGTTCTCAATAGCGGTCGAAGAGAAAGCGGGCATCGAAGACAAGACCCAGACCAACCTCATCAATTTGCGACGAGTCATCTACCTCACTATAATGAACGCCTTGAACTACGAGGAAGCGGTACACAAGCTGCTGAAAGTGCAGATCAAAGAGGGTCAAGAGGTGAGCTAAGTTGTATAATCCCTGACGCGTCCAGCCGTCTCACGCCGTCCCGCAGATCGAGCTCTGCAAGATGATCATCGAGTGTTGCTCTCAAGAGCGATCATACTCCACCTTCTATGGGCTTATCGGAGAACGTTTCTGCAGACTGAACCGGGTCTGGTTCGACTCCTTCGAGGAGGCTTTCCGCGAGTACTACGAGACCATCCATCGGTACGAGACCAACCGCCTGCGGAACATCGCCCGCTTCTTCGGACACCTGCTCGCCTCCGACGGTATTTCGTGGAACGTTTTCGACAGCATCAAACTCACCGAGGAGGACACGACCTCCAGTTCTCGTATCTTCATCAAGATCCTCTTCACCGAGATCACGGAGAGCATGGGTCTGAAGACCGTCGTCGAGCGGTTCAAGGACCCGGAGGTGAGGATGTCCTGTCGTGGGATGTTCCCCATGGACAATCCGAAGGACACTCGATTCGCCATCAATTACTTCACGTCCGTCGGTCTTGGTCCCGTCACTGAGGAGATGCGTGAGCATTTGAAGGTACGTTTGCCCCATAATTACTCAATCGACACTGTTACTCAATGTGCCCCACTAGAACGCCCCGCGTATCATCATGGAGCAACGCCGCGCGATGCTGGAGGCGGAGTCTTCCTCCTCTGACTCGGACTCCTCAGACTCGGATACGGACAGCGACGACTCAGACACCGATTCCTCTTCCGATGACGATAAATCAGTCGACAACCGCCGTTCTAGGCACTCCTCGCCGCACCCCCGCGACAGGCGACGGGACGACTCGCGTTCACCGCCCCGGCGGGACAGGGACAGAAGGGACGTCTCTCGCACACCTCCACGCCGTGACAGGAGGGACTCGCGGTCGCCCCCGAGGTATCGCAAGGACGATCGTGATAGGTCTCGCGACAGGTACGTTGATCGTGCTCGCAGCCGTCGCAGGGACTCCCCACCACCACCACCACCACGTCGCCGAGACGATTCTCGCGACCGTATCCGTGCGCGGTCGCCTCCCCCTTCGCCGTCCCCGCCCCCTCGATCGCGGAACGGCGGACGTCGGTCTCGTTCAAGGTCGTACTCACCACCCCGCCGTGGTGGTAAGGACTATGACCGCAGGCGAGACGATTCGCGCGAGAGGGAGCATGACCGCAGGAGAACGTCGGTGTCGAGGGATAGGTTTGGGCGCCGGTAATTGGTGAGCGAGTCTGAGGCTGAATGGAAAGCCTATTCGTTTCGTGAACGTACACGAGTGTATTGCATGTCACTTTTTTCCATGCTATGCTCCCTCGATACGTAGGGTCTGGAATGTATGTAATGTGTCGAACTGCTGCATGTTGTTGCACCCGCGTTCTGCTATATTCAAAAAAGTACATGGTCCCAATTCTCCGTGTGTACCACGCAGTTCTGAAGTACACGATGTCAAGTCCTTCACCGAGTCAAACCTCAACTTCCCTCAGTTCTTCTGGCCTTGGCCGCCCTGGCTCTGCCCCTGCTCCTGCTTATCGACCACCATCCCACTCATCTCCCTCCCGCCCCCGGACCCAGTGCCAGACCCAAGGCGGGCCTTGATCCACTGCTTGCCGGCCTTCTTGATGAGCGCCTTGCGCGCAAAGCCGCGCATGTCGATGTAGACGAGGGTGACGTTGCGCGCGGTGTGCGTGGCGAGGTGGGTCGAGCGCGCGGCGGCGGGGCCGTACTTGTGGCCGACGACGGCGGTGACGCGCTCGGCGCCGACGTCGAAGGTGCGCTTGAGCGAGTCGTCGACGGCGGCGAGCACGAGGTTCGCGCTGAGCGCGAGCTTGTGGTGCGTGCGTAGCGGTTTGCCTGGGCCGGAGGTGGAGCTGGGGCTGGATGGCGGAGCAGCCGGGGACAGGGACTGGGAGGAGGAGGGTGGTGCGAGGCTGAGGCCGTCGATAGGTGGGAGGGGGACTTGCTACGTGGGGGGAGAGGAGGTGCGGGTCCTGGGCCGATACCAGTACCAGCACCAGCACCAGCAGCGACAGTGGTGCGTCGCGGGGGGAGAGGAGGTTTGCCGTCGACAGGTGCTACTGGTGGGTTGGCAGGTCCCGTGTATGGCGGGGGCGCGTCCGACGGGATAGACCGCGCCGTCTGGACGGAGGACGCAGATGCGGACGTATAGGGTTGAGGACGAGCTTGGGACTGCGACGGGGTGGACGAGCCCGTCCCTTTGCCTGTCCCCTTGCTCTTCCCGCCGACGGCTTTGCCGATGATGTCCTCGACGATGCCGACGGTCCGTTGGCTCACTTTGACGGCCTGCCCGCTGATGGCGTATGCGCGCGAAAGCGTCTGGTGTGTGCGCGGGTGCTGGAGGAGGAGGAGGGCGCGGGGGGGCGGTGGGGGCGGCGTGCCATCTTTGGAGGTCTGGCCTGGGGGCGGGGCGGGGGCGGAGTGGTTGATGTAGTAGTTCGTAGCGTGCGTGAATCCGCTCAGCAGCATGGACGTCGAGGTCGATATAGCAGAGCTGCGCCGTCGTACAGACCCATCATCAGCCTGGCTCTTTCGCAGCCACAGACAATGAGACACGCCGCGGCGACGCACCTGATCAGAGTCGCAGACTTGGTCATCCAGTCCTGGTCCTCCGGCGGGATCGCGCGCACGAAGATCTCCCGCGCCTCGTCCAGCTCGGACACCCCGTCCGCGTACGGCACGACGCTCGTGCCCTGGCCCGTATACGCATCGTACATATCCGGCGGGAGCTCGAGCATGACGGGCGCGGGCGCGCCATCCCTGCCCTTCGCGTCCTGCACGAGCGCGGGGTCTTCCCTGATGCTCACGCGGTTCGGGAGCTCGCCCACGACCTCGCCCGTGCCCTCGTCCACGAGCACCAGCTTCCCGCGCAGGTCCTCCGAGGCTGGTGGCCCGGCGACTGTCGGCGCGGCAGTCGCAGCTTCGGGATGGGGCGCGTGCCCGCCTTGTGCGCCGCTCTCGGTCTGCCAGTGGAAGTCGGCATATTGCGCCAAGATGTGCTCAAGGGCCTCCACCGTCTCCGCGCGGTGCGCATCGGGCCTGGATGGGGGCGGGACGGTCAAACGGATGAACGAGGGCTCCAAGTCCGCGGGGGCCGCGCCGCCGCCGCCGCCTTCTTTAGCGTCTGCGTGAAAGGTGTAGGTGCGCGTGCCGTTGGCGGCGATGAGCAGGGATATGGCGCGGGCGGGGTCGACGGGGAGCTCGAGCGCGGCGAGGCGGAGGACGAGGATGAGGGAGCGGTCGGACTCGGCGAGCGAGGCGGCGAGCGGGGCACTCTTGTCGGCGCTGCTATCTGGCGCGAGGGTGACGCACTCGAGGGCGAGCGTGCCCGACTCGCTCGCGGTCGCGGTGGCGAGGGTGACGTCGGGGATGTGGAGGAGGACGAATGCTTCGGGGTGGGTCGACATCGGGCGGGGCGAGGAAGATGGGGGTATGAGGGCAGAGACTCAGAGTGTGCGTTGGCTAGGTACGAGGTCGACGAGAGTAGTATGTCATGGCACCAATCTCCACCATCGCAGCCAAGATGGTCGCACCTTCTCCCGTCCCGTTCTCCGAAGTCAATCTCATCCACAGCTGTACAGCCTCGGCCTGAACTCAGAAGCTTCCGTGCGCGACCTATCTCCCACTTATCCCACCAGGGGCAAACTCAGGAATCTTCATGCATCTGCAGGACGGGCTGCGCATACGTAACAGGCGTAGGTTCAGGTGCTGGATGGCTGGATAGTAGGTAACTGGCGAAGCTGTCGAGAACTCGCAGCACTGTACGAGCGCGATCTCCGGACTTGGTACGCGGGACAGAGAATGTGGCCGTGGTCGTCGCTGTCACGAACTGCACACAGTTGCGATGGGAGAAAGTTGAGCGAGGCAAACGCGCACACTCACGCCATACACGCACGCCCCGGCTGGATTTCTAACTCACGGGTATTAGATCCCCCCATGTACCCAATTCCAAACGGTATGAACTACACAACATTGAAAAAATAGAACAGAGAACGGAAAGAGAGAACAAAACAAGCTCGCACACGGCGCGACAGCCCGACTGGGTCCCAGTCGCCGCCGCGCACGCGCCGCAAGCCCAGCGCAAGGTGAATATGGTAGTGGCAATGGAATAAGAAACGAGCGAGGCAAGTAGGCAGGAACAAGGGAGGATGGGGATGCGTGATGTGTGTATTTAGAGTGAGTTCAGATCGATAGATGGGTGAAGACGGAAGCGATATATCTCTTCGGCGACGACGAGACTCGTGAGGCATGCATCAAGGGAATCAACGTAGAACAGTCGTAAAGTACGCGGGACGTCTCGTGGGCTGAAGCAGACAAGCGCAGAAGACAAGACAGGCGGCCGTCGTGGTCGTCTCCCTTTCATTAGAGGATGATGCACTTATTTTTCTTCTTGACGACCGGTGGTTCCAACGCCGCCACAATCGCCTGCGAGAGCACAGGCCAAAACCGTCAGCGTCAAACCACGCCACAAAGGCCCCGGCCACGGGCACGGGCGGCGTGCAACCGGCCGCGGGGACCAAGAAGGCACTCACCTCGTCGAACACGTTCTTCAGCCCCTTCTGCGTCAGTGCCGAGCACTCCACGTACTTCACCGCGCCGAGCTCCCGAGCAAGCCGCTCCCCCTGGTCTGGGGTTACAGGCCGCTGCTTCTGCCTCGCCAACTTCTCCAGCACCTGGGGGTCGTCCCGCAAGTCGATTTGGGTGCCGACGATGAGGCACGGCACGCCGGGACAGTGATGGTGCACCTCGGGGAACCACTTCTCCTTGACGTTCTCGAATGACGCGGGCGACGTCACGCTGAAGCAGACGAGGAACACGTCCGTCTGCGGGTATGATAATGGCCGGAGACGGTCGTAGTCCTCCTGACCTGCATGCAGGACGCGAGTCAGACGCGTCTGTTGAGCGCAGGCAGGGAGGGGGAGGCAAGGAGGAAGGGTTACGTACCGGCAGTATCGAAGAGACCGAGCGTGTACGGGTCGTCGCCAATCATGACCGTGACAGCATAGTTATCGAAGACCTGTGGGGGCAGACGAAAGTGTGGTTGGGTGTCATGCACGCACAAGTCGAGACAACTAGTCACGCACAGTGGGGACGTATTCACTGGGGAACTTGTTCGTCGTGTACGAGATCAAAAGACACGTCTGTGGGTGCGAGGGAACGTCGCCGCGTCAGCGAACGGTTGGGGGATGTGTCCAAGGCGGGGACGACGCACCTTGCCGACAGCACCATCTCCTACAACAACACACTTGATCGTCTGCATGGCTCTCCGGGAGGTCTATGATATCGCAAGGGCAAGAAGCTGGCCGAGACGGACGAGGCGTAAGTCAACCATCCGCTGCGCTCAGACCGAGACGCATCGGCAGGGGGGCGACGCGAACATGCAGCGCTCGCGTGTCACGTCTTGACGTGGTCGGGCGTGCATGCGCAATGGCCACCACCAGCCAGAGGGGAAGCACTCACCTAGCTTGTACAGCTGGAAGGAAGACGCAGGAACTGGCTTGCGGAATCGAGGACGGTCAGGCGATATTTTGATTGATATCACAGGAGAGAAGTCGGCTCGAACGGGACCTGTGCACAGGCAAAGCTGCTCGACGAGGACAAGGGGGACGAGTGCTGCGAACGGGCCTGAGGGGCGTGGCGAGTCGTGGAAGCGAGCGCGCTGTTGGCGAAGAGTAGAGGAAGGAAGACGGCGGGGCAGGCGGATGTGCGAGTGTAGCGGACTCTGTCTGGTCTGCCAGGTGCTGCCTCGAGGAGTTGACTTGGAACTTGACGACCGGTTCACAGCTTTTCTGGAACGCCTGCCCTGAACTCATGATGCGCCACATCCCTTCCCAAGCCTTTACTCCCTTTACTTATCTCACCTACTCTCGTTACTTACTCCCCTTACAATCTCATTGTATAGTGATCTGTCTGAACACTTCGGATGATTCGACTTTGTCTTCAACGTCACTTCAGCGGATATCTCTATTTCCGCACTCCTCCCCGTCCTTGCAAATGAAGAGCGACTTCCGACAGTGCTCTCCGTGCTCAGTGTGTTGCTTTCGACCGGCCGAGCTCTCAACGCCAGCACATCAGGGCCCGACAATGTTGTTGATGGTGGGATGAAGCAGATACGTTTCTCAGTGGAAGCACCCATACACTAGCATTGTTCCCACGACCATTATTCGGTCCGCGCGCGCACAGGCGCGCATGCATGAACTCGGTGGCAGATACTACTTCCTCCAATTACTGTACTTCCGGCTAGACCAACTCTGCTCATCACTCAAGCTATCGAGACTGGAGCCATGTCTTCAACAGAGGTGTCAAAGTGCGTATATACGCAGTTTGCGAAACAGGTATATCAATAGTGGATGTAACAGGTGGAAGCACCTCCCACCGCCGCCGGGATTCGCGTCTTCGGTCTCAACCAGTTCTACCGTATGTTTCACAAAGCAGTTGCTACAGAGGGGCGTGTCTCATCGGACACACACAGTCAAAATCGTCAAGCAAGGCCGTAGCGAACGCAACTGCGTCGTACGAAGAACTGAAGTCAAAACGCGCATGGGACCTCGCCATCTCGCCAGCAAAGTCCCTGCCCATGCAGGCGTTCATGCTCTACATGTCCGGGGGCGGCGTGCAGATATTCAGCATGGGCATCGTCTTCATGCTCCTCTCCAGCCCATTCAAGAACGTCGCGTCCATTAACACGGGTGCGTTCTGCTGCCACCTATTACGTTGCCTCATGCATGTATGAAGTGTCATCCCACGACTGCCCCCAGCTTTCGCCCCCTTTGCACCCGCGTCCTCGTCGCCCAAATCGCTGGGCACGCTGCCCCTGCAGAAGATCGCGTACCTGGTTTGCAACCTGCTCACACTTGCGCTCGGGCTGTGGAAGTGTCGGTCGATGGGGCTCTTGCCCACGGGGACGGGCGATTGGCTTGCGTTTGAGACGAGGGGGCAGGCACGTATGAACATATCTGGATTGCAGCGCGGTTGCTGAACATCCTATTCTCCCCTCCAGCCGCCAGAAATTCTGTTGATATAGTCTCCTTTCGTGAGTCGCTCGTAACATATCGGCCCCATGTCATCCCTTTGTACACCAACGCCCTGCAATCACGCAATCATGGCTTGCCCTCAAACCGGAAGACCTCCTCCAGCTCCTGCAGGTAGAACAGAGTGTTTCAATCTCAACTTGATGATGCCCAGTGCGCACAAAACGCCCACGTACCTGCCACCAAGGCACGGCCCCACCACTGCCCGTCGCGCCATCGACCAGGCTCTCCTGCATATGATCCGTCACCTTCCACCACCGCTGCGTCTCTGGGTCCGCCGCGATCCCGCGCATGTCCGCGTCGTAGTCCGAGCCGGCGTACTTGAAGTTCGCGATGAGCAGCTGCAGGGGCGGGTAGTAGTGGATGGAGTAGTCCACGATGTGGTGCCGCTCGAGGGCGGCGAGCACCCCTGGCCAGACAGCGGCGTGGATTTCTCTGTACTCTTTCTCTGCCTCGGGCTTGAGCTGTGGATCACGGATGGATGGTGTTGTGTTAGCGGCCAGGCGTCAGTGCTGGGCGCGCGAGGCGGGTACGGACGGACCTTGATGATTTGGCAAACGCGTTTGGTGTGCGGCACAGACATCGTGCAAGGCTATGTCGAGGGGGAAACAACTGGATGTGTTTGAGATTTGTCTCTGCTGGCTTGGGCTCGACTCTAGCCTCTACTTATGGTGTTTCGAAGTCGATTGCCTGGAGACTTCGTGACCAAGGAGTCTCTCTCCCGGCGGTCCGAGTGGTCCGCCCCGCATCGTCGAAGCCTCAGCAGCTTTAATTTTGCGCCACGCACACGTCGGGGAACACACCCATCGACAATAAAGTCTCGCACAGCTTGAAGACGCTCCTGGACGCAATCAAGAAAATGATAGATGGATAAAGCGTGAACATCAGCACTCATCCCTCAGGGATGATCCCGGAGTGTCAGCCTGTAGCTAGCTGCCTGTAGGCAGCGCATCCAGTGCGCCTGAGGCCTGAGTTTCGAGACGAGCGATGGCAAAACTTCCCGCCTCTGCAGACGATCAGCCAGAATGGATACGGGTCCCATGAGCATTGACAATGAGAAGAGCGGGCAGAGACTATTAAAGTACTACTTATGGGGCTTCGACGTCGATTGAACGACCGCTAAGTTTCACGCGGCAGCCATTTTCTAACTCCGCCAACTGCGACTTCTCCCTGCATTCCGCGCACCACGACCGTCCCTTCCATCCCAACCACCGCTTCCCGCTGTTTTCCCCAGCCTCTGACGATCTTCTACCCTACCACGCTTATTTGATCACTAGACATGGCTGAGGGAAGCAACTTCGACTACTTGTTCAAGGTGCGTGCGCGGCCCAGCTAGCGGAAATGAGGATGGGGCATTGATTGGCATGCCTCGTGGCCCGTGGTGCACTAGGTCGTCCTTATTGGAGATTCTGGCGTCGGGAAGTCGTACGTGACATCTTCTATACGTCCTTGGAATACCTTTGCTGACTAGGTGTGATTTCGTTGTACAGTAACCGTGCGTATGCTTCTCATGTTCCCATGTTTCTGTGCGACGCGTGAAATGTGAGGAGTGCGTGTGTCTGACGCAAGCCCCCGACAGTGCTCTCGCGGTTCACTCGCAATGAGTTCAACCTGGAGACAAAGTCGACCATCGGCGTCGAGTTCGCCACACGGTCAATCAATGTAGACGGGAAGACGTTGAAGGCGCAGATCTGGGATACTGGTCAGTCTCTGCATCTGCTGCAACGTCTGTCATTACGTCCCCCATCGCTCACATTCACGCTCAGCTGGTCAGGAGCGTTATCGCGCCATCACCGCTGCGTAAGCATTCCTCGTCGCTTCGGTTGCTGTCGTTCGGGTAAGCGGGTCCTGATCTGAGGCCCGGTTCGTCGATGGCAGGTACTACCGCGGCGCAGTGGGTGCACTCCTCGTCTACGATATCTCTAAGCACGCGACATACGTCAACGTTACCCGGTGGCTGAAGGAACTGCGCGACCACGCAGACTCGAACATCGTCATCATGCTGGTCGGGAACAAGAGCGATTTGAAGCACCTCCGGGCCGTCCCCACAGAGGAGGCAAAGACATTTGCAGGTCCGTCCGGCTCCCTTGTTTGTATGACTCTCCATGTCAGGGCAAATTGACTGAATGTGATGTGTGCGGCGTGTAGCGGAGAATGGTTTGTCGTTCATTGAGACGTCTGCGCTGGACGCATCGAACGTCGAGTCGGCCTTCCAGACCATCCTGACTGGTGCGTATATCTGTCCTGCACAATATCGTTGAAGAGAGGGTGTGCTAATGGAGCTCCGGGCAGACATCTACCGCATCGTGTCAAGCAAATCGCTCGAGCAGTCGGAGGACCCGATCAAGCCCACCACCGGTGATACCATCACCGTCAGCCACAGCGTCGACACGCCGGCGAACCAGGGCGGCAAGTGCTGTTAAGCGCGTTACCCTCGGGTGGTATTGGGTGTGATGTGGATAATGGGCGTCGGGGAGGGAGCTCTGGCTGAATGGGTTCGTGCTCCGTGTAGCTTAGTGAGGCTAGTCTGCACGAGACTTGGAGGGGCCCTTCCGCATACCAATCCTCCACTGTGCATGCCATGATGCATACGTTTACATATGTGCCTGTGTTGTAATTATTTCTTTGTTTTACTTCCTCCTCGCTTGTTCTAGGGTTGGCTCTGACTCTGCCTGGTCATGGTGTGCGGCGGCGGCGGTGGTGGTATATGCTCCCTTGTTGTTTGTCCCTTCTTAATGTACATATCACGAACACGATGTCGCTCACGCACAAGATCGATATCACGGACTGTGAGGTGTTGGCTGTCGTACGTATCAATCTCGACCTTGGTCCTTGACGAACACCTGGCAGGTGGTACGCACTCCGTTTGTTCATTGCCAACAAACATGAGGCATATTTTCTCGGGATCGAGTGAGTTGATGTAGTACCACATTGCCAAAACGCGTTGCAAAACCTTGCAAACCCGATTCAAGTCACGTCGATCGCGAGCGACTACGTACTTGGAGTCACGAACTCAAATCTATGACTCTACATTGGCAAACAGCGATTCGTTCCTGTACCACCACCGTACTTCAGCGGCGCTGCTGAGTCTGCTCCCTGATGGACTTTCGCAGCTGGGTAATTTCCTGCAGGCAAGAATGTCGAGATATATACAGTACGTCAGCAGCGGCTCAACACAATGAACAGAGACAGCAAGATGCTAGCTGAAGCATCGCCGACGAACCTCGCGTTCATGATCCATATAGACTGGAATCCGGATGGCGCCGCTCGCGGCGACTCCGAACTGCATATCTTCACGGCGGAAGCCCACTTTCGCGCGGGTCTCGTCGTCGGGAAGCAGACGGTTTGAGGCGTCGATGAAGGTTGCTATAGCCAGCTCGTCTTGCGCGGTAGGCTTGATCATGTGGCCCCGCTGATACTTCCTGAAGGCACCGGTCTGGATGAAGAGAAATATCAGATACATGGACAACTGCCTCGGATCTACCTCGACCTTGAGAGCTGTGAAGCGTTAGTATACGTATATCTGTACGTGACATATCACGGTCAGAAGAACCTCAATCACGCACTCGACAGCATCTCTAGTCTGGTCCGAAGCTCGGGAGGGGCGGCCCTGCGCGTACGCCGAAAGCAGCATATGTATCTGTGGAACAACTCGATCTCATGCATCGCACGGGCCATCTCCTCGGTTTCGCGGTATGCATCTTCATCGTCCTCTTCATCCTCTTTCCCTCCTTCCTCCTCCGAGTCTTCTTCTTCTTCCACCTCCACGTCGTCGCTCTTGTCAGGGCCGCCGTCGGATGTGCTAGAGCGTGTGCTTGTAATGGGCAATGTCAGGTCATCGAAGACGTTCCCGTGACCTTCTAGATATCTTCTCATGATGTTTGTAGGGACGATGAAGCCGGTGATGTAGAGGTTCCGGGCCATGACTTCGTTTCAGCCAGAGAGTCGAACGTAGAATCCGGTCAAGAAAGGGAGAGGGGTCGGCGAAGGGACTTGGATGGACTGAGATTCTCTTCCTGGGGAGGTCAAAGAGTCGGCAGTTCGTCCGAGCGAACCCTGGACCAACTAATCAGATATATGGAGGACCTTTCCAAGAGGATGGTGAACGTTGACGCCGGAGGATCGCATTTTGTCAGATCGGACAATCAATATTGCAAGCGGAGGGGACAAAGGACATCAAATATTGAAGTATTTAGATAATGGCCATGACTCGGACCCGAATGACCCTCTCCCTTCTGACCATGAGGAGGCGATACGCGTTCAGAATCTACGCGCGATGACTTAGAGGCGGGCAATATGACAATCGACTCTACTCGTCTGGGTAAGTCACTACTGCACAACGGATCCATATATGGTCGGCCCTTGCTGTCTGTGAGCTCGAGTAGTCTAAGGACTTCGACCCACGGGGGGTGGACGCCGACAGTGTGAAGACATCGATATCGTGCGTGCGGTCATCGAGGAAGCCCCTCTCTTCCCTCTCTTCCTAGGGATTGACTCTACAGCCAAATCCAAAGTGGCATTCGGCACCGGAAACCCTTCTGGACCAATCGGCGCCGTGCGCACCACCCAGGTGGCATCCTACTATTAGGGTTGCCTGAGACCAGCATTCGGGGATGCAGGAGTCCCTGAGACGATGAGGCAGGAGCGCGGAGCTGCACTTCGGGTACTTTCAGGGTACTTTCAACTTTCCGAGCCGCCCAAACTCTTGGTTGTGATTCCGTGTCACTGGTTGACCGTACCAGATTAGAGGAGTTCGGGGGGGAACCCGCTATAACGCCAAGGGAGAATCATGGAACCTACTCCACTAGCACTTGCACAGTCGGGGTACCATGCTTGCATATACTATACTGATACGTCGTGACGGGTTGACAATGACAGTGGGAGGGAATGGAAGCCGCCTCGTGGCATGTCTTCCTGTACAAACCCGCCTGTGTGATGAGTCAGAATGATTTGACTAGCTACTCACGAACTGTGGCGCTTTCCATGAGTGACACTCATTCCGAGTGAGCCTGATATGATGGTCCTAGCGCCGGCGCCGACAATGGTCATCATCAAACCGAATCAAGCCGCACGCCAAATAACCACAGAGCGCTATCCAGAATTTCGATGGTCAAGATGGCAGATGTTGCACCGGAAACGAGCAGGAAGACAATAGATCAGGGATTGAAGCGGTTCCAGTGATAGTAAGGTTCAGCGCGTGAATTTTGCCCCACGAATGGCTAGATGCTTCACTAGATGTGTGGTACTAGTAGGTGAAGGAGAGCGAGCAGAAGGCCGGCAGTGACATGCGTTGAGGACTATGACGACGAGGGCCACGAGGATTATTCGGTTATGGCGGCCAGTAGTGTTCTCCATCATGTTCGTCTGGGGCTAAGGCGGAGGGAGAAGGTGATGCGCGTCGGCCCCGACCACAGGCTCCAGTACTACTTGCGTCGACTTGCCGCAACGAAGAAGAGAAATAGCTCGCCGCTAGCTCATCTTGTGAACATATCGCCTCGAATTGTATGTGGTGATAGCCACTCAGAGCATGCCCGGGCCGAGAGGGACTCAACGCCTCCCAGCGATATGAATATAAATGATGACTAAATACCCGTTGCAAAGACGCAGCGAGTATGGGCGGTGCCAAACATTGCGGCATATGGCATCCCGAAAGACGATAGATTTAGGATAGCTTGAACGACTTGCGAAGCGGTTGTTCGGTACCCTTGGTCTGAGCATCGCGGCTGTCGAGGCGTTGACTTGACACCGGCACAAGTGGAGTCAATGATCGTGCCGGCCGAAACCCTGCCGCGGAAATCAATGTCACAGAAACGGCCCAGGATATCTCATGAGTGTTCTCAGAGCCATTGAAACGTATGAGCAGAGGCTCCACGTGGGACAGAGTACAGGCTGAGAATAGATGATGATGATATGAGCGAGGATCTTGAATTTGGTTCACAACCTTGAAGAGACACTAACCCACAGGCACTATGCGGTACCACAGTATCTTGTCTTGCAATTTTGCATTGTGCTCCAGCAGTGAGTAGTCGTTGGATTTCGGTAGCAGACTTCACTGCTGCGACAGCCGATATACTTTCAGGGACGCATAGAACAGTGGGATTGCTTCGGACCTTGAAGTCGAGAACTGTATTGCACAGGGGTACTATCGTATGCGAGCCGACCATGTGTACGGAGAGCTTGTCCGATGAAATTCTGTCAGTTATGGACAATGATCCCAATGGTAAGCCATGCGTACTTTGTCATACTGTCTACGCCAACTGTTGAGGCAGTGCGGCCGGCAGGGACTAGAGTTCTCACCCCTCAGACGAAGCGTATATAAGACTCGACGATCGAGGGCAAAGACAGCAGCAGCATTCGCAGCAGCATTCGCAGCAGCAGTGTAGCAGTACTATCGCACGAACGCAAGAACGTGAGCGGCCACCGTCTTTCGTGACGGTTACTCAGTATCATGATTCAATACTCACCCCTCACTTGACCAGTCTTCAAACCATGCGCTTCACCACTCTCTTCGCCGTCGTCGCCCTCGCTGTAGCTCAAGCCAGTGTAGTCAGTGCGACCACGGTCACCAAACGCGACGGTTCGGACACGAATCTCCAAACCTGCTCCACCATCGATGGGTCCTCCTGTGGCGCGGATAGCGTGTGCGTTGCGGCGCCGAACTCAGTCGTCCCTACCCTAGGTGTGAGTGACTGCCAATAACCACGATTACGAGCATGTATGCTCACATGTGATCACAATCGTAGCTCTGCAAGGCAACTGGGCTCGAAGACCCGGTGAGTGCTTTACTCCACGGTGTTATAGAGAGTTACACTCACACTACTCACCATACAGACTTTCGACGCAGCCCTCGAAGCCCTTGCCGTAGCATGCCCTGCCAATTGCGTCGTGCCGGCCCTCGTGTGTACGACTATCAACACCCTCGAGAGCACACTCACGAGCACGATCGCAAGCGTGCCACTCTTCGGGACACTTCTTGCCACCCTTTTGGACACTCTCATCCAGACGGGTATCAATCAAGTGAGTATCGATCAACGGGCAGTCCATTTACCTCATTTGACTTCGGTTACCTTACTCCCACGTAAGGTCTGCATGATCGCCCCGAGCGGCGGCCTTGGCCTTTGAAAGACTCGCACAGTCCACACATCAGTTGTCCAAGTTGTTGAGAGAAGAATGAGTGGGAGTTGGAGACTGGCCGGTAATCTTGACGGTCATCGCTGAGATGCCTATGTAGTCACGAGGTTGGCAATTGACCCGATTGAAACATGATCTCATCATGAAGACTGTCAAAGTGTAGTGTGCCACTCTATTCGTTAATTACATTCAGAAGCACATGTGAGAGCGAGTGACTGTGCCTACCAAAGTTGAAGGACCATCTATCCAGCGCCCATCAGTAGATTCATGTAAGGATTTGGGTGAGCCTTGAAGCGTCTCAAGTGCGTTTGAACCCCTTTATAGCGGTGAGCAACACAGACGTAGCGACACAAGTATCGAGTCGGAAGTAAGACTAGAGTATCATAAGCGCCAGTGCGAGCAATATCCGAGAACCCTAACCCTAAATATCCATTCCTTACAATTCACCCCCATCGTCTGCCTAGAGGATACTACTGAGTATACCGCGGTGGAACCTGTGATACCGCTTGCTTGTGGGTAATATATGAGCTGTGTTTTAATCTTTGTCGCCTTGCATCGGTGATAGGCAGTGGGCTGGTCACTTCGAGCGGAATGTCATCTGTGACGTTGTGCTTGAACGTGATGTCGATGAGGATCTCGAAAATGTGCATGAGGAATGAAACGCGCAAATCCTAAGAATAAGATCAGTCTGCTTTGTAGAGATCAGTCGGAGATAGAGGGCATTGCACATCGTCATCGACGATAGTACTTGAATGATTGCTGAGCATATCGATCCAATCTGCAGTCTTTAGACAGCTTCGCAAAGATTCTCGATTAGGTAGCGACATCCGTCAACCGAGTGCGAGTGACGGGTCTCTGGAATGCTAATATTGACAGGAGGAAGGGATGATCATCCTGACAATGGCAGGAGGAAACTTGAACGATTACACTTCGGGACATCTTGGTCTGAGCGTCGCAGTTGTCGCGAACATGGGTCTGCTTTCGCAGTCTTTGGCCCGCCATGAGCCGCTGAAGGGCCTGCACAAATCACGTCTCGATTTGTGGATCCTAAGTGATGGAACGAAGGTAGGTAGTAGGATGGTTCTCCTCGTTGCGCGGCAGTAACGCGGATGATCACCCAGATGCGATGCATCCTTGATGCTACAGAATGTTACACCAGTCGAATCTTCGCCATCAGTACATTCTCGAAGGTAAACCCCACCTCTATTTCAGTGTCATTGCAACTGAACTCGATGATTTCGGGTATATACATTGCTATAGCGTCCTTGCTTTGGAAGGGTTTGAAGTTTGACAGTGGTTCAAGGTTGAGGTTGGCGTACTGACCTGACGTGAGACGGTACCAATCACCAGTCGGGCCCGAACAGCGGCTTCACGGAGATACGATTGGGCATGAGAGGGACGCATTTATGACACCTGATATTATCACCGCTGAAAGAAAAAGTATATAAGCCTCAGGAAACGAGAGCAAAGACATCAGCAGCCTCCTCACTTAGCTAGCTATCAACAACATCGAACAAGAAAGTGAGCGACCACTGCCCCAGTCCTTATACCCCTTGGCCACTCACCTCACCACCTCTTCCCAGCCATTCACAATGCGTTTCACTACTCTCTTCAGCGTCGTCGCCCTCGCCACCGTCGTTCAGGCCACCGTCGCTACTGCTGGCGCGGTGGCGAAGGGCGACGAAGTGGGCGCGAAGTACGAAGTCTGTACCACGGCGAACGCGTCCTCCTGTGGTACGGGCAGCGAGTGCGTCACAGCGCCGAACTCGTTCGTTCCGACCCTTGCCATTGGTGTAAGTGGCTATGAGCGATAACAGGAACACAGGGTTCATACTTACCTTGTATCCTCCTCGCATAGCTCTGCAAGCCGGCCGGGAATGAGGATCCGGTAAGTACAAGCTACCAGCGATTACGAGGCTAGGCACTCGGCGGAATCTGATCATTTCACACTATAGGCTTTCAATGCGACCCTCGTAGCATTGGCTGCCTCGTGCCCCACGCCTGCAAACTGTGCTCATGCGCCAGGGGTGCCATTGGCGTGTCAGATCACGGCGACTGTTTTCAACGCGCTCAGTGCTTCGATTCCGCCGCCGGCAGGAAGTATTTTGGGCACGATCGGAGACGGGATTACTTCCATCTTCACTGCGGTAAGTGTGTACAAGGGTAGGAAATCCACTTCGTTTAGCTGATATCTCCTCTTGCATTCAGGTGTGTTTGCTGCCGGGCATGTGAAGGATGATACCGAGTCATCTGGCTTATGGTGTTTCATCGTCTGCCTGACTATTAGCGAGGAGTAATCGAGAGACGGATACGGGGATGACAGTTGATCGAACGATGTACTGTGAATTTGTTGCAGTCAGTATATTGATAATCGGTTCTATCTAACATGTCAGCAAGACGCGCGAGGGTTCAAAGTCATAGGCACGTGAACTCTCTACTCGGTGGCGGGGTCACGGTGCCCACGCGTAGCCCGTCACTGCGGTGTCCCGACTTGAACCCGTGAGTTTAAAAGGTCACCGCCCTGCCTTGCGACCCCACCACATCTGCGTCCTCTCTCGACGGCTGCCCCTCACACCGAGCGCGCATATGCACTTACGTACCATGTCCATTCACGTCATCTGTCTCTCTCCTACTGTACATATTGTATGTCCCTTTCTCCCGGCTACTGACTATTTACTATACCTTACAATCGCCATGCTAATGGCTCCGCACCTGCCGCGGTCTCATTCCTCACTCCCCTCCCTACGCTTAGAGTATCCCCCGTACGTCCTGTGCATGCAGCCTGTCGAAATGTGGTGTCTTGCCTACCATAGGGCCCGGCCCTCCAGGGCAATAAACTAGGATTCCAAAAAAAAAAAAAAAAAAAAAAACTCTCTACTCGCCGCGATACGGTTGAAAGGAAGAACATAATGCTTGACAATGTGTGAGAGGGACGAAACAATCAACCCTTGTGCGCGATGCTCATAGAGGGCGCAATCGATCGTGAGGTCTAGGATAGCCCTTGCCGCTAGGATAATGTTACCGTAGCATGCTAATAGATCTAAATGATGTAGATTCAGCATAATCATGACGTGTGAAGTGCCATCGGAGCTATTATTGACCTCACCTACGTTTGTGTAGGCACGCTTGTGACGTCGTCATTCAGCGTATCCAGATCAATGGCTAGTATACATCATACAAAAACCGCATTACTTCACTTCTACAGATCGAATTCGAAGTCAGAGTCGGAGTCATCCTTCTTTCCCCGGACATTCTTGGGAGCCTTCGCATTCGTTTGGGTACTTGCTGATGGCCGCCGGGACGACGGTTCATCGTCATCCAGGTCATCGATGTCTGAGTTGTCAGAGTCGTCTTCCTTTGGCAATCTGCGCACCTGCGGAATGATTGCGCCCGCAAGGATGAGGACCGCCTCCAGCTCTGCACAGTGACTAAGGGTGAGCGGCGCAGCACCTAAGATGGATCAGCATATCGTACCTTCGATCCGTCTCTCGCGATCTGCGCCCCAAGAGACAAGCTGATTCAGCACCTCACCCCTGCGGTAGATGATGAACATGGGTAGGCGAGAGTCGGGGAGGTTGGGTATGCACTTGTCGCCAACGATCGAGACGAACTTGGTGTGTGGATGACGTTGTGCGAGAACGGGAACCTGCTCGGCAGCACGGTCGCTGTGTGGTATCCTGCAAAAGCGGATCAGCGACTTCAGGGTCAGACATTTATTGTGTAGGGGACCCACCCGTCCTTATACAGGAATACAACCACGCCTGTACCCTTGTCCTGCTCGTCGCCTTCTTCGCGGACCTTGCTGGCCTCTGTTACCTCCCGAGTGTAGTCCTCTCGAGAGATAGGGTACACCCGTCCGAAGCGAGCCAACTCAAGCTTGCGCGCTTCCTGCAATCGTCTCCGTCTCAGTACTTCCAGTATCCGTTCGGTTTCATCATCGGGTGCTTCAGCGGCGAGTTCCCTGAGTTGTGCGGCTGAATAATTGGCATATCTCTCCTCGATGGAAGGAGAAGGAGGAGGAGATGGCGTTCGCGGAGTCGGTGGTTTCGGAGGGAGGATACCGTGCCTCCGTAGGGCGTCGTTGCTGCCTCCGATTGTTTTGAGATTCACAATACAGGTTACGAGGTCTGAGCAACCCACAATTCGGTGTCTTCGTTCGCATTGACAGCCATGATTGTCTAACAATGTGTTGGTGTGCAGAGGTCAGTGGAAAGTTTGGACCATTCGCGAAGCGCCTTTTGTGTTCCGGCTACCGCAGCGGCCCGCAGCTGCTTAACACTGCGTTGCCCCTTGACCACGAACTGCCATCTTCGACCACTTCACCTTTCTTGGCTATCCTATATGTATCACTAGGTTCCTCTCTTTTACCTGTACTCTTACACGACCATGTCTGTCTCTCTGGACGAGATTAGTGATGTCCTCCTTCCTCGGCGCTATCAGGAGGAAATCTTCGTACGGGCACAGCAAGGCAACGTCATCGCGGCGCTGGACACTGGTAGCGGCAAGACATATATCAGTACGCTACTGATCAAGTGGATCGCAGCCCAAGACTCTGCACGTGGTAAGATTGTCGTGTTCCTCGTGCCGAAGGTCGCATTGGTGCAGCAACAAGGCGAATTCATCTCGAAACAGACCTCTCTTCGGGTCCGGCAGTTCTCTGGGGCAACCGCGCACGAGATGGGCGACCGCGACGGTTGGAAGAAGGAGTTTGACGATTCCGATGTGTTCGTCATGACTGGTAAGCTCTACTGTTGAACGTATGTTGTAATCCGGGTGCACATCTACTTGCAGCACAAATCTTCCTTAACCTCTTGACGCACTCGCATTGGCGTATGGACAAGGTACTTTCACTTCGCCTCATTCTCGTGCCTGTCACTGACCTCGAGACAGGTCTCGTTGATCATCTTCGACGAATGCCATCACACGCGCAAGAACCACGCATATAACGGTATCATGCGCGAATATTTTCAAGCCCCGTCTCCCGGCCGTCCTAAAGTGTTTGGTATGACTGCGTCACCCATCTGGAATCCCAAGAATGCCGCGGAATCATTGGCGACGTTGGAACGCAACCTCGATGCCAAGGTCATCGCCGTCAGGGAGTATGTGGACGAACTCACTGGTCACTCCCCCAAGCCAGAAGAGGTGAGTGTCATGTCGAAGGTCCATCGTCAGTTCGCTGACTGAACTATAAGCTCATCAAACTGTATCCCGTTCCTCCGGACTCATATCCCGAGTACCCTGCCAAGATGTTGTCACTCCGGCTGGATCTGGCTAACCTCCCGCCCGAAATCGGAATCTCAGTGGACAAGCTCATGACGCGATACGACGTGACGCTGTACAGCCTTGGTCCCTTCGCGGCAGAGTACTACCTCTACACTGAAATCAAGCAACGAGTCGCGCAACTCGTTCAAGAGTCCGTAGACTCCGCCATGGACACCCTGACTGCCGATCAATATGCCCAGGTAGTCGCAAAAGCATCTAGTCTCGATGACATTCCTGGAATGGTACACCCCAAGCTAAAAGAAATTGGAGGAATACTTGCCGAGTATAGCCGATTCTTCGACGAGCCTGACGATGGTTCACCGCCACAACTTGTACCCCTTGGTTGGTGCTCCCCGAAGCTCAAGGTTCTAGCTGAGATCTTGTTCAGTCGACACACTCCCACGTTCCAGGGCATCGTCTTCGTCGAACAACGTCATATCGCGACTTGTCTGGCAGTGATGCTACCGCGTATCCCCTTGCTCGCTCATGTCATCAAAAGCGATCAACTTGTTGGTCATGGTACTGGCGGTAGCGTGAAGCAAAACCAACTCAAAGGTATGGGAATACGTAATCAACAGGATACTGTTAAACTATTCAGAGAACGACAGCTCAACTTGCGTGAGTGATCATTAACTGCTCGCGACTATCCTCACTGAGTCCAACCGCACACCATAGTGGTAGCAACATCCGTCGCTGAAGAAGGATTGGACTTCCCGGTATGTTCCGTTTCTACTACGCTCAGGCATAGATCGCCGCTGCTCTTGCAACAAGACACCCTCTCGTCGTCCAAGGATTACTGGCCTGTTGTCGTTTGGCAACATGCAATTCATCCTCGGCTGGCACGAGGGCGGTCACAGCACATGAGCTTGCACTTACAGCGTCGATCTATGCCTGAGTACGCCCGCGCTACTTATCTGACTGCGGCCAGGCTTGTGATCTTGTCATACGGTTCGATCCGGTGCAGCATATGGTTGGCTATCTACAGTCCCGTGGCCGTGCACGCCACAAGACATCAACGTTCATCATCATGGTCCAGGAGGGTGCACAGGGACAGGCTGAGCGCTATCTACAGTTCCTGCACAGCGAACCGCACCTGAAGAAAGTATATCAGGAGCGTGACGTTGGCGTGGACGTGCAGATGGAAGAGGATGACGAGGATGAACACCCAGATCCTTGTGACCTCCTCGAACGCGAGCGCTACGTTGTTCCTGCCACCGATGCCGTCCTCACCTACAACACCTCTATCAATCTTCTAAACCACCTATGTTCGCTCATTCCCCGCGACAGGTTCACTCCGATGCACTTGCCGAAGTATTCTGGGACCTTCGTCTCAACTGTCCACCTGCCCTCTAGTCTTCCCCTCCCGCCGGAACTGCTCGTCTACGAGGGCCCCCTAAACGTTCCAAGAAAGAGGCGAAGCGCGCCGCGGCATTCCTTGCCGTGAAGCAATTGCACGCCTTAAATGTCTTCGATGACTACTTGCTGCCTGCGAAGAGCTCCAATTCCGTCGAAAACGAGGACCCGGACGGCGTTGCGATCGCAGACGTCAAGTCGGTCCCGGACATCCTGGATGTTCACGTTCGGGATCCGTGGATCATGGCGTCGACGTTGTGGCTTCACGTCGTATGTCTAGATGGTGTTCCTTCGGCTGGGCTTGTCACGGGCACTCGACTCCCTTCCGTCGATCTCGTTGCAAATGGCGTCTTCATTTCCATCGACGATGCGAAGGAGGTGGTTCTAGATCCGCGATGCGCATGGAGCCAGCGCCGTGCGATGGAAGAGTACACGAGGATGGGTCTCTGGTGGTGCATCACTGGCAGAGGAATCACTCTCCCGCTGACTTGCTACCTGGTTCCTATCACTCGTGATCTCAAGGTCGACTTCGAGGCGATTGAGCTCGCGACCGCAAATCCTTATGGGTCGTACAACTGGAGCGACGTTGGGGAGGAGCACTATGGACGCCTGATGTACATGAACAACAAGGAGTTCGGCCATCCGCTGCTTTTGCACAGGCTTCGTCTCGATGTCAAACCTTCGTCGCAGCCGCCCCCGGGATCGAAAGAGTCGGGTTGCTCGACATACCGGGAGTATTGGATGAAGAAGTACACTCGCAAACAGCATACCCCCCACATATCCCTCGACGGTCCCTGTGTCGAGGGCATCCCACTTTCTCGCAACAATTCTTCGGCCTACTCGCTGGAAAATAATCCACGTTCACCCTCATCCTCGTTGGAGCCCACCACCGTCATCTTCCCCATGGAATTATGCAGATGGGTGCTGATGCCCGAGCACGTGTATCGCACCTTCTTCGTCCTTCCCGAGCTCTGCCACCGAGCAACAGACATCTACCGTGCGCGCGAAGTTCGCGTCGCACTCAAGCTCCCACCCATTGTGGACGACCTTCTCGTCCAGGCCATCACTCTCCCAAGCGCGAACGCTCCCTTCAACAATCAGCGGCTGGAGACCTTCGGAGACACTGTCTTGAAGATCTGCGCTGTCGTCCATCTCTACAACAAATTCCCGCATCGGCACGAAGGCCAACTCGACAACATGAAGCGCACGTCGATATCAAACAGAACCCTCCTTGCGCGGGCCCTGGAGCGTGGTTTAGAGCAGCACCTCACACCTGAGACGCAGAGCCTTCGCATGTGGAGATACGTCGTGTCCTCTGAACAGGACCTGTTCGCGATCCGGCCGCGTCGCCGTGTGCTCCGGCAGTTCCCTCGGCGGAGCTTGCAGGACTGCATGGAAGCGATCTTGGGCGCGAGCTTCGCAACGGGGGGCATAGACATGGCTTTACATGCAGGCACCGCGCTCGGGCTGTCGTTCGGTGGACCTGCCCCGTGGTATCAGCGGTATGCTCATTCGTTGCCTAAAAGCCCCGTGTCCCCACTGTTTCTTGGGTTGCAGGAGACGTTGGGGTATGAGTTCCAGTATGGACAACTGCTGCTCGAAGCCATCACCCATCCGTCGTTTCGTTCTACTGATTGCTGCTCTTATCAGCGCCTGGAGTTTCTCGGCGACGGTGAGTACCTTCGCCACGCATCATTGCAGGATGATAGATGATTCTAATATGGAATAACCAGCTTTCGTTGACCTCGTCGTCACCGATTATCTGTACAGGAAGTTTCCTTCTGCGACGTCTGGACAACTCTCGTGGGCGCGTTCGCGCGCGGTTTGTGGGCCGGCGCTGGCGTCCGTTGCGGTCAAGAAGTTGGGCTTGCACAAGTTACTCCTAATCAACAACACCGAGCTCAGCATCGCAATCAGCAAATACGTCCCGATCCTGGAAGAAAGCACCGACGAGGAGATCATCCTCAACGGCTGGAAGCAGGATCCACCGAAGGCCCTCAGCGACGTTTTGGAAAGCGTCATGGGCGCTCTCTTCATCGACTGTGACTGGAACTACGACAAGGCTGCTGCCATCGCGCAGGTCGTGCTCCAGGACCTGCTCGTTATGCTCAGGCCGGATCTGCCGAAGGATCCAGTTTCGGAGCTCATGGTCTGGGTTGCACAGTCGGGATGCAGATGTGTCAGCTTCACGTGCGTACTGTCATCTCTAGTGGCAAGTCTACAATTCGGCTCATCGGGCACCGTGCAGAAAATCACAAAGCCGTGTCGAGATGCGGCGCTACGACAGCATGTCTGTGTTGGTGCACGGCACGACCGTCGCAGGGCCCCTCGCTGCGCGCAACTTGTCCATGGCGAAGGGCCTTGCGGCGGAAAAGGCGCGGGAGGTGCTGTCCGACCCCGAATCTCCATTCCACCTGTCCCGTGTCTGCACCTGTCCGCCGAAAGGTAAAGGCCGCAAGCACGTGCCGGAAGAGCTGCCTCTCGACGTACCGGATAAGAAGGAGCTGGACGACGAGACGGACGAGGGATTCGCTATGCTTGCGCGCATCTTGGTGGACGAGACGGAGGATCCGATGATTGTGGAAGTGGAAGAAGTTGGCGAAAAGGAGTATGTTAGTATGGAATGGGCAGACGAGAGGGAAGTCGAGCGGTTGATGGAGCTGATGGAGGTCGATTCGAATTGATTGCCTATGAAGAGTGGGTCGGAAGGCTCGTTTCGCGTACTGTTGTGCTGCATTTGATTTGTTCTGATTTACTAACAAACTGAGAATGGTGTATCCCTATAGATGACCTGTTTGGGAAATGGCGATTATCCGTGCTCAACTCAGGACTGCCACTGCAACACAACAAGTTGATCGTGTTTAAGGATCGGATGTCGCCACTTACCAATGTTGAGCAGGTCAGAACATCTCTCTCGACTTGCACCCGGCATGACTCCCCTTCGCCTACGCCGTACATGCTGAAGGGACGAAAGTGTCTCTTTCAGAATATCATCGGAGTTGATCCTTGTCCCACCACATATGCCAATACGGGATTGACAACTGCTGCCAGACCCACCAACGTGCGCGAACAGCATGGGTGTGCCCGTAGATCGAATCGGACTGGTATCCTGCGACACCGCCGCGAGAGAAGACTACTTATTGGGGGCGCGTTTGGCGTCATTGCACGCGGACCTCTGGCTTCGATAAAAACCAGTGACTAAATTCAGACACGACCTTGACACATCTCGTCAGATACTTTGTCGCATCCGCTAATACACGTCCTCGTCCTTCGCCATCTCGTCTTGGATTCGCTGCAGTGACGCCCCGAAGCGCGAGGAGCCTCGTCGACGGTTTGAGCGTCACCGTCGTCCACCCGTGACGTCTGTACAGCGGCGATCGATTTCTACCCAATATTCATATGGGCGCCCAGACCATCACCATCGGACCTCACCGGCACCCATACTGAACGCATTCCCCTGATGCATGAGTTGATTGAGCTATGCACCAACGGTATCAACCGAGGCTTTCCGCTGCGTTGCACGGATGGGAATCCCATCGCCGTACCGGGCCAATACGTGCGTCTGGGAGGGAGGGCATAGTGGGCATGATGGGCGGCCTCTATTGTTGACTGTGCCGTAGTCTGTAGTGGTGGCGCTGCGAGCTCCAGAGGACGTTTCTGGCAGAAGGCACATTGCGAGTCGTCCATACACATTGTCGTAGTCCAGGTGTATATGGAGTGTGATTTCATGATGACTTGCAGCACCTCACGAGCGGAGTGAGAAGGAGTAATGTCGTTTAGAAAGGAGCAATGTGCGCTCGACAGAACCGTAGCTATTGCGAAGCGCGCCGCGCCGCGCGGGTACCCGGACCGGACATCCGCAGTCACACCAATATTGGACTTTTCGAGCTCGTTCTCAAACCACGATGACTTAGAATCGGTGACCCGCACAACTCTCACAAGAACCTTGCGAGGTATGTGGTCACTATATCACTTAATGGACGACCAAGATCGTCCTGTTGGACCTTTTTACATTCTGCTGAGCGTGACAGAAATCAACTCGGAAGAGCCACAAGTAGTGTAAACTTGTAATCAACCTGTGTTTCCTCCCTGTCGATATTTCAAGGCGACGCTAGGGGTAAAAATCTCAATGCGCTTGTACAGTCACTTGGGATTCCACATTACGAGCTACTAAGAGATCCGTCGAAGCCTATGACTGCCTTTCGCAATTCCGGCAAGTCTCACAATGGAAAGCTTCGGACATGTTGGCTCCTTGCCCACAGTGGGGCCTTCAGGTTTCATGTAATGACGAGGTATGTGATTGAACGCATGCTGGTCTACACTGTCGAGACTCCTGGACTGACTTGTCTCGGTTCATGTCAGTAATAAGCTCGCTGTACGTATACGAGCACCGGCAGCGAACACTCGGTCACAATGAATGCTGCACCCATCTACGATGCACACACCCATCGAATAACAAATGGGATTTATTGTGCGGCGCATCACGCGAAGAGGTTAGTCGGACAGTTCCATATGGTTTCACTATATGGGATCCGTTCAATTGGCGCACATTACACGAGAGCACTCCTCGCACTCACGTACACATCCATCGGACAGTACCCAGCGTTGTCGGCAAGCCCTCCAGAGCACTTTTTGGCGAACAACATTGACATCGAAAGAGGGTAAGACCCGTCCGGATTACAGCATTTTGACTTTGGCCATGCCTTAATCTCATGCAGCCGCTCTTGAATAGATTCTTCGTGAAAGGCCTGTCACGCCCTTCGGACCTTTTGCGGAAGATTTAGGCCTTGTTATGAGTTCTCTACAACTCTATTAAACTATTTCCGACAGTTAGTGATGAACTAGAACTGTTTTCAATACAATACTTGACGTTCTAGGGCTGGCTCGCTTGTCCTGCGTCATGCCTAGGCGTCCTGCATGCGCGAAGAATCAACCACGATGTGAACCTGCCGCATAGCCATATGTCAACATTCGGGGGACGCACTCAGGTGATAGCCGTACTGACCGGCGTATCACCGATCATCAATGCAGTGATCCTTCGGCGTTTGCTGTGTGCTATGCGCAGTGAGTGCTAGTGTTTCATTCACTGCATGACCGGATAACTGCCCGGTAAACTGCCCGTCGCCGCAGAACAGAGAATGGTCGGAGCTGCACTTGAAGAGGCTATGAGCCTGGCAGACGGATGAGATTGCCCGATTATCCACTTTGGCGGATGTATGCATCCAGACGGCGAACCTATGCCCGTGAGGCGGTCTCATGAGACCTGAGAGCCTCGGGATCAACCTCGTTCAGGTGACTGACGTCTTTCTGGAGTACGGCACCCGTCATGGCCTCGGACCTCTTCGCCGTTCCTTGCTCTGGACCGCACCTCCTGGCACTTTCACAGTGGTGTCACCATCGCCGACGGCTACTCGGTATAAAACCATGCGTCTGAGGAGCTCCAAAGACAGCAGTCATCCATTGCTCTCTCGCATCTCGCCTCACTCGCCCCCACCAATTCTCACTCGCCCCCCTTTCCCGCACCTCCACTTCCATCATGCAGCTCACCCGCATCGTCTTCGCCCTCGCCGCCCTTGCCTCCTCCGCCCTCGCCGTGACCGTCTCCTACGACGAGACGTACGACAACAAGGCCGGCAGCCTCACGACCGTCGCCTGCTCGGACGGCGAGAACGGGCTCATCCACAAGGGCTTCGACACCTTCGGCTCGCTCCCGCAGTTCCCAAACATCGGCGGCGCGGCAGCCGTCGAGGGTTGGAACTCAGAGCAGTGCGGCTCGTGCTGGCAGCTGACGTACAAGGGGAAGAGCATCAACGTCCTCGCGGTCGATCATACCGATGCCGGGTTCAACATCGCACTCGAGGCGATGAACACGCTGACGAACAACCAGGGGAAGTTTTTGGGCCGGATCGACGCCACTGCGAAGCAGGTCGATGCGTCGCAGTGCGGGCTTTAATGAATACCACATCCCACGGTAGGTATTCATTGGCTGAATTCTAGTTGAGTTGGGCTCGAACTCTCGCTGCTATCCTGTAGATCCGTTGCGCACAGTGCGCAAGTGTACTTAAGATATATGTTGATACGGCGTTCGACTCGGAGGACTTTGCTGCTGTAGTACTACGGATATGCACCCATTCACGGACTCACCGGACAAGTAACATCATCACGGACTCGTTAGTTGTTGTGCCACATAAATGTTCATTCATGTTGTACTATCTGCTCCCGTTCTGGTTGCGTTTAAGCATTCATAATGAGTCCTCAACATGCCACCGGCTCCGGGCCGGCGGGATCCGATGAAGCGCTTGTATCCAAGTTCGAACTTCAACTTCTGATGTGAATTTCACCTTTGTCTCTTCCACTGCAGTCTGCCACTGTCTACGCTGACTCTGGTAAGTCCCTTCTCGTACTTCCTGTCTATGCAAACATTCTGATCTCATAGGGTAGCGACGCCATGTTTCCCACTGCCCGTCTTCCAAATGAGCTGCTTGACATCATCTTTGAAGAAACGGACCAGGTCGAAACTCTGGCAGCTTGTAGTCTGGTATGCAGGGGATGGACTGAACCCGCCCGCCGCCAACTGTTCGACATCATATCCGTCCGACGGCCGGACAACTTTGACGATTTCCTGGCATTTATCCAAACCCATCCCCACGTCGCGGCGCATATCAAAGCCCTTTACCTTGAAGGCTTGGATGAGGAGCCGCGTTCCGGATCCCACAACACTTGCGCCCACATTGATCCTCGTACCTTGGCGGCCATCGCGAACACTCTTCCCAAACGTGAGGTGTTGGAGCTCACACGCGTGCAGGTCATCAATTCTTCGCGGCCTGACGGCAATACGTCCCCGTTTGAAGAGGCGGAGCCGATCGCGATTGAACATTTGGTCATTGGTAAACGCCCTGACTACCATGCTCGCCATTTGTTCGCTGCGATTGTGCAAATTCTACAGCTGTTCAACACAGAGTTCTTGCAGGTGGACATGACGGGGAACTATCATTGGCCAGAGGAAGAGACCGTCCCGGCGTCAACATTCCGAGGTCTCACGCGACCCCTTCAACACCCACGGATCTGCTGGAGGGGCATAGGCAAGGGGCCTGCACCCTTCCTATTCCTACGCGACAATCTCGAGTGCCTTACTGAGGTACATCTCAGTTTCTACACATGGCGGCACATCCCGGAGATTGGACAGATGCTGCTCCACTTCTCAAACACCATCACCGCCTTGACAATCTCCTTTGGTCACATTGGGATGTACAATGAATATAGTCGTGGCAGTAAGTGGAATTAGTTCTACTCTCCGTCGGTAACGCTTTAGTCTAAAGAGATCTATGTCGCCCTGGCAGTCACTCGTGAAGACTTGGTCCCGCTGTCTCTCTCGTCTCTCAAACATCTCAGTCTCCTCCGGTTCGATCTTGACGAACCGCTGTTATCTAACGACCCCGAGAAGAGTCTATGCTGGACGGATTCAGCCGGCATCCCGACGCTCCTCTCGTTCTTTCCTCACGACCTACCGCTCACTGGTGGAATCCACATCGACGTCATGGTCGAGCAAGATCTACTTCCTGGCGTGCCGATATATATGCATAATCGATCCGAGGTCGAGGATGCCCTCCTTCAGTTCAACAACTTGTCGGATGTGACCTTGGTCTTGCGCAATTCATACGATGGTGAAGAATGCGCTCGAGCTGCAGGCGCGACGGCATTTCCGAGGCTTTGCGAGATGAAAAAGCTGTGCGTCTATTTCGATTCCGGTTCTGAACCATGCTGGTAAGCTTCCTCGACGTTTGCCCTAGATGAAAACATTCCGACCCAGAATTTTGTCAGCTGACGAACGACGGAAGAGAGCGTTACGGATATCCATTACCTGTATAGATGGTATTTACTTACGTGCAGTATGGCCATCGTGGTTCACCCATCTCAATCAGAAGGAACGTGTTTCTTGGTCCATGGTTTGACGTTTGTGATGCCCCATCCGTATTATTCACATCCACTCGACCCTCTCTCTTACAGTCTGGGTATCTCAATTCTTAAGAACACGACGAGTGCAGCGTCTATGCTAAACCGCTACCTTCAATTCCGCAGCACCGAACTGAGCAGGGGAATGCTCAGAATGGTCAACCATGCCAGAGCATTTGGAGAAGTCCAACATCGTCGGCTTGGCTGATCGTTCGCCCCTCTTTGTCGACAAGCAGTTGCTGATTGGGCGGGGTTCGTGATTCTTAGAGGCAGACTGAACTGACGACCCATCCTTTACCGGACTTGATCGCCGACTTCAGAACCCTCTTGACCGTCACTTCGATACCTCTTGAGACAATGGCGTTTCCTTGATGTTGCGCGCTCACCAGACATAAGATTGCATTCATTCGGTGAGAGTACGAAAGATCTCGGATTCCCGTGGATCGGAGGTGGCCTTGCGAGTATTCAAAAAGATCAAGCCATCAGTCGTCAACACTCACTAAACAACATCTACCCTCAAACACAGGCTCCTGCCCATCTGCCAGTTCGAGTTCAGAGGTCAATCCGAGGGAGGGAGGACAGGCCTCTGATATGATAGAGGGAGCTCCGTTGGCCGACTGTTTACTGGTGTTTGGTGCCCGCAAGTGAGAGTAAAGAGGTAGGTTTAGGTTTCGACAGTGGCTACATAAACCCTCGCCTCCCTGATTCCACCTTGACCCCATCCCTCTTAGATTTACTCTTAACTCGAACTAGCGGATGGGAAGGAGCCTGTCTCAGATACAATGTCTCCACCAAACACGAATGTCAAGGCTACCGTAGTCGTCCTTGGGGGCACCGGAGAGCTCGGTCAGCATTGTTACATATGTTGTGAGAGCGTGATTGCAGATGATTTTGGTCAGGTGTAGGGTTTCGTGTCACCGCAGTCTTGTTGACCGAGTACCGTGAAGCGTTTCCCACTGTCCGCATTATCACTCGTAACCCCGCCTCGGCCATATTCAAAGAGCTCACAGAGAAGGGCGCAGAGGCTCACGCGTTCAGCGAGTCTCTGGACAAAGTCTTTGCTGGCGCAGACGTCGTTGTACACGCCTTGCCCACCGAAGCTGTCCTAGGCGGTCGGAACAAGGAGCTGGTGGAATCCCTGCTAAAGAATGACGTCAAAGTATACTTCCCACCCGAGTTTGATTTGTGAGCGTCTTGCACTGCGTGATGTATTTGTTCTAGACTTACCGTTATTTTACAGGGATCTGCGCGTGCTGGACTTCCCAGGCTTCGAGCACATAGAATGGACGAACAAGAAGGCCGTCGTCGCGGAGACCCGCGCCCTGGCACAGGACAAGATGAAAATCGTCTCGGTCGCCAGCGGGTCTTTCCTGTCGTGGGTGGGGCAGCTGATAGCCAGCGTTCACAACTCGGCAAAAAATAAGTACAAGGTCGTAGGCCCGACCACCGCTCGCTGGGCGAACACCGACCTGGTGGACCTAGCGCGGGCAGTTGCTCGGCTTTCCATCCTCGCGCTTGACCCGGCGACGTCGGCAAAGGTCCCTGACGTGGTGCGTATCGCAGGAGATAACGTGAGCATCGAGGACGTGCGCGACATTGTCGCCCGCGTGAAGGAAGTGGAACCTGGAGAGATAGTCAGCGAGGACTTGATGGCGCTGAAAGAGTCTTTGCGGAGGAACTTCCGGATCCCTGGTCCCGCATCGACCTTCCCTGGCAATTTCTTTGATTACATTTGGTGAGTCTCAGTGTTGAAGATGTCCCGATGTGGTCCCAGAGAAAGCCTCATTTCTGTTGACTTGTAGGGTCAGCATCGGCGGCGGGGAAATTGGACTTTACCGCGAACGATAACGAGCTTGTGAATCCAGGAGAGTCGCTCTGGAAGTGGAGGACGGTCGAAGACCAGTTGCGCCGCTCACACTGAGCATGGCTCCTGTAGCAGAGTCGCTGAACAAGTCCTATTATCACGGGGCGAAATCATACCCGATAGCTTGGGTTGCCACATAACATAGTAGCAGCATTTCTACGAGTGTAGTACTTGCCTGAAAATTCTGCCAAGTAGAAGATCAAGCATCGCCGGAATGTACGGCGTCGTCTTTTGTCTGGTATATGTCGGTCTTTCATTCCGGGTGGTTGGAAGGGTTGAACACGCTGATGGAACTTGAGCGTCGATGAAAAAGATACTAAGCGCCGTATCATCCGTGACTCCGATCATATCGGGCCGCCTTCAACATGATACTAATTTATAGCATGTCTGTCTTGAGGAGGGTGACTACCACCATCCGCAACCTGTCACTCGCCGCCACAAACCCGTAATGCGTAAAAATCAGTATTTGTATAAGGCTGCTGCGCCAGCATCATATAACCGCTCATACCGGCCATCCGTTAGTATACTGTAGGGTCACAGGGATCTTAAAGCCAACATAGGACGCCATACCATCTGACACGCTTCATTGGACGCAGCATACTCTGGTGAGCGTCCCCACTCCATCACACGGACGTTTGCTGTATGCGAAACTGATGTAAGATTGTCGAAAAGCCAATTCAGTATTTGCCATGAGACCGACACACTTGGGTACTGGTACGGTCTAGGACGCCATGCCATCCAGCGAAGGGCTGCTGGACGAGAGAGACGGCAGTGTGTTCTGCACCTCATGAGACCGCCGCAGTGACACGGAAACCGAGTCGCAGGTAAGTGTATTGCCTTGAAATACTGTAGCTGCGAGTGGAAACGGTATAAATATGAGGTAGGACGTCTTCACAACCTCAAGGTGCTCACTCGACAACCTGCAGCCTACTTCACTCTCCAATACTGTCAAGGTGCGCTTTGACGTTGGCATGCTTGGGTACAGTAGACGGTACTGATCCTCTGCGTAGATGCGTGCATTTGCTTTTGTTGCTGCCCTCGCTGCCCTCGCCGTGTCGCCTGTCGTGGCTGAGGGTGCTTGCCCCGGTTACAACTTCGTCCTCCAGGACCGCGGTAACTCGTGGTGTACGTCCAGTGCTTCTTGCCGATATCTTCGGCTCGGCTGACTGACCACTTCTCCGTCTACAGACATTGTCTATGATGATGCATGCAAGGGCATCATCGAGTACGTCTACACTGGCACGGACCCCTGCTCGCATGGCACGTTGCATTGCACGCCGCCGCCGACCACGATCGACAGAGTGCTGGTGAGCGGACTCTGGTGAGTACCTCGCACAGCACGTACCGGCGGGCATGCTGCTTACTTCCTGCTTGTGCCACGATGATCGACTATGTAGGTATGCCTGCCGCGGTGATCCGGCCGCAGGGTCGTGCGATGGGCACGCGAACACTTGGTGCTGCCGCAACGATGGTCGCCGGGAGCTTGAGGAAGGTGAGGTGGCGGCTGTGTACAACTCCACCACGGGTGGGTTCACGTTCGAAAAGGATGTGTAAGAGGTATCCTTGGGTCCTTCCTCGGGTCATAGTATTATGTAGTGTCTCGCTGGACTGGTGGACTCCGTTGCTCTTGATTTCGAATGATTACTAGATTCATGACATCGATCTACGTCTGAGGGGGAGAACCAGAGAGCGAGTTCGCTGAGGACAGTCAAACCTCACACGCATTCAATTATGAATCATTGATCATACCATCATAACTTTCCCAGCAGTCATCAATACATGCATGCACTGTGTGGCCCAGGCGGGCTCCGACTCGTCTGGCATTGATCACTACTCAGAATCATTCCCTAGTCGTCGGCCATGCCAAATGATCACTACGCGCCTCAGAGGTCGTAAAAGGTCATATATAATGTCGGTCTTTTGCCACTTTACGACCCAAAGTCGAAGTTTGTTCGGCAGTGGTGATTGGATCGTATATTTGGAGAGCTCCGCGAACCCGACTTATTGTGCACATAAGTACAATCAGTATAGGCGCTACTGCTGGTTGCTATTTGTGGCTGTTTGTATGCAGGCGCTTCTCACATGCAGACCCTCGGCGCTTTGAACTTGGTTCATTTTTCGTCCACTCTTGAGTCTCCTGTCTGGGTGCAGCTTGCTTGATTCTCGTGTGCTCTGTGCTCCCATTATGACTGTGTCTATTTATCTGGTTCTGGCCATACTCATCTTGGTCTGGTCTCTAGTGAATATGCTCGGCTAGGATCTGCTGCCATGTTATGGTCCTCCGTTGCTCCGTCACTCCATGCACTGGTTACCTGGGGTCTCTTCGTGGATTCATACAGGTATGTCATATCTTTTTGCATCTATGGTCCCCTGCCTCAAGGTGTGTGGTTGCTATAGCCTTTCCTTGTTTGTCAGCCGGCTCCCATCTCACATGCTGCTTCGAGCCCGCCTGGCCCTCTTTGTCTTATCCAGGTCATAGTCATCTCCCCCAGGGATTCTCGCAATCCGCTTCCCTGTCACAAATGTACGTCGCAAATGTATCTAGTGGGCAGAGGACTGACAGGAGCATTGAACAGCTCCATGGTGGCCCCACTTCACCACCACCCCGCCCCGCCCCGCTCCGTGGCTCTTCTTTGAGAGTGCGCCCCTGACGTGTGTGATTGCTTGCATCACACCGCCGCTCTCAAAGAAGAGCCACTGGATGATTGTGGTGCATTTGGATCTCTGCCACGTTGTCGTGACTCGTGTCCGTGGTAGGTAAGTGTCCTTCTCGGGGAAGGCGCTGAGGACTGCGACAGTTGTCAATCTATAGTAAGTGCTTGCACCACCTGCACTGGCCTCCTTTGCATACACCACGCCATCTAGCAGTCAGGCAAGACCCCACGAGTGCCACCGACCCTGGCCTACTGCCAACTAACAAAGTCGTAGTCCCAACGTATATACTGCCCTGTATGCTACGACACTTAATATATATTCATGCTATGCATCTTAGATGCCTCCTTGAGGGCATTGTTACAGGTGTGGCTGCATGCAGTGGAGCAATGCATGCAAGGGATCACATGCTGGAGGGAACCCGACACCCACTGAGAACTTAAGTGGGGAAATATACGTCTTACGGGCGCTGCGGAAAGTCGCGAAAGGGAAAGTTTCTATGTCAAAAACCCGGTACAGAACTTCGACCTTACATCGGGTATTTTACGCGGCGCTAAAGCCCCCAAAACCGTCAATTCTGACACTTCTTATGGTAGAACTGGCATGTCATTTTTCGCGACTATCTGGGCGCGCAGTGGATTGGTTGTAACAATGAAAAAAATCTTTAGATGACGGGGCACAGATTGCCGCTTGGGCGCTAGTTCTGTAGTCCCCTGTGTGCAAAAAGTGCTGCATGAGCGGTCCGGGACTGCCAGCGTCTCAGGAAAAGCCTAGACCTTGTCCTGGTATCTCTCGCCTTGAGTCGAAGATGCATGAATCTAGTCCCTTCCTATCAATCCATGCTCACACTCGTCATCAATACAACGATACGTTCGAGAAGACCTAGGCTGTGAGCAGGTTGATTGGACGACATGAGGCGTACAGAACGCCTAGACCATGATCTACCATGGCCTACTGGGCGCGGAGTCGAGACCCGACTCTGAAAGCTCGAACAGGATTGAAGATGAGGGATAGGGCATATGGTAATAGTTCAATGGTACGTTCACTTTAGATGCAGCGCCGTGCAGCAGGAATTTGCGGCCGAGACTGGTCGAGGCGGGACCAATGGGAACGAATTGCGTCTATCGACTTCCAGCCACTGTCCATTGTTCCTGCTCGTCCCGCTTTCGACAGTTCCAGGATGGCTCCACTCCCTTCTCAGCAATGCCTTTTGCTCTTCTGTTCGGGTTTGCACAGCATCCTCCAGCCTATATAAGCCAGGTGCTATCCGCCCAACTCCTTCATCGATCCCCCATCGCTCTACACCACAATGGCTCCTCAGTATAACATCCCCAAGACCCAGAAGGCGGCGATCGTCGAGAAGAGTGACGCCCCCCTCCACGTCGTCGACAATCACCCCGTCAAACAGGCATCGGAGCTCGCACCCGGCGAGTGTCTCGTCGAGCTCGACTGCTCTGGTGTCTGCCACACTGACCTCCACGCTCGCAACAACGACTGGCCAATCCCCGCAAAGCTTCCCCTCATTGGCGGACATGAGGTTCTTGCTACATCTTCTCCCGTGGCTACTTGTGATACTTATGTACCATCATTCCTAGGGTGTTGGCCGGGTAGTCGCTATCGGAGAGCACACCCAGAACTCGCCAGTCAAGATTGGCGAGCGTGTGGGCATCAAGTGGCTCGCGTACTCTTGCCTTGACTGCGAGCCATGCCGTAAAGGCCTGGAGCAGAGTGAGGGCTATTTTTGCTATATGATGTCATGCTAGCTCATATGCCCATCATTAGGCTGTCTCCATGGCCAATACAGTGGCTTCACCGTCGATGGCACTTTCTCTCAATACGTCGTCTCCTGGGTCACACACGTCACCCCCATTCCGGACCAACTCCCGTCTGCAGAGGCTGCATCCATCTTGTGTGCTGTCAGCCGCGCATTTCCTTGTCTCTCGTCATCCGTCAACTGACTATATGCACTCTCTTTTTAGGGTGTCACCGTATACCGGGCAATCAAGTACTCGAACACGAAAATCGGCGACTGGATCGTCCTCCCCGGTGCAGGAGGAGGTCTCGGTCACCTTGCGATTCAGTACGCTAACGCAATGGGCCTTCGTGTCGTCGCAGTCGGTACGTCCTCTCTACTAGCTCCTGAACCCATCCAACTGACACATCCACAGACACCGGCGCTGAGAAAAAGGCGCTCTGTCTCCGCCTCGGCGCAGAGAAGTGGATCGACTTCCGCGAGACAAAGGATCTCGTCAAGGACATTATCGAGGCCACGGACGGCTACGGTGCGCA
This sequence comes from Fomes fomentarius, assembly GCA_022606135.1. Taxonomy (NCBI): domain Eukaryota; kingdom Fungi; phylum Basidiomycota; class Agaricomycetes; order Polyporales; family Polyporaceae; genus Fomes; species Fomes fomentarius. The sequence continues at coordinate 735,265 of JABYQN010000001.1, forward strand.
TGCTGCGGTCGTCACCGCCGCGAACTCGCAGGCCTACGCACAGGCGATCGACTACCTCCGTATGGGTGGCACGCTCATGGTTGTCGGTCTGCCCTCTCGCGCCAGCCTCAGCGCGGACATCTTCTTCACCGTCGCGAAGAGCATCAGTATCATCGGCTCGTACGTCGGTAATCGCCAGGACGCGCGGGAGGCGCTTGATATCGCCGCGAGGGGCAAGGTTAAGTGCCATTATGTGTTGAAGCCGCTCTCGGCGCTCGCTGAGTACGTGCACCTTAACTTAGTGTGTGATCAGATGCTGATATGGGGTTGACAATAGGACATATGAAGGTCTCGCGAAGGGCGAGGTCGTCGGCCGTGTCGTTCTCGACATGAAGCAGTAGAATCGCAATCTCGACAATCCAACGGAAACATCAATGCGCCTTCCCACCTTCTAGCATACCGCCTCGGACTTTATCGCACTACCCTAGCGATGTAATATCACACCTGCCTGCTGCCATGGCCGATCTTACCACCTTGTAGACTTATACCGCTGTTAGATGTTGTACTCATAATGGCAAATCCCGTTCCAGGATGACACGTTCGGCAACGTGACTTGAGCGAATACTACATTTGACAAGACGCTCCCATCGAGACTCCACTAGCACAGGCTCCCACGTCCTCCTTGGGTACGGCCGTCAAATTCGAGCCCCCAATCAGGTCTCGCGAAATTGAGTCTGCACATCAATGGTAAGCCCTCGAACACTGAACGCCTTTGTCACAGTCTGACTTCGTTTGTGTAGTTCCATATAGGTTGATTATTTGGCGATTCACTGATGCCACTCACAAAGACAATCGCAAGGAAAGAACAATGCAAACGCTGGCAGATAAGATCAGGCATGTGCACACGTACGTCGCCACTTCCGAGTCATTCTTCTCTACCACTACCCTCGTCTTGCTATGCCACCTGATTATCCGGAAGACATCGTCTCACTGATCGTCGACGCTGTCGCCGACGCTCGCCGCGAGGATACCATTATCCAGGCTCTCCGGGTGTTCAATGGAAAACTCGACAATGACGATCACAATCACAACTCGGGACTTCTTTCCTGCGCCCTCGTCTCCCGCGACTTTCTCCGGAGAACTCGCTTCCAACTCTATAGCAACCCCGAGATCAGAGCACAAGATCGTCTGGCGCAATTTGCTCGTACCACTGGACAATCCCCGGAGCTCGCATCTCTGGTGCAGAGTCTCAGAATCATTCTGCCCGAGGACATCACAGACGACGAAGTCCCAGCCCTCTCTCATGCCGCAAAGCAGATGGTCAACTTCAGGAAGCTCGTGATCTACCCGCACACAGTCATGCCTGGACAAATATTCCGTCCGGCGTCTCTGGTACGGACGCTGAGCGCCTTTTCGGCATGCGCCTCGATGCAGACGATCCTTCTGCGCTGGTGGCAGTTCTCTAGCTGCACGGCACTGGTCGAGGCCTTGCAGCTGTTCTGCCAGCACCGGGGGTTGCGCCATCTATCCCTGTCGAGTTCCGGCATCGACGATCCTGACACGCCGCTGTCTCTGCAGGGAGACAGCCCCGGGCCGTTGGGGTTGCAGGAAGTGACGGTATGTGGCAGGTGGAAACCTTTCTTCTCAGAGTTGAGAGTCCATGAGTATTGACGTGTGCCCGGCCGAATGGCACCCACCCATATGTCTATGTCCCCACCACTAGCTCGGCGCGAACCACTGCACCGAGCGCATTCTACCCCTGTTCGGGAGCAACCTGCGCAAGCTATCCATTGGCCACCCCGTCTACCCTAGAAGGGGCAATTGGAAAGGTCTGTTTGTTTACATAGCCGCCGGATGACCCTTCCGTCCGTCCGGCGGATACACTCATCTTCCTCTCTCCAGGGATCTCCGCCCTCACCGGACTCAGAACGCTCGTCCTCAGCACGTCCGAGCTGGAATGGCCGGTCATGGATGTCATACCACTCGTGCGCGCCCGTGGTCTTCGACAGCTCACACTCAAGTATCAGCACCGAGCCACCGTGACTGGCGGGGGGGACACAGCCAATCCGAGTGCGCTCCTGGCACGGCTCGACAAGATGCTTTCCGGCCCTGCGTTCTCCGCTCTTGAAGTGTTCACGTTCCACGTCTACGCCAGTGCCAAGGAATCGGACGACGGGCACGAGCGCTGGTCGAAGGAGGGGGACAGTCACCTCCCTCTATGCCGCCAACGCGGCATCCTCGTCTTTCGTGTGTCGAAGGTAGTACGCTGTGGCCGTTTGGCGTGCTCTGGTGCTCAACTACGAGGCTGACGAGCTTTGTCTATAGTTGACGATTTAGTGGAGACGGGCGTTGCTTCGAAGCTGTGATGGTTGGTTATACATAGGGCCTCCGTATGGTTTCGACTTCGTTCCAATACACCATACACTGCCGATGCAACAGTAGCGTGCCTCGATTATCATATGCATCATGCGCAAAAGCCCACGATAGATACACCAGTGCTGGATCGGAATCGGCTCTACGCTGGTGTGCCCTGAAGCATGCGCGATTGCTGGTGACCCCGTGTCACGGGGAGAAGCTACGAGGAAAGCTCGCTGGACTGGCATCCAAGTGGAGCGCGCAGTCCTTTTACTTACTTACTATCATCCGACGACCGTCCTGGCATATTGAAGCTCAGGCATGTGACAGCCGATCGAATAAGGCTGTTATCAATGTCCTGCGGTGGACATACTAAATCTGACGACGTGAGCAAAATGAGAACCCGATTCTCCTCCGACCGAATAAGGGCCCTCTGACGCGTGACGTGTGACAAGTGTGTCGCACTCGCCGACCTGGTCGAGTTTTCGCAGGCGAACATCAGCTGTGGCGATGTGGGTTGGCGCGCGCCCAATGTCTTCGACCAGGTCATATGTAGCAGAAAGAACTCGTCCGCGTGACGGAAGAAGTGCCATGGGACACTGCGGAACAGGTGACCGCTCGTCGCGTTGGGTACCCTACATAGGGCAGAGAGTGAGTGACAGTGGAGGACGGTTAAGTCTGTGAATGCATAGGAAGAGCTGCTTGTTACTGTCTCGTATAGTGTTTCGGATGCACGGCGTTGCCATGATGGGGGGTTCTACGTCAGTACACTTTGTGAAAGGGGATAAGGATAGGGAAGAAGCATAGACAGTACTACCCATAGTAAATGCACGAGGTTATTTTGTGGCAACACAGATATCAGCGACACATAGTTCAATTCACACACGAGAGACAGGAACGAGACGATATACCACTGCGGTTGCTTTACTCAGCCTATGTCCAATCATCTTGCCCATCTTGCCCATCGCTTTCCGACACCACCGTGGCAGAGGCTCGGTTCGACTGGCTGCTTTGCTGACTTGTGTTCCGAACATCGTCACAAGAGCAGAAACAGGCAAATCAGGTAGAAGTGACTAAGTCACAGACTAGTGGGAGATCGTCGTGTCGAGCACTGCACGAGACTTCCGTTGAAAGATCAGCACAGGTTTATTCCCACCAGATGCGAGCTTACCTGAACCTGCTTGTGAACAACCAAGATTTCATGGCGAACGAGCAGAGACAACCAAGTTATTGCCAAGAAGTAGATGAAACTATGTCCGACGTGAGCACGAAAGCATGCTATACACAGCCAATGTACTGACCTGCATCAAGATTGAGGAACAAGAAGCAACATGCGCCACGATCACCACCCTTCCACCATCTCGAGCAGCAACTTCGGTAGGATTCTACCGTTGAGTTGGTCTAGAGTGCGATCAAGGCCTTTGTGCGACCCTGGCTGGTACTCGTCCCAGCTGCCAAACAACTGTTGCCATGTCCAATTCCCTTGAACACGCACGTACTGGCCAGGAAGCGCCGGGTCATCGCCCATGATCTTCAGCGGGAAGCCATTGTTGATACTTCCAGTAAGGAGAGCATTCATGTTCGTGATTGCGAGCTCCTTCACCTGCCGACTCTGGAACATCACATTGGAGCGGTAGAGGTGCACGGAGGTGAGATAGGATAGGTCGCCTGCGCCGTTGACCATGAACTTGAGCGGAACGACGCCCAATGACTCCGGGTCGGACGCGGTTCGCTGTTCCAGGCTCGCCCGGTGCGGCTCCCAGCGCACCCAGGCCTGCCTAAACGTCTCGTCTTCGGCGAACATGCGGTCGAGGGTGTGGAACTCGTGGCGTACGATCCGGAACGTACGAGAGGAGTCGCGTCGCGGTGCAGTACCCTGGGAGCGGTCCACTTCGAGCTGGTACTGCAGCAACTTGGGCGGATTCTGCAGCCAGTCGGTGTTGCCCGCTTCTTCGATGGCGTGAACTTTGACGAGGTTGTGGAATGCGTACATGTGCGCATTCACGAACTTCATCAGCGCTTCTTGGAACGATCCTGCAGATGAGAAGCCGAGAGCTTGACAGACGACGTTTGTGGCTGCAGACGTGGGCTCGTCACGGCATCTGACCCTGTCCAGAGGAGAGTTCAGTAGACCAGGACCCATGCCAATGGCTGATACACACCGATGTTCCGCCCATGCTGCCTTCTGGCACTCTCTGCTGCAATACAGAGCGGTGTTGCACCTTTTGCATCTGTTCAATTGACGACGTAGCGCCCCAGCCGGAGCAGTGCTTGGATCGTAGTAACATTGGAAGTAGTCTCGGCTCCAGACGTCTACAGGTCTCTTCAGAACAGCTTCGCTACGCTCCGCGTGACGGATCTTGAGCCAATTCTCACGGGGGAAGGAGGAGGCGCGCGTTCTGAAGAGACCTGTAGAACGTCTGGTGTCTTTCGGGCTCGGAACGTCGATCCGTGACATCGGAGGGGACCGGGTCACCAGGATGTCACGTCACTGTTACCCCAGGTACTGTTTAGTACTTACTTAAGTACGCTTGTATACATGCATAGACTCCTTCAAGTAACATGCTTGACTCACATGGACGACGAATACTGATACTTGGCTGCATCTAGTGACGACTCTACGCTCCTGAAGAGGATTTCGCCCCTTTCCTACTGACACGACCTCCCCTCCTCCGGCCTGCGCTTTTCGACAGACAGATGCATTGCGGGACCAATTACCAGATGGGGAAACCGAACTAAGGGTTATGACAGTCCTGCTTCCATGATTTGTCCCAGCAATGTAGCTTGAGTCGAGAGCATGCCACATTCCGCAAGGTCGAGCTGCTCCTCGTGCGGTGTAGTAAGTCCTTTGCTTAATCTCCTTCTGTCATGCATGATGAATGGCTGCAAAGTTATATTTGTATTCTTCATGGGTGCGCGTGCACGGCAAGAAGAGGGCTTGCTGCTTCTCATGCATCTCATGTGTGATGTTACGAGTCTGGTTACCATACACGGTAGTGTAACAGGCTGACTAATCTGCACGTGCTGTGACTCTGTCACGGATTGACGAAATCGCCCCGAAATGCACCAGACCTTCTGGAGACCAGAGCGGCGAGCGCTATCCTCCAGAAGGTGTGGGAACGAGACTACATTGGAAGCAATATCTGAGCGATACTAGAGGGGTTGAACTCTCTGCAGCGGCTGACATCTCAGTAGATTTTTTCAGCAGACGATATTGGTGGAGAGTGCTGACTTGGTCACAGGTCAGGGCCGTTTGCGACCAGGCTGACTCTGAGACGCTCATGCAACGGATGCTCGGCCCCTGTGGTCCGACCATTCCGACCAATTGATCCTGGTCCGCGTTTAATTCGACTGAAACGCCTGGCTACAGTCTCTGCTCCACCACGTTCTGTCTCCAGTCGACCGCGCGGAACGCGAGTGACTTCTATGGCGGCAGTGTACATCGCACTTGTGTGGCTACCCCGACCACAAGACTACTAGGAAGGAGGAAGACTCCCCACCAGTCCACTGAGGGTATACAATTCGAGTTGGACCGTGTTCTACTGCAGTACGAGATGCCAGAAAGAAGGCTCACAAGTGAGTACCAGACATCATCACCCTTTTGCCAGCCAGTCAATTGCCGACTAGAGTCAAGTGTCTGGACATCGCAAAGTGGATAGCGAGTGACTGGGATTGTGACGGCAAAGCAAGGCCTGTCGGATTTGGATCTCTTTACCAGCTCAAGGAGGCAGCTCGTCAGAGCCTATGACTTTGCGTTTCAAGGACTCGAGGGTGCTGCTGAATGGACTTGAACCCCAAGGTACTCCCCCTCTATCTCCAAAAGATAGTATCGAGTTGCACCGAAACCCTTCCCGTGCGTTCAGCTCTACGCCATGGCCAAACTCTACTCGACCAGTATCAACGCCACGTACCCTCTCCGTCCTTCGAGCTTGGAGGGGCAGAGCTACCTCACTGGATTGCCAGGACGGTATACATGCACGAACAGAAGCTGACCGTTGCTCTCCATGGGAAACCTACCGGTGGGATTTGCACAAAAGTCTGAACTACGATACCATTCGACGAGGTTACACCCACGATGCCACTGATGTCACTACTCCGACGCGGTATGGTAAGCTTGATCCTCGTTCCCTGGTACGCTCTTTGCTATGGCGATTCTGTCAAGCTTGCTCACATGTGCATAGGTGATGTCTGTACAGAGTTGTGAAGCTATGTAGCTTTGCGAAATTCTGTGCCGCACAATCAATTCCTACAGTATGGGTATATTCAACGTATTAAGCGCTCAGACTCTGAAAGTATTCTACGAAACATTTCCCATTCGCGCCCACTCCGAGTCAGACCACTGCGTTTTGCGATGATCGCAAGGTAACAGTCAAGTTGTAAATAATGTTCTTGTAGCCCACTCTGAGCATGCCCGAAGCCTCCATACTTGAACCCACTGTTATGTGATGCACAGATGGAGGCAAGTGTTCAATCTAGAGCTGCAGCTCGCCGCAAGCGCGGTCTTTTCCCGTCAGCCTCACTATCTCCTGCATTATACATGCACACACCTCGAACTCTTTCTCTATTAAGACATTGACATCTACCATCCGTGGCACTTCAGATGTTACACGAGTAGTCGTAGCCAGTTCACTTACTGAAACAGAATCGAAACAGGATGTTAAGCGGTTGGTACTGGCAGCACAGGATGCTAGAAGACTAAACTCCGTCTCGTCGCATCTCTCGCGGTGCCAAGTTGAACCGCGCAATTCCGCGACTTCAATATGCGCGGACTCGCATCTCGCGCTGACAGAAAAGTGCAAAGCACAGGTCGCACGCTCCCCCCGCCGAAGCCCTTTGTACTCTCAGCGAATGGGTGCCATCTTATGCATATGTCTGGTAAATGTGCAATATCAAGGAAGCTCAATACTAGTCTCTGAAAGATTATCAAGGTGACGTCCAGAGGCATCTGAAGTTGGCGATCAGGGATGGTGCATGGCCTTCGGTCTGCCTCTGAAAGTCACTCGCCCTGCCCGATGGTCCCTAGATGATCCCCAACTGCTTGTCGAACAGAGGGACAAACTATCAAGTAAGCCCACAATATTGGGCTTCCCCGACTGTTCTGGCACGTTTCATCATTCTCCCGTTCATTTGGATGATGCGAAGATGAAGGTGGTGGTTTAGCATAGAACCTGCATTTTTCGTGAGTCTTAGGACTTGAACACAATGAAATAGCGAGCCTGTGAAACGCGTTTCTTCTGATTGAGACGGGTGAACCACGATGGCCATACTGCACGTAAGTAAATACCATCTATACAGGTAATGGATATCCGTAACGCTCTCTTCCGTCGTTCGTCAGCTGACAAAATTCTGGGTCGGAATGTTTTCATCTAGGGCAAACGTCGAGGAAGCTTACCAGCATGGTTCAGAACCGGAATCGAAGTAGACGCACAGCTTGTTCATCTCGCAAAGCCTCGGAAATGCCGTCGCACCTGCAGCTCGAGCGCATTCTTCACCATCGTATGAATTGCGCAAGACCAAGGTCACATCCGACAAGTTGTTGAACTGAAGGAGGGCATCCTCGACCTCGGATCGATTATGCATATATATCGGCACGCCAGGAAGTAGATCTTGCTCGACCATGACGTCGATGTGGATTCCACCAGTGAGTGGTAGGTCGTGAGGAAAGAACGACAGGAGCATCGGGATGCCGGCTGAATCCGTCCAGCATAGACTCTTCTCGGGGTCGTTAAATAACAGCGGTTCGTCAAGATCGAACCGGAGGACACTGAGATGTTTGAGAGACGAGAGAGACAGCGGGACCAAGTCTTCACGAGTGACTGCCAGGGCGAGATAGATCTCTTCAGACAAAAGCGTTACCGACGGAGAGTAAAACTAATCCCACTTACTCCTATGATTAAGTTCATCGTACATCCCATTGGGACCAGAGGAAATTGTCAAGGCGGTGATGGTGTTTGAGAAGTGGAGCAGCATCTGTCCAATCTCCGGGATGTGCCGCCATGTGTAGAAACTGAGATGTACCTCAGTAAGGCATTCGAGATTGTCGGGTAGGAATAGGAAGGGTGCAGGCCCCTTGCCTATGCCCTTCCAGCAGATCCGCGGGTGTTGAAGGGGTCACGTGAGACCTCGGAATGTGGACGCCGGGACGGTCTCTTCCTCTGGCCAATGATAGTTCCCCGTCATGTCCACCTGCAAGAACTCTGTGTTGAACAGCTGTAGAATTTGCACAATCGCAGCGAACAAATGGCGAGCATGGTAGTCAGGGCGTTTACCAATGACCAAATGTTCAATCGCGATCGGCTCCGCCTCTTCAAACGGGGACGTATTGCCGTCAGGCCGCGAAGAATTGATGACCTGCACGCGTGTGAGCTCCAACACCTCACGTTTGGGAAGAGTGTTCGCGATGGCCGCCAAGGTACGAGGATCAATGTGGGCGCAAGTGTTGTGGGATCCGGAACGCGGCTCCTCATCCAAGCCTTCAAGGTAAAGGGCTTTGATATGCGCCGCGACGTGGGGATGGGTTTGGATAAATGCCAGGAAATCGTCAAAGTTTTCCGGCCGTCGGACGGATATGATGTCGAACAGTTGGCGGCGGGCGGGTTCAGTCCATCCCCTGCATACCAGACTACAAGCTGCCAGAGTTTCGACCTGGTCCGTTTCTTCAAAGATGATGTCAAGCAGCTCATTTGGAAGACGGGCAGTGGGAAACATGGCGTCGCTACCCTATGAGATCAGAATGTTTGCATAGACAGGAAGTACGAGAAGGGACTTACCAGAGTCAGCGTAGACAGTGGCAGACTGCAGTGGAAGAGACAAAGGTGAAATTCACATCAGAAGTTGAAGTTCGAACTTGGATACAAGCGCTTCATCGGATCCCGCCGGCCCGGAGCCGGTGGCATGTTGAGGACTCATGATGAATGCTTAAACGCAACCAGAACGGGAGTAGATAGTACAACATGAATGAACATTTCTGTGGCACAACAGCTAACGAGTCCGTGATGATGTTACTTGTCCGGTGAGTCCGTGAATGGGTCCATATCCGTAGTACTACAGCAGCAAAGTCCTCCGAGTCGAACGCCCTATCAACATATATCTTAAGCACACTTGCGCACTGTGCGCAACGGATCTACAGGATATCAGCGAAAGTTCGAGCTCAACTCAACTAGAATTCAGCCAATGAGTACTCACCATGGGGATGTGGTATTCATTAAAGCCCGCACTGCGACGCATCGACCTGCTTCGCAGTGGTGTCGATCCGGCCCAAGAACTTCCCCTGGTTGTTCGTCAGCGTGTTCATCGCCTCGAGTGCGATGTTGAACCCGGCATCGGTATGATCGACCGCGAGGACGTTGATGCTCTTCCCCTTGTACGTCAGCTGCCAGCACGAGCCGCACTGCTCTGAGTTCCAACCCTCCACGGCTGCCGCGCCGCCGATGTTTGGGAACTGCGGGAGCGAGCCGAAGGTGTCGAAGCCCTTGTGGATGAGCCCGTTCTCGCCGTCCGAGCAGGCGACAGTCGTGAGGCTGCCGGCCTTGTTGTCGTACGTCTCGTCGTAGGAGACGGTCACGGCGAGGGCGGAGGAGGCAAGGGCGGCGAGGGCGAAGACGATGCGGGTGAGCTGCATGATGGAGGTGGAGGTGCGGCAAAAGGGGGATGAGTGAGAATGGGTGAATGTGAGTGAGGCGAAATGCGAGAGAGCAATGGATGACTGCTGTCTTTGGAGCTCCTCAGACGCATACTTTTATACCGAGTAGCCGTCGGCGATGGTGGCACCACTGTGAAAGTGCCAGGAGGTGCGGTCCAGAGCAAGGAACGGCGAAGAGGTCCGAGGCCATGACGGGTGCCGTACTCCAGAAAGACGTCAGTCACCTGAACGAGGTTGATCTCGAGGCTCTCAGGTCTCATGAGACCACCTCACGGGCATAGGTTCGCCGTCTGGATGCATACATCCGCCAAAGTGGATAATCGGGCAATCTCCTCCGTCTGCCAGGCTCATAGCCTCTTCAAGTGCAGCTCTGACCATTCTCTGTTCTGCGGCGATGGTCACTTTACTGGATAGTTGGCCGGTCATGCAGTGAATGAAACACTAGCACTCACTGCGCATAGCACACAGCAAACGCCGAAGGATCACTGCATTGATGATCGGCGATACGCCGGTCAGTACGGCAATTACCTGAGTGCCTCCCCCGAATGTTGACATAAGGCTATGCGGCAGGCTCACATCGTGGTTGATCGTTCGCGCATGCAGGACGCCTAGGCGTGACGCAGGACAAGCGAGTCAGCGCTGAAACGTCAAGTATTGTATAGAAAGCAGTTCTATCTCATCACTTACTATCAGAAATAGCTTAATAGAGTTGTAGACAACTCAGGGAAAGGCCTAGATCTTCCGCAAAAGGTCCGAAAGGCGTGACGGGCCGCTCGAGAAGAATCTATTCAGGAGCGGCCGCGTGAGATCAAGGCATAACCAAAGTCAAGTGCATTCCGGACGGGTCTTACCCTCTTTCGATATCAATGTTGGCCAAAAAGTGCTCTGTAGGGCTTGTCTGCAGCAACGGGCACTGAAGGATGGATGTGTACGTGAGTGCGAGGAGTACTCTCGCGCGATGTGCGCCAAATGAATGGAGCCCATCTAGTGCAAGCATAAGGAACTGTCCGACTGTCCTCTTCGCGTGATGCGCCGCACAGCACATACGGTTGGTTATCCAACTTAAACGAGTGTGTGCACCGTAGAGGGGTGTAGCATTCATTGTGACCGAGTGTTCGCTGTCAGTGCTCGTATCAGTACAGAAAGCTTATCACCGACATGAACCGATCTAAGTCAGTCCAGAGGTCTCGACAGTGTACAGCAGCATGCTTTCGATCACATACCTCGGCAATACATAAAAGCTGAAGGCCCACTGTGGGTAAGGAGCCAACATGTCCGAAGCTTTCCATTGTGAGACTTGCCGGATTTGCGAAAGGCAGAGTCATAGGCTCTTAGTTCGTAATATGGAATCCCAAACGACTGGACAAGCGCAATGGGATCTTCCCCCTAGCATTTCACCTTGAGGTGTTGACGGGGAGGACACCCAGGTCGATTACACGTTTACAGGTGATTGTGGCTCTTCCGAGTTGATTTTCTGTCACGCTCAGCCAGTACGTCCAATATTGGCAGAGTTTTGTGACTGCGGATGACCGGCCCGGGTACCCTCGCGGCGCGGCGCGCTTCGCAATCTGTCGAACGCGCATTGCTCCTTTCTAAACGACATTACTCCTCACTCCGCTCGTGAGGTGCTGCAAGTCATCATGAAATCACACTCCATACACATCTGGACTACGACACCGTCTATGGACGACTTGCAATGTGTCTTCTGCCAGAAATCCGGAGCTCGCAGCGCCGTTGAGAACATGCGGCGGGTGCTCCATCGCGCTCTACTAGTACTGCAGTAAAGAATGTCAGAAATAAGCTTGGCCTTCTCACAAGTCAGTGATTACTATCTCTCCGTGTCTAAGCTTGCACGTCTGACCTACTCAAGGCACTTTTGTCGCGTCGAAAATCTGACCCTGATGCACAATACATCATCGGAGATGGGTCGCTTGGCTACTCGTCTGGGTTTCGAAGCACGAGGTGGAGGAGTGGATGAATGCGCTCAAGGACACCTTGGAACGCATGACATGCGCACAGATCGCCCTTCGAGGTGGCGTCGACTTCCACATCACGACTCCTCGTGCCGCGTTCATCTGGGCCAAACCCCGCCAAAGCCTTTGATATCTCGTACATCGATACCGTGCACAAGGACAAAGAGATCTTACTGCGGGGTTGCTAGGAGGAGGTGAAGGAAAGTTGTGACCGAGAGACAGCGCGTATACGCAGCAGGAACCACCACCCTAATTTTGTTGGTGTTATCGCCGTCGTCGTCATCGTCGTTGGGACCGGTATCACTCTGTACCCCCAATTCACCCTGTTGAGACCTCGTGGCATCGACGACACCGCTCTCGACGAGGCTACGCGCACTGGTCTTCAGGACTTCATCAATCTATGCAAGGCCGGCATCTCCTACGGACACTCGTACTACGCTCCTCCAGGCCACGATCTCCCAGAACCTTTAGTCGGACACCTTGTTCGGCGGTCGAAGAGGAGCTGGAAGCGGGTTCCTGTCAAGGGCGCGCCTTGGGATATGATGGCGACCTACATGGCTGAACGGCCCAACACGTTCAAATCCGGTCTCAGTCCCCACACACTATGGTTGCTTGCGCATATGGTGTAAGGTAACACTTATGAATACATATGGGATGAACCGCCTTTTTGAATTCCTGGCAGGAGTATCGTATAGTGCCGATGTCCGTCTGTAGCCTCGTCCCCCAGCTATGATCTCGTGCATTGACAAGCTACTTTGTGCACAAGCACCTATGCTTGCGGGCCCGTAGGCAGTCAGCTGGTTATGTGCACCCCGCCAAATAACGCGTCGCATCGCGTGTGCATCGATGTCGATAGGCAACTTGAAAATGTCGTCTGGCAATATAAGACCCTAGAGTTCGCCTTCGATTAACCCTCTTCCCTTAAATACACCCTCCTGCACGATGCCATCCACCATCATGTTTGGGTGCGATGCATCTCTCTCTTTATCTAAACTTTAGTCCCAGTCGACACTGCCTCTGAGGTTGAGGCCTTCACTTCCCAACCCTCGATCGTCTTCTACATCCTCGCCATCATCACCTTCGGCGTCTGCCGTCTGCCTCACGGGTATTCGTCTCTCCAGCTTATCATTATTGCAAACGCTCATCATGATCTTCTAACACACCAATACACTGCTGGCTGTAATATGGACTGCAGCGGGCTGGTTAAGTAAGTCGATTTGTCTTCACTAATCGCCCACAAGGAACCTGAACATCCTCCAGTTCATCGTGGATGCACGCCATATCCGCCATGCATATTCACGTATATGCACTTCACGTCACTCATCGGTACGCATACCGGGTTATGCGAGGTGTGAGTACATGTATTCTTGCATCTGTTGAGACATTCGCCGGGTGGGTTCTCCGTTCCTCCCACCCATCGGAGTCGCCATCTAGTTCACCGTCATTTATAGTACTTTATTGATGGGTGCCCTCTCGATGGTGGTCCTTGGTATGGTGTACGCTCTCATGGTTGCTATGAGGTCCACATGGATGTGCCGTGGTTCCCCGTCTCCGTGGACCATGGTAGGCTGGCTTTGTGGATAGTGCCAAGTACGTCGAACTATGCGCTACTTGGTGATCTCTCTATCAACACACTCCTTATATCAGCGGCGATGGGAGGATATGTTACTGACAAGGCCAGAAGGTAAGATACTCTCCAAGTTCCAGTAGCTCGGATGTTCTTCTAGTACATGCAGTGTTTCTGTACTCGTTGACACCGATACAATCCCAATCTCTTGGGGCTGCACGTGCGAGACTCTCTACCCTAGCACCGGAAAGCATCAGCAAGAAAAGTATGACCCTTGAGCTCTTCCGCTGTCGCACGCTCCTTGTAATCGAATCGCAGACAGGCACGGATGAAATCCGCTGCTTTCTTGATCTCATCCTCCGCGAGGCCTGGTACCTTGTAGTTCGCCATAGCGGTCTCGAGGGGCACCGGGATGAGTTCTGATACGCGCCGTAAATTCCCTGTGTAGGCCGCATTCATAATATCGGACAGGAGTGTCAGACTCCATAGGTCACAACGAATGAGGTGGCCGTGTCAACAACGCACCAGCATCGTCGAAGAAGTCCTTCCGGCGTTTGGCACGGTGCAACATGGACTCCGGAAAGGACTGTCCGGTGAGCTCCATCATCTTCGCTAGGTGGTCATCTTCCGCCGTCCAGTCTTCGCCCTCCTCCGGCTGGAAGAGCCACCGCCCGACGAGGAGTTCGAACGTCTGTTTGTTCAAGATTATCAATCCGCCGCTGAGCTTGAGATGGTGATGTGTGGGAGGGGAAACCCACAATACAGCCGACAGCCCATATGTCAACACCTGGTCCAAAGTCCGAACCGATGATCGTCTCTGGTGCACGAAGCGCGAACGCGCCAAAGCAATCCGTTGTTGGCTGCTCCCCGGCGCGTTGCGCTGCAGGGCGTTTCGTCAATTCGTAAGGTCCTGTCTGAAGAGTGCGCATACAACCACGCACCGTGGCCGAGATCGGTCAGGTAAATGGTCATTGTTTCAGCTTCGAATGCACTTGTATCCCACGTATAACGATGGGGGATTGGCTGCGATTTGACGAGCGGGTATGTCTGACCGTCGAGGTTCACGTCCCCTTCGACCTTGGGAGGGCTGGACTCGAGATAGTGGCGGAGATCGTCGTCCGAGGAGTATAGCGAATTTCCAAAAAGTAAATTATCCATCTTGACATCTGTAGTTCGCACGGCATCAGTGGATTGTCTTGATAGACACGTGAGGGACACCGCTATCATGGCTCACCAGTGTGGACGATGCGCATTTCATGCAGTTGTGCAAGCGCATCTACCAACATAGCGACAATATTCCTGGCTATGTACGCCGGGAGCGCCTTGTGAGGCGAGGACCGGCGCAGAGCGGACACGGAGGTGCTGTACAGATCCTGGACGAGGCAAAGGTGTTTTCCCTTCGGACCCTGCTCAACGAAGCTATCGCGCAGCATGGGCAAATAGTCGGTATCGTTTCGAGCGGCAATCATTTTGAGGAACTCGAGTTCGCGAGTCTGGCCTGCATCGTGACGCGAGCTAGCGTCGATGGTCAGGATTTTGACGGCAAGATATTTGTAATAAGGTCTGATGTGGCAGTGAGTAGAATGTCAGAAGAGGCTGGGTTGGTGCTCACTCGTGTTGCTCGTCCTGGACAAGCCATGAGGACGAAGACACGCCCTCGCCGAGTTTACGAAGGATTTTGTAACGTCCAGAGAGGAGGGTAGCATTGATGCGGGCTGGAAAGTAGTCCGGGTCGAACCTGTGCGGTGTAGAATTCGAAGCTGCCGTGGCAGAGGGCATGTCGCAGGTTGGAGGTCGTAGTCGTAGTCTGAGATCCGTAGTCGGTTGGGGATGAAGTGCCGAATCCAAACCCACGTTGAACTTGACGGCGCGCGAGGATAAGGGAGACCTGGAAACGCCACCACACCTCCGTTCCCTGATGCAGGACTTTCCATGAGATGTGATACAACTAGTAGGTAGTACGGGCGTCTCCACTTAGGGGCCCTCGCTAGCGCTAATTGCTCTACCGACTCTCTGACCGTCTACATATTCGACTCAACAGCGTTGCAAACCTTGCGGTTGCGCACCGGGTAAATATGGCGAGTGGGGCTACAAATCGTCTCACTACTGAAACACACTGTATTGCAGCAAAGATCTAGAGTGTCGAAAAGCGGACTGGCAAGAGTCTTGCCAGTCTACAAGTACTCGGATGCTTGCACTGACTACACTTATTTGTTCTCATTGGACTCCGAGAACAGGTACAAATGACACCTCGGCGGCGGACATCTTCACGCATCCTCGCAAAGCCCATCGCTCATATGTGCGGATATTCAACGGTATGGCTACCCTTCTCTCCCGGCTCTCTCTACAGCCCTACCCACGTTCATCGATGCCCATCCATGGGCACTCATTGCGTACACGATGGCCGTGGTCCTTTCGAAACGGCGGCATTGAGTCAGAATCCGCGCAAGATAATCCGCTTCCATCTCGTCCGCGCCAGTCTTGCGGAGTGCAAGTGCTTCAAGCTCGCGAGTGTGTACTACCTCGTCTGCGACGAATATCTCGCCGCCGGGCGCCGCGAGAACAGGACCGACTTTGACGCGCAGACCGCGCACAGTCTCGCAAACTACCAACCCAAATACGCACCTAACATGGATCGGCGGCTGGCGGGCGTGATTCGACCTGGAGAGGATCTCACCACAGCATACCGCGATCTTCCCGCTATTCGATCCCAAAGGCGTTGATGGAGCTGAGCTAGCACCAGACGCTGCGCGCAGCTTGCATTCATACCTGCCCAGATTCTGCAGCGCCAGTAGCAACAACCGCTTTCCACTCCCCGTCACTCTCCCTGGTCGATTTGTTCCCGCTGACGGGGCCTGGACGTGGAAAAGGTACTTTGCGGATTGGGACTCGGGCTATCGCCATGGTCGACACAGACAGCTAGACGAAGCCTTAAATCACTTTGGTTCAGGCTTATTCTCCTATGAGACACCCTCACTAACTGTGCGACTGCTAGCACCTAGTCCAACAGGGGAATAGGAGTTATTCCGCCTCTCACTCGCAACGCATTGACGTCCATGGGGTCTGCTTGTAATTCATGGCTCCTTGCTTATACTTGACGATCATATCTTCCCAAATTTGACCGCCTTACTGCTACACCATGCATGACCACTTCACTCTTTCCTATTCGGCCTCCTTGTCCAACCGCCCGCTGCACACCAATTGAGAGCGCGGAATGCTCAAACAATGTCTCGATGGAAAACAGCCGTCTCTTGTCTTTGTTGTCATAGATGTCTAGGCGTTTGTACGAAGAGCGATTTGTGCGGGGATAAGGGAACGCTCAGACTAGCGTCGTCTTCTTCCCCTCTCGCGCGGCTGACCCCTGCTACTGCGCACCGCGTTGCCAAGCTTCTCGTAGGGCTCTGCCCGCTTACCCAGCTCGTGCTTCGTGTGGAGCGCGAATGAGAAGGATTGGCATAGCCTCCGTCCAAGGTGCACTGTATTCCTCCGATCAATATCACTGTAACTCTGAAGTTCTTGTAGCGCAGGAACCAGGGCTACATTCATTTCAGCGGCCAGATATCTAACCTCACCTGCATACAACAACTCCCAACTCACACATGATCCTTCATCGACCGTGTCTGCAGCTCGTATGGCATGACAAGAAGGGATGTCCGGGGTCACAGAGAACAGGACATAGACGACTCGGACAACTTCGTGGTCGGCAGTTAAGGAGGCTTCTGCGCGCATTAACATCGATTGATTATGGGGCGATGACTGTGGTTGTCCACAAGGAGGCTGGCTACGAGGATAAGAATAGCCAGAGACTCACTCGAATCTGGGGCGGGCGCGCTGCGGTTTCGTGGGCCACGTCGTCCTCAAGTCAGCTGAAGGATGTGATGGATGGATCAACGTGACCCTGGAAGTGTCTGTTAACAGTACTTGATTCGCATGAGCCACAACAGCCTGGAATACACCGTGCCTGCGTGACCTGCGAAGCGGACGCTCGTGAAGCACCCTTGAAGAACTCGTGACACGCGTCCAGCCATGCAACCCATCCATGCCCGCGACCGAAGGCAAGGTAGTAAGTCTTCCAGCCGCATCTGTGTGAACGGCGAAGGGCCACGCACGCACCCCCGACGACCGTCACGCGACCCTCGAGATCTCCACCATGATGCGCGAAGGCGGCAGATTTTCCCGCAGTCTGTCTATTCGTCGAGGAAGAAACCGGTTCGAAGAAAGAAGCACAGTGTGAATCTGGAGAGCGTACGTACTGAATACGTACGAGGGCTATAATGCCACTATCTTGATCGTGCTCGCTGCTGCGCGTACGTAGGGTTCCCACTGGAGATTAACGTGGAAAAAGTCACGTCGCCGTTGCGGCGTTGTGGTCGAATCCCGCGCACGAACCCCCTGAGAGCGTTCTTTGCGGGCGTCCAGCGAAGGTCCCTCTCGGGGAGGGAAGAGGGTGCATGAGCCTGAGGGTTCCAGCAGTCCGATTAGACGGCCTGTCCAATCTCGGACCAGTCGTGCGCGCACCGATAGCTAACGCCCATACGGGAACTTCGTGTCGCTATATAATAGGAATACGGCCGCATGCACCGATCCCGTAGCGAATGTCCCTCACAATATGCTTTGGGGGTGCCCGGAGGGTACACTGTGCATATGATGTCAGCTATGTCTGCAAATGTCAGACAACCCAGGCCTCGTTTCCGTTCGTCACCGATCGCGAATTCCTGTCTCATAAGAGGGTACCCGGTAAGAGGGGGTGGTTGTACTAACGACCGTCCCGATATGCTCAGCGTGCCCAGTATACTTGGCGCGCGGCTGCGATGGCGGGACGGTCGCACCCTACAAATTCGGCCCTTTGCCAAGCATTAAGGAGCGACAGAATGTGTCCTTGGACGATCATTCAGGTGTGGTGAATGACAAACCCGTCCGTCAACCTTGTGTCGTACAGTCAGGATCGTCCGCAATAGCGTAAATCGCGAACAACGCATGATTCGCATGCCAAGACATGGCACCAAACGGTACCTAAACGAAAGCGATTCAAGACAGGTTCGAAGCTGTAGCCTGTAGGACGCGTTACTGGTGGTGCCACTGTTGCGATTTTACGTACAAGAGGACTGGCGACGACTCACCGAACCTAGGCTAGACTCTCGAGCAATCTATGCTTGCAATATTATCGTGGGGCAACGTTGAACGGTGTAACCCCGAACTTTTAGTAACGTCTATTGGCCACAATTCATGTCGAGGTGGCAGGTGGGTCTAGGTCTACTGTCCGGTCGCCTGTGGGAAGCCAACTTCGAAGCCCCAAGGATATGTAGTTCGAGATTTCCACTTACGCTACGCTTCCTTCTTTAGATGCATCCGTATTTCACTCGCCTCGCCTGGTCATCACCGTCATCTCGAGGGCGATGTGGAGCCTCGGTCTTTCCATTCCCAAGGACACTGGGAGTTCCCATCTGCAAACGTCGGTTATGTAGCATGCGAGGGGAAAACGATGAGACGAGAATAAACTTTCCAATGTATTCTCGACCGGCGCCCTCTAGACAAGCCTTGATGACTGCCAGGCCTCGCCCCCGAATTAGAACTCGCAGTTGTCAGCGTCCTAGGTGGGAGCCTGGCGCAATACCAACATCAAAATCTACAGGGTACATGCCTGTGAATACAGCAAGGGACCGGTGGAATCTCCGCCGTTTGAAGATCAAGTTGCTGGACACCTCGGGCAACGGGCAACGACGTGCAAGGCAGAGACGCAGAACTGACGTCTGTTACGATGTATTGGTATTTCTAGATCTCGACGTCTCTCCGTATTTAGAACTCCACCGGAATTGAGAGTAGGGTGTACAGTACACACATACCTCGACACACGACTTATTGATAGCGCGTCCGATACCAACTGAGGGCGGGGCGATACAACGGGCTTGTAAAATGACGCGGCGGGGAAGCATCACCATCCATGGTAGAGGTCACGGCTACGTCCCGGACAGGAGTCAGATGGGCACGCTCAGGATCGGTACGTGCTCCCGAGCTTCGTAGAGGATATGGGCGTCCGCCTCCAATGCATCCTCGTTATCCCCGTCGTTGGGCGTTGAGCTCCGGCCACAGCGTGTGCTCTAGAAGAACCCAGATAATGAACGGGCTTCTGCTTCTGCTTCGATGCGATGCGATCCTCGCGATATCGTCGGCGGGCCTGTTGGGCGGTTAGCGTACTGGGGTGTCCACTGCTGATTCGGATGAGAAGGCGGCGGCGTGACTGGAGAGGCGAGTAATCCAAGATGCTTCCGCGAAGCATGCTTCATTGATCCCTGTATGCACTGCACTGGCGGCGACATCGGGACGGAGGCGAGTATAATCGATTGTACGCAATGTTGACGCTTTGCGGACGGCGGCTCTCCGGGTCCGAGCAAAGCTGTGGGGAAGATGAGATCGCAATTTCGCCGCGTCATAGACCAACGAAGGCAAAAAAAAAAAGCACTCGGGAGGCAGGGACGGAAGAACGGCGGCTTCAGGCCCGGAGGCCTGAAGGTGTGATTCTTCAGTATATCTGCGAGCTCCTTCAGCCCCTGCCCTACCCACCCTCTTCCATGATGATCCTTTGCAACTAGCTTTTGAAGAGACGAGTCCCGAGGATGTGCCGACTTCGCCTTCTGTGCCTGTGTGTGTAACGCTAGGCGTAGGATTGGCGAGACAGTGAGGACCGAAGTCGAACCCTGAACGTCGACGGTGAACCATTGAGATTGCGTGGTCGGTCGCGACCTGTTTCCCCAACACCCTACGACATGTCTCATCGCACTATTGCGCTCGAGGCTGATGAGGCCCATGATAATGTTGGTACATCAGCAGAATGCAATCATGTTGAAAAATGCTAGCCTACGTTCTCACCATAACTGATGCGTCCCAATTGTTGCTCCATCTCCTCCTCGCGTGCGATAGTTGATATCAACACCAACCTCGCCAAGGCTGGTCCAGAAGGTGTACGACCCATGGCGACGCGCCCGCCATATGTATTGAGAGCACCTCTCCGTGTGCACGCTCGTGTCGTCCGCCGCCACCGGTGAGAATTGGGCAGCACTGGACAACGCTACCTGACAAAGACCCGAGTTAAATCCTGTTCAGGCGCAATAACTAGTGGAAGGAAAATAGATTTCCCTCTCACCTGCGTCGGCCGTGCCTTTTGCCTCCGTGGTGCAGATAAGCAAAGTCTCCACCCCACTGGCGCGCACCGACCATACGCGGATGAGGAAGGTCGGCCACCTGGAAACTTTGACCTTGCGCGAGTCGGATATGTTGTTTTTCCGACATCCAAGTGTTCCCATCTAGATCTGTTCGCAACAGTGGGAGTACCAATACTCGTCAATGCACATGTACATGTCGTCCGAGCCTGCAGTCCACGCGCACCTTCGTGTCCCCACAGTACAAATTCGCTGGTGGTGCATATAGGGGTGAATTGAAAGTTAGTGCATAAGTACGCTGACACCGAGGTGATTACTCAATCGAAGTCGATGTACAGACGTCGACGCTGGCAGTAAGTACAGCAACGATCGTCGCCCAGCTCAATATGGGTTCCCGTGCTCGCGCGGAAAGTTGCGTCTGCGACCGATGAAACTGGATGCGCGCGAGCCTGCGAAGATGCGACGAAAGATGCAGATATCTGCGAAGGAAGGAACGTCCGTGTGCCCGGCGTGCGTGCGCGTGAGACGGCGTCAGAGTGCGCGGGGGCCTGCCGACTTCTCCGCTCTAGATCTGTAATAGTGCTACTAGTGTCGCTACCGTGCGGGCTTGCTGTCGCTGAGAGTGGCTGTTAATGTTTGGATGGGAGTCCTGGGACATGAATGAGACAGTGGAGCAGGCTATGGTTCGCCAAGGCCTCCACCACTCGCACGCATCCCGCACGCCATGACAGAACAAGGAATTAATGAGAGGGGCTAACGTAGCTGTGAGGATAGAGCGCGGACGCGTCAGTAATGCGGAGGAGGGGCGCAACTGCATTCATCCATTGATGAACATCCCTCATTTCCGCTCGGAGTACTGGCCACTTACGGCAACACTGTCCACGGGAATGTCTTCCCCCTCGGGTTTGGGCGACAGAAAACCCCGAGCGCCTCGGAGATACGTCTCGTAAGGGCTGACGCAGTGAATCATGATGCCGTTGCGACATGTTCGTAGTCAATACTAGTCAACTACAAATTCGCGTGGCAGATGCAGGGACCGTCTTCTGCTGGAATACTTGGACTGAGAAACACACTGACATAACAAACATATATGCATGAGCTGGGAGACGAGACACTGACGCGTCTGACTGGAACGACACGTACGCGATATCGAATAACTTATAACTTGAACATCCCTCCCACGCGGCCCGAGAAGGGCCAACGGATGTGCCGTGCGCCCAAATTAGTGTCCGTCCATGGATGCATCACCGGAGACCCTGGAAGACGGATACGAAGTCAATAGCTAGTTCCGGGAGCCGGCAGTTGAACGTTGAACACTGACCACACACAACCGTCCACGTTCAACCACCACAGAGCGTCATGATGGAAACCGCTCCCGCACCCACTGAGCACTCCGGGCAGCACCGAGAAGTCAGAACCAACACCACCTCACCACAGTCACCTCAAGGCGCGACGCGAATGCCGTCGGCTGCACCGTCCAAGGAACGTGCGCACCCGCTCTCGGCCCTCGGGAGGCGGGCGCACTGCATTGCACGAGGATGATGGCCTCGCCCGGTTGCGACTTGCCGACGCCGTGCAGGGCATCGCGTCGGGTAGTAAGCACTGCGCAGCGCGCGAGGGATCCCCTGGACCTGCCAAGCCTCGCGAGCCTCGCGACCTCCCACCTTTCACCGCGACAGACCTGGGCGAGGTGCAGAACTGACGGCATGGGCCCGCGTGCACTGGGGGGTCGGGAGGTCTGGCTCCTTCGTTGTTCCAGCCCGCGCGAGGCCGCACCCAATCGCAAGAAGTACTAAGTGACAGTGCGCGCGGCCGCGGGAGGACCGACACAACGACACAGAACACCCGCGAAGGCCGCGCGGTGGCGCGCCGCGGTGCCAGGAGTCGTTCTCAGTCGAGCGACGCGTCCCAAGCGCTCAGTATCCACCGGCCGGGCGGCTGCGCAGACTCACCACTGTTCTGACTCTGAGTTGGGCAATGGGAGGTCCGGCGACGGGCTAGCTCGTTTCCAAATCGCGACGACACGAACGCCGTCCCCCAATCCAGCTTCATTCAGCCTTGCAGGATTTCGATATGCAACTTCTAGTGTCGTTGCGCGCACGGGCGCTCCGACGAGGCCCGCATCTAACGGTCTCTAGCGGGGGCACGTTCGCTGCCACGCTTTGCTGCACGTTGTGGATGGTTAACGTTAAAATGCGCGCGCAGGGCCGTCAATACGCGGGACATGGACACGTCAGCTATGGTCCGTGTACTTGATATTAAGTATTTTAAATATTCACTATCGGGCCCGGGGGACCTGTGTCGGGGAAAGGGACGTACCGGACTGGGCGTGCTTGCTGTATACTCATGAGTCATGGCGGGCAACGCGTTAACTATTCCGGATGACGCGTGTAGTCCTCGGGCGGAAGAGGACGTTAGGTGGCTGACAATATCAAATTGAGCTTGTGCTTTAGCAAAGATGTGTACGCTGTATTGATATTATACAGTGGTGTTTGCGTGATTGGAATCCCACTGGGTTTCCTGGGAGCCCCCGAACCGTCGGTGACTCCAAGCTCGTGCGCAGTTGGAATGAACGGCGCCGCAGGGCCGCGAACGCGAGAAGGATGAGGGAGGGCGTCTTGCGTCAATTGCGCCTGTGGCTGCGCAGCATAGCACTTGTACACATCCGCACCTCAATCCATGCGAACAGGGGCATACCAAGGTTGATGAGAGTCCTACAGGGAGTTCAACATGGCATCATAGAGAAGAGAGGGGAGCACAACCTGAGAGTCCGAGACCCCGGGTGGCCGAAGGGGTGTGAGGGCTCAGGCTGAGGCGGTGACGTAGCAGGTGCAGTGCACGGGCACACGGTCATAAGTAAGTAAGGTACTGTACAGGAAGTCCCAATTCATTTCTGATAGCGCACGACTTACGCTTACGCGTACGCGTACGCTCCTACGGCACGACCGTACAGTAACATAACGTTGACGCAACCACGGTCCACGGCGACGCGCTCCGGATCTTTGCATGCGCAATTGAGCTTCGCGCGCCCCCCGAAGGAGCCGTGTCCATATGGATCGTGTTGTGTGTGTGTGTGTGGACGCCGCCGCGGAAGGGTGAGCATTTGATATGTTATGAAATGAGTTGGGATGTAGAAGGCGAAGGCGAAGGCGAACGCTGAGCCTGGGCCCCCCTGCCTACTGCCGACCATCGACGGTCGCTGCGCGGAACAAGGCGCGCGAAGCCGCAGCAGCAACGGGACAAGCGAAGTCCCGGAGAAGAACAAGAAGAAGGAGGAGAAGGAGAAAGGGTTGGCAGAATCGTTCGCGATGTCTTTACTTGCGTCCTGACTTGGCCAGGCGGGGGAGCGCCCGCTGCGCGGTTGCATTCAACCTGAACATTATATTGAGTCCGAAAAGAGGAAGACGCGAGCACGTCAGGTTTGCAAGCGCGGAGAGTTAACATACACGATAAGTACACGATGTGTGTACAGCCTCAGGCTTGCAGGACGCGCATCCCGAACGCGGTGCAACCGTGCAGCCATGATACAGTACAGTAAGCTTTTGCTCCTGCTCCTGCTCCTGCTTCTGCTTCTGCTTCTGCTCCGCGATGCCGGGGGCGGACATACGCAGCAGGTATGAGTGCATGTAAGCTAGTCCAACAAGCGCGAGAATCGCTGCACAGCGCAGGGGCGCTGTCGATGTCGTCAGACCGCACCGACCGACTTCGATCGGCCAGGAATAGCCCGGGTAGGTGACCGGGCAGGGTGGGGTCTTATTCTATTAAGTGAAAAAGTCCTAGATCGAGAGTCTCAAGGGGCCCCGGCGGGTCGAGAGACTCGCGGAGGCTTGGGAGATTTGAGAGAGAAGACTTGAGGGTGTACCGTACAATCCGCTTTCACGCCGTCTTCCGCGGCAGTTGCGAGTCGCGACCGCGACCGATGCGAAGTTGCACATGCGGGCGTGTATTGTGGTGGTGGTGCGGGCCCCGGGGGGTACGAGGCCTGGGACCCGAGCAAGGCACGAACGTGCCATGACGCGGCTGGTGTCTGTCGCTGTTGGCGGTGGCGGCGGCGGCGGCGGCAGAAAAGCGGCGGGGGAGCAGAGAAAAGGGAGCAGGCCTAGGAAGACACGGACCACGGACGACAGTGTTGCGCGGGGTCACTTGCGCTGTCATGCGAGCTGCGAGAGGCGCTGTGTCCACATCCCCTCCGCAACGTTGCGACTGCCCTTTCCGACGTGGAAGCGTAGGTTTGGGAACCGTGGGCGAAACCGCGACGATCCTGACGCGGGGAACGATGGCGTGGGTGGTCACGTGCACGCGCAGTGACAGAATGAATATGAGTCTTGGAAGACGAAGACGAAGACCCCGGCTGACCGTGGCTGACTAGTACTGGGACTGTCTGGGTCCCGCGAGAGCAGTCATGCGTGTGTGCGCGTTCTCTGTCCGAAGCTCGTCCGTGGTGGTATGCCGTGAATGCGTCACGCGCGGACTGCAGTGGTGTGTTGGGCGTGTGTGGAGTCATGTCATATCCGTGGGTGTCTATGGGTCCAATGTCCGGAGGCGATGTATGGCGGTGGAAGTGGGCCAGCGGGTACCTGAGCAGGTCTGTGAGCAGAACGGGCGTATAGCGGATGATGTTCTCCTACCCCGGAGGTCCTGGAGTCCTCCTCACGACCTGCGGTCGTGGTTGGATATTAGTGAATTGATTACTAGTCATTAGTGAGCTGACACGGGTAGAACTGCGGAGCATCCCAGCCCGAGGCTTATGCGGCAGGCGTACGTGCATATGAACTTTGCGATTCAGCCCGGGACGTGCGGATGGCTTTCAGATCGGGCATCAAGCTCAAGGCTGACGGGCATCGGCGTCGGCTATGCAGAAGTAACAATGCCTGGAGGCGAATGACGGCACCTCAGCTCGCACCGACGGTCCAAAAATATCTGCGCAGACTGCAAGTATTGTTAGAACACCTCGGGAGGTAGCATGGAAGACGAGACGGCGGAGTCCTGACTTACCTCCTGTGTACGTGGTGCAGACGTCCAGGTGCGGGGGCGCAGGGGACTCCAGACGCACGGTAGGAAGATGGGGAAGTCGTGCGCACTGTTATGGGGTGGGTGAGTTTGATCGGGCTCTCCTGAGTTCTGAACACCTCTGTACGGTACGCGGGAGGCTGAAGAAGAGCCTCGCCGCATTCTTCTCTCACCCTCGAGCCGGAGCAAGCAAATCGGACAGGGAAGCGGTGCGATGGCGGGCGATATGAACGCGACGAGATTGTGCTATGGGAGGGCACGCATTCGCCGACCCATCCGGGGGTCGAGTTCTATGCATGAGCGGCCAAATGTGCGCCCACCGAGTCAGCTGCTGGGACTGGCAGGTCAGGCTCAAGCCTCGGGGTCGCAAGACGGGACGAGATTAGTGGGAGAATAGGTGCGCTTGTATGCACGAGGATCGATACCGAATCGCGATGAAACCCTGCGAAAAGTACATTTGTGAATCATATCAGTTACAATCGAATCCGAGTTCGGAGGCCGGGGACATCGTTGGGCATCTATCTGTCCACACACTGCATTGTGCGTGTCTGCCATCTGGTCTGATGAGTGAGACAACTGGTTGATAAAGGCGCAGAAACAAGGTTTGAGGGCGATGGAACATTCGCCTTTGTGTCTGTCGCTGTTGCTGCCTTGTCGTCGAAGTATTACTGGACCCACAGAATGAGATGGGAGATAGAGATCATAGGATTGGATAGATGCGGATGTGAGTGGTGATGAGTACTAATCGGGAGACGGAGCATGGGAATGCAGATAGAGGAGAACTGAGAAGGCAGTGAGAGGTACAGAAAGAGACAAGACATATATGGACCGAGCCGCAGAGGGCGGGATCACAAGACTGGGACAGTATCGCTGCACCGAGGCCAAGAGAGTCAAGTGATCGGCGGAGGAGGAGTGCCCGATGCTGGACGTCTGCGCCGACCGGACGTCGGGATGCGGGCTCGGGGCGGGAGCGGATGACTCGAAAGGGAAGGGATCCGGCCGGATGGGCGCCACTAGCGTCGATCGATCTGTAGCTGTGCGCGTGCGGGGTACGTGTACGAGTCTGTTTGGCTTCCATTACTTACTTACAACCCGACCGTCCGCCGCCCTCTGCCGCACAAGGATGTGTGCGGGAGGAGAGTCGGAGAGCGTGAGGCGAGCAGCGGAAACACGGGAGAAAGTCGGGAAGAGGAAGGTGGCCGGGAAGACGCGTCGGGTCGAGTAGACTTGACTGGCGAGATCTGGGGAGTGGAGATGGGATGATGCTGAGAATCTAGATGGGATGGGGCGCGCAAGCGCGATGAGGGGTGAAACGGAAAGTTGCGTTGAATTTGCTGGGCGTTGTTAGGGGAGGTGCCGCATCGGGATTGGGGGCGTTCTTGGCGGGAGAGAGAGCGGGTTGCATACGCTGGAGAGCGCGCAGAACAATGCAGGAAAGGTCTCGAAGAGAAGGCCGTGCGGGACTGAGGGAGGTGTCTGGTCGAGAGCAGAGAGGGGACGAGGCTTGTGCAGAGTGGGAACGTAATGGACGCACGTGTTAAGCGCAGAGTGAGAGGGACCCCGGGGACTGCGAAGGGGTTAGTGCTTGGCAGTGACTGCAGGAGCGGGAGCGAGGAGCCACTGTATCTTCTTTTTATCTGCTCCCTCACGCTCCTTCTTCTACCTGCTTGTCCTTTTCGCCCTCTGCTTTGCCCCTCCTTCCCTCGATTCTCTCTCCCACTCTTCCATCTACCACACATGGCGACCGTACTCATCCACCATCCATATTCGCCTATGCCCAGGCAGGGCATCCTCCTCAACCCATCCCCTGCTGCGTCCCCGGCCTACCATCCTGCCACCCTCCCTGCCCTTGTGCCTTCAAACGCGTCTCTTTCTTCCTCTTCCTCCTCAGCTCCTGCCGAAGCCTCAGATTACTTCTCGCCCTCCAAATCTCCATCGCCCTCGCCAGCACCCTCACATAGCCCGCCTGCGCCGCAGAACCCACCCAAGTCTCGCAACGGCTCCAACCATAGTACCGTTCGCCGCATCCGCTTCGCGCCACTACCAGAGCCCAGGAGAGACGACGATGAGATCCCGTACGGTCCTGTGTTCGACAACGATGACACTTCCCACCTTTCTGGCGAGCAGCAGCTCACATTATCCTCGGCGCTGGCTGCTGCCAGCTTACCTCTCGCTGCCCATGCGGACTCGGATCTCTCAAAACGCGCACACAGCCTACCGTCCAGTGTCCCCTCGAGTCCTGCCGCGACCCGAAGACCACTCCCCATGGAGCCCCTTCCTATCGACCCTTCCTCCTCCCAGTCATCATCGGACTCGTCCGAGCCTCCTCACCCCGATCCTCACATGACCCTCGCATCAGAAACAGGTCAAGATTGGGACATCCTCCCCGCTCTCTCCCTCAACCTCGGCGGCGTGCCCGACTCCCCTCGGAAGGGCAAGAAATGGTCCAAGATGCTGAAGCCGCTCCTCGGCCGGTCATCGTCTGTCAAGCCGCCCCTCGTCCGCACCTTCTCCAAGGAGGAGGCCGCGTTGATCAACGGCGACGCGCAGCGCGGACGCAGCATCGCTCTCCCCAGCGGGGCCGGCAGCCGCAACAGCAGCGTTAGCCGCGAGGCGAGCCTCAGCCGCGACCAGCGGCCAGGCGACTTCGGTGCGCCCCTCGATCGGTGGACGTCCGAGAACGGCTTTGGCGCCGCGCTGCCCATCAGCAAGAAGAAGAGGCACTTGCTGTTCGGCGGCGGCTCGGGCAATGGCGGCGTGCCCCTGGGGCGGACACAGAGTCTCACCTCGTTGTCGGGCAAGGACGATAAGAAGGCGGCGAAGGCGAGGCCGCCGCCGCCGCCCACGAACGGAGGGAGGAGACAGCAGCGGATGCTGAACGGGCGTGTGTACGGCGCGAAGCGGAATCCGAATGCGAACCCATTTGCGAACGTGAGGTACGTTGCACTCGCATTGATCAGTTCACCGCTTCCCCTTCCCTTCCCCGACCCACGTCGGATTTGTTCTATTTTTGTGTTGTTGTTCTGATGTGTGATTCTATCGCATGGTGTCGGTGAATGCTGATATTCTTGTCGTCTATAGGACGGACGAGCCCGAGTTCGTCGAGTGGGGATACGGCGGCATGGGATCTGTGAAGAACACTGGTCAGTCCTCCGTGTGGTCGCGTGTCCAGGCCGGTGACGCTGCTGCCGGCCTCGCGCGGCAGAATAACGACGAAGACGATGGCAGTGGTATGGCGTGGGCCAAGCGTAGGAAAGAGCAGCGCGAGCGGGAGGCGAGAGAGCGAGCAGAGCGCGAGAAGGAGGAAGCGGAAGCGAAGGCTAAGGCGGAAGCTGAGGGTGAGAGTGAGGGTGCGGCGGAAACGAAGTCTTCTGAAGGTGAGAAGGCTGGAGAGGAGACTGCTGAGGCCCAGACAGATGAGCAGAAAGAGAGCGAACCGGCGCAGGAGGTCGAGCAGCAGGTAGAGCAAGTAACGAGCGCACCCACAAGCGCGCAATCCACCGAGCTGTCCACTCCGACACCTGCCACCCTCCTTGCCTCTGACTCTTCCAAAGCTCCCCAACCCGCGCACATCACGACCGCCGTCACTATCCCTGCGCGTCCCCCTCACCATCGCCACCACCACTCGCTTTCGCACTCACATTCGATTCACGGTCACCACCATACCCATTCCATCACCAGCGCCGAGGGGCGTGGAAGCGGCGACACTGCGCGTCCCCAAGTTACCACTCCTCGGAAAGCAGATTTCATCGTGGACGAACAGCGCACGCCTATTGCGAGCGCGCGGACGCAGTCGGAGAGCGAGACGGACGGCGACGAGCAGGAGAGTCTGAGCAGCGCGATGAGCACAACGAGCGACGATGCAGAGGACGGCTCCGGTGAGGACAGCCCGAAGGACGTCGAGGGCGGGTTCGGCCAGGAAGAGGAGGAGGAAGAAGATGAGGAGGAAGAGGACGAGCAGGTCGTGAGTTCTTTGTCTGTCTCGTGCACCTTAAATGTGAAGGGAACTGACCGCGCATTTCCCTCGCGTGTGATGCAGGAGCGGAGTCGACGCACTGCGCTTGGTGCGGGTGTGGAGAAGATCGCGAGACACCACAAGGAGGAGCAGGGCGCGAGCGCGGCCGGGACGGAGACGTCGTCGAGCTAAGCGTTCAGCCTTTCTCTTCTCGTCGTTGCGGGTCTGCCATCTTCTCGTTCCTCGTTTCGCTTTTTCCCCCCGTTTCTTGCTTGCACGACCTCTCATGATATACTCCTGCGTTCGCACCCCACCTCAACGCCAATGCCAACGCCCGTCACGAGCACGCGGACTGCGCGTGTAGCGGTACGGCATGCGGGAGACACCTTGGTGCATCGCACGATATGCGGCCTACGCATTACGGACCATCAGCAGGCGCTACGCGTCCTCGACCCCCCTCGTGACGATGATGCCTTGCCCAGACGCGGGGCCCCATACTGCGTCTGCTCAGCCGGGCGCACCGCTACAGCCAGTCGTGTGCGAGACGTTGGGAGTATGCATAATGCACGTACCGGGCGGACAACCAGCTGGCTTCCGACATTTGCTCGAGACTCGCCCTCGGCGCGGGCGAGTTGTATATCACGCCCCACCACCACCACCACTCATCTGCACCACTTTATATGCTCTATATGCGCTCATCTCGATCCCCTGGTTCTCGCGTTGTCCTCGCTTCAATGTGATATATCGGACATCCATCCTCGCCTTGCTCCGCTCTACCTACCTGCCTCCCTCTCATGCTCGGTTGTATTCTCCGCCTGCGGTCCTCCCGCCCGCTGTATCGCCGCTGGACGTGTGCTGGTGTACAGTAACATCACACGGTGTGTACAGTGTACAGACAAGAGCCTCGTCCCCATTCTCGTCCCCATTCTAAACCCTCTGGCTTCGTTGCACTGACTCTTTTCCTTGACCCCCTCCCTTTCCTCCCCACCCCATCGCATCGTCATATGGTACATCCTCCGTGCGCCGTCGACGCCCTTTCGTCCCCGGCCTGTGTAATTTTCGCCTTCGCCTGTGCATATTGGTTCCGGCTCCGATCCTTCCCTCATCCGTGCTCTCATCTTTTCCTCCTCTCCTCGCTTCCTCCTGCATCCTCCTCCCTCCCAGCCCGGACGCCTCAAGCCCCCGCTGTAAAAAGCCGCACAGGCAAACGCGCCACGCGTACCTCTCGCCCTACCTTCCTTTGTCTCTCTCTCTCCCTACGGTCGCCCATCATTGACTTATCCTCTCCTCTGCTCCTGCTCATCCTGCTCCTCGTCGTCGCACGCTGTATTGCACCATCGCCCGCCGTTTCATACCGTACCATATAGCCTCCCGAGGCTACCTACTCGCCGCTGCCCGGCCCCCACCGTTGCATGCTCCCATCCATATCCGCCTTACTTATTGGGCAGCGGCGCCTATCCCTCGTACCAGTATAATCGCCCCCACTTGGGCGTCGCATTCCCAGTCCCATCCCTTCCCATCCCACTCCTCATCTCCATCATCACCGTTCGCCACCGTTACTCAGCATCCGTTGCATCGTCCGCTGCTTGCTAGCCACAGTCATCTCTTTCGTTGCGCGCCGTACATACAGATCGTTCTGCACATATACAGCTGCTTCGTGACTCGTCTGCATGTCCCTCTCCTCTTCATCTCCCGTCGCGCCTGCCCCCCATCCCATCCCTTCCTCTCTTCCGTCATATCGTCGCACTTACATCCCCCCTCTTCCCCTTTACTTATTGGATCCTAGTATCTGCTCCGACCCCATTTCCAGCCTCGTCCCTCACCTACATACATACAGTTCCGTTTTTAGTCTTGTATAGCATCGTTAGCACTGCGTCTCCCTCTCGGTCCTCCTGCGCACACGCACACCCAGTCGCGGCGTGCGCAGGTGTGGGGTTGTGGATATTGGATGGATCATCTTGTTCGTTTGGCGTGCACGCCCGCCCGTCGTTCGTCGTCCAATTGTCCAATTGTCCATTGTCCACGCCCTAGGCCTTCTGTGAGGTCGGTGAGGCCTGGGTTGAGGTCGGGTGCTGATGATGATCCATTCTTCGTCCCTTCGTCCCGAGCCCCGTGGTCGCCCTTTCATCTTCGAGTTCCGGACTTCCATTCTTATGCCAGCCCAGTGTGCTGGTGGCCATAGAGCTTCCATGCATCGACACGTACGAGTGACCCCCTTGTCCTTCATTTTGTCCTCGTTTATTCGTCTTCGTCTGCCCATGCCCCTTTCCCGATCTCCATGCTTCAGTAGTAATGCATACATAATAAGTGACGTCGACCTCGACGACTCCGCCATTCTTTTCCTCCTGGTTCGTGGTATCGATGGTATACATACATACGTATCCCCGGTCGCGCGTATAGTAGTTCTAGTTATTATCATTATCATCAGTCTAGTCCACATAATATATGCACTTCTGCGTCCGAGGGCGCTGCATTTATTAATTTGCTGGTGTCGAGTCACGACGTCCTTTGATTCTGAGTAAGTGCTACCAGGGATAGAAAACAGCTGCAGATTCAAGGAGATGTTGAGGCCGAGGACTCGTCCGGCCCGTGGAGACGCGCTCAATCAGAATTCAAGTAGTATGATTACTGGACTTTCAAGTTGAAGTTGAACTGCTAGATGCCCATCGTCTCTCTTTTGCAATACCCACCGCCTAGCTACGGTCAAGCTTTGCTGATGTGACTTCGAACCAGAACAGATTTGAGAAGGACAACCTGACTCGGAGACTCTTCAACTTCAAGTTTACTGATTCAAGAGCCACCGTCGGGGAGCCCCGAATTTCGATGACCTCACCGAGGTGAGCTTGGTCTGCCAGTGCCAAGTTGCTCCCTGGGCATGTTAGGGCCGGAGAGGTGTATACTATGGTGCGGCAGTGTGGTCAGTGTTATGTTCGACGCGCTGCATATTGGAGCTAACCATTGAGTCTGTACAGAAGGATGCTGCGTCTTCGCACACTGGGGGGCATACATACACCGTAGCCGTCCGCGGGGTCATGGCGGACAAGCATGCGCAGTTGCCCAACCCGCCCAGGCTGTGGCTTCCTCTGGCTCATCGCTGTTACATATCGCGAGAACAATGATAGGTCTTAGGAATCTGTGAACTGCGGTGTGCTTACGAATTGCAAGTAGTACATACCCCGAGCGGCGACGAACGACCAGCACGCCGGTCTTGCTGACGCATGTGCGCTGCCGGAGTACGAACGCGTAAGCCCCCTCTCTGCCTCCTGCTCCCGGTGCTACGCTCAGCGGGAAGCGTGCGAGCGGTGGAGGTCTTGGCACACGATGGCGGCCTCATCCTCCTCGCACACCGGTGCGGTAGATCACGAAGTCTAACATAAATGCCACCACTTGGCACTAGTACTTACTTCAAGTTAGTGCAGAAAATAGGCAAGCCCCCGCGCACTCCCTCGTTGACCTCGAGACTCCACGGACATCTCCGACGCGTACCCCGCCGCTGTGCAGCATATCTCCTTCGCTCCGTGATATATCTCGCATGAGTAAGTTCGGAAAAACGCATATGCGGTCGTGTCGAGGTCCAGGGATGTTCTGTTCTGGAATGGGAGGCGGACTCCGTATAGATGCCGCGAACCAGCGGGACGGAGCCTTTGCTTATCTTTTATCACGGATGCAAATGCAATGGTGGGCATGCATGCATACTGTGGCGGACCGGGTGAGTACATACTTAGCATTTTCTCCTCTCTTGCGATGGAATTCACAAATTTACCCGAGGCTTTGTCTGATTGGTGTTTTTCCAATAATACTTGGATCGCATACGGATGTGCACACGCCCCTCGACACGCTGTTCGCAAGTTGTCTGTCGTCTTACGGGTTTGGCTCGGATGTTGGTGTGGATATCTACTACTACGCGCGATCAGGTTTGGAGCGACATCAAGCCTTGTGAGAAGTGAGAAATCCTCGATGCGCTTCCAGCTTGCAAGTTGCAGACCGGTGATTGCCCCTTGTTACCATCAGGGTTACACTGCAACAGGGCGAATCTGCGATTCTGCATCTTGAGGGTGAGAAATTTAGAGACCGTATGTCACCAGCATCTCACGACAAGTCCAGGGAGTCAACCGAACTTGCGACCACACGGGCCACGAATACTTACGCGATTTCGGAGCATCCTCGGCTGGACTGCTCTTTCCCATGAGCTCAAGACGGTGCCGAGAGAGGGCGGGGCTATGACGAAGCATGGTAGGCTGGGCGGGGAAACAAACTCTCAAACCTCAGGCCCGAGTCCGCCGTTCTCCCGTCCCTAGCTCCCGAAGACTATGTTTTTTTTTCCTTCTTCGGCCCATGGCGCGGAGAAATAGCAGAAATAATCCATCCCGCCTGGCTCGGGAAGCAAGAGCTGCGATCGACGCGCATCGACACCGCGCGATCGCTAAGTATCCTCCGTCAGTACTAGTGTCCTGTACGATTCCGGATCCTGATGCTGTGATCCATCCAGGGACCAACCGTGACAAGCTTCGCGGAAGTATTCAGCTTTTTGTTACCTCCTCTCCGCGATAGGCCGCCCTTGTACCGGCTCCGAAGAATTCCCCCAGTAAGATCCTTGTCCAGAGGTCTCCTTCAGAGCGTACTATACGGTGTGGCGGGAGCTCACATCAATTGAACGTCGGGCACTGTAAGGTACTAAGTCGGCCGCGACCTCCCTGCTGCGAAGGCCTCGGAGAACGTACCGGTCCCAAGCATTTTGTCTGGTCCCCGTCTAGGCATACCCAATCGCTGCATCGACCATCGTGCCCGTGCTACGGTCGTACCTCCTACCGGACCGTGAGCGAAACAAGCACGGGTGATCGTTCCTCCACTCAATGTGTGTACGCTAAACCTTCGTATTGAATGGGGGTGTTAAAACGCAAACCCTGAATGCCTATCTTCCTTATCTCCACGCCCTGGCTCTGGTGCAGTTCAGCGGCGACGGTAGCCAATGGCTTGTGCAGAGGTGCATCTCTTCAGCGGTGCTGCAAACGCATGGTCTCGCGATGGACGCTCCCCGGTTCGCTTAGCACAGCTGAGATGGAAGAAGAGCCGTCGGGACTGCCACTATTGTGGCACCATATGCGTGCCTGTGCGAAGTTGGAACCGGTCTCATTCACAACGAGTGACACTCGTGTCCGCAACGACACACTTCCTAGCTGCATTTCGGATCTTACTTACTGCGTTCTAAACCTGGAAGGCCCCGACACGGAAGCTAGTGCGTTGTATTTACTCGCCCTTTCACCTTCGCGTGCTGAGCGACATATACAGGTGGTTATTCTCAGGCTGCCTGAGCGTGGACCAACTTGAACTTGGTTGTTGAAGTAGCCGTCTACGTCCCCGAAGCAACATCGAAATTCAGGGAAGGACGATCATCAGGCTCGGTGCGCGAGTCCGTGATGTAGATTGGAAGCATGGTGCGTGCACGATCGAATGGAACGTAAGTGTTCTGAGCTATCGTTCAGCCTGAGTGGACTCAGACGCTCGCTGACTTGCCATTCCTAGGCAACGTCGTGGCAGTCTCTTCCCTAGCGGGGATAACGCGCATACCAGCACACAACCTCAGGACCTCAAGGTTCTCAGCTGGATTTTCATGCTGCAAGATTCGGTGTTAGTACAGGAGGTGCAGCCTGAGACAGACACGGTATGAACCTTGCAAGTTGCGTACTGAACCAGTTGATCATCTCTGAACCCATTTGTGCCGCTGCCTTTCCCAGCAATGCCCCTCACACCCGATAGAAGCTTGCCTATCTCTCCCGAAGTGGCCGAAAGCAGTCGCCTACCCCGTGTACCTCCGTAGACCGCCTGAAGTGTCAAGAATCTTACCCGCCCGTAAGTCACACGTCCTCCGACCCTCGCGCATGCCGACCTTGGCTGACCGACGAATCTATGAACAAGACATGTTCCGACGCAAGACTTGCAGTCTGTTTTGTCATACCGCCTCTTTGCAACCAATCATCAGTGGAATGCGTTACGTTTGTCATTCACTCCTTGGTCCTTGGCACAGGGCTGATTTGTAGTGTGCGACCGTTCCGAGTATCGCATCTGCTTGCCAAGGACCGCGAGCGGGTGGACGCGGGTCGGCGATGGTGAGTTCCGGTGAGTTTTAGTTCTTGACACTTTCATACATCGTGCCCAGTGGTAAGTTAATGTTCGCAGCGGGGCCAAGGTGAGGTAATACGTTTATGTTTCTCACCACCAAGGATAATTGACTGGCATCATATACAGTGCATCCGAACCTCCGGACAATCGCTACAGGATAAGGACACTCATATCCCAAACTGAAGCGTACACGGGACCACCGCTGAGCGTCAGCCCTGAGTCAGCGCAGCTTTAGTCTGCAGGATTGACAGTGCCGCCCGGACGGATCGCAAGAACACACCCACGAGATGTTCCTTCCAGCGACGCCAAGACGAGCGGAAGCGTCGCTGGAGTTTTATTGAGCGCAATCTTGATTCTTGAGACGGCCTAAAGCCCTCGCTACTCAACGTGCCGGTGGCCTTTCCACCACGCGGAGACTCGCAAGTCTGGCAGAGGGACGACTCACGAGCGTCGAGGGGCGGGGGGGTGATCGAGATTGTGGCATTGTGTGCCGTACGTGTTCAGTACGTACTGTGTATGTTCTCCAGATTTGCATTGTGCTTCTTTTGACGATGGCCGTCTCTTCTCGACGGTTCGAGTGCGGGGGAGTGACGAGTCCGCCTCCCCCCGCGCGCGGCTTTGCCGCTGCAGAAGCAAAGACATAGATTTCGGCGACGGTCGTGGGGTGCGTGCGTGCCATTAACATTCACACGAACGCTGGTCGAAGACTTGTTGCTTCCGGTTTCGGACAGGGTAGGCTTGCGTGGCTAGACGCATGCCTCGTATTCTTACAGGGTGTCTCCCTTCACGAACTTCGGCTTCACAGGCACCGAGTACCTGCACAGGATGAGTATCAATGAATGTTCTCAGAAAAATCGAGGGTACCTTCCACTGGGAGGTTGTTCAGTCTGCACTCAAGTCAATCCAAAGCCATCAACCATCCTAAGCGACTCGGGAGCGACGTAAGTTATGAATACCGAGCGAACGATCACTCCGCAACATACGATCGTTACGTTCCTGGTCGCCTTTATCTCGCAGCTAGTCGATCCGCGTGCGCAGGGGTGTCGCCAGCAGCCCGATAATCGATCGACTCTAACGCGCAGTCTGTCTTCTCGACGACGAAGTTGACTCGTCCATGACACGACGCCCTTCGCCGTGACCCCGGACATCGCTTCTCGCCCAGCATACGTGTTCTCCAGCCTTTATCCCACACAAGGCGGAGACGCCTTCGATGAAGGGGCCGTGACCTGGATGAAGTCATTTGCACATTGCCGAGGACCTCCTGTGACCCATGCGACAATGCGGAGCGTCCTATTCATTCACTTGGTTTCGCGTTCACAGAGCGTTCATTGCGTGCACTTGTCCGCTGTCAATGATTGACCGGAAATTAATTTGCCCACCCCTCGCCTAACGACTTAAACCATGCACAAGCAAGCTGGGTTGTTATGTCAGGGTTCCTGCGCATCGACGATCAGTACTCACCGAGCTCACCCTGAACAGGCAGCCGCGCTATTCAACCGCAGCTGAGAGATATCCTCGGACAGTTCTCACCAGAAGAACTTGCACGGGAGGCAAGGGCGGGACGTCCCCATCCGTCGCTCTTTGCGCGGATTCCTTTCGGAGCTTTTAAGACGGAACGCCTAGGCATCCCTGACACGACTGATGCTGACAGGCCAGTGCGGCTACGTTGTGGAGGCACGGTCCTTGTCGTTGGCTGCATCTTCGGCCAGAGGTTTTCGACGCGTAGTCAGTCAATACACGACTGCGTGAATCGAAGTCTCTTCCGTGATTTCCGACGATCTATAATGCCATTCGGTCAAAATGGATTCTACCGTACCGTTAGTGCGGCCGCTTGTTCCTGCGAATCATAGTCTCCAATCGATCCTGGCGACTTTGAATCCATTGTCTACAAAATTGGTGAGTGTCGATGAGTAGTGTGTGAAATGACATTCGCACGACTCTAGACGACTCTCCGCTGCTGACCATGGTGAACCGATGTACCAGAAGCTCGCCTTCTTTACGCGATGCGACGGAATTGATGCTTGAAGGCTCTCATATTTGCGATGCTC
Organism: Fomes fomentarius; assembly: GCA_022606135.1. Lineage (NCBI taxonomy): Eukaryota > Fungi > Basidiomycota > Agaricomycetes > Polyporales > Polyporaceae > Fomes > Fomes fomentarius. The sequence goes on from JABYQN010000001.1 coordinate 773,071, forward strand.
TTGGTTTCTTCATCTTTACTCCGATATAAATACAACGCGTGTAGCTCTCATATCCATCGTGATACAAGCACGACCTATGCGTTAAGCCACAGTCGTGCAACAGATTAAAGGGTTCCACAACATGTGTCCTCCCAATTCCTCACCGGAGCGTTACCAACTCTGTAGATACACAAACCATCAGCTTCACATACCCTTGACACTCTCGGATGCACAGATTCAATTCAAGAAACGCACCTTCGGCAGATGTCGGGTGGATGGCAACAGTGTTGTCTAAATCCTCCTTCGTCGCGCCCATCTTGACCGCGACGCCGAAGCCCTGCATCACCTCGTCTGAGCCGAGGCCGATGATATGGATGCCAACGACGCGCTCCTCGGGACCAGTTACAATTAACTTGTACACGGTCGGCTCCTTATGCTCCTCAGGGATCATCGAGAAGTAGAGCGCGCGGAAGGACGACTTATACACCTTGACGTTCTCGTCACCGTACTTCTTCCGCGCCTCAGGCTCAGTCAGTCCGACCGTGCCGATGGTGGGGTGCCTAGGGAGACGCGTACGAACAGTCAGTGGGGACTGATAGCTTGACATATGAAATGGCAGGAAGACGCACGAGAAGACAACGGTAGGTATGTTGTCATAGTCTAGCTTCTGGGTCTTGAACGTCTCCGGGCCGAAGAGACGGTTCGACAAGCGACGAGCAGCGGCGATCGCAACTGGGGTAAGAAGGGCCTTGCCAGCGACGTCACCAAGCGCGATAATGCCGGGGACTCCGGTCTCCTGATATTCGTCGACGACAACATTACCTTTCTCGTCGAGCTTGACACCAAGCTCCTCGAGTCCAAGGTTCTCGGTGTTGGCATGCCTGCCAATGGCCCAAAGTAGGACGTCGACCTCGAGCTTCTCACCGCTCTCGAGGTACACCGTCAGCGCCTGGCCCTTAACTCCTTCGACCTTCTTAACCTTGGATCCATGGTGGAAGTTGATCCCAGTGTGCTTCATCCAGTTCGTGAGCGTCTCACCGAGTGTGGGGTCGAACGTGCGCAAAACAGTTTCGCCGCGGATGAGCATCGTGACCTCGCTACCAAGCGTATGGAGGACACCAGCGAGCTCGACAGCGATATAGCCTGCGCCCACGACGGCGACGCGTTTCGGCTGCTCCTCGAGGTCGAAGAACCCGTCAGAGTTAATGCCCAGACTTGCTCCTGGAATGTCATCGTCGCTTGGAATCGTTGGACGTCCGCCAGTGGCGATACAAATACGGTCGGTGTTAAGGGTATAGGTAGTGCCGTCAGGACGCGTAACCTGAACGGAGGAAGGCGAAAGCACACGAGCAGCACCATGGTGAAGCTCGACGCCTTCCTTCTCAACATTTCTGTCGTAGATCCCATTGAGTCTCTGGATATATGCGTCCCGTTGGGGCTTAAAAGTCGACCACGAGAATTGAGGCTGGCCGATTCCAGGGCCTTTGAACTGGTAGCCTTCAGCATGACGTATTTTCTCCGCAATGTCCGCAGCATGCCACATAATCTAGCAAATTGCATGAGATTGCACGCTTCATCACTGCATATATGTGCGTACTTTCTTAGGTACGCATCCTAGGGAATCAAATTAAACAACGTCCAGGGTACCCCGAGGAAATTACATACCGACGTTCACACATGTTCCACCCAGTCGATCAGTAGCTTCGATCAGGGCTACTTTCGCCCCATATGATGCTGCTCTACGCTGTAGAGTAGATGAGCGTCATGAAAAACAACGCGGAAGGCGAGCGCAGGGGCGTGGAATCGAGGGTGATTTAAACTTCCCATCTGCATGGTGGTATTTGGGCGATCATATACATCCGTATCTCACCGCGCATGGCTCAACGAGAGTGTGCGAAGACGGGTCCGGAGATACGCACATTCACGCGCCCATACAGCACAGACCTCGAAGAGGATGCGTAATGATAATTTCTTGCGCGCATATACCCAGTTCTAGACGCGAAACTCACCGAACCAGCAACACCACCGCTACCTCCACCAATGAAAACAATGTCGTACTTCTCTTGACCGGGCTTCGTGACGGGAGGCATACTCGCTGGGCTGCCTGTTGATAGTGCTCGAGTTATCTGTACCTCATGTGACATTAGCTCGTGCGCACACCGGAGACGTAGGGCAACTGACCTGGAGGAGGCGACGGGACGCTATGGTGGTGGGAGGGGAAGAGAGGGAAAGGCGGGGAGAGAAACGAAGGATGATCGATGAGGAAGCCAGGGCTGGGAGTCTTTATGGGGACGGTCTGGGAGTGTATACCATAAGTTAGCGGCAGTCAGCGATGGATAAGCTGCTCTCTAAGCTCCTCCTTGCAATGGCGCAACATCCGGCGTCTATGCAACGCGCCTCGTCACGATCACGTGGCGGCCCTCTTACTCAGGATCATTCTGAGTCTCCATCGCGATTTGCCACCATCCTCGACTTCGAGTGTACAGAGTCACGAGAGTCATGTGGTGAGTCCACATCGCTCTCCATCCCGAATCCTGGACGACATACATACCGTGTCCCGGTACTTCCTTCGCAACGGCTCAGTACTCAACGTCGGGTCGACAGCAAACACGTTCTTAACGCACAAGTCGCGATCCGCGCTCCGTGCTGCAAGCAATGGTATGACTGCGCAGAATGCCATGCCGAGGCACAGACACATCGACTTGCGAAGACGATGGAGATGACGTTTCTCTGCAAGAAGTGCAAGAAGGCGTTCCGGAAGGACATGACGGAGTACGACGAGAGCGATGAGTACTGCCCACACTGCGACAATCACTACGTGAGGATTCCTGCATGCGTGTTCCACAACAGATCACGGAGGAGTGCTCACGGGATGATAGGTCATTGAGGCGAAGACACCGCAAGCTGTTCTTGGGGTTGAGGGAGACGACCCTAGAATCAATTCCCGGTGAGTGCTATTCAATACAAGCCCCCAAGACCGTACTCAGCCAATGATCGCTGCCCCAGCATGCTCAAAGATGAGCGTGCTGAGGCAGATCCCTCACGGACACTCTTCTCTACGGACTTCACGGATCGGATCGGATGAGGAGTCGAGGCTGCCCGCTGTCGTGCTGTTAGGTCGGTGCGTGCCTCTGTGCCTCCGATGTCCGCTCGTAATTTACGAATCGCGCAGTTTTGCTACCGCCACCCACATTGGCGGTTCACACCCATTTCACATATACATTTTCATCAGATCAAGAGCCCTAATCCTATTCACGCAATTCTCACACCATAGTCGTTATCTGGTAAGGGGACAGAAAGATGCATGCGGCAAGTAACTGGATGAGTCATGGGTGGAGGTCAGCCGCATACACCCAACGGCACACACCGTCGCGCTACATCTGGGCTAGGTTGCCCTACCCAGAGAGCATCAGCTGAACATACTTCGAAATCATAACCTGGGGAATACACTGCCACAGCGAATCTTCCATTCATGTTCACTCGATTTGTCATCACTGAGGTTGTGTCGTTTGACTTACTTGACTGAGAAGCGGATGCGACGATCGCAATGTACGTTCACCCTTCAATTGCCCAATTTTTTCTTCCCTATCTTGTAGTGAGATCGATCATTCCGGCGACCAACAAACTGCGACTCCATCATAATTCTCAAGAGCAAGCCTTCCCATACAGCTGCGGGTTATGTTCCCTTTCTCTAGAGGGGCGCCGAAGAGGCGGCTGTGAACAAACCCGTCCCTTTTTGCCTCCTTCGCCTTCTTGCACGCCTTGTCGCTTTGTTGCCTCCGCCGCCTTCAGTTTTCCGCTGTACGTAAAACTGCTCTGCTGTCTGACTGGACCGTTGCTCTCTTACCTCCCCCAGCATGTCCTGGTGTCTGTCATCAGAGCCAGCTCTGGCTAATATATCTGGTCGGCTCTGGCAATGGTCCCATCACGAGCTATCGCAAGCCTCCATCCCTCGACTATTGAGATACACTCGTTACAACTCTCGACCAGACAAATACACGCCGCACACCATCGCATCACCATCTAGACCCCCTGCTCTCTCTCAGAAGGTGAAAGAGTTTCTGCATTGGCCGGAACCCGAGCCTGTCACGTTGGTGGGTTCGGGTCCACGACCTAGATAGGCTGAGATGGCCCATTGTCTATCAAACAGGCACAACGCACCATGACGTGTTGCAACAACCACTGGCATGACCGTGTACTCGTACCAACGTCACTGCTGTCTGGTTCTGAGATGGATGGCGGAGACTCTCGGTACGTGTGTTGATGTTGAATATTGATTTGTCCTCGTCCTCGATCTTCCTCTACCCGGGCTCTCTGACGCAATCGAAATGCTCTACGAGACATGAGTCGTCTGTCTTCAGCCTTTCTCAAAGTTCGAGTTACCAATGCACCGTGACTTGGACATCTGGCAAATGAGCATTGGCGCATGGTAGGTACTTCACGCTCAACGAAGATATAATTCTGCAAACAATAGCTACTTCGTATTACTGAGCCTCATCAGCAGCTGGCAAATCAGGCAACCGGGACCTGCTTCACGACAAAGAGGGCATGTTGGCCCGGAGCGGCAGAGATGTGGATGCGGAACTTCGCTGCCTTCCCCTCCTTATCCTTGCCCTTGAAGATATACTTCGATGTGAGGGATCCACCATCGTTGTCCGCGGCGTTGTATCCGTCGACACCCTTGCTGGACTCCACTACACCAGCCTTGTAAGCTCCAGCAGTGGGTGCAGTCCATCCCTGCATGATGAAATCGATCAGCCTACAACTAGGAGCTTATGTGAACTGGTTTACTCACGAGAGAGAAGTCGTAATAGTGCTTATCGTCGAGGGACAATCGGAAGGCGGTACCTCCCGAGGTACCTGTGAGGATGGTGTTGTCGCCGTTGCATGCAGACCAAACCATCTGGTGGAAAGGGTTGAACCCGCCGGGAGAGGTCCAGTAGCGGCCGGAGTCGAAGTGAGTGTCCAAGAGGAGGACATCGAACTGCGTTTCGTTCTTTAGGGTACACTGGATCCAACGGAACTTGTCCTTGAGCTCGGTCGGCGGGGATGGGATGAGCTCTTTAGCGACCTGTAAATCATTGGTGAGACTCGTCCTACAATGCAGCTGACTACGTAGAACGTTTCAAAGGATAGATGTTACCTTGGCGATCTTGCTGGCAAGCTCAGCGCCAGTGACGACAGTGGAGAGGATTGCGATGACTTGGGCCATTGTAGAGTGTGTTGACTGTGGTTGAGATGGGACTGGGTGATATGGATGCACTCCGCACCCTTTTATATTTCCTGGAGGTCGCGGAGCATCACAGCACACTGCTGAGGATGAAAGGCACACCATCCGATGAGGTTCATGCATGTTGACAGGCGTTCCTTTTGGTTGGACAGGTCACTGGGAAGGTTGTCATCTCTGAGACTCCTGCTCAGAGCGGATTTACCTCGAATCGTCCCTCGGTTGCCCGATGACCCTTCAATTTGTAATAACGCCCACCGCATGATCCTCCTGCGTAGTATAATGAGAGTCAAAAGACGTCAAAGATCCCCTTGATATGTCAGATGTGAATGGAAGATTATTGTTCAAGACTGTACTGCTAGTAAGCGATGAATAGACCACGGACTAGACATGCCAGCGGAACTCATTCCAAGCGTCATGAGTCATCATTGAGCCGTCAAAAGCCTCATGCCTATCCTGTGCCTATCCAACCGCAACATAGAGAAGTCCGGTGAGGCGCCATCCTGCGAATATCATTTCCATCCAACGGAGGTTAGTCTAACCATGCGGGTGGTTAACCGAGGGCCTTGTCGATTCCCTCACTAGCATCTCAGAATTGACATATTCCCGGCAACTGTCAAACCACCATGAACGCGTGTGAGTTATCGCCACTCATGATGTGATGTGGGAAGTACCACTCCGGATCTGAGAAAGACCGACCCTAAGAAAAGAAACGAGAAAGAGTGACGAGAAGTCTCGTCAGCTGAATCGCATATGTTGTATTCGTCCGTGGCAGTGGTACGTATCGTCATCGATTGTTTTGATAATGCGATTTTGACATCTTTCACGAGTTGCCAACTTTTCCATCAGTCCAAGTTCCCCATGCAGATTCCTGTCCAGGTCCGTCCATGGCGAACATATCGCCTGACTTGCAGTTTCTCGCCGTGATCGTTGTCGCAGTCGGCGTCGGGGTAGTATCTGAACACATGTCCAGTCTTGGAAGAGGCGACATATAGAAGTCTCGGAAAGTGCGAGCGTTTGTTGTATCGGTGATGCGTGACGGATATCGACGGACGTGAACGCAACGTCTCAGAATACCGGTGCCTTGCACAGTGACAAGAGTGGGGGGGGGACCTGTAGCGATGATTCTGCTCAACGTTTGAGCTGTCACTGTTCGACCAATTTTGCTGTGGAGTGGTCACAGTAGGCGGAGGATGATGTAGATGTGATAGCATTGAATAGCGTGGCTATATTCTTGCGTAGACTAGGTGAAAATCCAGAGCGTTGGGTGAGTCACTTTGGTTAATGTTCAGAAAGGGATAGAATGGCTCGGTGAACAGGGCACGACGCGCGAGACGGCCTGCAGCATATGAAGCCTCGCGATGGCCTCGTCCAATCGAACTCGAAGTTGAACAGAATGCTTTCCTCGCACTGAAGGTGATGTGGAGGCTGTGGAGGGTGACTTGAGCCGGCCAAACAGGGACGCGGCCAAAGCCGACGGCCGAGTGGCTGCGTGTTCCCGGCCACAGTGCTCAGATCTCAGATCTCGGCGCTGCTTATGTAACCACTTCACTGCAGAGCTTATTCCCCTCTGCTCTTCAATCACTACCACCACCGTCTCTGCATTGCGAACGTACTCTTTATCGTTCGACGATGCAGCTCGCGTCGTCCGGACTGCGCGCCCTCAAGGGCGGGCAGGCCCATCTGTTCCCGCCTGGAGGCGGCCAATCCTCGCGCTCGATACACATCCCTGCGTCCGCACCTCGACCTCAAACCCAGCCTACCAGCACGGCGCAGGCAGTTTTTAGACACACTCGAACTCTCATATCGCGCTTTGTAGCGCACCTCACAACACCTGGGACGCTGCGCACGCCCATCCATGCAGCAGCACCGAGTGCTCGCCGCGCCGTCCATATGTCGGCGGGTCGCCTGCCGACCATCCAGGATAGACTCTCATTCCCTGCCCGGCAGATCCTTTCCAAGCCGCTTGCGGTACCCTTCTTGCCTCGCCCACCTGCCGTGCCCCGCCATATAGCTCAGGTCGGCCTTGGAACGGCACGCAACTTTTCGAGCGGCCGCCCTATCTTCCAGCATCTCATCGAGAACGTCCCGGTGTACGCGCGCGCCTTCAATGAGGCCGATTGGGAAATCCGCATTGAAGAGGAGAGGCAGAGGCTGCGGATGGAGAAGCAGAAGGAGAAACGCGCAGCAAAGGAGATGAAGAAGGTGAAGGCCCCTCTCCGCTCCCTCAAGCAGAACATTGTCGCGACTCCGGCTGCGAGCACCGCTGACTCACAGAAGGAAGAACTCGAGCACTACTTCCCCATTTCCGTCGTTCCCGAGGTCATCACCCACCTCCTCATCCCGCTCGCGCCTACTCCGACGTCGCGGCTTCCCTTGCCCCTTAATCCTCCCTCCACGTCTTCGGCTCATCCGTTGTTGCCTCTGGACATGATCACTTCCATGCACGCCTCACATCGCACGCATGGCTTGAGGGTTTCGACAGTATTCGCGCGGCTGGACACGGCTCGAGTCTTTGACGACCCTGGCGTACACTGCACCGCACGCGGGGACCCGAGTGGCCTGTGTACCATCCTTGAAGTGCGCTTCGAAGGATGGACGGCCAGCAAGGTGCGCGGAGTGCTCGGTGAAGCAGGGACAGGCTGGTGCGTACTTGAAGAAGTCTGGCACGAGCAAGAACGCGCAGAGGCAGAGGCCATAGACGAGGCTCTCGAAGCACTCAGCGCCAGCGAAACGGAGAGCGTCTCCAACATGTCGCTCTCAGGGCTCTCTGATATCAATGGCAGCTGGGGCTCGAGCACGCATGGGATTGACCCCGCGCAGTCTTTCGTCCTCCCTACACTCGACTTCTCCGCGTCCTTCCCGGCTCAACCCTGGTCTTCACCTGCGTCGGCCGCACCGGCTACTCACCCGACACCACTGTCCGACCTCGAGTTCCACAACGCGTGGTCGCAGCTTGAAGCAGACCGACCTCGTACGAGCTCGCCTGGCAGCTGGTCCGACGTGGAGTCTGACGTAGGCTCAGCGGTGGACTCGGACTGGTTTGAGCTGAACAGTGGGTCGTCGACGAACGACCGTTGGTTCGGATTCAGTTCGCAGTTCTCGGAAAGGATGGGTAGCTCGGATGGGCCCCGGGAAGACGTCTTCTGATGCACGAATTGTCTAAGTCTCATTTGTATCTTCACCTCGTGTGGATGATATCCGCGCAACACGCTCATTATTGCGGTCCCATTCTGTATCGTAGCTTGATTAGGAAGGAATACATACGATGTATCATGCCTTTTATGCCCTTGTTATGGTGTTAGAGCGGTCACCGGAGTATGTATGAGCGAGCACACTTACTCATTCGTATAGCTGAGTCCTGAAGAGACAGAAATGAGTCTTGATAGCCAACCCAGAAGCCAACGGACCGATGGTCTTGGTCAGCCGGTTATTCTCCGCATCCCAGTCCCATACAATCCTCTCGAAGCTCCACGTCTTTGTCTTCTTGTTTTTGCGGTACACACCTGGCCAGGGCAGTTCCTCTGCAGGATCGTCCGGAGTCTGAAACAGGTATCCGGAGCTCGCAGCGCCAAGCAATAGGTCGACGTAGTTGTCAAACGCCTTCTGCGTGAGCTCGTTCTTCGGGTCGTCCAGGACGTGGCGCACCTTCAGGCGGAAGATGGGGTACTTTTGGTGCGTGATGACCGCCGCGCCGTTGATGACGATGATCGCGGGGACAAACCCGAGGAAGTTGGGATCCGCATCGGGAACGAGACGCGTTCGAATCGACTGCGCGACACAGTAGTTCTTCAGTTCACCCCAGGCTGGCGAAAGGTGCGCGTGAGTCTTGCGATCCTCGATGGCCGCGTTCCCCAAATTGAACTCCGTGGCCGGGCTGCCATACCTCCAATCTTCCGGGGTGATCTCGTTCTTGGCGGCGTGGAGGTAGAACACGACGGCCTTGGACGGGTCGAGGAGCGTTTGGTCTGCGCCTGCGGGGTAGAGAACCGCGTTTGCAAGCGTCGTGAGCGTCCATACGTGCGCGTCCGTCCAGCGTCTCATCGCGCTCGCGAGCGTGACAGTCGTTGGGTAGCCCAGCTTCTTATGGCATTCGCAGAGATCCACGTTTACGGCAACAGCGTGTCTTGATTCCGAGCGGCATACGAATCTTTGAACGGCGCGCGTTGACGCGTTGAAGGAGGCGTTGAACGCGTCGAGAAGAGGTGGGACTTACTTGTGTTTGGGCCACCCGGCTTGCTGACACTCCTTGCTACAGTACCGTGATATCCCGCATCCCCCGCAACGCTTCAACTTGCCCTTCAAGTCGCCTTCGCCCTTCCCGCATGTGTCACAGCGAACTAGAGATGGGACGTATGAACGGATGACGTTCGAGTCGGACATGAACTGGAGGATATTCGAGTCGGACATGGTGGATCAGTCCAAGGCGTCTGGTCTCGGCTGCATCTCTACATAGGTCAGTCAGTAGCCGTCTCAACAGCTGAATACTGAACTTCTTCTTGGATTGAAGCATTGGGTCATCAAGCACACAAGAGCTGGATTCCAGTGAGCGTGGTGAGAATCGATACATAAGACGCAGGTCAGGCATCGTTCTTGACTGGTTTTTGGCAATCTCAGAAAAATGCCTCTGGATCATATGTTATCTCCTTTCTATCGCAGCTACTCACCCGTTTCCTCAGATTGACTCTGATAGTCTCTCTCCCTCAAGACAATCGGTCCTTTGCCAGAAAAAGACCATGCGGCCAACACGCGGCCAGCCACGGTGGCTACTATCCTCTCGACACATACTAATTTCCAATTGGGCCCTATCCTAACCATTGCCAGTGCAACAATGGACAACCGAGTCGAAGATATCGCCTTCCCCCTGCCGCACGACTTTACCCGCTGCCACAACTGCGGGGGCGACACCCGGCACAAGCTCAAACGATGCTCAGGATGCGAGATGGTCTTATACTGCAGCAAGGAGTGTCAGCGGAAAGCCTGGCCAACGCACAAGTAAGTCTTTCTCTCTCGCTGTTTCCTGCCCATCTTGATCTCGAGCGTTCCCATTGCTCGTCCCCTCGTTAAGACTCGGCTGCCGCCACAATTCCAAGAAGAATGCGACGGGCGCGGGCGTCGAAGACCCTTCTTCACCGCCTGCAAGTCCGAATCCTGCGCAGATCTTGCGATCGATGGGCTTCCCGACACCGGTCTCCTTCGCACACAGACTCAAAGATTGGGCCGAAGCGCACCGATGGTCGTTCACGACCATGACAAAGGCGGCCGTCCTGCTCGACGGTGACCCCGACGCGCTGCAGCTCGAGTCCAGCACTCCCCCGCTAATGGTGTACACCATCAGCCCAGCCCAATCTGCCTACCCCACTCCAGCGAACGCCTTCCGGATCGAGTCCATAGGTCTGATGCACTCTGAACAGCTTCATACGATCAGTCGCTGCCCATCGCTGCAGAGGGCGTGGGAGGAAGGAGAGCTCGGGCGGAAGGAGATGGACGCAAGTTTCCGACAGGACGGCGACCCTGCATTTGCCGGTGTCATCTCTGTCGTCTACCACCTCAAGGACACCGACATGGTCGTGCACAATCAGCACCCCGTCTGGCGCGCACGCAGGAAGCCTGACGAACGAACGCGTGCGTTGCTGCTGGATGTGCTGACATTGTGCAAAGGGTGCATCAACGCTGGCACTTCTATGCGTCCACTGGATGGGTACAGCCATATACCTGTTCCAGGAACGATGGTGCGTTCGAAGAAAACGTGGTCGTGGACGCCGCTCCATCCAGCAGGACTCGATATGTGGGACTATACCGCGCTGTCCCTTCCGAACATCTATCGCGTCAAAACTGGATTGTCTCCAACGGCTATATTCCGACGATTCGCAGAATTGTGACAGTGGTATGTCTTTCTAATCACGATATAGCGATATGCTCAGGTTTGGCTCGGTGGGTTGCAATTGATGCGCAGCAGGTCATGCGCCTTTCAAGCTCTTGTTGTATTAGTATCCGACCTTCGTGGACTCGCCAACTTCCTATACTACCACCGCTCGACTCCGCTATGCGGCCTGGCCGCGGCATGAGGCACGCCACCCAGTACGTTGGCCGCTATGTGTGATTTACCGTCATTTCTCGTGTATCGAAGAATCAAAGATAAGCTGACTGTATCTACTACGAGGACGGGAAATGTGGTGTGTAGGGACGAGCTTGCGTACAAAATGGTGACTTGTGCTACAATGCATGGAATGATGGGACGTTTTGGCGTACAGAATGGACTGACTGACATCTTGGTACCAGAACATTGATAACGCAGCTGTGGGGATGCTCTTCAGGACGGCGACGACGGACAATCGGTGCCCCTTACCGTGACATGAACGATCGGACGATCAGAGCGAAGTTACAAAGTCCATGAGGTGCGGTATACCCATCTTCGTCTTGAAGGTACACCTTCCGTCTAAGTCAATGCGCCGCCCTTCCCAGTCATCGAAGAGCGGCGTCCACCCCCACTCCCTCCGACTCTTCTTCACCACCCGTCCAGGAACCGCGAACGCAGGCGAGTCGACCCTCCTCAACGGAAGTCCCCTTGAGGTATGCTGGGCACATAGGCGCATGAAGTCGAGGAGCGCATCGTGCGTCGACGGCTGTCGCACGAGCTCCGGGTCGCGCGTCCGATATATGGGCAGGGGGCACAGCATGACATGGATCGTGCCCTTCACGGTGAATAGGACCGACAGGAGGCCGACATATCGCGGGTCGTTCTTCTTCTTCATCAGAGCCTCGAGCTCCGGATACCGTGGGCAAGCGTCGCCCGACAGTGCCACGATGTTCGGATTGGCCTTGACGAGGCCGTCGCAGGGGTTGAGGGCCCACCGTTCGATTACCCAGGCATTTCCCGGGTTGGGGTACGGGACCTTGATGGGACTGACGGTGATATTCATGCAGATTGGGGCGGTGGCGGACATGACACGCTCGATACCTCCTGGTACCAGGAACACCGCTGCATTGATGAAGTGGCCGAATGCCCATTGATGCATTTGCCGAAATCGTGCAATAGAGAGATACGTGAGGTGAACTCGTCGATGCGGCTTGATAGCTGGAATGGGGAAGGAACGGGTCCGGATATGATGTCCGACGATGGAATCTCGACTCGTACACTTTGCTCGGATGGCTTCATACGACACATTGGCCTGTCTCACGTGTTCAGTATCAGTAAGGAGGTATGAGAAATTCAACTCACTTGTGCATTCTCCACGCTAATCTCTGGCACTCTTGGTTACAGTACAGGATGACCGAGCATCCGGCGCATTTCCTGAGCTTCTTCCCTTGTGATTCCCTTGCTCCACATTGAGCGCATTCACCAGGAGTCAAGTTAGATACGACATCGACTACATCAAGCTCGGCTTTGGGATGGCTCATTTGAAGACGAGAGGTGGCGATGTGAATAGTAGTAGGAAAGAAAGCGTGCTGTGTCGGCGTGGACCAGCGGTTGACCATACTATATGCGCCGCAAAGCTCAAATACTATGACGCCACGGCGGTTCTAACTTCTACGTCTTCGATCTCTTGCCGACTCTTACTTACCGGCCGTACCGAGGATCCCGGGGTCGCTGTAAGTGTAGTATTTGCCGGATCTACTGCTTCGTCATTGGAGTTATACAGGACAACCAAGTTTCCTCTACCTCTTCGAAACATCGCAACAAATGCTGTTCAAGAGAAGAACCCCAGCGTTGCGTCACTCTACTACGGAAAAGGTCAACCGTAGGCCTGTCAGGTACTACGTGGTAAAACCATCGTTCCAGCTCATGTCGCACATGTCAACGTTGATACTAACTCCATCCTGCTAGTTGAACCCTCACGCCTTCTGCCATATGGTCGTGGGCTACTTGTCACACATCGCGCTTGGAGCTGCTATGCACGCCTAGGTATACGCGCACATGTGGGCGATTGCAGCACCGTCGAACACTCTAGGCATATGCATCATCTGTGCGGACGGAACTATCCGTCAAGACTACGAACCTGCTACGGCAATCCGGATCGGCAGAGATGGCATTGAAGACCCTACCGCGGGTCCAACTCTAGATCTGCCGTAGAGGAATACAGAGCCACTTGTGCTGTAGAAGCCGGGCAACGTGGTACCAATTCGGATACAAACTTTGTCGATCATCTACCTTCCTCTCACGTTGATTCGAAGGTTCGAATCCTGCCGCTTATCCTGTATCTTCATTTACAAAGAGTCAAAAAAAGACAAGAAGGACGTTTTCTAGCTCACACCCCACCTATTAGTGGACATATCCATGAACTGTCCGGGATACTCATCTACTCAACTTGAATTCAGTGCGGAACGGCACAGGCGCAAACCCGTGGCCACGACCATGGTCCGTGATACACTAATCAATTGCAAACACTGAGAAGTAACCTACACCCGTCACAATATCTTGAACAACGTAAGGAGCTCCCAAGGCAGCAGGTCCGTCGTTCGTTGTGCGCCGTCATAGATGGGTCTGATGCACCGTTCGGGGAGCCGTTCCCATCTCCACGACTTTTTCGACCGCGACTGCACCAAACGTCCCACCTCAGGCTCTGCTTTCGTGCGGTCTTCAGCCTTGCGAATGACATAACCCCCAGCGATGGCATTTGCGCACACTTGGATCAGATCTCCAAACGCAGCCCGTGTCGGTTCGTCCGCATATGAGTCGCGGACGTGTCGCACGCTCAGGCGGTAGAGGAAGAACTTGGAGAGCGGGACGAGGCCAACTACGCCCTCGATAACAAGCGCGGTGAGCAGTGCACCGGCAAATGAGGGCCCTACAGCTCCGTCTCTGCGAATCTCCTCGTTCATCGCCCTGCAATCCCGCATTGCGTCCTCCCATGCATCACGAAGATAGTCATGGGAGTCTTTGTGGGTTATGCGGGTCTGCATGAGTCGGAATGCGGACGCGGGATTGCCGGAGTCTGTGTGTTTCTCCGGCTGGAGTTGCAGCACGCATGCTCGAGAATTCTTCAGGACGAACTCCCACCCTCCTGCGCGGTATACTGCGGCATTGACAACAGTGGTGAGCGACCAATAGTGTGTTGCGATCCATTCGTTGAGTGTCTGTCTCAGCGCAAGAGGAGTAGCGTAACCCAACCCGTTGAGAGCCTGAGGTCTCAGACGGCACATCTGTCTGGATTGTCATCGACATCGGTCAGTTCGTGGACAGCGCATGAACTGCGGCACAGTGCACTGAGTGGCTCACTTGTGCACAGGCCACGCGGCCTTTTGACATTCCTTGCTGCAATACTTGACCACCGAGCAGCCGGCGCAGCGCTTCAGCTCACGTTTGTGTGTGACTTTGCAGCAGTGTTCACAGTATGTCACTGGGGTGTCGGTGGGGTCGTACCCGTCGGCGACCGTGAGGCTGGACATGGTGGTGGTCGAGTGATATGTCGTGATGATCGGGTCTTCGTGCGCACGTCTCAAAGCCCTGGACGCCGAGAAAAAGAAAGAACAATGGGTGGAAAGACAATGGGCATATATCTAAGCTTCATGTTAGGTGCGGATGATAGGAAAGGATCAGCGAGTTACAAAGGAAGGCGGGTGGAACGACTAATTTGACAAATGAGTCAACTCAGGTAATTACTGTTGTTTTTAAGATCGTCTCACCTGCCTCACAACGCCTGTAAGAAGCCAGTATCCGTTATGCAATGTAAATGATTGGCGTACGTACGCGACGAGTTAGCTACACCTCGATACCCAACACTCTCAACGACTGCACGAATCCATCGCGTGTGTTCTTCGCCTCTAGCAGCTCGAAAGTCTTGATCCCGACGTTCTTCTCTTTCCTAGCCTTGAAGCTCTCCAAGACCGTGACTTCCAACTTTGGTGTAAAAGTCGTGTCGACGAGCTCAATCCTTGCCAGTTGCGTGCAAAGAGGATCCCGGCGCTCAACGAACGACGGACCTGCTGCCTTGGGACCTCCTTACGTTGTTCAAGATATTGTGACGAGTGTAGGTCAAGACTTGGGCTTGTGGCTCGATCGTGACAACTGTCCTGATGGGAATCGCATAGGACTAGCATAAGCAATACATCATGATCCCAAATACGTCTCTAATCCCATCACATCTAGGGCATGGACGATCTATTTGACAGCATGATCACTAGTGTTTGCAATCTATTTATGTATCACGGACCACGGTTGTGTAAGTGGCCACGGGTTTGCGTCTGTCACATTCCCTACCCCACTGGCACTGGATACAAGTTGAGTATCAGGCCGTCACAGGATAGTCCATGGATATGTCCATTAGGTAGGCTGTAAGCTAGAACACGTCAGTTCTTCTGTCTTTTTTACTCTCTGTGAATGGAGATACGGGTATGACAAGCAGCAGGATTCAAACTTTCGAATCACAAGTAGCTTTGTATTCGTTCCTCCATATATGTAAGAGTTGGACTAGCGGTAGGGTCTTCGATGCATGCTACCTCGGCCGATCTCGATTGCCGTAGGAGGTTCTTTGTATACGAGGTCTCCAGATAGACCAGCACAACGTCGTCAGACGGCCAGTGAGACAAAGTGAGAAGGAATTGAAAGTGAGTGAAAGTGAGTGAAAATGAACGCAAGTGTTATTGTTCACTTTACTTTGAAGTTAAATAACTTCAGTGAGCTTAAGTAAGGAAAGTTGGCTTAACGGAAGTGAGAATGTGAACCGTCTCTTATATCGTTTCACTCCTCTCCCATCATCCTCGACCCTGCCCTCGACCCTCGGCGCACCATGGCGACGACGACGAAGAAGACAAACGCATCTGAAACGTCTGGACACAGGGAGTATAAATACTCTCAAGAAATCTCGCAAATGATGTTCGTCTTTGGCGAGGTGCAGGACCCAAACCCGGAGACGGTCAATCTAGTCGAAGACATCGTTCGTAGTCAGGTAATCGAGCTTGTGAGTCTTACTCTCTCTGAAATCACTTCGTGGGTCGTACTCTTTGTGAAATTGTTTCGCGGGGCGCTGAAAGGGCGAGATGTTCCTTAGATTCTCCAAGCTCGTGCACTCGCAAACCGGCGAGGCGCACGACATCTCTCTGCCGAAGACCTTATCTTCCTCATCCGCCATGACCGCGCGAAGGTCAACCGTCTCAGAACATACCTCTCGTGGAAGGACGTACGGAAGCACGCGAAAGACTCGGACGGTCAGGCAGGTGCAGGCATAGACTCGGTGGAGACACTCGAGGATGGTGCAGACGGTGAGTGGCTGCGGCACGCACCGTACTCTATGAGCCAACGTTCCCCTCCCCTCTCACCTCCTACTCCACACGGTCTGTAGAAAAGCTCACCGCGAAGGCGCAGAAGATTACGATCAAGCTCCCCTGGGAAATCATGACGATGTTCTCCGACGTCCTGCCAACGGACGACGAAGAGGACGAGGACGACATCGAGGCGCACGAAGCCTCGATCCTGCGACTCAAGGAGGCCGACGACGCAACACGCGAGATGACGCGCGAGGAGTACCAGCACTACTCGGACTGCCGGCAGGCGTCGTTCACGTACCGCAAGGCGAAGCGCTTCAAGGAGTTCCTCAACCTCCCTCCCTCGCTCGACTTCAAGACCGGGGACGACACCGTCGACATCGTCGGCTTCCTCGCGTTCGAGATGGTCCGCGCGCTCACGATTGCGGGCTTGGAGGTGAAGAAGTCGCTCGAGGACGCGTACCTGCGCGATGCCCCGCACCATGGGTCGTCGCCCCTCCTGGGCAAGCGGAAAGCGCAGTTGGGGTTGGGAGCGGACGCGAAGAGGATGCGGAGGGAGGAGAGCCCGGAGCATGAGGATCAGCCGTTGCCTGTGTGTTCACTGTTCCTCCCCCCTCCGGAAGCTAGGACTGCGTTGCGTCCTGAGCACATGCAAGATGCGTTCGCGCGGATGCAGGGCGACTGGTCGCAGCGGCGTTCTGCGGGCATGCGCAATTTCAGAGGCGGGCTCATTCGGACTACAGTTAGTCTCATCTAGATCGAATGTTAGAATCCTGTATATCTGGGACCATCGTTGCTCGAGTTTTGTATATGTTGCGTGTGTATTGTCTATCGTTTGTCTACTGCATGTACTGTACTATAGCTTGTTTATCACCACTGCATTGCGTCTAATATACATGTTACATTGGTTTGGTTACATCATGACTGCAAGTCCGCTTTTTGCCCAAGAAACGCTGCCGCTATTGGAAGAGCAGCGATGCCGCGATGTCCAGGTTGCCGCCAGCCGCATCTAACGAGCTGATGGCGGCCTCTCTTGTTGTGCCTAATCCCACAAGCATCGAGATATGTTCTTCCGGATACCTGCTCTGCGTCGCTGCCTGTGGTGCTTGACTTGACTGCACGCGTCCCGCACCCGTCACAGGCGCAGGCGCCGCCCCCAGCGTATGGCCCGTCCCCGGGAAGTGAGCGGCCTCAGCTCCCGACGGACCTGCTGCCGCTGCCCCACCCAACGCTGTTCCCGAGCCAGAAGCAGCAGCCGCCTGCGCCTCCGCGAGCTCAGGGTTGCGGGCCATCTCGGGGAGTTCGTGTTCGGGGAGGAAGGAGACCTCGCGGCCCTGGATGCGGAGGACGTTCTTCTCGAGGTCGATGCAGGCCTGGTGCGCCTTGAGCATGTCGAGCCCGAAGAGAAAATCGACGGCACGTCCCTCCATGATGGTGAAGGAGCAGGGGAGGTGGAGGTCTGCGAGCTTGAGTTGGGCGCTGTGCACGCGTCCGAGGATCTTGGCTGTCCCGACGCCTTGTGCGATTCCGGCGAAGCGGCGGTCGATGAGTCGTGTGAGGCTACGGCAGGTGTGTGAGCGTGGTGAATGGCGAGGGGGAGGGGGACGAGAGCTTACCCGCATGCGTCTGCAGCTTCGGGGCTCACTGACAACAGCACGGGGACGCGAGATGGTGAGGTTTCGACTTTTGGAAAACAGAGATTCACGTACGGATGGTGCTTTGTGCTCCGCTATCCACGAACGCCTTCATAGGGTGGCCATTGACTTCGACAGGTATACTACGCTGATCAGCGCTTCTGATCGTGTCCCACACACCCAACAGGACTCACTAGAGCATGGTCACCCGCCCGAACACCTCGGGAGAGTACTCCAATGCGTGCTCCATGTTCTCGAGGACGGCCTGCTGCTGGATGGCCTCCTCGATCCGGCGCTGGGCCTCGATGCTGAAGGGATCGCCCTCGAGTATAGCGCGTTCGCGCTCGGCTTCTAATTGGCGTTGGTGTGTTGTGCGGATGAGCTCAGCGAAGCGGGCGGGGCTGTTTTGTGCTGCATCGGCGAGCTCTGGGTTTGCCTATGCGCAGGGGAGAGACAGTCAGCATTCCGCGGTGAAGCGAGAAATACGTAGGGAGAGGAAACTCGAATGACCGAGATCGGGATACTCACTCGTTGAAGCTGGGCCATGAGCGCAGGGTCCCCAAGAATCTGCAGTCGCATCATCTCCGCGTCCTGCTCCATTGACCTGCACCGAGCAAGTCCTTCATCCGTGCGCGTTCTCACTAGGAGAGCATGCAACGGCGCACGCACCTTCCTGTCCCCGCGATATGCACCTTCTTCCGGAGGACAAGCATCGCATTGTCCCCGACCCCGCTCTCGCGCATCGTGGCCTTTGGATTGTTCAGGTCGCGCCCCTCGTAGGAGATACTTTGGTCGCTGACGGGGATCCCGGACTGCTCGTATCCACTTCTCGTCAGCACCAATCGCGGAGAGATGGAACGTACGTTACCTCTGCCTCGAGGAGGACCATGACGTTCTCGAGCTCCATGTTCGGGTCAATCTCAACGACAAACGACTGCCCGAGCTCTGTAATAAATGTGAGCTCCATACTGGACGTGGAATAGAGACGTCAGTGAGGGGTGGATGTGGTCGTGGTCGAAGCTTGGCTGTGGCGTGAAGCTGGGATCGAGAAGTCAGACAAACGCTCAGAGTAGTGATCCAGAATGATTGCTTCGCTATATGTCTTGCACAATATCTGTAGATGTGCCAGGTAAAATAGAAGTAAATGCGACGTAATTCGGTGGGCAATGAGTAGGAGGGCATAGTTTTTGAAGCTTGCGCGTACTTATGTGGATTTCCCAATATGGTATACTAGACGCCCGCCTCACACTGTTCTTGATATCATATAACAGTGCTTCACTCTGTTCCCTCATCTAGCCGCATGCTCCTCCTTCCGCTGCGATTCTGCGGAGATTGATGCAAGACTCGAAGACAAGCGTCGTTGCCTAGCCATGCCACCACCACCCGCTGTGCGGGTGATTGTCAGACTCCCATACACTCGACCCGACGACGCGCCTGCGAATCCTCCTCGAGTGCGTTTCTGACAGCATTCCTCCTGTTGCAATCTTTTAGAATTTCCTTGCAAGTCTAGATAGAATGGAACGCTGACAAGGAGTATATCCTGTGGGAGGTCATCGCTAAGAGCCGCGCCACAGAGGGCGCGACCCTAGATTGTATGTACTCATTCTTTCCCTATATTTTCACGTCCATATCCGGCGGACGACTCCCTGCTTCATTGCTATCCATACGAGATGATTGCTTATGCCAAATTCTTCGATTTAGGGAAGGGCCTTGCAGCACACCTTCAAGTCCCTCTGCCATACCTGCTCTATCGTACCCAAGTACGCTATGAGGAAGACCTGCGCGGTCTCCAAGGTCTCGGATTGCACACTCCTTCAGTTGCATTCCCCTCCGCTTCCTCCCCTCAACGCGCCCCAGGCCAAGGCGAGTACTTCCCGCGAATACCCGACCCGAACCGACCCCCTCTTCCACATCGTGACTCCGCCCATACCCGCCTGGGCTCCTCGTCGTCCGCCACAGGCGGCATGACCTCGACTTCTGGAACCGTGCCTGGCACGAGCACCCTACGGCCGCATATCGGCGTCCGTGCACGCCTGAGCTCTCTAGGACATGCACACGGCCGCGCGCTGGCGCAGCTTCGGTTGCCTACAGGTGCTGACCATATTCAAAGCCCGCTGTCTGCCAACCTGCCAGCAGGATATCCGAGGCCGGCGAAGAAGGTCTCATCATCCTCCATGATTACGCTGCAAGGCCCGAAGAAGGCGCGCTCGTCTCTGCTCAGGCCGCTCTCGCCCGCTTCATCGCGTGCAGGCTGGTCATCGGATGGAGTGAATGGAGGAGAGGACACGAGTGAGGATGAGGACGAGAGTGACGAGGAGGCACGGAAGGAGGAGGAGGCGGAGAAGCAGGAGTCGTTGGCGCGGAAGTTACAGAAGCTGCAGGACCTAATGACGAAGGACGCGCTGGGTTTGGTGGTGGACCGAGTTGCCAGGGCCTCCAAGACGAACGGGAGCACGCCAGGAGATTGCAAGCCTCGAGGAAGAACACGTCCGTTGTCAGTAGTCACTAGTGCGTCTTTGTCTTCATCCTATCCTCGGTCGAGGAGCCAGAGCAATCAGAGCTTGTCGAGTGCAAGCGTAGACTCTCCTCAAGGGTCTATCCCCTCTATCCCTTCGCCTTCACCGCAGTTGCATAATTACAGGTACGAATACCCCACCCCCGCACACCCACACACCCACACACGCCATCACAGTCAGGGTTTCAACGCGTATCCCGGCTCTAACGGATACCACCAGCCCACGCGATGGCAGTCGCAATCTCAGTCCATTTCCTCGCACTCGTTATCACACTCGCAATCTCGTTCCAATTCCAACTCCAACTCCAACTCGGTTTCTAATCCGCAGTCACCGTCTCGCATATCCTCCCCAATGCCCGTCGCGCGACATCTCGGGACCCCGGAGAAGAGCTCGTCCCCACCTGTGCTCTCTCCTGGGAGCGTGCGGGGGCACACGAGCACGGCGCATACGCGGACGGTCAGGCGGAACGCGTCTGGGCTGGTCGTGGGGACGCCGACGACCGGGAGCGAGGCGTCGAGCTTCAGCGACCTGAGCGATGCGAGCTTATCGCAGTCGGCGTTGGAGAGCTCACTGATGTCGAATGTCAAGGGTGGCGGGTCCCGTCTGTACGTGTGTTCTGCCTTTGTCTCTCGTGGATATTTACTGAGAGTGATAATGTGAAATGCAGGTCATCTCGGGACCCTCGCTCCTCGTAGACGAGATCGTACAGCCGCGCGTCTAAGATCCTCGAACTCGTCTCAGTGACTCAGTCAACTGGATCGGCAACATCGCCGCCTTCCCTCCCGATCCTTCATCTACCCTACCTAACAATCCGCGCGACTACCCTTAGGCGATGTACCTCGTCCACGCACCCGCCTATATCACTCCTTCCGCTTCCACCGCCCCCGCTATGAGGAACCCGACCACGGACAAGGACGCCGTCGTCCGGGGCAAACGGCGCATATTTCTCTCCCCGCGCATTGCACTCTACATCTTCCACCCAGTTGTCACGGCCTCTGCCCTCGCCCACCCACGTACGCTTTACATCGCGCAACCAACCAATTCTGGTCATATTACGGGGAGGAGCTTTTGCCATTGCCCGTCGTGATTTATGCTGAACGGAAGTTGTGCCTTGGCAAGGAGTGGCTTTTTACGGGCGTCGTGAGTCAGGTGAGACGAATAACGACACCGGTCAGTGTGGGTGTAGCTGTGATTCCTGAGTTGACCTTATTTTTCCCAAGTAGTCGTTCAATCCGCCCTCCTTTGTAACTCGGTTGTACTAACCTATCTTCCGCTCCTATAATGAAGCTTAGACCACGCGCCGCCCGATATATATGCCAATTGTCGTTCCACCCATTGTTCTTTCTTTTTCTCGGCGTCCAGGGCTTTGAGACTTGCGCACGAAGACCCGATCATCACCACGCGTCACTCGACCACTACCATGTCCAGCACGGTCGCCGACGGGTACGACTTCACCGACACCCCAGTGACGTATTGCAGCAAGGAATGGCGGCATGGCCTCTGCACAAGTGAGCCACTCAGTGCACGGTGTCGTAGTACATAGCGCTGTTCACGAGCTGACCGATGTCGATGACAATCCAGACAGATGTGCCGTCTGAGACCCCAAGCTCTCAACGAGTTGGGTTACGCTACTCCTCTTGCGCTGAGACAGACACTCAACGAATGGGTCGAAACACACTATTGGTCGCTGACCACTGTTGTCAATGCCGCAGTCTACCGCGCAGGAGGGTGGGAGTTCGTCCTGAAGAATTCTCGAGCATGCGTGCTGCAACTCCAGCCGGAGAAACACACAGACTCCGGCAATCCCGCGTCCGCATTCCGACTCATGCAGACCCGCATAACCCATAAAGACTCCCATGACTGTCTCCACTAGGGATGGGAGGACGCAATGCGGGACTGCAGGGGTGTTCATAGACGACCTCGCGCAGGCTTTAATAAGACATGCCTGAGGGGTCCGGACGTCGGGAATCCTGTACCCTGACGGTGATTCTACCTGAGGGCGACCCATTAGTAGCATTGGCGAAGCTCACCGGGGTGGTGTCGTGACTGGTGACTGGTGAGTGGATGTTGGTGGAGGTAGGTGCGGGCACAATGGGCATCGGGTGGGGAGGGCGCTCCACGTGGCCTGGTGGCACAGGCTATTCCCGCCACCGTGAAAGATGTTTTACCATGTAGTAGTGAAGCATGGCGGTGTCAAGTAGAACCCACCAATATTGTCAACACATGGGGCACGATAGCATACTTTCTCCCGGATATGGTGAACATTCGGTAAGAAAGGTCTGAGTACTTCTACCATAATCGAGGAGGAGTTTCGTAAAATGTGGTGTAAGCTCTTTGTAGACATGACCATACCTCTTCGGGTCGATACAACACATCTACAAAGAGGTTGGCAATACCCACGCCTGGTTATGGTAGAGGTATTTAGACTCACCTTACTGGATTGTTCACCATATCCCGGGTAGATTATCCTTTCATGCTCCCTGTGCAACGGAGAGATCTACTCATTATAGCAATGTTATTTTTTCGCGCGCCGGCGCTTTTAAGGCGCTTGAGGCCGGGAAACCCCGAGTCGCGCGCTTATGGGCGCTCAAAGCGCACTGCCAGCTGGCATCTCCTAATAAATGCCTGTTTCCTCCCACCTTTGTGTGATATGGAACTGCGAACAGTGTCTAGAGACTCAAGAGCCTCTATTTCTGTCATTCGTCTTGAGCAAAATCATTCAGAGAAGTCCTATGCTCTCGAGAGGCTTTCTAATTAGGCGCCTGTGGACGCGCGGCTCGGGGTTTCCCGGAAGAAAGCGCCTGCGCGCGAAAAAAAACGCGATTTCCGTGAACATTGCTGTAAATAATGAGTCAAGCGCCGCCTGTCTACGGGATATGCCGGGATGTCGATCCGATCCGATCTTGGCGCTTGCCAGGTCTTCAAGACTTGGTTGTCATCGTCCAACTTGCACAACTTCCGCTGTCACTAACATCCGAGTCCTTGTAGTTCATTGCAAGCTCCTGGGTGATTACAGTCGGCATGGAGAGCGCCACAACGGCTACTCTCCTTTACTTTGAAAAGTGCGGCATGCACCTATCCCACACTCAGGCTCTCCCAATATTTATCACCTCGAGGTTCATCACGCTTCCCGTGTGAAGTTTGTGCGTTTGATATCCTGCGGTGAGCCGCCCTTCTCGTTATTGCACCATGTGAATGAGACCGATAGACATACAATTGGAAGCTCAGATGTAAAACGAAGCCGAATTTTGTCACAGAACTTGCGGAAATCCCGCATTCTTCGATTGCACCGACTACGCACATTACAAACTCAATATGTGAGCGTTCTTCTAATCATCTACCTTGACAATCCGCAGCTCGGCGGGAGAAGGGCGACGTGGGGAACTCATCACAAAATTCACGAATTATTCATACTGGGCTCCGACTGTACACATAAAAGCAGCTGTACGACGCAGATTGCGCCACCGATACGCTTTCACGTCTCCCACTCACTATGATTAGCTCGAGCTGTTCACCCATGGTACGCCTCTCTTGAGCTCATTCGAGCTGACTGACATTGACATCGAAGTCAGGACAGCTTCACAAGGGATACTGCATCTTTTCTCGAAGTTGCTTCCCCTCCTCTCACCACCTTCTACGTGGGACAAAGAGGCTCCGCACTTCCGCTTGAAGTCGAGCACAACATTATCGAGCACCTTCGCGGCGACTATGCTGCTCTCAAGATGTGTGCTCTGGCCTCTAGGGACTGGTCCTCACTCTGCCAGCGATACCTCTTCCAAGGAGTCCGTGCCATTGGTACAGAGAACCTTGACGACATTGCGTCGCTCTTCCGCGTGTGTCCGGATATCCGTGACACACTCGAAGTTCTCACTATCTCCGGGGAAGGGTACAGCAAAGGAGCCGTTGTACATCTCAGCGCACTCATGAGCGTGATCACCTGCCTTCCAAAGCTGCGGGAGTTACAGATCGTCAACCTGCCACTTACGTTCGACACCAACCTTGTCGATCCTTCGACCCGCCAGTCTGTCGCTCAGCTCAGGCTCATCTCCGAGGCATGTCGGCGGGAAGACTTCCTGTGCATGATGAGCATCGTCAGCGCCTTCACTCGCATCGAAGAAGTGCAGCTGACAGTAATCAACGCCGAGCCCCTTGACTGTAATCTTGATGCCGCCGAGTACGATCTACCCCGTAGACGTCTTCCTGAGCATCTAGTCCAAATTGACTGGTTCAAGACGCGTCAAGTGGACGAGCAGTGGTTCCCCATCTTGCTCGCCTCTCTCCGCGCAATGGGAGCGCTCGCAGAGGGCCAGCTCGGCCTCGGTGTCCTCTACGAGCCTCAAGCCAGGTCCTCTCTACCCGCAACCATAGAGGACCACGAACGTACCCGCGCACTGATATCGGGATATGGAGGCTTCCTCCGCTCTCTCGGATCTGCTGTACGGCAGCTCGACCTTAGTTTCCTCCACTCTATCTCCACCGGACATATTGGTGAGCACCATTCTTCTCTTTCCCCGCATCACAATTTGGGGCCTGGAGCTCGGCTGACGGAGTTATCTTTTTATGAAATGATGCGTTACGATCATCATACCACCCTTCTCCGGGCCCGCAGTCTTTGCTGGAAAGTGGGACGTACTCGGGCTTTCCGCGTGCCCGAATCTGCAGCGGCTCTCGCTCTACCTCAATCTCGCACCCCTCGCCGAGGACGCGTACGCGCAGAGGATAATGACAACCGCGCTCGACGCGTACGCGGACATCCTCGCGCAGAACGAGCTCATTGCGCTGCGAATGCTCACCCTCCACATCGCCGTCGAGACCGAGGACAGCATACTGTTCGAGTTCGACTGGAGGCGTTTGGACGAAGCCATTGCGAGGCTTCCCGCGCTGCAGGTCGTCTGGCTCGTCGTGCGCTACCTCACACCGGCCATGTTCACCGAGCCGTTCTACGAGATCCTGCCCCGGACGAACGGGGCGAAGGTCATGCTGTTCTCTTGCTCGGCGGTAGGTCTCGTTACTGTTATATGCAGATGTGTGTATGCGGAAATGCTGACGCATTGCTGGGTGACGATCCAGCCCCGACCGAGTCGCGAGACTGCTCAGATTCGGATGAGGGACAGGACCGCGAAAAACAAGAGACAATTGGCTGCGTTTGCATCCATTGCCCACAAACATCGCAACAAAATTGGGGCGAGGACCGTTGCCAGTTTGCAGCAACCAGCTAGGATAGAAATTGCGTCTGAGTCTGACTAAGAAGAACGAGGTGTCATGGAAAGAACGAGAGCTTGTAATACACAGGTGTATCTCTGGCTGAATGAACCGTGTAGGAAATTGCCAATGTAAAACGACTGTCATAACTCGTGTAAGATGGCCGTGTAGGAACCTGTAGAATGGATTTGTTCGCTGGTCATCGCTCCAGGAACCATGTGTCAACGGTGCTCAAGTTTGCCATACAGTTGAGTTGCGATATATACAGCGCGAAGCTCGCACTGGAGCGTAGCGCTTATATGGAGTAAGTACATGCTAGCTAGCGTACATAAGAGAATAACCGTGCACTGCAGAAAAGCAACTTTACATAGCGAGAAATCGAGATCGTGTTGAAGATGCCTGTACGATACGACAGGGGCGGTCTAGCAGAGCATAGCTTATTATACAAAAAACCCACATACAATAAGATAGTGACCGACCAGTCCTACCCCAAGGCCGTGCGCAGTTCACTCTGCCTTGAGAGCCCCAATCCGCCCCTCCTTCGGCGGCTTGGACGGCGACCCGGTATTCGAACCACCTCTGCCCGGGAGATGGAACCTGAACAACCCGACGGTGTTCCCGAACCCAGCGAGACAGCACCCAGACGTGCTCACGAACGGCGACACCCGCGTGAAATGCAGCCGCGGCACGACAGTCCTCCGCTTCGGCAGCGGGGCGGTCAAGCGAACGGAGCCAGTACTCGCGTCCGTCTCGTACTTGCGCCGTCGGGGCGGTTCGTGGGCATGGCTCAGAGCAAGCAGCGGCGATGCTTGCAGACGGCTCTCGCTCGGATCGAATGTCCACAGCTCCCACCTGTCCAGTGCAGCCGCGGTCAAACCGCCCGAATGCGAGGTATCTAGCGAGAGTTGGCCTTTTGGGTCGGTGTCGGTTCGCCGAGGGACTTGCGTGCGTGGTCGACGACGGATACCGACGATCTTGTCGTGCCCGATGTCCCACCCACCACGCTCAGTCGTCGCTTCGGCCACGCGAACAACGACCAGACTTTGCCATATTGAGGGCTGTGGAGACGTAGCGAGGAAGCTCGACGCCGGTGTGACGTCTTGAGGTCCAACGGGATTATCGGTCTCAAAATAGTCTGGGTGATTCAGGAAGAACGTCTCGGATGCCCGGCGCAGATCCTTCTCTGATGCTCGACGTGAATGGACGCCATGGCCAGACACCGGGAATATGGTGGGTGGGGAGGAAGAGACAGAAGACATCCTGGAGCGCGTTCGGACTGGAGTATTTGTGCCAGTGGAGGCAACCGATACGCTACTGCCGCTACGAGAACGGTGGCTGAGTAGGCTAGAACGGGGAGCTTGTTGAGGAAGGTTGCGAGGACATGCGCAGCGTCGTGTCGGTAGAGTCAGATACGCGCGGTAGAATTGGACAATGTGTCCGACAGAGAACGTGACAGAGAAGTTCTCGACGGGTAGCTCTCCGCACGTCGTACAGATCGAGGTGTGCACTGGCGAAAGTTTCAACACATTGATGTCGCCGAAAGGCTCATCAAGGATGAAGAGACATTCGCGCGTGCACGGATCCCAGAGTGAGATGACGCCGGCCTGAGTTGCCGCGCCTACGATGATTCTTCTCGCGCCGTCCAGCTCGACGCTGCAGACATGCACCTTCGATACGAGGTCTGCAGGATTGCCGGCAGAAAGGATGCACTCGCCGGAAAATACGGCAGTAGAATCCTCGACGTTGCATACCTCTAGGATTCCATCATCAAGCGAGAACCCGACCAACAACCGCCCATCCGCCTGGATGGGTAGAAGCATGGATTTCATGACCGAGGCAGCACGTGAGGGTGTGATGTACCGGGGGTTTGCCAATGATAAGATGTCCCATTCGACCACTGCTCCGTTCTCGTATGAGGCATACAGGTGGCAGGTTAGTTCCGTCGACGATCCCACTGGGGGGCTGGTCGAGGTAACCACGGGCGCGGTAACTCCCGATGAAGATTTCATCATGCCGAGGACATGCACCGACGTCACACCGGAGGTGAGATGTTCAAGGTGAAAGAGGGGGAGCGGTTTAATCTGGTCCTTCCCGATAAGGACCACAGCGATCGTCCCAGAACCGGTGCCCGCGGCGCAGATGTTGCCCATAGAGTTCATCGCGATGGCAGTAATGGTCGTCGCGGCGGATGGGGTGCTCGCACTCGCGAGAACGAATGCGGAGGTGTCGACGACAACGTGAGACTGTGTCTCCGTTCGCCATATCACGAATTCGTTGTGAAGACCAACGGTGGCGATAGTCTTACCGTCTTCGCTGGATGCGATGAGGTCGACATCTGTCGCGAACGCGCGTGGCAGGGTGGTGAAAGAGATGCTGCCCCCTTCGACTGCAGTGGACCCCTCGGAGCTAGGCGTTTCCGGCTCCGCAGCGTGTCTCTGGGCTTCCAGAAGCTCTGCGTCCTTCAATAGATACAGAAGAAGCCCGTAAAGCAACATCGTGGTTCCTGTGATAGGCATCACGAAGATCTGCAGAAGCCATACCACTGGTCGAACAGTACGAGACCAGAATCGTGAGGGACGGGGTCTGGAAGGTTTCTCAGGATGGGCAGTGATATCGTCTAGGGCCTCCGCGGTGGTGTCGCCATATACGAGGATAGTAGGAGATTCGATGCGAACGTGGACGAGCGTGTCACCGACGGGGTTAAGGATCTGCCAGACCCTTTGCGCAGGAGATGTGCTGTCGACCATTGAGTTTGTGGCCGTCTTCAGATTGGTCAATGGGTTTTGAGCAGGCTTCTTGACCGATTGCTTCCCACCGACTGCTTGGGGCGATGTCGTGTAGTACAATGCACCGGTTATGGCGAGAAGCTAGAGACGGCGTAATTCATCATTACACATCGTGTGTGAGCGCAGAGAGGGGACTCACTAAGAACAAGCTGATGTTCTTCGCAGGTCTTCCTCGCAGCACGCTCTGCACTGTAGTCCAAATCGAGCCCCACTTCGACTTCGAGGGTTGTGCTGCGACCCTCCTTGCGTCCGTGACCACAGACGGCGTGAGATTCGCGTTCTGTCGCAGAAGCTCGTCCAACTGAGAAACAATGTCAGCTTCAGCCAGAGAACCAACCATCACTGGCACTTGCCTCAAGGCGTTGTATATCAATGGATACAACAGTCACGAAGAAGGTGTGCACAAGGAACCAGTGGGCTACAAGAACCACGATAGAGAAGGCACAGAACTGCCTGATTGCGCCTGAAGAGAATACCGCGATGATTCCGAGAACAGTATTGTACGATACAACTTTGAGTGTGTTGGATGTGCCTGCATGACTCAGTCCGTGTGCTATTCGCTCTTTGACAGGGAGGGATATCGACGTCTTCACTACTGCATCCACCTATGAGAAAGGTCAAAAATCACTCCAAGAAAGTATGTATCAAAGTTCACGCACAATACTGGACATGTTTTCCACGCCAATGAACACGAGTATGATCGGGAATAACTCCCTCGGGACCATCGTGACTCGAAACCCGACCAACGCACAGACACTGACACTGGTGATGGTACTGACGGCAATCTCAACGAGGCCAGTGAACGCGAGACCTATGCGAGAGTGCACCATGTCCATGCGTTGAAACAGCCTGAAACAGTAGACGCTGAATGCTGTGTACGTCACATACGTGAATGCAGTAAGAATGGAAAAGCGGTTGCGCAAGGAGGCATGCTTGCGGTACTGTAGCAGGGTGTTGGCACGATGAGTGACACAAGATGTGATTAGTGTGGAGTTCCTGGAGAATTCGAATGAGGCGTACCTCCAGTGCAATCAACTGCGGCTCCTGTGCCAGCACCACCAATTCACCAGAACCTCCGCCCGCATCCTCCAGGGCATGCAGCCATTGGAAGTGGCCGTCATTTCCAAAACAATCCTTCTCAGAGAAGAAATAAGTGAGGACCAAGAACATGGCGGCATCGACACGGTGGGAAGTGGGGTCTTGAAGCTCGCGCCCCGCGAGCACCATATCCGGTGAGATCGGTACACCGGAGATAGATACGTTCTGTGAGAAGTTAATTGTGTTCAGGATGTGTTCGTCCGAGGCGAGTGACCGTTCGTCATGGTTCCAGAAGACGGAGGGACTTAGAACGAAACAAGAACCAGAACGAGTGTGGAGACATGGGAGGCCGCGCGATGCCATGGCTTCCGCTATTCGTCGTTCGAGCTTGAGTGTGGCGAGTAGCGTGCTCTTGTCTAAAGCCCCAAGACCTTCCTCCGGAGAAGCACTGCCCACCAAGACACGTTCTTCGCGGACTATGCCCTCCATACCGCACCTTGCCCGAGCAACTGAATCCGCCCTCACGCGGAGCGCGGGGTCACCCTCCCAAAGGTGTCGTAGGTCATGTTGTGCAAAGTAGCTTGATATGTCGTCTGGGGTGAGGAAGGAATCGAGGACGCGTAGGGTGAAGCCAGCGAAGTATTGGTTCTGCGATGAGTAGTAACTGGCGATAGCGGGAAACAGGAGTGATGTGATGACAACCGAGGAAACAAGAATGAGACGGATCTGGTGTGTTGCGCAGTGACTAGGGAGAGCAGATTTGAACAAGTGTGCAGAGAGAGAAGAGTCGCATACGCACATGCCGAAGCGGTAGAAGAACTGCGTCCCAAGCAGCCGTGCGCGTTGCAGCGCAGAGCCCAAGAGTCTGTGCATCCTTCCGCCCGACGTCAATAGGCCCCTCTTGTGGTCGTCTCAGACTTATATGTTGACGATAATCACGACAATCTTGAGCAGAAATGGAGAATGTCCCACAAAACGACGAATGAAACCTGCTAGACACTTTGAGGGGGACAGAAACAAGACCGCATTCACTGTACAACTCACCCTGGGTGTGTGCGTTCCCGCGTTCAAAAGCCC
This sequence comes from Fomes fomentarius, assembly GCA_022606135.1. Taxonomy (NCBI): domain Eukaryota; kingdom Fungi; phylum Basidiomycota; class Agaricomycetes; order Polyporales; family Polyporaceae; genus Fomes; species Fomes fomentarius. The sequence continues at coordinate 803,735 of JABYQN010000001.1, forward strand.
CAAGTAGATAGAGACAAAAGGTTCATAATGACTAGGCGAAGCAAGAAGGAGATGGAGAGTGTCAAAGACTGGTCAAAGACCCAGCGCCGTGACTGCATGCAGGCGTCCCGGTCGGACTGCGGGCGTCAGGGCGCGTCAGGCTCGGAATCATCCTGCAGACTACAGTCTCGCCGCGCTCGCGGGGTTGCTCGACGCCTTGAGCATGTTCAACATCACCGTTCGCATCCCCAGCGTCGCAGGGCAATTCTCATGATGATATAGACATATTCGCGCTCTTTGGCCGTAGTAGTCGCGAGCTGGCGCGTACGAACACAGATCTCGGCCTTTGCCGAGTGTTAGACGCTAGGCGTGCGCTGTATGTACGTCGAGCGACGCGTCTCGTGAACCGTACGACTTGTCCAAGATGCAGTCCCTCCAGCACGTCTCGAAGACGGCCTTTCGCTCGTCGACGAGCAGAAGATGTGAGTGTGATAATGAATTTAATTAAACGCTATGTTGCTGACGAACGCAATGGTGAGCAGGGATGCACATGACCGCGGCGCGGAGCGCGGTCTCCAAGCTTGCGATGCCTGCCATGTCGCCAACGATGACGGAGGGTGGGATTGCGTCGTGGAAGAAGCAGGAGGGTGAGGCTTTCCAGGTTGGCGATGTTCTTCTCGAGATTGTACGTGCGCACACAGTCATTTCGTCATAAACACAAGTCAAGGCATGGGAGCGCCCTGACACCAATCGCTACTGCAGGAGACGGACAAGGCGACTATTGACGTAGAGGCACAGGACGATGGTGTTCTAGGGAAGATCCTGGTGCGTGCGGTCATTCTGTGTGGTTGAAGATGCGCTTACGCTGGCGTTGCAGGCACCCGACGGCACCAAAAATGTGCCAGTGGGCAAGACCATCGCGCTTCTCGCGGAAGACGGTGACGACATATCCAACCTCGAAGTCCCTGCGGACGAGCCTGCGCCGTCTCAACCCACTCCCCAACCCTCCTCTTCGTCCTCACAACCAACGTCTGCAACTGAAAAGAAGACCCCCGCTCCTCAGGATTCGTCCGAATTGCACCACCCCACTTCCTCACGACCTCTCTTCCCTTCCGTCTTGCGGCTCGTCCAAGAACACGCTATCTCTCAGAGCGACTTTGACAAGATCAAAGGCACGGGTGTGCGTGGTATGCTCACCAAGGGCGACGTCCTTGCACATCTTGGCCTCGCGTCTGCACCGACTGGCACATATCGCCAGACTTCGCCGCCAGACTCAAAGAAGGACACGAAGACTGCTGCGAAGACTGAGGCGGTTATCCTAGACGGCCCTGCAGTCCGCAGGCTGATCGTGGCCAATTTCCTTGAGACGTCGATCAAGGCACGGTCGGCTGCCGGTAAGTTTCTTGTCATTCGCGCGAGGAAGTTTCTACTGACAGGCTTCTGCAGTACCAAAAGAGCCCGCAGACTTTGACTCCGTGATCGCGGATTACCTACCGCCCCCTAAGGCGAAGTCCGGTATCCCTGCTCAAGATGTTTCGAAGCCCAAGACTGCTGACGTTTTAGACGGATTGCTTTAGTATAATGCCCTTGACCCAGCTAATAGACCTGTTTACGACCGCCGCTCACTGGTCAATACATTGAAGACAACTATGGATACATGGGCGCAGTCTCTAAAGATCACTCAACGGTAGGCACTGCGTCTGGTCAGCCTCCTTCGCTGTGACATACACTGGCATGAACTCACCCAAAACTCAACAAAGGCTTGGGAACGCTGTGCGGCAGGGCGCCGCGGGGTAGGCATCAAGAACTGCAAATCCAACAACCCCTCGTTGTCGATCCGCAAAGACGTCTTGAGCGAAAGCTGGAGCGCACGCATCGCCCTGGCGATGTGCGAGAATTTGTACCTGCCAAACTCTACGTCAGCCACCGACCGCGAACGCCGAGGGAGCCTTGCGTACGTGAACGACACCGGCTGCGCGCACTCGCACGTCTCGAGCACTTCGCGGTCATTTGGGTAGTCCATCTCCGTCGAGCCGTACTGCCCGACAGCGCGCAGCCGCAGACGGGGAGGCGCGTTGCGCACGATGCGATTACCCGGCGGGAGCGGATTGCCAATGATCGTCAGCTTTTCTGTCGAGGAGTCGAGCTCGGACAGCGCGTCGCGGAGCCATGACGACTGCAAGGACAAGCAGGTCAGCGGCGGGTGTGCAGGGTGCAGGCACGCGAACAATCCCACCTTCAGGATAATTTTGAGCACGCTGCGGGAGACATGTCACTGAGGCACGTATGACGCAGGCGGACGTGGACGTACGTTGCGTCCGGATCCAACGAGAGCTCGAATCGAGGCTCAGAGTCCCACGTCGTAATCTCGCACGTCGCAGTGGGTCCCCCAACCTCCTCAGCCCTGGGTCACAAACAAGGTTCAAGGTTCAGCGAACGGGTGCGTGCACATGGCAGAGGACATAAGATTGACGTACACAAGCAGCGTGAGTGGGTGGCCAGGCCCGGCGTACGACATGCGCATTCCAGTGCCCTTCCCTGGGGTGAACCACTGCTCCAAACGCGAGTTGCCCGCAGCCAGGTCGTCTGCGCGTCCTTTGCCCTTATCTCTACGCCGGGCGCCCGTCCCTCCGTCCGAGTCGTCGTCTGCGTTTTTCTTTTTCTTCGATGTGGAGTTGGGCGCGACGCCCGCGGTGCCGAGAATGTTCAGGCAATCCATGAGCGTGTTGAGTGGGATCTCGAACGCGGTCGTCTGCTCTTCGTCTTCTTCCTGCGAAGGCTTCGGATCTTGGGAAGAGCGCGCAGCCTCGGGGTTGTATTCGAATTCGTCGAAGACGTGCTTGAACACGAACGCGGTCGCTGGATTCGGGTGCATTAGTACGATGCTAGATAAGCACAGCCTGGGAAAGGCGCAATGGGGATGGCCCAGTTGTTCTTCTCTCGACATGCTCTCGAGTGGAGTGCAGACCGCAGTCGTATCAGGGTACTCTTTGGTGTACAATGCGAAGCAGCTTCCGGACCCTGAACTGCTGAGAACACCCACAGAAGGATCCTCTTTTCCATCAGTGACAAAGCGTCCTGGCCGGAACTGATCTCAGGACAACTCAATGGGTCTGGAGGTATCTGACGTAGCAAGGGGTCGCTGATCCAGATAGGATGCATATGAATAGATGAATGACGACGAAGGGGCTCCCATAACCCAGGGAACCAACTTTCTCGCATGAACTGCAGTGCTTCTAGCCATACCCTGAGAATGAGGAGAACACCTTCCTAGACCCCATCTGACCGATGTCTTTGCATGCGGGATGACCGAGCTCTGCGAGCAACTCTACGATTGACGGGATATTTCATTTCCCATCGTGCAGGTCAATGGCAATGCACACCCCGACAACGCCGAACCTCGGTTCGTAGAGCAGTGCTGTCAGTATACATATGGTTACTGGTACGAAGTGCAGCAATGCGACGGCGCGATCCCATGGGTACAACCGTGCATGGGATCGCGCCGCGTTTATACGAGCTCGAGAGGCCTTTCAGTTTGGAATAGGCATAATAATGACTGGGAGTCCCCACCCTATCCGCATTTCACCGGCCGTATGTGTCTTTCTGCACTCTCATCACTATTTGTGAATGCGCCCCCATCGCTTGTTTACGAGAATGTCACATGGACAGATGGAGCACACCCCTTCCGTGTCATATATGTCATTCGTCGAAGGGTAAGGGTTTGGCAGCGAGAAGAGAAGTGGTCCACATCGACCATCCTTACTAAGTCCACTGGACGAGATGGAAGGACGATTATAGCATATTAGCCGCAAGAAATGCCAAGGGTGAGGGCGAGGGTTGTGACCGCCCATTGATCAAGAGCGGGCAGGTCGGGACAGATCTCACTAGTTTCTAGTTTGAATGACAGCGACGATTCTAGTGTCTAGCATTCCTTCCTTTCTCTCAGGTGACACTGCCCAACGAGCGCCAGCTCCATGCTCAAACCATACCATGTGAGGAGTCCCTTCGATATCGCCCAGAGCTTTGAGTGATATGCGAGTAGCCTCCCTATAGTATATATCGACCCGATAATAAAGGTAGTAAAATATGACGATTCACGAATGATTCCACAGGCGATCCATTTGAACGCTTCACGACGGAGTGTTGTCGTCAATTCGCCTCGATTTGAGATGAATTAATGTAGACCGGTGAAGCTCCACGTGGAGCTTCACTCTGCCATGGGGAACACTCCCGATGAGACTTCACCCCATGAATCACTGTGAGAATCGTCCCGTGGAGCGTCATAGTATTACCCCCATTGGGCGAACTGGCGATCAACTGGCCGTGTAACATGTTTGCACCGTCATTGGACGATAATAACAACTGCAAAGTGCAAATCTCTACTTGTCATCGACAGGATCTCCCTCTCTAGGCGGAGCCCCGAGATGCTGATTGGTGGCTGACATCGGCCTAGATACTCATATTGTGCCCAGTAGAGGGTACATGGAGAAACTTAGACTATGGCTCGAGACAAGTGTCTCTCGAAATCAAGTAGAGACTTGCACATTGCTATCACAGCTGCAAAATGATTTCCGGCGCGCATCTCATATTCTACATTGGTCATGCCAGCAAAGTGCAATTATCTCAGTAGTGACCCATAACATCTCCTGGTCCAGGCGGGGTCCCGACTCAACCTTTTCCTCGACATGCTGATTAGCGTGTGAGATCATCCTGAACGCTCGAAACGGAGTGTGGTGGAGAAGTGGAGGAACTGGGATCAACGACTAGATATTTGCACTTTGCTGGAAGTATCATTGAATACTCACAGCCACCTTATGTGTGTCTGAGAGATGTGGCGCATGTGTATGCCTCTTCGGCCACTGCGCACAAATGTGGCCAAATGTAGGCAGGCCGAGGCCTTTGACTTGTGTGATTGTTCTTATGTTTAGGGTGGAACTTCCGGATACCCGGATTGGGTGGCGTTCTAGACGCGAAGCAGGGCAGCGGGGAAAGCGTGTGCTTCTCGCGGGCTGGGCTCACGAGAATGTGATCTGCAGAGAGCTCACCTGTAAGAACCCTGGCCTCCTCGACGGAGACGGTGAAACCATCGGAGGTTATGGACACGCACGCACGCTACGTGTCGAGCAGCCGCATCAGAGCGAGGCTCGGGAAAGACGGCGATAACGCATTACGTTGGCGAAATTCACGCCCTTAAGAAGGGCTGCGAAGTACCTGAAGTCAGCCACGGAAGCAGTGAGGACCTGGGAGAGTGTCGTCAGTGATCAGCCAAATGAGGCCGACAGGCGGAAACGGACTCTAGGCTGCTCTTCTTCTGACATGCTAAGTTCTGGGGTGCTCGACCCACGGGCGTGTATGTTTGTGCGCGATGTGATGATGCGATGTGTGGACGTTGGCGGCGTTGATATGCGCTAGAGCGAGATCCTAGACAGGCGCGGTGGGTATGGGAAGGAAGAACATGGATGTCTGGAAGAAAGAGCAGCGCGAGACCACCGAGACGCGTGCCAGAGACCCGGAGCGTGACAATGGGCACGTGTGACGTGACAGGCGAGATGGGCGATCTAGACCGCCGGGGATATGGACGCGACCCTTTCGCGCCCGGCCTCTTCATTCTCTCCCCTCATCCACCATGTCCTCCTCAGCCTGGACAGCAGACGCCAACGAAGCTCTCACTCTCTCACTAGGTACGCTAATGCTGCTGCCCGCGCTGCCCCTGCGTCGAGCTCACGTCTCCCGTTAACCAGTACGCGCGCCGGAGGATAAGGCCTCCCTCTGGTCAAGAGAAGTCTACGAGGGCTTCCACCCAACATTCACCTATCCAGTGCGCCTTTCGTTATTTCCACTCTTATACAGACTCAACATGATCGCGCCAGATATTTGGAGAGGAGGAGAAGATATATGGTTATAAGGACCTCTCGATCGAGGTACGCGTTACTGGTCGCGGTGTTATGGCCGCCACTCACCGTTCCGTAGCTCCGCCTTGCATCTGGGTCGCTCGCCCAATACCTGAAAGTCGACTACACAGAACGTCTCCCATCTTCGTCCGCTGTAGACGAAATCGAACCCACATTCTCCAAGTTCATCGCCGCCGGTTACTACACCGACGAAGAGAAGTTTCTTGAACGCGTCAGACACGATGCGATCAACTTCAAACCCTTTGGAGAAAAGATATACTCTTACACGCGCGCGGCGACCAACGTGACAAAGGGTAAAAACGTCGCTATCTCCCAAGTACTGAGTCCCGAAGACCAGGAAACTGTGGATTTCGAGGTCTACCATGTGAGTGTTCTAATTCTCGTACTTTGTGTCGTGGTGGGTGCCATCATGCCCAACGCACGCCCGCGCCAGTCCTGAGATGCCCCGGCAGGCCTGGGCCCTCTTACTTGTCGTCATCGGTACTATTACGCGAAAGGTAGATTTGGCGGGACGTCGCGTCTGAGCGGTATGAACCGAGGCCCCTCGCGTCCGCATCCAGAGGTTGATGCACAGCCATAATTCGCCCTTGCGCGTTCAGTGCCGTCAGGCCTTACTCACACTGCCTGTGAACTGGATGTTGACTTCGCTCTTTCAGAGTACCTGGAAGACACCTGGCTTCCGCGAGTACCATCGACGAATGCAACTATCCGTTCTACTGTATATTGAAGGTGGATCATACATCAGCGAGGATGAAGAAACTTGGGAATTCGCCGTCCTCTACGAGAAGCGCCGTCGGCGTTCATCGCCAGACGTTGTGACCTACCACTTTGTCGGCTACTCAACACTCTATCCCTTCTACTGCTTCCCAGAGCGCGTGCGCCTACGAATCTCGCAGTTCTTGATCCTTCCGCCCTACCAACAAGATGGACATGGTTCCGCGCTCTACACCGCCATCTACCAACATGTACTCGCAAACTCTAACATTGCCGAGCTCACTGTAGAGGACCCTGCGGAGGCGTTCGAAGACCTTCGTGACCGGAACGACCTGAAGATGCTGCTCGCGAACGAGAAATTCATGCGCGAAGGTTTTGGGCCTGAAGCCGTGTCCAGCAATGGCGGCAAGGTTGGCGGCATTAGCAATGGACGTTCGAAAGTGCGAGGCAAGGGCCGCACGCTGCGTGCAGGAGCCGGCAAAATGGGTCCACCTGCGGAGCGTGCGTGGCTGGAGAAGTGGCGCACCGACCTGAAGATTGCAGGGGTGCGTGTGCCGTCTTCCGGTCTGCGTGAAAGGGGGTGCTGACAGATGTCTTCTCTGTTCTTCGCTCCACGCTCTCCGCACTTTGCTTCCTGATTTGGGAACGCTTTTGCATGCATTCTCTTCTATCCTCATTCGGTGGTGGCACGAATGGGTGCTTACAGCGACAGTTCAATCGGCTCGTGGAGATGCTAATCCTGAAGCATATGGACCCAGCGGACGAGCGAGCGCAACGTTCATACCGGTTACAAGTCAAGGAGCGGCTATACCGCTTCAACTACGTACGTACTCTGTCTGCGATTGGTCCTTACATTGTGGTCAAGCCTAGATGCTTACGGCACTTGTGCGTGCAGGAGATCCTCATGCAGCTCGACAAACAAGACCGTCAGCTGAAGCTAGAGGAGACGTTCCAGAGCGTCGTCGCAGACTACCGGCGCATCCTTGGACACGTGCATTGATTCGACTTCCCCGATAGTGGCGTTGAGCTCGGCTCTCGGACGCCCCACACGTTGTACACTACGCCCCAGAGGTGGCACGCACGACACGACTTGATCATGCCGAGAACGAACGCGATCGTGATATGGTATCCTGGCTTCCACAGCGGGATGTACATATGGACGACGTTGCGTTGTGAATTGTGTCTGGATGGACGAAATATGTCTGGGAAGTTCTGGCTTGTGTTGGTTCTCGATTTTCGACTCTGTTGTTTCTGCACTCACCCTCTCCATCGCTATCAGTAGTAGTAGTTAGTATCCTTATGTAGCATTCGCAAGTATCTTCTCGCATTCTAGGTTGGTACACACTGTCAGTTTGAGTTTGCACCCGTGCACATCATGCGGTAAGGGCGCTTCTGTTGCTTCGAATTCTGGAGGTTCCGCAACCACCATACGGCTCTTGTACGTTGACCATCATCCAAGCATCGTGGGCTACAGCGATATCGTTTCTCCATCGAGCTCTATCCTCGTCCAAATCTTATTTGCCAGTAAGGTATCACTCGAGGATCGTCCCGTTGCGCGTGGATCGTGGACTAAAGAACCTGTAGTTGCATCGGGAACATATTATCGTGTCCCAAATGACCTTCTCCCGTCAACCACCGGCTAATGAAGCCTCTGAATACAGGCCTTGAGGAAAATAACTGCACGTTTGATACCAAAGTTATGTCGGTGAGTGACAAGCCTTGAAGCTCGCCATTGTGAACATCACGAACAGCTGCAGGAGCACAAGTTCCAGTCCAGTCTGCAATGCCGCGAAGCATGCCGCGGCGTATTGAGGCTCCAGAACGCTCCCGGCGAGCCCTCAGACAAGGAAGAGGAAGCCGCTACGTCCGTACTTCTCGTCCCTGCTCTTCGTCTCCTTCTCCCAGCCGCGCTCATCTTCATCCCTTGCCCACCCCCTGTGTCCCTACGCCGCCGCGTCCTCTCCGCGACCTCCCATCTCCGATCAGCACCAGCTCAAGGCCCGGACGAAGCAGATGCATCTCTACTTCTTACGGAACGACCCCGAGCGAACGACGCTCGTGTCTGCGAACGGCGTCGCGCAATACCAAATGACAACGACCAAGGCACACCGGCTCGCGCCCTCGGTCCTGCACATCCGCAGGCCGGCAGAGAGCGAGCGCGACAGCTGGGTTGCGGAGGTGGAGTGGAGGCGGTTCGGGATGCATCCCGTCGTGAAGAGCAATGTGTTCGACGGGACGGTGCAGGCGCTCGAGGTCCGCGAGTTCCTGTATAAGCAAGGGCATCACTCCACCCCGTAAGTCATCCGCGCTGCATCTATCTTCCTGGCCTGCCCGGGTGAATGTAACACTATGCGCTATGCTGTGGCGGGTGTGTGCGGGCGCGCGCCAGAGGCTGACTACATAGGATTCCTTCGGACGGCATGAACACGCAGGACGCGACATTTCCTGGGGAACGACGAGGAGGAGTACAGGTGGAAGCCTACCAAGGGCATCGGGCATGTTGTGCGTCCGGATCCATACTGCACCCTATACTGTCACACCGGCCGGCACTCACATTCGCCCCTGCGTGTGCCCACCCCCAGCTGACGCACCTCGCCTCTGGCCGCGAGGTGGCTCCGTTCGAACAGGAACTTGTGAAAGAAGGCTTCTTCCGTGGCGAGCGCAAATGGTGCCTGCGCGTCGACCCGACGTCGCTCGACATCGACATGATCGTTCTCACCTTCATCATCATGGAGAAGCGGCGGCGGGACCGCGTTAGCGTAGAGGGCATGAAGAACAACGACCGCGACGGGGATCCTGCCGAAGGCGGCTGCGAGGGCGGAATGGGCGGCTGACTACGTTCTCGTGGGCTGACACTGTACAGTGGAATCTGCATCTGCGGCGGGCCTCTGGATCCTTTGGAACTGCATGGTGCTTCATTTTCTGGCGTTCTGAGGCTCCTTCGTTGACAATGGGCTTGCGGTATATCTGGGCTATCTCTTGTGCTGTGAATTGTGCGGACAATCGTATAATGGTTTTTGCTGGAGGACGACCTATTACATGTGCAAGAGCTTGAAGTGGGCTAGCTCTGACCCGAGTACAATATCATCTGCAACTCTGCAGTGTGCAGTTCTCGACTCCCAAGCATTGTCACTCAAAATACTATATCGTCGCGGTCGTTGTTCCGCATCAGGCCCGCCCTGAATAAATGGCTGGCTGTGCTCCCCGCTCAACTTCTAAATAGTTCTAGTTCACGCTCTTCGCTGTGCCTCTCCGAAACTGGTTAAGTTTATGTCGGGCGTGGGACCTCATGCACATGAGCGGCTGAGGCGCTGACAAGACAAAGGACAGAACGCCACCATCTCGTCGGAGCCTGAGACAAAATCTCCTGAGGCTCCAGGCCGTTTTGAATGAGGCAAACAAGCGCAATATCAATTGCACGAAGCAGTCACTCTCAATATTGATAAGGCTTATTAGTGCATGCTCCTACGCTCATTGGTTGTACTGACACCGCCGATTAGATCTCCAGCATTAGAGTCGCCCTTGTATCGCCGGAAGCAAATGTCTTGTTGTCTTACCACAATATCGGATGCTCAGAAGTCCACTTAGTACTTACTCGATGCCTGCGGCCTTCGCTAAATGGATTCTGCCATGCCCGGAACCATGCAGTGGGCCGTTCTTTCGGATGCTCTCGATACACTGAGCTTCGCCGGTCTCACAGCGCTTTCTCATATACTCATGGAAGACAGGCGCGCCGGCCGCCCTCCACTCCCTCGAGCTCCTAATGGTCGACCTCAATCCGCACTGACACATCGTAAGGATCCATCATCCTCCCCTTCCCAGGTGACTCGCCCTTCACCTTTTCGTGTATATCATCCTCGCTCATCTTAGAGGTTGCATTGTGAATGTAGAGTTCTCATGCGTCCTTACGTGTCTACTTGTACGGTAAGAGCCTTGGTTACATTGCATCAGTGTGAGTGGAATCCTCTCCGCTAGACGACTTCGGCGGCGGCGGCTTATGCTCCTCTTTTCTCATCTCTCCTGCCAGTCGACGTGGATAATTGCGATCAGTGCTATTGGAGTGCCCAGAGTACCATCTCGTATGGGAGCGTGAGTAGCGAGAATCACTTCTCATGCCCGAGTTACAACTTCTTCCCAACCCTCCTACGCTTGTCATCATGACACATACTGACCTTTTACCAATTGTTGTCGACTCATGCAGCGTCTAATAGGCGAACCTCTCCCACCGGTCGCGCGAAGCAGTTCCGTCGTAAACATGTCCTGCTTCCCCAACGAACTCCTTTCCGAGGTCTTCTCGTGTCTCGTTTGGACGCATCCCCAACAAGCGGACCTCATCGCCGCCACCCAAGTATGCCGTCGTTGGCGCATCGCAGCGCTGGGCGACCCTTCGTTATGGACGCATGTGTCCGCAACAAGCATCAGAAGAGCTCGGACGTTGCTCGAGCGCTCCAAAGACCTTCTCGTCGACGTTAACATTAGTGGACCAAGCGATGTCGAAAGCATGATGAACCTCCTTCGCGGCCACAGCATCCGTCTCCATTCTCTATTCGTCGATACCAACTTCCCGACGACCGCTTACTACTTGACACAACTCTCACATATGCAAGCACCAGTCCTGGAGGCTCTCTATCTCGGAGGACCGGAGATCAACGCCTTGGCTCCACACATCGCTCGATCCTCTGCCGTTAGCTCGCCTCCCACCGATTCATTGAGAGCTCGGGGTCCCTCTCCCATGCCGCAACTCCGGCGCCTGTATCTATACCCGTTCGCTTTTTCCTGGAACTCCCCTATCTACCAGAACCTTCTAGTGATAGACCTGGGTGCGCCAAGGATGCCTCCGCCTTCGATGCATCGGATCCTAAGCATCCTACATCACTGCCCCGATTTGCAGTCCTTCAGACTCCAAACGAGCCTACTTTTGCCTTCGCCTGTCCAGCCGACGGATGACGACAACTCGATGTGGATGGTGCACCTCCCACAGCTGGCCTCCTTCCACCTTGATGGCCCGCCACTCCCGCAGATGGTAGAACTTCTTGAGCATCTGACGCTCCCACCGACGACGCGCTACGTCCTGTCGACGCAGGTCGTCCCTCCCATGCCGACGCGCTACCCGGCCCTGCCAGGCAACTGTCATCATCTTCCTAGTCTCGCGTCCTTCCGTTCTATGGCGTTCAGACAACTGGACTCGCCGGCGGACACCATCCAATTGACTTGTTCCCACTCGCCAGGCTCGACTTCGCCTCCGACTTTGCATTCAGCCCCGGCCGACTCAATACCAACACTCACGCTCACGCTTCGCGTCGCCAACGTCGTAGACGCGTTGACGAGTATCACGAGCTTCGTTGATGTCCAGGCACTCGAGACGCTCACCATCTCCTTGGACCAGACAACAGAAGTCCCGTTCGGAGATTGGTATGCCGTGCTGCGCGAGCTCTGTAGCCTCCACACCCTATGTCTCGTCGGATTCACAAACAACACCCTCCGATGTGCACTGAGCGCGCTCCGTACGCCGTTTGCCTGCACGATGACGAGCTCGCTCTCCGGCCTGCCTGCCGCACCCGTCAACGTGAATGCAGATGCCTCCTCCTCCAGCCAGACGCCAAAGTCGACGCCCGTTCGGAAAGTGCTATGCGCAGAGTTGGCGGAGATAGCCCTGGAGGACGTCGAGGTGCCGTGTCGGGTCTCGACTGATGTCCTCTGGCTTTGTGACGAGAGGCGGCGGCTGGGGTGCCCTGTGAGGAGGATCTGGGGCGGCGGCGATGTGCTCTCGGATCGGTGTGTATCTGGCCTTCGAACTCGCGGAATCGAGATTGTCGTGTAGATTGATTGATTGCGTGAACTTATACGAACTATGTAACCAATGTATTTGTACTGACGTTCCTGCTGGCCACTGGTGTCCCTGTACTGTACTGTGGTGTACTGTGGTAGTGTACCGTAGTCTCCTGTAAGCACTTTGTCAGGTGTGTGTCCACTTGTGTACTAATACTTGATCTCTTTTGGAGACCGTCATTTATCCGCGAAAGGTTTGATGAAAAAGAGAGTCCGGGGATCAAGGAGCTTCACTTTCGCGGGGCGTCTTTCTCAATCTTCCTGCGGGTAACTTGAAGAGAGCAACCGAGTATCATCGAGCGTTTACTACTACAGTACATACTGAGCCGTCGGCCTGTTTCACGACAGAACATCTCAGCAGGAAACCTGCATCAGTGATATGGTAGAGTGCGACAAGACGCGATCAGAAGAGAGACGGAAGTAAGTATACACTGGCAACCGTACTGCGCACGCGTCTAAGCTGCTATATCGGGCAGGGGCTGAGAAGCGCCCGTTTGTCTTGAGCGCTCCTTGTGGGATTCCGAGATCTAGGTACTCGGCGCATCTGTCCCTAGATTTGTCTCGGTCCGACTCGTCCTCATCTTCAGTCCAGCTTTTCATCTCGTACTTACCGCGACAAGGCAAGTTTCGGCTGTCTGTCTTCTGTCGACTGGGATGGCATGCAACGTGATATGTTACAGCCAAGATGCCAGTCTGCCAGCCACGATCCGAACATCAAACGTCAGGCACTCCTCCTTGTCCACTTCGCCTCCGCTGCCTCGCCCTCGCGTATCCGCTAGCTAGTCGTCCCATGAAATGGAACGGGGGGTGGGGCCGGCCGTAAGTCCCATGATGCGTGACGTACCGTGGGCTAGCTAGGCTAGAGAAGTTTAATTGCTTTGGTCAGCGATTGCGATATAAGACTTGCCTCTCTCAATCGTCTCAAGCTGACTCAAAGTTACTCCCTCCCTTGCCCCCCGACCTCATCTACACCATCGCAACCATGCTGGTCGGAACGTCAGCCATCGACGCCGTCTCGTACACTGCTGCCCTCCCGGTCGAGCTGCTCACGAGCATCTTTTCATATCTCGCCCGGTCGAACACTCGGCAAACCGATCTTGTCTCTGCGACCCACGTGTGCAACTTCTGGCGCACAGTAGCGCTCTGCCACGCTACTCTATGGGCAAACGTCTTTGCGACGAGCCCGTCCAAGGCTCTTGCATTCTTCGAGCGGTCGAAGGAGGTACTACTCGACGTTCATATTGCCAGCACTTGCGATCTCGAATCGATCGTCCAGTTGCTGCGGACTCACAGCTCACGCCTTCGCACTCTTCATGTTGACGCAGCGGACGCAGCCTGTGCTGCTCGCTATCTCACCCACTTCTCGCAATTCACCGCACCGCAACTGCACTCCTTCCGCCTGGACGGACCTGATGTCTCTGCTGCAGATGCCGCCGTGATGTTATCGGTCCACCAGGACTTCTACGCCTTCCAACTGCAGCAACCGGAGAGCCGAGACTCGGAGTTACCATCGTTCCAGACCGTCCAGATGCGGCCTTTCTGCATCCCCTGGAGCGCGTCCATCTACAGGAACCTCTCCATTCTCGACCTCAGGGTGCCTTGTGTCCCCACTACGTGCATGAACCAGCTTCTGCACATCTTGCGACAATGCCCTGACCTGGAGTCATTCCGGGTGCACTCGTCTGTCTTCCGGCGCTCGACTACCCCAATGATGAGCCGTTGGTCCATCTCCCCAAGCTCAATTCGTTCCACATCGAGGGCCCTCCTCCGGGTCAGATCGCGGAGCTTCTACGCCACATCTCCCTTCCCGACACGACGCGCTACACCTTCTCTACTTCGGAGACACGCGACAGGCCATCCGACTACTCCATACTCCCTTCAGATCGCACGCACCTCCCGGGCTTCTCGTCGTTGCGCGCGATCGAATTTTCGCAAGTCGATTCCAACAATGTTATACTGACCGCCTACAATGCTGCGATGCCCGACGTGCCCGTTGTTACGCTCACTGTCAATGTCGCTGATCCCGGAACGGCCGCGACACGAATTGCGAGCACATTCAACGTCTCGGCAGTCGAGACCCTTACGTTCGCCCTCCCCGCGGTCCCCACAAAGACAGACCTCACCTCCGCTGTTCCACACTTGCTCCTTTGGGACTTCACGAGTGTCCGCACCCTTCGCCTCATCCGCTACCCGACAAATTCCATACGATCCCTCCTCGGTGCCCTGCGCACGCCGCCTTCCCAGAGCCTCTGCGAGCGGCGCGGCGTGGACATATCAGTCGCAGGATTGATGTGTCCGAAACTGGAGACGCTGGCAATGCTGCAAGTCGCGCCCCCGTGCCGGCTCTCGACCGACCTAAAATGGTTCTGCGACGAGCGTCGGAAGGCGAATTGCCCTCTTGCGTGTCTTCAGACAGAGTTGGGCGCGTTGCCCCAGGTCTGCCTGGACGCTCTGCGCGCTCGGGAAGTCAAGGTTGCATTCTCGGCTTGAAACGCAAACCCATCTTCTCCTGTGAGCCTCGCGTCTTCCCTCTTAGTGTTTTACCTTACTGACGTTCGCTTTGACAGCATCCCCTGTACACCCTGTAACATCTGTGATAGTGTATCGTCTTACCCAGCGTTCCGCACGGGCCTCCGGTTGGGAGGGCAGATGCTTCGTTGACAGCATGCTCCGCTCGCTTGCCCAATTCCGGACGCGCAGCGCGCCTGGGATCATCGTCCAAAAGCGCGAATGGAGTCTGGACTTGCGTCGGAGCGGCGCCCCTTCGCGACTCGAACATACTCGCTGCTGTCGTCTTCTGCTCTTCTTGCCCTCTTCCTGGACTGAATTCAGGACACTGTGTACTCTAATGTATCGATCATGACTCCTTGTATCTGTACCACCGGCTTTATAATGGCACATGCTCTCGACACCCTCGGATTTCTCTCTCGCGCTCCCGGGCGTCCCAGTTGCTATTTTACGACGCAATGCACGCGGTCGCAGACGCGTCAATCACGCCAAATGTAAGCGGTCAGTAAGTAAGGTAGCTTCAAGCAACGGCGTGCATTCAATAATCCCATCACCCCGTGTATGTCCGGAGGAAGATGTGCGTCGGCAGATTGCAATTGACTAAGACTTGGAATTCTCGCAGACGGCCCCTTCCTGAGCCTCGTCTGCTCCCGCACGCAACCTCTGCCCGGGCTGGCGTTTGCAAGTGTCACCCGCCGTGTCGTAAACGCTGCAGAAGAGTTGTCCCGCAATGATCCTCAGCTGATCCCCAGACCTCCGTGTCTCTCCATAGATGCTCCGCTTCTGTGGCGCCAGGAGGCCCGCGGGAAGCAATATAACGAAGTCATCTCAGAACCATCAAGGGCTTCAAGAAGTTTGCGTTGCACACCTCCAACGCCGAAACTTGCCCTCACCACTCGGACTCGAAACATTGAACAATGTCGAACCCGGCACGAGACGCGACCCACGGTGGGTGGACCCGGTTTAACTCTGTGCTGTGAGCACGTGCGTTCAGCTGAATACCACGGCGATCTTCGCAGCATTCTACATGTGCGGCCTCGAAGAAGGCGCGGCGGCAGAGGCAGCGAGGACAGTCGGCATGCCTTCTGGCACCCCTTACTACAACCCTCGGGCTGGCGCCGTCAACGAGCAATCCGAGTTCGACAATCCGTCATGGGCACTGTACCGGTACTGGCTCAGCCAGAACCCGTCTTTCCGGCCGGCGCAGACTAGTGCGTACTATCTGCTCTTAACTCGCTGTCATTCAAGCTTGCTACTTTCATTGTCATTCGCACTGTGATGGTGGCATACAAAATTTCATTGCCAATGCCCGACGTCCTGGCGTTGACATTGGCAATAGCCTTGACATTTCTGTAACGTGCTTGAGGCTGATGCCTGCCATTTTCGTGACACTGACGCCAGAGATGGAGGGCTGACTTTTTTTTGCGTCCGTGTACTACTAGGCGCGGAGTTGCAGCAGATGCTGAGAGAGCTTGGGTTCCGCCCGGAGGTGATCTCGCTCGCCAACTTTGGGGAGACGTATCTCCCGCACCTCGACGTGCGGAATTGGGCACGGCAGCTGGCGTTTGGGGTGTACCGGCAGACGGCGAGGTAGGTCCTTCGTCGCCCGAACTTTCGTAGTGCTGAGTCACAATGGACTGATGGAGTCCCGGTTTCCTCCTCGCAGCATCCCGCCCATGCCACAGGCGCGATTGTGATACTAAGCAATTTGTTGTACGAGTCGTTTAAAATCCGTCCAGTGCGAGAGATTTGTAGGATTGCAGCCATCAATCGTATCATCGTATCACTGTCGAGTGTCCGACGGCACCAGAGTCCCAAACCATAGGAAGTGGCATGGGACGGTCCAAGTCATCTCGGTGTGATACGCTGGCAGATATGTACATCACGAGTGAGCAGTGTGTTCTCCTCTCTTTCCGATCCCTTTGAGCTTCACCGCCTCACAAGAGTGGCACTTTCGTAGTAACATAGGACGCATAGTCGATGGTCAGACTAATCGAGCAGTCGATATCGCAGAACCCGCGCTTGCGATGTTACTAACAAGGTAGGCTGGGATGATCTAGCCAACAACAACTCTCCACGTTAAGAGAGATGATATAATTCTCTGCTTCTTCAAGATTCCCACAGAAAACTTGAATGCGACATCTGTCAGGCCGATCGATAGTTTACTCGCACTTGGCTCGAGCTTACCCCGGAAAACAGCGCAACTCTTGTCCGAGATGGTGAGCTCGGCCAGGCGGACAAGGAGTTCGGCGCCGTATAGGTTCAACGCAAGCCCCTCACACGGTGAACGTTGCGGAGGGTCTTGGTATGAGACTATGGCGCCGTAGGCGAATCCGATGTCCACAAGGGCTACAACTTGAAGCCATTCAGCCATGCTTACAGATAGACGTCGGAGGCTTGAAACTTGAGCTTTATCCCCTGTAAAGTAGGACACGAGAGACGCGAACAGCGGTCAAGATTGTATATGTCAATTGGAGAACGCTGATCGGTCGTGATAGTTGATCGGTCGTGATAGTGATCGGTCGTGATAGTTCTGCAGATGAGAAGATAACCACCTCTCTTCCAGAGAACCCCAGAAGTCCAAGCAGGTTTGTTGCATAACATACAGATCGAGTAGCATACACCGCGGGCGTTGACTTCTCTTGAGTGCTCTTCTCATTTCAGCCGAAGATGGTCTTGAAGGTTGTACTCTGGTAACTGCAAGGTAGTGAGCCCTATATTCGACTGAGGTCAAAGGACACATACCCAATGTTAGCGCGTCCAGGGTCGATGAAGGTTCTAGTCATTCGGCGGTCAGTTATAGTGCTAGGATTCCGACAGGGAGGGGGTGAGAATTACATGTAGCCTCGGTCATCAGGTACGCCCAGCTTCTCCTTGAAGTAAGCGAAGAAAGCCTTCGAGTATTGCTCGTTCTTCTCGGGCGGAAGGTTATCCAAACTGACCTGTATGGTTTCAAGTGAACTGAGTCAGAAGCACCAGGGAGTCGATGTAAATCTACACATACGATAGAGAGCAGAAAAGCGGGATCAAAAGTACCGTTGAATGTCAACGGTTTATTATCGTCGAGATGGACGGAGATATAGGCCTCCGGCTTTCCTAGAGTCTCCGCTGAGAACTGGCCCGATCTCGTCAATATCGATATCACAAAGTACCGTCCCAAGTAACGCGCTCACCTTGGAGAACTCGAGAACGAACGCCTTCTTGTCGGCAACGTCGACGTTGGTCCTGAGATCGAGGGCGGGCATATCGAAGATGAGGGGAAAGGGGCTTCAAGTTTGAGCTTGCGGACAATCTCCTCTATATATTTGGTCACGGGGTCATGAGTTCCTTTGGCCTGGTTGGCCGACTACTTCAACCTGGAGTTGTGCTTGCTAACTTGGTTACTATGCTTAGTGAGCGTCCCTGCAGCTTCCTATGTGCCTGCTTCTAGCATGTTCTCTTGTGTGAGGCATTTCCCAGGTGTGCGATGATGCAAGAGAGCGAACGGACGCGCTTAACACCGGGCCGTCGAGCGAGGCTTCGAAGTCGACCGCGTCGTCGACGCGAGTGCAGCGCGCGCGTTCCCCACACTCGCCTAGGCAACTCTTCCCAGCTCTCCCACCAGGGAGAACGCAACGGTGCAAGTGTGGTAATCTGGCTGAGAAACGCGCGTATACTGCAGAGCTCAACCGCGGAGCCACCATGGCGTCCGGTCTCATGAAGACAGAGTACATGGCGGGCTATGCGCCCCCAGCGTACAACGCTCCCAGAAGGACTCGTTTGGCTCGGACTGCGCTGCTCTTGTCCTCTGCCGCGCTCCTCTCTACCCTGCTGCCGTCCTCCTGGACCCCGACTGGGTTGCTCAACTTCAATATACAGGCCCCTCAAGCTGCATCGGCAGACCCAGCGGAGGAGTGGAAGGATGATATCTGGCCTCTCCGTGAGCAGACCCCTTGGGACATCTCCACCGACTTCCCCTTCCCCGAGTGCTCGAGTACGACGTGACCGAAGGAACATGGCTGCGCCTCGACGTGAACCCGAAGTCCGGAGAGATCGTATTCGACATGCTCGGCGACATCTATTGTCTTCCTGCGAGCGCATATAGCGATGTCACGCTGCACTCAGACTCGACCACAAGAGCTGTTCCAGTTCTCACGGGCGTCCCGCACGACTCCGACCCTCACTTCTCACCCGACGGGACACAGTTCGTGTTCAGAAGTGACGCTGGCTTGGGCGTAGAGAACATCTGGGTCAAGCCATGGTCGGGTTGCGAGGAGGCTGATGTGAGGCCAAACAACGCCTCAGGCGACCTGCGGAATGCGCTGCAGGTGCAGAAACAAGAAGAGAGACTTCTTGCGAAGGGAGTCAGAGAATCAGAGGAGAGGAAGCGCAACCGACTGCTGCGCGAGGGTCGACTCAATGGTACGTTCAATACTGTTTCTGCCCTTTTGTGAGGCTTGTTCTCATCAAGCGTAGTCCGTCGTGTCACCAACGAGACGTACAGATGGGTGACCGACGCGCGATTCCATCCCTCCGGTAGCAAGGTTGTCGCAACAAAGTGGTATACGTCTTCGCGCAGTCTCGGAGCGGGAGAAGGTTGGGAATATCCTGTCCCTGATGACGGCGTAAGAGAAGGTTCCATCAAGGCTGGAAGTGGCAAAGTGTTGGTTGGACGAACGCTGCCGCTCGGATGGAGTGTGGAAGACTACGGTGACCAGCAAGTTGGACCGGAGCAATTCATCTGGCAAGGGAACGACTCTGTGATCTATTCCAAGAACACTGTCGATACTAGGGGTACATGGTACTACAGCAAAGGTACGTGTTGATCTCCTTGATGTAACATATCCCATCTTCATTGATTCGCCGGCAGATGTACACAAGGGGACCTACTCCATCTTCTCGACGAATCTCACTACTAAGCGTACTACGACCTTGGTTGACGCGTCTCCTGGTGGCGCCACACGTCCCGAACTCTCACGCGATGGTCGTACTCTGGCTTTCGTCCGGCGTGTCCGTGACAAGGAAGCCCTCGTATTGAAGTACGTATTCCTGTAACAGTTATATCACTCGCACTGACTTTCGAGCTCAGAGATCTCGAGACTGGCACTATTCGTAACATCTGGCACGGACTCAGCTATGACGCGGGCGTTGTGTCAGCACCATTCGGGACATACCCTTCCTTTGCATTCACCCCAGAAGACGACGCGGTCATCATCTGGGCTGCTGGACAAATTTACCATGTCCCTCTCGAAACGAACGCGAATGGCGAGCGCGTAGCAGGTGGAGAGCCTCTGGCCATCTCATTCAAGGCGCACATCGAGAAGCGGCTCGCAGAAACCCGTTCACCCAAAACGGACCTCAAGTGGACCGAGACAAGCGATACCCAACGGGTATATGCGTTCTACGAACTCCGTGTGGATGAGGCCGGCGAGAAGGTCGTCTTCCAAGCTTCTGGCGCTACTTATGTGCAAGAGGTACAGAGCGGTAAGCACCATGCTAAGCAGGTGCCGGTGCTCTATCCGCAAGCGCCGTACTTCTCGCCATCCTTCGTCCCAGGTCATAGCGACCTTGTGATCCATGCGCGTTGGTCGGACGTGAACTTCACGACGTTTGAGCTGGCAAACATCACTTCTGGCACTGCCCACGAGATCACTGGTCTTCCACTAGGTCGTTACTACTCGCCAGTGCTGTGCGCCTGCGGCGGCTCTGGACGCAAGATCGCCTTCCTGAAGACGGGCGGTGACTACCTCACGGGAGACGTGATCGCCACCGCGGGTGCGGGCCTTTACATCGGCGAGCTCACACTCCCTTCGAGCTCCTCAAGCAAGGTCGCCATCAAGAACGTCCAATTCGTGCCGTCCGAGATCGACACATACGACGTTGTGCACACCCAGCTTCAATTCCTTGAGAAGAACAAGAAGCTGCTCGTACAGTCTCCGCAGCGCGCGTTTATCATCGACCTCGCTTCAGGACCAAACAATTTGGGAGACTACAAGCACGAAACGCTCGCTACTGGCCGCATGTCGACTGAGCTGGCGATCCCGCCTCCGACCTCGAAGGCGTTGAAGAGCGGGACGAAGGTTGCGATTGTGGACTTCTTCCAGGTGTACTATGCGCCAAATGTGAAGGCGGACGATGCTGTGTGGAGCAAGCCGGCGGACGCGACGAAGGGCCTTGTGAGGGTTAGCGTGGATGGAGGTCATTCGCTGGCTTGGAGCGGAGATGGGACGAAGTTGTTCTGGTTCCTCGGTATGCACATTGCGCCCTTGCTCATCGCTCACCTTCTGATACTTCACACCTCACACTAGGTCCTTTCCTCCACCATGTCGATGTGTCCAAGTTGGATGTGTGCTCCAAGGCGGCACGGAAGGACCCAAAGACCCTCGGGCTCGCATGCACGAAGACGTACCCCAAGTACCAGGAGGTCATCGTCGAGTACGAGAGCGACGTGAGCCGTCTTAAAAGGGAGGCCAGGGCCTTCGCCGCGCAGAAATATGGCGATGACGCCATTGAGAATGCAGACTTTTTTGTCATCGCGAACGCGACGCTGCTGACGATGGAAACTGGCAATATCAAGGGTGACGTCCTCCGGGACGCCGTACTTGTAGCCCGAGGAGGGGAGATCGAAGCTATTGTGGGCGTGCGCGACGCTGTCATTCCGTATGGCACGACTGTCATCGACGCGCAAGGAGGTCGGTCTCGTTGTTTCTCAATTCTGGTTTGCAATGAACTCACAGATGTCATGTAACTGATAGGGTTCGTCGTTCCTGGTTTCATTGATGTCCACGCGCACTGGAACGGCTATGACACCAACTTCCCTGCTCGGTCCTGGGAGATGGAGACGTTCCTCTCATATGGCGTGACGACGCTGCACAAGTAAGCAGAGTCTCGTTGAAAGACCCATGAAGGCGAACTGACATCGTGTTCGCATCGAAGCCCGAGCACAGACACAGTCCTTGCATTTGCCGAGCGGTTCAGGATTGAGCGCGGGCAGTTGGTAGGGCCTCGTAGCTATCACACCGGTGACATCATCTACGGCGCTGGAGCCGCGGGTATTCATCAAGATATAGTCGACATGGACGAGGCTCGCTCTGCGCTTATCAGAATCAAGGTCGAGGGTGGTCCGTCGAGCTACTCATACAAGAACTACAACCAACCGTCCCGGTACGTCTAACCCTGGGTATATACGTGGTGAGGACAAGTCTGACATGTGGTATAGAGCATCCCGGCAGAGGCTATTGCTTGCCTCGCGCGAGCTGGACATGCTCTGCGTTCCAGAGGGCGTGAGTATTTTGTCGTTCTTCCCTGGATATCGCTGATTCAAGCATCTCGTAGGGTATGAACTACGACTGGGATCAAACTTACATCGTTGATGGTACGTCCGCATCCCATGTTCATTCCGGGGCCTCTGTCTGACATGGTGGTTGACAAGGCATGACCACTGTCGAGCACTCTCTCCCCATTCCGGTTCTCTACGATGATATTCTCATCATGTATGCCCTGAGCGGTACTGGCGCCACCCCGACACACCTTGTCAATTATGGCGGAACTATGGGTGAGGAGATGATTTGGGCCAACGAGGACCTACCCAACAACTCGAAGTGAGTCAACTCAATGCTCCTTCCTGACCTTATCTGACTACATTGCAATTCGCACAGGCTAAGGCGCTTCATCCGGCACGACATCCTCGAGGGCCTGACAGAGTCCACTGCTCGTCCTCTGAACTGTGAGGTTCCCTCCCTCTTCTATGACCGGATGGATGCCTGACCCTGGCTTGTAACCTAGCGTACCAATTGGTTAACACCTCTATCTCGGCCGCCAAGATGGTTCAGAAGGGCCTGAAGGTGCACATCGGCGCGCACGGGGAGCCGCCGATCGGCCTGAACTACCATGCGGAGATGTTCTTCACCAAGCTCGGAGGCCTGACGAACTACGAAGTAAGCTCAGTTTCTTTCCATGCAAGCTCAAGGTCAAGTGGTCTACATGAGTCTCTTCTGCTGACCTACCATCCCCCATAGGTCCTTCGCGCCGCAACGGCAGACGCAGCAATCACTCTCGGAATCGACAGCTCGCTCGGGACGCTCACTCCCGGCAAGCTCGCCGACTTCCTTGTGTACCCTCCTGGGGTTGACCTCCTCGAGGGCGATATCAGCGGTACGAGAGACATCCGCTTCGTCGTCAAGGGCGGTCGTGTTTGGGATGCGGAGACTATGACTGAGGTGTGGCCTGTTCCTGGACGGCGGGAGCCGTTGCCCCCTCTGAACGCGGAGTAAGTGTGGTGAAGCGCGATGCAGGGAATGACTTGGCGTGCTTGGCTTGGATATAGGATGTACGACGTAGTGAGTGTTGACGTATATATGTTTTTGCTGCGCGTTGCGGCACAGTGACATGCGTATGCTGTTGCGTCTGTTGGATTTCCATGATTAACTACGCAGGGGAGCGTATTCGGTGCTCGGGGCTGGACGGCATTCCTTCATCTTTCCAATGGGGAGACTGTTGGACTGTTCCGATAATCAGATGGACGGACGCTGCGAATTCTGGGCATATGACGTGAGCAGCAAATACATGTTTTACTATTCTGTTTCGTCAATCAGCAGCCAGGACGCGGCCAATGGCGTTGCGACTACGTCGATGAACTCAGACTCAGAGGATCTCGGACAAGTGATCACTTTGAAGGATGGAGGATGCGACTTCATCGTCAGGGCCCGTCCAGCTGGTAGTGGCATCTTCATCGACCTTGACACTTTGCACGCCTTTACGGGGAAATAAGACCGTGTTGATAAGAAGAGTCCAAGGATAATAATGCGAGCAGGCTCGAGCGGAGGAAGGTGTATGTCTTGAGGCGGACGGAGAGACCTAGTCTAAAAGTGAGCGCTTGCGTGACTCGGCATCTCGCCTGTGACGTCACGCGTTTGGTGCTGATGCCATTACTCAGGACGCTTCACTAATGACGTCCGATGTCATCGCGCGAGACCGAAACGCTCTCCATAAATTCTCCGCATCCTCGATGTTGTATAGCTCCAATTTCTGTGTCCTAGGCTCCGCATTCGGGCCTGTTTTGGACAGAGAACGCCGAGATAAGCTACCTACTCCAGGCGATGCCGGTGAGTGCCGATGTTGAAGTATAACTGCATCCTACACACAGAAGTGGCTTTTAACTAGTACTACATACATCCGATCAATAGACTCCATGGACTCCGTGGTTTCATGTATGTCCAGCTGGTACGACCGGAACATCGCCTGGGATGACAGAGACGCCATCGAGTTGCCTGCGAAGTACCCACCTATATCAATCCCCCAATTACTTCGCAGTGGTGAATATTGGAGCATGAGGCGATGACTGTACTATTTCTTTCGGAGAGCTATTGGAGCCCACTCGTAACCCCACTCGTAATCTCTGGACAGCTTTCTGGAGCGGCGAGCCGATTTGTCGCAGCATGCTTCGAGGGCGTCATCATGACGGAATACTTACTTACATGCCGACAGCTGCGACTGGGGCTAGCATATATAGGTGGACGTTTTTGAAGAAGTTTCATTCACATATCATACTTTGGCCCAATATCTTTAGGGTCATCATGAAGTTCCTGCTTACCACTCTCCTCACCCTCGCTACTCTTGCACTGTCTGTCCCGGGTCCTCTTCCCGGAAGCGGCGAGCCTTTTGCCTCCTCGCTCTACGTGTTCTGATGGTGTACCATACTAGACAAAGTTGAGCTTCGCGATCCTGCTATCTGGTACAACCCCGACAGCAAGACGTACTTTGTCTTCTCCACGGGAAAGAACATCCCAATCTTTACCAGCAACTCTCTGACGGGGTATGCATATTTGCTGCTGGCGTCAGTCATTCAATATCACCAGCTGATACATGGAATGACAGACCTTGGAATCAAGCAGGATCCGTGCTATCCAACTGCTCCATGATTCAGCACGTGGGCCGCTGCACGCCGTGGGCTCCTGACATCAACTCTGTCGACGGCAGATACGTACTGTACTACGCGCTTTCTTCAAGTGGATCACCGAACTCGGCCATCGGAGTCGCTACCAGTCCGTCGATGGGTTCTGGCTCTTGGACCGACCTCGGCGAGATCTTCCGTACCAGTAATCAGTCCGGCGAACCGCCGAGCAACGCCAGTACGTACCTCTTTGATTCGTAACTCGTTTGAACAATCTGTTTGCTCATTTGCACATGATCTCGTAGTCGACGCAAACCTCGTCCAAGATGAGAACGGATTGAAGCTCACGTATGGCTCGTATCATCAGGGAATATTCCAGCTCCCGCTGTCTAACATCAGCACTCTTGCGGCCGTGAGCGCATCATGTGAAAGCGTCGTCGTCTGTTGTGCTGACCGTGAGCCCAGAACCCGCCCGGGACTCATCTTGCAGGTGCCAACAACCAACCGACGGAGGGCGGGTTCACGTACCAGCCGAAGAACTCGCAGTTCTTCTACCAATTCTTCTCCAACGGTCATACCCCGACCATCAACGTAAGTCTCGAGAATATCTTCCTTTTCAGCATTTTCAAAAGCCTATCGTGGTATACTGCAGGACCCAGATCCTCATCCCCCTCCGGGGCAGGAGTACAAGGTCCTTGTTGGCCGCAGCGAGAGCGCCTCAGGTCCGTTCGTCGATAAGGACGGCAAGCAGCTCACAGAAGCTCGCGACCCACCCACCGGCTCGCTCGTTCTTGGCTCGCACGACAACGTCTACGCACCTGGCGGGCAGAGTATTTTCCTCGACCCAGTCAGCGGCCGAGACGTGATCGTGTACCATTACGTGCCAAGTACTGGAATCGGGGGGCCGTCATACCTTGGGATCAACTTCCTAAACTTTTCATCCGGGTGGCCCGTACTTGTCGAGTGAGACGGTAATGTCAGATGAAGCAGACAAATAACTTTGTATCTAGTACTAGTGGCAGACTATTGCGTTGGTGAATGTCGCATGATTGTAAGATGTACTTTCTAACTGCGGACATGGACCCACCAAGTCATTAACGTATGTCGGAGATCCTTGGGGTAGTAATGTCCACACCTCCCTATGACTCCTTTCAAACTTCTCCACGGATTAATTTCCGCCATCTCCCACGTCACCGAGCTTCAACTGGTCTCCGGGATCGATCCAGAATCACCGGAGTATCAGGCGGCGTGGCGGAACATCTTCAGCAAAGCAAACAGTCTCCGCGTCTTGCACCTCGTCTGCCTTGGACCGGCAACGGTCACGGGTGCATTCGACACCCTGGTGGACGCACGCGGTCCTGAGGACACGTTCTGCACACAACTCTCGAAGATCAAACTGGCATCCATGGCGTTGACGCCGGAATCGGAGGAGACGACCCTGCAGAACTGCACGACTAGGCAAGAGAACGATGTTGGGATCAAGACTATCGTGTTTGATTGGGTGGCACACGTACGCGAGGGGTTTGTGCAATTCTTGAGAGAGCTCGGCATCGACGCAGTGGTTACAAACCCCATTAAAAATTCCAAACCTGTACCGCCGCCGCATCGCGTCTCGTGATGGATGGGCGATAATTTATCCTGTCCTTTATGCTCGGCCAATTATCCTGCATGTGGGAGCACTGAGTAGATGACGAGACGTCGTGTCAATCTGAAGCAGAGCGACGGGGTCGCGATAGTATGCATCCCCCTTTGAACTCATCGGCCCAGGTGGAAAGTTGGGTATCAGTTGCACAGTACTTGTAATCGAGTCAAGTTGGTATGCGGGCGTTTGTCCGGAACACCTAAGCCTACATTATAGAATACATGAAATTCATGTCCGATCGTAAAGTCAACTGGTTCAGCATCTTGCTAAACCCCGAGACACGAGCTCGTTCCCGGCCTTGATGAAGTAGTAGTCGCCTGCGAAACAGTGCCGTCGGGATCAGAGTCGACGTTCGCCGCTGACGGAGATAAAGAGTACATACCATACACAATCCCGGTCAGATTGCTTCCTGCCGGATTGTTCACTGTCCCGTTCGACAGCAAGCTCTCCCATGATGGCGCCCACGCAAACTTCGTGTTATCATGCAGAATCTGCGCCCACGGTACGTCAATATCCCCGATATCCAACGATCGAGCTCGTCGTACGAAGCAGGTGCGGTACTGACCTTTGTCGCAACGCCCGTGTAGTACGCCGAGCCCGCAAGGTTCCAAGTAGCCTTCTCCTGATCCGCAAGCAACAGGAGGCCGTTCACAGCGATCATGGCCGCCGACGTGTCTGCCGGACGGGGCGCCGGGACGAGCGGCGCGTTGAAGTCCCAGGGTACGATTCCGTCGGAAGGGATGTTAGATATGAAGTACTTGGCCATGCGGCGCGCCGTTCGGAGGTAGTCGTATTTCTTTGTGTGCTTGTACACTGACCGGAGTTAAGCTCCGAGGGGGATGGAGGTTTCGGAGAGCGAATGCACTTACTATTTGCGAAGCCATAGATGCCCCAGGCCTGACCGCGGCTCCATGTGCTAGTCAAGGGATCGCGAGCGCGTCAGATGATCTATGTGTGGAACGCGAATACACCATTGTGTTACCTGTTGTCAGCGTAGCCCTGCGACGTACGGCGGCGAATAACGGCACCCGTCGTCGAATTGTAGTCGACGACATGATAGGAGCCGCCTGACGCGATCCGTGAGAACGAGCGGAAGCTTAAGCTGAATGGGGAACCACGGACCATCTGGACGGACATGGTTCTGCATCGTCTTATCCGCATGGGATACAGCAAGCTCGCGGAGAGTGTGATTCCCTGTGAGTTTCTCTGCGGCGAAGAAGAGCTGCCCCAGGCGCGTGAGTCTCATCGTGATCTCCTCTGTTTCGAACTGAATACGCGTACGTCGAGATTCATCATGTTGTCAATGATAACCTATACGTGTTGAGCGCATGTCAGCCTCGAGAACTTCGTACATATAGATGGCTCAGCCGAGCTACTGACCTGGAAGTCGGTCGCGTCGGCCGCGTCCCAGCTACGAGTGCAGCCTACAACAGGGCTGAACCTTGCCGCAAGCAGGTCGGAGAATGCCTTTACGGCGTGAATGGCTGTATCGTTGGTCTGGTTTCTATACATAGCTCTTCGGTCAACAAGACCCGGAACACGCGCGGACGGGACGGGACGAACACGGCGAGTTCATCCATGAATGGGAAGCTCAGGAATCCAACGTCGTGGCCTTGCCCATTGTGCACCTCAAGCGGAATTTCGCCTGTCGCCCAGGTGCGCCCAAGGTCAAGCCATTGTGCTGCATTCCCCACGTCGGAGCGACAGAGCTTGGTGCGCTCATACAACGCATACAGCGTTGCCGGGAAGAAGCCAGTAGTCCAATAGTCGGCGGGAAACCAGACCCACTTGCCCTCCACGCGGTCCGTCAATTGAGGATACTTGGGGGATTAGGGAACTGCTGGGCGGTCTTCAGTACCTTCTCCTTGACTAGCGGCGAGAAAAGCTCTGGGAGGTCAACGAGGTTCGTCGCAGCAGCGAGAGCCTGGCTGACAGAGAGGGCAAGGGCCACAAAACTACACGCACGCATAGCGAGAAGCAGACCGGGAACTGTGCGGCAAGCAAGCCTAGTAGTCGGAGGCCGGAAGGGCATGGGCCCATGCCTTATATCTGATCACTCGCCGCCAGGCACCGTCGGGGTTTCGACAGAGAAGCCGGCTTCGACAAAGGGTATAGGAAAGGGAACGACGTTGTATCAACCCGTGACAATGAATTCGTTTACGTGACGTTGCAGCATGAGCACGCCCAGCGCGCGCTTCATTGTCGGCCCTACTCTTGCCCACTGGATGAGCGGCGGGAAGCGACGACATCTGTTCCAGACCAGAAATGTGACGCGCTTGAGCCACACTCAGGATGTGAATGATCTGCTCGTCCCGAGGCGTGTGATCACCATGGACGTTGGTCCCATGATTAAACGACATGATTAAACGACAGTAATCTCGTGCCAGTGTGACACTACCTGAAGAAACGGGCCGTTCAAGGCCGTTCAGCCATATTTCTGATGAGGATACTTGGAATTATCTACTCACCTCTATACAGCAAACTGATGAAAGAGGTGTATCTGGCAGAGCGGCGCTAGTAGAGCTCGGGCGTACTTTTGGTCACAAGGTGCGGAGAGCCACATGCATCATGTTCCAGCATCATGTTTCAGCACAAGGCAGGGCTGTGCGAGCGACATGCACATGATCGGAGGCAGGAAAGACAAGATCCAGAGTCGCAGGTTGACTCGGAGTAAGAAGAGGGTGCACTGCCAACTGTGTAGGCCACAGCACAGACCCTGATCTTATCTTATCTCAACTGCCACATTCGGCAGTTCACTATCAGCGTTACAAGTTAATACCCAACTTGTACGTGACTACTGCCTGGTCAGGCGGTTTGAGCTTCAGTGGATGTATGGAGACAACATTCCACACTAGAGGACTGACGACATCTGCTACACATTAACTCACTGTCTGTCTGCTCGTTCGGAAAGAGTTATTGTGTGCACGTCAATCCTTCAAGTCGGCGGATCTCTTGCACTAAACAGAGAGTCAGTGACTCTCCGAGTTGGCGGACTCCGGCTGTTTGCTGGTAATTCTCCTCAAGGTGAGGTTTCTTGACTCACCAAAGCTGAACTGATTAGTATATCATCAGATACTACTGGATTGCGTTGTGTCGCACGATGTCTGCTGCAGACGCAGGTGGGAAGAATGTCTTGCCTCCAACCGTTCTCTCTGCTCTACAGCCGTTCACCTCTCCGGAGGTACTATCCTCGAGCGGACTACATCCTTTTGCCTCCTCACCTGAGGAGACTATCACCACTCTGCAGCGTATTATGGAAACCACCAACCAAGCCGCGTTGTCCCTGAACGCGCATCTTTCTCTGCCGCTCTCCAATCCGAAACTGCTATCACTGTACAGGCAACACTCTTCGATCTTCCATACAGTACGACAGGTCAGGAACGCTCCCTGGTAATTGATAGCATTGCTCTGACATACCGTATCACTTTGCTAGTCTGAGCAGAATGCACAGCATGTCATTCATTCCCTCAGAAAACGCATAGGGATCACATTCGGAGAGGACATACCGCTGGAGAAACCGCGGATCGCCGAGTGGTTCTTGCAACGGCTGCTCTTTTGGGGAAAGTCTGCCGGGATGGAGGTCTTCAACGAGCCTGAACGCGATGGTCGCACGACGGTCGTGCTCGGTGGCAAGGTCCTTGTCATAGACATTGACTTTGCGGTGGACCACACAGACCCAGAAAACCCGATCATCGACGTCGCTACGCTTAAAACCGCGTACGCCATTCCGAACAGCACGGCTGACTCGTCGTCAGGGAACTCAATCTCCATGGATGCTTTCCTTGCATGCGCTATCCGCGCCTTCCTGAAGGAGGTGCAGAAGGACGACGCACAGCGCGACAGTGTCGAGGCCGCACGGCTAGGAAGTCTTCTGTCTGACTATTTCTCCTACTTGATGAAGCTCGATCATCTCGCGCTAAGCGAAGGCGATGGTGGTTTGCGGTGGTTCACGGTCATCGACAGGATGGCATTGGAGATCGAAGCGCTTGCCAGCAAGGAAGCAAAAGCGGTCCTACAGTAAGCTGCCACTCCACTCAAGGTGATTGCTAATGCTGATGAGCGACAAGGTTTGAGAGGGGAACCCCTACGCCACCCCTCGACGTCTTTCTCCTACGAGCCCACGCCCTCCCACTACCCTATCTGACGACCCCGTCGATATCCTTCCTGACCTACCTCTCCCCTCTAGCCTACCTCAAGCTCCTCCGAACGTCTGCTCATGCATCATCTCCACCATCCCCCAATCTTCCTACGCTAGATGTTCCCCTCCAACATATCCGCGACTCCCTCAAGACACACCCTCGCCTTCCAGGCATAACGTTCGCGACTGTCGTCCTCTCTCCGACGTCGCCCCACGACGACTCGGCACTGCCCACGATCGACCCACGTCCGTCGTACTCGATTGTCCCCGACGCGGAAAGGATCGACTTCATCCTCCCGGGCGCGCGAGAGGTCCAGGCGCTGCAGGGCAAAAATTACAGCTGGATTCTCGACTTCACAGAGAGCGGCAAGTATCCCGGGGTGGTGATGAGCCAGTCGCGGATGCGCGAGATCGAGCTCGTGCTGAACCCGTTCGGCGGCGAGAATATGCCACAGGTACCGATGATGTCGTTCGGGCTGGAAGCTGGGTCGATCTGCTGGTGCGTGTTCTGGTCTCTGGCTGCTGAAGACGCGGCTCCGCCTTTAAGGGACGATCGATCGTGGTTGCTGACATTTGTATGCTCCAGTTCAACGCACAGGCACCCATCTCACCTCAAAGATATGTCGCGCTCTACGTGGGGGACCTTTCTCGTGTCATCGAACAGCGGCATGAGCTTACTGCGGTATCCACAGACGTCTCCAACTTCAGTCCATCCGCCGCTCCAGCTTCGCCTCAACACGCCTGAAGAGCCCGGCTTCGTACTGGAAACCATCCCTGTCCGCACTCTCAAGGAAATCTGGAGCATCCTGGAGGCACGTCCCAAGTTGTGGCATTCTGATATGAGGCACACGCAACTGATTAATCGTTCTGCCAGATCATTCGAGAACAATGTTGGCTCAACGAGATCCTGTCCGGCTGCCAATGGGTCCCCGAGGGCATGGAGGCACCTCTGCCAACGACCGAGCCGGAGGACATCAGCGTCACAGAGGACGAACTTCAAGCCGTGCTCAAAGGTCTCTCTCTCTCTCTCATTCTATTCGTGACCAATCCTTCATTCAAACTGACCATATTCCCGTTCTGCCACATCCAGGGACGATAAAACCTCGAAGCATCCCCGTGAACATCCACCTCCCCATTCCTCCACCCTCGCCATCTACCGACAGCCTCTTTGACACGGACACGGACATGGACATGGCCCCCCCGCCGCGGGCGCGGGCGCGCGTCACGATGACCTCCCCGGAGCGGCCGCCTATCTCAGGCCTCGTCGAGATCGGGGTAACCTTCGACCCCACGCGTCCGAGAGGAGTCGCCGTCGAGATCACTGGCGCCGTGGGCGTAGACGTGAACGTGGAGGTATTGGAAGAGGCGTGCAGACGCGGAGGGCTGCTAGGCTTGCCCGGACGGGTGTGGAAGAAGGCGCATGAAGTGTGATTAGCCGCATATAGTCGATATTCTACCTCGTCACTGCTCTTGCTGTATCGTGTTACTGGAGGCTTGTTGCACGCTAGGGCTTCGAATTTGATACATACATTTTGATCGATACACCTAGGCTATAGCCCCTATGACTTGTACATGGTCTAGGTCTACAACATGGTAGATAGTCTTCTCCCCAAGTGTTCCCATATATCCAAGAACTCGATCCCGTCACTACGCTGCTGGAGGGGCGGCCGTGGTGGCGGCGGCATCTGCTGGTGCAGCCGCCGCATTGCTCTTCCCAAACGTGGGCACAATTTGCCGACTGCCATCCATGAACGCCTTGACCTCGTCTTCTGTGACCTTAGCTTTCCGCTATACAACTTATCATCAGCGAAAGTCGGAATCTAAGCAGCGATGACGACGACGTACGTCCTGGAACCCCTTCACGAAGTCTTGGAGTACCTTGATGCACTTCCCTTTGAGCTCACCGGTAAGCAGCCGTCCTGCTCGGTACTCCTGCACCGCAGTCAGTTCGCACCTCTGCGACCAGAACAGACACGACGCACCTCGCCCATGGTCTTCAGCTCCTCGTCATCCTCCAAGAAGAACCCAAGGTACTGATACGCAACGTCGACATCCGGGTTCCCGCCCAACCGCCTGTGCTCCTCCACCGTCTCCTGTCCGCCGGAGAACCCGTGCTTGTTGATCTTGCTCTTGATCTGCGCGGGGGTGTCGCTCATGAAGATGCTCGAGTTCGCGTCCGACGCGCTCATCTTCGTCTGCGGGCCCTGGAGCGCGGGGAAGAACTTGGCGTGGAGCAACGCGGGCTTCTGGTACTTGAGCTTCGCGGCGACGTCGCGCGTGAGTCGGAAGTACGGATCCTGGTCGATCGCGCAGGGGATCAGGCAGGGGATGTTGGTCTGCGTGCCGAAGATCTGCGGGAAGGAGTTGGAGAAGGAGGGTGCGGCTTGGATGGATGCGAAGTGAATCTTGCCGATGTTGTCTCTGTGTGCGGGCGGCGTGAGGTCACGCGCGGAGAGGGCTGGGAGTAGGTGTGGGGGGAGGAGGGAGTGTGCAGTGGGTAGGTGTAGGGTACTTACGAGTCGTTGAACCCGAACGTCGCCTTTGCCTGGTTGATGGTGATTTGCCTCGAGATCTTCGAGACGTTGCGATAGAAAGCACCACCGACGAAGTCATAGTCGCTGAAGATGAACGTCTTTTCGAGCTTGAATCCGACGGCGATGATATCCCTTGCGTTTTTCTTCGCAAATTCGTACGTTTGCTCGACCTTCAGTTCGTGCTTGAACAGAAACTTCTCGTCGTCCGTCAGCTGCACGACCAGAGGGACATCGAAGACGTCCTGTAGCCATCTTCACCGCCGTCAGTCCACACAAGATGGGTCTGGACGACGCAGAAGTACCACTCACTTAGTGAAGACGAACGGAACCATATGTCCCAGATGCATACTGTCGCTGCTCGGCCCCCGTCCGGTATACAAGAAGAACGGTTTCCCCTGCTCATAGCGATCCAAGATCTTGTCCAGGTCGCGATGCGAGAAGAACATGCCCCTCCGGAGGAACACATGCGGCTTGTGGCCGGTCAGTCGTTCGAATCGCTCCAGCAGCGCAGCGTCGACTCTCCTAGTGCCGAACTGGTCGATGAGCTTGTCGTAGTCGATTGCAAGCTGCTTGCCGTCCTCCGAGACCTGGCCCTGGACATCCCAGGGCGTGACGACTTGTCCATGAGAGGTAGACGTCGCGGGCTTGATGGCTGGTGCATCTGCCTGTTCGGAGTGAGGAGGAACAATCGAAGACTCTTGTGTTAGCTCAGCGGGCATGGTGGTCGAGGTCTAAGAATAGTTAAAGTTGAACGGCTGGAAAGTCGGCGATGACTCGACACCAGTACGAACAGTAGTGAAAACCTCGGAGCAAACATGATACCTCTAGAAAGGCGTTATCTCAGATCGCGTCTGATGGTGATGAGGCTGGAGGCTCAGCACTGTTCGACGTCATCACCGTACACACATACTCGAGAGCGTATAATGATATTTTGTATTGCATGGAAGTCTCGTGATTGTATGATGTATAAGTACAAGTTGCTACAATGGTCAATAAGGAGGTCGCTATGTACGTGAGTATACGGTCGTATGGTAGTCTGCGCCGAAGAGAATGTGAGAGGGTTATACACGTATCAGCCTCGAAAGGTGTCCATGATTTTCTACAGCTGCGCCCCCGGCCCCCATCGCCAACCCAAACCCTGTTGCACCCTTGGGCAACGAAAAAAACCAGACAGATAATATTGGGGGACGAAGAGGGGGCGCGCCGACGTCGACGACGTCGTGGGGGACGATCACGGCTTGCGGAACTCGACAAGCACGGTGTAGATCGTGTTGAACGCAGTGTAGATCTCTTCACGGACCTGGGTGGCCAGCGATAACACGATGTTAGCAACCATATAAACAACAGGCAAAGACACGTCTCTTGATGACGAAGGGGGTAATCCGTCATAAGCTGTTGATACTTTACCTTTGCACCAGTCAAGACGATCTTGCCAGACACGAAGATAAGAAGCACGACCTTGGGCTTGATCATCCGGTAGATCAAGCCAGGGAAGAGCTGCAGAACAACGGTCAACTTTATCCAATGGGTGACCAAAACATGGTCGCACCTCGGGCTCATAAGAGCTGAACTGGCCGTGAGAGTACGCGAGACCCTCAAGACGGATGGGGAACTTCACGTCACACGAACCGACAATGTTCTGAATCTTGAATTCAGAGAATTTGGCATCGAAACCAAGCTTCTGGACAATGCGCGCATACTTGCGCGACGCCAGACGCGAGTCATCTTCGGACTTGGCGCCCGTGACAACCATCTTGCCCGACGCGAATATGAGCGCCGTCGTCTTCGGATCACGAATACGCATGATGACGGCGGCGAATCGCTAGAAAAGAGCACGACGGAGGGAAGTCCGACGGCTTCACATCAAAGACATGTAGGACAAACCTTAGGGTTGTACTCTGCATTCCTCGCGTGAAGCGCGATCGTCTTCAAATCCAACCGGCAGTCCAGATTCACCGTTGCGACTATGTTCTGAAGAGTAGGTACGATACCCTCAACGGCGGTGATGTGCTGTTGCTCGAGGGTAAGTGGAGCAGGTGTGGCCGGGATAGTGGACGGTGGAGTCGAAGGCGCAGCACTAGACTGAGTGGCACCGACCGCGGTCGGCGATTGCGAGTGCGTTTGTGTTTGCGACTGCTGCTGTTGTTGCTGAGAGACAGCATGCTGGGGAACGGCCGCTTGAGGCTGCGAGGAGTAGACAGGAGGAGGTCCAGGCAGCGCGAGACCGGTAGGCCCGGGAAGGTAGGGGTTGGATGGGTAAGGGAGAGCAAGGCCATTACCCTGTTGACCTTGAAGCGCCTGCGGATATGGTTGAGGTTGGCCTTGCTGGTACGGCTGAGTCTGCGCCGGATGCGCAGAGCGACCGAATGTGACCTGGCGAGTGGGAAGCGCAAAAGACATGTTCGTCGACAATTGCCAAGTGGTAAACTGAACCGTGGGAAAATGCAGTGCGGGAACAGGAGGGGGACCGGAGGGTCATCAAGGTCCTTATATACCTGGTGGTTTCAGACTCCGCTTCAATCGCGTGATCGTTTATAATCGCATCCGGTGCTCGATCAATCGTTATCATGACTCATTGCAGTTTTTTCTGACGGGCTCTCGTCTCCACGTCGTCCTCGCTACTCTCCACGTCCCCAGTCTATGTATGTCCTCCGCCTCGCCGCTCAAGCCCTCAGATGTCCTCGCTGCCCGGTTGTGCGTCGTATCGCGGCATTCTTGGTGAGTGTAACTCTACCGGCGCGGACCTTGTTATCGGTGGGTGGCGTACGGATGCTGTTGGACATCGCGCGCTCGCAACCACAATGAACTTCTGGATGCCTTCTGTATCACTGCCTTTTTCTTCTTCCTCCCAAGGCTACAGTGCTGCGGCTCGCGTTTAGTTATGCACAAGTGCGTGTCCCTTTGTCCGTCGTTCAGTTCAAGTTCTATTGCTCTTCCCTTTGTCCTGGTGGCGCGGGCGCTCCGGATCGGACGAACAATTGCCCCGTGTCGGCTGCGTCTTCCCAAGAGCCCATAACATTACTAGGTATTACAGCAGGATACACCATTATATAGACCTATAAAGTTATACACGCAGTCTCCGCGTCCGATCAATGAGAGCGCAACAAGGAACAACAGTGGCGACGGTCAATCAAACTCGAAGGTGTCCCTATGCTCGTCTGCAACTGAGACGTGTCGCAGAAGAGGATCTAATGATGCCAACTCGTCCTTGATACCTGCGCGTGCACAATCATCCAGCTCCTTCAGCATGCTTGCGATCAATTTCTACAGCGGGGTGCCACACCATGACAGATGAGATGGATGCGCAAGAACGAATCGGACGGCCAAGTGCGCACCTTGAGTTTGTTGTCGATCTGCCTGACCGTATCGCCCAATGTGGACGTCCAATTGGGTGGTGGACTTCCCGGGCCACCGTTGTATACGGATCCTACACCGCCTGCGGAAGCGTGTGCGATGCCCCACAGGCTGCTATCGCTGTCGTTCGCGGATGCAGTTTCCGCTCCGTTAAACAGATACGATACGCCAGGATGTGGAGACAGCAGGCCAAGTGGACCCATCATACTATTCCCTGAGTTTGAGAATGGCGAAGGACCAAGAATTTTGGAGATCTTGTTGTACAACTCGGAAAGGACATCGAGGAGGGAGAGGAGGGTCTGGTGGTAATCGAGAGGGAAAGGCTGTTTCGCATGTGTTAGTTACGCACTGCATCCACAATAGCGAGCGACGTACAACGTGGGGAAGAGACATATACGCCTCCGATGGGTCCGTATAGGACAGAGCATAATCGGCTCCTGCTGGCCGTTTCGTGCCCTTCGCCCCTCTGAATAATCGCTATATGGTCTATGTGAGTGATCGGGTCGCTTAGAAAACCAGAACGAGACGTACGATCTTAGGCCTATCACTATCCTCTTTGAGCAACTCATACTCGGACAGGACGTTTGACAGCCCTCGTAAAAGGTCTTGAGGCTCCTTTACATCGAACTGGTTTGCTAATGCCATGCCAAGAACGGCGAATCGGTATGTTCTGGGCTAGGGTTGTCCGGCGCGAGCACATCATCACAAACGAATGCTACTCACCGCTGCTTCATGGCGACGTTGTTGAACGTTCTGTCCAGTTCCACGCGTGTAATCATGATGGTATGAAACCAGTGACTTCGCCTGGTGTGCTTGGTCGGCGGGAGGGTTCACGAGACCGAAGACATACGACGCACCCTTCGTGTACATTCCGCAAGTAGGTCAGGGTGATGATCCTCTTCTTCACCAGCTCCCTCAACACATCCACCGACGTCCCTTGCGGGAGACTACCATTCGTCTGCAGTGATGCACCCGCCGACGAACCGACACCATCGCTGTGGAGTGACTGCACATCCCAGTCGCGGTGAGGCATCGTGGCAGTGGTCGGCGTGGGCAACGCGGCGTACGGGAGGCCGGCTGAGGAAGCAACGGTACCGATAGGAAAGGACGAGGGCGGCGCGCCGCCGCTGGCGGGGTTCGCGTTGGACTTGAAGCTGGTGAGGAGGTTCTGGGCGGACGACTTGCGCCGCATCGCGGGTCGCTGGGCCTCCGAGATGGGCGCCATAGACATAGCAGTATTGAACGCGGGGCGGATCCCCTCGTCGACCAGAAACCTTGCGAGAAATTCTTGATGGAGATGAGAAGCGAGTCCAGCGGGTCCTCTCTCGCGGCGCGGGAGCCGTCTCAACCGCAATCTTACTGTGATCTTACCGCTTAATTATCAGCTCTTACTCTCTGTAAGCGCGAGGTAAGCCTCTTTGGTAACCCCCTTTCTTACTCGGTAAGATCCTGCTATTGAGTGCTGATCTTACAGCAGCACAATCTAATCAACGATCACGTCTTTTTGCGTCCATCTCGGGGCAAGGGCTTTGTCCGGCTGCATCTTGTCCTCTTCCTCCTCCCTCTCCCCGTCCTCTGCTGCTCGATAGACCACTCGCACCATGGCTGATATCAACGCCATCGCGAAGCAGTTTACCGACTTCTACTACTCCACGTTCGACACCAATCGCGCCGCTCTCCAGAGCCTCTATGTGCGTCCGCAAACGCGACGATATATTCCTCGAGATCTAACGCAGCCTTGGTCTTGTTGGCAGCGCGACGTGTCTATGCTGTCCTGGGAGGGATCTCCGATCTTGGGAGCCGCGAACATCACCGAGAAGTTGACTGTGAGTTTTTTTGGTCTTGCTCTTCTGCCGGGGAGTAACCTCAAGCTCCCCCAGTCTCTTCCGTTCGAGAAGGTCCAGCACAAAGTCACCACTTTGGATGCCCAACCATCCTCTCCATCAGTCGCGAGCTTGATCGTCAGCGTAACTGGTTTGCTTGTGGTATGTGCAGATCTATCCATCCAAGTTCACAGCAGAATCGAGGATTGATGATACTGCGGTATCATTCAGGTTGACGACAGCACGAATCCGCTCCAATTTAGCCAGGTCTTCCAGCTAATACCCGACGCTGGCAGCTACTATGTGTGAGTACCGGTCGCGTGTCGACCAGGAAGCACATTGACCTGACAGATCCCACCCTACGTTGCACAGGTACAACGACATCTTCCGTCTCAACTACGGCGCGTAATGATACAAGTTTGGTTCCTCGTGTTCTCTTGATGGACGAGGTATAACGAAGGCAACATGAACAGGAAGAAGGCTCGGTTGTATGTAGGACGATAGGCTGGATGCGCAGAAGCGAAGATGTACCTCATACTTTGTCCCCCATAATGTCACCGTTGGGTCATGACATCCTGGTCCTCGAGGCGACTTTCGCGTACTCTGCAAGATCGAGTACGGCATTAACTGTCTCGCTTCCGCGGTAGAAATGCCTCACGGCCAAGTACACCAGCGCCTAGTGCCATCTCCAAATTCCCAAGTCCGCAGCCTTCATTGCCTCTTGTGATCTACCGTATAAAACGCGGCTGCACGTATCACGTACGTACTCTTCGGTACACTCCACCCTGCTCGCGAAAAACATACCCTCCAAGATCCGGAACCGCACGACACCCATGACTCGCGATCACTGCACGCCTCGTCTCAGCGCGTGGTTCAGGCGCGCCACAGGCCGACAAGATGATATAATAGCCGGCTCATCCTCCTCACGAGCACCCATCTCGGAGACATCCCCGCCCTACAAAATCGCTTTCGCCGCCATGCCCATCCAGCAAGCACAAACGCGCGCAGTGACTGTGTTCTGCGGCTCTTCGTCCGGAAACCAGCCCGCGTTCGCGAAGGCAGCACGATGTAAGTGAAGCGGCGGCGCGTATTCTTTCCTCGCGTCTTCTTCGCTCATGGCTAGCATGTAGCACTA
Source organism: Fomes fomentarius (assembly GCA_022606135.1). Lineage (NCBI taxonomy): Eukaryota > Fungi > Basidiomycota > Agaricomycetes > Polyporales > Polyporaceae > Fomes > Fomes fomentarius. Next base: position 843,174 of record JABYQN010000001.1, read on the forward strand.
GGAAAGGCGTTGGCGGAAGCCAAGCGGCCGCTGGTGTATGGAGGAGGGTCGAAGGGCATCATGGGTGAGGTGTCTGGAGCGGTCTTGGACGCAGGCGGTGATGTCACTGGCATCGTCCCGTACGCGATGGTCTCTGCTGGTGGAGAGGTCGACCAGACCAAGGGTGTCCACGCACCGCATGTGCAGCTCAAGGAGAAGGGTCGTGAGCGGGTATGTTCTCTCGTCTATACATCCGTTCATAAAATGGAACCCAAACTTCCTCTGGATCTGCATCCGTTAGGCGGACATTGTGAGTCGCGTCGCTTGTGCAACCCTTACTACAACCACAACCGACTTATGTTTTGCTCGCAATCAGATTGTCGTGAATTCCATGCATGAACGCAAGGCGGAGATGGCACGGCGGTCATGCGGATTCGTTGGTCTACCTGGTGGCTATGGCACGTACGAAGAGGTGCGCGCCGGTTTGAGCTCATATCTGAGTCTTGTTTCTCAAGGAACGACACGTCCGCCGTACTATAGGTCCTTGAGGTCGTCTGTTGGTCGCAGATTGGTATCCATAGCAAACGTAAGTGTTCCGAATTTGCAATGAATGCCGTCGGGCACACTCACGCTCCTGCTATTGCAGCCGTCCTCATCCTCAACGTGCTCAACTTCTACGACCCATTACGAGACCTGATACGCAACGGCATCAAGAACGGGTTCATCCGCGACAAGAACGAGCAGCTCGTCCTGTTTGTCGAGGGCCCGGCGGACCATGTAGAACACGAAGACTTCGACTGGGGCAAAGCGGCGGTCGAAGCGCTCGACAGGTGGCAGGACGTTGCAACGAGCCATTACTACAACTGGACGCTCCGTAAGGATGGCAAGACAGACGAGGATGTCCTAGGGGCATCATAGACGGATTGATCGTATGGTATAGTGTAGATGTCAAGCGTGTGACAACGATGCTAAAAGCGTGCAAACGAAAGCAATGACAGAGATCTAAGCACAAGTCCAAGTGCGAATCCAATTATAACCAAGAATCTTCACGGCCAGCCTTCTTCCCCGCTAATCCTGCCTCTGAAGTTACATTCGACCAGGAGTGGCACGACACTGTCTGGCTCGGAATAGAAGTCCAGCATCGCCCACCCGCGGATACGCACGTCGGCACTTGTAGCCTTCTCAGGCCGGTCTGTCTTCGCTGCATCTTGTCCGGCGGTGTTCGTACCATCGCTGCTCAACTGATCCAGCAACCACGTCCCCAGCCTTTCGTTGACGCCTTCAACCCCAAGCCCAATCTTCGACCAGCCGAAGCCCTTCGCGACAGTGGGCGGCAAGGCGAGCGGGAAGGACGCTGCGGAGAAGAACGAGATATTCAGAACCGGAGAAGCGGGATATTCTAGGGGCGGTAGTAGGTTCTCCGTTGCCAGCTGCGTCTTCTCAGGGATATGCAGGAACGAAGGGATGTTGTACCTAGAAGAAGAGACCAGATGCATCAGTCTCAAGTCTCAGGAGGACTGAGATGGAAGACAGAAGGCGTTTCGCCAATGAAACATACATACCAATCTGACGTGCGGACGAGCGTGCCTTTCAACATCCATGTGAAGCCGTCCATCGCGCTATCAGGCCATGCCGTGGGATGGATTCCCAGTCCTTCGAGCCCGTTCTCCCACCCGCTGCCGTCGCCACCAAATCGGCTGAGCATGACGACCTTGCCGCGCACTTCGCCCAAATTAGGGATCCTGTTCTCCAGGAACCACATATCCCTTCCTCCGGGGCCGTTCATGATCTCGTCATGAACGGTCTGAGAGAACAAGGGCAGCGGCGTCGTCTTGAAGTCCTCCTGCTTGATGGACATGACGACCGTCTCGCGCGACGTCTCTGGTCCAGTGAGGAAGTTGTGGACATCAGAGAGCATGTCTTGGAAGGGCGTCCGTTGGGGGAATATTCCGTGGTAGGCAATAAGTCGACCGTCGACGACGGCGAGTCGGACGTCTATGACGCGAATCCCAGACGAGAGTTGAACGGCTAGTGGTGTGGAACACGACTGGCACTGCGAGATGGGCCATCCATGGAATGCCATGCTTACGACATTCCCAGTCGAATGTCAGTGCGTAGCGCGTCGGAAGCAGAGAAGACAAACATACGTGTCATGGGTACCTATGAGCAAAATTTAGGAGACCGTTTGGAGCGAGATGAGGATAAACGAACCTGGAAGAAGGAGGGACGACAGCGGGACAGTGTCGGGGATCTGAGAGAGGAAACTCGCGAGGTCTCGCTGAGGAAACACGGATATCCTGTACTCTGACTTGGAGATCTAGATATGTATAGTGTCAGCTCATTCGTCTACACCCAATATGTGATGAGAGTTTGTGCTCTTCACCTTACTACGGTAGATGCACCACGGAGAGTCCGGAGGCAGGCGGACTGACTTCCACTTGGCACCTAGTATTAAAGGTAGCGTAGCAGAGAACTTGTTGGAGACTCCAACGGAGGGTGGCCCCTCCTTCTCCGCGTTGTTGACCTCTATCTGTATAGACGTGGCACCTTCGTATGTCGTCGTCCTGGATCCGCCTGGAGGTACAGTCATAGTGCGTATTGAGGACTTGCTAGCCTCCAATCTGTACGACAGCGCGGCAGCAGTTTCATTTGTGAGGATGATTATCATCTTGTGAGGTGCAGGAGCAATGTAATCAGTGGGGAGCCCGGTTGGGGATGGACCTGATGGTGGTTGAGTGACAGTCCAAGCAGCTGTGACAGACCACCTCAGCCTGCCCAAAATAGTGTCTTCTGTGGCAGTGTCTCGCGGCGAGTTCTTATCCCTCTGAGGACCCTCTCAAACTTCGACAAAATCGTCTAAAGTTGAGAGACGCGTTCACTCTCGCCAACTCACGTCCCTTATTTGTTACATTGTTCTACACACCGCGGCCCCGCTCAGCACTCACGAAATGAACTGCTGGCACCATGCCAGCATTGAATAGTTAGGTCTAAGAAGGACACAATCCTGCACACGTCCAACTTGCGGCCAATGGCTGATACCCTCCTATCATGGCGATGCAACTGCGCGATGCGGGGTGACGTTGTTGAGCGAGAACTTGCATAGCGCCGAAACATTCAGCCTCCACGATTGCCACTTCGACTCTAGTCTTAATAAAGATCTTTCGCTGACGACTCCTACTTCATCAACGCCAGTAACGAGCTCTTAGCCTATTTGTGACCTGACCTGAAGGCTCGCCAGGGCTCACGACTCCGACCAATCAATCCCAACCGTTATTCAACCAACCCGGTGCTCCTTTTCGAACCCTTCTTCATCTTCTTCTTCCTACCCACTGCATAGTCCGTTCGAAAGGGTTGGTCCTCTGAATTTGTATGCACGTCACCAGCCGCGAGTCCGCCAACAGGCACATAGGTAAGTGGGTGGGTGGATGGGACATATTGCGAAAACAGTGATGCCAATGGTACCGGGGTTAGTGGCCTCCGTAGCTCCGGTGGGTGAATCGCAGCGGAGACATGCTCACAAGCTTGGACTATCGCTGGGCGGGCGGAATGCCCTGTAAAACCTGAGGGGGCTATAACAACCCGGAGACCAAGAAGGGATCGAAGGACGTTGCCGGCGTGAGGCATGTCTCCAAGAACAACCCTTTCGATAGTGTCTGGGAGAGTATCCTGTACCCCTGGGTCTGAATAGTGCTGCGATAAATACGAAACCGCGTGCTCTCGCAATCGGTCGTATCTTTGCTTGACAGTCAGTTCTCAGAATCGTGCTCGCAAGGACACAACTTTCTCACCTCGCGAAGAAGCTGGAGAAAGCCTCTTCTACAATATTCGCCGGGGTCAAACGTAGCACGATCTCCTGGTATGCCAGGGTTTGAAGTTCGCTCATGCCATACTGCAATCCATGCATAAGTTTGAGATCGCATGGACAATCGTCATAAGGAAACAAACCAATTCCGCCAATCGATACATGGACTTTGGAGAGCATGCAGGGGCCACTTCCGAAGTAGTGAACAGCGCGAACTGTCTGTTGGAGGCGCCCTCGGAACGCAGAGGAAGAAAGTTGACTTTGCCGGTGTATACGTAGAAGATGCATGCCTTCAGCCTAGGAAGTGCATGAAGACGAGTAGTGAATCGCCACACGAAAGTGACCTACGTTCTATGAGCGATGCTTGGTAGAAGGATTTGGCGTTGCTTTACGGAGCTCTCAACTCCGCTTGTTCCGTTCGGTGGCTCGCCTGCGCCCGGACCCTCGTCCTTTGATTTACCCTTCGCCGTGAACGTAGCAGAAGAGGAAGTACTAGCGACCGCGACTGGGCTGTATACCTCCTCAAACTCGTCGAGATCGCTATCCGTCTCGTAGTCGTATTCGGACTCGAGCGCACACTGTCGTATAGGGTTCGCCCTGGACTCTGTGTTCGCTTCCGAAAATCCCGAGGTCAGTACTGCAGGAGGTACCAGAGACGATAAGCCGTTGGTTGTGAGTATTAGCTGAGTCGTACTAGAGCTGGACTGCTACTTACGATTTGAGAAATAGTCGGAGTCCTTGAGGATGGACCCAATCGCAAAGATGGGCTGAGGGTGATCGATTTTGATGGAGCCATCGGGGTATATCGTTCGTCGGCTGAACGCGTACAGATGAACGTCACGGAACTCCCGGGGGAGCAACGACTCCTTGAGAGCTCTTTCCGCCGGAGTGAGAGGAGGAGAAGTTCTTTCCACCGGAGTGGGAGGAGGAGAAGTTCTTTCCACCGGAGTGGGAGGAGGAGAAGTTCTTTCCACCGGAGTGGGAGGAGAGCGTCTTTCCACCCGAGACAGAGGGGAGGGTGATATGGACTCTGTGTTCATGAGCGGTAAATCTGGGAGATGGGTGCTATCAGAGAGTCAAGCTAGCATTCTATATGGCTACAATAGCGCCGAGAGAAGCACATAACATGGTGCTACGGTAGCTGCGATTATCTCATACAATCGAACGAGGCTGAGGCGAAATGACAGAGAAGTCAGATGAAAGTCCCGAAGCATTTACCCCTTAGTCAGTAGCGTAATCGATAGTACACGAGGGCTGGGTCGGAAGGTTCTTTCCTATGAATAATCGCAAAGCCCTTGTACTCATGGCATCGCGTGTGGGTGGGGGCAAGTACTTCTTGGTGCGCGTTGTTGATGGAGGTGGGGAGATCAATCGATCACAGGCCACATCTTCAAGTCGAAAGGAGTATTAGTCATACAGACGCCCAGGCCCAAAGACGCGACTATGAATATAACTGGTGTGTAGGATCTTGCAGACCAATATAGTATGAATCACTGCACCATCGTAGTCGGAACGCACTACCATGACAACGCAATGAGACCAACTCATACGGACAATCGCACATTACACCCTTCAAAATGAGAAAACATAGTTGAGGCATAGATCGATGTCCTACTGCGAATGTCGTTGGGAGGCTGACATCCCGTCGTGTCAGTCCATCACCACACCTCCATTGATGTTGGTGCATTGTCCTTCAAAAAAAGGCAGATTCACGCGTTTAGTGGCCATGAAGATGACGATAACAACCATACTGCGCCACCAACCTGTAATGTGATAGGCTTCTGGTTTCACGATGAAGGACACAAACTCGGCTACGGTTTGCGCATCGCCGACTGGGAGGTTCGTTGGCAAGCCTACTTGCTGTTGTAAATCATATGAGCCGTTGAGTGTTATGACTGCAAAGCGGAGACGATCGTACCTTCAACAGGGTGGTGCAAGGCCCGCCGTTAAGACCGTCGTCCTCCCGAAACGCTGGTACTCTCATCACTGGGGAGCCGAGGCGGTCTAAATCAGATTACTCACTCAGCGGGGTATTGATTAAACCAGGCGCATAGCTATTGACGGTGATACCATACTGCTGCAGTTCCAACGCTGTACAGACGGGCATCTGAGTATGGCGGGTTTGATCAACCCAGACCAGAGAACGCACCGACCGCCTGAGTTAGTCCTCGTACAGCAAATTTAGAAGAACAGTACGCGGAGGCTTGCAAGAAACCTGTTGCCGTAGTAAAACGTTGCATCAAATTGTGAGAGGTACCTCTTATTCTACTTACCCGCTTTCGAGGCCACAGAAGCAGCACCTAGGGGTCCTTCAGTCTTCGAACTTGATAGAAGCAGGCGAAAACGCTACCAACCAACGATGCGCCCTCCTCGGCCCTGTTGCACCATCTGAGATGCAGCGTGCTTGAAGCACAACATGACGCCTCGCACATTGACAGACATCATCTTCTCCCACTCCTCCACCGTGGAATCGAGGAAGGGCTTGAGCCAGAACAGGCCAGCGTTCGCGACCATCTGACAAATCGAGCTGTATGAGCCGAGCGCATTCACGCGGTTAGGCAGGTGCCTAACCAAGGTATGATACTCACGATGTCAAGTCCACCGAGCTCTTTCGCAGTCGTCTGAACCAGGTCAGCGACATCCCCGTCCACGGTCACGTCTCCGACCGTGACGAACGCTCTCCGGCCCTTCTTGCGGATCGACTGTGCAACCACACCGAGTTGCCCTTGCTTCTGCGGCAGGTCGAAGAGGGCAACGTCGATTCCATCGTCTGCGAGCCTCAATGCAGTCGCCTCTCCGATGCCTTGTGCCGCCCCAGTAATTATAGCTACGCGATTGGGAATCCTCGCCGGCTTCGGGTCCGACGTCGAGTAAAAGCGACTGGAGTGGATGTTTCATCAGTAGTAACTTCAGATCTCCTTGAGTCTCGAAGGTGTTACATGCCTAGGAGAATGCTTCATGGACAAGGCGGATCGTTGTGCCAAGCCAGTCACTGGTGACGCGCGGCATAAGGGGGAGATGCATCGCAAAGGAGCGGTACCTGCACAACGGGTGAACATAGCAGAGACGACGCGATGGAGGAGGATCGCAGTGCTGCGCGATTACGGGGGATCCTCTCGCACCTTTTAGTTATAGTATCCAGACAAGCGCTGCTCTTCTGGTGCAGTGTCTGAACATAGAACCAAGCCGCATGTACCGGACGGACTTCCATTACTTGGGAATATCGCCTGTCATAAAATCAATCGATGCTCGGACCGAAGCCCTGATCCGTAGGGCAATCACCCCCACAAATTCGACACGAGCGAAACTAAAGCCTACCTGTATGAGAGAATCAGCATTTCATTGACATTGTGGTCGGAGCATACTACGTACCGGTCATCGACTGCATGGAGCCGCACACACGTCGATCCAATAGTGAACTATGATGACTAAGGGACTCTGCGCTCAAACAGGTCTATCCGCCACATACGTTGCCATATGACCCAATCATTCCGTTCATTCAAGAGCCACGACTATACGCGCAGGCAAGAACGACCTGTGCAATCATGTCTTCCCGTCTCAACGGGTGTGAGAGAAGCAAAGTACACGATATCACAACGTGTGCTCACCTGATGACTGCGGATCAAGGAAGACCACCTGCAGCAAACATGGATGGTCAATCAGGTGTTATCTGTATTCAATTAACCCTAAATGCTCTGCGACGAGAATAGTACACTGGGGTGAGTAGCGTAAGAAGAACGAGATCAGCACGGAAAGCAGCGCGCATAGTCCACGTCATGACACGACACCGTCTACCGTCTACCGTCTACGAGAGTCTAGTCCTCTTCCCCACCGGTACTGCCATTCCCCACCTTGGTGGCGGCCCTCTTCCAAGCGACGAAATCGTCTAGCATGGATGGCCACGCCTGGTCACAGAAGACTCGTCAGCAATCCTGCCCCTGCACAAGAGGTCCGACCCACCCCATCAGCTTCATAGTTCGATAGGTCCGGCTCTACCGTGCGAGCGAACTCAAGCACCTGCAACAAAAGATAGCAACAACACTCCGTGAGCATCACTCTCGATCGTTGTAGAGAAACAACGAAGGAAAACAAGGGATTGCGCACAGGCGCACCGTGCCTCGAGGCTGTCACGCGTGCGAAACGAAGGACGAGAATGTCTTCGCACTTACCATATTCCACAAATCCTTGTTGACTCCTTTGTAAGTCCCCTTCTCCTGTTTTCATCTGTCATCAGTCTGTCTGCGGGAACAGGGAAGCTAGTAACGGACATTGATGAACTGCAAGATGTCCTGTGCGATGGGGTACTTAGGAGCGACCAAGACGGACCAGAAGGCGCTTGCAGTCTGTGATGGCGAGGACGCCATGCAGTGAGCTCAGTCCCACTGCAGGATTGACAGAAACGTACATCTATATCGATGTTCCTAGCCGTCCTGTGCGCATGCATCGACTCTGATCAGAATGAGACGAATGAGGGCGTCAGTTAAGGTGACGTACTGCGGCTTAGCCAAAGCAAAGCAGAAGGTGTATAACTCCCCGAAGGCCTTGTTGTTGTCCGTGGCATATTGACAGTACTGTGAGCGATTGTAAGGTTCCGAAACAACTCCTGTTATGCCTTTCTTCTTCGATGTGATGCTGGAGTTAGAGGACTGTATTGGTGGCTTGTCAAGGAGTAACAGGTTCTCGAGATCATGAAGCACAAGAGATAGTGTTTGCAGGTCAGATGCACTGCACGGAGACTTCAATAAGTTTCCGCTCAAGTGCCATGAATACCTCCATTTAGATAGGTGACACGACTCACCGTAGCTCCCTAGTTCCCTGCAACCACTCGCTCTCCTTGAATTTGGCCATCTCTGTTGCGTGCATCTGCCAAGCCAGCACGAGGGGTAACGCGCCTTCCAGAGATATATCCATGTCCGCACATAACCGCTCAAATCCTTCAGGTCCTATCTCTCCCGGCGTGTCCTGGTCTTCATACGTCTTGAACAGAGCCTTAGCCCGATCCTCAGAATATGGCTCTGGTCTCGAAGGCTCCTTGCGTGATACAGATTTAGAGTTAGATTCTGATGCTGTGGCTGCGCTACCGTCGCTGTAGTCGTCATTGTGGTTAGTTGAGTGTATACAGCAAAGGAGGGATGATATGCGCATAAGAGGGAGCTGAGCAGAGGAGGCAACGACCGCACCTGCCAGACGTGCTTGCGATCTATCCGGCTTAGTCAGCAACCATTTCACCTTTTATAGTATCTAGCATACCTCATTTGGACTAACATATGAGAGGGTTAGGTCTAACGTGCATGTTGTGGCTGGACCAACATACCTCGTCCTGGGTTGCCCTTTCGACTTCGCCCCTTTCGCAGTAGACGTTCTTGTGGGTGCCTTCTTCATCTTCTTAGCCGCTGGCTCAGCCTGAGGACGAATTTAGTAGAAAACATGGCAGACTGAAACAGGGAGCGAGGACGATATCTCACCACAATATCCTCCTCCGCTGCCTCCCCGCCTAACTTCTTGTTCTCAGCAACACCACTTGACGTGTTTGCGGAAGCCTTGAGTCGCGAAGACGTGCGGGTGGCACGCGGTGCCGCTTCCACCGCAGAATCAACGCGTTTTCTCTATATGTTTGCGTCAAAACCTGACCTATTTTCACCTAGTAGGCGCTTTTGCAAACCTTGGGAGGCATACTGCTAGTGCACGCAGGTTGTAAGAGTGGTGGATGTGAGTGGTCGAGGAAAGTGGTCAAGCCAATATCCGCGTCTAGCCGTGCCGGATCTCTTACGGCAAGTTCCGATTGAGTTCCCGGGCGCCTGTATGGCCGATGTCATCTGGAGAATCGTCGCGTCTGACTCAGTCTCAGCCTTCGATCATGTCCACCGAGGTCTTCAACCCCAATCCGACCATCTTTGCTCCGGCCAAGTCGAGGAAAGCACCTCGTGCGTACGCAAAACCCAACTCCCTCTGGCTGGACGAGGATGAACCAGAACGAGACGATGAGTTTGACCAATCGGACAATCCAGAGGCAATAAACCAAGATGAGATTTTTGGTATGTTGGTTGACCACGCGAGGCCAACGCCCTACGGAAGAAATGGGCAGAATTTGGTCTACACTCTATGTTATCCTTACTTTCAGCGGGCGCTTCGGCTTTGAAAAGAAGGATACGATAGATTCTCGACCAGTTTCCCACTTCTCGTCCACAACAAAGTGGACAATCTGGCCGTCTTGAACGATTGGAACTCCCGCTAACTGGCGTGATGTAGAGCTCATCCGGACCATATCCGACCCCGAGCACCGAAGCATGTCTCTTGAGCAGCTTGCAGTCGTATCAGCGCCTCAAATAACCTTCGATCCAAAGTATCCAGACAGGGTGACTGTCGAGTTCACACCGACAGTTCCGCACTGCGGGATGAGCACATTTATTGGTAAGTTTGTGCTGCGTACATCGCACGTCTATGCTGTCGTAGCACTGACGTTTGACAACCCCAGGGCTGTCCATCCGTGTGCGCCTGCTCCGAAGTCTCCCACAGCGGTTCAAGATCGATATCCGCGTCAAACCTGGCTCCCACCAGAGCGAACACGCGCGTGGGTGTCATGATTCTTCATGTCCTCCCGCGACGTGTAAGAGGCGATGTGCTGACCTACCCGATCTGCCCAGTGAACAAACAGCTCAACGACAAGGAACGTGTCGCGGCGGCCCTCGAAAACCCTGCTCTTCTCGAAGTCCTCGAACAGTGCCTCTCCACCGCAGGGAATGCGCCCCACGAGGACTAACCGCTGCGTTACCGCTCGGGCCCATTGATGTCGACACATCGACTAACATCTGCCACCGTATCATGTATGTAGCTTCTAGATCTTGTGTGTAACCTCACGCACCGCATTGTAACCATAGCCTGCCTTTGTGCTATCCATAAATTGTGTGCAACTTTGTGGAGATTGTTGAGTTGGTTGCTCCCGGGGTGATCGGTTCCGCGCATCGGTCTGTGTTACTCGTAGCATAGTGCGCGCGGCGACTTTCCATATGCATATTCGCTTCGCATATTCCCCCAAGCACCCTATTCCGACACGCCCAACGGCACCCCCTGACCACCGCTCGCTGACCGTCGTTGGTAGCTCGGTCTCGGACGGCCTCCATCCAAACTTCCCCAAAACGCCACCAGCTCACATTCCGGGGATATTGAACGCCCTGAGAATATAATTACTCGCTATGTCTATGCTACCCGCTATGCAAGACCGCTCTGCAGACAGCGCGCCGATACTCCTCACGGTCATCGATGGCGAGCGCTTGTGCGTACCGCCATGCCATAATCCCGAAACATCATCGACTGACTGACCCCCTCCCGGGCGCAACCGTCTCAATGCTCCAACAGTATGTGATCTTGAAAATTTCGCCGCCCATTGCGAAATCAACCTACGCCTCAATCGCCGCCATGGGCCGCACACGAGCGGCCGCGATTACGCATGTAACCACCATCAATCCAACGGAGAGAGGGTTAAGCGAGGGACAAGTGCGGAGGCACGGCTACAGGTGGGATATACATATACTTGATACCTTGGTGTATGACTGTTGCCGAATTAGTGGGTCTGTGAGGACTGAGATTTTTGTTGCGTCCGCTGCACTGCGCCGGCCCAGGACTTCGCAACGGTCAGGGCCCAGTGCGGAGTCGGCGACTTAGATATGTTATCAGGGTCTGTATATTTCGTATCTTGGCTGCGTCGCGGCATGTATGCAGTCTTATCTGTTGCGAGTCGGACTGCGCGCTGACAAGGAGTACGACGTCGGGGGGTGACTGTATGCCAGCATCCTGTTCGCTCGCGCGCTCCGCTTCGGTGAACCTTAGAGTCTTGGACAAAGACCATATCAGTTCGTAGGCAGTTCGAAGCTTAGTCCAGTGCATAAAGTGTCTTGGCTGGAAGTTGGCATCGTGACCATTCTGAGACCGGTGGCAGGGAAGGGCGGCTTATACGACTCATTCCGGTACTATACGGTTCATAACTGCAGGAATTAGTAAGTCGTCGCAGCTTTACATTCTAACACATGCATATGAAGGTTCTACCCGGTGGTGAGCCGGTGCATTGGCAGGTGTTTGCGCAAATTTGACACAACTCTCCATTCCGTGGAAGGACGCCGGGCTCTGCATGATCGTAGCGACAGGATAAACGACACATAAAATGCTGCCCATGTGCATCTGTTCTTCTCCTCATTCATTAGCCGGACGTGTGTGTGCTCGATGATAGATCCATCACGCCGCCGCCGCCCCACAACGCCCATAGGAGCGTAAATTTACTCTGCGCCGCGCAAACAAGTCGCGCGATGACGGTATCATACCCGACATATGGAGTTATGACTGGCCCCAGATTGGCACGCGGCATCCTATATCGCTGTGTCTCTGCATTGCGTCGCTCGCACATGTCTCGGGGACCGGGTTGCCAGACGACATGACTAGAAGGCACGCGAGTAAAGATCCTGCTATATGGACCGTACGATTGCCCTGTTGTAGGCCCCGTGGTCACAGTGCGGTGGTGATGAAAAACTGAGTATCTACCCGGTGTCGGGAAGTTTATGAGAACAAAGGAGAAACCACTCACAGGGGGAAAGGGTACCTCTGAGACCCTGAGAACCCTGGCTCTTACCGTATTCAGCCGCCACATATGCATGAGAGGGTATGGTTTAAAAGATGCCAGGGTGCTTTGACGCCCGCATTCGCACATACCGTTTGAGGGAATAGTTGTATCCTGAAATAAAGTTCAGAAGACAAGCTGGGTGCCAAACTACCAAGATACAAAGTCAATAGAGGGAGCTCCTACTACGATAGATAGCCAATCCGACGAATGGCAGTTGTTCGACGTTGTGGGTCTTGTGATCACAACAAAGAATTGAGGCGTCGTATCAAGCCCGTGTCCAAGTCTTGAACATAGCCGCCTACACAGCAGACCATCTGCATCGAAGCATACAAAACTGTCTGAGCATGACTGAACAGCGAGAGAATCAGTTTGTTGTCTCACCATCGGAGGCGGGGAAGATATATTAAGCGCTCGATATCCATGTCAATTGTAAGATCGGTGGCACAGACATTTTTGGCGGTCTCACAAGGGCCCGCCTAGTGGCCCCGCCACGCGAAACAAACTCGCGGCTGGAACATTGCCGACAGGAGTTTCTCGGTTGCTGTTAGCGCTACCTCCGGGCCTACACCACCCTGGTGCCACTCGACCGCCAGTGTACACTGCATGCACGAAGTCCGTTGCAAGTAGGAGACGCAGGTTATCGGGGACGCGCCGTAGTTTCAAGGCAACGCGACTATCATGCGCACGCGTTGTGGGTGCCTGCTTAATCGGTGAATATAGGCAGATCTGTTGTTGGTTAGTCTGGGTTATACATTGTCTGTGCCCGATTTCGCCTTCCGTGGGATCTCTTTTGTTCCTCCGGGCTGCGGAAGCGTTATGCACGGCGCCTGATCCTTAAAGGATCAGCCATGCACACGCCACGAACACCGTGGTTGCGGCTTCCTGACACGCGTCTGCTATTGTTCTTCGGGTAACGTGGCGCGAGGCGCGGTGAGTTACTACACGGAAGAGACATAGGTACTTAGTCTTTCAGCGGGGACTGCGCTGGATCAGTGATGCGCAACGTGGGCGGAGTACGGGGTGCGATGAGAGGAGATTTTGTGCTTGATGAGGGCGGGACGGGATGATCGTACGGAATTATGGAACTTGAAGTAATAGCCCTTTGTTTCCCAAACAAGGGAGGTTCCGGCGCCTAGGAGTCGGGCGCTTCGGCCCGTCCCCACAGAACAACAACATCCAAATATGGGACAAGGTAGTATGTACAACGACTTTAAATCCTCCGTTGCACCCCCGCCTCCCTCAAATACCCCCCTCTCACCCATCTATCCAACCCATTCCTGTTCTCCCATCTTGATTCCGTCCAAGATGTCATCTTCAGTCTGCTCTCATGTGAATATCATCCCATCAACACTGCCTGAGCTTTCACTGACCTTTGATGCCCAGAACTCGTATCCGATGAGTACAGACAGTCTCCTTCTCGAGCAACCATGCGGCTCCCATCGCATAAAGTATCAGGGCGCTGGAGAACGCGCGCCTTACGATTTTGCCCTCGAGACCGACGACCAAGCCATCGATGCCTCTCTCGTGCTCCCCCACTACCGTGCCCACAATCAGCCGTACGACCACCGGCTGAGCATGTACGTTGGAACCGACTCAAACGCCCCCATCAAATTGAAAGTGGTATGTCTTCACCCGCCCGCATCAATTTCTGGCCACCTCCTAACCCCTTGTCCCAACAGTGTCGCAAGTTCACTCCCGCACGGACAACCAAATTCAAGCTCGACGTCCACTCCGCGTCCTCGTCCGAACTGACCATCTGGCTCCCCTCCGACTTCAAAGGCCACATCCACCGCTCCTCGGCGTGCAAGAAGGTCTCCTTCTCCGCTGGCTTCACCAATCGCATCATGCAGAATGTCTGCCTCACCCAGTCCCGCCGCCCCTCCGTCGTCTCCATGTCCGACCACCGCTTTTCCGAGATCTACGTCTCAGATGGCCGCCCGCTCGACAGCGAGAAGTACCCCAGCTATGGCGCCGTCAAGGGCCCATGGGACGAGGACGAGGTTGTCGTCGAGACCACCGGACCCGTCACGTTCCGTATGTGGGACATCCACCGCGGCGAGCCTGAGGGACGTTGCCGTGAGGCGTGCAAGCGCGCCTTCGGCCTTGGCTGGTGCTCGAAGCGCAGCCCCGAAGTCGCCATCGACTGGGACTTCCTTCTCGAAGACTAGGCGCAAAGCGCTCTAAGCCCCTTTCTCCGTCTTCACGGCGTCTCGACGCCCCGAGTATCTTCGCTTCGCTTCTCTTCTCCGCCATGCCACCTGGCCACCATATTTCCGCTCTCCGTCCTTCACGCTTCTTCTCCATTCGCAGACAGACACGTCCCTGCATCTTCACTCGCACGCATTCTTCGTTCACAGATACCTCGGGTTCCCTCTCAGTTCCCTCATGTCTCCGTAGTTCTCTGCACACACTGTAGCATCAGCACGTCTCCTCACGCACCCACATAGACTCTCACACACTGTAGCATCAGCTCTCACCACTATTACTCGCATTTACACGCCTTTACGTACCTTGTGCCACGTTGCCACGCGACGCCCAGGTAACACATCCCTTAGCACCCTTAATTCTATCTTTATGGCGCGCCTGGTGGCGTCGCTTTACCCTACTAGCACTTACCCTCATGTCTTATGCCTTCCGTGTTTGAACGAATGTATGCACGTGTATACCACTAGCACGTCAGTACATATAGTCACCAATTCAGCAATTCATGAACAGTTGAGAGAGTCACTAAGAACACAGTGAATCAGATGCTCTCAAATATGCAGCTGCCTGGGCTCCGGGTGACACGATCATGTATGTACCGATATTCCTTCACCGGTCAGCAGATATTCAGATTGAGCAGAAAGTAGTGTGCATTGAGAAATTCGTGAATTTGTCGAAGTGAGTCTCGACTCTCCTTCGGCATTCACAACGGTTGTTCAAGTTCGTCAATACCCAGCCTCCTAGTATTCTCATGCCATACGGACCTCCGAGTTCTGGTACGTGTAGCTTGTCATTTGTGGTGCGTGTAGTACTACTAGTTGCGAAGGAGACCGGAGCTCTTCTTCCTCATCAATTGTCCCGAGACCATGTCGAGGATGGATGGACATTCGGAGAGTAACTTACACAAGGCTTTCGACTCTCCATCGTCTTCATCGACGTCCGAAATTGACTCTATTGCAGGACGAGAGAAGACTACTTACATAACGGCAAGCTCAAGGTCAAACCTGGTTGAACTTCAAGTTCCATTACTAGCCGGCCAAACCTACTGCACTGGGTTTTTCGCCGATATCACTCAAGAACCCGGGTTCTTGCCAGCACCCGGGGTCTCCAAATAGAATCATCCCATAATAGTCACGGGGCCTGTCGAGGTGAGTTGGAATGGTACAGCCTCAGTACTAGTATCATACCACAAAACAGAGATGCTCCCCAGACCTGCTTGTGGTTCTGATGATGATCGCGAGGACCTTCTGCAGGCTGTATGGCCGCTTGCGGATCGATGAAATGTGACGACCGCCGCACAAGCAAGAATAAGGGCGAACTCTGCAGGTACAAGGGCCCAGATATCCGGATTCAGTCTGCTTCCCCACTTACGCCCATCCTTGCAGTGGAGATGTGTGCCTCACGTTAGTGCCAGACGTTCCTGACCGACAAGCAGAGCATGCTTGCTTCGCCTTCGATTCGCCCACAAAGATCGAATGAACTTGACACGAGTCTCGGAATCAGCGCCGCTTTATCTAGATATCCAGAGAACGACGCTGGCCATACATACCTCTCCTGGAAACCGCGCCGTGTAGTTGCTTCATCTCTTTACTCTGAAATATGTTGGACTATTTTACTCAGGAGTCGACCCTCGTTTTGTCCATGCACCGGGTTGGGTCGCATAAGTGGGCGGTCGCTGGCGGCGACTCGCTGCTATGCGTCACACGGTGGTTTGTTCGCCGGCATCGCATCGCAGTGGCACCAGTGTGGCGCATCCCTGCAATATTAGCATCAGCATCGTTTCCCAGCACCCCTCGTCTTCCGAGCAACCTAATCACAGCCGCGTCCTGGCCCATTCCAATCAGCGCCGGTGTCTGCGTCTGCGGCTCCGTCTCCGAGCTAACAGAACAACATCTAGAATACGCCAAAAGAATGTATACAGGAGGGTATTGTAAAGTATGCATATGCAACACGAAAGCACAGGAGAGAGACCGACCACGCCCGCCTGCTGTATCCGGATTCCGCGAGTAGGTCCTTACACGCTCGCCACGATCCTGAAAAAGAAGTAATCAATGATCAGCACCGGATAGAGAGAGCAAAGATCCAGGTACGCACTCCTCGGCCTTGTTGAGCGCCTGGATCATCGACACGACCTCCTTGCGGCGGTTGACGACGAACTCGGACTCCTTCAGGAGATCGTCCAGCACCTCCGGCTTGTAGAGCTCCTGCAGCAGCTCGCGCTGGAGATTCTCCTTGGAGTGGTTCACGAGCGTCAACGAGATGGCCTTTGGCACCATATCGATCATCTCGCGCTTGACGATGTTAAAGTACGAATGGATGAGGAGCTCTGCGGACGCAAGTCATGGAATGGTGAGCCACCCAAGGTTGGATTGTGGGCACACGCCAAGGAAGAAGGATACATACTGATGACTTCAGTCTCCATCGTCTCGCGCTCGTTAAGCGCAGCTTGAGGCTTGATGACATTGGGAGGCTACAACTCAGAAATGAATATCGGGTCTCACCATATGTTCCGCTATGCGCGGACTCACCGCATCCATGACCGCCGCGCCCTTCTTCTTGGGCTGGTTCTTCGCAAAGAACGATCCGAAGAAGCTCGGTTCCTCCTTCATGTCCACGTCTAGGTCACGGTTGTTCAATTGGGCGGGTGTGACCTTCTTCGAGTCGTGCTGTTGCTGAGGCTTGTTCGCGTTAAGCCGGTCAGTGACAAGCGCCATTGCCTTGTGGCCGTTGAGGAAGTCCGGGTGCGTCGTATTCACATAGCACGCTTGCATCCTTGGTCACATACCGTAAGTGCATGGAGACGAGCTTAAATCAAGATAGGGACGTACGCGACCATGTCAGACACAAGCTTGGTCGTAGGAGCCATGGAGTTCTTGAAGAAGTTGACGACTACCGAGTTGAAACGGTCGCGGAGAGCAGGGAACCGCCTGAACGCTTGCTGTAGGGTCATCAATAATGGGGCTGAAGAACGAGCTGATCGTAACTCACGACTTTGTTGAGGAGCTGACCGAGTATACGGATAAGCTCGTCGTAGACAAGTTGGCAACACTTCAGCGACGGCTCCTCCAATCTCCGTATCTGCTGCTTGACGATGATCTCGAACGCTTGGGTGCCGACGAAGAGCGAAGGCGTCGAACCGGAAGAGTTGTACAGAATGGTCCGAATGTCTCCGTCTTTCACCTGGTCGAAGGGATCAATGGTTTTGATGCCTTGGTTGAACAGCTCATGGAACACGAAGCTGATACGAGCACCACCAGATAGCTCATTCAGCGACAAATCGTTGGTGTTACCGTCAATTGTTGTGCGGAAATCCGAGCAGAACTCCGTAATCACGGACAATACGATGCTCGATGAGCTGGTATCACCCAACGCCCCACCAAGTGTCTGAAGCTCTGCGTTGTACTTCTGCAACTGCTGAGAGATCCGTGCCTTAATATCAGGAAGTGTTGCTCGGATGTGCGCCATGAGGATCTACAAGAGCCCATCAGTGGCACCTATGGTTGGAATCGTGCACAAAGCACATACGACGTTGAGCTTGCGAGCAAGGAAAGGAGTGCCACAGTACTGCGCCTTATTAGAGTAGGACGAATGAGTCTCGAAGAACTTGCGTTCTGCTTCCAAAGCGGCACTGATGGGTTTGCTTTGGTCGATATCCCGTTGACCACGGTTCACGACGGGCACGTAACCCAGCCGGAGTGGGATGACACGACCAGCGAGGATATCGACAACATCAGTACCGACATCCCTACGACCCATCCTCAGTCTAGCTACAATCGACGAAAGATGAATGGTATATCACTCACATGAGATCAACCTTCGTTAGCACACCGATTGTTCTTTGACCTTCGGGATCCACCTCGCGCGCAAGTTTCAATCCATCGGAGTTGGCCAAATCAGTGTTGCCGGCTGTAACGGCAAGGATGATACATGCTGGTCGCGAGATGTATTTCAGTAGCATATCCTTGATTTGTTTCTCGATATCGCGCGGTTGGTCGCCCACAGGCACTTTCGTCAGACCGGGAAGATCGACAAGTGTTAACGTCAAGACGTTAGGAGAGAAAATGCGTAAGTTAATGGGAAGAGGGGAGATGCCGGCATTCTTGCCCGTCTTCGC
Source organism: Fomes fomentarius (assembly GCA_022606135.1). NCBI lineage: Eukaryota > Fungi > Basidiomycota > Agaricomycetes > Polyporales > Polyporaceae > Fomes > Fomes fomentarius. The sequence continues at coordinate 861,882 of JABYQN010000001.1, forward strand.
TTCTGTGTCGCGGACGATCTCCTCCCGAATCTTGTTGAAGTCGTAGAATTTTTGCCCAGGAAGGTGCAAAAATTCACCCCATTCGTCTGGGTTAGCATGTGAATCACCCCCGCCTTCAGATCTTCGCCATCGGCCCTCGCTGGATTTGTAATGTAAGTTCAAACCGCAGATATATGGTGACGGGGTGGTACGTACGAGCACCATTTGGTTGGGGGTGAGTTGGTTTGCGGTTGATGAGTTGGAGGACCTAGGATTGGCACTTGTGAGCACTGTGGCCCACACGTTCTCTGTTCCATTTGTTCGTTCTGGCCCATCCCCACAGAGCATATAAGTTGCTCAGAGACCGTTGAAAGGTCAGGTACTCTACAAGAAGGAATCACGAACCCACGTAACACATATTCTGGAGCCTCTAAATCGACGCGTCGTCCCTTGTGGGCTTTGGTACTACCGCAGAAATCGACTGTGCGGAACCATTCCTGCTCGCCAACTACAGTGATATAGCATGGACCTCGTATGCAATGACATGCTAGGGATTCATCCCAGTAGAATGCCAGGCGGAGTGGCATCAATTATGACTACCCGAGGTGACGTCTGCTAATCAAGGCGAAGGTCTCACGTCATGAACACCATACGAGACTACTCCAATCGTCTCATGCAGTCACAGGATGATGCACAGAGAATGCAGTAGATTATGCATAGACGGAAAACCAGGTCAATGGAAGCATTGAATCAGTACTCACCAATGGTCGCCTAGTCACGATACCCGTTCCTCGTGGCAAGAAATCCCTTCCGACAATGTTCTAACAGTCGACATGTATCTGAGAATCGTTCGTGGCTTATATATGGACTGACGCACCTCGAGCACACTACTCTTTCCGCTACTCTGACTTCCGAGCACACATATCTGTGGAAGGTCTATTTGGGACGCCGACGAGCCGACAGCGGAGAATACGTCTTGAAGTTTATTGACAACGCTGACAATTTCTGTGCCGAGACCTGAGGTGGCCATGGCTGAAAGAGAGAGAGGGATATAGAGGGTGATGTGGAAAGAAGGAGAAACGATGAGCACAGGCCACAAGCGTGCAGTCACAAAGACGCGCGTCGTGCAACAGGCGCTTATGGCACAGCACCGCAGCGCGCTGCGCTGCTGCGTCCACCCACACTAGGCTTGAAGTTTATCCTTTTCCTTGCCTTCACCCCCTTTATACTTGCCTTCAGGGCGCAGCGATTGTCAACTCGGTGTCGCTTTTGAATAGGTAATATGGAAGGGACACTGGGAAATCCTGGGAATCCGACCACTGGTGCGCCAAAAATCTATCGTGCCCCGCCAGTGCCCGCATCTCGCATGCATCCTTACCTGCCCTTCCTCATCCTTGTGTCCTCTCCTCATATGCTCCTCCCCAGGTCTTGTCTCACGCTCACGTCTATCCTGAACAATCCATCTCTTCTGTATATGTTCTCCCCCATGCCGCTCTTTGCTTAGCTTAGTAAATCACTCCCATTTGGCTCGAAAGGAACTAATCAGTGTCAAGTGACAAGTCTGGCTGGTAGCCTACGCTTATGTAATGTAGACGGCGCTAAGCTATACTGCGCGGTACTGGCAATTTGCAAACAGTGCGCGATATTTTCAAACAATGCGCGGTAAATATGCATTGCGCGCTATTTTGAATAGACGTACAAACGTACCGCCATAATACAGTTGTCGCCGAGATTACCACCATGACAGAGCCTCTCACCTCCATCGAGAAAGTGCTAGCTGCGTCACTACATCCAGGCAGCAATCGTGATGTTTGTCTCCGCGCATATTCTCGCAAGCAAATGGGGGCCGCTGGTGTAGTCACAGTTTATCGCCCTTTGCCGATACTTGTCGTAGGATCTGTGTTGAAGGAGACGGAGCATTTCGCCAAACGTAAGCGTTGTACTCTCTCCTGTGTACCATGACGCGTGGCTGATACAGGAAATGCTCTAGTGCTTGATTCAGGGTTTTCGGAGTCTTGTGACGCTAAGACTGTGTCTCCCTTACAGCAGTCAGCCGGGGAGCTTGAGTACGACTATGATTCCGACAGTGACCTAGACGAAGAGGAGGAGGAAGGTGACACAGACCAAGTGCATCAATGCGAACCTGCAACAAGCACGTACCGGGAGATCATGATACCGAACCTCGCGTATAGAACGTGAGTGCATCCTAGTTTCACGGGCGATATTGTAACTGATTGAGGATAACGTTGACGGCAGCCTATGCGCCATGGTCTTTTATCTATACACAGGCAAGACCTATTGGCTTCCGCTACGCTCCCAGGGTATGCAACAACGGAACAGCGAAGTGTACAAGCTGCAGGGCATCCCAGCCTGCTCTCCCAAGTCCATGTATCGACTCGCTGATGCGGTCAGCCATCTATCTCTCTACATTTTGGTGCATATAACTGACGCGGCGTCTAGTATGGCATGAAGGTGCTGCAAGAGCGGGCCCTGGATGCTATTACACAGCGGCTGACTGCTGACAATATCGTTGAAGAAGTTTTCTCGAGTTTCTGCTACAAGTATGTCATAGAACGTAAAACTCAATACCACGGCGCTCACATCGTAGAACAGGTATGAAATTCTGCACCGGCGTGCTTTGGTCACCATAGGACTACTGTATCAGACCCCAGAAGTGCAAGAAGGGCTTCGTCGTATCATTCCTAGGGTCGTCGGTGGTGAATTCCCGCATTCAGCAGCTACCCTCGAAGCCTTGCTCGGCATCCAAAAGCTAGACCCCATGAAACCTGTGCCTTGCACTGGCTCTTCGGCGTCGAAGTTCGCAGAGGGCGATACCCTTTTTCTCACTCGAGAAGCGGGAAACAGCTACAGACAATAGCCGTTCTACGACGAACTACCCAACACTACATCTCCCATCACGAGACTCCGTGGTCCATCGCCTAGGGTGAGAGGTAATACGACAGCCTCGGAAGGGCTACCTATGGGCCAAGCGTGGATGGGACCGTCCAGTGAAACATAAGTTCTTTAGTGAGATCTCTCATGACTTCCTGGGACCAGTCACTACCGACTCCGTGTATACATGCGTGACTTCATTTGCTCTTGTTCCTTGTGTCTATTATGTGACATACTACGTGCTTGATTTCCATTAGCGTTTCCCTGATGTATCTCCCAGATGTGTGATGCTTCCGGATTGTTGATGCACGTACTCACTGCCCGGAGTCCATTGATGTTGGAACGATGCGGGTTACTGGTCTTCTCAAGTTAACGAGCCCGTAGTATGATAGCTCGGCGACACGACCCTTTGCTGGTATATGCCTATACCACTTTGAGATTAGCAGGTCATAGTCGGTCTCATTGAATGCTTGACGCAGCTGCAGGCTCTGCGGTAACACTGGGCATACACGCAGTCGTACTATAACATCCATCCTGGTGGCCAGATCTGCAACAGGAAGATTGCTACCTGCTCAAAGGAATGCTCAGCTGTAGCATTATCTGGCGGCAGCTGGATCCAGCATCCGACTTCTGGTAGTCTGAACGGAGCTAATCAGATCACAAGACGACGGGCGCTTCGCAGTGACGTCGGCGTTGAGTAGGTACGGTCGGTTGTACCGTTCCCTGTTCGTAAGCCACCCGTGTACTCTGCTTGACCCACTACCTCCACAATACCACAGTCTTCCAACACTTTTATTCTCTTGTCTTCTCGCGATGGGCGATCCACGCAATAGGTCGGACGTCAAAGAAATCAAGTCTGTCCTCTGATTGAGGCTCGGTCCACAGACTCATCTCTGTAACCTATGACCCCTTGCCTCCAGGAAAGCTTATGACTATTTATTCAACTCTCGGACAACTGTCGCGAAGCTGCGAGACGCAGCGCTAGGTGGCAGGCTCTTCCAGAGCGTTGATAGCGGTGTGGGGGTTGTGGGAAGGAGTATGGCTTGGAAGGTACTTGGTGATTTTGCGTGGTGTATGCTCAGTCTTCTAATGCTGCTTGAACAAGCTGTTCCTGGTCCCCAATGAGCCGTTGCAAGAAGTTGCTGACGTAGAAGCTGCCCCGCCGTCGACGCGCTTGCGCACTGCGCGCCAGGACTATCGCAGGCTCCTCATGGAGACAATGCGTGCTCCGGATGGTGGATATGAAGAAGGATTCACTGTTCCTGGTTCCGGTGCGTCACCACCGCGTACAGAGGGATCCGGCGGCAATCTGGAGAAGAACAACCCGTTGAGTCTGGATGATGAGGTACGTTCATCTGCATCTCCGATCATGTTCCTCCACCGACCGAAGCCTAGAACCCATGGCGCGAGTGGTTTACTTCTGTAGAGCTGCGCAAGACTATCTTGCAGGATGTGGAGAGAACGTACGTGAAGCAGTAACTGTTGTCACAAACTCTTATCCAAACTACATATACTCTTCGCAGCTTCCCAGACATTGCCTACTTTCGCGATGCGGAAGTTCAAGCAGAGTTGACGAACATTCTTTTCTTGTACTCCGACATGCACCCGGACATTGGCTATCGACAAGGAATGCACGAACTTCTCGCGCCGTTGTACTACGCACTCGATTATGATTCCATTCCAGAAGAATTCGACATCGATCCACTACTGAAGGAGTTCTGCGCGCGGCACTGGGTAGCAGCTGACGCGTGGATGCTCTTCGACGTAGTCATGAAGGGCGCAGGCAGGTGGTACGAATGGCAGGAGGGCAAGTCCCAGACGGACCCTTCGCCTCTTCCTTCGCACGTCCAACTCAACGTCTCTGGAGATACGCGATTGAAGCCCTACATCGCGCCGATCGTGGAAGCCTGCAACCGGGTACAATCTGTTTTGCTGAAAGGCGTTGATCCCGAGCTGTGGAAGGCCATGCAGACCGCGGGCATCGAGCCTCAGATTTACGGAATGTATGTAATGCCATCCCGTCACTTTGGGACACATTCTTATAGTTACGTAGCCGGTGGCTGCGCTTGCTCTTTACGAGAGAGTTTAGCATGGAAGACGCTATGGTTCTTTGGGATGGTCTCTTCGCCGTTGACCCGTCCTTCGACTTGGCCCAATGGATCTGTGTCGCGATGCTCGTACGTATACGGAATAAGCGTACGTATCATATTGCGTCCATCCGCGCGCTTTATTGACGAGTATGTCTCAGTGATACCGGCTGACTACAGCAGTCAACTCACCTACCTGCTGCGCTACCCCGCCGACCCGCTTGCAGCTGGTAGCACTCAAGAACCCCACGGAGTTCATCATGCATCTTTGCTTCTCCACCAGGCTTTGACGTTGCAGATGTCACCTACTCCAACTACTGGCGTGTCAGTGATTCACGAGAACAAGAACCTGCTGGGTATATCAACAGAAGTCCCTCCACCCGTTTCGCCTCCAGTGCACCGGCGGCAGCGGCAGGGATCACGGAGCCGGTCATTCACAAATACCAACGGGTCACTCTCGTCAGGAGAGCCTGGGAGTAGCAAGGGCGTACACAGTCGGCAAACGTCGAGCCCAATGGGTCTGCCCGAATCACTCGCTCGTGGGTTGTTCGAGCGGGGAGAGAGCTTGGGCATCAATAAGACTGTCATGAATGCTGTTTCTGAGCTCAAGGTGCGCCATATATGCTTTCTATCCGCGCCCCAATAGCGTTGCACTAACATTGCGCAATACAGAAAAATCTCCCCGATATATCTACCGCTCTTGCACGGTTACCTCCTCTGACCCCCCAGCCCGCGAACACTCTGTATCCTATGTCGCCAGACAAACCAGCAGGCGAACGTCCACCGTGGGAGCCGCGCACACGGCGAGAGATGGAGCGCGATATCGCGCGGATGATAGGTATGCAACGAAAGCTTGGGGACTCAGTCGGGTGGATCGTCGACACGCTCTTGTTGGACGAAGGCGAAGCTAACGACGATACCACAAAGAAGAGCATCCAGACGAGGAAGCGTGAGGCCGTAGAGTGCCTCTCGTATGTTCGTGACATCCTGAAGGGCACAGTGGCTGATGTCGAAGAAGACCGCCTGCTAGGAGAAGAGGAGCTGAAGCGGAGGAGGGACAAGGAGCGGAAGGAGAGAGAGGCTGCGGAGGCTTTGAGCAGGAAGACATCGACTCCACATCCCCCAATGCCTGCTGCAGCTATACCTATCGAGGTGCGATCACAGGGTGCAGGAGTGCGTTGTTCGCAGGATTATTACAGGCCTCATCCGTCAAGCTCGAGTCCGCCAACGAAGACTACACCCGCCGCCGTCATCCCTCCTGCCCAGATTATCCGCCCTGCGGCGCTCTCCTCTATCCCCGCATCCAACTCCGTCCCTCCTCCGATGTCTCCACCTATTGTCATTTCGCCCATATCTAGCTCGTCGACTTTCAACGCACCGTGGAATTACACAAGGTCGGCCTTCTCGAGCGCAGACTCCCCCATTGCGACGCTTCCTCGTGTACCCCCTCGCACGTCGACCGTGCTACCCCGAGCGGCCCCTCTACCGCAATCGTTCTTGAATCCGCCTCCATCCGCGCCGGTGGCCGACAGTACTGTCAAGTCTGTTTCGCGCGATCAAAAGCCGAAACATGTTCCGTACGATCCGCTGGGTGCCATATCGTAGAGATTGTTACCTTACACAGCGAAGGAGTGCTTGTCCAGTAGTTTTGCTTGTTTAATTAGATGCAGGCCCTTCCCCCTTTTGAAAGTGCTCAGAGTCAGTGTGATTCTGCACGAATACAGGCCTCGGGTCTCGGCCATGCCGGGGTAGCTCGTGAATAATCGGCAACCTCGAGGCGGCATTCAGCGAAATGTGGGGGTGCGAAATCACACGGCTGTGATTGGTTTCGGCCGCAGACGGGATTTCGGGGAACAAGTGCCGAGTCGTGACGCCGTCTGGGACCTCAGCTGGACCTCAGCGTTGCACAGGCAGACGCCCCCTACACTACTTCCTCATCGCCGACCTCGTCGTCGCTCGCGACATCTACGACCATGCTCAGAAAAACCCTCGCAAAGGGACTCCGCGCCTCGGCGACGCGGTCCTTCACCTCCTCTGCCCCCGCGCGCAGAGTCGTTGCGACGAACCCTGTCAAGGCACAGGAGGTCAAGGTGAGTTTCCGTGTTTCCCCTCTTTCCTCCGCCTTCTTCTCCATATTTTATGTCGTCGGCATTCTGATGAGCTTGTTGGGCGATAGTCGTGGGGGAAGTACCCACTCATTGAACACGAATACGATGCTATCGTTGTGTGAGTAGACCGACCGCACCTGGTCGCGTGTTGCTGCTAACCGCGTATGTTCGCACAGGGGAGCTGGTGGTGCCGGTCTCCGAGCAGCATTCGGTCTGGCTGAGGCTGGATTCAACACGGCGTGCATCACGAAGCTCTTCCCCACTCGTAGTCATACTGTCGCTGCTCAGGTATGTCGCATCTAGCCTGGGCCTGTGGGGGACAGCCGAAGCTAATTGTATGCGCTAGGGTGGCATCAACGCCGCGCTTGGGGTAAGTTCTACACCGTATGGAAAGGTTGTCCGCACAGGAGTTGACGGTGCGACGTAGAACATGACTGAGGACGACTGGCGATGGCACATGTACGATACGGTGAGTTACACGTGCCGCGCACTTAGATTCTGGTTCTGACTTCTATTGCAGGTCAAGGGTTCTGACTGGCTTGGTGATCAAGACGCTATCCACTACATGTGTCGTGAAGCTCCCCACACGGTTATTGAGGTGAGTAAGGCTCTTTCGCGCACCCGCGTTTGTTCTCATCTCTCTTCAGCTTGAGCATTTCGGTGTGCCCTTCTCAAGAACTAAGGAGGGCAAGATCTACCAGCGTGCGTTTGGTGGTCAGTCGTTGAAATTCGGCAAGGGTGGTCAGGCATACCGTTGTGCTGCTGCTGCCGACCGTACCGGCCACGCGCTCCTCCACACCCTGTACGGCCAGTCTCTCCGTCACAACACCAACTTCTTTATCGAGTACTTCGCGCTCGACTTGATCATGCAGGACGGCGAGTGTGTGGGTGTCATCGCGCTGAACATGGAGGACGGTACACTTCACCGGTTCCGTGCACACAAGACTGTGCTCGCTACTGGCGGTTACGGTCGCGCATACTTCAGTTGCACGAGTGCGCACACTTGCTCGGGTGACGGTAACGCCATGGTTGCTCGTGCGGGTCTTCCTCTGCAGGACCTCGAATTCGTGCAGTTCCACCCGACTGGTATCTACGGTGCCGGCTGTCTCATCACTGAGGGTGAGTAAATGTGTGCTAATGTACACAGGTACACGAGCATCAGATACTCACATTGCGCTCAGGATCGCGTGGCGAGGGTGGATACTTGCTCAATTCGGAGGGTGAACGGTTCATGGAGCGGTACGCACCGACCGCGAAGGATCTGGCGTCCCGCGACGTCGTCTCCCGGTCCATGACGATTGAGATCCGTGAGGGTCGCGGTGTTGGTCCCGAGAAGGACCACATCTATCTCCAACTCAGCCACCTTCCTGCTGAAATCCTTCACGAGCGTCTCCCTGGTATCTCAGAGACTGCGGCTATCTTCTCTGGCGTCGATGTCACCAAGGAGCCTATTCCTGTGTTGCCGACTGTCCACTACAACAGTGAGTGGCCCGCTCGTCTATCTCTTCACGATATATCTGACACTAGTACGAAGTGGGTGGTATCCCCACTCGGTACACTGGTGAGGTCATCACACAGGACGCGAACGGCAACGACAAGATTGTCCCTGGTCTGTACGCTGCGGGTGAGGCTGCCTGCGTGTCCGTCCATGGCGCGAACCGCCTTGGCGCCAACTCGCTCCTCGATATTGTTGTCTTTGGCCGTGCTTGTGCGCACCACATCAAGGAGACCCTCACCCCTGGCAAACCCCACAAGCAGATCCCTCAGGAGGCTGGTCTTGAGAGCATCGAGTTCCTTGACCAGATTCGGAAGTCTGACGGTCCCCTGCCCACCGCCAAGATCCGGCTGGACATGCAGAAGGCCATGCAGGCCGATGCCGCTGTCTTCCGGTATGTATACATGTAGGCTGCCGCGACTTGGGGCTAACCCCCTCTGTAGTATGCAGGAGACGCTGGATGAGGGTGTCAAGAAGCTCCAATCGATCTACAAGACGTTCGAGCAGGTCGGCATCAAGGACAGGAGCATGATCTGGAATTCGTGGGTGGACCTCCTAGTGCTGTCCCTGAATGTCACGGCTGATAGGCGCTTGCGCATACAGTGACCTCGTCGAGACTCTGGAGCTCCGTAACATCCTCCAGTGCGCTGTTCAGACGATCACTGCGGCCGCCGCCCGCAAGGAGTCTCGTGGTGCACACGCGCGCGAGGACTACCCTGAGGTGAGAACCTTGCTAGCGCTGTGTTGGAATTGATTATACTGATTTGGTTGTGTACAGCGTGACGACGAGACCTGGATGAAGCACACCCTAACGTGGCAGCACGACGTGAAGTCACCCGAGGTCGAGATCAAGTACCGGAAAGTGATCGACAGCACGCTGGACGAGAACGAATGCAAGTCTGTGCCGCCGTTCAAGCGTGTCTACTAATCTGCAAACGCTCTAGTCTTGCGTTTGTGGCGGAATGGTCCGGAATATCGTGTGTCCCCTGTCCCCTGGCCGTGGATTTCCCCGCTCTTTCGTCTTTACTTCTACTCTTACTCGCTGTTGTCGGTAGCACGGTGTCAGGCAATACCATCACCTGTTAAAAGCCGTGCAAGCTGCCTGCATCGTTGGGCAAAACTGATGTGCGATGATCTTGAGGCTAGGAAATCAGGAATACGTACAACAGGCAGAAGTGCCCAAAGCACTTGGCGGGGGGCAAGTTCGTTTCCTTGCTGGGACGATCTAGCCCCTTGCTCGTAAGGACGACGATATTAGTCACTGCGTCGGTAGGGCACATGCCAGATGCTAGGTTGGGGTTATTAAGCTGCTGCTGACAGAGCACTTCGTAAAGTATAAAGATGGTTGGGGGTGGGTACGCACAGAAGCTGTGTGATTGGCCCGTTGTCGACCTCTCTCCCCTGTCTATCGATCTCGACGCCCGCCCCGTTCCCAACAACTTCGACTTGCGACTTGCTCGGCGCGAAGACTAGAAAGAAAACCAGGAGAAACGAGAAACGATGGCTGCCGCACTCCCTACTGTTGAGGTCGCTTTTGCGCCTGCGACTGAGGCGTTCCGCGCGAACCCGCGCGACCTTCCGCTCGTCAAGCCGACGCTTGAGATTTTGAATAAGGCGGATGGGCAGATCAAGTGCGTGTTCTTGGGACCTTGACGGTCGGGCTAGCTGAAGGACTGACGCTCGTCGCTCCTCAGATCGTGGTACGGCATCCAGCATGAAGACAAGCAGACGGCGTATGTCCTTGTCGGTGAGTTCCAGTTCCCCCCTCTCCCTTCCTCGCGCGCGGTCGGACCCAGAAGCTGATCACCGGACTTTCGTTGTCGCCCCCCTCTTCTTCCCTCTGCCCTCGTCACGTCCCCTTCGTTCGCATCGGACCTCGCGGGAGGCAGGCTGGGAGACCCTGGCGCACCACCACAACCTAATCAACGACGAGGTCGCGTACCCGCCGCTGGTGAGCGCGATCGGGGCGATGTTCGACGTGTCGAAGATCGGCATGTTCCACGTCGCGTTCACGAGCGAGCCGTACCGCGCGATCGAGGCGCCGGTGCTGGAGATCGCGATGTTCGAGGTGCGCGAGGGCGAGAGCAAGGACGCGCTGGAGAAGATAGTGGACGCGCTCGCGAAGGGGATTGAGAGGGAGGAGGCGCAGGCGGCGGGCGCGGTGGGCGCGGCGTGGGGCCCGACGGTGGAGAACGACAAGTTGGTGGTGTTGTTCATTGGGTGGACGAGCGTCGAGGTGCGTCGAGGGTCTTTCTTGTTCTTCGCCTTGTGTGTTTGCGGAGTGCTGATTCGTTGCGGTGTACTGGCAGGCTCACTATTCGTTTGTGAAGGGGGACCAGTTCGCGATTGATCTCATCAGGCAGGCGAGGGAGATCTCGACGGGGAAAGCGGTCCATATCCCGTTGGCGGGATACCCGAAGGCGTAGGAACCCTCATGAAGACTGCGGTGCTCGTTCGGGACAGAAGACACGTTTAGATGTACAGTAGGCTCCAAATGCTCATTGCGTGCTTCCCTGCGTTTGGTGGGCTGCAGGTGTGAATACTTACGGTCCCCCACCGCGACTGACCATCCTGTCTGCCCGGTTCGCCATTGACCGGTCGACTGGGCACATTTCCTGCGGTGGCACACGACACATACTCGTGGGTGGATATCCTTCGCAGGGTCTTCACGGCACTTGTTGTTCCGCATATATGCGCACAATAATAGGATACGAGGTCAGTCCCACCCGTTCCTATCGCCAGACGAGACTGCGACTGAGTTTTGAATCTATAAGCGTACTTGCTTGAGATAGGTACCCTCTCGCCCACGTGGCTTAGACTTGCAGTGGTGCATGTGCATGAGATTCGAGACAACTAGCCAAATGGAATCGCACTCGCACGGCGACATGTGCGGCACATTTACTTCCCGGCTGTGCTTCCACGGACCTCTCCGCCTGCGAACTCCTGGCACGCAACATGCCGGTCCACACACTTGACCTGCGCTATTCGTGGCCGCCTATCTTCCAAATCTGGCACTGGTGTTAACGCACCTGGGGAGAGTAGTTCAAGTCCCAATAGGAATCGAGCTCCGTGCGTGAGTCGCAATACATGGTTTTGAACTAGCACCGCTTGTTCGGGGTGGTGGAACAACTGCATCATGTCTGCGCAGCGGTATGGTATAGCCCCCGAATCTGAAGTACTAGTGCCATGGGGCTGGCAAGGCTCCCAGTGTCCCAGACATTGGTGGAGGAGACGCATCGTATCGTCCACCAGAGACCTTTGGTACGATTGCGCCCTTCTGCCGGACCAGGTTCTTCATCTCTCAACCAGCCTCGGTACGCTGTCTTTCTATGATATCATTTGCTGTATCGGTGGCTGATGGCGACCCGGGTGACAGGAAGCGAAAGCTACAGAACCGTCGACATGCGTCTCGTACCGTTCGTGCTCCTCATAGCCCTCCCCGTGCTCTCCAAGCACGGCAAAGGCGAGTCGGACGACGATGACGACGATGGCGACGACGAGGTTAAAGTCAGCCCTCTGCCACCGTCCTCGTCCACACCGTCCGTCTCGACGTCCTTCACACCCACGTCCTCCGACCCCGCAGCATCCCCGACCGGGGGCACCACGTCCACCCCATTCCAGTTCCTCCAAACCGACAACGGCACGACATGCGAGCCCACCACCTTCCGCTGGCAAGCATCCCCCGCCCTCGCCGACATGTCTATCACGCTCACAGTCACATCCGACGACGACGACCGTGCCGCAGCCAACCAAGCCGGGCCCGCCGTCTCCGTCTCCGATGCGCCGCCGCTCGTCTCCCGCACGCTGCTCACAAACGTCTCCGCGTCCGTGCAGTCCTTCACGTGGTCCGCGGTCGACGTCCCGCCGGGGAGGTACGTCGCCACCGCCAATGCAAATGCAAATGCAAATGTGCGCGCGGCGTTGAACGCGCCGGGTACAGTCGTCGTTAGTGCGACCTCGCCCCCGTTCTTCGTTCTGGCCGGCCCGGACAGCAGCTGCATGAACACCTCGACTGCTGCTACTCCCACTCCCGCTCCCACTCCCATTTCTGCTCCAGCCACTGCGACCTCTGGCTCTGCGTCGCACTCGGGCTCGGGCTCGGGCTCGGGCTCGGGCAACGAAGCACAAGGCGAGTCGAACGCGGAGGGAGCGAGCAACACCACATCGACGACACAGATGGGCGCGGAACCAGCGAACGAGCCGAGGAAGCTCAGTCCCGCGGTCCTCGGAGGTGCAGTTGCCGGGGTAGCGGTGGGTGTAGTGATCCTCGTGGTTGTGTTCGCGTTCCCGCACTTTTGGAAGGCGAGGCTGGAGAGACGGATACGGAGCAGGAGGCCTGGGGGGCCGTACTATCTCTTCTGATCCTCGATTCGTTTATGACCGCTGCATACATGGTACTGGTATGCTCGTGATTCAGCTGCGGTTGTGGGTGTCTGGGGAATGTGTCCCCAGTACGACTTTCCCTACGGGAATTTGGATGGTTTGGGATTAATTAATGGATCCAGTGCCAGTTTTTTCGGCAACTTCCCACTGCTGCTGCGTTTTCTTCGTCATTTGCTCGTCTCAACAGCTATTCTTCCTCGCGTCAGTGTCATGCGAAGCCAAGTGACGGACAACGGTGCTAGTGCTAGAATGTTGAGCGTGGATTATACTGTATTATACAACTATGTGGGTGTGTACAGCTACAGAAATACAGTGTTCTACCAGTTCGTCTAGCGGATGCACATGCGTGGCAGATCAATGATCGATTCGACAATGGACAATAGACAATGGACAATGGGGGAATGGAGGTCCGAAAAGCGTTGCAAGAAACGAATAAGATACGACGAAACAGCGCGCTGATAGAAGGGGGGGAAGTCGTGGTATGTAAACAGCACACGCAAGGCAAGGTGCAAACAAGAAGAAAGCTACTCGCGCCCGATCGAGCCCATGAAGCTCTTGAGGTCCAGCTCTTGGTACTCCTCCTCCGGGGGCAGGTCCTCCAGCCCGCGCAGGACGTTCTTCTGGCCGAGGGGCGCGCCGTGCGCGTCCTTGTCCTTCTTCTTGGCCGCCGCCGCGTCCTCCTCCTCGGTCGTGCGCTTGAAGAGGTCGAGCACGAGGTCCGTGTCCATGGACGCCAGCCCCGAATTCTGCTGTGTGACGACCGAGTTGGCGATGTTGAGCTTGAAGCGCTGCAGTCTGGGACACGGCACATAGAGAGGGAAGGACGGTCAGTCACAAGCCATTTCAGAGGCCAAAGGAAGGAAGAAAAAAGATGGCGCGTACCCCATGATTTTCTCCTCGAGCGTGCCCTTGGTGATGAGGCGGTAGACGTTGACGACCTTCTTCTGCCCTATGCGATGCGCACGATCCATCGCCTGCAGGTCCTTCATGGGATTCCAGTCGTGCTCGACGAAGATGACCGTGTCCGCGCCGGTGAGCGTCAGCCCGAGACCGCCGACGTGCGTCGTGAGGAGCAGGCAGTCGATGCTGGGGTCCGCGTTGAACGTCTGAACGACCGCGTGGCGCTTGCTTGCGTCCGTCGAGCCGTCGAGCCGCATGTACGTCACGGAGGGCATGTGCTGCTTGAAAAGGTCGGTCTCGATTATGTCTAGCATCTGCTTCATCTGGCAGAAGATGAGCACGCGGTGCTGCGAGAACGCGCCCGTTGACGTCTCTTCCGTTTCGAGCAGCTCGGACTTGGACGTGTCCCCGGTTGATCCGGGCGCGAGGCCGATGCCGCAGTCCACAAGTAGTTGACTGGAGGTGAAGGAAGGATTAGCAAATGTTGCGAGCTGACATGTAGGACATACCGAAGCGCCTGTAGTTTGGGAGCATGCTGAATATCGGAGAGTTTGCTAGCTGGCGCACCAGCGCCGGACTTGATCAGTGCGTCCTTGATCGCCTCCTTGTCGTTCTTGAGCACAAGCGCGGGATGGTTGCATAGCTTTCGAAGGTACTGCAACGACTGGAAGACGTGCTGCTGCTCGCCGTCCTTCTCCTTGTTCGAGCGGACCACGTCCTCGACCTCTATCTTCGCACGAGACCTGGAAAAGTCGTCGTACAGGAACTTCTGAAGCTCGGAGAGCTCGCAGTAGTAATCCTGGATGATCTTGGGTGGCAGATCGTGGAGGACGTCCTCTTTGAGTCGACGGAGGAGGAAGGGCAGCACTTGCTTGTGCAAGGCCTCCAAGGCCAAAGCAGCTTCAATCATCGTCAGCACCATCGTATCAAGACAAGACAAGGCAATCATAACTCACCGGCTTCACCCGTCTTTGCTTTACCGTCCCGGTTGGACAATATAGGTTTGCTGAAGCGCTCACTGAAGGAGGACTCGGTACCAAGGAAGCCGGGCATCAAGAAGTCGAAGAGGCTCCAGAGTTCCAGGACATTGTTCTGGATAGGTGTACCGGAGAGGATGAGTCGGTGAACGGCCTTCACCTGCTTCACAGCCTTTGTCAACTTCGTCTTCGCGTTCTTGATGATGTGGCCTTCATCGAGGATACAGTAGTGCCAATTGATGTCCTGTAGGCTGCTGATATCGTTCCGGACGACCTCGTAGGAGGTGACCACCACGTCGTACGTCTTCAGCTTCGGGAGAATCTTGTTCCGCTCTCGGGAGTTGCCCGTGTAGAGGACTGGGCGGAGATTCTCGGTGTATTTGAGGATCTCGTAGTACCAGTGGCCGGTCAGCGTCGGCGGACAGACGATGAGCGATGGAAGATGCTTCGAGTCTGGGGACTTGGTCTCCTTGTACTTCTGGGCGCGCTCGTGATGTTTGCTAGCAAGGATGCATATCGACTGCAGCGTTTTGCCGAGACCCATATCTGTGTAGACGAGGGTTGAGCATGATTAGATCAGCACAGCAGTAGATTGGATTGCGCTCACCGTCGCAAAGGATACCATGCAGTTGGTACTTGGCCAGGAACGCCAGCCAGTTGACGCCCTCTTGCTGGTATTTGCGCAGTTCTGCCTTGATCGTGACAGGGATCTTGTACTGTTCGACCTTGCTTCCGTCAAGAAGTTGCATGAGGAACTGACGCTCCTGCTCTCGGCGCTTGAGCAGATCCTCCGGGAAGTTCGGAGGATCAGGAAGTCCGGCCTGACCCGGCCATCAGCAAATGTATGGAGAGATGAGCGAATACGACTTTACCTCCAGAGGCACCATCTTGACAAGGGACGCGAAGGTGTTGGTAGCTGTCGCTCGAACGTCGTCGTCCGGATCACTCATCCGCCCTAGGACAGGCACGACCATGAAAATAACATAAGGCAGTGCCTTGATGTCGAGTTTCTGGACGATGTCTGACACGCTGTGTGAGCCATGGAGGATAACCCAAACGAAGTGTACTCACGATAGATGAGCTCGATAGTGCCCTGGCGGTTGGCCAGTACTGCAGCGTCCCCGAGATATGGTACCACCTTCTCGATGACATAGCGCATGGCATCCACTGTTAACACATCGCAGATGGTAGCGAAGCACCTGGCAGCAGACTGGCGGACGATGGCGAAACGGCTACGGAGAGCGAGGATCACGTGTGGGAATAGTTCAGTAAAGTGATGTGAGAGATCCGAGTGGAAGGTGGGTACAACGGCCTCGAGGACGCTCAACGAATCGATCACGTCCTGGCCGTCGCGTTTCTCGATCTGCTCGTCCATCTTCTCTACGGTATCTGCGCGTACTGTGAGCTCTACATGACAAGTCGCGACCTAACAAAACTTGCCTGCGGCGCATGCGGTTAACAAACCGCCTGCCATGGCTTGCCACATCTTTGGAACAGCTTGTAGCAGTCGAGGGCCGAACTTGATGGACAGCTTCTCGAACGCGAGTCTTGCGCCTCGACGGGAGAGCCGCGCCTTCGCAGGGTCCTCCACGTGCTTTTCGCTCGCCTCTTTGCCGTTAGCGACGGGCCCTGCAGAATTCTTGCTAAAGGACCGAACGCCGTTGAGAGTCTTCCGATGATACGTGAACGTGGGCGTCTGTTCGATGTCCTGGCAGAGGAAAGTGCACAGGTTCTTGACGATCTTGTCCGGAGGCTGGCTGAGTTCGCGTTGCACGCAAAACTCGACGAATGCTGCGACTGCTGCAGCAGAATGTGTCTGCAAGTCCAAATTTTCCTCGTTCTGCGAAATTTTAGTCTCTACTTGCACAGGACATAGTGCCAGAAGGCGTTACCTTGATACTGTTCATGATACCCTTGACGATCGGACTGACTTTGTCTGGGGTGCTCCTGAAGGCGACGAATGCAGCAGCGAACGCAGCGGCGACCCTGACATCGTACTGCGCCTTGACCTCGATATAGCGCTCGATGCTCGAGACGACCTTGAGCCGCTTGTCCTTGATAATAGCAAGCTCGCGCTTTTTTGTGCGACCCAAGCTTTCCTTGAGCTTATCGAACATTGACCCAACGGCGGCCTGCGCGGTCTCGATGGTAAAGCAGTCCGGCTTGGTGCCTGTGACGTCGATCTCCGTGCCGAGTGAAGGGATCGCGCTCTGAGGGAGTTTGCAGTCGTAGGCGAAGGATTGGAGGAGGTTGTAGCACTCGCCGTGGATGCGCGCGAGCGTGAAGGCCATCTCGTGATACGCCGCTGGCGGGTCGGCTTGCAACCAAGCAAGCGTCTTCTGGCTGAGCTCGGCCGCGAGTGAGGAGATCTCGATGAGCAGCGGGGCGTCGGATCCGGCGCGGCCGTCGTATTCCCGTGCCCAACACTCCGAGATAATCGCGGCAAGGAATTTCTGCAGCATGCTGGTAGAGTCGATGTAGTGGATGATAATAGGCCGGAAGGTGTCGTCCACCGATGTGGCCTGTTCGCTCTGCAGAAAGATGTGTCAGTATCTCACACATGTTGCTACCAACGTCATGCCTTACTGATGACGGCCAGAACGCGATGATGAGCGCTAGTGCCTCAGAAGCAGCGAGTCGTGCTTGAATGACAACCTCGACGGGCACTAATGACAAGTCTTGCGCAAGCATATTCTTGTCGACGTTGTGTCTCTCGGACGGTCCACCGTTATCCGCGCCCACGGTCGGGTCATAGAAACTGGACGCATCCAACGGAAGGCCGAGCGGAGTCATCAGCACGGCGTACCACTCCAGTAAGACCGCTTGGGTCAGCGACGACTCCATCCACCCGCTCGTGGCGCTGAGTATGGAGAGCACCTCGCGCCATGTCGCCAGGGTCGACTCGCGGATGTCCGAACGCTCCTCAACCAGGAGATTCTGGAAGAGGAGGCGAAGGAACGAGATGGAGATCCAGCCTCTGGGGAGTGAGTGCACGGTCATGAAGGTATGGAGGGTCTTCACTACCGCTAGCCGCACATTCGCAATCGTGTGGCGGAAGAAAGGGAAGAGAGTTGGGGCTAACTGAGTGATAGGGTGCCTGGAAGAGTTCGTTAGCACATGATCTTACAATAATAATCGCAGATCAAGTATCCTTACGATTGCGACGCATCCGCGATGATCTCGATAACCTGATTGTACGCCACGAGTTGACCTGTACACTAGTTAGGTGGAACAATGGGGCACAGTGTCTGGTACATACCAAGTAGGTCCATGACAGCGCCAACACTGGAACTGAGATCGTCCTTCATGTCGCTCAGACAACTCCAGAGTACAGCGAGGACTCTACTAAGCTCCTCAGGTAGTCGTTCCACCAAATAAGCTGCAACTGGGAGCAAACATGACGCTGCTACGGAGCGTACATCATCGTCTCGATCCCCAAGGCTAGGGAGCAAGTCAGCATCCGAATCACAATGTTACCCGACCAACTTACCCAAGCACTGCTGCATCCACTACTCCCCGTAGCACCTCCTTGCCATCGTCGACTTCCATCCCACTGTCCTCCGGGACATCCAGACTGACAAGGTCACTTCTTACTGCAACCTCGTACTTGATGCCGAGAAGACCAGCGTGCCGGACTTCCCAGACATGGCCTTGCTGCGTGTTCTTACCGGAGCCCTTGCCGTTGGTCGGCTTCACAGTGACAGGGAAGTCCTGTCGGATCATTTGAAGTAACACGTTGTGCACGTGTAAAACCGATCGGCGCGGCATGTGAAGTAGCAAGGAGGCGAGCGTTTGCGACGCCGTTTCGCGTACAGGGGCGACAACCTACATAGGGCCGCAGATCAGCGCTATTCAAGCATGTTTGCGTCATGAGACTAACCTGATCAGACACGAAGTCCCCGAAACGATCGAGCACGAAAATACAGAGGAACTTGACAGCAAGATCGTTGCACCATCTCTCGTGCGCAACGAGATTCTCGTCCCACGAAATATCAGCTGCCATACAATTGTTCAGCGTTGATTCTACTCCACTTGGAACCCTTAACCTACCTTTCATCCCGCCGTACTTCCCTTGATGTTTGAGGACCTCCCTGAGCGCCATCGCGGCACCGTGTCTAACCTCCCATGCGGCGCTGAACAGGTCGACTTCGAGCAATTTGACGAGTCCGTCCCAGACCCAATGTCCAGTCTGTACCTCGAGAGCCTTTGATTTGCTCTCTGTCTTCGGAGCAACGGCACCACCCTTCGACGGGTCAATGATGACACGGTCCTGCGCAGGACCTTCCGTGGGTGACTTCGGGCTGTCTCCACGTTGCTTCGGTGCCGGATGATCATCCGATGCCACGAGACGTGCCCTAACAACGTTCAGCGATGGCTCAACCAACGTGCTCACATACTCACTTCGATTGTCCGGCGGCCGCGGCCTGGTATTTGGACCCGTTGCCTTGAGAGGGCGGTGGGGCTCCAACCACTGCGGCATTGCCCGGTTTTCTTTTGCGCTTCAATCTATTCCGCTCGCGAGCTGAGAGGGCCGACGTATCCTCAGGTGCTGGCGTTCCGACAGCGGACGTGGGTGCGGCCGCGACCGGAGTCGAAGACTTTGAGCGATGCGTTAGGGAGCCTTCCTTCTTAACCTTGACGTCGATGAATTCGTCTGTGGGAGAGCTCGGAATAGTCTCATCTTCGACCTTGACTTGGGGCGTCATCTCGATGTCAGGGTCAGGGTCATCCGCAGCGAGTTCCTTGTCGAGGTCCATGTCATCTGCGCCGCCGAAGCTGTCGAGGAAGTCTAGTCCTAGTCGACCCATAGCTTCTTTGCGCGCTTTCTTGACCTCGGATGAATTCGCGAGGATTCCTGTGGGTTTGATGAATTCCTTGCCTGACGATGCAAGAAGTAAGGTTCCCCTCTCCATAAGCTCGCGGACGGAGAAGGATGGAAATTCTGGAGTAGGAAGAGAAGACGAGGCGCCATAAGGTTTGGATTCTGCGTCGGTATATGGCATCCACAATGGGACTAGGGTGAAGATCTGTGAGAGTGCGGTGGAAGCTGCCGAACGCGTCTCGTGAGATCTCGAGTGTAGATATGGCAATATCTGTTCCGGGTAAGCATATTGCATTCATTCCCCCGAGGAAGAGTACCCACCCTTGCGAGTACTGCCATCAATTCCGACCACCCTGAGGGATCGCCGACAGGCACATGGTGGCGGGCGGTCTTGACGTCGTCCTCGACGAGGGCGACATCGCTGATGACGCTCTTTGCGGCAAGTTGAGCAAGTTGTTTGGCGGCTGTTGCCCTGACGGACGCTGACGACCCCGTGTCGAGCAACAACAGGAGCCGGTCCAATCTAGCGAAAGAAGAGGTTGAGTGTTTGGTAGAAACGCACACTGCGATTGCCAAATCCGCACACACGCACCTCGACGTCATTACGTAACCGATCGGACCGCTACTCCGCGGCTGAAGATCACAGGCAGGATAACGGGGAAGTTCTCACGCTCACCCGCCACGACCACTGTTCCTTTTATCATCCTTGCCCTTGTGACGCAAATTTGACGCTGTCACGCGTGACACGTCATCTGTGTCCCACGGGCGCTCATGCCTGATGCCCCAAACAAGAGCTCCCCGCATGCTACGCTCTCATGAATCTACTACGAGTTGTTCGAGTCATAATCAATGAGTTACGGTCCACGTTTTTGACTGTAAAGGCTTAGAAAGTGACTGAGGGAGACGACCGACGCGTCGGAGGCCTGGCGTCACGGCGTCACCGCTTAGATCCGATCTGCTAAATTGGGACCCCGCCGCATCATTTGCGATTGCGTTCCGGGCGTTCCAAAAGATACTCTCGGAACACATATATAACATAACATGGCAAACCTGCTAAGATGCTCTCCACAGGAAAGTAATAGAACTGAAAGTTACAGAGGTACAATATCACGATCCCAAGAAAGCGGCAGTGGCACTTGAAGATCACGGGAAGACGCGCACAAGCTTCTCTTTGCCACGACTTGGACTGTAACTCTGATCCGTTAGATGAGGTGAGCTAATCCAATCTGGATACATGTGTCGGAGTTCTGATTTCATTGAGACGACGAGAAGGATGCCTGCAAGTATTCGTGAGCTCCTCGTAGCCTTCGTGGCGGAGCTATGCGACACAGCTTGTGTCAACACACAAGGCAAGTACCTTGAAGTAGTCCGTATCCGTCTCGCTCGCTGGTCGCTGACCTGTCTTCTGATAGAACTGTTGTATTGCGAGCGAGCGGCTGCCGCCGAACTTCTCAACGCCACACAAGCTCTCGCACAGGACCATCCATCCTCTGACAGAAACCATGCGCGCGTTTCTCTCCTAGCACTCGTGAAGCGTGCACACAAGGAGATGGCGAAGGGAGGTACAAATGCACGTGCATGGCGGCGGATTTACACGGATACGTCCGTTGTTCTTGCCTTCGACGCAGTCTTCGAATTCTGGTCCTCCCAGGACGAGGCATTCGCATTCTCTGCCATCTCGCATCTTGACCATGCCATCGTCATTGCAGGCGCACCAGGCGAGGGAAGACTCGACCTTGTCTTCGATCTGATCGAGGGGGTGCAATCCGAATGCCTGGGCGTTCCTCCTAGTCTCCGACGGAAGAGATCCTTCGAAGTTACCAGCATCTCAGCCCTGAACACTGTCCTTCTTCCGGTTCTGAGCGCACGGAATGAAGTTTTGAAACTAGAGATACCTCCCTCGATAAGCTCATTCATCTCTCGTCTGTCGCGACAACCCTTCGTTCTCCCACGCTATCTCTCCGACTGGCCAGCGCTCAACGAACATCCTTGGAGCTCGGTGGATTACTTGCGCTCCATCGCAGGTCCGGGTCGCGTTGTTCCCGTAGAAGTGGGCAGTGACTACAGAAACGATGACTGGACTCAGACAATGATGCCATGGGACGAGTTTCTCGGGAATCTCGTCGAACCACCCTTGGGTGCGGCCGCGAATCCGGTACTGTACCTTGCACAGCATAACCTGTTCACCCAGTTCCCTTCTTTGAAGGACGATATCCTGGTTCCTGACTACGTCTACTGTGAATTGGATCCACCGCCCGACTATCCGCTTTATGTGCCTCCTGCGAATGAGGACCGCCTCGTCCTCAACGCGTGGTTAGGTCCGAAGGGCACTGTTTCTCCTGCGCACACTGTAAGTCTCCACACATCACCCACCCTGTTCACGCAAGCTGAAGAAAGCGCAGGATCCTTTCTTCAACTTCTATGGTATGGTTTTCAAGATTTGACAAGCACACTGCTGATTTTACTCCAGCACAGGTAGTCGGTCGTAAGACCATCTGGCTCGCACCACCCGAGGTGTCGCCACACATGTATCCCTACCCTTCTCATAATTCCTCCACGTGCACCTCCGACCAACCTCGGAATCCGGCGGGGAATAATCAGAGCCCCTCCTTGAGTAACACGTCTCGCGTAGACGTGTTTCCCGCTTCGCCAGAGGGTGTTGCCGCGAGCAAGCCTGAGTTTCCGGATTTCTGGGAACATGTCGTATCCCACGCGACGGCGGTTACGCTTAATCCTGGAGACTTGTTATTTTTCCCGCCCGGATGGTGGCATGCGATGCGAAGCGAGGAAACGAGTTTCTCGGTCTCCATGTGGTTCTAGTGACAGTTTACTACTATAACAATTATCAGGTACCCGGGGCATTTGTCACCGGGTCGTCATGAAATACATAGATACATGTTGGGCTCCATGCCGGCGTTCCCTACAATCTTGAGTCACATCACAACCAAGTCATGCCACTTGTAAAGAAATGATAAGGAGGGTGCTGGTTAGATCTAGATCTAGGCATAGGCGCTTTGTGGCACATTAGGTACTCAGGCGCTCGCTTATGTGGGTTGTACCCTTGCCTCCATCCAGCATGTCGAGCAGAGCAGGCGGCCTCTACGGCGGCATACAATTCTCCTCATCAAAGCCATTCTTGTCAACCCAGATTCCTGCAGCACCGTTATTGACGCCGACCGCGGAGAAAGCCCCAGCAATCGCACGACCAGACCCCGCTAGTACACCAGTACAAAACGCCTCCACGTCCCCCAGCACTGCGGGAGGCGAATCGGGCACACTAGCCAAGGCCACAGCCGGTATTCCTCCCTCTCCTACAGCGTTGCCATCGTAGAGCTCGTTATTCACGATATCATCGTTCATGTGCCTTCTCCCTTACGCAACGCTCGGTTGCCCTGTCCCTTTGGGCCTACAGGATGGTCGGCTGCATTAGCCTTTGCACCGACGCGTCGTCAGGCTCCGAAAGCCAAAACTGCAGCCCCACGTCTACCCGTAGGAGCCTCCGTTGCTGGAGTGCCTGTTCCGGCTGCTGCAACTGCCACGATCTCAAGCACGGCGATCGTGTTCGCCCCACCCTCGCTTGTGAACACTACCACGTCAGGGAAAGCCGACGATACAGAACCATCCGGTCAGGGATGGGGAAGGAAGGTCAAGCCGCCGTCCATGGTCCTAGACGAGGATGTGAACGGGTTCAAGGCAAAGGCAAAGCGTGTGGATAAGAAGGACGGCGGCGGAGGTGGTAAGAAGAAAGGCAAGAAGGTGCGTAGGTGCTCCAGTCTACACCTTGATGGCGCTGTAACGCCGCAATGCCAGAACAAGAACGCGCAAGCCATAGCAGTTTGGAACCCCGACGAGGCGTATGACCCGATGCGCCCGAACGACTATAACGAGTTTAAACTCTGGCAGCGCCGCGAGCGAGAGGAGCGCAGGGAGCGTATCCTCCAGGAGCGCCGTCGTGGAGATGATCGGAAGCGCTACAGGCGCAGCAGTAGCTATTCCGACAGCTACCACAGCGGGTCGGAGGATGAGCGCCCACGAAAGGCAGGTGAGTAGCCTGTTTGTGGAGCTGTGCGTCTGCCTCTGCGGTATTCAACGATCTGTGTAGGTCGCTTCGGTGACCGTGACGAGATGGAGGCAGACATCGCTCGACCTTACGGTCTCGGCATCGGAGCAGTACCTACCTTTCCTTCACCGGTTGCGGTCAGTGTCAACATGACTGGCGATGAAGCGTATCAACGTCGACTGGCCATATCGCAGGGGTCCAGACCCCCGAACAACTCATCATGAGTGTTGCTCCTGTTCCTTCATCGTCATTCGGATCCTCCTCGAACGATGACGCGCCGGAGCCCGACATGACACGTTCTCCTCCTTCGCCGCAGCTGCCACCGCCGGCATCTCTCGTAACAACGGCGCAAACAGGCGAAGAAGCGTACCTCCGTCGTCTAGCTCTGTCTCAGCAAGCCCCCCAGCCTCCTCGTGTGCCAAGCCCCGTGCCGTTCCATGACGCGACACCTGTGTTCACGCCAACTGTGCTGCCTCAAGTGGGTACGCCACCTTCTACAAGTGCCCCGGCCCCTCGGGTCCGTTGATTTCGGCAGACAAGATCCAGAGCAGTAAACAAGCTGCAGCTGCCATTGCCGCTCGATTGAGCGCGCTGGCCCCGAAGGGTGTTGCTGCCGCACCCGCTATCTCGACACCTGCGGTTGCGACTTCAAGTGCGCCTCTTGAAGGACAAGTAGAAACTCCTAGGAGGTATGTGTTTCGCTTTCGCTTTGCAAGGGCTAATCCGTACTAACGGACGACGTAGGCCCGATCCACAAGGCTTCGCTGCCCGCATCATGACGAAGTGGGGACATAAAGAGGGTCAAGGACTCGGAGTTGACGGAACAGGCATTGTCCATGCGCTCACGGTCGAGCAAGTCGCTCAGGGCAAGGCCGGGAAGGGTAAAGGCAAAGCTAGTAAGAACCTCCCTGCCGTTGCTGCCAAGATGGGCAAGATCGTGAACAAGAACGACGACGCGAAGGCGAGGGAAGATTTGGAGCGGTTTGGAGAACCGAGCCGGGTGGTCGTGTTCACAAACATGGTTGGACTAGAAGATCTAGAGGACGAGGACCTCCGAGGGGATATTGGTATGTTCCTTGCAAAGTCGAGCTGTTTTTGAATACCAACCACCCCACGCAGGCGACGAGTGCTCGAAGAATGGCACAGTTGAGCGGGTGATCGTACACTCTGTCTACCCTCCCCCGGAGGATCCGGACGATGCCGTTCGCGTTTTCGTGCTGTTTGCTGGCCCTGCGGGGGCTTGGAAGACTGTGCGGGAGATGGACGGGCGGTACTTTGGTGGACGCAGTGTGCGGGCGCGGTACTATTCTGAGACGCGCTTCAAGACTGCTGACTTGTCCGCGCCATTGTGAGACGTAGGACGCGGCGTGTCCGACTTGCAATCGCGTTCATGACTGTCACGCGTACCGGTTGTTTGTTGCTCTCAGTTATCTGTGTATCTTTTATGTAGTGCGAAACGTCGTTCCCATGCTTTTGCCAGTCCCCCAGTCTGCCTTTTCGGGTCTCGGGTAGGGCCGATCCAGCTCTTTATGTCATGGTTTATTGTTCATACTCTAATCTGCCCTCGTACCTTGTCCTATCAACATGTCCGACCTCCGTTCGAGCTCGACCTTGGCATATACGTTCCCTTCAACAGAAGGATGCATTCAATGCCAGACACCTCGCTCGAGTCTTGGAAACCCTTTGAAAAGATGTGCCGGTTGCTCTGTAGCTGTGTATTGCAGTAGAGAGTGTCAGAAGGCCGCCTGGCCTACACATAAGTCAGTCCTTATCGTACAGTACCCCGGGTTATGCTGACATGGAGATATAGATTGGTTTGTAGCACAAACAGCGCGAACAAGGACATCGAGAAAGACGCGCCCCATGTCACGCTTGGCTACGAGACAGCGTCCTCGATGTTCAACGCCTTCACGGAATGGGCAGGAGCGCAATACATCACCTTAACCACCTTGGCAAACTGCCAAGTGCATGGCGAGGGAGGCGTGGATTTCACCTTCGCGTCTCCTCGGGCTTTCGTGTTGTACATAAGAGCACGCAACCTGAAGGATACGAAGGGCAACCCTAGGAAGGCGTTCTACTTGGAGCGTTGGGGTATGGCCGACAAGGACCACCATCCGTACATCACGGAGAGCTGGAGCATTGTCAAGTCCACTTGCGAACGGATCACCGAGGAGATGCGCAGTTCGGTGGCTTCCCCATACTTTGTCGGTTACATCCCCGCATTCTTCCTCATCAATGGCAGCGGCATGAAATCATATCATCAGTACGCCATATATCGCTTCGGGCGCACCGACGACACTGCTCTCGACACGCGAACGAGCGCGATCCTGGACGATGTCAGCGCCATGTGTGCTGCAACGAGCCACCTGGGATATATCCATTCTCCTCCTTCGAACGATGCGGCCCATCAGGCTGAGCCGGACCTTCAGGAGTATGTGCGTACGAAGAAGGGCTGGAAGAAGGTGTCTGTGAAGAAACCTGTCTGGGACTCGCTGGAGGGTGGTATGCAACTCTCCGATTTCAAGTCGGGTTTGCCTCTGCGAGTTATCTGGAGTCTGTTCAAGGATCTCTGACGGTGCTCTATCGCTTTGGCGTGTGCGTACGTTCCTATCTTCAGTTTAGCGTCGTCTTATGTCGTCCCATGCCAGTGGCAGGTTGGAGGTGGACTACCTGGACTGCACCCGATTTGTCAAGGACGGAGCCGACGAGACTCTTTATTCCAAGATATACATTGTCGTCGGATTGAGCACAGGTGATGCCAGAGCGTTTCCCATATTCTGTGACACAGGTGAATGTCCCAACGTTTTCGCAATCTTTATTGGATCCTCATACCTAGAAATGGTAGACATTAGGCTCGAGCTCGAATGTATGTGACCTCGGCACTCAACGTACCTATCTGGCTTCTGAACCGTTGAAAAGATACTTGTTGTCGCGGCCTCTCGGATTGCTGCGAACAGCCTTTGTAGTAGATATGTACGCTACTTCGATCGTCGAAAGGCTCATCCCGCTGATATGTTGTATTGGTTGTAGAGGGAAGCGAGGCGAAGTTTGTGTGTGGAGAATACAACTTGAATGCGATGCCCAGACTCAGTTACTAGGGCACAATCCCGAAAATTGATCATTGCGAGTGGATCCACTGCCATGACTACAGGTTTCGTGTACGGAATGTAAGTGTGTTTTGTCATATATCTCTGTAGGATCACTGAACACATGCCAATCAAACTGCTTGCCACGCAAGCGTCCATATAGAACATACAGGACTAACGCACCTGTTACTCGATATGCCTTATTGCTGTCGCGTCCGGAGCAATGGCTGACATCCTATCTATCCGAGGTCCTCTACGATCCAATCCAAAGGCGGATAGTGTTACGCTACTAATGACTTCTATCCCTACACAGGGACTCGACCTCAAGTTGGCCACTATATTGTTCCCCAGCTCACCAGAGAGCAAGCGGTATGTGGACTACCTCATATCCACCGAGGTCGAAGAACTTCTGGCGTAGGCCTTCGAACTGAGGAATGCCCGTCACCAAAGCGAAATGAGCCTGTACGGAGGAATCGTATCAGCAGTGGACGGCGAATTCGCTGGACGGGGCTCACGTCGACGCTGGTCCATCCGATCAACATCGCAACGGCGTTTGGCCGTTCAACCACAGAACCCCACAGAGCGTCGACGACGCCCTCCCCACCGGTCACAGCACCGACCAATACCTCCACAAGATCTTGCAACTCGGCCTTCTTCTCCTTTGACGCAGAGTTACTTTCGTTCAGGTAGAAGATGCACCACTCGAGAACCGGTGCACCGAATGCCTTGTATGGATCCTTGGAAGGCTGGACGTGAACCACCTTGATTGGTTCCGTAGACAGATCATAAATGGTTCCGACGAGGCTCTTCAGCTTGTCATGGGCGTGCGTGTCAGCAATGATTTTCTGGTGGTGCTCAAGACTCTCCCAGGCTATGGTTCCAGAACGGAAGATGGGTATCAGACGATGATGTGATTCTCACTGGATCGATCGGAAAAAGTCGTACCGACAAACTGGTAGTAAGTACGTTTGTCCTCATGTTGTAGACCGGAATATATCCTGTGGACAGATTATCGCAGGTTACTACTGTCTCGCCACCAGATTTTGGGATACTGACTTACTTGATGACACCGTCAGCCTCCTGAAAGGCAGCCTTCTCAACCTCTCCGACGTCATGCGGACTGTTGCGGAGAGCCTCTACAGCAGGAGCAGATACAACCTCAATCGTGGGTAAGCTCATCGCTGGTGATTGGGTGAAGTTATTGGGTTGTGATATGGTGGTCAAGGGGCGAAGGACGCGGGTAGGATGATGTGCATCAGCCTCGGACGGCCAGGCTTAAGTACTCAAGATCGGACTCAGCTATTGTACAGTCTGACTGTGATCGCGATTGTCAGCTTCTCACGGACCATGGAATACAATCTGACAGAATTAGACTAGCCTCAAGAGTTCCATCTTCCTCTACTCTGTCAGCCGAAGCATCACATCGAAGGAAGAAGCCTGGGAGCGCTAAACTCGTGCACAGGCAAGGTATACCTTGGCAGTCGTGGACCATTCGCCAGTCGGAGTAAGCGATCGATCTGTGCACTGTCATCATTGTTGGCGTAGGCTACACCGAAGAGTTGTAGGGGAGAGATTCCGACCGGCGACGTGCGAGGCCGCTACTACGGCTACGGCTGAAGGGGAAGGTCCCCGGGGGAGTACCCGGCCCGGCAGGTTGTGGGAGGCCTGAGTTCTCGAAGAGTCGCCATAGCAATCTCCAAGACGGGTGCTCCAAATGCTGGGAACGGGTCCTGGGCCCTCTTCACATGGAAGGTCTCGATCGCGTGGACTTTGGATGCGTCGAAGAAGACAGTGCGGGTGGAGGTGATCCTGCCATATTTCGTCTTGTCCGACGGGGAATCGTCGATGATGCGCCAGCTGTGATGAATATGAGGTAAACAGATCAGCAGGAGATTGCGTTGTATCGAGGCTCGTACCCGAGGTTGTAGTTGTAGGTCCGTCGGTCTTCGTACTTCAGACCATTGGATATCCCATTGGCAAAGATTTGTCAAATTTCAACATGAACCCTAGCACGGGTAGCGTTGGTCGCAGAGGGTATTGGGAACAGAGTCCACAAGTAGCAGGTCGTGCGGATTCTTCGAACACAACTTCGCCGATCGTGAATGAACCAGGGCACGATGAATTGCAAGAGACAGGGAAATGATGAGACAAAGAGCATGGACGAGCAGGTAATTGAGTGCGAGGCATCGAGACTGGGTGCTGAAACTGGTCAGTAGAGAAGCGGTAGCTACCTTGGAGTCAATCCGGCACAAGTTAGACCCCATTTGCATGCCAGCATTGGTAGGCGTCCCCCCACCGCTGAGACCGAAGATAGCTCGGCATCTACTGCGCACGATGCTCATAGGTACATCGTAATTCTTGGCCACGTTCGAAATGGGGCAGTGGCGGTGATAGGCTATGGTCATAGTATGGGGTATCTCAATGGGCAGCTTCTTACTGAACGACTTCCAGTAAATTAAACAATGGACAGATCCTTCGCTACCTTCAACCGAGTCAGCAGCACCTGGTACACACCGAGGAAATCTATGAATTCGGTGGTTCTCACTTCCAGTATAGCGCAAGAGACGCGTGAGCTATGTCGATGCTTGCTATCGTCTTGGCTGCCTCGAAGAGCCCCACCAATTCCTTCAAGTTCAAGTTCTCGGCACCCATCGCAGCTTTATGCGCCTGTTCACGCATGGTGGTCAACTATAGCATCATCGCAGACAATGCACCTAATCATAGCCCATGGCAGATGCCTACGCACCTCAACGGTCGACCACCCAACGATCAGTACCACAACATTGTCCGCCTCGAGAATCGGACCAAACGTGGCCTCGACGATCCCAATCGACTTCGGCGCCGCGTTCAGCGCCTGCACGATCTCTTGAACGAGCGGCTCGAGCGAAGCGGGAGACCCGCCATCGTGAATAGTGAACGTAGTGACTTCGGTGACAGGAGCTTCGAGTGCGACGAACGGTTCGCTCGTCGTGCGAATGTGCCACATCGTGAGCGCCGAGAGGTCAACCATGGAGGTGACGGCGGCGAGCATGGTGCCGTAGTTGACCTTGTCATTCATGAATATCTGATGCTTCTCGACTGATTCCCATACTGAAGGCAGAAGAGGGGGCGAGTTTGGTATCCTGCTAGTGCTGCGCAGACGTGAGAAAAGACGCACCGTAGAATCCATACGTCGTCGCGCCGTCTTCAAGCTTGAGTCCGTAGTATTGCCTATCACGGTATTCGTGGTAAGCCGTCACGGATAGATCTCAGGAGGCGTGGTAGACATACTTGATGAGCCCGTCTCTTTCCTGGATAATGTCGTATGCGGGCTTGACAAGTGACAAGTCGCGCGGATCAGCGCGAAATGCCGTTGGAGCTGATCCAAGAACAAGCTCAGTAACAGGTAAAGGCATCCCTACTCATGAATGCGGGGATGGGCAAGGAAGGAGGTCAGCGTGGGTACCGTTGTACCGCGCATATATGCTGTCCGTTTGTGCATGGGGCTGATTATCCGCATTTGGCAAGCTGGGTACCACGATTCCAGAAGTTTGACTTTTGTGATTCAAGAACCCAAACGTACACAACGTATCCTGCAACGTGTCGAGCATGCTTTTACCACTCTCAATCCTCCCAAGCATCTTGTTCTTCCGAGTCAGCAATTCAGTACCTTAACAAGGATGCGAGATGACGGTTGCACTCACATCACAGGATGACCTCACGGTTAGACACCCTTTTCCACTCATTCTACCAAAGGCGTCTTCGCCATGAGGGCAAGGAATTCCCAACCAATGTTAGCAGCCGCAATTGAGGTAATCTCGTCTGGTAAGACACGTTAGACGGCGAACGGCGGCTAGCATGCAAAACCGTACCCTGAGTGTCATAGTCCGGAGCAACCTCAACGATGTCGGCGCCGACGATCTTCAGCCCGGAGAGACCTTGAAGGATCTTCTTGATCTCCTACGAGATACAGATACGGTGAGTATAGATGACACTCATACCATGCGATCAGGAGCGTACTCTGGTAGTGAGACCACCAATTTCGGGACTGGTAAGAGTCAGCATGATCCAGATAACCGAGTTTGGAAAGGAAGCTCACGTTCCCGTCCTGCAATTATAAAGTGAGTCCCATGGATGAACTATGGTTAACGAGAAGAAACACGTACGCAGGGGCCATGCCAGGATCGATGCTATCAATGTCGAGCGTAACTGCACCAAACGATTTTCACAAGGTCGAACAGGTTGGAATCACAAGACGTACTGTATACTGGGTTGTCGCCGACAGTTTCACGAATCTTCTTGACGATGCCCTGCCAGCCGATGTCCTCGGCATCCCAGGCATGTGAAATGACCCAACCAAATTCGTAATCGTCGTCGTAGTCTTGCCAACTATTGATCGCTCCACGAATACCAACATGCTGAAGGGCGCGTGAGTACAGTACTGACTATATAGGTGCTGCAACTCACGATGTTGGAGTTGTTCGGCGCGAGCAAGCCCTCCTTATGCGCGTACCAGAAGTAGCTCCCGTGGCTAACGGGGATCTCCTCGCCTGGAAGCCAGGGACTATCCTATAGGAAAAGCTCAATCATGGCGTGATGATGTACTTAGGACGACCTGGCTTACAGGCATCTGCTTCGGTTTCCACGTGTCTATGTTCGCGCAACTCAGTGTAGTATCGTCAGCATTGATACGAACGCCCTACCGAGGTGACTGTCAAAGTGAATCACGCTGACGGGACCGTAAACGCTGGCGACACCTCGCAGAAGTGGGAGTGTGATGGTATGGTCACCGCCCTGCACTTTCGTCAAGCAACGTCTGGACATGACTTAAAGAAAGGGCGCACCAAGGTTAAAACACGGGGATGGAATTGGCCATCCTTAGCGATACTCTTCCCCGAGTGCGTTCGCAGACTCGTGCCGGACAAGAGGGCTGCGTTCGCCAGCTCGAGTTGGCGCAGTGCGACCTTATTGTCGGTGAGAACCATAGCTGGAATACAATTTTAGCACAGTCACTGTCACGCGTCTGCGGAGTACTCACGGACGTCACCGCAGTCCACGACATCGAGATAGTCAGACACGCGGATTTTCGCGGGGACGTTGATCCTGTTGACTCCGAGACGGCGAGAACCCTTTCGAATACCGTTCGGTCCAAAACGTGCACTGGTCACACGAATGCATGTGAGAGAACGTCAAAACATGACCGATGGTGTTGTAACTCACCCAGGACGGAAGCTAGTTGCGGTATCAAATGGCGCACCGATGATAGCGACGTCGTAGCCGGCACCCTCATCGACACCGAAGCACCTGAGAGGAGCGGCCTTGGCGAACGTTGTCAAACCATTCCAGGCCGTCCGGGCCCACATCTCATTCGACATGTCGTCACCATAAGCCGCGAATATCTCCGTGAAGTTGAGCGAGTTGTAGTTTTCCGAGTTGACGACGCTGGTAGGGTACTGAATGCCACCCAGCACCCGAGCGGTCAGGCTCGCGAGAAAGACCACAGTGCCGAGACGAGACAAAGACATGGCTAGCAGTGATGGAGTGTCGTTACCGTCAATGTGTCGACGAATTTGCTTCTCTTGAGGTTCATCGCTTGAATATATATAGTCGTGTTCTCAGGGGAGAGAGATAACAAGCGTATTTCCGTTATCTCTCGGCAAGTGTGCCCTGGTGCGGGGAGGCGATTGCGAAGATGACTGAGTTCTCGATAAGAGATGGCACTAGCTCTTCATCAGCATCATAAGTACTAACTAATACCATTGAGACGCGCGATAACAACGGTGTTCGCCACCGATCTATACGACTTTCGGAGATACGCTGATATCGTCAACTTATGTGCCGCTCGTTGGCTAGGCACAGTCTCATATTGTGGCCCACTGGCTCTCGTCCTATGGCGTATGTAATAGGTCAGAAAGGAGACCATAGGATGGTTGATAGGGAAATACGTCGGTGGGGATGATCTGGTCCATACATAGATTAGCACCCTTGAGGCGACCACGCCTTGGATGAGATGGATTCGACTGTGATTACTCAGCGGTTGAACCTTTAAAGCTTCAACGCTAGTCTATCGGCTTGTGGGGTCCCTGACCGAGACGGCTCACCAGTATCTCCTCATTTCCATTAATAGTGCATAGAGGTCAAGGTCGTCCAGAGGTCGTCTCGTTCAAGTAAATGGCGCATGAGCTTATTCCTGGACACTTCGAAGAGGGGGACCCGAGTAAAGGCGAACAATCTGGTGTGGGCAATGTGGTCTCATACGTGGTCTCGCATAGTTGGATTCGGAAGGTAGGTTGCACGGGAACGGTCCGCTGGGCGGCCCGAAGATAGAGTTTGGAGGTCGGGTGCCACTGCTATGTTACTGTAGTCTCCACTAAGCACTGGACGATTGGGGCGGACCTACTGAAGGCTGGATAGACGGTCCTAAGGTATTTGAGACCTGTGGCTTTAGACTTCACTGGTAAGTACCCGGTGATTGAAATGCGTATACAGTCGTAGACTCGTAACATCGCTGACCGAGAGAAATAGTATCCGACTGTCGACAAACCTGACAGCCAAGGACAAGCTCAAGCTAGCCTAGCTAGGTATCCCTTCGTGCCAGTGGCAACACTGTAGTCTTCAAGCATGCCACGAACGGTGAAGGACATACCTGTAATACACTGACATCGCACAGAGGGGTGTCCTGTAGACTTGATCATCCAGAGGTAGACACTCAGGCTGAGACAGCCTGAGTACCCTTGGACTAACTCCTTTCACTACTTGTTCCTATTCTACATCGCCCGCAGAGTCCATGACAATCGATGGCTTGTAGTAGCCTCGAGGTGTACGCGAAAGACATGCAGTTGCCTTGTGACAAGTTGTCTACGAAAAATTGAGCTTGTCCGGCGAACCTGAACGCACAATGGTACAGCCTCTTGCATATATAATGACAATTTCGTGATTTTCGTCGCTTTGTTTGTCCCGGACAAATAAAGCCTAATATGGTAAGTAATCCCGGTTTGGGTTGCAGGCGCTTAATGCTATGGCTCCGAACGGCCCTCACCTCGATGTTCAGTTGCGCGAGCATATCATCTCCTGGTACCACAACCACAATGTACCTGTTGAGGAGATTGCCCAACGTATCAACAGCAGCATCAGCACTGTCTACAGAATCCTCCGTCAATACAACCATACCAATACAGTCTTGCCATCTGCATCTCCCGGCCGGCCTCGCATTCTGAGTACTGAGGACATCAAATTCATCTCTTCCCTACTAGACGACACCCCCGTCCTCTTCCTTGATGAGATTCAAGACCAACTTGAAGAGGTCCGTGGTGTCCGTGTCTCATTGGCCACTCTCTCTCGCACTCTCCGCAACATGTCACTCTCCAACAAGAGGATATCGAAGAAGGCAGCAGAGCGCGATGACTTGTTACGGGCGACGTGGGTTGCGGAGTGGGGTGACCTGCCGGTGGAGTCCTTTGTGTGGTTGGATGAGTCAAGTGTGGATGATTTGACAAATCAACGGCGCAGAGGTTGGGCACAGGTGGGACGAGCTTGTGTACGTCGAGACACTTTCCTCCGTGGTCAGAGGTACTCGATCCTGCCAGCATTGAGTACCGATGGTATTATTGCATTGGATATCGTGGAAGGGTCAGTGAATAAAGAGCGGTTCCTCGAGTTTTTAAACGACCAGTTGGTGTGTTGTCGTCACATCAAGTTCAATGGTATCATGTCTCTTCATGCTCTTCAACAGGCACCTCAACTCAATCCGTTCCCCGGTCCACGTAGTGTGGTAGTGATGGATAATTGTGCCATACATCATGACGAAGAGATTCGCCGGATTGTGGTAGACGAGTGTGGTATGTTTCACCTATTGTGTTTGTGTCGGCGTAGTGATTGGATACCCTAGGAGCAAAGCTTGTCTACTTGCCTCCATACTCCCCTGATATGAATCCAATCGAGCTTGCTTTCAGTGCCATCAAGGCCTGGCTTCGACGTCATGAAGCTGAGGCTGTGCGAGCGGAGGTGCGACCATGGCTGATTCACTGCGCCGCAGGAGAGATTACAAAGGAAAAGGCATTAGGATGGATTAAAATGTGCGGGTACACATAGTAGACGAGTAAATGACAGATGCGTAGAGCAGTAATAGGAAAAGGAACTAGATATCTATAAGTGTGCACGACGCTTCTCCTCCTGACGCTTTGTCCACTCCTTTGCGAAAAGCTGCATTTTGATAAGCTTACCATCAGTGGCTCCGGTAACTTCCTTCAGCTGGGAAACCTTAACCACAGGTAGGATGTCTGGCGTAAAGTCGAGGGCTGCAAGCTGCGACTCACAAGCAAGCAAGTCGATATCCTTCTTGGCCAGGAGAGCGACAAGGAATTGATGCAGCTCATTGTCGTCAGGTTGCAAAGGAGAGGATAGAGGGGAGCGCTGAGAGACATGTGCTGGCGTACGAGGGGGATTGCCTAGGGAGAACACCGAGGGTCCAGCTGTATGTGCAGATACAAGCTGCTGCCCAGCGAGTGCAGTGAACAGCGGCATAAGACCTAATAGCAAGGCCTGGGTCGGATCACCAACTGAAGGTGCGGCGGCAGAGCGCGGGCCCAAAGTGCCACGAGGCTTCGGCCCTACCACACCATCGAAGTCACTGTTGTTCGGAGGAATGTACTTCGTTGCTTCTCCCGCAGCCTGTGAGGAACTCAGATCACATGCCATGAATGTAAGATTGGAACCAAACATACGACTGCAGCAGCCCATGACTTCAGGCGGCGATTGTTGAGGCGGATATGGCCTTGCACACCCTTCCCATCTGGCTTGTAGCATGCACCAGCTTGGTTGTTCTCGTCAACGTGGTCTGAGCACTTGTGAATTCTGCGTAGCTCAAGGATGATCGACCCATGAAGCTGCACAGTACTGGAGAACGTGGCGACCTGTGGAACCTGTACTAGTTCAGCACAAGTGCGGTCATTGCAGCACAGTGTACATACCATTGTACCGTGCATGAGTTCTTCCTCTTGATCGACGGAGTCAATGTCGGCTAGAAAGGGCTGTATGACAGTCGTTAGCAGAGATATTGATAGGTATTGAGAGCGACATACCCGTTTAGTGCGCACACTGAAACCGTTGAGATCCTCAAGCTGGAACCCCACACTCACGGCACGACATCCACGCTTCTTGAGGATGGCATTGAGTGCGACATCAAAGTCACAGTCACGCTCAATCGTACCGGCCTGACCCTTGCTGCACAACACATTAGTATGCGTATTATCACAAACGGCACATCACTTACCTGACACCAGTCCACCAGAGCTTGAACTTCGGCCCCGAGTGAGGTCCAGCAGCGTACTGTTCAGCAAGGCCATGGGCACCGAGGAAGGCACAGACAAACTCTGCACGAGTGATCCCGGATAACGGAGCGTTGACCATTTTCGTAACGTGCAACGGCTTCATGACAACCTTACTGCCACGTTGTGAAGGGCCTCGGGCCTGCTCGACGTAGTGCATTGTTGCCTGGATGAGGTGACCCTCTGTACAGCAGTCAGTGCAAGCCACACATGTAACGTTACAAACTATCACTCACCTACTTCCGGCAAACGGACAGCGGGCTGCTCTGTCGTTGCTGATACGGGAGGCGTCAAAGCACAAGCTCCAGCTGGAGCAACCTCCATGACAGGCTCGGCATTGGGAGATTGCGGTGCTTCGGGAGTCGAAGGACGAGACATGGGGGGTGTTCGAACACGAGCAGACCCACCCTGCAGTTCGACAAGTCCTGCGGCGGCTGCCAAGGCGGCGGCATGATGCTCATCGAGCTCCTCTTGACTGTGATAGTACTGTGGCTCCGGCAGGGCGCCATCTATAAGTAGTGCTGATCAACTCCAAGTCTGAAGCACCTAAACGAGAGTACGTACCGATGAAAGCAGGGTTGCTCAACCAATATTTTGAAGCTGGACGAGGAGGCGGAGGCAATTCTCCGGGCTTTGATGGAGGCTGATACATGATGAATCGGATAGGCGAAGAAGCATGCTCAGCCATGAGGAAAGGAACACAGAAAGAGGAGAATGAAAGACGTTGAGGGAAGGGAGCGAAGAAAAGATGGCCAGCTCACCTTATACTTATAATCCCGCCCTAGTTGATCCATCACATCCTCCAAGGCCGACGACTACCCGCTATCATGCGTATCTTGCAGAGCGGAAGAGATTGTAAACAGTTAGCCCGAGACCTGTTGACAACGAGGTGATCTTGGAGGAGACTCACAAGAGTTGGCGGGTTTCTAATGGATGCACCGGAGTCCAGGCCTTCTTGACTATGCAGACTCATGACCAGACGAGTAGTTGGCGACATAAGCATCGAGAATCAGCAGACGGAGAGCAGGCAGCATGTTCAAGTTGAACCACAGCGACGAAGTAGCTTGCGGGACCGAGGCAAAGCGCCCGCAACCCAAACCGGGATTACTTACCATATTAGGCTTTATTTGTCCGGGACAAACAAAGCGACGAAAATCACGAAATTGTCATTACAGCCTCTTGCATATATAATGACAATTTCGTGATTTTCGTCGCTTTGTTTGTCCCGGACAAATAAAGCCTAATATGGTAAGTAATCCCGGTTTGGGTTGCGGGCGCTTTGCCTCGGTCCCGCAAGCTACTTCGTCGCTGTGGTTCAACTTGAACATGCTGCCTGCTCTCCGTCTGCTGATTCTCGATGCTTATGTCGCCAACTACTCGTCTGGTCATGAGTCTGCATAGTCAAGAAGGCCTGGACTCCGGTGCATCCATTAGAAACCCGCCAACTCTTGTGAGTCTCCTCCAAGATCACCTCGTTGTCAACAGGTCTCGGGCTAACTGTTTACAATCTCTTCCGCTCTGCAAGATACGCATGATAGCGGGTAGTCGTCGGCCTTGGAGGATGTGATGGATCAACTAGGGCGGGATTATAAGTATAAGGTGAGCTGGCCATCTTTTCTTCGCTCCCTTCCCTCAACGTCTTTCATTCTCCTCTTTCTGTGTTCCTTTCCTCATGGCTGAGCATGCTTCTTCGCCTATCCGATTCATCATGTATCAGCCTCCATCAAAGCCCGGAGAATTGCCTCCGCCTCCTCGTCCAGCTTCAAAATATTGGTTGAGCAACCCTGCTTTCATCGGTACGTACTCTCGTTTAGGTGCTTCAGACTTGGAGTTGATCAGCACTACTTATAGATGGCGCCCTGCCGGAGCCACAGTACTATCACAGTCAAGAGGAGCTCGATGAGCATCATGCCGCCGCCTTGGCAGCCGCCGCAGGACTTGTCGAACTGCAGGGTGGGTCTGCTCGTGTTCGAACACCCCCCATGTCTCGTCCTTCGACTCCCGAAGCACCGCAATCTCCCAATGCCGAGCCTGTCATGGAGGTTGCTCCAGCTGGAGCTTGTGCTTTGACGCCTCCCGTATCAGCAACGACAGAGCAGCCCGCTGTCCGTTTGCCGGAAGTAGGTGAGTGATAGTTTGTAACGTTACATGTGTGGCTTGCACTGACTGCTGTACAGAGGGTCACCTCATCCAGGCAACAATGCACTACGTCGAGCAGGCCCGAGGCCCTTCACAACGTGGCAGTAAGGTTGTCATGAAGCCGTTGCACGTTACGAAAATGGTCAACGCTCCGTTATCCGGGATCACTCGTGCAGAGTTTGTCTGTGCCTTCCTCGGTGCCCATGGCCTTGCTGAACAGTACGCTGCTGGACCTCACTCGGGGCCGAAGTTCAAGCTCTGGTGGACTGGTGTCAGGTAAGTGATGTGCCGTTTGTGATAATACGCATACTAATGTGTTGTGCAGCAAGGGTCAGGCCGGTACGATTGAGCGTGACTGTGACTTTGATGTCGCACTCAATGCCATCCTCAAGAAGCGTGGATGTCGTGCCGTGAGTGTGGGGTTCCAGCTTGAGGATCTCAACGGTTTCAGTGTGCGCACTAAACGGGTATGTCGCTCTCAATACCTATCAATATCTCTGCTAACGACTGTCATACAGCCCTTTCTAGCCGACATTGACTCCGTCGATCAAGAGGAAGAACTCATGCACGGTACAATGGTATGTACACTGTGCTGCAATGACCGCACTTGTGCTGAACTAGTACAGGTTCCACAGGTCGCCACGTTCTCCAGTACTGTGCAGCTTCATGGGTCGATCATCCTTGAGCTACGCAGAATTCACAAGTGCTCAGACCACGTTGACGAGAACAACCAAGCTGGTGCATGCTACAAGCCAGATGGGAAGGGTGTGCAAGGCCATATCCGCCTCAACAATCGCCGCCTGAAGTCATGGGCTGCTGCAGTCGTATGTTTGGTTCCAATCTTACATTCATGGCATGTGATCTGAGTTCCTCACAGGCTGCGGGAGAAGCAACGAAGTACATTCCTCCGAACAACAGTGACTTCGATGGTGTGGTAGGGCCGAAGCCTCGTGGCACTTTGGGCCCGCGCTCTGCCGCCGCACCTTCAGTTGGTGATCCGACCCAGGCCTTGCTATTAGGTCTTATGCCGCTGTTCACTGCACTCGCTGGGCAGCAGCTTGTATCTGCACATACAGCTGGACCCTCGGTGTTCTCCCTAGGCAATCCCCCTCGTACGCCAGCACATGTCTCTCAGCGCTCCCCTCTATCCTCTCCTTTGCAACCTGACGACAATGAGCTGCATCAATTCCTTGTCGCTCTCCTGGCCAAGAAGGATATCGACTTGCTTGCTTGTGAGTCGCAGCTTGCAGCCCTCGACTTTACGCCAGACATCCTACCTGTGGTTAAGGTTTCCCAGCTGAAGGAAGTTACCGGAGCCACTGATGGTAAGCTTATCAAAATGCAGCTTTTCGCAAAGGAGTGGACAAAGCGTCAGGAGGAGAAGCGTCGTGCACACTTATAGATATCTAGTTCCTTTTCCTATTACTGCTCTACGCATCTGTCATTTACTCGTCTACTATGTGTACCCGCACATTTTAATCCATCCTAATGCCTTTTCCTTTGTAATCTCTCCTGCGGCGCAGTGAATCAGCCATGGTCGCACCTCCGCTCGCACAGCCTCAGCTTCATGACGTCGAAGCCAGGCCTTGATGGCACTGAAAGCAAGCTCGATTGGATTCATATCAGGGGAGTATGGAGGCAAGTAGACAAGCTTTGCTCCTAGGGTATCCAATCACTACGCCGACACAAACACAATAGGTGAAACATACCACACTCGTCTACCACAATCCGGCGAATCTCTTCGTCATGATGTATGGCACAATTATCCATCACTACCACACTACGTGGACCGGGGAACGGATTGAGTTGAGGTGCCTGTTGAAGAGCATGAAGAGACATGATACCATTGAACTTGATGTGACGACAACACACCAACTGGTCGTTTAAAAACTCGAGGAACCGCTCTTTATTCACTGACCCTTCCACGATATCCAATGCAATAATACCATCGGTACTCAATGCTGGCAGGATCGAGTACCTCTGACCACGGAGGAAAGTGTCTCGACGTACACAAGCTCGTCCCACCTGTGCCCAACCTCTGCGCCGTTGATTTGTCAAATCATCCACACTTGACTCATCCAACCACACAAAGGACTCCACCGGCAGGTCACCCCACTCCGCAACCCACGTCGCCCGTAACAAGTCATCGCGCTCTGCTGCCTTCTTCGATATCCTCTTGTTGGAGAGTGACATGTTGCGGAGAGTGCGAGAGAGAGTGGCCAATGAGACACGGACACCACGGACCTCTTCAAGTTGGTCTTGAATCTCATCAAGGAAGAGGACGGGGGTGTCGTCTAGTAGGGAAGAGATGAATTTGATGTCCTCAGTACTCAGAATGCGAGGCCGGCCGGGAGATGCAGATGGCAAGACTGTATTGGTATGGTTGTATTGACGGAGGATTCTGTAGACAGTGCTGATGCTGCTGTTGATACGTTGGGCAATCTCCTCAACAGGTACATTGTGGTTGTGGTACCAGGAGATGATATGCTCGCGCAACTGAACATCGAGGTGAGGGCCGTTCGGAGCCATAGCATTAAGCGCCTGCAACCCAAACCGGGATTACTTACCATATTAGGCTTTATTTGTCCGGGACAAACAAAGCGACGAAAATCACGAAATTGTCATTATATATGCAAGAGGCTGTATATATGCAAGAGGCTGTAATACATAGTTCCCGCGTCACCAAGTGTCTCAGGACCGAGGGCATATCATTTTAGCGCTCATACATATACCCATCCATCCGACCATTCAATATCTCAGCGCTCAGCCCCCACATAGTCTAGGTACTTCATTTTCCTCCTTTCTCCTCAATCACAGAGACGACGCAAGACAGGACGGTCAGGACTTTGGGCTCGACTTTGGCCTTGGCCTCGCAACCTCTCCCCTCATTCTACAAGTTCTTGGGAGCTCTTGGCAGTTTATGTTTGGTTGAATGTCGTCGACGTACCACCAGATACCCTCGCTGGTATATCAGAGGGATGTCCTGCCGCAGCCTATCACTGCCCTGTCGTTCGACCCCGTTTCCGACGTTCTCTGGTCTGGCACGAATTCCGGACATGTCTGCGCCAACAATACACCTCGCGGTCTGAGAAGTGTACACTATCCCGTAGGAGGCCATCTCGCGGTGAAGAAGATCCTCGCCACTGACTCTTATGTCATCGCGTGTGGTGTAGCGGGAGAGGGCATCGGAGCTTGGGGAAAGGGTGGCGTGAACGCCTGGTACTTCAAGTGAGACATCTTGTCATTCGTGCATATAAAATACGAGGCTTGAGCTTGAACTCAGGCCCGGAAGCCAAATTACCACCTTTTCCAACAAATCTTCCAATGCATCTACCATCGCCGTTTCAACGGCGTCATCGGAGTTGTTACTTCTGAACACTCAGACTGGGTCCGTACAGCGGAGATCTCAGGTGCCCTCCATCCTTACGCATCTGCATTTCACCGCGTCACAGACGTATTTCGTCTCTGGCGATGCGGATGGTTGGATCAGATTGCACGACCCCCGCGATGCTTCCACTCGCTCGTACGGGTCAAGCACGGTCAAGGCGCACATGAGTGGTATTCAAGGGATTGAGACCACTTCCACGCTCTTGTATACCATTGGTCTCGGTATCCGGTAAGATGTTGTACGCTCCAGGTCGTCCCGTCGTATTGACTGGCGCCAGTCAAGGACGTCCTTACCCCGATCCTTTGGTGAAGATCTATGACTTGCGCAATCTAAAGGCACTACCTCCGATACCATTCTCCACTGGACCTGCATTCATCACTAGGTTCTCGAATCGTCCATCTACGCTTGCAATCACTTCCAACCAAGGTCTCGTGCAGATCGTGGACACGGCGAACCCGAGCATGAATGAATTCTACCAGGTCAGTCAACTTCTCCAGCCGGCGTAGTCATTGTAATGTTCCTCCGCCATCTACCCTGAAATTCTAGTGAACTTGGCATCTTCTCCGAGTGCCTACATACGCATGAACTGACGGGTTTTGTAGCTTGATGCGCCCTCCTATATCACG
This sequence comes from Fomes fomentarius, assembly GCA_022606135.1. Lineage (NCBI taxonomy): Eukaryota > Fungi > Basidiomycota > Agaricomycetes > Polyporales > Polyporaceae > Fomes > Fomes fomentarius. The sequence continues at coordinate 904,129 of JABYQN010000001.1, forward strand.
TCTGTCGCACTATCACCGAGCGCGGCATACATGGCCTTCGGGGATTCCGACGGTGCGATCCATTTACTCTCAGCTGCGGAAGAAGAGGCGATGCTGCCATTCAACGGCTTCGAGGGTAAGCCAATGGAATGGCCAGACACACCTGAGCCATTGCCAGAGGTCGACTGGACGGACATGACGTAAGTTCCTCGTCGTTCAACGATTATTCATTCAGCTCATGCAGCGTCAGTCCTTTGAACTCGGTCGGCATGCCCCACTACAATAATCTCCTGCTTTCCTCGTGGTCAACCGACTTTATCCCAACGCCCATGTACTTTCCGCCGCCTCCAAAGATTCCGCAGCAAGTGTTGAGCGCGATCAAGGTCAATGACTCAATCGCGTACGCGACGCTGCCCAAAGAACTGAGAGGACGACGCAATGTCGTTCCGACCGCTCCTCGGAAGACTGGTGGTCGATTCAGGAGTGGCAAGCGTTACAACGACGTGGGTGTTCTCTCTTCGACACAGTGCATATACTGACGACATGGTCCTCCGCAGTCTGAGCCGGTCACGCCCACGTACGAATACAACCCGGACATCGTCCCGAAGTGCTACCGCAAGGTGGAGATTGAATACTCCAAGTTCGGCGTCGAAGATTTTGATTTCGGGTATGTTCTTCGCTCATTCGCAGCTGTGCATCAACACTGACACGTCGATGAAGATTCTACAATCGGACACCGTTTAGCGGATTGGAGACACATATTCTCAACTCGTACACGAACCCACTTGTGCAGGTCATGCACTACACGATGCCGATACGGAAACTCGCAAAGTCGCATATCACCACTGATTGTCCACGCGAACACTGTCTATTGTGCGAGCTCGGCTTTGTGACTCGAATGCTCGAGGATGCCAGAGGGACCAACTGTCAATCAAGTAACTTCTGCAAGACCGTAGGGGTACTAGCACAAAGTAAGGACTTACGCTCATCTCTGCATGTTTCTTCTGCTAACGCATACACAGTCAACAATGCTATTGAGCTCATGGACTACGGGCGAGAAAGCGCAGAGCTGAATTACGCGCACATGATCCAGATGTTCCATCGCTTCCTCATCGACCATCTCAGCTCCGAGGGCAACTCCTTTCCGCACAACCCCAGCCTGCTCCCTAACTCGGGTCCCGTCGATCTGCTTTCCCCAGCTCCGGCACCGATAACACAGCTTCTCGGAGTCGATGCCAAGAACATCATCATATGCACCAGCTGTCGTGCAGTACGCGAGAAGGAGAACATGACGCACCTGATCGACCTGACGTACCCCGTGCGGAAACCTTCGAGCAACGACCTGGCGAGCGAGATGGACTTTGCGTCGATTCTGCAGAATTCGCTCCTGAGGCAGACGACGCACAAGGCGACGTGTCAGACGTGCAAGCAGTTTGCGACTTTCGAGAGCAGGAGGTCGATACGCACGCGGGACTTGCCCCCGATCTTAGCGGTGAATGCGGCGGTACATAATGAGGAGACGCATCGATTCTGGAGGGATCAGCGGAGGCAGACGTTCTTGAAGCCCAGGATTGAGCTGAGAGGACAGGTGGAAGGCATGGATGACCCCGAGACGGTGGTGTATGAGCTTAGGGCGATGGTCGCCCAGGTTGTGACGAAGGATGCGCATTCGCATCTTGTTGCTATCATCAAAGGTCAGTTCGTTGTTGCATGACTTAGGTGACACGTGATACTGACTATAGGTGCAGTGCCTGAGGCTGAGGTATCGGACCCTGAACCGTGGTTCATCTTCAATGACTTCGCTGTGCAGAATATCACAGAGGAAGAGGCGTTGAGCATCCCTTCGGGCTGGAAGGTGAGTGCCAGACGACCCACAAATACAAATTCTGCTTATGACTTCTGCATCAGGTTCCGGCCGTCTTATACTTGGAGCGCGTCGATGTGGTCCACGACTTGACTTCAGCGGGCTGCCAGACAGGATGGACAATACCATCCTCTGCAAGGACACGAACATTGCTATGTTAGTCCAATTTATTGTCTCCCTCGTCACTCGGTCGAGGTTGCTCATGTTAACTGCCCCGTAGGAACCGCGATTCACGTCTCATCAAGCACGAGCCATTGCGTTTCGAGGAGCTGCCCAAGCCGGGTACGCTCATCGCCATTGATGCGGAGTTCGTCTCTATGCAGCAAGAGGAAACGGAATACCGTTCGGATGGGACGAAGAAAGTCATCCGTCCTGCACGGCTCTCCCTCGCGCGCGTGTCGGTCTTGCGTGGTGATGTTCCGAAAGAGGGTGTGCCCTTCATCGACGATCACATACACACGAGCGAGATCATCGTGGACTACCTCACAGAGTTCTCTGGGATCAAGTGTGAGTCATCTTGACGGACTCCATTCTGGGAGTAAGAACTCACAAGGATATATATGAGTAGTCGGAGACCTGGACCCCAGCTTGTCGCGATATACGCTAACACCGTTGAAGGTCGTATACAAGAAGCTTCGCCTCCTTGTCGACAGCGGATGTATCTTCATAGGACATGGTCTCTCCAAAGACTTCCGCATCATCAGTGGGTGCTGTACAGGGTCACTCGTCAAGACCACTCACAAATTACCTGATATATAGACATCTTCGTCCCGCCTGAACAGGTCATCGACACGGTAGATCTGTACTACCTCGAGAACCGCTCACGGAGGCTGTCTCTCCGCTTCCTCACGTGGTTTGTCCTTGGGGAAAACATCCAGACCGATACGCATGATTCGATCGAGGACGCGCTGTCCGCGCTCAAGTTGTACAAAGTTCATCTGCAATTTGAAGCGGAGGGGTCGTTCGACAAGAAGCTTGATGAGCTCTATCGTGAAGGACGACAATATGTTTGTCTTTCGCATGCATGCATGCTTCGAAACCCCTTCTGACCACACTACAGAACTTCAAACCACCAGCACCGCCTGGTGCACCTCAGAGCTCGACACCCACACCAGCATCAGGTACGGCGAGTCCCGTGCCGCAGATTGCAATAGGTCGTGGTGCCTTCCTGCATCAGGCCCCGTTCGGCGCAGGTCAGGGTCATTACCCCTGAATGTTGTAGCCACCCCACCATTCTTCCCGAGCACGGGACACAACAATCACGGCGGATACGGACATCACAATTGGCGGAATCGGTAGCAATGGACCAGGACGAAGGAAAAAGAGCTGTAGCAATGAACTTCCATGGATCAAACGTGTATTGAGTAGATTTCGAATGTATCGTCGCAACCGTATTGCTTTCGAATCGAATGATTCACACACTCTCTCTACATGTAGACATTGAGTGATCGCGAGCGTGCAATAGTAGGTGTAGTAGGTGTAGTGAGTTTCATAAGGCCTGAGCCAACGAGCAGCTATGAACGCCGGGCGCTTTGAGGGACGGTCCTGTTCTTCGCCGCCTTTACCTCCCTTTCAAACCTACTACGCTTCCTCTGTCTCGGACCATCCTCGCCCAAGTCATCAAACGCGTCTTCCCTGGACCTCGCTCTTGATCGCGCAAGCACACCTTCCTTCTTCCCTCTTTGCCGAAGCTCCTCGTACCCATCCCCCATGACGCCCTGTTTGCTCCTTCCAACGGACTTGAGTATGTCACCGAACTCATCATCCAATCCGACACCAGGCACACGCCCACGACGGCCAGACACGGTACCCGTCCCCCAAGCGCAATGTCCGCCTCGTCCAGAGCACGCTGGCGGGCAACCTTCTTCTTCATCACGAGACGAGTGAAGTTCTCCTCCTCGAATTGTGTCATACGCTTCAATTCGCGCGCACGTCCCGAAGACAGCGCTGGCGTAGAGCCCAAGCCGGACGTCGACTCCATGTATGGCATCGAGGGGTCGAGGTGCGCAAGGTTCGCGAGCCCGGAAGGAATGGGGGCGCGACGCGTCTTGTCTTTGGACTTGCGCGACTCGGTGTAGGGCACGGGCGCGAGCTTGGGTGGACGGTAGATGCCGTCGCGGTCGTCGCCTTGCGCGCTACCGCCATCTCCGTCTTCTGAACCAGAGTCCTGATCCAGAAGTGCTTGCGGGTTGGGGCGGAATGCAAGGGGGTCTGGATGCTCGCATGAGCGGGGGCAATGAGGATCAAAGGAGGAAGGAAACGCACCGTTGACGATATTCTTGTCTCCAGATGCACCCTCCTCTGCGATGCGAACCAGTTTGTCAATCTGATACTTCATCCGCCCCTCAAGCACCTTCACTTTCTCCAAAACCACCCGTGCCTCGACCGTAGCATCGACGCGGTCGCCGGCGCCGGACCCGCGAGCAGGACGGATCTTGGCACTGAACGGAGCATCTGGTGGGACGCGTTCTGCCAGCGAATGACCTATTGCGCGACGCGCGGTGATGAGGGTGAGGGACTGGAGGTAGGAGAGCAGTAGGTGGTGTTTCAACGATAGCAGAGATATTCCTTCTCGTGTGTCGAGCTCCGCCGTTGCTGTTTGCCTGCAACACGAACATGCGCTAAGCAGGATGATAGAAGTACACCGTCCTTCTGGACCTACTTTTCTCGCAAAGACTTGATGATGTCTCTTGTTGCCGACATGCTGACCCGCATTTGGTCGAGGAGGTCGCAGAAAGCCTGCACATTCTCCGTGCTAAGCGTTGTAGGCACAACTTGAGATTCTGTCGCCATCCTGGTGCACTTTGCAGCGTAAGGGCGATCAGAGAATGAGGGGACCTGCGGGAGGGGGAGAGAGAAGGAATTTGTGAGCAAATTTTCCGATCCGGGGTAAGGAGATTAGTTAGAATCAGTTAACGGGTTTCTAAGCCGCCGCTCATGATGTTATCGAGCGTAATGCATGACATCTCAGTATTTCAGAGCCCAGTGCGTTTCATCCCACTACCACCCACGAGTCGCTGTATACTCACCGATGAGTAGCTCAACGAGCCCTCCCAAGACGACGTGGACGAGGTGGTGGAAGCATTGTTGGGGGGGACTCGACCGAATGGGGTGTTTTATGGTCATCTGCCTGGTCTTCGAAATCAATGGTTCGCACGCACTGGCACGCGACCTCCAATATTGCCAGACTCGGCGAATGCAGGCTTTCAGTACTATAAAGCAAGAGTAGATTTCATAGTGAACTTATCTTGATCCATGTACATGTGGCATGTGCGAGCTTCCTTCATCAGTGTCCATGACAAGATGGCGAATGCACACCGCCGTAGACAGAGGCCAAGACTCAGATGTATGAGACTCCGAGTCGAGAGCCATGTTGTAGCTGCACCAATATACAGATTTTAGTAGTCCGACCGTGACGGGCAGTGGCCGAGGGTCAGGACAAAGAACTCAGAGTGACCCGGATTAAAAGTCGGCAACCTGACTGAGCGAGCGCTCTCTTCCTGTGTCTAACGGTAGCCGTTGAAGGACTGCGCTTAACTTTTTGTAACGACGTGTGGATACACGCCCAAACGAGTAGGTAGCCGTTATATGCAAGACAGAAGTGCGATCTCGTGGGACAATAAGTAGGTCTGGGCGGTTTCGACTCTCGAACCCTTGAACATTGCGGCCATGTAGTGAGTCACGAACAATCACAGCGTATGTATGTTATAGTAGTAGCACCCTTCTGGTCCTACCAGCTGGGGTACTGTTTTGCGTAATGTCGTGAGCAGAAGCCGTCATCCTCAATGTCGGCGCTGTCCGAGTCTGAGTCACCTCCGGCGTCAGAATCTTTGTGGGTGCGACCATCAATCGCAATCGCCACATCAGCTCGCTTTCCGATCGGTCCTATGTGGCAAATCAAGCATATGTGGTAGTAAAGTAGTCCGATACTGTCGCAGCTGTTGCCATAGTAGATGACTCTCGCAGATTTGAATGTGTTAGCACACGACAACTGGGTCACCATATGCACCGTGATGGAGTCCGGGTCTTCGGCGATATTACCTTCGTTACGAGCATAGTTGAGTGATTTCTCTGCGGAAGTGAGCTCGCGTCCGAGGGTTTCATAGAACATGACAACCCCGTCGTGATTCCGGTGCAAGTACTCGAGGGACGAGTCGTCACATTCGTGCCCAAACCCAATGGATTCCATCATGAAGGGGTGGTCGAAAAGCAGGGGGGTTGGGGAACCATCAATCTCTTCCTCGTAGATGATGCGCAGGAGAGGCTGCAGCCCGTGACGTTGCAGTGCTTCGAACAGAGCAGCATCACTGCCCTTCAACCATCTCCGCAGATAGACGAGCGGATTCGGATCGGACGTAGTCCACGACTTCGGTAGCGAGTACTGGTGGCGCAGACCGAAGCCGATGGTTCCGCCATCGGGCAGAACGGCAGGGTCGGAGAGGACGGCATCAATCGCAGGAGATAGTGCTGAAGTGACCACGCTTGCAGGCTGGATGATACGCAGCCCAGCGGGCAGTGAGTCGCGGTGCATGCGGACTTCGAGGGGTTCCGCGAAGTATAAGTTGTACGTGATAGTGACGCGGTGTCCCGATAAGACAGGAGTGACCTCGTGTTCAACGTCGTTGAAAAACGCGACGAAAGCAACGTTTGCGGCTGCAGCCGGGTCGGACAAGATGTCGGCCGAGTCAAATGACCACTCGCGTGGCTCTTGGCGTAGAAGCAAAGCACCGCCGCGATGAGGGGTGGGGAACACGATGACGAGAGAACCGAACATATTCTCCGCACGGGGAGTGTCCTTGTGGGCCTTGAAGAACGCCCCTTGACCTAATTGATTCCGTCAGTATCCGGGCTATCCGATTGCACCGTGTAGAGAGGCAGTCGCAGTTATACGCACCATAGACGTTGAGCTTGTAGAGCTCTGCCTTAACGGGTTTGGTCTCTTCCTCCCCAGGGAACAGGCAGGTGCGCACTACATCTATCAGTCCGGCGCGCTCCACATCGAAACCGAGCATGAAGTCTTCGACATCCATCTTGCCGGCCTTCCGGTACGTTTCATCAAGAACGTCTTCGTCGTTACGTCCAAATGTTGCTGGCTGGCACTCTGCTGCGAGATGATCCATTTGGTCAGTGGTGGCGTTTGATAAATCAACCTTCCTAATATAGCTGTCAGCTGCTCGCCTCAGAGGATAGAAAGGGTGCTATTATACCGTGCTATCTCGCGACCATAGTAGAGAATGAACTCCCTTTGCTGCAGAGCTAGAGTGCCGCTACAGTATGGCAGCGTCTCGGTGAGGGCTGATCGCAATCGTTCAACGGAGGCGATTTCAATGGACGACATGAGATTGATAGGGTGTTGGAGTGGAGAGAAAAAAGCCGTGGTGAACTCGGGACCATGGTTGCCCGGCCCTTTAAATACGAGCGAGAAGGTCATGCACAATCTACGGCAGATCGACCAGTCACCAGTGCCTGGCATGCCTCCGAGTCATAAGGTAAAAACACGATTCGGATGAGTGCCCATGAGTCATGACTACATAACCGGTTTGTGGCGACTCCAACTTGACTCCAACGGATGCGTGGCGGCCGGAATAATCAATTGGTCACTCTACACCGTGTCCCTCGCGAATCGTGATGTTCAATTGCACATCAGCTTCTTCAGCTATCCGTTTGCGGTTGCATTTGGGTGACTCACACGTACATAGCTCTGAAGCGCTGCGACAGCGTGCAAACTCCAGCATCCAAGGCGGTATTGTTCGTGTGCCTCGGAGTGAACTAGAGGTTGAGTACGGCCGAGCGGACGTGGATGGAGCCGTAGACAGGTTGACTTCGATGTGTGCACAATCTCCGAGTCATCAGGCCTCAGTGAGCAGAGTCCCCAGAGTTCAAACTACAATATCAATCAGCCAGTTCACGAGGATACGTTGTTTCAACCGGAGATTAGGACATCTGGCAGCAGTCCAAGTCCATGTCAACAGCAAAAAGCCCTGATCAAGTCGGCAAAGGTGGCAAAACAGGACACTGGCGTCTGTCATATTCCCTAAACAGGAAGGCGCGTTATCGAACATCCGCAGCACGATGAGATTGTCGGGATCGTCTCACTCGAATATATAATGGGGAACGCAAGATCCAATAAGCTGACATACTATCTTAGCTGCTACAGATACATCAAAACACCCAAATAAGCAGAGAGCATAAGAATATCGCTACATCACTAAGCAAATCTACCGATACAATACTAGCGTTCGGTCATGTGCACATAAGTATCGTTACAATCATCCAGACGTCCCGACGTCCAGCTATGCTCAGACTCAGAAGTAGATGGTCATCTCGCAGAGCGCTCTCAAAGCAGGGCAGCCGCCGCTATGGCAAGCGCAGCGACGATGGCGCCGGCACTCTGACGGGTGGATGCGGCACCGTTGCCGTTTCCAGAGCCCGATGGAGCAGCAGCGCCCTTCGCATTGGCGAGGAAGGCATCGAAGGTGTTACCGGTAGCCGGAGGGTTGATCGCGAACACCATGCCCTGCTTGCAATGGTCGGCCTGCTTACAGTAGACCCAAATGGGCGCAGTCTAAGATACAGCATTCAGTCAGCGACGTCACCACTCTCCATGGAGAGAAAGGACGTACGTCGTTCACAGTGATGGTGAACTCAGGCAACGGAGTTGCGCCAGCGGCAACGGGAACACTGCGTCGGCGAGAAGTGTGAGAAAAGAGGAACAAGTGTAGGCATGGTCGGAGCGGCTTACAATCCAGAATCGAAGCCAGCCTGTCCGTTCGCACTGGTCTCGGCGAGTGGGGTGCAGGGGTCCGCGAAGCTGCTCTGCGTGACGGTATGATTCTTGCTCGTGAAGCGGAATGTGATCTTGTCGCCTGCGCTAGCAGCGAGGGTGTTTGGCGAGAACTGGAGGGCACCGTTCATTCCGACAATGACAACTGCGCCGGAGGCGGACTCCGTCGGGGCTGCGGCGGCCGTCGTGGTGGCGTAGGTGGTGGTCTGAGGGGTACCATTCACCGTGACCGTCTGAGTGACGGTGACGACGCCAGCCGCACCGGTGGTGGAGGCGGTAGTGGAGTTACCGACGGCATTAGCCTTGTACTGGTCGAATTTGTCGCCAGGGTTGATCGCGAAGACCATTCCCTGTTGGCAATGGTTCGCCTGGCGGCAGTAGACCCAGATAGGCGTTGTGTCAGAGACGGTAAATTTGGCGACTGTGAAGTTGCTCGTCTGCTCGTCGGGGACAGGGACACTAGCACGACATGAGGGCGTGTCTCGTTGGGCAGAACAAGATACAGAACTCACAATCCAGAGTCGAAGCCATCGGGAGCCTTGACGCACGGGGCGTCAAGTGTCGATTGCGTGACGGTGTGATTCTTTTGCTTGAAGACAAACGTCACAGTGTCTCCCGGATTAGCATTCTGAGCGGGATGTCAGGCGGCGAAGTGGCGAATGGAACGACGAAGACACGCACCAGGAACTCCGGATCATACTTCAAAATACCGACGCCTCCGACAGTGACCTGGTGGTCTTCGGCACGAGCGATCGGAATAACAAGGCCAAAGAGGCCAAGAAGGGGGAAGGTCCAAGCGAAACGCATTATTGGATTCGGAGTGGCGTGTAGGGGTGTGTGGCCAAAGCGTACGGCGAAGGTAGGCTGAGTGATAATGTGCGTCGAAGACGGGGACCGGCCGGCGACTAGTAAGCGTAAGGTAGGTCTAGGTTGTGGTGGTTGAGAAATTAAGTGGGTGTGGCCCGCCGCCACAGTAGCCCTATATAAGGGCGGGGACGAGACGGCGCGCGTCGGGGAACAAAAGAGGATTCTGACGCGCCTTCATTGTCTGACGCGGTCACGTGAATTGTTATTGTTCCCCAACGTGGTAGGCGCCCGGAGGTGACTATTGTTCTGAGAAGGTTCTTGTAATCTTCCGCGCATTTTTTCTTGTGTTTGCCTAGTTTGACTTCTCTGTCTTCTCAAGCCTGAGAATTCTTCCAAAGTGTTTGTTGTAGGCCAAATGAACTCGGGTTGAGCATTTTGTGCGGACCCGGCCACGTCAAGGTCGTCGGAGTCGTACCCTCTTCAATCCGTCGGCACAGACGAACAAGACTGCCGGGGGCTTGTCATGTCTCGCAAACAACTACTGAATCTCGATGCTCTCGATCAGTGGCCCAAGCTGTGATGACTAGACACGGTAGGCATGCCCCCATTTCTAGTCACCGTATCGCAATTTCTTTCGTAGACCTCCCTTTTTACCGGGTTTCTTTCGAAATTGAGACTCGTTTCCATGCACCGCTAGCGCCTTTTCCGTGGCTTTTCTTCGATAGAAAATGGGCCATTGGCAGGTTGCCCGCCATGTGAAGGTCAAAGTAACCACATGATTTCGGCCCTCACAGGTCGAAAGGTAGATGCACAGCCTGATGCGGTGCTACAGTCCAGAGGCGGCGCATTCATAGTACAAAAGCTATTTCTTGCCATAGCAATGTCATTGTAATCGTACAAGCGTGTCCGGTTTGCGATACATGATAGCGGAGATAAATAGGCAAGTAGTACACAGCGTCAGACAGATTGATAATAGCAGTGCGCACAGCTGCAACCATGACAAAGTTCAAACGTAAGCTTCGACAAACCCTCCCCATTTCTCGATAACGGGCTTCACGATCTCTTGCCATTCCTTGCCCTTGTAACGACCCTTGGCGCGGGGGAACGAGAATATTTCCTGGTGAGCAACACCGCCTGGCACTTCGGCGTCAGTAACATCAGAATGGCAAGGTCGGATAACACTCACAGTCAGGGCACGCCGTCCTCGATACTACGCGATCACCTCCATTGTTGCTGCCGCCCTTCACATTAGGGAAATTCTGGTCGAGGTACGGGGCGTTGACAGCGAGGTCCGCGAGCTCGAGATGAACAAGCCGCTCCAACTTGTGACACCACGGGCCAGGCTCGCCCACTTGCACGCGTCCCCTTGCGAGATTCCCGTCGTCCGCGTCTTTGGTGCTGGGCCAGAATCCTCGGAGGTGCGTCTGCTTGGACTGACACTGCTTGTCCCACTCGGCCAGGCGTTTCGTCAACCTGACCGCCCGGCCGACCTTGATGTGGACGAGCCCAGAGTCCGCGTCGTCTACTCGGTCTATTAGACGATGTACATCCGTTATTGGGGACGGCTCACCATCAATCTCGAAGGCGTAAATATAACCTGATACGTCTGCAGCTGAGTGCTTCGTCCGCATTTCCTTGCGGAGGAGCTCCTTCGTCTCGTCCTGCAGGTACTCGGCGATCCAGTCTTTGAACTCTACCCATATACCAGAGTCCTTGTGAGAGGGGAACTTCACGTCATCGAACGCAATCTTCATATGCTGGTGACAGTAGTGTGGGAGGTCCTCCCCGTTCAGACGAGCAAGCGGGGCAGTGACCGCGACCATACGCGTACACCGCTTGTCCAGCTTCGTTGTACCGCTACATTGCACCTTCAGCCCGCCCTTTCCGTTCCCGGAGGACGAGGACGAAGAGGTGGGCGATGGCGGGCTCGACGCAGCACGAGGACGCTTCGTAGGCGTCTGCAAAGGAGCCAAGCGCGAATCGGGAGCAGAGGATCCCGGTTTCGCAGGAGCAGAGTTCGGTGCCTGATGAATGTGCGGCCGCTGCGGCGTTGTCGGCAGGACCTGCAGCACACTGCTCGAGGGGAACGCGCCTGAGTCCGAATGAGGGCGCGTCAAGTTCGAAGGCCTGAGCCCCGTCTTGGGAGGCGGAGGAGTCAAGTAAGATGTGTTATCCGAGAGCGCGTAATGCATGGTCAGACTGGACGTCTGGGGAGTGGGCATAGGCATTGGTGGAGGCACAGGCAATGGTCCCAACGCTGCATAGCGATCAGGCTGAGGAAACGCAGGGGTGGGAGCACCGTGCGCGCCGCCATGAAGGATGGGCGGAGGAGGAACTGCGGCAGGCATAACGTTCGATTGCACCGCGTCGGTGTAGGGCATAAAGCCCCCGACCCATCCACCGGTGGAGTGGCGCGCACCTTGTCTTCCAACATCCACAGAGCTCAGAGACAGCCTTCCAAACGCGTCAACAACATGGCTGGGGTCTGAGGAGGTCGAGGTACGCCCGCTAGAGGTCTTATGGGGCGGTCGTGAGGCCATGGCGTCCTGGTGGCCGTCCGCAGGTTGTTTGGGCTTCTTGAAAAACGCGAACAGGTCCACAGGCATGGCAACCGTCAGTCAAGAAGCCTCCGTCAGATTCGGGGGGCTTTTGTGCGGAAGGTGGCATCCGCGGGTGCACAAAGGCTGATTCGCCGTGGTGTGGCAATGGCATGAGGCAGCGTGGGCGCCTTGCACATATCAGCGAGAGCTACATCCATTTCGGGACTTCTGTGCTTTCCCTCACCGAGTCACTTCTGCATCAATCTGTCTTGCGCTCAAGTGACCGTATCACTTCTCAACTTGGTGCATATATTACTTGGACGCGGTTGTGACTCGTACTCGCCTAGTTGGTTTCTGGTATCTGTGCATTCCAGGTGCAATCGAATACACGACAAGTGAACATGGCGGACCCGGAGTTGGCGGCGATTCGAGCTGCAAGAGCAAACCAGTTGCAGCAGCAGGGAGGTCCGCAATCGGAGGATGATAATGGGAAGAAGGCAGCAGAGGAGCAGATGCGGAGAGATTTGCTTGCGACAATTCTAGACTCTGCTGCACGAGAGAGACGTGAGTGTGGGCTAACTATCATTAGACATACTCTGACGCTCTCGAAACGTATTATTCCTACGTCCAGTTGCCCGTATCGCACTTGTGAGTCCAGACCGAGCACGACAGATTGAAGCTCTCCTCTTGCGAATGGCCCAAACGGGACAATTGCGGGGGCGTGTCTCTGAGGAGCAGCTGATCGAGCTGCTTGATCAGGTATGTCTCCTTACCGTGACAAAGGCATCGTCTAACGTTGAGGTTAGATAGATGGAGCCCAATCCACCACTGTACCTACGAAAGGTGCAATCATCGTACGTGCATACTGCTTGTATCTTTGTTTCGCGATTTCTCATGTTCACATGTCATCCCTAGTTCCAGCACAGGAAGGGCGGTTTCGATGATGATGACGATTTCTAATCGAAAGAAGACCACTTGTATCAGTGTATGTACCCATATCAATCCAAGTTGCTATCTCTGCGATCCGACAAATGTCTATCAGCCTCTCTGCTACATCTGCTCGGCCGCACCGCTCTAGTGATGTACTTCATTGGGTTGACACGACTTGTCGTACGGACACGGCCGAAGTTTGCCTGTCCGCCTTCTGTCGGTCGAAGGTAGAGACTTGGCGTGCACTCTTCGGGTTGGCACTCGATGTCAGTATTTCATCTATAATCACGACTCTAAGACCCTAGGACCTCCTTCAAAATCCTTTGTCATCACTAGAACACTAGTTGAGCTTTCTTGCTAGGTTAGTCACCGAGGGCTCAAGGTCATAATCCACATGTAGCTTTGCGGGGTCAGGAAAGGGATAGAGTATGAAAGATAAAAAGTTCGCGCGGAGAGATAAGTTCGTACGGGGAATGGATGCGTCCCTACGTCGTTTGGACTAGAAGTATGCAAAGCTTGAGTCAAAGGGTCGGCGCGGTGGTCGTATGCGTTGGCTGTGCATGGCACTGCATGCGATGTTTGAATTCTGGACGTTGAACAGGCGCTTGATGTCGGGTATTTGGTCGTGTTGTTACAGCAAAACTCGGCAAGCATCTCATTTGTCGCGTCTACCACTGTCTAGTTGCTCAGCCTCGTCTTCTCTCACACCACCCTCTTCATCGACACTGCCAACGTCGTTTTAAGTACTTGAGAAATGGCTACACGACTCCACACTAACTCTCCCTTGCCGGCTCCTGCCATGCATGCCACACATGTCCTGCCACAGTCCAAGTCGCACGTCCTTGCAGGCGTGCAAGACGCGTACTGGAGCGACGATGAAGCAGTGAGTATTGCAAGTCGCGTGTATATGCGTAGGAACTGACGGCTAGAGAAACTCGTAGGAGGATGCAGAATGCCCGCTCTGTCTTGAGGAGATGGACATATCCGATCTCAATTTCAAGCCGTGCCCTTGCGGTTACCAGGTGTGTTCAGTTCATCTCATTCACATCTCACCCTCGTTCACACTCCGGAAATACGTAGGTTTGCCAGTTTTGCTGGCATCACATCAAGGAGAACCTGAACAGCCGTTGCCCTGCGTGCCGGAGAGCGTACACTGATGAGGCGGTTCAGTTCAAGCCGATCCATCCAGAGGAGTGAGTATGCTCCTATTCTGCACCCCCCACGCATTCCACTTTGGCGTACGGCGTCCGCACTTGATTTGAAGAGTGTAGCCGACATACCGCCACTACGGCTTGGAAGGGCAATTCGGATCCCGTGTCCTTTGTCCTGGCATTGGCCGCATTGCCATCGCGGTTCACCGCACGGCTTTGACGTGTCGTCAATGCGTCTTCCAACTCGGTTTGGACGATGGACGCTCCTTCCAATCGTCTCAGACGAGCGCCTGTCGTCGTGTTGCCTTGGAAGTGTGATATGAGTATATGCGTTCTCGTGGCTACGCGGTGTCTATCAGCCATGTGTTGAATGACTTTGTGTGGCACGTCATTGCATGTGTTGGACATTTCCCTTGTCATACTTGTCGCGTGTGTTGCACTCCGATAATGACCGCTGCTGACATGCTCTTTTTAGCCACAAACGCCTGACGCAGCAGAAGAAGCAACGAGAGCGCGAACGCAAGGAGCTGGATGCCCTTGGACGCCGGAACCTTGCGAATGTACGCGTCGTTCAGCGCAATGTTGTCTACGTGGTTGGACTGGGGCCGAGGTTCGCCAAGGAAGAGGTATGTGCTCTATTTTCGACTCGATCGGAGATCGAGCTCACTTGCTTGTAGCTCATACCAACGCTGCGTTCAAACGAATACTTCGGGCAGTATGGGAAGATATCCAAGATAGTGATCACTAAACGTACCCCACCTGGTGGACGCGCGCCTGTTGTGGGATTGTATATCACATACCACCGTCGCGAAGACGCAGCCCGCGCTATCGCTGCCGTGGATGGTGCGCCATCTCCAGGCGGTGGGGGAGAGATTATGAGAGCCAGTTACGGAACAACCAAGTACTGCATGGCGTTCCTCCGTGGTGTCACTTGCGCGGACCACAGCTGCATGAACCTTCACGAGTGGGGAGACGAGAAAGATTGTTTCACGAAGGAAGACCTCACTACACTGTATGTTGTTATACGTTGTCCAGGAGACTGCAGCACTAACGCGATGGATAGGAAACATACGATGAAGGATACCGAGACGCGTCGCACTACCACCATCAAGAAGGCCGATGAAGCTGAAGGTAAGCCTCATATCTCTACGCAACGCCACCTCTGGAACCAACCGCTCCGAACAGGTCTACCTCGTGCAGCATCTTGGGCGAATAAGAGTAATTCGACGCTCTCAAGTACTATTCTGCATAATGCGGCGAATCAAAAAACCAGGCGTACTGGGCCTACGGCTCGCCAACAACGGTCCGGTTCTACAACTACCCCCGTTGTTTCGGCTTTGGCGGAAGTTCGCAAGAAGAACGCCGCTAAGGCATCTTCGTCATCATCCCGTCCAGCTACCCCGTTATCATTGCCCAACCGTCCAGTCACGCCAGCCACCTCAAGAACTACGAAGGGCAAGGAGCCTGCTGCACCTCCTCCTCCAGCTTCACGGTCACCTACTTCGTCTGCTGCTGTTGAATCTGACGCCGGGTCTGCTCAACAAGAAGTCGCATCTCCTCGATCCCCGCCGCAAGTGCAAAAGGAGGTTCCTGCAGCACCCCCGGGAATTCCTGCGGTTCCCCCGGCCTATCCCCTGTAGTCCCTCCAGGTCTTCCTGCGCCTCCTGGTCTTCCTCTTCCGTCATCGCGAACTACTTCAGAAGCTGCCTCTCCCCAGATATCTATGCAGCCTTCACAGTCGTCGTATCAAATGTCGACACAGGCTCAGGCGTTGATGGAAGATATCAGGGCTCGTCGAGAAAACATTGATACTGCGGTGCAAAGTCCCTTCCCCGACTTTGATCGCATGCTGCAGTCCCTCGGTAGCGACACCCAGTTCGGAGGCTTTAGTTTCAACCTCGACCCCAAACTTGCTGGAGATGTTCAGGACGACTCGATCGGGCTCCCAGATTTCGACGCAAATGCCAGTGTGCCTTTCAATGGTGGTTTCTTCGATGTGTTTCCAACATTACGTCCCTCTGGTCAGGCTGCGGCTAACCCTTTGATGCCTCCTCCTGGCATCCCGTTCGCGCAAGGTCGTAATATCTACGACCCGCTGACTGGCAAAGGAGCTCTGGAGCGACAGTCTACGGGTTCCAGCTACACGGGTTCGTTCAATCCATTTGCTGGAGATGGTGCGGATGAGACTCCATCGCGCAAATTCTCACCGATGGATGAGGAACGCAAAGTCTCGAGGTTCGGGTTTGCCCGAGGACGGCAGGGTTCGGCGTCGTCGTCTTTGCATGCCTCGTCGCCACTCAGCAACGCAGAGAGCATCTCTCACCTCACCCATCCGCACAATGCTGCTGGCTACTCCGGGCCTACTACCTCTCAGCAGTGGCCATTCCAGGCGCGGCATCAAGAGTTTGCTTCCCACTATCAGAGCAACTCTGCGATGAGCTCGCCTCTCGCACAGCATATGCAAGCCGCGCAACCGCCGTATAACCCGCCTCACCAACCCCCGCAGTTGAACCGCTTCCAGTCTTATGACAATGCCGTCACTGAGCAGCAGCTAAGGGAGATGATCATGTCTAGTCGCGAGCGAACGAACGTTTCGAGGAACGGCCCGATGGGTAGGACCTCTCTATATGTATATGTGTAATATGTTGTTGACTAGCCTATCTTCTCTTCTCTTCTATATGACACCGCCCTTTGTATTACAGACCAGGCGCATTTTAACAACGGTCAGCCATTCAATGACCCTGCAATCATGTCAGCAAGACTGGCCTCTCCGGGCCTAAGTCAAGCTATGCCCAACGGCCGGTTTCCTCCGCCTAGTATAGATGGCTTCGCCTCTCATCCCCTGGCGTTTGGACCCCCTCCCGGGCTGTCCTTTACTGAGGAAGCTATGGGTAGCCCCGCCCTCACGAATCAACATCCATATGGCCTTGGAAGCGGACCAAGCACGAACGTGGAGGTGTCGCAAAGTAACTCTGCACATGGTGAGTCCAATTTCCTTCGTTTCGCGGGGTGGGTGTCCCAGGTCAGTGTACCGAGCTGCCGTACTTTCAGTGCGGAAAATGTATCGTCGGCCTTGATCTAAAGAATCTCAACGGCCCGGTCTCCTCTCTTCCCGCCACTGCATCATTCCACGCTTGCTCGCTGTATACCCGTCCCACCGGTAGGGTATTCCGTGAAAGTACGTTGACGCTGACCATACGCTTGTTCTTGTTGGGTCCTTCTTCACTGCATCGTTCTCGCTATCGTTGTCTCGTTCTCCCTGCTCCATGCTCCCGTCCCCTATCCTCCTGTTCTCTATGTGCGCCGTCATACAGTGTCGACGGCCCCTTCGCCTGCTCCCGAGTCTCCTGCTCTGTCGCATTCGGACTTCCCTGCTCTATCCGCGGCTACTGAGCAAGCTGCTCCTTCCGATACGCCACAGGCTGATGAGCCTGCGCTCGCTGATGCGGAGTCGCAGGATGGCGCGGCGCAAGAAAAGGCTGCGCGTAAGGCTGCGAAGAAGGCTGCCGCGGCGGAGCGCGCTGCGGAACGAGCACAGAAGGCTGCACAGCGCGCGGCTGAGAAAGCGGCTGAGAAAGAGCGTGTCGCCAAAGAGAAGGCGCTGGAGAAGGAGCGCCAGGCTGCGTTGAAAGCTGAGAAGGAGAAGGAGGCGAAGGAGAAGGCTGAGAGGGAGAAGGTTGAGAAGGAGAAGGCCGCTAGGGA
The DNA here is from genome assembly GCA_022606135.1 of Fomes fomentarius. Classification (NCBI taxonomy): domain Eukaryota; kingdom Fungi; phylum Basidiomycota; class Agaricomycetes; order Polyporales; family Polyporaceae; genus Fomes; species Fomes fomentarius. The sequence continues at coordinate 921,886 of JABYQN010000001.1, forward strand.
ACGGGCTGAGCGCTTGGCAAAGGAGAAGGAAGCGGCGGAGAAGGCTGAGCGCGAGCGGGTGGCAGAGGCTCAGAAAGCGGCTGCGGCGGCAAAAGCTGCGAAGCAGACGGCCATTGCGAAGGCCAGCAAGGTTGCGACCCCGTCCAGCACCAGTAGTTCTACCACTCAGGCGGACAAGGGCGGACGGAAGGCTCAGGTTTCAAAGCAGAGCGCTCCCACCCCTCCCTCCGAGCCTGGCCAACAGGCACCCATTCTTGCCAAGATGCCCAAGAAGAACAGGCCGGTCACGAAGATCAAGATCCCGAGAGAAGACCACATCACAGACGCTGTATCCGTTCCTTCTGCCGCGACCTCCGATGCTCCTCAGTACCCGGATGGTCGCGGACCGGACACCAGCTCGAACAACTCCCGCGCCCATTCCGTTGACAGGACATCGGCCATCCAGCCGGTTGGCATCAAGGAGATGCTTTCAGAGTTGCATGTTCAGTTCCCCTGGCTCGGGCTGTCGAAACACCCGTTCTTCGACATGTCGAGGATCAACCCTGCGTCAAAGGTACCACTCGAGTACGGTCCGCTGGTTCATGCGCTGTCTGCCCTTTCGGTGGGCGGTGGCTCGTTCGCAAACAACATGCCATCTGGATCGATTGACAACGCTGTTTCATCGTTCCAGCAACTGCTCGAAACCTTGACCCAGACCATCTCCGACCTTCTCCGACTCCTACCGCGTACCACCTGGGACGACAGTTCTTCGTTTGATGGCGTCCTTCGTGATATGCTCAAGGGCGACGACTTCCTGGACGACGGTGGAGATGACGAGAATGGCCAGGGGAAGGAGGACGAGGTCGCGGCGCTCACCCTCGCGTTGGAGCGCCGTGCGCGCTGGATGGAGGTTCAGCTGTCCAAACTCGAGGAGCTTCACCGGGACATCAACACTGCCGCAGTGCGTGCAGTGCTTTCGTTCAACGACAACGGCTGGGACCCGCACGGCTCGCTCCCGCGTCTCGGCAACACTCTCAATCGTTTCGATCAGATCGGGTTCGTCAGCGAGAATGGTGACCTTCGCCTGATGACGGCAGACGAGCTGGAGGAGAAGCTTGCGGTGGCGAAGGAGGCAGCACAGTTTGTGGAGGCGGAGTTGAGGGAGGTTATGCAAAACTTGCAGGAGCTGGGGCCCACGGACGAGCAGTCACCGGTGTAGCATATCAACATACGTGCCAGACATCGCAACACATAATTATCACATCCGCTTTGTTTCTCAGTTCCACGTGCGCGTGAGTACTACTGCAATCTCCTTGAGAGTTTTTTTGTGCATATTTGATACTCCTCCGTGGGGAGTTCACTGTGTTTGTTCATCTTTATGCACGTCGGTATATAGATGGACGTTTGCGTTTGGGAGTTTGCTAGTAATGGGATCTCGATCTGGCGCTTATGTCCAACTCTAATCAAAGCAGGCTTTGGGCTTAGGCCGCTTCCTCCTCCGACATCGCTGCCCGGACAATTGAGCGTCGATGGGTTATGCAGCCTGCGAGAACCCTACGAGAAAAATAACTCAGTATAGTATGGATGACATCATTACGGAACAACTGCGACATGGAGTACTAGCGACGTATCGCCGACTTATCACCCAGTCAGCTACTTGCTCAATTGCTACAGCGTTACCGAGCTTGATGATGAGTTTTTTTCAAGCTATTAAATGTTCCTGCATGCGACTTATCGCTACGCGAAGATCAGTAGCTGACGCATCATAGGTTCACACTATGCCTGCTCCTTGGTCAAGTTAGGTACCCATATGTCGATGCTGACTTGGAGTTAAAACAACGGCAGTGTCAAGCCACTGCCGTAGACCACGTCCTGACTTGGCCCACACAACAAGTGGCATTATATAGGAGCCCTTGCGAGGAGGCCTCGCCCAGGCCCCAGATTTTATACTTTATATCGTACCGAAACAATAAGCTGTACCGAATCCAAAAATAGGCTGTGTACAGTAGAATAGTGGCTGGAACGAGAATTAAAGAAGATTGGAAGGAAAAGAGAAGGAATGAAGAGAAAATAACCGCAATGGCAGAGTGTGCTGACACTCCAACGGCGAACAGTGCACGACAGGGGAGGGGGCACAAGGAGGGTTCATCTCCGCGAACGAAGGACCTGCTCAAGTCTGCGATGGACTAGCCATCGACAGACCCGGGGACTCGCGCACCACCACACCCTGACCGCACCTAGACGCCATCGGGCGCAGCACCGGGGCCAGGCCTGTAGTGTACATTAGTCGACGAGGCTCGTGCCAATGGGCTGAAGAACGCACCTCACAGGCTCGCAGGCCCCGTTGCCATTGCGGTCTCGCGTTTGGCCGCTTCCTCCTCCGTTGCAATCCGGACGACTTGCTACTATGGCATGGCGGTCTCAGTCTAGGGACGTCACCGTTCAGCATGCGACGACGTGGGGCAGGTAACAGTCGAAAGATCGGAGAGAGAGACGTACCCAACAGAGCCTCCACTTGAGAGTCGCGTCTTGAGAGGATAGCGAAGGGAGGTGGTTGCGGACTTTGCGGGCGCACGCGAGCGCGCCATTGGGAGGCGGCCCCGGACCTGGACATCGCGCTGATCAAGACTTATCGATGCCACCGGGGCCTTGAGCGATCAGGAGGACGAGTTGGGTGGAATAGCCATAGTAGCCATCCACCCATGTTGAGACTGAGGGGTGTGGTGTATGCAAGTGAAAATGTTGGTTGTAGGTGAGGAGGGAATGGTGCGGAGGACGGCTTATATGCAGTTGGCGAGAGAGGCTGACAGACAGACGAAGGGGGCAGGTAGGGACGTGAAGAGCGAGGAAACGACCAGTCAGCACTGCCAGCCTCTCCAGTGGAGGCGAACATCGTCAAGCAGCCGAACAAGTGCTGGTCAAGGCAGACATGTCCGCGCAAACGAGATTCGGACTTCCTGTGAAGTGCAACGGTCAAGGACGATATCGGCAAGCCGAGGGCGTAGTCATAACTAGGCGCAGGTAGGGCGAGCAGAGTGCCCAAGTCGAAGGGACCAATCTCAACTGGAGGAGTCGGTGACAGTGAAAGCACTTGAACTGCAGGTCGCACGTCATGCATTACCAAATATGAACCATTCGTATCATCCAGTTGAACAGTGTACAGATCCTACTTGATGGCAGTTGACGGCCTCAATGATTGGTGACCTCGTGCAGAGCCCCTGTCAAAGGCACATCGTTAGCTTACCGACGAACCACATATTGCGACTTACGTGCGTTTACTAGCGCCGTTCGATGATCAGAGTCACGACGGTGAACGTGTGACAATACTATGTCACGGTGACACATTGAATGGGCTTGGCGCTTGTTACGCGACCACATTTTACACAGTGACAATGTCGACCAACGGTCTGATAGTCAGATCGAGCGGTCGGGAGAAGTACTAGTAAGTAGTTATCTGAGTTTGAGCATCAAATCTTGTGAGCTTTCACGGTGCCGACTTGAGACTCACAATCATGTAGACTACCTCTATAGATCACTCCTAAAACGTGATCTGCTTCTACTCGAGTGAGATCGCGCTCACATTGTTACTATCTACCAGTGTACGGGCAATGATTATCAACCCTTAGAACTCGGCTCGCAGCGGGTATCGCAGTTACGCAGCGTCAGCATAAACTTGAATGTTTCTCGTGCAGGCAGCTGCGGCTATGTCCCCCTCAAATACCAAAGTACGAGTCTTTCACTTACCCATAGCTTCCCTCCGCGGACATGTCTGCCTTGAATTTCATGTGAATTTCCGAACAACCAATGGCCGTGCTCTCGCCCAGCACTTGTTAGCTTGCTCGACGATGTTCGCCTCCACTTGAGAGGCTGGCAGTGCTGACCGGTCGTTTCCTCGCTCTTCACGTCCCTACCTGCCCTCTTCGTCTGTCTGTCAGCCTCTCTCGCCAACTGCATATAAACCAGTCCTCCGCACCATTCCCTCCTCACCTACAACCACCATCTTCACTTGCATACACCACACCTCTCAGTCTCAACATGGGTGGACGGCTACTATGGCTATTCCACCCAACTCGTCCTCCTGATCGCTCAAGGCCCCGGTGGAATCGATAAGTCTTGATCAGCGCGATGTCCAGGTCCGGGGCCGCCTCCCAATGGCGCGCTCGCGTGCGCCCGCCAAGGCCACAATCACCTCCCTTCGCTATCCTCTCAAGACGCCACTCCGCACTGGCATGGGCGGCTCTCTTGGGTACGTCTTACAACTGTTACCTGCCCCACGTCGTCGCATGCTGAACGGCGATGTCCCTAGACTGAGACCGCCGTGCTACTAGTAGCAGCAAGTCGTCCGGATTGCAACGGAAGCGGCCAAACGCGAGACCGTGATGGCAACGGGGCCTGCGAGCCTTTGAGGTGCGTTCTCCAGTCCATTGGCACGAGCATCGTCGACTAATGTACACTACAGGCCTGGCCCCGGTGCTGCGCCCGATGGCGTCTAGGTGCGGTCAGGGTGTGGTGGTGCGCGAGTCCCCGGGTCTGTCGATGGCTAGTCCATCGCAGACTTGAGCAGGTCCTTCGTTCGCGGAGATGAACCCTCCTTGTGCCCTCTCCCCTGTCGTGCACTGTTCGCCGTTGGAGTGTCAGCACACTCTGCCATTGCGGTTATTTTCTCTTCATCTATTTTCTTTTCCTTCCAATCTTCTTTAATTCTCGTTTCAGCCACTATTCTACTGCATAGCCTATTTTTGGATTGTGTACAGCTTATTGTTTCGGTACGATATAAACTATAAAATCTGGGGCCTGGGCGAGGCCTCCTCGCAAGGGCTCCTATATAAAGCCACTTGTTGTGTGCGCCAAGTCAGGACGTGGTCTACGGCAATGGCTTGACACTCCCGTTGTTTGAACTCCCTCTAAGTCAGCGTCGAAACATTTTACCAAACGAATGAGGAGAAGACACCGTCATGATGTGAACTCATAATGTGGTTTTTCTAAGGGGTTGAGGGCCTCCTAGACCTTTCGCTAACTTCCTAGACATGAGAGAGGCTACAGGTCTCTTCCTGATCCATTGTCAGCAACATATGAAATACGGTCAACGAGCCCTAGCAGTGAGCATTTAACTCTCCAGCAGTGCCGCACCATTACCGGAGCCCCATTCAACCATCTTCTTCCGCATGCCAGGAATCACGATCATATGGCAGGTACCTTTCTGTGAGATCAGGTAGCAAACTCACCACTCGGTACTCGGCCTCCAGTACCCAGCAGAACCCAGCTACCTATGCCATATGATTGTGTAGTGTACGAGTTGCAGATTGTAAGTACATTGACAGTGCCCCGCCCGTGTTCGCGTTACTCTCGACCGGCTCGAGGCTCAATGCATATGGATTGTCCCATTCCCTTCCCGACCCATTGCATGCACAGCGATACATTCCGCGAACAGAACTCTTTAGCCTGTCAGTCCTGCTCGAGGATGGTATCGTATCAACTAATATCCGAGTCCTCGTCCAGCTCTATGACGTCCGAGTCCTCGTTGTCTCCAACCTGGCTGTGTCCGTGTTGTTCTGGCTCCGGAGCTGGACCTTGAGCACTCTCGACACTCTCTTGCACGCCGTTCGTGGTCAGAGCATACACATCCGCATCTGCAGCCTGTGTCCTCTGAGTCCCGGACCGAGACTCGTGCTTCGTCTTCGGGCGCGCGGCCGCGGTGAGCTGCGCGAACGCTGCTTTGTGCGCTTTCTGTCGGAGGAGGACGCGTGAGACACGTGTAATAGTTGGTATGCACACGAGTGGCAGGCTCAGAACCGCAGCGGCGGGCCGGACACGAACCTGGTACGCGACGGGGTCGTCCACGGTCTCCTTGCGCGTGCGCTGGTCCGCCTCTTCGAGTTTGCGGAGCTCGGCGCGGAGCTGCTCGTGCGTGTGCCGGTGTGCGGGCGCGCGGTCGACGTTGGCGTTGTACAGGATCACCCAGCTGCGTTTATGCGCGTGGGTGTGAGTTGGTGAGTCGGCGAGTGAGCGTGTAGCACGCGCGGAGAGACGCACCGTTTGTGTCGCTTTGCGAGGACGTCTTTGTCGCCCTGTGTGGGGAGGTCCCACTCTGCGAGCATGCCTGCGATGGTCTTGCGCGTGTGTACGTCGTATGCGACTTTGGGGAGGTGGTCCGCGTCCGCATCGTCGTCGCGTTCTGGTGTTGCGCTGCCAGCCATAACGATGGAACACAGACGATGGTAGTAGATATGGTCAATAATAGGGTGTGTACGTATGCGCATATACTCACCGAGATTTTCCTTTGCCCTTGTCCCTGACCTTTGAGCCCCCGCCTGCCCCGCTGAAAAGGCTGTTCCACTGTTGCTTCTGCTGGTTCTTATTCTGTGTCGTCTTACCTCCGGAGGGACCGCCGGATGTCCCGCTGCCCGAGCCATCGGAGAGATAGCGTTTGCAGCCACTATCGATATGTGGGTTTATTTTGTCCAGAGGGACGTGCTTCTGGCACATCGGGCACTCCACCTTACCTGGGTTCAAGCCCCATGAGCTCGCACACGAAGATGGAGAGAGTGTGTGCTTACCAGCGGGCACGTCAGACTCGGGAGGAGCGGACGAGCCAGAGGGAGCGGGGCTAGAGGGCACTAGGAGGACATCGTCATCGGACTCGCTCGGGGGAGAGTGCAGCCGCCGTCGTTTGTTCGCTCCTTGTCCTAGCTGGTTAGAGTTAGAGTTCTCACGAGGATGCGGATACTGAGGGGGCCGCGCTTTGCGTGCCTCTTCTTCGCGGGATAGTCGTAGGATCAAGGGTCTGAGTGGAGGACCGGGATTGGCGAATTGTGGTTGTACGAGAGAAGGTGTACACGCACCTAGCAGATTTCCATGCCTGTACTGCTGTCTCCATCGCCACATCCTTGCGTATGTGTACCTCCGACGCGGGTTTGCGACATGTTGGACAGTTCTGGTGTTCGGGGAGGGCGGAGCGTATGCACTGAGTGGATTAGGAGCACATGGTTGGTTTTGTCAGGCTCAACGCGTCAAACGCGGCGTGAACGTACTTACGCACCGCAGAACAGAAGCAATGGCCACAGGTGAGGGTTACTGGCGCGTCGTAGAAGTCCCTGCAGATGGTACAGCGGACGGCCTCGTCGAAGGAACGGAGTCCAGGTGCAGCGTTGTTGTCTGGAAAGTCAGTCGGGTCTGGTATGTCTGCAGCCAAGAGCCTGTCGAGCATCGAGGTCATTGTGGTGCAGTTGTAAGAGTTTGCCTGTCGATAAGTCGTCTGCGATTGTAGGTGGAGCTGAGGAGCAAAGGCTGGGAAATAGTAGGATGACATGTGACAAGCAAGACGCGTGACAGACGTGGGGGTGCAGCGTGACGGACGCGTCGCCGACTCGCGGATGGGGCTGCTTTCGGCACAGTGACAGGAAGGCGGCCCGGTCCCTGGAATAGACAGGGTCAGGCACAGACCCTATCCCTCGTCCACTCGTCCAATCGTCGTCGGCAGCTGGTTCCGGTCCTGTCAGTGACTGTGCAGGTCCTGTTGCAGTGCTGTGTGCGTGCTCGACGGTCCAAATGCTCCTCCGACGCTTATACCCAGGGCCGCCTTTTCCCGACCCCAGGTACGTCCTCTCCCCTCTCTGTGATCAACGGCTATGTACATCGCCCTCGACAGAGCCTACCTCGTCGCCATCTGGCTCGAAACTCTCTTCTATGGTCTGTCTCTCTTTTTGCTGTCCGTGCACAGTCTGCTCATCCGTATAACCGTTACAGGCATCAACCTCTGCCTGTTCGGCTCGTATGTATATGTTGTGCGCTTTCGCCGCGCCCGGAACATCTCCCCGGTGATCTTCTGTGTAGCCGTGGCTATGTTCGCATTCTCTACCGTGCACGTCGCACTCGGCTTCGCCCGCTTGATCTGGGGATTCATCGACAATCGCGACGCACCAGGAGGCCCTGCTGCGTTTTTCGCCGACGTCTCCCAGCCGCCAAACGTCGCCAAAGTCGTCATACACACCATAAACACCATCTTGGGTGATGGCATCGTTGTGAGTACTCTGCGTTCGTCTGGCTTGATCAGTCTGAAGCCGACGTGGTGGGAATATGCAGGTCTGGCGGTGTTGGCATGTGTGGGGGAGGGATTGGAAGATATGTGTTGTGCCCGTGATGTTGATCATCGCATCTGCAGGTGAGTTCATACCTCGTGCATTATGACCGATTCCTCTTATCCCTGGTGTCCCAAGTGTGCGGTTTTGGGCAGGCGCATACCTTTGCGAATGCAAAAAGCATACACAGTGCCTTCGCGACGGTGCGTGTGCTCCATGGAAACCCACTGCCACCCGTACTGACGACTGACTTCTCGCCGCAGACTTTAGCGCGGTGGAACGGCTCCCTGTTCACTCTCTCCCTTGTGACGAATTTGCTCGTCACAACACTCATCGCAGTACGGTTATGGTCAGTCGTTTCTCTCCGTAGACAGGTCTCGAGACCTAGAGACAACAAGGAGATCTGAAACCCACCAAATTTCGCAGGTTCATCACGCGTGATCACACCAGAAACTCCCTCGGTGCATCCTTTCAATACGTCAAGGTGTTCATGCTCATCATCGAGTCCGCGATGGTCTACAGCGCCGCGCTCCTCCTCGAGATCGTTCTCTACTTCTCGAACAGCAACGCGTTCTACATCGTCTACGACCCCATCGCGCAGCTCACGGTCCGTCCCACTTCCTCTCCGAATCTTCGAACGAACGCTGACTATGACCATATGTATGCACGGACGGCGCGCACACAGAGCATCGCCCCCATCACTATCATCATCATTGCCACTCTCGGGCTCACCGTCGAAGAGGTCACGTCCGCGGACTACGGCACCCGGGGCGGACGCACGTCGTCCATCAAGTTCAACTCGCGATACTCCACGGGCTTCACGACAGGGACTGGCTTCACGACGGGGACTGGGTTTACGACGAGTGCGTGCTCGGACACGAACGTAGAGGGCTCGCCGTCTGTCACGAGCGTGCTGGATAAGGATAAGGTTGAGGAGCGCGGGGTCGGAAGTCCCGCTGTTGACTCGGCGGGCGTCGCGGCTGAAGGTGTCGAGGCACGCTCGACGGCGGTGTGGCGGTGACGAGGGTCAATGTCGTGTGCTCACAGCTTCTACAGCTTCACAAGTGAGTAAGTCGCTTGTTTGTGGCTGACGTTGTTCATTGACCCTCCGCGCTGTGCGCGTCTGTGTCATGGAGTTGGATATAGATATATCTACATACATACGTCCCTTCTGCTGCATATACTTGTAGTGTACATCCTCGCATACTTGAGTCTCGGGAGGTTTCGTTGTAATTGGAGCGACGAAGTTCAAGTACTAATGTACAACTGTATGACTGTATACTATACACTGGCGTTTCGTTGTGATACTTTTGTTGGCAACGTTCTCCAGCCTGGTTCTCTCCCCAGCTGGTGTTGTGGCGTCCACCTGAACTCCCGTGGTACTTATTACCCTCAGCTTATCGGCACCCGCGAGGGACAATCGATATTGTGTCTGTGCGGCCCTTCGTCCATACCGAGCGCTATTATGACATCGCCGGTTCTGTTACTACTCTATATAGTTATAGATCTAATGTGCGGTAGAGTCATGTTAGAGTCAGTCCTTGCGGCTGCGGCTTGTCCGTGACCACCAGGCGGACTTCATGCGGCAATTGAGTAGTCTCCCCGCCTGAATCCACTCTCTTCCTCTCGATCTGATCTGATGGTGTACAATTTTAGGAGCCCTCTACTGGACTTGAGCATTTCAAGGGTGAGTCAAAGACCGTGCTGAAGTGCTGATGACTCTAGTACTTGGAGTCGCGCGCCCGTGTCATGGGTGATCCATAAACGCGACCTCATGGAAGAAGAACCCCGAAGAGAAGTTCAAGTTGCCGAGCGCCGCGGCCACTCAACCAGCGCATTTTGTGTGCGTCCTGACTGACATCGGTTGTCAGTTATGACACTCAGCTGATTCGTACCTCTACCTCGTGCTGCCTGAACCATTTGCTCAATGGCCTGCAAACATGCTGCTGCCTCGTTGCCGTCCGCCACTACTAGAATACGACTGCCCAAGTCTCATCTAGTATAGTACTAAGTAGTATCTTCGAAATCATCATGGATGAGCTCCTGGTTAGTGCTTTTGGTAAGCTGCTTGAGAACTTGAATCTCTCCTTCTGGTGCTCATCCCCCCTCAAACCCGCATTACGCGTCTACATGACTGGGGAAAACAGTATACTGGCGTCCGGCCTCGGACCCGCTCCGCGAAGTTACTTGGACAGTGCAACACACGCATGGTGGCTCATTGGCGTACAGGTCTCGGCATGGGCATCGTGTGTCAAGCTGATACTTATATTCTCTAAGCCCGAAGATCATCTCAACCCCCGTCAACAACCCGTCCACTCTATCGTTCAGTCTTCTCATCCCTGCATCGCTCTATATCTCCCATCCCTCTCTCATCGTGTCATCATGCCACCCATCCCTGCATCCTTTCAACACACCTTGGGCAGCCTCGATAGCTTGAAGACAAAGTACAACCTCGACATCTCCGGAGTTGTGGGGTTCTTCGGAGGCGATGTCGCCGTTGCTGCCATGAGTAGCGTCCACATTTGCAGATATCGGAGATGGCTCGGGTGGTACAACTCTCCGGGCAGCTACGATATCGCAAAGAGCTATGGTGTGCTCGCCAGAGCGCGCCTCTGGGATGGTATCTATCCTGGCGAGAACGTCGAACCCGCAGAACTTTTCCGATATACCGGAAAACAGGGACCTGCATTCTATGGAGTACGCTCCAAAATTCGACTGTCACAGACGGGCCATTTGGGATATCTCCTCATGCAGGAATGCGAGAATCATGTCGATGTTGACGACTCCGACGACTCCATTGATATCGGCTTAGCAGGGCACCGGGATGCAGGGGGGACAATCACCGTGGTCGAGCTGGACCGCAACCATATTCCCGAGCTCATTTCATCCACAACTCCTGCCTTTGACTGGTCCACTTTCCTCGTCTTCATCCCGATCATCACCTCCTTCCTCACCTGCTCCTTATGTGTCATCGTGGCCAATGACTGGGTTTGCTTTTCCCTGATCCTCTTTGGCACCGTCACCAGTGGCCTGTCGTGCATGGTTATTGGGTCAGGCGACTTACGGGTCACTCGGCCTGCGATCGAACCAGAGTCGGAGGCACGTGCGGATGGGAGTGGAATCCTGAATGCTGATGGGTCGAATGTTGTCATTGTCATGGGCGGAGAGGTTGCAGTGAGCACAATCACTCAAGGCAATTTCTCGCTTGATACCAGTCGAGCCCGAGACGTATCGGCTGTGCAGAACTACCATCGTGTTGGCTTCTGCGCCCTCCTCCTCACTACCCAATTTCTTGCTCAACTCCTCCTCATCCCGCTTGGGTCGTTGTTTGGACAGTTGATGTTCTTGACGTCGCTTGGGGTGTCATGGTTATACACAATCACCCTGTCCATCGACCGCAATCACCTTCAGCAAAACATTGTCGACAGCCAGGTATTCGATGGGAAAATGAAGAGGACGAAGTATGCCGTGAATACGCGTACTGCAATGGTAATCCATGTCCTATTGACACTCCACGACTCGAAACATATCAACATTCAGGAACAATCGCAACTCAAAGGAGTCCTCGAACTCTTTTTCCCAAGTTCCGAACCTATCATGATGCATTGGAGAGAGATGGTCCTTCGCCAATTTAACGAGAACAATTGGCCGTGTCTCAGTCACCTTGACACGCCATCCCCGGGGAGCTCCAGACCTACACTGACGCTAATATTCAAGACCTGAATAACCTCATCAAGGAGACTAACACCGCTGTTGATGAATACTATAGGAGGAAAATAATGTGCGTCCTGCTTATCTGCTTACATGGGCTTTTTTGACCCTGGTGTTCCATAGTACACTTTTTGCGTCGCGAAGTTGGACGTGAGCCGCCGCCACGCCAAATGAGCGCCGCTAGATCATACGCGACGTTGTCCCTGGATCTCTGCCGACCCTTCATTCCTGGGCGATATCCTGGCGTCGGGCCGCCCCATGACATTTTCAGCTGCATACCCTGGCGAGGGCTGGCGGTGTACTACTACTTGTAGAGAACTCTACCGGGCTTCGCTTACGACACACTCCTTTCTGTTGTAGTTTCAATGCAACCTCGTCCTCAGATGCGCCGGTTCTTTCGTTCGTAGTTGTCCTGCCCGCCGTGCTCCGGTCTCTCTGAGTCTCTGCCAGTGACATGATGCAACGCATCAGCCCCACTTCCAGTGTGACCATGTCTCGCTCGTCCATCTGTCCAGATGCGCTTATTTTCCCTTTTACGTATCGCAATGCCCCCGGTTTGCTTTGTTGTCATCAACATACTCGTTGAGTCTGTATTTAGTCCTGTACACAGCTACGTTTCGACACTCTATGTGGTTACAGCAGTTTTGTGTCCCTCCTCATCCGAACGATCCATGTGGTACGACTCAGCTCTCAGTTCACGTTCTCTTCGAATTCTGGCTCTCAGTTCACAATTTCTTTTCGCTCTCAGGAGTCGTCGCACACTAGGAATTTGAAGTTCATGCCCACGAGAGTACAAAGTGCGATGAAGACAAACGTCCAATGCTTTATGTCAGTCAACATTCAACATATGCAGACATGTCCGACGACACGACCTCGGGCGCGCTCGACTCCTCCGCCTGCGTGATGGATGGAAGTTAGAATTCTTGACCCAACTAGCTCCTCCACAAAACGCCAGCTCGACGAACGCCGCAGACTCATTGGTTTCTCCCCTCCTACCACTCCGCATCTTCTCCCCACAGTACCCATGACTGTCACCCACCGATCCGAAGCCGGCAACAGAGCTGCAATCGCAGCAGTCAAGGACGAGGCCTTCTCGCCCGACCAGGCCGCCGCTCGAGTCGTGCAGGCATGCGCAGATTCCCTTTTGAAGACCGCTGACGGTTCTGAGGAGGCCCAAGAAGGCGACACGCCGGGCCTGGAAGGCTTTCTGTGGGATCTTTGGTCCGAGCTCCTTAGGCTCGCAGAGGAAGATACGGGACTGCACGAACGTCTCGCGAGTGTGCTTGCGGCCTTGAAGGCGAGCGGTGATACGGGCTGCGAGAGATGGCGAGTCTGGGGCTCTGGAGAGGCGTCTTGGGGACGGTTGACTCTGTTCGGGCCAGTGAAGAGGGAATTCATGGACGGTGAGCAGCATGCAGTCCACTTGCAGTATTCTGTCGCAGTCCCCGCTGAGAGTGGAGTGCTCAACTGATATCGTGGTAACTCCATCGCACCCGCACAGGTCCCTCCCCCCGCTTGGAAGATGGACATGGCCTCCCTGACCTCTGCACCCCGCGCGCCCAAGCCGTCCTCTCGGGCGACGTGCCCAACCCCGACGACCCCGTCGAGCGTGCGTACGCAGCCGCACGCACGCGCTGGCTCAACATCAACGCGTTTCTCGCGCTCCTATGGGCCAGGGACGTCACGGACGAGCACTTCTTCGCGATCACGACGATGCGCATGTGCCTCGAGCCGCTCTCGCGCCCGGGGAGCAGCACGCGGGCGCCGACGCCGATCGGCGCGAGCGAGGTGAGGGATGGCGTCGGCGAGCCGCAGGAGCTGCAGATCGAGGTTGCAGCGAGCTGGGTGAGGGCTGCGGGGAGGAAGATGTTTGCGTGTAGGGAGATACTGGGGCCGAAGGGGAATCCGGAGTGGGCGGCGAACCGGGGGTGTCCGGGCGGGAGTGGGGGCGCGTGGAATGGGGTTGATGGGTTCCATCCGGATCGGTGGAGGCATTGGAAGCAGCTGTTCAAGGAGGTTTCGGAGGGGACGTGGAGGGAGAATGTGATTGAGGCGGCGCGGGCAAGTGTCGTTTCAGTCGCTGATGCACGTCTGGATTACTTAAATGATTGTATTGCAGGCTGCGATGGATGCTATGGAACAGGTCGAGCGCGAAGCCGCTGTTGCGTAGAGCTCGAAACTTTCTGTTTACTCAGTACGACTACTAGGTGTGTATGAAGCAACCGGCGCGACGTATGTGCAAGTCGGATGTTATGTCTATGATACGCCCCTTAAGCGAACGGTTCTGTGACCCCAGCTCACCCGGCTCTCTGGTTAAACGAAATAAAATAGGGATCTTCCTAAAGTCAAAGGTACGTCGATCATCTGTGACCACAGACCACACGGCACCGCATTGCTTGTCCTGCTTTGCGCGCTGGGCTTTTTTTGCGCGAGTGGCGCGGCCAAAGCGTCGGGCGGACCACCGCTTGTGTGTGCCGCCGCATTGTCCTATGCTTTGAGCTTTGGGGGGCGACGGCGTGCGCCACAATGGCCACACGCTTTGACTTGCGCGCACGCAGAAAAGTATAAAAGTCCTTGCTGGGACGATGTGATTGCTCGTCGACCAAAACCAACAACACACTCGTTTTACAGTAAGGCATCGCGAGAGCCACAGAACTCGCACTCCGCAGAACATTCTCCTGCCCGCCCTAGTTCTATGGCTACACTCCAGCGCAAGGCGTCCGAGAGGCTCCGGAAGCTGTCGGACACGATCCGGTTAGTGGTTTTATCCTCTCCTATGTACACTTTAACGTGACCGCGTACTCACCTGTCGGATGCATCAGAAACGTTGTCGCACCCAAACCAGAACGACCCTCGAAACGTATCACCAAGGACGACATCCGGGTACTCCAACCCGGGTCCCAGGAGTTTGAAGAGGCGATACACCGGAAAACAAGGTCCACGGACGACCTGCTCTACCGCTCGACAACAGCACGTCCGAACAAGCTGCACCGAGCGCGTCCAAAGGTCGAAGACCGCCCGCTGAGGACCATCGTAATCCCACGTGTCCCTCCGCAAGCGGACAACCGAAGGCCACCGCACGTGCATGCGAATTCCACCCCGATCGCAGCAAAGAGCACGCAGAAGGCTGGCTCGTCGCAGGACCAGAGGAGGAGGGAAAGGCCGGTACCGGTGCCATTCCCGACATCCTCGAGCAAGGACGCGTCGGCGGCGCCGTATCGGTTCCCACCAGAGCCGAGTCGGAAGCCGGTCTTCACGCCTTTTAAGACATTGTCAAGGCAGCCGGAGTCGAGCATCTCGAGATCGTACGCAGGGAAGCCGTCTCCACCACCGGTGTCTTCGGCACCTGCGACTGCTGGTCGTGCCTTCCCGACGCTCCCGCCGGTGAGGCAGAAGACCATGCCTCTTGACAGGTCGACGTCCTTCAAGCAGCCTAGGGAGTCGGTGTATTGCTCCACGGGCGCGGCGACGGTCCGGAGGCACGGCGCGATTCGGAGGACATCTTCGTCTGGGGATGCGAACCTTCCACCCCAGCACGCGCGATATCGGCCGGAGCGGAGTACCGAGGAAGAAAGGGAGGCGCGACGCGTACAGAGGACGGCACAGGTCTTCGAACCTCCTGCACCATCCTCAAAGCCGTCAACGCCAACGCGCGACCTGCCGATGGTCAAGCCGAGGCCGCCCGGGGTCCCACACGACGTCTCGCCCGACCCCTCGTCGGAGAGCGAGTACACGGAGACGCCGCGCTCGTCGTTGATGCTCTTCCCGCCCGCCCCGGTCGCGACAACATCCATGGTCGCGAAGGTGCAAGGGACCATGCACGTGAAGGCGTCGTCCGCGCCGCGGCCCGTGCAGATGTCCAGCGGAGACCTGCATCGCGCGCTCTCGCACAAGGCGCACGTCGAGGGCACCCCGCACAGGAACACCATGAAGGACGTCTCAAAGTCCAAGTCGCGGACGACGACGAAGCGGACGGTCGAGATGTTCGGGATGGAGATCTTCGAGCTGGAGCGGGCGCAGGCGGTGCAGGAGGAGGGGCTCGCGCAGAGCACGCCTGCCCCGGGGGTATTGGCCCCGATCCGCCCGCTGGCGATACAGAAGCGGAAGGAAGTAGATGTGAAGGTGCGGAAGCGGTGAGCGCGATGACCAAGTTCGAGGCTCGGCCTGCGGAAGTGGGTCTGTGACTCTGCGAACTTGGGATAACCTAAGGAAAGGAGCGACTGGTGAAAGGGATGGGGAGCAAGACGAGTTTCCACACGACTCTTTATACTCACCCGTCCCGCAGTCGTCCTCACCTCGCGCGCGCTCATCGACATCGTTCATAAGTGGTGTGTTGAAAGGTCTTTGTTCTCTAGAACCTGCTACATGGTTTCCTCGTTGCATCATTGCCTCGTTACATTGTACTTGTGCGCCAAGAGTGGCGCCGCAGATCATCATCCTTTGTATTTCTACGCGCTGTTATTCCGATCTCGGTTCTGTAGTATAATGTACCAGTAACTGCATCTAGTTTTCATATATCCCATACCTGGACACGGTCAGGTGTGAACTAGTGGTCAACCAAGGGATGTGTTGCAAAGAAGACTCACCATCACATTCGAAAGCACTCCACGCCTGTCCGTGAACTGCCGCAAGTATGCCTTATCCGGTACAAATGTGATGCGATGCACATTTGAAGAGTTGTCGGGACTAGCACATTCAGTCAGCACGGTCAATGAAAAGTCATAGAGATGGGAGAACTGACAGGTCGTCATCGCAGACATGTGAGAGCTGAAGGATACCTGTTAGCCCGAGTAGTAAGGATGTCATATTAGAGAGAGAACAAACCAGTCTGCCCAGACACGTATACTTCGGCTTGAACCCCTCAGCGTCCCGATAACCCTCCGAGTCACTCTTGTTATGCACAGTCCGCATCGGATCTTTTCCGCATGTGCACGTCGGGCGGCCAGAGAACAAGAGCTCGTTCAGCTCCGCGTGCGTTGTCGCGGCTTGGTCGAGTCCCAGAGACTCCATAAGACGGGTAAGGCGCTGGCTCCCGGCGACGTGTACTACGTTGTTGGCAGACCAGCGGGTATATGAGTGTTCGTGTCGCAAGTGCGCCAATAGCCCGAGGTAAGACATGGAGAATGAGCATATTTTGTGAGATGTGTAATTTGGCAAGTTGCATCTGAACAGGGAGGTGGCAGCGTTGAGAAGGGCGATGTCGCTCTGTGAATCTTGGACAGAGTTGCCGCCGCTGCCTTCTTTCTGCTTTCCCTTCTCCTTCGCCTTGGCATTCGTCAATTTGACAGTCGACGCGGACGCGTTGCTGCCTGGAGAGGTGCTACTGGCGGTACGAATGGCTCCAGCCATATCGGCTATGACACGTGCTCGATAGACTTCCGCCTCTTCTAGCAGCGTCGTCTCGATGGCGGCGAAGTGACCGTAGCTAAGAGTCACCTCTGGCTTGTCCGACTTGAGGAGCGCCTGAATGCACGACAGGTCTTCGAAATCCATATATGCCGGGAACATGCCTCCGACTACGTTGTCCTCCCCTTTTTTCCACAGGAATGTATTGTAACGCAAGAGGAGATCCCCGCGTCTCTTTTTCCAACGCGCGTATTCCCGCCTCTTGCGCTCCTCTTCAAGCATTGCAAGCATCTTGGGGCGGTTGATGCTCCAGACTAGAGGGGAGACGTCAGCGCATACAATGGTACTTAATTGAAGGAGGCTCACTTCGTGCAGTCAGAGGTCGTGGCTGATACATTATCCGGCGCCATTCCCAATTATGCTCAGGGTAGTCAGACTGCTCATATCCAAGCTCTTTCAGTCTTCGCTGAATTCTGAGGAGAAGTGGATATCAACGATAAGACAGAGCAAATGTGAGTGACGGTACCCACTCATTTGCTCGCTCCTGCTCAATCGTTGCGTCATCCTGGACTCCCATAAGTTCCCAATCCATCACATCTTCATGGAACTAGACACGGGATGTCAATGCTGAGACACGACTCTGGCGAACGAAAACGTACATTGATCCTCTGCAGGGATATTTCTTTGCGTTCGGTGATAAATTGCTCCAGTTCTTCCTTCTTATTCTGGTCACGCAGATCGAGATATCGCCGCACGACATCGAGAAATTGTGGCTCATAGAACAGGTCTCTCGACTTCTGTTCTACGGCTTGCAATGGAGTCGCCGCTTGCGCCACTATGAAAGGCCGTCATAAGGTCTTACCGGAGCTGATAATTCGAAAGCTGAACTTACGATTCCTCGTTACCCGTGGTACCAGATTGTATATCACTTGCGGTGCCTTCTTGTCTTTGTGAATGTCCAGGCCTTTAGCTAACACGTAACCTTGAACAGTCCTGCAGCAATAAGTGAAACGTGAGTACGCTTTCATACGTCTTTGTTGGTAATCCTACTTGGCACGCCAGCAACCATTGCACAGCCTGACCCCTACAGCGTAGTCGACATTCGTGGCTCTTGCCGACCCACAGACCTATTACATCAAGAAGGTTTGAGTTAACGCTGACGCACAGCAGCCATACGACTTACCATACAGAACCGTTCGAATACTAGGTACGCATACTTCGGTTCACTGAGGTCATGAGGACAATCCGGTAGCTGCGGATGAACATTCTTCCGTGAGGCGATCCAGACATGTCGGCACGATTTCGAGAAGAGAACGCTCCTCAGTTGTTTCGACGCTCGGCCAAGCTGCAGGATGTCGATAGGCATAAGGTAGGATGTGACCTGTCGTACAAGCGTTGAGGTAAAGAATGCCGCACGGTAGTACAGGATCGGGGTCTCACATCGAAGAATACATCCATGGGTACATCGAGAATCTTCATGAGTTTGCCGACATCCTGTCCTATAAGCTTCTGGCACTCGGTGTTCTGGGCCTCTGTCTGGACCTTCTGTCGCTGTATTGCCAGTGTGCAGCTGTGAGAACGTCGCTCACGCCAGAGGTCTACAGCAGGTTCACCTTTCTTGGGGCCATGACTTCAAGGATTAGAGGCTCGTCCAACAGTAAAGTGTTGCTCGGTGGATGTAAGCGGAAGTGGTTGAAGTGGTTGAAGTGGTTGTGGTTGAAGTGGTTCCGAAGTGGTTCCGAAGTGTGTCCAAGCCGGATGATCGTGGGAATGATTTTCTCTGTCAGGAACACTTACATAAAGTTCTGGCGCTGGCAAATTCACATGAATTCTACTCTCTTCATTCTACTACCGTAGCAGTTTACTCACTGTGCTCACATCAACAGTGCTGCTAGTTCTCTTGGTGGCAAATTTGAACCGGGAAGTTCAGACGTTCAACCTCTAGGTCTGAAGAGCCGTGCGAACTTATCTCATAGGACGTGGAATGCTTTCACGCAATCTTGTGTTGGTCAAAGTCAATATAGGTCAGTAAGAAGTCAAAGGTATTGACTGACCCGGTCAATTTACACGTGATCCCCGCTATTTTCTAATACAGCCGGAGCATATGGGACAGAAAACGGCACGCTGGATGGAGTTGTATGCAGTTTTTGGAGGAGACAACTTATAGAAATCTGTCTCTTGAGCTCAAGTCCACCTCTAGAATATCCTGTGTGCCTCCTACTTAAGAGCTGGGGCACAGACATTGGCTAGAAGGACCGGACCGTAAACTTGAAGGCGTCACGTTCCTCACAGATAAGTCATAGTTGCTTGCCTTTGAGGGACGGTTTGCTCTAGTCATGCCAATCAGGAAAGCGCTTCTGCTCCAGATGGAGACGTGTGCTCCGGGACCTCCATGCGCGCCGGCTGGATCCCGTTGATCCGCTGAGTACTAGCCGGAGGCACCCGTCTCCAGCTGGAGATGGGTACTTACCTCCATCTCACTCCAGCGCACTTTTCAGCACCTCCGAAAACTACTACTGAGGTTGTTTATGGTAGATCGAGAATTTGCATACTAGGCATTGCATCTGCGATTTGGTTCACGGCATACACATGCAAGGCTTTGTTGAAGGGGGAGTCGTCCTCCATCGGGCACCAGCTGGAGGAGTTGTCTCCAGCCGGTCCGCAGCGGAGATCGTGATCTCGGTATGACGGGGTCCAGCTCAACTCCATCTGGTAGTAGGTACCAGTTGGTGCCGCTGGAGCAGAAGCGCTTTCCTGATGTGATGGCGGACTTATGAATCGAAGGGGTATTGCGACAGAGTCAGGAATGGCGGCGGGCGCTGCCAGGTTCGACATCAACTCAGGGAAGTACTACACTTACCAATGTACCAAGCTGTATACACTAACCCTGTTAGCTCACCCACGCCGTTGCCCGCATTCTGCCAACAACAACTTACAAGTTGAAGAACATACAGTATACTAATTGAGAAACACACGGACACGCATCTCGGACAGAGACTCACTGCAGCTGCCACACCACGTACTCAATACCATCAGAATAGAAGCCCGCAGCGTAGTCTACGATAGTATGTACTAAGTATAGTGCATGCACGACTTCTCGTAGCGTATAGTCATAACATATTTGTCACAGGGCCGTCATCCGGTCCTTCAAGTTGCCGTTGACTGGTCAGTCTTTGACTTGACCTATTGACCCATCGACTTTGGCGGGTCAATGACTCCGTCGATGACCGATCAGTGACAACACTGCTACCCAAAAGAACACGTTCTCCTCCAAACTTCTATTTGGTGCACTCGCTGACCTAACGATGTTTACGAACGCAGTGTGCAGGCTTATTCACGGCAACGCAATCGGGGATACCGGTAGGTTGTAGGCAAGTGTGGTTAATGTGCACACCGCCGGATACCCGTACGAGTATAAAGAGATGCACGTCTGTTTGATATCCTAACTATCATTCACAACACCATCCAGGATGTCCACGTCCAAACTCTCCACCCAAACCATCCTCGTCCTCGGCGGCACCACCGGCATTGGCAACGCTGTCGCCTCCATCGCACTTGCCCAATCCGCCTTGCACGTTACCATTTCTGGCTCTAACCCCGCGCGCTTGGAGTCCGCGCTGTCCGCGCTGCGCTCGGCACACCCCTCCGCAGCCAAGCGCGTGTCGGGCTTCGTGTGCGACCTCTCGAAGGCAGACGAGCTCGAGGCGAACTTGAAGGCCTTGCTCGACGCGACCGTCGCAGCCAACGGCAAGGGCAAGATCGACCACATCGTCTACACAGCCGGAGACCGCCTGCCGTTGGTGCCGTTGGCCGAGGTCAGCGTGGACGCTATCCACGCCGCCGGCACTGTACGCTGCGTCGCGCCGATGCTCCTCGCGAAGCTACTCCCCGCGTACATCGTCCCCGGCTACACGAGCTCGCTGACCCTGACGGGCGGAGTCGCCCACCAACGTCCGCCCCCTGGCTGGTCGGTGGTATCGTCGATCGGTGCCGCGTTGCATGGTCTCACCCGGGGCTGGCGGTGGACTTGAAGCCGCTGCGTGTCAACCTGGTCGAGCCGGGGGCGGTGGCGACTCCGTTGTGGCACTCGATTCCGGTGGAGTCAAGGGCTGCGGCGATGAAGCTTCATGCAGAGAATTCGACGCTGGGGAGAGTGGGGGACGCTGAAGATACAGCCGAGGCGTATATGTATCTGATGAAGGACTACTTCGCGACGGGGAGTATCGTGGCGTCTAATGGAGGCATGCTGCTCGTGTAGATATCTTTGCGCTCTTTCTATCGTCGAGTTTTCGTTAGTATAAGAGGCCATGCCCTGTAAAAGAACTTCCAAGTTTCCTCGACCCTTGAATAGCCAATCAGCTTTGAGTATATGTAGCCGGAAGACTCGGCACGAGAAAAATCTATGTTCCAGATATACTTGCTCCCTTCATTCTGTTTTACTAATATTGCGGGCGATTGGTGGCACCCAGTGCGCCAACCCGGACGCTACGGTGGAAGAGCCAGTCGAAGACTGGTAAGTACGCGGTTGACGCGGACCGTGGTCACTACAAGCGAATCGTGATATGGCCCTGGCCCAGATACACAGGCATAGCTAGGCCATGTAGTTGAAGGATATATCGAGAGGAATGATGTCTAACGCATGGGATCAAACTGGATTAGTATCACGGTGGCCGATATCTCTTCGGAAGACCAGTCATCCTATCTTCATCCCGTTTCGTCGCTACCACGCTGCTGACGTATTTCTGCCATCACATGGGTAAACTGGTTGGCCAGTCCAATTGATGCTTGACCTAGCTTGAAGCTTGGGGTACAGTGGCAGCAAGCGTAACTGGGTATAAGGGCCTTTGCGAGGAGACTTCGCGCAGGCCCTGGAATTTGTAGTTTCTATGGTACTGAAACAATAGGCCAAAACCAAAAATAGGCTATGCAGTTTAATAGTGGCTCAAACGAGAACTAAAGAAGATTGGAAGGAAAAGAGAAGGAATGAAGAGAAACTAACCGCAATGGCAGAGTGTGCTGACACTCCAACGGCGAACAGTGCACGACAGGGGAGGGGGCACAAGGAGGGTTCATCTCCGCGAACGAAGGACCTGCTCAAGTCCGCGATGAACTAGCCATCAACAGACCCGGGGACTCGTGCACCAACACATCCTGACTGCACCTAGACGCCATCGGGCGCAGCACCGGGGCCAGGCCTGTCGTGTGCATTAGTCGACGAGGTTCGTCCCAAATGGGCTGAAGAACGCACCTCGCAGGCTCGCAGGCCCCGTTGCCATCGCGGTCTCGCGTTTGGCCGCTTCCTCCTCCGTTGCAACCCGGACGACTTGCTAGCACGGCGGTCTCAGCCTGTTAGGGACCTCATCGTTCAGCATGCGATGACTCGGGGCAGGTAACAGTTGTCAAATCGAAGACATACCCAAGAGAGCGGCCGATGCCAGTGGGGAGTGGTGTCTTGAGAGGACAGCGTAGGGAGGTGGTTGCGGATTTGGCGGGCGCACGCGAGCGCGCCATTGGGAGGCGGCCCCGGACCTGGACATCGCGCTGATCAAGACTTATCGATGCCGCCGGGGCCTTGAGCGATCAGGAGGACGAGTTGGGTGGAATAGCCATAGTAGCCGTCCACCCATGTTGAGACCGAGCTGAGGTGTGGTGTATGCAACTGAAGATGGTGTTTCGAGGTGAGGAGGGAATGGTGCGGAGGACCGGTTTATATGCAGTTGGTGAGAGAGGCTGACAGATAGACCAGATAGGGACCAGGAAACGTCCGGTCAGCACTGGCAGCCTCTCTGGAGGCGGGCATCGTCGAGCAGCCGAACAAGTGCTGGGAGAGAGCACGGCCATTGGCTACTCAGCCATCCACATAAAAGTTGTGGCTGGGTCGACTAAGACTCGTAGTTGGTGTTGGCTGCTGGTAGGTGTTGGACGGGGGGCTGGCGTATGACAAGCGAGCAGAAGTTGCACACAGCAGCAACATACGCCAACGGACCAAGTATTGGTACTATCAGCATATCCGCGGAATAAAGCGAACTCATAGGTGGCCAGATATCGGGCCAACGTCGTTGGCCTAAGCGGAAGAACGACACGTCTACGGTATCACGAGTTCTTCGTACAAACCGCACACGTGCCAGGTGCTTGCATCAGGCCACTAAGTGTACACTTGTCCATCGGTCGT
The DNA here is from genome assembly GCA_022606135.1 of Fomes fomentarius. NCBI lineage: Eukaryota > Fungi > Basidiomycota > Agaricomycetes > Polyporales > Polyporaceae > Fomes > Fomes fomentarius. The sequence goes on from JABYQN010000001.1 coordinate 945,172, forward strand.
TCGGATCGTCGAAAAGTTGATGGACATGTGAGTTCGTTGTTCTCCAGCGGTCAAGACGAGTCTAGTCAGTTGAAAGTAGGTGGGAATTAGGGCTTCGCCGATCTCTGATGTACACACCCTATATATTGAGGCCAAAGAATATATGGCTACAACTCGTTCCATCGCGGGTTCTCATGCTGCTGCGCACTATGCGGTGGCTTGAACCCCTTCGGAAACACCTGTCTCACGTTGACATTGATCCTCGTCCTCCGCAAGTATTCCTCGTACACGTCCCAGCCGTCTTCGAGATCCGATCCGGTGTTTCCTTCGAGATGAGGAGGAAGCGTCCCTTCGAGTATTCGAGGGACACCTGTGAGCATCATACTTGGATTAGCCACACGGCGGGAGAGCTAAAGAAAGCAGCAGTTGATACCATGGTATGCACGGCGGCACGCAGGGCCAGACATGACTACAACGTCTCCCGAACGGAGCAGGATGGGTGTTGGAAGATCATCTCTCGTGAGACCTCCAATAAGAAAGACCGCGGCACAGCCCAGGCTGGTGATATATGGTCAGATGCCGAATACCCTACAACATACCCATGTAGACCCACGAGATAGAGACTAACGGCGAAGTCGCACAAATTTCCGAGCGGTCGACATGTGCCATTAGTGTGTCCTGGACTAATAGTCAATATGATGATTCACGATTGCTCGCTTTCACCGACCTTCGTCTGGTAAAAGTTCACAATTCCAGCATCCGGCTCTATAGACCAAGTCAGATAACCGTTGCGAGTATACACTCAACAAGCGTGATATACTCGCCATAGGTCTCGTTCCAGCTCATCCAATCCGGCCCACCGCTACCCCAATCCATATCTTCCTCTTGATCTTCGTTTGGTCCTTGAAATACCTTCTCCCACGGAATCCTTTCCACTGCTCGTCTGCATACGCTTCTCACCAGCCCGTCAATCTCGCCCGGACCTCTCGCGAAGTCATACTGTTTGGTGCCCCAATGATAATACCATCCGATGTTCGCCCATCTGAGCTTCGGAATGAGAGCAGACGTCGGTGATGAGCGCAACGTCTGGGAAGGAGGAGCCGGTAGTTTTGGCGTTTTCACAAGATCAAGGTAGTTACTGGGGTTCGCAGCTTCGTTTGAGATCAGCTTGCGCGGGCCGGGAGATTCTATATGTGTGGTGAATGTTGGATCCGTTGCGTCTAATCCCTGAGTTGTCGCCCTCAAGAGCGACGCGCGAGGGGTGATCTCAACATCCTCACACTCGCCTCTACGCACCCGCAGATACTGGTTCCACAGACCATCTTTGGGAAGCACGTAATGTGTGTCGAGATTTGTCTCGTTCGGGTCCCGCGCGTGGTCACGGAGAGCCCACTGGACGAGCTGTCTCTGCTCCGTAGGTGGGACGAAGGAAGGGAGGAGCACCAAACCTAGTGTATTGCCCATCGCAGACATATAGAGAAACATGCATGAACACGTACAGCTCGAAGATAGCGCATAGTGCAGGTTGCGCACCAGGTGTGCCAGGGAAGATATACGCCCTCTGTCCACCTTGTCCTGGACCATCGTGCAGTGGAATCTCTCTAGAATTCACTGCATCCGCGCGACCCTTCCACCCGCCACGCGATGTCTCCTCTGTGCGGGACGCGTCGCCTGCCGCGATATCGAGGACTTGGGAGAGATCTGGAGGCGGAAAGCGCGCCTTGTATTTCTTTTCGGCCGCGCGGAAAGGTGTCCAGTCGGCATCGACATGCTCGGGTCTATTCCGGGTGGACTTCCAGTGGTTGCGGCGGGCTTTCTTGTATGCCGCGCTCGTCGGGTCGTGTATGTCGCCTGAGTCTGTCGCCGTTGTAGCGGTCGCGGTCATTGTAATTTGTCGATGGACCAGTTGCCAGTGAGTGAAAGCGAAAGCGTGCAGACGCAAGAGACGCCACTGCCACAGGCCAAACACGCGCAAATACGGGAATTGGGACGCGGGTTGCCGCACCCATGCGTCATCGTTCTCTTCATACTTATACACAGACCGAGCTACTGCACGACGGACGGTCTGGACGACAACACTGGCAGCACTCGTTTGAACCTCGATGTCCTTATGGCTTCCGCGCGCCCCGCCTGCCCTCCTCCTGCGCACCTGTAGCCGACACCCACACCTCCTCGTCACCGTTCGCACTTACGCCCTCGCGTCACACCAATCACGGCTTCCCCTGACTCCCCTCTCTCATGACCGCAAGCGCGGCTATCCAAACCTAAGCTCGGAGAGACGTGTACATTCCAGTCCGTCGCAGAACGACGTCTCAACGGCGAATGGAGAGAAGCCGCTTCCACCCGCGCCGAAGGAGGAGGCCCCGCTCGCTACGCGCGCCTGGAAGAAGGTTAAGCACGAGGTGCAGCATTACTGGCACGGAAGCAAGCTGCTTGCTGCTGAAGTGCGCATCTCTGCACGCTTGCAGTGGAAGCTGCTCCATGGCGAGAGCTTGACGCGCCGAGAACGGAGACAGGTACGAGTCGTACGCGTATCCTCAGGTCCTTGACTAACCATGAGTGTGTATACAGCTGAAACGCACCACACAAGATCTGTTGCGGCTCATTCCGTTCGCGGTCTTCGTGATCGTGCCATTTATGGAACTGCTCATCCCAGTAGTTCTAAAGGTCTTCCCAAACGCGCTTCCATCAACCTTCGAGGACAAGTTTGCAGCTGTGAGCCTCACGCAGTACACATGCAACGTATATATTGATCTTTCGTGTAGGAAGAGAAACAGCGCAAGCTACTCCGTGTCCGTATCGAGATGGCGAAGTTCCTGCAAGAGACCCTGCGCGAGTCTGGACTGAAGGCGAATGCGCACATTGTTGGCAGCGACGCGTTCAAGGAGTTTTTCCGCAAGGTCCGCTCGACGGGCGAGTCTCCCTCAGCCCAAGACGTCATTAACGTCGCGCGCCTCTTTGACGATGACCTCACGCTTGACAACTTGTCCCGCCCGCAACTGGTCTCTATGTGCAGATACATGGCCATCAACGCATTCGGTACGGACAATTTTTTGCGTGGGAACATCCGCACACGTCTACTCCAGCTCAGGCGTGACGACGAGGCTATCGCGCGCGAGGGCATCGACGAGCTGAGCACCTCAGAGCTCCAGGCTGCCTGCCAGAGCCGCGGTATCAGGACTTTTGGTGTCTCTCCCGCGCGACTCCGCGAGGAGCTCGCAACGTGGATCGATCTGCACTTGCAAAACCGTGTCAGTGGTGTCCTGCTCGTTCTTGCGCGTGCGTTCCAGTTCGACAAGAAGCCGGGTGAGGACGAGGATGGCAAGACGGCGATCATCCAGAGTCTGGAAACCGTACTCTGTGGTCTCCCTGATAACCTGGTAAAGTTCTCCGCCTCGCACCGATGTGTGGAGGATGCTGACTGCGCGCTCACAGCTCAACGAAGCCGAGCTTGAGGTCGACGACCAAGCGAGCTACAAGCAGAAGCTCGAAGTTCTCAAGCAGCAGGAAGAGCTAATCCAGGACGAACAGGAACAGGAACAGCGCGAGGAGGACGCTCGGCGGGCGAAGAAGGAGGAAGAGGCGCGCTTGGCGCAGTCTCTTCTGCCTGAATCTGAGGTACGTTTCTGCCGACATGCTCAGTTTTCCTTGCGCGTTGGTATGCGCCCCATACGTCACAGACGCTTCCCCAATCCGTGTGCCCACTCTTGTGGATACCTGAGTGGGGTCTAGACTCCGTGATAGGCAAATACAAGCACTCCACCTCATCAGTCACGAACGTGATTGGCCTACTGTGTTTGTATGCCGTTTCCGAACAGTTTTATAGTTCCCAGTAAGCTGCATCTACGGAGCTGCTCAGGTACGGTGACTCTGGCCGTTGGAGCCAATATCAATTTGCGAAGTGACCTGAGCGTCACCTGTGCTATATATATACGTCTGTTATGTTGGAATGTTGACTTGTCTCTCACAGCTTCAACCCGAGAAGGCAGAGGTCACCGAGGCCGATGCTCGCATGACCACGGAACAGCTCAAGGAACTCGCAGAGGCGCTCTCCATTCTCTCTACCAAGTCCTCGGTACTGAAGGAGCGCGACGAGCTTCGTGCGCTCATGGAGGAGAACTTGCAGGCTGAGGAGGACCCGACGTCGCCATCTGGTGCTCTGACGAAGCGTATTCGGACAATGCTGGAGAAGATTGACAAACAGCTAGACGCATACGACTCGCGCTTTGGTTCGTCTCTGCAAATGATCTCGTGCACGCCCGACGGTCGGATCTCCGTGGAGGACCTGGATAAGGCGATTGCTGTAATCAAGCACAAGCCTGACGAAGAGGTCGGACACAAGGTTATCGAAAAACTGGACGTGGACAAGGACGGGTACGTTGAGCTGGAGCATGTGCTTGGTCTGGTGCGCGAAGAGGGACTTGGTACGTCACGTTGCTGTCTGCTCTGGAAGCGTAAATTGATGAGCCCTGATAGGTATCCTATTGGATGACGAGGCAGAGAGCCTTATTGGACAAGGTCGGGAGATCAAGAACTCGAAGCCGCGGAAGGAGGATATCGTACAGGAGTAATTGCGCACGCTGCTTTACACTTATCGTACTACCTATATATTATCCAATACACACCCTGCATAGAGAGCTTAGCTACGAGGAGAAGCAGACGTGTTTTGTTGATGTGCGCGGTATTGCTTGCGGTGTGGCGTCCCGAACGCGTGTCGTTGAAAGTTGCAAGATGCCATATATGGGCAAAACTCGATCACGTGGTATGAGGACAATAAGAACGCGGTTGATTCGTGGTGTAGGCTGTGTGGCATGGACGCCACTCGTCTCTACGCTGCCGTTATTTTGCCCGCTCTTTCCCCCGCTTCTCCCCCAATGAGCCTCCGCAAGGCCGTCCTCCAGCGTATTACGCCCCTCCCCAGCAGGACTCCTTCACCCAACATTCCACACGACTGGCCCCAATCTCCCGTCGAGTTCGACTCGGACACGCAGACGACGACGGCGCATCCGGTTCATACCGCTCCTGACGAGCACCTCGCAAACAGGTCGAAGACGCCGTACGCCTTCCTTTGTCTCTGACCACCACCGCCAGCCTGGCTCTGATGCCCATTTCCCTCCCATTCCGTGCGACCCGCTCCCGCAGAGACCTGATGACCGGCAATGGCGTCGTGAAGCGATGGCGCGTGAACATCGCCGACCATCCGACCTCCCTTCCCTCCGAGCTCGCGACCGTCAGCCTGAGCGGAACCGTCAAGCGGGATCAAGAGCTGTGGTTCGAAGACGGTAACATCATCCTCCTCTGCCGCGAGACCGCCTTCAGGGTCTACCGCGGGCTGCTCACCAGGCACTCGGTGATCTTCCGGGATCTGTTCGCCATGGCTCAGCCGTCAACCGCGGAGACGATGGAGAGCTGCCCGGTTGTGCACATATCCGACTCGCCCGACGAGTTGAGGTATTTGCTCCGTGCGCTCTGCGGACTTCGAAAGTGAGTTGCGGTTCTTCTCGTTCTTAGCGTTCTGATTGCCTTCTCTTGCTTCTTCGCGTTCCCACTTTCTTGATATTCCTCTACTTTGCCCGCACGTACCCTTCAGCGTGCTTCGTGCGAATGTGAACCGCCGATCGGAGGGCCCGTCCCGGTTGGTAGCGGTTCGATCTCTGTTGAACGGCGTCGCTATATGCTTTCTTTCGCCATCCGTACGGCGAAATCTGAATGGATTTGACTTCAAAGGAAACGTCTAGTCGGTATCATCCTTTGATAGTCCGCCTTCGCTCGTGGAAGGCTCGCCCTATTGACGGTTTCGAACTCGACCGCTACATGCCATCCATCATACTCTTCGCCAGACGGTTAGGGTATCTATCCAGATAGAAATTGGAGATGAAAAATCAAAACAGCGATAGGACCTGACGTGATGCTAGTATAGAGGGTGGCATTCTTCCTTGCCATGCTTCATGGAAGGAAGATGCGCAGAATGCGCACATATCCTCGTGCTGTAGACCTCTGGGCTTCGTCTCGCACTTTCTTCCCGCATTCGTGGCGGATGGCTGGAGACGAGAAGAGTCCGGCGATTCTGGTATCGACAGCTACGGCATGTCCCCTTTGCTAATGCGGGATCTCCGGCTTTTCTTCACTTCACTTCTACGCTGTTCATGCGAACTATCCGGGCCCATGATGTCAAGTATATTACACAGCACGCACATACTTTTAAACCTTCTGTTCTATTCTTCCTTTCGCTTACCATAGCGATATGACTGAAGCTGACCGGAACTCACGTAGGTTCCCGATAATCCCTGGAGAACGCATGGAATTCGCCGAGCTCGCTGCACTCATCCGCATGTCGCACAAGTACCACGTTGAGGACGTGCACTCCCGTGCTATGCACCATCTGAAACTATACTTCACCAACGACCTCTCTACCTGGGATTCCGCCGGCGGCGACGGCAACATCTTCCTCCACATCACACCCCCAGATGCCATCACCGCCGTGAACCTCGCTCGATTAACTCACACCGACTCCGTCCTGCCCACCGCGCTCTACCTCTGCTGCCAACTCGACACCGAACTCACAGCCGGAGTTGAACGACCCGACGGGAGCACGGAGCGCCTTGAACAGCGCGATCTCGAGCTTGTCCTCCGCGGCCGCACGGAGCTCGTGCGCGCGAGCACACGGGGAGCGTGCAGCATATGCAAGCCTACCCCAAGTGCGCAGTGCGTGAGCAAGGGTTGCGACCGTGCCATGCGCGAGATCCTAGGCATGATGCTTGACGGGCTACAGAAGGACCCTATAGGCGATATCGCAGGCTATGCTGCGCTCGATTCGTGGGAGCATTGGATCGAAGATGTCGTCGAGCTGTGGCCGTTGTGCGAGCCGTGCCGGACAATGCTGCATGCGCGTGACCTGGACGTCAGACGGGATGTGTGGAAGCGTCTGCCGCAGTATATGGGTGTCGAGGTCGAGGACTGGAAAGACCCGAACGCCGCTGCGGCGAAGTGAGTCAAAGAGTCTATTCGATGTGGTGAGTCGTCCCCGTGTGTTCGACATGGGGTTTTCTGTCGTTCTGATTGGGCTCCCTGACAGACGAGTGTGATATCACGGAATTGACGGGACCAATAGACTGCCCAACACATCTACTATGCATCTCCACCCACTCACCCTCTGCCTCGCCTTTACCTTGCCTAACTGACTATTCCCTCACTAACACCACCGCAATGGAATCGGCATCGGCATTGACACTGGCATTACCTCTGACTCCGCATCCACGCACACACATACACGCTGTACGATGTATTCGACCCATCAAGCCCACGCGGTGCTGTAGCCATGCATATCTGCTCTATATCGTGTCATGTACTCGCATCGTTAATAAGTTTACAACTACACCGCCATACCCGGGTATGCCCGTTCAGGGTTGGTATATATATTAAGTCAGTATCTGGCCCTGCACCTGCGTAGGGTGCGAGTTAGTAGTGTCCGTCCAAGCACCGACCGCAGTCTGTGGGTGCCGTTTTGCGACATTTCGGAGGCCAGGCGAAGACAGTCCTGGTCCAGGGACAGAGCACAGCCTCGTGCTCAGAAGAAGCGCGTCGTGTCTGGGTGGAACCGATTTGCCATGCGCATTACGACGATCCCGCCAGTCAGACTCGACCACTACACAGACGGTCGAGTTGAAGTAGGTTAGCCAACGGTCCACCATACAGACAAGTGACAGGAAGGTACGCACCCCGTTGCCGATAAATACCTGCGCGCGCTGCCCAACAAGCATGTCGACCGCCTGTGCGACGTACTTCTGCTCCCAGTTGAGCACGAGGTCCCGGCTACTCGCGACGTTCTTGAAGCCGCCCGCGTCCCGAAGCGCGGCCTTGAGCTCCTCGACCCACGGCACGGCGCCGTTGGTCATGATGTACACGCTCTCCAGCCCGTGCGCGTGCTCGCTCTGCTGCACCTCGCGCACGCGCGCGACGATCTGCGCGACGGCCGGGTAGCAGTGCCGGCGGTAGATCGCGAAGTTCTCGGGCGTGTTCTCGCCCCAGGTGCCGCCCTCGGGCGGGTCAAACTGCTCGAGCTGCGGGAGCGCGTTGAAGGCGAGGAAGGAGCTCGACCATCGCGCGAGGTGCTCGCAGTGCTCTTCGTAGTCGCCGCGCCGGAGGTGCAGCACGAGAAGGCCGCCAAGCGCCGTGTACCGCTCGGCGTTGGATGTGTAGGGGATGGCGGAGAGCGGGGGCTCGAAGACGGTCGTGGGCGAGATGACCTCGCGGTTGTTGTCGAAGGCAAGCTCGACGAGTGGGGACCAGCCGAAGTGCGTGAGGATGGGCGACGCAGCAAAGTCTGCCCATACATCATGAAGTGCCTTGCGGTCGCCGAATATTCTGCGGGCGCAGGCGCAGGGAGAGTTTTGTCAGCGGCGATGCTGTGTGTGTGTGCACTGCGCTCACATCCAGTCGTAGATGGCGCCGGACGATTGCAGGACTTCCACACATTGGTCGTCGGCGTCTGCAAGTGCCGCGGCCCAGCGCTTCGTGATAGAATCCATCCACCTTGAGCCGACGTCCTTTTCCACTTCCTCTCGGCTGAGTGACTGCTTGCGGCCGGCGCATGCTTCGTGCCAATAGTGCTCTGCGATGGCAGGAGGCGCATGCTGGCCAGGAGGGAAGGGTTCACCGACAATAGGCCCTAGATAGCAGTTTGAGCGGCTTCAGGGCGTTGGGGATAAAAGCGGGAGAAGACAAACCTCGGATGAGTGCAGTGAGAGGGACACGAGAGGGGATAGGCTTCCCCAAATAGTCGGAATAGTCCGAGCCGTCGTCGTTCCATGTGTAGTTGTAGAAGACGAACCTGAGGATAAGGCGAGTTGGACACGGGGCGAGCGAGCAAAGAGAGGACGTACGCTCTGTTCGCCTTGTACGCGAGATAGGCGTTCATCAACACCTCCTGGAAGATGTTTCCCCATCCGGACCCTGTTCAGTGATGCAAGCGAGGAGTAAATACGCCAGCCGGGACGGGAATGGAAGGAGATGACGATCGTACCTCGACTGTGGGACGGTACGAAGAAGAAGTTGGGCTCTGCTTGATGCGATGCTGCGTGCCAATGGTGTTGCGGCAGCCTGAGCTCGTACTCGTGGTACTGCGAGTAAAGTGGTGGTAGTCGTTGGCCAGGCCATCTTGACGGTGGCTTCTCTCCGGGTGCGCGTGGACGCTGCTCGGGGGCAGCTGCAGGTGCGGAGAGCATGCGGAGGAGTAGCGCCAAAAGAGCGAAGCCTGTCAAGGCGAAGACGATGTAGCGTTTCGCAATGAAGCGTAGGTACAAGCGTGTATTTTCAAGTCTTGACAGGCTGCTGCCTTGCACGCTCATGGGTAGGATAGCCATGACGGGGAGGACGGAGAGAGCACCCAGCCTGGTCGCTTGTTTACTGACATCGTGGTAGTTGGCGCGCTTGCCCAAAGCTGTGGTAGCGTGTATAGCAGCGATATGTACAAGCGCCATCAATGAAACTGACACGCGACGTCCGAGTCGGAACCTCCGACCCGCCCGCAGATTATGTTATGTGAAAAACAACTTGAACGTCAATACCTGCTGCATTTCTCATCAGCCCAGCTCTACACGTACCCTGTCCATTTGCACAGGCAGCAGCGTCCGCTATACTACAACTTCAAGTTGAACGTTGACGTGCAGCTTGACCTGTGGCCTTCTCATTAACCAGTTCCGAGCTGACATCTCCTAAATTGGAAGCGCATGCCATCTCGCACTTACTGTGGGCCTGTGGCCAAATGCTACTCGTGATTCATTATCCTTGAGCCTGAGGTACCTAGCCGGATTCACGTTTTACCCCGCACGAGGGATCGTCAACTTAACGGTCCTACCCAATCTCAGCGCAAGAACTTTCGCGGTCACCGTGCTTCTGCCGCAATGTATGAACTCAAACGTCCCCGTGCGATCAACGCGGTGGTTAACTCGGAAATGCACTCTCCCCTCTCGTCGCGGAGTGTGCAGCGCGATACAAAGTCCGAGATCGAACAGGAATAAGCTCGGCTGTCAGTGGAACGTGTCATCCTTGCGCCCTGTCACATCTGTGAGGCTGTGACTGATGCGTCAAGATCGTCAGTCGGGCAAGTAATCGTTTTGCCCGCATCGAACAGTCGCACAATTACACCCGGAGCCATTGTGTGTGCCGTTATGAACCCGTTCTGCTCGAGCCTATGTCATTTGCTAGTCCATCTTCTGGCTGTAATATGGAGATAGGCAACTGTCAGCCTGGGATGACCCTGATCGACTCGCTTCATTTGGGTAGTACACTTCGCATCTAGTACTAGTAACTTATGTCCACCGTGCAGAAGGGAGACGTCTGGAAGAGTGTCACATTTCAAGCTTCAGGGTTCGAGCCACCCACATCATCGAACCTTCGTAGGATCGGGGTCGTAATGTCCGTCAGACGTCGAGTACGTCCAGGAGAGGCACACTGTCGCGCGCGGCTAATGATAGAATTACCGACCACTTGACATTAACCCTTCAAACACAAGCGTCTTCACAATTGATTGGAGCCCACGAGAAACCCACCGATCAAACAAACAGCAGATGATCCCTGGCTAGATGCTTGCTAAGCTCGGGGTCTTACATCACACTACATGGGCTGCCCATGATGCTCCCGATCACAGACAATAGTGAGGAACAGTGCCTCCATAGCACCCGGTGTTGTAAAGGGATACCCGGCTCGGATCTCGTTAGTTTTTGGCGGATCGAATGCGATCAAACCGTGGTGTACCATCGTAGCACAGCGAGCATGTGGACGTGGACAGATAGCAATGTAGGAATTTCCTCCCCCCTGGCCTGAAAGCCGTACCCTTCGACCTGAAGTAGCAAAGACAATTCTATGAGTTCAGGTAGAAGCCTCATGCTAGCCAATTGACAATGCCTGAGAACGCCGAAGCGTTTACCTTCTATCGAAGGTTTGCCCTGCGCGCGGCCTCATTGAGTTCCATCGCGCAATTGCGGACATTCAATTTGCCTCGGTCGCGGACTGTGTACGTACGTATAACGAGGTCAGCCTACACCTCGGCGTATTCGGAAGTGTCCAGGCTGTCGTGGGCTTTACATACCTCTGCATACGTGCGGTGGACGAAGGTGTCAGACGTCTGCGCTAACCTAGTAGGGCCCCACGCTTCCGATGTCGGAGACGTTGTGCATGGATGTGTTGGCGTCCGTTCCAAACACTTCCACCGCCCCTTCCTACCTTCTGCAGGCCTCTCCCGCCCCTCGTGCAAGATGAAGAGATCCACGAGGCAACCGCTGAGTACGCAACACATCAGTCGAGAGAGAGATCAGCGACACGTCAGCCCCCGCGACGCTGATCAGGATGAGCGCACAGAGCACCTTCACCTCATGGTGTATCCAGCGACCAACTGGCATTTGACGGCAGGCCCCTCTTCCACGGAAGCTATAACTTCCTTGGAGCCGTCGCATCCCCTCTTTCTCCCCGAAGACGAAGCAACTGGGGAGCGTTCTTGTCGTCAACGGGTGGGTCAAGAAGCCGCCGGAAGAAGGGGGCAGTGGGAATAAATGTGCCGGAATTGAGGCAGGTCGCGGGAGTAGACAATGGTACTGCGATGGCGACACATCAGCAGCCCATCCATATCGCCTTCTTTCCGCCTCTCGGAAACTTACTATCGATGTCCTTTCCCTCCTGTCCACCCTCGGCGTGCCCACAAGACCTCGGGGCCGCGCTACGGCACATTTTTTCAGACTCAAGCTCACGTCCTGCGGATAACAGACACAGCGGCAAGTGTCGACGCCGGCTACGGGGCCACATGGTTCACCGAATCGACATACAGCGGGCGGCCACTGGGACAAAAGGCTCCCAGGCCCCAAGCCCAGAGATGGGCTGCTGACAGGGGTGCATCAGACGGGCTGTGTGACAAGAATATCCTGAACTTACCCGCAAGGACGTATGCAGCAAGGCAGGGCTGCATTAAATACGGGGCATTACCACATCGTGCATAATGTAGCCCGGAACGTGCCTATATTTTCAACCGTTTAGCGAGCTGCGACCTTCACTTCACTCCCCATTTAGGGACCCGCGAGCACCAGCCGTAGATCTCCGCGATCTTGTCCTGCTAGCCCATGGAGGTACGCGACCGTGCACTCATGGGTGGACGCGCCGGAACGCAGGGCCCAGTCATATCCACCAAGCGGGTCCACGTGCTGCTTGCGGACACGACCCCACATCGATGACATGTCTGCTGCGAGGTTAAGTGAAGCGTGCAGTGTTGCCGCGAAGCATTGCTATGACGCACCGTCTCGTAATGGCCCATCATCGAGCGGTATAAAAGTGCGTCCAGCACATACATTGAATTCTCCAGGTCACACCAACACTCGCCCCACGCTCTCCAACAGCCAGTGACAGACCCACGATGATGACCCAGCCCCCTGCCGGCTCGGTGAACGAGCTCTTCTTCAGCGGAGGCGGAGACCCCCGCCACAAATGCGTCGCTATCGGCTACCACAACAACACGCCCGTCGTGTACAAGTTCGAGACCGTGGACCTACCGCAAGGCACCAGAACCACGGTACGCTTCGCCCGATCGCTGTCGCCCACATGCAGATCGCTGACTCCTCGTCTGCATGCCGCGCACGCGCACGCGGCGTTATTGTCATCGGGCAGATGACGTTCAATGAGCGATCCCCCGTCGCGTTCCTCGACTGGGCTGTGGGCGTCCACCTCGGCTCCGTGCTCAGGGGATCGGAAAGGACTCCGATGGCAGACTTTGTCGCCTGCGGTTCGACGCCTATGTCAGCGTTCACATGTTGCAGGCTACCAAAGTGTTCAAAGCTCACTTGCCCTACATGATTCCTGATAGAGCACGGCAATTCCGGGCCAACACGGAAGGCACAGAGGTGTTCGAGTGGCGTAGGTTGGGCACTCAACACCCGTTTGCCTACGAGGTGCGCAGCCTGCCAGATAAATATCGAAGGAGTGCCTGAATCTCCTCTCCTTAGCTCATCTCAATCACCCCTGAAACGACAGCGAGGATCGCAACCTACGACCCTACGCCGAGGGAAGTACCGAAGATGGGTAGAGCGTACGCCTACTTGAAGTTCACGTTTCACGAGGAAGCGCTGTTGCGCGACGCGCTCGTGGCACTCTGTTTGAACAGGTGGATAGACTGGCAAGGCATGTAAGCAAGCGGAGACGGACAGCGGTTGATGGACATCACAGACCACATTGACATTGATGTATTACTCATAGCTATTAGAGTCGGATTCCGGGCAGCATGACAGCGACGGTATAACAGTGTGATGCAATATAAACATGAGTCCAAAGATAGTACTAATACCCGATAGAAAGTATAAATCACAGCAGCGGAGAGTCCTGGAGCAAAGCAGAGCGAGAATGAGTGAATAAGCAATTAAGCGGCTCCCATAGACCCAAGCATATGTTCGAGCCTTTCCTCGACTGTCCACCTCGTGCTCATGTCAGCTTCGGAACCGAGAGACGATGAGACAGAATGTCCAGGCTGGCTAGCTTGAACGCGACCGGGCTGGATGTTGAAAGAGCCCGCATCCATGCCACGTGAGAGGTTCTCTATGAGGCGACCAATTTGTGCAGTGCTACTAAAGAAGACCTGTCATGGCGATTAGTCACGGCCGCGCCGAAACACAGACGCAGTAATGAACACACGTACTTTGGTCTCCGGTCGGTTGGTACCTTTGGGCTGTTGCTGGGATTTCTTCCGAGACAGGAAGGAGTTGACGCTGCCTTTGGACGACTTGCGCTCATGCTCCTTGAAGGACACCTTCACGTTGCTATCGTCCTTGATTGAATACTCCGAGTAGAAGCTGGCGCGGTCCCCATAGAAGGATTCCCCATCATCGTCCCGAAGTCCGTTGACGATAGACCTGAGAATATGTGTCAACTAAGCATTCCATCAACATATCGGCGTTAGCCACGACATACCATATCGTCTCCCCATTGGCCATCTCGATGACCTCCAGCGCCTGGCCCGCCTCCGGAACACCGTCATGAGATTGAGACCCCGCAGCACCTGCTGACTCGGCACTGAGCACTTGTCCTCTGTTATCACCAGAATACATCTCGTATCTGTCAACGTGTCATCAATGAGCGCATTCAGAAGTCGATAACACTCCGCTTACAGCGAGTCATATGCCGAATCAGACTTCCCAACCGAGCTAGGCACGGTGAGCATGTTCTCATTCTGCCCTGGCCGTGACTGCGGGAGCTGCGGCACAGGAGGAGAAGTGTCCGTGGAGTATCGCCGGCCGCCTCCACGATGTGGAGGTGGAGGGGTGGGCACCCGATCATGCACAGACCGGTTGGAGCCGATGGATGCACGACGACGAGACGAGGATTGCTTGCGCATCAGCGCGCTCAAGTCCATGGTCGATATTCTCGAGTCGGACGGGAAGATGATCGTCCGCCGCACAACCGCCTTTGAGTCGATCTCCTGATGAGGCAACTGCTGCTGCTGCTGTTGTGGCGGTAGCAGCGGCTGCGAACGGCGAGGCGTGTCGTGACTCTTCCTCGTAGGCGACTTAAGTTCAGTCGACGGTCTTGGTGAATACGCTTCCATACTCGGACGCCCTTCGGACATGGGGGGCGAACGTTGGCTCTCAGGAGTAGCCCTCCCCGGATGACGGGTACATGACTCTTGCGACTCTCATTCGGCGACGTTGCCCGCGTCAACCTCGTCCACGCCGTCGATCGCGAGGAAGTGGAAGGAGAACGAGCAATGAGGTCATTCAGTGCTGCCTGATCCAAGCCAAGATTCGTCGCCGCATCGAACAATTGCTTGAGCGCGTCTTCGTCTGAAGGCGGCAAGGCCGGTATGGTTGGAGGTTGGGAGAAATGAGGTGGTCTGGGGGTCGGAGACTGCGGAGGAGGCGCCGGCTGCTCGAGAGGACTGATACTCCTGAACATCGTCTGGAGAGCAGGAGCAGAATGCGGCATAGGGAACGAGGCCTGATCTGGAGAGGAGCCCGACGATGCGACTGACCTCACGGACTTGGCGGATCTGGGACCCTGTGGGATATGGTGAGAGGGGGGAGCAAGTGCAGGTGATGCGAATCCTTCAGGAGCGGCAGCACGCTGCTTGCGGAAGCGTGCCATGAAGCCCTTGAGACCCGGCGTCGCAGAGGCAGGAGGACTAGGCAGCGGCGCTGGCGCCTTCAGCCTCGTCGGTTCTGTGGCACCGGCCGAGTTCACGATAGGGATTGGGTCCGTGCGGAGAGCCAGACTCGGTGAACTTCCAGCTGGATGAAGGTGCCCGTCCTGATTTGGACTCCGCAAATCCAGAGGATACGGCGTGACCTCTTCACCATTTAGAGTCGGGTGCTTAACGCGGATCGTGCCACGAAGCTTCTTGAAGCGCGACCCAATCTTGCTCGACCCTTGCTGGCTTCCTGGCGCCGATGTTAGTGTTGCGATCGGAGAACGCAGGGGGATAGCGTCAACGCTGGTGGATGCAGATACAAGGGTAGGCGCCGAGATCTTGCTAGGGCTGATCCGTTTCCGTGGAAGCCCATGTCCCTCGTTGATCTTCGGAATAGACGGCGACTTACGCAACGCCGCGGTGGCTGCCTCGGCCCTTCGCTGCACCTCAAAGGCGAGCTGCATAGGATCCAGGTTCGTCGACGGCGACAGAGGAGATAGCATGCCACCCGGACTCGAAGGCATAGTTGCAACAGAAGGCGACGTGATTGTCGGAGACATGGCCTGAGCTGCACGATGCAGGAAATCTGAGCGCTTAGGCGTATGCAGTGGTTTGATTGGCGAAAGCACAGGCTCGAGAGGGTCGTCCTCGTCAGGATCTGACGAACCCATGTCAGGCATGATAGAGATCTGCGGCGGTTGGTTTGCGTTCGAGTCGAGGTCGTCCGAACCAAACAGCGCCTCGGCGAGCGCCCTGTTACGTCGCATGGGGCTGGATTGTTCCATGTCAGTGGGAGCGGGGACGGCCAGAGTGGTCTCCTCAGGCGGCAGCACCTCAGGGGAACGACTCTTCGGAGATTCGATGCTGTCCACGACCGCATTCAGGAGCGCGTTCGCTTTCGCGACCTGCTCGTTTGTCGCTGCCCGCGCTGACGCTGCCGAAGGTTGAGGCTGGTGCTGCGACTGAGGTTGAGGCGTCGAATTCACAGCCTGTCAAGCCATAATTAGCCCTGATAGTCAATGATGGCGGAGAATACGGCATACCCTGCTTTCGCCTGTGAACGAATAGTTGGACTGCGAAGTCGACGGTCTCCGCTTTCTAATTGAGCCAGCGCGGCGATTCTCGGGGGTTGCCGCCTTCGTCAACGCAGCGCCCACAAGCTTGTCCTGAATGGCGACAAAATCGCCCTTCGTCAACCCAATCTCCCTTCTCACTGCGTCCTCAGTCTCCGTCGCGTCATACGGTGACGTCCCCGCTGTCGATGTGCCGGACTTGTCTGCGGAGATGTCATGCCAAGGACTGCTGTCGGGGTCAAGACTATTGAACAACCCATACAAACGATCTTTCTTGTGGTCCTCGTCAAAGGTGTGGTAGCTGGACCCAGCCGACTCCAGCGACGACCGAGAGGAGTTCGCGATGGGAGAGAAAAGGAGTGCGTTAGAACTAAAAGAGAAAGTATGTGAATTTGTCGGCCGTGTCTGCTTGGACGAGCGCCGGCTCGCACTCCGCCCGTCCTCAGTGCCACCGGCATCGGAAAAGAATGTGGGAGAGGTCGGCGAACGACTTCCGTTGTGGGTCGGGGTAGATGAGCGCTGCGTGTTCGCGACCTGTATCGGGGACCCGAGCTCGATGCCTGACATCGCGGAAGGAGGGCGATATTCCGCCGCGGCAGCAGCAGCGGAGCCACTGAAGTTTCCGCCGTCGACCCATGGAGAATCCGGTAACGCAGGTGACCGGAGAGACCGTGTGGTAGACTTGCTTCGCTCGAGAGTGTCGGCGACTGGGTCAGTGAAACTAGTAGTGCTACCATGGCGACTATGGGCGGAGACACTGCCATTTCGTTCGTGCATCTTCTGCGATACGCCATTAGAACTCGGAGCCATGTTCCACGTCACATTTGATGGAGTCGAAGGGCGAGAGGTATGTGTAGTGAGTGGCTGGTACGCCGGACCAGAGAGGGGAGAGGTAGGCCGTCTTCGCCCAGAAGGGGATTCCGCGGCTTCCGAGGTGGGCGAAGAGGTTTTGTTCCCGTTCCTTTGGCGCTCCTCGGGCGTGAAACGGCCGTTCATTGAACGGTTGAAGAAGAGAGGGGGAGTGGTCGCGGTGGCAGGTGATGTCGGTCGGGTAGATTGGTAGGATGATGACGCACTGGAATTACTGCGATACATGGTGGACGCGAAGCTTTGGGATATCAATGAAGCAGCTTGGGTATTTATGCCAGGCAGACGAGGCGAAGTCGCACGCGGCGTAGCGGATGGTGTGAGATCTTCCGCGTCGAAAGACGTCGTCTCCCGAGGCGTCATTGGGCGTGGCATTCCCGGGATGTAACCAGGCAAACGGGGAGTCGGTGACGTTGTGCGGGAAGCAGGATAGGGCGAGGTACGTTGGCTCTCGTCGGCCACGACAGGGTCGTCGGAAGATAAAGCAGTGCCAGGCTCGTATTCTGTCGGCGAAGTCGCAGACGAGGAATAGTCGGACTCAACCTTCGAGACACGGTCGGCGTTTAGAGTACACATGAGGTCATCTCGAGGACCACTCACCGCAGTGTTCAAGCTTGATAACCCATTCGTTGCGCTCGGCGGAACGTGGGTGATTGGTGATCGCTCCATGACAATCTCATCATCACCCTCTTCCTCCAACTCCTTGATTGCCTGGTCAAGAGCAAGCGACGCCCGTCGGAGCCCGTCTGGGGACAATGCCTTGGACAGCCTCTTGCTGAGCGTACTGGAGTATTCGAAGTGAAGGTCTCCTACAACAGACCGCGAGCTTCTATCCTTCGAGAGAGTACTAGCGTTTCCCGGACTGGACGGCGCAGATCCCGAGAACGTGTAGCTGCTCCCCTCTGGAGTAACAGGTCGCAAGCTCTGGTTGTCAGAGTATAGTGACGTGCTGTTCTCCTCCCTCACGCTACCGACTGTGCTCATACTCGTGTTCGAGTCCGACTGCGCGATGGGAGTCGTGCCACGACCACTACGTCGAGGGGTGTTGTTGCGCAAGAAGTATGCCTGGTCGCGGAACTTCCCTGAGCCGAACAAGTTGTTGCTCATTCGTCTACCCGAATGGGAGCCCTTCCCAGACGACATGGACGTGATGGAGGGGACGCCGTGCAGTGAAGGAGTTGTCACAGAATTAGAGGAGCGCACCGATTGACGTATGGGGTCCGCATCATCTACGTCTGCATCACCAGTGGTCTCCTGTCCCTCGCTCTCGTCATAGTCATTCTGCTGGACTTGCTGCTGCTTGGCTCGGGACCGACTCCTGGTATGGAATCTACCGAGCGCCTCAAGAATCATATCCTCTTCCTCCTCCGAGACTTGATTCCGTATGCCTCGCGCGCGCTGCTCTGCAAACTTGCTCTTCAGTTCATCGAGCCCGATGGGCTCGCCGGAGGAATTTCGAAGCACGCTGAAGCGTCGGGTGAGGCTGTACCATTGTAGCATGGGGCATGGGGCGGAGTGAGCAGGAATAGGATCGCGGGAAGAAGAAGCAAGGACGCACTCAGGTAATATCAGTGATGTACGAAACTCGCTCGCGGGGGGCAAGGAGGGGAGGACGTCGTGTGTATCTGTGCGCACGGAGGACACTATTACTTCGGTGTCCTGGGGGCGCCTTGCGTCGGATCTTTTGCTGGGAGGGCGCAAAAGGCGAGTGAACGGAATGAAGATGAGATGAAGAAGCAGTTGGAGCTGTGGTCGGGGTGAAGGCCCATGCTTACCGGAAGCGATGCATGACAATTGTTTACGAGGCAGGTCCCTCGATTCGATAGCCTCGTTGTGACCACGTTGGATGGGCGTGACGCGGGAAAAACGCGATCTGACTTTCGCGTGTTGGAAGTGTTGGCAGCCGCGAGAGGCGTGGAGGGCAGGAGATATCGGCAATATGTGCGCGTTCGGACGAAAGCAAATGATGAGATTACCAGAGAAAACGAGCAGAACGATGGGATAGTGGTGGCCACGGGGAGGCTGGGAGGACGGGGAAAGAGCGAGCAACGTGTAGGACACGAGTTGGAGGTGCGAAGCCTAATCAGGATACGCTTCGGTCGCTTCTTCTTTGCCGGTCTTCAAACGGATGTGCGGGAAGCAGACAAGGGCAGCGAGGCAGCAAGATCGAACGCAGCGAGGATACAAGACGGCAAGCTGGCGACGGCTGGGGGCGAGGAAGATGGGGAAGAAGAACAGCTCGCTCGCTCGCTCGCATTCAACACCCGCAGCGTCAGGGGCATCATGCACTTCCTCGCTGCTACTAGACGCCCGTCGCCGCCCTGCCCCTGCGCTCCTGGCGTCTCTCTCACGTTCGTTCTTCTTGACAGGCAATATAAGAAACTAATCAAATATGGAAAGTGTAGTAGTTCATCCCGCTGACAGCTACAGCAACCGCTGATGATTCCCTCACAATGTATAGGGGCGGATACCATGTTTATCAGTAGGTTCAATTGAGCAAATTTTTGTCAAACAATCTGCCTGCAGTGACTCCAGGAGTATGTAGTACGGAACCCAAGAAGATTCTCCGATTCCCAGCATCTTTCGAATTCTTTCTAGTGTTATGAACACTTCTTATATCTATGGCAAGCATGCTCTACAGACCGAGGACAGTGCCCGGAAGGTACATGTTCGTTGCCATGTTCGCAGCTGTGTCCACCAAAGCTCAATCACATAACATGACTCTAGCAGAATCTTCATACCGTTACCTCAGATCATTTCAATAGCTCGAGAATCGACTCCAATGGACCTTTCTTCACCACCTCCCAATTCCTCTCCTTGCCCGCGGCCAGATATTCCCTCCCCATCCTCACCAGCTCCTTTGTCTCTTCTTCTTCACACCACTTCACCCATGTGGGCCAGAACGCAATATGCACGCCAAAGTGCACCACCAGCCTCCTCACAAACTCCTCCCTCCCCGCCGCCCCACTCGCCCTTCCGCTCTCCTTCACAGACGCAACGTACGCCTCCAGAAACGCGCCCAGCAGCCCCTTCCCCCCACAGAACCGGTCCAGCAGATACGACTCGGCAGCAAACTGCGCGACATCCGTCGCACCTGTCCCCCGCCGGGTCATCTCCCAGTCGACGATGCTCAACTGCAGCCGACTTGGATCACCGAGCGCCGGCCCGTCCGACGCGCGCACGAGCACGTTCCCCGGCCAAAAGTCCCCATGGCACACGACCTCGTCGTCCGTGACGAGCTTCGCGCCAAACTCCTCGTCGATGGCCCTCGCCTCGCGCGCGTCGAACCCGAACTTCTCGAACGAGGACGCTAGGTTGGCGTACGCGTAGCGGTACATGACCTTGGCCGCCGCGTTGTCGTGCGAGCGGAGATCGGGGGTGCGCGTGTGGAGCTGGGCGAGCCAGTGACCGAGGGCGGTGCCAATTGGAGGGACAGAGGAGGCGGGGATGCTCGAGTAGGCCGCTTTGAGGTTTTGGAGGCCACAGTCGTCCATGATGAGGACGTGGGCGTCGGGGTCGAAGTGATGCACCCCGGGGATGTGGACCGTAGGGTGGTTATCGTCCTCCGCGGGTTGGGTGCTGCGATGTGTGTTAGTGTGAAGTTCTTTAATATATCTGGTAGTAAGGAGTCCGTCCAAAGCCATGGAGAACAAGAGAACATCTCATACAGTACACAATGAGAAACCGACTGAATATCATGAAGTAAAACTCACGAGCCTAGGGTCTTCGGGAACAGAGACAGCGCGTCTGCCTCCAGCTGTATGCGCTTGACGTCGAACGGAAGATTCGGGTTGCTCTTCACGTACGGCTCCGCATGCTTGACGACCTGAGTCTCTCCAGAAGGAAGAGTCAATCGCCAGACAAAGTTGCCCGTTCCTCCTGTCAACTGCTCGACGGAGGTGAAGTCGATGCCCGCCGATGTGAGGTAGCTTTCCAGCTCAGACGTCGTTGTAACACCCATACCGAACCCGCCGTGGGATTATCTCAAGATATTCTCGAAAGATAGACGAGACAGTTGCGGCGGGAGTGAGTGTTGTGAACTTGGAGAGTACATGTCACACCCGTAACTTTACTGGGTAGCCAAGAACCGCAGTGAGTCAATCGGCGGTACCGACTCGGATTCGCCATGCCATCGATTGACAGATGACTTGCTTGTTTGCTATCTGTGTACATCTCTACCATAGCTTCATCTCAGAAGCAAGTGAGGCTGAACGCTCTCTGAGTCAGGGCCGATGTCGAGAGTCGTGGGTTCACCCGGATCGTGACAGTGCTCGTGCTAGTTGACGCCGGTACGATGACGGGTGGTTTGTAACAATAGTGGTCTGCTTGTGATCGAAGATCAGCAGTTCACTACCGGTCATGGTCTGGGAAGGGGTTGCGACTGGTTGTCAGTCTGGTACCATACTAGGACCCCGGGACCACATCCCAAGGGACTCGTCCAAAGCGTACAGATACTCCCAGGAGAAAAGGCAGCTTCAGCCGGAAGAGAGGCCTACCAAAGAACGTCGCTATGACACGTTTCGTCGATCCCTTCCCTCCGACCCTTGGGAAGTCGAGAGGCTTCCGAAGCTAGAGAGTCACTTTCCCCAACTTCTTGCGATTCTACTGCCTGCGTGTGCACTTACCCGGGTCGGAAGAAGATCAACAGTCAAAACAGCCGAAGTCTGGACCTTCCGCATCACTGCTTGCGCGAACCCTGCAGGAATATCGCGTTCGAGTCGATGCGGTACTCCCCCGCGAGCTGAGCTACACGGTCTGACGTAAACACCCCATATTCTACTGCACGCATCGGCTCGCTGGAAGTACATACATATGAAGTCAGCTCGCCTGTACGGCGTTCTATGCGGCGGAACGAACTCACCGATACATCATCACGCACAGCGAGCACGTACTGTATCGCAAAATCCGTGCGCACTAGTACCGATGCGGATTCTTCGACAGATTCTCAACGCGGTCTGGACTTGAGAGAGTTAAGACTGGGGTGACCTCTCAAGATCATCGGCCGTTACGTCTTGATGCGATTGCCCGCAAAACCGGTTATAATCTATAACCTCCTTCGCAAGCGAGGCGTGCCAGCAGCCAGATGATGTAAGAGGGCAGTCGAGAAGACCCAGGCCATCACCGAAGTGCCCAGCGCCCACCTTCCCGCGAATTGTGTATGTGGCCAGTGCGGGGAAACTACGCCGCGATTACCCTCAGATCTAGCTCATGAAGGGTATTAGTTGGACGCGAATGCACGGTGGTCCCGCGAGACTAGTCAGGTACGCCCATAGCCGACGGTTGCGCATCACCTGCACACAGGAAGCTGACCAGGTGGCAAACCACACCCCTCGTGCGAGGAGCATGTCAATGGACCTGGTTCAAGCTATGTGAGTCGTGCAGATAGATCACGGAGGTGAGTACTCACATCGAAACTTTTGAAGGAACAGGCCCATGTCACTCGTCGAGCGATCTCCAGCCGATCAATAAGCCTACCAATTGGATATACAGAAATACAGGTTCAATGATGACCATTGACACGCCACTAATACAGTCTCGTACAGCCTTCCGTCGTCCTGCTCGTTCTACTGAGAGCCGGTGGCATGCCTGCGAATACAGTCATCAGCGCATCTGCTACCATTTGGGAGTCACTAACAACGTACTTCTTGGTCCACTCCTTCGCTGTAGCGAGGAACTTCGCCTCGTCATTCTTCATGAGCTGCCATCGCGAAGAAACATCAGAAATTACATGATGTGCCTATAGTTGAGGATGCCCACCGCGGCAATGTCAGGCTCGAACGGGTCATCCGGACTGGGGTTGTTCAGCTTGTCCACGATCGTGACTAGAACTGCCCAAAAGGGTTGATGACATGCTCCAAGGTCTTGCGCGACGTGATAATTGCTTACCTGACGATAGGGTGACGGTGGGCTTCCACTGACGAAGACGGCAGAATCAGTATCGGCATATGCGACACAGGAGGCATTCGCTAGGGGGAGGATGCAGTCAAACGTGCACATCACGAGTTACCGACCTGATCACGAAGTACAGGCACACAGATATGGCCCTCTTCGTTAATTCCGGGGTGATAGATCTTGGTGGTAAACACGACCTGAAAGGATGCCCCATCCCAGTAAGCGCATAGCCTGGATGTTTTCAAGGACAAGGAAAATGACATAGATATATAGATAGAGGGGACGTACAGAAGGCGCCTTAAACGGGAAGTTCTCTGGAAGGCTCAGCGTGAAGTTAAAGGTTCCTCCCTTGTATGGGCTGTTTGACTGAATAAAGAGATAGTCAATCACATTCGAGGGTCTCTGGACGTGAATATGCTCACCGCAGCCTTGATCGAGCACTTCCACTCAAAAATGTTGTCATCTGGCGTCTCAATGGTCAGGCCCTACCAGCCTGTCAGGGGTTGGGCTCATGTATACAGAGACGCACTCACATCTATCGGGTTATTGGTGATGTCCCGTAGCTCCTACGCGAGCATGGACAACCAGATTAGCATGGTGGCTCAGAACCTTGCAGTAGCAGGACGATGAGATCATGAGAGTGGCACCTTCTGAATACGACTTCACGGGGTTCAGTTCAGTGACATTCTCCGCGGGAAACTGCAACGCACCGTAGCGCCGTCATATTGATATGCTCAACTCGGTCGATGAGGCGGATTCAGGTATGTGGGTGGTGGCTCAAAGTAGAGTGGCTGCAAGCGAGTGGCCGCGGGATCGGACCGTCGAGGCGCCTGCGACGCGACACAGCCGCTTGTACTCGGCATGTACTTCGGCGTCTAACACACCTCTTCCAACTCCCTCTTTGCCACCACCACCTCCTAGTCGTCTCACATCTATTTCAGCCCTTACATCGAAGTCAGACCCAAATCTGTTGCAATTCTGGCTACTCAATCAAGAGAAACCAAATACAAACGACAATCTGTTCACTCCGTGCATATTTATATAGCCGCCACACGCTCTTGTCGGAAGCAGTAGCGCAACAGGTTCTTAAGGGTCTGAAGTGAGTGTAGTCTGGTCTTATAGGAGTCTATCGCCAACAGGCGGTTTGACAAGGCTCGGTATGGAGGTCCCGTCCGCCGCCCGTGAAGCATCTCCTTCAGCTTCAGCAGCTGCCACCCCTCCCCCTGCACTCCTACCGGTACCACATCATCATCATCCAGCAAACAGTCGAAAGCGCAAGCATGCAGCAATTGCGCATGCCGCTGCATCCTCTCCAGCACCGTCTGATCCAGGGGCTGGTACTCCAGCCCCAGAAAATCTCGTCCTCAGTGGCCGACATGCCGACCTGGCTTCACGACCCCGCCTGACAATCTCGCGACACCCAGCATTCGTACCTGTCGCCCCTGCCTCACCTTTCCACACCACCGAGCCTCTCTGCTTCAACCGACTTGGTTTCCGTTACACGCCCGCCGGCCTCTCGCCACCTGAATCAACCCTGCCTTTCCGTACCATTGAGTCCAATCCCACCACCTTCCGTGTATCATGGGAAGATCGGAGTCCTTTCATTCGCGTCACGCAGGACGGATTCGGGCTGCAGGGCGAGAAGGGGTTTCGGAGCGCCCGCTGCAACGCCCCCATGCGCGAGGGCCGCTGGTACATGGAGGTGAAGATCGAGTTGGGTTCAGGGGACAAGCCTCCAGGGCTCAAGCGCAAAGAAGGTAGCCACGTCCGCCTCGGCTGGGCGCGGCGCGAAGCTCCGCTCAATGCTCCCGCAGGCTATGACGGGTACAGTTACGCCATGCGCGACAAATCGGGGGAGAAGGTACACCTCTCGCGACCGCGTCCGTACGGCCGCCCGTTCAAGAGCGGCGACGTCGTTGGAATGTACATCTGCCTCCCCCGCGGCGCAAACCTGACAAGCGCGACCCGTACGATCCCGCGCGTATCCAGCGCGAACGAATCGCCATCGAGTTCAAGGGTCAAGAGTACTTCGAGTCACTCGAGTATGCCCAGTCGAAGGAGATGATCGCGCTCATGGATGCGAATGACCGCGCTAAGGCAACGGACGCAAAGTCACTCCCGTCTTCGACGAAGAAGAGCGCGACTGTCAAAAATCTCCCTTCGACCGGGCGCGGCAAGGTTGGAGCCCCGGAGACGACACCTATGCGCCCCGTACCCACAATCGGTCCAGAGTCGTACATCGCGTTCTTCATCAACGGGGAATGCCAGGGCATCGCGTTCCAGGACCTATACGACTTTCTGCCTCTACGCACGCCGCCGAACAAGGCGGAACAAAAGAAGCAGCGCGCGAACAGGGAGGGCATAAGAGAGCACAAGGAGAACCCTTTCGACGACGGGACCCTTGGATATTATCCGTTCATCTCCCTCTTCAACGGCGCACAGGTGCGCATTAACCCCGGCCCAGATTTTGAGTTCACTCCGCCGCCCGACATCGATACCGTCGTGGCAAATCCGACAGAAGACATCAAGCCAAGGCCCGACAGCAAGCGTACATGGAGACCGGTCAGCGAGCGATACAGCGAGTTCATGAAGGAGCAGTGGGTGCTGGACGACAAGGAAGAGGCAGAGGCCAAAAAGAACCAGGTGGGTCCTTCATTCCGATGCTTCATTTCCATATACACGCCACCGACACCCCACCGTACAGCCTGCGCTGGAGGAAGAGCTGGCCCGAAAAGAGAAGGAGAAAGAAAAGGCAGAGCATCAGAAGGCGAAGCGCAGGTACCAGGCCGCGCCCAAGCGCGACCGCAAAGGCGGGATGAAAGCGCAGCACGAGGCGGACTCGCACAAGCGGGTTAAGACCGCCCCCGGGCGTGACTCGAACGCGAACTCGCACCGGAACTCGCCCGCGCTCGGCGCGTTCACGCGCATCGACCCCTCGGCGGGTGTGGGCGTGGGCGAGTGCTACGCGCCGCCGATGATCATCCCGAGCTCGGCGAGCATGCCTGCGCTGCGCGAGCGCGACATGTCGACGCCGGATCTGCGCGAGGGCAGCGAGCGGATCCCGTCGCCTGCGCCCACGGTCGCGTCGAGCATCGATGCGCAGATCGCTGGGCTGGCTGGGTACAACGACACGAGCGCGTACAACACGGACTACGAGGAGGAGTTGGTGCCCCACGAGCAGGATGTGGGCATGGACACCGACGGAGACGTAGCTGTTGACGACATGGACCCCATAGAACGGGCCGTCGCGTACATGACACGCTCATGATACATGTATGACCCAGTTGTGTCGCTGTAGAGTAGGTATCTCGTGGGTAATCGATGAGATGGAACGATGGTGCTAACAGTGAACGATATTACTGCACATTACACGGAATAGGTAGTAGATACAGCGAGGGTATGATTACTTAGCGTGTTATGGTGACACGGACACCAAGAGAGCGGCAGCAACGGACGACGAGAGGGGCAAAACATAAGGATAGTTGGCGCGAGATATAGTGAGATAGCACAGAGCGATCAGTTCCAGCGAGGAGGGGGCGAACGGACGACATAGCTGTCAGGTCACGGTCAGTGTCAAGTGTCATGGCACCGGATAGTCAGACTAGACGTTTGAGACTACACACCCAGTCGTGATTCCGTTGCCCTTGGAGATTTCGACCCTGATGTCCCACACGAGGTCGCCCGAAGCCGGCTCCCACTTGACGCTGCACCAGTTCCTGCGGCCCATGATGTACTTGCTCTTCGGCGCGGACCCGTCGGTGTCTCTTTCGAATACTGGAATCTGCGTTGATATCGACGATCATGATCAATGGATGAGTGTGTGTGATACACGACTTCACGTGGAAAGGCTGACCATGCATTCGTCGGTCTGCTCGTGGTGTAGCGTTCGGTGCGTCTTGGTGGCCAAAGTGGAGACCATAGTGATGACGCCGTTTGGCGGTCTACCACCTCCCAGTTCAACACGAAACTTCAGCACGGGTTCAGAGCGTGGACACTCACGGGGTGTTCACGATAGCACCTGTTTACCGAGGAGCGGCTGGTTCAGCGATTCAGCCTTCTACCAGACTGGCTGATGCACGTACTGGAGACGATGTTCACCATATACCGATGGTCCAACGGTGGAGGTATGTCCGGCTTCTTCTTCTCCTTGATCCATGTTTTGAGCAAGCCGACGGCCGCGCAGTGGACGTCTCCAGAGATGAAGCTGACACGTGCGTGTGTCGCCCGGGCGTACTGCTGAAGCTCCAAGATCAACCAGTTCCTCTCCCGCTGCACAGATTGACGTGGGATGAGCATCTGCTGGGAAGTTCTTGGAGGCGACTCGAACACAGTACCTTGTGTGACTTGGCTGTCCAATGGTCGTTCTGGCAAGAATATTGAGAAGGGATTGAGGACCTCACGGTTAGTAATACGCACCAGGTCATCGAGCAGCTCAGCATCAGCGTTGAACTTGTTGACGAACCCCGATAATCCAAGTGACCCGTTTCTGCCGAGCGCAACTAATGGGTTGAGTTTCGAGTCCAGGGCGCTCTCGAGGAACACCATGCGAGGGTACGCGACAGGGATACCTAACGGCCCCCATTCAGCATACATATCAGAACAAGACAAAGTGCATATCACACACCTGTCTGAATGATCATGTGTTCGACTGTACGCGGAAGGGCATGCATTCGGGTAAAGACTGCCTTGTACTCTTGCGGGCTGCAGACCTGGTCCTTCTTCCGCTCTGCCCTAGATGAATGGATGATTAGGTCAGCTACATCGAGATCAAGGTGAATGACTACGAAAAACAGACCTGCAGTCCAGGAGCAATATCTGCACATGTGGACCAAGCCATGACAAGAACGAGTGGGACGGGTATGGTATGAAAGGTCCATCTCCACCGATGATCAACGACTTGAACGGATGTCGCCTGTCATCCCTACCGTCGACGTCCACTGGGGTGTGTTATTAGCGACCACTCTCCGGCTGTGCATCAGAGACAGTACCGTTGATGAAACACTGGAATAGTAGGAAGTAGAAATAGCCTCGCGACCCGATGCTATAAAATGTCTTCAGGGATCTGCATCCTGCCCAGTGTGCACTACTTACTAGTTAAACACCGCAGAACGCATGAGGTCATCAGGGTCTGCAACAAGTCCTCATGGTAAGTATATATGTGAACAGAACGAGGCTCGAATGCTGACAGCTTCCAAATCCGTCGATCTTCCCGGCGGGACGAGCAAGTATTATCAGTTCAGGCAGTCACATTGCAGACTCATCCGGTGAAGCTTACCAGGTCTGCACAAGTGAGGTTAGCAGCACGTCATACCATACACACGCCCTATCAACCGTGCTCACCATGGTCATCTACAGCGGAGGCAGAGTCAGCGTCAAAAAACTCTTTGGGGACAGCAGAAGCTGAACATCGCACCAAGCATGTTCAACATCGGTCTGCGCATGCAACGCGTCAGCATACCCCAAACCTTGTGTCAGATGACGAGACCGTCGATACGTTTACGTACATTGTGCTGTTCGCGCGGGCAAATGCTCCGCTACGGAATGTCTGACAGTAGTGATTGAAGAAGAACCGGTCAATGGCGAGACGCATCTCGTCCGTCAGGTGATAGTTCCGCTTCGCCTCCGGCTTAGTCTGGGTGACCCAGTCTTGCATCTCCGGTTCTCGCACTATGCTGTCGCAGTAGAGCTGATCACCACCTCCTACCAATGCATGAAATGGCTCCTCGGCATGGTGTGCGAGCAGGTCCATCCAGACCGGGTCGTAGCCGCTTTTGAACCCGGGTCCACGGAAGTTATCAGGGTTCACACCCGCACTAAAGCCATTGCACTGAAGACGTCCTCGTGTCAGCAATTTGACAAACCAAACTCCGAGCTCATTTCGTGCTGACCGAGTAACCTGCCCAGCGCATATTTTGGTTGCGTCCTGGAACATGGAAGTTCAATTCAATACCGTGATTGATGGTATAGTTGATCTTCATCTCGTGCGAGGAGAGGGGTACCTCGATCATGAAACGCCAAAAAGTGAACGTTCTACCAAATAAGATGAGATGCCTCAGGGTATTGAAGACGACAAGGAATGAAACTTACCCTCCATTGCCGTAGTATACGTAAATCTCTTGACCTTCTACGCGTCGTTGTTCTGGGTCAGCCCGAAAGCTCTCACCCTTGATATTTACGCCGTTGGTAGCCTCGACGTTGCCCGGCGACACGATAGACATAGGGTCTGCTGGGTGGGGCGCGAGATCGAAGGACTGTCCATGGGTTCGAGTAGACGTGTGACGCTGAAGGTTCCCAGACATAGATTGATTCGGGTCCCAGTGATAAGTCAACGTCGGGACCGGTTCATAAACCGAACCCGCGTCCGCAGCTACACGCGCACCGCTCAGCAACCGCCGCATACCGCTGCGCGCGAGGGAAGGGAACACGAGTGACACTTACTGACAATCAACGCCGCGCCACGCCATATGCCCTGGCCGTCGACGGTGTCGTAGCGCAGAAGAGGACCGCACATGAACTGGAGATGTGGCGACATGCGGGCGACGCGGAGGTGCCTAGAGCGTTCGACGGCGTTCATGTTCGCGAACATCGAGTACGTCGAGTTGGCCGTCCCGGAGAGCGTAGACTCGGTGCGAGACGTCGTCTCGGACGCGTCGGCATGGTTCGGGAAGGGATATCCGGAGTGCAGCCATGAAGGATCCTTGGGGGGAAGGGGGGCGGGGCGCCGGGGCCGATGGAAGGGACAGGCGAGGGGGGTGGTAGGAAGCCTCCAATGAAGGGCTCAGCCATGGGACCAACCTCTTCGACGGGTTGGAACCTGCCATCGGGGCCTCTGTGAGGTGAGCTCCAGCGCGATTCATCCTACGCACCCGACGCGGCCGACGTCAACGGAGAGATGCTCGCGAGCGCGAGTGGACGGAAACTTGCCTTGTTCGCACGGTGCCGCGCGTGCCATCCTGGATTATCCATATGTTGTCGTGTGCGTGTGCGTCGCGCGAGTGTTTCGCTGAGGAGAAAAGTATTCCAAAAGCAAGTGCGAGACGAGATGAGATGGGGGCGAGTTTTGAGAGGCCCTGGCTTCGGCAAACACTGCCGTCACACTGCTTTCAAACCAGCGCCAGCAAACCCCGCGCTAGGGTTTCGCCTCGAAGCCGTCGGCAAACCGTTCTCCCACTCATCTCTATTCGATCGAGCTTGGCAAGTGGCCACAATTAACCTGTCGTGTGCCCTCATAGATCCGATAGGCCTCGTAATAGCTTCCTCCGCGAAAACTCACGCGGTACAAGCTCATTCATTCGTGAGTATCGTAGCCCTCCAGCCCGGTTCCTCGACATCATCACCTCTCCCCGTCTACCCTGCGTGCTCCACCGCCGTTGTAACCAGCTTGCCGTTGACTATCATCGTCCTGAACATCTCCGGTACTGGGTGTTCGTTGAACACGCCCTCCTCCTCGCCCTCCACAGGCAGGCTGATGTTGATAGCACTGCACTTGGCTGTCGTGATCTCGACGTCCAGGCACTCCTTCGACAGGTAGATTTGGCCGGAATCTGTAGAATCCAGCTGAATCGTGGGCGCCTTTCCGGTGATCTGCAGCGCGAATGATGGCGAATTTGTCACCGACACGGACGAGATGACCGACTCGACGAGGACGCTCGTCTTCGTGCAATTCACTAACGGCATCCCACGGGTCAGAAGTCGGGCCGGGTTTGAGGCAAGGATGAAGCCGAAGAACCCACCTAGCGTGATAGCGTTGACCTTGCCCTTGATGACAATCGTCGAGTTCTTGCAACCGTACAAGTTCACCGTTTGGTTGATTCCTACATCCTCAACATTAAGAGGGGATTGGTTCTCTTGGTATTCCTGACAATACCTGATTGAGTGTATAAACACGCCTAGCTACGAAAGCAACTCACGATCAACCACTTGTTGCCCTCGAGCGCAAACTTCGGCGGCTTCTTGCCTGCCAGCGCCTGCGGTTTACTCGGCTTGACCGGCCGTTTGACAGGTGCTATCCGTGCGTTAGCCTCAGCGTTGATCCGGGGATAGACTCGAACTGACCGGGAGCAGAAGGTGTACTAGCAGGTACGACACCGCCGGCCCTCAGCGCAGGATTCTTGTGCGTCATCTCGCTCTTGTCAACCTTCCGCAAGCCCCTTGTGACATCCTCTCCCTTGTTGAGCTGCTCGAACACGGCGGAGATCCCACCGGCAGGAGCAGGCGCGCTTGCAGCAGGGGGAGGAGGCGGACCCGGAGGCGGAGGTGGTGGGGGCGGTGGAGGTGCACCGCCTGCCGGTGCAGCAGGTGCAGACGATGCCTTGTATTGTGACACTGCTACGCCCTGAAGCAAAGCGTCTCAGACGAAGCTCACAGAGCTACCGGTCAAGGGGGGCCTCTCACGTTCGGGTTCCAGACGAGTCCGGTAGTATGGTGTTCCATAACATACTTGCGCAACTCTTCAAGCAATGAGAGGTAGCTCTTCACCCATTCCGCGTGTTTGGGGTCCCTAAACATCGTCATAAGCCCCAGTGCGTAGGAAAACATTTGTCGAGACCCTACTTCTCTTTGAACTCCTTAATTACCCGGTTGCCATAGAATTGTGTTGAGTCTCTGATCTCAGCAATAAACGGACCGGGTTTCGGAGACTAGATAGACGTTTCAATGGAAGCCTTGAGGTCTCACAACAAAGAAAGTACTCACGACTGTGACCCAACCCACGGAGGGCGCGCCCTCCGCAACAGTAGACAGATGGTTGAACCACTCCCTGTCCTTGCGATTGTTCTCCTTCGCCCGCGTGATCGCCTCAATGTCCTTTTGCAGCGCCCCGAGCAGCTTCTCGAACTCGCTCTGCTCCGGCTTCTTGCACGATCCGGCGATGTGCAGCAGCTCCCGCAGGTCCTTGAACTCCTTCTCGACCAGCTCGACCTACATCCACAACAACACCATCCCGCGCAGCCCGTCTCTGAATGAACGGCGCGTCCCCGATCGATAGCAGACTGGCAGAACGCACCTGCTCGACGACCGATGCGCTCGCGAAGCTCTTCGTGAGCGCGACGAACGGCTTCAGCTTGCCCTCGATGATCAGCTCATCGAAAACGACTACACTCCTAGGGTCCTCGGCGGGCACAGCAGCCTGCGGCGGGGGCGGAGGCGGGGGCACAGGCGTCGGCTCGGCGTTCGCAGATGAGGGCGAGGTGGCCGCGCCGGCCGCAGTTTGCGCAGAGGGTGGGAGGTAGGAGGTCGCGAGCGACGCGAGGTCCTCGAGCCGGGACGTCGTCGCCTCGAGCCTGCATGCACACCGACGGTCATAACCATAGTCAGTGCGAATTCATCTAGCTAGCACATTGACATTCGACGGTCCGGCTGGATAGTGATGCGCACCTCTTGATGATAGTAGCAAGCGAGTGCAGCCCGCCGGACGCCATCGGAGAATGTGTTTGTGACTGCGTGGTGTGTTGCGGAGTGAGAGGTCGTTATCTGAGAGGAGATGGATGTCCAGATGCAATGCGGCTGAGTGCAAGTGCGACTGCCTGCTATGCAACGCGCGTGGCGAAAGCGGAACAGACCGACAACCTTTGATCATTCCTTCGGCGAGCAGCGATCGCCTTCGCAACTTCTTCAGATTGTGCTGCTGCAGTCCTTGGATCTTGTTTCTCACTAGCCTGCAGGCGATAACTAACACACAGACTCAAGCATTGATCAACTTGGTTGACTCTAAACGTCTTGTCTGTACATAGCCATCCTCAGCTACTTCGTTGAGACTTGAGAACGAGCTAGACAGCCATCATGATCAAGTTACTAGTAAACAAGCTACACTAGTAGATCCAAGCAGAGCTGCAGCAGATTGAGAGGCAAAGCACGACGCAAGTTCTATCTATGGGCCGACCTCATCTTCCTCTTGTTCGTCATCTTCGGACTGTTTTTGTCTCTCGCGGAGCTTTTTTTTCGCCTTCTTCTTTCGTCGCCGTTCGCGCTCGATCTGCTTGGCCTTCAATATTTCTTGCTTCGACAAACCGGGGTTAGCGAGCGCATCGAGCTACAAAGAAATTCTCAACGACTGGCGACAACATGACGACGAATCCTCTTGCCTTGTCCAGCAAGATTCTCCTAGAAAGCATCCTGTTCTGCTTCAACGAGCGCGTTTCGTGGCATGATACTCGGATGCCAGTGGGTTTGTGTAGCAGCTGAACGTTGTTCTCTGTCTTGTTCACAGACTGCCCACCAGGGCCGCTTCCTGTGAGCAGATAATATATGCATTAACAGACGATCTGGTATAAGCACAGTGGACCCAGCACCTCGGACAAACGACTCCTCAATATCCTCCTCCTTCAACTCTGGTAGCACACGTTGCTGATGGGCTTTCTTGAGCTGGGAGTAGAAACGTGGTATCTTCGAAGGGGACGCGCTCGACTCAGACTGCTCTGGGCTGGTCATGATTGACAGCACCTGGTTCAGAACTGTCAAGCAGACGACGAGATGACTATGAAGGTCGACTCACTTGACTTGGCCATCCTGCTTCCTCGCACTCCTACTTGATTGTGACTTGACTTGCTTGATAGTATCATTAGACCCAAGCTCAATGTGCTCGGTGATATTCAACTCTGCATGATGTCGATAACAGCTTGTGACCCGTCAGTTGTGTGAGCACTTACCCCAACGTCCCTGATCTTCTGCCACCGCGCCGTCCACCTTCCGAGCCTGCACAACATTCTTCCGGAGTACATCAGCAATCTCCCTCACCAACGTAACCTTCTCCTCGAACTGTTTGGGGTCTATGCTGGCGCTATACGGAAGGACCTCGTTCCGGATTTTCAGACGGAATGCTGAAGCAACGTGGTAAGCACCTTGCTGGGAGACACACGCACAAAACACGCTCACCATTCCGTACGAGGGGGTCCCCAGAAAATGTCGACGCCGACGCCCGTAGTGCTGAGCGATAGGCAGAGCGAGCAGATGCTAGAAGAGCCTGAGGGTTGCTCATGGTGTCCTGGAGCTGTGGAAACCAGTTGCCAGTGAGACTTGAGGGAAGTCGGCGCGCATGTCACCGTTTCGTCACATGCACGTGCTGATCGGACGAGATCTCGCGCGAGATTGGGCGCGAGTCACGTCCGAATATGGTAATCCCTGTAGAACGTCGCTGTAGGGGAACCGCCCACTTTTATCCTTGTTGTAAAACAACCGCTGCGCACTTTGTCAAAGTGAATTCACAGTACCTATAAGTATGCCGTACGACGCGTGTTTGTGCTTGAAGCAGAAAATTCCAGCCATAAATTGAGCCTGCAGCCTGGCTACAACCGCAGCATCCTGCAAACAGACGGTCCCCGACGTCTTTGCCTTCTTCTCTTCCCAGAAACATTGGCAGCACCTCTCAAGGACCATTTTCTCTTACTCCAAGGCCTTTAGGGGAGTACGTTGCTCGTGGTAAAGATGGATTGTCGTGTTCCTGAGATAGAGTCTCACGTGACACCCGATTACAGTTTGTTGAATCGTTGGACGCGCCTCGGAGTCTGAACGTCCTCTCTTCATCCCGTACCACCACCATCCCCCGCCCCGCTTCCGTGCGACTTAATCCGTCCTCGTCCCTCGCCATCTTGCGCCTCCCTCAAGCTTCCGATCACCACCCCACTAGTTTGAGCACTACTAGGCACAATGTCTGCTGCAAAGAAGTCCACTACTGCGAAGTCGGCCAGCACCAAGAAGTCTGCCGCACGGGCCGCTCCCACTCACCCCAGCTGGATAGATATGATCAAGGTTTGTCATAGCGATGCTCTGAGGGGTGCTTTAGCGACATGTTGTGCTCTGTTCTTTCTCTGCGCTGCACGGCGGGCACAGTTGGATCCTGCGACCAAAAGGAGTAGGGTGTAGGGCATAGCCCCCCGCCGCGCGCCACCTTGGCCCGTCATCTAACGTCTTATGGAATTCTGGTCTCGCGACGTTGCTCGACCCCTTCATAGGCCCCCTTGGTACATATTGTGCACTCTAGAGGAGAGCTGACTTCGCCGTTTTGTTTTTTGAAGGAATGTATCGCTGCTCACCCAGAGGATGCTCGGCAAGGCGTCTCACGCCCTCAGATTAAGAAGTATGTCTCTCGGCCGCGTCCCCTCTTTCTTTCTGACTCTTTCTTCTACAAAGGTATGTTGAGGACACATACGACCTCGAGATCGGCAACGCACAGATCACCCAGCTCAGCAAGGCCATTACCAGCGGGGCTGAGAAGAGTATCTTCGTGCTGCCGAAGGGTAGGTTTCCCGCGCTCATTACCTAACGACCGGATTTGTGTAACAGCATATATCTAGGTCCCTCCGGCCGCGTGAAGCTTCCGCCTAAGACGCAGCGTCCTGTTGAAGCGTTAGCCAGCAAGGAGGTAAGAGTGCGCAATGATGTCCCGTGGCTGTGTCTCTCGGTAGTAATCGGGTTGATAGAACAAGCCTGACTCTAAGCCCGCTAAGGCTCCTGCCAAACCAAAGGCAGTCGCAAAGCCCACAAAGAGCACGGCCAGCAAGGCCGCTGCCACTAAGAAGACTACGGCGGCGAAGAAGCCTGCTGCTAAACCCGCCACGACGAAGAAGGCTGCCCCTGCTAAATCTACCACGGCGAAGGCCGCAGCCCCCAAGGCCAAGGCTGCCCCAGCGAAGAAGCCCGTCGTGGCCCCTAAGAAAGCACCTGCAAAGAAGGCTGCTGCCCCGAAGAAGACTACTACTGCAACCAAGCGAGACTCTGCTAAGAAGGTAGGCTTAGGCACGATAAGTTGTCTTGGAAGACGGGCTGACGCAAGCACCTTCAGTCTGTTACGGGCAAGGCGCCCGCAAGCAAGAAGACGACCTCTCGTGCATCCACCACGAAGACAACGTCTCGCAGCGCAAGGGTATGATTTTATTGATGTGCTCAAGAACGCCTCACTCACCGTAACGCAATCGTGTTGTATACACAGGCTGCCAAGAAGTAAGTGGCTGCGCCCTTGACCGAACCAACGCTAGCTAGTCTATCTATTTCTCTCTCGTTGTGCACCCGTTCCGTTCTGCCTCATATCGTCTTGCCCTGTCCTTGTTCTTGAATCTTGCCTGTCCCATCCTCTATGAATATGTATGTATGCCTTCATGCGTGCGCCGGCGCTCTACACATCTCCACGTCTAGCTGTGTCCTCTGCGCCTCACCGCCGCGTCCCTTCATGTACTCAATACTATGATGTATCCTCCTCGTACTGCGTCGGGTCGTCCACTTACACATACACGCATATTGTATGGACTTCCCTCATAGATTTCCTACGTGTTTTGCGCATGAGTGACATAATCTCTGTTGTACATACGCGACCTATTCGGACTGTCTCCGGTGCACTTGTTTGCTCGCCTGGATCATCGAGGTAAGGTTCTGCTTGCGACTCACCGTTTCTACTCACGATATGTCAAGAGTTGTTTGACCTGAGACTGATACATCGAACGTGAACCGAGCCCAGAGACCATCAATTCTCCGAGAACTCTTAGTGTCAGCTGTTGCTTACCGTGAATGACATAGGGGTTTCGTTGACGAACAAGTAGGTGAACGTTATACCCATGATTTTCAGTACCAGTGTGGCACACCGCATAACCCGGAACCGGTTCGTTTGGAAGGGGCGCTCCTGGCCGCGCGGAACATTTCAAAAGCTGCGTCCTTGGGGAGGTGTCTCATAGCTCGTCCTGCCGAAATTGTCTCGTTCCCAATATCGGAAAATAAAGATCGAGAGACGTAGCAGACTACTGGGAAATACACGCAAGTAAGCTCTCACGTCACAAAGGCTCACCTATTTTGTTTCCTCTTCAGGAGAGGCCCAGTGCGAGGATCGAGTGAGATGAGGGTTGAACCTACAAAGACCTGGATATGAATAGCAGAACAGCAAACAAACGTTGCGAGTGTACAATAGAGCGATGTAGCGAGCCGACAACCAAAGTCCCGAGTCCGGAGATTGGCACTCCGTTGAAATGGGATAGGAATGCGACGAAGCATCCGTGGCCTCCGGATCTGTCAGTGCGTGACAAGTATATGCGTATCCAACCGGGAAGCCGTCGTCGCCGTATGTATGCATCGTGGCGTCATGGGTCGTAAGTACTTTTTGCAAGACGAGTCCGGAGGGCGAGCCGCTGCAGCTCCGCCGGGTCGTCAGGAGTCCCGGCAATGTGTCGATCACCATCATGACGCCTGCGCCTTCTCTCGTCTCCGGAGTGTCTCCTTCTCCTTCTCAGTCTCCGTCCTGTCCGTCTCCGCGCCAGTGTCTGCGCCGGTGTCAGCACCGGTCTCGTCTTCGTCATCCTCGTCCACGTCCGCCTGCTCCGCCCACCAGCGACCCGCCTGCAGGGCGAGAACCCCGGTGAGGGCGACGCTGCAGACGAGGTGCGACGACGCGAGCTCGAGCGTGGGTTCGCGCAGCGTAGCAGGGAACCCGGGGAAGTTCTTGGCCGCAGTAGGCGTGGAGAAAGGGAGGGGAAGTGTTGAGAAGTTCTCAAACAGGTCTGCGATGCGACCAGGGCATCCCCGCGACACTATTAGCGGTGGGAATACTCAAATCATGACGACACACGATACGCACTGGGGAGTACAGAGTAACCGTACATGGCGGCGGCGGTGAGATACAGGACTGCGCATGACGCGGTCAGCGCAGCTCAGCCGAGAGGTACACGTACGTGAAGGGTTAATCGGCACTCACAGATACTCCCGCCGTCAAACATCAAGTTCCCTGCGCGACCGTCCCGCAGACTCCAGAGGATGGTAACGCCTCCCACAATAGCGACTGCGGCGTACAGGTATGCAAGCTGGGGCACGCCGTGCATGAGGATAGAGTAGTAGGTCGCGGCTGTCCAGAGCCTGCTATCCGTCTGCGTCTCGGGCGACTTCCATAACGTGAGCGAGTCCGCTATCCAATGGGTGAAGAGCAGGCCTATGCATGTGTATAGCACAACGGGGAGCGTGGACGGATAGATGGCGGTCAAGGGTCGTGCGCCGCGGTGGGAACAGAACATGTCAGCGACGCGTTCTGTCGCGGGAAGCGCGAGCGCGCGAGTGGAAGTTGGGAGGGACATACCGAGAAGAAAAGAGGTCGCGCTGACCACGACACTCATGCGGAGACCCGCCATCGTGTGCTGGCTGTTAGGCGGGAGTAAGAGGGAGGAGGAGAGGAGGATAAGGTGCAGTGCGGGGAAGGAAGGGGCTTGTGATTCCAGCGAAGCAGCGCAATTTGCCCTAGCGCGCGAGCGGCTGGGAGCGGCCCGCACGCGCCAAGCACCCATTCGGAATATTCCGACTCATGAGTCTCTTCTTTTGGCAGGAGTCTTTGCTACCCTCTGCGCCTCACTATTACTCTCTCGTACACCTGCAGTCCGACGGCCATTATTGTGCGAGGATGCTGTCGGTCACCTGCAAGGGGGTAAAAAGCGTTGCTGCGTGCACGCTTCGTTGTCGTGCACGCCTGCCCCAAGACATTGCGCGGTGCACGCTGTCCACCACGTCTACTCCTCTTAACTCGCAAGCCTCTGCTTCTCTTCCATGGTTCGTTGACCCATCCGAATCTGAGCCCTCTGCACTGTCACCATACACTCGTCGTGCGGGTCTCCCACAAGCTCCTACGAAACCTCTACCCCCTCTTCCCTCCGAACTCCCACCTGACCATCCTATCGTCCGCCTACATGCTGATTTGAAGGCTTCGCCTCATCTTGAGCCTGGTACTCTGCTGGTTCGCGCCCCAATACCTACCGCTGTGGGGCCTCCGTTGCCAGAGTCAATGCCGAGAGGACGGAGGAGGAGAGGCAGGACTTATGTAGGCGAAGGTGTATCTGAAAACATGGGTGGCATCTGGGAATGG
Source organism: Fomes fomentarius (assembly GCA_022606135.1). Taxonomy (NCBI): domain Eukaryota; kingdom Fungi; phylum Basidiomycota; class Agaricomycetes; order Polyporales; family Polyporaceae; genus Fomes; species Fomes fomentarius. The sequence goes on from JABYQN010000001.1 coordinate 983,963, forward strand.
CTTGTTATTGCGCAGGTACCGTCGTGGACTACTTCTCTGCTGTCTTTCTACTCACTCATGCTCGACGTGCGTAGGTGAAGGAAGGAACGGAAAACCGGGGCGCGATCGAGAGTGTCATTCGGGTAGTCCGGAAGGCTGTAAGCCGCACAACTACCCTCGCACGCCCCAAACCTGACTCTCGTCACCTCTAGCTGCTCACGGCGAACCCGCCTGTACCTCTCCCCCGAACAACAAACGACGGGTGAATGGCAGCCATTGGGCGATGGTTGATGCAGGTGATTTTGCGGTACACATTCTGAGCCAGGAAGCCAGAGAAAACTACTTCCCTGAGCGGAGGGAATGGTAATGGTCGGCCATTGGAGGTATGTCACAACTTGATGTGCGTGGCGGGCTGTATTGACGTCGCGAGGTGTCAGGTATTATACTGTAATATACTTACTCTCGTATAATTTGCATCTCCGTCCAGTGGGCGGGTCTCTTCACTCCAATCGTCCATGGCGATCGTAATATGCGCACATATTCAACGACAGTCACCAGGATCCTTCTAACCACTAGATCAGTGGCATTCACATGTTCATGAAGTTGAACACGCTAGTTGAGTTGGAACAATCAGGAAATGAAACCTACTACGGCCTATGTTTTTCCCAAGCTACGCAATCGCACCGAATAATTCCTCCACCTTTGGATTACCACCGCCGTGGCCACCGCTCACCGGATTAACCAGCGCCGAATCCTCAAGCGCAAGGATACGTATAGGTCACGGTGACGTCAAACAGGAATTGCTCCTCCCCGTTTGATCATTGCGCCAATCCGTACCACCAAGTATCTCCCACGTCTCCTCAATGCTCCTCTAAAGACGTCATTGTGGTCCACCCAGATGCATATAAACCCTGTGGTTCTCCTTCTCAGGTTTTCGTACCAACATTGTATCCTTTCTATCCCCTTCTTACTCTTCGCGACCCTACAAGGATCCCTAATGTCCCTCAATGACAATGACGTTACTCTTGGCGGCAACCGTGGTGTTGACCTCTACCCCGGCATCGCAAATCCCACCCCCTCCACTCAGGCCGACCCGCTCAAGACAAACTTCGTGAGTTCGTTATTCCTCAGGGGGGATTAGGTTACGAAGTGTCTAACCGGTCGGATGGCTCACAGGTAACTGATCCTACCGACGCTACCACCGGTGCTGGTGCAGGCCCGCACTTCAACGGGGCCCGCGATGCCGCACGTAATTTCAGCCAGTCCGCGGGCGTGTGCGAGGGTCGCCCGGACATCATCGAGTCGACGCACATCGACCCGCTCAGCGAGAACTCCAACAAGGGTGCGTCGCTGTTCTCTTGCCTTCAGTCTCCTCCCATCTCAGACTCACCATGGCACTACAGATGACGGCTGGGCGAACGCACAGTCGACCGGCACAGGTGCCGACGTCGGCGGACGCGTGAGCGGCCTCGCACAGGGCGTGTACGACACCGCTGCGTCCGTTGCGACTGGTGCTACGAATGTGGCGTCGGGCGTCGCACAGTCGGCGTACAAGTACGTTGCGGGTGACGAGAAGAGCCGGCAGGTTGGCAAGGAGTCGTCCGTTTGAGCGAGTGGTGATAATTGTAGCATTAGTAGTGTATCATCAGCAATGCGTGATTTGTGTATTTTTGCGACGTTCATGTACGAACACGACAACCTATGTAATCGGTCGTCCTTCCCTAGCACGTCCATAGACTAACGATTGGTCTGTGACAGCAGGCATCTCGCCAGCCAATCAAGACGAGTGCTGGAACCAGAATCACTGAGCGACCAGAGGGTCTTGGTGTGAGAGTAGGAGCCCGGTCGATGAACCCTCTCTTCTCATGTATAAGTACTGTCTGCGGAGCGACCGGTTCGGATAAGTGTCGGCAATCGCGATGGACTGGAGAAGTTTCATAACCGTGGGAGTTTAACAGAGTCCAACTTGGGCGCCAACGGATCCGCGACAAGTTCGACGCGTCTTGACGCGCAGTGCACAGTGTGCTCTCCAACGTCGTATAAGTACATCGCATATTGCTGTGGCTTGGAAGAGCGAATTGCGAGACGCCTTATGGCTTTGACCCAGGTATCTATGATCCGCCCGTAGGTATCTGACCGATGCTGAAGTTCCTAACTCGCTAGGAGGAGTCGGTATTCAAGTCTACCACGAACGTCGCGGGCAAAGGGAAGGCACCCATGCGTCGTGCACTTCGTGTCGGGAAGCTGATGCAGGTGCTGAACGTTCCTGTGGACGTGTTCTTCGAGGTAAGCTCTTTTTAAGCTTCCTTGAAGTTCTCTCCCAACCGCGGCATTGATATTGACGCGCCACTGGCCACAGATCGCATCGCACCTGGATCCCTTGGACATCCTCCAGCTCTCTCGCGTCTCCATCCAGCTACGGAACATGCTTCACTCCCGGTCCGCCCGCCACGTCTGGCTCAACGCGCGCAAGAACCTCTGCCCGCCGCCGCCCGAGTGCCCCTCGTATTTGAGCGAGGCGCAGTATGCGTATCTGTTATTCGAGGTACACTGTGTGGTAAGTCCGCTGTCGATTGTGTATCCCCAAAGGGCGTCCGTGTATGTTGACCGTTGTGACAGCATTGCGGTGAGGACGGTGGGCTGTACGTTCATTATGCTGGTGGGGTGCGGCTGTGTCGCGCATGCTGGAACTCTAAGTAAGCTGTGCCCTCCCCCGTCCAACCGACGCCGTTTGCGTGCGATGCTGACGTCTCCTCGCCGTTGTCTGCACAGGATCAAGAGAGGCGGCAAACTCGCCAACCAGGCCGGCTTGAATGATGCGGCCGCGCTCAAAGTCATCTTCAAAATGCTGCCCGAAGCTACACAGGACGGTCCGGTCTTCCTTTCGTATCGTTATATGTATGTTCGTGTGCTGAGGGGTTTGGTGAATTGCGACCAGGTACGGCTCCGCGCATGCTCGACCTCGCTCGAAAGCAGAACGCGGTGACATTGTTCTACGAGCCCCACTTTTCTGATGTAGCTCGGCGGTATCGCGAGATCCAGAGCAAGGGCGACCATGCCGCCGTGCAAAGGTTTGTAGATGAATGCGAGCAATTGCGGCTGGATAGACTGAAGGTACGTCGTCCTTGCCTGCTTCGGTCTCTTTTACTGTGTCTCATATTCACTCTAGTTCCGTAACGCTGTTGCACGGTGGTACCATGACTGGTGTGCGCATCGAGATCAACTTGACAAGTACGCGGAGGTCGCACGCAAGAAGGAGTGAGTCTCGATCCGCTCCCGTGAGATGTGCTCACCATCCGGCCACTACAGTATCGTGACGAAACTCCGTGAAGCCGGCTTCGAGAAATGCAACTACCCCACGCACAACTCGCAGTGGGATACACTGATGGCGCAAGCGTGTGCATTGGATCTCAAAGTCGTTTCACACAGTATGCGATTCTTGCCTCTCCTGTAACAGCCGGCTGACGGTTACCGTTGGCCCAGTGGCGGTCTGGGAAGATATACGTCCGAAGATGATAGAAATCCTTGAGAACGAATGCACAGCCAGAGCAAATTGTGCAATTGCCACCAAATGGCAGGGACGGCGCACACAACTGCGTTTCCACTACGACAAGTTTTTGATGCAGGGGCGCGATGACGACCCGGACAAACGCACGCTCCCGAACTTTGCAGGGGCAATCGACCTGCCGTGCATGAAACGGCTGCTCATGTCGGAAGAGCCTGATGCTGACATCACTCGGGCGCAGTTCGCTGCCATCGAGAGCGTGCTTCGGGAAGAAGCGGAGGCCAGTCGCGCGAAGCTCAAGAAATACTTGGTGGGGGTTCTGCAGTCCCCGCCCGGACCAAAGCCTCCTGCCTTGAATTGGAATTGGAAAGCAGAGGAGTCGTGTCCTAGCGCGGATAGCGCGTCGCGAGCGGTGCGTTCGGCTGAAGAGGATAAGCTGCAAACCGAAGGCGAACTTCTGAACAGCCCATGTTCTGTGTTCGTCTGCAACTGGGGCCATTACGACGCCACCACTCCATGCCATCTGACATACTCGTACCTGGGCCTGCTCGAGCACTGGCAGGCTGCGCTTAGCACGATGCCATGGGTGCCCCGTGCATGCGTGAGCGATCTTCGCGAGCTTGTGCCATATCTGCTGAAGACACTCGGGCTCTCGGAGGAGACGACGACGCATCTCAGTCTTGATGAGGTGCTGCAATCTGGACGGCTGGAGTGCAGTTGTAGAAAGGATTTGTTCCCGGAGTACGCGGAGACATCGGTGCCGAAGGTCGTCATACTGGGCAAATTGGTGCGTGGTCGAAAGGGAGAGTTGCTCCGGCTGTGAAGAATTGATTGCAGTTTTGTCGGCCAGCTTGAACATCTGGCTATGTCGCCTTGTCCTTCGAACAAGGCTAAACGCAGGTAAGTTGATTTCTCGCAATGTATTCGGTTAGTTTAACGATGCGCATTTGACAGGGGCTCTGCACGGGTCACTAAACATCGTATTACTCTGGTACCGGCGGGTGATTCGAGGCCGTCAGCCGCCAAGTAGGATCTGCACATGTTAAATTATGCTGGATGATGCGAATTTCGCCGCGGTTCATTTTTTATATCATTTGACGTGCGACCTGCAGTGCAAGTATTTTCATCACCTCCAGGTGAGATGGTCTCAGGGCCTTCAACTTGGGCACTCTGCTCGTCCTACCTGCGCTTAGGTATTGTCGTACGCCGTTGGCCCTCCGGTTTGCCGATGTCGTCTTTGATCGCGGACATATCAATTGACTTTCATGTGAATGTCTGAGCGGCCAATGTCCGTGCTCTCGCCCAGCACTTGTTCGGCTGCTCGACGATCTCCGCCTCCAGAGAGGCTGCCAGTGCTGACCGGACGTTTCCTCGCTCTTCATGTCTGCCCTTTTGATCTGTCTGTCAGCCTCTCGCCAACTGACTGCATATAAGCCAGTCCTCCGCACCATTCCCTCCTCACCTAGAACCACTATCTTGCATGCTTGAGGCCTACTACCACCCAACTCGTCCACCAATACCTCATGTCCGCTCTAAACATGGGTGGATGGCCACTATGGCTATTCCACCCGACACGCCCTCCTGATCACTCAAGGCCCCAGCCGCATCGATATCCTTCGATCAGCTCGATGTCCAGGTCCGGGGCCGCCTCCCGATGGCGCGCTCGCGTGCGCCCGCCAAGTCCGCACCCACCTCCATTCTCTGTCCTCTCAAGACGCACTTCCCACTGGCATCGGCGGCTCTCTTGGGTATGTCTTCGATTTGGCAACTGTCACCTGCCCCGAGTCGCCACATGCTGAAGGATGATGTCCCCAGGCTGAGACCGCCATGCGAGCAAGTCGTCCGGATTGCAACGGAGGAGGAAGCGGCCAAATGCGAGACCGTAATGGCAACGGTGCCTGCGAGCCTGCGAGGTGTGTTCTTCTGTAGCCCATTGGTACGATCCTCATAGACTGACCCACAGAACAGGCCTGGCCCCGGTGCTGCGCCCGATGGCGTCTAGGTGCGGTCAGGGTGTGTTGGTGCATGAGTTCCCGGGTCTGTTGATGGCTAGTCCATCGTAGACTTGAGCAGGTCCTCCGTACTTATCGGAGATGAACCCTCCTTGTGCCCTCCCCCCTTGACGTGCACTGTTCGCCATTGGAGTGTCAGCATACTCTGCCATTGCGGTTATTTTCTCTTCATCCTTTCTTTTCCTTCCGATCTTCTTCGATTCTCGTTTCGGCCATTGATCTACTGCATAGCCTATGATTGGATTCGGTACAGCCTGTTGTTTCGGTATGACATAAACCATAAAATCTGGGGCCTGCGCGAGGCCTCCTCGCAAGGGCTCCTATATAAAGTCGCTTCAACTTCTTGTCACACTTCGGAACACCACTTCAAGTTCAACCACTTCGGCAGTCAGTGAGACGTGATTTGTGTCTGCTCCCCTTCAAGGATGTCGTGGCTCTAACTCTTGGCATTACGTGGAAGAACTTGTATTAACATTCCTTTCGAAGTCCTAAGCTAAGCTGTCATATACCGCTCATTTCCCTACTCGTCAAGACCCGGGCTATAGCAAAAAGGTATTGTATTTAATGAGTTCTCCCAGATATCCACGTACTACCTTCATACCTCGCACGCGATACAGCCTGGGCCCTCGACAAGGCGTGAAACATTGCGACGAAAGGTCGATATAATTCCAAGCGAATGTCGAGGCTACTATGTTCAAAGCCTCCCTTGTCATCCTGTACGCAGATATCAATAAGGAAGACGGGACAATTGTTTGAACTTGTGCAGGCTAGCAATACGTTGGCTATCGAGTTAAACGGTGCCTCAACGATAAACTGATAGATATAGGTACAGATACCTACACCACTACAAGCCTGGGAGTTCTTGACGCCCACGAGGATGCATCGTGAAAACCCTACATCACGATGCAACTTCGTGAGAAATTCGTGAACTGCGAACTTCGTGAATGTAGTCATGTAATACACGTAGTTCACGTTCACGCAATAAAGTCGTTGAAACTACGAACCCATGTCGGGCGCGTCCACGGTTTCCTCCGAACTATTTCGAACTCCGCCCCAGCCTTGTGAGACTTAGGCAAATTTTCTGTGCATGCTCTCTTCCCTCCATGACTCAGTCCGTCACTACTCGAGATGGCCCTTCAACTCTCTTCATCTCTGGGTCCTATGAGCTGCTGTTCTGCCATGGCTGGTATTGCTACCTGTGCATGCTCTTGGCTGGGGTCTTTGTTCCACTCGGACTGTGTCTCGTGTCTAGGCTTTGATCACGACTTGGATTCTTGGTCTAACGCTGGTCTAATGTGCTTGCAAACTGGGTGCTAGGCTCTAGATCTGTTGAGCTATCCTGACTCGATATCTGGTGCACTGTTCTCTATTCTCCTGTGGCATGCCTCGGTTAATCGTTGTAGGTGTCATGTGCAAGGAGTTTTGGTAAGTCTTCCTCCTTCATCCTCTACCTACTGTATCGTTTCTGTCACACCTGCCGTGGTATGAGGCCTCCATGAAGGCTGAGGGAGGACTGCGAAGAGATCATCGAGAGAGGGGTGGGTGGGGGCCAGGGCAGCTATACCGCATGCATGGTGGATCCGGAGCTCGGTAGTATAGAGTCGGGTCTAGTTTACATTTAACATTATGTCATATGTCATAGAATATGATTCAATTCCGATGATTTCGCAATCGTGTATGAACCTGCAAAGGAACCTGCTGGGAGTAACTGTGCAGCATGTATCTCACAGTATTCACGAGTCGAATGCGTGTAATTCACGAATGTCTCGCTTGCGACGTATTCGTGAAATGGGTCAGTTTCGTCTTGATAATCACGATTTAATTCCTGAACTTGCTGAATGGGCGCCTGGCCTCCGAATTCGTGGTTTCTCACGAAGATGCAACATGAACCTCACGAAAACGTATACTGAATATGTTCGTGACATTCATGAACTCTGGGGCGCTCAGTGCACCAGTGCGTGTGACAGTACCCGCTAAATTTCCGATGGACTATCATGTCATCTGGGTTGCCGTTCGTAGACTCTGCGAAGAAGCGCATGTCTGGGTTGAAGGGTGGTGTCCGCTCCTCGTTCCTTTGGGTACACATGGTACACATATCTCGACGCTAACTTGGGAGTTTACAACAACGAGAATGTCGGTACACTGCCGCAAGCCACGGTCCTGAGTTGGCGCACACGTCCAAGGGGGATGATCGTGGGAATGACTTTCCCTGTCAGGAACACTTACATCAAGCTCTGCCGCTGGCAAATTCACATGCTCTCTTCATTCTACTACGCAAGTCACACTCTGCTCACATCAACAATGTTGCTAGTCCTCTTGGTGGCAAACTTGAACTGGGAAGTTAAGACGTTCAACTCCAAGAGGAAGCGATGTGCGCATTCAGGGCGAGACTGCGTGAAAGCTAAGAGATAGCTCCTCAGATCAACCCCATGAGAACACGTTCTCATGGTACAGCTTCCAAGTCTCCATTTGGTGCACTCGCTGACCGAACAATGTGTCGATCAACTTATACCCCGACCGGATCTAACGCAATGTGCAGGCTTATTCACGGCAGTCCACAGTCAATTCCGACGCAATCGGAGATGCCGGTGGGTCGTAGGCAAGTGTGGTTATTGTCCACGCCGTCGGGTACGGGTATAAAGAGATGCATGCCGGTTCGATATTCTAACTTATCATTCACAACACCACCCAGATGTCTACGTCCAAACTCTCCACCCAAACCATCCTCATCTTCGGCGGCACCAGCGGCATTGGCCACGCTGTCGCCTCCATCGCACTTGCCCAATCCGCCTTGCACGTTACCATTTCTGGCTCTAACCCCGCGCGCTTGGAGTCCGCGCTGTCCGCGCTGCGCTCTGCACACCCACCCGCAGCCAAGCACGTGTCGGGCTTCGTGTGCGACCTCTCGAAGGCAGACGAGCTCGAGAAGAACATAAAGGCCTTGCTCGACGCGACCGTTGCAGCCAACGGCAAGGGCAAGATCGACCACATCGTCTTCACATCCGGAGACCGGCTGTCAGTGGTGCCGTTGGCCGCGGTGAGCGTGGACACTATTCACGCCGCCGGCACTGTACGCTACCTGGCGCCAGTGTTCCTGGCGAAGCTACTTCCCGCGTACATCGTCCCCGGCCACACGAGCTCGCTCACACTGACAGGTGGAGCCGCTGCGCAACGTCCGTCCCCTGATTGGTCGGTGGTAGCGTCGATTGGTGCCGCGTTGCATGGTCTCACGCGGGGGCTGGCGGTGGACTTGAAGCCGCTGCGTGTCAATCTGGTCGAGCCGGGAGCGGTGGCGACTCCGTTGTGGGACTCGGTACCGGTGGAGGCAAGGGCTGGGTTGATGAAGCTTTATGCAGAGAAGTCGACGCTGGGGAGAGTGGGGGACGCTGAAGATACAGCCGAGGCGTATGTGTATCTGATGAAGGACTACTTCGCGACGGGAAGTATCGTGTCGTCTAATGGAGGTACGCTGCTGGTGTAGATATATTTGCGCTCTTTCTATCGTCGAGTTTTCGTTAGTATCAAAGGCCATACCCTGTAAAAGTATTTCCCAAGTTTCCTCGACCCTTCAACTTGAAGCGCTGATCAGATGTAGCCGAACTTGACTCGGCACCAGCAAAATCGGTGGTCCAGATATACTTGCTTCCTTCATTTTGTTGTACTGATGTTGCGCGCGACTGATGGCACCCAGTGCGCCAGCCCGGACGCTATGGTGGAAGAGCCATTCGAAGACTGATAAGTACGGGGTTGACGCGCGAAATATTCACTTTATCAAGTTCACACGTCACACCCCATGAATAATGGGTCATAGTACTAGGCTTGAAAGAGCGGATTGCGGAACGCATGATGGCCTTGACTCAGGCTTCTTTAATGCACTCGTAAGTATCTGACTGATGCTGAAGTTCCTCACTCGCCGCTAGTACTAGCTATAGCAGGCGTCGGTATTCGAGTCTACCACGAACATCGCGGGCATTGAAAGGAAGGTACCCATACGACATGTACTTCATGTCGGAAAGCCAGGAACGTTCCTTTGGACGCGTTCTTCGAGGTAAGCTCTTCCCCAAAGCATATCAGAGCGACCACGAAACACCGAGTAGCAGAGAGACAGAGCCTATTCACCACAGAAATGCATGCATACGAAGCCTTACTCGATCTGCCCCACATCCTGAAGCCAAGGGTGGCTTAACAACCGAGAAGCCGACCATCGCTGCTCAGGATCAATGGCTAGTGCCCGAGTCAGAAAGTCCACGAGAAGGAGAAGTTCTTCGCGTGCATAGCCACTCTTCTCGATGAGCTGCTGCAATGTGTTCGGTGGGTATGTGTTCTCGCCATACAAGAGCAAACCTATGAATAGGTGCGTCAATTCGCGAAAAATATGAGAGACAGGGACTAGTATTGACCTTCGTCATCGCAATAGGGATGCCTGTGTTGGGCCCTGTCCAAGAGCTTGCGTGGGAAATTGCCAAAGAGACAAACGATCTGGGCAAGGTGCGTCTGAGGAACATCCAGTCCAGACTTCCCGACATTATGATGGGGTTTAAAGAGAGCTTGGGAGAGCGCCCACGGCCTTACAGCCTTACACGTCCTTAGGCGTCTTAAAAGGCCAAATAAGGACTATTAAGGACTATTAAGGAATTTCCGCAAGTACTGATGGACAAAGCTTTATTATTACAAGCGTGAGTTGCGATGACCGCGGAGACACCTACCAGGCACCCTAGGTTCCAAATGTCGATCTTCGTGTCCCAATCTGTTTTGAGGATGACCTCCGGAGAACGAAGCGCCTGAGGCTGAACCATACCATCGGTGCGACGTGACATGAGGTTAGCTGCAACGCGTCGTGAGATCACTGAGATCGCGTAGTATGTGTAACGGCACCGTGACTTCTCATTTCGGACTCACATAGTTACGCGCTACGATACGTCTCGTTTCTCTAGACGAACCAACGCCAGTACATGGCGTTGGTACCAGAGCCCCGTCCCACCTCGTCCTCCGTACCCTTGTACTTCGCCTCAGGCCTTCGAATCCAGCCTTCGCACTCAGACGTCGCCGGGCTCGGGCTACAGCCCGTTACAGTATGGTGCATGGATTGCAGACGTACCGGCACCAAAGTCAGCGAGCTTGAACGTATGAGCTATCAGGTCATCCAAGCAAAGTCGGATGCTGGTTTGGTTCATGGAGATTGACCTTCCCGCCATGAGGATATTGTCGCTTTTGAGATCTGGAAAAGTTTGAGTCAATGGTCCCAGCCATAACGGAGATACTGACCAGTGTGCACTATCCCGCACCTATGAAGGTATTGTAGGGCAAGTAGGACATGCTTAGATACAAGCTGTAGCAGGCTGTGTGGCAACCGTCCTTGGTAGGCAACTGCGATATCCTTCACACTAACACTCAAAGGCTCCAAGACAAGACATATGTGAGTCCCGTTTGGCCCAATCTCTACGAATTCGTCTAGTAATTGGCAGATGTGACGATACCCAGGCGCGTGCGGCTTCGTCTCCACTAGCAATGATTTGTTGATGTATGAAAAGTTCGCTGAAACGGTGACATGTGCTATACTCTCAGCTTCTACTAGTAGCTTGTGAAAGTGCGAGTTCTCTCTTTTCTGGAACCCCACACAGAGACACAAGCGCAATTTTCCTGGGTCTCTGTATTTATAAGTCTCCGTTCGGGAACCCCTCTTGACTCGCTACCACCACCAGCAGGTTTTTTCCCACGCTAAAGCTCTACTAGGGGAGGGCTCTGCGTGCGGTGACTCCTCTCTGGACGGTATTCACGGTACACCCGACTTCATTTTCACTTACCTAAAGCACCTGGAGGGACCCTTTCACCATGACCGATGGCCAGACGTCATTGACAGGCCAGGGAAAAAGAAGCACGGCGGCGGCGACTTCTTTAGGCGCCAGTGCCAGCTCATCGGCGAGCAGATCGGCGACACAGTTAAGACAGGCAAGAAAGCCTCCCACAACGCAGAAGACCCTCTTCGAGGACGCAGAAAAGCTCATCCCGGACCTCGATGCGGCGGTCGCTTTCCTGCGGCAGCGCCAACTCATCCCGCCAGGCGACGACTCGGTCTCGCCGGCGGCGCTCACGACCGGCCTACTGCATTTTGCCTTTGCCTCGCCGGCTCAGGATCTCGCTCGCAAGGGTCTCATTGCCTTCGCCCACGTAAGCAAGGCGGTTCTCGCTCGGCAGCTGCAAGATGTGTTGGTACCGAACATCGCGGAGCGGGTCGAGACCCAGATTCAGAACTGACTGGATCACCACACCACACTAATGGAGGAGAAGCTGGAGAATGCTACAACCGCGTTGGACGAGGTCAAAAGGGACGCGGACCAGTGGGTTGAGAGGCTGGTCGCTACGTGCACGCGGATGGAACAGGCGGAGGACAGGGTGCTAGGATGGCACAAGGATCTGCAGACGGCGGTGCAAACCCCAGGTACGTCGCAAGCGGCGCCCTCCTCACTGACTCTCGAGGCCGCTCCTGTGCGTACACGCAGGGCAGTCAATCTGGCAGATCTGTTGCAGCGCCAGCTCCTCATACACGGAGCGGCCCTCAAGGACCCGCAGGGGAACTCTCTCACCGACCGGGAGGCCCTGGAGCGAGCCCGACAGGCGCTGGACCTTATGGAGAAGGACGGGCTCACACCGCCGGCGGGAAGCACAGTGGAAACAGCTAAGGTACAGTCGCACGGTGATGTTGTATTCACGTTCTCCACTATAGCCGCCGCGCGCTGGATCGTACGCCCACATGTGGCGACGGCCTTCTCCCGCAAAATGGGGATGGAGGCCCGGATCGTGGAGCGCCTTTACAGGCTGGTGGTCGAGGGCGTACCGGTCGGCTTCGAGCCCCACAGCGCCGCGGGCCTCCGGGCATTAGAGGAGGTGAACAATATGGAGAAGGGCTCGCTCAGCTGCGCAGACTGGATCAAACCTCCGGAGAAGCGCCACCCTGGACAACGCACGGCCTTTTTGCTACTCACCGTCTCCGGCATCGAACAGGCGAACCGCGTGCTCAAGGGCCTCACCGTCATGGGGCGGCGCGCCTTGGTCCGGCGCGAGTTCATTGAACCCAAGCGCTGCGCGAAGTGCCAGAGCTATGACGGTCACTACGCCAGGGACTGCCCGTTAACGCATGACGTCTGCACTACATGCGCGGGCGACCACCCGTCAGCGCATTGCACAGTGAAGGATCCGGCCCTCTACAGATGTGCAGGCTGCGACACTCAAGGTCATGCAGCATGGGACCGTAACTGTCCTACACTGCGTTCCAAGGTGCGAGCTCATGCTGCTTGTCGCGCTGACAGTGGTTTCAGGTTTTTCGTCACCAACAACCTGGAGACCTGGATCACCGAGGAGGAGGACTTGCTCCGTGCTCCTCCCCCGCCCACCGTATGGTCGCAAGTCCGCCAACGCTTCGTCGACGCCGATACACAGCAACAGGGCCCAGCGCAGGCCCGGCTCGACCGCTTCATGAACGTGCGACCACCTACTGATGCACGTCGTCCATGAGTGGTCCCACCCCCACTCTCCGAATCTGGCAGCAAAATCTGAACAAATCCAACGTCGCACAGCAGGACATGTTGAGCAAGATCCTTACGACTGACTATGATATCATTGCTTTGCAGGAACAATATGTAGACTTCAAGAATCTCACTAGGAGCACGTCGCACTGGAGGGTTCTCTACCCTACGCTGCGTGACCCCGACACGGCGGGCCGCGCGCGCTCGGCCATTCTTATCAGCAAGAAACTCTCCACCAACGCATGGTCTCCGGTGACCATACCGCACCCCGACATCACCGCAGTCACGATAAAGACCGAGCACGCCTCTATTCACCTCTTCAACCTATATGTCGATGGGAGCCATGACATGGCGCTCCACGCTGCGGCGCATGCGACTAGGAGGCTTTGCATGGAGGAAGGGACCCACGAGTTCATCTGGCTAGGCGACTTTAACCGTCACCACCCGCGCTGGGACGACCACGGCAACGATCATCTCTTTACCCGGCAGAATCTCGAGCGCTCGGAGCTACTGGTCCGTTATCTGGCAGAATTCGGACTGGACATGGCGCTTCCACCGGGAGTCGCCACGCTGGAGGCGACGCGCACCAAGAACACAACCCGCCCGGACAACGTCTTCTGCACAGAGGGCGTCCTGGAGCGGCTACGCCTTTGCACTGCGCTCCCCGCCGATCGACCGGCGTGTACTGACCACTTCCCTATCCAGATGATTTTCGACATTCCGACTGCGGCAGCACTGGTGAGGCCGTGGCGCGACTTTCGCCGGGTGGACTGGGGCGATTTTGATCGCTCTCTGGCTGCGCGGCTGGAGGCGCGCAACCTCCTGGACAGGATTACCTCGGTGGCCCATTTTGACAGCATGTTGGACGCACTGATGTCAGACCTACAGGAGACCATCGCGGAACATGTCCCGATGGCTAAGGATACGCCCTACGCCAAGCGCTGGTGGTCGAAGGAGCTCACGGCAATGCGTCGTCAGAAGGAGAAACTGGGCAGACGCTCTCACCGCAACCGGGATGACAAGCAGCACCCAGTCCACGCTGAGTACCGCCGCTATCGTAACCGCTACACTGATGCCATTCGCATGGCCAAGAACGACTTTTGGAAGGCGTGGATCGACTCGGTCGATTCGCGCACTATCTGGGACGCTAATCGCTTCCTCAAGCGGGGATCTACTGACAGGGGCAGTGCTCGCATCCCCCCCATCAATGTGGTAGGGGTCGACGGGCAGATCAAGGTCCTTACGTCTAATGATGACAAGGGGAAGGAGTTCTATGACACCTTCTTCCTCCCCCCGAGCACGCAGCCTATCCCGAGCGGGCCCTACCCAGCGCCACGTTTCACCTTCCGCCCAATCACTGACAACCAGGTGCGCAGCGCTATCCGAGCGCTGCGCTCCTTCAAGGCCCCAGGACCTGATGCCATTCCTAACGAAGTCTACAAACACTGCGCTGACACGCTCTCTCCCATACTAGGCACTCTGTTCCGTGCAACGTTCACGCTGCAGTACTATCCCGACCACTGGAAGCTCTCGGACACGGTCGTGCTGCAAAAGCCGGGCAAGTCGGACTACACTGTGGCCAAATCCTGGCGCCCGATCGCCCCGCTGAATTGCATGTCGAAGATTCTGTCCCGGTGTGTTGCAGACGTACTCGTATACGAGGCTGAAAAACGTTCCTTGCTAGCTAATCTGCAGTTTGGAGGCCGGACGGGCCGCACGACAACTGACTCCATCCACTTAGTCACGAAGACCATCAAGGACGCGTGGCGCAAGCAGCACGTGGCATTGGTCGTGTTCCTGGACATCAAGTCTGCATTCCCTGCTGCTTCGCCGGAGCGTCTGTTCCACAACCTGCGGATGCAGGGAGTCCCGGCGGAGTATGTCGATTGGCTTAGGGTAAAGTTAGAGCACCGCCACACCCAACTCAAGTTCGACGATTACGTCTCGGATGTGTTCGAGATCTTTAGTGGCATTGATCAGGGCTGCCCGCTTTCGGTCATACTCTATGCGTTCTATAACTCTGACCTTATTGACAGCGCAGTTCTCAAGAACGGGGAGACGGCGGTGGGTTCTATGGACGACGTCGCCCTGGTGGTCACTGGGAAGATGTTCGCGGCCTGCCATGACAAGATCCGCCAGTTCATGGAACGGATGGGAGGTGCGCTGGACTGGTCTCGCTCACACAACTCACGGTACTCCCTCGACAAATTTGGTCTCCTCAACTGCAAGGCGCGCATGCAGGGTCTTGGCCCGACACTGCACCTCACGGATGGCACGACAATCACACCTTCCGACCACCACCGTTTCCTGGGCCTGCTTGTGGACCACCAGCTTCGGTTCAAGCAACACGTGGCGCTGGCGTACTCCAAGGGCAGCAAGTGGGTGGCGCAGCTACGCCACCTAGCAACAGCGCGCAACGGCCTCACGCTCGCGGTGGTCCGCCGTCTTTACTTGGCGGTGGTGGTCCCGAGTATGCTATACGCCGCTGACACCTTTCTGACCCCAGTGCGCATCCTCCGGGGGCAGAAGCGTCAGCATGGATCGGTTGGGCACGTCCGACGCCTGGCGATGGTTCAACGCCAAGCACTCCTGGCCATGACGGGAGCCCTCCGCTCCACGGCAACTGACATTATGGAGGCCCACGCTGACCTCCTCCCTTTTGACCTTCTAGTGGACAAGGTCTGTCACCGGGCGGCTGTCCGACTCTGCGCTCTCCCGGACGCACACCCACTTGCGGCCCATGTCCGCAGGTCGGGAGGCCGTTTTGTCAAGTCGCACCGTTCGTCGCTTCACGAACTGCTGGACGCCTACCGCAAGTTCCTGGATTACAAGCACACCGAGAAGATTCAGCCCATCAGGCTTCACCCTCAGTGGCGGCCGCATCACCGTGTCCATGTCATTCGCGATCAGGAGGCGGCGGCTGCGGACGATGCTCGCTGGTCGCGCCATGGAGCCTACCGAGTCTATACCGATGGGTCTGATGTCGATGGTGGAGTGGGCGCATCGGCCGTCCTTTATGGCCCAGGACGACAGCGGCCCAGAACGCTTCACGTCCACCTGGGTCCCTCCACGCGGCACACGGTCTATGAGGCCGAGATTGTCGCCACGCTCCTGGGACTCCAGCTTCTCCGCTCAGTCCCGCACCGCATCCGCAAGGCGTCCATCGCACTGGACAACATGGCAGCAATACAAGCATCGACACTGCGGACGTCGGCACCAGGGCAATACCTCACTGACCTATTCCACAGATACGTTAACATACTCAAGAGGGAGCACCCGGAGATGCGGCTCACACTGCGGTGGGTCCCAGGTCATGCGGACGTGGAAGGGAATGAGGCCGCGGATGAGGCTGCAAAGGACGCAGCACGGGGACTCACGTCGCCGCTCACGCGACTGCCTAAGGAGCTGTGCCACCCTCTCCCCCTCAGTGTCTCAAGAGCACGCCAGAATTTCGTCAAGGAGCTCAACTGTCGCGCGGCCGACCGCTGGCGAGGTTCTCGCCGGAGCCTCTGGATGGTTGACATTGACTCCGGCCTACCGTCACGCAAATACGCTGAGCGCATCTCCCGCCTACCGCGCAGACACGCTAATCTGCTCTTACAGCTCCGGACGGGTCATGTTCCCTTACAGACGTACTTTGAGCACATCGGGAAGGCGCTCACCAGTACCTGCCCGACCTGTCGTGAGGCGCCGGAATCGGTTCGGCACTATCTCCTCAGCTGCCCGACCTATGTGCTGCATCGTGCAGTGCACTTCCGGCCATTGGGGTACTCCGGCCGCAAGCTCTCCATGCTACTGAATTCCGACGACACCCTCCGCCCCCTCTTCGCTTATGTCAACGCCACTGGGAGGTTCAGGCAGGTCTTCGGCTCCCTGCCGGACCTCCCCGAAGACGAGGAGGACGACTGATTCCCTCCACCTGCTTATCCCCCCCCTCTTTTCTTTTTGCATTGCATCGCTCACTCCCTTCCTCCTCCAGATCCTTCTCCCGCAACCTGGGTGGTGGGACCATCCTAGACGTGCAACTCGCCCCCTCCAAACAAACCTCGCCTTCACCTCCCGCGCTCAATGCCGGGACGGGTTCAAGCACTGTGCGAGCCGTGCACGCGCACAGCGTGGCGGCCTGCGCCCGGCGCCCAAGAGTCTCGATGCAAGTGGCTCTCAATACCCAGCCGTCCTCACCTTCTGCTGCCCATACGCACTCCTTGGCATGGAGCGCATGGCTTGCACGGCCCACTGGGGGGGTAGAACGGCCCGCGCGAAGGTGTCGGGGTGCCCACGCGTAGCCCGGCACTGCGGTGTCCCGACTTGAACCTGTCAGTTTAAAAGGTTCCCGACCTGCCTGTGATCCCACCACATTCACATCCCCTCGACACCTGCCCCTCAGGTTGAGCGCGCACATGCACAGCGTACTTCGTTTATTCCCACTAGCAACTGTTTACTTACATGCGTCCCTCCGCTCTCGGTCTCCTCTCTCGGTCTCTCTATCTCTCTCTCACCCTTACCTTACCTCTACTATACTAATGGCCCCGCACACGCCGCGGTTTCGCTCCCCACTCCCCTACCTACGCTTAGAGAACCCCCCGTACGTCTAGTGCACGCAGTTTGTCGACATGTGGTGTCTTGCCTACCATAGGGCCCGGCCCTCCAGGGCAATAAACAAGGATTCAAAAAAAAAAAAAAAAAAAAGTCTCCGTTCAATTTAACATCACAATGAGAACGAGTTGGACGCCGCAAAGCCCTCAAGACCTCTTCCGCCGACTTTGAGATGTTCTATCAGATGCGAAGGTACTGCACTCAACCCCGCCAAGTATCCGCAAATAGGACGTGCCTCGTCGTCGAGAAACATCATCCTATTGTGAATACTTGCTCAAATCAACGTCCCTGATTTACGTATAGTGTCATCTTCCGGACTCTCGTGCACGCAGTTGTACTGCCTGCCATGGGGGCCATCCAGGGGGAAAGGATTACAAAGTAGTCCCTGTTCTCGTACAGATTCCTCTTTGTGCACATCGCAAAGGCATCGAGATAGTGACTGAAATCATGAAGGCAGGGATACAGAGTGGTCGGCTTGCCTCTGACAATGCCCTCTAGAATCCTACCCAATTCTAGGTTGCACTAATCGTCTTATACGCGACATCAGTGGATTTGCAGGGTGCATATGTCGAGGAGTCGTACGGTACGCTATGTATCACTCCGGCGGGCCTATGAAAGATGATTTTGAAGAGACTGATATCCCCGTTTGAATACAAAATAGTACTTACAATGTGGTGTGCAACCATTGGTTGAAGTTCACATGAAAGTCTGTGTTGGACGAGGGCCCTTACACTATGGCGTAGGAAAAGCGGGCAGAAGGCGTATCGTCAGCAGCAAATGGACTATGGACCAAGGGTCGTCAGCATATCCGCGGGGTGAAGCGAACTCGTAGGTGGCCAGATATCAGGCGAACGAAGGTAGCCTAAGTGAAGGAACGAAACGTTCACGGTATAACGGATTCTTCCTACAAACAAGAAGGCCACACGTGCCAGATGCTTGCATCAGGGTGCACTTGTCCATCGGTGGTTTGGATAGTCGATTGGGGCATCTGAGTTCATTGTTCTCCAGTGGTAAAAGACGAGCATAGTTAGCTGAATGCAGCCGAAAAAGCGGTTCGCCGTTTGCTGCTGCACACTATGTGGTGGCTTGAACCCCATCGGTAACACCTATCTCACGTTGACGTTGACATTGATCCTCGTCCTGCGCAAGTATCCCTCGTACACGTCCCAGCCGTCATCAAGTTCCGATCCGGTGTTTCCTTCGAAATGAGGAGGAAGCGTCCCTTCGAGGACACCTGTGAGCATGATGCTTGAACTACTAGCCACGCGGCGGCGGGAGGGCCAAAGAAAGCAGCAGTTGATACCATGGTACGCACGGCGGCACGTGGGGCCAGACATGACCACAGCGTCTCCCGAACGGAGCAGGACGGATGTTGCAAAGGGAGGATGTAACGAAACATCTCGGGTTGCGTAATGAAATCTTTGTTGCCTGCAACCCCCCGGCGGCACTAGCTTCGATCTTCAGATGTACCAACCGTAGGAGTTATACATGTCCATTCAATTACCAAGGCAACGATGCATGAACCACCATGAATATGATTGAAGTCACCTGACTACAGACGAGTGACCGTCCATTCAAGCATAAGGATGTTGTGATTGGCGATCACTCCGTCACGAACCACACGACGCCCCCTCTCTACCAACTGTGCATCGACCTTCACCGTACCCTTCTTGAAGACCTGTCCATCCCACAGCTTCGTCCAGCTTTCCGGAGAATGACAGAAACTATCGAAGGTGAATCCCTTCCTCATTCCTGCCTCCCGTAAGCCACACTGCAGACCAACGATGATCGAACCGGGCTCAGGCGAGAGAAGGCTCGCGATGGCCCGTGCGAATTGGAGCTGCTCTTCTTCTTTGCTGAAGACGTGAAAGACCGCGCAGACGCTGATCGCGGAGACTAGCCCCCGGAGCTCCGTGAGCGTCTTCACATCGGATAGTCTAGTGGGTTTCGGAGTAGAAGGAGGCGCGTAGACGGGAGGTGTTGCTTCCAGGAATGCGGGGTCGAAGATGTCGCCTGAAATGAAGGGAACGGGATACGTCTTTGGTGTGGTGTTGAATAACTGGTGACTGAAATCCCAGAACTCTATCCCAGATGGACACAAGTGAACTCATCAGTGAAATCGCTTCGGTACACGATTGGGACTGAAAAAACTCACCAGGCACGATGTCGGTAGCAATCACGCTGTCCCTGGGATATCCATCAAGTACAGTCTTCCGAAGGTCCACGCCGACTGCCCATTCACTGTGAGTACACATGAAGCGCGAGTGACCTGTCCAACTGGTACTCACGGCAAGCACCGATCTCCAGTAGGATGGGATTGTCACGAGAGCGGCCGAGCTCGAGCAGCTTCGCGTACCCATGCGTACGGGAAAGTCTCAGACTATAAGTGCCATATTTGTCACCGACGCTGGGATTGCAACGGCCTTACAGAGCCGCAAGTAAGAGTTCCGATATACGTACTGAGTGAAATTGAACTGCACAATACACGGATACGGATGCGACTAGATTCGCTAGTGAGTGGACCAGTCCACAAGGTATTATGAAAACCATGACGACTGACCCCGTAGGCCTCGCGCTGTATAGCAACGATATGTGTCTTGAGCGCGACCTCGTCTTCGATACCCGTCGTCTTGCGAAAGAACTCAAGTTGCTCCTTGTTGAGGTCCAGGAATTCCTCGGATCCCTCGAGCGATAGGATCCTGCTGAAAACAGCCGCCGGTCTTGCATCCGACATTCTGGAGAGCGTTGAACCAGTCAAGGAGCCGTTGGTGAACCAAGAGGAGGGTGTAGATAGGAGGAGATCGTCCTTGAGGACATGCGAGCTTCTTGCCCTATAATACAGAATGCCGCCGTTATTGTTAGACTAACTCAAAACTCGTACCCGTGACTGCCGGGTCGAGTTTAGAATGAGGTGGGATGGCTGAGAGAAACACACAAGCGGACTCAACGGCACGCTATACTTAGCAGGACATGACAATCCCTCGCCACTTTTCACTGTCTCTTCATACAAGTTAGCGCCTCGATAAGCGCCTCTGGACTACCGGTATACCAGAGGTCTAGGTAGGTGAGTCGACCGGCGAGGGACTTGATGCACTCCAGGAAGTCGTCGAGAAGCTTGCCGACCTCATTGAGTCTGAGTTCCTTGAGGTTCGTGCAACTATCAACGAGGAGACACATGCAGTCAATGTCGAAGCGCGGGCTTTGTGTGATAAGGGAGCCCTATAGAGTGGGATGTGCGCGGAAGAACAATTGCCACGCAGGCGCACGGATCAGGAAGGGGCGAAGCAGTTCGATGCATTTGAGGTTAAGCAAGGATGTGACTCATGCACTTGCCACTGTGTCGTCCGGGCGACGACAGAAGCAGAGGTGGCGGTGGGATAGAGCTGGAGAGTCAAGTCTAATGGCGCGATCAGCGTCGAGCCCGACTCATGTAGAACGAGGACTCACTAGTAACATGATCATACAGAATCAGCCGTTCATTCTTAGTCTCCCCTAGGCAGACATTGGACGGGCCTACTGACAAGCGGGATAGACGGCCCTACAAGGTTTATTCTCAACGTTGTAGAATAGCATCGCGTTCTGAGAGTTCCTAGAATCACGTCAGTGTGGTGGCGGAGAAAGACCGTCAATCGTTCTGTCCACCAGCTGTGTCCATCCACGAGTGGAAACGGATGAGAACAGAATTGTCTGCCGCGTCGGTATCTGGTCGGTATCGTACTCGAGAATAGCCGGCAAGCAAGGCGCTCGCACGCATGGCAAAATCTAACACATTCCAATCGTTGAATGCTTACCCGCGACATACTACTCTGAAGCCGGCGCGCGGCCAATATGCAGGCAAACAGACAGAGGCGCGGCCCAGCTGAGGGACAACAGGGCATCGGTACCGTAACACTCACAATGCGGTGTGCACGTGGCCCCGGCGGTCGAGTACATACAGTGGGCAGTGCCAATGGGGGATGGCGGAAGCTTAAGGCCGCACGAACGTTGGCAATGATCGCAGCACCCAAGGAGCGTGTGGTGCAATGTCATAAGTAGGGGAGTATTTATCGTTTGAGGAGAGGAAGCCCTATTGAAAGAGCGATGGCTGGATGACTCGGCCGCTCACCTCGCCATGGACAAGGTACTTCAGAGATATTGATCATGAAGCCTAGTACCGTGTTCCCGCTGTTGGACCCAATGACACCTTCGTAGATCTCCCATGGCCAAGGGGCGCTGCGATCTATAACTAGAACCTTTCCCTCTGCTGCAAAGGGCCTCGCGAGGAGATACACGTTCTCTTCGCAGTAACAAGACTTCTAGACGTACGCGCTATCAGGAGGCAGGAATAGCGGCGGCGACGCCATAACGCTCATGAAAGTGGAACATGAAACTTTGACAGCTGCAGGCAGCCGTAGCGTGCCAGAAAGCCCCACGTTGTCCACCTCGCGCCTTCTCGTTCCAGAGTGTAAGTACTGTATGTAGCTCGAGAGGTCAATTGCAAAGGGCCACCCTCGCGCGACACTCACGCGAGCTTACTTGTAGTTTCATAATCCGTGTTAGAGACCGCAGTTCGCGTGAACAACTCGACTGAGAGGGCCTGAAGTGCATTACCTACAGTACAACCTTCTGAATGAAGAAGCCAAGCCTTATGCATCTGGTCCCACAGGTCGGAGTCAGGTTGTTTTCATTCTCAAGCTAGAGCTCGTTGAAACCGAGATCGCGTGCCACTGCTAGGGAAATGTGACAAAAACAGATGCGGTCCGCCCTCCCGCTACGCAGACAAATACGATGCATGTCTCTCCCATGGCCCGGGAGCGCTCGAGGGTGGCGCAGTCGTAGAAACACGGCGAGGGCTAAGACGGACAGTGACTTTATATAGGAGCCCTTGCGAGGAGGCCTCGCGCAGGCCCTGGATTTCATACTTCATATGATACCGAAACAATAGGCTGTGGGCTGTGCAGTAGAATAATGGCTGGAACGAGAATGAGAGAAGATTGGAAGGAAAAAGAAAGACGAAGAGACAATAACCACAATGGCAGAGTGTGCTGACACTCCAATGGCGAACAGTGCACGTCAAGGGGGGGGGGGGGGGGCACAAGGAGGGTTCATCTCCGATAAGTACGGAGGACCTGCTCAAGTCTGCGATGGACTAGCCATCAACAGACCCGGGAACTCGTGCACCAACACACCCTGACTGCACCTAGACGCCATCGGGAGCAGCACCGGGGCTAGGCCTGTTCTGTGGGTCAGTCGATGAGGATCACCGATGGGCTACTAAAGAACACACCTCGCAGGCTCGTAGGCACCGTTGCCATTGCGGTCTCGCGTTTGGCCGCTTCCTCCTCCGCTGCAATCCGGACGACTTGCTCGCATGGCGGTCTCAGCCTGGGGACATCATCCTTCAGCATGTGGCGACTCGGGCAGGTAACAGTTGCCAAATCGAAGACATACCCAAGAGAGCCGCCGCTGCCAGTGGGTCTTGAGAGGACAGCGAATGGAGGTGGTTGTGGACTTGGCGGGCGCACGCGAGCGCGCCATCGGGAGGCGGCCCCGGACCTGGACATCGAGCTGATCGAGGGATATCGATGCGGCCGGGGCCTTGAGCAATCAGGAGGGCGTGTCGGGTGGAATAGCCATAGCCATCCACCCATGTTGAGAGCGAGCGTGAGGTATCGGTGGACGAGTTGGGTGGTAGTAGGCGTCAAGCATGCAAGATGGTGATTCTAGGTGAGGAGGGAATGGTGCAGAGGACTGGCTTATATACAGTTGGAGAGAGAGGCTGACAGACAGATCAGAAGGGCAGACGTGAAGAGCGAGGAAACGTCCGGTCAGTACTGGCAGCCTCTCTGGAGGCGGACATCGTCGAGCAGCCGAAGAAGTGCTGCGAGAGCACGGACATTGCCTGACATTCACATGAAAGTTGCGGGAGACATGTCCGCGGAGGGAAGCTTTGGGTAAGTGAAGACTCGTACTGTGGTTGTTAAGGGTGAGCCAGCCGCAACCTGCATGAAAAACATTGCACCTTGACGCTGCGAAACTGCTTCTAGACATCGCATAGTAATTAATGCTCTACATGGCATCATAGCTGTTGATGACACCGCGAGGTGGTGGAGGAACGCCGCTGCGGGCTCAGTGAATACTCAGTACCCATTGCCCGTAGACAGGTAGATACCCATGTGAGCTCAATCTCACTAGAGTGGAAGCAAATCACTTTTTAGGAGTGATCTATAGGAACGAGCATATGACGAGGTGCTCAGTAATCAGCAAGGAGACATGAAGCACTCCCAAGCTGTCTCCGCATATCATGGTAGTCTACATCGTGGCCTAGATTCTCAAGTCAGCACGGGTCACAAAATTCGACGCTAGATCTCAGATATACGTACTGTCCTCCACTTCTCCCCACCGCTCAATCTGGCTGTTGACTTCTACGTGGGCGGCTTGCGCAGCTTGGTCGACATTAAGGTGTCGCATCACGAGTGCAAGGCCAATCAGGAACGATTTTGAAGTATATGTCGCACGCTCCATAGCTGTGTGGATTACCAGGTTTGCATGTGTGTCCGCACAGAGACAACGAAGATGACGTACCTGCCATCTCCCAAGAAGACAATTTCGAGAGGACCTCATCGAACTTCTTCAGAGTCTCTGACGACTGCTTTGGTACAAGGAAGGAGTCGGTTACGGCGATGTCAACATTGAAAGTGGATCGCGCCCAGTCCAATAGGGGTTTCCAGTGCGTCTCTTGCAGTTTTACCAGGACAGCAGGACTATCCGCGTGGTAGCTTATCTCGAGTTAAAAGGGCTAAAATTGTAGAGATAGAGATAAACACACCAAATGGTATCCGTCTCGAAGTACTTGAGAAGTTGTGCCCGCACCTCGGCATGCGTGGACTGATCCTCGAATGCATCCAGTGCTCGAGACGCTAGTGAGGTCTGCGGTGGTGTTGACCTCACTGCACACTGTACAGATGTAATTGCAAGACAGACTTACCATTGGAAGCGCATGCGGTTTCAGGGCCGTTTGCTGGTTTTCCCATTCAGACGCTACGAGAGCAGCCACGAGTCTCTTCTCCGCAGGGATTATGAGCCGTTTTCCCGAAGGTGTTTTCAGCGGTCGTTTGTCTAGGGTTACCGCGTATCCACCGTCTCGCTTTTCTATGTCGACATTCTTCCAAAAACGTTTGAGGGTCGCCTCAGCTCCTGCCCTTCGCATCAGCGCATGCTCGTGAGCAGCAATCCTTCTTGACACGTACGGTTGGTAGCAGTGACAGCCTGACCAGATTCCGAGACAGTTGCGTGTGTTCGTGCGGAGCTGAGTGCACTCCTGATGGGCAGCGTCCTGCGCGCGGTGTGACGGAGGACGGGGACAAAGACGCGGGCAGCCTGGCGGTACATGGATGCGGAGGACAAGTGTCGCGTTACGCACGCGTTACCCTTGTCACGTAGGTACCGACACGTGCCGACACGTGCCATTTGACGTGTGACAGGCGCGTGACAGACGCGTCAAGTGACGCAGCCGATCGGCGCGTTAGCTTAAAGGCTCTCCTAGGCGCCGCCACAAACAGAGGTTGTCCGACTCTGTCCCTCTCGTTCCTCGTTTGCTCGGTATCTGACTACATGCTGTCACCTAGGAAGAGAACTACCAGCAGTGGCACTCAGGCGACTATATCATCGTTCTTCTCTCAGACTACCAGCTCCACGCCGAGCACCCCAACCGCACGCGGGAAGACTACCAAGAGAGGGAGCACTCCTATTGACCTCACAATCGACTCGGACGATGGAGAAATACATCCACCGCACAAGAGGCAAAAGATGTCAAGTAGCTTCTTTGAGGTCAACAAGGCGTCCCCGAAGCCAGCCACGCAGGCCACCAAACACGGGGGACACGCCGAACAATGGCGGTTTGACCCCAGTTCCCCTTCCAAGGCCATGGAGGTTGGTGACTCGGAGGAGCAATGCCGTGCTCGTGAGAAAGCGAAGAGGATACTGCTTGGGGGCGACGACGTACTCAAGCGAAGAAATCGCTCTTACGAGCCCCCTGCTGCAGTAATGCAACAGGATGACAGGCTACCGTCGGATGAGGAACACACAGAGAAGAAATTTGGTGAGCTCTTGGAAATGTTCTCGAGCAAACCGTCGAAGGGCAAGAGTACGGCGAAGAGGACGAAGCTACCAGTAGCTGGTCCTAGTCGTTCACGGAGTCAGAAGGCGGAGGAGATTGGGCCGAGTGGACAGCCATACACTCCATTCGAGCTACAAGTGTGTTCGTTTCATTGCACAATCGGTGTTCAGCAGTCTGAAGAATCGTAGGTGCGCGAGTTGAAGGCCAAACACCCAGGGACAGTGTTGATGATCCAGTCTGGATACAAGATGCTCTTCTTTGAGGAAGATGCAAAGGTTTCGTCATATTTCATACGCTCACTGACCTCAACTAAAGGGAACTATTTTGCGTAGATTGCCGCGAAAGAGCTCGGAATGGTTTGTTTCCCGAAGCGCAATCTCCTTACAGCTATGATTCCCCTGCACCGTCAGGACATCCACCTGAAGAAGTACGTCACTGGTCAGGTCATGCCCATGCACTGTCCGCTGACTGTTGGAAAGATTACTATCTCAAGGCTACAAAGTTGGTATTGTTGAACAGACGGAGACGGCGGCACTCAAGAAAGTCAGTGACAACCGAAACGAACTCTTCGAGCGCGAAGTCACTCGTATGTACACCGCTGCAACGTGAGTCTGGCTGTTCTTCTATCTTGAAGCAGGCGGATCTCATTGTCGATTTGTAGCTTCGTCGATGACCTGAACACTACAGATGAATTGGATCCTAACTCTGCACCACCCATGATGTGCTTGGTTGAGGAACCCCGAGGTGGTATGGGCGCCGATGAGCGAGTCTTAATCGCTATGGTCGTGATCTCACCCAGTACGGGTGACGTCGTATGGGATGAGTTCGAGGGTAAGCTTCGCAGTCCGTTAACTCTCGGTTCTGCGTCGCTAATGTGGATGTAGATAACCACATGCGCACAGAGTTAGAGGTAATTATCCTTGCGCTGCTCACATCCAGAGAGAACTGCTAAGGCGTCTTGATATAGACTAGGATGGTGCACACCAAACCTTATGAACTGCTGCTGCCGACTAAGAAGATCAGCCCCGCGACAGAAAGGATGGTCAAATATTTCACGGAGTGAGTCTACTTTCATCTGGTCAGCAATAGTTACTGTGACTGACAGTCTCGCGGCTGCAGGCACTCTCACACGGAACATCGCATTCGCATAGAGAGATATTCAAAACAGTTAGCTTATACAGACGCGTTTTCATCGCTATCGAAGTTTTACACCGAGAAGCATGCGAATGCATCCAACAGCTTCAATAAAGGTGTGTTGCTACCCCAGACACTCTCTGGATCGCTCTTACAATGTACCTGGGCAAACAGGAGACCTGATGGCGGCGATCACGGACTTCTCGAAGCTGGTCGTGATTGCGCTCGCCCAGTCGTTGAAGTATCTCAGCACATTCAATGTCGCGGACGCCTTGCGAGAGACGCGCTTTTTCGCCAAATTCACTGAGAGAACACATATGTTGCTCAACGCCAACACTCTAACGAATTTGTACGCGCCCTCTCATTGTCCATTTTCGACATACTTGCTGATGTAGATGCAGAGAAATCTATCGTAATGAAACTGACTATAGTACGAAGGGGTCCCTGATGTGGATATTAGACCGAACGTCGACGAAGTTTGGGGCGCGGCTGTTCAGGAGCTGGGTGGGAAAACCTTTGGTAGACCCTCAGTACGTCCTCTATTCTACAGTTATCAGCTCCATGACGCTGACAACTCTCTGTAGTGCATTACGAGAGCGCACCGAAGCAGTCGAAGAGATAATAGCGAACAAGTCACCCAAGCTCGCGCAACTACGGGAGCTGCTTCGACGCCTGCCAGATCTCGCGCGTGGTCTCTGTCGAATACAATACGGGAAGTGTACCCCTCAGGAGCTCGTAGTTCTGCTGAAGGCGTTCCAGAGGGTCTCTACGACGTTTTCAGCACTACATCCCAGCCAGCCACCTTCCGGAACGAATCTAAAGTCAAAGCTTCTGAAAGGTGTTGTCGAGGCATTGCCGAAGTTGCGAGATCCTGTCCGGGAGCTCTGCGATGCCATCGTATTAAAGGAGGCAGAGGAGGGACGTAAAGACACGATGTGGAACGACGTGGACAAGTATCCAGATCTGGAGTCTTTGACGCTGGTGAGTCCACTGGAAGCGACCAGGACGCACGATATCAAAATACTATGGACAGGCAATCCAAGTCATTGAATCGGAGCTCATCGACGAGCTCAAGAGTATTCGCAAGATCTTGAAGAAGCCTGCGCTTCAGTACTCGACATGGATGGGCGAAGAGGCGCGTGTTGACGTTGAACTCCCTCTGTCGAATCATGATCATCTAACATCTTTGGTCCAGTATGTTGTCGAAATCCGTAAGGATGAACGTCGAGACATCCCTCCGCAATGGACGCTGCTCTCAAGTACCAAGTACCTCAAGCGATATCACACACCCGTGGTCCGTGTGAAGCTGCAACAACGCGCACGATTCCAGGAGTCCCTGGCGGCAGAGGGCAACAAGGCGTTCCTGTCCTTCCTCGACGAGATCATCAGCAAGCACTACGGGGTGCTGAGAGATGTGGTAAACAAGCTTGCGGTCACCGACTGCCTTTTCAGTCTCGCGCAAGTCGCTGCACAGGAAGGGTATTGCCAGCCTGAGTTTGTCGATCGGAAGGAGGGCGAAGAAGACGTGCTAGAGTTCGTGAAGGGTCGTCATCCCATGATCGAGGCGTTGAGAACGGACCCGTTTGTACCCAACTCGGTGAGGATGGGTGGTGGCGATTCGAGGCACAAGATCATCACTGGTCCGAATATGGGTGGGAAGAGCTCTGCGGTCAGGATGACTGCCTTATGTGCGATCGTGAGCGGTGTCTCGCTCTTCAGCGTTGGAAGCTCGTTCTGATCGAGAGGTCTGATGCTCAGATGGCACAAGTTGGGTCGTATGTCCCCGCGGAATCTATGAAGCTGAGCCTGTTAGATGGAGTGTTGACTAGGATGGGAGGTGAGTGGTTTTCGCAGTGGATCACTGTATCTCATTGATGAGGGGCTGAATCGACGTCTCTAAGCTTCTGATGAGCTTGCCCGCGGTCGATCGACATTCATGGTCGAGATGCAAGAGACGAGTGATATCCTAAAGATGGCGACGTCCCGAACTTTGGTGGTACTTGACGAGCTCGGCCGAGGCACTTCGACATTTGACGGGGTTAGTACATTGACCGATATTCTGCACCGGTAGGCTTGCTTGCTGAATCTCTTTGCACGACCTTAGATGGCCATCGCCGGAGCAGTGTTGCAGCACCTGGTACAGAACGTGAAGTGCAAGACGCTGTTCATAACGCACTATCCCCAAGTTGCGACGGACCTGGAGCGCAAGTTCCCGTCAGACGTGGGCAACATGCATATGGGCTTCACAGAGGACACCCGCGTAGACGGAACGAGAGAGGTCACGTTCTTGTACCGCCTTGAACCAGGACTTGTGGCCGAGTCGTTCGGCGTAGAGTGCGCCCGGCTTGCGGGACTTCCTGAATCAGTGCTCAAGGTAGCCAGCGATAGGGCCGAGAATATGAAGCAGCTGGTCGAGGAGCGGGTAAGGCGGACGAAGTGAGTGTATCATTATACGTCACACCTGATCATCGTCATCTCATGGCTGCTTCAGGATGCGCAAGTGCACGCAACTCGTCCGACATTGTCTTGCCATTGGCGTCGACGCCAACGTGATCGAGCGACATTCTGCACTCAACGACCTCAGTGAATTCCTACATTCGATATCGACCGCAAGCGAACCGTGTACATGACTACGGACATGTCTAGCCGGACTTCGTCTTCCTAGCCTTCTTATGCTTCGCCTTCTTGCCGTTCTCCGTAGCACCCTCGTCCCCACCCTCCTCTGTATCCTCTGCTTTGCGCTTGGTCCTTGCTTTCTCCTTGCTTTTCCTAGTAGACGTTTTCGCACTAGACTTATCGTCCTGTAGTAGCTCAGTAATCTGCTTGCACATCGCCTGCAGACCGACGGCTTCCTTGAAACGGTCACTCCCAGCTAGTGCGTTCCGGAGGTCAGACCATGAGGATGGCTGCCAGGCAGATGTAAGCTCCTTGGAATCTTGGATGACACGTCTGGTCTGGCGGACTGCGACCAGGGTCACTTTGAGGATTTCCTTCACATGTGCAGGTTGAAGCGTTGTCGTGTCGCCATCGCACGCTTTCGAGATTGTCTCGATGATCGCCTGGCGCAGCTTGGGCACAAATGCCAATGCCTCTGATTTGCGTTCACCCTGACGATTTGTGAGCACAGGAACAGATGGCAAAAGACACTGAAGGAATATAACTCACAAGTGCCGGCAGCTGGTTCATCAACGTCTGGATGATGTGGAATGGCTGCAGTTGTCGGAAGACATTGAGGGCCTCCCCAGACGCCTTGACAAGATCGTCCCGAAGATCCCAAGCTGCTTGCGGATGCCTCTTGGCAAAGTCGTCGAAGAACGCCGTGTTGAGCTTGGACGACTTCCGTGACACGAAGTCGTGGAGGGACCCCCGGTAGGCCCCGAGCACGGACTCCGCGGCATTGGCGTGCACGAGGACCTTGGACAGGTAGAGACTACACTGGTTCAGAGTCGCCAGCACGTCCGAACTCGATGCCTTCCTTGCGAGTTCGTGCAGGTCTTCGAGCGCCTTTGCTGCATCCTCGGCTGATACGGAAGATGTCGGGACCTCTTTGGATTTGCCTATCCGATTCCGGAGGATGCCCGTAGCC
The DNA here is from genome assembly GCA_022606135.1 of Fomes fomentarius. NCBI lineage: Eukaryota > Fungi > Basidiomycota > Agaricomycetes > Polyporales > Polyporaceae > Fomes > Fomes fomentarius. The sequence goes on from JABYQN010000001.1 coordinate 1,014,396, forward strand.
TTGTCCGAGAGTTGCTTCTCGTCGGAGCCGGTGGCGACGATCAGCTCTACCAGCGGCAGGATGAGGCGGACGATCAGGGGACTCGTGGGCTCTTTCTTGACGAATATGTCGAGCAGGTCCAGTACGCGGTTCTTGAAATGCGTTGCCTCTCTCTGGACGTCTACGGCCGAGAGATCAGTACAAGCACGGTGGGCGGGACGTCACATTACTTGCCTTTCCCGCCGCCCTTCTCGGCGGCACGCGCCCTGAATGCCGCGGAGAGCTGTTCGTCGATGGCGAGCATCTGGTCATCATCCATCAGCTCCTCCTCCGATTCGGAGTCGGAGTCTCCCGTCGCCGCTGAGATGCCATTCACGCGGAGCGCTTCTTCAATCTTCTTCCGAAGCTCAAGGTCGGCCTCTTCGTCCGCGCCGTCGTCGTCTTCCTCACCTGAAGACGACGACAACACCGAATCAGCGTCACTTTCGGCGTCGTCATCCTCCTCGTCGTCATCCATCTCGACGTCTTCGTCGGCCATGAGTTCTTCAGAATCGCGGCGCTCTATTTGCTATGGAGATTCGGAAGATAAGCTCCTGTCGCAGACCACGCACCACAGACCGGGCTCGGGGCTCGCGGAGCCCACCGCCACGCAAGAAAAAAAGAAGGGGGAGGGACTCACGGTGAGAATGAGATCTATCGTGCTCTCCTGGACGGAGCCCGATAGCAACGAGAAGGCCTGATTGGCCGCGGCGCGCAGGTACGCCGTGCCCTTCTCGAGGAAGCCGATGAGGGTGTCGACGAGAACGTCGACCGGCGCGGGAAGTTCCTTCTCCTTGCCCTTGTCTTCGCCCATTGACTTGCGGCTCTTCTTCCCCTTCTTAGGAGGCTCGGCGGGAAAGAGGCGCGAGGCGCCGTCCAGGCAGTTCTGCGATCAGTGATAGACTCGTCGTGAACAACGGCACCGAGGGATGTGACATAGATAGCCCACCTCCAGAGGCTCTGGGTCCTCCTCTTCGTCATTGGCGCAGTAGGCGTGCAAGAGCGTCGCGGAGACAAGAAGTTCAACCCCTCGTGCTTCTTCCCGACGCTCCTCGGGTGCCTGTATCCATGGGTACCAACGTACTCAGTCAAACAGTCCTTACTGCATGACCCAGACCACTCACGTCCTTCAGGCGCGAGATAATGTCCCGCGCCTTGCAGCGCCGCGACACTTCTTCGTCGTCCACCTCGACTTCGTTGAGCAGTTTCACATGCTTGGTGTCCTTCTCAAGCGCCTCGATGGTCGACAATACCCTTGATACCCAGAATCGTCCATCAGAGGCAACCGCGGCGACCTTGGCCGCCTTGGTATCATCTACGTATGCTATTCATCTTCCATCCCTTCCAGAGGCCAAAAAAGCGGAAGCTCACCTTTGATAAGAGTAGTTTGCCCGGTCAGGTCCGCTAAGCACGCAAGGAGGCGTTCACGACAGTTCTTCCGCAATTCGTCCGAGAATGCGGGGGTGGGAGCGCTGCGCAGCTAAGGGGCAACACGCTCGGTCTCAGTACACTCGCAAATTTCGCCACGCCCCTGAAAGCTAAACGCGATACGGATGTATGGAAAGCGCCCAGATACAGAGGGCGAAGTAAGTGTGGCCCGCAGGAAGTTGCGCCATGATGGCACGAGGCCAAGAGGCAGGGAACGAGGACACGGAGGAGGCGGTACGTACCGCGGAGATTGTGCTCTTTTCCGACTTCTTCGCGATGATGAAGAGGCCATGGACGGCTAGCCAGTCGAGGATCGTCTGTATCCACGTATCGCTCTTGGGAACCGCCCCGTTGCGGACGAGCGCGCTAAGTTGGTCGATAATCCACGCGCGGCGCGTGTTCACACCTTGGATGTCTGCGTCCGCGCTGTGCAGATACGAAGATAGCGCAGGGATGTGAAGATGCTAATGATCAGCGACGATCGCATTGGGATACACGAGAAAATCAAGTCGGGTTGTACGTACTTGGCGGAAGCAGAAGGCTCTTCGTCGACCTGCTTCAGGAGATAGTCGATGTAACTCTGTATCCCGTCTTCGTCCATTGACGTCAGTATCGACTCAACGGTCTTTGTCTTGGTGAGTTTGTCAAACTGTCGGCTGCCGTTGACACCGGTTAGCTGGAGGATCAGCGCGAAACCATTCTTGGGATTGTTCTTTACGACTTTCTGTATGTCTGTGGCCTGCGGGCATCGACATGAGGTATTAATTCATCTGAGATTAATCGCACATGTATAGATTGGCTATGCACCAACGTACCACTTGTCTGGCTATCTTGTGAAGATAGCGGTCGCTGTTGGACAGGTGGTTGATCCACGAGCGCATAAAGTTCTTCGTAAATAGCATGGGCATGTCATTTGCGTTAACACGCGGCAGGGCCTTCTGGAAGACCTGGAATCCCCAGTACTTGCGCTCAGGCGAAGATGTTGAAGCGAACAGGGACTCTGGGAAGTGGCATCTCATGAGCATTGCCGATGCACACGCTGCAAGGAGACACCGAATGGCACAAACCGTCAACGACGATCCGGAAAAACTCTGGGAAAGCGGCTCTGGGCGCACGATCACCCTGTGCGACAGACTGTGGCAAGACCCGATCGAGGAGCAGGTCCCAAACGAAATGCACTTGCGGCTTCCACGATCCAGATTTCGGCAGATCTGTCTCCTCATCATCGTCTGCATCGGATTCCTGGATGGAACGCAGATTAGCAGGCTTTCGAGAACCGTCCAGGACACTCAGTACCTTGAGTATCCGCGCGATGATGCTGAGATTCCCCGTGCTCAACAAGTCCGGGTTTTTGAATGTCGGGGAAAGGACTTTCTTCCAGTCCCGAGACGGGTAGGACGACTGCAGCTTCAGCGTCAATGCAACTTTCTCCGGTGTCCAACCCTTGGATTCCGAGTATATTGCGGTGATTGTAGCGTCGAGAGCGTCATCCTTCCAAGAGACGTCTGATGATGTGAGGTTATCGACGGCAAGACTTATTGACCACCAAACGCTCTCGCGCAACCAGGATTTCTTCTCGCCGAGTGCCAAGAGTTGCGCGATCACTTCTTTGTAGCTCGATAAGTCTGAAGCCGCCGTGGATGATGAAGGAAGTGTGGCGTCACGTAACAGGAGCCCAGACTGGATGATGGAGGTAAGGCCGAACAGACGAGCAAACAGAACATCGCGTTCTTCCTGACCGGTCATAGAGCCCTGGGTTTTGGAGGAGTCCAAGACGAGCTGTATGATCTGCGAGCATGTCACGGTGTGAATGCGGGACAATAGCTACAAAAATGAGTACGTTAGCGACATGTTCACAGATACAGTATGAGCAACGGCAGATGCATATTGTAGTAAGCTTCAAGTATAGAGGGGTCTCATCGACGTATGCGCAAGCTTTGTAAATGCGCATAGTGCGTCGTCGGCATTTCACCAACATCCCGAGATACACGAATCCCAGTCACCCGTGCAACAATTCGTAACTACACACCTCGGTCAATGCAACCGCGAACCCAAGCCTGCTGCTTTCCCTGGGACTTGCTAAGCCACGCACAAGCCGCCTGATAGAATATGACACGTCCTGCGCGTTGAACGCATCCAGGCCGTCCGACTTGCTCGTCTCCTTACCCTCATCCTCGTCCTCGGACGTCTCTGGTGAGTCTTTCGGCACGAAGTTGGACTGAAAGTGTTCAAGGGCAGAGATGAGCTTTACAGATGCATCAAGTCGCTCCTTCTTGTTCGCCGAAGAGAGATGCCAGAAGAGAGGGAGGGTAGTAGACATGGCGGTGGCTGCAGCCTGCAGTGACCCGAGCCTGCAGTGACCCGCTAGAAGCCAGAGCTCGCAAAAATTATGGAAGCGCGCAATAAGCAGGGCTGATTAGATAGGCGCGCTGACGGGTAATCTTATCTATTGTTATCTCTAACTGTGGACTTGGCCCCTGGAATACTTACTGACTACAAGATCGCTCGCACCTCAATGCTCTTGGAGATGAAGCTCAGGGTAGTACCAGTAGTACTCATGAGGAAACAGGCTACATAATCAAATATATTTTGAAGCCACTGATACAGGCTTGATTTACCAGGTATAGATAAGCACGGTCCCGAACTCCACCTGTGCACTATGACCGTGTGTGCGTCGAATATTCGAAGCGTCCAAAGAGTTGGGCGAGCGGAAGATGACGCAAGGTGATGCGACAATGGGTCTAGACCGCGGAGGGAAAGAAGACAGGAAGAGCGAAGACGAGACCAAAGAGGGCAGCGCACATCATGAGAACTCCCCGAGACAATCTCAGCCGGCGAAGATCAAGGCTACCACGCGAGCAGCAGCGAGCTTAATAGCGTCGGCGCGCGTGAATTGCGGAAGCTCGCAGTCGCACAGATGCTAGGCTGGAAGCCGGGGTTGATCATGAAGTGCGAGAAGCGGGTGGGTGGGCCTGAAAGAACGAGGGGCAGCGTTCGCGGCGTTGGAATTGTCGGGTCCGACGGTGGGTATCGTAGACAGAGCTGAGTAGTACATAACCTAAGACGGCCTAGGGCAAATCGCACATGGACGATTGGGATGACGTCGGTGCCACGCTCCCGCGAGCAACAGTCGTCATCGTGCAGCCCGCCGTTGGACAAGAGACCCAGCCCGACGGCTCGCGCTATACCATCTACATCTTCCCATCCTTGGCCACAGCTTTTTGCGGGCTCGCGGCGACCCGTCGACCGCACCTGCGACACTACTGCGACCGAGGGTGTTGGAGCGACGCCGCACTATCCTGGGTGCGCATAGAGTCCTTGATCGGCCAGGATCACCCACATTGACATGGAAACTTCACTGACATCCCAGCTGATAGAACTCGCCTTGCAGTCTAACCACCTCTTGGTCATTGTCAGTGCCCTCCACAGCTGGGCCCTTCCTCGCCCGGTGTGGGGCCCCACATAACGCTAGTGCGCTAACAACCGGCTCGGATTTCCATCCTTGGAGGCCGCCAACGACGTATGGGGTGCAGAATGTGGGGAAGGGCGGCGCAGGTTGCGGGGAAAGCGGGGTTGGGGAGTTGTCCGAGGGTTCTGTTGACGTCCACTCGGTCTGCCAAGTTCCCCCGTTGTCGTGTGCGCTCGGATCTCCGGTGCGTACTCTGGCCTCACGGAAAGCCGACATCCACTCTATGCCCAATTACAGCGCTCCGTGGACGTCTTCAGTACGTGATGACGCTCGGAAAACACGGCCTTTTGCAGAGGCTCGAGGAAGAGTCGAACGATGCATGAGTTCATCCGATCAGCTTCGAGCGGCATGCGCATCGAAACACCTCCCGGAGCACGTCTTGCTTCGAAAGCGCAATCTCCCGCAAGATGGCAGAAGTGCCTCGCCGCAAATATGAAGTATGTACAACCCTGAAAGCTGACAGGTGCCAGGTTACCAGTGGGTGCAGAACCCGCCGCCGCAACAGCTCGTCAGACATTCTCGCCCGCTGTCTCACGAATGCTGATATTGTACTTCGATGTCGAGGATGGGAAACAAGAAGACAAACCCTCGGAAGGTAGGGCCGAGTCGTTACAGGTAAAGCTACGCGATTACTCTCGTGCATGCCGCTGCTTGCTCCGTCCGTTTACGACAGATATCAACGTATGAGACACCTGACCAGGGCGTGGGTCTTGCAATGCGACTGCGTCTCAGCGTGCAATCTTACTATAGGCCTTCCCCGACCGGATGTCTGTCCAGAACGCCGGGCGCGTCTGAGGGATAGAAGCCGTTGGCAGACGCTAATTCACCGTCCTTTCGCCATGAGGATCCTGGCCACGTCCGTAACTCGGCTCTCGAGCACCTATCATTACTCAATGACTAGGTCGGATCCTGCGGGGAATTCGTACACGGGGTGCGATTACTACTGTAATCTTGATGGCATTTGTAAGAGGCGGCGTCCATGAGGCAAAGCCATAGCATAAAGTCTGAAGGTTCATCTCAAAAAATGGATATGGAGGGGCCGACACAGTCGATGAAATCATCATGAGCCGCCACGCGGGGCATCCATGCTGTCAGCTGCATCATGTTCCCCGCATGATGAGAGGTTTAGTGCCGGTGAAGCAGGCAAATCTCGTCATTGTGCCAGTGGACAATCCGGGGTAGGGACGAGTCTGCTTGTGCATGTCGCACCGTGGCCTCGTTTGGATAATTGGTGACACACTCGCACACATTTGGCGAGGCATGTTCGGTGAAACACACGAGGGTGGGTAGAGACAATCGGGAGCGCGGCGGAAGAGGGCGGAAGGCAAGCTGCGATGGCCACGCGCGCGCGTAGGGAGGACACGAGATTCCGATATGGGGATCGAAGATGAGACGAGCTGTCGGGGAGCATTTGACGAATCGGGGGGCAGGGAAAACATGTGACAGCGCGATATCATCGCAAAGGGGAGCGCCGAAGTAATCCCGGTCCTCGAGAGTGGACGATGTTCTGAGGCTGCGGCCTGCCCGACAGAACGGCCTTCTTCTCTTTGCCTGTACTATTACCCGCGTGCTTAAATACGCCGCCTACATCTCCTCCTCCATCCATCTACCCCGCCGCCTGCACTACTCTCTCCGCCTTCGCATTCACGACTCCACCACCAGCTCCTCCATCGCCATGTCCAACTCTGTCCTCTCCTCCTTCGACCCGCTCGCCACCCACCCCTTCACCAACAACTCGGGCCTCCTCCCCAAGCCCGCGCCACCATCCCAGTTCCCTCACGCCTCGAAGGCGGCGCACACCTCGCCCGGGCCCATTATCTTCACCACCGCCCCCCTGCAGGCACCCCAGCCGAAGCGGGCGTCGCCAGCAAAGTCAAACTCTTCTGCGCCCAAGCCCGTCTTCGTGCCCTTCCGGCCAGAGCGCTCCTCGCCGGAGCTCGAGGACATCCTTCTCAAGAAGAAGTTCTCCGACGCGTTCCAGGGCAAGGCGAGCTGGGGTATCGACCAGGTCGTCCTCCCCCATGCACCCGCGGTCCCGTCGGGCAGGCAGGGCAAGGCACAGTGATGTGGTTGTCTGCCAATACCCATGTGATGTTCTATACCCCCTTGTACGTCGCGCTCTCTTCTTCTTTTCGTCCCCTCGCGCGCCGCGTTCGCGTCTTCCTTGCTCCCAGCCCCTTGTCATCGTTCTCGCATGCTGATTCTGGCGCGCGCAGATCACCCACTCACGAATTCACTCACGAACACGCGTGGCGGACGCGGAGGAGACCCGTCGCGCCACGAGCTATGCTCTGCAGCAGGAGGTATTCCTCATCATCCACCCGGACATTCGACTCTGGATGGGACGTTCTTGGAAGCAAAATGCCGATGGCGGCGTTGTATTATAGGGATAGTGTTTATATCCACACGCGGGGTAATGGCTCCGGCGTAGGCAGGTTATTGGTGTCATCGTCCCTTGCATCCGCTTTCTACGCATGTTCTGCACTTGCTCATACACTACCCACATCTGCAATCACTATCCACATGTTTTCTGCTCGATCCTTTCGCGCGCGCACCTTGGCTTCTGAAGCTTTTAACACCTACATTCTAAGGTTTGGCGGACCTGCTTTCATCCGACGTCTGCAGGCAACTTCGTAGGTGCCGCTCCTGCGCCTTCGGGTTTGCTGTGGCCATGACCTCGAATGTTCCCCCCACCGCTGCTTCCCCTGCGCTCCCCTGCCACCTGATATCATCTCAACTTCGATGTGCTTGTTCTATGGGCTTGCAAGAAGACGCGAGCGCTCCGGGCCGCGGAATGTCTTGGCTGTGGCCCATGGGAGAGACGGATCGTATTTGTCTGCGTGGCGGGAGGGCGGACCGCATCTGTATTCCCTACCTCCGGCCGTTAGCACGGCTGGTAGTATCTCAGTATTGAACGAAGCTCTAGCTTGAGAACCTGACTCCGACCTGTGGCAGCAGATGCATGAGGCTTCTTCATTCGGAAGACGTAACTGGCGTTACTGTAGGTGGCGCACTTCAGGCCCTCTCAGTCGAATTGCTGCGGCCTCTATGTAACACGGACTATGAAACTCAAAGTAAGCTCGCGTGAATGTCGCGCGAGGCCCTTGGCAATTGAACATTGAGCTCTCAAGCTACAGCACCCTCTGGAACAAGGAGGTGTTCGACGTGGACAGCGTGGGGCTTTCCGGCACGCTGCAGCTGCCTGAAGCTGTCAAAGTTTCATGTTCTACTTTCATGAGCGTTATGGCGTCGACGTCGCCACCATTGTTCCTGCCTCCTGACAGCGTCTACACGTCTTGTTACTGCGAAGAGAACGCGTATCTCCTCGCAAAGTCCTTTGCAGTAGAGGGAGAGATTCTCGGTCGCAGCGCCCCTTGGCCATGGGAGGTCTATGTTGTCTTCGTATCCAACAGCGGGAAAACGGTAGGCATCTATATCCCTGACCCACTCACTGAATTGAACCTTGTTGTCCGATGCATCTCTTCCTTGCACCAGGTCGCGCTCTGGAATCAGAAGGCACGGGATGGAGTAGTGGTGTGGGACTATCATGTCTTCCTGGTCTTGCGACCCCGCCCCCGCATCCTCCCCCACCTTGGGGCTGGCACTAGCTCCGACTTGGATCATGCGACATGTGCTCCCTGGAGTCACTCCCCGCAATCCGACGTGCATTCGGCATCTGATTCCGCGCAAGACGACTGTGGGCCGCCGACTCAGTCTCCGGATGGCGATCAAGCATGGGTTTACGACTTTGACACAACGTTAGCCGTGCCCTGTCCATGGCGAGGTGAGCGGCCGAGTCATGACTCATCAAGCCATCTTGTTTTCGCTGTTTCGATTGGCCTCCTATACTGATCAATACTCTCCTGTGACATCGCCTATGCTCTCCTTGGGTGCTGCATCGTCCGTGCGGCCCTCCGCCCTCCGCCTCTCCGCCATCCGCTGACGCCAATATTAATTGGCACCCGCACCCGCACCGGCCCGTACCCCACCGCCGGCGCCACCGGTGCATCAACGCCGACCAATGTCGATGTGGCCGCGCGACTGCAGAGTATGTTGCGGGTACCTTTCCCTACGCATTCAACGATGAGCTCGTGCCACTCGTGGACACGCGCTTCCTCAGGTACGTCCAATCAATTGTTGCATCCCCCCACCTCAGCGCGCCCCCGTTGTCCGGCGGTGGATCCAACACCGGTGCTACTTAGATGTGCTGACATCCCGTTTTTCGATACTACTGGTGGCTCCTATCTCCGACGTCGATGTTCCAGCTTGTTCAGAGTCGTCCCTGCGGATGTCTATCTCGATTACTTCGCATCCGACCGGTCACATATGGTCAGCAGACGTTCTCCGTTCTGAACTACATACGTATTAGTGCTTGGCCTGTGTGTGCCATGGCCCTTAGGCTGAGGATGAGGCTATGCTGGCACAAGCTAGTGGCCACTCGGCTGTGGGTGTAACTTGCGTTCCATTCATTTCTGTATATGGGCTGTGCATAGTAGCGTGAAATGCTGACTGGACGTTTCCTATCGCGTCTCAATCCCTCGTGGATGCGGTCGCGTGCCTGCTCTTGTCCTAGCAGATTGTGAACGGCGAGATGGAGTCAGCTAGTGGCTCCGATGCAGATGAGGTGGACAAAATCATCAATGGTATGTCTTCGCCAGCACTGTAGTCTGATACATCCTTGATCTGATATAGCACGCCTATATTGTCTATGTGCTTGTCTACCCACCCTTGCACCTTTACCGGGACTCTGCAGGAGCTGGAGTGCCCCACGGGCCACGATATTCCATGCCGCCGCCACCGTACCCGCCGCTGTGTGGTGCAAAGGCAAGGGAGTTGGGAATAGTTCACAACCTGATGGAGTCGTTCGTGGCCATGGACGTAATTAGCGGAGCAGCTATCTCTGTGTCCGACGGCAGGACGGTCGCCGAAGACGAGGGCACCTACTCGGCGCCAGGGTTCGCGGGTGAAATTGCAACCTCGGGGGTGGGAGCGGGAGCGAGAGCGAGCTCAAGCCTGGCGCGGTATGGTCAGGTGATGGATATAGGAGGATTCATGCAATGATTGTATGGCAGACAGGACTTGGGGTACGGCGAGTACTAATATATATTCGGGTGTTGGAGTAGAAGTCGGATATATTGCAGATCCAGATTCGAACTCGAAGTCAAGTACACCCACTCTGAGGATGCAAGCGTTCCATCGTCATCACCGTGACCGTGACGCGAACCACGCCAAAGACACTATTGGCTTCATCGCGATGCTTGAGGGTAATACCATGCTTCTCGCGAACGGTACCAGTGCCAAGCTTGTTGCACTCCTACTCATATACGAACTCCAGCATGTGGTCCACGATCTTCCCCTCCCCACCGGCACGCTCGATGGCGCGACGGACGATTTCGTACTCTAGCAGCCGTGTTCTGCCTGCCCACGAAAACTGTGTGAGCCTTCAAGCTGATGGCCGTGACCCACGTTGTGACACTTCAAGGACTCGACGACGTAAATACCCCGGTCCCAGGCTTAAACTTTGATATAGGGGCACCTCCGCTAAACACCCTTGTTGCCGATGTAGGTGAGGGATCCTTGTGTGGTTCTTCATACCTCCGCGGCCCCCAAATCAAAACTGCGACTCGGATGAACTCCCAATCCTCGAGTTCGAACCACTGCAGAAGTCAACTGGCCAGCCCGCCCGTCCCAGCAGATATCAACTGGCGTCGCTTTCCTACGAGTTCCACGATTCCATCATTCTCCTTCAATCTCCACTTCGCACTGTCTAACGTCGACATTCGTGCGTTTGACCACATGTGTCGTTACTGACGATTTTATCTTACAGCTATGGCTTTCTACAGCGGATCCCTCGGTTCCGAGTCGGAGGGCACACGCTATCCCGGAGAAGATACCGAGCGCAACAACCCTGCAAGGCTGAGGTTGCGTCCAACTGCTATAGCAGGTTTTACCCTCAATCTTCCCGAGTTGTTTGTCGGCATGGGTCCAAAATCCCATAGTCGATGAGCCACCGGTACGAGTCATGAACCTGGATCCAAGTCTTCCTAACGACGATGCGAACATGCCCGCTGTGAATCAATGCCATGCATTTTCGTCATTATCGAGCAAGGATTTAAAGTTGTGTTCCCGTATAGCCCCCGCCGATGTCGCGGCAGATTGTGTACATGGATGGCGTACCGACCCTGGGATATTGCATCCCTTGGTACCACGACTCAAGGTCAAGGTCATCGAGGAGGGCCGAGCAGTCCGCTGCTGTCGGCCTACTTCCTCTTGCTCTATACTTCTACAACCGCCCTGAACAGGCTCGAGGTGCAGTGTACGTATCAAACCCCAGGAGTACATGATCCCCGAGCGGCACACCAGATCGGGAAGTTGCACTTTGGACTCCAGTCCAGGTGAATCCGTATCGCTTGGCAAGGCAATAGCTGCGGGCGACCTTGGGCGGTGAGCGACACGGTATTTTCCAGTGCAACACAATCATTCTGATGCCGTGTAGCTTGCAGTAGAGGGAAATCGAACAGGGGTGGAGGTTTCTTGTGCACGGGAGCTGTATTCTGAGCAATGGCACATCCTTGATGAGAATTCGAACGCGGTCGCATTTCGTTGACTCCAGTCTCTACACACCTCCAAGTCAGGTTGTCTGATGCTTGCCAATGCCCGACGAGCCCGCAGTCTGTCATCAACTGGCTTTATGAAGACACATTTGTGGGTGGCTCAGGACAGGGCGCGATGGTTCAAAACTTGCATGTGGTCCACCTGGCCCGGTCAATGACGCGACGTACAATTTCGCCCTCTGTCAGTTGTGTTATGTCCGCCCATGAGAACCAGGCCCGGAAGGTCGCGAGCTTCAAATGCAATTCTTCAAACGGTCCATTAGCGACAAAGAATTCCAACGATTAAAACCAGGATGCGTGATGCTAGTAATGTTGGGCTATACGAATAGCGATTCATACAACGATGTTCCATGTCAATCAAACTTTCGTCCTAATCTGCCCGCACTCCCAGAAGGAGTTTCGCCGCGAATCCTCGTCCTTCCTGGATCGTGCAATGCACTCCGCAGGTGGATAGTATCCAACTCCACAGCCTCTCCCTCCTCGATACTCTCCACACCGTCGCTGGGCAGTCTCTGGTGTCGCAACCCAGGACCGACTCGTCCGCTTACAGTGTACCCTACACTAGCGCTGCCGACGGTCCCGACGCTCAATATGCGCACTATCCAATCATTGAGGAAGATGACAGGCGCGAACACTGGAATGCGGATAGGTACGAGCGGAGAGGGGTAGCGAAGCACGTCGTCACTCGCCCTGCCTGCGCCTCCTGTGGGAATTGTGGGGTTATAGGGGTCTAGCGGGACCGGTCGGGAATACATCGCCATGATGATGTACTGCAAAGGAGAGTCAAGATGTCATGCTGAGCCAAAGGCATGAACAATGCGCACCGAGGGGTAGACGAGCGCAAATAACGCGACATTAGCCAGACTACTGCCCCACATACATAATGCTGCCGAGGGAAATCCTGGGACGCATTTAGCCTGAAGCTCCGGACTGGACTTTCTATCCGTGAACTCACCGAATGCAAAGTAGTATGCCCATCGTTCCTCAAGATGTCGGACTCGTCGAGATAACGAGAGCCCTCGTGCAATCCAAATGAACCTGTACTTCGTCAGATTCAAGTACCATATCAAGAACCACCGCAGCTTACTCGAAGCAGTAGTATCTGTGCAACATACATATCAGTTCGGTGGCTGCCTCGATATCAGCGGCATTGACTCACGCGTCGACCCAACATAGAAATGCGAATCCGGCTGCTGGCCCGACGTACGGAATGTATGCAAGCGCGAACGAGATGATGACTGATGTGCACACCATCACACCGCGATAGGCAGACGTTGCAAGTGCGTTGAGCATGCCGCTATAGGTCGATGGAGGCTGGGCAGCTGCTCGTGTGCCATGTTGGAGGGTGAAGGTGCGTTTGGCTATGAGCGAGCACCATGAGCTCTACGACGATCACAAACGGCATGAGCAAATGAATGAATGTGCGTTCCCATATACAGCCGTTGGCAAGTGTGCCACTCTAGTGTGGGTGTTCAGCGGTATGGAAGATGTGATCTCACATGGACACACGCTCCGTGCGATCCATCGAGGATGTGGATTTCATACGATACATCATGTGTGGATTGAGCGATACGCTCGGGCAACCATGAAGGTCCGATCACGGTAAATGGGGGACTCACATTAAGATAGAGCGACACTCCGATAACAGGCAAGAGCCACAGAACTTGATAGAACCATCCTATGTTGCGATGAAACCACTTCTGTTGTCCCTGTGCAAGTGGAAGGAGTAGCCAGTCGAAGAAGTAAATGGACACCAAGGACACAGTGTTCAGCATCAGAGACTTGAACGCATTAGAGCGAACCTCCGAGTCGCTGCACAAAGACAACGCACCACATCTAGTTTCCGGCACGAGCCCTAAGAAGCGTGAAACACACACCTCGCGACCAGCCTGATAACTGTGTCCCACCGGAATGCATCCACCAGACCACGTCCCGCGCATAATAACTGCAGCCAGGCAGTCTGTTGTAAAGATAGGAATGCTGGGTACGAGGACCTCAGAGAGGTATGCTGTGGAGCCGGAGTGAACCCGGAAGGCGTGGGCGGGTATTGTGGGTGTGGTTGCCTGGGTAATCTGGACATTGTGTAGTATGTACGACGACGCCGACTTGGACGCGGCCGTCGCGGTCAATCAGAGGCGTGTGCCACAACCCTGGAGCGCCCGTGTTGGTCCGTCCGCCCTCGGTCACGTAATGTGACAATATCTGCATTTGGAAAGTCACTTGGCCATGTGGTTTCATTCATGAGAGCAGAGTCACTGCCATAGGCTCAACGACATCGAGAAGGTTATTTTTGTACTTACATGGAGCCATAGTACTGTAGCTTTTGTATTATAGAGCCTCGCTATCTGCTAACTAAACGGCATAGTACTACGTGACTAGTCAAACCCAAGAACTCGCTCAGAAGATTCATTCTTCTCCTATCATGCAACACTCGCTTCAGCACCTCACCCGCACCTCTTTCGTTGAATAGTTGCCAACTTAAAAGCCTCATCAGGAGCGACCTTCTGATGCCCGGAGGCCTAGCCTCTACTGTGACCACCATATTGAAAATGTAATGAGGCACTTGAATCATTTCGGTAAGTGTCTGGGTCTCCTCAATTCAAAGCTCCTAGTCATCAGGGTACTACACGACATCGCCGGTTGACAGAAAATTGCAATCGTCCTCTAACCATCGTCGTCATCCAAGTTCAACTTCTTCACCACCAATGGCCCGCATATACATAGAGTATATGGATACCATAACAATGACCACGCACAACGTCGAGAGTGAGTTTCCAGGGCGCCCCATTTTCAGGTGGTGCCCGAGCGCGCAGGAGCAATGTCGCTGAATCCGAGATGAGAAGGGTAGTGGAATGACTATCCCGTCCTAGGAAAGGTGACTCTTGATTCTCAACCGGCGGCACAGGTATGTATTTGAGTCAGTACAAGAGACTCTGAATGTCGATCTCAAACGTAGTATTGAACGCACGGCTCCCAGTAACAATCCATGATATAAGGTACGCTCACTAGTAGCCTATGGACACAACAACAATAACGATGGACCCGGGCGCGGGGTTGTGGTTTACGAGTACGACAATGCAAGATGAATGGGAGACACAACGAGCACAGATATCAGAAATCACAGCAGCAGAACATACGAGGACGAAGCGAGCAGTGAAAGAAATTGTCCTTTTCGATAACGGCAGTGCTTCCGTATGCCTAGGGACCGTTGACTTTCCACAGCTGCCGCCTGCGCAACTTGCGTGTCACGAGCACGCCCGTCGACTGGCTCGCTGCTCCGCCGAACGCGAGTACGACCGTCTCCTCTGCGCCACGTGCGATACCTTGCTTGCGCGCTTCGATTGTATCCTTGGCGAATTTGAAGCGTGAATGGGTCGACCCTGCAACGATGCCGTCATTGATACGTGAGTTGAGAGTGATCACGACGATCATGACGCACCCAATTGGAATGCTGGCGACTCGATGGCCGCCTTGAAGAGGTCGAACGGCACGCGCGCGAAGACCTGAACAAGGGTCTCGCGGCCTGCGTCTGAGTGCTGGCTCGCTCCCTCAGGAAGCGGTGTCGTAGGTGTCGCCTTCTCACCAAGATTGACCAGGTTCGGGAGGGTCACGATCAAAAAGTGGAATACGTCGTCGCGCAGTCGTTGAGCGTACGGGCCGTAGACCGCAGTACGCATGTTCTGCTCCACAACAGGCGTCGCGCTACCATCCGATGGTGCGGGAAACAATTCGACGAACTCGAGCCAGGTAGGAAGTGTGTCAAGCGTGATAGATTGTCGACAGATCTCGTATGCATAGTTGGCAAGGTCGTCCATGTGGCCTAGTAGACAAGCTGCGGCAAGAACGCCACGGGCATTTTCAGGGCGAATATTAGCGAGAGAATGAGCAGAGTAGAGGTATGCCAGTGCTGTGGCGGAAATGTAAGCGAGACTTGATAGGGATACACGAAGAGAACACACCGTGATGGAAGCCCTACGATCATGACTAGTCAGTATACTGATGCCTACAAATATGACAAAACCACACACCTCTTCAGTGACCTCTGGCTCAAGGTCCAGGTTAACGTAGATTACGTGCTGGCTACTGTTTTGCGGTGTAGTGGACATGAGGTGTGCAAGGTATGGTGATCGAGACAGGATGAGAGCGTGTAGTCGGTATACAGTGCCACGAACATGCTGGAGATATCCTCAGTGTTCCATAAGACACCTGGCACATATAGTACTCACCAATAGTGTATCGGCGTAATTCTATAAGTCGGGTATGAGCTTTACTGTATCCATGGGCAATCAATGCACTTACGCCGGTATGAAACCCTGATTGAAGAAGATGGTTTATAATGTCATCATGATGTACTTGATACAAAGACGGTGGTCTGTAACAGCGTAAGTCAGCAAGCGTGGTTGTGCTTTGGAGACATGACAGGCAGGCGCCATTCACGATACCACCACACGCTACAATGTCAAAGCACACAGGTCCCGCAAGTGAGCACTGAGCCATGCCTTGTAATTGTAGCGACCATGTCTGAATGAGACACGCAGGAAGGTTGCGACCTTTGAGTCCAGCGGAATGATGGTACATGGTCTCAAGCGCCACCGGTTCCTTGCATGAATCATGTAGGCAGACTTTCTCGATCTTCTTCTTGGAGGCGCGTCCCAACCAGTTACGTATGGCACACAAGTAAGACACTCACTGCGCATAACCGTTCACGGTGGCCCCTGCACTGGTAGAAGCTCCGTTCTGAGTCGTGTAAACATCTCCCGCGCCCGGAGTCGCTACGCCGTTGCTGGGTCCACTGTGGCCGTTGATCATCGTGCAAGCTAGTGATCGAGATGTTCGGCGTGGGGTTTGAAGGTGTTGGGACGCGACGAGAATGAGAGTGAGAGTAGCAGAGCACAAGCAGCCCGCACAAGAACTTCGGCAGTCTTTGTCGCTTCAAAGTCACTCACGGTCACGCGCCGTCACTGCGGTGGTAACGTACGTGTTATCCAGTGTTACACGTACGCCGTAGGTGAGCGGCCAGTCTGAGTCAGGTCGAAGCCACTACCGTTCCTCCCAGACCCATCCTGATTCACAAGAATTGCATATCCCGGACCTCCGCGCTATATAAAGCACTGAGACTCATGGCATTCCGCGCAGACCGGCAATCTCTATTGCTAGCCAGGCTTGTCTGCCACCCTGATCCTCTCGAGTCATCTCGACTGCTTTATATCGTCCTCGGGTGCCATCTGGGGTAATTATGCTTCAAGTTCCACGAGGTGCTCTCCAGACAGCCATCGCACGTGCACTAGTTCACCCTCGTGATGGCTGGTGGAAGATCTTCGCCCTCACGGAAGCGTAGAAGCGAGTGCGCGGAATCTGCGTTGAGCAGCGCGATCGTTGCTCACTCGCTTCACGGGACGGTTGTACTGTTACAGCTACGCGAAGGTTGAAGACGTACAAATCATCAATGCATCGAGTCCACGAGGTCGATACATAGATACTTATCCAGATCGATGCAATAAGGCTCACCTGGGCCCGTTCCATGATCCATCTTGCTCCCAGTAAGCTTGAGTGTGGGGTAGGTATCCAAAATCCCGTCACATGCCTGGTGACTTAAGCCACCACTTTTCAGGACCCTACTTATGCAAGAGAATCTTTACATGAATGGAAATGGGCGATAGCATCGAGGAACCTCCGAGTGGTGCACTTTGTGACAGCTGTAGTTTCGACGCTCTTCTGAAGTTTTTGCTTTAGAAGGTAGACAAAAAGTCTTCAATGATCTCAGCAGACCGTCTGCACCATGCCCTCGATGCATGTACCGCCGGAACCCCAACGGCAACATTTGCGCGGTACTGAATGATCGGGACTTCTTTTTTTCGATGTGAAGGATGTCCGTACTCACATCGGGGTCGCAGTGACCGGCACAGTGCCTTTCATGATCATTGACCTTACCTCCAATGCGCTGGCAAATCGCCATCTCTACATCCTGACCTCGAGGCCTGCATATGGGTGTTCATATATGTAGGTGGTCAATTACTACAATGACGGGCGGACGCTCAACCCGTTGCCTCGCGTCTTTCTGAGCGACTTCGAGTAGAAATCGGTAACGTGGTGGCATGCGGCCTCACGAAGTAAAGTGCGAGACCCTGTCTCGAAGGGGATACAAAAGAGTCAGCCCCACCGCGTCGTGGATATCAGAATCTCACCTTGCATGATGATTCATCGACTGCCTCATATTGCCCGGGACGGTTCAGAGCGAACAGAGGTTGTTTTCGAGGGATCCGACTTTGATCCACAAGCTGGATGAGACACAAGCCTGAGAGGTCTGGACGGAGGACTGCATTATCGTCTCGATCTTATGCCCGCAATATGAACGCAAAGGTGGCACCTCCGTATGTCTGCTTTACAGGTGATGACGAGGAACAGGGTGTGTGGTTAGTTCGTAAGTTGTTCATCTTGAAATCAAAATTTTGTTGAAACCTCGTTTATTGCCCGAGAGGGCCCGAGCCCTATGGTAGGCAGTACTCGAGTCATTGAACACCGTCTTCTGAGATTCCTGAAGGCTCTGTGGTGCGAATTCGACCGCTGGCTACAGCAAGGCGCGGTAGGCTCCCCAATTTACCGACATTTCGATGGCGGCGAGTAGAGTCGTGTCGCCGCAGCCAACCATGCATCGGATGCTCGTTCGCATGCACAGGATCATTAGATTGGAGACAGTGTACAAAGTGCAAAATGACTGTAGAGAATGCGCATCAGCAAGCGCGACCGAGAGACAGCAGATAGCGATGCACCTGAGTACTGAGTAGTAACGTAAGACCCTAGACAGCGGAGACTAGTAAGATATGGGAGCAGATACGAGCATATGTGACGCAGTGTCATAGCAAACCCAGTCCTGTGTCTACGGAAGACCATGTACGTGGAGTCCGAGAAATACACACAAAGCGAGGCAACAATAGATCGATAGTCCCCTGGCAATCAGTCGAAGTGCATATAGTGACCCTTGACACGCATCCGGCACATCTCACAATCCGCTCTAGGGCCCATGGTGAAACGTTGTTTTCTGGCAATAGGAGGAGCTTGTAGGCCGGCGTTCGTATCCAGTGGTGAAAACTGCACGGAAGGGGTTGGCGGCTGTGTAGCATGGGCGGCGAAGGGGGCGTCTGATACGGAAGTTGCTGACAGAGAGAAGGATTGCAGAGGGTCTTGGCCAAACATCTGAACTGGGGAAGGGGTCGCTGTTTGTATATGAATCAATGGTATTTGAAGGAGGTTGGGACTGCGGTGAGAGGCGAGTGAAGACGGGTATGCAAGATCGGGGCGCTGAAGAAGCGAGACTTGGTTTGCATCCGGCAACACAGAAGGTGGTCTTGGAGGCGACACTGCCATGTTGTTGGCGTCTTCCCCCTGCAGAGCGAAACTCACAATTGTAGGGCTGACTACGAGTAGGGGCGTGAAACATACCATAGATTCATCGACCATAACCTCGTCTATTCGCACCTCAGTACCCAGGTTACTGACTGGCGTACTATAACCACTACCATAACCACTACCCTCCGTCAAGGGACTTCCAAGACGCAGATCCTGGGTTTGTGAGACCCAGTCCTCGGATCTGCCTCGGAGGCGCGCGACGGCTGGCTGGAAGGGAGGAAAAGAGAGAGGCACACTAGTATCCTGTCCGCTTGCGGCGCGTTTCTAACAAGCAAATAAGTCAGTCACACGAGTCCACATGTGTGATCGAAAGCATGAACCCGTAACCACGTACCGAGGGACGCTCATATTGAGTAGGAGAGGATGGTGAACGAGCGCGTTTGGTGGACGACCGAGTCCGGTATGGCATGGGTGACGTGTCGACCTCCATCGTTTCTGTAGCGTCGCGCAATGTAGTGGGTGTCGTTCTTCGGGGATGTGAGCAGGAGGTCGGCTGACAGGGACGCGGTGGCCAACAGTGTGGTTGTACCTGTTCAAGGTTCAGGAGTGTGGGCTCAAGCGAGGAGGTAGCTCAGAGTTATAAACAAGCACTGAAAGAAGTGAGGCGGGGTTTGAACATGTTCTTTGCCAGGAAGCCGTCGGTGGCTACAGATCAAGGAGAGGAAGAGAACGCGCTTTGGCGCCTTCATAAATCCCTTTTGCGTGGCTGTGCAACGGTCGATAGCCGTGGCGCACTGAATTTCTCGGCGCTCGCCAACACCACATGTTATTAGTAGGTACATCGGAGACATACTACGACTCGACCATGCATGTACAGTAAATACCCTCGACATTCCACACGTCTAATAACTATGTAGCAGTCTCCGTTGTTGACCATGCCGAAAAGATGGTAGTCGATCTTTTCTTATCATGGTTATTATGTAGCGACTTAACCTGTGCGCTTCACCACTTCATGCATCATGAGCCTATTTTATGTACTCAGAGGTCATTGGGCCATCTTACTGCGTAGCTATTCGGGGCTCCGGAGCGATGATGCCACTCACCTTACCGTATTTATAACGTCTACTGTACGTGTTGTGGATGGCTTATCTTATCTTCGCTCGCAATAAGAATCGTCTTGGTGTAAGGTTCGACATGCTTCGACAAGAGTTGTCGGCCGAGACGAAAGTTGCCAGATGTACTGGGTATGCATTCAGGGAATCACATAGCACGTTCGAGCTCAACCGAAACCTGCCCACTCCACAGAAAAGTAAGTTACCTCATGCGAGTCCTCGTTCCACTCGCAAAATAGATGCGCTTTCTTCGTCGCAGTCCCTAGTCGACCATGAGCAACAATCTCCATAGGTGTCAAAGGCGCGTGCGGAGACTCGATGACCGACGCGACGAAATGCGAGTGGTACCGCAGAGGATCACCTAGCAGTGGCATGAGTGCATACATACGTTATATGAGTGCATGGCACGTACCAGGGTAGACTAAGAAATCTCCACCGAACTTGATGCCACCTCCCATACAGTTGCCGTTCTCCCACAAGTCCTGGAAGACGCGGCATTTCGCGCGTTCGTACGCGGTTGTTGGATATGTCCAGATTCCCGCTTGTCGCGCAGCCTCAAGGGTCGAGTACGTGCATGGATTAGGTGCGTACCACGGTAGATCCGATGAACTGGCTGGGATCGTGACATTGAACACTGGAGCGGTGGCTTTGGGTGTAGCCGCCCTATCTTCAGTCGCAGAGAGCAGTGGTTGAGGAGGAATAGCTGTAGGGTCATCGACAGGTACTCCTTCTGCGAGTGCTTTTGCGCGAGCCGCAGCGGCCCTCTTCGCCTCTCGATCTTTGCGTTTCCTGATGGCTGCCTCTGAAGAAGAGAGCTTGGAGGCCTTCTCTGACATCTTCTCCGCCTCCGCCACTGCTATCTGCTGCCTCGCTAGTATTTCCCTCTCCGCGTTCCAGCTCCTCAGGTCCTCGGCAGATGGTGAAGGATGGACATTCGGATCATCGATGAGAATGGCGAGTTCTACGCAGGTGTGAGGAAGGAACACCGAGAGACATCGTCAACGAAACGCACGCTTCTCCAAGAGCAACACAACCTCCTCTGGAAGTAGCACTAGCGGTAACCCGAGGAATACATTTTGCTGAGATAGATGGGGTAGTGTTCCGGTCAGAACGCCGCAAATGTGGTGTTTTGCGCGTAACGTCGCGATATCTATACTTCTCATTGCCTGTTAGCTGTTAGTGTCGCGTCAGAGCACGGATAATACATACCTTCTACATTCCAGACATACGCCTTGTGGTTGGACACGCGTAGCTGGACCTTGCGGTCAACGTCCGAGTCAGAGGCCATCGTTTGGCGTAGGCGCTCGTTTATGCCCCTTTGATCACATTCTGTGACGCAGTGGTGACACCGCGTCGTCTGAGGCGCGTTCACTGGCAGTTCTCTTTGACCTTCTACCACCACTATCCGTCTTACATCTGCTGGGTCCGCCAGACCTTCTTCTTGAGGGATCCAGGAAGAGCCTTGTGGGATGAGCGGAAGATGTGAAGAGTGCGGCGCAAATACAGAATGGGATCAAGACATTGGTTCTGCCATATGTCTTCAGTGCGGGACGCTCGCGGACCCCACACAGAGCGTCCTCGCGTCGCACCTCGAGTACAACGACGTTTCTGGGCGTGAGTATGTACCTTGGCTCAATATACCAGGGTCTAGTACGCTGCGAGGTCGGAATGGATGGGCGTTGGCAGGACAGGGAAAGGAGGCCAGGGACCGTCAGAACACGGTACGTCTATCCAGCTCAAGCTGGTCTAGGAATAGACGTTCACATATACATGTTCAGGTTGCTATGCATCAGTTCATTCAAACCCTGGCGATGCGCCTGTCGAGCCCTGGTATAACGCAACGTGCACAAGGTATCTTCGACCAGGCCATGCGTGTCGGACAGTACCGCTGGGGCCGCCGCGCGAAGCTCACCGCTGGCGCAGCACTCGCGATAGCGCTGCGCGAGTCCAGAAAAAGCGACTCCATCCATGATATTGCAGTGAGTGTCCATCCTCTCAAACCCGCCGTCGTCCCGTATCTCAGCTGTTTCAGGGTACATGAGCATGCGTTGATGTGCTACTGTGTCTAACAGTACCTACTCGACGTTACCTCTGCCGCGGTCTCGCGCGCGTTTAGCAAGGTCGCGGGGTTGCTACAGGTCAATATGTCGCTTACCGATCCTGCCGTACATCTACCAGTACTTCAAGCGCACCTGGTATCTATATTGAATGGTTCCGCCGACGGCGCATCTCAGGAGATGACGTACGCGCTTCCAGCCCAGCTCACCAAAGTCCTCTTGCCTCTCATCTCGCGCTTGCCAGGCATCGCACATACTGCATCGGACCTCTCAACACTCATCACCCGCACCAATCGCTTCACGCACCTGCCAACTCCGCCTACCGCGTGTGCACTCTTCATGCTAGCACTCGAAGCTGAACTATCTTCATCCCTGCCAAACGCTGGTGTTTTCGCTCAAGCACTCGGTACGCGTCTTGGCGTGGGGAAGGTCGTCGTAATGGAGCGGTACAAGCAGATCTACGACCTCGTGGAGGAATGGATTCGCGACGTCCCCTGGCTGGATGCGCACGAGCGCAAGAAGGCGAAAGGGAAGGCGGGCGCGGGTCGTTCGAAGGTCGCCAAGCGCGTCGTGGTCGCGCGGGGACTGAAAGATGTCGTGCAGTTCCAGGACGACATCTGGCGCAAGCAGATAGAGAGCGGTGGGCGTCCCGTTTTGCAGCTCGACATTGACAGTAAGGACGGCGATGCGAGTGGAGATGAGTGGGAGAGCAGCGAGACCGCCGGTAGCACTTCGGCCTGTCAAGCAACGAGAACCCCAATCACCGGCGCACGTCCTGCGAAGAAGGTCCGGACTCGCCATCCGAGGTCTGTCGTCGACGCTTCGCACTTTCTCCTCAATCCGCTGGCGACTGCTGTCCCTCCGCGATCGTCAACGACCGGATCCGGACTGCCTGACCTGCTCACTCATCTGCTTACTGCGGACGCCGCGTCTCTTCCACATGCGTTCGCGCGCGCGCCGACGCGCTTGCAGCTGCTCGCGTCCGAGCGCGGCGGCACAGACGAAACTCAAATCGCTGACGACGAGCTGTTTGCGGAGGACGAGCTCGAGGGCTACATGCGCTCTCCCGAAGAAGCCGCGGTTGTGCGAACTGCTATGGGCTGGGACGCCGACGCCGACCGAGACGATGCTGGGAATGTGTCTGAGCGCACGACTGGGGAGGCTGGTAGGGGGAAGAAGCGGAAGAGAGAAGAGAAAGACGCGGACGAGGGCACAGGCAAGGCCCGTGGGTCGAAGAAGATTGATATGGATGCGTTGGCGAGACTGCTCGACCCGGATGCGGACCTCGACCTGGACTCGGTGGGCGACTTTGGAGCCGCAGGTAATGGGCACGACCGCGTAGAAGATGTGGAATGGGATGATGTGGACGAGGAAGCGACGGTTTCGACCGCACACAACCCTGACCGAGTAGTAAATGTGCAGTGCGGCGCTGCGGATGAGGAGGTGGTAGAAGAGTGGCGGCCCATGTCACCCGGCGGTGGTGGTGGTGGGTCCGCCGAAGATTGGTTTGACTTTTGATAGAGATAAATCGATACGCACGCTTCAGTGTTACATGCGACACCTCGTCTCATATGTGCATACTCTAGGCTCTGGATCTATGCAGCCTATGATGGAAGCTTTAGTTGAATATTGGCGATCGCAGTCGGATAGTTCACTACGTAATGTCTCTGCTTTCAGGAACGTTGTAAGTAGTTATTTGAATCTGGACCGAATCTGGCTGCGGCTGGGATGTGAGGTCGAGGGCCCTGATGACGATGGCGATTGATATCGGCGTACGCGAGCAGGAACGCGACGCGACTCGTTCATTAGTAGCTGAGACGCGCTGTGACAACACGCGTCGCGCAATGGGTCACACTTGCTCTCCTAGACCGTCACGGTTCTATTTAAGTAGGAGGTCAACGCTATAACGACTGGCATGACTGCCATTGGTATAGCGCATTCCAGTGACAATAATAGCAACGTTCAGATTGATGTTGGACTCGCGGCCTTCTAGACCTTGCGCTCAGGAGTCGCGCGGCGATGGGGCGCAGTGGACGATGCTTCGGGTGGGGCAGCTTACGAGATGACGGACCTCGGATGCGGCATGCTCGCGTCCAAGCTTGGAAGGGTGGTCCGATGACTGCGCTGGTACCACTTGCGACGTTGGGATGTAGTGGGGGACATCGGCATCGCATTGGCGTGGGTGAAGGATGGCTCGGCGTGGAAGCGTGGAAGGGCGGGGGGAAGTCGTTGATGAGATAAAGTCGTAATAGAGAACGGTCTTCTTCCCAGCGAAGCGTGCGCGCGAAGACGACGGGGAGGGTGTGTGTGGCCCAGCGACACAGGATGTCCGAGCGTGCACGGCGGACGAGGGTGTTAGAACGCGTTTAGAAAGGGAGTACGTTCCCATGGAGTCCCAGGAGCGGGTGTACTTAATGCCGGAAAGAGGAGGCGTCCGGCGAGAGAGTAGGTCAGACGGATCAGCATAAAGGAAGTCGAGGGGGGAGTAGGAGGGACGCATGACTCAGGGCTGACAAGCGAAGGACGCGCGACGGTGCGTGCGAGCGATTCTCTCTTTCTCAAGCAGTCAACGGTGGGATAGCTTCTCGTCTTGCCACTGAAGGGGCTTGCATTGGCCTCGCGAGGGGCATATGAGCCGTCGCGTCAAGGTCGCGTAGGGGCGAGCGCGGAGAGTGACTCCTCTGTGACCTGTCTGTGACATACGGGGGCATTGGAAGTTAGTGCGTCCTAGTGGGCGCCTCGGATATGGTTGTACACCGGCATGTGGCGAGGAGTCTCGAGGTCTGGCTCCATAGATCCTGCAGCTCGCCCGTCTTCCCCTTCAATCGTTCCTTACAGAACTTACACGCCCCCGCGCCGGCCTTGCCAGAACGGTATATAATCTCCTCATTCTCCCCACCTCCCCTTCTTTCTCTCCGTGCCCTCTCCCGCTCAGCCATGCCTCAGTCCCACCAGTTCCAGTCAAAGCCCTCCGATGTCGTCCGCCGCAGGCTCTCTAGCGTTGTCTCCAGCAAGCGGCCCAATGTCCAGGCCTACTCCAGCCTCACGGTGCGCCGATCTCATCTCTCCATCGCCCCCCACAGATCCTCATCCATCCGCGTAGCCTATGTGGGCTGGTATTGCAGGCTCCGTGATCAACAACAATACCGGCTACGAGCTCGCCATTTCCATCCACGACTCCGTCTACAACACCGACTTCGCCTCTTCCACCATCTCTTACAATCCCAACGACCCCGAGGCTCAAGCTACTGCAATCGAGCAGCACATCCTCGATGTCCTTCGCAAGTTCTCGACCGAGCATATGTGCAAGTTCCTTGGTGCTGGTGTCACCGTCAGTCTGCTCAAAGAGGTACGCGCCTGTCTTAATCCGTGCGCCTTGAGCCGCTCCCGGACGATTTGGATACCTCCGCGTTCAAACTTACGCGTAATTGTGAACTGGGAAACGCGGTACGGAACCCGGAAGAGGCCCAGCTAGATTCCCAGTTTGAAGCTTCCTTCAGACAACGTGTGGAGCTTCTTGCGAGCGCTATCATGCCTGTATGGAGATCGCCGTATGCTTCGGCTAGCACTCTGCTAGTCTCGAACGATTCTGGCTGGCGGGAGCTCCCGCGAGATGCATGCGCGCAGTAATGATCGTCTCTGGTCTTTGTCTGCTGCTCGCCCGATCCCTCCGCTGTTCCACTGTATCTCCATTGCTGATCACTTCTCGTGTTCGCTAGGCACCGAACCTTTGCACGCGGTTATGGTTCGACATGGACATCGTTCCCATTGTGTTCAACATCAAGCCATACCACACCGACTCTGTGACACGCCCTAACATCAGGCACCGTATCTCGTCTACCACGGGGTCTTACGTTCCTTCTGGCGCAGAGACTCCCACGGTTTACTACGATCCTGCACAACTTCCCGCTGGTCAAACTCTGAACACGAACGCGACGCAGAACAAGCTTCCCATCCCCCGCAACACCGATGAACAGGCGGACTCGGCTGCACGCAAGTGCATCATGTACTTCGGTCCTGGCAACAACCCTCGTTTGTCGATCGGCCCCCGCAACCAGGTCGCTGTCGATGCTGGAGGCAAGATTCACCTCATTGACGACATCGATATCTTCCGCAAGTCGGTCAGCAACGGCACGTGGAACTCGGTGATCAAGCTCGCAGACGAGCTCCGCGAGAAGAAGATCAAGATAGGCTTCTTCTCGTCCACGCCCCAGGGTGGTGAGTTTCCCTCTCCAGCATTTCCTATCACCCCACGTTCGTGTGTGCCTTGCCCTGAGTGTGCGAGCTGCTGCATTGGCTGCGTCCGATGAGTGCCGGGTTCCATGCCAGTTCGGCTCCCATGTCATTACCCCGCAATGCGGGGTTTGATCGGTTCTAGCGCCTCCAAGTCTCATTGGGGTTCCATCCATTCATCTCGGCTCTCCTTTCTCGGACAATGTCTGATCGAGGTTTTGCTTGCAGGTGGTGTCGCTCTTGTGGGTTCTAGCACCTCGAGGTGCATCTGCCATGACTGATATGGGAATCGCCACTATATAGATGCGTCACGCGCTCGTCCGTTTCCTCACACTCCTCGACGTCGACTCCGCATGGTGAGTTCTTGATCGAAACATGCAGCGATGTGCTCCCGTAAACCTCGACGGAGCGCGCATAATCTTCGTCCTATCTAGGACAGCGTACTTACAGTGATCCCGATCTATGTGAGAGTCGTACTAACCGCATTCCGTAGGTATGTGCCAAACCCCTCGCCTAGCGTCTTCCGGACCACGAAGAACAACCACAACATTTTGCAAGGTGTTGCAGATTCCAACCTTCGTTTGACTAAGGAGGCCAAAGACAACTTCGATGCGTGGATTCTCAAGAATGGTCTCCGTTGGACCGCCGAAGGTGGCCCTCTCGCTCCTGGCGGCGTTGACATCGCCTTCGTCGGTCAGTTTTGTTCACACGCAGCGTACTCCGCTCAGTACTGAGAAGACATACGATGCAGACGACCCGCAGATGCCCGGTCTCATTCCGCTCATCAAGCGTGTCCGCCCCGACCTCCCGATCATCTATCGGTCTCACATTGAGATCCGAAGTGACCTTGTTCACGTCGCCGGCTCGCCGCAAGAAGAAGTCTGGCAGTACCTCTGGAACAACATCCAGCACGCCGATATGTTCATTTCACACCCCGTGAACAAGTTCGTCCCTAGTGACGTCCCGCATGAGAAGCTTGCGCTCCTCGGTGCTGCCACCGACTGGTAAGTTGCATCGTTTCTACCGCATATGAGGCCGTGCATGACATCACGTTGCGCAGGCTTGACGGTCTGAACAAGCCGCTCGACAACTGGGATCTGCAGTATTACATGGGGGAGTTCCGCTCGCTCTGCGTGAAGGAAAAGATGCACGAGCTCGGATGGCCTCAGCGCGACTACATCGTTCAAATTGCTCGATTCGATCCTTCGAAGGGTATCCCCAACGTCATTGATTCCTACGCCCGCTTCCGCAAGCTGCTCGCTGAGAAGGCGCCCGATGTCGAGCCTCCCCAGATGCTCATCTGCGGTCACGGTGCGGTCGACGACCCCGATGCGAGCATCATCTACGACCAGACCTTGTCGCTCATTCACGATAAGTACGCCCAGTATGCGAAGGACTTCGTCGTCATGCGCTGCCCGCCAAGTGACCAGCGTACGTGAACTCCGTTCGCTGTCACATGCTCTCTCATTGACGTTTGTGACCAAAATAGTCCTCAACGCGCTCATGGAGAACTCGAAGTTCGCGCTCCAGCTCTCCACCCGCGAAGGCTTCGAAGTCAAGGTCTCTGAGGCACTCCACGCCGGCAAGCCGGTCATCGCCTCTCGCACGGGCGGCATCCCGCTGCAGATCGTGCACGGGAAGAGTGGGTACCTGTGCGAGCCGGGCGACAACGCGGCGGTCGCGCAGCACATGCTCGACCTGTACACGAACGACGAGCTGTTCGACGAGGTGTCCGAGTACGCGCGCACGCACGTCTCGGACGAGGTCTCGACGGTCGGGAACGCCGCGGCGTGGATGTATCTCGCGGTCATGTACGTCTCGCGCGGCGTGAAGCTCCAGCCGAAGGGCGCGTGGATCAACGACTTGATGCGCGCCGAGTGCGGTGAGCCGTATGCGCTTACTGAGCCGAAGCTCCCGAGGGCGGGCTTGAACGTCCAGGGCTGAGTGCCGTATCCACCCCCACTCGGGTTCGCCGAGGTTCTATGACGAACAGAAGGCTCACCCTTACACTCCACGCGGACGCTGTTGTATCAAAAGAGTTTCTGCTGTGCATGCCAGTCGTGAATGTGGTCGTTGAATTGTTGCTCTCCATTTGATATCGTTCTGACTCGCTTCGCTGATTCACCTTCACCGCACCATCTGGAATTTTGACTCTTTGTAAGTATAATTGGACCGTGCTGGGATCTCTGCACCGTTTGTACACTATGTAGAAAAGTTGTAGAGATAGATACGAAATACAAGTTGGCGTGTACTCGTAGTACATGTGATGCAGAGAACGAATGGTGTGGCGAGGCTTAAAAGTAGTACGAAATCCGGACATTCGGAACCTCATGATATGTAGTACATATGAGTGCAGCTGTGATGCAGGTGCCCGTGCAGATATCAGCAATTGGGAGGGGGCAAACAATTGACAACCACTTTCTCTGGATAGTGGAACTGTTTCCGTCAGTTCTTGGTCCCAACTGGCGCTACATCAATCTAGACCTCCAATTCACGCACCCCTACTAGTTCACAATGATCTACTAATTTAGATGCCTATATCATCATCGTCCACCAAACCACCATGTTCCACCCGGATTCCCAACACCGACTCTATTTTCTCTACAAAGTCACCGCCTCCCAGTGACGGACCAAGCTTCTTCTCGCCATGCTCGTCAGGGTCCTCCGTCAGTTCCATGCAAGCCTCCTTGACAGGTCCAACGTTGAACAGGTGGACCTCCTCCAACATCCCGAATTTAGCGCGTTTGATAGCCATGTGTTCTATGAGACCGGGAAGGACCTGTTCTCCCACCTCCCAGGGTGGGACATCGTAGACTTCCAATGTGGTGAGTTTTGGACAGAGGTGGAAATGCAGTGCACCATCAGCGTCGCGTGTCTGTCGCGACAGCCTGTCCAGGAGGGCTATAAGGGACATCGCGTCCACATCAACGCCACGGAGACACTTGAGGTCGCTCATCCCTTCCAACGCGGTGTCCCATATCTCGAGCCCGCCTTGCTTCAGCCCTGTGACCACGAAGGTCTCGACGTGCGAGACGTCGAAGGGCCAGTCGCGCAAGACATCGGCAGCGTCTAGGACCCCTCGCGCTATGACCTCCACAGCGGGATCGATATATGCGTCCGGCTCATGGTAAGCACGGAGCGTGACGAAACTGAAGTCGAGGAAGAGTTCGAGACGCTTGATTCCCGCAAGGCACTTCAAGCGGTCGCGCGCGTTCTCCGGGAACATCGAGTACCCATGCACAACGCCCTCCTCGTGGATTGTCTTCACGCGGAGTTTCGTGGATGAAGAGAGGGAGAGGTGGGAGAGGAGCGCGGCGGTCCGGATGGGCGAACGGAAGTCGAGGTGTAGACATTTCAGGTGCGGGAGCGAGACAACGCGGTTGAAGGGGACGTCGTCTGCGTGGAAGCCGGGGGATCCGGTATAGATGAATGTTTCCAAATTCGGGCAGCGGTCTAGCATGTCGAGCAGTTCCTTGCCTATGAGCGCCCTGTTGCTCGAGATATTCAGGTACACGAGCGCGCTTGGGGAAGGGAGGACGACTGAAAGGTCGACATTGACCGTGGACAGCGACCGCAAAGAAGGCATGTCACCAGCAAAGAGAGGCCGGTCGACGAGTGTGAAGCGACGGGCGTCCCTCTCGAACTTTTCAACGACGAGCTCTTCGAGCTTGGGGGCGGGAGACTGGAGGCGGGCGAGCAGACGGCGTAGGTTGCGGTCATCGCCTACAGTTAGGTTGAGAGAACGGAGACGGTGCACCTGGGGGACGATGAAGTCGACAGCGGTATGTGTGGAACCTGCGCTCTTGAGACTGATCGCGAGGGGCAGGCGCCGCGAGCGTTGCAGGAACTCTCGCGCAAGAGCAGGGTTGTTGAGCGAAAACGTCGTCCAGAGCTGAGCTGCTTGGAGGGCGACATCGCGCCACCGAGCGCAAACGTGAGTGACGCGTATGAGATCTTGAACGCCTGCTTGCGATCCGACGAGGTATGCGAAGATTTGGACGAGAAGCTCAGTGGGGAACTCGTCGATGGGGGCGAGGGTGTTCTGGAGCCATCGAAGACGAGCGATTGCCTTGCGTTGTTGCCTGATGTGTACTTGACGCGTCTTACATTCGTGTCTGATGAGCAGTAGGGCCTCCTGGCGTGGCAGCTGCTCCCATACCAGTTCCCTGTTGTACCGCCAAAGTTGTCAGCGAAACTTCCTAGCGCGTGAAGTTCGGGACGACTTACAAGGGAGCCTGAGCGAAAATCATCGTCGCTCGTGGTAGTGGAAGGAGGAGTGCAAGGAGTTATCAGGCACCCAGATATATATGGGAGTTGCAGTAGGCCGTAGTCAAGTAACAAGCATCTTGCCGGGCCTACACGATCAATGTCTGGAGTTCAAGATGGACCTTACCAAATACGGCTGGGCAAAACCATTCCGGACCATCGGTCCGGCCCGAATTCGCACTGAGGGCGTTAACTGGAGGGCGTATCGCGATCGTACTCAAGTTTGGTTTGAGTTACTCTGCGACGACAATGGCGGCCAACGTACAGGATGCTATCATGCTCCTTGGCGACTCTCTCACACAGGGTGGCTACGAGCTCAATGGCTTCGCTGCAAGGCTAGCGCGTACGTCACATTGCCCCCCAGATTGCGCACGAGGTCGCTGATGGTATAACAATCGAACGTGTCTATGGAAATGGGATAATGATGACCGTACACAGATGTGTATAATAGGAAGATGGACGTTCTGAACCGCGGATACAGTGGGTACAATACCGACTGGATCTTACCGGTATTCGAACAAGTGAGGCTTTCATAACTTGCGGTCCGAGTTAGTGATGACTGATCAACCATGCCCCTGTAGCTATTTGCCACTCAGCGTGAACAACAGCACGTCCAGAAGGTGCGGCTGCTGGTGATTTGGTTTGGCGCGAACGATGCCGCACTCCCGGTGCGGGACCAGCACGTCCCACTCGATCGGTACAAAGCAAACCTGTCCAAGCTGGTCTGGCACGTATCCTCGCCCGAGTCCCCACGGTACTCCCCGGATACCCGAGTCGTTATCCTGACTCCGCCGCCTGTGGATGCGGACCAATGGGCGGGGAGGCAGGCCGCGAAGGACCCACCTGGCCCGCGGGATAGGGAGTTTGAGGTCACGAAGACGTATGCGGAGGCCGCACGTGAGGTCGCCGCGAAGGAGGGCGTCGCGCTCGTAGATGTGTGGACGAAGGTCTGGGAGGCGGCAGGGAAGGTAGAGAAGGAATTAAGCCGGTTCTTGACTGATGGGCTGCACTTGAACGAGGCAGGGTATGCTGTAAGTACGGAGATTCATGAAGAGGAATGCACGGGATTGACGATGTTATTTTGTGGTAGATTGTGTTTGAGGAACTCACCAAGACTATCGCGGAGAAGTATCCGCAGTATCACCATGAGAACTTGCAGTTCGTATTCGCCCCGTGCGTATCTCGTTTCTGTAGCGACTACACGATTGGACTGAGGATATTCAGCTTCAACGAAATCTGCGAAGATCTGGAGCACTACAAGGAGATTACTCAGAAAAGGAGTGCGTTCCCGACGAAGTAGAACTTTAAGGTAATTATAGAGGCTCGCGCTCATGTACAATACAGATCTCCGCCGAGTTGCCCGGTCATTCAGTGTATCGAACGTTCGAAATGACATATGGCATACTGATACAGTCGCGGTGCTATCGATACATGATTGAGTTGTATTCGTCCTTTATGTCACCACACCTAATCTGCCTCATTTCGAACCGGGTGCCGAGAGCGGTAGCAGCCATTGGGTTCGCGCCCGATACGGCCTTGCGATCATTATGCCGCCCATCTTCGTGCCTATTCCTGTAAGCACCTCCGCACCCTCAACCTTGAGGGAAAATTCGACCTTATTCGTACGGTGCCGCCTTCCATTGTTGCAACAAGCTTCTCCTCTCGGACGAGGAGGTCAGTCGTTAGCCCTTGTACGCGAAGCCTGGGGAGTTGTGCGCGTACGGTGACAGCCCCAACTCCGGATTGTCGCCAAGGTCAGAGATAGGAGGTGCCCGCCTGGGACGAAGACGCCGTCAGAGGACTTAAGCTCCTCGGGGTGACTCGGAGGGCCGGCAAACTGTAAGACAAAGATTTCTACGAAGTGACACAGGTGTATTGAGAATCATAGATACGTGCTACAACTTCGTATCCTGCGTCTAGGATTGCGCCCAGGATTTTGGTGGCTCAGTGAGGCATAGTACCCCGGTGTCCTGAAGCATGACGCGTGTGTATGGCGGCGCCACCAGCGCGTTGAAGGTGGCGCTCGCCTGGACGCGGGTGAGCCTGCCCTGAAGCAGAACGCGGTCACGCACGAATGGACATGTCGCGTTGCTTACGTCAGGATACGAACATGGGCCAAATAACGCGCAAACAAAGGCGGGCGTCGAGGGCGTTCTGTGTTCTCGACATTCTCCTCGCTGCGACATATCTGACCGACCTTCGTGCGACGCCTTCCTTTCTCTCTTTCTCCCAGCGACATTTTCTAGGCGACACTTTTTGCAGATACCCCACACCGCCCATCTCCGAGCCAACGAAACGCGGGTACGACTCTCAGCGCCCGGAAGGTGTGGACCCACAATCGTCTACACGTCTGTTTGGCCCGACCTCTCTGTTCACTTCTCGTGAGAATCACATCCGCTCGCTTCAGCTCTCCGCTTTGTTGTCCGAGACTCCTCTGCTGACCTCGTTTGCCCCTCCCGAAGGCGCGGCCTCCTCCGTCTCACACTCCTTCCTTCCAAGGTCGGTTTCATCTCCTCCCACCCTTTCCTTGTCTCGGTGCTATCCAAGCAGCACACATACACCTGGCAGAAGAGCGGACAGCACATCAATGCATGCGGAGAGGATGTCAGGTTGTTGCTAGCATGGCTGGGCACCGATGGGATTTCCCCGTAGAGGATGGGGGTCTTCGTACGTGCAACCCACGGCGAGAATCAAGGGTCTGTCTGCGCATGTAGAGAGAGCATGACACACCTGACCATTGGCCTGTTGTCCAACTTTAAGTTGCCGCTCTCGTTGCGAGGGAGACGTTGCAGAGGTCATGACAGCGAGCGGTCAGCCTCTTCAAGGTCACAGTAATAAGAGGACGGGTCAAAGAAAATGCTTTATCTCGTCTTGCTTTGTTGTGGCAGGATCTTTCCGTCCTGACATCACCTCCGCATGCATTTACCTTTTCGGGCGGACAATTCGCTACCATTGATCTCCATTGCCCCTCGATCCCTCCGTCCGCCTCTTATAGCGGACAATAGCATTGATCTACCCGCTCCGGTCCCGCTTATCCATCAATCTTGCCATGCCGATACTCATCCCCCACCCACAGTTGCCACGGCCCGTGCACAAAGCCGCTCCGAGCCACGATCTGAGTCTTTGGCCCGATCTGTGTTTGGTTCGTTTCCGGCCCTTAATAACGCGTTGCTTTCTCTCGCTCACCTCTCTCTTCACCTTGCCTCTTCCTTCATCACTGGTCCGTCTAATTTCTCCTGGACGTGGCTGCACCTGGCTACTCTCAAACCAACCACGCCTTCAACCACGACTCGAACACGTCCTCTGTAACATTCTTTTCTGTTGTACACGACTCTGTGCATTGCGCCTCATGACGACAAACCTCCGACGTCGACTTCTTATAGAAGAAGAAGAAGAAGCACCACAACGACCAACCAAGAAACAGAAGAGAAACCCGTCTAACCTCAAGAAACGACTCCTTGACCGCCAATTCCGTATGTCTCTCTTCGGCAACTCCAAGTTCAATTCCCATCTTCCCGTTCCATCCTTCTTCGGCGGCAAGAAACGCGATGCACCAGCACGCAACGAGAATTCGGTTAGCAGCAATGTTTCCGACGTCGACTTGGACCTCGAGCTTTCTTTTGCATCGAACATGTCCTTGAACTCGCCCGCAAGAGATTCCCAATCACTTACACCCGAGGAGAATCCTAACCACGTCCCCATGGACATCTCCCCCGCTCCTGCCCGGTTCGAGCCCGTAACAACTCAACAGAGCTCTATCCCGAAGCCTTTTATGGGTAGGCCGCGGGCAGCCACTAGTGCCGCGAGGTTATTTGGTCGTGACGTGAGCAATGGTCACGATTCGAGCTCTCCGAACCCCCCGTTCTCGATCGCGAAGTCGGGCACTGGCACCAGCAATGGCAAACGCCTTCAACGGGCTGCACTCCCTACGGAGTGGCTTGCGACGTCGCCTGCTCCGGCAGATGAGAACTCGTTCAGCCAGGTTGGTGGTTTGAAACGCGTCTTACAATGTTTGACCACTGATATTGTGATGCCAGCCTCTCGACATCCCCTCGTCTCCCTCTGATAGGATGGACGTCGACACTTCGTTCAACTTTGCGCCGTCGTCTTCGGCGCCTGGTTCCCAGGGACCGCTGTCCGCCGCACCGACTATCACCGCGTTCAACTTCAGGTCGGCGTCTTTCGAGCCGCCATCCCCCATCTCCGCGGCGCCCACGGTAACGACCTTCAATAATCTCTTCTACGACGTGCTTTGCCCTCCCAGGAATGACCACGGTCTCGAGGATGCTGCAAACATCTCAGGTATCTCTGGCTTCTCCGAAAGCCCCTGCCAGCCGTTCCCTAAGAAGCGTCGATCTTCGTCGCCTGACCCGAAGAGTATGAATCTCCGTCGGAGTCATCAGCACCTGTTCGAGGATGAGGATAACGGGTACTCCTCGTCACCAGCGCCCTCCTCGCCATCTGCGCACAAGCTCGAGCGCATGGCGAGCAACTCTTTGCTCGCTAATCAGAAGAAGCCGATCAGCCTTGGCCTCGGTATGCCTGCCACGCTCGCTCTCAACGCGAACAAGAAGCGTCCTCGCCGCCCTGCTCTTAGTGCGATGATTGCTCCGGGTGAGGGCCCTATGTCGAGCTCTCCACACCCTCAGACTGCGTACCCCATCATGACCAACGCAGAGGACCAGGGGATGCATCGCCTCCCTCCTGCGCGCCGCGCATTTTCAGCGATGTTGCCTCCGAATTTGCTGGAGCAGAGTATGTCGAGCGAGTCGAGCTTCGAACAAGATCCAGACTTGAGCTCCCCGGCGCAGGCGTACGCGAAGCGCCAGCAAGTGAAGACGATCCGGAGATGTGATGGGACTGATGATTTCCGTCCGCTCACCGGAGTGACCGCACTCATGAATCGCGACACAGAGATCATTTCCTCTGGTCGTGGTCTGCGCCGGAGTGAAGAGAGGGAAGACAGGGCGAAGACCGTGGCTGACCGCGACACGCCGCGCAGCAAGTACCTTAACGCTGGGCCTGGTTTGGGCGGTTTCGGAGACAACGAGGCCCATGGCAAGATTCTCCCATGCCACCGCGTGCGCGAGGACGGATTGATGAGGATTAACCCTACGACGGTTCGTTCCCTGTATGCGAGCGCGTGTGGGTGGTTGTATGCTGACGCACCCATGCCCTTCAGCTCAACGGATTGCTGGACGGCGTCTATGACTCGAAGTTGCAGAATTATCACATCATTGACTGCAGGTTCGACTATGAGTATAACGGGGGCCATATTCCAGGGGCCATCAACATCAACACAACCCAGGGTGTCGAGGAGTTCCTCCTCGGCATGGCGGCGAACAAACCCACGCCGTCGACGAGTGGCGACCCGAGTAAGAAGACAATCCTTGTGTTCCACTGTGAGTTCAGCGTTAAGAGAGCTCCGACATTGTAAGTACCTGACCCGTCTATCTGATGACATGGAGGTGCTCATGAGTGAACATTTGTAGTGCTAAGCACCTCCGTTCCAAGGATAGGGCGATGAACAACCACGTTTACCCCCGAGTACACTACCCCGAGGTGTACATTCTTCAGGGCGGGTACTCTCAGTATTACCAGGAGTCCTCTATTCGTTGCCAGCCGCAGGCGTACGTGCGCATGGATGACCCGCACTATGCGGCTTCTCGTCGTGAGGATCTCGACCAGTTCAGGAAGGGCAAGTTCGGCCGCACGAAGTCCTACGCATACGGCGAGGGCAAGATGCTTTCGATGACTTCGGCAGCGCAGCAGGTTCAAGGCGCAGCAGCACCCAAGCGCAACACCGCACCGAGCGGTGGTCCGGTCAGTCTCTTTGCGGCCGCCAATGCTGCGCGCACGAGACGCGGGGGTTTGCACACGCTCCAGGAGGACGGCAGCCCCGGACATGAGAGCGACGGCGATGATACCGACATCGGTGACAGTCCGTGCCCGCCGCCGACCAAGGGCGTCGTGTTCAAGGGCAAGAAGATCACTCGTGCCCCCCTCGCACGAGCAGAGACTTATGGTCCTATGCGCATGGCCATGGGCTACTAGGCGAATCCCTAGGCGTTTGTGTCTATCGACGCTACCTCTCAATTCCTTACTCTTCACTTCGGAGTCAGCCTATACTTTCAACCAGTCGCACAGAAAACCCAGAGAAGAATATCGCCACACCTCACGATATGTCGCACTTACGGAAGAAACCCTCTCGCTGGATGCGGAGTCGCCCGCAGCCCAATGTGAAGGAAACGACCTCGAATCCGAACAACCCACATGCCCACTATGCCCATGGAACGCCCCTCGTTGATGACGCTCGTTATGCCTTGCCTTCGCGCACTGCGCGCGACGCGCCTAGCTCTCTTTTCCTCGTCGTCTTGGTCACCCTCTGCTTCTCTCTTCTGTCATGTTCCTCGTGGTAGCTCTATCCTCCAGGCAGTCCTTTTGCTCTCACTTGGCCTTGGGTGGGCAAACCCGGGGCATGTTCGTCAGCCAGTAGTCTCAGAAAACCAACAAAAACATCGTGCCAAGCTTGTTTTGTCACCACCTGCGTGGATCGCATTCGTCTCCACGGTCACTTGGTCCTCGGATGATCAGCTGTCATCGACAACGGCGCTTTCGACTTCGATTTCGTTTCGCTGTTTGTATCGTGCGCTGTGTGCCTTGGACCACACATCCATCGTTTCGTACACGCTCATCTATCATCACCTATGCATCTCTCATCCTCTCTCATCGGCTCCCATCTCTTCCACCCGCTTTTCATTCCACATCCCTTTCCATCCGCGCGTTTCATCTCCCCACCATTTGTCATTATATATGTATGTCTACAAAGGACGGTCCCTTCGACGGCCGGTAACCAAGATCTGTGTTGTGTCTAGCCTTTGCTTTATTCTCTCCTTCCTGTATCTCCTGCCGTTAGTCCGTTATCCATCTCTTCCCCCCCCCCTCGTGTGTTTATCTATAGCCCCCTTTCTACAAGGCCCTGACACCGCTCCGGTGTTTAGAGTTCCGTCTCACTTTGTCGTCTTTCGTCTTCCATCTTTGCGCGTCGCTCTGCATCCCAGCTTCGCGTCTCTGCCCCAGTCAGAGGCGGCAGACGGGGCGCCGCCGCCGCGTAGCTCCTTGGACTCTCTGTCTGTTGTCTGTCTCGTCTCGTCTCATTTCTCATTCCATGGACATAGCTACTTCCAAAGCCAAAGCCATCCCCTCTCCCCTTCCAAATCGAACATCCAGCAGAATTCGCCACATCTCTCTCCATTTGCCCCCTCTTTCCTCCCACAGACATTTGCATATTGCACTATCGAGTACATAAGCATTTGTCGCATGCCATGGTAGATCCACACACACGTCTATACTCCGGTCCTGGCCCGCACGCATATATTATATTATCGCACACAGTGTTCACAGTCGCTCCTGCAGTGTGCGTCTCAGTTCCTATGGGTGTGAACGAGAAACGATTCATGTTCATATTCAGGATGACGTTAACTCATCATCATGACAAACGTCAACGACCGAGGCGCTGCCATTTTGCGCGTTTCATGCCGCGACCGCTGCGGGCGGGACCGAACACGTTTTGTTGTGTGTACACTGGGCATCTCCGCGCGGACCGCGATGTACACACTGTGTTACATGTACAGCCGAGAGAAGGTGGATGGCCCCAACTATCACACATGCCAAATATGGAATGGCACCGCCGCTAGTGCGCCGGATACCGAGTAGGTTCGTCGAAGCGTAGCGGTTGCGTCTCTGAGACCTCGTTCACGTTGTGTGTGCGAGGAGCTTCGCGGGAGCGAAAGGGGTTACACACAACTATTGCACATTCAACATGCCCTGGGATGGAAGCGGCGTAAGTAGCTATGTGGGGGCTCGGGTGGAGGAGCCGTGGTTCGTAGTTGATACATGAACATGTACAGACTGGTATATAAGACATGGCGCCAACGACGTTACAACGCTTGCCAAGCGCACAAAGGACGAGGACGAGGACGACGGGGCGAATAGGGGCAAAGCAAGATGAGCGGGAAGTTAGGCATTAGCTTAGGGTACGGGCTCAAAACGAAGGGGGGGGATGCGGGCGCACTGTATCGGGATTAGCGCTTCTTGAAAGCGAACCCGACGTAGACATCTGAGGCGGGCAAGAATGGTCAGGGGCTGCATATGTAGCCTCCGAAAGACACGTACTAGCAGCCTCCCACTGGTCCTCGTCCATTTGACTCTCGCCGTTGGCATCAACGACGTGCATGCGCTGAAGCAGCGGTGCGAACTCGGCATGCTCGTGGTGCTCCTCGAAAATCTGGTGGAAATCCTTCTTGTACACGACCTCTAAACCATACTCCGATGCCAGCCTGTGACACAGACACGTTTGACATCAGCCCGCGCGTCGCTTGGAAAGTGGCTAAACGGGCTGCAGCACGTACTGCACAAAGTTGTCCCAGTGGACGACGTACTCGGGGACGTCGTCTACCGCATCTCTCAGGAAGAACCAATAGCGGTGGCCGAACAACGGACGCTCCTTGCGCTCTTCGAAGCGGATCTTATACACCTTGTTGCCCCAAGAAAGATCCTCCGCGTTCGGCGGTAGCGAGTCGAGTTCGTGCCTAGCGAGGGCATTTATTAAAAGTTGTCAGCGACATAATCCATTTGGGCGCGTGCCGTCACCATGGGAAGTACACGCAGACGGCTTATGGGTACGTACAGCAACTTGTCCGCGTCCGGAATCGTGCCAATGAACACGCCGGACGGCCGCAGCCAGCTTGAAACGTTCCGCAACATTGTGCGCGCTTTGGTCTCGCTCTCGAATGCGTAGTGCATGCAGAACTGCATGGAGACGACATCAAACGGCGTCGACAGGAGCGTCAGCGGAAGCGCGTCGGAGAGAACGTGCGTGTAGCAGTCGAGCGCATAAAACGAAGCGGTGAACCGCGCACCCCTAGAGGTAGCATGCCGTGCCTGCGCTTGCTCAATGGATACGCCGGCAATGTCTGTCAAGGTGGCCGTCAGCGTGGGAGCAAGGGGAGCAGGAGGAGCATCGAAGCCAATAACATACCGAGGCCGACGTATTCAGCCACATTCGCCTTTGCCCATTTGGTGAGATCACCACCCTTCCCACAGCCCATGTCGAGCACGCGTCCGCGCATGCGTCCTCCACCCCGGGGGCCGGGCGAGGCGGAGAGCGCGGGGTGGGCGAAGCGGGTGATGAGAACGCTCTTGACCCAGTTGTTGAAGCTTTTCAGGCCGATGATGGGCGAGTCCTGCCTCTGCGCCACGCCGACGTCTGGCCGCGCGTTGTCTGTTGGGATTAAAACCAGGTCAGTGCATGCAGGAGGGAATGACGTCAATGAGAAAGGCTGAGCTCAACTCACAGTGCTCGACCACCGCCGCGACGTCGCTAGTGCGCCGCTTCTTTCGCTGGTTCCCCTCGGCCTCCGCGTCGTCGCGCTCTCGTTTGGGGGGACCGTCGCCGAGCAGGTTTTCGATGCATTTATGCTTGCGGAGGATGTTTGTCCCCACTCCGCCCGTGAAGTTCCTGTAACGTTCCATCTCGGCAGGCGAGAGAGGCACGAGCACGGAGCCTGCAGGCGTTATTCGTCGTGGCGCATACGGAATTGCACTGCGCTGTTGGTATGGTGGCGGCGATGGAGGGGGCATTGGTTTCGGTGGCAGACTTGACGAAGGTGGTGGAAGAGAAGAAGGCGGTTTTGGTGTTATGGCGTTCCCAGAACTTGTTTGCCGCGAAGGGGGTCGGCGTTGCGTGGCTGGGACAGCTGCTTGCGTGGTTGTCGCAGGCATAATTGGAGTAACAGGTGGAGGAACTAGCCCAGACGCAGACGCCTGCGCAGGTGGCTGCATGCTAGCGGCAGACGAGACCGGCTTATTCGGAGAAGCCGGGCGGGCTGCACGCTGGGGCGGTGGAGGCGCCATGGAAGTGGAAGCGATAGGAAGCGAGAGGGATGTGGCAACAGGGGAGCGTTGAGGCGCCTGTGCCGGGGGAGGCATGGATGCAGCTGCGGCACTGGTGCTCGCACCTGAGCCAGACGGCTGCCCTGCGGTAGAAGGTCTTGAAGATGGCCTTGAGGCGGAGCTTCCTGCTCCTACTGCTGCTGCTGAGGTGCTGGACACTGCCGTTGACGGGCGCGAGCCTGAACTTGATGGAAACGCGAATGCGAACGAGGAGCTGGCCACCATTGGCGGTGCGGCCCCTGGTAATGCTAGCCCGAACGATTCGCGTGAGTCGCGTTGCGACGGCCGGTCCATGAAGATCGGTTCCGAGGGCTGAGCATGCGATGGTGTCGCAGAGGAGGAAGATGGACGCGCATTTATGCTACCTGGATGGGTGAAGTAGGACGTGGGCTCGCGCGTCTCTCGACCTGCGCCTACAGAAGAAGTCTCGGACATTGTGGCGGACGACCGTCTGCGCATGGGAGTGAGGTGAGCCAGCTGGTCAATTTCGGGACCTCCATCCGGGTCGGGTAGAAGGAGTTGTGAGAGGGGCATGTGGGCACGGGGAGTGGTAGGGGTGAACAATGGTGTGTCCATGGCGGGAGGGTCAGAGTTCAAAAGCATGGACAAGTCAGTCGCACGACGGGTGAGGGGACTGACGAGGCCTGGTCCTGGACTTGGGATGGACGGTGAATGTGTGGGGTTGGTAGGGGAGGTGGAGGTGACGATTGACATGGCTGATGAGGGAAAGGAGTAGCGCGGCTGGGAGGAGGGACGAGGATGTGGAGGGTTGAGAGGGCCGGGCTCGGACTGAGTGCGCGCGGC
Organism: Fomes fomentarius; assembly: GCA_022606135.1. Lineage (NCBI taxonomy): Eukaryota > Fungi > Basidiomycota > Agaricomycetes > Polyporales > Polyporaceae > Fomes > Fomes fomentarius. Next base: position 1,055,698 of record JABYQN010000001.1, read on the forward strand.
TCGGGGGAGGACGAGGGAGGAGGTTATGGGAGAGTTGAGGACGGCATCGCGGACAGGGTCAAAGGCCGGCATGGCATTCCAGCAGCCCGCACGAGCAACTTATGTCTTTCTCGATATCTGGCTGCTCCCCGGCTCGCTCTGCGCCGAGAATGGATTGTTTGCGCTCGTAGACGGGCCCTGCACACGTTTATCCCTTCCTAGACCGCGCGAGGATTGACAGCACGACCGTTGCTGTTGTCGACAATGCGCACCAGAGTCAGATATCTCGCGATTTCCCTGTTGTTCGGACGCTTGCTGGCGACTGTGCGGGTGCAGGGATGTCGTACGTCGAGGCAAAGGTCGCGAGCAAGCTTCTAGAGGACGAGGGCGCAGCGGAGGGCGGGTTGGATGGCGCGAGGAGCGTGGATAATGGCAAAGGGCGTTGCGCGCAGGCGCGAGCAGCAGCTGCCTACTCTGGTCACTCCGCTTCCGCCTCCGCCCCAGCTGCGTCCCCCGACTGTCCCCCGACGCCCCTCTCTGCCTAAACCCCATCGTTGCGTGCGTCGGGCGACGGGGCGTGCTCTGCGCTGCTGGCGGATATATGTAGGCCCCAGGCACACGCTCACACCAGCACAGATCAAGATCACTCTCTCCGTCCCCGAGTCTTCCCTGACCAGTTGTTCACCATGCCCCATTATGTCGCCCTCTTCTCCCAGATCTCTCCGAAATCTTCCAACAAGAGCCTCGCGGGTTCGTGCCAGGTCCGTGCCTTGTTTGACGCATCTCTCTTTCAAGTTCGCCACGAGACCTTTCGCCCTCGTTCTCAAGTGGAGCACCCTTGACGCGGCTGGGACAATTTAGCTGCATATCCGGTCGTCGTATAGACGTTCGCGGAAAACACCCGCAAGGCACGCTGCAGAACTCTCGCTCTTGGTTCGGCATTGCTGCACACTCCAAATACGACTCCGACCCCGAGTAGAGACTCCGTACGGTGGACATGACCATCTGTCTCTCTATCCCACTTAGCCCCGAAAGAACAGATATCGTACAAAGATCCCGGTGCATGACCGACCCGCAGCAGCAGCTTCCCCCTATATCCAACTATTCACAGGAGATGGCACGCTGCCAACTGGTTCTACCTCCGAGATGTCCTGGGGACGCATGCCTGCTGACCTGGCACGGTGGTCGTTCGGAAACGGTTCTTCGTCGAATTTTGCATCTCAGCTCATAGCATCCGCCTTTGCACGGCTGCGAGCTGTGTATCATACTGCATGCGCGATGGACGACCCCGGCCGCTCGATCTGCTCCCAGTCTTCGCTCGGTGGCCGTTCGTCGATGCTCTCTGTTGAGTCTGCCGCGAGAGCCGAGTTGCGCTTTGAGAGCCTGTTGCGCAGCCAGATGAGGCCTTGCACCAGCACAAATGCGATGCATTCGGCCACGCCTATGGCGATGATGTACGCGGCGAGCTTCGCATGCTGCTTCTCTGGGTCCAGGAAGGAATAAGCTATAGGGGGACTTTGTGAGTACGATGTCATCCAAATGCTACGCTCTGAGACTAGTGCTTCTCTTCTCTTCTCGTGAAGACTGATCGAAAGAGAGGATATATGAGACTCACTGTAGAAGCCTTGCGTCGCGTGCGTGATGTACGCGACACCGAGGTAGCATGCAAGCATGAATACACATATAGGGAGGTGCAGCCATGGCAGAGGGTTCACGTTCGTGAGCGTGATCTCGACGAGGGCAAAGAGGGTGTTCATCGCGTGTACGGAGATGTTGATCCAGGCTGAGAGTCGACGCCGTTATTGACGGTGCTATCATATCGTGGACTCGATGTACGTACCCGAATATCTTGTTTTGAATGTGCTAGAGTTGGACAGCAGCGCCCAAAAGATCACAGTGACCACAATGGCTGAAGGCCACACAGTCAGACAAGTCCCTTCTTGTTAGGCCGAATAGCAGCCAAGCACTCACGGTAAGTTGTGATGGTTGAGTAAAGCAGACGGTGGAGGAACTGCAGAGGACGCGGCCAGCGCTGCAGTGGGTAGCTCTTTCTCCGGCTCAACGCATAGCACAACGTCTGCACGCCTGCTGCGAACAGATAGGCAATTAAGCCGATGTACGAGAGGTGCGTGAAGTACGAGAAGTATCTGGATTCCCCTTTTCAGTACTCCGCAGTGTGGTTCGTGGAAGGAGAAGGCCGAAGAAGCGGAGCGCGGTGGGCGCGTGTGTGGACCGCGCAGTGAATTACGATGCTAAACTGTGGCACGCACCCGTCCGAGCCGTCTGTATTGACGGCGTCCCATATCAACTGAAAGAGCGTGACGAAGAGCGCGTACGTCCCCAGCGTCAGGCGTAGGATCGCGAGCGCGACCGGGGAGATGACAGAGGACGTGACGAGGTCATGGTGTGCGTCGAAGGGCGAGGGTACGCCAAGCCGCGGGTAGAGGCCGGCTGCTCGGGCTGGCTTGCTGGACATTAAGATTGGAATTTACAGTTCTGGAGGATGGTTGTGTGCACGTCTGCTGGCTGCGGAGAGGGCTGGGGTGGCCGGGAGAGTCGTCAGAGTCTAGAGATGCGTTGGTTGTGGGGGTGGAAAAGAGCGACAGGGAAATAGATAGCGATCGGTAGGGGTATAATACGTGCCGTGGACGTAGACTAGTGGTCTTTGGCTGGGCTAGTGGAGGATAGGAGACAAAGGTCAGTCGAGAGAAAGGGAGAGGGGCGTAAAATAGATCAGCAGACTGCTCCCATATGGAGCGGTCTCTCGCATCTCGGGCACTCGGCTGCGCACAGAGATTTTGATGGTGAGAGGAGCAGATCTTTGGCGATGGTGCTGGCGACAACCGCGAGCGCGGCCCCGCGCGCGACAATAATACGGGACGGCTGTGTATCATAAGTGTCACATGTGGTACCTGTGGTACCTGTCAGTGTTGTTGGTATAGATGAGCTCCGTGTAATACGTGTAGGTTGAACTGGCAGAACTGTACGCTACGATATCCGACGCACGGTGTGAGAGTCGTCTTGAGTCTTGACCAACGGCTCAGAAAGAACCTCTCAAGCGGCAAGAGGGAAGAAGATCCGCGGGAAGGGTCCGTGACCCGAAGCAGTGGCTCCTCGGAAACACCCGAGCACTTGGTTTTCGGCATCGCACCGGCGCGGTGACTGCGTTGACTGGACTCCAGACTTCCAATTGATACTAAGTTACAGTACATAGTAAGTACCGCAACTAGGACATCGAACTGATCCAAGACGAAAACGACCGACAGATACAGCATCGTGGAAAATGTGGGGATATGTACTGAGGTGTGTGGGTTGTCAATTGTTGTGCATCTTCCGGATAAGGTCTTGTTTCGCTACTAAGTCTCAAAATTGTTGTCACAGTGGAATTGTCCCCCGCTCGCAGTCGCAGTAGCCGACACAGAGGAGGAGGGATACCAATAGCTATTGTCTCTCATTCTATCTCTATCTCCCTGCTATTGCGTCTAGCACGGTGGCATCACTCCGCCACATTCAATTCCTCCCGTTGAGGTCCTACTCACAAATGTTGGAGGACATAACGGTTGCAGCAAAGCTCGACCTATTGCACAAAGGGCCATCCGCCGCCTGTCTTTGTGCAACCAATGTGGGGTTGGTACCACCAAAGCAACAGCGATCCCGGCGGATTAGCGCCGTGGCTTTTTGTGGTTGGACGCTCGAGCCCGTTGACCATGCCCTTCCTTATAACGACCACTCGCCTCCCTGCTTCGATTCCTCATTTTATTTCTCCCACTTGCTCGCTATACCCTCACTATGGACGCCCGGCGCGCCATGCTTGTGTCAGACGTTGCCAAAGAGCTGGCGAAGATCACTACCCGTGTTCAACCGGGCACCCACAATCTTTTCTATATCTCCAACGTAATCCTATCCGAGGCCGCCATGTGTCGCGAAGCTGTACAATACTTCCAACGGCATATCACGGCTCTCCATACCATGCATAACCTCATCTTCCCTTTCGCCACCATCCTGCCAGTCGAGGTCGTTCGCCTCGTTTTCTCGTACCTGTATGACCCACAACACGGTCCGCAGAAGAATGCCGACTTCGTCAATGCGATGTCCACTTGCCGGCAGTGGCGCGAGGTCGCCTGCGATATGCCCCGTTGTTGGACTCGCGTGCGCGTCAATAACCTCACGCTCACGGAGGCGTCGCTGGTTAGGTCGAAAGTGCGGCCCCTTCACTTGTTCTTGGATAATTCTCCCTGCGATGACGTCGACGCCGTGGTGGAACTGCTCAAAAAGCATGCGCACCGCATCAAGTCCCTCGACGCCCACCACATAGACCCTTTGGTTCTCGAGCGTTTCTTCGACATCCTAGACTTTCCTGCTCCGAAGCTCGAGAGTCTTTCCATCCGGTACACTAAGATCGGAGCCAGCCAGTTGGAGTTCTCCTCTGTCTTCGCAGGACAAATGCCATCGTTGCGCTCTCTGAAGGTGGACCGTGTCTCTTTTCCATTCGACCCTTCGTGGAGTGCCGGACTCCTCGAGCTGCACATGCGCGACGCAATCCCGCCACTTCCTGCCTTGCTCGACCTCCTCAGCGGCTGCACCCAGCTGCAGAAGCTGGTATTCTTCGGGTACCATCTGTGGCCCGGCGCGGACCAGCTGCCTCCGCAGCGCATGGTCAGCCTTCCCTCTCTGAAGGAGCTCAGCGTGCAGACAGAACCCATCGGAGAGTGTGATGAGCTGCTCGACCGCCTTATCCTCCCCGAGAAGGCCAGGCTGCAGCTCGAGGTGGACGTCATGACGGACGACAATCCGGACCTCCCCGACCTTGTCAGCTCGTTCAACTTGCCTTGCGTGACAGGCCTGCGGCGTCTGGAGATCCTGTGGGACGCGCGCCGGCGCATCTTCGTCCGCGCGTTCCGCGATCCGCAGCAGCACCTCGTGCCCGACTTCGAGATGACGATCAGCGGGGCGGAGTCGCTGGCAGACCTACCGACTTCGTGGCCGTTCGATGCCACCCATGTCGAGACGCTCGTCGTGCGGCTCGGACACCACGACAGGCCTTACTTCGAGTCGTGGGACTTTCTTCTGGAAACGCCTAACGTGACCACCCTCCGTGTCATCGAGCTCGACGAGGAGAGCGCGACGGAGCTTCTATCAAGAGGCTTGGGCCCGGTGAAACCAGACCCACCTATCACTGCCCCGTTTCTGTACTGCCCAGGGCTGGAGACAGTGGAGCTTTTCGACTTGGAGTGGTCTAATGTGGTTGAGGCAAGGGCCGGGGACATGATCATGCTCCGACGGGAGATGGCACCCGGTGCACTGAAGAGGATCGATGTCTACAATGCCAAAGGGGCGCCAGTCTCGGATGTACCTGAAAAGGTTGATATCCTGGGGGACGACACGCCTGTTCTGGTCGCTTTCTACGATTGAAGCGGGCGACCGCTGCTGAGGATACTACTATCACGGACCGATCCCTCCTCCTTTAGCGACAATGTCGCCTACTACGGAAGTTGCTGGCAATGCCCTCGCTACTCCGATGTAGTATATGTTATCAAAGTGTATGTTACGTCTAATCTAATGGTCTTGTCAAGATATAGAGTCATTCAAGTTTCGAACCAGTACACTTGCCTTATTGAGCCAGACACTGGCTTACCTGATTATTATCATTACTACTTAACTTCCAGCCCACGGTTGGTACTGTCGAGATTGGTTTAGATTTCTCTCGCGGCATCTGACTCTTATTTCGTTCAACGCTTCAATGCGAGGCTGTGTACATACTAGATTTCGGAGCTCGAATAGGAACTACAGCTCAACCTTGCGTAGATTACGTCAGATTCCATATCACCACTCTCTGATAGTAACTTGAAGTTCCGGCTCTGCGTTCACTCGCGGCATCGACCTGCTAATTTTGCGGCCAACCAGAGGGAACCTTCTTTCGGCGGCCTCCATATGCACTCGAATGAGTCGAATCTCGATATACATTAGGGCTTCGGATGTACTGGGTACCAGTAGTATAGAGACACTTCCGACAGAGAGTCTGTGTGTGAGAGAGATTTGAGAGTGAGAGAGGGTGTGAGAGAGAGACTGGACACGAAGAGAAACGAAACATCAATACAACACAGCCCCACACCTGAACGGCTTGAACCTTCATGGCGCGGGTACCAAGAGAAAATCGCAAGGTTTCCGATGAAAAGCATCTGCATGTTTAAGTTCGCCAACTCCTTCGTGTTTGTCACAACGACGACGTGCCACTGGACATCTCAGGCTATTCGGGCTCCTCAGGCTGCGCCTGGTTCAAGCCCGGGAATCGAGGTGGATCCATGCACGCATCGTCCCAGACAGCTTGAAGCGTATCACACAAAATCGAGCACGACGGAGCGACGACTCAGGCCTCAGGAACAGCCTCCAGAGCGCGGTGGTATCGCGGAGAAGAGGTCCGTTACTAGGTCATAGCAGGTATTACGTTACAAGTAGAAGGGTATCCCGTACACGACTGGTGCTGCGCCAGTCAGGTATTTCAACTTGCAGCATTCCCTCGCCTTCGCCACTGCCTTCACGACAGAAGTTGTATCAGTAGGTTCGACATCTGCGCGCCATTGCCTGACCGAATCTACGGTGAGGTGCAGGTCGTCGAAGACAGACTGTGAAAACTTGTCGATGTCGCGGTCCGTCACATCCCAGAGGTTAGCAATCAGTGTCGGACTGCATGAAGGTGTCAGGAAACTCATCGTAAGTGAAGTGGTTCGGCTAGACTCACCAGCCTGCTAGCATATAATGGTAGGGCGTTCCGGTGCGGTCAAAATCGCCCATGTACTTCAAGGTTCCTGAGGAACAACCCCACAACATTGTCGCAGCACAGCGTGGCAGATGGCGGACTTTGTGTGAGCGCACATATTGCTCAGCACCGCCGTGGCCAAAGTATCTGGACATCAATTGGTCAGTTGGCACCTGGAAGCGGAAACGGTGCTACACTTACATCACCAGGTCACGGTTCGTCAACGCATCGATGAACTGTTGCTCGCTCGGTGCACGACCAATCACACCATCCCAACCCGCTCTCTTCATGCCCTTGAGCCAATCGGCAAAACGGTCCTCCGTACCTTTGAGGTCACCGCTTGGATTGAGGACAAAATACGTCTTTCGCGGATCCACGGCAGCCTGGTTGACGAGGCCCTCCTGCGGCCTGCCGTCCTCCCATTTGCGCCAATGTGAAAACTCCAGCCGATCCAGAAGGAAGTCCATGCTCGGTATGCGGCTGACGCTCTTCCCTCTCAGCACGGGGAGGGATTCCCACGGGATGCCTTGGACGTTCTTGTCGAGGACGAGGAAGGTGTGGCTGTCATCGTGCTCGGACGTACGGCCTTTCACACGTTGCGCGTGTTCTTCAAGTGCGTTCCGGAGTTCGACTACAACTTGGTCCATGTCGACCTCGGAGATCGCCACAGGGATCCCATGGAATTGGTACAGATCCAAGATAAAATAGACGAGGTCCTCCAATTCCTCGTCACGACAAGAAGGCGACAGTGTCGAGAAACACTCGAGAAGCCCGTCGTCCAGACCGATGCGGGTCTTGGGCTTCTTGTCCTGGAAGACAAGACTGCCTTGGAAGACTGTGTCCAACCGAGTTCTCAACGCGGCCAGGTCCTCCGGAGCCAGTTCTTGCGAAGTGAAGATCGTCTACAAAGGGCTAATGAGCATATACAGAACTTTGGTCAGTAGGAATCGTCAAACCTTGAAAGCTCCTAGCCAGCAGAACTCAATGTCTGCCAGCAGCTCGCGCAGTCGGTTATCCAACTCAGTTCGAGCCTTCCACCAAGCTATGCGGGCAGGCTTATCGTCTTTCTTGACATCCACAGCTTGGCGGGTGCCTTCATCGCTCAAGCGGATGATATCTTGAAGCTCCTTAACGGCATCGTCGTACGTCAAGTGTTCATCTTCTTGTCCCTCCCGCCGGCCTTTCAGAGGCAAGCAGAAGATGAGTGGGTTCTTACCGGCCCTTTGCCGCGTCACGAACATCGTGTGCCTATCCTCCGTTACGCTGACATTGACAACGATCCAGTGCGGAGGCAGCGACTCTGCTTGGCTGACGGACATCTTCCGTGAGTCAAAGCATTGCGCCTCGTAGCGTTTTGCAATGGACTGCCAATAAGACTTGAGGTCGACGTCGTCAATTGGCTCCTCGTCGTCGGACAGCAGTGAATTGCTAAAACGGGTAGCCAGCTTTGGTTTTGACGACGGAGGAAGCGGGGAACCGTTCGGAGTGATCAGCGGCCATTGCAGGTCGTCCATTGCGTTCATGTTCAGGAACTTGTGACGGATGACCTCAAGCATCTCTCGACGGAGAGTCGTCACAGTCGATGCGTCTGCACACCGCGTGTCAAAGAACGTTGCGGACAAGGTTCAGATGTGACTCACCAAGCAACTGTGCAGCCAATACTGGGGTATGCTTGTCTCCTCGCCCCATACTTGTTCGGAAGGTCCGTATCAAGGCCAAACAGACCGCTGCCTCGCGCACAGACGAGACATGTCCGCGACGTGCGATGTAGCTCATGTGCTCCCAGAACAATTTTTCCGCGGTCGAGAGCGTCTCCAACATGTCCTGCGACGCCGAAGAAGGCGTGATCTCGCCGGACATTCCCATAGGGATTGTCATGGCTATTCGAAAGGTTAGCTTATTCTTCATAGAGATTCAGCTTGCTTTACACACCAGATTCTGCCAGTGAGCTCAAGAAGATATCAGCTCGGAAGCGCGAATATACCTCGTCGAGGGTAAGCTTGGCTCGGAGGGCAATCTCCTCTGCCTGTGAATAGGTTAGTTCCTGAACCAAATATCCATGCGAGCACCGACCGTCACCTTAGCGTCTGCATTGTGCGGAAGCTTCGCGAACCGTTCCAAGAGGTTCGAGTACTCTTCGCCAACCTCGTGCATCAACGAGACTATAGAACGTGAGGTGAGGGAGAAGCACACGAAGAAAATGACTCGGACGCTCACTTTGATGTCTCAAGACCCTTGCAAGCAATCTTGGCGCGAGGACGCTCTCCGATACTTGTGCATTCAGAGATCTCGGCGAGACACCCAAGGATTTCCTCGCACTACGCAACGATCAGGTCAGCCTCCTGTTGACAGATGAAAGCCTGGAATGTATTACTCACGTATTGGCACCCTCCAAGCTCGCGAACACGCTCCCCAGCTCATCTAGTAACCCGGCCGCCTCTTCGAACAACTGTTTTGCGCCCTTGGAATCTGCGCTCAGTCTGCTGTACTGCCCTAGCAGCCGTCTTGCTTCCGCTGCGTCGGGACCCTTGAGGTGCATTACGAGCTCCGCGGCCTGAACAAGGGATGCATGCCCCTCCTGCAGCTGCCCAAGTTGTATTTGCAGCTCGCCTTGCTGAGCGAGAGCACGGCTGATCATCACTGGGGCATGTAGCGACTGTGCGAGGTCCTTGGTCTGCTGCGTAAAGAACTCGGCTTCACGTGCGGAGCCTCGCGCAGCGTATGCCTGCGAGAGCGAGAGCAAGGTTGATAAGAGACCTTCTGCTAGACGCCAGCCGGCAGGGTCTAGGAAGACTTGTGCACGCGAGGCTCTAGGTGAGAGGACGCGTGTCTCCTGGATGATACTCTTGGTGGTAGAGTCCTCTGCTTGCTGAGGAATTATTTCAAATGGGTTGTCCTCAGTGGGTTGTTTCGGCACGGAAGGTTGAAGTCGCGAAATCGTGTCGATCGCACGGTTCCATAGACGAAGAGCCTGCAAGAGTCCCTCGATTGACGACGTCGGGTCATCCTGTACTCACATATCAGCATTGCATGAATTCAAGAATGGGAAGAGCCACCTACCCGAGCATCCTGGATAGCTGCATACGACAAGGCCGCCTCGGCCGCCCGCTCAAGCAGCGCAGCCCGTACGCGAATGCGCTGTGCTGTGGGCAAGCCCTTCTCGTCGGCGACAAAGTCAGACGCTGCTGCAACAGCATCGCAGTATGTCACCGATCTATACGACGGTCATTGTCAGCGAAGCATCTACCTTGAACAAAATATCTGGCATACGCTTTGAGGACCTCTCCTGTTGCAGCCAAAGCCTCGGAATACCGCAGCAAAAACAAGATGACCGCATCCTGGGGCAGAGACCCGCTCCGAATTGCAGGAAGGACGTGTGCTAGAACAGACACGGCCTTCTCAGCGCGCCCTAACTTGACGTACTCATGCGCAGTATCAATGGTCAATGACACATACACTAACCAACAGCTCAGTCAACTCGTACAAACACATACACCTCGAGTGGGATGGCTAGATACACACCTTCCGAAGTGACGCCGACATGTCGCTCGCTTAGCCGGCGCGCAGCATTGAGGAGTTGAACCCGCACGAGGACGTGCCCTACTAGTCCGATTAAATGGGAGACCATGCCTGTACCACCGCCATGAGGACGTTGGTTGCATGATGAATATTGATAATGCTGACTCACGCAACTGCTTGATCAGCTTAGTGAAGTCGTCTAAATCCATCTTGCCCTGCACTGGGCTCCCAGAAGCAATCTTGGGAGAAACTGTGTTCAGCGACACTGGGTCCAAGGCTTGATGATACGGACATTATCTCGTCAGTCTCCTTTCCACCTGTTTTCGACCTAGGGTGAATGTATCAAACTCACCTCTCCGCTTTTTCGGTGTGACAGGCGGGGCCCTAGCGCGTGTAGTCGCCGTCCTGGCCTTCGGAGCGGCTACCTTTGCGCCTCTCGTCGTGCGCTTCGGCGGCTCAACGGCCACTTTGGGGGCGCGACCAACGCCTAGCGACAACCTTGAAGCAGCCACTGGGACCATGCTTCTGACGATCTTGCATGCTTCCTCCGCATGCGCGGTGATTGTAGGAGACTGTGCGGAATCGTGCGCGCGGTGAGCGTAGATAGCGAGCCAAAGATGGAGGGATGCTTGGAACTCGAAGCTGAAGCGCGCGAGGGGTGCGTCGAGGGCGAGATCCTGGGGAGCGGGTAAGTTCGTATATGGTAGTACTCCGTACGATTAGAATGACATGCCTGACGAGAAAGTAGGTTCTGGGCTTCCGCACTTGCGGCCTCAACTCCGCCCTGCCCGATGCTGATATGGTACGCTAGCTCCATCTTCTTCAGCAGTGCTCGTACATGTCGCATCGGTCGCTCTTCTGGGTCATGTACGAGCAAGAGGTCGTCCAAAAGCGCATCGAGCACCTCTTTCACGCCTGGTTTCCATCGGCTCTCCTCCAGACTCGATATTTGCCTCTCGAGCAGCGCGCCAACGATGCATTGGCCAGTCTGGTCCAGTTCAGCGCCGTTAGCTGGGAACCAAGCGAGAGCGGAGATCGCGCTGGGCGTCTGGAAGAGCTCGCATGCAGCGATATAAGTGACGCGGTCGAGGAGCGTGCCGAGCTGCTTGAGCGCAGGTGCGCTATCAAACAGAAGGGATGGCGGCGTTTTGCGCGCGAGCTCGAGAAATGAGAGTTGTCCGTAAGGGAACGCTCTGATGCTCTCCAGGAATGCGTCATATGCACGCTGAAGGAGTTTGTGAGCAGCCATTATAGAAAGATCAGTTGAAGATCAACACACCTTGCGGTCACTAGTCTTCACATGGCATACACCCAGTAGTTCCCATCGCCGATACAGCTGCTCTTCGAGTGCCTTCCAAGCATCTTCCTTGCCCTTGCTTTCACCAACCACGTTCATACCATCTGTTCCTGTGCGATGCATCGTGAGTGCGCGCTGTCCGAGCCGGCACGCTTCCTCGAGGAAGCGGACCGTATGGTCATAGCGGCCGCTCTGCTGGAGCTGACCCGCGAGGTAGTAGTATACACCCGCGACACACCGGGTGTAATTCGCTAGCGACGCTGAAGACAAAGAAGGCTCTGGTGTGGAGGTTACGAGCGACGACGCACGTGCAAGATGTTGATGCGCGGTAGCGTAGGTATCAGGGTTGTTGAGAACGAAGGATGTACGCGCGAGGGTGAAAAGTCCCTCGAGTGCGGGGGTATACGTGTTCGTGGTGTATACATTGCGCTATCGGAGGATTAGCTTTCGTTTCGTGATTAAGGCAGAACTCGATGTATCATACCTGGGTAATTGCCTCGCAGAGAACGTCGATGATTTGCAGCAATACTGAGCGTGCGGAGGACTTGACTTCTGATGGAAAGTTAGCTTCTGACCCGGCCGATGGTTCAACGACCCTCGCGGCCGCACGACGGAGACGCTCCAATCCACGCTTGACCCGATCATGATCTGGGCCACTCTGCGCGAGCGAAGGCCCACATCGTTTGATGGGGCCCGAAGCTTCCTGCACCTTAGATGCAAAGTCATACGCGTGTTCTTATACATTATCGTGAACATGACTATGCGGTTGCGGAGTACTGGAGGCTTACCTGACCAGTTCTCAAAGATTGTTAGTGCGCGAGCGAGCGTCGTGGAGAGCGTGGACGCCTCGATGACGAGGCGGTCTTCTTCTGGTTGTGCGGCATCATCGCTGGCTACCTGGTTCAAACGACCGATGTGCTCGAGAGCGTGGAGGTCACCCGCCTTGAACTCCGTGAGCGACAAGTAGGCTAAAGATGATTAATTAGCGTACCTGTTTCGCGAATCTACTCCAGTACTCGCAAAACCGTGCAAATGCACCACCGGCCATGAAATCCGCACGATCCGGTCTCTTTTCAGTACAGGCAACCAGACGTGCGCATGCATCGTATACAGTCTTCGCGCCCTCGACGGGAGCGATGGAATCGGTGTTTGCGAACATCGCGGTGAACTTCACAGCCTGCTCCCAGAATGTATTCGGAGCGATGACAGATGGCCGGGTATGCGCCAGGCAGAGAAGAGAGTAGACACGCAACAAGTATGCTGACTCGGGCGGCACATGAGTGGACGCCAGACGAGAAACAACAGAGTACGCCCGAGTGAGCACATGGTCTTGCTGCTTCTCGGGAAGGCGAGAGAACGTTGGTACCCATAAGAGGAGAGTAGGGCTAGTTGTGTCGTGCAGGGCCGTGAGCAGTGTGGAGATATCAGTTACAGTCTGAGACAGCACCAGTAAGGCATATAAGAGATAGGTAGAGATGAGGGTTAGATGGAGTTCTGAGATAGATCCGTCGTACAGTGGGAGGGCCAAGAGTTGTAGGGGAGAAGATGTGGTTACTGGTGAGTAAGAGGGATGATAGAGCGCAATGACCGGAGCATGCATGTCTTGAAGTACCCCAAGCGCGGCGTTGTACTTTCAAGGAGTATTAGAGACAGTGCTAGTTCGAGGGCCTCGAAGACGTACCATTTCTAGACTGATGAGTTTCCCCACTATGCTCGACGCGGCGCGCTCCACATCTACCTCCCCAGAGCTCAGCCCCCGTAATACATTCAAGTCTTTCCTCGCAGATGCAGCGTGCTTGATAACGGTGGTTGCAGTGGTGCGATCGGTAGGTTTGGCCTCGGAAGCTTTCCAGCCTGAGTCGAGGAGGGTGGAGAGACTCTTGGAGGCAGTATTCACAGCGCGCATAGAATTAGCCTTGCGCTCAACAGGCGTATGCTCCATGAGCCTGCCTTTGCCTTTAGGGTCAGAGATGATGAGTTTGGTGGCAAGCTTGTCGGCGAGATCATCAGGGGATGATACAGCAGCTTTGGATTTCGTAGAAGACCCAGCCCGGGTAGTACGGGACGCAGCCTGTCGTGTCTTGTTGGGTGGAGCCATTTCAGTGAAATAGTGGGAACCGCAGATCGTGTATGGCGAGCGATGGCAGACAGTCAGTTAGTTGGTCGTGGCGGAGAGACAAGATGATGGCTTCAACAGAAAAAGGCGCTCATAGGGACGCGTTTCTCCACGTGATCGTGCTTACACGTGCCATCATGAAGTCAACACTCCGGGCACGGCCAGATATTGCACCGGGCTATAGGCAGCTTATAGGGGTGCGATTTGGGGGAAGTCAACCTATCCCATGACTATTGACTGCCTGTCATCCGGTCTTTGCCTTTGCAATCCCCTATAGGCCGTCTATCACACAGTGCAAAATGGGCCTTTGTCTGTCGTGCAAGTTACATAACTGAGAACTCGAGGTAGTGCCGGCAAGCGACAGAGCCCACCTCCAGTATGCACTATGTGCAGAGGTTGCGCGTTGTTGCTGGACACGCAAACCGCGCCACGTTCCTCACTTAGACTCCACAGATCTCTCTACATTCGGTATTGATCCTACACTATGCTTTGTCCTTATTGGATATGGGTGGTGAGTCGCTGTCCGAGTCCAACGAGTCCATACCTTTCAGTCGATAGTACTACTTCAGACTAGTACATACAGAAACCGAAACCATATGCACGTATTCTACTGAATTTCTCGACTCGGAATATGTCTCAAGGGGTTCGCTCGATCCGTGGGCTAGCGCCCACTTCTCCTCGCGAGCCCCTGTACTTGTTGGTTACTCTGTTGTTTGCCCGGAGGGGCCCTTTTCAATAGTCGAGCAAGATGAACACCGTGAAATTGAGGCAGAGAGAACATGGTTTCAGACACAAGGCAGGGTGCGCCGGCAAAGCCGCACAGTGAAGCGGAGATCGAAAAAGTCACATAAACTTGGTGGAAAAGTTGCAACAGAAGACCCACCACCTAGAATATCCTATCACTAAATGGCTCCGCAGAACCTCCACATCAAGTAGTACTTACTTACTATTTCCCTGATGATCGTGGTGTATTATCTACCATAGGGCTCGGCCATCCAGGGCAATGAACAAGGATCTAAAAACAGGTCAAGAACTCGTTCACCTCCTGGTCCCTGGAGCAGCTGAATATACTGACTGGGACGAAAGCGTCCCCTCCTCGATTATGCAGCTTACAGTCGTGATGATCGAATCAGTGTGGATATATCTGGATGGACTTGTATGAGGAATGTAGATACCTCAATGATCGTAACTGAGATGCCTGCTATGAATAGAGTTCAAGTACTATCATAAAAGATGCCAGCCGTATCGGTGTGGAACAAGTTGGAAGGTCGCCTGGATCCTACACTAGTCAACGAATCCAAGACAGTTTGTATACTATTCGCGGTATGGCAGATGCTGCTTTCAAGCTACTAACTGCAATGGTCGAGGTTGAGCGCGCGGTGGTTACCTTAATTAAGACTGGGTTAGACTGCAGGCATTTGAGTGAAACTACCACGCTTTTATCGGAAGATTTAGAGGCTGTCGTCTGAGGCTGACAAGAATAGGTAGGCTGTCCGACGAATACATGGACATAGGAGTGGAGGAGTACTAGTAAGCCGGAGGAGTGCATGTGTCATCGCAGGATTACACACCGACACAGGGCGCGTCCTAGCCAATCAAAGCCGGGCCTGGGGCCGGGGAGTCGGACAGGCTCAACGGCACGGCACGGCGGAGAGGCGCCGGAGGCTGTGGAACAGTTGAAGCGATTGGGACAGTCCTCCAGCCTCTTCCAACGACCATCAACTCCCTCCGAGTTTCGTTCCCCCTCCCCCAGAGTTCGGTCAAACACTCATAGGTCGGTCCTCTTACACCTCCGCCTCTCCACGCCATGTCGGCGACACAGGGTGCCCCGTAAGTCTTCTCTACGACGACCGTGCGACCACATCTCATGTCCTTCCAGCAAGCGTATCAGGATTACAGGTACGATAGCATGCTCTCCGGCCCAGCTCCTTGCTAACACGTCTCTAGTGGTGGCCGCCGATGGCCTTTCGAAGCGTGAGGTCTTCCGTCTCCCAGACCCCTTCGCGGTCATTACCGTCGATGCGGAGCAGACCCACACCACAAGCGTCATGAAGAAGACACTCAACCCCTACTGGAACGAGAGCTTCGACATGTGCGTTACCGTTTTCATGTTGATTCATAATCCCAGCTCACGCACCTCCAGTACGGTGAAGGAATCATCTGTGATCGCGGTCCAGATCTTCGACCAGCGCAAGTTCAAGAAGCGGGATCAGGGTTTCCTTGGTGTAGTGAATGTCAAAGTCAGCGATGTCATTGACTTGGAGTTGGGTGGCCATGGTACGTGTCTGTACATATCACTGCGCTCGTCCCCCGCATATCGACGTATCGGCGTTGGTGCTACTCTCGTGATTTCACCGTTGGGACGCGGTGACGCATGCCCGCGTTCTTTCCACGTTCACTTGAGCGAAATAACGAAGAGTCTTCTCGCCCTTCCTCATCATATGATCTCAAACAACGTTGCTCCGGTACGGGACCGTACCGGAGATTGACTTCTCCGGGCTAACGCGCCTCGATTGCTTCCGGACGAGCAGAGTGACGAAATGCCGTTGTATTTGCTGACTCCACATTCTCATGCAGAGATGCTTACATTGGACTTGAAAAAGTCTAATGACAACCTTGTGGTCCACGGAAAGCTGATTATCTATCTGTCAACTAATGTCAGCCAACCGATCAGCAACCCGGGACCTTCTCAGGTTAATGGCATTACGGAGGCGCTTGGAAACCTCTCGATATCTGGCACACCTGCAAGTGCTAGCAACACTAATCTTGCTGCTGGCAGCTCTCTTTCCCGTACCCCTAGTGCAACCTCCCCCTCTGGCCACGAAAGTCCTATCACCATGCCTGTTCCGCAAGTCGCCCCGAACACATCGGAGCTTGAATCGAGTGCTCCTGGTCGTCCGCTGAGCACTAGCAGTGCCGCCACTTCCACCCTAGCGCCATCACAAACCCCCACTACCACGAATGCGAGTGCCACAGCGCACACTGCGTCGAACAACAACGCCCAGACCCGCAACTTCAACCCCCATGAGGACCAGTATGGGCCTCTTCCTTCTGGCTGGGAGCGCCGCATTGATCCCCTTGGACGAACTTACTATGTTGACCATAACACTCGCACCACCACCTGGCACCGCCCGTCTGCCAATCAGACTGTCAACACGCACACACAGGACGGCGAGACCAATGCTGCTCGCAACCAGCACAACCGCCGCATTCTTGCAGACGACATGTTGGAGGCGAACAACACTGGCGTGGCACGCACTGGCTCGGTTACCGGCCAGGAACAGCCCCCTGCTGCTAACGCTGGTACGGCTGCGGGAGGTCTCGGACCCCTACCCGCTGGTTGGGAGGAACGCCACACTCTCCAAGGCCGACCGTACTATGTTGACCACAACACCCGCACGACGACATGGGTCGATCCTCGCCGCCAAACCGTCATTCGCGTCATGGGCCCGAACGGTCAAAACTCGGCTCTTCAGCCTCAGACGATCTCCCAACTCGGACCGCTGCCGTCAGGATGGGAGATGCGTCTGACTTCGACGGCGCGTGTCTACTTCGTGGATCACAACACGAAGACGACCACCTGGGACGATCCCCGGCTGCCGTCGACACTGGATGCGAATGTGCCACAGTACAAGCGTGACTTCCGCCGCAAGCTTATCTACTTCCGCAGCCAGCCGGCGATGCGCAACCAGCCTGGCAACTGCCAGATCAAGGTCCGGCGCAACCATATCTTCGAGGACAGCTATGCGGAGATTATGCGCCAGACGCCGAACGACCTCAAGAAGCGTCTGATGATCAAGTTCGAGGGTGAGGACGGTTTGGACTACGGTGGTCTTTCCAGGTGCGTTGTGCCACGATGAATGCGGTGAATGTGGCGGCTGACGCGCATACAGGGAGTTCTTCTTCCTGCTCTCGCACGAGATGTTCAATCCTTTCTATTGTCTGTTCGAGTACTCGGCGCACGACAACTACACGCTCCAGATTAACCCTGCGTCCGGTGTCAACCCCGAGCACTTGAACTATTTCAAGTTTATCGGTCGGTGCTTGGGTCTCGGTATTTTCCACCGGCGTTTCCTGGATGCGTACTTCGTCACCGCATTCTACAAGATGATCCTCCGCAAGAAGGTAACGCTTGCCGATCTCGAGAGTGTAGATGCGGAGTTGCATCGCGGTCTTACCTGGATGCTGTACGTTCCTCCTTGATCATCCGCGATCATGTATGTGCGCTAACCATCGACACGTTGCGCAGCGAGAATGACATCACAGATGTCATCGACGAGACGTTCACGACGACCGAAGAGCGCTTTGGTGAGATGGTCACCGTCGAGCTCATCCCCGGCGGCGCGGACATGCCTGTCACTGAGGAGAACAAGAAGGACTATGTCAACGCCATCGTCGAGTACCGTATCTCGAAACGTGTGAAAGAGCAGTTCGACGCCTTCATGTCTGGCTTCTCCGAGCTTATCCCGCAGGACCTGATCAATGTCTTCGACGAGCGCGAGCTCGAGTTGCTCATCGGCGGTATGTCCGAGATCGATGTGTAGGTACCCTTGCTTTCTCTGCATGTGCCGCCAGCTCAAGTATGTGCCACAGCGACGATTGGATCAAGTTCACCGACTACCGTGGGTACGAGGTTAACGATGAGGTCGTGCAGTGGTTCTGGAAATGCGTGCGAAGTTGGCCGCCCGAGCGCAAGTCCCGTCTGCTGCAGTTCGCGACTGGCACGTCGCGTATCCCGGTTAACGGGTTCAAAGACCTGCAGGGTTCAGATGGGCCACGTCGGTTTACGATCGAGAAGTCGGGTGACCCGAACCAGCTGCCAAAGAGTCACACGTGCTTCAACCGTATCGACCTGCCGCCGTACAAGGACTACGAAACCTTAGAGCAGAAGTTGACGTGGGCTGTTGAGTGAGTCAACTCTTCCACTGTGGTGCAGAAAGAAGATATGCTGACCGCCGTTTCTCAGGGAAACCGTTGGATTCGGTCAGGAGTAGAGTTCATACCTCTCTTGCTATTTTTGTCGTTTTGCTTTTTCGTCTACGTTTCCCCCCTCCCCCTATCTCCTCATACTATCTTACATTCACGTCATCATGTTCCTCCGATTATTCATCCATGCCCCGACCACGTACACGGTACAGCTGAAAGTCACTCGCGTCCTTCTCACTGCCTGTTTATTACATGCATATCCTTTGTTTGTGCGCTGTATTTCCTTCCACTTCGTCGTCGTGATAATGTCTGACGCACCGCACCCTCGCCGTTCTATCGACCATCAAGGCAGGCGTGTCATAATGGCGCTCACCGTCGACCGTCGCCGAATGTACTTACGTATTGCTACTGTAAATTCAAGGGCTTCGTCAGCCTGCTTGTGCTCATTCGCGTGTGTGTTGTGTGATCGTCGATATGTACGATTGGGTTGTTGTGTCGGATATGGACTCGGGTAGGTGAACGTGGCGGGGTGTGTGCTGGCAGTGCAATGGGCCTGCGGCGATAGCCGAGTGTTATCGTACATGGACACCTACATCTCCCTGCCATCCGATTATCCACATGAGGTCTTGTGCTCGGTCGCTTCGCCGCACGCTCCCCAGCTCCTCGTCTCCCGCGCCAGCTTTCTCGTCCCATCACGCCACAAACTTAAAGACTTCAACTAGCACCACCACTACCACTGGCACTACTGGATACCGTCCTCCGCTCTTACGACCCTTACGCCCCCGTTCTGAACAGAATCGACTAGCTTTAGCACGTACCGTTCCTCTACTACATATCAGGAACTGCTCCATTGCTGCCCACCCGCTCACCATGACTGCGTCTACCGGCGGTGCTACCACGACCCAGGACTACAGGCTCCCGACGGACGTGAAGCCGACCCACTATGACCTCACTGTCTGGACTGACCTCGAGAACAACAAGTTCGAGGGTGTCGTACATGTCGAGTATGCACTTGATCGTTTTCGTCCAGGTCCCAACTTCGAGGGCTGACGTACGCGCTTTTTCCGACTCTGTAGCTTGCATGTGAACAAGGAGACGTCCAAGCTCGTGCTCAATACAGCCAGCCTGGAGCTTGGTGACGTTTCGCTCCAGTCAGGAACCGACGCTCAGGACGTACAGACTGCATCTGCGAGGGAGTTCGACGACGCGAACGAGCGGGGCATCTTCTCGTTCGGGAAGGCGCTTCCTGCTGGCTCGAAGGCTCGGATCTCGGTCTCATTCAAGGGAGAGCTCACGGGCGATATGCTTGGATACTACCGCTCGACTGGTGGTGAGGATGGCGGAATCAAGTATACGCTCACGCAGTTCGAGGTACATGCGTTACATACGTAGCTGTCGTCGCCGACGTACTGACCGCGCGTCTGTTTGTTTCGCTAGCCTACAGCTGCAAGGAGGGCGTTCCCATGCTGGGACGAGCCGCTTCTCAAGGCGACGGTCGCCGTCACGCTTGTCTCCCGCGTCAACTCTGTCAACTTGAGCAACATGCCCGCTATCTCGGAAGAGGTCTACCGGCCAGAGAATGTGGACAAGGACTCGTGGCTTGCGAAGAAGATGGCGTCACTGGCTGATGCTGGCCAGTGGAAGGTTACGAAGTTCAAGACCACACCTCCTGTAAGATTCTACTGGTAGGCTTCTTGGACGAGTACTGACGTGATTGTAGGTCTCGACGTACCTCATCGCTTATGCGAACGGTCCGTTCGAGTATCTCGAGAGCTCGTACAAGAGCCCGCTCAGCGGCAAGGTCCGACCGCTGCGTATCTATGGTAATGCGTATAAAAGCGTGGTGGTATACCAGGCACTTATGAGGAAATTTTCGCAGCGACTGCCGACATCATATCGCAAGCACAATTTGCGCTCGATATCAAGCGGAAAGTGCTGCCGTTGTATGAGGAGGTGTTCGACATTGAGTACCCGCTTCCGAAGCTCGACACCCTCGTGGTACGTGAGACACATGATTGACGTTGGATTCATCATCTGACACTCAGTCTAGGCTAGTGACTTCGACTCCGGCGCTATGGAGAACTGGGTATGCACTCTCTTCTGCTCAGGTATTGGAGGTCTCGATCTGAAATTTGGCTCGAAAGGGTCTCATTACTGGACGAACTTCTGCCTTTCTTCTCGACCCGAAATCAGCGGACCTTCGCTCGAAACAAAATGTCGCCACAACGCAAAGCCATGAAGTCGCTCACATGTGGTAAGATCGGTGATTACGTCCAGTCTCTTCGTGCAATTAACTGAGGACGACCCAGGTTCGGTAACATCACGACGATGGAATGGTGGGATAATCTGTACTTGAACGAAGGTTGGTGGACCACTAGAACAAGGCCAGTATCTTTCGCTCATGGATCTGAACTCAGGTTTTGCCACTCTTGTAAGTATTTTCAACGTCTCGTGCGCTGCGAGATGATCATTGAATATGGATTTACAATGTACGATAGATGGGCGAGAAGATAATTCTTGGTAAGTGCATCTTGAGCAGCATGTTGTTGAAATCTCACTCAAGTTTCTGTAGACAAGTAGGTAGATAGCAGCAGATCGGTAACTTCCGGTTACTCACTACTCATGATGCAGAGTGTTCCCGGAATGGAAGCTCGACTCGGAGTTTTTGACGACGCACTTCTTCCAAGCACGCGCACTGGATGCCAAGCTTTCGTCTCACCCAATCGAGGTTGACTGTCCTGACGCCAACATGATCAACCAGGTACGCTTGCTCTTCCTCGTTTCATTTTGCCTTCAGTTCTTATTGGTGGCCTCGTAGATCTTCGATCATCTGTCGTACGCAAAGGCAGGCTCGGGTACGTTCGCAGAGATTTGATAATGGCGTATTGCGTTTGACGTATTCGATGCTAGTCCTCCGCATGCTTGCAAGCTATGTCGGAGAGGATCGCTTCCTGAAGGGTGTATCGATCTACCTGAAGAAGCATACGTACAAGAATAGCGTTACGAAGGATCTCTGGGAAGGTATTCAAGCGGCGACAGGTATGTCTGCTATCCTAGATCTGTCGTGGATCAATCCTTTGTCCAACTGAATGAACTGCCAAGGCCTCGACATTCCGAAGATGATGGACAACTGGGTGAAGAAGGTATACTCAAATTTCTGAGATGACTGCTAGACATGTTTTGCTTACGTCGTATTGAAGATGGGATACCCTGTGGTCACAGTTACAGAAAAGGACGGTGGTATTTACGTACGTCAAGACAGGTTCCTGGAGACTGGCCCTGCAGATCCCAAGGACAACGAGACTATCTGGTACGATCTTAATATTGCTCTTGATCTTTTGTGATATACTTAAAACCTTGTAGGACGATCCCACTCAACCTACTCAGTGTCTCCGATGAAGGCAAGGCTGTCCTGAACAAGGATCTGCTTCTTGATGAGCGCGAGAAATTCATTTCGTTGGACACCACCAAGCCGTTCAAGCTCAACGCTGACACCACCGGCTTCTGTGAGTAACGCAAGTTGAGATCACCGCAGTCCCGCGCTTAGTCATATATGTGCAGATGCCACGCGGTACTCTGCAGAGCGTTTGGCTAAGTTAGGCCAGCAAGTTGCTGCGAAGGACTCACCGTTCTCGCTTGCGGACAGGATGGGTCTTGTTGGGGATGCGCTCGCACTCTCGAAGGCGGGATACACGCCTGTCAGCAGCGCCTTGGAGCTGATCAGCACTCTGAAAGACGAGAAAGAATGTGAGTAGATGAAAAGGCCTTATGCGCGAGTCATGCGAGGATTGACCATTATCTGCGCGCAGATCTGGTGTGGGGCACGATCTCTTCGAATCTCTCGACCATCGTCTCGACGTGGTGGGAAAACCCCCAGGTCATCGACAAGTTGGATGCGTTCAGGAGGGTACGCAAAACCACATTCACGATGCAGTGTGTCTTGGTCTGTTGCAGGGCTAATGGTCCGTTGTAGGAGCTGTTCGTGCCGCTTGTCAAGCAATACGGCTTCGAATACTCAGAGTCAGACTCGTATGACGTCCAGCAGTTGCGCACCACAGCGATAGAGGCAGCTGCATCCGCAGGTGATAAGTGGTAAGTGCAACCTAGTGAACCTGACCTCACGCGCGCGGTGTTTACGCGCTCGACCCTTCTCAGGGTTGTGGACGAGCTGAAGTCACGCTTCGATCACTTCCTCAAGACCGGCGACGAATCGAAGATTCCTAGCGACTTAAGACAGATCGCGTTCACGATTGTGAGTGTGCCCGATTGTGCGCTGCATCCAGGGCAGAGATGCTGAACATCTCCTGAAGGGTGTGCGAGAGGGCGGGCGACCGGAGTGGGAGGCCGTGCGGCGAATTGCGGCCAAGCCGGATAATCCGGGTCAAGGTATCGCTGCTATGAGGGCAATGGGATTCAGCAAGGACCAGAAGATTGGGGAGGAGACGTTCGACTTCATCCTCAACCAGGCGCGCGATCAGGACACGTTCTACTATGCTAGGGGTCTGCAGGCGAATGTAAAGACCAGACACTTTTTGGCAGAGAAGTTCATGGAACACTTTACGGAGGTATGGTGTGGTTGTTGTTGTATTGCAGAGGAATGTTTGACCTCACCAATGTTTGCAGTTCGAGAAGCGGTACGCTGGGAACTTCGGCCTCATCCGGTGGACAGAGGTAGGCGCTTTCTATCTACCCCCAATGCCGTCGCTCGTTGTCTAAGTTGACTTCCGAAATTGCGTAGATCTCCTTCGGAGCTCTATCGTCTGACGAGGACTACAAAAAAGTTTCTGCCTTCTTCAAGGTTCGGGGTTTGCAGAACTGGTTGTGATGCGGGGTTGCTGATGAAGGACACCCTATTTCTCAGGGCAAAGACACGTCGAAGTTTGATATGGCTCTCAAGCAGACACTGGACACAATCCACTCTCGTGCTGCATGGGTCAAGGTATGAGTTGTGCTTGAGCATTATATTGTTGTATGGATACTCACGGTTGCTGTGGCAGCGTTCGACCGACGAGTTGAACAAGTGGTTGGAGCAGCGGGGGTCGAAACTATGATTGTATCAATTCGCATGCTTGCTAGCACTACTTTGCTCATATGTTTGCTTCTTGCGCGCTTGGAGGGACGCGTCTGTGGCGTTTGTTGACGCGTTGTTTGCTGGGCGCCTGCGCGTGTTATTGAAAGACGCGTGTGAGCCTGGGAAGACAGCGCGACTTGCTCTCGACGACGACACTCGCGGTACCCACACATTCACCATCTCTCCACTCCAGGCCACTGCACTCTTGCTTGCCGCTGCGCTCTTCCGATGACCTTCATCGCTCCGGGTCCTCGTTTGGGTTGTTTGTTGTCGCTCTACCGGTCGCAGACGCGTTGCCTCAGCCACATGTTCCACTCTCTAACCCGGAGTGAGATCTAACCCTAAGTTCTATCCGGATCTGGTCGTGCTCAAAATATGCTCTGGGATGCTTGCGCTATGGGAGCATTATGTGGTCGAGCAATGCCACCTCATCGATTAGGAATAGTTGGGTGGACAGGTGCGCATGCTGAAGTCCTCTGAATCTTGCGAGTGTGTGTTGCTCTCGTTCCGGTTGCCAGCTCTAGACCTTTGCCTGTGTTGACCCCTTGAGAGACATTCTCTTTATCGCATCCTCGGAAAGTGTCACGTGGATGGAACAAAGTCCTTCCCACCGCAGGAGAACACACAGATCTCCGCTAGCGTCGCTTCGGGACCCCGCCTTTGCTCCTGCTTGTCCCGCGATCCGCTACGTACAGAGTACCGCTTCGTGCGCGTCCTCTGCGGAAGGGCTGGTAGCGACAGAGAGGGTAAGCGACGCCGGCACGCGCGAGATCCCTTCTCGGTGGGACTGGGCTCCAGTCACGGGCACTAGGGAAGCGTCGCGGGACCTTCGTGAGCTGTCTTCTCTCGGGCGAGTGGGTCACGTACACTGGACTGGCAGTCCGCCGGGTCGGGAAACGACAGGTTGGCTACGCACAGACCTTATGAGGTCCACCTTGCCTCCCATTGCTCCCCCTCCATGATTCTGCGACCAGTGCCCCCTGTTCCACTCCACTCAACCTATTCGAGTTTCCACGGCGCATGCTCCCACTCTACGGAGTAGCCGGGCACCCGAACAGAGCACAGCAGATTCAGGGTCTTTGACCCAATCGCGGGCGACGTTCCTGGGCCGTAGGGTTCCGTATAGGGCGTCTCCCAACCCCGGCGACGTTTGTGCCAACTTTGGCTCGCCGCAGGAGGCCCTACGCGACGCGCGGTCTCTTCTCAAGACCATCCGTCTCGCAGGGCAGGTCCCTGGAAGCGCTGGCATGCGCAGCAAAAGAGGCTTGGCTTCGCAGCGTAGATGCACTGGAGCACGGAGTGTGCACTTTCAACCCGAACATCAAGAGAACACACAGGAAGACGCAGTGTGCAGCACGTTCTGCAGGATAGGCTAGGAGAGATGTTGGGTGCACATGTGTGCCGGGCCCGGTGTCTGAGGGACAGGTACGTCCGTTCTTTGGCCTGGAAGCTACGTATAGGGGGGAGCGGATGTGCGGCGGTGGGCTTTGCCTACTGTACGTATAGCTCCTCCATGCCTGCCTGGCCGCCCCCAACTCTCGCCCTTCCAGCTACAGGAAGGCGAGCTCTGTCATCCGCTGCGTACTAACCCGACTCTCACCATGCCTCGATGAATCAGCTGTTCGGACTGAGTTCTGCGACGACGTGCACTGCGCAGACACGCATCAGCACCCACCTGAGTCTCTGGACCGTTTGAGGGACCTTGGATCGTCCTTGTTATTCAGGCACGACTGCGAAGACCTGCGTTTTGCTCATGTTTTCTAGTCTTCTCTCTGCCCTTCTAGTACTTGGTCAGCACGAGAAACCCATCGCGTGCAGGCGCGACATAGCCCTTCTCCATTGACCCAGCTACCTGGTACCGCTTCCTCTATTCCTTCCCCCATCGCAACGCTCCGCAAAGGACCTGTGCGGCAGCGCCAGACTCGGCCTCCTATCCAGCGAAGTTGCGGCTCCTGCGGGATGCTACAACAGAGATTCGTTCTCGATGTCGCGAGAGGAAAGCACGTTTGGTTCGTCCAGCGTGTGGGGCAGTGCAGTCGGTCGTTGTGCAGCGTTCCCTGGCGGGTTCCGTTTGCGGCGGGCGCGAGGGAGCAGACGGGGGTGATGTGTAGGGTGGCTGGCGAGGAGATGTGGTGCGTTGTGTTTCGTGTGCGCGGCGGGGCTGGCGAGTATCACACACAGGAAGGCGGAGGTAGCTGGCGGATGCGTTGCATGCGCTGTGAGCGGTACTCTGAGCGCAGCCCCTTGGTGGGTCTGCGAGAGGAATGTTTTCTGGGATTACCGATGGCGGATATCCATGCTCAGGAGATGCGTGTCTTCGGTGCCTGTACAGCGTTGTCTTTGGCCCCTTGTGGGTGCAGGCTGATGCCGGGCAGCAAGGTGTGGTGGCGGAACCCCTCGGGCGACCGGGGCAAGTACGGGGAGCAGGGGTCGGGGGATCACGTGGTTGAATGGTTCTCTCGCTGCAGGGACGATGACAGATGCGGGGGAGCGCAGCGTGGTCCTGCTGCGTTCGAGAGTGCGCTAGGTCAGGAACTGTGCGCGGGCTTTGCTCGTCAAATGCTTCCAATCAATTTTTGGCTTTTCGTCGCCTTCGTGGTGATTTTCGAATGTTCCGATTGGGACACTTCCCCTGTGTACTTATGTCCGTTTAGATGAATGAAAGTGGTTGGATACCACAGATAAAGAACGGCGTAGTGGACAGCATTGCAGTGCTAAAGAGATGTAGATGTGGCTCGTTTGCTGCCATCTTGTGGCAAGTGCAGTGTGTCCGCCATGTATTTGTTTGTGTAGCAGGTTCAAGAGGTCGGACGGAATTTATACTCTTCGTCAGAGGAGTGCTCTTGTGCCGTCTAGTTGTGATTCCTTTTCAAGCCGCTACTCGCAGACTCGCCAGAGAAACAGCGATATCCTAGAACCTCATGAGTGTCGAGTCCGATACCCACTGTTGAAATACGCATGGCATATATGTACTGCCAGTGAGAGATCGTGAGTGTCGGAGCTGTCATTGGGAAATCGACCTCGGCAGTGTCAATCTATGCTGAGACAAGAGAGATGAATTGGGATACATGAGGTAGAGTAAGAAAGAAAACTAAGGAGCAATGTGGAGAGCAATAAGCTATACAGTGTCACGGGTATACAACCATGCAGATGCGGTGGGATGAGAGGCAATATAAATCCGTTACTGGCGATACAGCTAACTACTAGGGCTAGGTTGCTCTTCTATCGAGTCCAACGCGATCACAGGCTGCGTACCGACAGGCGTGTCCGATTCTTCTTCTCGCTCGAGCCCGCCCGGCGAGATGCTCTCTCCCAGCGCGGCTAAAGCCGCTACCCCCTCCGAATCCCGCTTGCGCCGTGACCGTCGCATATTCATACTCGAAGCTGTCGGTGTGGAAGGCGTAAGCGCATCGAAGCCATCAGACTTCAGACGCATAAGCATATCTCGCGCGATGTTGACCGTCTCGTCGCCCGACTTGGTAAGCAGCACGTCGGTGTTGAGCGTGAGAGGGGAGGGTCCATTCCCCGACGCTGTCCGGGAAACTGCCCGGCTCTTTGTCCGCCGTGCCTTGCGGCCGACGATGTCGCCCTTGCCCAGCATCGCGAGTAGATTGTCCAGCACGGCGGTATCTTCTTCGTTGTGCTGCGGGACGTCCTGCTGCTTAGCCTTTCTGGCATCCTCGGCAGCTTGTCTCCGCTTCTCCACGGCGTGTCGTTCCTCTGCGATCGTAAGATTATCTGAGCGGCATTTCTGCAGGAACGCGAATGACGGTCAATGAAGCAGCAGGAAGTAAAGGTGGATAGTACACACCCTGTAAGATGTGACAAAGGTCTTGAAAATACCATAGAACTCAGCAGAGTTCATGTTCTTCTCATCTTCCCCATAGTACTTGACCACCTCGGAGAACGTAGAGTCGGCGTGATTGACGTCGTCAACGAGGTCTTCGAGCTGTCCCGTCGCTTTCCCTACGAACGACCACATCTGCTTGGCATATTTGTCGTTCATGTTCATGTCCGAAAAGTGCTCCGTTAGTTCCTTGCGGATGGCTTTCAGGCCTTCCCGCAGTCCACCTAGGGATTTCCGCACGTCTTGGAGGTTGACTGCAAGAAATTGTCAACGGACGGATGGCCGATACACGCAAAGGCGTTGATTATGACATACCCCGATATGCTTCTGCAGGAGCGGCGAGTTCGTCGAGGAATGTCTCCATGTCGGGGAAGTGCTTGGCTACGGTGCGCTCGAGGAAGTGCAGCAGCGTGGTGTTGTGCAATGACTTGGTGTCAACGAGCTTATTGATGCTGCTGACACGGAAACCGAATGCGCCACCCTTGACGCCGGTGCCGTTCATGTAGTTACCTATGAGGAGAATGAGCTGTATGGTAGCGCTAATGAGCATTCGTACGACAGAACTTATGAGACGAAGTGCCACTTACGGAGAGTAGCTCTTTGAAGTGCTTCGCTTCCAGCAGCGATTTACCGGCTTCTGACAGCTTGCGAGCGCTCTGCAAACATATTCATGAGCATCTTCAAATTGTCTCGCACGAGGTAATGATGGACTAACATCATCTAGGAGGCCCCATGTCTCATCAAAGACACACTTGTACAGCATGCCCTCGATACGCGGACCGAGCCGGTCAATCTTAATGAGCTGCACCATGAGACGATCGGCAGGATGCAAGCCACCGAGCTCTTCGGGATCGGCGTTGCGGTAGACGTTGAGCTTGCCGATCTATGAGATTCCAGACGAAGATCCGTCAAATATATGATGTTGGAAAGAAATGTTAGGAACCGACCTGTTCTGGGTTGGGCAAGACAGGCTTGAGCTCGCTGAGGAACACCTGCGTGCACACTCCCTGGTCGAAGTCGCGGATGCGGAGGGCAAGCTCTTCTGGCTGTAACCTCTTCACTGTCTGGATGAGAATTTCTGTCGATTAGGTATCAATGACCGCATCCGATATAAATGTTTGATGCCTTAGGTACCCACCGACTCGCTTCTTGGTCTGCGGGTCGAGCACACTCTTCAGCTCCGCACGCTTCTGTTTCGCTTATCCGCTGCATCAGCAACAAATTTCCGTGGACGAAGGTGCACATGAACGCACCCATCAAGTTGATGACAAGCTGCTTCGCCTTGAAGTCCTCCTCCATCTCGTTCCACACACCATCGAGCTGCAGCTTCTTCACCCACTCGTCCTCGCGCGTCGGCTCCTTGAAGACCGTACGCTCCGCCTGCTGCATCGGCAACTTGTCCCACTGCAGCTGCTTCATCTTCGTGCTCGGGGTGATCGAGATGTCCTTCCGCGCAGAGAGCAGGTTCTGGATGTTCGCGCCGAGCATCGACGTCCGCACAGATCCGGGCCCGGATGTTGGTGGGGTGAAGCCAGGTGGGGGAGGTGGGGGCGGCGGTCCGCCGCCAGGAGGGGGAGGCGGCGGTGGCGGTGGTGGTATGGGAATATTGAACTTGATACCGGGACCTGGTGGAGGAGGGGGCGGTGGAGGTGGAGGTGGAGGAGGTGGAGGAGGCGGAGGTGCTGCAGCACTAGGCGGAGGAGGCGGCAGTGGGGGCATCGGTGGTATTGCTTCTTCTGGAATCGGGGAGTTGAGAGGACTTGGTTCGGATGGTGGGCGGCCGCGCTTGATGAGGTGTCTCCGTAGTTGCTCGGCGAGGGAACCAGGCTGGGTTGGTGAGTCTTTGCCGGTGGTGTCGACGGAGAGGACGGACGTTGCTTCTGTTGTGGGATCTGATGATATACTGCGTGTCGAGGTTGACCTTCGGAACTCACTGTCACCATCGTCTGTCTCGGCCAGCGAGACGCTTCGACTGTCAGGAACGAAGTGAGCTGCAACATGATGAGCCAGTCGGAAAAAGAGGAGGATGGGAAAAACGACATACTGCCCAAGGGTGTCCTCGGTAGATTCTTATTCCGCCGTGAAGGTGTCCGTGCGCTTCGTGGGCTGGACGATGCACCATCACGTACAGAGCCCTGAATAAGTACTTAGATAAGCATGAGTCGGCCGGATGCAGAGAAGGCGTACTAACCACAGCGCCCTCGGCAATCTGCTGTTGTATCTGCTCGTGCTCGATTTCGTCGTCCGCATCCATGAACTGGGACGTTCGCCCATTCTGCGCCTCTGATATATGTCCCATCCGAGACGACTTCTGACCCCTTGTCGAAGCATTGAGCGGCCCTCTGCGCAGGCTACCACTCTTCTTCGGGGTGGTCTCATCTGCACTATCTCCTTCCAGCCCACCCTCACCGCGCTTAGCGCGACCCTCAAGGATACTGATCGTCTTGTCTCGCTGAAAGTGTTTCTCAAGCGTGTCAATTAGCGTCTTGCGGTCCATACCACCAGCGTTCGCATGGTCAATGATCTTGCCGACGCCCTTGCTGACCTCCTTGAGCATACGGAAGAGCTCCATGATCTGCGCCTCCAGCTGCTGGATCTGCTCCTCGTAGCCCACTTTCTGCGCCTCCATTTGACCCTGCAGCTTCTGCGTGTTCTCACGCGAGATCGCGAGCTTCTCCTCGAGACGCGCGACCTTGGCCTTAAGCGAGCCGACAAGCCCGCCCTCGCCCTGCGCGACTTCCTCTTCGAGCGCTTCTTTCTCGAGCCTGAAACGGAGCGCGGCCGCGTTGGATTTGACGAGCTCGTCTTCGAGGTGCTGTTGTCTGTCTGCCTCGTTGAACTGCGCTATGATACGTTCGACCGAGTGACCCAGACGCTGCTCGGCGCCCACGAGTTTCTTGTCGAGCACAACATCTGCGACCAGAGAGTCAATGAGCTGGTAGTAATGCGCGAGCGCAGGCCCCTCCTCGCGAATGAGCAGCATGTGCTGCAGGATCGAGAGGAAGTGGTCCTTGGCGCGCGAGTCAGCGGTCTTTGCGCGGAGCGCGTTGTACACGTCCTCGGGGTTCGCGAGGTCGCGTAGGATCTCCTGGTCGACACGCTCTCTAAGCTTCGCCTCATCGTCCTCGAGTAGCTGCTGTAGGATCTGCAGCTGCTTGTCTATCACTGCTACCCCGAAAGAGCGGCAGAGCTCGATAATTTGCGAAAGCCCCGCCGCCTCCATTTGTGAGCGGTGGTGCACTCGGATGTCCAGGTCGTCGATATTGACCATGAGCGCGTTGATGAATATGACATTGGAGAGCTACGGTTGACGGTGTAAGGGCTGGCGCGGAAGAGAGGCAGTGCGGAGGGCGCGTACCGTGTAGTCATTCAAGGATGGGTCGATCCCGCCATGTTTCTTGACTTCGTCGCTCGCGCCGACGAGCGTGCCCATCTTGCCGCGACCCGCGAGCGCGACCTCCAACGACTTGAACCAGTATGCATATGGGTTCCCGGCTTCGTTGTTGGTAGCACTTAGTGCCTCTAAGGCGCTGACGACTAGATTGTGACATTGGCTGTCGTTGAAGTATTCAAGGAAACAGAGTAAGTCAAGAAGGAGCTTTCTGGTTGGCAGATGTGGTGTATTGAGGGCGGACGCTATTTGCGTCAATATTGTAGGGTGATTGATTGCGTCATGTGCAGCGAACTGGGGTGGGGGTGAGGAAAGAACATTGGGAAGCGGTGAACTCCGGAACATACTTGGTGATTCAAAATCTGCTTAAGACATTTGGCGACTTCGTACTCTAGCTCGATATCTTCCTTTCGTCTGCTACACCGTTTGCATCATCCATGGTATGAGAAAGATCGGCGACATACCTCTGTACACCCTTCTTGCTGATACTCTGCAGCGCTTGTCCGAGGACAGAGGTTCCTTGCATCTCGACAAAATGGCGGAACCAACTGTGTATCGATCACCTGTAGGTCAAGAGGTTGTACTGAAGTATAGATCAAGGACGAACCTCATCTCCTTGCTCCGGAGAGACACCTGCAGACTGGAGGCCTGCTTTGGAGTGACTGTCCTGTCCATGAACTTCTTGATGTACCACTCAGGAGTGCCCTCGACAAAAGAAGCTTGTTGGCCCGACTCGTGTTGCCTGCGAGCCTGCCCCTCTCGCCGGCGTTCCTCCTCCCAGCGCATCTGCTCGTCGTTGTATACGATGTGCCACTTCTGGTCTATGGAGAGGTGGGGGATGTCTTCGAGACCGCGCATACGCATGATGTTCTCGAAGAGCATTTCGATTTCTTCGTCATTCTCAGGCCGGAGGAAAGAGAATTCATCAATTGGTGAGTGGTGCTTGTACAGGTTTGATAAGTGGTGATGGTGAGGCTCGAAAGGTGAGATGGAGGAGGTGGCATAGCGGGAGCCGCGAGTAGACTCTGTGCGTGTGGTGGCGACGGAAGCTCCAGACATGGGCCGGCTGCGGTCGCTGCCCTCCTGGACAATGGAGGACTGTCTAGGTCTGTTCTTGCGCTTGCCAAAGAAAGTGTCCATGGTGAGGGTAAGGCGGGGGACGAGTGATGGGGCGGGAGCAGTATGAGAGACCGCAAGTACGCGTTATTGGCCGCCAGTGAGCTCGGAAACCCTCAGAAGCAGGATATGAGTACAGGCGAGGACATTCGCAGCTCGTTAAAAACGCATAAAGGCCGTCAGAGCGTCGAGAGAGGGCGCGAGATGTCGAGAGCGGGGCGCAGAGATGGGTTGTTCGCAGAAGGCACCGTCGCTCGGGCGGTTGCAACTGCCCTAGAAAGGCAACCCATGCGAGCGCGCTGCTTGACATCACCCTCCTCCGCTCCGCCTTCTCCTTCTCCTTCTCCTCCTCCTCCTCCTTCCCTCCACCTCCCCCACTCTCCGCCCGCTCACGACTGCACACGACGAACATACGACCACATCATGTCGGCCTCCTCGGCCATCGCAAGCTCTGCGGTCTCCACGCTCTACCGCATCGTCGTCTACCTCTTCCTCCAAGTCGTGAGTAGACGCGGTTCGCGCCAATTCTAGTTCTCCTATCTCACCTTCTCCAGCTTCCAAAATCCGAGCTCAAGTACCTCATCCCCGCGCTCTATGTCCTCTACGCCGCGACATTACGCTCCGCGACGCTTCCCGTGTCCGAGGATGTCGCCGTAAAGGAAGAAAAGCTCACCATTCACGAGGAGCAAAAACCAGAAAAGAATGGTGACGCCGCATCAGGCGTAACCGTTGCCGCGTCCTCCTCTGCCGTCGTCCTCCCTGTCACCCAACCTACTGATGTACGTCCTTTTTTCTTTTCTTTTCATCCGCGTGGCTCATCCGTGCGCGCGCAGTGGAAGTCTGCGCTCTCCACCATCGTCTTCTCTGTTCCCTCTCCCGTTCGCGCTCTCCACTACGCCAATATCGCAATCAACACGCTCCTCCTCATCTTTGTTATTGAGTTTCTCGCCGTCCCATACTTCGACAACGCGTCAGCTGTTGTTTACACCCGTGTCGGTGCCCTCTCTCCCGACGCTGCTAAGATTGTAGTTCGTCACCCACCTACCACCAACGCTACTGAGAATCTTGTCCGCGTCTCCTGGCGCCAGGTCAACACCAACGCTCCCACTGATGCACCATGGCGTCCAGGCCCCCTCGCGAACCTCACTGCGGAGACTGATTGGGTGCAGACCGTCCGTCTCTCCAGTCTTTGGCCAAGTACAACATATGAGTGTAGGTTACCTTCTCAGCTGCCCGCTTCGCCTTCACGTCTTTACTTGTACTCTCTCTCAAACAGACCGCCTCGAGGATGCCAACGAAGGTGCCAACAGTACCGTTCTCCCCTACCCCGCAGAACCCATCCACTTCCGCACCTTCCCTGACTCTCGCCTCTACTCCGGCTACAACTTCCGCTTCCTTGCTTCATCTTGCATGACCCCCAACTTTCCCTATACCCCCCTTCAGTCGCGCAGGATCAAAGGCTTCGACCTTCTGGCTGACTATCTCTGGCCTAAGTCGAAGTCTGCCTCGGTATCCAAGGTGTCAGCTCAGAACCTTTCTAATTCAGTCTCTTCTACCACTTCTGAGGTAGTGCCTGCTGCAGAAAGCTCCAACTCTGAGAATGTCACTGCACCTGTTGCTCAACCTATGACGCCCCCACCTGAGCCTCTAGAGAAGCCTATTCCGCCCACCGAGTTCATGATATTCATGGGTGACTTCATCTACGCTGACGTTCCCGTGTACTATGGCGACGACAAGGAGGCATATCGTCGTTTCTATCGCCGTAACTATAATAGCCCGAGCTTCCGGAAGGTTTACGAGCGCTTGCGTACGTTCCTCTTCGATGCCTAGTCCTGAACGCAATTCATGAATGATTCGTAGCCATCTTCCATACCTACGACGATCATGAGGTAAATATCTTTATCTTCTATTCGCCCTTCTGTCGCTGAAGTCTTTCCTAGATCATCAACAACTACGTCGGTCAAGGGAATGATACGCAGGTACCCTTCGAGAGCGCCTCTGATGCGTTCAAGCTCTATAACGCCGAGGCTAACTTCGACTCGCCAAACCTTGGTCAATACTACTATGACTTCCGGTACGGCGACGCTGCGTTCTTCGTGTTGGACACCCGGAGGTACCGCTCGGACATCACCGTCGGTGATCCCACCACGCACACCATGCTCGGCGACCAGCAGCTCGCTGCCTTATACAGTTGGCTCGGCAGGGTTTGTCTATATACACCCAACGACCTGTGTCCGATGTCGTTCTCACATGTATCGTCGAACAGGTTAACAACACTGCGATCTTCAAGTTCATAGTAACATCCGTTCCCTTCACCTCCCTCTGGACATACGAGGGACCACTCGAGACCTGGGCAGGCTTCCCCGTCGAGAAAACGTCCCTGCTCAGCGCGCTGCATACGGTGCCGAACGTGATTCTGCTCTCGGGAGACCGGCACGAGTTCGCGGCGATCGAGTTCGAGGCGGGTGACTGGGGCCACAACGTGCTCGAGATCTCGACGAGTCCGATGAGCATGTTCTACGTGCCATTCTTCCGCACGCTGCTCCCACGGAGCGAGGAGATCGTGAATAAGACACGAGAGGAGGTCATTGTGAATGAGGATGGGTCGAAGGAGGTGATCCAGTATGTTGTAGAGGTCCCGAAGGAGAAGGTCATTAGATATATCGCGGAGGGGAACCACAAGTGGTAAGTTGCCTTATCATCTCGTTAGACGAGATGAGGCATGAGACTGACGGTCGGGTTCATGAATGATAGGTCGACGATCGAGGTTGACACGAAGGACTACCAGCACCCTGTAGTGAAGGTCGAAGTCGTGATTGACGGGAAGCCTGCTTATCAGTGAGTCCCCGTCTCGGAGCCGCATCCACTGTCGCAGTGTACTGATAGTCCTCTCCCTCCACCAGTATCGAGGTTGCAGGCAAACCTGTGAAGTTGCAGCTGTCGACCGCGCTTGGGGCGTTTGTTCCCCAGTCCCTCAGGGGTATGCTCGACCGCATCGGTATCAAGCCGAGCAAGTGGTTCTAGATCTAGACATCACAGTATATCCCTTATCCCAATATCCCTTATTCCCTACAGGTCCTCCCCTATACTTCACTGACTTGCGTGCTTTCTGTGCGGTGCAAGGTGTAATGGTACTAGTACAGCCGTGTGCGATAGCTGTAGCCAGCTGCCTACAGATCGTGGAATGTGGCGATAGATGGACGTGTATTCCATTAACTCTTCTCGTACCTATCTCCCTTCGTACGCGGCGAAGGCATAATCCAGAAGAACTTTGTATGTATGTTACTCTGTTCGAAGCTTACTACTATGTGTTTGTTTCTCATGCTATCCCTGTGCCGTCATGACCTTATTTATGTGAAGACAATACTTGAGTACTGAACCACAAGTCCCGCGCCCAACCGGCCATGACTATTATCGCCGATCTGGAGCGTGTTGGGTGGGACGTGCAACGAGAACATCCCTGTCAATTACTACTCGTTCTTCGCAGACTCCAGAGACCGAATGCGTATGCGCGCATTCTGTCTTTATACAGGGAATACGCCCCACACATCAGACAGGCGGTTTGATTATGATACTCATGATGATCATAGGTGAATGGACAAGGGAATGTACAATGGAGGGTCGATTAGGTGCTATGCCGTGACTATACAGGTGTCTGGAGTAGGTTGTGGAGAGGACGACGATGGAACAGAAGAATAAGTGTAGAGCGTGGAGACGAGGAGCAGCTGACAACACACCTTCGCGACCATCTAAAGGAAGAACGCAAGTTCGAACCAATCAGGCTTGCAGTCCAGCTCACGGGCGAGCCTCTCCACCTTGTCCGCCGTCAACCGCTGTTCGAACGCCTCCTTAGTCATAGGAAACAAAGTCAAGATCGGCGCGCAGCGGTTCTCCGTGATAAACGGCATGGCTTCTTTGTGCCGCGGCCGCAGATACCCGATTTGGATGTCCAGCGAAGGGTCGTCGGCGACCCACCGCGCAGCATTGAGTCCGTAGGTCAGTAGGGAGCCCGGGGACTCTCCTTCGAGGCGTGGGTCGATCCGGATTGCGAGTTGCTCGATAGCCTCCGGACGAAGATAGATGGCGTAGTAGAATACGGCGGTGGTTCGGGGTTTCTTGATCTCTTCGAGCGGTGGCCACGGCCTGCAGTCGACTAAACGGGGCCGAGACTTGTGGTCGCCGGAACTTTTCGCCCCCGACGACGATGCCTGGTCGTCGAGCTAATGCGTGTCAATGATATTCCGGGAGGACAGACAAACAGCTCAACTCACAGAGAGCGATTGAAGATCGGTAGCGAGCTGGACGGGGTCTGAGGACATGATGGTGGTCGTAGTGTAAGTGCGTTTCTTACCACGTGGGCCACGTTTATGAAGGATGTTCGTGTACTCCGGGCCGAGAGGATCAATAGTAGGCGCGGGGAAGTCGTGGGAATGGCACTCACTGAGTCGGGCGTCCATTGTCTTGTCTTGAGTCCATTGTCTTAGTCCAATTGTCTTGAGTCCATTGTTCAAAATGCTATTGAGCTCTAGATCTTGTGCCCATGATGGAAGCAATGGTATATAATGGTTGTACATACCTTATCGTTCGTCGATCGCTTCATCGGCAACATGTCGGATGACCAGCCCATCTTCAGCTCTCCATTGCCTACTCGCCTCAAACATCGTCGTTCCAGAGCTCAAAGGGTGGACGATGACGAGAGTGATGAACACTCTGGCTCAGATACTCGGAATGTGGAGGAGGATCTCCCTCTACGTGTAAGGCAAGCCCAGGCTGTATCCACCGCCAACCTAGATTCTCAATTGGGTAAATCCCAAGTAGTGAGTCTAATCAAAAGATCCCTTGCAATCGCGTACGCTAACCACCATCTGCTGGGCACCCTTCAAGGAGGAACACGGCGGTGCAAGTTTTGCTGGGTCTGCTATAGTGGTAGAGGCACGCGAATCTCCTGATCCTCTCGATTGCATAGACAGCACCGAAGGTCGGGACACCTCAGCTTACGATCTCCGAGCAATATCTAACTCGCACTCGCAAAACAGATGTGTTCGGGTTCCCGAGCTCCCACGACAGACTGGAAGTGGGACAGCCTGAGTCAGAGTTGCCCTCAGGCTGGTCCGATGCAGAGGATGAAAGGCATTATCAGCTTGGTGGCATCGTCCTGGTGCCAGTGCGGGATGCGTCGTTCCCGAGGGCCTCCGACAGGCTGAGGAGCAAATGGCAGGTCAGATCGCCAGGGCACTTCACCACCCGTCCAATGAAGGGCTGCACTCCGCTACGTTTGATACTCTTATACGGGAATGCTTGTTGCCTCGTCTGGCTGGAAAGGATATACGGGGCAACCCCTTCGCTATCGGACATTATTCTCAGCTTGCAATACTGAAATTGAGGCAAGTGGCTCACTTGATATGGAGAGTGTCCTGGCTGATACGTTCCTCGTGCAGTGAAACAGCACCGCTTAGCAAGGCACACCAGGTCCGGTTGCAGGCTATCGATCCCGATGTGGATACCGCCAGGGTATGTCGTTCCATTCCTAGTAGCACGCTAATCTACAGTATCGTGACGTGTGCTTTCCATACCATTCAGCGCATCAAAGCATTTCAAGAACGCCGGCTTCCGGACTTTTCGTCTCTGATCTTCTTCAAGGAGAAGAAAATAGTGGCGAAGGGTCGTCTGTGCCGTGTGAAGACCTACCTTGGGCCGCAGTTCAGCATCACTGAGGTCAAATCCTTGGAAGAGACAGCCGTCAATGACCTCGACCGCGTCCTCCCCGTCGTTCTCTGGGGGCTCATAAACAGAATCAAGAAGCAGCGCAGTTCATGTTTGCTGAGGACCATTCTCTGGACACGATCGCGGGTTTCGTTGGGTCTGGGCCTGGCTGGTCGTACGCCGAGTATTATCGTACTTGGTTTGTGGACCCTCATGGTAAGCCATGGCCAAGAAAGCCGGCCCAGGTCAAGTCGTACGAGGATCGGGACATTCTGGAGCAGTGGCGGAAGGGGGACCGGCCTCCGGTCAAGAAGCGCAAGGGGGACCGGCCCCCAGTCAAGAAACGCAAGCGCTACATTGACCTGAGTAGTAGCGAGTACGACGATGCGGACTACGTCCCTGATGCATTTCCCAGCTCGGATTCCGTCGACAATGCACCCACTGCCGACGGAGGAGTGAACGATCACAAATACCCTCCCTATCTCGGCAAGGATCACCCCCTACCTGCCGACTGCGTCAAGCCAATCTTTGGCAAGAAGTCGTTCCTATACATTTTGGACGAGGAGGGTCGTACTAAGCAGGCTTTCGACGTCATCGTGAAGCAGATCAGGAGCTGGTACGCAGATCGGGAGGACGGATATCGCCTCACCTTCGACCCTGATCCGTATGCCGCCTGAATAGACGAGGAGTATCTGCTCGCATTGTGGTGTGCAGCGGGTTCGGATGCTGAAGTTGGCTGTGGTATTATGCAGTGATGTTGGCAACGTCGTAACGTCGCTCCAGTCCCCACTTCTGAATCGATGCCTGCTGTGTGTTGGTGTACAAGCAATAGGATGTACTGTACGTGTGGTGTGTTCTGTATCACGGTCAATGATACCGTAGGCAAGAATCAATCCAAGATGTCTAGTATGTTATGTAATATACTGATCCGGATCATGATGCGCCGCTCAAATCACTGGCTCACCTGGTCAGGCAACACGAACTACAATGGACTGCTTCGCTTTTGGCAATTTAAGCGTGTTCGCTTTCCCAACCACACACATCTTCGTAGGTTCGTATCATACTATCCTTTAATATGGTCCCTGATGTAGTCTCACAAGAGCGACTGGAAGGGGCCGGTGGCCATGAAACAACCGGGGTCTTCTATTACGCCATCTACGTAGTACCTACGCGAGGGCGCCCTCGGACTGGTGGACCTACGGCTTGCCCCGCGCTAAGTATGTACGAGCATCATGTACGTCAACTGAGAGGACAACAGAAACACGGGGATATGCCAATACTTGGCAGATGGATCCCTAGTTGCGCAGCGAAAGAATATACAAAAGAGTACATGCCATGACAGTGATAAACGTCGTCTGTATTATTATTTGTCCCAACCATAGTCCGATGATTTATTCGAAAACCGTTGCTGTACCCTCGCGTAGTGCTCCATCTCCTCTTGGCTGACGCTAGGCACCAGCTCGCGCAACGCAGCGTGGAAGTCCTCTTCGGACACCAACACTTCCGTCTCCGCCGACGTGGCCAGCTCCCCCAAGTAGTATTGCGGCGTGAGAGGGTACGGGTGAGGCGAGTCGGGCGGCGGGGACGCGTTCAACTCGGCTGGACCGAACAGTCAGACAAGAAGAAGAGCGGGAATATGCGAAACTGACCAATGGTCGCCTCGAGCTCTTCGGCCTTGCGGCCCATTGCCTTGAGCAGTGCATCCGCACAGAGAGCGTAGAAGTCGGCGCCAGTGTAGTGGAAGGGGCATCGCTCGGCGATCCCTTCGAGCTTTAGGTCGGGGTGTAGCTTGAATTTGCGCGTGAGCGCCTGGAGGATGTTGAGTTGGGCTTCGTGGGTGGTGCTAACTCCCAGGTACAACATCCGGTCGAACCTTAAAACGGAAGTATCATTTTCAGAACATGAGGGGATGGATGTGATGGATGTCTATATTACGCACCGTCCTGGACGAAGCAAGGCAGGGTCAAGGAGGTCGGGTCGGTTCGTCGCCCCAATGACGAAGACGTCCGCGCCAGCCTTGCCACCAGACAGGCCGTCCAATTCGGCCAGTAGCTGGCTGACGATGCGGTCCATGACTCCACCAGAGTCTCCGTGGTTACCGCGCTTTGGCGCAACAGAGTCCAGCTCGTCAAAGAAGATAACGCACGGCCGCGCATCGCGCGCACGTTGGAACACCCGCCGAACGTTTGCTTCGGACTCTCCGATGTACATGTTCAATAGCTCGGGGCCCTTAACGGAGAAGAAATTCAGTGCACAGGAGGTCGCGACGGCTTTCGCGATCAGCGTCTTTCCTGTTCCGGGTGGGCCGTAGAGCAGGACGCCTAAAGGAGAGATCAATCCAGGGTAATTCTACCAGCAATTACAAGAACAAACCAGATCGTTGCTTCAGCCCGTCTGCGAAGAGTTCTGGGTGCTCAAGTGGTAACTGTATGGTGTCCAGGATGTCGGCCTTGACATGGGCAAGGCCACCAACGTCGTCCCAGGAGACTGAGGGGATCTTCGGGGCGCCGATGCTTTCTGAGTATGATGCTCGTGCCTTCCCAAGCGCAGACTCGAAATCCGAAGCGGTGATGGAAATCCCTGCCGAAAAGACGTCATATACCGTGCTGCTCCTGCCAGACTATCAGAGAGAGTCGACGCAAATTTAAAGATGTGCACCCACTGTTCCTTTGTGGACCGGAGGATAGATGCTGCTTTCGCGCGAGCGACCAGATCCACGAGATCCGCGGCGACAAGCGCTGCGGTTTGCACAGCTAGATCTTTGACTGATACGTCGGGGGCGAGCGTGCAGTCCACTAGAATGGACCGCAGAATCTCATGTCGCTCCAACTCGCCTGGAGCCTACGAGAATGGATGAGGGACCAGTCAACATGCATTATTGGAACCAACCTCGAAGACAATCTCGTGCTTGAAGCAAGACATAATCTTGGGCGAAACCCGTTCATGACTGTCCGTAGTGCCAAAAAGGAGCACGGGAAATCCCGTCAGGTTCCACGAAGGCTGCAAGCCAGCAATGCAATCGCGCAAGGCTTCTGCGACCGCGGGTTCTACGGTCTCTGTGTCAGACTGCTATACTGTTCGGAATAAGATGCTAACTGGATACCTTTCCCAGGCTCTTGCCCTTGCGTACTCTGTGCAAAGGCATCAATGTGTCTCAGCAGGAGGATGCATGGTGAGCACGACGACGCCCTCTCGAAACGCGCTTGAAGTGTCCCTTCGGTCTTTGCATCCGTTTCTCCGATCACATCGTAACAGTCGACCTATCTGACATGAGCTGTGGTCATCTCGCAGCATTTGGCATGAGCTTACCTCCAGAAGATGAATACCAAGCCGTTGTGCGACCCATCCGGCAACGGTTGCCTTTCCTACACCTCTAGGTCCCTGCAGCAGTATCGAAAGTTGGAGATGATAATCTACAGCACGCCGATTCAGAGCTGCCGATGCAAGGGCCAGAAGCTTCCCGTAAGGTGTTTCTTGATCAGGAATGAGCTCGATAGGCGGTGTGATTTTTTGCGCTGGTAGTGCTAGTGAGCGACAAGAGCAATGTTGAAACGGTTTGAAGTACCTCCACCCAGATACTTTCCCATGTCGGGTACCCTGGAATGCTCGATTCCTGTCTGCACCATTCGGGTGACGGAGGTGTCTATCCAGCACCCGAGTTCACCGACGGTCGCGCCGACGTACATGTCCAGTGAGGACGCCTCTCCTAGACGAGAGGGAACACTGTGCTCGACATTGGTTACGGTGAAGTATACAATCTCGTTCACATTCTCGTAATCCTCAACAAGGCTGTATGGGCTGTCAGTCACCACCTCAAACACGAATCATAGATCAGGGCGTACTCAAAGTCAATCTCTTCTACTGTGTCGTCGTCGTGACTGCTTGTTTGTCTAAGGAGAGCGTCAGTGTTGATTCCGACGGCGATCACATCTCCTTGCTTCACGAGGCGCGTTGTGCGCTTGAAGTAGGTTTGCAACGCCTGCAAGAAGAGGGGCTGGTAGGCACGGTCGGTGGAGAATGCGGACGCGACACGGGCTATAGTGACAGTCTTCGCGGTGGGAATGGTCGGTCTGCGCGGGCCAAATGGACTTGGGCGGAGCGACACTTCAGGTTTGCGCTCATATGCGCCTTGCGGGTAGATGTTGTAGAGAAGCTGTGGAGACAAGTGTGCACCTCTGTAATTCGTCAGGTAATGAACACGTAAAAGAGCATCATACGCACGAGCTGCTCGCGACGTCGTCTCGCGCATGCACCCGAACCAGACGGTAGTTGTTATTGCTGTGACTGGACCGAGCAATCGCCTACCCATACGAAGTCAATCACGAAGCACACATACGCGAGAGTAACTCTACTTACCCAATCTCCATCGAGCACGCCGATGCGGCTCAGTTCGGTCGTGCGGACATAGACAGCGCTGTCGTCCTCCACATCCAACACTGGGTGCTGTAGAGGATGCGCGCGACATGTCCACTCCATAGCAGACAGATGCAGATTGCTGACAGTACTCTCTGCCTCGCTGATGCTGGCGAGGTCCCCGTTCGTAAGTTGCCCGTTGATCGAAGGGCTCGGGCTTGTGAGGCTCAGTGAGCGGAGAACCGACCCAGCCAGGAAGTCCTCCCCAATCTCGAAGTCACTCTTTTCCGATTCGGAGGGGTCAGACTCGGAGCCATCAACAACCATGTCGATAATGGAGTCAACCTCTGGTACTTGTCCGTCATGCGCGCGGGAGAAAGGGCTGGCCGAAATGTAGAGCTTCGTCCGACTGCGTTGCGCAATTCCTTGTTGCACCGGGGTGGCCATAACAAGTCTGTATGATAGAGACTGATGAGGCACGGACGAGGAGGAGGTACCGGGCGCAGAGACATCGCCAGGGTAGGTATAGGTCGCGCCTTCGCGTAGGATGACGTCCCCGTCAAGGAACCAGTCCTCCAGCATGGATGGATCTGCAGATGCAGCAGCATATGCGTCGTCAGATAGTGCGGCGAATATGAGTTCCGTCAGGGTCACTGGTTGGATGGCATAGATGGAGAGGGCCGGTTCGGAGGTGCGGGTGCGGGTCTGTCCTGCGGGGAATATGTGTGGGTATTGCTCCTGCCACGCTCTCGGAACGGAGAGCTCTTGAACCTGTGGTATCGCATTGAATTCTGCGCGGGCTAAAATATGCAGAGGCAGAGAACGTACGTTTCGGTCGAGGACACCTCGACATGTTATGGATGGCAGTCCGGGGGGACCGGGAAGCTTGTTCCCCGCACGCCGCGCGATCGCGAGTGTGGCCTTCTCTCCCTCAGGGAGCAACAGCGCGTTCCATAGCTTCTCTGACACATGTACAGTGTCTGTGGTGGGCTCGTCGTCGTGAAATATGGGCAAAGCAGAGTGCGCGACGGGCGGACGCTGGAACAAGAAAGCCATAGCGGAGTGGACAGTACGGACACGCACAGAAGCGCCCGTGCTGCACACTTTTTCACGCTCGTCCATCGTCTCTCTTTCGCTCGACGCCCGTGTTTTATTGCTCGTCTTCGCTGTTTGCTATCTAGCCGACCCGGGAGTAATCTGTTACCGGCCGCAAGACTTTGCCGTTGACTCTGGAAATCGAGCGTACCCATCTTTTGAAACGAGTCTCTGAGATATGAGTAGGGGAGGCAGAGGCGGGTTTGGTGGGTTTGGCGGTCGCGGTGGAGGTACGTTCCTGTGAGACCTATCAGGTCTCGGGTAATTTACAACGCAATGTTGCCTTGTAGGTCGTGGAGGCGGAAGGGGCGGATTTCAACAGAGAGATGCTGGCCCTCCAGACGAGGTACTCGGTAAGTCCCACAGGTGTCCTACAATAAATCCATAGCTTAGCTCCGTGATACAGAAATGGGTTCGTTCCTCCATGCAGTCGAGGACGAGATGCTCTGTCAGGCGACCATGGCAGACAAGGTCCCATACTTCAATGCACCCATTTACTTGCAAAACAAATCTGTAATTGGTCGTGTGGACGAAATTCTCGGGCCTATAAATGAGGTCTACTTTTCGGTAAAAATGGGAGAGGGCATGGTCGCAAGTAGCTTCAAAAAGGGCGACAAGGTGTATATTGGCGGCGACAAGTTGCTTCCTATCGAGCGGTTCTTGCCCAAGCCGAAGGTCGTCGGTGAGTGTTCATCAAATCACCACTTCGAATTCAAGGTCAACCTTAACCGTGCTCCTTCTCTCTTACTTTTCCTCAGGAGTCAAAAAGCCCAGAGGGGCAGGCGGACGAGGTGGACCTGGTGGAAGGGGAGGACGAGGCGGGCCGGGCGGTCGTGGCGGCAGAGGCTTCGGGCGTGGCGCACCGAGAGGGAGGGGTGGTCCGGGTGGTGGGCGTGGTGCACCAAGGGGACGCGGTTTCGGCGGTGGATTTGGCGGTGGAGGCTTTGGCGGAGGGGGCTTTGGCGGAGGGGGCTTTGGCGGAGGCAGGGGCGGTGGTCGCGGACGTGGTCGTGGGTC
Organism: Fomes fomentarius; assembly: GCA_022606135.1. Classification (NCBI taxonomy): domain Eukaryota; kingdom Fungi; phylum Basidiomycota; class Agaricomycetes; order Polyporales; family Polyporaceae; genus Fomes; species Fomes fomentarius. The sequence continues at coordinate 1,099,885 of JABYQN010000001.1, forward strand.
ATAACGTGTATATATGCAAGTCTGATGTTGTACGAGTCCGTTTTGATATCATCTTTCCCTCTTCCTTCCTACTCTTCATTGTGGTGTGACAAATATCACAAGAATAATGGATAGGTGGCTATAGGGCTACAAGGTGGGTATACGCATCGACATAATCTCACAACTTCAACGCCTTGATCTCCTCCGCGACAGTCTTCACACGTTCTGTACGTTCCAGCTGTACTGGGATGGCCTGTGCAGGATGATGTTGGGTTCGTGCTCGCATGAACGAATAAGGGAGACGCACCTGCTTCAGCTCCTCCACCACAGCAAACGTGTGCGATGCGACTTCGTCAATCCGTTCATACACGACAACTGGGACTAAGCCAAGGTGAGCATCACAAGACGACTGGAGGCAAGCAAACACCACGCACTTTCCTCCTTCGCCCTACTATCGACATCCGCGAGATCTTCCATTGCAGCAGCCTCCTCGGCATCCAGCTCTTGCTGAGCCGCGAGGAGCTCGCGCATTTGCTTCTCTATCTCCTCGGGCTTCGTGCGGCGCTCTTTGGCGATCTGCAAGTCCCACCGCAGGCTCTGGTCGGACAGAGACCAGATGTGTCGGTCGAAACCTTCGTCGAATGGTTCTGTGTCTTACCGACGGCGTTATGGCAGGGGCGAAGGTCGTCGTTGATTGTGTGGTTCAGATGTAGGTTAGGAGGGACGGTAACGCACCAACTTCATCCTCGTTCAGTTCCTCTAGATTCTGGCCGTTCACCCGCACGTTTGGCCGTGTCAGTTCAAACGTCTTGTCAATGAACTGACGACGTTGCAATCAGTATGACTCCGACAGTAGGGACATGTAAGATAGAACACACACGGTGAAGATGGGCAAGCAGGACTTGACGGTCCTCGGCGGAATTGTTGCCACTGAGCTGCTCGTCGAGGGCGGTCAGAGCCGCGAGGGTATAGTTGCGCTTGATGCGCCGCCAGTCATCAAAAGTCTCAATGGAGATACGAGGAATGTCTTCGCGTTGTGAATCCAGAGCCATAGTATAGAGTTAGTAGGAGAAAGATGAGCGCGCCGCAAGAAACCACGAGTCTCTGACACAACGCGTACCGTCACGCGTCAGTCACAGGTCAGACGCGTCTTGGAAGCAGATACTCAAAGCCAGAGGAGGTGAACGGGGATCATACAAGGACTATATGATTGTAGATGTTACCGAACACAACACGACAGATTCCCAGGATAGAGCTATACTACAGAAATAAGTATACATTGGTTTCGTGGACATCGTCTCGAGTCTCGACTAGTTCTCCCATTTTGTCTGCATAGCATCAAAGCGTCAGGTATTACTCAGATGTGTACGACAAGATCTTGGAACGTACGTCAGGATGCTTTTTGAATTCTTCATATGCTTCTCGGTTGAAGAAGCTGACTTCGGACTCATTCTCTGCATGGGCCCATGAGCTTGCGGAGTCACTTACGCGACGAGACTGACGAGACTGACCAAGAGTGAGATCAGCGAGAGTCTGGCTCTCGTCCTCAAAAATCCACTCATCGTGATCGAGGTTGATGATCAGATTGGTAGTCTAGGGCAAGTCAGGAATTGCGTTCACCAGAAACAAACCAGGATGCCACAGACCTTGGCACCGTGCGCCTTGGTATATAGCTTCAAGGTGTCTGTGGGAATAGCCGGTCAGCGAGGATCCCGTGGAGAGAGAGAACAAGGAGAGTGAACGGACCTAGAACGGCGGTACGATATGGCTTCCATCCAGGCTGTGTCTGTATCGCTGAAGCAGAGATTACAGAGTTTGGGTCGCTGCAACGTGAAGGTCAGATGAACATATAGGTTACCTTGCCGGACTTTGTCCTTCAACTGACCAACAGTCGTCTGCTCGAGGTTTACATGGTGGAGAACGAGGCTCTTCTCTGTGCGGAACTCAAAGGACTTGATCACACGGATGGTGAGGGTAGCGTCGGACTTGGGAAGAGCAAGGTTGGTGGGGGTGTCGTCGATGCCGTCTGAAGACATGATTTCGCAAGAGTGAAATGCTGGGTGTTTGTGTATGGACGGGTCTCAGTGTCGGATGGAGAGATTTATACGCTGCTCATGGGTCAGCGGCGGCGGGGTGAACGTTCAAGACGATACTGGAAGCACTCGGCCAACGCCGAACGATGCCTCGAGCGCCTGCTCTTACTACCTTCTGGCGTCTGTGTCGAGTAAGTATCCAAGTAAGTACTGTCACAGCAATCTATTAGTATCACTTATGTGGTGGATGCCTAGGCCTTCAGGCACTTCAAAGTTAAGGAGATTCGCCTTCGGGCCGCGGGCCGACGTGACGCTCGTGGTGTGGCCGAGGTTTATCCGACCATAAGCATATAAACCTCGTTCAACTTCGCGAGTCATTCCTTCTCTCTCGAGTACCGTCTTCGGAAGCATCGTCCTGACCGCTGTTACTCCTGCCTGTACAGAACTCCTATGTCTCGCGGTTTCTTAGAGGCCTCCGTGGCCGAGCTCGTCAACAGACTGACCACCGAAGAGAAGATTAAACTTCTTGCAGGTCCTAATTGGTGGAACACTAACTCCATAGACCGCCTAGGCATTCCTGCAATTCGCATGAGTGATGGTCCCAATGTCAGTTTTCATTCTGCGCATAACCGGGCAGTAACTCATCTACTCGTCGCATAGGGAGTCAGGGGTTCATCTCACTTCGTCTCGACCCCGGCCCAATGCCTTCCCGTGCGTTGCAGTCGATTGCATCTGTAGATCAAGCTAAGGGCCGAGTGTATAGTGTGCTACCTCTATGGCTTCTACCTTTGATCCTGAACTCCTTCACAAAGTCGGCTCGTTCCTCGGCGAGGAAGCAAAGACCAAATCTTCCGTCATCTTGCTTGCCCCCACTTGCAACATACAGCGTAACCCTCTGGGTGGGCGTGCATTCGAGTCCTTCTCCGAAGATCCACACCTCTCCGGTAGGTGATGCATGTATATATGATCTAATAGCAATCATCTGACGCTGTGATGGTACAGGGATTTTATCTGCCGCCTATGTCGAGGGTCTTCAGTCCCAAGGCGTAGCCTCTACCATTAAACACTTCGTTGGGAATGACCAAGAGCATGAGCGCACTGCAGCAGAGTCAGTTATGTCCGACCGCGCTCTCCGTGAGGTCTACCTCTATCCGTACGTACTAAACTCGCTACTTCTCTCAGCCGGTGCCTGACTGAGATCATTCTACCGTAGGTTCATGCTTGCACAAAAGAAGGCGAAGCCGTGGGCATTTATGACTTCGTTCGTGCATCCCTTCGGTAGATAAGCTGCCGCTCAACGACGACAATATTAGATACGGAAGAATCAACGGCGTGCACTGCGCAGAAAACCCCGCTCTTCTCCAGGACATTCTCCGGAAGGAATGGGGCTTCGACGGTATCGTCATGAGCGACTGGTACACTTCTGCCAACCATTATCTATCGTACCCTTCTCACGTATACGTATAGGTTCGGCACGTACAGCGTCGACCTCGCGATCAATGCCGGGCTGGACCTTGAGATGCCTGGCCCGCCGCGTTGGCGGACCCCTTTGCTCGTCGGGCACACGCTTTCGTGCCAGAAAGTCGTTGAAGCGACCCTGGACGAGCGTGCAACGCATATTCTCAATTTCGTCCAGCGGCAGGCTCGCCGCAACCCCGATGTCGTTTTTGGGGACGGCGAGGAGCGTTCGCGTGACTCGCCTGAGGCGCGTGCGTTTGCGCGGAAGCTTGCGGCAGAAGGCATGGTCGTGCTCAAGAACGAGGCAAATGTGCTACCGGTGAAGGCAGGCAAGGTCAAGAAGATCGCTTTGATTGGACCGAATGTTAAAGACCGTGTTATCTCTGGCGGAGGATCTGCTGCTCTGAAGGCTACGTATATCGTCACTCCGCATGCAGGCCTAGTGGACAATGCGCCGAAGGGGTTCGAGTTCAAGTACGAGCTTGGATGCTACTGTAAACTCCGTGCTTGCGATGCACCTTGGAGCGGAGCTTGCTCACTAGCTTCACAGCGTACAAGTACACTCCGACTTTGGAAGCATACCTGAAGACGCCCTCAGGCGAGCCAGGCTGGCTGTGCACGTTCTACAACCACGATGAGAACGGCAACCCAGTTGGGGACGGTGTACAGGACCATGTCCTACAAGACACCCGTGTCAAGTTGAACGATTTCTTGCCCATCGGCCTGACACCCACCTGGACCATTAAGCTCCGTGGCAGCCTGACGATGGACAAGACGGGCGAGTATCAGCTTGGCCTTACTGTTGCTGGCCGTGCGAAGCTCTTCGTCAATGACGAGCTGACCATCGACAACTGGACGAAGCAGCGGCCGGGAGATTTCTTCTATGGGTATGGCTGTTACGTTTCTACTAGCTCTTCTGTATGTTCTTAACGGTGATTTTCGTGGTCCAGGCAAGGTACCGTGGAAGAGCTCGGCACCATATCCTTGACTGCGGGCAAGCCCGTTGACATACTAGTCGAATACACGAACACCAAGCCTCCATCGGGCCCGGAGGCAGACCGGTCGCAGCCGGCTCTCATGCGGGGAGTGGTACGTTATCCTTGTGCTTTACCTGATGAATATGTTGTAACACTCCGGTAATGATGTGCAGCGGCTTGGAGGTTGCGAGAAGATCGACCCGGAGGAGGCTTTAGTCGCAGTGGAGAAGCTCGCTGCCGAGTCAGACGTCGTCATTGTGGTCGCAGGCCTATCTCCCGACTGGGAGAGCGAAGGCTTCGATAGGCCGACCCTGGATATGCCCGGAAGACAGAACGAACTGATTGCTCGCGTTGCAAAGGCGAATTCGAACACTGTCGTCTGCCTGCAAGCCGTGAGTGCACCTTCCTCAAGGTGCCGTTCGAAGCTTTGCTGACAATAAACACAGGGCTCTGCTGTCGCCATGCCGTGGGTCAACGATGTGAACGGCATCATCCAGGCGTGGTATTCGGGCAACGAGGTCGGAAACGCGCTCGCGGATGTGATCTACGGCACGATCAACCCCAGTGGACGGCTGCCCCTCACTCTGCCCGTGCGCGTGCAGGACATCCCTGCGTACCCGAACTTCAAGAGCGAGTATGGCCAAATCCACTATCGCGAAGACTTATTCGTCGGGTACAAGGGATACGAGGCGAAGGGCGTGAAGCCCCTGTTCCCCTTTGGGTGCGTTCATGTAAGGCTTACCTCGCGCAGCACATCTTCCTGACTTCACTGTGATAGCCACGGCTTGTCGTACACGACATTCGAATTCTCCGACCTGGTCATCTCTCCTGCCTCAGTCCAGAAGGGCCCCGACTTCTCGCTCGACGTGTCCGTCAAGGTCACCAACACAGGTGAAGTACCGGGCTCGGAAGTCGTGCAGGTGTACGTCTCGCTCCCGGACATCGGTTTGACTACGCCACGGCTGCAGTTGCGCGGGTTCGCAAAGGCGCGGGACATCGCCCCAGGTCAGAGCAAGACAGTCATTGTGAGGTTCGACAAGTACGCAGTGTCGTGGTGGGACACACGTGGACAGCAATGGAAAGCTGTGGCTGGCAAATATGGTGTGCATGTCGGTAAGAGCAGCGCGGTGACTGTGCTCGAGAGCGAGTTCAAGCTGGAGGAGGGGTTCACTTGGGTCGGGCTCTGAGCGGTGCAGAGACATTACAAGCAAGATGATGCAGAGATCTGCATATGCTGTTGTATGAATATACTCGAGTTGCAGACCGTCATTTACTCTCGCGTTCAGTTAAAAGGACGCACAGGCTGAATTGTAACATAGTGGATGCATACAGTAAAGCAGAACAGACAGTAACACAAATATATCAGGAGATAACCGCACAGCACGATGACGCTACACGCTCAACCTGCGCTCAACCTCAAGTTGTATACCGCTCGCGAGCCTGATTTGCACGACCAGTCAACACGGGGTCAAAAAGACAATGTAATGAGTAGCTTACAGCGTCCTTTGCCAGATTGACGTAGCCAGTATAATCGTTCGCGATCTTCGTAATGTCCTTCCCCTTGCTCGCACCGAGTCCTGCACCCGCGGCGTAGATAGCAGTTTGGCTGTGCAACCGGTCAGCTGTCATACCAAGGATAGCAGAAACTCGGCATACATCGGCTCCACTCGTCCCTCGCCCGATGTGCCAAGTCCCTGGCCTTCCTTCCAACCCATCATTTTCAGGAGCTTGTTCCCAATGTTGTTTTCATCCTGCCCAGGGTTGAGCGGCGGGGGCGGAGGAGGCGATGGCGCTGGCGGGCCGTCGGACTTGCGCTTGTTCGGCGGGAGCTCTGTAGGCGTCGGTCGAGGCACATCTGGCTGATTGTGCATAACGCGACGCTCAGAGGCACGATCGCGGTACTTAGGCTGCTGTTGCTGTTGCTGCTGCTCGGCCTTTGCGCGTGCGGCTTTGGCTTTCTCCCGAGCGACTTCGCGGAGGTTGGCGTCCTTGTAGTTCTTCTTGTGCAGGTCGGACTCCTTGTTGTGCCGCTTGAGCTGGTCGAGAGACTTGAATTGACGTGCGCAGAGCAGGCATGTCAGCGCAAGCGTGTCGGAGAACTCGAACTCTGCCTCTGCCTGTGTCTGCGCTTCGGGTGTAGTTGCTTTGATGACAGGTTGAGCCGAAGCCACTGGAGCAATTGGTGCAGGTGTCTCAACCTGGAAAGGTTTAGGATCAGTTTCTGCGACAAGAGAGGTATGCTGACCGGTCGTGGAGCAGCTACTTCTTGAGGTGCATCGTGATGCAGGGCGTCCTGTACTTGGTTCCATTTATTGATGTTGTTGGCCGTCTGTCACACCCACCATCAGACGAGCAATTCATGATAAGGGAGGGCGAGACTGACCTTTTTGCTCGCGATAAGCGGCGCGACTTTCTTAGAGGCGGCAACTACACCAGCCGACATACCGTCAGCCAACTTGCATACAAAGTTGTCTCCCAACAGCGCGACAAACCCTTCGGATCCTCCGCGGCAGTCGTGTCGTTCGTCTTCGCTTCGTCCTCTACATCAGCCGCATCGTCCATCGAGAATGCCCGAGACAGTGGCACAGGCTTCTTCGCCACCGGCCCTGTTGGTCCAGGCTTGTTTATGGACAGGCCGCCTTTGAAGCTGAGCATAACGGGCTTGTCAGAGACAGGAAGCACGGAGGGAGCGACCAGAGACGGTGTGTCTAAGGGCATAATGAGAACCTGGATGTTGACAAGAGACCCCAATGGATGGACGGAACTGACCCTTCTTCTTCTTCTCTTTCTTCTCCTTCACAATTGACACTGCTGTAATGGGCTTGACAGGCTCCTCGACTTCGAATTCGAGGATGGCGGCTGTGGATGCTTCATCCCAATACTTAACCCACATGCCTTCTGCCCCGCCCAAAGCGACCGAAGACCCGAGACATGCGTCGTCGCGTAGCGAGTACTCAGGCACTGGTTGGAAAGAGTATGGATGTGCGAATGAGGCAGCCACAGGACGGTCCGAAATGCGGAACCCGTTGGGGTGCAGCTGAGGCGACATGGTCGCGGCAAGGACCGCAGACGCGGACTGCGATTGCTGTCAACAGTGCTCTCGACGACAGAGGCGACCTGACGCACCTCGATATCGATGAACTCCACGAAGGCGAATCCCCAGCTCGCAGATGTGGTCTTGTCCTTGATGAGGATGATCCTCCGCATGCCCTTCGCGCCTTCTTTGTTAGGCCCTGCGCTCATCTTCATTGCTTGTGCTATCGCCTGCGGGCCCGACAACGGGTCGAGTCCACGGAAGAGCAGCACTGGAACCTGTGTGTTCCCGATGTCTCGCGTCCCGTCGTTGGTCTGGAACGGGCCTTTCGCGCGCCGCTCCCCTGGAGCAGCACTTTGCGAATAGTCGATTTTGACGCGTCGTCCGCTCGTAGGCATTGTACTGCCAGCCTCAAGTGCACGGTAGAACGCGGCCGTCGCCGACGCGCCGTGCGAGGCTGGCGGCGGGATTTGGATGAACGGGAAGAGTGGGTCGACGAAGGCACGCGCGTGCTCGGTGCTTGTGAACTGGGCGAAGCCGAAGCCTTTGGAGATACCTGTTGTCGTGTTGTGCCGGTGATCACGCGGCGCGGCAGTCGATGCGGGAGGGGGCGAAGAGAAACAAGTCGTCAATGCACTGCGGAACGCAATTAAGGAGGATGGGGCAAGTGCCTGTAGATCTGTCTCGGATTATGGTGACCGACTCGATGCTGCAGCTGTTGCTTGTGAGATATGCTTGCATCTGGCGGACGAATTGGGGCATTGAGCGAGCGTCAGGGGAGGAGAGCTGGCAGCCGAGCTGCGGACACAGCGGGTACGTGGAAGGAGAGACTCACGTCGGACTCTGTGAAATCTGGGTCAAGGCCAAGGAAGATGACGTGTGGGCTGGGTTCGCTGGGGACGAGTCGCTTCTTGTTGTGCATACCCCCGCCCCCGCCCCCGCCCTTCTGTGATCGGTCGTCGTGCTGCCCGTAGCCACCTTGGCCATGCGTCTGGCGAGGGTCGTAGCCCGGGTCGTCGTAAGCCTGGAAAGCGTCGTATCCCTGTCAAGGTAACTTCAATACTCTACTAGAGCACGAAAACGCAAGCGAATGCGCACTCCGTCGTTGTATTTCCTCCTTTTACTGTCGCCCCAGTTCTCTTCGTCTCGCATGTGAGAGTTGGCGCGTGGGGCAGGTTGCCAACCGTAGTCTACTTGCTTGCCCTTGTCCCATTCCCTGTTGTAGGCCATGGTAGATGAGTTTCAGAGCGGTTATGTGAGGATGAGAAAGTCTCGGAACGAGCTGAAATGAGCGATCGTCGTGGTTGAAGGTCAAGTTACGGCGTCTATCTCGGGCAAGGAACTGTGACTGCATCCACCATGGCCGGACACGGTGCGCACTGCCCTCTGCTCCCATTGCCTCTTACTGACCTACTTTTGCGCTATGTAGGGTATACGAAGGTACTTGGTGACACATACGAGATCAAAGCGAGGGCTGCTCACTGACAATGGCGTTAGCTGGACCCCGCCGTTGAGCGATGGAACACCATGGTCCGTTCTCATCCCCACCTCCTGGCTGCTCAATTCCCTCAAACGCCATTCTGTGTTTTTGCAGCGCGAGGCGGTCTACAAGCACTTCCGCTTCAATTCTCGGACAGCACGACAATCCATCCTCGGCATGGTTGTCTTTCCCGTCACTGTCTTTGCTCTCGCCTACAACCAGAACGTGGGTCAATCTCCTTTCTCCTCCTGGGCCTACTTGTTCACACTCTACGAATCTGCAGATGAAGTGGGAGTGGACAGCGAAGCGCAAGAACGAATCGCTAGCACGCGTCGCCCCTGCCGGCGCCCCTGGGACGTCGGATTGAGGAGTAGTGGACTGTGGATATTACGGTGATTCTAGCACCTCAAATACTATGGTACTCTGTAGACTGCTGCCTTCCTACCCGCAACAGATCGTCTAGAACCTCTTGCACAACTCGATCGCGACTTTGCATCCCGTACCGACAATTGTGCTTAGGAGGGCATGTGCCGGTGCCTTCTGCGAATCATGGTCCACAGCTATGTCCAAGTGTTCCAGTTCGTCGTCTCTGAATTCTTTGATCACGTCGCGAAGAAGGGGTATGCTTGGATGGTCCTGCGGTAGTTGCTCTAACGCTTTCAGCTGGCTGCATGGACTGTCAGCGCATTGTAACCAGAGCGAAGAACTTGGACGGTACGCACTCGTCGTAATGTTCGCCGATGACAGTCTCCACCGCTTCCGTGCATGCCATGGCGGCCTCTTTGCCCATGAGGGCGGTGACAGTTCCCAGACCATACCCGCCTATGCGAGCGAGGTCCCACAATGATGTCGGGCGGACATGGTGTTGTAGTTGAAGTTTGTTCATGACTGCGAGGTGCTTCTTCTCTTGATCCCACATTTCCTGCATCATGATGTGAGAGGCTGCATGGTGAACGAGAATTTGGAGTGCTTGCTTGGATGAGGGGCCCAGTGGCAGGATCACGGCCAAGAACGTCATGTTGTCCCTTGTATATCCAGTTAGCTGCTAGTTCACCCGCCTGGTCCACTCGCAGCGCGCTTTCGAGTTCATCGCGCGCTGCGGGCGAGATGTGAGGAGGAGTTGAGGTGACTGATGGTTCTTGTGAGCGTGCTGGGTCGAGGTAGATGCTGGAAGCAAGCGGACGAGCACCAGCCGTGGTAGTGGCCAGCGTGCGTGCTGCGGCAAGGCAGATTGGGCCAACGTGAGATGCTCTGAGCATGATTTAAGATGTGGTCGAGTGACTCGAGTCCAGGGCCAAAGTGCAATGCACGTCCGAGTCGACCGAAGTGCCTGACGGGCGCTTGTGACCTCACGTGCTCAAGGACCAATGGCAGCCGCGGCTCTCCATGCGTGACCGTACACTGTTCTTCATCAACACGACTATCTCTCGCAAAGTGCACTTCCTCAGAGTTCAGGAAGATGCGACTGTCGCCGACGTCCTACTCGACATCTGCGGAGAAGTGGAAGGACAAAATCGAACCGCATTGGCCCAAGTGCACTGCGCAATGGTTGGAGTTAGTCCATCTGGTCTGCAATTGTTCACCTTCCCTTCATCCGTCCCTCTTGCTTATTCCGCTTATTTCAACAGACTGAACCGGTGCTTGACGACCGAAATCTGCTCGATAGCATGAGCAACTACCAAGACAAGGCCAAACAGGTCCTAAGCCTGTCGAAGTTCGTTCGAAGTCTTCCCAATCCCCCAGAAGAACACATCAATCTCGAATTACGTATCGTCGACCCTGACAGGCTGCAAGCCCTCCCGTTGACAGCTGCCGGCAAGCGAGGTGAGTGTTCTACTTGATGGTGTTATTTCGTTACTCCACTGGATTGGCCGATGCTGACCGTATTGTATATCACAGCCCGCTCTCCCTCCTCATCTCCGCCCAGGAAGCATGCTCGCGCTTATCTCGATGTGTTGCAAGACCTATACAATAAAGCATGGGGGAACCCCTGGCCTTCGGAGGTTCGCACGATCTCGCGAGCTGCGCTCGGGCTTGACACGGACGAACTCATGGAACTCGATGACATTGCCATGGTCGATGACGCCCCCGACTGAGCCAGTGATCAGATGGACTTGGACCCTGACGATGAAGTCGAACCCCCTGATGGGGTGATTGGTGGCAGTGCTAACCTTCCTGACAAGTGGAAGTACACTTGTCTTCTCGATATTCACCCACTCATGCAAGCCCTTGGAGCTTTGGGGACCTCCAGCTAAGAACATCGTACCATCAGCTTCGTCATCCGAGACGATCACGCTACGCTCGTGAAGGTGCTGGAAGAAAACCATCGCTCGACGGTGGTAACAGGACAACCCGGTATAGGTCTGTGAAGTCGTCTCCCTGACACTAAGATATTCACATCCTTCGTTAGGCAAATCGACGTTCCTGATGTACCTCCTGCTCCATCGTCTACAACACTGTCTTCCCACTGCGATCCAGTTCACGAAGGACGTGTTCATTCTGTTCGATGCCAACGGTGCCACGCTTCACAATACCGCGGCCTTACCGTCACCGCCCTGCTTGATTGAGAAGTGCTGGGCACTGAGCGACAGCAACGCTGATGCTGTGCGCCCATGCGGAGCTTTCTTGAATTCAGAGGCGCGCATCATACAGACTACGTCGCCCTTGCACGGGAGGTGGAAAGAATGGCACAAGCAGAGGCGTGGGGAGATTGTGTTCGTCGCTCTGCCCACGCTGTTGGAGATAGCGGCAATAGCGTGCGTGCGTTCAAAATACTCCTGTAGACTGTATACTAACGACAGCATCCTTGTACATGGCAGTCACAGCCATGGACTTGACCCTGCCGCTGCCGTCGCCATGGCACGTAAGTGGGGTCCATGCACGCGGACAGTCCTAGACATTCTCGTGACGGGTGCAAAACAAGCAGGTGTGCAAGCACGCGCTGTAGCAAATGCAGCACGTCAAATATGCTCCGACCCCATGTCTGTATTGTCAGACATGTCTCCGAGGATAACGGCCAGCGCTGGCTCCCCCATCCTCTTCGTTCACCCATCTCCTGATGGTCCCGATACAATGGTGCACAAGATACCTACAGCACATCTCGCCGCGTTCCTCGACAAGGCAGGAGTAGGGCTTACTATGGAAACCACCTTGAAGCTCCACAGCATACTCAGTATACATCCCCTAACAAGAGCTGGCGCTGGTTGGACTTTCGAGTATGGGGCACATATGTACATGGGCACCGGCAAACCCCCGCTCGCTATCGAACACGGCAATGAGCGCAAGGAGATGCAACCAGTGTCCAGTGACTAGCACAGTGACTGTGCTCGGAAGCCCTCCTGATACTTCCTTCTACTGGTGTCCACTGGTCGCGAGTTTCCCTGGCATAGACAGCATCCTCGTCGACGCTGCCAAGAGACATGTCTATCTTCTGCAAATGACAACATCCTACAAACACCGCAGTCCCGAGGATGGAGTCCGTAGGGTTTGAAAAGCAGTCGGCTCAAAATTCGGTTCGCACGTCTGGCACGTCGTTTATGTGACTGATAACGAGGAGTTGGCCAAGAAATATGTGGATGCCTTTGACGCCATTCCTCTTGGTCGGGGGGTGAAGCAGCAGATAGTTGAGGCATGGGAATGTGTACTTCCTACTGAGGCCTGACTCTCATGGTCTTCTATCAATATGTATGATCTAGTGTTCCGGTTCCGCACTGTGTGCCGTAGCCCCACACCTGAACGGCCTGAACCTTCATGGCGCCGCTACCAAGAGAAAAATCGCGTAAGTTTCCGATAAAGAGCATCTGCATGTTTCTTCGCCAACTCCTCCGTGTCTGTCACAAGGACGACGTGCCACTGGTAACCAGCACTAGCAGAAGAGGGATAGACGCTCGTCGCGGGCCGCAACACCGGACTGCCTTGAGGCGCGTTGGATCAAGTTCAATCTCCATCTCGCTAAGGCTAAGGCTTCTTCTCTTGCGCTTCTCCAACTTGCCAACCTCAACCGCAGCTTCCTCTGTCTTGTATATCTATCCCAATGGCATCGTGAGTAGTCCACTAGAACTATATCTATGTGGCGCATCCGAACGCCTACCATACGTCCATTGCCACCAGCTTCACTCCTTCCAGTGCCATCGACCCGTCCAAGGAACGCGACTGGGCCGCGCAGCTAGGTGCGACGGCTGCGCATGAGTTGGGATCCCTACAGGGAACTGATGACATCGTGAACAGGCATGCTAGACTGGGACAGCACCAACATCGTCTTCACGAAGCGTACCCTCCTCGAATTCCTCAAGTAAGTCGTGCCTGCCTCGAGCCCCAAAGATCCACGATGCACCCGCTAAGGAGTGGGTCTCCGGCAGATATGCTGGGGTGACCGTCGACACGAACTTCACCAACATCCAGAAGCTTCCCCGTACGCCCCTCGCCGCCCAACTTCGACCATCTTCCTTTGTCCCATAATGCTGACTTGCCGCCTTTGGATAGGCTACGCACAATTTGGGAAGATCTCCGGTGAAGTGAGCAGCGTACAGAGCTCTGCTGACACATCCCCTGGTCCTTCTGGTAAGGGAGCAAGAGCCCCTGCGAACGTATTGGATCAAGGAACTCACCGTTCTCCATTCCTCCCCGTCCCAACAGCCGCGGCTTTGACCGCTGTGTCGGACTTCAAGCCCACTCGTCGCGTTCGTGATCCTCCTGGTGGTGTGACGCATAATATCTTTGGGAACGGGCACGAAGCGGATGACGGTGCGCTTGCTGGGGCGCCATCCAAGCCTTCTGCGGTACGTCGCCTCATCATTACGGTTGTGTATAATGGTCGTTCATTTCGTAGGCTGGAGCATCCCCCGCTACTGAATTCAAACCAGAGGGAGAGACGGCCGACGAATCGAACAACCGACCCAGGTAAGGCCCCTGTTTGCGGGTGCAGTTTGTGTCTTGCTCTGACATACATGGGCGATAACTCAAGGGCTAAGCACACAAACTCTTCCGGCGTCGGGGGATTGTGGGCTGCATCGGACGACGCGGAGGAATTCAAGCCAACACGCCGGTACGTGATATGGGGGTGGTCGTTAGACTGATGGAGATATTCACTGGCGGATACATAGTGTTCGTGAAAGGCCGGGGGGCAAGGACAGCATTTCTGAGGTGGGTTGATTGTTTGCGCCCTTGTTCTGGCCATAAGACTGACTTGGTTGCTGTCGATAGTTGTTCTGAGATGGAATACGACAGCGTGAAGAACATGCGGGAGATTGTTGTACTGTGTGGCAAAAATGAGATAAAAGAGAGATATTGCTTGTGCCTGCAGAATTAAGGTGTTGTCAGGGGAGAATGAGATTGGTTAGGGAACGAAAACGATGTGGGTAAGGACCACAAATGGTGGCGGCGAGGTTCGAACTCGCGCGGGATTCCTCCCATCGGGAATCAAGAAGATCTTAAATCCGACGCCTTAGACCAACTCGGCCACGCCACCGCTTTGAAAGAACATCGCCTTGATAATATAATGGGGTGTGATTGATTGGCGCTGGAAGCGTATATTGTGAATATTAATGAGTACTTACAGAGTACACTGACAGTGGTCACTGTCCGGGCGTCCTGGACTGAGCTAGGCCTGGCGATGAGTAGAAAGCATACCCGGCCGCGTTCTATCCAGTTAACCGCAGCAATATCCGCATGCACTCTCTGCACACGCTGCAGTAGTACTCATACACATCTACATCCATCCTTGTCTCCGATTCCGCGTCCTGCCCGCCCACCGCGACTGGGATACCCGCCATGGCTCCCACTCCCACTCCCATCCTCCGTCCTTCTCCAGCCCATCATCTCCTTACGGCCAACGTCCGATCCAAGCGTTCTACCTGGCCCACAACCTCAACCTCAACCTCCTCATCTTACCACCTTCTGGTCGGTACTAGCCACTTCCGCCTCCCTTCTTTACTGTCCCTCATCGATCTATACTACCAGGTCCCGCATCCCACACAACTCCACATCCACATCGCAAAGCTCTCCTCAAGATTTCTAATTCATCTATTCGCCTGCCCTCTTCTTCATCCTGACACCTCAACCCGCCAGATTGCGATTCCTAAGCTGCAGTTGGCCGACTTCATCGCCCACACTCTCTCCACCGCACGACTCCATACATCCCTTGCCTTCGCCGCCCTCTACCTCCTCCAACGCCTCAAGGCCAGGTTCCCAGCTGCCCGCGGCTCCTCAGGCCATCGCCTCTTCATATCAGCGTTCATCATTGCATCCAAGGTGTACAGCGATGACGCCTATTCAAACAAGCTCTGGTCCCATCTCACTCACCCTCTCTTTCCCCTCAGGGAGATTAACCAGATGGAGCGTGATTTGTGTGCTCGTCTCCAGTGGCAACTCCTCATTGACCCATACGCCCTCCAACAGTTTGAGCGTCAGGTACGCCGCGACTTTGATCACCAGTCCTACCTTTTCCACGCCCCGGCGTCCTCGCCGATGCCTTCGACGATCCGCTTTACCGGAATCGTCATACCGAGGCCCATGTCCGCCTCACAGACCACACAAAACCCGCCTTTGACTGTCTCACCACCGTCGTATTGTGCCATCATCCCCGACGCGTCCGATGCTCCTCAGTCCCCCGAGTTGTCCAAGCCGGGCTTGACGTCGTCCCCTCAGAGTATATTGCCGTTGACAACTCGGGGGAATGAGGACCGCACGCCGTGGATGATCGCAACGCCGAGTAGTAACATCGACTCGATCTCGCCCACAGCCAACTCCTACATGCTCGCACCCACTTCATCAGCGACGGTTGTTGCGTACGCGGGGTTCGCACCCGCCGTCTCGACTGAGCAGAGATGCCGCGGCATCTTTGCACGTGCGATCCCCTACACCTGGTAGGGGCACCACATTGTATACTGCTTCCTCGACTCGTTACATCGGCTCTGCTCTGTTTCTCTAGTCTAATGCTCTCTCCTGCTATGTCGCATAGTTCCTCGCTGGTTATCCGGTGTCATCTCTGATCCATCTATTTGCTTTCTAATCCCACCTACGCATGTCCCATACATTCGTACGCATATCAGTATCTTCACCATGTGTTCTATCATCCGTAGTACCAGCCGTAGACGACTCGCAGACAGGCGTTGTGAGTTTAGCGCCAAGTTGTAATCTATCATGTCCACACGAGAAAGTCGATGCTCTTTCCAGACCCGTTGAAGGTTGACGGTCTCACTCCAGCTGATTGTCAGTGATATCACAAGCTAGGCAAGTCGGAATAGTCTCGGGAAAAGAGAAACCCTGTGTATGTGGTTAGTCCTTCAATGAGTGGTTTCGTTGCGCGAGACATCGTCCGTAGTTAGCGCCCGATCAATTGAATGCCCTTAACCATAGTTTACGATCCCATGCTAGGTTGCGCAACTGACGACTCGAGTCTGCTCTGGTCCTGCTGTGTTGAGACTTAAAATCGTCTTCACTTCCACAGTCACATATTGCTCACACGTGTGTACGTGCGATGAGAACCGGGGAGAAATGTCTATCAGCGGAAACGCGGGGACGGATACAAGTGCAAGGTTCAGACAATACATTCCGATCCGAGGACAAAGCGGTGCAAAAGACGACTAGGAGTGAAGTACGACGAGCCGGGGAGAGCGACATAAGTATGCGGTGCTGGCTCCAACAATAAAATGCTTTACAGTATGATGTACACACAGATCGCAACGAAACCTCTATCACACAACTTAATTGGTGTGGGTGGCTCGTCGGCCTCCTGCTCGAGGGGGCTCTGATAAACTAAACCGAAACCAAATAGTACACCTACGGGCTGAAGCTCCACACACGCACGTCCCCATCATCGCTGCCAGACACGATTCTGTCCTCCCCGAGCGCAAGGCACGTCACCGCGCCCCGGTGTCCGACGAGCGTCGCGGTGCAGTTGCCCTCCTCGCGCGACCAGACTTTGATCGTGCGGTCGTGGCTGCCGCTCACGAGCCGGAGCTTATCGCTCGCGACGGCCCACACGCCCTCGATGTGCCCGAAGAGCGTGCGCTGGACCTTGCCGGTGTCGATGTCCCAGACCTTGATCGTGTTGTCGAGGCTGCCCGAGATGAGCACCGGCTTCTGCCGCTTGGCGCCGCTCCCGGACACGCTCGTGCTCGTGTTTTGGCGGGTAAGCGAGGGCAGGGACTTGGAGCCTGCTGAGGATGAGGACGATGGTGACGATGATGAGGAAGAGGAAGGGCGGGCGGCTGGACGGAGGGCGAGACGGAGTGTAGAAGATGAAGAAGAGGAATGCTGAGAGTCGTCAGGCTCGACGGAAGCTTCGCGGTCGGAGCCGTCCGATCCTTGTGTGGAGGAATCGCACCCTTCGTCCACCATGAGCAGCTTCAGGCTCTGCACTTGCCCGACGTGTCCTTTGAACTGCCTGACACATGTGCGCTGGCAGAGGTCCCATAGACGGATGGAGCCGTCGTCCGACGCGGAGAAGAGCATCTTGCCCGGGTCAATCTGCGGTGCGTTCGCGGATGCGTGCGTGGGCGGCATACTCTCGATCGTGTTCAGGCCCGTCTCGCAGGTGGACGATGCGCCGGTAGAGTCCCAGAGCTGCACAGCGTTGACCCAGTCGCAGTGCCCGCGGAGCGTGAAGCACTCGCCTGTGCGGAAGTTCCACACCTTGACGGTCGTGTCGACGGAGCCGCTCGCCAGGACATTGTCGTCAAAGCGTAGGCACACGACCCCTTCTGTATGTCCTTCGAGCACCCTGACACACTGCCCGGTGCGCCAGTTCCAGACCCGCATGGTATGGTCCATGCTGCCGGTGATGAGTTTAAATTCGTCGAACTGCAAGGCGCGGATCGCACGGGTGTGCCCCGCGAGACAGTGAACCTCGGTGCCTGTCTCCAGATTCCAGACGCGCGCTGTGCGGTCATAAGAGCCGGTGATAAGGACGGGGAAGGAGGGATGGGTGAGGGTTTCGGAGAATTGCAGGCACATCACACCGTCAGTGTGTCCTTGGAGGGTGCGCACTGTACACCGCCCTCGCCGCCAGTTGCGTTCCACCGTCAGTCGTTCGCAGTAGACGTCCTTCCATGGCCGAGTGTGGACCTTTGCAGGCGGGCTTTCTGACGGTGGAGGAGCGAGCAGGGGGTTCTCTGGGGGAGAGGGGGAATGTGTGGGGGATGATGAGGAGTCTGATAGGGATGTGGATGGAAGAGGGGACGCGGGACGTTCGTGACCTTCGTTTACGTCCAACCTCGCCTTCTTGGCAGGACCAATCCCAACTGACTCCGCCGCATCTTCATCCAACCGTCGCTTGAGGTGCGAATGCGAGCCCGTCTGGGAGAAGGCCGGTGATGGACATGGGGACGCACCGGTAGATGGAAGGCGGATGGCTCGGCGCTTTTCGAGGATGGGGAGCCCCCAGCCGCATTTGAGACACTTTTGGCCTATGTGCTGCTCGCAAATACCGCGCCAGAGGACGTCGTCGTCGGCGAGCCCCTTCCAGCGGCGACTGACCTGGGCGGCGCGACAGAGGGAGATGGCGTCGAGATAGCCGAGGATCTTGAGCGCGACCTCGCGCGGGAGAACGGTGAAGGGGTCGATGCGGATCAAGTAAGAGAGTTGTTCTGTGAGAAGGGAGAGTTGGGAGAAGCAGCACATAGTGAGCAGTCCTTGTAGGATGAGGGCGCGGCGGGGGTGTGAGGAAGAGGAGAAGTTGGACCAGATGACAGAGACGGCCTCGCGCTCGGGGACGGGGAGAGCATCTAGAGCCTGGAGTGCGATACGCGGAAAGACAAAGTGAACAAAGATCGCGTCAGCTTAGCTCATGCATTGAGGTGAAAATGACGAGTAAGAAGATGACAAAGGGAGGAAAGATGAGGAGTAGGCAGATTCGTCGGAGCGCGCTTGAGATAATCCGGAGTGCCCAAGGCTTCTATCACAGCGAGCAGGTGTTGGACAGCATGCGCTCGATGGGAGATGGTTGCGGGAGGATATGGAAGGATGAGCGCGAGATAGAGCGCGACTGACCTGCTGGAGCTTCAAGTTGGTGCCTTCGTCGGCCATGCGCTGGTGGCGGACGCAGAGCTTGCGAGCGGAAGGTTGTGTGGGGAGCGGAGAGCCCTCCTTTGCACTCGCTTCTGGTGTAGTGAGACGTGTGGACGGTGTTTCTGACATGAGGGACCGTTGGGGGTGGGGGACGTCGATGGGAGCGTCGAATGCAGAGACTAGGGGCGGAGAGAAGGGCAGGGCGGGGCTGGGAGAGCGCGAGCAGGACCTGGTGGGGGCGAGGCGGGGAGGAGGCAAAGTATCGCAGACGTAGGAGGCGGGGTTGCCCGTGCGGTCGGTCGCGGACATGGTTTTGGGATGGCGGGGGGAGGAGAGGATGAGGAGGAGGAGGAGGAGAGGGTACTTGTTGAGTGAGGACTGGCTTGGGCTGGAAGCGTTACATGAAATAGACGCCGGTGAGACAAGTCGCGTGAGTCGCTCGCGACATGGCGCAAGCCTGGCATCGCCATAACCTGCGCACTTGCAACCTATTTATCCCTCCACCTAAAAGTCTATCGCGACATCTCCCCACACGCTCTCGTCACTGTCCTCATTCGCAACGTGTTCACACAATTCGGGCATTCGTCTGTCAGCGCGGCCGCAGCAGCCCTTCCATCGAATTCAAGATATATAACACAACCCAGACACGGCGCCAGGACGGTACGAGCGAGAGTGAGAGTGATGATGTATCGAATGTGAGTTGTATCGGACATGAACGACATGACGAGAACAGACCGACGTGTGTGCCTACGCCCACGACCAACGACAACGGCGACGACGTCCATGACGACCGCCGAAACCGACAACCGAGCAGGCAAGAGATCGGCGAGCATCGCTCACGCACGGAAGAAAAAGCTGATCTCGGTCTTTGCGACTCCCGTTGCTGCAGATGACTACACGGCCCCTCAATCGAGCGTGATTCTTAGCTGCTCCAGTGGTATCGGAACGAATGAATCGAGGTGGATCTGCCGCGACGCAAGCTCTGCTTCCGTGTGCGATGGTACGAGCTGACGAATCAGGTCCGGTCGTACCGACAGTTCTGCGCAATCCGTCAGCTCGTGCCCCATATACAAGAGGAAATCAGACTGCATGATACGTACCCTCCCGAGTAAAGTCAAACAGCAGCGGGAATTCCTTCCCATTCGGCATCTTTGCTCCCTCCTGCCTGAGCTCGTCGAAGAATGGGTGGCACATGGCCTCCACCGCACTCAACCGCGCCTCCGGCGTGTACTCGAGCAGCTTCGCCACCAGATCGATTGCCTCTGGAGCCGTGCGCGGACGGAAGACCTGCAAGAATTATGAGTGGTCGAGCTATATCTCAAAGATGTGTCCTACACACCTTCGAGAACGGGTGAGGCTTGATCTGGGGGAACTTGTGCTCCATGTAGTTCGGATTCATCGTCTTGATCTGCTCGCGCGACGGCGTCCCGAGCACCTTGATGATCTCCACCAGCTGGTCAATACCACTCTCGCCAGGGAAAAGCGGTTGTCCAAGCATGAGCTCTGCCATCACGCAGCCAGTTGACCAGATGTCTGATGCAAGAAAGCGTTCAGTATCGTGCGCATCGTACGTGAGCCGACGATGTAGATCATCCGGGGAAAAGAACTAACCGATGTTGGTTGTGTAGTTCGTTGCGCCGAAGATAAGCTCCGGAGCACGATAGTAGCGGGAGCAGATGTAGCTAACGTTGGGCTCGCCGGCGACGAGGATCTTGGCGGAGCCAAAGTCGCAGAGCTTGAGGACGCCGGTTGCGGGGTTGAGAAGGAGATTCTGGGGCTTGATGTCGCGATGGCAGATGCCGATGGAGTGGATGTACATGAGAGAGCGGAGGAGTTGGTACATATACAGCTTGATTTGAAGCATTGGCATGGGTTGCTTGAGCTTGGCATAGTGCCTGCTGGCGCGGTACACGGTCTCTGGGACGTATTCGAGCACAAGGTTGAGGTACACTTCATCTTTCTTTCGGTCGGACTATGTCAGATCGATTTGAGGTTGCGAGTAGAGGGGAAGGCTGGGAGAGAGAGGGTGGGTGTGGGAAAAGGAGGGTGGAGCTCACCTTGTCACCATTAGAATAGAAAAAGGCTTTAAGGTCGACGACGTTGGGATGAGAGACAAGTCTCATGATCTGCAATTCACGGTTCTGGGAGAGGGCGAGAATGGGAGATTAGACGCGTGTTTGGACAAAGAGGAAAGAGGACATGCCTTGAACCTCTTGTCCTGCAAGACCTTCTTGATGGCGATGTCTGGGACGGGGTTTGAGTCCTCGAGGAGCTTTGCCTGGAAGACGATACCGAAGGAGCCATTGCCGATGACCTTGCAGTTGGTGTAGACGAGATCACGGGTCTCGCCTGACTTGCCGTCGGAGGCGACCACCTTTACGATCTTGCGAGGATCGTCGACGGCTGTGAGAAAGGGAAGAGAAAAACGGAGTAGATATGAGCACAGGGAGTGCATTCATGGATGGGGAAAGAAAGGGGAGGGGTGCGATGCATGCGATGGGTAATTTTGAGGGCGCTCGAGGCGGGGAGGGGAGGGGGTGGAGGGCGGGGAATGGAAGGGCGGACATTGAGAGGAAAAGGGACATACGAGAGATCTTGACGCCGTTGATTGGACCGTGGGTGGCCATCGAGAGAGGGAGATGGTGCTACGGATACAGAGGTGGTTGGGTCGTTGAGGAGGGAGAGAAAGAGGCCGGGAGGGGCGATTGGCGAGAAGGAAGGCGGGGAGGATGGGGATAGAATAAGAGAAGAAGAGAAAGAGGCAAGGGAGAGATGGGACTCAGTGGGGGACGGACGCAGGGGCGGCGGGGATGGTGGATGGGCGGGAGAAAGAGGAGGAGACGACGGGGGTTTGGAGACAACAGGCGCGGGAATCCGTCTGCGGTCACCAGACCTCGCGCCACCAAGAGCCCACCGCCACCGACTCCCGCCTCGCTCGAGTTCTCTTTCTCTCTCTTTGACCCATCGGCCCCATCTCCAGCCATCCCAGCACCCATCGTACCCCGCAATCGCCGCACACGCGACAAGGCTATTGCACTCATTGGCGTCTGCAACCCATGCCCGTCCATGCGCACCGGAACTACCAGAGGCCATCGCGCTGCAGCTGACCGCGTTGGCGTGTTCGCGGGCTGGTTGTCTCCGTCATCTCTTATTAGCTTAGCTATCTAGTTGGGTGGCCAGTCCGGATCGAGAGAGAGAACTTGAAGAGAGAGAGTGCAACCAGCGTCTTCAACTACTCGACCTGCCATAACGGGACGTGCCACGTGGGAAAGTGCGGGAGCCAGTCCGAGTGCGCCCATTCCTCCGCCCAAGTTCACCGTCACTGTCTCTCTCTCCCTACTCGCCATGTTCCCCGCACGCGCACTCGCCAGATGCTGTCGTCTCCCGCGACCAGCTACCGCTGTGCGCACCATTGCCTCCTCTGCATCACGCCGCTCCGACGCCCTCTTCGTCGTCCGTATCCTTCATCTTCCCAATCACTCTGAACGTCCACACTCACTCCAACGCCCACTCACAGCACCGTGACACTCCCTACAACAACCCCAAGGTGCGCCCCAAAATTGCAGAGTACTCCACACCCATTTCCTCATCCCATCCAGGTCCCATTCGAGTTCACTCCCGACAACCTCACCCGTGCACAAGAAATCATCTCCCATTACCCTCCTCAGTACAAGAAGGCCGCCGTCATTCCCCTCCTCGACCTCGGCCAACGCCAGAACAAGGGTTGGACATCCATCTCCGTTATGAACTACGTCGCAAAACTGCTCGAGATGCCCCCAATGCGCGTCTACGAGGTCGCCACCTTCTACACCATGTTCAACCGCGAGCCCATCGGCGAGCACTTTGTCCAGGTCTGCACTACCACCCCTTGCATGCTCCGTGGCGCGTACGACATCCTCGACACGGTCTGTGGCCACCTAGGAGGCATCAAGCCGGGTGAGACCACCAAGGACGGCAAGTTCACCGTCATTGAGGTTGAGTGTCAGGGCGCGTGCAGCAACGCTCCCATGATTGTCGTTGGCGACGACTTTTATGTGCGTCGCGCTCTCCTCGCTCTTTGGTTCCACTGACTCACACCGCGACCTCATAGGAGGATTTGACGGCGGAGACGACCCGCAAAGTCCTCGACGCATTCAAGAAGGGAGAGAAGCCCAAGCCTGGTCCTCAGAGCGGTCGGCATACCAGCGAGAACTCGGCCGGTCTTACAGCCCTTGCGGACAAGGTGCGCTTCGCTTGCAATCTCTTGGACTTATGCCCTACAGCTCAACGCGATTTCTCCAGCCATACGGCCCCGGAGAGCACTGCCAGCCAGAGTTTGCATAGACTACAGTATGGCACCGACGGGTACGCGCGGATGCTCAATCAATGCATAGCTATGTTGGGTGTGCGACAGACAAACAAACGGTATTCAACAAGTTAGCAATGCGATGTAAGTATGTATAGTGTTCGTGTGCTTGTCCATGGTGAGTCCCCATCAATCCAAACCTCAGCTATTCCTCCACGGCGTGACGTATCGTATCTTCAAATCTTGCATCCCATGATAATGGTTGGGAGCGTCTTAGTCGTCGCCTTCACCATCGTCGTACCCACCCATTCCCTCGCCTCCCTCGGGCAGCTTCTCGACCATGAACTCGACTTCTTCCTTGAGGTCTTCGCAGTAGCGTTCTGGCGAGAGCCAATCAGCTCTAAGACTAATCATGAGCACGATGATACAACTTACCGAGTGGAAGATCGGACACGTCCGTCCCGAACGGCATCTCTATCTCATCTGCAATGCCCTCAATGCCCATCAACGTGAAGGCGACGACGGTCACGACCGGGACCATGCCCCAGCCAAGGTCCTTGACGAGCGTGAAGGGCAGCGAGAAGAGGTAGAGCGTGACACATTGCTTCAGGTGGATGCTGTAGGAACGCGGAATTGGCGTGTTCGCGACGCGCTCCATGCACGTCATCATGTCGACCATCCCTTGGATGCTGCCGGCGGTATAGGAGATAAGTGATAAGAGGCAGTTGAAATGTGAGGAGGGGTACGTACAGTTGGTTCATTGCGTTCATTCCCGCCGGACCGACTGTCTCGAGGTATCCGTCCCGTCGGAGCTTGAAGAGCGCACGACCCAGCTCGTGAGCGATTCTGCAAAATCCATCAGGCACACGGAATGTACAGGGGATGGGATGACGTACACCATGGGCAGTGGTGTGCCCAGGCTATCTGGGTCTGTCGAGAAGTCAATCGTATTTTGCAACGAGCTCATGAGCGGCGTCGTCGCTCGGTTTCCGGGGCCTTTCATCCTGTCTTTGCTGCGCTTGACCCGGATGCGTTTCGTCGCGTCCACGATGCCGCGACCCCGCTCTAAATCAAGCTCGAGGCTGGCTTCAAGCCCGGGTGTGCTCGATCCCGTGCCCATCCCCTCGGGCGACGCACGACGCGTGGTGTATTCGGTCGCAGCGTAGCTGGCGAATCCAGTGCTCTTCCCTGTCTCGCCGTAGTTGTAGTCCTTGTTCGGCGGCTGGTACATTCCGCGGAAAAGGCGTGCGGTCGTGGCGGGGAGGATGCCGGCGTAGTCCTCCCAGTCGAGCCCGTCCTCGCCGCGGAGGTAGTGCTTGACGGCGTAGACGAGGCAGAGGGAGAGCTTGATGGCGTCGACTTTGCGCCGGCGGAGCTTGGCGGGTGTGAGTGTCGCGCCGGGGAATCGGCCCCGCGAGATGTCGTCTTGTGGGGGCACAGAGACGTTGATCCAGATGAGACGGGTGAGGTTGCGAGCCTGAGGAGGGGTTTTGATGGAGGGTCGAAAGAGGGAGGAGCAGGTATGACGTACATGTGAGACGAGGGTTCCAAAGTCTTTTCGGCCTTCGTAGTATCGGTCATAGGAGGTGCTGGGACGGGTTCAATGTCCAGAAAGCCATGCAGGCATCAAGGCGGACTCACCCGTTCCTGGATTTGGGGTTTGACGCGTCGACGGGTTAAGAAGCTTGAATCGAGTATCAAGTCACGCGACTGACCTGAAGACGAGAATCAAACCCACCTGGCCAGAAGAGCGTCAGAACATTGGGAAGAAGAAAGGGAAGAGATTGTATAGAGCGAAGACTCACGACGACAGACAAGAGGGGCGTAACAGAGTTGGTGAGGGAGATGTCTCTGCCTTTGGACCAGAAGTAGGCCGCGGCGGTGGCCCATATTGTGACGGTCAGGACAGGGCCGATGATGCGCGGAACAATCTGAGCAACTCTTCAGCATTCATCACATGTTAACGTCAAAGTTGTGTGGACACTGACGCTGCCCTTGAGGCGAAGTACGTCGGGGAGCCAGGAATACTGGATGGTTATGTTTAGGACGGGTACGAGTGCAGCCACCAAAGCAGTGGATCGGGTTGCACACCTTGCGGAGCTTCTGTCGGGTGATGATCTTTGTGCGCTGCAGGCAGAGTGAGCGCATCGTACAAGAGGGTGTACGGGGTGAGTGCTATCGACCTTGCCCGGAGTAGAGACAGTGATGGAGGACGAGTTGAAGACGGAGATGGAGGCCATGGCTGCTCGTGCTGGATCTGCCCAAGTCGGGAGTTCCGAGGGTCAAGTGCTGTTCTAAGGCTGGGCAGAGACGAGCATAGATGGCAGAGAAGTGTTTCAGACCGCGGCCGTACAGGCAACTCGAGATGCAACTCACACAGCTCTCAGCTCGGACTCCGCCCAGACGCGTGAAGGCGCCTGTCGCTTATCACTCCCACGTGGCTGTCACATTATCCTTCATCTGCCACTCTGCGACAAATGATTGAATGTGTCTGCGAAAGTCATGTTCAAACGTGATCAACACTGGGAAAGAAGGTCAATACGGGGCCTGAGGAAGACAGTTGTGGAGGACAAGGGATGGAAGGAATGGGAGGGTGTGACAGGAGAGTCACGGCTCATCAGGCGTGACATGGGAGGGGCTTAACGGGAAGTGATTTGGGAGAGCATTGCAACGTCCACGGCTAGCTGACGACTTGTTACGACCAACCCTCCTCCCGGCCCCTCTCCACCCCATGGCCGAAAATATATACTCCAAGGGCACCAGGGTATGGTTTCCGGACAAGGAACTTGGCTGGATATCCGCCGAGGTCTCTTCGGCCGCCAAAACAGACGATACCATTAAGCTCGTCTTTGTAGATGAACGCGGAAAGGTCTCTCTCCCCCTTCGCTCTCTTCCTCCTGCACGCTGCTCACCGTCCCACACCCGAATGCTACACAGGAGATCAAGATTAACACAACAGTACAGAATATCAAGGACGGCAAGGGCGACCTACCACCACTACGAAATCCTCCGCTCTTGGAGACCGCTGACGACCTCGCCACCCTCTCTCATTTGAATGAACCTTCAGGTCAGTCCCCTTTCCCGCCTCTTGCTCTCTACACATCTCCCTCAAACACCTCTCTCCAGTCCTTCACACAATTCGCAACCGTTACGCCCAACATAGCATCTATACATATTCCGGAATTGTCCTCATCGCCGTCAACCCCTTCCAACGCGTCGCCCTCTATGGCCCAGAAGTCATACAGGCATACAACGGTCGCCGGAGAGGCGAGCTCGAGCCCCACTTGTTCGCCATCGCGGAGGACGCCTACACTGCCATGAGCAGAGATGGCACCGGCCAGACCATCATCGTTTCCGGTGAGAGGTGCGTCTTCTCGTTCTATCCCCGCATCGTCTTCTCCCTGATGGCCCTCCAGTGGTGCCGGAAAGACAGAATCTGTAAGTAGACACGCGAACCTTTTTGTGTGTGTAACAGGCGTTCATCCGCTTCCAGGCCAAATTCATTATGCGTTATCTTGCCTCCGTCAACCCGCCCACCGCGAAAGTGAAGTCAAGGACAAAGGCTTCGCTCGACGAGTCTAGTGAGGTGGAGCGGCAGATCCTGGCTACCAACCCTGTCCTAGAAGCGTTCGGTAACGCGAAGACCACGCGTAACGACAACTCGTCACGTTTCGGCAAGTACATTCAGGTATGTCATAGTCAAACTCATCCAATTTATCCTGCTGACGAGTTCCGCAGATTATGTTCGACGGGGAGCAAGAGATCGTCGGAGCACGTATCCGGACATATCTGCTTGAGCGTTCTCGTGTTGTCTTCCAGCCCTTGACGGAGCGGAACTACCATATTTTCTACCAACTCTGCGCCGGCGCCCCGCTCAAGGAGCGGAAAGATCTTGGTCTCGACACGGACGTGACCAAGTTCCAGTACCTCAATCAGGGTGGCCCGAGTTCGACACCCATCGCTGGAGTTGACGATGCGGAGGAGTTTAGGCAGACTCAGACGGCGCTCTCGACCATCGGTATCTCCGTAGAGAAGCAGTGGGCCGTATTCAAGTTGCTCTCCGCTCTCCTACACCTCGGCAACATCAAAGTAACCCAGACACGGAGCGACGCGGTCATTGACGATGTGGACCCTGCGCTTCAGCTCTCCACACGCTTTTTGGGCGTCCCACTGGCTGAGTTCAAGAAGTGGACGATCAAGAAGCAGATCACCACCCGGTCGGAGAAGATCATTTCTGCTTTGAACGGGTCGCAGGCCACAGTCGTGAGGGATTCAGTCGCCAAGTTCGTCTATGCTTGTCTTTTCGAGTGGGTCGTCGCTGTCCTCAACGAGAGTCTGGCGGGAGAGAATGGCGAGGCGATGAACCGAGCTGAGATGTTTATTGGCGTTCTGGATATTTATGGCTTCGAGCACTTCAAGAAGGTAGGTATCGTGGCTGACCATGGAGACAGGTACTGATCTAGGTCATCTACAGAACTCCTTCGAACAATTTAGCATCAACTACGCCAACGAGAAGCTGCAACAAGAGGTAAGCGGATAGAAACCACGATACCATGAGATTCGCTGATCGCTCTCTTCAGTTCAACCAACACGTCTTCAAGCTCGAACAGGAGGAGTATGTTCGCGAGAAGATCAACTGGACGTTCATTGAGTTCTCCGACAATCAGCCTTGCATCGACATCATCGAGGGTAAACTTGGTGTTATGGCCTTGCTCGATGAGGAATCACGTCTCCCGTCTGGCACCGATCAGTCGTTCTTGCAGAAGCTCAACAACCAGCTCATCAAACCGGAAAATGCAAAGGTCTTCAAGAAGCCTCGGTTTGGTAACTCTGCCTTCACTATTGCCCACTATGCTCTTGATGTCACATACGAGGTCGAGGGCTTCCTGGAGAAGAACAGGGATACGGTGCCCGATGAGCACATGGCACTTCTGCAGGGCACAAAGAACGCGTTCCTCAAGGAGGTTCTTGACGCAGCGTTCGTGGCCACGAAGCCACCAGATGCCCCCCCTTCCCCTACCGTGTCCGAGGCTACCACTACCAACAAACGCGCGTCCCTCATCCCTGATCCTGGCAGAACATCCATCATGGCTTCTGGCGGCGGTGGCTCTAAGCGTCCAGGAGGTGTCGTTAGGAAGCCGACGCAGGCTTCGATCTTCAAGGCGTCTCTGGTCAACCTCATGGAGACCTTGAACACCACTAACGTCCATTACATCCGGTGCATCAAGCCAAACGAGCAGAAGCGTGCCTGGGAGTTCACCCCTCAGCAGGTCCTCGGCCAGCTTCGTGCTTGTGGTGTACTCGAGACCATCCGTATCAGTTGCGCTGGTTATCCTTCAAGGTGGACGTACGAGGAGTTCGCCGAACGGTCAGTTTGTCCGATGTAGAGTGCAAAGTCATACCACTCACCTATCAACCTGCAGTTACTACATGCTGGTACACTCTTCTGAGTGGGAGCCCATGATCAAAAACCTTGAACTGAAGCCTCTTTGCGCTCGCATCCTCGAGAAGACGATTAACGACCCAGACAAGTACCAGCCTGGATTGACCAAGATCTTCTTCCGTGCGGGCATGCTCGCTGCCTTGGAGTCCCTCCGCTCTAACCGCCTCAACTCTCTTGTTACGATTGTTCAGAAGAACATGCGGCGGCGCATGGCCGTCAAGAAGTACAGGGCACTTAGGGAAGCCACGATCAGAATACAAACTTGGTGGCGTGGTGTGCTCGCGAGGAATCTTGTCCAGAAGGTCCGCCGCGATGTCGCCGCAACGAGGCTCCAGCGTGGGATCAGGCGATACCTCCAGCGCAAGTGGTTCCTTACCATCCGTGTGTCGGTTGTTGCTGTTCAAGCGCGTGAGTATAGCTGCATTTGTGACATATGGGTACGATTCATTGACCGCGGAATGTGCAGGTGCTCGCGGTGCTCTGGCCCGTCGCAACTTCTCCGATTCCAAGCGCACATTCGCTATCATCACTCTTCAGAGTCTATTCCGCGGACTGTATGTAACTTGCCACGCTCTCATGAGATCGTATGCTTACGCACATTGTCTTCAGGCTCACCCGGAGGGGCTACAGGAACGATGTCCGCAATGTTGTCCTCATCCAATCATGTATGCGTCGGCGCTTGGCACGGAAAGAGCTCAAGGCCCTCAAGGCCGAGGCTCGTTCTGTCTCAAAGTTCAAGGAGATCTCCTACCGCTTGGAGAACAAGGTGGTCGAGCTCACCCAGAACCTCCAGAAGCGCACAGAAGAGAAGAAGGAGCTACAGAACAAGGTGCAGCATCTCGAGGTTCAGCTGCAAATGGCAGTGTCTCGTCACGAAGAGTCAGACGCTCGTGCGAAGCAAATCATGACCGATTTCCAGACCACTCAAGAAGAGCTCTCTCGTAGTCAGCAACTTCTGCGCGCCAAGGAGGATGTGGAGCGCAAGTTGGAGGAGGCGATCATCAAGGCTGCAGAGAAGGAGGCGGCTGTACACAAGCTGACCGAGGAGTTAGCACAACAAGCCGCTCAGCTTGAGACACAGCAGAAGCTCATCGACAGTCAACCTGCTCGGAACGCCGAGGACAGCTCCGTTATCCAGACGCTCAAGACCGAGGTCAGCAGCTTGCGGGAGCAGCTCAACCGTGCGACCGCACTCAACGCCCTTACACGGGGAGTGCGCGCAGAGCCGACGTCGCCCACTTTCGCCCCTGTCCTTCGTCTCGCCGATGCACCCTCTACAAATGGTTCGCAGGTCGGTGGTGTTGCACGCGGGCACCAACGACGACACAGCTCTGCGGGCGTGTACGCGATCAGCCCAACAGACCACCGCACATCTTCAGACGAGCTCATGTTCAACGCGAAGCGCAGCCAGGCTTCGAATCCTCGTGCTGTGTCCGTCGCGTACAATGGCGAGGACGGACTGCCACAATTCCGCGTGCTCGATCGGTCGAGCTTGTACGATGACCCCGCTGAGGAGAAGATCAGGTTGATGCAGGACATCAAGCGTCTGGACGAGGACGTCCTGGACGGTCTGATCCGAGGCTTGAAGATACCCGCACCAAGTTTGACGAGCCCGGCGGCGGTCAAGGAGATCTTGTTCCCTGCCAACTTGATCAGCTTGATCACGAACGAGATGTGGAAGTATGGCCTTATTCCGGAGAGCGAGCGGTTCCTTGCGAACGTCATGCAGACGATTCAGTCGCATGTCATGGTAAGTAGTCTGTCAGGCTCAGTAATTGGTTCATATTAGCTCAACGGCATTACAGTCGTTCACTACCGAAGACGCCATCATTCCCGGCATCTTCTGGCTTTCGAACGTTCACGAGATGCTATCCTTCATCTGCGTCGCGGAAAGCGATATGTTGCAGGGTATTGGTCCGGGCGAGGAGAACGCCGTTCGTCCGTTCGAGTGGGCAGATTACGAGCGCCTTGTGTCTGTCGTCAAGCACGACCTCGACAGTCTCGAGTACAACATCTACCACACATGGATGCTCGAGACGAAGAAGCGGCTGTCGAAGATGGTCATACCTGCTCTCATCGAAAGCCAGTCATTGCCCGGGTTCACGACGACGGACGGTGGAGGAAGGCTTTTCAACCGCTTGCTCAACTCGAACACGCAGCCGGCGTTCAGCATGGACGACATCTTGAACCTCTTGAACAAGGTGTGGAGGAGCTTGAAGAGCTACTATATGGAGGAATCCGTGGTACAACAGGTCATCACAGAGCTGCTCAAGCTGATTGGCGTGACAAGCTTCAACGACCTGCTCATGAGGCGAAACTTCTCATCGTGGAAGCGAGGTGAGTTTGATGCTCTGCATGGTGAAGTTGCTTATTGATCCGACTGTGCACCTTTAGCGATGCAAATTCAATACAACATCACTCGTATAGAAGAGTGGTGCAAGTCGCACGACATGCCGGAGGGAACTTTGCAGCTCGAGCACTTGATGCAGGCAACGAAGCTTCTCCAACTCAAGAAGGTATGTAGCAAATGCTGTTGTACTCGATTGAGATTGATCGTGTTTCGTCTGCAGTCTACCCCTGCCGATCTTGAGATCATCTACGATGTCTGTTGGATGTTGACGCCCACTCAAATTCAGCGGATGTGCACCAACTACTACGTCGCCGACTACGAAGTACGTCGGTTTCCTCTTTGCATTTATGTTCATAGTACTCATGCAAGTCATGGCAGACTCCCATCTCACCGGAGATCCTCCGTGTCGTCGCTTCACGGGTTTCGCCCAACGACCGCAACGACCACCTGCTCCTTGCACCAGAAACCGAGGAAGTCGGCCCCTACGAGCTGCCGCTGCCTCGCGAGGTGTCTGGCTTGGAGACGTATGTTCCCGCATACCTCAACGTACCGCACCTCCGGAGACTGGCTGCTCTGGTTGCATAGCGGACTCGTTAACACTATGATGGCTGTCATGTTGATACAGTGTCTGTTTGTTCTGTATATCTTTCTGTGCTATGGGATTCAATGTAATGGTAATTTACGATTCCCTCCCAATCATCTTGTCTGGAACCATGTCCGAGTGAGAGTGTGCAGTTGCCGCCATGCATTCTGCCGCGGCGTCGCGCTTTGCCCAGTGCGCGCTCTGCTTCCTCTACAGCCACGAGGAGTCGTGATATATCTTGTCTGGTAGTAGGAGCAAGAAGAAGAATCACACTTACTGGGCGAGACACATTTCTCGCGCACAATACCCAATCACGATCAGTGGCCATATCTCCAGGATGAGTAACATCGAATCCTTGAATCAAATTTGGGAGGCTAGTGCCACTGCGGACTACCCGAGCAGGAGCACCTTGCGGCTCCCAAGTTGCTTCAGCATGTCGAACTCACCAGATTCCCTGGTGTCCGACATCTCAGGGTCCCAGGCGCTCAAACTTTCACTATTCACTCGATTAGGTTCACGTAACGGCGGAAAAGGTCGTGCTACAACTACATACTGTGGAGGTTCACCTGGTCAGGGAGAGAGATGAGCCGTCCGCTACCTGATCGCCCAAAGGCTGGTCGGTGCGAAGGGTACTTCCTGCTGCCTCTCCGTCCACAAACACTAGGCTTAATGGCTATTCGCAGTCAGAAGAACATGGCGTATTCAGACAGAAGGTCGATAGGGAACGTACGCACCTGAGTATCGCTGATGGTCATCTTGAAGTGAGTGGCAAGCATGTCCAGTGCTCTGCCAGCCACGATGGTCTGCGCTGACGAATCTAGCGGACAGTAATCGAGGAGAAAACAGGGACGACACCTTTCTGAACCAGAAGACGCGTTCGGAACTCTCCACTCCGGCCTGACTGACTTTGAGATGTAATCGCTCGTTGACCGGGACAGAAGCTGCGGATTGATTTGCATCGCCGGGCTGCGCCTTATGACGCATCTTCATGGCAGCAATCTGTCGATGTTGTGCCTCCTTCTTGGGGTTGGTTTTGCCAGTGGACGAAGGAGAAGAGCGGGGAGTGGGTGCTGACGCGGACCCGAAGTGTTTTGCTAGCAGAGCCTTTGCCGCAGCATTCTTCTCGGGCACGGGCACTGCTGAGGTGCTAGGCGTACAGGAATGTGCACTCGGTTCTCTGTGCCTGCGGAGGGGTGAGTTGAATGTGCGGGTAGATGGAGCAGTATATAGGTGGCGTACTGCGCGCAGAAGGCTTGGGTGCATCCTGAGCAGACTGCAGGCGAGCGGTTGGTCGTGTCCGAAGGGTTGGCGATGAATGACTCTAGGCTGGGTTTGTGGCAGCCTTGGGCCGCGCAGCGTTGGAGGTTGAGAGCAGGGCGGGCGGTAGACGGTGTGGTAGAATGCTGTAGAGGACAGTGATGGACGTCAGGTGGGATGTGGTCTGTGCAGTAGAGCTGGTCGCATCTGCAGCGGATGGGGAGAAAGTCGTTGAGATTGCAGGATGACAGTGCGCAGTGCGCTCCAATCGCAGGCAGGCCAAGGCTTGGGGACATGGTAGTAGATGGTAGTAGTACTATAGCAATAGCAGTCCAAGTACGGACACGCGCGTCTGCGAGACATAGCCGTATATCTCCTTCGCTTCTAACAGCCAACATCTCCCCATGAACATCATCGTACGCGTCCTCCAACCAGCTCCTCGTATTCCATGCACTCACCCCCACTCTTCTTTTCCTTAGGAAACCCTCTTTGGCCGCACGGTCACTCCCGCGGAGCGGCTTCGGCAGCACCAGCGCGCCCTTGCAAAGGCGCAGCGCGAGCTCGACCGTGAGCGCACCAAGCTCGAGCAGCAGGAGAAGAAGCTCATCATGGACATCAAGAAGAGTGCTAAGGCTGGTCAGATGGTGCGCTTCCATGAGTTTGCGCCCCCCCTCAAGCACCTAATGTTTAGACCTGGGATGTATCCACAGAACGCTTGCAAGGTTATGGCCAAGGACCTCGTTCGCACCCGTCGATACGTGCAGAAGTTCTACCAGATGAGGACACAGCTGCAGGCCGTTGGCCTCAGGATACAGACCCTTCGAAGCAACCAGCAGATGGCAGAAGCTATGCGTGGCGCGACCAGGGTATGTCCTTGTGCGATATATATCTCGTCAATCCGCTCACTTACACCGCGCAGGCTATGGGTGCAATGAATAGGGGACTCAATCTCCCCCAGATACAGCGCATCATGATGGAGTTCGAGCGGGAGAGTGCTACCATGGACATGAAGGAGGAGATGATGTCTGATGCCGTGGATGATGTCATGGAGGACGAACTCGAAGACGAGGAGGAAGAAGGAGACAAGATTCTCAAACAGGTATTGGACGAGATTGGTGTCGACCTCTCACAGCAGGTACGTTCCCTCCCTATACACGTCGAACAGTGTCCAGGTACTTTCATCTCATATCCTCCCTCTAGCTTTCCGAAGCACCCAGTGGCCTTGCTATCTCCTCACCATTAACAGAAGCAAAGCAGGCAGTCGTACTGGGTGGGGGACCATCTGGCGGCTCGACTACCGGAAAAGGTGTTGCAAGCGGTGGAGGAGACGATATGTCGGATGAGGATGCCTTGCAGGCGCGGCTTGACGCGTTACGGAGAGGATAATCGATAATCGAGGTCGGGTTCCGTGATGTGTCAGGACTTGCATATCTGATCCAAGTGACATGTAGAGTGGCAAACTCGGGTGTACAGACTGGTTCCGTTCATGACTATGCTACGATGGTTTCACGATGACTAACTATACCCTCAGGTTCGCGACGGCGCGAGCCTCTTGCTGGCTGAGCTGCCATGAGATACCCGAACCGTTGTAGAACTCGTCCACATCCTCCTCCTGTGAATGAGTTAGTTATGGGAGTCCGCTATTTTGAGCGGCACTCACCGAATCTAGGTTAAGGACGG
The DNA here is from genome assembly GCA_022606135.1 of Fomes fomentarius. Lineage (NCBI taxonomy): Eukaryota > Fungi > Basidiomycota > Agaricomycetes > Polyporales > Polyporaceae > Fomes > Fomes fomentarius. The sequence goes on from JABYQN010000001.1 coordinate 1,134,452, forward strand.
TCGCAATCTGCTGTAACCTGATGAACTTTTCCCGAATGTCACCGAAGACGGTTTGCGACGACAGGTACGCCATGACAGCGCGCAAGTCGCGGTCAAAGCGGATTGCGCCAAGCTGGCAGGACTCGTCAGTACGTCACATAGACCGGTAAGCGTCCGATGCACTTCGCTGTATCTCAAGGAGAGTGCGAACTTCTCCCATGGTCGGACGAGGACGTCCAGCGCGAGACCGAAGAAGAGTCGGAAGTTGCTGTCGGTGAACGTATCCTGGACGTGCTGCTCAATAACTTCTCATGACATCAGCTTTTGCTTGCACACCTTGTAGCCATCGATGAGGGCTTCCCAGGCTTTCACGAACCGTTTGCGAACCGTGTCCTGCAACTCGGCTGCAGCATAGCTATCATCATCCAAGACGTACGAGACGTCTTTATAGATGTCGGGGATGAACGTCCTGAGTTTGGGTCGTAGGAGTTGGTTGAAGAGTTGCTCTACACCAGCCTATCGTGGCATTGAGTGCCATATTCCCGGAAGCATTCATACGGATTCGCAATATGATGGACACACCCTGAGTGTTGAGCGGTATTTGGGGACGAGATTCATGAAAGAGTTGAGGCTCTCCTTCACGGAGTCTATCTCCGACTCGAGGAAATGCTGAGGAATCAGGTTAGATTGGGACAGATCCCTGACAAGGCGTTCCATGTGTAACGATGAGATGTCAAGATCGTTCAAAAGGATCTATGAGCCACAAGGAATGATGAGGTCAAGCGGCATGGTTGTCGTCGGGGTGTGCTCACAATGAATGATTGTCTGTTTTCCCGCTCAGCCTTCTCTGCGCGGACGCCGGGTCCGGCAGCACCCCTGTAGACATTGTCGAGTTTGTGCTTGATTACGCGGGCGTACTCCTTGTCCATGACGTCGCGCAGGCGTTCGGACGTCCGTTCGACAGACGCCACGGAGGCGGTAGCAAGCATCCGGGATAGAACAGTTTTGAGGATGTAGAACGCGTCATCGGGAGTGGTGGTTGAGACAGGAAGTTGCGTAAGGTCGTACGTCGATAGTCGATGTGCCTAGTGACAATTGAGTACGAGTCAGTAGTACGTCGGAGAGGCGTTGAGAGAGTATTATCACCTTGTCGATAACCGTGCGGGCATACCATACTTCTAATGGTGTGTAGTATGTAGCTAACATATCCTCGATGAGTAGTTGTGATTGAGATTGTTCAAGAACCTCAGTCCCATTTGATGCATTTACTTCCCCTTTTGTTGCATGAGTCAATGGGGCAGCTTCTTGTGACTGAGACTGCGACTGCGCAGCTCTAGTGTTGTCGTTCGCATCATCCTCTTCGAGGTCGGATTCCTCCTGGGGACCAGAGTTCAGCAATGGCGTCACGCTCCGATGTGAATGAAGATGATCACCTCACCTTGAGGCGATCGTGTAGGAACTTACGGAACAAGCCCCATCGCCCGCTCATTCCGGCCACTTCTATCAGAACCTTGTCTATCTCGCGAGGGTCCACTGCGTCCTCATCGTCTGCAGCCAGGGTCGTGGTCTGCTTCTGCACACCGGTTGACAGTGGAGTCGCCGATGTGTCATTGAGCTGGATGCAGTAGAATGTTAGCTACATTGAGGTATGGGTAGGTATGAGATGAATGGCAAACCTTGCGTTTCATCGAGCGTTCGTCCTCCCAGCCCTCAAGCAGGTCCTTGACGAACCGGTCTGCCTCTTGCAGGAGGCGTTCTAGCACGAGACCCATCTTTCCTGGACCATACCACTTCTCCACTACCGGTTGATGTTGGTCCACAATGAGCGCGATGCTCTCGAAGAGAGCGGTGAGAGAAGTGATGTAGTATAGTGGTGACGAGGCTGAGGCAGGTGAAGTATATTACATGTGTATATGCAGATGCGGGAGAAGGGAGATACGTACTTTTCGCTGATGCTGGTGCGCGCACCTTCACGAGTTCAACTACAAATGAGGCATACGCCTGGAGACCTTCCGCCTCCCACCCAATAGCGGGGAACAGCTTGAAGAACCGACTGGTCGCAGTAGCGTCGCGCGCCCTCGAGGCCTTGTCGAACTCGCGGCGAAAAACGGCGAGTAGCTGCTCGCGCGCGGCTTGTAGCGTCTGCGCGGGGGGTAAGGAGCTCTCTGCAGTGGGCTGTACAGTCATTAAACGGGGTCCTGCATTGAAGAACATGCAACGTACCACGGCGGTCTCGGCGAAGGGACCGGAGATGACGTCCAATGGGAGAGCCATTGCGCGCGCGCAGTGCCGCGTCGCGGACTCCCAGTCGTATTGTTCAATAGCACTGTGTAGAGCGGAGAGGGAGGACTGCGGATGGGGGTGAAGGGGTCGGGTTTTGAGGGATTGGGATTTTAAATTTCACGGAACGTACCTTGAGCTCGATGATCTGGCTGACGCGCTCCGAGGCCTCGCGCACCCTCTTCATCTCCTCGTCGAGAGACTGGACGCGTCCACCGACATCTTGTGCCGTGCGCGCTGTGTAGGAGACGGTCTGATCGAGCAAGCGTGTTTCCTGGGCTAGTGCATCGAGTTGCGGGCTTAATGATTGCAAGCTGCTCAAGGAAGCCGCGATGGGCTCGTACGCAAAGAGAAGATGAGCGAGAGAGTTGGAGAGGTCGGATTCGTGAGACTGTAGGACGGAGAGAGCACCGAGAATATCCGGGAGCGTGGCGAGTCGGCGGGGATCAGAGACGGACGTTGGAGACATAGTAAACGAGGATGCGCCCAGTCCAAGCAGCCGAGGGTAAGAGAGCGTAAGAGTGAGAGTGAGAGCGAGAGTGAGAGTGAGAGTCTGAGGAGAGCCTCAGTCTACCACTGTCCAGCGCCTGACCATCATGCATCTCGTCGCCCCAATCGTCGACGCCTGGCTTTTGTCGGCCGCATATGTTGAGTGCTCACAGGAAACGTCGTAATCAATAATTTACTAGCCACAGCGTAGACTACAACAACAGCTGAGCAGACTGCAAACCAACGTCGTACACCAGATCCCTTCATTCCTATATCACTTCCCAGATCTTCTCGTCCGTGGGTATTCTCTGTGAAAGCTCATGTGTAATATGACATTCTTATCTCCGGGCGATGTGCGTGCTGGCCAGTTCACGCTCCAGCTCTGCGCTTGGGTCATCCATAATCGGACTGCCAGGGCGCACTTCGCCTGGCGCGCCGGTGTAGTGTCCTGTCGCCCCGTTGGCGGGGGCGTGGTCCGTCACAGGTGAGTTGAGGATTTCGTCGCGCGTTGGCATTGGGAGACTGCAGTGAATGTAAGTAATGGCTGTAATCTGCACGCCCCGTTTCACCGACCTTTCCTGCCTACGGATCTGACCAGCTGCCCGTGCCTGTGCCCGGACCTCGGCGCGGAAGGTGTGAACCTCCTCAACGATGAGACGCTTCATGCCCTCAATGGAGTCCTCCTCTTCGAAGCCGAAATCGAACGACTGGGGAAAAGCGCATCAGCACGGCAATTGAAATACTACTTTCACCGATGGATAATGCTCACGGATGCACAGACGGGCTCGTCAGCGGGGTCGTGCCAGACGGCGAGGTATGGGTGATTCAACGCCTGTTCGCACGTGATGCGCTTGGCGGGGTCGAAGTGGAGGAGTTGGGAGAGGAGGTCGATCGCGAGCGGGTTGGCACGAGGGAAGAGGGTCTGGAAGGGCACGCGTGGCTTGATGGGGAGTGAACGGATGTAGTCTTGAGCCTACATACGGTACACTGATGAGCAAGGCAGATATGTACGACATAATGGAGCGCTTTACGCGAGGAGAGCCGACGCGGCGAAGCGTGTCTTCTGAGGGCGTGCCGAGATAGTGCAAGATCTGGTTGAGTTGATCAACGTAACTGCGAGTGCAAGTGAGATGAGCAATGAAGTTGACGCGAGTGATTGGGCGGATGCGTACTCTCTGCCCTTGAAGATGGGCTTCCCAGCGAGCAGCTCGGCGAGGATGCAGCCAACCGACCAGACATCGATGGCTGGCCCCTAAAGATTAAGGGTTACCGAGAGTAGGAGCAAACACAGGTATGGCGACGCACATAGTTGGCAAAGCTCAACATGATCTCGGGCGCGCGGTACCACCGAGTAGCTACGTATTCGGTCATGAAACCTTGGTTGGCAGCACCACGAGCGTTGTTGTTGCTTCCACCGGGGCTGTAGCCACGAGCGAGACCAAAGTCGCAGATCTTGAGTTCACAGTCGGCATTGACGAGGAGGTTACCAGGTTTGAGGTCACGATGCAAGACGTTCGCAGAGTGAATGTACTTGAGACCGCAGAGAGTCTGGTAGATGAATGACTGGAAGTGGGCGTCGGAGAGCGGCTGCTGGGAGCGGATGATGGCGTGAAGATCGGCCTCCATGAGCTCTTCCTGTAAGTCACGATAAGCAAGCAGCTAGATAGAGACTAGGCAGAGGTAGCTTACGTAGAGGTAGACTTCATCAAAGTTGCCGTCCGGATGGAAGACGATGTCCATATCGTACAGGCAGGTGATCTAGGCAAATCATTGACAAATACGAGTAGACACGGACAGCAAGAAACGCACGTTTTTGTGACCACGGAAGTGGTGGAGGAGCCTGAGGAGTGGGTCAATCATATAATTCGGAACGAGAGAAGAAGGGTGAATGAGTACTTGATTTCGCGAAGGCATCGCTTGGTCAAGATCCGCTGAGATGCGCCATGTCAAGAATAGAAGAGATGGCGAGCATGAAGATGGGGCACCTTAGTGTTGATGTTTGTGATTTTCTTTATGGCACAACCCTCGCCGGAACGACGGTGCTTGGCGGCGACCACACATCCATACGCGCCCTGGCCGAGCTCCTTGACGAACTGGTATTCGGAGTCGACGATGAAGGTCGAGTTGAGGGCGGTGAAAGAGTGACGCTGCATGGGCCTCTTTCTGGGATGGCGATGTGGGTCTGAGAAGAGAGGGAACAAGGACGAGGACTCGCTCTTCAAGTTGAGGCTAAGTACTCGGCAACGATCGATGAGGCGCTGCTACCAACTCCGGGCGTTCGTTCGGCCGCCGGCCCGGCCCAGTTTTGCTCGCTCTTGCCAAGTTCGCTTCACTGTCCTCTCCCCGTCCCTCTCTTCCTTCTCTCCCTCTCTCCCTCTCTCCCTACTCTCTCGCCAGCTGTACCAGGACAACGGATAGCAAGCTTCTCATCTTAGCTCGACCATGGATCCCAATGACCTCTTCTCGTTCCTCGACGCCGCTCCTCAACCCTCAGACTTGCCTCAGGATGCCGACGGAGACATTCCTATGCAACCAGAGGCAAAGGAAGCTCATGATGCCCCGCCCAAAAAGCGCAAGGTCTCTGCACTTCTTGCCGCCACAGACCGCGAGGAAGGTCCTTCAGAACCAAAGAAGACGCGTCTCACTTCCCCCAACCCCGTCATCGTAGACGAAGTTGAGATCGAGGCGAAGAGGGAGGTCGTCGCCAGTGCAGGGCTGACTGGGGCAATTGAGGCGGGTACTCGGCTGGAATTGCGCCATCAGGTCTGTCCACTTCATGTCTCTGGCGAAATAACCATTAGAACCTGTTCCTAGGTGCGACACCAAGTCGCAGTCCCTCCAGGCTTCCCGTACATACCCATTGCAAATCATGTCCCTCCTGAGAAGCCTGCGCGCGAATACAAGTTCACCTTGGATCCCTTCCAGCAAGTGTCCGTCCATGCCATACAACGCAACGAGAGCGTCCTCGTGTCTGCACACACTAGTGCTGGAAAGACTGTAGTCGCCGAGTACGCCATTGCTCAGTGTCTCCAGCAGAAACAACGTGTGATATACACCAGTCCAATCAAGGCGAGTTCTCACGAACGCGTGCCTGCCACCACTCACAGTTGACTTCTCGCTCGTATAGGCTCTGAGCAATCAGAAGTATCGTGAGATGCTAGCGGAGTTTGGCGACGTCGGCCTCATGACTGGGGACGTCACTATCAACCCTAGCGCAACATGTCTCGTCATGACTACCGAAGTGCGTTCCGGACATCACTTTGGTTCAAAAGTTATTGACTTTTGTGCTTCCAGATTCTGCGCTCGATGTTGTACAGAGGCTCAGAGATCATGCGAGAAGTCGCTTGGGTCATCTTCGATGAGATTCACTACATGCGCGACAAGGAGCGCGGTGTCGTATGGGAGGAAACCATAATTTTGCTCCCTCATTCTGTCCGTTATGTCTTCCTTTCAGCCACTATCCCCAACGCCATGCAGTTCGCGGAGTGGATATGCAAGTCGCATGAGCAGCCTTGTCACGTCGTTTACACGGACTTCCGACCAACACCCTTACAACACTACCTTTTCCCGGCTGGAGGAGAGGGTATCTATCTTGTCGTCAACGAGAAGGGCGAGTTCAGGGAAGACAACTTCACCAAGGCGATGGGTATGCTGCAGGAGAGGATGGGCGACGATCCAGCGGACTCCAAGGCTGGGAAGGGGAAGAAGGGGAAGATCAAGAAGGGCGGCGCAGATAAAAAGGGTGTGTTCAGCAGTTGCATCCTTGTGTTGTCTGGTGCTGACGTCCCGTAGGGTCATCCGACATCCAGAAGATCATCAAGATGATCGTGCTGAAGAACTACAATCCCGTCATCGTGTTCGCCTTCAGCAAGCGGGAGTGCGAAGCGCTCGCACTGATGCTATCCAAGCTCGAATTCAACAGCACCGACGAGCAGGACTTGATCACCAATATCTTCAACAACGCCATGGATAATCTCTCACCGGACGACCGTCAACTCCCTCAGATATCTAATCTCCTTCCGCTCCTCAAACGCGGCATCGGTATCCACCACGGTGGATTGTTGCCTATCCTCAAGGAGGTCATCGAGATTCTCTTCCAGGAGGGACTCATCAAGGTCCTGTTCGCGACAGAGACCTTCTCCATCGGACTGAACATGCCTGCCAAGACGGTCGTCTTCACGGCTGCACGCAAGTTCGATGGCCATGATTTCCGCAACCTGTCCTCCGGCGAATATATCCAGATGTCCGGTCGTGCGGGTCGTCGTGGATTGGATGATCGCGGAGTTGTCATCATGATGTGCGACGAGAAACTTGAGCCCACCGCCGCGAAGGAGATGATCAAGGGCGAGGCGGACAGACTCGACTCGGCTTTCCACCTCGGTTACAACATGGTCCTTAACCTGATGAAGGTCGAGGGGATAAGCCCGGAGTTCATGCTCGAGCGTTGCTTTTACCAGTTTCAAAACAACGCGCAAGTTCCTGTCATTGAAGACAGTGAGTAGCGTTTGTCCGCTTTTCATGCCTCTGCTGATCACTTCGAGCGAAGAGCTCAGGAAAGCGGAAGAGGAAAAGGCTGCAATAACCGTCCCGGATGAAGAGCTTGTTGCGAGTTACTACGAGTACCGACAACAACTCGATCAGATGGCTGCAGACTTCAGGGAAGTTGTCACTCATCCGAATTACAGCCTTCCGTTCCTGCAACCTGGCCGCCTTGTCAAGGTGAAGCATGAGAGGCTTGACTTCGGATGGGGTGTCATCGTCAATTATCAGAAGCGGTTGCCTCCCAAGGCCCGCCCAGGTCCAAAAGCAGAAGACATCCCTCCCCATGAGCAATACATCGTCGATGTGTTGTTGTATTGCGCTAAGGGTTCCACATTGCCGAAGGATCGCAACACAACGACGCCAACACCCGGCGGTATTCAGCCATGTCCTTACGGGCACGGTGGAGAACCTCTTGCTGTGCCTGTACTTCTTTCCACCATCGACTCGATCAGCCGTCTCCGTCTCTTCATGCCCAAGGACTTGCGTTCCCTGGAACAGCGCAATCATATCTGGAAGAGTGTGCTTGAGGTGCAGAGTCGCTTCCCCGATGGTGTTCCCTTGCTTGACCCCATCGCCGACATGAAGATCACGGACGATAAGTTCAAAGAGCTTGTTCAGGTGAGTTTCTCCCATCGTCGATGTTGCTCTATCAATGAACGATGTCGGTGCACTGCAGAAAATTGACACCATGGAGCGCAAGATGTTTTCGAGTCCACTACACAAGGACCCTCATCTACCGGAGCTATATACGCTCTATGCGAAAAAGCAGGAGCATCAGACGCAGATTCGTGAGCTCAGGAAGCGCATACAGGCTACGCACGACGTGCTGCAGATGGAGGAGCTGAAGTGCCGCAAGCGCGTCCTCCGTCGGCTAGGATTCACCACTGCGTCGGACATCGTCGACATGAAGGGCCGTGTCGCGTGTGAGATTAGCACGGGTGACGAACTGCTTCTGACGGAGTTGATCTTCAATGGCGTCTTCAACTCCTTGTCCCCTGAGCAGTGCGCGGCCTTGCTGAGTTGCTTCGTATTTGCGGAGAAGGTGAGCGAATCTGGTGCGGCTTGTGGATTGACTGATCGCGATTATTCCAGAGTGAGCAAGTGACGAAGCTCAAGGAAGAGCTTGCGGCGCCTTTGCGTGTAATGCAGGAGATTGCGCGGCGTATCGCCAAAGTCTCCAAAGAGTCGAAATTGCCAATCAATGAGGACGATTATGTCAAGTCATTCAAGGTGGAGCTCATGGACGCCGTCGTCCAATGGTGCAGGGGGGCGTCCTTTGCGGATATATGCAAGGTTTGTGCATTACAACGGCTCACTCAGTTTGCGTGCTTGGTGATGTTGATGATGCCCGTTAATCAGCTCACAGACCAGTTCGAAGGGAGTCTCATCCGAGTCTTCCGGCGATTGCAAGAGCTTATTCGACAAATGGCGCAGGCAGCCAAAGTCATCGGGAACAACGAGCTGCAGGAGAAGTTCGAGAAAGCGTCGGAGATGTTAGAACGGCCAAACTCTGTGATTTTCTGTTCATCATTGTATTTGTAGATATCAAGATGATAACGCCCCGATCTTTGTGAACGGTGATCTTATCCATGCGCGGATTCGACGAAAACCACACACCCAAACGAGCACAGTATCCGGGACTTACCGTGGTTGAGCGTTTATGTCCCGATTCCGGTCCGATCACCTCACGATACTGTGGCATGTAATACTGTGAGAAAAGCATATGTCATGCATTGGTGCCATAACGGCACCGTAACTGGTGTCACATATGCCCCATGTCTATTCCTATGTAATGTACAGGTATGAGATGGGTGCCTGAATGCACCGAAAATCTCAAGTGGTGCACTCTTTCTGCTTCAAGTTTTAGTACTCTTCTGTTGGAGGATCAGACTACTATAGTATACTAGCATGAGGAGACCCTCAATTCTCCTAAGGTTAGCCCAGCAGACAAGTGGCCACTATGTCACTGTGACATATCACATGTGTAAGGCATTAAAAAGGTTGTTGGGACAGTTCAGGTGCAGTAATGCACAGTAAGGTGCAGTTAAGTGCAGATGTGGGCAGTGGAGAGTACATATGTGGGTGTATAATAGAGCATGTATGGTACACTATGGAAGTGGGCTATAAGTAGATGTAAGAAAGTCATCAACTAGTCTCAGGTGATACCATTGTGGTCAAGCTCCTCAAGAATGCTATTAGGAAGAACTCGATGACCATGGTATTTCTTAGCAGCCCAAGCGTCCTGCTTGCCCAACAGCCCCTGTTGGTAAGCATCCCTAAAGCAGTGAGAACATGTGTAAAACCTAGGCATGGAGCATCACAAACTATCTTTGAATTGTCACTGTGAAGCCTACCTCTGAATGGACTTAAGTGGGATGGCATCAAGGGCAGCAATAACATTCTTCTCCAGGTCAACTTTAGCAGATGACTGAGGCATCTCTTGGTAGACATGCTTTGAGTAGCCCTAGCATTGCTCAATGCAGTTGAGCTCACAATGAAACTTCAGTAAGAAAAGCACCATGAATCCCTGGGACTTGCAATGGCTCTTGAGGATTGACTTGATATCATGGAAGTCTGGTTCATTGAATAGAAGACATCGGCAGCAGCATGACAGGGTGGGAGGCTTGCATTTATAGTTTGGGCACTGCACTTGGAGTCCAGATGTGTCATACCCACACTCCTGAAGTATCTGGGCTGTTCCTTTGAATACTTCAGGCTGTGAGTGTTGTGGGCTAAAATACAAGGACTGCAGCTACTCACACTGCGCGCCCAGATAGTCGCGAAAAATGACATGCCAGTTTTACCATAGGAAGTGTCAGAATTGACGGTTTTGGGGGCTTTAGCGCTGCGTGAAATACCCGATGTAAGGTTGAAGTTCTGTATTGGATTTTTGACATAGAAACTTTCCCTTTAGCGACTTTCCACAGCGCCCGTAAGACGTATATTTCCCCACTTAAGTTCTCAGTGAGTGTCGGGTTTCCTCCAGCATGCGATCCCTTGAATGCATTGCTCCACTGCATGCAGCCACACCGGTAACGATGCCCTCAAGGAGGCACCTAAGATGCATAGCATGAATATATATCAAGTGTCGTAGCATACAGGGCAGTATATACATTAGGACTACGATTTCGTTACGTGGCAGTAGGCTGGGGTCAGTGGCACTTGTGGGGTCTTACCTGACTGCTGAATGGCTTGAAGGAGGCCAGTGCAGGTGGCGCAAGCACTTACAATAGATTGACGGCTCTCGCAGCCCTCCCTCCTTAGCGCCTTCCCAAAGGACAACTCAGTGCCTACCACGGACACGAGTCACGACAACATGGCAGAGATCCAGATGCACCACAAACATCCAGTGGCTCTGCTTTGAGAGCGGCGGTGTGATGCAAGCAATCACACACGTCAGGGGCGCACTCTCAAAGAAGAGCCACGGGGCGGGGCAGGGCAGGGTGGCGTGGGGGTGAATTGGGGCCATGGAGCTGTTCAATGCTCCTGTCAGTCCTCTGCCCACTAGATACATTTGCGACATACATTTGTGACAGGGAAGCGGATTGCAAGAAACCCTGGGGGTGATGACTATGACCTGGATAAGACAAATAGGGCCAGGCAGGCTTGGAGTAGCATGTGAGATGGGAGCCGGCTGACAAACAAGGAAAGGCTATAGGAACCACACACCTTGAGGCAGGGGACCATAGACACAAAAAGATATGACATACCTGAATGAATCCACGAAGAGACCCCAGGTAACCAGTGCACGGAGTGACGGAGCAACGGAGGACCATAACGTGGCAGCAGATCCTAGCGAAGCAGATTCACTAGAGACCAGATCAAGATGGGTATGGCCAGAACCAGATAGACAGACACAGTTATAGTGAGAGCACAGAGCACACGAGAATCAAGCAAGCTGCACCCAGACAGGAGAGTCAAGAGTGGACGAAAAATGAACCAAGTTCAAAGCGCCGAGGGTCTGCATGTGAGAAGCGCCTGCATACAAACAGCCATAAACAGCAACCAGCTGTAGCGCCTATACTGACCGTACTTATGTGCACAATAAGTTGTGTTTGCAGAGCTCTCCAAATATACAATCAAATCACTACTGCCCAACAAACCCCGACTTTGGGTCGTAAAGTGGCAAAACACCGACATTATATATGACCTTTTACGACCTCTGAGGCACATAGTGTCATTAGGAAGCCACCCATCAGCCATCTGGCTCTTCTCCTTCAAGATCTTCCCATCTGGGCCATAAACAGGCTTTCCATCAGATCCAATGACATTCTTTTCCATGCTAAACATTGGCTTCTCCAGACTAGTTGGCTTCATTGTGTGATAGGCAGATAGAGCATCAGCAGCCTGCTTGAGATGAGTGGGAGCATTGTTGAAGATGAAGATGTGCCATTCATTAGGGTAGTGTCATGATAGGATATCCATGGCAGTGGTAGCATGTGCAAGGATCTCCTCATGGGTGAAGTATCCATCATGGTTCTTGCCAGGACAGAAGAGTATGTGGGCAGCCTCCTTGCCATCTGGTGAATGAAGCCAGCCATATTTGGCAGACATAAGGTCCACTGCCATTAGAGAGACTTCTTCCCCTTTTGCCTATGGGACAGCCTTCTTGGACTTATGGACCCATTGCCAGACACAGCAATCATATGCATAGAATATAGAATCATCATGCCACTAGTGTTGGAACATGAGTTTTTCTGGGTATGACCGATGACATATCTGGTCTGGACGATCCCCTATTGTTGTATGATAAGCCCCTGTATGTTACCGCTTATGGACTTATTGGTACCTTAGTTATGTCCTGATTTGGTCATTTACATTCCTTTAAGTTACTTATAAGGCTCGCACATCACTCTGTATTCCTTACGCGTTTGCTTGGTACAAACACGAATTCATCCTATCGTTGCTCGCTTCCCTGCTCTCTCGTGCGCTCGCTCTGCTTGCTTCAATAACTAGTATACAACATGTTGCTCAAGCAGGCAGGGTGCATCATCAGGCATAGGAACTTCATTGCCTTCTGCATCCCACTTGCAGACATGTGGATCTAGAAGGGCAATCTCAGGGAGGAAGGAGTCTTGTCAGCAGCTGACAACATTGGCATGATCATGCCCATGGACAAATTAGCCACTGGGAGTCTTTGTCCATTGGTATTCAAGTGTGTGCATCCAGACTTGGGCTATTGAGAGAGAAACAGGCTTGGTGATGTTGAACTGAAGTAAGTTTGCAGGCTCAGCCATGAAATGTACAATGTCCATGGCTCGAACATATTTGCTGACACTTTGAAGGTGCTCACTGATTGCCTGCTTCAAGTCTGGATGCTTTTCAATCAAAGATTGCATCCATGTGTTCTCAGGAGTGTGGGGAAGGGCATGTCAATCAGCAAGAAACTGACATGTCCAACTGTGCAGCTTTCTTCAGGTTGGATGGCTCTGATCCCATGCAACAGCAGTTGTCATTGCAAGAGTGCCCCATTTGCTTTGTATCGCCACATTTGACAAAAGCAGAGAGGAACATCTTCATCTGCCACATCCTTCCAAGAAGGTGGTCATTGCCAGTAAAGTGCTTAAAGCTGTGCCCCTTCTTCTGGTCCAGAGGTCTGATGAGAGCATCAAGATCTAGGAGCACAGATGCTGCTGTTTTGATCAGAGGCGGTAAATTGAAGTGTGAACAACTTGAGGCTGCCAGTGATGTCACCAGCATTGCACCAGTGTGACTTGAGGATGGTGCCACACTTGGACTTTGAGCAGTTGTAGCTGATTGCAGGCTTACTGGACTTGAATGACAAGGGGAAGTGTACTGAGGAGATGGGGTGCTAGGACATGGTGGTGGCACATGAAATGGGAATGGGATGGGGGGACTGGTAGGCTCCAGCTCCCAGGTTGGCTGCATAATCTCCGAGGCCACTTCCTGGAAGTTCTTGTGTGCTTTTATTGCATGCTGGTGGTGCCTCTCCAAGACTTCTATGGGGCTCTCTGGGATCTTTGACAGGGGTAGGCAGTCAGTGGGAAATTCAGTGACAACCTGTGGGTGCACAATAATACCTCTGGGGCCAGTGCTAGGATCATTATTCTCTTTGTTTGACCTGGGACAAGTTGCAAGTTTTGGTTTCTTGTTGGCATAATCACTGAGACTTGCTATTGATACCTGAGCACACTGTGATCCTTTCAGCATTGTGTCCCAGAGCCCAGTGCAAAAGAGAAAAGTGTAGTTTGTGATGTGGGATATTCAACTAACACTGTTGGACATATATTAGGTGCCCAGTTGCTTCCTGTGCTACAGAATCTGCATCTCCTCCAAGGCAAAGTCAATTCTTGCAAATCAAAAGCTGTACAACTGTGAGAAACACATATTTGCATAGAGTTACAGTCACAATCTTTGTGTGAACTGAGTGTAGCCCAAGCCTATAGTTTTTGACCTTTTCCACCCAGCCAAAACTGGCCTAGCATGACAGTTCCACATGACATGATGTGGCCACTTGTCTGCTGGGCCAATCTTAGGTTCTTAGGACTTTGTAATATTAGCAGCAGTGTGCCTCAGAGCAATCCCAATGGCCTGTGTCAAGCTCTGTGAAGTCTTATATATTGCAGAAATAATACTACCCACCTGTGTCAAGCTCTGTGAAGTCTTAAGAGACACCAGAGCTCGACACAGCGACTGTCTACGAGGCAGGTGCCTGTGGGAAACAACTGTACAGTACTTCCAAACATAGGAATCCACAAAACATACAGAAGCACTCAAAGAAAATTTCATGGAGGGGGCAGGAGTCAATGCATGGCCTAGCGCTCTTAACCGAGGCACGGGGCGCCCGTGGTGACCCTGTGTGATTATTTGCATAGCCACAGGTCGAATAGGGAAGGAGGGATAAATCGGCGAAGATAATGCTGCAAAGGAGTGCACTTGGACAGTGTGGAATGAAGAAAGGGAATCGCCCATGAAAGAAGTGGGCAGCACCCCCAGAGACTATTCTGGGGGCTTGACTAGGGCACAGGACCCATGAGGTCCAACATTTGATTCACAGATGGGCCAACAAGATTCCAGTCCTGTATTCCATATCAACTCTGATTGTTTTGGAATTTTGCACACATATTCTGTCCATATCATTGATTTAACATGCAGATTTTGAGAGCAATACATAATGAACAGCTGCTGTTATAAGCCAAGCGTGAGTGGGGTTTGCAGACTGCTTAGGGAACCCTGTGGCTGTGCATAAGCACTGGAGTTTGCTTAGCTCTTAGGACTTCTTAGGTCCCATATAAGAGATTTAAGAGAATCAGTGATCTTCTGATGCACCTATGTACAGATTTACAGCCAGAATTAACCAGAGCTTCCTGGTCTAGTGCACTTGTTCTAAGGGGGGAGAACAGAGAAACTTGTCTAAGTTCAGCAAAAGTGGTATTATATCATATACACTTTCAAGCTATTACAAGCCAGCATGGTGCAGTGGTCTGAGATGTCTTATTATATGCACTTGAATGTGAGTGGTCCAGGTTTGAACCTGAGTGGTGCAGTGTATTTTATAATCCTCTCCTGTGACTAAGCCTGCTTTTTTGGGAAATCAAATGCCCACATCCATATCTCACCCCTAAGGTGTTCAAATATGGGTGTGGTATATATTTATTTACTCCCAGATTGCTCTGGTCCACTGATAACTAGGGCTTACAACCGGATACATCCCCAATGCCCTCAGTCCCACTTATGGGTCACTTATAGAACTTGTTGGATGGTGTAGGGGGGGAGAACATAGAAAATTTGTATCATATTGTGAATACTTAAAAAGATTTACAGGGTGCTGTAGTGTTGTGGTCTACAAGCACCTGTCTTGGTGCTTTGTGTCTGGGATGGTGCAGGTTTAATCCTTGTCAGTGGAAAGCCTAAGTTTGCAATCCTCCCCTTTGCCCAAGCCTGCTTATTCAGGAAAGCAAGCACCCACATCTATACCTCACACTTATGGTGTTCAAAAACTGCATTAATAAATATTGATTTACCCCCCAATTGCTTAGGTTAACTGATATCTGTGGCTTACAATCTGGATACCTTCCCAATGTGCTTAGTCCCACTTGTAAACCCCGTTGTGCTGTCTACACCATCCAATGAGCTCTATAAGTTGTCTATAACTGAGACAGAGGGCATTGGGGAAGTATCCATGTTGTAAGCCCCAGTTATTGGTTGACCTGAGCAATGTAGGGTAAATAAGTATATGTTCCCACAATATCTGACACCAAAAGTGAGGTATGGATGCAGGCACTCAATTGCTGCAAAAGGCAAGGTTAAGCACAGGGGAGGATCACAAAATGCATTGCACTATGGAGAGTCAAACCTGCAGCATTGGCATTTCAGTGCCACTGGTGAAGCAAGTCATACCACTACATGCCCAAATCAGAAATGAGCCACTTTTAGGTTGGTCCAGAAATTGTCACAATGTGTCCATACAATTCATGTTTGTTGTCCCATCCATGACCTATCAAAAAGTCTGCTGACAGCCACTATGTGATGGTCTTCATGTCACTTTGTGTGTGCCAAGAGGCAAGGGATATGTCTGATAGTGACTGCACTTTGACCAGATATACATATCTATATCTATACAGGGTTGGGTTTCAGATGTTGGCAGTGGATCAGGACATGGGATACATCTACAGTATCACAATTTGTTGTATAGGACCTTCCCTCTCAAGTTGTATCAAACCCTCATTGAATGGCTGTACCAGACCATTGGTTAATCAGTGTATCAGCTAATGTCCTATACATATCAGGTGTAGCATACCATGGTATTGTCATGGCATATGGCAGATATTAGACTGATAGGCAGGCGAAACAGCATCAATTGGCAAGTATGAAAAGACCACACCAGTAATGCACCAGAGTCAGGAATTGGCAAAGATGCCCATGGATAACATACTGCATGGCAAGTGATGACAACAGATAGCCAGATATGAAGGAAGCTTACACTGCAATAGTCCTACAGTACAAACAATACATACTGGTGGAAGTGAGCCAACATTTCTGTCCCCACAACATCATACCTCTGCCACTCATCAGAGAGATCCTGCTGTTTGATCCACTCTGTGATGGATGTGCCATCAAATGCGATCTTGTGGTCCCACATCAGCCAGTTGTTGTGAGGGAATTCAGGGTATGCTGCAACAAAGGCAATCCAACATTGACTGCAGTGTGCCTCAGAGCAATCACAATGGCCTATGTTGAGCTCTGTGAAGTCTGATATATTGCAGAAATAATACTACCCACCTATGTCGAGCTCTGTGAAGTTTGAGAGACACCAGAGCTCGACACAGCGACTGTCTACGGCGCAGAAGCGCGTGGGAAACAACTATACAGTACTTCCAAACATGGGAATCAACAAAACATACAGAAGCGCTCAAAGAAAAAATTCATGGAGGGCGCAGGAGTCAATGCACGGGCTAGCGCTTTTAAACTGAGGCGCGGGGCGCCCGTCGCGACCCTGTGTGAATATTTGCACAGCCACAGGTCGAATAGGGAAGGAGGGAAAAATCGGCAAAGATAATGGTGCAGTGAAGGAATTAGGGAATGTGTGGAAGGCTGAATGAAAACAAACCATGGACTTGGCTAGGGCACAACACCCATGAGGTCCAACACTCCCCCCTGACCAGTCAAGTCCCCAACCCAAGCATCTTCACCATCTCCAGCACCTTGGGCTTAGGCAGGGACTTGGTGAGGATGTCCGCCGGCATGTCTGAAGTGCGGAGGTGCTCAATCTCAATCCGCCCTTTGGCTACCTCATCCTGCAGCCAGTAAAAGCGCAGATCGAGGTGCTTCATGCGCCCATGGTGCTCAGGATTTTTCGCAACAGAGAGAGCAGAGAGGTTGTCGATGCGGAGCCTGGATGCGGAGGAGACATCAAAGCCAAACTCCGTGAGCAGGTTGCGAAGCCAAAGTATTTCCTGGCCGGCGGAGACCGCTGCGACGAATTCCGCCTCTGTGGTGGACAGCGCAACAATTGTCTGCAGACGACTCGACCAGGAGATCGCACCAGTACCCATCTTGATCACATAGCCAGAGGTGGAGCGACCAGTGTCAGGACAGCCAGCATGGTCCGCGTCGGTGAAGGAGGTGAAGAGCTCAGCGTTGGGTGAAGGGGAGTAGGTGAGCTTGTAGTCAAGAGTGCCCTTGATGTAGCGGAAGAGATGCTTGACTGCCTTCCAGTGCGTCACCCCGGGATTCTGGGAGAAACGCGCAAGGTTGCCCACAGTGCGAGAGATGTCCGGGCGCGTCGCTACAGCAAGATAGAAAAGAGAGCCAACAGCCTGGTTGTAGGGAATGTCCTGCATGTCGCGCGCATCAGCTGGCGACGAGGGAGCCATCTCTGCGCTGAGACGGAGGCCTGGGTCCATGGGAGTGCCCACCGGGTCACAGTCTGCAAAGCCATAGCGGTCGAGGATGTCAAGGGTGTACTGGCGCTGTGAAATGGACAGGGAACGCGTCGAGCGGTCGCGCTCAATCTTGACACCCAGGAGCCAGGACGTAGGACCAAGGTCTCACAATTTGAAGTGCGCACGGAGGTCGTCCTTGACGCGCTGGATGGCCACTTTGGACTTGCCAGCAATGGTGATGTCATCGACAAAGACAGGGATGATAAGACACACTCCGTCGCGCAGATAGACCCAGACACTGTGCTCGCAGACCAGGCGCGAAAATCCAAGCTTGAGCAGGACCTCGTGCAGCTTCTCATGCCAGCAGCGACCAGCCTGCTTGAGGCCATAGAGAGCCTTGCGGAGGCGCCACACCCACTGCGGAGTCTTCTCCTCGAAGCCCTCAGGTTGCTGCATGTACACCTCCTCCTTGAGCTCGCCGTTGAGATAGGCAGAGGAGATGTCCACAGACTTGAGTTCGAGGTCTTCGAGTGCAGCAAGAGCGAGGATAGCGCGGATGGAGGCCCACTTGGGTGTAGGAGCAAAGGTCTCGTTGTAGTCGAAGCCAGGGCGCTGGGAGAAGCCCTTTGCGACAAGACGGCCCTTGTATCGCTCAATGGAGCCGTCCGCATTGCGCTTGACGTGGAACACCCAGCGCGAGCCAATAGCTTTGCGACCGGGCGGAAGCTGCACAAGTTCAAAGGTGCCGTTCTCGACAAGGGACTGGATCTCGTCCTGCGCAGCCTTGAGCCACTTGTCGCGCTCGTCTGGCGGAAGCCTCATCGCATCAGAGATAGAGCATGGCTCGCCGTGCTGCTCTTGCGCTGCCTTGAGCGCATGCTCAACCACAGACTCAAATGCGACCTCCAGTGCATCGTCGTATGACAGGAAGTCGTCGCGCTCACCAGTGTAGACATGTTCAATGCCCGCAAGCATCGCTCCAACAGTGCACTCCAGTCCGTCCTCGTGATCGCGTCCGAGGAGGTCAAGCTCATCGTCCGAGGATGTTGGAGACGGCGGAGGTGAAGGAGAGAGCGGTATGCACGGAACTGGACTGGGATTGGGTCAACTGGTGCGTCAATGAGTGGGTCTGGTGAAGGCGAGTGACACTGTGGAGTGTCGTCGCGCTCAGAGGGCTCTGGAGTGGGAGCAGGTGACGTGTGGATGCGGAGGCGCTGCGGAACACGGTTCTCTCGCTCGAGCTGCTGGTTGTTCAGTGAGCCTGTGTAGCGAGTGGAGCGCGCTGGGAGCTTGCGTGCGAGCGCAGGATATGGCCTGAAGCCGCCATGACCGTCCGCTTCATGGTGAGCGGACAGCGCGCCCGAGCGAGATGCTGGGCGAGGTGGAGGTGCAGCGCGCGGCGCAGGAGGCGCAGGAGGTGCTGGAGGACTCGGACTGCGTGGTGGTGCATCCGGGGATGGTGCGCGCGGCTCTGGAGGTGCAGGCGGAGCATTTTGCGGTGCAGGAGGTGCGGGCGGAGCGTTTTCTGGTGCAGGAGGTGCAGGAGGTGCAGGATCATCTGGATCATCTCCCCCCTGATCGTGCAGCTCTGGCACATCCTCAGTGTCGTCGGGCGCATCGTCCGCATGCTCTCCGTCGCTGGGAATGTCCACTTCGTCCAGAGGCAGCCCAAAGACATTGATAGAGGGCGAGTTACCAGGAAAGCAGCGCTCATCGAATACAGCATGCGAGGAGATGAGAAACTTCTTCGCAGCTGGATCCCAGAACCGCCAGGCTTTGGTGCCCTCAGGATAGCCGACAAAGATGCATTTGCGCGTGTGAGGCTGCAGCGCTTTGCGGTCCTTCTTGCGCACAAGCACATAGGCCAGGCAGCCGAAGACATGGAAGTAGGACACATCTGGTTTGCGTCCGTCGCGTTTCCAGGCAGTGTAAGGGATGCCGCCGCCCAGTGCAGAGGTAGGCATGCGGTTGCGAGTGTGGACAAGGTGGAAACGGCGTGACCCCAGAACGACGGAGGCAACTTGGCCTGAGAGAGAAGAGCTGTTGCGCCCTCAGCAATGGTGCGGTTTGCTCGCTCCGCAACACCGTTCTGGTGCGGCTCATCTGGCTCTGTGTGCTGGCGATGGATGCCGTGCTCAGCGCAGAAGTCAGTGTACTCCTGGCCAATGTACTCGCCGCCCTTGTCGTCGCGCGTGGCCTTGATTCACAGGAGGCAGTTCTCAGCATATGCTTTGAACGCCTTGAACGCAGCAAACGCGTCGCTCTTGCGCTTCAGGAATGCAATGGCCCAGAAACGCGTCGCATCGCACACAAAAATCATCCAGTACAGATGACCTTTGGGCATAGCGACCGGGAGCTTGCCCTTGAGGTCGGTGTGGACCAGAGCGATGGGGACGAGCTTCCTGGACGCAAAACGAGGGATGGAGTGACGGTTGAGCTTTCCAGCAAGACACGGCTCGCAGACAGCGTCCGGAGCGCGTTTTGAGCGAATGGTGAGACCGCGGACAAGGCCCTTGCGCACAACAGCACACAGGTCGTCAAGGTTGGTGTGGGAGCAGCGCTGGTGCCACAGGGACAAGTCCTCCTCGCTGGTGGTCGACGCAGCGAGTGCGTTGTGTGACTGCAACACAGTACGGCCAAGGAGATAGCCCATATTGTGCCGGTCAACTTGAGCTTCAAATCGCAGCTGTCCCTGCTGGCGGAACAGCGCATGCGCAGCCTGGATCTCGACAACATAGCCCTTCTCGCGCGTGAGATGGAAAACAGACAGTAGATTGCTGGCGAGCACAGGAACATGCAAGACATCATGTAGTACAACAGCAGGTGGTACAACTCTGTCCCTCTCCGCTGGTTGGAACACCACAGACCCTAGCCCAGCCGAGTAGACAATGTGCAAGCTGGCAAGGCAGATGGGGATGACGTGCGGCGAGTAGGAGCGGAACCAATGACGGTGAGGGGTCATGTGTGCAGAAGCACCTGTGTCGGTGTTCCAGTTAGTTGCAGCTGGAGTAGCAAGCCAAGCAGAGCGATCGGAGACAGAGAGGAGGGCGGAAGTGCAACCAGCACTCACAGCAGCTGACCCAGCGGACTCCAGGGGAGTGTCCTGCATGTCCTTGGACGCCTCAGCAGCGTTCTCCTTGCACTTGGGCTTCTGGGAGCAGAACTGCGAACGCTGAGCCGCTTTCTCCTTGGCCCGAGTGCTTGCATCGCGCTTGGAGAAGCACTGGTCCTCAGAGTGGCCGGTGCGACCGCAGAACGCACAGACAAGGGCGGACGCGGCATGGGAGAGCGCAGGCGTCGACGGGGACACCCCAGGCTGGTTTTCGAGCGCAATGAACGCATCCTGCAGCTTCTCCAAGGTCAAGGAGTCGTCGAGGAGCAGCGTCTGGCGCAGCGAGTTGAACTCAGCCGGCAGTGCACGGATGAGCGTCATGAGGACAAGCTCGTCGTCTAGCTGGTCGAGATCGAAGCCCGCAGGACGCAGGGCATGCATCTCGGACTTGAGCTGCGAAGCACGGGTGGAGAGAGTGGATAGGGACTCGTCTTCGGCCTTTTGGAGGCTGAGCAGCGCATTATAGGTGTTAAAACGTGTACCGGGACGTTTCTGCATGTGTATGGCCTCCAGCTTTGTCCACATCGCACTGGGATCGCTGCGGATGGGCTCAGATGCGTGTGCTGCTCCCTCTCCACACAACCCCATAACTCCCCAGCTGCCATGTCCACCTTGTTGTCGAAATCGCGCATTTCACGGCGCTCACCTGAGTCCCATGGCTGCGTGAAGACCGGCCTGGTCTCAGTGCCCTCGACAATGTGAAGAGCACCAAGAGTGCGGAGCCTTGCCTCCATGTCGAGGCGCCATTGCTGGTAGTTGCGATTGTTGAGCTTCGGGAAGGAGGGCGCAGACGGAGCCACGGTGATAGGGGAAGTGCGCGGCGCGCGACGAGTGGGCGAAATTGCGAAGGGATTGGGCGAGAAACCCGCGAGGAGGGATGGAATTGATGGGGGGAACACCCAGAGAGATGAAAACAAGTCAAGCAGAGCAAGCAGGGAAGACTGGGGACCAGGATGAGGTCTTGAGAGCGATGGACTGGCGAAGATGGATGTCTGGAGGCAGTCAGAGCGCAGGGCTCATAACCTGTTGACTGCAGTGTGCCTCAGAGCAATCACAATGGCCTATGTCGAGCTCTGTGAAGTCTGATATATTGCAGAAATAATACTACCCACCTATGTCGAGCTCTGTGAAGTCTGAGAGACACCAGAGCTCGACACAGCGACTGTCTACGGTGCAGGAGCATGTGGGAAACAACTGTACAGTACTTCCAAACATGGGAATCAACAAAACATACAAAAGCGCTCAAAGAAAAATTCATGGAGGGCGCAGGAGTCAATGCACGGGCTAGCGCTCTTAACCGGGGTGCGGGGCGCCCGTCGCGACCCTGTGTGAATATTTGCACAGCCACAGGTCGAATAGGGAAGGAGGGAAAAATCGGCGAAGATAATGGTGCAGTGAAGGAATTAGGGAATGTGCGGAAGGCTGAATGAAAACAAACCATGGACTTGGCTAGGGCACAAGACCCATGAGGTCCAACAGTTGTACCACCTGCTGTTGTACTACACGATGTCTTGCATGTTCCTGTGCTCGCCAGCAATCTACTGTCCGTTTTCCATCTCACGCGCGAGAAGGGCTATGTTGTCGAGATCCAGGCTGCGCATGCGCTGTTCCGCCAGCAGGGACAGCTGCGATTTGAAGCTCAAGTTGACCGGCACAATATGGGCTATCTCCTTGGCCGTACTGTGTTGCAGTCACACAACGCACTCGCTGCGTCGACCACCAGCGAGGAGGACTTGTCCCTGTGGCACCAGCGCTGCTCCCACACCAACCTTGACGACCTGTGTGCTGTTGTGCGCAAGGGCCTTGTCCGCGGTCTCACCATTCGCTCAAAACGCGCTCCGGACGCTGTCTGCGAGCCGTGTCTTGCTGGAAAGCTCAACCGTCACTCCATCCCTCGTTTTGCGTCCAGGAAGCTCGTCCCCATCGCTCTGGTCCACACCGACCTCAAGGGCAAGCTCCCGGTCGCTATGCCCAAAGGTCATCTGTACTGGATGATTTTTGTGTGCGATGCGACGCGTTTCTGGGCCATTGCATTCCTGAAGCGCAAGAGCGACGCGTTTGCTGCGTTCAAGGCGTTCAAAGCATATGCTGAGAACTGCCTCCTGTGAATCAAGGCCACGCGCGACGACAAGGGCGGCGAGTACATTGGCCAGGAGTACACTGACTTCTGCGCTGAGCACGGCATCCATCGCCAGCACACAGAGCCAGATGAGCCGCACCAGAACGGTGTTGCGGAGCGAGCAAACCGCACCATTGCTGAGGGCGCAACAGCTCTTCTCTCTCAGGCCAAGTTGCCTCCGTCGTTCTGGGGTCACGCCGTTTCCACCTTGTCCACACTCGCAACCGCATGCCTACCTCTGCACTGGGCGGCGGCATCCCTTACACTGCCTGGAAACGCGACGGACGCAAACCAGATGTGTCCTACTTCCATGTCTTCGGCTGCCTGGCCTATGTGCTTGTGCGCAAGAAGGACCGCAAAGCGCTGCAGCCTCACACGCGCAAATGCATCTTTGTCGGCTATCCTGAGGGCACCAAAGCCTGGCGGTTCTGGGATCCAGCTGCGAAGAAGTTTCTCATCTCCTCGCATGCTGTATTCGATGAGCGCTGCTTTCCTGGTAACTCGCCCTCTATCAATGTCTTTGGGCTGCCTCTGGACGAAGTGGACATTCCCAGCGACGGAGAGCATGCGGACGATGCGCCCGACGACACTGAGGATGTGCCAGAGCTGCACGATCAGGGGGGAGATGATCCAGATGATCCTGCACCTCCTGCACCTCCTGCACCAGAAAACGCTCCGCCCGCACCTCCTGCACCGCAAAATGCTCCGCCTGCACCTCCAGAGCCGCGCGCACCATCCCCGGATGCACCACCACGCAGTCCGAGTCCTCCAGCACCTCCTGCGCCTCCTGCGCCGCGCGCTGCACCTCCACCTCGCCCAGCATCTCGCTCGGGCGCGCTGTCCGCTCACCATGAAGCGGACGGTCATGGCGGCTTCAGGCCATATCCTGCGCTCGCACGCAAGCTCCCAGCGCGCTCCACTCGCTACACAGGCTCACTGAACAACCAGCAGCTCGAGCGAGAGAACCGTGTTCCGCAGCGCCTCCGCATCCACACGTCACCTGCTCCCACTCCAGAGCCCTCTGAGCGCGACGACACTCCACAGTGTCACTCGCCTTCACCAGACCCACTCATTGACGCACCAGTTGACCCAATCCCAGTCCAGTTCCGTGCATACCGCTCTCTCCTTCACCTCCGCCGTCTCCAACATCCTCGGACGATGAGCTTGACCTCCTCGGACGCGATCACGAGGACGGACTGGAGTGCACTGTTGGAGCGATGCTTGCGGGCATTGAACATGTCTACACTGGTGAGCGCGACGACTTCCTGTCATACGACGATGCACTGGAGGTCGCATTTGAGTCTGTGGTTGAGCATGCGCTCAAGGCAGCGCAAGAGCAGCACGGCGAGCCATGCTCTATCTCTGATGCGATGAGGCTTCCGCCAGACGAGCGCGACAAGTGGCTCAAGGCTGCGCAGGACGAGATCCAGTCCCTTGTCGAGAACGGCACCTTTGAACTTGTGCAGCTTCCGCCCGGTCGCAAAGCTATTGGCTCGCGCTGGGTGTTCCACGTCAAGCGCAATGCGGACGGCTCCATTGAGCGATACAAGGGCCGTCTTGTCGCAAAGGGCTTCTCCCAGCGCCCTGGCTTCGACTACAACGAGACCTTTGCTCCTACACCCAAGTGGGCCTCCATCCGCGCTATCCTCGCTCTTGCTGCACTCGAAGACCTCGAACTCAAGTCTGTGGACATCTCCTCTGCCTATCTCAACGGCGAGCTCAAGGAGGAGGTGTACATGCAGCAACCTGAGGGCTTCGAGGAGAAGACTCCGCAGTGGGTGTGGCGCCTCCGCAAGGCTCTCTATGGCCTCAAGCAGGCTGGTCGCTGCTGGCATGAGAAGCTGCACGAGGTCCTGCTCAAGCTTGGATTTTCGCGCCTGGTCTGCGAGCACAGTGTCTGGGTCTATCTGCGCGACGGAGTGTGTCTTATCATCCCTGTCTTTGTCGATGACATCACCATTGCTGGCAAGTCCAAAGTGGCCATCCAGCGCGTCAAGGACGACCTCCGTGCGCACTTCAAATTGTGAGACCTTGGTCCTACGTCCTGGCTCCTGGGTGTCAAGATTGAGCGCGACCGCTCGACGCGTTCCCTGTCCATTTCACAGCGCCAGTACACCCTTGACATCCTCGACCGCTATGGCTTTGCAGACTGTGACCCGGTGGGCACTCCCATGGACCCAGGCCTCCGTCTCAGCGCAGAGATGGCTCCCTCGTCGCCAGCTGATGCGCGCGACATGCAGGACATTCCCTACAACCAGGCTGTTGGCTCTCTTTTCTATCTTGCTGTAGCGACGCGCCCGGACATCTCTCGCACTGTGGGCAACCTTGCGCGTTTCTCCCAGAATCCCGGGGTGACGCACTGGAAGGCAGTCAAGCATCTCTTCCGCTACATCAAGGGCACTCTTGACTACAAGCTCACCTACTCCCCTTCACCCAACGCTGAGCTCTTCACCTCCTTCACCGACGCGGACCATGCTGGCTGTCCTGACACTGGTCGCTCCACCTCTGGCTATGTGATCAAGATGGGTACTGGTGCGATCTCCTGGTCGAGTCGTCTGCAGACAATTGTTGCGCTGTCCACCACAGAGGCGGAATTCGTCGCAGCGGTCTCCGCCGGCCAGGAAATACTTTGGCTTCGCAACCTGCTCACGGAGTTTGGCTTTGATGTCTCCTCCGCATCCAGGCTCCGCATCGACAACCTCTCTGCTCTCTCTGTTGCGAAAAATCCTGAGCACCATGGGCGCATGAAGCACCTCGATCTGCGCTTTTACTGGCTGCAGGATGAGGTAGCCAAAGGGCGGATTGAGATTGAGCACCTCCGCACTTCAGACATGCCGGCGGACATCCTCACCAAGTCCCTGCCTAAGCCCAAGGTGCTGGAGATGGTGAAGATGCTTGGGTTGGGGACTTGACTGGTCAGGGGGGAGTGTTGGACCTCATGGGTGTTGTGCCCTAGCCAAGTCCATGGTTTGTTTTCATTCAGCCTTCCACACATTCCCTAATTCCTTCACTGCACCATTATCTTTGCCGATTTTTCCCTCCTTCCCTATTCGACCTGTGGCTGTGCAAATATTCACACAGGGTCGCGACGGGCGCCCCGCGCCTCAGTTTAAAAGCGCTAGCCCGTGCATTGACTCCTGCGCCCTCCATGAATTTTTTCTTTGAGCGCTTCTGTATGTTTTGTTGATTCCCATGTTTGGAAGTACTGTATAGTTGTTTCCCACGCGCTTCTGCGCCGTAGACAGTCGCTGTGTCGAGCTCTGGTGTCTTTCAGACTTCACAGAGCTCGACATAGGTGGGTAGTATTATTTCTGCAATATATCAGACTTCACAGAGCTCAACATAGGCCATTGTGATTGCTCTGAGGCACACTGCAGTCACCATAATTGGCCATATACTGCCTTAAGTGCCTGTGATTTGAATTTGGATTTTCCGAGTATTTTAGAGATTTTCTCACAATCTTTCCAACCAATAGATAAGAGATGTTCCATGCACTCACACTTATCTGATCAATCTTATCTTATCCAGCAAGCAATGCTCCATCATATCAGAGATAAGCAATCCATATCGGAAGGCCCTGGGCAGCTATTACAGTGGCTTGCACCTCTGTAATAAGTGCCCTGGGCATGAAGTACAGAGCTGCACTCTGTAACTGAAAGCCTGAGACAGAGATTACAGGAGGTATATACAATGTCCCAGGGAGTTATTAAGCCATCCACAAGTTATTAAATTTTCCTAGGGTCTTGATAAAAGGTGCCTGTGGGGGTTGTAATAAGATTTGACAGAGTTATTAAACCGCCTGTGGGCTCTGTAGAATGTTGTAATTGTGCCTAGATGGCTATGACAGGGTCTGCAGGCAGAGGTCTAGGGTTTTATATAAAAACTGGCAACCACTGGTGGTAGATGGGTGTTGGAACGTTGGAATTGAGAGATGGAAATGATTGACAGGGAAAGCAGGAAGAACGGGAGTAAGAAGGGTCTGAATCATTAAAAGACAGGTAATATTGGCATAGCATGGTCGAGAGAGTGTGTATGGAACAATAAATGGGGTAGAGCAGTCTGTTTACACATCTGGGAAGTTGAATTGCAAGAGTGATGTGTCCAGTGTATAATTGTAAAGTGTATCACAAGGGATCAGTAAGGGAATCAGAATTCAGAAGTGTGGGATTGCATGTGGAGAGATATAATAAATCTTGGATGTTATTGGGAATTAGCACGATGTCTCCCTGTTATCAGCTAATCAGACTCCATGCAAAAACCCTCATGATGATGGTGACTGCCTCCATTAATGGCTTGCATGAACTTGGGATGGGAACAACAGATTGTGGGAATGGTGGTCATAAGATTTGGAATTGGGATATTGAAGTGAGATCATCTATGAACCATCCAGGTTGGTGCAGATGACACTAGACATCACAATGTCGGAAGGACACCCAAGAACAACATTATAAGCAGGGGAGCAAATGACATGAAATTGGGGATAAATGAAGATCAATCCAAAGCAAACTGGAACTTTGCGTGTGGGACCAAGTGAGCTGTTGATGTTGCCGTTTGCACTCTGCATCTCCAGGTGCACCCATGGGTCATAAGTGAGGCCAAGGGCATAACAAACACCTTCCGACATAGAGCTGCCTTAAAGGTGCTGTTGCACCTGCTGTTCATCTGTCAGCGAGGCTTGCTAGAAACAGAGGGCAATAAGTGTCTGTTAGTGACAGAGAATAATGTTCACTCACATTGCAAAGTGACAAAGGTAGGCAAAGGTGAGATGGGTGGGGATGACAATATATGAGAGCCAGTACTGTCATCAAGTGCAAGGCAAGATCTACTGGAATGGGGTGATGCAGCACCACTTTGGTGTGTTGTAGAGGGGCCCACAACAGGCTGCTCTGGTGGTGTTGCACGAAGACCTGCATTAACAAATAAGTAAATATGGGCACCAAAGCAACCAAGTATACATATGCTTAGCCCTGCAAGGGCAAGATCCAGCTGGTCCTTCCTCCTGCTCAAGCTTGTCCTTCTGTGACTCATCTTCAGACACCTCACCAAGCTCCTTGCACTTGAGCCAAACAAGCTCTTTCAGCAAGTTTGCAATGGAGGAGAGGTAGACCACAAGGTCAGAGGGGGGCTGTGTCACCTTTGCAGTAGAGCCTCCATGGCCAACAATGTTGACAACTTGGGCAGTATGCTGACACTCACTAGCGGTAGGTAGCACATACTTGCTAGCCACCATCTGGAAGTTGCAATTGCAATTGAGCCACACAGTGTTGGCGGGGATGGGTGTGAGGTTGTTCTTGACTGACTGCCTCCTGCTCCTCGGTGTCGGTGGCCTCAGTGTTGGTGTTCGAGTTGGCATCAGCATCAGCTTGGGGATTGTAGTCGGGGTTGTTGGGGTTGTCACTGTCACTGGCCACCTTGGGCTGTCCATCGGATGCAGGCTGCTCACGGCCCTGCTGATCAGCAGGTAGGTCTTGAGGGGAGTTGGCAGCAGTAGGGCTGGTGTTGGAGATGGTGATAGGACACATAAAGCGGAGTTGGGTGGTAGGGAACAGCAAAGTGGGCTAATGACTCTGGAGCCATCTCTGGGGATGGTCTATATACCCAGTCATAAAGCTGAAAAAAACCTGGAGAGCATCTCAACAGACCAACTGGTGTCCAACACAGGCAAAATCTCAGCCAAAATGTCTGGAAACACCTAGTTAGATAGCAGAGTGGACAACAGTTCACAGGTTCAGGGCTTCTGAGCTGAATGAGCTGCTGTGGCAGGCAAAAGTTGACATATCCTTGACATATCTTTAGCGTGATCAGAAAAGAATCCAGGGGTGCAGCTGCAGCAGGGCAAGGTAGGCAATCCCGATGGGACTGGGCTGCTGCAGCCCTGCCTGATGCTGCTGCAGTCCCACCTTGCACTGTTGCAGTCCTGCCCCATGCTAGGTGGAGTTGAGCACACATCAGCAGCCTGAGCGGATGGGTACCTGAGTGTGCAGCTGTGAGAGGGCAAGGTGGGCAACACAAAATGAGACTAACATTCTGGGAGGCTCACAACATGAGAAGGGGATCACAATGAGTCAACTGGTGAACACGGGATGCCAGGTAATAGAACAGCATCACCCACTATGTGCAGCTTGGCTTAAAAGGCTTCAAAATGTACTCATGAGTCAGTACAGGGTACCAAGATGTCTCAAAAGATCATGGTTGGCACATTACAATGGGGTTGGCCTGGGCCTTGGTTTTGGTCTCGGTCTCAGTCTCAGCCTTGGCCTCGGTCAGGTTCTGATATAAGCTCATGGTTTGATGGCAGAAATGGGCAAAAGGTTATACCAGTGAGTTATAGTGGGTAAAATGAATGGCCTTCATCCTGACAGTGTACATAGGTTACATGTTGTTTAATCTAATTAGTTTTGCCTCAATTTTGCACTCGAGGTCACCCTCCTTTGCCTGTAGGTGCACAAGAACCCTACCAATCCATCTATAGATATCTGCATGGCCCTCATTGAGATTGCCAAGCTCTGAGTGGTGTAATGGATATGGACACGGCTGTGTGGAAATGACCCATTGACAATCAGGTTGCACTGACATGGTGTATGGGTGGGACTTACAATTAATGGTGCTGGCTTGCTCCACCAACTTGGTGTGCCAGTGGCATCAGGGTTGTTCAACCACGTCCACCAACATGGCGAGCCAAACTCTTGATCAAAGGCATCACACCTCTCTCCAGGCAGGTGCAAGGTGCTAAGAAATGCAAGTGGGATGAAGGTAGTGATGTCAAAAGATAGGGCGTGGTCAACCCAGCTTGCAATGTCATAACACGATTTTCAATGGTCAGCATTGACTCAGTGGGTGCAGTTCTTGCCCTTGGGCATGACTGAGTACCCTAGCAGCTTCCATCATACCCAGGGCTTCTATTCCACTCCACTGATTCACAGTGTAAGGATGGGTCTGAGATGTGTGGTGAGAATTTGATTGCGTACCAACTCTCATGCAATACCATGGTTCCACCTGGCAATGGTCAGTTGGTTGGGATTGTCTTGTAGGGTGGCAATTGCCTGCCCAATACACCACACCAACACGAGGATCTCCATCTGTGCAGCCCACAACATGCAGGAAGGCTGAGATATTGGGGTCAGTTGCAATTGCTCTGGCATCATGAGTGTTGCAGTATAAGATGCAATGTAACCTTCTCAGGCAAGATTACATGGGCGTTGGGAGCACCCGAAATGCAGAGGCTGAGGTGGCAACCAAGATTCAGGCTGAGTGCATCTGTGGCTGAGGGCTGTGGCACACGTTGGCTTTAGAAATATGAATGATTGACACATGGTCGGGCGAGGGTATCTCAGGGGTGCTGCTAGTGGTTGACTGACACTGCAGTCGCACTTGCTGATGGTTGAACGTTCGATGATAGGAAAGTGGAAATACTTGCAGAAAATGAATACAGAGCATCTAAAAGTGTAGTGATGATGGTACAGAATACAGTTTCTTTCAGAAACATGGATGACTGGTCAACCGATGTGATGTCCCTGGTGCAATGAGCAGTTGACTGATGCCTGCTCTCCTCTTTCATGGTCTGACACTCTTCATGACAATGGTGTGAATATACTTGCAATATAGATACTCACAATCTAAAAGTGCACTGACCATGGTACAGACCACACTTCTTTCAGAAACATGGATGACTGAGGGGTGGTCAGCCAATGTGACTCGGCAGGTGCAGCTAGCAGTCAACCAACACACCAGTTGGACTTGCAGACAGTCACGCACTTGAGGACATTCCAGTACATATCATGGATAATGATGATCTCACAGTGCACTGACTGACAATGATCCCTGAGTCTGAGGCTGAGGCCAAGGCTGAAGCCAAGGTCAAGGCCGAGGGAGACTCCAAGCCTGAAGCCGAGAGTGAGCATAGCGCAGTATCCACTGCCTTCAAGGGGTGGTATAGAAAGAGGATCATACAGTGTCCTGAGTGTGCTACAAAACTCCATAGACCTGCAAAACATGGATCTCCAACAGGTAGTCTGCCAACACTGCCTTGCTGCTGCAGCTAGATATGGACCAACCCCTGCCTGCTTTCAAGCTCCACTTGCAGACTGTGTCACAGTACAAGATGTGGGAGTGGATCTATCTCAATTCAATACAAGCCAAAGGTCAAAATGGCCCAACAGTACTGTCACAGACACAGTACCAGCGCCTCTTTTTCGTCACTTTGTCACCATTTTGTCACCCTTTGTCACCCTTTGTTA
Source organism: Fomes fomentarius (assembly GCA_022606135.1). NCBI lineage: Eukaryota > Fungi > Basidiomycota > Agaricomycetes > Polyporales > Polyporaceae > Fomes > Fomes fomentarius. Next base: position 1,165,556 of record JABYQN010000001.1, read on the forward strand.
CCCCAGTCACTCTGGTAGCTACCCACTTCCTCTTTTATCCTTACCCTTTTCTCAGTTTTGATCCTCCCCTTTGGTTTCCCGCATGACTCATTTTTGTTCATCCTGACTCCTGCACCCTTGTGACTCCCCATGACTTATTTCCCATCACTGTTTGGCATTGTTTGACCCCCAATAGTATATAAGACCATTTAGCGCCCTCCCTAGTCCCCATCTCGACCTCTTGGTCACTGGGACTAGGTGAGTAGGAGCCCCCCCACCTGTATGCATACTCTCCATACTAATAGATAACTTGGTCACTGGGACTAGTCTGTTGCATTGTGCTTGAAGACTAGCTATTGACGATCTTGTGCCTTGGAGCCGGTTGTTGCTTTGTCCTCGTTGAGTTCATCCCTCTCTCTCTCTCTTTCCCTCTATCATCCCCACTCCACCTTTTGGCCCCTTGCCACCCTGCCCTATCGATCGCTGCCGATCAGTGTCTAGGGGCTCCGCATCAAGTCGCCGTGACAAGTACCTTCAGTGTGTACCTGAGTGTTGGGCAATGCAGCCAGATTCATGTAAATAGGGGTTGGCCCATGGGCTTTGAGCAGTCAGTCAAATGGGGTGGTATACACTGTGTTTAAGCACAGCCCTGGTGGTGGAGTAGTCATATTATGGATGGTCAGTATGCAGTTTAAATTGCACTATTGAATGATCTATCTTGGTAGGAGCCTACCATACCCTAGTGCATCGGCCAATACTGACCTGGAAGCTAAATAGGCATTGACCGACACTGCCAATCAGATTGTCGATACACTCATACAAGATAAATATATGGTCTGCTAGCCCAAACCAGCCTACCCAGCTGCATACATAGACTCATCCTAGCATATGCAATCCACGAAAATCGAGCATAGACATAATTAGGTGCTGGACAATTGGTCGGCATTGGCTGTACACTAACTGCTTGGCCTTGTCACTGTTGGCTGGCTGATAAGTCTGTGTAAGACAAGGCAATGGCCCAGATACATGTCTGCAGGCCTGTAGATGTCATGTTTGCACTTATATAAGGTGGTAGTTGACATGCAGTGGGTCTGAGAGCAGCCTTAGGCATCAGAGCACCCATAGCTGTGTGCTGCTGCCACTGTGCAAATGCTTCCACCATCACTTTGACAGCTTGCAAGAGATCTGCTATTTCAGGTTTGACTATGGACAAAGCAGGAGTAGTCAGCAAAGTTATGGGGGAAGAAGCTGAGAGAGCATAGCAGTAGTGAATGAATGACAAAAGCACGACTACCTCAAGAACATGGTGTGCAGCCTCAATAACTTGAGTGATCAAATATGGCTGACGGGGGCATGAACCTGAGGGTGAGTGATGCAGAGATGTTTAAGAACCTGGGCACCAAGTGACTCTGGAAATCCTTTGAGGAACATCTGGTCGCAGCCTTCCTTGTGGAGCTTGCTGCCTTGCATGAGGTAGGTTGCAATGTCGCAGAACTTGCAGCTGTAATCATTGAATTCCTCAATGGAACACCCATGCGCGCAGTCACTCCAATGAGCATGTCAAGGTCCTGAAGACTGAATGGCACATGACTGCTGGTACTGACATACTCAGCGATCACAGCTTGTTTGAATTCTTCGAAAGGCTTGAGGGTGTCCAGAAGGTTTTGCCAGATGTTTCTCTCTGAGTCCAGTGTGTACCAGTTTTTCTTGTTGCATGGTGTATTGACACCTGATTGCTTAAAGCACTATTTGAGGTTTTCAAAGAACCCAGCTATCAACCACACATCCCTGTCAGGGTTAAAGGAAGGTGCACCAGGAGCGCCGCAAGGTGGCATGTGGAAGGGAGCGACCATGGCTTGCTGTTGCTGCAGGTGGTGAAGAGCGAGTGCAACAAGGCAGCAGGAAGATAAGAAGGTGGTGCCAGAAAAGTTGCAAGGTAGGTTGGACCACTGTTTGAAGGGAACATCTAGTTTGTCACTGGATAGAAGAATGATTGATCACCAGGTATCTGGGATGTAGCTAGGTCAAGGAGGGTCAATGGCATCTTCAGAGCCAGAACTGAAGTGAGAGAACTGACAGTGGGTAGTAAGAAGGGACCATATGCATTTGAGGATGTTGGAGAGGTCATGTAGATCAGGGAAGGCTGCAGCAAAGGCTGCACAGACACCTTCTCCATCTTGGTCACACTGCTCTAAGAAATGAGTGGTGTGTGGCATATTGGTGTGTGGGTTTTGTGTCTGATCGGCTGGACAGAGTCAGTAGGGTTCAGAAGGTGTATACTAGAGAAAGAGGTTAAAGTAGATACGGAGGAAGGGGTAGTAGAAAAGGTATTAGAACTTGCCAGGTGTGACCAACATGCTCTTGTGGATTAACATCTGAACCCTCACAATGGACTCCAAGATGATAGACCTGTAGTGCTGGTGGTCAGAACATGTGAGAGTCCAGTGCGTGTTTGCAACGATTTCTGTGAGATTGAGGATGTTGAAGTGTTTGCAGGTCACATCAGCTCAACGATGAGTGCAAAGGATGTTGGCTCGATGCATTGTCAGTGAATCATGGTGTTACAAGTAAAAGAGGTGTGCACTCCGATTACCCAACATAGCGAGTACCCATGCAGCCATGCGCAATACCCATCAGCAGTACTATATGCATATGTACAGGTCTTGATGACAATCCATCACCAACATGAATGAATCCTGACAAGAGAGAGACTGCGACACTGTTACTTACATATCTCCTCCACTAAAGAGCCAATTTCCCTCGTTGTCTCACAGGTGAACAATATAGTATATGTCTATTCATGATATACATTATGGGTCTATGCAAGGTACACAGGGATGTGAGGGGGCAGTTTGCACCCTCTGTTGCAGCATTTGCCATTTTGCATTACTGGTGCAGTGATAGCACACTTTTGGGTGCCTGCCAGTGTTTGAGCAAACTAGCATTATGATAGTACAGTCCAATCTGACTGTAGGGCAACACATGAATATCAAAGAACTCTGATAGCCATTACCCACTTACATATGAGTTCTAATGCAGTCAACTGAGGAAGAATTGATGGAGTCAAATATGCAATGCAAAATGTAGTAAGCAACAACGACAGTGATGAATCAGAACAACATGCTCAGACATAAAACTTGGTATTTGCGCTAACCCAGCTACCATACAGGCCGTTCGCCCACCATTCCTGATGATGAGTGATCCGGATGTCCAATGCAGGACACCAGTCAATGTTGAGGACCAGGGTTGCAACTTGCTGTTGGACCTCATGGGTCCTGTGCCCTAGCCAAGCCCCCAGATTGGACTGTAGGGGGTGCTGCCCACTCCTTCCATGGTTTGTTTTCCATTCAGCCTTCTGCACATTTCATAATTCCTTCACTGCACCATTATCTTTGCCAATTTTCCCCTCCTTCCCTATTTGACCTATGGCTATGCAGATATTCACACAGGGTCGCGACGGGCACCCCACGCCTCAATTAATCGCGCTAGCCCATGCATTGACTCCTGCGCCCTCCATGAATTTTTCTTTGAGTGCTTCTGTATGTTTTGTGGATTCCTATGTTTGGAAGTACTGTACAGTTCATTCCCATGTTCTTCTGCACCATAGACAGTTGCTGTGTTGAGCTCTGGTGTCCCTCAGACTTCACAGAGCTTGACATAGGTGGGTAGTATGATTTCCTGCAATATATTAGACTTCACAGAGCTTGGCATAGGCCATTGTGATTGCTCTGAGGCACACTGCAGTCAACACTTGCAAGACACTCCATGGCCTTGTCCACCTCCTCTTTAAAAAGAACAATTGGGTGATAGCTATTTTCCAAATCTGCATCATTGTCGCAGACACATTCAGTCAGCAACTCCAAAATGTTGAACAAGTGGACAACCACAGTGCACTGTCCTATACAATGACATTAGAGCTGTCAAATCATCAAAAGAGGTTATTAGATTGACTACATACCTGTCTCCCACAAACAGCTTTCATCATCTCTAATGCACGTAACACATCACTTGTCATTGGAGTTGACAGGAGGGATGGAATGTCGTGCCATCTGATCACCTAAACACTGTGTACAAATCGGCCATGTACGTCTGGCCTCATCATCAGTCATGGTCTCACCACCTGAGTTGTCATCAACCGGCTCACTATTGTCATTACCTGACTCATTGCAATCATCACCTGTCCTAGTGTCAGCATTACCAAAATCCCTACCATCACCTTGATTCAACTCACCCTCTTCTTTGTTCCCATGAACAACCATCTCATCACCTCTGATGAACTCTGAACCTGTAAGGCGAGGAGCGACTGTAAGTCACAACAAAGAGAGATCTTCAGTCAGTGAGCGAACAACTATATTGCACAGTACAGTACCTGTAAGTTACAACAAAGAGAGACTACAAGTACTAAGTCAGTAAGAGGTAATAGAGCATATGTATGTAAGAGACTTACTCTTCAGTCAGTGAGCGAACAACTGAAGAGCAGAGGCAAAGAAGGGACTGCTTATATACATGAGGGATGAGTCCATGAGTCAGCGGATAAAGCAGTCACATGTAGCCATAAGACAATGAGTCAGAGTCCATATCGGTGTATGAGTCAGATACAGTCATAGCATGAGTCAGACATAAGGTCTAGAAGAGTCCGGTGCAGTGTAGAACGTACTGGTACGCACAGGAATGCACAGTAACCATATGGTCATGGGAAAGTACAGTAGGAGAACAAAGAAAACCATAAATGGTAAGTAGGAACACAGCCTATCTAATCATATGACCATAAACAAGTGTACACAACTCCGGTCCAAGCACAGCCAGTAGTCTGGAAGTTCAACACTCCCACTCGTTCAAGATGCAATGGAAACAAGACCGATCTCATCAACGAACTTTGCCAAATTGGAATAAGGCACGTTCTTTGTGAGAGAATCAGCCAACTGATCCGCAGTCGCAACATAGAAGATCTCGACAGAGCCAGACTCCACTTGTTCACGAATGAAGTGGTAGCAAATCTCTATGTGCTTGGTATGCCAGTCGACTACTGGATTGACTGACAGGAAAATCGAAACCTGGTTGTCTAGACACATGGGTGTCGGCCTGGTCAAGTCATTACCAAGTTCATCGCCAAACGTCCTCAGCCAGATCAACTGACAACAGGTATCAGAGGCTGCTTTATATTCCGCCTCAGTAGAGGAGAGCGGAATGGTAGGCTGATGCCTCAAAGCCCACGATATAGCACCACCTGCCATCAAGAAGACGAAGCCAGAGGTAGAATGCCGATCATCACGGTCTTCGGCCCAATCTGAATCCAGATAGGAGATCAGACTGTCATTAGATGCTCCCTTGTAGCGCAAGCGATACGCCTTTGTCCCTTGAAGGTAACGCAGAACATACTTCGCATAACTCATGTGCGCCTCAGAGGGATTGGCATTGTACTTCGATAACCGTGTGACAGCGAAGGAGATGTCAGGACACGTACCGAGTATGGCATACAAAAGACTGCCAATGAGACTCTGGTAGCATTGCCTGAACTGATTGGAAGCTGGTTTGTCGGCACTTGCCAAGACAGCACCAGCAGGAAGAGGTGTATGTGAGGGTTTACAGTCAGCCCTCTGAAAGTGCTCAAGAACAGACTGGATGTACTCTTCCTGGTCGATGTCGATCATAGGAGTAGATCGATCACGAGTGATGCGAAGACCAAGGAAGCGCTGTACAGATCCCAAGTCCATCATCTTGTACTGCTTAGAAAGCGAACACTTGACTTGTTTGATGTGACTAGACTGATCACCCATCAGAAGTAGATCGTCGACATAAAGAACAACAATTGTGACGTGATCCCCCCTTGTCGCTGATATACGTAGATCCCAGCATCAGAACATGTCCGTGTAAATCCCAGATCTAGAAGCGATTGATGGATTTTTGCATTCCACTGACGTGATGCCTACTTAAGACCATAGATAGCCTTTTTGAGTAGACAGACGTGATCTTCCTTCCCAGGAACGACCCAGCCTTCCGGCTGTTCCATATAAATCTCCTCATCTAGATCACCATTCAGGAATGCGGTCTTGACATCCATTGACTCGATGTCCCAGTCCTCAAGTGCTGCATGCACGAGTAAATACCGGATAGACTCAAACCGCGCCACTGGAGAGAACATCTCATGGTAGTCCTCTCCCCACACCTGAGTGAAACCCTTTGCAACAAGATGAGCCTTGTACCGCCCATCATGTTTGATGTCATAGACCCAGCGGTTAGAGACAACATGCCAGCCCTTGGGACGAGGAACGAGAACCCAAGTCTTATTCTCCATAAGCGACTCAAACTCTGACTTCTCAGCTTCGCGCCATTTCCCAGCATCAGGTGAGCGCATGGCTTCCTTATGCGACTGAGGTAAGCCAGCTTTATACTGAGCGGCAGCTAGAAAAGCAAGTATCATCTCCGCTTCACGCAGATTGCCATCCTTGTCGATCTGATTATCAGCACGTGCAGGATCGTCATACACGTTGTCATCAGTCCTGTCCTTGTGGGGAATACCAGCTTTTTCACGATGAGGACGGTTGCGAGCAATGCTTGGTTCATTAGCTCCCACTGGAGGGTGATGACCACGTTTGTGAGGAGGACGAGGAGGAACGACAGGAGGCGGCGTAGGAGGACGTTGCAGAGGAGGAGGAGGCTCAGCAGGAGCTTCTGCAGGAGGAGCTGGATCAGCATCTGCTGGAGGGTCAGGTTGTGGTGGTTCAAAGAGGTTGGGAGGAATGAAAGGAATTGCATCATTGGGATCGACTGAATCAGAGTCATCGTTCGAGGAATCATCCGATTGATCATCTGAGAACAGACTGTCATCCGGGGTAGAAGGACGGTTGCCAGGTAAGTTATGAGCAGGGAAAGACTCTTCATCAAATGTTGCATTGCAGGACACGACGATAGAGCGGTTGGCTGGATTCCAAAACCTATACCCCTTGGAACCAGACTCATACCCGACGAAGATCATCTCAACAGCCTTCTTGTCGAGTTTCCCTTCGCGCTTTGCCTTCTGCACGTGGACAAAAGCTTTGCACCCAAACACTCTGAAGTAAGAGATGTCCGGAACGGTACCATCCCAAACAGTGATGGGGCACAACTACTTGTGTCGTCGCATAGGTTGACGATTGTAGATATGAATGGCTGTGTCAAGAGCAAGTTGCCAGAAACCATGACTAAGGCCTGCTTGGTGGAGCATAGACAGAGCCTTTTCAGTAATAGTGTGGTTCCAGCGCTCAGCATGTCCATTCTGTTGAGGCGAACCCGGTAGAGTCTTCTGGTGCTCAATATCGTGCAAACGAAGAAGTGTAGAGAACTTGTCTGATGTGTATTCCCCCCTCGATCTGAGCGGATCGATTTGATCTTCTTGCCAGTCTGGTTCTCAGCCCACGCCTTATAGTCTTTGAACGCTTGGATCGCGTCAGACTTGTGTTTAAGGAAGTAAGCACGAGCAAGACCAGAATAGTCATCAATGAAACCGGCAAAGTATTTCCAACCTCTGATAGCCTGAGTGCACATCGGTCCGTCGAGGTCCGTATGGACTCGCTCGAGAACTTCAGTAGCACGCTTCTCAGAAGGTGGAAAGGGGTTATGAGTGGATTTGCCAAAAGCGCATCCATCACACGGTTCTTCGTCTGCAGGATCAACAGCATCAACCCCCTTAGTATGCTTAGGAAGGTTGCACAGAACATCCTTGCCCGCATGACCAAAACGACGGTGCCAGGTCTTGAACTTACGGACATTGAGATAGACACACTTGCTGTTGTGAAGCTCAATAATAGTCCAATAACAATCAGACGAAGGGTTGTATCGCGCCTCCAGGATCTTACGACCCTTGATATGAATCATCGAACCATGTTTGACAGCGCCATCAGGCAGCTTGTCAAAAATGCACATGCGCCCATCCCCTTGAAAGAGGGAGTAACCATTGCGCTCAATGGAGCCAGTCGAGAAGATGTGACCAATGGTGCCTGGTATGTAGTAGACGTGGTTCAGAGTAATTGCTACCTTCTGACCGTCTAACCAGGTTTCTCCAGACAGAGTTCCTTCCCCAAGTGCCTGAATGACGCTGCTATCACCTTGTCCAGCAGTGTTAAACAGTACAGGTGTATCGAAGGGTTGGTACTCAATGAACTCAGAGAGATCACCAGTGATATGTTGAGAGGCTCCAGAGTCCATCAGCCATGCAGTCCAGTTCACACTGTTCGAGGCCATAGCCTCATCGTAGAAAGAAGCAGCGATGTTAGACGAACCGGCTACAAGTACAGATGATACAGACTCGGTAGTGACGTGCGCATGGTTATGAGAAGTGTCCTTGTTCTTCCCCTTGTCCTTATCCTTGTCTTTGTCCTTCCCTTTACCCTTGCCCTTGCCTTTGGGACACTTCTCAGGGTACTTCTGATAGCAGTTGGACTCGTGATGAGAGCCACTCCCGCAATGAGAGCAGGGACCCTTGGGCTTCGGCTTGGTCTGGGAGACCTTGTTCGCAGACTGGCCGTTCTTGCGCATGGACTCCTCAGCCAAGGTCTTCGACTGGATGTTGTCGAGAGTGACCTTGTCGAGGTCTGTAGTCACCATAAGCGCAGAAACCATGGACCGGTATGACTCCGGGATCTTGGACATCAAGAGAAGAGCTTGCATGTTGTCAAAGAGTGTGACGCCATTGCTACTGATTTCGCGCAGGCATGTGATAAGATGCATCATCTGATCCTGAAGGGGCTTCTGTTCATTCATCCAAGGTTCAGCGACGAGCGACTCGAACAAACCCCAGACGTGGGCACTGTTAGGCTTGCCAAACTTGTTCTGTAACGCTTCCCAGGACTCAGCAGCAGTCATGTCCCTGGGTTGTCCACCCGAGACAGGAATCTGAGTGTCCAGAATGTAGTGAAAGTTTGGTGCGACACGCATGTACATCATGCCACGAGCTTGCCCATCAAGTTTATCCCACTTGTCCTTGGCAGCTTGCTCAGTAGGACAAGTAGCGCCTTTGACAACACTCCAACAGTCCATGAAGATGAAATAGCCCTTCATCTTGGCAGACCAGTCGTTGTACTGATTCGCTGAAGAGAGGACAGGGATAGAGTCGACTTTGATATCTCCCATGATGGATAAGAGGTATTGGGGAGAATCGAGATATTCCTCCTTGAAGTCTAGAGTGAATGTGATAGGTGCAACAGGGGGCACAGTGACGATAGGAGGAGGAAGGTAGACTGGAGGAAGAGGACTTGAATCGACAGGAGGGGAGTTTCCGAAGAGTGATCGGAGATAGAAATTAGGACGAGACGAGGAGGGCTGTGCGTGAGTTTCTTCCTGAAGATAGGGAAGAGGAACTCCGTGTTGTGGGTTGGTATCCTGCTGCCAAGTTGCTGGATATGCCCAGTGGAAGGTCGGTTCGTATGGAAGAGGGAGTTGATTGTAGCGATTGGGACAGAGCTGTACGTCACACTGGTCCCACTCCTGCTCTCTGTCATCATAGACGTAGTGATAACGATTGACCTGATCGTCTAGATCGAAGAGATGGGGCTGTTCCGAGCAATCAAACGCTGATGCAGTAGAATGATGCTCTGCAAGTTCAGCGTTGACTTCAGCTTCAGAGTCAGAGCTGAGCTGAGGACTATTGGCAGTAGTAGGCAGCTCCAGTACGATGGTTCAGAGAAAAAATGCGATGATTGACTTGCCACGTGCGAGATCTGGTAGAGAGGAACACCTATTGAGGTGAGCCAGAAGGTCAGGAAGCCGATATTCCCAACAATCCAGATAGAAGTCGCCAACTGTGCCCAAGAAAGGCTATACGGGTCTAGGTATCAAAAAGAGTATAGTAAGGAGGGTCCGAACAGTTGTCCTCTGGTCCAAAGGTGATAACCACCCCGGCTACAACAGCTGGCGGGCGCAAGTGCGTGGCCTGGCTGAGGATACTTGAAAACCCGTGTGCCGCGAAAGCACCAAAGGTTGTACAAAGATACTAGATAGCGACTACTAAAAAGCGCTCAGGGCTGCATCACGAGCGCAGTAAAGTCCCCCTGGCAGCAGTGTTGGAGGGCACAGTCAAGAGTTAGGGAAAGTGGAGGAGAGTGCACGGGCAGAGAGTCGACGAACAGAGTTTGCGCGCAGAGTGTCGACAGAGGAGCAACTGATTAGAGCGCAGGGCTCATAACCTGATGAACTCTGAACCTGTAAGGCGAGGAGCGACTGTAAGTCACAACAGAGAGGGATCTTCAGTCAGTGAGCGAACGACTATATTGCATAGTGAAGTACCTGTAAGTCACAACAGAGAGGGACTACAAGTACTAAGTCAGTAAGAAGTAGTAGAGCATATGTAAGTAAGAGACTTACTCTTCAGTCAGTGAGCGAACAACTGAAGAGCAGAGGCAAAGAAGGGACTGCTTATATACATGAGGGATGAGTCCATGAGTCAGCGAATAAAGCAGTCACATGTAGCCATAAGATGATGAGTCAGAGTCCGTATCAGCGTATGAGTCAGATACAGTCATAGCATGAGTCAGACATAAGGTCTAGAAGAGTCCGGTGCAGTGTAGAACGTACTGGTACGCACAGGAATGCACAGTAACCATATGGTCATGGGAAAATACAGTAGGAGAACAAAGAAAACCATAAATGGTAAGTAGGAACACAGCCTATCTAATCATATGACCATAAGCAAGTGTACACAACTCCGGTCCAAGCACAGCTGGTAGTCCGGAAGTTCAACAACCTCCACAGCCATTGGCACCCAAGTGGATGCATTAAATAAGAGCCTTCACAGTCTCTATGGCCTCACACTGGGCCACACGTACTTGCTGATGGGATTGCCTCAAGCAAGTTATGTCCTGCTCAAGGTTATGCAACAGGATTTGAAGTTCTACATGAGACATTGGCAAATTTTTGAGATTGATACAGAGTAATGGAAATCCCAAACTTTCATCTTCACCATGCTGGTGTGTTGTACCAAAAACAGCAATCCTGCTTTTGAGCAAACATGACCATGATTCCATGATGACCTTGACAGACAGAGCATGCACCCATGCTCCAGCAGTCTTCATGGCCAGTCGCTTTTGAGGGGGCATAACCTGTAAATCTGATCAACCATGCAAGTTCAGCTGTGATGACAGAATGGACTCCTACATACATCTATTGATGGTGGCCGATGCTGAGTAACGCAGTACAGGCAGTCATTATTTATGTGTTTCCAGTGCAAGCGCCAAGGACTTGATGTCAGATAAACTCCAGTCAGCTTCTACATCCACATGTACCAGAAGGTCATTGAAGTTTGGCATTATGGGCCGACGTACAGCCTGCCACTACTCATAGTGAGTGACACAAGTAAGCAGTACCCCATGTGAAACTTCTCAGTTTAATCACAAGCATACACCACATACAAATACCACACATCACTATTACAGCAAAACATTCATCACAAGGAACACGCAGAATGTTGAAGCTACGGTGCACACTCCAGCATATCCTGGTGGAATCCAACAGATTCCCATTACATCAGCTGTGCAGGCACCTCACCATGCCTTCCACTGTTTCAATACAATACACCTACATCTCCACTGTGTGGAGTTATCCTCTGCATTACTTTTGGTCTTCCTCTGCTTGACCCCCTACATAACCTGAACTACCCTACTGGGCTACATGAAGTATTAAGTTGATGTGATTGGTGGACTATATGTGTCTAATACCTGGCTATGTACACATTTGGACTCATTGTTACCGTATTGATGTGTTCCAACATATCTTCTCCATATACAATGCATGTTGAGCACTTATGCCTTCGACTCTCTGCCATCTTGAGTCTGCCACAGTGTACACCATAGCTCCATTGTCCTGGGAACATGAATGAGACAGATTTAGAATCATACATCTATCACACTATATACTAATCCTACCATAACAATCTGAGTATTATGTCAATCACTCAACTCTTACAGCTCATCAGAAAGGATGTCTAAGAAGGTCCAATATCACCTTAAGACTGCAAAGCTCCAACAGATGCCAGAACCACCCCTAAACACATCTGACATCCCTCCCTCACACTTTTGATAACAAGCAGCAACACATATGATCCAGAAACTCCATTCCTCAGACTACACAAGATACACATATAGCACTGTATCTATCAGTACACCCTTGCCGTGTACCACCCTACAACAGAATGGTGCAGGATGACAATCTCCACATTCATTAGCCATTATGCTACAAACCAAACATGAGAATTCACAGCTCATCATGATGTTACAATAACTCACCAATAGGATTGCAGCTCAAATTTGCCCATTCCAAGTTGTGATTTTCAGTTCCAATTGACTATAAAGCACATCAATCATCAGCCACATGTAAAGGGAATGAGAATCAAATAATCAGGAACACAACACACTCAATAGTCTCCCAGCAATTCCATGTCAACAAGCTGAATTAGCATCAACCATACAACATCCTTCTCTGCCATATTGGCTTGCCAAAGCTCGTGCTTGCATGAGTTGCACAGCTTGCCCTGGAGGACCACAAACCACTGCTGTGAGTTGAATGGATCATCTTGTAAAAGATAGGGAATTGTTTCCACTAATCCTGACTGAGTGCTCCCATATGCCTGGTTACAACTCAACACATTGTAGCAGCTGCTGGATGGGCCTGTACCGAGCAGATGGATGGTGAGACGCAAGCCTTCCAGGTACAGCATATGCATGACTGAGATGCACAGCCTGAGATCATCCTGCATCAGGTACTCTTGTGACTGATCCATGTGTTTGAAGCCCTGGACAATGTCCTCCCCCAATGTGCTACAAATTAAGAATGCAGTTGGTAGGATAGACCATTCCCCAGTGAGACATGCAAGATTCACAAACCCAATTGACTGTGTGGCCATGAACGAAGGGGGACCGTATGGAGACTGCAGTTGCAGGTAGTCTTCCAGCCCAACCAGGTAGTACATCTGGAGATAAGCCATGGTGTCCTCTACAATGGACCACACTCATACTTCCATCCCATTTGGATAGCAGCTGCAATAGTCTCAAAGGTCAGATTGACAGGCAGGAATGGTCTGTGTACATCAGCTCCACCAATGTTATCACACTGGGGACAATGCACAATATTTCCACGGTAAACATGGCGGGAATATAGCAGTAAAAAGAAAATATCCTGACTTAGTATTTGTGTGGTAAATATAATGGTGATGGTAGACCCAATAGGCTGGAACATTTACAGACCATTCTCTGTGGAAATATGGAGGGTATATGAGCAAACTTCTCTGAACATTGACAGGTAGAATATGCTCAGAAACATGTGGTTAAGAGGTCGCATCTCGACAATGTATTTACGATATCACTAGGCTACAATAAGAAGGGTGATATGGAGCCTATTTCCAGGGTCAATGTGCCCTCATATCCTCCCTGTGTTCCCTTGGTAAAGACTCTAGGAATATATGAGGTGTTCCCTTGACATTGACTCCAGAAATGTGACCAAAAATATCCCAGCAAAACACAGTATACTTATGCTATGTTGCCACACTCAATGTAGACCTTGTATGGCAGGAATGTCTCTCACATTCACTCAGGAATACTGCAATATTTTCCAAATCAACATCCAGGAAAGATTTTTTCTATTCACCCCTATATTCTGCCATATTTACCCTGGAAATATCATGCATTGAGTGTCAACAAAAAGAAAGATTTCCTCCCTCACACCAAGTCTTGGCATACACATCCCAAGCAAACACCAAATCTCATCTGCCCTCTCAGAAAGCTCAACCACAGGACATCCGTGTCCCTCACCAACCTCAAATCCTGCAAGCATCTCATGGAACACCAGAGAGTGTTCTGTCAAAGCACCTCTGTGTGCACGGGCGCTTAATGGCGCTCATAGCGCACCGCCAGCTGGCAACTTCTGTTGAATTCCTGTTTCCTCCCACCTTTGTGTTATATGGCACGGCAGACAGTATCTAGAGACTTGAAAGCCCATATTCCTGTCCTCTGTCTTGAGGAAAATTGCTCAGTTCAGGAGATATGTGACATACTTGGAGTGAAAAAGTCTTTGGTTTACCAGACGTTGCAGTTTATTGATTGCTTTGGTGGCCGGCAACGCATACTCTCCAGCTCTATCATTGACTTTATTTGTGCTCTGCTGGCTGAAAAGCCCACTCTTTATCTGGATGAAATCCAAACAGATCTACTCAACACCCATGGCATTCATGTCTCCATCCCTACCCTTATTTGCACCCTGCAGCGCATACACTACAGCTCCAAGGCCGTGACAAAAGATGCTCATAAGCAGTCTGATCTACTCTATGCTGCTTTCATCAATCAGATTGCACGTGAGGTGTTGGACCCTTACATGCTGATGTTTGTGGACAAAAACTCAGTTGATCAGCGTACTGCTATCCGTAAATGGGGCTGGGCTCCATTGGCTTCACGCTGTGTGCAGCACAGCTACTTTGTCCATGGAAAGCACTATTCCCTTCTCCCAATCCTTACCCTTGATGGTCTCATAACCTTCAAGGTGTTCAAGGGATCAGTCACAGGTCCTTTGTTTCTTGAGTTCATATGTGACTTTGTGGTACGTGCTCTAATATAGACATATTGACACAAGGACCATATCTCAGCTTTGTGTAGATACCCCTCACTACACCATATCCTGGTCCACGCAGTGTCTTGGTTCTAGACAACTGTAACATTATCACATTGATGCAGTTTGTGAATTGGCTGAGGATCAAGCTTGTGAGTGTCTATTACTCATTGGATGTTTGGCTCTAACTTGTCAATCATTGATAGTATGCAAGCTCATCTTTCTTCCTCCCTATTCTCCAGACTTCTATCCCATTGAGATGACATTCTCATTTGTCAAGGCTCATCTCTGTTGCCATTCATCTGAACCAGGGATGTCAGACATCAGTATAGCATGTCATGCAGTAACCTCAAATATGGCTCATGGATGGTTTGGTGCCTCAGGATATTTGTAGCAACTCTGCAATTATGTATGCCAACCCTAGGCCATAAATGGGATACAAACACTATTGAAGCTAAAAGAGACTAGGGTTCAAAGACAACAAAGTGGTCAGGAGGCACAGAGACTGCCTTGTTCCCATTGGCCTCATCAATCCAGAAGACCTTCCCATCCTGCTGCAGATTAGGTGGAGTTTTCATCCCATTGTATGACTCATCCCACTGCATTGGAAACCCCCATTTGGCAGAGAAACCATCCACTACTCCTTTGTCATTGTAGTAGCGGATCTCATAATGCACTAGCTTAGATCTATCCAAACCTGAGCCTTCCTCATAGAAGGTCAGGTCGGAAGGACCCTCACCAGGGCCTGCCATATCAGCAGGCTGGTCTGGATGTGCACACTTGCCCTCTGATGACTCCCACCAGTCATTGCATCCATGCTTAAAGCATATGGCATCACCCTTGGTCATGCAAATGAGAGAAGCTGTGAGATCCTTAATATCAAGATCACCAACAACATCAGGGGCAATCCCTTCAGCCTCAAGTGCTGTCCCATACGTCTTCACATCAGCCAGATTATACTGACAACATTCAGAAATATAGGTGAGACAGCGCCTGAGATCTGAAGGACTAGGAGGGAAGGCATGCAAATCCACCCCAGACTGATGACTGGCCTTACATGTAGGGGTAGCAGGGATGTGAGACATATGAGGGTTGACAACTCCAGCCAGAGCGCTGAGCAGCTCCTTGACCTGAGAAGTAGGTTCCCCTGAAGCCTGCTGTGACTGTTTGGAAGGTGGAGTCACAGGAGTGACCAAGGATTGGCACTGACCACTAGGGTCAAAAAGAGGAGTGTTGGGAGGAGCATCTAAAGTTGCCTTCCCATTGTGCTAGCACAACAGTTAACTTGCTATCTGCAAGTAGACTCAAAGAGAAACCCACAATAAAGATGGCCCACTCCCGTAACATGAAGTGGCTAAGCCTAAGAGGCTTCAACCCAGGGGTAGGCCAGTGGTATACAAATCCACTGTCTGTCTTGACCTTGGTGGTCAGCAAACCAATAAGATGAGTAATGTTACGCTCAGTCTCATTGTCTGCAGGTTGCTAAGTAGTCAGCACCAGAGGATTATAATGAACTAGTACAGCACTTACTGAAGACCCCGTAAAAGCCGCTTCTTTATGCTCAGAGTCTGAGCCATTATTGATAGAATTCTATTTGAATTTCAGCCAAAATACGATGTAGATTATAGAAGAGAGCATACATGTTTAGGACACTTGGTCTGAACCTCAGCCATGTCAAAAAGAACATTGACAGTGCCCTGAACACCTTCAGAAGACACCGAGTCTGCAAACTTGATGTACCCGGAGGCAGTCTCGACAAGCACAGCATTGGTTTTGCTACCAACATGCATTGGAATAGGACGGTGATGCAATAGACTAGACTTACTTGATGCCCTTATAGTAGTACTT
This sequence comes from Fomes fomentarius, assembly GCA_022606135.1. Classification (NCBI taxonomy): domain Eukaryota; kingdom Fungi; phylum Basidiomycota; class Agaricomycetes; order Polyporales; family Polyporaceae; genus Fomes; species Fomes fomentarius. The sequence continues at coordinate 1,181,948 of JABYQN010000001.1, forward strand.
GAAAGGGAAGGTATGTTTGTCCAAAACCTTGTACCCTTCCTCCCCAAACTTGGTGAGAACTACTCCAAGTAATTGGTCTTGGTAACTCCAAAGACCAAGTTCTTATTCTTGACACTCTTGACAGGCTTTGACTTCCCCTTCTTGCCGGTGAGAAGAGTATAGTACGTCATCTGGACTGAGAAGCTTGTCGAAGACTCAGAAGTAGAAGCAGAACCCTGAGTGTGGGAAGGTGGAGCATGCTGAGGCTCAGGAGAACTCAAAGTGACAGGAGAAAACATAGATATTGAGTGAAAGACAGTGAGAAGAGAGGTATGTTGTGAGATTCTCTGTGTAGCTAGGGATGCAGAGTTGGTGGGGGGATAGAAGTCCTATGCTTTTGAGAGCCCATCCTACCCTGACAGAATGCCTCATGGCAAACACAAGGCTTTCTAGATAGGCGCCTGTGCACGCACAGCTTGGGGTCTCCCAGCCTCAAGTGCCTCAGAAGCACCAGCACGCAAAAAAACGCGTTTTCCGTATCATCATGAACATTGCTGTAAGTATCACCTGAAAAAATCACATTCCTTAATCAACGTCCATTGCCCTTTCACCCAAGGTATCCAAAAGAAGGTGCATTACCAATATAGTCTGATGTTGCTGCATGGACAAACCCCTCAATGCCCTGATCCTCCACTTTCCAGAACATTCCTCGACTCATTATCATCATGACCGCCTGGAGCATGGCCAGCCCAATTGCACAGAAACGTCTGCAGAAGACAAATGATCTGAGGGAACAACATGCCAAATGCAGCAACTTGAAACACAAACCCGTGTGAAACTGCCTAATATGGTAGTTTCCCACCTCAAAATGGTTTGCCTTTACTTGAGACAGACCTGTCCCCTTCTTCTAAGTGTCCAGGAATAAACAATTGTCTCATACATTTCCCTCATCAACCATATGGGCTACTCCACCACTCCCACTCCCAGGCCTATCCCCACAATTCTGAGTCCTCCAGCTCAAGCGCTGCCTGCACCTGCACTTCAACCTGCACCTGCACAACACTTGCCAACAAATGCTACAACCTCGCTTTGTATCAGAAACTCATCACAAAGGGCTTCTATCACCACAAGGTCAATCTCTCACTTTGCACTTCTCTTTTCACTGGGAGTCCTAACTTTAATCTTGTATGCATGTACAGGGTGTGAATGCAGACACAGGGAAGCTTACAGGGTTTGCACAACACCTGTTCATCTTGCATGCCATTCACTACACATTCTTCCAAGACATGCAGACTGGTTATGGCTTTCACTTCTCTGAAGCTTTCAACCCCATCTGAACTGAGACCATTGCCCTTGTTCTCACCATAGTATGTACTTTCAGAGTCATCAGCATTCCTCATCTCCACCTGACATCTGAGTCTGTTATGTCTCATGGTCATGAAATTGCACAGATCCATTTTCATATTCAGGAGTGGGTGACTGGGAAGCACATCAAGGGTCAGTTCAAGCAGGATGAGTACCATGCAACATACCATGGCATTGTCAAGGACATCAAGAATTGGACAAAGGATAACAAGTGCATATGGGTCAATATTTGCATGAAGTGATACAAGCATGCTTTGTAAGTGTAACAACACTCTCATCCTGAGTACAACAAAGCTGCTGACAACAACTGAAGTGCAGCTGGTGGAGGTATCATGTCTGAGAATCTAGAGGTTCGTGTACCTCAGACAGCCATGGACAATACCCAGGCAGAACTCCAAGGCTGCAGTGGGTTGATGGACAGTGAGGCGGAGGATGTACTGGGTGGGGCTGCAGATGAGGACCTCTGATTTTTATAGTAGTCTCTATACCCCAGATGGTAGTACAGCTGTCCCAGTACCAAAACTCCATTACTATATGCACTACTTTGGTTGCAGCTATCTGTTTGATATGGACTGTATCTTGAGGATAACATTGCTATGTGCTGACTACATTGTCTCTGCTGGGTGTTACAATGCAATATATAGTGCTCCAGAGGGCATGCATACATCTATGAAGTGCTTGTGCACAGGTACCAGTGGCTATGCTTGCCTATGGAATAGGGGACTATACTCTGCATTTATCACTGCTCAGGAGACTACATAGTTTTCAAGAGTACAGCAGATTTTCCCTAATGTGAGGCAATCAGGTTTTTCCTGATGTCAAGTGCAACATGTCTGTTGTGATGACTGCTACTCAGCCTGTCTGTGGAAGTTATTGAAGATGTGATTTCAGAATGCCTAAGTCCTTGTGTTAGCTCTAAAGTGAATGTTCTGGCATTCCTTTTGGTTTGACAATACTGTAGTATCGATGTTGTTGTCCATCAGGAGTTATTGTATATATAATACAGGATCACAGATGATAGTTTCCTCAGTGGATGGCACAATCCAGTACTTCAAGTTCTTCAGCCACTTAAAGTGATAGTACTACAGGAAAAAATTACGTCACTTGGATGTACTATTGACACTTGAGAGACATCCAAGTGTGAGAGACAAGTACCCCTTTAGGTAGCACCCGATAGATGCTGCTGTAGCTCACCAAGACATGCAGTGCATCTGTCATGGATGCAGTACCAGCGCCTCTTTCAGCACCTCTTTTCATCACTTTGTCACCATTTTGTCACACCTTGTCACCCTTTGTTACCCCCGTCCCTCTGGTAGCTGCCCACTTCCCCTTTTATCCATATCCCTTTTCTCGGTTTTGATCCTCCCCTTTGGTTTCCCGCATGACTCATTTTTGTTCATCCTAACTCCCACACCCTTATGACTCCCCACAACTCAATCCCCATCACTGTTTGGCACTGTTTGACCCCCACCTGTATGTGTATTCTCCATACTAATAGATATCTTGGTCACTGGGACCAGTCTGTTGCATTGTGCTTGAAGACTAGCTGTCAATGATCTTGTGCCTTGGAGCTGGTTGTTGCTTTGTCCTCATCGAGTTCATCCCTCTCTCTCTCTCTCTTTCCCTCTATCATCCCCACTCTGCCTTTTGGCTCCTCGCCACCTCGCCCTATCGATCGCTGCTGATCAGCATCTAGTGGCTCTGTGTCAAGTTGCCGCAACAGCATCTTGCAAGTAATCAACAGGCTGCACCAAGGACCCTAGGAAAGCCGTGCTTTCCTACACACTTATGGCTGCACGGATACAGATTGCACAAGACATTCAATATATATGATTATATAGTACATGCAATGTATTGATAGACTACATACACCCACAAGTATACCAGCCTGGAGATGACCCAATGACATATTGGAGCACCTACCTTACCATATAGCCACAGTGCTTGAATAGAAATACAATGATATGACTGGCCTGAGAGATATCACCAAGGGCAGCTTATTAGTGACATGAAGGATGGGATGATGTCCACCAAGTGTTTGGCCAGGGAGCTTGAGAAAGACTTGAGCAGTCGCACCCCACTACAAATGATCTCACATACCTTCTTGATTGTCTTAAGAGTTGCAAAGCTAGACTCAATCACATACCTGTTCTCCGAAACCAACAGACCATAATGCACAAGTAAGAACAGGCAATGCTTCAAGCTGAGCTGCCAGTTACAGCAGAGTGCTCTCACTCCATGGCAACACTACATGTGCTGAAGGCTTATTTATATGACCGGTGCGAGGGAGCCATATTCTGCTGCGATATTGTAGTGTGGCAGGTCTATTATTTCCAGCCTGATACTAGTACAGTATTGGAATTTATCATCTATCTGCTATGCTCAGTCGGTGTTTGACTCAATATTGGTGTGAACATTGGCTCAATATGAGCCATAGGTCCACATCCAGATATTTGAAGAACAACTACCTATGAAATATGCAGTCTGTCTGTACTAGTACAAGACTTGATGAGCATGTATTGATTGAGTATGTTATAACAGTATAGACACTGCATATACACCGCATACTTGTCCTATAAGTGAATTGACGTTGGCCTCATGTCAAATTCTTATCATTGGTAGAGCAGCCATGTGGCACATGCAACATGTAGATTATCATTATCAACATGAGATGCAGCCATGCAGCACATGCAAGATTAGATTATCATTATCGATGTGAGATGCAGTATGCAGTATTCAAGAGATTGTATGAACGAGTGACAGGCAGATGCAATGATGGTGGTACAAGTAACAACGGTGTAGTAGACAGTGTGATGATAGCAGACATGAGACAGGTTATGCAGATTGTAATGTAGGTGCAACAAAGACGGCAGAAACAACAAGATCACATGTATGCATGTAACAATGCAACATGCGAGGGAGACGTGTATGCAAACAACAAGGTAGTGGTGAGTATGTGCACAACAAGATGACAATAGGAGTGAGGAAGATACGGTGGGCAGTTACAAAGCAAGAACTTACTGCCAGACAGAGTCCGTCTCCCAGAACTTCTGCCAGGTGTACATTGTAACATGTGGGTCCTCAGATGAAGGGACATGCTGGTATTTTGTGTCAACTGGGTACAAGAGCAAGTTGTCCATGACAATCCTAGCCATAGAGCTGCAGGAGGCGGAACATCAGTATCATACTCATATTTGAGCAAAAGAATATGGCTGTACCTATTCCATGCGAGTGTCCAAATTGCTGGGTTTTAATAGAGCTTGAGACACAGTTTGCGTTCTTGAACCATACTGTCATTAACAAAGGCCCAGTATTGGCTGTTGCAATGCTCAGCCTTGCTCTGGGGAGCATTGTTGATGTTATTGGTATTGTCATCAGTGTCGTTGGTGTCATTATCAGGTGAGTGGTCACTGGGGGCAAGGCCATTGAGGGTGTTGTGGGTTCCCATGCCAGAATCTGCATCACCGGGTACCCCATCAACTTCAGGGACAGCGCTATCTCCACCTTGTGATGCAGGCAGAGGAGACAGGTGGTAGTGCAATCTACACTGGGGCATTCCATCTGCTGGTACCCTTCCGACCCTTCCCCTTCCCCTTCCCAGTGACACTAGTGTTGAAAGCAACAAGCATAGTGCGCTATCAAATTATCAAATATGAGCTACATAAGGAACTGCAGATAGAGATGTACCAGCCGTGCGACACATTCAGTGTGTGCACTGCATAGGTCCATCTGTATATGGGTGGGGACCAGGGACTTGACAAGCATAACAATGTTGGTTCCAGGTGTCCCAGCTGACCTGCCCTTGGCTGGGGTAGGGAGAGAAGCGTTCAGCTTGCCCTTGATGTCCCCATGCGCCTACGGCAGGAGGGTGATGACGGTCTCAGTGAGCTTGGCAATGGGATCTGGGTTTGTGATCATATCGTATGGAACACCACAATTGTCTGGCTCATCCATGACCAGCGACTAGGATAGAGTTAGTCCAGTTGTGAGACTCTTAGATAAGCGTACCATGATGTGAGCATTGATGTCGGTAACATATGCAGTCAGATATGGGGAGAGAAGGAGAGCGACCAGCCAGTTGGTCATGGTGGTCTTGAATGGCAATTGATTGGAGACAATTGTCAAGAGCATCAGAAGACTTACCTTCCAGGTGTTGTTCTGCAACAGCTCCATCATTTCCATCTTCTTCTGCTGTCTCCGGTTTGTGATGAGTGTTGACTGAAGGATCATGAACATGGATCTGAGATCTTGTGCCTATCAAAAGCATCAGTCAAGTAATGTATAATGAGGGAAACATGCATATGTTTGCCATGTCGTCTAATGAGCCAGGAGGAAAACGTTTAGCATCACACAAGTGATGCACAAGCATCTTGTGGTGTTTCTTGACATCAAGTGGGAATGTACCATTGACTGTAAGTTCATCGAGGCTATTGGAGTGGTGGTGATGGCATGACAGACTGCCAGAAGGGGAGTTGGGAGGAGAAAGCTGGAGGAAATGAGGCTCATTGCACAGCTGGTTGGGAGGTGGGACGTCTCTGAGCATTAACTCATCGTGCCCCTCCAGTGCATACTGGAACAGCAAAGACATCAAAGAAAAATAGCAGAAGGGGAACCGGAAGCAACAGAGGAAGAAAGCAAAGACAAACCCACTGGCAGTGCCAGATAATTGGCACTGAGTGTCTGCCTTGTTTGTCATTATTGCTGTTTTCATGCGACTTGTCACTGGCGCCCAAATCAGAATTTCCTGCCACTACGACTCGTCTGACACTTCAAATTTCGACCGGCCATATCTTTGTCAATTCCCATCCTATCAGAATCAGCTCATCAGCGTGCAGGTCACGGTATCAATTTTATTGTGAGATGACACAATTCACACAATGCCTGTCAAAGGCCCATTTCTGAGCATTGAACACAAATTCTAGGTGAACAGCACATTACAAGGACCCATCAAGAGCACAGTAGGATATCTGAGGGATGGAAGGAGGGCATGGTCACCATTTGGATGGAGCGAGAGGGTGTCAGGTATGTGCCAGTGCCTTTATGCTTGCCCCAGCCCCTTCATGAGCATCAAACGCAAATTCTGGACAAACAGATTGTTACAAAGACTGATCTAGAGCACGGTTGGATCTCAGAGGGATGGACTGAGGGCACAGAAGCAATATGGATGGGCTGTGTGGGTGTCAGGTTGTCAGGTAGGTTTCTGTGTCTGCACTGGGTGAATGTTGCCTTTGTTGGATCCCTGGGGCACGGTGATTAGCACGTATCATTTCCTACTGTTTCTGTTATAGCAATCTGTTCAAATAACATGTCTGTGCATTGATCTCAACCAATGCTTATCACTGGCCTCGTGGTGGTATAGCCTCCTACATGTCATTAATACCACACTCTTCTTCCTTTCCATGGCACAGACTTAGCTGATCTTATCTGACCTACAATGGGTCCTGGTCTGATTGTGCTACAAGCAAAGATTTTTTCATGTTTCTGATATTGTAGCACAATGAACAGAAGTGAGCAAAGTAACGTAGATGAAGAACAGAAAGTATCAGCACCCATTAAGCAGCAGTTGTTAGACATATGCATGCAAAGATTCACCCATGGCAGAGTACTGGCCCATCCAATGTATGTAGAAAATGAATGCATTGATGTGCTGAAGATATCACAGACTGATATGTACACTGCACCAGACAGATGGAGCAGAGCATTGTCTAGACAGAGAGTCAGACATGCCACCCTCACAGCCCATCCAAACAGTTACGATGCCCTCCATCCATCCTTCCGACCCATCCCAAATGGTTACCATGCCCTCAGTCCATCCCTCGGACATCCTACTGTGCTTTATATGGGTCTCCAGCTCATGTCGGCATCTGGCGGAATTGGCCTGTTGCTAGGCATCCCTTACAACAATTTCACATTCTCCGGATTGTTAAAGACTCTGTTGGAACTTGAAGTTATCATCATCATGGTACGTGGTAGACACTGTGGCTTGCCAGTCGCAATCAATAGAGCTAGTATGTGATGTCATAATGTGGTACTCAGGACCAATGATCTGCTGAGCTTGTGCCAGTGGTATAGGGAGAATGGCTAGAGTACTGTTGATGGTACCAGTAACATAGTCAGAGTAGGTTGAGGCTATGGGATTGGGTTGCAATTGTGAGGTACAGCCCCCAGTATCGAGGGCCAATACATAGCTCATCAATAAGCCAGTAAGGAAGAAAGAAAGGGAGAGAGTGCACATGTGTTCAGCAGACTCTTGGATTCTGACCTGAGACTTCCCCTGTTTTCACGGTTTTTGTGAGATGTGCACAGCTCATTGAGGTTTTCCTAGCCCATCTAGAAATTAACCTATGATATATCCTCATGTTCCATACTCTAGCACATGTTGAATAGCATTGGAATGGTTTACAATGGAGGCCATACAGCCCAGTGTGTGTCTAGGTCATCATCCACATCCATCGGCTCTGGGAGTGTCCTTGCTGCCATGGCATGTGGTTGAGTAGTACCACTACTAGTACTACTAGTATCATGATTCGGTGAGTACCCATGAACCTGAGATCCAGATGGGTGCTGAATTGGTATGGGTGCAGTTGGATAGTGGTAGTATGGAGGTGCAAAATAGATATTGGTTGGAGGTGGCTGAGGCTGCCAAGGTTGGGTGGATGTGATGGATTTGGAAGATGGGGAGTCAACTGTCCATGTGGAGTCGGCTTTTGTGCCTCACAAGCTTCTGAAGGAGGACTGTCAGATTTTTGCTTTGCAATAGGGGGAGGTAGACAATATGGGAGAGAGGAGACATTGGGTGTGCCAGTAGTAGTAGCTGGCTGTGACATCTGTATCACTGTGGAGGTAGAACTTGGATGCCCACTGGATCCAGAGTGGGAAAGAGATATCTGAGTTGTTAAGGGTAGTATAAATGAGGGTATTGCAGATGTAGACAAGGAAGTTGAGGATGAGGACAGAGCTGTAGTGTGTGGAGGGGGAAGCCACTGAGGTGGGAGAGCATCAGCTCTCTTCTTGCCCTTTGCAAGTTGAGTCTGTTCCTTCTTCTTCTCCTTTGCAGCCTGTACCTCCTGCTTCTTCTTCTCCTTTGCAACGCATGTCTCCTCCTTTTTCTTCTCCTTTGCAGCCTGGGTCTCCTCTTTCTTCTTCTCCTTTGCAGTCTGTGCCTCTGCTTTCTTCTTCTCTTGCACTGCTCAAGTTGCATCCTTCTTCTGTGCTATCAATGCAACTGCTTTGGCACATACTGCTGCCACATCTGCTACAGCATGTGGTGGAGGTGGAATGCTCTTCAGGACAACCTGTGTGATTGCCTGATAGTTGTGGATGGAGTATGTATTGAGTAACCACATGTTCACAGAGTTGTGGTGTGCAACCTTCCAAGTGACATTGGATGGGAGTCGTTCTTGATGAACAACCTTTTGAACCACATCTGAGCAGGATGCAGCTTGACAGTTGTGCTGAACATTCACAACACAGTGAATTTTCTGTCAATTGATAGATCAGTAAATATCAGAGGAGATTGAGATTTGAGTATATGTAAATAGCTTACTGAAGGATCAACTACGACCTTATGGTCTGTCAAAGTAAGGCATGGCAAGTGTAGTGTGGGATGGTGAGATGGAAGGAAGTCGAACAGTTGAACTGATACATGTGCAACAATCGGGTTGGTATTGTCTGGCACAAGAAGTTCAAGTACCTTTCCAACAGCGAGCTATAAATAATGTCAGATAAGCTCAAAGAAAGTGCAATAGCAGACAAGATTATCAGTATGAGACTTACCCCATCTGACAAAGCTCTGATGTGAGAGCAGAGTCGCCAAGTTGACATCCTGTGTCCTCAGAATAGAGACAGCCTTTGTTGTTGCACCTGAGATTGCTTTGAAATGATAAGAGAGTTGTGCGCATTGCCTGTCCCCTCCTGCAGGTGCCCTTGGGAGCCTCACAGAGCCTTATAGCGCTAATAAGCATGCATGCAGTCAACAAGTAAAGACCAGAATAACGCACCAACTGGTTTCTTCTCTGGCATCTTCCACAATCCTAAGAATTGTGCATGTTCTGGATGCTCGTCCTTGTATTTGAGGATGGCAGTCCCAGCCTGAACCCACTTGCAAGCCCCCCAATCATACCAGTGACCACCAGTAGCAATGTGCTTGATGATATCATGTGAAGCGAATGTGATGCAGGTGTCACAGCTAGGGGCTTGGCAATTGCTGTATACACAGGAGAGCCTGAAGACATGGTTGAAGCTCTCATAATGCTCAGTAGAGAACAGGATTGGTGGCCCAAATCATTGGATGTATGCCATCAGGTGGACCAAAAAGTGGAACTTTGACTTGGTAATGAGAATGCTGGGTGAACATTCTGCTGTGATGTTCAACAGGTCTTCTACAGCCCATGACAGATCAGCCTAAAAACCATTTACTAGTTAGTGCAACACCTATTAGAATGAACAATAAGACAGACCAGATACACATCCAGAATCTCAATCTTGGTATGCCACAACAATACCACCAACCCGCCTATTGTATTCCATGCCTGTAGGACTGATGATGGGACAAGGTCATAGATGATGAAGGGTATTACTTGTGCAAGGCTCTCGAAGTTTTTCCCAATCAAGCTTCCCTTGTACTGACAGATGTAGTCAGGAATCATGGATGGTGCATCGAGGCCCTCAGTACTGAGAGCTGTGAGCCTCATCTTGAATAGCTCCATTGCTTTTGCGTTCTCGATAAGGAGGACAGTCTGCAACCAGTGGTACTTCACTACACCAAGTAGAAATGTGTGAAGTACTTCAGTTGGTGTGTCCATATGGATGTTGACACCTATAAGTATAGTTGACATAGTTGACCTATGTATGATCAATTAGAGAGCTTACCTGGCATACCAAGGAGTGGGTTGATATATTCCTCAATGGATGTGCCACCGAGGATCTCGCTGAGAGTTGCTTCAAGTTCCTTTCTCACCTCGTCTTCACTTAACTCTTCTTTCCCAGCTGACTTTGTACAGAGTGACTTGCCAAGTTCAGCCAAGGTGTTGAGAATTGGGCATGTGCTCAAGTCTGAGATACTGCTTTCTGTTGTCACAGTCTTCAATTTCTCTGCTGCAGATGGGAGAAATGCTTGCTGTATCTGCAACAGGATCTCCTTCTTGGTATCTGCAGGTGTGCGAGGCTCTCCAGGCTATTTGAAATATAAATAAGTGATGATGAAATAGAAACCAAGTACTCAAAGGATGTGCCATACCTCAAACAATGCATTGAAGCCCTCTGCAGATTGCCGCATCTCCTTTGTGCCACCAACATGACATGTTCAGCAGAAATAGTTACACTGTAGACCAGCATGACTACATTCTTCTGCTTGCATTGGGTTGTTGCCACCAAGGAACAGAGCATATAGACACAAGAGAACCTGCTCATCATTTACACAATCAAATGCATCTACTCCTTCCTCAGCAGCAGTGCTTTAATAGAGTCAGAGTGTGGAATTGTTATAGTATGTACAGGCTACACACCATATAGACTGCTTCATTGCAGCCATCAGTTCCATTGGTGCAGCATGAGGAGATGATGTCACAAATCTGACACAAAATTCCTTCTCAATCAACTCCCATGGAAGGTTGGCATTTGACATGTGAAAATGCTGAGGTAGACAGTACCCCCTGTCCTTCTGCTTCAGCAGCTCATTGACAATGTAAACCTGGGAGCTGACCTTCACAGCTGGGGATACAATCTCACCTGGAAGATTGTCCAACATCTTTGAGGCATTCTGTACCTGCTCCATCTGACCTCCAGATTTTAGATGTGGGTAATCCATCATCGCCATGCAAGTGATTGGATTTGCATAATCCTGTTTATTGATGCAGTCAGAATGAAACAACCAAGGATTAAACAACAAGATTAAGACAACTTGTACCTTTGAGATAGCATGAGCAACATCATTGATGTAAAAGACATTGCCAGACAGTGAGACCACCTTGTGAGTGGGATCCCCAACAAGCTCTTGAATCTGTTCCAAGTGCATACTTTGATGGGACATTACAAGCATTCAAAACCTTTCCCCATGCAAGGATGGTGTCCTTCTGTGCCTCTGAGAAATGCAGAGTAGAGTTCTGTGAAGAAGATTGTGAGGGATCAGGCATAGTATGGGTACACGAAGGCAGAGGAGAGCCATGTGGATATTTGGGAGAGCTGTGTGGCCCCAGTGCAGCAGAACCACATGGCCCCAGTGCGGCAGAATTTCATGGCCCTGGTGAGGCAGAACTATGCAGCCCTGATGAGGCAGAACCATGCACCAGGCCTGGTGAGGGAGAGCACTGTTGAGAGCCAAATTGAGGTGGTGGAGAGTGGTGTATAGGTGAGGGAGAGCCATGGGTGGGTAGGATATAGTTGTGTGGGGGTGATGGAGGGCGATGCAAAGGTGGGGAACATGACCGATGCTGACTTGAACTAGGCACTGTGAAAGTGCTTGAGACACTGTGGCATGTTTGCACACACTCATGCTTGTTGGAGTTGGTATGAGCAAGGATGTGCTTCTTCTCATATGTGTTGTAGACCCCACTCTTCTTGGGACATATCAAGCATGCAAGTTGGGCCTCTCCCAGGATGTATGCGAGCTCTGAAGTGACGAGTGGTTAGTATTTCAGCTATCAAAGAGACATAAGTACTTGTTCGTGCACCTTCGTCCCGGATCAAGTCATCTATATCTTTTGGCATTGTGTGTGTATTATATGAGACAGGACAGAGTGTGAGTAATGAGGAAATAGCAGATGCACTACAGCAAAGGAGTGAATACTCATATATAGGAGCCAGTCTACATACAGGTAAGTGCTCATATGCTGGTGATGACAGCGCATACACACAACCTGCACTCAACCACCATTGCAACTGTCAGCAATCCCTGCCATTTTCTACCATGCCCTCTGTTCTTTCTGCAACAACCTCCCTGCTTGGCACTGTTCACCCTGATGGCAACTTGCCTCGGTTGGGGTTATCTGTCTCATTCCTAGGCAATCTTCCAGCTGGCCTTGACATTTGCAGCCTTGTAAGTACAAATAGCAGTGATGATCTCTGTGCTATAATATCCTGATTCATTTGTTCTTAGCCAATCCAGATAGCAATCTCATTCCCTAGTGAGCTAGGAGCATACACTTATCCTGCCCTCCAGCTCCTCCCTGAGCCAGTGGATGTGAGCAATGGTGACGTCAAGATATCTGACAATGATAAATGCACAGTGAGTCATACTGACTTAACACATAGTTTTCTCATCAATACCTCATGTGTTATCACAGATCTGCAATGGTATTGCCGGTACTCCACCTCCTTTTGCCCCTCTCCCTTCATTCTTTTGCACATCTGTGCAGGCAAGCTGGATTACACTCTATACTGAGATTGCAGCTTGGATGAAGGAGTATGTCAACAATCGGGAGTTGAAAACATGGGAGTGGGCATGAGATGCATACTGGATCGCCTTTGTCATGGCCTATCCCAACTTCCCTCGTGCTACCTGGCCAATGTGGGACCTTGTGGTCCAATTTGATGGCACGTTCATCAAAGAGTGGGTTGAACATCATGGCAGTAACTGCAGTGGTTGGCAGGGAGCTCACCACTCCATGGGGGAGGAGATGTTGGCTTGGTTCCATCAACATGTATCATTTGTACTGTAGACCTGCACTCCCATGTCACATTGTGTCTCCTGTATTCCTGTTCCCAATCCCCTCCTGTCATTGACATATGTTTTATCTACTGGACATGTGGTCCCATGTGTTGCTCCTTACTTGGCAAGACCGATATTGCTCTCTTGTATGTCAGATATGCAGTCTATCCCATATATCACTATATCTCATCCCTTTCACCGTAACTTATGGCACCGTTATCAGACTCTTGTTCACGATGGGGCTACCACCCCAGACCTCTCCAAGAGTTGAGCAACATATGGTGGAGGGGCCATGTCTGATTAACTATGAAATATCATGAGATAATCTATAAGATGATGCTCAGCCCTCTTATTGGTCAAAGATATCTGGGGATATCAAGGGCAAGAAATGCGCGCATGGTACAATAATTTCCATCAAGACACTGGGGACACATGAACATCACTTTGGTGTGTATCTTGTCATTCATGAATTACTGATGTGAGAAAAGATACACTGTAGAATCCATACATTGTCACGCTGTCTTCAACTTGCTTCAGTCCCTAGTATTGCCTATCACAGTATTCGTGGTAAGCTGTCATGGTGAAATTATATCAGGATGTGTGGTAGACAATAGTTGATGAGCCCATCTCTCTCCTGAATGATGTCATATGCAGGCTTGACAAGTGACAGACAAGTCACGCAGATTAGCACAAAATGCTGGTGGAACTGATCCAAGGACAAGCTCAGTAACAAGTAAAGGCATCCCTACTCACATCAGGAGATCCCCAATTCTCTTAGTTTCTTGGGACTTCTTAGTTTACTAGTGTGCCAAAAAGATTCGTCTACTGTGACTTGACATAAGCTCAGATCCTTCCGAGAATTTGCACGCCTATTGAGCTTATTTCCTCCATTTATCATACAAATTTTGAGAGCGAAAAACAAAGAATTGCTGCTACAGTAAACCGAGCGCAAGTGGGGTCTGCAGAGTGCTTAGGGAGCCCAGTGGCTGTGCATAAGCGCTGGGATTTGCTTAGGTGCTTAGGACTCCTTAGGACTTCTTAGGACCCACCTAAGAGACCTAAGAGAATCGGGCAAGTCCTGATGCATGAATGCGGGGACAGGCAAGGGAGGAGGTCGGCATGGGTACCGTTGTACCCCGCATATCTCCTGTCCGTTCGTGCATGGGGTTGATTATCCGCATTTGGCAAGCTGGGTACCACGATGACACCGGAAGGTTCGACTTTTGTGATTCAGGATACCCAAACGTACATAACGTATCCTGCGATATGTCGAGCATGCTTTCACCACTCTCACTACTCCTAAGCATCTATTCCTTCCGAGTCAGCAATTCAGTACCCCAACAAAGATTGCGAGATGACGTTGCACTCACATCACACGATGACCTCACGGTTAGACACCCTCATTCAACCAAAGGCGTCTTCGCCATGAGGGCAAGGATTTCCCAACCAATGTTAGCAGCCGCAATTGAGGTAATCTCGTCTGGTAAGACACGTTAGACGGCGAACGGCGGCTAGCATGCAAAACCGTACCCTGAGTGTCGTAGTCCGGAGCAACCTCAACAATATCAGCGCCGACGATCTTCAGCCCGGAGAGACCTTGAAGAATCTTCTTCATCTCCTACGAGATACAGATACGGTGAGTATAGATGACGCTCATACCATGCGATCAGGAGCGTACTCTGGTAGTGAGACCACCAATTTCGGGACTGGTAAGAAAGACGTCAGTGTGATCCAGATAATCGAGTTTGGAAAGGAAGCTCACGTTCCCGTCCTGCAATTATAGCAAGTGAGTCCCATGAATGTACTATGGTTAACGAGAAGAAGCACGTACGCAGGGGCCATGCCAGGATCGATGACATCAATGTCGAGCGTAACTGTACCAAAGGATGTCCACAAGGCCGAACAGGTTGGAACCACAAGACGCACTGTATACTGGATTATCGCCGACAGTTTCGCGAATCTTCTCGACGATACCCTGCCAGCCGATGTCCTCGGCATCCCAGGCCTGCGAAATGACCCAACCAAACTCGTAATCGTCGTCATAGTTTTGCCAACTATCAATCGCTCCACGGATACCAACATGCTGAAGGGCGCGTGAGTACAGCACTGACCATATAAGCGCTGCACCTCACGATGTTGGAGTTGTTCGGCGCGAGCAAGCCCTCATTATGCGCGTACCAGAAGTAGCTCCCGTGGCCAACGGGGATCTCCTCGCCTGGAAGCCAGGGACTATCCTATAGGAACAGCTCAATCATGGTGTGATGACCTACTAAGGATAACCTGGCTTACAGGCATCGGCTTCGGTTTCCGTGTGTCTATATTCACGCAACTCAGTGTAGTATCATCAACATTGATACGATCGCCCTACCGAGGTGACTGTCAAAGTGAACCACGCTGACGGGACCGTAAACGCTGGCGACACCTCGCAGAAGTGGGAGTGTGATGGTATGGTCACCGCCCTGCACTTTCGTCAAGCAACGTCTCGACATGACTTGAAGAGCGCACCAAGGTCAAAACACGGGGATGGAATTGGCCGTCCTTAGCGATGCTCTTCCCCGAGTGCGTTCGCAGACTCGTGCCGGACAAGAGGGCTGCGTTCGCCAGCTCGAGCTGGCGCAGTGCGACCTTATTGTCGGTGAGAACCATAGCTGGAATACATTTTCAGCACAGTCACACTGGCAGGTGTCTGCGGAGTACTCACGGACGTCACCGCAATCCACGACCTCGAGATGGTCAGAGACGCGGATTTTCGCTGGAACGTTGATCCTGTTGACTCCGATACGGCGAGAACCCTTTCGAATACCGTTCGGTCCAAAACGTGCACTAGTCACACGGACGCATGTAAGAGAACGTCAAAACATGACCGATGGTGGTGTAACTCACCCAGGACGGAAGCTAGTTGCGGTATCAAATGGTGCACCAATGATGGCGACATCGTAGCCGGCACCCTCATCAACACCGAAGCACCTCAGAGGAGCGGCGTTGGCGAACGTTGTCAAACCATTCCAGGCCGTCCGGGCCCACATCTCATTCGACATGTCGTCACCATAAGCCGCGAATATCTCCGTGAAGTTGAGCGAGTTGTAGTTTTCCGAGTTGACGACGCTGATAGGATACTGAATACCACCCAGCACCCGAGCGGTCAGACTCGCGAGAAAGACGACAGTGCCGAGACGAGACAAAGACATGGCTAGTAGTAATGGAGTCGGAGTGTCGTCACTGTCAGTGTGTCGACGAATTCGCTTCTCTTGAGCATCATCGCCTGGATATATATAGTCGTGTTCTCAGGGGAAAGAGATAACAAGCGTACTTCCGTTATCTCTCGGCAGTGCCCTGGTGCGGGGAGGCGATTGCGAAGATGACTGAATTTACGATAAGAGATGGCACTAGCACTTGATCAGCATCATAAGTACTAACTAATAGCACTGAGTACAGAGTTTTGCCAGAGGCGCGATAACGGCAAGTCGGGCGACAACGGAGTTCACCACCGATCTATACGACTATCGTCAACTTGCGATGTGCCGCTCGTTGGCTAGGCACAGTCTCATATTGTGGCCCAATGGCTCTTACTCTATGGCCCCGTTACTCTATGGCTGTACAACTTGAAGGTCAGAATGGAGGCATGGGATATACGATCTGGTCCATACAGAGAGCTCTTGGGGTGACCATGCGTTAGAATCGACCGGCATGACTTGGCGGTTAAACGTTAAACCTTTACATCTGTGGTCTCGTTCAATTTATTTGTCATCTTAGCGCTCATGGATAGTAACATAGTTTTGGCCTTGGCCGCGACCCTCGCAACCTCTCCCCTAATTCTTCAAGTTTTTGGGAGCTCCTGGCTGCTTATGTTTGGTTGGATGTCGTCGACGTACCACCAGATACCCTCGCTGGCATATCAGAGGGATATCCTGCCGCAGCCCATCACTACCCGTTTCCGACATTCTTTGGTCTGGCATTATTTCCAGACATGTCTACACCAACACGCCCCGCAGTCTGAGAAGTGTACACTATCCCGTAGGAGGCCATCTCGCGGTGATGAAGACCCTCGCCACTGACTCCAATGTCATCGCGTGTGGTGTAGCGGGAGAGGGCATCGGGGCTTGGGGAAAGGGCTGGTACTTCAAGTGAGACATTTTGTCATTCGTGCATATACCATACGAGACTTCAGCTATATCTCAGGCCCGGAAGCCAAATTACCACCTTTTCCAACTATTTCTCCAATGCATCTACCATCGCCGTTTCAACGGCGTCATCGGAGTTGCTAGATTGACAGTTGGTCCCTCCGGCATCCTCGAGCCACAAAGCCGAGCTCGCACAATAGACAGTGTTCCCGTGGACAATCGGTGGTGATATGCGACTTTGCGAGTTCCGTATCGGCATCGTGTAGTGCATGACCTGTACAAGCGGGTTCGTGTACGAGTTGATAATATGTGTCTCCAATCCGCTGAACAGTGTCCGATCGTAGACTCTTCAGCAACGTGTCAGTGTTGATGCACAGCTGGGAATGAGCGAAGAACATACCCAAATCAAGATCCTCGACGCCGAATTTGGAATAAACAATCTCCACCTTGCGGTAGCACTTCGGGACGTCTTGATCTTGATCGCGCTCAACGCTTGCTGCGGAATCTTTGGGGGAGACGGGAAGTACATGGGCGTCGGGATAAAGTCGGCCGACCACGAGGAAAGCAGGAGATTATTGTAGAAGGGCATGCTGACCGAGTTCAGAGGACTGACGCTGCATGAGCTAGTGGACAATCTTTGAACGACGAGGGACTTACGTCATGTCAGTCCAATCGACCTCTGACAATGGCTCAGGTGTGTCTAGCCGTTCCATTAGCTCACTCTCGAAGCCTTTGAATAGCAGCATCACCTCTTCCGCAGCTGAGAGCAAATGCATCGCACCGTCGGAATCTCCGAAGGCCATGTATGCCGCGCTCGGTGATAGTTGCGACAGACGTGATATAGGAGGGCGCATAGCCGTCAGTTCATGCGTAGGCAAGCACTCGGGGAAGGTGCCAAGTTCACTAGAATTTTGGGACAGACGGCGGAGAAGCATTACCATGACTACGCCGGCTGGAGAAATTGACTGACCTGGTAGTATACATTCATGCTCGGGTCGCCGTGTCTACGATCTGCACGAGACCTTGGTTGGAAGTAATTGCAAGCGTAGACGGACGATTCGAGAACCTAGTGATAAGTGCGGGTCCGGTGGAGGATGGTATCGGAGATAGTGTCTTTAGATTGCGCAAGCCATAGATCTTGACCAAATGATCGGGGTAAGGACGTCCTTGACCGGCGCCAGTCAATACGACGCGACGACCTGGAGCATACAACATCTTACCAGATACTGAGAGTGGTATATAAGAGCGTGGAAGTGGTCTCAATTCCTTGAATACCACTCATGTGCGCCTTGCCCGTGCTTGACCCATATGAGCGAGTAGAAGCATCGCCAGAAACGAAATACGTCTGTGACTGTTCAGAAGTAGTAACTTCTGCAAGACCGTAGGGGTACTAGCACAAAGTAAGGACGTACACTCATCCATGTTGCTTGTGCTGACCACATTCACAGTCAACAATGCTATCGAGTTCATGGACTACGGGCGAGAAAGTGCAGGCTGAACTACGCGCGCATGATCCAGATGTTCCATCGCTTCCTCCTCGATCAACTTCAGCTCCGAGGGCAACTCCTTTCCGCACAACCCCAGCCTGCTCCCTAACTCCGCTCCCGTCGATCTGCTTTCCCCAGCTCCGGCATCGATAACACAGCTTCTCAGAGTCGATGCCAAGAACACATGCACCAGCTGTCGTGCAGTACGCGAGTAGGAGAAAATGACGCACCTGATCCCCGTGCGGAGATCTTCGAGCAACGACCTGGCGAGCGAGATGTACTTTGCGTCGATTCTGCAGAAAATGCTCCTGAGGCAGACGACGCACAAGACGACGGGTCAGACGTACAAGCAGTTTGCGACTTTCGAGAGCAGGAGGTCGATACTCACGCGGGACTTGCCCCCGATCTTAGCGGTCAACGCGGCGATACATAACGATGGACTAGGGATCAGCGGAGGTAGACGTTCTTGAAACCCAGGATTGAGCTGAGGGGACAGGTGGAAGGCATGGATGATCCCGAGACGGTGGTGTATGTCGCTCAGGTTGTAGCGAAGGATGCGCATTCGCATTTTGGTGCTATCGTAGGTCAGTTCGCTGTGAGGTGACACGTGATACTGACTGTATCACAGAGGAAGAGCTGTTGAGCATCCCTTCGGGCTGGAAGGTGAGTCCTAGACTACCACCAAGTACAACTTTTGTTTATGACTTCTGTATCAGGTTCCGGCCGACGGCCATCTTATAATTGGAGCGCGTCGATCGACTTGACTTGAGCGGGCTGCTAGACAAGATGGAACATACCATCCTCTGTAAGGACACGAACATTGTGATGTTGGTCCAGTTTTACTTTCTCTCTCGTTTCTCGGTCGAGGTTGTTCATGACATGTCAAGTTTTGCCGCGCTCTCAAACACGACACGGCGGAGACGGCCCTCGTCCCAAATGGTGTACCTGAAACATTTGATCACGATTACAGACCTGGACTAAGCTTACTTCATGGCCAGGTTAAAACTACTTAAAATGCTTCTTCCCTTCATACATCCTTGGCGAAATATTCGCGGCCGGTCTTGGGCCCTGGGATAGAGGGACCAGGACCTTTCGGCTTCGGGCGATGTGTGTCTACTGCACCTATGGGAAGAGTGTATCGTTCCTCATCACACCCATAGGCCTTGGGTGTGAGCTTGATGACTGTATGTAGCGGGATTTTAATGTAGGGAAGATCCGCCTGCGGTAGATCGTGGAAGTACGCGTAGAGGCAGCGGAGGATAGCCTGTGGAGAAGCGCATTGGAGAGATAGATACACAAGAAGGGGGAATACGTACCTGATGGCCTATGATTAGAATGTTCTCTTGTCTTTCAAGCTCCATGATGACCGGCTCAAGACGAACGACAACGTCACGATACGACTCGCCGCCTGAGATACGCATCAGCTCATATAGACAACAATGGAAGGACGATAATCGTTCACCTCGATACCGATAGTTGAATTTGTCTTCATCGCGATTGGCGAAATCCTCGGGGTACGCTTGCTACAGCATTCTTAGCTGGGATGAACAGTCCACCACCAGCAGGCTTACCTCAATCTCTTCATATGTCATCCCGTCGCATACGCCCGCATCGAGTTCATCGAGAGACTTCCATGTCAACTTAGGGTAGGGCGAGAATTGGGCTGTCTGGATCGTGCGTTGAAGTGTCGATGTCCAAACCTGGATGTTGCGTCGATAGTGAACCCAACCGAGTCATAAGACATAACGGTACATACAGTAAGCGGCGCGTCACCGATGTTATCTGTAATAAGTGCTGGAAGGGCTTTTGCATAGTGCATGCCTCGCTCAGAGAGCGGCGAATCACCGCCAATCTTGCCCTCCACATTGAACTGACTCTCTCCGTGCTATGATATTATGAGCGATGAGTGCATTAGTGTGCAGCGATAGGGTACGTACTCGAGAGAAGAATATGCTCCGTGGCTTGAGGTGCAAGTTCATAAGATAAAAGGCGATGCGACTCTGCAGGTAGCCGTGGATATGGCAGAGAGTCACCTGGCTTCCAACGTTCTTGATGCGAAGGTAAGACAAGTGGGGCTCGGTGATCGTCTCGTATACAGCCTCGTATTCACGGATGCGCCGCTCGAAATCCGCTTTCGCCTCCTCACGAGACATGTCTTTGTAGTCAGGGTCTCCGGAAGATACCTTTAGAGCGATGTTCGCAGCGATAATGGCGGGATCATCGCAAACCGACTCTAGGAATATCACAACCAATCCAGGCTCGCGTGCTACGCGCTCGACGATCTTCTGTCTGTGCGCCGCTTATCAGGACGATAGCGAAAAGTCGTCTTCAAGAATGAAAAGGCACACCTGCGGCTGCGAGTACTGTTTGTTGCATCTGGAAAAGCCGTTGGCTTAGCTAAAACAGATCGATTGCTTGAAACCAACATACCGTGAATTCCGACATTTCCGCCTTCCTTGAGCCATTGAATGAGCATCTCGAGACTGTCAGTTGCAAGTTGGTCTCGCAGCCTTGTCGCCTCGACGTTGTCATGGCTGAAGTACGATGCTGTGTGGTCTTCTCGCTTCCCACTCCTGAGGATGATATTGAGCAAAGCAGTGCAAAGGCGCGTAGCCGACGGACGCTCACTGTTGGGCTTTCTGGCGTGCGCGCGATCGACGTAGTTGACCCACGTTGAATACCTGACAACGACAATTGAAGCTCGAGCTTCCCATACATCATGATACTGTAAGGTTCAGTGCGTACCTTGATGTCGTACTCGAGCCACTTTCGAGAGACATATCAGAGCGACTAATGAATATAGTTGTGCATGGGCGCAGACCTTGAGATAGCGCATCAGCTTGTTGCTCAGATAGGATTTCCCTCGCGCGGGTAATCCAACCTACAAGGCTTCGGTAAGAAGCTTCAAGATCATATAAGATTGCTTCAAGATCGTACCATCGCGAGCACGATCTTGGCCTCGGAATAGTCGGGTTTCGCGACTGGGGGCATTTAGCAGCAGAGGCTTTGAGTGTGGTTATGATACATACCCTTCCCGCCGATGCCAACTACCGATCGAGGAGGGGTAGAGTCCTGTGACATGATTCTACTAGCAGCGTTGGATTGGTCAAATTGCTTCAGCCTGTACTGCACATTAGAGTCCGATAGGCTGACAAGTACGGTAGCGTACATGGGACCTCCTGCACCAAATACTGCTGGTGGTGAACCCACATCTCGGATAGGAGCGTCGACATCGCGCGAGACGGTGATGGTGATGTTGGCCTCGGTCGCATTCTCAGACATGTCCTTGAGGACACCGTCAACCGCGGCCAGTTCACGGTCGGTGAGCCGGGCAAGGCCTTTATCTGGAGTATCCGTAGCTGACATCTAGGTCAAAAGTCCAGTGAAGAAATCTATGGGGGGTGAGAAAGGGGAGGAAAGGAGGGGAGGACTAGGGCAGGGCTGTGGTGGCTGAACGTGAAGGACATGAGATCCGGAAAAGACGCGTCCGATGCTCCGGAAGGCGCGTCTCGTCTTTGCTCCGCGCCGCCATGTCTACTACCTCTTCTCCCTCTCTCGCCGCGACCATATCCACTCAGGGCTTCCACTTTACGCTCTCTACCACCGTACACATTCCATCTCCGTCCAAGTACGATACATGCTCCCTCCATCTCCTCCATGTGCTCGATTCTCACGTCTACGCCGACCAGTACGAGCTTGCACAACGTCCAGACTACACCATCTCCTTCTGGGGCACTTCTGATCTCGAGCGACCTGTTTCTGCCATCGCTCCTGACAATACCCTTTTGCTCTTGGCTGTCCATCCCGCGCGGTATCTGACTGCACAGAGTACGAATGTCACTCTCGACGTGCCTTTGCATGCTCGCTACGGCAGGCCAGCAGCCGCGTCAGGTCCCCCAACTTCGCCATTCAACTGAAGCAGCCTATTGGCTTTTTCTCTTGCGCCGGGTCACAGGACAGTAAGCCGGGACAAGCCACGCAGCTACCCGCTACAACTGACATGAATCTAGCTGTCTTTCCCGTTCCAGACGCCTTGCGGCCGTACACTTCCCTCCCTGGATGGCCGTCTTCACCTATGTTTCCCATTACGCTCACACCCTCAAGTGATAGCTTGAAGGTGATCGTGCCGGTCGGAAAGCTTGATGATTTAGCTTGGGTGGATGTTGGCACTGCTGTCGTCATGATAGCTATGTTCTTCTATCTCCTCGCCGCCTCCATACGCACTGCACGGAGACTGTCCACCAAGTCTTCCGCGAAAACAGATTGATAAACAGGCAAAAAGCAAGAGTCAGTACAGTACGCAACGCGGATAGGTCTACCGTAGTGCTAATATAGATCGTCGAAACCAATGTCCAGATGCTGTAAGCAATGCGATGATCGTCATGGTCTTGTGGGATAGATGCGCAGGGCGTTGATATGCCTGAAGGAGTCTCTGCCGCGCTGCTCGTGCTTCCTTCTCCTCCGCTCGACATGCCGACCGCGTCGCTCAACCGCCATCAAGACAGTAGGGACGTCCGGACGTTCCACAGGGAGCAAAAGGATGTCCATGTCCATAGTCATCATGTGATGACGCACCGTCGCTGCTTGACCATCTTCCCCCACTTCCCCCGCATACTCTCCTTCAACGCAAGGTTGAACACCTCCTTCACGTTATCGCCCGTCTTCGCCGAACACTCGATATATTTCGCGCCGATTTCCCGCGCCACCATCGCCCCTTGCTCCGTCGTGACCGGGACTTGACCCTGTGCGCTGAGCATCCGTCGCGTTTGCTCATCTCTCCGTAAATCGGTCTTTGTCGCTACAAGAATGAGGGGCACGTTCTCGCAAAAGTGCGCGACCTCAGGGTACCACTGAATGTCGGACGGACGCGTGAATGGGCACGTAGTGTAGACCATAATCAGCCAGGTGAAACCCATACCTTGTCCTGCACGTTCCCCAGACTGACTGGGAAGTCCACGGAGAAGACTATCAAGATGACATTGCTCTCCGGATAACTGAGTGGTCGTAGTCGATCGTACTCCTCCTGTCCAGCCGTATCCCACAGCGCGAGTTCGACGAGCTTGCCATCAAAGTTGACGAGCGTCACGTAGTTCTCGAACACAGTTGGGATATACGCCTTTGTGGCGCGTCAGAACATATGCTCGCCTTGCTAAGACGATGGGTCCGTGGTGCACGCACCTCAGGGAAGCGATTCTCTGCGTAGACAATGAGCAGACACGTCTTGCCGCAACCGCCTTCACAGTCTACCGTTCAATGTGATCTGTAAAGAACGCGAAGTATTGCGCACGTACCGTCACCAACTACCACGAGCTTGCGCTTGATATCCGGCCTACGCGGCGGTCCAGAGGATTCGCCGGGGTTGTAAGGAGTGGCCATGGTATGTTAAACGTAGAGAGGAGTGGGGTGTTTAGGGTCAAGCGGCCGTGGGGGGTTATGAACGCGCAGGCCGACAGGGGCGAGGTAGCTCGTGCAAGAGATGCAAAACGATTGTGGGGAACAAGGGAGAGCAAGCGGGAAGAAAGAGAAAGGAGGTGCGAATGCTGGGGTGGCAAGTGGCGGTTCGGGTCGCGGTGTGCACTGTGGTTGTGTCTTTGGTCACGTGCCTCGCGCGTTCATTCCTCTTAGCGCGCCAATTAATATTCAATGTCTAACGTTGACATATCGTATCTCTGCAAACGGCAGACTAGCAAGCGTACAGATGGAACCCCAAACAATGTCCAAGATCAACCTTAACCCACAACGCTCTACTGGTTCGCACACTGCACCCGTGGATGCTCGTCATCCTCGTCCATCGCGTCCTCTGCCGCCCGCTGCCGCTGCCGCGGGTCAACCTCGTCCAGTTCGACATCCTCGAGATGAATACTTGACGGGAACTTCTCGACAGGTATACGTGGCGGCAACGCCTGTTCAAGCAGCGGGATGATAGAAGGGTCGATATGGTCGGGGAATTTGACAGAAATTCTGACGAATAGATCGCCAGGCTCGTGGTGTCGCTGTGAAGGCATACCCTGACCACGAATAACCTTCAAGTCATCTGCAACGCGTGATGAGCATGCGAGCTAAAGAGTCATACAACTACCGAATGTACGCACCGTGCTTCAGGACTTCACCAGGAGCGATGTTGACGATCAATGCCCGGTCATCGAGATGGCGGATCGCAAATCGACCGCCACCCAACGCAGTCAAGAGATCGACTTCCTGTTCGAAGAACAAGTCGTTCTCCTGACGCTTGAACCGCTCGTGCGTCTTCTCCTCGATGACAATGATGACATCTCCGGGGGTGACGCCTGGCGCCTGGTCGCTCTCGCCACGGAAGGTGATGGTCTGGCCGCCGCGCATGCCCTTGTCGATGTGCACCTCGAGCATCTTCTTTTCTGAGACAACCTTGCGACCGTTGCAAGTCTTGCACTTGTCCTTGTGGTTGATGATCTCGCCCGTGCCCGTGCACTCGTCGCACTGCTGCTGGATCTGCTGAATCATCGGACCCATCTGCCTGAGCGTGACCTTGACACCCCGCCCCGAACACGACGTGCACTGGCGGACTGCACCCTCCTTGCCACCCTTGCCATTGCACTTGGTGCAAATAACGTTCCTTGTGAGTGCGAGTTTGGTTGTCTTTCCCTTATATAGATCTTCGAGGGAGACGTTGACGCGGTGAACAAGGTCCTTTGTCTTGCGCGGGCCTTGGGAGCGTGAGGGACCTCCACCACCAAAGAAGCCACCGCCACCAAAGAGTTGAGAGAAGAGGTCCTTGAGGGGTGAATGAGACATGGGCCAGTTAAGTCGAGAATGATGAAAGGACGTACTTGTGGGTCCATACCACCCATGCCACCCGCATCGCTGAGACCTGCCTCTCCTCGTTGATCGTAGACGGCTCGCTTGTCAGAGTCGGAGAGAATTTCATAGCTAGACAAGTGGCGGGAGGTGAGAGGGAGAGACGGGTGCGAAAGGTGAGGAATAAAATGACGTACGCGTGGGTCACTTCCTTGAACAGTTCTGGGTCTCCGCCCTTGTCTGGATGCAGGCGTAGCGCCCTAAAACGTCACGGGTGAGCACATATGTTCTAGTCTGGGACTCGAGAACGGGGTAAGGACTTTTTGCGATATGCCTTCTTGAGCTCTGCTTCGGAAGCATCGGGGGAGACATCAAGGAGATCGTAGAACTTGCTGTGGCAGAAGAGGGGGTCAATGGGCCGGTAAGGGAAAGCTTGTTTGGCTGGACATACGTTTCCTTGACCATGACTGGGTCGGAGGACAGGGGAGTGGTGGAAAGTGGGTGTAGGAGGTGGGGGACGATGGAGCGAGGAAAAAGTGGGCAGTCTTGGGGCGAGGAGAGGCGATAAAAGGTGTCCGGGACTGTGGAAGGCAGTCGAATCTCCTCGAATCTTCACGACCCATTTGGGCGTCCTTGTCCCAGAATGGCAGGGCGCGCACGAACGCCGACCGAGCACAGCCGCCAGCGTCTTTGAACGTTGTACTGTAACATGCATTACTACTACCACTACCAGTCGTCTACTCTACACAGTGCACACCGCATCCCCATTCAATTTATACCTCGCCTAGAGACCCTTGGACACGTCCGGATACACATCGAACCGCCGCTGCGTCGTCACCGGGATCCCTGCCCGCGCCGAGTGGAACACGTCCGGATCTGGCATTCCCTCACTCAGCATCCATCGCAGCAAAACAGACGCGTGGGCCGGCTTACCAATGTGCGCATACACGATGTCCTCTTCGTCCTCCGTCTCTGCAATTACCTTTCCCCTGTTCTCTCTACTCAGATAAGCAATTCCTCTAAAGTGTTCGCTCACTCACATCGGGTCCACGACCATCGAGTGTCCCCACTGCAGCAACATCGTCAGTCCGGTATAATTATCAGCTGTGCGGATTCTTACGGCATGGTAGCTCTGATCCAGATCGCGCGCTGGACTGCACATCGAAAAGTATACTTGGTTGTCGACCGCCCTGAGACCCTCCTCAGTCATTCACACCACATCAAGACGAGGACGAGGAGAAGACGCACCGAGCCCGCTGCAGTAACTCCCAGTGCAGCGGTCCAGTCGTTGTGTTAAATGCAGATGGATATATCAATACGTGACAACCTGCGATCAACTGCTCTTGAGCATAGCAATCGTCCTCAGTGCTTAATACGGCGCACCTTGTCTCGCGCTTGTCATAGCGAGCTCAGGGAAGCGCACGTCATAGCAAATACCCAGGCCAATCCGCGCGAATTCTACCTGCTATCAATCGATAGCAGTCAATGCCTCGTAAATAGACTCACCGGTGTCAAATTTGTTAATAGTGCTTCCCGCACTTAACGTCTCGCTTTCCTAGAGAGAGACTTGGCATGACAGACAGACTAAGCGCCGTCCATGCGAGACTTACCTTGAATTTGATCTTTCCGGGGATGTCAATGTCGAACAAATGCACCTTGCGGTGTACGGCGACGAGCTCTCCTGCCCTAGTTCTTCAGCAGATGTAACCCTTGTCAATCTGCCTTGAGTGGGTCACCTTGGGGGAGTACACGGTAGCGGTGTTAAAGAGCTTGCCCGTTCCCGCCTCACGCTCCGGGATCGAGCCTGCACACTAAGCATGGCGCTAGGATACAAGGTTGGAATCCACATACCTCCGATGAGCCAGACGCCTTCCTCCTTGGCAGCAGCAGAGAGCAGCTTGACGCTCTGACTCTCGGACGCTGCGATCTCATACTTCTCTCCCGGCGTGTAGCCAATGGTCTCGGCGTAAACAGGGAAGTGGACGTGCCCATACAGCGAATTGAAGCATTCCTACCCGGCCCGTCAGATTCAGCCGCGTCTCACGCCTACATGCAACACCACTCACCGGTAGGACGACCAGATCAGGCTTGGGCTTCGTACCCCCGTTCCCACTGGCCGCTTTCTTTATCATCTCCCTGGCATGCTTGAGGTTCGCTGATTGCAGTACCAGGAGAACAGGCATCACCATTTGGTACGAGAGATCGGTAGCCACAGTACTACACACCGTCCTTGTCTGGCCCGACGTGTCCAAGCTGGATGAGAGCGAGGTTGAAGGGCTTGAAGGTGGGGGCGGCAGCGGACGACATAGTGCGAGGGAGAAAAGTGGATGTGCGAGGAGAGAGACGAGATAGAGAGTGGGAGAGAATGCGGAGCATGCGAGCAAGCTTAGGCAGACGAGTTCACGAACGGAGAATAGGTGGAAAGTCAAACACTCGCCTGACACATTTCGGATGCCAGCGTCATTCGGTGCCGGCCCGGGATTCCGTCAAACACGGATCAGGCACGAGAAATAATCGAGATAGAGATCTACGCAGTTCACTGCAAAGATCGCATCCTTTGCGAGGTCAGGAAAGGGATGGGAAATAGAAAACAAAAATAAAAAGTTTCGCGCGGTGAGATAAACCCCTTAGACCTGCGAAAATAGGCCTCCAACGCCGTTCCAGGGCAGGTAAATCAGGTTTACCTATGTCTGTAAACCTAACCCACCGAACCTTGCGAAACTGAGCAAGCTCATCGTTTCTCCAAGGTTTCTGGGTGGAGGAAAGGATGCCTCCGTTCCAGTGGTTCCTCCTCTAGTACATCATGGTAGGGACTGCAACCTAGCGAGTGCTGGTACCTAGATCATCAGGGATATGTTATCGGACATATAATGGTCTGATATTCTATCATTGGTGGTCTACCATGCAGTGCGTGCAGGCAGTAGAACAAGTATGAGTGAAGTTAATTTTGAAGAAGCGTGCGGAAAGATATAAATCAGTCAGTACTGATGAGACTGCGGCTACTGCGAAGATGAAATTAGATGAACGGTGTCAAAGCAATCAACCCTCAGAAAATCGCTGTTCGTCGTTATACGTGTTCAATGACATCCACGGGCGAATGCAAGAATAGAAGGTATTATGCGTAGAAAGGGTCTGCGAGCGGCGGTTGGCAAGGACTAGGGCAGATGAAGGCGGAGTATCAAGCATACGCCTACAGTGACTCGGTCGGGAGTCTCCTGGCTTGCAATAATCCTCTTCGAGGGTAGTTCGAGGTTACACAGAAGATACGAACAGCGCCGACGCCGATGACGTCTCCAAGGCGAAACCCAGAATGGTCCTCCGTGGCTCCTAAACAGGTCTGCCTTCCTGGAGCATCCAGTCTCCATACTGAAATCCCGATCATTGAGAGGGCCAACGACTGGACTTATCGTGGTGGCGCCGTGGACAAGAAGACTATGTATCCTATGCGCGGGCATCCTAGGACACCGATCAAGCTGCAGGCAATATTCACATGGTCCGACGAATGAAGAATAACATCATTGGTGGCTACTTGAGCAAAAGAATTTGGAGCAAGCCATCATCAGTTCGCCTTGTGGTGGGAGAGAGGATGCTGGTGGACGCTAGCATCATATCATCAGGCGAGCCCTAGTAGTAATAAGTAGATAGGAAACTGATTCGCAAATTTGTTGGCGAGGTCAGGCGGAAGGGGGCGAAAGCGAGGACAATGTTCACAATGGGCAAGATGAATCGGGAACAGGGGCCATCGAGATAGAGATCTGAGTGTAGGGATCGATGGCCGGGCGGGGGTCGCTCTCAGCTTCAGCTCTCTCCTTCTTCCTCAAAGTCCAGGTCAGTCCTCCCCGTGCTATCGGCGACACACAACACTTCCAACTGCTTCCACATCGCGATGCCTGTCCTTGTCGTCTACAATCCCGTCTCGGGAGATCGCTCCTCCAAGGCCCTCTTCGACCAGCACGTCCTTCCTCTCCTCACCGCTCACCACATCACCCCAAGCAAGATCGTCGCAACAGAGAGCACCGGCCATGCAGGCACAATCGTCGCAGACTTCCTCGCCTCTCTCCCACAATCCCCACAAACAGATCCCGTGACGGTCGTTCTGGGCTCGGGCGACGGCACTCTCCACGAGCTCATCAACGTTCTCAACTCCTCGGCCAGCAGCAAGCCCCTCCCGCGCATCCATCTCGCCCTTGTCCCATGCGGCACCGCGAATGCCCTCTATTCCTCCCTATTCCCTCCCACTCCTTCCGACGACCCCGTCCAATACAAGCTCAAGTCCGTCCAAGCCTTCGTCTCCCTCAACCCCCGCTCCGTCCCACTCAACCTCGCCGTCTCCGTCTTCTCTCCCCCACCCGTGACCACGCCCGGCGTCCCCCATCCTCCCCCGCAGGTCTCCATCTCCGTCGTAGTCGCATCCACCTCGCTTCATGCCTCCATCCTGCACGACTCTGAGGCCCTTCGCGCCTCTGACCCCAGCATGGAACGCTTCAAAACTGCCGCCCGCCAAAACATCACCCGCTGGTACGCCGCCTCCGTCAAGCTCTTCCCCGCGAGGGCGCAGGTGTCGTCGAAGTGTACGATCCATCTCTCGGCGCATTCGTCCCGCATGAGTTCAGCTCGGAAGACGAGCCGATCGTTGACCTGGGAGGCCCATTCGCGTACTTCCTTTCTACAGTCAACGTCGATCGCCTCGAGCCTGCATTTCGTATTACCCCTAAGGCCAAGGATGTGTCGAGCCCGCAGGAGAAGTCTGCTGCGCTCGACGTGATCATCGTCCGGCCGTCGAGAGACCCCACGTACGAGATGGACTCTGAAGAAGCGAGAGCTGCGTTCGCGGAGAAGGCAGGCGCGGTGTTAGGTGCTGCGTATCAGGATGGCGCACATATTGCATTGCGGTACGACGCACAGGGCAAGATCACCACCGAGGGAACCGGGCCGACAGTAGTCGAATATATACGTTGCGGAGGCTGGGAATGGGAACCGGTGAGTCGGGTCAATGTGCGATTGCGTACCTCACTCAGTGCTCTCGCCGCCAGGATGAGATCGACGAGAGAGCACACTTGGTTTGCGCTGATGGAGACATCCTCACAATACCCAAGGGAGGAAAGGCAAGGACCACGGCTGCGACGCCGATCGGCGACACGTCTGGCTTCGCACTGTACGCTTAGACCGCACAGAGACTACGGACGCGCGGGGTGTGGACGCCATGCGGACGCTGTACGTTATACAGACGCACTAGAATCATGTATCATCATTCGAGTTGCTGGGTTCTCCGTCAATATACACCGAGATTCATGAAGTGCTTCGCCTAACGTCAGCCGGGTATAAGGATAGTCCGTGTGTTGCACTTATGCAGTAACATTGTGGCCAGCGAATATCTTGCCGACGACTTCTTTGGCCTTCTCATGCACCTCGTCAATGGTCGCTGTCGCGTCAATCTGGCAGGTGCATTAAGGAAGGAAGGAACTCTGAGAGCGAGAGAACGGAAGACGCACGGTGGCAACCTTGCTTTGCTTGCTGTAGTGCTCGATGACAGGCATGGTCTGCTCCTTGTAGACACCTTGAAATGAATGTAAGCGGTGTGAAACAGGGACTAAGGCAAGGACTGACGGAATCGCTTCTTGATGCTCTCCTCGTTGTCATCCTCGCGGCCGCTTGTCTTGCCGCGCTCGAGGAGACGCTTGAGCATCTCTTCCTCGGTTGTGGTGAAGAACAGGACCATGGACGATTGACAGACCTGGGGATGCCTGGTATGTTAGAGTACGATGTGACAGCAACAATGTCTCAAGCAACGCACGTCCTCATCAAACTTGACTGCCTGGTCCATCTTGCGGGGGAAACCATCGATGAGGAAACGACCCTTGCCGTCCTGCCAGCCCTCGCCCTCGTGCTTCTGTGCGAGAGCAGCACGCATGGCATTCTCGAGGAGTTTGATGGTGACCTCCATAGGGACGATCTGACCCTCACGAATGTACTTGCGGATCATCTCGCCATACTCGGAGCCTTCGCGGTTCTGCTCCGCGCGAAGAAGGTCACCAGCTGGAGATGAGGAATGTATCGAGGAGCGGAGCGGATGTGACAGACTGAGAACTCCGAGGATTGGAGGGCGGAGGGATTGGTTTACGTACCAGAAAGGTGGCAGAAGCCAAAGTCGTTGACGAGATTCGCGCACTGAGTGCCCTTGCCTGGAGCGGGTGACAAGTGAGAGTTGGAGACATGGATCAGGGGGCGATAGAGGACGTACCCGCGCCAGGACCTCCGAGGACGAAGAGGACAGTAACATTGGTGTGGTCGAAGGCTTGCGTCTGTGAAGAAGAGCGTTCTGAATGTGGGTGAGGAGGGTCGTGCTTGTGCTTGCTGAGGTGGAGAGCGTCAGCAATCTTGTCGACGATGGCAGGCATGGCGATCAGGGATCTCGATGGCGGGGAGGGACGAGGGGATGGTCGTGCTGGCGGGGTTGGGCAGAGGCGGGGTGTGTCGCTGCTCTGTGTTTGAGCGTGGCGTAGAATGCAACGAAGGAGAGGGCAGAGATGGCGAGGAAGAGGAGAGGATTAGGAGCCTTGTTCTGAGGAGGCATCCCCTTCTGCAGCCTGCAGTGTAGCTCGAGCGGAGACCGGGACGCGCTCCCAGGCGCCCAAACACCTCAGAATCCGCGCGCACGTGCTCGACGCGTCCTCCTCCTCCTCCTCCTCCTCCGAGCCGCAGCCACAGCTCAGCTCGCACAATGGACGTCCGCCACTCGCACGGAACAGACGTCTTCGTTGTCCGTGCCTGCTACGAAGACGACGCCGCAGACCTCATCGCACTCGGCGGCGCGCACTCCGTCGAGGTCCTCCTCCTCGTGAGTCCTCCACCACATTCCGCTGCCCGCAATCTTCATTCCTCAGCCCGTCCTTGCCCAGTCAGAAGACTCGTGCAAAACAATCGCAAGCTTCCACATTGGCTCCCGCGTAACCGCAATCGCCTGGTCCTCCCGCGTTAGCTCCCCGTCCCTCACAGACGACTGGTCAATAGAGTGCGCTCACCTGTCTCTCCTCTGTCCGCCCCGACCCCTGACGCGTGCGCGCGCACAGACTTGCCGTCGCCGGTGCCGACTTCAGCCTATATCTCCTATCCAAATCGGCCGCCTCAGAAGAGCAAGTCTTCCCCTTCGGTGGCGGTCTCAGCGGTCATCATGGCAAGGTCAATGCCATGACCTATTGTGGAGGTCGGAGTGAAGACAGCTCCCGCTATGTTGCCACAGTCTCCGGTCCGTCCCTCTAACCTCTTTCGTGCCATCCCTTCTGCTATCCTAACATGCCATCTAGACGACAAAATGCTCATGGTCTGGGACCTCAATCCCAGCCTCAACATCGCGTCCCCGCCGTCCCCTGGCGTAACGCCTCCCGCGCGCCCCCAACCTACCGCATACGTCATCACATTCCCCCACCCATTAACCAGCGTGAATTCACATCCATCAACGAGCAAAGAACTGCTCGTAGCAGACTGCCGCGGCTCCATATTCCTCACCGACTGGCGTTCCGACCCCGACGAGAACGAACAAGACGCCTGGCGTAATTCCTCGGTGGTAGAACTTGTCGAGCCCCGGGCACTCGCCGACGCAGCCTCCGGCCTCTCCAATAAATGGTCCGGCTCCGTGGCCTGGCGCCGCGATCCTACCGCAGAAATGTGAGTGACCCAGAATCATCCCAGTCGCACGGAAACAATGTCGCGATCGCTCGGACGCAGTACCGCACTGGAACATCGGGCGTATCTCATGCCAGACAAGCTAACAGTCTGCGCCTGTGCCGTTGCGTGTCACGTCCAGGTCTCATCCGGCCAGTCTTCTAGCCTCTCTTGGCTTGCGTGGCTCCCGCCTCTCTCTCCTTCCCATTTCCC
Source organism: Fomes fomentarius (assembly GCA_022606135.1). Classification (NCBI taxonomy): domain Eukaryota; kingdom Fungi; phylum Basidiomycota; class Agaricomycetes; order Polyporales; family Polyporaceae; genus Fomes; species Fomes fomentarius. The sequence continues at coordinate 1,215,196 of JABYQN010000001.1, forward strand.
ACTGACTGATCCTGCTTGCGTTTTGTGCGATACAGCGTGGGTGCCGCGTATGGCACAAAGTTTGCGTTGTGGGACATGGGCAACCTCTACGGCGGAAAACCCTACATAACTGGGACCACATTTGCCGAAGGCGGCCATCTGTTCAGGTACGCTCCTTCTTTGCCACAAGTATCGACGTCTTTGGTCGCGCGCGTCTGGCCATGACGCGCATCTCCCCGGGTAGGAAGCTATTACCCTGAATAACGTTGAACACCCTTGAACCGTCAACCACCTTCCGGCAGCCACGAGTTGTCGCTGTGGTAATGCGCAGAACGCGTATGACGAGAGCTGTCTGCAGACGTAGAAGAGATTGCCCCACGTACGGCTCACTGCCCAGAGGAACGCGCGTGTTGCCAGTCCACGCCACCATCTACGCCAGCCACATACAATGTTACTGACTTACTGCCTTCTCCCAACACATATGCTACGCGACCGCGGTTGCTACACCGCCGCCGTGTCTGTCAACACCTCGGGGCCTCCTCGCACCGGATCAACCGTACCTGCACAGATGGTGTCCAACCTACCCCGACTACTTCGCAGTGTCCACCAGCAGCCCGGCGCGAGGCGCGGTGATACACGTTCACAACGTCACCTACACCCACGCCCAGCCGACGGTCTTCCAGATCGCCTCTCGGCCGCTCTACGTGCGCTCCTTCGACTTTCTCGCCGCGCGCGGCATCCCGCGCATCGTCGCCGCCGTCGGGCGCGACGTTGTCATCTTCTACATCGGCGTCGACTCGTGACGTCCGGTACTAATTATGTAGTCATTGGAGTCGTACATTAGTTCGTGACGAGTTATGTAACTACGCTTCTAGACGACAATGAATTACATACATGGCGACCTACTTATGCGAGTGGTCTCGGGATGATCTGCGCACCGATACAAGTCGCACGAAAAGCACTTGGCGCCAGGGCAAGGACCCCAGGCTGGGAACCGAATCCAGGAAACTGACAAGCGTCGGGCGCAATGCAGTGCCAACTAGTGCAGCGCCGAATCCCGATCGAGGACCGAATGGTCATCCAACCTCACTAACCGTCGCCAATGTAATATCCTGTCACGGCGAACAATGCATGATTATTGACGATGCTCTCGGGGATCGGGACAACGAGATCGACCACTGCGGTCGGTTCCCGTATAAAAGTACAAGTGAGTAACAGGGCGTGATCGTGTAAAATGCTGGGGAAAGCGAGACAATAGGATACTGAGTGCTGAGTAAGCGGCGTACGAGACAGGGCGTGCATGCGATGTGCATAGCTATACGGATATAAGTGACGATGGATGAGAGAGGACTGCGACAGTTGGACATGGGAGAGCGATGGACATGCAGGCGACGATTACAATCGTATAATACTGGATGAGAGTCACGACAAAAGGCCTGTCCGACCGAGGAGCGCGCAGGCGGCAAGTTCAAAAAGACGACGACGACTAGAGCATGGGCAACCAGGAGTCGTGGATGTAAAAGGGGAGATGGCCAATGTACTATCGGGAGCCATCAAAGCCGTTGGATGTGTGATATTGCATAGAGGGGAGAGACTGGTGGAAGGACGCAGATCGATGATGTGCTTGTCCATGCCCAAACGCAGCCTGCATTGGCGCCTGGTCTCGATAATGGTTGTTCTGCGGCGCACCGTATCCGCTGAAATCGTGCATGTTGCCATTACCCATGAAACCAGTGCCCGCCGGTGGGGTCCCGTCGCCTCGAGAGAAGAGTGCCTCGCCTGCAACGCCCACCTCGCCAAGCATGTACTGGAAGTAAGAGTCATCCTCGCTCCCATGCTGGACTGTGGGATAAGAAGGCCCTCGTGTAGCACCCTGCACCATGCCTGTGCGCACGGCCGAGTCCATGCCGTAGTCGATGTGCGTGGGTGCCGAGAAAGGATGCATGGTCTGCGAGCCAGGGATCGCGAGAGGCGCAAGCTGCGGCTGGGTCGCCCCGTGTTGTGGTGCGATCCGGGGAGCCGAGTACGCGTCCGTGTGCGACGCGAGCATGCCCAACGAAGGCTGAGAAGTGCGGATTGGGGGGAGACCTGCAAGCATGGCAGTAAGATACCACGCACGAGCGTAGCGAGCAATTGAACGGCCGCACCTTGCGCAAATGAAGGTGGAACACCGTCCGACCTGAAGCCGTTCCGCTCCGGCTGTTGGCGGGCTCTTTCCTGATCCATGACAGTGAGCCGGCGGAGGAAGCGAGCGTGATACGCAGCCGAGTCCAACTCAGAGCCGGTGACATGACTGGCGTTCTGATACGCATCGGCGGTTCTGTTGATGATGGCATGGATATCCTCGGCATTCTCTCGCAATTGAATCATCGTGCTCGGGTTGCGGAGCAACTGCGCACGCGGGGGACATCCATCAGTCTTACCGCGGGGAGATCACATTAGCTGGAACTATACCTTGAGAAGCACGATGGCAGCATATGCGGACATGACCGTGATAGACTCTTGCCCATAACGCTAATTCTCGTGAGTGACTCTCATAAGTTGTAGGGAAGGCGAGGGGACATACCAAGACGTGCGTTCCCGCAAAGTCTTTAGACACAATCTGCAGACTCGTCCGTGCGCTCTGGAAGCACTGGCGGACAGCCTCCATGTTGGGCATCGTCCGACTCGTCTATCAACGCAAGATGAGACTAAAGCGAGGCCGCGGGGCCAGTGAAATGAACGTACTTCAACCTTCATCAAGTTCAAGCCGAAAGTGTTCAAGAACGTCCTGACATGCGATTGGAAGAAGAGCAAAAAGTGGGTGTGGAACGGGTCTGCGAGCGGTGCTACCAACAGGGGATGAGATGGACGTAAGAGGAAAAAGGCTGCGACACATACACTTCTCCATCTGAGCGGTCCAGTATGTACGCCAATCGTCCAACTTCGAGTTATACTTATGGAGCTCGCTCTCAAACATGTCAGGCTGTTGATGATGGTTATGGCTGTAGAAGGTGTCGGTCGCCGCGGAACCGATGAGTCGAAGGTTAACAAAGGCAGCAACGATGACGTCCTCGGGGCGTGTCTCGGGACGTTGACCCATAGCCCCTTCTTCATGCCAACCGCGGCAGCCGCGCACGAGGTCGTCCTCAGGAAGCATCCAATGTTTTCCAGTCTGCATGCTTAGAGAGCGGTCATGGACGAAGAGCACCAAGTAAGTCCGTTCTTTGTTTCGGCGTTCGAGAAGCTGAATGTCAGACTCGTTGACCTGGCGAGGGCCGACGAAGCGGTTGAGTCGGAGTCCGACCGCCATGCGACATGCCATGCCTATATATGTCCATGTGCGTCGATCCTGGGGTTCTTTCCAGTACGTCATGCAGGCGAGGGCTTGGACAGTCTCGACATTCTCAATGCCTTCGGCGAATGTGAAAACACACCATTCATGTGCAAGGCGTCGGACATCCTGGTAGCACGTTGGACGGAAGAACTTGCAGCAGGCCATGAGCATAGCGGTGAAGAGAAAGGGAGAACGCTGGCGGACGTAGTTGGGAGTGTGGAGGTATGGGTCAAAGAGGTTGACGAAGGGGTTGAGGCGGAGGAAGAAGGCGTCAAAAAAAGTCTGTACATCCTGCTCAGAGATGATTCCTGCTTGGACGGGGTCTTTGGGGTGTGGGCGAAGAAGCCGGTGAAGAGACTGGGCTGGGGAGAGGTATGAGAGCGGGTAGGACTCTGAGAGGGAACTTTGGGAGAGAGGTGAGCGGTGCGGTCTGTAGGACTGGCCGAGTGAGGGGGTGAGTGCTCCGGAGGTTCCTTGTTCATGACAACGTCGAGGAAAGAAGACCTGATAGAAGACCGAATAGCCCTCGCAGGGTAGATGGCGCCGAGGGGTTCGTCGGTGCGGTCCTCCTCGTCCTCGTCCATCTCGTCGTCAGACTGCTGACCTGAGTGTGTGGGATTGTTGTGAGAGGAATGGTAAGCATTACTCCCAGAGGGCTCATCGTGAGCGAAGGTAGAAGTGGAGGAGGAGGGCTGGGCGAGGCCGTTTGAGGGAGGCTGCTTTGCTTTTGCGTTATTGAGACCCTTTTCGAGGCGACGAAGCATCTTGGAAGCCTCGGAAAGTCTGGGGTATAGTGGTCAATATGGTGGAGGGGGACGGGAAGGTGAGTGGGAAACCGACTTTGAACCTGGTTTGCGACCACGGCGGTGCTTCTCGAATACACATCTGGAAGAAGGGATAAGGAATAAAGAAGGGGAGTGAGAGGAGAGAAGGATGCATACTCAGCGCCGGATCTTTGACAACGTTGGCAGCGTTTGGTGCCGTCTTCGGCGCCAACGCATTTCATCTTGGAGAATGGTTGGGAGTGGGGGTGATGGGAGGAGATGAGGACACACCTTTGCCTGTCTGCAGACGGTGCATGCTCGAGCACCTCGTTGAACTGGGGTCTTGGTGCTACGAGGGAGAAGTGGGGGTTATTCGCGGGCAAAAGGAGCGGGTGATGGATGTTGACTCACGGAGGATTTGCGGAGGCTGTTGAGATGTCCATGACTTGAGAGCGAGTTGGGATATTGGAGGGGGAGTAGAGAGAAGAGCGGGAAGCGGAGGAGGTTGATGGTGGGTGGCGTATTAGAGGAGGGAGTGTGGAGGAGGGAGGATGGGGAGAGAGAGGGGGGCTGGAGGAGAAGCGGGGGAGGAGTGGAGGTTAAGATGGGAAGGCAGAGGGCGTGTGAGAGAGCGTTGGGGGGCGAGGCGCCCGATGATATAGCCGCAGACGGCATCTCTCCCTTTATTCCCCGGCTTTCATTCTCCGGCTACTTCTCCCGCCCTCTTCAACCAATCAGCGCCTCCGCGGTCAATTTCATTTTCGCCCGCCTGCCAAAGACGCCGGAACCGTCTGCTTTTGGGAGCGAGCAAGTCACCGGCCCTCCTCCGTCCAAATCGCACTCCGCCCTCTTCCCTCTCTCTCTCCCTCTCCCTAGCCCTCTCCCTCTCCCCACCCAGCCAACAGCAGCCCCTGCAGCCACACTCCCCCTTCCATTTCCATCCAACGCCCATTGCCATCTCTACGCTTCCACCTCCGCTTACCCACGCCCTTTCATTTGCTCCCCCCCCCCGCCTCGGCCTGTCATTCTCGGCCGGTCGTCCGCCCGCATTCCGGAACGCCGCTCGTCATCTCTCTCTCGTCCTCATCGTCGTCCTCGTCGTCGTTGGGTGGGAGGGCACAGGTTGGCGTGCTCGCAATTCTTCCGACGCCTGTCGACCACAGAACAATGTGGATCACCGCCCGCCGGTAGCCGCTGTCTCCCAACCTACTTTTTGATCCCCTCCCCTCTCCAGCGCTCCGCCCCGCAACAACTCTTCATCCGCCATATTTCCTCCCCTCCTCTCCTGTTCTTGCACACGCTTGCACACAAGACCACCCACCATGAAGCTCAACCTTGCCTCTTATCCTTGAAGATGTCCGTCCCAGTGCCACCCAATCCCGCCACCAAACGCCGACAGTCAAGACGCCCCAGGAACATGTCAATCTGCCGCCCTCAAATCAATTGCCCCGGTACCGGTGCCTCTCCAACCTTCCCGGTCATCCAATCCCTATCTGATATCCGGCTCTCCTCCACTCTTATCCTAATATCAACTCCACTGCACATCCCTCCATCCACCCATCTAACCGGAGCGACCACCCGGATCGCCCCCCGAACAAATCCAGCCACTATTCATCCCTCGCCGTCCTCACTCGCCTCCCCCTACCGAGCTCTCCACACCATCTCTATTGCCCTCACCCTAGCCTACTCTCGCCTACACATCTCCAACCTCCATCACGGTGCGGACGCCGACGGCCGCCTACATCAGCATTCCATATCTTGCAGCACCCGCCTCCGGTCTCCCGGAGCGACAGAAGGACGACGCCCGGTCAATTACCGGTCTAATCCCTCCAGCGCCCCGCCCATTCACCTGTCAAGACACCGACACTGGTCCCGTGCTCCACGACCCTTCCTCCTAAACGCTAACAGCTAACTCAATCGCCTGCTTGTTGGGATACACACAACTACCCCTTAGTAGCCGTGCTCGCTCCATACCCGGCTTCCAAACCATCTCCAACGGACCTATAACCCGCGAGCCTGCATCCTAACTCTGCGATTGCAATCGAATCCGACTCCCGGTGCTGTCTGCCAGCCTGGCGTCCCGGCCGCAATCGGCACTAGCCCCATTCACAATGCGCCTACACCAATATTCAGACACGCAATTCGAACGCAAAGTCTGTTCCGCTACAGTCCGGTGCTCGTCAGGGACAACCATCGACCCGGCTTCTATCCATTCCACTGCGGCAAGTCGTAAGCCGGACACGCACTACGGTGCCCCGCCTACCAAACTAGACTTCTTCACACCGGTCTCTTGACTCCACGCGCGCCACTGCCACATTGCCGCATTGCCATACAAGTCCGTCAGCGTGTAACAAACATACGGACACGATGCACCTCAGCCTTGACCTAAATCCTGTCAGCCAATCGCCCACAGCTCCTCCAAGCCGTCCCCTTCCGGAACGACGGTCAGCTCCATGGCCGTCGCCGGCTCCTTGCGGATTTTCCGCCTCGCCTCCGTCTCGAACATCTGTCCATCGCACATCGCACATCGCATCGGTCCGGACGACGATGAAGGACGGAGAAAGAGACAAATTAACGTTAGCATTGGCACACAGATAAGCATAAGCACATTAATCTTCATCCTGTCTGCCCGTCCGCCGCTTCCGTGCGATGCCCGACGAAGCAACCAGGACGGACAGCTTGGCCGGACCAATAGCATGCAATCGCGACAAGAGGCGAAGAGACGCACCGTGCCATACGTGTGGTCCAGAAAGTCTTCCATCCCGTAGCTCGGCCGTGTAAAGGCCTCTTGGAAGATCTTCGCCAGCGTCGACACCGCGGCATGATAGTGCTCGCGCTGGCTGTAGAGCTCCCATAGCGAGCTCTCGAGCGCATTCGTCAGCGTCGGGTTCGGCTCGGCCGAATCGAAGCCATCTGCACGAAACACAAATCAAGGCATGAGTGTCATCCGGCGACCAAAGATGAGACCAGAGAACACATGTCCGAGGATAGATGTCCGAGGGTAGGAACCAGTCACAGCAGTATAAGATCATCAGCCATCCGTGTCAGCCAGCACGACCACCGCGGACGGAAGGCAAACGCAAACGGGCAGATCGAAGCATACCACACGCCGCGCGCCGCGCAATGAATGCACGGTGTGTAAGTCTGAGTGTGTAAATATTCGGTACGCACCGCATTCGTCTCCGGCCCCGTTCTCGGTACGGTGTATCATCGCCATCAGGGCGGGGTGCCGGCGAAGCATGTTGTAGGTGAACGGGATGAGCATCACCACTGCAGCCGGGGGCGCGTTCAGGGACAGTCTTGATAGCCGTTTGACGAACGACGCGACCAAATTCGCCGGCAGGTGTCTGTGCAATCCGATCATCACACACACGCGTGAGCATAAATCGCAGGCGCGGGGATAGAGATGCGAAGAATAGTGGGCATGAAGAAAGCAGCGGAAAGGAGAGTGCCACGTACGTTGAACTCAAGAAGAGCTCCGTGAGCCGGAAGAAGCGTGCTCTGTGCTTCAGATGGAGCACGTCCCGGTCGAGGAATGCGTACAGCCGGGTGTAGAAGGAAGGGTAGTCCCTGTGATTGTGAACAGGACAAGAATTGCATGTCCATCACGCGTCAGCACAAAGCACCCCGAAAGCACCTACCCACATCGTGTGTACGTACAAGTTGTAGTCTTTCATGAGCGTGAACAGCGCATTCAGCGCTAGAAGGCCAACCGCGCCACCTAGAAGCCGTGGATAGAATCAGCTCTTGTTCAACTGTCAGACAGAGACAAGCTCGAGGGACGCACCGTGGTCTACGGAGGCACTGACCCAATCCATGATTAATATAGGCCGTGTGAGGTGCGGAATGACGCCACGGTGCAGAACGTTCAGGACCCTCAAGGAAGATAGCTTTGTGGCCTCGAGCGAACCTGAAGAGAGTTCCGGGAGCAGTGAGAGCCATGCACGCGTGAAGACCGCTCTGTGCGCAGCGAGCGAGTGCAGCGACTGGTGAATCGTCAGCGTGTGGACCCGGCCGCCAGCACCCTTCTTCCCCTCAGCAGCAGCCTTCGCTGGAGGGTCGTCGAAGAACTTGCGCCAGTCGTCTTCTTCGTCGCTTCCGGCTTGTTCGTCGGCTGCGTCATCCTCAACCTCGTCCCCTTTGGACTTTTTGGATGCTGGGGGCTTAGTGCCAAGTTCCTCAACCCACCAGCTATTCAGCTCCGCCGGTTCGGTAGGGAATGTAGTAAGACGCTCAAGAATCGACAGCAAGTTGCCAGGAAGCTGAGGTGCTTCGGCATATGGATGTTTAGAAATGAGGATGCTAGATAGAGGTGAGGTATGAGTATGAGACGAGCAGATCCAACAAACGGATGACCACACATACGCTGCGTCTCGGAGGAAGAACCACCGAATATCGTCGTTCACACTGAACCAGGTGTTTACGAAGTGATCGCGCACGTCCGGGTCCAGCGTTCGGTCCGCTCCAGCATCTGTGTCCGTCTTCCTCTTCTTAGTGCCCCTTCCACGCTGCGAGGGAGGGCAGAGGAGTAGCGCAGAGACTATGCTCCGAAAGTGTGAAACATGGAATTGTGGAGGCTGTTTGCTATCGCCAGTGCGAGTGAGGGAGGAGGAGAGATGCTTTTGGAGGGAGAACAAGATATCAAGAGCAGACGTCTGGGTTCGCGGACGTGAGTAAAGCCCGCTGCTATCTCAGAAGACAACGCACCTTCAAAGACGCCTCTTCATCCTTCAGCAAGCTTGTCAAAAAGTCTACGAAAGTGCGCAACCTCTCAAGTAGCCATGCACGGACCGCCTTGGCTTCCTCCGTACGATCAGGACCAGACAGCAGACCATTTGAGATGATCACAACAAAGACCCTATACAGCGCGTACATGGCCTTAGACAGCTGGGTAACAAGATCGCTTTCCAGGGCGATGTCTAGGAGATCTGCAAGCGGATTCAGGGAAGAGCCATTGGACACCGCAGTCGTGAGTTGTTTTTCGAGGTCTTGGATGCTACGCGCGACGTCGTCCGTCTCGCGCGCCTTGCGCTTTTTTGAGGGCAGTGACGGAGGCATCTCACAAGTAAGATGTGATGGTGCGGAGCATACGGAGGCACAGACCAGTCGAGAGTAGAGCCAAGTAGCCTAAGCAAGTGCAGACCTTGCAACTTTTCAGCAGTCACGTGCACGGAGTAGTCGCTCGAATTGGGAAATGTTCAGCGGCGCTGAGTGCATCTCCGTCGCCTTTGACCACTACCACCGTTCCCCTTGCTCATCTGTATCCTCTTTAATCTGCAGTAATGGTCCGCATCATTATTAAAGGAGGTATGTGTGCATTCTCTTCTACCATGGACAAGAAGCTCAACCCTCTGTTGCGTGGTGTCTAGGTGTTTGGAAAGTGCGTTCAGCCACCCAGTTCAATGACCTAAGCATCATGCTCACGTCCCGTTACAGAACACCGAGGACGAGGTTCTCAAAGCTGCTATTGCAAAGTACGGGAAGAATCAATGGTGCGTCGTCTCGGGTATTCTCAGCTTCGAGCACCCCCATCTCTGACACAGGTTGCGTCTAGGGCTCGTATATCGTCTCTGCTCGTCCGCAAGACACCAAAACAATGCAAAGCCCGCTGGTACGAATGGTTGGATCCCTCCATCAAGAAGACAGAATGGTCGAAGGTGCGTAGACAATCTCCTGCACTCTTGTCAAAGCTCACGCAGTGCTATGACGCGCCAGACGGAGGACGAGAAGCTGCTGCATCTCGCCAAGTTGATGCCCACACAGTGGCGAACTATAGCCCCCATCGTCGGCCGTACTGCAACACAGTGCTTGGAACGGTACCAGAAGCTCTTGGACGAGGCGGAGGCGAAGGAGAATGAGGAGTTGGGGCTGGCGGGCCCTGGGGGCGAGGCGGGTCCCAGTGCAGACGACGTCCGCAGATTGCGTCCAGGAGAGATTGATCCCGACCCCGAGACGAAACCTGCGCGTCCCGACCCTATTGACATGGACGAAGATGGTGCGTGTTTCTCCTGCATGGCTGCCGGGCGGTGCTCATGATCCTGGTGTATCAGAGAAGGAGATGTTGTCTGAGGCGCGTGCTCGCCTGGCGAACACGCAGGGTAAGAAGGCAAAGCGCAAGGCTCGTGAACGCCAGTTGGAGGAAGCAAGACGACTTGCTGTGCTGCAGAAGAAGAGGGAGTTGAAGGCTGCTGGTATCATGCAAGTACAATCTCCATTCTGACAAACATCTCTTTGCTGACGATCCCGCAGTATGAGGCACAAGACCAAGAAGAAGGGCATGGACGTATGTATTCAGATAACAACAGCTCTACTAGCTAAGAATCCTGCTAACGACTCGTTCTACAGTACAATGCGGATATTCCGTTTGAAAAGAAGCCTGCCGCTGGTTTCTACGACACTTCAGACGAACAAGCCCGCGCTACCACTGCTCCGGTTGGTCAAACCCTTCGTCGCCTCGAGAACAAGCGCAAACCGGAGGATGAGGAAGCTGAGCGGAGAAAGCGTCAACGCAAGGATGGTAACAAGGGGGACGCCCCCCACCAGACCAAGTTCGTCGCCGCGCGCGACGCTCAGATCCAGAAGCTCAAGGAGGCGGAGTCCATCGGACGACGGCGCCAACTGGTTTTGCCTGCAGCACAAGTCGGAGAGAAGGAGCTGGAGGACATCGTGAAGATCGGGCAGGCGGGAGAGAACGCCAAAGCGTTGGTCAGCGGGGGCACGGAGGCATCCACGAAGCTGCTGAACGACTATGAGGGTCTTGAGAAAGCGCAGATGGCGAGAACCCCGCGGACGGCACCTCAATGTGAGTCTACTGAACGTCTGAATGGAAGTTGTCAATGAGCTCATGGTCTGATTTTCTAGACGACAATGTCATGTCGGAGGCCCGAAACCTTCGGAATATGACTATGGCCCAGACGCCACTGCTCGGAGATGAGAACACCCCGCTGCATGTTGGTCCTCAAGGCGGTACAGGTTTCGAAGGTGCGACCCCTCGTCATCAAGTAGCGTTCACTCCGAACCCTCTGGCCACCCCGGTTCATGCTGGTGGTTTGGGCCCTGGTGACACTCCCAGAACGGATGTCGGTGCCACGCCAGGGGCATCCCTTCGAACTCCCATGCGGGATGGCCTTCGTATTAACGCAGAAGACGGCTTCTCCACTGTCGGCGATACCCCGCGGGAACAGCGCCTTCGTACCTCTTCTACCAAAAGGGCTCTGCAGGCCGGCTTCATGAACTTGCCGAAGCCTGAGAACAACTTTGAGCTGCTCGTACCTGAGGATGAGGAGGATGAGATTGTCGCGGGTGGTCGTGTGGCAGAAGAGGACGCGGCAGAGTGGGACGCTCGCCTCAAACGTCAGCGCGAAGAGGAGGAACGCAAGACGCTCGCCCGCCGGTCACAAGTCGTCCAGCGCGGCCTCCCTCGCCCGCCAAATGTCGATGTGGCGCAACTCATGGCAAATCTTACCGTGGACGATGAGGAAACGTCCGATCTTGGCGCGGCCGTGAGGCTTGTGCACGCGGAGATTGCGGATCTGCTGCACCATGACTCTATCGCCCATCCCATCCCTGGCACGATCCATCCTGGAGGCACCCGGTCGGCATACCAAATACCTCCCGATGACGCACTGGCGACTGCAAAGTCGTTGATCCACGAGGAACTGGCTGCCTCGGTTGGTTATCCGGGTGCAAGCGAGGACGTGCTCAAGAGGGGTGTCGTCGCGCTGTCGGATCTCGACGAGGTAGACGAGTCTCTATCGTGGGTCCAGATGCGGAACAAGCTCGTCTACGACGTAGCCTCAAACACTTGGGTGGAGCCAAGTTCCGTCTCGCACGAGGCGCGTGTGGCCGGCTATAAGGCTCAGCTGGAGGCATACCGGGAAGCGATGTCAAAGGATGCCAGTAAGGCATCGAAGGCGGAGAAGAAGCTGAACGTCCTTCTAGGAGGGTACCAAGCACGGTCTGGAGCACTCGCGAAACGCATTACGGACGCATTTTCGGAGATGCAAAAGGTGAAGCTTGAGTATGAAAGCTTCTCGAAGCTGCGCACGAACGAGAGTGCGATGGGGCCGATCAGGCTGGGTGCGCTGAAGGAGGAGGTGGAGAAGCTCGAGCAGCGGGAACGCCGTCTGCAGGAGCGTTATGCAGAGCTCGATGCGGAGAGGCGCGAAGCTGTCTCGCGGGTGGGTGCTCTGGAGGAGCGGGTGATGGCGGAGGCGGAGGCGTTGAACGAAGAAGCGCTGGCGGCGATGGAAGCCGAGGGATGATGCATGAGGAGCTCTGCACGAGGGTTGGATTGTGTATCGCTTAGTCTAGCCGTAGTCTATAGGATTGTTGCCATTTTTCGCTCGCTGTATCCGATGCCGTGTGTGCACTGATCAAGGCCGGTGCTGTGTCTGTATTGCATCAGCACGAGCATTTGCCTCCGAGTGCGGCGGAAGTGTCCCTGACGGTACCTTTGTATATCTCTTTCTATACCACACTCGCGCATTCTCGATTTCGCCGTACGGCGTATGGTGAGAACGGTGCGGGCGAGACGCACACAGGCCCCGGACACGAGGCCTGCCAAATTTCTTGCTCTACGGCACGGACGTCCAGATAGATAATCTATGAATATCATATATCACCCTTCTTCCACGAGGCCTTAGCCTTCTGCTTTTCAGCCCCGGACTTGGTCCAGTACCCCATCGCCCCAATGGCCTCCGCTGCATCCACTTCAAGCTCCTCTCGCGCGCGACCCTCCCGTTCTGCCTCTACGACGTCCACTATCTTTGTCACGGTCCATGTTACCGCTTCTCCGACGTTCATCACCACCACATTCACTTCCAGTGGCGCAGAGAGTGTACCCACAGTGGCAACTGGTGCCGTCATCCAGTCGAATGTACCTGTGGCAGCAATCGCGAGCGGTACCGCAGCGGGCGTAGTCCTTGCGCTTGCGGCAGTGATCGGTTGGACGTGGTGGGGGAGATGTATCAAGCGGAAGGAAGCCAAGAGGCGTAAAGAAGCCGTACGTTGTATACCTCTCGTGTGGTTGAGTCTGTCATGTCTGAACTACTCCAGTTGGCGTACCTGGAAGTCAGGGAGAACACGCGCAGGAACGCTTCGACTCTGTCGCAAACCGCGACTCAGCACAAGCCCACTTTCTCGATGCGTGGACCGCACGGGCGAAAAGTCACCTTCGTGCCCAATGGACCTGCTTCGAGCCAGTCGACGTTGCGTGGTACAGTGAACTTGGAAAAGGGAGTCGCAGGTCAGTAATCCTCCATTCGGAAGATAAAGGAGTGTTGAACGGGCTCATAGATGCGGAGAAATCCATGCGACCTCCTCCTCCAAGACCCCCGACCCCTACTGCGCACCTCCATAATCTGAAAAAGCCTGAGGCAGTATTACCCCCACCGGTACCACCGGTGCCCCGAAGGCATCCTCAGCGAGAACGGAGGTTGGCTTCGTCGCTTGAGGAGTCTTCTTCGTACACCCAGCATCGCCTAATGCATCAAGCGTCGACACTAAGTTCCGGTTCTGTGTATTCTACTCAGAGTGCGATCGAGGAGAGCCAAACAGGCGCCGCTGTCCCGTCTAGCCTGATAATGGCCTTGACGAACGAAGGGAGTCGCAGGTCATTGCTCGCAACTTACCTGCCGTGGAACCGCTACCGAACGTCGGTCGCCTCCAACAATCGCTTGTCGGAGTACAGCACGGGCTCAGTCTACTCGCAATTGGACGACCAAGCTTGGGAATCCGTCGGCTTTGCGTATGGAGGAGAAGACGAACTGCCGAGGCAATGACACTGGATATTCTCTGGACACTCTGTGTAATAGGTGACGGACCATAACGGACATACAATCAGCTAACGACACCTCCCAATACGTACTCACCTTGTAAAATGCTTACGAATAAGGACGACTGTTTGCAGGAATGAGCCGTACTTGAAGCATACTGTACCATTGTAGATACGGACTATAATGACTCGAATGTATCCCTGGTCTAAATTGGAGCTGTAGCACTACCGTAGCGAGTTCACGTAACGCTGCGCATCACAGTTGAGGGATGGTTGCTCATTGGACGAGTTTGTCGACGTACCTGTTCTACTTGTGCAACGGACGCTTTGAACTCTTCCACAACTTTCCAACAGTCAAGCGTAGCGGTGGGATGTGACCTTCGGTGTCTTAGCTACCGAATACATGGGAGGATGGAAAAATACGCACTTGTAGCACAAGATTACCTCCTCACCCTTCGCGCGCACGGTGGAAAGCTCGTCCGAGTTTTGGCGAGCATGATACTTTTCGACTTTTTGGCGGAGCTCCTCGAGGTCACCCATGAGGGCCGCACTGCTCTTAACGGAGCCGGCTGAACCAGCCTTGTCGGACGCACTCTCCTCGCCAGCCAGGGCTCGTTCGCGGTCGAGGTTCTCCTTCTCAAGGGCGTGTTCGATCTCCTCGCGTACACGGTCCTCTTCTTGTTGCAGATGAGTAAGTTCGGACTGTATTCGAGCACGGATGTGGGCATCTATGGTGAGCTGGCGGTCATGAGGGATTTCCGGAGAGGCTTTGTGGTCCACGAGCTGGTTGACGACATCTTCCGAGAACTACCGGGTATGAGACGGGCGAAGATTTGGCAACGGTTTGAGTGGACATACGTGCAGCGAAGTGTCTGGCGTGAAGACCTTCTCGTCTTGCTGGAATGATGACTGAGAGTTACCCATAGTGAAGGGATGGTGGAGGACGGAGAGCTGGAAGGGGACCAGTGGTTGAGGCGCGCGCTGTTCGTCTCACGTCACTCACCGCTTGCAGCCTGAGCCTGACACGTACTGCACTCATAGATATAAGACACGACGACCCTTCGCACCACTCGCTCAGACAGAACGCGCACATGTACTCTCAGACATAACCTATCTCTCAGCTCGACGATGGCCGCAACTGCGTCTGTCTGGCCTTTACTACTCATCGGACTCGTCTTCCACCTTGTCTACATCGGCACCGTCTTTGACTGCTACTTCACAAGCCCTGTCGTCCATGGCATGCAGCAGCACTCGCTCGAGAGCGGACAGGCCAAACGACTTGTGCTCATAGTAGGTGCGTCATATGCGCCGCGCTCGCGAGACCTGGTGGTGACAGTCCGCGCGAAGGGGATGGCTTGCGGGCAGACCTGCTACTCGCGAAGAATGGCTTCCATATGTTCCCCGACGCGCCAGAGGTCGTCGCACCACATCTGCGCTCCATCATACAGACACGCGGCGCGTTCGGTATCTCGCACACCCACGTACCCACAGAGAGTCGGCCTGGGCATGTCGCGCTCATCGGTATGTGTGTCATTTTGCGGATATCGTCCGTCCGCTCAGTTAGTGTGAAGGCGGAATGTACGAGGATGTGTCCGCGGTGACCAAAGTAAGTGATCATACCTCACAGGTCATTACGCCCATATTTATCGGACTGGTAGGGATGGAAGACGAATCCTGTGAGTCCTCTCATGCATACACGCACGCCCGTCTGCTCAACCATTGTGCAGGTCGACTTCGATTCTGTGTTCAATCAGTCTAGCGCGACCTTCTCGTTCGGTTCTCCAGACATCCTGCCTATGTTCGCGCGGGGCGCGACTCCCGGCAAGGTGGAGATGTGGTGCTACGATGAAGACGAGGAAGACTTTACCAAAGGTATGTCTTGTTCGCCTTGCGCGCACCCGCCTAGATGTCTCATACTCGGCGCGCGCAGACGCGACAGCGTTGGACGTATGGGTCCTCGAACAGCTGCGTACACTGCTACACAATGCTACCGTAGATTCGACTTTGAATACACGTCTTCGGGGCGAGAAGACAGTATTCTTCCTTCACCTTCTCGGCTTAGACACGACAGGTCACTCTTACAGGCCTCATTCTAAGGTAGGTCGGCGATGGTCCTATACCTACGCCTGTGCTGAGCGATGGCGTTATAGGAATATATGGCGAACATCCAGGTCGTAGACGAGATCGTCAAGCAAACCGAGGAGCTGATGCGTGAATTCTACAAGGACGAAGAGACTGCGTTCATATTCACTGCAGACCATGGCATGTCGAAGATTGGCAACCACGGCGACGGTGGTAAGGTCCGCACTTTGCTCTCCGGACTCCTTCCCCTGGCTCATCGAATATCACGTGACCAGACCCCGACAATACACGTACACCGTTGGTTGCATGGGGCAAAGGCGTTCGCGGACCTCTGCCCGACAGCGAACCTTCCTCGCATGACAGTTACTCCACACCTTTTGGTCTAGGCCATCTCTTCCGGCGTGACCTCGAGCAAGCTGATGTGGCTGCGCTCATGTCCACACTCATCGGTGTCAACTGGCCAATCAACTCTGTCGGGGTACTGCCTGATATTGATCCCACCAAGCCCGGATACCTACTAGCGCAGGATGGTGAGAGGACTCAAAGCGAGGCTGCTCTAGTAAATGCGCAGGTACGGCGAATTGTCTGTGCCACGGCAAACTCCAGCTGAAGACATGTACAGGTCATATTGGAGCACTACCGCGTTAAGCACTGTGCGTGCTGTTTCTAATCTATTGCTGAGTGTCTCGCTAACGCGCCATTTTGTAGTCGAGAAGAAGGCACACTCTCTGTTCTACCGACCGTACGGGTACTTCGCGCAGCTGGAAAGCTTGGAAGAGCTCCCTGGAGACAGCGAGCTTGCCGCAATCCAAGATCTCATTCGTAGCAGAACCTACTACCAAGCTCGTCTCCAGGCAAAAGATCTCGTCGTGCACACGCTCGAAGGTCTTCGCTATCTTCAAACGTGCGGTGTGCATTTACATCGGCCTAGCGTGCATTCCCGATTGACGAATAGCCTACAGATATGATCGCACTTTGATCCGTGGCATCGTAATCGCTGCATACCTCGGTTGGATTGCATTTGGTGCTGTGTCGATACTTCTCCCATCCAACGACCAGTTCAACCAGTCGCAGTCACAATTGCCGTTCCACCTAGCCGCAGCATCCGTGCTGGTGGCCTTTTGGGCCCTTTTTGTGAGACAGCGCTCTCCATGGACGTTCTACATCTACATCACCTTCCCCTGCTACTTCTGGAACCAGGTCCTGGTGCGTGCGACCCAGCCCCTACTGCAGTACATACACCAGGGACAGTCTGGCTCAGCGTTTGGACCGGTATTGCGCGGTGTTTTAGTCATCGCCGCGCTACAGAGCATGGTCGTGAGTACTTGTTCTCGCCTACGTATCTACGTCAGTCTCAACTCCATTAATTCAGGCTGGATACACTCACCGCTCAATATGGAGTGCTTGGTTCGCTATCATCGGTTTGCTCTGGCCTTTGGTCTCATGGCCGACCACAGTGCGGAGCGAGAACCGGCTGCTATGGGTAGGGTGGACGGTCTCTTGTCTGGGCACTGCCGTGTTTCCCTTGCTGGGCGTACACCAGGAAGAGAACCTGATTGCCATGTGGGTGACAACATTTATGCATCGGTACGTTGGTACTGATGGTGATCTTAGAACCGCAGGGGCTGTAGCGATGTACGCTTTGGGTATTCTTGGTCTCAGAAGGTTCGAGTTCTCGAGCAGTCAGGACAAATCGCTGTTCAAGACGGTGATCTTCATATTGGTTGGTGTCAAATCTACAGTCGCGACTACCGAATAGCTGATACCGTGATACAGCTCAACAACCTTGGGTGGAGTACTATCCTAGTGCACATCATTGTGAGAGACCTCCGCGATAAGAAGGGTGTTGCTCCCCTATTCCGCTTGATCGGGTGGACCTTGTTTCGTAAGTCATGCGTATAGCAATTCGCGGGCGAGGCCTATGACCTGATACTTGGTACAGTGAGTACGGCATTCTTGCCCTTCATCCTTCGAGTGGGCAGGAGCAATCCTAAGGCACGACTCTTGAGTTTCTTCCTTGGGTTTGGCGCATGCTTCGTTTGGCTCGCCATCGCTGTCGAAGGCTTATTCTACGTCGTCTACTCCCTTACGCTCGTGCTCTGGGTTGAGGTGGAATCCGAGCTGCGCTCGCACACGCGCCTGGTATCCGAGAAGCCAACAACCAAGCAGAATGCTAGTACATACCGACCCAAGGCAGACGACCTGCGTATCGCCGTGTTCTTCCTATTCTTCGTGCAGGTCGCATTCTTCGGTACCGGAAAGTGAGTACGGGCGACTTTGCATCATGAAACAGCGTCTAACATCCTGATTCACAGCGTTGCATCAATCTCGTACGCCTCATCTCAACTCTCAACGTTCAATACACTTTAACTGATTACCTCCTAGCTCGTTCTACTTGGAGCCCGTCTACCGCCTTGTACCGGTATTCAGTCCTTTCCTCATGGCAGCATTATTGGTGAGCTCCTATCTGCAGGGAAACCAACTCCGAGCCATATCTGACGCTTCCCCACAGATCTTCAAGATCGTGTCGCCATACATCATCCTCGCCATTGCCTTCTCCATATTGAATGCACGACTCGATCTGCCAGCCTTCAGTCTCTTCTTAGTAGCTCTAACTCTGACAGACAGTAAGCGTCGGTCTCTCAGACCCCTTTGAGGGTTCCTTTGTCGATAATGCTGACGTTTTGCTCATGTCTACTGCCTCTTCCAGTCATGACGATTACTTTCTTCCTGAATGTCACCGATACGGGTTCGTGGCTCGAGATTGGACAGACTATCAGCTTCTTCTGTATTAGCTCCCTTCTGCTAGTGTGGTCGGCGGGCATCTCTGCAGTTGGCGAAGTTCTCATGGCTGGCCAACCTCGAGGGTCTGTGGCCACTACTGGCAAGAAGTCTCAGTAGCCAGACCGCTATATACAGTAACATTGAAATCTACTCGAGCTGAGTGCAGGCCCTCGGCTCGTGTTGCGGTGTTCTAGCATTGAACCGCCATACACACAAAGACACGATGGAGGCCACAACTCAAATTACCCAGAATATCAGCCAACGATCACTATGGCGATGCTGCACTAGCTCCGGAATGCTTGTCGTAGTACTTATGTCCATGTTCGAGTAGCCTGTGCCAACCATCAGGTTTCCGTCCGATGGAAGAACCTCACGGGAAGACTCACCAGTCCGGTTCGATCTCTGTCAGGATACGAATCCTACAGGAGAGTCTCAGGTCCAATCCCGAGATGGTATTCAAAAGGGTGCACGTACTGTGTCTTTTTGGTCTCTTCCATCTCATGGAAAATAACCCAGCCAGATCGGGGCTTCCTAGTAAAGAGGACAGAGTGCGGGTGGACGTGTAAAACCTAGATCGATGTAAGTAAGCAAGAGAAGAAGACCGTCCAACGAGATGCAACGTACAGTATCACCCCTCACAGCTCGATACGTCCCATCCGCAGACCAACGAGCGACGTTGCGCCAATACCCTGTGACGAGGCATTTTCGCAAGCGCTTTGCATCCCCTTCGCAGCTATCCAACGGCAGTCCGAACCGCTGCATATACTTCTTGAGCTGCGCGCGGATTGAGACGGCGCGCGACATGGCACGGAATGACATTGCATGCGCTTTGCACCACGATGACGAGCGGCCATACCGAGTGAATGCGTTGTACGCTGGGAATCCTCTGTGAGCAAAACTCCGTAGCACCAACGACCTCGTTTCTAAACATTACCATTCAGAAGTGTGAGATGATCCTGGAAAACTGGTTAGTCATCCTATGAAATTCAAAGAATTGAGGATGACCCACTCCTTCCTCGGCAGTGAACTTTCTTCGCTCAAGCTCTGCCAACGCGCCCGCAGCCCCTTCGGGTATGATGAAAACATCCTGACCGGTGTCAGGTTCAATATTCACCTATCACCTAAAGTCAACCATTCATACCTGCACTGTGGTCATGGCGGCGATAGTGAGAATCTCTTCCACGCACTTGTAGTCCTTGGATGCAAACAGCTGATACATAGGAGTGAGCAGAAAAGAAATCCTCATATCCAGATTGCGCACAAACCATTCGAGCTACATTCACTTCGACTGGGCATTCCGCCACTTTCTCCCCGATGATCGTCAACCGTCCGTCCTCACCGATCATGCCGGCATTTGCCAAGCCCTCGAGAGCTCGCAATACGCTCTCGGCTGGCGGAGAAGACACCCACTCGAAGTGCATGAGATTGTCTATCCCCAGAGACTTCAGTTGGATGATTGGCGTGGTCAAGTCTGTTCGGGTTATTTCGGGAGGGGTAGTCTGTGGCAGCCGCTCGAAGGCGCGTTCTGTATACAAGCGGTAGCAGAAACCAGCAGAGGTTCGACCAGCACGACCAGCACGCTGTGTTGCGGACGCTTGCGATATAGGGGCAATTGTTAATGAAGACATTGCCGTCGAGGGGTTGTAAGTCCGAATCTAGACGAAAACTATTAGAGAACAGAAGACGATATAAACAGCTAATCCAACCTTCACGAAGCCAGAGTCGAGCACGAATTTGATCCCGTCAATTGTCACGCTAGCCTGCGAACTCATATTTGAGCCCATGAATGCCAGACGATGCCCAATACAACGTACCTCTGCTATGTTTGTGGCAACTATGACTTTTCTGTGACCTCGTTCTGCCGGCTCGAAGACTCTGAGCTGCTCATCGGTCGACAAACCAGCATGCAATGCGAGGAGCGTTAATCGCTTCGCATTTCGTGGTAGTCTGCAGCTAGTTAATATTCCGCCCTGGCACTTGAGGACTAGGTGCTCACGTTGGTAGCAGCTCAGCTAGCTGTTCGAGACAGCGATCGATTTCTTCACGACCACTCAAGAAGACAAGAATGTCTCCTAGTGTTTGCTATACGACGCTCAGCATCGGAACATCGCGTTGCGCGACTGACACGAACCTGGAGATGAATACTCCAAACCACTTCGGCGGCCTTTTGCACGTAGTCCGGGACAGGTTCTTGGAGATACGCTACTTGGACGGGATATGCACGTCCCTCCAGGCTGACTATAGTTGCTTCTTCTGGGCTATTGCCAGAAGTGAAGTAGTCGAGGAATGCAGCAGCGTCTAGGGTAGCTGACGAGACTATGAGACGTAGTGAGGGACGCTTTCGACGGATCCTTACAGTGAGCATATAACACGTCAGTCGAGTGCTGCAGATGAATAAACTCACTTCTTCAGGACACCCAGAAGGAGGTCTGTATATACGCTCCTTTCATGCGCTTCGTCAATCTTGCAACCTTCATGTCAGGATGAGTTCTGGAAGAAGGCACGGAGCGGGCGACGGACCATGATGACACTATAGCGACTGAGAAGAGGGTCGACAAGAGTTTCGCGGAAGAGCATTCCATCGGTCATGTAGAGGATGCGAGTTCGCTCCTTGTCACTGACGTCTTCGAACCTGATTATATATCCGACCTACGCGGTATATGGATGCGTGAGTTGTATGAGCAGGTGGCTGTAGACATACCTCGTCGCCCATTATTGACCCCACTTCTGCAGCGACACGGTTCGCAACAGATGTGGCTGCAACGCGTCGGGGTTGCGTACAAGCGATCACGTTGCCTTCTGAGGCCCACCCAGCCTCATACAAGTACTGCGGTAGTTCTAGAGGAGCATCATGACTTTGAAGGACACCATAACGAAGTGAAGAACTCACGAGTAGTCTTGCCGCTGCCCGTCTGACCTACGAGGATGACTACGCCATACTTCTCCACTGCAAACAAGAGCTTCTGTCCTGCACGGGAGTCAAGAGATGGTACACTTGTAGAGTGTACGGTGCGACGTACTGTGCTTGAAGATGGGTAGATGCTCCCTGGCAGCCTGGATGGAAAGCAAGGAGGAAATGGGTGCACTCTGGACCACATTCTCTTCGGTCTCTGTCGCTCTGTCGAGGTTGCTTCCGGGGCCGACTGTGCCTGGCTTCCAGAATTGAAGACTAGCCATTGAGTAGCTGCCTCTGAGTGCGTAAGAGGTGAGAGTTCGAAGTGATTGGTAGCAGGTAGAGACTTGCAATGAGAGAGGCAGCCTCGCGTGTGTCTGCACAAATCTCGATCGCGTATCGGCGCTTAATCATTGCTCAGCTTGGTCTCAGCCACCACTCACCTCGTCCACTGTGTCCCTCCACCCCTTCTGTTCTCCTCCTCATTGACTTGCTAGCAGCGTCATGTCTGAGCGTAAAGGTATGCATGCCTGTTCATTCTATTGATACGTGTTCTAATCACCGTATCTCAGTTTTGAACAAGTACTTCCCCCGGACTTCGATCCGTCTCTCATCCCTCGTCGGAGACAACCCAAGAACTCGCAACAGGTTGTCCGTCTTATGGCGCCGTTCTCCATGTTAGTGCTCCTGCATCGCCATCCTTTGTCAACCTGCTCACGCATGTCTATCAGGCGCTGTAATACATGTGGCGAGTACATATACAAGGGCAAGAAGTTCAATGCCCGCAAGGAGACGGTAGAAGGGGAGGACTACTATGGCATCAAGATCTTCCGGTTCTACATCAAGTGGTATGTCTCATCGCTACCTTGCCTTGCGCCACATCTATAATACTAACCCTCTTAACCCAGCACTTTGTGCTCTGCCGAGATCACCTTCAAGACCGACCCCAAGAACACCGATTACTCGGCCGAGCACGGTGCATCCCGCAATTTCGAGCCATGGCGAGAAGAGAAAGCAGTCGAGGAAGAGGACCGGCTCGCCAAGCTCGAAGAAGAGGAGAACAACCCCATGAAAGTCCTCGAGAACCGCACCGTCGACTCGAAGCGCGAGATGGACATCCTCGACGCCCTACAGGACATCCGGGCGCGAAACGCACGGAACGAGCGTGTAGGGCAGTCCTCCGACTTGCTCGACCATATCCATATGGAGGAGATCGAAACGGAGGAGGACAAGGAGCGGAAGCTCGCAGAAGAGGAGGACGAGAGACTAGTGCGAGAAGTCTTTGCCAAGATTCCCGCCCCCGATGCATCTGCTTCTTCATCATCATCATCCAAAGGTGCAGGGTCGAGCGACGCTCTAGAGAAGGTCATCACCGTGAAGCGGAAAGCGGGCGCGCAAGAGCCCGACCTCCAGAGTCTACTACCAGATTCGGCGAGAGCGTTGCTGTCTGCTGCATCATTAATAGGTGCACCTGCTCCCAAGCGGAAGAAGCTAGAGGGGAAGAATGCGTTAGGCATCAAGCTGAAAGGCAAGGCGAAAGCGGCTGTATAGTTGGCTGTATCCGTCAGTCTCCCCCACCTTCCATATCTCAGCACACCCTATGTATCTATACTTTGGACAGGACTTGGCTAGGTGCCACTGCTCTTGTATGACAGAACCTGTGGAGATCAGTTGGTAAGTGCATCTCTCACTATCATTGTCGTCATGTTCGTATGTGCAAAAGGGTCTCAGTCGTAATGACGGGGAGTTCCATGTAATACTGCTAGTCGTATTGCATGTGTCACTGACCGGATCCTCATGGTACTTCGCGTACAGTGTGCACCACGTATGATGCAACACGTATGCGACACTAGAAAATTGAGACAACAGATTTCCTGGACACATTAAGGGACAGGCCTTGTGGCGAGTAATGTCGAGTCCGTTTCCAAGGTATGGTACTGTCGGGTGGTAGGATCGTTCTTCAGAGAGTTGCGTATGTCAACTGATGCGTCCTATGAAATCCACATGCAACTTAGCATGGGCGATGACAAGTTCCTGAACATTGATACAAGCGACTCTGAATTAGTCTCCCAGGCCTAGGTAGACAGTATCTTGCTGTGACGAGCTATCTCATGTATTATTAGTACCATCTGGGACCAATCAATACGAAGACCCTGACGCCACGAGGGAGGTAACTCATCGTAGATGTCTTGGTATCAGTGCTCCCAGATCCAAAGGTATATACATATCAGGACATTGGCACGAGTGAATAACTGCATGCATCGTGATATGAGCGCGCTGCGAAACTCGAAACTGCCCCTTCCGAACATACATAAGCACGATGGCCTCGACTAGAGTATTCATTCGTACAGAACTGGAACCATACAGAGAGCAGTATAATCATGGCGAGGCAGGGGGACATAGATATCGACAGCCGATGGCGAGGGCGAAGAGCGAATGGAACAATCAAGCTGCTCGCGCCGCCTGCACCTTGAGGAAGACATACAGACAGTTGAAGCTAATTCGCGTACGTCTACACGGGCACCACCCACGCTCAACACGACACATGTGCTTCGAGTCTAAAGGAGAGGATCGGGTTGGCGAACGAGCATGAAAGCAATTCCCTACAGTAGATACTTGGGGTGCGACTTTTGCAGATCATGTGAAGGGAAGACAGGACGGCACAATACGCTAAATAACTCGGTGATGGAGGCGAAGGTAGAGATGAACGATACAATGGACAACTGTACAACTGTACAACCGTCAACAACAGAGCGATGAGGTGAGACTTGCAAGCCCCACATTAAAAGGCGAAATTTGACCGGAAGGTGCCCTGTGTTGTTGCGCTCATGCGGCCTCGGACATGGTGACTACATCCACGAGCAGATTCGGCTCGTCTCCGACCCCAATGGCAGGCGCATCCTCGCCCTTCATCGCAATGTCCTCAGCTTTTGCCTTGATTCCGTTCTCCTTCCGAGTCTGCGCCGTTTACGCGGGCATTTGCCACATCGGCGGCTTTGTGCGCAGCGTCAGAGGGTTGACTTGAGACTTTCGTGCCACTTGTCAACGAGGATCTTGGCCCGCTCCCGGAACTTGAACTCGTCGTCCCGTGGCACCTTGTCGTCTGGGAGAGCGTGTATATGGCGCATGACTTTGCCGATCTTTGAGAACTGGTGTGGAAAGGCGGACAGATTATCAACATCACTACCAAACACGACAACAAATGGGAGGTTATGCGGAAAACCGATTCGCACGGGAATGCGTCATGCCGCGTGTTTCCAGCAAAGCACGACGTGGCCCAGGCGCAGGGTGTCGGGGATATGTGCTAATGAGACTACAGACACTCACCAGCAGACAGTCCATCGTCATGTTGGGGTAGGTCTCTACTGTCGAGAACAGTTCATCGAGTCCAGGCATTTCCTGTGAGGGTATTCAGTGACCATCAAGATTCGACAAGCCACAAGACCAGCTCACATCATCCTTCGGAACGGCCTTCGAGTTGAGGAATGCCTTCTGGAGTTTATGTCGCCATTCCCTGACCTTTAGAGATTCGGGATCGCCAGGCCGAGTGGCTGGTTGTTGCAAGTTCCATTGATGTGGCCCGGGATGCGGGAGTGGATATTGGAGTAAGATGTGCTCCTTTGCCTTTCCCTTCGGCTTGGCCTGCTCCCTCTCATTCCCGGCTTGGACTCGTCGTCGGATTCTTCAGACGGCGAATGTGTTGCACCAACGACATCGGCTGCAACACATATCTGGCGCCGTAGCCCCGAGGCGTCAAGCTTCGCCTTCTTGGACACAGGAAGATTATTTTCGACGATGACGGACCAGAACATTCGCCGCAACTCAATGGCACCTTCCTCGGTGTCGAGGCGCCAGTTCCATTCAGCCGCCGGCGGCCCTGATGAAATATAGCGAATGTTCTTGACCGTGGGCTTCGGGTTCAGCTCATAACCCTGGCTGTTCCAAGTAGCGGTATACGTCTTGCACCGCAACCCGAAGACGCTGATGAGATAGACGGTGCGTGCCGCACTGTCGTCAAACAGACGGGCAGCCCGTGCTGCGAAGTGCTGCTCTGCGTCGATACGGGGCGCTTCAAAGTGAATTTCGGTAGGAGCCATTATCTCAACGATGATCACAATGGTACCCGAGGAGCGCACCTCGAAGGTGACACTGGGGTCGAACGGTGGCCATGACCTATTGAGCGTCAATGACATGCCCTCTAGGTGGCGCCGTAGGGGAAAGACCGTGAAGGAGAAGCGGTTGTCGCTAGCGGCGGCTTCAAAATCCATGGCGGCCTCGTTCAGAGCCCTGTTCCATGGACCATAGTAGGTCTCTTCCTTGTGCTGTTGCGGGGAACGGAGTGCCTGTGTGAATGAGTTGCGAGTGCCTGTAGACCATATCCCGGACTTCACAGGAGGCATAGCTTGCTCCTCTAACTCCTACGAGACGAGACAATGATTTATATAACCGTGGTGATTCCCTATGCCAAGCACGCACCGACGCAGTCCGCTTGCGCGAAAGGTCAGCAAGAACAGATAGGTTTTCCTAAATCGCGAATGAGTCAAACCAAACATGGAGCAGGAGCAGCAGCTTACAGCGGACGACACATCATCACTGGAGGAAGCGTTGGATGTCTCGGTAGCGGGAAGGGAGACCTTCTTGGAATGAGGCATGGCGAAGAATGAATGACTGGAATTCGGACTTACGAGGGAAATAACCCGTCGTAGTAGCAGGTTCCTTCCCCCCGAGTGCCAACTGTTTTCGTGGGAATTGACGACTGCATCCAGGCGGCCTTTTGCATCCGGATGCACTTAGTAGGAATATGACCGTGTGTCTTCTAAAGTAATAGAGTGCAGGGTCGTCAAGCATGCCACGCGCATGAATACAATCCGGTCTTGCGGCGCTAACACCTGATCATTACCTTCCATAGTACCGATACCGCTACTCTCGTAGGCACTCATTGCAGTGTCCAGGACCGCGCGGAGAGCCATAAATGATCTGCATTTGAACTACTAAACTATCATGATATATAAAGAAAGCGCGTAAACGTAGAGTAGAGTAAGTCTATAGATCTCCCAGCGCAGAAACAACTTTTGCGAGGCAGTTAAATGCGGCACAAGTAACTAGAGATACAACAACGGTGCGAGTCCCGGCTCGCCTCAGATCGTTCGTTCTAAGTACGATAGCAAACGTGAGCAGAATCAAACATGAAACAGTCAAAAGACTGGCTGTGTGGCTCTGGAACTCGTAGCCAGATATCGTCAAGGCCGTCGTCGATTGTCGTCGCCTCCACCGCGCGTCTCAGCAAAGATCTCGTCCGCGAACTTGAGGTCATACAACGTCTCCACAGAGACCGTCGCATTCGACGTAGGCTGATTGAGCCAGATCCACTTGAAGCCGACGTGGTAGCGTAGAGCAGGGCCCCAGCGCTGTGCAAGTCCGTTATTCGGGTCTGACCAGCCAGACCAATCGTAATAGCGGTCGACGCCATCCAAGCAGTTGCTATAAGATGCCGTCAGCTCTTCGTAGCACCAAAAACCTCGAGAGACGACGTACAAGTGGAGCATCTTCGGTAAGACCGCTCGTCCCTCCTCGGGCGTATCGTCTGTATGGACCTGCCACCTCGCCTCCGTCTGCTCGTCGACCGCATCGTCGCCCAGGCCCGTATTATACAGATCCATCAAGCAGCTCGACATCTCCCAGTCAAAGCTCAGATGCTTGAAGATCTCCGGGCGGTGGCTCACGATGGCCCACCAGTAGCCCTGGTCGCCGAGCTTCACGTCGTCATACTTCAATCTCCCGCTATCGACGTCGAGCACGGGCTTTCCATACATCGCCTCAAACGCAGGGGTCGCGAGCGCAGTGATGCGAGCGGCTTGCGGATCCTCGCGATAGTGGACAGAATCCATGAGGCGGAGGTCACGGAGGCGCGCGAGGTCGAGGAGCATGATGCAGCTGCATATCCTGTTCGCGTGGTGCCATGAGGGCTCGTACTGGTCGGGGTGGTACGGCATGGAAATGGCAACACCGGGCTCGAGAGCGTCGAATTGATCCCAGAGCTGAGTTGGGTCTGAGATAAAGAAGGCGTCGGTGTCGATGAAGATAGTGCGCTCGACAGATGGAGGCAATATCTCGTGGATGAAGAGCTTCATGAGACCAGCTGTGGTGCGTTCGTGTCAACGACCAGATGCCAAGGACGATGAGGCGTGAAGGGCACTTACGGACACCCGCGGAATGGTCAGTGTGGAGTGCGCCCTCGCGCTCTATCCTTGCGACCATACGTTGGTGCGATATGCGATAGAAGCGTACCGCAATGTCGTGCTGGGGATGCTTAAGGAGGTGGATACGTTGTTCGAGATACTCCTGCGCAGCGTGGTCACAGATGATATGGAATGCCAGCGAGCTAGAACTGTACATGACGATGGACTAGAAAAAGGCGGCCGACTCAGCGACAATTCGGAGGAGAAATCCGGTGAGACATATACAACAGACCTTGATGAGGACAGCGCCCTCGGCGGCGGAGTCCTCGGAGAACATAATGAGAGAGAAAGTAACCGGACTATATCTATATGGGAGGGATACATTAGATGTCTGTGTTTCCGTAGATTGTGGTGCAGAGGCGGTAGTGGGGGAGAGCTTTGGTATGTTGGGATGGTGAGGTATATGGGCATGAGCGCCGTGGTTGAAATTCGGATTGGGAGGCAGAGCGTCTTCTGGAGAGGGAGGGAAGTCGATATGCTGAGCGTGGGGAAAACGCGGAGTCTGGCGAAGATGGTAGGATGAGAGGAGAAAGATGAGGATGAGGACGAGGGCGAGAACGAAAGCGGTGGGACGGAGTTGGAAAGGACGGCGACGGCGGACGTCTTTCGGGCGGACTAGCCGGCTGGGGGAGTGTGGAGGTTGGTGGAGATAAGGGTCTGCGTCTGGGAGAGGGCGGTAATGATAGTATGTTGCAGACATGGCTTACGGACAAAACGAGCGAGAGAGCAAAACAGGTTACGAGGACTGGGAGGAGGACTGAGGAGACATACAAGTCGCCTATCGACGAGGGGACGTTGTAGGAGGAAGAGTGGAGGTGAAAGGACGCTGGGAGGATGATGAAAAGACCCTTGTTTTGTCTGTGGAGCGTCCTCGACAAGCGACACCAGGTCTAGACGGTCTTAGACAGGGGCAATCATTATCTCAGTCGGCTCGGGCTACGATTTTGTACAAGCCACTGCACCTCCTCGTAGTCTCGAGGTGAGACTGAGAGGTCAAATCGGAGGGAGGGGGGACTACAAGCTGAATATCACCACCCTAGGACGTAGCTACCCAAATGGTTATAATCGCATTGACTGGAATAGCCTATTGACTGGGACTGGCGGACGGGAAAGAGTGTAATATGATCGTCCTTGCCCAGGCTTGCTCACATCGATATCTAGAGTCTGTCTGCCTAGGGGAGGCTTAAACTCAAGGTCCTGAAGTTGACGTCGACGTTAACGTTAAGGAGTCGCCCGCGCCACCCGCGTCCCACCTCGGACTTGCCGGTCCGTCCACGCGCCGGTCGCGTCGCGTACTTGCCCGCTCTCCCGCCTACAGCCACCATACTCGAGCTCATCCTCCGTCGACGGCTCGTACGCGTCCTGTCTAGGACACCGCGTCCAGCTGCAATGTCCAACCAACAATGTGCGTAGCCTCCCAGCCGCAATCTCTTAATGGCCATCCTCACGTCCCCAACGTTGCCAGACTCCAAGAAACGCTCTGCTGCTCACCTCGACCAACACCAGCCCGCACCCGGCCCCTCTCCAAAAGCCCAGAAACGCGCGTCCCAGTCCCTCGTTGTCTTCGCCTTTCTAACGTGCTATCACAGTCTTCCCGCTCTTCAACAAACCAGGCACTCCCTCGGACAGCAATTCCAACTCCACATTCCGTTGGATCACTCCCCCTCTCGGTCCCAACAAATCATGTCTCCACGGCGTGAACGGAGATCCAGAATGTCACTCCAAAGTAGCAGCCTTTGATCTCGATGGTTGCCTCATCCTATCTAGCTTTCCCAAGAAGGGCACTCCTCCCTCCTTCGACTGGTGGCGCAAATCCATACCCAACAAGCTCAGACAAGTCCATGAACAGCGGTCAGTCCCTCCTTCCCTCTTCTATTCGCTGCAAACCTAACCTTTGGTGGGTCCTGCCCATGCTTTGTAGATATTCCATCGTCATCATCACCAACCAGGCGCTCCGCACTACTGCCCTTATAAACGACTGGAAGAAGAAGATCCCTCTCATAGCTGCTGCCGTAAGCCCGACCTTCTTTCTCATTTCGCGTACTAACGGCCCCCAGCTCTCAGATATCCCATTCCGCATACTTGCCGCCACAGAAAAGGATGGTTTCCGCAAGCCAATACCCGGCATGTGGTATGTGCTTGAGCGTATCTGGGCCGAGAACAATGTCCAGATAGGTATGCCTCGAGATCATGGACGTCTTCCCTCGCATCTCGCTAAATAAGTCATCCTTCCAGATACCTCCCAGTCATTCTTCATTGGTGACGCTGCTGGGCGCAAGGACGATCATTCGTCTACCGACAGGAAACTTGCGCTCAATATCGGCATTCCGTTCTTCACCCCAGAGGTTCGGCACCTTTTTGTCCTTCTTGGATTCTCTTTGACGCTTCGCTCAGGAATACTTTCTGGGTCTTCCAGCCGCGCGGTACACCCTGCCTGGTTTCCATCCATCCTCCCTTCCATCGAACGGTGCGTCTCCTCGCACCCTCTCCGGCTCTCCGGATATCCCAAACATTGACTCAACAAACCCATAGAGCCCCACCTCATCCCCGCAGAACCACCCATTCTCCCCGCGCCTTCCTCTCCTGAACTCGTACTCTTCGTAGGGTACCCCGCGCTCGGCAAAACCTCTTTCTTCCGCACGCACTTCGCCCCTGTCGGGTACACGCACATCAACCAGGACACGCTCAAGACGCGCGACAAGTGCGTCAAGGCGACCGCTGCGGCGCTCAAGGCCGGGCAGAACGTCGTGGTCGGTAGGTGGCTCTCCATTCCACCGCCAAGCCAACTTCTGCATGATTGGTTGAGGCTGACCACATGGGCCAGACAACACGAACCGCGACGTGCAGACGCGCAAATTCTATCTCGACCTTGCGAAGCAACACAAGGCCTCGGTGAGGTGTGACCTGACCGTGTCCATTGTATCCAAGTGCTGCCCAATGACACCTCTGCTTCTGCAGATGTTTCCACTTCACGGGCTCGTTTGAGCTCGCATGGCATAACAATCTCTACCGTGCATTCAACCTATCTCCTTCCCTGGCGGCAGATCAGGTACTTCTTCTTGTCCTTCCCCTATGGTACGCTGCTGAGTTAACTATACCATTGCCCAGCCAAAGCGAGAGCTCCTTCCTATGCTTGCATTTAACAACTTTCGGAAGGACTTCCAAGAGCCCACCGTCGATGAGGGCTTCTCTGAAGTCCGCAAAGTGAACTGGGTGTTCGAGGGCGACGAGGAAGCTCGGAAGCGATGGAATATGTGGTTACAAATCGGTGGCAAGTGACGTCCTAGCACCCAGTATGGCCTGGGAATGGACCGCACGTCGCGGCTGGGGAATCAGGCCCGGAAGACACATGTCTAAGTTACGTTTTCTCTATCGTACCATGGGACACCAGGATACATCACACAGAATCCATATAACACGGAGGATAGGTATCCCACTGCAGCCACACTGTTTATACCCAGTACTGTATGGTACATTGTCCGTTGTTGCATGCCTATTCGCGTCCGTCACGGTCACTCGTCTTCCACCTTCTTCAGTCCGGTGACGTCCCTCATGCCTCTGAAAACGCAAGGAATCATATCAGCACATCTGCACACCATCCATGATATAGATGCAAATAAACATACATGACAGGCAAGCCTAAGACGTCAATCGCGTCGATCCGCGTCTCGTCCTCGCCACCCTGATTCGACACCACGAAGATCTACCAAGGGAGCGTGTCAACACCAGCACAAGTCGAACCATGCAGCCTCCCTCTGCCAGACCATCATCTATCACTAGACCATACTCGCTCGAGTAACTCACATGCAAGCTCGTCACGCTCTGGAACCGCACAAACCGCAGAGCAATCTTCTTCCCTTCGCGCACGTCGTCCTCGCCCAGCTCGATCTCCTGCACAAAGTCATCCGTGTCCTCCACGTCCGAGAAAGTCAGCGACGGCTTGTTAATGAAGAGCCGGATCGTCTTCGGGGCCTGGGCCGCATTCGCGGTCTGCAGCGCGATCGAGCGGATCTTCACCGTCTGGTTGAACTGCAGCAACAGCGAGGTTCAGCATCCCGTGCAATGCTGCACCTCGCGACGGAAGGACAGGCGGATACACCCCAGAGGAGAGGAAGTCGGACGCACGGGGATGTTCAGCAGGAGCTGTTCGTCCGCCTCGCTTAGGACATATGCGCTGCCCGTGTTTTTCTTCTTACCCTCAACGATCGATTTTAGAGTGTGTGCCGGAGACTCATTCAAGCATGTGAGCTGCGGGGTATCGAGGTGGGTGAGCAGCGAGAGCTATGTGCAAGTGAAGGTACGCGTCGGGTCAGCGCCACACACTCTTGAGCACCCCGATCTCGGAGATACCACTCACTTCTGTTTCGGCCATGGCTCGCTAATATGTGGCTGCTACTGGTGTTTAAGGATGGAGAGGACGTGTGTGGTCGAGCAGAGGTGGTGGGGGAGCGAGGCAAGGATTCGGATTAAGAGATGGTGTACAAGGTGCAGGTACTACGCTATGTCGTAATGGGCTTGCGGAGAAGATTAGATAAGATCAAGAGATGATCTGCCACGAGTCGATGGACACAACCTCGGCCTCCAACGATAGAAAAAGGAAAACGAAACCAGAAGAAATACAGCACCATCCCAACGCCGAGCCGTATACATCCACACATCCGAGCTCCGTCTGCATCCACAAGCCTCTTCTCCTGCCAGGTATACACATACGGTCTTCCTCAAACCTTCAAGTCGCGTCCTGCGCATCCGCGTACCCCGCGGACACTATACAATCACACACTCGTCCTTCGCGTCCTGACGCGTCGGTCGCGCCATGTTCTGCCGCTTGTTTCCGTTCCGCTTCATCTCCGTCAGACGGTTCATCGCTCGTTTGTTGCCTTGTGCTGCAACAAACGAGCACGGCAGTTAGTGTACAACCTCACACTATCCAGAGACCGTAGATGCACTTACCCGCAGCACGCATGTACCACCGCTTCGCGAACTCTATGTCCTGCTTCACACCGATTCCAACCTCCGCGTAGTACCCAACGGCGTACTCGGCCTTGCTCAGACCCTTGTTGGCCGCTCTCCGGGCCCACAAGTACGCTTCCGAGTCGCTCTGCTTCAGCACTCCCTCGCTCCCAGTCAGATACCACCCGCTCAGCGCCAGCTCCGCCTCCGAGTGACCCTTTTCGGCCGCCTTCGTGTACCACGCGATCGACCGTCGTGGATCAACAGGACACGTCAACGACCCGTACTCATACGTCTGCCCGAGCTTGAACTGCGAATGCGTGTAGCCGAGGTGGCCCGCGCGCGTGTAGAGATCTTTGGCGTACGCGGGATCATGAGGCACCACGCCATTCGTTGGGTTCTCGTACAGCATCGCCAGTTCGTGCAACGCATGTGGGTTCTCCTCGTCAGCCTGTTCGGCCGCACGGCGAAGCCATCCAATCGCCTCTCGTGGATTCGGAGGCTGCTTGAGCAATCCGCGCAGAAGGATGACGCCGAGCTTGTACATAGCCGCGGTATCGCCCAACGAAGCAGCTTTGCGGTAGAACGCCGCGGCGCGCTGTGGATCTGCACGCGTACCTGCGCCGATCTCGTTGCACACCGCAACTCGATAGCATGCAGCGGGATGATTCTGCTTCGCAGCCTGGAGATAGAGGTGGTATGCGCGCTCATGATCGACTTGCAATCCGAGCGTACCAGTTCCATGGCAGTTGGCGAGGAAGAACTGCGCCTCGTCGTAGGGCTGACCCTGAGTAGCAAGTCGTCGAATGACCTTCAACGACTCGTTGATGAGGGAATCCCGGTATTTCCGCAAGCCGCGCTGATCCTTCGCGTCTTGACCAATCTTCCTCGCCGCGTCGATCAGATACTTTGCGTACTGGAACTGCGCCTCCGGGTCGGGATCGTCCTTGATTCGTTGGCGGTACTGGTCAATGTACTCTTTCGTATATGGCGGCGCGCTCAGGTCAATTGCCTTGGTCTTTTGCGTGCGAGGGTTCACTGACGCAGCAGTCTCGGAGTGCTGAAGTCGTGGTCTGTTCATTTCGAAATCCTCGTCCGGAGGTACGGGAGGCATTGGAGGCGCTGTCTGGAATGACCCCGCACTGGAGGGTCCCCTTGTCAGACTCGTCTGTGAACCGGAAGGATATCCAGGCTGGTACGGTGCAGGACCAAGATATGGTGCAGATTGGCTAGGTGGGATGCCCTGTCCATAGTTCTGTGCAGCGTAAGGAGAAGGGGATGGTCCTGTTCGATGAGGAGGGTAAGGCGCTTGAGATGGACCTGGAGGAGGGTAAGGGCCGGCAGAAGGGCCAGGAGCGTATTGAGGGTGCATTGGAGGACCTGGAGGGGGGCACCTATTGGAGGACCTGGAGGGGGAGCGCCTGGGGGAGGGCCCATTCCAAGGACATCAGAAGCGGCTGCGTACAGATGGTTCATCTCATTCGGTGGCGGAGGGTACTGTGGGTGGCCATGACCGTGCCAACTACCGGGAGCCGGAGGATAGCCTCGTCCTGGAGGCATTCCGTCCATCGGACCTTGGGGGTATTGAGCAGGTTGGAACGCGGGATCTTCGTACGAGTACAGACTAGTGATATCAGTCTCCGCATCATTGTATCCCTCCCCACTGTAATAACTCGTGTATCCGCTATTTCCACTGCCAGCCGATGCTACCGAATTCGAACGCACTGCGGAGTCTGCGCGTCCAGGTGGGTAACGTCGCATGTGTTGGTCTGGGGAGACGGGGAGACCACCGCTGTTAGGCGGGCCCATGCGCTGTGGGGACTGCATCGATCGCACGGACATGGAGGTACCTGCGCGAGGAATAGGTTCTCCCAATGGGGGCCGCGAATTGGAGGGCCGCGCTGGCCCATGTGCATGTTACCAAATTGATCTGCGAGGCCATTGGGGTCATACTGGGACTGGGAGGGCAAGGGAGGAACAGTGTCTTCTTCCCCATAGTTATCGGCGTGCATCTGAGTATTGATGGCGGGAACAGACCGGTTTTGGTGGCGCATGAGCTGGGGATCTGCTGCCAGCAAGGAGATTAACATCACGATGCGCTCGAGGGTCAGGATGTGCAACGGGGGAGGTGTGGGATAGCTCACTATTATTCTGTCCATCACCGGAAGCCCTCTGTTCATCGTATAGGTCGTACGGGGGAGCAGCTTCGTATTCGGAGGGTTCGTCGTACTGCTGAGGGCTGGTCCATTGCTCGCTGTTGGGGACGATTGCTTGGCGACGGGCCTGACGGTCGGTAGGGGAGATATGTTGCTGTTCGTCGTGATACTCAGACATGGCCCAAGGCAAGGAACGTCTACTGGGTGCAACAGGCGAGAGACGAGGGAGAGGAGGGAGAAGGAACGTATGCTGAGGCGGACGCGGAGGAGGGCAAGAAAGGTTGAGTTATGAGAGGAGATGGCGGGAGAGTCAAGAAGCAGCACAGCCGATGTCGCATCGACAGCTGCTTCCGCCATACTCGCTGACGTCCCGGACCTGATCAATGCATCTCACCCAAGCCACACATTCCCGCCATCTGTCATTGTCGTCGCGGGCTCTGTGCCCATGTGCTCCATTACGTTGTACTACAAATACTCACAGCGAACGAGTCAGGCAATAATGATAGTAGCGACGAGCCTAGCAGCTCTCCGGGCCAACCACAACCAAACTCCCGTTCACCATTCCTCCGCTCGAGTCTGCACCAGACCCCGGGTTGTTTGGCATAGATGTATCCTCCATCTTCACGTCCTCGGTCGTCTCAGCTCTCGAGGGGGGAGCGCGGTCCTCGCCCATGGTGGCGTTCGTGGGCTCTGTCTTCGCAGCAGCAGCTGGTGACTCTCCCGGAATAGCCCCGTCCCACACCCACTCCTCCAGCGTCCTCTCCACCCGCTGTCGCTCGACTCCCTTCGCTGTCCGTCTGACCTTGACGATAACGTCCCGTCTCGTCTCCACATACGCCTCCTCCCCGTCTTCCCTCTCCACTAGGTCATCCGTTCCACGCACCCAGTCGTCTGCCCACTCCTGCAACTTGTCCGGTCTTCGCGCCTTCACCACCCTACTCGCCCTCTCTGTCGGTCGTTCCTCGGCGTGTTCCCAGCTAGGACGCTTGAAGTTTCGGAAGAGCTCGGTGCCATCGTCGCCGGTGTCAGTGGCGGGACGCTTGCGTTTAGTGCCATTCGCCGTCGCTTCGCCATTGGCTCCAGACCTGCCCTTCGCACTCCGGTGACTACGTCCGTCGTCATCGCTCGAATAGCCTGCGGCATGCCGTACCCTCCAACGCAACTCCCTCGCCAGTGCAGGTGCGTCTTTGATACGATCGCCCGGCACCTCCTCCTTGGCTTGTCTCTTCGCCGAGTCTGTTCCACGCTCGATAGTACGAGCTTCAGACACTAGAAAGTCAGCGAGGGCTTCAATACCTTCTAGGATCCGGGGCGGGAATTCCTCCTTCGCCTTGAGATCCCGCAGATATTTCTCCGCGACATACCAGCACAACCTGAGAAACGTAAGTGCGCAGCCTTTTGTCAGGAACGTATGTACTTACTTGACGAAGTGCGGGAATCTGAACTTCTTGGGTACATGAGTGGCGATCTCAATCTCCCGGACACGTAGCTCTAGATAATAGATTGTGTCAGCGTCACCCAACAACAGATATACATGCGTTAGCTTACGCGTCGAGACATTATACGAATGCAAGAAATTGCCTCCGAATACCAGTGTGTCCTGAGGAGTGTACTGCAGGCAATCATGAATGAATAAATAAGTTGTGCGATGATATTAATACTGACGACTGCATGTATCCACCCAGTAGGGATGATCATAGTGTTGCCAGTGTTCAGCTCCACCTTGAACACTTCATCGCACATGTCACCAAGCCACGCGTGGCTCTGCATCTCGGTGCCAGACCACCGCTCATAAGCGGCGAGGTTGGCGGGAGTGGGACGGATGAAATAGAAGACCTGTATGCAAACCGAAGTAGTCAGTGTCACCGGAGGTTCTAAGTGGATACCACACATATATCGCACCTTGGCACCATGCAGTATATGGTAGTAGACCGAAGACCCAGCGAAGTCGATGTGCCAATCCTGCGATTATGTGTGCAGGGTGAGCGTATCGCCACAGCTTGGCGCATTCTCTCACTCACAGTCCATGCTCCTCCAACACCCATAAGGCAGTACAATTGAACCTTCGGATAGGTGTGTCCCCGACCCTTCTTTGTGGACGGCCAGAACTTCTCTACCCAGTCCAGTTCGCGTACAATCCGTGGAGGCAACACTTTGTCCGCTAACTCAGTCCCTGAGATCTCGAGTGAAATGACGTTACGAATCTTGTCTCGCTTCGAAGGCTCCGTATTCCAATACTCAGCCCACTTGCCAAGATTCCAGTGCGGAACGTTAGACTGAGTCGCAACATCTGTGGTGACATATGTAAGACAGCGATTAGATTTCTGGCATTCTCGAAGACAAATCCACCAAGTGCTAGTCAAGGCCCAAGAGGCAAACGTACCGATGACCTCTACAGGGAAATCCTCGCCGAGAGCCTCCGCGACATTGTCCACGGTGAACCCTGGTGGCGGCATCTTCATCCCCAATCCCTCCTCCGTCTCAATCAGGACAGGTTCTTTCATGGCATCCTCGTCATTCTCCAGCCACTCAATCCCAACCTCACTACCCTGCATACGTTTGAACGGACCCTTCTTGATCACCTTGCCCTCCATCATACGTAGCCAGCGGCTCGGGTCTGCCTCCTGTCCCGAGTTGAGCCCGAGATAGTCGCGTTGTGTCTTCTTCCGGGCAGACTTGCGTGCAGGAGGCTTCATTGTGACGACCCGTGCGGGGTTCGCATCTAGACACGGCCTGCAAAACCTATAACGCCACCACAACACAAAGAGCAAACATCAATTCTGCGCACACAAAGGGGCCCCACAGGGTGTGCGTACCATTTGTCCACCGCGTCAAGATCTCCTCCTTGTCCGACGCATCTCCAATGGAACCAAGTCTTGCACGCGTCGCACCTGACCCACTGCTCCTTCTCCGCCACAGCGGGTGGATCCTCGGGCTGCCCCTCCTTACAAGCCGGACATTTGTCGTCCTGCGTCTGTGTCTTCCCGGCCTCCTCTGGGTCCTGGACAGGCTGAGCCTGCCCCTGCGAATGTGAATCATCATCGGTAACGCCCGCAGGGTCCGGCGTCTTCTTCGACCTCCCCGTACGACGGCGAGATGGGGCCATTGTATGCACAAGAGTCTGAAAGCGCTGCCAGCACGCAACGCGAAGGAGAAAAGAAAAGCCGCGCGTGAGTGTGAGCGGACAGAACTGACGGCTCGGAGCTGGGAGAGCAGCCACGATTCACTGTCAGCGCTTTCCCGAACTGGACTCGGCTCTCTTTAACCGCGTTCCGGCGCAGATCGAGATCTTTTCGAATAACGAAGGGACGTTCACACTCACTGAGTGTCGTTACAGGGTACAATGAACACGGCTGATATATTTGATACTCATACATGCTGTTCATACAAAATATACATGCAACTATTTGGGCTCTTGCCACGTCGGCATGGTGTGATTCGACATACCAATGGGGTCGACGTGAGTGAAATACTGGAACAGAGACAGCTTCGGGGGTGGTCCAACAGTGCAAGGGACAGGCAGCATGCTAGGCCAAGGTGGCACGTGGTACCTTACTCCATCAGGCTCTGCGAGCAGACCCGACGTATATTCCAGCCCATTTCTCAGTTTGGTGTCCTCTACCTCCTGCCTCGGTTCGAGCTCGAGCTCGATGTCATAGATGCCGTTCCTCGAGGCGCGAAGGGCCGTCATTCGCAGGGCATATAGAGATAGACGGTTTTCGCCCCCACCTAGCGCGAGGTGGCTGAATGCTGGGTGAGGATCCATCTTAGCTACCTCCTGCGTGCACGGGAACAATGTCAGTCGACGACGCACGAAGAAGAAATGATACCCACATCGTAATACCGCGAGATGAGACCTGCGAGGGCAACCGAGAGTTCAAGCCGCGTACACGGTCTCCGGCGACCCTGCTTGCATGAACGGAATGTGACTAGGATGGATCGCGTAGGCTCATGGTCGGGGTACGCGGGCCACTGCACGCACTGGTCAGACTCTGCAACCACTTCGTCCCCCGTGCTGAACGGCGACGGATTTGCCTGAGGCAACGGAGTGATACTGACCTTTATCCGCACCCATATGTTGTCCTGATGATAACCCAGAAAGACTTTCTTCTTCGCATCCAGCATCGTCCTCTCGATCACCCGTCTCGGCGACAAGAGCGTCTTGAGCGGCAAGCCCTTCTGCTGATCGACAGTCATGAACTCCAACTCGAAACGACGGTCGATCGGATCTTCCGGGTCCTCGTCCTCGGCAAGTTGCTCAGGTGGCGGGGTCCCAGAGAAGACGGGCGGGGCGGGTTCTCGCGAAGTCGCTGGTCCTCCCACTTCCTCTTGGCCTCTGCTTGCTTTTCGCGGATGTTGGCGATGTATCTGCTCCAGACACGATAC
This sequence comes from Fomes fomentarius, assembly GCA_022606135.1. Lineage (NCBI taxonomy): Eukaryota > Fungi > Basidiomycota > Agaricomycetes > Polyporales > Polyporaceae > Fomes > Fomes fomentarius. The sequence continues at coordinate 1,254,520 of JABYQN010000001.1, forward strand.
TCGAGACTGTAGTTCCGCTGTCCGACCACGAGTTTCATCCATAGATCCTCTCGATATCTCCACTTCTCCAATTCTTCGCCAACGAGCCACCGCCAAAGACGCCAGGTTCGAGGATATGGATAAGGGTTGTATCCACGAGGGGGGTGGAGCGCGGTGGCAAGCTGGGAAGATGACGAGGAGATTGGTGTCGGCGGGGGCGGGTGGAGCCCTTGGACAGAGGAATAGGATGGGGTCGGCGGTTGGGGGTTGGGCTGGACCTCATCGTGATCCCCGTCTACGGTGCCCTGCCCTGGGCGATCGTCGTGTGTACTCTCCATCTGTGAGCGAAGGGGATTGAGTTGGGGATAAAGAAAGGGAGTCCTCATGTGCCACACGATGATATGGACTGTAAGCGCTCAATTGCAAGCGCCGTTCCTGCAGCAGAACATCCTCTGAGTTCTCTCCCAACGTTCGTCCCTAAAACCATGTCGAAACATCCGGGAGGTTGATCCCGCACCACGATATAAGAAAAAATCTGGATCGGGAATGGAACTACTCGGCGAAGAATCCTTACCCCCGGCCGCTGATATGGCTGCTCTGAACGCCAAGATCTACACCTCCGTCTTTCTTTCACGCCGTATTCAAAGAGACTGCGTAGACCGTCCACCAGTTCCAGCCGGATGACAACCGGGATGGCTCATATGCATTGTGGTGGCAAACCGTGGCATAACTTTCTCGACGCCTCTGCGCGTGATCAGTTGTACGGACATGTTGTAGAGCAAGTATGCTTGCAGCGTTTGTTCTCAGACTCCATTGACCCATCATCACTCAGGATGCTTGAGTGGACGAGTTGACATCTCGAACAAGAAGTACAGCCCTTCTTGGGTTTTAAAGCATCTACATCTACTCCGCTACCGAAATCAAGATCGCTTGTAGATATCTACCCGTCGAGCAAACCCTTCTTATCGTCCATAATGCTAACGCTGCGGTTCGCCTGTTTCATGACTATGCACCATCTCCTCATCCGCGTCGAGGAAGCCTGCGAGCTCATTCGCGTGCAGGCTCGTGTCAGTGAGACATGAAACATGCCTAAACCGATCACCTATCGCCTTACGGCCCCCCTCCTGAACTCTGGACTTCCAGCAAGCCTCGGCGGAGACTAGTGTCGGGCTCAGCGTGCTTGCAGCGGCAGTCTTCCCATCCCTCTATCTGGTCCTCCCATCCGCGTATGCATCTGCCGTCCCAACACACGTCTGCCTTCTCAAAGGCCCAGTGCGAACGCCGACACCCCACCACCCCCCCGGTCCACCGTCACTGAGCCCACCGTGCTGCAACGCGACTACCACGTCCCTCCTCGAGCGCAGTCCCCATGGGGCAACGTGGAGGTACGGTTCATATGTCATGGGCGCATGTTGAAGGGTGGACAGTATTGGTCGATGTTCTTATGGAGTTGTACCTCCTTGGCGAACGAGGAAAATTGCGTGGTACCCTTACTCTGCCCAGTGCGAGATGCCTTCCAGCAGAGGGATGTTGAATTCCACCTTCTGGACGATCCTGGTACACGTCGTTGGCTGTCGACAATCGATTATAGGGCGATTCTGTGGATGTGTTTCTACGAGTAGATGGTGGTCTTCGTTGAACATGGCGTAAAGGGAGTAATGGCGTGCCAATGGGTCAGCCTCGATTCCACCCAAACAGCCTGGGGTCAAAATGCGGCCACGAACCGGCTAGAGGCTAAGTCTAAGAATGAAGACGGTCAGCAAATGGAACAGAGAGGCAAACATTCAACGAAGATTGGATCAAGTTGAATGGCTGACCAAGCCCCAACATGATCGTCCATTCTCTGTAGATCAGACAGCACTGTGACGCACCGCAGAGTACAATCAACGAAGTGTGCAACCACCCGCAAGTAAAGCTGATGAGTGATGCATCGCGAACATTTAACGAAGAGTTCTAGAGGCATAAGAGCGCGACTCGGCGCCCAGATAGCAGTCCATGATCTCCAGCATTGACCGCAGTTACTGGCAAGTTTAACGACGAACCTGGGCCGATCGAATGAATGGTCACTAGACCTGCAGCTTAAAACTCGACGGTACAGCACCGAGCATTCAGGATACGATTCTGGATGAGGTTTCATGACCCAACACAATGAACTCATGAGAGTGGTGCATCGTTTCCTAGTCATGGCGATGCCCCTCGACTACGCTTATCGATAGCGGAGCAGCCTATGCCTCTTCATTCTCACCTGGAAAGGAGTCAACGGGTGGCTAATCTGCCGAGCTGGTATAAGCCGCATCTGATAAGCAGTCACTCGTTATGCAATAAGGAAATTGTAACATACCTCCCAGCCTGTACACAAACCCGGCCACATGATCGATAAGCAACGATAAATTGATCATGAACGACTGAACGACTCCAAACTGATGGAATTGAGCGTGACTGGAATGTAAACCGAGCGCAAGCTCAATATCCAGGCCAAATCTGTCGCGGTCAGAGTGGTCTTTCATCCGGGACCTAAATGGATTTCTCACATCATCATGAATCGTCCAATTCATCTTCACGTATAACAATCTGTTCCGGAACCTGGATCGAACCCTTAGGACCTTCTGCTTGATTCTTCGAACCCAAGCGAACTGCCCCGCCAGGAGCTCCGGCACGGCCAAGATTGTTCTTCCTCCCACCCCCTCGCGCTGGAACGGCAGGCTCATCGATACCGTCACCAACTTTGATCACTATGCTGACGGTGGATTTGCCTCGGGTTCGATATGAGATATCCTCATCTTCGTCGTCAGGAATGAGTTCGTCTTGTACATCGACCGTTCCAGTAATGACCTCAGTTTGTATTTCCTCTTGCGGATAGGGGAGAATCGGAGGCAAGGAAAGCGCAAGCTGCATGAGGTGAGGAATGGCTGCACCCATGGCACTCAGATGTAGTGTTTTATACCTGAGCAAGCGCCCGAGCGTGCTGAGTAGATGTATGACCTCTGGAAATATAAGCACGTACCCATCCTTCAGGAACACGTCCTTGCAACGCCTCAAGTACGCGCCGAGTTCTGTGCGGCGCGTAATACAAATATGATTCTTGCCTTCCACATGCGCTGAACGCGGCCCCGTAGCGGACACGGAGGCGGGTACCGTGGGGAAAGGACGTGGTGGGACCAACTTCCGTACCTTGCGCGTCGGGTTCTTCCCATTATGTCCGCCTGACGTTGCGTGGATCTGCTGTTGAGCATCTGCTTGTGACACGCTCGGGTCTGGCGTAGAGCTCTGGTTCGCATCCATCGCAGGTTCAACTGAAGATCCCTGTTCCTCCGATGTTACACCTCTTGGCAGCGTCCTGACTCGCTTCGGAGGTCCGTCACTGTCGGGTCCAGGAGTGGAGTCACGTTTGCGCTTGGACATGGACTGTCTCGACAATGCGGTGGTGATTGGGAGCAAAGAGGGCTGTGGCGAGCTGTTAGGCTGTCAAGGTTATCCCGTGGTTATCGACCTTAATTGCCTGTGATAACTTTACATAAGCGCGCATATGTCTGTCATATGGCCGAAATTTTGAGAGAGGACCAAGAAAACTCAAGATTGTCTGCTCGTCCCCCCACCTTCTACCCCCTTCCTCTCTGTCCCAGTTCCTCGTTTTCTGTACAAGATCTTGTGGTTGCCCACTTCTATTCAGACAAAATGAGTCAAGACCCAGCGGAGCAGAACATTCAGATGTGGAAGGTCAAGAAGCTCATCAAGAGCCTCGACGCCGCCAGAGGGTATGTTCGTCTGTTGATCGCACTCAATTCTTTGCTCATCGCAATATGTAGAGCTGGCACTTCCATGATCTCCCTCATCATCCCACCAAAGGTGTGCTCACTTGGCTGAGATCGCTGTCCGATCAGTTGAACTCATTGTCACCACAGGATCAAATCTCTCGAGTATCGGCTATGTTGACGCAAGAATACGGTACTGCGTCCAACATCAAATCTCGAGTCAACCGTCTTTCCGTCCTTGCCGCCATCACCTCCACCCAGCAACGACTCAAGCTGTACAACCGAGTACCACCAAACGGCCTCGTCCTTTTTGTCGGAACGATCCTCACGGACGAAGGCAAGGAAAAGAAGGTTTCCTTCGACTTCGAGCCGCACAAGCCTATCAACACGTACGTTCACTCCCCACATTCTTGCCATTCACCATTCAGACATTGGCTGCAGTTCCTTGTACCTATGTGACAACAAGTTCCATACGGAAGCGTTGCAGGAACTGCTCGAGTCCGACTCGAAGTTCGGCTTCATCGTCATGGACGGTAACGGTACCCTCTTTGGCACGGTCGCGGGCAACACTCGCGAAGTCATCCACAAATTCACGGTCGATCTGCCCAAGAAGCACGGCCGTGGCGGTCAATCCGCTCTGCGTTTCGCGCGTCTTCGTGATGAGAAGCGCCACAACTACGTTCGGAAAGTCGCCGAGTTAGCCGTGCAACACTTTATCACTAGCGACAAGGTCAATGTCACCGGTCTTGTCCTGGCTGGTAGCGCGGACTTCAAGACTGAGCTCAGTCAGAGTGACATGTTCGACCCTCGTTTGGGTGCGAAGATCATCAAGGTCGTCGACGTCAGTTATGGTGGTGAGAACGGTTTCAACCAGGTTTGTTACGTTTATTGCGTGTGACATGTACAATATACTGATCCATGTGGTAGGCGATTGAGCTTGCGGCAGAGGCCCTCTCAAATGTCAAGTTCGTCCAGGAGAAGAGACTGATTCAGAAGTACTTCGACGAGATCAGCCAGGACACTGGCAAGTACTGCTTCGGTATCGATGACACGCTCAAGGCACTGGAACTCGGTGCTGTGGAGACGCTGATCGTATGGGAGAATCTCGACATCACACGTTATGTCCTCCGGAACGCGGCCAGCGGTACGTACGCCAATATATCCCTCTGCATTCATTTGCTCAACGTGGCCATGCAGAGGAAATCGTCATTCACGTCAACAAGGAGCAGGAGAAGGACCGCGAGAAGTTCATTGACAAGTCGACCGGTGCCGAGATGGAGAAGGCAGCCGAGCCGCAGTCGCTCCTCGAATGGTTCGCGGAGAAGTACAAGGAGTTCGGTGCCAACCTGGAGTTTGTCACCAACCGCTCGCAGGAGGGTGCGCAGTTCGTTAAGGGCTTCGGTGGCATCGGCGGCCTGCTTCGGTACAAGGTCGACTTCACCAACCTCCAGACCGTTGACGATGACGATGACGAGTTCATGTCGGACGATGACGCCATCTGACTTATATGGAGGCTCCATTTTGGAGCCCCCTTCGCTTGGGCACGTCGGGTGAGGCGGAGGGTAGGGGGTTGTTGGGTGAGGCGCCGGCCGAATTCGAGGAGGTTGGGCTCGCAGTGCCGGGGCACGAGGCGGTCGGCGCGAGTTCGTCTCTGTCGCTGGTGGCGTCGTACGTAGAGAAGAACGCAGATAATGCGGAAGTCATGGAGACCACGAGGATGTTGCTGACGCAGCACCTCGGCGGCAAGTCTGACAAGGTGGACCAGATGATCGTCCATGGAATAGGGTCAGTGTTACGAGACGTGTTCATCACGTTACGGTGCGTGCGTCTCCTTCAGTTCTATGTCGGCGTCGCTGATCTCTATTGAAATTTCAGACCTTGCAATTGTCTTACGTAGTGTATTTGTTTGTTGCCGTACATGTTGTGATAGTATGATCAGCTATCGTCGCTATTCGATCATGTTGTAGTCCTTGGACACTCAGTACTAACGATCATGCTATGAAATTCTCGTCAAGTGCAGGTTATTCTATGGCTCGCAGCTGTGTGCTCCTTGACCAAGGGCCTTGATTATTTGTAATGAGGATACTGACAACATTTTCTCACCTTCGCTCCAGGACTTCACCTCATTTACCCTCATCGAAGTTGAAAGCATTCTATGGACTGCTCTCTAAAGACCAGCAATTATAGTCTCACTGTCCGAGTCCTAATACGGATACAACATAATGACTTTCACGGTAACTTCTCGAATTGCTTTCGCATCATCCACTCACTGCTTCTCGCTCAGCTCGGCGACACCAGGGAGGGTCTAAAGTGTGCAAGGTCAGCATCGTCGATGCCTCAAAAGTGGATACGACTCACCTTGCCCTCAAGTAGCTCGAGACTGGCTCCTCCACCAGTGCTGACATGGCTGAGCTTGTCTTCGGCGCCGTAGTTCGCGACGACGGTGGCGGTGTCACCACCGCCAACGATAACGGTAGTACCCTTTTGTGCCGCCTCGATGGTGGCATCGAGAAGCGCCTTCGATGAAGTAGCGAAAGCGGGGAACTCGAACACACCAGGGGGACTGCATGTGGTATCTGAGTCCACCATCCCCACACACGGCCTAGAACTCACCCGTTCCAAAGGATGGTCTTCGACTCTAGGACGGTTTCGCGGAAGAGCTCACGACTCTTCGGGCCGGCATCGAGACCCATCCAGCCATCGGGAATACCCTGCTCGTCAGTGGCTTGACCAGTCTGTGGGCCCAAAGTAAGCACAGCCCTCAGTGAAGACGTTCCACAAACCTTCGCGTCCTTGTCGAACTTGTCGGCGGTGACGTAGTCAACCGGGAAGACGATCTTGATGTTGCGCGCCTTAGCCTTCTCGATCAGGCCAGCGACCTTCTCCGATCCGGGAGCGTCAAAGAGGGACTGGCCAATCTGCAAATACAGTCAGATCCATCGACTAACCAGCAACTGAATGGTCACTCACCTTGACGTTCTCGAGAGTCTTCTTAAAAGTGAAGGCCATACCACCGCAGATGATCAAGGAGTTGACCTAGAGGCCATGGTGAGAGCGCACCCAGGCTGTTGAGTAGTGCGCAACGTACCTTGTCGAGCATGTTCTCAATGAGCTGAATCTTGTCAGACACCTTCGCGCCACCGAGGATGGCGAGGAAAGGACGCTCAGGGTGCTCCAGTGCCTTTGCGAAGTAGTCGAGTTCCTTCTTCATGAGAAAACCGGCTGCGCGTTGGGACAGCTTCACGCCGACCATACTCGAGTGCGCGCGGTGGGCCGTGCCGAACGCGTCGTTCACATATACGTCGCCGAGCCTGGTCAGGCCCTCGCGGAACTCTTGAACCTTTGCGGGATCTGCTTTTGTCTTCTTACCGTCCTTATCTTTGGCGGAGCCCTCCTCCTCGATGTGGAAACGGAGATTCTCAAGCAGGATTACCGAACCCTCCGGAGCCTCGTTGACAGCCTTCTCGACGTCTGGGCCCACGGACTCTTTTACGAAGGTGACAGACTTGCCAAGGTGCTTCTCGAGCTCATGGGAGACGGGCTCGAGAGAGTACTTGGGGTTGACCTTGCCGTCCGGACGACCGAGGTGTGACATGAGGATGATTTTCGAGGCACCTGCATCTAGTGAGGCGATTACTCGTGCCGGAAGCGGCGTCTGGACGAACCATTGTCGATGGCGTACTTAACGGTGGGGAGGGCAGCTACGATACGCTATTCAAGGATGTCAGTCGCGTAGATGAGATGAGAGGCGGGCGCGTACATACTGCGGGGTTAGTGACCTTGCCATCCTGCATGGGGACATTGAAGTCGACGCGGATGAGGACGCGCTTGCCCTTGAGGTCGAGGTCGGTGATGGAGAGTTTGTTGGCGATGGACATGGTGGGTGCGGAGGGGGAGGAGCGGAGAGGAGGGAGATCGATGGTAGACCCGCGAGGCATAGGCGGCCTTATATCGCGTCGCCGTTCATTCCGAATTCGATGAAGTCACGGCTCGGCATCTTCCACCATCTTCCTAGCCTCTGCGCGTCTCCTCCCAGTGTCCCACTCCAGGTCCAAGTTCGCGTCTCGCCAGCTCTAGTCTCCAAACGAGACACTCCTCTCTTTCATTCATGTCCGACAATCCGTCCCCTGAGCAGGCCGCCCCCAACTCCCTTGGTCTCGATCTCGAAGCCCTCAAAATCAAGGACGACCCAGACTTGGTCGACCCTAAACCGTCCGCGGACGCTTCGACTGACCAGGAAGACGCGTCCAAGTCTCCTGAAGGCACTGCAGAGGACAACGCCAACGACGATGCCTCTGGGAAGAAGGAACCGAAGGATAAGAAGAAGCCCTATGTGAACCCCGATCGTGTCAAGACCGGTGGTGCGCAACGGGTGCGTGTCTGGCCTTGCGAAAGTCGAGCGTCGCGTTGAACGGCTTCTAGGAGAAGCTTAGCGAGGAGGAGCTCGCAGAGCGAATGGTGCGTATCCGGGAGCAGAACGAGAAGATCAAGCAGCGTCGACTGGTACGAGACTCTATTCTTCCTGATGTTCATACCCGAAACCAAGCCTCGACTTAGGATGTTCAAGCGGACGAGGACGAGTACAAGAAGATGCAAGAAGCTGAACGTGCTAAGCAGGCGAAAGCGAAGAAGGTGCAGGAGAGCATAGACAAAGCTCGCGAGCAGAATGCTCGCCGTAAGATGGACAAGGTGCGTAGGCTATGGTCACTTCATCGTGAACCTGATGCTCATCAACATGATCTTCGCAGGTCCAAAGTCGTGAATGGGATTCTGGTAAGCCTGCGCGTGATTGGAAGCCCAAAAAAGACGAGGCTGCAGCAGATGCCGAGAAGAAGCCCCAACAGTCCATCAATATTCGTGGCGCTGTACGTGGGGGTGGTCGTGGGGGTGGCCGCGGAAGAGGTCGTGGAGGAGGTGTAACGTCTCCTACGTCTGAGAAGGTTGAGAAGGATGCCACACCTGCTGCAACGAAGAAAGAGGTCTCTGCTGAAGCTACGGTGGCTACCAACTCATGAAGCACCTATACCCTTGTATCATTACCATCTCTGCTGTATATCAGGATTGCTCATATACATCTTGTTATTTGCTCTCAACAATTGCCTGCGTGTAAGATTATACCGTTTCACTTCGGAACTTTCGTCATTCAATCCGGGACATATGGATTATATGTTAAAACCGAGACGCCGAGACAACCACAAGGACGACACGGAGCGGATTATGTTGGCACCTACGGTTTCACGCGTTTCTTATTGTGGCCGGTGCTATCTGTACTGCCGTGGGCCATAGAGTCCTCGTTGTTTGATATTCTCTTGCCATTCTTCTTCCCGCTGATGAACTCATGGTGCTCGTCCGCAAGCTCAGTCTGGATGCATGATGTTCAACAGTATTTTCGGCGATATTCGTCAAGGACGCCGTCAACTAGTTCGATGATTGCCAGATGCTATCTGCATTGGCTCAACGAATGCGGTCGTAGCGGGCTAGTACCTGTGCGTCCAAGGAGGCGTCATCCATCGCACGGGCGGCCTCAATATCGCTACCCATGTACATAGTCTCCCTCAGCATCCTCCAAAAACTCCGGGCGAAGGAAGTTGGGCTGACCGGGACCATCCGAAATGCACTTACCGCCCTCGTAGAATGGATCCTTGGTGTCACAGAAGCTGAAACCAAACAGATATAGGCACGTTGCATCCTGCAGCATCCTTTGAAGCAGGAGCGTATCTGCTTGTCTGCCTCGTTGTTGCGAGATTATGCAATGGTGCTTGTTTCGAAGAGACAGAATGCCGTTCCAGTCGCCGGAATCAGGATCTGAGTATACGCCACCTTATCGATAGCAAGATCAGGTTGTACTGGCAGTAGACGAGATACCTGAGCCAGTATATCAGTCAACGCCGCATTGAAAGCAGCAGTGCATGTAATGATGTACCTTGTGCCACAAAGCTCAGTTTCACAACACCAAATTGAAAGCAGGCATCCAAACGGTCTCCAAGCGATTGTCCTGCTAATTACCGGCTTTTGCGAACACTACGCGTAATGCCTCCGACCACGACAAAAGTGGGGGCGTTGGAATTAGTAGCAGGAGGCTTTCGTCCCAGCGGTCCTGGGTCATAGGCCTTTGTGACGGTGAGTAGGGGCCGTCGAGCGCAGTGCTCGCTACATGTTCATCGTCAGGATTGTCATCATTGCAGGGAAGAAAGGGGAAGAAAGGGCTGATTGGTGAAAGAGACGAGCGGCTGGGTGTGTACATTGTCATGAGGCCAGGGACTCGGAGGACAACTTCAACTTCAAGCTTCAACGGCTGGGCGCGTTCGCGCGAGCTATGTAGCGCCGACATCATGTCCTATTCGACACTTTTCACGAACTCGTTTCTAAGTTATCTCCTGCTGTTTTGATATGTTCCTTCACACAATGTGTGACGCATGTATATAACTTATCGAGATGCTGCTGGTCGATGCATGTGCAATAACATCGGTATTTTCACGAGCGCTTAATCAACAAGGTCGTCTGAGTCTGAATAGGTCTGAATCCAGTGTCCACTCTAAGAAACAGCTCTCGCATTCTCGTCCACCGTTCGCCATGGGTCGCGGCGTGCTGCTTACATCCAACTTGCCTCAGTTGCAGAATCTCATCAAACGAGACCCTCCGGCTTACAAAGAAGAGTTTCTTCAGCAGTGGAACCATTACAACAGCATCCGCCAAATCTTTCAGATTGACCCAGACGAAAATGCTCAGCACTTCAGGGAGCTAGTCTCCTTCATTGCACAGGTTCGCCCTGCAGATCAATCTCATGAAAAATTCTCACTCACTAGCCATTGCCTCCGTTCAGGTCGCGCAATGTTATCCTAAGGAGACGGTAGACTTCCCGTCCCAGATTTCAACTCTACTCCTTGAGAGCTATGGTACGCTCTCACCCGACACTCGGAAGTCTCTTGTGCAGAACCTGGTCATGCTGCGTAACAAGGATGTCATTACGTCTATAATGTACGTTGGTCTGGTTAGTTTGCGCACCCGAATCTCGTCCTCATCTTGACTCGTTAGTCTTCTCCAAACGCTCTTCCCCCTGCTTCCCCGCACAACCTCGTCCTCCCTTCGAGCATTCATTCGGAGGACCATCCTTTCGGATATCCGTACAGCGAACCTCCGCACCAAAAATCACAAGCTCAACCGTGCAGTACAAGCGATGCTATTTGGGATGGTCGAACGTGGGATGGATGCTGAGGTCGTCGGGGACAAGGGTAAGCTGCGCGCCCCTGCGAAGTCTTCAGGAAACGCGGAGGAGGCGATGTGGGCGGTGCTTTTGACAAAGGAGTTATGGAAGAAGGGCATCTGGTACGTCTCCTTCGTCGAGCGTTCTCCGTGGTTTATTCATCTGTCGTCAACATAGGAACGATGCTAAGACCGTCTCAATCATCGCACTCGGCTGCTTCCACCCTGTAGTAAAAGTGCAAAGCGCATCTCTGCACTTCTTCCTCGGGAGTGACGAAGAACAGGAAGACAGCGATGAGGAGGATGATGAGGATGTATGTGCTCAGTAGCATCTTTTAGACCCATCCGTGATTCACGATGCGCAGCTTCCGGACGTGAAATCCCTCCAGCACCGTCGAGAAATCAACAAGAAAACTCGGAGTGGTGATAAGAAGCTACACAAACAGGTCAAATCCATCAAAGCCGTAAGTTTCCTACTATATGACATATTCCACTCATCTTTGAAGCCCCCCTCTTCGACAGAAACAAAAAAGGAAGGCAGACGCCAACAATCCCAACTTCCCTGCGATTCAACTGCTCAACGACCCGCAAACCTTCGGCGAGAAGCTCTACGACCTCCTGAACAAATACGATAAGCGCTTCTCGCTCGACCACAAGATTCTCGTCATGCAGCTCCTCTCCCGCGTCATGGGCGGGCACAAGTCCTGCGTACTCGGCTTCTACACCTACATCATGAAATACCTCACGTACCACCAATTGCGCATCCCTGCCATCCTCGTCGCTTTAGCTCAGTCTGTACACGAATTCACGCCCCCTGACGCGCTCACCCCCGTCGTGCGCAAGATCGCGCAGGAGTTCGTCCACCCGGGTGTTGGCAGCGAGGTCATCGCTGCGGGCATCAACTCCATACGTGAGGTGTGCAGGAGGCAGCCGTGGGCGATGGAGGAGGACCTGCTCGGGGACTTGATCGAGTACAGGAAGAGTCGCGACAAATCGGTAATTGCCGCTGCGCGCGGTCTGCTCCAGCTCTTCCGCGAGGTCAACCCGAGTATGCTCAAGCGGAGAGAGCGGGGCAAGGAGGCGAGTATGGGCATTGCGAAAGGCAGCCAGCCGCTACCCTTCGGGCATAGCGCCGAGGCAGCCGTCGACATCGAGGGTCTGGTGGTCAGTTACTTGGACCTCTCTCTCGGCTTACGTGCTGGCCTCATGTTTGCCGTTTCTAGCTTCTCGAGGACCACTTACAAAAACTACGAGAAGAAGACGGTGTTGGCTCCGGCGATGAAGACGACGAAGCTGCTTGGGAGGGCTGGGACGTGGAGAGCGACTCTTCAGAATCTTCGGACGGATGGATCAGTGTCGACTCTGGTAGCGACGAAGACCTCGAGATCAGCGACAGCGAAGACGAGGACGACAAACAGTCTCACAAGAAGCCAAAACGCAAGGGCAAGGGTAAGGCTACAGGCGACGACGAGTCAGAAGGGGAAGAGGAGCAGAAGGAAGAGGCGGGGGAGGAGGCTGTCAAGCGGATATCAACGCTCGCAACTACCAAAGTATGTCTAATCTAACCCTCCCGCGACCTACGACTGATTCAATGGCTCCTCCTAGATCCTCACACCAGCTGACTTCGCACTCCTGAACGACCTTCGTCTCAAAGCAGCAAGCGAAGCAGTTGAGCATGGCGGAGGGAGTGCCGCGAAGCGGAAGCTCGCCTCGCTCGAGTCGCAAAAGAAAACGCTCCTCACGTCCACCGACGGGAATCTCGCCGACACCTTCATCTCCGAGTACGACATCCTCGGCCCGCGCAAGAAGGCGAAGGCGGACTACGCGGAGCGTATCGCGTCGATCGAGAAGGGCCGCGAGGGGCGCGAGAAGTTCGGCTCGCTCAAGGGCAAGAGGAACAAGGCGATGCCAAGCAGCACGACGAACCGCGAGAAAGCGCGCAACAAACCACTCATGATGATCCTCGCCAGTGGTGCGGTGCGGGGCAAGAAGAAGGCATCGTTGCGGCAAAAGCAGCAGAAGCTGCGAGCACACATCGAGCGGGCGAAGAAGTCGCATCATTGAGGAATGTGTGTACCTCTGTTACCGGCTTAGACGTGTACTCCCTCCATTGCTGCTGGAGTCATACATGGAGCTTGAACTCTGCCATGATGGAAGTCGTGCACTTAATCTTGGTGGGTAAACAAGGGCCTGTTGATCTACCACACTTCTAGCTATTCGTTACATCTACGCATTCGGTTGCAGATACACAGTCATCAGGGGGGAACATTTAAGTAGTGAACGTCCGGTAAGTCCCTCAGCCTCTGTGCGGCTTGCTCCGGGGTGAGGTCGCGCTGAGGCTCGCCCATGAGCTCAAAGCTATGGTGTAACACGTCAGACGTCAATCCATTCATCGGATTGGGATCTGGGACATACCCAACGAGGAACTTGCGCACTGAAGCGCTACGGAGGAGAGGCGGCGCGAAGTGGAGGTGCAAATGAGCGAGATTTTCCTCATCCTGGTCCTCTGGAATAGCATCCGATGCAGGGGGCGTAGGGCGTTGGTGGATGCCCATTGAGTAGGCGAAAGAACAGGAGAAGAGGTTGTCGTAGCGGATTGTGAGCTGCGACAAAATCTGCGCAAACGCGGTCTTCTCTTCAGCAGTCAGATGGACGAGAGATGGGACATGCCGCTTGTATGGGAGGACTATGTGAGGATATGAGCATTGCTATCGTGACAACTAGCGCGAACGCTTACGCATGACTTCGAATGGCCAGATTGCCCACCACGGTACGAGCGCGACCCAGTGGTCATTCTTCAGCACTACACGGCCCTCATCTTGGCCGAGGCTGACCTCGAAGGTCACGTAGTCGCAGAGGAGGCACGAACGTCCCAGGGGGCCGCTAGGGACATCAGAGGGTGGAGTGTTTAAGGAGTACTTCTTTAGGTTCGTCAGCTCCGTAGCAGGGAGGGTTGGGACCTCGGACAGGGACCAAGCTTGACCATGAGGATGAGGGTTCGAGCAACCCATGATTGCACCCTTGTTCTATTGCGAGCGTCAGCAGCAACTTTCAGAATGAGTGATAGACCGACATCACCTCGAAGATCTGCACATATTTGATGCCTTCCTGCGCCCCTCGCTTCTTGTACACGGTGGTCCATGCATCAATGACACGCTCAATATCCAGGATGTCCAGTCTCGCGAGGGTTAGGTCATGGCGAGGATGGAAACATAGGACGTCGCAACCGCCCTGTACGGGTTCGGTCACCAGAAGTGGGTGGGGGATAGGTGGTGCGCGCGGACCGGGGGAAGGAAGGACGGCAGCATAGTCATTCTCGAAGATCATGGTGTGTTCGTACTTGTCATTCTCCTGACCTCCGGCACGTTTGTTGCCAGGGCAAAGGTAGCATTGTGGATCATACTCGGGAAGCTTGGACAACTGCGGAGGCTCTGTCTGACCTTGCCATGGACGCTTGGTGCGATGGGGGGAGACAAGAACGTGCTCTCCGGTGAGTGGATTGACTGGAAGGCAATCTATTAGCTTCGGGTGCTACTGAGAGACAGGAAATGAGTAGTACCGCGCCGGTGCGGGTGCGTGGTGGGGTCGAAGACGATGTCAGCCATGAGGGGCGTATGGAGAGAGCGGGAGCGATGTTATCGGAGGTGTAAATTTCGCGGGCATATGGACCTCGATGGCTACAGAACACAGTCGATCGTCCATCCTTCCTTCTGCCCGTCGGTCCGCTCCTCCCGCCAGCGCTTCAGCAACACTCTGACCAGGGCGCTTCGTAGGTGCTTGTTCAACGTCGACCACAACAAACTCCTTCCATGTCCGAGCCGGCTTACAAGCGTGCACGCATTCAGCGCTCCCCCTCTCCTGTTTACAAGCTAGACGACACAGATGACTCCTATGAACCGTATGTCCCCGTCGCTCAGAGGCGTCAGGCAAAACTCGCAAAGCTGACGTCTTGGGGTGCAAATGCCGAAAAGGACAAGGTGCGGCAACTCCAGGAGGAGCAGGAAGAGCGAGAAGATGAGGAGCGGGAGGAGGAACGGCGGAGAGAGAAGGCTCGCAAGGAGAGGACCCTCTTGATGGAGGCACAGGAAGTTCACGACCGTAAGGCTGCAGAAGGTGAGTCGTGAAGCCGCCCTAGCTAGCTTGTCTCTAATCATCCACTCAGATGCCAAGAAAACGGATGCGGAAAAGGCAGAAGAGGCCGATGCGGAGATTCTTACCGCTATTGCTGCCCGCAGGAAGCTAGCGTCCGACCTCGAACTCGCACAGGGCGTACACTACACCGAGCCCATGAAGACATCGTACGTACTCTCGATGGGTCATGGAGCAATTCCTCAATATACACCAATCACCATTCACGTAGATGGCGTCCTCCGAAGTTTGTGCGCGGTAGGACACCGGATGAGAACATGCGGATATGGGAGAAGCACCACATCATCGTCGAAGGCGAAGATTTGCCCCCACCAATCGAGAACTTCACGGACATGAAGGTCCCCGAAGTTCTTGTCAAGTTTCTCAAGTCAAAACGTATTACCAATCCTACACCCATCCAACTGCAGGGTATACCAACGGCGTAAGTACCGCTGTACAATCGTCCATGATTCTGATGCTCAAGTGCAAAACAGGTTTGCTGGACGTGACATGATTGGGATTGCCTTCACAGGTTCAGGGAAGACACTCGCGTTCTGTCTTCCACTAATCATGCTCGCACTCGAGGAGGAAGCGCGTTTGCCCTTCATCCGTGGCGAGGGTCCCGTGGGAGTCGTCCTCTGTCCTTCTCGCGAATTGGCCACACAAACGTACGAGAACATCTTGATCTGGACGGCAGCGGTTGCAAAGGAAGGCAAGTATCCCCAACTCAATACCCTCCTCTGCATCGGCGGTATCTCCATGGGCGAGCAGAGCCACGTCCTGAACAAAGGCCTGCACATCGTGGTCGCCACCCCCGGTCGGCTCATCGACATGCTCGAGAAGAAACGATTTACATTCGACAACTGCAAATATTTCTGCATGGACGAAGCCGACCGGATGATTGACTTGGGTTTCGAGGAGGATGTGCGTAACATCATGAGCTTCTTCAAGGTAAGAGAGACAAATCTCTACCTACCACCAGGCATCGTTCTGAGGTACCGCGCAGCGTCAACGGCAGACCCTCCTGTTTTCTGCGACGATGCCACGCAAGATCCAGGACTTCGCGCAACAGTCTTTGGTCAAGCCCGTGCTTGTCAACGTCGGACGTGCCGGTGCGGCGAACTTGGACGTGCTTCAGGTTGTCGAGTACGTCAAGCAGGAAGCCAAAATGGTATACCTCCTGGAGTGCCTACAGAAGACGCCTCCGCCTGTCATCATCTTCAGTGAGAACAAGAACGAAGTGGACGGTGGGTTTCGTCATCGCATGCACGGTCGAGCTCTCAGTTTATGACGCCCGGTCAGACATCCAAGAGTACCTGCTGCTCAAGGGCGTTGAAGCCGTCGCCATTCACGGCTCCAAGAGTAAGTTTATCCGCTCTTGCGCTCTTTCGCGACGTTAGCTCATACATGCAACCCACAGCGCAAGAAGAGCGTCAATATGCGATCAAATCCTTCAAATCTGGGGCAAAGGACGTGATGGTCGCGTCGGGTGTTGCCTCTAAGGGACTCGACTTCAACGACATCCAGCACGTCATCATCTTCTCCATGCCGAAAGAAATCGAAGACTACGTCCACCAGATCGGTCGTACGGGCCGTAGCGGCAAGACCGGTATCGCAACCACGTTCGTCAACATGAACACGCCCGAGCAGACGCTCCTCGACCTCAAGTACCTTCTTATGGAGGCCGGTCAGAAGTACGTCGTTCTTACTTGTCCCGTTTGCCTTGATCTACACGATCAGCAATGGCCCATCGGACTTGCGGACCAGGGTGCTGATGTGCGATTACGATAGGGTACCACCGTTCTTGGGGAGCATCGAAGATCCGCGCGCGGCCCAGGGTGGCGCGCTCAAAGGCTGTCCTGTCTGTGGCGGTCTCGGACACGGCATCTCCAACTGCCCGAAGCTGGAGGACACACAGCGGAGGCAAATGGCCTCGCACAGGATCTCAGACGACAGAGGCTACTGAGCATCCCGCCTTCCTCGGCCCGCCTCTTTCGCCCCTCCGGTTCAGCAGTGTTTTAGTTGCACATATCGTACAGGCATGCTCAAGCTCTACAATCTACGTGTACATGATACAGCAACGTTACAGCTTCCCTTAACTTCCGCACTATATCCGCTTTAGAGCTTGGGCGCGTCGACGAAAGAAACTCCCTGCCAGATGATAAGCCGACAACACTGTTGCACGCGTCTGGAACTGCGTACCTTCTCGATGTTGGTCGTGAGCTCAGGGACAGCAGCCTTGATCAGACCAGCCTCATAGTCTGTGAGCTTACCCAGCGACTTGATCGCAACGACACCGTCAGGCTATAACAGGAACATAAGCGACCTGCAATCATGATGAGGCGAACGGCACATACCCCGAGCTCAACGGGCGCAGAGAAGTAGGCAAGATCGCTACCGATCTCCTTCTTGAGCGCCTCACCGCCCTCCTTGTCCGCGGCGAGATTGACAAACGAAGGAGCGACGATGCCCTTCTCACCCTTTACAGCACGGATGATCTTGTTCGCGAACTCCACGCCGGCGTACGCCATGGAGAGTGTAGCGGAACCCGCGCCGTCCTTGGCCTTAACGACCTCGTCACCACCGAATTGGATGCGCTTCGTCAGTTCCTCGAGCGAGGTCTGAGCGAAGCCGGAGGGGAGAGGGTGGGAGGATTGGGAGAGCAGAGGAACAATCTATGGGATAAGTCGGTAAGAGAATAATGCGCTTCCTGTGATTGGCCCTCGGACGGGGACTCACAGTTACACCGCTGTGGCCACCGACAACCGGGATGACAACATTGGGTGCAAGAGATAGATTGCCAAGGATCTCCGAGACGAAGGTGGAGGCACGAACGACATCCAGGGTGGTGACACCGAAGATCCTGCGCAACGAACGTGAGCGCACAGTGGTGCGACACCATAGTGCAATACGCACTTCTTAGGATCGAACACGCCATGCTTCTTGAAGACCTCAGCGACAATGGGAACCGTCGAGTTGACAGGGTTGGAGATGACCAAAACGAACGCCTTCGGAGCTGCGGTCGCGATACCCGTTGCAAGATCGCGAACGATACCCGCGTTGATCTGGTCGCAGTCAGCGTGCGTCAGGAGCCAGAAGTCAAGAACGGTCTAACCTTGAAGAGATCATCCCTAACATCGTACGTGTGTTAGCAAGAGCGCATGGTACGAGAGTGTCTGAACGGGATGCTGACCTAGTCATCTGGGCGCATACATGAGCGTACAATTCAAGGGAGAATCTATACGATACTCACCCCAGGCTTGCGCGGCACACCAGCGGGAATGACTACGATCTCCGCACCGGTCAATGCCTTCTGAAGGCCACCGTCGGGGGGAAGGTAGCCGACGACTTTTGCAGGAGTAGAAATATGGGAAAGATCGGCCGCGACGCCGGGCGTGTTCACGATATCATACAAGCTCAGCTGAATGTCGCGCACTGTAAGTTTCCTGCGCATTGCACGATACATCCGTAACGCACCTCTGTGATCGCGGGATTGGCCTTGAGTAGAAGAGACAAGGGCTGGCCGATACCGCCTGATCGCTCGCGATGAATGCCTGAGTTACTGTGTGACTGACCGAGGAAGCGCACCTGAAGCACCGAGCACGACTGCCTTAACCATTGCGAGAGATGAGGGATGCGATGTAGGGAGAGATGAGGGCGAAAGCCAAATGTGCGGGTTATGTCCCCACTCGACCATCGCGAAGTCTATCTCCGCGCACGTGACCGCCGCACACGCTTCCGGTCCGGGCGTCGACGCGTCTCAGACTCATGCTCTCCCTCCGCAGCCACAACCACCGAGTCCTCTGTCTCTCTCGTCTAATCCTCCCAGCTCGGCGTGCCATTTACCTCAGCTCACGTACACACAACATGCCAGACTCCAAGGTCGTCTCAGTCGAGAATTTGTCCACAACGAATGCGAAGTAAGTCTCCGATGGTTGGAATTCCGCATCGAGGCCGTTGACACCGAGCGGTGTTCCGCGTGTTTTCGCGACTTCAGGTGGGTTAGGCTCAAGCAATGCACGTACAAGGATCCCACTGGAAAGGAGGTATGTAATATCCGCCACCACGTCCCGGGTTTGCCCATTTCGATGATGTCCCCCTAACAGCGGCTCTGGGAATTTGCGGAACGACCGACGCGGTCGTCCGGCGGAGTGGATGGTGAGTGCCTTTCACTCGTGATTCTGCGCCACAAGCAGTCAAATCCCCCCTATAGCCGTAGCGATCCTTGCTATCCTTCGTTCGGAATCAGGTGCTTTCGCGCCATCCACAATCATCATCGAGCAATTTCGGCCGCCCATTGACCGTCATGTCGTCGGTATGTCCCCGAATGCTTTCCAAGCCAGTTTGGTGTACAATGATAGTTCGTGCGCGCAGAGCTTCCCGCAGGTCAGTTGACAGTCATCTGCTTGTACGATAGGCCTCATAGAAGCCTTCTGCTGTGTATGCACAGGTTTAATCAGCGAGGGTGAATCTCCGGAAGAGACTGCCATTCGGGAGCTTGAGGAAGAGACAGGGTTCAAAGCAACCAGTGTCATCCAGTCATCTCCGCTCCTCGTATGCGACCCAGGTCAGTCTTCTGGGCTACGCCTCGGATACAAGGTTCTAACATATCACAGGCATGACGAACGCGAACATGAAGCTGATCACGGTTGACGTGCCCTTTCCGGAGAAGTTGGATATGCCTGCACAGAAGCTTGATCCTGGCGAATATATCACAGTCCGCATTGTGGAGCTGTCAAAGTTGAGCACAGAGTTCAGAGGTTCGTGTGACATAGCAATAGATGTAACGGTCGGTTTAACTGACATTACCTCGGCACAGAATACGAAAAGAAGGTGAGTAATTCCTCATCGTATCCTCGGTCCTTGGCATTCAAATATCGCGCAGGGTTTCGTGATCGACGCGAGGCTCGACCATTTGGCATCTGGATTCGATCTCGCAGAGAAACTTCGTCAAAGCAAATGAACGAACCGTTGTACATTTCTCGCTGTATGCATAGCACTGTATCATCATCCCTTGATCTGGGATCCGTGCCGTCGTGTGGCCTCCGTGCCTTTGGCTTGCAGGTGCGTGTTCCGCTGTACGGATGGGTCATGAAATTGCAATTGTATGGGCGTACCAATTCTCCCAAGTCAATTCCTTCTACAGCATGAAGCCCTGTCTGCACGAGGCCTCAAAATTAGCCTCAATCACCGCAAGTGGACATGAGGTACAATGGTACGTGCTTTCCCTGCAGTTTCTAGGTTTCCTTCCAGAATGTGTCGAAGGTATCGCGCCCACACCGCCCCCTTCGAGCGCCCTAGTTGTAGTGCCCTTATGCTGCCCCTAGTCCCCCGTCAGTCACTACGCCACTGTCTGCAATCCATACTCCGCTGCAGTCCCAAAGCATGCAGCAGCCCTTCTGCAGGGTCTGCGGTGTAACCTGCACATCCTTCATGATGATGCATCTTCTCCTTCTACTCTAAGACCCAAACCTTCCATAGGTTCATTGTCTTGCTTCCCGAGTGCCGAGCAGCACTAGCGGTCAGATTCTCCCTTCTGCGGGCACAGCGCAAGGTGAAGCTGGTGCAATCGCCTCCGGGAAGCCATCCGATAATCTAGTGACACGGGCGGTTGGTTCGAGTCAGTTTGGAACGTCTTACGGGACGACGGATGTTCCCGCTTGACTGGACTCTTGTGGTCTACAGGCTTCGAGATATCGATACATCCTCGCACGAGCCACCTTGCCTGCTCATCAGACCACAGGTGACGGCACCCGTCAAAGATTGCCACCAACGTGTCCAGATGGCGGGCACGTCCTAGGTTTCCTACTACATTTAACGGGTAGCCGTGTGTCCTGCCAGCCATCGTTTCCACGAGAGTTACTTGGGTGGTGTAGTGCGACGTCTGCAACTCCCCGGTAACCCTCGTTGGTGCCCTGTGTCATCTGCTCATAGGGTTCTCAACCTCGCGCATAGCCGCAGGGTGGTCCCTGACCACGCCTCTCCCTCACCTACGTGTATGTCGAGAGCTAGAATTGTAAGTCCATCGGGATTCTTTGCGGTTTTGACAGGGCCGATTCTTCTATCTTCCGCGGTCATGATTCCCTGCAGTCTGAGGACTTCCAAGAGCATCGCCCCGAACCCTCTGCCTGACCTCGTGAGATCCTGCTTCCAGATTGACTCCCTTCCCCAGGTAGCGAGCATGCCACAGTACCTCCTCACGACTACTGCGACGGATCATAATAGCGGCATGCATCCTTGGGGAATCCAACATCGCAATGGGCAAGGTTTGTTATGAGACCAGGAGCGCGGCGCTGTCTCCAGTCACCGGTTTCTTCAGGCGCGTTCCAAATCATACGCCGAGGTGGCAAGCCGTGGCGCGGAGGCTGTCTTGGATGACTCAAGGCTGGTAGGGCGCAGTGCTCCAAGCTTCAATGATTGTCCGAGACTGGGAACGGGAGGAACAAGTGCCTTCCAGTACACCATGTAGGATAGCCCCCGCCAGTACACTCCTTGAGGGCGCAAGCACTGCATATATGGTTCATGCAGCGCATCAGCCTGCGGGAATGTGAGTCGGGACCGTGAATAACATTATGGTTGATTGTGCGGCCCGGGTACCTGTGGCTCGTGGCACAGCTCGAACATACGACACAATGACTTGTTATGTTGGGTCACAAACGACATGACACCGGCTTAAGGCTGTGCAATACTATACTAATACTATATGGAAGACAATTGTCCTATCCGGAAATCTGGAAGGGAAACCAGCGCTATCACTGACAGAAGGCTCTGTCACGCATTGGCCATGCACCGCCCTCGCCAAACTTTCCACGGCTTTATATAAAGACATCCTCCAGCGTGGAAACCTTATATCTCAGCCCACTTTCCCTTCTTCTGCCAATTCCTCCCCTAGTAAGCATATCCGCCTGCGCTCGTTTCTGCTCTTCACCAGTGAGTGCAGATTGCAATCGCTCAATATCAGACCCACTTCCAGCCCTATGCTGACGCAGTACCGCAGAATCGACTTCTCATATACGCCACCACTAGTCACAGACAACAAACGATGCCTTGCAACACTTCCAATACCCTGTTGACCAGCTCTCTCCTCGGTTTTGCCGGTGGAGATGAGACTCTTCATGCTCACAAGGTCGCAATGGTTGAGGGGCGTGGACGCCTGCCGGCCCTCTACAATTCTCCGGGAAGCTATGGTGCTGGGAAAGGTTACCTCTCGCTTTCCCAGGCCCAAGTATGGGACGGTCTCTATCCGGGCGTTACCGCCGAACCCACCGCTCTTACCTCCACCACAGAAACCACCCACGGCCCGAAGTACACCGCGACCTTTTCCGGGACAGTCATGAACACCACGGGTCCCATTGCTAAGCTCCTCATGGAACACGCGAGGAGTTTGCAGACCCACGTTGTCGAGGGACGCGTGACTACACCTTTTTCTGTTACGATCGTTGAGCTTCCTGGCGCCCCGATAGCGAGGAACACCCTGTAGCGAGGGCCCGCGCCCCAGTCATTATCCCTGTCGCCGTCAGCGCCGCATCTGCTGCTGCATGTGGTGTCATTGGTGATTGGCCGGCGTTCGCCTTGATCGTGCTTGGGATGTTGGCGAACGGAGCAGCGTCCTCCTTCCTTCAAGGCGGAGATCTCACATTCACCCGACCCGCAAGCACTCCCGGCGTGCCCGCCGGAGATGGTTATCTCGAATCAGGAACAGAGATGGTTGTGTTGAAGGGCTCTGAGAGTGCCGTCGCTTCCGTCACTCGCGGACGCTTTACCCTCCGGTTCAAGGACGAGAGCGCGCTCAAGCGTGTTGGCTGGGGTGGCAAAGTTTTGACTTTCCAATGCTTCGCGCAACTCATCTTCGTTCCATTCGGAAGCTTCTTCGGACAACTCTTTTTCCTATTCTCCATGGCGGTTTCATGGATCTACAACGCGTACGTCGCATCCCAGGAAAAGGAAGCATCCAAACGACTTGTTCTTGAGGACCTCCTGAAGGCGCCGAACATGAAGCGCTACAGCCTTGGAACAAGGACGACTGCCGTAGTTTTCTTGATGCAGGTGTTGAAGCCAAACAACGTTGAGGAACAGCTCGCTGCGCTTCTCCCCAACAACACGCCTGTCTGGAAGACCTGGCGCCAGACTGTCGCGCGCAGACTACAGGAGGAGAAGCCTACTTTTGCGGATGCCCACCTCCACTCCGCTTCGACGTTCACCACCGAGGAGACCAAATTGTTGGGCACGCTCTTTGGGGATGCGCAGGCAGCGGTTGACGCCTACGCGAAGTTTTCTCGCTCGAAGTACTGAAGTACTGGGTGAAAATGATGTACGATTGCGCACTATACCCTCCCAAGTATGATACCCACCCTTACTCATACTCGTAGATCATAATCCGTGGACAAGAGACAGTATCTTGAGGTGCGTCCATTGTACGACATGTAGCCCTGAGATAGGATTGTGCGTTTCGACGTTCTACCTGTATCCGAATTCTGTGAGCTGTTTCCAACTCCTTAGACTTGGAGGACCTCCTCTAGCCTGACCTCACTTCATACCTTACTTGATTTCATTGTACCATTGTGTTCTTGACCGAAGCTGCGTCCGAATCCTGATGATTGGCCTTGTGTATGCTCTCCCCTCTCCTTGCTTGCGCTGACTCAATCAGTGTGCAACAAGGTGTTACGTCGTACTCCCATTTCTGCCAGTGTCGCGTAATATGTACTCCCATTCCTGTCGCGTTGTATTCTCGAAATGCTATCCGTTCTTCACCTAACACCTAGAGTGCGCAACCGACGGAAGCATGAGATCAAGGATTGGACGTTGCTATTGGATCTATGTAAATACACTTGACCTGGTGCTTCTCAGACTACGCCAACCTTACACCATCTGTTTCAGCAGCGTGCCTCCTCGTCGGCGGGTTGGTCTCATGGCAATAGGTCTGCCGATGGTGACCGGCTCAGCGATTATGTATGTACCGAAACAACTTCGACAAGCCCGCACCCACTCTCGCCCAGCTCTGTTACGGGACGATGGGCCACGCCGTTCGGGTTGGGACGCAACTTCCTGTAGATATATAGCCCCGCGATGTCCTCGCTGCAACCTCGACATCGGCATTGCAGGGTCCCTCGGATGCGACGTTGGCGCCGTCTACACGACTGCGGGCGGAAGTGGCCCATGGTAAGTTGCCCCCCGCTTAATGTGCGTCGATTTCCTGCCATGTCTGCAGCTGCCTCCCCATGCATATCACATTTCTTTCGTATATTGCCCTTGTGTGTTGCAACCGATCATCCCTTTGCGCCCAAAGGTCCATTGACTCGTGAGCGCTTCAGCGGTCCTTGAAACCAGTCCGCAGAGAATTTGATCGCTTATCATCAGTAGGGTGACACGTCACTTGCACTAGGCTCCCGATTGAAGACGTCGCTACTGAACCCCAACCTTTGTGTCTTCAACCAATTCTAGAAAGAAGAGACCGACACATCGAGAACTACTGTTCTTCTGACGGCCAAAGTATTAAGGGTAGGTGGAATGCATTGTGTATCCTGTGCTCGATATCCGCTCACGGCTACGTATTCAAGCTAGTTATTGCCTCGCCCACGGCCCGTAACAGTGCCCTGGTGTTGTGTGCGGCGTCAGCGACTCGACATTGGGCTCATCGTGGTTCGTCGGAGTACATCGGTAATGTTGGACGGCCAACGCAACCTTAGCTACCGGTGGTCTAAACGATCTTCATTGTGCTTGTGCGTGCAGTGAGCGCGTCTCGCAAGCCCGGGGCGGCCCACTCAATGGCAGTGAGAAATACGAATCGAGAAGCCCAGAAGGTGCCCACAAAGCACTGCAGCAAAGGACCGCTGGCGGTATAAGCTCATGCCAAGCGGTAACTTCGGGATTCAACATACTACGACTACTAGTACCCCCCTGCCTGCCACTGGCACCGATGTGGACCTTGTACGTAGTCAACTTTCAGCCCATTGTTCAGTCTTCAGGTACGAGTGTTGTGCGAGAAATTTTAAGCCGGACACCACAGCCGCTGACTGCATGCTGGCCCTGCCAGATAGCGCGAGGACCGAACAAAGCACACTTTCCTAGTATCTGTGCGCTTCTCTCCAATGACAGAACAACGGAATCGGATTACTTGTTCACGTACGGGGTGTTCCCACGCACCTTGTTCTCTCGCACTGCTACACCGCCCGCTGTTCAAAAGGCGTACCCTTCCCTGCTGCGGCAGAAGAATACAACATCGCATTCCATCGATAATGTGATGCGGCTATGCTGAACCCCGAATCTTCCGCGAATTTGACGGAAGGGCGCAGCCAAGATGCGTCCACAATCGCGCCCATGCCTTGAACAAACGAGAAGCAAAAACATGAGGCCCGCTCAACAGCGCTAGTGCTTCCTATATACCTGCTGGTCCTCATCGCCCAGTGCATTCGCCCCCCCCAGTTTTCTCGAGCTAGATTCACGAGTTCACGCCCCGACACCCACTCTTGCACGCATACCCCTCCTGCCATGTTCATACCCAACGAGCACATCCCGTTACGCCAATCCGACATCAATCTTGACATCTCCGGCGTAGCCGGTTTTTTCGGCGGTGATGTCGCCGTCTCCGCCATGGCCACGGTCCATATCTACAAAGGGAGACGATGGCTCGGATGGTACAACTCCCCCGGTAGTTACGAAATCGCGAAGCGCTATGGCCAGCTTGCCAGAGCTCGCATCTGGGGCGGTCTCTATCCTGGTGTCCCCGTCGATCCCGCTGCACTCTTCGAGTTGGACGGGACAGTGGGTCCTAGGTATCGCGCGGTCCAGTCTGGCACTATCATGGCGAAGACGGGTCACCTGGCGCATCTTCTGCTCAAGGAATGCAAGGAGATCACAGAGCAGGACTGGAAACGGCCAAAGGGGGTTCGCGAGACTTCGCCAGTCTTCGTCACCGTCGCCGACCTGCACTATATCCCTGACACAAAGTCTGAACCACACAACGCTAGATTTTCCAGCTACCTCGCCGCAATCCCGATATTGGCCTCCGCAGCCACAGCCGTCTCATGTGCAATGGCACAGGATTGGCTCTGCTTCTCCATGATCGTCCTCGGCATGTATTGCAGCGGGGTGTCCTGCTGGATCATCGGGAGGGGCGTCTTCACTTTCGAACACCCGAAAGCCGCTGATGGTGCACCTCCGGGTGACGGCATATTGGAGGGCAGCAGCAACATAGTGATCCTCCAAGGAAAGGAGGATGCTGTCAACGCCGTCACCAGGGGCAAATTCTCCCTGAACTACAAGAGCGATCCTTCGTACCACGACATTGGCATTTCCTCCATGCTCCTTACTGCGCAATTCCTTGTGCAGCTGCTCGTCGTCCCGCAAGGAACGATCTTCGGTCAAGTCATGTTCTTGTGCTCGCTCGCCGTATCCTGGATATACAACTCGTATCTCTCGTCGCTGGACAAAGAGAGCATACAACGACGCATCCTCGTCGACCAGATACTCGAGAAGCCACTCATGCGGAAGTACAAGCTAGGAACGAGGACCACGATGGTCGTCTTCGTTTTGCTTGTCCTCTCGCAGTCGAAGGGCGTGGAGTTGGACACATTGCGAGACATCATGAACGAACTCCTTCCGAACGACACGCTCGTGTGGCGCGAATGGAAGAAGACCGTTCTCCAGGGTGTCAAACGCATCGCCGCCAGCGACGACGAGTTTGATGGTATGTTCATCTCCACTAGCGATCAGGGGAGCAACTTCTCCGAGAAGGAAAGGAACCTGCTCTCGTCGCTCTACACCGACGCTCATGCAGCGTACGTTGCATTCATGGCGTATACGGAGTACGTACAGTTATCTCCGTCAGTTTGTGACGTCGCCGTCTAACATGGTGATCTCAACTGCAGAGTGTGCAAAGACTCGGCCGATGACCAGGGACCCACTCGCGCCAACTCCGAGGCGAGGATGCTCGAGGAGAAGGATGAGGCGGCAACGTATGTGCATACCTTTTTTCTGTCGCCCGCGCAGGAGTCCTAATGGCTCCAACTTGCGTCGCAGGGACATTCTGGCGGCTTGACTGAGATTCAAGTTGGGGATGGATGTTGCGTACAATGACTTGTGTGGTGTTCGCGGGACGGGTTGCTGATGTTTCGAATCGCCGTATTGAATGTTGTGTACTTATAAGATGCATCCTGGTTGTAATAGTAGTTGTCACGAGCCGAATAATGTACGAGTGTCTCGGAGTGCGGAGGGGACGGGAGCAAACAGTTGCAACTTCCATTAATTGAGGATATCGATCGATCAGTATCCCACGCTGACAACGGAGGGCGGTGGCGGTGCGCGCTAGACAATGGACTGATCGAAATTGGTCGAAATATTTGGCTGGGCGACTGTAGACAACATGCGTCTTTCGGCAGTGCTCTCCTCCACTTACAACAAACACGACCTTCTATGACACCCTCGCTTGTCCCGCAGCCTCCTCTACCTCTCACCACTACCTCAACGACCTCTGAACGACCCCGACGCTCATGACGATACCCCAAATACCCCTCAGTACCTCTGATCTCAATCTCGACATCTCCGGAGTCGCAGGTTTTTTTGGTGGAGATGTTGCTGTTTCCGCAATGGGGACTGTTCACGTCTACCGGGGGAGGAAATGGCTGGGATGGTATAACTCACCTGGGAGTTACGAGATTGCGAAACGGTATGGTCAGCTCGGTACCTCTCGCTTCTGGGACGGCCTTTATCCTGGAATCAACGTCGATCCCGCAGTTCTTTTTGAGATGGACGGGAGGAGCGGGCCCAAATATCGCGCAGTACACTCAGGTACCGTCATGAACAAGACCGGACACCTAGCCCACCTCTTCGTCCAAGAGTGCAGGGACATTCCCAGCGGTCACGGGTTGGAAGAGACACGAGTGACTACTCCCGTGTTTGTAACCGTCGCCGATCTTCAACACCAGCCTTTGCGCGAAGAGCATCCGCGACTCTACCGCGACTCTACTGGACTCCTCGCCATCATACCTATTTCCGCTTCCCTCGTTACTGCCGTCGCTTGCGCTGTGTTCCAAGACTGGTTCTCCTTCTCCATGATTGTCCTCGGCATGATCAGCAGTGGGATTTCCTGCCTCGTGATCGGTACGGGAGTCTTCACCTTCACTCACCCTGTGCCTGCGCTTGGTGCTCCGGACGGCGACGGCGTCCTCGAGGGCGGAAGCGATACCATTGTGGTGTTGAAGGGCCAAGAGGGTGCCGTCAACCCGCTCACTAGAGGTCGCTTCTCCCTCAAATACTCGAGCGAGCCACAGTTTCACAACATTGGGTTGTCCTCTATGCTCCTCACGATTCAATTCCTCGCGCAGCTTTTGATCGTCCCCCAAGGCGAGATATTCGGTCAAATCATGTTTCTTACCTCCTTAGCGGTCTCCTGGTGCTACAATTCGTACCTCGCGTCACTAGACAAGGAAAGCATCCAGCGAGACATTCTCGTCCAGCAGGTGCTCCGTTCCCCTCGGATGCGGAAGTATAAGCTCGGGACAAGGACTATCATGGTCGTCTTCGTCCTGCTGGTGCTCTCACCCGCGGACGATGAGGCGCTTCGGAAGGTTCTGGACGACCTCCTGCCTAATGAGACCCGCGTGTGGCATCTCTGGAAGGATATGGTCTTGCACAGGATCTGCATACTCCACCAGGACAGACTGGCTGCTGCAGAGGCGTTCGACTTTGACATGTCGGGCACTGATGGGTTTAACGAAGGCGATCGTACTCTGTTGAAAACCCTCTACAATGATGCTCGAACTGCATACCGAGCATATCTAGAGTACGTCTGTCTCTCCACATTCGATAGAAGTCGTATAATTTACCCATTGAACCAGGTTGTATATCAAAGGGTAGGAAATGTCTCGTGCACACTTGGGGCGCCATGGCTCACGCTGCCCAACCAGGCCTTCAAATTCTGACTGGAAGCCACCGCCTTCTCGTAGCGACGTGAACCTTGCTGTGCTGCGTAACAACATATCGGAGGCCGCTGAGTGTTGAGACGTACGTCCCCCATGCTAAGCTGGACATACTTACGTGCTCATGTAGGCAACAGATCTTCACCCCTCTATCTCATCGAACACTCTATCTTCTTGACTTCCAACACTCTCCCATCTCATATCATTGACGAACTCTGCGGCTACTACCATTCTGGATATCTGCAAACTTGATTGACATGCATCACACGCTTCCCATTGTATACAGTCTCTCCAACTAGAAGCTTGGTGTATCTTCTGCTTTGTATCCTTGCTTTCAATATATGTATCATCGCCCTAGTTCAGTGCTCGCGACTACGACTAGTACACACCTATTAGTAGGGTTACTTACTTATCGATATCACCCGTAGTGACGGTTCCAAGTAAAAGCTTTTTGAATCCGCGTGACGTCACAATAGTACGCGTGACATGCGAGGCGACACACGTTGAGCTAGCGCTGAGGCCCTTCTCGCTCTGCATCATGTCTACTCGCCGCCACAAACGACGCCGCGTCGAGAGGGAGACCGAACTTGTCTTTGAAGAGGCAGATACCTCACCTGCGCCCGACTTGCAGCTACAGGAGCTAGGCGAGGCTGCCACCGACTTGCCGCATCCTTCGGAAGCGCCGGACAAGGATATCGACGTTGAGGCATCAACGAAGGAGCAGGAGATCTGGGATGCATTCAGGGAGGAACAATACGAAAGTGCGTTTGTGTGCTGCCTTTTTTACGCGCTGCTATGTTGATTGCACGAGGCGCGTCCAGTCCTTGAACAATTGCCTCTGTCGCTGCATCGCGTATTCACGCTGATACACGAACTGGACCAGCAAGCGCAAGGTATCTCTCCTTGAGGTCCTCTCAGTCAGTCGAAGTTGCTCACATTGCATAGAGCGTATATCCAATCTTACCCCTGCGATACTTAAGTACGTTTTCTTACGGAAGACACTAGCCGAGGCAGGCAAAGAACAAGGCGAGGCTACTCCTGCAAAAGAGCTCCCATCTACCTCTGGAGAACACCAGACAGAATCGCAGAACGCGGATACTAACGGTATTGGCGAGCTATCGAATGGTAGCTCGCTCTCCCCACCTCCCGCATCTACACCGGGACCCCCCTCCGTCTCCACGAGAAGTCGCACGACACCCAATCCCCCAAATCCCTCGCTGCCATCGTAGAGTCATCTGACTCCACGCGCGAGCTCCTCATCAGTATCGCCCAGTCTGCAGAAGAGGTTTCGCGCGCGTCGAACGAGAAATACCACCTCGCGCGACATGTGTATGACCTAGTAAGCACCCAGTCACCTCTCGCGCCCGAGTCCCGTCAAGTACATGCGTTCCAACGATTGTCCCTTTCCGTCACCATAGGTTGACAGGCACATCCGCGACCTGGACCGCGCCATCAAGGAGCAGGAGGCGTCCATATCCCTTGGCCTCCGTCCCGGCACCCACCCCGCGTCCATCACACTCCCCGAACTCATCATCCCCAAAGCGAACCGCAACAGGATCATGACTAGCCCTCCTCCAATCACACTTGAAGATCCCATAGAAGATCTAATTGTCACTGAGCCTGTTAGCGATCCGCCAGTGGAGGAGGTAGGGAAAGTCACTGCGCCCGTGGAAGAAGAGACAGCAGAACCAGAAGCAGTCCCCAGTCGGGCGGCAGAAGAGCAAGAGGAGGACATCGAAATCATCGAGATTGTCGACGAGCCAGAGCCGGACTCTGAGCCACCGGTGGAAGTGGTCGAGCCTCCGCCAGTTGTCGAGGAGCGGAAAGGGAGGAAGAGGCGGAAGTCTGCTCGTGCCCGTGCTGCAGCAGGCGAAGATGACTTTCCACCGCAGGCGGTAAAGCGCGCGCAGCGGCAACAATCAGCACCTGAGCCGGAACCAGAGGAGGAAGTCCAACCTGAGAACCAACCACCCCTAACGCTGAGGATCCCTGCTCAAACAAATCTTGCACCCCAGATACCCGAGAGCGAGATGCCAGACCCAGACGAGCCGCGCTATTGTTTCTGTAATCAAGTCTCGTACGGCGAGGTACGTGCGTTGGTATATCATCAGTAACACACCTGGAAATTGGTTCCTTCCTGCAGATGATCGCGTGCGACAACCCCGAGTGCACGAGAGAATGGGTGAGTTCATTTGCAAACAGTGTCGGTTTGTACGTTCTCACCACAAGCTCCAGTTCCACATGGGTTGTGTGGGTTTGACTAGGATACCGAAAGGAAAGTGGTATTGCCGCGATTGCGCTGATGTCATGAAGAAACGCAAAGGAAAGAGAAGACATCGCTAGCAATCGTTCTCTCCGATTGTTCCCTTCCATCGTTTGCTTATGCGGATTCGTGCGGGTTTATGGGACTTGGTTGTGCATATACAAATATGGGTATGGCTGTATAGTAATACACTGATGATCTAATGCTCTGCTATTACAACGATCCAAGACGTTACAAGGACCCAAGATCAAGTACTCCGAACCTGCATGCCAAGTTTGTTTGCAAGAGTCTCCATGTAGACCTCTGCAGGATATGTCAACGCATATATGTTGATTTGAGAAAGCTGACATACCCGTCTCATGCCGGAGCTTCCAATACTCAGTGAGAAGTTCGTTCAATTCAGCTTGACTCGTCTTCATGTGGTCAGCCATCTGGCGAACCTTTCAGCACACGAGCACACGACACATGTAGAGTTCTCACCTTGCGCTCGATCTCGTCTGCTTCAGCGCGCAGTTCCTCTACTTGACGGTCGTTATCTCGTCGCTCCACGGACATTTCCTCGTACTCGCGCTGCAACCGCTCGATCGTCTGCTGGCTTGCAAGACGCTTGTCTTCGACATGCCGCTGCGCACGCTCGAGCTTTTCCTGCGCGTTTGATAGCTGCTTGTGGACTCGCTGATCGTGGGGTACACATGCCATTTAGTTTCCGAGGCAGGCAGACGGATAAGGAAGAGAAGAACGAACTTCGCGACGCATGACCAGTTCGGCACGCTCTCCATGCTTTCGGTCCAAGGTATCTCTCAAGTCGCCGAGCTCCTTTTGTGCTGCATCTAGAGCACGCACCTCCTTCTCGATCGTCTGCAGCTGCTCTACACACGACCGCACGTCCTGTGGCAGATGGCGTCAGGTGCGCATAATACCCCTGAATAGTTTAACAGCCTCGCCTTCTCGATGTTGAGTAGCGCGGCGATCTTGGTCTGGAGGTCTCGGGTCTTTGCCTCATTTGCGGCGACCGTGCGCTTGTCCTCAGCAGCGGTATTGCCCATGGTGTTGATATTGCGCTTAATACGTTCCGGGGACTGCACGATGCGGGAGCGTGTACGGTTGATGTTTTCGGTCGCCACGGACATCTCAGTAGTCACTTTCTCCTGCGGACGGCATGCCAGTTGTTTGTGATCACCCGGGACCTAGTGAGAATTCCATGGCATACCTTCTCAGCAACGAGCGCAGCTTTCTCCTGCTTGAGATTCTCGATGTCCTGCAAGAAACCCATCTGACGCTCCTTGTAAGAGATGACCTGCTCCAGAAGGGCTGCATTCTCCTCTCGGAGGGTCTGGCATTTGGGTTCATCTTCCGCCCTCTTGACTCTGTACCCGCGATCTGCATCACACATCTACAGCACGAAGGACGCTTAGGGACTCACTTGAATTCTGTCATCCTATGCTCGAGCTCTACAATCTCCTCGCTGACCGCCTGACGCTCTTTGATCACAGCTGTTGACTGGTCTCTCAGGCGGTTAATGAAGGTCTCGCTCTGCTCTGAGAACTTGATGAAGTTGATGAAAGCGGAAAATATGCTCCGGGTGCGGTCAGGATCAGGGAAGTACAGGTCCTTGGAACTGAAGTCATTGATCTTCGCCGCATTGGCAAATCGCTGACTGTAGTAGCCTCAGCTCAGTTAAAGATATGTGGATGTGTGGACCGCTACGCACAAATGGTAGAGCATAAGGTTATGGACAAGAGCCTGAGAGTAGATTTCCTGGACCCCAGTCAGCTTGAATAGCTACGGAAAGGCCAATGCGACACACTGGATTTTCAGTCGTGGCTAGTGACTGTTCAACGCTCTCCTGCAGGCTGTCCATAGTAATTCCGGTGACTTGTTCGAGACACGCGCTGTATACACCAAGCACGAAGTCGGAGGTCGGTCTGGAGACTTGTTCCGGGCTTATGGAGTATCCCCATCCACTGAATGCATCGACGATCTCCGCCGGAGACATAGACGGGAACCAAAACTTGCTGGACATCGCACGTTCGCGGTTTGTGGGTAACACAGAGCAAGGGGAACGGGAGTGGGGCAGCCGGCACAGACGCGACTCGCTGAGCGCGACCGTGTTTTGTTTATTTGGGACGCGGCGGTCAGGTGACCCATCACGACGCGTCGCGGTACTCGGGCTGCGAGCCAGGAGCTTGATCCCGTCCCTCAATCATCCTTTGGCCCCCAAACGCAGCCTATCGCTCTCTTCCGCTCTTTCCTCCTGCTTCCATCCCTCTCGGCCGGCTCGCTGGTCGCCATGTCGCGTCCGCGGAATAATCTCGACGAACTTCAGCGCAAACACGCTCCACCATCTGCATCAAGTCCGTCCAAGCCTGCGACGCCTCAACTAAATGGCGGCAAGGTGAGGTAGCGCGCCTCTGATGTCTTCGTGAACGCTGACGCGGTCCCCGACAGGGCAAGTTCAAACCAGCGAAGTCCATCCCTTCTAGCTCGACGCCATCGAATGTGCCTGGTGCGTCTATCGTCCTCAATTTGACTAATGAACCGTACTTAGATGTGCTTGAAGTGCGGAAACTGCAATCTTTCTCGACACCCGGCTTCAACAAGGTCAAGCCACAACCCCTCAAATATCCTTCGGCCGCAGACAACAGTGTCTCATACGTCAATGTATCATCTACCGAATCCACGCCCCTCAATGCTTCTACCTCAAGCATCCCCGTCAAGCGGTTTTCCTCTGGTTCCTCGGAAGATCTCGTTCCTCCCTCGCCCCCAAAGCGGTCCAAGACTACTCATCCCCCGGATAAAGAGAACATCTTCCTTGATGAGTCATGCAAGGGCAAAGGTCGTGCCCGAGAGCCTCCCCGTGCCACGGTTCATCTAGCAGGTCCATCCCGACCTCAGTCGGCTACTCTATACACACACGTGAATCAGCCTTCAACTCCCAGCAAGCCACTCACCACCACTTTACGTGCAAGCTTCGATGCTTTGCTACTCGACATTGATCTCGACCAGGTATGGCAGGACTCGTACAAGCTGCGTAGCCAAAATTGATTTCACCTTATTGGAAGAAAAACGAAAGGGAGTTGCGAGCGGCATGTGACACAGCACAGGACCTCATAGAGGCTGTCGACAAGTTGATTGGTGCGGCACGCGGAGATCCTAGCGAGCCTAAGGATATCGAGTTCCTAAATATCTTGAGGTAACTCCGCGGTTTCATTGTTATGCACTTATCTCATGCTCTCTTAGCGACGTGTTTGAGAAGCGACAAAGCGCAAGTCGCGTTCATCTGAGGGCAATTCAACGCGGAGAGAGACCTGCGGGGTCAAGAAGTGGTACAGAGGTTGGCACCAGCGCACACTCTACTTCGACCCTTGTCGACTCAGACTGGTCCTCGGAGCCTCCACGTCATGCTGAGATGTCGATGACCGCGACCAGTCATTATGCGGCTACCTCATCAACGGCTCCCGACGCGATTGATCCGGATGAAGACCTCTGGAACTCATTCGCTGATCCTATTGACCTCACCGAGGACGATCCTCCAGCGGTCCCAACTCCCGCGACGCCGCCCGCAACCCAGCCGAAGTCAGCAGCTCCCATTCGTGCACCCTCTCTTCTCCGCATTTCCGAGCCTGTCGCCGAGCCCGAGCATCTCACTCAACAAGAGTACTATCCTAAGGTCAAGAAAGCGCTGAACAAGACATTTGGCTTAGAATCGTTCCGCCCCAAACAACTCGATGCCATCTGTGCGGCGATGGAGGGCCGCGACGTCTTCGTCCTGTTTCCTACGGGTAGTGGAAAGAGTCTCACTTTCCAGATACCTGCCGTGATCCAGGATGGCGTTACAGTTGTTGTCAGCCCATTGAAGTCGTTGATGAGCGACCAGGTCGACGCTCTCCAAGAGCGCGGCGTTGATGTCGCAAAGGTGACTGGGGAGGACTCGGAGAAGGCCAGACAGGATGTCATGCAGCGGCTGTACAGCAGCAGGAACAAGCCACGGTTGCTGTACATGACTCCGGAGCTGCTACAGAAGAGTAACAGTTTCCGAAGGGCCCTCGAAGTATTATACAACCGTGGACAGCTCATGCGCTTCGTTATTGACGAAGCGCACTGTATCACGGATTGGGGACGTCGGTTCCGCGACTCCGTATGTCTTTTTCAGAACCCTCTACCGCGTGTCGCCGTAATGAATTTATCTCTCTTCACCAGTACACCCAACTCACCGAGCTTCGGAAGTTGTATCCTAACGTGCCCATCAGTGCCTTGACTGCGACTGCGAATGCGGAGGTTGAGCAAGACATCATGGCCCGCCTCGGCATGAGGAATCCCGTACATCTCAAGTTGTCCTTCAACCGTAAGAACCTCGACTACGAAGTGCGTCCAAAGAAGGGCAACAAGGGTTGTCTCGTCGAGATTGCGCAGTACATCAAGCAGAATCACATTAAGGAGACCGGCATCATCTACTGTCTCTCGCGGGCGAATTGCGAAGACGTCGCAAAGGTACTTCGGGACACGCATGGGCTGCAGGCAAAACATTACCATGCTAGTATGGACCCGAGGGATCGAGAGCGAGTGCAGAGAGAGTGGTATAGGGGTGATGTCCTCATCATCGTGGCCACGGTAGGTGAGCTTTGATATCTCATCATAGCAGTTGCTTATATGACGTCCAGATTGCGTTCGGGATGGGAATCGACAAAGCGGATGGTCTGTGCATAGAATTGCTTGCGGCGGCATGTACTAAATCCTTGTCCCGCAGTGCGATACGTCATCCACTACACCATCCCTAGCACTCTCGCGAAGTGAGTCCTCCATCCGAATGGTAACTGAGTCAAACTCACACGCCGTGACTTGCAGTTACTACCAAGAGACTGGACGTGCTGGCAGAGATGGGAAGCCAGCGAGGTGTATCCTATGTATGTCCACCTGTTCTCTCTGATGCTGCTTCCTCTGATCCCATGCAGATTACACTTATGGTGATGCCGCCTCCCGCATTGACATGGTCAAGAAGGAAGACAAGCCGGAAGAGGAGAAGGCGTGGCAGATCGAGGACTTGTTGTGTGTGGTGCGATACTGCGCCAACAACGTGCGTTGCCGTCGCCAGCAAGTACTCGCATATTTCAGCGAGGTCTTCGACCCGGTCAACTGCCAGGACCTCTGTGACAACTGCCGCGACAAGACTCCGACCGACCACGCCGACCACACGCGTGATGCCCTCAGTGCCCTCCGACTTCTCGAGAACCTTATGAGGGGACGTCATCATTTGACGAAGCTCCAGCTTGTACAGGCGCTCAGGGGAAGCAGAAACAAGATGATGCTTGAACGGGGATATGACAGGGATCCGCACTATGGTTTGTGCAAACACCTCCCACTGCCTATTGTGGAGCGTCTCGTGGATGAGATGCTCTTCCAAAGCATCCTCGTCACCAAGCAGGTGCAGACAGGGGACTACAACCAGACATATCTGGGGGTGAGTTGACCGTGCCCGTGGCCTGGGCTGACGTGCAAAAGCTCACTCACACACTTCTAAATTTTAGGTGGGTGCCTCGGCCAATCGTTTGAAGAGCGGTGCGTCGAAGCTCGTAATCGAGCTCCGCGTTGGCACAAACCGCAAGGACTTAGGCAAGGCGCCAGCATCTCGTCAGCGCAAGCCACGGAGCAGAGCTGCGCCTGACAGCGAGTCCGGGGGGTCTGCAGGCCCGTCCAACGCAAGCTCATCATCTCACAGTCGTAGGGGCAAGGCCATCGCCATTCCCGAGGAAGATGTGCTCAGTCTGTACCGAGACGACCCGGACGATCCCGACTTCGACGATATTGAGGAGATCTCAAGCCCACCCCCGTACGGCGCCCAGGCACACGTGCCATTCCTTCCGCTTCTCAGTCCCTAGCGATTGACTTCGAGTCTGACATTGAGGAGTTCGACAGTCCCGTTATACCCAAGGTGACTCTCTTTGACAAGGGGGATGTACCGGAGCTCGGGGATGACGCCGACGATGTCGAGATGAGGTGCAGAAGCGAACTCTTCGCTTTCCGAGAGGAGGTATGTGGGAGGCCGTACGGAGAATAGGACACGGAGCTCACCATCCGCACCAGATGCGGACGTCGGCCAAATTGATAGCTGACCTCATCACTGACGAGGCTATTGACACCCTCTCGGCTGTTCTGCCTAACGGTGAGCCGCGCCGTCACTGTTTTACTTGTCGGGTGTCTGACAGGTCCCATAGATAGCCAGGCCCTGCGGGATGCTCTAGATATGGTCGATCTGGGCGTGGAGCTCCTGGGAGACTGGCAGAAGAGTATCCTGAACATATGCACGAAGTATCATATGCAACGCCGATGACGAGTTACCCTGTCATTTCTCGAACGGTCGAATACCGACTTATGCGCGTATGTAGATTATGAGTAGATTCATACATCTTGATACCAGTGCGCTCCTTGAACGCTGCCCGGATAGATGGGGCCGTTGAAGTACATAGTAATGCTGTACATAATCATCCTACATGTCACATTAGTGTAAGTAGTGTACAATCAGCCTATTCCTCCTCTAATCGGAATGTACTGTACCACCCATGATCGCCCTCTTCCATCGTGCTCGTCCTCGAGAAGTGCGACTCATGCGTCAACCACGCAGAAGTCCCGAACAGGCGACCCGTCTGCTCCAAGAGCTCCTCCAGAGTATCGACCAAATTCTGCATTACCTCCTGCTCAGCAAATGCATAAACAAGCGAGAGGCCAAGCGCATGCGGCTCCAGCTCCCGCGCCCTGTGTATGCAGTCCTGGACGTGCGATTCCAAATTTGCAAAGGCGTGGCGCGCGGAAGGGAGGAACTGTGGCAGCGGCTCGCGCGCACGAAAGGCATGCTGGCAGGCGTACAAGATGATGCAAACACACGACATCTGCCAGAGTGAGTTTGGAGGGGAGCGTAAGTGACGGGCGCAGAGACAGATGTATGACGACAGCACACACAAATTCACGCCGTTCCTTGAAAACGCTGGCGACGGTCTCTTTGCGCGGGATGTTCTCCCGAATCTTGCGAAGACCTGTCATGAGGTCCAATAGCTTTTGCATCGTGACGACGATGTCCCGATAGTGACGCAGTGGTTTCTACGAGTCCGTCTCAGCACAGATGCGGCGATTCTGATGACCTGCATCTTACTGGAAGCAAGCTGAGCTCGTCGCTCATCGTCTTCAGCAGAGCTGACAAACGGTACAATGAACTTCGTATCTGTAGCTCTAATTTCAACGTCTTCCGCCTCTCTTCGTGTATACGAGTTCGATTAATGCGGAACATGTCACTGGGCATTGTGGCCGTTTGAGCGACAAATGGGTTGAGCGATAATGTGGGAGTGCTTCACTGGCTTAGGGTTAGATACAAGCTACTAAGCAGGCCGAGCGTCCTGCTGGTGTCAGATAAGAACAGTACCTATGCAAAATTGTTGCATGGGCGCCATGTCGTCGTAAGTGACGGCCGTCAGCATGCAGCAAGAACGAGCTAAGCGTACTCGACAGTGCCTTGGGAACAAAAGACTGTTCACGATGAGCGCAGCCACAATCCCTGCAGCAATCATCACCGCTCGTACGATGGCCAATTCTGTGGCACACGTCAGGCCCAAAGCACGACACGGGACGATTGCACGCAAACCTAAACTTACTGAGCGCAGGTGTATCGGGGTCCGGGTTGAAATACTGTGCGAAGACTATCGGGGGTAGAGTGACAGATCTGGGGGCCATTGAGCGACATTAGCACTACTGCTGGCCGCTAGACGAGGTGGTGATCTAGATCGCTCACGCAGGGACCGCGAGGGGCGCGACTGATGTCTGGAGTATAATCCAGGTGATGGGGATGTCGAACGCCTGTGGCAAGCCTGAAGCATGAGCGATTGTGCCTCCTGACGTGTGAACTTTCGCACATACAGTGACGAGAGCCACTAACCCATATGGATTAGTGTTGCAGATGATTGCAGTCTGCGCGCAACGATGTCAGATGTCGGAATATTTAGTCAAGCATGATGGACACATACGACATACGCATACACCGCCCCCAACACCGTTCCGAGCTGTGGAACGTCAGCATTGGCATTACTCCTCGTGCGATTGAGGAACCGAGTGGTCAACTCACTAGTCGCAGATAGCCTGTTCTCCATGTGGCTCCTGTGTTCGTCTCCAGCACCCAAAGATAGCTGTTCAAGCATGAATACTGCCGCTGTCCAGCTAGACAGGCTCACGAACCTTATGGTCATCCATTGCCCTCTCCATTCCTGGAACCACCGACGAGCTGTAAGCGACACATGAACAAGGTAAGCGCAGACGTCACGCGTCAACACATACCAGCGGAATCGAGTGGCATGAAAGCCGGGAATGTCAAAACGGCCACACCGATAGCGTTCTTCAATCCGTGTCTCCAATGGCTCGAATGCTGCAATGCCCGGTATAACTTGGCCAACCAGACCCTCGCACGCATGATCCTCTCGCTCGACCACATCATGCCCACGCATCCTGTCCAAAACTGCCACGACCACACCTTCGCACGATTCAGCCTGAGCTCCATCTTGCTCACAGACGCGGCCGCATACATCTGGTAGCGTGACGCTAAGCCGCCTGCAGGGATGGGACGACCCTTCGAGAGCGTGAAGGAGTACGCCCGCTCGGCCAGATCCTGGCGGGCTTCCATCAGAGTCAGCCGTTCATCCACGCCCACGTCCGTTGGGTCCCCGTCAATGATTCCTCCTGGAGTGTGTATCATGTCGCCGTTGTCATCGGCAATGAACGGACCAGGGGGTACGCCGAGCCATTGGAGGGATACGTGGGGATACCACAGCCGCGTGTGCGACGCCTCGTACAGGGTCGCGACGTGATGCGCGACCTTCAGGGCGGTCCCCATTTCCTGCGCCATCTGCCAATCATGAGGTTAGCAACCACGTATACACTCTACGAGCCCCTCCAGTATGGTAAGGCGCAGGCTCACCTGAAGCAACGCAATAGCAGCGAGGCTACAATCGAATATCTCCCTCGGCAGGTGCGCCTTCTTCCCTTCTGCGCGTTGGTGCATGTCGACCTGATCGAAGACGTGCCCGAGAACTTCTCGCATGCCATTTCGCGCCACTATCAAGCTCCTCTCCGCCTCGTGCACGGCGGCCTTTTGCGATCTGGACATGGTATACGCTGTTTCCGAGGACTTTCCGGCGGAACGTTGATAGAATGTCACGGCGATCAAGTGCTCGACGGTCTTCATTGCGTCTAAGATCCTATTTGCCAAATCGAGTGCTGGAGGCTCAATAGCCGAGACGAAGGCAAGATCATGGGCTCGACTGAAGTAATCGTGTAAGCTTGGAGCGGGGCTACGGGGCGATAAGGGAGTCCCTGGCATAGTCCCGCTGGGCACTGTCCCTGGTACTGTCCCTGGTATAGGTGACCGAGGGGTTCCAGGAACACTACGCAGAGGTTTCACGGGTGCGAGACCCCAGGCCAGCTCTCGCCTGAGGTGCTCTACAATGCCGATTAACGGATGTATGGAGTGAACTGGAAATGATTGTCAGCCAAGGACATCGACTCAGTCGTGCGAATTTACGTACGGCTGAGACGACCGACTCTCAGTTCGAAGGCTGCTTGGGAATAAGTTTCGTTGAGTTTGATGGACCTCTGTAGTAGCTGGGCATGGAGTTGACGGTAGAAGCCGGGATCCAATCTTGTCTCCCGGGCACCAACGCGGTAGAGACTGGACGAGAGGCATTCATGGAGAACTGCAAACGTAGATGCAGTCTCCCGCTCAAAGTTGGTGGCCGAGCCCTGAAAAATGGTCATCATTACGAGGAGAGAGACCAAGCAGATGATGGCCGCCGATAGAGTGATCCACAAGAAATCTCCCGAATCTAGAAGGACATGCTACAATTTCGCAAAGTTCAGCCGTGAATGAGCTGAGGGGCTTTTGCGATTGTACACCTACGTTGGAGACACCAATGTTGTTCGTTAAGAGCCAGACCGAGATGAAGCAAGATATGCGTGTAGATAACTGCAGACGGACAAGTCGGCTCTTCACGATCCCAGCTGCAGCGCAGATTGAGCATGCGTTGGCAGCCTGAAGAGGAAAAGGAACCGTGGCTCACCCAGAAAGCTCAGGAGGATCAAGAAACATGCACACGTTGCTCTGGCGGCGGGAGTGTCGTGACCTGCGAGAGATGCGATGTGCTTGGCTAGAGTGGAGATGCCAATGCCAATCAGAGCACCGAGGATGTTTAGGAAGGTGAGTTCGAGCTGCTGGGCAAGGTTTTCTTGGACGGAGAATACAAGCTCCTTGAGGGCTAATACTAAAAACGCATACTGGCCTCCCAAACGTGATAAGGGGCGTATCACGATGATCAGAGAACACAGTAATGTGGACAGTAGTCTGGCGAGGGGCCGCCTCGCAAGCCAGACCTGGCCTATTGCTTGCAGAAGAGTATACTTCTCGACAGGCGCAGAAGAAGGGCCGTTCATGGGTACAACGAGCGCAGCACGAAGAGAGGTCGGCACGAGAGGAGCATGTTTGCAGCTGCAGGCGTTTGGCCGTATCTGTACGTGGACAAACTGCACAGTGACAAAGACCGTCAGCAGACTGTCGGGCTCCATGACGCTCTTCACTTGTCGAGCGCCAGCAGCGTATAGCTAGCAGCCCTCGACCAGTCGGACGAATGTAGTCATATGTTTGGTTATACCACTAGCTGACAATCCGTCGGACTAGCCCAACCTACTAACAGTCGGCCGCCTGGGCCGTCGAGACTCGACTGGTCGTGAATCACGTCGCAGAGCAGGGTTTGAAGTTGTAGTCCGGGGGCTGTCTCGACAAGGTACATCGAAGCCTAGTCCCTAGGCAGACTGTATGTGACCGGCCGAGACTGCCGAAGACCGCTGCCAGTAGTGGTAGTGTATAGCCATAAGCAACATAACGCGGACATGGCAGTCCCTCAAAATAACTTGACTCTCAACGGCAACAAACTCAACCTTGTTCACCGTGTCTCCACCCAAACCTTGAGCTTGACACATACCGGACACATTACGGAGAGACTTTCAAGATCTGGCTCTCAACTTAACGGCTATGCCGGCCTAATCCTCACGAGGGACACGGGTGCAATATTGCCGACGCCAATCGCAACAAGCTTAACCCCTCTCCACGAGACTCATGGCAACAAGCTTCGCCCCGTGCCACCAGCAAGTCAGGCATTACCTCAATTTACAGATGGACGTTCAGTAACCGTGCGGCGTGTCATCGGCGGGAGAGATCCGCCCAAATCCCCCTCCCATTTCGATGAGAGCTACTGCTAGTAGCACCGACTCGGCACTCGGCAAGTTGTCACGCCCAGTGAGAGACAAAGATGCCGACCTTATCAGGTTTGCTTTCTCGCACTGAACAGTAACAAGGCACGAGTGGAAACTCTATTAGTGGGAGGATGAGGGTACACCCAGGGGCAGCCGCCGCGGTTCCTACAGTGCTTCCCTATTCCGGCATGTCTAACACCCCACTTACCAAATGCGTCCGAGTGCAACTCGTCAACAACATACTTGGAACCCCGTCTTATCATGAGAGCACCGTGTACACCATCTTCGACGCAGATCAACGCCGGATCGCTCACCGACTATCACCAGCGCAGTTCAACCTCTTCGAATTCACGGTTGCCGACCTCTGTAGTCCCAATCTGAAGATGATTACCCCAGTAATTACATGAGGAGTCGACAACTCCAGTTGACGTCTCATCGTCACAACAAGGATTTCGAACCGTTGGACATCCCACAGGTCGTGCGTAGTCGTCATAGTTCAGCGGTGGACCAGCTGGGCCTCGGTACTAGTACGCAATCGGTGTGCGTTCTTCGTCGTTCCATCGTTGAACGTTCACACACAGCGCGTTCTGCATCCCCATCATCGTGGCGACGGTCCGTCAACGCATATATAGACCAGCCCGCCACCTGATTGGACCCAGACATCCGGAGAGAGCTATAGAGACATGACTCTATGGAAGGTTAAATACATAATCCGGCTCACCAAATGGCCATGGCCTCTCTCCAACCCTCTCCAGCCTCGAGGCGTTTATCATCCGTCCGGGCGTCCCTCTCGGGGGCACGAACTCTGCCGGCCACCCCGATTTCGATTCTGTCATAACTTTACTCTCTTCCTCTTCCTCTGACTCAGGATCAGGATCGCGAGTTGCGCAGTCAGGACCTGGCATAGCATCGGCCACCAAATGGTGGGTCGTTCAGTTATTACGGGCGGCAGATACCAGCTACGACACCCCGCATATGCATGGCTCCAGCC
This sequence comes from Fomes fomentarius, assembly GCA_022606135.1. Taxonomy (NCBI): domain Eukaryota; kingdom Fungi; phylum Basidiomycota; class Agaricomycetes; order Polyporales; family Polyporaceae; genus Fomes; species Fomes fomentarius. Next base: position 1,298,032 of record JABYQN010000001.1, read on the forward strand.
GAAGATTCGACGGCCTTGAGTTGCCTCGTGCAGCCATGTCTTCGGCTTCGATGCATGAAGGATCCTGCTTGCTTCCTAGAACGCTTCCTGTTGTACAGAACGACGCCGCGTCTCGATGCCCGCCTTCCCTTGGATCGTGATACCGCTCAGGTTTCGAATCGGAAGTTTCCACGACCGGTCACACTGTGCCCTTTTCAAGAGGATGGCTCGCGATTTACACTTCAAGTGGGCATCCATACCCCTGCAGTATATTGAGCGGCGGCCGCCATGGTTGCAAGAGGTGCAAAACCAATCACAGAGGAGATCTCCGGAACTCCACCGCCTGGGAAGGATTGTGGTCTGAGACCAAAGGCAAAGACCAGCAAGGCAAGCGTCATGCAACAGGCACTATTTGTAGTCAACTCATTACTTTCTCATGCTTATACGGCATACTGGAACAGGCTGGACGTCATTGTGAGCAGAAAGACGAGTGCGATGACCTTCGATACGGCAAGGTAATCTACCAGCCATGCGAATCTCGTATTGATTCACATCAAGTAGCCAGTCCATTCTCACCCCTCGTTCTTTTGCGTATCCTTCCAGCTCGGCGCACCGAGGCCTGTCTTGAGACCAGTTCTCTCTCCGGTGGTGTTGCCGCATAAAGGTCCTCGTTGGTACAGAGCTACCTCCCTTTCATTCGTGCAAGGACGTCATGCTGTCCAACGATCGCCGCCCCGGCAAGCTGGAGGCATCATTCATTCCGGCGGAGAACCAGGCGCGGTTATTCTGACGTGCGACCGGTCTGGTCTGTAGTGAAAAACTGCGGCCATTTGAAGATGATCAGTGAGGAGCCGGTGTAGAGCCTTACTCTGTTCCTTCACTCGTTCCCAGGCTTGAGGGCCATCCTGGACGTGGAATGTCCTGAAGGTTTATGTGTATTGCCTCTCTTCGTGTTCGCGTCTCCCTATCGGCGCATTGTAGCTTCGCGGCAGCGGTCCAACCAATGGGGGCTCGTCAGCCGACGCACCCAGGGCAGCGAGAAGTCGACGAACGTCGAACGCGAACCCGCAAGAACCGGGGAATCGAGCGAGTGAGCAAGGGTCCTACCGCGGGTGGACACGGCACGTGTCTGCTGTCAGTACCACCACGCCACGACGCAGCGACTTGGCCCGTCCGACGTTACGAGAATACGGAATTGCCTCCGCGCGAGGGGTCTATCGACGACCTGCGTACGTTAGACTGACCTTCTTTAACACGACCCAATACCGACTAACCTCATCTCGGAGATCCGCCATGATCTTCGCGAACGCAATTGACTGCCCCTCTCACACCGCACAGCCCAGCACTAGTGCACCCTCTTCATAAGCTCCGGTCCGACTCCTCTACGCATCATTTGAGCGGTCGCGTCATGCGCCTGGCTGAAGAAAAACTTGGCCAGCCACACCTTCCGTCACGCACGCGCACACTCGACGACGTCACCCTCGACCAGACCAGACGTCGGGACGCGCCTCACCCCGCAGTCTCGAGTCCGGTCCCCTCCTCGCGCGATTCGCCCGACGAAGATCGCGTCATGCGCTCCACCCCAGTTCTTGTGAGAACACAGGGGGCCTGCGGCGCGCCCCCATGATCGCCCTCTCAGGCTTCAGCCATCTCCGAACCTGCGGGACGGTGCTGCAAACTTCACAACTTCTGCAGGATCCAGGCAGGGATGGCGCCTGTGCGCTGGCAGGCCGTATGCATGCACGCCTCCATGTACACACGACAAGGTTTGGCACATTGCACGGGTACGACGCGAAATTGCAACTGAAGCAGGAAGCCTAAGAAGAACGGCTGCCACCAGTGGGTATACGTATAGGAGAATGGCACCCGCGCATCATGCGCTTCGAAGGCGGCGGACGTTGAACGTTGGACGCGAAGCGAACACGCTATCAAACGAGCGACCATGTCTGTCGGTAGCCACCAGGATGCGGTACTTATCGGTCTGTGGGTCCACACAACCCACCCCCGTCAACGTTCCTGCGCCCACAGGCTACAGCGCTTGCGCTCTCTCCCTCCCGCCGGGTCCCAGGGCTACAGCCTTACCTTACACGTGTCGCAGAGTCGCCGTCGGTGTTAACGAATGAAGGACGTGTGATGAGCATTAGGCACTGCCCATGGTCAAATAGAACACAAGGATACATTCGGGACTCTCAAGGTCCCTTCACCTTCTTCAAGTTGACGCAGTCCAGCGCGCGCGGAGTTGAATGTTCTCGCCATCCCCAGGCGGAGGTTGGCGACGTTGGGCAAGACGGACACTCAGACCGACGTGATTTGTCACCGTGAACACCCCGCGGCCGGCCTCCAAGCCAAGCGACCTCCGGATGATCTCCATATTGTCAATTGACCCCACACTGTCTGTCGAGCGATCATTTTCCCCCGTCCCACAGATCGGGAACGTATGACACACGACGGTATCCGGGCAATACTTGGTCTCACCTTCCGAGAGTAAGTTGGTAAATAGACAACTATTGTTCGTACACAAATGCGTTGGCACGACTACAATATATATTCCATGGCATCCATCGCTGTGGGCGAAGGAAGGCGTTGTTATGAACACAAGACAGATATACACAGACACAAACGGAAATCCAGACCGATCTACACACGGGCGACCGACAGCGACTCAAGCTAGTGTACAAGTGGTGGCAACCAGGCAGGGACATTTCACGACGACAGGACAGTAGCACAACACATACGAGAAAGCAAAAATCAGAAGCACAGAGGGGAGGTGTAGACATAGATAACGGGATGACGAGAGATGGGATGCATAGGTCAGAGGTGTATCAGAACGGAAAACGAAGCTCTACGTAAAAACGTTCGCGAGCATGAGCGGGACGCGCAGGTGTCATGGCAGGTTAACGTACTTGACGTGATTATTTCTCGGCACCCTCAGCCTGACTTGACCTGGCCTCCGCCGGGGATAGGCTCGACCATCCGAACATGCTCCACACGCCCGTCCCTCATCTGCGGCACAGAGACAACCTCCTGCTCCCTCGACGGCGGCTTCGGGTATGCCTGAGGGTAGGGCGCGTAGTGGTGTGCGGGCGCCATGGGTATCTGAGCGTCCGGGCGCGCGTGGGGGTGAGGGTGCGGGTGAGGGTGCGGCATCATGTACGGAGCTGCATACTGCGGTGGGTACGGGGCGAGGAACGTGGCCGGATAGAATTGAGTGTGCGGTGGGTAACCTACCGGCTCACCATCTTGCCCTGTGGCTTGGGGCGGAGCGGGAATGGGCGCGAAATAGATCTGAGGGTAGTACATGGGCGTTTCGCCCGGTTTGGCAGCAGGCGGGGCTGGGTACTGAGGGTACAGCCCTGGCGGGTAAGTGACCGGTGCAACGTAGGGGATCGGGGGCGTAGTGCTCGCGATGGCGGAGGCGGCCACGGCGGGCGGGACAGGGATCCCCTGTTGTTGCACGGCAACGTCGGCCTGCTGCTGCTCAACGTTGGCGGCTGCAAAATGGATGAGTTCAAGCAATGAAAGGTGAACATCCTACGGCCGAGGGAAAGAAGAGGATGCGAGACAAGAAATGGAGATGCTCACTCTTTCCATCGCGCTTCTTGTAAGGCCCCCGCTTGATCCCCTTCTGGCGCTCCTTGCGCTGGGAATCGACGCACTCCTCGGCGACGCCGTACTTGACGCAGCGAAGGCAGGGGCGGGCATCGTCGCACTTCTTGCACGCCTTCTGGCAGTTGGTGCAGGCATTCTTGACCTGCCGGCGCTTGGTGCGGGTGGGCTGGGCCGGGACCATGCCGGGCGGGAAGGGATACATGTGCATGGGCACGCCCGAGTAGGTGATGGGGTGCATGGTCATCTGGGGCTGAACGGAGTCGGGAGCGGGCTGAGGCTGCTGCTGAGGATCGGACTCGGGGTTGGAATCACCCATGGCGAGGGTAGGGAGGGGGAGTCGAGAAGCCTGGGCGGATGAGAGTGGGCTGATATAGAGGGTGGAGAGGGAGACAGGAAGCAGGCTGGGAACTGAATGGACGTTTGGCGCTGTTGTGCCCTGGAATACACACGTGCCGAGAAGCCTCGCGGGGAAGGGATGTGTCGGGCGGAGGGACAGCCGCGGTTGGGGGCGGGACCGGGGGCGGGGGTCTGTGCATTGCGGTGAGCGGGATGAGGGCAGGAAAGGAAATGGCGGGGCGGGACATACAGTGATGGGGGATCGCTGAGCTTGGGGTCTCCGACCGAAAAGCGGAGGCAGTGGCGGGGGAGGGGGAAATTGAAAGGCAGCGTTGGTGGACGAGGCGGCCCACTGTCTTTATCCTCCGCCCTCCGAACGCCCTGCGATGAGTTTAGAACCGATCAGTCTTTCTCAGTGTACGTAACATATATCCCTCCCTCCAACTCTCTTTTACATCCTCCGACACACTCCGCGAGCACCCCGTATCCCTCCTTATCTCCTCCGTTTCCCACTCCGCTTCATCCAATCAAGCCCCGCCCAGGCCCCGCTCATCTCTCCCCGCTATCTCCTCAACCCACGGTTAACCTTGCCTCGCTCTCCTCGCCCGAACCCTCCTCCATTCACACTCTCCTCACAGATCGTCTCTTCAGCCCATCTTCTCATTCTCCCTGCCATGCTGATCCAATCAAAGTACTCCCAACCTTTTCCCCTGCAATTCTCCATGTAGACGATCATACAGCATGCAACAGTCACATAGCATGCAACAGTCTGCATAGGGATAGTCACTCCCAGTGCTTACATAGTCTAGTAGTGACGACCGTGGAAACATTGCCACATTCACCAGACAGCCCGATCTTGCATGCACCCGAGCCTAAGACGGCGAGTGTCGTACCGTGCCGCACTCCAGGGTCAGTGTCCGACGTAGAGACAGTGTGTTCGCAGCTGGCAGTGGCATGTGCGAAAGAGGGTCACAAACAGCGAATGGGGGAAGCCGGCGGGAAGTTCGAAACATCGTTTGCCGGTCCATGCTTGATTGGGAAACAATGGGTGGCCACATGACAAACAAGCGCAAATAACACGAGGCTCTGCCGTCGACGAGGACAGTTTGGCGACCTACTCCAGCAAACTGGCGTCGTCGAGCTCAACGGCCAGTTGGTATCCAGCTTTTTGCTGGTTCTGAGCCTCGTCTACCCATTGCTCTGTACTCCATCATCCTCCATTCTTGTCTTCCTCATCCTCTTCTCTCGTCTTTCCTTTTGCTCCTTCGCTCCTTATCCTCTCTCTCATGTCCGCCCCGTCTTCCCCCACTATCAGTCAAGTCGCTCATGAAAAAGGACGCGTGAGGAGGAGAGACAGGCCTCCTGCACTCGACATCGCAGATCCGAAGGCCGCCTCAGACGGGGATGTACGATACGTCCGCGATGTTGCGAATGATTCGCGAAAGGTGCCACGCTCTCTCTTTCTGCACCTTGATGTCCACTCACTCCCATCCCCATCATCTCCTAGCCCTCTTTCAAGGTCGTTCCTGCTGAAGAGCAGCACACTGAAGTCGAGACGGACGTCCCTCGCTCCGCCTCAGCCACGTCTTCTCTAGATCCGTATTATTTCGGCGTTCACACACCATCTGAATCTCCAATTCCTCCCGTTCCAAGCGTACCCAGTCTACCCAGTCTCCCTAAGACACCCGAGATGCACTCCTACGAGCCCGTTACCCCTGGAAGGGACCCCGCGGCCATCGACCGACGCACTTTGGTCGGGGTTGGAGAACTCACTACCCCTCGCTGGGCGCGGGGTGCCCGTAACGACGACTTCGAGTTCGTGGCTCAGGAGCGTGTAGATGAGGTCGTCGAGGAAGAGGCTGTGGAGGTGGAGGGGCAGGAGGACGATCGAGACTCAGATAGCCCGTGGACAATTGAGGCTATTGATGGGGAGCAGGATGAGACTGAGGAGGTGAGGAGGTTCGCGCGGCTCTCGCATAGACCCTGATCTCAACTCTTTTTAGCAGCTCATGGAAGTGAAGCCGGTTCGCTCGTTGCGTAGCCAACGGTCGATGGCCGACGAGAGCGGCGGGGAGGAGATCTTATATCCTCGCCACCCTCATAACCATTCCGCAGATGTACCACCTCTGCCATCACCACCTATCCAGCTTCAACAGGATGTGGAGGATCCCCCGGTGGCCGCGTCGCCGCCAATCAACGAGGCTGGGTCACCACCGAGTGCTTTTGCAACACCACCTCATCGTCCAAGGAAACGGACGTCAGAAGAGTTTGAGATGGACAATGGAGTTCTAGTGTCCAAGTTTCCTATCTCCAGCGGTACCCCCAGCACGGCGAAGGACAAGGAGAAGTCGCGCAGACACCGGAGTCTTGGAGCTGGCATACCTTCGTCGGTGACGCCTAAAGAGAAGGTAAAGGATCGCCGGAGGGACACACTGTCTGTCAGTGTGCGGCACTCTCGGCAGGGTTCGTCTTCCTCGAGTCACGGCGAGGCGCACCACTCCAAGCGAATGCATAACTCTGACTTCTCTCACCTGCCGCCGTCCCCGTCATCGTCGTCCATCCAGCAGTTCCTGAAGCAGGGCGGCAACTCGAGCAGTTCTGCATCCTCTCCCCTTCATATCCTGCCCCATATGGCTTCAAACGTCGCCCATTCACTTCTACGCGGCACTCAGGAGGGCTGGTCTGATTTGGATGATCAGACGACGATGGAGGCGCTCAGGAAGCTGGACGGTCTTTCGGGCAAGACGGCACGTGCCCGTTCAAGCATTGGTGGTCACAGCAGGGTCGGCAGCACTAGCCGTCCAGGTACGCCCGCCAAAGGCACTACACAGTGGGAGGGCATCGAGGGCGGTAACAGGAGCAGCAAGCGGACTAGTATGCATGCTTCGCTCAGCGGAAAGGAGAAGTCCAAAGAAGGTGCTCACCGTGTCACTTCCGGCCTTGCTCTCTCGTCCACGGAGGCTTCGGCCGATACGGACTATGTGGTAACCAGCGGCGACGACGTGCATCGTGGATCCCCAGTCCAGGACAAATCGACGAAGAAGACAGGAACGGCGAGTGCTCGGTCAAGCTTCACACCTAAGAGGGGCTCTGCGTCATCTGGTACATATGCTAGCACTCCCACGACGAGTTCACGCGATTCCGCCTCGTTGTCTGTGGCCACTAGCAACACGTCCGTATCCGCAGCGTCCGGTCGACAGTCGTCTGGCAAAGCTCGACGGAATAGTGCGGGCAGTGATATCTCTGTTGGTCACGGTGCAGACTCCACTTCTGCTCGCGACCGTGTTGCTGCCCTCGTGGCCGCGGTAGACTCTGCCGACGAGAGCTACGTGCCTCCTGTACCGCCGTTGCCCAAGGAACTCTCGACCTACAAGTCTCCTCTTGCGTCGCCCGGCATTGCCCCTCCGCCTAGCCTTGAGTACCATGAAGTGCTGGATCGGAGCAGGCGGGAAACATTCAACGATGTGACTTTCCCCACTACTCTCGATGTGCCTGCGTATCCGACGACTCCGTCCAAACATAGCTCCCTCCAGGTGCCGAAATCGACGACCCCGACCAATCTGCACAAGACACCGTCGAAGAAGTGGAGCTTCTCAAGCGCGTTGGGCAAGAAGCTATCGTCCACGCCGTCCCAGTCGTCGATGAAGGATGCAGCGCAGTCCAAGTCATCGGCAATGCCGCTGAGTCCCCGCGCGATGTCATTTGGGCAGCATATTCGCAAGTCTATGTCAAGGGAGAAGCCTCTGTCGCCAAGCTCTACCTCAAAGGCCTCTGCAGAGGATTGGTCGCCTATTAATTCCGACGCTATGGCGTCGGCCACATCTTTGGCCTCTTTGTCTTCCATGGGTTCGGCTCATGGTGCGCTTTCCCCGTCTGGCCAGCCTGCTGTGGCTACGTCCAAGACCCCCGATCGCCTAACGACCAGCCGCGCAGAGACGGCCTCCAGCGCCAGCACGAACGTCCCGCCCGTCCCAGCGAACGCTCCTCTTAGTCCCTCTGCCTCCGTTCGCCGGAACCCTTCGACCAAGCGCCTCACGCCATCGTCGATACCCTTTTTCAGGCGATCCTCGTCGCAATCGATGCAAGTTCCTCCCAACGCACCACAGACCTCCGTCTCGCCCACGCTCTCTTCAGGACCGGCCTCAGCCACCCACCTTCGTGCACCAAGTACGATGTCACCAACAAAGGACACAAGTTTCTCGTCCCCGACCGTTCCTGGATCTACGCGGAAGTCGTCAGTATTGAGTTTGGGTTTGCCGTCATTGTTGAAGGGTTCGAGCTCCAGGCGTAGTCTGCATTCTGACAAGGAGAAGAGCGATGCGAAGAGCGGTCGCGAGGCGGCGACGTCGTCTGACGAGAAAAAGTCGAAGAAGGACGATAAAGATCGCAGCGAAAGCAGGATCTCGGTTCTGATGGGCAGAAAGCGAGGAAAGGTGCGTTTGTTGTATATAGAGCATATCGATGTCCCCTCCGCGTTTACACATACCCGTGTGTAGACGTTGTCTTCTGCCCAGCAGCCACCCAAGAAATCAGAACCTGTGGCTATGCCCCCCATGCAGATCTCGGCCCTGCCCCCGTCCACTGCTCAACGAGTGGCTAACTTGAAGTCCTCTTCACAGTCTAGCCTCACCTCCAGTGCGGGCTCCGTCAGGGCCGGCGCTTCATCACGCGTCACTTCACAGACGGTCAGCTCGATGCAAAAGCAGTCGGACTCTTCCCTACGGCGGCACCAGCTTCCCACCATCGCTGGGTCCCCCTCTGTCGGTGGCCTTCAGCCAGTGGTGCGAGACGGAAAGGAAGGTCCGCCACTTTCTGCTCTGAATACTTCCTCCGTGTTGTCCAAGGAAACTCCGACAAAGATTCCGCGGATCTCGAGCCGGTCGTCTGCAGCGAACTCGCCAACACTGAAAGCGAACGGAAACGGCCGCCGTGCAAGCATGATCGTAGGATCGTCGAGTGGTCTTGCGTCCTCGAGCGGCTCTCCGGCGGGGGGCAATGAGTTGATGAACGAGTTTGGCGTCTTGGAGAACGGACAGGTTTCTGCATCCAAGACGGCACGTAACTCTGTTCGTGCTTCACCACAGACCTCATCTTCACGTGTGCCTCGGCAGGTGTCGGCTACGAACGGGACGACTATCCCGCGCAAGAACCGCGAGTCGATGTCATTCGGCCTACGGAAGTCGTCGACCAGCTCGGTGGCGTCGACCAACTCTGTGGCGCATGACCAACCACAGCCGCCCCCGGCCCACTCTCACCACCGGTTCTCGGCTTTGTCGCCTTCAAAGGGTCTAAAGCTGCTCAGTCCCAAGGTATCTTTACCCATTGCGCGTTCATCAAACTCGTCGTCAACTCCGAGCATCCAGCAGACTATGGGCACTCCATCCAGGCAATCACTATCGACTCCTTCGCCGGCTCCTAGTTCTGTGGACGAGGAGGAGATCTTGGGCGACGAGGAGATGATGCAGTATATCAAGCGGCAACACGCAAAGAAACTTCAAACCGGTTCCAAGCAGGAGGATCTCGATGCCATGCTTCGTTTCCCCGAGCCCATACCCCCTGCTTCTGCCCTGCCACCGCAAGGTATGTTGCCTGTCTGTTTGTGTTATACTGATCTAACTGTTTTGTATCTCACAGCCGTTCTCAAGAGCGACCAGGCACGCTGGCTTTCCGAATACGAGTGCAAGGAGATCCTAGATTACGATTCCATCTACTACATCGGCGCGCGGAGCGAGAAAAAGTTGGCAACGCCAGAGAACACAACGAACAACCACGGCTACGACGACGAACGAGGAGACTACCAGGTCGTCAACCACGATCACTTGGCATATCGCTATGAGATCATCGACACGCTGGGTAAGGGCTCGTTCGGGCAAGTGCTGCACTGTCGCGACCACTGCACCGGGGAGTCTGTCGCTATCAAGATCATACGTAACAAGAAGCGTTTCCACCATCAAGCTCTTGTAGAGATCAAGATTCTGGATAGTCTGCGCAAATGGGTGGGTCGTAGTGGTCTGTGCATGTTCAACCTCGTCGCTCACCTCTTCACAGGATTCGGAAGAGAAGCACCATGTCATCAAAATGACCGAACACTTCTACTTCCGTGGTCATCTTTGTATTGCTATGGAACTGTTGAGCATCAACCTCTATGAGCTCATCAAGGCGAACAACTTCCATGGGTTCACGACAGGTCTCATCCGTCGCTTCACGAGTCAGATGCTTCAGTCCCTCGCGCTCATGCGCCACCATCGTATCGTCCACTGTGATCTCAAGCCTGAGGTACGTAATCTTGCAGGGGCTGCCCCACTTGAACGCTAATGTTCGCCGTCAGAACGTGCTTCTCCGTCATCCTGCGAAGAGTGCGATCAAGGTCATCGATTTCGGTAGCAGTTGTTTTGAGCATGAGAAAAGTGAGTTCCCCCCTGCATACGTGCCTGCATAGCAGATGCTGATGTCTGCGCTAGTCTACACATACATTCAGAGTCGTTTCTACCGGTCACCGGAGGTCATACTCGGCATGAACTACCATATGGCTATCGACATGTGGAGTCTCGGCTGTATCATGGCGGAGCTGTACACCGGATTCCCAATCTTCCCTGGTGAGAATGAGCAAGAGCAGCTTGCTTGCATCATGGAGGTGCTCGGCGCTCCGGATAAGGACTTCATCAACCGCAGTGCGCGCAAGAGGCTCTTCTTTGGTACGTCCCGGCTTATGATCGACGTGGCGCGGAACTCACAGCGGCGCGTAGATACCACTGGTGCTCCACGACCCGTGGTCAACTCGAAGGGCAAGAGGCGGAGACCCGGCACCAAAACGCTGGCGCAGGCGCTGAAGAACCCCTCAGACGAGCTCTTCCTTGACTTCATCACGAAGTGCCTCATCTGGGACCCCGAGCGGCGGCTGAAGCCACAGGCGGCGCTCCGGCACCCTTACATCACTGCAGGCCGCAGGACTAAGGTCCCCAACCCGACGCCTAGCAGCACGGCGAAGGCGCTTCTACAATCAGCGTCGTCGAACCTCGGTAGTCGAAGTACGAAGGTGACGGAGACACCGAAGAAGTCGCTCATCAGCGCACCCACCCCGCTCACCGCTCGCACCTCCCGGTCGCTTGCAGTCCCTAATACTCCAGGCAGTGGTGGTGTGCACAACACCATTGGCTCCGCGTCCCGGTCATACCGGGGGTCACAAGCGCAATCCATCTCCTCGTACCACTCTAGCCGCACTATGGTAAGCTCTAGTCATCCGCTTACATCTGCTGCCGGACTTGTAGCTCATATACTCTTGTAGACCACAAGATGATCCTCATGACCGGCATCCCTTTCCTATGGACTCTACCTTAATTGCATCCCTTGCAGACTATCCGAGATATCTACACTATGCTGACGAATCCGAGCTGGTCTGTTCTAGTTGGTCCTTGCTATCCCATACCCATTCGGTTCTCTGTATTCTATTCGACGCATCCCATCCACGTCTCTCCCATCCGATACTGCACATCGAGCGTTGTTGTTATTGTCTTCCGGCGTGTCCGTTACCTCATTATTTCACGGTCGCATCCCACATCTCCACAATATAATTCAACTGCATCGCCGCGGTGCTCATTTCTCGCGAAGTATCCCCACTGTGAGGAGTAAGCTTTGGTTGCACTTACGTCTTCCCTTATGTCGAACCGTCTTGCAAGTTCAATCCTGGCCCTCGGGTCTCTTGGACCTCTTAAACCATGCTTTCCGTATGTTGTACAATTACCTGGGGCTAAGTTAGACTATATTTCCACATCCCCGCCGTCGTCCAGACAGCGCAGCTTTAGGAACACATCGCTACCTAGAACACGCAAGAAATGATTAGCTTCTATGGATTCCAAATCAGCAGAGAGGCAAGCCTACCCCAACCATCCAATGATTTAAAGTCAAGTGAGCCTCCGAAATACCTCGCATATAACCTGCTCATCGGCAGGCCGTAACCAAGACCAGCGATCGTGCCCATGCCCGTCTGCACCCCCCTGCTGACCATGTCTGAGAACAGACTCTCGCCAGATCCGCCCGAGTCGATGGCCGCGCCGCCACTCATGTGCTGTGCCGCATAGGGGCCACCGTCCAAGCTGTCGTCATCCCAGGACGAGCCATTGCCCTCGGCGCCACGACCGGCGGTGGTGAATGAATATGAAAAGATGCGGGACATGTTCGTGGGCGGCACGCCTCCGCCCTGGTCGCGGACGCGCAGGTGCAGGAAGCGCGGGCTCGGGTTGGTGTTCCGCGCGTGTACCGTGAAGAGCGGGGACGATGGCGGGGGAGGGCTGCGCGTGGGCCAGTCGTCGCGCGGGCGGGCCGCGATGGTGATGTGGACGGGAGGGATGGGATTGTTGGACGAGGGGGAGTTGTGGCGCTGGTGCCATTCGACTGTTGCCCGGAAGGAGTTCTTGAGGATCTCGGTCAGGATGTACTCGAGGTGCACGGGGACGTAGCTACAGGCAGAGATAGATGAGTCGTGTGAGCACAAGACCAGATGAGGGAGACCACTCACGCAAATGTTGCGTCTGCGTCCCCGTCGATAACGATGCGTGGGCTCGCGCCGAGGGTGGCCTCGCACAAGTCGGTCACGAACGAGCCACACACCCCGATCAACTCCCTCGGAGAGCAGGCAAAATCCACGACGCCGAGGTGGTTACCTGTACTTTCTCCCTGTGCGAGGGCGCGGGATATCGCGATATGTTGCTCCGCAATCAGTCGGACCGCTATGCGGTTGCGTATCGTACTGTCTAGGAACTCGCTGATCTGCTCGGAGGTCATATAACGCTGGCATTCCTGGAAGCTGTACTCCAGAGCCGCACCGTCCAGAGTCTGTCAGTATAACCCACGATGCTGCGACACTGAGGGATGCGCTCACCCTTTGGCCATCGCCGGAATATCATGTGCATGGCTGTGGACGAGGTCCGCCAGGTGTTCGATGAACTGCGCGTTCTGCTCGAGGGTCTTGACGGGTGGATGCATGACGAGGAACTGGAACGAGTCCCGGTGCGCCTGCAGCGTCTTCGCAATAAACGGGTTCATCCCGACGATGAACGGCAGGGCCTCGAGCGAGCGCGCGCGCATAGCAAGCATGCGAGGGATCTCTGTCGTCACATACTGGACGGACTCTAGCACAGACTCCGAAGTGAGCGGGCGAGCGAATGAAAGAAGTTTGGATAGGGTGAGCGGGAGACGGGGTTGTTTCGCATGTTGTTCTATCAGTCGCGAGAGTTCGGCCGGTGCCACCGTACTGTCTTCTGAGAGCTGCGAGTAAAAGGGGAACTCCTGGCGACGTAGACCGGAGGTGTGATAGGAAGATTGTGGTTGAGGACGAGGAAAGATATTGTAACGCCGAGATACCATAGACCGGCCCACAACTCGCGAGATAGCGGATGGCCTGTTCATGTTGAACGTCTTGTGCTTCATGAGTGGAGAAGGAGAGAAAGACGGAGAGGGTGTGGGCTGTAGGTCATGTCATGGACGTTTTGAAGTCTGTGGACGGAGCTTGGGAGAGAGGCGACGCGCGACAAGCGACAAGGGACTGACACTGACAGACCAATGACGCGTTTCGCGTGACCTCTTCGCTTGAGCCAAGCGGGCGCGGTCTTCCGTCCACTCACTGGGCTCACATTCGTGTACAGAACCCATAGCGTCCGATAGCAAAGACAGAGAATATGATAATATGACACATGCGTGAACTACTACTACTCTAATTATACACTTGGTACAACGGCCTGCGAGGAGTTCGGTCAGTTATGCAATGCAACCATAAACACCGGTGTCGACGTACGTGCTAGAGAACTTCGTGCCTTGTCGGACGACCTTCTCAACGGCATCCAGGAAGTCACGCTCGGTAGCGACTTTCCGTCGTGCACGGATCGCGAACATGCCTGCCTCGGTGGCTACCGATCGCAACTCCGCACCGGTCGTATTAGGGCATAATCGTGCGATCAGGTCGAACCGGATATTGCGCTCGACGCTCATGCTGTCAAAGAACATAGTTCAACTGACAGTCGGGGGAACATCGGTCAAGTACGAACCTTCGTGCATGGATGCGCAATATGTGTGCACGACCCTCGTTGTCTGGCAACGAAAACTCAACGCGACGGTCTAGACGACCGGGACGAAGAAGAGCAGGGTCCAAGGTATCAGGTCTAAAGAACACAAATCAGTGTTCGGATCCAGAACGGTGCAACCTTGGTGAACATACCGGTTGGTAGCCATAAGCACCTTGATGTTCCCCCGAGGATCGAAACCGTCCAGCTGGTTAATCAGTTCCAGCATCGTCCGCTGCACCTCGTTGTCACCACCAGCACCGTCATCAAACCGAGCACCACCAATAGCGTCTACTTCGTCGAAGAAGATAATACACGCCTTCTTGCTCCGCGCCATCTCGAAGAGCTCCCGGACCATCCTCGCACCCTCACCTACGTACTTCTGCACAAGTTCTGAACCAATGACACGAATGAAAGTTGCGTCCGTTCGGTTTGCTACTGCACGTGCGCAGAGAGTCTTGCCAGTACCAGGGGGACCGAAGAGAAGAACACCTTTCGGAGGATCAATACCTAGGTTGACAAAACGTTCTGGCTTCATGCAGGGGTCAGGTTACCAGTAACTATGCGAGAGATGCGTGCTCGAACGTACCGAGAGTAGAGGAGTCTCAACGACCTCACGAAGCTTCTCGATTTGCTCCTTGCAGCCACCGACGTCGGAATAAGTCACGTCGGGCTTCTCCTCTACTTGCATCATCGTGACGGACGCGTCAATCTTGGGGGGAAGAGGAATTTGGATCTGGTACTTGTTACGATCCACACTAAAGGGTCCGTTGCTCAGTCATGGCGAACACAGAAATGCCCAAACTGGAAACTTACCCGACTCGCATGCCCTCCTCGATATCCGTCGGCGCGACACGCTCTCCAAGGCCAACAACAAACTTCGCAATCTGCTTGATGTTGATCACATACTTGTCCTGCTCGTCCGCACCCTTCTGTCCCTGCACTGCTCCTTCCGGGTTGACTGCGCGAGCCCTCTCCGCCGCCGCCGGATCCACAGGTATGATCTTCGTACACCGCGCAACCTGTAGGGGGTGTTCCTCTCCTATACGTTGTCGGTCCGCAGCAAGGTCCCAGAGGTTTGGCGATGCGAGTCCAGTGTCAGACTCCTTAACACCTTCGGGTGGACGTCAGAACGAAACGGCGTGTATGGTCGGCGTACTCACCGAGTTTCTCATTGATACGCTTCTGGACCTCCTTGATATCTGAGTCGATTTTCTTGAGACGCGGCGCATATGGTCCTTGACCCTGGGAACGAATGAGAAGGAAAGAGGGTCGAAAATATGGGAGAGGCATACGTATGTCTTCAATATTTGGATGTCACTGTCGTCAAGGGCTGCACGCCAGGTAAGTGCACGTAGAGAGAAAGTCCCAAGGACACACACGTTTGATCTCCTTCTCCTCCTTGTCGTCGCCCTTCTTCTCCCCTGTGTAGGTATGTTAGTCACGACCAGTAAGCGAACGCCTCAGTCGACATACACTTCTCCCAATCACTGCAAGCACAATGTCAGCATGCTAGCACTGGATTCAACTTTAGATACATACGCTTTCGGTGGCATTATCTTTGGTGGTGGCAGTCAAGTGTAGAGCGGTGAAGGCAGAGTACACGCTTGGTCAGAAGCCACTTGAGACTCAGAGGACGCGTCATTCTACGCGTAAGCGCACGCGTCGGCGCCTACGCGCTCCCCTTCCATATTTGGGGCTAGCAGGCTCTGACACAGTTCCCGCCAAAATACCCGACTTGGGCGACTGTCGTTAGTCGGCCCTGCCTCCGCTCGTCCACTGCCAAGTTCTGTGCGTTCCGTCTCCCTTAACGTCCCCCACAATGGCAGGCGCACTCGCAAACGCGAAGAAAGACATCATCAAGATCAGGGATGAAGACCGCGAGTCCCGCTTCGGCCAGGTCTTTGGCGTGTCTGGTCCAGTCGTCATTGCGGAGAATATGACCGGCTCGGCCATGTACGAGCTCGTCCGTGTCGGGCATGATGAGCTTGTCGGAGGTGAGTTATATCGAGTGTGATCGAGTGTGTATTCTAGGGACGCGTCTGATTGAAGGAGGGCTACAGAGGTCATCCGTATCGACGCGGATAAGACGACCATCCAAGTATACGAGGAGACATCCGGAGTTACCGTCGGCGATCCCGTTCTTCGGACGGGGAAGCCCCTCAGCGTTGAGCTCGGTCCCGGTACGTATGCATCGTAGTAGTTGAAAGCACCCGTGCTAACAACATCTTCAGGTTTGATGAGTAACATTGTCGACGGTATTCAGCGGCCACTACGAGTCAGTTCACCCTTTCTAGATGCTACCGATGGCGCGTTACTCATGGCATGCAGTCTATTCAAGAAATGTCCAAGTCAATATACATCCCCAGAGGTATCAACACCGACGCGCTTGACCGGTCACTAAAGTGGGATTTCGACCCTATAAACTACAAGGTGCGCAGTATCCTAACTCCACTCGATCCTGCGTTACTCAGATGTGCCATGCGTAGGTCGGCGATCACATATCTGGAGGCGATATCTTCGGGCGCGTGTATGAGAACTCTTTGGTGGATAAACACAAGATTATGCTCAATCCTCGTGGGCTGGGTACGATCACCCATGTCGCTGAGAAGGGCAGTTATGCTGTCGATGTAAGGGTTTTAGGATTGGTGACTGTCAGTCTCACAATTATGCTTTTGACAGGATATTGTCTTGGAGACGGAATTCGATGGCAAAGTCACCAAGCACACAATGATGCAAGTATGGCCCGTCCGTGCGCCCCGTCCAGTAGCAGAGAAGCACACTGCGGATTACCCCCTCCTCACCGGTCAACGTATCCTGGATGCACTCTTTCCGTAAGTGTAGCGCTGTATATATGTTTGTCCTCGCTGACTGTAAGTACAGCTGCGTGCAAGGAGGAACTACTGCCATCCCGGGTGCATTCGGTTGCGGAAAGACGGTCATCTCACAAGCCTTGTCGAAGTACTCAAACAGTGATATCATCATCTACGTTGGATGTGGAGAGCGTGGCAACGAAGTGAGTGCAATTGGCATTGCACCACGATCTGAGAAGCTGACCTTGATCTACAGATGGCTGAAGTACTCATGGATGTAAGGGAGCAACCTTCTGTCGTGAAACCAAAATTGCTTAGGCCCGTTTCAGTTCCCAGAGCTGACGATGGAAGTCGGTGATCGGCAAGAGCCCATCATGAAGCGCACCACTCTCGTCGCAAATACCTCCAACATGCCAGTGGCCGCCCGTGAAGCGTCCATTTACACCGGTATCACCCTTGCCGAGTACTTCCGTGACCAGGGCACGAACGTCTCCATGATGGCGGACTCGACGTCTCGTTGGGCAGAGGCTTTGCGTGAAATATCTGGTCGTCTCGCTGAGATGCCCGCCGACTCGGGTTACCCTGCTTACCTCAGTACCAAGTTAGCTAGTTTCTACGAACGTGCCGGCAAGGTCACCTGCTTGGGCAACCCCGTCCGTCAAGGAACAGTCTCCATCGTCGGCGCGTAAGTATCGCCAAGATAGTTAAGTTGTACGTGTCCGCTCATATTGCTCGTCAGCGTGTCGCCTCCCGGTGGTGACTTCTCCGACCCTGTCACAGCAGCCACCCTCAGTATCGTACAGGTGTTCTGGGGTCTCGACAAGAAGCTCGCGCAACGGAAGCACTTCCCCTCTGTCAACTGGTCCCTGTCATACTCCAAGTACACCAAGGTGCTTGAGCCTCATTACGAGTCAACGGAGCCTGGATTCGTCGAGCTGCGGTCAAAGACAAAGGAGATCCTGCAGAAGGAGGAGGACCTGGCTGAGATTGTGCAGCTCGTTGGAAAGAGTGCTCTGGGCGAGAACGACAAGATCACGCTGGAGGTCGCGCGGATGCTCAAAGATGATTTCCTGCAGCAGAACGGTATGAGCGAGTACGACCGATTCTGCCCGTTCTACAAGACGAGTGCGATGCTCCGGAACTTCGTCGCCTTCCACGATGCCGCCCAACGCGCGGTCGCGTCGGGCGACGTCACCTTTGCGAAGATTCGCGACTCTGCGTCTGACATCATGTTCAAGCTCTCGCAGATGAAGTTCGAGGTGGGTATTGCTGTTTTGTTTTTGTGAGTCCTGACCGTTCTGACCATTGCCCGCCACAGTCACCATCGCAAGGAAAAGAGCACATCAAGCAGACGATGGACGCTTTGTATAACGAGATCCAGGAGAAGTTCCGCCAGCTGGTCGAGTAAACGGACTGCATACCCATCACGCTCACGATCCTTGTATGTCGCAATAGTTTTTCTCTTCTCCCTTACGTCCATCGCGTACATTGCACGTGCATATGTGATGTCATGAATCGTATATCCCGGACAGTGATACTGCCTTTAGTAGGACGCCATTCTCACCAATGCTAGTCTGCCTGAATCACTGCGTGACCCTCAGTCTATCGGTGCCGCGACTGAGTGACAGAGGTGCGACGAGCGCACATACTGCGGAGGTCCATGATTGCGCCATCCGAATATCGGAATGAATTTGTGTACTAGTTTGGGGTCTGCCCTTGCTGCGGCCTGCGTGCGGGTATGATGCATGCCGGCGTCATAACCCTAATCCATACGTACTTAAACCTAAGCTCGTGGACTGCGCAAAGCCTCGCCGCCTTCATTCCTTCCTCATCATGCTGCTCAGACTGCACACCGTGTTGGCGGTGGTGTATGGAGGCGTCCTCGTCTCCGCCCTTCCGGATCCTAGGACCGCCAGTGAGGTCGAGGAGTACCTCGATGTCCGCGATTATGACCACCCAAACCCGTATGCGGAGCCAGACCAAGCGGATGCGCGGTGGGAATGGGTTCCCGATGTTCCGCAGTTCGTCTTTGGTGCACAGACCGCCGAAGGGGATGAGGTGCAGGAGCCTATACAATTCCCGCTCCCCGACGACGAGTACCGCGATATTCCTCACCCAAGGCCCTCGCACCCGCCACTCGATTGGCCGAAGCCGCCGGAACCGCCGCACCACCCGCCGGGCCCTCCGCATGAGCCTCCGCACCCGCCGGGTCCTCCTCACCGCGCTCCGGAGGAACCCCACAAGCCGTTCCCTGGTCCTCATCGTCCCCCGTCGGGCGCACCGAACAAGACGATTTACCAATTCCTGGAGGGCAACCCAAAGTCGGCGGATAACCCTTTCGTAACTTGCGAATTTGTCTGACGATGGTACATGTAGGTTCTCTCGTCTCTTCAAGTTGGTCAACTACACAGAAGATATCACCAAGTTGTTGAACGACTCTTCTGCTAAGTGTGTAGGGTTTCGTTTTTGCGTGCGCTATCTATCTTACCGTCCCATCCGTCAGCGTCACATTCTTCGCTCTTCCTGATTGGGGATTTCCGAAGCCCCATTCCCCACCTTCTCGCCACGACGACGACGAGTGGTTCGTTTCGAGCGATGGGTTTGCAGATATCCTTGCCAATGCCGAAGGGCTCATCCACAGCAACGCCAAACCGGATGGGGACAAGTTGAAGAAAATCTTGCAGTACATCCTCTCGTACCAGATTCTGCCTTCGAACCAGCCCACCTCCGAGCTGGCGAAGAATCTAACGCACCCCACGTCGCTCAAGCTGTCCGACGGCTCGCTCGACGGCAAGCCTCTGCGCATCCGTGTGGCTAGGGGTCTGGGCCCGACGCTGAGTGTCACTCTCTCTGCGGCGATCATTGGACCCGACCTCCCGGCTTCGAATGGTGAGCGCACAGTACGCATGCTCACATGTGCCATCGGACTAATCCAGATTTGATCCAGGCCTGATCCATATCGTCAACAGCCCTGTCTTGCCCCCTCCTTCCGTTCTCCAGGCCTCGTTCATCCTTCCCGAAATCTATGCCACTTTCGTACGTTGTCAGTTCAAGTCTATGTGAAGGCGTCAACTCTTACACTGTCATTCGCGTTCCAGACCTCAGCTCTCCAGCGCGTTGGATTGACAGATCAGCTCGAATGGAGTGACATTCATGGTCCGGTCTCAGGTTCGCCTGCTGTGACTGTCTTCGCCCCCACCAATAGAGCATTCGCACGTCTCCCGCGAAGGCTCAGGCGGTTCCTCTTCTCTCCCTTCGGAGAGAAGGCACTTAAGAAGCTGCTCCAGTTCCATATTGTCCCCGAGTTCGTCCTCCACAGCAGTGAGTTCACATCCTCGGCCCCTAAGTCACTGGATGACTCATGCTGACCTGAGTCGCCCCATGAAGACTACCTCCACAATGCCTCCAAATCCGACGCAGAGATCACAGAATACGACGTTGACTCCAGTCGGCTGTACGAGAATCTAGACCACACCCCTTATGACATCGCACGAATGATGGAGGAACAGGATGACATGTTCTCATCGCCGCAGCATCAGCAATCAAGGTCTTTCCCGGGCGCAGGCAGATTGGGAGCGAAGTCAGCTGGTTTATGGCCCTTGACAGCTCAATCCAGCGTATCGGAAAACGCTCCGAACGCTGGGCCTCGTCCTCGTCTAGAACAGCTATTCCCGCCGCCGCCGCCGCCGAACTTCCCTCATCCAGGAAAGTCTCATGCTCCGCCTCCGCCTCGTTTCCCGCACCCATGCCCACACGGAGGCCCTCTTCCTCCTCCGCCCGACCACGGTCACCACTACCCCCACCCCCGCCGCCGTTCGAACGTGGTCATCACTATCCTCCGCCCCCGCCGCCATGCGAGCACGGTCGTCACTACCCTCCACCCCTACCGCCGTTCGAACACGGTCACCAGTACCCGCCGCCGCCATTTGAACGAGGTCATCATTCTTCTCCACCTCCAGCGTTTGAGTACGGTCATCGCTACCCTTCTCCGCCATTCGAACATCGCCATCATTATCCTCCACCTCCGCCGCCGTTTGAGCACGGTCGCCATTATCCGCCGCCGCCGCCATTCGAACATGGTCATCACTGCCCTCAGCCCCCGCCACCATTCGAGCACGGTCATCATTATCCTCCGCCCCCGCCCGACCACGGCCCCCACTACCCGCCGCCACCGCCGGAGCACGGTCCTCACCCTCCTCCACCGCCTCATGACGGTCCGCATCATCCCCCAGGTGATGCTCAGTGGCCCCCGCACATCCCGCACTTCCCACCGCACGTCTCCTATTCTCAGAACGTGTCCTCGCGAACACTGCTTGCGAATCACACTCTCAACGTGTATGTCGTGCAATTCGAGCACAAGTTCCCGCTGCCGGGTCCGCCATCTGTGAAGGGACTGCGCCACGTCCAGTACGAGACGGTGATCTTCGCGAATGGCGTCAAGGTCGTGCTCCCGGATATCCCGCTGCGGAATGGCGTGATTCATGTCGTGGACCGGCTCCTCAACCCGCTGAGGGTGCCAGGTGGCCCGCACCATCCCCATGAGGGTGAGAATCCCGAGTCTAAGGCGCCGTTCTGGGACGAGGAAGAAGACGAATGGGCTGATTGGGAGGAGTGGCTCCCTCGGTGGGCCGATGAAGAGTGAAGATGAATGCACTCTAGCGATATGCAAATAGCACGGTTACGTACTCGGACAAATCTGACCGATTTCTCAGATATTGTTTCCTTCCTTCTTCTTCTATGAGCGCACACATATCGAAATAAGAGCAAGGAGGATGTAGATAGCTGTGTTGAGCAGTGTAAACTAGCGGCCGTTCCGAACTTGTACACGAAACCACGCTGTTGCCCTTGTTACGACAGTGCCACCGTTCGGAATCCAAACCGCCTTCCTCCTCTTGACCGTCTTCAAAGTGGGAACTTCATCGACAAATCCGTCAATTTCGCAAACGGCTCTGCCCGATAGCTGTCGGTTTCGATGAGTAGGGGTACGTCTCCATCCTGGAATACCAACTGCTTCCGCCTCTCGATATCGTATTGCGGCCATTCGATGAGTTGGTCTTGCACTCCGTGTTGTGACTCAAGCGGTTGTTGAGGATCGTACTGCGGCCAAGGCTGGGAATGGTGGTCTTCGGAGCCATTCGGGTCAAGGTGGTTGACAAAGTGAACCAGGTAATCCGTCATGTCCCCCGGGGCATAAACATTCTGCAGCATGTCTGTGCCATGGCCCTAATACATGCTCCTGTCAGACCAACGGAAACACGGACAGCCTCGGGAAAATCAAGCAACGCACCGCTCCGAAAAAGCCGGCGGTTTCACCGAAGTAGCTCACATTCTTGTTGCGTCGACTCACTGGCGGGATGTCTGAACACAGCCAGTTGCATCACGATAGTATAGCGTATCACTCACGAAAAGACCACGTCGGCTGCTTGTAGGACGTATGATTCAAGAGAAAGCGCCTGGGTGCTTGGAAGACAAGGTCGCCCTGGAGGGCGGCTAGACGTTTGTATTGGAGCACGTTAAAGTTTTTTCCGGTGTTGAACGGTGAACCGGCCGCAGGATCATTGGGATACTGCACGTCGAAGAGATCGCCAATGTCTTCTTCGGTCGCAGTCGGAAGGTAATTGTTGAGAATGTATGTCCGGAAAGTACTGTCAAAGCTTCGGCGGTCGTCAGCGACATCATGGAGTATCCGCGGTCCCTGCATTCACTCACAGGCCTGCGGATAGGATGTTGGCGATAGAGAAGAATGTTCCTTCGTCCTCACAGTTCTTACAAGCCGCTCTCAGTAGGATTCTTAGCTTACTACCAGAAGGACAACTTACCCCAGTAACGAAAGGGACCGGAGCGACGCTGCCCTGCAAAACGAGATTGTGCGGAGTGTCTATCAAGAAACGACCATCGACGCGGGGAAGATAAGCTAGTTTCAACGACTGGTTATCCGCTATTGTGAGATTCATCATGCGGGTGCTGCGAGATAAACACGTACTGTGTTGTCAGCCGGGCTTGGAGAGTCGTCTACCGCATCCTTGAGTATGTCGTACGGCAAGTTTCTCAAGCACTCGAGCGTGTTTTTCGCTGTGTCGCATCCAGCCCTCTCAACGAGTCCATCGTAGACGTACTGGCCTTGACTGATGTCGCCTACCGGGATCGGAGCTCCAGATTGCATGAATGCCCCTCGAAAGAGGCCCTCCGTATCGCCGTTCTTAGTAAGCAGCTGCAACGCAACTGAAATCCCTCCTGCACTTTCGCCCCATCTGCAACACATTGAGCTGTCTCCTCCACATGCTTGGAAATCATAATGCGTACATTGTCACCCGCGCTGGGTCGCCTCCGAACTCTTTGATATATTGATGGATCCACTTGAGAGCTACCCGCTCTGAGAACGCTTGACTTTAGTAATCGGATTGATACAATGCACGTTAAGGTCAGCCTACGATCTTCCAAGCCGATGTTGCCGATTCCCGCATCCTTGACCTCTTGGCCGGGAGGAATCCAAAGGCTGCTCAGAGTTAGTTGCGGTCAAAGGTGCCCACGATCGACGCACCCGATATCCTGCGGTAAACTGCTCAACAACTTTTTCAATCATAGTGAATAGTGGACGTACCGATAATTCATGCTGACATAGATCACAGGCTCCCCCAATTCGATTGACCGACTGACAATAACATTCCCATTGAGACTGAGTGTACTGAGTGAGTTACAATGCGCCCGGTTTAGTGGCTCAATCCCAAACCTTTGCGCCGAGCCGCCTTCGAATGCACCTATACGGTTATGTCAATGAGAGATTGCCAATGTACGACTTGTTACAGTGGTACTTGCCGCCGTAGATCCACTGTACACAGGCACATACTCGTAAGCGCATGTGAATTGAAGGTCAGCCAATCACTCACAACTGCGACTGGAAGGCTTACAGTACGGTTTGTGCCTGTCGGAACCCATATGTTCAGATTCAAGCCTAATATCCACTCAGTACGGATGCATGCAATCTTATTGAAACGGTCCTCTCACAGTCCTCGGAGATATTGAGCGGCGGATCCGGCAAAGTCTGGTTGAAAGGCAAGGGCAAATTCAAGTTCTTGGTGATGTTCTGTTGGGGACAACTGAAATTGAACCAGCTGGCATCATGCCTCCCCGGCGGCGGGCTTATGGGCACGGGGAGTCCAAAACGCCTAGTGACAAGGCAATAAGCACCATGCACATTTATAGTAGAGATGACTGCGCTTACGGAGCTTCAGCAAACTGTATACCGAGGTAAGCATCGGTGGCATCGGAGTCCTTGATCCCCACATAAGTGGCGTCGTCGATCTGAACGACGGGTGGGTCGGGAGGGACACTTGAAGCAGCCAGGGTTGCCCCGGAGAGCAACGCCGCAGAGACGAGGAGACAAGCTTTGAATTTGAAGGTCATAGAAGCAGGATATTGGAGGAAGAGCACGCTGGACTGCACGGGCTTTCTGGGACACGATATATAGGCCTCCCTGACCAAGAAGTTGAGTGCCCTCTTGCCATCATGGGCGCACGGCGGAACGCCAAACATTCTTCCTGCCTTCTAACCACACGCCGAAAGAAGCGACCGTCGCACTATTCGCTTCTGGATGCGAGCCGCCAGCTCCAAGCGCGTATCCCTGAACTCTCGCTTTGTAGACCCGTCACCCGTAGAATGGGAAATACTGCCGAATGCCATAGACTGAGCTTTCAAAAAGTTTGCCGGATGGCCTTCCCTGCGGCAAACTTCGCTTCACGGCATTTTGAACGCACGCGAGTGCCTTCCAGGCCTACTCATTGTCAGCAGTGGTCGTTCGCTGTCACTCTACAGACTCACATCCCAGCGCCACGACTGTGTAGTGACCATGCGCCTGCTCCATAATACACAGGTAAGTTGCGTTGCATGGACGGCCGCCGTCGTCAATTTTCCGGTCAGGGTCATCGCGGTGCAAGCCCGAGTTTAGTACCATGTCAGCCCTACCGACATCTATACTGTGTTTGTCAATCAGTAGCGTGAGCCAACTTCTCACATGGGTCAGTGTGCCGCCGCGGCATTTGCAGCAACTGCAGCCCGACAATGAATACCTACTCTCTCACCCAGACCGTAGTTCTAATACCACGTAATAGCGCACCATGCGAATCCGAGTCAGGCATGGGACCCAACATGTTGATTCTAGTGATTCTGAAGGAGCGAGCTGCTTCCGGATTGGCAACCTCGGATAACACGACGGGCAATGGCAAAAGCTCCACCCTAGAATATGACCGGAATTGGTCTCCTGTTCCGGAAGTGTTCCCAAACTATTCAGGTCCGGAATGCCGCATACAAGGAGATTCGAAGTCCGAAAGGGTCCATTACTATCAGTTACTTATTCAACTTACCCAGATTCCGGTCCGATCTCCCAAACTATTCAGGACCGGAATAGGAGACCATTCTCGCCCATATTCCACGCCTGTTCTGGGGGCTGTTGCCCCTCGTAAAAACGGCTGCAGTGTGACCGTTAAATGATCGCTTAGATGGCGCTACAGTGGCAGTAGTCTCTATGTGGGTGGTTGGCGGGTGCGAGTTACGACATTGTACAACGGCGGGGTATGCCACTAACAAAAGTGCGTGTCAGGACTGGTCCCTACCGTCAAATCCTCCGTGCCAGCAGACATTCAACTTCACGCCTGGCATGGAGCAGCAGTGGGTCTACCAGGTTCGTTCTACAGCGACACAGAGTTCTACCAGCACGAGCAGACCCTCAGTGCATCCCCAGCAAAGTTCAAACCACCTGTGACCTGTTATCTCAAAGGGGAAACCTCAACGAGAAAACCTCAACGACAGCTCCGTCAACTTTGTGAACGCTTTTGCTCGATAGTCGCCGGGCATGATAGCCAGAGGCATATCCCAGTCTAAGAAGCTCAGCTGCCGCTGTTCCCAGACGTCGTACTGCGGCCAGTCGACGAGATGCTCTCCCGATCCATTCGGGTCGCCGTGGTTGACAAAATGGATGAGGTAGTCGGTCATGTCACCCGGTCCATACACGTTGATGACGTCTGATCTATGTGCCTATCACGAAACTGATTAGACCATCGAGGCGATATATAAGATTCATAGGAATAGCGTAACGAACCGCTCCAAAGAAGCCAGTCTCGAAGCCCCAGATCGTCATCGTCTTGTTCCGCCGGCTCACTGCCATAGCATGTCATTGTCACTATCTAGGAGATAGCAGATCGTCACGTACGGAAAGACCACGTCGGCTGCCTGGCAAGAAGAGGTAAGGAAGTTCACGTTGAGGGCGCAGAGTCTGGAGTATACTGGCATCTGTTCGCCCTTGTATGCTCATCGCGTGCCGCCTTGTGAAGAAATGCTCTTCCGCACAAGCCCAAAGGTGTCAGCCCTATTCAGTTCGCCCACCGATGTGACGCCCTCGACCTCTCGTGCAGGTCGTATATTCGACATCGAACGGTACCCTCCCGACACCACACCTTCCTCCACGCAACACAACCCATGACTCCAGTCCCCTAGATGTGCATCTGACAGAACAGCGACATTACCTGCCTGGACTACGTTGTTCTGACATCCTCAGGACAATGCTGCGGCATCTGAATTGACAGCAATAATCATTGCTCTGCAGTGTCCTTGCTGCCTAGGTCAAAGTCCACCGGGCTCCTGTCACTGTCCATGCTTGCCTCTCGACGGGCCACGCGCCCGTCTGTATGCATATACTGCGGGCGTCCCTCCCTTTGGCCTGTCATCCTCCGATGGCCACGGCTGCGCACATGCACATCCCATCTCGCCTTGTCCACCATGACAGGTTCGCAAGGATCGAGTGTGCAAATCTCACACTTGACGCGCTGGTTCGCACTCAGCACTGCGAGTGGGCTGTAACATGCATGAGCACTGGGAATGCACTGTAACAACCACGTTAGGCAACTCACTCTGTCGGCCGCTCTGGCACGGTGAGCATCTCAGCCGCAATCTGAGAGAGCGTCGCTGGATCTGGTAGGTCGCGTCCATCCAGGAACGCTATGTGGGCGGAGCCCGATGTGAAGTGAGCCACACAGATGCCGGCAGAATGGGGTCACGGACCTTCTCTGATACGATCCGCCACGTCGTGCACATTCCTCTTCCACGCATCGCCGAGTTCTACACGTCAACATGTCGTAAACAACATACAAATATATGGCCAAGTCGTCTATGACCCACCCGTGGCATCCAGAAGGTACGTGGGGACAATCGGCGCCCCATACTCATTGCGTGCGGAAGTATTTGCTGCATTCACAACCGGCAGGAGTTTGTTCCGTATCCACGCTACTTGTCTTTTTGCATATCTTCGCGTTCCCAGCTTCATCTGCCCCACCGCTTCTCGAAACGCTATTTCAGAAGGTTCGGGTGAGTTTAGGTAGTCGTGGAACTCCTTGTACCCTGGGTCGGTCACGAAATGGATCAGCGGTGGGAGCGCAGAATTCGACCAGATTCAAACCTATTGACTGATAGATCCCGAGTGTGTAGTCCATCCGCGGAGACCCTTCCGCAGAGCTCCCGTCATCGATGGGTATTTCTGCAAGATTGCTTCCCGCGGTGGCAATCGCTCTTAGAGTCTGTATCTCGCTGAGGAGGCCGTGCTACTACGCCGAGGCGTCAGCAGGATACCGATGTGGAGGGCGACATGCCTACCGCGATCATCCAGTCCACTCGTTCATCCAGCCTCGGCTTGAGCACGTCAGGCTTTGCAAACAACCAAAAGCACAGTGTGCGGTACCTGCGTGTTTGTTAGGTGGTCAGCTCCATTGCTTCTCAGTCAATAACGGGCATGCGTGCCTTGGCTTCGATACCGTCTGCGACTGTTCGTGAATGACCTCGCTCGCAAGCCGTCGATTTTCTTGGATGACGCGCAAGTTCGTCAAAACCTTTCTCGAATCCCTCCAGTGCCACCTCTGCGCAACGAGCGGATCCAGCAGTTCCAGAAGCCTGTGCAGACTGAGACATAGCTGCGGGTTTGTGTCCGCGCTCGGGGCCGTATCCGGAATCTCGTTGAACAACGCAAGCAGGTCGGGAGGGAGGGATGCAAGAGCCTTCACGAATGCTTCTGAGGCTGACAGTGGGGAGCACTGCGTCGTCTGCGACACACCACCTCCAGACTTGTCAAGCGAAGCCATACGGTCAGGGAATATGAGGTGTTGGATCCAATACGAAGTGCCGCCGACGACGATGGGTACTTGGTTCTTCGCATGGGTCTCCTCAATCTGCCCAGCAGTCCCCAACAAGTCCTTCAGGTACGGTACAACGCAGACACACCAGCCGACACACGCACCACCTCGATAGCGTCCCTGATCCACTCCGGTCCCGTCAACTGCTCGCCCGGGTTCTTGTAATCCATGAGGAGATGCTCTACCCCGCATCGTTCCTCGACCGGCACCTTGTTGGTGATGACGTCCATGCCCACATACACCTGCATCGAGTCGGCGTTGATGATCCTCGCTCCGCGGTACAGGCCATGTTGGCGGCCGGAAGAGAGCGCAAGGGCGAGTTCGATCCCGAGCTTCGACTTGCCTACGCCCGTGGTCCCGCAGATGACAATCAGCGGCTTCGACGACATGTTCTTCAGCGATGATGGAAAGAGTCGTCTCCACAATGCTGCCTACCCAAAATCATAGAAGAGATGTAAATGGGAGTCATTGATTGGAAGGATACATACCAGCCCCATACACCTAGTTACAGTTCATCATGGCAGGCGCCCAATTAGGAATGACGTATATACTTAACACAATAACACGGAAGTAACGGAACCAAGTAAACTGTGGCATTTCGCACAACACACAACAATACGGCAGTAGCTAAGTGATGAAGCACTCTTCCCGTAGGTCACGTAGTGTCCATACGGTCAGGGGAAATGCTGCGACTACGAGAGTGGAACCGTTCCGGGGACCCGCGATTAGCACGATCGGGAGAGATGCTCCTGCTCCTCGAGCGATACGGCGACCTCGAGCCAGACCGACTGCGCGAGATATACCTCGAGCCAGTGGGAGACGGCGAGCGAGGAGACTTACTGCCGCGACTCCGTCCCTGACTCGCGCTCCTCCCACTAGCCGGGCTGCCACTCCTACTCCTGCGCGGGCTTCTGCTCCTGCTCCTGTCGGTGCTCCGACTCCTGCTACGGCTCTTCTCGCTCCCATGTTCGCTCTTGCCCTCCATCGCGTCAAGTAGACGACTCTTTCTTGGGCCAATCTCTCCTAGATCCTCCAGAACATCGCGTCTCGTGAGACGGGGAAGGATGAGGTCACACACGCGTTCTTCGTTCAGCAGCTGGTCCACGAACTCGTCCATGTGTATGAGCGAATACCCTCCTGCCACACCTTCAGCATGCGCACAGCGGAGAGAGCGACGACACCACGTACCCATCCCATGATACCGCAGTTTTCGATAGTCTTTGAGGAGCGGCTCGAGAAGCTCGTAAACCTCTACCGCTCGGAAAGTCATCCGGATGTAGAAAACCGCAAGGGCTCGCAGGTACCTGACACACGTATTGTGATGAGAAAGTAGAGCCAGCTGAGGGTAAGAGATACGCACTTGAACTCGTCCGCCTGTAGATACTCCAGCAAAATCTCCTTCTCCGGTTGGATCTGCAGCAACTTGAGGAGCAAACTCAGGAATTCCGTCGGCTTCTGGTTGCCGTACACGCCTCCAATCGCCTTGAGTTCGGTAGCTTTGTCGATCAAGGTTTCCGCTGAGAAACCCAACACGTCAGTGATACAGGTGAACCCCACTGAAGCCAGAGCACATACCGGTGAGTGCGAAACAATGTTCCTTCCAGAAGTTCGAGTCATAGATGCGGTTTCGGATGACAGATTCTACTAGGTACTAGGCCCTCAGCTTTGAATGTCTCCCGTCTGTTTGCAAACAAAAGTCATACCTGAGGGTTCTGCCCATGAATGGCGACTGCTCCGCGGACAGTGGTGTTGGCCATGATGAACGCGTTCTTTGCGCTTATTTGTCCCAGACGCACCTTGCTATATTTTCCTGATATGGAAGTGAAGCAAGGTTCGAAGCTGTAAGAGTGCAATTTCTTTCGGGATCACCTCAAATCATATCACATCCAGGAAGATGAACAAGAATGTCATAGTGATATGTAAGCATCGTATACATTCATCATGAGCGTAGTAGTGTCTATCAAGAGGTCCCCGTGCGTGATACTAAGCTATACGCGACTCTGACCAAGCCTTTCGATGTCCGTTTAGACCGGGAGAATATCAAAAGGCGTGAATGGATGACGAGTCAGTTCAACGAACGGATAGCAGTGCGGAGACGCTTCTGGATGGGGCGAGCAAGATACTCCGGTGCATCGTAGTCCACGGAGAAAACGCTCACGGCGGTCGCGCAACCGGCACTGATATCGGTCTCACCTATATGCAGCGCATGTCGTCAATACCTGCGATAATTGTAATCACGACGAGACACTTACCAGGGTCCTCCCTGATACCATTTATGTTTGCGTTCACACCGGTGGCCGCCCTACATCATCAGACGTTATGAGAACGTACTCAGAGAACAACCGTAGAGCTACGCACAGATTATTGGTGACGGGGAAACCGGTCGTATTGTCAATGGTGATTTGATTAACGGACGCGCCGCCCGTCAGACGAGTAAAGGTGAGAGGGGGCTGGTCAAAGGTGTGGTCATGAGGTTGCTTGCCCTGTCATAATTGTATCTACGTACCGCTGTACAGTTGCTGTCAGGCCCGAAGGTAGGGATATTGACGCTGAATTTGGCACGTTAGTGGCAGATCAAAACATGATCCATGTGCGAAGGCGAACTTAAGGCCGACACCCAGAGGAAGCAGACGCTCTTGAGTTACGTTGACATCTTTGGCAACAGCACGTACGGTATCCACGACAACCTGAGCCGCTTTCAATATAAGTGCACTGTCACAAGTATGAGCACTAACCTTGGCTGCGAGGTTTGCTGGGTCGTTCGGGTCGTCAGTGAGAGTCGTGAACGAGCGATGCGTGCCGTTTCCAGCTGAGAACGCAATTGCGGGAAGCTGAGAATAAGAAATACTTAGCACCAGCTTGAATTCGATAATAAGACATATTTACCCCACGCTCAACTGAAGTATACGTTGCGCCGACAGTGCCACTCAGAGTATACACGAAGGGACCGTTGTTCTGTCCCTCGTTGGGACCAGACACGACGAGGTCAATAGGAGTACTGCCAAACTTTTTGGGGGCAATAATGTCTATGCCAAAGACGGCCTGATGATAAGAAGCCTGCTCAGCTCTAGACTCGTGGGATGCCGCCGATTATACTCACCGAAGCTGCGGGCGTTCCGTTGAAGTAGACTGCAAGCGGAAGAAGCTTAGGACATCTGACCTGAGGCTTGCCAGCAAAGGTACATCACTCACAGAGGTCGCCGTTGTCAGAATCTTGACCAAAGAACGGCGCACCGACGGGAATGGACCCGAACTCGCCACCAGGCGCAGTGATGTTGGTCGTGGGGAGTACGAAGGTACCACCCCTCCCGGACTGCTGCACTGCAGGACTAGAGTCGATGTCGTTACGAACGCTCTTTGTTACGTGACATAGAAAAGTGCTCACGCGACTAAAAGCACGTCGTGTCCATCTGCCTTGAGGGCACTGTAGGTCGCTCTGGGAGACGGTTGAACATTGAGCTGCCCGTCAGGAGGTGAACGATGACTACGTACCGGATGTTCGCAGAGGCCCAGCTGTCATCGTTGGTGAGCAGGATGTTGAGTCCTGCGGCACACGACACGAAGGCAAGGAGAGACGCGACGGATACGGACTTGAACATCTTGTAGAGGATTGCAGCGACACCGGGACCTGGGGTGGGCGCGCAAAGTTCGAACCACTACGGGCGCGACTGGAGTCGTTGCGCTCTATTTATGCTGCAGCGGGGCGTACATCATGCCGATTAATCAACAGGGTCTAGTTGGGTCTGGGAAAGATGAAGGACTCGAATGTCATAAACGGTGCAGACTGTGAGACTACGAGCCAATAGGCGGGACGGACGCGACCCACGTTGGTGCACTCATTCATGCGTCACAGCAAGAAGACGCTGTCCAGCTGATGAAGCTATCTGTGGCAGCCGTGAAGTCATAAAACGATGCGCAACGCGAGAAGATGTGTCGACCACCTAGCAAGAGGCTTAAGGTTCTGCAAACGACATTTCTGGAGCGATTCGATGGTCAGCAGTCCTATTTCACAGGCACGAGTCTCACACACCCGTCTTTAAGCTTACCACGATCGACATGGCAAACCATCCTAGTATCCATCAAGCTTACGACACGACCCCTATAGGTGTGCCGAAGTCCTCGGGCTAGTATGCGATTCGATCGAAGAGGCTCGCCAAGAACAAGATCAAGTGTGTACTTACCGTGAGAAACTCCAGAGAAGCCTCAGCGGGCGCTTACACCTGTCAATCAGCCTTGAGGTCGGCGAGACTGGACCTGCAGTTGTACAACGTTTATAATCGCCAACACCGTACATACTGCATGTCTGTCCTGCTTGTGTCCATGACGCTCACCACACAATGACCGACCACAAGCTGCTCTGTATACCCTTGTCACCCGGTACTAGCACTCGAGCTACAGTACCCCATCTCCAGAATGGCTACATCCGCGTAACCTTTGGGCGACACGAATGATCCTCCGTACGCTTTTTGTATCCGTGTGTTGATGGGGGGTGTATTTGTTCCGAGTGAGTCTTGGAGTTTCTTGCTTGCTTGAACAGCCAGAGCGCGCCCGAAACAAAACCCGATAAAACACGGGATACATGTTCGCGAACAATCCCCCATAGAAATCAACGACACCTGCCACTGTCGTCGCCGCAATAGCAAATCTGTACGTAGTACACATGATATCTTCCTACTTCATATCTCTTACGACTGGACATAGGTGTCGAGGAGATGGGCTGTGACCTGTCTGCAATCCGGGCATCGCACCCAATGAGCACTTCTAGTTCCAACTCAGTGTCTGAGGTGTCTCCATGTTGTGATCATTGGACGCTGTCAATGGTACATCATCGGTGGAGTATCCAAATATCGTTTTGAACAGAGAGAATGGTATTACATCCATCACCACATCGTTCCCCGTCGACGATCTACACCCAAACCGCTATCGGACCTGTGAAGTGTCTTTACACGTGCACATTCTTCGTGTATCGATCAGTAGACTTACCCCAGGTGAGCCTTCATCACACATGAAACCGCATTGTTCGTCGTTGACAGTCTCCTGGACCAGAAAACGTTGTCCCAAGGGTGTTCGTGATGTGTGGCCCGCCTTGATAGAGACTGCGGCAGGAGGATGTCCCTCCCTTCCGGAAGGGGGATGGATATCTGGGTAGCTGTTCGCGCTGCAGTGCGGGGCACAGGGGTTTCATCCAGATGCTAGTACAGTATGTCAGAGGGTATCTTTGGTTTGACAAATGAAGATAGAGGAAGGCGGGTCCGTAGATATATTTACGTGTATGTATGTAGTCGGGGGCAGAAAATGAGCAGCGGAACGCTGTCGCTTGCCTCCATCATCGCCACTCGACAGTATCCGTCTCTCGTACACTACCACTGGACGCGTGGTGGAAAACCCATTCGCGCGACTCTCTTGACTCGCCATTCACTCACTTGCGCACAAATTGCCAAGCGATGGCCTCAGTCGAGAGCGTCCCGGCGTTCTTGCAGCCAGGGGTGCAGGTGTCACAACCACCCCACCTCGAGGGTGATCCGTCCCTGGCTACAGAAATCTTGCCTGGTCCGCCACCTCTTGCTTCTATCCAGCAGGCTGCGATCCCTCGGAAGGACCACAAGAAACCTATTGTGACATACTCTTACTTGCCTGCATCCGACCCTGGGACTACCTACACTCATTTTGCGGGTACCCTCTCCGCAGCTCCCACCGAAATGGATGGGTCTCGGAGAAAACGTGGACGTTTAGACAAAGGGTACGTCCGTTGTTTTTCGTTTGATACCAAGAGAGCTGAAGTTGGTGTCACATTGGACCACTTTCGCGCGCACAACCATATATCGAAACTCTGTCGATTCCCCTCGGCATTCGCGCACGCACTATCGTCTACGTCAACAGTGTCGAAAGCAGCAGATCCCAGCGTGCTTCTGCTCGCAGTCTTGCTGTAGTGGCGCCTCCCTCTGACCATATCGTGCCGCCAGAAGCGACCGCTTCGTCATCGCATGTCCTGTCGGACTTTGATCCTGCTCTCCTACCTCTTGATTCCGACGACCCCATGGTTTCTCGCGCAACATCTTTCCATGCGGAGGACTCGCCTCCGGAGGCGGTAGAGCAGTCAAAACGACATCGCGCACGACCTACCGGCAAGGATAAGGGAAAGGGGAAGGAGAGGGAACCTATGGTCAGGGTGAAGGAGGAGCCTGGTGTAGTGTCTTTGAGCGGTGAGACCGCCCCCTCTCTGGTGCGTTTTCTCCCGACTGCATGAACATGCCGGGTTCGTGACTCTCTGTCCAGCCCAACGAAGACCATTGCTCTGCATGCCGGTCTCTAGGTGCTCTGGTATACTGCGACGGTTGTCCGAGGGCATTCCACTGGTTATGTCTGGATCCCCCAATGGAGGCAACGGACCTTCCCGAAGGGGAATCGAGATGGTTCTGCCCGGCGTGTACCCTAGAGCAGGTGAGACTCGCTTCACCTCGGCCCTCGTATCAAATTTAATCAGCGCCTTGGATAGCGGCCTTCCCCAAAGCCGCCGTCTTCCCTCAAGTTCCTGGCCCCCCTTGTCCACGAACTTGCTTCTAAGATACCCACTGAATTTCAACTCCCACAAGACGTTCGCTCTTTCTTCAAAGACGGTTAGTCACCATGTTTTACGAATGGGATCCGTTAACTGAAGTCATGTAACCAGTGGGAACCGGTCCAAGGGGCGCATATCAGGACATGTCTGAAGTGAAACAGCCCCGTTTCAAGTGAGATGACCGTGGTATAGCTGTCTTCGTGATCTGATGTTGCTTGTACAGCCGTCATGGCCAGTTGGAGGATCGCGATCCTTACAGATTAAAGGATCGAAATGGCGATCCAGTGTTGTGCTTTCGTTGCAGTACCTCTGCCCTCCCCCCCGGCTTGACGGCAGATTCTCCCACTGCGAAGCGTGCAAGACGAGCGAGTTCGAGCAATGCCAACAATTATGAGACGGGAAGGGCCATCATATCCTGCGACTACTGTCATCTCCATTGGCACTTGGATTGCGTGGATCCGCCAATGATTCTCATGCCCCCATGGTCGAAGAAGTGGATGTGCCCGAATCATGCCGAACGCGTCTTGGTATGTTATCATGCAGATCTGCCCCTGTGTCTTATCGCCTGACCTTCGAACTCCTCCTCTCCAGCAACCGAAACGCCGCATACCCCGAGCCAATGCCACACCTATCGAAATCACGAAGCCTCGGCAATGGAACAATGGCAGCATCGAGATCATTCAAGCTGAAACCGGTCCGCCTCCTGCTCCTCAAGCCCAGGACAAGCTCAACGTGGATGAGGTGCTCATCAACGGCCGTCGATATCGAGTGCCGGAGAGAATTATCACCCTGGACTTCTGGGACAAAGTAGCGAGGAATCGCCGGGGTGACTCTGCGTCCGAGAGGTGAGCAAGCTGCTCGCTCTGTCTCGACGACACTCGCTGATGAGTTGTGCAGTCGGGAGATCGAGACTTCGAGCGGACTATCGTCACCTCTTACTTCGTTGAGCTCCCTTGACGGAGACAGCGTGCCTCCGTACTCAATAGAGCCCTCAGTGTATAACACCGAAGATATAGGGTTTGCCCAGGTGAGATGAGTTTTGTTCATACCACCAGTAGGACCTTACTGAAGTGTTCATGTGCAAGATGCTGTGCGAGATGCAGCTGCAGGGTTCATCCAATCCCTCTGTTGTCGCAGAAGAGAACGGGAAAGGTCGTGCGAATGGTGTGCCGAAGGTGTCCATTAAAGTCGAGCCTCAAGACGGTATGCCCAAGGTTGGTGTAATGGTTCATCGGTCTGTATCAAGTTCCTGACCAAGTGATGCTATGTACAGAATCATCGACACAAGACAATGACCGGCGGTGCTACCACTGGTAGCATATCAGCAGAAACTTCAAGGCCACGTCGCGTTGTAGCTGCTCGCTCGATGCCTGCGAGATCGCGTTCAGCAAGAAGATCCGGTCGGTCCAGGGAGGACGATGTGCCTATGGAAATCGATTTGGACCTCCCTGACCTGGTCATCTCATCCGGTAAGCGTCCGGATGCGCGTCGCAAAGCGGCTAGACCACCGGAAGAAGTTGCTACTCCTCAGCCCTCGGCTCCTACCAACGGCATCCAATCCGCGGGCGACATGCCTCCCCCCGATTCCATTCCGACACAGTCTACATCGGCGTCTGTATCCAGGCCAAAGAGGAGCCGCCAGCCTGTTCGGCAGAAAGGAACCTCCGGCAAAGTGACTATCAAGACGGATCCTGATCAGAATGTCACCGACTTGTCGAAGCTTGAACGGACACCTTCCAAGGCTGGGTCCAGTCGGAAGAAGTTGAACGGCACTGGAGAGTTCACGTCCATCAGTCGGAACCCCAAACCTGTTACACCCCCTACTACCAACGGCCAAGCTTCCACCACCCAGTCCAAGACGGAGGCCACACCAACTTTGAAGATACGCCTCCCAAGGCTGGGGGCTTTCAGCTCTCCTTCTACTACGGCAGCTAGCCAGTCTGCGACAGCAGAGGCGTCAAAGGCTTCGCCCACAAAGGCACCTGTTGCATCCGTCTCAGCGTCCCGTCCTCGACGCTCTTTACGCAGGCGAGGCTCCATTCCGACACCGCTGAACTCCGCATCCGTAAGCGAGACGGGTTCTTCGAGAGTCAACGGCCCTTCCGTCAGCCCACTTGAGTCTTCCTGACTCCTCTTCGTGCACGACAGACCCCTTATCGTTATTCTATCGTGTCTCGCACCGCTTTCGTAGTATTGTAAGGCAATGTATACCACCCGTAGCGTTCTCTCGGACCGTGAGTAGGGCGAATAGCTACTGTAATCAGGTCTGCTGGGCTTGGGAGTTTGCATAGGTCTTTGGGTGTACTCACGGTTACTCCCATGCATCACGGGCGACCTTGGCGTCCTGGCGCCTCTCTCATCTCTTTGTTGACTACCGCATACGTACAACACGAACTACCCATCCTTCCTTTCTCACTCGAGCTTCTCGCACTGTTGAACGTATCCAGGCTGCACATAGCATTTTGATACGTGACTTGCATTCACATCAATGACTGTGTACACGATTCCAGTCAAACCAAAGGCACCCACGATATTGGATGGTAAGATCAACACGGTTGAATTACCAGGCTACGAACTATGGATGACTTATGTGAGTACTGACGGTTGTACAGCTTCACCCTCAGTATGCTACCTCTCTGATGTCTTAGATCGAGAACGTGCATGTTGTCCCAAAGCGGATAGGTATCCACCAGTTTATATGCGCATTAGAGGAGAGCTTGCAATTCTATCCGCATGCTGCTGGACAACTGCGCAATACTGGCGACCGATGGATCGTGGGTCGAGTCAAGATAGAGACAATATGTACGGTAAATGTTGATGACTATGTGCACAGATAACCTTGACCCACGCCCCCATCATGCTGGACGTCGAGGAGTTGGAAAATTCCTTCGACTTGAACCTTGAGCGAGAGGGCTGGATCATACAGGCCGATCTGCGCCGCTTTCTGAGAGGAAGAGAAAGCCAGCCTTCTCGGTACCCTGCAGATCCTTCGCGCACATCCACAGGCTCGCCGGAACACTCTCTGCTGTTCATCAAATTGACGGTGACGCCGGACGAAACGGTCATCGGAGTGTCGTGGCATCATGTCCTAGGTGGGGTCGAACCTCTTGGTAGAACCATTCACGTCTTGATACTATCTTATATCTCGTAGGCGACGCCACGATATTGCTGCAATTCATGCTACTTCTCTCGAGGCGATATCAGGGCGACGATAAACCACCGTCGCCTTCCCCATACTTCCTCAAGCAAGACTATGGCTCCCCCAGTCCCTCCCTACTCGACCGATACACCCCCCTAATGCCCCATTTGGTGCATACTATACGCACTTCTGAGTTGGGTAACAAATACACCGCCATGAATACAGCGACGGCTCCAGTTGCGTTCAGAGTCGCGATCGCTCGACTCAGACAGCTCAGAGACAAGGTTGTGGATACCGGGGGCTCTACTTTCGGGCCGTCCTTGCAAGACTGCTTGACCGCGTTGAGTGTTACTGCT
The DNA here is from genome assembly GCA_022606135.1 of Fomes fomentarius. Taxonomy (NCBI): domain Eukaryota; kingdom Fungi; phylum Basidiomycota; class Agaricomycetes; order Polyporales; family Polyporaceae; genus Fomes; species Fomes fomentarius. Next base: position 1,336,052 of record JABYQN010000001.1, read on the forward strand.
CTCAATCGTTATCTGGAGGCGCCCATCACAAGAATCACGAATGCTGCACAGGTTGTTCTCGCAATTGTATTGTGAAGTACATGAGACTTACATGATGACGAATGACAGTACAGGACAGCTGTTGGGGCAATGGATCACCCAGAAGTGGCTGGGAATGCTATTTACATCGTGCGACTGATTTTGGATCTTGGACACTTTCCTGATAAAATCACGCAGATCCCTACTCAACTGGAGCACGAAGAGAGGGACTTGAAGACGGTAGCATGCGCACTTCGTCGGTCTATCTCCCAGTGCCGAGACCCCACTTTCGTGAAGGAGTATATCAGTGTCGCCAGCCAAATGATGTCTTCTGCCGTCGATGAGGGTCGTAGTATGTTCTTTGAAGCACCCCCGGGACAGATTTCGGTCAATTCAAACCTGGCGTAAGTGGCTCATTATTACTGTCCTGTTGTGGGATCTCGGATGTCATTCGCTCATGCGTCTGTATAGACTCGACTGGCATTCGGTCCACTTCGGATATCCCGGACAGGCTCGCTTTCACACCTCGGGGATTAACGACAGATACATTAGGGTATTCTTCTCCAACAAACGTTCGAATATGAATCTGGACGGACCGTCGGGACCGGAGTCCGATGGGCGATGGGTGGATGTGTTCTTCGCTGTAGCGAAGGACGTGAGGGATGAGCTTTTGAGCGACATTGTGAATGGTTTGGAAGATGTTGAAGTGACTCCAATTTTTTCGCAATAGACATCATGAGTACTTGCGATCATCACTACCCTTGGATCGCTCCTCTACCAATACGGAAGTAGGCTCTGAGAACGCGGCGGTGTCGAGACCCTGGACGCGGAGGATGGCCATGATGGCGTGCTTGTAAGCCTCCTAGTTGGACGACCCGCAGTAGTACTACTTCGAGATGATGTGCCTATTGAGCGTCTAGTCGAGAGGAAAGGCCCAATCAGGCAAGTCACGTTGAAATGGATCCTGCCGCACAGCCTCAGCCTGGCTTCCGTCGTGATCCGCCACCCAGTCTCAGCCACAGTATTCCGCAGCTAACTCTTGACCTTCAAGTTGGTAATTGTTTCTATCGCATCTTCAACCATGACGTCGACCATCAAGGAACTCGTTGATCAATGGCTCCGCCAAGATCCGGTAAGATTTGATCATGCCCCCGGGCAGGTCTTTATAAAGGCTGATCCGTCTGCAATAAAATCCCGATTGCTGTGTGGCAGAATCCAGAAACACGCAGAGAAGTGGAAGCTCTCATTGAGGCCGGAAATGATGCTGAGCTGGAGAAGAGAATGAGGTCATTGACCTATGTCGTGCTGTCGAGAGTTGACACTGATCAAATCATACGATGATCTTACTTTAGCCCACGCATTGAGTTCGGAACTGCAGGTAATCACCTCCATTATTACTTGCACTGCATGAGCTCTCATATACAGATCAACAGGGTTACGTGGACGCATGGAGGCTGGTTGGGGACGTATGAATGATTTAATCATCATCCAGGCATCACAAGTAACATGCTATCATCCCTCGTACTGGGAGCCTGTGGCGACTAAACAATTGCCCCTAGGGCCTTTGCGCATATGTACTCGAAAACGTGAAGGATGCTCGTTCACGGGGTGTGGTCGTGGGCCACGATCATCGCCACCATTCCGAGAAATGGGCCCAGCTCACCGCCGCGGTGTTCATCGATCAGCAGGTTCCTGTGTACCTCAACAATGGACTCGTACATACCCCTTTGTGAGCGCGTCGCCAGCAAAGCGCTCTACAACCCATTTGCTGATAGATGTGCAGGGTGCCGTTTACTGTGAAGGCGAAGCAGGCAGCTTGTGGTGTCATGATCACAGGTATAAAACAGCCTTCGCCCGAATGCTATTGACTGACCACCCCTATAGCGAGCCATAACCCGAAGGTTGGTGATAGTTACTCTCGAGATCCTTGTTGCTGAACTCATTGGACAGCAAGATAATGGGTACAAGGTATGCAGTATAAGCCTAGTGTCACGGCGAGCTTCTACTCATTGTGCCCTAGGTATACTGGGAAAACGCAGTGCAGGTATGTATCTTGAGGTGAGAACGAATGTACACTGATGTTCGTCGTATTTCTCTAGATCATCGAGCCCCATGACAAGGGGATCTCGGTCTCAATCCGCCAACATCAAGATCCCCGACAACTTGATCTTGCCGCACTCACCAGCTCGCCCTTGCTCAAGAAGTTTGACGATACCGCGTATTTCGAGTACATCGGATCGCTCTCTCGTTATAAGTACGTAGCTCTACTGGCGTCCCTTACATCCGCATGACTCTTTTGTGTAGGTTACTGAATTCACAGACCACCATCAAGTTCGTGAACACCTCGATGCATGGTGTGAGCGATGCTGCAATGACCAAAGCCTTTGTGATATTCGGCCTTCCGAGGTACATTCCAGTGGTTGCACAACAGAACCCTGATCCGGAATTCCCTACCGTCAAATTTCCCAACCCGGAAGAAAAGGGTACGAGTGTACAGCTCTACTCAGTACAATCTCACATACTCAGATAATCATAGGTGCACTGGTACATACCTTACGTCTCGTCCAGCCACTGCGATCTCTCACTATCCATGTAGGACCTCGCAATTGCTACGGCTGACGACAGTGGAGCGCAATACATTCTTGCTCAAGATCCTGATTCCGATCGCTTTGCTGCCGCAGAGAAGGGGTGAGCGGAGCATTCTCTCAGGGTTGCTCTGTCGTGTTGATCACGGTTCCTAGGTCCGACGGAAGATGGATTCAGTTCACGGGCGATCAACTTGGCACCCTCTTTGCCAGCGCTTGCCTCGACAAGTACAAGGAGTCGGGGAAGCCCGTATGTAAGTCTACCCTGGCGATTATGAAGGATTACGCTCACATGCCGCTAGCCAAGCTTGCCATGGTTGCGTCGACTGTGAGCTCCAAGATGATTGAAGCGATTGCGCATGCCGAGGGGTTCAGATTCTCAGAGTGCTTGACAGGTACGTCATTCAACTAGGTACGTCCTCTGCAAGCAGAGCATCGACGCTTATACCACATAGGATTCAAGTACATAGGCAACACTGCCTTGACTCTGGAGCAAGAGGGTTTCGAGGTGCCGTTCGGGTACGAAGAGGCGATAGGTTTCATGTTTGGCTCGGATCTGCGAGATAAAGATGGAGTCGCTGCTTCGGTGCGTCCCTTCTGAGAAATTTGGTGTTTCTTTACCATGTATGCGTCTTTCGCAGATGGTCTTTGCGGAGCTCGTGGTTTCCCTTCAGAAGCAAGGTAAGACGGCTAGTTCACACCTCAACGAACTCTACGAGAAGTGAGTACTCTCATCCGTATGCCTCGCGACTTGTCTAACCCCCATACAGATATGGCTTCTTCCAGGTATGCACGGATCGTCCTCTCCAAAGGTCCATCGCTGAAGTGGTCGCAGACCAGCAATTCGTATTTCATTTGCACCGAGCCGCGTATCATCGATACTATCTTCACACGTATCCGTAACTTCGACGGGCGCGGGACGTCCACGACGCCGAGTTACCCGAAGTCGATCGCAGGGCTCACAGTCACCAGCGTGCGCGATCTCACCATCGGGTACGACAGTTCGAACCCTCCCACCTACAAGCCCGCGCTCCCGCTTTCGAGCGGGCACATGGTCCAATTCAGGGCTGAGAACAAGGTGGACGGGACGAAGATCACACTGACGACGAGGTGAGCTGAAAGCTGCGTCGGACCTGTACCTATTACGCACGCTCATGAGATACCGGGTAGGACGAGCGGAACCGAGCCAAAGATCAAGTACTATCTTGAGGGTAGTGGGAAGGACGCGGTGGCCGTAGCGGCGTTGCTCCCCAAGGTTGTCGCAGAATTATCAGACGTCTGGATGGAAGCAGATAAGCACGGTCTTGGGAAACCTTGAATACAGGGAGTGGATACAAAGAGCGAGCAGATACAGCGTGTGATGTCACTCTATAACCAATAGTTTCGTAGCATACAGGCAGTGGCAGAACGAAGACCTTCACGACAGCAGTGACTTCCTGCGGTCATCGAACGCCTTTGCGCGCTGCCACATCTCTACGCTCAAGGTCGGTTCGTGATAGGAGATAGCATACAACCTTACAACACATCAGTCACGCCATACGTTGCAGCAGCTCGGTACTCACTTCGAGACCGTCATCCAACGAATGAGGTCGTCCGCCGTCACGCTCCTATCGTTCTGTCTTTGACTGACAAACTGTGCCTGGATATGCTGTGAACAGACCGGCTTTTAGTTACCCTATCACTTTGAAACAATGGCGAGAGCTTGGAACGTACCTCTGACGTTGCATCAGGAACTTGCACTTTCCCGCACCGAGAGCCCACTACCAGATCCCTGAACGCTGCCATCTTGTCGGGACTGGGTACATTGACTTGGTCCGCAGGCTTGTACAAGGCCGCAACACTTGTAGGACCCCTGGGAGCCCGGAGAGGAATGTTCAATTCGGTCTTGAAAAATGCACTCTTGCGCCCCTCGGCGAGAATTATGCAGCTGATGTCCGTCGAGAACGAGAACTGGCTGTACGGGAACACATATGCAAGGGTCTGTGCATCCATGACTTCTTGGAGTGCTCGAATGTTCGTCACACCTGGTCAATGTTGACCCCAACGTTCGCTCTTCCAAACACTAGACGAACGCACCTCGTTCCAGGAGCTGTCCCTCCCGGACACCACCTTCCGACACGAGAAGAACTGTGCCTTGCGGAAGCTGCAGAACGCCTGCGTGAAGATCTTCATCCTTGCTCTCAGGCGTATATCTCGACTTGTTCAAGCTCTCGAGCGAGAGTGTGAGGGTGTGTGTCAATGGGAGGAGCAGGGCGAGTATCGTAGACAATGCCGGTTCGAGTGCGACGGGAGACCCTGATGATGGTACCGGGGGTGGGGGAGGAAACTGTGAGACCACCAGCGGGGCTGGAAAGAGAGGCGGATGGCGAGATTGTCTGAGGATTAAGGGGCATGCGTTGTAGCGAGGTATCGCGGATGAATAAGACTTGACACTCACACACGAGAGATGGACGACAACAAGATCCACTCTGCAGCTTGTCGATCTCCACCCAAGGCTTCCTCTGCTATCCATTCGATGAGCTCGGCTCGCAATTGGGCACTATCCGGTGCTGAGGCTTCGTCAGAGACACCAACAATATGGTCTTTCCGAGCTTGTCGGACGACGCGAGGGAACGGCCGGGATATGACACTGGGAGCGTGGAACTTCGTGAAGAGGACATGAAGGGTAGGAACATCGGAAGAGGAGTCTTGGATGGGATCCAAGTCGCATCTATATGATACAGCGCCTGAGCGAACCACAACGGGGTAAGAATAGGGACTTGACTCACGGTTCAGTCGACAGGATGCCGACAAATGTCACGATATCCGTTGATTTGAAGGCCTCAGAACCATCCATGCCATACAACTAGTTCCAGTGAGCATCTGCGCATACGGATGTCGGAAGAGATGTACCTTAACCTGAAGACCGATGTGCTGGGAATTTGCATGGGGATACTTGTGTGCTCGATGTCTGGTCGACGGCTCATGAAATACCGCGGAGTCACCCACTTGACCTGAGGCCGCATCTCAATAGTTGTGATAGCTATGCTGTCATGATACATACCTGAGCTATGGCCATCAAGCTCCTCGCCACACCACTCAGACTCTGCGGGAACACTGGTAGCCCACAAGACGTGGCACTCACGAAGATTGGAATAATCCACATCTCCTGAGCTCGAGCTACTTCCCCCTTCAGTCTCGTATAGTCCCCAGCCCCCACAGCTTCCGTCGTTGTGCTTCGAAAGGTACATCTCGGTTGAGAGAGATGTGTCTTGAACCATGGCACGGAACCGGACCAGCGCATGGTCTCGGTGGGATACCGGAGGCCGTTGGACATTCAGAGCAGGAATCTATAGTGTCACTGCATCAACTTGCATATAATTGTCGCATGACCATAGAGAACACGTACTCTCTTGAACGCCGCGGGTGTCTCAAAGAGTTTGGAGAAATGCTCGGCCACAAAGCGAGGGAAGTCTTCTGATGCTACATGAGTGCGATGAAGTTCACGCACGACAGCACTGGGATCCTCAACAGCTTGTACGCGATAGTCAGCAGTCATCGTGATGGTTGATGGTCGACGGTCAAGAGTCTGCGAGCCTGAGAGAGCTGACGCGTCCAAGACTTAATGTTGGACGCGACCTGTCACAATCACGTCTCGCGCCCGTCACAATCACAATATGAAACTAGTACTAGTCTACTGCTATTGCAACTGAGCAGGGGGCGACGATGGTATGCACATGAAAGTCCGTATGAGTCGTTACATGATAGGATAGCGAAATTATGAAGACGGTGTGGTATAATGATCGTCGGTGTATATCATAATGATAACCTGTACGATGAGAATCGAAGTCAGGCAAATATGTCCATGTAATCAGAAAGCAAACCAAACAACAATTGAATGATTATAATCAGCTCAAAGATCCGCCTCAGGGAGCGCGTCATAGGTGGGACAAAGGTCCGACCATGCTTCTACAGAATCGATTCGAGAGAGTAAGAATCGATGTCCTTCCTTCCAAGATCAAGGTACTTACGGGGAACAGGATTGACCGCCTTGACATTTTGAACGTCCTCAGCCATTACGACAGCAAACCCAGACTCAAGATGGGCGTCGATATGACAGTGCAGGAACCAAGGACCAGGGTTATCGGTCTGAAGACGAAGACGTAAGATGGCTATTGAATATTGAATATTGTGGTCGGCCACTGGTGAACTCACCCTGAACCGAATCGTCACGTTGTCGAGGTCGAGTGCGTTACCGGTGTTGACTACGTCTCGCCAAATCGGATTCTCGTAATTATATTGTGCGCTACCGGCACTTCGCACGACAGCAAACGTATGCTGGTTCCGAAGGAGTTAATCGACTCGGCAAATCCGGGACTCAAATTAGCAACTCACCCCATGCAAATGGAATGGGTGCGGGGCACCGGGTGTGTTAGCTGAAGCCGGAAAAGAGAGCTCTATATTCGCGTTGGAGGGGAGGACATAAACGTCACCGGACGGCAGAAGGTCCGATGCCGCTTGTGCGCCACTCATGATTTGCAATAGAACGGGAACACTAGGAGGAGCGAAGGTAGCGCCATTGATGAAGAAGTTGCTGCCATTCTAGTGGGTCTGGATGAGTACAGGCACGTCGTTCCCGCGAACAACGACTCCTCACGAAGCTAAAGGCGAGGTTGATTGCCTTGTCAACGCCGCCTACCACAGTGTCACCAGGCTACATAGAGTCAGATATGGCGTGCTATCATGCATAGACGACGGTTTGGTGCGTACCACTGGCATGGAATTCAAAGGTCGCAAGCTTGTCTCCTTCAGAGGCCTTGTCAGCAAACTGGTGGTCGTGGGTTCGATGGGCGCGGCGCCATCATATCTGAGGATGGCAGAGTTGATCCCACCCGCGAACCCAGTCGTGCCAAGGTTGGGGTTTGCGCGGACCCAGTAGTTGTCGATAGTGTGGTTCGCCTCGAGGACGAAGGAATACCGCTGGCCGGCAAAGATCTGAATGGAATCCACGACCAGTGGTTGGGTGTTCACAGCGTCCGCCTCCACGACGGTCATTTCATGCCCGTCGATGCTGAAGAGATAGTTTGGATCGCAGGATAGCGAGACTAGTCGGAAACGATACCGCTTGCCCTGAGTCACGGAGATGACACTGAGTTCACCATTGGGTGTCTTGAAGCCACGACCTTTCCCATTGATGAGCGTGGCATCTCCCCCGAAGCTGAATACATTGATCAGTACGCGTTGTCTGGACCTATGCGAACATGGGACTCACGGACGTGGGATTTTCGTCGACAGATGGTACCAGTCCGCAAGCGTGATCACAGTGTCATCTGTAACAATCAGGTCAGAACGGAAACATGCATGGCCATGATCCTCGTTTACCGTTGTCGACGTCATACAGACTTGCGTGAGGATCATTAGGATCATAGACGACAATGGGACCACGCAATCCATCACAGTATTGAGTTGATAGATGGCTGTGGTACCAGAACGTGCCTATGTTGATGAAACATGAGTCTTGCGGCCATTGTCACGGACGCCTCATCTTACCAGCCTGGTCTGGGACTTGGAAGTCGTACAGGAATGAGTGTCCCGTAGCGATCGGACATTGATTGACAGCTGCAGCCCCATCTGCCCAGTTGGTTCCTTTCTGGAAGAAGCCATGCCAGTGCTGCGAGGTCGTTCCATGTCAGTCGCGTTCACCGGCTCCACATCAGTGAGCACTCACGATGCTAGTCGACTTGAGCATCGTGTGATTGGTGAGCTGGTTGATCACGTTTATCTGGAAGCGGTCGCCCGTCTTGCCCGTGATCAGAGGTCCAGGAAAGGTCCCACCAGCGAGGACAGCAGCTCGCTCGAGCCCATCTGGTGAAATATTCGCGTTTGCGACGACCAGGTCCGTGACAGGGCCGATCGCAGCAAAACTACGCAACACAAAGGACAAAACGACGAAGCAATAGGAAAGTTTCTGTCCCGCCATCGTGTGGTCCGGTAGGTAGCCCACGACCGACAGCAACTAAGAAGAGAGAAAGATGAAGAGAGAAAGAAAAGAAAAGAAAAGAGGAGTATCGGGCAGGCCTGAGTGCTGTGATCCGTCTTCATACTCAAGCTAGCCCTTTATACCTACGGATGCAGGGAACAAGTCACCGTAGGTACAGTCGTGCCGGAATGGAGGATCACAGAACCGATTGCACGCGCGGTCACGCCGACAGACTCGGAACGCCGCCTCTCATCCATTCAACCTTGCCGTCGCGAATTGAGCTTGCCAGCCTCGACGAGTCGAGAGTACACAGTCCATGCCACACGGGTCCGATTCGATTGATGCATGTACCTCGGCAAGCACAGCCTCGCCGCCTACCGCTTCCACTACTTGAAGTTTCCGTGCGCGCACTGCGCCATTTTAGTGACGCTTGCGCTCGACGACGCTGCACGCAGGGTCCTCCGTGACGTGAATGAGGCATCGCGTAAGTTCTCGCTCTGCTTTTAAAGGCCCTCTGCGCTGAGCGTGACGACGGGGTACAACCCAAGTTCTGGGAACCATGGTGCATGCTCGTCGCGCGCCGCGCGCACATCGAACGCAGCACACCCCGCACTGTATCGCGCTAGACCCGCCCAAGTCGGCCTTGGTCCGCGAGCCGACCGGGAACGCTCAAGGTTTCAAGTACTCACGAGTCGAGATCATCGCGTAGGACGCGTGGTAGTACGGGGTGTGAATTGTGACGTTCGCGGCCAGAGGGCGCACGGGCTGGGTACTCGATAGGTGACGCACATTTGTGAAGCGACATCCGAGAGTCTAGAAGACGGGGTTAGAAGTTGAACGGGAGCAAAAGCGAGGTCGCATCACTTGCGCACATAGGTAGTAGTACTCCGACTCTTTGTAAAATGAACACCCTTCAGTATCGCTGCACTGATGCGATACGTACACTTTAACACACCCTTCGACGTGACATACCTTGAGACGCGTGTAGCCTTTCGAAGCAGGCGCAGCTTGTTGCGCCGATTGTCTTGTATGTGAAATCAGTAATGAACGCCGTGATGCTGTCAGGTATACAGAGACTTCCGCGTTTCACGTATGACTCCTGAGTCGCACGAGGGCAAAGATCTCCGTCCAAGCAATAATCCGAGACCATGTCAGAGTTCGTTCAGCGGTTTTGTCTGGATCGTAAAGTATAGATAGGACCAAGGTCTGAGAAGAACGTACGATGATCCTCGAAGACTCACACGCGATCTATATAGACAAATATGGGTCAACAACCTCCGAGTCCACGCCTGCCATCGCGTTCAGTATAGCGCGGCATTTCGCGCTTGCCGTGTGGTTGGACGTTCCGTTATACTATATCAACGCTGTATATGAGCTTATCAGAGGCATGTATCCGTGTGTAGCTACACACGCCGCGAATATCTAGTATATGTACACGAGGGACGTCGACACTGGAGAGTCCACTAAAGAGCACACCACAAGAGACCACATGCAACATCTACGAAGCACTGGCAGCCATCTACTTCCCCGACTTGTCAAAATCAACAAACGACTTCTCTAACTTCTCCCGAGGATCCTGCTTCAACCATGCTTCACCCAGATCGAACATGTCGCGGTCCGGGAATACCTCGAGGATCTCACAACGGATCCCCTCCGTCTCCAGCACATAGGTCCTCCGAAGCTCTCGCATGCCGTTGACTACCCGGGTGCCCATGTCGATGAGGGCGAACCGAGGGTATATGCGAAGGTGTCTGAAGATTTGCCCCAGTGCAAACTTCTCCTCTAAGAGAAGTCGTTCGCACTCGGGGGATGTGACAGTCACCGAGGATGTAGCCACACAGATAACCTTGGACTCGCACTTCAGATGCACCTGACGCTCCTGGTGTATAGGATTGTCGAGGGATGCCGCGGCACCGCGAGGACCGGTCTTGGTGTAGATGCACTCGATGTTGATAGTGCGTGCGAACAACGCGCTGCAAGGAACGAAAGTCAGAGCCTGACCACAAGTCCGAATGCTACATGCGCATTACCTCAGTTGACGTTGCAGGTCCCCTTGAGCGACTAGTATGATTCTCTCGAGCCCTGAAACGTCACTGGGGCATTGAATCTATTGACCTCTGTGAGTTATCATCCGTATCCTTGAAGGAAAGTTTACGTACCTCTACAGTTGTCGAGGCACCCGTGTAGGTGTCCCGAGTGAGCTTTACTTCTTCGGATAGTCCGCCCATTCCGCAAATACACTCAAGCACAAGCAGCTACGGTTATGATAGTGGGTAATCCAGGCACCGTTATGGGTAGTCACACCGCGCAGCTCACCTCGGCAGTTCAGTTGTTGTGCAACGAGGACTCCAAACGCTGTTGACAACGGAGAGCGCGAAGGGGACAAGCTCGGAGGAGAGTGGGAGTGGGAGCTGAAGTTCATATACTCTTGCTCTTGATGCGGACTTTTTCATGCGTGTCAATTGAGAAACAGGGTACGCGTTGAAATGACACACAGTCAAGAACCCGTGCTCACCCATCCCACGGACGAATAGAGGGATACCGTTATTGCGTGTGTGCATGGTACCAGAGAGGCGGAACGGCGCGCCCTGCTGTACCCAGATAACACTCGCATAGAGCGGGATCTCATGCTGTCAAGTCAGTGAAAACGTCCGCACAATACACGTTTACATCACAGATATCGAGAGAGATGCGTCGTATGGACGGCTGGTCTTCGAAATAAGAAGGACCTGATAGTGCATACATATGGTACTGCAATGCACCCTGTATGATCAATCCTACTTGGGTCACGGTGAGTTGCCACCGCACTTGAAGCGGAGCTTGAACATGCGCGACGCGTGCTCAGACATTCGGTGTTCTGTCAGTGTAACGGATCTCTGCTCGCTGCTCAAGGCGACCTCGGTCTGTCTTGTTCCAGATTTCTTCCTCTTCTCCACGCAAATCTTCCAAAACGGCTTCTGGCGGCCACGGCGGTCGACGCATGACGGAGGCCTCAACGAGGGCTCGCACCCCAGCCATGGACGGTACCGCCAGCCCCAACATCCACACCATCGTCAAAGCGCAGATCGTCTTCCTTCTCTCGACTTTAACGGAGGACAATTTTGAGAGGAATCAGGTGGAAATACGCTCGGTGCGTGCAACTCAGTCGTGCCTAATCCCAACGTCGCGCTCATTTCGTCTCATTTGTATATTTCACGCATGTCCAGTTGTCTGAGCAGCATGGCATCGACACGTACCTCCACTTCATCCGCCGCCTCATTGTTCACTCTCATAGCAGACTCACATCTACCGCATCTCCCGCCGCGTTCGACCCATCTTCCGCCCTGACATTTCGTTTGTTGGTCCAAGAGACGCAACGTCTCGCACGCGATCCCTTCCTCGCAGACCGGTTTCGAGATGGCATCGATCGGGGCGAAGGGGACGTCTTCCGTAACTTCGACTTCGTCAAATTTGCCGACCGTATTGGTCTACGCCCTCTAGAGCGGCTCATCTTGGCGTCCTCCATTATTGCCGCTCCTACCAGACGCGAACTTGCGGCCCAAGCAGCAACAGTAATCCGGCTGGATTTTGAGAATGCCGCCTTAGCCCTTTGTCAACACCCGTCGTTTGACCATGCCGATCTCAATCCGAACCAAGTTGCGAAATTGCTATCCAACCTGCTCGCCGAGGCTCCGTCTGACGCGCCGTGCTTGGATGCTACCCAGCGACAGGCCCTCATTGCTGCGGCGCAAGCCAAATATGGCTCCGAGATTGTGTCTCCCATTCTGCAGCGCATATTGCCAAACTTGAGGTATGTTTTGCCATTGGGTACCGACAACGCTTACCAATCAAGACTGCCCATTATGTAGTCTTCCTCCTGGGACGTCTCTCGTGCAAGCATTAGTTCAGTTGGGACCGGACATCACAAGCGATGCAGATGTCGTCCGTGCTCTTCTGACAAGATTTGGCGTCACGGAAAGCAAACCTCCCGCAGACACTCAGGTGGTTGATCTTGTCACCGCGCTTGCACGCATGGCTTCTGAGGGCACATTGCTACCTGATGTTGGTGCAGTCGTTAGGGCGTTGAGCAGCTTCGTGAGTCTATATACAAAGGCAACCGATATACAGCGCTGATCTAACTCTCCACAATACAGGATACGACATTGAACTGGGCGGCAGCTATCAAGGCGTTCGATCTGCCAGACCGGCAAGGTGTTGATACAGCGACTTTGAAGTTGCTGATAGCCATCCTCATGAACTCGCCCCGCGACGACCAGCCTCATGCCGTCACCGGCTTCTGGCAACTCTGGAACAACACGCTGTACCAATTGCGTCTGCTGGATGCCCTCCTTTCGCTCCCTGCCGACACATTCAACTTTGTCAACCTTCCGGGCCGGAAAATCGTCACCGTGGAGGATGTCGCGGGTGCAAGTCCCACAATCAAGTCGCTTGCGGCTAACGTGCAGGGACACACCTGGAATTCGTTGGATTTGTTCGAGGTTCTGGTACAAGCAGCCGACTCGCAGAACCCTGAGGTGATCAACTTCGTGGGAGAGATGCTTGACAAGGCCGTGAAGATCAGCGCGGAGCTCGTTCATATGGGGCTGTTGCAAGTGCCGGTGAGACTCGTGTTTATCTCTAGTAATGCGCCGCTCATGAAGTCTCAGCAATCACCATGGAATGAGATCCGACTGGAGTACACTCAGAGACTCCTGGCCATGTTCCTCGCCGGGCACCCAAACCATCAGCTGGTTTTCATGCGCATCTGGCAGATTGAGCCTGCGTATCTGACGGATGCTTTCCGGGACTTCTATGACGAGAGCAACCTCAACATCACGAGAATTCTGGACGTTGCTCAGGATCTGAAGGTGTGTACGCATGCTGTCAGCGATGGGTGTACCAACTGACATTGTCTAGATCTTGGACGCTCTGCTTGAAGTTCGACCGTTCAAATTTGCGCTTGATGTCGCCGCTTTGGCTTCGCGTCGCGAATACCTCAACCTCGACAAGTGGCTTGCGGACAATGTCACAACGCACGGAGCGGACTTCTTACATGCTGTCATCGCCTTCTTGGAGCTCAAGATGGACAGCGAGAAGACGGTTCGAGTGTCGGATCCTCCCGTCGAGCCTCGCACTATGCAACTCTCTCCGCAAACCATCGCTATCTTCTTGCGCGTTCTCCGGAACAGGTACGGAAGTCCTGCCTGATACTGACGCGTTGACTGACAATGCTTTCGAACAGTTCTAGCATCATGCACGAGAGCGACGTCGACTACTGTCTCGAAGTCCGCAATGCCTGTCTGCAAATACATCCTCGCCTGATGAACTTGGTGCCCGGCTCGGAGGTGGAGCCGGGATTCACGGTCGTCAGCTACTCTGCCGAAATCGAGACGGAGGTCGATGGCATCTACAAGCAGATGTACGACGAGCAGATTACCATCGACGACGTTATCAAGCTCCTCCAGCGCAACAAAGCCTCCACTAACCCTCGTGATCACGAGATCTTCTCGTGTATGCTGCATTTCCTCTTCGACGAGTACAAGTTTTTCCAATCGTACTATCCTCCCCGAGAGCTCGCCATGACCGGCTACTTGTTCGGCTCACTGATCCAGTATCAGCTAGTCGACTTCATCCCGCTCGGCATTGCCATTCGCTACGTGCTTGACGCCCTCAACTGTCCGCCGGAGACGAATCTGTTCAAGTTCGGTATTCAGGCTTTGTCTAGGTTCGAGTCTCGGTTGTCCGAGTGGCAGCCGCTATGCCAAGCGTTACTCAAGATCCCTCACCTTCTTGAGCAACGTCCGGATCTGGCTATCAGCATCCAGCGGGCTCTGGCGAACGGAGACGGCGCGAGTAATTCTGTTGATCTACGGACTCTTGCGTCCGGTTCGGTCTCCGAGCCGCCTCCTGTGTTTACTTCCATTCAGCCGGACCGGCTGGACGGAGAACCCGAGGACCCACCAGAGGAGATATCAGACAAGATTCTGTTCATTGTGAACAATCTCGCACCGACGAATTTCGATGCCAAGCTTCTGGAAATGAAGGGGCACTTCCAGGAGCACTATTCTCGATGGTTCGCCAATTACCTCGTTGACCAGCGGGTCAGCATCGAGCCAAACAACCATCAACTATATCTCCGCTTCCTGGACGCTCTGGATGTGCAGCCACTTTTCCGCTTCGTCCTCCATGAGACGCTGGTTAAGTCTGCGGCGCTCCTCAATTCTGAGAAGACCCTGCAGCTGGGTTCGGAGCGCGCGATCCTGAAAAACGTCGGGTCGTGGCTTGGCAGCATCACGCTTGCGCGGGATCATCCAATCAAGCACAAGAACCTGTCGTTCAAGGACTTGCTTATCGAGGGTTACGACAATGGCCGGCTCATTGTCGCGATACCGTTCGTCTGCAAGACGCTTGAGCCTGCTGCGCGCTCCAAGGTGTTCAGGCCCCCCAATCCGTGGTTGATGGCTGTCATCAGCTTGCTCACGGAGCTGTACCACTTCGCCGAGCTCAAGCTGAATCTCAAGTTTGAGATCGAGATGCTTTGCAAAGCTCTAGATGTCGACCTTGATGTCGTGGAGGCAACTACCATCCTCCGCAACCGTCCGCTTACAGACTCCCTTACTGGTCCTCCCCTTCCTGAGTACGTCGGCGACATCGACTCCCTGCCTATGGGTGGGTATGACCCTACAACGCAGGCGCAAGCAGATGCTCAGCTGTTACCTATAGGCCCAACTTCCCCTTCCGATTCTCAGCGCGCCCTCGGCGCCCACATTGAGAATATCCTGTCGAGTATCCTTCCTCACGTCACCCTCAACCCCCAGTTGGCTCCTCTCAATACGAACTCCAACTTCAAGCGCGCTGTGCAAATGGCAATCGATCGTGCCGTCCGCGAAGTAAGGGATACGATAGTGACGCTAAATGCGAGCTTACATAATCCTATAGATCATCCTTCCGGTGGTGGAGCGCTCGGTCACCATCGCGGGCATTTCGACGCGGGAGCTCGTGGCGAAGGATTTCGTGACGGAGGCTAGTGAAGACAAGCTCCGCAAGGCAGGTCATGTCATGGCCCAGAAACTGGCTGGAAGCTTGGCATTGGTGACTTGCAAGGAGCCATTAAAGGGCAACCTCGGGAGCCATATCCGCCAGTTCCTGTCCGAGTTTGGATTCTCTGAGGTACGATGGAATCTAGTGCTGTGTATCTCGGGCTTCTCACTCATTGCCAACAGCAAATGGTGCCTGACCAGGTCATCTTCCTTCTGGTGCAGGAAAATATCGAGTTGGCTTGTCAGGCTATCGAGAAGGCAGCCATGGATCGTGCGGTTATCGACGTCGACGACGGGTTCGCTGCAGCGTACGAGATTCGCAGGCGCCATAGAGAGGTGAGTAGAACCCGAGTAGCGTGCGCAACGATTGGTACTGAGTGGCCATGATAGCAACACCCCGGTCAACCGTTCTGGGATACCTCCGTTCCTCAGTCGAATGTCTTCAACTCTCTCCCCGATCTCTTGCGGATCAAGCCTGGGGGTGCCGCGGTCCAGCAGCTCAGGGTCTACGAGGAATTCAGTATGTTCGTCACATCTGCTACTCCGTCAGTTGCTGACACCTGTGCAGACATGGATCCCAAACGTCGTGTGTTCACCAGTCGCCCGAACTCTACGGTGTCGTACTCCCGAGCGGACCAGATCGCTTCGGCTCTCTACAGTCCTTCGCCAGCTCCAGAGCAGGCCGGTCAAGTGCTCTTACCTCAAGAGGCCATGGAACGCTTCAACGTATGTGCACACGTTAACTTGCTAAGATACCCACTCACACTCTACACAGATGTTTGTCAGGGACCTAGAGGCCTTCCTTCTCCAGCTGCCCATTACTTCCCTTAGCGCACTTTCCCCTGGTCATGAGGTCCACCACCTTCTCCGCCAAATCCTCTTCATTGCCGCCGATTCTGTCGACCGTTCCCGCACCCCTCTCCTCATGTCTCAGAAGATCGTGCAGCTGCTGTACAAGACCCCTTCTCAGCTTGGACGCGAGATCTACGTCGCGTTGCTTGACCGGCTCTGCCACTCGTTCGAGGAGGTAGCTCGGGAGGCAATAACTTGGCTGATCTATGCTGAGGACGAGCGCAAATTCAATGTCCCGGTCACGGTCGCCCTGCTGCGTAATGGTCTCGTCACTATCTCTCAGGAGGACCAACAGCTAGCCAAGCTCCTCTACTCTGAACCCCGTCCCAGCCTGCAGAATTTCGCTGCTGGCTTGATCCGAGAATGCCTTGCTGCGGACCCGCCGCTTGCCACTCAAGCTCAGTTCTCCTACTCGCTTGAGGTGTTGAATCAATTAGCTCAGTCTGGGAAAGCTAACGAAGAGTCAGTGTTCTACTTTAAGCCGCGCTTATACAGCTCCATACTGATCGTTCCGTTCAGGGCTAGCCGGTTGTTGGATGATTTGCGTGGAGTTCCCCGCCGAACCGCTCAAGCAGCAACTGAGAATCAACCGACGCGCCAGGCTTCCACCAAGCCCGAGACCGAGACATTGAGGGAGAAGCTGTTCATCTGGTTCCAGCAATGGGTCAGCATCTACCAACGGTCGCACTCGCCGGAGAAGTCCTTCGTGCCGTACATCACACAGCTCACTCGCCAGGGTATCCTCAAGGCGGAAGACGTCTCCTCATTCTTCTTCCGTGTGTGTGCAGAATCGAGCGTCAACAGCTACATCAAGCATATCAACGCCGGAGAATACGGCTTTGCGTTCCAGGCTCTCGACGCGATGTCGCGCTTGATTGTGTACATCATCAAGTACCACGGCGATGCTTCAGGCGTGAACAACGACCAGGCTAAAGTGCATTACCTGACGAAGATCTTGACTATCTTTGTCTTGGTGTTGGCTAACATGCACGAGGATCAGGGGCCTGTCTTCCAGCAGAAGCCGTTCTTCCGCTTCTTCTCCAGCCTGCTGAACGACCTTCATTCCCTTGAGTCCAGCCCCGGGTTCCCGTACTTCCCATTGCTCCTAGCTATCGGGTGAGTACTGTCAGAGGCTCGACAAAAAAAGTATGCTCATACATTCGCTTGCTTTAGTGATACATTCAGCTCCCTGCAGCCCACGTACTTCCCTGGGTTTGCGTTCTCCTGGATGAGCTTGATCTCTCACCGCCTCTTCATGCCAAAATTGCTCCTCTCCGACAACCGCGAGGTAAGAATCACACACGACATTGTCACTTGTATAACCAAGACTTATGCGCAAACCTGTAGGGTTGGCCTGCGTTCTACAAGCTGCTGCTCTCGCTATTCAAGTTCCTTGCGCCCTTCCTCAAAACGGCCGACCTACAATCCTCTGGGCGCGACCTCTACCGCGGAACCCTCCGTTTACTCCTTGTCCTTCTGCACGACTTCCCTGAGTTCCTCAGCGAATACTACTTCTCACTGTGCGACGTTATCCCCCCACGTTGCATTCAGCTCCGCAATATCGTTCTCAGTGCATACCCTCCCAATGTCATCCTTCCCGACCCTCATCTCCGTGACATCGACTTCGAGTTGATTCCCGAGATGGGCCCTATCCCTCCCATCCTCTCCGACTTTGCTGCCAACCTCAGGGCAGGCGACCTCAAGGTGTACCTTGACCAGTACCTGTTGAACAGGGGTCCACAGGCAACGTTCTTGGCGTCGCTCACTGACCGTCTCCGACTTCCGGAGCAGGACAATTCTGCTGAGATCTACAATCTCCCCCTCATCAATTCGCTCGTCATGTACATCGGAGTATCTACCGTGGCCCAAGCACGTGCTCGCAGCGGTGGTCCGCTCTTTGTCGCGACCGATCCAGGTGTCATCGTCTTGCACTACTTGGCAACAAACCTCGACGTGGAAGGTGCGTTGTTTTGTTTACAGTTGATGCACGGTCCCTGATGTCATGTCAGGTCAACACCACCTCATGAGCGCTATGGTCCTTCACCTGCGTTACCCCAATGCGCACACGCACTGGTTCAGTTCTTTGATGTTATACCTCTTCCACGAGATACAAGTCGACCAGTTCAGGGAGATCATGACACGGGTTTTACTAGAGCGCTTCCTAGTTCACCGTCCTCACCCGTGGGGCGCGCTTGTCACTTTCATCGAGCTGCTCCGGAACCTGAAGTACAACTTCTGGCAACAGGAGTTCATCCATGTGGCCCCGAAGTAACCCTCCTTCTTGAGAATGTGCGTCGATTGTTTCATGCTCTCGATGCTCCCATCTAACGTTTCCCTCAGGTCGCGAGGTCGATCTTCCAATCCTAGAGCAACCACACTTCAGCCTCCTATTCCTCCACATTTTTGCTGTCGCATTCGCTATCTGTGATATATATCCCGCTCGTCCTCTCCTCCCTTTCTCCATTTTGGGCTGTGTTCTCATTGCACTGTATTGTAACCAGATTTCCCTCTCGCACTGTTACAAAAGGCACACGTGATGGCTCGAACTTTGCTTACGGTCAGCCCTGACGAACCCACTACGCACCATCCATGATCCCACACCACGACGTACTACCCTAAATGTGTCATGTATATTCAATAGTGATGTATCACCCCATACATACCTCTTGTCGTAATCTAGAATGCGGACATGTCCCCGTTCCAGCTCCAGTCGTTACTCCAAACCCTGTGTACGAGATTCGATGTAAATGAGTGGTCTCAATCCTATGTCTTGTTCGTGGATGTAGTTCTGAACCATGTTCGTCAGTGTCTCGTGGGGAACGACTTCCCGTACGTATAAGGAAGAGGCGGAGCCCTCTAGGTTCCCTCCGTCGATACTCCGCATCTGCTACATGCACACACACTCTCTCTAAATAACATGATATTTGCCTTTTAGACTGGCCCCCGAGCTCGACGTTCCTTCTTCGTTGCCTTCCTCACTTCCTTCTCCCAACGCTTGTAGGTATCCTTGAACGCCCGCGTCTCAAAGTACTGCTTCGGAAAGCCACAGACCTCCTGCAGCAGTGGCGCTATGTCATGCGAGGTGCACACGACGAAGTCCCGCCTACTACCACCTTCACTGTCTCCACTCGCTCTTCGCCTTGCGCGCAGCCACGAGAGCGTCCATGCCCTTCTCCAGGAACTGGGGGGAGGGTTTGTTTGGCCATCTGAGGCCCGCTCCGGCTGCTTTCCAAGGAGTCTCGTAGGGCGGCTATGTCGCATCACTGCACCAAACCCGCGTCGTTTGGCGAGAGGTACGGCGGACCGAGGAAGTGCGCATGCACCGAAGTATTCAAGCGCTCTGCTGCGTCCGCGTTCGCAGAGAACGTCCGCAGGTCGTGGGTGAGGAAAGCCAGTCGCTGCCGAATCTTGGCGAGTTCCTGGTCCGTGCTACTCACTGGAGTAGCAGCTTCGTAAGGGCTGCCATCCAATTTCTGTGCTAGTCCGACCTCGCTCGATTGGTGTTCAAGTTCGCGGCCGAGGGTCAGCTGGTCTATAGTATTCAGCCATGTACAGTTGAGGAACACTCACATTCCCGCTATTTGGTTTGGTCGGCATGCTCATTGATAGCAGATGGTAGCTATCACTGAAGTGCCGTTGTTGTTTTCGAGGGACAACGGGCGTGATTTGAGCCAGTGTACGCACTGTGCAAAAGCCCAAAGGCTGGAGGGACGTAGTGGTTGCGTATGTAATCCGCCTGATCGGTCCCGGATCGATCTCCTTGACTCATGAGGTCATCAATGTGCTGTTTGGGTGACGACTGGACCAGGAAGGACGGAGCTACCTAGCGTCTCAATAGCACGGTGACAACGTTGTCCGTAGTACGCCGGGAGAGGACATTGGACCTCCAACGTGGATGCATTATAACTTTCTCATGCAAGCTAGTCTATCGTGAAGCCTGTACGTAAGGATGTAACCAAGACATACTGAGTGGCGCCCACTTGCTGCTACTAGAATCATGATACCAGTCAGGCAGTGCGCAGAATTCGGCTGATTGGGAATGAGCACTCACCGATCTCTTACCCACTGAGCGTTCAGGCACACAACCTCTTCCCTGAGATTAACGCGGCCTACCAGAGCTTGATGAGGTTCGCTGGCGCGCATATAACCTCGCGAATACATCGAATTGACCCTATTGAGTAATGTACAGTTGTCCAATTAACGCCAGTCAGTCAGAGCGCGAGACGGTAGCGGAAGCCAGAACGAATAGAAGCGACAGCACAGCAACAAACCCGGCTCCACGAGTGAGCAGGTCCGAGGCGTATCTCCGCTTCAACCCTTGTATGTATCGAAGAGGAGGAAGGTGAACAGTCCGAGGAGCGCGGCAAACACGTAGAACACACGGCCCTCCCGCATCGGGTCTCCCTGCGCGAGGAAGTTGCGGAGGGGGAGGAAGACGAGGCCGACCAGGAAGTTGGCGATCCCTGTCCGAGGCCGAGGTCGTGTCAGCGATGACATACACGCAAGTATTTCGAGGATGGAATGAGACGTACAGTTGAGCGACAGTCCCACGGAAGAGAGGGCGGAAACGGCCTGGAAGATGGATCATGTAAGTACGTATAGATCCGCAGCTGCAAGCTAAGACTAAGACAACTGGACGTACGACGTGGGGCGACACCTCGGGAATCATCACAAATGGTACCGGACCGATACCGATCGCGAAGGACCTAAGCAGCTCGTCAGTCAGTATAAAGGAAGGTCTTGAGTAAACGGGCAAAATACACGTACGCAATGAACATCATGACGGCCAAACTTGCAAGCGTCACAGCGCCGCTATCCAGACCGAAGCCGACGGCAAGCAGGGAGGAAATTGCGCCTGTAGCAGACAGCGCAAGCAGCGTTCTGCGTCCCATGCGCTACATGACAGATATGAAGTTTGTCGCACAAATGCAGCGAAGCAAGATACATACGTCAATGAGAACCATAGGTGCAAAGGTCATCAACACATTCACAATTGTGATGCCCAATGAGATGTATGGGCCAAGTTCGGGGAGCGTCTTGGAGAGGATATCATTGCTGTAGTATAAAACTGTATTCCGCGGATCAGCAGCACCTTCCCGGGGCTCCGCGCAACGGAACTGACCTGCATTCACACCAGAAAGTTGTTGGCAAAGCATCGAGAAGCAAACGATGGCGAGCGGTCTCCGGAACTCTGCGCGAAGAAGGACCTGCGGGACGGTCACAGCGGCCTGGTGCTGGTGGGCCTCCCGAGGATGGGAATTCAGCGAGCCTCGCTCTTCATCCGAGCCAAGTAGAGGATCCTCGGGGTTCTCGTTCGAGACTAAGTAATCGTGAGCAATGGAACAACAGGCGCTCCCAAAGTGAGACGCCAGTTGAACGTACCATCGGGACTGCGGACGGCGACTATACCCTTCCAGAGTCTGCGCGCGCTCGCGTCCTTGTCCCGCAGCAGGCCGTGGCGGTTTAGCCAGACGGGAGACTCGACAATGAGTGGTCCAATGAGCAGCTGTGCGAGAGCAAGTCCTGAAGAGATGAGCAGTACAAGGCGCCATGTGCGAGGTGTAGCGAGCCGCAGACCCATGGATTGGGTGATCATGATGCCAATGACGATGGCAAACTGAGTAAGGACGCCTGTCATGAAACTTTAGGCCACTGTTGGCATAAGTACTGGGACTACACTTGCCTACGGAGCCCTTAATCTTGCTGGGCGCAATCTCGGAGATGTATATGGGACCAACGCAGAGACCCAAGCCGGCAGAGACACCGGTGAGGAGCCTGGCAGCATCGCCCATGGGATAATCACCAGACACAGACATGGCGGAGTACTCACCGTCCGATGATGAGAGGAGACAAGGAGGCAGCAACTGCCATGAATCCTGCACCGACAGCCATAACGAATGCACTTGCGAGGACAGCACCTTTACGTCCCCACCGGTCCATGACAATATTGGCACCAATGCTCCCAAGCAATCCTCCAACGGTGTAGACAGATGTCACGACGGAGAACGTCGCGTCAGACATGGGTATGCATGTTGGGAGCGCATAGTAGGTAGACGGTACGCCAGGGATATCTGAGACGCGGCAAGTGAGGACGGCTTGAATTTGATTCAGGCTGGAGATGTGATAGCCATACTGCGCAGTGTGTGCGAGGAGGAGGATGGGAGGC
The DNA here is from genome assembly GCA_022606135.1 of Fomes fomentarius. NCBI lineage: Eukaryota > Fungi > Basidiomycota > Agaricomycetes > Polyporales > Polyporaceae > Fomes > Fomes fomentarius. The sequence continues at coordinate 1,358,651 of JABYQN010000001.1, forward strand.
GTAAGGCAGGGATCTCAAATTAACACGCGATGATTGTCTTGTTTTGTGAGGAAAGGACTGACCTGGAAGGAGACGATCAGAACCCATGCGCAGACTATCCAGCCGTATGTTGTGAACGCTTGGGGCTCTCCGGGTGTCATTGTGTGTGGTAAGTCGCCCCGGCTGAGAGCAAGAGCAGAGCGAGACGAGTGCTGCCAGTGCGTTAACCGCGCGAGATAGTACTGCGAGACGCGTTCTCGCTGTGGTCCTGGACTTCTGCCCGGACCGGAGATGTTGGGGCTCGGACCCCGGGCACTTATTTCTACGAGATAATATTCAGTATCGCAGTACTAGTACTCTACAATATATACTGCCGCCATCATTGAGAGAGCTTGTACACAATTTGAAGTGTGGTCATGAGCTACCAACGTTCCCATCCACCCCATGAGCTATGAGCATGTATACGACTCCGGCTTCAGTACTCTGAATTGTAGATGATGAGCAGATGATGGTTTGAGAGGTCATAGCGGGCAGGGTATCGATATCGGAAACGTTCAGTTGAATGCCGCCGACATTAGAGGCTTTGACGGCGATCACTTACTTCTCTGTAGTTGTTTGCTACTTGCCAGGCCCATCAGTTTGCTCCAGCAATGGCAAACAGTGTCAGCACAGACATCTCTGTCATTTGCAAAGTGATCTTCAAGCTGGCTGCTGAATAGTGTCAAGATCAGATCTAGAGGGAGTCTGCCAAGTGACTCAATTCTTGCACATGCATTGTGGCATCTGACATACACGTGTCATATATATACTACAAAGGGGAGAGCAGCAGGTGAGAGGTTATAGAGGATTAGAGACGAGGTCGGCAAAAAAGTCCAGTACCAGAGTTGAACATAGGACCCCGGATACCAAATTCTCAACAACGTGTCGGCGCTGGCTCGCGGGTCCTACACGACAACCATAACGACTGCACTCGCGAGGGCAACATCCCTTTCAATCAGCTTCCTGACGGAGGCGTACGACGAGGACCGAAACCGAAGCACTCAGCAACACACGAAGATATTAAGGGGGGTGTCAGGCCTGATTGTATTACTAACTAACCAGCGACTACCCTAAACATGTGGGAGAGGGTTCACCTTTTCCGCGCATGCGACTAGTAAGGTAAAAAAAAGGGATCACAACATAGCAAGCAGGAGAGGGAGGTAGCTAGAAAGAGTCCGAGTCCGTGCGCAACAATAAACACCGGTGTGAGGGGGAGGAGGTATCGTAGCAAATCTACAATGCGAAGGGCCCTAGAAGTGTCCGAGAGCTATGGCTATAGAGGTGCCCAGAGTCCATGTCCATATGAGAACGTCGTCGTCGTAAGGTATCCCAGGAAGTGCGACTCGCTTAGAATGCGAGAACGGCCGCAGCAAAGGCAGCGACACCAAGGAGCGCGGTCGACGCGGCCTTGGAGGCGGCACCGTTGCCCTTGGGGGCCGCGGCGCTCTCCGCGGGAACAGAGGGAGCGGCAGCCGCACTAGTGGCAGCACTTGACGGCGACGCAGAGGACGCAGAGGACCCAGCGTCAACAGCGTTGTTGATGGGGGCCATGTCGCTGGGGATGACCTTAGGGGCGTCACCGCCGAGGTCGATAGTGCCGTCCTCCTTGAGGGTCTCGGGGTTGGCACCGAGGAACGAGCGAGTGTACATGACGTTCTCGAGAACAAGGTTGTGCGACCAATCCGGCAGGTTGGCGAGGTCAATGTTCGAACCCCAGTTCGCAGCCTTCTCGTTGTTCGCGGTCATGGTGTCGGTGAACGCGCGCATGGCAGCAAGGTCAGAGCTGTTAGAGACGGCGGCGGACATCTGCTGGGAGACGGAGGTGGAGACCTGGTACGCCGACGGGGGGTTGATCATACCGAACATTCCCTTCTGGCAGTGACCGGGAGTGTTGCAGAAGAAGAACGTCGGGTTCGTGTCGTTGACAACCTGGGTAAAGGTGAATGGCGCATCGTGGGAACCAGAGGTGAAGAGAGCGTCGCTGGTCTTGTTGCAGAGCTCGAGGGCCGACGACTTGGTAACGGTGTGGTTCTTCGCGTTCCACTGGAACAGGACGGTGTCACCGACGGAGGCGTTGACCGCGAAGGGGACGTAGCGAAGAACACCCTGAGTGGGCGCGACGATAACAGTATGGGTCACACCCGTGCCCTGGGAGCCGTGGTAACTGCCATCATCGCTGGAACCCTGAGTCGCCGAGGGCGTCCAGGTAGCGGCGGGAGCGCCCCAAGAAGCAACGCATTCTAGAAGGTCGCGTTAGGGCAACGTAGAACTTGTAATGGATGATTACTCACGCTGCACACAGTCGTTGTAACCAGAGCCGCCCCAGTTGTTGCTGCCGGAGCCGTAGGTAGCAGTGGAAGTGGCCTCAGCGGTCGAGGTGGCATCCGCGGTCGAGGTGGCGTACTCCTGGGTAGTAGCGGACTCGTACTTGTTCTCCTGCGTCGAGGTCTCGTGCATGGTGGAGCTCTCGGACATAGTGGAGCTCTCAGACATGGTGGAGCTCTCGGACATGTCCACGGAGCTCGACGACCCGTACGAGTTGTCTTTCGAGTTATCGTAGGAGCTACCGCTGGAACTGCTCTGGTACGACTTGTCGGAGTTGTCGTAGCTGCTGCCGCTGCTTGAGCTCTGGTACGACTTGTCCGAAGATTTGTCGTAGCTGCTGCCACTGCTGGAGCTCTGGTAAGACTTGTCGTCGGTCTGCTTCGCGTATTCGGCAGAGGACGAGGAAGAGGACGACTCGTAGTCATTCGACCTGAAGGGAGCGTACGCTCAACTTCCATATGAGGGAAGACGGGGAACGCGCGATACTCACTTGTCGGAGACCTCGTAATCCTTCGTGGGAGCCGGCGCGGCAACCGCATAGCCGACGAGAAGGGCAGACGTGAGGATGGTAGAGAAACGCATCGCGAATAAACGTGAGCTAAAAAACCGTCGAGGTGTAGGTGTCGGCGCGGGACAAGGACAGGTGAGTCGATCTAGACGTCAAGTAAGCCTCCCAGGAGGTTTTTGCAGCTAGCGGTTCCTATCAAAGGAGGTGATCTGCGAGCGAAAACGCGAGGTCAGTACATTGCGCTCGAGGATGGACGAGGAGAGGAAACGTACCCCGAAGAACGAAGAAAGAAAGAGAGGAAGTTGAGATTCAACTCAACTTCGATAGGAGATGAAAGCAAAGAACGAAGGGGGCGAACGAAGGGTTGGCTCTCCCGGGACGGGTGGGGACGAGCTTATATTGGGGGCAGGGGGCACATGTTTCGGAGATTGAAGCCTGCCATGGCGACAGATCATCTCTTCGTCCGGGCGAGCAGGACAAGCGCGCACTTCCCGGCCAATCAGCATCCCCGCCGAGGCCGGCGTTCCTATCGAACGCTTTCCCGCGTGCTCACTTGGCCAGGGCTCTCTCAATCCCTCTCAACAGCGAGTCCCCTCGCCTCGCGACTGCTGCCATCACGACTTGTATTTCCTTCTCACACTCGCACATTTCCCTCCCCCTGGACCAACCTGGACGCCCACTTGTTCTAAATTCCTCCGCCGTGCAAAAATAACACACCGCAAGCAGTGCACACACCTGTTCATCAAACCACCCTCATTTGTGCCGTCTCCCATCATCTTGCATTCACATCTTCCTTGACAGCCCAGCGTTTTTCGCCTGGTGGACGGTCTTCTTAATCCCTAGTGGCCAGTGCCACACACCCATTCCTCGGTGCCACTCATCAGGTACAGCATGGATCATGATCGTGATGCAGCTCCCACTGCACTCGAATATTCTTTCGCCGGCAATAACAAGCTTCCCGCTTCCGCATCTCCAGAATTATCGTGTGCCCTTGTCTTAGCTGTCTGAATACCTGTCCAACCATGGCCAGTTGACACAAATGATATACATCCGGTGTCGGCACGGCGTTTTACAGTAAGTGTGCATATCAAGACAGCATCCGTCCAAATGAACTGTCAGGCAAGCACAGCTCCGGTCAGTTTATGGATGGGGGCAGCGCAGTCGGCACTGTTCGCAGCAATATCCAAGACGTCTCGGACGTTTTGATACACCACTTGTGATACGGCACTCTCAAAAAAGAACGCTGAGGCAATGAAAGGCGGCACGCAACGCGCTGGCGACAATCACACTAGTGTCGAATCATTCCGTTGGCGTGAGGATGCTCTCCGGTTCCAAGTCGTCGGGCATTCCAAGAGTCTCCGAGGTCAGCTCAGGTCAGCCCGCGGTCGATCAACGTGCATAACGTCAATCATCCGCTGTTATCTGAACTATGCGTACGTATTAGTACTACATGCCCAAGAGGGGACCTCGTGAGTCTGTTGAAATTGCCCGTTCCCCTGAAGTAAGAGCACAAAGAGCGTACAAGATCTATCTAATAATAACATACAAACCAAGATGAGAACGGCCTCTAATCCACAACGACAGACTGAGAAAAGTGCGACATCTGCATGTGCGCACATACGTATGCTCGCCTGACAAATCGGCATAAGAAATTGTATGGACGTATGTAAGCGTTGCAAATTGGTCAACCCGCTGGAATGATGCCCTCCACCGAGGGTCCGGTACCGAGCAATTCGTCAAGCTCTTACCGGGCGCACTCCGGAAGGCAAGCCCATCCGTGCAGACGGTTGCCGGCCGCGAACCCCGAGGGAGGCGCCGAGAGGAGTCGCAGGCATACCCCTCGGTCTTGTCGGGGGCGGCAGCCTTGGCTCACCCGGCTCCACGACCGGGGGCGCAACGGGGAGTGGTGGTGGAACGAACGCTTCATCCGCCTCGTCCATCTCGTCCCCAAACCGCACCTTTGCGTTCCGTTTCGCGTCGCGCAACTCGCGCAAGCGTGAGATGGACTTGGTGACATGCGCATCGCTGCCGGCCCCAGAAAGGGCCGCGCTGTTCTTGCGATCAGCCAGAGTGGGTCCGCGTGCGGTTCTGGCGGGAGGAAGCGATTCGTGGTATTGAACAGTTGTAACAGAACGTGAGAGCTCGGTGGTGCTCTGCGTCTGTGCCATCTTCTTCTCTCGTGCGCCCGAGGGTGTCTGGTAGCTGCGCACGCCCCGTTCGCGTTCGTCGAAGAGCCACTCTGGCAGGTCAGCGGGATCGCGGGCCTTGTCGATGTGGTACGCCTTCAATGCACGCGTCAAACGTGATTCGCCTCCAACCGGTGTATCTATTTTGGTGTGATCACCATGTAAATATAAACGGCGATGGTGATTGACAGACAGAGATTGGGCGCGCGCACCTTCGCCGTTATAACTCTGGATGTTGCTTGACCACGCTTTGCTGACGCTGATCGTCAAGTTGCTCGCCACGCCGGTGATGCTTGCCCATAGTGATGACCCAGCGCCCGCCGGTGTCTTGTGCTCCATCTTATCTTCCATGTCCGCCTCGTCTATACTCGTCCTTGAGGACGCCGCGCTCGTTGGTGATCTTCCAGATATGTCAGACGCACCAGAGGACGAGGCAGAATCGGAAATTGGATCCTCTGCCCTGTATCGGGAGCGATGTCCTTTGTGATCCCCAGACTGGCTGGGAAAGTGGGCAGGCATTGCCCGCCCTCGCTCCTCTCTCCCGTACCGTGAGCGGGAAGCGGTGTGATCCACAGACTGGCTAACAGAGTGGGCAGGTGAATCTCGCGCTCTCTGAGACGAGGGAGCTAACTTGGTTCCTCTCGGAAGAGGTGGCATGGCCGGAAGTGGCGGAGGAGGTTCAGAGTACGTAGAGTCATGGCGCGGGTCTACTCGCCGATCGAGAGAACGAGAGCGTACACTGCCCGTCGGTCGGATAGAGATGGCACCGATCGAACGCGCAGGACGGAGAGTGCGGCCTTGTGAAGGGAGCGGAGGCGGCTCTTGGGACTGTAATTGGTAGCTGGAAGGAGGAGGGCGTTCGCTCGCAGAACTCCCAGGACGGGGAATGATATCTTGTCCTCGTCGTGCAGTTGCCTGGCCCGCTGTGAATGTGCGAGCACGGGGGGTGGATGGCAGTCCAGAAGGGCGGCGTGACAGAGACATAAAACCGTGAGCGACGGAAGGATGCAATGAAAGAATTCCCTCAGTCCAGCTGCTGGCGAAAGAGAAGGCTATGGCCGCACAGCGGGTGTAGAAGGCGGGAAGACGACTGATACACCGGGAAACTGAACGAAGGTGAGAAGGCGCGGACGGGGCTGCGAAGGGTGAAGGAGGATGTACGCGCACCTCGGCAACGTTATATGAGACGACTCGGAGTCAAACGTGGGAGTGACAGACGTCGTAACCGTCCACACCAGTCTCTCTGCTCTCAACTCCTGTCAAATACGATGGGCTGCAAGACGCATGCGGTGGCGCGACTAGAGCGGGGCGATGCGACGTGGGCGTGACAAGAGGGCGACAGGACGTAGAGTGAACTGGCCAGCAGTTCGTCCTAAACCAACTCTTGGATGGGAGAAAGAGAGAGGTCGCTGCGCGCGAGCTGGAGGGAGACGTTCAACGTTCAACTTGAACGCGGTTACGATGGAGACTCGCACTGCGGGCGCTGCAGGACCGGTGAGTCGGCGACCGTCAGACTCCAGATGGCCATCATGTCTGGACTCATTCTATGCTCCTCGACCTCGACGGCAACAAACAAACTCCTCGCACGCTGCGGCTGCCATGTGTTTTGTGCAAGTCTGTTCCAAGCAATTTGGACAGACAAGGACAGGACAAGGAACAGGCCTGGGAGTCGGACTCGGAGAAATCGTGGGCGTCCTCAGAATGACGAAAGGCTCGCGCCTTTCCTGTGAAATGACCCGGAGACAACTTTCCTCGCCCGACATGGGACGCCGTCTGCTCTTTCTCTCGCAGCTCATCTTGCCCTAGCTTCCCACACTCCTCTCCAAGTCCGCACTTGCTCGCGGGGACGGAAGGAAAGAATGCTCGCTCTCCGGTCTCAGGCGCTCGTCAGGTCCTTACCCTCCTCCTCCCGCTGGGCAAGCACGGCGGCGAGTAGCAAGGACCACTTCAAGGTACTCGTTGTTGGCGCAGGTATGTCGCAGACACCTGTCTATGGCTGCTCTGTCAAGATACTGATGCTCTTCCGCGCTTCGCAGGCTCCGGTGGCTTGAATGTGGCGAACCAAATATACTACCGCTTTAAGAGCGCGGGGAAGGCCTTGAACGAAGGAGACATTGCCATTCTCGATGCCGCTGAGTACCATTACTATCAGGTGTGTCCTGAATGATCCTCGCTCCGTCCTCCACAACCCTAATAGGTGATTCCTTCCGTCCCTCGCGGCCCCGCTTCGCAACCAGCCCGGATGGTAAAGCATGCTCTCGCGGCACCGAGGCACGCGCAACGTCACTCACACATCGCATCTGACAGGACCCTCGTTGGCGCAGGCTTGAAGCGCAAGGAGGAGACGCAACGGAGGCTCGCCGATCTAATCCCTTCCCACCTTGCCCATATCCCTGATAACGTCAAAGTGTTCGAGCCCAGGACCAACTCCGTCACTACCTCCTCAGGTCGCAAAATTGGCTACGAGAGTTTGGTTGTCGCTACCGGTCTACAGATCAACTGGTCCTCCGTGCCCGGCCTAGAGACGGCGCTCGCAGACCCGGCCTCGGGCGTGTCCTCCATCTACTCATACGACACAGCTGACAAGGTGTGGCGGGATATCGACGCGCTCCAGTCGGGCAAGGCGATCTTCACGCAGCCCGCGGGCGTCATCAAGTGTGGCGGAGGTGCGTCTTCAACTCCCATCCAAGTCAATACGCCTAGCAGACTACGGCCGCTCAATGTCACCGTACGCACCCGCATGTAGCCCCTCAAAAGATCTTGTGGATGGCCTGGGATAGGTACAACAAGACCGGCCGAAGCGACAAGATCTCCATCGACTTTTACACGGGCACAGCGTCCATGTTCGCAGTCAAAAAGTACTCTGACGCCCTCAACGAGCTCAGGCTGAAGCGCGGCGTCGGCGCGTTCTTCGAGCACAACCTCGTTGCCCTGAACCCGAACGCGCGCAAGGCGACGTTCAAGAAGCCTGACGGCACCTCGATCGAGGCTGACTATAAACTCCTACACGTCTCTCCCCCCATGGGTCCGCTAGAGGTCATCAAGAACTCGCCGATCGCCGATCAGGGTGGGTGGGTCGCCGTCGACCAGGGGACGCTGCGACACACGAACCCCGAGTATGGCAATGTCTGGGCCCTCGGAGACTGCTCGAGCCTGCCAACAAGCAAAACCGCGGCCGCCATCACAAGCCAGGCCCCAGTATTGACAGAGAACCTGTTCTCCGTGGTTGACACCGGAAAGGTGTCTGGTGCGCGGTATGACGGGTACACTAGCTGCCCGGTGAGTCATCTGTGGTGGTCGCTGATCTGCGGAGGTACCAGTGGACTGACAGGCGGAATTGCGCAGTTGCTCACCGGGTATGGCGAGTTGATGCTGGCCGAGTTCAAGTACGGTGCGGAGCCCAAGGAGACGTTTGCAAGCGTATTTGGGGACCAGTCCATCCCCAGGACGGCGTTCTACCATCTCAAGAAGGACTTCTTCCCTTACGTGTACTGGAAGTACATGGTATGTGAAATGCAACTTTCATCTACATGCTTACCACTGACTTGTTCGGTAGGTCAAGGGCAAGTGGTTCGGCACTCAGGGCCTCGTTCGCCCTACGTACAATCAGTAGATGTCCCAACTATAATAATCCAGTCCGTCATACCGCATAGTATCCCTCACTTGCAATGTGTATATATATATATATAGTCATCCTTCTTGCAGACGTTGTAGGGAAGGTCTCGGCACCCCAGTAGTGGACGTGATTGTGACGACACTACACATTCGCAGCGCCGAAAATGGGATCTGGTCAAGTTTTATTCAGACAATTTACGATCTGAGATGCAAATTAAAGGGTAGGAACAAAGCCAAGCGAAGACCCAAGGGGGCATCCGAACATTTACAGCACCTCGGAGCAAGAGAGTGTGGGTGTAGTAGCCGCGCTTGCAACAGACGAGGGTGCTCTGCCAGAAGAAGTAATGAGTCGTGTCGGTGAGTGGCTTCGACGTCCAATTGGCTGCATACTCTCACATGATCAATCCGTCGTTAGTGCTGAAAGGAGACGAATGGACACTGTTCCATCTGCTCCACCACAACATAGCGCAACACCATCTGGGCTGAAGCCTAGATGTCCGACTTTGGTAGGTTCGTGGAAGATGTCAATGCATCGCCGTTCGTTCACAGACCACAGCTTCACGGTGCCATCCGCGAGTGCTGCAGCAATGAGGTTTCCGTCCGACGAAACGCACACAGCCTCTACACTCTGGGGTGCGCCCTCGCGGTCCAGCAGGCTCAAACACAATTCGCCTCCGGTTGTATTCCATATCTTCACCCTGCCATCTTCAAGAACAGAGCTCAAGTTTCCCTGGGCCGAGAATGAAACCCAACGGATTCCGCTCAGTTCGCGAGCATCCAACATAAGGTCTCCCTCCTTCAAATCCTGGCCGACATCCCAGACGCAGATGATGCGATGAAGAGAGACTGTTGCTAATCGTTTGCCCGTGGGCTCCCACGCGATTCCGACGATGGCATCATGAGCTGCCGGGGGCTCTGGGGTCTTCATGGCGATCCTCTTTCCTGTACGGCCATCCCAAAGACAGAGCCGGCTGTCTTCGTGCCCGGAAGCAAGGAATCGACCGTCAGGGGAGTATTGCACCACTTTCAGTCCGCGCCGCATATGACCAAGGAAGGGTAGATGCGGGGTCCAGAGAGGCTCGTAAGTCTGCGCGTCCCAGACTAAGATGCTGTGTTTGTCCGTTCCGGCCGCGATGGCAGCACCATCCGGAGACCAAGCGCAGGTGAAGATGGGCTCCCTGCGCCATGGGAGTGTGGCGAGTTCGGCTCCACTCTCCACATCCCAAATGACGATACCGTCCAAGCCGCCATCAGAGGAAGCGAGGCGTCGACTGTCAAGTGAGAATGCAAGGCAGCGCACTGCCGCTGCGTGGCCACGCCACTCGTGCGCGATTCCGCCGCTGTGTGTTGTCCATAGGATGAGAGTCCCGTCCTTGGACCCACTTGCGCAATGCAAACTGTCCGGAGAAACGCTCAGGGTGGTCACGTCCGAGTCGTGCCCTCGACGAAGAGGGTATTGACCTAGATGGGCAATCAGCTACATCGGAAATGATCCTATGCAACGACACACATACCTATATCTGAATGCCGCACGACGTACAATTTGTGGTGCTTGTGAAGGTTCGGGAAAACATGTGCGAAGGATGTCTGCAGCAGACGTTCTCTTAATCCCAGGCGAGCGCGTAGACTCTCAGCATCCACGTCGATAATCAATAAGCCTGGGGTCATGGCAAAGACGAGTTCCTCGAGCTCGCTGAAGTGAGCACTGATATTCTGTTCGTACAATTGGTGACAGAGCCGCGATGTGCTTGGAATGTCGACCCGTAGGTGAAGGGTAATGTTCTGGATCTCAGGTGCATGAATGTCCTTAATGAGGCCGGGAATCTGTCCTATCGCTATGCCAAGTTGTTTCTTGCCTTTGACTTGGCCCGTAACTATCTTGAGGCTGTGAAGCTGCGGTAGATAGGAGAGACTGCTGCAGGGTTTCGCTAGGTGCCATGTCAGTGCATGTCACAAGGAGAAAGGTTAGGACATACCTAGGCCCTCGAGAGAGATGTTTAGATCCAACAGGGTAGGACTGGCCATGTCTAAGAGTACATCGTGTGCTGTTGCGACGTCCCTCATCTAGAACAGGTGAGGGAGAGTCGGCAGGGGTGAGACTCGGATCATGTACTCACATCGAGGCTCTTGATTTGAATCCGAGAATTGGCCCATCGTCTTGCAAGCTCTACACCGCCGCCTGTCCGACGAAATTTGAGAGCGTTGCAGTGAAGGTGGCGAAGGGCCGGGAAGGCGGCAATGAATCGTACGAGCTCCGTGCATGCCGGGAACGCCAACGGCCCAATATACATCGTTCGAATTGAAGAAAAGCGCCTGAAATATGCGATAGTGGTAGGTCTGAAGGAGGCATACCGCAGCCTAGCACCCTGCTGCTCGTCGCGGAATGCCAAAGCACGTAGGTGAGGCAGTTCGGAGTACACTCTGATGGGGACTGTCTCGTATAGTGTTGGGTTGGGTAGGTCACCACGTCTTATAGACACCGACACCTGATGGATGAACGACCTGACGAATGGCTGGTCCTGGAGCAATCGTAGGAGGGCATCAACGCCTTGCTTTGGATGGAGCACTATTGAACGGAAGAGGTAGAGGCGAGCCCGTGGACGCCATGCATGGCAAACCAGAGAACAAACACGAAGCGCAGAGGTGTCGTCGCGCAAAGCATCGATCACTTGCTCTTGAATCTCCACTGGAATGGACGGATACATGGTGGCGTTGACGAGGAGACCGTGCGCAGCCTCGAACCCACGGTTCATTGCAGCGTGCAGCCTGTCGAAGTTCGGTGACTTCCCTTCAAGAAGCTGCCAGCGTGCACGACACTGGCAGCGGAGTGGGTTTGATGTGCATGTACGCGTGGAGGGAGAGATGGACGGACCTGGAAGCTATATTCATCTTCTTTGTCCAGTTTCAGGCTTTCAGCCTATTCATTTACTTGACCACATGGCTATGAACTTAGATTTCAAGAAAAGTTCCATGGAGACATCTTGACGTGCGCCTGTGGACCGTAAGGTTAACCAACAAGAAAGGCGAGATATCGCCAAGTTGTGCAAGGGGTAGCCACACCCACTACTCCCTTGATGTGTCATGATAGACGGCATGTCCAAGTGTGTATACGCTAGCCCATATTCTCATTATGAGAGTCCGCCAGAATAGATAACTACAATCACCAATCAACTCCAGCAATATCGTGCTAAGCAGGTCTTGCATATACCGTCTCGGGACGCCTACAGACCGCCTCGCGCGGTCCACAACAGCACAGGCGAGGCACGCCGGCCACTGCGGGTCCTTCCCCTCGTGGCCATGCGCATGAGTCGAAATGCCCTGCGTAGCCACGTCATGGATCTCATTCAACATCGCTTGCACCTCTTCGGGCGAATACTGAAGCTGGTTCGTCGACCGATTTGTGAGCGCGGGTTCGCCCAGTGGAGGCCCTCCATTCGCAATGTAGATGACGAGCGGGTCGTCGTGAGACGCGGGGCTATCGCAGCCGAAAAATGTCGGCCGGCGAGTGAGGTTTTGGGCTACGAAGATGTCCGCGGATGCTGGCACTGGCGGGAAGGAGTATGTTGAACGGAAGAGCTCGACACGATGCTTCGTGGCCTAGATAGACGGTGTCAGGATGACATCCCTTCAGTCGAGGGAAAGAGGCGACGCACGATGACAGAGCTTCCGTTACTCCAGTTATCTATAGTGTCGGCTGGCTATTGTGGTCGTACATCATCAGTTCGTTAGAGCACGTCCGATGCCTGAGCAACTAGCTCACCGCGTCGATCGCAATAATCGTGTCAACCCCACGAGCCTTGACAAGGAGCGGTTGGAAGGGAGTGACTTCGCCGTTTTCACCGCCGTCTACAAGGGCGAGCAGCCTCTGCTCGGTGTCAGGGAAAGTCTCCTTCGAGATGCCGAAGAATGGGTTAGGCACCGCCGCGGCATCGAGTCGGACACCGGTCTGTGGGAATGCCTGTTGCAGGCCCTTGATGATAGGGCCTATTGTAGAGGACTCCAGCGCGTCTTCCTGGAAAAACATAGAATGAATGACATGAATCTTGACTCTCGCGTCGAACACTGACAGAGATGTTAAATTGATTGAATAAGTCGGATGAAGCGCCCTCGATGAAGGAGAGCTGGTCGAAGCCAGTTGCGCAAACGGTGCGATTGGGGGAACCTAGGAAACGAGTGGGAGTGAATGCACCAAGTGCAGGGTCAAAGGAACCGGTTTCAACTGGAAGCATGTTTGTCAATTCTGAGACCAGTCAACAGGGTAAGAGTACCCACAGACGTTGAACTCGTATATGGGATCGTTGAGAGGGACGGCATTCCCTGGCTCGATCACAGCCCCGTCGCTCGTCTGACTAACCAACGTATTCGTGACGATGATTGGGAAGGGCTGCGAATGCTTTGCAAATGTGGGTCTGTTTAGAATGGCACTCAATTCGACGTCTACCTATGCCAAAGATGTACCACTTACAAGTCTGCAATGGACGAAAGCGTAACGCCTGCTCCATGAGTACGACTTGCATCGAAGAAATTAGCAGCGGTCGTCCCATTCACGAAGTGCCTGGCTAATGCGCGACCCCAGACGTCCGTAATTGTGACTGGGAAGCCTTGAGCCCGCTTGAGCGCAATATCCTGCAAGAGCCCTCCGATGAACGCCGCCGTCTCTGTCGCATTCGGGCTTGGCTGGAGCAGGTCGATCTGTGTGAGCCATCCTCCAAATCCGCCCCTGTCCGTGCCTGTATCGTGGCCAAATATAAGATCAGGAAGCGTCGGGAAGTCGGCCTGTGCGAGCGAGGAGACGAGCCACGAGCCGCCGGAGAGCCCGGAGAGGTACGTAGCGGCCTGCAGAAGCCCCCCAGTCCCGGCGAAGACGGATGTCCTGTTCCTTCCATCCAATGCGTTCAGTATGCCGGCACCGAAGATAGCCGCACGGTGCCCTCCTCCGCTTGTCGCGATGCCGAGAGTGGGGAGCGCATCATGCGGACCATGGAGGATCTTGTCGACGTAGGAAGGAAGCGCAATGCGCGTGTTTTTCTGGACGCTGGCCAAATACTCTGCCCACGCCCGTGGGAGAACCTGCGACTGTCGTGCGGAGACGTAGTCCGTCTCACCACGACTCAATGTCTGCTTATTGGCGTGGGGTCCAACTTCACGAACGAGAGGGACGTCCAGCGGGCATGGATGTAGAGTGGGTGCATATGCAGCTGCTGCGGCACCTTGAGCGGCGACTTCGAGTGAGATAGTAAAGAGCGGAAGTAACAGCCCGACCAACACCATCAACATGGTGGGGAGTACGTAGGGAATATGAACCAGTACCGGGGAGGCCTGTGGGTCTCTTTCTAAGCTTCATGGTCTATATACACTACGCAAAAACAAGGGACCAAAGATTGATGCTGATCGCACGTTCGCCGCCACCTGTCTGGAATTGTAGATGAGAACTGGACTCGGGGATGATGCCGCGGGCCGGGAGGTGTGGCAATGGTCAATGTTCATGCGGTTTGATGCATCGGAGTCTCGGGGAACAGATGGTGCAGAGCCACGTGCTATAGATTGCGATGCCTAAGTACGGCCTTCTACAGCCCTGCGCATGTGGGTACGTAGCTGGCTGGCTGACGTTGACGGTTGCTGCGGTCCATGCCGCTACCTCTAACTATCCCGTCCTTTACACTCCTATAGTCGTGTGACGGACAATTTGGTGGATGGCAAGAACGATCTGAGTTGATGCTGTCTCAAAGATCGGTGATCAGTGGCGGGTAAGTAAGTAGAAGATGAACCCACTTAAACGCCACAATGAGCTCGCCTATTATACTATAATTGCATAGCTCCCAAGCTCACGTAAATCTGTTTCTATTATCTCAGGAACGTCACGGATCAGGACGAGCCGAAGCGAGAGAAGTGGGATAAGGCGGAGATGAATGCAATCCTGTCGTGAATTCCGTCGAGGGTGAGATTGACAGAAGTACACTGCAGGATCCGACTACAAGCCCCGGCCCTACTTGCTTTCCTTGTTCAAATCAGTACCGCCCGAGATGTAGGCATCGATGACTGTACAGTCCCACCCACAGAACCTCGCCAAAATAGGTGGGATGCTTCCGGGCATCTCGGACGTATCGTATCGACGTTCACCGAAATAGCCAACTGCATCAAGCATCGATCATATTTCAGCATGGTCAGCAATGGAGAACATCGAGCATCACGTCTCTAGGGATGGGCGGTCGGCGCAGATATGCGAATAAAGAATCAAAATGAGTTTCGAGCGGTGTTGGGATACCTCTTGGAGGAGATGAAACAACAAGTTGCCCAGATGAATCGATGCTAGAAGCCGAAGATATCATCGATTTCATCCCGCTTCTTCTTCTTCTTGAGGGGTTTGGATGCTTTCTCATCGCCTTTCTTGCGTTTCGGCGCACCGGCCGAGGATGTGGTCGATGTGACGATAGCAACCTGAGTCGGCGAGTCCACTAATCCTGTCCGGCGGTGTCAGGATGTGACTTGGAACGACATCGAGTGCGGGCAGTGAACGACATACTGCTGGCATTCATTGACAGCTCACTGGAGAGGGAGAGAACTTCGACATCGACGGTCGTGTCGGTACCGTTGTGCGGTAGCGTTTTATTCATGCTCGATGGACCAGTTGCCTCCCGGGACGGGCGGACTAAAGTGCTTCCCATATCTTCGTCGTGTATGCGGGCAGGGGCCCTTGATGCACTCGCATTCAATTTGGATGCATTGCAAAGCTGTGAAGCTGATGCTTCTTCCCTTTCATCGTTTCTGGCTAACATTCGCACCGATTTCGCTTCATCGGGCTACACCAGGGCTAAGGTGAGCGGGACTATGCACTACAGCAGTGGGAACGAACGCACACATATCGTCTGCAGAGCGCTGTACGCGGCAGACCAGGAGGCCTTGACCGCTTCGCTAACTTCAAACAGAAGGATGTTCATGCGTGAAGCAACAGCCGCAAGAACGAGGACTAGTTGAAGGAATGCACCCGTCTGCATCATCAGCGAGAATGAGCTAGATTCTCAATATCAGCAGCAATGTTGATAATGAATTGTCTAGTGTGCATACTCAAAGGCACCCACAAGACGTTCTCGGGCCTGCGCATCGACGTCAATTGAGGTACAGGCCCACCTAGGACGGCTTTCTCTGCACTCACCCGGTCGACAAGCATGCAGCACGCATTGCATCTCTCCAGAACATACAGCAGCGGCTCCGCGTGTGGATAATGTGTCCACGGACCTTTCAACATCTTTGTTCTGTATGTAAAGAAGATATTGCAATCATTGAAACAAGATTTGGTTACGAAACTCACGTCCGCGCAGACCGCTCACCCCAGAACGACAACCGGAGACTCTCCACAACATCATCAATGTGCATCTCGTCCACACGCTCTCCTAGCTTTCTCATCTCCGCGACCCGCTGCCAAAAAAGAGCCGTGCGGTGCTGATTTTTGCCCTTGTAGTATAGCCGTTCGAGGACCTGGAGCTCCGTGCGGCAGCTTGAGAGCACTGCTTGTAGTCTGCGCGAGCATGCTCTCAATTGCTTCAGGACGGCGTCGACAGCAGGGCGTTTCTCGGTCTGCAAGGATGTCCTTGGCGAGCAAACCAGAGAGGGCGGCAAGACATGTCGACGAGGTACCATTGGTACGATTCCGAGTACGAGGACGGAGGCTGAGGCAAGTACGATTACAGCGGGCGCTTCCCCGCATAAGCACTTCCACATCTCCCTCATCCGAGTCTGACAGCACTCGCCTCTTGATCTCGCGGCTACGCTGGACATATACCTCTGATCAGCTCGTTCCGTCGCCCGTCGAATTCTGGTGACTGCAGTCCTATAAGATGAGTGGACAAGGTGGCCAAGATGCCAAGTTCTTCCAGCGGGGCAAGATTCAGGTGCGCGCTCTACAGACGTCTTACTACCTTGTTACGAACGGGCTGCGACCAACACGATGTATGTAGGAATTGCGCGCCGAACTGGAGGCGGCGGAGAGCAAGGACAAGAAATTTGTCAAGCGGAAGACGGTTTTGAAGAAGATTGTCGCTAATATCACGATGGGCAATGACAGTGAGTCGGTCCTCTTTGCTTTCCGGGCAGACGCTTATGGCACTTCGGGTGGGATAGTGTCACCTCTATTCACGGATGTCGTGCAATGTCTCGGGACGCCATTATTAGAGATAAAAAAGAGTGAGACATTCGCCCCGTGCAGCAACCCTAGTGTGCTCATCGTTCGGTCAGTGGTGTACCTTTTCCTCGTAAGCTATGGCCGTCAAAAGGCCGACCAGCTACATCTCGTCATTCCGAGCTTCTTGCAGGTACGCGACCCCTGTGCTATATCTTGCTCATGGAATTGTTAACAACGTTCAGGACTGTAACGACCGCAACCCCCTAGTTCGCGCCCTTGCCATCCGAACCATGTCCTACATACCTACTCCCATCGTCATCGAGGCTCTTACCGAGCAGCTAAGGCATTGTCTTAAGGATAGGGATCCCTATGTTCGGAAGACTGCTGCCATCTGCGTTGCGAAGCTCTATACCGCGGACCCACGGAAGGCGGAGAAGGGTGGTTTCGTGGAGATGCTACGAGATCTGCTACTCGACTCCAACGCAACGGTCGTAGCGAACGCAGTTGCGGCACTATCGGAGATTGGCGACCGTCAAGATGGGGTCATCTTCAAGCTAAACCTTACAGTGGCCAACAAGCTGCTGACCGCCCTGGGTGAAAGCTCTGAGTATGTGAGCCGTACTTCCTGGTACGGAATGTAGCTGACTATAGTTCAGATGGGGTACCATATATATCCTCGACTCCCTGTTACGATACGTGCCCGAGCGACACATCGACGCGGAGATGATGGCAGAGCGTGTCATTGTGCAGTTGAACCATGCCAACTCTGCTGTGGTATTGACGGCGATCAAAGTACTCTTGTACCTCATGAACTACATGGAGAACCGAAAGCTCATGGATTACATCTGTAAGAAGATGGGCCCTCCATTGGGTATGTGATTTGCACTCCCTGGAACACGTTGTCTCACGAAGCCACTAGTCACGCTTCTTTCATCCGGCCCGGAGGTGCAATACGTCGCCTTGCGGAACATCCTTTTGGTAATCCAACGGAGACCAGCTGTCCTGAAGAATGACGTTAAAGTCTTCTTCTGCAAATACAATGATCCTATATACGTGAAGCTCGCCAAACTCGAGATCATGTATCGTCTAGCACGAGAAGAGAACGCAAGAGAAGTGCTTGCAGAATTACAGGAGTGAGTTAACTATGCTACCTGCTGGTGTTGTGACGTTCATCGTAATATCATGAAGATATGCGTCCGAGGTCGATGTCGACTTCGTTCGGAAGGCCGTGCGGTCCATCGGTCGACTCGCTATCAAGGTTCAGGCCGCGGCAGACTCCTGTATACAGGCACTGCTAGACCTCATTGAGACGAAGGTGTCCTACGTGGTGCAGGAAGCCGTCATTGTGATCAAAGACGTGTTTCGACGATACCCAGGAAAATACGAAGGTATCATCCCGAAGCTTTGCGAACACCTCGATCTTCTCGACGAGCCAGAATCCAAGGCCGCAGTCATCTGGATTATCGGCCAATTTGCGAATCGAATCGACAATGCCGATGAGCTTATGGACGACCTCACGTATACTTTCCTGGAGGAGCCCACAGAGGTAGGCGATTGCTTTCCCGTGTCCCTATGCATGAATCGATGTTGACCATATGTTTAGGTGCAGCTTGCGTTGCTCTCGGCTGCGGTCAAACTTTTTATCTACAAAGCGCAGTCAGATACGACAAAGGCGCTTGTTCATAAGGTACTCAAGTGGGCTACAGAAGAAGTTGACAACCCAGATCTACGCGACCGAGGGTTCATGTACTGGCGCATGCTCGCGATCAATCCCACCGTCGCCGGTGAGATCGTACTTGCAGAGAAACCTGCGATCACCACCGACGCCGATCGCATGGACAGAGGTGCACTTGACCAACTGCTCTTGCACACCGGTACCCTGGGCAGTATATATCACAAGAATCCAGAGGTGCATTCGATGTCTATGCGTCATCGCGTTTGTTGTTGACCCGCGTCGTTGTTTAGACCTTCATCCGTAACGCGACCGGCAAGGCACTCACGGACAGCCCTGCACTGAACCAGCTATCACGACAGGTCCTGGTTCCGATCACCCGACCTAATCTACACGCACCTGCTATCGTGGTGCCCGGGCCCGGGCCCATGGAGCCCGCGCAGGCCGGCGCGGCGACGGGCAACTTATTGGACACAGATGGACCCCCTCTTCCAGCGAACGAATCCTCGGGCGACTTGATGGGAACCAACGCGTCCCAAGACCCCCCGAGCAATGAAGGTGACGGCGACGACGACGAAGGCGTTCTATCTGCACCTGCGTCTGCAAATCCCTATGCAGGATTGGACAGTGCATTTGGAGGATATCTAGCGGACCAGCCGCGCCCACAGAACAAGGACTTGCTGGATATGATATGATGATGTCTCGTTTAGCGCTTGTATATTATCCATCGATGTTGTGCACTGTATGTGCTGACGCTTTGCCTGCATTGCTATCACTTGCATGACGTGCTCGACCTCCATCCTCGACAAGTGGCTGCAATGAGAGTGGACTGTGGTATTGAACATAACTTTACAGATGCTTGCATACCGACTTCAGGAGCACATTATCTTACATTTTGACATACATATTCCTAAATTTATCTTCGACTCATCACTCCGTCGAGCTCTTGCCTGCGATCCTGCCGAACACGACAGCCTCGAGCAATGACGACCCGCCCAGCCTATTACGGCCGTGCACACCACCGATCGCCTCTCCAGCAGCGAACAGGCCGATTATTGGCACGCCCTCATTGTTCAAGGCCCGGGCATTCTCGTCGACGACTATGCCACCCATTGTCTATATCCACATAGTGAGCGATTCTGCAGCTTGCGATGTAGACCGTCAAGAACTCACGTAATGCACCACAGGCGTCATTTCGGCCACCAGCAGAGGCTCATTGAGCGAGTACAGCGAGTTCGCGAAGTTGGCTAGGTCGAAGTTAGCCAGATTGAGATGCGAGAGTAGAGGAAGCGTCCACATACCCTTCCCAAGGGGATCCTCTGCCTTGCCTTCCGCATATGTCTGCAGTGCCTCATATGTTGCCTTCAAGTTCTCCAACGGGATCTTTGCGTCCTCGGCGAACGCAGCCGGTGACTCGTACTCCCTCATCAGGCCTTTCGACTTGTAGAACCCGACTGGACACATCTGTCAGCTAGCTTCACCGCGGGCCAGTCTCCAAAAAACACCTACCATGCGCCTCCAGAGCCTTGGCAGCCTGAGGGTTGAGTAGCAGCCGAATGGGCGCACGGCCATCCAGAGTCACTGCTTGCATCTTCTCAGTGACAGTATCGCGCCGCTCCAGTTCGTTCACGAAACGCGCCCCTTGCTGGTCG
Organism: Fomes fomentarius; assembly: GCA_022606135.1. Classification (NCBI taxonomy): domain Eukaryota; kingdom Fungi; phylum Basidiomycota; class Agaricomycetes; order Polyporales; family Polyporaceae; genus Fomes; species Fomes fomentarius. Next base: position 1,378,746 of record JABYQN010000001.1, read on the forward strand.
ATCAATATGCCACCCACGCCGCGCAGGGCCTCAGCCGCAAGAAACTTCGTCTTCGCGCTCGGGTCCTTGGGATCGACAAACCCTGTTGGATGTACTTGTACTTGGTCCATGTCGCAGAGCGCGCCGCCTAGCGAGGCAGCGAGGCGGTGGCCGTCTCCAGTTGCGTGGTCGCCATTCGTCGTAGGTATAGACAGGAGGTCGGGCCGGAACTGCGAGAGGTACCCTCCCTCTGTGTAGTCTGCAGCGAAGCCACTAACATGCTGTTGAGTCCGACGGCACAACCCCAGCCAAGGACCATCTTACCCAGTAGCTATTACGACGGCACCTGCCTCCGTCTTCTTCTCGCCGTTCACCTCATACTCAACCCCGGTCACACGCCCACTGTCATCCTTCAATATCTTCGTTACCTTCGCGCCCTTCAGAATGGTCGCCCGCTCTGGCCGGGCCTCGAGCTTCTTCACGAGCGCTGAGGTCATGGCCCAGCCAGGCGCACCGCCCTTGCCGCGGTGAGTGCGTGGAACACTGTGCCCACCGAGCTGCGCGACAAAAGATAGGTCGACCCCGAAGTTATTCGTGAGCCAGTCGAGGGTAGGGATGGAGTTGTCCGTCAGTGCCTTGATGAGGTGAGTCCGCGCGAGGTCGCGTGCCGACGCGACGGTGTCCTTAAAGCTGTGGGACTTCCTTTAGTTAGAAGAAATGGTTAGTGAGATGCACATGGTGCGCACAACGCCTCTGGGGAGTCCACGATGTTATCACGTTTTTGAGCCTCCGTTCCGGCGCCATTGATACCAGAGCTCGCCTTGACCGAATTTCCTCCCAGTCTTTCTTCCTAATCAGCGCTTGGTACAACCTCTTAGCTGTACTGATTTGCACTTACGAGGGCTTCTTATCGAGAAGGACCACACTTGCGCCGTTTTCTAGTGCGGTGTGAGCAGCGCTTAGTCCGGCGAGACCGCCGCCTACCACAATTGTGCGGTGCGTCGGCATGACTGCGTGACGGAAATATCTAGCAGCAAAGAACGCAATGGATGCAACTGATACAGACTTGAAGAGGAGTGCACGGGTGACGAAACGCATGGCACGACAGAGACCGACCTGTGAAGCTTATGTAGGCGTCGCACGGGACCTGCTAGCGCACATTGCGCAACTGTGCAGGTTCTCGCCGAGTCTAGACAAATCCAATGAGAACATCTCGCATGGCCGAGGGCACCTACTACGTGACCTAGCTCCCCGCTACCTGCGTCGTGATAAGTTCTTGAGCCACTCATGTATCAGCAACAGGTGCCAAACGTGAACACAGGCTGACCAGACTGACGTAATCTCATGTTGTTCGCCCAGCCAGCATGTACTACTTAGACCATGGAGGAACGTTCAACGTTGAACTTTTGAACGATGACCATGTCGTACTTATGGGTTGGACATGCATCTCCGGTCGTTGCTGGTCAGTGTTAAAGGGCAAGGGCATCCATCGCGGTAGGCGCCCACGCTGTACTAGCCACAATATGCACTCGGGGCTTTTGACTTTTGAGCTCGTAGCTACACTATGCTGATGGAGAGACGCCGAAACTTCATTGCACAGTACCATTGAAACAGTACGTACACACGATATTCCTCCCCACAACACATGTCATTCTTGTCGACTAGGATGGCGTTCAATACTATGTATCGTTGGACCACGAGAGATCACAAAACTAGCCATAAGCGTTGCCCGTCCTCAGTACTGACTAGGAATCCTGCCAGCTGAGGTGCCGGTCATATGTCTTATCTTGATGCGATGGCTGCACCGACCTCGGTGACGACCAACCAGACGTCCTCGATCCAGGGCTCGACGATCTCAATATGCACGCGCTCGCGCATCCTCTGCGTCGTCTCGTGCTTTTTCGCAACCGTGTCGCGGCGCTCAATGTCGCCGAGATTGTGCAGCACGACGGAGAGAAGGAAGAGTACGTCGGCCTCGGCGGCGAACATCTGGATGCGCGCGTACGTCAGCTCTGCAGCCTCAAGCAGCGGCACAGTCTCCTCCAGTGCGGCCCCTGTGAAAGAGCGCAATCACCATCGTGAGTTGGATAAGCGCGAAGACAAGTTCGTGAAGGAAAGGGAATGGAAACGGAGCGGCGACGGAAAGATTACGAGCGTGCGGGGAGTTGGAGGGGTGCCAATGCATGGACAGAAGATCCGAAATCCGTTTGCCGTTGAAGGGTGGGGTAGTGGGGAGGTGGCAGTAGCAGGTCAAGTAGTGTGAGAGAGGATCGTGTGCAGAAGAGTTGCACAGGTTCGATGGCGACAAGCCGGCAGAGCGAAGCGGTTGGATGGAGGGTCGTGGAGATGGATGAGGGTCGGGTCGAGGTACAGCGTGATGGTCCAACAGGGGAGACGAATATACAAGATACCAGATAAGCGATTAGGCATATCAGTGGGTCCATGTGGGGGGCCGGCGTGTGATGGAGGACTACGATCAGTACGCGCGCGGAGGTGAACTGAGCAACGGGGCGTACGTGACGAGTCGCCAGCGGCGATGATGCAGCGCGCGAGCGTGTACTGCGCAAACGCCTTCTGTTCTAGATCATCCTCACTCATGATCTTTGAGAAGAATGATAGACATGAAGTATCGTCAGCAAGGGACAGAGAGGGTCGCCGATGGATGGGCGCCGTCGCACGGAGAGCGGAGCCGTCGTACACCGCTCATCGCACAGCTCACGACGGAAGAGACGTACCTGAGGCATCACTTCGTCGAGGATGCGTTTACACCACTTGGTCATCCCAAACTCGAGTCCGACATCTGCGAGTAGAATGATGGCTGTGCGGTACAAGTTATATCGCCCATGGTACTCTGCGTGCCAGAGGGCGGTGAGCAACTGGTCGACGCTCGCGTGGCTCTGCTCGCACATCTGTGGCGACGGTGTCAACAACTAACAAACTCAAGAAACGGTGGTATGCAGTTTGAACGCACGCGCATAAGCATAGCTTCATATAGCGGATCCCGTGCAATCGACCCGATAGGTTCCTTCGCCCACTGATATTCGCGCGGAGCATGTGGTGTGTTGGGTCGCCTGGGCATTAGATACTCCTTGAGCTGCCGCTGTTTGCGACTGAATGCGGATAATCAGCGGGCACGCGGATATTGGATTTAGGGGAGACGTACTGTCGGCACGCCCGAAGAGCGAGTATGTTCCATATCTCGCTTGCCCATAGGTTGTAGTCGGGGATGTTTAAACCACGCCATACATCCGGTTCCAGCAACGATGCGATTGACTCTTCGTAATTCCCTTGCCGAGCTTTCTGTCAATCGACATACTATCATTAATTAAATAATCATGAAGGTGACGCATGACCAGAGACCGACGTGATATGCGCGGTTCAGTGTGACAGTGAGTCTGTTGTTGTCGTCTCCGCCGACTTCTGAGAAGGCCGTCACAATGTCTTCTTCGATGCGTGCAAGCTTGAAGCAGCCTAGCAGTAGGGTTGAAACACGTCTGGTACGGGTGCGGTGAGATCGTTCGGCTTACCGAACGTTGCCCATACAATGCTTTGCACTGCGTGTTGCGCGAACTGTTCTGACTCGACAAATTGTCCGCCCTGGACGTCGATGAAGTGATCGTATAGACCTATGGCTTGAATGATACGTTCGTAAGAGGAAGTCAAAGGCTGTTGCTGTGCATATATGTCAGCCTGAGGCCATTATAGACCGTCGAGCAATGTCTTACGTACGTGCTGAACGTTCATCAACTTCCTGACATCGGCGAGGATTTCGAGGGGATGCATGTCCGGCTGGACCTCGTTGATAATTGGTCTCCGCCCTCTTTCAATCGGCGGCAACCGATGTAGAAGGCTTCGAGCGGACATGAGCCGTTGAGCGGGAAGAACGGAAAACAGGCGCAAATGAGCGGGTTGTACCTGGAACAGTGCTGCAAAGTCTTGTTGTCACCCGCTGTACGCGAGGCGGTGATTGCTTCTTCTAGAGTCTATGCCATGATCTGCACTCTGGGGCAAAATCCTGAAGCATCTTTACCACTCACTTTTCGACAGGCTGCTAACTCACGTCGAAGGAAGTACATTCGCGCTAGGTTTAGCATGGCATGTTGGCGTAGTCCCCTGTATCCATGGCTTAGGTGAGTCTAGCCCACATTGGGGTACAACGACAACGCACAGTTCGCTACCATCGTGGAACTTCTGTTCAAAGAACCTCCTGAGACCGTCATTAGCGACGTTGCTGTCGCCAGTAATCAACCCTTTCATGAACCTGGCCGTTGGAGGGAGAGGCAAGGTCCCCAGATCGGGTTAGTCCAGGATGATCGAACGCATTGCCGGAACTTACAGTGCATAAGTCTCGGCGCCGGCGTATTCTGTCTTGTCGTGTTTGGTCTTGAAGAGTTGGTAGTCTGTCCGAGGGACACGGTCAGCCAATACTGTGGGCGCCATGCCATACTGAGGTCATGGCAATACCGTTGGTTATGATATCTCGGCGAATCTGCCCATATCCCACAGGGGTGCCGTCAACGCCCGCATTGACCCAAGCTAAAAAGGCGCTATGGAGCTTTTCAATGCCACCAATCGATAGCTTGGTAAAGGTGACAAAGCAGCGATGGCAGAAGTAGCCAAAGAGCGAGCGGCGACTCTGGTCGATGGTGTTAGTCGTTGAATGATGAGCATGAGTCGCGAGCGGATGTCAAAACACTCACAAATCGTGCTGTCTGGGATGCGGTATGGCGGTGAGATTCATAATGCCAGGCACACGAAAGACGTACCTCATCGTCATCTCTGTCTAAGAACATGATCGGGAGGGCTGTCGAGATCTCAATGACAGCCGCCAGATAATTATAACACGCACTCACTCTGCATGAAGCTAGAGAGTATGTCTGGTGTTGCAAAGAGAGTTCCCTGTAGGGGGGTAAGCTAGTGGCAACGTTCATACTTGAAAGAGGTCATACCACTCTCTTCAGTTTCTGAATTATATCTTGAACTGGCTCCGTCTCCACGGATAATGCAGCTTGCTGTATGTCCCTCAAAAAGGCTCGATATGATTTCGGGGCTGTGACCTAAGAAGATGTGGCTGAGAGATTGGACATTGGCACCAGGTGAATGAGAATGTACCTCAGCCACTTCTCGAATCATTAAGCGATGGAGGGCAAGAGCAAATCGTTTTGGTATGGCGACATCATCCTCATCAAGTGCATAGAAACCATGCATGAAGATGTAGAGCAGAAACACATGATGTGGCCTCAAGACATGGCTTGGTCGAGCACAAGTTGGAACGGGATCTGGTGGCGGTGGAGGAGGCATGTGAACTTGTCTGCGGCGTTCGAGCGGAGCGTTTGACAGTGTAGTAATGTATGCAGATCGGGCTCCCGTGCTCCGCGAAAGTGCAGCCTAGCGAGTCGAAGACCCTAGAGTGGCTAAGATGACAGGCAAAGACAAGAGCAGCCTTGGTCAAACTCCGAGCGATTCGGAGACGCGTGTCGCGTGAAGTCACTCTCAGTCACGCACGCGTCGTGGGAAGGAGATTCCATTCCGGGTTGTCCAGATTTTCAGACTCGAGCCTAACACCAGGCCGCTTCCTTAAGCACCGTTCACCTCTCGACTCAGTACTCTGCCTGTTCACACCAAAATAATTATGCCTGCCAAAGGTCCCAAGAGGCGACCAGCGCACATAGCGCAAGTTAGTCGGGTCACTTCTATGCCCGTGGATTCACACTCACAGGGCCTGTAGAGGCCGTCTAAGAAACGCAAAGTCACGAAAGATGCTCAACCCTCAAAGTCGAAGAGCAAGGGGAAGGAGAAAGCGTCCGACCGGCCCACCATTCCTATACCCAACCAAGGCAACGAGGATGACGTCGAGCTCTCTGAGGAGGATCTAGACCTTTTGGAGGAGTACGGAGGAGCGGTCTCATTCTTACGTTCACTAGATGAGAAGGATATCGCAAGGTACGCGCTATCACTTTATCTTCACTCGTTGTTTCGAACGGTCCTACAACAGGAGCAAGAAGGAGACGGTGCGGTTGCACCAGTTACACAAACCGGTCCGAAAGACTATAGAGGACGACCTTCCGTCAGTCCACTCCCATTCAGATGACGAGGAGGAGTGGAGCTCCGGAGTCGATGATCCGGATAGCATCTCGGATGAGGAGGTGCTCGACTCAGACGAAGAAGCGCACTTGGTTGCCGAATCCTCCTCGGCCGCAGGGGCGCAGCGCAAACGGCGGCGGAAAGCTGCCGACTCAGATGAGGAAGAACTACCATTCGAGACTCAGCCGCGAAGGCGGCGCATGTCCTGGGAGCCCAAGGTCGACAAAGAGAATGGTATCGAGCGATTGCCAATCAAGTTGGCAGACGGGCGGATCCAGAAAAGTGGTAGCAAGGTTATCCTGGACGACAGCGAAGACAGCGGTCTAGACAGTGACTCAGACAGCGCTGAGCGTCAGGCGGAGCCAACACCCCATCCCAGGGATGATGTGTCTACGGGCGCGCGATTTGGTAGGCCCGCAGTGGTGGACGTGATTGGTCAAAAGTCCCGTAAGGCGCGAATACAGGGCGCGAAGGAACAGATTGCCGGCCTATGTCAAGAGATCATCGGCGATCCAGAGAACAGCGTAAGGCCACGTCTTGGTCATTCCTCGATTTAGCTGACCTTATTGTGAACGCAGTTAGGCCTACTTCGGCGTTTGCACACTTTTTCGTTGCCCGAAATATCCACGCCGACACACCCGGAACCTGTAGCGAACGACATTTTCGTCCGGAAGTTGACGATGTTGTCGCAACTCGCGGTCTTCAAGGATATCATTCCGGGCTACCGGATACGTGCTCTCACGGAAAAGGAGAAGGCAGAGAAGGTTAGCCAGATGGTCCAACGAACACGAGACTGGGAACAGGGTCTCGTGGGCGTGTACCAAACCTACTTGCGCATCCTAGAGGCGGAACTCAAAGGTGTGAAACACTAAACGGTAGCTTATTTCTTATCGGAGACGACTAAGCCCTCATCCTTAGCGAAGAGCGAGCTTACGGAAACGGCTCTTCACTGTATGTGCACGCTTCTAGTGGAGGTGACACACTTCAATTTCCGTGGCAACCTAATGAGCTCCATCGTCGCCTCTCTAAGTAGGAAGTCTTGGGATCATGTAGGTGGCTTCCCTGTCGAGGATGTGTCATTTCCACACCGTGTCTAATCACCTGCCATACATACATGCAGTCGTCCGACAGGTGTCTAGACACATTGATCAAGGTCTTCCGAGCCGACAACACCGGCGAGGCATCGCTTGAGATCGTGCGGCTTCTCAATCGCATGATCAAGGAACGCAAATACAACGTCCATCCGGAGGTTTTGTCCTGCCTTCTTCACCTCCGCTTAAAGTCGGAGCTCGGTGTTCGAGCATCCGAAACCAAAGCAGATAAGGAATCGGGTGGTGGAGTAGGGAAGATGTTCTCCAAAGGTCGGGCCGCAGCGCGCCGAGCAAAGGGCAAGATGGTCGACCAGCCTCATCTGAGCAAGAAAGCAAACAAGGCGCTTAAGGAGCGGAAAGAGATCGAGAAGGAGATGCACGAGGCGGCTGCGGAAGTTGACAAGGAGGAGCGTGCGGCCAGGGTAAGTGCACTTCTTCCTCTATACGCTGGTACTAGCCCATTGCGATGGAATCTTCCCACCGCCCGCTCACACGAATTCGTGCGCTACGACTAACCATACTTGCCTCCGCCAGCATACGGAGACGCTCAAGCTACTGTTCGTGCTCTACTTCAGCGTACTGAAGACTCCACACCGGACACCGTTGCTGCCGGCGGCGCTGCGCGGTATCTCCAAGTTTGCGCACCTCGTCAACATCGACTTCTTCAAAGATCTCTTGCAGGTGCTCAAGACGCTCATGACCCGGGACGAGGAAGCCGCTGTTATTGTTGACACAAAAACGGACACGAGCCGTTCGTCGCCTGAGCCTGGCCCACAGGACAACATGCTGGACATCGCCACCGTACAGCATCAGCTCTTGTGTGTCGTGACAGCCTTCGAGCTTCTCTCCGGACAAGGTACGCACCCCATTTTCCTGGGCCCCTCTTCCCTATTATTCTCTGCCCCACCGACCGTGTGGAGCTCACCTCGCGCCTTCCCTTTCCGAATCAGGCGAAGCACTCGACATTGATCTCAGCGACTTCGTCAACCGCCTCTATGCGATTCTCCCGCGGCTCGCGCTCATGCCCGACATCGAGACGCCTCCGCCCGCCATACGGAGCGTGCGCAGCCCGCCCCCCAGTCGACCGCCGACGCCCTCTTCCGCGCGCTCCACCTCGTCTTCATCCCGCGCTCTGCGTCCGCTGCCCCCCCGGCTTGGCGATCCGCTGCGTTCGCGAAGCGTCTCCTCTGCGCCGCACTGCAGTGGCCCCCCGCGACCGCCGCCCGCGCGATCGAACTCGTCGCCGAGCTCGTCGAGCGCGATCCAAAGCTCGAGGCCCTCCTCTCGACCGAAGACCGCACGGGGAACGGGGTGTATCGGCCCGACGTGGACGACCCGCAGGTGTGCAATGCGTTCGGGAGCTCGTTCTGGGAGCTGCACACGCTTGCGAGGGAACATTGGGCGGAGCAGGTGCGGCTCGTCGCGGGAAAGCTTTTGGATTCTCATTCCACATCGTAACGTAGTTGCTATGTACTGGCGAAGCGCATGTTCCCGCGCGGCGGGGGCTCGTGTACATGGTAGAGAGGCATGTCATCACGGTCGTGTCCCTGCCACGCGGGGTGTGCTAGCGGTGGTGATAACGGCGAGATTGACTACGGAGGTAACAGCCAAACGTACAGGAAGAAGGGGGGATAGCTCGAAGGTGGTAGATGATACAGGATGACATTCTGGCGAGCTATATCTACAATGTGTTGCTTGGGACAGGTCAAAGATGCTACAAGGGGGAAGAGGAATCGTTTGTGACAACAGCATGTACAGAGCGAGGCGTAAAAAGCGACCGGTGAAGTGAGTGAACGACGGGCGCGCGAGGAGAGGAGCCGAGGCCGAAAGAGAGTCCTGCAAAGTCAATAAATAATTGCGCGGTATGGTCCGTTCGGCAGACAAATAAGGTATAAATACGCGAGCAAGTCCGCGCAAAAGAACAGAGTACGCTTGGACGGATTGAAATGATTCAGTGCGGTTAGGTGAGCGGAGAGGGGTCACTGGGGATGGGGATGGGAATTGGGATGGGGATTATGGAATCCGAAAGATGGGAGCGGAGGTGGATATGGGTAGATCGCGGCCATGTCCCCTCCGCCGCCGCTCGGGACGCTCGGCCGGGAGAATTGCGTCTGTGGCGCAGCAGGCGCGTGGGGGTACGCGTGCACATGAGGGAAAGAGGGCGAGTGTGGGGACACGGGTGGGGACGCGAGCAGCTGGAAAGAAGAGGAGGACGCGGACGAAGGCGCCCCTCGCCACGGATACTTTTGCAGGCCGATGAGCTCCATCGCTGGCGCTGTGCGCGCCGCGTCAGCTGTACGCTGAATGTGGTAGACGAGGACGGCCAGGACCTCGTTGTCTACAACGAGCTGTTGGGTGATGGTGCGAACTGCGGGACACAGTGCGCGTGGTCAGCCTGAGGTCGTTGCAAGCTCGCGTTCTGTGTAGGGAATGGGACATACCTGTTTCTAGCCAGTGACAGCGAGTTAGGGCAGACTCCGGCAGATATGCGTATGCCAACTGCGATGACGACGATTCGGTACCGAGGCCGAATTGGAGCTCCGGCACAGGTACCTGAGTGAACAGGCCAAGGTCCTGGGAGACGACCGTCCTGCCCGCCCCCCAGCTCTTCGTATGACACTTGGCGAGACTCGTCCATGGATTCGCAAAAGAGACCGCGCCATTGATTCCCTGAAGGTTCGGAGGACAGCGCAGGTCCGCGACGGGAGGCATGGTAACGCGGAAGTGGAGGAATGTGCGCATCGGCACCGGGGGAGCTACACCAACGTGCCGGTCGACGTCCACAGAGAGGGGAACCATGCCATCGGCCCAGAAATACAGACTAGATATCCGGTTGGGCAAGGATATGACGTATTCGGTTGACGACGGTGTTGGCAAGGTGAAGAGTGCCGGATCCATTGCAAGCGGTTCTAGTTTGACAGATAAAGGCGCGATTGGATGGGTGGTCTGTGGCCGTGAAGACATCTCAACGAAACCAGCGTCTGATAGATGAGCGGAAGGCAGTAAGCTCGAGAAGACGTCATCTACACCCAGTTCGGGAAAGGTTGTAGTGTGTGCAGGCGGTGAGAAGGAAGGATATGATGGAGAAATGGGCAACTCAGGCGAGAACTCGGATGTGGCGTATTCCGGTGTCGACGAGGAAGACGAAGATGCAGCAGATGATTCTGGGAGATCTAGCTTGCTAGTGGATGCAGAACCAGGAGGGGACGCGGAACCAGGAGGAGACGCGTGAGTACTGTTGTCTGTGTGCGCGAGGAGGCCGTCCTCTTGGAATAGTTCCTCGCCACCGGCAACGAGGTGAAATTCTGCGAGCGGTAATCAGCGATTGGGGTGGCGGTGAGAGCGGAAAGGGCAAACCTGGCTGTCCCCTCCACATGTTGCGAAGGACCTGGATGTGGCTCGCGACCTGTTTCTTGGTGCGCTCGATGCCATTCTTCTGTAAGTGGTCGACGAGGAACTGGTTGCGCCACCGACTGCGACCGCGGGAGTAAGTGGCCCACGGTGATTGCCAGTATTGGCGAAGACCTAGACGCGTCGGACGAGAGTTTTGAGCGAGGGGGGACGCGTCAAGTGAGGAAATTGATTAGTAGTTACATACCCTCGACAAAGATCTTCTCCACGTCTTTGGACCAGACTTCGCTGCCATCCTTGAGAAGTTTGTGGTGCTTGCGCGCGGGAGTGAGGTTGTCCTTTGCGGTGATGGACTCCATGCTGCTGTTGGTGGCGGAGGAGGAACGGGGAGGGGAGGGGGAGAGGGAGGCGAGAGTAGACTTGCGGCGGCGGTAAGCGGAGGCGACTTCTCTCCCCATGAAGGCTGTCGGAATCGCACGGAGGAGGAAGGAGGAGGATATGGAAGGTATAAAGGGGATGGGTGAGGGATGCCGACATAAAGCCGGAAGGGGAATATATATACTGGACGGGGCTGGAGGAAGAGCAAGAGAGATTATTAGAGCAGGTCGGCGCTGCGCTGAGAGCCGAAGCGACTCGTGATCCGGGAATGGCAAGCAAGGTCCGCTGATTGGGAGTCAGTCAAACACACAAAACAGCCCCTGAGCCTCCGTTTTAGCCTGAATTCGATCGGGGGTTAACGCCTTTTTGACAAACGCACAGGAATGGAAAGCGCACATTTCCAACAAATCTCCTTGCGCCCGGCCGTTCTCGGCCGTTTGTCGCCCGGCGTTCAAGTTGGACTAGTGCACGAAGGCGTTTGGACCCCAGACGTCGTCGGAAAGCACCCCGCGGCGTGAGTCCAGAGCGTGTATCAGATTGCAGTGTTCGACTGGGAAGACGTTCGGAAGGCGGGCAATGCACACACCCTTGCCGCCCATTCACACCCGTCGCCTTTGACACTTCCCGAAACGGAGGGCACATCGTGGGCACCGGCTGGGCAGAAAAGCGAACGGCCTGAATGGGATCCCAGCACCCAACAGACCGCCCACTCTCCGGCCGGTCTGATCGTCCTCAGTGTGGTCCGCGGCGGTAGAACAAAAGCGCAGGCGCGGACGGCTCTCGTGAGATCAGACAGGCCAGTGGTCGATGTACAGTGGCTGGCGGTGAGTAGACACGCCCCCTCCACGCGTCGTGGCAGATCGCCCTCGCCCGGATCCAAATCTGGCCTATTGCTCGCCTTCCCGGCAGCTGCGACCCCAGCATCAGTAGAGTTTGATATTCCAAACCCACGACCACACAACTCTGGCAGCCCCCGGCCATTCGGCCCTGTCTCCGCACCCACTCGCTCCATCGGTCCGACCACCGACCCGCCGACCACCACCAGCGCTAGATTGCCGCCGCTGTCCACAGCCTCCCGCTCGCCGTCGCCCACGATGAGCAAGCAAGAGTCGCTAACACACAAGTGGCTCCGCCAGAATCTTCAGCCATATGCTACCCCAGATGTCGTCTTCGCCCACGTCGACGCCGTCTTGTCTCGCCACCCTGCCATCCGGCCCAAGACAGACGTATACAGTCAGTCTCGTCTTCCTTCTGCACATGATCCGTATGCTCATCTGCCACTCATCTCAGCTTATGACGACGGACGGACCCAGCTCCTCCTCTGCCTCCATGGTCTCCTGCCAATGACCTTTCGCGGAGCATCCTATCACATTCCCATCGCTGTCTGGCTACCACGCCAGTATCCGAGGTTTCCGCCAATTCCATATGTCGTACCTACCGCTGACATGCTCATCCGTGCGGGACCGGAAATGGATGTCAGCGGCAGATGCTTCGTACAGTACATACGCAACTGGGAGCGCAAGAGCGAGGTTTGTCATCTGCAGTTCCCGCCCAAAGAATATCATCGCTCACTTTTTCCTCTCCAGGGCTGCAGTCTTGCTGCACTCCTTGAAAGCATGCAGGAAGCATTCTCTCGCGAGCCTCCAGTATACGCCAAACCTAAAGACGCTGCATCCACAACAGCACCCACGCAACCCGCCCGTCCTGTGTCTTCTACCACACCCGACTACTCTCATCGACCACCACCCCCGCTTCCAGGCAATCGGACCGATTCTCCAGCACCATCTTCACAGATAACGCCCGCTGCTGTACAGCCCGGAGGGCCACCCCCTTTGCCTGCCAAACCAGGCACACCCGCTGCTTCGAACACCTCGCCTTCGAGGACCACGTCCCTTCCACTCCCTCACGCCCTACACAACCAGAGTCAATCACCGACTATTTTGAGCTCTGTGCGTGCGCGTTTCGTGCTCTTGTCTTGTGTCATGGCGGAATCTGATCATATCTCCATGATCGCCGATTTGGACAGCCCGCTCTTGCGACGAGACCACCGCCACCACTCCCTCCGCAAGAAGTCGCCGGGCGTGCTCATTTGCAGAATTTACCGGTCCCACCCAGTTATGCGTCGCATGGCCATACGTCTGTTGACTTGGCTGCCAACACTCCGTTGTGGCCGGGGGGCGTCCCATCGAGTTCAACATACCAAGCTCGATCACAATCACCATATCGGGCAGTTGGCCCATCGCCCTCTCCCCCTCCAGCTATCTCTCCGTCGACGTCCGGGGTAGGTTCGCCAGCTGGATACGGAGGCTTCACCTACCATGCGTATCCTGGACATGGACACGCTCAGTCGCCGGCGCCGCCACCGCCATTTTCTGCTCCTCAGCCTACCGCTGGTGCGATGAGGGGTCCGCCATACGCTGCCTCCCCACTGAGTCATAGTCAGACTCAGGCTCTAGCCCCGCCGCCATTTCCACCAACATTCTCTCCTGCAGCACCAACATCAACGCCAGCTCCAGCGCCACCATCTGTGCCAGCGCCGGATCTGTTGGACGGAGAGGACTCTGGGACAGCAGCAGCAGCAGCAAGCCTATCGGCCTCTCCCCCACCCCCGGGTGCAGCCCACGCGCCGCCGCGCCCGCCGAATCCCGAGCTGCTGCGACTGCACGAGCAGGTGCACGCCAAGATTTCCTCAGAGCTCGCCTCGCTCTCGCAGGCGATGGCGCTCGACGCTGAGCGCCTGCGGGCGAATCAAACGGATCTGCTGGCGGGCGAGCCTGCCATAAGAGACGAGATGGCGAGGCTGGAGGCCGTCCGGGACGTCTGCCGTGGCGTGGCGGCGCGCCTGGAAGGGGTCGTCGCGGCCGGGGAACGGAACGTCGCCGAGCTCAGGCGGAAGGGCGACCCGGAGGTGGACGAAATGATTTGTTCGACGACGATTGTGTACAATCAGTGAGTGTCCGTCTCTTTCTACAAAATCTGCTCTTCGCCACGGGTTTTGCCCGAAAATGGTTCGCTGGCTGACTCTAACTTTGCGTGGCTCTGTGCATTCTGTTATGCTGTTTCTTTCCCACTGTGCTGACATCTCGCGTGCCGCCACGCCCGCTCCGTTCCTCCGCCTCGACACATGAATGTGCGACCCACGGCTGGTACGCGGAACGCACTATAGGCTCATCAACCTTGTGGCGGAAGATAACGCCATTGAAGACACGATCTATCACTTACACCGGGCCCTCAACACGGGACGAGTCGACCTCGAGAGATTCTTGCGGGTGCGTACTACGTCATCCATGATTGCGGAGATGACCCTCCCACCATTCTCTGCCTTGGCCTTGGGAAACGAGGAACCCACCTTCATAGCAGGCATATCTGCATGACAATCACCCCTTTGCTGAAGCGAGAACTGACAGACATCCGTCCCTACCACCAGGTAACTCGCGTTCTCGCCGAAGAGCAGTTCATGAAACGCGCCCTCATCGAGAAGATCCAATCTGGGATCATGCCCCCTGCCGCCAGTAGTGCAGACTGGCCTGCGCCTCAGGGATGGCGGTGAACGGGCCCACCGCTGGGCTGGTCCGCGCGGGTGCTGCATTTCGGACTTCGGACTCCCTGGGCCCATCGGGAGCGCCCGTAGCAGAAGGAAGGGTTGGTGGAAACACAGGAAGACACGAAACGACGCCAGGAAACGGACGCGACCCTTTCTTTAGCTGCGGACTTTCCGAGTTCTCGCCTCAAGTTCAGAAGAGAAGAGAAGTTCGAACGCTGGAGATAGCTTGTCCGATACGCCAGAGCTCTACGTTCTCTCATGGGCTGAGCCGCGGACGCAGTGCACGGCGATGGCGGATTACGATTGTACTACTGATCGGTGTGCGATAGAAGTGGAAGATCCAATGCAATATGTACGAACTTGCGCTTGCAGTGGGCTTCCTTGTCCCCTACCCCCCTCTTTTTTTGACTATTACGGCTCTAGTAGCGGTGTGCTGACCTCGAACGAAGCTTAGCGAGCCCCTCCACGACCCTAGGCTGAGGATCTGTCAACGTAACTCGATAGAACTGATTTAATTGCGCCTCCGTTCTTGTCTGCCCCCCCCCTCACCGTCCCGGTGATATGTATCCACCCGCGCAGCGTGTAAGCGGCGTCAGCCGTGAGCATGAAATGCGCACTGACGACGTGCCATCGGGGAGGCTGAAAGACGGATTGGAGTCTGAATGGCGCTGCGCGCTAGCAGCGGCTGGGAAGGAGCGGTGGCGCCGCGACTTGCGCATGCTCTTGTGTAGCCCTGCGGGAGTGTGCTTACATTCCTTGGGGGTTTCAATGTTTGATTCCTTCAAAGGTGTTAGTTCATACACCTGGCTGTGTGATGCGGGCCCAAGAGACGGCGGCGATGCAGTAGCACCGGGTCAGGGAAGTGGTGCAAGCTGGCAGGATGTCGGAGTCGTGCTCGCGGTCTATCAGTACCATATCTAGCCATCGCTTGGGCGATTATGTACATATACTAGTAACACACTCGATTGGCCAAATCACCCCAACCTTCGTCTGAACACATGGCTACCATACTCCCAGAGTTAGACGCTCGGGCGTCTCGCCCAAAGAATCCTACAGATGACTCTGGCCTAGAGGTCGGCCGCCAGACTCACGAGCTCACGCCCTTACCGTCATCCGAGCGATCGAGCGAGGCTAGTATTGCGTAGGGCATCCGTATCCCGTATCGTTCGGATCCTGGCATGCCTTGCTACCTATACTCAAGCTGGAAGTGGACGGTGGCGGCGTGATGATCAAGCTTCGAGTTGGAGTGCGACTCTAACTCCCAAGTCCGAGCCCGCTCACGCCTGTTCGCGTTCACTACTGGCTGCATCTTGTTTCACGTCCGGATAGCTCGGGGGTGTGATAGCGGGCGTCGTCGTGCGACATGCCCCCGTCCATGACTGACTCCACGATCATCCAGGGTGACTCGGCGTGCAGTCTGGACTCTGGATGTGTCTGATGTGTGTCGATTAAACCAGGGACCTGAGACTGCGCGACGGAGTCTGGGGCGCGATGATGATGTCGGGAGGGGATAACTAACTACTCACTGTGCCGCCGCCGGGCTACCCCACGGGATGCGCATCCAAGATGCCTCAAAGCTGGTCCCACAGAATTGAGCCTGTCCAGGCCGTCAAAAGTCTGGATCTCTGTCACTGTGGGGGAGTCGATACCGATGAGCGGGCTCCGATGCTCATAAGCCCAGACTGACACTGGCACCTAGCCCATTGGGCTGTTTGAATACTAAGCACTTCTTACCGGATGCATTTAACCCGTGAGCATGTGGCAAGAAGGCAACACAGAATTGATTCTGGATGCGCCGGTATTCAGGGTGGAAAGACACGGAACAGTGGCGGCCGTTGCGTTGCGTCCCAGTGCTGCGCTCGACATCCGTGGCCAAACATGACGATACACGGTTGATGAAATGCGGAACGGGTCATCGACGCTCCATACAGGGAGAACGCACCTAGCGTAGGTCCACTAGAACTCCAACAGCGTGCGTGACCGGACAGTACGACCAGTTACACGAAGGGTACCCATTCGCAGCAGACATGAAGAGACGTTAATTCATCCGAACCAATGCTACATAAGAATACACCTATAGATATCGTCATAAAGCAAGGAAAACATACGGATAGGAGAGGAGTTCCACGAGAGAAGACGACAAGACGATAGCAGTTTCTCGAGCAACATCGATAGAAATTAATGCATCGCGATCAGACGACAGTCAGGACAGGGGGACAAAGGGAAAGTCTTAAACAAGAAGGAAACTATCTGTACCACGGACACGGCGCACCGCGTTGTGCACAAAGTTCAGGCGACGATTCTCCCGCCCTCTCCGTATTCCAGCCTCTGAATGCCTGGAGTTCCCGGGACGAGTGTCTTCCCGGCGCTGCCGATCCATTGCCAGACCCGCTGCTCGTCTCCGCCGTCGACCTCTTGAAGGTTCGTTCGAACGTTCGTGTTCGCTTCAACAACTCTTTCGACATGTGACCACAACCGCTTCCGCTTGGATACGTCATGGACGTCCTGCAGAACTAGGTCGCGAAGCTGTAGAGAGGAGAGGTATGGTCTGGTGACCATCACGGGATCGGTGTGATGCGCAAGCTCCTGGTTACGCAGGGAATCGAGGGCGACAGTGACAAGAGACGCAACCTGTCTCTCCTCGATGGCCTTCTGACTCTGTCGGTGACGTACGAAAACAATGGAGAGTATCAAAGCAACGGTCCCTAGAGCGAGTTTCACCAATGAGTGCATGAACAGCATGCAAGATTTCGAGAGACGAAAGTACCTGCGATCGATCGCCACCATTCATGCCACGATTGCCTGGCTTTGACCCTGGCCGCACATTGCCAGCTCATGCTGGGTGTTTTATGTGCCAAGAAACGTTTGCCACTATGGTTGAGGGTCGCGTTAGTAATTATAGGATGAATGAATATATGAAAAAGACTGACGTAGGGTCTTCTCCCATGAAGACCCCTCCCCATTGCAGGAGTTGCTGAACGGCCTCGTTAAAAGTATCATCGAGTCTGGTCAGCATGTTTGGCTGGCATAGAGCGCTATCAGTCGTTTGTTCAGGGTCACCATTGCTATGAGCTTACTGGAGTCTTCTCCTTGATATGCTCTCGCAGCTTCTCGATTTCTAACCCCCAGCGCTGAGCCTCCGTTGCCTCATCACCCTCTGGAAGACCGACGCCTACGCCCTCACAGAGTCTACGACCCCGCTCGTTCGCAAGGATCGATTCGATGGCCTTCCCAAGAGCACCGATGTGACGCTTGCGTCGAGGATCCTCGACGCATCGAGGGGGAGCAGCAACCGGGCCAACGTATGGCATACCATCAAAATAAGAAATCACTCCATATAGGATATGCGCCAAGTCGAGAGCGGGAAACCTTGGAGTGAGACGTTCGAATGCATATAGGCCTCCTTCCTTCTCCACGGTAGGGACGGGGAAAGCGACAAGCAAGGGATGTGGGCGCAAAATGTAACCGTTGTCGCAGGTGATAGAGGATGGTGAGCAAGTGGCGTGCTTCGGGCAGGCCGTGCACTCGTTAGGTTGCACGTATGGAATAAGAGGTGGTGGAGGGCAAAGTTCCACGGTAGTACCGCCGGACGATGGCTGACCAGTGCTGGGTGTCGCAGTAGGAATTGGAGGGGGGACGGACGCCGTGGGTTCCACATCTACGAGATAAAGGGTCGTCCGATTCTCGCGGTTACAACCCTCAATAGCAGCCCTCCGGGTACGCAATCCGTCCAGAATCGCGTTGGTGCTCTTATCAGTATCGCAGAAACCGATTGCGGCAGACTCCTGCTGGTACTGATATACGAACCCGGAAGTAGAGAGAAGGAGAGCAGTGAGCAGGAAATTGAGGAGCCAGTAAGTACGAGGCGACTCTGATTGAGGCTCGCGCTTGACAAGCTGTCCTCCGTCTGCGATGCGCTGTGCGACCGCAGAAACGTTCTCGTCGTCGAACTCTTCGCTTAGCTGATGGTCATCCTCTTCTTCCTCTTCGTCTGCAGATGCATCAGCGCCTGCTTCTGCGATGGTATCGGCAAGACTGGGTAGCGGTGGAGCTTCCTCTTCCTCCAGGTCTGGGACAATCGAGAGCTGTCGTCTGACTTGAACGGTGGAGGGCAGGTCGAGTTGAGGTTCAAAGGCGCTTTGGGGGGTTTGACAGATGACGGTTCCCGTTCCTTCCCTTTGTCCTTGATGGGGGTTGATACCTGCGGTGGGGCAGACATGGACTTACGTGACTTGGGAGCTGGACGCCCAGAAGCCGAGGATTTCCTGACACGGGTACGGACGGGGGAAGGACGCATTGGCGAAGATGATTCCGCACCAGACTGGAATATATTGTTATCCTCCCACCCGGATTCGGGATCTTCTGTCGTTGGTCGCGATACGCGTCGGGCCTGCGTACCAGCTTCTGCGACCTGTGAGCAAAGGGTGATGAGTAACTTGTAATGAGCATCATGTCCCTTGCATACCGTCTTTCTTGGCCTCCCGACCTTGCGTATGACCGGCTCTTCTTCCGGTTCACTTTCTTCGACCAGCGTTGGTTGGATGGGTTGTGCACCCTTCCTCCTGGAGGGTCCGCCCAAGGAGGGCTCTGCGGAAGCGCGTCGACGTTTGGGCTGTGTCACAAGGGTGGTTAGGTTTTGTTCACACGGCGAGACTAAAAGACGCGGAGGCTCACTGGAATAGACGGTTCTTCGGGTGGTTCCTCGGGCGCAGGGGTCTTCGAGAGACGACGCGATCGTCTAACGGGCTAGATGAAAAAGCTATTGGCCCCCGAGTCCGCGAGGGAGACATAATGAACGCGCACCTTCTTCTCCCCGAGAGGTCTCCCTGTCATGCCATCGGTAATACCATCTTCACTAGCCTGACTATTCTCGCGTTTGATGCGCTCCCTGGCAAACTTCTTCGCCTTGGGCTTGATTTCAGAGTTGAAGAGATCAACGAGTTTGGTCTTATTGTACTGAGTAGGGTATTTGACGTCGTGGTGCGCGAGCACACCAAGGAGCTGCCCAATTGTGAGCGTGGATGGGTTGAATTCTGGTTTCAGGTAGTCTCCTAGGGCGATGACTTGAGATGTGTTGAGGCGCGTCGTCATGCTGGACGAAGGCGCGCAGGTGTCGCGGAGGACGGCAAACGGGAGAGCGGGCCTTGCGGGGAAGCGCGAGGGAGGATGGTGTTCGTGTTCAGGTTGCGACGCGCCCATGTTCCCACGCGTGACTGGCGATAAACAAACACGCGACTACACGCCTGTCACGTGCCTCGCGTGCCAGATGATGCCTAGATGTTGCGTTATCTGATAACGAGTCACTACTGCGCGCAGCCACAACTCTTCGGCCTTGTCGCTGTCGGCGACTCGGATTAGCACCTCCTGAGACTAGTTAATGACTCCATCTAGGCCCTCGTACGATGCGATGATTGGCCCCAATGGCTGACTTCATCCATGATCATACGGCCCGTCGACAGGTATATGAACGAAACATACTGCGAGTCTCAGCCCGGATTCGTGAACTTATCCCTCCGCATTATGTCTCGTCAAATCAACGAAGAGTGGATCCGCTCGGACTTGTACCACAACTCGTACCTTATTTCGGACGATGACGCGCTCGAGCATGCGAAGGTGAACAGTACGGAGAATGGCCTTCCTGAGATCGCTGTGAGCGCGGCGCAGGGCAAGTTGCTGAACCTATACGCTCGCTCCATCGGTGCGAAGAGGATCCTTGAGGTCGGAACGCTAGGAGGGTGAGTTTCACCGATTTCCCAGTATTTGTTTACCGTACTAACCTTACTACCAGGTACTCGACGATTTGGTTGGCGCAGGCCCTCCCTGCGGGCGGCGAGGTCGTGACCTTCGAATTGGAAGAGTTGCATGCGAAGGTACTTACCATGTCCTCGTCGTCAAGGAGAGGCTTGATTTCTAATTGAAGACTGACCACGATCTCTTCCATAGGTAGCCCAAGCCAACATTGACTACGCCGGAGTTACCTCCAAGGTCAAGATTGTTCTCGGTCCCGCCGCAGACTCGCTTGCCAAGGTCCCGTCCGAGCCGAAGTTCGACCTCGCATTCATCGACGCAGACAAACCAAGCAATCTCACCTACCTGCTCGAGGCCGAGCGATTGGTACGCAAGGGCGGTGTCATCGTGCGTGCACTTCCATTACCAAATATCCCATCTATATGCGATTCTGACGTTCGTGAAATCTCCTCTGTCGATTCGCAGATTGTCGACAATGTCGTGCGCCAAGGTCGCGTGGCCGATCCCGAGTATAATGACGAGAGTGTGGAGGGAGTACGCAAGCTCTTAGAACATATCAAGACCGACACGAATGTGGACGCCACTACCATTGGGACCGTCGGGGAGAAGGGCTGGGATGGCTTCTTGTATGCTGTCCGTCTGTAAGAAGTTGAAGACATACGGGCTGCAGTAACACAAATATCATGTGAATGCTGTATGTGTAAGCGTCATTGGCCCCGCATGACTGTGGTCTGAATGGTCAATTACGCGTATTAGGATGACCGTCTGCTGTGTGACCTGGCAACGCACCCCTCTTGAAAACCTTTCCTGCACTAGATGCACATCGTCCATATGTTCTCGTGGGATTGCATGATTAATACGACTATAATATGAGTGGTGGGTACAATTGGTCCTTGGATTCCAATAGACGAGTCATCCCTAACCGCGACCCCACCGCACTCTTACGGCGAGCATCTTTGCCCTTCGAATCAGGATGCAAATGGGTATGTATGCCTAACACTTGACTTTGACTCCCAGAAGGCATCATCCGACTCTCGCACCTACCGGTTCGCAAGCCCACTGATCCGATACGCATTCCTTGCCCGAACCCACTCGAACGACATGAAGAAGCGCATGAACAGGTTCCGGAGCTTGACAGGGTGGTACGGGATGATCCCGAGGAACCAGCACCACCTGTTCGGAAGTTCCATCATGCCCTGCAGCCCCTTCACCAAATTGATGACCGTCAAAGCCCTCTCGTGTCGCTCTGTACCCCATGCACTCAATGGCGCCTCGAGCTTGTCGCGCGACACTGACGATGAAGACGAAGATGCGGATGCGGATGCGGCGTGCACGTACGTGGTCAGGAGGGGGCGAGCCGAACAGCGTCGCGGATACCGAGGTTCATGCCCTGGCCGCCCATCGGAGGATGGATGTGCGCCGCGTCACCAAGGAGGAACACCGGTCCGCCTTCTGGCTCATCCGGTTGTCGGGGAGGGACGTGCGTGTAGCACCGATCAGCGATTGCACAGTGCGTGCGAAATCGGCTCGCCCAAAGCGTATTCTTAATTTCGACGCGCGGAGTGCCCTTGGGGAGGACGCGGTTCGGGCCCCAGGCGTCGAGCATCTTCTGGATGTACTCGGTGTCAGGCTTGGCTGGGGGCTTGCCGAACGCGGGGTGGATCGCGCCTGCGACGCGGTAGATGGGGTCCATGGTGTCGCGTGGGTAAGAATCGTCGGGGAGCTTGACGAAGAGGACACCTTGGGAGTCGTTGGACACGATGACATTGATCGCGTCGCGGTGGAAGGGCGGGGCGGGGGGCGGATTGGAGACGGTTATGTCGGCGACGAACATATTGGCGAGCGCATTGTCGTCCTTGTTCGCGTTGACTTGCCCACTCGGGTCTGCCCATCCGATGTTCACGAGCCTGCGAACCTGCGTGAGAAGCGGAAGAGTCAGGCGCTTCGTGTTGAACAGGATTTGCGAGGAGGCTTACGGTGGAACGCGATCCGTCCGCACCTGCCACGCAGCGCGTGCGCAATATATGGCCGTTCTCGAAGACGACGTCAGTGAGGGTGTGGTCCTCTACGTTAGGCCTAAGGTCGATGACCTTGTGTGGCCGGTAGACCTTGATCCCGCGCTCCTGTGCCGCAGCTGCGAGAATTTTCTCTGTGATGTGTTGCGATATGTCGAGGATGTACGGATACTTAGTGTACTTGGCTAGCGGGGTGAAGTACGCCGTCTCAATTGGGCCGTTCGCACCGTCCAACCAAATGGTTGTTCTGGGGATTTGCGAACCTGCCGCAACAAGCTGCTCCGCCACGCCAATCTCTTCGACTGCCTGATGACATGTACATCAGTATAAGCTTGCATATCATTCAATATACATGCTTACGTACCTCGATAGTGGCAGCATGGACTGCAACTGCCCGCGAGCTATTCTCGCCTTCAGCGACGGCGTCCACGACAACCACATCTGGACAGCCGTGCTTGTGGAGCGCCAACGCGAGCACAAGGCCAGTTGGGCCGCCGCCCACAATAAGGACCTGTGCCGAGTCGGGTAGCGACATTGATATGTGTGTAGAGTTGACGGCGGATGCTCTCTGTGTCAATCGGTGTTCTGATAGCGGGCAGTTAGCCTAGGATGAGGTCCTTTATACGTTAGACGTTCGGCGTGGGATTCCTAGTTCACCCGAGAGCAGGAAGGAACTACTCACCGGCGCTATATCGCTGCACCGCCACTCGTGCTGAAACATGTAGTGTTTGCATTGCCGGTCAGTATGCGCGTGCTTGTTCGGGGAAGTTCCGCCTATGTTCACCTCAGGTTCACCTGATAAGTAAATCCAAGCGTCATTTGCCAACCTTTTCCTAGGAAAGCCTCGGGTCGCGTACCTTTGCATACCCGGCGCCTCGTTTGCATACCCATGAGTCGACCAGCGCTCCGACGCATTCAAGCATGCACATTGTACATGTGACATGGGGACCACGAACGAGATGTCCGCACACGCTGAATGCGACAGAAGGATAGGGTCACATACGCTGATTGTCACTCTAAATGCTGTAAGCGTACAGGAGCAACCCATGAATATACACTACGAGCGATAGCCAACACAACCAAACCCTCCTTCACGGGTTCCCTAGTCCACTGACTTGATATGCGCTCTTGGCCTTGAACCAGTCAAACGAAGTCATGATGCGTAGCATCGTGTTCCGTAGCTGTGCGGGGTTGTACGGAACAATTCCCAGCAGGCGTTTCTGCTTGTTGGGGAGCCACAGGAGGCTCTGTAGGTTCTTCACCATCCCGATGACCTTCAACGCCTTATTGCGACGGTCCACAGCCCAGTTCTTCAGCGGCGCCTCAAGCTCCTGCCGGCTCTTGGTAGAAACGCTAGAAGATGCTGAACGAATGTACTCGGCGAGGAGGGGGGCGAGCCGTACACCGTCGCGGATCCCGAGGTTCATGCCCTGTCCGCCCATTGGAGGGTGGACATGCGCTGCGTCTCCTAGGAGAAACACGGGACTGCCTTTAGCGACCTCTTTGTTCTCGCCGGGGATAGGGACGTGTGCGAAAAAACGTTCTGATATCGAGGAGTGCGTGCGGAATCGGCTCGACCAGACAGTGCGCTTGATCTCAAGGCGGGGGGTGTCCTTTTGGAGGACTGTGTTGGGACCCCATTTGTCCAGCAGGTCCTGGACGTACTCGATATCGGGGTTGCTCGGGGGTGTACCAAGGGAGGAGGGGATCCCACAAGAGATACGATGAACGGGATCCGAAGTCTGGTTGGGGTAGGGTGAACCTGGAAGCCGTATGAGGAGAAGAGCGTTATCGTCCGAGAGAACCAGGTTGATGGCGTCAGAGTAGAGGGGTGCTGAATTGAGGGTAACGTCGGCGATGATCATGTTGTTGAAGGCCTCATTGTCATCCTTGTTTGCCTCTACTTCACCAGTCGGATCGCCCCAGCTGACACCGACGAGACCCCGAACCTTTCATGAGAGGTTCAGTAACGGGTCTGAACAAGTAACATGGTAACTTACGGTGGACCGTGAGCCATCTGCACCCACAACAGTGCGTGCGCGTACTACGTGATCATTCTCGAAGATGACGTCGGTGAAGTTTGGATCGATGGCGTTAGGCTTGAGGTCTACGACCTTGTGCGGTCGATGAACGGTGATGTCTCTCTCTTCGGCGACGTCCCGGAGAACCTTTTCTGTCACATGTTGCGCAACTCCAAGGATGTAGTTGTACTTGGTGCTTTTCGAAAGCGAAGCAAAGTGCGCGATGTCCATCGGGGCAACGCCATTCATCCACACGCTGGTCCTGTTGAGCGGAGTCCCCTCCTTGACCAGCAGATCAGCGACACCTATGGTCTCTAGTGCCTAGATGCGTGAAAATCTTAGCGAGTCACGCGCACCGGGACGAACGCGAGCATACCTCGACAGTGGCTGCATGTACTGCGACTGCTCGTGAAGTGTTCTCGCCGTAGGGAGCACTATCTACGACTACGACATCGGGGCACGCATTCTTGTGGAGAGCTAGCGCGAGCACTAGGCCAGTAGGACCTGCGCCAACGATGAGGACGTCTGCGGTGTCAGGAAGAGGCATGGAGATGTGATGAAGGCGTCGCGTCCATAAGGACTTTATGCGTAACGCGCCGCTGCGGTATGCGAGGAAGTCGACAGGCTGAGGGGGACGTCGACATAATCCAGGCTTAGTGTCAGCAAGAAGGCAAGATTATATGTCAACAAGGCAAGAAGCGTGCATTGCGACTTGTACAGTGGCAGCCACTCTGGGGGACAACGCAGTCCTGCACAGCCACGCGTCTCCGTTCTCCGGCCTCTCGCGCTTCGCCTACAAGCGCGTGGATATTCTTTTCCTTGCTCCCCGCCGTCATCCTCCTCGATGAGTGCAGTCACTGTCTCCTGCCAGTCCTCCAACTGCCCCAACGGCCATCCACCCTCGCGTCTCGAGTGTCCTACCTGCAACAAGTCCGTGCTGTCCTCTGCCGCTATCTCGACCCGTTCTCACCGTCTGTCGCATCAGGCTTGGGATCAAGGGATCCTTCTTCTGCGGTCAGGATTGCTTCAAAGCTAACTGTATGTGCATTACTACCCGCCTTCTGATCACTGCGAACTAACCGAACACCCAGGGGTAATCATGCCGATCACTTTCACGAGATCCAGTGCAATAGTTGACTATTTCATCCGAAGAAAACGCATAAGATTGTCCATGACCTCGCGACCCCCAAACAGCCGCTGTTGAACGGTCCGAACACCAACAAAGGTACGCGTATCCTGATATTGTCTGTGATATCTTCATCCGAGCTCCCGCCTCAGACGGAACGTTCAACCCGTTCGGAAACTTCAACTTCACTGGCACTATCCGTCCCGTCTACCCGCTCTCTCCGAGGCGAACAGTCCCTGCGCACATTTCACGCCCAGACTATGCGGAAGATGGTATGCTGCGACGCGTGCTATACGCTGTTCCTCGCGCTATGTAAGTCTATCAGCTCACATACTGTCCTCATCGCCTATGTCCAGGCTACCCGACGTCTGAATCAAGACGAGCTGGCCAGCCCCCGAAGATTCTGTCTCCAGAAGAGCAAGACACAATGCGATATGTTTGCAGAGTGAGTGCCACTTCGTCTCTGCGACGCCCCGCTCTCAAGCACGCCGTCAGCCGTCAGTCGTCTGCTCCTTCTGACCACACCCTGTGTTTGGCTGTCGTGCATATAGTTGGGTAGAGAGGTTCTAGACATAGCTGCTGCTGCGGTCCGCCCTGGGATCACCACGGACGAGATCGATGCTATTGTCCATGAAGCTACCATCGAGCGGGACGCGTACCCGTCTCCATTGAATTACCGGAACTTCCCCAAATCGGTCTGCACGTAGGTATACACCATACGTTTAACTTTGGATAGGCTCTGACCACACCTCTCAGCTCCATCAACGAGGTGATTTGCCATGGGATACCTGACAAGCGTAAATTGCAAGAGGGCGATATAATCAATATAGGTTTGCGTTGTATGATTGATCCTCATCGTATCCAACTCTTACCCTTGCGTGAACAGACATCTCCCTTTACAAAGATGGTGAGACCACACCTCGCTCTGTGTTGTCATCCGGCTAACACTATTTCTCAGGGTTCCACGCAGACCTGAACGAAACCTACCCAGTAGGCCGAGTCGACGACGACTCGAAGCGGCTCCTGCGCACAACCCGCAAATGCCTCGATGAGGCCATCAAGCTCTGTAAGCCCGGTGCGCTCATCCGCGATATAGGCAAGACCATGTACGTCCCTCTTCATCCCAGACGGCGATCCCGCGTGCGCGCACGGACCCAGTCAATGAACGTCTGTCTGTCTGCAAATTCCGCTGGGATGTGCTAACTACCGCATCCACACCAGCGAGCCGATCGCACGACAGAATGGCTGCTCTGTCGTGCGCACGTACTGTGGGCACGGCATCAATGACCTCTTTCACTGCACTCCGAATATACCGCACTACGCGAAGAACAAGGCGATCGGGACCATGAAGCCCGGCATGACTTTCACCATTGAACCTGTACGTCTGTCCGTCCCGGTACCGCCAAACGCGCGTGGTCGCTGACAGCGTGTGTTTCCTGTTGCGTATCATTATAGATGATAAATTTGGGCCACTGGGACCTCGAACACTGGCCTGACGACTGGACAGCAGTCACAATCGACGGGAAGCGCAGTGCCCAGTTTGAAGAGACCCTTTTGTGCGTTCCCATCAACTTTGCTTCTCCCGCTTTCCACTGATGGTCGTTATAGGATCACTGAGACCGGGGTCGAAGTGCTCACTGCGGGGAAGCCCAGAGAGGATTTGCAATAAGTGCAACTGTCGGTGGTTGTATATTCGTACCCTGTATCGCACGCCATTTGCTTGGCTATCGTGACATGGGTGTGGTGAAACGGATGGATCAGCGAGACACTGTATACGCGAGCGAGCACATCGGACGGAAGCCTACACGCTCGACGTTTCGCGGAGGTGTTGAAGGTCCGCATACGAACTACCTGACCGGCTCGAGAACGACAGTCTGTCGTCACCGGAACGATGAGGTGTTGATGATGCTGACGGGGCTGCCGCTGCATGAAGAGGAATATTCCCTGTGTGCCATACAATGTTTTCAGGTTTCTGCACACAGTCTTGCACATGAAGGCTCTGGGAAGGCTCATGCTGTACTCACTCGTTACCTTGCTTGGCCGTACAATTTCTCCAACCTCTGGCCCCATCGTTGAAGCCAGTTTCATCCAATTCAGCAGCGCCTAAGCGATCAAAGACCCTGTCCGTAGGGAGTACTTGCATCTGTTAATTAGCTGCAGTGGACTGACCCTTCCAGAGTTGACAATAATTGCAAGTTACTTGCACTATGTAAACATAAATACTGCAGACCTAACCAGGTACATGTACAGATGTACAGAGATCAACTGCCTGTCACCTTGGGAACAAAAGGGCATGCAGAAGGTTCAAGGGGAGGCTTTCGGAGGCTCGCACATGGAATGCGTGTCTTCTTACTCACGCGTCTCTTCTTACTCACGCGTCTCTCTCCCTCTCCGGGCAAAGCTCCGCTCGCCCTCATCGTCTCCCTGGACAACTCACACACATGCGTCTTCAGGTCACTGGTCTAGCTGTGCTCGGCCTCGGCTATCTCTGGTGTCTGGTGCTGGCGACTACTTGTGTATATGCAATGCCAACTTCACTTCACGCAAAGCCCTTGCGAGTCATGAAGCGACTTGTTCCAAATCCCAGAATGGCGCCAATGTCACTAGTTTGTTCAACCGCAAACTGGCGCAACAGAAGACACGCGCAGCAAAACGTCACTTCCGCAGAACACTAGTAGAATTCACCTGAAGGATGTCTTTGACGGACGTGATGTACGAGTAACACGTAGGCAGTATGATAACATACACTTGAGTCATTTTTACTGTGCTACAGGGACATGCTGATCAGAAAAACAAAAACGCAACATACAGGCGAGGACGTCAGCATGAACCAAGGGGCTAAGCAAGCTGTCCCTCAGCAGCCATCTTCCGCTTCAAAAGCTGCACCCGCTCCTTCTTGTTTCTTACTAGGGTCCACTCCAGGTTGGTGTACCAGTCATTCTTAAAGAGTGGCCTCCACTCCCATTTCTTGCCGAGACTTCTCATAAAGCCCGATACACGCGCCTTGTCCTCCCTAGGCGAACGCATCACGACACCTAGTTCGATGAACTTGACGTAGATCTCGAGCGAGACATGTGCGTCCGCAGGGTTCCCATCGTCATAAGGGCGATGAACAGGGTAGTAGCCCATTTGCGAGGGTGCACATCACCGGCACGACGTCGACGAAGTGTGGATCGTGCGTATGATGCACTCGCGCACCCCCCTCGGATGCCTCCTAGCCTTCACGCAACATCTTGTGCTTCGCTTCTCTTCGATACTGTTGAGCACGCGGTCGAGCGGGAGGAACACCATGTTGGTGTAAGTGAAGGTGAGTGCAGAATTCACAAACCCGTCGGGGCCCGGAGGACCGTACTTGAGCGGAACGAGGCAGAACTGGGACCCGTTGGCTTGCAAGAACTTGTCGGCACCTCCAAAAATGGATATCTTAGACTGAATAATGCCCTGCAAGGCCGGGCGGTGTGCCTCGGTGAAGTCACGAAGGAGGGACTTCATCTCAATGAGGTTGGTTGGGTATCCCTGCAAAGGATCTCGGGAGCGTTGGCGATCCGTTCTTCGCTCTCGCGCTGGAATTTGCACATGAGTCTACATTTCGCCACAAGTATCAGAAGATGACAGATGGAGTATTTTGACGACCTACTTGCGCTGGGGTCACTGTGCACGCTGACACTCCTCGCTGCAGTAGAGCGCGATCCCGCAGCCCTTGCAAACTCGGAAATGCTCATCGTCCTATCACAGTTCCTGCACCTGCCCGCCTTGATCAATTAATAATGTGTGTGGTCGAGAACTCAGACGGATGTAGAGAGGTTTCCCACGCCACGATTGCAGTCGAGTTTCGGTCCAATTCCCGATCTCCGCCCACGTGGACGCTTCACTCCGAGCGTGTCACGTGCTTGGGCGATAGATCACAAACACGGCGGGCAATTCCCCATTTTCTTCCTTAGAGAGTCAGAAAAGGCGCGACCATGGGTCAACTTTTCTTCTGCACGTGGTCAAAATGCGGAAAATGCGTGAAATAGGCACCGAATAGGTTTCCTTTTCGTGATATTGGAAGAAAAGGCAATGAATAGGTGTCTAGTGGTCACGCCTTTTCTTTCATAGAAAATGTAGAGTTGCCCGCCGTGAAATTTACGACGGAGCTTGAGTTCCCATCACGCCCATCACCGAACAGGCTAGGGACGAGCTTTTTTCTTTTGGAATTCGATTAATTGTCCACGGGCGGAGCCCATGTTGGACGCTACACTATAAGTATGTAGCACCCCAGTGTGCAGGGACAACCTTAGTGGCCGTCCTGGTTGGAGGACTTGAGCCTACAGGAAGCTGGCTGCACCTGGCCCAGAGGGTGGCTGTGCGATGCGAAGCTGCATCGAGGGATGTTATGTCAGAGTCCGATCCCAAACCTACAGCCAGTATGCATAGTTTTCAACAATCAGAGCAGTACATGCGAAGATGGGCCGATGGTGTCAAGCCCGAGGCCTGAGGCGTTTGGGGGACACATCAGTTCCTTTCCAGAACCTGAGGACTTGTTTTGAAGCAGGATTAATACGATACAGACGGCAGTGTGGATCATCACCGTGTCGTGAGTCCAAAGTACAGCTGAATGCCGATCCTTTGAATAGGTGGCGCGACGATTCACTGTATTTCAGCCCTTCCCATGTACCCTGAGCGAGACGCGGTGTTCTCAGTACGATCTGACGTATCCATCGACTTTACCGTAGTTCCTTCGATACCCCTGTTCCAGGGTTGTGCGGACGGGTATGTACTCGGATCATCTGGGTTCTAGAGAGTAGATCAGTGTGAGCATGGTCCTGGCAGTTGCGAGCTTTACTCCCCACTCACGTATAGGACGACCTTCTCCGACAGAGCATGGGGTCCTTCAGACTCATAGCGATCAGAGCTGGTAACTACCGCGCCAGACTTGTTAGGGAGCCCTCTGCGTCGACGGAAATACAGCCACACTCCTATTCCGAGGAGAAGTAGGATTGCAATGCCTCCGATAGTACCGCCTACTGCGGGACCGATGACACCCCTGCTTTTTGGTGGTCCGGAGTCGCTCAGGTCAGCAGTAGGGGTCCCGGATACCGATTGACTCGATTGGGAGGGGGTTAGGCCAGATGAACCTGACGATGTTGAGTCCAAGGTAGACGAAGCCGACGTTGACGTCTGAGTGGCGGAGTGGGTGCTCTCCGGGAGACCTTCAAGTGAATAAAATGAGATCCCGTATCGACAGACTCAGAATGCCAGCCTAGACACTGCACTCACCTTGCTGTGCTATTGCAAAGGCCGCTTTCTCGTCCCATCGTCCCGGAGTGCCCTAATTATGACTGTCAGCAGAACCCCTACAGGATATGACATGTTCGGGAGCAGCTTACCATAAGAGGAGCATATGCCCAAGCGGGGATAGCAGTGTCGAGTAGTATCAGGCTCTGAGGATACCTGCTTACGTAGTCAGCGGAACATGCCATCGTAGAGGGGAGAACGTAGGGCAACGTACGAGCCAATCATGGTACTTTGGCAATTTACACTGAACTGGGTCCAACTGGATGAAAGGATCGTCAGCTAGCCCATTCGTGCAGGCTACAGACCTAGGTGCGTGCGTACTTCGATATCCCTAGATTGTCGGTGTGCCCTTGACACCATGCGCAAGCGGCAGTCGTCGAGTACAAGACCGTGTTGCATTGACACTGGAGAAGGTCGCTTCCTTCGCGCGGCCCAGTATAGTATGTCCCGTCCTGCAGCGGCCCTATTATGTTTAACCCTGAAGGACTCGCTGAGCATCGCCACATCGAGAGGAACGAAAATGGTGTGGAGTCACCTTGAGGCTGACACGGAACGTTCAACCACGCGGATATCAGGCATGGTGTCTGTCCTTTCGAGTTCTTCATCTGGCTTTCCTTGTTAATACTCAGCTTTACGAAGCCCAAACAGGGCATACATACCCAATCGAATTCTGCAAGACATGTCGCACTCGTAGATGCCTCCTGTGCGCGCGCCAGCAACGACGAGGTCGATAGGGCGATAGCAAGGGACAGGATGAACATTGTGGAAAATTGTAAGCACGTGTTCTGTGAGGGAGTAATGACAGTGTGGGGGAGGGTGAAGGACAAGATGCCGAACGTATACGTACCGATATATATACCGTGCGGAAGTGCTACACTGATATACTTCGTCGCATTGCCTTCAGGGCTAGCGAGAGGTCGCTACAGAAGTCCGCCAAGCTAGGCTACTATCAGCGTTTCGGATCAAGCTCCGTCGCGCCACTGCAAACAGTTGCTCAAACCTGGGTGCGCTTTTGCTGGGTGTGATAATTCGAGACGATATCATTCCGTGAGGTTTGGTCAGGATGAATAGATATCATGGCGAGATGTAGTAAGGTAGGAGGCGTGCAATGCTACTACCCATCGAGTCGGCATCGACTACTAAGTAGTACTAATTAATAGTCCTCCGACGGCGGATCAACGAGGACCGAGTCCTGCACAGCCACACTCCTCCGACGCCAGTGCGCCTGGGGCGCTGATCATATTCTATCTCTCCCGCCAGCATCCTCCCCGATGAGTGCAGTCATCGTCTCCTGCCAGTCTTCAAACTGCCCCAACGGCCATCCACCCTCGCGTCTCGAGTGTCCTACATGCAGCAAGTCCGTGCTCTTCTCTGCCGCCATCTCGACCCGTTCTCACCGTCCGTCGCACCAGGCTTGGGATCAAGGGATCCTTCTTCTGCGGTCAGGATTGCTTCAAAGCTAACTGTATGTCCACTGCTACCCACCTTCTGATTATTCTGAACTCATCGATACACAAGGGGTAACTATGCCGAGTACTTTCACGAGATCTAGAGAAATATTCAACTGGTCCATCCGAAGAAAACACATAAGATTGTCCATGACCTCGCGACCCCCAAACAGCCGCTGTTGAACGGTCCGAACATCAGCAAAGGTACGCGTCTGGTGATGATGTTGTCTGTGGAACCTTCATCCAAGCTCCCACAGACGGAACGTTTAACCCGTTCGAAAAGTTCGAATTCACTGGCACCGTCCGTCCCGTCTACCCGCTCTCCCCGAGGCGAATAGTCCCTGCACACATTTTACGCCCAGACTATGCAGAAGATGGTACGCTGCAACGCATTCTATACGCTGTTCCTCGCGCTATGTAAGTCTATCAGCTCACATA
The DNA here is from genome assembly GCA_022606135.1 of Fomes fomentarius. NCBI lineage: Eukaryota > Fungi > Basidiomycota > Agaricomycetes > Polyporales > Polyporaceae > Fomes > Fomes fomentarius. Next base: position 1,411,246 of record JABYQN010000001.1, read on the forward strand.
CTGTCCTCATTGCCTATGTCCAGGCTACCCGACGTCTGAATCAAGACGAGCTGGCCAGCCTCCGAAGATTCTGTCTCCAGAAGAGCAAGATAAAATGCGATATGTCTGCAGAGTGAGTGCCACTTCATCTCTGCGACGCCCCGCTCTCAAGCACGCCGTCAGCCGTCAGTCGTCTGCTCCTTCTGACCACACCCTGTGTTTGGCTGTCGTGCATATAGTTGGGCAGAGAGGTTCTAGACATAGCTGCTGCTGCGGTCCGCCCTGGGATCACCACGGACGAGATCGATGCTATTGTCCATGACGCTACTATTGAACGGGACGCGTACCCGTCTACGTTGAATTACCGGAACTTCCCCAAATCGGTCTGCACGTAGGTGTCCAATATCCTACAACCACATGGCTTCTAATTCTAGCTTCAAGCTCCATAAACGAAGTTATTTGCCATGGGATACCTGACAAGCGTAAAATGCAAGAGGGCGATATAATCAATATCGGTTTGCGTTTTGTTCTTGATCCTCATCGTATCCAACTCTTACTCTTGCGTGGTCAGACGTCTCCCTTTACAAGGATGGTGAGATCACACCTCGCTCGAGCTGTGTTGTCATTCGGCTAACACTATTTCTCAGGGTTCCACGCAGACCTGAACGAAACCTACCCAGTAGGCCGAGTCGACGACGACTCGAAGCGGCTCATGCGCACGGCCCGCAAGTGCCTCGATGAGGCCATCAAGCTCTGTAAGCCCGGTGCGCTCGTCCGCGATATAGGCAAGACCATGTACGTCCCCTCATTCATCTCGGACGGCGGCGGTCCCGCGTGCGCGCACGGACCCAGTCACTGAACGTCTGTCTGCAAATGCCGCTGGAATGTGCTAACGTACCCCGTCCACACCAGCGAGCCGATCGCACGACAGAACGGCTGCTCGGTTGTGCGCACGTACGGCGGGCACGGCATCAACGAACTATTCCACGGCGCCCCATCGAATGTGCCACATTACGCGAAGAACAAGGCGATCGGGACCATGAAGCCCGGCATGACTTTCACCATCGAGCCTGTATGTCTGTCCGTCTCGGTACCGCCCTACGTGCATGGGTTGCTGACATCGTGTATGTCCTGTTGTAGATGGTTAATTTGGGCCACTGGGACCTCGAACACTGGCCTGACGACTGGACAGCAGTCACAATCGACGGGAAGCGCAGTGCCCAGTTTGAAGAGACCCTTTTGTGCGTTCCCATCAATGTTGATTCTCCCGCTTTCTACTGATGGTCGTGATAGGATCACTGAGACCGGGGTCGAAGTGCTCACTGCGGGGAAGCCTAGAGAGGATTTGCAATGAGTGCAACTGTCGGTGGTTGTATATTCGTACCCTGTATCGCACGTCGTTTGCTTGGCTATCGTGACGTGTGGTGAAACCGATGGAATAGCGAGACACTATTCCTGAGCGAGCACATCAAAAAGAAGCATACACAACATGCCCGAGTGAGCATGCACAACACCATCCCACACCAGGTACGGTAAGAGACCAAGAGTATATCAACGTCCACCACGCAGTACTAAGTCCCCAGCAACAACAGCCGCCAATGTATCATGGCGCACCATCAAGCACTACCGTCCTGACTACTCCTCCGTTTCTTCATCTCGCTATTGAGATCCTTGGTTGCATCCTTGAATGGCTCCTCCCGGTCAACCTCCCTAATCACTTCAACAGGCACATTATCGGACAGACTCGCCTTCCTCGCCCTTGTCTGGCCGCGGAAATGCAAGCCGTCCGCATCGACATGCTTCTCACCGCTGGCCACCGTCGACTCAACCGGGGACAACGGACTAGGCAGTCCCCCACCATTAGTGTTGGCGGCGCTCGACGTCAGGCGGAGGCGTTGGAGATCTGCATATGAGCTGCGCTGACTGCGCGGCCGGCTCGAGAGCGACAGGGCGTCGCCACCGGGAACGGCGAGGATGTCATCGTAATCAGGTGCGTCTTCCTCGTCTGACACGTCCGGCGACGCCACCCGGCTGATATCTTGGCTTCGAGTCCCGGCCCATGCGCTCGTGCCACGGACCGCACTACGAGACCAACCAAAGAGACGTTCGTCGAGCCAAGTCTGGGTGAAGCAAGCGGTGAGGAATATACGAGAGGTGACATGCACACGAGTGAACTCACCATAGGGTGGACGAGGAGGTTACCCTGAGCATCCACACCGCCCGTGGCACTCTTTCGACGCCAAATACCGGGCTGTCCTGTGGACGGAGGGGCACTCGCGGAGGGAACGAGGATACGCCACTATGTAAGAAAGCTATGAGGAGACAGAACATGTTCACCGCGAATATATGCGCACCTCATCGAAGTCATCAAACATCTTGGGTCCGAATTCGTTTATAGTCTCTGCAAGTTCGTTGGATACAGCTTCTCTCATGCGTTTGAGTTTGTCGAGAGACCGCTGTTGGCCCGGTATTAAGGCGATGACGAGCGGTCTGAGGGACCTGTCATGTGACCAAGTGTTAGCATCCCCCGTTAGATCCTGCCGCTCTGGACCTACTTCAGAACGTCCATTCCGGCCTCCCCGAACTTGAGCGCCGCATACCCCAACATTGGGAGAACCATGAGGATAAGGAACGGCGTCCAGATCCTCCACTTCAACGGAGCGCCGGCCTTCACAGCTACGATCGTCGCAAGCAGAGCGTATACCAAATACAATACCGGTGTGACCCCTAAGGCGACGAGGATCTTCCATGTAGCCAGAACATCCCGACCCGCGATCTTCACTTCAGAAGCAGCGAGAGCCTCTGCGGAAGAGAATAAGCTGCAATCGTGAAGATGCGAGAGATGAAATCACCTTTGGCCTTCTTGCGGGAAATGATCGAGGCTGTAACAAAAATGGGTCCGTTCAAGATCACTCCAGGTAGTGCCAGGACAGTCCAGACGGCCAGAAGGCCCAGACGATATGTGAGGAGGCCGAACGTTTTCCATCCCGCCTTCTGGGCCTGTGGGACCTATAAAGTCGTTCAAGGGCATGGCCAAGACCAATGGAACCAAAGCATTCTACTCACCTGATGATCTCGCAGGCCGAGGTCTCGAAGCAAACGATTGTACTTCAATACATCTTTTCGAAGCTTCTGGATTCTCGGTTCGTCCTTGAAGTGTAGGTAGCCTTGCAAGAAACGCTTGTTCAGCTCAACAACTTGACCTAGTGTCAGGTGTTGGCCAGGTGTTTTGTACAGACGCCGAGCGGCTTGAACGAGCTGTATGCACACTATAGCAACTTTGGACGGCATAGGACCGAGAAGCTCTTACCATGAGCGTGTCATAGTCTGGAGCCCTCAAAGTAACCGTCTTGAGGGCGTCATATATGACATCCAGGAACTTCCCTACTGCCTCCCTCTTCTTCGGACCACCCTCCTTGAACATCTCCACGAACTCCGGCGGGACGTCAAGCTGGGTGCCGAACTCAATGACTGCCCGTGAACGGAAACGGTGGGCGTGGAAATATGACAAGCCGACTGGGACAATCTTAACTTTGAGGTCTGGATTGTTTGCCATGGCCCCCAATGCCATAAGGGACACACCGGCTTTGAGAGGGAGGAGGTCTGTGCGGTCGTGACTGCCACCTACACGTAGTAGGGTTCAACGGCCTGCAAGCTATCGACCTGATAAGGGCATACCTTCAGGGAATATACAGATGGCCCCTCCCTGCGTGAGGCACTGGTACACATGGTGATACATTTCGTTCTGGTCCACGAAAGCAAGTCTCTTGTATGCCAGACCGTGCTGTCCAGCAGCCTGCGCTTCGCTGATCTTGTCTCGTATTTTAGCAGTTCCCGAAAACTCCTTCCGGATCTTCAGCTGAGTATCTGACAGGACCGCCACTACCTCCGCAACGCTGGAGCCCACGGACTTGGGGAGCATGATTTGCATTTTGGGCTTGAACTCAGTGGTGAACTGAGTACCATGTCCGATGACGAGACACGGATCCTCGTCTGAAATGGTGACCTCACCCGTGCCGGGCTTCGCATTGTCCGCAGCTCGGACGACAGGAACTTGACGCGTTGCTCAAGCAAACTGATGTCACCCAATGCAAGAACGGACTCACTGCTACCCATTAACCCCGCGAAGAACCCAACAAATTTCCTTTGCATGCTTTTTGCTGCAATGAGCGACTGCACATGGCGCCGTGTCTCCCGGTGGACCTCTTGGTAGAGCAGGAGTGGGTCAAGGAACTGGCGCGAAACGTTATTCGGACTGCACAATCCCGATCCGCGATACGTACACACCTGATTATTGTGGGGCGCGGCAACGAATATGACAGGCCCTTCGCGAGGTATGTTGAATGCACCACGAGGGCGTATTTCGCGAAAGAAAATATTGGTGACTAGCCTCCAGAAGAAGAGAGCAGCATCATAAGTATAGTCGGATTTGGTGTTGTGTTGCTTTACGGCCGCCATGGGGAAGAAGAGGTCGTGAGGTCGTGAATGAAAGGAAGGAGCGTGTCACAGGCTAGAGTCGGAGTCGGGAGAGTCTGAAGTAGAGTAGCACGGGCGCGCGCTCTGCCACCGATGACTTGAATCATGTGTCGTGACGGTTCCACTGTTCCAGAAGCCAAGCCTCGAGCTCGATGTCAGACCTCGTGGTAGCGAATGCTATATTCAATTACACATATTATCTTGTCTACAGTACGGACCCGGTGTACGATGCGTGGTATACACAATGAAAATGCCATGATATCTCCCCGTGCTGAGTGCTCTAGTCCAATCAGCTCGTCGTCGACCGAACCCCTGATGCATGTGACGATCCGTTGCTCGCCGTGCTCTGGCGATTATACTGAAAGAGATTATGCAACTTGGACAATCGATCCTGCTGTGCATCTGGCAGGTCGGATATACTCGACCGAGGAGGAGATCGGGGCGATGCCTCAGCCCGGCTGCTCGCCGATAAGGGAGACGTTGGAGTCATGCCATGTCCATTCAAGTCGCGACCTGCACGCAGACGACGTCAAACAACATTGCGAACAGACATGATACAGGAACACCTACTACTTGAGATACTCGATGTTCGTTCACGGACGTTACCGTTGGATTCAAGTCCTACCGCTGGCGTGAGTACAGCCGTCTCACGTGCGACTTGGTCCGAGAACATACTCGACAGAGTCTGGGCAACCGCCACGTTCCTCTCCTCGTCCTCTGCTGCGCGACTCGCAAGAGCACGAGTGATGTACTTCCGGAATGCTGGGCCTGTGGACTCGAGGATCTTATCCACCTTCGTCTTCTTGTGTGGATATGCCTTGAGGTAGTGATGGAGTTCAGTTATGCCTTCCTTGTGCATCGCGCCAGTCGACTCGCTGGAGATATGGTCGATGATGGTATTCAGTTGGTCGTCAAGGTCAGGTTCCTGGACAGTCTCGGCAGTAGAGGATACGCTTCGACTCCTCGTGTGACTTGAAGAGGATGGGGCGCGTGGGTCGGAGGTGACAGATCGTGAAGAGGCCGTCTCTTGTGGAGAGATCGACCTGCTTATCACGACTGATTCCCTTGGTTCCTCACGAATAGGCTCATGACGCAGAGGTACCTCTGCTGCGGTCTTCGTGGAAGAATTGAGGATACGGTAAACGTATGGGTAGACAATGGTTGCAGAGGGATCGTCGAAAGCAGAGGAGAGATGATCGTACACGTCATCTCCGTATTGCGCTGTGATGATCATTCATTCATGTGAGGGAGCAACCTTCGTAACAGAGCATTGAGTGCTCACCGACAACGTGTTGGATAATGACTTTGATTGTTCTCAATGGCATATCTCCGCACGGAACCTTGTTCGTTGCACGGGCACGCCATTCGTTTGGTGGGATAGACTGAAGGAAATGCTCGACGGCAGGGAACAGCTCGACAGGGTCCAACACATGCTTCTCCAGGTCTTGAGGGATATTCCTCGCAAGCTTCCATACACACTTCAGGACCAATTCAGCAACCTTGGCTTCCTGCGAGTCGGAGCTGGTGCCGTTCGCAGGGAAAGGTTTGACAATCCGCAACAACAGAGCGAAAAGCCCACTACCGAGGTCCAACTGTCAGTATATGTTGGGGCACGTTGATGATGCTGACTTACCGGAAGATAGACATCCTCCTACCTGTCGCGAACAACCGCAGGATGATCATGTTGATGAACCGCGATAGGTCCTTGACCTTTCCGTCGGGACTGTTGTCTGTCTGGAGCAGACGGAGCGTCAACTCCTCCAGCAGCGACGTCAAGATGTCGACCGTCAAGGACTCCGCGAGGAAGACATGGTCGCAGAACGCGTTGAGCGTTTGGATCAGGTGCTTCGCTAGGCGGAAATTCTCTGGTAGAGTGATGTCTTCAGGTCGTTCGAAGACGTGAGCCATTTGGAGAGTGATAGTGTCAATCATGCCCTCCGTATGTTCTGCTAGCTCTTGATACGCAGGGGAAGATGGGCCTTGATCGGGGCCGACTTCAAGCACCTTCTGAATCTTCTTCAGTGCATCCACACTCCGAGTCGGATCGTTGCTAAGGATGCTGGAGATCGTCACGGTGATGTCTTCTGAAACATTCTCTTCCTCTAAGTCAGACTGTTCGATAGATTTCCTACTCGGACCCGGCCCGCCTCGATGACTGTTCGAAGAGAATACGTCGTCCATAGAAGAACGCGACTGAACGGATGGGGCAGGTAGTGCACTGTGAGCGGACGCGCCATTCAACCGCGAACCGGGAGGAGCAAGTCGTGAGGGTAAGAAGCTCTTCGCACGCATTCCAGCAGTAGGAGAGCCAGGAGGTTGTATCCGCGAAGGTCCCGCGATCTTAGAAAGGTGAGATGGGGCAGGAGATGAAGAACGGGCCACGTTGGAAGGTGATGCGGGTCGTGCGAAACGGGAGGGCGCGGCGAGGGCAGGGCTGGCAGCTCTAGGGATCCCTGCTATCCGTGAAGCTGCACCTGGAGCCGGGGAGCCAGATCTGGGTATGCCAGTAGCTACACGGGATGCGTGCGTCGCGAGGGGAGCAGTCTCCGCCCGATCGGGACTGCTCATACCCGGGACTCGCCGCAACCGCTCCTCCAGTTGTGTCTTATCCTTAGGAGATAGATGCCCTACCAAAGACCAGATCTTCTCGCCCACTAGGACGTATCCCTCACTAACACAGAAATTGAGTTACCGTATGCAGTAGTAGACATGGAAAGACAAACCTCAAAGCAGCGAGAGCTGACTTGCGGACTGTAGGATCCTTATCGGAGATCATAGCGGCTAGCTGGGGGAAGGCCTTCGGAGGTTCGCATGCACCAATACCGAACTTCTTCAATAACCCAGCAAGCTCGTCTAGAGTACCTTGCCTTGTCTTCGCAACCTTCGACTTGAGACCATTCTCAAGTAAGAGCTGGAAAACACGGCTATAGGCATAGACTTTGGGAAGAGTCTGGACGATCTGCGAGACACGCAGTCTGACTGGTTCTCGTGCGTCGCCAAGCTAGTACGCGTTAGTAACTGATGGAGCAACGGAAGCGTAGAACAGCTCACCTTATGGGTTATCGTAGGAATGAAAACCATCGCCTCTTGGTCTGACAGTTGATAGTCGACGCTCTGGAAGAATGCCAGAACTGCGTCGACAACATCCAAACATTTCTGCACGAGGTTGGACTGTGGCTCGTGGGCCTTCAACGAAACGAACTTCAGCGCAAGATCCGAGTTGGCGATGCATATTGACTGGAGCTTGTCATCTCCGGTCTGCGCGTTAGCGTAGAAATCCTGCAGCATTCCTAGTCCATTCACATGGTCGTTCACTGCGTTGTGATCGTGACTGAATAGGAGTGCGAGAACCTCCTTCGAAGCATGAGGCTCCATTTGGTGCTGCAAAAGTTCAGCAAGGTCCTTGCGCGACGGTCCCGATTCGATAATCCATCTGTTCGCGTCCTTGGCCAGACGCAACCGCTTGGTATCGGGGTTGGGACTGCTGAAGACGGCATGGTCGAGAACCTCAGCGACTGGTGCTTTCGACGGACCGGGTCTTTTGAGACCTGTCCCAAGTTTGCTCGGAACACGGGAGGTAGCTGATTCCGCCACGGATTCCGCACGAGACTCGGGACGTGACATAGTACCCTGAGGTAGCTTGCGTCGCACACTCGTGAGCTTGCTTGGGGGCGCGACCTTCGTGGGCTCGGTAGGGGGCGGAGATGGGGCGGAAGGAGGAGGAGAAGTGGCCTTGGGAAGGTGGGCAGAAGCCTTGGAGGGAGGCGCAACCTTAGAACCCTTCGAAGCGGTGGCAGCAGGAGCAACCTTCGCTACAGGCGCTGGAGCCGAGCCACGGGCAGCCTGAATGAGAGGAACAGCAGTGCTCTTCGACGCGGGTTTCAAGGAGTTCGTCTGGCTCATTACATGCTCGTAGCTGGAGCATCCGATGAGAGTGGGTAAAAGAGCCTGTGCACTCTTCCTGACATCGGCGTTTCGGTCATCGAGACAGTTGACGATGGTACCAGCCCAGCTAGTTAGATCAAGACCGGGGGTAGGTTCATGCTCCTTGAAGGTCTCGACAATCCAACCCATCAACGAGGCTCGTTGGACTGGATTGTTCGCTTCCAACGCAGTGGCGATGCCAGGCACTATAGGCTCAAACCCCTCGCAGGCGTTGCAAATCGCGGTCAACGTCTGCAGCGCCGCGTTTCGATAAGTTGCCTTTTGGTCGGCGAGAACAGTGGCAACAGGCACCAAGAAGAATCGGACCTGCTTCTCGAACGGCTTTCCCATACCGGTGGCGATGCGTGCAACGATGTCCAAAGCCAGCAGTTGCACTGCTTTATTCGCATCCGTCACTCGCGCCTTGAGCACCTGCCCAATCTCACCTACGCGGGGGAAACCGTGATCAAAACCGACTTAACAAGTCACTAATATGGGCAAGTGCGTACCCATGGTTGGCTTAAGCCGCTTATTTGCTCCTTGATCTAAGATCGCTTGTAGAGTCTCCAGAGCCTCCTTTTTGGTTTTCCACGCGTCACTCTTCGCATCCGCCAGAATCGCGGTACCCTTGAGCAGCGCGTCGATCTCCACGCGAGGGAACAAGTCGTCCAAGGGATCGCCTCCAGATGTACCACCCTTGCTGGCCACCCCAGCGACGGGAGCCATGCTGGCGACATCGTCTGAAGTACGAGCTGGCTCCGGTGCTGGAGTGCCCTCAACCTTGTCGAACTCGCTTGTGATGGTTGCGAGCAGCTGGGGGTTGAGATCTCCGAGAAGGTCCTTAATCGCTGGTACCAATGTCAACCACCGAAGCGCTATACCCCCGCGAGGGAACAACTTACATGAGCCCGCGAATAATTTCACTGTGACGAGCGTCTTCGTGGCGTTAGTCCTCACACCAGCATTGGAGTTTTGGAGCGCAGTCTTGAGAAAATCAATGAGACTGCGCAAAGACAGCCCTGCTATTCCGAATTCTGATAACGCTTGATCGACCCACGTGAGCGCATCCGCAAGAAACTTTGGGGCTTTCAGTTTCGTCAATGGGTCGTATGCTGATAATAGGGATCAGTCTGTTGGCCACACAGGATGTGAGTCAACACTCACCATGGCCAAGGACGAATTGCAATGACGTCTTCTCAGCGAACAGCAGAAGGGTCTCGCCAGCTGGTTTCTTCAGCTTCATGTCGCCTAGCTTCTCGCTCAAGTGAGGGATACAAAGTGCAGCAGAAGCACGGCCGAACGAAGGACAGCGTTCCGCGAGTATTCCAAGGATGCCGTAGAGCTTCATAGAGACCTACCGTCGGATGCGATGGCACAATGAATCCTCGGACGAAGTGCAGGAAGAATATGAGGGAGCCACATACCTGGAAGTTCTTCTCGTTCCATCCCTTCTTGGCCAAGAAACGTACGACCACCTCGGAATCGAGGTCAGCGGCTGAACTTTCCACCCACCCGGTCATTTGTTCCAACGCCGCCAGCCTAGTCTTCCAAGCAGCATCGGCGAGATCTGTGGCATAACTCGGCGGAATGAGCTCAGCAGCTAGAGCTTCCGCGTCCTCGGGCGTGTGTTTGTATTTGAAAGTGTCAAGAGCACCAGGAGGAGGGGCAGCACCACCTTTGGCAGGCTTCGCCGCTGCTGCCGCCGGTGGTAGCTTCTTCGGTGCGGACGTTACCGGTGCGGATGCTGGGCCGCCGCCGTCTCCTCCGGCAGCAGCTGGTGGTTTCTTTGCCTGAATCGACGATGAGTACATATGCCAAGAATGGGAAGACCAAAAGTGAGTACCGTCAAGCGCGCTGGGGGCTTCTTAAGAGGCTTGTTTTCTGTAGGCGTCAGCACCTCCTCTTCCATAGGGATGGCCGGGAGGCCCGTAGTGGGAGGCTGCTTCGGAGGAGGCATCTTCTTCTTGGGATGCTCCTTCGCTGCAGCAGGGGCTGCCGGTTTCGCAGGCGGCCCTGACCCTGCCTTCGCCTTAACCTTGGCGTTGTCGTATGCCTCCTTTACCTTCACCTTCCTGACGTCCGCGAGACCATCCATCAGGGCGTTTAGCGGTCGCTCTCCCACCATCTTCATGAGTGTCCCAAGACACACTGCGGCTTCGTTACGAGCACCTTCGAATGAATCTTCGAGGAGAGATGCCAGAGCTTCGGATAGAGGTTTGACCTGGGGAGCAGGAATTGGTGTGGAAGAGGTAGATAGACACCTTGATATGAACTTCAGTGTTCCCTCTTTGACCTGGGGATTCTTAGAGTTGAGTGCCGGAAGCGTGTCAGGAAGGATGTCTTGTAGCGTGGTCTAGGAAGTCCCGAACTTGTGAGCACGAAAAGCGTTACCAAGATGGCAAGGCTTACTGTAGCGAAGACGGCGTCCAGAGCCAAACCGATCGTATCTGTGACGTTCGCCTTTCGCTCCTTCAGCCTCTCAAGAATCGGAGGCACGACACTCTCTCGGTATCTCGCGAAAGCGCCCATCAAACCCTTCGCCAAACCTTCCAAGCAGTTGGCTGCGGTCATCACGCACATGATGTTCGCATCCTTCTGTATACATATCGCGAGGGACTTGGCGACTTCTCCCAACTCTGAGGCCTCTTTGACCCTGGGTGTAGCATTGACCAAGGTCAATAGCTCGTCAAGGACCTCCTTCCTTTCCTTCCACTTCGAGGATTTCAACCCCGCCTGCAAGTTAGCCGGTAGCTTGGGTACGATATCAGCTTCCTCGGCAAACATTCGAGGATCAGGTGGAGCTTCTGACATAGCATGTCATCTCAGCGCACGGAGTCTACACGACAGCAAGAGAACACACCTTCTTCAGGAGGTGCACCTGCATCTCCGTCACCTCCAGCCTCGGCAACAGCCTCTGCCTCCCTGGCGCCCTGTCTGGTCAATCGTTCTGGCTTGAGACTGCCCCTCCCCTTGCCCTCCTTCTCTAGCTCCTCGAACGCTTCTTTGAGCTCCTTGACTTGAACTGGCTTGAGGTCGTTTAGAAAGGTCTCGATAGCTGGGCCAATGTATTGGTAGACGACATGTGCAAGTTGCGTGCCCTCAGCACGTACGGTCTTGTCCGAGTGAGCGAAGATCTTCGGAAGGGCCTTCAAGACTGGTGGAGGGGGTGTTACGGACGTGCCGAACAATCTAGTGCAATGCTTTGATATAGAACGTCTACAAATCACATTTGTGTAACATACCTGACAATTTCCTTGATAGCGGTCACACACCCCGCTACTACTTTGGGTTGCTTCGCAGCGAGCCCAGGGAGGACGTTCTCCTGCAACATGGATACCGCCGTGAGCTTGGAGAGGCGCATACAAAATGACAGACATACCACAACTCCTGTTGCACTGTTCTCTACCTCCACATACTGCAAGGTGAGCTCTATTGCTTGTGCCCTCGTGCCGGCACGCGCGGAGCCGAAGCACTTGTCCACCAGGGCAGGTACGACAACCTCACGAGTCCGAGCAGCATTCTCTCCGGCGAACTTTACGAAAGCAACCAAGCACTCGAGGCCCTTCTCCTGAGCAACAGCATTGGCATCAGTGGCGATTTTCTTGAGTGTATCGGGGTTGTTGACATAGGGTTTGAAAGCGGGATCGGAGTCAGAGGCAGTGGTTGAGAATGTCTTTACGAGAGACTCGTAGGCGCTGACTCGAGCCTTCCAGTTCTTGTGTGCGAGCCTGTCAGGTATAGGGATAACATTGAAGTCCTCCTCCGGGGGCGGCGCGCCATCCGCCATGGGGAAGGAAGGTACGAGATTGTGAGTGAAGCACGGATGTTGAAATTGACGCGAAGACCTGCGCGTCGCGACTGACGAGCGCTCGATGTGGAATATCAAACTCCGCTGATAATCCTACCTGCATGCTGTATCTCCGCTATTTTTGTTTAATACGGACTTTGAACACGCCTTGGCGGTAGTGCCTGCGTCCTCCAAGTTTCAATAACTCCTCGTGCTGCCAGCTTTGCTTATGTGTGAATTCTCCTGGGTCCATGGCTTGTCTTGTGTTCTAGGTTTCCGTCTTGCTACGCTCGGCAGTCTTTCCAAGCTTATTTCTGGCAGCATTGTCCAGTGGCCGCGAAGTAATACTGGTGTATTGTGCCCTGACCAACGAATCGCATGGCCAAAGTACTGCGAACCATCGATGGATGCAGCGGTCCTACGGGTGGCTTCTGATAAGATTGCGGAGGTGCGAGGCACGTTCGCCTGGACTGTCTTTGAAGCTTCTCTCGCAGATCGCATTTCTTGACCGCGGTCTAGCCTGGGGAGTAACCAAGGCGTCGCGAGCATTTGTTTGGACCTGTGACCGACTACGAATGCGCTACAGGCCACCAATCTGCGCACAGTCTCCAGATCCCCGGACCGCTGCTGCCCCTTCGAATGTTGCCCCCACAAGTGAAGGAAAGCCTTAGCCATGCGGCCTCTCTTCTGTCAATGCGCCTCTCACCCACGTGCGGACGCAGATCCCAGATGTGTCGTAACCGAAGCTTCTATCGACTTGCCTTCCGTTGGCCATGCCGCCCAGGAGCGGCTTTCGGCACTCGTCTGAGTCATCGTTACAGAGAGCTCGTCTGACCTCGTATGTCCCGCTACCTCATGTCTTTCGTGCCTATCCTCCGCGCCCTCTGCCCAACTCGACCCCCGGCATGAATGCTGAGCTCACCTCTCTGGGCATAGAAACCCTAGAACCAAGTCCGAACTGTCGCCTCGCGGAAGCTGCAGGCTGCAAACGCGATTCACGAGTATGAAATTGACGATCGTCTCTAGAGATCTTGCCGGTTCTGGTAAGCGGGTAGCCTTATACGTCGATGCAGACATTCTTGCATGTGGTTCTATCATATGTCTTCGCACTGTTCACACTATCAAAACATGATCTTGATTCTCTCCAATTGGGTCCACCAACAGTAGAGTTCCAAAGGCCCACCAAGGGCACAAACGCTCGACGTTTTGAGAAGAAGTATGTAACAGAGAATAATGCCTACAGTGGATGACGTCGTAATTACGGACACTATACTATAGAAGCCTAGCTAGCTATGATGCATGACGTGTGGAATGCTTGGAATACATACGGTATGTGCAGGATGAAAGTGACAGTGCGATGGAAGACGTGATAGTGGAACAGAACAGCAAGGGGACGGATGGGGACGGATACGTAGCAAGTGGACCGTAGCCTATTTTGCGACTAGAAGGGCCATATTCTAATTGACAGCGATGGTGAATGGCGTGAGACGAGCAATCGTGAACATGAACGATATGTGACAGCGAGGAGCGAAGCAGAGAAAGGATTAAGACTGTACCAGACATTAAACACGAGTACCATGACGGGCAATAGGATCGAATAAGATAGGGTCCGGCGGGACACAGGGTTCAAGGATGAAACCGACATGTTACGCGGGCCTTTTGAGCGACAGCTGAGCAGACCCATGCGCTGTGAACGATGCGGAGGCCGCGCGTGGGAACACCTCACGCCCGCTCAAGCTTGAATGCGACACGGTTGTCGCTGGCGGCGCGGAACAGCTGTCGGTAATGGGAAGGCCCGAAGATGTCGACGAGTGCGGCTTCATGGCTCGTCACCCATTCGACGGGCGGTAATCCGCGGATGGTCCTGTAGACACCCTCGCCGGGAACCTGCTCCTCCTTGATGAGCACGACCATACCGGTCAGCAAACACTGGAGCAGGTGCAGGAGGTCCGCGATGGCCGGTACTGTATGCCGGAGCCCGGGGAAAAGTGCGGAGTGGAATACCATCTCCCACTGGACGCGTCGTTCGCGCGAGAAGAACGACGAGGCATTCGCGGGGATTTGCAGACGTAGATTTGGGCTACGTGGAAGGCCTCTTGAAGACCGGTAAGGCGTGGGACACTCGATGTCGAAAAGGAGTCGAGAGTCTAGCGGGGCCACGTCCCGCCAACCATGCTCCTCTACCAACTTGGTGCGAATGTTGAGGAGCCAGCGTCGCGCTCGCGCATAGTTAGTGCCTAGGGCGTCGGCAGTGGTTAGAGGGATCCCGGTCCGTTTCGCCCACTCGTCCATGGATGCGACCTCATTGCTGAAGAACAACTGTGGCGGCGCACTGGTCATGATAGGAAGTCGCTTTTGCGGGTGCGCGTGGGGTGGGGTGTCGCGGAGGAAGCGGAATGATGGAAGCAAGTGACGATGGTGGTGGACTGCGTACATTGGGGAAGAAATGTTTGGGTCCGTCGCGCGACATATATGCGAGAAGTACTCACCCCAAAATGGCGAGCGAACGAGCCAGGCTGCCTCCAGCAGTTAAAAGTGTGGATCAGAGAACCGTGTGCCCGAACGACAAACACGTTGAGCACAGCGCGGAAGAAGGAGAAGGAGGGAGAACGTATGTCAGCGGGAGATGGTGAGGGAGGAAAACATAGTATCGCGTCGGGCCTTTTGAAGGGCGGGCGTTGCGCCGAGGCAACTGAAATTGGACCTGGCGATCGCCACGGGGAGCGGCCCCCATAGGGTTTGGGCGACATTCCGACGCGGCAAAGACACGAAACGTGTTTCGATGAGCAAAGCATGCGCTTTTTGGACTTATCGGCAGCAACTTTCCTCCCAAAACTCTCCTTCCCACTACGCTATTCCAGGCTAATCTGTCCTCCCCGTCCACTAGCGCCTCGTTTCTCCCGAGCCTTCCATATCCTGCACAAATTCCCTGCCTGTTCTAGCTGCTTTTCCCGTCAAATCTTGTCCCCTTCCCTGCTTGGATACGCACGATACGCGCCGCGCGCTCCCAGATGGCCGACTCAAACTAATATCCCGCCATCGGCGGCTATCTCGTGGGCCGACGCGACCGCGCGGCGGTCTCCGCTCATCCGTCCAACATTCGCAACCCAGATGGCGAACGGACGCTCCGATTTCACTGACGCAAGGCATGATATATATGATGTCTGGGCGTCCGTCGTGGCTGCCACGCTGTTTTGGGACGGCGGGTGCGTGTTTTGCGCCCACAGATGGCCAGGAGTCCCGAGCTAATGCCTAACAAATTTTTCCCATTCGAGCGCAGAACGTCGGCCAAGACGGCTCGGGAAGCAGGGCCCCCTAATAATTGCCAGTCCAGAGCCCGCCGCCCCTTGACGACCGATTGCGGATAGGTTTGCGCCGTGTGGGCTGCCGCCTGCGGTCGGTCGCGCGACGCCCGGTTAACAGGGTCCACCCGCGCTGGGTAAACCACACCAACGTCATCGTTTCGTTCAATCTTCATGTCCAGACCCGTACCGCGTCGGTCAACGTCAAGACAACGCCACGGCCGCGTCCGCGGTCGAGAGCATCTCCGCCGTTTCGCCCGGGTCCATGGAAGCCTCGAAAAAATTCAGCAGTCTGACCCGACTGAGCAACAGCCATCAGTGCACTCGTGGTAGAGCTCGGGGCGCTCGAGTATGAATTTTGCGGCCGTGATCATCTTCCCATGTCATCTCAGATGTGTTCACCAAGGTTTAAACGTCAATCTCAACAGTCGGCTCCAATACTGGGGTCTGGTGAAGTGCCAAAACGCAGCCACAACGTCGTCTGGCTCCATATAACAAACTTTATTGTGGCCACACCAGCGTGTCTGCGGTTTTCCAGAAGTGCGTGTCATGCACGAGCCACCAGGGAGTGCTTCAAGGACGATCATATTTGAATGTGCGCAGAAGAACGAACCTACCAATAGCAGGCGGGCGTATCGGATATGTCGTGCACACGCGCTCCGCTTCCCATGGTTTGTCACCGTCCAATAATATTGTGAAATGAATGAACGAGCAATTGAGAAGAGGGCTGACTGCATTCGTCCTGCACAATTTCGCTGAGGGACCCTGAGAGGGCGCGGCGGAGTCGGGGTCGGAGACTAAGACCAACTTGTGGCAGGTACAACCGCACTCGTCTCTAGCTTCGATGCAGGGCGGGGCGAGGAGGCTTGAAGCCTGGAAGACGGCAGGAGGCTGCTTGCAGCTTGAATGTGGGAACTGGGACGGCGGAGGAATGGTTCGAGGGAGAAGACGGCCAGAGACGAGGCGCGATCGATCTAGATATCCTGATTGTCCAATCACATCACATGACCGTGTCTGGTCGCGCTCCGCACGTGGAAGCGGAGTCACACAGCACTCCACATCGTTTTGCAGCATTTGTATACTCGCTCTTGTGTCTTGCCTCCTCACCACGGCATCCTTCGGTACAACCCTCCGTCATTGTCCCCGATCTCCTCGTATCATCCGCATCGTCCGTTACAACGTGCGCAGGCCTAAGCCATGACAGATCTCGCCCAAACCGGGCGCTTTGATATCTACGCGACCTTCCAGCAGTTTCTGCAAGACGACGAAGTGAGGATGTCCGTGTTGCGGCCACGATGGTCGCTGAGCTCACTTTCATGGCAAGATATCGCCTCCATTAGCAGCTATACTGTCATTAGCCGAGGCTATCGTCAAGTCAAATGGTGCGTTAATAGTGCGCATTTCATGCAAGTTCTCTATGCAGATGTGGACAGTCTGAAGCCGGCACCATGTTCGAGCTCGTTCAAGCTCTCAATGACGGCGCGGAAGAGCTCAAGAGGCGCTCACTCAACCCTATCAGCCTCAATGCGGGCTGTGAATTATTTATCGCTTTCGTGACACTCTTCCCCACGAGTCTGACGTGAGTACCTCATCAGAATATTCATGGGCTTCATTCATCGATGCTGACTACTCCGTCGTATAGAATTTTGCGGAGCTGAAGAAAGAGCTCGAACAACAGGGCCGAAAATACGCAACTGAGGCGATCTCCTTCCGCGATAAAATTGCCGAACTCGCACTCGGTTTCATCAAAGACAACGCGGTCGTGCGTACGCTGAGCGATGCAGCGCGTGCTGATGCTTATCGGCTGATATGAGCAGATCCTTACACATTCGTACTCCCGCGTAGTGCTCAAGGCACTGCTACATGCGCACAAGACGAAGCGCATATCCGTATATGTCACCGAGTCTCGGCCCCGAGGGCTTGGGTAGCGTCGGACATTTTTTTCGAGCGTATCCACGCGTTGACAAACCTCTGTTCAGCCTGAAAACGTACGATGCGCTCACCGCCGCCGGGATCCCTTGCACCGTGGTGCTCGATTCCGCCGTAGCGTATGTGATGGACCGAGTAGACTTTGCTCTGGTCGGTTCGGAGGCCGTGGTCGAGAGCGGTGGTTTGATCAACTACGTTGGAAGCAACCAGATGGCGATCATCGCCAAGGCTGCGAATAAACCATTCTACGCACTAGCAGAAAGGTGGGTATACAGAGCCATGATGCTGTTCGTTCCTGAGCCTTTTGTCGCACTATGCAGCTACAAGTTCCACCGCCTGTTTCCCCTATCGCAGTACGATCTTCCGACTCACAATCCGAGCATCCTGTCCTTCCCTACTGGGACAGAGCAGTCACCTGGCCACGATGTCGCGCCATCTACCACGACCTCGGACGTCACGTCAAAAATACGCGTACGGCCCGAATCGTCGTCGTCGAGCACGGAGGGAGCAATGAGTCAAGAACAGATAGCCAAGAACCCGGGAGTTGACTACACACGGTGGGGACGCAAAGCTTGTTTCAGGTTGTTTCCGGACGTGTTCCTGACTCCGTTCGTTCTTGCCAATAGGCCGGACTTGATCTCACTAGTTTTTTCAGACGTAGGGATTTTGACCCCTGAGGGCGTAAGCCAATATCTTGTTGGGATGTTCGCCGGCTGATGTATTACCGATATTGGAACGAGATCTCGAGGTACGATAGAGTTTGCGATAAACTTCGTCAACCCAATCATGGGATATGGACTACAGCCTAGTATTTCTCCGACCACGTGTGCGCTCGGCCGCGCCTACAGTACTTACTTTCTCCAGAGTCCGACTCTCGTTGCTCGATGTGGGTGTGGACAGTCGCGACTGACTCTCAGTTGGTTACGCCCTCGTCACGACCGAGCTCCTTGATCAGCACATTGACAGGGCATGGACATGCTTCACGGACGAGCGTCTTTACGGTAGGGAAGCGTATCGATCCCATCGTGATGGTTCACACCATCCTCGACGCTAGTGAGGTGTACCTGTATTGGCCAGCCTGCCTAAAGTCCACGGCGAATCCGCTTGACGTACTCATGTTGTTTCTCCTGACGATCTGCTGCTGCAACATCTGGTCGTCTGGCGGTCCTCTGATGAGCCGCTGCTTCGAGGCCAAGATCCGCTGATTACTTTCGCTCCAAACTGGGCGTGATCGGGCTCCTCCTACTAAAGAGGTGAGTAGTTCCCGTCGAGGTCGTTGTCGCGAGGTACATAACTTCGCCGTCTATCGCACCATCGCAACACATCTTGCCCATTTCTCCGTCCTAATCAGTCACGGTTCGGTCGCCGTTTAACGTTTTAGCTTTAGCGTACTGCGGGCAAAACCGTTCTCTGGTGATGCCCCCTATGATTTCTACCTCGAAGGCAAACAGATTCCGATTGCACGCAACTCCGGCCTCATCCTCATGCCTCTCCTCCATTCCGCCCACTTAATCTCATCTTGATACGTCGCAGCCCGAATGTCATTGCGCAATCGAACGGAACGGGCCGATAGACTGATGTTATCGCGAACGTCCGTTCTGGCAATATCTCTCTGCCACACCTCCTGCAAACCACGCCGGATCTCTGGGATGGCCGCTGCTGCCTGGTATAAATGTCGCTCGCTCGTCCGCTCTCCACAGACTCACAACCAGGATCCCTCCCTCGCCCTTAGCATCCTTCCCCTCCTCATACTTCTCCACACAGAGATGTGTCACTGGCGTCGGTTCGTGACGCCGCTCTCTGTTGTGTTTAGAGTCCCTAATGTCCGTCGCCCGTCACAGTGTCCGCAATAACTACAAACGCTGTGGCCATTACGTCGACCTGGTTCGTCATGATACCTCCCGTCTTCTTGTCGTCCGCGCATCTAACGACGTATCTCCAGCCCGACGAGATGGTTCGCGTTCTCGCTGCCTGGTCCCCTGTAGATCTCAATTCAGTCTGACGTCTTGGCGCTTAGATTCAATGCGACGATCGCTATTGTAAGTTCAGCACGTCGCATCCCAGGAACTGCGTTCCACCCCGCTGCACCGAGACTTGCTGGCAATAGTAAGTCCGCTGGCTTATCCCCACCGTGCGATGGTCTCACTGGTGCCTCCGCTCCTCCATTTCTTTCTATCAGTCGCCAGTTCCCCCAGCAATATAGTATGTCCCCTCTCCTCGGCTCTTGTTTTGTTTGATATGATCAGCTACTGAGCATAGCACAGACCCCGTAATCGACGCATTCTGCCCCGTCTGCGTTCAGCTTGGCCGTTCTTAGAGAGCTTAGATGTGACTCCCGACATACACTGTACTATTATGCACACGCGCTCCTCACATATCCTCCTGTTTTCTATTCGCATATTGTCGTATTCGACTATTTCCGGTCATATTGTTGGTGCCTCCATGTACGCCGTAGCCTCGCCGTGTTATCTACTATATACGTTACGTTACTGTACTGCTCGTACTGCTCCGTTCTATAGTATCCGCTGCTATGATGTTGTGCTAGGATAGGAAATCAAGTTCGTTGATTTGGTCTTGATCAGTTGATTACGCACTCGAAGTGACGAAAGCTGTCAGAAGCACGTACAAGGAGATCCGCCACAAAGCGAGCACCACGATGCACGCTGCTCTCAAACATCTTCTGGACGGAACATGAATGTGCTACCGCTGTGCGTAGTCCATCATGCCTGTTTGGTCAGAGATAGTGAGCTCTCCGCGTTAAAACGTCCGGCACTTGCACTGCCTAAGACTTGGAAAAAGGTCCGAGGGGCTGCTAGCTCGAAAAGACCGGCACTGGCGATCGGGTTGAGCGTGCTGGAAGTTGATGCGCGACGAAAGACCTCTGCCCTGCGCGTTGTCCTATGTTGGCGAGAACTTCGGTAGTTTGATACGTCCTGACAACGCCGCTGTTACGCCCAGGAGAGGAGACGGGGAGCGAGGGTTTAGCGGTCAGATAACGAAAGCTTCATCGCCGAAGGAAAATTTGAATCCTCATAGACGGTGCTGCTATCCGAAACACGTGTGTCAACGCCTTCCAAGGCATGCCTCGGAGAAGCATGTTTGGCATGGCGCTTGTCATTTCGCACTGGAAATAGACGGTGCCCCTGACGAGCGTAGAAGTACCTGCGCAAACCACCCTTGACAGTATCTATGCCTAGTCGCTGATTCGTTGCGCAGGAGCCACCACGCCTTGGTGGCTGATTGACTCCTGAGGACGCGTCGGACTCGGAAATGTGGGAGCGGCCTGCGGGCTGTCGGATTCCCGAGGCCACGACCGGAGCCGCTTCTTGCCTTATCGCCGTATTGACCGGCGACTCCCACCGTAACTCGGACAAGTCAGCGGAAACAAGAGGAACCATCTCGTCATCCGCGAAGCTCAAGGCGATCTGAAAGGCCCGGCCGCAGCCTGGCATGTCGGATCCCGAGCGCCTGACAGTGGAAAGAATCCGCCAGAGAGTCAGATGACTGGCATGATAACGCGGGCAAGCACGGAGGACGGACCTGTGTGCGGTAGGAAGAGCGGTATCAATGGAAGACGGTGGGCGGATGGGGCATGTCGCAGTCATCAGATCATATTCGTGTGCCATATCACGAGCCGAATCGAGTAGGCCGTCATAAATGGAAAGCATTAAATCCTGCCCCCTGGCCATCCTGATGCGTGGCCGCAATGAGCGCACAATCGAAGCCAGTTCAGCACAACACATAGCTTTCTAGAATAGGCTAGAAAGCTCACAGACGAGTCGGTGGGATGCTTCTAGGAGTTGCACAGTGCGTATGCAACTACAGAGTGGTTCCGCAGCGCAGAGAACGCTGGATCTTCACAAGTCACGGCGACTCCACTGCTTCGGACGGTTTGGGCGCATCGACAATATTATGCTATAGGACTTATCGATTACTGTGGCAAAACACACGTGGAGCATTATGAGCAAGACAAGGATTCCAATTCGCGTGCTCGGCCCACACATACCGTATGTAGGCACAATTTTTTGAGCCGCTGCAAAGATGATGTCGGCTGGTTCCCACCTACTATGTATACGAGTCGGCGTACTGCCAGAAGCCGCGCGTCCACAGGGCGACTCCGCAAAAATTCGTAAAAATTTATGTGAGTAGTTAGTGACGAGTAGCGGAATGCCAGACACCTGTTGGTGAAGATTAAATGTGATTGAGGAGAACGGGGAACATTGTGCGAACGAGGCTGTTATGTTTGTGCAAGGTTCCGCGGCGGTTACCCAAGAAGGAAGGGCAAGTTGGTGTTCTCCGCTGCTCTTGCACGTGAACCGCCGAGCGCGAACGCGCTGGGATCCTCTCCGCGTCCTCTCAGCTCTTACCCTGATCTCCTCCTCCGGTTGTGGGATTCCCGCCCTCTCTCCAACCCTCGAGTATTGTTTCCGACAGTGCAGGATGGCGTTTATGTATTACCGCGCAGCAGATAGCGGCCACAAGGACGTCTACGCCACGTTGCCGCTCATCAATGTAAGTCTCATGTTCACTCGCACCCCTTCGATATCGCTGACCGCAGAGCCAGAATGAGCGTCTCAAACTGGATTCCACAACTCCGTTCATCCCCACTTACGTCAAGCGGAGCGTTACCAAGTCGTCCAATCCTGCACAGGCATACGCAAGTCGTGTTCAAGGTCGTCAGATTCTTCTCGAGAATCCCGCTCGCGAGCGGAAGGCAAAGAAAGAGCGCAATGAGAGACGGGAGAAGCGCGCAGCGGACCGCACACGCAAGGCCGCTGGTATAGTCAACAAGAAGGCGAAAGGCGTGTGGAAGTTGCGGAAGGCAGAGACCAAGTAAGGACCCCATCTGAACTCTGACCTAGTGTGTACCCACTGACGGCGGACACAAAGATACCAAACGTTTCTCCCCTTGCACTCACTTTGGCTAGGATACATTTCAGAACTTCTATCTCTGTCCCCACAGCCCTCCGTACCTGGCGGAGACCCCGCGTCAGCAATGCCTAGCTCCGCGGCAATGCATGCGAAACTAATAAAGGCGGATTTTCATGGATCTATCGTGACAGGTATGTATTACATCCTTTTGTTAATGAAGACTCCTTTCCGAGATGGCAAGATACGGCCGCCGTATCTGCATTCAACCCGCACGGGCCCTTGTCCTCTAGTATAGACGCGTCTCTGCCCGGCTCCTGAATGCGCTCTCCGACAATTCCTACTGCCTTGTCTTAGCCCTGTGCTGAGCTCTGCTAGCGCAGACAGTGCCTCTTCCGGCATGGGCTCTCGACTACACGCTATCTCCCTTGGGTTTCCTGGACCCTGAGCTACGTAGTTCAAACTCACTCTTGCATATGGTAGTGCGGAAGAGCAAGAACCCGTGTCTCGTCGGACTTTCGGGGGTAGTCGTTCACGAAACAGAGAACGCATTCAAGGTAATCACTGTGAAGGATCAGTTGAAAAGTTCGCTATCTTCGATTATGCGCCATGTGTCACTGTTGACTCAAACTTTACGGACAGTGATACCGAAGCGAAACAGCGTCTTCGTGTTCGCCGTCCCGCTCTATGCCACGCCCGCGCTACCAGCTTCGACCTCTACTGAGCCTCACCAGACGATCCTCGACATGCCCCACATAGAGTTTGAACTGTACGGAAACCACTGCTGTTACCGTGCAGCCGAGCGCGCTGGTCGGAAGTTCAAACATAAGGAGACAATAGAACTATGATCTTCTCCCACCGGCCCGGGCATGTACGTTGCTACCAACCCTTTCCACCCACCAACTGCGCATCTTACGCACTCGCGTAATCCATATATGATCGAAGTTACTGTACATTACTTGTATATGATACAACTTCTGGGCGATAGCAAAGCGAGCAGCGCGGGTGCGACGAACGATACGAAAGCTTATACGAAAACTTCTAAACCTTCTGCGAGGATTCAACGGCAGCCGTCCGATCCCCGATACAAAATAGGGAGCGACAACGTCTCCACGCCGCTGCTTCAACTTGGGTCCATCAGACCCAATAGGATGCAGGCGTGTCTTCATTGTCCGTCTGGAGCGCCCTCTGACACCGGCTTCCAGCCGCCCGAGAGAAATTTCCCCGGGCTAGCTCCCTCAGGCTGGACGGGAATAGCTCCTTGGCTGTTGGCATGCTCGGGCGTCGAGGTATTTGTAGGCTGCGCGCCCGCCGGAGTAAACATGAAGAAGGACTTGTAGAGCTTTTCTCGGTAGGACGCTTTAAGCGGTTGTGGAATCTAGTTTGCAGGTCACGACGTCAGACTCAGAGCGCTCGCCGCCGAGGTGACGGTGCGGCACTCACGGATGCCACCGAGGTGAGGAATTCACCGGATCCCTGGAGCTCTTGAGCACCATAGTACTCTATCAAGATACTGATTGCATCTGACGCAATCCTCTAGATCAGTAACACATTGCGGATCGTTTGTCTAGAGAGATAACATACCGGCTACGTTGACCAACTCCATCTCGTTGAACTCAAAGAATTCGACGGCATGTCGCGAAGCGCCGTTCGGCTGAGCTTTGTGCGACGGCGGAGTGGGTAAAGACGCAGACGGGGCTGGAGAAGCGATGCGTGCATCCAGTGGCGACGACTGCGGTCCTTCGATAGCGTGCTCGGCAAGCACGTAACATGCGGCCGCAACGACCTTGGGAGGGTACAAGATGCAGAGAGGGGTTCGATACCTGGGAGAGCGCACGTCAGATAAGCCTACAGCATCGATAGTCGGACTCACGAGTCGTTGGCGATTGACCAAGCGCACTCTTCGACCTGCTGATTGTTGGAGGAACGTGCATCGAATAGGTCGACTAGCTCCGCGTGGGGGCTGTCCACGACGAAGTCGAAGCACAGCCCTTCTAACAGAACTTCTTCCGTCAGCAGGATGCTCGTCTGGCATTCTTCCACGTCCTGTGGGATATTTAGCGTCACGTATCGGAAAAGGTCACGCTCACGATACCTTGCTATCATCTGGTATCTGCTTTATGTCTATCTTGTTTATCTTGGAGCAAACCACCTTGGCAACGTCCCGAAGCTTACGTCCACATTCTTCGGTCTTCGTCGCCAGGAATATGCAAGATGCTGCGACATCCTGTTACAAAGTGAGCTGTAGTCCCTGCACATGCAGTATATCTGCTTACCTGTCGGTGATAATCCTCCATGGAGTATCGCATGTAAAATCGATGGAACCATGTAGCAGCGGTGTACATAGCGGATGATGGCCTGTCATCGATAATCTTAGCTCAGATTTCCCACATGCATTGAAAAGCTTACAGTCCAAGTGAGACACCGAGTCGGTACAGGAACTCAACGCCTCTGCTGCGGTCATAGAGCTCCCTTTCTAGAGGGATGTCCGAGGTCATCTTGCTCGGTGTCTTGTGGAGGGCAGAGATAGGAAACCGCCACTGGGAGCTCGACGAAGAAGCGATGCTCGTTGCACCCATTCTGTGTTATCACAGTCAGTATCCTCGGTATCTTCGGGGAGTGTGGTTCTGATTGCGCCGAACGCACCTGGAGATGGTGGTTCAGAACGACGCGTGTTGTCACGTCCCGTGTTGGCACGCGTCACGGGTATATAGGCGTGTAGGCGCCCTGGACACGCGCGCCGCGTACCTGAGAGTCGGCACTCCGGCTTGCTCGCCTTAAGCTTTACAGTATTTACTCCTCCCGTGACGACGAGCACTATATATATGTACCCAAGTCCTGCCAGCCAATCAATTCTTCTACAGCGTGTCACCCTCAGCCCTCCACTTGTTGTAATATTGAGGTATAAGTCAAACCCTCGTAAGTACTTCCTCAAGCTATCCACCAGTGACCCATTGCTTATGTGGGATAGGGCTTAGAGCTGGCCTCCAACGTTGGTAGATGTTTTGTGCAGACTAGGATGCTCGTCATCTGGTCATCGTCCGCGAGTACAATGGGGAAATATACTCCATGTATCTCCAATAGTACAGGACTGATGTGAGACTGACCGTCTTCCTGTACATCTACGCCATCATAGTCAGGCCATTCGCCATCTGAGTCGAAGTTCTCGGGGTTGATCATCTGAATTAGACGGGGCACAACAAAGCATCGTAAAGGATCTATACGAGAGGGTTATCAGCAGTACCTCGATCCCGGCCTCAGATACCTTGAAAGCTCCGGAAGGTCTTCGCTTTTCATCGCGGAAAAGGAGAGCCAAAAGAACAGGAACCCATTGGTTCGTATTGATGAACTACAACTACTGGATCTTTGGGGAGTTGTTGCAATTCCTACACTATGCTCTGCGCATCACATTCACCTCACCATCTTCCGATCTGGCTAGGATGGACATGTGTGTGGACGTCGATCCCTTTAAGGTATACTAACGACCACCACTCGTCGGCCGTCGAGTGTTTTTGCGCGGCAGCTCTCCCACACCCGAGGACGAGTTGTCAGACTCTCGCGCATTGCACGCCGGGCTATGCAGAACCTATCGACCCCGGCGGAACTCGGCAGGCTTGCGATTCCAGTCTAGCTCTAGTTCTTTCGGAATCTGTTCATCGCCACAGGTCAATCTGTACGACGGGACCAGGACATACCACGCACTCGCATCTATCCAAGTCAGCTCCGAGTCCTCTATGTCGTCCAATCACATCTGCTAGAGTGGGTACATGAAGAATGGCATCGATCGTACGTTCGTATTCTCATGATCATCGGACATGGCTAAGTTGTTGCCATCGGTAGCAGTACTAGTCCACGATCATGGGCTACTAGAGTCACTAAAAACCTTTCATTGCACTGGCAGCTGCAGTCCGTTGACGCGTACTGGCTCATACACGAGGACATAGTTTTATCCGGGCAATACCACTAAACGGGTGACTGAGTTTCAATTGGGCCATACAAGAGGGTGGTCGTACAACCTAGGCGAAGCCACATGTGCTCAGTGTGAAATCGAGAAAGACCGAGAAAGACGCGGTACCCTTCGGCCTCGTAAACGCTGATTTGCCAACCTTCAGTGCTAAAGCCTGAGCTGTAAGTCCCCATACAGCTATGTGCGTGATGCGGCTGAGTGTCCCGTATGCTAGCTCCGTTTCAGGGGGCACCAGTAAATCGGGCCGAGAAGAGGCGAGAAGTCGTAACTGCCCTCCTCGCAGACAGGTCGGAAGTCTGCTCGCATACATATACCGAGCGAGGTTGCGAGAGGGATGATGCAGCTCCCCGTCTCCCCGTGAGAAGGAAGGCGAGATTCCAATTTCTTCATTGTGACGGACTTGATGGGCAGATGGATGTCCTAAAACACAAAGGACGGACGTTATCCCGGTCAGTAAAGTCGATGTTGCGTACAACCCTAAAGCTCGCAACGTCCACGCCAAGCCTCAAAAGGTCAGACAACGATAGCACGACGTTTCATTATAGCGATAGTACGACAAGCGGCAGATATTGATAACTACACAAGCTCAGCACAGCGGTGTTACAACGTGCAGAGAAACAAACAAGACAGTATAGCACGTACGCAGAGCATATCAAGACAGAGCGGATAACAAAGCAAAACGACAGACTGGTCCTAGCATCTAACAGGCGCGCTGATCCCCGTCATGAAACCCTGGAGTATCGGCGGGATGGTGATATCATTTTGTTCACCGGATCGAGCACTACCTTTCATGTATGTGCCCCTCTGTGTATCTTCTTCTCCGAGGTCCTTCACGGTGGATACTTCGGACGATGTGGTGCTGGACAAGAACGACGCCAACGACGGAGTGGGAGAGGACTGGCGGGGGGGAGACACCCATTTGGTAATCTCCGCCTGATCGTAGTAACGGCGCGGGCGCGATTGCGATGAGCCTGCGAGGTCTCCGCCTGTGATAGTTACAACGTCGTCATCGTCGTCATCGGAGACCGTGCGAGTTGACGCGTTGAACCGTGCTGTGTTGCGGTGCAGAGCGTTGATGAACTCGTAGTACGAACACGAAGCGTGCACACACTCACCATCACTGTGTGCGGTCCAATCGGATTCGGAAGCAGGGATCTCGCCGTTCTCCATCACCACATCTTGTCCTTGTCCAGTGAGCTGATCCTGTTCCATGTCTGAATCTTCGTACTCCCACTGGATGGGCTCAGGAACCTACATGAGCAAGCACTAGTAAGAACCTCCCCCAAAACTCCCATCATCGAATCGGGTCGCGGGTCAAGGCCAAGAAGCAAGTGCCCGTAGAGCGTCGCGGTCCAGCCGCCCGTCTCGTGTAAGACACACTGAACGGAACGTCGACGGAAATTGGGGAACGTTTCCTAGTTGCTCGGCACTAACCTGTGGGATCACCCATGCACCGGGAAGAGGGCGTGGCTGAGTCGAGGTTGCGGCCGAAGCAAACCAGAAGAAAAGTTGTTCGATCACTGTTGGCTCCATGGAATTCCAGCTGACGACGGGAGATACCCATGCTTGCGTCATTTCTACCACACCAATAGAACATGAGCTGCACAAGCATACGCGTAGTAAAGTTGGAACCGCACCTGCCGAGAACGTTCCAAAGACCCACTCGTTGTAGTTCGTCAAGACGAAGTAGCGCGGCCGCTTGTGAGAACAGACGTCATAGATCTTAGCCCAGACGCGGTGTACGCCCCGCATTATTTGTCCGGGCTTTGTGGGAGCATTAGGTAGCTAGCGATGAAAAGGGGTTAGAGATTGCACATAAGTGCATAGCTCCTAACATACCATGCGGCTATGGACGAACATCTGCAAGTCTCTTGTGGAGAGTATCCAGGGAGCTTGCACGAAAACAGCAATCGACGGCTTCCTGAGGTCGCCGGCGTCCATCATAGTCATTTCAGCGGGACCCCAGATGACGGATCGCATGAGTTGATAGTCACGATGAATCTCTTCGCGAAAGTCATAGTCGACGGTCTCTGGATAGGCCAGCTGCATCATACGATGAACCGTTTGAAGGGGATAATCGGAAACCCATTTGAAGACACTGCAAAACAGGTAAAAATATATGAGCAAAAGCCATGATAAATGGGTAGGGTCGTACCGTGACAGATCGGCTACATTCCCGATGATTTTCTCATTAATCTGGTAGCCTCGTTCAGGTGCAGGTATAGTGATATCTGAGCCGAGTTCGGTATCCCCGTCAGACTCGCCCCTCGGGGTATCAGGTAAGTGTATTTGATTGACTACCACAGGCGACATAGTGGGTGAGTGAGATCAGAAGGCACAAGGACGAGGTATGAGAAGACTTACATGCGAGTGCCTGGTTCAGAATCATGGGTTGTATGTGGATAGATTCAAGGACGCGATAATTCTCGTAAGTGATTGCTAGGCTGATTTGGTGGCTAGGCTGGCCCGATGAGGGGATCGGAGGTGCTTCCTGAGCCATCTTCATCTGAGGCAGGACAGCTGCCTGAGCATATCGCCGCAGGTTCTGATGGGGCCGAGGAATTGCTGGAGTTGGAGGCGGAAAGCTCATGTAGGTAAGAGTCGCCTTAGCCGCGCCAAAAATCCACTCGGCCATCCTGGTGAGACGCTAGAGAGTTAACGAGTGCAACAAGGATGGACGGGGGCGGCGTGGAGGCACTGTAGATATATGAAGTCTGGGAACGGCCGTAGCATACTGGATCCTGGGAGCTTCCATGGCGACGACCCGTCAACAAAAAGACTTCATGGGATCTGCAAAAGTACAGTTGTTGTTCAGGTGCTCAAGCTAGAAGCAAGACAAGGACGAGGCTGGACAGGATGCGTGACAATAAGGACAGTGTTGTTCTCATCCATCTTGCGAAGACGAGTCGCCTCCCAGAACAAGGCCAACAGAAGCCAACGCGTCTCACTTGATGAGTCATTGTCCCCAAATGGAAACAAGAGCGCCGACTAGCGCCGTGAGTGGAGGCGGCTGTGCATTGTGCCATGTTTAGTACACTTGAAAGTGAACTTAAGCTTCAAATCCAGATGTCAGCGCAAAGCCTGTTCCATGAAGTTAAGACTAGGTGAATGGTGCTTTAAAAAAGAAGGTTTCATCTGATTATTGGCTGACACAAAGTCCGACTGTACAGGGGCGTGTACTGACACCGTCTAGCTGAGTCGCTGACGGCCTCGAAGTCATCGAAGGACGGCTGCATATAGGAATTTTTTCACTTGTGCTGCTGCTTGCTGGCTTGTGTCACATCCTTTAGCCGGAAGAAGCTGACCGGTATTACACGCCAGCCTGCATCCATGCCATTCCGATACTAGTTGGGTGGGCACTACTACGAGGGTGAGCATTATGAACATTGCGCAAAGTCCTCGAGTGCAATGTTATATACGGCTTCAAATTTGGAGGGCGAGCCCACCCATCTGGATCACCAAACCCAGTACCTGCAGCGGCACTCCTTTGGGAGGGGACACATGCCGCAGTGATCAGGGTCCCCCATGGGGCACGGAGACGGCTGTTTCTCCGCTCACATAACACGTCCCATTGCCCGCGTCGCAACTTCGCCCCCAGACGCATCGCAGGACTTATGTACGGGCCAGCCTCGCGAGACCCGCAGCTCCATGCCACCAGCCGTCAGCGAGCGCTGAGTGCGGAAGGGTGTTCTCCTTCCAGCCAACGCCGATCCTCCGAGCCTCCGGTAAAGCTTCGCGGGACACATAGGAGTGCACAACTATGCTGGTTGGGTCGTGTATCGGGCCATCTGCGAGGAGCACATGTCGCTGGGTTCGAACTGCATCCGATTCACCCGAGCTGAGGTCTTCTGCAGGCACGGTTGGGCCGCGAGCGCATATGGATGCGCGTTTCTTGGAACGACTGTCGCGGAAGGGTACGGCGGACGTGCGTTCATCTGGCAGGATGTTGATGGACGAAGGCTGCACATAATGGCACTGGACGCCTGTTGAGACAACTGGAATGGTCCTCCGGTCGGAGATGAGCTAGTGAGGCCGTACAATGAACTCGATCGCCCACGCAAGTGAATCCGGCAGTCATATGTGGCATATGAGATTGGCGCGTGATGACAGACGGATGTAATTGCATTGTGGCGTAAGGCGTTGGGTAGATATAGATACATATTAGGCAATAGCGCATACGGGGAATAGATACCAGTACAACAATATCCGAGATACTAGTAGAGCACGATTATCCAGCGCACTGCGCCAAACATAGAGTACTTGGCTATTGACGCTAGCGGCGTCCCAAACTCAAGGTGCGAAATTCGGAAAGCAATGTGTGGGGGCGGTTGAGGGTGGGGGAATGTTGCGATGCTAAGAAAGTAGGGTGGCTGTTGTGGTATGCCGCAGGAATAGAGAAGGAAGCAAGGTGAGGAGCGCGGTCGCGTCATGAGCATCCGAGGACCCCTCGACCGCCGCCTCGCATGATACAGTCAGCACACAGGCTTTCGCTAATCCTGATGGGGTTGCGCTGCGGCTGCTGCATCATCCTCGCGCAGGCATTCGACCTACAACCTGCGTCGCAAAAGCTCGGGGTCAGTATGCATCCTGGTATGACGCGATAACGTGGAAATCGCCAAGACTGGAATAGCGAGGGAGGGAGGGAGGGAGGGAGGGAGGGAGGGAGATGTATGACCACAATACTGACCAACTGGATGGGCGTGGTTCCTACTGAACAAACAATTTGATCGAAGGCAGTCTTGCTGACGAGTGGACATGGGGATGAAATGTTGGCAAAGGAGGTGCAGCCTGCCGTCGATAACCTAGAACAGAGCCAGCCCGTATATCAATGATGCCATACATCGTCGACCGCTCAGAGAGCGCACTTACGTTATGGCACATTGGGAATAGAGTTTGTACAATAGAAGGAATAGGGGCGACCTGGCGTAGAGAAGTGGGAGCGGCTTGATGTCTCGACTGGCCACCGGAGGCGGGGTATAAGTACAAGACTAGAGCCCATCACTTGACTGGAAGCGAGGCGTACTGGAGGCTTAATCCGGTTGCACGTTGACCGCGTTCTGGTGCAATCGGCGAGCCTGCGGGGTGAGGCTTGGGGCCCTCGCTTTTGCCATATGCGCTTGAACCCACAAGCCGTCGCGGGGCGGCGCCTCTCTCAATTCGATCAAAAAATGCTGAATAGTGCGAGGTGATGTCGGTACGCCCGAGGAAGCTACCTCGAGCCGATGGAACGGAAGGGGGCATTCCATGAGAAGGCGTTCAAAATGCCGTCCAGATCGAGAGGACCCTTACATGTACACAGCGAAGCGTCGCTCGTTGTCCCCTCAAGCTTTATCTTCACACCTGATGCGGTAAAGCAACGAAGGATTTGATAAAATATCGAGTATCTTCGTCGTGCTTACCACGAGGCGGCGAGCGTGGCGAACACATGTTGTGTGGTTGTTGCGAGATCCAAATTCTGGACCCCGACACGCCTCTGACGGATTAGGGCTACGAGCCGACACATTAGCCTTTCATATTGGTACGAGCGCGCGACGGTATACCTCCGCTGTACGCAGCATAGATCCTTCCGGTTACCAACTTCCGACTTCAAACTCTGCGCAGTATGCACTAACATAAGCACCTGGACTGCACAATGGGGTCATGCATCTGAAACTGTCCACATAAATGTTCCCCCTGTCTGCCGAAGGTCGTCGATCTTGGTGCTGGGCGGACACGTTCACGGGGCATCAAGGTAGACCATGGGTATGACCAGGTCAACGTCACGGGCCGACGAGTGAATCATACTATAGTGCGGGGAGGGAGTCGCACGCAGGTCGCTGTGAAGACAGCCTATAGTATAGGCATAGTATATGAACGGACCCTACTCATGCGCCACGGGCACGGATCTCATTGACCAGCTGCACCTTCTTCCTCACCTGCCAGAGTGTTAATACAACCCCGATGAATCACAGTAGCTAAATGCATACCTCGTGCGCAAACCGTCTCCTCCAGCGCAGACTCCTAAGCCGGTTCCTCTTCTCGCCCTTCTTCTCGTGCCTCTCGTCGCGAACATGACTCGAGCGGACATTATTGATAGCTAAGATGCCCTTGAGCATCGCCAGTGCTGATCCGACGTCCCTGACCACGGGCACGCTTCGTCCTGCCCAGTATCAGTCAGTACAATATCGACGCATTAGTCTATCAGCAACGCACCAGAGTAGGCGTTATGTGGCCTCTGTAGCTGGCTGACAATCGACTTCTCCATTTCGGCCCAGATCGCTTCCGGGCTCTTATTTTTGTTGTCATTTTTGGGTTGCTTCTGGCCGAGGTCATAGACATCCTGCCACGACTTCGAAGAGTTGTTGTACACAACGCGCTGATGTTGACCTTCAATCCATGCGGATTGCCGGGTAAGACTTGTCGTCAGAGCGCGGGTTTGAGCAGCAAGGCGAGCAGTAGCGGAAGTGTGACGACATATTTGTCGCACGACCGACCAGTTGAAGTGACGCACGGGGAACATGATACGAGAAGTGGCAGAGGAATAGTACTGACTCAAGCAGCAATACGACGTCGACAACCCGAGGCGGCTGTGACGGACCCCGGCCACCGCTATTTCCTCTTCTAGATACCACGATCGCGTCCGAGCATGGTTTCGTCCTCATCTCTCCGCTCCCATGTCCGCAGAGGTGCTAGCAGAGGAATTCGAGGTACGATGATGTTGACTGATTGAGCCAATCTCTGATTTGGATGCCCAGGTACTCGAATCTATCTATCCCACTGAGCTCACAAGTGCGTCGCGTCTGTACAACTCCGGAGCCCATGGCCATCTCCAGCTGAGACTCATGCAAAGAATTATCCGAAAGGGAAATACGCATTGAGGTTGAGCCCGATGATCCGGTAGAAGGCGTGGACGAAAGTCAGTGCTTCAACAGTGATACTCTTCTGGACGCGCTAACCGTACGCGCAGTCGCGGTGGCTCTCAGCGTCGAGTACACCGATGAATACCCCGATGCCGTGCCCCAGTTCTCAATAGAGGTGGAACGTGGAGAGATGGATGAGAGTGAAATCAAGCAACTCCTTGGTGAACTGGAGAAAGTGGTATGTCCATTCCTATCGAATGCAATCTGATCTTCTCATGTCGGTAACCTACAGGGAGAGGAGAACCTTGGGATGGCCATGACCTTCACAATAGTGACCCATCTGAGGGAACGACTGTCGTCTCTCGTACGCGAGAGAGAGGAGCGAATACGAAAAGAAGACACGGAAAGGGAACGGCGTGCGCTTGAGGTATGTTCGGCTGCTCGTCGGTTCCGCGAGCATATACCAATCTTACATCCCTGCAGGCTGAAGAAGCAAGGACTCGAGGCACCCCCGTTACAGTCGAGTCATTCAGAGTCTGGAAGACGAAGTTTGACAAGGAAATGGCAGCGAAACGTGCGCGAGAAGAGGAAGAGAAAGTCAAGGGTCTGTCACCAAAAGAAAGAGAAGAGTACAAAAGGAGTCACACACGACTCAGCGGTGCGCATCTGATTATCTGAAATGAGCCATACATAGATGAACCCGTTTGCTTTCTAGGCCGGCAACTTTTCGAGCGCGATCGGAACCTGGGCACGTTGGACGAGGGCCTCGCCGAAGAGGACGCAGTCTCAGTCGACATTAGTCAATATGACCGGACTGCGGTCGAAGACGAAGAGAACGATGAAGACCGTATCACGTTTAGCGATAGCGAGTGAACGTGATCACACATGATCCGTCCCTGTACGATCTGTAGCGTTTGCACAGTAGCCACACGAGTTGTATGTTTAGTCTAGACATCTATGCGAGTCCCATGCACGCTCTATAATCCCGCGAGAAGACCGCCCTCGCCCTCCGCCCCAACGACATGACCTCCGCCCTCGACTTCCTTGCAACCGATGTCATCTCTGTCAACCTCCTTGAGGAAGCCATCTACCTCGTGCAGAGAACGCCCACGTCGCTCTCCCACAACCAAATCTTCACCGGCCGCTCTTATCCATTCCACGACAGGCTTCTTAATCCACCTTTCGAGTGTTCCAAACTGCTTCCCTGCCTCGAACCAGCCCAGGTGGCCTCCTCCTTTAGTGACCGCGAAGACGACCCATCCATTATCTGTAGCGTCCACGGGAACGTGGCTTGCAATAGGGTCGTCGGCGGAGCTTATTGCAAGGTACGGCACTCGGATATCGCCCAACATCGTGTGGCTCGTTGCAGCAGCGTAGTAGTCATGGGCCGAAGGGAATGGGAAGGGAGGCGATGACCCTCCAGCTAAGCGCGTGATCGTGTCATCAAACTCGACCAATGTCATATTCTTCTTAGGTAGTGACGCCTGCAGCGTTTTCCAGAGCTGCGAGTCTGGGAATCTGGCGAGGGAGTCGTTGTGCCGTGCGACGAGGTTCTGTAGATTCTGGGCCATTCCACGGGAATAAATATGCCGGTGCAGGAAACGTCTCTCCAACCTAAACGGCAAACCTTAGAAGCCTGAACGTGCAGGAACGATTGATTCGAGAAACGCACCGGTCACTTGACACCACTAGATCCCACGGCTGGCGAGTACACCACGCAGGCAATAACACACGAGGCTGATCAGTGGATGGCAGGATAATGCCATATTGCTGGACTTACGGAACCAAGTGCACAGCCAGCAACGAGCCGGGATTTCGGCCCTTCTTGGGCCAGGTACCGCGTGAGCACATTGGCACCAAGCGAGAAGCCAACGCCGATGAGCGGCGCATTGGGATACAGTTTGGCTATGAACATGACGGCCACACGAATGTCGTCGGTATGAAGGGCCGAGTAGAGCTGCGGACTGGTAATAGGCACGCCGGCACCTGTTGGCGAAAGAGACATCATGAATTAAGTACTCCGTCACAGTGGGGGCGCAGGATGACTCACAACCGCGAAAGTTGACGACGATGCCACGGTAACCCAGACCGCCTCGCTCGACAGGCGTGCACACTGGCGCGAGGATGGATCGTACATACGACTCATGGGAACCTGCCAACTTGTCGTGAGCCATGTTAACGCGCCGGAGCCCGAGTCGAGTCAGCCCGAACCTCCCGTGAGACCATGTAGGACGACGACGATCGGCGTGTCGTCCTTGAGCGTGCGCTCCTGAGCTGGCGGTGTAAAGTCCAGGCCGCTATATGCGACATGTTCAGCGACCCATATGACTATAACTGTGTACATGGGCTCGACAGGCATGTACTCACATGGTTCCCCCATCCAATGTCCGAATAAGTCTCCTACGGAGGGTTCATGATGCGGAGTCGGTGCGGGTATTGCAGGGCCTGCGTACCTGTCGTACTCGATTTTGTCTATCTTCGAGAAGTCACCTAGGACGCAGTAAGCCGTCTGCAAATGGCCGCTTCACGTTGGACGGAATATGAGGATTGTGACGATGTCTCGGAACAGACAGTAAAACGCACCTGTTCAGCCACCAGGCGGGCCGGAACTCCCTCAACAAAGACGGACATCGGAGCTCGATGAATTCTTGCAGAGTGATTCTCTCCACTACTTTCGAGCTCGCCGTTGCTCTTGCAGAAAGTGTTGCGGGGTTTGCTCCGTAGTAGAGCTTTGGCACATAGTAAGCAGCAGACAGGAAGCTGAATAGAGCACCCATTCTAGACTACGACAGCTTGAAGACAGACGGTGCGCGGCGACGGTCACAGCCAAGAGACTACTACAGCGAAAAGAATGGCTTGAGAAGAGCAGACGGAGGGATCTGGAGCGAGGCCGCCATCGCCGACGTCGAGCGGCGAGTTCCACACGCTCGGCAGAACGATAGCCACTCGTCCTCAACCTTGACATCATTCCTCCAGTCCGGTAATCGAAGCGTCCGACCCGAGCGCCCACCTCCCATTCGCCATGAATTTGATGCTGCCCTACAAGTGCCGAGCGAACGCGAAGGTTGATCAGGTTGAAACAACGCTGTTTGTATAATGGCGCGGGCAGATAGGGACAGAGATGTCAGGATTGTGCGAATACTCGTTAACAAAGCATATTCGAAACCAAGGAATACAAACATGAAGCTACTAAGAAGCTACGACAGTGATACATCGATACATAGCAAGTGCATTCTACATGCGATCAATACAGGGCAACACCAGTCATCAGTCACAGTCGACGAGACCCAGCACCTTCTTCAGGCCCACGCCTCTAGAGCACGTTTTGCCGCAGCGACGACCTTCGGGTTCCCCTGCGGGCCCTCCGGGTCCTTGGCGAGTGCCTCGATAAACTCCCGAGTGCTCTCCTTCAGCTGCTGCAGATCGATCGCCCTGTTCTCGGCAACGACGCCCTTCCGGCCCAAGTGTCCGAGCAGTGCGCACACGTTCGAACGGACCTCGGGTGGGACGTTCGGCGCGCTGCCCTCACGCAGCACGCCGATGAGCATGTCCAGCGCGCGCCTCGGCCCCACCACCGGCGACCCTTCTGTAGCTGAGACGGCCGAGAGTGGTTGTGACGTCGTGCGGATCGCCTCTGTAGGTAGAGGGTTAAGCAAGGAGTCTAGTACCAACGTGCCTGCAACACAAGGCGAAATGCGCGTCAGTGCTCGATGCTGCGTGGCGGCATGGATATGAACGGAGCGTCGGTATACCTCCATTAGGGTGGGTGCTGATCAGCGACAGCGCCACGACGCCCTCATTGATGAGGGTAGGATACCGTTTACTTCTTCCGATCAGCCTGGCCAGTGCGGAGACGTATGGCTCGGCGACGATGACTTCCATAGCTGTCTCCCGTGTCTTGGCCTGCT
Source organism: Fomes fomentarius (assembly GCA_022606135.1). NCBI lineage: Eukaryota > Fungi > Basidiomycota > Agaricomycetes > Polyporales > Polyporaceae > Fomes > Fomes fomentarius. The sequence goes on from JABYQN010000001.1 coordinate 1,448,226, forward strand.
CCTTGTCCAGGGTCTTCGGATCGGTCGACCACAGCGACTTTACTGCGTTCACGAGGACACGAGTGCCTTCGCTCTTCGTCGCGATAGAATCCGATCTCCGCACGAGGTCGAGAATCTGTCGGAGCGGTGACTCATCTTGGTCCGGAAGGACAAGCGGGAAGGTATTGTCAACTAGATAGGATGTTTCGAGATCGAAATCAGCGAACGGCACGGGAATGCGGAAAGGTAAAAACCATGCTCACTCTCGCCGTTGCACATGTGTTTCGCAACACCAATGGCAGCCACCTGCACGATCTCGACCATGTCCGCCTTCTCGCCCCAGATTTGCGAGGCTCCAAGCTGCTTAATAATGCCTGCCTCACCGAGTGCAGCCCTGCAGCTTTGCGACTGCGCCAGGTGTTTCAGCAGCCCTATGACGCCATGCTTTACCTTGATATCAATATCGGGCTCCAGCAGCGCCGCGAGATCGGGTGCAAGCGATATGGGCGGCTTGACAACCGCGGAAGAATGAGCGTCTGCCACACGGAGTCAAGGTTGGATGGACGTCGAGAAGCAGTGAATGAATATCACATACCTCGCCGGCAGATGTTTCCGAGGCTGAGTGTGGCACAAATGACAAGGTCATCTCGGTTGGTCTCCTTCAAACTCCTGTGCGTACGTATCCATTCCACCATGCGGCTCACGAACTCCCCGCCAGGCTTCTCAGGCTCGGACTCGTCCCAGAGGGTGTCAGTGTTCTTCTCTTCACCCGCAGTCTCCACAATCGCCTTTACAAGAGCCCCCTTGCCTAGGTCGAACCCTTTCTCCTTCGATAGGCGCTCCTCCGTAGTCCAATATGGCGGGTGGTCACCCTTTTCAACGAAGGTCAATAGCTCCGACAGGCATGGCACACCGCCATGCTCGCCGTCAGGGAACGTCAAGCCGCGCGCCAAGGAGAGTCGAACATCCTCCACATCGATACACAATGATTCAATGAGGCCGCATACTTGCTCGTAGATGTCGAAATCTGTCTGAACGAGACTGCGGCGAGAAGCTGGGGTGGCATATTGAGACGGTAGAGCGGGGTATGGAGGAATCAATGCCCTGAGTTGGCTGACCAGTAAAGGCAGAGCGTCTTGCCCGAATACGACGTTGGGGGCTCTGCGATGCACTGGCGGTCAGCTCAGTAACAGCGCTAGGCCACGGTAGACTTACGGTTGTCTTCGTCACCACGCAATTCGTCGATCGCTCTCCATGACCAAGTAGCCAAGGTAGTGCGCAGACTCCAGATGTCAGTAGATTCCTCAGGAATAGTTTCAGTAGAGAGCAGCCATGACCCGACGGGGTATATAGCGGTGGAGAGTCGCAGGATGGTGATGGCAGCCTCCAGAGAAATCAATCGATCCTTCACGGCGTCTGCTATGATAGGTGAACGCTGAGTAGCAGTGGGTGGTTCACCACGCACCGTAGCCTACGCTCGCATTGAGCAAGAATCCTATAGCCGTCTTCACGACCTTCAAATCTGGAACAGAGATCGGGTACGGTTCACGTTGGGCGGGCTGAATAGATTCAGCATAGCTCTCTAGCAGGCCAAGCACAGACTGAGGGAAGCCGGCTTCTAGCAAGTAGCCTCTGTTCTCGTCTGACAACATCCGAGACGCGCGATTAACTCTATCGCTCACTGCGCGCGGTTGGCATGCTCACCGTGGTCCATGCACAGATTTGCAGCGACACGCAAGAGTTCGTGAATAGCTCCCTTCGAGCTCGCGGTGTCATTGAGCGCGCCCTTGAGCAAGGATGTCAAGGTCTGGGGAAGCATAGTCTGACCAAGCGCAGTCTGCTGTTCAACTAGAGAGCGCAGATCGGCATGATGGAGCACACAAGAGAGCAGAGAGGATGCAGCGAACCATCCTTGCTACGCAGATCGTTGGCGAGGCTCTGAGCAGTGCGCTCGATTTCGGGCCAATAGTCTGGAGGGTTGAGCTGGAGCTGGGCCAGTAGATCGCCGAGCTTCGAGGCCGACGCGAGGGCCGTGCTTGCGCTCATTACGAGATGAGAAACTGTGCAAATGGCAGACTGGCTTGCGATCCTCCAGAGCGGCGGCAAGGGCGCGGAGATGAGGCAGACAAGAAGGAAGACAAGGGTGGGACTGCAAAGCAAAGTCCTGCGCGCAACTCCTGAGCCCAAAGTGCGCAAAACGCCCGCCAAATCTCTTCGATCTCGTCCACGTGGGTCCCTAGTAGGTAGTAGATAACACCGGCGTCACACGGCCCGAGCCTCCTCAGTTTCGTTCCGACAACCGCTCAGCGACCCAGCAGCAACCTTCTTCATAGTTTCTTCGCTCATTCGTACACACTGCTAGAGAAACACGGCTTCTTACATTCACGCAGAGTTCTTCCGTGGGAGAGCACTCCAACCTTTCCGCAGACCCTTCGACTCGATCAGACTCGCCGGCATGCAATACACAGGGTCTAGATCGTCTAGCCCAGGATAACCCAACAGAGACAGCCCTGCAAATGTGTTCCAGTCATACATCAACTATTCGATAATCGCCTCACACTCACCGGCAACACCGAAGACCGTGTGGAAAACGTCAGGCTGATCTCCTGGCCGATCCGCAATACCGCCATGCTCCACATCCTGGCACGGAGCCGCGCCGTTAGTCGGTCTGTATCATACACTCGACAGACTGTGCAACGTACTTGAGCTGAGAGGATGAATGCACTTATTTTCTCAGCGTTGATCCATGAGATCTTATTGAGGATGGACATCGACGACAGCACCCAGTGACTGTAGCATACCTGGTGAAGAGATGAGGATACACACACTACAAACTGTAGACGGACGCAACCCACGTCCTCAAGTTTCTCCGGACGTCCGTTGAGCCCACCACTGGGGAGCTGGCGTTCTGCTAGCCACCAGCCCAGCGTTTCTTGGTCAACGTCCTCCAACCGGTCCAGAATAGCCAAGGCCGCAACGCAAACCCAGACTGGTCGTCACCATGTGAACAAACACAAGCACAAAGGGGGAGCAAGCGACTTACCCTGAGCAGCATGACTTTCGGCACCTTCCCGGGCTCCGAACCCGCCATCGAAGTTCCTACACCTGCGGATGTATCCAACGGTCCTCTCCACATCCAGCTCGTGTAGATGGCCGAGCAGGGAAAGAGCGTTCACGGCGCAGTATAGGAATCGCGTGTCTATCTCTCCGAACTGGTCACCTGCGAATACACCCGAGTCTTGCTGGAGGGATAGTATGACTGCGTCCCGGTAATTAGAGAGGTCTAGTAACCGGAAAGGACCCTGAGGCACGCACATCTCACAACTCGTGGCACGTCCAGACGATCTAGGGCATCTTGTATCGTCAGGATTTGTATGGCACTTAGTGTAGATAGCAGATGCGCGTCGTGGTCTGGATGTGCTCCGAAGCCACCTGGTGTGTGATCTCTTAGTGAACATATTGTAACGCGAACCCCGATAAATAGACTTAACCTGCTTCCTCGTCCCAGCAGCTCATCACAAAATCGATCATCTCTTCCCTGTTCAAGGCATCTTTGTGCTTCATCACACAGAGCGCCGTCAATCCCCAATACACTGCGTTCATGCGCAGGTGGGCAGTGAGATGGTAGACGAGGTCGTCTTTATTCTGCAATCGTTCAGAAACTTGGAATGACTGATAACGGCGTGAAATAGCTACCTCGCCCAGAGATTGTATATACTTGACATGCAGGGGAACATCAAGAGTAGAAGTCATCTTGCGGTCGGCGATTCTGAGTCGGCTTGTTGTGGTCCTTAAAGTTGGAACTCGGAATATTGTGGATGCTGCGCAGTGAGGGGTCCGGTTGAGGAGTTGATCGACCACTACCTATTACGACCCTCCTTTCCTTCCGTAAGATGAACACCATGCATCTGGCACAACATTTGACGATACGTACTGGTCGGTGTGGCCCTGATTCAAGTGAAGTGACCAAGGTTTGTAGCCGCCCGTATCCGTGAGGCACTCACGGGCCGGCGACCGCGGATCGGCTCCGGAAATTCTAGTAACCGAACGTTACCCCGCAATACCCAGATCGACTCGCTTCAAGACCTTCCCGAGACCTTCTCCTCCTCACCGCCCTTGTACGACACGTCGAACCCGCCTATTGAAACCTCTTGGTAAGGCACCTCTGCCAATGCAGAGATTGTCCCAGCACACTCACCGTGAGCATGATACCAGCTTTATACTACCGCACGGGTAATCCCGACAACCTACTGTTTGTACCCGTCCGAACTTTCGCACACCAAGATGCCATCCACTATCACTCTCGAAGTCTCCCAGGGCATTGCGACTATCACTTTCAACAGCCCCGAGCGGCTGAACGCTATAACCCGAGAAGGTTTGCACCCTAGCTATAGAGTCCATGCATGCCAGCTGACACGTGCTTGGCTTGACAGACTACGACGCGTTTGCTACGTACTTGCGCGAAGTTGACCAGCGCGACGACGTCCTTGTTACGATATGGCAAGGTGATTCCCTATTCACCGTTTTCCCCGCCGGCTTACCAATTATTGGCCTTGTAGCAACGGGAAAGTGGTTCTCCGCGTAAGCATTGGGTGAAAGCACCGTTTATTCCTTGTGTCTGACTATCACACAGTGGGACCAGTGTCAGCAAGACTACGAGCGACAGGGTGCTCACTTCCGCGCGCGACTACTTCACGGACACCGTTGCAGTGGTCAACACTGATGTTAGCAATGCTGTGAGTTCAGATGCGCACAGGACCCAATAGCTTGACCTTGACGAAGTACCAGTTGTATACGCACACGAAGATCCTTGTGGCCGTACTCAACGGTCCTGTTATGGGTGCGCTTGTTTCATAATGCCACGTAACATGACTTGAAGGACGCTCCTGTTAAATTACATCATCCCTAGGAATTGCTGCAGGTTTGTCGATCTATGCAATGACAGGAAGGAGCACAAATTCATCCCCTTCTCAGCCTTTCTGGGCCACTTCGATTTCATCTACGCCCTGCCGGGCTTTTGGCTTTCAGTGCCCTTTACGTTCTTGGGTACGTCGTGTAAATTTGTTCATTGTGAATCACCCTCACCAACTTGGGACTGTGCAGGGATTATTGCGGAGGCTGGATCTAGTGTCACATTCCGGAACAGAAGTGAGTTTGTCTGTCTCTCGTTGGGGTCAACTCGCTCACACATATGTATCATTTTCGCGTAGTGGGCGCCGCGAAGGCCAACGAGGTACTCATTTGGGGCAAGAAGAAGGAGGCTCAGGAACTCCTCGAGTGTGGGTTTATCAAGTACGCGCTATCTTCTTATCGCCGCTTGCGTCGATATTGATATACGGCTATGCACGCAGTAAAATCTTCCCAGAACAATCTGTGCCCGCTTTCCAGGCTGAGGTGCGCAAGCTCATCCTAAGCGAGCTTGAGGGCTTGGACCCGGGCGCACTGCTTGGCGTTAAGAAGCTTATCAAGGCTGGCCTGAACGACCAACACAACCTTGACGCGGTTAACATGCGTGAGAGCTACGCGCAAGCTGAGCGGTTTGCGACTGGCATACCCGGAGATCGGTTTGCGAAGATTGCAAGGAAGGAACTCAGGCACAAGTTGTGAACCCGGTCGACCGTCGCGGACTCCGAAGTCTGTCTCAATCCGCAGCGACATTCTGCGCAGGGACCTCGAAGTGTTCTTCATTTGGAAATTTAGTACTGGTCGGAGGGATCAGGGAGGAACCACTTACCCGAACCTGCGTTACTTAGTTCAGCCACAATGACAAGATGTATAACTATCAACTTCTATACACTCTATCGCGCCTGTCATCGTCGTGTAATTTGTACAGTTGTCATTAGCCAGCCGATCGAGGATAGTTCAGTAATCTCGGTGGTCTGTAGTCCAGGACCAAGAACTGCAAACTTCCATATGTAAGGCACTGCATAGTACTGGACACAACACAGGTACAGACGGAAGGTGGACGGCCGGAACTCAACGAGTATGCCCATTCGAGTTCACACTGCCAGTTGAGCGTCAGGTGGACGATGGGCCGCCTTGCGCCACACCGACACTCACGGACGTCGGAAAAAGCTGTAATGCAAGAAAAATTGCCTTCGCGAGTAAGGTGTACTATAGGAGCCATGGTGGCAGGACACTTGTATGTAGGTATGCTAGAGTACCGATACGTACTTCAAATTTCAAGATATCGTGCGGAGGGATCAGGATAACGCGTGCCTTGGCAGGTCCGGGGTAGCATGGGATGGGAGAGCGTTGTGTGGAGAAGCGAGCGGAATGCGTGCTTGGCGAGATGATTCCGCGTCTGAAGTTTTGATGGACGCGGTCACTTATCATATGTACTTCTCCCGCGTATAAGATGCCCCCACAGCGTTTTCCTGACCTTTGAGCTCCCTCCTCCTACTGTCCTCTCTCCGGCTACTAGCCGTCCGACCTGAAACAGGCCACGCTTGTGTCCGCTCACTCGCACTTGCACTGAGAACGACGCAGACAGCACGATGTCTGACATCGAGAAGCGGACATCGGATTCCGCCTCAAGCGACATCGACAAGGATGGCTACTACGCTCGCGAGCAGTTGGTTGATCCGGAGGAGAAGCAGAGTCTTCACAGAGACTTGTCTGCGCGGCAAATCTCCATGATTGCGGTATGTCGTCCTCCGGTTCTATCGTGTGCTTCACAAGCCGATACATGAATTGTAGCTGGGAGGTGCTATTGGCACTGGGCTTATCATCGGGTCTGGAACTGCCCTTGTACGCGGCGGGCCCCTTGGTATCTTCTTGGGTTACAGCTTCGTCGGTATCGTCTGTTATATGGTCATGGTCTCTCTCGGCGAAATGGCAGCATACCTCCCCCACAAGAAAGGGTTTCCAGGTTACGGAACACGCTTTGTCGACCCTGCTTTCGGCTTTGCGCTTGGTTGGAACTATGTCTTCAAGTGAGTTCATCGATACACGCACACACCCACGTAGTTGAACTGAATCCTGCAGGTATCTAATCGTTACGCCTAACAACATCAACGCTGCCGGTGTCGTCATCCAATACTGGACGCAGAAAGTGCATATCGCCATTTGGATGGGTGAGTTCTACAACTTCAACCCTTTCAAAGGCATTGACGCTGACCGTACGGCATGTGTCTAGTTATCTTTATTGCCTTTAGTAAGTTACAAGAGTCGGTCATAGGGCAGAAAACCTGATGCCGTCTCCAGTCTTTCTGATCAACTTGCTCGGCGTCCGCGTTTTCGGAGAGCTTGAGTTCTGGTTCAGTAGCATCAAGGTTGTCACGCTCATCGGCCTTCTGCTCATGGGCATCATCATCGACCTCGGCGGCAACCCACAGCACGACCGTCTGGGCTTCCGGCACTGGAAGCCTCCATACGGTCCCATGGGTTCTTACCTCGAGGACAAGGTTCACGACCACAAACTCTCCGTCTTCCTTGGTTTCTGGAGCACTTTGACGAACGCGCTATTTGCGTATATTGGCACAGAGCTGATCGGTGTGACTGTTGGCGAGGCGCAGGCCCCAAGGAAGAACATTCCAATCGCAATCCGGAGGACATTCTTCCGTATCTTGATATTTTATGTCGGCGGAGTCTTCGTCATTGGATTGATCGTTCCAAGTACCGATCAGGTTTGTCAATTGACTCTGAATCAGACGTTGTGGGGAACTAACACATTCGTGTGTAGACACTCTTCGTCGCGAACAGGTCTCGCCCTGGTGCTGCGGCGTCTCCTTTCGTTGTCGGTTAGTATTGCTGTCTTTCTATCCTGGAGGACCCCTCTAAAATGGTTTCGTAAACAAACAGCGACGACGATTGTTGGAATCAAAGTACTCAACCATATCATCAACGCCTGCATTTTGATCTTCGTGCTCAGCGCAGCCAACTCCGACCTGTATATCGGCACGCGTACATTGTACGGTCTCGCCGTTCAGGGTCAGGCGCCTAAGATATTCGCGCGGGTCACCAAGGGAGGGGTCCCCTATCCGTCGTTGATCCTCTGCACGATTTTCTGCTCCCTCGTGTTCCTGAATGTCTCGTCAAGCAGTGCGAAGGGTGCGTGTGTAGTTGATATGTTGCGCGACACTGACGCTTATTGTTGGTGGCAGTCTTCGGTTGGTTCGTGAACCTGGTGTCGACCTTCGGTGCAATCACCTGGATGTGTATATCGTACACGCACATGTGAGCTTCTCCAGTAGCATGCTACGCGATTTTGGCGCTCATAGTTGCTTTTCCAGTCGTTTCATGAAGGCGTTGAAGGCACAAGGCATGTCTAGAGATGACCTTCCGTATAAGGCACCCTTCCAGCCCTGGGGGTCGTGGTTCGCCCTGATCTCGACCGCCATCATCACCTTGTTCAAGGGTTCGTCTCCGCATCATGCTTACTTGTCCTTCATGCTGACATTCATGCCTTCCAGGTTTTGATACCTTTATCCCGTTCAAGAGCGATACCTTTGTGACGTCCTACATCGCAATCCCGGTGTTTGTTATATTCTATTTTGGGTACAAGCTGTACTACCGCACCGTCCTAATTCCCTCCGAGCATGTTGACCTCATCACCGGCAAGAGGGAGATTGACGAGGAAGAGGAGCGGTTCAACAAAGAGCAGGAAGCCAGAGGGCCACGTACGAAGTGGCAACAGATTTGGGACTCTCTGTAATGTGTGGCCATATGTGATACGGTCGATCCTTTACGATGTAATACATGCTTAGTTATAGTTTTACATGATGTTGTTTACTTATCTGAAGGATGCATGAGTGCGGATTCCAACTTTTGGTACTATCATGACAACTACTATCATGTCAGGCTGTGTCAGGCTGGGGTGATTGTTTTGCCGCGGGCGCCGCTGGGCGCCGTGGAGGAACGTGAGCTATATCTACCGAAGAAGGAAGGCGGATTACACATGACCGCCCCCTAAGTCTGACATCGAGATGCTGGCAATCTCCATTCTGCATTGTTTTCTCTTGCTCGACAGAGGGGTGAGTAATTTCGAGCATGTTCCGTTCTGGTATAAGAGCAATCAGACCCCCGTCCCGGTACAACCTTACTCTATCTCGTCCGAACGCTCTCATTCCCATTGTAGACCACACTACCAGAATTCGCTCGTATAACCACATTCACACCAGGGTAGCGACCATGTCGACCTCTAGAACTGTCGTGAAGAAAGTGCTCGCGGTGGAGACAGAAGAAGTACGCGTGTTGTCCGTCTCGTACAGACATCGCGGCTGAACCCTTTACTCACTACAGGGCGCTGGAGCGATTGTGCGTCGGTCCATCGGCACAATGCAGCTGAGGAATGTGACGCCATTCCTCATGCTCGATCACTTCTACATCCCGCAGGGAAAGGTACAGCACAGATATACATACAAGAGTGTACCAAGGACTCTGTTATCTGACAACCCTCCAGTCCGCAGGATTTCCCGATCATCCTCATCGTGGTCAGGCCACTGTAACATATATGCTAGAGGGGTGAGCAGTTCAGTTGTATACGAATCGATGAAACGGCGTAGCCTGACCGTGCGATACTGGCAGGTCGAGCCATCACGAGGACTCTGCTGGGCACAAGGGTACACTCGAACCTGGCGATGTCCAGTGGATGTGTGCGGTAAGCAGACATTCCTTGATTGCTTGTTCAGCAATAGCTGATAGACCGCATTGCAGGGTAAAGGAAGTGAGTCAAGTATCGTAGACTCGACCCGCTGAGTGAGGAATACTGACTGCGGCGGTACAGTTATCCACGCCGAGATGCCTGCAACTGGGAAAGGCCTCCCCCCACCGCGCGGTCTCCAGCTCTGGGTAGACCTACCAAAGCTACACAAGATGTCCGACCCGTCCTACCAGGAGCTCAAGTCATCACAGTGAGCATGCGGTGATCTGAATTACAATATAGCGCACGAATATCATTATCTCCCCTCCAGAATCCCCGAGGCATTCCCGCAGGGAAAGGATGGCCCCGTTAAGATTCGCGTCATTAGTGGGAAAAGCCATGGCGCAGAGTCGCCCGTGCGCCCCCTCGGAGGGTGCTGGTACTTCCATGTCATTTTCAGCCAGCCGAGCACTGTCTTCCAGGAATTGCGTAAGTACATTTTGATACCGCGCATCACGTCTCTTAATTTACTGAATTCCAAAAACAGCACCTGGCTGGACCGGCTTCATCTACCGTGAGTACACAATATTCGATTTATCCGGCATCGTCCTGACTTGAAATGCAGTCATGAGCGGTGGCCTTCGCGTTGGACCTGATTCAACAGTCCACGAGCCATACCACACCCTGGTACTCTCCGCGGACTCCACCCAGAATGGCGTGGAGTTGACGGCAACGGAGGAGAAGACCGAACTCATGCTTGTACGTAGATCTTACATTTCGATCGCTAGTTGAACAGGTTCAAATTCACACCCCCTAGGCTGCCGCAGAGCCCCTGGACCAACCTGTTGTTCAGTACGGGCCCTTCGTCATGACGTCGCGCGAGGAGATTCAAGAGACGTTCATCGACTATCAGCTTGCCAAGAACGGCTTCGAGGGAGCCCGTAGCTGGAAGAGTACCATCGGCAACCTGTGATGCGGAAAGCGTCGTGTCCTCCGCAAGTAGCTCTTCTGTATTTTGTAGTAGCAAATCTATTAGAGCAGTGTCACAAATTATACTTTTATCTACGAAATCGATCATATCACTTCTCTAACCAGCCCGAGTCTTCTTTTTCGCTGCCTTGTCCTCATCCTCGTAGTCGCTCTCTGCAGCCTGCATGGTATTCCAAACATCATCATCCCCGCCCTCCTCATCTCGCTCGGCGGGGCGGCGATCGCTCGCATCTTCGCCGTCCCAGATGACAACGGTGGGAATAACCTTCATGTAGAGCTTGTCCATAACTTGGCCTTTCTGGTCTTGTTGCTGACCTTCTTGTGCCGGGGGTCCGAAAGTCGTATGCAGACGGACAAAGCGATCTTGCGATGCCGACGCCATGAATGACCGTGCGGGCGCGACAGATGTTACTGCTCCTGCTATGCCTGTCCGACACACTCAATTGAATGACGAAGGAAATGGACAGTCGGGCACCGACCTTTATATGTATATATCGTCTTTCCATTGCGCAGGTCTAGTGCAGACAATGTGCAACCATGATCTGCGATGAACACCTCACTGAAAGGAGCGTTGGTCAGTTGTCAGATTTGGAGAAGGATGGCACCTACTGTTCATGGAGACTCGTCTCGACAGTGCTGATGCCAACGGACTTGGCTATCACTTTCCAATCGGACACCGGTCTGCGGGCTGCACGTGTATCGTATCGACGGACACTGCCGTTTGTCGTTCCAACCAGGAGATGTTGGTGAGTGGCGGAGGCGGATGGTTGGAGGAAAGTAAGCGCGGTGTTGTGTACTGATTGACGCAGGCTGAGATGGTCGTTCGGAAGCTGGTGGTTCGTCAGCAATGGAAGATGAGACAAGTCTATCAACCCACGTTCTTCGCCCGCCACAGCTCTCCAGGGAGGTACTGATCGCGTTTCCTCTTCTTGGACTCAGTGGCTGCCGGCGAATCAACGGCAGCCTGTTTTATGGCAAATGCCTTCTCCGTATCCCAGAGGGATAGCTCTACTTCGTTTCCGCCGTATGCGAATACTCGACCGCCCTCCGAGAGACGCCAATCACATAAACGCATTGGGAGGGCAGCGAGGGATGATGCAGGTTCGGAGCCATCTTGTCCTACTTTGGTGAGACGCAGAGCACCATTGGAGGTGCACGAGTATACAGCACTGCCGTGCGGTTTAGACGTGTATATCGAGTAAGATCCTAGTAGTAACTGACCTGTCAGTCGCAGACAATCCTACAAACCGCTGTCCCGCCTTCAAGCGTGTCTCCGACCACTCATGTACGACCGCAAGCTGCGAGTCCTCTAGGACCTTGCGAATATATACCTCCCCGTCTGCATGAGCTGCAGTTAACTACGCTTGAGATGTATAAGTTGAGCACGGAATCGTTGCAGGTGGATTGACAGGATTGGTACCAGAGTATCTGAACCAGCGCGATGCAGGGCAAGTTTTTGTACGGGTTTGCTTTTACCGGAAGAGCAGCCGGGCGCGAGCAAAGTGGTCGCTGCTTTCCATGTCTTCTCAGACTCGTCAGGTGTGTATGAGATAGACTTGATTGCTCCGAGTTCGTCCCCTGCGAAGAATTGCATGGCGTCGGGCGAGCGGAAGACGTGAACGAGAAAGTTGGCAATCACAGAAGCGCCCGTTTGTAGACCGACATGGACCGCGCCGGATCCCGTCCGAGTCAATAGACACAGGGAGGGCGCAGACGCGTCTACTGTTCCGAATCCCATATCACTCCGATTCTCTTCCTTCATACCATGGACGGCCCTTTGAAGGAGCTTGCGAGACTGGAGAAGCTCGCGGCCGGTGCCTCTGTAGGCAAAGGCAAGGCTCCATCAATCGACCAGTCTCTCGATGCACTCCTCGACACCCTCCGTAGTACAAAGCAGCGATTCGAGAATGGTACAGGCTCTCGGGCGACACTTGCCATGCTGGCAAAGACAGTAGAAGAGAAGAAGAAGGAGATGGATGAACGACAGAAGGAACTCTACAACGCTACGGCGAAGGTTGGCAAGGCTTTGGACAAGGTACGTTGTGCGCGTGGCGTCTTGTGCGGCGGGGGACTGACACCATACTATAGAAATTCACGAACCCCCTGCCATCTTATGAACCACTGTTCTCGTCTTCGGAGGCCAAGGCAGCGCTTGAACGAACTATCGCCTTTCACTTCCTCCGCACTGGCCAGTTTGACACCGCTGAGACATTTCTTAGTGTGAGAACTCATGAGCAAGGTCGGACAGCTTATACTCACTCATTACCTGTAGGAATCGGAGATCACTATACCTTCGGAGGTGCGGGCACAATTTGTAGACCTGCATCGCATCATGCTCTCCCTCAGAAACGGAGACATATCCCTTGCATCAGAGTAAGTGATCTTATCTTTCACGTTCATGCCAGAGCTTGATGTCGGCCTGCAGGTGGGCCCACAACCATCGCGACTTCCTCCGGAGACGTTCCTCATCTTTGGAGTTCCACCTCCATCAGTTCCAATACCTTCGCCTCATTTTGTCCCAACCTCCTAACATCGAGGGCGCCTTGATCTACGCGCGGACAAAGTTCTCCCCTTTCTTTGAACACCATGGTGCTGAGGTGCGCAGGCTGATGACCTGCGTACTCTTCCTGCCTTTGAGTCGGATCTTGAAATCTCCTTACGCCGATCTTGCCGACCCGTCGATCCATACCGATTTGCAGAGCATGTTTGCCACCGAGTACTGCGCAAGTCTCGGCATGAGCAGGCAGGCTCCCCTCAGGGTAATAGGGGACATTGGTGGTGGCGGAGCGTTGGCCAGAATTGAGAAGGGGCGCAAGGTCATGCGAGAGCGAAAGAGCGAGTGGAGTCAATCAGACGAGCTTCCAGTAAGTGTAACCATGTTCACGGTCGCTATAAAATTCTGACGTGTATGCCACAGATTGAGATACCCCTGCCGCCAGAGAACCGATATCATTCAATATTTGCTTGTCCCGTATCCAAAGAGCAGTCCACAGAAACTAATCCTCCAATGATGATGGCATGTGGCCACGTCATTACGAAAGAAAGTCTCCACAAGCTCAGCAAACCTGGAGGGTGAGTAATCAGTTGACGAGTACTGACTCGATCCTGAAATCTCTTTTTTAGACGAGTCAAATGCCCATATTGCCCAGTCGAATCGACCACCCAGTCAGCCCTTCGCGTACATTTCTAAGGGGTTGTATACGGACTTCTGCTCTGTACCATGACTGTGTATACAGCTTGTACACTACCTGTAGCAACAATTGTACACTCATTACTCGTCGAAGAAGTCGCAAGTTAGCGAATAGGGAATATAGGTAACCGCGCTAGTGCTATCGGGCGCCTAACGGGATCACGTGGGCAACGCGACGAGAGTGTTGTCTGCCTCGCGTCGATATGGCCACCACGCTCATCCTTGGCTCCTCTCCGCCATGCTCCCGGCCCGACGCTGATACATCCATGTCTCATTTTCGCACTCAACGCGTTTCTCCGCCGCCTAGACCTCACACCGGGATCTCTGGTCGTATCTCTGAAATTGCTCGGGAACTTCACGCGTCGGACAACATCCCACTAGAACTCACCGCGCTCTCGGCTGACGATGTTGGCTTCATTGAGGGTGTCATCAATCGTCTACCTCCGACTTCAGTGACCCTTATCACGATCTTCAAAGCATACAGCGATGAGCTGCAGGCAAGGGGTCTGGATCCCAAGAACGAGGTGGTTTACTATGGTAAACTATTGAAGGTTGGAATGGTCAAGGCACCTACTTGGAAGGACAAGTGGAATGTGGTTAAAGACCGTATAGGACACACTCCTAGCGCGAGTGCAACTAGCGGAGGGGGTAGGAGGACGCGTGTTACAAGGTCAGGATCTACTCCAGCCCGAACCGCCACGAAACCCCCTCTGCCTGCTTCCCACCCACCACCCGAGCTAGAAACATGCACTCTTCATTCGCACCAGGATGAGAACGAAAGGCAAGAAATTGCCAACGAACCCTTGACGAAACCCCCGGCCAGAAGACGAGTTCCTGGTACCATTACACACGACACCCCAAGACCTTACTCCCGATTCGACCCTCCCGCTGCGTCTCCCTCTGTGACGAATTCTCTTGGCCTTGACACCGGTCCTCCATCTATGATTCTGGACAGTGGAGATGCTCTGCGTCGTATTGCTGTTCGTGCGCGCAATGCTGCAGTAGGTCGCTGGGAGGCTGAGACCACCACGGACACCACCACACAAGTGTCCAGCATTCCTCCGCCTTATAGGGCAGCCGTACGTGATGCCCCAATACCATTCAAGGAAAAGGGGAAAGAGAGGGAGAAGGGTATCCCCGGTTTGGACACAGTAGTGGCAAGTCGGGGACTGTCTCCTGTGCCTCCTGTTCAACCGCTCTCCATACCGCTATCTTCAGTACCTCCGAGAGAGCGGAGGGGAAGTATGGTAGAAGGGGAGGACCCTTTCGAGAAGATCAAGCGGGAGCGAGATGAAAGAGAAGCGGATCACTTCCGTAATGACCATCTCGTCGAGCGATGTTATGACGTGTGGAAGCAGGGCTACTTGTGGATTCTGGTGAGCTGCCCTGAGATGTGACGCTTGTATTCTAACTCATAAACATTATCGCAGACCACGGGCGACCAAATTGACGAAGCTAGAGACATGCTGATTCTCCGCCGCGCCTTGCAGCGATGGCGACAACGGACAGCAGCTCGTCGCGAGATGTACCTTCGCGTGGCCGCCCTCTCGAACCGCCGATGCTTGAAACGCTTCTTCCAGGTATGGAAACTGAAGTTGAAAGAGAAGAAGCAGATTCATTGGCGAGAGGATATGCGGGGACGCATGAAGATTGTACGAGAACGCGACGAGTTGCGGTTGAAGAAGGACATGTGGGCAAAGTGGCGACAGTCCTACCTCTCACATCTTTCCGAACAGCGGTTCGCCCGGAAGGTCCTCGTGCGGGCCTTCCATCGTTGGAAGGCGAAGCTCAAGAAGCTAGATGAGATGGAGGCTGCAGCAGACCACTTCGTGTATGTCCGAGAAGATCAGACCCTGGATCGATATTGGGAAACATGGCGTCGTGCCGCTGAACTCCGTCGCGCTGAGACGACAATGCGCCAACGTGTGGACCTACGTATCGTGGCGAATGCAATCGACAAATGGAGGCAGCATCTGTAAGTTTCGAGCCTCTGGCCCAGGAGTCATATTCATAGTCCTGCAGAGGTGAAAACCATGTCGCGAAGCACTTTCACGATGCCCTGGTGGTTAAGCATGCGCTTGATCGATGGAAAGCTGCCCAAACTCGGAATCGGGTGCGTTTAGTGCCTTTGTCCCCTGATCGATCCTTGCTCACCTCTGCACAGTTGAGGGAACGCCGTGCCATCAAGCACATGGCAAGGCGGGACATTGTCCTAGTCGGAGCGATGATGCATATATGGCAAACCCAAGAGCGGTGCAAACTTCTTACGCGCGTACGAGCACTACGTATGTTGAAACACGCATGGGCCGTTTGGAAACGACGAATGGAGGAACAGAAAGAGCGAGACGGTTAGTATTCAGTCGTGGGTACGGGGGTCCTTGCTGACTCCATCTGCTCAGAGTTGGCACAACTTTTCCGGTCGCGGTCCTCGTCTCTGGCTGCTGCTTTTGCGCTCGCGCGTTGGCGACATGTGCTCCAGTCTCACCAGAACGCGCAAGCCTACGCTGTTCATTATCACAGCATGCACTTGCAGTACAAGATGCTCCGGGTCTGGCGTCTCCAGCTACGAGCGAAGCTACACTTAGTCAAGCAAGCGAAGACCGCACGGAGGCAATTGTTGATGAGACGATTATTCCGAGCCTGGGCAACCAAGGCGGAGGAAAAGAAAAGGCTGCGCAAGGTCAAGCAATTTGAGCTACGTACAATGAAGAAGTACTTCGAAGGCAAGTGTATCCATCCTTGAGAGTTATGCCAGTATGCTAAACGACGACGCAGAGTGGCGGCGACGCACGCGAGAGGAACGTGCAGTCAAGCTCATTCGCCAGCGGGTCGCCTTGGTATGTTGCAAACCTCGTGTGTATTGTGCTGCGGATCACTTACAATATGATAGCGAGTCATGTCGAACACTCTGACACACTGGACCAATCGGGTGGCCGATATCAAACTGAGAGAGATTGTAACGACCCAGAATTATGAGAGGCAGCTTGTTATGTAAGTCTCTATCGATCTCACGATGTGCGGGAGGTGGCTAATCGCCAAATCACAGACAAGCATATCAGAAATGGATCGCCAAGTGCGAACGTCATGCTCATGACCTGAGGCTAGTGGAGAGCTTCCAGGACATACGGCGTGAAGGTAAGTCTGTCCTATATCATTGATGTGCCTCTGAAACAACTCCCACTGTTACAGAAAACATGCGCAAGATGTTCAATCGGTGGCTCACAGTTGCAAGGAAGGCTCGTCACCGACGGATCCAGCTACAAGCGAAGGAGGAAGAATTCCAGCTGACTGTTGTTGCCGGTGCATGGGAGAAGTGGCGACAGCGTTTCATGGACATCCGCTTGCAGCCCAAGGTCAGCGTCCGCGAAATTTCGTTACATACCAGCGTGGCTGACTGACTCCTGCTAGGCCGACGCGTTCATCAAGCAACGCCAGAACCTTCTCCTGCTTCGCTCTTTTGCCATTTGGCATTCGAAGTCCATGTCTCTCCCCGCAGTACGATTCCACGCTTCTCATCTCAAGGCAGAGTACTGGAAGAAGTGGAGAGACCGCATGCCGCAGATGCTGCAAGCCAGAGCTGCACGGGACATGGACCGCCGCAAAACTCTTGGTACGTCGATCCCTGTTTGCGTCCCCACTGCTACCTCATCCTTGTCTACAGGGAAAGCGCTCGCTCATTGGCGGAAGGTGAAGCAAAAGAAGCTCGACGTCAAAGCTAAAAAGTACGTTCATGCGCTCGTATTATGCGCACATTCCCCTGATCACACAATACAGTCATGCCGCGTGGCTTGATCTTCTGCAAGCCACCCCTCGTCCACCACCTACGCCTCGCCCACCACCGCAACAACTGCGGCCACGTGGCATCACTCTCGGCCCTCCAGCGCGCAATGTTCTTCCTACCCATCGACAGCCCCGCCCAGCCACTCCAGACGACAGCGAGGCCGAGCCACCTCGGCCGTCCACAAGCGGCGCGCGGACAGCATTCCCTCGGCCGTCCATACCCAGGACTCGCCGCACCGAAATTGCGGATCTGCTCACGAGAAAGACCCGCACAGCTTCTCCCGAACGCAAGCCCCGGTCGCCCGAGCGTCCAAAGTTCAGCTCTCGGCGAACCGCCCCTCGCGAGCCCAGTCCCTCGGAGACTGAAGGGGGCCAGGCGCCGCCTTCGTATCGTGGCGGCATCGAGGCGTGGCGGAAGGACGTGCGGCCGATCCCGCCCAAGAGCGCACCGCCGAGCGTCGCTGGTGACTTCCCTTCGGTGACCGGACGGAGCAGCTTGTGGCAGGAGCTGAAGGAGGTGCGGAGGCGGTCGCGTGCGCCGACGGAGCGGACGTACTCCCCCGAACCGCTATGAGCTGGAGCTCTTCTGCCCTCTTCCTGTTCGGTCGTTCGGTCGCGGACCCTAGTAGTGTCGAATCCGGCAACGGGGCCTGTCGCCCAAAGGGACCTTTCTTATCTTTGACCTAACTTATCATCTTGCGCACTTGCATTTAGTTGTGGTTGTCTGTGATTGCCATTGCTCGATATGCTGCTGTATGTTCCTGTTTTTGTTTATGTTGTCCTGTCCCGTAGCAGTCGTCCATGTCTATGATCATGTCTTCCCTCGATCTGCCTTCCTATGTAAACTCGGCGTCATTCATCTGTCGTGCGGTCTGCCGCCGTGCAACGTTAACTTGAGCAACATTTCAGCCACAGCCTGAACTAGTAACAAGTAAAAGGATGAGATGGGATGGACCTGTCTGCGTGGTGGGTCCGCCCTAGTAAAGTACCTGCATGAGTGTGGAATGAATTCGTGTACACAACTACGAGTTCCTGTAGTACTGCCACCCAACCCAGTTGGCGATGACGAAGCCCGTGCCGGAGGAGATGAGCATGATCGGCAAGTACTTGTAATGCGTGTCCCTCGCAAGCACATCCAGCACCTGCCCGGCGCACACGCCGACAAACGTCGGGGTCCAGTCCCGATCGCACAATTCAGATGCACACAGAAAGAGAGAGTCATAGACAACCGCGCAACCATTGTGGCGTTGCGTGCATGCGTGTCAAAAGAAAACGTCAGCCGCTATTGCCCCCGGCGACTTCTGGCGGGACATATACGCACCCATACTCCGGAAAGGGGCAGGAACGCGCTGAAGAAGACCGCGTAGGAGCCGACGAGGAGGAAGAGCACGGAGCCCGCGATGAGGGCGTACCCCACTGCGGGGCTCGGGCACTGGCCCTCTGCAGAACTGCACAACAACGAATCAGGTTCACTGCGACTCTAGTCCGGATCTGAGGAAAGACTGCAAAGGGACGCACTGTTCTAGAGGGTCAGCTCTGCGGTACCAGCTTGGCTGTGACTTGTGCGTGTGCCGGCGGCGCATGGATACATCTAGGCATTGGACAAGATGCAGGTGTGACAACTGCGCTATGTAACTCCGAATCACTATAGCCAGCGAGGGTTCTTCGCATGATGCAAGCTCTCTCAGGCTCACTCTTCTATCTCCTCGGACAAATTACTTGATGGGAAAACAATTCATTACATCGTGATATACAGTTCGTGACGAGCACTGCGTATACGTAAGACTACGAAACTCCACCCCCAATACTGCTATATATATACCGGAACGAATGTCAACTAATCATAAAAGAGAGGGATGGCGATAGTACACAGAGCGAGGTCGATTGGTAGGAGGATATCATGACACTCGCGGACGACAGGAAATAATAATATATGCGAATAGATAGTAAGGTAATGTGGACGAGCAATAGATGACGAGGTCTACTGGAGCTGCAGGGATGGATGAGCAACGACAGCAGGAGCGAGTGTGTGTAAAGGGAAGGTGTGCCGATGACCGATCAACACTGCGCCTACGGAGCCTTCTCTAGTTCCATTTCATCGGGCGTGGGCAGCGGCAACGGAACCGCGGCGGGATTAAGTGATGAAGTAGGCGAGGGAGAGAGAGCGGACGGAGGACCGAGAAGACCAGCAACATTAACCTCATAAGAGGGGTGGCGCTGGAAGGGGTTGCGAGTTTGCATGCGAGATACAGGTGACCCTGGGAGACGAAAGCTATGAGAAAGTTGCGAGAAGTCAGAAGCGATCCGACTTACCTAGAGAGCTGCCTAAAATCTTGAATGGGTACGTGATGCCCTCGTTCTCTTTATCATCAGCACGATCACCAATGGTCAAGCCAAGTCCCTCAGAGGGAAGAGAAGGACTTAAGGTGCATGGCGTCTGACGACGGTATGCGAAGAAGGCGGTGTTGTGGGTTGCCCTCAGGTTTGGTGAGGTGGGCTGGAAGCGGATGGAGCCCTGGTGGTGGAGGATGGAGAGAAACTCCTCAAGCGCTTCGGAGGGAGGAGTGGCTCTGGAGATACGACGTTGAGCAGGATTGCATACGAGCAAGAGGAATGACGCGAGTCACAATGCAACATAATCTCCCGGTGAACAGACAGCATCTTATCGAACTGGGAGTCAGCAGATTGGAGATCAGGGACACATACCGAGGAGATGGACGAGGGGATAGACTTTCTTTATCCGACAACTCAGGAGGCTGCTGATCGGAATGATCGTCGAGCAGTCTCAGGCGGTCGAAGGCATCTGTTGCAGCGGAGAGAAAGGCAGCTCGGGAGCGAGGGCGATGGGTTGGGAAGGGGAAAGGAGCGGCGCCGGCAGCCAAACGCACTGGGCGGGGGGCGACGAGGACAAGATTGTCGTTAGAATTAAAATCCATGGTATCGCGGTATCAGATCGTATGCGGCGGGAGAGCGAGAGTCAGGGCTGGGGCAGGCGGACGTTCAGAACAAGAGCCACTGGCACTAGACAGTCGCACCATTCCCTCGGCTGACCGCTCCTCTTTGGCCCTGTTTGGTCCGCTTCCCCCGGCCCGCAGGAGCCAGCGGCAGGCAGAATGCCGCACTTCACGCCGAGGAAGCAAGCGCGAATATAGCCTCCACGAAAAAAACACAGCGAGTCGACGCTGGCAGCACATCTGCCCAGGCAGAGGTCAGCAGTGTGCGCAGACTGGGGAGCATGGCGAATGCGGGGAGACAAGATGCGGGGAGTCAAGGTTGAGGTCAGTGGTGCTGCCGGATGAGTAGTTGACGAGTGCCACCTTCATTTCGACGTAAGAGATTTGTCAAGTCCTGCCTGTGAATCAAGAACCTCAGAAGTCACAGATTGCTTATAGTCCTCTCCGTGCGCCCCATTCCGCCCTTCCTCGAGTCGCTGTGTTCCCCCCGACTCGACCACCCCCCATGGCCCACGAACGCCATGCCTCCTCCAGCTCCCCGTCCACACAGGAAGAGGCCCGCGCGCTATTCGACGACTATGACTCGCTTAATGACGACCAAGCCCTGGAAAACCGAAAGGCTCCCAGGGCCGACAAGCCGACGCCGCTCCCCGTCGCACAGTTGGCGACGCTTTGCACCGTCCGGCTTGTGGACCCCATCGTCTTCACACAGATTTTCCCCTATGTGAACGAGATGATAGAGCGCCTTCACCTCACCGACGACCCATCCAAGATTGGCTTCTACAGTGGTTTGGTCGTAAGCGGTGTTCCAACTCGGCAACTCTCTCTGTTAGACGCTTACCATCTTACAGGAGAGCAGCTTCGCTGTCGCGCAGGTTGTGTCTATATACCAATGGGCAAAACTCTCTGGTGCGCATAGTATTGTCCTCTCGCCGTGGATGTCCCCACAATAATATCCGTTCTATATATCTTCAGATGTAATCGGCCGCCGGCCCATCGTGCTCCTCGGTATCTTTGGCATCGGTTTAGCCACCCTTTTCATGGGTGTGTCGTCCACGTTGAGTGGCGTGCTGTTCGCCCGCTCTCTAGGTGCGTACTAGTAGCACACTGCCCACCCACGTATATCGACCCGCATACAGGTGGATTGTTTTCTGGAAACGTGGCGGTTATCCACTCTGTGCTTGGAGAGATCACCGACTCAAGTAATCAAGCTACCGCATTTCCTCTATACGGTCTCTGCTGGCCATTGGGAGGCATAATCGGGTGAGCATAGACCTTACGTCAGCCTAGTCATGCTCGCTTACCCCGCATACAAATAAGTCCCCTCATGGGTGGACTATTGTCCAACCCTGCAACAAAGTTCCCCGGCCTGTTCGATGTCCCACTCTTCCGGCGGTATCCTTACCTACTCCCTTGCATCGCAGCTACGAGCATAGCATGGACAGGCTGCGTCTATGGCTTCTTCTACTTTAAAGAGGTGCGCATATGCACAGGCAGCCCGACTACCCGATTGCATCATACTTATGGTTTATGGGTGGCCGTTTGGCAGACGCTTCCCAGCAAACGGTCGAAGGACCAGAAGGAACGAATCGAGATGTCCGAGTGCCAGGGCGGCGCGTTCGAGAAGCCACCCGCCCAGCCGGCGAGCATCAGGTATCTGCTCTCCATTCCTCTCGTCCGTGCGCTGTGCATAAGCGGTGCCGGCTTGTCATTCATGTGAGTTCCGCTACACCCATCATTGTGTGGTCTGCTGCTGTGGTTCGTTTGGCGCTCGTACTGACGATGGTTCATGAACTTTACGCCTGCGCTCGATCGACAGTGCGACTGGGTTTGATGTCTCTTTCGGTAAGCTCGTGCCTCTGTCAAAGAGCCAGCATCAATCTGACCGCCTGCACTTGACAGTGCTCTTCTGCTACACATCTCTCCCCCAAGGTGGCCTTGCGTTTGACGTACGTCCTAGAACACTTCTTCATGTCCAGCCCTCGCACACACACACTGACGCATCCTCTCCTCGTACTGCTCGGGTCATCATGATATGCCCATATCTCCGCGCTGCGCCCACCCACACAGGCCACTCAAATCGGCTACGCGCTCTCCATGTCCGGCATCCTCTCCATCCTGCTCCAGCTCTGCTGCATGCCCTTCCTCCTCCGCCGCTTCGACAACGCGCGCATGTACAACTTCTGCATGGGCCTCTGGCCCTTCTGCTTCGTCCTCCTCCCCGGCCTGAACATCATCGCCCGCATGGGCGCACTCGACCCCGCCACCGGCGAGCTTGCGCCTGCCGCCCGTGCGCTCGTCTGGACCGGCATCGGGGTCATACTCCTCATCGCGCGCGCCGCTGCGCTTGCGTACTCGTGAGTGCCCTGTCTGCTCAGCCTCGGTGCGTTTTGCCCCACATCAGTGCTGAGATATGTATGCTCGAAACAGCACGAGCATGATTCTCGTCAAGGAAAGCGCACCCGACCCGGCCTCGCTCGGTGTCACCAACGGCATCGCGCAATTCGCAATGGTGGGTTTTTCTTTTTGTCCTTGTCCTCCTCAGAGCTCACCGCCGCCCCGCGCGATGCTTCCACACGCTTGCTGTCCTTGTCCTCCTACAGTGCCTCTCTCGCTCCTTCAGCCCCGCGTTTGCCAGCTCGCTCATGGCGTTCTCGATCGGCCACGATTTCATTCTACTGCGCTACCTCTGGGTCATCGTCATGACTCTCATCTGCTTCCTCGGCACGACCCTCTCGCGCCGCATCGCCGAAGGCAGGCGGTCCCCGGGCTATTCTCGATGAACGAACACGAAACGATAGATTGGATAAACCTCCACGTAAAACCCGAAACGTACACCGTCAGGGGAGGATGCCATGGCTTTCATGGTGGTGTTTAGACTATAGATCCGCTGCTGTTGCTGTGTGTTGTGTTGTTCTCAGTATTGCATCTTCTGTTGTTGCCCATCCCCTGTCCTTGTCGCATTTTCATCTCTCGCTCTTGACTGCTCAATTGTGGTGTAGAGTAAGCACCCCATTAGCATTTTGTAGAATACAACATCTATCTCGACGACAAGCTGGGCGCCCTGCCATACGGATGGTACGTCATGAAGCACCTGGCGATAACTTCGAAGTTCGAAGCTTCGAGCGACACGGCGGCCGACCGACGTCTCTTAAAGCTTCGTCGCAGAGCTCTTTGGCTCGCCCAAAGCATACAGGGCGTCGAGCGGCTCCTTGAAGAAGGTATACGTCTCCTTCCTAGAGAAATGAAGGGAATCAGTCTTGTACAGGAAGCGCACCGATACGAGCACTCGCGCACGCACCTCTTAATCTTCAGGGTCGGCGTCAAGCACCCGTTCTCGGTAGTCAAAGTCTCGGTAGCCAAATAAATCCGTCTGATCATCTCAAAACTGCGATAGCAACCGCCAAGTGCAAGGTTAAAGTTTGGGTTTACAGTTTCGAAAATCGAGTCGGCCGAGGGCGAATGGAGACAAGGGACCGAGGACCGAAGACCGAGGGAAAGAGAGGGAGAGAGAGAGCAAGGTTAAAATTCAGTTCGCAAGCGGGAAAACGCAAGCCGAGGAAGAAAACGTGAGCACGCACCCCTTGAGCTTGTGCTTGCGTGCCTGCTTCTGGAGCTCGGCCAGGAAGGCAGCGACGATCTGCGGGTCCTTGGTCGCGTCGCCGAGCGCGGCCGCGTCCTCTGGGGAAACAGACTTACCGCGCACACGCGAGACGAGGGCTGCGAACTGAACCGGGTCCGGCACGGCGACCGCGATGAGGTACGACTGCAGACTGTCGCCGTGCACATACAACTGCGCCACGAGCGGGCTCCCGCTGTAGATGTTCTCGACGTTCTCGAGCGCGACGTACTCGCCCTGGGCGAGCTTCATGATGTTCTGTGGAACGGGTTCGTAGACGTCAGCGCCGGATGCAGAGGTTGGACATGGAATGGAAACCGGCTGTCTCGCAAGTACCTTAACACGGTCGACGATCTTCAGGCGGAGAGCCTCGTCCAGCTGCCCGACGTCGCCAGTGTGCAGCCAGCCCTCTTCGTCGATGGTCTCTGCAGTCTTCTTGGGGTCTGCCGTGTTCACGCGGTCAGCTCCCGCCCCCGCCGGGTGCACATTAGGAGGGAGGATGGATGCACTACGTACCCTTGTAATAGCAGGTGAAGCGCTGCATGCCGCGCATGCAGATCTCACCGCGTGGGTACGGCTTGTCCTCCGAGGAGTAGCCCATCGACGGTACGTCGATCAGCTTGAGCTCGCAGTTCGGCAACGGCGAACCGACCGTACCGCTCGACTTGGGGTCGTAACACCATGTGCGCACAAAACTGCCACAGTTCTCGGTCATGCCGTAACCTGTAGATGACATATCAGACGCCAGTCGCATTGTCGAAGGGTTTGGACATGACCTTCGATGACTTCAGCGAGCAAGCCAATCTTCAAGAAATCCATAACGTTGACGCTGATCGGCGCAGAGCCCGTGGTGAGCAGCCTCATCCTTCCACCAATGACGTTGTGCAACTATCACCCGCAAGCCGTCAAAAAAAACCATTGGAATGAGGTACTTGAGTGACCAACTGACCTTCCTGAACACCATCTTGTCCCAGAATGCGTGATAGAACTGACCGTTCGTCCGCAAGTTCTGCAGCTTCGTGGCCACAGCTTTCCGGAACAGTGCGCCCTTCAGACCTGGAGCGGTGCCCGCAGCCATGGCGCTCTGGTAGATCCTGTTGAGGACTCGGGGGACAAAGGGCACGAAGTGGGGCTTTGTGATCGCAAGGTCTTCCAGGAGGTTCAAGGGGTCGCCAGTCGTGTAAGCGATCTGTCCACCCATGCAGACGGCGATGAGCTCCATGACACGCTGCGTTTCTAGTGAGTGCGGTGTTTCTGACGCATACATGCAGAGTAGCTCACCTCGTAGATGTGGGCGAGCGGCAGGAAGGACATCATAGTGGTCTCGTTATCCATCTGGAACTGATGCAGGTAACCGTACACGGCCTGCGCCATCGCACCATGGCTGATAACGACACCTTTTGGCAGCCCGGTCGTTCCCTGACCAAAACCATCACTGACAAGGTCGCTTGTAGACGAACACGTACTTACCGAGGTGTAGCAAATGGTGGCAACCGAGTCTGCCGTAGGAGGAATCACCTCGGTGAGGTTCGCACGGCCGAATTCCTCCACTAGGATATGACGTCAGACTGAACTCTTGCCATATTAGTAAGTTTGCACGAACACTCAGACAACTCCTTGATCTGCACATTGACAGATTCACCCCAAGCACTCAAGACCGACTTGGTCTGGGCAGAGAGCGGCTCCATTGCGACTATCACTTTGAGAACAGGGCATTTCGGAGCGAGCTTCAACAGAGAAGAGATATGGGCTGGGGTCGCAAAGATGATCGAGAGCTCGGAGTGGTTGACGCTAGCACACATACATGAGCACAAACGCGTGACTAGAGCAAACACACGGAACACTCACATAAACTCTGTACGATGCGGACGCGTTCACCGTCACTCTTCACGACCTCCACTCGCACACCAACGCTGGTCACGCACCTGCCGAGTCCTTCCCCAGAGTATCGTATAGACTGACGCCGACTTTGGCATAAGCTTGGAGAGCGAGGTCGATGACCTGCCAGTCTGCGAGCACCGTGTCGCGTCAGTGACCACATCCGGTACCTGAACGTGACTAGGAAGTGGAGATGCCGATACGTACTCGGGCAGTTCTTGCTCCAGATACCGACCGTAGGCAGGTCCCCACCTCCAATAGTGCCGTCGTTGAAGAGCTTTTGGAGTGCACTCCCGAGCGCGCGCCGGCGCGCATCCACCTCGGGCCACGACTGCCAGACATGATAATTGGCGTACTTGAGCGGTTCCTCCGAGATGGTAGGCCTGTGTCCAAGGAACGGGCCACCCTTGGATCGCCGGAAGCCCTCGTCGTAGACTTGCAGCAGGTTCGTGAAGACGTTGGGCGAGTCGAGCGTGACGTACGGGTAGGCAGCTGTGAGAAGGAGCCGGTCAGTGTTCGTGCGTCCGGGCAGTAGTAAGGATTCAGGGTAATTGGAGTATTGGCTGTGCGTATGACGATCATGAAATGCATACTCACATCCTCGATAGTGCGCTAGGTCACGTTAAGTGAGGTTAGCTATGTAGATACGCCGCGCAATAACGAGCATACGAACGAGTCTGTCCTGGGCGCTTCGTTCCAGGTACCTCTACGCACTGCTTGCTGTAGTCTACATCTGGAGAAAGGGGAACGGGGAGGTGCGCGAACTGGGACGCCATCTTAGGATACAGCCGAGGCAGTGACGAGCTGGTAGTAGGAGGAAAGGGCAGCAAATTGAGGCAGGGCTGGGTATAGGCCGCCTTGAAGGGCGTTGAACGAAGAAGCTTACTTGGCAGGTATATGGAAAAGACGGCCTATTGGGATGCGCTGCTGAGGACAATGTTGTAGGGCGAGTTCAAGAGCTTTGCCGGGCACTAGGACGTGGCGGACGGCGCAAGCAAAGGCCCGCGTTGCGGCTATTGACCTCAGGCTGCTCCCGAGCTCTATTCATGTGAAATGCCCGGTCAACGCAATTACGCGACAGTGTATTCCTGATTCGGACGGGAGACGCGCGAACCTCAGTACGTCGACGGTAGACGGTGACCCAGTGCGTGCTACCTAAGCCTTGGGGGCGTGTCGCCAGCAGATCGTGAACACAAGAGGTCGCAAGACTGCCAGCGGATAAAGCGAAGTCTGAATTTTGTCCAGATGCGCCCACAAAATGAACGCGTTCGCGGGCGCATACCAGCAGTGGCACGAGATGGTGCGCTCTGATGAACACAATCACTTTCTGACAAACCAGATCTATCTCTCATACTTGAACTTCAGTTCTAGCATACCACACTGGACGTGCCGTACCCTTGAAATTGGGGTGCTGTCTAATGGGCTATCGGCATACTTCTGCAGGACTCGGAGGAACTCTATGAGACCTGTGACCGTCGAGCCCTAGCTCCACCTACCCCATGGCCAGTGTCCTCAACTTTCCGTCTCATCTAATCGGATTCTCATTGGGTACTCAGCTCACACAAACACTAATCGGTTATACTTTACTAGAGCTTGACCAATCTCGCACATATTGTCGGGTACTTTCGACCCGCAACCGGTGCTTATCCTATCAATCGTTGCAGGGCAACTCCCTCATATGCCATAGCCTCCTCTCATGAGCCTTCCACTGGGCTCTCGTACACATCGACCTGAACGACCTCGCCTCACGTCACCATCGGGCCGCTACGACCTCTGGACCAGGCAAGTACTGCCGCATGGGTCCACGTCCAAATTCAAATTCGAGAAACGACCGTACGCTCACCTACTTCGAACACTCACCCCGTACAATCCTGTGGAACCTCCGAACTGTCTGTGCTTCCCATCTTCCCCCCACGCTCTCCTACTGCGCCAGAGAGAAGAGAAGAGACGGGGCGAGCATCACCTGTGGCACTCGGATCACGCGCATCCCGGGTCGACTCAGGCTCGTCGGTGTCAAACGCACTGAGGAGTCCGAGATCGAACCGTCTGTGAAGAAACATAGTGCCGCATGCAGCAATGCATTCGCCACCGACTTCTTGTTCCAGAGGAAATATGATATACGGCTTCCAGCTTCAATAGCGTGTGTGATTCGGGGTGCGCTGCTTCCATAACCAATGACCCATCACTGAGTAATGCTGAAGGGCTTTCTACTTGCGCAGTCACGGTGTATAGGTAGCGAGTCACCAGTGGAACGGCTGCGTCATGTCCACAGGCCTGCTTCTTGCTGTGGACGCAAATATAGATGCAGTTGCATGACTCAATACCGCCGCACGACATGAGATTGCGGCGTGTTCTGATGAATGCTCAAGCAAGCTCTGACGGGGCCTGACCCTCCGTCTTCTCTTCTACTTCATCCGATATCTCAGTGCGTGCGGCTGCCCGGTGTATAACATGCCGAGGGAAATGGCGATACGATAATATATATACTATACAGCTCGTGGACTATGTCGATATACATACACAACATGCTCGCTGATTCTACATGGCAGCATTACGTATGGGGTCGATAACATACGGTCGGTCATGACAGTCGTCGTGTGCGAACAGCGGGATATCACAGTGCGGATTCGAGAACCGAGGACAGCAAGCGTAGCGAGACAGGGGCGAAATCAAGGTGCGCTCAAGACGATCTACCACGGAGGATGAGCTAAGCAACACGTTCAAATTCAGACTGTCCACGTACCTTCATGAAATCTTCGTAGTTCATCTGCACCCATCCGTCGCGATCCGTGTCGACCCTGTGCAAGGTGATCAATCGCCAGACACTTACTGAGCATGGAAGAAGTCAAAATCGGTCAGACGCGTACCGTTGGAATGCTTCCGTCAGGGTCTTCACGACGACACACGCCCGAACGAAGCGGTCGAAGGTGATGCCAGGTGGGGGGCCGTACCGGTCAGAAGGCCCGGAAGCTACTTGAAGTTCAGCACACGCTCGAGGCGGGTCTCAATGACGGCACATGAGCTCTACGACTCACCATACTTCTGCTCGAGCAGGGAAAGAAGAATCGGGGACAGGTTGTACCCAAAGCTGCGCAGCGCCTCTGCGAGCTCGGCTCCGTCTATTGAGCCAGACCGATCTCGGTCGAAATGTCTGAAGACGTTCTGCCAGTCCTGAATATACTTCCAGAGCCCGGCGAATTCTAGAACGGGGTGCGTCGTAAGGAGTTAGCACGGTGCACGGAGTTAGGCTCGCGGTTGGTGAGATAATGGACTTGCCATTGTATCCGATCGTTCCACTACGGTCCGTGTCCTGGGATAGACGTTAAGCGAATCCGAGAGAGCATTCGAACAAAGTCATAGCACACTCACGAAGATGGACATCAACATCTTAACCGTATCGAGGTCGAACCCTAGATATCGGGGGTTATAAATTCAGTGTTCAAGACGCCATGAGAGCCACGTTCATTTCGCGCAGGCACGAAATAGGCGCGTGCGCATGCAGGCCTCATTTCACATTTAAGTTGAATCGAGATACATCTGCCCATGGGGCCCCATCGCGACCTGCGCGCGAACTGCTCACGAAACTCAGAGAAACTCACTATCCCAGTTTCCTGTGGTTCACAAGCTCGCGATTAGCCTCGATCACGGAGAGATCAGCATGCCCCTACATAGATGGGGCGCTGAATATGGAACGTAACACACACCATTGACCAAGGCAGCCCGCAGCTCCGTGACGCTAATCGCTCCCGAACGATCCGTATCGACTGCTGAGAACCACTGCCACAGTTGGGGATCGGCACCGGAAGGAGGACCGTGGGCTGGAGGGGCGGCACCGTATCTTGGTGCGGCGTTATGGCCATAGTAGCCTTGGGGCGGCGGGGCACCATATTGGGAACTGACGGGGCGCTGCGGAGGTGCGCCGTAGTGCGAAGCATGCGAAGACTGTCGAGAAACACCACCGTAGTGTACAGACATGTTGAGGAGGAGGGTGCGGGGTTTGCACGAGGATGATGGAGAGACGTCAAGAGGGGTTGGCGCTCTTATGACTGTAAAAGAGAGCGGCAGATCAAGAGAGCCTCTCCTCCAAGGCTGTGAGAGTCCTCTTGCTGTGTCGGCCGGCTCTCTCCCCACACCGCAATGACTCATCTGCCGCCTCCTGTGCTCCCCGCAGCGTCCTGACAAGGCTGCAGCCTGACATTGTTCGTGTACCGATGACCACAGCGCTTACGTGACATCACAGGCCTTGGGTGTGTCTCGCCTAATTTTCTCGTCCAGCTACACAGCTCATCGGTACAACCAAAGAAATCTGTCGGTCATTCGGATACAATGAAGTGTCGTGCCGCCTCGGGGCCAAGACGACCAGCCTGTGACTCGGAGTTAGATGACGTTCGTCCAAAGCTGGAGCACTGCCGCCGCCAGGACATAATTGAAACGGCGCTGCCGGCCGGCATGGCCGGCACTGTCTTCTCCGAGTCGACTCGGACAGTAAGACCTGCGGAGACGATGAGCATACGTACCAGTCGAGGTACGCCGCTCATGCGCCTAGCATACACTCACTTCAATCCGAGAACGCGTTCAAACCAACAAGCTCTTCAAGTATGGCTAATGCCGAATTCTGGCGAAGCCCAGGAAAGCCAATCTGGGCCGGATCTCGGGCCCCCGCCGTAGAATCATATGACCCGCGCTCACAGCAAACTCAACGCCGAGCCGGGACAACCACTTGCTCTCCTTCGAGTGTCGTCCTTGCTTCCAGTGTCCTGGCCAAACCTACGGGGCAGTAGATCCTCAACGTGAACCAGAGCCATCAAGTTTACACCGAAGACCCCGAAGGCCACACTACGTCCACTTAACCCCTCGGCCTTGCAGGCGCGCCTTGTTGTGTAGCTTCTACTTGATATTACTGACACGAGCGAGCGCGTTCTCGTCAACGTACTGCGTACAGTCATGACTTCGCCGCATCTCAAAGCTGTGATATTCGATGTATGTGTCCACGACGCCAGCTTTCCCTGTGTTCGAAGTACACGCAGCACACACTCACGCTTCTCCCGCCTTCCGCTGGTTCAATGGACGTCCTACCAGATCGGCGGTGTTGTCTGCCGCAGCCCGCTCATAGCTATCGCGGCGTACGAACGGGAGCACGGTATACCAAACAATTACATTAATTGTGCAATGTGAGCAACCGCCCGCTCAACCCTCGCCACGTCTTCTGCTTCTGCTTCTACGTACCTTCTTTGCCCTGGAACTTGCGAAGCCGACGCTAATGCCTTCGCTCATCCCCCAGTACGACTCGTGGATCGCACGGCGCCTGGCAGAAATTCGAGCGCGGCGAGATCCCCCTCTTCCCTTTCTACGAGCAGTTCGGGCGCGAGCTCTCTGACACGGCAGTCAATAACCCAGCGTACGCCCAATACTGCAAACGGCGCGGCCTCGGTCAGTTCCTGTTCCTGTTCCTGTGTCCCAGTCCGCCGTCCACACTCCCGCCGCCCGGAGTCGCGTGTCTGACGGCGGCGGGTCCGTGCATTCCGAGCCCTCCCACAACGCCATCAGCTGACCCCGGACGGATTCTCGACACGCAGCGTGCCCGAAGCTCCCAGATTCGCTCTCCATCGACGGGCGCGAGGTGAGCACATTCCGCGGCGTATGCTGCGTTTTCGCCGTCGGGCGTCCGGCTGAAAGGAACTGTCAGCTATTCGGACGCATGATGCGAGAGAGCGGCGTGTTTGACGAGCGGGTCGTCGACGCGATCAGGCGCATACGAGGCAAGTGTCGCCGACGCATCCGCATGCGGCGCGCCGCCACGCTGACATCTTGTACACTCTCGCTGACCACGGCTACGCACATGCACGCACGCCCCCCTCTCAACCTCGCAACCCCGACACCAACCTGGACCTGGACCTGGATCGCACGTCATCGATCCAACACATCCATGCTTGCACGCACATGTACATGGAACGTTGGGGCCACTGTCACCGTCGCTGTTGCGCGCACGACATGCAATCTGTAATCTGGGATTCGATGCAGCTGCAGGCAGGTGGCGGGTCATCGCGCTCACCAACAATTTCTCCAAGTCCGAAGCCGATATCATCGGCGACGCGCCGCCCCCCAAGGAGCAGTTCCCAAACTTGTCAGTGCAGGCCGAGCTCGAGTTCCTGGGCTGGCAGGACGGCGCGACCCCGCCCCGCCTCCGCGCCCTCTTCGACGACTTCTGCGATTCGAGCACGCTGGGAATGAGGTACGTGTGTGTGCGTGTTTTAGTGTCTATTCATCTTCCTCCTTCCGCCGTTACGCCCGCGCACACACCAAGTTCTTCCTCTTCTTTCGCGTCTGCGTCCATGCCAGCGGCGAGGGCGAGAGAATTCAATCATTGATATACACGCACGAACGACTGACTGACTGGCTGGCTATTCGGGCGCACGCTCCGAGCAGGAAGCCCGAGCCTGGCATCTATCTTCTCGCGTGCGAGCGCAACGGACTCAAGCCCTCTGAAGCGGTCTTCCTGGACGACCTCGGAATGTGAGAAGCCCCAAACCACGCTCGTTCTCGTTCTCTCGAGAAACGAACGCGTGTGTGGCCACCCCCTTGCCCCTTCTATGGCCGTGCGCTGACGTGCGTGACGTACAACTATGCAGGAACCTCAAAGCAGCGCAGGCGCTCGGCATGGAGACCATCCGTACGTGTGCGCGGGCGGGGTCGTCATCGCCCGCATGCGTCCCGTTCCATGCCTGCGCAGGATGCATGTGCTGACGGGCCTTCCTTGCAGGCGTGGCCATTGGTGGATCGCTCGAGGCGCTCGAGAAGCTGGAGGCTAAGCTGGGCATCGACTTGACCAGCGGCGGGTTCGAGCCTACCGAGTGGATGCCTTCCAAGCTCTGACGGCGTACTGCGATCGTGATTGCGATCGCGTACCATAACACAAAGTGCCTCGGCCAGGGCGGGTTCTCTAGAGATCTGGCGTTTCGGAGCGGAGTGCACGTAGATCCAATTTGTCTACCGACTTGCTGCATTTATGGCGGGGAAGCGGGCGGGGCGGGCTCAGACGGCGTGTGTGTGTGTGAACATGGCTTAGTGTATTCGTTCTACTAGATGCGGTAGACAGTGAACGCGCGTACGCCGTCGTTGCAGATGTACTGTGTGAGACGGGGACGTGGCTAGAAGGGCTTGTCCGACGCAGGTATCTTGTCCTCCCAGTATCCTCCGATCTGAAGGCACAAGAGGGCGAGGATCAGGGTGTGGTGTCTTGCATCAGAGAGTGTCTGCGGTCTGGGACGTACCACTGGCACCTTGGACAAGAAACCGCGCTTGACGAGAGGCGTGACAGACAGAAGCTAATGGTCGAAGAACAGTTGTTTCAGGAACAGCAATTCCCCCACGGTGACCTGGTAGAAACGTACGTAGAGCGCAGTGACACCCGCACCGGCGCCCCAGAGAGTGAGGGATGGTGTCCAAGTGCGGAAGAACTGCAGCATGCAAATCATCCCGAAGTCAGCCGGCCGTGGTCCAGGGAGGGCAGGTGGAGATGCAAAGTGGGCTTGCCTGGAACACGGGCTTCTGGGGCGGCACGGGGTGGTGGTAAACGCGAGACATGTCGGAGAGCGGGACGTCTAGGTGGGTGGAAGATAGAGAGAGAGTCTGTGTGTACTGAGCGACTCATTTCGTCTGGCTGGCGAGCTCGCGGGAATACCCGAGGGAGGGCCCGACGCCGGGCTCCTCCCAAGTAACCGAGTCGCGCTCTTTGAAAATTCCACTTCTCCAGCCACGCTCATCTCACTCTGTCAGCCCCTGTGTACCTGCGCCGTTTACTGACTCTCAGGCGGACCAAGTGATCACGCAGAGCCTCGTTGTATCTGTTATCTGTACGAACCTTTGTTGGTAACTCCGCTCTACCGGCTCCAGTGAGAAGGCGAGACCTGGAAGACGGACGATGGGGAACCCCCGACAGAGACGCAAGTTACGGTCTGGGTCGCACAAACCAGTGCAGCACTCGCGTCGCGCAAAAAAGCTTCTGAAGAAACAAGCACGTTGGTAATTTTTCGCTGTCGTGGAGACTCGACGCCGCATGGACTAAACGTTTCAACCCTTCGTCCTGAATTTAGCCATTCGAGGGCCTAAAGTGCTGCAAGAGGCTTGGGACGGGCGTAAAACGGTTAGACAAAAGTACGTGGTGGCTACTTCTGTGCGATGCATGATGGGCGCGTGGGGGCCAGGATTACGGGAGGAGAGGACGCGTGCGCTGATCTGCGGCTGCTGTTGTGCTCTACTTGTAGTTATGAAGCCCTGGGGCTGGCGGCCTCGCTGAACCCGATCGCATCCGGAGGTGCGGAGCGGACGGTGGGCTCACACACGGAGGGAGCAGGAAAATCGAAGGAGGCGGAAGAGAGGACATCAGGATCAACGGGGGCCAATGGGGTGCGGAAGGGGTTCGGGAAAATCATCCGCGACGCAGAGGGAAAGATCGTGGATGTGGAAATGGGAGATGAAAACGAGGAGGAAGAAGAGATGACGGGCGCGGAAGAGGACGATGTTCTGGACGGCTTGGCGGACTCGCAGCTCGCGGGGTGGGTTGGACTGGGTTCGGACCCCCGGAAGGGGAGCGGGCAGGAGCGAGAAGAGACGCGGGTGGTGCAAGGTATGTGTATATCGAGTTCTGCCGTGCGAGGATGTGATAGCATCACCGCCATCGCCATCGGGGTGCTTCTCAGCCTTGTCACGGAGGACATTCGCGCACTTGTCTCCGGAATGGCGGGCAATCGCGCTCATGTTTGTGTTTTCTGCTAGCACTGGAGCAGCTGTCAGCGTCAGCCGGGGGTGGGCGCGTGCGGCGGTTCGCGTCCACGGGCGAGCGGGGGCAGCTGCAGCGGCTGGTGGGCAGGTACGGCGAGGACGTGGAGGCGATGGCGCGGGACCGGAAGATGAACGCAGAGCAGCGGACGGCCGGCGAACTGCGGCGAGCGATCCGCAAGGCGGGGGGGTTTGTGTCGCTGGGTGTGGGCGGCTAGGGATTGTCGTCAGTATGTCACGGACGGCTGCAGTCTGGCTCTGTCTGTCGGACCAATGGTCGGCGGGGAATGTTCCGGTGTGGCTGTACTGTCGAGAGGAAATAGAAGCTGGCGGGCGGTTGCAGAGGGCGAATGCGAATGCGGGACGAATGGCATGGCATTGTCACACTGTGCAATGTTCTGCAGACAACTCTGGCGCCCAGCCCACACGCGCACGCTCACCCTCTGTCACCCAGCCGGGGGCGATTTTCCATTCTGGCCCACGCCCAACTCTCTTCAGCCGGCCAATGAATTTCGAGCAGAGAAAAGAAGGGCGTGGCGGGGATCAGATCTCCCGCCGCGCCGCGCACGTCGCCCGTCGTCCGTCGCGTTCTTACAGGGACCACGCTCTCGCTCTCGCGCTCGTGCTGGCCGTAGTAGGCGGGGGTGCAATGGACGGCGCGAGATGCCGGTGGGTGAGGCATGTAATGTTACGGACTGGCAGATATTTGACGGTGGATGACGGTCAATTTAGGTGTCTGGCTGTCGATGACGGCGCCTGTCTGGAATTGGCATGGGCAGCCCAGAGGGAGAGTGTGAAGCGGCTCGTGCAGCGGCATGGAAGCTAGAATGCGAATCGACCGAAACGAGCGCAGCCACTGGCCGCAACAAGAACATGGCCCTCTCCCCTCCCAATCCAGCTTCTTTCCCATCTTCTCCACGGTCCGTCCCCGCCCTCCCTTTTTCCTTTTAGTCCGCGCTCTGTCCTCTCTCATCCCTTCCGTACTCGGTATCCCATAAATCCCCCGCCTCTTCCTCCGGCCACCACATCTCCACGGCCGCCCTCCATGTCCTCTAGGAACGCCCCCTCTCCCCTTGGCCGCTCAGACTCCGCTTCACCTTATCCGAGCATGTCGCGCAAGGCGCCCGCTCAGCCAAAGTCCACCCGGCAGCAGTACAGCGGTACTTCACTTTCGCCCCCGACCTCCGCGTCCGCTCCCAGTCCTCATCTTTTCCTTCTTCAGCTTGTGGCGCGTGTCGTATGAGGAGGTACGCCCCTCGCGCTCCCCACTCCGACAGTCTGTTTGACACGCATATTGCAGGGTCAAATGCGACCTCAAAGACCTCCCTACTCTCGCCTCCGGCCAACATCCTCCCTGCTCAAATTGCAGCGAACGCGGTCTGAACTGCGTGTACGTCCTCGCTCTCTCTCGCGCCCTTGCGTGTTCTAAGGGCCCCTCAAGCGATGAGTTCGCCGAGGTCAAGGCCGTGAAACTTCTTCGCCGTGGCCGCCGCCTCCAGAAGGTCGAGTAAGTCGTCTGCCCACCAGCAATCTGTCCTTGATCTCACCTCGTCCCAGGGCCGTATATGGCAAGGCCACAAAGGAAGACGCGGATCTCCACACCGTCATCCCTCCACGATGCGTAATCCCACAACTCAAGCCGGAGTTTTTCAGGTCACCATTCTTCCGTCGTTTTCATATCCAGCGTGCGTAGATCCTCCCGATCGCCCCGCCGCTCGTCGATCACTTACCCACCCGATCACACGAACCGTACACCAGGACCCATACTCGAGCCAACAGAGTACGGCCCTCGGTTCACGGAATGGTTCAACGGCACCTCAGACTGTCTTCAATTTCCCGGTCAGCTAATCGCACTCGCACTCGTCGTCTGGGCCGCGAGCTATGGTATCAACGAGGGTGGTGAGGAGATGCTCGAATTCCGAGATGAGGACATGCAACAACGCAAAGAGCGCATCAACGAGATGCTTCTGGAGTTGCTGTACTTGGTGGATATTCATGGCATTCTCCGTAAACCAACATGGGACGGAGTACGAGCTCTGTTGCTCATCATGCCCCTCACTGAAGGTTTGCTTTCTCTTTCACCCCCTCTTCTACCACCTCCTCACCCTATCTCTCCTCAGAGGTTCAGACACCTCTCGAACGCCTGGTATGTATATCCTCCAGGTCAGACTTGGCCCTCAATGAATCGATTACTCACACATCAAGTCTAGGCTATGTATGACACGGCAATGAGCCAGGTATATGCACTCTGTAGCCTCAATGTTGACAGCGGACAAGGGGAATACGTGGAAGCCCTCGTGCGGGCGCGAATATTCTGGTACGCTCATGTTATCGATGGGGTGACCAGTGGACTGCGTGGTGGGCGTATCGCATTGTGAGGCGGCATCCAATCTGTGTTCCGGTTCACGTCATTGATGTCATATGAATAACCCCAGAACTGACGACGACCTGACCGCGTTCGAAGCGACGCTTCCACCGCTGGGAAATGATGGTGGCCCCTCGAGTTCGTATGCTTTCGCCTACCGGTTCGCCACCATTCCCATCCGCATCGCATCGGTATGCCGCGATGTCCACGCCGTCCTCACCGGCCCCAAAGCTCGCCAGCGCGACGATATTGACGAGGACAGCCTGCAAGATGCCTTGGACATGCTGGAGCGCTGTTGGCGTGATCTGGATGGTCTACGGCAGTTTGGCGCATACGGGGTTGTGCAGATGGAAGATGTCGAGAGGTTTATTGATGGGTGGCAGGTGAGTTGTCACCGGAGTCGTCGTCAAGTCCTCTATGCTTACACACAACCTTGTGGTCGGTTGCAGATATTTCTTTTCGAGTCTCGTACGTATGGCGTGTTCCATTATCGCATTCGTATTAATTGACGTCTCGGTTCGCAGATAATGTCATCCGCGAAGCGTTGAAGCAGCGACTAGTCGCGCTTCCTGTCCAAGAGACAGCCTTCCTTTCTGAATCGCACCCTTCCAGAGGGTCCAGGAAGTCTGACACCATAATCCGGCTTCACATGAAGGCCAACGCGAAGTGTCATGCTGTGGTCAGACATGTCGTGACCATTCTTCGTAGGAACCTAGGCACTTCCTTCTTCCACTACGATGCCGCACTAGTCCGCGATGGGTGCTTCTTCGCTGGCTTTTTATTGGCCGGGGAAAACGGGACGCGCGACGACGTCGAGGTCTGTCTGACGGCACTGTCAGAGATGCGCTGGGCGTTCTCGAAAAGTGACGAGCGACAGCGGACTGTCGGCCTTGTATGGGACGCCCGTGCCTCTCAGTCCCGCGGTCAATCATCGCGTAGCAGCTTCTCGCCCAGTCCATCGGACAGGACGATACAAGGGCCAGGGACGTACGAAGGTAGCTATGGTCGACGTCCCCTGATGCGTCCGACGAGTGTTCCCCCGATTTCTCTGTCAGCCACCACTATGGGTCCTGGCTACGACAACTCCTCTGCTCCAAACACTGCATGCACTCCAGACGGCAGATGGCCATCCGCGGCTTCGGGATCGGGCTCGGAGTCAGAGCGCTATCCACCCTCGTCTCGTTCCCCTTCCCTTCCAAGCACCTCGTCTTCATTTGCAACGTCCTCCCATAGTGCGCTCAGCCTCAGCAGTGTCCTGCAGCCAGAAGACGGCGGGGTCGGGCCGTCCTCGCTGCTCCTTGCGTCATCTCGAGTACCTGCCGGACATCCGACCGGGCAGGGCACATACTACGTGCCATCCTATAATTACCTCTCTATGGGCGAGAATGTGGACGCTCGCCCAGCCCCCACGCAATCTGGCAGTTTGGAAACCTTGTCGCCTACAGAACCATCCCCGGGCTTCAGCCATCCCACGGCCGGCTTCGAGTACACGGGTGTGTCGTACCCTTCTTCTGCCATCGGACAAGCGGAAACAGGCCCCAGCTACCTCCCGGCGCCAGCCGCGACGCAAGGGGGCAGCCCTCCGTTCGGGGGCCCAATTACTACTAGTGTGACTCCCGGAGCTTCATAAGCTTGGGTTTGAGAATACCGGACCAGGTTCGGACCGTGTTCTGAGTATTCATTGTTGTCGTGGCATCATCACCAGCTGTTACTTTGCATGTCGATTGCATCCATCGGACCGCTCTAGCTCTCTTAGCTCTCACTCATCATTCGCTGTCGCTCTCGAATCTCTTGGACTCTCGCCGGCAACTTACGTGTATATCGTATATCGCTATCCCGTCGTATAACGTTACCCGTCACCGATGTATTATCCGTCTCTGTTTCCTCTCTTCTTCTCTCGTCCTTCCGCCGGCATTTTCACGTTGCAAATACTTTCTCCCGCATCCCGCACAGCTAGAGCCTGATAGAGATATTACATCACATTATTGCTGCGCGCCTTGTCGTTGCGACATCATGTTCACGTTAACAGCCGTACTATATCACCCCCACCTGTTCCTCATTGTACGTAGTAATTGTACGTCTACCACATCGCATATTCTTGTAGGGCGCGCACAACCACGCGGCCGGGACATAATCACAATTATTAATTGGCAGCCTCCGATAGGCCCAGGTTTCTCGTAGCTGTCAGGCCGAGGGAGATCAAGCCCAATGGAGCTCCATGCAACGCAGGGGGTGGCAGCGTCTGTGCAGCCCCGAGACGCTGGCTCCGGGAACTCATCTCATGCATGATGGATGAAACATGGAATCAGGAATCAGGAGCGGTGGCACTCGCCGAGCTCGCAGAAGGCTTCCTCGAGAGGGGAAACACGAGGACAGGGAGAAGGGGCACAAATCACGCTTGGAGCAGTTACTGTCCACGAAGGTTCAGAGTTTGCGCGGGGAACACGGTTAGCTCGAGGCGCACTGGGACTGGGGCGGAAAGAAGTGCAGATACGCACAGCACACACCCGGTCCGTCGTCGCTCCAGGCGGGCTAGAGCGCAGACGGAGGATTTGGGCTCTTGCGGGGGGAGGGTAGAGGGTGATGGTGTTGGTGTTGGTTGGTGATAGGTACCACTGCAGCCGACCTGTCCTGCCTTTTTTTCTTCTTCTTGCGCGGAGGGGGAAGGGGACGTTGGCGCCGGGGGCGCCAGAACCGACAGTTGTGGGTGCGCGGAATGCGTGTTGCCCGCTTTCGGGTATATGAGAGAATGGTATTATGGAGACATCCACGGAAAAGGAACGGGCTGGCGTCCACGGTTGCATGCGTGCGTGCGTGCGTGCGCGTGAAGGAAGTGAGGGACGGCGGGCGTCCGACGCTGGCAACTTCACTTCAATTGCGAGACGCGTCCACTAGCAGCGAAGGACGTGCTATGCGTCCCAACGTTCATCGCCCGTGAGGTTGTGAGACTCGGGATCAGAGATGAGGGTGAGGCGATCGGCCGGCCAATTGGCAGACGCGTTTGAGCGCCGCGGCCAGGGTCGTGGAGGTTATGCGTGTGTGCGAGTGATTGCCTTTGGGTAACGGGTATACGCTTCAGCCTCTCGCTCACGGAGCTTCAAACGCGTAAGACGATGAAAATGACTACTGTGTGGGCTGTCACGCAACGAACCCAAGCCAACAAAGCGAACCGGCGGCAGTGGGGGGCATCGAGATGACATTCGACGACGAGCCGAGAGCTTACGATGCACCGCCGATGTCGAGAGGTCGATGGCGTCCCAGACCTGCCAGAGTGGATCTAGCCGCTCATTTTAGTTCATAATGCCGTACGAAGCAGGGGATTCGGGTTCGATAGCGCTCCATTTGGTGCTTTGTGGTTCAATACCGCCCACGCGACGGCGAATTGACAACAGCGAGGAAGGGGTGGTGGGCTGTGGGTCGGTGAAATCTTCGTGCGGCGAGGTCTGCAGTCTCAACGACCGGGAGACCGGGGCGGGTGGGCCGACGGACAGGGTTGGTGGGTTATGCGGAAATGCCGCTGTGAGGGGCGACGAGACCCTTTCGTAAGGTTCGGAACAAGGGCTGGCTCGCACTTCCCAGACGCGCAAAAGTCTCCTTAGCACGCGCGACACCCGAGTCCGAGGCATCATGCATTCAATGCCGGGACCGCCAGCGCCAGAATGCGGACCTGTGCAAAATTTTCAGTATTGAATGTGTTCGGAGTGGGACACCCATCGTGTGCGTTATCTTGCTGGCCGACCGATTGGGTGAAGGATCGCGGCCTGGCGAATGGGGGGACGGGGCGCCGGGAGTATATTGAGTCGCGTGGATAGGGCTGGGACGAACGTCATAGGAAGGATGGAGGGGAGTGGCAAGTACTCACAGCCTGCCGGGCACCTGTGGAGAGCGAGGCGTAGAACCACGGCTGGTGGACTGAGACGGCTGAGGGAGTGCCTTGTTGGGAAGGGCGGCAGATCAGGTCCGGGAAGACGGGCTATGAACAGTGTGGGTGGGTGAAGGATGGCAGAGCATGTCCGAGAAAATCGTCCATTCATCTGCTATCGCTGGTGCCGCGAAGATCAGCATGGGTGCCCGCCCGGTGGGTGCGTCGCTGCGAAAGGCAATCGGCTGGATGAGAGCGAGTGCAAGAAGAGTGCGTGGGCTTCTGAAGCATACCTGGCCGCTGCAGCACTGCAACCACTCACGCTCGACCGGGCATTTTGACTGCAGTCGTTGCGAAGGCGCACAGGCCTTGAACCTTTGCCGGCTATTCAATCTCAGGACGTCGCGGAGTCCGACTATCAGTCCTCTCCCACTTGCCGATCCCTCGGGGTTAGTCTCAGTTTAGGTCGCCCATTACGTAAGCCCTCCTCCACCCGCGCCAGCAACCACGATACTTCCGCAGTCGGCCAAGCCAAATCTGGCCCCGGGGTGCACACAAGCGGCACTTCTACAGCCTCAATGGCTCCGACGCTCTCAGCCTCATACCACCACCATCATGTTCTGTGAGTCTCCCTCTCTTCGCAATCCGTGCCTATCGCTCACCAGCAGCACAGTCTGCTTACCCATAGTTTGTGCGTGTCCGGTCGGCTGTGCCACGCTCCGATGACAGCGCTCGGAGCACGTTCCTAACTTACTCCGTGTTTTAGTTGGCTGCCCCACTCGCATGAAGCCGGAGGGTGATCTGACCCCCCGGATCTGCCCAAAGTGCCATAACGGTATGTCTCACCGCTGCCATCGGACAACAGGCCTCGGCGTGCTCATCAAAACCACTCTCACCCTAAGCGTCCACCATTCCGGTCAAGTCGCGCATGTGGTTCGAGCTGTGCTTTGTTCCCCTTATTCCCATGAAGAAGGAACATCTGTGGGTCTGTACCGTCTGCCAATGGAGTGTCCCACTCCAGCAAGGGTAAGTTT
The DNA here is from genome assembly GCA_022606135.1 of Fomes fomentarius. Classification (NCBI taxonomy): domain Eukaryota; kingdom Fungi; phylum Basidiomycota; class Agaricomycetes; order Polyporales; family Polyporaceae; genus Fomes; species Fomes fomentarius. Next base: position 1,490,238 of record JABYQN010000001.1, read on the forward strand.
TCGTCCCAGCCTGGTCTTCTGCCCGCTCTCCCCGACCATCGCTTACGGTGGTACCTGATCCTCGGCAGATGGGAGCCAGCTCTGCCTGCCCATGGATGGCAGCATGCCGGACAGGGCACAATGCAATCCTATCCTCAAGCGTCAATGAGCCCGCCGCCGAATGCAGCGGCATATGGATATCAACCGCAATACACTGGGTCGCCCCACGGAAAGCTCAACTGATGTCTATTCGTCCTCCCTTTCGATGTGTCGCGCTTCTTTCCCTTTCATATATCCATCTTCGACCCTGTACCCTTTCACCATGTTACGACCATATGCAGCCACCATTGTATTTGTACATTGCTTCCTCAATTTACATCCAGTCTTCCGATTCGATCATGAATCGAAGGCTCGAACAGGCACTTCGCGAAGCTAATACCTCTTACCACATCCGCGCAATGAAAACACGAGGGCTACAAGGATAACACCCGCGACAAATCCGCCTGCTGTAACGATACCACAAATATCTCCACCGGTCAAGGCATTGTTATCAGTCGGGTATGGGAGAACGTGCGCGGGAGGCGACGTGTCGGTGCCTCTGTGGTCAATGAAAGCCGCAAGAGCGGCCTCGGGGTCCGTCAGGCCGCGAAGACCGATTACGGGAGGCTGACCGTCGGTCGCCGCGTGGTGCGTCACGTAGACGTTCTACAAACAAGCATTTAGCATGTCACAGCCGGGTCCGACGCCGGGATAATAAGCGACGCTCGACCCACCCGCAAAAACGTACCGCCAAGGAGCCAGTCGGCAGCGAAGACCTGAAGGAGGAGGAAGAAGGAGAGGAGAGCGTCAGCAACGTTGATAACCCCGGGGTCGATGAGAAGAAGCAGGGGGGAAGGTGATAGATTATGGGGTCAAAGATTCAGCCGTACCCCGTCGTTGCCTTGCAGCCCGCCCAAACACCAAGTGTCGTCGACAGAACCTTCTTGCCAGCTGATGTCGGCGGGATCGAGTGTGTATTCCTGTTGACTGCTCCCCTCGCCGATGACCATCCCAACTACGACAGCACGGTTGCAGGGAACCTCCCAGCCCCTGTTCGTCTGCCTTGCGCCGCCGACGGATTCCCAAAATCGGGCAACGTCCTCGGTGGGCCCCAGGACGAGCGTGGTGCCCGTGTCAAATACTGCGATCGGCGCGGAGGCGCCTCTCACCCTGGATTTTGACAGCGAGAAAGCAGTACCATTAATGGTCAGTGACTCGAGCGGTAGTTTCCAGTAGTCGTAGATGGATCCGCTTGTAGGGTAGACGGGCGCGAGAGTGAGGTCGGTGGAGGAGTTGGCGTATACCGGGTCGAGCTCTCCGATGGTGAACGAAGAATCGTCCTCAGTGCGGCCAAGGTGGAAAGCAAAAAACCGTTGAGAGGACTCATTGAACGCTGAGAAGACGTTCTCCGTCAGAACGCGGCCGGTCGTGTCGGCGATGGACGCTTCCGCAGGAAATGCGAGCCCCATAATCCCGCTGTTGCCCGTGGCAGACAAACCCAAACCGCCGGTCTGATTTGCCATTGCTGTGGGGAGGGTTAGCACCCTTCTATCTTCACCGCGCGACCGTGCATTATGACGCTAACCGAAAATTTGAGATGACACCTGGAATTCTCCGAGGGTGACCGTGTCGGACCCTACGACCCCCGTCACATTGCCCATGAGGTAATTGAGATGGAAGGACACGTCGGTCAATGAAAGGGAAGCGGTCCTGTGGTATTTCGGTACCCCGGCGCAGCCTTCCGTCGTGCAATCAGACGAGACGACCCACTGTGTGCCAATCAGCCGCCAACCCCAAACATGTCAGCCGCATTGTTGGCGGTTCGAACTCACTAAATCGGATGAACCCGTGTCCAGAAGGACCATAAAGTCTTGCCCGCCGATACTACGGACGGATCAGCGGTGTGGTTCGTTCGAGACTAAAGAAACAGTCGTACTTGATTTGGATGAGGTACGCACTGTGTTGATGGCATATGTGAGCGACATTACGACATATGACTGAACTATCACTTACAATTCGTTGCTACTGGCAAGAGACAGATCGCCATGCACAGTCGAGGCCGAGGTCCTCGTTATTGGGGAGCGGGGGACCCTGTGCACGGGGACCCGTCCTGCGAGCGCTTTCAGGGTGAACCATGCGAGAGGAAGACCCTCGAGAAGGCGCCAGGGATTGCCCATGTTGCAGGCGGACGGTGCAGGGGCGATATAGTATGAAATATCGCAGGCCGCCCGCCGTGTGCATACATCTCACAGAGGCTGACACGAACGCTGCTTTCGGTGTTTGCGATTCCAAACAGGACCAGTACGTTCGTTTGACATCACCACGCACAATGGTTGAATGCATCTAGATCCTCACATGAAGCCACGAGACTTACACAGACACTGCGCTGTAGCCTCGCTGCTTTACGAGAGTACCACATGCAACATCATCATGACCGTCCTCGTAAAAGACCGTCAATCATGTAGGCTCGCCCCGCCGCGCGATAAATCCACGAGTCATCGTTATCGTGATGCTACACGCATCTGGCGGTCGGCCAGCAGGTCAGCACTAAAGGTAAGTCAATGAATGCACTCGAGACAAATCTACAGCGCGAAACATAACGGTCAGACTGTCGGGGAGAGCTGAAGCACAGAGGGGCCGGCGCAGGGCGCGGCTGTGCAAGCGGCGGTGGGAGAGCGCGAAGGGCGTTTGCCGGGCATGCGCTTGCCAAACACAGCGACACGCGTCACAACCACGGTCCCCTCCTCATCCTCCTCCTTCCAATCCTTCCAACACCTTCTCCTACACCTCGCCCCGCCCGGCTCAAGACACGACGACCACCATGCACACCAGCGAATACGACTACCTCTTCAAGCTCCTTCTTATTGGTGACTCCGGTGTCGGCAAAGTGAGTCGTATCCGCATCTGCGACCGCTCCAAGGGTTGCTGCGGATAGCTCAGGATTGGCGTGCTGATTGAACTCTGTCCTTCTACTAGTCTTGCTTGCTGCTCCGGTTTGCTGATGACACCTACACCGAGAGTTACATCTCGACAATTGGCGTCGACTTCAAGATTAGGACCATCGAGTTGGAGGGCAAGACTGTGAAGCTCCAGATTGTACGTACCCCAATTACCACGCTTAACTTTTCTTTGCCATCGGCGACGTCTACGTTACAATAATTGTTTTCATTGGCCCTTGGCGGAGAGCTCGGTGGCGTTGTCTCCCTTCCCCAGCATCCTAGGGCGCTGTTGATTGTGCGCTTGGAGCACTCTTCTTTTCTGTCGACCTTTGTGCATCAGACATTCTGGCCATATCCCGTTGCAATTTCAGTTTGCTGGCACGTTAGCCTGGAAGTGACCCGAACTGATTATTACTCTACTGGCTCCTGTCTGCATAGTGGGATACCGCAGGCGAGTCCCACAAGTGTCTCTCAGCGGTGACTGGTATCTAACTAGTTTGGAATAGGCCAAGAACGTTTCCGCACCATCACTTCCTCCTACTACCGTGGAGCGCATGGCATCATCGTCGTCTACGACGTTACTGACAGCGGTTGGTACCGAGAAGTCTCGGAACCCTGTGTTTTCGCTGACCCCCTGTATTAATCCAGACACCTTCACGAACGTCAAGCAATGGCTGCAGGAGATCGACCGTTATGCATCGGAGGGTGTCAACAAGCTTCTTGTTGGTAACAAGTCCGACTTGACCAGCAAGAAGGTGGTTGAGTACAGCGTCGCCAAGGTAAGTATGCGCGCCCGACATAGTCAAGCAGGTCTTAATCGAGCTTTCGGGTGTAGGAATTTGCCGACCAGCTTGGTATCCCCTTCCTTGAGACGTCTGCGAAGAATGCGACGAACGTTGAACAGGCCTTCTTGACGATGGCTAAGCAGATTAAGGATCGGTACGTCGGCCTAGGCTCTCTACCCGGTTTGCAGCCGGCTTATATTAGTTCTCAATCAGCATGGGCTCGACAACCGCGGCTCCCGGCACTGGCAAGTCATCAACCATCACGCCAGGCCAGAGCGTCCAGCAGCAGCAAGGCGGCGGATGCTGCTGAACGGTTCGCGTCATGTGTATCACGCTATCGCTTCCGCTCTGACAGCAAGGTGTACTGTCGAGTAGGCGCGGTCGGGGTCGATACTGGGGTAGTCGTCATATAATCTATGCTTACAGCCTTTGTTGTTGGACTGGTCTCGTTCATTCTCATCTTCCTTTGTCCTCGACGACTGTCCGGGAGTGGTACCCTATTCCTTGACTCCTCCCAGGTATGGTCCCTTGTACCTGTTACGATACACCACCTAGGAGTAGGGGGTAATGATCATGTTGTGGTGTTTGCTAGAATATCGAGTCGTCACTGGCCCATTGTATTGCTTGCAATCTTTACCGAAGGGATGATGGCCTAGAACGAAATACAAAAGTTCGCTAGCTATGAGAAGTAAGAGTCTGGTTCTCCTCTAACCACGCACGGACACCCTTCTTTGATACCAACCCCAGTACACGGTCTTGGCCTTCGGGAGTGCGTTCTCGATACAATCGCATGATGTAGCCGGCGACACTCCAGACATCCTCCCAGTCGGCGTCGAATAGTTCCCACCAACAGCTGTCTGGTGATGAAGGAAGAGAAATACCAAGATGTCGTGTTGCTAGCAGTATCGCCGCGCTGACGATGGTTGGGACAGCGTACAACGCGTAAACCGGTGTCTGCAACCTGGAGAGGGAGTGGGAAACGTCAACGTGAACGCTAGTCCTACACATCAGCCTAGGAGGATACTCGCGCGTCATTCAGATAACCCCAAGCACGGCTAGACACATCTTCACGCTCCGTCAGGCCTAGAAGACGCAGGTAGTTCACGAGGGTGCCGTATGGGAGCACGACGTGCACGTTGAAGCCGAGCCGCTTGAGGATCTGCATCTCGCCCACGACGAGCGCGTCCTTGAGGTCGTAGAAGGTGTTGCCAAAGTAGGACATGGGCACGTAGGTGAAGTCGGAGGATGAGGTGGTGGACGAGGATGGGTGTTTGAGCTTGTGTGCGGCGCGTTGGAGCAGCAGGTCGTATACATTGATGAGGTCGCGCATGCGGATGGGGCATTCCTCGAGCTTCGAGGCTAGATAGAGAGAGCCCATGCCTATGTCCTATGGTTTTAGGCAGTCAACGGTGAGTGACTGTCAAATGCGAGCCAGTAGGTACGTACACCGATGCCGAACTGCTTCATGGAGGTCACATACCAGAATCTCTGGAACAGTATCTGTGCAGTGGCGACAGCCACTTGCTTTCTTTCCTTGCAAGCATGAGGGCATGCACGCGAGAGCAGGGTAGTCGAGCTCACTGTCTAAGAAGGATACCAGCTTCATGGATCAGTTTACAACCGAAAGCACGGAGGTCCAGTTCGAGATCCTCTGGGATACCATCTTCCCGCGACGGGGTCTTCTCTATTTGGGCCAGGGATGCTAGTGGATACAACGCGGTGGACATGGCTTTGGCAGGAAGAAAGAGGGTCCGAAGTGGTCGAAAGGGTCGAAGGACAGTGATGGGCGTTAACACGCCACAACACCGCGACTGGAGACAAACCTTGTTTCGCGGCAACCGCGACTTGCATTCTTCTTCCCCCCTTTCAAGGAGCCGAAGGTTCCCCTGGGTCTCCGTGTTGAGGTACAGTGATGTCGCACTTGCCACCGAAACCTGAATTCGAGTATCCTGCGCGGTATCCCGACCCAAGGTATCCTCATCCACCTCCACCCGCAGCGTATCCTCCGCCTCCAGACCGTCACGCCAGAGACCGCCATGGCTACCCACCACGCTCTCCCCCAAGGTCAAGGGCGCCACCGTCTATGGATTCGTATGTTCCTGCAAGAGCTGTAGATCCATACCGTGCGCGACCTCCGCTGCCTCCCGTGGATCCTTACCGTCGTGATGACGACAGGTTCAGAGAACGTGACTATGATAGGCGCGGCGAGGATTACAGGACGGCGCGCCCGCGTGAGGAGTGGCCGACGAGGGAAAGGGAACGAGAGAGAGAGCGGAGATGGGAAGACGACACGCGGAGAGGTTACGAGGGTGACCGGAGGCAGACGTCAAAAGAGAGGGAGTGGGCGCGGCAGCGGGAGGAGGACATGGAGATGCTAGAACGATCGTGGGCACGTCAAAGAGAGGAGGATAGGGAACGGCAGGAGCGACGGTGGGCACGTCAGAGGGAAGAAGACCGGGAGAGGTGGGCGCGGCTGAGGGAGGAGGACAGGCGACTTGGACGAGATAGGCCGCATGAAGTCGAGCCTGAGCGCAAGTGGATTCCGCGAGCGTCGCGATCCCCGGGCAAAGGTATGTCGATTCGAAAAAAAGAACGTGGACAATATGGTCTGACACAACCAGCATCCACCAAACCCCCGGATCGTCCTGAACATTCGCCGGCCGCGAGTCGAGCTCGTACACCTTCACCGTCAAAACCACGTGCACCTCCTGGTGCTACTGCAAGCCGCCCTGGCTCGCCTTACAGGCCAGAGAGATCACGCCCCATCCGAACGCGATCGCCTACAGGAGAGGTAAGGCTAGGCAATCATTCAATATCTATAACACGAACCCCTGCTCGCACCACCCGAGAGCTCTCTCCTCGAAACAATGACCGAAGACCTCCGCCCAGTCGCCGCAGTCGCAGTCCTGACCGAACACGGCGAGAGGTACGACGCGAGCCTAGTAGAAGCAACCGGGGGGCAGCCTATGACTACAGAGGCCGTGATCGCAGGTCACCTCCTCGTCGTCGCTCACATTCGCGTACCACACCGGCGCGCAGAACGACTCCTCCAAGGCCTGTCCGAAAACGTACGCCTTCCCCTCCCAGTCGCTCTCGCAGCCGTTCACCAACCAGGACGCCACCGCCAAAGCGGCACGTTCTCCCACCTCTGAGGTCGCCCACGCGTCCACCTCCGCCGCCGCCGCCAACCGGTCCTCGAATTCGTCCTTACCCGCCACGTCCTCCTCAGGTTAAACCGGATGCAGATGGCGACATCCAAATGGAGGGGCCCACGACTACGGCTGAACCTGAACCTGAACTTGTCGCACCTGCATCTGTATCAGAGCCCACACTTACCTCTGCGCCTGTGTCCGAGTCCAGATCACCTGCACCTGCACCGGAACCTGTACCAGCTCCAGTTGTCGCCGCTGTATCCCCTCCGTCTGCAGTGCGCGCTTCGCCTCCGCCGCCCAAGGTCACACAAGCTATCCCATCGTTGCCTCCTAGACCGGACGTGGAAATTGACCGTCGACCAACCCATCCCCGACGGCGATCACGATCACCTCCTACTGGCCCTCGTCACCATCATTCAACACCGTCGAACAGAAGTCCAGCCCAGGGCACCCCCGCCGGGCCGAGTCTGCCAGCCCGACCTGAGTGGGGACGTCGCAATACAGCCCATGGTGGACATCAAGGTACGAAGGCGGCGGAGACAACGGCTCCCGCTCCCGCTCCAACCGGCTTCCAGCCAGTGATCCCTCTGTACCAGCCCTCACTAAGCGTCACGGCTGAAATTGAGGTCGAGGTGAGTTGCTCTCTCTCGTCCACGCATGACACATTAAATGGTTCAGACTCTGACTCGCCGAGTAGATCGCTCGGCTCCGTTCGCATCGTGTGCACGTCGAGAACGAGTACGTGGAGATCGCGAAAACCACACAAAGAGCGCTGAATGACCTCTTGATTGCGGACCTGGAGCTGAAGAACGCCGAGGGACGGCGCGCTGTCACGTCTGCGCACCTCGAAAAGGCGCGCATTGGCATGCTTGGGGTAGACTTTATTTCTTGAATTCGCGCGGTATCTTGCTCGCCCATCTGATGCGACGACAGTAGTCGAGTATACAATTAAGTAGATTGGTACATAAGCATACACACTGTTCTCCGTCGGTTTGGAGTGTTATGCAGCTGCGCCAAGGGACTAGGCAGCGAGTGACTCAGTTCTTCGGTATCCGTGTGCATTCGATATGCGTTTGTGAGGGGTCCATCGGAAGCACGCAGAAGAATCCCTGGTCCTGACATCGAATCGACATGTTGGTTATGCGGGCGTTACGGCATAAGCACAGGACGCACCTGCATTGCTTGGAAGAGACGCGTCGACTGCATTTGCATCTAAACCGCCGCCGAAAGGGAAGCCCGGAGAAGTAGTAGTGTGAGTTCAACGAAGCACGAAAGTTTGAAGGGAGGACGGAAAGACGGACCATGATACACTTCCGCCCCTTGTCCTTGCCTTCCCTGCAAAGCTCTGATTGCGGTGCGTCGCGCTCGCTGTCGAACGTGTAGCGCGAGTCGGGATCCTCCTGAGAGATGTAGGGAACGACGAAGAGTGAGAGGTACGGTTCTGTATTCTATGCAGCGGAGACGTACCGCGATGAACTGGTCCAGCACCTTCTCCGGGGCCTTCCCTTCGTGTGCGGACGGGGATACCTTCCCTTGCAATTTTTGGGCAAGAGACATGGTTCACTTCAGAGTGTACTAACCGCCCACTCACGAAAAGAGCGCCCATAAAGCGACGGGGATACAATGACGTCATCCTATAGCGTGTCATATCCGTTCCGGCTATAGTCACAGGTTTGGTACAACATCAGCACACTACTTCTCGTCTTTTCGTCTATCTACCCCCCTCCGTGAAGCGGAATACCATACGTATGCAAGGAAGGTGTCGCGGAGGCGTTGAAGCCTGTCATGGCGAATTGCAAGGTTTACCAACCGCGCTTCGCATATTTGCCGCCCTTGAGGTTGTCGTCGCTGCCAAGAGATTAGCCACAAACAAACCTAATGACTTCCGCGGGACTTACATCGTGAGTCCAACCATGGCTGGTCCAAGGTCCTCGGAGATCTGCAGCACAAAGTTTCATTCAAGTTGATCAACGTAATATGTTGGTCGGACAAAGTCTATACCTCAGCCAGGATTTTGGGGTTATTGTAGTGCGTTACCTAAATTGGCATTAGCGAAGTTTGTCTTCAGAAGAGTCTTTGGAAGACATACTGATTGTACGATAGCGCGTGCGCGCTTCGCAGGGTTCTCGGACTAGAAGGTGGTCAGGTATTCATCGATGTACGAATTCGCGACAGCGTACGTGGAAAATGCCGGAGCCAACGAAGACTGTGTCCCAATGTCAGATAATGACGCTGAAATGGTGTGCAAAGAACTTACCACCGTCACAACCGAGTTGCATCATAAGGGCCGCGTCCGCTATTCAAACAAGCCTTGAGAAAGATGATGAGGAGAACTCGCGCATAGGGCGTACCAGGAGTCGCAATGCCACCTGCAGCGAAGTTCACCACCGGCAGACGCTTCAGACGTGCCGTCTCCTTCAATAAGTGGTACGGGGCCTGGATATCCTTCGCATACGCATAGAGTTCTTCTTCGCTCATCACGCTCGCCTTCCGGATTTCGCTCGAGACGGAGCGCTGGTGTCTTACGGCTTCGACAACGTTCCCAGTACCCGCCTCTCCCTTAGTGCGGATGAACGCCGCGCCCTCGGAAATACGACGAAGCGCCTCGCCAAGGTTGCGCGCACCGCACACAAATGGCACCTTGAAGGCATGCTTGTTGATGTGGTGCTCTTCGTCCGCAGGGGTCAGGACCTCTGACTCGTCAATGTAATCGATCCCGATGGCTTGGAGGATCTGTTGCGAGGGCACACGACATGAACGAGGAATGGAACGGACACGCGAGAAACAGCACACACCTGGGCCTCAACAAAGTGACCGATACGCACTTTGGCCATCACTGGAATGGTGACGGCATCGACGATCTCTTTGATCATGCTTGGGTCGCTCTGCATAGCGTGTTCGAGTGCAATTCACAACATCCAGCAAGCCTCTTACCATTCGCGCGACACCTCCCTCGGCGCGGATGTCGGCAGGTACACGTTCTAGGGCCATGACGGCGCACGCCCCAGCCTCCTCGGCAATGCGAGCCTGCTGAGCGTTCACGACGTCCATGATAACGCCGCCCTAGGAGCTCATGAGCACCGCGTGGAAGAGCACGACTGGGTCTCGCGCTGACCTTGAGCATCTGGGCGAGGCCCGACTTGACCTATAGGCAGAACGGAAGCCCGAAACGAGTGAGGACGGCTTCGATTTTTCAGAACTGCAGGTACGCACTCCGAATGTACCCAAGCTTCCACTCGCGCCTCCATCCTTGTCCTTCGTGCGTGTGGGTGCAACTACGGGAGTCCCTGCAGGGTTCCCTACGCCTTGGGGAACAGGCGGCGTTGAGACTGGCGTCTGTCCTTGGATTGGGGTGCTCATCGTCGTTGGTGGTACTAGTAGAGACTAGAAGAAAATTGCGCGCTGAGGGACACCAAGTATACGTAGCTGCCACACAAGAATTTTCGCCGACCGCTTTGTGGCTGAAGAAGACCAGGAAATGACTCCGGAGTGCCAGGGGAGGCTAGGAGAGACCGGCGGGGGTGACTCGGGATTTGAGCCAGGGATGGCCTTCCGTCCTTCCCGTCTCCTGCACGATCCTTACCAATCTTCTTCTTTTGGACTGACTTGATCTGACTCGTTCGAAGCGTCCATCGTGCCGTATATCGATTATAGTACGTACTATGGTTCAACAACGTTGACATCAATGCCTCGCTGAGCACAGGCAAACCTGGAATTCAAGGTAGTGTCTGGGAAAGCGGAGCGCCAGCACACGGGCAATCCCAAACTTCGCGCGTTCTATCGTGCGGAAGAGCAACCCAGGAGCAACCGGCGGCCCAGCTCCCGGCGGTCATGAGGCGTATGTTGTCGAGCCACGCTTGGTCGTATGTCTTCCAGGACCCAACCATACAAGTCGACTTAAGCTTGCGGTGCGTTCGATGATCCACTTCCGATTTCCGTCCAGGGGTGGTCTGCTCACCTGATCCCTCTATGCTTCTGGTAGGCCCAACTGCGGGACGATTTACCCATTGTTTTTACGCAACATAGCTCTGAACTCTATACATGCAATGGTCATACCTTGCTCTGTCTGCCCGGTCCAATGCGTCTTCCCCGATCCCGACAGGCTTGTGCCTACATACTGACGCAAGCCGTCCTTCTTTCCGTCAAAGCCATGCGCTCCAGTTGCTTCGCGGCGGACCGTGTGTGCGCGCCATCGCACTAAGCGTGCTACGATGACGAACGAAATAACCTTCCCGAGGAGCATCCGATGTCGCAACACGGCCCGTGTCGTTCCTCGGGGACACTACATAACCCGCATAGGTCGAAAACAAATGGAAGGCTCATCCTCGGTCACGATGTTCCCCTCCTTCTCCCTCCTCCTTAGTCTGCTCGTTGGATTTTCTGCAGTCCGCGCCCAGATCGTCTCTGGTGCTCGCTGGACTGACACTAGCGGCAACCCCATCCAAGCTCATGGCGCTGGACTCATCAAAGTACGTGTCAACGAACGTTGTATATCGTGTGCAGAGTGTTGAGATGCGTTGGCTGCTACAGGTCGGCAACACATTCTACTGGGTAGGAGAGGACAAATCGCACAACAGCGCCCTATTCAAGGCGGTCTCGTGCTACAGTGCATGTATCGTGTCTTGTCAGTGTTTATCGTGGCTGGTGCTCACCATCATCTCAGTCGACCGATTTGACAAACTGGACGCGTCACAACGATGCCCTGACACCTGTTGCGGGAACGAGCATCTCGACTAACAACATTGTTGAACGACCGAAGGGTACGTTATCATTCACCAATCTCTTGTGGAACAGATCTCTTACTACATCATATCATACAGTCATCTTCAACAGCAAGGTATGACACTCAATTTCGTCTCCCACTGGCAAGTCTGTGTTATTGAGGTATAAACTCGATTAGAACCAAGAATACGTCTTGTGGTTCCATTCTGATTCTTCGAAGTAAGCTCGGAGGCCCCACATTTTCCGTTCACATTCACTGATGCGTCGGTGGATTTCGTAGCTACGGTGCGGCGCAGGTCGGTCTGGCCACAGCGAAGTCGCCCTGTGGACCGTACACCTACAAGACCAGCTGGAAGCCTCTTGGCGCCGACTCCCGTGACGAAGGGTTGTTCCAGGATGGTACGCCGTTGAATTATCGCAGTACTTTCCCCGGTACCTGCTTCTTATGCAATACAAATAGGTGACGGTATGAGGAACGATTTCGCATGTGATGATGGACATGAACTTAGCCCCCGTGGCGTAACATAGGCACCGCGTATTTGCTGTATGCGTCTGACAACAACCAGAACTTCAAGATCGCCCGTCTGGATGACAATTACTACAATGTCACGAGCGTTGTCAGCCAGCTCAATGGTCAGTATGACGTCCACTTTGCTACCCAGGCGGAAATTTGTTTCATCGGCGCTCATACCTGTCTGGACACAGGCTCGACTCTCGAGTCGCCCGGCATCGTCAAGCGAAATGGGGTAAGTGCAATTCGAATATCGTGGTAGTTTCCGACTTACGATCCGGGACAAGGTCTACTGGCTCATAGCATCTCACACCAGTGGCTGGGCTCCCAATCCGAACAAGGCCTTCAGCGCGACCGTGCGTTCCGTTTACCTCAGCATCTAGTACCGCGGCCAAACGTTGAGCTCTGTGATTCGTGCATATAGTCGCTCTCTGGTCCTTGGTCATCGCAGCAAGATATCACGTCCCCTGCCACCCGCACCTGGTACTCGCAGAACGCGTATGACCTGCCGCTCGGGTCGAACGCGATCTACATTGGCGACCGTTGGCGGTCGGACCTGCTAGGCTCTAGCTCGTACATCTGGTACCCACTCGACTTTTCAAGCGGCTCCCCGCAAATTACCCATGCTGACGTATGGAGCGTCAACATAGCTGCGGGTGAGTCCGAGTGTCGGCAGCCCCTAATAGCCCTCTCGTACTGCGCCCCGCCTAGTTCTCAACACGGGCTGCGGCGACTGCGAGATCGCGGCTGCGTCCATGATGCTGACAGTGTAAACTTTGTAACTAGGAACATGGTCCGTTGCCTCTGGGACGACTTACGAGGCTGAGAACGGCTCGCGCAGTGGCAGTTCTACTATCTTGTCAAGCTCGGCGTTCTCTGGTGGCAATGCAGTCGGATTCCTCGGTCAGTGTTTCAGGACGGTGTCCTTCACATGCATGGCATTTGGCTCATAGACAGCTGGAACTAGGAAACGGCGGTAGCGTATCGATCACTGTTCAAGGCAGGGGCACTGCCCAATGGGTTGCGCTCTACTTCGCGAACGGCGACTCCAGTTGGAGGAACACCACAGTGAGGTGCGAATCATCATGCCTCGTATCCCATCCTATCGCATTCATCTGAATGTAATGTTCTATCGCGCAGCGTCAACGGTGGATCCCAGGTTTGGCTTGACCAGCCCAGCTCTGGAGGCGGCAATGTCGTCATTAGCGTCCCTGTGAAGCTCAACCTCAATTCGGGTTCCAACACGATTACTTTCAGTGCCGGACAGAGCAGTACGCATCTCATGACCCGACCATCCTGTGAATATCCAATCTTACTGATTCCTGTCGTCTCAAGACTACGCTGCGGACCTTGACAAGATCATCGTCTACTGAGCCCGGTGCCGCCGTATGCGCATGCGTATTTTCCTCGTCTTTCCCGGTTACCGGTCTCTCAAGCGCATGGATTCTTCTCGCGGATGTATAACTGTATTGACCAGACAGGATAACAAGCGGACTTTGAACACTGGACACTGAACAGGGACCTATCAGGAACGCGTTCGCATTGGCAATCTCCACGTGAACGTTCACGTCCCTCACACCACATCGTGTCTCACTGGTGTCACAAGTGCAATGTCAATTGCTGGATACTTATCATGCGCTCCCGTCTGTGTCGTCGCGAGATGGAATCCGACGTGCGCATACGTATGATACAGGCGAACAGTGTTCCCAGTTGGCGTTCCTGATTTTCGCATGCGCTCTCATATGCGCTCCCACAGCTATATCATCCACCCATCACCCTCCAGCATGTTCGCCGAAGATGTGTCGCGATCGGTTTCCAGTGCCATTGCACCCAGTCGTCGATGACGACGAGTCGGGCGCATCGATGCGCCCGTCCTTCCACGCGAAGATGAGTCGCAGATTGTGGATTCGTACATTCGCAATTTCATGTGCGCATTTGATCTCGAACCGCGGTCTGACGATGGTTTAGTCGAACTATCCGGATCCGCTTCCCTCTCTCTTTGTTCTCAAATGTTCTTGTCCCTCTCTCTCTCTCTCTTGATTATTGAGTACTGCCGCGCTGTCGCAGTGGCATCGCATGGCCCACAGACACTCCTGACAGGAGCGAGAAATGGCCGAAGACCTAGGCTGTCAGTGTCACGTAGACAGTTACAACTGATACTGCAGCTGAATCCGCCGCGCACAATCCGGATGGCCGCATCAGTATCCGAGCCTGCGATCAGAGGAGGAACACAGCTTGCACATCTCCTTCTGGCCACCATCTGCCATGTTCAGGTACGTCCTGGCAGGGTACGTCGGCGCAGGTATTCGCGGGTCATAATTCTCATAGCATCGTACCGCTCGGAGATCAGGACAGTGCCTGTCAGCATAGTATCGGAACGGGAGTCGCGATCGACGTCACGAATTTGCCCAAGTAGGTCCGATATGTCGTAATGTTATTACCGTGATGTCCACCTTGGGTTTTTCTTTGGACCTTGGCTAACTGTGTATTTGAGGCTGTCTGTCCAACACTATCAGGCAAATTTTGCGCCACGTCGGGATGATAGTAGCAGCGAATGTATCATTCTTCAAATTTACCAAGACTTGGCGTATACCTGGATATTGATGACCTCAGCTTAAGCATCAATTCGTATCGGATCCATGACGCAACGACCTTTGACACTGACAATGACATAGATATCCCGGTCATCCTGATTCTATGATTTATTCACAAGGCCATGATTGAATGTTCCGGTAATACCACACATACTCATAACGTACCACACGGCGGTGCCGGCGCCGAGTACACGTACGTCGTAGCCTCGAGGCCCAAGCCTAGTTACATGGAATCATCAAGAACCGAGGCCTGAGGCGCATCGTCCAAGAAGATCGCATTTGGACTCACTCACTCGGGCTGACGCTAGCTTGAGGCTCGCGAGGGGCCTGTGCCTGGGACGATAGATACGAACGATCACAGGTAATGGAAGCCGGCCACTCCCTGCGCGCCCGAGCCTCAGGCTCATCCCCGCCCGGATTCCGGTCGGGAGGCTCAGGCTTGGACTGAACTTGCGGACGTCCGCACGTCGTACTTAGAGGTCCTGAGATGTGAAGCTTGAAGCCCGAGAGTGCCCCTGTGACCGGCGTGCGGCGGAAGGTGGCGCCTAGCGTGCGGGTATCCCGTCTTTGTAAAATGTCACAAGGCAAGGCGCGGCAAACTGTTGGGGCACAAGTTACGGGAGAGACAAGAAATAGGAGACCGAAGAGCCGCCGTATGAGCTTCGGGTTTGCAATGGTGCTTTTGGGCGCGACATGTGATCGCGCCTAATGCATATGGATATGTGTCACTGTCGAGCGAGACGTCAGACGGACACAACAACGGTTCAAAAAAATCAAGACGAAGCATGTTGTCATATGCGTCTTGTCAGACGTTCCGTGTCCACACAACTGCAAGATGTGGCACTTCGGGCGCGGGTATTGTGGGCGAGGCGAGCTCTGCGGATGATAGATAGGACAATGACTGTGATATTACGATGCGGATGAACTCTATGCATATGGACAACAAGGTTCCGCCCTGGTCCGTCCGGTTCGTAAATTCTGTGGGATCGCCGAACGTCGTGGAGGCCAGTCCTAGATCTCAAGCCTCGCTGGTGGACACATGAACGGCACGGATGAAGAGCCGGTGGAAGATGAGTGACTTTCGAATGGGCAATTGCAATTGAGGGAAGGGCAAGGGTGGATCATGAATAAGGACGGTGTGACCGGCGGGCCTGGAACGGCAAGCGCAGAGACTAGCGGGCTGTTGAGTGCATCCCCATTCCCCAAGGACGGGGTCAGAAGCCTCGCTCCGTGAGCCAGCGGGTTACGTCGTTCTTCCACCGTCCGCCGGTTAGGACCACATGTTGCTGGCGGACAGTCTGGACTGAAATGCGCTCTGCCTCGTTCGAGCCGGCTGGGAAGAGGGTGCGCGCGAGGTCTTCCGCAAGCGCCTGATATGGTGTGATGGAATCGGGGAGGAAGGAGTGGGAAGACGATGGAGTGGAAGGAAGAATCAGGGAATCGCAGCATAGTGTGATTGCGCGCAGACAGGTTTGGCGTGGGGCCGTGGGCATGTGTAGTGGCAAGGAGGTAGGTACGGAAACGGCAGCGCGCGTTGACAGGTCAGCGGATGCATGCGACATGGGCACGGAATTGAGGACGCGAATGCGGTGAATGTGCAACGGGGCGAGGTCGGGCGCGAGTTGAGAAGGAGCAGATATTGTGAACGAAACAGTCAGCACTGATGTGTAGCGAAACGCAACATGAATCAGAGAAACAGGTCGCACATCTATGTTGCCTTGAACGTTTCGGATGAGGACGAGATATCTGCTTCCGCCGTTGCGAATGTCGGTGTATACGGGAATGGAGCCTCTGGAGTTGCGTCGAACATGATACGGCAGATGAGCGGGCGACGTTGGGCGTGCAGGGACTGGGTGGCTGTCAGATGGTGATTGTGCAGGGGTCGCGAGGTGGGATACGAGGCGCGCTTGGCGGAGGGGCGCAGCAAGAAGAGGGCGAGCTAATAGTGAGGGGAGCATTTGACGAAGAGTCGCAGGTGACGGCCTGGTATTTGGCGGGATGAGAGGATCGGCGAAGGACGCTTGAGGCGAAGAGGCAAACACGGCAGAGCACGCCAGCAGATGCAGGTCCGAACAGAGAGCAGAACACGGTTCAGATATTTCTCCCGGCGCGCGAATCGTCGCGTCACAATCCCGTGGGAGGTGTAGCCGAGCCGCGCGCGCCCCCCTGCCACGCCAACGTATGCACCTGGTGCGCACCGAGATGGACCCCCTCGCACGTCGCGCGTCGGGCTCGCGCTGGAGCAGACCGCGAGCCTTGCAGGTCGCGCATGGAGGGCGGGGCTTGGGGGACAGCCTGAGCGGGGCATCTGTGTGGCCGAAAGGGGAAGTGTGACATGGGAGTGGATCTGGCAAAGCTCGATCTCACCGCAATCTCGTCCTCGTCTTTCTCCCGGCTCGGCGGCGCCCTTCCTCCTCCCGTCCTAGCTACCGCCCCGTTTCAATTTATAACTTATCCGATGTCGCCTTATATTCTCTCCCCGCCCCTCCAATTCCTCTCCCACTTCCACCATGAACGCAGACTGCCTCCTCCACGACCTCCCCGCCCATAGGCACAGAGGCCCAATCCTCCCCCCGCCGCCCTCCACAATCTACCACCAACGCTCAGTCTTCTACCCCCAAGAGTGGAGGACACAACCAGCCCAGTCCTCCCTCTTTGCAGCTCCACTTGGCTCCTCCAGCTGGAACAATGCAGGTCCCTCACATCCTCAATCTCTCTGGCCCAATGGCCCCCCGGAGTTCCTCCTTCCATTCCACCATTACTCGTCCACAGAATCCGACCGTGCATCTTGTAAGCTTCTCGTTCACTCTTTCTCTTGCGTCCCCGCCGCTCATGTCCGTTCTCGGGCGACAGTCTCGGTCACCCGATCAGACACTTCGTCTGCTGTCTCGCGCGACAGCGATCTCTCTCCGTCTCCCGAAGTCGCCCAAGTCGTATGCAACGCGCCCCTGGTCGCTCCCATCCCTCTTCCATACCATTCACCTACCTTCCTCCTCTACGACCTCCCGGATGACGACGAGGACCTATCGCATCCACCATATACGCAGCGACCTCACAAGCGCAAGCGCGCACACGACGATGAGGATGACACTGAGCCCGAGCAAGCAGCACACCCTATACCCGTCAAACGCCGTTCCATCGCAGCCAGTTCGCAGCCATGGTCTACTCCCGTAGGCCAGTGGAGTAATTCATCTACTGTCCCTGCCCTGCGCCACCCCGCTGCGGTATTCTCGCGGCGTAATCGAGCGCGGTAGGCGGCTCCAGTTCGGATTGTCATCCTGTGGCTCGGATACTCGGGGCGTCAGATGATTTCGCTCGCTATGCAATTGCTTTCGTCGGACATATTTTCCCCCACATTCCCCCATTCGCATCTGCATTTCGCACTGTACATTATGCATACATGGCATTTCACTAGTTGCCCATGGAACTTTGACAAATCGACCCTGTCTTCGGGACATGGCCTTTGCCCACGCGCACCGAACAGATCCCTGGAAAGTGTGTGAGTGCGGTTCGATGCATGCGGCTTCTCGGAACTTCTCGCGCTGACTACCTGACGCCATTTCGGCTTCCCTTTCTTCTCCCCAGCCCGGTCTTACACTATGCATTCCCGCATAACGCACACCGCACGCGGACTCACATCACCGGCAGTGGGCAAGATGGCCAGCAATAGTGCCACTCGTACACTGCGGCCTGACACCACCCATGAATCGCAAACTGATACGACCGCGGCGTCCATTCATGGCCGATTCGGACAAACCAGCAGCGTCCTGCGCGCGATCAGCCCTTCATTCATTCCGACCCCTCTCTAGCCGCAGGGCGATCTGCTGCCACGCTCGCCTCAGCGCCAAGGACTTTAGGAATGGACGCATTCGGCATGGTGGCAGTATCCGCGTACACGTCAGGCCGCTTCTCGCACAGCGGATTGAACGAGTGGCTGGGTGCAGTACACTCTGCTCATCTCAGCTGCTGCGCGCGACGTCTGCCACTATCCAGCTGCGATGCCTGGGGGCCGGCCTTCTCGCAGTAAGGCCGCGACGACGGGTCTTGTGCACAGAGCACTTACTGTATATGCGGTTGCTCAATCTTCCACGTCCGCCGGTTCGCCCGCGTGCGGTTACGCGCGTACATAGATATGTTTATCACCGCATCTTCTAATAGCGCCGCGTTTCATTCGTCGGCTTCATCTTTCCAGACATGCGCGCAGCATGGAGCCCCGTGGTTGGTTCCTGCATCTCTCTAGACACTCTAGCTCACAAAGCTAACGTCAACTCGTTATGGCACCCCTTTCTCCTGTCTCACTCTGGATGCAGTCAGCTGTGAGCTTAGCGTTCAACTCGCTTACTCTGCAGGTGCGTCACCGTCCAGCTCTAGGTTGGCGTGTGCCTGTGAGCCCACTTTTATCCCCGCGTGGTATCGCGGACTGTATGGTGTCGCTGAGCGTGCGAGACGGCGTGGGACGGGCACGACAGGTAGGACTCGCGGCGCGTCCGGCTATGGTGCGGTCGAGCCTGCTCCCGATAGCTTGTCCTGCGTCCATGCTTCTCTTCCGAGCCCGCCGTCGTCGTCGCTGCTTCTGAAGTTTGTGAAATTGAGGGCAGCTCTAGGCCATGCATGTTCCAGCATATTTCGGCTTTCTTCGGTGGCAGAACCTGGATATCAGGATATCTCGGCAAGTGGACAGGTCAATACGTGGGCCGAGCATTAGGTGGAGTCGTGCATTCGTGATGACTGCATGCGGCCCGTTGATATAGGTACAGGTACAGATACATGTGCAGTAGTTGATCATATCCTGGTCATACATGAGACATCCAACGGTTCTGACGGAGCACGTTTGACGGGCGGAAATGTTTATATCATGTCCGCGGTCAATGCGTCGCACACACGCCGTACGCCATCTGTCAGATTAATATGTGCAATTGTCATTCAAATATCCAGGAGCCGCCTAGAGGTTACGCTATCGCGACGGGTCTCCGTCTCAGTTCCACTCAAAACGCTCTTGTGTACGAGATAATAGACTCGGACAGGGTTCCAAGTCATTTGGGTGACAACGTGCCGTGAAACAGCACCACCTCCTGTTTTCTATCTGCCGCTTGCCGCTATAATATTTATCATGCATGATTCATGCCATGATGTCATCATGACCTGTTCTTTGCCGAACTGCTGCAAGTATACTCCTTACCAGAGCTGGGAGCACAAGTGACACGAGCCTGCATGGATAATGCGGCGCTATCTCGCAACTCTTCGGCGTCCCGCTCAGGCTGCAATATATGTATGTTCCTGTTTCGCAGGCACTGGTGGAAAGTGATGCACATATGGTGATCGTTGATACCTTCAGCTGGATCCATGAGCGTCACAGCAGTGATGCATCCGGACTTTGGAAAGCGGTCATCGAGGACTCATGGGAAACCCTGCTTCAACACATAGGCCGTGCCAGGGCCCAAGGAGGCGACGGGGCGTTGAAGTCCGGAAGGGTGGCGTTTTGGGGGTTGTTCATCATAAGTGCATACGCATACCGTAATAGGATCGCGCGCGCGAAAGGTCCCGGTCTCTTCACGTCTCTATTATAACAGGACCTGGCACTGACCGGTGATATATGCCATCGTATGCAAGTTCGCGCCCACCCACCGTCTGTCTGTACAACCTCAGTTCAGTAGTCAGGCGATGCGAGCTCGAATGATTGCCAGAGATGGGCGTGGTGACCAAGGATGTCTGTCGTTCGACAGAGTGACTGCATCAATGTGATCATGATCTGCCCTCGGATGTTCCAGAATCCACTCTGATAAATATTATATATATATTCTTTCTAACAGCGTCCACCGCAGCACGAAGAAGCTTGGTTTCGCCCGCGACTGCGGCAGCCGCATCCGCAAATAAGTTACCTTCAGTACTGTGGGCAGTGCGTGGCGCTGCGGCGAGCGCATTCTCGATCAATATGGTACGCAGCCGGGCAACGGGTTGCGACATATTGATTGTTCCAAGCAGGGACACTGGTTGGGATAAGCTTGGCTGGGCGTGTTTCAAGAGTACTTACATGCTTTTTTGTGAGGACTCGGTACTAATAGTGATAGTCATCAGGCCTCAGGAGCTTTGAAGGTTTATAGCACTAGTGACTTCGACCTCCATGTATGGCGGCCACCATGTGGGGCCGGCGAGACAGCTTCCTAGATCCTACGGGGTACTCAATCCCGCCTGGCCATCTATTGAAGTATCTGGCTCTGTATTTGTGGCGAGCGTCGTAACGTATAGAGAAACATGGGCGGGTGTAACAGGGTGGGCGTATCAGATGTGGAAAAGGTATCTCGGATATACAACTGTCCACCACTGGTGGTCGGAATGTGCGATCGCATGGGTATTGTGGAGCGATGCGGAAGCAGCGGATGCATACGCGATCGCAGGCAGTGATCTGCAACGACAGCACTGAGGCTTGAGCGAATAGAAGTTAGGATAATATTATAGCATGCGTAACAGGGCAACGACCATCTATACGACAATATGAGTATCCGACACATATCCAAGGTTCGAGCTGAGTGAGACAAGCGAGTATGATTCCAAGGATATATATAAGCGCCGGAAGGCAGTCCTAATCATTTAGAATGGCCTGCACCACGTTCGCGACGCGCAGCTGCCTGAGGTCTGTGTATGTCTGTGCAAAACAAACATGAGTGACAATGTGCATTCCGAGTACGCGATGGAAGCCATACCTGTCCGCATCCGACGAATATTATGGGCTGCCCGGTGACGTACGTCATTGACAGCGCAGCGCCCACCTACATGAGTGAAAAGAAACCAATGTCAGCATGTTGTATTTGCGTACGGATGCGACTGGAAGACTGGAAGATGGACGATTTCGAAAGAGCTACCTTGTCATCGACCGTGTCCCACTTTGTGACGAGCATCCCGTCTATGCCGCGCTCCTGTCCTCCCGACGCCGCGGAGAAATCGCGCAGCGCACGATCGAACTTTGTCAGTTGGTCGACCGCCTCGTTTCCCACCAACGCTTCCCCGACAAATATGATCTTGTCCGGGTTGTTCGTCGCGACCAGCTATGCATAACGGACAATAGCGCGTCAGCACACGCACCGCAAACCGACAACGCCAACAGCAGCCGGGCTATCGGGTGAATGGAATGGAAAATAGGTGTGAGACGCGTCGCACCTTCGCCAGCGCGCGCATAAGGGGCTGCAAAGTTTATCAGTCAGCTGTCTTGTATCGTCCTGGCCCCCGATAGCTGGCGGCTGTCGTACCTCGTTGTCCTGCATACGTCCGGCGGTATCAATAAGGACAACATCGAAGTCGTTCTCGCGGGCTATGGGAGGACAATTTGAGTGGGTGTCTCCATGCAGACAGACACTGGGAATACATACCGTAAGTAATTGCTTCCTTCGCGATCCCAGCAGCATCCTTGCCGTATCCGCGTTCGTACAATTCGACGCGCCCTTTACTGTTCGTTGCTCCATCAACACCGAGCATCCCGAGATTGCGGACGTGGACGCGAAGCTGCTCTACCGCGCCGCTCCTACAACACATTATTCGTCACCAGATCGCTCTCGTACAGACGTGATTCAGGGTGGAACATACCGGAATGTATCACACGCTGCGATGAGCACCTGGAAGCCGTTCTGGATCAACCAGAAGCAGACCTTTGATAGGTTGGTGCTCTTGCCCACACCGTTTACGCCAACAAATGTGATACTGTATGGCACTTTTTGCTGAGATCTCGCTGTATGGGTGGACAACTTCGTGCGGATAGATAGCAGGAGGTCCGTCGAAGTTTTGGGAGTAAGAATACGTGTGATGGAACTGGCGAGCGCTTGACGAACAGCCGAGTTTGTAGCTATACGCAACATGTCAGTACGTCAGTAGTGGATCTCAGTAGTTCACGAGGTATACCGACTCTGGAAGCCTCCAACTTTCTTCCCTACTAGGCTCTGACCGACATCTTCGCAAACCTTGTCAGCGATTTCTTTCGCGACATTCTTCTTCATGAGGTGCTGCTTCATGGCTTCTAATACCGGCTTCAGGTCTTCTTCAGTGAGGACCTTAGAGCCCGTCAGGCGAGCGAAAATAGATCCCAACGCTCCTAGGGAACCGGTCGCCGGCTTGGCATTCTGACTTCCCTTCTTAAGCACCTCTGCAATGACATCGTCTGCGCTCTTATCGCCTTGCGAAGAGAACTCCCAGTCTTTGACCTCATAAAGACCGTCCTGGGTGCGAGTACCAAGCGAACCATGGTCAACAAGTGCAGACAGATCCAAGTTTCCGAGATTGCCATCGGAAGCAGAACTGTCGTAGCTATAATCGAGGGAGGCCATGTCGGACTCCGTGGGTGCTAATTCGCCCCATTTGCGTTGTGCTTTCGCTCGGGACTTGCGTTTTGACGTGGGCGTGGTCTCGGTGCTGGAATGACGGAAATGTCAGACCTATTGACAAAGAGCGGAAGACGAAAACTTGCTCGGAACCGGGAAGACTTTCTCTTCCGCTGCCAACATCGATTCGACCTCGCCCACGCCGGCCCGACTGGCCACCCCGTCCGCGGAGCCTGTTTTTAAGAGCCTGCACGTTGCGTGATATCTGCTCTTCATCCTGGACTTCGGCACTGGATTGTGAAGGTGCTGAAGCAGATTTAGACAATTTGGTGATCAAGTGGATATGGAATAGCTCGAACGGACGGACCAGTGTCTGCATCTTCTGTGGGCGGCGTAACGTCAATGGCAGGACGGGCTGAATGTGAAACACGTGTGCGTCTGTCCTACTCAAGAATTCAAAACGGGTGTGACAGAGAGAGGAATGGGGTGCACAGACTTGTGCAGCTTTGTCCTCGAGGCCTCGGAGGAGTTTATCAAACACTGCGTCCCATCCGTCAAATGCTTTTTGGAAGCTCCAAGACGTTGATGTGTCTGTAGAAGAAGCGTGCTTGGCGACACCAGTGACATGGAGCGACGCGACGAAAGTTGCAAGGAAGGGGTTGAACAGTTTGATGAAGAGAGTCTTTAGTGCGAGAAGCAGCTCATCCACATATGTGAGCTGCAAGATGCGCTGATATGCAACCTGAACGATAGTTGGGCAGCCGTTGGGTTGTGCATGTGTCCGACACCAAGCATAGCACGTACGACGAATATGAGCTCCAGGTCATTGACAAATGTCCATTTGACGGCATAGCCATCTTTCTCGTATTTTCCATCTGAGCTGCGGCCTTCTATCAGAGCTTCTCGCACTAGTGAATTGACGGGAGAGGTGGAAGATGCTGCGGTAGTGGATGCTGCAGGGGTGAAGGAGCGCGACCACAGGACGATGCCGCCTGAACTTTCACCATCAGTTCCGCATCGCAGGAAGAGAGAGGAGGTAAGTGCTTGCCCTTGTGCGAGATGGAGCAGTGGTCGAGCATGTTGGCGCAAGAGACGAAATGGGCAGAGTGAAAGCCGTGGCTGGCTCTGCAGTGGATGCGTTGGTGGCGGAGCCCGCGTTGGCGCCCGAGATCCGCCACGCTCTCCGAGATCTTAGGCTCAAGGGCTCGGGTCGCGGTCCTGGTAATATCGCGTTCCTCCTCCGACGCGCTGCCCCATGCCAACAGCAGCATAGCTCAGGTTCATCATTCGAACCCTTCCTTCTCTGCTATATAAACCTCGCGCTCCCATGATCTCACTCATCATTCCCGCGTCCAGACACCCCCACCTGTTACCCGTACTCTCCGATCGTGGGTCACCATACATGGCATGCAATCGTGTCGTATAAAATTAATACAGAACCACAGATACCAATGGAACGTACTCCGCTCGACGTCTATACTAATTCCTACCAGATTACGGCGCTTCCCCAACAGCCGTACTTCCACTTCGATGGTACGTCCGCCCTTCGTTTCTGCGACCATTCCACCTTACTGACAAATCATACAGTTGGTGAATATTAGCTCTCTACCTGCAGCATATTAGCAAGTGCTCACTACCAACCCAGTGATTGAGCCCACCGTCCTGACCAAGGGCAGGTCCTATGAGATCATCAGTCGCCTGCAGACGGACTACGCAAGCATTTTCAACCCTCGACCCATCTACGATGGGAGGAAGAATATGTTCTGCACGCGGGACATTCAGAGCGGACAGGTAATATTCACAAAAGGACACTCATAATTATTCATGTGTTGATTCCCTCTGTAGTACGACGTTGCAATGGGACGTGACAAGCGTAAGATCACCCACAGAATCACGATTAAGAGGGTCAATATCATCAATCCCAGGTCACTATTTAGCCTTGTTGGTCCCGCACACATACATACTCACAACCCATCCATGTTGCAGAGATGTCAGCAAGCTGTTGCGCCCCCGCGAGTCCGGCGACAGCCCTGAATTGAATGCAATGTCGCTGAACCTCCTCCAGCTGATCGTGCGCCAGGCTCCAAACCTTCGCCACCGTTTTCCGGCCGATGCTCGGTCATTCTACGTTGCTCAAGGCTCTAAAGATCTTCGCGTCGGGCTTTCGGCATGGCGTGGATATTTCCAGTGCGTTCCTACTAACATCTTCTCTCTCGTCCTTCTTTCTCACGACCTCTGGCCTACGTAGAAGTGTCCGCCCAACAATGGATCGACTCCTCATCAATATCGACGTATCCCATGCGGCGATGTGAGTTGAAGTTCGGTATGCAGGTGCATGGGAATCGCGCTCACCATGTTTCCAGCTACACGCCTGGACATCTCATCGACACCATGATGCACTTCCTCAGGTGCAGGGATGTCCGTGACTTGCAGAACCTGCCGCAGCCCAAATATGCCCAGCTCCGCACCTTCCTCAAGGGGGTGCAAGTCCAGATGACGACCTCGCCGAACATGCGGCCGAGGCCGATTGCGGACCTTGTACGCGAAGCCGGCTTGCAGCAGTTCGACAAGGACGGCGAACGCATCACTGTCCAGGTGCTGTTTGCATCCGTGCCCGGTGCCCCCATCTTGGTCTGATTGGCTCTCTGAACAGACGCACTTCGAGTCGAAGTACAACGTGCAGGTCAAGCACCCTCGCATCATCGGGGTCAAGGTCGGCAAGACGGCGATCGTCCCCGCGGAGTTCTGCAAGGTGATCCCAGGCCAGGTCTACAGGAAGAAGATTCCACCAGAAGCGCAGAGAGACTTCCTGCAGTTCGCCACTCAGAAGCCTCAAGTGCGGTTCGACGCAATCAACCACGCGGTCCAGGGAGGGGTACATGATATATCCGTTGAGCAATACATCACGCATACACTGACGTCGACATACATATCACAGACGTTCAACTATACCGATTCGGACTTCATGAAAGATGCCGGCATGAAGGTCGAATCTCGTGCTTTGACTATCGCGGGCCAGGTCATTCAGGCGCCACGCATCAAGTACGGCAATAATCAGATTATGGTGATTCCGTGCAGCGACCCAGATGCTCCTACCATAATTGACATTGAATATTGCAGGACGTGCCCCCGAAGCATGGCGCTTGGAACGTCGTCGGGCGCCGTTTTTTGCGGCCTGCGCAAGTCAGCAACTGGGGTGTCGCTGTGTTCGACCGGGTTGACGAGGGTCGCCTGCAAGAATTTGTCACTGTCTTGGTCAGGAACATGATCAAGCTTGGTAAGTCTCAAATATTGTCGCTGTGCGTCCCATATGACTGATGGCTGATACTACACAGGCATGGGTAGGTTTCATTGTCTCTACGGTTTTATATCGCTCTCACAGTCATTCAGGTGTACCCATGATCGAGCCGCCAATCAGGGGGGGCAACCCGTCCAACCCGGTATCTGTGAGCAGTGATAACTCCTGCACGTTTCGCCTGTGTACTGACTATCCAGCAGACGTTGACCGAGCTTTGCAGTCATCTTGAAAGTCCTCAGTACAGGCAACTGGGACCCCCACATTTCATTCTAGTCTTCCTACCCGCCAACGCCGCAGACACTCGCAGGATGGTGAAGCACTGGGGCGACACCCAGAAGGATATTGCGACGCAGTGTGTGGTAAGTCCTGCTCCTAGCTTCAGCGAAGCGGGTTTATTTGCTCTTGCTCACAAATTGCTTGCTTCCAGCGTGGTGGAAGGTGGGAGAAGATCTCCGACCAATACTGCAACAATGTCGCATTGAAGTGATAACTTCTTCAGAACTCGCATGTGTGCGATTGCTAACAGCGTTGATTCCAGGATCAATGCTCGTCTCGGGGGAACAAACTCTGCTATCCACGTCCCTGTTGTCAATACCTTCCTCGCAGAGACTATGGTCGTCGGTGCGGACGTTGGTCACCCCGCCCCTGGGTCTAACCACCGGCCGTCCATCACGGGTTTGGTTGCAACCGTCAACCAGGACGTGAGCATCATGACCTCCTCGGCCCGTGTGCAAGCACCGCGCGCCGAGCTCATCGAGAACCTCAAAGACATGATGAAGGTGTGTCGCCCACTTTGTTAATTTACTGCTATTGTCTCTCACGCTCACCATCCGTGAAATCACGTAGGCGGCTCTCGGCGACTGGCAGACATGGCGGATCAACAACATCGACCAGTACCGCACTCAGCAGCGGTGCCCGCCCCCTAAGCACATGATCTTTTACCGGGACGGCGTGAGTGAGGGCGAGTTCGCGCAGGTCGTGCGGCACGAGATCCCGCGAATCAAAGGTGCGGAACATGGGACCTCGATATTTCTACACTGTCGGGCCCGACACTCACGCTGCGGCTGTGCGACTCAGATGCGTTCAACGAGCTCAGGATCCCACCGACGATGACCCCGAAGTTGCTCTTCATCGTAGTTGGCAAGAGGTATGGAGGCTTCTGGTCATGTCGTTATGGTGCGTCTGCTGACCCGTTTTCTCTATTGTACAGGCACCACGTCCGGTTCTTCCCTCGGAAGTATGTTCCTGTTGCCAGTCCTCTCGTCTCAGGGTGTGTGTGGATGCGATACTAATTGTACAAAATGGGGTGCACAGCCCCCACGACGCCGACAAGTCCGGCAATTGTCCTGCGGGTTTACTCGTCGACAAGGAGATCACCAACCCGAACTACGAGGACTTCTATCTCCAGTCCCACGCCGGGCTGCTCGGGAGTGCGTACCCGCCGTTCTCGCGACCGGGGTTCATCGAGCCTCAGGTCCAGCACTGATCATCCATCATCCCGTATTGTGTATACAGCGAGCCGGCCGAGCCACTACGTGATCCTGTTGAACGAAACGTCGTTGAAGAAGGAGCAGTGCGTTGACCCCTTCCATTCATTCATGGGTAGAAATGTGTCCACCGCTGACTGCATGCATGCATGCATGCGCACTGGCACCGTGTTTCACGCGCGGCATTGCTCCATACAGAATCCAGACGCTCACCTTCCACCTTTGCCACACGTACGCGAGCGCGACGCGCTCGGTCTCGATCCCCGCCCCGGTCTACTGTGAGCACTGTCATCCCATCGCACTCCACCCCCATGCATCTCGTTGCTTGATCTTTACGTTTACACACACACACACACTCACTCGCACACATTCGCGCTCACACAGATGCAGACGTACGTCCTCGCTCGTCTCCTCTTCGGACTTGCCGGATGCTGACCACTGAAATTGGAAATCGAAATTCTCAGAAAATCTGCTCCCGGCTCGAGTTCCACTGCGCGGACGGCGCATCGCTGAGCGACACCGCGTCGAACATCACGGGCCCCGAGCCCGAGTTCGACCTCGCCAGGTGGAGGGAGGAGATCTTCCAGCAGGTGAAGGCGGGGGTGAGGCGGCAGAATTACTTCCTTTGAGCGAGGAGCTGCCTTCGACATCGACAGCAACTTTTATCGCCCTTTGAGTTCGGATCGCCCGCTGCTGGATAGCGGCCCTGGATCATACCGCATATACTGTGTCTGTTTGCGTATTGTTGTGATTTGGTATGTGTAAGCTCCGGTGTTTGCGCCGCTCGTCTCAGTTAGGTGTATGAACTCCGAGTCTCATGTCTCTTTAGCATCTCGTATACGCTCGTACTATTGCATGTGTATTGCTGGTGTATCTTCCGAACTTCCATCCTCTTCCCCATCCGCATTGTGGTTATCTAGCATCGGTTTGTCATCTCTCGCACTTCCTGTATCAATGCATGGTTGTAATGTGATTTCTCTCGTTGCGCTGTACTTAGCAGCCTGCATCGGTTTTCTGTGTGCTGACATCACCAATATCTCAGCGTCGTCTGTATCTGTGCCTCACACACATATCCAATCGGATGGCTATGGTGTACGTCCAGACCGCATCTATCACAGCAATTAGAATTCATACGTAGTACAAAGAAAGCACCAAAAGAACTACACGAAGGGCGAGCACACCAGAACGGATGCGAAGGGGCGTATGCGGGTAAGTGCAAGCCTGTACATCGACATCATATGCACCATGATACACAGCAAGAGACTGCAAGAACACGAGCGCAAAGCATGGCTCAACATAACAAAACATGAACAATACATACCATAACAAGGTCCGTGGCCCTCTCAGAGTCCTTCACACCACATCTCTCATCCACTCGTGACTTTACCTAATCCTTGTACCCCCCCTGCTCGGGCTCATGATCCCGCGCGGAGTAGTGCTCGCGCAATGCCGCCGATGCCGACACCTTCTCGTACACCGGGTCGCTGAAGCTGCCAGGGCTGAACGGCGGCGGCGGCCTGTCGTCCTCCTCAGAGTGAATGTCGTACTCGTGGTCGTCGAGCGAGCTCTGGCGCGCGAGGGGGGTCTTGCTAGGGGTCATGCTCTCCCGGTGCTTCGCGGCTGCGGCCGCGGAGGCGAAGGAGAGCGTGGGGGAGCCCTGGCGTGCGATGTGCATGAACTCTGCGGACGGGGCGCGCGTGGTACGCCGGCGCCGGCGGAGGAAGAGGAAGAGCCCACCGCCGAGGAGGGCGAGGAGGACAAACCCGCCGAGGACGCCGCCGACTATGGGGCCGATGGGCGGGGAGGAGTGAGAGGCTTTGGCCTCACCTAGGGACGGTGATGATTCTGTTGGGACGGTCGTATGTAAGGTTGTGGTAGCGCCGGAAATGCCTGAGTATTGTATGGCGCAGTTAGGTATGCATATGTGGACGGAGGATTGAGTGAAGACGTACTGTCATTGCTACTCGTACTTGATGTTTGCGCCTGGACGGCGAATTCGGGGATAGATGTTTGGACCTCTGTAAGGAAGGAGAGCCCTGGGTATGTTGCGCCGCCTGAGAACGATTGCGGGTCAGGCAGGTCTTTCCGGTCTGAAGTTATCTCATCCACGAAGCACTGAACGGAGTGTTGGCAGTCGCTATTCCAGATGGACGAGTATGCTTGTACGACCTCGGAGATTGGCTGGGGGACACCATTCTGGCCTTTGATGGTACTTTGGTCGTCCTGCCGTCGGGCTAGGTGCTGGAGGGGCAGTGAGTATGCGGGTTTAAGAGCATATTGCCGAGTATAGGACGCACCGAGGACGGTAATGGGGGAGGAGTGATAGTTGCTGCGGAGGCCATAGTGGGTGTGGGGCTTTAGAAGGCGTCGAGAAGAAAAGAGAAAAGGAGGACAGACTGGGAGAGAGTGGGACATGATCAGCAACCTGCGTGGCTGTGGACGAGCGACTATCGTGCGGGCGAGGAAGGCAGCGTCGCCGTCCATGCTCTCACAGCGCTCACCGCGGCCACACTGCCCTGCACGCCCTCACCCGCCCGGACCCACGCACAGCAGCTCCCAACGACGTCATCCATACCGTCATATTGGTGGAGGATGCGGGAAGATGAAGGAAGGTGCTACAATATGCTACAAATCAAGTATTTTGTCCGATAAACCCCGGTCATAGTCATCCGGCCCGTCTCTCCGTCTCACAAAGTAGTGGCTGCTGCTCCTGCTGAATCGGCGTTTGAGTCAGGTCTGACCTGGGGTCTGACCAATGCTCTTCTCCCGACTCTCACTCTCCGCTGCTCTCAAAACCACACGCTCGCCCTTCGCGCCCTTCTCGTCTTCCGCCCTAGCCAGAATGAAGGTCCTGCCGGTGCCCATGCGCGAAGACAACTATGGTTATCTCCTCATCGACGATGCCTCCAACAAGGCTGCAGCCGTAGACCCGTACGATGTACCCAAAGTCCAAGCTGCTGCGGACAAGGCTGGCGTCCAGATTGTCGCAGCTCTTACCACCCATCATCACATGGATCACAGCGGCGGGAACGAGGTGAGTACTGCCTCGCGCCCGCACATCCAATCCGCTCTATCTCTATTTAACTCCAGACTTAACCTCGCGCCCGCAGGCATTTGTACGTAACTCTATACCCGCCTCCTCCAGCCCGCGCACCTGCTGACACTCGCGCCCGCTATCTCCGCAGGCCAAGGCGTACCCGGGTGTACCAATCTACGGCGGCAGCCAGAAGATCCCCGCACTGACCAACCAGGTCAAGGACAAGGATGAATTCAGCGTCGCAGGTATCAACATCAGGTGTGTCTTCCTATCCTCCGACTTTCCCTCCCATTCCCGCTCTTCCAGACGGCTATGCGTGGCACGTCCCAGTGTCCACAATCCACTCCATGCATCCACACCCACCGCCATAACCTTCCTCGCCCGCCCATGTCCATCCGGCCCACATCTCGCCCACACAGCTGACAACCGAGTACTGACCACCTTGGCTGCGTGCGTATCTTTCTGCACGCCCTCCTCCACGTTATCCAGATGTCTCGCCACCCCGTGCCACACGCAAGACTCCATCTGCTACTACGTGACGTCCACCGCCGGCGCCGCCCACGCGGGCGGCGTCTTCACGGGCGACACGCTCTTCGTCGCCGGCTGCGGCCGCTTCTTCGAGGGCACTGGCGCGGAAATGCACGCCGCGCTCTCCTACCTCGCGACCCTGCCCCCGCAGACGGTCGTCTACGACGGTCACGAGTACACGAAGAGCAACCTCGCGTTCGCAAAGTTCGTCGACCCCGAGAACCCCGCGCTCGCGCGCCTGGAGAAGCTCATCACGGACGGCGTCATCCCCGCCCAGCGCACGACGGTTGGTGATGAGAAGGAGTGGAACGTGTTCATGCGCCTCGATAGTGCGCCCATCCAGTGCGTGGCTTCCAGATTTCCAATAAGGCTGCTGCTGTATACGGGGCGTTCTTTCCACGGTGGGCTGATGATTGTGGCCCGGTTATGCAGGAAAGCGACTGGGGATGGGGAATCGAGTGCCGTAATGGATGCCTTGAGGACACTGAAGAACAACTACAGGGGGTGAGCGTGGTATGTGGTTCGGTGCCTTTCGCGGTGATGATTGCCTCACCTCGTGAGTCTAGGCGTAGCCACTTGTAGCTGGTGACAGTTGGGGGCAAACATGTTTTGAGAAGCAATCATACTATCAGTGCGCACGTAGCTGAGAGCTGTACCTGGAACGTGTACTTGTATCAATGCTATTCGCGCTTTGAGCCCGGCCACTGAGTTGGGATCCCATAGATATGACATCCATTCAGTGAGGACGAAGAGAGATGTGTCCCTCTTCTCGTGCCGACGTACTATAGTTTTACACGTCCTAGAGATTCGTAGCGTATCGCGTTCGGAAGCGGAGAGGTACGTCCAGAAGCGTCCGGATCCAATACCAAAAACTTGGCCAACAGGAAAGCAGCGACGGGAGCGCAGGCGGAAGTGGGAGGGGAGCGTAATTTGTGCGCGAATGCGATATTTAGGCACCTCACATGCCGAACACCTTGAGGACCGCGGTGCGCGCGTAGGGGATGTAGGAGAGCGTGTACCATGTGTACGCGAGGTACTCGATGATCACGAAGACTGGTGAGAATGGGGTGCAAGTTCAATTGTTAGCGTCCAGCATTCGACGTCTGAGATCTGCGGCTGGGCCAGCCCACCGCGGAGATTAATTGTGCCACTTACTTATGCAGAGAACCTGTGTCAGACGAGGACAGAACACGCGTGACTGTGTGAGTGCAGGGTACGAGGCTCTGATGGGGGGAGAGGACGGACTCACATCGTTGCGAAGGACGAATGCGCCGACGAAGATGAGGCCTATAGAGCCGAGGAAGATGATTGTCGCAACCACTCGTACGGGCTTGAACATCTGCGGAACGGGGTTTCTAGTGAGTGACCTTGACCTTGTTCCTCCTGCCACATCGATACACGGGGGATTGTTTATGAACGACGTACCATTTTCAGTTGCTTCCCGAACTGTATGTGGTATCATATATGTGAGCAACCCTACACAAAGTTATGCGCAGGATACGCACCCCAATCAAGAAGCCCGTGGCAATCAGGGAGATTATCGTTCCGAGACCATAGAGGACTGCGTTTACACGGGCGACGGTCAGACGCTGGGTATACTGTGCTGGATCGCCTTACGGCAAAAGGCACAAGGAAAGGATACGCACATGCGAAGCTGACAAGCGAGCCTAGGAACAGGAAGATAGTACCAAGCAAGCTCAGCAGGAATCCCACTGCCAGACTGGGCGGATTGAGCACAAAGGATGAGGACGTAAGCTTTCCTCCTTCTTCCAATGGGGCGAAGACCTGGTCGTGGAATTATTGGAAGGTAGGTGGACTCACCATATAACAAAGCCATACAGCCGCTGCGTCCGCGTCAGGCCGAGGAACTTGAACGCGGAGTCGCCCTCGAAGAACTGCGTGTCCGGGATTGCGCCGCCTGCGGCTTCCAGGTTGAACCAGCCCTTGGAGTTCGCCATCTTCAAGCTCAACTCTTATTCTTTCTCTTTACGTTTCGATGCTCGGAGGTGCACTTGCAGAAATAGTTGAATGGCGCAACAGAACAGCTAGGGGAGAAAAGAGTTGGGAATGTGAGGGCGGGGAAGAAGGAGCACGGAGTAGAGGAGGCCAGCAAGCTTTCTCTCGGCGGTGTTGCTCCTGAGACGATGTCAGGAATCAGGATGAGCGCCAAGCCTTAGACTGGCGACTGCGCAGACTTGCTCCCGCTTTCGGCACGAATCACGATGGGCCAGAAACACGGACCGGACACGTGGCTTTGGCGCTCTGACCCGACGCGTCGCGGTTCACTCACTTTGTCGTACTTACGCCTGTTTATCGCCTCTCTCTCCACATTCGAGCACTGGCTGATCCTCTGCTTGCTTTTGAATCCATATTTCTTGCCATAATACAGCGCGCTGCTGGTGGGATGCTCCAGTGCAGTTTTGCGACATCCCTCCGACCTCCTTAACTCCTAGGCTCTACTCGCCACCGCGCTAAGCAGAGTCCGAGGGAACTTCCGTACGACGAACCCTGCGTCTGTAGGACGTCCTTACGCCATCGTACTCCGCGGCTCCTGCTCTAGCACCTGAAAATCAACCTCGCTGACTGAGAGTCACGACAGACGCTCTCTATTTCTGTGAATCAGTTTCCCCATAATAGCAAGGACGCCTTTCGTCAACCTGGGCCGTCGTACGAATGTATAGTGCTTATGCAGAACTGTGCTTCTCGTCCAAATTCAGGCTCTGCGTTCGTACGAACGTCGCTCGTCCTCCATGCAGCCTGGCTAGGTCGGGTCATAGGACGCACATGATCGCCTATATCTGGTAAACAGGTCTACAGGGTGCCCCCTCTCGATTGTCATCTCCTGCGCCCATCCGGGTCGGATCCGTCGGTGGGAACGCAAGAAGGTGCGGATGCTGTCGTTATATAAGACTAGTGATTGGCTTGGTGCGCTCTGACATCGGACTGGCTATCCGTGCTCTCGCGATCATCATCTCTTTCTTCTGCCTGTGGTCTCCGGTCGACGTCCTTCTACGCATCTACGGGGCTGATTCTACTCGGCGTGATTTCCGGAAACTTGAGCACTGTGCACGTACTCAAGTCTGAGTCTGTATCATGAGCGTTCCGAACAAAGCCGTTTCCAATGGACTCCCGCCTCCTCCGTTCGAGCTGCCGGTGAGTGCACATTCATGCTGATGCTAATTCCCAATCATATGCTGTGAAGTATGAGCTCATGCACCCGACATAGCTCGCGAACAGTGCAGATATCATCACTAGCAATGCAATGAAACTCGCGGAACTCGCCAAAGACGAGTACGTCATATAGAGTTGGCCGATTACTGACGGAGCGAGTGCAACTGACACGGAGATGCATGTAGACGCAAGAGGTTTCTATTGAAGAACCTGACCGCGCATCTGCACCAGTTCGTCCGGGACACGAGGTGTGTCTTCGATTTCAATCGTAACCGGTGTTCCGAGCACTGAGAGCTATCCACAACCAGCCTGACCAGTCAAGAATGGATGGAGGCCATCCAGTTCCTCACGCGTGTTGGCCAGACATGCACACCCTTGCGCCAGGAGTTCATCCTGCTCTCCGACGTACTTGGCGTATCCGCACTCGTTGACGCGGTCAACAACCCGCCTGTGTCGGGCGCGACGCACAGCAGCGTGCTCGGACCGTTCTACACCGAAGACGCCCCAGACGGTGAGACTTCTTCCAGAGAGTTCATTCATATGAATTCCATCGCTGAGATGGCGGTACTGCGGTAGTCGAGAACGGGGACTCGATCGCGTCTGAGGGCAAGGGTGAGAACCTCTTCGTAGAGGGGCGCATTCTGAGTACGGATGGGACGCCTGTCCCTGATGCCACTGTGGAGACGTGGGAGACGGATGCGAATGGTGAGTACCACTCTGGTTCAGAAGCCCGGACATGCGCCGCGATATCAACCTTCGTCTTGGGCAGGGTTTTACGACACGCAATACGCCAACAGGGAGAAGCCAGACCTCAGAGGACGCATTCACGCAGACAAGGACGGGTACTTCTGCTATCGCGCTGTGGCTCCTGTGGCTTACCCGATCCCTGGCGATGTGAGTGGCTCTTCTCTCTTCTTCCCTGCGATTCGCAGTTCTGTGCTGTGCTCACACCAGGATTAATAGGGCCCTGTTGGAGATTTGCTCCTAGGAGCAGGCAGACACAACATGCGTCCCAACCATCTGCATCTTATGATTGAAGCTCCAAGGTTTAGGAAACTCATCACAGCCTGGTATCCCGCAGGCGATGAGTGGCTGCAAAGTGACGCAGTGTTTGGGACAAAGAAGTCCCTCGTGGTGGTAAGCGTCTTTCGGGCGACCGTATTGCGAGATATTTAGCCATAAACTCCCCGCAGGAGTACGAGGAGGTCAAGGACGAGGCAGAGACCCGCAAGCGAGGTTTCCGCTCGGGCGACTCTTTCAAGCTTATCAAGCGTGATATCATTCTCGTGCCAGAGAAGGTGGCAGAAGAGGCGTTCAAGAGGAATGCTGAGGCAGCGGCGAAGAATGCGGCGGCGTGAAGGCAGGTCTGAAGAATAGACGATTGTGTTTTTGTACATTAGCATGCATGGCCCTGGAATTGTTTGTGCTTGTACGCACGCGTGTTTGCCTGCCCTGGGACACGCTATTGTCGGGGTGCTGGTTGTCTGACCGCAATCAAAGTTGGGTGTATCAGGCGATGGTGATAGCACGGAGCATGGGCCCACAGGACGGATGGAGGCCGGGCGATGGGGATTGGGTGGGTGTTGGGGCGGAGTTAGCCGAAGAGGCGTGTTTACCTCGAGGTTGAGAGTGGTATAGGTTCGCGCGCATCGTTCGCGTTCTTCTCTATCTCTCCCCCTTCACACCCTCGCCCGGAGCCTGCTACAGCTCCCTGGACTCTGCGATCGCTGGCATGGACCCAATCACCAACAGAGATAACGTCTTTTCGCGTGGGCCCGCCACTCCGCCCCCCGTAAACCAGCAATTCCAGATCCTCCCCGCTCAGTCCAACGAGCCGCATGTCTCCCCCGTCCCCGCACAACGCGAGCCAGCCTCGAGCTCGGCCCAATCTCATCTTGATTCTCTTTTCAATGGCCTCAATGCCCCCTCAACCTCACACGTAAGCCCGCAGCCGAGCATCGCGAGCGCAAATATCTATCAGGGTCCCTCGGAGCAGCAAGTGCACTCCGGTCCCGCGACTCCAGCGTCCGGACACGCTGGCTCTGTTTCTTCTAACATCTCTGGTCCCAGCAACCAGTCTGCGGAACGCCAGAACGCTCTGTTGTCCCTTCTTGGTGCCGTCTCCAGTCCGACGACAAACCCTCAACCCATCCCTCCAATCGGCCCCGTGCAGCCCCAGCAGGTCCCCACGCCCCCGGGCTCCGCTCCGCGAGCAGGGATCTCAACAAGCGAGTCTCAGGGGAAGTTTTTGCTTGAACAGTTGATGTCTGGGTGAGTGTCGAGTCTTCGATTGTCGCGCGATCGCTCGAGATGCAGAACCCATACGCTCCAAGGTTCCATACCTCGAGTTGCGCGCGACATCTGGTTGCTTTCTCTTCTCCCCTCTGACCCTTATGTTGTCCGTTAGCAGCGCGCCGAAGTTCTCTACCCCAGAGGCACAACCGCTTCCGCCGTCAGGCCCCTCCCCGCCGTACGTTCCGCAATCGGCTGAGCAGTCGCACCATGACGAGTACGCCGTCCCCCCGGAGACCTATCCGCACGAGCGCGAGGGCTCTGTCGGCGCCCATGCGCCACAAGAAACGCAGCAACAGCAGCGCGAGCCGTCTCCTCGTCGTTCTATGTTCGATTTTGTTTCTCCATTTGACGCCCTCACAAACACGCACTCTGGAAAGAGAAAGCCCGCGCCCCAGCAACAGCCTGCTGAAGACGCCTCTTGGAACACCCCTGTAAACATCGACCCGAAGCGCAAGTCCGTCGAAAACCTCATGGATCAGCTCACGCGGGGCCAGGCGCCCTTGCCACAGCCGACCCAGCCATCTGCCGCTCCTTACGATCCCTACCAGCAGCCAGAGGAGATCCAGCAAGCGGAGCCTGCCCAAGCGAGGGGAGCTCGTCCGCTCCCGCCACATCCGACGGGATCGCCACGTTCTTCCCCACCCAAGCAAGCCAGCCAGCCTACGCGACAGCAGCGTCGGGCCGCCGAGTCTCCTATTGGCGGGAGCCAAGGTCCGTTCGGAAACAACTACCACCGCGACAAGGAGGGCTCGCCGCTTCCCCAGCGTGGTAGCTACGAGAATAGGCGTAACGGCCCGAAGGGCAAGAACACGAGTCCGAGGTGAGCAGTGTTGTCCAATATTGAGGCCTATGGCACGTATTGATTCGATGCAACGTCAGTCTGCAAAGTCAAACGATTATTGTCGACGTTTCACAGCCTCTCGAAGAGATACAGGCTCCCCAAGATACTGTTAAATCGACCGCTATCGCGCTCGTCAAGGTTGACTCGACGTTCTTGCCTGGAACGACTATTGGGGCGACTCAGTGGGTTGCATATGCAATGACCAAAGGTATCTTACTCCGCTTCTCATCGAGTCCACGGTATTGACTTATTTCTCGTAGGACGTGTTCGTGTCATATCCCGTTCAAGTGGAGACCGTACCCTCCTCCAGCTTCCCCCTCTATTCCCTCCTACCACTGCTGTTAGCGACATGTCTGTACACGGTAATCGTCTCGCTGGAGTCACTTCAGACGGTGGATTTGTCGTTTGGGAATTGCCGGAGGTCATTACCGACGATGTTCCGTGAGTATATGCCTGGTCTGGACGACAAATCGCAGTCACTGACCGTTTCGACACAGTGGACAAGTGATGCTGTGTGTCTACCCTCAGAATGACATCGAACCCCTGCATGCCGTCAAGTGGCACCCTCAGCAGCCTGATCTTGTTGCCGTCGCATCGGTCAACAACGTATACTTCCTTAACATCGCCGATGCCGCGCACGCCTTTGGAGGCGAGCCCATCTCACAGAGTGAGCTTCCGAGAGTCGGCCAGGTCTTCTCTGTGCCTTCTGTAAGCCTTCTTCGTCATCACCCCCTTTCGCATGCTTATATTGACCTGATCCCAGCCGATCGTCGCATTTGACTATGATGTGCCGCGATCTGCGCTCGCGACTATATCCGAGGACTCGACTTTGACGATGTGGAATATTCGCGACAAGTTGCCTTTCTGGTCGCACAGGATCCGCGGTGACGATCAACCGTCCTCACTCACGTTCGTCGACGGTGGTGTCATCATCGGCCGCAAGAACGGCACCGTGTTCCAGCTTCTGCCCGTGATGGGTCGCCAGGTGCTGTCGACCATCAAATTCGTCAACGGAGAGCAGGAGGATCCTCAAATGTTCGGTCACGCCAACTACGACTCGCGCATTCAGACCCTATGGGTTGCCAACAACAGGCGAGAGAGTATGATCGCGTTCAAGCTGAGCTTCGAGGTCGCCGCACCATCCCCGGGAGCTGAGGACATGGCGCGCGGAGCTTACTTTGACCAGGTCATTGAGTTTAGCGGCCCCAAGCCGACGATCCACTTCGTGATCCTGACTGCCGACGCCGACCCCCACGGCGACGAGGCGCACGCTGCTTGCGTCGCCGCCAAGGTGACCCCAGGCGAACTGGCCTTGGTCGCGTTCTCCGTGCACTCGAGTGGTGTTGACCAGGTCCTAATCAGGAAGGAGTGGTTCAATACTGCTTTGACTGGGGCGGTTGCGCGATTCCCCACGTATCACGGCGTTCAGCTCCCCTCCATTGACATCAAGCCACAACGTCAGTTGCCACCCATGGGTCCGAGCCACCAGTATAACCAGCCTCAGGCTGGACCTTCTCCGCTCACCGTCCCTCTCCCAAGAGCGAAGACGCCGCCGTCCGAGGAAGTCGAGGTCGAGGCGCCGAGAGAGGAGGGTGGCCGTGCTCGCGAGGGCAAGGGCAAGAACGCGAAAGGCAAGAATGTCGGCTTCAAGGACAACAACAGGGACTCCGAGAGAGAAAACAAGAAGTCCGACACCGATTTCAACGCTGAGGTTGGTGCTGTACTCACCAAGGAGATCAAGAAGTCCGAGGAGAGCCTCCACAATCGCCTCGGCCGTCTTATATCGAAGGAGCTCGACAAGCAGCGTGAGTGTCTTCGATTATGGAACGCGGACAGATAATTGATGGCTTTGTCTCTTAGACCAACGTCTCGAGGAGGTCCGCCAAAGCGAGCAGGCCGCTGACTTCGTGCGCCAGGAGAAGATTCTGAAGCTCATCTCGACTGAGCTGACGAGAAACACGACGCGCGTCGTTGAGATGGCCGTGAAGGCTGAGGTCCAGAACTCTGTCCTGCCGTCCTTGGAGAACATCACGAAGCAAGAAGTGAAGGCTGCGCTCAGCAACCAGATCGCCAAGGGTATCACAGACGCGATGAAGATGGTATGCAGCGTTCCAGAGTTTACGTTGACTTCAGGTACTGACATGTGATATGACCGATAGAACCTGCCCAACGAAATCGAGCGCGTTCTCATCAGGCCCGAGATGGTGAACCAGGTCGCACGCGCATTCTCGACCACTGTCTCGCCTGTCATCGACAGGCAAGTCAAGGAGAGCATCTCCAAGAACCTTGTTCCTTCCTCCGCCATGCACCAAGAGCTTTCACGCGAGATTCGCTCGGAGATGTTGAATCTCAAGAAGGAGGTGCTCACATGGCAGAGTGAGGCCCTTCGCAGCCAAGAGGCACGTACTGCAGACCGCACGTATGGAATTATGCTAACCTGCTTCTTTGATATAGTCTGTCATCCGCGACCTGGAGCAATCTGTCCGCCTGCTCTCTGAGCAAGTGAAGTATCTCATGAGCCCGCCTTCTTCGTCCAACTTCGGTCATGTGCAGAATCGTACTTCCCCTGGTCCATCTAGTGCCGGTATGGTCCCTTCCAACCAGCTGTCCCAGCTCCTCCGTCAGCCCAATATGGGTCCCATGTCCCAGCCCTCCGGTTACCAGCCGCATGCGTCCTTCCAGCAGCAGCCCCCTCAACCTCCTCAGCCTCCTATGATCCATGGCCCGTGGTTTGGCCCGAACATCGCGGCACCGCAGGCTTCTCACCCCACCGCTCCCCCTCCCCTTCCTCAGCAGCAGCAGCCGTTGTCGCGTGCTACTCCTCCAGCTTCTGGTCAGCCAGAGGAGTGGGATGACGCTTACCTCGCGGTCCTGGGCTCTCAAGACATACGCCAACTCCGTGAGTTGCTCGCGCGGTCGAACCCGGAGGTTGTCATGCCGTTGAATGGACCCAGCCCGCTCTCACAAGCCGTCATGCTGACGCTGGTGCATCGGGTGCGCAGCAGTCTTCCGTGACTATACTAGACGCAGTCCATGACTAACACGCCTTCGTAGCTTTCTACTATTGTTGGTGAGACCTCGCCCGTCGACGAGTCCTTCAAGGTCTCCATGTGGTGGCTCCAGCGGGCAGCAACTGCGCTTAACACGACTGTACGTCATTCACCTAGAGTCCGTTGACGTATCCGCTTTACTCACTTCGCGCTTATCCCCTTATAGGACCCTCTCATCTCCCCCTATGTCGCGCGCGTCTTGCCCAACGTCCAACAAATGTTGAACACGACGAAGCAGCGTCTCAGCATCCTTCCCGGACCGCCGATTGAAGCGACGCGCACAATCAGCGACATCCAGGACATCTTGACCCGCAAGCCGATATGAGTCCATCCTTGACCGTCGTATGCTCGTCATATGCCCCATGTTTCTTG
Organism: Fomes fomentarius; assembly: GCA_022606135.1. Lineage (NCBI taxonomy): Eukaryota > Fungi > Basidiomycota > Agaricomycetes > Polyporales > Polyporaceae > Fomes > Fomes fomentarius. The sequence continues at coordinate 1,531,344 of JABYQN010000001.1, forward strand.
TCTCACTTCGGTCTTCTCGACGCCGTCTCTTGCAATGCCTGAAAGTACCGTAATATTTTCTACACACATGCAGGGTTGTACCCTCCCACGCCTTCCTTGTTATCGCGCATGCTGTCCCGTTGAACGCCTCCTCATGCCCCTGTACATGACCTTTTTACGACCTGACGATTGTTGCTGCATTTCCTCTCCTAACCCGCTGGTATCAGGCTGTTTTCGTTGTTCAAAATCTGTACTGTCGTGTTACTCTACATGTATCCGCAGCAATCCACATCAAATTCTATTCTCCACATTCATTGACAAGCAGGTCCCTCATCGCGGATGCAAGGCGGACGTCCGTCTTCCATGGATCAAGAACATATGTCATTGTAGATTCCGAACAGGTGTATGTATGTATATATATGCTTCACACCTGACCGTGCTAACGACGTGCAGGAGGCTCCGGAGTCATCATCGAGGTACAAAATAGATGGTGCGCTGGTCATGGATCTTACGGTTACCAATCAAAGGCGGTGTGCCGTGTGAGCACTCCGTCGAATCGGCCTCTGCGCGTTGCCAGTGCCTGGTCCCGTAGTACTAGGGTTAACAGGAACGTCGAACCAAAGGACTGGATTCTTGGGATGGACATAACCATAACAGACCTAGGGCCAAGGATGATGCCTTGAGGTGTCAGAACGACGTAGGCACAACAACGGCATAGCTGCGAGGACCCCAGGACCTCGTACGTTGTGCTTCACTTGGCTGTGCGATCTTGCCACCTGAGTGGCGCATATCGGCGTCACCTTGGCCGAGGCCCGAGTTGTACCTATGCACGCAGTAAGTTGTGGGCTCTGAACTGCCCAAAACCCCAACCTGGCTCTTTCAGAGGAGCCGCGACGAGCTACCCCCTTCAGCACTTTACGTCAATTCGCGTTCTACTTCGCAATGGCTGCAGGATTTAGTAGCACAGAAGCTGCGCTGACCGCACCCATATCTTATACGGAGTCAGTAGTGATAAGAAACCCACGCGCCTCGGAGATCTGCGCACTGCAGTAGTGTCAAAGAGCGTTACTTGTACCGGACCTTGAAGAGAGTATACCGTACTAACCGCTTGCGCTCAGAACACGGCGACCTACTTGTTTCGTAGTGAGGATGCGTCTGACTGTGATGGGGTGCCGGACGCCACCTTCGCGCTGAGCCTTTTCGTGAGCGCAGTGATGTCCTCAGGAAGTACCCTGGAACCCACGGCACCTAAGCCGATACGGGTGGAACACATGTGCCCTTGGGTAAGCTGTGATCAGCAGACATGATTGGTTCGTCCCAGAAAGTCCCGCAAACTGACTAGATTGCCTTTTCTGGAGTGGGAGGCGTGGGCGCACGCACGTGGACTCCTCCATCTCAACATATATAAATCGGTGGGGTTCGCCTCTCCTGGTCTCCTCAGTCCATCACCCACCACATACACTCAGAACAACCTCTACTGCTCATCTCTTCGAACATGTACGCCGTGAGTACTCACAGTCGATTATGCCTCACGTATGGATCCTGATAACCGTCGCCCTTGATCCTTGTAGACCACCGACGCTCCCAAGAACGCTGCGTGCGGTTCCACCAGCTGTAACTGCGGTACTAGGTGAGTCGCGTTCGTCTGGAGCGAGGAATCGAATTGACTCGCCTTACGTACAGCTGCGCCTGCAAGCCGGGCGAGTGCAAGTGCTGAACGCCTTGGCACCTGAGCAAGCCACCCCTTCGTGCCCTAGTCTGTGTAGGATAGTCTGGATGTCAGCGATCCTTGTATCTTTGAATCGATAAGCCAAGTGAATGTCATTGAATCCCGTGTGATCCACCATCAGTGATAAGATGACCTGGTATTGGGCTTCATGTCTGTATTATTTTGTGCGCGTCTGATATAAATACATCATGCGCTGCTATGGTTATGAGCTGGTCGGAATTAGTTCTAGAACAAGGATAACAAAGTACGGCTTACACAGATCGATATAGCGTTGTCGTCTATCCGGATCAACACTCTGTAACCGACTCAAGAGATCCTCACACTCCTTTTCCAGTGCCTGCCGTTCGTCGTCGACAATGGCATCCCCATATCTGCGCAGAAGAAGCCGCTTGTAGAACACAAGGGACTCCATGCACCCTGGTTTTCGTCGAGCATTGGCAACGCTGGATGTTAGGTAAAAAAAGAGTACTCACATTTGCTGTCAGGCTGTTCATCGAGCAACTCCTGAATGGAAGTCATCTCGCGTTCGACAACGTCGCGGTCGTCACCTTCAAAAGCATTAACGTTCAATCTGAGCACGTGGACCTTCGCCCAACGGAGGCTCACCTGGACCTATGAGCCAACGGTGGTATATCCAAACACTCTGGTCATTCGGATCCGTATACATTGCATTCTTGACCAAGTCAAATTCTGGCGCAGAGATGAGTAACAAGATATCACGGCGCTAGAAAGTATGAACCTGCACCTTCCTCGATAGTCTTGGTCTTGTCGAGTCTCCCGGTTTCCCAAAGCGAGGTTAACACCTTCGAGCGCTGATGCCATGCACTGAAGTTAGAAAAATTGGCCTCAATCTTGAGTTTGGTGTACACTAGATCGGAAACTTCGGGGCGCTTGACAGGCATCATCTTCAGTACGTATCGGCGATACATCCAGGCGTGGACTGCGGAGGCTGGTTAGTTTGTGGCTAACTCTCGAAACGAAAGCACACAAACAATTTCGAGGGTCCGCCTCCAGCATCCTCTCGACCACGAAGAGTTCTTTGTTCCAGTATGACTGGCGCCATCCATTGGGATCACTTTCGTTAGGGCCATCCGGGACCTGCTGTAGGCACCATTGACGGTGAGTCCAGATCCAATACACCTTTGGATGCTGCTTTAAGAAGGCCGTAGTCAAGGAGAGCTCATCGGAAAGTATGTCATTGATCTGCGTCGGAGTGCTGCGTGCGCGTATGAGCACATAGTTATACTTCAGGGAGAAGAGTGTCTCGAACACCTTGCAGGAAAAGTGCCCTTGACCAGAATATGCCTGCGGTAGTTCCAGATAGTGTAAAATTCAGGATTGACATGGAGCAGTTTGGTAGTGAGGTCGAAGGACTCCTTCTCAAAGTCGCCGCCCTTCTTCTGTGGGGGAGGATCATATAAGTCTCGCATATAGGTACCCGCGCGGTCAGAACTTGCCCTATTGAGGACCGCCTCAGTCAAGGCCTGAAATTCCTTGAGTTTGGCTTGTTCCCGCTCTTTTTTTGCTGCAAGAGCTTCGCGCGAGTATCTGACACGCTTGACGTTGTGCTACGGACATGTGAGTCGCGCAGGCGGGAGAGCCGTGGAGGGGACATACCATGGATGATCGTGGTCGAGAGATAACCGCAACTGTCCTGCAGGCGCCGGAGACGCCTCTCAGATCGCGCATGTGGCACGTGGTCAACGCTTCGCGGCTCAGCTCAGGCGTCTGACGCAGAGCCTCGCAGAGCTCGCTGTTGTCCACAACCGCTCTTCCTCCTTCAGTCCTCCGCCGCCGTCAGCTTTCTCTCCGTTGCCTGACGCCAAAATGCCTGAGACGACCTCCCAGCAGCACGCACTCGAATCCTTGGCCTCTATCTTCCCCCTCACTTTTCCGACACCAACACCAACAACACATTCAGACCTTGTCTCCACCAAAGACCTTCACCGCGAGGAGGATCTTCTCAGAAATCCGTCTTCATTCAGGCACTGGTGGGCCGCTATCCAGAATTTGAAGGAGGCATCATCCACGCTCCAAAAAGCGGAGGGTCCTTCAGACTTGGCACCCGAGGTCGCTGCCCTGTTAGGCCCATTCTCTTCTCCTGCTGCTCGCAAGTCTCTTCAGCGACAAACATATCTCTATGAGGCTGCTCTTGCACAGTTTCCTTCTTCCTTTAAATTATGGAAATCCTACCTTCAGACGCGAATGTCTTTCGTTCTTGGCAAGCTAGTGGTCAAGAAGAAAGCAGGTGGAAGGAAGAAGTTTCCCGAGATGCGTGATGCTCTCGAGGACGAGGCGGAGGATCTCGAGCGGTGGGAGGGTGGCGTGGATGGCATCGTCGGATGGGAGGAATGGAGGTTGCTCATTGCCACCTTTGAGCGTGCTCTTATGTGGCTGCCAAGGGTGCGTTTATCGACGGGCTCGTGTTGAGATTGTACTAACATACCTCCAGATGCCGCGTATATGGCTACTTTATCTGTCAATATTCAACCATCCGTTTTGCCCTCCCCAAGTATCCCATACGCATGCGCGACGAACCTTTGACCGCGCGTTGCGTACCCTCCCTCCCTCACTGCACGGGAGGATATGGACTCGTTACTTGTTGTGGGCCGAATCTAAGGGTGGTACGACAACTGTCGCGGTATACCGCCGTTACCTTGCCGTAGACCCTAGCATCACAGAACGCTACACCGCCATCCTGCTCTCGGAAAACAACGCATCCCCCCGTCCACTTGAAGCCGCTAAGCTACTCTTGTCGCTTGCTCGTAAGGCTGCGCGCGGAGAGTACACCAGCCCAGAGGGCAAAAGCCCGTACCAACTCCTTGCTGAATTTCTTGATGTTGTTGAACAGCATGCCGAGGAAGTCGGTTTGGATGTCCCAGACACCATCGACTCCAACAAGAAGATTGCTGAGGAGGCAGAAGCACAGCTCGCCGCGTTACAACATCTGCCAGAATCTGCGTCCGTCGGTGGCAAGCTCATACGATTTGCTGGGTCGGCGGTAACGGTGTCCGACGGGAAGGCGGTGGCACCTTATGACGAAGACGAGGATCCGCTCAGTCCGCACAAACTGAACGTCGAGGACATTGTGCGCAGGGATGGTCTCGAGGTCTACAAGGACCAAGCGGGGCGACTTTGGACAGGTCTCGCGACCTTCTGGATCAAGCGTGGCGAGTTCGACCGCGCAAAGCACACCTTCGAACGTGGGCTCGCGACAGTGCTCACCATCCGCGACTTCACGCAGATCTTCGACGCATACTCCGAATTTTCGGAGAGCTTGATCAGTGCGCTGATGGAGAGCCTCGCGGACCCCGACGAGGACGAGGACGAGGAGGATGTGAAGGAGACGGAGAAGGAGCTGGACGCAAAGATGAAGGAGTTCGAGGAGCTCATGGATCGTCGACCGTTCTTGGTCAACGACGTGTTGCTCAGGCGAAACCCGAACGACGTCCAGGAGTGGGAGAAGCGGGTCGCACTTTGGGGTGACAACGACGAGAAGGTATGGATAACTCTCCCTACAGTGTTTCGGACAGCCCACTAAGTGTACAGGATAGGTCGCGGAGACATACACCCAGGCGCTCGCAACAGTCAACCCTCGCAGAGCCACCGCAAACTTTCACCGGTTATACATCAACTTCGCCAAGTTCTACGAGGAAGGCGGAACCACCGGTGAAGCTGAGAAAGACATTGACAGTGCGCGGAAAATCCTTGACAAGGCGACCAAAGTCAACTTCAAGACAGTGGATGAGCTGGCCGAGGTATGGTGTGAGTGGGCGGAGATGGAGATACGTCAAGAGTAAGCCCAATCACGGTATCTGAGTTAGCAATATTTGATTTACCACCTCAGAAACTACGACGAGGCCATCCGTGTCATGCAGCGCGCTGCGGTGGTGCCGAAGAGCACGAAGATCAACTACTTTGATCATGTATGTGCCTACAGAGTGCAATATCGCTGATTCTAATGTGCCTCGTAGACATTGTCGGCACAAGCGCGGTTGTTCAAGTCGTTGAAGTTATGGTCGTTCTACGTCGACCTGGAAGAGTCGCTCGGCACGGTGGAGTCTACTAAGGCCGTATACGACAAGATCATGGATCTGCGCATAGCGAACGCCCAGGTTATTGTCAACTATGCCGCCTTCTTGGAGGAAAACAAGTACTACGAGGAGAGTTTCAAGGTGAGTGATGTGTTGGAAGCAAATTCATTGTCCGTGGCTAATGCATATCTAGGTTTATGAGCGTGGTACAGAATTGTTCACCTTCCCAGTATCATTCGAGATCTGGAACATCTACCTGGCCAAATTCGTGAAGCGCTATGTACGTGTTGCTTGGAGCCGTTGTCATCCCACATGCTCATCGTTATTTCTCAGGGCGGGTCCAAGATTGAACGAACAAGAGACTTGTTCGAGCAAGCACTGGAGAAGTGTCCACCCAAGTCGTGCAAACCCATCTACCTGATGTATGCAACGTTTGAGGAAGAGCATGGATTGGCGAAGCGAGCTATGTCGATCTACGATCGCGCAACAAACGCTGTCGCCGACGAGGACAAATTCGAGGTATGTTTCCCCATCTCCCTCCGCCATCGTGTCAACGCTCAACCCTTTCTCTCCAGCTTTTCACCGTCTACATCGCAAAGGCCACGTCCAACTACGGCCTGCCAGCCACCCGGCCAATCTACGAGCGCGCAATCGAACTCCTCCCCGACCGCCAGACCGCAGAGATGTGCCTCCGGTTCGCGGCGATGGAGCGCAAGCTCGGCGAGATCGACCGCGCGCGGGCGATCTACGCGCACGCCTCACAGTTCTGCGACCCACGCGTGCACCCCAAGTTCTGGCAGGAGTGGAACAACTTCGAAATCGAGACCGGGTCCGAGGACACGTTCCGCGAGATGCTCCGCATCAAGCGCAGCGTCCAGGCGCAGTTCAACACCGAGGCGTCGTACCTCGCCGCGCAGATGGCCACGAAGGAGTCTGGAAAGGAGATCGAGGCGGAGGCCGCCCCTGCCGACGCCATGGCTGCGGCGGAGCGGCAGGCGGTGGGAGGAGGAGGCAAGACTCCCGCGTTTGTGTCTGCGAAGCAGAGTACGAACGTCAGGCAGCAGGAGGCGCTGGAAGCTGCTCCCGTGGCGCAGGCAAACGAGGACGAGATCCAGATATCGGACGACGAGGAGTGAGGTTGTGGAAGCTCTTTCTGCTTACGTTACGTGTTGTACTACCTATATGTTTGCAATCGTTTCCCTTGCACATCTGGCATACTGGAGAGAGATCTTAACACTGCACTTGCCTTTTTGGGCGTCGTGTGGCATCATAACCGTCGAGTCAAATATCGAGTCTGAGGATACTCCTGTAGTGACGGCCACGCTCTGCGTCATGGACAAGCATCCCTCTGTGAGTTTTCCATGCATGAGTGACGCGACTCGCCTGTCTGAAGCAAATACAATGTTCCTGGTAGTACGAGGTGCTTTCGCCGTACCTCACAAAATATCCGAAGGCGGCGGGTTCGCTGTTCCAAACCTACAACGACCTCAAGTTCGGTATGTCATTCCCCTAACTCTACGATGCTATTCAACTAAGGATGACTGCCGTACTGGGCAGCACAGCAGTGGACCGATGTTGAGCTGATTGACGTCCCCGGGTGCTCAAGATGCGCTGTCCGCGGTCGTCGCCCACAAACGGTGAGCATCAGTGTGGGGGGTTGCTTCACTTCGGTTTCATTATAATAACACCGAATCGTGTAGGACCAGCTTCTTTCCGTGGTTCCGTGTTCCTTGTCAGAATCCCTCTCGACTGACTGGTGTGTCCGTTCCATCGTCCCCGCTGAATTTTTTTGCGCTGAACTACGTCGATCAAGGATCCGCACGACGTTCAAAGAGCTCGGAGGACCCCCGCACATGTACCTGGCCATCAACACCGAAGACTCGTCCATTGTGTACTACAAAATCAGCCCAGGGATCGTCAAGCCGCCACTGTGATCATGAATCGAGGAGGGGGTGTACCATTCTGGCACGGCACCTCACCAACACCCCACAGGACTATCGGGTCACAACATGCACTAGAGCCTGAAAGAGACCTGGTCGTCGATATCATAGATGAGGGTATGATGCGTGGGGGTGAGTACATTGTTAGACACAGCTGAACAAAGCGAGATCGACAGCACTGTACTACTAGTGGAAGTGGTGATATGTACGATGCGAATTAGCAAATTGACCCCTGGTGGGGTTATATATCACCAGGTAAGTTAGATAGTCCATCTCAAGAGCCCAGCTGAGGGAGCTGGATTGAGAGTCCGATATGTGCAAACGGCGTGCGAGAGAGTGAGTGTCACCGAGCGGCGGTCCAGCGGTCAACCTCGACGGTGCAGATGTCTTCCCAGATTACGTCCCAGCCGCCCTGGGCGAGATGTGGCTGAGCCTGCCACAGGCCAATGATGTGGCGCGACTCGTCAAAGGTGACGTCATGGGGCCGCAACTGCTCGACGAGATCAAGGTGCATCTCCAGCGACCGCCGGTACGGCTTCAGGATGTACGGCAGCTTCGTCACTGCACAGCAATCACTCTCAGTGAGCACAGGCGAACGTTGGCGAGAGAGACATACCGAACTTCTCCAATGACCAGGTCACCCAGAGCGGCTCTTCGACAAACTTCCACCCCTTCGTTTTATGTACCTCGTGTAGTAGTACCTCGAGATTGCGGATGATCTTCACCATTTTCTGGAATAACTTATCCTGCAGGGCGAGATATCAAGACGCCAGGACGAGTGAAAGATTGAGGTCACATACCAGTCGTCTGACCACTTCATTGAGGTCCTCTATACAGCTCTCCATGAAGCGGAGCTTCTCTAGCACTATTGGATATGTCGGCTGCCTCCCAGCAGGAATCAAAGCAAGCTCATTGCTGAGCGGCGCGACACGTCAGTGCAAGGGGGGTATCGCACAGGGAACATATACACATACTCGAGTTCTGTCCGGGCGTCAACGAGACTTGACGCAGCTTTGAGGCCTTGGCCACCCACCCGGTCTTCCCACTCGTACGCGATGTTCCGAAGCTCGAGCAGCTGCGTTCTGAGTGTGCGGTGGTGCGGCAGCTCGGAAAGCCGTGAGGGCGACGCCGGCGTGCTCTGCTGACGGACGGCGACCGGGGACGAGAAGGGCGTGGACGGACCACGGAACGAAGCAAGGCGACCGCTCATGGAGGATGTTCAGAAACAGAGAACGGATGCAGTTGGTCGGGACGCTAGCAGTACAGTGGGCGCGGGGATGATCGAGTATGTTTTGTGGGTTGGAAGTTGGAGGACGTGTCTGAAAACGGTTTGACAGCTGCTGGGATTCCGAGGAGCGGAATGCGGCTTGCGGCAAACACGCCAGAAGATTGTTTGAAGGGCGCGAGTGTCCCGCTAGTGCTACGGCCTGTATAGTTGTCTGCGGCAATCTCGCATACAATAGCAGATCTAAGCAGCCGTTTGACTGCAGTCACGAACAAAGCGGACTTTGTGCGGGAGGGAGACCTAGTCCGTTGTCAGTTCTGCGCGCAGGCTCGTCGAGGAGAAAGGTTTACGACTTGTCTCGCCCGTTGCTATGTGCGAGTTGGAAGTACGAAGTAGAGCCTAATAAGTGGCATTAAGGACGATGGCGTCGAGGAAGAAGCGCCCAATCTCGATAACCTACATAAGGCAGATGTGACCTCGGACCCCGATCAATTGGCCTTTGACCAGGCTCTCACCCGACCCAACCAGCAATGCAGACCGGGGACAAATCAAATCTGCTCCGTTCGGAAGCGGAATTGAAACTCGAACAAGTACGCTTGCGCACCTCGCCATCGGCACCGCGTCGACTCGAATTCTGATATGCTGCCTGTGACACCGTCAAGGCTCGGAAGGACAAAGCGGCGCGCATAAAGCACCGAGGCTCTCCCATAGAAATCACCGGAAAGGCGTTGGCGATCGAAGTGCGCGACAGCGTCGCCTGGATCGCGGAAAACACGACAGTCGTCAGGAAGCTCGACCTGGAGGTGGGTTGCGACGGCGATCGTTTCCTCTTCCGCGCGGGAAACTCAGTGCGGCCAGGCAGACCGGGAAGACGCTTCAATTGTTCAGAGGACACTCGGCGCCAGTCACATCGCTCGCTTTTATTGACAGTGAGCCAGGCTCTGGGAAAAAAGACCTTCTCGTAACGGGATCATGGGATAAGGTGAACATAGAGCTGAACGTTTCGCCATGGTACTGACTGAATGTCATTCCTAACAGACCATCAAGGTTTGGAATGTAGAGGTGGATCTCGATTAGCCCATTGTCTCCATCGATAGCATTGACCAGTTCAATCGTCGTAGACGAAAGCGCTCCTATCCTCTACGGATGCACACTCGGATTTTGTGAAAGCTCTCCATGCCATCCCGTCTCTACGCCTGCTCGTATCCAGCGGCTCGGACAAAATCGTACGGCTCTGGTATGTTCTCTGTCAATGTTTGTGGTCTGACGTGGAGCAATTGACGAAGGGTAACGCAGGGATATCTCGACGGTAGCCGACGGAAAGCCGTTGACCTCGGTGGGGTCAATTACAGACCACACCCGCCCAGTCGGAACTATCGATGCACGCGTTCTCTCAGACAATTCGGCGGTCCTTTACACCGCTGACACGATGGGCATCATCAAGGTCTGGGAGGTCACAAGGGATGACGGCACCCCTCCACGATGGCAAAGCAAACTGATCAGCGAGTTCAAGCACCACCGAACGAGAGTGAACGACATGATCCACGGCAATGGTCATCTCTGGACTGGTGAGGACGTGTAATTCACTCCCTCCCTTCCGTCGTATCTGACCAACGGCTACGCATAGCGTCTACCGACGAGACGGTTCACATCATCCCACACCCCGCGCCGCCTGCAACCCCAGGCGCGAAACCGATCCCGCCCATCGAGCACCCGACGGCAGTCAGAGCCATTCTGCCTCTTTCACTGACGCCGCTCGCGGAGCCGTATCTGCTCACCGGTTCAGGTGACATCATTCGGGTATACGACGTCTCGTCCCCCGAAGAGCCCGAACTTATTGCTGAGACCGACGGCCACTGGCACGACGTGACCGCCCTGCGACTGTGGATACGCAAGTCTCCAGTGGAGGGCGAACCAGGCAAGACACGTGTCGAGCCATGGATCGTGAGTGCCGGCCTGGACGGGACTCTGCGGAGATGGAAGCTGAGTGGTGAGTCCGATCGAGTGTTGCTGATGCAGCCGTTCCGCTGCAACTTACTGTTCGATGTTATAGAACTATTACACCCTCCTCCACCGCCGAAGGAAGAGATAGTTCAACCCACGAGAATAACCGCGGACGTGAACATAGATGAAGACGAAGAGCGGGAACTCGCGGAGCTTATGGGCGAAGACTAGTGAACATATCCAAGCTCGACATGATCGTCCATATGTGTACTATGACAATACTATACAGTTATGGAGATGGGCAATGACGACGCCTGAAGATTACAGCTTAGCCTTACTAGCAGCCAGCAGGTTTGAGGCACCTTGTAGACTGGCCGCAGCAGTATTCACCAGCTCATCAACACTAGAAGATTGTCAGTCAGCACAGGGCCGCAAATAGTCAATTTCAAATCGACATACATCTCGCGTGCGGGTTTGATATCCTGTAATATCATTGAGACCCAAGCTCCATGAAATGCATAGCGTTACTCACCTTAATGGATCCAGCGACCCTACCCATCAACCCTGTGCGAGTAAATAGCATCAGCAAGGCCGGAACACTTAGATTGAGGGAGACGTACACATGCGACCCTCCATAGACTTCTCGGGGTGCTTCTCAAGTTCGACCTCGTGAGGAACCTTGCCCTGCGCCGTAAGGTCGACGATTTCCTGCTGCCGGTTATCCCTGGACACAGCGATCGACTCAGCATCTCTCAGCCGCGCCGAATGCCAACTGATCGGTCCCATACCAGCTCGCCACATAAGGCGTCTTCCGTACATGCATGGGCCGCCCCGAATAGATGAGCGTCCGGGTGATGTCGTCGTACCCCGCGCTCAGCACAAGCTCCTTGTGGATCTTCGGCGCCCCAGCCTCCTCGCTCGCGACGAACCGCGTGCCGACCCACACGCCCGATGCGCCGTACGAGAGCGCGGCTGCGAGGCCGCGCCCATCGGCGATACCGCCCGCAGCGACCACGATGACCGGCCCGCCTGTGAGAGGGCTCCGAGCGGTCTTGCAGAGGTCGACCACCGCGGGAATGAGGATCGAGAACGGGGTCTCACCAGTGTGGCCGCCGCCTTCCCCGCCTTGAGCGCAGATGATGTCCACACCTGCGGATATACTTTTAGCCGATCTCTCATAGAATTATACAAACAAGCCCACCCTGAGCGAGTGCCTTCCCGGCATGTTTAGGGTGGCCAATCATGCTGTAATGAGAGTCAACAGATCTCCGGGGAGACTCTGGTGTGCAAATGCGATTACAACTGACTTCATGACCACAATTCCAGCGGCGTGGAGCTTCTCGACCATTTCCTTCGGAGGGACGCCGACAGCGCAGACAAATAACTTGGCACCGCCCTTGATTATGACGTCGGTGATTTGCGGGAGTTGACCCTTCGAGTAATCATACTGTATTACAGTTGCGCGGGCATCAGTGCAAAGGAAGAGCATGTTCATCTGTACACCACCCACATTTGTCTTGCGTGCATTCCCTCCTACTTGGGGAATCAACAAGTCGACGCCGAAGGGTGCGTTCGGGTCCTCGAGATGACTCTTGAGCTCATTGATATTGTCCTCGAGTATCTTGGGGCTCTGGCGAACTCCACCAATAACACCAATACCACCTTGTGTGGTCAGGGTGTGAGTGTCTGTCAGTATGAGATTCGTCCTTGCAATTGTGGGACGTACCTGCATTCGTAACTGCTGCAGCAAGTCGGGGCCCAGCCGCAACGTTCATACCTGAGAACATGAATAGGGGTCAGTTGTACGCTAAATGTTAATGCGAGAGACATAGGTGACCTACCAGCCAACATGACTGGATGGTTGATCCTGAACAGCTTCGTGAGCGGTGTGGAGAACACTGGCGGCGAGGATGGCATGGTGTAGGCAGTAGTAGGTCAATGAGGCCCGAGTAGATTGCAGTTCAAGACGAAGTTACGGGGTCGCGCTGGGGTATAAATACCGCATCGCGGTTCCTGGGGTGATCAGTCATGTGGGGGAGCGTCCGAACTGCGCTGTGCGAATGCGGGGTCGAGGAGACAGTACATCCGGCAAGACTTGCACAAAACGAGCTCCGGGTGCCGGAGTCACGAGAGTTGCGATTGCCACAGTGCAGGCGCTTCCACTGGGGTTAATCTTCCAGTCTTCGTCATGTCCGACTCTGCAGACAAGTGTCCTGTCGACCACCGCGCCCTCGCGTCTTCCTCTACGTCCTCGGAAAAATGTCCCGTCGACCCTTCGCAACACTCGTCATGGACCTCGATGCTCGGTAGACACTTGCAGGACGGTCATGGCGCGGCAGAGTTTCCTGACACTCCACTTCCCCCAACAAACCTCCCGGTCAACCGCGAGACGTCGTCCATACCAAGAGTCGACGGCGGTAACTGGGTGTACCCGTCACAAGCCCAGTTCTATGCTGCGATGGCGCGGAAGAACCACAATCCACAGGAGGTAGACATGAAGGTTGTCGTGCCCATTCATAATGCCGTGAACGAACGCGCGTGGGGAGAGATCATGAAGTGGGAGACGGGGCAGGGCGGGGACACATGCGGAGGCGTAAAGCTAGTCAGCTTCAAGGGCAGGCCGGGTGACCTTTCTCCTCGCGCGCGGTTTTATTCGCTACTTGGGTGCGTTCATTCGCTCCTCTCAAAACCATTCGTGTTGTCTTCATTTCCTTGTGGCCCATGCAGGTTCTCCCGACCATTCGATCGTCACGACTGGATTGTTGACCGATGCGGAACGCGCATGCGGTATGTCATCGACTTCTACTCCGGGCATGCTGGTGGTCCGTCACCAAAGAACCTATCATTTTATCTCGATGTCCGACCAGCACTGGACAGCTGGGAGGGCGTTCGGATGCGCACAGAGCGATTCTGGCAGAGAGCATCTGGACGTTTGTGGGGCAGCTCTACACAAGAAACCGCACGATCATAGACCACATTCGCAGATACCATACCTTACGCTTATTGTACAATGCCATTAATGCTCGACTCACTCCAATGGCGCAGCATAGCGAAGAGGAACCCCTACACCGTCACGGGAGGTATGTACAAGTTACCCTCACCGTTTACTGCGGGTCTTCAATTTTTTGGCCGGTGGCCGGAGAATCTCCTCTTCACTCTCCTGATCACTTTCTTCATCCTGGTCCTCCACCTCACTGATCTCTTCATCATCATCCCATGCTCCTTCCCCTCCCTCGTAGTCCTCGTAATCGTTTTCCACCTCCGAGACTTCACCGCCGTCCTCGTCCTCATCGTCCTCGCTGTCCCCTTCCCCAGCCGCACCCTTCTTGGTCTCCGCCTTTTTCCGCTCCACGTTCCGCTCCTGTTCTTCTCTCCGCGCCTTTCGTAATAGTTCCTTGGCAGCGTGCTCGGCCTTTTGTGCCTTGTTCTCTGCTTTCGACTTTTTGACTGGGAAAGCATCAGTATCGAGACGAGTTCTTCTGGAACGGAGCGATGAACGTACCGAACTCATGATAGAGCACACCTCCTTCCTTCCCTGGCACGCCCTCCACAACTTTGATGAGCCTGAGTTCCATCCTCGGGCCGATCTCGTCCAATTTTACAGCCCTCTTCTGCCCCTTCTTGTTGTTCCTGCCAACGTAGTCATCCGCAAGGTCTACTGCGTCCCCATCATCGCCCGCGACGCTCGACGCCGTCGACGCAGCACTTTCGTATCCATCACTCGAGGGCCCGGGTTCGCCCTTGCGCCTCATAATGAAGTCCGCGACGTCCTTCTCACTCCCGAGGTTGAGCGTGGCTGTCTGTGAATGCGAGGTGCTCTTGGAGGACGCGCCCTCGAGCACGCGCCGGATGCGTTTGGACACGCCGTACGGCTTCACTGTGATGAGGTAGTGCCGAAAGTCGACCGTACCGCGTTCGGCATTGTATGAGATGAGGACGACGCGTCGCGCAGAAGAGAGGGAGAGCGTGTGGGGAGAAAGCGGTGGGAAGAGCGACTGGAATGTCTTCATCATGAGCGTCAGGTGCGGGGGCGTGTTCGGACCTGGCTGAGGGAAGGATGCGAGGACGAGCTACACCGGCCATTAATATTTCCGCCTAGCACCGCAGAGAGAAGGGGTTAACGCACCAAGGGCGGACTGAGGTATTCGACGGTGCTCATGCTCCGTGCTCTCCTCGACGAGTTGATGATATCCTTGACCAAGCTATATCTCTCCAGCCTGAAGCTGAGCGTGGGCCCCGCAGACAGACGAACGATACGCATCGAAGACGCGACGTCCGTCAGGGTGAACGCGAGCAGGTGGGTGACCCCGAGCGCGGGCGCCATGGTGAGGAAGTCCTTCAGCTTGTTCCTAGCCCGTTCCTTGACTTGCGTTTGAGTCAACCCATTGCGATGACGATCAAACGCACAGGGAAAAGTGAGACACTGACCTTGAGTCGGCTGGCGGTGTTGGGCTCCATGACTTTGCGCACGTCGCGGACGAGCTGGGTGAGCGAGTGGCCGATCTGCCCATGCTTGATGACGAATGACTTGGGCACGCCTTCCGCGGTTCCTGGTGCGGATGCAACGCCTCCCTTGAGATGGGTGCGGTTTTTGCGTCGGCGAGCCATAACAGTGAAGTGACCTCGAGTTTGAAAGGGCAGAACGCAGCTAGACGCCCACTGCACAAGAAATTTGGGCATGAAGCCGTGGGTCGGGCCGATCCAGATCCGATCTCAACGACACGCCCCTTACCCGATTGGCGCGGGGAAACAACATCGCACTGTGGCTAGCACACTGTACTCCACTTTCCAGCTCGCTCGCACGTGGGCCAAGAGCAATATATATGATACAGCACTAAACCTAGATACAGTGCCCGAGAGAGCTATACCAGAACCGGAACGCGAGGGAGTCAATATACACGAATTACGGACAGCGACACGGAGAGGGTACGTAGTAGTGATAGTGAGCGTGGGAGGGACGGACGCAACAGGTAGTGGTCCTATTCCCCTCGAGGGGGAAAATCATACAGCAGTGGCGGAGAATGGCGGTCCAAGACGATATACGGAGGCAGAAGAAACGATGGAGAACGAAAGTGATACAACTCGGGAGGTGGGTGTGAGTCGACGAGTCCAATTCCAGTGGGGAAACCGACAAGGGGACGGCGCATATTATAGTTATCAAAGCACGGAGACCAAAAAGAGAGATATTACGTGAGAGAAAGGGAGGCGAGGCTGTTTGGTTTGTCAGAGAACAACCAAGCCCATGCCAGAGGGCCGCACGGTAGCAACGGGCTTCGTATGCGCATGCCACCTGAGCTAACCGGCGTTAGAGTGGACCGGACTAGAACTCGAGGAACTGGTATGCAACCGAATCGAACCGCTGTTGGATCGATGGCGGCCGCTCTTCCCGGATGAGGCCAGGGATTTCCTCTGCAGGTGGAAGTGGCAGGTGCGAGAAGTTGCGGGTGTCATCCACCGTCGCGACGTGCGGGATAATAGGTGCCTGGATATATAGCAAATGAGTAATTAATTATACAATGCGATCATTGACAGAGCAGCGAGGCGATCGACGTACCCTGATTTCGCGCCGTTCTAGCGCGTCCCAGTCGACGCCGCGGAACCACGCGTGGTCCAATACGTCCTGCGAGCCACCGATTAGATTACCCAACCGCTTGCTACGGTCCGGGTGTAAGAATGCCTTGATGATGTCCTTCGATAGCGGGTCGACCAGGCTCGGCCAGTGGATTTTGCCCTTGAGGATTTTCTCGTAGATTCCATACGCGGTCTCGTCAAAGAAAGGTGGATAACCAACGAGCATTTCATAACAAAGGATCCCGCATGCCCACCAGTCAGCAGCCTTCCCATGGCCGTCCGATTGGATGATTTCTGGGGCGAGGTATTCCGGCGTTCCGCACAACGTCCACGTACGATCGTCTACGATTTTTGCGAAGCCGAAATCGGTGAGACGGAGGTATCCGCGCGAGTCTAGAAGGAGGTTTTCTGGCTTCAAGTCGCGGTAGATGATGTTGAAAGAGTGGAGATATTTGAGTGCGAGGATGATGGTTGCAAGGTAGAAACGGGTGACATCTGCTGTGAACCGTTTGGCGCGACGGAGATGAGTGAAGAGCTCCCCTCCAGGAACGTAGGACATGAGCATGTAGACGTTCAAACTGTCCTGGAACGTTGCGTAGAGGTCGACGATAAACGGATGGCGCACGCGCGAGAGGATGTATCGTTCCGCGTTAACGTGCTCGACTTGTCGAAGACGCACAATCTCCGTCTTGCGGAGAACCTTCAGAGCGAAACAGTTGGACGTGCTCTGGGAAGAGGCGCCACGCAAACGGACGAGCAAAACCCGACCAAAGGTGCCGGTGCCTGGGGGACGCGCACCATTACGGGAGGTGTCAAGAGTGATGTCACAAGCGAAACTCACCTAATGTACCCTTCACTTCGAAGTCCGTCAGTTTCAACGTTCCCTTCTCCAGATGAGACTGCTCATCCTCTAGATGCCGCTGCGGCGGCCGCGGCGAGCTCGCAACGGGCCGTGTATCTACGTCCATTCCGTCGTGCTGTTGGCTGCGCCGGGCGTGTCTCGCATCCACCTCTTGGAAATGTGCGTGAGGTACTGCTGACTGTAATTGGGTACCAGGGCCGCTGTAACGGGGCTCCGAGTCGACAATGATAGCGCCGTCGTCGCTGCGTCCAGGCGAAAGCGGCGGAGTGATCGGGCCTTCGCTGAGCATGCAGTCGGAGTCGCGGCGAAAGATGCTGTGGTCGGGGGTGGTGGAGAGAGTGAGTGCAGAGTGACTAGGGAGAGAGGTCGAACGGAAGGCAGGGTAGACGGGGACCTCCATACTTCTGGAAGCCATTAATGAAGAGATGCAGTAAACGCCTGCTCGCCTGCAGACTTGGCGGCTGCGACAAGGAGCTGTCAGTCTGAGAGAAGAACCTGCACTAGACACGTGCAGAAACTAAAGGAACTACTTACCTTGACAATAATTAGAGGTTGTTTAGACAGGGCTACAAGGTGGTGATCAATACATTCGGGTGTGCTGGCTGGAAAGGACTGGAGTTGGGATCGAGGGGGCTTCAAGAGTCCGTCGAGTAGCGATGGGATCAAAGGGCTATGTGGATTTCGTGAACGGGATATGATGAGGAACGGAGATGATGCAGACGAAAGATAGCGGAGCAGACCTTTGAGCGTCGCTGGGGGCACTGCGCTCTGCGCGGGGCTGGAGAAGCAGAGAGAGGGTGGTAGAATACAGTTGATCTCCAATTCGAACGGGCGGCGGAGTGGCTCGAGAGTGGCTACGAAACCACCGACGCGATCTCCGCGTCTACCGATTTGACGACGCCACGTGGCCTCTGATTCCCACGTAACGATCGAACTACTCGCGTAATGTAGGCGCCGCCACTCCGCTTCTGAGTCTGACACCAGTGACCGAGCCTCATGGGCATCGTCATGCAACGCCGGAAATTTGTTCTGTCATCTGGCGGTGGCTAGCAATTCCGCCAACACGCAAGTGTAATTTGGACGAATGAGGAGTGCCACGGCGGCCGCACTCATTACCACCCTACTATTCCGTGTCCATAGCTTACCGGTACTACAGTACATACTCTTCAAACCCCAGTTCATACAAAATTCACGGATCGAACGCAATCGTCGGAGCTCCGTATATCGCAGACAGAACCTTCACATCAGCATTCGGCCCACCGGCTCCCGCACCAATGTACAGGGGAATGAAATGATCGGCACGAGGATGCGCTGCTCTGAACCCTGGATGCTTCACAAGTTTCAGCATGGCTTCTTTTCTGGCAGACGGCTATAAGTGTGTGTCAGTCCACCGTCATCTATTTCCAGCGTCATGAGAAATCGGAACGTACGTCTTCCACCGTGACCGCCTCAAGAATTGCTTGGTCGAACTGCTTGACCAGACTGCTGGCGTGCGCTTCCGAGAACTGCGACATGTCTCGGAGATTGTGGACCAATAAGCCGCCTGAGAGCACCAGAATGCCTTCCCGCCTGCATCGGAGGATATCAGCGAAGAAGCATCAGCATCACAGCGGCAGTCTGTCAAGTCACCTCATAGGTTCCACCACTTCTCCCAGCGCCCAGTTCTTCTCCGGGTCCAAACTTGAGTCGATGGACACCTCAACGATTGGGATCTCCGTGAACTCCTCGCCGAACATCAGTCTGAATGGGACGAAGACACCATGGTCTAGGCCAGGACCGTTGAAACCTCGCCCATCCTGTCCGCGGACTTCGAGCTTCGGTGTGGTCCGGGCGAGGTATCCGGCCTGAAGACCTTATATCAGATACGGGGAAATCTATTCTGCACAGACCTGTATAAGATTCTAAAGCTTACGTCTTTGAAGTGTTGCACGACGCGCTGGGACAAGGCAGAGTCTCCGCGCGACTTGAACTTCAGCTGATACAGTGACGGCGGGAAGCCGTAGTAGTCCATCAGAAGGGGGTTCTCGTCCCCATAGTCAGTCACTACACGAGGACGCCCAGGCTCAGTTCAAAGTTCAATTAACGGAGAGGTGCGCATAGGGAAGACATACCGAGACGCTCGCCAGATGTCTCCCAGTGGGCGCTGAAGACCACGATGCCCTTGGGTTTATACTTAGATAGCAAGGCAGGACCGAAGTCCTTCAAGAAGGAGGCGAGTGGACCTCTCGGTCCCATGTCCTTCATGGGCCCGCTCCTAGATTCGCTTTCAGGGAAGGCTAGCGCGGGAGAGCCATGACCAAAGAAGAAAGCGGGGATCTTATCGGGCGTAGCAGGAAGCTCATCGAGTGCCCTCCGCCATTCCGTCTGTGTCTTCGGGAGCGGTGAGCCGGATCCATTGACGGCGGACATGGTAGAGTACGACAAAGGTGCAAGAATGCGAGCGAAGAAAGTTTTGGAGCGCAACAGGATGGCCGCGGAGAGAACAGACAGAGCGAAGACGAGTATGCGTTTGAGTGTAGCCACGGCGAAAGATGGAGGTAGAGTAAGGTTCTTCAGAAGGACGCTGAGAAGCTAGCGTAACAAGGCTACAGAAGGGACCTATATACCAGAGTTATGGCTTACGCAATGTGTATTACTGTGCTGACTGTGCCGGTCAACAAGCTGACAAGGCTCCTGATACACAGCAAACCAGTTTGACCAGCGATGCGGGATGTGACAGTCGAGACAGCTCGCACGAAGACGGTGGGTTAAAGTCGCCGAGCTGAAGGCCAACCAACGAGATTCCCAGTCAGTACTGAGCAAGCGCGGCCCGGACGGCCGGGACCACTGCACTGCAGCCACGCGGTTTCGCGGCAATCGACGCGGTTTTGGCTCTACCCTGTCTACTTCCACTAGTACTGTACAGTCTACACAGGTACACACTCGTGTGAGGGGCAATGGCACAACGAAACACCTGGCTCCGAGGCACGACTATCCGGAAAGGTGGTCCGTCGACAGCCACAAGCACCCGCACAAGTACACCAATAGTCCAGAGCACCTCAAGCACAATCTATGGCGGAGGAGTGAAGGATCCGTCTGGGAGGACGTCGGAGTACTTCGTATGTCCTCGGATACTTGCTTTCCAACAAGCTCTTCATCGTATTCTGTACAGTCCATGGACGATCAATGTCCAATATGCAAGTCGGATAGGTACCTGAACCCAAAACTGCGCCTCTTGGTCAGTGCGTGTTATCACAAAATGTGCATCATACCTCGCATCCTCGTAAACAGGAGACTAACGTAAATGCAGGTGCGAATCATGTATAGACCGTCTCTTTACACTCGGGCCAGCTCCTTGTCCGATATGTAACAAGATCTTGCGCAAGCTAGCATTCACCCCGCAGACATTTGAGGATCTCACTGTGGAGAAGGAGGTTGCGATAAGACGCAGGATAGTGAAAGAGTACGCATACATTCGTCCATGACGTCTTGTCTCACAGCAGTTTACATTGTACAGGTTCAACAAGAGGCGGGAAGACTTCCCAGACCTCCGGTCATATAATGATTACTTGGAATGGGTGGAAGAGATAGGTGAAGAGTGCTTCTTGCTGTTTATTGGCAAGGCTAACCAACCTTCTAGCCTTCAACCTCATCAACGACATTGACGTTGCCGAGACGGAGGCTCGGATAGCTCGATACCGCATAGAGAACGCCGCACTCATAGAGCTGAACATCAAGCGCGAGGAGGAGTACCAACGCTACCTGCAAGAGCAAGAAGAGCAAGAACGCCAGGAACGTGAACTTCGCGCTCAGGAAATTCGGCGACTCGAAGAGGAGGAGCGCACAGAACGCGAAAAGGGCAAGCAGGCCATCATTGACAAGCTCGAGACGTCAGACAAAGACGCTGCCCGACTCGTCGCAAAGTCGCGCCTCGACGCCCAGCGTCGTGCATCGGCCCGTGCGGCGTCGTCATCCTCGACCTCGCTCAACCAGAGCAGCGCACGGTTGCTACGCTCTCGCGCCGCGCAGAGTGCGGTCGTGCCAGACGTCCCGCATGTGCCGCTCCAGGACGACTACTACACATACGACGACATGTTCAAGATGCGTGAGACGTACCATGACCCCGTCAGCGAGGCCGTACGGCGCGACCGGGAAGGTATCATGCGGGCTGGTGGATATGTGGTAGAGCAGGCCTGGGAACGGGCCTTGCGGTATGCAGTGGCGGGACTCGAGATTATGCCACTGTCTGGTGCGTCAGTATCGTCCCAGGAGCCCATGGCTGTCGATTCGGAGGGTCCTACAGATGTCTTAATGGCTTTAGCCTGACGGATGGATCACTGCCAATTCGCCTTCTCGATTCGACGTGTTGTCCTGGCTATCCATGTATCGCTCGCTCTCCGTACCTCTCCTTGCATGTATCAGTACTGTTTTGTTTTTGTTTCACTAACGGATGCCATTTTACATCTCAACGTCACTATCCATCCTCGGATAACTGCGGATACATTAACCGTAAGGTCTACTGTAGAGTGTTGTGCCGGATGGCTCTCGAGCCCCGAAGGTATGCAATCACCTCCCTTCAGCACACTTCTGACTAGTCACTACCCTCCTTCTCATCTTCTCCTCTTCAGTCAAAGGATCTGTAAGCGGGAACCATAGTATCTGGTATTGTTTGTGCCGACTGAGAAAACGGGGAGGTCCGTCAACTTTATCCCCTTTTGATTCGCGCGTTGGTACTCACCGCAACGCCTTCGGGGCGATCCTGAAAAGTTTGAGTACCTCATTCGGATCGAGCACATCCAATGAGTTCCGCTGTATCGACAATTTGTTCGCGTTGGATCTGTTCTCGGCGTCGTCCTCGTCGTCTTCAATGACAATGATGTCCTTGTCATCGACGCGCACGTTGCCGTTGGTACGCTGCTTCTTCCAAGATCCCACGGGGCGATCTGGAGATTTGCGTTTATGCAACCTGATCGTCTCAACGGGATGCATGGCAGCGTGCAGTACTCTTGCTGGCTTAGAGGAGCTGGCGTGGTCTACACGCGAGGGATTGTGATACTTCGAGCCTGCTTGTCTGATGTTCTGCGGGATCGTCCTAAGACCAAGGATCGTGAGTAATGTATTCTTGGTTCCGCCGTGTTCCGAGGTACCTGCACGAAGGGTCGAATGTGAGCAAGTTGATAGCGCCACCCTTGACCTGTTCGTAGCCGACAATCGTCCGGGAGTGTCCTTTATGCTGCAGGATGATGGGAATCTTGTCTGTCACGATGATAGGGCGAGCACCAAGCAATGCCTCGCTGACGGTTGCTGTCTTCGGTCGTGAACTTCCTCCAGAGAAGTAGTCGAGTATCCACTTCAGCAGGGGTTCGACTCCTAGGGGATTCGATAAGCGTTCATCGCTGCCTCATGAACCGGGGTTACGCACCTCCGACTAGCTCGAAGTCTACTAGTTCAGATCTGAGAGAACTCAAATCTAGGCACGGTTTCACAAGGAAAGACGCCACTTACGGTATGCCACGAAAGGTGAAAGCAACATATAGGTCTTCACCGCATCAAATTCAGTGCACAAAGTCCGGGGAATATTCTGATCACGTACCTGAAGTACCAATCCACTTGTTGGTATCCACAAGTCGGCGGTCCAGCTGCGCTGCGCCTTCGTCATCATAGCCTAGTAGGTACTGAGTCGCATGCTATACTTGACAGACAGTTGGACTCACCCGCTCTCCACGCCCTTTCGAGTAGGATCTGGAGATTTCGTATACCTGGTGGAACGGGGGCATCAAGCAGAGGGAAGTACATTGGCTGCTCTTGCTGATCCATGAGGGCCGCGCACGCCATTAGATAGTTGCGGTACCTGCGCTACTCCTCAGCATAATTTAGAACAAGGTTCATGCCGCACGTCATACCCGCAACCCCATCCTGCATCCCACGTTTCACCATGGATATGCACAGCTTGCTCGAACGCAAGCCAAGCGCGTTCGGTTGTGCCTCTATCATGCGACCGTGTTAGAGCTTTCTTGAGGACCGGTATGAAACCTACAGAGTGTGGTAGGGTCAATGAACGGTTGATGAATCGCGCCACAACAAGGTATTACCGGGATAGATGTTTGGCGGAGGCTCGGATGACTGGGAGGCATGCCAGAAGACGTTCTTGTCTTCTTCTAAACACTTCTGGAAAGGCGTAGAGACCCGAGACTTGAATCCAAATTTGGAGGGAGATTTCGCGGAGTTCCTAGACGGTGGTTTGGCAGGAGACATCTGTGGAAAATTGTGTTTGCCACCAACATCCTGGGACATGCTAGATCCAGAGGCTGGGGGACAGGGTCGGTAAGAATGCTGAGTTACAGTCTCCAAGTTGAAGGCACACAGACCTTGTGGTTCGTCTGGGTGTTCTTCTTCGCAGTGAAACTCACGCTGAGGTATGGTGAGAGCTGTCAGGTCCTTAGAGCATAGCGGGCATAGTACTCGCTTCCTTAAGCTCAATTTGCGTTTCAATTAGTGTCACACTAGCAGCGAGTTGTGTTCACATTGGACGAAGGGGTCATGACATACGGATCTGGATTATGCGGGATGAACTCGATGTCGCTATCGTCTGTCAGTGTTCCGTTCACGCCTGGCATTGGGTGTGTTTACGCTCTGGTGCAGAATGCGCGCGGCGTAGTCTGCGGATCAATGTTGAAGATGTGCTGCAGGAGCTGACTGAAGCGTGGATAGGAACAAAGGCGCTCATGTCGCGTCCCATTATTGTGCGTGATGCAATCACGTGCCGGCGTCACAGGGCGACGCAAGCTCGACGCGCGTCGAAGACTCTTGAGTGCTTTCAGTTTCGAGTGTGCACCTTTGCCCCAAACTTCTTCCACCATGTCTAGGTCTTACGATCGCGGTATGTGCGTCCACCTATGACGAATTCTACGATGCTAACTTTGCTGCAGCTCTTACCGTCTTCTCCCCCGATGGTCATTTGTTCCAGGTTAGCAAGCGAATGCTCACAGGCTACTTGATATTCATCACATCCCGACCATAGGTGGAATATGCTTTGGAAGCAGTGCGGAAGGGTACATGTGCGGTATGTGTGTGGTGTACGCGAGCTGATGTATGGTCTAAGCCTTGTCTGCAGGTCGGTGTCCGAGGAAAGGACGTTGTCGTGCTCGGTGTAGAGAAGAAGTCTGTCCTCCAACTACAAGACCCCCGAACTGTACGGAAGGTTGCTATGCTTGATGACCACGTTTGCCTTGCCTTTGCCGGTGCGCCACCTTGCCAATCTTCATGCTGTTCATATACTGAGTTCAAATAGGTCTCACGGCAGATGGCCGTGTACTGATTGACAAGGCGCGAATAGAGTGCCAGAGTCATCGTCTGACCGTAGAAGACCCCGTGACTGTGGAGTATATCACCAGACATATTGCCGGCATCCAGCAGGTAAGTACGCCTACGTCTTATATCACAGCCATTGCTGGAACGCCTCGTAGAAATACACACAATCGGGAGGTGTTCGGCCATTCGGTATCTCCACCTTGATTGTCGGCTTTGACCCCCATGACACTCGGCCACGGCTTTACCAGACGGAACCGGGGGGGATTTACAGCGCATGGAAGGTACGTGCGTGTATTCGCACCTTGAACATCGACTTATCGCATCGCAATCCAGGCGAATGCGATCGGTCGGTCGTCAAAGACCGTGCGCGAGTTCCTGGAGAAGAACCACAAAGATGACATGTCCCGCGAAGACACCATTAAGCTAACGGTGAAGAGCTTGCTTGAGGTCGTGCAGACTGGTGCCAAGAACATTGAAATCAGCGTCATGGAGAGCTATGGAGTTGTCACAGTATGCATATTTCAAAATTCAAGAGATCTATCTTCTTGCTCAAGCGACACCCTGCAGAGTCTTGACCTGGCACAGATCGAGGCCATCGTTGCAGATATTGAGCGTGAGAAGGAGGCCGGTAAGATGCTTTCCCTCACACATTGCGTCGACACATCTCTAATCCTGTCTATAGAGGCGGAGAGGAAACGGTCGAGGTTGGCTGCGACGGCTGCAGGCCAAGCCGCGATGTCACAAGCTGCTGGTGGTTCCGGACAGTGAAGTCGTTTTCTACACCAAATTGTATTGTATCGTACACTGTGCAACCCCTTCCGTGAGGATAAATACTGCCATGACATCCATCGGTGTACTTGTGAACCTGCAGCTATGTGGACCGGGCTAAAAGAGTTACTGAAAGCTATAGTTATAGCCTACGCGAGTGCGCGTAAGTAAATTCCGCGGTCGATCAGTGACGTGTGTCATGGTGGTAGGCGCACGCCTCCGAAATGTGGCTGCAACTTGAAGCGACACGTCTCGGATACGTTCTCGCCGTCGGACACGTCCTACTTCGTGTCTTCGCCTATATCTCTCCTCTGCAACCATCCTCTAGGCGCACAAAATGGAGACTTCAAGCCCTGGGAGCTCCCCTGCCATCTTCTCGGTCTCAGCGAAGCATATATTGCTCTCGGAGATCCTCTCAGTCACGTCCGTCATGCGCAAGAACTCCAGATGGGCTCTCTCAACACCTTCGTTCACCTCACGCGACTCTGCGCTTGCTAGTAGCCTAGGTCTTAGAGTATCCAAAAGCTCGCTCAATGCGTACGCGTCGGGCCACGGTAACACGGAGCAGGAGCTCATGTCGGGTTTCCAAGACCTCAAACGGCTTGTGAAGGATGTCGAAGGTGGGTGTACACAATTTCGCTCATAGTCGACGTACTTGACCTCGCACAAATTTAGACCTGCATTCCCTGCCGCTCAGCACGCTCATTTTTCCATTCCTTGCCATCATTCGCTCACCACTGTCTACTGGACCCATTACTTCTGCCGCCCTTACCGCTCTTCACAACTTCTTCATATGCGGCCTTTTTTACCCCGACGCCATCTCTCTTCCAAGCTCCCTAGCAGAACTCAGCAGCGCACTTTCAAGTTGCAAGTTCGAGGCTAGCGACTCGTCCGGCGATGAGGTCACCCTACTCAAGATCATGACAGTTATCCGCGATGCTATGTGCGGGAGCGTAGGACGATCACTGGGAGACATCGAGATATGTGAGATGCTGGAGACTGTTCTGACTACTTCGTGTCAAATGAGATTGAGCGGTATGTCAACGTCCTATGTAGCCCTGGATGGGCCCGAAGTGTTAATGCATATTGCCAGAGATTCTCAGGCGTTCTGCAGAGGACACTCTGCATCAGCTCGTGAGAACAGTGTTTGCGCGGCTGCATGAGTTTGATGCAGAGGTCGAGGAGCAAAAGGTCGCTGACAACGACCTGGAGGGGATGGGCCTGAGTGTCTCAGCCTCCGGTCCTCAACCAGAAGAACAGACTGCACGTGAAGAGGGCACAGAGGGTACAGAGAATCCACACCAACTAGTAGAGGCTGAGGTTCCTCCTCCCGAAGCCCAGGAACAACTGCCCCATACCCCGAGCATTGCTCGGTTACCGTGTGAGTGCCTTCACCGCTTGTCCTGTTCATGCACTGAACATGCATATAGATGGTCTACCCTCCATTTTAGAGCTTATGCGCGTGATCATCAACATCCTCGACCCTAATGACCAGGCGCACACTGACTCGACGCGTCTGACCGCACTTCGGACACTCAACGCCGCGCTTGAGGCGGCCGGCGCGCGGATATGCGCGTATCCTTCTCTCTCTGCCCTGATTCTAGATCATGGTTGCAAATATCTCTTCCAACTTGCACGCTCTGATCACCCAGTAGTCCTCCAAACTGCCCTGCGAACCATCGCAACGATGTTCGAGACTCTGCGACCAAAATTGAAGCTCCAGCAAGAACTCTTTATAGCGTTCACAATCGACAGGCTTGCTCCTCCTCCACCTGTAGGCTCAAAGAACACAAATCTGGTCCAAAAAACTCTCACTGGATCACCAAGGCCAGGTACTCCTATACCGTCCACACCGTTACTTGGGCCTCCCGAGTCTGATACTGAGAAGATTCCGACCACCCCTCGCCTGTTGGTTGCACCTGCTCGCGGCGATACTCGTGAACTCCTGCTGGAAACATTAACGCAGATCTCCCGTCATCCTAGTTTCATGGTCGACCTCTACGCGAACTATGACTGTGACATGAACTGCGAGAACATGTTCGAGCGGTTGATCGAATTTGCTGCTAAGGTAGCATAGCACGTTGTCCTATTTTTCTTGGCTCACCATTATATAGGGCATCTATCCACCTCCAAACACAGTTGGATCGGATTTCCAGCAACAAAATGCGCAATATCTTTGTCTAGACCTCATACTCGCATTCGTAGGCCGCATGGCTTCGCGCGCGGAAGGTGTATGTCTCGTAACT
This sequence comes from Fomes fomentarius, assembly GCA_022606135.1. NCBI lineage: Eukaryota > Fungi > Basidiomycota > Agaricomycetes > Polyporales > Polyporaceae > Fomes > Fomes fomentarius. Next base: position 1,558,932 of record JABYQN010000001.1, read on the forward strand.
ATGCGTTTTCAGAGGACTCCTGACGATCTCAGTGTGACAGGCGAGCGAGGCATGGCCTGTAGTAGGTCGTATTGGCTCCTACCGGTCTAGATGCTTCTGACCTCGGGAATTGCAGGACTTTCCATCAATCGAACAGCTCCAGACCACGAAGTCGAAGAAGAAGCTCATCCTCACTGGCACTACGCGCTTCAACACGAAACCGAAGACGGGACTGGCGTTCCTGGAGGAGAACAAACTCATCTATACTGATCCGGATGAACCTCGTCCACTTAGCCTCGCCACATTCTTGAAGAGCTCCGCCCGCATTGACAAGCGTCTTCTGGGTGACTTCATCTCCAAACCGGACAATATCGAGCTGCTCAAGGCGTTCCTGATGCTCATGGACTTCAAGAGTGTATGCGCTTCCTTGTTCACCGAAGGGGTGCTGATATCTGATCCTACATGTAGAAACCTGTCGCGGAGGCCTTGCGTGAGATGCTAGAGACTTTCCGCCTGCCAGGAGAGGCGCAGCAAATCAATCGTATCGCTGAAACATTCGCAGAGGTCTACTTCGCCACTGGACCTGGTAGGTCACACAACCAACCCGATGATAAATTTACATACTCACATTGATGCAGATGAGGTCAAGTCACAAGACGCGGTCTATGTGCTAGCGTACTCGATTATCATGCTGAACACGGACCAACACAGTCCGCAAGTTCGGGTAAGAACATATGTGTGCAATTATCCTTGTCATGCTCATTACCGGTAGAAACGGATGACTTTGGAGGACTACACCCGTAATTTGAAAGGTGTCAACGAAGGATCTGACTTCTCTCCCGAGTTCTTGGTGAGTGCGGAGATGCATCGACAAAAGTAAATGTTAGTGAACTAGCTCCAGTCAACCATCTATGATTCCATTCGTAAACGGGAAATCGTGATGCCCGAGGAGCATACTGGTCAGCTTGGGTTCGAATACGCATGGAAGGAACTCCTTGCGCGTACACGACAGGCTGGTAAGTCTCTCCAATTACTCCTTGAAGCGGTATGCTCACAGCAATTCCTTTCAGGGGACTTCTTGAGTTGTAACACCTCTGCATTTGACGGGGACATGTTCAGATCCGTCTGGCGATCCGTTCTTTCGGCGATCGCATACGCCTTCATCACATTTGAAGACGACTATATCATAGAACGTGCCATCGCCGGCTTCCGCCAGTGCGCCACGCTCGCGCGTCACTTCGATATGCCGGATGTTTTCGACTTCGTTGTCGTCTCGCTATCTCAGGCTACCTCGCTGCTGTCGGAGTCACAACCTTCCCAAGTGCCCAACTACCCCGTGGTGGATGTAGATGGCCAAGCGACCACTGTGTCTTCACTGTCGGTAAAGTTCGGGACGAACTTCAAGGGCCAGCTCGCAGCTGTTGTGCTCTTCAACATCGTGAACGGGAATGCAAACGCGCTCCGGGAAGGATGGACTCAGGTACGCTTCGATAACCATAATCACTACAGCAACCTCATGTTTATCTCTTCTAGATTTTCGAGATGTTCCAGACATTGTTCCTGCATTCGCTCCTCCCTGCACGCATACTACAAATGGAAGACTTCCTCGGTGGCACGTCCGTCATCCCTCTTCGTCGCAGCCAACCAGCGCGACCAGCAGCGAGATCGGACGGGCTCCTTTCCGCATTGTCATCCTACCTGATGACGCCGTACAGCTCAAGCACGGACGCACTGATTCCAGACGCTACAGATTCGGATATAGAGAAGACCCTCTGTACCATCGATTGCATCTCAACCTGCCGTCTCGATGAGCTATACTCCCAGATCATGTGAGCTCCAATCGAGGGAGCAAGCGGATAGTCGTACTGATACACCAGGTAGGCAACTTGAGCCGGAAGCGTTGGTCGCTGCAGTTCGTGCCTTGGAAGCGCTTGCCCATGAACGGACAGTGGCGAGACTAAAACTCGAGTCGGACGATCTCGCAGCAGCTAGCGCACAGCAGGGTGAACAATTTATCTTGCCGTACGACCCCGCATCTGTGTTCCTCCTGGAGACCATGGTTAGCATTGCGCGTCAGACAGCGCAGCATATTGAGGAGCTTTGGTGAGTGTGGTTTTCTGAACATTTATGTAATTGTCTGACCCTGCGTAAGGCCCATCGTTTTTGAGCACCTCTCCGCCTTGCTGTCGACGCCGACACAGTACAGTATCCTACTCATAGAGCGGGCAGTCGTCGCTCTACTCCGGCTTTGCTTGATTCTTGCTGAACGTGTGCGCACTGTCACTCCTGGGTAACCCTTCTACTGCTAACACCACATGATAGCATACGCTCCGTGACCAGATATACCTCTCGTTTGACTTGCTAGCAAGATTACCACCCGCCGTTGCGAGCTCAGTAGCTGAGCAGGTTGTAGCAGGGCTTACTCAAATATTGCAACAACATCGGGAGATCGTCCGCTCACAAACAGAGTGGAACGTTGTCTTCGCGCTTTTGCGATCAACAATATCTCACCCCGAGGCCTCAAGACAGTCTTTCAACATCCTTGCCGGCCTTGCCGCCGAGAGCAATCAAGAGCTCGTCACACCAGACAATTTCGCGGGGCTCGTCAACGCGTTGGATGAATTCGCGACTGCCGCTGGTATCGCCGTCGATGCTCAACAGCAAGGGCGCAGAACACAGTCACTGACTGCTGCCAAGTGGGTCCTATGTTATATCTAGATTGTACGTTACTTATCGATGGCTGCTAGCTCGCCCATCGTGGATCGTGGCCGTAGGGCAATAGACTTGGTCGCTGATCTGAAGAAGTGCTGGCCGCGTTTCATCGAGACGTCTGGTCTACAACGGAATTCAGGTGACTAGCTTCTTGTGGTTTGGGGCTACCGTACATGTCCTGACTGCAAACAGTGTGGCGACAGTTCGGACTGCCTCTCCTGTCATCTTTGGCCCGGCAGTCATCAAATACGTCACGAGAAATCAGGCATGCTTCCTTGGTTCATCTCCAGCGCATTCTCCTCGGTCCGCACCTGCCCCTCGACGAAGGCAATCACAATCAGATCGAAGAGACCTTCAACCGGGTGATTTTCCCTCTCCTTGACGAGCTACTCAAGCAACAAGTCTTCATGCGCGACCCGCTGGGCATTCCCGAAACGCGCCTACGGGCTTCCGCTCTGCTTTGCAAAGTGTTCATGCAATTCGAGGCCCGCGAAGGCCAGATAGCCGACATCCGCGTTCTGTGGATCCAAGTCCTCGATTTGCTCGATCGGCTCATGCACGTCGATCGTCGGGATCAGCTGGTACGTGACATGTTGCGCGTTGCACCCGTGCAGGGCCGCACACGAGATGAACGGAATGGACAGTGCAAGGCTAATTGTGTTTGTATTCATACAGTACGAGGCTGTGCCAGAATCGCTGAAGAACGTGCTGCTGGTCATGAATGCCACCGGGCTGCTCGTTCCACCCAGCTCGCCCGAGGACGACCGGAACGAGCGCCAGGTTGCCCTGTGGGCCGCGACGCACGAGAGGATCGAGCGGTACCTCCCCGGCTTCTTAGACGAGATAATCCCTGCGCCGCCACCCAAGTCTACCAGTGGGCCTGCGACATCGACGGCGTAAGCACAACGCTAGTAGTGGTTCACACGTACTTCCATATCAACCCAGCCGTCGTTGCAATAATGTACTGTATATATGCATCTTTCTATCCCCTCATGGCTTCACAGTCTATCTGCGACAGATCGACTCTCCGGTAGCCGGCACATGATGAACGACCTTGCGGTTGACCCGAGTGAAGATTACTCCAATCCAACGACCAAGACAGCAATATCGGAGGTGAGGTGGACGTGTAGCATTATGCGAGTGCATTAGGGCGCTGAAGAGCAGCAAGAGGGGATGGTAGGAAGAACATCCAGCGCGAGTATTACGGGTACAAAGTGTGGGTGGGAAGTAAGTAAGTGATATATCAATGAGGGGGAGAGGCAAACAAACGGGGACACCAGGGTAGCACATAACTCATTCATAACAACATCATTAGGGAGACATTTTACATTCCGTCCTTGTCTTGCACAAACCACGACGCCCACTCGAGAGTCCTAACTAGGCAGCGCTCAGTGCTCAGGGCAGGGCCGCGCGCGTGCCCATCAGGAGTCATTGTTCGGCCAGCTGTGCTCGGCCTTGAGCTTCTCGACCATGTCGCGGATCGCCTCGTGGTCAAAATGTGGGCGCTTCAGTTTGTAACCTACGACATTCTTGATCTTGTCCGCGTTGAAAGTGACGACATGCTTCTTGAGGTTGTACACGTCCATATACGACGAGAACTGCGTGTTGGGGATTGGCGGGTTCGACGTCGTGATCATCGTTGTCCAGGTGCTGACGTGGACTTCGTTGACGTCCTCGATGATGTCCTCGAGGCGGAACTGGAGTATGCAAGGCAACATGTGGGTCATTTCGACGTTGCGAAAGGGAGGTGCCACGTACCTTCGCAGCCATGTTTGTAACGAAGTTGTGGAAGTCGAACGTTGTGCCGAAGTAGGACGCTATGACGTTACCCAGCTCGACGAGCGTCACTTTCGACTCGTCCTCCTACATCGTAGGTGAGTCGTGGGTTACCCGGATACCTTGTTACTATACTCACAATGTTGAAGAGAGGCGCAATGACCTTCTGTGTAGGAGGGACCATGCCCTCGACCTCGCTGGCCTTACTCTTCTCATTCTTGAAGAGGATCTCCTCGCCGGCAATCGCGTCTGCTTCTTTTCGACCAGTCTTCGCCATCCACTCTGCCGCGGCCCACATTGCACCAGCGATGTCGTCGACGTGAACGGTATGTGAGGGGTATTTTCCAGGCGAGTGTCTGAGAGAGGTCAGTCGTGCTTCACTTTGTAACAAGGGAGCCGACTCACAAGGCTTTCATAGTCTGCTTCAAGTGACCATAGCATGCAGCGACGGCGATGAAGGGGATCATGGCTGACAGAGCGGCGTGACATGAATGAAGAGTAGAGCAAGATAAACAGGGAACATACCCAGGTAATTGATGTACGGTCCATATGGTAGTGCCGTCCGGACGACGACGAGGTTGAGGCTACCCAGACCGTGGTCAAACTGTGGGCACAACTGCCTGAGAACAACAACAGCACTCACTCCTCGATCGCACCCAGTGCACGCAGCGTCTCATGCCACCATGTCCCCGTCACACCCTCGGGCTTCACGTCCTCCTTCTCGTCGTGCGAGCCGCTCTCTTTACTTTGGTAGAAGGGGTGCTGTATCCGGACATACGCGGCGACTTTCCGCTTCGCAGCCTCGAGACCTACCAAACGCGCAATCTTGAACGTGTGTCCGATTTGGATCTACGCGGAGCAAGGCATCGTACCGGCGGAGGGGGATATAGAACGTTGAGCAATGGGGTCGGGTAGAAGACGACGATAATGGCCCACTCACCCCCTCCGGCCGGTCCGGCTGTATCTCGCCCGTGAAGTCGAAGACATAGTCGTACGGTTCCTGGCCTGCTGGCGGGTCGAAACACGACGCGACAGTTGCTAGACGGGGGGAGATCAGGGGGGGCGTCCTCGGTGGCTGCGACAACGAAATGATGGTGTAACGACGTACCTGCGACAGTGAGATTTGCCTGGCGGTACTCGACGTTGGGCTGGCGCAATACGTCGGGGAAGACAGAACCAAGATAGCTGTCGAGGGGATGTGATAAGCTCTCGGATTCCCCGCAGGCATAATTACCGGCTTGGCCTTACGTAGTCGGAGGCGCGACAGAGTACTTGTCTACGATGCGCAGGTTCTGGCGAGTGGTGTTGGGAGATATATGGCGTGCTGAGGAGACAAAAACGTACCTCAACGAGCCGCTCACCGCCGGAGGGCGGGACGAGGAGGGTGGCGAGAGTGCGTGAGCAGGTATTGAGGCCGCCTGGATGCGCGTTTCCGCGGGGCGCGTCTGTTGAGAGGCTAGGACGGGTAGGCAAGAGCATGGAACGCACCAAAGATGATCGCATTCGGCTTCTTGGACATCGGTGGCGACGAGGAGAGGAAGGGTGAAGAGAGAGTCGAGGGGGAGAGAAAGAGATTGGGACTTGGTGATCAAAGGGCGTAAGTAAGTGGATGATGTGAATTTGTCGGACCCAGGCTCAGCGCGGTAGCCGACCAGGCTGTGGCTGTTCTGGACGCGGCAGGTGAGAATCGCACACGATCAACAAGACGGGGCTCGACGCTGTCTGTGGCGACGGCGAGGACAGAGGAGACGACGCAGAGGAGGGAAAAGATGGCTCGGAGAGGGCGCGCGATGGACTTTGATAGTTTTCTCGCGGGCTCTTGCCTCAGACGCAATCACTCTCCGACTCTTGATTCAGCCACAGCCGCCCATAACGGCCCGGCACAGCAGCCGTTGCATGACGAGCTCCTTGTTTCCAGTGTGCTTGTACAGATAGAGATGTGTTAATCACCCTCCTCACTCTCACTGCGGGTACTCGCGCAGATACCGGTACACAGACGAGAAGTCCTTGTTCGCTAGCTCGGGGTCCTCGCTCACAACGTCCGCATAGATTTTCTCCGCAACCATCCCCATCGACAACGGGCACCCGTTCGCATCTCCCAGGTCCGTCGCCAGCCCCATGTCCTAAGCAACAAACAAGGTGAGCCCCGCGGTACGGCGTCCTCGGCGTACATACCTTTAGCATCAGGCTCGTCGCGAACCCGCCCTCGTAGTCGCGTTCACATGGCGGCGACTTGTCTGTCAACGCGCCCGGCACTGGATTGTTCACAGATGATGACCAGCATGCACCCGTCGAGCTGTTGATTACGCTCGCGAGCACCTTCGGATCCAGACCGAGCTTCTGGCCAAGAAGCATCGACTCTGCCACCACGATCTGCTGTACTCCCAGGATGAGGTTGTTGCATATCTTCGCCACCAGGCCCGCGCCAGACTCGCCGCAGTATATGACCCGTTGGCCCATATGTGTCAACAGAGGTGATGCGAGCCTGAACGCAGGCTTCGCGCCTCCAACCAGAAAGCTGAGCGTGGCTGCTTTGGCTCCGGAAACACCCCCAGAGACGGGAGCATCGACCATGGAGGCTCCTACGGACGTGACCTGCGCAGCTACATTGCGCGCGACTTCGACGTCTAGAGTTGTGGAGTCAATGCATAGTGTTGAAGCCACAGCCTCCTGGGTTAGAGTTTTGAGCGCAGGTATGATGCCGTCTTCCTCGACATACACGTTCCGAACATGCGGCGAAGACGGAAGCATGGTAACAACCGTACTGGAGTCCATCACGGCTCTAATAGGAGACGCGGAAAAATAGGATTGTATCAATGAGGTATGTTGTGTGCGAGTCAGTAGTTGGCAATGGATCGGGCGCGGACGTACTCTGCAGGTGTGTTCGCGATCTCGATGCGTGCTCCAGGGAACTGCGTAGTGAAGTTATGTGCGAACGCAGCCGAGGTGGCCTCGCGAGCATCGCACACCACGAATCGCATCGTGCCATGGCTCTCGACTAGCTTGCGGGAGAAGAGGTTGTACGCCATCTCGGATCCCATCCGCCCGAGGCCTATGAAGCTGATGCTATTCTGCCTCTGCCTCTGCAGACTCGCTGCTGCGCTGTGGAGGGGACGAAGTGTGGGCCGCATAATAAGGTCGATTTCGAGTAGAGACAGACTCGCAGGTCAAGGAGTATCGAGTCGACAACCACGAGCAATTGCGGTCAGTGCTCGACCTCGCTCAGTCGTTTGTCCGGAACCCGGGAACGGTACAGCCCCGCGGGGAAGCGTCCGGGGTCTCCCTTACCTCATTGGCCCACGGTGATTGCCAGAGGGACCCCGGCCACGATAGACACCCCGGTTTACCGGATTCCCACGGGCATGAGAGGTCGCGCCCTTGAGACCGCGCCGCAGCGGGTTGAGCGCGTCGAGCGTTCTCACTGCCAATGCTTAGGCATCCACACCGTTCTATTGCCTGTCGCTCAACCTTGCGTGTATAATGCCCTGACACGTACCACCTTCTCTCTCACAGCTCCCACCGCTCGTCTTCCTGGTCTGAATATTGAGACAGGATCCATAATACACACCGACTCACGCGCCTTTTAACTTGCCGTCCCTCACTCCAGTCGATGTCGCCTATCTCTTCTTCCACGACCGCCGAGCGCTCCGACCCCGAGTACGAACCTCTCAACGTAGATCCAGACACCCCCCTCGCGGACAGTATAGATATGGGTTCAGGCGAAGCGTTCCTCAAGCCGGAAGGGAGACGGGGAGATGTAGCAGCGCAGTGGGTCGCCTACGTACGTCTCATGTTCTAAGTAAGCATCCAAAGACCTGCATTGATCGTTGCCTCAGATCTCCGTTGGAGTGAGTGAACCACGATTGGGGAAAAGAGTCTTGTCCTGACTGGATACCTCAGTTCTTCGTGATTGCGACCTGGGTCATGACCCTCGCCAACAATCCGACGTCACTAGGATTGTTCTTCTTTCATCCGATATTGCAGACCCTATCGATTGCGATATTCACGTACGGTGCGTACCTATCGAGTCTATGGATGCGTCCAAGCTGACATCGACGGCAATTGCGTCGGTGACAGGCATATTGACACTACAGCCCACGTCCCAAGCCAAGACCAAGGCTGCCGGCCTGACGAGACATCAATTAGCAATGATTGCGCTTGGGGTGCCAGCCATTGGCTTTGGGACCTTCGCTATTTTCTGGCGCAAATACCTGCACGAGAGCTCTCATTTCACCACATGGCATGGGGTGAGTCAACGGCCCGAGATCGACCGCAGACGCCACACGAGTCCATCCTGACATCGGCCCTCCGACCCTGTAGACCGTCGGTATAATCTCGATAGTGTGGATGGTTGTGCAGGTTATGTTGGGAGGCGGGAGTGTCTGGTTTAACGGACGGTTGTTCGGTGGGAATCCGAAGGCGAAACTGGTGTGGAAATACCACCGGTACGTGTGGAGAAGCTTGCTTTCGGGTTCTCTTCTAGATCTTTCTGACCGGCTTCGTTATGTTTATGCAATAGCCTTTCTGGATACGTTCTCTTCCCGCTCTTCCTTCTTGCCGCTCATCTAGGAGGTGCTTGGTCGAATTGGTCGGTCGGTAACAGCGCATACGTAGTGCGCCTTTTGGCGTTCACCGTGAGCCCGATAGTCTTGTTTGCTGCTGTCTTGGTGAGAGTGAGGTCAGTCTCGATTGTCGCCATATACCTTCCAAGAACCAGTGACTCATCACGAACGCACTGCAGGACATCGAAGATGCAATTCTTCTAAATTTTGTACGAACAGGCGATCAATCTCGGACCTGTCTCCGGTGTCGGTGTTGCGCTTGTAATGCATGTTGTGGGATCCGAATGGTGAGCGGTGACGCGAAAGTGGTGTGGTACCCGCTTGGGCAAAAAGGATTGTTGCTGGTGAGGGCTAGAGCTGCATGCATTTGATGTCCAATGAGTTGCTGGACGGAGGCCCGTCGGTTTCACGGTACCTTGGTTTGTGATGACTGATGAGGCTAGGCGAGTGAATGCTGTGCGTGCATCGAGCTGATTGGGCGTTTGGTAAGATCAAAAGGGCGTATTAGGGCGTATTCAGCCATATGGATGTGTTAGTCAGCAGGTGACTGGCGGTTGTTCTCTTGCGCCATAATATGAGTCGCTCGATCATCTCTTGAGTATGGGCGCCAATCTGGCCAGAGTTACGACTGAGTCGGACTGTGTATCATGCGGCGGCTATACAACATCCTGCCCATCAGCTCCGTGCCTTCTTAAGCTCCCCGGCCCCGCGCCCGCTGCCATTTCTTGCGCGTCCGACCCTCTCTCCCTCCATCATGGACGTGGACCTGCCCCCCTCCTACGCCCTCACGTCTCCCCTCAGCCCCGCGCCGCTGTACTCGGAGCGTCCAGATAATACCGAGCGCGTCCTCCAGTCTGAGCGCCATCCGACAGGTCTCGCTCCGGCCGCTCAAAGTCAAAAACACTTGTACAAGTCAGATCACCTTGAAGTGCGCCTCCACCCACCCCACTGGGGGCTTTCTCTTCCTGCCTATGGTCTCGACGGCACAGTACACGGTCTCGTGACATTCCGCAAGCAGTGCTCTCATGTCGTTGAACTCTCAGTCTCTGTGGGTATCTTTCCGCCGCCGGCTCCCTCATGGCAATTTCTGACATCGGCACCACATCTCGTTGTTCGCAGCTCCACGGTGTTATCAATACCTCCGCGAGCCAGCATGCGACCGTCGCGGTCCCCGGTGTTAGCAGGAGCATGATACTCAAGAAAAAGGTCGTGCTGTTTGCCGCGCCCCCAGGACAGCGCGCGACTCTGAAGGGCGAATTCCCGTTCGCGCTCCAGTTTCCGCAATACATAGATGGCCAGCGGGACCCTCTCCCACCGTCGTACACGGTCTATCAGCCGGGCATCTCGACTGAGATCTCGTATCTGTTTCGCGTCGACATCGTTCGCAAGGGCTTGCGGCGCCACGAGAAGTACGCCGCCGTGTCGTCTGCAGGTTGACGACAGATGCGTTGACCATCGTGCTCATGTCGTGCAGGTTGGCGATGCCGGTGCTATACCTCCCGAAGTCCCGCCCCACGCTTCCTCCAATCATCGATATGCCATGGGCACGGGTCGACAGTTGGGATGATGCACGCATGAACACTGTCATGGTGCCACCTACATGGTTAACCCGGACTGATGCAGGTGCATTGCAGCGAGATGATCTCCCTCACATTTCGGTATGTCTCCGGTCCGATTGTCTTTTAGGGTTTGACGAGACTGAGAGTGGCGCGCGCAGTTTACCATGCCGGTGTCAAAATGCTTTGCGTCGGGCGAGATGATCCCGGTCTCGATGAAGATTCAATGCCCGCGCGCTCCGGCACTCGCAAAGCTGCTCTCGCACAACGCACACCTTTCGCTCGTCAAGCGTCAGAAGACGTGGATTTCGTTAGGCGCACAGATCAGCATCCGGGAGTCACTGCTGTCGCGATCTGACGTCTATCTTGCGGACGAGTCGCAAGAGGGCATCGCGTACCTCCGCTTGGAGGTGCAGGCCGGCGAGGCCGGTCGGGAGTGTTCATGGCGTGTGCAGGACGCGGTCGCGGTCGAGGTATGTGTCACCGTTGCTACCCGTGTGCGAAAGAGGACATGATTCTGAGACGGCGTAACTATCTCAGCACGTAATCCGTTTGGTCGTTCTTCCACCCGAGCATCTCAAGGATTTCCCAATTCACAAGTACGAAGTTCCGGTTACGCTAACGACGGACCAGTACGGCACGCTGCATAACGAGACGCTCGCTCTCGGCGGCGTGCCGTTCCCGGCCCTCGGTTTGAACGACGTCCACCGGTACCTGCGGCGGCATCGTTGAGCAGTGATCACGCTCTTCAGCTGTTTGCTTTCATCTTTTTTCCGGGTTCCTCTTTACTGCGGTAGGTGCAAAGACACCGAGGACTGTACATACTTGTTGTAAATTATCGCCTGATGATCTTTCACGACTCACCACCCCATGCTACTCCTTACCTACCCTCCTCCCTCTTTCCTCTCTCCCTTCTTCCACCTCATCCTCCTGTTTTCGTTGTACTCCCACAACCTATCTGCCGTTCTTTGCATACAACGTTTTCGTCGCTTGACCCGTTGAGTCCGAATGTTTCTCTACCTCCCCCATACATGACCTGGCCACTTTTCGGTGTTGTATTGTTGTAGCCTGGGATATAATCTCCTGTGCATGTGCATTGACCACCGTATAGCCGTATAATTTGCTGGAATAGACATCACCCGTCTCCCCCTCCTACAATTGCCCACTAATATTCGAAACAGCTTTACTCCTGTATGCGCTCCGGTTGCGCGCGTTAGTGGCGGGAAACAGCCCGCTTGGGATCGATCGCCAGCGGCCATTATATAGAAGACGTCGATTGGTTCACGCGCATGGGCGCCTGTGAGCTTTGACGAGTCAGGAAACTGAGACGCCCATCAGCCGAATTTCAGCTTCCTGCAGCTCAACGCCACCACTGGCAACTCGAACTCCAAAAGAGGATTATCCGAAGAGAACCCGAAGGCCAAACCCCTCCATCCAACTCCATGCCCGGCGGGCCGGGCATCACTTGATGAGTTGCGTGAGTCTCAATAGGTTCTGATCCAACTCAATGTCACGCCTTTTGTCTCACGTCTCACACTGCGGGTTAACACGAAGATACTTGCCAGGATGTATATTTACCGGCTCGGATCACCGCTGTTGAACAACCACAAGGGGGATAGAGGGAGGAATCTCCCAACCACCTTGAACGAGTCATACTCACGCCTGCGGTCAATCAGCCTGACATATAGAATCTTACCAGATTTTATCTCCAATTTACGAGCTGGCGGGGCCACATCCTGCGCATTGGACCGCACTGCGTTCGCTATTCAGCCAGTCGCCAAACATTTGGCCACCAATTCCCGGGGCCCCTGCAACGTTTTCGTCGGACATTGTCTCTCTCCTCGGTGTTCGAGTCGCTATATTCAAGCAGTCCCCCAGATGTAGCCACCGTTCCTCGATGAGCCCGCTACACGAGTTCTGCTCGAAGACGTGGCACCAAGCCTTGCGACACACGTTCTATAGAGGGTGTCTTGGATGGTAAGTAGCTGGCCGGAGACATCGTGATGCTCTTTGGCACGTACATCACTGGCCTATCTCATGAGGTTGGATTGTGTCTTAGCTGAGGGCGACGGGCACTCACATCTCCACAGTCACATCAGTAATGACAGGTTTCCAATCAATGGATACTTTGGCGTTAAATAGCCGCTGGACGTACGTGGCTTACCAAGTTAGTGACGCCCACACTTTGACCTCTAACCACGACCTCAACCTTCAACTTTTTCGCTTTCAGCTGCCTGCAGGTATTATAACTACGCCCATGAGTTGCAACGCTGTGTAATGACGTCATTCACCTCGCAGTAGCCTACACAACATCTTTATAACAAGTACTTCTTGGTTCCAAGACATCACGTTGGACACATCGCACATGCCCCTAACATGGAGGAATGCAGCTGTTGCACATGGGCATCTGATACTCTATCTGTATATGGCCTATCTCACAAGACGACCCGACACTCAGCGAACGCGACTGCTCTTACTACCAATCATCATCGTCACATCTCTGCGATTTTCCACCCAGTACCGACTCAACAGTCCCCTTTGGGGATGGTACAACTGGGTTAGAGGTAAGTCAAAGCCGTATTGCTATCTCATGCATCAAGTTCACCTTGCATTTCATCAGGACTAGTGGCATTGACCGTAATAGCTCATTCGATCTACTTCGCTATCCTCCCTGAGGGCACACTCAAGGTTGGCGAGAAGTCGCTCCGTCCACCTGCCGCCCGTAGCCGCCCGAAAGGTGACGTAGCAATGCCCTCATCAAACGGTCAATCCGCCATCCTTCCTCCGTGGTTATACGATGCGCTAGAGACCGGACTCGCTACACGGGGTATCGGCTGGCAGTTCTCCCAGGGGGTGCATGTTCCAAAAGCTCGACGTTCCTCTGAGCGCAAGGAATATTTGAAGTCCACGATCGCCTCTATTACGGGGGCTTACTTGTTCATCGACTTCGTCGACTCCTGTTTTGCAATCCTCCCGGGGATCACACCGACTGGCGGGACAATATACTTCCCCCAGCTCCCTCCTATCCTGCGGTACACAGTCTCGACACTTCTACACACCATCGTCGGTCTCGTCGTCATCGTCGGCCTGAGCATGTGTTATGACATCATGTCCCTCGTCGGTGTCGGGCTCTTCAAGTACTCCCCGGACATGTGGCCACCCTTTCATGACGAGCCATGGCGCGTGAGCTCATTGCATGAGTTTTGGTCAAAGAGGTGGCACCAAGCTTTAAGGCACACTTTCTTGGTTTACGGCGGGTATCCTGTGAAGTGGCTCGCGGGAGACATCGGCATGCTCTTTGGCACGTTCATCGCATCTGGTCTATTCCATGAACTGGGATTGTACCTTGGCGCCGGGGCGCCGATGGATTTGAAGGTCATCCTGGTATTTGTTGCTCAGCCCTTTGGCATACTCGTGGAGAAATGTTACAGAAATTATGCGGGAAAGAGGATGGCGGGATGGACAGGGTTCATATGGGCGGCTATTTTTGTTCTAGGCATTGGTCAGATTTGCAGTACGTGTCCACCCTTGCCGTCATTCAATAATTATTGATGGGATTTCATTCAGCCGATTCGTGGGTTGGCCGAGGTATTGGTGGACAGATCATCGCACCACCCGCTTTGAGTCCCGCGCGACGCATGTTCATCCCCCTTCTACAGAAACTCGTATAACGCTTTATAGGCGCATTGTGCAGATCCCCAGTTTGTATATGTATGTCATGGAGTACCGCAGAGTCAGTGTCACAGTAGTAATCAACCTTACCATGAGTGACGATGTCACTGTCAGGAAGCGCCCGTAAGCCGCTTCGCGCGTGTTCTTGTAGCGATCGCGACTTAGTTTCTGTACATCATATACGACTGCGCTCCTCAGCTGGAACTTGACGGATCTCACGATTGCTCTCCGTATCCCCGGATATATCCACTATGTTGGCGGCAGCCTCCTCGTTCTTCGCGCGGACGAATATCTCCCAGAACTATAACATCGGGTCTGGTTCCTCCATAGGTGGAAGCAGGACAGCGTCACCAGCACCCGTAGGATCCAGCTCCGCATCTTTGCCTGCAGCTGCTCAGCCACCGCCATTCAATGTTGGGCCATGGCGCGTCCAATCTGCGGTGCACAAGGTCACAAACAAGCGTGTGTCCGTATGGAGTGCGGATAAGAGGAGTGCAGAGATTGAGCGCATGGGACCCGCCTCGAAGGAAAGGACTTTGGAAGTGTTGAAGGCTGAGGTGCGTGCGTGGATTCTGTACGAGTTTATGCAGGATGTGACTGTGCGAGTCAGGCATCCGCGCTCAGCCGGCTGCGGCATCCTTCGATCCTAGGTGAGTAGTGATACTGCCTTGCGCGTATGAAATGGTCTGACCAGAGCGTCGAAGAGATGGTTGAACCTCTCGAAGAGACTCGGAATGAAGTCATATTCGCGACTGAGCCCCTTCTCTCTGCTCTCCATCTCTCTATACCTGGCTCTGTCCAGTACACGCCTCTAGTCGAGCTTGACGAGGTTGAAGTACGTCCCCAGTGTTATACTTGGTCTATGGCAACGGCTCAGAGGACGTGCAACAGCTCCAGAAGGGTATCCTGCAGCTGTGCAAGGGCCTCTCTTTCCTGCACACATCCGCACGCCTGATTCATTCCAACATCAACCCGGAGAGTATCGTGATCAATAGTGCAGTACGTCCATCTAGCTCGTATGGCAGAAAACATACTTAGATTATCACTCAGGGTGACTGGAAGATTTCCGGACTTGGTCTCACAATACCCCTATCTCAGACTGATGGAGCACCTACACAATGGAAATACCCTACGTTCGAAGGACGCGCCTCGCCATTTACTCAGCGATCATTCGACTACATTGGTGAGTCGGACGATGTGTCTTTTCGCTGTTCCCCGCCCTGAACATGCATGGTGCAGCGCCTGAATACGCTCTGGACGAGGTACTTGACCCCGCCTCGGACATGTACTCTCTTGGCTGCTTGATCTACGCAGTCCACTGTAAAGGCAACCCACCGTTCAAAAATCACGGCAGCCTGTCTTCACTACGCGAGAACGCTGGCAAGCCCTTGCCTGGTATGGAACGACTGGAACAGGACCTCAGAGGTGCGGTCCGTCTGTGGTGCAGATCTGTACAAGTCTGACTGCGCTATAGCGCTACTGAACTCTCTGGTCACACGACAACCAAAAAATCGCCCTTCTCCGACTGACCTTCCATTACACCCATTCTTTTCGTCTCTGCCCGTCTCTACGTTGAACTTCCTCGACCGGTCGAATTTCGCTGCCAAGACCCGCGAAGAGAAGATCTCGTTCATGAAGGGGCTAACTAGCGTTCTAGACAGATTTTCAGAAGGACTTCGGACACGGAAAATACTCCCTTCGCTACTCGAAGAGGTGAGTGTGAATGCCTGACAGGTTTTGTAGGTACTCACGAATACTGGCGTGAACAATGCACAGATGAAAGACACACATCTACTACCATACATTCTACCCAACATCTTCGCTATCTCGCAGATTCTTTCGTCGAGTCAGTTCGCAGCACTTGTGTTGCCAAGTCTCAAACCGCTGTTCGCCATAAAGGAGCCCCCGCAGAACATGTTGACACTACTGGATAACCTTCAGATGCTCCAGGACAAGACTGACAAACCCGTGTTTCGAGAACGTCAGTGCCGTATATGTGGATACGAACACCGTCTGATGATTCTCTGTAGACGTCCTTCCGCTCGTATATAACGCCTTGGAAAGTGAACACGCGATTGTACGTTAACCAATCTCCTCCCATATATCCCCTTCCTGACCTTTCCTAGGTTCAAGAACGGGCGCTGAAAGCTGTGCCCAACCTCTGCGAGACCATTGACTATGCAGAAGTACAGGGGGTATTGTTCCCCAGGGTTGCAGTACGTTCTCTCCACCGAGAACTACTTTGCAGCTCATTGACATATTGTGCAGCTTGTCTTCACGAAGACCCGCATATTGTCTGTCAAAGTTGCAACATTGGAGACATTTCTAGCTATGGTCAGAACCCTCGATCAGGTATGTTCCTTTCTCTGGATGCAGGGTGTCAATGCTGATAGAACCTGTCCAGTCAAGTCTGACACAGAAGCTGGTACCGTTGTTGTCCAAGATTCGGACCAAAGAACCTGCTGTCACAGTAAGTGGCGTACATTTGCGGGAGGTAATACAAGTTTATGAGGTCTCGGGCAGATGGCAACCCTCGCTGTCCAAGAGGCGATGGGAATGAAGGTAGACCGTGAGGCTGTTGCGACACTTGTTCTTCCACAACTTTGGGCGATGTCCATGGGACCGCGTGAGCACCGTCCATGCTATCTCGTGAAGAGCATTTTCCCACTCTTACCATCTCAACAGTATTGACGGTAACACAATTCAAACGTTTCGTGGACGTTATCAAGAAGCTGGGTGACCGGGTGCAGAAGGAGCACGACCAGTATCTTCGTGACTCTCAGCGAACAGAAGACCGCTCTGCTGTGAATGGCCGCACGAGTTTATCCACTAATCCCACCGGAGCCGTGGATTTCGAGAGTCTCGTCGGCAACGGCCTCGCCTCGCCTCCCAAGACCGACGTATCAGCTGATGCATCCAAGAGTTGGGAAGACGACGTGTGGGGAAGCATCTTCTCAAGCGGGACGTCGGTGAGTCCTACGCGTGTAGACAAATGCACCTTCGCGCTAATTCTGGCACAGGCTTCGCCCGTCCAAAGTCCTGCGCTGTCTCCGCCGATTCCTCCAATCGCACCGCAGACTCAGCGTACCATCTCTTTCGCCGCCCACCAGCAGACGCAGTCGCTTCCGTCATCGCCGAAGGTTTCAAGTGCGCTCAATCCCCATGCCGCACGATCGTCGCTCAGTCGTCCAGGGCCGGGGCTAGGGGCAACTCGGATCTCCTCAACTTCTTTCAACCCATCCGTGTTCTCTTCCTCGTCACCCGCCCCTGCACCGATGGCCCCACCAATAGCTCCCATGCAGCCGACGCTCTCCGCTTTCAATGCTGCTCCGCAAGCCCCGAGCTACAACACTGGACCAGCCCCAAACTACAACATCACGTTGCCGTCTGCACAACCAGTGCCGTCCATGCAGCCATTGCAGCCAACAACCTCGGCATCACCGCCACCTTTCTTCGCTTCACAGATGTCCATGGGCAGCGTGCTTGCGCCTTCGAAGCCGGCGCAGCCACAATGGTCTGGCAGCTCAGGCGCGCCGAAGCAGCTGTCTAAAGATGAGTGGGGTGACTTCGATCCCCTAGCCTAAATTATAATCTAGATACTCTAGTCGTATACACTACAAATCAATCGTCCTGGAAATTACACGAAGCGCATGTCACTGTGCTGACTCGACTTCCACGCCTTCAGCGACACGGACGCTCGTTGCTGCAACGACCGTCTCGTGAACGTCACTGACAGCCCGGGGCTCTTGTTCTAACAGGTCAACGTCGATTGGTATGTTCAGTAGAGCTTTGAGAATGATGAGGGCTCCGACTTTGGATGATACTACATTCCCTTCCTTGCAAGAGGGGCTACTGATACCTATTTCGAGAACCATCAAGCGAACACAGAAACACGTAGTATTAGCACTCACATGCGGTGCACCCCTCTTCACAATCGCAACTCTCTACTCGCTCATGAGCGTCGTGCAGTAACTCGTTTACTGAGACACGTCAGCCAAGCCTTCAGCAAAGTGGTTTGAGTACTAGTAGAACACACGTACCATGGTCGAACGCTTTCACAGCCACGCCGCCTCCTTTACCAGACGGCTCGTAGAAGATGAGCCTAGCGGCGATGCGTGAGTGATTTCTTGCATAACAAGACCTCTGCAACATACCTCGCCGGTCGCTTCCTCTGAGAAGCAGAGACCTTGTACTCTTTCTCAGGCACTTTGCATTCCGTCCGAAGATCTGCGGCCAATGCGAAGCGGTTCAGAATTGCGTGCTGTGCGGCGTGTATCGCTTCTGCTGCATTCATGCCCGTGTCACGCAGAAGTTCGAGCATCGGCTTCGGCACGTCCAACCACACTCCGGTGGTTTCTCGCTGCCATGGTGGAGTATCCAAGTCAACAGCGTCGATGATTGCCTTATTCCTGTGGTGTGTCTCTGAACTTCATGATGCGTTGAATTGGGCTATCAAGTGGAATTACCTGAGCTTGAAGTATCCTGATCACGAATACATGAGTATGTTTTTTGCACTCTCCATATGAAGGAGAGGAATGGGATGCCTACCATAAACTAGAGTGAACAATTCGACACCTTTATTTCGAAGCTCAGAACAATGATGTACCCTATCAATGTGAGAGAGACGTACGGCCAAAGAATGCTCGATGAGGGGAGCCCTTGATTTCTCTGATACGATATGTTTGTAGTGCGTTAACGTTCGTGAAATCCCTGTGCACTCGATGTCAACACTACTACATCACGAAGGACGAGGTGAGCTTGCAAGTACCTTGGCTCGGTAATCCAATTCACGTCTGACCGTACCAACTTCGCCATCTTGGAGTCATGGCTCACTTCCTGTACCTGTGATTCGGTAAGCAAGGCCATAGTGTGAATCCAACAGACGGAAATGGACTGACTAAGAAGGTTAGGCCTTGGTGAATGAACTAAATGATGCACAGGTGCACAAGTGTGAGAAGCGTCACGGATACGGTTAAGGCTGATTCAGGCGCACCACTGCTCCTTCGTAGATCTCGAATAGCGCACGAGAAAGCTCGATCTCCTCCAAAATGTGAGCACTACCTCCCGGTTTGCCAATCTTGGTGACATCCACAACACTGTACTTCTCTTCCTCGATACCTCGGATAGAGACGTGCTTGGACGGATATGGCAAGTATCGCGGGTGCGTATGGTACCTATGTAGAGGTACACGATTGACAAATTCTATTAAACTTCAGTGGCAGTGAAGACGCACCAGCCTTCCCTGTCTTTCTCGAGCTTCGTTTCGCAGATCTCCTTCATGCTTGGACCAAAGTACGTCTCATCTTCGCTCGTCAGCGGCATTTCGTGGGCAGCGCATTGCAGGTGAGCTTCCAAGATCACTTTGCTCTCAAGGTCGATCATGAGATCGTTCGTAGAGCGATCGAACAACTCTTCGGGATGGTTGATGTAATGCTGATCAATGGGCAATGCGTCTGCCACGAAGACTGCAAGGGCATCCCGTGCGCGGCGTCCCGCACGCCCTGACTGCTGTCGCTGTAGTAGGGCTCAGCGTGAGCACCCTCATGTCATCCGAAACACCCACGAAGCTCGCAAGGCCGCCCATAGGGAAGCCGAGCATGATTACGGCGTCGAGCACCCCGATATCTACGCCAAGCTCCAGAGCATTGGTAGCTACTATGCCGAGTAAATTTCCCGAGAACGCCTCGCGTTCGATCCGCCGTCGATCCTGGTTTAATCAATTGTGGTTCAGAAGCCTTTAAGGTTGTACTCCCGCACTCCGCTCGAACGTACCTCCTGAGAATATCCCCCGCGGTACGACATGACTCGCTCTAATATGTCTATGCGGCCGTCGGCAGACAGTTCTTGCCTGAGCGTCTTCATTGCCTGCAGCTTCGGATGAATATCCGAATATACAGAGCACGAAATTGACAATACCAATTCGCATGATTTTCTGATCTAATTTCCCGATCAGTCAGGAAATCTGAGCGGAGATAACCACCGGACGAATACCTTGCAGAATAGGATGACGCGCACTCCCCTGACCATGAGAAAGCGCATAAGTCTTGTGGCCTCGGTCATGGAATGCAGCCTGCCAAGTGAAGGGTCCATAAGGTCCTTGAGGGGGGATTCCACACTAAGAAGTCCTTGCGCCCAGAAGGCGCGCCATCTTCGGTAATCTCTTCTATATCCTAGAAGCATCGCATTCAGAGCATGAGAACACTGTTGAAAGGTATGCCTAATCGACGGACCTCTATCCCGAAGATGTTGTTCATATGTTGTTTAGGCTTGGATATCGTTGCGCTGCAGGAGACAAATCGGGCACGGCGATCTGGAGTAACTCCATTGAGGACAAGGGCATCCTCACAGTCAGGAGAACGGACACTCATTTGTGACTTACTTCCCACTGCGGCGCAGACTCTCCGCAACCTCCTCACAATCTGGGCGACATGACTGCGCTCTGGATATGAGTAAGCGGTGCTTGGAGACAGACAATTCCTGACCTGCCAAATATACCGAAGTAATAGTGCAGCTCATCGACGGCGACTAGTTTCAGGTTCTTGAGAAACCTGATATGGATGGAAGTCAGATATTCCAGACCGAGAAGCGTAAGTGGATACCTTCGCCATGTATCCTCGTGTGGCAAGATGGACGCATGTATCATGTCCTGAACATCAACATACATACCGGTACATGTGGACCTGCAACAGACTACTCACGAAATTGGTAAAGATGACGGAGGCCGATTCTCGGATACCTTATTCCCGCTAGCATGAGCAACAATCGGGACGCGGCTACTATGAATAGCCGCCGTTGTTCACAACGCACCGGCGCGGAGTTCTTGGGGTGTATCCCCATCATAGGTCGCCACCTTCACATGCTCAAGTCCTGGACACGAGTAGAGCAATTGTTCCAGAGCGGCCCGTTGATCTTGTGCCAATGCCTGCCTGGCAGTGAGACGACATGCTCCTGTTAGTCTTGGCACGTATAGCTTACCTTGGTAGGATAGACGAAGATCGCCGTGGACTGCGGGTCGGTTTCTAGAAACTGCAATAATGGTACCTAGATAGAGCCGTGGCCGTGAGTATACTACAGTCAATGTAGGATCAGAATTGATTACTTGGTATATGATACTCTTCCCCGACGCGGTACTCGTTGATACAATCACGTTCTTCCGCTCCGAAAGTGCACTAATAGCTGCGACTTGATGTGTATACAATAATTTGATCTTCCTTGAGTCTCGCAATGCTAGTGAGATTGCGTCGGACAGGGGTGGATCCAGCTCAGCTTTAGAAGAGGTAAACACCGACACTGAGAACACAACACAAGGCTGGCGTACCAGATTGACCGTCTCTGGCTTCGAACACGTGCTTGTATGCTATCTGTTCCTTGTACCAGTCCATTTTCTCTATCTCGCCTACGATCGCTTCAATTGAAGGTCTGTTCCCAGGCTCAGGCACCTCGCGATTTTTTGCTTTCTCATTTTCTTCAGTCGCGCCAAAATCCGAGTGCTTGGATCCAGGATGAACCGGAATATGTTCCCGAGCAGCAGCTTCCAATAACGCGACTGGATCCTCTCCTTCCGGGGTAGCCTTCAGGAGTCTTGCGAACGAGCCTCAGTACATACTCAAGCGCTTCAGGAGGCTGATTGTACATACTCATTGACAGCTTCCACGAAGCGATCGTTGCGCCGCTCAACGAGTTTCTTCGTCGCTGCCGGGGTCAGAGCGGGGGGAAGCGCGTAAGCAAAACCGGTGTCAGAAGTCTTCTTCCCTCGCGAATTATCGATAAAATCCAAAACGAGGACATGCTCATCTTCATCGACGTCGTTCACGCGCGAACTCGACGCTGCGGGCGCAGGCGCACCTGCGGCCCGGAAGGCCGAAAAATCCGGCGAGCGTTCTCTCCGTGTGCTACCAGATTGCTGGTCTCCGTGTATGCGCAATTCAATTCGCGGCGTGTATGCGAACTTCACCATCTCAGGAAGCAGCGCCCTGAGGAGGTCAGTTAGGATTGTGCGGATAAGCCAAAGTCAGCTCGACGCACTTCAACTCGGCAACTTTCGAGAGCTCCAAAGGTCTGGATCGGAGTATGAATAACACGTAAGGACCAAGAGCGTCTTTGAGGGTGCAGACGTACTTGTGCAACAAGGCTTCTACGGAGGTCCGTACCACTGGGAATGTGATGGCAAGGTTCTTTCGTGAAGAGCAAAAGGCGAGGACCGTATTCAATGCCTATACGTATAGATGGTATAGTCTGGTTCCGTGAAGAATACATATGAAGTGCCTACCCTGAACACCTGCGGATGATGTACGTTGACTTCGTTGGATGTGTGAGATAGCTATGTTTCCGCGATGATTACCCACCTTGTACAGCTGCTCAAGCAGGATGTCAGTTACACGTTACACCCCTGAGTCCACCACCTATGCAGAACACACAGAGTTGTAGTATTCTGGCCAGACAGGGGCATCTTGCATAACTGTCTTCTTCGATTTGCTCTGTTTGCCAATCGCGCGAGATATCTTAGTGGAGGGGCCGCTAGTATCGTCAGAGGACGTCTTCCGCTTCCTGGTAGTGGTTGACATATTGGAGAAGTACTCGCAGAAAGCGTAAATGTGTCCACAGGGCGAACGAGTGAGAAATATACAGGACTCGAGGATGATTGGCCTGTACCACGATGTGGTCGTGTCCAAGGCTAGAAGCGCCAACTTGTGAGTCGCGGTCGCGTCTCGCGCCAAGTCACGAGAACAGTGACGGCGTGATCATCAAGCTCAACGCTCACTTAAACCTACTCAGACTGTGTCTGTTACTGCTGTCCTCTTCCCTCCTGCGCCAGCACCGCGCTAACGCACCCTCTGAGCAGCTGCACGAGCTGACAAAATGCGACCCACCCTGGCCCGCCTCGTACGTGTTCTTCCACGCTCGCAAGTCGACCCAGCACTCCGTCCAGTCCCACCTCCTGTCCGCTCCGACGCTCCTCGAGTGTCTCTCATCGAGATACTTAAAAAGCGCAAGGAGAATGCTGGCGTAGACTATCCGCCAAATATCAGGATAGAGGCGTTGGAGGCGAAGACTGCGCTTCGCGGCCTGCCCAGGGAGGCACGGAAATCGTTGGCGAACATGCTGAAGGAGCACTGAGACGGGCGTTCTACGGTATGTGGCACTCAATCATGTACCGTTATCTGTCTTGATGTCCATATAGGCCGCATATATCGCATTTGCTGGTCTCATATGACCGATGAAACCCTGCCTCCATACGCAGCTCTGGGGCCGCGAAGCAGAGTATCGTCATCTACAATGCACTGTACTAATAGCCACCCTAAAATCCCAACAATACTACTCTTGCGCCCGCTCGCGACCCCCCTAAACGTCCTCTCAAATAGCTCATTGAACCACCGCTTTGACTGTATTATCAATCCAGGTCCCGACCCTTCACGAATCACGAAATCGGCCCATGGCATATGTTTCTTGATGATATAGCTGTTCTCAGGATCGACAAGATGGTCAGTGTCTCCCGTAACGACTTAGAAATTTGGGAATCGTCGAAGAAATCATCCTCAAGCGTTCGGGTGAAACATGGTGTGTCATGTCATGCCGGCTGCCATGCCCGGGAGAAAGCTGTGTTGGCCGTGTCACCGATACGCGTCTCTTATATGCCTATGAAGAATCACATGTGCACAGGAGGACCCACCTCTGTCTCTATTACTTCTCTATTTGTTCATTCGCATCGAGCCATTCCGGCGGGAACAACATCTCCGAATCTTCTTCTCAGGCTCTCGAATCATCATCATCATCGTTGTAAGATTCTTCAGCCCTACGTACTGGTAGGATGTTGTGCGAACGTTTCGTGACCTCAAAGATAAGAGACGCCAGAGGCAGTTCTACCATACGTCATCTACCGGGCTTGGTTACAATCAGGGACAATGATGCCATGCGTTCGGTAATCTTCGTTCGAGTTCTCAACACATACTTGAAAGTTGAAACATATGCCTGATGTACTGCGGAGAATACCTCACGTACCTTGGGCAATCATACCTCCGGAAGAGACACTGACGACGTGAACTTGGCGCTTCTACTTCCAATTTAGACAATCCAGCAGAGTACCAACATCGTCCGCCATCCCACTCGTACTGATGAAAGAGGAATCCACATCATCGTGAAGGCAAGAGCCGGCTTGAGACGTACGTGTATAGCCCTCGAGGCGGCCCGCTACGGTTCCCCATGCCTCTATTGTCGACAGAGTATTCCGATTTGCGCCCGAAATGCTCCACTTGAGGCAACGGTGCGGCTGCACTAGAGTTAAGGCTGTAATACATCTCCTTCGTCTTAGCCAGAGCTCCGGAAGACAGACAGAATAGCGCATTCCATGATGAACACCTTCTCCGGACCCGACCCATCTACCTCAAAATAGAGCGAGTGACTCTCGAAAGGTCCACCTTGGTTGTCAATGTGTGTGACGGGGCAGAGGCCCTTACGATTACAGGTTGCTGTGTCGAAGCTTAAGATGGTGGGTAGGGATTTGAACTCTCCCGAAGAGGAGGCGGGCATAACCATAACTTCCCTGGTCATGGTGTCCAGGTCAAACTGCAGCCACAAGAAAGAGCAGTGAGAGTATATGGAGAGTCCAAGTTACAAAAAAAGAGTGATATTGCCAAGTGGTGTGCCAGCTCTCAGACCGAAGCCGGCCTGTGATCACGAGCCTTAGCCAATGGCAATAAGCTTGCACCGCGGGCGTCCGAACGTTCGAACTTCAAACGTTCAACGTCTAACTCTTGAACTGATTCATCCGCGTCGAATCATTACGTTTACGTGACCCAGCACTCAATAGGCCAGCGGACATATATGCTGGAGTCAGATAGATTGATGTCTGTAGTAAATGGTCCAGAAGTCAGTGGCGCCGCCATGAACTGACAATTGCCAAAGGTACTACCATCCCTCATACCGCGCATATGATAGGGCTCCCAGCCCAGTGTCTCTATGCCTGGTACGTGCGCTTGGTCTGATTCATAGCACAGCCGCGCTCTTAGGCGGTGGCAATAAGGAACTGTGCGCTCCATGGTGTGGACCGCCAGGGGCACCAGTAAGCCCACCATGCAGTGGCGGCGTTAGTCGTCGATTCGAATGAACGTTGAATGCAGATTGACTCCATGGATGCCCTTACGAGGGGTTTCTGTCTGATGATGACACTGACTACAGTGTTAGACACGCTTTAGGTTGACGTTGAATGGCCAAGTTCGAGCTTCAAGCTGAAGTTCCCACTGTGACACCGGGCCTGGCGCCAATGAACCTCCGCGTGACACTTATCCGGATGTGCGCTCAAATGGTCTTCGTTGCCACAACCAGTGAACACAGCCTGCTCTACAACGCCGCGAGGGGATTATGAGCATGAGCACCGGTTGCGTTTCTTTGCGAAACCGTGATGAATGCATTGCATCCGTCGATGGCTTAGGCTGGAGAATCAGTGGCTGTTGACGTGGCCCCTTCAAGTGCGGTTCTCTACTTGGGTTCCCCCCATCCATCTGCCTAGGATGGTCGGTGATGTGCGTCCTACACGCTTGGAGATGGTATGTGGGCCTAGGAGCACCGTAATGCGATACAACGAGCGTTCCCGCTGAAGCTATATGGTGCCCCTTCCTTAGCATATCCTCTTCAGCCTGCCCATCGCCAGCGGCTGACATTCCATCTCGTGCAATCATAGTGTCACCAAGTCATGGTGAGCCTCTCGCAGCGACTGCTTCATATAGTATTGAACGAGTTGGTGGCTTGACTTGACATCTCCACAGAAAACCCTCCGACTTGGATGTTAACAGTCCATCACTGTAGCATTTGCGAGCTTAGAGTGAACGGTGCTAGTCTCTAGTAGCTTGGCGAGCTCTCAGTAAGTCTCTCTGACTATAATCGACGACTTCTTGGCTTATCATTCAAGAGTTCACCACGATGACTAATTGTCGCTCAACAGGGTCCGAATTGGATTGCAGATAGAAATAGCGTCACAATGCCTACGGTAGTAACTGGTGCGTGTCGCAGGGTACAACAAGGCGCGAAGCTCCAAGGCACGAAGCTCCAAACCACTGCGGTCACTCTCGCAGATTCCAGTGTGGGACCTTGAACTCCGGAACCCAGGATCCTGACGAGGCTCTAGTGAGTCTGCATAGCAATAGGTCCTTCATCTCCAGTACAATCCCATCATGCATCAGAGGTTTGTGAGCCTCGGTCGTCATCTCCTGCAGATGGTGTGTTAATCGAGATCTGGTCAGCAGAAGCTATGGGGTGACGCACCATGAACTTCCGCATCTCTGCAGCAATCTTATGGCCTAGGGAGATCAACAGGATAGGTTCACCCGTGCTTGTTGACCTGCGGGACATGATTTGCCTAGTGTATGGCACGCAGCCCGGGAACTAGTATGCCCATGGTTGGTCAGACTGCATTGATGACGGTGGGAAAGATGTGTCCATACCTCGATCCTGATGGAGATCTTTGCAGCAACATCATTCGGCAATCCTGCCCTGTCTCCGTCCACAAGATCAGGCATGCTGCGCTTCCCCAAGAGTTCCGCTAGCAATACTCCTTCCGACCCTGGACGCTTGAAGTAGACGACATTCTGATGCTCCGCATGGTTGCCTCTTCCACGCTCATATGGCATGCATAGAAGGGGCACCCAAGACAGACTGGCATTCTGAGAGATTTATGGTAAGCAGAGGTTTTGTGTACCTTGTACATGACACTCACTGGTGCTGGAGGCCTAGTAGCCACTGCTTCGAGGTTGGTTGTCACTGCCCCTTGCAAGCTCGAGTCTTGACTGATTTGTTGGGGATCAGTATGAAGAACCGGGGGATGGCCCTGACTGTGCCAATATGCATCGTTGTGCCTGTTTTGGTTGCGCAGAAGGTCGTCGGAGTCATACCCTCCTTCGTGCACCCTAGCACGCATCTGTTACCGTGGTATATCAGCAATCTCACTGGGGCTCTAACAGTGGGGGGTTACTGATCAAGACCTAGGGCTGCAAGACTACTGACCTGAGGATCCATTATCTGTGAGAAACTGCAAATTTGCGAAGGTCGAACTGAGGTGTGTTGTCTGTTCTGTTCTCCTCCATACAGCAGTCTTTATATATAGACTCAGACAGATCGCCGCCTGTCCGACGCAAGTGTTCTAGGAAATCCGGATATACACCCGCCAGTACATCGCCGCCATGGTCGCGCTCCTGCGCAGATATCTACCATGCTTCCGGTGCACGATTATAACCATGATATCTGACGTATCTGGATCCTTTCACCGAGCCGACCCCGCGGCGAGATTTTGGGACAGCAGGGAAGTGTTCCGTCGTTCGATAATATGAAGCCGTTGTCACTCAGCGGGGATGGTCGGCTCCGGCGGCGACTCTGTATCGTCGGCACGCGCAGATGAGCGGCGCGTAATACTCATCGTCTTACGCTGTATCACCTTACTCGAAAATCGACAAGGGACCCCGACTGCGCAGCGACTTGGTGCAGGAGGCGTGCAGAGGGTATCTCTTACTGACCGTGGATATCCGATGGGCTCTTTATGTACTCACAGCAGCAACCCAGAGAACTGCGTATCCGTCGCATTGGTTATCCCGATATCATTGCAGTGACAGTGACGTCGTATCTGTCCACCTTCCTCGCACACTGCCATCGCAATCCTTCGAGGTCATTGGGCGGGGCGCATTTGCTACCGCGCGAACGCAGCATAGGCGGAACTGTGGCTCGACATGGCGCCGCGAGCGTGGACGCGGTCGACATCTCGTTTGAACGGTCAGTGCTTCCAGCCGCGGCGCATCGCGATACGGCGACCCGCTATCTCACCGCCGTTTCAGACATACCCCGTGTCTTTCCAGGTCGGATTGTGGGCCGAATTTGGGAGTTTGCAGTTTGGACAGGTCCTCGATGCGAATGCGGTGGCATATGCAAGTAGCACTCGACTATGCGCAACACACTCCTCGTAACCCCTCGACGACCTAGCTTCAATCGCGCTGGCATCAGCGGATCGTACTGCAAAATCTGTGCACCTCGGACATAGAGGTTGGCGTCAGTGGCCACGAGTCCTGTGGACAAGGCACAGCCAGGTGGTCGTGGGTGCTTATATCAAGATATCTGCGAGATTGTCCATGATATCCATTGCAGTATAAATCATATGCATCCGTATAACTGGGTACGACACTCCATCTATCCGGATGATGGCAATTTCTGTGCGAAAGAGCGAGTTCATAGGCAGTGTGCACGGCCGGACGGGCGTTGTGCCACCAGGCGCGTCGGAGTGGCAATCGTCTCAGTCGTTCGAGGATGATCTCACATCCTGTCTTTTTTGTTCTCTTGTCCTGTCTAGCCCCTCCTCCTGTGGCGCTAGGCAGTCGTTGTAGCTGTTTCTCTCTGTCCAACAACTCGGAGATTTGACCCCAATTTTGAAAGATGCACCCCGACTCGCTATGGTGGACGATTTGCAAGGCTGACTACTGAGTGAGAATGAGATAGGTGAACTATAAAGAAGACTACTCCAGCTATTCTTCTTCAAAATGGATAACACAGTACACAGGGACTGTGTCGAGCATCGAGTTCAGAAATCCTTCAGGCTATACGCTGGCTATACAGCGAGTAGTATCCAGCTAATTGTTAACCGCTCGAAGTGGAAGTTATTGGAGGAAGGACATCCGGTTCCACGCGTTCATGCACCTCGGATGATACGTAGTTGGTTGAAGATCAAGTTGGAAATCAACTAGTGCATACAGTCACGAGTGCAAACTTAGGTGGTTATATACATCGACATAGAAGGGCTGAGTATAGAAAATGCTCCTCGTACCGCAAAAAGAAAGAATATACATCCAACAACCACCCACCAATCCGGACCATCCTCTCACCTCAGATCGTAGCTGAACCCTCTCGGTGAACCGTGTGACATCAATCGCCGGCTGAGCATCTGACTACATCCAATAAAGGTGGCATGATCAATCTTACGCTGTATGTGGTAGGATCTTGGCTTACACTGCGGTATTCACGTCGCGGCATTTCTCCTCAGCACCGCGAATTCGGGCTGCCAAGAGCCCTGGGTAACGTGGTGCAGTCTCTTCAAGATAATATCATCCAGGGTTAGGGCCTGCCCGTGCCAATCAACTTCACGATCGCCCTGATGACAAACTTTGCGTTGGCCACAATGAATGCAGACCCGCGAGAGGTGCATACGTACCAAATACTTCTGCATTTCTTCCGCAATCTTGGTCGCAAGTGTGCTCAGCGAAATAGAGTCCGCTCCTCTGTTCGATCGCCGAGCCATAATCTGGCGAGAATAAGCATCTCCGTACCCCACGACCTATGATCGCGCAGGGAAGAACTTAGCCGTGAAGAGCTTTGTGTATGTGTATAACAGACCAGACACTTGCTTGAATTTTCAGCCCGATCTTCGCAGTCACGCCCATATCGGGGGCAAAGGCAGGGGAGGTCCCCTCGAGTAAGCCTATGGGATTGCCCAGCAAAGCCGTTGCAAGCGGAATACCGACTCCATCGTTCGTATGGAATGTGATTGTGTGATGGTCGTACAGACCCTGGTTGTGAGATATCTGCGGAAGCAACTCCAAGGTCTCTAGAGGATTTTCGCCGATGGGTGGTCCAGAGGTCATGATAGGAAGCGAGGAGTTCGGGGCAGACTATTGCTGGGGTCACGGATACTCGGGGAGAGTGGGCGCCGAAGAGTGGGACACGAGAGGATCGATGCATATAAGGGCAGTCGACCGGACTGCGCATCCAGGATCCGAAGTGTGGGTGACGTAGCCTTCTAAGGGTAAACACCAACTGGGACTAGGAATGGTGCATGTATAGGCTGGCACAAGCATTCCCATGCCCTACTCGAATCTCGATACATGCTGACGGGTGCTGTGGCGGCCATGCGTGAAGCTTACT
Source organism: Fomes fomentarius (assembly GCA_022606135.1). NCBI lineage: Eukaryota > Fungi > Basidiomycota > Agaricomycetes > Polyporales > Polyporaceae > Fomes > Fomes fomentarius. The sequence goes on from JABYQN010000001.1 coordinate 1,589,080, forward strand.
GATCAGGGTCGAGTTAGGAGGATCGAGGGCGAGATGACTACCGATCACCTGAGGCTTTGGAAGGTCGGGCAGGGCATCATTATCTGACGTTCGGTGAGACACGTTCCGCGTTGACAATTCATAGACTCACTAGTGGATCGGAAGACGCTGCGAAGTCCGCCGTGCGCAACGTCATAAAAGGGCATGTAATGAAGGTAAATATCCGAGGCCGGTTGTACCGTCCGAAGTGTGTGGGGTGACAGCTGGAGTGACTGTAGGGTTCCGGTGCGAGGAACACACACCAACTTGCGGGGGAAGATCGTCCTGCTTCTCCTCGGGGAAACTAGCGTGTTTTGTTTGCGAACTTTGAGTATCTTGACCATATCAGTCCAATCATATTTGAGAAGTATATCACACGTCTTCTCGCTCGTTCTTCCGTGGATGGCATATCGCTGTGCGAGCCGAAGTACATAAGCCATGGATGAGAGATTCAATGAATTCAAGGAAAACACCAACGGTTGATAAGTGAAGGGCGTCGCCGAGACTTCCGCAACTCTGGTGATATTCCTCACACCCCCAATCTTAACTTCATGTGCTTTGTATAGATTCTGGAAGCTGGTCTCAGACGCAGCACTGTGCTCTAGCATACCGAAGAAAAAGCCTGCAACACGCTACTTCGCGATAGACGAATCAGAATGACCATCAGCCAGTGAAGGCCGCCACGTCGACGCTACCACTGGTCTTGGCGTCGGGTGTCGGGCACGGCTTGGAGATGACAAGAGGAGGTCAGGTGAGCCGTCTCACCGGCAATCTATCTGCGTAGCGGTGAGACAATTCGCCGCACCTTGGAATACAAAAACGTTTAGTATGGCATTAGCTTCGGTTCCTTGTGGGAACTATGAAACGGTTCACGGTCCTCTTGCGTCATCAAGCTCGATGGTCGGATAACACACCAGCACCACTGATACTTGTACTGACGTCGGCGCGTATACTGCCACCAGCAGCAGAACAAAGGTAGGGCATTTCAACGGATGCCTGTTTCTTGTAAGTCACTGCTAGTCACTTCAGAAAGCCAACTTGGACTCCACCTAACAATATTTATCAAAAGCGCAGATCGCAATGATCTACTAGCAGCAGCGCGTACTAGCACGGTGAGTGTGGGGACCTCAGCGCAGCACTGCAAACAAGTCAAACAGCTCCTATATGGTATGTCATAACCTTCCACGTTGATGTGTTCAAAACAGTCGACGACCAATGACACTCGCCTTGAGAACAAAGGCGACTTCAGACTACCAATCGTTTGGGTCCGCAGAGTCCCTTCAACCCGGCCTCTATCATATCTCCGATCAATATTAGCAGGTTGTCATCCCAGTAGCTCTTATGCATGCACTATACAACGAAAGAGCACTGCTCCGTCACGACGGCATGCTACCAGTGAGCTCCGAGCCATCGTGATGTGAGTCGATATTTGAGTCGAAAATGTGTTGAAGTTCGTGACTACTCACAAAATATTGGATGGGAGAGGACTCAAGCGCATTGGAACATCGTTAAGGGCTTAGGATAAGGGCCTAGACTGAAGAGCTGAGTGATGAGCGATGATGACCAAACACCGGCGTTCGGAGCGCATAGCAGGTTGACCGTCGTGCGGAAGGCGGACTAAGGCAGGCGCTAGTGGGTGCGTATGTACTCTTGCACTGCACTGGGTTGGCGTACTTACGTAGCCTTAGTCCCGAAGCGACATCAAACCACATGAAGAACACACGAGGTACCGCTGTTCGCCGTGACCAATCCTGCTGGGCGTAAGTGAGTTCTGGCAATCACGAATCGCCAGGTTGATTGGGCTGATGTATGGGACACTAATTAGGATTGCAGTGGTTGTATTCCAGTTCTCATCGGGTGTTCAATACTTAGCACTGGCTCGGAGGTCGTCAACGAAGATCTCGTTGGGATCAAACATGTCTACCAATGTCAACCAAGAATGAAATTAGACAGATGTACACGATTAGCGAACAGGGTACAGTTAGAGCTGTTATTAGTATAATCGATTATGACGCTGTAGAGTATTCGGTATCCAACTAACGCAAGAAATATCTAGTACTTTTCGCCCGCGGCGAAATTATTGAGGCAGCAAGAGTCCGAGCTGCGGCTGCCAACTCGACTTGGAGACGTGGCTCAATTCGAACAAGACGATACGTTCGAATCCCCTGGTCCCTGGCCCCAAACCCAAGGACGGGTCTCCCAAAGGACCTGTTTGGTTGCGCTGAACGGGACTGTCAATGCACGACCTCCCCGATGATGAAAGCCATGGCTCACCCCCATGTAGTCATAGATCTCCTTGGCCACCTTCTCCGCTAGCTTTGCCCGAGTGATGGAGCGAGAGTTGTTCGCCGGATTTCTTACATTGATCTGTTTCTCATAATGCCTGCATCCGACGATCTGAAGAGGATCATGGACGAAGTCCCAGATATAGTAACAACTCAACGCACCTCTAAGCGAAGAGATTGCTTCTGACTGAGGCTGTCATCTCCGAAGAATACTAGATCCTCCGCACGCTGGAGATTCGCCAATTGTCCATTCATAGTATCCCTTAGTCGAACATAATTGGTTGTGCTGGTTACGAAGGTGATCGCAGGGAGAGGCTGAAAGTATCGCTTGGACTCGTAGCGTATCTGGGGCAATATCTGGTAGGGTGCGCGACCACTCTGAACGAGATATTCAATACTGATAACCACGCCGGAAGCTCGTCGAAGACGTACCTGACTGACTTGAAGATGATGTGCCGGCATTCTGAGGCCGTGCTGTCTCCAATATTCTTCATTCTCTCTTTGAAACTGAGCGAGAATTTCTTGAGGGCCGAGTCCCGAAAGCGCGTCGTCAATCTCTCGCTGGTTGGGTTGTTGAGAGTTACCGGACATCGCGACCTGGTCAGAGGCGGGATGAGGAGATGTTGGCAGGTACAATGGAAGATGCACATATACCTGTTTCGTTGACTTGGTAGGTAACTGTGGATGATATGCTTGCCAAGGATCCTCATAGCGAGGTTTGTTATATCCCTTTGGTCTTCATAGCCGAGTCTGGCAGGCTGGACAACAACTACTACTCACCTGTTGCTAAATCATCCCGAACGACGTGGAGGCTCAAACCCGATAGCACAGTACAATGACTCGTATCATGTAACAGTTCACCGTCCGCTGGGTGCTGAGATGACATGGACATCCGCGCACGGTGAACAGGCATACTGCGCGCAACCGTGTCCTCGCCGTCACCCGATTGTATCGCGGTGTGCTCTGGCACAGCCACGATACACTTGATACGTTCAACGCGGACGTATGGTGTAGCCCGATCCTGTCAGTGTGCCGGGGCATCGGTGTTAGTGTACGCCGATGTAAGCAGGAAAATTTCGACTTGCGTTATGCAGTGGGCCCCTGAGTGGAATGGAGCACATACTTCCGGCGGTATACAAGGAAACACAGCTCAAGTCCCAGGGGCGAATGTGATCCAAGTCCAATGTGGAGCCGGGAGCTAACAGCGCGCTCGTCGCAGTTCAATCCAATAGGCAGTTGGGCAAAGCTCTAGTAGAGATGAACTTTGTATGATGAACGCGGGTTGATATCAGGCACTGGAATTGTTAACAGCGCATATCTGGCTGATTACAGAGATGATAGCAGCAAGAATAGCGTAGTATACAGAGGAACGTAGATGGCGATCCAAACCATTGTTCTCAAGAATTCACCGCTTGCCGTTCGCCTTACCCTTGGGCTTTGCGGCGGCCTTCTTCTTCGGACGGTCTGAGTCATCAGACTCATGCCCACGACCGGTCTCGACACGCTTCTTGTCCTCTGCAGTACATTGCGTCAGCTCCTCATACGACGGCAGAATCGAACTATGAAATACGAACCTCTTGCTGCCTTGCGTTCAAGCTCGTCCCAGTCGTCGCCTGTCCTCTCGTCAGCATGGCACTCACATGGACACATAATCGCCAAACAAACCGTCGTCATCCTCAGAGCCAAAGTCGGAATCGCTGCCCACATCGTCGCTTGCATCCGAGACGTCATCGTAGTCACTCCCATCCTCACTGCTCTCGGGGCTCTCTGCTTCGTCGTCCTCAGCCTCGAACTCTGATTCCGTGTCTGAGTCCTCATCAGCGTCGCTCTGTACCGCGTCAGTCAGTTCCACGCCACATACACGTGTCAGAATCACGGTTGCGATCTCAACGTACCTCTTCACCACCTGCTGCACCGCCCAGGAACGACCAACCGCCTTGCTGAAAGAAGTCGTAAGGGTCCTCGTTGATGGTCTTCATGATAGGTCCCCAGTTCAGATTGACCGGCCCCTCGCTGAGAGGAATGTCCACCGAGCTGAGCGCCGTCTCATTAGTGATGTCGTGGTATTGAAGAACGTGAAACCACCTACTCTAGCCAGTTCTTCACGTCATCTAGTTGAGCACTGGGAATAGAGTTGATGTGGAGAGGGGTTTTGGTGAAGTCTTTGAAGATGAGTACCATATCGAACTGCTTGAGACCAAACTGGACGCGCTCCAGAGACGCGATCTCAATATCCGACAAGGTGACCACAAGGAAGGGCGGATCCGACAAGTGTACAAGGCACTCTGTAGTCGGCTGAAGGCGTACGTTCGTCCGGAAGGGTACTCCTTCGAACGACAGCTCTCGGAAGGGGATGTCAGGCTCCAATGAATCGCCGGTCTATGAAGATAGGGCTCCCATTCAGAGGAATCCGAGTAGCAGACGGACAATAGCTCACCGAGGCGGTTGCAGCTTCTGCGATCTTCTCAGAGAACAGCTTGAATTCCTTATTGAGCATCTGTCGGCGCTTCCGCTCCTGCTGCTCAAGCTCAAGCTCGTCTTCGTCACCATACCGATACTTGCGTTTCCGATTCCCAGTCTCGTCAAATTGGACGTCTGAGGCTTCACGGTAGAATTGCACGTCCTGCAAAGCGTAGTGAATGGGACTGATTCGGATAATGTACAGATGCGAAGGCAGTGCCGACTTACGTGTGCCTTCTTCTTCCCAATCATTATGGGAGCCTTGAGGTGGATATGAATGATGACTAGAAGCTCGTGGTCGCACGGTTGGAAGAATAGATGCTTGACGTTGCTGAACAGAATGTCTATATATGCAATCTTATCACCGGTGCTTTCGTCGACGCGTGGTCCACGTACCGATTTTCTGCGACCCCATGGGCGACTGGTACCGCAAACCGTTCTGGTGAATCTCCACCTCCCCCGGTAGTCGCTTGCCGTCAAGCGCCGGTCTAACGAAAACTTCGGGCAGCTTTGTGGGACGTCGTCCCTTGATCTCGATGAGGGTGTCCTGTTCGATGACATCAGCCATCTCCTTCTTCTGCTGCTCCCGCTTATTGACTTCTTTCTTGAGGTCTGTGATCTGTTTCGAGATAACATCGAAGCGGCTCCCGTCCGGTGATCGATACGTGATAGAGCGAATAAACGTAGCGTCCGGGTCCTCAAAAGGCTAAAACGAAACGTTAACTAACAATGTTAGGTAGTTGTGCGATCTGCCAACTGCTTACCGTATCTTCCTTCCTGCCTGCCAGCTGACCTGGAGTCTGGAAGTTGACACGAAGCAACGTGAAGTCAGCCTCCTCACTCTTGCTGACGTTCTTGATGGTGTTGATATGGAAAGGTACAGCAAACCCGTGGATCGGGAAGACAACAGTTTGTGTCTTCCTGTCGATGAAGATCTGTCCAACGTAATGTTAGAGGCTGTTATAGGCGCTGTAAATCAGCACGACGACATACCCTCAGGTCTTCAACCTCACGAGGAAGAGCCGCCTCGCCTTTGTAGCTCTGAAATCGCTTCCAACCCTTGCCTTCCTTCCCACCTGTACCACCGCCTCCCTCTGAGAACCTTGCGATCCCCTCTTGGTGAAGCCTGGCGTGCAGCTCTCTCTGGTGCTCCGCAATCTTCGCTGCCATGGATTGGACAAGTTCATCCTGCGCCGCACTGCGCGTCTTATTTCGAAGGACCTTACCGCCGGCCGTCTTGTTCTTGGCCGGAGACGCATTGCCATTCAGACCAGCCTTTGTCGTTGGCGCCTTCTTGGCTGGTGCTTTGGACGACTGAGCTTCGCCATCATCTTGATTCAAGAAGAACATGGTGTCCTTGATTGATTTAATACCAGACGTGAGGCAGGTCGCATTCTCGGAGCCAATGAGGACGACGTCGGTGAGTTGTAGGGCGTACCTATAGAGTTTTCAGTGATTTATCCAGAAATGATACATTGGCTGTTCGACGCGCGGGGAATACATACTTCTTACCACCTTCTTGCAGCCCAATGAAGCCAAGGACCAGATTGAAGACCATCCCGGCCCGTAGCTTCCGGACACTCTTCGCGGAGAGGACGTATGATCCGTCACGGAACTCCATACCCATCTGCGATGCGAAGTCAGTCGGCGATTCTCGTCACGGGAGGGCGGACATACCCCGTGACCGATGTTCTTCACGAAATGCGCCTCAAGCTCTGGCTTCTTCCCCTTGACATAAGACAAAGCATGCTGATACAAGTCTTTTGCAGCAGCACCCTCCTTCAGCTGCGACAACATCTCCGACTGGAGGGACGCGAGGAGAGCATAGATGGCTTCTTGGTCCTGTGTGAGAGAGAGGCAATCCTTCTCAAAATTCAAAGCACGGCGACCCGAGTCATTCTTACTCACCTTGGAAGGGTCGACGATAAAGCTGCGCCCCAGATTTGCGCAATAGCTCTTGTACCTCATTCCAACGGAGACAAGCAGAACTCCTTTGTGCGAGATATCGTCTTGTGTAGACTCGGCAGTGAGACTGATATCATAGCCACTGGTTGTTGATTGGGATTGTATTATAGGCGGGTAGCAGAACTCCGTTGAACCCCAGTCAACCTAGAGGCGCTCATTTGAGGGCATTGACGAAGCTTGTTACGATATAGCACTCACATCGTTCAAACCGCGACCCTTGCTCCAAACCTTCATATCGGGACCCTTAGCCTTCTCACCCTCACCGTACCCGATCCGTGCCTCAATTTGAGCCGCGAATGTCTCGTGGGAGATCTTGGCCTCTCGATCCAGTATTGTCTCCAATTTTGGAGCGATATAGTGAGCGAGCAACGTGGACGTGAGGTTAGCGGCAGTTCGAATACACCTCTGTGTTGTCCGATGAGAGGGAGCAAGTCATATGGGTCGAGGCAACGTACGAGTTCCTCTTCATCTTTTACCGCGAGGAAGGACGCGATCGCGAGTGACATATCCACCAATGTTGGCTTCTTGTCTGCTTCCGACACTGACTTGGTCCAATCGTCTATCAGCTTGCCGACATGCGACTCCTTCGTCAGTGTTGCAACACGATCAAGGGCAGTGTATTCTTGCAAGAAGCGGGGAAGGGCGTCGGTGGGAGGGTCCTTGGCTTTCGCCTGGACAAAGAATTGGATCGGAACCGGTGAGTCAGCGTTCTTCAGCTGCGTGAGTATCTTCGCTGTGGGGAGTTAATGCTGACTTCAAAGCCAAGAGGGCGGAATCCAATACCTTTCGACGCCGAGCAAAGTACAGCAAGTTGGTTCTTCTGGAAGAGAATGAATGTGGACGGGAACTCAAAGCCCAGTAACCACGTCTACCACCAGGACACGTATATGAGGACTGAGGGGTCACGGAGTGGAGGTCATACTCACCTGAAACGCCGTTCCTTTCCTGATGGGCTCATCCTCAGCCGCGGGGTCACCAGCAATTAGAAGTAGCGCGTCCGCATCAGCTATCAAGCCGTAGTCGTCGCTCTTCTGAGCATTCTGTGGAAATGAAGCAAGAAAAGTTGATTTGTTAGTGATGGCTACAGACGCGTTGGAACTGTAAACCACCGACATTCCATGCGTTATATATGATACGCAAACGTTTTGAAAACAGCTCGGCATTGAGCTTGATGTTCGACATGGCGATTGCGGAAGGGTTCGCCAGGAGAAAGGATAGAAGGAGACTAGGAAGAAGGAGAGACTGCAGGAGAGAGCGCGTCCGTTGTGGCGCGTCTGCACGGTCTGGCGGAGTTTGAACACTGGGGTGACCCCACGTGACCCGTTACGGAGATGGGTCACATCGCGACTGGACGCGTTGCCGGAAGTCGGGGCCGGCGCGCCGGGGACGATCGAGAGGGCAAAGAGCCGGCGGTTCGGAATGTCATGCTCATGCTTCAAGTTACTGCCAATGCTGGTCGTGAGCGCATCGTCATGCTGGAAACTCACATTGAAACAAACACGAGTTCATTGTACCTGCAAGAAGCCGGCGGTGACAGCCGCTCAGAGTGAGCCTCAGACTGTCAGTGTCAAGACACGATGACTTCAAGCGACTCCGTACAGCGTCTATTGGGCTCCTACGTATCTCCCACTCACGTCTTCTCGTTCGACGTTATCCTCGTCCGACCCTCGTCTGCCCCTTGTCTCATCTCTTTCGTTCCCTCGTCAAGTTTGTGCCCGGCGGAGGTGCTGACTGTCGCTCAAACATCTCGGACATGGCTCTCTCAGACTACCTTGTCACTGATGACCTGACTATCATCCTGTCGCTCGTGGCTGCTGGCCTATTCCTGCTCCACAACCTCTACAAGCCTCAGGCACTCGTGCACCCTATTCTCCTTGGACGTCAGAGCGATGTTGCGCGCGTGCGGAACCCCTCAGAGAGTGCCGTGTACCGGAACTATAGCACAGGGATGCTTGGCCGCGTAAGTACTTGCTTGCCATTCGTGTATACCACTTCTCGAGCCTGTGTTGCAGTTCCCTGTGCGCCCTACGAAGGATCAACAGATTATAATCGACCTCGTCAAGCCAGATGCTGATGCTCCACGCACGCTCTGGTCTACCAAAGTGGGTCCAATGTCCTTCCCGCGACCCGTCGACGAAGATGTTAACGTGTCCTCCAAAGATCACCAATCCGCAACTGAGAGAACGCGTGACCAACTTCGGTGCTGGTCTCAGTCGAGTTGCCGGCGTTGTTCCTCAGGAGTCTAATGTGTTGCTTCTCTTGAACGACGGCATTGGTACGTCGCCCTCGTTGTTGACAAACGTCATACTCAACTTGGTATTCCAGAGTTCTTGATCTCCGATCTCGCTCTCGCATCATACTCTGTCCCATCTTTCACGCTCTCGTCGCTGTCACTGCTTGGCTCTGTTCTTGAGAAGCATCCACCGTCCGTTATCATAACCCAGGCTGAGTTCCTCACTCAAGTGCTGGAGCTCATTTACGACTCGAACGAGAGCGAGCACCACACTGTTATCATCGTCGGCGACATTTCCGGGTTGAAGCTCCCGGGCAGCAAAGTCAGGATTCTGCACTGGGACGATATTGAGCGCGAGGGCGCATCCATAGCTAAGACCGCGCTCCCCGTTCCTGGTGAGTTGTCGTTGTCGCCGTCATGTACGCATAGCAGCCTCTGATCTTGTTTTTAGATCCCAACGATGTCATCACTGTGTCGTTCTTTGAAACATCATCCGGTGAACTCGATGGCGTGCAGCTCACCCACCAAAACTTGACTGCTGGTGTGGCCGCGACTCGAGCTCTGTTGCCTGTATCGAATGCTCTGTCTCCGCTGGACACCATCCTATCAGCATATTCACTCAGCACGCCCTACGGGCGCACCGTGGCGTACACTGCGTTGTTTGAGGGCACAGGCTTTGCCACCGTGGACAGCGTCAAGTTGATCAAGCCCGAAGACGGTAGGTGCCCTTTCTATACACATACACATGCGCAGGCTCATCATCTTCGTCTGTGCTGCTACAGCGCCAACTCCCTCCGGGCTCAAGGACCTCCGCACCTCCTCTGCATACCGCATCTCGTCTCCCACCGTCCTCTTCGTCCGTCCGGACCATTTGGGCAGCCTAAGCAATGCGATTCTGCAGGAGGCGCGCAATTCCTCCTGGCTCCTCTTCAACTTTGCCTGGCGCCACAAGCTCGCCGGTGTCCTCGAGGGTTACATTACGAAGCAAAGTCTCTGGGACCGCCTTGTATTCGACAGCGCTCGAGTCAAAGTTATGGGCAAGGGCGCCGGGACCGTCCGTGCCGTCGTCGTCAGCGGAGGTACGTGCTCGTCTTCAACTTTCCACAACCTTCTCTGCACCACCTCTCACTTCCAACCATCCTGACTGACCCCTATCACGTGTGATACGCATCAGGTCCCCTCGAGGCACAGGCTCTGACGCCGTCCCGCATCGCACTCTCTGTGCCTGTCATCAACGTGCACTCCCATCCCACCGCCGCTGGCCCTGTGTTCGCATCGCATCCACTTGACTTGCAAACCTTCCCCACGAGCGCGTCGTCGACTCCCACTTTGTCCGCCGCGGACGCATATGCGTTCACTTACCTCGCGCCCGTGGGGCCGCCCACTGTCAATGTTGAGGTGAAGCTCACTGGGGTTGACGATGCGGCAGTCGAGGCTGGCGCGGACCCCGTGGGCGCTTTGTACCTGCGCGGCCCCAGCATCGGGCGACCACTCTCCGTCGAAGAGGAGGCACAGGATGAGGACGAGCGCGGATGGAGGGCGGCCGGTGAGCGGGCCAAAGTTGCGCCAAACGGCACGTTCCAAGTGTCTGCTGCTTCGAAGGCGTGAATCATCTCCCGTGCCTCAGTGCAATGGCGTTGGGGACTGTGTATGTGCCGTGCCCGGTGAGATACGTCGATGAGTGGTAGTACATAACGGAAGTAGTATTGGAGATGAATAACGTGTTTCAGTCTCTTAAGTCTACGTCTCGTTCCAAACCTGTTGCACATTGTCATATCGTCACTTCGTACTCGTTGACTTATATGGAGGGTACATTGTGCCCAACACGTCAAAATATGATGGGTCTACATATTCTTGTCGTGAGAATGCTATTAGGCAGATTTCTACGCAGATACAAATATTCGCTCGAATGTCAAGCGAGCTCTGCGCAGTACAAGTCCACCCTCTCCGCTCTCTTACAATGTACTGCCTCACCACTCCTTGCGACGATAACGAAGTCACATGCCTGCAAAAGTCAGTATACAAGATACGGATTGTAGAAGGGAAGTAGTCTTCGATCAAACGCGCGCTGCAATGGTTGAGGATCATAGTACAATTAATACTCAGCCTTTCGCAAACTTTTGCTCAATCTTGGAGGTCGGAGTCCAGGCGAAGAAAGAGTCGAGAGGGGCAGCAGGATGAGGACGGAGGATATCTATCGTGCACCGGACGACAGAGCGGATGGAGAGCGGAAGATGGTGATTTTACTGGACCCGCGCCCGCTTCGCATCTGGAAGACGATGTCAGCAACGGTGGCTAACAAAGGAATGAATGCGGACACATACCCTGAGAAGTAGACTCGACTTCATCGTCGTCAAAATCATCGAGCTCGACCTCTTCGTATGCCCGCTTTGATGTGCGGCTGGCGAGAGTAGTTGTCGAACTCTTGCGTGACAGCGTGTCCGTGTGTTCTGCAAACGCCTTCTCAGGAGAGGCATCAAGAGATGCATCTTCATCGTCCCATTCGTCGTCGAAACCATCGTCTCCCACCAACGCGACCTCGTCATGGTGGAGACCATGAGCAACATCGGAGTCTATGAGCTACGATCAGCGATGCCAGGAAAAGGAATAGAATGACATCACTGACTTGTCGAAGAGTCTTGTTGCGGCGCCGTGTGTTTTGAGGTTTTGCTGTTGTCGGTGACACCTTCAGGCACTGACCCGATCACTACGTAAGCGTCTTGTGGCCCTATGCATGGGTTAAACGCGTACCTTGAATACTGTTGGGATGCTCAGCGATGTCAGTACCTGCGTGCTGACTCAAACTACTATCTTCATAGCCTGGAGAAGGTGTTGAGATTTGAACGCAGTGGATGCGCATATGATGGACATACCTTGGTCTGATTCGTCGCCTAACCGCTCTTCAGTGACATCCTCCTGAGGACCCTCATTCGCATCTTCGGCATAGGGCGCTTGGTCGGCATCGTCTTCAGTAGCACCAATATAGGGATAGGTGTCACCTCTCGCTTGACCACCAAACTCCTCGGGACGATCTTCACCAAACTCATCTTCGTCATCTGGAAACTCGCCATCTTCGACGTAGTCACCACCCTCTTCGTGAACAGGATGCTCATGGACCTCATCTGCGTCATATGTTTCCTCACTGTCTTCATAATCGCCCGCAGTGTCCTCCAGTGGAGCCTCCAGTGCGTCTGTATGGCTTGTTGTGGGCGGCGGCTCCTGACTTGATTCCGTCGGGATACCGGGCGCTAGGCGATAGTCATCGAGTACATTCTCTGCAGGGGTATCTGCTGCCGCCAATTCGGCAGCGGCCTCCGCCTGTTGCTGCACGACCTCCTCAATCGTCAAAAGAGACGGCGAGGACTCGGGTCCAAAGCCATCGCCGGTATCCGCTTGCTTTCCTGTATCATCAGTGGGGTGCTCAGCGTCCTGTGATGCGACTTCTGCAGAGGTGTGATCGACATTGTGCTCTTCTGCGTGTTGAGCGGGTTCGTTAGTCTCTGCATGGTCTGCACCGTCTACGAGGTTGAGTGAGCACGTATGCCGACATATTGAGGCTGTCACCCATACCTTCGATGGCGGCTTCGATATCACCGGTCAGATTGAGCCGTGCTATCTGATCACGAAGTGTAGTGTAGCGTGTGACGAAGCGCGGCGAAAAGACCTTCAGACGAAGCCTGAGAGGCCCAGTGATTTCAGAGCCATCGTGGATGACGTTCAACTCGTGCAGTGTTACTTCATGTGTGTAAACGTTATCCTATAATTCTGTCAGCTAATCGGAAGGTTGTGAGCAAGCGATGTTGCGTACTTCAGATATGGATAGCTGAAGATCATATGCATCAAGGACCAATTCGGCTTCAGAGAAACCAGTCATCGTTTGTATGAAGTATTCTTGCCTGAGAGCAGAGAATACAGCTGAAAGAGGCTCGTAATAGAGAGTAGGACGGTCATGTAGCAGGAGATGGACAGCGCCACCACTGTCGGGCTTAGCACTGCTCGAGGGGCTCTGAGGTACGCTAGATTCAGGCAAGTTGAAAAGCGAGCACTCTCCATACTGGATGGAAGGAGGAAGGGACAAGAGTACCGCGGGAGGGGGATCGATGTAGACACCTTCCGAGATCTCATGGGGATCTCCAGCGCCACTGCCAGGGGAAGCTTCTGGGTCTTCAACAGTCTCCGAATGGTTATGAGTAGCGGGATCATCATGGACCCGACCTTCGCCCGTCGAAGCGCTCTCTGGCTGAGGGAGAAGGACGGAATGGACCTCCTCCTGCTGTCCATAGAGGTCGCCTAAGGGTAGCGCAGTATATTCCACGGCATCTGGAACCGTCTCGATGCTCCCTTCACCGACGGAAGAGGGGATACCCTCTACCAGAGACTCTGCCGCAGCGTCAGCGCCTGCCGACAGAGGGGCTGCCTCGAACGAGGCCTCCACCCCTTGGACAACGACGAGTGGGTTCGGAGGATCTTCAGGAATTGGAACGTCCCCGGTGTGGTGATTGTACGACGCCACGATGGCAGAGTCCGTCACATGCGAATGTGTTGCTTCCGGCGGATGGTCGTCCGAGGGTATGTGCATGGGTTCGATGTCTTCGAGGGAGACATTGGTCGTTTCGTCGTGCTCTTCGACCACAAGCGGTGATGGTGCCTGGGATATATCGTAGACCTCGACATCCTGCAGCTCGTCGGCATAGGCAATACCCTCGTCGGCCATTTCATACTCGGTGATCGCCTCGTCATCGTCGGCCATCTCAATCTCGACATCCTCCTGCGCGTAGTCGAACGTTGCAGAGTCTGTGTGGAGGGTTTCGTCGCCCATACTTGCCTCTACCGAGAGCCAGGAGTCCGTTGTCGCCATCCCTGAGTACATCGCGATGTCAATGTCGCCGGAGTCCGTCATCGGAGCGTCGAAAGTTTCAGTCATTGCTGTTGACATAGTCGTGATCGAAGAAAGCAAAGGGCTGGCACAGGCAAAGGGGGGCGCGCCGACAGGAAGTGCAAGTTGCGAATGAGCGAGGTGCAAAGGCAAGAGTGCGAGTTTAGGGCAGGCAGGCGTGGACTTCGTTGAATCGCTGCGAGTGATAAATGAATTTCTCTCCAGCTTCCACTCCTGCTTGACTCCCCAGTGACTCCCTCAGGTGCCATAATTCACTCTGACTCTGGGACATCGTTCCTCCCAACTCTATTTATCTGATGCTCTAGTTTGACTGTGATGGCGGACGCAGACACCGCACGCTTGTGCACAGAAATTGTCCGATCCGTATTCGGACCTTTGACGGCCGTGAGTATGCCACTACGTTCTGCTACAAGTCGTGCTGACCCGGTGTGCATCTTCGTACAGACTGTAGCATCCATTATACTCGCTCATGGCCGGCTCGGGCTTTCTCAGATTTTGCGTTTCTCGAGGCTCAAGCCGCGCACCGTCCGCGCCTCTATCCTCGTTCTTGTGCAACACAACTTATTGTGGCACGCACATTCTGACGACCAAGGAGAAGTATATGAGATCGATACAGACGAATGTTTGATGAGGCTGCGGTATGGAAGGTATGTCTGGTTGGCCAAGCAGTTATACGGCAAAGCGGTATGTGGAACTACCATCCTATGAAGCAGCGAAGTAATACTTCAATGTCGTACCTCAGGGCGCAGACGTTGTTGAGCTTGTGCTTGACCACGGCAAGCTCCGCCCCCTTGACATCATGTCTCGATTATCAATTTACGACCCCGTCAAAGGTAAGCGATCATGCTCTCACTACTCCTACCCGGGGTCTCATATGCTCCAGCACCCGCCGTACTCGCCCAGACCCTGCACAAGCTCGTCGACGAGGGGTACCTTAAGCCCTCCACCGTCCTATCCCACCATTCACCGCGTGACAAACGTCTACGTTATGAAGCAGAAGAGAAGAGAAAGATCTCAGGATTCCCCACAGCTAAGGAACTACGCGAAGCCAAAGAGATTGCAGAGGCTCGGTTGAGGAGGGAAGAAGAAGAAGCAGAGCAAGTTGGGATGGTAAGGACTATCAAATCTCAACACGGTTACAGAAGATGATATACCTACGTCGCAGAAACGCAAAGCTAGAGATTATGCACACCAATCTTCGAAGGTATGAGTGCCTGAAACCAGCTGGACATGCATCCTCACTCGATTACACAGCGCAAGGTAGTAGAAGAGCATTTGGAAGTAGATGTAAGTCGGATTGAATACTGGACGTCAATTGATAACAACATTTACGCGCCACAGGACGAAATATACTTCCGCGTTAACTGCGAACGCTTCAATGTGCACATCCGAAATGAGGTCAGTGGCGAAATATAGTAACAGGCTTAGAACAACGCTCATTTGTCGATAGCTCATCGAAGCGGCGGCCTCTGAACGCTACAACCAGTGTGCCGGTTGGGTCTTGCGAGCTACGTTGAAGGCTACGGAGTCAAAACAGAGAAAACTATCCGACATACGCTCTGGTATGATAAATGTGGAGCCCGTGAGCATACTGCTGATTGATTAATGAAGATCCTGCATCCCTCGTAAACATTGCTATGCATCTACCAGACGACGCACAGCTCGCTGCAGGCCTCGCTTTGCAATCGTCTAAAACACCACCGACGATGACTCTGATGAAAGAGTATTTGGGGATTCTTGCGTCTGCTGATAATCCCACGCCATCCGGCCGAGCAGCTTCTTTTATATCACTAAGTGGGTCCAAAGTCCAGGTCGAGTTCGAGATTATCGGTCGCAGACTACGACGACATGTTCTGGAATCAGTTGCACGGGAACGGCATGGGGATGAAGGCGTACGGATCATCCGTTTGCTCTTGGATAATGCCATGATGGATGAGAAGCAGGTGAGCGCGACGTGTACATGATGCACTCAGTCACTCATACCAGCTTAGATATCTAAGGTGGGTATGATGGCAGCAAAGGATGTACGGCCTCTGCTATCTGCTATGTCCGCCGAGTCTCTCGTGAGCCTACAGGAGGTTCCCAAGAGCGCCGACCGCAATCCCACGCGGATGTTCTTCCTTTGGTAAGTATGCCAGATTGTTCTCGACAGTTCTCTTCTCTCACGTTATTTGGTTAGGTTCGTCGACCTGCAGAAAGCGTACAACGTGCTGCTGGGGAATATGTACAAGACGCTGTTCAATATCGCAGCACGACGACAAGCAGAACAGGATGAACCGAACCTGAAGGCCGTTCTCGAGAAGAGACAACGCAGCGACGTGAGCCAAGATGAAGAGCGGTTGTTGACGAGGAATGAAAGGGAATTGCTCGCGCAATGGGAGAGAAAGAGGGAGAAGTTGACTGTGCTGGAGATGCGGGTAGAAGAGACTGTTTTCATCCTACGCGATCTAGGTATATTCGCAATCAATGAAGAATGATTCTATGGCGACAGTGGTCTTTGAGACCTCCAAGCTCCCGCCGAGTAACGTTAGCCTCCTTCGATGTCGATCCATGATATTGATGATCTCCCTCGCTCTCCCGTACTAGATGGAATTGTATTACAATGGGTGGCCCGCGAAGGCCCCGGGGACAGTGAACAATTAAGGGAGGGACAGGGACAATAAGTAACTAGATCGCCCGAGACTACATGACATTGACGAGGGGGGATCCGATCTACTGATCATGACACGCGGGCGGCTTTTGGACTAGGGAACGGGCGCCTCACCCAGACGCAAGAAATAAGGTTTGCGTTAAACAAAACGCGTCAAGCCCACGTGACACGCGTTCCGCGCGTCCGTATAAAGGGCGCCGTTCGGATCCTCCGCCACCACTTCCCCCGAACTTCCAGTCCCTGACCCTGCGCTTGCGCCCCCTCCATATCCTGCATCATTCCACCACTCGCCACCACTCTTCCACCTTCCACCTTACCTGCTATGGCTACCGCACCCAAGTCCACTGCTTCTGAGAAGCCCAAGTCTACCTCCGAGAAGCCTAAGTCTGCAGCCTCCGCCAAACCTAAGTCTACCGCCGACAAGCCCAGGTCCAAGCGAACCCCCAAGGAGGCTGCGCCTAAGGATGCGCCGGCCAAACCGAAATCCGCTGGCATCAAGAAGCCCAAGATCGCTGTTACCTCTAAGAAGACCAAGGCTGCGAAGCCTGCAGCTGACGAGAAGGCGCACCCATCTTGGAAGGAGATGATCAAGGTAAGTCATTGCTGGAGCTTGCATAGTATCCCTCGACTCATCTCATGAGTAGGCGTGCATCGTCGAGACTAAGGAACGTGGTGGTGTATCGCGCTCCCACATCAAGAAGGTACGTGGTTAGGGCTTCGTACATGGATGACGCGCTCATGTACCCTCAGTACATCACTGAGAAATTCGGCGTCGATGCAACGACTCCTGTCAATCTCTCCCACCTGAACCGTGCTATCGCCAACGGTGCTGAGGACGGCACCTTCGCTCTTCCCAAGGGCCCCTCCGGCAAGGTTAAGCTTGCTCCTAAGACCAAGCCTGCTAACGAGGTAAGCCGTCGTGTTCGTGCTGTGATATTGTGAATGACGAACTGGTCAATGTTGCAGAACGTCGAGCCCGTTCCCGCCAAGAAGGCTGCTCCCGCTAAGAAGGCGGACACGGTGAAGAGGGCACCTGCCGTCAAGAAGGCCCCGGCCAAGACCGCGAAGACGGCCTCCAAGTCGTCTGCGACGAAGAAGACCAGCGCAAAGACCGTTGAGAAGAAGGTTCGTCTTTCTTTCACGCTTCGGTAATATGTTGATGTGCTAAGCCTTCCTCACAGAAAGCTGCCGCGAAGGCTGCTGTGACTAAGTCGACCAAGGCGAAGTCGACGTCTAAGACTGCGTCCAAGCCGACTACGTCCAAGCCGGCTGCGAAGCCACGAGCGAAGAAGGTGCGCATCTCCATGCTATTCAATTTTGGGTTTATCTGACATTTGCCTTGCCTAGGCTGCTGTATGATATAATGAGTTCCTTCTTTTCGTCGTCTACATTATTGGCTTTGTTTGGTCACGCAGTGTGCTCCGCTTGTGTACTACTATATATCTCTACGGTACTGTTTGTGTCTATATCTCACCTCAATTGATGGATTGCGGATCGCACAAGTTTGGGTGTTTCGTTTACTCGGATAGAGGCTTGAGAAATTCTCATGTAAGCCACCGACGCGTCCGAGGCGCGTCGCGGTCATGTGCCGGAGATATATCATGCTAATATCCACTAACCGCATTTATTGTGAGGACTTATCCGGCCATAATGTCCAAATCACTTTTGGCAGCGACTGGTAACTGTTCAACTTTCATTGTCTACATCGTTTACCATCTCATCTAGCATCGGCTATGGGCAACTTCTCCCTGTCCTGTGAAATTGCTGCTCTCAGTGGCATCGTTTGTCGGTGACAACAAGGTTGACTTCGGGAAACGCTGGCCGCTTCATCTTCACTTCGGCACTCCCACTTCGAACTGAAGATCGGCGGTTCCGGTAAGATCAAACACTCTATCTTTCAGTTCGAAAGGACGATGGGTCGATGACGGTTGTGGATGGTTCCGGCGTGCGCGGATGCGGCACGGATGAGCTAGGACGGACTCGACGTGCACGACCCGTTTGCGGGACGCTCGCAAGGCTAACATTTGGATGCAGAAGCCCCCTATATATGTCGACTCGAAACGATGTGATGTCACAGATTCTTCGTGCAGGCGGTCGGATGGCGGGGCGTGTCGGTTCAGGCGGGACGTCAGGTGCGTGTCCGAAAGCATACCTTGCATATCTCATTGTGCTGTACCCTGAATGCTGCCTCTACTATATAGGGTTTCCTTGAGGGATACTCTACTCTTGTTTGCCTTTCAAAAAGAGCCGTCGGCGGTTGAACGTAGAGCACATTGCCGTACATTGACTATCCGTTGTGGGTTGTGGTACAGAAGTGGACGAAGCGGTTACTATCTGGTACGTCCTCTGGCACTACTGTGAAAATAGTTACACAAGGAGTCGGACAGAGTGAAAGCGATTTCTCTTCGGACACCCCGTACCTTGCCGTAACTCACGCTTTCCTCGTGTCTTTGTGCACGGCTAGGCATACGGTCTTAGGCGTTGGTGACGCGGACCGCAATCCGACTTACGGGACATGATGCGCTTGCCTCGATCGATGATCGTGTTCAGGCTACGAGATTGGCCGACCGCCACTAGGCAAGCAATCAAGGAGGAGTGGTCTGCGTAGAAAGCACGGAGGGCGGACGTTGGTGAGTACACAACGATGGTTAATCTTCGTTCTCGAACGACTTTCGAGGGGGTCGCTAAGACGAACATGTGATAGGACAAAGGTAGAGATGGAGACGGTTGGTCGGACGCGATACCCCAAATGCCGTTATCAGCGTCCAGAATGGTCTACTTCCGAAGGGGCAAAATGTAACGTGGGCGAGGAGACATAGACTTTGCTTGCTGGGCGCGCCGCGCGGGGGCGAATTTCGCATCGGGCGGATCGGGAGGCAACTTGCAGGATGCCCTACTATGTCCGAGAGAGCGCTGTTACGGTGAGTGGTGTGGTGGAACTCAGGGCGAGAAGGGTGACATAAACATTTTGATGCTTCTGGGGCTGCTTGGGCACAGTGCAGCCGGAGGAACCTCATGATGCGTACACCCCCGCTGGGCCCCAAGTTCTGGGCAGCCGCCATCGAAGGATGCACGGCGCTGACTACGACGCGAGCGGGCGCGGGACGCTGTGCTGGACGACGCGTCACGACGGGGCGGGAGCAGAGGGCGGGCGTCTATAGGACGAGGACGGACGTTTTAAGTTGCGTCATCTCGATCGGAGCTGCGGCCATCATGGTACCAGGCTAGCTCGAATTAGGCACGCCTGGGACGGTTACCGTTAGGGTCTTAGAAGCGCGTGCCCTTCCTTTCTTCAACTTCCCTCTCCCCACTACCTCCTCCCTCCCGCGCCCCTCCCGTTTGTCCCTCCCTCCCTCCTTCAATTCGCTGGTCGACTCCTACCGCAATCCACCTCTTAATGGTCCTCGGCCTCTCCTCATGTTCACTCCCATCCTCCCTGCTCTTACCCCCGTCAAGCACCAGTATGAAACAAGAATTCGCTCCAACTCCGCCATCAAGCCCTCGATCCGTATGCGACAGTCGCCCGACGCGCCACCTCCTCTCCGACGTACCAAGGCCATTCCAGGCTCCAAGGCAAAGCAAGGTGCTGTAGACTATGTCCCCAACAATCTTCAAGCTGCCCTACCTCCATTCCCTCCACCCCATGTCGCATTGCACGCAGACGACGCGAGCAGCAAGGTCTTTCTTGCAATTGGGCGTTCATTGATATCTGTTGTCAGTACCACACTTTTCATCTTATCTTCAATATACCGACATACCATTCACTTAGGATAATCGCGCTATGACTGTGAAGGATCTTGCCGAGCTCTGCATGAAGTTTGGACTCATGTGCCACAAGTGCGTCTCACTCTCCGCTGCCGTGTTGGCAATGATTGACCGCATCTATTTACCTAATCCAGCTTGTCGGCTGCTGGCCAAGCAATCACTACATTCATCCGTACCCACCTGCAACGCTGTGATGCGCAACAAGACCAACCCCTACTCCTTCGCCATGTCATGTCCGGTACGGCTTCTGACGATGACCTCGTCCCCGCACTCTACTCCCGAGTCGGCGGCGCCCATTGCACTCACGCAGAAGGCGAGAATCGGCTCACGAACTTTCGTCGCGGCACTATGGTCTGGTATCTCAGCAAGGCCGCAGGTGCTCTGTGTCCGTTCGCCAAAGCAGGCATACGGCTGTGCGATTACAACGAGAACGGGAAGGTCGGCATGCCAATCAATCCAGGTCGGGAGAAGAAACGCGAGCGAGACAGGTTGCGAAAGGCGGCACAATCGGCTGGCCAGAAACGGAAGCGTCTATTACGATCTTGCGCCGACAAGGACGACGCGGAATCAGTTTCTGACTCTTCGGACGAAGAAGAGAAACGGCCCCCCAAAGTCAAGCTCACGCTGAGATTGAAACCTTCTCTCGCGGCCACACCTAGCGCGTCGTCCGATTCGATAGCTTTCTACTCCCGGGCCAGTAGCTCTCGGCCTCATGATCTGGAAACCTCCGACGCAGACACTGAATCGGATGAGTCCGACTCTGACGAGTCTGACAGTGACTCTATGTCTGTCGACTCAGAGAGGGATGATTCGCCTTCAGCCTCTTCCCATCTGCAGTCACCTGGATCCACGCACTGCACTTCGCTTCCCGACCTACCTCCACCTCCGCCTTTTGGCTTCTCTTCCCATCCCGGAATCTACCGTCGTTCACCCTCTGTCCCTTATAGTGTTTTCTCAGGTTCTCCTCCGCCGGAATCAGAAGAAGAAGATGGAGGCTTCCATATTGCCGTGACAGGCACCCAGCGTTCGACTGCGGACCGTCCGCGGACGCCCGTCGACGATGACGACTCTGCATGGGAGGAAGACTTTTTCGGCGACGTTGACGTTGACGGAGAAACACAATGGGAAAGTCCAGGCCCTCGCTCCCCTTCGGTACAGATTGAAGACGACGTGGTGGTCAAACAAGAGCCCACTGACGTCGGAGGACTGCTGGACGCTTGGGACGATCTGGATTCCCGGGCGACCGAGTTGAAGGTCATCGACGTCGTAGCTCAGGCTGCCGCTCAAGAGCGCGAGGCTGAACAGTCAATGTCAGATGACTTTGCATCGTGGACTTGGCCGAGCATGCAGATGGGGGAAATGAAAGCCATCAAACAGGAGGACATCGAGACTCCCTTGTTTCTCTCGGACAATACTCTCACGCCACCTCCAGATTCTCTTCCACCCATCGTCCCGTTCGACCCCTGCGAATCGCCAATCGAGGAATGCCCTCCCCACCTCCATAAACCTGTCACAGCATTTGGTTTTGAGTTGCAGTGGCGAGATGTAGAGATCTTGGGCCCCGACAGCGTCAAGCCCCACGACCTGGACGATGGAGCATGGTATGAGTATCGTGGTGCACGGGCCTTGTCCCCGGATGAGCCGATACAGTCACCATCCCCTGAAACTTCTACTGCTACCGTTGCTTCCCCGTCGTCGTCTCCGACCCTCACTCGGAGTCCCCTTCCTCACCTGGACGTACAGTCGAGTTCAAATGCGCCTATATCCCAGGGAAGGAATGCGTCGATCACGTCTCCAACCCTGATCACGTCCTTGACTTCGCTTTCCCTTCAGACCTCTTCACCACCTGCGTCGAGCCTCGCTGTAGCTCCGCATTCTGTGGTAGGCGCGTCTGAGTCTTCCCCAGAAGACGAACCTAGCCTTGTTCACACCACGTTACCTTCCCACCCTGCTATCAGTGCGAGGCAGTTCGAAGGTAAGATCATGTGATGGTACCATTTTCCGTATGGGGGCTGACAGGATGTGTTTTTAAGGTGTCGCGGTGTATCAAATGGCTGTGGGCTCCACAGCTGTCCTGCGCAGAGTCGACACCGACTTCGTGAATTTAACCCCAATCGCGCAGCATCTCAATGTACCATGCCCATCACCGCCGAATGCCGTCATAATAACCGTAGGGTCACCGCTCACTTGCGGCACGTGGGTCCCTCTGAGCGTAGCGCGAAAAGTCACGCAAGCGGATCCGACCTTTGACACTTTCCTTTCGGACGATTTGCGTGCCCTTTTCCCCGACGCTATCAATGTGTTGTGCACTGTCGGCGCGCGGGAAGAGTTTTCCTTTCCGTTTGGTCATCAGTTCAAGTCGGTATCAGCTCCAAGGCGCCTCTCCAAGTCTTCCCACCGGTTAGAGTTGCCTCCACGAGAATTTGAGGCCTCGTGGGAGGATCACCTATTCATGCATCCGCCATTCATCCTCGCCACGGCTGCTATCGACGGTCACCGACTCACGACGGAGGAAGTGCCAGCTTTGGTGGAGACGCCTCTCAGTCCGACCGAAGAGGAGATGTTCCATGTTCTCTGCGCCGCTCCAGAGTGGGACTGTCCGCAGATAGAAGTGCCGGTCGACGATGCGGAAGACGGGGCGGCAGCTTCGGAAGCTGCCGGACCCCCGAGCGAGCCCGCAGAGACAGCACAGGAGCGACCTCTACGGCGATCTAAACGGGTGGCGAATGCAGTGTCTACCCGGTCGCGCACGCGGTCAAGCAGGAGGGGTTCACGCACGTCGCTTTCTTGATTGCCATTGTCCATTGTTTTGACCACTCAGTGCATCATGCATTTTTTTACGAATTCTAAACTTATTGCCTTCATGTTCGATACAGCTCGCTTCGTATACGTCGTAGATTGTGTATCTTTAACTCTCCATCCCCCACTCTGTTCTCCTGTCTCGCTGTTTGGACTTGCACATCGTACACCCCCCTGACACTGTCGCGGCTGGCATGTGGGAAGGGAGCTTCTTGCTGATTGCATGCAGGAGGCGAGCATCAGATCATCCGGGCACATCCTGGGTGCGATGGATGATGGACACCCAATCACCGCCGAGGATCCGGAGGCTGCTGGCCTTGGGATCGATTCGCGGATGGGGGACAGACGGGGGTGGGCATAAGCACAAGTAGTGGTAGTAGTCGGTATATTTGGGTGTATGTGCACGAACGCACACTAGTCGCCGTTTAGTGAATGGTAGTATGCATTGCTCTCTCGCAGCGGCTGGCGGGGCGTGTGAGCGGGGCGGATGGGTGGGCGGCTATATAAGAGAGCGGAGTTTCGAGGGCTTGTAGCGAGCAGCCGGGATCTGGCTGCACTCTCTCGACGACGACCTTCATCCTACTTAGTCCTCTACTATTTACTGGAGTCCACCCTACTGTAGTAGTCCTGGGCAGTCCCCTTCTCTATCTTCGCCCAAAAAATTGGTTTCTTCAAGAAATTCGCCCTATTACGACCTGTAGCCCGCTGCTCATAGTTACCCATCGGACTCCTCCTGCTACTTTTACCCCTCTCCGCTTCTTGCTTGCTCTCGCGCAACTTGCTCTCCCCGCAAATCCATCAAGTAATACCTAATCCAACACCTTACAGCCTCATGTCTCTCTCCGCCAACGACAACTCTTTCTCCCGTGTGTCCTCTGGCAAGACCCCTCCTCCTGCCCCCTCTGCCGCATATGCCAAACGGTGCGTCCTCCTTCCCCTGCTGCCCCTTCTCATCATCTCGTCCTCCTCCTCTGACCCCTCTCCTGCCCTCAGCGCAAGGGAGCTCGAGGCAGAGCAGAGCATTGGCGCCAGATACAGGCCACCCGCGCTGCGCGCCCTCGCCTCTGGTGACTCTCCTCCTAACGAGCATCCCCCTTCCACCAACTCCCCCGTTGTCACCTCGACCTTGCCTCCGACCAACTACCCTCCGGGTTTCCGCAGGGCTAGGGCAGGCACTCTTCCGTCCAATGTGCAGCTCGCAGCTCAGCGTTTTGCCGCCGCTTCCAGCAACCTGGCCAGCCCTGCCGGCTCGACCGACTCCTTCTCCGACCAGCTCAGGCAGCAGGGAGGTCTCGGCACCCCAACATCCACGTCAGCGGCGGTACCTCCTGTCCGTCCGGGCTTACGTCACTCGGCCTCAGTCGCCTCGTCGGTGGCTTCTTCTGCCTTGACGGAGCGCAACAGTCGGCTCAGGTCGGGATCGCTTACCCTCCCGACAGGAGGACTTTCAAATGCATTTGGTCCGTCCATCTTTTCCTCCTCGTGGCTCTCATCGCGGAATGGAGGGAATGGCTTGCCGGTTCTAGACGACTTGCGCTCGGTGGCATCCATGGATGACGAGTTTGACGTGCACACTCTTGACTACCTCGGTCTGGATGATGGTGTCCGGCATCCTCCCGCCGCGACGCTCTCCGAGCTCCGCAACCAAGCCCAGGCTGCAATCACGGTCAATTTGAACAACAACCCTTCCCGTATGCGTGCCAGCACGGTCTCGAATCCGTACCATCTTCGCCCTTCGGCCGCTTCGCTCCTCTCCAGCACTCCAAACGCTGAGGAAGAGGAGGAGATGTACGAGAACGACCTATACCGTAGGGCGAGCCAGGGCCTTGACTCGTACGGCGACCCAGACACCGGTAGTTATTTGTCTGCCAACTACGTGGCCCAAGGCTTCAAGCAGTCTGACCATCTCGGTGTTGGTCTCGGAACTCGACCGCGTGCCATTTCGGTCGGTACCCTGGACGACTCTGCTTCCAGGCTCCACCGTCGCGCAACCGTCGGAGAGCTGCAGACGAATTTTATCGGTGACCATCACTCCGGGCTTGGATCGTCTAACTTGAGTCCCGCGGGGATCTTGCGCACCGAGAAGGTAGCCGCGTCCAGGAATGGCCTGGCTGCAAGCGTCCACTTCCCGAACGTTGAGCCTCCTGCCAGCCGTGCGTCTGCGTACCTTGCCGCACCTTCCTCAAACCAAAACCGCGCGGTTTCACCCAAGTCGGAGAATCCGTCGAACCAGATGCAGACTCCTACTCGCTCTCTATGGATCGGTAACCTGGATAGTTCCTTCACTAGCGAGCAGCTCATCCATGTGTTCGCTCCGTATGGCGCCATTGAGTCGTTGCGGTTGCTTCCAGAGAAGGTTCGCATTTTAATCTTCCATTGTAACTTCGCACTGATGTTTTCTTCATTCGGGCATGCAGGAGTGCGGATTCGTCAACTTCGTCGACCAGGCCGACGCCATTCGCGCGAAAGATGACGTCCTTAACCGCCTTGGCGGAGATATCGGCATGCCCAACGGTCAGACAGTCCGCATCGGTTTCGGCAAGGCCGACAGTGCCCCCGTCGCTCCCGCGAAGGGTGCCAATTTGAACAGCCCTATCGCCACCTCTCCTGGCGGCGCCTTGGGCAAGTCAGGCAGCAACAACGCAGGTCTGGCGGGTATTGATGCGCAGCTCCAGTCTACGCCTACTCGTGCTCTCTGGATTGGGTCCATTCCGTCCACCACTACGCCCGCCACTATCCTGAGTGTATTCAGTCCTTACGGTCCGATCGAGTCCGCGAGAGTTCTCACGCACAAGAACTGTGGTTTCAGTATGTGCTTATCCTTCATAGGTAATAACCGTCGACATTGATGACCTCTCTCCAGTCAACTTTGAGCGTCTGGACGATGCTGTCAGAGCCCGAAAGGCCCTTAATGGCCGTGATGTTCTTGGCAGTGATGTTGGTGCCATCCGTATCGGCTTCGCCAAGGTTCCCGTCAAGAACGGACAGGACGGTAACGGCGGTCAGGACGAAGCTGCGAACGTCAGCGTACAGGGCATCGGCGATCTCAGTGTCGGTGCTACGATTCACGCGCTACGCAACATCAAAGGAGCTACGACGATCCCAGTGGACCAACAAGTCCTGAGCGGTTCGTTGGAGAACTACCGGTCCAATCTGCTACTCAGCATGATTGCCTCTGGTGCACACACTGGGTACGACGGTGTTGGCAAGCCCGCGGGTTGGACCGCTTCGGTCACCGAGCAGCAGATGATATTGAAGGAATTGAGCGGAGGCAGCCCCGATGCAGAGGCTGACATTCAAACTCTCACAGGTGTGTGTTTTCGTCGAGTCAGTTATTCCATGGGGCTAACGCATGTACAGAGTTCCGTCCTCCAACCATGTATTATACTACCATACCCCTGGTCTCTGAGAGACCTCACAACAGACGCTGGGATGCGTCCAAGCTGCGCGAACTGCGTAAGAGACTCGATACTAGCAATATCACTACCGAGGACATCGACAACGTCGCGGCTGACTTCCTTGATGGGGAGATTGTTGACCTTGCCTCGGACTGGCTTGGCAACACGGTGAGTGGGGGTGCGATTCCTGGGCGAGGAATCGGGGTGTTGACGTTGGTGTTGCGCTGCAGGTGGTCCAGAAGCTCTTCGAGAAGTGCTCTCCTAGTCCTCGCTTGGCGATGCTTGACCGGATTGCCCCACATCTTGCTATGATTGGTATCCACAAGAATGGTACTTGGGCTGCTCAGAAGATTATTGAGTGCGTGCAGACGCCGGACGAGGTCGCCCTCGTCACGCAGAACTTGCGTCCTTATGTGCCCCCGCTCCTTCTGGATCAGTTCGGAAACTATGTTGTACAGTAAGTCCGGATAGTGCTCGCTCGTCGCGATACTCATGCAGGTAT
The DNA here is from genome assembly GCA_022606135.1 of Fomes fomentarius. NCBI lineage: Eukaryota > Fungi > Basidiomycota > Agaricomycetes > Polyporales > Polyporaceae > Fomes > Fomes fomentarius. Next base: position 1,616,052 of record JABYQN010000001.1, read on the forward strand.
AGATGCTGTCTGCGCTTCGGTGCGCCTGCCACTGACTTCCTCTTCGACGCTATGGTGGATCGTCTTTGGGAGATCGCTCAGGGCCGTTTCGGTGCTCGCAGTATGAGGGCGTGCCTGGAGAGCTCTCACATTACGCTCAACCAGCAGCGCCGGATCGCCACCGCGATCATTCTCAACTCAATCCCGCTGGCGACGAACCCTAACGGCGCGCTGCTGTTGACCTGGCTCCTTGACACGTCGAGCTTCCCCTCGCGCTACAACCTATTGGCTCCTCGTTTCACTCCTCACCTCTCGCACTTGTGCACGCACAAGCTCGCATCATTGACGGTGCTCCGGATAGTCAACCAGAAGGTGGAGCCTGACGCGTCCAAGCAGATCGTGGAGGCGCTGTTCAACTCTCCCGGCGACCACGTTCTCACCGACGTCTTGGGCGATCAGGTCAACGGGGTCGCGGTCGTACACAAGATCCTCACTAGCCCCTTCGTCGACCCTGCCGAGCGCCCGAGCTATGTCGAGGCGACTAAACGTGTGCTCATCGAGCTCAAGGTCATCGCTACACAGGCGTACCGTCGCTTGATCGAGGAGGTCGGACTGCCTGTTCCGAATTTGCAGCCCACGTACACGACCAACATTCCCCAGCCGAGCGGCAAGTCGAAGTACAACCAGCAGAACCAATTCGGCATGCCTGGTCTCCCAGCGGGCTACCCGTCGAGCGATCAGGGCCTGCAGTCCATGATGGCTGCCCTCCAGATGGGCGGACAGAACGCAGCCTCTGGACCTCCTCGTCTCCAGATCGACCCGGGCTACGGTCAGAACGGCGTGCCCGCTCCTCAACCGCGCGGCGGTCGCTCCCAACCGCCGTCTGCGTTCTCGCCGAACTCGGACCCTTTCAACCCATTCACTGTTCGAACTCCTGACGCGTCGACTCCCAGGAACAACACTCCTCGTCGCAACGGTGGTATTCCGCTCAACAACGCGGTTTCCCCCTCGCCAGTGCCGTACGGCGCCCAGTCGCCGAGCTTGTCGCAGGCTGCGAACATTCTTAACATGAATCAGCCCCAGTACAACGGGATGGCGCCGCAGTCCGTCCCGCCGCACGTCTACCAGGCGTACATGTATCAAGTGTACCAACAGAACCCGCCGAACATGGGCACCTTCCACGCTTAGAGTCCTCTTTTCCTACAACCGCTACCGGTTTCACGAATCGTTACGAACTGTTCTTCGCAACACAACGTCGAGTCATGAGGATACTCCAATCTTTTCCGCTACTGCTTTACCCCTGTGTTTTCTACAATTACAGTATGACTCGCGCAGCAGCCACATGCTCGCGTCCCGTCGAGTATCCGATACCCCCCACCCATACTCTGCTGTCACCCACACCCCACTGCCACAATTCCAATCCAAATAACCTCCTCTATAGTCGTCGGTCGTCGTACTCACTCATTTGTTCCAATACTCCTCTCTCAAAAGTTGGACGCAGTTCGGGCCATAGGATGGTATCGAGCGATACTGTAAGGGTCTGCATCTCGTCTTCTCTCTCAATCTCTTCCATCTCTCCATCTCGGTCGCGTACTATGTATTTCATACTGGAGGCTGTTGATATGGCCGCTGAATCATAGAAGAATAACGCCAAACTTCCCTTTGTGTCATCAATCAACGCCGATCTACTTCCAACGTCTCCAGTGCAAAGCTGAATGCGCGAGAGCAATGTCATAGCCCGCCAATTGGGAGGAGACGAATACAGAGGGTATTACAGTATAAGATACATAGCAAGATATAAATTAGTCAGGAATCCTAATCATCGACCTCCATTTCTTCGTCTTCCGCAGGGTCAGATGGCGCCACTTCGCTTCGTTGGGTATTCTCAGTCATGAGCTTGATCAGACCGACTATGCCATTCTGCACGCCCGCCCGCTCTCGCTCCAGCACGACCTGCTGCAGCAACGAATCCCACCTCGGCGCCCCTTGGAAGAAATGCCGCCGTGTGCTGCCGCGCCCGATGGCCTCGTCGTTCGCCCAGGGCTCGTTGCCGCACCCGAGGTCGAAGTAGCCGTTCTCGCGCTCCTCAAGCCGTGGGACGTCGTAGCACTCGCCTGTGAGGAGGCTCATACGCTTCTTGCCCCCCCTGTGGATGTTTCGCGAATCGGCAGCGCGCTGGTTGCGTGTGGCGGAGACGTCGGACTCGGCTTCGTCTTCGGAGTCAGAGTCTGACGGGGCCATGCGCTCTTGTAGGTTGTATACGAAACGGGCATGTCCTGGGGCGCACGTAGTCAGCGGACGAGAAGAGTGGGGTGATGACGAGAAGGTGATTTACGGGCAAGCTCTTCGTCTAGTGCGTCGAGCGACGCTTGCTCGTGGGCACGCCCGATACCTAGATGGTCGCCTACGCTTTCCCCGGGCACGTCTTGGAGGCCCACTGAGGGAGCGGGGCGTAGTTCTGACACGTGTGCTAGTGCTTGGTTACTGAGGATAGCTCGTCAAACGGCATACAATGTATCAGATGGTTACATGCTCACCGAATAGCATCGATCTCGTCGTTCATGTCGTCAATGTTGCTCTCTAGAACCTCGAGACGATACCGCGGCCCGAACCACTCGAAGTACTCGTTCCAGGGCAGGTTCAAGTCGATCTCATTTTCGATCCCCAGAGCACACGCTGTCTCGTAGGTCCAGGCACGCGCGACATTCTTGACGGTGTAGCCTCCGCCGCCTAGGAGGAGCAAGGGGATATTCTTCTTGCGCACGTACTGCACACAGCTCGCGTGACCTTGCATGGTGAGGTTGAGACAGCCGAGCTTATCTCCGGACAGTGAGTCCGCGCCGCATTGGAGAACGATCGCACTCGGCTGGTAGACCTCGACGATTTTATCGATGATCTGGGTCCGGTATCAAGCGTGAGCTCATCCCTGACGGCTCATAGCCTTAGCCCGGGTCCATGAAGCCGCGGCAACACTCTCGTGACATGCTACTCACCGGCTCAAACAGGCTCTTGAATGCCTCGTCCGTGACTCCGTCCTTCAAAGGCACGTTTACCGCGTACCCCTTCCCTTTCCCTCTTCCTCTGTCTTGAGGGGTGCCGGTGCCAGGGAAGTACTCGCCGTACTTGTGGAAAGAGCAGGTCATCACACGGTCGGTGGTGTAAAAGGCCTCTTCAACGCCGTCGCCGTGGTGACAGTCGATGTCGATGTACAGGACCCGGGGAACGGAACGGAGCATCTCGAGGATGGCCAGGACAATATCGTTGATGTAGCAGAACCCGGACGCCTCGCGTTTCTTGGCATGGTGGAGGCCTCCAGCCCAGTTGATTGCAATGTCGGCCTCACCATTCATCAGGCGTTGAGCGGCGGCTGAAGAAACGACCATAGTTGTAGTTGGAAAGGTGGGGCATGATGAGGATGAGGCATCTAGACTTACCGACAGATCCCCCCGCTGAGATCGAACAAAACTCGAAGAGACCCTCAAAGGGAGGGTTATCCTCCCCCACTAAGAACTGTGTACCCTTCATCGTGAGTTGAGGAGCGTTGGCGGGCGTGACCTTCGTCAAGAAGTCGATATACTCGTCCGTATGGAATTTCGTCATGCTCTCGGCGGTCGCCCGTCTAGCTCTCTATGCGAGGAACATTCAGGGTGCTATCATTCAAGAGAACGACTCTCTTACTCACCATAACATGCATTTTCGGAAGCATCTCATAGACCGAGACAAGTTCGTGGGTGATGCGCATGCGCTGGGGCTTCATGGGATGTGAAAGACCATAGCTATAGGCACCCACGTCCGCTGTTGTAGAGACTATGTAAGCAGAACGCAGGTTAACGCAGAGTTGTATGCATACGGTCATAGTAGTATGAGACGCGTCGCTTGGACATAGAGGGTTTGGGAACGAAGAGGAGGGGAACGAAGAGAGCGAACAGAGTTCGAAAGCAACGCCACACGCGACGTTCCATGCTCGTCGGCCCGATACGCGTCTGGTGGCGCGCCGCACGCACACAACTCTGTTCTTCAACTCGTCCTGCGCGGGACCTGCGTTCCACGCTTCCGCTCACCTTTCTACCACTTCATCACGCATCGTACCTATGGGTTCTGCATCCTCTAAGCCCGCGCGGAAGCTGGCAAGGACACCGCCGGCATGGGCTGGTGCTAGGACTCCCAACGTCGCCGAGCGTCCTCCTCATCCTCATCCGCATTCACGACCACCACCCCATGCGAGCGAGACCAAGAGCGAGGGTGAGTGCTAACGAGATGCGTCTGAAGCGTGGCTGACTTGTCCTCCAGCAATCCAGCGAGACTCGCACGATCCTCAATTCCTGGCGAACTTGAGCAAGCTGGGTCCCGTCACCGTGGACCACCAGGTGCAAGCAGTACGACCCGTACGTGTATGTGCTATATTTGTATATGCTCCGGTATGTGATGGTAGGGTGGTACTAGGCGGCTGCCTCTGCACAACACATGTTTCAATCAAGGCTGCGCTCGGAGGACGAAGCACGTTCCTCGCGACCCACCCATAACCGCCTCATAGCGTCCTCTCTGTTGGATCTATTTGAGGAGAGAAAACATATTACGACACAGAAGGAGCCCGAAAACCTAGCGAAGAAATACGGCATAGATCTGGAGAAGCTGCAACGTCTCGCAAGTCATGTCAACAGTGTCAGTGTGGACCAAAACACAGTCAAGCGATGGGTTGGCGAAGACGGCGCTGAGCATGTCACTATGATTGTAAGTGTGCTCTTCTGCTCCACTTTTGCACGCATCATAAGCTGGACGTGTTGTAGGCATCGTGGGCTTCCCCGAGGATAGAGGTAGAGAAGCCTGCAACAAAGTTAACTTGAAGTGTGTGTCCCCATTATAGACCGAAGGTTCCCTATCATACACACGCGGAAGTCTATGGAATCCGTGTTCTTTAATGTACCTTAGCTACGCATCAAAGATGACCCCGCACGGCTCAACTACTCATAACGGCAATCCCGCTTCAGCAGTAGGCTCGCGCACCACCGTCTTCTTACCCGTCAGCATATTCTTGAGACGACCCAGTACAGTGAGCACGATCTCCCCCACTAGCCCCACCAAGAAAGCGTGCAAGGGATCAAGCGCATCCTCTCCAAAGTTGTCATCCGGACCTTGGATTATATAGACGATCTTGCTGCCGATCGGCGCAGCAGCGAGGCGAGGCGCATACTTGATGAAGATGAGGCCGAAGCGGTTCTTGGGAGTGGTCCGCTTAATGAACTCGTTAGCCGCGGCCGTCCCGCTTTCGAGGATGTTCTGATCGAATGTCAGGGGAAGAGCTAGCAGGAAGACGATGAGCGGTGGTAGGTTGACGATGAACGCTCCAACGCCGGCGAGGATCATGGTGTAGTCGAGGTGGGCAGGGTCTACGAGTTGCGGGACAGTATAATGGAGGAAGACATGACCGAACACGATCGTGAACCAGTGCGAGAACGCCATGATGAGCGACGAGAGCATGACCACGAAGATGAGCATGAGGGTGAGCCCACAGAGCTTCAGGAAGCGCTTCGTTTTGTCATGTACGTGCCATTCCTCGAACTTGTCGCAAGCAGGGGCATATAGCGTGCTCTCGCGACCGTACGCGATGAGACGGTCCAGTGGACTGGAACTCGTCGATTCGCTCGTGCTGAGTAGCGGGGGCGCGACATCGGTGGACGACCGCCGCGCCAGGGCATCCCCTGACTCCTTGAGAGCTATTACTTCTTCGTTGTTCAGCTTCAACAGCCTATCACCCACACCCGTTTCGAGGTCTGTAATGGATTTCATGAGATGATGAAACTCGGCTTATATGGCCAATGACTGTTACCTTTGTCCCCTGGGCTCATCGCGACTTGGCAGAGGCTCAGCCTCGAACAATGCAACGGAGGCGTCGAAAAAGAACGAAACCGGAGATATAGGATCAGGACAAATGCGTATGTACGGACGCCAAAGAAAGGACGCTGACGTGGGCGCTTGGAAGTTAGTCTCCGTTGCTGACTAAGATGATATCTCTTGAGCGCCCATTCAATAACACAAACCACAACTGGCAAAGTACATAGCAATGCCCAAATTTCGCTCATACGCTGCATAACAACCCCATCATTCCACTTTTACTGCTCCAAGGTGTGCCCGATGATAACTATGCTGGCATTACTTATGGACCATGTAAGCATTCTACGCCTTCTTCTAAGTAACCGCCTGTATATCGCTGCCATCGCTAGTACTCCTGTCAGAATTGCGCTGCATACCTCGGCGCGAAGCTATCCAGGTCGATGTGCTGCAGGATCACAATTTTTTTGCTTGAAGGAGCATTGCTGGGCTCGACGAGGCTAGTCTCGTCTAGCCTCGTCGAGCCCGACCGACCCGTTACACCGCTCGGACTGGGAGACCCGCAAACAACCTACCATTGACCCGTCAGCTTCTTATCCAGAACATCAGGGAGTGGAGGATAAATATCTGGGAAGCCGTGAAGACACAAAACCTCAAGGCCTCATCCACCCAGTCGTATGGGAAGGCCGAGTGAGGTACCTGTGAGATCGCGCTTGAACTCGTCCCATGATCCGGTCATCAATATCTAGATGCTAGACGCGAGACCTAACTCTTACGTCGTGCGTCTTGTTCTATTCGCCGCTGGTCCACTAATATCTGGACGTACCACATTCAACATGGCAGGATGAGTGAGTACGCCCTCTGTTTCTCGGATGACCTGTACACACTCCGGTTGTGGACCGCGACGTATATACTATGGCCGACGCGGAGGATGCAGTCATCCACAGTGCCTGAACCCGCACCCAGGTTCGTAACCAGTGTAACAAGAGGACTTGCACAACACTGACTATTCCGCACACAGGCCAGACTGCCCATGGATGGCGGCACACCCACTCGGACTACCTTAGGATCAAATCACAACATATTCGGTCCCACGTATACCACCGTGGCGCTCGTCCACCTCGCCGCCGTCCCATGCATCATTGCCGCTGCCGTTATATGGGATGCCTTCGCACTCCCCGTGGGCTACTTAACAATATGCACCATACGTCCCATCTTATGTAGTGAAGGCCCCGAAGGCATCGCAATCTTCCTGATCGCCATCATCGGAGTCAACATTGTCTATTGGCCAGTCCTTCTCTGCCTGGTATGGGCGCACTTCACCCGCCTTCGTGTCCAGCATTACCGATCGGCAACATTCGCTCTGGAACACTCTGCCCCCACCATCGCTCCGGCCCTGTTATGGCACATGTGGAGATTTTCCGGGATTCCCCTCGGTCTCGGCTATCTTGTTTGCCTCGCGCTACGTATGGAAGGGGACACGGTTTTCTCCTTCGGTGTACTAGCCGGTGCAGGTGCGCTTGGCTTGGTACTTGTCTCGACAAGCGTGTTTTGCATGCTCGGCTTTGTCGCGCGAGTGTGGGGCGATACCTGGGCCTGCATGGCGTATGCAGTATTTACTGGTCCGTGGCTATGGATCCGGGGACGCGTAGTCGAACTCGAGGTAAGGTCCGCCATTCCGTCTATGTAGCTGTCAGTCAGAATTACTGTTGTTATCTATCCGCATCAAAGTCCCCGTGTTTGAGAAGTTCAATCCTGCTAGATAAGACCCTTACACTACATGCCGCAGATATGTTTAGCTAACGCCCTGCGATGAGTCCCCTATCCCCATGAATATACAACACCGATTGATTAGAAAGTGTCCATGATGACCGGCTTGATCAATCTGTTCCCGGGGAATGGTTATACTGGAAACCACACGATATCCGATGTCGGAACCACTTGATTGACCTAGTAGAAATATCTGGATGTTCGGCTCGCAACACCCCCTGGTTCTCCAGAAAAATGATTACTTTCTTCGCCATTTCTTCCAGTTCCACCCCAGTATATGTTTGGCAGGCTCACGATCATGCTCATCTAACCTCAGGCCGCCAGTCACTTGACATCGAAGGTGTGTGTGCACTGTCAGATCATCTCGTTTACCTGGCGTGCTCATTGTACGATGTCCAGTAAAAATAATCCGATACGCTGCCGCACTCTCATTGCGGCGCAGTCATGAATTTCGCGCGAAAGCAAAAGAATGAGTCTGCAAGCGCTAGCATTCAAGCTCGGAAGCTCGTGTACTCCCTCGTCATCGTCATCTCTATCACCGAACTGCTCGCTATCTCCGTTTTCGACATGCTCTCTCTTCTGGTCGGCCAGTGGATCATGTCTTTCCCCCTCGGTAATCCACCCAACGCTTATGCGTCCGCCCGCCTGCTGCCCACTATCGCCGCTGCATATATGGGGGCACTCACCGGTGTCATTGTCGCCACCCTTCTCTTCTTGATGGTCGACTTCTACTGGCTCCGTAACGAACACGGCAATCTGGACTCCGAGCTTGGTTATGGGCGGCGCAAGAGGGCTGGTGGTCGTCGGTTCCTCCGTGCGCTTGTCTGGTATGCCCTTCGAGTTGTAGGAACCTCTGCTGGGTTCCTCATCTACCGCATACCGAACGATTGCGGTGGAACGCTTCACCCCCTGCAAGCTTTGGTGGCGGCGGTTGTGGGCAGATTGGCGTTCGCAGCCATTTCCATCCTACTCCTTCTTCAGCTCGGCGCAAAGTTTGTAGGATGGGGCTTGCATGCGGACGGGAGAAGGGTTTAGTCATCATCGGTACGTCTGCTTCACGTATAGACCAGCATAACCGTGCGAATGGCTTACGATTATTCCAGCCTGCTCTACCCTTTGGCGTCTCTCCCAGCGCCATTGAACTCAAAAAAAATGTAAGCTATTGTCTTTCGAGTCGAGTGGGTAGGTGTGCACTGCGAGGTATTGGTGATTATTCCCTTCTGTGGTTATCGCAAGTGTTTTTGACACGACGACGCCGGAGCATATCAAGTCAATCCTCAGTTTCCCCCTCTCTGTTTGCCAATGTTTTGTCTTCCTATACGCTATTTGTCTGCTCTGCTGCTAGTCTATTTGCTGTGAACTTGTGATAGTATCTGTCAATTACTGTTCTAGTGCGGCGAAAGCCGCCGCTGCTACGAAACGTACTCTAGCCATCATAACAAGGCCCTTCTCATCTCCGCCCTAGGGTGTTTTTGTGCTCGACGTGCGCATACCTGTCCAAAGCATTCTGCTGCTGGTGGTGAAGGCGGTTGGTAGAGTGTGACCACGGATATGACTGACGTCACATCGCAGGTGTGGGCGTCTAATTCACACCCAATAATCATCTGAGAGTTGCCAAGAAGACACATCCTTACCATCGACTTCGACTTTCTTATTCACCTCTTCTGCTGCTCGATAGTCAAAAACTCGAGCACGAACCATGCTTCGAGGCGCACGTCGTGCATTGGCTAGCGCGACGCCTATTCGCATCGCTGGCAACAGGCGACTCTACTCACACACCCTCCGGAGCACCCGTCAAGCTAGCAACGTCGCGTTCGCCCTCACATCCTCGGCTCTTGCTGCTGGTACATTGTGGTATCTGTTGCACGACGGAAACGTGATCCACAACGACGCGCCCCCCTCTTCGTCAGAATACCAGGCGAATACCGCCGACGTGTCCGCGAAGGTGGCCGTGGAGGGCGAGGAGCTGTTTACTCTGGTCTGGGGCTCGAACAAGTACGTATACGCTACTCCAGCCTCCACGCTTGCATGATGACACTACTCTAGAACCCATGTGCTCGATAATGAGCTTCCGGAATCCATTCGCGTCCCGACGTCATCGGATTGGCTCAAGAACGTGGCTTTGAGGGACCTTGCCTTGTACGAAACCCATGCTGCGTGCATAGATGCACGCGGTGATGTGTACCAGTGGGGAGACGGTTTTGCCGGCAGCGAACCAGGCTCTTCGCATGCCCGACCTCAGTTGACCCTCAAGGGGAAGGTGCGTGATCCTTTCGGCGAGTTATGTACGGTTCACGTCACCTTACCGTCATTCCCTCCTTCCTTCCTCCTTCCATGCGGACAGAATATCGTCCAGCTGCAACTCTCGCCATCCCGCGTGTTTGCTCTATCAGCTTCGGGGCGCATATATGTCCTCTCTTCGCGACAGACCGACCAGACTCTTGCGTTAGGTGCGCAGACTCCTGCAAGTACACCATGGTGGGGCACCGGCTGGTTGTGGGGCGAGGAAGAGCAGGTCGACTTCGCCGAAATCACCGCGAACGAGAAGCTCAAGCGAGGAGAAAGGTAAACACGCCTCCTCCCCGCTCCGCCTAGTCGCGGCACACGAGATCCATGCTGACGCTCTCGAAACCCCAGATTCGTTCAAATCTCGGCCGGCTCAGATCACGTCCTCGCTCTTACGTCTGAAGGCCGCACGTTTGCGCACGCCATCACGCTGAGCGCGAACTCGCATGGGCAGCTTGGGTTCCGAAAGTGCGACGTGCCTGCTCCTCAGGACTTGAGGCAGGTCCACCTACCGCACCAGCACCCCCGCGTGCCTCTGGAGTTGACACCAAAGTCCATCGCGGATCCGTATGCGAAGTCGAGCCCAGCCATCCGTCCTACTCGCTCTTCGCCGCGGAATGTAGAGGCCTTCATTGGCAAAGAGGCTGCTGCTGCGGGCTTGGATGATACGAGCATCCGCTGGTCGGACAAGCTATTCGAGGTGCCGGCGCTGCGAGGCGTCGTGGTCGATCGCGTCGCTACAGGTGGGAGGAGCAGCTTTGTCAAAACGCCAGACGGCAGAGTGCTCGGCTGGGGTGCGAATGAGTTTGGGTATGTTCTTGTGATGACTCAGGTTGTGTCGAGCATGGCGTTTGACAACGAACTTCATGCAGGCAAATCGGGCTCGGTGCGAACGTTACTTTGGACACGATCACGGTGCCTACGGAAGTCATTCTCTGGCGACTAACATCTGCGACGACGAAAACAAAATGCCTTGACATATTCGCTGGTGAGTGGGGACACGCGAACTGGTCGCGCAGTGCTCGTTGACGCATCTATGAACGCTTAGGTGGAGACCTCACGATGTTTGAGGTCGAACGTGCTGATGGGTCTGGAATGCCGCAAGTCGACGTCCTCTCGTGCGGTAACGGCCAGTGGGGCGGTTTAGGCAATGCTCAATATAGCAACGCACAGTCCTCGCCTGTCCGCGCCAAGAACGTTAGCGGGCTGTTCGAATGTAAGTTGATCCCACACAAGCACGATAAGAATGGTTCACGCGAGTGCACACTTGCTTCACTCCGCGCCTAATACCACAGCAGGTCAGACGTGCTATGATCGGTAACTGACTGCGATTCCTTTTCTAGACAGCGAAACGTCTAAAAGTCTTCAAGCGATAGTGCCAGAAACGATTTCAATCTCACCGACTGGACATGTACTGCTCTCGCTGGATACAAGATCGCGCGCGGGACCTGGCGGAGGAGGTCGGGACGTCATTGCATGGGGCGCGAATTTGGATTACCAGCTTGGGACGGGCAAGCGCGGAAGCGTGGCGACACCCACGGTGATCCAGACGGTCGATGGCGGGCGGTTTATGCTGCAGTCGAAGCGGGCGGGCGAGGTTCGGGACATGCAGGGACAGGTATGGAAGAAGGGCGTTCAGGTCGAGCAGCGAGCGGTCGCAGGATGGAATAATTCGGTAGTATACTGGCAGGTGTGCTGATTGTGCGGGCTGCGGGGGCGGGGTGGAATGAATTCCCATGTCTATTGTTACAGGCGCAGCAATGAGAATTGGGAGAAGGATTGGGAGAGCCTCAGCCTGACGACGAGGATCGGACTGAGGGACGGGGCCTCTATCAGATGCGGGAGCCGGCTCAGCTGCAGCTGCTAAAAGCCACCTCGCCGCAGCCTCGCGCCGTTGCACCTGCCCCCTTGCTTTCTCCTTCCGCTTCCTGCGCTGCAGCTCTCTCCCCTTCCTTTCCTCGAGGCCTTCGTATCTATCAAGCTGGTCTCTCTCTTCATCCGGCCAATTCCTTCCGCGTGTGCCCCCCGACGCATTCTATCTCACCATCTCATAAATAAGGCCTCCCGCCCGCGCCCGCCTTTCGACCCCCTCCCTCTCCCTATCTTCACCACCAGCCATGTCTTCTCCCATCCGAGCCCTCTCTCCAGGCTCCTCGCTCGCCTCGTACGACTTCTTCTCCCACTCGAGCTCGCGAGCCATCTCCTCTGGCGAGTCCGATGACGGCTCCTATGGCTCCGTCTCGGACGATGCCTCCTCAGATGACGACGTCCTCCTCTCCTTTTCCGACCTTTCCGCCGCCGACTTCCTCTCTCAACGCGGTGCACTCACCCCTGCCGTCTTCTCCGACGATGAGTTCGTCCTCATGAGCCGGCCCCGGAGCCCCGACTCGGATGACCTCACCAGCTCTTTCTCCGCCCTCTCCCTTAGCCAAGCGAGCCTCGGCCCCTCCCACCACCGCCGTGCGGGCTCGGGCAGCAGCAGCAAGACCGACAACGCCGCGAACGCGAAGAGACGCACCAGGAAGCGGCGTACCACCGTCCAGACGCCTGGCAACCCCGTCGCGACGACCGATGCGTCGCGCACGAAGATCCAGTCTTCAGCTTCCCCGGAGAGCCCGAAGCATCACAGCCCTTCGAAAGCAAGGAGGAAGGCACGAAGGGCCGCCGCGCGCGCCGCAGTTCAGAGCCCGAGCCCTAGCTCTGCGATTGTGGCCGGGCTCGGCGACAGGCCGATCGTGGACGACGTATCGGAGGTGGGGAGCGAGTCGCCGTACATCCACCCGGAGCTGTACCAAACCGCGCAGAGATATGTTTCGTCGTACGTACCTCTCCGCTTCTTGTTTGCTTATGCTCACTGTGATGATGTGAACTGTGGGGAATACAGCGTCCTCTCTGCTGACCCTTCAGCGCAGTCGAACATGCCCAAGCTTGCTTTCCTCCAAGCACTCATCATCGAACTTGGGCTCTACTCCCCCATCTACGACGAGCAGACACACAGCGCGGAGTACCCGTCGCTCCCGAACTCGATGCGCGCCGCAAAGGCGCTGCTCAAGTCGCAGGTCTTCCTGAACATCCGTGACTACCTCGCCGTGCGCTCGCAGGGCATCGATGCCCTCCGCAGCGTCATGCATCCCAGTCGCACCGCGCTCCTGCGCGAGATCCGGGCTGGGAAGCGTGCCCCCGTCAAGTCCGTCAAGGAGAGCGGGCTCGACGTCTTCCTCGTCACTTGCTACCGGTGAAGCAGCAATGTTTCGCCGTTGAAGCCACATACGGTCAGGCGAAAGTCTGAGCGTATGATACGCGCACAGAGCCCCCCTGCGTGCCGTGCGCCAGGCCTGAAGAAGGCCTTGTATCTAGGACTACGCCCCACTTCCCATCGGACCCGACTCTATTCACAGGCCCTCTCCCTGTCTCTTTCTTTTCGATACTCTTTGAGGCTCGCGGTGTCTCTATCGCGCCCATGTGCATCTATCTCGCCCTCGCCCTTCCTTTCTCCCCCTCTATGCGCTAGTCTATCCTTAATGACTCCGTCTCCACCCCTTTCCAGCGGCAGGATAGGTGGCGGTCTATCCTGCCGCTCGGTGTACTATTAATGTATAACTGTCCTGTCTCGCTCTGTGCGCCATTCCCTTCATTGTTCGTGTACCGATGTGTTGTTGTTCTTCCGTGTATCATGCTGCCACCCCTCCTTGCCTTCGGTCAGATAGCTCTCGTGTTGATTTACCCCATACGTAGATATGATGTACGATATCCGTAGATGTTGCTTATATCCATTCCCAGTACCGTTTTCCTCGCACCTGAATGCGGATAGCAGATGCTAGGGCATCCATCGACAGTTCAGTTGGACATCCTGGCGACGGATGACATGTGACAGTTAGTAGCTCGATAGGTAAGTATCCAAGAAGCTCAGGACGTCCAGTGTTGGTGCACAGTGACATCGGTCGCGCTCGCGAAACTCCGGAGGCAATGTAATCCACAACTACACCAATCCATTGAACTGTGCTATGCATCAATCAGGTATACCATAGCAAAGCGGGCAATAGTGCACACTAACTAGACTGTAGCATGTAGTATGGATCCGCCCACCTCATACACTACAAAGACTACAGCACAAGAGTCGGATGTGATCGCTAGTGGGGTGAAGGGGTAGGACAAGAGATATAGAACGTAACATGGACTGTGACGAAGCAGGGGAGGGGTATATAGACGGATGTTGGTGACAATCAAGAAAGTGTCTCTCTGGCAGCTCTCGGAGCGAGACAAACCGAACGAAATCACCACGCAACAATGTCACAACAGGCGGCTTAGGCCGCCTGCGCGCCGGCGAGCATAAGCTCGTTAAGACCGACGAAAGCCTGGTTAAGTTTGCCAATCGCGTTCGGGCCGGTGGGGGTGGGTGCGGCCGTGCTGGACGTGCTGGACGTGGACGAGGACGTCTTGCTGGTGCTGGACGTAGAGTGGCTCGTGGACGACGGAGTGAAGGACGTGGACGGCTTGGAGGACGTGGACGTCTTCTTGGTTGTCGTCGTCGAGTGCTTGGTGCTCGTCGTCTCCGGTTCCGGCTCCGGCTCCTTGTGCGTGGACGTCGTCTTGGGCGCCTCGGGTGTCCAGGGCTTCCAGGTCGTCGTGGGTGGGGTCCACGGCTTCTCAGTCGTGGTCGGCTTGTCGTCGCCACCGTCGCCCTCGTCGAGGAAGTGCCAGGAGGCGGAGAGGACGCCCTCGTCGGTGGAGGCGAATGCCTTGAAGAGACCCTCGGAGAGGTCGAGACCACCGTCACCCGGACAGCCGGGGCACTAGAGCGAGATGAAAGACTTTTTCATGGGTGTCTTTAGCAAGAAACGACGTACCTCATCCATGATCGTGGCAGTGAGGGTCTTGCCTTTGTACGTGATGGCAATGGGGCGGAAGCAGTTGGGACCGGGGTATCCCTTGCCGTACATCTGTTCAAGGCGATGTGAGATCAGCGTGTTCGCCAACTCGGCCGGCAACACTCACGGGGCTGTTCAGTGCGACGATCTAGGAATGGAGATCAATCATTGCGGGGATTCATGAGGCTGTCCGTACTCACGTAGTCGCTGGGGACGTTGTACTTGCCACATGCGCCGCTGTGAGGGGGCGTCGACTGTGAGGGGGGCTGACAGTATAGGTGGACTTCAATTAGATACTCACAGACCGACTTCGTAGTAGGTCAGCCGCGCGTTGTTGTAGGTCTGGCCACGGCGGTGAAGTGTGTGCTCAACAACCTCGGTGACATTGGCAACGCTGTTCTGCGCGGCAGCAATGGCCTCGTGGCGACGATGGGGGACAGCGCCATGAGAGGACGCAAGCGTGGTGTAGGGAAGGGCGAGGGAGAGGAGAGCAAAGCCCAACAGAGAGGAGAACATTTTCTAATCGGAAAGTATCAGCGGGTTAGATTATGCCGAGATGGCTGGGTTGAGCTGGGATAAACAAGGAGCGTGAAGGAGAGTGAGTGTCGAGGGAGGTACGGCCCCGGGAACTTGGAAGACAGTCGAAAGCTGGCAGCTGGCGGAAAGGAAGAGACGACGAGATGAGATGGAGCCGTCGCCGCGCTTCGCTTCGTAACTGTTTGTCCCGCGCACAACAAACAAACCCCCGAACTCTTCGCTGCCGCAACGGCTTCTACTCCCCGTCCTCCGTCTTCGTCCCGCTCCCTTCATGCAGGTGCTCAATTGGATGATATCCGGTGGCGGCCGACTTCCCATGTCGCTATGCACAGGAGCAGGAGCAGTAGCACACCCTTTGAGACTGAGCTGTGCACCGGCGAGAATACAAGAGACATCACGGGCTCCATTACTGCCGCTCCGCGTGTTCCACTCTGCTCGCGATTACATACATGCTGATTCGATTCCACCCCGGGCGACAAGATGCTAGAGACCTGAGGTTCGTGAACGTGCTGAAGTCGTCAGATACACCAGCGCTGCTGACAATTAATTCTACTTCTAAGTTCTATCTATCCACAGCATGCACGTACTTAGCAGTGAACACAGCGGATCAAAGTATCGTGAAATGAACCTTGAGCTTGTTTGCAAACGGCGCTGGCCACGAACACGCTCTTGGATAAAGTATACGCTCACGGTTTGCAATGGCGGTGCTCCAGGCGGCAAATACCAAAAACGCGCGAACTCCGAGTCAAATCGGAACAATGTCACGGTGAACGCACGAAAACGACGGTCTCACTCAGACGTTTCCCATGCAACTGCCTTCATAACTTGGCACGTACCGTTTTATATTGCCTATAAGCATCCGTAAAAAAAACCTTCCGGGTAAATATTGGATATGTTTTAATGCACTTTCTGGAATACATGCGCGTTCGAACTTGCCCGCGGGCTCGTACTTGTATCGACTAGACTCGACTTCATGTGTCCTCTTTCTCTCCACATAGGTGCTCGTTTTACACTATTCGTATAGTTTAGATGCTTATCTGACAGTTGTTCTCTGACATACCATAGGGGTCCAGGACTCTCTCATCGATGCCGCCGTCCTATATGTCCCGATAGTCAGAGCCTGCGGGTAATCAGTTGGCATGCTCTGACTGGTAGGTCAATTGACACCCCGAACGTATCAGTCCTTGGTATCCTTACACACTCTCAGGCGTCACCCGACGTCACATATCCGGCCCTTGACAAGATGCATTCGTCCCACATCATATAGCCGACCCTGTAGCACCGTATCCCATTTCATCCACAACTGGTAGTTCCTGGAGGTCACTTAGGGGTGAGCACGGAGCCTCCACATGTCCAATCGTATCATCGAAATCTGACAACTCTATGCAAATATGGTCGCACCACCCGTCCGAGATTGTGAAATAGCTGAAGAACATCGTTACTATTGGGCCATGGTTATCTGCATCTATCCAGTTCAAGTGTCTGGTGATCAAATATCGTACGGTCACGATTCCAAGACGCCAACCCCATGGTGGTCAACTGACCTCTATCTCACCCTGTTTGATACATGTGTTCACATTTGAAGATATCCAAGCCAGTGCCACTCCCAATGGCGACCACTGTGTTGTTCTATGAAGTACTTCGACGGCTAGCCTGAGAAGTCCTATATAGCTCTGTGCATAATCAGCAGCTCGACCATCTTCCACAGCCTTCCTCAATGCCTGGCGATGTGCATTCGCGTCCCGCAAGAGGTCCTAGAACATATGATAGACTTCACTGCACAGGACCCCACACAGGACCCCACAGTCTACGGCACATTCTGTGCCTTGTCGCTGACATCCCGCCGATGCCTCCCGAGAAGCCGTTGCCACCTGTTCCACCACGTTGTCCTTCGTACAGGCTCCCAGATCGCAAAATTTGCGGACTGTATTGCAGACGAACCTCATCTCGCCACCATGGTAGTTGTGGTCACGGTTGCGCCAAGACCACCCGGGTTTATCTCCTTCCTCCCACTGCGCAAGCTGACGGGAGTCAAGCATGTAAACATCGGTGTGGATTGGACAAAGTATCCCCCATTGTATGCGGCGCGTATGACGTGCTTTACGCTCGTACGTCACCTAAAGCTCGCCGGAACTACCTTTCGGGACCTCGCCGACTTCATACGACTAGTCCGGGCGTTTCCAGAACTATATACCCTGGAATTGACCTCCGTAGCTTTCGAAAAGCAACATGTATCCCCGCGCAATACACTATCGAGGGGCGTCTCGCGCAAATTAAGCAAGGTGCATGTTACAGTGAGGTCAGAAGCCACCCCAATATTGCACAAATCACTAACTCAGTTATCAGCAGAATCTACTTGCACTGGACATAATGCAAGGCCTTGGGTTCACTGTCATGCCACAAACACTACAGATTGTTCAGTCTACCCTGCGTGAGTGAACATTCCATAGAACAATGTTCAGCATAATCTCAGTGGTCAACAGCAAACATAACAGATCACATGTTCGTACTCAAGTGCTGTTCGCATGCAAGACACCAGGAACTTGATCTATTTCTGTCTCTCGATTATGCCCGCATCATCTATGAATTGCCTCAAACTATACCTTATGGTTCTCAGTCGCTTTCCACCTTTCTCATTTGCTGTATTGGCACAAAGTATGGACAGTCTGTCCATGATCTAATTGATAAATCTACGGATGAAGGTGCGTCTTTTGGCGCTGTGGCAAGTTCCACCTATTCATTTCTCCAAAGGACCTCTAGAGTGTATTCATTGGCCATTGGCATGGAGGCTTCTATTTTACACATCCAGCCCATTTGAGCCAGAGCTTGTGCTTCTTGATGCCTCTGAAGAAGAAGCTGTGGTTGAAAATGCACACACAAGGAAACCCAGGGATACTTCTCCCTCAAATAATGGACAGGCCCTTATGCTACACAAGCGGAAACGTGGGTGTTCACCAAGTACGATGTACAAGAAACACCGCAGCGCATCTCCGCAGAGCTCTCATACTCAACATCACGTAGCTTCCCTCATCCCGGATCCCCACCCATGGCGTTCATATCCATGCGTCAGACGCCCCTTCATTGTCACGACTGATCGGGGACTCTGGTGCAACTACTCCATGCCACTGACATTTGGAGGCGAAGAGACTGAGATACCTCGGCCTCCGAAACGCCCAGCATCCTCTGCTTTCACTGATACTCCCAGCTATCAACCTAACCATCATCCTGCTCGGGATTTGTGCTACCATATATCAAAAAGATCACGCCATGCACTAGTAGGGAAAGAGTCGCAAGCAATAGAGAGGTTCACAGCCGATCTCCAGGGGCGGATGGCACGGTGCCGCCGCAGTGGGACAATGCAGAATATACCGACGTCCTGGACACACAAAGCTACTCGGGGGTGTGTGGAGGAGGCGCAACCAGGCAAGGGTCCAATACACTTGCAGGGTGGACACGGAGTCGGTGGACAGTCTCGAGCCTCGAGCAACCGCCGGGAGTTGCTTTACCTCAGCGACCTTATGATGCCCAAGGGACTCCCGCTGATACATTTGCCAAAAACATGGATACTCACGTTCCTTAATGAGGACTCCAACCCCGACTGTATGGGACTGCCGACCACGACACGTCTCTCGTGCTGCACCATTCAGTCACCATCTGAACTACGCATCTGCGGCGTTACCCTACCCTTCAGACTTCTTCAATTGTTTCAGTCCATAACGCTCACGTGGACTGATTTGGGTCTCTGTTAGGCATTGTCTAACTGCTATCAGTATGGACACTTCGCCGCCGCTGGAGTTTCACCATATAGACGGCTCTTCTGGCTTGAATGGACCTTCTTTTAGACCCTCTGAGAATCTCAGCTCTGATTTATCTCCTAGAATTCATCGTCACGGATACATACTGGCATTTGCAATCAGATTCTTCAACTTGACTACTACTAGAGGCTAGATGTACAAGGCACAATCTCTTCTGACTATATACCAGACCTTCCAAAGTCCGCAAAACTTGCTTTGCGGCTGATACAGTGGACACTGGTGGGGTGGGGCATAACGGAGGTCTGGTGAGATGCGTATATGGGTGATACTTTAGAGTCACTCGAGACGTGCAATACGCCATCAACTCGAAGCACCCAGCCGGGAACTAACCGTGCAGTTGATATCAGTAAACAGGCCAACAAAGGAACCGAGGGAATACAGAAAGGATACCCAGGAGCCGAGGAGATACGAGGATTTATAGACATCTATAGACAATCTAATTTGCCAGAAACTATATGTACACGTACACTCGAGACGCACGGGTCGGATATTTGGATGGATTCCCTGGAGTGTTGATATCAGCGCAGTAGCTACGACATGGACGAGAAATGCTCATCTCAGCAACTTCGTCACCGCATTGGCGAGAGATCTGTGTCGTCGCGCGCAGGATATGTCAACGAGGATGAATGGAAACACAGTCGTGTAACTGGATATCTGGATGCAGCAAGCCCACTCAAAGGCGGATGGCACGACACATGATTGACAACGTGCGACACCGGATATCGATAAGACAATAGCCACAGTTATCATGATACGTACGAGACACATGTATACAAACGGAGACGACAATGCACGGGTTAACACAGATGTTTAAATGAGCCATCAACGCCGCAGTCGCTGCGTTCTATTGGGCGTCGTCGGACCCAAACTCCAAGCCGACCAGTTGGATGACGGCAAGGTTGAACTGGTTGATGTTGCCGTTGTCGAATGACGTGACAGTCGGGGCCGCGGCCGTCGACGTGCTGATGGTAGTCGCGGACGTCTTAGTGCTGGTCGGAGTCGACTTGCTGGTTGTGGTCGATTTGCTGGTCGTAGTCGACTTGCTTGTCGTAGTGCGTTTAGTCGATGTAGTCGTAGGCTCCTGCTTGCTGGTCGTGGTCGTGTGCTTCGTCGTGGTCGTAGTCTTGGGTTCGGGCGCGGGCTCTTCCGAACCAAACAACCAGCTGCCATACGCGACGCCCTGGTCAAAGCCGCCGGGGACAAGGTCGAGGAAAAGACTCGGCGAAAGATCAATGGCGCCATACGGGCACTCGACGCACTGAGCGGACGCCAAGCCAGTGTCCGGTGGTCGGGTATTTTGAGTTCTGAGAGGAAATCGGTATCGGGAGGTGGCAGTGAAGACGCACCATGTCCGTGATCTTGGCCTTTACCGACTTTCCCTTGTACGAGACAGTGATCGGTTCGTAGCAGTGCGAGCCCCCGTCCCATTGCTGCAGCAATCATCTCCGACGTTAGCTGAAGAATAGCGGTGATAGAAGCTCCATCTACGAACGTGGGTGTTCAGAGCGGCGATCTATATATGATGTTTGTCCACAATCAATTCAAGAGGTCGAAGGAAGCGGGACTAATAGGAGTCTAGGACGTACGAAATCACTGTCTTGGTCGAATCCACCACAGGCATTTGTACCAGCGTCAAAGAAGGTTAAACGAGTGTTCTCGAAACGCTTTTCGAAGTGGGCGTCACGCTCGGCGATGTCGAAAGCATGATGACGACGTCCAACATCTAATCTTTTGTGCCCATGTGAGCTTGGGTCGGCCGAAACAAGAGTAGAGACCAGAGCGAGAAGGAGTGTGGCGCGAGAACGAGCGGCGAAGGGTAACATGGCTCTAGATCTGGTAAAGACCGGTGTCGGCGGGGGCCTGAGACTCTTGCAGGGCGATGGCGAACGAGATATGTAGTTGAAGCAGAAGACGAGATTAATGTACGGTGGTAGCAAAAGGAGCGTTGACCTTTGGGTGAACCGGAGCTGGACGTGTTTGTCCTGGCAACGTGCATTTGTATATCATAAGCGGCTGGTGCCTGACAAGATGAACAACACTCGGCGCCTACGTCATTCGATCTACACCGGATTTACATAGCGTGCAGATCCTCCTCGTCCCAATACATATGTACCCTGCATCCTGCGCCAGACAAGTCAGAGGTCGTACTCGCCAATACGAGCATTTGAGCTTGCGACAAGATTGCGGCAGCAAATTGGATACCGATCTGCACAGTCGTAAAGCGGCTAAGTATAATGGATGCCTTTTCCACTTCAGAGGGACAAGTCGAATGGAGATCAGTGGGACCTAGCAGGAAAGTACTCGATGAAACATGACTTAGTCTGACCCATGAGCTTGTTTTACTTCCATGCGATCGGCGGTGGCGGGGGAACTTCTCACAGCAGCAGCCACACTAACCTACCCTCGGACAATCCAGTATAAAGTATCGTCCTACAGCGGCCAATAACACCTGCCTTGCCACCTACTGCTGGGCACACTCAGTTCATTAGTTGTCACATATCATGACCAGCGTACAAGTCAAGCTAAAGCCTAAGACCGATGGATATCATGTAGGCACGGGCAAAGGCGTAGTACACATTGGAGATGCGACGGTGCTTCAAGCGTCATCAGAAGCCGCGAATTGGGCCTCGGTCAGACCGACTAGCTGCAGCAAGGCCAAGTTAAAGGAGTTGATGTTGCCCTTGTCAAACGACGTGACAGTCGCGGTGGGGGCTGAGAAAGTGCTCGTAGAGGGGGAAGCCGGCCGCTCCTCGGTAGTGCTGGTAGCGGGCTTAGTGGTAGTCGTCGTCTTTGTGGACTTCGTGGTCGGCTCCTCCTTGTGCGTGGTGGAGGTGTGATTTTTCGTCGTCGTTTCCTTCTTAGGAGTAGGCTTGGGCTTCTCCTCCTCCTCATCGTCAGAGTCCTCCTCGTGGGACCCACCGCCACCTCCGCCGCCGTCGCCGCCGAACCACCAGCTACCGTAAGCCACACCTTGCTCGTAACCACCAGGTACGAGGCTAAGGAAGAGACCCGGAGAGAGATCGATGGCGCCGTACGGGCACTCCACACACTAGGTGTCCGCCGTCAGTCACCCTGATTCCTCTGGCATGGTACGATGATCACGCACCATATCGGTGATCTTGGCTTGCCTGGTTTTGCCATTGTATGTGATGGTTATCTCGTCATAGCAGTGCGAACCACCAGCCCATTGCTACAAAAGTGATTGCTTTTAGAGGACAGCCATGTCAGTTCTGAGGACATATAACTGACATGAGTGTTCAGGGCAACAATCTATAGGTCCTGTCACTCAGGCTGACCAAACCCTCGGAATATATGAGACCGGACGTACAGCATCGTTCTCGTGATCATATGAGCCACAAGCATTGATACCGGGGGCAAATAGGGTGAAGCGGGTGTTGTCGAAACGCTTCTGGAGGTGGACATCGCGCTCGGTGACGTTGAGAGACTGAGTGGGGATATTAACAGCGTGGTGACGACGACCGCTGACGCCGTGCTCACGAGAGCCTTCGGCGGAAACAAGAGCAGAGGCCAGAACCAGGAAAACGAGCGTATCACGGAAGGAACGAGCGAACATAACGAAAAGCTGCGTAAGGACTGGTGGACAGGTAGGGCCTGTGGCTCTTGTGGAGAAAGGGAGACGTTAGAGACTGATATCAGACATGTACTGTTCTTACTTTTGAAGAACGGAGAGACATGATATTAGGTTGATGGTATGTTGGCAGATGGCTGTACGCGTGTGAGCCTGAGTCAGACTCACCTAGTGAGTGTGCCCTGACTGTGCCCCCGTGACCGCGTTTATGACGCGTGCTGTGTGCCGCGCGCCTGCATCACTTGTCTTCCACCTTCTCGCCACCCGGTCACGGTCTCCTCTTCTTTGCCAGTCTGTGAATCTGCCACAAATGTCTCGACCTTTCCCTTGGCTTCGCGTGACGATGTCCACTGTTGGCGGTACGTACCTCCTCCGTGCCCCTGTGCAATCCCACTCAGGAAGTGTCTCTTCACCTGCTCCCGGCCAGTCATCGGCCTCGGATATGTAATTATGAAAGGTATGTCTTCCTCTATCCTAACTTCTCCTGCTTTCGCTGAATCCCGTGGAATTTTCGCGCGTGTGACTGCAGCTACAACGCCGACACCAGAGCAGACCTATGCTGTGAGTCCTCACTCCCAATCTCCCACACGCTCTTTCGTAATACCACGCACAAATCGCCATACCCACCACTGCGATCAGCGCCTGTGAGGAGCTAGAACCAGATGCATATAAGCGGGCATAATGAGGCAGTTTGCCACCTGTCATCAGTGGGAAACCCCTCGAATCAATTGACTGAGTGACTGAGTTCCGGAATTGGATTCCGTAGGCCATGGCTCCAGACCTGCGCAGAAAGGTCGATGCAATCCGTGCGGCAAGACTAGCGAAGGAGAATGCGACGAAGCAGCAAGAGGCTGCGCAGGTGCGTCCTCGTTATATTCCTCTCTTGCGCAGCAACTGATCGGCATCCTGGTGGCAGCTGAATGACCCGGACTCTCAGAAACCTGTGTGGGCGGACAGTTCGCGGTCATGAAAGGTTTCCTATATTCTGCAAGCCCCCAGCCCTTGTATCCTTCTGACCTATATGCACTGGCGCACCCAATTCCTAGCACGAAGAATCACGGGGATCCTTCCAGTCGGCGAGTTCGTATTCACGCCTGGATTGTACTGCACATCATTATACACAGGATATACTAGTAGTAGGGTTACACAACCGTACGAAGATACAGCGCCTGAACTGCAGTGACACAATACGGTAAGATGGATAGACTACGGAGCGAACCATTACCCTGCTCGGAGCAGTCTAGTTGTCCCGGGTGTTACAGTAAGGAAGGAGCGACAGTCAAAGTGCAATGTAATCCCAGGAGGATAAATAAAGCGACGAATGTAAGCGCAAATTGCCTGAACAACTTGACAGGTGCCGGCAACTGAGGGTCTAATTGAACCACCATCGGCCGTGAATGACACCCTCGTCCAGGGGCGCAAGGTGGGCGAAGAGCGGACGCGAGAGGTCGGCCTCTGCTTCGTTACATCCAGGGCACTTGAAGTGGCGTCAATCGTAGTTTCCGTGCCAGGAGCAGAACGAAAGAAATGTAGGACATACCTCGTCGGTCACTTTTGCTTGGACTTGCTTCCCCTGATAATCGACGGTCACCATCTTCCCGCAGTGAGCACCATTGTTGTAAAGCTACATAACCGTTAGCCGATGGAAACATCTATACAGTGACTTGGGAAGACTACCTTCGGACTCAACGCGATGACCTGTTGAGAGTCTCCAGTCAGTACGCAGAATCACGGCCAACTTCCGAGCGATATGTACTCACATAGTCCGAGTCAGAATCATACCAGCCGCAGGCGTTCTGGCCCGCGTCATAATAAGTGAGGCGGGCATTGTCAAAACGCTTCTTTGAGGCGGATCCGCCTTTCGGGTGACGTGCAGTGAGGACGTGCGACCCCGAAGTCGGCGCGGCGAGAGTCAGAGTGTTGAACAGCGCGAGAAGGCCGAAGAGGGCGAGGAGCAGAGAGCGACTGGAGTTGGACATTTTTATACTTAATACGGTATGAGTCTAGAGGGCGTGGGAGTGCTTGCGCGAGAAAGTAGCAGGAGCAAAGCAGAGCAGGTAAAGAGCGACGAGCGACGAAAGTCGAGGAGCTTGAGGACGAGGGCGCAGACGGGTCTGGCGACGGTGTCGACAGGTTGATGACGACGAGGCGAGGATGGCAAGAGGAACGGAACGGCATAGACGTTATATAGCAGGCTGACCGTCTTCACAGGCCTGGACGCCCGGAGCCCCAGACGCTCGGTTGCGCTTGTGCGGGCCAGGGTCGAATTGATCTCTGAATCGCTTCAAACCTCCGGGGAAGCAGAAATCGGTTTGGGCACTGCTGGGCAGCATGATGTCGGATGTTCGTGTGGCATGTGCGGCTTCGGAACGCCATTCTGGGGATGCCCCGAGGAAGGGCTATTAAATGGCGGGCGGGGCCGCTCTAGTCGGCCGAACGGCTACATCGCGCTGCCAGTGCCACGTAAATGCGCGAGATCCGAGGCGCTGAAATATTACGCAGAAGAAGGTTATTGTCAGTGTTAACAGGCGGGTCGAAGCCATGGGTGGGGTTGCATACGGTTCTGTTCTTGGCAAGTATAGTACTGTCTCCGAATCCGAAATCGCCATTCCGTGTCGCTCGGTTGGCTCTATGGTGGAGCTAGGCAAGACGTTTGACCTGGGTCGGTTTGAAGATTTACAAGTTCGCCAAATTTTTTCTACTTCCCACTACGGCGAGCAGATCGCCGTAAAATGACGTGAGTAGTGCGCATACTGACCATGATTCTGGGACGATCTTGGGCGGTACGGAGACACGGGATGTGCCAAGCAGTCCGCATGACGGAAGATTCAAGAACGTGTTCAGCAAATCGCACAAACACGCCGGGATACTTATTCTCCGGATCCTTGGTGTTGATGTTGCAGGTTCAACCAAATGATCGCTGTATGAAGTAACGTCACTCTACAACCCACCGCCGACATGGCCGAGCATAAGTACTGAGCAGCGACTGGGAGTACGCAGCGGGATGTGTAGACCATGACCGCGACGGCGGCATCGGTCCAGGACTCCAAAGGCATCCCGGTACATGCGCTCTGCATGGCACCTTGAAAATGATACGTACTGTTCGGTCGACTGGCATTCAATCTGGAAGTGATCTTGAGATCTTGAGAGAGCGACTCGGTTTGCGGACGCTACTTGACATGTGCATGATCATTGCTTAGTAGCACTGAGTCTCCGAGTGACCGAGTCACACTAATCAAGCACTACTCGGTCACGGCGCGTGACACCGGTCATTCAGATACTTAACCTCCCTAACACGAGTCGCAGATTCCGCGTACGTCCTCTAGATGCTGTTGCTGTTGAATATTGGATTGTGTCCCTCTACGATGGGTCTGCGCGCATACTAATGACGACACAATAGGTTAAAGGTGGGTGTCACGCGGTCCTATGTCGGGTTTGGCCGAGGCGTCGGCCGTATCGGCGTCAACCCACTGGTCTGTGACGACAACCTGCATCTGGCGGTGTCTGTCTGCTCGAGACTCGTCTTTTGCCCCTTCGACAACCACTGACTGGTTTCTGCATCCCCCTCTCATACTTTCAAGATGGGGAACAGTACTTCGTCTGGCCGCGGCCACCACGAAGAAACAGTAGATTTCGGGTATCTCACCCCACAGGGGATCTACACCGGACCACGAGACTGGAATCAGGCAGTTGTCACACAGCTCATAATCGAACGCAAGCTCGCCCCCTTCTACCGGCCGCTGGAGGACTACGATGAGAGCTGGGACGACGAGCAGATACTTGCGGCGCGCAAGGAGCCTCCAGAACCGGAGGGCGGTGAGCCCTCACGCGCCGAGTCAGTCAATTCCGCATCTACCAGAGGTCACACCAAACGCCCCAGCGCTGCGAAGGAGCCTTCCCGCCACCCCGAGGCGGCGATATACCGAGGAGCAATAGAATGCCCTATATGCTTCCTGGTGCGTCCCGATGTCTCGATGCTCGTCTGTCCCGCTGTGTTCATGTAAGTATGCGGGCGCGTAGTACTATCCATCCAACATCAACCGTTCACGATGTTGCGACCAAGCCATCTGCACGGAATGTTTTGTACAGATCAAGAGAGTCGAACCTACCACGACTCATGTCGTCTCAGAACCCGCCGCTTGTCCATATTGTGTCCAGGATAACTTTGGCATCGTTTACACGCCGCCGCCTTGGCGTACTGGGCTTGGGAGCGAGGGCGCGGTACGCATAGAGCTTCTCCATCGGATCCTCCCTTACCTGTAACTGACTGCCACCCGTCGGCTTCGTAATCGCAGACGCCGCCCTCATGGCCTGACTCACCGAAGGCGACATCAGACGCGCCCGGCAACTCTTCCATGAAGCGCCGGAGAAAGAGCTTCGGACATAACGATCCCGAGGTTGTCACTGTCGGTGGGTGTGGTCACGTTCGATGTATTCTTGCGAGTGCTCATGCGGTGTGAAGATCATATTCATCCCGATTGGGAGGCGAAGTTGGCGGCGGTACGCGCTGCTGTTGCTCGGCGTGCCAACAGGCGCATCATCATGCGTCAGGTCGGCGATAGGCTCATCCCTATCGGGGTTACGAGTGGTCGTGTGCATACAATCCCGGCGGAGGAGGGCGGTTCCGAGAATGTTGAAGGTAGCGGAGAGCGCGGGAGTCGACGGCGGAGGAGGCACCAGAACCAAGACATCAATCAATTCCTTGGGACAGTGGGTCTTGGCGGACAGGATCTTGAAGAGGTATGTTGGTTATTGTATGACGTCAATTGGAGAAGACCTGAACTCTATTTGCAGATTATGGTCATGGAGGCTATGCGGCTATCACTGCTGGAACATGAAGCTCAGCAGCGGCGACAGAAGGAGGAAGAGGAGAAGAGGCAGAAGGAGGAAGCGGCTGCAGCTGCGGCAAACGGAGTCGATGCGGCTCAGGGTGAACACTCTGGCGGGAGATCGTCCGAAGCTGCTCCTTCAATAGAGCCGGCTGTTCCTCCTGCGCTGGTACCTTCAGACAGTTCTGCATCACAATCTGGTCTTCAAGCCGATTCACTGCCCCGGTCAGAGTCGTTGACACCTAGCATTGTCCGCGCATCGTCTCCGAGCCCCTCGCGACATCTCTCTCCATCTTCAGACCCTGTCAACTGCAGCTCACAGGGTGGTCGAAGTAGTGGACGGTCGACGCCATCTTCTCCACATGGTGTCATCAGTGCTGCCGTCCTCAGCGCTGCCTCCACTGCCAGCGCCGTTGCCAGTCCCAGTCCCGAGCTTGAACAGTCTCCATTACAAAGCGAGCCTACAGAGACTGGCTCGTCTTCCGCTTCCGCTCCTACAGGTTCTCAGACTCCTTCACCGGTCGTAGTGGACAGCGAGCCCGCACATGCGGACACGTCTTCAGACGATCAGACAACAGATCGACCAGTCCTGGACAACGCCCCATCCTTCGGATCTTCAGCTGCCCCTTCCACTTACGACGTTCTTCCATCTTCGCCTGAATCCACGGTGTTGACCAAGCCATTAGTGGATATTGCCACGCTCCCAACGTCTGCCTCTGATGGTGAACCCGGCGCGTCTACTGCCAATTGACCGGCTCCACGACTTTCGGATGTGTACACAGTTCCCAGTACCTTTCGCATGTGAGTCTGCATAATCAAGGGGGCAATATATCTCAATGCTCATCCGTCAAAGGTTCAGTACTGCTGTTTTTTTCAGCTCACTAGACCTACAATCATCTGCCTCTTTATCCATCTTCACGGACGTTCGCTCCATCATCTTGATGCTCTTCGCGTCTCCTGTCCACTCTCGGTAATGATGATTGTGCGCACAGCTGCACTATCGCAATGTCTTCACACAGCATGTTCCGTTCCCGCTCGGCCATCCTTATTTAGTGCGCTGTATTTTGTACCATTCTCACCTCTCACGTATGTCGTTGTATAGATTCTCCGTCCGCGTCATGTCGCTATGTATAAATGTCAGTAATGGTTGATCGCGGGTACAGCACGTTGAGGCTTTCTGAATGAATGTCCGCCTTGGACCCAATTTCATTGGCTCATTGCGACGCAGTGACTAGAAAACTGTCCGACTGTGGGAGCACGGTGGCGCACGCACACTCACGAGACGATAGACTTTGGAGGATGTACCCACGACCGCGATGCAGTACCTATGCGTCTACCCACAGGCGACTGAGCTCACACGCGAGATACACGTCGACTGTGCGTTCACAACGCGAATTAACGAGGGAGACTCTCAGACGAGGGAGGAGAACATGCTCGAACGAGGTGAGGTGGGAGGCTGTGAAGCCGGCAAGTTGGCCCGACGGGAATTTGCCACGTCAGCTAAGCGCGGGCGTCTGCTCATATATTGGCGCCTCTGAGGAGTGACCTCTCCAAAAGTTCGAGGCCGCGCACACTGTTCTATTTCTTCTCTGGCACGCACTTTCCGTCACCGCTCGCTCTCTTACACATAGAGCCCTCCGCCTGGCGACATGGACGCCCCGTGGACGAAGACCGGAGAGGAAGTCTTGCAGCATTTTGGTGTCGACCAGACCCGCGGTCTGACGTCGGACGCTGCTGCTAAGCATGCTGAACTTTACGGAAAGAACGGTACGTGAACCGCTATTGCGTGCTTTGATCGACCACTCACGCTTGCGACTACCAGAGCTGCCGGAAGACCCTCCAACCCCACTTTGGGAGCTCATCCTAGAACAGTTCAAGGACCAACTCGTCCTCATCCTTCTCGCGTCCGCCGTCGTCTCGTTCGTGTTAGCATTATTCGAAGAGTCTAGCGAAGGATCAAGTTGGTGGGGCGCGTTCGTCGAGCCTCTTGTCATTCTCCTTATCCTTGTCGCCAACGCGACTGTCGGTGTAATCCAGGAGACCAACGCGGAGAGGGCTATTGACGTCAGTAGATATGCTCTGTGCGGATGCATTTTTGGCGCGTCTGACATTCCCACAGGCCTTGAAGGAATACTCTCCTGATGAAGCGAAGGTACTTCGGGATGGTGCATGGACGCGCATTCATGCCTCCGAGCTCGTCCCCGGAGACATCGTTTCCGTCGCGGTCGGCGACAAGATCCCCGCGGACTGTAGACTGCTCTCTGTGACCTCAACAAGTATTCGTGTTGACCAGGCTATCCTCACCGGAGAGAGTGTCAGTGTTAGCAAGTCTGTCGAGCCGGTTGCGGACACTAGGGCTGTGAAGCAGGACATGACGAACACTCTATTTTCGGTGAGTGACGCGCATCTTCCTCTACAATCGTGCGGCGCGTTGAACATGTCCGCTAGGGTACCACTGTTGTGAACGGCAAGGGAACTGCTGTCGTTGTATTCACCGGCGAGAAGACCGCGATTGGTGACATTCACAAGTCTATCAGCTCCCAGATCAGCGAAAAGACCCCCCTGAAGCGTAAACTCGACGACTTCGGTGACATGCTAGCCAAAGTCATCACCGTCATCTGCGTTCTCGTCTGGATTGTCAACATCCGTCACTTCTGGGATCCCTCGCACCACGGCGTGCTCAAGGGTGCAGTGTACTACTTCAAGATTGCTGTTGCGCTCGCCGTCGCCGCTATTCCTGAGGGCCTTGCTGCCGTCATCACGGCATGTCTCGCTCTCGGCACGAAGAAGATGGCTCAGAAGAACGCGATTGTTCGCAACCTCCCGAGCGTCGAGACCCTTGGCTGCACTAACGTTATATGCTCCGACAAGACCGGCACGCTGACCACTAACCAGATGAGCGTCTCTAAGGTATGTAATATCATCCTTGGGGTGCATCTGTCGCAGATTCTCATACCTGTTTGACAGTTCACTGTGGTCGACATCTCTGGAACCCCTAGGGAATTCAACGTCGAGGGCACTACCTTCGCACCTGAAGGGTCGGTAACGCCTGCTGATGGCAAGTCGTCTGCTGAAGTCCGCTCAGAGCCTCTTTTGCGCTTGGCCGAGATCAGCGCTATATGTAACGACTCGAAGATCGTCTACAATGAAGTAAGTATGCCTTGACATTGAGCGGAGAACAGAGCTAAATTGTGTCTCGGATATAGGAGAAGAACTCCTACTCGAACCTCGGTGAGCCTACTGAGGCAGCTTTGAAGGTTCTCGCAGAGAAGCTCCCTTGCCCCGACGCCGAGCTCACAAAGAATATCCCGTACCTGACTCCGGCTGCCCGTGTGAATGTCGTCAACGAGTACTACGAGCGTACGATTCCTCGCCTTCTGACCTTTGAGTTCTCTCGCGACCGCAAGATGATGTCCGTCCTCGCACAGAAGAATGGCACTGGTATCTTGTATGCGAAGGGTGCGCCGGAGTCCATTCTAGAGCGCTGCACATCTGTCCTCGTGAATGGTCGCGCGATACCCCTTGTCCCTCAGCTTCGTGACGCAATTTTCCAGAGTACCATTGCCTACGGAAGCCAGGGTCTTCGCACCCTTGCGCTAGCATATGCCGAGAACCAGTCTCTGGACCCCTCACATTACAAGGCCGAGACGACCGCGGAATACGCACGCTTCGAAAAGGACCTCACCTTTGTCTCGCTCGTTGGTATGCTTGATCCTCCCCGCCCCGAGGTGCGGGGAGCCGTCGCGAACTGCAAGGCTGCGGGCATCCGCGTCATCTGTATCACTGGCGACAACAAGGGCACCGCGGAGACGATTTGCAGGCAAATTGGTATCTTCGGCGAGCACGAGGATCTCACGGGGAAGAGCTACACCGGACGCGAGCTGGACGAGCTCAGCCCCGAGGAGAAGCTAGCGGCCGTCATGCGCGCAAGCCTCTTCAGCCGAACAGAGCCCTCACACAAGAGCCAGCTCGTCGACCTCCTGCAGAGTCAAGGTCTTGTTGTTGCGATGGTGGGTGGACGTTGAGTCGTGGACACGAAAGGACGTGGCTGACAGTCCCGCAGACTGGAGACGGCGTAAACGATGCACCTGCGCTCAAAAAGGCCGATATCGGTGTTGCTATGGGCAGCGGAACCGATGTTGCCAAGCTTGCAGCCGACATGGTGCTCATCGACTCCAACTTTGCGACAATCGAACAGGCGGTTGAGGAGGGACGTTTGATCTACAACAACACGAAACAGTTCATCCGTTACCTCAGTATGTCCTTGATATAATCCATTTCACGAGTAGTTGTTCTAACTTGAATCACCAGTCTCATCGAACATCGGCGAGGTTGTTAGTATCTTCCTGACGGTGCTACTCGGCATGCCTGAGGCCCTCATTCCCGTTCAATTGCTTTGGGTCAACCTGGTCACGGATAGTTTGCCCGCAACCGCCCTCGGCTTCAACCCACCAGATCACAGCATTATGCGCGTACCACCACGAGACAGTCGCGAGCCCATCGTTGGCAGATGGCTCTTCTTCCGATACATGGTCATCGGGATGTATGTCGGTTTCGCGACCGTCGCCGGGTACGCTTGGTGGTTCCTCTTCTACTCCGGAGGTCCCCAGATCACGTTCCACCAGCTCGTACGTACTCTCATCTTCCTACCCTTGTCCCGTGTTCGCCGTTTGAACTGACTGGATTGGGACTGCAGACGCACTTCCACCAATGCTCGGCCCTCTTCCCCGAGATCGGATGTGAGATGTTCTCGAACGAGATGTCGCGGAGCGCGACGACGATGTCGCTTTCGATCCTCGTCGTCGTCGAGATGTTCAACTCGATGAATTCGCTCTCCGAGAACGAAAGTCTGTTCAGGCTGCCGCTCTGGAAGAACCCCTTCCTCGTTGGCGCGATCGCACTCAGCATGGCGCTGCACGTCGCAATCCTGTACATCCCCTTCTTTACCGTGAGTGTCCATCCTGTACTCGGTGCGCACACCGTCTGACACGTAAATCTCCCTGTAGACTCTGTTCGCCATTACCCCTCTCAGTTGGACGGAATGGCAGGCTGTACTGTATATCAGCGCACCTGTGATCCTCATAGATGAG
Organism: Fomes fomentarius; assembly: GCA_022606135.1. Taxonomy (NCBI): domain Eukaryota; kingdom Fungi; phylum Basidiomycota; class Agaricomycetes; order Polyporales; family Polyporaceae; genus Fomes; species Fomes fomentarius. The sequence continues at coordinate 1,648,644 of JABYQN010000001.1, forward strand.
CTGTTGAAATTTGTCACTGTAAGTCTTCATCCATGATAGCAAAAGGCTCCAATGTTGACCTCTGTCGTAGGCAACATTCATCTCACCACCATCTAAGGTGAAGGTAGACTAGATGTCGATGATTATCATATCCACCTTTTAAAGGGGCAGTGTAATGACATGTAATGATCGTTGAAGGGCCAGCGATTGTGGAATCGATAGTCATACTGGTATCCTCTGTAGAATCACAACATAGCTTGTGTATTCTTGTGTATTGTGGAGCTTCCGGACCATCTCACGCTCCAATCTCATCAAAGTGAAATGTACACTAAACCGCCTCCTCTGCCAAAATCGTCGATGCTGCCCCGGTGAGGCTCGAACTCACGACCTTCCGATTGCCTTAACAGTCGGACGCTGTAACCAACTCAGCCACGGGGCACGTAGGATTTAATGCTCACTGTTATAATCCCTGAAAATTGCTGATCATTCATATATCTTTTGCTAGTGAATTCCAATTGTCATACAGTGCATAAGAGTCTGAACTGATCACCGCCAGGTTTATTTGTTCACCAATTACATACAAGTAGAAGTTGAGTATCACTCGCTCGTGCTGAATTGAGTTATCAGCAGTGCACGATCAGCGGTCTTGTGCCCTCTCATAGGGCTGGTAACCTGGGGATAGATCTGAAGAAGATGGCATAGTATGCAGGGACAAGTGTCATTCCTTCAGGAGGTGAGTTGCCGTGGTTCACGACACAGCGGCGTCGTGCGCCGGGACTCGGGAAGGTGGCGCTTCACGTACACCCGCGCTGCTCGGACGCGAGATACGTTTGCCCAGTGCAGTGGATGATCATGCTGAGTGGAGGCGGCGAGAGCCTGTGACCTCCGGTCTCGCGCGCCACGGAGTTGGCAGCTATCGACGACGTTGAACGACGGGAGGAATGGAACGCCGTCGAACCGTCGCGTCCACATATCATTCATTCATGCGGGCGGACTCGGACATGGATCGCCTGTGCACCGATTCCGTAGGGATCAGCTGGAATGTTGGACGTCGTGGTGCAGGAAAGTTGGTTGCTGGCCCGCGACGTGATCTCTGATTGAATACTTTGACCGTTGGTATGACGGCTTGAGCGGAGAGACAGGGAGAGACACTCGAAATGAATGTGTGATCGGTGTCCGAGTTGGCCTACTCGGCCTTTACGCGAGACGTTGATCAAGGGCCGAGGGTCTGGACTCTGCAAGTTGGCTCGTATATGGAGCATCTCACACTAGTGCAAACGCCTTGCTTGTTTCAATCCTAGCCCGTGCAGGTCAGAGTAGTTCATGCGTACGGTGAAAGCGCATCGATGGCGTGCATATATGGCATGAACCATTCATAGTGGGGGCGACCGACATGATGGTGCTGTCGTATACATAAGCGTGGCGTAAGTCGCTAGCTCAGTGGTTGGATGTGCGCGGACGTCGGGGGCGACGGAGAGAGCCAAGGGTGCACAGCAAGACAAGTTTGGTATGCAAACAAGCGAAGCGAGACTCCCCGCGCCCGGCAATCACTGTCCCAGATCTCGCTAGCCAGATTCAAGCGAGATGCGCCGCGCGCGATCCATCACCCTCGTCATCACGCTCGATGTGTTCCCAAATTTGATTCCGCCGACAAGACGGTCTTGTGCTCAGACTCGTGCAGCCTTCAAATTTCAGGTGAAAGAATGTTCTAATCAGCGCCGTATGTAATCGGAATATAGGGCTTGTCACGCTTCGCATCACTCGCATACGAACGTCAACGGTGACACGCAATCCTGGCATTGCGGCTGTAAACATGAGCAGGGGACGGCAAATATAGCTACTGCACGATAGCAGATGGGGACGAGATTCCACGTGAGTGCAAGGTCAAGGTCAGCAAGTACAGAACGTACAGCCTCGACAGGCCACGATGCAGTCGTCACGTTGCCCCTCCGGAGCATCTATCCTGCAACAGGGTTGGCAATGTGAGAGGCATCAAACTCAAACTCTTGCGGCACTATCAGCACCCTGAGCAGTGTGCCCATGCGCGTGTGCTGGGAGCTCCTCGGGCGGCACCACGTCGAAGCCACTGCGTCCTAGCTCCGAAGGCAGAGCGGCCGTGTCGTCCAGCGCCTCCTCGGCAAGCAGGGTCTGCGTCTCGTCTTCGTCTTCTGTCGGCGCCGTAGCGGCCCGCTCAGACGCAAGACGAAGGAAGCGCGGAGGACTGACGAGGTGGTTAAAGAGGAACTGTGGAAGAAAATCAGCGGTCTGAGATCCGGGAGCATATGGGGCGCGTGAGGATGTACTGACCGTTCCGTATCTACAATGCAGCGCCCGATGTCATCAATAAGTCTCCGTGCAGGGTCATCACACATACTACGACAGACTCACACAAGGAGGCCGAACCCGGCAAGTTGCAAAAGAGAGATGGGGAACAGGAAGACTTCCCAACCAAGACCCAAGCTGACGATCCAGATGCTGAGAGTCCTGCAGGTATCCGTCAAGCTACGCGCTGTAGCACTAAGATGGCGAGTTACGCTGAGGCCGAAGAAGTTGAAAAATGCTATCGAAAACGCGATGACGATGCCGGAATACAAGACCGGCGGATTGTCAATCATCTGGTGCCAGCCACGTGGAAGGTCGAAGAACGGAGAGACAGACGCGTAACGCGCGAGAAGAGGCATCGCAAGCACGATGCTGAGCGCGCCGAACAGGCCCTCGAACCCAACGGCGACCAACGGGGCAACCGAATAGCGGCCCATAATCTTCTCTAGACGAAGGGTGAGATGGAATCATAGGAGACGTGAAGGAGAGGCGAGGCCAACCTTCGACAACAAACTGGGCGGCCGTGCTGAAGATTGCCCACGAGCACATGCCGCAGAACACAAGCCGGGACGATCGGTCGGAAGGGACAGAGCAAGGGAGAACCATTTAGCGGTTCTTCGATATGACTGCGGGGAAGAACGGAAAGGCGAGACGTACAAGATCTGAGCGAACAAGACGAAGAACACGCCTGCGCAGCGCAGTCATGAGATGCGGACGCGGGCTGCGCACATTGAATAGGCTCACCAACGAGGACTTTGGTGACTTCGGGCTCCTCTGTAGGTTCGGGAGGTGGGAGATCATCAAATGCATTGACGCTGGGCTCCTTGACGGCGTCCTTGACCATAGAGCCGCTAAGGCCGACGAGGGAGACACCTGCCATTACCGTGATAAGGGATATCCATCTATGGAACAAAAGTGAGTATAAGGCCAAAGAGGAGCTTAGGATACGCTGTATGCAGCAGAATGGGTGAGAGTACGAGGAGGACTCAACTGGTAAAGCCATAGACGTCTACGGAGAAAGATGACAGAAAGAACACCGACAAAGAGGACGAGCGCGCCTCGGGTCATCTGATAGATCGAGACCGGGGTGTAGAGCAGGCCGACGTTCATCAACTGTATAGCCGGATTGTGACGGAAGAGGAAAACGAGACAGCCGAGAGAGATGCATGATGCAGGTGGGCGTCATGAGAAGAAGAAAACGATAAAGGACAAGCCGAGGGGCGCACCGTAGTAGCGGTAAGATCACAAACGGCGGGGAACCATAAGAGCAGGACTTTCCAGCCATGCAGGCGTGCTAGGGGGACTTCGGCCTTTGGACCAGCGGCAGGTTCCTCTTCGGAGTCGGAGGGGAGGCGCAGAGGCTGAGACTGCCGCCTAGCGCGTAGCCAGGAGAAGATGACCGGAAGAAAACCTACGATCGTTGGCACGTGTTAATGCTCTAGAGGGAGAGAATGAAGGAGACAGACGTACACAGCATCTCTCCGACTGACGCGGACGGTGACAGGGAATTAGCACGGCAGTCATGCGCATGGGAGAGGGACACGCACGGAACATCTGGAGGGTCTGCCACACGGGCTGCTCGTACAGAACACGGCGTGTAGGGTCGTCGCCATCACAGTTCTCTAAGCATTGCATGTCCTGTAGCGGAGGAGGTGAGGAGGCGGGTTGATTGTGTATGCGCGAGGGGTACACGCACCTGCCACTTGCTCCAGAGGGAATTGCTGGAGCCCTGGGGAGGGTGAGCACTCGCTGGTTGAGAGGAGGGGGATACACACGGTGATGAGCATGCCGGCGATGAGGACGGGGACATAGAGGGAGGAGGGCATGGCGGGCAGACGGCGGGCTCAGGCTGGCTGAGCGTGCGGTGAGCACAGAGTGGCTTCGAGTGAGCGTCACCGTGGCGGGGACAGAGCAGACTGGGACCGGCGTCTCTCCCGGCGGCGCGTTGGGTGGGAGAAGCGTCGGATGGAAGGCTTCCAAATACGGCGGTGATCGGGGAAATAATTAAATAATGGGGAAACGAAGAAGAGGTTCAGAATTCGATTCTTTGGCTTCGATTGGGATGTTGGTAGGATCACCCAATGTTCGCGTACTTATATCCTCTCCGGCCTCTTCCACTCCTCCTCCCTCCTCCCCATGGTCCACCTCGTCCTCTCCACAACACGGGGCAACTCCGGGAACCGCTTCTTCCCCCACCAGGGCTACCTCGGCCTCACCCCCGTCCGCGTCGAGGGCGGTATGTCCTCCCCCCCGCTTCCCTCCCATGCACACCCTCTGACACTCTCCAGTCGTCCGCACAAGATTCGACGAGGATGCAAGACCAATCCCTGCAAAGTCCCTCTCCGTCTCCATTCGTTGCTACCAGTCACGCCTCACCCGCACCCGTTCCTTTCGCTCCACTCTCGTCGTAGACCATACCGACGTCCTCTGGGTCAAGCCATCCAACAAAGAATATGCTGACGTAGGCGAACTTGAGTTTCCGTTCAAGATCACCCTTCCAAAACGCACCCCGGGCTTCAGCACCGCACACTACCAAGATTACCGCGTCTTCTGGCGTTTAGAAGCCAGTAAGTCATCACATTCTCTGTCTCGCTTACCGCCCCCATCTGCCACCTGCCACAACCATCGTCATTCGATCTTCTCACTTGTGTTTTACTCTCCAAGTCCTCGATCACGTACCCATCCCAAGCGTCGGCTCCCGCATTGTCCGCTATTATGACCTCGCTCTATTACGCTACGACCTCCCTCCCTCAATACAACCTTCCCCGCCGCCCTCGCATCACACACTCCTCCACCAGACGAACAAGCCTCGAGCACCTGTTGTCTCCTATAACGTTGCGACCCCAACACTTCCGGTAGGGCCCTCTGACATCATCTACACGACCCTCTTCCTCCGCCCACAGGACCCCGGCGTCACTATCCGAAGCGCGACAGTGTCAGTTGAGCGACGGATCGAGCTTCATCACGCTCCTGCTACTCCCACTCCGCTCGTAACAGCGGGCATCAATTATGCCATGGCCGCTTCTGCTTCCCCCACTACAACATTTTCCCCTGCTTCCCCCACACCATCGCATTCTGATGATGACGCGAGCACTCCGACTACTGCTCAGTTTACTTCGGGGTATTTGTCCCATTCCCAGCCTCCCTATGGGCCCCGTCTCAGTCCCAGCCAGACGACCTTCGATTCGATGGCCAGTAATTCGTCCTCATTTCCTCTGCTCTCACCATCAAGCTCTCATAGCTCGTCCTCCCCCATCTCAATGCCTCGCGTGCCGTCACCTTCGCGGCCGCCTCCCTCCCCTTCTTCTCTGTCTGCTTCGCCTCGCCCTCCATTACCCCCTTTTGATCCACCGCTCAAAACACTCACTGCTACGCTTGTTTCGACTGAGGTTAACTCGTTCACATGCGACTCGTCGGGATTGTGGGTCAAGAATCTCACGATACAGTGGCCAGAGGCTCGAGGGACGTCCAGGTGGGCGATTGGAGAGACTAGCCATAGCGAGTTTGCTACGGTGCGTTTCTTTGTTAGGACCAGGATTGTCGTTTCCGGGCCTGGAGGTGCGGATACTCTTGAACTCGAGCCCAAGGAGCTAGCGGTGGTTCCCACAAACGAAGCCGACCGCCGGGTTGCGATGGAAAAGTGGGCTGAGCAGAAGGAGCTGGCGCAGCGAAGCAAGTCAAAGAGCCCGTGGAGAAGGCGTGGTGAGGATGGTACTCAAGCGGATATTGGTCCCGGGAAGTCAAGTGCGCACGGGCTGCCTTCTCCACCCCAGACGCCTGCGCAGTCAAGTGAGAGCGGGGATCATCGCAAATCGTCGTCTGGTACGGGCACCAAGCCGCGTAAGAAGTCTCGTAGACCACATACATCCGCAGGACCGAGCGACAAGTCCAATCTCAGCTTTGCGGCGGCCAGGCGCTCGGAGGCTGAAACAGACGATCCGTCGATTTCCAGTCATTCACAATCGAGCGCGCACAGTTCGCACAGTCACTCGTCTTCAAAAGGGAAGCACAAAGAGTCCGGGCTCGGAGAGAGCATGCTGCAGGCTGTGGACAAGGTCAGAAGGAAGTCCCGCGCCCGAGAGGGAGAGGGGAAGAGGGAGAGAGAGATTGGAGACGTTGGACGGGAATCCGAATCAGAGGGGCCGAAGTCGGCAGGGCTTGGTCTGCAGCTCGGCCTCGAGGTGGACGATGTACGCGCGTGGGAGGAGGAGCTCGCGCGCATAGAGCAACAGTCGCGGCGAAGCAGCGCGGGTATGCTTGCGCTGTTCGGCATAACGCGCAAGCGTACCGGTGGATAGCGACTCTCCGTTGTGTCCGGGCTGCTTCGTCTTCCCCGCACGCTGCGCCACAACCACAAGCCTCAAGTCCCTCGCCGTTTTCGAAACACCCTCGCGTACCGAACTGGGTCTACGCAATCTGCGTGTATGGCATCTGGCGACTCTCTGCCTCCTCGGACTCGACCGCCACTACTTTTCGTTGAGCTCTGCGCCGGCCGGGCAGGATGAACCCTTCGCTTTCACTTCATTCGTTCTTTGATCATGTTGTCGTACACGCCGTTCTCCTCACTCGCAAGTATATAGTTCTCGTCCGCATCATAGTCTTCGTTCTTGTACATCCACGCACTCCTGGCATACAGTCGACCCTGCACATACATGCACTTGCGATACCCTACTACCTCGCTCCTGTCGATACTAATACTAGTACTGTTGCTCCCTTTCTCCGATGGTCTCGCTAGCTCGCATCCGGCTCCGGGACTCCCCCATCACATCTTCGACCCTTCCACTCTCCCGCTGCACGCGCGCGCGAGCTGCCAGTGCCACGCTACTTCGGATTCCATGCATTCGTGGCGCGGGCGTGGAGTCGTTCATTTGCCCATCTCTGTAGACCAACGATCGTACCCTAATTCTCGCGAGCGTGTATGAATGTACGTATAGCACAACTCCCTCCCCACAGCAAGTTGATGTATTTGTTAGCAACAGACATTTCCCCAGTTCGCTCAGATAACTTATTTCTTACTTTTTTCTCTCTCACCTGCATCATCAATAGCATGTCAAATGCAAATGCAGTCATCCTGGACGCCAAAATACGCGTTCCAATCCCAAGGGCGACGTCGACGACGGACGTATTCTGCTTATCACGCACGCGCGCCGCCCGGTGCTGGGGCTGGCTGCGATGTTGGATGAGGGCGACGACCATCATATTGCTGGATGCTCATCTCGCGCGCATAGGCGGAAGAAGCCCACTCGAGCGGCGACGCGTTCTCGGTTGGCAAATTTCCGGGTGTCGCGTCTCCCGACGAAGCCTTCTCGGCCGTCCGCCAGGCGTGTGGCTTCTCTCGCGTCTGTTCGTCGTCGTGCGTGTTCGGGGTTCGCGAACGCGAACGCCTCTCTTTTCTCTTCTCGTGCGCGCCAACCCGCGACACAAGCCTGCCGCGTTCCGAAACGTCGTAGCTCGCGGCGGGCTCCATTGCCAGTGCTGAAGCACTAGCAGCGTGTGCGAGAACCACAGAGATTCAATATTTAGAAGGCGAGCAGGTGGGGGGCGTGACGCGCGCTGCCGGGGCTAGCTGTGTTTGGGACGGAGGCCATCGAGGTTCGCGGAAACCTTCCGTTCGCGCGGGTCGGCCTCCCTCGCGATCGCGATCTTTATCGGGCCCACCCATGGCCGCGTGCATGCACTGTTTGTGTCTTGGCAGTGCGCCACCTCGCTCCGAGTGTTCTCTCCATCTGATCTCACCGTCAGCGCAGCTCAGCTGCCCTCTGAGTCTCTCGCAGCTGGGCCGCGCACGACAAGTAACAGACGTGCAGATGCAGACGTCCGCGAATTTGCGCCTTCCTACGGGCCACGTTTGACAGGCATTCAGGAAGATCCACCGTCACTGCTGAGCGCTGAGTACTAGTGCTGACATCATCGCGACAATGGGTCAGATTTCAATTGGAATTGGAGCGACCGCCGTCGCCATGAGCCACAGAGTGCGGCGCATAGTGTCGTTGCCATACTACACACAGCGTCCCCGTTGTAGTTATCCGACTGGCATCGATGAACATCAATGAGATGCAGGGAATGCGTAGCGACTTACAAACGCGCGTGAAGCCTCGAGGCAGCCTCTAGCTCCGCTGTATTATTCATTCGACGCCAACGAATATTGGCTCGGGTGTTCGTTCACGCACTAGCTCCGATTCTGAGAAACTTTGGCGTGGCGTCGGTCCGCGACGCGACGACTGACGAGCACGCTGCAGCCTGTCCCCGACGTAAGTACATAACGTGCTGCCAATGTGGATATTCACATTGCGTAAGTACTGGGTCGGGTGAATGTCTTGGCAGTGGACCGGCCCGTGAGGGATGAACGCGTCGAATTGTCATTATGAATGTTTTCTTCTGCTTCCCTGCGTTTGTGGTCTGTGAGTATCTTTAAGTTGTCAGATACGCATGATGGGTGGGAGTGGGGACGTTCAGCTCGGAATGGCTTGGGGACGCTGAGGCGGCCTGCTGCACTCCCAGGCTGCCCATCCGACATCGGTACCGATAAGTACCAGATGCCACGAGACGAGACGACGCGAGATGGAGATGAGCGAGCGCGATGAGATGGCCAGATGGGTTAGTGGAGTGATGTGGGTGGCGGGCGACGGCCCGACGGCATGGCGAACGCCGTCCGGATCCACTGAGATTCCGCGACTATCTGAGTAATACATGGGTGGCGTCGAAACAAATCTTACGTTGTGCAGCTGACAGCAAAGCGGGCACGGTCTGCTATCGGAGATGGAGTCGTGTTCGACTGTAACTTCAGAGTTCACGAGAAGGGAGCTGCAGTATCAGTATCGACAACAGCTACCGAGCGGCGAACTCAGTTGCTGATCGTTCAGGATTCGCGCTCACTTATTGTGTCGGTAATAAAGCATGGCCAGGACTTGGGCAGCAGCCCGGCAGCAGCACAAGCGGAGCAGTCTATGGCCAATCTAGAGCGTCAAGAACAGCATGCACCGAATTCGAAGATACTTACTCCGCTCCATCTGACGGGCCCCGTCGACACACAGCACATCTTTTCTGCCTTTGGAGACATAACAGCTGCCACCGAATCCTCCCTTATCTGCTTCCATCTCTCCGATGAATCCAAAACCACGCAAACATGCAGAGCGTATGTACACCCATGGATGTACTTGTACTTGCATACAGATAACATGAAACTACCCTCAGGCGGCCGTCATGCAGCCGGCTGAAGTGTTCCGCAGGCGACGGCCTCGGAGAGAAGCTTCGAAATTGTGCCCACGGGCGTCCTTGATGGGGATGGACAAGGCTTCCGAGGCTGTGAGTCTGTGACTGGTTGACTTTCCCGCCGCGACGCTGGCTGACGGCATTGCGGGTCCGAGGGGCTCGTGCTTCTGGCCAGGCCAGAGCGCTGCACATAAGACACACGCTGCTTCTTGTTCTCTCGATTGATGCTGGCGCCGAGCGAGACGTCGATATCAGTCATCATCAACTTTGTTGGATACTTCCTTGCCGCGTGCCGCAGCAGCGCATGCGCACCCCAGTCGACCTTTTTCCCGTCTCCCAAACCTAGTACGTCCATTTCGATGATATGAATTAACGTGAACCGCTCGCTTTGACATTATGGTCTGCGAGATGACTGATCAGAAGACCAGCCCGGAAACTGTTCGGTAACATGCACTCCTCTTTCCGGTCCGAATGGCTCTTGTCTCCATTCCTATCAACATCGTCACAAGCAAGCACTCTGCGCAACGGGGCACAACACCGTCGTGTCACCACTTCCTTATTGACACAACTTTCATCTAGTGAAGCGTCAGTGAATCTCGAACTTCCGGCGTCGATATTGACGCTACTCAACTGTCAGTACTTCAGTTCCCAACCTCTTCTACACAGACGTGCACAGCCGGCAGCAAGTATTCTCTCCGTTGCACCATCCTTTCCGTCCGCGTGTACGTTTCTACCCCAAAGCAGGATGCAGCTGATCAACCACTTGGCATGCACCTTCTTCCCGTCACGTCGCAAAGCCTCCGCCACACATCCACCAGCGCCGTCCGGGTGGGTATCGGAAACCTCACCGTCAGCAGGCTGAGAATGAAGCCCTCGAGCGGCTCGAAGCGCATCGGAGAGAGGCAAAGTTAATCACCCGCTTGATCTCTAAAGTCCTCCCCCCCGGCCACGCCTCCTCGTCTTCGCGGTCTTCTTTCGCCCATTCTCTCCCAAGCTCTTTTCAATTCTCTCCCCATTCTCTCCCCGTCCTGTCACACACACACGCACTCGCACAACGCTCGACTTTTCCGGCTCGTGCCACACCTATCCGGAGAAGGGGATCTCGGGGGAGGGAGGGGCGGGCGGGGCGGAGCGTGTTTCGAATCGGGCCGCACGCGCACACACACGGCCGCCCAACATGCTTCGTTTCGTTCGTGCGCTCGAAGATCGAAATCGAGCGGCGAGGGTGAGGCCGTTTCGCGATGCAGAGCCAGCCTGAGAAGCGAGGGATCCTGCCGCAGGCCGGCAGCTACGCTGATGCTTTCGGCGTGCGTGTCGCGAACATTTGTTCAGGCTCTGATATGCGTGCGACGATGCCAGCCGTTGCAACATGAAGACCCAGATCGCGGTGTAGCGGTCGGCTGGCGCTATTGCTCCCTCTTAGACGCCTTTCGATCCGACAAAATGGCGGCATGGCCTCACCGTAAATGTCAGGCGTACGGGACGTAGGGTAGGATTCGGCGGCCTTGCGCCCTCATGCACCAATCCCCTGTCAGAGGTAGGTGTTTGAAGTGATCTAGACCGCTGCATCACCGTCAGATTGGTGTTCGAGCCACATAGAATAGAACGGTGCACGTTGTCACTTACGGTACTAGCAATGTAAGCCGTCAAATGCCCTCAAGCCCCATCCGCGGCGTGCCTGCTCAACATACAGTGGGGCTCTCGACAAACAAGGACAGCGTTGTTTCAGCTGCCACACTGTGGGAAACAAGCGCAGATAAGGGGATGATGAATGGGACGTTTAAACCACACTTTCGTGTGAGTGCTGTGGTATCGCTCAAGGGGCCACTTAGAGGTCACCGGTCGCCTCTTACGCGCCATTCTTCTCGGGATAATGATGATAAGCTAGCATACACGCTACAGCTATTTGCGGTCCGTTGACTGCGATCTCCAGCGGCTGTTAACCTTGGAGTTGGGGGTGAAAACACATGAGTGAGCTGAACCTAGCCTGAGACGACGGAACCTTGTCTCTGTTTACCTACAACGGAGCGGGAAGCATCCGTTCAATATCCTCCGACTCATCGTCGCTATCCGTGCTGCGATCTGCTTCTTCTCGTGTCAGAGCCTCGAGCTCCTCAAGGCCCCACCCAATCGTACTCTTCTTGACCCGGACGGCCTGAACGGCATCGGCCAAAGTTGCGAGCACTTCGTCACTAGAACCACCCTCAGCTGACTCAACTCCGCTCAAGGGCTCGTCCCCCAGGCTCACCTTGCATACGCGAGAACCCACACGCAGAAGTCGTCCACCCAAATCTTGCTGTAGACGTAATACACCTCGTGGTGGTCCAGGACGTCCTTGACCTCGAGCAGACACCGGGCGACAACCCTCTTGCCGCGTGCGAGCAGGCGAGCGACGTCCGCGCGACAGGCTTCCGCGAGCGTGAAGGAGCGATACAGCGGGAAGGCGAGCGCACGCCGATAGGAAGCGGCGAACGTCGCGGCTAGCTCCCCTTCCGTAAACGGGGACGACCCCCCGGCCGGCGGGTGGTCATGCACATAGGGGGCTGGGTCGAGCGCGGAGAACGCGGGCGTGAGAGTGGCGAGCGTCCAAGCGCTCTCCGGCGTCGGGTCATGCTGCGTCGTGCGCGTCTCGTACGCGTATGAAAATAGGAGCGTGAGTAAGGTGAGGTAGAGGTAGTGTGTCTGTGCTGGGGTGGCGAGATCTGTGTGACGGAAGGTTAGAGGAGCCGGCTTGAAGTAGAGTTTGGGGTCTAGGCGTACATTCTTTTCGAGGCAAACGCACCATCACAAGGTTTTCTTTTTCGGTGTACTGGACTTCATTGGTAGCGATGGTGTTGGGGTGTGGCCAGGCCACGAGTTCGCGGATGTATTCATCGTCGGCGTAGTCTGCGCTACGTAACATGGAAGTCAGCTAACGAAACCGAGGAACCATGGGCGGGTTTACGCTCACATGTAGTGTTCTTCGTCCCACTTTTCGTCCTCGTGTTTCAGACGTCTGCGGCGGCGTTCTTCCGGTGGGCATGTTTCGGCATCCACACCTAGCTCGTTGACTTCATTTTCGGTGTGCGCTACATGACCGAAATAGCCAGAGTGCATGTCTAAAAACCCGTACCGGCGCTGAGTGCTCGTCTGCAGCTGTGGCAACGGCTCCGGAACTGTCTGTGGCAGCTGCCAGTCGTTTTCAGCGGCTGACACATGCACCATCGTATGAGAATAGTCCCCGAAACAATGTAGTCGGCAGCAAACCTTCCAGTATCTCTCGCTGCTCTTGAGTCAGCTCTTGCGTTTGTTCTAAATTCAGCTCTTCTGTTCGTTCGACCAGCTCGTCTGTCTCGTCGTCTAGCGCAGCGTCCTGGGTATCCAAAACCTCGATAACCGGCTGCGTCGGGGCATCTCTGGGAGGTCGGGGTGCGAGGAGCTTAGCGAGCAGGTCGAGGTCCTTGAAGTCCTGACCGGGCACTTCTTTGGTGAGCGTCACAGTCAAATATCCGGTGCTCGGGTCATACACCGCAGACGAGGCGTCGTTTTCGACCAGCGGGTGTGAGAAGTTGAGGCGCAGAAAGTATGGGTTGATGTGCACGGTGAAGAGCGTCTCGTCGACGTTGATCTCAACATCGGATGCCTACTTCCGTTGGAGAAATTTTCAACCTCGCTGCGGACTTGACATATACTGGACCTGGTAGACTTACTCGGACGGACGGGCAGTATATGGAGATCGCCACAGACTTGTCCGTCTGCGAGCACGAGAACCTCGGTGTAATCATCGTAGTGGTGGTTCCAAGTCAGATTGTGGGGTAGAACTGAACTGTCCGTGGTTGGATCCCGGCGGGCGCTCCGTCTTGCAAGGAAGGCAGGCAGGCAACTTGTCCGGGATCGCAGAATTGGCAAACGGGTCACTCTCTCGCTGCGGTTACTCTTCTATTGGACGGCGTGGCTTGCGATCGCAAGGGTGCATTGACTGCAAGGCTGTGGGATAGTGCTTGGAATCGGAGGTGAGGCGAGGACGCTGGTCGTCTGCAAGTATGATGTCCGGCAAGTGACTCAGGTGCTCTCTTGTGGGATGCTTTAAAGCCCATCTAGGCTGCCCCGCTCCCGACCGCTAGCCGGACCCAACACTCACTCTGAACATGTCGGTAGATACCCAGGTCAAGCCAGGCGTTGATGGTAGTTCGTGTGGGAGTTGACGGTGCCTTCACAGAAACTTTCGGCGTTCCCGCCTCTCTCCACCGTTGAAAACATCATCCTCAAGGAGAAGCTTGGAAACTGCGTCCCAGTATACGTGGAACTCCCTGGAGATTTGCTCACGCCATGTGTCGCCTACTTGCGGATAGCGAAGGATTCAAAGTACAGCTTCCTCTTGGAGTCGGTGGTAGCGGGAGAGAACCTTGCGCGGTATAGCTTCATCGGGGCAGGTGCGACCATTTCCTGTTACTGGGTGAATCTTCGAATTGACAGTCTACGAAAGATCCATTCAAGATCATCCGTGTGGGACCTAATGAAGAAGTCATCGGGGACCCTCTGACTACACTGCAGAAGGAGCTTGCAATGTACAAGTACGTGAAGCTTCCGGAGGTGCCGACCTTCACTGGCGGTGCGATCGGATATGTTGGGTACGATTCCATTCAGCACTTTGAGCCAAAGACCGTCCGCCCTCTCGAAGACCCTCTCCGCATCCCCGAAGCCATATTCATGCTTGTCGATACCCTCCTCATCTACGACCACCTCCACCAGAGTCTGAAGGTCGTGTCGCACGTTTTGTGCCCAGGGGATGCGAACCAGGTCAATCTTTCCTTCATCTACCAGACCGCTGTGTCAAAGGCGCGCAGATTGGCAAAACTTGTCATGAGCACCACAACTCCGGAGGTCTACCAGCAGCCTGTCATACCCGGCAGCGAGGCCGTCTCGAACGTCGGAAAGGAGGGCTACGAGGGCTTCGTGACGAAGCTGAAGGAGCACATCGTAGCGGGAGACATCATCCAGGCCGTCCCTTCGCAACGTCTGGCCCGCCCGACGACCTTGCACCCGTTCAACGCATACCGACACCTACGGCGCATCAACCCTAGCCCGTATATGTTCTACCTCGACTGCGGGCACATCCAGATTGTCGGTGCGAGTCCAGAGACGCTGTGTAAAGTGGAGAAGAACAAGGTGTACAACCACGCCATTGCCGGTACGATTCGGAGAGGGCAGACGGTGGAGGGTCAGTATAGTCTCACGGGATGCTGTTCTCGTTGCCACAGTTGACGCTAAATTGTATCAGAGGACGAGAAGCTGGGCGCAGAGCTCCTAGCCTCGGAAAAGGACAGGGCGGAGCATATCATGTTGGTCGACCTCGCGCGCAATGATGTCAACCGAGTTTGCAAGCCCGAGACAGTGCACGTCGACCATCTTCTCAGGCTGGAGAAGTTCAGCCATGTCATACACCTGACATCACAAGTGTCAGGCCTGCTGCGTGAGGGCAAGACGAGGTCAGTCATAACCCTCATGCACGGACTTCAATATACTAATTTTTGTCAAGATTTGACGCGTTCCGATCTATCTTCCCTGCGGGCACAGTATCTGGAGCTCCTAAGATCAAAGCTATTGAGCTCATATACGAGCTCGAAAAGCAACGACGAGGCATCTATGCAGGTGCCGTCGGTCGCTTCGACTTCGCAGACGATGAAATGGATACATGCATCGCGATTCGGACGATGACGTTCAAGGACGGTATCGCCTACCTCCAAGCCGGCGGTGGTATCGTATTCGATAGCGTCGAAGAGGACGAGTATGTAGAGACCCTCAACAAGCTCAAGGGCAACATGAGGGCTCTCGAGGCGGCTGAACGTATGTCACCTTCAACTGACCGCACTACTGTTTGCTGACCGTTCTTCACAGAATACTGGTACGACATCCAGAATGCGAAGAGTGCGCCGGCGTCATGATGATTAGAGGACATGATGTATATGTAGATATCTGTCTATGGTGTACTAACGTACCCTGAGCGACCTCTCCTTGCGGACGTGGCAGCTCGCGCTTTTGCCTGCTCCTCCTTGTATATGGCAACACCCTCCCGCCCAGCGACGCTCAATAGACCGGCGATGAGTTCCGCTGTCCGTGTGCTCTCGTCGTTCGCCGGAATGGGGTACATGACGATTCGAGGATCGACATTAGAATCGACGATACCGATGGTTGGTACGTGCTCTAGAGCACATTCCCGGATGGCGTGAACGTTCGGTATGGGGTTGAGGAAAATGACGAGGTCTGGAATAACCTGTTCCTCGCCGGCAACCTCGGGACCGAACATGTGTACCCTGTTGGTCAAAGTGCCAGGTAACCACCGTTCGCCGACATGGTAGCCCTGCTTTTCCATTCGCTCCGCTGCGAGACGCACCGTAGGGCGCAGATCCGAACGAGTTCCGACGAAGACGACCGAGCCTCCTCGTGCGGCGACACCACGTACGACTTGCGCGGCACGTCGGAGCAGAGGAAGCGTATGGTCGAGGTCGATGATGGTGATGCCAGCACGGACACCGTATGCGTACGGCACAAAATTGGGGTTCATACGGGTCTGAGAGTGACCGAAGTGGGCTCCAGAAGCAATGAGAGCGGAGAGAGAGATGTTGGAGGGTGCTACAGGTCGGTGAAGTGGATGGTGTGGTTGGAATGTGTTGTCACGCGTCTGCGTTGAGCCATATTCGGAGAACGTGTCAACTGTGAGTGACTGTCAGGTCTAGTATGCACGTATGAGTTCCGGAATACGTACTTAATGTCTGGTACTCCGCTTTCTTGAGCTGGAAACTCGTCCAGTCCTCCACGGTCTCCAGCGGCTTCTCCTCGACCTTAGCGAACGAGCTATGTCGGACCTGCGCTGCCGCCAACGTCGGAATACGTGCACTCCGTGTACATCGTGCGGCGGAGGCGACCCAGGAGCGGGCAAGGGAGTGGACCATGGCTTGGATCAATAGACAGAGGATGGCGAAATGGCAAGACGCGTTCCGGGCAGCGCGTGGCAGACGCTTACCTCAGCGACCTCAATCGATTTTTTTCTGCTTGACCGCCCAAACTTCCTCAGCCTTGCCTCAGCCCCTCCCATCTTCTTCTTCTGCCACCCTCTCGCTCTTTCTCTTCTCAACAAAAAAATGGCTTCTGAGGACATCTTCGACGGCGCTGTTGGCATCGATCTCGGTACTACCTACTCGTGAGTAAATGGCAGCAATTTTACCCCCTACGCGAAGGTGACCGCGGAACTTGCAGTTGTGTCGGAGTATGGCAAAACGACCGTGTCGAGATCATTGCCAATGATCGTACGTATTTACTCTCTAGGGCCTGCGGATGCCTTCTCAGAGGCTTGGTGTAGAGGGCAACAGGACCACTCCTTCCTACGTCGCTTTCTCTGCGGAGGAGCGTCTGATCGGCGATGCTGCGAAGAACCAGGCCGCGATGAACCCCAAGAACACCGTCTTCGACGCAAAACGTCTCATCGGCCGGAGATACGAGTAAGGCTTTGAGAAATGGAATACGCGATGGAACGCCGCTCATTTTTGCTCATTTTTCAGTGACCCCGATGTCAAGAAGGATATCGCGCACTGGCCTTTCGAGGTCATCGAGAGGAACGGCTCTCCGCTCATCAAGGTTAACTACCTTGGTGAGGAGAAGTCCTTTAGCCCTCAGGAGATCTCCTCTATGGTCCTCACGAAGATGAAGGAGATTTCGGAGGCCAAGCTTGGCAAGACTGTCAAGAAGGCTGTCGTAACGTGAGCAATTTCTCGGTACATTGCCTTTCGCCGAGATTGAACATCATCCAGTGTCCCCGCCTACTTCAACGACTCCCAACGTCTCGCGACCAAGGATGCTGGTGCCATTGCTGGTCTTGAGGTTCTCCGTATCATCAACGAGCCTACCGCTGCCGCTATTGCTTACGGTCTAGACCGCCAATCAAGCACGGAGAAGAACGTCCTCATCTTCGACTTGGGTGGTGGAACTTTTGATGTCTCCTTGCTCAACATCACTGGTGGTGTCTTTGCCGTCAAGGCCACAGCTGGTGACACCCACTTGGGTGGTGAGGACTTCGACAACAACCTCCTGGAGCACTTCAAGAAGGAGTTCCAGAAGAAAACTGGGCACGACATCTCTGACGACGCTCGTGCGCTCCGCCGCCTCCGAAGCGCTTGTGAACGTGCCAAGCGCACACTGTCGAGCGTTGCTCAGACTACCGTTGAGGTCGACTCGCTCTACCAGGTAAGGATTCATGGCGTGATGTATGACTGACTATATGCTGACTTTTTTTTTTTTTTTTTTTTTTTTTTTTTTTTTTGCTTAGGGTGAGGATTTCTCGGCGAATATCACTCGTGCCCGTTTCGAGGAGATCAACGCTCCCTTGTTCAAGTCGACGCTCGATCCTGTTGAGCGTGTTCTGAAGGATGCAAAGATGCCCCGCGAGAAGGTCGATGACATTGTCCTTGTCGGTGGTTCGACCCGTATCCCCAAGGTCCAGTCTTTGGTCTCGGAATACTTCGGTGGCCGTCAACTCAACAAGTCTATCAATCCGGATGAGGCTGTTGCATACGGTGCTGCTGTCCAGGCTGCCGTCCTCACCGGTCAAACGTCTGAGAAGACTGCTGACCTCCTGCTCCTCGACGTTGCTCCTCTTTCCCTCGGTGTCGCCATGCAGGGTGACATCTTTGGCGTCGTCGTTCCCCGTAACACCCCCATCCCCACTAACAAATCCCGTGTCTTCACGACTGTCGAGGACAACCAGACGACGGTCACCTTCCCTGTGTACGAGGGCGAGCGTACGCAGTGCCGCGACAATCGTCTGCTCGGCGAGTTCGAGCTCACCGGTATCCCCCCTATGCCCCGTGGCCAGGCCGAGCTCCTCACCACCTTCGAGCTCGACGCAAATGGCCTACTCAAGGTCACTGCTCAAGACCGCGCTTCTGGCCGCAAGGCACAAATCAGTAAGTCGGTCGATCATGTCTGTAAATCGCGCCCAGTTCTCACGCAACTGGTCTATAGGCATCCAGAACTCTGTTGGCCGTCTCTCATCTGTAGAGATCGACCAGATGATCAAGGATGCCGAGCACTACAAGCAGGCTGACAAGGACTTCAGCGCACGGCACGAGGCCAAGGCCGACCTGGAGAGCTACATCCACCAGGTTGAGAACACGATCACCAGCCCGGAGATTGGCATGAAGATCAAGCGTCATGCTAAGGCTCAGGTTGAGGCTGAGCTCGCACGTGCCCTCGAGAAACTCGAGATCGAGGACTCTACATCGGACGAGCTCCGCAAGGCGCAGCTCGGTATCAAGCGTGCGCTGCAAAAGGCCACCGCTGGCATGCGGTAGAGCTACAGACCTCAACTTGTCACGCTGTAGATACGCACGTCGGTGTAGGATGTGGAGTGGAGTCCATGCATGCTTTGGTCTGGCGTTGTCGCTGTCTGTCTGTCGCATCTTTTGTATCCTTCTCATGATCGCACGCATACGTACATGAATGAAGTTTTCCTTCTCTCTCTAACTGTACGCCCTCTATTGTGACCTCATGCTTACCTTGTTCAATTCGCTTTGTGTCACGAATGGTTGTAGCCATACGAAAACAAGATGCAATCAAAACGACTATCGCTACATCACTGAGAGGGAAGGATGCCATCCTACGGTCCCGAAGTCACGGCCTTGTGCACACGAAGTCCTACTTCTAAGATCCAGAGCTCCTCGTCCGCGCCATCGCAAAGGGCCTTGTCAGCTTCCGCAAACACCAAAGCACACCGAGCCTTTTGACGCGCTGTAAGCGTTGGGTGACCTATTACATAGTCATGCAACTGTGGAAGTTGCTCAATAATGCTCATGCGGAGAGGGAGGAAGTGCTCACTTGCGAGATGATCTGCGACGCAGAGTATCCTTCTCGGATTATCTCTTTCACCTTCGTCCTTACACCGTCAAACCCCTTCGCCTTGATCGTCCCTGCGCCGTCTATGTCAATATCCATACTGTCCGCACCCAGGGTCTCAACTCCGAGAACAGTAGCAAAATCCGTGATGACCACATTTGGTACGACGCCAGCAATTTCTTGGATGTCCCTGGGCGTGATGGTGCTTGGAGGTGTTGTTGACATTGACAGGCGAGAAGCGGATTGGAGGTAAGTGATAGCTCGACGAAGGTCTCCTTGGGACGTCGATACGAGGGCTTGGATGGTTTCGGGGCTCACGGGCACATTCTCTCCGCTAGCGATTTGTTCGAGACGGCTGGAGGTCGATGAGATGTCGAGAGGTTTGAAGCGGAATTTGGAGCAACGTGACGCCAGAGGCTCAATGATTCTGTAGATACGAAGGGAAGAATCGGGCAAAGGCATGGTCAAAATCAGTGGAAGAGGAATGGGGAGAACGACGTATACCTTGTCACGTAGTTGCACACAAGACAGAATCGGGTTATACGTGCGTACAGCTCCATGATACGACGCAGCGCAGCCTGAGCATCTTGTGTCATGGAGTCCGCCTCATCCAAAATGATGATCTTATAGGGAGGACACGGGTAGGTCTTGCCGTCCGACGCGACAGTCTGAGCGCGAGGAGTCTGCCTGGCAAAGTTCTTGATCTTCTCGCGAACGATGCTGATGCCCCGTTCGTCGGATGCGTTGAGCTCGAGCACTCTTGAGCGGAAGTTTTCCGGGCTGTTGATGAAGATGTAGTGGTGCCAAAACACGAAAAACATGTCCACGCACCCGAACAGTTGTCGTGCTAGGGCAAGGATAGTCGATGTCTTTCCAGTTCCTGGTGGCCCGTAGAACAGCATATGTGGGAGCTAATTAACCGTAAACATAAGAGCCACGCTGAGCTCAATATGTACGCACATTTGACGACGTTAGAGTTTTCCGCAAGACTGCCACCGTATGCTCCTGTGCTGAGACATCCTCAATGGTTTTCGGTCGACTGAACTATGACTGTTAGCTCAGAGACAGTACAGAGATAGACATGCGCACTATTTCTCCACCCAAGGCTGGTGTTGGGGGTCTGCAGATTGTTTCTGCGCGGCCTTGGCTGCGTGTGGCTGGAAGAAAGACATGGTTGGAGGCAAGTCACGGTCGACTATGAGACGCGGTGTGACGCGTCGGGAGCGCGAGACGTCACAGTGGGTGACTGAACGGCAGTGGGTGTGACGGAGCGCGTCGCTGCTCTTGACCACATCCTCCACGCCGTAGCCAACATCCTCCTCGACGTGATTGAAGACTCGGATGAGCGTCATGACGAACACGGACCTCAATATATGTGCGTGCTCCTTTTCTATGCTCTACGCTCGGTCTCATATACCGCGTTGCAGTTGCTCACTCTGAAGGTGCCCCCACCGGTGAGAATGCAGTGAGAGATGGTTACACGTGTCATTCCACTCATATTCGGCAGAGAGATCCGAGAAAACCAAACTAGTTGAGCTGAGGAATGGGAGGCTTGTGCTCAAGCAGAAATTGCTTTCTTATGAGAAGATGTCGGAAACTATGCAAGGTGCGTGTGCACATCCATATACAAGCTACCCCATATGGCGGAAACGAACCCCTGCCGGTCAGAAATCGTCAAGTTCCGCGAGATGCTGGAAGAGAGGTTAGCGTCGAAGCAACCTCCCTTGACTGCGGTACCCGACGAACATAGGCCAGTAATTGCGAAGTTGGTCCACGAAAGGTATACATCAACAATCCGACCTGGGCCATCAGCGCGTTCTGACGAGTGACTCATAGCGACAAGACACTGCAAGCGCTCTGTAAGCATGTTCAGCAAGAACTGTTACCGGCTGTCGACGAAGACGAAGAGGAGGACAGCACTATCCCGGCCGTTCTTCCCCTTGAGACAGTGGAGAGCGCCATCCAAACCGTTGCAAGACGTGTCAACTACGGGTTAGATACACCGGAAGCGGGAGGCAAGGTACCAGCTGCGTGGCTTTTATGGCGATGGGAAGTCACAGACCAATGTCGCGAATGGTTACCCAAGGCTGCGAAGGAGAAGGTTGACAACAGGCTTAGGGAAAGACAGCAGGTAAGTACTCGGTCGTTGCATTTCAAGACCTTTTCTGGAAGATTATGTGCTACCAGGCCAAGAACGATGTCAAGGCCCTATTCAACTCGTTGCCTGAAGGCGAACGTGTTACTATATTGGGGAGCAAGAACAACGCCAAAACACCAGGGCACAATGGAACGGTGAAGGGGATACCTGGCTTAGGGGTGCTGAACTTTGGTCGAACGACGAAGACCCTGCCACAACCAGACATTATCGACTTAAGCGATAGCGGCCCAAGTACAAATCCTGGCCAAACCTCTCAACCGAAGACAGCCACTGGCAGTGGTGCCTCGGAGGTGCCCGATGTGGAGGTACGCATGGTGTCCATCTCCTTCTCACAGGTTACCAATGCCGCGTTTAGGCGTCGCCAGATAAGAAATCAGTGAATAAGCCCAAGAAGCCAGTTGACCTCGAGAAAGTAGCGGAGAAAGCGGCGAAGGTGGGACATTACATTCGAAAAAACCTCGAGCCTTCACTCAGCCCATCCGTGTGCACAGGAGAAGGAACGACTAGAGAAGAAGGCTGCCAAAGCGGAACGCGAGAAGAAGGCACAGGAGGCACAGGCGAAGTCTCGCACGCTCATGGCTAGCTTCTTCGGGAAGGCGAAGTCCTCTGGTACCCCGTCACCTTCAAAGTACAAGTCTACACAAAACGGCGAAACGGGCTCTCCTGCACCTACACCCGCGCAATCTGACTTTCACCGCACGTTCCGGCCCTTCGCGCTGAAAAAGGACGCGGAACTTGCACCGGGAAACTGGTTCCGGGAACGTAGGTGTCGCGAGACAAAGCAGCGGAGAGTAGTCAGCCGCACGGAGGGCGACGTCATTATTATAGAAGACGATGAAGATGAGAGCGAGCCCGACAATGCCGAACTAGAGGACGTGGAAATGTTGGACGCACACGACTTAGATAGTCTGAGACCCCAAGGTATGTTGGCTCTCACCGACTCCCCGCCACTAGTGTTGACTCTGTGGACAGACCGTATGCGGGATATACTGGCTCGTCTATCCCCTGCACTAAATCCCCCGCGCCGGCCACGCCAACCAACAGGCTACAAGACATACAATCCAATTTCTGTGCGCGGCCTCATGTCGCAAATTACAGAGGCTGAGGTGGCAGGAGACGATATGGAAGTCCGACGCCTTCTTGCTCTCCTTCGAGATCATACTGCGATCCCTGCGAAGTTCCTTGTCTTCCACGAAGACGCACGTCCTGGCTACTTTGGCACGTTCACGCGAAACTCGCGCGAGATTGGGCCTCGCTGTCCCTTCGCCAGAGATCCCGTCCAGATAGACTATACGTACGACTCTGGGGAGGATTGGGCAGAAGAAGATGCTGGAGACGCGGACGACGTCGTGAACGATGGCGACGAAGACGGCGACGGAGATGAGGAAGTGGACTCGGACCTGGACAGCTGGCTTGTGGACGACGAGGAGATCGAGGACCCCGGAACGCCCATAGAGGACCGACTTGGCTCACCTAGCTTCCCGGATCTTGATCTGCCACCACCCGGGAGCGGGAGTGGGAAGCGAAAAGCGAAAGAAGAGAAGGAGAAGAGCACGGGAGGGAAGAAGCGACGCGTGGTCGTCCCTCTCGTGCCTTTCGCGAAGGGCCCTGAGTGGGAGACCTCCATCGCGCAATGCACATACGAGCCGTTCAAGTCTTATCGCATACAACTCTTCAACGGTGCGTCCCCTTGTATGTACTTCCATGCCTTCAGGTACTGATTTGCCTTTGGATAGACACGCCATTCCCCATCGACCCCTTCAAATTCGTCTCACAGCCCGTCGAGCAGCAGACACCTACCCCTGGGCATAATCTCAGTCATACTGCAGACGGCTTCGTTATCCCTGCCCTCCCAGCACACCTTTCCAAGTCGTCGACAAGTGTTTCCGCACTGACCTCAAGCTCGGGCTCAAACGCAAATTTAGGCACTTCTCCAGGCAACGCAAAACGTCCCGCCCCTGCTCCGAAGAACCCATTCCCAGACGCGCATCTGCAGTATCTGCTCAAGCGCATTGATGAACTCGCGACGAGCAGCCTACTAGGCATCGTCGAGACGGTACATAGGGAATTGCAGGCACACAAGGTGAAGAAGAATGCGATCGAAGCGAAGGTGCGGGAGGTGGGCGAGAAGTGCAAGGATAAGAAGGTTTGGGTCGTCAAGGCGAGTGTAAGGGTGAGTTCTGCGTGCCTCGCTGCTGTTGCTTCATTTGACTGAGATATGAGCCTGTAGGCGCAGCATGGCCTGTCATGATCGCTCGTTAAGGATCCCGTTATATTCACTATACCCACAGGAGTCGTGGGGACGCTGACTATCAATGTCTTGATGTATCGTAGCTAGTATATAAGCCTTCTGTTATACAATTTCCCAGACAGAACAGCGTAAGACACAACGGATGTTGGAAGGACGAGAGGCGAGTGCAACGGTCTAAGATACAGCAAGCTTCCACAACATATCAGTATATTCTGCATCGGTTTTCTTCCCGTCAAACGTGACACGATGGACGTCGCCTGATTCAGCCCCTGCGAAAATTGAAGTCAGAATGAACCCGCCGCATGAGTTTTTGAAAATGTTGACTTACGGACGAGCATCTTCGATATCCGGCCATCTTTCTCGACTATGGGTTCGAATCCGAGGCCCTTGTACATGGCAAGGCGCAAGCTGCAGGATCCAGTCAGTGTATGGGAGCACACGCCGTAGAAACAGGACTCACGCAGTGGCATCGAGGTCATGTTCAGCAGCAGGGTCTGACATCTCCAGTGCGTGTGTCTCCTCTTTGAGACGCGTCAGCTCGGCCTCCTTGCCTGCTAACGCGCCCTCGGCGTCGTTGATAGCTTTGGCTAGCGAGAGCCGCGTAGCGTCCAAATCATTCATCTGCGCGACATGTTCTTGTGCGGATGGTATCGTTGATGGCCGAGTGGCGGATATCCGTGCTGCTTCGAGCACTTTGGCAAGTTCTGGGAAGAAACATCTCAGTCTGAGGTGTTGACGGGGAAGCGCGGATGCGACCCTTACGCTTTAGCCTCACATGTGCGTCATGTAGCTCTTTGTGCCGTGTCTCCTGTGTGAGAGCCATACGCTCTTCCGCTGCGGCAATCATGAGGTAGTCATCTTCTGGGTCGATGATTGGTACCATCTCTCGGATGGCTTTCCTGTAAATGATTGTGTCAGAGAATTCGTTCATAGAGTATAAGTCGCAGATATGTGAGATCCTTACACCGCATCCTTGACGTTGATGGACATCCTGTTGATACAGAGCTAAGTGTTGAGAACTACTCAAGTATGTAGTTGGTGGAAGATGGCGTCAGACGGTTGTCACTAAATTACGAACAGTTGTGACGTGTGTACGACGCGATCACATGACCTCCGTCACGCACCGCGTTTTCCCTATGTCTCGTCGGGGAACTTCCACCGAAATATCACTCCCATCCTGATGATGAAAGGAGGTGACAAGTTTGATCATAGGACTCCCCCTGCAGGTTCTATGTCCTACCGGGAAGCCACAACATTGGAGTGTATTATTGCGCCCAGAAAGCCGCACATAGGGTTATGAAGACGCTCACGAAATCTTGGCCCCCGGACGTTGATATCTCATGTCAATGGATGTAGTACTGTAGGGCACAGTGCGTCAACTATCTATGTATATGCCTAATTGCCTGGAGTGCGCAGGAGCAGCATCTGCATTTCCGGCGACCATGAGGCTCAGCAAACAGATCAATTCGGGACCTCATGCTAGCCTCGTGTCACCGACCTGCTGAACAAATTGACAGCGTAATCTAGCAATCTTCCTAACTCCAGGGCACTGCAATAAGAGGTCAGCGCAGACATCTTAGGCGTTGTGGGTGTTGTCCAAGTTAGCGTACGTCAACCGTCAATAGTAACACACAATCAAACAAATGACGACGGTGATCAGAGAACGCGCCCTGGTGGCAGTACGAAGTCGAGTACTATACGCTCGCTAAGATCGACAAGGGAGGCAATATTTTTAAAGAGTCGTCATTACGCTTACTACGCGTTGACTACACTCCCCGATCTGACTGGGTAATCGGAGATTGAATCTGACTACAAAGGGAGTAAATGCCGGAAGGCCGTAGATAAGACAAGATCTAATCCCATAGATCTCGCCCTCTGCCCACTTGACCGCCACAGCCTCTGGCTTTCCGCTTCTGTCAGCAGTTCGACATCGACCACCACGACGACCACTACTGCACGCGTCAATCGACCCCATTGCCGCCATGGAGGTATGCCGCACTTCATCTGCACATGCTTGACATACCGTGTTCACCATGACCCAGGGCATACTCGACTTCTCCAAAGAGTTCGATGTTTCGCTAATGGACAGAGTGGTGATGGCTTTTTACTCCGGTGCTGGGCGGGAGGTGCGTCATATTCTCACAGGCACGCGTGTTCCATGGCACCTATGAGTTCTGTATACAGCAACAACTGGCGCAGCAAATTTTGACTCAATTTCAAGATAGCCCGGACGCATGGACGAGAGTCCCTGACGTTCTCGAACGCTCGTCATTTCCACAGACCAAGGTACGCACAGATCCTCTGTATTATCATTTTACGTCCTCATGGTGTGCAGTACATTGGCCTGCAAATCCTGGAGAAGTTGATCAACACGAGGTGGAAGTCTCTCCCGGAGGGCCAGAGGCAAGGTTCGTATTCTCTTAGTGGCGCATGTCCAGCCATCTCATCCTGCACGCTACAGGGATCCGAAATTTCGTCGTTGGCATCACCGTGAAGGTTGCGTCCGATGAAACGACGATGCGAAGGGAGAAGACGTATCTCAACAAGTTGAACCTCGCGCTTGTTCAGGTTCGTCGTAGCCAATCGCACGAATTTCTTGTGCTCCGTTGACTTGTGCATCTGTGGTCATCTAGATCCTGAAGCAAGAATGGCCGCACAACTGGCCAACATTCATTCCCGAACTGGTCGAATCGTCCAAGACCAACCTCTCGCTCTGCGAGAACAACATGGTCATCCTCAAGCTCCTCTCTGAAGAGATCTTCGATTATTCTGCGGAGCAAATGACTCAGGCGAAAGTCAAAAACCTGAAGAACCAAATGTGCGGCGAGTTCTCGGAAATCTTCAAACTCTGTTCGGAGATCCTGGAGGAGGCACAGAAGACGTCTCTCATTAGGGCAACTCTGGAGACGCTGCTCAGGTTCCTCAACTGGATACCTCTGGGATACATCTTTGAGACGACCATCATCGACCTTCTTCTGAATCGGGTAAGTTCGATTCAGCATTCACCGCGAGTAGTTGTTTGATCTGCTGCGAATACAGTTCTTGGAGGCTCCTGACTTCCGGAACGTCACTCTCAAGTGTCTGGCGGAGATTGCTTCTCTCAATGTCGGTCCAGAGTACGATCCGAAGTTCGTCATTCTGTTTGCCATGGTCATGACATCCGTCAATCGCATGATACCCCCGAGTACGAACATCGCGCAGGCGTATGCTAACGCGGGTGACGCTGGCCAAGAGCTCGTACTTAACCTCGCCCTCTTCCTTTCCAACTTCCTCTCCAACCATCTGCGTGCTGTCGAGACAGACGCCAACCGTGACGTGCTGCTCAACGCACATCTCTACATGGTCAAGATCTCGCAGGTAGATGAGCGGGAGATCTTCAAAATTTGCTTGGAGTATTGGTTGAAGCTGGTCGCGGAGCTGTATGAGGAGATCCAGACACTACCCATTGGCGACAGCGGCCTGCTTATGGGTCTGAGTTTGGGCAGTGGTAGCAGCATGCTCAACGGCATCTCATTGCGGAAAAACATCTACAGTGACGTGCTCTCCAATCTTCGTTTGGTCGTGATCGAGAAGATGGTGAAGCCTGAGGAGGTGCGTCGTCGGCTCTTGTCCCGCTTGTATTTCTGACTGTTCTCACCACTATGACGTAGGTTCTGATCGTCGAAAACGAGGAGGGAGAGATTGTCCGGGAGTTTATGAAGGAGAGCGACACGATCGTGCTTTACAAATCTATGCGCGAACTGCTGGTCTACCTCACACATCTAGACGTCGCCGACACGGAGAACATCTTGACGGAGAAGCTTCAGAAGCAGGTGGACGGTTCAGAGTGGTCATGGCAGAACCTCAACACGCTGTGCTGGGCCATTGGTTCTATCTCGGGTGCAATGAGTGCGTCATTTTGCTGTCTAGCTCAGACACGTAGCTGACGTCTATGACTCAGACGAGGAAACGGAGAAGCGGTTCTTAGTGACCGTTATCAAGGACCTGCTTGGCTTGTGCGAGATCAAGCGCGGGAAGGACAACAAGGCCGTTGTTGCGTCAGACATCATGTACATCGTCGGCCAGTATCCTCGCTTTTTGAAGGCGCACTGGAAGTTCTTGAAGACCGTTGTCAACAAGCTCTTCGAGTTCATGCACGAGACCCACGAAGGTACGTTCTGTGACACTGTCGCAAGGGCACCACTTACACGGGATGCAGGTGTGCAGGATATGGCTTGTGACACCTTCATCAAGATCGCGCAGAAGTGCCGTCGTCATTTCGTCATGCAACAGTCTGGGGAGTCCGAACCCTTCGTTGATGAAATCCTCCGCCTCCTCCACCGTATCACCGTTGATTTATCACCGCAGCAGGCATGTCCACATTATCGCCGTTCCCGACGCGGCACTGACATTTCCTTTCTGCAGGTTCACACCTTCTACGAGGCGGTCGGGTACATGATTTCGGCTCAACCAAACAAGCCCCAGCAGGAGAAGCTCATCGCGAAATTGATGGAGTTGCCGAACAATGCCGTACGTCCTCTGAGTACCTTTGCTGATGATGGTGACCTCATCGATAGTACAGTGGGATTCTCTCATGGCGCAAGCAGCACAAAACATGGATGTGTTGAGCAGCCCTGACAATATCAAGATCTTGTCCAATGTCTTGAAGACCAACGTGTCGGCTTGTACATCGATTGGAACGTTCTACCTTCCGCAGATCGGTAGGATATTCTTGGATATGCTCGGCCTGTACAAGGCTGTCAGCAGCATCATCAGCGAGACGGTCGCCCGGGATGGTACGTTCTCGTGGAGGACGACCGTACCTTTTTCGATTTACTCACGCTGAATCAGGTCTCATTGCCACGAAGACGCCTAAAGTCCGGCAGCTTCGCACCATTAAAAAAGAGATCCTCAAGTTGATGGAGACATTCATCAAGAAGTCAGAAGACCTTGAGACGGTGAACAGCAGCTTCATGCCGCCTCTGCTTGACGCCATCCTCGGCGATTACAACCGCAACGTACCCGCCGCACGAGACGCCGAGGTACTCAACGTTATGGCTACGATCATCGGTCGTCTGGGAGTACGTGCTTCCAGGCATCCAGTGTGAGACGTAAACTAACAGTGATCGGTGCAGCCGCTCCTCACGCCTCAAGTGCCCGCAATTCTTGAAGCCGTCTTTGAGCCGACATTGAATATGATCAATCAGGACTTCGCAGAGTTCCCAGAACATCGTGTCGGCTTCTTCAAGCTCCTCCGTGCGATCAACCTTAACTGCTTCCCTGGTGCGTTCCTCCGTCTTCTATCGGATCATCGTCCACTCATGGATGCTCATGATGATATGTTTAGCACTGCTGACTATTCCGCCGCCGCAATTCAAGCTCTTTATGGATAGCATTATCTGGGCGATCAAGCACACGATGCGTGATATCGCTGAGACCGGCCTGAACCGTACGTGCCCCTGTGTCGTGCCCAGCGGATATGGTTCATCTAACGTTGTGTAATAGTGTGTCTGGAGGTCGTCAACAATTTCGCCAGTGCAGATCCATCGGTGGCGAATGTGTTTTTCCAGCAGTACTTCCTCAGCATCATGCAGGATATCTTCTACGTGCTCACGGACACGGACCACAAGAGCGGCTTCAAGCTCCAGTCACTCCTGCTCGCGCGGATGTTCCAACTAGTGGAGACGAACCAGATCACCGTGCCGCTATTCGATCCTGCGAGCGTGCCCGATCCGAACATCACCAACGCAGTGTTCTTGCGCGAATACACCGCGACCTTGTTGAAGTCAGCGTTCTCACATGTGCAGACGTGAGTGTGCGGCTACTTTGTAACGGCGACTCAACAACTGACTGCTTTGAACAGTGGGCAGATTCAGAACTTCGTTGTCTGCTTGGGTGAGTTCCACAGCGACATCAACAGGTTCAAGCTCGCGCTCCGCGACTTCCTCGTCCAGCTCAAGGAGTTTTCGGGCGACAATGCGGACCTGTACCTGGAAGAAAAAGAGGCAGAGGCGCAGCTCAAGGCCCAGACAGAGCGTGAGGCGGCCATGCGCATCCCAGGCATGCTGAAGCCGTCACAGATCGAGGACAAGGACGAAGATATCTGAAGGACGAATTGTATGACTTATCCCTTCATTGTATGATAGACAAACAGCTCTCTGGCGATCGCTTGCTTGTTTGCTGTCTCACTTTCCCCCACCATTAACCCCCCCGTTCCCCTCATTGTCCCCGCACTTTTTGGCGCTCATGCCGCACCATGCATATCCGCACAAACGCCCCCCTTCCCGTGTCAACATGTTCCCACACAGTAATCGTTCCGCTGGCTTGCTCGTCTCAGCTTCTCGCCCCCCTCCTTTCGTCAGCAGCCGTGTACTCTTGCTATCGCCATATCGCTCGCTGTTCACTCCGCATCTAACACACATGTAACAATAGCTTACGACAGAGGAATACGAGAAGAAATAATGTATCACTTGCTTCATGTACCGACTGACCCCCTCCACCTACTATCATCGCCCATTCCAACCCTCCTAGCAGTCGTAAGAGGTCCCATGTGGTTTGAAGGATATCCGTGTTACCTCGAGCGATGTCCGATGTCTGGCGCCAAACTTAGCGCGTCGTGAAACCAATACTATCTTACCCGCATTACCCGCCTAAACCTTGCGCGCTTCAAATCGCAAATGACGTCTATTCAAGGCAAGGGTCGTGCAATGAAATGTGTGGATAGGTTGGACGCTCGCCTCATTCCAAGAGGAACTCGCTTGAGTGCGAATGCGGACATTCTAGGGGAACTGGCTTCGAACACGATGCTCTGGGAGACTGGGAGGCGGAGGCGAGGGGTCATCCAGACTCCAGAGGCTGCTGCTCGATGATCATGGAGACGGGTGTATAACTTCTCACAGAGCCTATGCAGTCGGTGCCTCGTCATCAAAGGAAGGTGACGGGAGGTCGCTTATGAACTCGGATTTGAGGTCGGGGAAGCTTTGACTCGGACTGGGGTGACTTTAGGCAGTGCCGCTGAGCTGGACGGTCCGCTGCCAGAGCAACATACTTCATGATTCCGCTGACGACTGACGATATGCGACCACTCACCAGACGAGCGTTGATCGGTAGTATGGACGCACATACCCCGCAGTTCAACCCGTCGACTGTCCCGGAGAGCCGAGCAGAGTTTGTGGCTGCATGGAGAGCATCGTTGCGTCGATGCGATCCGAGTCCTATGCGGCGAGAGACATGGCACAAAAAATACGCACGTCGATTGCCAAGGCGGTCAGGCCGTGCATGCTTCGGACGTAATGATGGCGAGCGACGAATCGATGTTGCGGGGGGGCACGTTAAGGAGGGTACAGAGCAGGCAGTCTGACATTGAGGGCATGGGTGTGTGTGGGGGGTGACAGGGAACCGTTGGAGTTCTAGGTAGTCGTTGGTCTGAACACGTAATCGAGGTTCAGCTTCAACTCGCCCCCGAGCCAGTCAGCCAGGGCAGGGAGTTGTTGGCCTCTGGACGTCGCAAACGCCATGTTGGGGACTCGAGCTTGCCCGTCGAGAGCGTAGAAAATGAGCGGTGTATCATTCCTGCTCACTTGGAGTTCGACACCGCGTCGCTGTTGATGGACGGAGGAAGACCTTGTACAACGAGTTTGAGATAAGGACGAAGCTTGACAGAGGCGTCCAACTTGGCGACCCGGTGTTTGCTTTCACGGGAGCAATTCTGGGAGGGCAGGCGTAGGAGTCGCAGTGACTTGCAGGAGCCCATGGTCGTGTATTCTGGGGATCGAGAGAAAGTGACAAACCTGTGTACATTCGGCCCCATGCCATAGGTCACGTTGACTGTCGAGCCGAGTGCAATGAACCGCTGCCGGGCTCCAGAGCTGTCTGAATCACGCAAGGCGCATGCATTGCCATAGCATCCGAATTGATACATGCCCACAGCGACTATATGCGCGGTAAATACGATCATGATGCTTCATGGTTGGCCGGTTCAAGCATGTTGCCGAGTAAAATCGCGTTAACCATAGAAATATTCGGTCGCTAGGACAGCGTTGTATGCCCGTGCTGCGCCCGTTAGAACAGACATAGCTGCATAGTTAGATGATGGAGATTATTTCAAGCAAGGCAAGAAGGGGCACGGTGGGATCCAGCGTCGGCAGGTGCCGATGCTGTCAAACAGGGTAAATTCTAGCAACCACTGCATCATCCCATTGGCTACTCACAAAGACCGTCCCATGTCCGCGTCGCTCGGCCCATTTCTTCGGGCGGATTCACTCTCGAGTCGCTGTGTTCGGGACGGGGGAGCCCCCGAACTACGGTAGCACCGTGTAGTAATCTGAGCTTGGATTCAGCGATGCACGTCACAAAATCTGTATCGGAATGAGGTAAATGTATAGTTGAGGCAGAAGGACATTGGAACAAGCCACGATCAAACCCCCCAAACCCGATGACGCACTCCTAACAGGTATGCACACGATGATACTCCGGCCCGCACTGGGAGATGGATGTGACAGTTCCTATCGGAGTCGAGCACGTTCGTTGGCAGTGCCAAAGTAATTGTCTGGGGTCGTCAAGGGTCCAGCGGCAAGGGTCCAGCTGAGAGCACTTCACATGGACTCGAGGACAGTAACGGTGATATGTGCTAGAACCACCGAAGCCATACTATAGAAACTATACAGCCAATTGGGGAGTGGGCGCTAGAGATTGATGAAGGATTGCCGTCGAAGTTCGGGTTCATGACGCCCGTAGTGACCGCGCGAGCGAGCAATACAGAATCCTCCGACTGACCGTGGCAGGCGTACATCGCGAACCTTAGCTCATTTGGCGAGGGCGTCCCGAGGGCATGAGGCTCTCGCAGTAACGGCCGAGATGCGAGATGCTGCTGCCGGTTGGGAACAACATGGCCGCCTGCCCGAGAAGTGAACCTTATACCCCCGTACGCGGAAACCTATTGTCGGGTCGGTCGGACGCTGCCATTGTCAGCGCGCATGGCCCGGAGTACATGCGGCCCCAGGGATGGTGAGTTCCGAGCATCCTCAGTAGATTCGCAGGTGCCGTGCCTCTGCTGTCGACGCGGCGATGCCGGGTGCGCGCTGAGCTGAGATGAAAATGGTATCTTCGCCGGCTCAGGGACCACTGAGAGCACGCTAGAAGCAACCTACTTCGCGTGCCACATGTAATCTGGGAGATTGCGCGTGCACGAAGTAAATCTAGAAGAACACAGGCCTAGGGGGCGCACCAGGTGGCATCGCGCGAGCCTCTCAGCACTTGACGCGTGCGCGTCGTCGTGATGTGACGGAACGACTGCGATGCGTCAGCCTGGTCCTTTCGTCAGTGGGAAACACCATCCCTTGGTCTCCTCAGAGTGTTCTTTGTGCAGCTACCGCGGTGCTGGTTGTCGAGATGTGAACGTTATGCCAGGCTTCGCATGCCGTTACTGGCACACGCTGGATCTGAAACACTTCAAGTTGAACGAACACTGACAGCGGACTTGGGTCCTATCCTGGCTGGCTGCTGAGGCTGGACATCCGGGTATCAAGTGGGGGAAGGATGACGGGAATACGAGGAGTGTCCAGACCGGATCGCCCGTGAGGGAATGTCGGATATTGAGGTGCAGAGAAAAGTGACCAAGAGTAAATCGGAAGGATCAGATGAAGGAGCTCAAGCGGATCTAACGGATGATCTGCGCCTATTGAATACAATCTCAGCGGCCGCGTCCTCTGATCTTGAGAGATCGGACCGTGCCGTAGCACATGACACAGTTACTATCCAATCTCACACTGTACCTCCACCACTCCTCCATACTCTCACTTCTCATCTGCCGTCTTCTCCGAGCGATGTTCAAGAAGTACGCCCACACCCATCACGCATGGATCTACTCTCATCGCACGCCGTTTCAGGTTCCAGCCCTCAGCTGATGTGTCCGGACAAGTCAACGTCAAGTCTTCAGTACAGCGGTCTATCCGTTCCAGCATCTTGTCGCAATGGAAGATCAACCCGGAAACACTAGAGCAGGTATGGCCCAAGAAGGAGTCACTCACTCTCGTCAAATGGTCAGTTTCATCGCACCCTTCGATCGCCGGAAAGCGATGATGCTGACCTGTGCCTCGTTCTTCCCGCACGCAGTAGAGAACATATCTCAATTTACACGCTCCATGGCGAGCCGCTCTTTTTCCAACACTTCGATGGACCCTTCTTCCCAACTCTTAGGGTCCTTCACAAATGTGCGTATACCGAACTGACATCTTCGCTGAGACGACTCTAACTGACAGCGCGCGGCTTACGACACAGACCCTTTTGTCCTGCCCACGGTCAGGGTGGATCGCGGCGCTATCCGCTTCCTACTCGCGGGCGCACACATGATGTGTCCGGGCTTCACGTCTGCAGGTGGCGATCTCCCTCCCGCGGACGTGGCGCTGCCCGCAAACACTCCCGTCGCAATCCATGCCGAGGGCAAGGAGCACCCAGCTGCTATCGGGATTACCAAGCTCGGTACAGAGGAAATTAAGCAGGTGAACAAGGGAATCGCAGTCGAGACGGTCACCTACCTCGGGGATGATTTATGGAAGATTCAGCAGTTGTAGGGTCTGGCGGCGATGGTGAAATGATGATGTATCAACAGGTTTCGTGGCAGCGTACTGCCTTGTAAGAATGCTCCCTCGCTGACTCATATTGTCGTCCGAACGAGGCCACACCAGTGCAGTGCAGCCAGTGCCGTCTCCTTCAATTATGCCCTGATGGCGTCAAGGCTTCCCGCGATGCAGTGTGGTGACCGTCCTCGGATGTTCTATCTGACAACAGCCAGATTACAGGGCTCTCTGCAAATTTCTCATGGTGCGCATGCAGCGACACTCAAACGCCGCCCGCGTAGTCTGACATGTCGGCTGCGAACCTTCTGTTCTCGAATGGCGTCGATCGACTTCCACGAGCTCGGTATGTTCCTCGCGGCATTTGTCTAGGGATTCCAGACGAGGAAAGCGGCGGAGCAAGAGGAAGTCGCGCGTAGCACCTCGCCGTGCCGACCGCAGCCAAGTTGCCGCTGGCCGCTGGCTGGCGTCCCGAATATACCGTATGCAGACTCTGTCGAACTCTAACGCGTCCGAATATTTTTGGTTGATCAGCGGGAGCAAAATAGGGCTGCAGCCTCTTGCCAGCGCCCGGAATTGTGCGACACAAGCGAGAACTGTTCGCGGCGGACCTGATGTATGCGAGCAGCGCGCTAAGTCGCGAAGCGCAAGGGGGGCTGGTTGACTGTCGAAGCTTGAATACCTATTTCTGCCCCAGCGCGGCAATCGAGGCAGTCACGTCGCACGTCGTTGTACCTGTTCTTGTCCACCGTCACCCGCCCAGATTTTCCGATCTTGAGCGTCCTGCGCACGGTCCTGGTCCCAGACACTGGGCGATGGCAGTGGGGCACCACTCGCGCCTTCCTCGCGGATCGTATCCAAGAAGATGGCAGTCCCCGACCGCCAGGCGCTGCCCTGGCCCTCAATGCAGACAATATATACCTCTCCATTTTGAAAACCATCACCCTCGTCCCTCCCCTTTCCCTGCCGCCTCCCTCTCCCTCTCCTGGGGCTCGGCCTCTGCAGCCTCGGCCATTGTCGTCGTCGCCCCGCTCTCTCACTTCATCCTTCATCGCCGTATGGCAAAGCCGAGGGCATGTCGCCAGTGTTCGTGGCGCAAGGGTGAGTCCCGCTCTATTTGTTTCAATCCTCCTCTTGTGCTTCTCGTAGGTGTCGTAGGTGCTTCCGTCGTTGAGTCGCTCAGTGTGGCGGCGGCGGTGCATACCCTCCCTTCCGACACGCGTTGTCCTCCTGCAACTGCCATGGCTACCTACTCAACAACCCTCCTACAGTGAAGTGCGTCGTGCCGGAGGGGGGGACGCGTTGTGAGGAATGCATCCGTCGTCATACGGATTGTGAACGTCCTCAGGCTGTGACATCCACCGCGCCCTGCGACAGCTGGTAGGTACCTCATCGTCGTTTTTTGTTCCTTCCCTTTCCACTCTTCCCCGAGGCAGCGGCTAAAAATCAACATTTCATTGGGCAGCAAGAGGGCCCATCTTGGGTGCGAATGGCAGGGCGACGGACCTTGTATCCGATGCGAACGTACGGGCGCGACGTGCACTAGATCGACTCCCGGTATGTTGCGTGCTATTGATCATGCCCGCTGCCTACTGACGCATCGGACCCGTTCCCTTGATACTCAGACACGCCGCCGCCGTCATCCGAATCGCCGTCCAGCCCGTCGTCAGACAGAGGGGCATCACCCCCGCGCACGCCCTTCCTCCAGGTTGTTCTCAATTGAACATCATGTTCGATCGTCTCGCGCGTGGGACGACATAGGGGCGGGAAACAAAAGTGTATCTAGGTAGCGGATCTCGCACGGACCACGGTGGCGGGGTAGTAGCGGCGGTTGCGCGCGGACTCTAAATTTTTCTTGTTGTATTCCCCTCGCTCGTCGACGAGCCGTCCCCGCCGTCCCTCGACACAGAGTGTAATTAGTTACGTATTGCTCATCTAATGGTGCGCGCCGCCTACATGCGAGAGTCGTCTTCTAGTGGGCTCTGAATCCGAGTCAGAAATTGCAGCTGATGAAATCCGCGGAGAAGCTGGCGATGCAGAGATGGCTGATGGATCAGACCGCACCGTGGCCGCGATGTGCGATGGCGGGGGCACAAGCGAAATTGAGCGCACTGCAAGTCCGAGTTGGCCGTCTCCGAGACTCATTGGAGCGGCTAGAGCGTGACGCAAATGCACAATTAAACCTGACAGACGCCCGCAGGCTGGAGACCGGACTTCGCGTCGGTTGCCGCCGGCAAGCAGAGCGCCGAAGTTCGATCGCATGGCGACGCCACGCTCTGGTGACCCAAGAGGCTGGAGAGGACTCCAGGAACGTGGCCGCCTTCCGCTCACTTCTCGTTGAGGGAATCGGAGCTCCCCCATCCTCTCCAGCTCCCAAGCGAGGCCCAGGCGGCTTCCCTTTGCCTCCCCTTCCACTTGTTCTGATCCTTGTCGCATTACGAACAGCCTGGCGCCGCGAGGACCCTCGCGGAGAATATGGCAATGAGACCTTTTCGCCGACTGCACCCTGGAGGCGGACGTCTGCTGTTGCGCGCGGGAGGACCCTGAGCTACAGGTACGATTGCCAGCCTCCTTCGTGGCAACGAGGCCGTCGCAGTGCACCTCGTTGTCGTATGCTGTGATGTTCTTCACGTTTCACCTTGACTGTTTGGCTCAGCAGGATTGTGGAGACGACGCGTTCGATCTATTGGGTTACCTCAACCCGGTAAGCAGGTTTGTTTCATCATCACCGAGCACTCACCCCGGACCCACCGACGAGGACCCGGCGGCAAGGGCGGGCTTTGCAGCCTCGTGTGGTTTGCACAGTGTGAGAAGAAGCAAGCGTTTAAAATACAAAGCGTGAAGCATTTTGGCGACATTAGCCTTCGGCTGCCCCGAGTAGTCGCTGTGGGCCTGTGTCTCCGCCCGGAGTGCGGCACGTTGCGCCCCATGCTCTCGGGGCGCGCTCTCTGCGCCTTCGGGCACACGTGCGCACGGACCATGGCCAATTGAAGCGTAAGACTGCAAGGAGACATCCTACGGTGTGTGCTGCGGAAGGTTGACATTTCCCATGATGCGACCTACCCCGGTCCACTGGCATGGCGCCTACCCTTTGCCGTGGACCTAGTCGGAACCATCCTGCCACGGTTCGACTCACCATGCCCATACAGAAGAGTTTGAACGCCTGATGATGCCGTACATTGCCCACTATCTGTCATCTAGCACCGTTTCAACACTTCCTCCCACTCCAGAACGACGAACTTGAGATCCCTGAGATCTGAAAGTGACTCACTTGATACTAGTCTTGTAGGCGAGCGCTTCCAGTGCTCGTGTTATTGCCGACGCCCCCGCATCGGGGACGGTGTCGTACTTGGTACGTCTTTGCTCCCGCATTGATAGGTCGCTGGAATGGCTAATTCCCTATTCCGGCCCTTGCCGTTACCCAATTTGCCAGCACGGTGTTGGCCGGATCCCTCGCCCTAGCGCATCGTACGCAGCCTGTCGGCGGCGATGTTTCGAGGCGAGGCGGGACGCGCATGGCCGCAGTCGCGCTCAGAAAGGGGCAATCCATTCCTCAATGACTCCGCGATAGGCGCCTCTTTCCGTCCTCTATCGTCCTTCATCACCATGTCAATTCACCGTCGGCTTCTTGCATCATTGGCTGACGGTTTCTGCCTGCGGCGAGGGAGCGCGTCCAAGCGCAGCCAATTTGAGCAGGCAGAGAACTCCGTCAAGTGAGGGTGCAAACCTTACTGGCCCCGTCTGCTGCACAAGGTCACAGTATGGCTGGGAGGCTGCCGCGCGGTCTGGGTCACTGGACGGACCCGGCGAGTATGATGACATGCACTGGCTTTTCGGCACTTTAAATGTGTTGTAACAATTTCCCAGAGCAAAGATGCCATCAATACCCAAATCTGCAGAAGGCACTACCAAAATGGCCGGGCTCGCCTGGGAAATTGGCGATACTTCTTGTCCGTCGCCCACTTTATGGAGAGCCATATAGCCCTTACGCGACGCCCGTGTCCTCGGTCGCTCCCGCTCGTCCCCCCGCTTCTCTTCTCTCGTCCACCATGATCCAGGCTTTCAAAAAGCAGCGCGTCGAGCCGAAACATACGCGCACGGACAAGTCCTGCATAGCCTGCGCTAAGAGCAAGAGTGCGTTACGTCCCCCTTCTCCCTTCCTCGTCTTTGTACCCATTCCCCGACAGCCAAATGCGAGCGCACGGCCGATCCGACGCGGTGCAAGAAGTGCGCCAAGAAGAATCTGCGCTGCCAATGGCCGGAGGGGGAGGCGAGCCGCAGGGCTTGCGACGAGTGGTGAGTTGATCTTCCCCAGTTTCAGCGCTGTGGTGCTCATACCCACGCAGCAAGAGGGCCAGGACGAGGTGCTTGCAGCCTCGAGTGCCAAACGGACCCTGCCGCGAGTGTGAGAACGCCAATAAACGGTGCTCGCAGGCGACATACCAGCCAGGTCAGCCTCTCCTCCATGTTCGTGGCGCCTTCCGCGTCTCTAACGCGTCTCCTCCCTCCACCTCCCCCGGATCGTTCCATACGTTAGTGGCAAGCTCCTCGACCAATACGCAGAGCAACGCCGGCCCGTCATACCCCACGGCTCGATGGCGCCAAGATTGTGAGTGCTTCACACCGCCCCGTCGGACAGCTACCGACCATCGCTCTCCCACCTTCATCTCGTTGTAGCTCCGACGGCCGTCGTGTCGCAGACTGTTCTCGCCGTCGATGGTGAATCGCGGCCGTCCTTGCACATTGACCCTCAGGCCCTCGCCGACGCTCCGCCGACGACACCGACCTCGGTGGCGAGCAGCCCGCGCTCGTATTGGTCCACTGTCCTGTCGTCCGACGACGACATCCACTGACTTGCACAGAGTCGTTCCTTGCACATTGACCCTTTCTTCTATTCCGTGCGTTCTTCATTTCATTTTCCGCCGCCCGATCGCTCATCGTGTGAACGGTGCATATGCAGACCCATATCTTAGCTCATCTCGGGTATACACGTCCTAGTCTAATCTGACCTCGCAGGCGTCGTCAAGTGGTTTGCTGCGTTGTTTGTTGGTTTGTTGATCCCAGTATGATACGCGTTTACAGAATGTTTTCCCTGCTTAATCGTGATTGCTTTTTGTGCCGTTCGCTGTGCGAAGTCCGCGACGATCGATGCCAGTCGATCATGAGATTAGCGCAAGTGGCTCCGCTGACAAATCACTAACTCAACAGGAAAGAGGGGCGAGTATGTCCGGGCCGACAACGTGATCAATGTCCGTCGACGTCACTTGTCCGTCCTCGCAGCTGCTGCTCATCAATATTGAAGTCTGAGTGTCACGCACTCTGCTCCTCTCCCCCGGCCATGGTTATCCGTAGTTCGGCTGCCCAAGAGTGCCGCGGTACGGCAAGCGCACTCAACACCTGATGGTCTGCCAGGGATCTCTGGGCCCAGAAACTCATTGGTGGGTACAGTCGCGAGGACGACGGGGGTACGTAAACGGGGACGCAGATATAGAAAACGGAATGCCTACTACTCGGTATGCTCGAACAATGGGCGAACGGTGCGCTATTGTTGTCTGTGGGCGTGTGGGCGCATTCTCTCCGCTAGCGCGCCCGGCCTCTGCCTCCAGTCCGAATCGCACAATGTGACACTCCGAGTAAATGTACGTGCAGGTGGCTGTTCCCGCGCTGGCGTTGCATGTCGCCGTTGAGCGCCAGCGGTGGATACTCGCAATATTGAGGCCAGTGGGTGACAATGGTGAGGGTGATCGGACAAGCGCCGGTGCCGGCCCAGCGAGGTACGCGACGTCCGGACTGGGAAAGAGCAAGTATCAACTCCGAACTCGGGTGGTTCCTGGCTCCTGCCTTTCGCCGTACATGCTTGCGAACCACTCGCGGTCTCTCTTCCATCCCGCGGCTGGCTGGCAGCTCAAGCTCAAGGTTTCAGCACTCGTACGGATTCACTAGTTCTCCGTCGCTCGAACGATCAATCAGCATCACCTGCACCCGCGGTAGCCCCGCAGAACAGGCTCTCACTCACACTCACGCTGACACCGTGACCACCGGCAGCCTGGCCTAGCCTGGTGGAGTGCGCATCTTTGCGTAACCCGGGGGCACGCGCGGGCTAGTACGGAAGTTTCATCTAGCAGTGCGGGCACCCCACGTTCATTTGCAGCTTCAACTCCGAACGAATGGGTGTGCTCTACTATCACTCGCGCTGATGAGAACATCGCGCGAGTCCATCCATGACACGGAACGAGCTTGCCGGGAGAAGACTGCTATTCTGGAGCTACGCTGATGATGACCTCCACGGGATTGCAGATACGAAGGGGCGGAAGGGGTGCAATGTCATATCGCCTATCGGGGCTGAAGCTCGCCTTCGTGTTCGCGATGTGCCCGATCTGAATTCTGCAGACTTCAGCTTCAGGAAGACGACTGCCGACTGGAGACTGGCGAGGACCTTGCGCTTGCTTTGGCGACGGGAGAACTGCAAGAGTGCTTCGCTCGAGCCCCACCCCTTCTCACTAACCTTGCCCCGTTCGCCAGCTCGACATGCTGCACTTGACGTCCAGTTGCGGTCACGACACCGCGATGTTATGCGATAGCATGGAGGGCGCGCCGTTGAGTTCCGTTTCTCAGGGCAGAGGAATCTATCACAGGTACTTACGTCTGTGGTGAGTGGCACGTCCATGGTCGGACATGAATATGGCTTAATTAATGACCTGGGGTGAGAACACCAACGGTGGCATTAATGCAAGCGTGTTTCATCCCTGGGGATACCAGGCTTCTCTCTCCGGATGCATTCATATATGGCGGGGTGCATGGCTCACTTCCCGCCCCTCGTTCTGGAAGGGTGCTTATGGGGTCGAGCGGGGGATCAAGGAGTCACTGAGTGGCGGATAAACGAGGAAGCGAGGGAGAGTTAGATTGGCCCTTCGTCCATGGACGTAGACGAGCCCGCGTGGTCGTCGACTTCGCGGAAGCAAGTGCGCGCTCTGTGGGCACCTACTGATTCCCGACTGCTCCGCGGGCCTCTGGAGACGTAGAGGATGATGGTAGGATAGGATCAGTCCGCCGGCTCTCGGCGAACGAGGGAGTGGACACCAATCGCGGCTACACTAGCATACGCGCGGTTCGAGCGCTGAGCGCTGAGCTGCCGCGACGAAGGCGTTGAGAGCGGATGCGCGGACGTCGGATTGCTGGTTGTGGGACAGTGCTCTCACAGGTGCGGTAACCCTCGCGCGGGCCGCCGGCGCTACGCGCGCGACATCCCGGACGATGATGGACGCCGAGAGGAAGACGACTGTTGGGGATTGCTGGCCTGGGCCACACGCGGGGCGTGTTCTCGTCTCGCCCCACTGACCGCCTTTCGAAGAACAAAGGAGAAGAGGAGAGGCTTCCGTGCCAGATGGTTGTGAAATGCCACTCTTCGGCTTCGTGGAGAGTTGACGCGCTGATTCATACCCTCTTCCAGATGTGTGACGTCCTGGAGTCCACTCTCCCGCGCGGAGAACACGGCACACTCCCAAAAGATTGGAAGAAGCTCGTCGCGGGTCTCGTTGTCGCCTCCTCCCTGCGCGCACGCACCACGTGTCTCGGCGTTAGGGTGTCGCGTTGCGTAGGACTTTGATATTGAGCAATGTCCAAGATCGAAGGAGCATCCAGGAAAGGGAGGAGGGTTATGATACGATGGGCCTTCTATCCGCAGGGGACAGCCGAGCCCCCTTCGCCACCCAAAAAACGCTCGAGAAGAGAAAGCAGACTGATGAGTACACGGGACGCAAGAACGAATGCCACAGCCCTGCTTCTGGGAAGAGTGCAGATGTTCCTGAGCGCCCCCCTCCCGCCGCCGCGATCGAAAGAGCGAGCGTGCCTTTTCTGGTCCATCCAAGTCGCGGTGGGAGCGGTATCGCGTCATAGTCCAAATAACCCTGCACCTTGGGACGAGCGCGAGGTACGTCTCCCACCATAGACAGGCCTTCTATGCCGTGATTTCCGTCCGTTCCGTCACTTTCCATCCGCGATTATATCATGTCGTTCGTCGATTGTCCAATTCACTCCGCAGCGCTCGCACCCACACCCGGGCCCCCGGGTCACGGTATTCGATGCACCTACAGAAACAGGGAGGACAGACCGTGTTTCACAGCCGCGTGCCCAGGACCCTGTATCTTTTGCGTATGCGACCAGAGACGTAATTGTCTCCTAGTCTCCAGGAAGGCGGGTTGAATAATGGATAACAGCGTATGTCGGGTCCTTTGACGATGCGGCGCCATTGTCGCAGCAAGCATCAAGGACAATGATCTCCTCCCTTCAATTAACTGGGAGCCGAACCACGGACACGACAGTGGATCGCGCCCGACGGGGACATGCACAATAGGAAGTTTATATATCGCGTGCGCTCTGCCGGACACAGGCGGGCCATTGTCCGAGTGCGTTCAATTGTCCGCGTTGTGTCTCTGCTCCAGGCTACACTGTCCCAGCTCCCCCGCATGGACTTTTCCCCAGTCCAGCATCGCATTTGACGATACTCTAGGCGGCTCGGCTCGGGTTTCCTCGGCGAAGACCTGACGTTACGTTTTCCTGAATTGCGATGCAGAAGCACCGCCTAGCTGCGTGACGCCGTCCTCAAGATGTCCTCGTTATCCTGATACGCTCATTTTGTTAGGTCCCACTACCCCTCCTGGACCGCCTGCCGCTTGCCACATTAAAATGTGCCGCCACCTCTTCGCTCCGGAGTTGCTGCCCGACGCTTGCGTGTGGAAACCCTGAGACCGGTGTCCCGTACCGTGCCATCGGTGTGGCCGGGGTACAGCACAAGTCTTCCTCTCTTTCTGTTTCTTTGCTTTTCTACGTCTGTCCACGGGCTTCCTCACTTCTTCCTCCTTCGCTTCCCACGTCATCCGGACGTGTGCCCTAATGGCGACAGGTAAAGGAAGTTGCCTGTCTCGTCGACAGAACTGGAAGTCTTACGTTAACCCTCTAATTTGCCCCTACACCAGCTACCTACTATATATCATCTGCACGCGTAGATCTTCGCACCCCAGAACCCTCTCTTCTCTCTCCCTCACTGCGCGTCGACCATCGTTCTCTCTGCCAACCACGCCACCATGAGGGGCCAACGTCGTCCTACAGAGGTCGCCTGCCGTCGATGCAACAAAAAGAAGGGTGCGTCCTAGCTTGCATATACACCGTCACGTTCCCCTCCACCGACGCGTTCCCTCCTCCCCCATGCGTCACCGTATGCCGCGACACAGTGCGATGCGACGCCGTCATGGGCTCAGCACGGTGCAAGAAGTGCACCGACGAGCGCGCGGAATGCACCTGGCCCACCGCCGCGGGCAACGCTCAAGTCGCAGCAGGGCGCGTTCAGGTCAAGAACGCGTGCGATGCGTGGTGAGCAGCGTGTTTCCGTCGGTCGTGGGTCGTCGGCGGGCGTGTCTGCGTTGTTGACCGAGCGTTCGCCGTCGGCGCCCACAGCCGGAGGAACAAGTCGAGGTGCGAGAGAGACGAGGGACAGGAGACCGCGGCGTGCGTTCGTTGCACGGAGGAGAACAGGGAGTGCATGTTCTCGCCGAGAGGTATGCGTTCGACCATCTCGCTCCGCCGTTGGTCCATACTCAACCCCTTGTCCTTGGCGAGCAGTCAGAGGGAGCAGGAGCAAGCAGCTTGTACAAGACAATACCCAGAACACTGCGCCCTCCATGCAGCCTATCCTCGGACAAACCCCTGGTAAGTTTTGACAACCCTTCTATCGTCTCTGCCTCCTTGTTGTACATCAATGCTAACTGTTGCTCAAAGCAGGAGTTGACAATATGGGCTCATCGACCATGTCAGAGTCATACCCAGGTGAGCACATCGCATCTAGTGCAGCGCACACGTCGTTTC
Organism: Fomes fomentarius; assembly: GCA_022606135.1. Taxonomy (NCBI): domain Eukaryota; kingdom Fungi; phylum Basidiomycota; class Agaricomycetes; order Polyporales; family Polyporaceae; genus Fomes; species Fomes fomentarius. Next base: position 1,692,847 of record JABYQN010000001.1, read on the forward strand.
TTGGAGAGACATTGACACTTATGCCCCCAGTTGGTCGAAACGGTTATCACCAGCGTGCTCCAATGGGAAATGACTCGGGGTATCAGGTGAACCACGGAGTCGGTCCATCGCCTGCATACGTCTCATACGCAGGTACATTGTGGACGTATTACATCGAGCCTTCGCTACTGACACACCACCTGCATATGCAGTCTCTTACCAGCGGGCTTCGCAGGGCCCAGGACCATCTCAGGTCGGGCCTTCGAATGGTCAGTCTCATCGCTCTTGCATGTCGGTCGCACTCGTTCGTTCCGCAAGCCTGAGGCTGATCCCTCCCGCATAGGTCGCGGTTATGGCACGACGTCCCAGCAAGAGGCAGGACCGTTGTCTGCAGGGCCCTCTTCTGGTGAGTACAGTGTCGTACGGTGGTGCGGCTCACCCCGATCTATTGTTGAACCATGATCTCGATGCAGGATACCGATCCAATGGCTTGAACGCGCACGCCCAGACGGCTGCGCCCATCCCCCCCATCGACACCAGCGCCCCGGACGTTGGGAACGCGGCGGCGGCCACCGACTCCAGGCCGAACAGCCCCAACAGATCCTGGTGGGAGACCGTGATGCAATCCTCGCCAGACTCTGAGTACAGGTCCGGGTCCGAGCTCGACTGGGACGCCTGAACAACGAAAAGGATTGGAAACAAAAGTATTTTCTTTGTAAGTGTATTCTACCGAAACGACAATGCTCAATCAGAGGACTTACATATACGACTATGACTTGCCAGTAGCGCAATGGATGGAGTTGCTGTTGGTTCCGACTGCGTCGATGCTCTCCCGGCTTCCTTCGTTGTCTCTCTAATCGTTCGATAACGCAAAAATACCCCTCTTGGCGTCTCTTCCTTTGTATCTCGCCACGTATATCTTGGATTACTTCGTACTACTATACCACGGACCTTGTGTCCTATACGCTTGCTTGTTCCATTCGTCCCCTCATACTATATCTACTTGCTGGATCATCCCTTCGATTTCACGCCCATAATACCTGCCTATCGCTATCGCGCATATACATATGTTCACCTGTATCGTTCCCAGCTCATGTCACCTCGTCTGGTTCCGCATACGTACCGTCGGCTTGCTTCATCCTAGTGTATACCCCCCACTCACTCGGCGTCCCAACTTTGGAAATGGGCCTGCAGAAATACGTACGAGGATCCTATGATCATCCAATACCCGCCTCATGTGTTGAGTGAACAACGTTGGTTAATTGGATGGGTAGTTGTTAATTCCGGCACGATCTCGCATCTGAGATAATCGGACGCATGACAAAGAGCGAACCTAGTGAGCGTGAGCGTGTATAGCAGTCGAGCAACTGTTCCCGCGGGACCGGATGGGCACATGTTCATGTGGTGCTCGCCACCGGCTGACGGTGGGACTCTGCCAGGGTCGCGGGCCGTGCACTGACACAGGGCGGTCTTCGAATGAATTCCACAACTTGCTGGGCGGACAGAAGGTTAGAGGCGACACGGACATGAGGGAACCACGTTCACGACGTTCGCAACACGACATCAGATAGGGATAGGTTGGATGAAAATTCGATGAGCGTGTGTTTTGGGCGTCATCACGACATATTAGGGAGGGATGGGATATTCGCACTCGACGCCGATGGCGATCATGCGACTGGCAGCGAGCGACATCCGAGGGATCGCGATTGGGATGGGAGGAGACAGTCGGACGGCTTACATCAAGGGCAACTGGTTAGGATGCCGGAGGAAGGGGGGGCCTGTGGGGGAACGATACGTAACGGACAGCACAGTCTGCACACTGCCCCAAACAGAGCGACGGCTGGACATCACACACACAGCAGCTTGAAAATTTTGTCGAAGACTCCCGGCGCGACGGCTGCTGTTACTAGGCGCACCTTTCCCTTATTGGCACATGCGCGACTCCAGAGCAACAGTTGGCAACAGCCCGCGACCACTCCGCGGACGTTCTCACTGTCAGGGCCGCACGCAGCCCGAGCCTGTCCGAACGTTGCGAGGTCGCCGGCTTTGTGTCACCATCCGTATGTCATACAGTCAGGGTGCTCATATTCGTGACGTTGGTGGCGGGTGAACCGTCGGCCCTGTGTATCGTAAAACCGTGTAGGGCCAGCCTGTCATTTGAGAGGTCGACCCATTCTACGAAGGACGAAAGGCATGCAGCATGTCAGAGGACATATCAATATTGCAAATAACTTATAGAGTTTGAGTACGAGCGGATCGGGGTAGGTCTTTGTTCTGCGACCAGGGTGGTTGAGATATTCAGCCACGCGGCATTGTTTGCTCTTGCTTGAGATGGAAGCTATTGGCGCTTCGACGTATTTTGCTGAGCTCGAGGCTGGTGCTTGGTCGGCTACCGCCATCCTCTCAGGCACCTCATTACCACTGATAACACCACAGCGCACGTAACCACACGACAGCCTCGGCAGACCTACCATGAGCCAAAGCACCGGCAGTCCGCAATTTGGTTACGATGATCATTTTACCCCGGCACGCACTCGGAAGAAACGCAAGAATAGGCCCACGACGGAATCCCCGTCTCCATCTGTCCTTCTTAACAAGACATCGGACGAACTCACACCAACTGATTGGATGCGCAATACAATACGTCCGCACTCCTCTTCTTTGACCTCATCTATACCTTTCCACTCACATTCTTCCCCACCAGACATGCTGCGCGAGTCTCTCAAAGAGGCCTTCCCCTCGTCGGACGTCACGCCAGACGTGCTGTGTCTCGGGATAGGGAGCCCCTCATCGTCGCGTGATGCTCGCGCCCAACTCGCCCTCCTCCTTGCGGCCTGCGACGATCTGCATATAGTGTGTTGTCTTCCCATGTATGTAGACCTCCCGTATCAAACCATCACCATGTGTTCACTTTCTCCAGGAGCGCACAAAACTGTCCGTCTTCGATCCAGTCTTTGCGGAACAGGACTTGCAGCTTCTTGCGCAGTGCGGCCTGACTCTGCTGCCCGCGAATTGTGTATGTTGCCCCTTCCTGCCTTCCTCTCCCTCGTTCTGGCCACTTCCGCCCACGCGCCGTTCGCGCTTCTGTGCGAGAGCCATGGTCGCTGACGTGCTCTGATTCGAACTTCTCAGGAGGCAAGACATGAGCTTGATTCGCCTACGATCGTCTACATGCCACATTGCGACCTGCATCTGTACGAGAACCTGTTCCGCGAGAACTGGTCCGCGCAGCGCTTGCCCAATATCCTCCTTATCGCCAATCGCCTGAACGAGTATGCCGAGAGGTGCGTGCAGCCTGCCGCGCGTCCCAGCCCCCGAGGCTCTCGCGATTACATTCGTCCCCGCCCCCCTTGCCCATCCTTCTGCCGCCCCCCCTTACTTCACTCAGCCTTCCCCCGCATCTTCTGACCACCGCGTCCGTCGCTAATCTTGTCTCCCTTCGCGCGTCGCCCGTGAACAGCATCTCGTCAAGGAAGCTCGCAGCGGAACATCCCTGCGTCGCGCGCCTCGGTACGCACCATCTCTCTGCCGTGACGCATCGCCGCTCCCCGTCTCACGTACACGCACGCACGCCTTCTCTCGCTTGCGCACCGTCTGCCACACACGGCGCTCCGACCCTGCGTCATCTTCGCATCCCAACGCCCGCCCTGGCCCCTCGTTTTCCGTTCCCTTGTCGACTTGGTCCGAACACCGTCTCCGCCTCGCGCGCACCACACCCACGTGCACACTACCCGCCGTCGCTCTTTTGCCCGTGCCCGTCACTCAATCCGCGACCGTGCTCGGATGCATGGACGCACGGGGGGCATGTGCAGTGCCCTATCTGACAAGCCGCCCGTTCGAATCGTGCGCCCCATACCCAACTGCATTCAACAACACCGCCATCCAGTTCCTTCGCCCGAGTGCGCTCGCGGAGCGGGGTTCCGAATGGTGGGCGCTCCCGCCGCGCTTAACCCCTCCCTCGGATTCGCAGTCCATCATTCCACGGGGGCTGCACGATGATGCTGCAGCTGCGTCGTCGTCGGTATCGGTAGCGGTAGCGATATCGGTATCAGGCGCGGTAGCCCCCGGAGCCCCTGCCCCTGCCCCATCCTCATCCCAAACGAACGAGACTCCACTGCTATCAGACTCGCGGGACGCGCGAGCGGCCTCGGGAGCATCTGTGCTGATACGAACAGTGGCTCGAAGACTGGAGAACTCCCGATGACGCTATGCGCGGAGGAGGTGCGGCCGTAGTAGGGACCGAGTCCGACAGGGAGGGCACAAGTCTCACAGTGTCGGAGCTCTCGGTGCGTCCTTAACTCGACACGAAAGTAGTAATAACAATGGCACCGAGCCCTGGGTCGTGGTGGCATCGGCCGTCGGTCGTCGGTCACCGGTCGCGCTGCATCGGGAGGCGGCACGTAAGTTTGTATAGTCATGGGGGGAGTTATGTGCTACATACTTGTGCTTCTTGTGTCTCAGATGGCGAGAAAGTTGGGGGCGCGGTGCCATAACAGGCCCAATGACAAGACGCATTCCGGATCGCGTAGCCCTGGCCTGACTAGGAAGATTGGCAGATATCGGGCCCCATGCGCGCCATGCGAGATGGCGGAGACTCAAGACGAACTTTGAGTCAGGGGTGTGCGCAGCAACAGCAAGAGTTCGGAGTCCGGACTCAATAATCTGAAGGAACCGTCTCGTATACGTACATCATACGATCCCAGTCACCAGTGCCTTCGAGCAGCCTTCTGCGGCTTCGGATTCTCCTTGCAGCCGCACACTGCGCAGGGCCGTGCTATGTATACTGCCACGTCTCACGTCTTCGAAGCGATTCGGTGCCTTTCTGACGGGTGGGGGAGGGGGCCCGGTGTGGTGGACGTCATATGCATGCGTCCGCGAGTCGCGTTGCAGCTGACTCGAGAGCGAGGCTTAACCCTAAGCGTAGCGTTCAATACCGCCACTGACTTGCATATCGCCCCAGGATTGGCTCAAGCCTCGTTGGAGTCAGGGATCGACATCACCGCCCCGTCATCCGCCATCTCCGCATTCGAATACGTACGAGTCAACGCTCCTCGACTAAGTAATATCTTGATAGGCCTCGGCTCTGGACCACACAAAGTCCTGCAGGATGCAGTCGTCCGACCATGATGCGATCTTGGCGGCGGAGTTTGCCTACAATGTCTCAAAGAAGCTAGTTCGCCATGCGAGATTGGTGCAAGTCCATAGAATAGATTGAATTAGACCCCATCTTATTACGTATGATGGCCGTTATCAATACCCTGTACTCGGAAAACGAATATGGACCCAGGAGGAGGAGATTAGGAACATGTGTGAGAGGAGACAGCATACGAGCAGTAATATACGACAACAGGCGAGCACGACGTAAGTGGAGAGATACGAGGGTGAGAATGCCAAGCGAAATGTATAATGAACAATGATGAAAGTATGGACATGCGATGATGGACGTAACATGCGAAAGCTAACACTCCTGATAAAGAGAGGGACGGAAGACATGAGCTGGATCGAGGGGAGAGTCTGCATCATCGTGGAAGGGGAGAGGCGGGTCCAGCTCGAACGGGTAGAAATAATCATCGTCCGTGTCGACGTACACATGGGGATGGCCTCGCAACCGCCTGCGCTCGGGTGGTAGAGGGATAGACGCTGGGTCGGTGGGGGACAATGATGACATGGACTGCGAATATGGCGTTGAGAGCGCGTCCGACTCGTCATCCGACGTGTCCTCGATCGCGTCCGGCACGGGGAGGTCCTCTACGTCGTCCGCGTCAAAGTAAGGGAGAGGTTCATGGTCGTGCGCATCAAGTTGGAGCCAAGAAGGGAGAAGGGGAGGGTGGAGTGGAGGATAGGGAACAGGGTAGGGAATAGCGATAGGCGGAGGCTGGTAGAACAGATTCGAGTGTCCGACGAGGTCGTCCGAAGAAGACATAGGAGAGCACAAGGGACTCAGCGGTTCATCGTCATCGTCTACGGGTAGGACCGAGCTAGAGGTTCCGACATCGTCGTCGTCGTCACCAAGATCCTCCAAAAGAGAGTCTAGCCACTGCTTCTCGGAGTCACCAACGTCTGCGCTGGGAGAGCCAAGAGCGTGAGGGTCTGGGAACATGAAGGCGTCCTCCTCGACCTCGTCGCGTGCCTCTTCGTCGTCGTGTCTATATACATGTTGTACATCAGCGTCTGCCTGTGTGGGGGCTGGATCGACTGGATGAGAGCGAAGGATAGAGTTTTTGAGTAGGACCCAGCGGTGGAGGCTGCAGGTGTCCCGGACGCCACCGGCGACAGCGGAGTGCAGCTTTGAACGGGCCATGGAGAAGAGAGACGAGGAGTCTGATTGCGGTTGTTCTGGTGGCATGTACGATGGGAGGGCGTTTATAGGATCAAGTGTGAGCGACGACCGGTCGAACGACACGACTGTGGCGGGGCAAAAACGCGTTCTATGAGGGTGTGCAGAAGGCGTGTTAGCAACTGATGCGAAAAGGAGAGACGTAAGGGAAGAGGGAAGAGTGGATACGTACGAGGCAGGAGGGTTTGGTGTGTGATCAACGGTGTATACGGTAGACGATGAAGGGCTCGAACAGAATGGTGCCGTTCTTGGACTTGCGGACGGATTTGTTAACCATGCTTGGTCCTCTGGGTCGCCGAGACTAGGGTAGGTCGTCGGGGCGAGAGAAGCAAAGGCAGGGGGGTGGGCGGGAGACGGGGGACGACTTAGGCAGACATGTTGGGGGAGGACAAAGGCGAAGGCCAGTGAGGGGCGCTCGGTGTCAAGCGCGCCCTTATATCACGCTGACGCGCGTCGGAGTGAGTCACTGGCTTCCCTTTCTGGAAGGCGCCCGTCTCGGGCGTTTTCGCGGTGCAGAGACAGAGAGAGATAGATAGCCGCGGTCGCCCGGATCAGCGAGCGAGCCAATGGCGACAGGCACCCCGCAGAGCTCGCCTTGCCTCACCCGACGTCCTGCCAGCTCGCGCGAGCATTGCGTCCCCCGCGTTCTGTATATACAACAATTACGAATCATACACCATCCCCCTCTATCTACACCCCAAAACACGCTCCCTCTCCCATCTTCCGACCTGTCGACCACCAACCTTCCCATTCTCCGACCGCGGAGGTCCCCAGCCGCCCAGAAGCTACCCTTGCCCTTCGTCCATCGTATCCTCTCCCACGTCCGGGTCCTTCACCGATTCCACCAGCTTCCGTATCTTCCCCATGCTCTTCGGCGCCACATCGCGCACCTCCGCCAGCAGTTGCGCGAATTTGACCTCGTCTCCCATCAGCCGGTACGCTTTCGCGAGCTGGAAGAGCACATTCGACTCGTCTGGTGATGTATCCCGCAATTGCTCCAGGTCTTGCACGGCTGCCTGTTGGTGGCGTTAGATGGCCGCAACAGTGGGAACACAGCACAGACGCCACAACGTGGTATCAATCAGACGACTGGGGCCCAGCGATACGGAAAGTGGAACGCCAACACTAACCGTGTAATGCTTGAGGGCGATAAGGATTTTCGCTCGGTGATATCTCACCAGTGCGTTCTCCGGCGACAGCTCGATTGCCTTGCTGAACAGCTCCAGCGCCTTGTCGTACTCCTTGTACCGTTCCCGAACCTAAATCGCAAGCGGTCAGTAACGTGATAAGCAATTGCGACACTCGTGTGACCACCACTCACCACGCCCACGCAGCCTAGCAGCACGGCATTCTGTGGGTGAATTTGAGACGCCTTCTTGTAGTGGTAGTCCGCCAGACGTAACTTGCTCATGCGCATATAGCATGTTCCCAAACCATACCTGCAGAAGCGTCCAATCGTGCTGATAAGCACAACGTTGCCCCAGACGCACGCTCTTATCAGTCAGACAAAGCAAGACCGGTCCACACACCAGGCATTGTAATGTCGTGCATCAGCACGTAAGGCGGACTGGAAAAAGTTGATCGCCTTATCGAGGTCTTCGTCGATCGACTCGTGTCCGCTCAGGGTGTATGCATAGGCACATGTGGGGTCCAACTGTGCGGCACGTCTAAAACACGTAAGAGCTTGTGTCTTCTCCTTTTGTAGGGAGAAACAGTTCCCGACGGCAATCCAGGCCTGTGGGGACTTTGGATCTGTAGACAAAAGCTCCTGAGCAAGAAACGACAGCCTGACGTTCTTCTGCAAGTGCCAAAGGAGGGTCGAGTAGACCTCCATATCCCATAGCCGATAAGGCTCCAAGTTCCTCGCGGCTTCAAACGCTCGCTCGGCCTGCTCCGACAGACATGAGTAGGGGACAACGTTTTTGCATGCGAGCAATAGCAATCACGCACCTGAGGATACTGTCCCAGTTCGTAGTGAGCCTTGCCCAGCGTGGCCATCACAGACGCGGAGCGCTTGTGGGTCTCGGGCAACGTTTCGAGTTCGTCAAGACATAGCTGACAGTCGTACAATGCCATCGCTCTTGTCGCACTGGCAAACTTCCTCATCACCTCGTAGATGTGGTAATCAGCGACCTCAAATTCGTGAGCTTCTTGTGCGGACTGTTCCTGTTCCGTCCATGTTCCCAAAGGAGGCGGTGACGATCCCGAGTGACTCGGTTGCCCACCAGGCGAGCCCGGGGCGAATGCAGGCTGCTCGGGTCCCCCTGGTTCTTCCTCCAAACCAGAGTCGCGCGACTGCGAACGCGCCTTGACCGCTACTCGCCTTCGATCTCGTACACCCTGCACAGCAGTCATTATGTAAATACATCCAGCGGAGTCTCACGGACGTTGTGCACACCAACCTTCGCGGCCTTGCTGCCCCCACTCTGCAATCTAGTACTTCGTCTTGCTGCTGCACCCGTCGAGGGCTTCCCGATGCCCACAGCATGAGACCTATAGGACGCCGCCGCTGTCTGGGCAGGACGACCAAAAGATGAGAAGATGTTAGCAATCGTCAAGGCCGGGCGTGCGCGTGCCTTTGAGCTTTTTGTGCGGTCGTCCGCGGGGCCGGGAGCCGCGGGCAGAGTTCCGGCTGACTTCGACGGCTTGACGTGGTGCGTGTCCGCGGCGGTCGTCGAGGGCGGCGCGGTTCGCTGCCGAACGGTAGACCGCAGCTTCTTGGTCACTGGGCCCGCCTCATCGGCTGAAGAAAGAGGACGCACAGCTGGTGGCTGAACCGCCAATGTGGTCGGCTGCGACCGGCTTGCACGTACGGGCATCTGGAATGACGGCTCGCCGTAGAACGAGGAGTCGGCCGTTGCGCTGTCATGCGTCAGCACGAGTCGGAGGGCACGAGAAAAGAGGCTCCCTTTAACTGACATTGAATCGCGCGGTCCCGCGGGGGCGTCCATTTTCAACTCAGGCTTCCAACCACGAAAGAGGTTACCGCCGTTCCCAGCTTCAGGGGTGAAAAATCCGGCACCTGTTGCAACTGGTATCGAATTGCTGGGACCACCTTCATCACCAACTCTTCGTGGGACTGGTACCGGTCGAATCGGAAATAATTTCTCTATGGGTGGTATCTGGCCTAGAGGGAGCTCAGGCTGTGCGCCCAGTGGTTGTGAAATCACAGACACGCACCTATCGCACATAGGCCTTCAAACGCCTCCCATAGCATTGGGTTCAACAGCAACGCCCGCTCAAAGCTTTGAGCTGCACTGTCGTGTAGATTCCCCTTCAGCGCAGAATTTCCTTCTAAACAGTGCAAGACCGCTGGATCAGGGAAAGACTTCGCTGTGCGCGTCCCCATGGAATCTGTGCCAAATATACGAAGACACAAACAATGAGGACCGATGACGAACGCGACGCGCCAGTGAGTGACATCACAAAGAAACCACGTACGGCTCGGGGTATACGCCGGGTCCTGCAAACACGTCTCAAAAGCCTCCCGCGCCTGCCTGTGCCGTCCCAGCTTCACGCAGCATTCTGCGATGATCTCAACACAGCCTGTGCACCGTGTGTCCTGAGGTAGGTTGACGAGCTTGTGTGCCGAATGCGGCTGTCCAGCGTGCAGGAGCGCGGTAGCATACAGATGTCGCGCGTCATGGTTCTTGGGATCCAGGACATAGTAGCGTTCGGCATAGAAGAGTGCAGACTTGGGAAGTTCGGCATCAAGACAGTACCATACAAGAGAAGAGTAGCGTTGACATATTTGTGGTGTCAATACCGCGGGTAGGTCGTCGTGTGGCATGTTTCTAGTGCATAGAGAGCAGAGAGCAATATGAGTCCGACAATGTGGACGATGTGCGCGACGTGCGGGTGTGATTGGGGGCTACTTAGTGGCGGAGGATGGGGAGACGTTCAAAGAAGCAGCCGGCCTTGCGCAAACCAACTGCGTCTATGTGTCACGTGATCAATCCCGTCTCGGCATATACCACTTTTACCGCGATGTTGTGGCTAAAGCAAACTCAAAGGCGAGCGATGCCCGACAAGGTTCATCCAGAATCGCAACAAAGGGCACGTAGCAAGGATGCAGTTCAGGTGTGGTGATCTCAAGATCATTCGTACTGTAGGTGATGTACAATGTAGCAGTAGTCACTAACGCCCCCATCCTTTGTGTTATAATTCTAGTGTCCGTGGCCATCATCTTGTCCCTTTGACTCTGCATACGAGACCGATTCAACGGGATGCACGATGTATTCAAAGGATAATTTCACTCACCAGGTACACACTGAATGGCATCGTCTATCCTCAAGATCGACACGGCGGCCTCGAACGCGGACTTCAAGCTCCGGACTTTGCTGACCGTGGGCTCAAGGACACCCGCCGTAACATTGTCCCGTACTTGTCCGTTGAGCAAGTCAAGGCCGTAGCGGAGCAAGACCTTCTTGGGGTCGCCGATCGGCGCGTTCTGAGCAGCGTTGTGGTACGAGCGGAGCTTCGCCACCAAGTCTGTCGAGTCCTTCGCCGCATTCACCGCGAGTATCTTGGGGATGACGAGCAGGGAGCTTGCGAACTCGGCAATCGCGAGCTGTTCCCTCGATCCCTGGGCGCGTAAACCTGATTAGACCAACAAGGGGTACGACAAGTTGAGATCACATACAAGCGTCGTCGCAAAGTTCTCCAGGTAGATGCTAAGGGCGGACTCCACGGCGCCGCCACCCGGGACGACAGATCCACTTTCAAGAGTTCGCTTGATGATTGACAAGGTGTCATGCAGTGCGCGCTCCATCTCGTCCAACATGTAGTCGTTCGCTCCACGAAGGACGATGGAAGACGAGCTGACCACTTTCGTACCCTTGATTAAGATGAGCTCATCGTCGGAGATGCGCTCCTGCACAACTTCTTCGGCAGTGCCCAGGTAGCTTGGCTCAAACGACTCCTCGCCCTCGAGGTTGGCAAGGCTTGACACAAGCGAGCCACCAGTAGCCTTGGCAATCCGACGTAGATCCTCCTTTCTACACCGGCGGACGGCCATTGCACCGGCCTCCACAAACTCCTTGAGACACAAGTCGTCAATTCCTTTCGTCGTAAGGACAACATTAGCACCGGCGGCAAGGATTTTGCGAATTCGTTCGAGAGTGATCTCAGACTCCCTGGAGAGTGTGTGATAAGCGTCTCTGAGTTAGCTTGATGACAAGTTCGCGTACCGCTTGCGAATGTCTTCAAGCTGTTCTGGGCTATCTACCAGAATCTGGACGCCGAGCTGCATGCGAGCTTTTTGTAGATTGATATCGAGACAGGCGATCTTTGCGTTCGTGATACGCTTCTTCATGGCTGGAGTAGGATAGTCAATAAACAGGGACAGACGAATATCATAAAATGAAGTAACCTTGGCTTGCGACGGTGCAGTTCAAAGCATAACCCTTTACGAACAACGATTCTCGAGCACTGCGGCCATGAGCCTTGAGAACGTTGACGGCTTTGACAGGATACTTGATATCTCCCCGGCTGTTTATCGTCTTAACAGCCAGCATCGCGTCCACTGCCATAGGCGCAAAGAGGTCATCATCCCTAGACTCCTCGTCAGCTTCCGATCTTCATCCACCTATGCTACAATCACATAATCTCTTCCTATCCCCTTGCATCTTCGATACCCGAAGTAATATCATGAGCGACTCACCCTCCAATGATTTTACTCGACATGCTCGTCTTCGCCGCATTGATGAGCGCATCCCTCCCGAGTGCATCGACCTTTACGCTCAGCTGATCCTGCATGAACTTGCACGCCTCTCTGCACGCCAGCCGGTAGCCGGTGATAATCGTGGTGGGGTGGATCTTCTGCTTCACGAGTTCATTCGCGCGTCTCAGGAGCTCCGCCGCGATTAGCACGACCGACGTCGTCCCGTCGCCGACCTCCTTGTCCTGCTTCTGTGCAAGGTCGACAAACACGCGTCCTGCCGGATGTTCGACCGCGAGCAAGGAAAGAATCGTCGCGCCGTCATTTGAGATGGTCACTTCCTGCATGATTTCGGATGGGGTTATTGGGATGTAGAAGGACAAAATTGTCGTAGGTGTGTGAAAAGATCAGAACGCACGCCAATGTTATCGACCAGCATCTTGTCGAGACCCATTGGTCCCAGAGAGCTCTTCACGACGTTTGCAATCGTCTGGGCCGCAAGAACTACATGTGTATCGGAATTCAATGCAAGACCTCTCAATTGTAGAGGCCGATTACGCACCGTTTTGATCGCGCACATCCTGTCCCGACACACGATCTCCTCCCAAGAAAGCTCCAGCATGAGGATCGCGTTGGAACATTTTGAGGACAAGCAAAGAGGAGGCGGGATGGAAGGATGATTGCGCTCGAGAGATTTCTCCGGAAGACACGCGCCCTCTGTATCTCCAAATTTGGCAAGTGTCTCGAATTGGTCGTGTCACGGTGTTACTTCACAGGTTATGATGCAATACGGGCACTGGTTACGACAATGTGCATCGGATGAAATGGCATGCAATCACTGAATTATCGTTATCTAGCGTTACAACTATAGAGTTCGTATGATAAGGATACAATTTATATATGAGGCATTTGTCCAGGCCATTCAGGTACAGTAGTATAGTCCCTTCAATTTGTACGAGGATGAGTCAAGTTCTAGACCAGAATGAATGGCGGTGCTCCCGTGTAGGAGGACTAAATGCCCCGCTAGGTATGTTGACTTTGAGCAGGTTCTGTGGCGACCCCCGAGAGGATCTCAGGAAAGACCAATGATGACGTCTGCCAGTCACCGCGGGACGCACGTCCTGTAAAGAAAAAAGATTTAGGTCAAGGTCTTCATGTCGAAAGGAAGTGAATGCCACGTACGACGGACGAGTTCGCGGGGAGCGTGGTGGGCGTGGTAGGCGATGCAGTAACAATCGAGTTCTCATCTGCAAATGGGTCGCAATGCTGGCTAACGATCTTGTTTGTGGTGAAGATAGCGGCCTTCTGGGGGGCAAAGTTCGTATATCCTTCGTGGTGCATCGCTCGAAAAGTGCGAACGGCGCGTTCTACCGGCACACCCTCTGCGGACGACTCTCGGGTCGGGCTCCGGCTCATGGCGAGTGTTTGGGAGGAGTCGTTGCAGCTTCGGAAAGGATTGCGGATATTGCATGAGGTAGAAGAGGAGGAACGGTCCATTACTGGACGAGAAGGATACTCCACATTGCGAGTGGTGTCGTCGACGGTAGGGGACGCGCTACGCCATCCTGAGGGTTGCGCTCCACCATAGCCCTGGAAGAGGCAAACTGTGAGTGGACGAATTCCTGAAATGGGAAGGGGCTGACTCTGTTGACTACACCCTCTTGGAAGCTGCGACGACTATCACGCTAAGCAAGATGTTATTTATGAGCACTCGTCGGTGGTTAGGCATGACGTACACATGCGTCCCGCTCGTGCGCTGGTAGTAGTGGAGAACCAATAGCAGGGGGTGCCGTCTTGGGCCTCGGAACTCTCTTCTGCATGGTATAGTTTAGCACGCTACGTCACACGAAGTAAAAGGAGGAAATACCTCGACTCGACTCTTCCTTGCGAGTTCAGTATAGGGAGCGTTGTCCTTTCTCTTGAATACGCGGTCAAACATGATGGTTGCTGTGCCAGACAGGACGAGGAATTGAACGTGTGGAGGCCGCCCAGTCGTCAGGCTGTTTTATGCGATTACGAGTGATGAGTGAACTTCCAGGAAGGAAGGCGGAGACCGGCTTGCTCCGCTAGCGCAGCAGATATAGAAGGATATCCGCCCTGCGGGAAGTACTGTGACCTGGTCTGAGATATGAGCCGGAATGCATGCAGGGCATGTCCGACGTCGCACTTCCATTCCTGGCAGTCAGCCACCTCTAGGCCGTCGCACGCGGATGGAGGCCGAGTCTGTGAGCATTGCGAACTGAACCAATGCGATCCAGGCAATTCTAAGGGTAAGTACTTGGTCAAACACCATGAAGGATGATCGCGCCTCTTTGTAGGAGGAACCCAAGCTTAGGGTTTACAGCACGCGTCAGAGACACTCGCCTCACCGCCGCTGCCCAGTGCGCAGTGTCCGCCTCCTTTCCCTCTTCTCCTTCGAACGTGTTCAATGGCCCCTATGGATTCGCCCCTCAACGCTGTATGTTTCGTACAGTCCGAGTTGAAATCCACCTGGCTCACATTTGTCTCCGTTACAACCGACATATTCCATGGTGGCTGGAACACAGGCTCATCAGCACGCAGCAAACGCAGACGACTGCCTCGCTCGGGGCCTCCTCATACCTGCCGCCGAGGAGCATTACAAGGCAGCAGAAGCCTTCCAAGCCTGTGTTGATGCATCTCACGACGATAATGTGCGCCGCTTCCTGCCCTGTCTCGATCCCGCTCTCATATGTCCATGTTCCATGCATCCCACCTTGAACTCACGCGTGTCGTGCCCCGCACTGTTGTTGTCGTCAACCAGACGAAACGCACCCTCCGAATGCTGCACAACGAACACATGAAGATGGGCAAGGACTTGCAGCGGAGGATCGCAAAACTGCGTGAAGAGAACAAGGATCCTGCATTACCACAGAAACCTCCAGGCACGTCTACCGCTGGACCAAGCTGGAGTGCCCCGCCTCCCCCGCCGCAGCCAGTGCCATCACCATCCCCCCAGCCGCAGAATCGTCTCGAGGAGTCGCAGCATACGGTCGACGAATCGTTTATGCTCTTGGGACAAAGAGTGCGTATTTACTGACGTTTACAATATTGGTATGACTTTCGCGCAAGTGCTGACAACGACGTTGCTCAAAGAGCGACCCGGGCGACGCATTCCACCAATTCTGGAAGGCGACCGAAGGCATGCTGGAGTACCTCTCGCGACCAGTGGCATTCGCAACGGCACCACTTGCCCCGGAAGACCCGAAGACCAAACCCCGCGTTCGTGATGGTGGTTCAAGTAGTGACCCCGACCCAGATGATCCCATTTCGAAGAGAATCACACGCGGCATCAATCTGGTGAAGGCAGCACACTCTCGGATGCTGACGCGGACGGGATCGGATACGGAGGTTGCATCTGGGTCCAGCATCTTCCCGCCTCCGCCACAACCGTCACACGCGATAGATTTGCGAGACGACTGGGATGATGATGTCCGTGCATTCGAAGGTAAGCAAATTCACATGCCCCAGGGCACGCGTATCGTGGTGGTTGTTCCAAGGCGCTCGTTTGTATGCCCGTGGCGTATAGATCGCATGAATAGGTTCTAGTGTGCAACAGAGTGGCTCGCGTTTGGCCACAGGTCGGCAACAGCTGCATGCATTCATCACTTAGCGAGTCATGACTTCCGTCCGACTCGTTCACTGGCTTCATTGCCATGACAAGTCTGAAACTGAGCACTGAGCATGGATCATTGCATAGAAGGCTAATATTTGTTCTTCCAGATGACGACATGGCGGATTCCTTCTGTCTCATCCCCTCGAAAGCCGATCCAAGCGTGGTGTCTCTGAAAGAAGAAAACACCGAACTCAAGGCGGAAATCGAGAAGCAGCGACAGCAACTCGCGAGCATGGAGATGGCGCTCAAGGCACGCCAGGAAAAGGACCAGCAGCTGCGCGACAGCATCATGCTCGCACGGAAAGAAGTCAGTCGCTGGGCTTCGTGCTCTCGTGTCCACGAACCCCTCCCTACTTGCTATCTCGATTCGTTCCTCTGATACTTTCCCACTTTCCCCTCCAGGCACACCGCGCGATGATTTCTTCTAGTGTGATCCCGCGACCCGTTTCGGCAGCAGCCACAGCCCCCGGACAGCCACCAGTCGACCTTGCGTCCCTAAATATCAACGTACCCGTGCCCCACCGGTGCCTGCCCCGGTAGCGGCACTGAATGGGCCGGGTCGAGAGCGTGATCCTCAACTTGTACGTCGCGTGCGCGAGCTCGAGGAGGAGGTCCGCAATCTCCGCGCCGAGAACGAGAAGCAGGTATGCCTTCCATCATCTCCTCGATACAAATGCCTATGCGCGTGCCGGTCGGCTGACACACGGAGCAGAAAGCGATGATTGTCCGCTTTCGGGAGCGGTGGGAGAAGTTGAAGGAGTCCGCGAAGCGGAAGAAAGAGGCGAAGGCTGCGGCGGAAACGACGAACGTCGTCGGGCAGAGGATAGAAGAGGACCCCGAGGCGGAAGCGGCGGCAGAGAGAGACGAGGTTGGGGATGCACGATTACCTTGAGGTCACGACGACCCTTGGACACTGGCGCTCCGGATGTCGCTGCGAGACCGTCCTTCGATTCTGAGTTCGACTCCTTGATTGCTCACTCGCGTCCACTTTCGTTCTTGCCTATGCTTTCCGCCGACATGTATCTATAGCTGCATCTCCTCCGTATCGTGTATCGTACAGTCCACTCACGTATGCTATTCACGATTTGCTTCATGTCTTATCGACCACAGCGGAAACGTGCTGCCTCTTGCCAGTGTGCATTAGTCGTGGATCCAGGCATCGGATTGGCCCGCAGACGGACGAGATAGACACAATCGACTCGACCTGTAGTCCTGCATTGCATACGTGTGCAGCGCTCAACCACCTCATATCATGATGGGGGACCTGCCTTGGGTAGAAGGAGGTTCGCTTATAGGGGTGAAGGGACTGTGGAATCGGGTCATGTATGCTCTATGATACCTGCGCAGATAGCTAGCTGAGCCAATGGAAGAGACAAATCGTGCAAATCACTCACAGTGATTATGCATGTCAACGAGAATCGGTCCTTAGCCTGCTCTACGCAAACAGGCCGTAATCCACAATGCGCAGAGACTTCGCCGCAACCTCAAATACGCCCTTTGCAGCATCCCAATCGTTCTCGCTGACTGCGCCGCCGTCCGCGCTCGTCATCGGCACATTCATCGTCAGGACCAGATCGATGTTCTTGTCCGGCACCCTGTACAACGCAAGCAAAATGCGGACTTCGTCTGTCGATTGGCTGTTGAACTTCTGCACAGTTTGAGTGCCATAGAGCACTACGGGATCGGGTGTGGCGCCATTAGAGCCATTGGCGACATCGGTGGTATGGTTGATCGTCTTCGACTTGGCATCGTTATCATGCGCGAGCGCATCAAAGTGAGAACTATACGCAATTGAGTGCCACGGACGACAGAAGTATTTCCGGTGGAAGAGAGATGCACGACATACCCGGCGGCTTCTCGGAGATCTTTCGCGTCTACACTCTGGAGAACCTCGACAATGATGCTGATACCGGAGTTGGGAGCGAGGAAGACTTCTTGGTTATCGGGAACCTGACGAAGATCGCTACGGGGAATAAGGTCAAAGGCATTTAGGTGCGGAGATGAATGACGCACGATGCATCGATGAGTTGGGTAGGAAAGGTGGCGGTGATGGTGCCTCCAAAGAGCTGCCTTGTGGCCGACATGGCGTCTTGCTCAACGACGACGACGACAGAAAAGAGCGCGATGCGGCGGAAAGACAAAGTGCTGGCTGGACATACTGGGGGCACGGCAAACTTAAGTATCCCAGCCTCGAATGTCCCGGACCCGAGCCATGCAGAGATTGCGCGTGCACGTGCTCGTGTGACTGACGCGTTCAACGCGTACCGCGTCTTTGGTTTGCTTTCGACCACCACCGCGTCTCGCACCTCGCACCTCCCCCGTCTCGCACCTCCCTTCTCCCCGCTCACTCTGTTCTTCTTCTACGCGACCTGTGCTCACTATGGAGTACGCAGGGCGGCGGTCCACGATGGCGGCACACAACGACCCCTATGGTAACGCGCGTTCCAACCTCCCGGTACCATCAACAGTCAAGAAGCCTACACACGGTCATGGACGCATGTCTCTTGCGGGACCTGCGATACGCGCACCATATCCGATGCCCCCGTCATCCAATCCGAGGCAGTCGCTCATGCGCTCACAGAATATGAATCCTCTGCTGCAGAGCGCAACTAAACAGCAGAACTGGGGCCGGACACCAGCACACAAGTGAGTATTGTACTTTAAAGTCATGGATGTTTCATGCTTCATTTCCTGCGACATGGCGCCGCAGAATATGCCTTAGTCTACCCTCGTCCTCGATCTAGTCATCGCCGCTTTCCTTCATCTATGTCATTTCGGATACACGCTCGAAAGCCACCCCCACTCTGTCTGAACATACAGGGTCCGTGGTTAGGATGAAATTAGTATCATTGAACGACTGGAAGGACTGCTTTCGTTGTGACAGACGGTCGCTGATGTATTTGTACCCCAATCGAACACAGTAACATTCGTAGAGGATCGATGTGGCAAGGAGGAGGGAATCAGTCGGCACTCCCGCCATCTAGTCAAACATACACTAAAGATACCCGTCCCCTCCGCGACCAAGCATTCCAGGCCAAGATGCGACAAGACATTGTCAACTACCTCACGAAGACCGGTTTCGAGGTTGCTAAAAGAATGCTGCAGGCCATCACATTGAACAACTTTCGCGCCGTCTTCCAACATCTCATCACATGTCTGGACCCCTTATGGCCATTCCAGCTCGAGCTGCGCTTTGAGGACCACTTCATGCAGTCCCTAAGGGCTATGAAGTATCCGTATCTCGCCCAAATTGACCAGAGATGGCTCTCTACACCTGCTGCTATGCACTCATGGCCAACCCTCCTCGGTATGCTCCATTGGCTGGTCGAGCTTGGGAAGGTGAGTGTACTGTACTTTGATTACGAGGATAGTGACCCACTTGATGCGACAACAGACTCGCGACGAGTACATGAATAGTCGACATCCAACGCTACAGGACCCAGCCCTAATACCGGACGAGTTTGACGACAACAATTACCATCTTGCTCTTGCGCTCGATCATAACCTGACCGCATATGAAGTCTTCTTGCAAGGACAGGACGTTTTCCCTCAGCAGGAGAAGGCCCTAGAGGAACGCTATGGTGCGATGACTTCATTATCGGTTCGTGAACGATGTCTCATCAAAATTACAGCTAAGAAGGATGCACGAGTGCTCGTCGACCTCGAACAGAAACGCGAGAGGCTGAAGGAGATCCAGATTGAGTGGGAGCAACTCAAGAAGTCTGCGGTATGACTAGGAGCATGGGACTCACAGTCTTCACGGTTTTACTCACCCTGTACACAGCCGCCTTTCGAGGACCTCAAGAAGGACAACGGATCACTCAAGCGCGACAGGCTCAAGTTTGAGGAGATCCTCCGCCGCTACGAAGAGCGTAAGCAGAAGTGGTTGAGGCAAGTCCAAGACGAGAAGACAGAACTCGAGTACAACCGTGCGTGATTGCTCACTGATGCTGGGAGATAGATAGGTGTTCTGACCCAACTGTGCAGTGGCGAACCTGGAGAAGCTGCAAGCAGAAGAGCAGCGACTCACGAGCATCGTCAAGGTGCAGAATCTATCGCCCGAAGAGGTCCTGCGCATGAACACTGACCACGAGAACCTGTCCCGCGAGCTCGAGTCACTCAAGCACAAGATTGCGGAGACCTCACAAGTCGTTGTTCGTCTGGAAGTTTCACTCACACGGAAGGTGTCGGACGCGGAAGAGGCACTAGACCAGTACACCTCATTGCTTTCCAGTCTCGAACTCTTTCCCCCACTACCTCCGCCACTCGAAGATATAGACCTAACAATAGACCTTCACTCCGCGTCGGCGAACCCGCAAGGGCTTCTGTCTGGAGCCGACATCCGGAAGGTCGTGAAGCCGACATTGAACCGTATTGCGGAGATGAAGATGACCGCGCGGGCGGACGTGGAGAGCGAGCGAATACGCGTAGACGACGAGCTCGATCAGCTCACTCTGGATTGCGAGACGGTCGAGGAAGAGGTGCTGGAGGTAATGAACAAGACTAACGGGCTGAACGACCAGGCGGACGAACTGCGTGAGGTAAGCTGCGATGATCGCTTGCATCGTGTCTTGTTGACAGTCTTCTCCTCTTCCTTGCGGACCACGCCCCGCAGGCCGCTCAGCAAGAAGCATTGGTCAGCAATGCCGAGGCGTCGAGATTGGAACGGGACCTCGCTGCAGCGCGCACTGCCGCGATGGCCAACGGCGTTGGAGTCAAGTCGCGCCTGCAGGCCCTTCAAATCGCGTACGTACTTCGTGTACTTCTCTTCTCTTTATCTGTCTATAATTTTAGACTCTGTCTCCTGTCTTACGTCACAAATTTGCGCGTCTTCTTCACCGTTGCCGCAATTCATGCCTCATGCTCTCTGCTTCATGGATCGTACGTGGGATTACTGACGGTCGATTTCTTTTCCCCGTCGCTCTAACAGATACCGGGAACAGATCGAGAAGATTAATAGGCTCAAGGAAGACACGGTCCGCGCGGTAATCAAGAACAGCAGCGATGTTGTCGCGTTTAAAGACGAGGTGTCCAAACAGCTCCAGTACCTGAGGGACTTTGCCGAAGCAAACTAGGCAATATGCATATTAGGCGACGTCCGCCGCCGTGCCAACCGCTTCTAAACCCGTGTACATGGCAGTGCGTCCACGGCATCCGAGCCCTGGCCTCTACTTACCTTTCAACGATCCTTGATTCCCCGTGTCGGGGCGGCCGATGCTCATGGCGCTCCGTCATATCTATCTGTATGTAATGTATGATTGGCAACGGATCTCATTGTGTGTTGTACTATACCATTCACTGAGCGTTATCGCAGAGACCAGCTTTTTCAGAACGCTTCTTTCCTATGACTGTGCTAGATGTCGACGTCTGCCCGCATGTTCTGTAGGATAAGGATATGGGGGACGAAACACGGTTACATCTTGACAGTGACAATACTCTGCTTGTCAGGATGCAGCATGCTGACACCGAACACGCTCTATTTTTGTTGTCATTGCAGGTGCGCTTTGTCAAGTCGAATCACGAGTATGTAACGCGGGCTACGTACAGCTCTTACGGGGGTGGCGCACCCGGTATTGTGCAGTGCAAGAACCGCGGATGTCGGCCATCTGCCAAAGTGAAGAAAATGGCAGAAACGTACTGACGCAAAACTCACGCCGGTGTGAACTTTGGGACGCCTAAAGATTCCAGCCAACCCTCGGCCACGTTCTGGACGGAGAGGATACGGTGTTAATTCAGTGCAAGAGTCAGTACCGTGCGCGCCTCAGAGAGCATTCTAAGCTACCGCATTTGTATTTGCAGCCCTAAAGATGGGAAGCCGTCCGGTTCACCAACCACGCTCGCAGTTACTGTGTATTGCACGTCGTTCCGCTTCGCTTCTACAACTAGCATAACTCGGAAGCTGGTATCGTTCCGATCGGACGTGGCAGGGGGGCGTCTGGCGCAAGGGTGGGCACGTCGCACAGCACTTGGGCAAAGACACTAAACCGCGAAGGTGACAACAACGCGCCTTGCCGGCCTATCTCCATCTGCGTGTATGGTTTGATGCGTGCATATTGGAGGACATGCGTATATGGACCAATTCTCACAGGCGTGGCGGAACTATGGACTGGAATGTCAAGTCTCCACCCGCCGCTTTCACGGGTATTACGCGGGCACCAGACACAATTATGGCCCAGTGGACGAGGGCCCGGCGGGCGTAACCTCGAAGAAGGTTGCAATCCTGTGGACTGGGGTCGGGTTTGGGAGCCAGATCCTGAGTTGCCGGCGAAACCTGCCGGATACGCGCCGCACCGCCCGCCTGGTATGGGAGCCTCATCCGGCGCCTATGCAACTTGTGTGAACTCATGGTCTACTTCCGTGCAATCTCCAGGGTTGCGGAGTGGGCTCTCTCCTTTGCAGCGCATGCAACCGGAGCCGTGCGTGTTCTTTCTTGCTCCAACAGCTCGGGGTAAGCTGCCCGTTGGCTCACAGTGAGAAATAGCGTCGGGCGCCGGCGCAATCTCTTGCAACTAGTACTGACACCCAGATCCACTCCAGCTATCGTCCATCGCCCAACTGGCAAAGCCGATACGGAGCTCCCGTCGTCTTCGCGTTCTTACTGCGAACCTCCGGGCAGCACTCCAAGACATATCGAGGAGATTCGACAGCCTGAGAACCAAGGTTGACGTTTGTCAGATCTGCATCCGTTCGGAAGAGTCAATGCGATGAATGATGCGGCAATACAAGCGTTCATTCATATCCCGAGGTTTAGGGCACCCTGCCTTCTCATTCGCCCGTCCTTTTTTCCGGTCCTGTGGGAGCGGATTCACACCACAGCTCTGGGTCTGTGTCCCCGTACTACGGGCCTGTGCAATACCCCGTCCGGATGCGAGCAGTGATCTACCGGATTCCCTTTCTGTGCTACGCCTTCCCTGAGCGGACGCGCCAGATGTACTTGTTCGATCTCACACTCCGTGCCTGCTTCGCGCTCACGGATTCGATAAAGGCCGGCTGGACTTTCGTCGGATTCACTCGACCCCCACTTGTCCCGTGTAGCGGTCTATCGATCGACCTCAGCTACTAGTAGCCCCACTCCGGACGCACATTGACCGACTCCTCGCCACCACCATGTCGTCAGAACCCAGCCCGCGAGGTGCCGCCCCTGCGTACGACGACGCCGAGAGGGGCACTCACGACACGCTCGCCATCTTCCCCGACGAGAAGAAGGCCCTCACCTTCCCCGCGGACGAGAAGAAGGACCTCTTCCCCAACGAGAAGAAGGATGTCTTCGCAGCCCCTCAGGTCAAGAAGGATCCCTATATGGCTCCCAAGGGCGGCAAGAAGAAGAAGGTGTCCAAGGTTATCTTGTTCAAGCTATGGTACAACACCTATCGGTAAGTGTCTAATAGCATGTGGGGGGTTGCGGCCGACTAACGGTGCATGATCCCGCAGTAAACTGTTCACTATTGCGTTTTGTACCAACATGATCATGTTCGGCTTCGCCGTCTCCGGCCGCTGGCCATACGCGACCAAATATGCGGGTGCTTTCGCCGTTGGTAACTTCAACGTCTCTATCCTCATGCGGAACGAAATATTCGGCCGGGCTCTCTACCTGATTGTGAACACACTATTCGCTAAGGTATATCGATGTCATCCTCGAAGATGTTCAACCGCTAATTCTCGTGTTTAGTGGCCTCCTCTCTGGTGGCGCTTGGGTTGCACTTCTGTGCTCCAGGTATGTACTGCGGCGTGGTTGATTTTGTATTCTATGACTCACCCCTTGATCAACAGCATCTTGGCGGCATCCATTCTGGCTGCGCAGTCTCCGGCATCATCTGGTTGACGTACAAGGTCGTGAACACTTACCGCAATCATGTCAACGAGCACAACGCCATTCTCACCCTCGGCTTGACCACGAACGTTGCCGTCATTGTCACTGCAATTGCTGCGTTCCCGTGGGTGCGAAACACTCACCACAAGTGAGTCATTGCTGCGACAGGTCTGTGCCTTTTGATGTTCATACAGTCCCGCAGCATCTTCGAGCGTCACCACCGCTTCGTCGGTTGGATAGCCTTGTTCATGACTTGTATGTACACCGATCCGTCTGTTCACACATCTGTGGGCAAGCGCTGACGCGTCGACCAGGGGGTTTCACGATCATGGGCGACATCTATGACACGACCAATAGGCAATGGACGTTGGACGGCCGCCATCTCGTCCGCCAGCAAGACTTCTGGTACGTCATGGGTATGACTGTCTGGATTGCCCTTCCCTGGATTTGTACCCGTGAGGTTCCGGTCGACATCGAGCTGGTGAGTAGCAATCGACGAATAATTCTGTCATTAGCTGACGCTCACACGTCGTCGTTCACAGCCTTCTCCCAAGGTCGCCATTGTGCGCTTCCGGCGCGGTATGCAGCAAAGCCTGCTCGGCCGCATTAGTCGAAGCGCTGTGAAGGAGTACCACGCTTTTGGTATCATTTCGTAGGTGCCTTTTCTCACTGTGTGGTTCGCCGTGACCGACCACCTTCTTCCATTAGGGAGGGTACCCACGCGAAGTACCATTACATGATTTGCGGTGTGCAAGGTCCGTAGCTCTGTCTCCCTGCGCTCCAAACCCGACCCCGAGACCGTCTTCTCTACAGGTGACTTCACACGCAGCCTCGTCAACGACCCTCCTCGGACCCTCTGGACGCGTGAACTGAAGGTACGTGTAGTGCCGCCTGACCCTTTCCTAGGATCCTGACTCAAGTATGCACGCATACCAGTTCGCTGGCGTGTCCAACACCTCCAGATTGTACAAGCGCGGTATCCGTATCTGCACCGGAACCGGTATTGGTGCCGCACTCTCGACGTGCATCCAGTCCCCTTACTGGTACGTTATGGTCACACGTCTCCCCAGCCCTTGTGCGGCCAAAATGACCCACTTGCTGACACGCTGCCTGCCTTCGCCTTGTCCTTCGCGTGCTCCTTCTGCGTGCTCCCATCTAGGTACCTGATCTGGATCGGTACGTACACACGTTCGCTTCGCGCTGCGCCGCTTCGCACGCCCCGAGATTGACTTTCGCGACCGTGTTTCCACTCCGTGCTCGCTCTCACAGGCTCTGACCAAGAAAAGACGTTCGGGCCGACGATCAGCGGCCTCATCCACCGGCATATCGAGCCAGAGCGGCTCCTGCTCTGGGACTCGAAGGTCCGCGGCGGACGTCCGGACACGATGAAGATATTGAAGGAGGTGTACCAGTCGTGGAATGCCGAAGGTGCGTACTCCCCGTCTCCCCCGATGCCGTTGGCCGTACGTCAGTGCTAGGCAGTGCGGCCCCGCTTCGGCGTGCGCTACGCGCACTGTCGCGGCTACCTATCTGGCATTCATGAACCGGCCTATCGCTTCCGTAAGGTGGTGAATGCACGGATGCTGACCAGAGCGCTCCGCCCCTTCGCAGTTGTCTTCATCACGTCCAACTACATCGGAAACTCGGAGATGATGCAGGTGCGTAGCCCGTCTTTTGCAAAAAAAACAAACTCTATACAGTTCTGCGTACGCCGTGCCGCGCAGTGCGTGCGCCGGCGCAGGGCTTCCATAGAGTTGTTGCGCTTGCTGTCGTCCTCCCTGTCCGTGCTGATCGTGGTCCGGTTTGGCTTGCAGGGATGCAAGGAAGCTGGCATTCCGTGCTTCGGAACTCTCTGGGACTTCGTACGTCGCTCTCTCTGCCTGCCTATCTCCCTCGCACGGAAAACTCACATTCATCATTTCCTGTCCTGTCTTGCTTGCAGTGATCGTCGGTCTCTCGTCATGGGCTAGTCCGCCGCACCTCGCTCGCGGGCAACGGTCGACATCAACATCAACATCAACATTTATCCTCCATTCCGTTAATAGATGGCGAGCAGTCAGGACATGGACATGCATATCCGGGCACCGCGCTTGTACATACTCAACGTCTCCTCCTCCCAATCTCATCACGCCCTATTACTACTTATCATATCGCATATTCTCGAGTCTACTGTCACTCTGCCTCTCTGCCTCTCTGCTGTATCCTGTGTATTTGTGTACTACCTCAGATCGTCGCATGTCCAATAGAGTTCTGCTTCACGAATCTGCCCCCGTCTGTGCCGGATCTGCTACGTCAAGCTTGAGAGGTAGCTTCTGTTATCCCTTATCTATGAATCATCTGTGGAAATCAGCCGCTTGCGGGGAAACGATGTTTCTTTGAAGGGAAGGAGGAGTAGAGGGGTTTCGTTTCTTTGGGGGCATTTGAAATCCGGTGTGACTGACCTTACACGTACGAGCAGCTCACCTATCTTTGACCCGCCCTCCGCAGGCTGTTTCAAGGGTGCATACGTGCGCCCCCGATTGTTGCCCCAAATGATAACTATGGTCACACACCGGAGACGGGGCCTGAGAGTACCGGTACCAAGCCTGAGAGGTTCGGGCAGGCAGGCATCCACCGATGCACATCTGCACATCGAGGGGGGCACAGAACGCTTGGCATTCTGTGTTATATCTGTACAACGCCCGTAGTAATCCGTACACACAGAGGATGCGAACAATACAGTAGGATGGTACTCACCGCCCTCGCCCTGGACGGGATAGGCAGCGGAGTTAGGTAGGTATGCAATAAATATGTAGAGGGGCTAAGGATAGTATTCCTCCAGTACCTTTCCCCGTTTCCCCATCCAGGGCCACCGACGGTTCGGGTTAATGGAGGTGTTGGGCTCGAGCTTCCAGCCGCGCCGGGCGAGCTCGATGACCAGTCTGCAGATGTTGCGTGTGTCCTGGAGAACCAAAAGTGGCGAGGTCAGCATGGTGCGTGTCGTACAGACGTGAGAGGTTCCGCGATCAACGCCGAACTTACATCGATACCACTGTGCTGGCGGCCCTCGAAGGGCTCGAGTCCGAGCGCGTGCAGTTGGCGCGGGATGGAGAGGACGACTCTGCGCGGAAGCGGGAAGGCACCCTCCTGCGCCAGCCCCCGTGTCACTAGAAGCTCCATCTCAAGATATATGCGCTGTGAGCGACTTACTGGACTAGAACTGCGATCTCTAGCGGCTGCCGTGGTGAAGTCATGCCACTGTCCCACTACTCTCCGGACATCCATGACGTCCCAGGTAAGCCAGACCGGCACCGGTATCTGTTGCGGCCGCCACAGCGATCAGTGACCACCCTAGTTCCGCGCCCATTTGACCTGCCTTGGAGATAAAACATTGTTTCACAACGAAGTCTCGAATGTCATAGGGGCCATCGCTGCAGAAACAGAAGCGCAT
Organism: Fomes fomentarius; assembly: GCA_022606135.1. Lineage (NCBI taxonomy): Eukaryota > Fungi > Basidiomycota > Agaricomycetes > Polyporales > Polyporaceae > Fomes > Fomes fomentarius. The sequence goes on from JABYQN010000001.1 coordinate 1,719,696, forward strand.
GAGGCGCTGCCCACTCTCGTCGATAAGTTTGTGTTTCTCCATGAACTTCCGGAAGTCTTGGAGGACTTCTGGAAAGGTGGGTGCGACATCGACTTGCTCCTGCACACGCGGGGGCCGCATCGATGGTCGCACGAGGCTCGAGTGTTAGTCAGAGATGGAGTACGGAACTGTTGAGACAGACCTGGGTGATGCCTGTTAGAGCGTGGCAGAAGGCTGATAGCTGAGGCCGCCATGTAGGCCTGACGAAGCTGCGGAACTGGTCGACGATCTCGAGGACACGCGCATTGCCTTTGGGAGACTTGTCTTTCCACCGAAGAAGACATACGGGCCACTCCTGTGGTATACGTACTCACGATCAGGGTGTGCGTACACGGACACGTTGAGATAGCGACTTGCGATGATTTCGTTTGGATAATCAAAACCTGCCCCCTCCATGCAGGTCGCCTCTACGTCAAGAACGAGGAAAGCATCGTATAGCTGCTTGGGACGTCTGGGCATAATGTCCTCTGAGTTGTCCTCCTGGGGAGAGTTCGCTTGAACGGGTGGATGTGCTGGCGCGTGCTCGCCACTGTGCGGGGTAGTGCTGGGAAGAGAGGGGTCTGTGCGAGCGTAGGGACAAGATTGGGAGTGGTCGAGACTAGTCTGGCCTTCACACGAGTGTGAGCTTCTGCGGAGACGCCGTTCAAGAATGATGAGGGATGCGAGGAATGCGAGGGTGGCGAGGGCGAGTGTAACGGGCAGAAGATGGGGCTGGAGGAGCTGTAGGATGTGGTTCAAGTAGGACATAGTGCAGAGCGAGGAGAAGCAATGTCGTCCGGAGCAAGTTCGTTAGCAGCGCGATGGGTCGCAACAGGACGGTCTTCGGGGTCCGCAGCAATTTCCGAGCCTGAGCAGATGACATGGCTCGCAGCACCGAGACGACTGGGTTTCGCCGCGTCGTTCAGTCGAGAATAGCACACAGGCCATGGTCGAGTGGTTAGCAACTGTAAGTACAGGACGCGAGGGCCCAGCGTCGGCCGGTATTCCACATGCTCCCTCGGTCCCATTCATATCCCATCGGCTCGGTCGTACGGGCCGCTTCCACGTGCCGCTGCTGGCCGAGGGATTTGGCCACTGTCCCGCCAGCGCCCAAATCTTGTATTCCGTCCGGTGCCTCTCCTGCAGCAGGGTCCTTCAACCGTCCCTCTTGCCATTCCTCTGGTAATTGCCTCTACTAGGGCGGTCTTCAACGGCCTACCATCATGATCAGACACGGCGGCGGCGACGACCTTGATGACGACTTTGTCCCTGACGACCTAGTCGCTCTCTCCGACGAAGAGGACCTCCCTGCTACCGACGATATCGGCGAGCTTCTCAGTGCAGATGAAGACGAAGGGACGGCCCAGCCCAGCCAGGTGCAGAGCGCGGCCGCCCTCGAGAAGAAGCGGAAACGTAGGGCAAAAGAGAAGGAGCGCAAGCTCAAGGCTCGTCCTTCTTCATACTATTTTTCCGTCCTTACCTTACATATATTACGGACGTGAACAGAAGCGGAAGCTTGCAGAAACGATAGAGCCCGTAGAAACCCCTTCTGTAGCCGCGCAGCCCCCTGTCATGCTTGCAGACTACATTTCGTCATTGCAAGCCAAAACATTTTCCAAGATGTCTGGCATTGAGCTAGCCGACGTTCAGATACCCGGTAGGTCTTGCTATCTCTCATGTGTAGGTGCGTTCTCAGTGTTGACACATAGACAGAGACTTCCATAGCGGAAACGACTACATGGGCGGGATCGAGGAACTTGGACCAATTAGTGGAGTTCATTTTCAAGAGTACGGTTCAATCGCTGCTCCTCTTGCCTTGATTGCAAACGCTGACCTTCCGCAACAGTGCTTCCCACCCTGCGTACTCGCATGGGCCAGAGACCCAAATCAAATGGGGCCCCAACCCTTCTGTTCGTTGCTGGAGCAGCCCTGCGAGTGGCGGATGTTACCAGAGTGCTCAAGGATAAGCGGTTGCGCGGAGAGAAGGGAGGCGACGTTGCTAAGTTGTTCGCGAAGCACTTTAAGCTCGAAGAACACGTCGCATATTTGAAGAGAACGAAGATTGCAGCAGCTGTGGGCACTCCAGGACGCTTAGGCAAACTGCTTTGCGACACTGGTGCGTACCTCGCAGGATCATGAAAGACGTCCGTCTCTGACCGTCGCAATGACATAGATGCGCTCTCTACATCTGCTCTAACTCACGTCATTCTTGATGTCTCGTTTCGAGACGTGAAGAAGCGTACTATGCTAGACATCCCGGAGACTCGGGATGAGGTATTCAGGACAGTACTTGGTGCGCCGAAAGTCTTCAACGGCTTGAAGCAGGGGACAATGCAGTTAGTGTTACTTTAGTACTCACGCATCGTATATTACCCCCACACGGTCCCCTTACGGCACCTCCGAAGGTCTGCAACAGGCCTCTATAATAGTCGGGTGTATGATACAGTGGATTAGAATAGTATCAGAAACCTTTGGGATTAGTCCTCAAGGTCAACTGCACGTTCTGTGAGTTTGTTGGTATTCGTGACACTGAGCAACTGTGACGTACCCGTGTCCACTTCGGAACCTTGTGAATACCTTTGCGGTACCCCTTTACATGTCGTGAAAAGACGGTGTACTTGTCTCGTGGGGGCATCTCGTGCTCCTTCGGTAGTTCGAGAGCCTTGTCCTGCACGCACGCAACCGCTGCACGTCAGCATTTCACCACGAACACATATCAGAAGATACGCACCAATGCTGCACATTTGACACCGCTTTCCCTGACCGCCTCAATCACCGAGTCCACCTGCTTCAGACGTGCACGGACGTTCGCCTTTCGTGTACGTGACAACTTCCATGGTGTCTTCCTGCAGATGACGGTGTCAGTAGCGCATGGGAAGTCACTGCGGGAGACAACACGCACCACAGAAGACCGACGAGACTCGGCTGTGTTGGTCTGAATGCCCCGAACATATTGTCACCGCGCGGTCGACGGTGGAGGTCGCTGGTCAGTCGAAATCCAAGCGATCGGAAAGGAAGGATCCTGCTGACTAAGCAGCCAGAGGAATGGGCGCCCAATTAAGGCAGCAACACACGAAGTGACGAACTTGGCCTTGCTCCTGGCTTCACCCCAGCCTCCCCATTCTCTTCCTCACCTTTTTTTCAGGCCAGTTTCTCGCCGAAAATGAGCGTGGCAACACAGTCTATGCCACCTCCCCCGACACCAGCACTGAACGGGAACGGTGTCGCCACGAACGGTGCAGATGGGACGAACGGAGTGCAATCACACAAGGAACCCAAGTTCGCGAGTGGCCTCATTCTTCCCCCTCCAGAAATCAAATGTGAGTAGTCGTATTGTATCTACTTTCTATGCTCTCTTGACGTCCCACGACCACCAGCTGTGATCGACCGCACCGCGCTCTTTGTCGCGCGGTCCGCGAACCCGCCCCAGTTCGAGGACAAGATCCGCGAAAACCAGCGTCAGGACCCAAAGTTCAGTTTCCTCAACCCGGCGGACCCTTACCATGCTTACTATAGACACCGCATGGACAAGGTGAACCGCGGTGAGCTCGAGGAGGAGAGCACGGCGAGCAAGGAGGGTGAGAAGACCGAAGAGGAGCCGGTCGAGACTGCCCCCGTCGACTTGGGTGAGGAGCCTCCCATCCCGGAGTTCATCATGAATATCCCGAACGTCACGGCCATCGATTTGTGCGTGTCTCGCTCACTCGTGACCATTTGTTGCGATCCGTATTGAAGCATTTTGTGATTGCAAGGGACATCATCAAGCTCACGGCTCTCTTCACGGCGCGGAGAGGACGGCCGTTCCTCGCTGCGCTCTCCGCACGAGAGGGCAGGAACTACCAGTTTGATTTCCTGCGGCCGACACACTCGTTGTTTGGGTACTTCAACAGGTTGGTGGAGCAGTACTCGAAAGTCCTCCTGCCTAGTAAGGAGATGCTCGCGCAGCTGAAGGAGCGTACGCAAGACGGCGCTCGGTGGAAAGACCTCGAAGTTGCGCGGAAACGTGCGCGATGGGAGCAAGTCAAGCGCGAGCAAGACAAGAAGCGGGAAGACGACAAGGAGGCGGAGCAAAGTAAGTGGTCACACTCTCCGTCGAGCCTTTAGAGAGACATGTCCTGACTTGGCATTGCAGTTGCGTTCGCTGAGATTGACTGGCACGATTATGCTATTGTGCAGACGATTGAGTTCACTGCGGCTGATGCAAATTCAGAGCTGCCACCTCCAATGAGTGTGCAAGAAGTGGAGAACATGACACTTGCGCAAAAGAGGATGGCGGCTATGATCATGGAAACGACTGCGGAAGACGTCGAGGCACACCGTGCACGCCAGGCCGCCGCCGATGCGGAGGCGGCTGCTGCTGTCGATGGGGCAGATCAGGAGGACACAGTAATGGAGGAAAGTGACGACGAGGACGACGAGATCAAGGAGAGGAGGCGCAAGGACGAAGAGGAGAGGCAGAAGGAGATCGAGCGGGCCAGGGCTATCCAGGCAAGCTCGCTGGATGTCGGTGGCCCAATGAAGATTAGGACAGACTACGTGCCCAAACGTACGTTTTACGAGTCCGGTTCTAGTACGGGCATTGGCTGACAGTTTTCTGAAGTGCATAAGAAGGGCATCGAGAAGGTCACAACATGTACCATCTGTGGACAGCAAATACCGGTCGACGAGTTGGACGAGCACATGCGTATCGAGCTGCTCGACCCCAAGTGGAAGTCGCAACGCGATGTCTTGGAAGCCCGCAAGGCACAGGCGTCCGAGCTCCAGCGCGGTGCGAATGTTGTCTCATCACTCAAAAACCTTGCGCGGACGCGTGTCGACATCTTCGGTGCCGAAGCGGACGAAGAGAAGCGGAAGAAGGAAGAGGAGGAAGAGCGGCTGCGCAGGAGGGAGCGCGAGAAGGTTGTCTGGGATGGCCACACCGCGTCCAAGGCGAACACGCTCGACAAGTTCTCGATGAACTCAAACATTGACGAGCAGATTGCTGCTATCCACCGTGCTAAGGGACTTGGGCCGTGAGTACCTCCTGCTTAGAATAGGGCGAAATGACCAGGCTGACCCTGCTTGTCTCTTTTACAGGCAGGAGCCCAACGCGATCGGCCCAGGCATCGGGCCTGCTGCCATCCCCGCACCGTTCAACTCCCTCCCTCCAGCCCCCCCATCTCTCCCCGCACCTCCGACTGCGCCAGGCATATCCAACCCCGCATACAGCGCCGCAACAGTCTCCTCCGGCCCGCAACCACCATCTCTCTTCCCGCCTCTGCCCGCCCCTGTCATGCTTCCTCCCTTACACTACCAAGGCATGGACGCTGCGCAGCCGTTTGGCTACCAGCCACCGCCAGCAGGTGCACCCATGATGCATCCCGCTCGTGCCGTGGCTCTGGGAGCCCCTATACCTATCGGGGCACCGCCCCAGGTCGGTACGGTGCGGAGTGCGGACGAGATGGAGGGCAATGGCGACGACGTGCCGCCTGCGAAGCGGCAGCGCGTCGCGAAGCTCCCTGGCGGCGCACTCTATCCAGAGCAGGATTGGATCAACATGCATTCGGTGAGTCCAACGTTCTCCTATCCTCAAACATGGAACTCATCTCGCGCTCCTCGCCAGCACCCCATATCGTTGCGTGTGCAGCTCCCGAACGAGCCGTCGAAGCCGGATTGGAAATTCGATGGCACCGTCATCACCATCCCCGAGCTCCCACTCAACCTGCTCGTGTCTACGCTGCGTGACCGCATCATCCAGCATACGGGTAGTACGGTCGGCGCGTCGAAGATCCGGCTGTCGTACGCGGGCAAGATGCTCACGAACGGGCAGACCGTCGCCGTGTACAACCTCGAGGACGAGGATCTGGTGGTGGCTACCGTCCGTGACGAAAAGAAGAAGAAGTAATAGCGGCCGTGATCGAGTCGGATTCGTCTGTGGTTCTCCTTTGATGTTGCTCACCCATCTCCGCACTTACATCTTACGCCGAGGGCTTATGTTGTACCTGATACTATTGCCTATGTAATGCATGTTCCAGAGTTACTAGTCCGATCGAAAAACGCAGAACGATTGTTGAAATCAAGGAGAAGTAGGCGTGTGCATGCAACGACAAACTGATTAGGGAAGGGGCGACATACCGGACTATATGGGAGAAGCCGAACGCTACACTCTAGACTACACTACTGTACAATTCCACGGCTCTACCACGAGCACAGCGCGACAGACTCCATCACGGCTCAGTAGATACGAGTTCACAAGATCCTACGAGCGACCAGTGCAAACACGAGAACCAGAAGCACACATATCGCCGTGTCGAGCAAGATTGGAGGCCGTCGGGATGTTTGACGTACAGCAGCGACGAGGGCGGGCTGCGGCGTCTGGTCGCGCGTCGCGGGTGGGTCGGGGGTCATTGGAGGTGTGAAGGATTGTGTCACGAGCGAAGGGTGTGCATGTGGGCGCGTCGGCTTGGGCGCAACGAGTGGGATGGGACGATGGACAATGTGCGTGTCCGGCTGTGGGACTTGCAGGTGGACGACCTCTTCCGAAAGCTGTGGTTGAGCCAGGGCTTGAGGAGCATCCATGGGAACAGGCTCTGAAACAACGACAGGAGCGGGGGAAGGAATGGTTGTCGAGTTCTCGGCGGACGGGGTTGAGTCTTCGCTTGAAGAACTCTCAGATGCAGGTTGTGCAGGCGGGTCCGGCAAGTGTTCGAGGCTTGACTTGTTGCAGCGTGGGCATACCCAATCGCGAGACCTGCGTGGATATACCTGGTGTTACTGGAGACCTTATACCAAATTGGAATACGACATACAAGGCAGCGAGGCGCTTCCGTTCGGCTGTAGGGTACTCAATGGCTCCGACACCTACTGCCGCAGTGCCCTTTAACGGGAAGAAACCTTGAAGGCCGATGATAGCTGAAAGTGCACAAATAAGCAGTGGGACAAGGAAATTCTGACAATGGATGATTGCTTACCTGTCCGTACGCCCCATGCTGGCTGCCAGAGTTCTTCGTGGTCTGCAGTGATGTCGGTCACAATGAAAGCAGCGTATGACGTTGGGACGTACAGTTTGTGAAGCTGATACAGATCTGCAGGAAATATGAGAGATGCCACGGATCGCACGGCAGAGACAGTCCCATACCTTAGTATTGAGCTCGAACCTTCCGTTGGGAGTGAGCATCATGATAGATGGCGGGCGGAAGGGGTACTCTGCTGGCAGCAATATGCGGAAGTGATACAGTCCTCCCTCGAACTCTGTGCCGGAAGGCCCCCGAATAGTACAATGCCATTCCTACGAAACTGTGAGTGTCGGTCTGTAACTAGCTGGCCTTGCTATTGCTCACAAAGATATCATCCTGGGGAGCCACCGGAATGTGAATCAATGGTCTCGGAGATGGAACGGATACCCAACGTACCTCGAGTGGTGCTGCAGTGTAGTCTGTACATGGGTCATTTGCCAGCTCCCGGGCTTCACGCATAATCCGCTTGACAGCTGCAAGTCTGATCAGTGCGCGCCGTGGGCCACAACGGAGGTAACTAGACCCACCAGAGTTGTTCTTGTTGAGACCTGCGCGAGCAGCCATTGCGACGACGATTGCGAGCTAAGGCAAGAAGGCCGTGTGCAAAACAGGGAGGGATATCTGGAGAGAGAATGAAGGTGAAAGCCGTTTCCTGGTGATTCCCTCCCTGCAGAACAGACGCCCATTTATGGCTTCGCTACGTGGACGCACGTGCTGGGGCGGGCCGAGATGGATTTGGGTCGTCGACTTTTCAGCAGCTCTCTAGTACCGCCACCGTCAGGTAACGCCTGAGCCTCGCTGTCCTGCTTTGTTTCTGCTTGAACTCACTCGTTGTCTTTCTGGGTTTGTTCGCTATCTGCGACTCAGACTGCGGGTCTTTAGTGAGACGGTGAAATGCACATTGAGAAGTTGAAGGTCAGGCCGCGCCAAGGTTTGTGCCCTCAGCAAGCTAGCCTGGTCGTACAGTCCTTGACACATCTCGTAGCGGCCGCAATTAGGCCATGCATCCCGCAGTTTGCTTCTATGCTCGCATGCTGGTCGGCGACAAACGATGTGATGTCCACTAGTGCGTGTGCCGAGTCTGCGAAGGCTCTTTTGCAATGCATGCGTACTGCGGTGAGTAGTCGTTCGGGTATGCCGATGGATTGTGTTGACAATGGGGCCTATCAGCCTGCGCCCACAAGAAAACACAAGCCGACCATCAATTACCATTTGGCTCGTCTTGGAAAGACCCTCAGCTAGACGTGGAGTCCGGGGGGCCATCCATTTATTACCCTACGGCCCCAGACCTTGTATCATAATACACGCGTAATATCGACGTGGGCAAGCATGTCTCCCGCATACGACTCAATAGGAGATTGGTCTCGACGTGCTGTTTCCTGGAGCTACCGGCGGGTGACTATCCGGGTGATTGACCTGCCCCGCAATGACAGCTTGTGTCGAAGAAAGGGCCAAATATGTGCGCGGGAGTGGCTGGGAGGACACTGCTTTAGTATTGTTCTGAGTCAGATATCGATGCAGGCCACCGTAGACACGCAATTGGGGCGCAGCTGTAAGGAGTGGCCCCGCCCCGAGAGTGCCATATCAGGCGAGCTTGCGCGTTGTTGTCGCCTATTTACAGAGTCACGCGACGTCGCCCCCAACCTTGAGTGCGGCAGCACCGTTTCCTGACTACTTCAGCTCCATTGTCATCGTCCGCTCTCCCCTCCGTCTCTCGGTCCACCCACCACCGGCCTCTGTCTCAACTCATCGCTAGCACTCATCCCCCCACTCTTGATCATATAGCATGCGTTCCAAGTTTAAGGATGAGCACCCTTTCGGTTGGTGATGCATCTCCGTCGATGCGTACGATCTGTACTCATCGGTCCTCCTACACTCCAGAGAAGCGCAAGGCGGAAGCAGAGCGTATCAGGCAGAAATACCCGGACAGGATACCTGTATGTTCTCCTTCTGGACATTGAGTGCAAGCTCCTCACCTCCTTGGTGCTGCGTACGCGTAGGTCATCTGCGAGAAGGCCGACAAGACAGATATCCCCACCATCGACAAGAAGAAGTACCTCGTCCCATCAGTGCGTCCGCACTCCTCCACTGCGTTATGGCGATCATTCTGAAGCGTCTTGATGCAGGACCTTACCGTTGGCCAGTTCGTATACGTGATCCGGAAGCGTATCAAGCTCGCGCCAGAGAAGGCTATCTTCATCTTTGTCGACGAGGTTCTCCCGCCGACAGCAGCACTCATGAGTGCGATTTACGAGGAGCATAAGTGCGTGCTCCACCATCGTTGTGGCGTACTATCATATTGACACTGCAGTTGCGTTCTTGTAGAGATGAGGATGGCTTCCTATACGTCAGCTACTCTGGCGAGAACACCTTCGGCTCACGGTGAACGGACGTCTGATGTGCGCTCTCACCTTGGCCACAGTTCGTGTTCCCGTCGTTGGCGTTTTCAGTCTCAGTTTTCTCTCTCCTGCGGACGCAGACTCGATCAGCAGAATAGATACGGGCGGTGCACGTATCGCGTATCCGGGATATCTCACTTCATCTCCTTTTCATCTCCAGTTCCGCCGTGAGTACTCGTACTTGTGCCGCCGCCGTTCGCTCCTCCTATTATCCGTATCCCTCCTGTCGCCGTAACTTCACATCGCCGGAATTGATATCTCCCCCACCATCGCCGTCTGCTTCTCTCGGGTGCGGGCATTGTATTTTATTTGAGCTTGTATCGTTCAGAGCGCACTCAACGAATGGAATAATCATGCATGTATATGGGCTATTCGAGGTATCTGGATTGTGCGTGCATGTCCTAGCGGCATTGGCATTGGGGTTGCGAGTCTAAAAGCAGTGCTGCGGCAGCAACTAGCGCCCGCAAAACTCGAACTTCTGAAAACACAGTGGGTCCATGCCACGTTTGTCCTTCGACTCGTAGCCCGTCGCAACTTTGCTACCTGGTGTGAGTAGGTTGTTCTAAACCCCTCCTTTGACCAGCTTCCTACTTCTTCTATAGGTGGTGTGTGGCGTGGCCCCCCGGCCGACGCCCTTGTCCGAGTCGATGTTGGCACCGACGACGATGACTGGGGACGTCAGAAACATGTCTCGTGGTGTACCTTTTAAGCCACATAGTAGGCCATGACACTAGGGAAGGCCACGGAGAGCCTTCGGCCTACACCGATGGCCACGTTGACCCATGTTAGCGGGAGTTTTAGCCGATATCTCACATATTGAAGGTGTGGTGCTGACTCATGACTCAAGCTTTGACCGACAAGAGATGCATGGTAAGGATTGGGCCCGCAGGCAAACGCATGCAGTCCGTAATGTAGGCGGAGCTCCCGAGCTCTAACGCAGGAGTTCCTTTACGTCTGACTTTCTCTCCTGCACATCGCGGATGAGTCGCGTCGCAAGCCAACGCACACGCGTTATGCCTCCCGTCACCGGCCGGGAAGCTGTCTGTCGACCTGCTGCATTATCATTGCACAACGTGTCAAGTTGCACGAGAGTAACGGTACCCCTGGATGTCGCCGAGGCACCACCCTTCAGGACGACACATGAAAGCTCAATAAACAAAGCCCCCTTCGACGGTCTTGAACGGGTCTTAGAAGCTGACGGCATTACGAAGAATGAAGAGGCGCCACCGCCTACGCTTTTCCTTCACCCGCCTCTGGCTACTCACGCCACCAGGCGACCACCTACAAAGCAACCCCGGGCCTTGACTCTTAGCACAATGCCCACTTGCCCTTCCGAAGCTTTGAGACGCAGCCGAGTGTGCCAAAGCGTTAGAACCCGTTTATATACCCCGTCGTGTCCTCCTTTAGATGCTCTAGCTGACTTTCTCTTGTGGACCGACGTTCAACTTTCCCTGCTCGCTGCTGCTCCCTCCTGCTGTCGCTGTTGACGTTGAGGGCGTGGAGTGCCGAACTTGTTCAAGTCTCCCTTCCCATCTTCGCGCTACACTGGCAGCCATGTCTTCGTTACTTTTCGCGGTGAAGTTCTCCATGAGTAAGTAGTGCACTTGTTTTGGGAGTTTGGTTGTGGCAGCGCTGAACACTGACTGTCATTTCAGCTCTTTTTCTCCTGGGCTTGCATTTCGGGCTTGCACTCATTTTCCTTCTTTCGTTCATCGTCCACTCGGGAAAGAGTGAGTCGGGCTCCTGATAACTGTTGTGGATGGCGTCGTTCTAAAGAGCATACTTCACAGGCACAGAAGGCGTTGCAATTGGTATAGAAGCTATGCTCATAATCATGGTCTCCATTCGGTATGTTCCTGCCATCATCGCTTACCACATACGACATTGATTGATATCTTGCCAGCCTGTGGTACTACTGGGCGCGTTATCGTATAATGACGGAAGTGCAGCGGATGCGGCGCGAGCGGGTGGATGAACGCGTCTTCGTCGCGACCACTTGGGTCCTTAGCCTTGGTGAGCTCGATTATGTTGCTCCCGCCCGTATGTTACTGACCACATCTGGACGTGTTAGCCAATGCGGTGTGGATCACCGTCCACGCCACTACACTCCCGGATGGCCTCGCGGGTCTGCCTCGTCCCGACTACGCAGCTGTCGCAGAGATAACTCTGATCTGGATAGCATGGACAATTGGTGAGTACCGAGCAGCTACGCCTATCTCACTGTCGGCGGTGATTGATCTATTTCTTCCCAGTCGTCCATCTCATCTGGATCCTTGTTCAAGAGGAGACGACGTGGATAGAAGTCGAGACCGAGTCGGCGATCGACTGGCCCTCGACCTCAACGTCGTACAGTGGCCCGTACACGCCGGAACCACCGCGCCGCAATCCGATTGGGAGATTCGGCCGCATCTCGGCCAAGATCATCGCTGTGCAGCACGGCTCGCCGCCCGAACTGTGGTCCAAGAACAAGGGCAAAGCGCATCAAGTCGCTCCCGCACCGTCGCCGCCGCCGCCGACTCTGGAGCCTGCAAGGCCGACGTATAACCCGAGGGCTCGCCAGATGCGAGAGGCGCCGCCGATCAAGACGTCCCAGTACCAGTGGTACATCACTCCTGGTGAGGCTGTCTGAGTCTGAAAGTTTCAAAGTATCCCTTGTCATGGCCCATTGCTCGATGCATTCTTGCCTTCCTGCACTTTTCGTGGCTTGTTATCTCTTCCCGGTCCGTAACGTCAACGACCATCGTCCACTCCTTCAGTCTGCTTGTAGCATTCTTGTTCCATGATCTCGCCCCCTTTCCCATAACCATGTAGCGCTATTCGTCAATTTGTACAGTAGAGCAACAGTTCATTGCATGATCATCGTCATATTTATACAATATAATCTCAGGGTGAAGAGCGTGCATGATATGACGGGGATGTGGTTCAGAGAACGCCATGAACATGCTACCACTGCTCGTAGTCCGAGCTACGGCTATCGGCTGTTAAAGGCATCTATCATTGCCGCTTCAGTTCCGAGTCGTCGTCGAACTTCCGCGCTTCCATAGCAGTCCATAGTAGCCCGCGACAATTTTGGATGCAGGATGTGTGTGCGATCGCATATTAAAAGTTCGGATGCGTGTCGATACAAGTTCAGTATCTAGTGTGCGTGATAAGTCCCTGCGCTGAGCCGTCTTCGGTCAGACCGTTGGTTGATCAAAAATTTGTATAGTCGAGTCTGTGCTGGCACTACTGGGTCTACCTTAACGGGGTGACCGTCACCCCTAAGGGTTTGTCAGTAGTGCTCAATGTCGTGCTTCACGTCGTGTAGGGCATGTCCTACGTCCAGCAAAACCCTTCGCTTGACACAATAGAACTCGCACCCCACGCTCTCGTCAAGTATGGCGTTGCCCTCTGCCCCTTGTGCGGGCCGCAGCAACCACTCTACAAGCACCTTGCACGCGCCCTACCGCCCAGTTGAAGTGCACGTGTACGCTATCGCGGCACATCACTGGCACAAGCTCGAAGACGCTGTCGTCGCCGTGTCCGCGCTCAGGCTTCCAGTGCTCGCATACGACACCTCGAAGCTCCGAACTGTCAAGTGCCAGGCTCATTGTATTTTCCGCCGCCTGCTCGACCTCCACCAGGCACGGCTGAAGGCGCTTGAAGGAGAGCGCACCGGCCAAGGTTTCATCATGATAGCTCTGGCAGTGGGTGTGTCCCCACTGGCAGTTGACGCAGGGCTGCCAGTGGGCTTTGGCGGCAGCGCGGCGGGCCCGGGACGCTGCAGGCGGTGTATGCAGGGACGAACTAAATGTCACGGGCTTCGGGTGTACTAAGGCCATGCTGCATGCAAAATCACCGAGCAGGGACGCGGGAATGGTGTGCCACTCAAGGTTTGTACGTATGACTCTATGAGACGTCTGCCTATCTGCAGTGAGCGCCACTCACGAGGTTTCATTCGCAGTGGACGCTCTGAGTGCTGTAGACGTCGGAGCGTGTAGGCTTAGACCTTTTCTTTGACATCGTCTCGGACTTGACTCTGCGGATTTTTGTTGCTGGTACGTACATATAGTCTATCACCAGGGCTGTTTTCTCCTTGTCCAGGAAGAGTTCGTCGTCCTCCTTTGAACCGAGGGAACCTAGGATGTGTGTGCTCTAATCGGAGCGCGCTCAAGCTTCTATCCAAACTGTTCTCGCCGTGTGGGACCATCCGATTCGGAGCTTACTAGAATCCCATGACCAGATCATCAGCCTATAAGTATATGGAACAAGGACAGTCTGAAGAGTCTGCTTCTCCTCCTGGTACACATTCGTTCCGCTGGGTCACCATGGCAGACGGTGCCCCTGTCCAATGGAGTAGATCCCCAGCAGGATCAGAAACGTCCATACGCCTCGTCCGTGCATACCTGGCGTATCTTGGACTCCCAGTAGAGCTTGTCCTCTACACTATGGGCCTCGCACGCTACTACCCGGCTGTGTATGTCAAGCGCACCGCACACGTTGACATACGTGCGAGCGGGGAGCTGTTCTCCAACTCTGCAGCACAGCTATACCTGGTGACTCCGCCCCTTCCGAGGACGCAAGACAGCGAGTATTGGGCAGTGAGGGAGGTCATCTGGCACATCGAGAGTCGGGACCAAGGGTGGGGCGGGGAAGCACCAGGTAAGTACTTACTCAGCTCTCTACCAGTAGTAATTCTCGACTGAACACTTGCGTGGTCTGCAGGGAAGTACCATCCCGCGTGGTCCTGGCACGATGCGTGCGTTTTCCGCCGTGTTGACTCATACACGGAGCTTCCCGTGGAACACGGGGACCCACCATTCAACGGCGAAGTTCTCCTTCACGAGGAAGTTCCCCGAGAGCATCACGTTCACGCCGCTCGCGATGAGGCGGCAGATGGGGAGCTTCCAGCCAGGTCTCTGGAACCCTACTATCGGAATGACGGTAGCGGCCCGGAGCCCTTGATTCGCGCCACGCTCGAATCTTCGCGCTGGCGACTTGTTGGTAGCCACGGGTCCCACAGTTGCTTCTGGCGCCTTCAATCGAATCGTGTCGCCCACGAAGAGTATGAGAGGCACAAGGTGGTGTGGACAGCCGAGGAGGTGGGTGCCATGGAGGAAATGAGCACGGTAGAGGAACGTGGGGCGTGGAGCGGAAATGGGTTTGTGCACACGCTGAGACCGGGAGATAGGATTGGGTTGTGGATGCGGGCGTTGTATCCCGGGTGGGAGAACGATGTTCTTGAAGCTTCAATTGAGGTACTGTACTTTGTGCGTTAGGGTCGAACGGGGCAGAAATGGTTCCATAACACTGGTTACGAGTACCTACGTGATTACTAGACTACTATGCATCAATGTCCGTGTCCGACAATTCAAGTCAATGTGAATGTGCAACGATCACGATTGCCCCCACCGAAGAGCATTGTTACATTCCAGCCTTGGAGTGTTGCAGAAGCGCGGCTCAGCATTTAACGACGCTTTCGACCCACGAGCTGAGCTCGGCGAAGTTCTTGAGCAGAATGTTGCCACTGCACACGGCAGTCCTGAAAATGGAATTTGTGTCAATTTGATCCCCATGGCTTGATGCTGCGATATTAGAAAGAGACTGTATATACCAATCAATAATCGGGTCGAACCATTCCTTGATAATCGTAACGTTGTTGGGCCGTGGCCCATTCGAGTGGTCAAGAGCGCTATAACGGCCGTGTCAGGGAAATCCGGTATGTAACCAAAGGTGATGAGTACTTACTGGGAGAAGGCAGCGGAGTGGCCTACTGGCAGTGGGAAGGGGGTTGCAGTGATCAGTGAGACAGGAATGGAAACGCAGGGCACTGGTAGAAGCCGTCAATGACCTCAGGGTGCATCAAGAGCATGCAACCCAAGACGGCGATGTGGTTCAGAGAACGTCATCAACATGCTCCCACTGCTCGCAGTCCCAGCTACCGCTATCGACTTTTTAGGCGTCCTATTATTGCCATTGCCGACGTGCGTAATCCGAACTCACCTGTAGGGTACAATCTGTAGCATCTAACACATTTTGTACAGATTATCAACGTTGCAACGACCAAGATCATCTTGAGTACATAACACAAGCAAGGAGCGGCAGCAAGCAAGGGAGCGTAGAACATCGTGTATGCGCATTGCGCGTGCTTCAGTCCGAGTCGTCGTTGAAGATCCTCCATAGCACCGGGGTCGAGGTGTGGTGATCATATGTCAGATGAGGTCCTGAGGAGGACCTTCTTCCGCCGCCTCCTCTTCCGATCTCAGGGCTTGATCAGGCAATGCATCGAAGAGCTCAGCTTGGTCCTGCGTGAGCTCCCAGAACATCTCATCCTCGTCGTCCTCCATTGCGCTGGCCGCCGCCTGAGGAGGCGGGGTTGGCAGGGGCAAAGGTGGGCCAATGACATTTGAGAGCGAATGGCGAGACCGCGGTGACACACCACCTGGAGTGGAAGTAGCGTACAGGAACGTGGATGGAAGAGGGTCCTCCGGCACGAGGGCTACCACGCCTTGCTCGAGGATGACGTAGTCGCACGACGCCGGCGTGGCGACGGACGAGAAGATGACAGATAGTCTACGGAAGGCGATCCTCCCGTCCCCGTCGGGCTGCGAAGAGTGGACGGCACTGGAGTCTAGCTTCCTTCGTTTCGCCCCCCGTCCTTCGTCATAGGTAGGATCGACCTCTGATCGCAAGCGGGTACGGTTGGTGCGGCTCATCATCAGACGGGCGTTGAGCTGGTTTGGCCAGATGTGACCCAGGGTACCTTCATGTGCGTCCTCACCAACGACCGTGTGTGCGCGGGAAAACCAACGGGCTTGGTCCGAGTAGCGGAGCTCCCCTGCGCTTCTGTCGTGTCCATCTATACGAGGACGCGTCTCCCTGGTAGAGCAAAGCAACACCACTGCGAGACGGTGCTTTGTGGCCAGCTGCATCAAAAGGAGGGACGACTGACGGAGATGGCGTGCACGAAGGTAGAGATCCGCATAATCAGGATTCTTGTCCGCGTCAAAATAATCAGAGAAGGTGTCGACGACGACGAGTTTGGCAGGTTTCAGATGAGGTGACGA
This sequence comes from Fomes fomentarius, assembly GCA_022606135.1. Classification (NCBI taxonomy): domain Eukaryota; kingdom Fungi; phylum Basidiomycota; class Agaricomycetes; order Polyporales; family Polyporaceae; genus Fomes; species Fomes fomentarius. The sequence goes on from JABYQN010000001.1 coordinate 1,736,154, forward strand.
TGCCCGCTCTTCCGCAAATTGGGTGACCGTCTCGGTCAGAACGCGGAGGAAGGCCGCAAAGTTCGGGGCTCGCACAGTGTAGATGTCTGGAAGCCCACAAAATTGAGGGCTCAGAATGGGGTGGCAGTCTATCATCTGTTTCAATCGCTCTGTCTGCAGCTCCTCCCGATTGGTTATGTAGCATGCCGCGCCAAATAAACCTCCGAATTTTGTAGGCAGTTGCACCGTCAGGGATAGTTGCAAGGCAAGTTGGGTCTTGCCGGCGTTGCTATAGGTTAGCAGTGAGTGTGATGGGCCGCTGACGTGAGCAACTGGCTACTGACTTCTCTCCAGAAATCTCCCACAGCATCCCAGTGTATATGCCGCCACCCAAGATGTCATCTAGAGCCGACTCCCCCGAGGTGAACCTCTCTTCGCCGAGGTGCGCTACGTCTCGAAGGAGAGCAGGAGGCCGATCGAGTTCCTTGCAAACCAGGTTCATGATGGCTTCCATATCCTTGAGTTGCGTCCTGCATTTTTTGGCTAGATCAGTAGGCTTCTTGAGAAGAAGATCGGACACAGTCTGCAATTTGCCTAAATATTCTGGTTAAAGATGCGTATGTCGAAGCGATGCAGAGGCCCACCCTTGGCCAGCAACGTTTTCTGAGCCATAGTGAGGCTCTGGAAGTTTGCAAGATATCGACTCTCCATCCTCAGACGCAGTTCAGATGTGACCGCTCGCGGTGGTGATGGTGGTGGTCACGGAGAAGCCAACTAGCGCGACGCGTCCAGATGACGCGATCGACATTGTTCAGTCTCAAACACGTGATCGTGTCTTCCAATTGCATGGCGCCTCGATGGGGACATGGACGATCCAAAGCTGGATAGCATACAACGACACAAGATGAGTATGATACAGTGAGATAACCTCCCATAGGCCCAAAGATAATGTTACTGCCGCCTTCCCAACGATTGCGACGACTCCGTGCGACCCAGTAGCCCTCCTACTACGTTCGTGACCGTTTCTGTGAGCTGTCGTGGATGCGCCTGTGCATGCTTCACATAGAACAGTCGGACGGTGGTCGAATTCCATATACCCAATGGCGTCATCCCGCGCACGTAGATCTCGCCCCATAACAACGACGTCAGCCACACTATTGAAGCATCCGACCACTGCAGAGATGAATCAGTCAGGATAGGATGCCTTGCAGAACCTACATGCTACAATAAACTCACCATGAATCTGCGTGGCGCAAGAGGCCCAGGTTTAGGTAGTACGTGGTCGATGTTGACACTCCTCAACATGTCAATGATAGCGCTGTTTGCCGTCGTGGCGTTCAGAGACGCTTGCAGGTTCTGCACCTTCGTTAGCAACTCTGAAATGACGAGCATCACGTTGTCTAATGGGAGACTGCGAAAACATACTGTCAGTACGTGGCATTATGGGGATTCCCAAGAAACTCACCCTTGATGCCATGAAGACACCCATTCCTGTGTAGGAACAAATCCGTTCCGACCAACGCCAGCAGCTGCGAGGTGCTCCAAGCTTCCAGTCATGTCACCCGAAAGCGACCTTCCGGCCGCCCTCATCTTTCCCCTTGCCTTCTCCGACATCGCTGCCAGTCCATCCGAAGGAGGGGTAGACAAACCCGAACCTTCGGTCGCAGTCGGCGACATTAGCGGCCGCGCATGCCCCTCAGGTAGTGTGTCCGTCGATTCCGTATTCCGCGGAAGGTCCAATGAGTCCGCCTCGCTGCGTAGCAGGCGCGCCTTCTCGCTTGCAGGTGCGCCTTCTTCGATGTCAGCGGCGCGGCTCTTCCCCTTGTCGAGCGAGCCTTTGCCCTGCTTCGCACGCTCTTCTTTCGCTTGTTGTATGCGCCTCACTTCGCGCAGGCCGCGGGCGAGGGTGAACGTGCCGAGATCCTCGAATTGCTTGTGCGCATGGATGATGCCGTACACCAGGTTCGAGTTCTCCGAGAGATTATGTAGTACAACGCCGTTGAACGCTTCGAGCATGAAGAACAGAAGCCTGGGATGGCCTTCGTCCGACAACAGGAATGTTGGGCTGGAGAATGAGGTGAACAGCTGCAATAGACGTGCGGAAGATTTGACGCTGAGATTCTTGAAATAGGGCGCAGAGTTGGACAGAGCAATGATGAGCGCAGGGTATAGCGAGTTCAGACTGCCAGACGTTGTCGCGACCATCGAGTAGACAGACTGAAAAAGTGTAAATATCATAGCCATGGCAAAACTGTACAGGATACTTACCTGTACTAAGAAGTCGCCCACCGTGCCCATGGCTAAGAACTTCTGGGGGACTTGCGCCGCCCTGAGTGGCGAGCTGAGCTTCAGCCCAAACGCACGTTCCGCCGACAGCGTCTGAATGAGGTAGGAGATGACACGACACATGCCATGTTGTTCTGGGCGGTCGAACATATCAGCAAGTTCCGCCATCCACGGAAAGCACCAATCAATCCCTCACCAGGTTTATCTCTAATCTCGAGACCGTAGCACAGCAAGTATGCAACTACATCTGCAGCTTTGTCTGATTCAAGAAGATGTGCACGAAATTTCTGTGATCTCTTGAGCAAGTCTGCCACTTCACAGTGCTGCTCGGGTACTCACCTTGTTGAGCTCAATCATCTTCCATAAGAATACAACTGTGCGAGGCTCAGTATAACGCACTCTCGACTCTAGCATGAATCCACTCACTCGCTTCAACCATGTATGGCACAGACTTCTTGGATCCAGGAAGAATGCCATTGATCGACGCCATCTCGTCTTCCAAGATTCCAACAAGACCATTCAGGATAAAAGTGAAGTCGTTCGCTCGGTGCTATACCTGATGTTAGCATACCTAAGTCGAAGGATCTCAACAGTCAGCTTACCAATTTGGCGATGAAGTATCTGAATGCGTTAGACTTGGTAGTAGGTCCAGAAGCTTGGCCTTCCGCACCAATATCCCGTGCACTCCCACTCTGGAAGTCAAGAAGAACACATAGGACCTGGAAACAGGTTGTGACCAGGGTCGTCCGCGAATCTTCTCCCTTCAAGAGCAGGTGATTGTAAGGCAGGCGCCCAGCGACAGCCCCCATGACGTTTGCGCTCCCGGCATGTGTCGCGTTCATCGCAGTGTTCATAAGCGAGCAGAGTATGGTCAGAACGTCTCGACGTGGGAGGTTTTGCACGAAGTGCAACGTATATTGTGATGGAGACGAGAAGAGCGCTGAGGGAGGGACATAAATTTGTCGAGAGAGAAGGACAAGAAGCAGCCGTAAGACTTCCGTCTTGTTGCTGTCGTACTGTTGGCTCGGTCCTGGGTCCGCGGTTGAACCGACTCCCTTCTCCCTGTCGTATCAATCAGCATATAAGCAGGACGAGATAGTGGTAACTGACGGGCGCACCAGATAACGTAGTTTATCTTATAATGGTCGACTTGTATCTTCGTCGGCAGCGTGAAGCCACAGCAGAACATGAGGTCGATCAAGCAACTGAACAGCCGCTCCGCTACCGAGGGCAAAGTCTCCCTTGGTTCCTGCTGCGTACTGCTCTGTTGCGCCGAGGCAGGGGACGGCTTGGGCGCGCGCTGACGCGGGCTCACATCCTCGTCTTCGTCACTCTCGTCGTCATCCTCGATGACGAACTGCGGTTGCGCACTCGCCTCCTCGACCACAGGGCCCCCAGCGCCGCTCCCACCCCCCGCATCCGGTGCCGCCACACGCTTCCATAGGACCTCCTGCTCAAACCTGCTGGGCTCGCTTTCAATTTCGAAGACTGTTGGAAGGACGCGCTGCAGTACGCGGATGCAATTGAGGACCTCTTTCGTTGCATTACGCTCGGCGCCAGCGCCGGTGCCAGTGCGATAGAGGGAGGACGCGAGCGAAGTGACGGACGATGAGGGTGGCGCGGGGAATGTGTGATCAGATACGAGGTTGAAGAGTCGAGAGGTGATAACGCGGATGAGGGTTGCGACGTTCTCGGGGGCTTCGTAGAGTGCCCGACGAACTGAGTCGCAGCGCCGAGGTAGAGAGAGATGCACGGCAGGGAGATCGGTGTTCTCGGTCAAAAGGGCGCAGAGCTGGTGATGAATTGGAACTTACCGTCGTTTGGCGAAATGAGGGTGAAGACGTCCGACGCGGAGTCGAACAGGACGACATACTGGCCAAGAGGAAGGAATTGAAGATGGGAGACGTTATAAGAATGCATGGCAGATACACACCTGGTCCCAATATGAGTCCTTCTCGGAGATGTTCTGAATGTATCGAGATGAAACCGCCTCTTATAAGCCTCGTACCCCTATCTCTTCGAAGGTCATACGCACCCGTGTAGTAGCGAGTTTTGCTATACCAGAAGGCTGGCTACGGAAGGCAAGCTTGGGCTGGTCACCCAATAGATTGAATGGGTCCGGGATCTTCTGGGGCAGCTTGGAAAACATCTTCAGACCGTCCATAACATAGGGCAGGGGGAAGGCGTGAAGACGGAGAGCGTAGACGTGGAAGTCGTGTACGAGGTAAGTAAGTGGGTACGAGAATAGCTCATGATATGCGCGCGCGCTACTTCCGCTGCCAGGGCCCAGAGGCAGTGCTCTAGCTAGGCACCAACCTTGAATGCGGTCTGTCGTCGTGTCTGTAAGTATGTGTTATGCGACGGCTTCGATGCACAATAGAGAGCTCGCGACAACTCTTATATATCAACAACGATACTTTACAGCACATATCCTACACTGCAACCAACCATGCTATCCATAAGCCGCCTAGCACTGCTTCGCGTACGTTCCGTTCGACTTGCTACCTGAACCCTCCTCCAAACGACCGTGGTGACCCTCGACAGTCTTCCGGCTCTGTAGCGCGCTCAATGCGTGAACAGGCGAGTCCTCCTTTGTGAGACTCTCGACAATCTCGATCTAAACGACAGGCTGTCAGGACCTTGAGTGCAAGTAGGATAACATTTACTGACGATATCAGCGACCAGTCTGTCAACCATGGTTGCAGTCAAAGTCTCGCGAACAACGACGCGGAGAATCTCAACGTCTTGCAAGTTCGGCGCCAGCTCGTAGTTGGGGACAATCCAACCCTTCGCGCGGAGCAGAACCTGAACCCATTTCTGTTGCACGTTCGGGTGTCTATTCTTGAACTCGTCCGAGAACCTGAACGAAACAACAGGCAATCCAGGTTGGTAGCTCTAGAGTCTCGTGTCATTGCGCTTATTTTGAAGTAACCTTGGCAAGATATACATACCTCGACCTTCTCTTCATTGAGTCCGATCGTATTATGTGCAGCTTGCAAAAGACCTGGTGCGGGCCTGTGAATGTCACTCAATACAAAAAATAGGCCGCTCTTCTCTAGAGCACGGCTCAGAAGTCGCGCGTTCTTCAAGTCCTGGAGGGCGACGTTGCGATAGCCTTCGAAGCCCAGATGGACGAAGTTGAAGTATTGTGCGATGATTGGGTGTGCAGGTCGAGAGAAGTTGAGAGAGAAGGAGTACTCCACAGATCCAAGATAGTGTAGCTCGAAGATGAGATCCTTCGGCAGGAGCTGCTTGGACCGCCAGACTACCCAACCGACACCTACATAAGAGAGACCGAACTTGTGGCCAGAAGCGTTGATGGAGACGACACGCGGGATGCGGAAGTCCCATTCGAGCTTCGGAGTTGCGAAAGGCGCAATGAAACCGCCTGACGCACCGTCGACGTGGATAGGAACGGAATGACCAGTGCGAGCCTCGTACTCGTCGAGCAAGTCAGCCATCTCCTTTACTGGCTCGTAGTGTCCGGTATAAGTACCTGCGTATGGCGCGTGAGTTGGGTCCGAAAGTCTCCGTAAAAGACACCCTTACTCCCGAGAATGACATAAATACCAATGGTGTTCTCGTCGACATATTCCATAGCTCTTTTGGCATCGAGTCTGTACTTGCTCTCTTCCGAGATGGGCACAAGGCGCGCTTCGACATCGAAATAGCGGGCGAACTTCTCGAGTGCAACTTGAGCATTTGCACCCATGACGATGTTCGGACCTGGTTCATGGATGCACTTTCCAGCAGCCTTACGCTTCTCCTGCCAGATGCGCTTCATGGCGAGTCCGCCGAGCTGAATGGCCTCGGAAGACCCCGTAGTGGCAGTACCAATGGCCTGCTGAGACGAGGGTGCATTCCATAGGTCGGCAAGAATGGAAACGCAACGCGTGTGGATGACCTCTAACCGTAGCCGTTAGTACAAATGCCGTATCTAGCCAGATGCAAGGCACTCACGAGTCATGGGGTATTCGTCCTGGTCGATAAGGTTCTTCGAGATGTTTTCCATCATGAGCTGATCGGCCTGTTTTGGCATCCATGTGTGGACAAAAGACGCGAGGTTGAGCGCAGGGGAACCATCCAGAGACAGTTCATCATGAATCAGTTGGTATGTAGCCTCCGCGTCTACGCCCTGAAGCACATATCAGTAGGCCGCATGAAAGTATGTGTGAAATGAAGACCGGCCTTGGAAGGGAGCTTGTACTTGGGAATTGGGTCGGTGGCATACCGAGCCCCATATGCGTGAATGGCGTGATGGTCGGTAGAGCTGTGAACATGAGCTCCCATAGGGCCTTTATGGTCCTAGACGAAGACGAAGGTTAGCCATGCGGAAGTACTGCTAGCTATTTGCACACCTTAGCAGCTTGGATGAGCTGGTCAGGATTGAGATGCTGAAGGAGGATGAGCTCAGGATGGTAACACGCAATGTGAATGTGAAAGGATCGCATACCTTGGAGAGAGCCATGTTGAAGGTGGGAAGAGAGGGGAAACTAGAGGACGTAGAGTTTATTGTGGGCTTTATAGGGCCATGTCAAATGCAGATGGGATAAAAATACCATAGCGCAGCCTTGCACGAAGACATGGCGGAATCAGTGACATCATGGTGCCCACTCGAAGAGGCAAGTCAAGGAGCAAGCCCAGGACCGTCGTCATTAGTCTCGTACTATTAATGCCGTCCACGTTTCTCGTGGAAGGGCTTTCTGTCGAAGCTACCGTCGTCATTGCCATTCACAGAGGGGCTTCCTCTGGCATGCGCCTGGAACCTGGAATTGACAGACAGCGCTCGTGAGGCTATCATGAGACCAGCCGCGATACTATCTCTAGTTCATCGATACCCAGAGTCTAAGACTGTCATCAAAGTGTCCAGTTTGACCGGATCCACACGCAGTCTCTAGAGTCTTCTAAATGTCTTCAACGAGTCGATATCGGATCTCATGGAGTCGACCCAACAGTCAGTGTCTTCCGGAATGCTTGCGCAACGGCACGACGATGTTCGTGTGTACGGCTTGCGTCGAACCTAGTGTTTGTTTCGAGTTCGCTGCGCTAGAATTTCTTCTGCAAGATGACCTCGTTAGCGCATAGAAACTGGGGGTTCGAAGGTGCTGCGAAAAGAGGGCTGCTCAAAATTCTCCGCAATCGGGTTCGCGTTGAGAAGCATAAGCGACCATAGCCGACGGCTCTCTCGAGCGCTCGTCTGCATCCCGTGTCTGCCGCAGAAACACACGATAGGGACTGTTACTTCATGAATACAGCTGGCTTCCTCTGCATTGACTAGAATGCGCGGTGTGATATGAACTTGCAGGCAGGACAAAGACGAGAGGAAGAGGATTCCAACCAGGCTGCAGCTTGCCGAGTCGTACCGTGACAGCTCCCTTAGTCTCCTCGCTTACGTTCATCAGTTCCATCAAAGAGCTCTGAACGCGTCCCGCGTTAGTCTCCGAGACTCTCCGTTGCTGACCATATAATCTTGACAACAATATGATATCGAATCTTCGATATCTCACCGCGGTCCGAGTAGACGGTCACTATGTAGCTCGGCATCTTCGTATTCAGACTCCCACCAAATAACTGAGAAGATGCGGAGTAAAGGACCTAGTAAGCGCCAACTCATCGTACGTGTAAGGCCAATTCCGACGGGCCCAACATGTCTACAATCGGTCACACATTGACGAAGGACATTCGACCCGGCACGAGACAGATGTGGGTGAGATCCTGGTTTCAGTCTCATCATCGATATATTCTTTTACAAGTATAGACTATCCCAGTCAATCGACAGATTGACCAAATCAACACTAGCATTTCTATCATTCTCCGCGTGGCGTTCATCCCCAATTCGATTATGAGTGTCCGCTGACGGTTACTTCGTAGTTCGCTGAATGCAGGTTGCAGTCTTCAGAGGGGATGCCAGGGAAGGTGTCCTCTGAGTGTTCTATCGGATTCCGACATTATGAATATGTGTGCAAAGTGATCCGTCAAGATCTCCAAATTCAGATATTCTGATACTTACTCACTTTTCTGGGGTGACACAGCTTGCCGACGGTTGCCAACCAGACGGTCCAAGGCCAGTCTAAGGTACGCTGCGGTTCCAGTGCGTTGGCACTCTCGCTTACGATATCTGAGATCGTCCAAGTAAAGGTTATGCCGTCCGTCGTAGTTGTTTCGCGATTTGTTCGAAAGGCTCGACCTGGCGAGGCGGTCACGGCCGCTTGGGGAAAGTTACACCCATGGTGCTCGCTTGCCCTGAATCGCTCGCTTGGTCGTGCGAAGGGTCGGGTCGGGATGTTGGGGTGTAAAATCCTTGGGCGTTCTCGCTCGACTACGTGATGGTTCATAAGGACCCTCGCCGAGAGTATTCACTTCACGTCCCCGGCCCCAACCGCTACAGTTCTGTTCACTTGTGGACTAGTCCTTCAAGTTCGACGCTGGCCCACCATGTCCACGGCTCTTGATCAAACGTTAGTCGTTCTCGTCCTCCTACCAAATGTGTCTGGCTGAGCTTCCTTCACAGAATGGGTGCTCTTCTCATGGGGACGCTCACTGGCGGCATGTAAGTTTACCGCTTACCGATGCCTGCCAATCGATGTTGATATTCTCATCCGTCTCTAGCCTGTGGGGAGGTACGTGATGCTGCACAACATTCTCCTTACCACTCTAAGACTCGGGTCCGTCCCGTGCAGTGTCCTGTTCTCAGGTATACTACTATTATACGCGCTACTCGAAGGATTCGCTCGGAGTGAAGCTTCTGGTGCGTATCGTCTTGATGCTCTATTTTGCTTCAATTCCCGGCCAACGTGAGGTTCCGTCAGGTGTTCGCAGTGTGGCTATCGGATACTGCGCATCAGGTCAGTGTGCTCAAATGACAGTCAGTTTCCTGCCTCACAACTCGCTTACGTGCTCCGCTTTCCAGGGGCTCATCACTCACAGCGGTAAGTTGCATCGCCGACCGATAGTGATTCTCCTCCGATGACGTCGCTTTGGCCTCAGTATATTGGTATCTCATCACGGAATACGGCAAACCCGCTTCACTTTTCCTTCTAACGAAGTGAGTCAAGCCAGTCCTTTACTTACACTATCTGAACTCACCATTCATCTCAGGACAATCATCATAGAGATGCTCTTCAATGTGCGTTCCCTGAGGTCCATTGTTCCTCACGAGTCGCATCTCAACTATATATGTTAGGGTATCACAGGGTTCCTCGTCCAGGGGTGAGTTCATCGCTTTGCGCACATTGTTCTGGCCAACAATGTTCACTTGGGTAAAGCTTCTTCGTCCACCGCATCTGGAAACTCAGCGAAAAGAGGCTGTGGCTTGTTCTCCCTGTGGTGAGTATTTGCCGCGGTACCGGTGGTTATGCAACCAATTGACCCCTGCTACTTAGGCTTCGATGGTTCTCGCCGAACTGAGTACGTATTGACAGTTGATAGTGCCGATGACCCAGTCTGACGGGAAATTCCTCGCGCCCAAATCAGTTGCATCCATTAGTAAGCATGTGTATGCCTTTCAGCATGTCATCATCTAAACTAAGTCGACTGCTTTCCAGTGTACATGGCCACAGCGTATGTCTGAAAGCTTGTCCAGCATACGCGCACATTGGTTTACGTATTTACAGCATCAACTACACGAGCTTCGCGGAGCTGGCACAGGTCAAGGTATGCTGAAGGCGACTGCTGTGCGCGTCTACAACTCATGCGATTCGACTACAAACAGGGTTTGTCAGTTTCTATGAACGTCTTCGCTGCGGTCGGGGACGTTCTCATTGCCGCCATTCTGTGCACGATTTTGCACCAGTCGAGGACCAGCTTCTCCAGGTCCAACACTCTCATCAACAAACTCGTATGTACCCACATTCCGTACGCAGCTTAGAGCATACCCACTGAGTGTGATTACCCGCACGCCTGCACAGATGGTATTCGCTGTAAACACCGGATTGTTGACTAGGTGCGCCAGTTCTGCGATGGGTCATGCTATTAAGCTAACGATCTCTTCAGTATCTGTGCTTGCATCTCCCTGATCACCTTCTGGGCGCTGCCCAACACCTTCGTTTACATCACCTTTTACTTCCTCATCGGGCGTCGTGAGTACAACTTTCTGCGCGCGAAGTCCGGGGGCAGGTCGTTAACATTGTGGACGCGTCAGTGTACGCTAACTCGCTCATGGCGACTCTCAACGCCCGCAAAAGCCTCCAGGCGCACTCGACCGGCGATAGGTCTCTCTCTCTCCGAGACCTGCCAGGTGGGACGACTACGGGCACCCCATACTCCGTAAGTGGCGAGCATGATCCTCTCGTGACGTCCCCATGACAAAAAAACTTCTAGGTTTCTAAGGGTGGTCGGGATGGTATCGCCATCCGCATTGACACGACCAAGGAGTCGCGTCGGGAGGGCGAAATGGATGTGAGTCGCCCAGTACAGTTCATCAGCCCGATCTCCGTCACTGACTATGTCGACTGCAGTTCGATAGTGCGGTCAGCAAGCACCCCATGGTCTGAGTAAGCAAGGCCCCGTTGCCATTAGACAACGGCATCCATGTGCGACATATACGTCCCCTTGGATGTCGCTAAAGACTGGTTGCGCCTGGAATCGGTGGCGCACCGAGTGGTCCGACCAAGACGGCCTCGGTACACGCGTCCCCTGTCTTGGTCCTGCCATCAACGGTCACGCTGCCATAGTTCTGCATACGATAGTTTCCCGTATTTCTACTACACTCTCACTGTATTCTATCATCCCAGACGGATAATTTCCACGCTCCGCGGCAGGTCGGTCTCGTGCCCCGAATCGAGTGCTAGGTCGGACCGATTATCGATATGTGGGCGGTTAGATATTGGGTATACAGAGCAAGCAACAAGTCCTTCTCTACCAGCAGAATACATCATCGATCACTTTTCGACCGAGGTGGCGCTTATAGGGCCGTGAACCCCGCGACTGTTCGTTGTTGTTCGTTCACCAGAGCACATCAAATTCAATATCGTCCAAGACGCCTGTTTAGTACTTGCTCATATATCTCGTGGGATCTCCTTCGTATCTCCTGCCACCGCTAAAAGTATACTCAACCAGCCTGCGCAGTGCGGGTGCAAACCTCGACTGTTGGAATCTTCAGAGCCGGTGTTCTGTTCTGAATATTCTGATATGAAGCTGGCCAGCACGACCGGCGGTTTCTGAGGGGATTACAGTGTTAAGTCCCAAAGGGGTAAGGTGGGGAAAATATCACCGGGGAAATAGTGACGCGCTTTCACATAGCCGAGTCGCGTCTTGACGCGTCGACCGACGCGATTCCTCGAAAGCCGTTGCGTTAGGCACAACTTCATCCAAGACTTCTGAGCCATGGCTGTCGTGAATCCCATGTGAGCACCCACTGCACTCCCTCATCCGTACTTGGCTGAAAAGAGTATAGTCCACAACCATCAGCACCCTTCACCCGTCCGGCCACAACGCTGCTCGCGCCACCGGAAGACGCGTCGTTCCTCATCAAGCCTGGCGAGAAAACCTACAAACACCAATACTCGAACATATACTTTATCAGGCTACACACGCTGAGGAAGTATGTGGAACAGCGGGCGAAGAGGAGCTGGAGCGAAGTCACAGGTGCGTTCAGTTCTTCTGGTTCGCGTACACGCCCCCACCTCCAACCACCTGCTGTTACAGGCGACCCTGTCTTCGTGCCTCGCGTTCTCGACGTGGAGAAAGGGCAGCTTTGTTTCATCATTGGAACTGTCTACATGGAGATGCCTCTCAAGCCCAACGTCCTGGAAGATATCGCGCGAGATGTGAGTGTCATGGCAGTACACCCTCAGGGTCAACTTCGCTCATTGCCCGACACCTGCAGCATTCTATCCCTGCGCCTCCTCCAAGAGAAAAGTTTTACTCCGATAACGATAGCATGATGCTGGAGGACGAGTCCGGGCGTATCTGTCTCGTCGGCGAGCGGATTAACTCTGCATGTCTTGTGACTGGAGTCATTCTTGGTGCTCTCGGAGCTGAAACAGCCAACGGTGACTTCGAGGTGGTTGACCTGTGTTATCCTGGCATGGCGCCTCAACCCTCTGCAGGTCTTCCTTGGCCGACACCGCAGGCTACGGCTGAAATTATGGATGTAGAGGGTGCGTAGTGGCGTTGCGTCGAGATGAATATCTCTCTGACGTCTATTCTCAACAGAGGACATACTTTCAAGCACCGACGAGTGGATAGCATTAGTGTCGGGTCTAGAGATTGGCGCAGCAGACGCAGCCGAAGGGCAGATACAGATGCTAGCCGAGTACCTTGCGGGTGAAGTCGGTGGTTTGGGCGAGCAGTCACATTCGGCTCGCATCTCTAGGTTAGTCATCGCCGGGAACTCGCTTGGACCCATACAACAGCCATCTGCCGGAGCCCTCAACACTGAGTCGGAAAGAAAATCAGTACGTTTCGGCGTATCCATTCAAGATGTTTACATTCATTCTCATGCTCGCTCCGCAGAGGAAACATGGCCAGGATGTTCCATTCACATCACATCCTACACAAAACTTGGCCGCACATCTCACGGATATTTGCCGTTCTATCCCGGTCCATCTGCTCCCCGGGCCATCCGACCCCGCGGCCACTATCCTTCCTCAGCAACCTCTTCCTCGCGCCATGTTCGAAGGCGCTTCACAATACGCGTCCTTTTCGTGCGAATCTAATCCAACCTACATTACGATTGCTCCCGGCCGTGACCCTGGACCCTCCACCTCCCGTGCGAGTCAACCCGGTGCATCAAGTTCCAAGAGTCGAGTCAACGGCGCTGCGTCTAACCCAAGTGAGCCCGAGCCGACTCGCACTCTCCTTGTACACTCAGGGCAGCCCCTGGAAGACATGTTCAAATACGTACCAACACCGCCCATATCACGGATGAGACTTGCGGAAGCGACGCTTCATTGGCGGCACGTAGCGCCCACGGCGCCCGACACTCTTTGGTGTCACCCGTACTTCCAGAAGGATCCGTTCGCCATTACACAAACGCCAGACATCTATGTCGTCGGGAATCAGCCTGCCTTCGCAACGAAGCTGGTGGAAGAGCAAGGAGACACCGATGTTGAAGACAAGAGAAGAGGTCCCAAGAAATGTAGAATCGTGCTCCTGCCGAGTTTCAGGCAAACTGGGGTGCTCGTACTGGTCAACCTTCGAACGCTCGCGGTCAGAAAGATCCAGTTTGGCGTAGAGGGGATGAGTACTGGATGCAGGAACAGCTAACGCCATTCTTTGTGTCACGCGTGAGTAGCACTCCTACCGAGTGTGCGAAGTATGATGTCTTGACTTCGTTCTGATAGCTATGTGTATCTTTTTATATCGGGCAGAAGACGTATCGTGTTACAGAAAAAGTATGATGCGAATATACAAAAACTCGGTAGATGGCGTGAATGGACGCAGGTGAGTATCGTGGGTACGTTCACTGGTGGAAGTTGGCGAGACGTGACAGTGTTGGCACCCCTCTACTGCTGAGCATTCTGGTGTGGCGAGGCCGCGTAGGGCGAGCAGGCGTCAGCGTCAGCCTAGCAATGAGCGCATCTTCATCAGCAATGTCTCCAGCACGATTGTCGAGTCCAGGATCGTGGTGATGCGATCCGAAGTGAGGAATTGAGCGGAGTAGGGGGGCTCCTGGAGGTGTCATCGCGATGACTCTACGAACTTGTGTAGATGATGCTTGTTCGGCTACTGGATGTAGCAGCGAAGGGGGGGTGATGAGACCGGGTGGATGGAAGGGGTAGGTAATGAACTCTTCGTCGTCGTTACGTTCGAATCGGTTGTCACCGGTGTCTACACTCTCCTCGGACATATCAGAGAGCGAGAGGGGGATGGTGCGGTGAAGCGCGCTGTTCATCGCTCCTGTCAAGTCGATGCCCAGACCAGCTGCAGGCCTGACCCTCGCCGCCTCGGCAGCAGGCCTTGGCTCTGCTCCGATCCCCCATCCATTGCGTCTCATAGGGACGCCCCCGAGCTGCGTACCGGGCAAGACATTCCGGGGGATGGGGGAACGCGCTCTAGTTGGGGGTGGGGGTGAGGGTGTGCGGCAAGAGGGGTACGTGCGGGTGCGGCGGTGGGAGCGAAGCCAGTGATGGCGCGCGCCCTCTGCTGCCATGGCCGTGTGGAAGGGAATGACGAGGGAAGGGATTGGGTGTGTTGCATGTCATGAAGCAAGGCGTAGTCACCGTCGGTGTTGAAACCCACAGAGAAACTCCTAGGGAAGTGCGGTCTCGGGTGGCTGTATGTCATCGTATGGCGGTTGTTGTTGGGAATCTGGGGGATGGGAGTTGAGGGAGTTGTTGCTGTTGTGATTATTCTGTCGTCTGCGGGGTATATATGCTAGTACCGGGTGTATTGGAGCAGACACTGGCAGGACTATCGCGAACAACGGTTTACCTTGTAAAGGTAGCATGACGCAAGTATAGAGCTAAAGCCATATCGGCTGTGTCGAGCTCACCTCGGATGTCTTTGAAACTGTCTCTCTTCCGACCACGGTCGCTCCATAGGCCAAATCAGAATGGGGCACTTAGATCGAACGGATGTATACCAAGGTGGTGCAAGCGCCCGTGATGGCACTTTCCCCTACCAATGTTGGTGACAATGACTCAAACCACCACGACTCCGTTACTCGATGCGCCGTATATTGCTGGGGCTACCGCAAACGACGCACACGACACACGCTACGAAGGTCAAGCAGTCAGGACATGATCGCCGGTAGCCCAATCGCGCTGCCATTCCTTACCTCCGGATCCAGGTTGAAGCACGGATGCCCCCCGTTAGGTTGGGCAATGGGCCCGACCGCAATGCGTGGGTCGGCCCACAGGTCGGAGGCTCAACTGTGCAACGGCCGTCTTGACAAGTGCGCCCAGAGCTGTGATGGTGCGAAAACGCGCATGCGGGGCGCGGTGAATGATTAAATAGGTGGAGTGTTGACGTTCTCACATCCTCGGTGGCTGACTTCCACTCGTCGACCTTGTATGACAAACCAGTCGAGCTATGATAGGGGAAATACGCTATTGGCTACTGGTAATGCACGTAATGATACCGTGATTCACCGCGATGGCTGTGACAAGTACTTAGGGCTCTACCCTCCTCGCGCGGATCTGAACGTATCGCAATCCGATATTACGAGTTGCGCAACTCGTATGCAAGAACGGTCTGACGTGACTAATACAGCTGCTCTGTTGAGCTATCCGCATCCTGCGCCGGTATCGATTGCTCAGACATCGCCTTGCTACTGGCGGGCGGTCGTGCTATGACTGAAGACGCAAGGTGGCCTTTCGCAACGCCTGTGGAATGTGTCATTACTAGCAGCTTCTTTTGACCGGCCGCCGTATATTGCACATTTCATTAATACCGGTCAGTGGCACTTGCATCTACTGCGGATGTCCTATATAACCCGCTTACAATTCAGTCTCATGACCTTGACTTCGGGTCGTGGGCTCGGTTTCCACCAATGACAGCTTCAGTTGTTGCGACTGGAGAAGATCTTGACTTCAGGCGGTCTCCTCGGGAACTGCGTGGAATCTTGAGCTTGCTGTACTTGGGGCACAACCCTTGGGAACGTCTTCCAACACTCAGCCCCCTCATTTCCCAGCGTCGGGGGGCCGATATTCCTGATGCTAATGACATGTGTGGGTGGGAGAATTCCGCGTATAGGGAAGGCATCAAGTTGCTGCGGACCTGTGTCAGCCGAAGTCGATGGCCAGGGCTGCACAGGTTGTTAGCACTCGAGTGCCTCGGACGCGTGGTTCGGCAAACCATCCGAACACGCTGTTTAGGTGGTGTTGACGGATGTCACCGTTCGGCGTCAAGCTTCTAGACCCGGATTTGAACCATCTGGTTCAGCGCTGGCCGTCGAAGGTCTTCTTGTATTCAGTGTTCGCTTCAATGTCCGCTACCATGTATCGAACGATGGCTGCGGATGACTGCACCCTCACCGTACGACGTTGTCACCAAAAGTTGCCCTTCTTGAGACAACTTCTCGGTCACAATTCACTGCTCAATGCGCGTGAATGTTCTCACTGTGGGAAGCGTGGCATGACAAGCACACTGCCTATCGCTGCCAGTGAGGGAACGCAGGCTCCCAGTGAGGCATTTACCAAACGCGCGGTGCGAAGGAGAAACTCTCAAGTCTCCTCGCTAAAAACAACGCATCGAGTGTGAAACTTGTGCGACTTAGATGATTGGTCAGAAGCCATTAATTGGTCAATCGTCCGCTCCATTACTATCGTTGACATCCCTGACTTACTCACGCCTCCTCCATGGTTGGGGTACGCAGGACACAACTGCGCAGATTGATGGGAGACGGTGACGGCAAACGTCTCCGTCCTCGCTATAAAGCCTCGCCTTCCCTCGCTTTCCCTCCTCACCCATTGCCTCCGGGTTGCTATTCAAAGGCTCAGCCTGACCTCCCTGTCACCACATTTTCCTCTTTCCTCTCATCGACACACGACGACGACGATGATGATGATGTTCAAGACTGCACTTTCCCTAGCTCCTCTTGTGGCTTTGGCGGCGGCGACACCACAATATGGTGCCCCCGTCGATAATGGCCCCCCGGCTACCACTTCTGCCGCTGCTGCTGCTGCTCCTTCTGCGCCGGCGAGCACCGATAACCAAATCAACGTACGTCTTCATATAATTTTCGATACTAAATATTCACCTGAAATATGGCACCTTTCAGATCAACGTCGGTGCTGACGGCAACTTCGTCTTCGATCCCGCCAACGTCACTGCGTCTAATGGCACTTTGGTCACATTCTTCTTCCCCGGGTGAGCATCTTCTGACCGGTCCTCTGCGGTTTTTCTCAGCTGTGCTAACTGTATTGCCAGAGGCGATATTCCTCACTCGGTTACTCAGGGCGACTTCAGCAATCCTTGCCAGCCTCTGAAAGCCCAGGGCAGCGACTCCGCGGGGTTCGACTCCGGTCTCCAGAACAGCGTTCAGTGGACCTTGAACGTCACCAACGACCAGATCCGTGAGTAGCATTTGGCAAGGACGTGTATTGCCGGGGCTGACTGTGCGGCCGGCGCAGCGATCTACTTCTTCTGCAAGTCACCCACGCACTGCGGTCTGGGTATGGTCGGGTACGTTCCGCTATTGCACACGGGACGGAGCCCCGTCTAATGATCGCCGTTACAGATCCATCAACGCCCCATCCACTGGCAACACCTTCGATGCATGGCAGGCGGCCGCCGTCAAGGTCGGCGCGTCAGAAGAGACGGTGAGTCTATTTGCTTATCAGGAACAGTGTTGCACAGGAGCTTACAGATATTGGTGACACAGCTGCAAGACAACGGCCCCGTTACGGGTGGTGTTGGCGCCATTGCTACCGCGACTCCCGCGGCTACTGCCACGAGCGCGGCGGGCAGCGGGTCGAGCGGGTCCAACGGCGCAATGCCCTTGGCTGGGTCGAGCGTCGTGGCTGCTCTCGTCGGCCTTGGTGCAGCTATGGTCTTTGCCTAAGCTTGATGAGGGAGATGCATAACCGCTCTTTGTTCATACCAGTTGGCTAGACGACACAAGATATATACATGTACTGTCTGTAATAAGGCTCAAGACTCACTCGGACTGCCGATCTGCTGCCAGTAGCTTCGTAGAGTGCCGGTGTCGCCGTGTTTGGTGTTCTCTTCTTGAATGACATGTTTATACCCATCCGCATCGTACGCCGTCGACTTAGCAAGAGTGGAAATGACGAGCGGCAGACTGCAGCGTCGTGCCGCGCCGGGCAACAATTCTGTATAGACCTTCCTGATTGGGACGAGTCTCGATCGCCAGAGTGAGCGCTTGCTTTGCCGATTCCGGAGTTGGTGCTCTGGACTTGCCTGAGACTACATTGGACGTGAGGACCCGCGTTTCTGTCCCGACCACGACTGATTTCTCCATCTCCGAATACCTCTGGGCTGCATAGAATTTGTGCCATGGGTGGTCCAAATCTTGAGGTGTTCAAGTTCTCGGTGTATGTCTTCTTCCCGGTGGTCATGCTCCTGTACTATGGCAATCCGGATTGGTATGCGAAGAATGTCCTTCCGGTGCGTGGTTCAACTATCACGTATATGGCTGTAGCGAACGCCTATGCACTCTCCAGTACAAGGACCGAATCTTCCCACCTGAACACAGGATTATCACAGTACGTGTTACCCCCTTCGCAGCTAGTTCGAGCCCAGGCTGAATGGACGCGTAGAACATCCCCAGCGATTCTACAACGCTGAAAGAGGAGCTGGCAAAGATCAAGGCCAGGAACATGGAGCGAAGGGCACAGCGAGAGGCGGAGGCAAGGGCGGCGCATGCCGTTCAGCAGGCTGTGGTAGAGCAGAAGTCGACGGGACGGAGCTGGTGGCCATGGTGTGAGTCTCGTTTCTCTTGCGCAACCTTTCAGTGACGTGACCAAACATAACGTGTTCCAGCATGATTCCTCCAACACTCGCGCACATCCCATCTGTCCTCTCTGTTGCTCTAATAATTACTTCCTGCCCCCTGTGTAATTCTACGCACGAATCACACCGCTCTGCTCCAGCTGTTCACTCCGATTTGGGGACTGTGAAATGCTCCCCGTTGCACGCAACATCCCATTCTGCAGACGCAGTCAACTCTGCGTTGACTATCTGCTCGTATCCTGCCATCTCCTCTAGCGAAACCTTGAACCCACCGCAGGCAATGAACACCGCTGTCGCGGGCTTGTCGCCTCGAGGGACGAGCCTGTTGAACAACGTTGGTTTGTATGCTGGCGCAAGTGTCGCGGCGCACGCAAGTTCCGCTAATGTTTTGTGATCCTCTGAGAATCAAGGTAAGTCCTCGTGGATTTGCACTTGTCGATCCACAATACTGACCCGCGAAGTGCAGAGAAGCTTGCATGGCCAACTCGTCTGGGATACAGACGCTTTTGATACCTCCACTTCTCTCCAGTGCAAGCCTGACAACTCCTGCGGACGGTGACGATGCACCCAAGGACGTCGCGCGTGACGTTAACTTTTCGAGATGAGCGATTGTGACGTTGTGTTCTTCGCAGAATTCTACTCTTGTCCCTTCTGGAGGGTGTCCGTCGCCAGAGAACGGCCCATCATTGAGTGCCAAGGACTGGTAAAAGCAGTTCGAGCCATGTGTTTCCACAGTCACGAGTGGGACTATATCAGAGATCTGCTCAGGTACGAACGACCATTCAAGTGTCGCGAAAGGCTCACCGTCATCCCATCCAACGGCCTTGCAGCCTTCTATGATGCCGCCTGCGAGACCGCCTCCCCCCACGCTACAGAAGATAGCGTCAGGCTTCGTGCCTATGGGTAGCTGACGCCGAATCTCATGGATCAGACTTGCGTGTCCTCCCCATAAGACAGGATCGTCGTAAGCGGGGACCATGACCCTGTCATGTCTGGTGAGCAGGAGTCACGATTTGCTATAGATACGCATTCTGCACTTACGCGTTGGCTTCAGCCTGGACCGCGCGGTGCGCATGCTGGAGGGCGTCTAGGTAGCATTTTCCCTCGATGACGACCTCTGCACCTTCTTTATGCATAAAGTCGATCGTTGATTGGTTGACGCCGTGGGGCAGAAAGACAGTGCACTTGAGGTTCAGAACTTTGGCGGCCCATGCTGCCGCGAGCCCGGCATTCCCCCCTGAAGCGATTACGAGCTGGACGGCTGGGCCATGCGTGCGCACGGCATGCTGTGCGAAGTAGGAGATGCCGCGAGCCTTGAAGGATTGGGAAGGTTGGAGAGTCTGTTGCGATGATTAGTCGGTGATAGGACTCATGGGCGGAGCTGCAGCCCCCGAGGCTGACGCAAGGGTAATGAATGTGCCTTACCTCTAACTTGAGGTACGCGTTGCAGCCGAGAAGGGAAGAGATGTGGATGGAACGGATGAGAGGCGTCTCGAGCCAGAGCTTGTCCGGGAATGCATCCATCTTTGACTGCTATAGAATAGCGATTGTGCAGAGTACTTGGCGCGACTTCGCAATTTTGTATCCTGCTCGTCTATCCTTAGTCAGAGGTCATTGTCTGTGTGGCAGCTTATTGACACAATCTTGATCAGCAGCAGAGGGATTATTGATTCAAAGAATCCAAGGGATAGCGCGCGAGGTGACCGGTGACCTACCCTGCGTGCGCTAGGAGCATGATTGTTGCAGAACTTACGATTAGTCGATAACGGAGTGCCACAGATTAGCGCAGGCTCGGAGAAGGAGAGCCAGAGATGGACAGGAAAGGTCGTCATGTGTGAAGTCTAATCTGATGCATCTCTAGAGGAACTCCACCATTGTTAGTCTGGGCCCTAGCCTTTGGACAACCTGTATATTTCCCCGTTCCCCCGGGCCGGGCTCGTCCCGTACTGGCATCCGCAAGAAGAGTATAAAACGCCGCTGTTCCCTTGGTTCTTCCTGATGCCCCTCTCAAGATGAGGTTCAACGACGGCTTCTGGTTATTGAAGAGCGGCGTCAAGCCCTCCCACGGCCTCCAGGTCGTCCAGGGTCTTCAAGAGGGCGATGGTTACAACTTCCAGGTGTCCACCAAGCCTATCCGCCACAGGGGAGATACGCTCGCAGGTATGCATCGTCCACAGCACTCAGGGTCAATTGGGACTGAGCACACGCTACAGGACCCGTGCTGAGCGTCCGTGTGCACTCCCCAACTGAGGGTGTAATTGGTGTAAAGATTGAACATTTCAAGCACATCGACCCAACCCCAGACATTGCTCTCTTCCCGGACGACCCTCCGGTGCCTTCCGCGTCACTCACCAGGACCGATAACAACTGGACCGTAAGTAGTGGCGGCTTGACGGCCGACGTGAACCAGAATCCGTATACCATCACGTTCAGGTCTCCCACTCGCACCCTCACCGCTGCCGGCTACAAGCACCAGGCCATCTACGATGTACCGTATAAGTGGACGCTCCGGAGCGCGTCCAATAACTCGTGCCTCACGACCGACGCCAGCTCCAACCCACGCCCGGAGGCAACCCCGGAGACCGTCCGATACGTGCACTCGGAACTGAACATCTCTCCTGGAGAGCTCATCTACGGCCTAGGGGAACAGTTCGGGCCGTTCGTAAAGAATGGTACGCGGGTTCGGCTGCGTTCTACTCGATTTGTGGCTTTGCGATGACACGCGCGCGGACGTTGACCAGGTCAGTCTGTTAGCGTCTGGAACCAGGACGGCGGCACATCCAGCGAGCAGGCGTATAAGTGTGTCCCGTTCTACATCACCAACCGGAACTACGGCGTCTTCGTCAACCATCCAGGCGAAGTAGAGTTGGAAATCGGCAGCGAGAAAGTCAGTCGTGTCGGCGTGAGCGTCGCGGGCGAGGCTCTGGAATATTTCATCATCTACGGTCCAACGCCTCTGGAGGTGAGTTATATACTTATTCCGCCATGGGTAGGTCACTGAAGCACAGGCACAGATCCTCGAACGCTACACGCGCATCACTGGCCGTCCAGCGTAGGCGTACGCCGCCGTCCTACTCATCCGTTTCACTGACCACCGCCGACTCGTGGCAGATTGCTCCCAGCATGGACGTTCGGACTATGGCTCTCAACGTCATTCCTGACCTCGTACGACGAGAAAACAGTCTCCAGCTTCCTGGAAGGCATGCAGAACAGGAACTGTCCCGTGCGGGTGTTCCACCTCGACTGCTTCTGGATGAAGCAATACGAGTGGTGTGTGGCCCCACCCCTCTTCTGCGCCCGCTCTGCACGCTGAGCAGATATCATGGTCTCCTGGCGGGTGGTATCAGGTGTTCGTTCACGTTCGACCCCGAGAGTTTCCCCGACCCCAAAGCCTATCTATCCGAGATCAAGCAGAAATACGGGGTGCAGATCTGCGTTTGGAGTGCGTCCTTCCCACTAGATCGCGCTATGACGTTCCTGCTCAACTTTCTTGGTGATGCGCGCACTCTCCTGCCTGTGCCGTTCTTCGTCGCGGACTTGCAGTAAATCCATACATTTCCCAGCTTTCTCCGATCTTCCAGGAGGCGGTCAAAGGCGGGTATCTGATCAAGCGCAAGGACGGCACGCCATGGCAGTGAGTTCCCGTCTCGTTTCCTTGACTGTGATACACAGACGTATTGGACAACTTCTGGCGAAAGGTGGGATCTGTGGCAGCCAGGTCTAGGCGTGGTTGATGTCACGAACCCCGAGGCCTGCAAATGGTACGAGGCAAAGCTGGACGCTCTTGTCGACCTTGGCGTAGACACGTTCAAGGTCAGTTGTCGTGCAGATCGTCTTCTCCGCCTCTCCGACTGCCGTCTGACGTGGGAAATTTGTGGTGCTTCTGAAGACTGACTTCGGGGAGCGGATCCCACACGCGAACGTCGTGTTTCACGATGGTTCCGACCCCGTGCGCATGCACAACACGTACTCGGTCATCTACAACGAGATGGTCTTCCGATTGTTAGAGCGCCGGTTTGGGAAGGGCGAAGCGGTCGTCTTTGCGCGGTCTGCGACTGCCGGTGGACAGCGTTTCCCGGTCGTGAGTCCCGTCAATGTCTATCGGATGTATGCCACCGTGTTGACACTTCCGACAGCACTGGGGAGGAGACTGCGAGTCGACCTTCGAGGCTATGGCTGAAACACTCCGTGGTGGTCTGAGCTTGACTGCTTCAGGGTTCGCCTTTGCCTCACATGACATTGGTGGATTCGAGGTACGTTGCACCGGGGTTAGATTACATTGGATACTCACAACATCGACACAGGGTCACCCACCGCCTGAGATCTACCACCGATGGGTCGCATACGGGCTGTTCTCTTCTCATTCTCGCCTGCACGGATCCATGTCCTACAGAGTACCGTGGCAATACGGAGAGGCAGCCGCGACATACATGGCGCGCTTCCTCGATGCCAAACACAGGCTCATGCCGTACCTCTACCAACTCGTGCGTCTCTCCCAATGCCGTGTGATTGACAATCGCCGCAACGCTCGCTGACCGTCTTGATCCGCGCCTGGCAGTCCATCCGAGGTCACACGAAAGGCCATCCGATGCAGCGCGCGATGTTCATCGAGTTCCTGGAGGACCGCACCACGCACTACCTCGACAGGCAGTACATGCTCGGTCCGTCTCTGCTGGTCGCGCCAGTGTTCGTGCCCGATGGCGAGGAGTCGGAATACTACCTCCCTGCCGGGCGCTGGACTTCGTTCTTCCACCCGTCGCGTACACAGTCTGGTCCGACATGGATCAAGGAAGTCGTCCCGATCGATGAAATCCCGGTCTGGGTACGTCAAGGAAGCGTCTTGTGCTTAGGTCCGAGCGGAATAGGGCGCCCAGATTATGACTTCGCGAGCGGCGTGGAAGTGCAGGTGTACGAGCTTGACGAAGGGCAGACCGTCCAGGCCGAAGTGCCGACAGGGAAAGGTGCAGGTATCGCCGGCGCAGTGGAAGCGAAGCTGGAAAGAGGTGAGGTAACGGTCACAGTGGTCAGTGGGCATGTCGCGCTCGCTTCCTTGAGCTACTTCGCGGGCGGACAGGTGAAGAAGGCGGGTGCAGACCAAAACCAAAACCAAGTGTCGCTGAAAGTGTGAGCTGTGGAACATGGCAATGGACTCACACGTTGATTTGTACGATACTATGTGTAGTATGTAGAGTGGGGGTGCGACCGCATTACAGTCTAACTGTACAACAACCTCTAATGTCCGGAGCCTCGACTGCCATGCCCAGATCTTGTAGCGTCCACTAGCGTTTCTTCTAACGCAGTGGGAGCGAGGATGCGCCTTGCCGAATCAAGTGGCTGGACGAGGACCGATGCAATGAGGGGGGCGATCTGAAGGAACACACGAGCACGGCTAGTCATCGTTGATTTCTTTCCAAGCCTGCTCGATCTTCTCCCGCTTCAGCTTTGCTTCCTCACGGTTTTTCGTCGTGCGGTCAATGCGCTAATGAGGGGCGAGGGGACACTCGGGATGAACGGGATGACATTACCCGAGTTGGGGCGTACTCACCTCCTTCCTGAGACACGTATTCAAGTCAAGCTTGGCCTGGTTACATGCACCCGTCCATCGCGACCAACCATCGGCGTGACACGCGTCAAGTGCCTGGATAAACTCCAGACATACTATGTGAACCCGGTGAGTCAGCTCACAGGTTTGCTGCCTGCTATGGGGTTGCGAGCGACACGACCAAAGGATGACGCGAACCTAGCTTTTTCTCCGTAAGCTGAGGGTGCATGTCCCGTGACTTCTAGCGTAGTAGAATAGTGTTGCCGTGCGTACGAGCGAGTACAGGTTTGAGCGGTGGCCTGGAGGTCTTAGAGGCGCGTCAACAAGCAGCAAGAACGAAAAGAGAACGGCTGCCGACAGGAGATCGTGGTGGGGTCGAGGACAGGAAGGAATCGGGCCGGAAGGGAGGGAGGCGCAGACGCCGGATGTGTGATTAGATATCAGTCGGTCGTGACCGTGGTGCGCGGGTATATAGCTGCATTTCTCACTGCAGCGGCCCCCACCCATCCCTCTGCTGTTTCTGCCATGTCCCAGTTCGCGTCCCACTCCGCAGACGACATCTCCATCGCCACTATCCGTGCCCTGGCGGCCGATGTCGTTGGCAAGGCCAACTCCGGCCACCCAGGTGCGTCTTAGCTTTAATCCGATTCAGTATATGCACTGACTTCTTTTCGCAGGTGCTCCCATGGGCATGGCACCTGTTGCTCACGTCCTCTTTACTCGGTACGATTTATATAGCGCAACGGAAGCGTGATATCTATAACTCTCCCCAGTTTCTTCAATGCGAACCCGAAGAATTCGAAGTGGTTCAACCGTGATCGTTTCGTTCTCTCCAATGGGTATGTGCCTTGTCTTGTTAAATACTTACGATCTGACCCCGAAGTACCGTAGACATGCGTAAGTGCACCCAAATACACGCATGAAAACGTGTAGATTGAGTGTAAGGCAGTTGCGCGCTCCAGTACATTCTCCTCCACCTCCTCGGCTACAAGCTCTCGCTTGAAGACCTCAAGCAGTTCCGTCAACTTGGCTCCTTGACTCCTGGTCACCCTGAGGCTGGGCATACAGACGGTATTGAGGTCACCACTGGTCCTCTCGGCCAAGGGTTCTCCAACAGCGTTGGTCTCGCCATCGCCCAAGCACACCTCGGCGCGACCTTCAACAAGGACAGCTTCGATCTGATCAACAACTACACCTATGGTTCGTCAACACGAATCACCATACACCTTTGATTCGTCTGAACGAAATTCTAGTGTTCCTCGGTGATGGGTGTCTCATGGAGGGTGTTGCCAGTGAGGCTGCGTCTCTTGCCGGTCACCTGCAGCTGGGCAACCTGATCGCGGTGTGTGATTGTATGCGTGCTATGTTTTCAACTACGGTCATTCATTGTTCATCTTAGGTCTACGACGACAACCGTGAGCCGAATTGAGTATGCTTGGCAAGTCGCAGCTGAACTGATTGATTTGGCAGACATCTCCATTGATGGCGACACTGCTGTCGCCTTCACCGAGAACGTTGAGCAGCGCTTTCAGTCTTACGGCTGGCACACCGTCCACGTCAACGACGGTGACAGGTGAGTGGTATGACACCGGCAAATGTACACAAGCTCACCCGTCGACCAGCGACCTTGAGGGCATCTATAACGCCATTCTTGAGGCGCAGAAGGAGAAGAACAAGCCCACACTCATCCGTCTCCGTACTACGATTGGCTACGGCTCCAAGCAGCAAGGCACTCATGGTGTCCATGGTGCCCGTATGTCGCGTGTTCATATGGTTACTTGATTACGCAATGCTGATCAAATGCACTACTGTAGCCTTGAAGGCCGACGACATACAGTCTCTCAAGGCCAAGTTCGGCTTGCCTGCGGACCAGACCTTCTACGTCCCGAAGGAGACTTACGATGCGTATGGTGCTGTCGCTGCCAAGGGCGCGAAGCTCGAGGCTGTCTGGAACGACCTCCTCGCATCCTACGCCCAGAAGTATCCCGCTGAGCACGCTGAGCTTACGCGTCGGATTGCTGGCAAGCTTCCTCAGGACTGGGAGAAGTCTCTGCCCGTCTACAAGCCTTCCGACGCTGCACAGGCCTCCCGCAAGCTCTCTGAGATCGTCCTCTCCGCCATTGTCCCCAAGTTCCCCGAGCTTGTTGGTGGCTCTGCAGACTTGACCGGCAGCAATCTCACCCGGACGAAGACTATGGTCGACTTCCAGCCTGAGAGCACTGGTCTCGGCAGCTACAAGGGGACCTACATCCGATTTGGTGTCCGTGAGCACGGCATGGCAGCCATCGCCAACGGTCTTCACGCGTATGGCGGCATAATTCCCTTCGTCGCCACTTTCCTCGTGAGTGGGCATTCTGGCACGATTGTGGGGCTTAAGTGAAACTGAAAACGGAACATCTAGAACTTCGTATCATACGCCGCCGGCGCTGTCAGGTTGTCAGCGTTGAGCAAGCACCAGGTCATCTGGGTTGGTGAGTAATGGCATATTGCGAGCTTTTACGCTTCAGTCATTGAACTGCGACCGCCATCAGCTACCCACGACTCTATCGGCCTCGGTGAGGACGGTCCCACGCACCAGCCTATTGAGACAGCGGTCCACTTCCGCGCCCTCCCCAACCTCGACTTCTGGCGCCCCGCAGACGGCAACGAGACCTCTGCTGCGTACTACACTGCGCTCACCCGCCGTGAGACTCCCTCGATCCTCTCCCTCTCCCGCCAGAACCTGCCGAACCTCGAGGGCTCGACGATCGAGCGCGCTTCCAAGGGCGGTTACGTGCTGTATGAGGTCCAGGGCGAGGACCTCACGATCGTCAGCACGGGCTCGGAGGTTTCCATCGCGCTTGAGGCGGCGTCGAAGTTGAACGCGGAGGGTGTCAAGACCCGTGTCGTCAGTCTGCCGTGCTGGTCCATCTTCGACCTCCAGCCCTCGGAATACAAGCTCAGCGTGCTGCGCAGTGGCGCACCCATCCTCGCTGTTGAAGCTCTTTCGGTGAGACGCCTTGGTAATCATTCACTTCCTCATTCATTGAATTGGTGGTATCCTTGCAGACTCTCGGTTGGCAGAAGTACAGTCACGAGGTGCGTTTCCTCTCTTCGTACTGTATGTACCGTATGTGAGACTTACGTGTGTGCTTGATTCTAGGCACTCGGTCTTACTGGCTGGGGTGCTTCGGGTCCCTACAAGAAGGTCTACGAGAAGTTCGGTCTCACTGGCCCGAGTACGTCATTGCTGCTACGTTGAAAAAAGCACTAAACTGACCCCCCTTCTCAGACATCGCCGCTGTTGGCAAGAAGGTCGTCGACTTCTACAAGAAGAAGGGCGGTGAAGTTGTGTCGCCACTCTTCAAGGCTATTTAGTTCATTGGGGGCGATCCATTCACGAGCCATCAGGTGCTTGTCCACCGGGGTTTGAGGGGAATCGGGTAGAACGCAGTTGTACACGCTTGTTGTAATTCTGTTGTCCATCATATAGACTTGCTACTTGATTCTGAACCGTCGGTCGAGATAGGAATGCGGTTGTTTTCTGTTGGCTGATGGCCGGACGACGACCTCAGCGAGAACTCAAGTGTATTAGTTAGTGTAGGAGGATGGTCTACTGCTTCAGTCGTCCTGAGTCTCCGCACATCTACCGCCTCCTCTCAACAGCAATGTTGTCCCACTTGCGGCGCTCCTGGTCCTCCTTCTCAACCTCCTGGACGTGGGGCTTGAGGTAGCGCGTGTCCTGCAGGAAAGAGCATGAGTTACAAAGGTAAGTCACAGGAAGATATGCACACACCTCCTCGGCCTTAATCCACTGTTCCTTAGGGAGGTCGTCATGGAGAATGGCGCATTGGAAAGCACGCTTGAAGCGGAATGCTCGGTCGTATTGCTCGCGAGGAGTCAAACGTTCCAGTGCCTTTGCCAATGTCGTCGGAATGGTTTCGACAGCGAAGAAAATTTGACAACTCACCCGCTCGACATCAGGACGCTCCTCAACCACTGAAACGCAACTAATTCACAACTCTGCACATACCCGAAGCGTGAAACGTCACGTACGGAGGTCGTCGTACTTCAAGCCGATTTTTCTGTAGCCTGAGACATTGGCGTACCAGTCCGCAATGGGCTTAACCCATGCATAGACTCCGCGGTTCCTACGGATAGCGGGAGCGAGAGAGAGACCAAGAGGGCCAAAGATGCTCATCGTGAGGTGTGTGTCTATGAACGGGAACACAGTCTCCGACGCCAACCGCGACTCTGCCCGACGTGTATTTGGATCTATTTGGCGCGGGTGGCGAGGCGCGCTCCAGCCTCGACGCGTTGGCCCGATTTGGCAGCGATTAACTGCAGTAGAGATCGAAGGCGAGATGTATAAAACGTCGGTTGTCCTCGTTCTCCTCCTCCATCTCTTTATCTTCTTCCATCTCCCTCATCCAACACTCATAGCAGCCATGTCTGTCCAGGAGCGCACCTACATCATGGTCAAGGTCAGTGCAACGCGCCTCCGAGCGCCTTCGAGACAGACGTGCTAAACGCGTGCATGGCACTCCAGCCCGACGGTGTCCAGCGTGGGCTCGTTGGCACGATCATCAGCCGTTTTGAGCAGCGCGGCTTCAAGATTGCTGCTCTCAAGCTCGTTCACGCTACTCCGGAGCACCTCGAGAAGCGTATGTCGCGCCTATGTCTGTATATCTGTCACCATCTCTGACCAGGTGAACGTGTTCAGACTACGCTGACCTCAAAGGCAAGCCCTTCTTCCCCGGTCTCATCAAATACATGGCCTCCGGTCCTGTTGTTGGTATCGTCTTTGAGGGTCTTGACGCCGTCAAGACTGGCCGTTCGATCCTTGGTGCAACCAACCCGCTCGCGTCTGCTCCTGGTGAGGTTCCAAATTAACCTTGTGCCTGTGAGCGTGCGTTGAACACGTGGATCCTTGTACAGGCACCATCCGCGGTGACTTTGCCCTCGCTGTTGGCCGCAACGTCGCCCATGGCTCCGACTCTGTTGAGAACGCGGAGAAGGAGATCGCTCTGTATGTCAATCTCGGTGACGCGCGAGATTCGCTGCTAATCTAGACAACACAGTTGGTTCCCTGAGGGTGTCGTCCAGTACACCTACGACCAGGCCAAGTGGATCTTCGAGTAGATGCTGCGCTGAGAGAAGTTGAAGGCAAATACCATTGTATAAAACCCACACATCTCGCGTGTACTCATAGAAATGCATTGCACCGTCTGCATCTCGTGATCTCACTTCCTATTCTGGCCTGCTACAGAAGTACGAAGATAGTCTCACGCCTCGACATCTCGGGAACCGGAACGCAAGTGGGACCGTCGTTCCCAGCGATGGGTGCTGCAGCATACCAAGACTGTCGAGGATGAGAACGACGACGACTTTCGTGTCACGCCCAGGCCAAGTGTTCCTCTCTGGCCCCAACATGCTTCCGCATTTTCCTCCCTCCGTCCTCACAGTGCTATCTTGGCCGTTTCCAAGATGCGACTCCTGTCTCATTGTCCAACGTCATTGCTTTTATCATTGGGAGTAGCACTATCCTCGCATGCACCTAAAGTATCGGCACTTCAAGGGGACTTATGGTGTGGGACATTGATGTGTGTTCGAGCCACAGTCAATCCCTCTACGGTAACTTGTTAGAATACAATAAGCACCTTGCGCGATTGTGTTTGAGCTAATCCTCTACATCATAGACGAACTCAAGTCACTTAGTCAACTGGGATGGATGGCGATGTGTGTGATTACCTCTCTTACTGACAAACGAACGCTGACTGGCTCTGGCTAGTGGTTTCGGGACGCACATGGCAAACAGCCCGATGGTGATCGTCTGGCAGATACCCAACGGGACAACGATACTATCGCAAAGACAAGCGTCAGGTCTCGAAGAACCGTTGCCTGTAGTACTCCCTCCTCGAGTGGCAAGTCTGTCCCATGGCGTCAGTACTGTGCGTCTAGATACCTGACATTCAATACTCAATGACGGTGGTCCGCGCCACTAACCATGTTCCTGATCTGCCGCAGTCGCTGGGACTATCTTCCATACTGGCCTTTGACATACCGAAGAACGACACGGTGCAGTCCCTCATTTGGGCGTTTGGGACAACAACGCCAGACTCCAGCCCCACCGCGAGCATCGAACAGCATCTCGACGCGGGTGCATTCTCTCTAGATCTCACCAAAGAATTGTTGGTCGCAGTGTCCGAGACAGGCACAACGGGTACCATCTCCCCAGCGCCGCCTCCTCAGTCATCCTCCGCGTTTGCTTCGGATGTCCTATCACGGACTAACAGCCTCCAAGTGGCACACGCGGTACTCTGCGCTGCGGGCTTTCTGATAGTGCTGCCTCTAGGGACCCTGTCAGCCCGCTGGTCGCGCGTCTTCACGCCCAAGTGGTTTACGGCGCATTGGATCATCAATGTCGTACTGGGCATTCCGCTCGTCTGTGTGGGGTGGGCGTTCGGCCCACTAGCAGTCGCTCAGCAAGGCAGGGAACATATCGTGACGGCACACCAGGTAACGCGTCTTGCATTCCTCCCAATGCGTTCCCCTCGCACTGACTGTGACGCCCGCCCTTGTATTCGCGGGCGCCTGATTAGATCTGCGGTGTAGTTCTATTCGTGCTCTACATAATTGAAGTCGGCCTCGGGACTCTCGTCCATTTGCGCCGTTCAAAGCAAAGGGCTTCTCATCCACCTCGTAACATCATACACGTGGGGCTGGGACTTGCCGTGTTCGGGCTATCCATTTACGAAGTGAGTGCCACATCCCCGACGCCGCGCGCACGATAGAGACCTACCTCTCACGCTACGCTATCATAGGCCGTGAATGGCGTACATCGAGACTCAGCGATCAACAGCGCCAGCAGGAAAATAGTCGTCGTGATTTGCCTAGGGTGGGCCGTGGTAAGTGCTTCACTAGCATTTCCAACCCCGATGCCCGCTATCCACGTCCATCACTGACAATTTTTCTCGGTGTCACTTCACCGAATTTGTCCTGCCTCTTCCGCCAACAGGCCTTTGCTGGAACGTATGCGCTCGGGCTCCTCTTCCTCCGGAGACAGTTTGCACAGGAGCGCCTGGGATGGAATGTCCCGTCCAGCGTGCCCATTCCTCTGCCAACAATAGCACCGCAAGGCTCCGACCCCGTGCGGAGAAGGGCCGCGGGGCTTCAGCCTCCGATGCCGCACGACGGCCCGCACGATGTGTGCAGCGAAGCATGGGGGAGCAGTGTCGAGGGTCGGAGTGGGGAAGCGCACGAGAATCTGCAAGAGCGCACAGAGATGCGCCAGGTGCAGGCTATGCCGGTTTCGCTACCGGCCTTGGTCTGAGTGCTTCGCTAGATTCGCTCGGGCCTGGGTACCAAAGGAACCGGAGGCGCCTGTAAAGTCAGGGCGTATGACCGGGGACCAAACTCTCGCGCGCGCCTGCAGAACCACCGATAGACCACTCGCTGTGCACGCCGTGGTAAAAAAAAAAGCATCAACTCGGTCATTGGAAATGGTCGCGCTAGTCATGCTGTGTACAATCTGATCCTCCGTATGATGTGAGTTTGTATGTTCGGCTGACTTTGTGAGTATTTCCTTCCCGCGCACAACCCCTGAGGCATAGTAGTTCCACCCTCAGATGTCAGAAGTAATGGCATATTACGTTGTAGTGCAACGACCCAGGCGGCCGACATTGGCACCGCATTTGTAGCGTTACGCTGGAGCCTTCTGGGAATCCTGAGTTCCCCACCATTCATCAGGACGGTTCGCCGAGTGATGATCGGATTTGCGCGCGGCCCGTGGCATGCGGAAGGAGGCAAGAGAGACAGATGTGAATTATCATTAGATGTGAAGGCTAATATGAACGCGTAATGAAGAAGGGGAGCCCAATAACGATAACGGGTAAAGACGATATGACAGAATAGAAACGTTTCGCTATAGGGATGTACAGAGTTTAGTGAGCGGGTCATGTCTTCCAGCACACTTCGCGGACACGTCGGGGACCAGTTAAATCTACAATTCTACAAGACAGTGGTGGAGAAGTACCGACTGCCGGCATGCTTGCAAGCGAAGCAAGGTCTGTTGCTAATAATACAGTGATGTAGTCGGGATAGAGTGTCCTGTACGAAAATATAAGGATGCAGTTTCATACACAAGATCCACCAGAAGAAACTCACCTCGAGGTACAGAGGATAGATAATACATAGCACATAGGAACTGGTGCAACTCAGGACTTGAGGACTTGCTGTACCGTTAGAATGTGTGGACGCGCAGCATAGATGGGATACGCTGGAAGAGCAGTCAATGAGGGAGTGTATGAGGAAAGCCGGAGGTACTCACATGTACTGCAGTCATCCCAGAGCAGTATGCAGGACATGCTCAGGATGATGATGGCACCGGCCATCGCAAGCGTGAGCACGAAGCATATTGTGGTAAAGAGAGAGATATCGTCCTCCTCGGCCGTGAAATCAGGGTGCTCGTAAAGCTTCAAGGAACGCATGGCTGCACGCGAGTAAGTCGTCGGGTGGATGGCCAGGATGGAAGAGGTAGTTCGTGAGGATGCGAGAGTACTCGGAGGATGAGTTACGTCCGTTGGACATGCTTGGGCAGGATTTATACAATCTGACAGCGCCAAAGCCGCTGCTCAGCTAGCACTGGCGGTCGAGATGGAATGACGCTGAACATGGAGGCGCTTGGACAGCGAGCGAGATCTCGATCTGCAACCATTCATGACACACGTCCATCGCTTATCGCCGGAGTAGGGTCTTGGGAAAAGAAAAAGGCAAGCATGGGCGGGCGAGTGCGATCAGCCTGATAGACACTCGTGTGCATTGCATCGCTGTCGGAATGGACGACCATCCTATGATCTAGCTCCTCTTGATCGGATTCCCATATCCGGAAGCGCTGCGCGGTTAGAGAGGTATGTGGGCTACCCTCCGGTGCTCACGGACTTTGGATCTGTGCGGACCGCTCCCACCCGTGGTCTTCGGCTAAAATACGAGCACCCGAACCAAGGCCACATCCACCGGTAACAGATGAAACAGGAGTAGACACAGATGACGAGACCCCGCTGCAGTGCCCAGCTTCCGTGGTCGAGAAAGGTTCGAGCTCGACTGTGTTCGGAAACCGTGCCAGGGTGGCGGATGCACAGCAGCTCGGACTCCAGCAGTGCGATAGCCCAGTTAGACTGCAAATGACATGGACAGGCTGTCATTGCCCATCTCATCACGTCCAAAGTGACATGCCCAGGAGCGGCAGGCTCGCAGAGTCGATGCCTTGGCCCTCATGAGGGAAGCGATCGCCCGTACTTCTATAATTGAATGTTATGAGTAGTAGCCGGGATCTGTCACGCTTCACCGGTCGCAGCAACGGACATGATAATCGACTTGTGCACATCCATCCATTTAGAGGACAGGAACTAGCCAGCCAGACTCAGGAGTGGTGTGTTGTCTGAGCATACGGTGCCCATGTTGCTCGGTGCAACGTATGATAGATAAACACAAGCTCCACCAAGCAACCGAATGCAGTGCACAGTTGAAACACAAGTTACAAAAATACTCACTGTCTCTAGTGGGCTTCGGCGAATTGGTCTTTTCGAAGGCCATGAACCGATGTTATCTTTCTGGTACCCGCATTCCCTGTTGGGGTGGTCAAGATGACGAATATCCGTGCGCCATTACGATAACGGCCAGTGACCGAGCCTGTGTGAACTACTTCGGTCATCACCTGGGACTCAGTACAGAAACAGGGTAGCTCCGCTTGCCTCACCTTGATGCACTGCGCACGGTGGAGTCATAATACATTTGACAAAATGTCGGAGACCATGCTGGGCGCTGCAGCTTGGTGAACAACTGTAGCAACGGCTGAGAGTATGATTGTCGACAAGTACCAATTATGGCAGCCTCTCAGCAACGGGTGAATGCGACACAGCCTGTTAGGTTGTACGTACCAGGTGTTTGTTCGTGAAGATGTTTCCTACCTCATTGAATTGGCTACACTTTGGAGATGCTGGCGGTCACCAAATTGAATGCAAATTGGTGTGGGAGTCGGAGCTTTTGGCCTGGACAATACAGCAATCATCGACTGTTGCCTTACTGAAAACGGTTGAGTACGTTGAGTTACGAGAAAGGGTGCCCTAGATCGCATAGATGACGTTAACACGTAGATATCCCACAGTGCGAGGTTCTCACCTGGGCATCAGACTTATCGAATGTCGTACAAGTTTTCGATGCTTTCTCAGTGTATGCCCTGCCTAGAGAATACAGTTTAGCACAACATAACGTAGCACCGAGCGAAGAACGTACGTTTCTGTGGATGGCTTATACCAAGAATCGCGTGTGTCGTCCTAGGAGAACCCATACAGATTCTATCACGACGTCTACAAGTGAGAGCACGGTACAAGGGGTACTATTCATTTTGGGGCAGAACAAAGGTAACCCGTGGGTTCTCATGTCAGTAGATGCCAGCGGCTTTCAAGGGGGTGGTGTGTGAATTCGCATTCTCACAAGCTTCCCGGCTATACTTGCGCTCACAATGCACGATAGCGGGCATTGTGTAGGTCACTAGTAAGGATATGGGCTCGAGCACGGTCTGATCGTGCTTTACACCGTTGCTATCATGCGAAACACGCCATGCGGCCTGTGGAGTGGTGAGGATTATGGAGTAGACATGCATCTACGCAAGGGACGTGTGTTCGTCGCCGAAGACTTGCACTCTTTCTTCCGCCGCGGACGTGAACCTTGCGACGCCACCATCAATCGCGAGCCTATTACGAGGGCGATCAGTATACACACGACGGCGCCGACAACCGTGAAAGATACTCACAGCCAAGACAATGCCTCAGATACATGCGAGGTCTACCCGATATGTCTGGACCTTCGAGATGGCATGTCTATGACAGGTCGCCGCAGGTAGCAACTTGACAGCTTCTACTCGTCTGTGATTCATTGAAGGAGCTTAGGAACGCCGTGAGCCGACTCAATCGACTTTGCGCGACGGGCGCTGGATCGTGTAGACATCAGAACGGCGGCTAGAAGGGCAAGTTCAGACGAGAGGGGTAGACTATTCGAAATCGCTTGCATATCCCCCGCGATTCGTCGGACGGGCGGAGATAAGCCTATTCAGCTATTCCAGCTGCAGCTATTGCGCTCCGTCCCTCACATCAACCAAAGATCGTTACATCCTGAGGATTCAGAACAGCGCTCTCAGCCTGCATGGGCAATAGGTCAGGGTGGGCAAGATGCTCTTACTTTAGCGCGGACGTTGATAGGGGGATCTATGCACCAGTTTGGCCTCTTCCAGGGCAGATTGGAGACCTTTGATTCACAAAACTACGCATCTTGACGATTACGGTGTAGATCAACACTTCCACGATGAATTCGCCTCCGGTCTGTCAAAGACATCAGTTAAGCTCGTAAAACGGACGCAGTAGTCCCTACCAGTATAAGATCAGAAGAGGTCGTTCCGGATGGAGTCCGAGTCAGTCAATGACAGATGCACGTCGTCCTGATGTTCAAGACCCCCAAAATGCGGCGGGAGTACTAACTTGAATTGCCTGGCGTCCGCTCCGACTCGGAGTCAGTATATCCCGAAGTGGCGATAGTGGTATGTCTGTCTCACCTGGGTTACAGCGCGCCGCTGAGCGGATCATTGAACAGGAGTCAAAATCGCGCAGCCGGATATACTGACATGCTGGCAGAAGCCAAGAGAGTTGAGTAGGATGGACTAAACCAACGTGGTGACAGTAGGCGCGCAATAGGCATCATTTCACCAATCAGAACAGGGTGTTGGCACAGCCACCGACGTCGACCGTCCGACAACCACGCACCATCGCAAAGCAGACGTACTCTGCGCAATGCACTCTGTAGAACGATACTTGTTTCAATCGGACTAGTTGCGAGTACATAAAAGACAGTGATGGTAGTAGTACTAGATACGACAACACGAACACGAACGAACAGACGGAAGACAGGATGGAGACCAACTTTAGTCCGAGACAAAGTGAGGGAGGGTATGTATGTATGTATGTATGTATGTACGAGATTGAAGCCGCTCGCCAAGGGGGATGAGTGTGATGCAACAAGAGCCAAATGCGTACTAATAAATATAGATGCGGGTGGTGGGCGGGCTAGATGGTGGCCCTGAGATTAGGAGCAGGGGTGTGCAAGAGATGTGCGAGAGGACGGATTCGTGGGGTGCTTGGTTGCGCTCTGTCGCTCCAGTCCGCTTGGATTAGCGCGTAACAAAGCTCCTCTGGTATTGCAAGCGCTTGCATGCGTCGTCTCATGGGGGGCCAATCACCCAAGATGCGCAGTTCATGGGCACGTAAAGGTGACCAAGCGATGGACGGATAGGAGTGCGCAGGCAGCAGCAATGCACTCTGCTGCGCTGTTAGGTAGGCTCCGCAGGACGTATGTACCATGATGGAGCGGTCTCATGGAATCCGCTAGCAAGACGACGGCTTCCGTAACACTGAAGGCGTTCACGTGCCCATAGCGAGAATCAAGGCTAGATCCTGTTCACTAGCGGCGTTCAACTCCCGGGAGCGAGCTTTGAGGCGTACTAGGGAAAGTTACGACACTTTAACGTTTGTTGCTATAGACCAACTGTTATGCCACTTACGCATGCGGTCGAGGCTGAGTAATACGACCTTCGCACCGCCAGCCACGTCCTTCGCAGCAGCGTCGTCACCAGAAAGTATCGCTGACCTGTCGACCCAGTGTTCGTCTTGCCACACTGCTGCGAGCAGAATGAGGTCATCCATATTCCTCTCTCTCGTGTGGCTGGAGAAGTCGACTTGTTCCGTTCGCACGTTGAGGTTGGTCAGGTAGTTGCCCCGTGACGTCTGGACCTTGAGAGACAGCGAGTGGGAGCGGATGTGCGTGGTGACGTAGTTCAATGCCGCTGTGGCAGCCTCACCGAGAGCGGACATGTTACTTGACTGGCCGTCGAGTTCCATGATGACTGGAAGCGGAACGACCACTGTCCAGCGGTTGCTCTCAACCAGCGCCGAGATTTCCGCAAGCGACGAGAGAAGGATGTTCGTGTCGACGACGAGCACCGTGTATCCGGGCACGACACGCAACGACTGTCGCGTAGCCTCGGACTTGCGCCCAGGCCCCCGTGGACGGCGACGAGAGACGGTTACATCGCGCTGGCTCGTCTCGAGCAGGGACTCCAGATACCGCTGGCGCGCCTGAACAAATTAAGGTCAACCTTGGCTACCGCCTGATGGATCGAAGAAGGCCTACCTTGAGTCTCCGGATCTCCTCCGTGTCCTGCTCACCATCCTCGAGTTCGTCACCTGACTCATCATCCATATGCATGTCCTCTGCATCGTCCACCTCCATCGAGTCATCGTCCCACCTCGTCCCTCGCAACCGTTGCTGCTCCAGCTCCAGCTCCCGCTGTTCCTCCTCCTTCCAGCGCACAACTTTACTAGCCAGAACACCCTCAACCCGCCAGCACGGTCGTCCGTCCTGCGGTGACGACGGCGTAAACTTGAACCCGTGGGTATCGCGTGCGATGCGAAGTCCTGCACGTGCAAGGCGCACCCATCGCCTCTTCTCAGGAGACTGCTCCTTCGTATCACGCTCATCGGTCTCGTCTTCGATGACACCGTCCATGGCCTGTTCGGGCATCTCGACGCGATCCAGGACCTCGACCTCGATGTTGCGTTCCTCGCCAGCTGCGTCGACTTCCTTGTTCCAGAAGCCGCGCTCGAATACCTTCTTGCCACCCCATCCCATACCACGTACACACCAGTCCTCCGGAAGAGGGCTACAGCCACTGGTGAGGAGGAGTCCACCTTCTGTGCTGACCTTCTGATGCTCCCGGAGGACATCTCGACGAGGGATATTTGTCAGGAACGTGGCGAGCTCCTCCCAAGGAATAGAGCGCTCCAATGCCGTTCGAGCCGTGGGTTCGCGGAGGACGGTCGCGAGGAAGGTGAGAATGATAGTATTGTACGGGTTGAGCGTAGGGGGTGAGTATTCGCTCGGACGGCGGAAGGGATGACGGAGTGTGTGTGACAACATGACGAATGTGAGCTGCATCGCGTACTTTAACGTCGCGGGGAGCTCAGGTTCGTGAGGCGCAGGGTCGGAAGTTTCGTTTGCGCCAGAGGCCATCTTGTCGACATCGACCTCCTCATCATCAACATCCATCTTGGAGTTGTCGCCGTCGAGACGCTTCGCCATCAGGACCTTGATTCTCCCTGCGGTGGCACCTGTCGGGAGAGTCGGGCTGAAGTTAGGGCCGCCAAGACTTCTGGTTTCGATACCGGAGACCCGACGCAGCACCGCAGTGGGACGGCCATACTCGAGAAGCGCACAGACATTGACGAGCGCCATCATGATCCACTCGCGCTCCTCGACCTGCTCGCTATCTGTGGAACAACTTGTTAGCTCACTACTCAGCGTAACGGTACACTCAACCTACCTCCAAGCTGGAGCTTCTCCTGAAAACGCTCCAAAACGCGCTTGAAGTCGTCGAGCTGGATGTTCGTGAACAGCATACCGTGTAAGAGAACGAAGAGCTCGGAAAGCTTCGCGTCTGGCGCTTGTCGGCGCGCCTGTGCAGTTGGTGACCACATGGCGAGCACAGACTCGCGGGCAGTGGAAAACGGATGGAGCGCCACCATACTACGGTCCACAGGTGTCAGTGTTATACTTGTTACAGTGCGACAGGCAGAAATACCTCTTGACAAAGTGGTAGACACCACGGAGCTCTTCGTCCGTTCCGTCCTTGTCTCTGCACAGCAAACCGAGATGGTGCTGTAGCTTCCCAGAGTTGGGCGTAATTGCGAGACCACGCGCAAACCATTCCTTGGCCACTTGGCGCCACCGCTCCTTGTCCGGATCGAGCTCCATGAGTCGGGCGGCTTCTTGACCGACCGATGGGATATTTTGCATGTGGATAGCTGCAGCTCCCGCAACTGCATCCAGCCCCAACTGCATCTCTGCCTGCGATGACTGCGGACTGTCATCGATACGCGCAGGTGTTGGAGAGACTGCGTTCGATCGCACGTCAGTATTGGGCGGGTTCGGAGAAGAAGGCCGAGGGGTATTCGAAGCGAGGAGGTTATTGTTAGCGATCGCGGATGCCGTGAGGGTGTTGCTCGAGGTGTGAGTCCCCTCAATTAGCGCGCTGACCGCCATCCAATATCTTGATAGGTCGCCTAGAGCTTCGAGGAATGCACCGCGATACAGCATGTAATTGCGCTCCTCGATGAGGCCGCCATAGAATACGTAGGCGTAATTGAGGAATTGCTGCAAAGGGTTTGAGAGTTCAGTTATCGTTAGTACTGCCAGTAGGACTCACCTGCAAGTACTCCAATGCAACCTGCGAGCTCGTCGGCGGTCGCGCGGCGTGGCGCAAAGATTCCAGGAGATGGTAGAATGCATGAGACCATAACCGGATGATGAGGTTGTACTTCTGTGGGATGTTCTTCAAAGATGCAGGAACAGTTGGCGCTAACGTGAGTGTGAGCATCTCACGTATGCTCTCCGCAAGCCTGGAAGACGACGTGAGTATGACTAATGCATAATCACAGAATCATACGTACTGCTGGTGCTCAGAAACGAGTTTCCGCCACCGTTCAGACTCATTCTCCTCATTCGCAGCGTCTCTTGTCGCACCAGGGCCCGGCCGTCCCTTGATTAAGACGCCCACTGTCGACGCCGCACGTTCGCCATCGTCGGCACGTTCACGATCCCGATCATTCCCAAGTAGCTTGCTCTCCAGTCCGCTAATCGTCCGGTACACTTCCTTCAACTTGCGCGAGAAGGCATTAGCACTAGATGCACTGTCCTCGGATCTTGCGCGAGCAGGATTAGAGGAGTCGAAGAGAGCGGAGGATGCAGAGGAAGAGTCTGTAGCGGAGGATAAGGTGAAGTTTGAAGAGATGGAGGAATGTGCGTAGGAGGCAGAGGAAGTGGAAGAAGCCGACACCCAATCACCGGAAGACTTGGGCGTGGGCGTCGGCCGTCCGGTGCTCGGAGAACCATTTGTTGGGGGATTCGCACCGTGATGACGGTTCTGGGATGAGAAAAGGACCGCGTCGTGTTTGCGAGGGTCGAAGAGTTGACGATGCGAATCAGGAACACCGCGAGGTGGGTGCGCGGGCTGGAGTATCCGCGGGTGCATCGCACGCGGGGAATGCGAACTCGATGCGCCGTCTGACATTGCGTCTGGCTCTGAGGTGATGGCAGTTCTCCGTATAGGGTCGGCGTTGGGGTTGTAGAGCTTGCCGGGACTTCCATTCGCAGCAGGTCGCGCATGCGCAGTCCTGGGCGAATTGGGCGAGATCTTGAGGCGACGCGAGAAATCGTCCGGGTCAGCTTCCATCTGAGATGGGGATGCTTCCGAGACGATGATATTGGGATTGGAGATGAGAGGGGGGCATGCAGCCTGCGTGGCGAAGAGGGACGCGCAGCAGACGTTCTGGGGGAGGACGTCGAGGGTCGTTCGGACCGCTCGCGGGGTGCAGCGGTACTATAGTACGCGAAGGTAGCTGTGAGTGCGACAAAGAAGAGCAAGAATGGGCAAGACGTACGCTTGCTTTCTCCTCAGTGCAATAATCCTGTCTGCAATGTCCGGCTGCGCAGCTTCTCTCTCCTTGCCCTTCCTCGATACTGTGGCGATTTTGGTCTGAGACGGCTCCTGCATGGTGGTGGGGAGGGAGATTAGAGAGCGCGTCGACGCCCGAAAATAAGAAAGAGGTGGAGGTTGTTGGGAGAGAAGGAAGCGGCGGAGGGACAGAGGATGGGTGCTGCGATGCGCAGTGAGGGATAGCGGGATCTGCTCTCAGCCAATTGCAAAGTTGGGCACTCCGGGACGCCTGCGCACTCCGCAGTCTCCCCAGCTGCGCACTCAATCTCGATCGATCGTCACCTACCGTCACGCTCTTCCCTTATCCACGCCCTCTCACCGCCAAACAGCCGCGCGTCACGGCCTGTCACAGTGGGTCACGGCGCTGCGGCACCGTTGGAGGGTCAAGAACGTTGTCCTCTCGCGCGCGTTCACTTCATCCCCTCCGCTGCGCCCCGTCATCCCCGACGACCAGGCTCTCGCAGTCGTCCCCGCCGCCGTCCTCGCCGTCTCCTTGCTCCTGACTACGCTCCCAAACTACGCCCTGCGCCGGCGACGCGTGCCGCGCCTGAGCCCTCAGGGCGTGCCTGTTTGCTCAGTGCTCACGGCATCAGCATGTTGTCTTGGTGTGCCGTCTGTGCTCACGGCCGCTCGTCTTCGCTCGCTTTCTCTCTCCGTCGGTCCCTCCTCGGAATCTGCACTTTCCCGGGGCCGTCCCTGCCAGCGTCTCGACATTCATATCCGCAGTTCTCACCCGTGTCACGCATCGCCTCCCAAATTCCCCTCGCCCTCACACAAACTCAGCCCAAGTTCCGCCCCTTTCGTCCTGTGTGTACCATGCCCGTGGTTATAAATGTCTCGCAATCTACGCTCTACCCCGACGTCCCCGTATCCCTTCCCATGTAGATTGCAAGAATGCCTCTTGCTTTCCGTCGATATCAGCGCGCCCATATAGCCGCGCCCACTCCTGCCTGTCACCTTAGGCTTACAGGAAAACAGCCACATCCGCATCGCACCGCGCGCCACTGTCGAGCGGTTCGAAGACGTATTCCCTACCTCACGGACCGCCACGGACCACACACAAGTGTCAGATGGCCTTTTCCCCTCTGCCATGCGGCTTACGTTCACGGCCTCCCTTGCATCGATAGCGGTCTACTATTACCTCCGCTGGTTTTGCGACTACTGACCGGTTTTATAAACCCGAGATCTTGTACTGACACACCACAACATCGCCTCACATGCAGACGTATACACTGGATGAACACATCGCGGCTGTCGAACGAGAGCAATGCTACTATTCGCAGAGGCTGGACTTCCCCTTCCGTCTCTAGTGCTGGCAATTTCTACCCAGAATATCGGACACGAAGCCGGTACAAGATGGTTCTGAAGTCTCAGTTACACGAGGATATGGAATTCCCACCATGTACCTATACATCTTGTACCTCCCATTGAGCGCCAGATTGACATGTTGGACCCAACGATCTTTGACACGCCCCGGCAGGATGGTGAGCACAGCTGGTATCATGAGTATTGTCTTCCTTACCGTTAGACCCACAGATTGGGCCCAGGTTTGTGCCAGCCGTGCTCCATCTCCAATCAAACTAAGGGTGATATAAATAGACCCCATCTCCACAAGCTGGCACTAGTTTGGGCCTGGGCGTGAATAATGTGTCTACAGAAACAAAGCCTACAATCGCTGTCACGGACCCAGTATACGCCCTACGCCTTTGAGATCCCGCGGAGCTGTTCATAGCCCAAACATCTACCCAATCCCCATAGCTTAGTTAGAACTACCGCCCAGTTACAAGTGTGCCCAGCTCAGCATGTCGTAAAGTGATCTCTCCCACCGACCGGTGTCCAGAAAACTCACGTCAAAAGAGAGGCTTCGTCACCATGCGTGATGACCGCCGCTCACGAGTATGCTACAAGCGAACGCCACTTCGTGTCAGTACCTCCTCTTCCCTGAAAGCATCAAAGACACGCACTCGCTTCCCGTGCAGAATGAGCTAGCGTCGCTCGCGAGCCAGGTCACTACGCCGCGCAGCTCGTCAGGGCGTCCGATTCGCCCGAACGGGTTCAGGCTCGCCCATTTATCCAGCAGGTGCGGCTGCGCGTCAAGGTATGCTGCGGTCATGCTACGTCGAGAGAGCCGTCAGTTACAGTACGCGTCAATGATAGTACGTCTCTATCCAGATGGAAGATCCCGTCGAACAGCTCCGATCGCCTTCAGTCAGACGCAGTAGTCTAGCAAATCCCAATGCAGGAA
This sequence comes from Fomes fomentarius, assembly GCA_022606135.1. NCBI lineage: Eukaryota > Fungi > Basidiomycota > Agaricomycetes > Polyporales > Polyporaceae > Fomes > Fomes fomentarius. The sequence continues at coordinate 1,779,144 of JABYQN010000001.1, forward strand.
TGCGCTGGTAATGCAGAGGTGCGCAATGACACAGAGTAATCCGACCACAAAGCAGGCTGAAGGACAACGGAGGATGAGAAACCCGACCTGATACCCCAATGTGCGCTCTTTGCTCGCGCTCCCACTCCAGCCACAAGAGCGGCGATTGTATAAAAATATCCGGGTTCACAACATACGCCGGAGCGCACCCGGGATGGGCGCGCGCACCGTCACGCCTTCGGGACGATGCCCGCGCCTGGCCGTCATCTGGGCAGAATGAGAGACCACACACGCACCCGGCTGATCGGTGACAGGAGATGAAGGATTACGGGAATCGAGTTGGTGACGTACTTCGTGTAAATATGCCCAGGACTGAGAGTGTTGACTCTGATGCGCTTCGGGCCCAGCTCGCAGGCCATGCTGCGAGCCATTTGCAGCACAGCGGATTTGGAAGTGTTGTATGACACCCATGCGTGGTCCTAGAGGGCGGACGGACAAGGTCCGCCAGCAGCAACGCAGAGCATCAATGAATGTCACGTCCGCAGCTTGGCCACACCGCAGACGTAGGACGCAACGCCAAGTGTCGGCCGCCGCCTGCGGCGAAGTGTGCGAGAACTTGTGCGATACGCTTTGAGCAACACACGTACCTTGTTGGTGATGCTGCCGCTCATACTGGCGATGAGGATGATGCTTCCCCCGTTCCCGAAGCGATCCATTTGCTGGCCCGCTGCCTGGGCGGTGAATAGAACTCCGTTCACATTCACATCCATCACCTACAGACCGACAATAGATCTGGTCAGCATACATAATCCATAAACCGACCATGCGCCGTGCGCCATGTCTCAATGTACCAGACCGCCAAGGGGTGCTGCGGGGCGACCTATGGATTCAACGCTTATGAAACTCGTGTGAAGCATGCGCCGCATGATGTCCCATTCGGAATCGGATAACAGTGACGCGCACTGCGCAGCACCAGGACATGCACGGACGGTACCTGCTTATTACCTGGCCCGCGGCGAATGATACGCGCCATAACTGAACTGGGCCAGATACTGACCTCCTGGAACTGCTTCGCCGGATACCTCAAGCAATCCGTATGGCTCTTCAGGATTCCGGCCGCAGCGACGCACGCGTCCAACCGGCCTTCTCGTTCGCCCACTGTCTCGCCGGCCTTCCATACTGCCTCCTGGTCGCGGACGTCCACGCTGATATATTCGAGACGGCCCTGGCTCGGGAGGCCTTCGAGCCGTGCAGCGTAATCCCGAACCTTCGTCCACTCTTCGCCCGGCTGTTTTGGCAGGTCCATGCAGTAGACGGCACGCGCCCCCGCCTCAACTAGCGCGAGTGCCATCTCGAGTCCGAGCCCACGGTTTCCGCCCGAAACGAGGGCGACGCGGTCGGTGAGAGAGAATTCATGCGTGAAAAGAGTCGGTTTCGCGGCTGCCGAACAGTGGAAGATCGTAACTCATGAGTACGCAGAGAAATGGGGCTATGAGCGAGAGAATCTACGTACGTTCCGATGAAGACGAGGTCAAAGCTCTTTCAACACCGATTGGGCCATAGGGAGGAGGCGGGCCCGTCCCTTTCCCGCGCCCGGAGTCCGACACTCTGACGGTACTCGAAAAACTCGCTCGTTGAAGCGGTAGGCCAAAGAGACGCGTTCGAGTCGCGCCTCTGAGCACCGAAAGCGATAATACCAGTCTTGAGGTCATAGTGCTCTGAGCGTACGTGATTGTAGGTTTTCCACGATGGCCGAGGGTCTGCAGGCAAGCCGAAATGATTGCGATAGTGTAGGCGCCGCCGATGTCGATGAGGGGTGGGTTTCGAAGACGTATGGAGCGTGTTGCTATCGAATCGAATCCATACTTATACCGAGCGAACACAGTGCGTGTGTGAGCTGAAGGAGCTCGTACATAACAGAAGTGGGGTCATGGGACTGTCATGGGATTCCACCAGACACCGCGAATCTCAGAAGCGACCTCTGGATAGGGTGGGTGCAATAGGCTTCGAGCATGAACAACAGGTAGCCTTGAACGTCATGCGGATATAGTTAATTAGGCGGACGGTCCAGAAGGTGATGGTGGGCGAAACAGAGTGCAGCAAGCGCTCATCGCCGCGTCCTCTTGACCGCTTTGCCTCTCACTTCGTAATCAGTTTCACTCACCTGAGCTGCTTCTCTCTCCGAGATAGTTCGTAAGTGATGCCTGAAGTATACGTGCATGAGACTAGGTATGAATCATATGACTACTTATAACATGTCGAAATTTCCTCAGAACCGGCGCGGGATTCGCGCAGATGTTATCGGCTAGTGGGATGCCCAAAGATGGCGGGAGGATGGTTAAAATGGCCTCCCGAGGAGCCTAGAGGGCCAAAGGATGTCCTGTGGGATGCCTTTTCCCTGGGATGCGTGGGGGATATTTACGACATACTACTAGTTAACAGCGTACAGATTATCTAGTGGGCACATACTATACTCAAGGCGATAGTGTGAGTAGTCATCTCGCTCACTGCTCACCAGCACGAGCCCGTCCAAGCTCACCAGGAACGTGCACTGTCCATGAGAGGATCCTGGTGACAAGCCGTCGCAACGACGAAGCACCCCATCTGGTAGAATGTTCTTCTCCGTCCCATTGATCGATCAACTGAACGACCCTCATGTCGTCGTCGAGATCCACAAAGACAATTGAAGTGATTTCCTGGATACCCATCTGATTACGAATGCTGCTGTTATGAAGCAAATGCGTTGCTGCTTACCTTCTTGAAGCCCACGAGACGGAGGGTGTAGATTTGCGTCTGGGTATATATCAAGCGATTTGGAGAGAGCCCGGCGGAAAGAATGCGCGTGGAAACGCGTTCCGAGCCAGCGACGAACCGAACCTAGCGGAAGATAAGAATACGCCCAGTTCGTCGGATACATTCCCTACTAACCATCGCAAACAAGACAGCGGCGATATTACGGACGCCGATAGAGGTGAAGAGAGGATGCTCAATGGTAGCATTGTCCCTGAACCTCCTGTGAATCACCTCAAACGTAGGCTTGCAGCAGTACAACTGTCCCGAACGTTAGCTTTGTCAATAACTTCACAAGTGATGAGCCTACCTGTCCGAGATCGTCCATTACGCCCTTGAAGTAGGCCTGCACCTCTGGATCCTCTGTGCTTCGGTCTCGGCTACGAGCTCTCCAACGTCTGGCATGTAGGGGCGGGTCGTCAGGATGCTGGAGACTTCCGGAATAGTGAGCTCCGCTGGCGATAGAACCTAGCAAGTCCCGAGTAGGAAGCGGATGTGGACTACTGGAGTGGTGGTGAGTGATGACCGGAGATGGCGATATGGATATTCTTCTGCTATTTTGAGTGCTCATGGTTGTGCCAGGTTGTGTTTGGAGTAGTAGTATTACATGCAAACCCCGACTTGAGCACTTTATTGTCGATGGCGGAAGAAGTAATATGGTGCTGCACTTTCATGTGATCATCATCTAGCTCGGCGCGGCTTACCCAGCCGAGCCACGAGGGAGTCTAGAACTTCAGGCCTCAGGGCGCGACAAGTACAGTCATCTCGAAATGATGTCACACAAGGGTTGGTGTAGAATTGTTGGTTTGTAATTATGCCCATGCTGCCTACCGTAGCACCATTAGCTGAGCGTTCGCGACTCAAACTTCCTCTTCCTCGAGATACTGCCATATCTAGGGGTCCGCGGAGCTCAGAGTCAATACGCCGGCCAATGCCGGAAGATCAACCAAGGACGATACAGCAGCCGCCTGGGCCTGGCACCGCAGAAACTTGAAATGGTTAAACATCTCTTTCTCCGAGTCCAAAGGAGTGCTGCTGCACGCTCTTCCCAGCCCGCCTATGCCAGCATCCCAGCAGAAGCCTCTTCGAGTAGACTGTGGTTACCATCCAGAGACCACTTCTCGGGCGGAGCGCCGTTGCGAATCGAACGAGCTTCTCTCACAGTTTGATGGGTGTCCACAACCACGCGTTGCAAGCATGCTGGTGATCCCCGGAGTGCCTTGTTCCCCCATATATGCCGCCTGATGCTTGTCTACACTACAGCTCATCGTACGTCCGTCCATCTCTCCCATTCCAAGCTCCTGGTCTGGTCAACTATGTCCACAAACGTAGCTATATTTTGGGACTATGGTACCTGAGCACAAGCACAGCACATGGACATGCTTCTGACAATATTTTTCACCACAGAGAACTGTGAGATCCCGGCGTTGGAGCCATCTTACACAATCGTCAATGGGATTCGGCGCCTTGCCCATCAGTATGGGAGCGTCACATCCTTCAAAGCTTATCTTGAATACCCAGAGCATGTGTCACTCAAGTCTCTCGCTCTACGCTCAGAGCTCCAGTCCTGCGGAGTCTCTCTCATAGACTGCCCGCATAATGGCCGCAAGGATGTAGCGGACAAGATGATGATGGGTGAGCTGCCGTCAAGTTCTCTCATGTCACATGAGTATTGACCTTTGGATTGCACTGTGAAGTTGACATGATGGCTCACGCAATCGACACCCCCGCACCCTCCACAGTCATCCTCATTTCCGGGGACCGCGACTTTGTCTATGCCGTCTCCATCCTATCCTTGCGGCGGTATCGCGTCGTATTACTCGCACCAAGGGCTGCTCATAGCAGCTTGAAGGCCCAAGCAAATGTCGTGTACTCCTGGCCGGAGGACTTCCTCCCTGACCTGCCCCCTTCTACTGACCCGGAAAGCGGCCCAGCGAGCCCAATGTGTCGAGGGTCTATGAGAAGCAGTCCGCCGACATTAGACGACTTCTGGAGGACTCAAAGGCGATGTGTGACTCCTACGGTGTCGGTGTCAAACGATCCTCTCTCCGAAGCAAGCACTCTTGATAGAGAATGGGGAGGTGGCGACTGTGGCAATCAATCTCGCGAGACCGAGTCTGTTCGAGCGTCCGTATCAAACGAAGGCAACTCTGAGCAACTCATGTCCCAATCGAGCAAACTAGAGGAAAGTCTCCTTTCTAGCGTGACGAACGTATATACAAGATCCTTCCGTTATGCTTTTGCAGCACGCTGATATGCAGATATTGTTACACTTCAGGCTCCAACCCCGGAGGGAGTCATCTCTTCGAATACAGAACGCCCCTCAGCGACTGCCACGGGACCAGTGACCTGGGTATGTGCGACGCATTCTCCCTCAGAGGGGTTGTGGTTTAACCATGACCGTTGCAGGCGTCCGTCGCTCAGCTTCCCAAAGGCGAAGGAGCACGAGGAACCTCTCCCGTCCTTCGTAGACTTGTCCCCCTTGCCAAGGAGTGGCTCAGCTCGACGGTATCCTCCCCCGCGCCCGCGCGCAACACCAGCTCCGTAGACATTGCGGACCTCGATGCAGACGGGACCGACTGGCAGACCTACACCCGCGCGGCGAAGAAGCTACTGCCCACGCTGCCGACCGAGTTCAAGCCGCTCGTCAAGGTGCTCAAGCGGCAGCTCGCCGAGGGCATCGTCCAGGTCGAGTCCTCGCAGCTCGGCCAGTTCCTCTCGCAGGAGGTGCCGCGCCTGGCCTCGATCTACGAACGTGCCGGGGTGACGCGCTTGAAGGAGTACACGGCTGTCGCGGCCGAGCAAGGCATCGTGACGCTGACGCGCGAGGGTGTGGACGGGCACAATTACGTCGCGTTGCACCTGGCATATCGGAGGAAGGCGGCGACGCTGGCATAGCGACAATGTGTCTAGGCCCACTCGAAGAGTGAGCTGAGTCGGCGTGCCAGACTGCCAGTTCTCAGTTGGTCAGTATCTCGACTGATATAGTGCAGTTCGCATGGCTATAGTTGACCCTATTCTTGCAGTCATATGGAAGCCGCCGCCTTGCTTGGTTATTTTTGGAGCCAACTGTTCCTTCTTGGCCACGCACAGCGATCCTACAGGGGAGGTAGATGTTCATGAATAGAGAGGACACAGATCAATACATAACCATAACAGGTGCGACAGCATTCTTGGTACAGACATATCACTCCGCCTAGCCTGCGCCAATACCCTCTTGCTCTTAAGTGCCGGTACCACATCTGCACAATGCATAACAGGACGGAGGGGCATTACAGTATTGCATAATGTCTGATAGAAGTCTAGCCGCCGTTTGCCGGGACGCCTTGCCACAGCCCGTAGCTCTTTCCGGGAGTGGTCTGCCACAGCCGAATAGTACCATCCTCTGCGCAGGATCATGGTTGATCAAAATCAAACTCTGCTGGCATGAGGATATAGAATCAACTCACCACTGCCACTCGCGAACATCTCGCCATCGGGACTATACTCGACGCAGTGAACGGGTCCGTGGTGCCCCTTAAGCACCTCCCTCTCCTCGCCCGTGACATCGTGCACCCGCACCCATTCGTCGCTAGTGCTACCGGTAACGAAGCGGTCTTGGAGGATCGGATGGATAGACGCGGACGAGGGTGCGTATGGGAGCGTCAGACTGTGCGTCTGGGGTCCATTCAGAAGGGCGGGAATGAACGAGACCGTGTTGCCCGAGGTGACGACAATTCTATTCGTACGCGGTGAGAATTCCATTGACGCGATTGGATTAGTGAAGCTGAGGTTTGTCGTGAGCTTCCGTGTCCGAAGATCCCACCACCTGTCACCCAGTCTCAGCATTGAAAACGCATATATGATAGAAGGGTTATAGTGGGATCTTACTTGATTTGCCCATCCTCCCCTGCCGACACACCTGTGTGCTCCCCAACCCACACGACACTCTTGACGGTACCATCATGTGACAGAGGACCGGGACCGTCGAAGAGCAAGTCCGGCTCGGCGTCAGGACGGTTGATATCGAACATCCGCACCTTCTTTTCTTGCCCGCCAGTCAGAAGATGCGATGAGCTGGGAGAGAGAGCGACGCTTCGAACTATATGATTGTGCGGGAAGGACTGGAGACATTCGCCGGTGTACGTGTCCCAGATCTTGCTAATCAAGGCCAGGAACGAGTTCAGTAACGGCGCACAACACACGACCGGGTTCGTAGAAGCATGTATTAACGTACGCTGTGAAGTCTGCACTGCCCGATGCTGCGCGGGAAGTATCTGGCGATAGCTTACTGCTCCACACCGCGCCCTTGTGGCCGATGAAGGTCCCGATCCAATCACCGGTCCACTCACGGAGCATGGGATTGCCATCTTTGCAACTGGAGATGAGCACGTACGTCCCGTTGTCCTGGAGGGGGGAGAAAGAGAGATGGGTGACGGGTCGCGTGTGCCCGGGCGCGACGAGAGGCACGGCTTTGTATGGAAGGGCCATAACGGGTCGTATGCTAGGGTATTGGGGGCGTTGAGGTGGTCGTTATTGCAGGCGCGCGGCGCACTGGCGAGGTCTAGAGATGAACGGGTGGCGGCGAAAGACAGAAAATTACAGACGACGAGGCAGGGCAAGGAGAAAAGGCCGAAATGGCGATGGCGATGGGCGAGCGACGATGTCCTCCCCGTTTCGTCGTCCGCTCCGCCTGCACTCTGCCACGTGGGCGTCCCCTTTGGGCCATCCATCAAACACGCCCCGCGCAAGGGCGGTGGCTCAACAGACTCTGCTCTTCTCTAAACGTACAGGTTGTGCGTCGTGTTGGCTGAACACGTCACCCGGGCCGCGATGACATTGCCCCAAGTCGACTATTAAGAGCTCCGGAGTCCATGTTCTATCCTGTAAGCGCCCCGGATCAACGGAGAAGACAGTTTACAGATGCTTCGTAAGCCTGTATTCTCGAATCTCATGGATTCTGGTTGAGTGCATATGTCCTCACTGGCTTCCTGGGGAAGGTACACCCAAGTATGTAAGTCAACCGAGTTCCGAACTATGAATTGAAGCTCTAGGCCTGGATATGTCGTGGTTCTGCCTCTGATACTCTGATACAAAAGACCCCGAATTCGGAAGCGCTTCAAATTCCCTGGTATGTCAAAGTCAAGCGCCGAGTTAACCAACCTCTTTGATAGATCCTCCTCACAGTTCACTCATACCGCCACAGTGATGACTTCGGTCACTCCCCTTTCTGACTTTGGGGACGCTACTACGACAGGACCTGGGCAGATATCAACATCGTGAGCTCCCACAGAATCAAGTGCCACAACGAACGCGTCTGGTCCGCCCAGGGTCCGCCGGGATCGGTACGGTCGGCGTCATGCTAGTGAGTGTGAGTAATGTGTCACATATGGAGGCGGTCAGATATGTGCTATTGCATTTGGCGGGTTCTTTATGGATATTATGGAAACCGTCAACGACCCAAAATGCCACATGCGTTAATGTGATATCGCAGCACTCCAACTGCGTCGTCAGTAGCCAAGCTGAACTGGTCCTGAGGTCCTAGCGAGGTAGCTAGGCATAGATTCTGCGAGGTGGACCTGCTCTAGACAACAACTTGACGATGTGCGATACTAGGGCGGATGTGCTAAGCATGACAACATCATGTCGCACATCCTTGGCAAGGCCGCCTTCACGTATCTTCCGCTTTATGGCAGTTCCTGACTCGTATCGTGAACGATCATCCGGAACGGACGTCCTCATACTAGGCCTCTGAGTCGTTCGCGATTGGCGCCAGAAAGCACTAGTTGGCATTGGGTGCAATGTGTTTTGTTGTTGGCTGGCGCGTATGCAATTCGGGATCAACAGATGTGTTCAGCTAGTTCTCAGTTAGCATGATGGAGCCACGGCTGTCATTGTGGGTGCTGTACTGTTGCCTGTGTGTGCGGTGGCATAACGCCGGTTTGCTCGGGCGTTTGTGTGCCAAATATGGTGAGTCAGACGCTCAGAAACGGTCACGTGAAAATGCGCAAGTAGGAATATGGATTGCGTGCTTCTGAGCGACTATGTTTCCACTCTGCTCGCTCTGTGTCATATAGACACCATGGACGCGCTTACACAATTTTGCTCATCGCTGTGCCCAGCATCCAGGGCTTCCCTTCCGCCCAACACTTGCGCAAGACGACTGTCTCTCTCGCTCTCAGTCTCAACACTCACAAGGACGCCATCCGAGCCGACCGTTGCACAGTAGCGTCCTGCGCCCGGTCACACCGCCTAACAGCTCTTCCGTAAAGATAGGGCGCGCTTCTGTCATTTCTCAGGGCCCTTGCGACATTGCCTCTCTTCCAGCTTCCGGTTCCTGACTTTACCCCCTCCAGTCCATTAGAGCTTCTCCGCCCGGCATTTAAGGCTCTGCTCTCTGAACGCTAACCATCTGCCGCCCCTCTTCTTCCCCACCGCGATGGCCTCCTCGTTCGAAAGAGCCAAACGCTTTGGAAAGCGCGCCATCGGCCGCCCAGAAGAGCCCACTCCCGTCGTCACCATCAAGGACTGGGCCACGTCCTTCTCCTCGGATCCTAGGCAGGCTGTGCGTCCCACTCTTGTATCGTGCTACTTTTTTCTCGTTCTGACCGGTACCATAAGGTTTTGAGATATGTGGAGAGTCTCTTTCCGATTGTGGGGTGGATTACCCGCTACAGTAAGTAGCCGATCCCCGTGTTCCGTACATTCGATTAAACGCCCACCCCACACCCCCCATAGACTTCGGGTGGTTGTCCGGCGATATTATCGCTGGGTTGACTGTAGGTATTGTTGTCGTCCCCCAGAGTATGTCCTACGCTCAGGTGCGTTGCTTGTTATGCCGCTACGTCGTCGTCAACATTTAACGTGAACGCGCACACCGGTGATAGATCGCAACGCTTCCCACACAATACGGTCTCTACTCAGCGTTTGTCGGCGTGTTGATCTACTGCGTAGGTCAAATGTGTGTGTGTGATCCTATCAACAGTCTGACGTGCAACTTGCATAGCTCTTCGCCACTTCCAAGGATGTATCCATCGGTCCGGTCGCTGTCATGTCCCTTACGGTCTCCCGGATTATCGCCCATGTGGAGGCTCATCATCCCGACACTTGGCCAGCACCTCAGATTGCCACCACCGTAGCGTTCATCTGTGGTTTCATCGTACTCCTTATTGGCCTGCTTCGCCTCGGGTGGCTTGTGGAGTTCATTCCTGCACCTGCGGTTGCCGGTTTCATGACTGGATCCGCCATCAGTATCGTAGCGGGTCAGGTTCCCGGTCTGCTTGGGGAATCAGGCTTTGAGTATGTCTTCATGATTTGACACGGGCCAACGGGTGGCTAACTCACTGAATAGCACTCGCGCGGAGACGTACAAGGTGATCATCAACTGCTTCAAGTTCCTGCCAAAGACGAAGCTGGATGCCGCTTGGGGTATCATCGGTCTCTTCAGCTTGTACGCCATACGCATAGCCTGCGACGTGTTGGCAAAGCGCTATCCGAACAGAAGTGAGCGACGCTTCTCAAGGGACATGGGAAACAGACGTGTACTGACATGTACCCAACAGAGCAGACATTCTTCTTCCTCTCTGTGTTCAGGAACGCCTTCGTCATCATCATTTTGACGATCGCGTCTTGGCTGTACTGCAGACACCGGATCGACTCCAAGGGCAAGTATCCGATCAAGATTTTGCTGGAAGTACCTCGCGGCTTCCAGCACGTCGGTCCGCCCGTCATTGATGGCGATCTCATTGCGGCAATGGCAGGAGAGCTCCCTGTGGCCACTATCATCTTGCTCCTGGAGCACATCGCTATCTCGAAGTGTAAGTCTAGACTCCCGGTCACATCATAGTTTCCTAACGGTATCGCAGCATTCGGCCGATTAAACGGATACAAGATCAATCCCAACCAGGAGTTGATTGCCATCGGCGTCACCAACACCGTCGGTACGGTTTTCGGTGCATACCCGGCCACGGGCTCGTTCTCGCGCTCAGCCCTCAAATCAAAATCCGGCGTCCGTACTCCTGCTGCCGGAATCCTGACCGCTATCGTTGTCATTGTCGCTCTCTACGGTTTGACCCCGGCATTCTTCTGGATTCCGAGCGCAGGTCTCTCCGCTGTCGTCATCCACGCCGTCGCAGATCTCGTCACTAAGCCGCAACAAGCATACTCGTTCTGGCGCGTCTCTCCCCTCGAATTCATCATCTGGGCTGCCGCCGTCCTTGTGACTGTCTTCACCACCATTGAGAATGGCATCTACACCTCCATCTGCGCATCCCTAGCTCTCCTCCTCATCCGGGTCGCTCATCCTCGGGGCCACTTCTTGGGCAAGGTGACCTTACGCGAGGAGAACAACACTTCCCATGTACGCGAGGTGTATGTGCCGCTCAAAGCGCGCCCCGGCGTCATTTCTCCTGTCAAGATCGTTCCTCCTGCGCCAGGCGTCATTGTGTACCGCTTCGAGGAGAGTGTGCTATACCCGAACACGTCACTACTAAACGATGCACTCGTCGATTATGTGAAGGGACATATGCGGAGAGGTGTCGATGTGAGCAAGATCAAGCTCAGCGACCGCCCTTGGAACGACCCGGGTCCGAGACCGGGTCACGACGAGAATGCGGAGAATCTCGCCCGACCTGAGCTGCATGCGATCGTCTATGACTTCTCCGGAGTGTGAGTGTACTTGATGATGTTCACTGGCTGACCGAGCTGACATAGGGTCCGTGAATTACAGTTCTCACATCGATACGACTGGCGTGCAGTCCCTCATCGACACACGGAGCGAAGTCGAGCGTTGGGCCAACAAGCCCGTTGAGGTGGGTCGGATCGCCTGTTGTCTGCAGTTCGGGAAATTGATAGCATGCAACCTTCACAGTTCCACTTTGCAACCATCCTCTCGCCGTGGATTCGTCGCGCACTCATCGCAGGCGGGTTTGGTAACGGCGCGACCTCGTCTCGTGCTCCCTCAGAGATCGCACCCGTCGTTCCGTACCGCGGAGGGCGCTCACACCACTCGGACCACTCAAAATTCGCCGACATCGAGGCGATACAGGAGGTGCCCAAGGAGGAGTCAGCGCCGATCATCCCCGAGGATACACCCCTCTTCCACATAGACCTTGCGGCCGCTGTCCGTGCGGCGGAGTCGGGAATCGGAATCAACAGGACGGAATCTCAGACTTCGAGCTATACGAAGACTGTCGAGGACAAAGCTGCGGAGGCGTAATGCCCTGGGCCTAGTATCTGTTCTGTTGGACTTCCATCTGCTAGTGTACCATGTTTCACGTCCCATTTACGAATAGCAATCAAGATCCTTGCTTCGCACTGCTTGTGTAAGTCTACGTTGTATCACTACCTACAATTATGCATAGACTTCATAAATCGAAACTAGTATCATAGTACACTACCCAGCCTGGCTGGCTGAATGACGTGTTCGGAATACGGTCCGACTCACAGTGACAAGGCATCACCTGTTAGCGCTCGTCATACAACTTTGCTTCATGCATGCTCTCCGTTTCTGGCAACTCTTCCGTCCTGCTCCCTTCCGCAGCTTCCACCCTTCCCCGACAACTCTATCTGGACACAACAAAGTAATGCTGCATCACATTTTTTATGCGCCTGCCCACGCTGACACCGTGTCAAGTGGTCCAAAATCAAGCAGCGCAAAGGTGCTAATGACATCCAGAAGGGTGCTCTGTACAGCAGAGCATTCAGGGTACGTACCCTCTTTCCATTGAATGTCCGTTGGGCACAATGCTGAGGTATTGATCGTAGGAAATAGTCCTTGCTGCACGGAGTGTGTATCATCTAGTCCCCTCGGATGAGCTGGCTGAGTAAGACTTCTTCGCTTGCAGATGGCGGAAGTGCCGACCCAGAACTAAACAATGCGCTGGCTGCTGCTGTGAAGCGCGCCAAAGAGACGGGAGTCCCGAAGGATAATATCGAGAATGCACTCAAGAAGGTGTGTTGCGCGTCTCAACCGTTGTCTCCGTACCCCAATAATGTGTCGCCTCACAGGCTGCTGGCGGGAAGGACAAGGGTGACACGCACCTCACGTTCGAGGTTATAGGTCCCGGGTCCATCGGTATAATGGTGTGAGTGTCACGTTCTGCGCCCAGTGGTCGTGTGTGTGTTCTGAAGCCTTGAAGAGAATGCTTGTCCGACAACCCCAACCGCACCGTGAAGTTCTTGCAAAACATAGTGAAGGATAAAGGGTGCGTCGCGGTGGACTTCTTATCCCCTTCCCTCCCTTAGGCTGAGCTTGCATGCATCCTCTTCAGCGGCCGCATGGCGGACGTCAAGTTCCTGTTCAAGCGAGAAGGACGTGTTAATGTCGTGCTGGATGGCGGGGACGACGTCGAGGAACGCTTGGAGAAGCTCGTCGAAGTCGCATTAGATGCCTACGCGGAAGACTTCGAGTCAGAGGACCTGCCAGATGGGAGTCGGACTGTTGAGGTATGTTCTGATGCCATAACAGTCGTAGCATATTCCTCATTTGTGCCAACAGTTCAAGTGCCCTCAGGCATCCTTGCATAAGCTCACATCCGCGCTGAATGCACCCGGGGTGTGTCGCGAACTCGTCAGCAGTGAACTCGTATATGCTCCGATCGAGCCCTTAGAGGACATTGACGACGAGATTGGCGAGAGCCTCAACAAGCTTGTAGAGGCGATCGAAGAGGCTGACGACACGCTAAAGGTGTGGACGACAGCAGATGCATGACACATGGATCCTTCTCGCTAGTGAGTGCCTCCAAGTGTTTCTAGCTGTTTGCAGCTCATTCCCGATGTCGTTCGTAGGTTCACTAGGACGTTTTGTCCACTATAGACATTAGGATTATTCCAAGGCATACATGCTCGTATTTCTACAAACTCAACTCTATCATTATCGTATTACGAGTGAAGCATTCACAGGTGCATTGTCGTCGTTTTAATTCTTGCCGGTGGCGACGCTCGACGGGACCCGTGACAGCCCTCTCTCCGCGGCGCGCACAGCGGTGGTCAAGTCCAAGTGGAAGTACGGCGTCTCGGGCAGCATGATGAGCGCAGAGTGGCTCGATGCTGCCGGTTGGACTGTGCCTTCGGTCGATGACCGCGCGCTGATAGCGGCAATACTGGCGGAAGCGGAACCCATCGCGACTTCGGGATCGTGGACCTGCCCATGGACGCTCTTTGCATGCGAGGTGTGTTGCGGGTCCGCGATGTACTGGTCGTGGTAACGCGTCACAGGGGCAATCTCCTCGTGCATGTGGCTTGACACATTCCCCACGCCGAACCCACCAGCGATGAGCGCACGGCGGATCCAAGGAGAGAGGATTGTCGCAAAATGAAACTAGATGTAGCGAAAGTGTAAGGACGTCAACACTGCATAGATGCCCAGAATGGTGACGAGACTCACCTCGACAGGGCGGTCCGCCCAACGCTCCACCTCTGTGCGGGTATCGATCAGTGCTTGGACACCAGTCGTATCTAAGTGGGACCTGCAAGATGCGGTCAGGGAGATTGAACGGCTAGCATGGCGATATGCTTCTTACACTGCGGAAAGGTCGAGCACCACGGCATGGAGTGTAGGTTTCGTGGCGTCGCCTTCTAGCTCTGACTGTTTGCCAGAGTCGTTCCACGGTCTGTCACCGGCTTTCACACCGGTCATATCCAATCCTCTTTTCGTGTGTTCCTTGACGTAGTCGACGATCGCGTCGTTCACGAGTGAGGAGTTCGGATACAGGAAGCTCTCCTCGAAGCGGTAAACGACAACTCCAGGGGAGGGCGGATACACGTGAACGTGCGGGTTCATGAGGAACTTATTCGGCTTTAGCGGGATGTACACCTCTCGTGAGCTCGACTCAATCGTGTTTTGCAGAGTCACTCTCCCGAGGAAGTGACCGCGTGGACGGGCGAGGCGAATCAGAAGGAAAGCCAGGGACGCGGCGATGGACGTGTAGATGCCGTCTTCAATCGTCGCGAAGACCGTAACGAGCACTGACGCGACCCAGATGACGAACTCGACAGGCGAGACGCGCCAGAAGGAGTACACCTGTCTGGGCGACGCCACGAGGTCGGCCACAGCGTGAATGATCACCGCAGACAGGCCCGCACTCGGGATCCAGAAGAATGCCGGAGTGAGGCCATAGAGCGCGACGATGACCACCATTGCGCTGAATAGGCCGGAGGCAGGAGAGCGCACGCCAGACTTGGACTGGAGGGCTGAACGGGAGAAGGAGCCGGTGGCTGGATAGGCACCGAACAGCGTCCCGATGGTGTTCGTCACTCCAATGGCGATGAGTTCTTGGTTGGGATCGATCTTGTATCCGTTTACCCTCCCGAATGCTATTTACAAACCAGTTATAGCAATTGACTTGGAGCATACACGACATCTCAACTCACATTTTGAGATCGCGATGTGTTCCAGGAGCAGAATGATAGTAGCGACGGGTAGCTGCCCGGCAAGTGCTTTCACCAACTCCGGGTCGATAGTAGGCTGTCCAAGGTGTTTAAAGCCCCTCGGAACCTGTTGCAGTATCTTGATGGGATACTTCCCGCCCGGAGTACCACGATGCCGCGTGTACAGCCACGACGCGATAGTGAGGACCACAATCACGAAGGCGTTCCGGAATACAGACATAAAGAAAAACCAGCGCGCTACGAAGCCGAGAATAATCGCATGTCAGCTCGCAGTCCAACCTAGGTGAATGCAAGACAAACCCTTCGATGGATACCGCTTGGAGAGGCCGGCGCATATCCAACGAATGGCATAGAGCGACACCAATCCGGTAATTCCGAAAGCCGCATCAAGCTTTGTCGTTGGAAGCCTCTTCATAGTGTTGATGAACACCTTGTAGGTCGCCGCTCTTGTGCTGCGGAGTGAGGGTAAGTGAGTGTGGCTGCGATCAGCGGAGAGACGCTCACTCGAATCCACTGATTCCCATGAGACCAGGAAGCTGGCCTGAGACTATGTTGAGCGCGGAACCCGTCATGAAGCCGCTAACAGCGGGTGCGGGAATGAATTCGACGAGCCACCCGAGATGCAACAGGCCGATGCCGAGCACAATGAAGCCGCATATAAAGGCAACTGTGGTTGCTATCTGCGGGCCGTCCCATGTATTCGGATGTGCTTCGTTGACATGCCTGATGATCTGGGAAACCGTGAGCGACATGACCGCCACCGGGCCGATGGACACGTCCTTTGAGGTTGCGAAGAACTGAGCATTCCCAGATAACCACCGTCAATCCCAAAAGTCAATGAGCCGAGGTGTGACGGTGCTTACACAGTATACCAAGACACCGACAAAGGACGAGTAAAGTCCATATTCGGGAGGCAGAGTAGCGATCTAGAAAATCAAGTAGTAACAGGTGGGTAGATGCTTCACCGGACGTCGAGATTGAAAACACCAACCTGCGCATACGACATGCTTTGCGGAACGAGCACGATACCAACCGTCAGGCCGGCGATGAGGTCCCCGCTAGCCCATCCTAGGTCTGTGAAACCGATGAACGGATGCCCCCGATGAAGCGAGCACTAGACGAGGCTTACTGTACCGAGTTATCCAGCCAAAGATAGGGAAGAGGTTAACGACATAATCGACCACCTGTGAAAGAAGATATAAGTGAGCTGTACTCGTTGCATCAGTGCACTGAGGTGAAAACGGACCCGCTGCGTGGGATTATGGCCGAGCCTCCCCAACCATTCCCGCGTGGAGATCACTGGCGCATCCTCATTAGAGGCTCCCAGCGTGCGCCGGCAGGCCTTCTTTGCTTCTGAGAACATGATTGCGCTGAGCGATGGCGGGGAATATCAGCTTCCACGCCTGTGGGGTTGCCGCTTTATATGTTTCTTGTCCACAGGATGCGCATAGTAATTCACGAATAACGAGAGGGGCCTGGGATCAGCGCGATGTGTTCCTTGCGCCACTGCTGAGTACGCCACTGTCAGGTCACGCGGGAGAGCAGGGAGACAAGTGGAACTGAGCAGCATGAGCATCGCTGGCTGCAAACGAGTGAAATCGCGGGGAATGCACATGTGCGGGATTCGCTAGAGGAATGTGTGAGAAACGGACTGGTAGGTTCGACGGTCTGACAAAGGGTGGAATTGCATCCGTGACGCACCTCGTAGCTTGGAATTGTCAATGACAACCGAGCCAAGCCAGCAGCCCCGACGTTGAGTAGCGAATGAGTAGCTACCTATTAAGCGCGATTCCCATACTCGGCAAGTGCTGTCCTTCTAGCAGTGCCACCGCGAAGGAACACGGCTCCGGAACGTCGTATCAGTCTCAGACAGCCCATACGGTCCAGACATGCCACTCTGTGCAACATATCAGCCGCCCATCGTAGCATGTCGCATCTGCCAGACCTTCCCACCAAGTTGGCAAGCTTGTGACCTTCCTGTCGTGATTAATGGCACGCTTAAGTCGTCGGTCAGAACAACAACGGCCGGAGGAAGAATTGACTTCTCACCTGAACGCGTCGTTGAATCCGATCCACTCGCAATACCAAGCGGCAAAACGTAAGATACATTTGATGTCAGAGATACTATATAGATCAATTACCACGCACAAGATACAACCCGATTCACCGTTCTGGGCTCGCAATAATATAATATTACACCACTCGCAGCTTCGCACTGCGGCAACCAAGGCTCCATCCGCAGGAGACGAAGGCGTCCTTGCATGGGGGTTTTATGCCGTGACGGTCACAGGCACCTTGCCATGCCACGCAGGGCTCAAAGCAATCCAAGCCGCCGCCTGGATGCCTCCTCCGAGGACAACCACTCCGGCCTTCTCAGCGGCAAGTGTGTATTGCTTGAAAGCCTTCACCTTTGCGTGATCATATGTGCCTTTGGGTAGTTGCAGCCCGACCCAGGAGCGCAGAGGTTTTTCGGACCCACGGAGCCGTGCCAGTTCCAGCACTTTCATTAGGTGATGGAAGTGCGCTGGGACAGCTGATAGGTCCAGCTCCCGCGTCGAATTCACAGGCTCAGGACTGGAAGGTGTAGTACCATCCAGTTCAGGATGCGTGCTTGTTGGTTGAGGCTGTGGGCTCTTCAGCGTCTGGGGCGTAGGTGATGTGACATGGGGCATAGCAGCCGGCGCGACAGGCGGGGATTTCTTGTCAATGTTCAACGCCGCTAACGGCGGAGCGCTGCTGGGCCCATCCGAGGGGCCGGTTGGCAACGGTCCTTCCGAGTCAGATGAGCCTGTAATATCTTCGAACGATGTTGTGGGTGATGTAGTCAGAGAGGGCGGCGAGGATTGCAGATAGCCACTGGGTATTCTTGACAGCGGTTCTACTGTCGCGGAACGTACGAATGGCGGGGCGTAATCCAGAGTGGGGAAAATAGAAGGAGCTGGCGCGATTACTGGCTTGGTTTCGTCAGAACAGGAACTGGAGTTGTCTTCCGAAACGATGATGGGTGTCGGAGGATGTTTCCCTACTCTCGCGTCTGAGGGCCCTTCAGCCTGTTCAGGAATGTGTGTTATTACAGTCCGGCCCAGCCATATACTATATAACTCACAGAATCAGAGACGGATCCGTTGATACACAACAGTCCGATGGCTGATCCTGTTGTACTTTCTAGTATAGAGACATCTATATCGGGCTGACTAATTCCATGTGGCTAATCGAGGCATGACAAGTGGGTGCCAGTTAGTATGTTTGCGATAGGAAGCATATATTGAGGATCTGGGGAAGTATTCAAAAGATAGGAACTAGCACGCACTTGGGTGAACGAGGTCGACGTCTGTCCATAGCTTCGCATGATTTCGACGATGTCCGGAATCGGTGTACGTGATAGAGGCTTGTCTAAACCATCGCACATGCCCATGAATCGCAAGCCACTGTCGGTCAACTCATCCTTGGCCATAGGCTGATATATCGTCTCTAGCGTGTGTTTCTCATCCGTGGTCACGATCGACGGATTTCTTAGATGGCGACTTTGAAAGAGATGACCAGGGCCATCGCCGTCGTTCACATCCAGAGGGGTGACCGGCGTTGAGGGAGTAGTGGCCTTGAACGATGGACGGCGGGCATGTTTGGCAGCAGGCTGTGGCAGCGGCCCCCCAAACGACAGCGGCGGTCGTCGGGGAGAGCGCAGCAGGGCGTCATCCGAAACGCCGCGGGATGCCTCAAGCGTCTGCGTCCGGACAGTGGTCTTGCGCATTATGTCGGTATCCCAATCTAGGACGACCGATGCCTGGCACTTCAGGCTTGTGTGTGCGGTCTTGGGTGCAACGATGACAACACGGTACTTGCGCAGCCGGAGCACGGAGACGGCATACACGAAGTCGCGGTCGCCGGAAATCAGCACAATTGTCGCGGGAGCGGGGTTGTCAATGGCGTATGTGAGCATGTCCACTGCGGTCTGGCTTGAAAATTTAGTGGTACCTATGACCGAGGGAGGGACGCACCAATTATCATCTTGTCCGCAACATCTTTCCTCCCATTGTGCGGACAGTCGGTTAGGGAGACCCCGCAGGACTGTAACTCCGAGCGAAGACCGATAGCCTTGGAGGAAAACTGTTCTGAGAGCTCGAGATATGCCTTGAAGAGCTTGACGCTGCCATATGTATGAGCAGCTTCGCGAATGTTGTTAACGACATCGTAACCCGGTGTGCTGCAGGGTGGGGTACAGTTCTCTGCAAGTGATCAACGTTTACTGAGGTGATTTGGTCGGTAGATTATCTACGACGCACCGTAGTCCCAAAAGATGGCAACTTGCTCGTCGAAGCAGTGGTCCATGACAGTCGGAGCAAACCCAGTCGAATGACAGGGACTGAAGCAGGAGAGGAAGAGTGCAGCTGGTGCTCTTGTGCATGTCCTGAGCATGGGCGGTACTTGTTGTGACAGCGCTAGTTCTCAGGACCATAGTGCTTCCGTGCCTAGTCCGGCATTGCTAGCGCGTGCACTGGATGATTCCCGTCTTGACGAGCAAGGCAGCAGCGAGGAGGGAGGATGTACGCAGAAAGGCTGAGAGTCAGGAAGGAGTCAGAGGAAGGTGAAGTGCTGCAGCACTCTGTCATAGCGTCGGAGTTAGACGAGTGAGTACTACTGTGTTGAAACTTGAGATTGAGAAGCTCAGATCAAGGGGCTTCCAGCGAGTAGATAAGATAAGATAAGATGACAGACATGCCACGTCCCGATCACTTAATGAACTGTTAGAACTGCAACCGTGACTGTGGCTCCCAACTCTATACTTTCTTCGGTCTACTAGCTCTGTGGTCCTGGCTACTTGGCGTGCTGAATACTCTCCCACAATATGAGGCTGCTATGGCTACTGCTGCCTCTCGCACCCTCGGTGTTCGCGAAGCCAGGCAACGACTCGGACCCTCTCTTTTGGGGAACATACCGGCCCAACCTATACTTTGGTCTGCGCCCTAAGCTCCCCCAGTCTTTGATGACGGGCCTTATGTGGTTTGGAACGCAGGACTTCCAGTCTATCTCACGTACGTCTCACACATCTGTGCATATAGTCACAAGTGACCCATTCTGAACGAACAGGAACGCGACACGCGTGCGACCAGGGTGATGGCCTCCAAGGATACTCTTGGGCAGAATATGACCCGCGTGAGGGTGGCGTGCAAATGATCAAAGACGGTCCGAACAATGTCAAGATTACAACGGAGTTCCTCAAAGTGCCTGGAGGTGACTACGGAGGAAGCTGGGCAGCGAGGGTCAAAGGCGAGCCAATTAACCCTGGTAGATCTGTTTGGTTTTTCGTGCGCTCGGTTCACTAGCTCATTTAACTGCGCGCGTTAGCCCTTCCCTCTCGTATATCTCCAATATTCTACTTCGGTCTGGAAGGCCTTGGCGGTATTGAGATGGAAACCGAAGAAGACGAGAATGTATGTCCGCTCTGCCGTCGCGTTGTATGTGTCATGACATTGCATAATCTCATAGGGCATCGAGGGACCAATTGTTTACACAGGCTCAACACCAGACCTCGATGACTTCACTATACGTGTTGTAGAAGGTGAGGAGCTGCTTTGTTGCCAGTACGTTCCAAGGCTTTCTCTGACATAATGTAGGTCCTAGTAACACGTTAGTCACTGAAGGGCCGCATGCGAGCACGTTTGCCCACAGGACCGGAAAGGCTCACCTCCTTAGTCTGCGCGTCCCCCCTGGACAAGTCTGGCAAGCCAAAGGTAGCATATGATGATCATAATGTCTGAAGCAGGGTTGATGAACGTGACGCATAGAGCACATCCAGAAGAATCTCATCAAGTACGCCCAAGAGGTCATCAACGGCTATAGGGAAGCTAAGCAGGGCTATCCAGACCCTGCGTTCGTCTTCCAGCTGCCAGACGAGTTCTACTCGAGTAGCAACCTGTTTGCGATTCAGAAGCACTATAATGGACCGTTCCAATTTGATGTCTTCTTCGAGAGCGGAAAGCAGAAATTGAACTGTAAGGATTTTGTTCACTCGACTAATGCAGTCATTTGACCAGGTTCCATAGCTGCTGTGTTGGATGAAGGTATACCCGCACTATCTAGGGTCTACAACGACCGTTTCGACTCTGTTTTCCCTATTCCTTCGAACTACGAGATTGCCGACCGCGACTCGCTAAGGAGCTTCTCTAAGGCTATTACATCGAACCTCATCGGTGGCATCGGCTACTTCTACGGCACCTCAATCGTTGATCGAGGCTTTGCGTATGAGTGGGACCAAGAGGACGACAGTGCTCCTGAAGATACGGCCGGCGAGAAGAAGGGTCCTACACTGGTTGACCCCAAGGGCCTCTTGACAGCAACTCCGAGCAGGAGCTTCTTCCCCCGTGGCTTCTATTGGTCAGTGAGAACGTCTCTTTAGAGAACTATATAGTTTATCAGTTTTATCAGGGACGAAGGATTCCATCTGTTGCACATTGGCCAGTATGACAACGACCTCAGGTCTGTTGTGTTCATATCACATAATATATGCGTTACTGACACCTTCGTGTAGCCTAGAGATTCTCAAAGACTGGATCAACTTAATTGACGAAGATGGCTGGGTCGCGCGCGAACAAATTCTTGGCGAAGAAGCTCGCAGCAGGGTCCCGCCCGAGTTCCAGACCCAAGTCCCCAGCTATGCCAACCCGCCGACTCTGACCATGGCCGTCACTGCATTCATCAACCGCCTGAGGGAGAAGAAAGGTCCCTCCGAGCAAGACCTCGGCATGGACTTCGGCGTCGGCTCGCAAGTCCCGCTCACTTCATCAGAGGTCACCCCTGGTCGCCGGTTCCTCGACGAGCCTGAGCTCGCACTCGAATACCTCCGCTCTATTTACAGGCCTCTGAAGAGGCACTACGAGTGGTTCCGCCGCACGCAACGCGGGCAGATCAAGCAGTATGGACGCAAGGCGCGGTCGCGCACCGAGGCGTACCGCTGGCGCGGCCGTTCCGCGGAGCATGTCCTGACTAGCGGCATGGACGACTTCCCTCGTGGCCCTCCGCATGCGGGCGAGCTGCATCTGGATCTAATCTCGTGGATGGCGTTCTTCTCACAGACGATGCAGGACATTGCGGAGTTCGTCGGTGAGTTGGATGATGCCACTGCTTTCGAGGAGATTGCAAAGGCGACCATTGACAACATCGATGGTGAGTGCGGGCATCTGGTATACGTTAGAAGCGCGCTGACGATTCATGGTACAAAATAGACCTGCACTGGAGCGAGGAGAATCAGATGTACTGTGACGTCAACGTCAACGACGAAGGTCCGTCTTTGTCTTGCAACTTCATTTTACACAACGCACTGGTTCTGATCTGCCGGGTGCAGACGAGTCCTACCATGTCTGTCACAAAGGCTACCTCTCGCTCTTCCCCTTCCTCCTCTCGCTCCTCCCGCCCAACTCGCCGCACTTGGGCGCGATCCTCGACCTCTTGCGCGACCCGGACCACCTCTGGTCGCCGTACGGCCTTCGCAGTCTCTCTGCGTCGCACCCCGAGTTTGGACAGGGCGAGAACTACTGGAAGGGCCCCATCTGGATTCAGATGAACTACCTCGCGCTCTCTGCGCTGCACAAGGTGCGTTCTTCGTCCCTAGTGATCAGGGAAGCGTGACTGGCTGACGGACTGTTGTGCTATCACGCGCATGGATGGCAGACGTATGCCGCGCAAGAGGGGCCGCACCAGCAGCGCGCGCAGGAGATCTACGCCGAGCTCCGGAAGAACGTTATCGACAACGTACACAAGGTATGTCTGACCGCCAGTACGTTCCATGCGCGTCCGTCCACTTCCGCACCGGTCTCGGCGTGGGAGGGTTAGATAACAGGTGCTCGAAATGCGCATGATGGACGGCATATGAATGTTGATGTGCGAAACTGACCGTGTGTACACCATCACAGGAGTACGTCCGTACGGGATACGTGTGGGAGCAGTACGACCCGCTCACAGGCGAGGGTCGGAGAAGGTACATGGGCCGTTCCCTCTCATCAGTCAATGGCGACGGCGTTGCTGACGACTTGCGTCATTTCAATCTTGAACTTTTGTGTGCAGTCATCCGTTCACGGGATGGACCTCTCTTATTACGCTCAGTAAGTACAATTTGGCAAGCGTTCCTACTTCCCCACTGATTGGTCCTTCCCTCAGTAATCTCAGAGAAGTACTGAGCACAGGGGATTTATCATGGACACGGAGACGGAGAAGGGTGTACTATACTCGACAAAAGCAGGTCATATGCATGTTGCGTCCCATTACTCGTTGAAACATCTTGGACGAGTACTTACACATCCGATACTCAAGCGCATCCTGAGACGCGAGATCAAGAAAGAAGATAGAGAGAAACCGAGCTGGAGTCTAATGGACTACATAGTACATGAGATGAACGGGAATGCGATAATCGAAAAGGTACACTGAACTTGAATCATGAAGGGAGACTGCGGCTCAGCCGAAGCAGAGTCATGTCAGGTCACGGTCGTTCGTTACAGAGAACGAAGGAGACGATAACAGTAGAGACCGAGAGCGAGCATCGAGGACGCGATGGATGGACGACGAAAAACGAGCATGTGCAGAGGAGAACATGAACGTAGACACGTAGACGGTCATAAAAACGTATACGAAGAAAGAAAGATGCAGCGAGGTATGTCCCGCTGAGTGGTGGTGATGGTGATGGTGGTGAACCGTGACGGCGACGGATGGTCCAGGTTCATGCATATGAGCGCGTGTGTACGTCAAAGAAGTATGGATGCGAATGTGGGATTGGTATGTGCTATGCGATGCAATGCTAATGGGAGTAGTCCCGTGTGAGGTGAGGGGGTGAGGGAGATGCGGTGTGGTCGGGGCTCGAGAGAACCAACGATAAAACGAGGGAGTGCCATGACAGCTGTCAGCTTATATACAGACTATAGCAATGGTCCATCAGAGTTGACTAAGCTTCAATATCTCCTCCGGGTCAAAGTGCAATGAGTCGAAATGTAGCGAGTCGAGACGCATCTCGAGCTCGTCGTCGTCCGTCTCCCGTATTGTCTCGCTCATATGTGAGCCAGACGATGGTCGGGACGCGAGCTCTGCCGCGGTCGCAGCCGTGGACGTGGAGGTGCGCGAGGATGATGACGAGAGGATGCCTGCCGAATCCATGGATTTTGCACGCAAGGGAGAGAACATGTCGTTGGCGATTTCCTGTGGTTGTGCGGAGGTCTAGCAAGTAGCATATAGTCAACCCTACGCTACAAGGTTGAGCTTTGGTGGGGAATGAAATTGACACTTACATCAGACGGTGATGACGCCGAGCTTCCCCCTAGCGTGAAGATCTTTTGTAGCTCGAGTACAGACAGGCGTCGACGGAAGGATTTGCGTTTTGAAAGAGTGGGTTTGGCTGATCCCTCCAGTTCTGGCGGTTCGGCGAGTAGTGTAGAGGACTTGGTTGACGTTGCTACACAGTCTTCGAGGGGCGGCCCAGGAGAGGTATCCAGGTTGGGGGGAGCGATGGACTCAACGGGTGACATGGGGCGGGTGGGTGGTGCAGACTCCGTTGCAACAAGGGTAGGAGAAGTCGGGGACATCAGTTCGTCGGCGGAAGGAGTTGCAGGTCGACTGCCCTGGTTCTCCTTGAATGAATTGAAGAGCTGCCCGAGGGTAAGGGACCTCCGTCTCGAGATGGACGGAGACGTCGGTCTTGGAGTGCCCAGCTCTTGCTGGCAAGAACGTCTCGTCGGGAGCGTCGCAGCGGCCTGTGATTCGGATTCAGCATGCCGCGGGTGTTCGCTCACCGATGCTCTCCGCTGAGCCTTGCCGCCACCGACATTGAGCCCGATGGAGCGCAACGCCTGGCTCGCGCGGGCACGGAATGTGTTCGACTTCTTCATCTTGCGTCCGTCGCCCACGTCCGACATGCCCTCGTTCCGGCGGACCTTGACAACCTCTACGATTTCCTCGTCAAATCTGCGGACGCCGCCTCGTGCACGGATGTCTGTCAGCCCCTCCTCCTCCATGTCAGCATCTACGCCTGTGAGCTTCATGAAGCTGCTCCGGCGCGGCATGACGATGGTTTCTTGTGACTCGTTTGTGTAAGTGCGGCTGAAAGTGGGCGCACGGTTGTCTGTCTGTTGACAGAGGCGCAGGGCGACGTCGAGAGCGTCCATGTCAGGGCTGGTACGCAGGCCATTCTTGGCCGCCTGTGTTGCGTCAAAGTAGCACCATGGTGGGTTGTGGTCCTGCTCTTCCTCAGGGGGAATGACGAAGACGTTGGGCATTTGCTGCATGGCGAATTCCTGGGACGGGGGAGGGACGAGAGAGCCGAATGCGAGGGATGTTGAAGGAGGGACGAAAGTGAGTGTGGGTGCCATGGAAGGCGGTCGTTAGAAGGAATGACAACGGGGCCCAAGATGGACGGTGGCGTTGCCTCGGGCGCTGCTTGCAGACGGTGCACGGACGGACGCACTGGCACGCAGACGCTCGTCATGTTCGACTCGGACGCGACGGACGAGCGCGACACCGTCACGTCAGCCGTGGGCACGGGTGACTAAGCATTCATAGTAGCATCTCTAAGTATAGGCTCTACCTAATTCATGGCACTCGTAACTACTCTACACCTTTCTCTGTAGCAGCAGACTGGTCCTTTTTGTCCGCCTCCGCCCGCGACGGCGGTTCTGTCAACAGCACTGCGCTGTCCTGGAGTGCAAACTTCGACTTGCTCCGAATGTATGACCCGTATCTCTGCACAGACAATCAGCAGTGCCCCTGCCACTCGCCACTGGCACAGGCGAAGACATGACGTACGTAGAATAGGAAGGGAACCGGCATGCAAGCAGCCGCCAAGAATCCGAATACGCTGCACGCCCAGGAGTCGCCCAGGTTCCCGTACAATGCTGGGCTGATCAGCGGGAATATCGCCGCGACCACCGATCGGGTGACCACGGTGGAGGCAATCGCACTTGCACAGTAGATTGAGTAGGTGTCCATGAGATACTGCGTCAGGCCTTGCATGATGATCGCGCAAGAGAATCCAAACGGCACGCCCGCAAGCACCGGCACAATCCAATGAATGGGTGGGTCGCTTGTCCTGTGTGGAATACTCAGGTCTCTGCACCGAAGTAGAAATGTGAGACATACTCACCAAGCGAACCAGAAGAGGCTGATGGGCAGGAAGATTCCTCCGACCATAGGCAAATACAGTCGCCTGAAAATGCTCTGTTTGGGTCGTTCATCATTGCCTGAATTACGCACTTACGCTTCAGGTACAGTCATGCCATTATTGCGATCCATGGCCCTCCAGTACAGCCTGTTCTGTACTGGGGCCAGCGAAAGACCCAACAAGTTTCCTACTCCTATTCCAAGGAATGCGAGACCTCCTTCTCCTTCTGAGAAATGTCGGTGTTGCTGGAACACGATGGGGTATGCCGCAAAGAAAGCGTATAAGGTTGCGTATGCGATAGCTATGTAGATGGCCAGGAGCAACACGATAGGCTCGGTGATTAAGAAATCTAATGCACCCGTAAGTGTCAGGAATGCGAAGTCCTCTTCTGAGTCGGGGCATAGCACCTACAGAATGGGCGTCCCATATCCCGCTTCAAGATGCTGGCGAAAGACTGGGAACGATTGATGTCGTGCTTCGAGATATATATAATCTCTCCCCCACTTGACTTTGTCAGCTTGCGTGCTCGCCTCCGGAGGAGCACAGGGCCAAACTACAGAAAGACACTCAAACTAAGCCACACTGACCTTCTGATATATGCGAGGCGGAACGAGGCAAGGAAGTAGCATGCTCACAGTCTCCGGCGTGATGAACATACACGCCAGTGCGTTCAGCGCCGACACGATGAACATGATCCAGAAGGTGAAACGCCATCCGAGGCGCGACTGGGATACCCACCCGCCGACGATAGGTCCAAGTACTATATAATCCGTTATTCAGCGAGGGGCAAATCAGAAGCAACAATGATGGTTGAGCGTACCTGGACCCATCCAAGGCGCCGTTCCGTATAGAGAGGAAGCAAAGCCGCGTTCCCTCGCGATCCACATGTCGCTCAAGGCGCCACCAGCATTTGTGAGTGCTGTCAGGCATTGTCAGCCATGCATGAATGCGGAGAGGCTGCCTTCCCTCCACTTACGCGCTGAGCCAAAGGTACCAGCAAGCAGTCGAGTGACAAGGACGGTGGGTGCATTATGCCCCAACGCACCGCCAAGATGGAACAAGGTGAAAATTGAGCCCGTCACGACAAAAACTATCCGCTGTGAGGGTAGGGATAGTGCCCCTGCATCAGTTGACCTGACCAGGGGAGCATACACTGAGCAGAGTTTATTACCCGGCCATACATCTCTCCCAGAGGAGCAAAGACGAGCGGTCCAAGGCCGAACCCAAGGACATATAGAGACACGCCGAGGATGGTGAGCACCTGTGACATGTGCAGCTCCTCGCCCATCCGCGCGAGCCCACCCGAGTAGGCACTGCTGCAGAAGGAAACTGAGAAAGTCGAAGTTGCGAGCTACAACACAAAAACATAACGTCAATCAGCGAAGGTTCCGAGGCGTTGGATATCGTTCTGGTCGAACCTGCGCGGTAATTGCCCATTTTCGCGTGCTGGACCAGTTGTACGGATTCTCTGCGTCGCCAAGGTCCCAGTCGACTACATATGGGTCCGCGTGGGTCCCCGGCCAGTATACCTGGGGTTAATGTTCACGCTGTTCTCCTGCCAAGAATGCACAGGTTGGTTTGACGATGTCAAGAACCTTGGCGATGGCTTGGCGTTAGTATGTTGTATACGGGATCCGGTTTCTTCGTCCGTAGCGTGAAGGGTCGTCTGTTGCGACATTGGAACCGATGTCGCCATTGCGTAATTTCAACGTTATCGGGCAGAACCTGGCTAGAGGACGCGGTGAGAGCCGCCCGGGGATCCGGGTAAAGTGATACATCGCTACTACTTATATATCGGAAAGCGAGCGTTGAGAAACTTGAGAAAATACGGACGCTCACTGTACAGATAACCCTCGGCTTGTTCGGCACATCGGACCCTATCGGACTTCGGCATCTAGATGTGCCGGTTATGCCGCAGTGCTGTCACTGAGCTCATGTTCAATGTCGTATGGGTCACAGTCTGTGATTCTAGTACGCAGACAGTATATGTCTATGGATGCGCGCAAGGACGTTCATATTACCTTACGGGGAGACGGGATATTTTCTGTGCATCGTGCAAGCACAATCCGATGCAGCAGATGGCGATACTGGCTAGGAAGGAGTAGTGGTGGATTCGCTAAGTGGTACATGAAAGCGGTACGCATGGACGCGTGTGCGTAACATGTCAAGTTCTAAATGCATATGACAGATCAGCGGCGCTCAGCATGGCATCCAGCTGCAAACCTACACAAGTGCGTTGTAACTTTCAGCAGCACTCGCTCTTCCTAAACCAAGTCTATCATCGACCGCCTCCACTGCGACGTCAACTCGTCCACCTTGAGGATGACCCCCGCTGCTGCAGCTCTGAGGCGCACCTCCTGTGCGCCACCTCCTCCGAGGACTCTCGCGCCGTCCTCCAAGCTACCGAACACCTTTCCGGCCCATTCGCCCGTTCCAAGAAGGAGCGCAGTGTGCTCCAGACCAAGTGATCGTCCGCCATCCGAGTCAAGACAGCCGTCCAACACCACGAGAGCAAGTTCGAGCGCTGCGGTGAGCACCGCTGCTTCCTTGGTCTTCTGCGAGTCCCCGGGCCCCGTGCCAGAGCCATCGTCTGCATCCTCGTCAACGCTCTCTCCACGAGAGACGGGGCGCGTCCCGAGCGTTAACGCAAGCTCGAGGGCATCGGGAGCGATGACATGCAGCCACTCCCGCGCATTTCGCGCTGCATGTGCGAGCACCCCCAGAGTCTCGAGCATGCGCCCAAGGACGAGTGCACTGAGTACAAGACCCGAGCCCGCGCCGCGGTACCGATGCAGTGGCGGCTGGTGCGCGGTGCGCTCCTCTCGCGCCTGCTCGTCCCGGAGGAAGGTCCAGAAGCGATGGATCAGCGGGCAGATGAAGAATTCCGCTGCGACCTCAGAGAAGGTCATGAGCTTGGGATGACGCGAGCCTGCTTGCGTGAGCTGCTGCAGGAGTGCGGCGCGGGCGGACGAGGAGGATTGTGGTGGGAGCTCGGCGATTTTGGATGACGGCCGGACGCGCAGGTTGCGCTCACGGACGACTTCTGGGAGTTTTTCTTCGGTGGCGGCTTTGCCCTTCTCGACGGCGAGCCGGCTGATATCTTCTAACAGGAGCTGCACCGGGTTGTTCGAGTTGACATGATCGCCAATGGTGATGTACTTCTGATGAAGTGCAGGCGGGAGTTGCTTGCTCGGGAAAGAGGTTTTGTTTACTGGTAAGGTCTTGCGGCCGAGGAGGTCGGGAAGAGGAAGAGATGCCAACTCTCGAGCACCAAGTGCAAGCGCGTTGAGCATTACAAAGCGCTGGTCTGTTGAGTATTGGTTCGTGAAAAATTGCTCGATGATGGTTCTGTAGGTTGGATAGTATGAGCAATCATTCTCTCTCCATGAGCGGCGTTCACACTCACTGGGGAGATTTTCTCGGACAACAGGCCACAAGGGCATTCAGAGCAGCCTGGCGCTTTTGGTCGAAGTCATCTAAGTCGTAGTTGTCTTGCAGACCAATGAAGCCGTACACCAGGTTGACAGCATTCTCCTCTATATAGACCAATCTTAGTTGGATTGCCCCAGCACTGTGGAGATTGGTCACATACCAAGCTCAGTACCATAGCCACTTTTGCGCCTGATCAGCTCTTCCGCCACGTCCAACGCAACCTCAATCTTTGTTGCGGTATCCTGCTCGTTTCCACCTTGGAGTCCGCCGCCGCTGCTTCGTACCATCTCCCCAAGCTGGGCGAGATACACCGGCCGAGGGACCTTCTTAACACCTACACCTAATGTGGGGTCCCGCTCTATCTCCTCGAGCTCGGACGGTGTCGGCGAGGTTGAACGAGAAGAGGCGGGAGACGCGTAGCCTGTGAGCGAGTCATCTGAATCATATCCTGATGGTGGAAGCTCAACAGCAGCCTTGCCCAGAGGTGGAGTCACCGGGGAAGCATAGGTACCAGGAGCCTGCGATGCAGTAAGGGCGATATCTTGCGGCTCTTCTACGACTAGTTCTTCCGCGTCAGCGTCGGATGTCTTAAGAAGTTCTCTGAGTCGCCTGCACCAAAGTCTGCCCTGGTCTTCACCTTCCCATTCACCGAAGTCCAGCGCCTTTCCCGCGGCGTTCGCAACTTCTTCGGCCACGAGCATCCCACATCTCCGCACGGATGGATCCAGATGGGATATGTAGGTTGAGATCGACCGGATGAAGGGCGGCGAGAGAGCAAGTTCGTGGGCTGGAGTTGGGGCAGGAAAGTGGTTGATTGTGAGCAGGAGAAGAGAGGTCAGATCTAGGGCCATCCTCAGTACTGTGCCCACATGTATCACGCAAACCATGCCTCACAGCGGTGTTGGGAAAGGAGCGAATGTCGTACGTGATCCGAGTCAGTCCAAAGGTCAATAACCTTCGCTAAGAGGATATCCAAACCTATGGCGAGGTAGTGAGTTATCCACGTCGTGAAATCGCATGGATACATCTGAACAATCATACCTTCTCGGCTTCTGCTGCTACCCTTCTGCGCGCCAGCGGCCCAGCACGCGAAGATTCGTGCGTACCCTTCGTCCCAGTGACGTCCTAGAGCCACCGCGCTGAAGCAGTTCGAAAGTTCTTCGTTCTCCTTGTTGAGGGGGCCAACCAGCATCATTAGCAGGTTCGCCTCGCGTTTGACCAACCCCCTGGCATTCGAAGCGGGATAAAACGCGTCTTTCGGAGTTGTCAATGACGAGAACAACGATGTCAATACGGTTCGCAAATTTTGTGAAGACGGTAGATTTTTGAATAGCTCGTTCCAGACAGCAGCATACATTTGTCCGTCAGGGGAAGCGAAGTGGATTCGGATGGTCGGTAGGGTGCTCTGGAAGAATGAGGGCTGTGCGGGGGATACAGGGATAGATGGCGGGAAGACTCCGACATTGGCGAGTTTGGACAGCAGGTATGCTATGGAAGATACGCTCTCTGTGTGCACGGTTAGAAAGTGGCAGCATGAGAGCACAACCAAAGCTGACCTCGAGACTTTTGCCCTGAAATTCTGTAGATCAGATTCTCCATGCGCACACTCACATCGTTGAAGTAGGTCCCTTGTTCTAGAACCACTGGGATATCGGATTGTCCAGCCATGTAGTTCGCCACCTTGACCGGTATGGCGATGACATTTCGTACGCAATCTTCCCAGGATACAGAATGCCTTCCAATTGTCGGAGACCCGCCGTGGATGGGAAACAAGACGGAATGCAGCACATCGATGGGGTACGCCTTGCAAAGTTTACCAAGCAGACGGACTGAGTAATCTCTGAATGGCATAGATAGTATAGTGGAATATGCATACAACGCTACCTGACCGGCAGCAGGGGATGCGAAGGATATGGCGTCAGGACAGAAGTATTGTTCCACGAGTTCGTATTTGCGTTCCTGCAGGAGAATCGACTCCCAGCCTGGGATGACATGCTCTAGTAATGCCCTTTGGAGAGATGGAATGTGCCGAGGAAGGTCAAAGCCTATGTGCGAGTTATCGTACTTCCTGAACGCTGGAGGTAGTAGACCGATGCAAGCGAGGGGTGCGGCCAATAATGGGAGCAGCGTTGGGAGATCCGGAATGGGAGATTGCAGACGGGTGATCGTATCCCGGATCTGCGCGAGAGCAGCATCCGCGTACTCTGCAGACATTGTGTCGCGTGGAACTATCGCAGGTGGTTAGTTAGACGCGTCCAGTGATGGTCGTAGTACGGAGACAAGGGAACACTGCTCGCGCCGGCCCTCATGATCGCGAACCTTGCCGCGACCGCGCGTGCCCGTGAGGGCTTAGCGCTAGCGGGCTTCGCGCATCTGACCTCATTCACCTTGTTAGCTCGCTCCAAGCCTCCAACGACCACGACGAGTATTACGACATGTCTGACAACTTCGCTGTTGCTGCAACGTCTCAAGCACACGATGCAGACATTGAGTTCTTCGTACGCCGAGGCATGACGAAAGGCTATCAGCTGCTTTCTCTCCTCACGCCTCCTCTCTATGCTGTCTTCGCGGTGACGCGTTATGGCCGTTCGCACCTGAACGTGAATCGCTTGCTACGCGCGACATGGATGGGAGGGTCTCTTGGTATGTCCTTATGTGCATGAACCGTGAGCGCGAGTTGACGCGCTTCTGCAATAGGTATTGTTGGTGGTGGGGGCTTCGAATATGCCCGGTCGGCCTACTCAAACCCGGAGAAAGTGCGAATAAGGCGGTTCAGGACGGCATATGATGTGCGTACTCCTATCTCCTACATTGAATGACAACATAAACCATACCTATTCCTACCTCTCTAGACATCATCAATTCGTGCGGACGACCATTCAACCATCGGTGGTATCCTGTTTGCGGTGATAATGCCCGCGTTGTTCTGGAAGCGTGCAAATAGCATCAATTGTGAGTGCCCCCGCGTTTTAACATTGCACGGCTTTGTCCTGAAACTTGTCTCTAATAGTGATCCTTGGGGGAGCTGGTATCGGCTCCGCGGTTGGTCTCATTGCACACCATGCAAGGACGGTGACAGGCGATCCCGCGCCGGCAATCCGTGTCCCTGAGGTACCTTCAGCAACGGAGTCCCCACACTGAAAGAACACATCGCACACTCTCCGATGGACTCGTTCTGTGAGATCATTGTACCATACGCAATTCTTATTTCTTCACTTTGCTCTCGTTAACCCTAAACGAAAGACGCTACAAACTGTATAACATCTCCGCCGCGATACAGTGTGACAAGAAGACTGCAGTCCCTGGAGCTAGCATCCGCTCACTTCCTCCCTTCATCTTTCAGACGCCCATCCACAACAGGCGAAATAACAGCTAGGTCTTCTTCCGCACCAGTGAGCTCCTCACGTTCACTAGGCTTTACACCATTGTCCTCTGAGCTCTTCGCCTCATTCCTTCCCCTACGCATCTTTGCGCCGTCGAAGCAGTCCACATCGCTCATGTGTTCCCGTCCGGAGATGCGTAAGTTGTCGCGATAGTGTCCGCGGGACCAACGTAGCGCAACTCCCGCAACACGCCGCCACATGTCCCCGATGGCACGCCCGGGACTCATGGAGCGCGTGCTGGATCCTCCGATGGACCTTGCGGGGCTCTTCGATCGTGTAGCCGCGAGCCTGTCCTTCGACTTCGAACGTGGTTCACGAGATGCGTGCGACCGCCGCGCCTTCTCACGGGATACTACGTTGCTCGTTTCCCCGGGGTCAAGGAGCTTGACATGGTGCGTTGACGCTATTCGCGAGAGGCGGTTGATGAACCGGCATCCTGTTCGAGAAGTATTGAGCTCTCCCGACAAGCTTCCACTTCATCCAGACACCCACCGAGCAGATACTTGCGCACGATCGCGCTTGTGAGCTGTCCGCTCTCGTCGTCGACCAGATACTTGTTGCCCTTGAGTGGCAGGAATCCGTCGTGGCCTTGCGCCATGTATTCTCGCGTGACGATCTTGTACGTCTTACCCCCCTTGACGCGTTTGATGGGCTCAGCGTCCACGAGCCCAGCCGCCGGTTGCGCCATGCTGTTCACGGTGGCCTGCAAGAGGTTTGACATCGATGATGATGCCGATCCTGTGCTCGGTCGCGGGGAGGTGGTGTCACTTTGTGTCGGGGTATTCGTTCCAGAGTTCGCGGTACTGCCTCCAGACGGTTCTTGCAGGAGCCACACACCGAGTACGCGCTGCCCCGGTGGCTTGCGGGAGTCCCAGGAGACGCGGAAGCCAGAAATCACGGGGAACCGACTACAGTAGAACAGCAAGCGATCAGGCGAGCTCAAGCGCGAATATGAGGGGCAGTCACTGACCCTTCTTGAGCGGGCCACGTCTCGAGCGATGCCTCGAGGGCCGCCCATAGTGTCTCTCCATCAAGTTCCAAGACAACTATGGGGTCTTCGAAGGGCAAGATCTCGAGAATGTCACCCAATGTGATCAGACCTGAGACCCAGCTGACTGCTTGAGCAACCATTCGCAGTAAAAAGCTACTTGTACCTACCCGGGCCGTAAACCGAGTCTCCACGTAGTGTGCCTGCGCAGATGAACACACCATCAGCTCCGCCTCCAGTTTCTAGGCACAAGGCGTCGTCGTATGCGTGACGGAGAACGTCAGCGAACCAGTTCGCTGCGGCAGTCTGGGAACATCACTCAGTTCCAACGTTCCTGTGTGTCCTGCCCAAGGTCACTGACCTCCTGCACACGAACGAGAGAGGACCGGAGATCGAGTTCGACTGACGACTTGCACACAGGAGCTTTCAGAGCCGATGAAACGGATGATAGGAGTGACTCCAGAAGCTTTGCCACTCTCTCGCTCTTCTTCGAACCAGGCTTTGTCTCGTGATGCTTGCCTGGTGAAGGTACTGC
Source organism: Fomes fomentarius (assembly GCA_022606135.1). NCBI lineage: Eukaryota > Fungi > Basidiomycota > Agaricomycetes > Polyporales > Polyporaceae > Fomes > Fomes fomentarius. The sequence continues at coordinate 1,813,757 of JABYQN010000001.1, forward strand.
GTTACCACTGCCATTCCAATTGCTGCTCGAGTAACGTACCTCTGATCGAACGAATGACCTTCCTACGAACGCTACCTTCTGCCGTGTCTGCTAGTTCCAGGATTACTTCGCTGAGATCACGGAAGTCGGTGCCACTCTTGATGACAAGTACGTCGCCCTGGTCTTGCTCAGCCCCCAGCACCTCCTGTTTGAGGTCGTAGCCCTCCCACGAGGTCATACCCTTGGAGATGTAGTACAGGTGATCATGCCCGCCGAAGATGAGGTCTGCGCCATGAATATTGGCGATCGGATTCTTTTCTTGTGCAGAAGGAGATAGGGCGTTCACTCGTTTGGCGAGGGCGATGTCCTAAATAGGTGAGTCAAAAGAAATGTCTTCCTCATGATCATAGCTCACGTTTGGTACTCTGCAACAGTTGTGCGTGTTCACCGCTCAGCTATATGTTGGGGTGCCGCTTCACGCACCTTGCATGAGTCAATGCGATGATGATATCGCACTTATGTTCGCCTTGAGGATCCCGTAGCCTTTTCGACAGGTCTATTGCCACTTCCGCCATATCCCTGTACTTGAAATTCGAAGGCCAGGTGGAGACTGTAGCGATCCATTCTCTGCATTACAAGTGTCAAGCTGTCCCGCTCCAATTATCAGCCATACAGGAATCTGAACATACTTCTCTACTAGGCCTATGACTCCAACACGCACCCCGGCGCGCTCGAAGACATCGAATTCGAGTAGATGTTCTGGAACGCCGGAAGTCTCGGTATCGATGATGTTACTGAGGATCCATGGCTTACTCCTAGAAGTCAACCCTTGTAGGACTTGAGCGTCGGATAAGTACTCACAAAGTTGGTGTCTTGTATGAGCTTCGATAGGTGTGGATAACCTAAACAATATAAGTCCGGCATTCGCCTTCAAGGGAGATAATCTCCTGTTACCAAAGTCAAAGTCGTGGTTCCCTGCATATAGCGATCCCATGTGAGCTCGCTGATGGGCCCAACTACGGCGGTACGCACCTGTTAACGAGATGTCCGGACCGATTGCGTTCATTACGGGGACCATGTGGCTTCCTCTTGTAACAGAGCTCTCAACAGAGGGGCTGAAGACATCACCAGAGAACAGTACAAGTCCATCGCGCTTTCCGTCAGGTCGTTCCGGCCATTTCTCTCTGACATCGTCGAGCATGGCAGCCCACTGGGTAACATCTATCGTCTCCGGGGACTTGGAACTGAGCTTGAACGGCTGGACGCGGTAGACATCGTTGAAGTGGGCGATTTTCAGAGTGGACATGTTCCGCTTGTATGCTGTCAGATAACCGAGCGATGGGACTGATGGGCTGAAGGAAGGAAATGAGGTCTATATAATGGACGGCGGTGTGGCCGGAAGACAGGGCCGCGCCCCTGTGCGCCTCGACGCGACGCGCTCGAGCGTCTACCGCGCAGAGCCGTTTCGGCCCAAATTGGGCAGGGCGTTCACCGTCACCTCGACCTCCACGACTTCAGCAGCAGCGTCATCATTGGCTCTTTTGCTTCTAAGGCTCTAACGCGCTCAGTATGTCTGGTGTGGTTTCCCGCTTCAAGGCGACCTCAGGTCGCGTCCATCTCTTCAACCTCTCTCCCGCCCCTGGCTCAACGTCAACGGTATGACTGGTTCATCTTGCGCGGTGTTTCTCTAAAGCTTGGTTTCTAGCAAAAACGTCTGGGTCGCGGGCGGAGCTCTGGTCTTGGAAAGACCTCTGGACGGGGTCACAAGGGTCAGAAGGCACGCGCAGGGAATGGCAAGCCAAAGGCTGGGTTTGAAGGAGGTCAGACACCCATCGTCAAACTCATCCCAAAGAGAGGTTTTGTAAACCAGTGAGTCACAAGAACGAAATTATGTTCCCTGCCTTGACCATATGCATCAGGAACGCGAAGACATATGCGCCTGTCAATCTTGACCGCATTCAACATTGGATAGACCAGGGCCGTCTCACGTCGTCCCCCGATAAACCCATCACTGCGCGGGAGTTGCTGCTGAGCGGCTGCATTCATCAAGTACATGACGGAATAAAGTTGCTTGGGAGCGTACGTATGCCATGTTTCTATCTGGTATAGAGTGCGTAACGTTCGCCTTTCAGGGTGCTGAACACTTGAAGACTGCCATTCATATCACCCCTTCGCGTGCTTCGCAAAGTGCCATTCGTGCTGTTGAGAAGAAAGGCGGCACTGTCTTTTGCAAATATTACAACGAGCTCGCCTTGCGGGATAGCGTTAAGGGGAACACAGAGCGCACGCAAGCAGCACCTACACGAAAGAACGATATCCGTATGTCACTCTCCCAAACCTGCTGAACCCTTCTAACCTTATCACAGTCTGGTATACCTCGTGGAGGAACCGGGGATACTTGTCCACCACTGCGTTGTCCAAGATGCCTGTGGTCGAGGAGCGTTGGAAGGAGCTCTCCAAGCAGCTCACGACCTTCAAGGCTCAGGAGTATGACAAGGCGAAGTAGATGCTAACCTACATATCACCTTATTGGCCCACTTTAATACCTACCCCCGCATGACATGGCAAACGAATGCTCGTGCCTTCCGCACTTACTCCCGAGGACACACTCCAATCGCGCGCACAGGTGGTGTTCCAGCTACTGCGAATCGTCGGAACTGCCGTCTGAGTGTAATGGTCGATACGTCGTGGCTTCCGTGATCGGTGATGGCTTGTTTGAGTGGGGCCTCTGTCGTGTACATGGGCTGAAAGCCCGGGACTATAGGTACTCGTCTGCCCTAAAATGTCTGCGAGTGCTGCTGGGACGCTTCCGAGGGACCACTGGGAGAATTATGCGCCCATGAGCACGACTGAGAGCCAAGAGGACAGGACATCTGGTGCTAGTTCTCTTCGCCACTCCTGACCGCTCTGATAAACTCCCCAATACACGAAACCAAGAAGGATCGGGAGCAGTCGCAGCTCGGGTCTACCATCGTTGCACATGTAGGGGATATTAAGTACGACTGTGTCCAAAAATACTACGTTCCCGGCGTCCAGACATGTACTTCCATGCGTTCAGCGTTTATCCTGTTCAGTGAATTGAAGGTGGCAGTCAGTGACGCGGTACATTGTCTTGTTCACCGGGTGACGGAACTTGTGAGCATTGCGTTCTAGTGGTATCCCCTATCTTTTCAACCGCTGAGCGAAGACCGCAACAGGCATAGGCGAGCACGCCGTCAGAATGGGGAAGACGTGGGTGCGCTCACACCGTGGAACTGAGATGCATGTGCACCGCTTATAAAGCGTACTATAGTTATAACGAACCCTGGCAAGGTGAGTCATCGTACTTGACCTTGAGGAGAGCGCACTGATAGAAGATCCCGACTTACCGGGAGAACGAGGGGAGGGAGCACTAAAGCCATGTACATAGTTCTGCACTGTCACTGCAAGCCCTGCGGAACTGTGTCGAGATGATGTACCCATTATGTATGTAGTATCACGGACTCAACACCTCACGGTATCATTTTCAGGTACAGATGAACGCATCCTCAATGAGAAACCCACGACAAAGTGTCAGAAGATGACTCGTGAAGACCACGATCTATCAAGGGTGTTTCCAGTATGAGCGGTGGGAATACAAGACGCAATACTGTGCGAAGTGCCGCACTCACCGACCTGCAGATTCGCGACTTCAAGTGACTTGGAACCGATTTGAATTCGGTCTCATTCTGACTTGTGAGTGCACTGACAGAAGGCCGGCAAAATGTGTCCAAGAGAGTTGGCGCTGGCATGATACAGTGCTTCCAAGGCCCAGTGTGCCATTGTTCGGTCTGCTCGACCGCGATGCTTATTAGAAATGACCCGTCGGACAGGGAACGTAGGTAGATTGCTGAAGAGTCAGCTGAGACCAATAGCATCGGTGAAGGCTTACACAGTCAGATGAGGCGAATACCAGTCCAGTGGAGTGTTTCGATGAATCGCGACTAACGAACGCTCGGATGTTGCCTAATGTACGATGTTTTGTCGTCACTGCATGCAAACTTTCGTGTTTGATACACTCGCGCAGTACATAAACGATACATTCTGCATGAGGGACCAGTCAGCTCCAATGCACAAGGCGACATTTTCGGAGAGAACAAGCAAACCTTGTATCACAACAATATGACAAAATTGTTTCTGTCTCCATGACGGAATACGGTCTTCTTCTGATATAGTTTGTGGTCCTCATGAGTCACAGCGGCGGCATCCCGTGTGCGCCGGAAAAGCCAATATGCCATCTTTCCACCTTCTTTCCACCGGCTGCGGATCTGCTCGAGTCCAACGACCTTCATGAGCCCCTCAAAATGCTCAGGGGTCATGTATCTAGAGTTCAAGATACAGGGTAGCGGGAGCTATCTACAATGTAAGAATTGCGCGGGAGCTGAATTTTTCACGAAGTACCCACCGCGACGAATAGCAGACCACCTGGGTGCAGCATGGTATGCGCTAAGTGGAGCATTTGTCCTGTGACAACAAATTACTCAATGGTGTGGCGACATACTACAGCAATTACTCACCTCGATCGTTGGGGTTAGGAGGAAAGTTAAGAACGAGGCTCAGGCTAATCACGTCCCACTTCTCCCGGTGTTCTTCGGGGTCCATGAGGAGAAAGTCCTGCTCGACAATTGACGGGTGCTGAGAGTGGAGGTCGATCGGCATCACGTCTATCCACGACTGGCACGGAGCGTAGTTGTCATATTTGAGAGCACCAACTTCCAACAGGCTGCGGGTATAGAGTTTACCGACAGGATCCAATGGGCCGTACGCACAGTTCACTCACCGCAACCGGGTACCCGACGCCTCGGTCTCTTTCGGTAGGCCAAGCTCACGCATCCATGCAATAAGGACTTTCTCGCTTCCGCCGCCTCTGTCTTTGCCCTGTCCGATTGTGGACATACGTTGGTAGGTGGCCAAACCCCCCAGCTGCTCTATCTCCTGATCGACGGTCGCCAACTCGGACTCAGCTGACGCGACATCCTTGTTGCTGTTGCTGTCCTGTATAAGATGCTGGAGTTGAGCCTGACGTTTCAAGAGGACGTGGAAGCGTCGGATAACAGTTCTCGTTGCCTGTGGGCGGCCGGAGGAGCGCGAGCTTGAAGGATGCGAAGCTGAGTGGTCAGGTGGCGCGCTGGACGTCACTGGGGCTTTGCGCTTGTGCTTCCGTGTCTTGGGCATAGAATCAGACTCATGGGTGTCGCAGCATGGAAATAGACAAGAAGACGGCCGCCGGAGTCGCGAGAGATGTGTGGACAGACAAGGACGACAAGGAGACTCTCGCATTTCGACGCCACAATGGTCCGGCTCGGAGCGCCGGTCCGGTTCTTGTACCTGGAATCAGTTCTGTCGATCTTTGGTTAAGTTCATTTTCAACCTCATCCATCCACCTTATGTCCTCTTTCCACGGCTATGTCGCTCTGCCGGCGAAGTGAAGTGGGAAAACAATCGCTTATGTCCTATCAGCGACACAGACATCTCTGGGAAGGTTCCAGTGTGGCCCTGGAGGTCGTCTGACAGCTTCTCTGCCATCTTAACACCACCTTGCGAGCGTTGTGATCTTCGTCGCAGTAGCACCGGCCCTCGCTCGCTCTTATGAACGTACCTCTCGTAAAAAAAATCCAAGGACACTTTTGCCTTTTCTGATTCTGAAAGTGCAACGGCGTGCGACGATGTCTTGTCCAGACAGGCAACGCCAGACCAGCATTCCGTCACTTCACCGACGCGGGCCCAGGGTTACCCCATCGTGGATGCAGTCAGCCTGTCCAAGCACGCCCATGTTCGTCACTCCCTCGACGCGTGTACACGGGAACCGATCGCTTACTAGCAGGCACGGGTCGCCCGTCGTCTCTAACTGCGTATAAAGCGAGCAGGTAGTCCATCACTCATCCTGAAGCACTCATGGCTGCTTCTCCCGTGGACATACTCGTCATCGCCTTCTCTGGGCTGTTCATCCTTTGGCTATGGACACGGGGGCGGAAGGCGAACCGCCTGCCTCATCCTCCAGGCCCTCGCGGCCTGCCATTCATTAGCAACTTGCTTGACCTGCCCGATCCCCGGGGCTTTCCTTGGGAGGCATATCGCGACTGGAGCCGCCACTATGGTGAGTCATGGATAACTTGTTGACCAGCAAGAAGCACGCTTGACTTCTTCCCGATGATCCTCTCTCAGACTCCGACATCGTTCGTCTCTCTGCATTGGGCACGAACTTCGTGATCGCCAACTCCTTGGAGGCCACGAGCGAGTTGCTCGAGAGGCGCTCTGGGATCTACTCCGACAGGTAGCGCTGCCCTTCTCCTGAGGCGACCTCCCCCCCGCTGACTTGTCGCTCACCAGACCAAGGATGATCATGCTGAGTGAATTGTGGGTGCAATCACACACTAATCTCTGCTTCTAGCCTTATCGTCTGAATGCTCGGTTGCAGATGTGGTTTTGGGTGGGGAATGGCATTCATGCCGTACGGCGATCCATGGAGAGATTCGCGTAGAATGGCCCACCACGTATTCGCCGCCGGTCCCGCCAAGCGGTTCCGGCCGAACGAGCAGAGGTCGACGAACCAGTTCCTGGTCAACATGCACCGGCAGCCGGAGAACATGATGGACAACCTGCGCCAGTGCGTATTCGAGGCTCGCCCACTCTCACGTTCGCGCTGTGCCGACGGTCCGCATGAGTCGCTAATGTCTTGCTCAGCTTGGCTGGTTCCACTATTATGTCGAGTGCATATGATATTGACGTCAAGTCCCTACACGACCCATACATTCTCATCGCCGAGGCCGCTGCGGAGTCCATCTCGGAAACCACCAACGCCGGGTCCTATTTGGTCGATGTGTTGCCATTGTGTAAGTCCCCGTGACTTCTTCTGAGGCTGCGTCGCTGACTACTTTCGAAGTAAAATATGTTCCGCACTGGGTCCCTGGTGCCGGCTTCCAGAGGCAAGCTAGAAAATGGCACGATGCGGTTGACAAAATGCGCAATCTTCCCTGTGACAATGTACAGCAGCGTATGGTGAGTTATCGCAGACAGTCTCACAAATGGTAGGATCATTCACCATCGCACATCTATACTTCAGGCATCCGGGGAGGTCGGCGACTGCGCGGCTAAAAACCTCATTGAGAAGTTCGGCAGGGACACCAAGAACCCCGCGTATACGGACCATATCATACGTTCAACCCTTGGCTCTCTCTATGTCGGTAAGTACAACCCTCATGTGGCATGGTGGTTACTTGCAACTGACGTCACCGATGCATGGGCAGGTGGTGCGGACACGGTACGCGACGTCCTTCTCGCGCACTGTGTGACAATCGTTGCTGACCCAGACGCGCCAAACAGACAGTGTCGGCACTGGGCTCCTTCTTCCTCGCCATGACGCTGTATCCGGAGATCCAGGAGAAGGCCCGCAAGGAGCTCGATCGGGTCGTGGGCTCTCACAAGCTGCCTGACTTCTCCGACCAGCCGTCGCTTCCGTACCTTGACGCCATTGTGAGAGAAACGCTGCGTTGGAACCCAGTCGTGCCTCTCGGTATGTGCTCCGTGCCGATTCGCTCGTCGCTCGCTGTGTACTCCAGAATCAATGTTCGATGTTGATGGTGGCCGTCACAGATGTCCCGCATATGCTTACCGAGGATGATGTGTACAACGGCTTCTATCTCCCCAAGGGGACGCTCGTCGTCGCGAACAGTTGGTACGTACATAGGGTCCACATAGGAACTCATATTCTGACACATCCTTACTTCGCAAGGGCGATCCTACATGATGAAAAGGCATACCCCAATCCGTCAAGCTACAATCCAGACCGGTTTTTACTCTCAGACGGGACCCTCGACCCAGCCGTGCGCGATCCCTCCGTTGCAGCGTTCGGCTTCGGGCGGCGCATCTGCCCCGGAAGGTTCATGGCTGTTGACTCCATCTGGATTACGATCGCGTGCGTACTGAGTCTCTTTGAGATCCGCAAAGCAATCGGAGAGGACGGGCAAGAGATCACGCCCGACGGAGAATACTTCCGTGGCTTCCTGTGGTGCGTACCTGTAATTGCATTTGGGCATTCTGTAGACGATAGTGGGGACCAATCTGACACGTTCCCTGCAGCCACCCGAAGCCATTCCCGTGTGTGATCAAACCGCGGTCGAAGGAGCACGAAGCGCTGCTTACAGAGTTAGCGCAGCGGGAAGCTTGATACATATAGTCTGATGCACCTGTGCTATCACCCTGATGTTGTGTACTGCTCTCATACTTCGCTATGTTATGCATCCCCCAAGCATTCATTTCCTCATGACTTCACCCAGACCTCTGCGATGACCTCCCACTCCTTCAATACCCGCGGCTCAATCGGGAGTCCCGGAACATCCGCCGCCTCATCATCGTCCACCAGTCTGTCCTCGACTAGGAATACCCGCAAGCCGCCTATGCGCATGAAGCCGCTCTTGAGCGGCAGGTACGACAGTTCGAACTCCTGCGACGCGATCGCCTTGAGTCGGTCAGGGAGGACGAGCGGCTCGTCGCTCTCGCTGTCTATCGAGCCGTCCGTGCTCGTCGATATCGCACGCGTGTGGCCGTGTCCCTGTTCGCGTTCGGCTGGCGGCGGGGGCGTGGGGACAGGAAAGCGGAGCGAGGGGAGGAACAGCGCCGACGTGCCCAGGAAGACGACCCCATCCGACGGCCGTGGTCTTCCGTCTGCGCCCGTTTGCTCGCGAAGCTCGGGAGGAGGAAGGTCGTACACCCGCCACGCGGCGTGCGTGTTCGGCCCGGGGGTCTCCCCGCCGTCGGACTCGGCATCTGCGTGCATAGAGCGCGGAGAGGCCACGAGGAGTCGTTGTGCGAGGGTGTCGTGGAAGTCTGCGCGGAGAGGTGTTGCGTACGGGGAGGGCGTCGAGAAGCCAGACGAGGGCATTCGAGGTGTCCATGCCCCTTGCGGAGCACCCGCTGATGTCGCGACAGCTGAAGCGACCGCGGCCGCGACGCTGGTCTCTTTCGGCGCCTGTAGGTGCTGAACCACAAGCGAGATGACCCGTTGTCTACGTGGCTCGTTTGGTCGTACTACAGGCACGGGAGCTTGTGCAGTCATTTTGAATGTAATTATGAAGGGCTTGTTGACTTGTAATGAATCCCGAGGTACCGATGACACTACAAGGTCGACCTCTGTGTCTTCAGGCGGACGCTGTGCTGTCGGCCCGAAAGAGGGTGATGGACCAGGGGATCCAGCCTGGCTGCGTGCGGGAGGCCCAACGCTTGCAGGACGTCCGCGGAACGGAGATCCTGGTCTATACGGCGCAGGGCCACTTTGACTGGAGGGAGGGCTCTGAGCGCGGGAAGCGATCTGTGGCGACTGGGGACGAGAGCTCGAAGGACTTCCAGTAACTGTGTTGCTGCGTTGGAGATGTAGTGGGATGGCGGAAGGGGGTTGTTTGATAGATGGATGATGCCCATGAGGAGGCGTGTGCGATTGCGGTGGAGCTTGTATGAGGGGTATACGACGAGATAGTGTCTTTAGCAAAGCGTTAGCTTATGATATCGTACGCATTAGACAACACCCACTGATGTCAACAGACGGCCTGGTTCACCGTATGAAGATCGCCATGAGATGTCCAACCTGCCCAAGGGTACAATGGCACCTGGGGCATGTATTATAGGAAACGTTGGAAGATTCCTAGGAGTCAGAACATAAATATACTGGCGAACGTCCTGGGGCTGCATCAGGGCTGTCGATCCTGAGAACAGATATTCCTTTGTACCGGCGGCTGGATGGTCCAGTATGTTCACATCCTTCGATTGCCATCCGTCGACGCATTCAAACTGCATGCGTTCTAGCCACATCGCATCTTGAGTAAGGTTCTGTATGTGTACTTCCAGGAACACCTTCTCGCGTTCTTCATTTGACAGAAGCGCAGAAGGAGAACGGGGAGAGTGGACCTTTGTCTTGACGGAGAGGGGATTCGTGACCTAATGCACGCTTGTACATTGAAAGTCTACGTTCATGCAAGGACTATGTACTCACGGCAAACTTGTAGAACTTACGGAATGACTGTACGCCCGGCTCCTGTGGCTCTGCAGATTGTCCTGGTGGAGGCTTCATGCCAGGAGGCATGCGATATGAGACAATACAACCGAGGACATGCTGACCTAGTTCCTTAATCTCGTGGCTCACGATCTTTTCCAAGGACTGCCCCACGGATAGACGTTGGTCGGGGCCGCCGAATTCCGCAAGGACCACTTTGGATGAAGCTGTTTGCATCTCCACCCGGATGATGACACCCTCGACTTCCACGGTGGCATCGTTGTTAATAGATAGACAGCTCGAGAAGGTCTCTCCGAGTTGAATAGCACCAAAGGAAGAGGGAAGGGTGAGCAACTCGGTGATGTGCGTTAGGTCGCGCAGGGTCTTCGGATGTCCTGGTAACGGAGTCTTGCCTTGGAGAGAGGTGATGGAGGCGGTGGAGTGGGCAGACAGCGACGGAGAGCTTGAGTAGAATGGTTCCCATGCACTACCCAGCGATGGGCGCTATGTTCTCTGAATACGCTGACACTTGCATGAACGCATGGGGCACATACCGAAACCCTCATCACCTTCAGCGACAGCAGCTGCCCGCTTCCGTCCATTTTCTTCAGACGATGATCGAACTGGGCTGATTGACCCAGTCCGCGAGTTTAGCGAGGTATAGAGTAGCAGTGGTACCAAGCACGACGCGACTGTCTGAGCACCATGCCTTCGCGCGTAGCGGGTGTTTGCGATTGTTAGGATCTAAAGCCGCTGCCCGTTTGGGGTTTGACGTCATTAGCGAGGTCCTTGCTCTCTGTCCAATCTCTGCTCTGTGGACATGTGTTGAAACCCACGGGAACAATGTTCAGAACACTCACCGCCTCATCCTCACGAGCTTTGCTCACACATCGGCCTGCAGTGCTGGCCATCCGCCAGCCTCGCAGGCACTACGCAGAGAACCCGACAGTATCCGCGTCGGAGACGGAGCAGGGCACACAAGAAGGGGACTCACAGGTGCGCGCGACTTTACTGCTACTACCAGCCAGTGCTTCTCACTCCACGTCAGGCACAGGCGCAAGAGGGTTGGTTGTGGGTGGATTCAGTGTTCCCAGTCAGGTTCGGTAGATTCGAGTGAGTCGACTCGTTGTCTCGGACTGGGAGTTACGCTTACCCCGTAGCGATCAGCCTGCGTTCCTACATTGGCTATGCACGAGAAGACACTCTTATTGGACGACTACGATCACTCCTATCGAAGGTCAACGTTCACAACTTCCGGATAGATGCCCTCGAACCGCACATCAAGGACGGTGGAGTGTTCGTCAGATTCAAGTACAACGCGTCTGAGCCCGAAAGTGCATTACAGACAATCGTACAGAACCTAAGAGAGAGCGTTCATTCACATGGGGGAGTACCGTCGTGGTGCGGGCTTCCGTCAGGAGAGGTTTGGCTCGTGAAGGGGACTCCTTGGCGCGAGGTACGTCCTGCCCCACCAATCGAAGCGCACGCATCAGTGCAAATGCTCCGCGCATCTTAGGACATGCACAGATATCCCTCTCCCATACTCAAAGTCGCATTCGACGGACCGGACGTCTCCGACGAGTCCCTCTATCGTTTCCTTCGAGTGCGTTTCTCAAGTCACATGTGCGATACGACACCATGATTGATTGTCGTACCAGCCTTACGGTAGAATACGCGACATTAGTATTCCAACACCTGGCCCACCCGGCACCCTCCGTTCAGTCCTAGTAACCTTCGACCAGATACGTTCTGCAACGTCTGCCCGTAACACTATCCATTCGCTGAAGTTCTCTTCGTCACCTTCTGCTGTCACGATCCTTCGGACGTCATATGCCAAACCAATTTCTGCACATGCTATTAGAGATTATGTGGCCAACCATCCGAAGATATTTTTGCCCATCCTATTCTTCTTGGTGGGCACCGTGACATATGCGGTACGTGCCTGTATACATTTCCCTCGTGTATGTGGGAGTTCAGTGTCAATTTACCAGATATTTGACCCCATTCGTGTGTTCATGGTCGAAGGCAAGATGAACGACCGGTTCGATTACAAGGGTAAGTGGAAACAGTGGAAAAATTGTCAAGCCTTCGACCTGAACGATCACTCTCGCAGAGTTTAAAGTCTATAAGTGGCTGAGAGCCAATACAGTCGAGAGATTCAGTTTTGTAACGGACACGGATGCTACCGCCACCCATGTTATGGAGGGTGTCTGGAAGGAAAGACAAGAAGCCGAGGAAGCACTCAAGAAGTACTTGGCTGATGTTCCGAGTATGTACCCTCAATCCCCATCGCTTACCGGCTGCCGCGTCTAATTGCGACCTGATAGATACCGTTGCCTTCATGCATGGTCCACAAGGAAGCGGGAAGACTCGTATGCTGTCGGGTCTCCTCAAGGACACCGGTCGGTATGTAAACAAGCATTCATCTCGTCACACCGAAGCGGTCGTCATCATGTTCTCTCTCAGGAAAGCGATGGTTATCGATGTTGGAGAGCTGTCGAAAGCTGCCTCGGAGATGGCGCTTGTCTCTGGATTGGCGACACAGACGGGCTATTGGCCGGTGTTCTCTTTCCTGAACTCCATCAACAATATAATAGACCTGGCCAGTGTCGGTGTCATTGGCCAGAAAGGTGAGGAGCATCTATCCCTAAGGTCATGAGAATGCTGATGTATTTATTGCCCCTGATACATTGCAGCCGGTCTCAGCTCTTCTCTACCCGACCAACTCAAGCAACTTTTGGACGTTGTCCGCCGAGGTTTGTCTCGTGGCAATGCTGCACAGCAGAAATGGCGGGAGCAGCGTGCAAAGCAGGCGGAACTCGCAGCCACTCAAAGCCAAGAACATGAGCAGCTCCGAGAGAGAATACAAGAAGGCCTGTGGCATGACGGGCGTATCGACGTCGTATGTGGCAATGGTGTCATGAGCGAGTTGGGAGTCGGCATTGAACGGTTCAGCGAGGCTGATGCAGACCCCAGACCGTGCCCATCTAATCACGACGCATCTGACAACTTCAATGAGAAAAACACGGATAGCAAGCCGAATAAGGTTGATGATGCGAGGCCTAAACAGCAGAGGAGCGAAGACGTGGAGGCTGTAGAGTCCATGCCTGTTGTCGTCATCAAGAACTTTGAGACCAAGGGTGGAGGACAGCGGAAAGAGGAACTGCTTGATGTCTTGGCGCATTGGGCAGCGAGTCTCGCGGAGAATCAGGTGAACAATGCTTGATTGGTCGTGATGATTATAGTCACTGAAGTCACTTACAGGTTGCCCACGTCATTGTTATCAGCGATAATCGAGAGAACGTGAAGCGGCTCGCGAAAGGTGAACCTCTATTGCTTCCAAGAGATGGCTCAAGATGTACTGAAAAATTCATAGCTCTACCTTCCAAACCGTTGAATCAGATCTCGTTGTTCGATGCTGACAACGCGAGTGCACTGTCGTTCGTCAAGCAAAAGCTGCACGATAGCGGGATGGACGTCAAGTTCTCTCAGCCCCAGGTCTCCTACATCGAGCGGTTGGGCGGTCGTGCGAGTGACCTGGAGACTGTGAGTGCATAACCTCCAGCGGCCATGCTATACAGCGCTGACACTCGTACCGATGACCATGCTCAGCTCGTACACAAGGTCAGGAGCGGCATGACGGTCGAGGAAGCGGTCGAGGATATCGTTATCCGCGGTGTTAGCGAACTGCGCAAGAAAGCGTTTGGAGACGATATCGAAGATGCGAAGAGCCTTCCTTGGACGAGGGAACAGGCGTGGATACTTATGAAGCAGCTGTCAAAGCAAGCAGAGGTACGTCTGACACTAGATCATCATTATAATCAGAGTTTGCTCATGCTCATGTCCTTGGTGGTAGATTTCCTATCACGAAGTCCTCATGGACTTCCCCTTCAAGGGGGACGAAACGCCATTGCGACACATGGAACATGCTGAGCTGATCACCATTGTCACTCTTCACGGTACGAGATATCTCCTTTCCATTCCGAGTAGTAGAAGGCTTATAAGCTATATAGGCTCAGGGCGACCGTCAACCATCAAGCCGGGGAAGCCGGTGTACAAGTGGGTCTTTGAGCGACTAGTCAATGGTGAGCGGTTGTTGTGGTGAAAATGCGCTATGGCGATGGACTCGGAACTGATCATGCATACTCCTTCAGACCGTGTCTTTGAAGCGACGCAGGACATCGCCTTCAACGACAAGATCATCGCATCGTCCGAGAATACCGTCAAAGCGTGCGAGAACGAGCTCCTCACGCTCAAGGAGGTCGATGCCGGCACCTCAAGCTGGTGGGGCTCCAAGCGCGCTGTCGAGATGCGTGCAAATTATCTGCTCAAGAAGATGAGGGCTGCGGAGGAGAAGATCGAGAACTTGGAAAAGCAGAACGCGCAGTTGAAGAAGGTCCTTGTGAAGACTCGTTCATGATGGCAATGATACCTTCTTGAATCGGAACCTATACTTGGGATTTGACATACGATAGATATCCTCACTTACTTGTAACCACACTCGATTACTACACCGCTCAGTTCAAGGACACGTGAGGAGGGGACATCAATGTTATGTTATTCGAGATGACGAGGTGACGAGCAGACGAATAACCCCCTACAACTACCTACTCCTACGCACAACAGCGTGCAAATATAATACGCAATGCATAGGCCTTCAGCCCTGAGCGATCGACGAGAGACGTACGTACTGACTGAGTAGCGATCTAACCTAGTACCTACCTACCTAAACTACCTACCTATGGATGAACGATGAAGATGCGATATGATGCTACGTGATGTTTGGCCTTCAGCCAAGTGACAATGAGCGGGAGACTGTCCCCTGATGCGAGCGGATAGCGTGATGTAAACAACGAACAGACAACCGATGGAGATGAGAGGAAAAGAGAGAACAATAAACACAGATTGGCGAGACAGGTGGGAGAGGATCTGGGGGTGACGCGGAGCAGAAGTGATGGGACGGGGGCGAGACGACTAAAGGTATGACATGACATTCAACTAAAGACACAAGCAAACGAGACAGGACAGGACGGATGACTATGTGTGTGTACGATGCGTATGTATGATGTGACAGTTCTTGCGAGGAGGATGAGGCGATAACATAGGAGATACGAGAGAGATTTCTTTAGAAAGGTATCCGTGCGGGATCACCGCAGTCTTCCACCTCCTCGGCGATTGGGAAGCTTCCTGATCTGTCGTGCACCACCAGTAGGCTGGGGCGCAGCGGATCCCATAGTGAATCCGACGCCTCCGCCAACAGCAGGCAGGGACGGTGTGGCACCGAAAGGTGAAGAGGGTGCTTGCGACGTAGCAGGGCTGGCAGCACCGAATGTGAATGCAGGGCCACCCGACGAACCTGGAGGCTGTGGGAGTCCAGCGTTACCGGTCGCAGGAGACGCAGGCTGGCTGCCAAACGCGAACGGGTTCGATGGCGCCGTTGTCGAGGTGGGTGTAGCACCAAAGCCGAATGGCGTAGGCTGCTGACCAAACGTCGACGGGCTGGCGGGCTGTGAGTTCATGGTGGACGATGATTGTCCGAACCCACCTGCCGATGGAGCACTAGGTGCACCAAAGGTGAAGGAGGGCGTAGAGGTTGTCGGGGTCTGGCCGAATGGTGTGGAAGCACCGAACGGCGCAGGAGAAATGGGAGACTGGATACTCTCTGCGGGCTTCTGACCAAAGAAACCGGGCGCGGCTGCGCTTTGGCCAAAGCTGGCGAAGGATCCTGGCTTGTTGTCAGGCTTCATCTCGGTCTTCGCACCGAATGAGAATGAAGACTCCACCGGTTGACTAGGCTGACCAAAGGGAGATGATGTAGACACACTTGACTGACCAAACGTGAAGACATTCGAAGGCTTCAAAGTGGGATGCTGTTCACCATTGACCTCCATACCAGCACCGCGAGTGGGGCTCTCCTCCATGCGCATCTCATGTTCCTTCTGAGGGGGAGTGATGGGCCGCGCGGGAGCAGAGGCTCCAAACGTGAACTTCCCTGAATCGGTGCTCTGATTACCATTGGATGGTCCACCAAATAGGGCGGTAGGTGCCGACACAGCGGGCGTGGAAGACGTGCCGAAATTGAACGCAGGTTTGTTTTCAATAGGTGTGCTCGCGGTAGGCGTCGACGGCGCAGCACCAAACGAGAAGGGTGACTTGGCAGGCATTGCTGAAGAAGGCGCTGCCGGAGCTGCCGACCCAAAGTTGAATCCCGTCGTTCCTCCCGACGATGTGGATGACAACAACGGCTTCGGGGCTTCGATAGTAGGTGCGGACGTCGAAGGCGATAATGTAGACTGTCCGAACGTGAAAGCAGGCTTGGGTGCCTCTGTGCCTGTGCTGCTTTGACGACCACCGAATGGTGACGGAGATGGTGCAGAAGCACCAAACAACGGCGGCTTGGCCGGTTCGAATGATACCTTCGTCTCCGTTGGCTTAGGGGCAGACTGACCAAATGTGAATGGTGAAGCCGCTGGCGCGGGAGCAGGACTCGCCGCAGCGGGAGCAGCATTGGAGGCAGACGAACTGCCAAAGCTGAACGGGAGACCCGATTGCGCGGGGGACGTTTCTACGGGCTTCGTTTCTGCGGGCTTAGCAGCACCGAAGCTGAAGCCTGGATTGACTGCTACAGCAGGCTTAACCTCAGGGGTTGCGCCCTCTCTGGACAGCGCGGAGACAGTTTGTAAGGCGGTAAAGAGCGAACCGGCGGATGGACTCGCTGCGCTCTCTGGGGCGAACGAGAATGGCGACGACGACGAAGTGCTCTGCGAGGACGAGGGCGCCACAGGGGGCGTTCCGAACGAGAAAGTAGCAGCAGGCTTCTCGGTGCTTGGTATGGGCTCCTTGGTAGCCGAGGCTGAAGCACCAAAGTTGAAAGCCTGAGGGGCGGGTGACGGCTGGGGCTTAGCTGCATCCGCATAAGCAGTGGGAGTAGGCGGAGCAATCGTTACACCAGGCTTCGAGAAGATTGCGGAGTTCGCGAAGAAGTTCGGGATAGAGGGGGCGGGTGCGGTCGCGGTCGCGGCACTTGCAACTGATGGACCAGATGCTGCAGCCTCTAGGATGGGCTTGACAGGAGCAGGACTCGGTGGCACTAGTGATATCGACGGCGGCGGCGGGAACAAGGGTGTTGTGGGTGCTGCAGCTGTGACACCTGGGGCTTTCAAAGCCACGGACTCGGCCTGGGCGGGTTCGGTAACGGGAGTGATTGCCTTGAATGACTCTCCAAACGAAAATGCGGGTGCAGCAGAGGGCGTGCCAGAGGGAGGTGTCGGACTGGATTTCGTCAACGAAAACGGCAACGCCGGGATTGGAGGCTCCTTCGCGTTGCTAGAATCGTGCGACACCGGCGCCTTCTGCATCACAGATTGCGGCCCAGATGAGCTGTCCTGGTTTCCCACAACACGAAACGATGAGCAATGACTCACATCCTGAGCAAAACTGAAATTCTTTGGACTCTCGAATAGGGTGGGAAGTCTCTTTGGTTCCTCGGGAACGGGCTGTTTGTCACGAGCTTCGTCGAACATGGCATCATCACCCTCATCCTCTTCGTATGCGGCAGAGAATCGATTCTTCGATTTCGATACTGGCCGAGCGATGTGATTACGAGAAGTACGCGTCCTCCCAACCCGCAGAGACGACTGTTCACGACCCCCAACTGGACGGGCTGGGGGTGCAGGCACTGGTGGAGGTGACGGAAGCCTGGGGAAGTCAGAGGGTTTCTTCGCATTCTCCAGCTCTTGCAATTCAAAAGACTTCTCGGTGGCTTCGTCCTGATCAGTCTCGATCGCACTCGCACGCTCTTTCTCTAGCTCTTCTTGCTCCTCTCGCTTGCGCCGTGCAAGCATCTTCTTCATACCTCCGCGCCCTGCGTAAGGCTTGGCAGCCGCAGCGGTGTCTTCCTCTTTCTTCTTTCCCTTCTCAGACGTCCCGAGACGAGGTTTCCACTCGCGGTCACGTTCAGAACGCATAAGCACTGGAGCATGCACTTTCTTGGGCTTGAACATTTCTGGGATGGTTTGAGAACCACGGAGCCGCGACGGCAACAGTGGAGTCTTGTAAACATCCAGACCATGGAGTGCCTTCTCAGCTGCATTCATAGGCATAACAAATGCTGTACGTTTTTCTGTCAATCCTTGGTAGGCAAAAAGTCAAGATATTGCAAGACGTACGCGTAGAACTGCTATCGGCCCTTGTGCCCGGACGAGCGCCGAGAAAGAGGCTGCTATGCTGGCGCATGGGGGATCGACTCTGTTGTATATGGTTACAATCTGATAAGACATCCGATGCAAATATTTCACGTACAACTCTGCCAGTTGACTCTGCAATAGAGCCAAGGGTAGTGGCTGGCTGCTCGGGCTGATTCTGGACATGTTGAGGAGGTGGTTTGACGAAAACTGGCTTCGAGATGAGTGAAGCAAGCGGTGGCGGCTCCGAGGCATCCCGTTCCTTGTGGCGGGATACCGGACCGAATGTCTGACCACTGGGTTGAGGTGTCATAGAGCTCCTCGGACGAAGCTGGAAAGGGGTATGGCGGGACGGCGACATGGTAACATCACGGCTAGCGGTTCCAGATACTCCGTCCTCCATCGACACATCTCGAGAGAGCGATAACGCACGATATGGCGGAGGGTCCATCGACTGGGTATGCTGAATCATGGATGGCTGCATATACGAAGTGATGCCTGTTGGTGAGGCAGTCCGACGCGCTGGATGAGCCCCAGGTACTGCCGGGACGCTAAGAGAAGTGAACAAAGATGAGGACCGACCATGGTAGCCCGGTGCACTCTGTCTTTGACGATTCCCAGCTTGTTGAGATAACATGTTTTCGGGCACGTCGAGGTAACCCTGGGCGGGACGCGTAGCCTGTCGGGAGGGAGGAGCGGGGGGGCTAGGACTGTCTACCCTCTTCCGCTTCGCGCTGGGCTGATCCTCGTGATATGTGCCCTCGTCCTCAAGGACAGAATTGAGATTGCGACTGCGCTTGCCGGATCCATTCTCGCCGTCCTCGTAGGAGGTGAACCAGGCGAGGGGCGCAGTTACTATGTTTTTGATGGCCCCGAAGATGGAGCCAGACCGAACGAGCTGGCCGCGAGGAGCGCGGCGGCGACCATGGAGAGTGCGGGGGGAGTCTCTGGAGGCGATGGAGGGGGGCATCGAGCCAGTGGCGGATGCAGAACAAGAACAAGAGGTCCCCGCTCTGCCAAAGCACCAGCCGCAGAGTGACTGTCTGTGTGGGTGACCCCGTCGCTGACTCCGTCCTTGGTCACATAAATGGTCACACATCACGGCCGTGACATACGCGTCCAGACGCGTGCAACAAGCGCTCAGGCTGCAGCTACATAGTCTTGTTCTCCCAGTCTGAACTCTCCTGTTCGTCGCCGTGCATCATGCCGCGCGAAATAGTAACGATACAGCTGGGCCAATGCGGCAACCAAAGTGCGGAATTCACTGTCCTCAGCGCTGTGCAACGCGCTGACAGGCGTTTCAAGTGGGTTCCATGTACTGGCAGAAGCTATGCGCTGAACATGGCATTAACAAAGAAGGCATTCTAGAGGACTGGGCAACCGAGGGCGGAGACAGGAAAGACGTATTCTTCTATCAGGCCGATGATGACCACTACATTCCCCGAGCCATCCTTGTTGATCTTGAGCCGAGAGTATGTTCCTACCTCACCTGCCGCGCGTGGTTGCAATTTGACACAGTATTGTGTACCTTGAAGGTCATTAACGGCATCCTCTCGTCACCGTATGCCAACCTGTACAATCCCGAGAACATCTTCGTATCTAAAGATGGCGGAGGTGCAGGAAACAACTGGGCACAGGGGTACATGGCGGGAGAACGGGTATATGAGGAGGTCATGGAGATGATTGACCGAGAAGCGGAGGGCAGCGACTCGTTGGAGGTACGCGTTCCTTCCATCACGGAGAAACATGCCGGGTCAACTGCTCGCACAGGGCTTCATGCTTATGCATTCAATAGCAGGCGGGACAGGATCCGGTCTTGGGTCCTTCCTGCTTGAACGACTCAACGACAAGTTTCCAAAGAAGCTCATTCAGACATACTCGGTCTTCCCGAACGACGGAGACGTAGTCGTGCAACCATACAATGCGCTTCTCACACTAAAACGGCTCACCAACCACGCGGACTCTGTCGTCGTCCTAGACAATGGCGCCCTTACGCGCATTTCAGCAGACAGGCTACATGTCCAGACTCCCAGCTTTGACCAGACCAATCAACTTGTGAGTGTTTCATCATCCCCAGCATTCTCGTTGCGGCATCTCGGAGTTCCGTCCCGCCTGGAATTTATGGGTCAGTGTGCCACGAACTTAGGTCGGATTGCGCGCCGACTTTGTGCGTGCTTCAGCAGCGTCTTATCTCTCGTCACGGCACACATTATCAGGGTTATGATCCATACCGTCAATGATTTAATGAACAAACACTCAATGGACGTCGCGTTGGTGCGGTATTTTGAGATGTCTGGTGCAGACGGCGATGTTCGGCGCAGATGCCTCTCCTTTCATTCATAATGCGAGCTGAGGATGGACTCAAATGTCAATCAACAGGTATCAACAGTAATGGCAGCCAGTACCCAAACTCTTCGATACCCAGGTTACATGAACAACGACCTTGTAGGCATCATCGCCTCACTCATCCCGACACCAAGATGTCATTTCTTGATGACGTCGTATACACCCTTCACGAGCGATCAAATCGACAAGGTGCAGTCTCCTATTCATCGATCTACGAATTCAGGACTAGACGAGATCACAGGCCAAACCTATACGGCGAACCACCGTTCTAGACGTGATGCGTCGCCTTTTGCAGCCGAAGAACTGCATGGTATCGACATCTCCGAGCAAGACGGCGTGCTACATCTCTATCCTGAACATCATCCAGGGCGATGTCGACCCGACAGACGTGCGTTCTCCATCTCGTTATTGCAAGAGAAGACTTACGCCCTATGCACAGGTCCATCAATCTCTGCTCCGTATCCGAGAGCGACAGCTCGCGAACTTCATTCCTTGGGGGCCAGCGTCGATCCAAGTAGCCCTCACCCGCCGGTCTCCGTACGTGCAGACCAATCACCGTGTGAGCGGTCTCATGCTCGCGAACCACACCAGCATCGCTTCGGTGAGTCTCGCGAACCAGCGCCATCGCTATTGTCATTATTCGTGCTCACGCTTACTGTGCGCGACAGCTCTTCAAAATCATGATTGAGCAGTTCGACCGGCTCCGGCGGCGCAACGCGTTCATCGAACAATACAGGAAAGAGAAGATCTTCCAGGATAGTCTAGAGGAGTTCGACGACGCACGGTTCGTCTTGGCCTGTCTATCCCTTTCTCAGTATGACGTCGCCATTGCTGACTGTCCCTGTTGTTGGTTGTTGTGTACTCGCAGGGCGACCGCGGAAGAGCTGCTCAAAGAGTACAAGGCGTGCGAGAGCCCGGACTACATCACATATGTCCGTCCCTTTGTTACTAAATCCCGCTCGGTTCCTCTGTGCTGATGTTCCGGGTTGCGGCAGGGCTCCGGTGACGCAGACCAAGCAGCGTGATAGCACTGGCCGCAGGGCGGACGCCGGCGTTGAGACTAGTGCGATGTACGGTAGTCTCTGTACACATAGGCGAGATGTATCTGTGCACGATGTTGAACCTAACCTATTGTATTCTAGCGCATGTAGGCGCGTCGATGATGCTATCCTGTTGTTGCTGTTTCTTCGGGACCATAAATTGTGCATCCGAGGATCCTCGATTGCCGTGCATTTGCGCTTGTCTTTGTTCGACACAGCTGCGTGGAAGGCGCAGATGGAACGGTGTCTCGCTTCTTCCAAACTTGCAACAGCTTCACGGAAGCAATTTATTCGTTCGTGGGCCACGATCACCGCTAACTACCGTACTTGGGCGATATCGATGCATTAGAACACCGGAGACCGCGGTTGTACATCCGAATCCGATGTGCATCGGTAGTCGCTATGAGGTTGAAGGAGTCACGAGTCCATCTCATCCAGCAAGCGAGTACCCAGTGCTGTTTTCATGCACAAGTAAAATATGTACATGGCAAAACTTTAGGGGTGGTAAGTGTGAAAGACCAGGTTCTGGACAAGATTCAAGCACACCATACTTTGAGCTCCCCGGAGAGACAACAAATGTATACAATTGCATGCAACGAAGATTATGGACGTCAAATGCAGCGTGACAACTCTAGTAAGACAGCGGACATATGCATCAAAACATCACGACATCATGAGCCCACGAGGGGCAGGAATGGGCCGTAGGTGGGGAGAGCTGAAGGGACCAACCTACGGCTTGCTTGGTCCCCCCAGCTTCTTCCCAATGTCGTTGCCGCGAAGCTTCACACCGAGGACGCGTTCTAGCTTAGCGAGGATCTGCGCGTTCGGGATCGCGCGCCCTGCCTCGTAGTCCTGCAGAATACTCGGCTTCTCGTTAATCTTCTGCGCGACGTCCTTTTGCGACAGCTGCTTCTCCATCCGTGCGGTTTGTATCGCCTGCGCGCGTGTTGGTCAGCCTGCGCTCCCAGATTTGACAACCGAATGATGACGACGAAGGTCGGGCGTGTAGAAAGAGTCCACGCATGATACGAGTACTCACCTTGCCAACGGAGGGGTTAATCTTGGGTGGCGGTGCGACCTCGTTCTCGCGGTCGAGTTTCGCAATCTTCTGGTGGTCAGTCCCTACAGTAATACACCAGCCACGCAGTGAATGGAAGCAACGAACACGTTAGCAACAGCACACTACAGTGACAGTGACAGTAGCTCGGACAGGCAACATGCTGCACTGCCTGCGGAGTTAGGTGATGATGGATGCCACAAAAGCACGCACCTTGATGGGCCTTGTTGGTTCCCGCAGTGACCTTCCTGTCCGTCCCGACAACGGCACCTGCCCGACGGGCCTACAAGCAAGCAAAAGCACATATCGCAAAATCGCGAATCACGTCTACATCAGCCAAATGCTTGCTGCGCGGTGTACACTTGAGATACATACAGCTGCATGACAGATGATAGGTCAGCGAATTTGCTGACACCCGCAAGAAAGCAACATATAGTGGGCGTGGCGTAGTACGTACCGTTAAGATCGGAGGTGTTACGAGCGACTTTGGGTGCCTTGGCCTTCTGGCCGATGACGAGCTTGGTGTCCCAGTCGGTGTTGCTCATAGTGTTTCTATTGAGTAGGGTAGGTGTAGAATAAAGAGTCTATAGATGCGAGGTGGACAGCAAGGACGACGGATGTGGGGAAGTTACTGGTCTGACGTTGCCGATTTATATAGTCGGCGCCTGTGCGGTGGGCGCTCCTGAGTCATGCTCGCCGCTCCGACTCGAGATGCAACAGCCTTACTCCGCCTCCGTCAGTTTGCATGCCACATCGAGGTTCCTGATAGGCTACGTATACACTCATAGGCGCAACCAACGACGTAATTTTGACGAGAGATGACTGGTGCGCCGGGCCCGGATACAGACGTAAACACAGTCACGAAGCATCTAGAAACATGTTGCTGGCTATGGTACATTGTCTTCCGAGATCCATGTCTATATGTCTAATCAAATGTCCCAAAGATGGTTGAACACGACGCGTTTGCGCCACCGTTTTGATTGCAAGAGGGAGGTCAGCGCGGGCGGGTTAGCAGGACCGCCGCCGTGCACGCGACACCGGCAACGAACCCAATCGCGGTAGGGAGGAGAGAGGACGGCACCGGGTGAATGTCCGCGGTCTTCTTATATCCTCCAACGTCCTGCAGGCGCGGCACCTTATCCTTCTCCCAGCCTTCGTCCAACAGTCTCGCCATCATCTGGTCATCCAGCAGCGCGAGCTCGTCGATATCCCAAGACGAGCAGACGTCCACCATCCAGCGCATCCGCCTCTTGCCAACTTCGCCGCCGACGCCTGGAGCGCGCTCCTTGAGCTTGGTCCTGAGTTCGCCGACCTTCTCGATGGCTTCGCCGGCATGTTCGGGAATGCAGCCTTCGATCTTCTTGCGTATGATGTTCGCGAGCTTCGGACTGCGACCGTTGGTAGAGATCATGATTTGGAGAGGGCCGCTGCGGATTTGTGAGCCGAAATAGAAGTCGCAGGAGGGAGGAATGTCCGCGACGTTGACTGGGATCTTTCGCTCTCTGCAGAGTGCGCATATTTGACGGGAGACTTCGACATCGTCGATTGCGGTGAGAACCATATCAACGCCTTCGAGATCCTGCTGTCCAGAAAAGACGCGATCATGATAAGTGATGCGGTCAGAGGTCTCGATGAAACGTTTCGTGAGCGGGTGGAGGCCTGCACGAGGCGCAATGAGGGTTATGCGGGCGTCGGCGACAAGGACAGACTCGATGCGGCCAGAGGCGACATCACCGCCGCCGACGACGAGGACGGTCTTGTCGTTGAGCTGCCATGCGAGGAGAAGGGAGCCTCCGGATAGCGAGGCAGGCTCTGGTGGCATGTTATCGACTTGTTACTGTCGACTGGGCAGAATCAGAAGTGAAGAGACGGTGATGGTGCTGCGCAGGGCGTGGGGACGGAGGGGAATGCCGGGTGATCGCCGGTGGCCGGGGCCGACGACCGCGGTGGAAGAGGCGTTGAGCGGTGAGGGCAATGGGCAATGGGCTGAGTGACAAACTGGTGACAATGGCAGACAGCAGACGGGTGAGACAGGCATTGTGTGGCTATAGACGGCTTATGGACCGCTCAAGGTGCGAAAGGCGGGGGAAAAGCTGCGAGGCTGGACTTGCCTGGGTGTGAAGTGGCCATGGCGACGACGGGGTGTGACCATCATTTATGCGCGGCAGCTGGGGCGAGTGTATCGCTGTTGCCCCGTCCCGTTGCCCCCGACAGCTGAGCTTATACGCTTGCAAGCAGGTGCGCCTCCCCTCCTCCTCACCCCTTCCTTCCTCCCCCTTCGTTCTTCGGCTGACTGCCCCCCGCAGGCGTTGAACGTCTCTTTCCTCTCTTTTCTTGGTGCTGCAGCCACCTCTGTCGCGTCCGCTCTCTCTGGAAGAGTCCACAAGGCGCCATTTCCCTCGAGTTGACTCGTATCTTGCTCGCTGCAGTCGTAGCCTCCTGTTCTTGTGCGTAACATGATTTCTTCTCTTTCTCTCTTACAAGGCCTCATTCCACGCCCAACCACTCCGAAATGCAGTCTCTACGCTGTTCACATCTAGCAGAAGATGCCTTCCAAGCGCCTTATGAGCTTTTGGGCTTTCGTGGACCTCTGCCTCCTGGCAGGTGGTGCCCTCCTCGTTGCCTTTTCCCAAATCTTCAAGATGCCCAACCTCATGATCAACTTTACCCTCACCGATGGCTGGCTCTTGGGTGCGTGTTCCGCGTCCTAACCCATCCAACTTGTTACCTGATTCCGTTGTAGGCGGTCTCATTACCGGAATCGCCCTACTCGCAACATGGGTGGTCTCAATTGGAGGGATTGTGCAGAAGAACCATGTCATCACCGGTCTCGTCATCACTAACTGGATGTTGGTCCTCGACTCGATCATCATCCTCATTGTCGGCACCATCCTCTGGTTCTTCTCGCTGCAACAGCGGGCGAACTACGAAGTAGTGTACAATGCGGTTTCCCGCGAAACAAGGCTGGCCATTCAGGACAAGGTGCGTCCCTCGCACGAAATGATCGAAATGCGCGGCTAATGAAGAGACATTGTCTAGTTCTCCTGCTGCGGTTACTTAACGGCGAATGACACGGTCGAAATTGGCGGCTTCTGCGCCAATCAGACGTTCGTTGACTCCCTCGTCAACGACACCAGCCGTTGCGTTGGTCCCATAACCGCTTCCACCGACTACACGCTGAACAACATCTTCACGTAAGCTTCTATTTTTCCCTCTGGGAAGGGGGACTGCGCTAATCTGCTGTGTTGCTCTCCACCTGCAGATCCGTGAGTATCTATATATAAAGACTAGCGCAGTACGGCAACTCTCATCGCCTATAATGTCTGACTGGGTGATTGTTTCTAGGTGTACGGGCTCATGGCCGTTGTGATTACTCTATTCTTGGCCACGATGTGCGTCATCAAGAAGGTACGGTGTCACCATTCCATTGCTGTGGCGTCCCTCAGTGCTTATTCTACGTTCAACAGCGACAAGAGGAGGAGCGTTTCAGGCTGATTGATGCCAAGCGGGGCGGAAGGGGCTTCGTCTAAGGGGTCACTTTCTCTCCGTGCTGCTCAACGCACGTTCTTTGTGTTTGGTTTTCAGTTGTACTTGCTCTCGACCCCCTTTGGACTTTGTCTCCCTTTTGGCTTGCCCGCCGCTCGTCGGGATCTGGGATATTGGCAACTATCCGCTTGCTGCTCCTCTTGCTCATCCTCGCGTTTCACTCACTCACTTTTACTCACCCGAATGCGACCACGCCACGCCCGGTCGTTCCCGCTAGATGTCCCCTATCAGTAGCAGTCAGTATATACAGATACAGGTTTAGTTACGAGTCATCCGTGTACTTCTATCGCTCACTACCCGCGGTCAGTGGGAGAATTAAGGGGATTCAGGACTCTTGTTTGTGGAACACGTGTTTGCATGTGTTTGGTTCAATCCTCGATCGATCAACTGCGTTCGAAGTGCGTGAAGTGACATGAACGTTGACAATCCAAAACCTACAGATGTACAGAGCGTATAGCACAAGTATTCGCTGATGAGGGCAGTGGACGCACTTCTGCGTGATAGGTCACAGTTTGCCGTTCATTGACTAGCACCTTCCAGATACAAAGTCTTGCGACACATTTGCAAGGACTCCGTTGATGCATTTCTTCGTCATCGGCCCATCTGAATTCTACATATACTTACCGTCCAGATACTCGGACCTATCTCTCAGGCAATCTACCATTTATCACAAATCATTTTTAGATGATCTCCGGAGTTCACGCTGTTCCGACATGACTACAAAGTACGGTCCGAAAGTGAGTGCAGCGGCAAGGCGCACGGCTGTCCACTCCTACGTCCAGGTCAGAGACCACTCTACACGCACATCTGAGTTTGACAACGTTGTGCTGACCACACGTATACTACATAGTACTAGCCTGTCAGACTGGCTCTCGGCGGACGGCGCTAATTCGACATTGAGTTTGGTGGCGCAGACGTGACGACTCAAATCACTGCTTGAGCTAGTTGACCACTAGCGGATGAAACTTGTACTTGCTGACCCCCTAGCTCGATGCTGGCGAGCGAATCCATATCCGAAACTGCATTGGATGAGCAGTTGACGAATCTAGATACCATCCCATAGAAGGAAAAAGGAAGAACTGTTTACTCAGCCGTCGCGGGAGCATATCGGTTCATCCGTAAGGGGCACTTGATGGAAGAACTTGAATATTCATATATGCCAATTAATGCCCAGGTTCGTGACGAGACCCGCATGCTCCCTCGGACAACCGTCGCTGCTTCGAGCACATCCTGGAGGGTCAATGAAACAATTTCATCCGCTAATAACTGAGACTCGTCGGTAGTCAGTCGCTCCACTCGAAACAAGGCAACCACCCATTCAACTCGACGCGCGAGTTCGGCTCTAGCTTTCAGGTGCGTCACGATGTGGGTGTCCCAGGGGTGAGCTTACCACCTTCTTGGCAAAACAGCTCCAGGGGACTAGGTCATACCAGTGCGCCCGAATAGTACTACACCATCACCGTTGCGGCAATGAACCACACCAGCATATATTCGGATCCCAGCGCTGCGCCGGCCGTGCACAAGCATACGGTTAGCAGCTACTGAGTGATTTGGGATCTATATGCAATTTTTGATAATCGTGAATCGTCTGCATTGTTGCAATGGGATGCGTGTAGGTTGCTCCGCCTGCCGCGGCTCGCCGCCCTCTGCTTCGACGTCTGTGGCATATGCTGATGTTGGGATAATGAGTGCGCTCGCTTACGGTTTCGCCGTACCCGCACCCGCACCCGCGACTCGCGGGACGATCAGCTCCCCAGGCGAAGGAAGCACGGATGTATCGATGGCTCGGCTGGTGTGATGCACCATCCGTTAGTCTGTATTCGTCAAGACCCTCACGTAAGTTTCCCGTCCCATAGTTCGCCGAGAGTGTCCGCTGATACTCACGTTCTATGCCACGGCGTTGGCTTTCCAGATTGTCACGATTGCGGACATGTGTAGGAGGCCGACGTGACCTGGCAAAACGCCCATGCATCACGATAGGACCGGATGAAATGTCCATACACCGGCACATGTGTTGTGGCGGAATGCCATGCTATTGCCGTCGTGGACCGAACCAAGCTCGGTCTTAGTACCCGATGTATGGAGCCGTACCTGCTTGGTAGAGCCCACTCCAAAGGCGACCGTAACATCGTCGCAAACATATGCGGGATACAGATGTCAAACAGTCGGCTTGCCATGCCAGGCCAAGGAGCTCGATCATCAAGGTGAACAATGAAAGCGAAACATCACATCCTGCTCTCGGGATAGGAGAAGAGGAAGGGGGCGCACAACACTTGTGATAGCATGGAAACAGCCCGCAGATAGGACAACATCGGACCAACGAGACAGACTTGGACCCACAACGGATAAGGAGGTCCGTATGCCGAGTTTCCGATGGTACGTCCTCGGATCTATAACCCAACTTCTGCGATGCTCATCTGTCCCAGTTTCTGCATAAGTGCACCTCAGGCATTCTGTCGGCTGCACAGCGCTACACGGGATCGCGAGTTGACGCTTCCACGCCGGAGAAGCAGGCTGCTTGCCTGCCATAGCGCAGGTTAGCTTGGGCTGGACTAACCCATAAGCCCCAGCTAGCGCACTGGGCGCCGTTACCGCAGATCTGGTTGTGCCCAGGTTTACGAGATGCGTTAACGGCGGTCGGAGAAATGGATGTCCAGGTCCTGGTCATGCACGGTACGTCTGGTGTGGCGCTGGATGTATTTTCGTATAAATTCGAGGAAAAGATGCTGCAGGAGGGGCAACGAACCGGACACCCGCTTTCCCTTGCCATGGCTGCACTCTCCACGTTGATAACATTCACTCCGTTCCTCGCGTTCAACGTCGCGCTCTTTGTCTTCGTTGCCGCATGGCAGATACGGAAGAGGCGCAGGGAAGCTCACCTGCCGCCGAGTCCCCCATCTGACCCTTTCATTGGGCACTACCGCATCTTCCCCCGCAGCTACCAGGCCGAGGTCTTCTTCCAGTGGTCGAAGCAGTATGGTGGGTGGTGCTTCTCTTCTGCTCTTCTTCTGTGTGTGTGCTCATGCGTACCGCCGCTGATCTTGAATCGAAGGTGTCATCTTCTACCTCGAGATGCTCGGCCGGAAGATCGTCATCGTGAACAACTATGAGATGGCCAATGAGTTAATGGACAAGCGTAGCGCCAACTACAGCGACCGACCAGTTTTCCCGCTCTTCATGAAGTACGTGTCTCATTCCCGAGAGTAGTTGACTCTGGCTGAGATGCGTCCTGTGGAGCCTCGGATGGGGCGTTAGCGTTACCTTCCTCAGATATGGGCCGCAGTTCTTCAAGCAACGGCGTATTCTGCAGCAGTATTTGGCGAAGCAAGAGGTAGCCCGTTTCCGTCCCATCCATGCGGAGGAGGCACGTAAGATGTTGAAGAACTTGCTCGACCGTCCGAAAGACTTCGATTGGCTCGTTCGTCGGTGCGTTTCATGTTCGCGTGGTTTACGTAACATTTGGGTTAGAGATCGGAGGCTCGCTGACACCATCCCGCTCACTGACACGTAGGTTCGGCGCGGCGGTGATCATGAAGATTGCGTACGGGCACCAGATTGAGACTGATGACGACGAGTACATCAAGATGACTGAGAATGTCTCCCTGGCGCACGTCGATGCTGGCGATCCGGGCACGGCACCGGTTGATTTCTTCCCGTCTTGTACGTTGCTCTCCAACTTACGTCTTGCTGACGTTGGTTACAAATGCTGCTCCCATCGATATAGTGCAATACTTGCCGTGGTGGTTCCCGGGCTGCTGGTTCAACCGTGTCGTCCACAGTGAGTGGCAATTTAGTTTGTCAACACGTCTTCATCAACGTTTTGGCTGACTCCGGGGGCCCGTCTAGACTGGAGCTGGGCGATCAAGAAATTCCATGACTACCCATTCGAACAGGTTCAGCGTCAGATGGTAAGGCCTCGAGCTCTACTTACGGCCCACCGTATATATAAACCGTACCTGACAAAGCGTAGGCTGAGGGACACGCCCCTCCATCATTCCTGCTGACCTATCTTGAGGACTTTTCCAAGCCTGACTACAAAGGAGAACATAGTCTCGATGATCTGAAACACGCAACGGGAGCAATCTACGCTGGCGGCGCCGAGACCGTGAGTAGTATCCGCAACGCCTTTTTCCTGTCTGCGGGTTCTCACCGGAATATTGTAGACGTACTCCACGATCAACACGTTCATCCTCGCGATGGTGCTGCACCCACACGTGTTGAAAAAGGCACAGGAGGAAATTGACCGGGTGGTAGGATCTAAGCGGCTGCCGGATTTCGATGATCGGGAGAGTCTGCCTTACATCGAGGCTATCTTCCAGGAGGTATTGAGGTAAGATACCAAGGTTCGCTTGGTCGTGGATCTTCTCACCAGGGGTTTTCGGACAGGTGGCGGCCGGTCGTCCCGCTGGGTGAGTCTATCCTGCCACTACATAATTTGCATGAGTGAGCCGAGAAGGGGACGTTAACGGTTGACTCATACGCAGGCATTCCGCACAGCACGATGCAGGATGACACGTACAACGGCATGTTCATCCCGAAAGGCACAATGGTTTTCGCGAACGTCTGGTACGTCACAGCGTATTTCGCGAGGTTTCAGCCGTCGTGGCGTAACCACGGGCGGTCCTGTGTGCTGACACCTGAATGTGTAGGGCGATGGCCATGGACCCACGCGTGTATCACGATCCCGAGGCCTTCAAGCCGGAACGTTTCCTCCCTGGGCGGCACGGTGCGCCCGAACAGTTCCCGCACGCGTCGTTCGGCTTCGGTCGTCGGTACGTATAACATCTACGCGAGCTCAGCTTGAGATACCTGACTTACCGATATGATAGCGTTTGTCCTGGACGGTTCCTCGCAATGGGTAGTGTTTGGATGGCGATTGCTTCTATCTCTGCGACCATGGAGATCCGCAAGGCTGTCGGTCCTGACGGGAAGGAGATCACACCGAATGGAGAGTATACGTCGGGCCTGTCTAGCTTCCCGAAACCATTCCCGGCTGACATCCGTCCTCGTTCTGAGGAGGCGCGCCGCCTCATCCTGAGTCAGGCCATCTGAGAATCGTACACTGACCACTGTTCATGCACTGATACCCTCTTCGTGATACTGTTTGACCAAATCTTCTGTCACCTTGTAATTGTAACCACTGTAACATTAATTGTGACTTACCTCGCAAAGTAAATCGCGCGCAACCGTAGTTGCAATTGCCGCTGCAAGCGTCAGCGCTTCCTTCTCCTTAGGTCCATAAGAGTCTGTCGGCTTGGTTGTTCCCGCTCCCCTGTGCTTCCTCTTCTATCTGAAGCTGCTTTGATCTAGCACCAAAGGTCGCAATCCACTATGGATGTGTCTGTGAGTGGGCCTGGGGTGGCATCCAGCTTGCCTATGCGAGCACTTGGCAGGGCGCACATGTCACACTCGTTGCTTGTGTGCTCATGACTTCAAATTTTCTGGCTTCTAGGTGCTTACAAGGTCAGCCGATTTCCAAGTATTGCACCCGGTCCAAGAGGTCCGACGGGTGAATGTCCCGCTGTTGGCACATCGCAGCCCGGACTCACGCTTATCGGCTATATTGGCGCTCGATTCAGTGCAGTCTTCGAGCTCACCCGACTTGCGAGCTTGCAAGGTAGTACATATTCACAGCCTCCGATGCACTTTTTTCTGACAATGTGTTATAATACCCCGACCGGATTTAACCCAGTAGGCTTATTCACGACGGTCAGCCGTCAATGCCCACACATCGGAGAAACTAGTGGATCGTAGCCAAGTGTGGTTATTGTGCATGCCGCCGCCAGGTACGAGTATAAAGAGATGCACACCGGTTTGATCTTCTCACTCAAACTCACGACACCACTCACGATGTCCGCGTCGAAGCTCTCCACCCAAACTGTCCTCGTCCTCGGCGGCACCAGCGGCATTGGCTACGCCGTCGCCTCCATCGCACTTGCCCAATCCGCCTTGCACGTTACCGTATCCGGCTCCAACCCTACGCGCTTGGAGTCCGCGCTGTCCGCGCTGCGCTCCGCACACCCCTCCGCAGACACCCGCGTGTCGGGCTTCGTGTGCGACCTCTCGAAGGCAGACGAGCTCGAGAAGAACATAAAGGCCTTGCTCGACGCGACCGTCGCGGCCAACGGCAAGGGCAAGATCGACCACATCGTCTTCACAGCAGGAGACCCGCTGTCATTGGTGCCGTTGGCCGAGATCAGCGTGGACGCTATCCACCGCGCCGGCACTATACGCTACCTCGCGCCAGTGCTCCTGGCGAAGCTACTCCCCGCGTACATCGTCCCCGGCTACACGAGCTCGCTCACGCTGACGGGCGGAGTGAACACTGAACGTCCGTCCCCCGGTTGGTCGGTAATAGCCTCGATTATTGCCGGGTTGCAGGGTCTCACGCGCGGGCTGGCGGTGGACTTGAAGCCGCTGCGTGTCAATCTGGTCGAGCCGGGGGCGGTAGAGACTCCGATGTGGGACTCGTTGCCAGCGGATGCAAGGGCTGGTGTGAAGAAACATTTTACAGAGAGGTCGACGCTAGGGAGAGTGGGGGACGCTGAAGATACAGCCGAGGCGTATGTATATCTGATGAAGGACTACTTCGCGACGGGGAGTATCGTGTCGTCTAATGGAGGTACGCTGCTGGTATAGATATGTAGATATCTGTGCGCTCGTTATATCGTCGAGTTTCAGTTAGTATCCAAGGTCATGCTCTGTAGAAGTACTTTCAAGGTTCCTCGTCCCTTCAAGTGCCGATCAGCTGTGAGCATATGTAGCCGGAAGTCTCGCCACGAGCAAGATCAAGCATATGCTCCAAATATACTTACCGTACCATTCATTCTGCTTTCCTGACGCGCGACTGAGGGCACCCGTTGCGCCAAGTAGCCGGGCGCTACCATATGGAAGAGCGTAACCTACCTTGCCCCTAACTGTAGTACACTAAATATAATTGTTGATCATCTCATGCGGTGCCACAGAGCGTCGAGATGGAAAGACGCAAAATCTAAGCATTAGTTTGAGCGGATGTGTCAAAGCAAATTATACGGGTGCATTAGTAGTCAGATAGTATGTCCTTCACGCTCGTCCAATACGCCTTGTCTACCTGAGGCTCAATCTCCTCTTTTGTCAACCATGCAAAGTCGGTAACGTTCTTCCCATCTGGCCGAACCTGACCGGCAAGAATGTGCGCCTTGAGGAAGAACGTGTACAGCTAAAACCAAACATGTGAATTTGCACAAAAATACAAGGAGATCACGAGCACGTACGTCTCCTCCAAGTGCCTTTTTGGTGGGTTCAGGTAGTGAGGGCTGGTGCACGGCTATAGGTTTTGTGCCGACTATCCAGGTGTCCATGTTCTCACCACATTCAGCCTGCAGATCTCGCAAAGCCGCCTGCAAAGGCATAAATGTCCATGAAACGTGTCTTACAATTGCGGGAATACACACCTGATGCAATAGCTCGCCCTCCTGTAGCCCACCTTGAGGGAATCTCCAGACTTCCTTGCCTGCGTAGTCCTTCCCTCGTATGAGCAGATACAGATTCCTCTCGCCTTTCCTGTCCAGGCTCTTGACATCGCCCTTCTTGTCCGACTCATGTATCCTGGGCGCGGGCGGCTCCATGGGCTCCTCACCAATGTTATCCGCCTGTTCGGTGGAAACTTGGATGCTGTCGACTTCATCCTCTAACTGTTGACCGTGCCGCTTCAGAGTCCATGGCCCACCAAACGCCGCCCTTTCCCGTAGCTTCTCTTCTCGCGCGAACTTCTTTTCGAGCAGTGACCCAGTCTTGAAGTAGAAGTCGGTTGGGAACGGGTTGAAGAGTGCACGGCGGATGCGGGACTGGTAGTTGTAGTACGCGCGCTCAAACAGAGTAGGAGTGCGCGTAAGGATAGGAGAGCGGTTGAGGATGACAGCGGCGTTCAAGACAGCTTTGGACGAAGAGGCTATAGAGGAAGGGGCACCAACGACCGACGCTAATGAGCGTGACGGGGCACGCAGACACGCTAGGATTTCGCGTCAACGACGTGTTAGAGGACAGACTTGATTTCTAGCATACCTTGAGCGCGATGTCTGTAAGACGAGACAACATTCCGGGACAACATGAAGGAGGAGCAGACAACTTGACCGAAAGTCGAAAGTGTCGATATATGTGTTTTTCCCGAAATGGCAGCGTGGGAAGTACGGCCACAACCCTGGACTGAGGTCACCGTTCTCGGCAGTAACACCTCTCCAGCCTCTCCTTCTCTGGCCCTCGACGGCCGCCGGTCTGCTCAGGATGTCCATGACGCTTGTCTCTAACTCGTATCTTGACGAGAACTCGGCCAAGATTCGCGCCAAACCGGTTCCCTGGGAGGTATGGGCTGCAGCAACATCCGCTGAGACGCGGTTGCTCACCGACGTCAATAGGGATACCAACGCGCCGGACTTATCACCCCCGATGAGCTCGTACTCATCAAGAAAGTTGACCGCCAGACAAGGTCAAAGATTGAGTCCCTTCATGCTGCTGATGGCCAAACATACGCCCTCCTATACCTACGTCTATTGAAGAAGCTTCAGAGGATCGATACTCAGTCCTTCATTTTGGTACTGATCGCCGACGCGCTTACGGGTATGTCTCAACCCAAGTGTGTATGTTTTCTCTGTTTTCACGCAAGGTAGATCATGAGGAGCGGATACCGCTGTTCACGAATGCCTCACAAACGGATCCCGAATTGCCGTATGGTCCATTACTACGGTATGGTGCTTGCAATATGCAATTGTTACATGCTCATGCTCCTCAAGAATCTTGGAGTCGCAAGATGACTTCGTACAGTTGAAGGCCACCCAAATCCTAACCGTACTGCTCAGGTGCGTTCTGATACTTGACTCACGCTCGCCGCCGCAGACACCCACGCATGAGTGTAGTTCCGAGCAGTCCTCACTGCAGCCGCAACAGCTCCAGCCTTTCCTAAACACACTCGCACAGTTCGTGGTGAATAATTCGCCCAACAAGCGGGACGTCGCTGTTCAATGCCTTGAAGCAGTCCTCCCTCGTCCAGAAGTTCGAAGAGCCGTGTGGGCCAATGCTTCTCTTGTCGGAGGGTACGTTCTGCACTGTCGTTCTCCGTCACGGTTCCACTGTACCGATCCACATACACTAGGTTAGTAGACATCCTCAAGCATAACGCGTCTCCACAGATGAGCTACCAGGTAGGGTTCTGCTTCTGGCTGCTTACCTTTGAGCAGGAAGTTGCGGAACAAATCCAGAAGTGCGCTGCCTTCCTTGGCCTCAGCTTTAGTACCATGAGTTCACAGTAATGCAGGCGCTTCGATATCATACCCACTCTCGTCGACGTTGCCCAAGGGGCAGCAAAGGAAAAGGTCATTCGGGTCATTGTTGCAACATTCCGGGTATGTCATGCTATCATTGACATACATCTTGTGCTCACTTTAGTACCAGAACCTCCTGACCAAGGCGTCGTCTGCGAACCTGCCAGCGATGCTCGTATCACAGCTTTTACCTTTTGTGAAGAATCTCTCTGGACGTAAATGGACCGATGAGGACATTGTCGAGGACATCCAATATCTTCGCGATGAACTTAGCGCACGATTTGAGAGTTTGACGTAAGTAGTCGCGATGTTCACCCGTCTGGAAGAAAGAACTGACCGTAATGTAGGACATACGATGAGTACCGCTCAGAGCTGTTGTCTGGTCATCTCTCCTGGACGCCTGTCCACGAGTCCGACCTGTTCTGGAAGGAGAACGCGACGAAACTCAACGACAAGGATTATGAGCTGCTGAAGTTCGTTGTTCTTCGCACTGTGTTGAAGTCTGTGATGCTCACAGTGCTGTCAGGATTCTAATTCGACTTCTGCGTGAATCGAATGATTCAACCGTGCTTGCGGTTGCATCGCATGACGTCGGTCAATATGTCAAGCATTACGAACGGGGAAAGAAGTCAGTATTGTGGCCTTTCCGTTGACATGGAGCTCACCTTTCACCCGTTGTCTAGGATCCTCAACGATCTAGGTGGCAAGACACGCGTCATGGAGCTGATGTCGCACTCCAACTCCGATGTACGATACCAAGCACTGGTTTCAGTGCAACGACTTGTAAGCCACCCATGGGCTGCTGTGTAACGACCTCGATAGTACATACCACTGCACGGAAATGGACGCTGTTTCTATCTTACGCTTCACTTGTTCGCATTCCTTGACTGTTACCGAACGAGAGTGTGCGGATGAGTTGTGTGGGCATTGCAGTAGTCGTCTGTTCTGGAACGATGCTCTCCCGACTTGCCACAACAGGCACACGAAGGCGCTGTCCGGCCCTAGGCGCCTATGGTGTGGGGATTCCCACGAGGGCCCTGCTTCGACCTGAGGCGCTGATGGACGTCAGCTTCGACTCGTACTCGCAAGCTCACTGCTCTGGCCAACGCATGCACTAGCTCTAACTTATTGGCCATGTCCAAGTTCACCCCAACGCCTG
The DNA here is from genome assembly GCA_022606135.1 of Fomes fomentarius. NCBI lineage: Eukaryota > Fungi > Basidiomycota > Agaricomycetes > Polyporales > Polyporaceae > Fomes > Fomes fomentarius. The sequence goes on from JABYQN010000001.1 coordinate 1,850,366, forward strand.
CGGAAGTCGCGCTCATCAACCAAATTTTTGCTCAAGCAGATACCCAAAAGCTTGGCGTCATCACTGGTGAGGCCGCGGTCAAGATATTTAGCGGCTCGAAGCTCTCCCCAACTGTGCTCGCGGAGATATGGAACATCGCTGACGAGGACAACAACGGCGTGCTAACCCGCAAGGGCGTTGGCGTGGCCATCCGTCTGCTCGGACACGCGCAGCGTGGCGAGCCCGCGTCAGAGGCCTTGGTGACCAAACGTGAGCAGCTTTTCGTGTCTCTCGGGGATGGACGCGCGTGCCTACAGCTGTCCCTCAACAGCCGGTCCAATACCCACCATCGAAGGCCTTCCGCCTGTCTCGGTGCCGTCAAGCATGGGCATTCCACCAGCGAAGTCGCCTCCGCCTGGACTCCCTCCGCTCACGCCTGCGGACAAAGCCAAGTTCCTGAAGTTGTTCCTCGGGTGTCATCCCACTAATGGCCTACTGAGCGGTACGTCTCGCACAGCCCGACTGATGTGGCCGTGCTAATGCGTGCTCTAGGTGATAAGGCGCGAGATGTGTTTGTGAAATCGAAGTTGCCAGTGGAGAAGCTTTCTGCAATATGGTGCGTCATATCATTGTGCGTGTGTCACAATCCTCTCATACCCGCGATGTCAGGGCTCTTGCGGACTCAAAGAACCGCGGTGCCTTGGACGTGACGGACTTCACCATCGCGATGTACCTCATCCAAGCGTCAATGTCCGGGCAGTTGCAGAACATCCCATCCACATTACCCCCTGCCGTCTATGAACAAGCCGCTAACAGCATCGTCCCTCAAGCGACTGGTGGCAGCGGCCATATGAGTCCATCTCTTACGGGCGGATTCCTGAGCCGCCCGGTCCAGCCACAATATACCGGGCAGGCGCTGTCGCAGATACAACCACAGGTGACCGGTCAAGGTCTCTCGACAATCCAACCACAGATTACTGGCCCTCTCAGGTCTACACTAGGTGCTCCTCCGCTTCCCGCACGGTCAGCCATCTCGACTGGCCAAGCCCCCTCGTTCCCTTTCGTGCAGCAGCAGTCCACTGGTGCACAGTGGGATGTTACTCCCCAAGAAAAGGCCAGCTCAGATCGTATCTTCGTGAGTCTTGATTCTCAGAAGAGGGGATATATCGAAGGGGACGTCGCGGTACCGTTCATGTTGCAATCGAAGTTGCCCGAAGATGTGCTCGCGCAAATCTGGTAAGGCAGCTAGCTGATCAGCCTCCCATGGGAGCACGCGATTAACGTGCATTGACCAACTAGGGACCTCTCCGACCTGAACAACGATGGCCGCCTCACTCGTGACGGCTTTGCCGTCGCAATGCACCTCATTCAGGGCAAATTAGCTGGCAAGGACATCCCTACTACGATACCATCATCTCTGATTCCTCCGTCAATGCGTGGCTCTGCTCCTGCTACCGCCCTTTCCCAGCCCGCTGTGCCAGAGGCAATCAGGGATCTTCTGTGGGACGACTCGCCGCCTGCTTCTGCGACCGTGCCAGCACACCCAACATCGGTGCTACAACCTCAGTCTACTGGAACTCTGTCTACGATCTCTGGTCCCACGCCCACGATGTCTCCTCCTCCAGCCGCTCCGTCAGCTGCTCTCTCCGATCCATTTGCAAGCAGCCCGTTCGGTTTTACGAATGCTCGTACGTATCAATGGGTCGCTCTAATGAGTATCATACTCAAATCACTTGACAGCTGCTGCTCATAAGGATCTTCTCGGTGACGATGACGAACCTCAGGCAGCTTCTCCGCCATTACAGGATCAGTCCGCGGAAATCGGCAATGTGAAGAACCAATTAAGTTCTACCAACCGATCGCTCGAGACTGCGGTGGCCGAGCGCACACACCTTGAACGCCAACTGACAGAACAAGCCGCATTACTGTCGAGTCTGCAGACGCAGCTCTCATCCGCTAAGGCCGCTTATGACACGGAAACCAAGCTGCTCAGTGCCTTGAAGGATCGTTTCACTGCGCAAAGCGTGGAGATACAGAAGACGCGTGAGGAGCTTATTCGCGCTGAGAGCGACTTGAGCGCAGCGAAGGTCGAGAAGGCGGAGGTCGAGGGAGCATTGCTGCGCGACAAGGAGGAGGTTCGCGACCTTCATCGCAAGATGCACGAGGTTGGCAGTCAGATCGAGATCACCAAGGCGGAACTGGAGAAGTTCAAGAAAGAGGCCAAGCAGCAGAAGGGCCTTCTGGCCATTGCAAAGAAGCAGCTCGCCACACGTGAGGCCGAGAAAGCGAAGGTCGACAAGGAGACTGAGGAGGCGAAGGCAGAATTACAGGCAGCTACGACGGAGCGTGAGGCCGCTGAAGCTGAACTCAACAAGGAAGAGCCATCTGTTGTTGCTGCGACTAACGGGCACATTTCACCAGTTCCCACTGGCGATTCATCGGTCGCTTTCGCTGCTGCGCAACCACTGCCAGGATCGTTACCCACATCTCCCGATGTCTCCCCTCCGTCGACGAAGAGTACAAATCCATTTGAACGGCTAGCTAGGACCGGAAGTCCTCGTCCAGAGTCTCCTTTCCTGCCCTTTGCTGCTACCTCGGCTCTCCCGACTCCGCCCATAGCACCTGCTCAAACTGTCGTTTCCGAGGATCCTTTCGGGTTCAACGAAGCGTTCAGTGAAGAACCCAAAGTGGAAGTACAAGAGCCGGGGACTCCGAAGCCGTCTGTGCCCGCTCCTATTGCGATTGGTTCTCCGCACGCGCAGGAGATCATCTCTCCTGCAGACACCGATCTGTTCACCACTCCTCCCACTACGGCCACCAGTCCTGAGTATGCTATAACTCCGCAGGATCAAGTCCATTTCCCGGCCTTGGATGACGTTGTTGCCCAGGACAGCGCTCCCACCCCTACTGGTCCCCCCACTACGACTCTCTCGAACCCTCAGTCGCAGAGTCATGGAGAAACCGACTTGTTGCACGAGCTGAAAGAGATCGAAGAGTCAGACAGCGATAGCAGTGACGAGTCGGAGGACAACGAGCCGCTTACGTCTGTTGAGGCCAAGTTGGCTGACGGTGCGAACGCTAAGGCAAATGGCGCTGCAGAGACTTCGGGTACGTCGGCGTTCGACGACTCTTTCGGAATCTCTTCCCCAACTACGGAGGAGCCATCCAAGTCTGCAGCATCTCCGGCCCCGACGTCGACCGCTGCGAACGATTTTGATAGCATGTTCGATACCCCTACTATTACTAGAGAGTCACCGCCAACCGCACCGATCCCTGCCGTAGTGGACACCCCAAAGACGAATGGCTCAGCGTTGACGCCGTCGGCAGGTGTCAACGAGTTTGATCAAGCATTGGGCAAGCTTCCTGGTGCGGAGAGCAGTCCCTCTGCATCCCAGTTTACGTCGTCGGGATTCGGGGGGTTTGACTCGGCTTTCGACGATAACTTCGACTTTGCTGCTGCCTCTGCTGCTCAGCCAACGGAGGTTCCTAGTGAGGCGCCCTCTGTCTTTCCGCCGGCGCCGACCGTTGCAATGACGAAGAGCACCAGCTTTGATGACGTCTTTGGGACGACTACCGGGACCGCCGCGCCTGCGTCCGTACCAACTCTGGCGACTAGTATCCCAACCTTCCCTCCGGTAACTGCTCCCGTTCCATCGTCAAAGTCCCTTTCTTTTGAGGACGCCTTCGGTACTGGGTCTATAAACGCCGTACAGAACTCTGCTGTCAGCAGTTCTGCACAGAGCAGTGGGATGCCTGGTGGATTATCGTTTGAAGACGCGTTTGGTGGCGACGACACGGCGCTGACTTTAGACAGCTCCTTCACCAGCCAGTCATCTTCAGCCAACCAGCCACCTTCGGGAGCGGCTGCCACTAAGACGCCGTTCCCCACGTCTTCTCAGCCATCGTCACCGCGCGGTTCGAGTTCTACCCAACCAGGAGGAAGGCGCTCATCATCTCCCATCAGTCACACCTCGCCACCCCCTCGCCACGCGTCTCCCCCTCCACGCCATTCATCGCCGAAACCACGGCCTTCAACCGCTGATTCGACCAAAGAGAAGGCTGCGGCGACGAGACACAACAGATTGAGCGTACGTAATATTGGTCTAGATATAGTTCCGATGTTGACTGGCGCTGGGTGTCATAGATCCGCTTGCCTTTCGGACGGAAGAAGAAGCAACACGACGCGCCGCCGGTGCCGCAGCTCGCACAACAACAAATTATCGAGGACCCAACCCCCGCAGTGGAAGACGATGTCGAAGCTGTGAAGACGCTCTGCGGCATGGGCTTCAGCAGGACGCAGGCAGTGACGGCGTTGGAAGAACATGGATATGATGTCCAAAGGGCCCTCAATAGCTTACTAGGTCAGTTCCTATCACAGTCGGAGCGCTTTGGATCGCCATGCTGACCGAGGCGCACAGGTGCACAATAATCTTTTCGAAACGTCGGACCTGATTCTCTTCTACTTTCATGGCTGTGAATGATTCGATTCGATTATTACGACCAAGGGCACCCTGTACTCGTCGCTCGTTCCTCCCGCTCCCCCACCCTCGTTTGGATACCGTTATGCTCTCTCTCTATTCTTCTCGCCTCGTTCTCGTCCAAACTAAGTAATCAGCTATTTGCCAATGGAATCGGACGCTCTCTCTCCTTGTCTGTTCGACTCGTGTTCCGCGAGCGCGAAAACGTGTCCTTAGGACACTTCTCCCGCTGCCTCGCGCACCGCAAACTATGAGGACCGTACGTACGACCACCCCTGTCTGTTAATGCTATCTTGTTCTCTCGACACCCATGACTTGCCTGCAGTCCGCAGTCCGCGGCTGCCCACCGCCCTTGGCGAGTTCCGCGAAGGCGTCGCGGAAAGTGTGAGACCGGTATGGATTTGTACTTGGGGGAGTGGAGCGGGTCGTGGACGGCGCTAGGAGATGAGTGCACGGCCGAGTCAGCGGCGGGCGCAGTCAACTCGGACAAGCCACTCAGCTGTGCATGCATTGTTGCGTCCAGCGTCCTCGCACTCGTTCTGCAAGCAAAGGGCGGACAACGGCTCTCTATGCGATTGTCCACAGATCAACTCGCTCTCAGGCTCAGGCTCAAGGCACACATATAAGATCTCCCGCGTTCGCCCGTCGAGGTCGTTGCCTTCACAGCCCGCGTTGACTGGCACCACCTGCCCGCGGCCAGCTCGCGACCTCGACTCCAACCACAACGTCTCATATACCACCCTCCCTGGCAGTACTCCGGACTATCACGCGACGCACTCTCTTCCAGTCTGATGGCAAGCTTCGACTTAGTCGTGGTCGGCTGCGGTGAGTCGTTATCGAGATCGCTTGTCGGCTAGGACGGAGAGCTGACGACAAGTTGGCCGGAAGGGGGCGGACCCAGCGAGGATAATTTATCGAGGTCAGTCGCTAGCCACGTCGTGTCGCGTGCCGCAAGGCTCAATTCTTGCAGTTATTTACTGAAGGCTGCTGATGTGCCTTGGGAAGAGGGGATTGTCGCGCTAGAGGCCGGTACGTGGGCTTGTCGTTTATGAGTCGTTCCTGCCGCCCATACCGACGCGTCTGTCAACACAGGCTCAGGGCTCGGCGCGATGACTAGGTTGCTCGACGCGCACCCTGCTATATTCATGCCCGAGAAGCGGTCCAAGTCCGCGTCCGAGTCCGAGCAGGAGCGTCCGATAACCACTGCTACGGATGTGTACTCCCGCATACGGTGCGTGTCTTGGCAGATCCGCAGACGGCAACGGCGTATTGAACCTTGCATCGTGCAGCTGTTATCTCATCACACATGCCCATTTAGACCATGTCAATGGTATGGTCCTCCCCGCCGGCTCCGTACCAGGCCCTCCCAAGTTGGTTCATGGCGCGAGGGAAACGCTCGAAGGCGTAGCATCCATATTTGCCGGCGAAGTGTGGCCAAAGCTGGCTACCTGGGAGCATGCGGAAGAGCAGGGCTGTCTTCTCCTGTCGCCGTGAGTTCCCCCTGATGCATCCCCAACGAAATCTTCTTTGACAACCGGAGGAAAGCTTACCGCCAGAAGGAGGGTATACACCCGTGGCACGCGACATCTCCGTACGCATGATGCCTATCACCCACGGAGAGAACCAAGGGGTCCCACATCCGTGCACGGCTTACCTCGTCCGGAACGACTCAACAAGGCGCGAATTCCTCTTCTTCGGCGACGTCGAACCTGACACGGTCTCTCTGGAACCGCACAATCTCGAAGTTTGGCAGGCCGCAGCACCGAAGATCCCGGACACCCTGTCGGCTATATTCATCGAGTGCTCGTGGCCATCCGGACGTGCCGACAACCTTCTCTATGGACACCTGAGCCCGGAACACCTCACGGACGAACTGTCCGCGCTCGCAGCAGAAGTCGCAAAGTCCCGCGAGCGTGCCCGTTCGAAGGGGGCGTCGAATGGCGCTCGCAAGAAGAAGAAACGGAAGCACGATTCGTCGCCCAGCACCCAAGGCGTGCTGGCGGGACTTTGCGTCTACATCATCCACTGCAAGGAAGACATCCAACACGCCTTCGATCAGCCAATACAACAGGTGATCGCCGGTCAAGTGCGCGCATTGGTGGATGCGAAGGAGCTCGGTGTAGAAATTATCGCCGTAGAACAAGGGATGCATATCAGTACGTCCTCACTATCTTTCTTCCCCTTGGACCCTCCATTTACAAGTCCCCAGCAATCTGAATAATCAGAGACCATGGTTTCCATCTCGTCAGAGACTTAGAGACAATTCATGCCATCTCGATCACAATGTATCATCATAACACCATGGGTAACACCCTGGACCCACATCTGTAGCCCTAGCCACTGTATCAATACCTTGTACCTGCCTCGCTCAGAACTCCCAACTTGACTTTCATACACTGTTCTTCCGCTCCATAACAATACTATTATTGCGCTCGTAAAGGTCGTAGCGAGGTATATATGTGTGTACAGGAAAGCAGATCAGAACGAGCCACCGGCGCGCGAAGATCGTGGATGGGGCTATAGCTATACGGAAGGAGCATACTATGAGCAGTCTATTAACCACAACGAACGTGTGCCAATACAGTCCACCGCAGACCTCAATAACGGAACGTATGAACGAGTGGAGGCGCTTATGATGCAGATGACGCATATAGCTTCACGACGCCGTCCGCCCCTGCACTCGCCATGATGGGGAGCGACAGGTGGAACTCGACGTCGAGCACGCCCTCGCGGGCTTTTTCTCGGTGACTCGTGCTCTCCTGGATGCATGCGCGCGAGCCCAGGATGTCCCAGAAGCGCACCGAGCAGTCATGGCTGCCAGATACAAGTCCGAAGCCCGCAGCGTCGATTGACAAGGAAGTGACTGCGTCGAGGTGTGCAAGCATGGAATGCGTACACTGGCCTGGAGGCGCCGAGGGCAAAGAGTCAATCAACTGCCTCCAAGCAAGTAAAATTACATGACGACATACCGGTGACGATGTCGAAGATCCGTATGTGCTTATCCTCGTGTCCGGTAATGAGCAACGGCATCGTGGGATGTGACACAATGCTATTCGCCTGGGCGGAAACAGAGTCGTCTACTCCTGTCCATTAACACTATTGCGCAGACCTTCTGGGAGCCACAGCCACTCACCACCTTCGACAGGATCCACCTGAAGCCTTGACAACTCCTTGCCGCTCTCAATGTCGAAGATCTTGATGACTGAGTTTTGATACGCCACAGCAACCTTCTTAAGGTCGGTCTTGATTGCCTCGACGGCCGTCGCCCCGGGCAAGTCGCCCTCCGGGCTCAGGTCAGACGAGATTTCCAGACCGTCATACGACCACGAGAGCTTCAGCGAGCCACCTCCTGATGGACCTGAGACATCCCAAACCTTCACCAAGCCCTCCGCACCGCAACTGATGAGCGTGCTCTCGTCGCGGGCCAGCGCCAAGTCCCACACCGCGTCCGTGTGGCCGATCAACTCGCCCCGTGCCCGCGTAGAGTCGAACGGCGCGTACGTGGTGTGCGTTGAGGCAGGCAGAGCCCAAATCCGGATAGAGGAGTCCATGGAGGCGGAATACAGCAGCCCCTTCGAGGGCGAGTGGACCAAGCGAGTGATCGCTGCTGAGTGACCGCGGAGCGTGAGCTGTGGCTCAACTTCTGTGGTAGGGCGGGATCTGCAATTGAACTTAGTCCCTTGGTGTGGCCTTTGACGTATGGAACGACGCACGCAGAGGAGGCAAGACTAGCACCGTCCACACGCCATATTTTGACCGTGCTATCGTCGCCGGCGCTCGCGAGGCACAGCTCCGTCGGGTGGAATGCAAGTGCACGAACGGCGTCGAGATGACTAGGGAATAAGTTAGCTCTTTCGAGATGCAGGAAAAGTGCACTGTAGCATGTCACGAGACTGACTTCCGGAGTGTCCTCTTCGCTTTCCACACCTTCGTACCCTCGCCTTCACTCACAACACTAGCATCGTCGTCTTCCAGCTCCGCATCCTCATCCTTCCCATCCTCCTCATCATGGGCACGCCTTTCCCATGCGTCCGCTCCAGTGATCGAATTATTGAGCTGGTGGCGAGCCTGCTCAGAACCCTCCTGCGATAACCGGAACCTCTCCTTCCAGTCACCGGCATCATCTGACAGCGGCTGCTCCGGTTCATCCCTGTCCTTACCACCAGGGAATGCTTGCGGCACACCTTGAGGCTGCTGTGGCAGAGGTACGGACGGGGCTTGAGAACCCTGTTGACCCAGGACGCCAGGTCCTGCAAGGCCGGGACGATCCAAGGGGTTCGTCTGCGGAGCAGCAGGTGCGGTCGAAGGACCGGATATCAAACCCATGCCATTGAGCATAGGGTAGTCCTTGCTTACTTCTTGTGGCATTGTCTTGCGTGGCCGACCGTTGTAGGCCATCTGCATCTGATCAAATTGGGGAACATTCGGTAGCTGGACGGGAAGCGTGGAGTTGGACAGCAGCGTGCGATTTGGGAGGGGGTTCAGAGCTTGTGGGGACGTAAGATACGAGACCTCTTGAAGACACCTATTGGCATGGTGAAGAGGCGTTAAAGGAGGCATGGAAGTAACACATACTGTTTCAAGAAATCCCGACTCCGTGCCCTACTCTTGGGATCACGACCCGGAGGAGGCTTACCCATAGTGCCCACGATGGCAGCATTAGGATTCATTGCAGGATATCCCGTTCCGCTGATCCAAGTCTGAGTGCGACTTGGAGGACCGCCAGATGCTGCGCCATTAGGTACTGAGCCAGTAGACATGCGGTCGGGGGGTAGTGGTGAATCTGAACACCTGTGAATCACTTGGGTCTGACGCGGGTCGCACGACCGCGACACGTACCTTCGCTGCGTGGAGAGCTGCCGCTGCTCGCGTCGTCCTTATGCGACGTGAGAGCCATCTGAGACTGTAACGTCGCGAGCTTGGCATGGGGAACGGATTGCGCGGCGGGCTGAACGAGCTGTTTAGAGCTGCGACGCGACACGTCAATCTGGTGCGCGCGCACAGCGACGACAATGAACGCGTACCGCTCGACCCGGAGTGCGTACTCGAGCATCTTGATGCGGCGCATCAAGTCTAGCTTGACATTGTCGAAAGAGCGGCGTTCGCCCTCGAGGAGTGCAATGCGGGCCTTGTGCACTATGAGCAACGCGACGCCCGACGACGCCCCACCGAGCATACAACAGCAAGACTCACCCGCATTTCCGCCCTCTCGATCTCCCACTCATTTCTGTCGCGTTCGTATCGCCGCCATTCCGTCTGTAAGAAGTGGAGGACGTTGGAGAGAGTGGAGTCTTGGCCGCTCTGTGGGGGAAGGGGAATTTCTGATGACTGGGGGCCTTGCTGCTGCTGTGGGAGTTGCTGCTGCTGTTGCTGTTGGCCTGGCGGGGGCTTGTTGGGTGCGGCGAGCGAGCCCAACATGGGGAGCTGGATGGTGTTGTGCGGGGCAGAGTTTTGTTGTGGAGGAGGTTTCGAGTTGATTCGCAGCGCGGCGCCGTTGATCATGTTTGGTAATGGCCCAAACAACGTGAGGCTGATAGCTCCTACCGCTTCCGGTCGTAAAGTCGTCCAGCAGCCTCCTCTTCCTATCTCGTCCTCTCCACCTCGCCACGAGCAGCTTCAGGTGCAGCCCAAGCAAACGCGAAACGCTGATTATTCCCTGCCTCCTTTCTCTCTCCAGCCTCGTTTTTTCTAAAGCTCTCAAATTTACGTAAATCCGTCCCTGAAGCCGCCAACTATTCCCGCTTTTGACTGTTCCAAGCACCATCACAGCTCTCTCCTCAACTCAAACAGGCGTAAGGAAGACGTGACTCGGCAAACTGAGACGGAAGTCAGCATTAGTATGTAGATCGCTGTGCAGTGGAAGATACATAGGCAATCCTTCCCATCCTACTCTACAAATGTGAAGGCTATACATAGTCCGTCGGTATGTGTATGTCCAATGAAACCAACGAACGATGACAATCAACTACGCTGTACCCGAAACTATGAGCTCATAGGGAGGAGGAGGGGTGTCCGAACGAATGTCATCGTCTAAGTCGTCAGGCAACCTAACAGTCGTGGGGTCTGGTTGGGGGTCATTATGGGGACCGGAGGACGATCGCTGCGGCAGGCTCGGGCGCTGCCCGCTATCACGTCTCTGCGGTTGCGGCTCTGCCAGTGGCACTGTGGCAGAAAGAGAGCACGACGCCGAGCTTGACGTTGGCAGTTCCTTCCCAGCCAATTTCTGTCGTATAAGATGCACTGCGACTGCGAAGTCGTCCCGCGTCAGTCGGCCGTCGTGTTCTGAGTCAGCAAGGTCCCTATGCGAGCAAACGAAGTGAAATGAGTCGCTAGAAATGCACAGGCAGAGGGAGTTGCTCACCATATTGTGGCCATGACGTCGTTGGGTAGCTGCGCCCTCGCGAAGAATGGCACCGCAACGTCAGACAGAAGATAGTTTTTCCTACCAGTGTCAAGCTGATCAAACTGCTGGTCGTACTTGACTCTCTCTTCCGGTTTGATATTCCACTGCGCCGGACTGGTAGGTTGTGAAGGGGTGTAGTTCATAGGACCGGGTAGAGGCGACATTGGAAAGGGACCAGCAGAGCTGGAAGGTGGCGAAGGAGACGAGATGGGGGTGGTCAGGGCAAGATGAGGCGTGCTCCTGGAGGAACGTAACGTCGACGGTCCCGGTGTCGCGCTGCTTGCCCTTGACCTGTGTTCACTATGTGAGGAATGACGACTGCCAGACGATGACGATGCGGAGGTGCCACGGTAAGGGTCCAGATGCATTGGACTGTCAACCGCAATACCTCCAAATGCATCGTCGTAATCGTTCGACCGGAGTACGCCGCGAGGAAGAACACTTGGTATCCGGTACCCGTCTTTTCTCACCTTGACTAGGTGCATGGCCACTATGAATTCGTCGCGGGTCAGGTATCCCTTGTGACCGATGTCCACCATGTCCCTGAGAATGCATCCTATCAGCGCGTCTAATTCAAGAGGAATCCACGAAGACCACAAATCGCTCACCGTATGCGATTAATTGCATTGGTTGACAGCCCAGTTGTCTGAATATATGTACCGAATGCGTCACCCGATATACGACCCTTGTTGCGAGGATCCAGACTCGAGAAGATGTGGTTTGCCTGGACTCTTGTAGCTGCAGATATGTCGAAAGAAGGACTTGGAGAAGGTGAATGCCCTCGACTACTGGATGGTCGTGATGATGGGTGTCGCGGAGGAGGAGGACCCGCGAAGGGCGAAGGGGATGAAGGCGCTCTCGAGGGGTGGGTTGGAGGCGGAAGATAGGGTTGGAAATCAGAAGCATCCGGGGCAGAAGAGTATCGCGCTGCTTCTTCATACAGTTGTTGGGGTAGTGTCGTCGGCACCGATGACAGCTTTCCCGTCATCAGTGCTTGTATGAGATACATGGCGATAGTAAAGTCAGCGGTATCAATGTATCCTCGACGACGGACATCGGCCAGCTGCCTGCAGCAAATACACGGTAAGGATCTACTGCGGCCTAGCATCAGGGTATGCATACCATATCTCTCGAAGCGTGTTCCAGGGCAACCTTGACTTGATAAACACATCACGAGCCTGCTGTCCTATTTTCATGCATGAAGGCGTGAATAGCCTGCTTCATCCTACTAGCTGTTTAGACCACTTGCCGCTCAAGATGCCGTTCTGAGCTCCAGACGCCTTGAAGATCTTCCTGAACTTGGTTTTGTCACGGCCTGTCAACGGCGGGAGCTCGCCGAACGTCGTAGGTTTCGAGGGACCGGCGACATGTTCGACAGGAACAGGTGAGATACTCTCGAGCACAGCCAATGGTCCCACTGCGCAGTATGAGCATGATTCACGGGAAAGCCTACGCGATGCGAATACAACTTACGTCTCGCGACCAGTGCCTCCGTCACTGCTGCGCCGCCCTGTGCATGCCCAATCAAACGCAGTGCGACCCCAACACCTTGCCTGTCCAAAAGCCCCTCCTTACTATCAACGCTCGCGATCTCCCATATCCTTGCGAGTGCGTCGGGTGGCAAGTTCGAAGCACTGAATATTCGTGTGGCAGTCTGGGGATTGATCTTCCCAGTGTGTTCGGGATCTCCTGTAGAGAAGACCTGTTCAATGAGAGGTGCTTCCTCGGATGATGGACGGTATTCAGACACGGCTGTCAAGGCTTGAATCTGGGTAGAGAGGTTTGTTGGCAGAATGCTTGAAATGGGATCAACGGACATACGAGTCGTTCAGTCTTTATTCGTTCCTCCGCCTCCTGCTCGATCGCGACGCGCTCCAAGTCTTCATGCATCTTCAGGCACTCCGTAAGCTGTTCGTACGCACCAAGCAACGCGGCCAATAGTTGCTCTTGTATCGTTTTTGCATCCCTGCCCGCCACTTGACGCGATTTTTCCGCCTCGGTGGTAGCCCAGGGGATTTGAGACCCGATGAGTTCATGGGATGCTCGCGCACGCCCGAGTAGATCCTACATAATCATTATCGGCCTTCGGATATGGATGACCATCAGGACAGATTGGGACGCTACCTTTGTCACATCGTCTCTCAGTTCTTGAGGGTTGGCGTACACGAGAACTTCGTTGAGCAACTCAGCATTCCCTTGCCCGACCTTGCAGACGTTGAATAACCGCTGTACGTCATCCTCGGGAGATATCACGGCAGGCTGGAATGAGGTGGGTGGCGGAGCTGAAGGTCCCGGATGGGACTGGACGAAGTGGGGAGGCTGCTGGGCGAGAGGGCCGTCTGGAGGTAAGAGGATCATACAGAGTATGTGGTTGGTCGGATAGCAGTAATCTTGCGATCAATCACCGAGACTTACAGCAGCAATGGTTATTGTAAGCCCACGTTCCCCACCCCATTCCAGCTTGACCCGGGCTGCACAGGTTTGCCCGGGGGAGAGCGGTGGATCGGCGCCGGAGAGGCATTTTGACAACGGAGAACTATGCGTGGTCGTTCAAGTCGTCGTCGATGTCCGGGCTCAAACCCTGTACGCACAGCTCTGAGCTCTGAGCTCCCACCCTGCCGCAAAGCTGCGCAGCGGTCTCTGGACGCCTAGACACATCTGCACGCTCGCACACATGAGAAATATAAATAAATAGGTATATTCGTTGCGCGACCGCCGTATGCGTATTACATAGTAGCGGTAGGTTATCCCCGGGGTATCTCACGCAAGGGTGGATGAGTTAGGAAACATTCAAGCATGTGGACAGCGGGGAAGAGGATGTATGTCCTCTGTATCGCATCGCAACAGCAGGCAGCCGCAGCGAGACAGGGCGACCGGGTAGATGTGATTGCTATGTCCAGGCGATGTTGGTGGAGATTCTTAGATAGAAAGGGGCAGACAAGGGAGAGTAGTAATGTGAGCTCAGCGATGCCTCGTGGTGGAACGCGAGGGAGTTCACACCATCGAGCGCCCTGACTGGCGGGCGTACTTTTTCCATCAACGACCATCTTCGCTGTCTGGTGCATTGTCCACTCCCTCTACTTCTCCTATCCTCTCCATTATTTCCCTCTAACGAGTCATCTTCACGAACGGCTTTGTATCAACCCCACTAATAACTCGAAGGCTCACCCAGCGTATCCATCATGACCAGTTCCTCCTCTACCCCGGACATAGCCTCCCAAGTCGCAACCTTGTCCCTCGGCACGCAGCCCTCCCAGCAACGTCTTCATGACACTTACGACTACGAAGGCAACGCAGGCGGTAACGGCAGAAACCCATACCATTACTCTACTTCCCCTCCTATCCCCGCACAGTCCCAGTACAATCCTCTCGGCATGAATCCGTCTCCCCTCAAGAACAAGGCATCCCGCGCAGCCCTTCCTTCCGTACGTTCGGACCTTCTCATATCTCTTTCCATATATTCACACTTAATGATCGTCTGTGGATCCAGCAATGGCTCGATAGCCAGGCTGCCTTCTCCGACAATCGCTCTCTGTCGCCGCCCAACAACTCCGATCTGTCTTCGTCGGGGGGCTCTCCTCCCTTGAGTCATATGCACGCTCCGCCAATCACCCCAGGAACACCTGCCGGGGACGACGAGGTCATCCCCACTGCCATTGTCATCAAGAATATCCCTTTCAACGTTAAACGTGAAACTTTGCTTGATATCATCGTAAGCATGCGCCCTCGCTTGTCGTACGGATCAAGACGGGCATATTGACCCATCTATAGGCGTCGCTTGCGATTCCTACTCCCTATGCATTCAACTACCATCTTGACCAATCTGGCCAGTTCCGCGGTCTTGCGTTCGCCAACTTCCGTCAGGCGATTGACGCGGACGCAGTGGTCGCCGCCCTCAATGGTTTCGACGTGCAGGGCCGCAAGCTGCGAGTCGAGTACAAAAAGGTCTTGCAAGCTGGAGAGAAAGAACGTATTGAGAGGGAGAAAGCGATCCGTCGCATGCGTTCCATGCAGCTTGAAAAGGAACAACAGGCGATGCAGCAACAGGGACCCTACGATGAGTTTGGCCCCGTTCTGTCGACTCCGTTCACACCACAGCGTTCTTTCTCGGCGTCGAACGTCTACCAGAGCTCGCAGTATTCACCGCCGCAAATGCCTCCCCTGCCTACGTCGCAATCCTTCAATGTCTCATCCCCGGCCGCTCCCTTGCCGTCGGTGTCCCCTGGTGCCGGTGGATTAAAGTCTTCCTCCAACGAGCTCGATCTGAATGATCCTTCGACGCTGGAGATTTATTCGCGCATCCTACTCTTCAAGGATGATCCGATGCGCGACGAACTCGCCTTCTCGCGAACATTGTCCCCAAAGCAGCGGCGTGTTGTTCATCTCGTAGCTCAGAAGCTCGGGGTTTATCACTATTCTGTGGGTGAGGGCGATGAGCGATATGCTGTGGTCACCCGCTTTGATCCTAACGCCGTAAGTTTCTAAAAAGGCTGCTGTTAGTACGTACTTGACTCAGTCGTTTTGAGCAGACAGGCCGACAGACTTTGTCCCGCGCGCCTCCGTCCTATTTGTCGCCGACATCCTCGATGGGAGCACAGACGCTTCGTGTCAAGAAGTCCATGCCTGACATGAAGAGTCTCCAAGCACAAGCCCCGCGTCTCCAGACGCGTTCTTCCAATGGTAACATCCGCGAAGGCTACGCGACGATCGCTTCGCCTTCTCGTCGTTCCCCTGGCTTTGCGGCTCTGTTCGGCAACAACGGGGCGTTCGGTAGCAACGGAATACCTCCCGTGCCTACTCTTCCGGCCAGCGTCTCCGGCCTAAACAACAGTGGACTTGACAGAATGGACAGCCCCACGGGCGTCGTTCGTCAGCCTCGCGGCCCCGGTGCTGGAGGGTTTGAGTCGAGGAGGGAGCGACGCGAAAGCCAGACCAACCGTGGCGGATTCGAGGCGCGTTCTCACGAGCCGCTAGAGATCTAGCGGCGGCTCCTGTGCAAGAGTACAGTGACCTGCAGGCGTGGGCAGATTGAGATTGTGCCGTACTTTCTACATGCTACATACTGTTCGTGACAGACTCGACACCCTCGTTCATCCTTCCCGTCTACGGTCTCACCTGCTCTCGTTGGTCTTCTGCTCCTCTTCTCAAACTTGCGCTGTTCTCCTTACCACTGACTCCATTTCCTGCATTGTCCATCCCGTAGCCTATATGGCCAAGTACCCTCCACATGCGTTCTCCATTAATCGAGCTGGACGTCTCTCTGCCGCGCATGAGAAGATGCCAGCGAGTCCTCTCCGTTGTTTCATGACGAAAGCCACATTCTCCTTGCCTCCTTCTTGCATTCTAGGTCTTAGTCTCATCCCATCACCATATATCATAGTCATCCGGCTCATGCGCATTCATGCTTTCCACTCCCCTTGCCGTTCTCCCGATTTTGTCCTCCCTCGTATTTTGGTTGTATGATTGATTGAGATCGCAAGTTAGAGTAAGTGCGACGATGTATATATCGGATGGACAAAGCATTCCTGGCAGCCATATGCATGTCCTGTACTACAGTGTTGCACTTTGTGTCTTGAGATGAAGTCTGTTTTTGCGTCAGTGCTACTCTCCTACGTAAATAATATACTGATAACGGCCGATTCAGGCGCCCGTGTAGAACGCGTTTCTCTGACGCGCGGGGTCTTGCGTGCGCCGCTGCAGCTGACCGCGTTTGAAGTTACCCACCCACTCACTACACTCTCTGCTCTGCTGCTCTTGAGTCTTAGGTCGACCAACTGTGTCCGTCGACGGTATGCCAAGCGCAACAATCGTACATGCGGCCGTGTTCGCTGTTGGTGCTCTTGTCGGGGGAGGTGTAGCTACCGCAGTCACCTCACGCAGAAGAGACGTGCTGCCTCCAAAGCCAGTATCGGTACCCGCGCTGTTACCCACTCAATCCCCGGTGGTTGACATGAAGGCCGGAGAGGGCACCTTGATGAAGGCGCCGCCCGGAGCCACGGTTCAGGTGGACACCGCGGTACTTAAGTATGGTCATCCTGGTAAATCGCCTACTTATGAATGCTTCTATATATTTCGCTCATGCTCGGTGGAATGCCTATCAGGGCCCGTTTCTGACCTGCTAGTGAGGCGGGCGTATATCACTGCGTATGACCGACAGAGACGGCATCCTGCCTGGGTGCGTTTCCCTAGCTGAACTTGAAGGATTTGGCACCAAGTGTAACTCTGCCCCTCAGACAGCAGAGCATCTGACATCAGCGTTCCTTGGGAAGTCGCCTCTTCAAGCACGAACAGAGAGCGTCGGAGACCGGTCGAATTCGCAGTTCAAGGAAGATTCATCTATCCCTGCCTTGTTCCGGGCGAAGCTGCAGGATTACTTCCGTAGCGGGTACGATCGTGGACACATGTGAGTCGTTCGCCCCTCTGAGCGGTCGTGTTGAATAATTTACGATCCTGCTCCTAACCAGGGTCCCTGCTGCCGATGCAAAAGTGTCACAAGTAAGCCAACGTCGTGTTTCTGCTGTGCGAAGCACGAACTGATGGAGCATACCAGGACGCAATGGATGAAACTTTCCTATTGACGAACATCGCGCCTCAAGTGGGCGACGGTTTCAACAGACATTGTGCGCATCATCCGGTGTTCATGCACATCGAGTCCTCGCTGAAATTCAAGTGCTACAGACTGGGCATACGTAGAGGACTGGTGTAGACGTTTGACATCGTCGTTCGCCGACGTCTATGTCTTCACCATTCCTTTGTACCTCCCGAAACAGGACACGGACGGCAAGTGGCGCGTGGTAAGTACATCATGCATGGTGCTACAGCTTACGTCGGCTGAAATAAGCACCTCGGACGTAGTCCCACGAAGTAATTGGCTCGCCTCCGAACGTCTCCGTGCCGACACACTTCGCGAAGGTCGTGCTCACGTCGAAGCCGTCTTCGCCCTCAAGGCCCGATGTACCAGAGATCTCTACTGGCGCATTTGTCTTCCCGAATGCTGTCATCCCCGACGATGCGAAGCTGGAAAGCTTCGTCGTACCTGGTGTGTCTCTAGTATCTCTACTGTCTCTTCCCTTGGAAGTCTTATTCAGATTTCACAGTCGAGGCAGTTGAGAAGGCTGCTGGACTGACCCTTTTCTCGGATGCCGTCAAAGTTGGTTCAAAGCACATATGCAAGTCCACGAAATGCGAGGTGATGGTACGAAGGTTCGACGATGCCCAAAAACGCCCCGAGATGCGCAGGGCCATCTCCGCTCCCAAATAGGATTCTGCGCTGTCACCCTTTGGTAATCTACTATATCATCTAGTAATCTATTTGTTGTGGCTTGTGCGAATCAAACTAACCGTCAACTGCTGTGCTGATGGTGGATGCTACCTGCTTCTCCTTCTCCCGTGCCAAACGTCCCTTCCCTCTCGCGTGTTCCACCTCCAGCCACATCTTCTCTGCTTCATCCCACAGCAATAGCTCCTCGTCATAAATCTGTTCAAACCGCTCCACCTCCTTTGCGAACTCGCTCCTTTCGGTAATGCCGCGGGAGAGGACAGCGCGGATTCCATCGAGAAATGCAGATAGAACAGTGAGATTGTGCATCGTGATAAGGGAGTGTGATGACATCTCGTGCGTGTGCAGGAGATGATGGATGTAAGAACGAACGAATGGGGGTTTCAGGGCGGAGGGTGGTAGCGGGAACTGGGAGTCTTGCCAGGCTTGAATATCGACGGCGCTGTGCAATAGTCGAGAGGTAGGTGAACGTGGCGAGCATGCTCCGCAATGGCAGACTGGAACGTCCGTTGACGTTGACTGAGACTGCTCAGCTGACTTCCCGTCGGCGAATACCGATGATAACCTCGAGTGGTCGCTTCGGTATAGAGGGTCGAAGAGGTTGTGACCTAGATCGAGCTTTCCCTTTGCTCGTGTCCTTGGTGGACGACAACTTCCAGAGTTCGACGTTGACTCAGTCGATACTGGGAAACTGAAGTCAAGCGCGATACCGATGTCGGCAGCACGCTGTGCCCAGGATGCATCCACAAGGTCGATTCCAACATCTCTGACCAGGCGCAAAATTTCGTGAGGGGAGGCAGGAGAATTGACGATACGTGGCTTCGTGGAAGGGAGGGGTTCTAATGACGCCTGGAGCAACTCGGCCAGTCGAGCGGATGATTCTGAAGATGAACGCTGCCGATCACTGACATGGACTAATTCGTCCGTAGGTGAGGGCTGCTCCGGTGAACGCGAGGCCTCTGCTGAGAGAGCGATGTGTAGGGGTAGGAGATCGAAGACGTATCCTGCCACCCCATCATCGAGCGTGTTGTACGGCGCAAGCCCGGCGGCATCTCTGCGCTCGATGGGCTCTGTAAGGCGATCTGCGAACTCGGCGCGTGCATGCGCTATCGCGCCGCCGGCGAGGTGCACTAGGACGTTTTGTGGTCGAGTAGGGGAAAATCCGGCAGAGCTGGATGGCGTCCTGAGTATATCTACGAGCCATGATATAGAGCGTTCGATGCTCTTTGTCAGGCGTTTCTGAGAATGCGGCGGTGGTGTGAACGGGGTGTCGGAGAGAGCCACCACGATGTCTGGCTTGCACTTCTGTACATAAGCCTTCCATACCGAGGGATCAACCTGTAGAGGCGAGGTGGCTCAGCACGCACGATAGAATGCAGGTGGAATTTGGCACGCACCTTTCGCACACCGCGAGTGCAGTGTGCGGAGACGTGGTCATTCCCGTTCGGGGGCATCTTCCTGCCATCTGATGGGTCGCGCAGCGTCAAGAGAATGACATGCTTTTCAGGGCTGTAGCTAAGGAAACTGTGTAGAGGGTGAGATCCGCCTACGAGTGTCGGCACAGGTGGATTCCTGTCGAGGCTGCGGGGATGGGACGTTCGTGGACAATTCTTCACAATCGTCGTGAGTTCGACTTACAACGACTCGAACGGCAGTTGTATATGCCGTATTGCGCCTGTAAGGTGAACATGATCTCGCGAGAGATGTGGGACCAGTCCGCGCGATGTTGCAGTGAGCAATCCCGGCGTATTCGTTTGAATGACCGGGGTCCCATCCTCGCGGTCAATTTCGATAGTCCCAGTGCGTGGACCGAACTTCTCCAGGGCGAACGAAGGAGTGAAAAGGGGTCGATCTGCCATAATTAATCGCGCGAGCGAGGCTTTGTACAGCGCAGGAGTGCGCGAGGAGCACGCGCGAAGGATAGGGTTCAGTATTGTGGCAGAGAAGCGGTCGCGCGACCCGTGCAGCAAGGTTTCGAGAAGAGAGAGCGACGATCGCTAGCGCCCATTTCTGGAGGCGCGACGCGACGCGCGGCAGCGCATATGCCAGTGTATGTCATTACAAGTCCCCACCAAGTCACCCATCTGTCACCGTGTCCTTGCGCAGCCTTAGCCTATCCGCACTCATTCTTTCTGCTGCAGCATAATTACGACCTCACGAAGACAACGACGGCTCACTAGTCCTACTCTCAAGCTCGCTCTCGCGTTTGCCGCTACATCTCGTTTTAGTCACCGGCCACGGCACAGCACAAGAGGACACAACTCACGAACACACTTGAGTGAAGAGTTGTAGGAGAGGTCATCAGTATTTTGGACGATTCGCGATGGCTATTGCACGGGATGCACTCGTATGTTACCATCTGGACGTGCACTGTTTCCGAGACTGACTAGTTCCAGTGGGAGTCCGGCTACGATGAATCTGTGGAGGTAAACCAGCGCGCACTTATAGACAAGGTCCTTGCTCGTTACTCTGGAGAATTCACGGGTGAGTACCTGCTCAGCTCCGCTTCTGCACTCTTGTGAACGCAAACATTCTCCCACAGTCTTCCGCGAGCTGCTCCAGAATTCGGATGACGCTAGCGCGACCGCTGTAGAGATACACTTCGAGACTAAGGACTATATAGAGAGAAAAAATTCGAAGGTCGATGGTACAGAACAGCACTCAGCCCCTCCTGCGGACGATGGCTTACCGGACCTCAAGACAACGGTGGTAAGTATTCGGGCTCCTGTTCTGGGCATAAAGATCGAGTCCTCATGGTTGCTCAGGTGCACCAGTGGAGCTTCAAGAATAATGGCATAGTATTCCGAGATGAGGATTGGAGCCGCTTGAAGAAGATAGGTTCGTCAATCATGACGCTCCTTCGTACACGCTGAACTCATGTCATGCGCAGCGGAGGGCAATCCTGACGAAGAAAAGATTGGTGCCTTCGGTGTAGGTTGGTGCACACCTGCTCGTTCACATATTTGCCATCAGAGTTGACACAATTTATGCAGGATTCTACTCTCTTTTCTCCATGACCGAAGAGCCCTGGGTGTTTTCCGGAGGTAAGGGATGTGCAACCGTCAGTGTATATGCATTAGCTCACCAATCACTGGACTACAGGCCAATGGATGAATTTCTACTGGAAGGACAAGAAAGATCAGGTGAGGATAGGGCAAGCCTATGATCGTTATTGTTGGTCCTCACATCACGTCAGCTCTTCGCTCGTCGAGGTGCGCGTAAGGATGCCGGTGATGACCCGTGGACAACTTTCCAGATGGAACTACGGGAGCCCGCGCCCATACCTCAGCCCTTTGATTTCTCGCGTTTCCTTGCTTCCTCGATCACTTTCATGCGACACCTCCTCGATGTTAGCGTATTCCTCGATGACAAGCGGCTTTCACGGTTAACCAAAGCACCTGGTGTGCCGAAAGCTCTGAGCTTACCCAGAGGCCTCAAGGCGTCAAGTCCCCTGAACACGATGCAAGTCAACGGTATACAAGCGACGCGTGAGTGTACCCCTTGGTAGATGTCCTAATATGTTTTGACCTCTCTTTTTCCAGCGCTTTCAATCAAAGCGGAGGTCATGCAATGGGTGTACATGGCGGGCACGGAAAAACCCCAGCACAAGAAGGAGCTGCCGAAATCTGCCGCTGCAGGTGGCGGGTTCTTCTCTTCTTTATTTTCGTCGTTTACTGGCTCTGGAGCCCCGACGAGAGCTGTTACACCTGCGCCAGCACCGTCTCCTAGACCTCAGATTGACCCGAGGACGATCATAGAGTCCAATGTAGTCCTGTCTATCTTTGCAGCTGACATAGTCGTCAAACTCGACCAGAAGATGATCGCGGAACTCAACCGCTCTACGAAGAAGAATCCGCCGACAAGGATGAAGTATGAACTGATCTACGTACGTGTAGCTTGGCTATACGTGCTCAGGCAGATTGAATCTGACAAGTAATCAAAGACCGGGAAGAACGAATATGATGCTAGCAAGAATGAGGATGAAAGACATGGCAGATCGACAGGGAGCGTGTTCCAAGGACTGAGAGCCGACATAGAAGGGTTTGTCCTTTCGTTTTCGTCTCTTCGTGAACCACATCCACTGAAGTATTGAGTAGGACAGGTCAAGCCAAAGTGTTCATTGTGAGTTCATCTCTTCGATACCATGGCCTAGCGCTACAACTCCGCATATAGGGACACTCAACGGGTCAGACTACTGGTGCCGGTGGTCATATGTCCGCCCGCTTCATCCCCACGGTCGAACGAGAATCGATCGATCTAGTGTGAGTACGTCGCTATGGTAGCGTGACGTCGATGCTAATACTTCCAATGAACATAGCGATCGTAATGTTGCAGGTATGCTCGTAGTATCCATTCAAGGGTGGCATACCATGCTGACATGGGATGCGTAGTCTGGAACAAGGAATTGCTCTATGTGGGAGGTCTCCTCTGCCGAGCAGCCTATGAGATCGAGATGGAAAACATAAAACAGCTGTGGAACGAGGCACTTACAGCAGCACGTGCAATTGCACCCGACAAAGGCGTAGACCCCGAGATACAAACCACATTGCGGAACCGAGCGATTCATGCCATGAAATTCTTCACCTTTCATCCATCAACACCGTCCGGGGTCGTCTCGCCGGCACTTGAAGAGGCGTTCTTCGCTTGTGGTGTCAGTACCTCCCTGTTCTCCAGCACGAAGACACCATTCCCAATCATGTCAACATCCGGGGTGCGAGATGCATCTGAAGTGCGGTATCCGGATGCGTCGTTCGCTGGCTTCGTGCAAGACCTCCCTGTTGTTCCTGATGATATCCTAAAGCAAGCTCGATCCATAGTGGACACCCTCCGCGCACGGGGATTGATCAAGGACATCACCTTTATGGACGTTTTGCAGGAACTCCGCAACCGCCCGCTGACAGAGACGGAGATGATCGCCTGCTTCAAATGGTGGATCGACATGTATGCCCAGGGTAGCCACCCTAATCTCGACTATGTGCGCACACAGCTCATCAATGCTGCTGTGGTCTCAATCGAGGAGAAGGAGAAGGGTGGACAGATCATTCCCTTGTCTATCATCGAAAGCTTCCTCAATAGCAGAAGTTCAGGCGCCCTGATCCCGACAGACGGTCCGCTTCCTCCTCATCTACTTCCCGTCTCCATTTCGAGACATTTCGACCCATCCTCGCTCATGGCTGCCTTCGGTTGGCGTGAGCTAAGCATACTCGAATGGTTGCGACACACCATGAATCCGCCGACGCCCCACGATCCGGAGCACGATCTGCATCTATCCCCGCCCTGGGCAGAGCGCGTGCTCAACGTGCTCGCACGTGCAAGCCAGTCATTACCGAAGAGTCGTCAGGACGAGGTTGCTAACATCCTGAAGGATCATGCATGTATCCCAACTTCCGCTGGGCTGAAGAAACCCGACGAGGCATATTTCCAGAACGCGCATGTCTTCCCGGACTTGCCGATCGTCACACTTCCCTCTGGTGTAGTGGTGAAGGGGCCGCTGGAGAAGTTCTTGCAGGCTATCGGCGTCAGGAAGCATGTCGACCTTCAGATCGTGTTCAACAGGTAGGCTACCATCCAGCTTTCATGCAGGCTCCATGACTCAGTCTCCCTGTGCCATAGGATGATCAAGACTGGAGATTGGTCCATAGCTGATCTGATCAAATATTTGGTGCAGGTCCAGACTACACTAACGGCTACAGAGGTTGAACGGCTTAGGATGACGTCAGCCATCCCGAAGGAGCTTCATGAGGGCGAGAAACTGTCTGAGAACGGGAAACCGCCCCGCTACAGAGCATCTGAACTTTACGAGCCCTTGGATGTCTTCAGGGAGCTGAAGCTACCTGTCATCGACTGGGGCACACACCCGAAATGGAGAAGCAATTCGGAAGAAGGTCAGCTGAAATCCACGGCATGTTGAGACATGGGCTAACAGTCGCACGGACAGCGAAATTCTTGTTTAAGCTCGGTCTACGGCGGTATCCACCTATGGCTGAACTGGTGGGGCTTGCCGCTAGCAGTGACAAAGCCGTCCGAACTGCAGCATTGAAGTACCTGCTCGATAACTATATGACGCGCTATGTCGACTACGACCCTGACGCCTTCTCTAACGTCGCGTTCATCCCAGCCTTCCAGGGCGACATCCATTGCTTGGCGAGACCGCACGAGGTTAATCTATCATTATCGTCGTATGTCTTCAGAGCACCCCACGCTCATACGATTACCCCAGGTTTTCTCCGCACCCGAATGGGCGGCCCTTGGATTCTTGGTGGTTGATCCATCTCTCAAGGGAGAAGCTGTGATGCACCTCAAGATTCAAGAACACCCGCCAGGACCTAGACTCGTGAATTTGCTGAAGTCGTCTCCGCCACATACGGAAGATGTTGCGAGGCAGTGGTTTGCGACTCTTGCCAGTCGGGTCACCGGTACGTCATGTTTTCTGGTTTCACGGGAAGTGCGCTAAGGTGTCTCCCAAATAGCGTTTTCCCCGACGGAGCTGAGGGCTCTCTCACAGACCCCCATCATTCCTGTCAAAAACACAAACGGAACCATTCGGCATCTTCCCCCCATGCAGTGTTACTTCAAGGGCGACTCCCAGGCACAGTTTCACTCCAAACTCTTCACTTTCGTGGACTTTGGCCCCAATGCAAACGCGTTCCTGAGCGCGTGCGGCGTCAAGAACGAACCGTCGGTCGAAGAGATTGCAAGGATTCTTCTTGACAATCCACGGCAATTCTATGATTTGGCGGAAGGTCGCGAGAAGTAAGCATGCTTCTGCCTCATGCCTTTCGAGCGGACACTCAATACAACTCCTACAGCTACCTCACCGAATTGCGCAACATATCTGTGAATAGACGTCTCATATCATCAGGCACTCTGGTCCGCATGAAGCGCTCTGCGGTACTCCTTGGTTCGCGACGGGTGAGGAAGAACAGACCGGCAACATCGAGCAAAAAGCTGGTTGATGACCTGAGTGGTGATCTCGAGGAGGAAGACTGGGAGTACCAGTACGACTTGCTAACCCCGGACAAGGTTGTCATCGCGGACGACACCAATGCGTACCAGCTCTTCGGCGACGTTGTCTTCACTGCACCTCAGGAGGATCTACTCGAGGGTATGTCCTCTCTAGCACTTGACGGGTATCTAGCGCTTATGATTCACGAACAGAATTTTATCTCGAGCTTGGCTGCAAGCGTTTGAGCACCATGGTCCGAGAAGAGCACAATACGAGCAGCGAGGTCATCGGCTCGCGGAAAGCGGCTGAGACTCGTGCTCTTATTTTGGAGCGTCTCCCATTGTTCCTGCACGAGCACACCCACACGAAGACTCGCGTGTCCCATTCGTGGCTCAGCAGCACCTCCAACTTCGTCGTCAAGACTTATGGGAAACTCACGGTTACGAAGACGCTACAGTTCGGGGATAAGCGTGCGTCGAAGAGCCAAGATGCCTCTGCAGCTGCTAGACGTCTTGGGCGCGGACCTATCGAGCTCTGGTTGGCAGGCAACGACCAAGTTGATATGTATGAGTGAGTATGACTTCGTACTACGGTTCGAAGTCCTACACAATCGCCGATCTGACGACGTTACAAGGGTCTCGACTTCGATGTGTCGCCTTCTCTTTGATTCCCCGAAGGTCAATGATGCTTTGTTGTTCATGACGATCCTGTCAACCGACCTGCGGGCATTGCGGAGAAGAGGGTACAATGGTAGGTGTTCCATTGTCTTCGAGGCTGTCGATGCTGAACTACCTTCAGTCGATCGAATCCTACGGCAACAGAAGGCTGACCGACTCGCCGCTGAAGAGACTGCAAGGGTAAAGGCTACACTTGTCAGTCAGTCAGCTGCCAATTTGTCCGCCGATACACTGGTATCAGCGCCGCCCAAACCGGACGGAAAGCCTGGTGGACATTTGCCTGTCAAGGATGCCCTCATTGAGCATGAGCAGCCCAACATCGTCGATGAAGGCCCGAAGCATGCCTCACGTCCGCTGAGCACTATCCGGCAATCGCTCGACAAGTTCAAGTGGAAGCGGAAAGGCGACGACGCTTCGTCTATAGCTGGACCTTCAAACGATACTCCGGGCTTACCACACGCAGACACGCAGACGCCACTACTCCCTCCTCCACGCCCCGATCGCCCACATTCTCCCAACCCTCACGCAACCCCGCGAAACAGCATCAGTAAGCTGCTCCCACTAATGCGCTTGCTGTGACTAACAGCTTGTGCAGCTTCGAACATTGACCTTGCAATCAGGGCTTGCAAAGAAGAAAGAGGTGACTCTCTACGGAATAGGCAGCACATGCAGATGGTCAAAGAATCGTTGAATGAGGGCTATTGTGACATCTCCGGACACCCAACCGATATGACCTTGGTCGGTGAGTACTTCGTGATAGTGACGGGTCAAGTTGCAAAGCTGACACATAGGATAGGCGAAATGGGCGGCATCAAGGTCTTCGTCGCCAAAGGTCTGTCGCATCGTAGCATTCTGATTGGATGCTCGGCGCTGACTGTGACTCTGTAGATGTCCCTGACATACGCACGTTGATGGAGTCCAAGGGAGAGTCATTGGCACGTTTCATCTATACAGTTCGCCCTTTGCAAGAGGTTTACACTCTTCCGCCGACGAGCTTGCACATATTTTACGACCGCGCCGGAGACCTTATTGCATTCAATAGGAACGCGAGTCTGTTCCTCAATCTGAGATATTTTGAACAATGGCGTGAGCGGTCTTCCCTACTACGAGTAGTAGATATACTGACGTTATCTGCTTCACAGATGACGCAGAGGTGAAATCAGGCCAGCTTGTCAATGCATACACTTCGTGGTAGGTCTCTTGTCAGCTCCAATCCTTGGTTCGTATCAGGCTGATTGGCCTTCTAGGTACTTCACACTAGCTCATGAGATTGCGCATAATCTGGTGCAAGCTCATAACTCGGAACACGAGTTCTATTTCTCTTCAATCTGCGAGGAATATCTTCCCAAGTTCATGAAGCTGGTGTCGGGCAAGTAGATTATTTAGCTGGACAATGGACCTCAAGGACAATTAGATTACTTTCATTGCATTCCTCTTTGTATACCTCCTATTCTGCCGGATATCCACAACAATGCTGTTGCACTTGGATATCCTTGCCGACCGAGTTTATTGCTTGTTCATTTTGAGTCCGTTACGTAGATCGAGATTACCCCTCGGAGCGCCCGGAGTAAGTGTGCGCGCCAAACTACGAGGCACGTGACATTTGTTCAAGACGCGTTCAAAAACGCGGCACCATGATCTCAACACACGACCGCCATCTCGCGACTTCCTGACCTGGACCACCACTCTCCTACCCTTCCTGGCTTGACGTAGACATACTCCCACTGCCTGAGCCGATACTGAAAATGGATCAAATTACTACCTCGCTGGCCCCCCGTGCAACCATGAAACCCTCAGTGGCGGGAGTGGGAGGAGATCCTGCTGGTAGCGTAACAAAACGGTGCGTGGGTTTCGTCGTTACTGGTCCTTCCTGCGTCTTGCTAATTGCTTGTTCTACAGACTGAGCAATGAGCTCATGACACTGATGGTGAGTCCCATCCGGTATGGTAGAGCTGTCCTGAAGCCTGACTGGTGTACTAGATGTCTTCGTCTCCTGGGATTGTGAGTGTTCTACTGGCGCAGCACGACGCACAGGTTTTTGTTAATGATACGGCAACGTGTAGTCCGCATTCCCGAGATCGGACGCGAACTTGTTTGACTGGGTGGGAACCATCGAGGGTCCAGCAGGCACGGTACGTCGGCACTTTCGATTGCTGTTTGTTACGTGGTTGAGCGAATGCCATCTCTCGGGGAATAGGTGTACGCTGGTTTGAAGTTCAAGATTTCGATCAACTTTCCGCCAAATTATCCTATGGCTCCTCCTGCGATGAAGTTTGAGTCCCCCTGCTTCCATCCCAACGTCGACATCAATGCTGGTGGGATCTGTCTGGACATCTTGCAGGTATGCTTACGTTGTGCCGTCATTTACCCTTGCGGACGCCGACACGTGTCTTCACAGGATAAATGGTCTGCGGTATACAGTGTGCAGACCATCCTTCTTTCTCTGCAGTCCCTCCTTGGTGGTGCGTCCTGTGACCTGCTGCTGCGTATCACCCTTCTCACGTCTTTGTGCAGAGCCGAACAATGCATCCCCGCTCAATCCAGATGCGGCGGCCGTTTGGGATTCGCCCGATGGTGAGACCTGGATTTGATTCGATTCGTAGGTTGACGGTTTCTGACGTATTTGAGCACGCAGAATTCAAGGCTCAGCTACTCAGGTACTACCGCCCCATTACCGACGAGGGATCGGACTGACTGTAACCCTTGATCTGTGTGTCATCTCTTGTATCCACCATTGTCGTCTCGTCGCATGTCTCGCTACCCACTCTGCTGGACAATACACATCGGATTCCCTCTCATGTCATACCAACCCATGTACACAATCATCATCCTTCCAATCCTATGGCACCGCATTGTCCTTTTCGCGGAAACGGGCAGCACAGGCGGGCGAGTGTGTTCACGGTGCGAATATCCCCAGGCTTCGAGAGCTTACAAACCTTAAATCGCTTTCACTGCGATCTACACGTCACGTCGAGGCTTGTCATTCACTCCATCTGGCCACCAACCACCACTACATTCAATTTGGCGATGTAAACGACACCGCAACCCGTGCATTCCAATAATCACGACTGAGGATTGGCAACCCGATTGCGATGCCTGAGCTCGGCCGTTGTCGCCAGGGTTGCTTGGCGATGCGTGCGCGACAAATCTGGCGACCAGTCGAGTCTTCCTTTCTCTCCGTTATACATATTCTCTGCTCCCTCGTTCCGAAGCACACAACGTTGCGGTCCAAGGCCCTTTCCAGAATTCTATATATCTCCATTCGGTTATCCAGGGGCGCGCTTGACGCCTGCGATCATGACGACGAGCGGGGCGGACACCATGGTGAGCGCTTGGAGGCAGTCTGGAGTGATGGAGGTCGTCGACCGCGAGACTCTTGACCTCTGACCGTCAACCGTCGTCGTCCCTCGCTCAGCTGTTGCTCGCTGTCCGCTGCTCTCACTTTCTGCTCATTCTACTTCTTCTGCAGACAGGTCACGCTCGGTTGACCCGACTGCTGTCACCATTGCCTTTGTGTTCTCGCCGTCCCGCTTGGCCGTAAAATTACTTGAGTGTCTGGTGCACATCGATATTGTGAGTGCTTGTGCTTTTGCCCGCTCGCTCCCCTCGCCACCCTCGCAACGCTACCGCCCTGCCTCTACCTATGGTGCGCGATGGACGCCTGCTCAATGGAACGCTGACAATGCTTTGCTTTTGCGCTTTGCGCGCGTCGTGCTATATAGCTGCGTTTATTCGCCCACAAACCCCTCCTTCAACACAGCACCACACCACACGCTACACGCATCGTATCCTATTCAAACCACAAGTGACAACTATGCCGCGCCGCTTGCCCCCTACTCCCCTCCGCCTGCACAACGGCCCCCTCCCCGCGCGGGGCAAGCCCAAGCACACTCTGCCCTCGCTCCCGCGCCCCGTTTTCTACGGACCTACTCCAATCGCTGCCACCACCGCAGCACGCGCCGTCCCCCGCGCTCGCATGACACACGCGGAGCTTCCTGCGCTCGTTATCCCCGAGGCTGCCACCGCCACCATCCCGTTCTCCGCCGTGTCCGCGATGACGGCCGTCGAGCCGTCGTGGAGCGGACCGAGCTCGCCGACGTCTGCGAGCTCGACGGCGTCGTCGAAGAAAAGCAGGGAGTTTGTGCGCGGACCCTGGGACCACTCGGGCTCAATCCAGGTGCCGATCGATGTCGGTGCGATGCTGCCGCCGCCGATGCCGGCTGCGATCAATGTGCGGGGGGAGGCGAGGGTGAGGTTGCGAGTCGGAGATGGGTGGTGTGAAGGATGTGAGGAGAGGTTTTGGTGTGGACGGAGTCTTACCCATTATGCGTACGCTTGGTCGTACGAGAGCAGCGATGATATGCATTCTTTCGTTTCAGTGGTCGTGTGTATGTGTGTGGCGGTGTGCTTCTTGAGGTTGCAGGTTCGAGGACAAGCAATCATGCAAGTGGAATACAGGACTTAGTCGATATATTGATCTGTACGATACAACCAGAAGACCTTAGATTGACTGTAACTAGCCATCTCGAGAACGGAGTGACACAGATGGTGCGCAGCTGAAGCTGTGGCTGATAAAATGAGACTGAGGGTAGGAGGCCAAGGTAGAGAGGAGGTCCATGCCTTGGTCAATGCTTCATTCAACTCTTGCCACTCCTGTGGGGAGAATGAGGACAGACACGGCGTGGCGTGGCTAATGGAAAACTCACTTCTTGATCCCACCGCCTGGGGCACCTCCTGCATTATCGGAAGGGAATCAGGAGTCCATCGTTGCTCATCACACCACTTTACCTACCCTTTGCAGCTGTAGGAGAGGTGAGTTGTGCGCCACAGTATGGGATGCGCAAGGCAAGGAAGGGCGCACCTTTGTCACGGGCAGCCTTGAGTGCAGCCTCCTCCTGCTTCTTCTTCTGCTGGAAAGCGATGTCGTCCTCGTCGAGATCCTTCTTGTCCTTCTTCGGTGCCTGGCTCGAGAGAGTCAGCATGCCAGAGGCTGAAGAGGGATATGAGAAGCCGACCTTGAGAGGCTTGACCTTTCCGCCTTGTCTGCCGGACATGGTTGTGTGTAGAGTTGAGTAATATGTGCGGAGCAACTTAGCCGCCCGAGGAGACCCAATGGCCAAAGCTGTGTTGACACGGCCCGGGAGCCTAGATGTAGAGACGCCAGACGTAGACGCTTGACGAGGTTGGCTGGTGGCCCGGTCGGGCAAGCCTCAGGCCTCAGGAGACCACCAACACATCATGCGTCCACGCTGCACAGTGTTACAACCTCAAGCGAGCGTCGTGTCATCACGGGACGCGGCGGGCTGCCGGCTGCCAGTGCCAGCAGACTCTCGAGCTGGGTCGAGCATGGCGGCGATAGACCTACGTATATCGGGGCCATAACATCGGGGCCATACTCAACTCAGCTCTGGGGGATGATATGTGCGCAAGGCCGCAAAGGTATTATTATTAATATCATGATCCAGGATCATATCAGTTCCAGCCGGTACCTCGGGGGTCAATACGCCCGCTATAGCGAGCATACTTACTACGAGGTTCCTATAGGCCGCTGAAATTTGTGTTACAGTTCAACCCGACTTCTTGCCTATAACACGGTGCAGTAAGGACCCCTGCAAGGTGTGCAAGGAAGTTGCCTTGCCACAAGTGACTGAGGGTTCAGGAAATTTCAGGATGCACCATGGAAATGGAAACAGCTTGTATCCAGGAACGACGTTGGGAGAATATACGGCGTCGGTAACACATGCCGGTTGCTCCCGGGGACACGGCGGACAGGACGGCGGCCGTTCGGCAAGAGAAGGTGCGTCTGTGGGGAAAGAGGTGGCAGTGACGGCGATCTTGACGGGAAGTTGGGCTGGAATAGGTTGGATGATGGGGATTGGTGCCCGCCAAGGAAACTCGGCTTCCCTTATTTAATATTTATCGCCGTTAAGCTCGCACTCTTCTCTTCTCCCTCAGCTCGCGAACTGACCTAGCCCTCCTGCCAGGCAGCAGCCCTTATTCTCGTCCTACCGCGAGTTTCTCCCGGCCATACGCCTATTTCTTCTCAGCGTGCTGCTGAGCTCACTCTCCTTCAACCCGCCCTGCCCCGTCCTCGCCTCCTTCCCCTCACCTTGCATGCGCTGAGATATCCCCTCCACCATACCGCCCACCATGCAACTCCTCCTCAACCTCCTTCTCTCCGCCCCCCTCCTCACCTCAGTCTTTGCTGCTTCTGCAGAGGAGTGGAGAACACGCTCAATATACCAGTGCGTATAGTCCATCTCCACTACCTGCGGACCGTAACCCATGTGCATATAGGATCATTACAGACCGCTTTGCCCTTCCGAAAGGCGCGGACCTCAACGCCTGCGACCCCGGCCAACAGGCTTTCTGCGGAGGCACCTGGAAGACCATCACAGAGAACCTCGACTACGTCCAGAACGCTGGATTCACTGCCAGTGCGTACTCATGCACCCCCGATATTCAGCCCATTGTCAAGCCAGCCCCTTCCCTCTCCCCGTTCTTCAGTTTGGATCAGCCCTGTCTCGCAGAACTACGAGGGACCCCGTACGCCTTACGGCGACCCGTACCATGCTTACTGGATTGCGGACGCGAGCAAGCTCAACTCACGCTTTGGCTCCGCCGACGACCTCAAGCAACTGTCAGATGAGCTCCACCGCCGCGGAATGTACGCCGCTGTCACTTCCCCGTTGACCATCCGTCATCCGTACTATTCCCATCTGACGTGGGAATGCATAGGTTCCTCATGGTCGATATTGTTGTGAACAACGTGATGGCACTGAACACAGACCCCGATCTGTCAACATTCATGTTCAAGGAAAAGGCATGTTCATACCCGTCGCTTCTCTGCTCCCCGTGTCGATGACATCAAACGCTGGATC
The DNA here is from genome assembly GCA_022606135.1 of Fomes fomentarius. Lineage (NCBI taxonomy): Eukaryota > Fungi > Basidiomycota > Agaricomycetes > Polyporales > Polyporaceae > Fomes > Fomes fomentarius. The sequence goes on from JABYQN010000001.1 coordinate 1,883,009, forward strand.
TTAGTCGCAATACCACCCGTACTGCCCCATTCAATGGGGCAACACGTCCAGCGAGCAGAACTGCTGGCTCGGTGATACCAAGGTCACCCTTCCCGACGTAAACACCAAGGATCCTGCTGTCGTCTCGGCATACGCAACCTGGATCAAGGCTCTTGTGCAGGAATTCAAGATTGATGGTCTCCGTATTGATGGTGAGTACAATCAGAAGTTGTTGTCGGCCGGGTACAATTAATCCTGCCGATATTCTCCCCACGAAGCTGCAAAGTACGTTGAGCACACACCAAGAATTCTGAATAATGCACGATTCTCACGTTTCATTCTAGGCATGTGAACATGGACTTCTGGCCCCAATTCTGTGGAGCAGCTGGTGTGTACTGTATCGGCGAAGTCTTCGACGCCGACGCTGGGTACGTAACGGTGGACGTGAACGAAAATAGCAAGCTAACGGCGGGAATAGTCAGGCGTTACAGTACCAGGGACCTCAGGCTCTCGATGCGATCCTCAATTACCCGATGTACAATGCTCTGGTCGACGCGTTTGCCATTCCGGGCAAGCAGAACATGAGCGCTCTGACCGATATGATTTCCCAGATCAAGGACAAGTCCACGGTAATTCATCGCACGTCACTCCAAGCGACGTTTAATTGACGTGTGTCTTGCGTATGTTAGGATCCTACTCTGCTCGGCAACTTCCTTGAGGACCACGATGTGCCTCGCTGGACCAACATATCTGTCGATCCCCAGAGCCTGTGGAATGCGATGATTTTCAACTTTATGTCGGATGGTATTCCCATCGTCTATTATGGCCAGGAGCAGGGCTTTAGCGGTAACGCCGACCCTGTGGGCACATTCCATTTTCAGATTCCGACAGTCCACTCACTCACCTCTCCGATTTAGTGGAACCGTGAGCCCCTCTGGCCCTCGAATTACGCGAACACCACCACATACAACTTGATTTCAAAGCTCAACCAGGTATTTACCCACGTCGCCGTTTGTAACACATCTCTGAACACGCGCAGTTGCGTAATCACCTGATCAACAGCACCGCCGACTGGGTCACGACTCAGGTGGAGGTCCTCTCCCAGACCGACCAAGGCATTGCGTTCTCGAAAGGAGACGTGGTCACGATTCTGACAAACATTGGTTCGCCTGTGAGTCGCTGCCATTCCTAATATGCTTCTCCTTTTGCTAAACAATCTGGTCCTTAGCCCCAAAATATTAGCATCGCCGCAAAGACGCATCTCAGCCGGAGCGTAGCCACCACCGAGTGAGTAGCTAGCTCATCTCACGACTCACCGGCCCGAGTCCGCACGCTGATGACCATGTGCAGTATCTTGACCTGCAAGCAATATGCAGTCGCGAGTGGCGGCGCCATCGAGATCCAGTACTCGCAGGGCGGCGTCCCCGTCATCCTCGTACCCGACACCTCCCTGACCAATTCTGGGCTCTGTGGCCACACCCTCGTCGTGGACAAGTCGCAAGCGGGCCTGCAGGCAGGCGGTGCGAACGGGACGCTGAAGCAGGTGTCGTTCTTCGCGACGCCGCTTGCCCTGGTTGGCGGGCTCGTCTTGAGTTGTGTGCTGTTTGCACTTTAGTTTCGGCCCGATCGTAGACACTCCCTCTGGCCCCCGCCGGTCAAGTCATAACGAGCCTTACGAACCTCGACGTCCTCTCGCTGGCTCTCATTTCTGTCTTTGTCTTTGTGTTCCGGGTTCGTGTTCGCCTGCTCCCCTCGGTTGTCCCCCATGTGGCAGACCGATGTTGTGTACGGCTTCAGTGGGACTCGCATGTTCCCGCCCTCGCCACTGGGCACGCGTTTCCTCCCTCTTTTCTGGCTTTTGGTATCGTTTGTTTTCTTTGGAGACTATGTTGGGATTAGTTAATCTTTTGAGCTTACTTAGTAGGTTTGATACGTGGCTCGTGGATCGTGTACCAGTAATCACAGGCATCGATACACATACGTACAGATATAGGCACTCGATTGTGGGCCGTGTCACGCATTTCCATGCGCAAGAACCCCCTCCTTCCTGCGCTACTGAACTATGAGGCTGTAGATGCTGAGGAGTACTAGAGAGGACTAAGTATTGGTCAATGGTTACAGTACTGGTAGGCGCTCTGCTGCGCATAGGCGGAAGGGCGTTCAGTAGGGCACACCTTGTGTGTGCCAGTGTGGGTGCAGGAGCCTATCGCACATTTATTAAGCAGCCGGTAGTCCGTGGATCTCGTGCGCGCCACGCCGCCCTTGAGGCTCTGACCTAATAGCGCCGGCCTGTCATGACGTCTATCCGAGGATATTACCCGCCCGAGCGAGACCGGGACCCACTGAGAGTATGTTTCCATTGACAAGATATGGATTACGTCGAACGATTAGTGAATATGCTGGGTTGCACATCTTGGAAGCCATAAGTATGGCTCGCTCTGAACCTTGTTGGCACTATGCAACCTGTGATCACGTTGTGCCGAATTTATTGTGCTGAACATGGAGCATTGCCCTCAGTGACCGGAGGTTGTAGTGTGCATGCGGATATATTGAAGAAAAGGTCAATCCGATTGGAAGAGAAAAGCTTGGGAGCCATCATGCATCCTCTGCGGAGGCTGAGAGACCGGCACCGTATCCTATGCCCTCGCACTCGATGATGGCGCCAGTCTCTGACTCTTGCACGTGGAACTTCGCTTCTGTGAGTTGTTCCGCGACCCAGATTGCTGTTCTGGTGTGTGTTCAGAATGAGATGCATTGGGCGTTCGGAACGCAGGTACTGACCGTGTATGCAGCGTCAGCGGTCCTGTCTTGACCGTCGACTTCCCGTGGGCCAGTGCGAGGAAGATGATCATTTGGTCCTGGCGATTGATGGCTCAATACGAATGACAGACTGCGGAGGGAGAACAGGAAGGGCGCACCTGCATGTACTCATCCACGCAGCCTCCATGCGCGAGGTTCGTCGTGAGTTCGCGGGCAGCGGTGCGCCCCACAGATGGTGGGTCGGTGCCCTTCCTCCCGATCGCGCTCCCCCCGATGATACACCCATCCTCCGTCTCTGCCCAGAGAACCACGCCTGACCCGCTCGCGATGGCGTCCGCAGGCTTCTCCCGCACGGACTCGATCTTGATGTGTTTCTTGTCGATACCGAATTCTTCGAGTACCGTGACGGCGGCCGCGCGCATGGAGTCGGCGAGATTCTTGGGCAGACCAGCCACGTAAGACCGTCCGTGGACGAACTTGACTTTGCCTCGTGCGGTGAGCGTGAGTGGGGGAATGGGAGCGGTCACGGGCGGGATGGAGAGGTGCACTTCGCCACCGCCTTTGGGGTAGTAGCCGCGCTTGACGATCTGCAGCTGGGGAGCCAGGCCGAAGTGCGTGCGGAGGAAGGGCAGGAAGACGTGCTGGGTGTAGTCTATCTGCGGCGACTGGGTGGCATTCGTGCCCCCGCGCAGGACTAGAGTGGATGCATCGGCAGGGGAGCCTGGCGAGAAAAGCAGGCATGGCAGGGAGACTTGGAGTAGGAGCGCGATCGATCCGGCAGTGCCAGGATCGGCGGAGTAGGACTGCGATAGACGAGGTTTGCTTTGTGGGTAGAAGTCGATGGACGAAGAACCGGGGTCGCAACGATCCAAACGCGCGGAGCATATCTCTGCAACGAGGCGCAGTCCTGGTGCACTCGCGTTGGTATCGAGGTGGAATGGAAGGTATATACGATTTGTGCTCACCTGCAGCGTGCTGGAACCTCAGCCCAGGAGGCTTGCGGCTTGCCCGAATGTTATTGATCGATATTGGGCGAGATAGCAGAGCAGAGAGCCCCACGGCTATGCGGAGTAGTTGACCACCACCTTCAAGTACGCCTCCGTCAACCTGGAGTGGTTCCGTGGAGGGCATGTTGTCAGAGGTCAGGTTGCGGGGTATATCTGTGTCCAACGCAGTTTGTAGGCGTTATGGGTTCGAAAACGCAGGGCTGAGTCCATCATTGAGTCGAGTCAAGATGGTGTCGGAGGTGAAACACGGGTAGCGCGCGTGGCTCGCGACTCGAGGACGAATCTGAGACGCGAATGCAATCGCACCTTGGACCGCACCGACTTCGCTACTCTGCTCACGGCGACCCGGGCATTTCTTGCTAATCAGCTAGACTGATCTCTTCGTTATACCTCGCTGCCATATACCCTGATACTTACTAGACTTGGACTCGGAGCAGCATCAGACATGTCGGTTGACTCCCAGAAGAAGGAGCTCAACGCCTTCTTCTCTTTCTTTGCAACATTCGATCTTTCTCGTCCGGTGACCACAGTCGCAGACCTGTCCGATGGAGCGGCCTTGTTTGAGATTCTTTCCCTCGTGTGAGTGGTAGATATCTTGTCTTGCGCTCACTCCTAACTCGCATTCTTAAAAATCCTAGCGATGCCGAGTACTTTCGCCAACCTGCGCGACCCTCGGCGCAGCCGTCAGACAATTGGGTTCTGCGCTTCAGCTCGGTCAAGAAGTTGTACAGGCTCATGACACAGTACTTCGCCGAGGTCCTGCACCAGCCGACCAGTGCTTTGGAGGTCCCCGACCTGCAGGCCGTCGCCAAGGACTACAATGTCAACGCTACCCTCATCATGTGCCGCCTCACCATCGCCATCGCCGTACAATGCGAGAACAACAAGGAGATCATCGAACGGATACAGAAATTGACCGAGTCGGAGCAGCATGCTCTTATGCGCGTTATCGAGCAGGTGTGTAGCCTCTGTTCGAAGGCATGCGCGCGCGTAGCATTAAGCGTTGCTACAGATCATGGCCAAAGTGCGGAGCTCTGCTGATGCTGGAATGGAAGCGAGCATGACCGAGTAAGTGAGGACGCGTCCCAGTCTGGCATGAAGGTGATGAACGCGTTCACTCGCCCAGGGACGACCACTACTACCAAATCCAATCGGAACGGAGTCGGATACTTTCCGAGAAGGAGACGCTTGAGAAAGTCTACCAAACCCTACTGGAGGAACATCGGACATTACAAACTCACCACGACGACCTCGTTTCGGAGAAGGACGAAGCTCTTGCGCAGCTACGGCAGGCACAACGTGAAGCGGACAGTAGCAGGCGAGTGGACACTCGGGGAGATGCCGTGCTAAAGGGTGAGATCGACAGGCTGCGAGCGGACCTGTGAGTTCAAACCACTGTGTGATGTCCAAAGACAAGCTGATGCTGAAGGGGCGTTATAGCCAAAAGAGCGAAGACAACCTTGCTATGGCGGAGTCAGAACTTGACAAACAGACGGTACTGGTGACCGATCTGACGCGGAAAGTCGATGAGCTCCAAGTGAGGGCAGATGAGGCAATCCGGCTCAAGGACCAACTTGATGAGTCAGTACGGAGGTAACCGTCGTGTGGAAACCCGCTCTGAGATCCTTCCTCCAGGTATCGACATGCCGCAGACAAACTCCAGAAGACAGAAAATGTCATGGAGAAGTACAAGAAGAAGCTGCAGGAAGCCGCAGACATGCGGCAACAGGTCAAGGTATGTCCATCCGACCTGTGCTCGTCTTGCAAAGCTATGCTGAGAAGCTTGCAGGCGCTCGAGAAGCAGAACGCAGACCTTGTGGACAAGAACGCCGCTCTCGAGGATGAGTACCGCAAGGTTGCTGCGTTCAAGCCGCTCATGGAGTCTTACAAGTCGCAAATTGCGGAACTCGAGACCAAGTCGTCTATGCGTAGCAAGGAGATCGATGCGCTCAAGTTCGAGCTCGAGCAGACGAAGACGAAGCTCAAGGTCACCCAGGAAGAGCGTGCAAAGGACTCCGAGACTCTCGAGCTCTACCAGGAGCGCGTGCACGAGCTCGAGCTCACTTCTCAGCGGCCCGTCGCTGCATCGCGCGCACGGCCTCAGGCCGATGGCGAGTCCACCGGTAATATGACTGAGTTCACCGAGGCAGAGTTGCTCGGCACCGGCGCATCTACAGACGAGGACGGGGATGTTGCAGGGCTCGGAGAGGAGCTGGACACCGCGATCACCGGCACGACTATGACGGACCTGAAGTTACAGGTTCGGAAGCTCCAGCGCGAGCTCGAGGCTGTGCGCAAGAACGAGGCGGACGCCAGCCGTGTGCTTGTTCTAGAGAATCTGCTCGAGGATGCTAACCGCATGAAGGCGCGCTACGAGGCAGATTACCTGGCTGCACATCGCGAGAAGCTCATGCTGCAGAACAACCTTGAGGAGATCAGGAGCGGCAAGTCCATGGGCGATGGGTGAGTGGTCACGGTGGCGGCGAAGCACGATGTTGTTGACATGAAAACAGAGCGGAGGCTGCGATTGCTCTGCGTCAGCGTCTCAATGAGACCGTGGACGAGCTTGATGCCTTGAGGAAAGCGCATGCAGAGCTTGAAGTCCAGTTCGAAGCGATGTCGAAGGAGCTTACCATCGCCAAGTCCGACCGTGAGTACCCATAGGTACGACACGCGTGCAGGTTATGCTAACAGTTCACCGGACAGTGACCCTCGTCAACCGCGACCAGCTCGACATTCTTAAGACCCTCCGCGAGTCAGTCAACGAGGATAAGGCTGAACTTGAAGCCGAGGTCGACCGCCTGCAGCAACAGACCAAAGAGCTCTCGGACAAGAACAAGATGCAACTCGAGCAGATCAACGGGCTGCTCTTCGAGAAGGTCAACCTCCAGAGCGAGGGCATCGACCAGCGTGACAGGATGCTCCAGCGCGAACGTGCCATTGGGTAAGACACCCTTATATGGACAGCATCCACGCTGATACTGATGCTCTTCCAGCGATCTCCGTGCGTCTTTATCTGGCAAGGACGTGCCAGAAGACATCAAGCAGCGTATGCTGTCCCTCCACGAGGAGAACGTTGCTCTCAAGGAGCAATACAAGACGGCTCAAGAGAAGCTGGTCAAGGCCAAGGCGGTCCGTTTTCTTACATTCCAAGTATCGTGGTGCTTCTTGTTGATCATTCCGTGTATAGTTCATCAAGCAGCAAGACAAGCTGTTCAAGGAGGAGCACGCGAAGAGCGTAGGCGGCGTTCCTTCAGTGAGTTTCTCCGTTCTCTCATTTCTATGCCGAGCTGATTACGGTCCAGGGAGCGTTCGAGGAGGCGGAGAACAGTTATCGCTCGCAGATCAAGATCCTGGAAGAGGACATTGCTCGTCAGAAGGTTTGGCTTTTGTGCATTCGCATTCATTCTTCCGGCTTCGCTGATGGCGGCACTACGGCACTACAGCGACTACTGAGCGACGCCAACAAACGATACCAGAGGGAGACCGCCCTCATGCTCAGCGCCATACACAACTTCGGTATGCAGACGGCTCGAGACCAGCTTGGATATGCGAAGCAGCAAAGTCGACCAGAGCCGACAAGCTGGCTCAAGCAGCAACGGCAGAATGTACGTACACGCATATATAGAGGCTATGGTATGGTTTGCTCATCATCCTTATCTCCTCTGCAACAGCTGGGTCCGATGCTTCGGCGATGAGGCTGCCATCTGATGTTCGTCTTTTCTTCTCGTTCCTCATACATTATTGGAGACCCCTTCACCACACCTTGTGTATTCATGGCTCGCTTGGTTCACTCACATGTATAGTTCTCAGCAAGGATTACAATGTCTATTACCATCATCCGCCCCCATGGTCCATGGGCGGTTGAGACGACCTGGACGGAGCACAACCCCGTCGATGACTCTTCCTTCCGTCTATCATACAAACACGTATGTCGAGAGCAGGGGGAGAGTGAATATCGACTTGGTACCCCCCTGCCGGCGTGTATTCTGCGTAGAGCACTGATCGATCGCACACGAGCACATGTTTCTTCGCACGCGGAGTCGGTGTTCTCGTGATTCCTGGCATCGTTCTGCCAGTGGCTTCTCGCTGGCACTGGCAGGGCCGTTGATCATGCCGCTGGCTGCAAGCTCTATCCAGTACTGCGCTTCGACGTCGTCGCAGAGAATGCCACAATAAGCGGCAGACCTGGGATGGAAATCGTCCCACGAGTAAGTGGGATGCTACTTTTAAGGACCGCCGCATCCATCTCTTGACATGTCAGGATGTCGTTTGCATCTAGCAGGCGGACGATGAGGAATAGAATGTCTTCTGGAAGCGTGCACAGAGACGGTCGTCTGTTGTGTTGGGCTGTCCGAACGTCTGGCGGCTCCTCCGGGGAGCTAGCGTGCATCCTGGGGACAAGCCTCTGCCTGGCACTGGCTGAATGCTAGATGTCACGGACACGTCAGCCCGACGAATGTCGTGTGAGTGATATCCTGCGCCGCAGTCGTAGTTACGCGTATGCCGATAACCTGTCAGGCTACAGGAACCTGTCAAGGTTTCGACGGTGTTGCCGGGCATCCAGCCTGAGATCAACTGGACGAATGTCAACTTAGATGGTTGGATAACGAGACTCAAGAAGGTGAATACACCAATCCCAACCATGAGCAGCACCCATGGACATTCATGTCTAGCTGCCAGGAAGATTGTCATAAAGGATACGAATGTGGGTTCTAATACAGCATGAGATACTCCATTATGCGGTGGGCAAGTCTCCGACAGACGAGTCAAGGGGTCGTACACGTAGTCCGGGATAAATAGAAAACAAGCGCGCGAACGGGTTCGATCATAAAAAACGATCGTCACCGGTTGAACGAGAGTAGCGACATGTCGCCCAATTTCCTGCAAACGCACATCAAGTCAGTCAAATGGGTCGCATATAGAAAGCCAGACTTGAAAAAGAGAAGACGAACCTTGGCTTCACGAGATGTCGGATGGTACCGAGTATGCCAAGCAGGACAAGAAGACCAGCGGCTGCGACGTAGGCCCAACCCAAGAATGGGTTCTTCCCACCCATCCAAGATACTGTCGAGATGACGATGCCCTTCGTGCCCTTGTACGGTCGGACGGGGAAGTCTGCAACCACAAGTCGGCCAGTCAGTCACAAAGTCATCAGCAATACAACAATATGCCAACGCACTCAGATTGACAATGATCTCGTATCTACCCTTCAACAGCTTTGTGTCGTCATTGCGTCCCCAGAGCTTGGTGAACGTCGGGAGACCCGCTGTGCGCATCCAGTTCTGGAAGTGCTCGTCGGCGCTCAAGTCGGGCGGCGGGTTCTGCTCCGTGTAGCCGTCCGGAAAGCGCAGGGCCCAGTTGGGCGGAGGAGTGATCTGAGAGAGCTCGTAATCTGGCTTCGATGTGTACTTCTTCGCCTCTCCTGGCCATGCGATGCCCTTCTCAGACCAATTGTAAGTCGTGGCCGAGTCCGTACTGAGGGTGAGTTTCGAGAAGGTATCTACGGGAGGCAAAAGTGAGCACGGGGACCCCAACGCCCGACAGTCCAGTGCGCGTGGCCGCTCGGCCATCTGCCACTCACCATTGAAAAACGAGTTCGCGATCAAGCCGCATGGATATACCGCCTTATCGTTAATCACAGCGAGCGGCTTGCAGTCTCCATTCTTCAGTTTGTCCGCGCTCTCGGCGTCGCCGCGGAGCTGGTTCTGGTTGAGGCTCTTCACGTACCGACGGTGGTTCTGGAAGAAGTTGGTGAGCTTGTAGTAGAGCAGCACGGGCGGCTCGATGTTTGCGGGCACGTCGAACTGCAGCACGCATTGCCGCTGGGCGTCCGGGGATAACCCGTCGGTGCCCGTGCGGTCGAGGAAGGCGTATCTAGGGGTGTCGAACGGCGCCTTCGAGTCCGCTGCGCGCAGTTTGTACGTGTATTTAGATGAAGGCATGTTCGTGAATGTAAACCCAGTCGTCACGTTCTGCGGGTCCAGGGTCTCGCAGTCGGTGTACTCCAGGTCTATCTCTGTTACCTGCAAGCCGCGATGGGACGAGTGAGGAATGAATAGTGACATTGTGGGAGGTGCGCGGACGTACGAGACTACTGCCCCAGATGAGCAGTGCGCCGATGGGCGCGAAGAGAATGCCGATAATGAACAACGTCGGAAGGACGGTGCGGGGAGTGAGGATGGGCTGCCATGCCTTCAGTCGCTGCTGCTTGAAGGCGGTATCTACGGAAAGAAAGACGACACGGAGACGCGAACGCATATATGAGTCGACCCATCCAGAAAGTGTGTGCGTGGATGACACGCAGTCAGGAGCGACAGTACTCACTCGCCGGTCTCCGCCAGCTGCCCTTCTCCTTCTTGGCCCCCTCGCCCTCATCACCGTTCTTCTTGCGGTTGAAGAGTCCCATGCACGCTGAGGCTCACGCTCGAGGGAGATACGGCGAAACCAGTTCGGTGACGATGTCAAGACGAATTGAAAGGGGAACGAGGCCAGCCAGAGAGGAAGGTGGACGGAAGATGGAGAGGGTGTGGAAGAAGCTGAGAGGAGCGATGTCGGCCGGCGGTGTACTCGGACGCAGGAACAGCTTCGCCCAGCGCGCACTCACGTAAGCATGCTAACCCACTTAGCGCCTTGACGGTAAGCAAGAATGGCTACACATCACAAGCCTAATGATGCTTTTGCAAACGCAAAAGCTAGGTTCTTGATATTTGGTAAATGAGGGCAAGTCTACAACCTAGTATGTACACGAAAGAAAAACACTACTAGATACAGCATAAGGATCACCCGGATTTGTGGCACAGGACACTGGCAGTGGCATATGGGACATACGCGGAATAGTAAATAGTAAAAGAAGATACTTTATACACGTCAGTAACGATCGTCTGAGTGAGAAGCTCTACAGTACGGGAAGGAATAGAAAGAAAGGTTTGAGACGTGAGAGGGACACAAGCGGTACGCTGGTTAGGGGCTGGTCGTCGGATGTATGTATCCAATTAGAGGGATTCATACCATGGACGGCCGAAGCCCGATGGTGAGAGTGGATGGCCTTGACTATGACAAGGCCCGTTGTGTACCACAATGGAGGCACGGCGAGCGCACGCTCGTGAGGACTGCGATGGATGACCACGAAGGGCCCGAAGGCCACGGTGAAGATCCGCAACTGCTACACAGCAGTCGAGACGGTCTCTTCCGTTGCTTTGCTGGAGCGGGCATCGAACGAACGCACGGCAGCAGAGTCGGCCCGTCTGTTTGCATTAAAAGTCAGCACGCGAGTACTGACACTGAAGAGGTCACATACGACTCGAGGGCGATGTTGGTGGTCAGTGTGACGTGTTGGTGCGGGTTTTGCCCGCCGACGCCGAGGATACCGACTAATGGGGGATGGTGAAGCCGTGTCATGGTGGTGTGGCTCGTGGTTCTGCCGAGATAACCATGGATCAGACAGCGATCATGACGTTTACTTGGACGAGAGCTTACGCCTCAGAGACATCCTCTGGGCGGAGGGAGAGTACGGCGGCGGAAGACATGATGACACTGCACACGGTTTTGTGAGCCGCGATCATATCCGTGAAAGACATAGAACCTTACCTGAACGTTGTCGCTATACGTCAAAGTGACCAAGTGACCTATGATTAGTCGTGGTTGAGAAAGGCAAGTCGCCAGCCTCACCTGGCATGGAAGCAATGACGTTCATGATCACTGTAATGTAGAACGGTTAGACAGGATGCAAAGATGTAGTTTGTAATGTTGTACATGCCATTCAAATTCAGAATCGGGAAAACCTGTATAGCTCGTGAGCTTGAGTGTATACCAAAGACTGTCAAGGCAACGCACCACGGCAGGGATGGTGCAGATGCACGTTCCTGCACAGTACCAGAGGCACTGTCCAAAAAGTGCACCCCCAATGGCACTTCGCAGCGCCCCTTTCCTCCACAGACCGCAGACGGTAAGGACGAGGATGGCCAAGTCCATCAAAATCGCTGGACATCATCTCGCTCAATCTGTAACCACTGAAGGGGAAACGGGGGGACGTACTATACATATAGAAGGTGAACATGGTGACATGGCTAGACCGCACGACGGCACACGAAGCAGCTTCGTCGCTCCAAGTGAAATCAACGCTCTTCAGAGCCTCTGTTCGTAGCACATTCAATGATGTGACACTAACGGACTTATCACCGAGCACTCACGGACTCCGACTAGCGCTGCATGACCTATCAAACCGAGCGACAACACCCACACCACGACACGATTCATGTCTTTCCATATTATGTACCTAGGACCGGTTTACGGCATGCTGTCTAGGAGAGAAGAAAGGACGTACGATCGAATACCGAGGTTCAAGGTAGAGCAGTAGGATGCGGCGCTTCCCAGAAACGCAAGGAATTTGTACATGACTAGGTCGAGCTCATGAACATATGCTCAACTCTGGAGATGGATTGATAGCATACCATCACACGCTACCTTGGGCTTGAAGCGATTGGTGAAGACGCTGAAAGGAGGGACTATATGTTGATAAGGAGAGCGAGAGGGAAAGTCGAATGACTTACAACATGAACAAGGTGACTAGGATCGAATAGCGTCCGAATAGATAGGGGATCTTATGCAAGTATGTAGACCAAGGCATGCGCAACTAAGACGAAGTTACTCACCAAGACTGGATTGAATCGACGTTTGCGGGTGATCAGTGACCACTCGATGTCCATCCGCGTCACGGCATGGTTGCTGAGCGAGGAGAGTGGGTCAGGAGAAGACGATGACGTACTTTAACCAAAGGATGCGCACCAGAGGAAGCCCAGGAGGAAGATGGCAATCTGGTTGTATAGAAAGCCACAATAAGCTATCACTGTCGGATCCTGCCACTGAACCATAGCGCAAGAGGCAATCTAGCCGACGTAGGAATTCCGGGTGATGACGCGTCTGACGCGTAGTTTGCTTGAAGCAGCCCTTCGGGCTAGGAAGAGGAAGCTGAAGGACGCAGCGTCATACACCGGGATGAGGGACGGGAGGGAAAAGAGAGGAAGGAGGGTGGTATAAGTGTAAGTGAGACTTGAACGGTGAACGAGGGCGAGAGTCGGCTGGAGCCATAAAGAGCATAGCGGATACGCGGTCGCATAACTTTCCATCTTCTCCTCCAATCTCCAAGTCAGGCTTGAGCACAGTCAATGGCCACTCAATGCCGCCTCTCATCTTCCCGCGCCCTCCTATTGGCTCCCGCCCAGTCTTTTCGCCACGCGAGAGCTCGGATCAGGCAACGTTATGTAATGGCGAGACTCGCCGCCGAGTGTCGCACCTCGCTCTGCTCTATTATTGCTCTCAGCCCGAGCGACTCAAACACACACAATGCCACCCCACGCGTTCATAACATACGGTTGAGTAGTCTGCGTATTGTACGTCATGCGGATTGGGTGGCTCCTTCTATATGCGCCATTCAATGGCTAGTGTCTTGTCTCAGATTCGTTGTGATTTGTGCGAACACCCATTCCTCTTCTCTCCTTCGGGTGAACCAGAAACGTCCACGCCGATATTGCCCTATAGTCGTTTGGCATGCCCATAGAGTACTAGATATAATGATCCACGCCTAGTCGTGCGAGCTGGACTCTGGAACGTCTACCACGTTCAACCTCAATGCCGCTATGTACTTAGTTCTGCCCAGGCCCTCGTCGTGGGCGGAGGCCCAACGGGCCTCGTGCTCGCACTGGCACTTCACAAGCACGGCTGTCCGGACGTAGTTACCGTTGACACAGTCGCTCAAGACGAGAACACTTCTCGTGCTGTCACGATTCACCCCGCTACTATCGAGGTGAGTTAGAGTTACGCAGGCACGCTCCGATGTCCGCTGGTGCTCATCCATGACCTCATGTTTTCAGGCATTCCAGGAGGTTGGCGGCGCCGACCCACTCGTCAATGCTGCGGGCAACAAGCTGCCCAAAATACCCGATCGACACATGGTACTTTCCCCCGTTGGCCAAGTACCCCAAGTACCCGTTTGTCCTTGCCCTTCCGCAGCATATCACGGAGAGAGCACTTGCTGTCCAGGCGCAAGAGCGGGGTATCACCGTCCACCGCCCGCACAAGGTTGTTGACCTGAAGCTCAATGCGGAGGACCACACCCTCACCGACGTCATCTTTGACAACGGCCACGTACTACGTACGCGTTTCATCGTAGGCGTAGATGGTTCCCCCTTAAATTGTGAGTTCACATCCCCCAGTCAGCAAGCCCGCGAGCATTGACCATAGATCTGACGACGCGCCGACATGTCTGCCTATTACACAGATTCGCAGACTCCTCTAAGCGGGCAGGCGGACATGAAGAACAAGGACGAGGCCGCGCTCTCCAATATGTTCGTCGCCGACATCCTCCTCTTCAACCCTCCGGCTTTCCCGCAGGACTCGACTCGTTGGGTATTCCACCCGATGTGCCGGACACCGAGTACCTACAGAAGCTGCTCGATTCCTGGCGCCCGAACCAAGTCCTTCCGTAGGTAACCCCCGCGCCGAGATCGCGGAGACTCTCTGGGCTAGTCGGTTCCGCACCCACTCAGCGATCGCGGATAGGTTCTTTGCGTATGTCCTTCCTGGGGAGGATCCCAGTGGCCTAGAGGGCAGCAGTGTCGTCCTCCATGGCGACGCCGCGCACGTTCATCCACCGATGGGCGTACAAGGCATGAACCTCGGTATCCGCGACGGGGTGAGGCTCACGCCTCTTCTCACTGCATACATTCGTGCTGCGTCTGCGTCTTCCGCTTCATCTATGACATCCCGCGACTAGATCGAGGCGCCGCTGAGGGCGTGTGCCGCATAATGTCGTACGAGAGCTCTGGCGGTGATCGGGGGGGTCAAAGGGTTGTAGGGAATCATGCAGCTTCCGAACGAGTGGAGGTGGTTCCTCGGAATTATCCCTTATTACCCGGCTGGACTCCGGAATGCGCTCATGCGCTTCGTCACGTCGTTTGAGTGGTGGAGGGCGACGGTCGCGTATCAGCCGAGTGCATTTGGAAACCGCTAGAAGGGATATCGTTAGGCCCGTGCAGAGGTCGAGGCTGGGGCCGCTGAGCAACCTTCGAACTTAGACAATGTTGTCTGATGTAAGAATGCCGGTGAGAAAGGGAGTTGTCTCGATGTAATGTGGACCGGGGAATACAATATGCATTAAAGGGCAACTACAGACAGAATTCAACGAGTATGGCATAGCGCAACCATAACCCTACGCATGGTGGGCCGGGGGCTATCGCCAATCCCAGAATCGACCGTTAACTTCTAGTAGTTAGGATGCACTCTCCTCAGGCCCTCCACAATGATCGAAAATACCGTGCGGTCACTCGGCCGTCGTCGTATCGATCCAGAACCACATCAGGCAATCTGATCCTGGCGTCGGGGTGGGAATAGCAATGCAACTGCGCGGGGTTGGTATCCTCATCAACTTCAATGCCGTGCCTATGGAGCGTGAATAAGTACACCGATGACCACATCCACACAAGCAACAAGGTACACTGACCGCTGCTTCAGATGCCCTTCCATGCGAGGTAACAGTGCAGAATACTCGCAGTAGTCGCACCCGTGGACGTATTTATCCCAGTCGATCAGCCATGGTGAGATTTCCAACTCTTTCTCGACCGGCCTGACTACTTCCCACTCTTTCTCGCTGATGCATTCCCAGTTGTGTGTGTTATGAGGCTCGAGCACCAGAGCATGGTAGAGCTGATAATAGACAATGAGCAGGCAATGAATGTGGGCATCTTGTGCACGATCACACACTCACTGCTGTATCCCGGTCATGCACAGTATGCCACTTCCAACGAGACACCTTTCCTCCCGGGCCGCTGTATCGACTAGACGCGCTACCGCCCCCGTGGCACCCAGTGCAAATCAAGCGCGCCTTGCACTCCCCCACTGCATCCCGAACCGTCGCACGCTCCTGATCCAAACCACACGCTTCCAGGATGGTCTGTATGTGAGCGATGGCCGTCTCAGATACCCTCAAGCATTCCATGCTCCATGGTGAACGCAGTAGGGAATCTGGGTACCAAAGAGACCGAGCCGCGGCGACGTAGTCATCCAAAAGGCCGGGGGACGACATGCGCAGACAACGATGGGCGGCCACAGCGGGATACATCAGGTCCATGCGGTCGCAGGTGGTGCAGTGGAACAAGGCTCTCGCAAGTTCAAGGGGATCTCTGACATCCTCTGGAACTTGCAGCGACTTGCGAACCATGAGTGCGAGCTCATTCTTGTGATCTTCACGCCATTTGGCGATGACAGCGTCGAACTTCTTGCGCATCTCGTCAGCGTTGTCTAGAATCGACAGGTCGGTGCCTTGCGGGACGTCTAAGATGTCTCGAAACTCGGTCATGGCGACGAAGTCCAACAAATGTGGATCGCCGTCCGAGTAATAATCCCTCTTGGTATTGTTTCGGTAAACGTCGTACGCCTTGGCGAACAGCTGGAAATGGCCTTGCAGAACGACCTTCCGTTCGGCGGTCAGACGACGCTCCTTGATTCCTTCCATGAAGGAAAGTACGTCTGTTTGAATTTTCTGCCATCCTGACAATATGGTTGGTCATCAACATTTGGGACGTTCCAACAAGCAGGATGACAAACCCCTCTCAGTCAACACCTCGGCCTTGCTGGCGAATTTCTCATTCGCAAAGATTCTCAAGTCGATATAAGACATGCGCGTGAGCTCGTCCGCCCACCCTGCTTCGAGAAGGCGGTCCTTGATACTGTGCCGTCGATGAGCTCGCCTACAGTTTTTGGAACAAATACACCATCGCACTTACGCTTCGACCCGTTCTCTCCTGATATTACTGAGTTCCGCTGACCTTTTGACCTTCTGAGCATCCTTCCACGCGTCAAATTCTTTGGTAGCCTGGCCAAAGCACAACGCGGAATTAAAAACGGCGCTGACCACCACTGATGGACCTCACTTACGACTTCTATTTGTCTCACTCTCTGTGTATATTCTTCCATCAGCGCTTTCTTGTCCGCGACGTCCCCGAGTGCAACCCAGCGACTTTTGAAAGCCTCGACATCGGGCTTATGGCTGCATTTAAATTCTGAATGAGACGCGACATTTGGAAATCGCACCAGGATACGCACATCGAGACCGTCGGTTCCCAGACTGTAGGGAATAGATTGCTGGTTCTCTCGGTAGAGGCCCATGTTTCTGTTTCGCCGAGAAGATCTTGGTATTCTCTCCACGGGAGATACCTGCGAAATACTTCAGTGATCGGTCTACAGGTCACAAGGCCCGCAGAGACGTACATCTTGCTTTTGCACGCCTGGCAGTAACGCGCAGAGAACTGGAATTGGACCGTTTTTACGTTGGGCTTGAGGCAGTTCTGGAGTTCATGAAAGCGAGGTAATCAACGGACTTGGCAAGTGCAATGCGCGTGGGGCAGAGGCGTGACTTACATGACAGTGTGAGAAGAAGAGTAAGTTGACGAAGGCAGGTTCGCTCAGGTAGGGCGGACACTTCGGCAACCCCTCAATACCTGCAATCGAAGCCTTCCAAAATGGCTTCGCAGAGCGACTCATGAGGAGCGCACGGAATGGCTTGCTTGTGCGTGCAAGGTTCAGTAAGTCTCGCGGGTGCATAACCGTGAAGATCTGCTCCAGTTAAGACTCCATGGTTGAAAACTGATACGGATGATTGATACTTACCTCAATTAGAACATCCAGTGGCATGTTAGGCATGTCTCTGAGACCACCACGACGGCCACGCAGGTTTCGGCGCACAGTGTTATCATGAGCCGTGATCGACGTTCCTACTACGCTCTCAACTTGCCCCCCAACATCATTTCCACTGATTTGAGCACTACCCCTCCTGCGCGGAGGCATGATGTATGCAGTACGAAGTGGCGCAAGAGACGAGGGAAGAGAAGAGAGATGAGAAGCGCGACGGCCACGTCCGGACGGACCATAGTCATCAAACCACACTGGTGACTAGTAAGTACTTACTTACATAGTACCATCGGCCGTCCGCAACGCGCTCAGTAACGCGACTGTCACGCGACTGTCACACGTGCACGGTCATTTTGGAGAACGACTGGGCGGTTATAAGTTTGGCTCGTGGGCCCGATATCTGGGTCAACAGGTATGCGACACAGGTGTGATGCCTACTGTACTTGATATGTCATCTAGCTAAGGTGTGTCAAATATTTATTCTGGCACTCAATTCGGGTGCGTGGAGACCAGATTGCCAATTGGGATCAACCAAGCCAGTAGGGAATGAACTGACCGAACTTCATCGAGCCCACTGGTATGTTGGGGTGGAGGATACAACGGAGGTATTTACAATACAGATGATTCTCATGCTGCCACTGTGTCAGATGCTACACATCACTGGAAGGCAGACTTGATAGTGTTGAGCAACGACTTGGGTCTCAGGGAATTGTAATGCTGTAACGTAGCTCAGTTGCCATTCATGGAGAAATTTACGGGGACCTCACCTCTCCGAGCCCGTATAATCGCCGATGATAGCTGATGTACACAATGATCTTCTGGTCGACGGCGGGCGAGGAGCCATCTCCCTGAGGCTCATGCACCACAACAGGAGGAGTCCCTCCCTGGATAACGTGTATCGGAACATTGAATGCTCTGCTCAGAGCAAGTATTTCCGGCTCGCCGCCCCACGCTGCAGTGTCGCGCATTGTCGCGCAATACCTCTCAAACTGCTCGCGGGTCATGAGACCGGGATCAGTCGCACCAGCGGCGTCCTCGCCAATTTCAGCAGGTAAGAAGGGCAGGAAGTCCTCTGAATGGGTATAGATGTAATTAGCGGCAGCCTTTCGACATGTTGCATACGATGCTTGTGAGGACGGAAGGATCCCGAGCAGGGACAGCTGATCGGCCACTGCGGAGAAGAGACAGTGTCCGTCTGGGTTGATCTGGAGAAGAAAACGTAATTGATGATGAGATGAGACATTGCCTGGAGGTATACTATAAACACCGTACCTCGTGCATCGTTAACCCAAGCTCCTCACACACCCGCTTGATGCCCTCTTCCTCCTCTTTCGCCTGCCGCTGGAGTCTTGCGTCTGCCTCGACATCTGTCGGTGCATAACTCTCCGCAAGCGCAGCTGCTTTGCGGGCCTGTTCACACACGTCAATGAATGCACACTAGCTCTCGAAGCATACAATCGCACCTGTCTCGCCCTGTACCTCGCTTGACTGTCCTTCTTCGGAGCACTGTCTAACTGATCGGCCGTCTGTTGCACTTGCATCTCCTGTAACACGGTGGCAGACTCCTGCTTGACGACCTCATTCTGCGAGTCAAGCTGGGCCAGAAGGTCGTCCATCAAGGCATCATCGTCAACGCTAGTGTCCGGGGGTGATGACTGTGGTGGGGAAAGCATCTTCTTGAGCTTGTTCCGTTTGTTCTTCTTCGGAGCCATACCGCAAGGTGTCGACGTTATATGGATGAGCACCGGTCGTGTGGTGGAGTCTACTTATCAGAGGAAGCACGGCAGATGGAGCAAGAGAATATGAAGGGTGTGTCGCCGCCGCTGTTGCAGCGGAAAACAATCAGCGTTGGGTTCAGTGCTCGTCATCGCAGATCTGAGATTCGTCTGTCTGGGCAGTTCGGGCCGGCTCCATAGCTGCAACCTTCCGAGTCTACTCAGAATAACTTTCCTGTGATGATTCAGCTTGCCCAAGGTCGAGTAGGGATCTCTCACACGGCAGGCTCACTGCTTGGTCATAGACCGCCATCCTCTTGTCGATAAGTTTCAGCTCTGCGTACGGACTGGACTCCGATTCTCAACCAACCATGCCGTCTACCAAGATACCACTGCTCTTTGTAGGAGACTTTCGACATTTTAGTCGCTTTTTCTCTAATAGCCTCTACGCAGGGCACTATGACATTCGGCGAGGCGGGGAAGAATGGTGTTCGCACGTCAGACCTGAGGGACTGCCAGGAAATCCTCGACATATTTTTCAACCATGGTCATAAGGAGATCGATACCGCGCGAGTCTATGCCGAAGGCACCACAGAGGCCGTGAGTATCTATACAGCACATCATGCTATCCTAGGTGAACGATTGATGATTGGTGCCCAGTATTTGGCAAAGTTGAACCTCAAGGGTGCTACTGTTGACACCAAGTGAGCACGCTATCATGCCGTGCGTTTACAGCTCCCTTGACAATCGGGATCCTAGAGTCTACCCTGTCAGCCCTGGAGATCACGCTCCGGCAAAATTGCGTGCTACCTTCCAGACCTCCCTCAAGATATTGGGACCGCAGAAAGTTAGAGTACTCTACCTGCATGCGCCTGACCGTAGCGTGCCATTCGAAGATACGCTCCGAGAGGTCAACGAACTGTACAAGGAAAATTGCTTGTATGTTTACTCTTTCTTGTCTTACTCTGCACAGTGCGCATTTCAAATGCCTGGCATATCAGCGAGATCCTTGGGCTCAGCAACTATGCCGCGTGGGAGGTGAGTAACACGGCTCAGTCCAGTCGTATAGATGCATGACTACTGTGTACATACTAGGTCGCCGAAATAGTGGGCATAGCCAAGGCAAATGGCTGGGTGCAGCCCAAGATCTATCAAGCGTGCGTTTACATCTTCGCCTGTGCAGTTGACTATCCACAATGTCTCTTTCCGGCAGAATGTACAATGCCGTCACTCGCGAGATAGAGTCAGAGCTCGTGCCCTGCTGTCGCAAGTTTGGTCTTCGCATCGTCATTTACAACCCCCTCGCGTGAGCACCCGTATGCTGTCTACGCATGGTGTTGAATATCTCGTGACAGTTTGGAAGTGGGGGTTTCTTCGCAGGCAAGGTCGCTGCACCTGACGCCGAAGCACCCGCCGGCGGCCGCTTCGACCCTAGCAGTAACATGGGCAAGATGTACCGCGCCAGGTACTTCAAGGGTGGCTACTTCGAGGCCCTGAAGTATCTCCAACCACTTGCTGTGCGTGTTTGATGTGGCTCCTTTCCAGTCCTGTTGCCATGGCTAACATGCAAGATACTCATGTCGCAGGACAAGCACCAGCTTCGCTTGACGGAGATAGCCTTGCGATGGGTCCAGCACCATTCATTGTTGAACTCCGAGGACGGCATTATCCTTGGTGCCAGCAGCGCGGCCCAGCTCAAGCAGAACCTTGAGGACTCCGAGAAGGGACCGCTTCCCGAAGAGATCGTGAAGGCTCTGGACGAAGCACGTCTCATTGTCGGCGCGAGTGCGCCCACGTACTGGCGGTGAGAATGATACGGAGAAGAGTCGGTCATTGCCAGAATGACCATACAGATTTGCACGCTGTAACCGAGATATCGATCTGAACAAACATAGGATGGATGATGTCACCGATTTGCCGAAGGTCGTGATATCAATGATAATCTGCGTGTTTCGTTGGGACTATATCCTCAGGTATACTTGCGCAAACTTGCTCAACTCTCGACCAGCCGGAACAAAATAACAACCACAAACACTTTCTGTTACCCCACATAACACCGTTGCAGCAGTTGGCTTGTAATAAGTGACTATTCTGATGCCACCTTCCATATGAAGGTAAGTACTTTATTAGACGCCTGCGTCCCACCATGGCCAGTGAAAATATTCATTCCCTGAACCATGACTCGTGCAGCTTGTTCCTCAACCTCCGACTCGATACCACATGACAACTCTCCCTGCACCACGTAGGCTGCTCAACTTCACCTTGGCTGCATTGTCGGTCATATCAGGTGCTCCGCGGAGGAAGAACTTGATTATCGACACCGACCTGTTTTCCGACGTTGACGACGCTGGCGCACTTCTTCTGGCTGCCACCTCTCCCAATGTCGACTTGCTTGCGGTCAATGTCAACTATCCCTCCTCCTACTCAGCGTTAGCTGCCTCTGCGATTCTGGCCCACTACGGTCATCTACAGGTGCCCATTGGCATAGTACGCCCGGTGACGGACGACGCCTTCTTCGACACGTTCTATTTTGAATTGGGGGAATATGCGAGTAAGGTGGCATACCACTGGTCCAACGGCACCTTGCCTTGGGGAAACACTTCTCAAGCATGGGATCCGGTTGCTTTGTACCGGAAGGTTCTCGCGGAACAGGAAGATCGTAGTGTCACAATCGCATCCATTGGCTTCTTCGACAACGTATGAGGCTCATGTTCCCCACTATAACTATGATATATACTGACCTTTTGGATCGATTGATAGCTCTCCGGTCTGCTCAACTCCACAGCTGACCAGTACTCTAGCAGTTCGGGAAATGATCTGGTCAGGCGGAAGGTTTCCGAGCTTGTGATCATGGGCGGCGGATACCCGTCAGGCTATGAATATAATTTCTGGGTAATGAGGCAAACTTGATGGCACGTCGTTGGAGGCTGACTGCGAGATGGACAGGGCTCGAACAGTTCTTTAACTGCACATGTTGTGAACAACTGGCCGGGCCGGATCACCTTCTCGGGTATGTGCCTCCCGTGGGTAAACATTATCGCATCCCTTTTCTGACCTCTAGTAACAGGAAGCGAGCTAGGAGGAAACGTGACGTCCGGTGCACCCCTCACCGTAAAGGCTCCCAAAAACGACCCGGTCGCCGCTGCCTACCGCTGGTACGCGGGCTACAACATGTCGCGCTACAGCTGGGATCCTCTGACGATTCTATATGCCTGCGACGGGCTTGGCTCGCTATTCAAGTTTGGAAACAAGATCGGCTACAATCATGTCTACCCGAACGGAAGCAACTTCTGGGTGTATGACGAGACAGTCAGGGACCAGCATTGGCTACAGTTGAAAGTGGACAATGTTACGGCCGCACAGGAGTTGGATCGCCTCTTTCTACAGGGTGCCGCGTCAGCCGCCTTGTCGGGATCTGCGGGACACAATTGACCGAGAAATGGCATCCAGCGCACGTAGGTTTTGAGGATTCTCGTGAGTGTGACCATTACTGACGTCGGCGGTACGTCATTTCGTCCGCATGTCTTCCAGCCTCTACCAAGTGATTGCGAATCTACAACTTCGATGCCATTGACATGGGGTTACATAACGTCTCTAGTGTTCTGCGCTCATACAGCTCCTTCCAACAATGACCGCATCTACTATTTTGTGCCAACACGCATCATGCCATCTTACTCAACGCCGGTGGGGTAGGTCGTGGTCGAGAACATGAGCACGACGCAGGATTAAGTACGTGCAATCATAAGCGAGGAATGCGATCGCCACCCTGGCTCCGTGGTGCAGTCATGCCATCGCTCCACGATGCTGGCCCCATCGGTACTGGATCTAGAACTCCTTTATACATTTTCTACAGGCGCAAACTTAGGCCTTCTGCATGGTCCGACTGGTGACGACATGTATGACTCCTTCCCATTGTATGCCCGGCCGAACAATCTATAAGACCAGATATGCAAAAATCTCTCCAGCACTCGCCTTCTGCAGTAGTGTCTCATCACCGCTCACGACCTGCACAACCTTAACGCACTGCAACGATGATCGGTAGTTCAATTGACACCAACCCACCCAACGCAGACCGCCATATCACGGTGGGCGGTTCAGATTGGCTCTGGGCGGTCTTCGCCGTCATGCTCCTCAGCGATCTTATTATGATCTTTTGGGCTTTCTCGGTTAGTGGACTCGTTCTACAGCGTGGAAAGCATACTTACTGACATTGCTGGCTTGAAAATACAGAGGCTCCGCGGGACGCGTCTGTTCCACCAGATCGCCGTCATTGTTCTTACAACCGCTACAATCACATACTTCTCCATGGCTTCGGACCTCGGGGCGACTCCCGTCGTCGCAGAGTTTTCTCGCGGTAACACCGGCACCCGTCAGATCTGGGTGAGTACACGAAGCTGCTCGTTGTTTTGATCAAGGAACTGCTCACCAAGTTGGTTTCCACAGTTCGTCCGCTACATCCAGTGGTTCATCATGTTCCCTCTACTCCTCCTCGAGCTTTTGCTTGCGACCGGCCTCTCTCATTCTGACATATTCACCGCGATCTTCATGGGCTGGGTCATGGTCGTCTGCATGCTTGTCGGCGCTCTGGTTCCCACCGTCTATAAATGGGGTTATATCGTCTTCGCCTGCATGGCTCTCTTCTACATCTGGTGCGTTTACTTGACCCCTCCCTTCTCTCCTTTTCACCCTCTGAATCGACGTTCATTCATCACAGGTTTGTCCTCCTCGGGCACGGCCGGCGCTCAACCTTCGCCGCAGGTGGTGTCGTGCGCACAGGATACCTCCGCAGCTCCGGCTATCTCGCCTTCCTCCTCCCCCTCTACCTCATCTGCTGGGGATGCTCTGAGGGCGGCAATGTCATCTCCCCTACGGCCGAAATGGTTTGGTACGGTATCCTCGACCTCCTCGCTGGCCCCGTCTTCCTCTTCGGCCTCCTCTGGAGTCTCCGCAGGGTCGACTATAGCACGTTTGGCTTGAGGTACGGTGCTGGTGCTGGCGGAGGCACTGGCCCTCATACGACGAACACAGCTGGTACTGGATCTGGGGTCACCGGTGCCGGGAATGGTACTCGAGTATAAGTTTAGGGCTCAGAGGCATCATTCTGCAGTCTGTTTGAACGCACCACGATTCACGAAATACATGACAGATGCCTTGTATCGAAAGTCACTCCTCTCGCGCCTAGTGTCATTGTACTATTATTACTGATTAATATACGACATCTTGCTGTCCGTCCATCTCTTGGGGCAGAGTACGACATTCTTGCTTAGGCTTAGGTATGGACCATTGGCCGTCATAAGTGAACGGCGTGCACCTGGGTGCAGGCTGGAAGTTGGCGTACTGCAGGTTGAAATGATGGGCGCAATCTTCTCAGCGTTGCGGGACCGTTCCTCTGCACGGTACTTAGCTTGACTTCGCGATAGCCAATTTCTACAATGCCCTCGTCGGTCCTTGGGAACACATATGGCACGCTCCCTTAATGTTGGCCTAGCGAGGCTTGCTCTTCCAGATGACAGGGAATTGCTCGGGGGAGTTCTTCTCCCACATCGTCCGGTTGGTGGGGCCAATCTTGAATAGCGCCACACTCCGTGCCGACGATTCGAGGTGATGGGAAAGCGTAGGACTCGAGTAATTGCGTAGAGTAGGATCCACTTAGTATGCCGAATGAGCAGACGTACCGTAAGTGTTGACTCTCCTCTCACCAGCGATAAGCATCACAGAGAAAATGAAGACCTAACAGGGATGAGGAGGAGCGAACGTGGTTTGCTCAGCGTGTTGCGGAGGAAGGTCCATAAAACGTCAACATATAGATCTCATAGCTGGGTTCGACGAGTTACGTATGAGTACCTCGAGTGGGAGCTGCAGGGTGGCTGGTAATGAGCAGGAGTCCGACATACGTGCTATGTAGTATCACGTATCTTGGCAGTCGAAGTCTCTGCTGGCGCAAAGATCGTTTGATAATGTCACCAGTGGCAGTTTCGACAATTCCGCTCCGCCCCGCCTTTGCACTCCTGGGCCTCATAGATAATAATCAGCGCGAGCGCGGGGACGTCTTGCAATGTAAGCACGATAAGTATCATGCATGACGCGTCGAGGTCGTGCACGTGATCGCGGTCACAGCGTCTGTGCCAATTTGAATACCGTTACGCCACCGTGTTTGTCTCGCAAGCCGGTCTCCTACTATAGCTTAGAGCTATCATATATCAACTCCTAAGGTGAAGGTTGCAGAACGCTCTCTCTCGTGTCCTGCCCACCGCATCTTGAGATTGTGACCTTATCTTGTATTCCTTGTGCTGTTCCCTGGCTTGTGTCTTTCTCAGTCTATATCTACACTCCGACACTGGCCTTCGAATCGTTGCTTGAATGCCTCTCAAGCTCAACGGCTATTCTGCTTCTGTGTCTTGCGACGGGGAGGAGCTAGAACAGTATGATGCGAAGCAGGAGAATCCACGGACTGCTTCGTGCTGGATCGCGAGTGAAAGTGGCCGAGTGCGTAGTCTTTACTTAGTGGCACGACGGTCTCCTGACCTAGTTTGTCCAGTCGTTCACGGTTCACTGGGAAGACGCCTCGGCTGATACCGTCATGAAAGTGATTGTGCGCGTAGATGGCCGCATCATGGTCCGACAGGCACATCAGAGCTAGCTCTCCGGGAGTTTCAGTGAAGTTATTGATCAACCGGGACAGCATCGGGTTCTACACTTCTCTCCATTGGTTCTCTCTGGTGCGCCTCCTTCACTATGCCTATGGCACTACCAACGATTTCAGTTCACTTGCCATAGATGAGGAGTCCAGCACAGTGCTCAGCGCGGACCTTGGGACAATCGAAGTCCAGATGTGGAGAGTCGACAAGTTTGTGCCGAGTGTGAACCATTATAGTCTGGGAGACATCCCCGAGATCGGCACTATGCACGAAAAGAGCAAGAAGGCGGGAGTGCACGTAGTATCGTGAGTAATGAGCTTGTTTTCTGATTATCCAGCTCCTCATCCCGATCGTACAGGTTGGGAGCAGCAAAAACTGAAACACCGCGGAAGGCCTTGCGCGATGTTGGCGTAGAAAGCGAACCCTTCGCCGTCTTCCTCTTCCGTTATAGATCATTAGGTGAGAGCACACTGACGCACTCCTGTTGTGATTCAAGTAACACGCGGGTTGCGGTCTCTCTAGAGTTACTGCAAGCAAATGACATCGCGCCCCTCCCCAAGCGGATTCAGAATAAGCAAAAGCGTCCGACCATACCTTCAGCACGCGTTACCCCGGAGGCTGGACCAAGTAATCCGAAGCGACGGCGCACTTCAGGAGTCGAGGACGAGCCCCAAATTAAAGCCGAGCTCGAAGGGGGCGAGGAAGACGATGACCGGGTCACATTCCTTGAGGCAAGTCGTTGCGAATGTCCGATTGTGCTACCTTGTTCAATGACCGTCAAGATCAGGAACAAATCGCTATGCTTCAGAATCGTCTTGCAGAGGAGAAGGCAAAGAAGGGCAAAACCCCCGTTAAACGCGAGGTTTCACCTATCTCCGTCCCGGCTGCGTGGACGAACGAGGTCATCGACCTCACTTGATGCATTAGCTGTGGCTCTGATAGTTTGCGACTGTCGCAAATTCCAATCTTCCATGCCGTGCATTCGAACAGCACTTGGCACCTTTTACGGAACATCGACGTATCTCAGTCACCGTGTTCAAATTTTTGTATACCCTATCACCGCAGCTTGGAAGAACGTATGCCGCTCGTCCCTATGTGTTCCAACATCAATAGTTGGTAGGACTGTTGGGAAGAGTTCTCATTAGTCCGATAAACGATTTCTGTCACAAGAGTGACAGCGGTAGCGTGTGACTGAGCCCTTCAACGCGACACTCAAGGCGTGGTACTTGGCCTGGACCTACACAAGACTTACATACTTCATCGGTCACAAAACCAGCATGCCTCCGAGACCATCTCACAAGCGATCAGCCACATCGACGAGCGACGTTGAAGCCCCCATTGCGGGAGGTTCGCGGAAGAAAACGCGCTTCGTTGAGCCGTCCGAAGACCCCGTCAACTTCGCCGAGGAGGTCGACGCACAGCTCGAAAACCCCTCTGCTCGACGCAAAGGACGCGTTAACGCCGAAGGATACGATTCCGACTCTAGCGACGATGGCGAGGGCGTCGTGAACAGCCGCAAGGCCGGCAAGGACGGCGCGGCGGAGGACGAGGAAGACGACGACATGTTCGCGATGGGCGAGAAGGAGGAAAAGAAAGTTGAAGATAGCGGGAAGAAGAAGAAAGAAGGGTACCTGCGCCTAGGCGACATCGAAGGGCAGGAGTTTGGCGAGAGGTCGGAGGGCGAGGAGTCGGACGACGACGATGAAGACGAGCCGGAGGACGAGGATGACGCGGAGCGGCGGAAGAAGGCTGGCATGGGCTTCGAGCTGTCCGCGTTTCACATGCGCGAGGAGATG
Organism: Fomes fomentarius; assembly: GCA_022606135.1. Classification (NCBI taxonomy): domain Eukaryota; kingdom Fungi; phylum Basidiomycota; class Agaricomycetes; order Polyporales; family Polyporaceae; genus Fomes; species Fomes fomentarius. The sequence continues at coordinate 1,910,590 of JABYQN010000001.1, forward strand.
GAGGAAGGCAAGTTCGCCGAGGACGGGACGTATATGCGTACATTTGACCCACACGCGGTACACGACCGATGGATGGAGGGCATGGACGAGAAGGAGATCAAGAGAGCGCGGAAGCAACACAGGGCACAGGAGAAGTTGCAGAAGGAGAGACAGAAAGCGGAGGAGCGCGAACTGCAGGAACTCGGTGGTCAATACCATGTTGAGCAGCAGCTGCTCGCGATGCTGAAGAAGGGCGAGACGGTGTTAGAGGCGTTGCAACGCCTCGGTGCGAGGTCCAAAAAGAACAGTGTGGTCAGGAAGAAGTAAGTTTGTGAGCATGAGGATGCCCACAGTGATGCTTACAGTACTTGCGCAGGCCAAACAACAAGGCAAAAAGGGACCTCGACGCTGGTGCCATGGATGTCGATGTCGACCCGACACCGAAGGCAAGCACCGCGCCTTCAGACGTCGAACAGATTACACACCTCGCATCCACCCTCATGTCACTTGGCGACGCCGACGTCTACTCCAAGACATACGAGGAGCTTGTGCGCTCCGTTCGCGCGTCCGGGAAGGTCGATCGAGACTGGGAACCTCCTTCTGCTGATGTCAAGTACGAGTATAAATGGGCCGTACCAGAGGCAGGCGACGCAGAACAAGCCTTTGGACCATTCAGCGAAGAGGACATGCAGGCGTGGTACAGCGCCGCATACTTTGGAACGACCGGAGAGAAGGTGAAGGTTAGGAAAATTGGAGGGGAATGGGGTGATTGGAATGAGGTTGTTTCATGAAGTACGCCCTTGTCCATCTATTCCACATACCCACCTTCCTACCTCATGTTCACCTCATACTGCTGAAGTTGACTCGACATGTATCTTTATGTGTATCTCTAGTCGAAGCTGCATTACCCATTCCGGACTCTCGTTGATTATGGGAGGTGTTACAAATTGTACAAAACCCCGATCAGAGCAATTTCTGTTGTATCATAGAATCGGTATACTCCATGCATCAAGGCACGACCATGCTGCGTTCGTCTCCGTGTCATCAGAACATACAGTCCATGACAGTGTGATTCGCATCTACTACTAGTGACTAATGTATTGGAAGACGAATGATACCTCTGGTAAACCAACTTCTGCACGAAGTAGATCGTCGTGGTTATTCTTGAGCTCGCCGTTGGTGAAGTGGTTCCACCTGGCAGCCTTGGTCAGCCCCTCTGTCTAGAAGCGAATGAGCATGACTCACGTGCTGGCGTCACCATACAAGAGCGCAGGAGCCTTGATGAACTGCTTTCCATCCTTGCATCGTTTGCACTTGAACGTCTCGTGCGTCTCGCAAAGCGTGTGCTCGTTGAATAGGAACAGTTTGCGTAGCGCGTCCAGAGAGAAATGGCGCTCAACGTCTTCCTTCTCGTCCACGACCGCGGAGGAAAGCGATTGTTTGTTTGCTTGTCGTTGGAAAATCTTCTCCTCGATCGTTCCAGTGCCGATGAACCGGTAGACGAAACCTGTACGCACGAAGAAATCAGGGAGGCGGATGCACCTATGACGGGATGACGACGCACATTCTTTCTTCTGGCCGTCACGCCATACACGAGCGAGTGCTTGCTGGTCCGCAGCCGGGTTCCAATCTACAAGCGCATCGGTTAAGTAATGGGCGCACAATGGGTAGCATATGACACATACCAGGGTCAAACAAGATGAGCCGATTCGCGCCGATCAAGTTGATACCGCATCCTCCAGCCTTGCTACTCAGAAGGAAGACGAACTCCTTCCCATTGGGGTCATTGAACTGGTCAACAAGCTTCTGCCGCTTGTTGATAGTCATAGTACCGTCCAAACGGAAGTACCCATACCTTCACGTGGAGTATCGGTCACATAGGCTTAACGTACGTGATACGACAACTCACTTATTGCTCCGTAGTAGCTTCTCAAATAGATCTAGCGTTTGCGTGTAGTTACTGATTAGGACGATCTTGTCGGTCGTCTCCGTGTGTATGCGGTGCAAAAACCTGTAAAGCGAGGGATAAGCTCACACGTACGAAAGTGAGACGCAATACGCACCTCTCGAGGACTATGAACTTCCCACTCCATTCGCAGTTCACCGATTGGTTCCTGCCCTTGTCTCGAGAGTTTGCTCCGGCTCCTGCGCCGCTGAAGCCCTCGGGAAGCAGCTTCTCGGAGCCACGAAGGTCGCCAGGGAGGTCGAGCAGTTCGGGGTGATTGCAGAGCTTCTTGAGGATGTTGATCGCCTTCAGAGGCTGCGAGTTCGTTCCGCGGAGCAGTGCCTGGATCTCAGGCGAAGAGATGAAGAGACGATATAGAGCAAGCTGAAGTTCTGATGGCCGGCAGAATACCACTTGCTCGTATTTGACCGGCACTGAGAATGATACAACGGCACGAGCAACAGTTAGAGATGAACGCAAGAAGATCAAGGTACTCACAGTATTTGGAGAGCAGATCGTTTGTACGCCGTATGATGAACTTCGATACAATGCCACCAAGCTCCTTGAGCTTCTTCTCGCATTCGGCCTTATGGGCGTCGGTCGCATCCGCATCTCGACCGCGGATAATGGCATTCTCGAAGTTCTTCCTGAAATCGTTCTTCGAACCGAGAAAATTAGGGTTGGCGAAGTTCAGGAGAGAGAAATATTCGGAAAGGTCGTTCTGAACGGGGTGATTAATACAATACGGGTTGAACGTGCGCTGAGACGCGTACCTGGATGGGTGTACCAGAGAGAATAACACGCCGCTTCACGTTCAAGCCATTGAGAGCCTGGAATGTCTGTGACTCTGCAATACAGTCAGGACAACATGAGTGCTACGCAACCCAAAAAAGGCTCAACTCACCCGAGTTCTTCAGCCGGTGGCCTTCGTCGCAAAGTAGCAATCCAATTGTACAATTTGCGAGGTATGCCGACAATGTTCGTAGGGTCTCGTACGACACTATCATCACTATGAGGGGCATTCAGTTGGCATCCTTACACATGAGATCAGTATGACATGCCTGGTTGCGAAACATTGCGGCCTGATGCAGCAATCCATCGAGCGACACGCTCAAGCATCTCCGCTTTACCGCCCTTCCCGTCAATGGCCAATGCCGTTATCGCATCCTTGCCAAGCCACTTCACTAGTCGGGGATGGGTAACAATCGCGCGACGATATGTGCGAAATGGACCTACCAAGTTCGTTAGCCCAGTTCTTAACGAGACTCGACGGGCATGCAATGATGCATTTCTCGATAGTGGGCTTGCCGGGATGTGGCGACTGCTTCAGGAGCGTGAACATGAGCGCAATACATTGAAGCGTCTTCCCGAGACCCATCTCGTCGGCCATGATACAACCGTACTGATTCTCTACCACCATTCCAGTCGTGCATTTGTACAAAAACTGACAAACGTATTGATATGGTTGGAATCCAAGAGATAACTGTATAACATACCTTAACACCCTCAATCTGATGTGGACGAAGGACTTTGCTAAGTCGAGGATCGATGACCACAGGCACCTTGTCCCGCTTCTTCTTCTTGTCCTTCCCGCCTCCAAGGAGCTCCTTCAAACTCTTGTGCGGGTTGTACATACCAACGGACTTCTCTTGTGCCTCCTTCATTGCGCGCTCCTTCGCCTCCTCTTTCTCTCGCTCTCGTCGCTCTTCGTCCGTCTCCCTGTCGTCCACCGTAGGGTCGTACAGAACGATCGCATGATCGGCCATGGGATCGTGAAGGGGTCTCGGAATGATATTTGCCAGTGGTCGGATACCCAATGCAACGTTACTCTGGACGGTCGGAATAACATCCCCCTCCTTGTTGCGCATCTGGGGAATGGTGAAGCGGCGACGTGTCTCGCCGAATGGTTTGGGCTTGAAGACCGGATAGTTGACGATGTTGTTGTCGAGTGGACGCTCAAAGCCATCCTTTCCGATCTTCTTCTTCTTCTTCTTTGGCCCGCCTTCGTTATCGGAATCAGAGTCGTCTGAACCAGCCTGAGCACCCTTGTAGGAGACGCGTTTCCGCTTCCGCTGTGGCTGATCCCGGGTGACAGCCAGTGTGGGAGGTTTGAAGGGTTTGTTCACGCGAGAGCTCTCTTGAAACCTATCCACCGGTCTTCCATCCGGCGTAGTGGGGGCGCGGCGCAGCATCAAGACGATAGAATAAAAGCAGGGATGGAGTGGTTCGGGGAAGAATGACGCTAATCAGCCACACCGGCACCGATGCGACATGCGCATGCGGATTACATAACCAACGCGACGCGACGCGTGCTCTAGTAGAGACACGTGATCGCATCCTGTAAGGGAAAAATCTCGGCCGGCCTTAGGCTTGTTCCTGGTTAGTAGTTACTTATGTCGACAGCAGCCGGCAAGACGTTTTTCCACACATTATCCATTCGGCATGGGTGAGTCAGAGGAACACCCAACACTTTCCCCATGTCCTGGACGCTCCTCACCCCATCGCCGACGTCGGGCACGACATACGCTCGGCCTCTTGGTCTGAATGAGACAAGCTTCTACTTCGACCGCATTTTCAACGGCACCGCGGACATCATCTGGCGTTATGTTGTGGAAGAGACGGACCTTGCGAAGGGTCGAAGTCTCTTCAGCGAGGAGAACGTGAAGAGGACATGGGCGACGCTGAAGCAATGTTATCCCCTCCTCGGCGCGCGGATGGACGATTCAGGAGGCATGGACGCCGTCAAGTTCGTCGTCTCCGAGCAAGCACTCTCTAGCCACCACCCGGACGAGGTCACAATTCGTGCTGTGTCCTCTCTCACCGAAGTTGAGAAGCTCATATCGAAGTTGACGCGACACGATCCCATGGTCGATCACCATCTAATATCTCGGGTCTTCGTTTTCGCTCTGCAAAACCAGCCCGGAACATATGAAGTTCTCTTCAGAGCGGCGCATGCTATCACGGACGGCATCTCCGGTACTACCATAGCACGGACATTCTTCGACACCCTAACCTGTCCTCCGGTGCGCATACCTCCGTTGGAAGAGCGGCTTGCGATGGCCCTTCCGTCTGAACAGCTCAATCCCACCAATAAGATGAGTCCCGCGAGACGCAGATGGCGACGCGCCATCGCACAAGTCACATTCTTGAACAGACGACGAAGACTCGCAGTGAGTGACTTCGATGTCTAGTTCCTCGGCAGTGACGGTGAACAATCATCAGGGAGGACACACCGTTGTTCGCACCGTCACAGACAAGACCTATCGCACACCTGCAACGAGCGACCGAGCCGGCTACCAATTCTCCCTTGCTGATACTACCACCATCCTGGACGCTTGCAAGCGGCATAGACTCACGTTCGGTGCTATAATTCCAGTCATCTCCCAACTCGCAATCACTCGCATGTTGCATCGACGCTACCTTCGCGGCGAGATCTCCCAGGACGAGTGGGAACACCGTCGCAGACAACCTATGCACTTCGGTGGGCCCATCAATCTTCGGCCTTACATGGATGCGGAATGGCAAAGGAAGGGCGGTGCGACGGAAATTGTACTCGCGATCGACTACTACGAGTGCAGGCTGCCCTTCATGCCTACGCCCTTTGGCACGCGCAGGGATCAGGCCGTCCCGCGAGTAGACGGCGCACCACCTTACTCGGCCTTGCTCTCACGGGAAAGATTCTTCAACCGAGCTAGGTTCTTCAGAGCACAGCTTCAAAGGCTCGTTAGACATCCTCTCTTGTTGGACATCGCACTGGCAAGGCAACCGATGTACGTGCTCCGGAAGAAGACCATCGCGACTCATTGGTTGGCAGAGAAGAAGGGGCAACCTCTGCCAGTGTACACCCAACCAGCTCACTGGGACAGTGCACCTTCGGATTACGTCCCTTGCAATGGTCTATCCAGTGTAGGCCAGGTAAGCTTTCTCACTCATCGTAACTACATACGTTCACCGCCTTTCTAACTGGATCGCTTCGCAGCTATCAATGATTCTTCCTGAAAAGTATCCCCTCCCCGATGGGCATCCTCTCTCCATGCGCACTCCTCGCCCAGCGATTCCAGCCTTCGGTGCAGCGACTGAAGCGTCGGTTGTTAAGGCCACTATCAAGACGCCTACGGTGGTTACCGATGCGCAAGCACTCCTACGCATCATCGACAGTGCCACGGTTCTTCATGCTCGACCGATGGAGTTCTTCCTGGGTAACTGGACAGAGCGCGACCAAATTGGAATCGGCGTCACATTCGACGCAAATGTGTATACGAAATCCGACGCCGAGGAGTTCATCGACGAGTGCCGTCGCGCTGCTTTGTTCTATCTTGGTGCTGATCAGGCGTCCCGCTCCAAATTGTGAGCTAAGTAACAAGAAGGCATGACTGGGAGAATCTCAAAAGAACTGGGTAGAACGCTGGTTGAACTCGTGATATCAGCGGTGTGGCGTTCTAGACTGGTCTACTACTACTTATGTATGTGTATCTCACCAGCTGGAACACATGATACACCGCAACTTAGTTCGTGACCATGCCATACGTCCTTCGCGTTCGCCATGCCTTGGACCCTCCTCAGCTCCTCTCCTCAGACCTACATGCGGCCGTTGGGCCTGAACGAGAGCAGCTTCTACTACGACCGCAAGTTCAATGGCACCATGGACATCGTTTGGGGCTACGTCGTGCAGCAGACCGATCGCGCACATAATGCTGCGTTCTTCACCGAGGAGAACGTGAGGAGAACGTGGGCAACGCTCAAGCAATGGTACCCTCTCCTCGGCGCGCACATCGACGAGTCGTGCGGCTTGGACGCATGTAAGTTCGTCGTATCGGAGCATGCATTGCTTCACCACCATCCGGATGAGGTTACGTTCACACCCGTTTCCTCGCGAGCAGAGGTGGAGGAAGCCCTCTGGTACCTGTTGCGCGAAAACCCCACGGCGGATCATCATCTCATCTCCCGCGTCCTTGTCTTCCCGCACAAGCACAGTCCGGGAACGTATGAGCTGCTCTTCAGGTCTGCACATTGCATAGCCGACGGTGTCTCAGGTGCGACGGTCGCTCGGACATTCTTCGATGTATTGGTCTCCCCACCAGCTCCGATTCCTCCACTGGAGGAGAGGCTCGCCGTGGCACTTCCCTCGGATGAGCTGAACCCCACCAGCCAAATGAGTGTCTCGAGACAGAGATGGCGTCGCGCAATCGCGCAGGTGACTTTCCTCAATAGACGGAGGAAGCTGGCAGTGAGTCACCCTTCGCGTGCACTCGTCGACGAATGTGACATCCCGTTTTCACTTTCAGGGTGGACATACCCTTCCTCGCAGCTTCTCTGAGCGGACTTACCGCGCGGCAGGCATGACGGACCGCGTGGACTGCCAATTCTCCCTGTCGGAGACCGTCGCTATCCTCAACGGTTGCAAGAAGCAGAGGTTGACGTTCGGCGCAGCCATTCCCGTTATCTCGCAGCTCGCAATCGCTCGCATTCTACACCGACGATACCTGCGCGGTGAAATCGCCGAGGAGGAATGGGAGTACCGGCGCAGGCAGCCAATGCATTTCGGGGGGGCCCTTAACTTGCGGCCTTACTTGGACGCGGAATGGCAGAGGAAAGGCGGCATGACGGAAGTCGCACTCATGATCGACCAATACGAGTGTACCCTGCCCTTTATGCCCTCCCCGTTTGGCACGCGCAAAGACGAAGGCGTTCCACAAGTGAATGGGGCACCCCACTACTCCGCGTTGATGCCGCACGCACGATTCTTCCATCGCGCGCGTGTGTTCAAGGACCAGCTGCAGAAACGCGCCACGCATCCACTCATACTCGATATCGCGCTCGCCCGGCAGCCCTCATACATTTCGATGAAGAAGAGGGCGACGACCCACTGGCTAGCAGAGCACAAGGGCGAGCCGCTCCCGACTTACACGCAGCCGCCGCACTGGGACTGCCTGCCTTCCGATTTCGTCCCATCTGGTAACCACTCCAGCGTCGGGCAGGTATGTCTTGCGCGTTGCCTGTGTATCCGAACTGCCTCTCACCCGTAGAAACAGCTCTCTCTCCTCATCCCTGAGAAGTACCCTCTACCACCTGGCCATCCCCTATCCGTACGCACACAGGATCCTGCAATCCCGTCCACTCTTCCTCCACCAATCTCCGATGCCGACGCGCATCTTCGTATCACTGATGCGCAGACGTACTTGCATGCCCGGCCGGCGATGTTCCTTCTGGGCAACGGCACGGAGCGCGACCATATTGGGATGATGGTTATGTTCGATGTGAATGTATATGCGAGGGCGGACATAGAGGAGTTCATCGACGAGTGTCACGAGGCCGCGTTGCACTACTTGGGTGGGGAGGAAGACTCAAAGGCGAGGTTGTGATCGATCTATATCCTCGTATGCGGTCCGCACTTCGCACGCTCGCATCTTCAGATGTACACAGCTACTTCATCAATATTCGAAGACAAGACAAGATGGTACAGAGGCAAGATGGCGATGAGTGCATTGCGTATGTATCATACCATAGTACGTGTGATGGAGCAGCAAGGAGATAGTACAAGGCATTGACGATGTCAATGTACATTGAGTAACCAAGAAACCCCCTTCGTTCGTTCACCACCGAGCAGTGTCTGCGTGCACGACCGCGTCCACATACACACTAATATCCTCGACACTGACGTTTGAGACGACTGCAGTGTCTCCCAGGCCGACGAGCTGACCGGGAAAGCCCAATTTCTGCGTGAGAACAGAGTTGTCCGATGCACACATGACGAGTATCTCGGCACGGTTCATTTGTACGAACTGTTACAAGACGGATGGGTACACGAAGAGGACGACGGGTATCGGCATGACGTACCAGTTCTCCAGCCTGCAAACGGGAGATAAATCGCTTGAAGTGTTGCTTTTGGCCATCATTAGACCCATCGCTCAAAGCGATCCTTGCGGAATTGCCTTGCGATGTGAGTGTATCTGCGAGGGCGACAGCATGGTTATCCTTGTAGAATTTTCCTGTCGGGCTGCGCGCCGAGCTGTCAAGACCATCGAGGAAAGACTGAGACGCATGCACGTCCTTGAGCACGACGGGCAGAGAAACTGCCGGATCCAAGTTAAGACAGAATGTGTACCTCTTCGTCTCCGATGAACTGTGGCATTCCCCATAAAATCAGACTGTCACGCATGTGTTTGAACACTCACGATTTCGACGTCTCATTCTCGCCCTGAGAGCGGATACCGGTGAATCCGAGTGCGCTGGAAGGGTCGTGAGTTAGTAGACAGACAATATCATCTGGAAGGGAGTATGCTCACAGAGGACCAAAAATAGTGGACTGGTTCCACGCCGCGGTGACACGACTGGCGAACGTCAGCGGCCGGGCCTCCAGAACTACAGCGGCCGGCTCTGCAGGCTGAGAGACGTGTTCACTGGTTGGTTCTGTCTGCGAAACTCTGTGTAGGCAATGCTCGTGAATCCACGATGGAGCAAGAGGTGTGACCACCACTCACCGAGAGACAACCGTGTATTCAGCATCGACTTCGCCCTCGGCATCCGCTTCGAAGTCAGGCAGATCTTCAGCAGCGACATCAATCCCGGCTGCTTCAAGTAGCTCTTTTGCAGTCGGCGGAGGCGGTGGATCAACTGCAGCGTCAACAGGATCGGATTGCGTGATATCAATGACCTCCGGTTCATCGTGTTGGGCCACCTCCTGGATAACGCGAGCTTTCCTCGGCTTCACGATCGTCAGTTTGCCTTTCTGTGCCGTGAGGCGCGAGCCTCCTGCATTGAAGCCACTTGAGGACCTGCCAGGACCTGCTCTGGAACGGGGGACACGACCACTACCGCTGGCCTCGCCGTTTGCACCATTTGTAGCGGCGGGTTTCATGAACTTGGCTTTCACGGAGATCGCACCACGTGTCTCGGTGAGGTTGGGATCATCTATCTGCTGGACGCGAGGTTTTGCGGTTCGTGCCTGGTGTGCGGGAATACGGACGGGCGTTGGAGCTCTTGGTTGAGGCTGAGGTTCTAATTCCGGTACTGGTTCTGGTTGCGCTGGTTCGGATGGAGGAGCCAGTAGAGCTGCAGACCCGAACGGACTAGGAGGGTCATCTGAAACTTCGTCTACGTCCATGAAGTTCTCTGCGGAAGGACCATACTCCTTAGCACGCGACTTCCGTGCTTTGCCCTTAACAAATGGTGTTATGAGCTCATCGGATGATGGAGATAAACGGCTGGCTGCCGCTTTGGCTGACTTCTGACTTTTGCGAGAAGACGAACGCCCACTGGTAGACGCAGACGCATCCGGTTCAGTCTCCTTTTGAGCGCGAGAGGATTCTCCACGAAGATTGGGCGCGGAACGTTTCCCGTTCAATATCTTCTCCTTAGCTTTCGTTTCTTCAAGATCTACGACACGCAACCCGGGTGGACCCTTGCGTTTCCTCTTGGGAGCGGTAGCTTCTGCGCCGGCACCAACTGAGGATCGACGGCGTTTGCCTCGAGCGGGGTAGACCTCTACTACTTCATCTTCAACTAGAGAACGAACTTCGTTCTCAGAGTCTGCGACATCCACAGTGGTGGGAGTAGGAGATCGGGACACTTCTTCCTCTCTGGCCTTCTTGGTCTTCTTCCCGCCTGAAAGGAGTGAGTCAGGGTCAGTGGCAAGGGACCATGTCAACTCACGAGGTGGGCCGGCAGGGAAGAACTCCTCATTAACGCTGAATTGGCGTATATCCTTATAGTCACGACCATTCGTGTTGACGCGGCTCCAAAAGTGCGCTATGAAGTGCTCTGAACCACCCTCGAACGACTTCGGAGGTTCCCACCTGTAGTATGGCGCACGTTAGGGGAATTCTCACATATGGACGTGGCGTGTGCGCCGAAACGCATGCGACACTCTGGTAGGATACGCGACGTACGTGTTATCGTCCATGCCATAGCCCCTCCACTGTTTATCAAGGTTAATTCACTGCACATGCATTTCATACCTTGCTTCCGACTCACCTTAACCCAATAAAACTGCAACATATGCTCTCAGCGTCACTAGGCCGAACGAAGGATAACACGCAAACTCACCCATTGCCTCTTCTTCCCCCTACCCCCTTCAACCTTGGCCCGATGGATAGATTCTATTGGTAGTTGCACTCGCACCCGCGTTCGTTTAGGGGAAACAGATAACGGGGAGGCTCACCGACTTCATACTCTCCCTCACTCATAGCTCTTTCGTGATTATCGTAGCAGTACACAGTCAAGCTAGTCACGGACGAGAATGGGAGGAACGCGAACGCGTCCAAGGTGTCGACGCGTTTTGGCGCCCATATCCATGCGTGTGCAGCGCCGCCACCGTACCAGTGCCACTGAGCCAGCTACATAAGTGCGCTACCTCTCGTCCCAACACATCAGTGCAACTGGCACGATGCCCTCTGCAACTCCATGAAGGGACTCAGCAACGATCAAGATATTTATACAGCCAACAGTCGTATACTACAAGATACACGAATCCGAGTCAGGGAGTGTAATCAAGAGAGGATGTGGCAACCAACTCTGCGAAGGGGATACGATAGATATTAGCCGAGCGAGAGAAATCGTGGCATAGTAGACGAAAACAAGGTATCGATGCTTATATGTTCCTAGATGTCAATCCGAGTGTAGTTTAGTAGTAGATTAGAGGAAATCTAGGTATCCAAGTCTTGGGGGAGAGTGAGGAGTCTGCCCGACACGAGACAGTCCTTGACCCAGCTGACGTCCACACAGTTTTCGATGTCCTTGTAACGGTCGAGATCGCCATCCTCACGAACGACGACATAGTCGTAGTTGTCAAGCTTACGACTCGCGTGCTTGCGATCGGAGACCACCTCTACCAACTGCGCGCCCATGCACAGGATGATCCGGGGAACCATTTCGGCCGCTTCCTTCCTCTGTGCGCCATTGCCATTCTGGAAAGCGAAGGTAAGCTGTTCCAGTTCGTTTCCAGATCGTTGGTAGACGCGACGTACCTTCTTGCCCTTTTGCCGAGTAGGCACAAAATCGGGCGAGATACAGAGAATGGACGCGTCGGCAAAGACCTTCGGTGCGACGGGATTGTCATTGACCTCTGTCAAGTGGTGAATGCTGTTGCCCCAGTCCAGGTCGACTAGCTGGGACACACGAGCACCAAGGTGCTCCGAGTAACCAGCCGGAAGCAGGTGAGGTCGCCAGTCCTTATTCTCCTGCTGCATCGGACGTCAATATCACCGCCTTCTCCCGACAAGAATGGGCGAATGCGTACCTCGTCCACAATGGCCCTGAGCCACTCCACAGACAAACAGGGGACACCGAGTGCGAGCGCAATAAGGAACTTGGGCTTCTGGTGATGGTCGTCCGAGATAAGGAACACGCGGTCGATCTCCTTGTTCTTCCGCCACTGAATGTCATCTGGCGTGAGGATCCACCGTTGGCCTTTCTGCGAGAACGAGCCCTCCATAGTGTACAAGTTTGTCCAGTCATCCAGAACGACACCGCCATAGCGCTTGATCTGCGCCATCAGGTTGTCTCTCTGCTGAGACCACCCTTGGTTGTTCGGCGAGAGCGTGACAACGAGGCCCGTCTTCGCAAGAACCCGCTTCACACTGCCACGTCCGGAGCCCTCGCTCGGGACCGAGAACCTGCTCGGGGTGGGGCTAGGACGGGAGACCTTAGGCCGAAGGAGGGGAACGATGTCGTTTTCGGTCAAGACACGATCGTTCCACGCGGCCGCAACAGTACGTGAAGCAACCCGGATCTTGTGCACTGGCACTGTGTCCTCTTCGTCGTCACACCGAATGGTGACCATGTCGTCTGCTTGATGGCCAGTGCTCGCACAGGAAGGCACATCCATCACTTCGACCGGCTTCGTGCCATCCACAAGTAGAACATGATCACCACGTTGGAGCTGACAGCGGCGGATCTGCTTGAGTTCCAGAGTCGCAGTGTCCTCGTCATCGAATTTGACCTTGCATTTCGACCCGACTATCTCCTGGACGATGCCCGAGTAGTAGTGTCCGAAGTGCTTCCAGAGGGCAAAGACTCGCGTTGGGACGTGACCACCGCCACCACGCACGGCAGAAGCAGTCTTCGCGCGCTTCGTGGGACGTGTGAGCGGTGTCGAAGCCTCCTCCTTTACCACTGGCTTGGAGGGCACCTTGCGTGAGGATGACGAGACGGCGCGCTTTCGCTTGTTGTTACGATTTAGCGGTGGCGGATTGGGTGGATCAACGTCCATCTCGTCATCGTCTGCTGGTACGGTGTCGTGGTCGTCGGCATTCTCTTCAGGGATATCATCCTCATACTCTCCATCCTCCTCGTCCTCTTCATCTTCGTCCTCCGTTGAGCTCTCGTGAAGCTTCCCTCGAGCAGCAAGCTTCGCAGCGCGAGGGACTGTGGGAGCTCGAGTGGGTTGCGCGATTGGTGTCCGCGGCTTCGCAGACCTCTTCTTCTTCACCGCTGCAGCCTTTGCGTCCTCGCGGCGCTCCTGAGGATCTGAAGACGGAATCACCACGTCCTTCCACGACCTGCTCCTTTTGATGGCTAGGTCGCGGTTGACACCTTTCTTGGAGGGAGACTGAGGAGCCTTGGACGCTCGCGCCCTCGTTGCGAGGGGCGAAGACGACGCGGGACGGTCGGACGGAGGCTCAGCAGCCTTCTGCTTACCCTTCATCTTCGAATAGCGAACAGCTGCGGCCAGAGGGACGTCATCGTCGTCCTCTTCCTCCTCCTCGCGGACAGCAGGAATCTCCGGTTGCTCCTCTTCCTCCTCTTCGCGAGCAGCGGGACGAACAGCCCTCTCTTCCTCCTCCTCGGTCTCCTCCTCTTGCATAGCTGACACTGAAGGTTCGGTCGCAGCAATCGTTCGCAAAACCTCGTCTTCGGATTGCAAGTGCCGTTGCCGCGCCTTCATCGGACTCAAAGGAGGAGTAGCGGGAGATGGAGATGACTGGTCACGTCGGACAGGGGGAGGGAGAGGCTCCGCTATCTGAGTAGGTTCCGCGCCCTCCGAGTCAGGAACAACGCGTGTGTCTGGTGACTTGGGGGCAGGAGGCACATAGGGCTTTAATCCTCGAGCCTGGAGGGCAACGTTCGCAGGAGGGAGGCCTCGCCGCCTCGGAAACGTCGACAGCGCACTACCGTTGACCGCGACGTCGGACGGCTGTGTCGCCTCGACCTGCGTCTCGTCGACAGGGTCAGGACTCGAGCGGAAACCGGAGGGCTGTGTGTCCTGCGTCTGCTCAGGATGAGCAGCAGTGAAGGCGAACGGGCGGCCTGGGTCAGGTTTGATGTTCTCGTAGCGATACCACTTATCCGGTGCGATCAAACCACGCAGCCCGCGGCGGTCTGTGGGTCGTAACATATTGCTCGAACGGGCATCTGACGGTACGGATGGGAACTCCACCTGACCGCGATCGTTGTAGTACTCGTGTTCGCGAGCAATCGTAGGTATATCAACCGAGTCGATCTGGGTCGGAGGGGTCTCGTCAGCGAGCTGCGTGGTTTCATTGACAATCTGAGTGGGAGGTGTGTCATCCCCATGGTATGCTGCATATGGAGACGAGCCGAGAAGGCGCTGATAAGACGATGTCGGCTCGGTGGACGCACCGGGCGACGACGGTCTGTGCTCATCTTCCTGGGTAGGCTGGGTGGGGTAACTCTCTTCCTGAGTCGGCTGGTCCACATAGTCGGAAAGGTCGACCGTCCTGGGCTGTGCCTGGGGGATGGAACCTGATGTGTCGCCCTGTCCATCTTGCGAATCCGTTTGGTGAGACCGCTGAGACCGCTGTTGCTGAGACTGAGAGTCACGAGAGGACATGGAAGGTTGTTGTGACTGGGAGTCATGGGAGGAATTGGAGGGTGTGCCGACTACAAGGATCTTGCCAGGAGGGGAAGAAGGGCGAGAGACGGCTTTACGGTTGTGAGACGACCACATACCTGACGCGATAGGTGGGGGACCTTCTTCATCAGACTGCGAGTCCTCGCCAAGCTGCGACAATGGGATGGCGAAGTTCTTCGCTTGCGCAATGAAAGCTTTCGCCGGGTCCGGCTGGGGTAGTGGACCGGCAAACGAATCTTGAGTTGGGAGTGAAGGTGATCTCGGTATGGGAGGTGGGGGCATCTGGCGAGTGGGCACTGTAGAGGAGCGGTCTATATAGGCTTTGGGGAGAGAGGGTGAGGTCGATGCCAACGAGACTCCTTTGGCTCCTTTGGCAGGAGACGAATGGCCGTTTATCCGGCCTCCAAGCTCCTTCGGGCAGGACTTCTCGTTTGACTCTTTTGGTAGCGAGACGTTGGACGTCGTTTCCTTGAGTTCGGCAGTATAAGAAGATGTCGGCTGTGCACGAGCAGGGGAAGGGACCAAGGAAGGGACGTGGGGCAAAGAGGTCTCACTCTTGTCCCAAGATGCGGGTGTGTTCTCTTTCTGAGAACCTTCTAACAGATAAACTTGATCTTCACTGCTACAGAGTGATTGGGACTGGGTAGCTACAAGTCCGTGCATGTGGTAATGTACGGAGTTGCCGCTAGACTGTAGAGAGTCCTCGGGGAGTCCTGAGTGAGGATCGTCATTCGACGGCGCAGATGATGTGACGCAGACGTCTCTCGGTCGAAGAGCGGCAGCGAGAAGTTGACTCGCTTGAGACTCGTCACTTCTGTCGGCAAATGAGGCACCATCGGCTAACCATGATTAGTTGAATACCCACCTAGATCCGTTCACTGCTGCCATAGCCATCCTACTGCGCTTTTCACAGGTGCTCGCGTGAGGTGCAACGTTGGATGCCAGAAGCGCGTTTCAAACGATCGCGCACAGTGCAATTGAGCGAGCAATTGAGGATGCTGAACTGGTCCACAAGTTTCCAAGGATGGACATACAACAGGTGTTGGAGTTAACGAGAGGTAGCCCAAGCAGTTAATCAAGCTCAAGATAGTGATGTAGGGTGCAAGTTGCGGGGAGGTGCGCGCGCGAGAGTCGGTTAGGACGGAGGATGGGCGAGGACAACCCTTTGCTCGTGGTCGAGCTCGATATGGTCGCCGTGATCCTTAGCGAATTACCGGCGGCACTTACCGGGACGCGATCACTCGTTGTGTGACACTCCGGACGCGTCGCGAACACGGCGCCGGCGTGCATCCCGCAATTTCCGCTCGAGGTTTTGGCTCCAAAGTTTTTTGCATGCGGCACAGTAGTGTGAAAACGAGGGCCACCAATGTACTATGCGAGCACCGGCACTCATGTCACTGTCGTCCTCTTCTACTTCATAGTAGAGTTGATGTGAATGGACTCAGATGCTATACTTAGATTGCAGCCGGGCGAAAATGAGAGGAGCTCATTCAATATCAACAGCAAACGATGCTCCCTAGACGCTGCTCCTTCAAGGATGCTCATGTTCTTCCCGACCTTGTATAGAATAATTATGAGATTAGCTTCGAGCTGTATACGTCAGCTTGTGATTTGATTCCTGGCAACCACAAGAAAGCTGATAGGAGAGACCCACCTGTGAGCGCCTTTTATGAGGTCCGGTCCCCAAGAATCCGAAGAAAGCAGAGTTCAATCGATACCCGACTTGAACGACAGCTTGAAGCTACTAGCATGGCAGAACAGGGACAGAGAAGAGCAGTTACTGGGATTCAGAAAGGGCTTGCGGCAATCACAGCACCAGCGTCGAATGCATAAGGAGCAACCGAACCACCCTCGCCGGTCTATGATATGTAAGGGCGCCCCGCCGAGTCTAACGTGAATTCTGCGATCGCTGCGGTGGCTGGACGGCCAAGATAAGTATTCAAGAGTTCAACAACAAGCTTGTCGCGACGGGTGGCATCGTAGCTGAGGAACTCTGCGTACTCACCAATCATCTGAAGTTACCAAGGAAATTGAGCCAGGGTTCAACGTTCAGAACGTTCAGATCTCAGAATCGAAACTCAGACTAGGGTGAGTTCGGCGTTTGGCGGTTGTTGAGCGTCTCTATCACTTCTCTTGCCGTCTCCGAGTCTCAGACAGTCCATCTCTCATTCTCTTCTGCATCCCGCTCGCCGTCTGCAGTGCGGGGCGTTGGTCTGGCGCCAAGTATCTCACTCTATACTCCCGCTGTCTCAACGCGACACTCGCTACCCTACGCTCTTTCTCTCCAACACTATCAAACATGGATGATCTTTCTTCGTTTATCACGTCCCGCATGCCGACCAAGTCGAGCAAGTACACCCGCAAGCTCGCTAAGGACCGGAAAACGTCTCCGCGGAATAAGAAGTCACAGAAAATCAGAATTCCAAGTAATCTGTCGGAGAAGAAGCCTTCTGACGACGACCAGCACAAGTATTCATCGACCGCCAAAGAGAAACCAAAGGCTACGGCGAAAAGCAAGGTCGCCAAGATAGCCGAGGTGGATGCTGAGGATGTTCCTGCCCCTGCTCCGGATACCGGTCTGTCTGCAACTAAGCCTGTGGCGATCCATACTGGCGTTTTGCCAGTCATTCCATCGCAGACTCCCACTGGAGGCTTCCCGCACAGCTATGGCTCTGGCTTCTCTGCTCTGCCTCCGATGACTGCCTGGCTCACCTCCACCGCTCTCTCTGTGATTGTCACCCCCACCGGAACTGGAACTCCTAACGGCACGTCGCGCGCTCTCGGTCTATCGGATAACGCGAACGGGAAAGGGTCTAAACACTCTTCTGTGGTACTCATTGTACTGGTCACTATCGGTGTCGCTTTCTTGCTTCTCGGGGGTATGATCTTCTTCTGGCGGGTGCGTAGTCGCCCGAGAAAGCGGTGTTGTCCTACGCCTTCTCTACCCATCTTCCAAGATCCATTCGCCGACCAGGATCTGAAGGGCGATGAAGAGTCGCTTTTTGGGGGCAAGGAGCGCAGCTCGGCTGTCGCACGGCCGAATAGTAACGGCCTCTACCACTGGGTTCAATACACTCCCAAAACGTCTGAGGCCAGTTTAGCGACCAAAGGGGCTGGCGATGAACTACCAGTGGAACCTACTTCTGTACCTGTGTCAGAGAAGAAGCCTCGAGTTACTCCTCCCGTTCCTCCCCCGGTCAACAGCACTCCTGCCAACCTACCGATACAACAGATGCAGAATGCCTTGACACGAGCTGCCAATAGGGTATCGACGCTTTCAATGTCGATCTACCCGACCTCTCCTCAATCCACTCATACATACACTGGCATCGGACTCGCCATCAGTGGCACTTCTCCTCTCACGGCCGATGGCACCTCCGTCCTGCAACGCAAGCCATCCAAGGACCGCATGTCCAAGTACCGCAACCGCCACAGTCTCGCTGCGACCGAATACCTCGACTTCTACGACAGTGCACCTGTGCACTCACCCAGCCCCGGTTGGTCTGACCTCGTCCCGTCCCCAGCTGGTCCTATGAGGTCCTCCATCCGCAAGTCAACTTCCATCCATGCGAGTGCCACCGCGCAAGGTCGTGCACGCGTGAAGGCCGGATACACACCCGGAGGCGCCCCGCTCCGTGCGTCCTCGACCGTCGCAGGCATCACGACCCTCAAGCGCGCCGGCGACCGCACGTCCATGATAGGGCAGTCGGAAGAGGACATGCAGTACGTCCTTCCCCCGCTCTCGCCTGCACTCAAGTCGGACGAACGGCGGGAGCGCGACACCCGTGCTCTCGCCTCCGCTTTGGGCCTCGCGAGCCCTACACAGCAGTTCCGGAACCAGTTCGCGCGCGCGTCACTCACCCCGACTATCCACCCGGACGACTCCATCACACTTGCGGGCGACCGGATGCGCAGTAGGGCTGGGACCCATAGTCGTGGGCATAGCGAAGTCATGAGCCCAGGGACGGAGGCGAGCGCGCGGCTTGGGAACCTCATGCTCGCCGAGTTCACGAGCATGGCGTCGCTCCCGTCCACGCGAACTGTTGTCGGCGGGATGCCGGCGAGCGGCTCGAAGCCGCGCGTTGTCCCTAGGAAGAACGTCAACGGCAATGGGGGCGCAGGTGGAGGAATGAGGGCGGACGACAGGCCGCCGAGGGTACCGTCGCCGCCTCCATTGCCCAGCCTAGCGCAGATGGCGATGTCTCATGCGAACCCGGACGAGTACGCGGACTACAGGAGCCCGACGTATAGCATTTACGGGTTGTACGAGGCCGAAAGGAAGAGTCGGATGCCAGCTAGCGAGGGTGGATCCTGATCCCTTAGCAGAGAGCATATATATCGTGGCTGGAACATGACCCTGCACAGACAGACTCACTTCTATTATAGACAGAAACAACACATTGAAATGATCTGTAGCCTATAGGCTGGATTGTAACCGCGGATGTACATTACAGGTGTAGCGTAATATGAAGATTTGCCTGGTGCAACGAAGTCCAATGCGTGAAACTCGTGAAACATCTCGTGAAGCGCCGTGCCAATGCATTCCGCCAAGTATTTATCTGATCACTGTGTGACTGGCACCTTCTCTCTATCGGACACCTGAGCGACAGTCTCAGGTGCGGAAGCTGGGGTGTGCACAGGCGTGCTGAGCTCCTGGGCATGCAACCGTTCACGTGTGTTTTCCACCTGGACCTCGTTGACGAGAGCTTGGAGCTCTGCCTCCAACTCGGAGTCATCGACACCAGCATCGGACTGTGCGATCCCCACGCCCAGCTGGATAGCGTCGTCCACTTCACGTGCGTCAGCGTTCGCAGCATCCAGGGCATCCATTGTCTCATCGATCTTCTCGCGTTGCAAGAGTGGATGGGCAAGGATTGCACGTAGTGTTGCCGTAGAAGACTCGTACGACTTCACGATCTGCGGAGAACGAAAACTTGCGTTAACATATATGTATGGAAGTTTCACGGTCAGAATCCTACCTCGATGTCTCCAGCAGACGTCTCGACGCGGAGAAGGGTAGACTGTAGCAGATCCAGGGAGCTGAGACGTTTCTTCAAGACCTCTTCGAGCTGCTTCCGAGCACGGAGACGAGTCATCGCAATCTCTTTACGCTTCTGCCGCAGAGCGTCGGAGATTTGCTGTGTTTGCCTGGGATATTGTCAGTACAGAATGGACCACGGCGGTTGAATACAACCCACTGGTCGATGCGATGTTGTAGACTATCCACCTGCGCATGAAGCTTTTCGACGGACGTCTTCAATGCCAATATGCCAGTGTCCACAGTGGTCACTTCGGACGTCTGTGCGGTACCCTCATCCACGAACTTGATAACCTGTGCGTAATATTCAGTGACGGAAGTTGGAAGCTAGCCGTAGGGGCACATACCTCTCGATGGACGACCACCATGCCCTTGTCACGCTCTAAATACTTGAGCACCACCTTGACATCCAATGCGGACAGTACAGCGTCATCAAACGCACACCCTGCAAATTCTGCACGGAAGCTCTCTACATTATAGAGCGTGTCGGCGACCTGTCCCGTGCTTTTCTGCCGCTGCCTCTCCACTATCCGCTCTGCTGCGGCTTCGAGCAAACTGACGGCAACGTAGTCACCGCGGACCTTCTTCCATCGCTCAGCCGTACCCGAGTCTCCAAACGCCGCACCGTGCGAGTCGACGAATCCGAGCTGTCCAAGTGCCCACCATAGCGGCTTGCCCGCGACGAACCTTGCAATGCGGAACGGGAGCCATCCCGGATCGTATATCGAGCGCGTTGCGCTCAGAAAGTCGGAAAGGGGAACTAGCGCTTTCGAGCTGCAGAGTTCAAGCTTCACTAGTGAAGAGCACCGATGAGGGACTGCGCCTTGGCATGATGATGCAGAACGGTGGGTGCACTCACTATCACAGTAGGTATGCTCAACGGCTTCCCAGCGTCCTCTACTCGGAAACGGTCAGCGAGAGCGACCCCAGTTGCATGTAAGACGAGTCTATCAGGCGTAGCAGCAGATCCATGAGACTCCGATAGCCATCCACGCAGGAGGGTGGCTTCTAGTGTTTTGCGCCACCACTCAACGTTGGATGTGTATGAGGTGGGATTTGATTGCTTCTGGTAGGTGAAGTCGGAGTAGAGCGACTTCAGACGGGACGTTGAGGCCGAGGCATATGAGGGTAACGATGTGAGCTGCAACAATGGAATCGAGGTCATGGAGGTCGAGTTGAGAGTTCAGACGCGTGAGGCCTGAGGTCACTCAGAACTGCCGAGCGCGTGTCGGGCCGACTTGGTAAATCAAATTTGGTCGCCCAACCTTACTTAAGTGCACGGATGTACCGCGAACGCTTTCAGATTGTCGACGGTGTCTCCCTTCAAGTTCTCGGTGACAATAGTAATGTAGAGGGGCCATGTGAGCTGGTAATCAATTCAATACAGCCTGTCAATGTCGAGGACGTGACGGACACATCTTCCCTTTGGTGAGTTATCTATACCTTGCAGCCTGGCAGCATGTCTCATAAGATGCACAGAAAAGGCCCCTACACAGGGACGCAATGGAAAAGACCACCAGTGTTGTAGTCGCATTCATTATTCACACTTATCGTTCCACCTGACAGTGCATTCAAGTTATACAGTACTAATCACATGCTCGTCGTTTCTACCGCCGCCGCTTCTGCGTTCGTATTGCGAGAAGCTATTTTTTGATGCTCAGGAGGCCAGTGCTTGGATCAATATGTCTGCCTCGTCGACTCCCTGGGTTCTGTCTGACGTCTGGAAATCCAGGACCAGGCTAGTTCAAACGCAAACCCGGTGACATCCGGCCACTCATCTGGATTCAACCCCCTGCCAGACCCCTAACGCACCTTGACCTGTAACCCCCACCATCTGCGCTCACCAGCATTATCTGTAAGCTCGACATGTCTACCGCTATCTGCAACATCATCCTCCACGTCGCTGGCGACATGCCTCTCTCTCCTGCTATGGCTCCTAGTCCTTTCACTCCGGCCCTGGCTTTCGGCTCGCCACTCTTGCCGGCATCGCCTGTAATCGTATGCCTCTCCGACCTCCTGTCCGGCCCTGCTGAGTTTCCTTCGAACGCCTCTCTGCTTCCTGCTCACACATTCCTGCAACCGCCCGGAGGCATCTGTCGCCGACGCAAGACCAAAGAGCGCAAGTGGTACCGCGGCAGCCGCCTGCACCCGGCATGGACGAAGATTCCTGGTGACGCTCCGGACGAGTTCATCCTTGTGCCTGTGGAGTTCCCTGAGCTAAGGATCGAGGATCGCGGCCGTGGCTTGAACGAGCGGCTCGTGTGGTTCTATGAGTTTGTGGCAGTGGTCGCCACAGAATTTGCGCTCGCACCTGGCTTAATGTGGAACCTGATCTACGTGATCCTTCATGCGCTCGTGGTTTTGTCTATCGTGTTCTTGATTGTGTTCTCGCCGCCGCGTCTGCTTCCGCGGCCTAGGGCTGCTCAGACTCGTTGATGCTTTCCTTAGTTATCATTCCGTTCTTTCGTTGACATTCTTTCTAGTTGGCAGGTTCCAGTTTGTGTGGGCGGCGGGTCGTAAGCATTCGGGAGTGGCTACCTCTTTTGCCCAAGGCTTGTCGTTCGTATCTGTGCACCTTCTTCCCTTTCTTCTTTGAAGTTACCTCTTTCCTTCTGCTCGTCGTTCGGACATTTGAATTCGTTTCTCGCACCCCTGGACTTGGACTTGGATTCAGACTCTGACTTGGACATTTCGACTCGCCTTGGACATTCGGACTCGGACATTGACTCGGACTCGGACTCGATTCCGTCTCTCTTAGTTAGCTACTCTCGGTTGAGGTTCGGTTCTTTTCCGGCGCCGTGTACGGGAGGCTGGCGTGGGGTGCCCACGGGGGGAGGGTGTCTCGGCATCCTCCCTCGTCATTCCAGATCAGTAGTTCCTCTTTTGAGATCTTAGCACCGACGCTAATCAAATTTACAACAGGTACTCGTTTTTCTATCCAGCGGGAGGCGGGCAACATGTCTGCCCCTCCCCTTCCCAGAAAAGCCAACGCTCGGCCGTCGGTGGTGCACTGCAGAGGCGCCAGCGTGATACGTCCCCTTTGCTCCATCCTTCGTTTACATCTTGTAGCTCATTCGTCTAGGTTGCCAGTTCCATCGACGAACTTCCAGCGTGGTCATCGAAAGTTGAGGAAAGGTATTGGCACTCACCTTCGAGTGAGTGTCACGTAAGCTTGCAGCTAGTCGGTTGTTATAGGAGCGTTGCAATTGCCCAAAGAAGTGGGCGAACATGGAGAAGTATGAGCCAAGAGCATGAGAGGCTCGAGCGCCTGCGCATTTGAACGCACGTCGATGATCACACCCAAGAGCTCAGATTAGGAGGATCTTTCTGATCGTCCCTTTGTTGACGTCGAAAGTCATATGATCACATTTCAATTGGTTTCAGAACGAGAATTCAAAGCAAACAGTTGCGCAGATGACAATAACTACGATGAAGCACATACGACATAGATACGTACTAGGCGTGATAGCAAGCGATCGTAAAGCGACGTCGAGTGATAGCATCACAACATCACAAAGGTAGCGGGAGCGCAGAGAACAAAGCAAAAAGGATACGACAGAGGGATGACGATGGATCTAGGCTTTGGGGGTTGTATAGGATGAAAGCGGATAAATGTGCGAGAAACAGGGACAACGGAACGATAGAAGCGGCAAGGGACAAAGACAACACAGAGCAACAATTTTGGCCACTGCACGGCAGTAGGTTCAGGAACGGAGAGTTACGGACAGAAGCGGAATTGCACAAAGCGAGAGCAGGACAAACGACAGCGAGAGAGATTCGGGAATGTGTTTTGTTTGGAAAAGCGAGGGCATTTGAGAGAGAATCTGCAATGGACTGCGAAGAAAGCATCAGTAGTAGTTGTCGATAGCATCATTAATGTCTTCAGGACGATACTCATCCCATTCTTCGTATCCAGCCGTGGCGGAGGCAGCGTCCCAGGTTCCAGAAAAAGAGCGGATAGAGCTGTTGGAGGGTACCTATGTGGGTTATGAGTATGAGTCGCATTGTGAGCGTCCAATGCAGAAGCGACAACTTACTCTATTGGTATCAGTGGGTGCCTGTGGACGCGGGCCGAGTCCCAGCGGTTCAAAGCCAGAGGTATGGGCAGCTTGGGAAGTGGAAGGTGCAGGTTCCGGAGAGCGCAGGATACGTGGACTAGGCGGGACAGAGACATGCTCAATGGACGGGGTTTGCTCAACCGCCGAGGCAGTTTCGACCACCTCCGCACCTTCATCGTCGCTGTGTTCAACGGGAGGAAGATCCGCTACACTCAGGGTATTGACTGGTGGATAGTTCGGCGTACGAGAAATGGGCTCGTCGTCGTTGATGATACCCTGGGAGAACAGCCAGTCTTACAGAAGCGTCAACGCTACGCCGAGGGCAATATAGCAAAGTCACATACCCTGTGTCCGGTACCGGAAGATGAAGGTGACGTACGGTCCTGGCGCCTTCGGGTCAAAGGGTTCTATCTTCCAAGTCCTCTTCTGCATCGCGGCCGGTCGAACGTCACCATACCTACAAATCATGACGCATGTGAGCACTGACCTGTAAATTGGCCATATGCAGTACATACCTGATTGCCACGTCTCCCTCCTGGCGGAGACCGCGGACGACATTGGGCGGCGGGCGAATAGGGTTCGGTTCACGTTCATCCACGCGCTTAACCAAGCGGATCTCAAGGACAATCGAACCGACATTCTTGTCGTTCGGCTTTCCATTGAAGCCCGACGGGTCGCCTGGTTACCAAGTCAGCAAATATATTATGTGTAGTGTCACGAAACTCCTTACTATGTTCGATGGGAGAGAAGACAAACGGTCTCTCTTCCTCGGAACCGACCCGGACGCCACGCCGTAGCTCCTCTCCGTTTCCATAGAGGAATTGACCGGACACCTTGAAGCCGTCAAAGTAGATGTAGCTTGCACTATCGACATGACTGCCGTGGTCGCGCCAATGGACGATGAATTTCTGGAAAACATGACGGAAGGGGACGGTTAGAAGGCACGCCCATAGCGGGCAGGATTTCTCTCTTACCTTTCCAGCCTTTCCTGCTATCCAGCAGGTAACTGTATGGTTCTTCGTATTAGTCCGGGGCTCGAACTCAACGAGTTCAAGGTCGTCTGATGTGATCCAAGCAGAGAATCCTCGATAGTCGAGCATTGTGGCGTAAAAGCGAGATAGCAAATGAGTGAGACGTAGCAAGTTGATAGCAAAGCAACGATATTAGGATGCCTGTAGCAATACTCTCAGCGGGAACACGCGTTCTCAGTGAGTAGGTGAACATACCAGATGGTTAGAGTTCGGAAGCAGTGGTAGAGGCGTACTCGGGACGGCGCCAGCCTTAAGAGTCCCGGTGAGAAGACGCCGGACGCCAATGGACCGGGTTGACAATGGTTGCAGATGCAAACCGTTGACGACCCGCACGGCAACGTTTGTTGGACCTGGTAGTGGACGCCAACCCAGGACGCGTCCAAACGCGTCAACGAACCCTTGCTCATGACACGTGACGTGAACTGATTCCTCCGGCCCGCTCCGAGGATGCCGAGGCGTCAAATCGTCCTCGCGGAAGGTCGATCCTGCTCCCGGGCTATGGTTGCTAGGTGATACGAAGGGCAGTTAGACTACCGGCCGGACTTTCGAGAGCTCATGCGGTTCAGGGTCACGATTACAACAGTAGTACATACTGATACTCCCCATAGTACTGGTAACGTTAACCGGATTTCTGCGACGTGATGGAAGTCACAAACAGAGAAGTTAGCATCGTGGGCCACTCAGTTCAACTTGAGTCCCAAGGACACGTTCAACTCCTCACGTCGACCTCGGCATCGACAATCTTCCTCCATCTTCTGACCTTTAGGAGTTTTAAGCTCTGTATGGTACCTTCGGACTCACGACGCTAGAGCAATGAATCGACGGGATGCTGCTGCATCACGTAGTGGATTCATTCATCCAGAGCCGATTCCAGTACTGCTACTACCAACCCTTAATCAGCTGGTACCAATGGACGATGGCTTATTGATCGATGTATGATGCACACTAGTCAACGCTCCGACATGGTGTGGTGCCATGACATTCGCGCACTACACCAATGCGATTGTGAGCAGCGGTGATGAAGCTTAAGAACCTACTCCTCTGACTCATAATAACAACACCTCATGAGCAGCCGTTTTCTAAGCTCAGCTGCGGAAGACGTGCCACCGAGTAATAGAACGAACTATGCATCGATGTTCTCATTCCCGGATTTGACCCAAAGATCACCATGACGGGCTGCCCAGGGACTGCAGCCATCATTCAGGCCTCAAGTTGCTTTGTGGAATTTAAACCATCTATTAATACTTCCAAAACGCGTGACATAAAATAAAGTAAGGGTAAGATATAGTTGGATGGATGTTACAATGGGTAGAGAGGAATGTTGGAGACACCAGGTGACCGTCCAATCCATGGGGAGTTGGGAAGGCCGGCCAAAGAGTGCACCATCGGTTTGAGGCATCCAGAGATGAAAGAACGTCTTGTGGACAACGACGAACTAACATGTGGTAGACAGGAAGCCTGTGTAGTTGTTAAAAGATGGAAAAGAAACCGAGGGTGCAGGCTCCAGCGCGAATATAAGCTGACTTTAGGGCAGGTATCACGGGTAGCGCTGGCTAACGCTTCTGACAACATGTGTACTATTAGTACTACTTTCCACTAATATAGTAAGTCCATGGACAGTCAATCGTGAGATGACAAGCAGTAATAGGTCATGACCCGCTTTCTCCTGGAGCTACCGTACCTTGGGTTTCGGACATTCCGATAGAGGATAAGATTTCGGGACTTGGATGTGGGTTCAGTGAGAATCAGCAATTGAATTACTCGTTGTCCAATGTGCGTCCGCGCGAGTTTTCTCATGCAGCGCAATCAAGCCTACTCCATTAGTTGTAGAAGAGGCCCTATCCGTGGGGCCGTGTAAGGTGTGTGCTTGTCGTTAGACTTGCACGATATTGCTGACCTCAAGCAGGACGAGTCGTTACTGGCTTACTCAAGCGACCTTTAAAATAGCTGTACACTTGCGTTATCGGCCGATTCGATCAAGCATGGCACTGGCAAGGGTGAAGTCACTAAGAACATATATAGCGATCGGTGTCGTCAGCATGGCTACATTCGCCCTCCTTCGCCGTCATTCGTCCACTCTCCCGCGCACCATGGCTCCCCTCACCATCCCCCTCAACGATGGCAAGCACATTCCTTGGCTGGGCTTCGGCACCGGTACTGCCCTCTATAAGCAAGACGCGGAGTCCGCCGTCCGTGTCGCGATCGCAAATGGATTTGTTCACCTCGATGGCGCTCAGATGTACCAGAATGAGGAGTCGCTTGGAAACGCCATCGCATCGTCTGGCAAGCCGCGCTCTGAGCTCTTTGTGACAACGAAACTTGCCGAGCTTCCAGCGGGCAAGACCGTTCGCGATACCCTCCTGGAATCCTTGAAGAAGCTGAAGCTCGACTATGTGGACTTGTTCCTCATCCACGTGCCTACGCAACATGAGGGCAAGCTCAAGTCTGTGTGGAAGCAATTCGAGGGGCTGCAGGAGGAGGGCTTGGCAAAGAGCATTGGAGTTTCCAACTTTCGGGTGAAGGATCTCGAAGAGATTATCGACGGGGCGAATGTAATACCCGCGGTCAACCAGGTGAGCAGGTCCATACAGGCTGGGGCCTCATAGAAGCTAACATTAAGGGATATTTTATTGAAGATCGAGTACCATCCGTATGTCTACAAGGCATCTGTGCCGTTACTGGAGTTCCATAAGAAGCACAACATTGTTGCGACGTCTTTCGGCGGTTTGACTCCGATCGTCCATAAGCCAGGCGGTCCGGTCGACCCTATTCTCGCCACTATTCGCCAGCGCTTGCAGAAGGACTCTGGCAAGAATGTGACGGATGGACAAGTGCTTGGCTTGTGGCTGCGTGCCCAGGGCATTCCAGAGATCACGTCAGTTCAAACCACCCGGATCAATCTTATTACCTCATACTAAAATATCAATTGCAGGACAAGCTCAAAGGAAGAGCGCGTGAAGGAATATATCGCGACGGAGAGCCTTCCTGACCTTACTCCGGAGGAAGTGAAGGCAATCAATGAGGCTGGGTCTAAGGTCCACCACCGTGCTTTTGTATGTCCCATCTCCCTTCTCTTGCCAAACCATCTAACAAGGCTCTAGGCTCAGTGGATAGATCAGTAAATAGTACATACGAGAAGAAGGGGTAACAGAATCATGTACAATGTCATGTCTCATAGCTCCCAAATGTTGTGTTTCAATCCGTATTGTAGTGCGAGTCCGTATCCGTCTGCGCTGTGCTCACAGGGAACATGAAAGGATAATCTACCCGGGATATGGTGAACAATCCAGTAAGATGAGTCTGAATACCTCTACCATACATTAGGCGCGAGTATTGTGAAACTCTTTGTAGATGTGTTGTATCGACCTGGCTTTGCCGGAGAGGTATGGTCCTATCTACAAAGAGCTTACACCACCTTTTACGATATTCCTTCTCGATTATGGTAGAAGTATTCAGACCTTTCTTACCGAATGTTTACCATATCCGGGAGAAAGTACGCTATCGTGCTCCATGTGGCTGCCAATATGCTCGCCCTTCCCCACATCCATAGGTCAGCTGCCAGTGTGCGGCTAGATAATGGAAACTCTAAGAGCGTCGCCGGGCGCTAAGAAACGTACAGCAACGTGGTACGAATGCTTTCCACCACTGTTACCTGTTCGCGACCATCTCATCTGGGGCCTCGCTGTTTCTCATCATTTTATACCGGAAGACCATATCTCGCTCCTTGGAATCATCTCCGCCGTGCGATGCCTCAAGATAAGGAGACTGGGCCCATCTCGGCTCTGTTCGGCGTGGTCAAGCCTTCAGGTCCAACATCAATGTCTATTGTGAACGATATCAAGAAGCTGGTCGCGGGTTCTCCAGTATTTGTTGAAGAGGCGAAACTTGCACCAAAGGTAAAGCGCGGAAGGAAGGGGAAGTACGGCCGGGAGGCGGTGAAGATCGGGCAGGGGGGCACACTAGATCCTCTTGCGGACGGTGTCCTTGGTAATTCGCGTCTTCATCTCTCGAATTGGGCCCCCTTCTGAGCAAGCGTGCAGTTATTGGTGTGGGCAAAGGTACGAAAAAGCTGTCTGACTTTCTCGACTGCGTCAAGGTGATTGATTCCACACTGCCATATGCATATAGTTGGGCACCAAGATTGACTGAAGCACGTAGGAGTATCGGACGACATGTCTGCTGGGCTGCGAGACGGACACTTACGACAGCCAGGGCAAGCAGGTGCGCGTTGCCCCATGGCGTAATGTTACGCGTGAGCAGGTGGAACAGGCATTGGGCCAGTTCCGAGGCGAGATTGAGCAGGTGCCACCCATGTGCGTATCTGTATGCGCTGTGGACTCTGTGTGGCTGCTGAACCACGCATGTTCAGCTTCTCTGCCTTGAAGATGGACGGAAAGCCGCTCTATGAATATGCGCGGAGTGGTACACCTCTTCCCCGGCCGATCGAAAAGCGCAAAGTGACGGTCCACTCGCTCGAGCTGGTTGAGTGGAAGGGAAGCGACCACTCTTTTCGCTGGCCAGAGAAGAAGTTCACGCAGGAGGAGCAAGAGGCGATGGAGAAGGCTCTGAAGAGCGTCGACGACTCTGTCTCTATCAAGGACGAGCCTGATACGGACGTCCCGTCGGAACAAGTTCCCACTGCGTTCGTTCTACGTATGAAAGTTTCGGGCGGGACGTATGTCCGCTCTATTGTCCACGACCTTGCGCATGCGCTCGGCTCAGCAGGTCATGTCGTCACTCTTACAAGGTCAAGACAAGGGCGTTTCGCACTGGAGCCGACAGAAGAGGGCGACTGTGCATGCGTTCCATGGGGCGTGTTCCAGAAAGCGTTGGAGAACGAAGGCGAGGCGGACGCCAATGGTCGGAAGGAGTGGGAGGGGGAGATTTTAGACAGGCTAGAAGTTGTGACTTAGATTGTGAGTCCATTTGAGTCGTGCACGCGATGTCGAGCCTTAACCTAACATTGATATTACCCTCACTGCCACTCTGCACAAAGATCGGATTGTTATCATACGTGTCTTCAGTCCGCTATCAAGTCCGCGGCTAAGAGTGGCAAAGTTTACTGTGCCCGAGAGCAGTCTACTTCCATGGTAGCACATCCATTCTTGGAATAGTCAATAATCTTCGGAATCGTCTGATCTTTCGAATGCTCGGTGAGTACTCGGTCAAATGGGGAAGAGCCAGGACACCAGCACTGCGTGCGTTCACTTACCATTGTGTCATCTTCCAGATAAGTCGCGTTTGAATATGCGAAGCACCCCGTATCTGCAGTCGGACGATGACACCTCGTGTCGGTACCGACACGTCACGCTGGCAAAATTCTCCCAATCTCCCCCGTCCGTGCAATACAGAACCAAATGTAAATTCGCCGTTCATTTACCCCACTGGCCTCCTTCGGCATTGTTTAGGATTTCAAGAATGGCGCATCTCGTGGTAAAGTTCAGCCACATCCGACCCTCGATTCTCGGGCAGCCGTCGTCTTCCTTCCGACGTTGTACAGCTCTGTGCACGCAGCCTTGCTGATAGTCCTGGGGCGCGACGCGTGACATGTTCTCGTGAAGTGAAAGACCTTCTGCAGGTGTCATTCGCCTCAAATGAGCGTCTGCGCTGTGGTTCAACTGTGGCTCTCGGTTCTGCACGCACGTCCAGAAGACCAGGAGCTTGGCGGCGAGAGTCATCTGAAGACTTTGCCGGTTCGGCTGCCGCAGCGGATGTGCTTGTGCATGGTTTCGCAGCAAGGATATGTCCGCTTATGTTCACCCCAATTGTGGGTAGTCGGGTAAGTACGAGACCATAGGACGCTCTCGCATGCGGTGCGGCGTGCCTTGGTCCGACCTCTGGGGGCTCCGCCGACGATGCCAAAAGGAGAAGTCGATCAAGATGATGGAGCGCAAGGACTTCGATAACGAATCGTGTGTGGGCGGCCCGTCCGGTCAGGTGCAACGCCTCACCACGGCACTCCCGGTCCGACCTTCCATCGTCGTCGCTCTTAAAGGTGGAGGAGATCTGCGAGATTCTTTATCCTCGACTCCTCCGTAGCTCGAAAATCGCCTGTGCAATATGTCCGCCAGTGTCGTCCGCCCTCTCAAGCCCGGCATCTACGCCCCTCTCCCCACCTTCTTTCGCCCGGACTCGGAGGAAGTCGGTACGTCTCGGAGTTGATCACCCGCACTTGCTTGTCGATCGACCACAGCTCATACTTTTGTTCAGACTTGCAGGCCCAGACAGCACATGTCGTCCGGCTGATCAAAGCGGGTGTAAAGCCTTTGCTTGCTGGCACGATGGGCGAAGCGCACCACCTCTCACACCAAGAGCGCGTCGACCTCATCAAGGCCGCTCGGCAGGCACTAGACGACGCAGGCTTCAAGGACATCCCCATTATCTCTGGCTCTGGTGCGGGTAGCACGCGGGAGACGATTGAGCTGTCCAAGGAGGCGGCTGCGGCTGGTGCGGACTATGTCATCGTCATCATAAGTGGCTACTTCGCCGGCGCGCTGGCGGGGAACAAGAAGGCCTTGAAGGCGTTCTGGTCCGAGGTTTCGGAGAAGAGTCCCATACCGGTCATTATCTACAACTGTAAGTTCGATGTGTCCCAACGTGCGAATCCGTGCTGAGCAGAGGCTAGACCCTGGCGCTGCTGGTGGCATCGACCTGGACTCGGACCTCATCACGGAGTTGGCGGAGGAGAATCCCAACCTTGCCGGGGTTAAGCTCACGTACGTCCGTGGCGTCTTCTTGCGAAATTTGCGTCCTCCAATCTAAGTTCAGGTGTGGTAACGTTGGCAAGCTGACGCGTATCACCGCAACGGTCTCGGACCCCTCCTTCACGTCATCACATCCTCGTAAGAACGCACATGCACCTTTCCTCGTTCTCGGAGGCTTCACGGATTTCATCCTTACGTCGGCGTTCGTGAACGGCCACGGAGCCATCACGGGTCTGGCTAATCTTGCCCCGGTGAGCTCACCTTCTTCTGGACTGTCGTATCGCCTCCCTTACCGTCCTGGGGTTCTAGTTCTCCGTTGCCAAGCTTTTCGAGCTCTCAGAGAAGGCGAAGACAGACCTCTCCGTCCTCGAGGAGGCTCAGCGGTTGCAAGGTATCGTCGCGCGTGCAGATTACACCATTGCTAAGGCAGGTATCGCTGGGACGAAGTTCCTTTTGGAGAAGTTGTATGGCTATGGTGGAAACCCACGACGGCCATTGCCTCCAATTGAATCCGCGGCTGGAGCGGCGCTCTGGGAACACCCGCACACGAAGGAGCTGGTCCAGGTCGAGCGAGAACTGAGCGGGAAGATCCAGTCATGAAGAAACTATTGTAACGATAGCATCGTCGCGTGGACGGTTGCATATGTATCATATCAATACAGACACGATTAGACTTCCCTCTTCTGCGCTACTGCGCTGCGACCGCATGCTCTGTCTCATCTATAGCGCGTCGGGGATGATACACACCCAGCCGCCACAGTGCGCGTGGCTGGGGACGCGGGGTAACGCGGGGTATTGAGACCGGATCAGAGAGCGATCAAGCCGTGAGCCGGACTGGGAAGACGTCAGGGCTTCAGTACTCTTCAGTAGCGGCCGCCTGACCATTGTCTGCCATGAGCAGCGGTGTGAACGGGACCTTTCAGAAGTGCTGGTGTTCCTTCCGCGGTCAAGTGACTGTCCTTCCCAACCAATCGATCGCCTACAGCGCGCACACTACTTTTGGGCACTGACCTGGCGACGCTGAGCACCGTTTACTTATACTCTCCCAAAATCTCCGACCGATTTCAACCAACCCCGAGGTCTGTGCGGGCCAGCGACAGCCATGACCATCGCCATCCTGCTCGTGAGGTCAGAGGGGATGCGTTGTAGGAGCCGGTTTGCAGGCATCGCAGTGGCGAGCCAACGCAAGAGTGAGTCTCCATTCCGTACATACTATGTGCATTCTTGGACTAATGAACGGACATTCCAGTCCCGTGCTCACGCCGTTCTTTCCACACCAGCCTCGCCCATCGGAACGCTGCGGCTCAGACTGGGGCCAATTCAAAAACAACCAGCGCTGCGAACGACGAAGCACCAGGTGAGCGCGTCTCTTCACACATGTCGTACTGGCTCGGGCTCGGACAGGCCTTCTGAACGCAACCTCATACGCCAAGGCATCCCCTACTCCCACCTAAGCGTTGGAGTCCCGCTCGAGATCTTCCCCAACGAACGCCGCGTCGCTCTCACACCCCAGAATGCTGCCCTCTTGCGCAAGAAGGGCTTTGGCCAAGTCCTTGTCGAGAAGTCGGCAGGCCTCGAGGCCCAGTTCCTCGATGAGCACTACCGCGCTGCTGGTGCGACAGTCGTCGACAAGAATGAGCTCTTTGAGCGGTCGGACATTCTGCTCAAAGTCCGGCCGCCAGTCTTTGGCCAAGAGGCGGAAATGGTGAAGGAGGGAAGCACACTCATCTCATTCCTATACCCCAACCAAAACAAGCCTGTGGTCGAAACTCTGGCTGCGCGCAAAGCTACAGCGTTTGCTATGGAAATGATACCACGCATATCGCGTGCACAGGTCTTCGATGCTCTAAGGTCTGTTGCCAGCTGTATTTGCTCTGATCGTGAGCTCATACGACATACCCCTAACAACGTAGTTCAATGGCAAATATTGCTGGTTACAAGGCTGTTCTAGAGGCCGCCAATCACTTCGGACGTTACTTCACTGGTCAGGTCACTGCTGCTGGGTACGTATACACAACATGATTGAGATATATGCGCGCTGACTGACCTCCTATGATCTGCAGAAAGGTAACTTGTAGTGCAGGCCCCTTGCATAAGTGATTCTCATATGGTGCTTGTGCCAGATTCCGCCTTGCAAGGTCCTCGTCATCGGCGCAGGCGTCGCTGGCCTGAGTGCCATCGCTACAGTGAGCTGGCCCAAGTACGAGATGACCTATCTTTGAGCGTTGAACACATTTCGGCAGGCTAGACGTATGGGTGCAATTGTCCGCGGATTTGATACCCGCGCAGCCGCACGCGAACAGGTCCAATCTCTCGGTGCCGAATTTCTGGAGGTCCCCATTGAGGAGTCCGGCGAAGGCGGCGGAGGCTACGCGAAGGAGATGTCTAAGGAGTTCATCGAGGCTGAGATGGCTCTTTTCCTGGCACAGTGCAAGGACGTCGACATCGTCGTTACTACGGTATGCACTAGCACGCAATGCCCTATCTGACTGTCGTGAACCCGCGTTTCAGGCTCTTATTCCCGGCAAGCCCGCTCCCAAGCTCATTACTGAGGAGGTATGGCTTCGTATGCCCAGTTCATGATTATCACTGACCCACGGTATTTCCCATACAGATGGTTGCTGCCATGAAACAAGGCTCTGTCATCGTCGATCTGGCTGCTGAGACTGGAGGAAACTGTGCCGTGACCAAGCCTGGAGAGCTCATCGTTCACAAAGGTGTCAAGGTCATTGGTATGTATTGCATGATATTTAGCCATGTACCACACTTATGGGACCGACAGGCTACACTGACCTTCCTTCCCGCCTCCCGACGCAGTCTTCCACGCTCTACTCGAATAATGTCACCAAGTTTCTGCTCTCCATCGGCGACAACGGTCGATTCGCTATCAACCTTGAGGACGAGGTCGTCCGCGGTGCGATTGTCGTGCAGAACGGGAACCTCCTTCCACCAGCTCCTCGCCCCGCCCCGCCGCCTGTCGCCGCCCCGAGCGCAGCGAAGGTTGCTGTGGCTGCCGAGACTCGCGCATTGACCCCTTGGCAGAAGGCTTCCCAGGAGGTTACGCTCGTTACTGGAGGCATGGCTTCAATGATAGCCTTGGGCAAGCTCACCGGACCCGCGTTCATGAGCAACTTCTTCACATTCGGTCTTGCTGGTCTGATCGGCTACCGTGTTGTCTGGGGCGTTGCACCTGCATTGCATTCGCCGCTCATGTCAGTCACGAACGCGATTTCTGGCATGGTCGGCATAGGCGGGATGTTCGTCATGGGCGGTGGGTATCTGCCTGCCACGATTCCGCAGGCTTTGGGTGCTGCTTCGGTGCTGCTGGCTAGCGTGAATGTGGCCGGTGGCTTCGTCATCACAAAGCGGATGCTCGACATGTTCAAGCGTGAGTGCATTGTGGCTTCGGTGATCTCTAGTGGTGCTCATGAGTTACACAGGTGCCACTGACCCTCCGGAGTACACATGGCTCTACGGTATCCCTGCGGTGCTCTACACTGGCGGTTACATCTTCGCGGCAAGCACTGGCATGTCCGGCCTCGTCCAGGCTGGCTACCTCGCGAGTAGTGTGCTGTGCATCAGTACGTCTCGATCTAACCGCACGTGTCTACTCCGCTTATGATCACCGTTCGTCTAGGCTCCCTCTCGGGTCTCGCAGCGCAGTCGACAGCACGGCAGGGCAACATCCTCGGTATGCTAGGTGTTGGGTCCGGCATTCTGGCTTCTCTGCTGGCAGTCGGCTTCTCGCCGGAGGTACTCGCGCAATTCGCTGCCGTGGCCGCTCTTGGTGGAGGTGTCGGCACTATCATTGGGCGCAGAATTACGGCTATCGAGCTTCCGCAGATGGTCGCCGCTCTACACTCCGTGGTCGGTCTCGCGGCGGTCATGACTAGTATCGCGAGTGTTCTTGCAGATCTGTCTCACGCGTCGACACTGCACCTGGTCACTGCTTACCTCGGTGTACTTATCGGTAAGATGCTCATGGCGCACTTGTACTGGCCGTGTATCTGACCATGTTGCCTATATTGATAGGTGGTATCACGTTCACTGGCTCGATTGTGGCATTTCTTAAGCTGGCGGGGCGCGTGTCGTCCCGGCCGGTGCATATTCCGGCTAAGCACTTCGTCAACTCTTCCCTGTTGGCTACGAATATTGTATCCATGGGCGCGTTCATCACGATGGCACCGTCTGCACCTCTGGTCGCGGCTGGCTTCCTTGGGGCAAACGCTGTTCTGAGTTTCATTAAGGGTTTCACGACGACAGCTGCTATAGGAGGAGCGGATATGCGTGAGCGTTACACTCGTCACCAGCAGATAGCACAGCGCAGAACTAACGTTGTTATACCGGACAGCTGTGGTCATCACTGTGTTAAACGCGTACTCCGGGTTTGCTCTGGTCGCGGAAGGTACAGGACCAAATAATGTCTGAGTAAGGTTTGGGCCACTGATTCTCCGTTCTTGTACAGGGTTCATGTTGGACAACCCACTCCTCACGACGGTAGGATCGTTAATCGGAGTCAGCGGATCGATTCTGTCGTACATTATGGTATGGCCCTTGCAGTTCTTGGAACGTCATTCCCTTCCGACTCGCTGATGACAGATCGCAGTGTGTTGCCATGAATCGAACTCTGACGAATGTCCTATTCGGAGGAATCAGCGCTCCGGCCGGGCAAGCAGAACAGAAGATTGAAGGCACCATCACGAAGACGAGCGTGGACGACACCGTTGACAGCCTTCTCAACTCGGAGAACGTGATCCTTGTACGAGTCACATTTCAGCGGCCTCAGCGTCAGATGTATCTAACAACACCGCACGCAGGTTGTGGGCTATGGTATGGCTGTTGCGAAGGCGCAGTACGCCATCTCCGACATTGTCAGGATGCTGAGATCAAAGGATATCAAAGTCCGGTTCGCCATCCACCCCGTCGCTGGAAGGTTTGTGCATCGTTTGCCACCAGTCGGGCGCGCCGCTAACCGTGAAACACCTAGGATGCCGGGGCAGTGCAACGTTCTCCTCGCGGAGGCGTCTGTGCCGTATGACAGTACGTGCTCTCCCCTAAATGAATTCCTCCGCATCGGAGCGCTCACGGTCAACGTATGTATGACATTTGATATTTGCTAGTTGTGCTCGAGATGGACGAGATCAACGATGACTTCGCGGATACCGACGTGACGCTCGTCATTGGAGCAAATGACACGGTCAACCCTATTGCGCTTGAGCCGGGCTCGTCCATTGCGGGCATGCCTGTGCTCCACGCGTGGAAGAGCAAGCAGGTCATTGTCATGAAGCGCGGCATGTCTAGTGGTTACGGTGAGCACTCACATCATCTGTCCACTTTCCACCATTTTCGGCGTGAGCACGGAAGCAGACGTGATGAACTTACGTCCATCTTACCTCCTCAGCCGATGTCCCGAACCCGATGTTCTTCATGCCCGGAACGAAGATGCTCTTTGGCGACGCGCGCGAGACGTGCGAAGGTGAGCCTCTCCATTGCAATACGCTTGCCGTGTTCAGTTTGCTGTCGATGTCCACCGGCGGCGGACAGTGGAAGGCCCGGCGGCGTACGGTCGAACTTGGGTTAACGTCCATTTCTCCCGTGCAGCGATCAAGAAGGGACTTGAGTCGAGGCTCACGTCCATTTGAACCTGAAAGAAATGGACGATTCCCTGCCGCTAGAGCTGGCGATGCAGCCGGTCGGACGTGACACGCTTCAGCGATCTACCAGGAAGAGGAGGAAGGAAGAGGACGGACATGATCTATTGCCATGGCACACACAGTGCACAACCTCTATCTCTGTACATGTTGTATGTATGTATCATAGCACATCTGGAACTACCTGTTTACGCTTTCTGGCCCGGACATATCGCTGACCGTCGCCTCGGTCCCATGCGGCGGCGCGCGCAAGTGTAGGGAAGCACGTCCAGCACTGAGCGCCTGACGCCCCCGTTTTTTCATGGGGCTTCATCCGGAATATACCCGTAACGGGGTCTGCCCCGGTTTTTCTGCACTATCAGGGTATTTCCTGGGGCAGAAAAACTGGGGCAGACCCCGTTTTCTTAATAGACGATATATACGGGGGAGGAACCGAGGATTTTTCGTGGTGGAGCGACAACGGTTTTTTACTCGGGAGGGCTTGAGGGACTCGAGCAGACACCAGACTCGGGTAGTACTAGTGGCACTCTGAGTATGTAGATTCCAAAGAATAAGCAGATGCAGTTATTACAAGCAGGTGGAATGCAAACTGAAGCAGGAGGGACTCGAGTCTCCATGGGACCGTGAGAAACACTTGACGCCACCAACTGTCCTGCAACGTCTTCCGCCTTTGACTCGCCACCCAAAACATACCCTCATCACACTTCCTGTCACCCCTCAAGAACCCACAGTATCATGTCAAAAGCCTAAACTAGCAGCTCGGAAGGAGAAAACCAAGGAGAAATTGAGCACAACACAGGCTGTAGCCAAGTCTGCCATGCCGGCCATAGCAACCGCCCGCCAGACTCGCAGCTCAGCCGCTGTGTCCGAGCCGGCTTCTGCTGAAGAGGCCAGATGTCTGCTGCAGAGCCCACAGAAGAGACCTAGCAACAAAACCAAGAGAAAACCATACCGTCAGCACGACAATGAAGATGTGAGTCATCTGATTTATCTAAGGAGGATGGCTGAGGACCGGTGGGCGGGATGGAATGGACTGGCTAGGGCAGGAGGAGGTGGTGGTGGTGATGGTGGGCATCCGGAATAGCTGCAAGTCGGCACTGGCATGATTCGAGGGCGATAGCGATAGTGGAAGTGATGAGGACAAGAACGACGAGGATGAGGATGAGGACACAGACAAGGACAGCATGGACAAGCAGGACAGCGATGATGATGAGGTCGAGTACGAGGACCTCCATGCCTGCAGTTGCAAGAAGTGTCGTCAGATCAGGTCTGAATTAGTGTCTTATTTCCGTATGTCACTATGTCATCATGTACAATGCTCGTCATATATGCCATCCTATGCCATCTATAGATGTTCTGACAAGTAGTTGAGTGTGATTGTCCTGACAGCCGGCTGCTGTCCAGTAGCAATAACCTGAACCCTAATACCTACACCGCAGCAGAAATTCCACTGTCGTTCACCGTGTATATCATTTCCACGGTCATAACAGTGGAATTGAGCCCCTTTCGCACCGCCCATCAATGCGACCCGGAAATGTGCCACATGGACCCGGAAAATGCCCGCCACAAAAAACCGGGTTTTCACCCGTAAAATCACCCCTCAACGCGCGTTTTCCCGGGTGAAAACACGCTATACTCCTCTGTATGAAACCCGAGAATTTCCTCGGTCAGAGGTCCTTCAGTGCAGGTCGATAGCGGGGCCGCAGCCTCAGGCTCAGCGCGCAATGGAAGACGGGACCATCACGCCATCCGTCGTCGTGGGATGATGGTGCACACACCTTCCCCACCTTCGCCCGCATCTCACAGACGCTTTCTGACTTGCTCTTTCTGATCAGTTCTGCAGCCGTCGTACATGTGCGAGGCTGCGGACGCCGTACCGGTACCTCGAGGTGGACTTACATTCGCACACGACGCCGCTAGTATAGTGCTCGAGCATTGGCAAGCGAGGGATGCTATGAATAGTAGACGCGTCAATATAGCACCCGAGGGTTGTTTTCGCGGTCCTTGAGGCTTGAGGATGCGCAATCAACCGCGATATCCGACATCCGACGCCGCGAGCTGTTCTTGAACACGATGAGTGTGAATCCGAAGGACAGGTTTGATAGCGCGAACAGCTCCTAATGTATTGGAGAAGCGTATATGTACGTAAGTTACGTATCACAGCGTCGCGTACCGGTGGGTATCGAGTCGAGACGGACGATAAACAGGTCCCGGGCGCAGGCAGCTACGCGTATGTTCATCCAGCCGTTCAAAGACCTGCGCAAGTACTAGTGCCGGAACGCGTACAGGTACGGGAGAGGAGACGGCGAAGCAGAAAGTTCGAACAAGAAAAGTAACGAAGTAATATGTCTATAGCTAGCTAGATATCGTCGTTCGAGTAAGATAGGGGGTGCGCGTGTCCGAGGGAAACACGAGGATAAATGGGTCCGCGAAAGCGAAAGCAAGGGGAGGATGATGAACATCAAGGGGGGGGGGGACGCGTACAGTGGTCTGTGATGAGGGATGGGTAGGGAGACCTGCGAAGTTGCTAGATATAATAATATACGGGTCCAGTACTGTTCGAAAAAAGTCTCTGTAAACAAGTCACTGGCTGGTAATAAACTTCTCCCTGTCCTCGTCTCCGTTTGGTTTCCGTTGGTGTCTCGTCCATTTCGTCGTCATGCAGGTAGCTGAGTTATGTGTTTCGTCTCATCTCAGGTTTTCGTCTCTCGTGAGGATCGGGCATTAGGCGTCGTACTCGCAGCACTGCTTCAACATGCATTCATTTGAAGGACTCGGCTCGACATCATGAATGGTGGTGGTCCTGCTCAGACAACGAGCCTAGCGCGCCGCCCATAGCACTTGCCGGTCTCGACGACGTACATGACGAAAGCGCACTCGGCGGGCGCGTCGAAGGGTAGGAAGAAGGGGTGACCGACGACGCATACATCGTCGAGGGCGTCTGTGCTTGTGACGGCGGGTGGGCCGCACCACCCTCAGGAATAACGAACGAGCCTGAACCCGAACGCGCGAAGTAGTGGGCCAACCGTGATGCAGCGCGCGAAGCCTGACGCGGGACGGGGAAGAACGGCGTAGGATCGTCCTCCTTGCGCTTGCCGAGCAGGTTCTTCTCCAGCAGCTGGGCTGGGAAGAATGGGGACGCATCCCATTCGACTGGGGAGCCAGGGTAAGACTTCGACTGGCCAGGTGGGGGCGAGCACGTAATGGAAGACAGCGAAGAGGTCGAGGGCCGACGAGAGATGGCGATGTTCCCACCCGCGAGCTCGAGTGCAGTCGAGGCGGGCTTCGAACTGCGCCACCTCCATCCCCATGGCCGACATTCCTTGGGGTAGAAATTGTCGCCCGCCGACGCGTCGGGCTGGTTGTACATCCATGTTGCCATAAGCACTACGGTCGAACCAAGTAGAAACGTGACCGTCATCTGGAAGTTGAAGAGCGCGACGGAAGCGAGGAACGAGATGACGATGCTCAAACTCGTGGCGAACCCCTTGAGAATGTTGTCCGCGTACTTGATCACGAGCGCGGTGAGAAGACCGCCGAGGACCTGAATGAGGACGGTTGCCCATGCCCACACGCCGAAGTTCGCGAAGAGCTGGTGCAACCAGCCCGGTGCGGGACCGGAGGATGTCACGTTGGAACAGACGATAGGAACAAGGGCGGGAAGGAGCGAGAACAGCGAAAGCTGAACATTGCGTACCCAGAGGTCTGCTTGGGAGTTCTTGAGAACCATCTCGAAGTATACTCCAGCGAGACCGGAGGTGAAGCACGCCATGACGACGGCCATGAAACCCTTGAAGGCATTCATGTCGTGACCGTTTGATGACGATGTATGGCCCGATGACGATCCAGTCTGAATCTGGACGATACCGACTCCAATCGCGAGGAACAAGAGCGCGAGCCATTTGGTCGGGCTGAGCTTCTTGCGGAGGAGCATGACGGAGAAAGCGGCTGTAGTGAGGATCTTCATCTGGTAGCTGACCTGGAATGTCGCCGCTTCGAGGTTGGAGACGGCGACGAACTGGAGATTATTTTGGATGACATATAGGATAGCGGGGATGGACAATTTCCAACAGTCCGGACGGAAGACCTCCTTGCCCAGTCGGCGGAAACGATACAAGAGCACCTTTGGGTTCCACAATGAGCCGTTGGCGCCGCTGGGGTCGATGCGAACGAAGGCAACTGAGAGGGAAATGAATCCTTTGAGAAGTTCGGTGAGAAGTACTGCGGATGCGGCGGAATAGGTGTGCTGGGGGGCTGATGACACGCGCGAGTAGTGCATGATGAGAGTCAAGAGGGCGTTCTGGACTGCCAGAGTCACAAGTCTAGGGAGGACGCGTCGGGGGCATTAGCACGGTGCCAGGTACGACGAAGTAGGCGTGTCAGGCTAGAAGGAGGATATACTCACGAGACATATTTGAGAGGCAAGCCGCATATTGAGGGCACGGCGGCTGGCTGTGGCTCACTGGACAGGTCCAAGGGCACCTTCTCGTACACACCGAGCTCAGGGTCCCTGGTGTCGTTGTCGAGGTGGACGACATGCTGGGGTAGTACCGCGTATTCCTTGAGCTGAGACATAGATACTGATAGCGGATGAGGAAAGCTCTATGGGAGGGATGGGGTATCAGGGGAACGGGCGGGTATGGGAATGGTCGGGGAGCGAGGGGAAACCACCAGCGTGCTCTGCAGCTGGGACGACGAGGAGCTGAAGACGGGCGGGGTGCGGAGGGAGGGCGAGGCGTGGACGCCCCCATTCAACCGCTTTTGAGATTCGGACCCGTGAGAACACCTCTCCTGGGAAGCGCCGCGGCTAATCCCATCACAGATCCACTCCGATTCGGACATGTTCTGATTGCCCAACATTCCCATATTTTTGCCCTTTATGAAATGCATTATGCGGCCAATTCCTTCGACTCGCTTTGCGCTGACGTACGGGGTCCCCAACCATAACGCCTGTTGCCTTCGAGTTCTGTCCGCACGGCCCAGCGATACGCAGTCTCTCCATCTTTCTCCTATTCCTACGCTGCCCGTGCGGTACCGCCCGTCGACACTTGCTCCGTGCATATCGCAATCCCTATCTATCGTTGTGTTGGCAATATCGTTGCAACTTGCTGGTAAAGGTTTTGAGTCTTTTGACAGCGGATGCGCCAAAAAGGGGCATGGAGCGTTTGGGAGATTGCGCAGCGCCGCCAATTAATCATATGTTCGCCCGCGTGGATCTGAAGTGGATGGACGGGGACGACAAAGTGGCTGAGTGGATGGGCGCGTTGACGGTTGATAGACCCGTGTCCGCAGCAGTCCGGTGCGCGGCGCGGGCCCGGCGGCGAAGGATTGGGGTGGCGTCGGGCTGTCTGTGCCCCGTTGTCCGACTTGGCCACCCACTGCCAGTCGTCAGGGCACACATCCAGCATTCGCACACCACGTCATATACGTACTCATTACCCGGTATGGCAACCACTCTGTCGACGTCATCGTCATGATAAACAGCATATGCATCATCCCACTCTGCCTTTCCCAACCTGGCCTCGAGTTCCCGCTGCACCTGGAACAACAGGAGAAAACGTCATATGACACTGCGTTCTTGGACACAACAAACAGTCACTCACCTTCCCAGATCTTTGTGGACAGCTCCCCGGAACCTCTACAGTGCGCCGGCCAGCTCCAACACTACAGGGCAGTGGTCCGACGCCCCGTATATCTCACTTCGAATCTCGCACATCTTCACCCTATCTTCCAGCCGCTCGCTCACCACAACTGCGCATGTTACACAAACGCGACGTCAGCGATCCATCATACCACCTCCACGCACTGCGATACTACTCCCGCTCCCATCGTCACTTGACCGCACACTCGCGAGATAAGGACCAGAGAAGCAGTGGCGAACGTGTACGTACACATGTCCAGGCGCCATCCCAGGCCCTTCTCTCGACAGTTGAACCGGTACGAGAAATACGTGTAGTGCCGCAGGTCAGGGTGCAGCTTCCGCCACACGTCCACGAACTTGCCTGCCTCAGGATCATGGCTCTCTGCGGACTCGCCGGTATTCAGGATCCGCGCGAACGAGCTCGTCTCGGCCTCAGTGTACCCAGGCGTCTTGTTCCAATTCGTTTTCGGGTTCGCTAAATCTATAATGATTTGTTTCGCGCGTCAGCATCTCCTACAGGCCAGCTCAACGCAGTGCGCACACACGGCGACTCGACACCCTCAGACCGCGATCCACACGCCCTCCATTGGGCATGGTGGGGAACTATCGTGTAGCGTACGCGGGGAAAGAAGAACGCTAACACGCACCGATCGCAGTTGGAGCTACATTGAGGTCCCCGGTCCATATCACCGGCTTCTTCTGGTCCAGCACGCGGATGTATGCCTCAAAGTGCTCGTTCCACTCCTTCTTGGCGTCCAGAGTCTGTACGCGCACCGAACATGTGAGCTCGCGTCCGTGAGAAGAGACCACACCGAACCGCTCGTGCGCAGCAAGTGCAATGCAATAAGGTTTGCGCCTGCGGCCACTTCAGACCTTGGCAGAAGGCGTCAGCGTCATGCCATGGCATGATATGGCGCATCCATCCTGTGTCCGAGTTAAAATGAATGCGTGCGCGGGTGGAATGCATCGAGCATTACCGCATCCGGTATCTCGACTCGCGGACACACAATGCGCTGGGCGTGTGTG
Source organism: Fomes fomentarius (assembly GCA_022606135.1). Lineage (NCBI taxonomy): Eukaryota > Fungi > Basidiomycota > Agaricomycetes > Polyporales > Polyporaceae > Fomes > Fomes fomentarius. The sequence continues at coordinate 1,954,474 of JABYQN010000001.1, forward strand.
GTTTGTATACTGTACATCTGAGCGCGTACCTTGAGACCCGTGCCGGCATTCACGACGTACGTGCCCACGAGATAGCAGCTCTCGAACTCGAGCGTGACGATCCGGCCTTTGACTGCGGCCGCATCTGGATGTCCGGGGAGCGTGTAATCCACAGAGAGCGGCTTGACCTTGCTCAGTATCGCAGTACCGGCTGTGCACCCATAGTCAGCGTCGGCGTCCGTTGCAGGGACGGGAATTGATGCCAATGTCGACACATCTCAGCGCCACTGTACTTTCGCAGCGCGACTGCGAGTGAGAGTTACTGTGGTCGATGAGGTAACTGGCAACTGGGCGATGTATGAAGTGGCGTAGTGATCGTCGGTACTCACAGTAGGTTTTCTTGTTGGAAATCGCCCAATGCCGGTGGGGATAGCGCTGTGTGAGCGCGGGGTCCACCGGGTCGTTATTCACCTGCAAGGTTTGATTGTTGCGTTGAGATCAGCCTTGGGGACGAATGCGAGTACAAATGCAAACGACAGGAGATGGAGGCACGAACCTTGGTCTCCGTGAGGACGACGATGTCCGCATCCTCCGCCTCGACATAATACCTGAATCCCTGTCGTCGATGCATTCCGAGTCAGCATTGCGTTCGGCTCGTAGCAGCAAGCTTGGCATTCCAGCTCTCTACCTCCTCCGCAGCTCGACATGGTCCATTCAACTGACAAGCGTGCGCGCAGAAGTACGACATGAGGCCAAGTTTCGCCCACACAGCCGGGGCTATGCAGCACAGACTCAACCTCCGACCGACTGCCGCATATCCCCCACCCCATCACCCAAAAGTACTCTCGTACACTCACACTCACACTCGCACTCACGAGCTAGACCAGACGACGAGGCACGGTTCAAGACTAAGACCACGGACCTTCTTCTGCGCAGCGGCAAGCCCGCATATGTTCCACGCCGCGATGCGCACCGTGCCCTCTATCTTCGGCGGGAAGCTGATCTGGACCGGGAGCACCTTGTTCGTCGGCTGCGCATTCTCGTTCCCTGCTGCTGCTGCTCCCGTGTCCTGTGGGCCTGCTTTGCTTGTGTCTGCAGCTTTGCTGCGCGCCTTCGCAGTCGCCTTCCCTTTCCCCGCCTTGGCACTGGCCTTGGCCCTCGGAGCAGTGGTGGTGGTTTTGCGCTTCTTGGGCGCGGGCTCGTGCGAGCTCTCTGCCTCTGATGCGAACGAAGACGTTCCCTCTTCTTCTTCTACTACTTCTTCGTCTGACGAGGGTTGTTGTGCTTTGCGCTTGGCCGCTGCGGCGCGTTTCGGTGGCATCGCGGGAGCAGTGGTGTTGGTGGTGGTGGCAGCAATGATGGTTGTGCCTGTAGTCGCGATTGGACGCGTCGAATAGGCTCGCAAGTGTCCCGTGTCCCTCAGGCTGAACCTAGGCACAGCAACAAACCGCCGGGATGTCCGAAGCAGGAAAGCACGCAGATATGGTGACAAGAGAGCCGTCCGTGTATGTAAGGGTACGAGAGAGAGATGAGCAGAGGGGGTTAGGCTGCAAGACGCGTTCATGCACAAAGGCTGGCGCAGCGCGCTGGCAAAGTTGAGTTCAGACCGTGACGCGATCGGGAATCGAGATCGGTGCCACAGACGCGTCAAGCGCGCTTGTGTCTTCACGATCGCCACTCCTGAAGGCTGAGGCTGAGCTGTTCCGATTCCTTGTGCGGCTATGGTGATACAGGTTCTTAGTGTACACGATCCACGGGGGCTGTTACACAAGATGGCGTAGTGGCATACCACCACTCAGTCCCGCCAACGCCTTCTTCTGCCACCTTCCCCATGCTCAATCATTATACAACGTTATTTGGACGACCGTGAGCATGCTCAGTATTCTCCGAATTCGACGTGACCGGTCTCTGAGGCATGAGCTCGCGCCTCCTTTTCCCCCTTCAGACCCTTACCACAAATCTACAAGGACCGTCAGCCGAGCTTTTTACCATAGACTGACAACTCTAACTGAATATGCGCGACGCACCTGGCACTTCAGATCAAACGTCGCCGTGTTCGTGAACGCCCTCTTCGCCCGCAGCGCATCCGCCAGCTTCTTCGCCGCCTGCAAGATCTCGTCCTTCTCCTCATCGCTCTCATTCCCCCACTCATAATCGTCTGGTGAAAGTCGTCTGGAGCGTCAAGCATCGGCGTGATGCTCGTCGCGTCGTAGTGGATCCCCGAGTATATCACGATTGCTCGATTGCCCGAGTCTGTCTCAGGCAGGGGAGGAAATCGGTCAATGCGCCCAGTCTCGACATCTATTGACGCGATCTCGGTGCTGTAGTGTTGTGCGAGGATGGATAGCTCGATCGCCCCGCCCCATGCGGCTGGCTTGAGTATTGTCTGGATGTATTCTTCTCGAGGACGTCTATATGTGCATTCGCGAGTGCGGGTGGGTGCGTGTACGAGTACATGAGAAAGAGAATACACAACAGGCGGACAAACTACGACGCACCCTAGAATAGCCTCGTCCCACTTGATTGGGTCTTTACGGATTGCATCCGCTACAACTACACAGGATGTCCTTCCTGTAAGGCGTATGTGATAGCATGACACCATGTATGATCACACACTTTTACGGATGGTTTGCGCCTTGCTTATGTCTTGCTCAAAGATGAGTGCAATGGACGAGAACAGGCACGAGTTATCATCCGGGACAATCTAGCTCGTATCATCGTCCCATCTTCAACTCCTCCTACAACCCCGTACGGATCGACCGCAAGGAAAGGATACAGACTCACTCGGTGAATAAGGTAACCATTACTCGTCGGTACGTAATCAAGCCCTCCACCCTTCGCACCAGCCTTCGCCGTCGGCCGAGCCGGTTCCCGCACTTGCGACGCAGTCAAGCCTGTCATAGCCGCAGCTGGACTGGGGGCAGGGAGAACAGAGGACGTGGTGCCTCTGGACGACGACAAAGATTGGTGGCTCGGTGCAGCGCGCTGCACGACCACGAGCTGTTCGCCCTGCTTCAGGCCCAGACTATCGATGGGCAGTTCGGGAACAAGGGTGAGGGGGTGAGGAGGGTATCCTGCTTTGACTGCACAGGGACGGTATGAGTTCACATCCCATCAAATGCGGTAAAATGAGTACGCACGATCCTGCTGGGAAGGAGGGATCTCTGTGGCGGCGAAAATCTCCTGCTGCAGGTCCTGGACGGTCGCATTTGTTAAGTCAACCTGGATTGTGGTTACGCCTTTGGGATGGCGGAGTCGTACGGGGGCCATGGTGAGTGAGGAATGCCCGCCTGTGGTAGAGAGAGAAGCTGAGGGAGAACGGAAAAAGCACAGGTCGGGCAATTCGATCGCGCGATATGGACGCGCTTCGCATACGTCATATATACCTCACGTGGCACGGTTCTCCCAGTCACGCACGGAAACGCGCGTGGGACAGGTTCGCGCGACAGAAGAATGAGTAGGAGCACTGATGCATATTGCATTGAGCGGGGTGCACAGGACGCAGATAGACGATCATGCTGTAAAACCCTACCCTTCATTCGTCCTCTACAACCTCCTCTATCTCCTCTTCTACAACTTCTGGTTCTGGCAGCCCCGCCTGTTCAACGCCATTCGGCAACAAGACAACAATCGTGGCAAAATGCAGGTACGCTGCCGCCGCGAGTACGGAGGCACTAATGAATCCCCATCGCCAGAGCTTGTACCGCCATTCGACCTTTTGAAGTTCCGGCGAATTGGCAAATGCGGACGAAGCCCTGCGTGCTGGTTTCCGCGGCCAAGGGATGATGTATCGTAACGACGACGTCCAGCTCCTCTGAATAGTAGACGGGAAGAGTGAACGGTCGGGAAGGGTAGCTGCAAGTACAGCGTCGCGGTGCGCGATGAAGCGCGGGTAAGACTCTGTCAGGACGGAGACGACAAGAGGGTCAGGGAACTTGAGCGTGAGCAGGACATGAGTGTGTGCAGCAAATACGACATCGAGTGTTGACGGTCTGCATCATTATCAGCAAACGATAACAGGGGGAAACGAACGGGACCCACGTATCACCACCCGAGAAGCACAGCTGGTCACTGAGTAACCTGTCGTACACGTCGAGCAAGGCGCGTGTTTTGTCGACGACCTGACGCGTTCCAAGTATAACGAGCTACACACGTTGCTAGGAATGGACTGCGTACCTTTTCGCGCTCGAATACTGTTTTGAACTTGTGAGGCTCGTTCTCGGAACGGTGCTTCTTCCTTCTGCCGATCACTGTCCGAGGCGCTTCAGGTTCGTCCTCAACCTCTGGGACATGCCATAGTTCGGCAGCCTCAAGACGTGCCTTGTAAGACGTCCGGATGCGGGACGGAACATAGTAGCACTGAGGAACGGGAAGCATGGAAACCAGAGCGGGCCGAGTTACCGAAGACCAGTTCTCTTGCAGAGAGTACAACATATGGCTCTGTCCGCGACGACTGAGCACGACGGAAGGAGGATGGAAAAAGGGATGAATGAACTGACGACGAGATCACCATAGCTAGACTCCACATGCGCGATACGCGCGGTAAGTTGGGCTGCCTGTGCGGCGCTGAGGCCAGCGTCGGGGTTGCGTGCGTTTGGAAGTTTCCGGACGTATGAGATGATTGAGCCCAAGCCCGAAACGTGGTGCAAGCCATGGGTGAGGAAGGGTAGCTGGCCTACATCAGGCATATATGTCAGTCAAGTGTGCAAAGACAACGTGTCAGATATTGCGACAAACCTACCGCTGGGAGACAGGTCCGGGTTGGCGCAGTATGAGAGCGAGAACTGGCCTGGGACGGTGAGCTGGAGGAAGAGGATGGCCACTACGGAGGCGACATCGAAGGAAAGGAGTTCTGCATGTCCTGGCCAGACATGGAGATTGACGGTGCGATGACCGAGCAGTTTGGACTCGCTCATCCTCTACACACAAAGTGACGCAGAACAGCAGTGCCAGACGGACTGAGACCCGGGCCCGACGGACGGACGCGCGCCGTCACACCGACACGTAAGTCACAGTCCACGCACAGTCACAGTCACATCCGCACACAGAGGGCGTCTGTTCGCATTGTCTCTCGCGCTTCACTGGCACATGCTCGACCTTTGACTACATCGCACTCCGCTTTGGGCGCAATGGTCGACATCGACGAGGACTTGATCGTTGTTGACGACGTTGACGACAATGACACCTTTCAGCCCTCCCACAGGGCCTCCGCCAGCCAGGCCCCGCAACGAAATCTCCCTCCCCGTGCATCTCGAGCCACACGCAGGCAGAGCACCCCGCCCTACGTTGACCCTTCCGAAGGACGCACTACTCGGTCTGCAGCCCGCGGCCCCAAGATACAGCCCAAACTGAAACTGAAGCTGAGCGAAAAGGCAGCAGCACAAGCACCCGGGATGTCCTTCCTCGGCTCGTACGACCGCGAGCTCGACTCGGACGATGAGGAGCTAGTGTTTGAAGAACAGTTCATCCTCCGCATGCCCGAAGGCGAGGACTGCGAGAGGCTGCGGAAGATGGTGCAGGCGAGGGAAGTTAGTGATGATGTGTGGTTCAAATTCAAAGGCACGTTCTTCTAGCTCATGGTTAGGGACATGTCCTGAGACCGCTCCCCCCAGACTCGCGGAGAGCAGTATTCCACATCGGGAACAACACGTACTCCTCCAAACTCGTGGACCTACCATGTATAATCGAGTCCCAGAAAACGCTGGACAACAAGCAGATGTTCAAGGTGGCGGATATATGTCAGGTATGCGCTCTCTCCTCCTCGTTCGCAACTGGGCCTGAGGTATACCGTCCCGAAGATGCTCGTAGTCGAAGATAAGATCCCGGGTGAGGACGCCCTATCCAACCGCGGCACTTTCAACATCGACGAGTTCATCTGGCCTCACGGTATCAATCCGCCCCTCAAACACGTCCGCAAACGCCGCTTCCGCAAACGCGTGAATCGCAGGGTCCGTTAAATACCCTCACCGCGACGTGTCTAAAACATACTGATACTGATATTTCTGACAGACCATCGAGACGGTGGAGCAAGAGGTCGAGCGACTCCTCGAAGCCGACGCGATGGCCTCGGAGGTCAAGTACGACGTACTCGAAAACATCAATCCCGACCTGTCCGACTCAGAGTACGTCGACGTCGAAGTGAATCAAGGACTCGACGCGCCCACTCCTGGATTCGATGCCGCCACACCCGCCGCGAATGCCGACGCAGACGAGGATGAGGATGAGGGCGCCGGGGCAGGTGTGCGCGAGGAGGAAGATGAGGCCGAGGGTGACATTGACGAGGAGCTCGCGGCGGAGCTCGACCTCGCGCTCGGTGACGAGGAGGGCGGAGGCGACGATGACGATGACGAAGAGGATGAAGACGAAGAGGAGGAGAGCGACGAGGACGATGACGACGATGACGAGACCGTGCAGGCGAGGAAGCTGCTGAACGAGGAGATTCAGGACCTGGAAGCGGCAGTGAACAAGAAACGAGGAGAGATTGCGAGCTCGGCGAACCCGCTCATCAAGGTGTGTATGTTTGCTTGTGTTGTTCTCCCTGCTATGTTGATGGTATATGGGCAACAGCGCCGCTTCGAGGATGCTTTGAAAAAGCTCCAAGCAGATTTGGACACGAAGCTGGCACAGCGCGACGAGATGAAGGAGAACGCCCGTCTTCGCAAACAAGGCATCACGCCTGGCGGTGCCGCCGCCGGAAGAAACGACGCGGACGATTTTGGAGGAGACGAGGACGACGATCTCTTCGGTGAAGGGCCTGATGCCATGGAGATTGGCTAAGTGCTCGTCTTGTCGGTCATGTCATACCTGCACACACATCTCCGATCACAATGCTGTCATCCTCATGCTGTGTATCATAGATAATGTTGTACTATTAGCTAGCTACCATAACTTCCTGTAATCGTCTACTGTGTACTATAACATGTACTCATAACAGTAAGAAGCAGACCAACGCGGACTGGAGCACAAGCGGTGCGTATATCGTGCAGACGAAGGGAGCGAACCACACGCCGAGTACCTCCCAGTTCCATAGCGCCTTGCTCGTCTCCTCCGGACAGAACACTAGCCACCCAAGCGCGAGGACGGAGTAAAGGGCGTATTTGGCCACTCGTCTGGGTAGGGATGGAGATGAGGACGCGAACGTGAGAGGGAGGCCCATGAGGACTGCAAGGGTAACAGCAAGGGAAAAGTTGAGCAGGGATGTGATGGAGATGACTGCTGAGGCGAAGCATAGATTGAAGGCTTTGAGTACCGTGGAGAGTGGTGCGGAAGCGGGAGTGGGTTTGGGGATGAACGGATGCGAGAACGCAGGAATCGCTGAGAACAATAGGAATAACATGGTTGAATTTAACTATGATCCCAGTCAGTATCGTCTGATCAAGCTGAATATCTGTACCGCTTACCAGTCGGCTGCTGAGGATATAGAAGAGCACGACACCGAGCAGATGCGTCGCAACCATAATCGACACTGCTTGCAAGACTGGCCTCGGCCTTGTCGTCCATTTGGACGCACCCGCACTGGGCTGAGCCTTTTCAGACTTCCCACTTCTGAGAGGATCTGCGACACGAGTCCAACCCGCGTTCACCCATTCCCCTAGTCCCGAGAAGAGCATCGCAGTGCCCACCAGGATTGCGCTGGGAAGGTAGCTCCCGATCTTCATAAACGTTCCTGGGCTGACAAGCAGGAAGAAGAAAAACGACGCATGCAGACGCTCCAACAGATTGTTCATGGTCCTCAGCGAAGATTCCAGAATCCTGATCGAATGTGTCACTGATGAATTTTGACACACGAATAATTGAACACGTACTTTCCAATCGCATGGAACCCGTGAGGGCCTACCGCTGGTACAGCGAAGACGGTAATAGCGTCGATGCGGAACTGATGGAATAAGCCATGCACGCCGCTGGCAACTCCACGAGCCTGGTAGTTCATATGTCGCGCGATATTTCTTGCTCGGACGGTATACTCTTGAACTTCATGGTTGCTCTTCAGCGCATCTGGCACCCAAGAAGGAACGAGGCTAGGCTCTCCGGAAACATCCCTAGGGTCTTTGTTATCATGAACGAGCACGGGAACACCTCCAGTATGACGAGCAATCAACGACACGGAATTCAAGAGGTCCTGGTTGGGCAAGCGACCATTGAGGCCCTCTGGGAGACATCAGCCTTGTCACCGACGTGGTGGTGGTTGGTAACCCTCACCAAAAAATATTCCCAAGTGCGAAAAGGAATGTCCGGGGTAGTCGATGTTAATCGCTGTCCATATCACTCCAGATGACAGACTAAGCGGTTCCGTCCAGAGGTCTGTAGTGATTCAGTGCGTGGCGCAAGGTCCTCATGCTGATAGACACGTACTAGGATGTGCTGCACCATGGTATGTGGTAACCCATGCATGCATCCCGTCCAAATAGCCATCACTGATGACGAATATCAGGTCCTTGGACCACAGCGAATATTCTGTACGTCTGACTGAGGATACAGAGGTGGGTGTGTGCAGTACGAACGACTCACTCTTCAGGAAAGGGGCAAGAGCTAGAAGCGTTGCAACACCCCTCAGATTCAGTGTACCGTCGCCGTCACCGGTCCTACTTCGCCAAGGAGCACTGATGACTATTGCTTCTGCTCCTGAGGCGCGAGGGGCTTGCAGTACTGCATACGAGTTGGTACCTTCAAGTACCTAGTGATAGTCTCCGTTAGGGTGAACATTCTGAACGCGGTGTACGCGCGGCACCAACCCCTTCTCCTGTCGTGAACGAATATTGTTGTGTGCGAGCAGGGATACCGGTCTTCTCGAATCGACCGACGGCGTATCGTGCAATTCTGTGGGAAACAAAAATCAGACAACGTACCGTGAAAGTGTATCATCCAAGCATATAGTCTCACTCATCACTGGTGGCATTCCGGTCTCGTAACTGTTCCAGGTCTTCCAAGATTCTGTCGGCGAGATGTACGTCGTTCCAGTTCCAGTAAGTGTGCACCTGAAGAGGCAAAGCCATGTTCCATTGTATCGGTAAGTAGTAGAGTGATGTAGCGTACCTGTCCAGGTTGTAGCGCGTTCTCGTCTATGTACGTTCGTTGCCCAAGCTGGGAGGAAGGTATAGCAAACAGCCAGAGGTATCCGACAGTGAAGAGCGCGATTCTATCGCATTCAAGTGAATGGGTACATCAAGGGCGTCCCAATGGTCACTATATGTGCATACCTGAAGTAGGGTAGTCCTGTCCACACTTTCCGCGAGAGTGCCTGTCTCCGCCGAAGCCTCGCAGCATTAGGATCCCCTCCCCTTAGCCGTTGCCTGAGGTTGATCACTGCTGCCTTCAGCCTCTGCACAAATATAGGTGGGGGCATAATGTGTCCACTTCGCAACTAGTGAAACATGAAGAGGAACTGATACTCGATGAATGCGCTGAGCAAGGGCAGACAACGGTTGATCAGTGACGGCGACCGCGTCTATTCCATCTAGACTTTCCCGGGCCGCTGTCGCCTGTTAATTCAATCTCATCGGTTGAAGATGACTCTCGTCCATGCAGAGTCCTCACCGTCCCCTTTTGTCACAGACGCAAACGTCGACCTATTTGCACTAGGTGATAGAGGTAATTGGATTCGCAGAGTCCAGACTCAAGTGTATGTACGCTGAATAAGATGGCTGTATAGATCTATGTAGAGTTACAAGGTCCAATGCAAGGTGTAAGGAGTCAGCTGGTTACAAGGGGAATGATGCTCGAGAGCGAGGTGGAGAGAACGCCGCCGTGAAGCCACAGCACGGTCAGAAAACGAATATGCGTGCGTGGACATTAGGTTAGATATTCTGGCATACAGTACACGTGAACGTGATGCGGTCCCGGAAGAGTGCAGCTGTAAAGGGAACATCAGACAACTGATTCACCGCAGTGGAGGAACACACGTACGCAAGACGATTAGAGCAGCAAGGAAAGCAACCACGATGATATAGACCAAGGAGTACTTCAACACCTGTGACAGATAATGTAAGCTCAAGGGTAAGATTGTGGTACGGGTAAGCACATACAATCCATCTCCTCTGCCTCTTCTGCTTCGTGGAGAATAGTGGCGGACGAATCTGCTTAGATGGCCGCAACCAAACTACGGACGCTGATAAGTTCCTTCTCACGCGGATGATGTAAGAGCAACACTTACACATCATCGTGGAGTGCAGCTTGTCCACGAAAGGAATGAGCATAGGCGGCGTCATGACTACCAGGAGAATGTGCGCAAGCAGGAAGTCGGACGTCCACAGTGACATTTCCACGATCTTGACGACGAATTCACGAGCGGGCTGGGAGAATGCAGAAGAGCCGAGACCGCGGCCGTACCACTTGCCGGACCACCAGGCGCGGTTAGTCTCCTCGTGCTTCAACTCACGCGAGAGGAACACGGAGATGAGAATCTTCTGGATCGCACGCTGGATGGCGATGATGGCGATGACACCGAGTACCGCGTGCGACGCATCCCAAAGCTCCAGGAACCACTGCAAGAGGCGTGTCAGATCTAGGACTCACAGAGAAAGAGCGTGACTTACGAAGAACTCGAAGAAAGCAACGAGACCGATGAGCGCCATGAAGTGCGCGAACCCAGCCATGAACGCGGGGAACTTCGCCCATCCGTCCATCATGGGACCGACGAACAGAGAGACGAAGAACAGGGTCAACAGGACTGACGCATTCCAAACGGTTGGGCCGACAGCAATGACACCAATACGGATGAGCGGGCTGGGGATCGAGATGCCGCTGGGATCCGGGAACGACTTGACGAACATGTATGCGATGACGAATATGATGGCAGTGCAAATTGGAAGGATGACCTCGGAGAAGATGACGCTCCGCCATTTCGCGCGCGGGGCGTCGCCCGCCATCTTGTCAGACGGGTGTCCGAGCTTTTTCTTCTTGTAACCAGTGATCATCGTACGCGAGAGACGGCAGTATCCGTACCAACTGCTCGCCTTGGCACGCGAGTTACCACGCGACATCCAACGGAGGAACTCGCGGTAGTCAATGATGAAGTCAGCGAATGAGAACTGGTGCGGGTTGAACACGAATGGAGCAATGCACAGCGAAAGGACGGAAACCCAGAAGTAGGCAAGGAATGGCGTGTAGATGGTCATGGTGGCGTAAAGGAGCAATAGCAGGTTTCGCATGCCCATGTAGATACTTGGTCCAGCAAAGCGCGAGTAGAGGATGGTGAAGGAGATTCGAGTCGTGGCAAAACCACGTCCTGTCGCAATGTACCGAGCACCACCGAAAACCAAGTTGCTCTGGATAGACTGGGAATAGATCTGCGTCGAGAACACCTCGAAGATCGGGGAAAGAGACAGGAAGTGCTTTCCGAGACGAATGAGTGCTTTCCCAGTACCGCGCTCGAGCAGTTCTGCGATAATATCAGTTCATATTACAAACGATACCTGAAGTGGCTAGCAACATACCTTGCATGAACAACGGCAAAAATGCGATGAAGAACACCAAGAAGATCGACACAATACAATGCTTGATCCAATCGAAGACCGGGATAAGGTGGTAGCATCCATTCTCTCCAGGAAGGGGGTTGCCACGGGCATCGACCTTGCAGATGGCAAGTTGCTTGTTGAGCGTACCGAGGTAAAGAACTGTGTACTAGTCAGCTTTTGATAGATATACAAGCAGCACAAAAGAACATACGAGTGAGCATGAACGTCTGGATCGAGTAGATGACGAGGATGTTGTTGATGTGGAAACCCGCGTGACCGTAGTAGAACGTAAGGAAGCGGTCCATGGGGAGCTGTGTGCCGAGGTAGTAGTACTCGCGACTGAGCATCTGCTCACCCATACCCGTGCCAAGCTTCGTCTGGAAGTTCAAGATCGTCCCGAAACCAAGATCACGACCCTTTCCGCACTGGTAGTACTCGGAGTGCTTGATGCGGCCACCACGAGAGATCGCCGTCATACCCGCGAAGATATCTTCGTTCAGGTGGAGACCCTTTTGCGCCTTCGACACACCACCACGGGTAGCCATGAACGTCGCGTTGAGGAAATCGGGGTGACCGTAGTGCAGCTTTCCGCCGATCCATGCCAGCACACGCGGCGTGAGCGTACCGAACGTTTGCTCTTTACCGGCAGCGATGTCACCGAGGATACCGATGTTCTCCGAGAAAATGTACTCGCGAGTGCCGACGATGGCCACCGGGAACCTGTCAAACTCCTTCTGGCCCCACTGCGCGTACGGACTCTGGCTCGAGATATTGTACTGTTCGAACTCGCCAAGTATGTTCCGGATCTTGATACATTCCTCAAGGTAGTTGTCCTGGTTGGCATCGATGAGCTGCAGGTGCTCGCCACGGTAGAAGATTATCGCATGGTTCTGGTTGTCCGACTTCCCATCACCGAGAATGGGGTTACCAGGCAGCTCGACGCGGAACTTAGGCTTGCGCTTGCCGGTCTGCTCGTCGATCTCGGAGTGACCGTCAATGAGGACCGAGAAGAGACGGGGATCACCACCATTCGGCGCAGGTTCTTCGTCGAGGTACGCGATCTGGAGGTCGGGGTAGGCACGGAGCAAGAACTCGGCGTTCTCCAGCTCCTCTTTGTTGAACTTGGCGTAGCGCTGCATGGACACGGCGAACTTGAACTTGCGACGGGACATGCGCTCGAGCTCGCGCTCAAGGCGGTCAGTGTTGCCTGCGAAGCGTTGGACGATTTGTGGGTTCTCAACACGGTAGAGAAGCTTGATGGCCTTCGAATAGTTCATCATGCCGGAGACGGTGCGGTACAACGTCTGCGCACGGAGAGACGCCCAGATACGCGTACGGAGAGTGTACTCGGGTGCAGCCGTCTTGAACCCGATGCAGTAGAAGGGAAGGTCGTCGGTGCGCTTGCTGCCCGACTTCTCGCTGGTGCTCTGCGTGCCGTCGAAGGTAGTGGTCTCTGACTCCTCAGCAAGGATCTTCGTATCCTTGACAAAGTTGTCCCATTCGATGGGATGAAGCTGCTTCAGGTACTCGAGTAGAGTGACACGTGTGTTCTGGTCTTCCTCCCTGATAATCTCGCGCAGACTGAGCAAGATCTTCTCAGAGTAGTGTGGAACGAGGACAGTGAACGTAGGCATGGCGTCAACAGGCAACGGCTCCGGGAGCGCGGTCGTGAGGGATGACGCGAAGAATGAGATACGACGCTCGGCCTCTCCACCAGCGGGGAAAAACTCGCTTTCGTTGCCGTTGTTGCTGGTGAAGAACGGCGGTGCGCGGAGAGTGCGGCGACCGTCGGGACCATCGACCTGGTGATAGAGGAGGCGCTGGACATGGTGGATGGACAGCAGATGCTCGCGGTACATAGAGATAATGATAGCGTTCCAAACTTGCGAGACGAGAACCTGTGCGCGGGTTGTTACTTCATGCTACTTTATCCAAACAAGTACTACATACCTTGGGCTTGTACTTGACTTCCATCTCGGAAGTAGCCAGGAGCTTCGCGTAGATCCGCTTCGGCATCCGCGTGTACACTTCCTTCCACGGCGTCCAGATCGAGAGACCAAGATGGAACGACCGCGCGACACTGAACACGACCACCCAGATGATGTACCACAGGTACGTATCCAGGAAGAACAGAATGGTGTCCATAACATACATGATCGCCAGCGCGAACGGAACCTGGTTGCTGCACAGGGCAGAACCGAAGTACTTGTCACTGCATCCCGTGACCTTCGTCCGAGCCATGACAGCAATCGGGCTACTGAAGGACGAAGTCAGGAAAAAGTACGACTCTGTGAATTTACAGCCGAAGATGAGCAACCACAGGCCAATGGATGCCATACGAGCTGATCGAGTGAGCGCGGGGTACGAAGCTGTGAAGGTCTGCGAAGCCAAATACTTCCGTGATTTACCTGCAACACGGTCACCAAACAGACGACCCGAGGGGATGATACTAAAGGCCACGGTGGCAACAACCGATATGAAGAACTGGGCGATACCGATGATAAGAGGGATATTGCCTTGACCCGGACGGTCATCGACGAGTGCGATGTAGAACGTGGGACCACCAGTGAGAGCGAGGACGACGAACAGGAACACGAGACGGGCGGTAAGGTGGCCTGCGTTGTTCCACGTAGTAGGAATGTACGAAAACTCAGCGATGGTGGCAAGAATCATGATGAATGTGGCAACAGCCCCTCCGAGTGCGACGGCGGACCAAGTCATCGGCGCAGAGGGAGTCTTCTTGTTCTTTGGCGCGTAGACCAGAGGGGAGAAGAACGCCGTGTAGAACCAGAAGACCGAGATGTGCAGGATCCAAATACGGTTGAAGTTCACGAGAAGATGCGCAGAGGACCGTTTCTCGAAGAACGTCTTGAAGAAGACGCGATTCCATGCAATGCGGCCAAACTTTGTAAACCGTTGTGCGGGCGGCACGTCAATCAAACGAGTCTACAGAAACACTGTCAGAAGCCGGTGACGCAAGCAAGTTAAAGCATACTCACGCTGTCCTGTAGAACGATCTTCGCAAGACCCTCGGGGTACCAGAAGAGCTGATTAATGTCGTCGTATCCAATGATCTGGTCATGATCCTTTTCCCGACGAACGAACTTGCCTTCGACGACCTCATAACCCTGATCGCGCATGAAACGATACAAGGGCTTGATGACAGTCTCGAGGTATAGACCTTCAGGTACCGGGTCTATTCTGTTCTGGCACTCCGGACTCCGGTAGTAGTCATCGGCGCACTTGAAGATGAAGCACAAGCACTCCGGCGTGAAACGGACGTTACCCGCTTCAGCCCAGCAGAGCAGGTAGAGAGCGACCTGGCGAAGACGGTCGTACTGGCTCATATTGTTCATTGCGTTCCGCCATCGATTGAGAGCACTGTCGAGAGATTTGGAGCCCCCGGCCTTCGCGTTCCCTCCCTTGACGCTGCGCAAGCGCTGCAGACCCGGATTCTGCGACTGGCCGACAGCGTCGTCGAGGTTGAGCTGCGCGGCGAAGTACCACTTGCGGTAGTTCGCATGCTGACCACCGATGTAGTCGGCGTGCACAGTAAGAAGTGCTTGATTGGGCGTCATACGTGACGCCCTAGAATCAAGGAGGGTCATCAAAAAGTCAAACTGTCATGATGCGTCTCAGTAACAGTTTCCAACACCAGTAGTGGATGGAGCGACGGGATGTTCAATAGAAGGGGGCGAAGCACAACGACATACCATGTTGCGCATTGAGTCCTTCTGGAACCCGAACTTTTGCGAGAGGTCTAGGAAGATATCTTCGATCTCTTCCGTGGACATGGGTATCTGGCGATCCGCAGACCATGCTGGGTATGGCTCGCTCGACCCGGGGAGGTCGGCGAACGGGTTGCCGGGACCTATACTGGTGCCACCGCTCATGTGCGACTCGACGGAGGCACTGTAGTGGCGGTCGTAGCCACCAGGGAACGCCTCTTCACCAGCTGCGGAGATATAATTCAGTATCGGTAGTCTAGCACAAGACTTGGGGAAAGGCTGTCGAGTGCTGGACGCATTTTCATGTGTATACAGCAGGAGCTCGACGGATTCTGTCGATGAGGTGTCGTGGGCAGCGGGATATGGCGAAGACATGGGAACGGTCTAGCAGGGCGACACGTCCCCATCGGTATATTATGAGCACTGCCAAACAGCGCTGGAAAGTGATCAGGGATGCACAACCGCGGCATCGAAGGGAGTCCTGATGGGACTGCCTGGGCGGGGACCCGCCCCACGGGCTTACGAGAAGAGGAGCGAGCAGGACAGAAAACTCACATTGGGGGGTGTAGTTGCCATCGTAGTAGCCTGAGGGGGCGAGAGGAACGCTGCTGGCGTTGCGGCTCGTGTAGGACTCCGCATCCGAGTCGGAATACTGGCGAGCGTACTGGGGTTGATTAGAAAAGGGATTCAGCTGGTTGTAGCCAGGGCCAGGGCGCTGAGCCATGGGGAGAAAAGACGAGATGCGTCAGGGAAGAAGAGGGAGATGGACGTGCAGAACGTGGTGGTAAAGGAGTGAAAGGACCGGCAACAACTAGTGTTGGGTCTGAGCTTGAGGAGAGGAGGGTAGCGAGCGGTGAAAGGTGGACGACGGCTGAGACGGATCCTTGTTTGTACCATCGGTTGCGTGGGAAGCCCGTTGCCGCTCCATCCAGAACAGGCATTCCTCCCGACGCTCATCAACGCTCTTCAACGCTCTCATGAATTCGCCGTCTTCTCTCAAGTTTCCTAACATACGCCGCTCTCTTTGCCTGCTTTCTGCCTTTTCCTCGTCGCAACACAAGGAAAGTGGAATGCGCCCGCAGCCCGTGTACACACAACCGGAAGAAGCGAAGCCCTTCACGAAGCAGCCCGCCTAAGGTTTTACCATGGCCGCATGATCGTCACACCAAGCCCAGCGGAACATTTCTCGACGAAAGGAGTCCAGAGGTTGCATGCCCGCTCGAACAGCAGTCAGTGACTGCGGAGTGAAAGCCATCGAGTATGCTCCGTAGAATTCGTTGAACCGTTCCCTGCATATATGGCCAGTTGTGTCAGACAGCCTCTGCCCGTGGGAGCGCTACTCAGCGCCGGAGTAACAAATGTCCGTGTACGTTACATCCTCGTCGAAGCTGTACGATATCTCGAGGCTATGTATGTCTCCGCCAGCCACATGGATCACGATTGCCATCATTCTTGCTGCCACAAGATGTCTCGGACAGGTCAACGCCAACGAGGGGTGTCTCGGCTAATCTGGCAGCCCAGCAGTCAGTAACACAGCACTATTGACTATCGAGACGCTCACAGTAATAGTTCTATGATCGAGTCGACTGCACCGGGTAGGCATCCGTAGAGTAGTGCATAAGGAAAACAGCGAGATCTACAAGTAAATTACACAAGGGCATCCAAGTGTTCAGCATTAGGGTATCTCCATGTTATGCGCGGTATCTAGATTGTCAGAAATTCTAGTATGCAGCCTGTATGTCTGGATCTGAGCGAAAGAGACTCTCAAATACTGCATGAATCGAAAACAAAGTGACACTTACCCAACGATGACGGGGGCACCTACCTTGGTTACCTTCAAACTACTTCTTGAACCATCGCAACAATTACTGTCACGCTACAAGAATACGGCCGTGAGTCATTGGGTTTTACGCGTTTCCGAGAACGCGAATCAAATACTCACTCATCCACTTTCTGTTTAGCCGCCATACTTCGTAAGCAGGCCATTCTCGCTAAGAAATGCACGGCATCGACTCACCCCTCCCCGGAAGTACATGCCCTCACGCGCCGCAGCTCGCTCGAACGGACTGACCCGCTTAGTGTTATGCATACACATCCGCGCGTAATCCACAATACGCTCCGCCATAGCCTGGACCTCCTGGTCCTCAGCACTTCCCTCCATCTCAGACCTCCCAACAGGCGTTATTGTCCGCTTGGACAGCTGGAACTGCCTCGTCACCAGCGAGCAAATCGCGACCATTTCCGAGGGAAACACGTTGTCTGACAACCCGTCCGTCTGATACCGATCGTGTAAGCGAGCTAATCGAGAATCGACACTTTCCTGCGTCACGTACGTATACAATTATCAAGTCTCCGTGCCGTAGCTTCATCTCACAGAGATCGGCGTCGCTTGGATGGTCGACGCAGGCACGTGCAAAACGTTTTTGTGATACGGGCAGTTTGGACAATTGTCTGTATCAGAATCAACCTGACGAGCATACTATGTAGAGCAAAACAGCACTAACTTTGGGCAGTTGAAGAAGTGTGTTTGTGAGCGCTGTTGGTACGCCACCGACGAGCCACGTATTACCAGAAATCCGCTATCGCCAAGGCTATACCAAAAGCATAATCAAGGTCTGCATGCATCATCCATTCCAACACAGGAACATACTTGGCAGCACGTAATGCCCCGGTCGACGCATTCAATGTCAAAATACACGCGGTACTGGACCCTGTCCACCCATACGTCCTGTCAGAATGACATCGTCATATCTCAGGTCACCAAGCATATGCACTCACCCGCCAGAACGTTCCGCTCCCGCAAGACCCCTCCGTACGCAGACTCTAAGCATTCCAATGGCGTGAGCTCCCAGCCCTCAACCTGCTCACGCTCCTCATACTCCTGCATTGGGTCAACCTCTGGCTCGCCGGGCCAAGCTGCTTTGGAATATCGGTGTGAATGATACATGAGAGCTTGGGAGAACAATGACGGGTCGACGCCGGAATCTGTCCAACCCCCGACACCATCTGCGATACCAAGTGACACGCCCTAGAGATATGCGGGATATTAGACACGGCCACAGTGAGGAAGAGGGAATTGCTGACACCCACTGAGTTTTCCCGCATCTGTATCTCCATAAGGTCCATTCAACACCTACCCCAGGACGCTCAATAATACTGAATACGCTCACATCCTGGATGTAGAAAAAGTCCTCTCCGATGTGTCTCCCCGCACCAGGGTTCGGCTTCGAGAGGACCGCGTCCCTCCATTTTCCTATTGGGCTGTCGGGCGGAAACGGCTGGCTCTTGACGCGGGTACGGGGATCCTGCGGCTTTCCAGCCCAACTAGCCCCGACATGAAAGCGGTACGGGCGGGGAAGAGACGAAGACGAGTATGTGCGCGCGTGCGGGCGGGACACAAGACATTTTGTATCTGTTGCGGCGCGCGTCGATGCCGATGACGCAGTGCGGGAGGCGTTCTTGGCAAGCGCAGAGGCACAAGTCACAGAAATCGTCATCGACTACGGAAGAAAGCTGAGTGCACAGAGAGACAACTCGGGCTGATGAGGGCGGCTACGAGGAGAAAGACTGCAAGACGTTGACGGCAAGGAGGAGTGAGGGCTTGGTGGAGTTGGACGTTGCGGGAAGCCGAGCGCGCGGCCAATATTCTGATCGGAGGCGCCTATGATATACGCGCATCACATGAGCGACGCGTCCGCGTGACTGTCAAGGCCCCCGCAGAGATTCAAACCTGGTAGTGGATGTGGTTCACGAAGTTTGCCTCGTGTCAGTGTCACTGCGCGTGTCGCCTCCTCGCCTGTGATATCCCATTATGTGCTACACAGTGGAGGAGCGATATATAAGTCGAGGCTCGCATAAGTACCACTGCAACCATGAAGTCCGTTCCATGCCAACGGTCAATTGTCGACATCTGCATCGATATGCCAGGTCAGTCTCGGACACACTGTGGAGAAAATGCAGGAAAGGCACTAACATATTAAATGCATAGTTCCAAGGAGGAGTCGATCGAACTATGAGAGCAAGCCTACCAAAGTCCCACTTACACTATTCGCCGATAAGTCTCGAAATCCAGAGGGCTCATTGCAAGCCCTCATGGGTCTTATCAACAAAGCAGACAAATCCAGAGATTACATCGTTCGTGTTTGTACCTTATCATCCCAAAACACTTCACTTCAACTCTATCTTTCAAGGATATCATGAACGCATGTGCATCTCGACATCTCGACCCGACATTGACGCTACATGTGCAACCAGAAGCAAAGCTCAAGAAATATCTGCATAACGTGCGTGTATACCTTACTTGTTTGCTTGATAACTTCACTAAAAGTATTCGCCGACAGGTGTCCAAGAGTATCCCCATGATAGATATGTTTGAAGATCTCTGGCCTGCAACCGCATATGCCCGAGTGTGGCTCCGCTGGAGGGCACATGATATCTGGGTTAGTCTTCAGGCATCCATGGCTGTCAAATCGTAGTGTATAACGATGTCCTCGATGATGACCTTACATCAACCCGCTATGCAATGCAGAAGCAGAGGCAAAGACAGCCAAGTGTGAGACACTCCATCGTACGCAAGCACGGGCATCGCATCAAAACAGAGGATGAGGAAGAAAACCGGCCCCTTCGACGTCAGATCTCCAGACCGGTGGGCGCACGCCCCACGATTGTCTCGTCGGCAACGGTGCGTATAGACCACAGAGCAAACCGACTTAATTTTCAGTATTCTCTCACTGACAAACCTCCCGCAAATTTCAGAACACGCACACGGCGAGTAGTCACGCAGCACAGGCAGACCGCCCCCGGTATCGATCCAGATCCTCTACAAGCATTCCGCTTGCCCTCCAGCGGCACTCGTTGGCGCGATCCTCGACCCTTTGCGCGTCCAAAGCTGAGCCACAGGCATCGGCACCGACCACGACCGGGACTACAAGAATGACATTGCCACAGTCTCGATCCGGGCCCCAGTCCGACAGCGCTCCGTGTGTCTCAATCTCTCGTTCCCAATCCCCCGCCCCCGCCACCTCGGGTGCGGGAGGAAGCATCGAGTCCGTCGCCGCGTTCCTCTACTCGCTGACCCAACCCCTTCCACACCTTCTGCCTGCGCTGGTCGACATTGGCGTCCAAGATGCTCCATCTCTTCGTGGGCTAGCCTTAATGCAGGATAAAGGGGATTGGTTATACAGACTAGTTATGGACCGCAAGATCACGCCCCTGCAGTATAAGCATATCGTTGACGGGTTGAACAAGCTCAAGGAGGAGCAGTAGGCGAAGCGAAGGAGTTGTCTGAATGTTATTATGCTGTACGCTATCATCTTGCATCTTGCGTTTTCGTGTCGCAGTTGATTGGACTGCTTTGGCTAGTCATATTCGAGCAGATTGATTACCGAGACCACTCGAGCGTCCATTGGGTGATCTAGGCTGCATCACAAACACTGCTGCGTGAAAGAGATTCGATACAAGGGTGAAGGCAACACCAACGACAATTCTACAATGCAACTAGCAGGGGAACGGAGTACTCCGGGATGCAATGAGCTTCGTATTGGAACAATGATGGTCACAGTGCATAAGGAAACAGATGACAAGATGGGCGTGGGATGTCGTGACAGCGTAAATTTACAGATCGTCGTCTTCTTCTGGCAGGGGCACGGCCTCGGCCTGTAACAGTCAAAATGAGCACGGATAAGATGTTTGATAGAACGGTACAAGGTACCTGCGCGAGCTCCCGCTGGTACTGCTCCATGAGCGCAGCATCGACCTGGACCTCTGCGGGCGCAAGGGCGGGCGCGGCCACGAACTCGAGCGTGGGGTTGCTGAACAAGATGTCAGCAATCAGTCTGCACCAGGTGAGGTGATCCAAATGCTACACACCCGACGAGTTTCCTGGCCAGCCACAGGAAGGGCTTCTCGAAATTGTAGTTTGACTTCGCTGATATCTCGAAGTACTGGATGTTCTTCTTGCGGTGGAAGGTAACCTGACCGGTCTTGACTTTTCGCTCCTGCAAGCCAAATATAGGGATGTTGATCAGGATCTGATGACCTCATTTCGGTAAAGCTCCGGCGCACGCACCTTCACGTCGACTTTGTTACCGCACAGGACAATGGGGATGTTCTCGCAAACGCGCTCGAGATCACGGTGCCAGTTGGGGACGTTCTTGTACGTGATGCGGGAGGTCACGTCGAACATGATGATACCGCACTGGCCCTGGATGTAGTAGCCGTCCCGGAGACCACCAAACTTCTCTTGACCGGCGGTATCCCAGACATTGAAGCAGATCGTGCCAAAGTTGGTGGAGAAAGAGAGAGGGTGCACTTCAACACCGAGGGTGGCTGCGTAAAATGGTGGCGCGATCAATCATTGTGCACTGCACAGAAAACCTCGGTCAGCAACGCGACAGTTCGACGTACCGATGTACTTCTTCTCGAATTCACCCGTCAAATGACGCTTTGAGGTTGAGGGATATCAGCACGCGATCGGAACAAGCATAGAGGCTGAACGTACCTTGACGAAGGTGGTTTTGCCAGTACCGCCATCGCCGACTACATGTCATTGCGTCGTATCGGATCCAGAGGACAGAATGAGACAATTTTGAGGTTACAGAACGCGAAAGTGCGGAAGTGGCACGGACATCGATCAAGATATATGAAGAGAAGGACGAAGTTTTCGTTAGTGAAACTGTGTGTCTGAACACGGCGCGCTACAGCACGTACCAAGGACGAGCTTGAAGGTAGGAATAGTGGACTGGTCGGCCATCTGAGCAATCTAGGATACAGAGATGGTGGTAGGTAAAGAAAAAGAGAGACTGGCTGTTCTGCCCAGATGAGGCGCGAAGGAGAAAGAGCTGCAGATTGCGTTAGGTAAGCTTCAAATTAGATAATCAAGATCATCTTTCCTGGATCTGTATTGCTATTAGTAGAAACGCCCGTTGAAGTGAATGATGTAACTGGGATAAGAATTCAATGTCATCGAACTGCTGGCTTTTATTGACTTTAGCAGTCAGAAAGCAAACCATGTTCGTTTCACCTGGACAATTTTGATGGAATATCCCGATGATGGGCCATACCAATCGAGAGCTGGCATGGATAGATATGACTACTACTAGTACTACTAGTTCCTATGATGGAAATTGGATGCTACTGCTTCATACGGCGCCCATATCATCAGGACGACTCACCCAAAGAGTTAATGCGTGAATATGACTTGCGCTACGATGCTGCTTTCAAGGGTTTCATGAGCATGGTTCAAGATTTGTGTGATTTTCATTTACTTCAGTGCCACTGCTTGGATGATGCCACAGAGAATATGGTAATGGAGAGCTACGCTCAGAGAGGGGGAGTCTCTCGAAGCTCAGGTATCAGGAGTGAAGCTTAAGGGGCTCATGATCAACATGCCATTGATATCCACAGACCTAGTTATTCGCGATGACGTTTGCACAGATCGATGCGTTCTAAGCTCGAGAGAACGTTATGACCGAGTTATGACACAGAATAGAAAGCATCCATGCGATAGTTGGGCATGGAAGGAAGAGAGAGAACTCTAAATTTGTAGACAGGGATGTACGATCGCCATGGCAGGGAATCAGAACCCTGACGGTATTGCGGCGATGAATATCCTCGTGTTGCTCATCTGCCACCGGAGTAAGGCAGCCAGCTTGCATGGGCTGCACGTGTTCATGTTGATGTGCTGGATGTCAAGTGATAGACTGCATCTGCTTGCATCGGAGGGTATGCAGCGCGTATGCAAAGGAGAGTGAGTGAACGTCTGTTTGAGAGCCTTGCGTTCCGGAGGAGAGGTGGGTCCTGGCGTCCCCTTCTTGACGCTCGTTCGTGGCTACGGTAGGGTGTCACGAGTGGTCGGATCTGTGACCCGGCGTGATGAACTGTCACGACAGCCCTAGCCGAGCACGAAATGCCCCAGACGGTCTACAAGGACAACACTTGAACTCCGCTGTGGCTGCATCTCCCGAGTTGTGAGCGATTCCGAGTTGCCCTGTAGAACGTCAGGAGCCGGGCTACTGGGTGGGTCCTCCTGCGCGTGCGACAGAGCGAATGGGCGATCCGCCGCGATGAAGACTGACCGGTGGCGTCGAATAGCGTCAGCGCAGCGGCATCTCGGCCTTGCTGCCGTATCCGGCTCGGCACATCCAAAGTTGTACGCGGCACAGTCGCAGATTTGTCACGCGCGTTCCCGGTTTTCTCATCTTAGACTCAAATAACTATCGCAATGACCTCCCTACCGTGCGCCGCTCGCTCAGTGCACCAGCTCTCACCGGTCACCAGCCCTCTGCTCGCGTCCCCGCAGCAGTCGTTCGCGCCCATACGCCTGTGGTGCTCTCTAGCCTTCATTGTGCATTCAAAAGCGGAAAAATGGTCGAGGAGAAACAAACTACACCCATTTCTGCGCTCCCTCTCTCGGACCCTGGGAAGGACGAAAAGACTAAACCCGGCAAGCACTGGAAGGACAACGAAGAACATGTTCTCCCAAAGAACAGAATGAGCCTGGTCTTCACAGGTCTCATGGCTTGTACCTTCCTTGCCGCCTTGGATCAGGTATATCGCGTTCTCTTGGCATCTATGACGGCGGCACGCGTTTACTAAACTTCGCGTTTGCTTTCTGGCATCGTTTGATAGACTATTGTCGCCACCGCGCTTCCGACAATCGTGGAGAAGCTTGGAGGGGGTAAAGAATATAGCTGGGTTGGAAGGTGTGCATTCTGTTGATATATCTGCTCGCCGCCGTCTTACATCCTGCAGTGCTTACCTTCTCGCATCTGCTGCTCTTTGTCCCGTCTATGGCAAGCTTTCCGACCTCTTTGGTGCGTTCATTGTGATGTATATCATACCATCATGACATGTTCCTCATGCTCACTCTCCCTAGGACGTAAACCCATCTTGTTTGCATCAATCGGTGTTTTCCTGGTGAGTCAAGCGCCCTGTTGGCCGTGTCGGAAGCTAGCATCTCAATCAGCCAACAGCTCGGCTCTGCACTCTGTGGTGCCGCGCAAAGCATGACCTGGCTCGTTGTTGCTCGAGCTGTACAAGGCATTGGAGGGGGAGGAATCATGCAATTAGTTCAGATCACGATATCCGACATCGTATCTCTGCAAGAGTATGTTCCCGGGCATTCTCAATCTGCTGCACACACTCAATTGATTCACAGCCGTGGAAAGTACGGAGGGTATATTGGCGCGACTTGGGGGGTTGCTAGGCAAGTGATGTTCGGCGTGTTTCTTGGAACGTTGGCTGACATCCAGCGTACAGCGTCATCGGGCCACTGTTAGGTGGTGTGAGTGAATGAACCCGCAATTTATCATTCCTCTTCTGAGCAATATGACACACAGGTGTTCACGGACCACGTTTCCTGGAGATGGTATGTTCCTCACATTCATCATCGGACTGTCTAGAGGCTTTGCTAATCGCCCTGCACAAACAGGTGCTTCTTCATCAATTTGCAAGTAGCTTCTCTAATTACATGAATCTAGAAGCACGCTGACACTCAAGATATCTCTTTCAGACCCACTGGTGGTGTTGGCTTCCTCTTGTTGCTCTTCTTCCTGAATTTGAACCCGCACCACGGACGGACCTTGCGAGAGCATGTGCGCGACTTCGACTTTGTCGGGTTGTTCACCATCGTCGCTGGAGTTGTCCTCATTTTACTGGGATTCAATTTCAGTGAGACCAGCTGTGAGTCTGCTTCTATACGGTGTCTGGGATTTTGCGTGAATATCCGCCGTTTTCAGGGGCTACTCCCCAATGCATCGCACCTCTCGTCATTGGATGTATACTCTTAATTCTTGCGTCGGTCAACGAGTTGCTGCTCAAGACGAGGTCACCTATCGTCCCTCCTCGGCTATTCAAAGTCTGTCAAGCATTCTTCTATACCGATATGACCTCCTCATCTTTCTCCAGACCAGGACCACTGCGCTCATCCTCATTTCTGTCTTCATCCACGCCTTCGGCTTCTTCTGCGGAGCATACTATCTTCCGGTATATTATCAAGTTTTGGGCTCCTCTGCAACCAATGCTGGTCTCAGGTGCGTTGCAGGTACTATCTATGGCCAGGAGTCTTATGTAATGAATTCGTTCGAACATCAGGATGCTACCATTCTCTCTTGGCGCTTCCCTGACGTCAGTGATGTCTGGACAAATTGTATCGCGTTTCGGAAGCTGGAGACCCGTTGTGTGGGTGTCGTGGGCGGTCATGATCGTCGGATACGGCATCATGACGATGCTTGACGACGGTTCAAACAAGTGAGTGGGGGTTACGTCCAGTGTTGGCATCCTTTGCTGACTCTCTCTGGGAAAAAAAGTGCGGAACGGGTGCTTTACCCCTTCGTCGCTGCAATTGGCATCGGCTGTTTGTTCCAGGTAGTTCCTGCTATATCTCATCCGAGTCACATCTTTATCTCAACTACCATTCTCGTCAGACCCCACTCATTGGCCTGCAAGCCGCCATGCCCCTGAAGGATATGGCGACGAGCACTGCTGCCTTCGTCCTCATTCGGACACTCGGCGGTACCGTTGGTATCACAGTCGGTCAAGCCATCATCTCTAGTGTATGTGTAGCTCGTAAGTTGCTCATTTTGGCAGCTCAATGTTTTATGATTCGGGTAGGAACTACGCCGGCGGATATCCAGCATCCCGAACCTCACGGTTGACACCTCGCCATCTGCTCTGACGCAGATCGTGAGGCAGATTCCGCGCATATCTGTACGCCTCCATCATCTCTCTCGTTCTCGATGCGTGCGATTGAATTCCGACACTCTCATCATTGGTAGGATGTCGCTGAGCGTGTTGCGCTGACACACGCGTATACACGCTCCATTGCCACTGTTTGGATCGTCAACGTACCGCTCACAGGTGTGGGATTCCTGCTAGGCGAGTAGTTATCTTCGATTG
The DNA here is from genome assembly GCA_022606135.1 of Fomes fomentarius. Taxonomy (NCBI): domain Eukaryota; kingdom Fungi; phylum Basidiomycota; class Agaricomycetes; order Polyporales; family Polyporaceae; genus Fomes; species Fomes fomentarius. The sequence continues at coordinate 1,980,530 of JABYQN010000001.1, forward strand.
CATGCGTTTCGATTGGACCAGTGTATTCTGATGACTATATGCGTAGTGCTCTTCCTCCGCGGGTACACGCTCAAGCGCGCAGTGCGGAAGGCGGGTCAATCAGGCGAAAACAATGGCAGCCCCGAGACGCAAGTGCAAGCGGGCGCCGCGGCGAACGCGTCCGTAACAGCCATGGGGAACGGCAGCGAGGGTGTATCGCGCGAGGGCACCGTCGAGGGGGAGACCGCGGAGACCGAAGGAGAGAAAAAGGTCAACACATCGCCAGTATAAGAGCGTGGCCTCGACTTCCGGTCCCTTTCTTGGTATCTCTTGATGACTGATCACGGTAACGACGTTTAATTGAAAGTGGGACGAGGAGCGTCGACTTAAGGGTCGCCGATCCCGCATGAACATAGAGTTTCCACACAGACTGGTCGCCACACACAGTGACTACTCCCGCCCTGCCCCCGATTCACACCATTCGCATCACGCATCACGCATCACCCCCATTCTGCACGTAGCCTCGGCCCTCCATCGATCCTGTACGTACGGTGTCGCAGGAAACGCCTCCATCTCCGTCGGGACCGGGGTGCGGGTACTACTTAGTGTACGGTCCAGTAGTAGATGGTACTAGTAAAATTCATCACTTAATTCAAAGGTTTGCAATACGGTGTTCCGAACATCGCACCTTCACGGGCATCTTGTGCGATAGCACACCTGTGTGCCGTTTCCGCGATGTCGGGGCCGACTCGGATGGGATTTGCCAACATGTGAACGCCATTGTCGCCTTCCTGGGCGCACATATACATAACGGCAGCGCGTATGTGGCGAATACCGCGCGTTACGGCGTTGTATACATTGGGGAGGCGATGGGGTTCGACGTCCGGTTAGGCTTCGCGCGTGCCGCCCACCTCACCGCCATCGTCCACCTCCATGACCTTCCCGCCTCCAGATGATCTCCCGGAGTTACTGAACTTACTATTCGCGCTCCACGCTGATCGGATGGGCCGAGGTGTATTCAGTTCGGGTATCGGGATATTTGGTGTCGTCGGACGCGCACGTAAGTGTATGCACCGCAGCAAACCGTGTAACATATGGACGCCTGTGTACTATGATGGGATCCCGGGACGAGGGCGTCTGGGTGCAGTGCCAGTGCATTTGTGAGATGTTGGAAGGCTGGTTGACGTAACTGCATACTTGTGTTCACGCGCAGTGCCCTTGGAAGTTGGCAGACTGGGGGCACTGGCTGTGACATACTGTTGCTTGTATCAGCATGCACGTGGATTGTCATTGGATCATAGACTCGAGGGAAGCGCAGGACCTGCGCGGCTGACAGTGGACTGGAAGCCTGTCCGCGGAGTCGCGCGACGGAGCGGATTCCGCGTGTGTGCCAACAACGGGAGCAGCGGAGAGCGACGGCGTTCTCCGCTGGCGTGGCGCACGTTTGCCATGGATATTTGGCAGCGACGATAGACTGGTCTTGAAGCTTGAAGCCTGGATCCGTGCTTCATGTTGGCTGAAAATGGGTCGACGACGATGAACTGTGACACATCGGCAAGCTCGGAGGAGCGTGCGCTCGCAAAGCCGTAAGCAGAAGCAGATAGGGAACGGTGGAAGTTGACGACGATGTGACAGATCCCAGCCGGATCGCGTGCGTCGTGCGACCATGGTCGCACGGCACAATATGCGCCTTACGAATACTTCGTCTATGGGGTATGGGCATTGGGCGGTTTGCCCAGGACACATGACCAGCCGCTGTCCTGTCTCGACCTTGTGAAATGTGAACCCATGTCAGTGTCTGACTGCGCGCGGGGAGGCGAGAAAGCAGCCGGCAGTTGTCTATTCAGGTACGTACGTCGGACGAAGTCAGTGGATATCGGAGTATCGGTACTTGGAAGCCCTTTGTCTGTCTGGAAAAGTGGTACTTCTATTCGTCAGCGTCAGACTGTAATATTGCGAGCCGAGGCACAAGGATATGAAGCTTGAGTGAATGAGTGAATGGAGGATTGATAGCCTTGCTGAGCGCCACCATCCACTGCCTGTGATTAATTGGCTGGCTTCGCTGACGCCGAACAGGTGATGCTTGCAAGAAAGCGTATTTGCGTGGGATGAGTGCGATCGTCGACGACATTCTGAGTGATCGCGGCGGAATAGTGGCGCGTGTGCTCGCCGAGCTATCAGCGGAGTGGCACTATATAGTCTGTGGTTAGTTGAGTACTTGGTTCTGATTTAGACTCTGTGCCGAGCCGGAAGGTCTCGGCGCCAGAATGGGGTATGAACCCATGAACATGAGCCAGGTCTGGTGATGCGAGATTGGAGCTCGACATGTAGAAGGCGAGACGCCTGGAGCCGGTGGCTCCACCTCCTTGCGAACGCGGAAGGGTGGGAAGGATCAGATGTGGAGATGTATACATATGTTTCGTGAATGAGTTTGACAGTCTCCGTGTTTTGTTGTGTCCTATGCGTATGTGCATTTGGCGCAGACACAACGCGGATGTAACCGTTCGGCTGGATGTTGTGCACTGGTATTGTTGTGATTGAAAGGTCGGCGGATGCAATTCCGTCGACATGGTTTGTCGCCCTGGCAAGCACGCGACTACTGTACGCACCCACCTTTGTACAATCTGCAAAACCTAAAAGGGCAAGGGCAAAATTGAGACGGAGACGAGGTGGGTCCGGAGGAAGAGCAGAGACGGGCGAGGACGGAATGGAGGTTGTTGGAAATGCGCAGGGAAGGACGCCGGAGGAAGCAGTGCTGGTGAACTTAGGACGGACGGCTCGGGGGCTCGGGTGACCTTCGGAGCGTTTGGACTTGCAATGGGTCGTTCTGGCAATCGAGGCGATGTCCGGATAGGAGGAGTAGGCCCGGCCAACGTGCTGGCAGCTGCACACTGGCAGCTTCAAGTGGCAGCGACAGTGGCGACCGGCCACAGGGCCTCGGCCGTCGACTGGGATGGATGGCCATGGCTGGCTGCTGCCTGGACAGCGCGGCCTAGAGAGAGCTTTTGTTTGTGCGCAGGCGTCTGCTCACTGTCGCATGGAGTCTCGCACTGGCAGCCTTAAGTGGCCAGGGCCACCATCTCTTCCAGCTCAGCCTGCTCCGAGTCGTGCAGACGCGAATCAGCAGCCGAGGCAGTACTTCCTAGCATTCGCCCGGCCTTCTCGTCCAGCAGCGCCCCCACTGTGTCGTGCGTTTTGTCGAGAAGCGGTCTATGCGGAGGCATTATTGTCTGTGAGCTACGCTCGGTTTATGTGCAAGGCACTGGCAAGAATGGACAGAAGAAGGGGCTGATTGCCGCGTGAGGAACTGGCCATTGCTGAAGAGGTCCACAAGTCCCAATCCGCCATCCCAGAACCCTCCCACACTCTCCACCTTCTTCTCCTCTCCCACTTCCTCCCTCCGTCCTCCTCCTCCTCCCATATTCCTCGTCCCGCCGACAACACACAATGCCCGCAGAACACGCCACTCCCGCTCCCCACGATCTCTCCCCGCCAGAGCCCCCGCAGGCCCAGATCAAGTTATGTAACACCTGCCGCTGTCCCCTCTCCGCCGAGGCCGTCAGCATCCCTTTCCTCCTCCAAGACACATCTGACCCACAGCCTGTCGATGCGACTATTGTCTGTGCCTCGTGTCGCTCTCGTATCCCCCCTCTGCCTAGGGAAGGTCTGTTTGCCGAGGTGGAACGGGAGCTTATGCGTCGTGCCGCATCATTGCAGCCTGCAGGCAATGAGGCCCAGTCACAACAACAACACGACTCCGACCAACTCCCGAGCACGCCGAGTCCTCCGGCCATTGAACTTTGTTCGTCGCAGGATATCACCATGGACGCACACGCCGCCGTTCCCCGCCTATCCACCACCCCAACGGTAGAGGTTCCAACGACCTCATGCCCCCCCATCTCCGCCACCTTTCATACCAACATCATTGTTTCTTCCCGTAATCCGCAAGTTTCTTCACCTTCACCTCTTCGCCCGACCCTCTCCCCGATTGATACCACTGGGGCATCCTCATCCTCTCAAGCGCCGGTCGCCCAACGTGCGGAGTCCCACAACACGGGCAGCCGACAACGTTCTCATGCCCAGTCCTCGTCAGCACCGGATCCTCTTTCGGACATTACGCGTCTACGCGTTCGCTCGCAAGGTCATCACTGTCTCTATCCTGGCGCCACTTTCCAGGGCACCCAGAAGAGCGGCAGAAATAGCTACGATGTCAACGTGACCATAGTGGTGCGTGTTGTCTCCCTTCCACGTTTGCAGGAACAGTGATCGTTACCCCAATCATCACAGGACGTCGACTTTTCCTCATCGCACCTGTGCGGATACCTCCGAATCCGGGGTCTGACAGATGACTGGCCAGAGCTCACGACCTACTTCGACGCTGAGATAATTGGCAGTCGATATGGTTTCCTGACCCGCAACTGGGGCGCTACGGAGCAGGAGGATATGGTCCATTGGGCGCGATTCCCCGCTTTCCGGCACGTCAAGAACGAACTCAAGAAGCCCCACTTGACTATGCAAGATTCCCTCAATCGTGGCGCAGTGTTCATGCGGTGGAAGGAGAAGTTCCTTGTTCCAGACCACCGCGTCCAGGACATCAACGGTGCAAGCTTTGCTGGTGAGTGACATCATCATCTGCCGCCCTGCGTCTCTTAGCCGATCTTGACTGACGATCCACGCTCGCGCCGTCCCTAGGGTTCTACTATGTGTGTGTAGACTTTAACCCGCAACAGTCAGGGATGATGCAACTTCCATCTCCCGTGGAGGAAAGCCCAGAGATCTCCACTTCTCCGACGGCCACCACGGCTACGAAGCCCGATACCCCCATGCGGTCCAGACGAATTTCGATCAACCGTGGTGCCCGTAGAGCTGGCCGGTCCGCCTCACGGGGAAGTCCTACGAATGTAGCAACGATGAGCGGGTTCTATTTCCATCAGAACTCTGAGCCGTAAGTAAACTCCTGAAAATAAACGCGCGTGAGCGCTTGCTAAATGGAACGACAGATACCAACAACTGTCTCTTGTACATGTGCCAGAGCACACGAGCTCGTGCTTTGAGTTCCGATGATGACCGACGTTGACTGAGGCGTGCATCGCTTGTAGTGTGCTATAAAAGGTGCTCCTCCAGCGATGGGTGTACCGGCATCCTGTGAAGCCTGTCTTACGACATCGCCCGTGGCGTTTTGCCCAATGTGCTACCCGTAGGTCTAGTCGCATCTATCGAAATATCCTTGGACCTGCTCTCGTTTACCATGTTCCCGCTCGTCGTGCTCCAACATCATTCATACCAGCTGCATTACATGCGTTCTTTTGTGTACTATCTCCAGTTTGTGCGTGCCTGTAGTGCCTGCATCTTTGTTGTATGACTGTGCAATCCATCCCTCCTCCTGAATGCATCATATGGGCACATGTGCGGGACCGCTGTGTGATGCCCGTCTGATGCTGGAATTTGTGAGAATAGACTGCTGGTCACCGACGGACGAAACGGGTAAGCGACCCGGCGAGTGCCGAGAGAGGAAAGCGAGTTCCTGGTCGCCTTGAGCTCTCTCTCGCCGCCTGGTCGACCTCCTCTCTCTCTCCTCCGCCGTTCCTCCCCGTCCCTTCTGTCCGCACACCCGCCGACGTCCCCGTCATGTCCTCACACAATTCATCCTCCTCCAACAACGTGGTCGGTGCTCATTACCGTGTGGGGAAGAAGATTGGGGAGGGCTCGTTCGGGGTTATCTTCGAAGGTCTGTCCTCGACCCGTAGTCTCATCCGCGTGCCATGGAATGGAGTGCGGCCGACGTGGCGCGCGCAAGAGCAAGGCTGATCGCTGTATGCGTGCATAGGCACGAATCTGCTCAACTCCCAGACTGTCGCCATCAAATTCGTATGTGGCCAATCTCTGTCCTTGCCTGGCAAGAGTTCTCACCTTTCGGTCCTAACGCACGTCTCTACCACCACTTGTCGTGTACCTCGCTTCCCGCAACTTTTGGCCATGAATCGCAGGAACCGAGGAAAGCGGAAGCTCCCCAGCTGCGCGATGAGTGTCGTTCATATCGCATCCTTGCCGGCTGTCGTCAGTACCCCTTCTGCCTTGTAACACACGCCTTGGCTTCATCTCACATTCCCCCATTGTCTGGCATCTCTCGCATGCAGCCGGTATCCCGCAAATATACCACTTCGGCCAGGAGGGCCTGCACAACATCCTCGTCATCGATCTCTTGGGCCCGAGTCTAGAGGACCTGTTTGATATGTGTGGGCGGAAATTCTCCATCAAGACAGTCTGTATGGCGGCGAGGCAGATGGTACGTAGCCACAAAACAGGATTTCCTACCGCACATTGACCCACAAACCACCGGCCCCGACCTTCTCTGTCCGCTGCATCACCTAGTTGACCCGTGTGCAGACGGTCCACGACAAGAACCTCATTTACCGTGACATCAAGCCGGACAACTTCCTGATCGGACGCCCCGGTACGAAGAATGCGAACGGTGCGTGCGGCCGAGGCTTCGCGGCGTTATTATCGCGCTGGTTCTGATGGGCGATACGGTGACAGTGATCCACGTCGTCGACTTTGGTATGGCGAAGCAGTACCGCGACCCCAAGACGAAGCAGCATATACCGTACCGGGAACGAAAGAGTCTAAGCGGCACGGCTCGGTACATGAGCATCAACACTCATTTGGGACGCGGTACGCCGCTATATGTCCATCGCACGTTCCACTTGGACTGACGTGGAGCGGCGGTATAGAGCAATCTCGGCGAGATGATCTCGAGGCGCTGGGTCACGTCTTCATGTATTTCTTGCGCGGCAGTCTACCATGGCAGGGTCTGAAGGCCGCGACAAACAAGCAGAAGTACGAGAAGATCGGAGAGAAGAAGCAGACCACACCTATAAAGGAGCTGTGCGAGGGTTTCCCTGGTATGTATCGCATTCCTGGGACGAACGTCCTCGGGTTTCGACTTACACGTTTACAGAGGAGTTCTCTATCTATCTCAACTATGTTCGGAAGCTTGGGTTTGAGGAAACACCTGATTATGACTTCCTTCGAGAGCTGTTTGCTAAGATTCTGAAGAACAACGGTGATGTTGAAGATGGCGTTTATGACTGGAACCTGCTGAACGGTAAGGCGCATGGTCCGGTTCCCCGAACGTGCCCCAGAACTGAATGGCTCAATCGCGAACAGGTGGGAGAGGCTGGGAAGTTTCAACGGTGGGAATAGGCCTCGAACCTTGTGGGGAAAGGTTGTCGCTAACACGCATGGCACCACAGGGCCAAGGACAGAACCAGATCCTCGCGCAAATACAGAACACCCCTGCGACGGCTGCGCAGCAGTACGACCGCCGAAGAGACGACCGACAAGGACGACGCGCATCGCAGGCAGGGAACCCTGTTGTGCCCCCTTCGCCCGCTCTCGTCCGTGCCGGTTCCAAGTCGCGGCATCCGGCAGCCCTTACCGCCGGCGGCGTCGCTGGCACTCCGGGCCAGATGTCCGCGGAGGCGCAGATCGGCGTCCCTGTCCCACAACGGCGAATCAGCCAGCAGCACTCCGCATCACATCCGTACGCCAACGTAGGTTACGACTCTTACGGCCGCGACGAATACTCGGCGAGCCAGCAACCATATGGCCGCGCATCACCGATGGTATCCAGCGTCGGCGCCGCCCCGCCTGCGCTGAGCAACGTCCGCGCGATCGGTGGCGAGGTTGGTGTCGCGCACGGTGGCGACTATCACGGTCAGCAAGAGGCCGAGCCACAGCAGAGCACGCTGTGGAAGGTCCTCACATGTCGATGTGGATGAGCATGCGCGCGCGCGTTACGTTACCTTTCATGTATCTGGCACTGCATTCGCACTCGTCCGTCCTGTCCTTACCTCCGCATTTCATGGTCTCCCATATCTTTTTGGTTGTTCATTGCTGGATTATTGGCCTCACGATTGGTTGCTCTTTCTCCCTCTCCCATGGTGTTCTCTGTCTCTCACTCATTCTCGTTACCCGCGCTCCTGCTGTCTTCCGTACATCACCAACCTGATACCTGCTCGCAATATTCTTTTCTGTACACACCCGATCTCGATCGCTCCTGTCCATTGCTATCCGCTCCACCGTGCGTACCTCACCCCACCCACTTACCCTCTTCACGCTTACAATTACAGTCCGGCATAATATGCTAATACATCCGATGATTAGTGTCGACGCAGATGGTAGTAGTACACATCTGACAAATCACATGCATTCGAAAGAACTGCGACATGGTGGATTGAGATTACATGGAACATTTGGGACGAGGTTCGCGATGATAAGAATGCGCGTTATACTTGTACAGGGCGCGTGTGCGAAAAGACTATTGGCGGAGGGGTCGAGAGTTCTTAGGGTTACTAGCACGTCGAAGAGCTCGTGGAGCCATAGGAGCAGAAGCACGCGACTGCGTGTTGGCTGAAGCTGCTCTCTTGTCGTTGGCATCTAACGGGCGGCATTGTCAGCGGGTCAGCGCGTGGGCTCGGGACAACAAACAAACGATGTGTCTCGTACCTGCTTCTGCGAGCTCGCTCTCGTGGACATCTGCGTGCGAGCGCAACTTGTCCGGAGACGGAGGGAAGCTGTCGGCCGGGGACACTGTCGCAGCCCCTCTTGTGCTAAAGCGATCGTCTCTGTCGTCCGAGTCGACGTGGGCGATGGACGAAGAAGGCCTGTCCTCGCTCCGCTCTGCAGTGCGGCGCGGCGGCGGCGGCGTGGACTCGGTTTCGGGATACGCTGCATCATCGCCACGTTAACGCACATTCACTACACGGGAAACAGACGACCAACCGAGAGAGAAGTCTTTCTGCATATCGGGAGATCGGCTCCTCTTGCTGGGGCCGGGCCATTGGTCGATGACATGGCCACCATTGCCGCCGCGGGAGCCCCCGTCTTGACGCGCAGGGCTGCGAGATGCCTTGCGCCTGCCATGAGAGCTGTCGCTCTTGTCGCTCTTGTCGCTCTTGTCGCTCCCGCGTTGGTCACGGTCGCGGTCGCGGCTGCGGCTGCGGAGCCTCCGGTCTGTACTGGGACTGCGACTACGGCCTTGGCCAGATGGCTCTCCGCGTTGGTACGAATTGTAAGAAGGTTGATGCTGGCGCGATTGACTCCGCGACCCCCAGTTGTTGAAATTGGGGACCTCACAGTTGCCGTTGCTGACAGGGGGTCTATGCCCATGGTTTCTTCCGTATGTGCGGGGGTTCGAATCGTTCCTGTGTTCGCCACGATCCGAACCATGCCACTGGCCTCGATGGTTGTTTGGGGGCGGCACGGGAGGATGTTGTTGCCACGGAGGAGGCGGTGCGGGAGGATGTTGTTGTTGCCACGGAGGAGGCCCTACGTAAGGGGGCATCGTCTGGGGTTCGCGTGCTCCATTGGGGAATTGAGAAGGGACAGGGGGATGGGAAATCGGGTACTAGATAGATGGAATTGATCAAAAGTGGGAGCCTTTGCCAGTTACAATACAACTTACCTGTCTGCCACCGTCTTGTTGGGGTAGTCTAGGCACCGAGGGACCAGGTTCGGAGTTGTGACCAAGGAGGAACGTGCGATGTTCTTGATAGACAACCGGTTGTTGTCTGAGAGTATCGTCCAACACATGTTTGGCCATCTCGTAGAGTTGGGGCATGATGGTTTTGACGCGCTCTTCAACCGCTGCCTGCACCTTTTTCTCGATGACCTCGTCCGAGAGAAACGTCTGGTGCGCCGAGACTTTATGGTCCAGCTCGCGAATGTGCGATGCCGTGTGGGCCCTCTCTTCGCGCTCCTTCTTGTGATCATTGTCAAACCTGACCTGCGCCTTCTCCATCTCTGCAATCTGCATTTCGGTCGCGCCGTGTCGAAGGACTATCGTCTGGACCTGTTCGCAGATCGCAGTCATTTGTCCTCGCAGCTTCTCCACCTCCTCCAACGCAGGGTTGACTGTGGCTTGAGGGGCCATCAAATCGGCGTACATCGTCTCCGTCAGTGTACGCATAGCGTTCGCCAAAGCGATTTTGTGCTCTCGTCCGGGAGGTACATCGAAGCTCGGTGCAGGATAGAGGCCTACGGGGAGAGGGGCTGCAAGACTAGAGGCCGCAGGTGGAAGAGCCACAGGAGTCGACGCCTTCGTAGATCCAGGTCCGGATTGGGAGCCGGGCGGGATGTCTTTGGTCGTAACAGAGGCAAGAACCGCGCGCGGCGTGGATTGGGTGTCGTCTGCGACATGTTCGGAAACCGGCTTGTCGATAATGGCGGTAGACTTTGAAGAACATGTGAGAGGAGTAATTGGCGCAGGTTCATCCAATCGGCTTTCAACTTCTTTGCTATCCTCAGACTCCAAGCGTACTCTCTTATGCGCCTTGCGATTATCGAGAGGCTTCTTGTGCGCCATGAGCCCCAAATCTGCGTTTCTGATTCCCGGAGGACCAGACTTCGGTTCGGAGCGCTTGCGCTTCATAGACGTTTTCGATGTTGAAGGCCGAGACGAAGATGTCGCAGTGGGGATCAATGTCGAGCCTTCGGGGTCATCTGCTGTCTCTGGACGACGAATAACAGTGCGAGAGAGCTGTACTGATGGCGGAGGAGTCGTGGACATGACGATGTCTTCATCTACAACGTGAAGCCCTGGGACAACTGGAACGGTCGCAGACGCCTGGACCAGGGGGGCGGTGTTACCGTCCGAATTTTCGTCAGGGTCGGGTGAAATGACCCGTCGCCACTTGCGCGAGGACGGCCGTTCTTTCAATGACGCTTGAGTGAAGATCGGTGCGTCTGTCTGTGACCGCGATAATGCGGACACAAGCGCGCTACCATACGATTCTTCCACGTGGTCGTCACTGTAGGTAGGCGAAGCCCTCTCCTAAGAGATCGATGTTAGAAAAGACGCGACTGGGCAAGTGCCGATGGCGTACCGAACGAACAACAGACGATCCTGACTTGCTCCTCTTCCGTAGCGATGAGCTGGCCGGGACCTGGACGTAAGCAAGGTTCGGACGCATAACATGGCCAAGTGCATGTCCTTCACTGTCACTGTCGCTGATTGAGATGACCTCGTCGTCGACCTTCGCGGGGCTATTGAACGAGCTGTTCAGAGGGGTCAGCGGAGATCCAGAGTTTTGAGTGGCTTGGGAAGGCATGTTGTCCGACTCCAGTTCTATGGGACGTTTCTGCGGTGTGTGGAGGTTGTCATCAGCAGAAGTCGGTACCTGTGAGTTCGCGAGACGGTCAATAACACTGATAAAGCAGGAAAAGTATGTTGGATCAGTACTTCGCGCTCCTGATCATACCAGCCAATTTGCATGTGCGAGTGGCCAGGCTTGCACCAGGGAAAGCTCCTCGCCGCCACCAACAGTCGTTGTTTCACTTTAGGGCCCTTGACGTCGTACAGCTCGAGAGTCTTTTCCTTGTTTGCATTTGCGTTCTCCCTGTGTGTTTCATGCCAAGCCTCATTGCTCTTGCAATGCGCTAGGATTGCTTCTGCACAGTGCGAGCCCATGCGGAGAAGATGGAAGAAGCATCGGGTGCCATGGCATGGGGAACAGTGAAGGCCCTCAATGAAGCGTATTTCATGACTAGTCCCTCTTCCCGCCTCTCCTCGGCACCGACGGGAAGCCTCTAACTAATCATTAGACAATTTGACGTCAGATAGACCTGGAGCCATAGGTATGGGCTGACCTTCTCAGGAGGTGTCTCCGTTCTGATGTTTCGCAATGTGCAAGCCGCCTCAAAGATGCAGAGCCTCCTCCCACCTTCGTAGATGTCACTGTGTACTGACAATGAGCGCGTGTCGAACTTACATGAGTACTGTAGAGAAATCGCACCTTTCGTTCATGTACGCGATGTTCTTATTGTAACCTATCTGCGCCTTTCTCGGTGGTATTACTTCCGCGACCAGCTTGAACGCACGATTGCGGTCCTGCAGCAGCACTTCGAAGGGTCGGCATTGCATAGGCTCCATGATTTCGCATACGCAAGATCGTCCCTCGATGTAACATCCGGGGCACACAAGTAATCCGTCTCCCGGAAGGATTTCGGCCTTGGACCGTTCTTGCTCTGAAGCACGACATTTCCGGCACTCAAAGAAGCTCTGAAAGATATCAGCGCCGCAGAAATCACAGGCCATGTTGCACGAGATGCGCCGGTCCTGATCTTTGCTATCGTGCGACTCTGACGGGGGCGCGATGCGGATCCGGCTGGATCGGGAGGGGCTGGAGGTGAGCGACCAACCAGAGTTGGAGTTTTCAGTGAAGATGTGCTCGAGCGAGCTGTGACGCGAAGAGTACTCCTCGCGAAGCACCTCGTCGAACAACTTCAGGAGGGTCTGAATGCGCATTGCAAGGTCGGATTTGTTCAGCTGAGATTGCGAGGTGTCGGGCGTCGGAGAAGAGCGGGGACTATCTTGGGAGGAACTGTAGTCCAAGTCCACAAGAGCGCCAGCGTCTTTCTGACTTGAGGTACCTTCTTTCTTGGGCGCGAGAATATCTTGGAGACCGTCAGAGTGGTCGACCAAAGCTCGGTACAGTACGGTCTTCACCCGATATTGTTCTGGACGGCATACTCTAAGAATTGCGTATGAGTACTAGCCACGAACGTCTAAGATATATTTACCTGCGGTAGATGGGGAGCTCAGACTGTAACGCGGTCTTCAGGTCCTTAAGTGTCATGCGTGACCAGCTCGTCTTCATCGCAAGCCCTCCCCGGTTGACGACTTGGTGTACACTCCGCGAAGGCACAAGCACAAGATCGCCCACCTTCTGTTCGGCAACGTACACGGTGAACGGAGCTTGTCCAAGCTCCTCAGCAGTGGTAACGTGAGTCTCCCAGTCGAGCTCTGAGCGAAGTTCCTGCTGGAAGTACTTGGCGGCATCGGCGGCGGCGTTTGATGCCGTCATAAACCAGAACGAAGAGCCGTCGTTCTCGGCGAAGCACATGAGATTGTGCCCAGAGGAAGCGCATAAATCCTTGTGTGCAGCCGTGTACGTGTCACCGATCCCGAGATAACATAACAGTGACTCCACTGCTTCCTATTTCCAGAGACATGATTGACTGTGAATTGTACGTCTATACTGAGCAATGAGGAACACGCACTGAGGGGTATAGGTGGCGGAGGAGATCATCTTGACAGCCCGGAAGGATGTGGGGCGGTAATGCACCTAGGAGCCATTCTCGCCATTCAGCAGGGCACTCTGCGTCTTTCCAGTAGAATCTTGCGGTTTCTAGGATAAGGACTGAGTGACTGATTATTGACAAGGTGTAGATCATGCAAGCACCTCCGGGTACGTGATACGACTCCTGAGCGCGAGAGGCCGCGATGAATTGAGAGAAGGACATAGGAGTGTCCTTGCCGTTATGAACATTGCGGACATGGATCTCTACATGCATGAAGGAAAATGGGTCAGAGTCTGATCCGTGAATAAGACATCCCCGAACGAACCTTTGTCGCGCATATTTTCCAACATCCATTCCAAGCTCATAATCTTCCCGCACCAGCTGGGAAGCTTGTGCCAATCTTGAATGATCAAAGGCTCACCATGTTCGTCGTATGCTTTAAGCGCTAGGTCCATGTGTGCATGATCGAGCGCAGACACTCTCCGGACCTCCCTGAAATTGCGATAATTCGCGCACAGTTTGGAGACACTCCAGCCATTGCAAGTTATAGGTGGGCCCTTTTGCTCGGGGTTCTTGCCATCAGACGAGGGGACTGGAGCCGCAGGTATGTAGTCGCCCTGACTCTGGGTCTCTCGCGAAGGCTGGGAAGAGGGACCGGCAGTAGCAGGACTAGCCGGAGCTGCCGCAATACGAGATGGCCTAGCGCGAGAAGGGGTAGGCATAGGTGTTTGACGACGCGGGAGGGGGACCTTGGGGGTAGCAGACTGATTGGCCGCTAGTATCTTAGCTCGGGTTGCCTCCATGGTTAACCTCGTGGGGGACCCCGTCTCACACGGAGACATCTTCGCAACAGGCGTATCTTTCTGAAGGGACGTGAGATGGAGGGGGAGAGGCAAGATAGCGGTGGGATGGAAAGACTGCTCTTATGATCAATATTGAATGATCGCTCTGGGCGTATTTGGCGTTTGGCGCCCATAGAGATGCGTGACCGTCGCCTGTGCAAAACCCACCACGAGGCTCCCCTCGTCCACAACCTATGCTCTGCTGTGCTTCTCTGTCAATCTGCAATGTCCCCTCTCAGCCTCAGAATTGACCGCGTCACTTTTGGTCCGTTGCGACTGGCCAGACTCTCACCGTGTGCTGCAGCGTGACTGTGTGATTGTCACAGACGCGTCCAGGTGCGTGACAAGGCGCGACAGAGCGGCAGGCGTAGTATTCTCACCCTCTTCAACCTTCCTGCTGTCTCCTCCAGCACCCGCAAGCTGCTGCGTGATATCACATCACCTCCATATCTCTGGTGCTCGTCTGAACCATCTTCATCTTTCTTTTCAGAGTCTCGATGTCAAATGTCTCAACCCCTACGGAGCTGGACTTTTGGGAGTTCGTCAGTTGCGGGGTCTGTCATCTTGAATTCGTAAAGGATAACGGCGGCGTGTCTTCTGTACCCTTCTGGCTCACCGAGTGCGGTCATGTAGTCTGCAACTCGCACATCAGTGAGTAGTCAGGTATCAATCAAGTATTCCATGTTCAAGCAGCCGTGGCGAATGAAGATCCGGATCAGAGTTGTGCAGAATGCGGGAGTCAGGGCATCCAATTGATTCCTTTAGCGAGAGAGGTGAGGGTTTTCTATCCATCTCACAAATGACTATGGCTCACAATGCGATAGATGGATCAGCCCATGTCGAACTGGTTTACGTCCGCCCCCCTCGCTTTCGATGCGGTTGGGTTCGCTCTCAGAGTAATTCATCCCCTTCTGTCGCCTCGCGATGGTCTTGACTGTGACCTAGTTTCAGATGAACGCGATGGCCAACCTGCTCCGGTACTTCAAGAGGAAGTACGTGCAATACCGTCCCTTGTATGACCGCCTGAAGGACGAACACGCCGAGACAAAACGGCTCAGGAAGTAATGCTCACACCTACCCGTCTCTTCGTGTGAATTTCGGTTGACATATGGCGATAGACTGGTTGACGATCTACAACAGGAGAATCAACAACTCAGACAGCAACTTCACGGTGTTGTTAGGAGAGACGGTTTGAATGAGAACAACAAGCGACGACGCGTAGATGACGATGGGTGAGGTACCCTCGTCAAAGTTATTGCGTACTGAATCATTGATAAGACACAGAGAACATCGTACATCAAGCCCACACTCTGCGGCGTCTGCCTCAACACCTATTGGACCTGATCGACTCACTCTCCCTCCTGGGCGCTATCAAACACATCTCAATGCTCTACAGCCTACGCGCTCATACGATTCGTCCTCGTCTCAGCAGCACCTGGCGTGAGTTTCGCGATACACGGTTCAATCACCGCAGTATTCTGAACTATATGCAGGCAATATTCCTACGCACCTCCGCGCAGCGCTCAAGCCCGGGTAATGGCTATCCCTAGTCTGTCACACACACAAGCAGGTCCAGCTCGTCGCAGGCAGGAGGACGGCGTGATGCAAAACAGTCGTTCAATGCCGCCCCCACCGTTGCCACCAAGCCGAGTACCAGATGCAAGCCTACCCGCGCGACCTCCACCGTCGTCAACCCCTCTCCCTCAACGTCAGCGACCATTGTTCATGCCTGCAACACCAATGACGTCGCAGGTGGTGTCCTCGTCTAGTGGCTCCCAACGCTTTGTTCCGCCAACTCCTGTTCCGGTAACTCCTCGTTCCGTCGCACAGTTCAAGGCTCAGGCTCAGCAGCAACAGCGTTTCCTCCCGTCAGCTACGCCACGTTTGCCTCCTATAGCCGCTCCCTCTGGCTCTGGCTCTATCTCTCAGACGCCCTCGCGGTCTTTGGCGGTGCCTGTTACTGGAACTGGAGGACAACGAACGCCGTTCGTACCTGGTACTGCTGGAAGGCTCTCCTAGATTGTCACATCTGAGTCTGGACACACCTGGGTTCACTATGGTTCTGTAAAAGAGGACAGTTTAAGTGTTTCGTCTTCTCGATCGCCTGGTATTTCTTGATCTCAGATGTTGTGTTAATTTGTGTGAATGTGTGTTGGTATGTCTTCGGTGAACAGTCTATGTGCATGTAATAGGCCAGCTTGATATGACACGTCTGCGAGATCTTGCATCCATAGTGTGACGGCCGAGCATCGCTGAAAGTATCAGTCATGACCAAGAGCGCAGTATGGGCGCATGGCTGCGGGTACATACATTTCGGTCACGTGCTGCTGCGGAGGGTGACGGCTACGCCAAGCCTGTCAATGGCAGTGTCGAATCCCTTTTCGGCACACGGTGAAGCTATATCCCGTTCCACCCCACGCAACGCGCAGGTCGCCATTTCTCCCTCTAACCGCTACGACTCTACTAGTTTTATCTCGGCTGCCGTTCGCTCTTTGTCACGACCGCATTGTAACGATCTAGACCTATCTCAAGATGGCATACCACGACCCCTATGCAGGCGGGCAGTATCCGCAGCAATATCAGGATACACCATTCAACCCGTACGAGGTGGAGCAGCAACAAGCTAGTAGAGGGTATGGGCAGCCACAGGGAGCATATGGCGGGTACGACAGCGGGTATGGGTATCAGGATCGGTACCAGGACCCGACACAGGATACGACTGGGAGGACGAAGGAGAGGAGTGCATTCGACGAAGATCCTCTCCCAGCACCGATTGGCGAGAAGTGCGTAACACAAGCCTTGTATTGCATCATGTTCTCATGCTCATGGTCAACTCAGGACTCCTAGTAATGTGAGGCGGTGGCGAACAGAGTACCAGGGGAAGATGTGGACGAAGGGCTCCCGGAGCAGGTGTTGCGGCAGGTTCTTTTGCTGCACGATCATGATCTTCCTGCTCTTCTTGATCAGCATCGTCCTATCGCTGGCCCTGGTGAGTGGTTCGCATTTATAACGGTGGCAGCTTATCGACGGTCTGCGCTTCTAGTGGTTACGCCCGCCCAATATCATCATCAGCAAACCCGAACCCGACCTGAGTACCTTTGCCGTCAACGGTAGCAGTATCAGCGTTGCGCTGCCAGTAGATATCAGGTTCGAACACTGCGTTCGTCCGGCGAGGTGGTACTAACGCTCATGCAGCGTAAACAACCCGAACTACTTCACCATCGATCTGTACACCTTGGATGCTAAGGTATGTCCATTTGCCTCCTCCCTCGGTTCACTATGGCTCACACCATTCATAGGTCACCTACCCCATCAATAACACCCAGATCGGTTCAGGGCATATGGCGAATATCAAGTTCCAGGACCACACACAGACGAACTTCACATTCCCCGTCACCATCTCCTACGACGCTGATTCTGACCCCTCTGGCGCTGTCATCACGGACCTTGCCCGGAAATGCGGTGTAGATCCTACCGTCGCTGCCACCCAGGTGACAGTCTCAGTTGACATTGAGGTGAGCCACCGGTGCTGCGAGCGGTGTAGGCGTTGCGCTAAATGTACGATGTGTCGATAGGTCGGCCTGAAGATAATGATGGTCCCGATCAAGTTTTCTGTCAGCCAGTCGGCTAGCTTCGCATGTAACTTGGGTAGTGAGGTGTCGCAGTTGCAGGTCAGTTCACCGCTCATAGATCCACTGGCGCGTACTCACTAGCAATTCACCGCAGGATCTGTTGAAAGCCCTCGGTATCAATGTCGGGAGCTTAGCAGGATTGCTGTCTTAGTCATCGCATTAGTTAGTTTTGTTTGTTTTTATTGCTTGTCATGGACTATTACAGAGCTCGCTCGTTTCACGCACTTCTTCACGCTATCAATATACTTGTTACAGCTACTGGTCGTCCATGTCTGACAAGCGCATTCAGCCCACCAGATGGGAACATTCTCTGCCTCGGAGGTTGTTCTTCGATAGGATCGTCGTTTGTACGGTTTGCACAGGATAGGGGCTACAAGTGATGATCGAGGTCGAGGTAAGAATGCAGGTGGTAGCTACTTAGTTGCTGTTCTTCCTTCCTCATCCGCCGGACCCGGAGTACCCAGAAGCTGAACCAGGCCCAGCCTGAACAGCCCGCTCCGCCTCCTTCTCGTCCATATCCATCTCCTTGCTAATCTCCGTCGCCTTCACATCCAACTGCTCCTGCACCCGTGCCGCATCCACACCAGGTGCGCCGCACTGCGCCAGACACTGCCCGATCATACCGCGCCACTTGAGGTGCCCATCGACCTCGTCGCACGCGACGTTCTCGACGCCCTGCAGCTCGACGGGGCCGAGGCCCGCGACGCTCCAGTTCATGTCGGACACGCGCGCGAGGATCGCGAGGATATAGTCGTTCTTCCCGTAGCCGTTCACGAGCCTGCCGGCCACCACGCGCCGGATCGCGGCCCACTGCGCGCGGTCGGCGGGGACGGGGCTGCCGAAGAGGTAGACGTCTTGGACGAGGCCGAGCGTTTGGGACGGGGGCAGAGAGGCGAGGTGCTGGAGAGCCTCGAAGATGACGAGGGAGCCGAGGGAGTAGCCGACGAGGGTTATGGGTCGGCTGCCTAGGAGGCGTTCTGCTAGGAGTGTGCCGAGGACTTGTCCGGTCTTGATGGCGAGCAATCTTGCGTTCATCCATGGGTTGTCTGTTGAGTTGTTGTTGGTAATGAGGACTAATGCACACGTGGAGGAAACTCAAACTCGCCGATGATCTTTGTGAGCTTAAGCCATACTGTAGGAGAGATCGCGGCGAAGAGGCTTGCGAGCACGGTTCGTTTGATGATTTGTCCCTTGATGTACTGCATTGCTTGAGCTTTGGCAAGGTCTGCTAGAGCGTTTGATAGCCTCTCCAAAGCTTCGACTTCCTATGAGGTTGTTGTAATTTGCAGGAGAGCTGTCAGCGTCGTAGAGACGTACCCATTGCAATGCAAACGTGTCGTCGCCACCGAAAACAGTCCATGGAGCTGTTACGTCGGCGGCGGAATCAAGCCAGCCCGTAACACACAGCCGGACCGCCATCGTCTCTCTTGGCTCATGTACGGGCTTAATGGCGAGGTCGCGGATTTCTCGCGTGTATCCTTCGACGATACTCGCAGTCTTCCTCGACCCGTATGCACCGAACAAAGCGCCGCACACGACGGAGGAGCTGGCAAGCCCAGTCGCCAGTATCCCTGCCGCCGTCCCGCCCACTCCGAGCCAGCCCAGTACGGCACTGACTCCCGAGCCGATGGCTGGCGCTGCGAGTCCGCCCGTGACGCCGATGAGTATGCCACCTGCGACGGCACCAGCACCAATCCCAAGCATGCGCATCATCTTGCTCTTCCGCGCGTGCTCCTCCCTCGCGGCATCGGTCTTTCTCTCTGCTTCCCCGATTGCGCGCTGGGGGTTCTTCAGCGTCGCCGCGATGGCTTCTTCGTCCACGGGGCCGATGTATAATAGGAAGGCCCGCGTCCGGCTGGAGTACTCTTTGTCGGAGGTGACGTGTAGGAGGATGATAGCGTTGAAGAGTGGGACGAGCTGCTCCTTTGGAGGAAGCGGAGGCAGGCCAGCGGTGGATGTGTCGGACAAGGGCTGTAGCTTAGGAGGCTTGCCTGATGAGATTGAAGTCATGAAAGATACGTATCAGTACCAGCGCGGAGTGCTTGCTTGCATACCTCCACCAGGTTCGCGACAGGCCAGCCAGATGTTCTTCAGAGTTTCCTGGGCCCATGCGTCGATGGCATCTACGAGCTCATCTCTGGTCTCTGATGACCCATTGCTATGGGCAGCGTCTGCTTCTGTAGATGCGTATAGCTGTGCGGTATTGCGGAAGCTAGCAAGTTTGCGCGAGAGACGCTTGAAGATAACAGCACAGTCTTCGTTGGTGAGCTCTTTGGGAGGCGTGACTTTGGTCAGATCGCTGTTGACCGTGCTGCCAACCATGGTGGGGAGGGTGAAGTCGTTACGGATAGTGACCGCATGTAGATGCGTTTTATTGCAGAAGACAGGTCGACGTCATAAGGAGTGCAGACAGACTTCTAGCGCCTGGGTCAGGTCCAACAAGTGAACAAATATTTGCTGAGGTGTATAATGCCAGAGAGCAGCATGACAGTGACCCTAAGCTGTGTCGGAGGTACAGAGCAGTCCGCGTAGACATACACAGACACTGGAGATATATCGCGCAGTCGACGTCGACATGATGGGGTTGATTGGACTCGCGATCGTAAGTCGTCGAGTTGGACTACGTATATCGAAGGGCTCGGATCATAAGTAAGGAGTTTCCGCCGTACTACGAATGATATACAACCGAATGGGGTGAGCAAGCAGAAGTGATTCAATTTGTATATTTGATTCCGAGATACTAGTATGGGGCAAAGCGCTAAACGGCTTGCGTAATGCACGTGCCGGTGACCCGCGTCTCTTCAAGACTTGCTTTCTGCCACCGTCACCGTCCCCGGACTCAGAGTAAGGACCTCACGACCTCAAGAGGGCTCGCCATCGGCCATGTCGATGTCCGTGGTAAGTGCACCTTGACATGTCGATGCGCGAGAAATCTCCTCACCTGAGGGGGTGTGAGTAGTTCTTTCGACTGGGTGTCTGTCGCACTCAGCTACCACTTCCCATCCGACTACCTCGACACTCGCTCCCGCCATTCCGTTCGCTTTCGACTCTGCCTTCAACCCACTCATTACTACGCACTTGTGCACTGTTGCCGCCTAGAGTGCCCGTCGCTCCCCAACTCATCCAATTTCGACCTTTCTCTCTCGCATCCTTCTTTCGCCGACCCAATTCTCTACCACCTCCGTCAGTCGTAGCGAATATATCCAAGCTTGAGGCGGAAGCAGATGCAAATCCCGGTGATGTTGAGAAGCAGGCTGTTTTGTTTGAAGCTTTGGTCAGCACGAAGGTGAAACCAGGTTTGAGCACTGTGGTGGCACGATGGGAACGGACATGCGAATTCGTGAGTACCAGTATCCGTCTAGTCTTTCTTAAACGCGCTCAGCTCAAAAATACGTACCGTAGAATCCGTCACATCCTCTACTCCGGTCAGACTCCGTTTTCAAGCTATACTTGACGGCATTACGCGACCTTGGTCTTGAATCCTCTATCCCTGCTGCTGTTCGGAGAAGAGATGCTCTGCTTACCGCCCCGGCTTCGATTGTCACTACCGACACGGCCGCGTTGACTGGCAAAGCCGCCTCCGGTTCAGAAGCACCTGTGACGAATTCGGAAGCGTCATCTACGGTCACATCGGAGACTTCTACTGTGATACCTTCGACCTCGACTTCTGCTCCTAGTCCCAGTCAGCAAGCTGCACAAGAAGTACTCAGCAAAGCAACGGTGGTGCGGTCGGTCAACACCGATTTTGATGCTCTCGGTGCTGCCTTGAGCCGTGGTGCTGGGGTCCCGGGGAATCCCATCGTCGTGACTCTGAACGAACGTGAGTGATCCTCTGTTTACCCGCAGATCCATCGGAGAATTTGCGGCCTTCATTTTCTGCCTTGTTACTTCGAATTCTACCGATTACCCTCATGGAACAGTGACATGACACAGCACGGTAGAATGTCATCCCAGTTAATCACTGTCGTAAAGTGCAGACATACCTTGATTGATAGCAGGTCGCCTGCCAAATCGCTGCACTGTCAGGCTGCATCACACATTCCGCTATAATTGGTGGTCACGTTCTGCCACAGTAGCTCTAGGGGGTAACGCAACCCCGGTGCAACTCATAATTAGACTGCCCAACATGCTTCAGTGGAATGTTGCAGGACAAATTTGCTGATTCCCTCGACAGCGAAGGGAGCAGTGCTCATGCGACTGGTCCGGTTCGTGGTCTCGGCGTGTCTAGTGGCATTCTGTGAGTGCACTTCCCTTGCCCTCTGCCATACATTCTCATGCAGCGCGCAAAGTCGTCCTCGTGGTCTTGTCGATCTGGGTGGAGAATTCTGGGCTGCTCAAGGCTGGCCCACGTCAAGCCGAATTCGAGCCAATCCAGGCCAAGACATACAAGTTCAGTGACGTACATGGTGTCGACGAAGCCAAGGCGGTTAGTTGAATTGCTTCCCAGACATCCAAATCGCTCAATGCCCACTGTTCTTCCAGGAACTTCAAGAAATCGTAGAATTCTTGAAGGACCCTACATCGTTTGGTACCCTCGGTGGAAAGCTACCCAAGGGTGTTCTCCTCACAGGACCTCCTGGAACTGGTAAGACCATGCTTGCGAGGGCCGTCGCGGGAGAGGCTGGGGTACCCTTCCTCTTCGCCTCCGGGTAAGATATTCCGCCTATACAATGGTTTGGACGCTGACTTATCTTCTCACTTGTCAGTTCTGAGTTTGATGAAATGTTCGTCGGTGTCGGAGCGAAGCGTGTCCGGGACCTGTTCGCTACGGCGCGCAAGAAGCAACCGGCCATCATCTTCATCGATGAATTGGACGCGATAGGTGGCAAGCGTTCCAGTCGCGACCAGCACTACATGAAGCAGACGCTCAATCAGCTCTTGGTCGAGATGGATGGTTTTTTGCAAAACGAAGGTATCATCGTCATAGCTGCCACGAACTTCCCTGATTCGCTCGACCCGTGAGTTCGTCTCCCGATATAGCGCCCTTGTATTTGGGGTCTGACGTGATGTCTCAGTGCTCTCGTACGGCCTGGACGCTTCGACAAGCACGTAGCAGTGCCTCTTCCTGATGTCCGTGGCCGCGTCCAGATTCTGCAGCACCATATGAAGAACGTGACCACTGCACTTGGTTAGTAGGTTTCCTTAAAAATCGTGTCGATCGTTCTCACGAGTACCACGTCGTCTAGAGGTTGACACTATGATACTTGCTCGCGGGACGGTCGGGTTCTCTGGGGCAGACCTTCAGAACCTAGTGAAGTGAGTTCTAGCCCGCCTCGTGCATTCGGTAGTGGATCTGATGCTTTCCATAGCCAGGCTGCGGTCAAAGCTGCGCGCGAGAGTGCACAGTCTGTGAACCTGAAGCATTTCGAATGGGCAAGGGTCTGCCGCTCCCATATCTCTCGCATATGTTGTGTTGGTTTGACATCTTTGACAGGACCGCATCATCATGGGAGCAGAGCGAAAGACGTCTTTCATAAGCGAGGAAGTGAAGAGAATGACGGCGTACCACGAGGTCTGTCTTCCCTCCTCAACGTCGCTTGTCCGTAAGGTTTTGATCACCGTACTCTCAGGGTGGTCATGCTCTTGTAGCGCTTTACACCGAAGGCGCCATGCCGCTGCACAAGGTTACATGCGTCCCTCGCGGCCATGCTCTAGGCATCGTACGTCCAAAGCAGAGACCTGCATCTTCCGAAATTGACTTACGGTTTCTGTCGCTCTCTTCAGACCAGCCAACTGCCCAAGGATGACAGGTATTCGGTATCGCTCAAGGAATATCTGGCAGAAATCGATGTTTGCATGGGGGGCCGAGTGGCCGAGGGTCTCAGTACGTCTTAGCCGTGTGGTTCTTCTCTCATCACTGTCATTTTGACCGCTGTTCGTCCCACCGTATTTGCTTCTAGTCTACGGCCCCGAGAATGTGACCAGTGGTGCGTCGTCGGACCTCCAACATGCTACGCGGACAGCCCGAGCCATGGTTAAGGTAAGTAACAAGTGGATCTCTCGTGATTGTGATATCTCGTCTGTCGTGCCGCATTCACATGGTTATCTGCTTCGCACCAGAATTGGGGTTACTCGCACAAGATTGGGCCGGTATATCTGAGCGATAGGGAAGACACGATCAGTCCTAAAAAGAAGGACGAAATCGAAGACGAAGTCCGCAGGTACGTAATTGCTCATGTGATCTGCATTCGCTGCCCGCTCGGGCTTCCATTCTATTCGCATACACCGCTATGCGTCACCCCTGCCAAGTTCCACGGTGCTGTGTGCAAGGGCCAGGGCATGTCCGTCCGCTGACTGAGCTCTTTCTTCTCCCTCCAGTCTACTGATAGAAGGCGAGTCACGAGTGACGACCCTCCTGAAGTCTAAAGCGGACGAGCTGCATCGGGTGCGTTCTTCCTTCTTACTCCCGCGGCACTCACCCACGGGCTGACTATGTCCGCTTGTTACTTTGGCTTGATTCCCGTTTGTTGGCCTACCGTAGCTCGCGAGCGCGCTTGTCGAACACGAGACCCTGGACGCCGAGGAGGTGCAGAAGGTCATCCGGGGTGAATCCATTCGGAACATAGACGAGGTGATCAAGGAGGACCTTTCTCGGATGCAAAACGACGGCGACTTGTCATAGCACTGGCAGCACACACGTTCCTCGGCTGTCCGTCATCAGTACGTATAGATAGTGGTTTCATTCATGGTCATATACATAAGCTGTCTGCCTACTCTCGCACCGTGGTCTAATCTTTGTTGTAAATATACGCCTCCCTTCTTGACATCCGCAGCGCCTCCCCATGCGCTTCGAACCCAACCCGCGAGCCAGCCCCCTCAAGACACCGGCGTGGAACATGGACTGGAAGCTATTCGTCGCTGCTAACACGGACGAGACATTGTGTGGGATACGCACGACAGTGCGTTCGATGACGGCAGATCGACAGCGCCCAAGGTTCCTCGCCACCGCGGCCAGTAGCCTGCGGCCTTCTCCAGCGTGCTTCGAGGCGCCGCGAAACTCAGCGAAGGTTCAACGTTCAGAGTTCAGGTCGCGACTAGACCGGCGCAGTACCGCGCTTCTTGTCCTCTCTCTCGTCCGCCAAAGCTGAGAACCGTCTCATACCCACCCCGCCGTTCCCCCATCCCCGTGTTCCTGTGTGGCGGGGTCCGAGCACGCCGCACGTATACGGTGCTCGTGCACTCCGGCCTTCGCAGATTTTCACAGGCCGGGGTTCCTGAGGGCCCCGGTGAGAGCAGTCGAGCCATCGGAGGCCATATTGAGAGCCGCGTTAATGCAGCCTGTGGGAGCGCAGCGGCTGGCGCCGGGCCGTGCGAGAGTCTGCCGGGCTTCTGCAGCCTCGAGAGACACAGAGAAAGAGCGCGCGCGCGCGAAAGACGACGAGCGGTTGACTATGTAGCGACTATGTAGACATGTGACTCTTCAGCGCTTCAGCTTCAGCTTCAGTGGGAGCAGATAGAAGCTCGGAGCGAGCGAGGGGGTCCGCGTGCCCGTGCCCGAATTTGCTTGATGATAGCCAGGACAGCCCGGGTTTGTCGCCCGGCAGCATAATCATGTTGACGAGGGCGCACGACGGCAACGACAGTGGTATGTCGTCAAATGACATGCCCCGTACGTATACCGTGCTTCGTGGATCGTGCTGGTGCGACAGCAATGGCCCGGCGCTCCGCACCGCGGACTTCGCGGGTTCTGCGTTCCCCCGGGCGGCGCGTGCGAGCGTGTGTTGATGTGCATATGGGGGGATGAGGGGGAAGTTGGATCTAGGTTATCCCGGACAAAGTTAGACACGACGGAGGGGCCCCCGTATGCTCGGGGCGATGAGAAAGGCACTGGAGACGGGAGACGGGATGGTGGATACGGAAACGGGAAGCATGAAACGGGAGAGGGGAGATAGGAGCGCGGAGAGAGAGAAAGAACAGACGGAGTGTGTGTGTGCGTGGGCAACTGGGGCCCCCTAAGTACCGCTGTTGCTCGATTGGCCCTGGGGGAATGTGTGTGTGCCTGCTCGATAGAATTCGCCGGCAACTTTCGGCTGCTGGCCCCGAGTCGCTCCCGACCGCCTTCTCTGTGTACACACGACGCGAAATGTGGCGGCGCGCGTATACAGAATACACGGACGAGGACGGCGGACAGAACACAAGCACAAGGACGAAAGGAGCACTTGACTTGCATGCGGAGCACCTGCTGTGCCGATCTGTCAAAGAGCACTTGGACAGGAGTACGTACGAGTGGGTGGTCTGTGCAGTGGGTCCGCACCCTGAGCCTCGAGGAGCTGGGTGTATCGATGCGGAGATGGGTGCAGATGTCGGCCTCAGAGGCTATTTGCTTATGCGGCGGCTACACATGGACTGCACGGGTGGAACTGTGGACCGACTTGACAGGTTTGCGATCGAGTGTGGGCCGTGTAAGCCGTCCGGTGGAACTGGAACATGGAGTCAGCGGAATGGATCGTATACGCACGCATATACACACGTACAAGGTTCGGGTGGCCAATGGATGCGTTTGGGGGTCTCGGGCGGGTGTGTGGACTCAGCTACTGCTTACCGCTGCGGGGCATGCGCAAGAAGAACGGGGCGGCTGGCTCGAGAGCGAAGGAATAGGGAACACATATACCAGGGTCCGGCCGAGGCTGGCTGTCAGATTAGCTGGAACGAAACGGCGATGACATAAATCCTACATACAAGGACGCATCGGATACAAGGATCCTAGGGCAGCTTCGACCGATATGGAAAGCCCGTTTGACTGTGAACAGAACAGCAAGGGCAAGGCAAGGTGGGCGGGAAGGCTCGTCGCGAGAATGGATGCCTTGTCAGGCACGCCACACGCGCGGCGGGGGCAATAGCAGCGCAGCTACCGGGGACGCGCAGAACATGAGCGAGAAAAGTTCGTGAGGAACCCAAACTCCGAGCCAGTCGCAGACCAGATAGGAGACAGACTTTGTGGCACGTGGCTTGGGTTTCTCTCTCCGGAGGGTCGTCCTGCTGACTGACGGGGAGAGCGAGTTCGGGACGGTATTGCGTGGTGGCCAAGATACCGGGTGGTATGAGAAGTCGCCTTTTGCGAGGTTTCCGGGGAGAGGACTGGACGGAGCGCTCTTGGGCGTTACGACATGAGACCTGAATGGACGGAGAAAGGTAGGCCCGCTCGTGGGGCTCTGTGCTCGTTCAGCAAGCGAGATGAGTGAGCACGAGGTAAGCCTTTGCCTTGGAGTTGGCGAGCGCGTCTGGATGCTTGAATGCGAACGACTTCATTTCTGCAGCTCAGATGCGAGGGGGACGTTCGGTTGGAACATGCATATGCATATATGCGCCTGGGGTCCTGGCGACAAACGCGGATCCGCGCGCCAGGGGATGCCTATCACAGCGCATCGATGTACCGTTCTCGGGAACAAGGTCTGGAGACTCACCAATCAAGAACATTTTCCCGAGCCGTCGTGGTTCTTTGTGAATCACAGGAACGTGTGTCCCAAGAGCATGACCATCCGTCGTTCCGTGGAACAATGCGCGAGTACGTTGTTCGCACCGAGGGACGGCCGAGAGATGTCGTTGTCGAATTTGCGTATAGAAAGCCGGACTACACGAGATGGGTCTGTGATGACACATAGACTCGGGCAAGGTAGGATGTCGATGTGTCCGGGCCGACAATTGCTAGAGGGTAGGGAATTGGAGACATAAAGCAGTCGTTTGTCGAGATATTGAGTTTTGGAAGCGTAATGAAGCACAGAGGGGTATGGTGATTGGAGAGGACGAGGAGAAATCAGGTCGGAGCCTGGAGGTTGGGTGGCTCGGCGCGGTTAAGGCACGACATAGAGACGACCACGCAATGCGTTGATGATATGCATGGAAGTAGTGATGCACGCCGTGAGGAGCGGAAAATTTCCCGGACAGTCAGTCATGAAACGGAGAGGAAGTAGGAAGCGACGGCCGGATCGAGTCTAGTATGTCGGGTCGTGGTCCAGGGTTAAATTGCAACGTCAATGGGTCGCCAACGATCGACAGCACGAGGCCTGGATGAAAGCGCGCGGGTGCGAGGCGATATGTTGCGGTGGTTGCTATAGAGCACCTCGCTTCGTGCACTACCATGTACAACACCATCGAGAGTAGTAGGCTGCGCTTCTTTCTCTGAGGTAGTATCATAGTATGTGGTCATGGGTTGAAGTGCCGGGTGCCCGGAATAACACTGTGGCTTAGGAGACGAGTGTGTTTGTACATGAGCCTGTGTATGCAAACCATAGGCTGCGGTGCCCGCCTGCTCTTCGCGGCGGGGCTCGGGCCTCAATGTCATGAGGACAGATGGAGGAGTGGTACCGTGACTGGCCACCGTGCACCGTCCGGTCCAACTTACGCAACCGGAGCCGAGGTCGAGCGCGGGCCAGCTGGGAGTAGGTGGTAGCATGTTAGCCGCGCTCTTCCTGAACGGTTCTCGAAACTGAACAGAGCTGAGCGAGGAGGCAGACGGAAACCCGAACGAGGGTTTTTGGCGGGGGAAGTTCCCACCAGAGGGACTGTCTGGGGTCCTGTCGAGTGACAGCCGGAATGGTCCGGGGCACCGGAGTGGTGGGCGGGGATGGCTGAATGGGCATCTGACCTTCCATCTGAAGAGGAGAGAGCGGGAGAGAGAAGGATTGTTCTGGCGAACGAATGGCTGGGACGCAGAAGCAGGGGTTCATATCGCTCGTCCAGCGCGCCCCTGCACGCGTCCAATCGATATGTCGTCTGCACATGCTCGGCCCCTACGACGCCCCCTGCCGCTCTCCCACCAGCCAGCCGTGCCGACAATTTGCGACAAATGGGCTGGCTGTTCCGCGTCTGCTGTCGAAAAGGCTGAGCGAGGGCGACAGTGGTCGTGCCCAGACTCGGAACGGTGCGCCGTGTGGTACTCGCGGGGGAGAGGCCTAGGATGAGGGGGAGAGAGGGCTGGCGCGTGGGACTGTATAAACCACTCGGTTGGGGGGTGGACCTACATTTGCCCGATCTCCATCGCTTGTGTGCGATCAGGGAGGGGCACATAAACAGAGCGGGCAGGCACTCGCATCTCTCGCACTGCCAGCCCCGCCCACACCCCGTCTCCTACCTCCGCCGACGCTCCAGGCGCCCGTCGTGAGTTGCCCGCTTTGTCGTCCGCCAGCTCAAACAAGATCCAGACGGTGATCGCCAGATGTGCCATCGCCAGCTGCGTCTGTGGAAGGCCACACAGTGCGGTCACTTGACCCTTACCGGCCAGACCAACGTCGACTGCGCTTCCCCCAGCTGCTACAACTCCTCCGCCCACCCCTCTTCCTGCGCTCCACCCGGTACCGTCTGTAGCTGCCGCAGATATTTCACGTCTGTCCTTTCCTCTCTCCATCTCTCTGCCCCCCGCTCACCCCAAAGCCCACAGCCAGCCGGAACGCATCATCACCCACGAGGTTTGTCTCCCCAGACCTCCCCGCCCCTCTCCTCTCACTTCCGCTCCCAGGTCGACACAAAGTGCCCTCGCTGCTCATGACCCTCTCTCACGCTGCACACGACCCGCACGATCCCGAACTCCAACTCAAACCAGAACCAGTACTCGAAGCTGTATATATCTGTATTATCATCTCCCCCTCGCCCTATGTATACCTATAACATAGACAGTCTACACATCCAGATCGAGCGCCCCCAACGCCTCGTCGTCGATGCCCCCGTCCCCGTAGTAGTCCTCGTCGTCGTCGTCGTCCATCGTCGCCGCCGCGTCCCCCCGCTCCGTCTCCTGCGCGAGCGCGAGCTCCTTCTGCTTCGCCTGCGCCTTCTCGATGTCCGCCAGCGTCCAGAGAGAGATGCCCGTCTGGTTCTCGTTCGGGTTCTGCGAGATCATCCGCATGAACTGCTTCGACAGCGTCAGCGCCATGTCCGTCGACAGGTTCGACGCCGTCTCCGTGATGTACTGGTTGATCCACCGCGGCAGCTTCGCGCGTTTGTCCGCCCGTGCGAAGCGCTGTCCGTCAGGTGCGAGCAGCGTCGTGAGCGAGTCGACGTGCAAGGAACATCTCTGGGAAGACACTCACCTTGTCCGCGAAGACCATCAGACCCCAGTCCGTCTTCCCGCGCAAGACACGTCCGACACACTGTGCCGCGTTCCGCATCGCATCGAAGCCGAGAAACTCTGACTCCCGGATACGGTACGCGTCTCGTAGGTACTCCAAACGCGCCTTCAGTATCCGGCTCTCGGTGTATTGGTAAGGAACACTGTATCCGTCTCATGCGTCAGTACGTCATACTTTATCTTGCCCGTGGTTGCACAAAATACGTACCCAAACATAACTACCGCTCGTCCATAATTATGGTCGAAATCGATGCCTTCCGAAACCTTGCCACGAGCCACGGATAGCAGGACGGCCCCGCGGCCGTTATCGCAGGCCTGCACGAGCACAACGCAAACATATCCGTCAGCTTTCCACGCAGAGCCCTCAAGCGCAGAAATATGAACCAGGAATATCTACTCACCCTCCGGTAATTCTCAAGCGCGATGCTTGTCTCGTTCGCGTCCGGGGTCTCCACAAAGATGAGCTTGTGCTTCCATACCTCGTTCAGGATACCCTAGCGCGCAGTGCAAAATAACGCCAGGGACGTAAACGAGGGTCAGGGAAGCCGTCCGCACGTAGAGGGAGACGCACGCGGAAGATGGCGCTCACCATGTCGTTCCAGGCGGCCACGATACTCTCCATGTACAAATAGCTCGGGAAGAACGCGACGATACCATCCGGCACGATCTTGCTGTACTCGATGAGGATGCTCCCGAAATTGCGCACCACTGCGGGGTCGTTCCGGACCTCGAACCTGGAGCTGATCGCGACCTGGTCGCTGCCACGCGTGATGACCTATCAAACGAGAGGAAGAGGCAGGCGAGACGAAATGAGTCGCTAAAGTCCTTGAAACGGTAACGGTGACGCCACAGCCGTACCACGAGGCTTCTGCTGGGTGCTTACTTACCAATGGAAGGAACGAGTTGCGGGTGAGCGTCATCGAGTACGTCTCCTGGACGACCGGCGTGAACTGCAGCATCTTCGGATACATGTCCAGCGGCGAGAGCGTCCCGGACGTGATGACCACCGTGCTGAACCGCTCGAATACCGGCTTGATAGCGATCGCAGGGTCGAGGCAGCTAGTGAACGCATCGGTTAGAACGAAGAACGAGGCGTCGGTGTGGCGCATGCCGGGGAGGTACATACGTAAGATGGAAAATGGGGTTGGGGACCGTGGCATTGTCCGTCTCGAACGGCTCGAGGATGAGTAGGAAGCCTGCGATCGAAAACCAGCGTGAGCTGTCGGTAGCGCGCCGCGACGTAACACGGCACGCACCTTTCTCGTACGTCGCGACAAGCGTGGCGAAACTCGCGACCTTCTGCAGGCTCGATAACTCGTCCAGACGATTGACTTCCAAAGTCCGTACAAGGGACTGCAGGCGCTCCGCGCAGAAACTACCGGAAGCAGTCAAACGCATGGATCACGCAAACGCAAACAATGTCACTGCGCCACTCACCGTAATGGTCGCCGCTCAATGTACGTAATGTCCTTGAGATGCTGCAAGAATGAAAGGGGCGTCTCTGCGACAACGTGGAGGACACGCATGCGGGTCTGCAAGCAGACTAACCCGTCAGGGCATAGCGTTCTTGACGACAAAATTGAAATCAGACCTTCAGGTACTCCACGAAGCGTTTGAGGAAGGCGACGAAATGCTCCGCTTTTCGGATGTTCCCAGGTATCGCTTCTTTCAGGAGATCCTCCGGCAGCACTAACCCCCAATTCGAGTAAGGTTTTTGACTAGGCGGCCAAGCCACATGGGCGTGGTGGAACAGAACTTTACCTGGATTGG
Source organism: Fomes fomentarius (assembly GCA_022606135.1). Taxonomy (NCBI): domain Eukaryota; kingdom Fungi; phylum Basidiomycota; class Agaricomycetes; order Polyporales; family Polyporaceae; genus Fomes; species Fomes fomentarius. Next base: position 2,011,897 of record JABYQN010000001.1, read on the forward strand.
AGATGAACGCATCTTCCGCGCTACTGGCCTCTTGCAAACCCTCTACCAGCTTAGCGTATTCATCTTGCAGTTTCGAAGCGTCAGTCTTCTTGATCCTGTGGGTAAGTCAGCCTGTTTTGCGGCAGCAAAGTTCTGCGTCATCAATCACTCTTCAATTCTGTCACCCAGTCGCACGACACTGCGTGCGGCAGAGTCTAACATTGGTCGCGTTAGGTCAATGCTCAACGATTCGATGCAAACGTTGTCTAGACGCGTGTGAGCTACATGTGCCTTGGGTGAGAGTTGTTCCGCGATGCGCATACCGATGTTGTGTGCCTCGTCGAAGACAACAATGGCATCTTTTGATAGCTCCTTGGACACCTGCTCCGCAACTTTCGGGTCCAGAAGATAGTGGAATGAATAGATGATGACGTCCACGAACGGCATCTATCAGGCATGATGAGTGCAATGATTTCCAAGCCCTTAATGTGAAGTCTACTTGCCATCCGGCGGACCGTAAAGTAGGGGCATAGTCGATTCTCTCTGCCATGCTGCAGGACATCCGCCAATGTCCAGATTCCTGGTGGAATGAGGTTACCAGGCTCCAACTGCCCGAGGTTCTGGATGGGGCGGTCAATGAGACGATCAGCGCTGAGAAGGGAGACGAGCGAACCTCATGCCAGTCGCACAATTCAACGGATCCGGGGTTATCGCGGCCCTTCGTGCAGGCTGCGGAATTTGTGAGGTCTCGGCATCGGGCGTCGACCACTTTACCCTTCTTTTCCTTAGAGACCTGCAAGGGACGGGTCGTTCATTACTAGAACCTAGATAGAGCCTAGGGCAACAGCGCGGGTTCCGTGGCAATTAGCTTACCTCGGGATGTATGCAGAGATTCTTACGACTTGTGAGACCAATGCCGTAGAAGTTGTTCTCCTTCTCACGCTGCTCATCGGTTTCGGCACACTCTTTGCGGTATTCCATCAATCGCTTTAGCTCCGAGAGCGCCTTCTCGATTTCTGGGACCGTCCGAGAGCAGTATATGAGCTTCCGTTTCGTGGGATAGAACTGCAGGTTTTTGAGTAACAGGATGATATCAGTATGTATGGCTCGCTTACATACCTGCTGATATGATACAATGAGAGAAAGAAGGGAGACGGTCTTGCCGGTCCCAGACGGCATTTCAAGTAAACAGTGTCCCTAACGAGGTACGAAGTCAAAATAGATATCAGCGCACACAGCCGAATGAGCCTACCGTAGCATCAAGAGTTCGCTTCAAATCACACATGTAGGCATATTGTTCTAGAACAGATCGGTCAGTAGAGTGAAGGCAACTATAAGAGATATTCGTACCAGGATATATTCGGTCATAAGGGAATATTATCTGGGCCGCAACGCGCTTAGTAAACGTCCTTGGGTATGCTCATTCAAGTAGACCTACAGGGAGGTCATCAATAAAGAACTTCATGACTAGCTAGAGGGGTGTAGCGTGATCAGAGGGCTCTCCGAGGCGACCAGACGGAGGGATGACCGTAGTCCGGAAGCAAGGAGCGTGTGTGACGCGAACGATAACGCGACGCGCATTCATGGGCGCAATTGTGACGTCACGACGGTTTACCTACGTCACGGCGCGCGCGTCACCCAGATCTCTCTGAGTCTCTGGAAGATGCTCTCAAGAGCACGTTGGCGAATACCTCCCTCTCCTTCCCGTTACTCTCCCGCTCGTCCTCGCTTTATCTCTCACCGGCATGCTTCAACTAACAGTCAACCTCCGACCCCTTTGCCCCCGGGAGCGGCACCAGGACCCTATCTGAATGATAGCTTTGCATCCCATACCATGTTCACCCTCGATTTCTTCAGACGGTTCCTAAAGTTCACCGCCGTCGGATTGGTTACAGTGGCTTTCACCACAGCCACCGCTTTCGAGGGCGCGCACATGTACGTGGAGAATGTCAAGCTCTCGCCAGTGTCCGACGAGGAGACGAAGAAGTGGGAGTGGGATCTCGAAGCGGACAGGTGGACAGGCTCGCCGAAGGGAGGCACCGACTCTGCGCTCGGCTTCTCCGGACGACACGCCGTCAGGAGTGCATGGATGGTGATGAACTGGGGGACAGGGTCCAGCACCAGCGTTGTTGCATCCAAGGCCTTCTCCGGACGTGACGGGCAAGGTCCAACTCTCGCTCCTATCCAAGCCAGTCTGGAGTATGCGCAGGAGTTCCTACGCATCGCCATCGAACTCGCCGAGCAGGCTTCCGCCAAGGGTAAGGGCCACCCCATGACGCTCACCGCACTATTTGCTCGTCGTGCCGACGTGGTGGAACGAATGGGTACGCGGAACGCATTGGATGAAGCTCGGTCGGAGTATGAGCGCGTGTGGGCCAACCTTGCAGCGAAGGGGGTGCAGGCCGCTCGCATCGCACTCAAGTTGGGAGATCTGAACCGAAGGTTGGGAGATACAGAAGACGCACTTTCATGGTGGGCACGTTCTATCCAGCTCGCCGAAGGTCGAAGTACTGCCAAACCGCTTGTCATTCCACCGACTGTTCCCCAGTCCGTGCCCTCGTCACCTCTTGCGCAGCGGACACTGGTGTCTTCGCTTGTCTCCCTGTCAGCATACTATGCGACGACAGGGCAACTCCGTCAAGCACAGGAACTCGAGGAATCGTCCCTTGACCTCCTCCGCTCTGTCCCGTCACCCCAATCTTTCGACTCTGCCTCCCCTCCACAAGCCCTCCACCACCTCTACATCCTCCACCGCTCCTCCATCCTCTCCATCCATCTTGCCGAAGTCCTGTACGCGCTCAGGACAAAGCCGACAGCTTCAGTCGAATGGCTTTCGCGTGCCGCTGAGTCGTCAGAACGTGTGGCCCTGTCCCTGACAGGTCTCCCGCCTATTCACCCAGACGCACCTGGCTCCAAAATCCCTCATCCACCGGCATCCGAAACTCCTCTGGGGATTGCATACACCAATTCCCAGTCGATGAGTGGTCCAGCGAAGGCACTGCTTCGCGACGCTCGCAGGACAGCAGCAGAGGCTTGGAACCTTATTGGTGTCCTCACCGAGGGCTCGGGTTCTGCAGATGCTAACGCCAAAGCGCTAGAGTGCTACGAGCGCGCCCTTGGATGGGCTGGCGTCGGTCGGGATAAAGCCGGCGGTATCGGGCAGCCGGGTGAGGGCACGCTGGAGACGGAGTGGAAGGTGTTCTGGTCCAACTATGTACGAGCGCGTGAGGCTGTGAAGGGACAGGAACAGAAGTGAGTTCGTACATATGATGACGAGAATTGCATCTACATACCTTCGCTCGTCTGTATGTCGATCTTGGTACCATTTGCTTGGCATGCAAAAACTGGATTCGACCGACGGATACCAGGACGGCCAGACGTCAAATAGAGTCAAAATCTGACTATGAGCGGAAGAGTAGGGAAAATCAAACCCAACCGCCGGCTAGCAAGGAGGCACAGGGAGGCACCCACATCAACACGTCAACACCCCGTTCTATCCTTTCGTATCACTCAAACTATCGCTATGACCTCTATTCCCAAGTTCGACCCCAGGCCTTTCACATTTGGTGACATACCTGCAATCTCGACCTATCTCGACCGGATGGACGCATACCTCTCAGCTGCACTACACAACCATCTCAAGAAGGAATACCCCCTTAACCTCGTCTTGGTCAAACCCGAGGTCCCCACCAGGCAGTTTGCGCGTGCTATCCCTCCCCTTCCTTTTGGCGTAGAAACGACATACGTGTTGAAGGTACCCTTGCAAACTGGCGTTGACTGCAAAGCACAGGTCTGGTTGGCAGAACCGCAAGCACGAGAGTGCGACATCACTGATGATGGGAAAACGAAAACTCAAGTGCTATTCAAGTTCATCGCCCCCTCCCACCGTGACGCAGGGATTCCGATGCTTCCCATGGACAAGAATGGAGTCATGCGGCTCGCACATTGTCGGTATGAGCATCCATTCACCATCGCCACGCGCGCTGTCGCTGCGTACGATGCTCTCCTCGAGTTCCAGGGCCTGACTGTCCCGTACATGTATGGTGTCTTCGAGGTGCGTTCTACATGACTCATGCGTGTCTGTGTGTGCAAGGATGACAACTTACTACTCACCTCTCTAGGTGAAAATTCCCTGGGAGGAGCAGGCATGGGTGTTAGCACTCGAATACATTAATGGGTCTGCCAGTCTGGACAGACTCAAGGTGACCGAGGCAGGTCCAGAAGTGCCTGAAGGTCTGATGAAGTATCAAGACTTTTCGCTTTATCGCAAAATAGTGAGTGAGCTCGTGCTCGTGCGATGTCTAAGAGCAGCATGTAGACATTGAACACGGTTATACGATACCAGTTCGTCAGCGCTTGGGATACTCATAGAACGGCTCATGGCAAGAAGATTCTCCACGGCGACCTCCACAATTCTTCGAACATACTCGTCGATGAGGCAAATGATCTGATGGTCTTGATAGACTGGGGTGAATACCGTCTATTTCCCGAAGAGGACTATTTGGCCATGACGTACATGGATAAGGAGGAGCTAATCCTACAATTCGTGTCATATTGCAAGGACAGGCAGCATTTGATCAACTAAATCTACCAGGTTTGCAGGATATGTTACGCTGGATATGACCACATGGCATTCCGCGTGTAGAGTGAGGCGCAGTGCATGCGCATGCTGTCGTTAACTCGTGCTTGGTGTTGCTGGGCTCATTTCCGCCATGCAGTCAAAGACGCGGATGAACAGTATTTGTTGACCCACCTCGCGACGACATGCATCTTCGAGTCAACAGATTTCAAACCAATCCTCGTGCTCATTTAAGAGCTATGACGATGCACCAAAAGAACTGTATTGTATCTACTTGCACACATACACATAGAAACAATATACATCCATACAGACATCGTGACAGGAAGCCCCTTGATTGACGTATACCGAGGACTCAGGAAATGACGTCCCAACCTATTTATTTTGACGTAAGTAAAGGTTCAGCTGTGACTGTCACACGGGAAGTATGTGACGAGTCGCGTCAGACGCGTCAACAGCGCCGCGTCGTCGGAGTTGGCAGTTACAGCCACGGCTGCAGACTCGGAGCGAGGCATGAGTCTCAAGGCAATCGTCCTCTGGAAGCCCAAAGCCACACTCACCTCAGACGAGGCATGCACGACCATCCTGCAGTACTCCCTACCTCCTCCTCCTTCTGCCACTTGCACTCCCTACCAGCTACATCACGATGCGGACACGACAAACAGCCTTTCCTACGTGCCTCCTCTGGAGTACTTCTGCGTCAGATCTTTTGTTGAGTACCCGGAGCAGATATATACTCTTGGACCCGCTCGACTACTCTATCGACCTCCAACAGACGAACGTGACTTTGACATCCTACAAGCTCTCATCCCAGCCTATTGCCCCTTCTCTGACCCTGATCATGACAAATTCAACTTGTGCGCCGTCGATCCACGACTCTGGGCTGTTATCGCGCAGGTATATGAGGGCTTGCCCGCTGTCTTCCGCGAATACACCCTTCCTCTCTCGGACACGCATCTTCCACTACTCCAGATGATCCCGAGCACACAGCACTTCTCGCTCATCACTGTGCTTTCTTTGACCAGATGCAACGATCTCACAGACGACACAGTCGTTGAGCTCCGCCACCTAAATACTCTTACTGCGCTCGACGCCAGCATCACAGCTCTTGGCTCGTGGGGTGTGCAGCGGCTCGCGAAATGTCTCGCATGGAGCGAATGCGACGAGGCCGAAGATAGACCCTCGGAGCGGCGTGGACCTTGGGGTCTTCGCGTTCTCTATCTCAGAGACTGCATCAACGTTGGTGACGAGGTTCTCTTGTGGCTACCTCGGTTCCCGCTACTGAGCGTGGTTGGTGCGTGATCCGATGATTCCTACGTGGTGCTTTATTGAACATAAGTACCTCTAGACCTCCGCGGGACAACCTGCAAACCGTGGCAACATTTCATCTCGCCCTTCAAGGCCTCTTTGGACCGCCGGCTGTTCGATTCATCCGCACTCTCCAAGGTTCTCGCTCACCTCTCGTCGCTCACACGAAAGCCGCACACGCTGTTCTCACATTTTCCACCTTACGTCCTCAAGGTCGACTCGCTCTACCACAAAGCCGACCAGACGTCCATGCAGCGTCGGTGGACCACTAGTACCTGGGACACTCCAGGTCCGGAGCAGAAGACCGGTCTTCAGGTGGCTAGCGGGCGGATGGATGTCTTCCTCCCATATAAGCCACCGCGCGAGGAGCATGATCCGTACATATCCTCCGGGGGCACGTGTGACGTGATGGGTTGCAACTGTGGCCTAACGACCAGCTCACGCGCGCATGACGGAAGAGCCGGGTATTACGAGGACGAGGACAGGGGTGAAGACGAACTTGTCACCGAGTCAGAGGATGACGAACTCGAACCACAACCTCCAGGGCCATCGGGCATGTCCGAAGACGACGTCAGAGGAGGCTCTGTATCCAAGTCATCAATGCTCGAGCCACAACTGCCTGAGGATAGCTCATGGATGGAGGAGGTGGCGGAGCACGAGAGTGTGTTGTATCGCAGGCAACGGGCTGTGGACATCTTCTACGCCGTACCACCTCCGAGACGGCCGTTATCGCTATCCAGCTTGACTAGCTCTGACCGTCGCAAACCTCACGGCGGAATCCCTTCTGGACGTCCACAGCATGCAACCGCGTCCGCAGACCCTCTTATGCTCTTCCGCACCCCACCACCATGGAGCTCCCTCCCCCTCTCGCCTCCCGGGAGGCCTGCGTCATCAAAGATGCCGACCAGCGTGTTCTCGTCATCCAGTTACCCCGCCAATACGCCGAATCACACAACCTCGCTATCCGGATCTCCGAGAAAACGCAAGCTCGCCGACGACGCCGCTCCAGCGGACCAGGCTCGCAAGCGGGTGCACGCGCTGACGAGCATCCAGAACATGTTCGCCATGGTGCAGAAGCGCCAGACCACCCAGAACGACAAGGCGACGAGCTCACGCGAGGACAGCTCGTCGAGATCTGTTCCCCCCAAGGCGAACGTGAACCCGTTCACGCGGAAAGCGTTGCCGATGTCGCCTGTGCCCAAGTCCAAAGTAAGGACAATGAAATTCTCGAACTCTACTGTCGTCGAGTCGGCGCGTCCGCCGCAGACTGTGAAGGCTACCGTCATACCGGCGGGTCCAAAGTCACGGCCGAAATCTGCATCGGCAACTTCGTCTGCGATCACCACCACTACCGGCATCCCATGCCTGAACGCAACTAAACGACCTCATCAATCCCTTACGGGGAATACGGGGAAAGCAGACTCGTCACGACCGGCTAAGCAGCTGAGACCCATCTCAACTCTCCGGGTGCCTGACTTACCGCCGAATAACATGAAGGCTCTGTCCGCGCACCAGCCCAAGCCACCACTCGACTTGTTGAAAGCCAAAGGGGATGCCGGGAGCGCGTCGAAGGCACACAAGCAGACCACCCTCTCCGTCTCTACCGATGCCTCACGTGAGCCAGGCGGTAGCAATGCTCCCTCCTCCGCCGATGAGAAGACGAAGGTGGTCAAGGCGGACAGGCGTGTCTCCGCTTCAATCGCGGTGACTAGCAGTCGGCTCAATATGACTACGGTAGGCAAGGTCGGCAAGGAGCAGATGAAGGTTGCTGTAGTGAAGCCGAAGAGCAAGTCGGGGAAGGATAAGGAGAGCAGACGAACGTCAGGTGGTCAAAGCTTCGACTGGAAGCGGTGGAGTGGCGGATAAATGTTGTTATTCATATAGAGCCTAGACAGTACTTGACACACTTGATATACGTAGTTTTGTAGAGCATACTATCATGCACTCGTCGCTGTCGCACTGCTTTGTTATTCATGCTCGTTTCTTGGAACTGTCGCAATGCGACGGAGGGACACAGATAACAGATAGTACTAAGACTTGCAGCGAAGAGGCAGTTGCTATAGTATTACAGCACACTAACACTGACGATAAACACCAGAAGTCGAGGTAGGGATACAGAGCAGCATGTCAGACACACGAACAATAGTGACGTTTCCGCAGCGAGTCTAGGAAGCACGGTTATGATGCCGAAAGTGCAAGTCGGACAGAGAAAGAGGGACGCCGGCCGAATGTCTAGTGTAGAAAGGAGTAGTCCAAGGGATTCGAGTGGAAGCAACAGAGTGTCGGATGAACGTTGCTGTTCAGAATCACAGAGCCTGAACATTGTTGAGCATACATGCTATCACACACTCTTGGCTTTATTTCTTGAAATTGTGAGTTTGCTCGGAAGGCACCGCAGATGAGACCAAGACTGGCTGCGAAGCAGGTGGCAGTATGATTACAGTACACTAACGATAACAAACACCAGAATCCGCGGTAGTAGGAAGACAGAACGGGAGCAGCAGACACACACTCGGAAGATGGCGATCTCCGTCCGTATGCTTTACCTTCAGTACCTCCGTCGGCCAGGTGAACGGGAACGATCTCTCCGCCTATCACTGCAACGCAACATCGCACACGTCGTTAGCCGTCACGCCACACAGCACCACAGATCAACGTCAACGCTCACTCAAAACGCGCATGCCTGTCGTAGCCCCGGTCACGCTCCCGGTAATCATCGCGCGACGAACGGAAGTCACGGTCGCCACCGCGCGGAGGTGCACCAGGCTCTGCGGGACCCCCAGATGGTGTGGTGGAGGGTGGTCCCATTTTGCGCTTGTCACGGTCCTCTTTGAACTTGATCAACATGTTTCGCAGCTCGTGGTAACCCAAGTGCATCTGCGCAATGTCATGCCCCAGTGTCAGCACCTGGTGGATGGCGGAGTTGCGTGGCTTACCTTGCCACCGAAGTGGTCAGCCAGACGACGATCGGAGTCGAGCACGGACAGGTACGCGCCGCAGACGTCGCAAACACGTAGCTTTTGGTGGCCGGACGCTCCGGACGTGTCCGTGAGTTGTTGTAACTCACGCTGCAAGACAAGTAGTTGGTGAAACTGAAACGGTTTGTCTTTGGTGAGGAACGTACCTCCTTGTCTGCCTTCTCACTCTTCAAAGCTTCAATAGCCGCCATCTCCCGCATGGACTCGTCCACCTTGCCCTGCTCACCCAGCGTCTCAATCTTCTCCGTGCCACCCTGAATGGCGAGCTCGATTTCCGCAATTTCCCTCATCTGCGAGAGTGAGTAGAGTGTGCTTGGCATTTCTACTGATTAACGCACCAAGTTCGTCGTCTTCGCGTTCTCCTCCGGCGTCTTCTCTAGTCTCCGGTGCGCCGCACGAATCCTCCTGTCGCACTCATCCACGAAGGCAAAGATGTTTGACTCGTACTCGGTCTGACACCGTGCAAATATGGGATCATTGGGGTTCGCTTCGCGGGCAGCGAGGAATTCCGTCTTCAGTCGTTCGGTGTGGGACTTGGGGCAGGCACCAAGGTCCATTTTCTGTCCAGCGCCGCGTCAGTAGATTTCTCTTCGTCAATGGAGATATTGAAAACGCACAGTGTTGGTGAAGAGGGTGTGTGGGCATGTTCCACATAGAAAGTTCCTACAAACCTTCTCGTCGGACCATTGGAGGTTTGCGTTCGATACACCCATTGCCTCTGGGCCCATCATTTGCTAGTGACGCCAGTCTCAGCGTAGGTCGAGGGGAACGGAAGTACACATACTTCGAGAAGCTTGCGTTGCATTTCAGCGAGTCGACCCATGGTGGGAGATGGAGCGAGTGAGAAAGTCGTTGTAGGTTGGTCGTCACACAGAGCAAGTGCTACAGCCTACAGCAACTCCACGCAGTCCGAGTTTGCAGATGTTTGTCCCCCCAGTGCAGGCGTTTATTAACAGGGGCACACATTTCCGAGCACTAAGTAGAGCAGTCTCCTCATGCCAACACTGTGCTTATCCTTGACTTGAGACCGGTTCCTGTTCTGGCTTTCTCGAGGGTGTCAATGCTTGATTGTTCTCGGCACAGCGCGGGTTTGGTAGCGGCTCTGCGTTATGGAGCTAATCTCAAGCGCGCAATGCGGGAGAGGTCTGGAAATCTACGTTGTCCGTGTCCGTCCTCATTCCCCTGTCACGGTGTTTCATGGGTGTATATTGTTTCTATGCGGCGGTTGTATACAGGTGGGTATAATGATCCGGTTTCTTTTAGTGCATCCGTCGTAGCCCTTCAATGAGCTCTGTTCATGCGCGTCTGCTCAGAATCGATCAGTTGCATTGCAAATACGAGCACGAGTCGACAACAGCATGACAATATGTTACGCATGTCAATGCACTACACCTCACTCTACACGGTCCTTATAGAATGCCATCTGGCCACATCCAGCGTAACATATCCTGCAAACCTGGTAGAGTTAGTTGATTAAATTTCTGCTTGTCCTTGCAATAGTACACGAAGGCTACAGCTATTTCCGAAATTGGTGGCCGCACAACTCCGACTGACGCGCGCACACCTTCGACACGAAAAAGTCAGAAAATACAAACAAATCGACTGTGCCCTTGCCGCTGCATCCCTTGCTCTGAGACTGGTGATATATACTGCTACAAGCTTCGAAAACACACCTACACCTTCGGAATCTCCATAGATACTCGGGTTTGTAAGTTACAGAAGTCAGATCATCTAGGGACAATCTCGGATTTCTGACGAGGATCCGGCCACAGAAACCTCTTCTCTTCGCCCTAGAGCTTCCTAGCACAATATATACACACTCTCTACCATCCATGTGCGATGCTATGTAGCCTATGAGCAATTCCGGGCTTCTAATGCCTTGTTCAAAGATGCGGACGTTTGGCGCCCGATGACGTGGTTACTGAGGCAGGCCGAAGAGTGAATTTTGGTACCTCGTGAGGCATAGAAATCGCTCAATGTGCTCGTTCATGCCTCCCAATGAGTTTTGTCGGTCAATCAAGGGGCCAACGTGAACTGACCTCCCTCATAATTTTCGAATTTTTCGTGTGCAAAGTGTGCTGTGCAGTTGGGCGCTCGACCACCAAAAATGGAACCAGCTGTAGAATGAGCTCTTGCTTATCGCGGAATTCTATGCAAGAAGGATCTCCTCGCAGTATTCACCCCAGTCTATCAAGACCATCAGATCATTTGCCTCATCGACGAGTATGTTCGAAGAATTGTGGAGGTCGCCGTGGAGAATCTTCTTGCCATGAGCCGTTCTATGAGTATCCCAAGCGCTGACGAACTGGTATCGTATAACCGTGTTCAATGTCTACATGCTGCTCTTAGACATCGCACGAGCACGAGCTCACTCACTATTTTGCGATAAAGCGAAAAGTCTTGATACTTCATCAGACCTTCAGGCACTTCTGGACCTGCCTCGGTCACCTTGAGTCTGTCCAGACTGGCAGACCCATTAATGTATTCGAGTGCTAACACCCATGCCTGCTCCTCCCAGGGAATTTTCACCTAGAGAGGTGAGTAGTAAGTTGTCATCCTTGCACACACAGACACGCATGAGTCATGTAGAACGCACCTCGAAGACACCATACATGTACGGGACAGTCAGGCCCTGGAACTCGAGGAGAGCATCGTACGCAGCGACAGCGCGCGTGGCGATGGTGAATGGATGCTCATACCGACAATGTGCGAGCCGCATGACTCCATTCTTGTCCATGGGAAGCATCGGAATCCCTGCGTCACGGTGGGAGGGGGCGATGAACTTGAATAGCACTTGAGTTTTCGTTTTCCCATCATCAGTGATGTCGCACTCTCGTGCTTGCGGTTCTGCCAACCAGACCTGTGCTTTGCAGTCAACGCCAGTTTGCAAGGGTACCTTCAACACGTATGTCGTTTCTACGCCAAAAGGAAGGGGAGGGATAGCACGCGCAAACTGCCTGGTGGGGACCTCGGGTTTGACCAAGACGAGGTTAAGGGGGTATTCCTTCTTGAGATGGTTGTGTAGTGCAGCTGAGAGGTATGCGTCCATCCGGTCGAGATAGGTCGAGATTGCAGGTATGTCACCAAATGTGAAAGGCCTGGGGTCGAACTTGGGAATAGAGGTCATAGCGATAGTTTGAGTGATACGAAAGGATAGAACGGGGTGTTGACGTGTTGATGTGGGTGCCTCCCTGTGCCTCCTTGCTAGCCGGCGGTTGGGTTTGATTTTCCCTGCTCTTCCGCTCATAGTCAGATTTTGACTCAAAACAGCATTTGGCCGTGTACGCATCACCGGCGCTTCTCCACCACATCATCCGCGGACCGTCACGACCGATGCTTGCTCGCCGGTTCCTGTCCACCACATCCCTTCCTCCGACCATCCGCCAGTTGCTTGCTTCTTCGTCAGCCCCTTCTGCCTCGATACAAGTTGATGGTTGGGTCAAGTCCATCCGCAGGCAGAAGAAGGTCGCATTCGCGGTCATTTCGGACGGCTCTTCCGAGGCCGGATTGCAGGCTGTCTTCACCGACGTGAACCTGGCCAAACAGTATGTCGTGTGCGATACAGCCTGCGTCGCGGACAAAGGCTCACCTCACGCGCAGGCTTACAAATGGAGCGAGCGTACGACTACGCGGTACGTTGGCGGACAGCCCTGGCGCGAGACAGGCAAAAGAGCTCCAGGTCGCTGAGGCGGAAGTTCTCGGAGAATGTGATCCAGAGGTACGTGGTTGCCTTTGTGCTAGGCTCACTCGTGGATTCATGGTATGTAGACGTACCCCATGCAAAAACAAGCGTTGACCGTGGAATTCTTGAGAGACCACTGTCACCTTCGCGCGCGAACAAGAGAGATCGGGGCCATGCTACGACTGCGTGATACCATCACTAGAGGGATACATGACTACTTCCAGGTCTGTATGTAACCTCCACTTTATGGGTTCATTCACTGAAAGTGCAGCAGGAGAATGGGTTTGTACACATACACACGCCCATAACAACCTCTAATGACTGCGAAGGCGCAGGCGAGACCTTCCGCGTCGTCCCCTCGACCCCACCCTCCTCCGCTGACACAACAATAGTGGATGTCAAACCGTCAGAATACTTCGGCCACCCCGCTTACCTGACCGTTTCCTCCCAACTCCACCTCGAAGCTATCGCCTCTTCCCTGTCGCGCGTATACACGCTCTCACCCTGCTTCCGCGCCGAGCGGTCTCAAACATCGCGACACCTCGCCGAGTTCTGGATGCTCGAAGCCGAATGGGCCTTCACCTCCTCCGTCTCCTCTGTCTCCTCACTCGTCGAGGACGCGATTCGCCACGTCCTCACCACGCACGCCACCAGCCCGGACATGGACACTCTCTGGAAGCACCACTCTAGTCTCTCCAGCGACCAAGCCCAAGCCCGTCGTGCAGAAATCCAGTCCTTCGCCACCTCCCCCAAACCCTGGACACGCCTCACCTACACCGAGGCGATCGACCTCCTCTCAGCGCACCACGCACAAACCGGCGCATTCGTCTACCCGCCCGAATGGGGCGCGGGCCTGCAGAGCGAGCACGAGCGCTGGCTTGCGGACGTGCACGCCCGCGGACCTGTGTTCGTCACGGACTACCCCGCGTCCCTCAAGCCGTTCTACATGCGCCTGAACGACTCTACCGAGGCCGACAGGCAGGCGGGCCGGGAGACCGTCGCGTGCTTCGACCTGCTCGTTCCCGGGCTGGGTGAGCTCGTTGGCGGGAGCCTCCGTGAAGAACGCGCGGGGTTGCTGGAGGCTGCACTAGACCGGCACGGGCTGGACAAGGCGGAGTATGGGTGGTATTTGGATCTGAGGAGGTATGGCAGCGCGCCACATGGGGGATTCGGGCTTGGGTTTGAGCGGCTGATCAGCTGGATGAGTGGGATTGAGAGTGTCAGGGAGTGCGTGGCGATGCCGAGGTGGGCGGGGAGGATGTTGTTGTGATGTCGATGCTTCCATGCATGTTCTGAGTTGTGATGTACACACTTCTGTTTGTGCTGCAACCTCAGACGTGATTCATGTCGGCTGTTGTGAATGCGTGGAAGAAAAACTTGTCTGGGGATGCAAGAAGCTTCAGGAGACTGGTAGGTGGGGTTATAGAGACTATGTGCGATTGTGATGCAGAAGTTTCTCTATGTACACGGCTACTACGACTGATTAGAAGACCGGCGGGACCATCAAGACATACGATAATTAGACCCAAAAAAGTACCGTAATTACATCGTGCGGTGCAGCGGATCTGCGAGGAATGGGATGTGTGCAATGCGGGCATGGAGAGTTGCGGATGCGACGGTGTTGTCTATGCCTATGGATGGATCAATGACATACGAAGGAGCCTGTCAGATGGAATGTCGTATGAGCTAGCTGGACAAGGAATGATGGACAGAAGGATAACGGAGACACATACATGCTATGAAACAACATGCTGGGAGACGAGTACACAAGAAGAGCCAGGGGGGGGGAGTCGAGACAAATACCAAGATCAAAGTACTGCGGATTTGTATGTGTGTACAGATGAATTATAGTGAATAGAGGGTAAAAGCGTGGTCAAGAGATACGATGGCGAGAATGGATGAACAGAGGAAGGTGACGCTGGCTGATTCTCTAGGCAGCGACAGGAGCTTCTCCTCGGCCCCTTCCGCGACCGCGGCCACGGAACTGGCCCCTGCCCCTACCACGACCACGGCCGCGGCAGTTGGATGATTGTGATTTCTGTCCATCATGTGGAGAGCCACCGGCTTGGGCCGAACCCGGCTCAATGGCGGGAGAAGACGGCCGGTGTTGATCGTTATGTGGGCGGTATGAGCCGCGACGGTTATGCTGGCCCCGGGACGAACGAGTGTTGTTGGCAGATGGCGATGTCGACAGAGGTGTCTGAGCATACTCAGAGGCGGCAGAAAGGGGCGAAGCGGTGTGCGAGCGTCCTCCTTCTACTGTAACGGTAGGACGAGGACGGCGAGACTGCGCAGACTTGCCATAAGTCGTGAACAGGTTTACGAACTCGTTATACTTGCGCGTTGGCGATATGGTGGACTTGAACGCTTTGCTGTTCACGACGCCCCAAGCCTGATCCATTTCCTCTTCCGTGTAGAGATGCTTGTCGAAGACGAGCCAGACCATCTCGGGCTCCTTGGACTCAAGCGCGAGTTGGAAGTTTGACCCTGTTTCGGGAGAGCGGTAGATGGCTGCGTACTCGTCGTCGTCAGGGGGGTACAATTCGAATAGGTGATTGGCTATCTTGGCGTGACCGCCTTGAAGAGCTACATGGAACGCAGTCAAGTCCTCTTCATTGCGTTCCTCAGCATCAGCTCCTATATTTGCCAAATCCAGATCAGCACTGCTAGTCCTGATAGTGTGGTCAGTGCTCCATACCATGCGAACCGAGCCATTCTATGAGCTCGAGGTCCCCGTTGCTCGCAGCAATGTGTAGCAGTGTCTCTTTCGCATCCCTAGGATGATTCTTGGCGAAGCCCGCAGAATCTGAGTTTTTGCGGAACTCGCCACCTGTGGCGTCCACGTCGTCTTCATAGACACCCTTCTTGACGGCGGCTGCATCATTCCGCCGCGCAGCAGCGAAGACTTCAGAACGGCGGACTTGCTGTTGCTGTTGCTGCGCCAGTGCCCTCTGTTCCGCGGATTTGCGCGAGGCTTCGGCTTTTGCCTTCTTCTCGGTGTTCTTGACCCGCTGCCGCTGCTCCGCTTCGCGTCGTTCTGACAAAGTAGTCAAATTCGAGCATGTATAGAATGAGAAGTGATCATGACATACCGCGCTCGCGCTCCTTTTCCTGGTTGGCCTTGCGATGGGCCTCCTCCCGCGCGCGGCGTTCTGCAGCTTGTTCCTGCTCTTCTCTAGTACGCCGAAGCCGTTCAGCGTATTGCTGCTGCGTCTCTGGAGGCGTGCTGGGGCGCTGATGAGCGCGATGGTATTCTATATCGACAATTGGATCAGTTGGAATACCTCATAAGGTGAAAGACATACGGGATTGTGCATAGCGACTGGCACGGCCTCTCAGAACTTCTTCAAAGAGAAACCTGCGACGCGCGATGAGTAAAGAAGGAAACAAAGGAGCGAGCCACCACGAACCTGTAGAAGTCCATGGACTCCTCAAATTCTGAGTCGTAGTCGTCGAACTCATCATCATCATAGTAATCCTCATCATCGTAGTCATCATCTTCATAGCCGAATGGATGGTAGAAACCGTGTGAGTGGTCATGCGAATGTGAATGAGTATGGAAGTGGGAGTGGGAGTGACTATGAGAGGGGGCCGTCGAACGGTCGAGGTGTTTGAGGAGCGTGTTGTAGGCTTCGCTGATCCGCTGGAATTGAGCGGTTGCGTCCGCGTCGCCGGGATTCTTGTCAGGGTGAGTCTTGAGCGCGAGCTGGGAGCACAACGGCAATAGTGTCAGTCAGAGTGAGCGGCACAACGCGCGTCTCGCACCTGCTTATACGTCGACTTGACCACCTCCAGCGACGCGTCCTGCGTGGGCGTCACGAGTCTCGGGTAAGTCTATGGGTGTTTGTGAGCAGCAAAAGGCGTACCTGGTCGAGGCCGAGGATGTCATACGCCTCGACGACGGAAGAGTGCTTGTAGACCATGGCTGGCGGAGTGGCGGGAGAGCGAGAGGTCGAAGGGAGACGAAAAACGCGCATCTGTAAGCGCCAGGTCGCGTCCAAATGACACCCGCGTGCCACTCCCACATCAGGCAGGAGGAGGTCAACGCGTCTCGCGTCATTCCGACCACCTCGCGTCACCCCAGCTTTGTCCGCTTGGCCACTCACCCACTCTTGACCACATCAACTTTCCTTTGTTCTTGTACGAACCCGAGCGCTGTAGACACCGTGGATTGCCCCGGCGCGAAGCCAGTCACGTTCGCTGCAGTGGCCACCATGCAGCCCTCACCACCCCCAGGCCTGGCGTCGAACATGTCGCGGTATCCTCTTCTCAAAGCGTGCCGACCGGGAGCGAGAGCGGGTCTTTTCTCTCGGGGCTGCTGAGCGATAAGTGCGTGTCAATTGTGCTATATCACCGCTGGTAGCTGAAGGAATGTCATGAAGCATAGCCCATACTTCCAAGCCGGCTTTGGCATCATGGTATGTTCTACTACCCATCTCTATAAGCTGCCATAAAAGAATTCTCATACGCTGTACCCAGGGAGTAGGCGTTGCTTTGACTTTCCTGCGTCAAGGCGCCATGCACGCCGCAACCACCCTGCGCAGGCAAATGCTGGTCTCGCTTGAGATGAACAACAAGGACCCCGCATATGACTACTTCCTCACCTGGATGGCTGCACAGTCCGCGCGCACCCGTGCTGGCGCAGCGCCATGGACAAGCGCCTTCCGTTCGTCCGTCCCTGGATGCGGAGCCACCAGCTCGGGGTGCAGACACTCCACGAGCAGCGCAAGAACGGTAGTGCGTCAGTATTGTTTAAGCTGGTCGCTGCCCCTGGTACGCATTACCTCCGCTATGGCAAGATCTGGATGCAGGTCAAGCGCGACCGTGAGACCAAGTCGTCGAATCTCATGACAGGGATACCTTGGGAGACCATCACAATCACAACGCTGTCTAGGGATAGAGGCATATTCACCCAGCTGCTGTCGGAGGCGCGCGATCTGGCTATGCGCGGTCAAGAAGGGAAGCTCGTAATCAACATTCCATGGGGCATCGAGTGGAAACCCTTCGGCCAACCAAGACGAAAACGACCTATCCGAAGCGTCGTGTTGAAGGAAGGTGTCGCGCAGAAGATTGAGGCGGATGTGAAGGCGTTTCTGCAACGGAGACAGTGGTACGCGGACCGAGGTATATTGCCATTCGCCTTCCCTATATGATATTGTGCTCAATAGCTGCCATAGGTATACCGTACCGCCGTGGCTACCTCTTGCACGGTCCCCCGGGGTCCGGCAAATCCTCTTTCATCCAAGCCCTCGCCGGCGAGCTCAACTACGACATATGCGTGCTCAACCTCTCAGAGCGCGGCCTCGCAGACGACAAGCTCATCCACCTCCTCTCCAACACGCCCGAGCGCAGCTTCGTCCTCATCGAGGACATCGACGCCGCGTTCAACAAGCGCGTCCAGGCCAGCGCGGACGGGTACCAGTCCTCCGTGACCTTCTCTGGCTTCCTCAACGCACTCGACGGTGTCGCGTCTGGAGAGGAGCGCATTATCTTTATGACGACGAACCATCCGGAGAACCTCGACCCTGCCCTCATCCGTCCCGGGCGGGTTGACCTTTCCGTCCTCATCGACGATACCTCGCCCAAGCAAGCACGACGACTGTTCGAGCGGTTCTATGGTTGGGACGAGGCAGCGGAGGGCGAGGTCCCCAACGTATCACAAGCTGAAGGGACTGAAGGTATTCAGGGCTGGGAGCGTGTCCCAGACTCGCAATTGCAGACGTGGGCAGCCGAGATGGAAGCGATTGTCGAGGAGGAGCAGAGCAGAGGTAGACGGATCAGTATGGCAGCGCTGCAGGGCCTGTTCATCAGGAGTGGTGCGCGCGACGCCGTGAAGGACGTCAGAACAATGTTCGTCGAGAGAGAGCGGACGTCGTCGTAAAGTACAGATCAATCTACTACTATATAGAATCCTCCTCTCTTTGAATAACTTACTGTGCGATACAGTGTGTGTGCGTGACGAGAGAAGGGCAGCCTTGGCAGAATTTAGAAGACAGTTCTCCGCTTGCGTCCGGTGTATTTTGAATCGTTGGGAACGCCTTCTTTGCCTCGTTGGCGGTAGAGCTATGGCAGAATCAGTACTGGAACCCTATCGCAAGGTTTTGGTAGAGTTTCCGCAGACTGACCTCTTTCTTCTTCAATATCCAATCCTTATCCTTCACATTTTTCCGCCTCCCGCTCTTCTCCCTCGAGCGCAACCGCTCTCTCCGCTTCTCAAACTGCACCTTCGAGCTCGCCTCCTCATCCTCCTCGCCCTCAAGTCCCTTCGGTACCTGCTGTGCCACGCCTCCCCCACCCACGAACAAGCACAGGAAGACCTTCCGGGCTTTCTTGGAGTTCGGGTAGTCGACGACGACACCGCCGCCGAACCCGGCCTTTTGCGCGATTGAGGTGATCAGCTGGATCTGGTCGTCGGATGTGGGGTAGAACTGCAGGACCGCGCGAGAGGGGTTCTTGAGTGCGGCGTGCAACGTTGTGAAGAAGCGTGTGAGGCGGTGTGGTGGAGAGGAAGTTGGATGTGAGGTCTCGGCGTTGAGGAGCCATTGGAGAACGGATATACTGTGTGCGCATGGGCACGTAGGGGAGGAGAGTCGGGCTTCAGGTGTGCTTATGTGACAGGAAAGAGAGAGAGATGAACCGACCTGATCGCACCGTCAAAGCTGCCGGGTCGGAAACCAAATCCTTGGCCGATATCTTGCAGGAACAGATCGCCTTCGACTTCCCGCTCGAGCGCGACCTCTTCCGGGCTTTTGCTTCAGCATGCATACTGAACCAGGGGGTTTTGCACCCACCTAGCATACTCGGCGCAATATCCACACCAACCCACAAGTACCCCTCCTCATCCAGGATCTCACCCGACAGCCCCGAGCCGCACCCTATGTCGAGGAGGAACGCAGGCTCGTCCGGAGGTAAGGTGAGCAGCTCGAGCGCGCGGTAGGTCATGTCCGCCTGGATCTGCTGTATGCGGGAGCTATGTGAGGTCAACTCGCGTGTGCGGCCCGCGACAACATGGATTGCAGAACGCACTTGTTTGTGTACTTCTTCGCTTCGGTGTCTCCATAGTACTGCGGAAGATCTAAGTCAGGGATGGCCGGCGTGCAGAGGGCTGGAGCGTACGATTTCTGGGGGTGCGACGAGTTCGGGTCGTGACATCTTTCGAGTACCCTGTGTGCGTTCTGTCGATACCGAAAGACACAAAGTTGATCAGTGAACGCGGAGACGCTTTGCAGATCTCAATGCGCAAAACCGTCTTCCGCAAAAAATCTGATCACATGGTCCGAAACGCGGACACGTGCCGACTCCGGCCGCGTCGCGTGTAGTCGCGCACGAAGTGGCTTGCCACTTTCTGGCGTTATCTTCCGACTTCAACTTCAACTTTACTTCATGTTCAACTTTCAGGCAGCACTTTGCCTGAGGTCTAATATACTGGGATGTCTTTGTTGAAGAAGCCCAGTTGAAGAGCTAACATATCTCTCGGAGACCGTAGGTCTACCTAGCCCCTCGCTACGAACCTTTGCCTCCGAGTCGAACTGGAAGCCCACCGACGCGATGCCTAATCAGCGGAAGATACTCGACTCGAAAGCGATGAAGGTACCGAGGTAGTCGACTCTCCTACGGCCCAGCCAAAGCCCCACAAGCCTGGCGTATCAAATGAGGCTTGCAGGATCGTTCGAACAATTCAACGTCTATTGCAAGGTATACGTAGTGGTGAGTCGCGTGTGCACTATATGGTGGTCATGCACACCCATCTCCACCGTCGTGTCTCGACAGGAAACCGTAGCGAAGCTCGTAGACAAGCACAACAACTTGACCCGCCGCAGATGGGCAGAGTTTGCTCGCATCGTGAGCGTCAGCGCATACAGGACGTGGAGATTGGTCCCTGATGTCTTCCGCTTGTGTATGGTAGGTGCATAACGAGTGCTCTCTTATCAACAACTGCGAGGAAGCTTGGCCGTTGAGCATCATCGCATTCGAACATAACCGCCACGTAGACTGCTATTCAAAGAGTCTGGGCCTCACTCAGTGGACTCACTGGATGGTGCGATTCGCATCGCAGCTTGTGTTGAGAGGTGCTGGGGAAGCTGACCATATAGGTAGGAACCTGAAAGGCTCAAAATACTAGCCCCTCGCCTGTTTCAGTCGACCCCCCAGGTCACCGCCCATAGCCGCCCAAAGCTTGCACTTCAGGGGAGGGTCCCGATAGCGAATCTCGTGGTCTCTCTTAAACTTGCATGGGGGCTTCAGCTCGAACGGTACGTATTTTCGAGTCATAGATGGGTGCAGTTCGGGCCAGGTAAGGGCTCCATGCGGGTGCCTGCGTCCACCGCCACACCTTCGGCCACAAGCCGCACGTCAATGACGATCAGTGCTGAGCGCCCGCACGGCTATCCTGCCCTCGCGCATCGAGCCGGCTCTCATGTTTCTGCGCAGTCTCGACCCAGATCAAAGCGACCTCCTCGCCGTGTTCATCACCATGGACGTCTTTGACAACACTGCGCTACAGGGATTCGCACGCATGAAAAGCCGGGACAAATGGCTCTACACTTGAGTCAAGTGGAATCTCATCCCTGAGCTCCAGTTCTCTGTGATCGCGACTAGCTTCGAGGCGATGCTACGTGCCTCCTCAAGCCGCTCTCTGCCGATAGGAGTACTTCCGGCAGCAGAAGCCGAGCATTCATACTGAGTCAAGACCATTGACAGTGTCGTTCAGTGCTACATCATGGATGCGTGGTGCAGACTTCAAGTTGTCGATCGCTAGCCCATTCGAATTACTCGCTAAGAGGCCTTTATGTGTCAGCAAAACACGATATCGCATACATAGTATATTGCAACGTTGAGGTGCATAGACCAGGCCCACTCTCCGGTCATGTCGGGATCAGGCCGAGATCTTCAATTAGCGAATCGGACACCCCGATTGTGGACAAACACCAAACACTTGTTCTGTACAGCCACGTTCCCCATCAAATCTCTCGCTGAGAACGACATTTTCTCTCAGTCCACCTTCATCTATAATGCGTACTACTGCGTCCATGGTGACATCTATGTAGACAGGCCACAACAGCTCTGGTACATATTCTCTAGTCAAATGTCTCACATCACAGCATACCTGTTCGCCAGCGTCCTGCGCAGCGGCTTGGCCCGATCCTGCTGTGCAGACCTTTGGACAGACCGCAGGCGGCCGCGGGGTAGGGTGCTTCCGTAGTCTTGGCATTGGCCGTGCGTTGCGCCAATCTATCATCAATACATGCATCGGCCCTGACGTAGGTCGGAATGCTGTACCTCGTGTTTTAGCATCCGCAGACATATATAGAGCAGCTGATCGGAAATTATGCAGAGCAGGGATTTCTGAACCAACCAACTATGCTAGGCTTTGGGCAACTACTGACAACTATTCTCGGGGTCGTACCAGCTGACTTCTCCTACCATGACGGTATTCCCAAGCCTCAAACGAACGTACGTATAGTACTGCCCTTGCACTTGTGACTTGTCAGACAACCACTCTACTGTCAGAAGGCTAAACAATCCCCTGCAGATAACGATCCAATGGGGATCGTGTGATCGCTTTGCAGTAAACGATACCAAATTAAATTGTGCAGTCGTAGAGGTCCCGCTCGACTACCACAATCCCTCAGTCGGCAACGCTCAGTTGGCCGTTATCAAACTCAATGCAACTGGGGAACGTCGCGGCACGGTCTTCGTGAATCCAGGTCCGCTGAATTTCTCCCCACATAAACGTTGATTCATTGACCCGATTTCGACTGTACGATAGGAGGACCCGGAGGCTCGGGAATCGACTATATTAGAGATGGACAGGACCTTCTACTTTCTCTTACCGGAGGTGTCTATGACGTTGTCAGTTGGGACCCGCGTGGTATTGGCTTCACTGTGTAAGCGTTCTTTCCGCCTTCAGTCAGGGCCTCGATACTCACCGTGAGTATACGTGTTTCAGCCCTGGTGAGACTCACTGCTTTGACTCGGCTGAGGAATACACCGCGTTCTTCAACGGGACGATTGAACTCACCGGCATTGAGGAGACGGGCAACTTCACCGATCCGACCCAGATCCGGGCTCTTTTGTCCCAGGCTGAAACTCTGCAAAAGAAGTATAAAGAGGTTGCACATAAGTGCAAGAAGTCACCTAATGGTCGGTTTTTGAGGTACCTTGGTACCGCCGCAAATGTGCGCGACATCATCTCTCTTGCAGACGCCATCGATGGACCGGACGAACCGGTCAATTACTACGGTATCTCCTACGGAACCCTGATTGGGTCTTGGCTCGTGAACAGTGAGTTTCAGTGATCCATTGCCGTACCAAGATAGGGCTGCTCACATTCCAAAACGTCAGTGTTCCCCGAGGTAGACTGTCTCTTTATCGACATCATTTGATGTGCTGACTGTCGCCGATCAGCGTGTGGGTCGTGTCATGGTAGACGGCGTCGTAGACCCTGTCATATACAGCACAGAAGAGATCGCTACCGTTCGTTCATTCTCTTCGTGATTACGAGGCAATCACTGATCATTTCCACCACACTAGCATGGCGCGTACTTCTTCGAAGCCGCTGATACCGTATATAGTGGCATGATCACAGGCTGTGCTCTTGCTGGCCCAAAGGGATGTGTTGTTGCAGAAGAAGGGGATGGACCACTCGAAATCAACACGAAGTTCCAGGCGCTGCTCGAGGCTGCATACCAAGCAACGTTGAAGAACGCTTCGGCACCAATCTCGTCAGGGCTTATTCGCCGTGAGCATTTACGTGCCACATGAGCAAAACACCGGCTAACCCTTGACTAGTCGGTCTCAGCACCGAAGTGTACTTTCCTAAGCAATGGTCAAGTATCATGAACGAAATTCTGCCACCAATTATCGCCGCGGTACTGGCAGAATCGGGTCAGAACCAGACACTCGTCAAAAGGATCACCGAAGGAGTCGTTCCTAACTCGTTCGTCCTATACCCATGATTTACCTGCAATCAGTTTTCGATGCTTATGCGATATCCTCTCAGCTTCGTCAAGCGTCAAAGTGGGACACCCCAGAGGACATACTCTGTCCCGGGCATCTTCTGTGGAGATAGCATCGACCCGAACCCACACACAAACATGACGGACGTCCTGCAGGCAATAGTCGCTGGTACCCAGAACATATCGCATATTTGTAGGTTGTATGTTCCTGCAGTGTATATTCAACTATTACTCAGCTCGCTCGGTTGCGCAGTTGGCTCTAAGTTCCCTTCCCTGACGTCGCCGTGCGCTCTGTGGCCGTTCCGTTCCGTGGAGAGATACCAGGGCCCGTTCAACAAAAAGCTTGCGAACAAGATCCTCATTGCTTCCACCACGGCACGTAGCTTCGATGCAGTCCGTGGACGTTAGCTGACGTGTTTCCAGTTCGACCCTATCACTCCCATCCGTGGTGCGCGAACGCTAGCAGGCCTTCTCGGAGACGATGCAGTCTTGGTTGAGCTCCACGGCTTCGGCGTATGTAGACTTTCCCCAGCATCACGAAGTCCATGTTTTCTTGACGCTGACTTTGTGCTCGTACCTCAGCACCCGACGTTCGCAACAGAGTCGGCCTGCATGACGAACACCATGGCTGCGTACATGGTGAACGGAACAGTGAGTTCTTTCCCCCTCCTCCCTTTCCTCACACTCAGCCATTGGCACCCTTGCCTTTTTTTATGTAGCTCCCGGCCAACAACACCGTGTGCGAGGCCGATGCAGACTGGCAAGTCTTCGAAGGAGTCACTCAAACCGATATCTTCGCCAATCTCCCCAAGTTCGGCATCTAAATCCAGTCGCTTTACGCAAATCTACTGCTTCCATGATTATCTGAGAGCTCGAGCTTACGCGCTCCTTCCACGGACTGCCACGGACTTGTACTACTCCATGCCTAATTTCTGCACATTAACTCCAACATTGATCTTGAATCCTATTGATATGATCACGCTCGTTTACGAGTGTCATTTTGTTCTTGTGGGCTGCGGCCTGTTCGTGAGCTCGAGTAACCAAAAACCAGAAGAAGTAACACCGATGGCAGAGCTCGGGCCAATTTATACTGATTGGAAGCCTTCTAAGTGAGCATTGCACACGCGTCGTTCTTTTCTTCACTAAACCAATACTAATACCTGCCATCTTAGCCATATACATCGTCCACCGGCTGTGTCCCCGCCGTGCTGATTCAACCCTGTGCTCGTAGTGGCACGGCAACGTCGATGGCGCACTCACAAAGTCCGCGACCTGCGCAATCACAAAGGGTACGACGTACGATCGCGATTGAATGCACACCACGCGCCATACATAAGTCCGTTGCGAGCGGACACCTGCGGACATCCTGGCGAGAAAGCGCGATTTCCGAACGTCGGACCACGCCACTATCGATGACAAGTCCGCACGCAGCCCGCCGGTCGGAAAGTAATGAGATCTATGACTGGGCATTTCTTGATCTGTGCGGATCGCCACGAAAGTGCGTTGCTAGATGGAGGCAATCAGTGAATTTAATGGGGGCAATACGGTGTGAGCGACGCGATCGAGCGTGAAGTTGACGGTGGCTGTCACTGTAACCTGCATTGCATCCATTCGATGATCAAGTAAAGGAGAGAGAGTGCTCGCATATACTTGACACCATCATTCGTGTGTGCAGCCGCTGCAGCGAACCACAGGCCACCACGCGCGACTTCTAGCCACCTTCGTGATCCATACTGTGATGATTGCCGTCCGGTGGTGCGGGTGAATGCTTACGATGAACATTGGGGATAGATGGACAACGACTTGTGAAATCGCGCGCATTGACGACCAGGGTTGTAGTAATGTCCGCGTAGACTGTCCTTTTGACTGCTCGGAAGAAATGAGTCTATGCACAAGAAAAGAAAGAATGCAAAGTGTATGTATGATATAACAAACGAAGCGGATGGACTTGATATACATGTGTAATGATGACATGATACGCAGAGTTGAGGGTACCGGTACCGAGGGGGGATGCGACGCGTGGACGGGGTCAGGAATGCGGAGGTAGAGGAGGCCACGAAGGCTAGATATACACAATCAAAGCGGCGAGAACAGCCTTCTCGTTCTAAATATGCTATCGACACATGTACCGTGCAACAACACGCAGCGCCGGCGCGGCGCTGACGACTCAAGCACCAAGACGTCTCTATGGATATGACAAAGACAAGAAATGGGGGATAGAATAACAAGGTATGCGAGCACCTACGCATGCGGACGGGACCCAATATCACCAGCATAATATACCTATGACACGCTAATGTCCCGAACCCACAGTAGATTCACCATAATTGTCATGAGGGCGGGAAGTAGACCGCGCCCGGCGGCGCCACCTGCATTAGCACAGGGACAGGGACAGGAGGTGGCATGTCGAATGGTCCTGGCGGCGTGTTCCCCGTCGAATGCGGACGTGATGGATCAAGCGTAGCGAGTACAGGTGGCCCTCGGGTCTGCTGCTGGAGCAGTGACTTGGCCGTCATGAGCACGTCGACCTCGCTTGACAGAGGCCCGACCATGTCCACCGCCTGCGCTACAGCAGATTGTGTCGCAACTGAAACCTCCTTGACGGTCACCGCGGGGACTGTGCTGGCAGCGACGGCAGGGGGAAGTCCTGACGACACAGCCGCAACAGTACGATCCGCGACAACTTGCCGAGCGGCTTGAAGAACAACCTGCTGGGCAGCAACCGTGAGAGCGTTCGACTGAGCGACCGCCCCTTCGGGCACCTCCCCTGCCAACTTGTTGCTGATGGCCTGCGCGGTCACGGTCAAGACGTGCTGTTGCTTCGCTAATGCCTGCAGCTCCGGGCCGGCCTCGTTGGGGGATGCGACGACCTGTGATTGCGCTTCCTGTGCGACACGCTGAGCTGCAGAAGTCAAGACTTGCACAACCTGTGACTCGGGCGCTACCGCAGGGGGGCAGGCGCCGCTGCAAGACCACCACGCAACATTCTTGAAGCAGCGCTTTCAGTATCCACTTCACGAGGGGAGGAGGGTAGCGTACGTACCGTTGCGCATTCGCCGGCTGAGCTATTCCGCCAACGATCGAATCGCTCAAGATTCGCCTAGGGTTGTGGATATCGCCAACAAGCGAGGGCCGCCGAGAGGGTGTGAAAGTGGAGTCGACGGCAGCCATGGGAGCGATAGTGATATGCACGGTGTGCGACAGCAACTCCTCCTTCCCATCTTGCATAAACTAAATCCGAGGGTCAGAACCTGTATGACTCCACCATGTGGGCCCGAGACGCACCCTGGCTTCGACTGTAACGTCACAACTTTGTGCGTCCGGCGGAGGGATCCCGGTCAACGAGTCTTCCTTCCATGACAGCCAAGATGGGAGCGACGGTGAGCTATAGCTCACGGGCATGTTCGTGCGCGAGGCTTGAGGATCCCATATCCTCGGCGTCCATGTCCAGCGCAGGCCGACGTACGCGACACCAGGTGGGGTGCCAGCGAGCTTCCGTCTGAAGGGCCGGAAGCTCCAGCCTTTCTCAGTCTTTTTCGCATCGACATGCCAAATGTGATTGCCTTTTGACTTTGACTTCTTACCCTCTTCGTTGAACCGCGAGATGTAGGGTTGGTTCCACAAAAAGTTCCGAATCTGTATCGCAAGGGGGTACGTCTGATGTCAGATGACATGCCGACGCTTGTCATATAGATCCGTACCACACTCGCCTTTTTCATTGGTATCTTTTCTTCAGGGAACCCCTGCCGCGCGAGCTGTAATGAGTGAAGTCATTCATCAATGCCGGGATGCCGATTGTTGTCATCACAAGAGAAGTTACCTCTTCCAAGAAGGCGTTGGTGAAGGCTTGTATACGGAATTTGAAAGGACGGAAGTCGGGCGACTCATCCAAGCGCTGCATCTTCTTGGCCATGAGCGTCTGGTGAATCGGCTCGCCCTTGGAATCGGTGGCATCCACTGCGGAGCAGAACATACACACAGTTCAGCGCGGGCACGCACACGGAGGAGGGGAGCGGCTGCGCCGGAGAAAACACCACGGTGTATACGTACGATTAGAACAAATCGAATCCAAGAACTCAAAGAATATGCGCTCGACTTCGGACCGGTATTCCTGCGGCACCTCGTTTCCGTGACTTGACGAGCTGCCACCCTCGTTTGAGGGCGAAGTACGGCTCATGCGCCGCTGGCCGGCATGGCTGCGCGATGTTCCGTTCACGAGGCCTTCGGCACTAGATGAACTCTCAGTATAAGAACCGCTCAATCTGTCCCAAGAATGCGTACTGATTTCCCTGTTGTTCGCCGCTCTCGTCATCCGAATCCCGTCCTCCCTCATCACCCTCCCACTCTGGTGATGGTGACAGCGGACGGGGACTAAGTCGCCCCGACGTCGATGGCCTCGACTGCGTTGACTCATACATGGTGGGATGAGGCACTGTGTCTGGTACGTGCGCAAACGGATTCCCATGCAAGTTCGATATTGACTGTGAGCGGGAAGCGCGTCCTAGCGAGGCAGAAGCTGCGTTAAATGGCGCCTGTTGGAGCTGAGTGCTTCTGATCGGCGAGTACATGGGAGTGGTATAGGACATCGTCGACGGTCCGGCTACAGGGACGGGCTTAGGAACTACAAATCCATTGTTCAGAATTGCACCAGCAGACAGGGAATGATGATGCTGACGTGGAACGGTGGCTCGGTTCTCTGGCCAGACAGACCCAGGTAAGATACCAGGCATGGCAACGCTTGTCGCAGATGTCGGCGATATGAAGTCCGGTGAGTGTGATAACGACGGGACACTCTCCATAGGGATGGCCGCATGCATCACCTGTTGAGTGGGATCGGGGATAATTCCTAGAGACAAAGGAGGGGGGATCCCAGCGGAGCTAGGAGGTCGGGAACTGGTGAGAGGAGCGGAAGAGAGAGGCGGCGGAATTGACATGATCTCGTTCGCCGATGCAAGGGGGAGCTGGCCTGGGGGAATAGTGTAGGCGGGGTAGGAGAAATGTGTCGGAGGCGCCATGGGTGGCGAGATCGTTGCGGATGCTGGTACTTGCAAAGGCGGACCGTCGTCCTGGGGTTCTAGCTTCATCGACTTCACCACCCGGTCCCCTGCCACAGACGAAGCGCATCGCTTGCGCGATTCTGAGCTGTCAGACGACATGGTGCTGGGGTCCATTGAGCCTCCGGAAGGCAAGCCATTTAAACTGGGAGGTGCTTGTTGCTGGGAGGATGATGACTTCGTCTCAACATTCATGTCGGCCACGACAGGAGCAGATTCTGAGCTCACACTGGGAGCAGCCGGCGATGATGAAGAGCCTGGGCCTAGGGACTGAGGAGGACTACCAGCAGCAGCAGCAGCAGCAGCATCGCCCAGCTGCATGGCGGCAACGAGTTCTGCGACGAGCAAGACGTTTCTCTTGAGCATCGTCACAATCTCGCGCGCATCAGTGCTCTGGCCATTCGAGCATGCTTCACTCCCGGAGCTAGCAGTCCGTGCGATACTGGATGGGCGAACGAAGATTATGCAGATATTCATTAGCGACCAAGTCGTCACATTATGAAGGACTGGGTCTAGACGCACTTTTTCAGCATGTCACCCAGTACCATGAGATGTGCACCCCCAGGCACATCGGACACGCTGTCGTTACTCGGTTGCATGGGGTCTTCGAATCCAGGAGGTGGGAACTGGAATCCGAACTCGTGCACAATGGTGGAGGACGGATCTCTCCCACCCGATGAGAAGCCCAGGTCTGAACTGGACGCAGTCAAATTTGGGGGAGAGGCCACAGATCCTGAACGGCTGCGAGTAGCACCAATGCTACTGTCTAGGGCAGAAGCAAGGGAGGACGAACCAGCTGAATATGAAGGGGTCACACCAGTTAATGAAGGTGATGAAGCGTGAGAAGCGCTCGTAGACGCCGAGGTCGCGCTCGGAGAAGACAGAAGCGGATGGGACGGATCAAGACTATCAAAACTTGTGAGGCGGGGATCCATTCCGTAGAGTGCGGCCTGTGTTGGAAGATCCGGAATAACGCCTGGTGAGTTGGATTGAGGAGGGAGAGGAGCTACGACGTCCATCGGAGCGACGGTGTCGACGGAAGAGGGTAATGCATTGCCTGACATACGCAGAGACATATTGACGGCGGTAGCGGGGTCCAGTTGCTGTGAATAGAGTGGAAGGGGAATTGATACGTGCATATGAGCGGCGGGATCTGGAGGTATTGACGGGTCCGGGTGAGGGCCAGGGACAAGGGAGACGAAGGATTGCTGGACGGGGACTTCGCCTGACGAGTACTGCTGAAACTGCTGCGGGTCGACAGTGACAGAGGGAGCAGCCTGTATCTCTTGCATGGAGGTCATGACCGGGGCAAGAGGCGATCACGGAGCGCCGCAAAGCGAGGCGAGGAAGTTGGCTGGCTGGTCGGACGGAAGAAAGAAGGATGGGGGATAGGAGGTGCGGTGATCACAACGAAGGACGGACTCTAGATCCTCCGTCTGGGATGAAGGGGATGTGGATATGAGAGAGATGTGGGCAAGGTGTGGCACGCACCTGAATGGGTAATTGAGACCGCGGGGCGGAGAGCAATATATCGAGGTATCGAGACAATCGGCGAGACGGCGTGCGCGGGGTCGAGGAGGACACGGCTTGAAGAATGGCGAACTGACAGCATGCACGTCGCCGCGGGGAGAGGGAGAGAGAGAAAAGGCAGGGAGGAAGGAATAACGTACGCGATTATGGCCCAAGAAGCGACGGACACGAGCAGTCTGCAGCATTCGACACAGGCGAGACTGGCCACACGCCTCAAGGCGCAGTATAAACACGCGCAAACACTGCCTATTAACCACTTCCCCATCCGCTTCCCGCCCCCGACGCCGTTGCCCTCTCCGTTGCCCCCCCCCTCCAGCATCAATCACCTCCATCCCCAGCATCCATCGCCATCGCGCCTGCCCCGTCGTCAGCGTCCATCTGACCCGCCTGGCCACCGTTCCTTCCGCACCGTCTTGGTGCCTCTCATACCTCTTAACACTGGCTTCCCCATCACATTCTGATCCCTGTTACCGGCAGGACACTTGGGACAGTTGCATCTTTACCTTTGGCCTTCCCTGCCCGGGCCCATCAGTAATAGATTGCAATCACAATGCCATCATCGCATACTCGCCATCTCACCCGACCCGACATGACGACGCCCTACCTCGTCGGTTGCGCCTCCACGCGTGCGCTTCCGGGCGAGTCTAAGGATGTCTAGCGGACATGTAATAGCAGTATCGGTTGCAATCATGCCACGGTGTGTCCATATCCGCACCATCGACTTTACTCAAAGTGTCGGATCGTCCACATCATATTCCGTCTCTTGCGCCTGATCTGCCACGATACTCATTCTCGGTCATATGCCCTTCCGCCGATGTCCTCGAATCATGTTTCTTCCCATTTCTGTCACCTGAATCTTGCTGAGCACCTTGAAATGGCGTCCGATGATCCATGTCGTGCTGACTCCCACCGCTGTGGCCTTCTTCTGTTATTTTCCGGAATTCGTACGCGCGTCCAATCTCAGTCACTCCCCCGCTCTATCTTCACACCATCCGTTCCGCAGGAATAGCCGGTCGTCTATCTACCTCTATCCGCCCTCGTAATACAAATAACAACCTTGACGTCTTGCTTCCGCGTGGATCAGCTGTGGGATATACCAATCGCAAGTGGGAATGTCCTCTGACCGAGCCCTGGCAGAACGCTTCCGCACGCGTCATGAAAGTCGTGGCAAGCTTCTCAATCCAACTTCTTGCAGTCGTATCCCGAAGCTGCCCCCTATAGACACATATCTTGACACTTCGAGGCCATACCTTACGCGACAGGGAACCATTCCAATTAATGAAACTCTAGCCTAGTCTCAAACAATGCAGAGTTTAACACAGTTCCGCAGTCATCTCCCGCGTCCCAGCGCTGAACTATAAGCTGCACTCCGAGTACCCAACTCGGACCAACTGCAACCAATAGGCCTCTAGCGACGTTCGCTTAATTAGACGCTTTCCTTGAGCTTGCCTCATTTGGTCCAAGGGAGCGCCCACGCCCACGGCCTCGATCTAGGCTCGCTTGATCCATGTTACGCTTCATCCCGCACTATTACAGCAGCCTGAGCTGCACTCTATCCGCGCGACTGCCGCGAGCCTGCAGCCCTGTCATATCGCTCCTGAGTTCTTGTCTGGATGGCGTCCACAACTAAGCAGTACAAGGCGATAGGCGAGGACCTCTGGAAAGGCCGCACGGAGAAAATTGTATGTCAGTTTCCTTCGGCGCTATCGCATGAGGATCCTGACGTCCTCAGGGATAGAATGCAGAGCTGTTTGCTCTAACGTACGGCGCACTCGTCGTCCAGCTCATACAGGACTACGAGGACTATGCGGAGGTCAACAAGCAGCTCGATAAGATGGGCTACAACATCGGCACGCGGCTCATCGAGGACTTCCTTGCACGCAGCAATTTGGGCCGCTGTGCAGATTTTCGAGAGGTAGGAGAAGTGGTCGCAAAGGTACGTTGCAAAGTCGTGTGTGCAATCGTCGCGGTCTTAAAGCACCCCGACGGGTTCGGACTCTAGGTTGGCTTCAAATCGTTCCTGAACATCACCCCAAACGTAACACACGGTGCGCAACCTGCATCCTCCCCGACCCGGACGAGCATGCCTCCTCCGCAGGGTAACGCAGTTGGATCGAGTTTCACCCTGACGTTCGATGAGAATCCCTTGGCGGAGTTCGTGGAACTGCCAGAAGAGGCTCTAGAGGGTGGGCTCTGGTTCAGCAATGTTCTTTGCGGGGTGCTCAGGGGAGCGTTGGAAATGGTGCGTGACCGTGTTCGTGTTCAGACAATTCAATACATACGTTCTGGAACACCAGGTCCAGATGCAGGTGACCGCCTCGTTTGTGTCAGACGTCCTCAAAGGAGACGAGACTACCGAGATCCGCGTCACACTTGTGAAATATCTAGAGGAAGAAGTGCCTGTTGGTGACGACTAGATACCGCAGTATGAATGTACAGTAGTTTGGCCCCATATACCCCCGCCTCGCAGGGCAGCAGGGTTCTCAGACGTGGTCTATTGGGGCCCAGGGCGATCCAAACCATGACTGCGTGTTCGATCAGCGACTCGGGGTTAACGATGCTAACGTGATGTGGCAAGCACTCACCGGCGGTGGGGGGCGCAGAAGGACAAGAACGCGCAGACACTTAATTGTACCGTTCCACCCTGTTGAGCTTCCGCGCCGTCCTCGCGTTGCTCTGTGTGTTCTGTCCCCTGACAGGGAGGTGCATCGCATGCCTTCGTCCGACATAGCTGCCGATCATGCGCTGGTGCGCGATGTTCTCCCGCATCTGTCTGCGCAGGTCCGACTCGATCTTAATTTCCCTGAGGCGGTCAACGGGTTGGGGCAGCTTCGGCTGCGGTATTGGCTCTGCGAGCGGCGGGGGCACATAGTCAGGTGCAGCGAGCACATGGGGTACGACAGGGGGAGAGTTCGCGGGCGAGGAGAGGAAGGCGGTCAGAGCTGTGACTTGCGACTGGTTCAGGCCACGAACGCGGCAGCGTTCATGGATCTGCACGCGTGCGCAGAGGTGGAGAGCGGTTTTGCGTCCGATTCCGTAGAAGTGCGTCAAGGCATACTCTGGGTGGGTCAGCACTGTCGCTGGCAGAGACCCTGACACGCATGCTGCTCACCTTGACCAGCTGGTTTTCAGGCATAAGAACACCGAGGATGTGCATGGTGGACGAAGTCTTCGAGTTCCAGCCACGGACGAGAGACCTGCAGGCAGAATCGGTGGCACTGGCACTGGCACTGTGCAGAAAGAGTGTGCATGTAGACGCCCATCACGGACTTCGACCCACCGGCGCCTAACAACTTCCAACCTTGTCCTGAACTCCTCGCCGCTCGGTCACTGTCAGTCATCAGACATTTCTCTGTACCTGTCTCAACCCCGTCATCATGTCTACGAGCAAAGCAGAAGGGCGGCGCGAAGAAGCGCTTGCCAAGCAGCGCAACCAGATGCGCGAGGACTTCGAGCGACAGAAGCAGACCCTCATCCAGGAGACGGAGAAGGCCCGCCCGTCTTCGAACCGTTTCGTTGGCCAGAATGACTCTATGGAGGACACGCTCAAGAAGAGCACCGTTGGTCTCGTCCGTCTGGAGGACTTCCAGCAGCGCCGGAAGGAGCTGGAGGAGGCGAAGGCCCGTGAGGCTGCACGCACGAGCGAACTGAAGTATGTCAGGGATTCTTACAGCAGTGCGCCGGTTACACTATGCGTTTGACCGATCGCTCACAGGAAGTGGAGGGGTTGTTTAGGGAAGAAAAGAAGCTGAAGAAGCGCAAGAAGACCGCTAAAGCCACTCTTTCTTTTGCCCTCGACGACGACGAGGGCGACGAGAGCGGGAATGCGTCGCAGAACGGCGACGAGCCACCGGTCAAACGACCCAAGTCGCGCAAAAATCCCGAGGTCGACACCTCCTTCCTACCTGACCGGGAACGGGAAGAGGCCGAACGCCGTGAGCGCGAGCAGCTCCGGCAAGAGTGGCTCCGCAAGCAAGAGGAACTCAAGGCTGAAGATATCGAGATCACGTACTCGTACTGGGACGGGAGCGGACACCGCAAGAGCGTGATGGTAGGTTTATTGGCTATTGAATGCTTGCGTGGCGGGCCTGACCACGTAGATACATGTATGCGGAACACCCATCCTGGTCACATAGTGCAAGAAGGGCGACACCATCACCACGTTCCTCGAGAAGTGTCGTCAGCAGTTCCCAGAACTCCGCGGCGTGAGCGTAGACAATCTGATGTATGTGAAGGTATGCGTCTAACAAACTCATGCACTGGAACCTTGACCTCAATTTACCTGCAGGAGGACCTGATCATTCCGGGCGTACGTCAGTATAACTACTAGGTTCTGTGCACATTCTCATGCCATCCAAACAGCATCACACCTTTTACGACTTCATCGTTAACAAGGCACGCGGAAAGTCCGGTCCTTTATTCAACTTTGACGTCCATGACGACGTCCGTCTCTTGGCGGACGCATCAGTCGAAAAGGACGAGTCCCATGCTGGCAAGGTTGTGGAAAGAAGCTGGTACCAGCGGAACAAGCATATATTCCCTGCGTCGAGATGGGAGGTACGTGTACTGATGCTCCTCATGTTGCACCCGCTCTGAAGTGTTGTGTGATAGGTTTACGACCCGGACAGAGATTACGGACAGTATACCATTGCATAATTGCTTGTGATTCATGTCCCTATGCTTAGATGTATGTCTGTGCAAATTATCGCTGAGCTTGATAACCAAGCGTAATCGGAAATGTTGACCAAGGTACTGGAGTTGAGTTGTACATACTACATAGAGCAGTATGAGGGCACATGCCATTGCCAATAACAGCAACGGCACCTTCGGGCGCTTATATTTCCGCTTTCGTCCACCATCGACTCTGAGCCTCAAGCTCCCCATCTTTTGCTACAGGTCAATCTGATCAACAGAAAAGGTCATGTCAGGCACTGGACCTCGAGAGAGTATCTTCCCAACGCGGATGGCCCTCACCAACACGAAGCTCCGTCTCAAAGGAGCACAGACGGGTCACTCCCTTCTCGCCAAGAAGCGCGATGCCCTCACTACCCGTTTCCGGGCTATCCTCCGCCGGGTAGACGAAGTGCGTTACCT
The DNA here is from genome assembly GCA_022606135.1 of Fomes fomentarius. Classification (NCBI taxonomy): domain Eukaryota; kingdom Fungi; phylum Basidiomycota; class Agaricomycetes; order Polyporales; family Polyporaceae; genus Fomes; species Fomes fomentarius. Next base: position 2,047,059 of record JABYQN010000001.1, read on the forward strand.
CTTAGCTCTGCTATGATTTTGACTATGGGTTCGACCGACGATCATGCTTGACGTTCGCAGGCGAAGCGGAAGATGGGCCGCGTGATGCAGCTCGCGTCGTTCTCCCTCGCAGAAGTCACCTACGCCACGGGCGATATCTCGTATCTCGTGCAGGAGCAGGCCAAGTCGGCGTCTTTCAAGGTCAAGGCGAAGCAGGAGAATGTATCGGGTGTCGTCCTCCCTGCGTTTGAGGTGGAGCGGGTACCAGGCTTGGGTGCGTTCAAGCCTGTCTCTCTCGTGTTCCCTCTCTCACACTCGCATCCGACCATCTGTACAGACTTCAACCTCACTGGTCTTGGTCGTGGGGGCCAGCAAGTGTTGCGCGCAAAGGAAGTCTATGCAAAGGCTGTGGAAACACTGGTCGAGCTCGCATCCCTGCAGACGGCGTTCATGATCCTCGATGAGGTCATTCGTGCTACCAATCGTCGTGTAAATGCCATCGAACACGTCGTCATCCCTCGGTTGGAGAACACGATCAAGTATATCATCAGTGAGCTAGATGAAATGGACAGAGAAGAGTTCTTCCGGTGAGCGCCAGCCACTCTTACATCTCCTGCGGTCGATGTTGTTTGCCAATACCAATTGCTGCGTAGTTTGAAGAAGGTCCAGGGGAAAAAGAAACGCGACGCTGAGGTAGCAGATGCAGTCAGGAAAGCTCTGGGTCCTACAGAAACTGTTCCAGAAGTGCCTGATTTGGCCGGCGGAGGAGGCGACCTCTTGGGCAGCAAGGATGAAGACGTCATCTTTTGAGCTTTGACCACACACATGTCTTAACGTACGGACGCTCTTCCATGTTTTACGACGTCAGATACGATACCCATCGTCTTGTACAATACAACAAGTGCATGACTATCTCGAACCCTGCTGATGGATCCGATTTTCTGGAAGGCACTCCACACTGCAGACCGCGGCGGGGTGGCCTGTGGCCCTCGATGTGGCATAACATATGCGTAGAGGCATACATACATGTGAGATTTTGCAGTGATGATGCGAGGTGAACCATAAAAGAGAGAGCACGAAAGAAGCCGGAGATTACTGGTCAAAGTAATGTTAGCATTGTTGATGTTTAGGAGTTGGCTCGAAACGCACGTCAACAATCTCTACGTCCTCGCCCGCTGCGGTTGATGCGCTCTTCTTCCTGTCTTTACGCTCAAGGATTGCTCGCCTAAGCATGATCCGATTGGTTCAGATGTCTGCGGGCCTGTGCAAACGACAAGGGATAACGATAAAACGTACCTGTCCTTGTCCAACTTGATGCTCGTGATAACGACGTTGCTGGGGTGGATGCCAATAGGGACGGTTGCACCATTCGACTTGTCGCGGTGGACACGGTCGACGTGGATGACCCACTTCTTACGGTACACCTGGGTCACCTTGCCTTCACGTCCCTTGTACTTGCCCCGAACGATTCGAACCTCGTCGTCCTTTCGAACAGGTAGTGAACGCGTCTGTATTGTAAGACCAGCACGTTTGTAAATGTGTGATCCAATGAGGGCAAACTTATTGAGCCCGACGTACGTTGTACTTCGCGCGAAGGTCCTTCGCGAGCGAAGAGGACAAGATCTTGCGACGGACAGAGGAGGGCGCAGCGAAATGCGCCTTGCGCGACTTGCGGCGAGAGGAGGAGACGTCTGCACGACGGTGTTAGCACAACTGAAATGACTGTACACACCACATCCACCGTGCATCCGTTCCATCCAGCCTCATCCACACTCCCAATGGCCAGCATCATCCCCCACGACACAACGCCAGCACTCCAGCGCACAGTAGGACAACACTAACCGGGGTTGAACTTCATCTTGAGGGTCTTGAGGATGTCGACAGTGACGATGGCAGACTTTTCCCTTCCCGTTGACCAGGTACGATAGACGCTGGTGTATATATGTCACGAATCACACGTCACAGCGCTCGCACTCGCACAAGTGGAAGCGCTCGTTGACTCTTTCCTAAGTTAACCTTCTCCCCTGCTGTCCAACTCAAGCTCAAGCTAGTCTCCGTGCTGCAAGCTCCACCAGAACTCCTCCATGTCTGCAGACAAAGTTCGTTCCAGCAAACTCAAGTTCAAGGGTGAGAAGGCGAAGAAGAAGCGTAAACACGAGGATGGAGAGGAAGGACCGAGTAGGAGAAGGCGCAAGGACGAGGACGAGGAGTCTGCAGACACTTGGGTATTGCCAGAAAATGCAAACGAGATACGAGGTCCCACATTTATCATACACCCATCCGACCCTTCGCCAATATGCGTGACATACGACTCCACACGCGGCCGCATCGTTCTACAGTCGGTTGACAAGGACAAGACGGAGGACTCTGAATCGCCTCCTATCCCGGAGCGCACCCCCACGGATGTGTCCCAGGTCTGGGTCGTCACTCGTATTGCTGGTACTACTACCATCAACCTCCGAACTGGTGTCGGCGAGGGCAAGTTCATCTCCTGCGACAAGCACGGGCTTGTCTCTGCAGATCGGGAAGCCCGTGGCCCTCAGGAAGAATGGACGCCAGTCGTATTTCCAGACGGCATGGTTGCGTTTCAGAACGTGTTCGAGAAGTATCTCAGCGTTGACGAGGTTGCAGGCGGGCAGCTCGCATTACGCGGTGATAGCGATGAAGTGGGATTCGGGGAGCGGTTCTGGGTCAAGATCCAGAACAAGTACAAGAAGGAGGCTCATGCAGAGGAGAAGAAACGCAAGGATGGCTTGATAGATATGTCCACAGTAGATGAAGCCAGTACAAAGTGCGTGTTTACTTCAACGACCGCAATACATCTTCTCACCCATCGTACCAGCAAACTCTACCAAGCGTGGGGCGCTGGAAGATCAATCGTCTCTGCAGAGGATAAGAAGACGGTAAGAATTCTCGCTACTGTGTCCCCGCGCATGATCTTATGATGTTCTACCAGCTTAAGCGTGCGAAGAAAGAGGGCCGCCTGGCTGAGGAGCTACTCGATCGGCGAGCGAAGCTGAAGAGGTATTTGCATTCGTTGTACTCAACGACTCAACGAAGTCAACTCAACCACTCCTTCCTAGCGACCGCTTCTGCTGAAATTCATGATTGGTGACCCTTTGCTGTATAGTATGCGGTGTAATGGACATTGATCATACCTTCATATTCATGATACACAACACTGTCTGTGAGCATACAAGCGGTATTCGACTCTTACTAGGCGCCTGCATCAACCTCCTCAAGTCTGTCAGAGACCATCTTGAACTGCAATTCCGTCAGATCACCTTCCTTCACCCAAGTGTACAGCCAAGAACGCCATTTCACCATGCGGGCAATGCTCCGGAAAGATGGCTCGTCTACCACTCCATGGCGAACAAACACCGGCAACAAAAAGCTCAGGTCTTGAGGAAGGGAGCGAAGGAAGCTGATTGGCTCGGTGGCTAGCGCGTTAATAGACGACTGTCCCCCGCGTAAACCCCTAGTACTCTTTTGTGCAGTTGGGCCGGTGCCACTCTGCGATATAGCGGGTCAGTTTCTTGCACACCGAATGTACGTGATTGATTATCAACATACGTCCATGACAGTCCCTTGCATGGCAAGCTTTGCCGACTCTCGCGCAGCAATCGATCTATGTTCTCTTGCACTCGCATTGATCCGTGAGAACCGACGCTGACAGTCCAACTACCAGATTCGAGGTTTATATATGAGCTCTGACCAACGCTGAACGTTCATGCATATACGTACAATCTCCTTCTCGGTCCGCCGGATTCCTTGAGACGACCCTGCTCTGCGTAGCTGGCGATGCTGTATCACCATGGTATTGACGGGCCAAAGTTTTTCGTATCGTCCCATGGCGGGAATTTTCTCCTTCAGCTGAAGGTTCCGCATCAACGTTAGTATGAGTACTCATTGGTCAATCATGCCATGGGCCCATACCTCCGCCATAAACACGCTCTTAGCGTGACATACCGCAGTCATATCCTTGTTGTGTGGCAGGTAGCGATCGCAGAGTGCGGCTACAGTGCCCTGAGATGCACGGCGGGTAGTGAGCATCTACATTAATTCTGGAGTGCACCGTGCTTACTCACCAAGATCTTAAAATACCAAGCTATGTCTGAGCGACTATTGAGGAGCCCCATCTGTCTTGCGAGACAATCTCCTTCGACCGTTGCCACGCGCCTCGAGACCTTTGCAGGTTGAGGTATAATGTCCATGACGATGGGAATCTATAGGAACTGATGATGGCGAGAGAGAAGGATCAACGGTAGAGGCACCAGCGATCCAGGTCGTATAAATGGTTCGTTTGTAAGGTTGAGAAACGAACAAGAACATAGATGACGGAGCACGACTGGCCTATCCTACCTTGCGGTCCAAAAACGGGTCGTTGAGCGTGTCAAGGGGCGGAGCTGCAGCATCCCGACTCTGGCAAGACTTCGTGTATACCAAGAAAGTGCTGTTACGTCGAATTCGCCAGCGGCGTTTCGCACATAGCACAAGCTACATCCGCAGGAACGTTCTCGTACGTACACGCGGGACATGCGATGACCACCGGAGCGATAGATTGACTCGACGACGGCGCGGAGGAGTACGAGTACCCACCCAAAAGAGTACCGCCGAACGCCTGGCCTTCCACCCGCTTCTTCGCACCGTTCCGCGCCGTGCTCTCGTCTTCTGTGTCCGATAGTATAGTAAGGTCCTCGCTCTCCTCCTTGAGATCAAGCAAATCATTGGATAGGACGCCCAGCGACAGCATCGTCGCGGAGCTGTCGTCGAGCTCGTGGCCACGGTAGAACAGTCGCTGGGATATGACTGGTATCCCAAGCATCTCGTTTAGCTGCACAAGCATCCGATGAACGTCGTAGTCATATGGGAGATGATGACACCATACCGTGACTTTGAGGTCTTTCACCGACATGGCCTTGGTAATCGTGATCTTCCGCCTCTTCCCATACTCCCTGCCCTGCCTGATTCGTTTCGACTTGCGAGAGCCCTCGACATGTCGCTTGCTATACGTCGTCAGCGTGGTTTGTACAGGCTTCGTTGGTTGAGGCAGCTCTTCGCTATACGTTTGAGATGTAGGAGTTGGATCAGAGGGGGTAAGAATACGAATAGTGATCTCCGTCATATCGAAAGACGTCCGTCTGTTGAATAACAGTGAGACTTACTGCCTGATTGAATGAGTGAAGCATGTACCTCTTTAGCCGACATTCGGCGCACACATCCAATTCATGGAGGAACTTCCCGTCAGTGTTCTCCACAGCAACAAGTGGCCCTGCAGAATACCTGATCGCGGTCAGCCACAACACAAATACCCTCCTTAAACTCGACATACAGCTCCTCCAACGCGTCCCAATCGCTGCGCTTCACGATGGTCATGGATGCATCCAGATCTCCACTGATGTTGGGATCGAAAGCCAATAAACCATGATCACAAATGAATTGGGCATTGTCGATGTTTTCCGGACGGGCAATCTCACTTGGGCGTAAGAGCCACTGCCGCCATGACCGGACAAATTGTGAAGGTACGATGGCGCAGGGGACGTCCTCAAGAAGCGCGTTGTTGCCGTTCAGCGCATTGTCGTGCATGTGCTTCAGTCTCGCCTGCCCGGTCCAGATCAGTACGTTCGGATACTGAGACGACATAGAACACTAAACCTTCTCTTCCTCCGCCTGCTTGCGATACTCGCGCTTGTCCTCCTTAGAGATGTGCAGAAGCGCTTCACAAATAGGACAAGGCTCCGCAGATGTCGATGGCGGCCTCCAATTCGGGAAGAGCTCCTGCAGTATCCCATATGCTTCTGCAGATATTCGTCTCCGGGCTGAAGTATTCGTTGCCAGCCCTCCATGCTCACAAACAACGTCCCGTTGATAGTCCTCTGCATCAGGTGGTGGATCCGGAGCGCTTTCTATGTGCATCTTGGGCTTCCCCAGTCGCCAATCTTTGTAACCACAGAAGGTCAGCATGAGCAAGAGGCACGGATGAAGACACCGCACCTTTCAGCCACGCTTTCGAGATGTGATACCCGGTCTCGTCATCCTCGACAGCAGCAACCTCGTCAAAGCGGGAGACGAGCCGTGGATGCTCCACCTGATACAGCTTCTCTGCAGCAGCAAGGCATGTCAGCCATGAGCATGCCGCAGACATCGATCACATGCGCACCCCAAAACAAATGCTCTACGCACACTGCACATACGTCTGCAGTGGTGAGCCTCGGGGTCAACACGCAACCGTCCTCGCCCTTGATCCGAGAATAGGCGACCTGCAGAGTCGACCTCAGTCACGGAGTCGATTACTCCTGAAAGAAAGAACACTGACCGCCTTGATAACCTTCATGTTGTTCACCTTCTCCGGGTCCAGCTTCCCATGCGTGCAGACGACATCCAAGACAGATATTGGTAATTCCGGAGATTCTTTCGGTGCAGAATCTGGAGGGAACTCTTGCTTGGGCACTGCCTCGGTGGCAAAAGCGGCTGACCCTTCTCCCTCTTGCGCCGCACAACCTGAAGGAGCAGGCGTGGTCTTCGGTGTCTTCGGCTTCAGGATATGTCGAGTCAACCAGGACTCCAAAGCTTGTCGACTTGCAACCACGGCATCCTAAGGGTCGTCAGGGCATTACTCCACAGCGTGATAGGGCTAGGATCTGACCTCAGTGCGAGATGTCACATCCCACGACTGATAAATGTCCATGATCACGTTGCGTATGTGGTGGAACCGCATTTTGGCTTCCTTCTCGCTGTTGGAGAATGGTCAGAAGGTTGTGATACAGCGGTGATTGAGACGAACCGCAGAGTATATGCATCACAGGCCTTGACGTGTTCTGCGTTCAGGAAGAGCACAACTTCCATGGCTTTCTCTGGAGGTTCATCTGTAGAGGGAGAGCCTATCGACGAGGGTGCTGAGCGCCCACTAGAGCTAGCCCCGTTGGCTTTGGTTTTGGAAGTTGGTTTCGAGCTGCCCTTGTTCTCAACACGGGCATAAACCAGCATGTACGCATCTCGCGACGAGATATACCTAACCCAGGTTAACGCTTAAAAGACAGAAGGTAGATGGTACTCACTCTGGGCCGTCCTTTGGTGACTCTTCCCTCTTCTGTAAAGGTGAAGGGTTCCTGTGTCGTTCGTGTAATACATCAGTCACAAGCCCGGACGCGCACATGTACTCAGCCCTTACTCGATAATTTCGATGTCGCTGTCACTGTCGATGCGTCGACGCTTTTTTGGCGGACGACCTCTAGGTGGAGCATTGGCGGGCTTCCTAATCATTGACTCAGCATTGCGACCACATGAGACCGAGACAGTACTGACCTGGTGTCCTTCTTTGCCCCCTTCCTCCCAGCGTCGAGCTTGGGAATAAGTGACTCGATCTTGGTCACGACCTCGTCGTTGAACTGGTACCACTCCTGGTTCCTATAACGGCACAGCACATGAGCTACCCGCATGGAACGCGACCGAGGATTGTACGCACCGTACGTCGAATACCTGCGCCTCATAATGACCGTGATAGGCGCTTGTCCCCTTATGCAGGAGCACACCACGAAGTTCATACAGGTTCTTGCTTTCCTTCGTGTGCTTCTTCTTGCGCTGTTTACGGACCTCGTCGGGGCCAATGAACCTGTCCATATCAATGAAGGTGGGAAATAGGATGGTCTGCTTCGACTTCTTGCGCTCCATCGACGAGAGGTCGTAAACGAAGCGGAGGAGAGAGAAATGCAGGACTGGCGGGAGCTCGCGGAGTTCAGTGTACCGTTTGGCGTCTTGTAGACTGTCGCATTGTTGGCATAGATACCTAGGGTACGTATTCGTTAGCGAATCTTACTGCGGCGTAACATCATTCATATACTTGTTGTCACCGGAGAGGATCTCTGGCTCTAGAAGGGCACCGAGGCGATCCTCGAGCGTTGCATTGTTCTGAGATGATTTGAGCAACACGAGAAAGCACCGAATGTCATATGATACCCACTTCGAGGTTAACCTCGATCTCAAGAAAATCGGAATCTCGCTCTGAGCGTCGTTGGCAGTTCTGACAGACCGTGTTGTAGACCTGTTTGCCTTGGAACTGTGCAGGCATCAGCACACCAAGATCGTTGAGGAATGTTTTAGTTTCACCTGGTTAGGTATCAGCGACTGCAGCTCTGGATTCTGCTGCTTCCTGAACTCGTTGTCGAGATGAGCCATGAATAGTTTAGAGAATCTGGGAGAGTTATAAATAATGGAGTTTATACAACGTGCTAGCAATGCCACGTACTCTTGAGCGTCTTGTTGCTCTGTGGCGCGCAGTTTCAGGCTTTCAACCAGCTTAACTGGGTTGAAAGCATTCAAGACGCTGTGCTGCATGGCAGCAAAGGTCACTTGCAGTTGGAAGATGGGAGATTCCTAGAATAGATTTAGCGGTAAGCTCCATAAGTCCCGAGAAGAAGTACCCACTTCGAACGAATGCTGCGCGTCTTGAGCGGGTTGACATGCATAGACACCCTTGCGGAATGGAATGTCTTGAAACCAGACCTACACGACGGTGCATCAGAACATGCGTGTGATCACCACAGTGATTCTCTTACTTGTAGGTAGGCATTCGCATAACAAGTAGCCCCAAGATTCTAGGAGTCAATGAGAATCGCAGTGAGCGAGGAACATGCGGTAACGGCCTACCTTCAGGCCTATAGGAGTCTGTCCATCTCTTGAATCTACAAGAGGATTGTATCCAATAGAGTTTGCTTTGATATATGCCTCGTAGGCGTCATCTTCGCCCCGCCCCATCTCAGGTTATCACACCTACGACCCCGATGGTGAAGGGGCTTACCAGCATCCTCCCACTTATCTTGGCCAAGGGAGTTCAAGCAATACGGATTGTGCTTGCAAGCTTTTATGCTACAGGCTGGTCCCTCGTCATCAGAGATTACGATGACATCCTCCGCCGTTGATTCTCCTTCCGGAGGGTGTTCGATGTGACCATGGACTTCTTTGGGAGGTGACTTGTGCTTCTCGGCATGCTTGTTCAAGCAAAGCGGCTGGGTGCTGTTCTTGGAGAAGCCACAGGTAGCTAAGCGATGCTCATCACGAATTGCAGACGCGTCTGTCACCTCCGACCCGACCCAACCCCACGCGGAATATGCAGCGTTTCCTGTAAGTTTCGCACGCTTCAGACGTTCACCAGCAAAGAGACCAGTGAGAGCAGGAGAGGCGCGCCGAGTGCGCTTTGGGGGCATAAGGAGGAGACAATGCAGGGTACGACGGGAGATAGTGGTAGGTGCGAGGAGAGAAGCAAGTTTGCGGCGACGCGGCGGTGGCTGCTCCTCCGCTCCGGGCGCCTCTCGTACGCGTCGCGTGAACGTGATCAGATCTGCGATCGCGTCGACGCGTGCCACCGTCACGGTTCTTCGAGTAAGTACTCGCTCTGGGGAGTCTTTCATGCCTGTTAGTAATGACCGCTAGTATTCCGTCGCACTGTAACTACAGGGGCAACGATCTCGGAGTCGGTCTTCATGATATTACCGCGTCCTTATTCGTTCAGCCTACTTATAGCCTTGAAGTTCCTGAGAGGAGAATATCCTCGGCTTGTTGCTGTTTGTCTCTCACATCCCGAGTTCAAGATGTGACGAATGTGAAGGATCGAGTTTCTTGTCTCTTGTCCTGCTACCCCTCTCTGCGATTTTTGCGACACCTACTCTTCCCCCCACTGGCCCCCGCCAAGATCATGTTTCTTCTCCCATTCATCCTCACCGGCATGTTCATGCTCGGAGTCTTGAATCCGCCTTATACTGCGACGCTTGTCTCTTATACTATGCCTCATCGCGGACCGCTGCTCCTGGAATCGCTCATCCGTCGCCGCTCGGATGCGCATCTCCTGCCAGAAGCTCCCCACAACCACCGCTTCTCGCTTCATTACTATCTTTCTCTTCCTCCAAGCCCGTCGCCTGGCGCCAACGATACTGTAGATCCTTTGTCGCTTGCACTCGCCCAGATTGGCTCTGAGGTTACGCCGATCTCACTTTATACCAAGGCGTTCCGGAGGATCTTTTCGGTGATCTGGTCCATCCTACCTCCGGAGGTCGTCTTGTTCCTGTCTACGGCTCTCACATACTGGTCTCCTACGCTCTTGGAGGTCTTGCTCGTCCTCGCGGAGGTGATCTTTCTATACCATAGTTGCTGCTGGATGAACAAGTTCCGCGTACCTCGACCGAATTGCAAGTTACCTGCGGCCGACTTCGTGGAGAATCTGCACAAAGAGGTATGTCTGCATTCACGCTTCGGCAGACTCCGTCAACTCGTTCGTTATTGACTAATCGGATTTCCAGATTCACGGACAAGCCTTCACGCCTAGCAGTGCTGGTGACGGCTCGCCTTCGCCTTCTCCTGTGTTCAACGATGGGCACGAAAGTGATGCTGCGTCTGCCAATGCGCTCTGCGGCCTCGCCATCTCGGATGAGCATCTCCACATCACTCAGGCACCGTCTCATCCAGTCCTAACCATCCCGCTTCGCATATCGAGGTCGGCTCGGACCAGCTTCAATGATCTGGATGACTTGCACAACCTACAAGTGCCTCCCGCGATCGATGCGGTTGAAGTCACGCTCGATGTAAGATAACCATGCTCTGTGCCTCATTCTCCGAGCGTCGTATTGACGATTGGCTCTAGGCGGGTTCGCAGCTGGTATCTACACCCTCGAGTATAACATCGGCTCTCTCGGCGCAGCATAAAGACCCGGACGCCGTCGACAACGACGCTGAATCGCCCAGACAAGCTGATATGGATGCCCTCCTCGAAGCGTCCTGGACGTGGCAGCAGCGGCATGGGCACCCGGTGTTCGTGGCCCCGAACTTCCAGTCTGACAGACCCTATGCCACTGTGTTTGTTTCCAGCGCAGCGTCGTCTGCATATGCACGCGACGGACAAACCCGGCCTTCACGTCCCCGCTCGCACAGTATCCGAGTATGATGGACTTGTGGTGGATTGGACGTCTTCCGATATACCGGGTCCGCTGTTCTGTGATTCTTGTACGTCTTCCAGTCTTGTTCGTTTCAGGCTCTGTGTCACGAGCTATACACTACTATGCATTCGACCACTATGTTGTCAAGTAATGGGACAGGTTTTGTTGCATCGTTGTTATGTACGAGATAGTAGTTTCTATCTGGTAGTTACTCGATAGCCTTGAAATCGAGGAATTGCACGTCTTGTCACCTGGGCAGTTGAACACCGGTTTCAAGTTAGCGGCTCTGAACCAAGGAAGGGAAGGAGGTCATACCTCCATCTCCAGGGTTTTGGCCGGAGCCTGTCCCAACAACTCTACTTCCTCCAGCTGCTTGAGACGATCCCTCTCTTCCGCGACTTCTCGCAGTACAGAGTTGACCTGCTGTGTGACGACATTCGACTGCTTCCGCGCCAGGGCATTGAGCTGCGTCTTGACCCTCAAGTTTTCCGCCTCTAGGACCTCACACCGTTCGAACGCCGCGATCGCCTTCTCCCTCCAGTACTCGCGCCCATGGGTGAAGTTCCTCAGCGCATCCTCCAGCGCAAGCTTCTGCTTCGAGACCGACTCGACCTGCTCCGCGAGGAACTTGCCCGTCGCCGCGCGCAGCTCCTCGGCATTCTGGCGGAGCGTGCGTTCGCGGTCGAGCGCGTCGAGGACGCCTGCGGTCTCCGAGCCGGGCTGTGCGAACGCGAGCGCGAGGGCTTCCTTGAAGAAGGCGACTTGTGCGCGTAGGGAGGCGTTCTCTTCGGCGAGCGTGCGCTGTGTGTCCTTCTTCTTCCGCAGGAGGTCGTCCACGATGATACGCAACTCTGTCTCGACGTCCCGCTGAGGGGCCGGGGCGTGAAGGGCTGGCGGCGGCGGAGAGACACTCAGATGAAAGACGAGGTCCCTAGATGGTACAGGAGGGGGATGCGCGGGCGGAGAAGGGGTTGCAGCGGCCGTAGGAAACACTGGCGTCGAGTGAAGTACCGGCGTTGAGTGAGAGAGGACTGGAGAATCAAAGAAGAGTAGGTCTTCGCTTGAAGAAGAGACATGGTCTTGGATACCCAGCAGGGATGCGCAACTAGACTCATCTCTCCCGGATGCCAGGGAAGACATGCACGAGGAGTCGAACGAGGACGAGGACGAGTACGACAGTTCAGCCATTGCAGACAGGTTAGATAGTCCAGAGTGTCGAAGCACTCAGCACTCTACGCATCCCCGTTTTCCGCATTTTCGGCCGTCCTGCGACGGAGGCTGGCAAATCGGCCACAGGAGGTGCAGTGCAATCGGAATTCATGTCAGCCACTAGTGACCGAAGTACTGACGGCTAAGTCGCGATGGCTCTTGAGCCTATATGGCACCGTATAGCAGGACAAGCGGGACAGAAGCAAGTAGGCATATATGAGTGAGATGCAGTTTAGGACAACGAAGACAGCAGAATATGGTGGTGGGGGAGCTAACTCGCGACTATCATTGCAATGTCCCGCTACACACTGGGGACAGACGCCGCCGCCTCGCATCGACTTCCCCGCTCTGAGATCGACACCCACCTGCTCTTTCGCCGCGGCTGGACCTTGCTACCTCTTGACTTCTCGTGCCTGCTTGAACATATTCCCTTTATAGGGCGAGCCACGGGGCTGCGAGATGGACTACTTCTCAAAGTTCCTCCGGTCGAACATCCAACCGACGCCCAAGGCAGAGGTGCGGTCCGTTCATTCTCCGCGACCATTCAAATATGCTTGACGGTTTGGTAACATGTATAGATCGACCATGCGCAGGAGTTCCATAAGTCATGGGTGCTCATCAAGGTAAGGCGTGTTCACCAAGGTTCGCTTGACCCATCGCTGAACCCAATATCGTCAAGAATACACTACTCCATCCCGATGAGCGACAATTGACGCGCGGAGTCAAGTCAACAGATGTGCCCGCACATCTGCAATCTATGGTGGATGCCTTGGTGTGGGAGTCTACGCGTACGGAGGAAGGGTATGTCAGACAACCGTGGTCCCGTTGGTCTGTGCTCACGCTGGTCGTCGTTAGCGGCACGGGTGCATGCTTGGAATACTTGCTGAAGAATGGTATGTTGTATCGCTACTGAACATAACCTGTGTCTCATTCCCGACGATGGCAAGACGTGCTTGGAACACTGGTGAAGCTTAGCGAGGCCGACCGACCTTTCGGCATCCAAGCAGAGGTCCTCCGAGCCGTTCAAAACATGGTTGTCCTCCTGGACGAGCAATTTCTAGTCCATTCTGCGGTGCACAAGGCTGTCCTCCGCCTCTTGCGCAACTGTGTCGGCGATGACATCCAAGAGCAGCTGGATGGGCGCAACAAGCCGATGGGAGCCGCAGGCAATGTTAGTAACCGTACTCAACCATCCGAGTACGAGGAAGACTGTGAGTACTCCTCAACCCTTGTATCTGTATATGCATATACTCAACTCGTCGTCAGTGGTCAACTTGCTTTGCATCCTCTGCAGCAGGATTCGGACGTATCGCGAGCTGTTAATGATCTTCTTCCACGATAAGCAGTGGTACCGCCCAGAGCCGTTATTTGCAGTAGAAGAAGAAGACGAAGAGGAGGAGGAAGAGGCCGAGCAACAGCCGAGCGAACAGACCTCAACAGAACCTCCTGCCCCCCAACGGCCCACCTCTCCCGCTTCGTCACACCAGACAGACAACTCCGGTCTCGGCTCTTCCACTACGAAAAAGCCTGAGTACGAGTTCTTACTGTTCAACTATCTCCTACGCTTCGTCCACCGCGAAGGCCAGATCGGAGACTTCGCTCGCGCCGGCTTGCTGTTCCTCATGGATGTTGCTATGTCCCCCGTCGATGCGGCCCACAAGGGTGCAGACGACGATCTACGAAGCTCTACGTCCACGCTTACGGCGATAGATCACGATCCCAACACTGACGCTGCTCTTGCTCTTGCGGAGTATATCCTGGACGGCGACTTCTCCGATGTGCTTGCCGCTGGCTTAGCCGCGGTATATTCCTTGCTTCCCACAAAGATCGAGGTCAGGCCACCCATCTCAGCAGACACCACACCTGGGACCTCCATGATACTCGGCAGCAGCAATGAGCCTGAGCTCTCACCAGATGAGAAGGAGAAGCTTGACGCCGAGCGGGAGAGGACGCGGGCTATGGGGTTAGAAGAGTCGTCAAATCCGGACTTCAAGGCTCGTCTTGATCACTTTTTGAAGTTGCTAGAGTTCCTACAAGATGTGTTCCGTCGCAACAAGGTGTATGACTCCGGCGAAGGCAGTCTCGATGCATCGGTCTTGGTCGGCTCTGCCATCGTGCAATCAATCCTCGATGCGGTACGCCGCGTGTTCTTGGAGAACATCCTCTATCCTTCCATCCTCGAGTGTTCGGATGCCGACGGGAGTGCAGTGGCGGTGATATCGTACATCGAAATCATGATCAGGACGTTAGAGAACGGGCAGCTCGCGGACCTCCTCATCGACTTCCTCATGAGTGAAGACAATGCCGAGGATCTTTCTTCGTCCAGGCCACGTCCACACTCTATGCTGGTACTCGCCGGCAAGGCACCTCCGACAACTGCACAGGCAGATGCCAAAAAGGCGAAGCAGAGGCGGCGGAAGAGCACTGCGATGACTTTGCTAGAGATGGAGGCCCCAGAAGCACGCAAACAATCGTCGTACTTCACTTCCATGGGTCGATTCACGCTGAAGGATCTCATCCTCACGAGTCTGCGGTCAAAGTCCCAACCAACAGCGACTGCTGCTCTGCAGCTCCTCCAATCCCTCTTACTCCAGTACTGCACCCTTTGCGTCGATCGACTGCTCGTGGTCATCCACGATCCTCAAGCCACATCCTTCCCCCAACCTGCTATTCTGCCTGACGCATTCGAGAACGATCCGCTACCACCTCCAAAACCCGCTAACGACTCAGACGAGGAGGACGCATTCGTATACCCTGGCGCGGATGATGCTCAAGCACTGGAGCCCGCCCGCCCCAAATCGACCATCGTCTTCAGCCAACCTGATACTACTTACTGGACGCATGAGCGCGAGATGGGGTTGTACCTTCAACTTGTCTCGCGTGTCGATCCTAATCATGCCGAGGACGCCTTCAGCACGGGGTATGACCACTATCTGCGGGACGCCTTGTTTTCAATCCAGAGCCAGTCCTGCTTCCGACTTGATGCTGATGCTGAGGCACGAACGAAGCTCAAGCATCGGCTCAATCCCAATGATCCCGTGCTATCGCTTGTCCTAGTATCATTGAGGAAATTCTTCTCCAACACCCCGGAGACAAACATGGCCTTGACTGGCGTCCTTGCGACGCTCGCACTGTGTCCCGACCGCTCATTAGCTGGTTGGTTGACGTTTGCTCCGAAAGAGACACCCACTCCCTCGAACAATCGTGACCAGGACGACTCACTGGCCAACGAGGATGATGGTGACGACCGCTCAATCGACTTCCTGATAGAAGAGAAACTCGCCTCGGAGTTCAACACGCTTCCGGCATCGAGCATGGACGAGCAGTCGCGCCCTGTCATTTACTCGATATTCCACGGACTCGTCGCGCAGCTCGAGCGGTACCGCCAGCTGGTCGAGAACTTCGACCAGTATCTCCAGGAGCGTCGGCAAGGGCTGCTCTTCAACGAGAACCTGACAGATGCCCTGACCCTTGCGCTCGACTTTGAGACGCCGAAGTCGAGCGTATTCGGTGGTGCGCTATCCTCGATGCTGTCGTCGCCTGTCGAAACGCCTGCACAGAAGCTCAAACCTAAACCCAAGCAGTCCGCGTCGTCGTCCTTTGTCTCCTTCCTCACCCCTAAGAAGAACAAGCCCGCGAGGCCTACGCCTTCAGAGCCCACGACGCCTTCCCGTGGCGGCGCGAGGGCCGTTGACGCTAGCCCGTTCGGTCCGCACTATCAGAAGACGGGTGCTATCACCGTCGAGCCCTACCTCGCACCAGCGCCTTCTACTGGCCCCTGGACGCCGGCGAAGTCGCGCAAATGGAACACGGACGAGGAGGATGTCTTTGGGTCGTCAGGCCAGTGGGGAGGAGAGAATCGTGGCTCTCAGGTCGTGGACGATTCAGACGAGGAAGAGGACGCATCCAAGGTGACGCACGTCACGCTCTCGCAGCTGCTCGACAACGTCGTGATTCTGGAAGAGTCTATCAAGGAGTTGGTGGCCATTATACATGCAAGACGAAGTTTGGGTATAGATCCAATCCGCTACCTGTAACTTATTTGAGTTCAAGTCCATTGGTGCTATCACATACTGCGTGCGGGTTTGGTACTCGAGTGTCTGAGACCTGAAGTGTTTATAATCGATATGGCGCGGAAGGGAAAGAGCACGTTAGAAAGATGATCACAACGCATCGCAAGGCATGGAGTTACGGTCTAGTCACGCGTTGAGTCCGCCTTCAGGCTTGCAAGATATGATCGCTACCCGATATGCTGCCATCCCTTGTAGAGCCTGACCCAGATCTGGAAGTGGCCCACTCATTGTATAGCACGTATATGGGAGGCATGTCTTGCGTGCGCTGATCTGGTCGGATGTAACAGTACTGCCAGGTGTGCCCGGGCCGGGCCCAGTGAGCTTTGTTCGCATTGCATACCTGGCTATGACCACAGCGACTTATGCCGGGCCACAATTTCACTTTGTAAACAATACGGAGATCAGAAAGACACTGCTACTAGTAGCACCGCGACCTCTCTGTTCAAAGTACCAGATCTAGCAACGTACTAAAACAATTTCAATACGTTGAACGGGTTGTCAAACATCGCCCGCGGGGAGGTTGGCCAATATATCCGCAGTGGTCACTCCCGGGTACACCTCATAATCAGTATCCACTTCACACACAGTGTTGTTCGCTGGAACCTATGATGTGCGATGAACGCAAGGTTAGTTTGACGAGTAGAATGACGTCATCGTATGACCAACATGACTTACCGTCCCGTTCACCATGTATCCTACGAAGATGTTGTGCATGCATTCCGACGGCTCAGCATCCGACGTGTGCTGTATCGTCTATCAGAAGCCGTAGTGTAGATATATGCGAGACAAACTCACGCCGAAACCATTCAGCCGGACCAACGCCGCGCTATCCCCGAGGAAACCTGCCAATGCTTGCGCACCCGAAAGAGGCGTAACAGGGTCATACTGGAGGAAGTTGAGTGCGACATGAGATTCCGCGGAATGAGGTACTCGCCGTGTTTGAAGCGATCACAATCTTGTTCGCAAGCGTCTTATTGAACGGGCCTTGGTATCTCTCTACCGCACGGACGGGCCAGAATGAGCACGTCAGGCTGGGCCATACCGAGGCAACTGTTTCCATAGAATGAATGTGAGTTTCTGGTGCGCCACGATATCCGGGAAGGCCGTACACATGTGCGAGACCGTTTGCGTGCCCTTGATGACGGCCTTGAAGACATCCGTCATGTTGACGCGCGGATCAACGTCCACGCTGTCCCCACAGAAGATGGCTTGGTAGCTATATGATGGTGTCTCATTCATCTGATTCTGGCGCCTGATTTGACTGAACCAGGACGTCAGTGTCGCTCGGACTCGTCAATCACGGATGGCACATACATTTTGTCCTGGCGCAACTTACGCGAGCCCCCCCTCTTGCTCAAATTCTGGCCAGACTCTCCTTTGACAATCGAAACAGCCTGAGGATAAAAGTCATTGATAAACGTGGACCAATTGGTCGGAATGGTCATCTCGTCCAGGAGAGCTGCTGCATCGCTTGTCAGACTGGAGATCATAAGTAATGAACCACATAGTCAAAAAGTACTCACAGCGAATTTGTCCCGATGTGAGTGGAACGGACGTGTTCTTGCGTGTAGCATCGTGTGCAGCATTGATGAGGGCCTGAAATTTCGCATCTATATCCAATGGCCCATCTCCCTCAGATGCCGCAGCACAATTCTGCGGCCCCGTGAGGGCGCATCCTGTGATGAAGCCTTTGTAGACAGCATCGGAGGACTCGTATTGCTGTGCGTCCCAGACCTACAAGCCACGTCCTCAGCGCATTGATCATAATCGCACAGGGTAGAGATGCACCGTCGATGTCTCCTGTGTAGCGAAAGTTTGGGGATTGATGATGCCGTCGATTATTACACGTCCTACCCGCTAGAGCGCCAAGGTAAGTTCACAAGGCCAGAACGAAAGACGGCAGGATCGCTCGCCTCCGGGAACACTAGAATCAAACATCAACGTCAAGCATACTCACATGGTGTAGGAACTCACTATTCACGAACCAGGCCCCAATCAGTGTGCCGTACGATATCCCGATATAGTTGATGGGGGCGTCTGGACCATCGAGTGCGTCCGCCATAGCGACCATATCCCGTACCGCTGCGGCAGTACCGAGATATTGCAGAAACTTGCCGCTAGGCGCACTGAGGCACAACTGTTCGACCTGTCTGTACTTCTTCTGCATGGTGGGAGCTTGAGACAAGAGTGCCTTGATATCGGCCGGGTCAGTGAAGTTGCCCGTTTCCTCGATACCGGTGAACTCGATCGTGCCGTTGAACAGTTGATTATACTGTTCGATACTGTCGAAGCAGTACACTTCGCCGGGGCTGGTGCAACAAGTTAGGTGGGGGCGCAAGTGTGAAACAAGCGCATACGTATACTGACCTGGTGAGGGAGCCGACGCCCCGTGGGTCCCAAGTCACGATGTCATATACACCTCCGGTCACTGACAGGAGGGATTCCTTGGATGCATTGTCGTTAAGGACCGCCAATCCAGATATACTGGGACCCCCTGGTTATGGTCCGAGGTGAATTGAAAGTTACACGGGAAAAGTCATGTGTGTCAACAGACCTGGGTTGTAGAAAACTGTCCCACGTCTCTGTGCAGTGGCGTTCGCCTTCACAACTGCGATGCGAGCATTCCCTATTCCCAAATGATGGTAGTCAAGGGGTACTTCCAAGAATGCGCACTCAAGCGAAGGATCGGTCACGACTGTTGGATCGCAGGTGTGCCATTTGAGCTTGAGAGACAGGATTTAGTCAGTGAAGGACTGAATGAACGCTAGGCCAAGCTCACCGAAGATGCGGACGAAGGGCGGGAGACGTAGGCAGCAAGCAACTTGAGGGTGAGTAAGGGCAGGGGCTTGACGGGGAACAACATGATGAGACACCGCGGCTGGACTCCATATGCATAGAAACATTGAGACCTTATAAGACTGTGATGGAAGAGCGTGGCGCGGCGCTGGTACGCCGAACCTTGAATGCTGTCAGTGACGGAATAGCTCGGGCTCACATATCTTCCTCGTTTCGATATAGTCCGACATCGATGCAGCTCTGCCACGCCAGGTCAGCTGCTATGGATGATATCTGGCTCCGCTGCGTACGATATCCGTAGAGATATGTAGTATGTCCACCGAAAGTTGGCTGAAAACATGAGAGGTGCCGAGCGGAAGATGCGCGGTACTAAGCCTCCGCTCACGGCCAACGAGCGGCCAACTGTCAATGAATGCACAGTACGTGATGGCGCTAGGGGCCCAAACGCTGAGGAGAAGGGAGAATATGACGTATGGCCCAGGGCTGACGCGGACGCATTGATGATGCGGTGAGAGCGATGGACTGCCTGGAGCCGCCCTCTCTTCCGAACACGGAGGGTCAATGCATGATCAACTTGTATGTAGTGCTTCACGAACAGGTTATACGTATAGTCTCGACTTGGCTGGAGGAACGCTACTACAAAAATTCCACCAAGTCAAAGCGTCAGGCGCAAGTAGTAAAGTACACTTCAATCAAGGCAACTCTCAAATATCGCTTGTGGGCAGATTGGCTAGGATATCCGCCGTGGTCACTCCCGGGTACACCTCATAATCAGCGTCCACCTCACACACGGTCTCGTTCGCGGGGAACTACGATGCGCAAGGACACGAGCCAATTTCCATGAGCACCATAATGCCATATGTTTCAGTGCGACAAACAGAACTTACCGTCCCGTTCACCATGTATCCTACGAAGATGTTGTGCATGCATTCCGACGGCTCAGCATTCGACGTGTGCTGTATCGTCTATCAGAAGGACCCATGATGTAGATCTATGCGAGACAAACTCACGCCGAAACCATTCAGCCGGACCAACGCCGCGCTATCCCCGAGGAAACCTGCCAATGCTTGCGCACCCGAGAGAGGCGTAACAGGGTCATACTGGAGGAAGTTGAGCCATGCAGAATGGGATTCCGCGGAATGAGGTACTCGCCGTGTTTGAAGCGATCACAATCTTGTTCGCAAGCGTCTTGTTGAACGGGCCTTGGTATCTCTCTACCGCACGGACGGGCCAGAATGAGCACGTCAGGCTGGGCCATACGGAGGCAACTGTTTCCATAGAATGAATGTGAGTTTTTGGTGCGCCACGATTTCCAGCAGGGACATACACATGTGCGAGATCGTCTGCGTGCCATTGATCGCGGCCTTGAAGACATCCGTCATGTTGACGTGCGGATCAACGTCCACACTGTCTCCGCAGAAGATGGCCTCGTAGCTATACGCTCGTGTCTCGTTCATCTGATTCTGGCGCCTGAATTGGCGACTGACAAAGGACGTCAGTGTCGCTCGGACTCGTCTATCGCAGACATACCTTCTGTCACTGTGCAAATTCGGCGAGTTCCCCCTCTTGCTCAAATTCTGGCCCGACTCTCCTTCCACGGTGGATACAGCCTGAGGATACCAGTCATTCATGAAAGTGGACCAGTTGGTCGGATTGTACATCGCGCTCCTGAGATCACCTGCTTCACTTGTCAGATCAGGGTTCATATCTTCCATGCAATCAACGGATGCTCACCGCGGCGGATCTGCCCCGATGTAAGGGGAACGGATGTATTCTTTCGTGTAGCATCATGTGCAGCATTGATGAGAGCCTGGAATGTTGCGTCTACATCCAGTGGCCCATCTCCTTCAGACGCGGCAGGACAACCTTGCGGTCCAGTGAGTGCACATCCTGTGACGAGCCCTTTATAGATAGTGTCGATGGACTCGTATTGCGGTGAATCCCAAACCTGTAGACCATTTCCTCAGCGATACAGTGGTGATTGTGCCAAGGTTGCGACATACCGTCGATGTCTCCTGAGTCGCGAAAGTCTCAGGGTTGATGACGCCGTTGATAATCACACGTCCTACACGCTGAGGTGCCAAGGTTAGTTCGTTAGTGTGGACAAAGAGCAACCTATCTGCTCACCTCGGGAAACACTGATATATGATGATCAGTTTCAAGAGTGTGAGCTGGAAGGCTGTAGAGACTCACTGTTCACGAACCAAGCCCCGATGAGCGTGCCGTACGATACTCCGATATAGTTGATTGGGGTGTCCGGGCCATCGAGTGCGTTCGCCATCGACACCATGTCACGCACTGCTGCGGCCGTACCGATGTATCGCAAGAACTTCCCGCTAGGCCCATCGAGACACTTCTGTTCAACCTGTCTGTATTTCTCCTGCATGATCGGAGCTTGAGCCAGGAGTGCTTCGATGTCCGCTGGGTCGGTGAAGTTGCCCGTTTCCTCGATGCCGGTGAGCTCGATTGTGCCATTGAAGAACTCGTTGTACTCTTCAACGCTGTTGAAGCAGAAGACTCCCCCAGGACTATGACAAGTCAGGCGAGGCCATACGGCAGAAACAAAGTGCATATACTGACCTGGTGAGGGAGCCGACGCCCCGCGGATCCCAACTGACGATGTCATAAACACCTCCTGTGATTGACAAGAGGGAATCTCTCGTCGTGTTTTGATTGAGGACTGTTACTCCCGGCCCACCGGGTCCACCTATCCGCAATGCTCAATGAATAACAGATCCCGCGAAACGGAAAATAGCGCTTCAACAGACCTGGATTGTAGAATACCGTCCCGCGTCTCTCCCCTGTGGCATTGACCTTTGCAACGGCAATGCGAGCATTTCCAACATCTGGGTCGTGATAATCGAGGGGTACTGTGAAGTAAGCGCAATCAAGGTGAGGATCGGTCACAACGGAAGGGTCGCATGGGCCCCATTCAAGCTTGGACTCGCGCTGCGACAGGGTCGCTGCTCAGTGAAACAACGAACGGACGGTGGCCAGCAAGGTAAATACTCACAGGATAGGCAGCCAAAATGTGAGTGACAGGGACAGTGAGGAGGGAAGTCAAAAAGGGCCATGTCAGGGAGAACAGCATCATGGCTGGCTGCGGTCGCCTCTCCGTGGGTTCGACCTCGCTATATAGAACCCTAGCAGCGCTGGTGTGTCACACCTTAGGAGCACTTGTCATCGCAGGGAAGGAACATGCCAAGGTGGCTTAGTACGTATAGGCAGTCGCCGCAACTGTAACTTTGGGGTGAACCACTGAAGTCGTGCGCCAACTGTCAGCGAAGACGAGATGACGTTGGATCATATGCAAGGTACAAGTCGGACGCTCAGAACACAGCGCGTAGATGACGTCGGGGCGGCAGATGATGTTACTGTCACAGTCCAGCACCGCATAGACTGCGCCAACTGCCCCGAGGTGGTCAATCAACACTCCGATGGACCGGGGGTGAACGTAACCCTGCACGGACCTTGTCAGGCCCTCCTCTTGAACAGGCCGCTTGCATCAGTGGCTTCATACCCAATCACCCCACTGGCTCCGATCCGACACTGGCTGGAATGCATTGCACAGATATGTTGGCAAAGTCGGCCGCGCCGGTCAGTGTGTATTGAACAGTGACCTCGGGCTGTGTCCCCTGCCAGACTGGTGAAGGGACAGGAAAGATACGTATACTACTACTTGTAATATCAGGCTCTGCTGAGTTAGTGAGAATTGAGCAGAGAGGGAGAATACTGGTAGCGCTTAGTAGGATGAGGTTGGAGTCGGAGGCCCACAGTTGCCACAGTCACATTGACGGCGGTCGGCCCGATTGTCCCGAAAACAACCGCACAGCGACCACGGCCCTTCAAATCTCGAAGTATGTCACTCTCATTACCTGACAGCGTCCATGGGACACAGTAATAGACACCATCGAGCGAATGTCCCTGAATATTATAGGCATAGGTAAATACGGTCTAGCTTACGGCGTCAAAGTCAGTTATCGTACTTGGGGAGATTGGCAAGAACATCGGCAGTGGTTACTCCGTCAAATAGCTCGAAATCGGCATCGACCTCGCATACAGTGTTGTTTTCGGGCACCTATGAGTATACATCAGGATGGAATATTACTCAGACGTCAAGCAGTTTAAACTCACTGTTCCGTTCACCATGTACCCAAAGATTATCGCGTTCATGCAGTTCGAGGTTTCAGCCACCGTCGTGTGCTAATCAGAATCCGTCAGAATTCTTTGCACATGCGTTACCAACCATTTATCTGAACGTATACGTACCCCGAAGCCGTTTAACTGGACCAATACTGCGCTGTCTCCGAGGAGTCCTGCCACGACTTGGGCACCAGCCAGGGTTGTGATGGGGTCATACTGTCAACACGACCTCCTCGTCAGCTAACACTTAGTGGGATTGCGATAGAGTACTCACAATGTTCGAGGCCACTAGGATCTTATTAGCAAGCTTCTTGTTGAATGGACCTTGGTATCTCTCGACCGACCGAACCGGCCAGAAGGAGCATTGGTTCGACAGATCCGGCCAGAGTGCAGAGACTGTATAATCAAACAACAACTATGGAGAGAGCTTTCCTTGATGAGGATAGCGAGTACTCACATAAGTGTGACACGTTCTGCGCACCGGTGATGACTGCGTTGAAGACGTCAGTCATGTTCGTGTGAGGGTTCAGATCGACACTGTCTCCGCAATAAATGGCTGGAGTTGTGTAGGACCTCGTGTCGTTTGCGTGACTCTGTCGTTTCAACCTAAGCATGAATACGGGTCAGACATGAATGGACGGCTCTCTCCAGGGCATAACATACGTGTTCGTCCGTCTGGTTGATGAGATGTTCTGGCCGGACTCTCTTTGGATGATCTTGACGGCTTCGGGATAATCTTCGTTCACAAAATTGGACCAACGTAAGGGTTCGTACATAGCGTTGTATAGCTGCGCTGTAATGGGGGTTCAGATATGATTAGGAGAAGCCGGATCTCTTCTCACTCACAGCGAAGCTGTCCTAACGTGAGCGGAACCGATGGATTCGCTCGTGTGGCGTCGCTCGCGGCCTTGATCAAAGCTTGCACTTTCGCGTCTATCTCGAGAGGACCATTTCCCTCCGACGCAGCTGCACATCCCTTCGGGCCCGTGAGCGCGCAGCCTGTGATGAACGCTTTGTAGATGGTATCGGCGGACACAAGTTGCTGTGCCCAGTGCTAAGTTCCATGTTGCGGATGAGTCTAATCATCAAGGGGACGCGATCAAGGCTGTAAACGTACTGTGGACAGTTCTTGTGTGGCATACATAACAGGATTTACAACGCCGTCAAGGAGCACACGTCCCACACGCTAGCCAATATGTCAACTTAGGTGCGAGGGGAGAAAGGTCCTTCGACGATCTCACCTCGGGGAACACTAGACAACTGGTTAAGTACGAACTCACTGATCATGGAAGACACGAGCACTTACTGTTTACGAACCACGACCCAATCAGTGTGCCATACGACACCCCAGCATAATTGATCGGGGCATCCGGACCATCAAGCGCATCCGCCAATGAAACCATGTCGCGCACCGCTGCAGCCGTACCAAGATACCTCAAGAACTTGCCATTGGAGGAGTGCAGGCACTGTTTTCCGACCTGCTCGTATTTCTTCTCCATGATGGGAGCCTGCGACAAGAGGGCTTGAATTTCGGCAGGATCGGTGAAATTGCCTGTCTCCAAAATGCCGGTCTGTTCTATTGTGCCGTTGAAGAACGCATTGTACTCCTCCACACTGTTGAAGCAGAAGATCTCGCCAGGGCTGTGAGGCGTACAGGTGAGCGGCCCAGGTCCCAACGAGACGTGTTAGTACAATTCATACGCACACTGTCAGGCCTACGCCTCGCGGATCCCAGCTCACGATATCGTAAAATCCTCCCGTGACTAGAAGAAGGGTGTTCTTGTTGTCGACAAGTCCCTGAAGGCCTGAGACTCCTGGTCCCCCTGCAAGATATGTGAGAACATGACTATATGCCCTACTAGGGTGTATCAGCAAACCTGGATTGAAGAAGACCGTTCCACGTCGTTCTCCGGTTGCGTTGGCCTTGATGACGGCTAATCGAGCTTTCCCGACGTTAGGGTTGTGATAGTCGAGGGGGACCTCGAAGGTTGCGCATTCCAGCGGAGTATCATTCACAACCGAGCGGTCACAGGGGCCCCAGTGAACTCGGGAACCTCGCTGAAAACCCTATGAGCGGATGTATTGTGGACAACTCGGGTAACGTACGTGATTGTCCAAAACTGCATGGGCAACTTGAAGGACGAGGAGAAGGGCGAGAAATGGCACAGGTGACAGAGAGAGCATCAGACTCCAAGATGTTGTTTCCCCTAGCTCTCCGATACTTGATAATATATGTAGCTCCCCAACTCACCAGACGCGCACTCGTGCCGAGAGCAGTGTTGATTCACGCGCAATGTTGAGGCGACTCCAAGCCGATTTATCGTAGCGCGTAAGGCGTTGATGCGCTACTACTGGGTCGTGGACGCTCACTGTCCTGTG
Organism: Fomes fomentarius; assembly: GCA_022606135.1. Taxonomy (NCBI): domain Eukaryota; kingdom Fungi; phylum Basidiomycota; class Agaricomycetes; order Polyporales; family Polyporaceae; genus Fomes; species Fomes fomentarius. The sequence continues at coordinate 2,072,563 of JABYQN010000001.1, forward strand.
TAAGTACCTGTCACGGAGCATGCATAGTTGTGGCAGTAACGCTGCGCAGGGGTTATGGGCCTACAGCATTGAAAGACGGGGACTTGAGATGCTATCCGATGACCATGGCGACCACAAACGCACCCAAGCGAGACATAGTAGACACCGTGTTGCTGAGACAGCCGCAGGCAATGGACAGGGAGCCACCATACCAACTACCGTGCGAGCTGACGTAGCAAAAATGCGGTAACATGAACACGAACAATGCACCATTTACTGGCGGTTGAAGTTCGAGGCTGACTTCCAGGTATGCCAAGTGGGAGGCGGCCGGCATATCGTTACGTGACATTTTGCAACTCGAAAGCTCCGAGTCATATCAACGAGCGGCCTCTGCTCCCACGCGGGGAAGCAGTGCAGGATCAATGACAGACGCCCACACAGGCCATTGCGGGCGAAGTCGCCGGGCCGTACTCGTACTACAAATCAGTCCGGTGAGGTGACATGCTGGCCGGTGGTTCCGGCTATGACCTATACACATATTCCGTGCGGTCATCCTGCTACTGGCAGGCAGGGGGGTACAACTCCACATTCTGGAGCATCACGAATCCGCCGACCTCGATCGTTGTAGCGCCTCAAAGGAGTTAACTGGCCGGGCAATATATACTAGTCTGACATGGCCATATGCAGATCGGTGTGCACAGGGGCCAACGTCGGCGTCCATGAATGAGCCCGACGTAGAACACGAGCATCATCTTGACAAGACGTTCACCGCTTGCGAATGTCAGTGCATTTCTCGCGCACATAGTTCAGATGGTCTATAGTAAGTAGGGGTGGCGTCGGGGAATAGAGAAGAGGGATACTTTCCCCGATTGGATGTGGTCACCCTACTTATCTAAACTTGTCTCACCCTTGAGTCTTGACACGGAGCCGACGAGGAGGAAGAACGATGAGCAGAAAAAAACACAGTACCAAGCCTATACAGAAAGACCGGACGGGACGAGTTCGCCACAGCATGAGTGAAGACGCATCAAAGCACCATTTTATAGGTAGGAGGTATGACACGCTTGGCCGGGCACTTTGATTGAAAAGATGACGCATTTAAGGAAAAGAAAGCGGTACATAGAAATAGTGTTAAAAGCAGGAAATGGTGGAGGTCGCGAGAATCGGCGAGCAGAGGGACTCCCGAGACACGACCTAGAAAGAATTGAGAGGTCTTGCTTTCAATTCAGCTCCTCCTGTTGGACATTGACGTTGATTTGCGGTCTAATCGAACGTCGAAACGAACGCCCATGTAAATATGAGAAGTAGACACCTTCAAGTTGAGAGCCATCACTGATCTTTACGACGGTCACTTGTTCATGATAATCAATGTCATGGCGGGCCTGCGCTTCTTCGATATCATGCCTTGACCCCGTTCAGTACGTCTCCAATAGGTGCTCAACCGCAAGACTAGACTCACTTAGAACGTAAATGTTCCAATAACTCAGCCTTGTGGTGCCAGAAGCACGCTCCGCATGGACAACACGTGTACTTCTTCACGCGACGGTAGTGAGGTTCGTTCATTGCTTCAGCGTCCCGTTCGAACTCCCATACCCGCTCTGACACCTCCATGGGCATGATCTTCCAGGTGCACGGACTGTCCGAGTCGATGTGTCGCTCACTGTCCTGATGAAACAACTGTTTCCCGTCATTCGAGGGGCAACATGGATCAATCGTGGAACAGAACCGATACTTACCGCACGTTTGAAATCGAAGATCTCGTACTTTCGACACCGCGGGCGTCCACGTTCTACCTTTTCTGAACATTCATCACACACCACTCGTTTCCGCTGTCGTTCCATGTCGTAGTGCGTGGCGGTATCCGGCCTGAATCCAAGCTTCTGTATGAGAGCATTGGCCTTGGCAGGGTACAGTCGCGTACTGACGCGAACACGGTCCGGGCTCCATGCCACGGGCTGATCCAGTTGACGTCCTAGGTAGCCATTCACCAACGATGTGTAGGAGTCCTTCTGGCCCCGCCCACGGACGTAGGGAACATGGCAACATCGGTGCACGATGACGTCTGGGAATGGCATGAACCGCTCGTGGCAGGATGCGCAGTCGAATGTGTGCACTGCGAGCTGCAGCAGGTCGAAGTCCTTTGACATGTCGGACAGGCTGCGAATTTTGCTCAACTGTGAGAGAAGTTCCTCTCTGCGCTCCTTGTACCATTCCTGCACAGCGTCGGCAACGAACGGTTCTAATTCATCAGCTATGTGCTGCATCGTCAACGACACTGAGTCGGGCTCATCCAAGACCTCCTCGACTATGGGAAGGAGGAGCCAATCTGAGAGTTTGAGCCCGCTCAAGGGAAGCCCATCTACCCTGTAGCTCTTGATCCAATTGGCGGTGCATTGCCGGAGTAGGTCGAACCGGCCTTCCATAACCATCTTGTGCACAGACCGGAGACAAGCCTGCATGCTCTCATCTTCCCCTATGATCGCCTTGTCGAAGATTCATCAAACGGGAAGAACATTGCAAAGAAGGAAGAAGGATGCAAACTGACCTGTCCTAACGGCTCCTTGCAGGACTGATTGCTGCGCGCGGACGGTCGCAGCGGCCGAACGCTGATGGATGTCATGGTGAGCTATAGCGAAACAAGGTTTACACAGTGAAGGAATGAGCTGAATTTATACCACGAGCACTACCTCCCCTCATGAAAGAGGCTTCGGTACCTGTGTATGCGATGTCCAAGGCGCGTGAAACGCGAAGTCTTCCCTAGACATGCAATCGCAGAAATAGTACGATGAACAGAGGAACTCACAAATACAGAGGGGAAAGAATCGGAATCACAATACACGAACATGATGGCTACTTGCCCTTCTTTCCCTTCGCCGCCCTGCCTTTGGCCGTCGCTTTCGCCCCAACACTCGGTTCCCGCTTCGCCTTCCCTTCCACCAAACGCTGTTGTATCTCCTCAAACTCTGCGTCATCGATGTCTGGTGGCGGTGGCACCTCCTTCCTCGACCTCTTCTTTGGCGACGCCTCTAGCACTTCCTCTTCTTCGTCTTCCTCCGACGCTTTCGCGCGCTTCTTCCCCCCTTCTTCTTCTCTGGTTGTGTGTACTTGGCTGCGAGGTTGTCGAAGAAGCTGTCCATGTTCTTGCGCTTTTTCAGGATCAGCGCTTGCAAGGCGGACGTGTCCTCCTCATCATCAGCATGTGTCTGCTTCCCCTTCCCCTTCCCCTTCGACTTGCGCGATCCAAGCTTCCCGCTGCCGTAGAACTCGTCCCAGACACCGAGCTCCTTGGCTAACGCCTCTGCCTCTGCGGCTTCCTTGCCCGCCTGCTTCTTCCGCACCATTTTCGCCTTCTCGTCCTTCGTACTCGACTCCCACTGGGGTAGCGAATGTAGCTCTCCCTTCTTGATGAGGTCGGAGATAGTGACGATGAAACGCGCTTCGTCGTCAAACGTGGAGTGGGGAATGTGGTTCATGATCTCCTCAATGGAGCCGTCGGTTTCGGTGTATGCTTTCTTGAGGTCCTCGACCTCTTCAGCAGAGCCTGTAGATGATGTGAGCCACGAAGTTCCATAATGGACGAACGATGCTCACCTTGATACGCCTTCTTCATGTCATCCAGCTTGCCCGCGGTAACGCGGTCAAACAGCTCCTCAAAGTATGCTTCCCATCCGTCCTCTCCAGGCCCGAAATCTGACCCTTCGTCCGTCTTCCCTGTCAAGTCGTAGCGACTCCGTCTCTTCTCGTCCGAGAGCACCGCATATGCGAATCCAAGTTGTTGGAATTTGAGAGACGCGTCCGCCTTCGCCTTCTCGTCCGCCCCTACATGTTTATCGGGGTGATACTTGAGCGCGAGTTTCCTGTACGCCTTCTTGATGTCGTCTAGATTGGCGTCGGACTTGATACCTAGCACCTCGTAAAGGTCGACGTCCTCGGCGTCGGGGAAGAACTGGGAGATGGGGTCGTGGCGGTCGTCCATGGCTATACCGGTGATGGTTGTGGCGAGGGTGGTGGGAAGTGGCAGGGGCGCGTCTGGTCACACATCACGTGTTGACGCGTTTCATAAATGGGCGGAGCGCCCCGAGGATGCTGTATAATGGGCGCCTCATGCGTTCCTGAGATTCAAATCGCACGAGCAACACACGCCGGACTCGGACCCTTTCAAAATACGCATCAAGCCTCGCCGACATGCTTCCCCATTTCTCTCTCAAAACTATCAGACTTCTTCTTGCTCCCCTGTGCGCTGGCTAGCGGATGCATCCCACACTCCTTTCCGTCCTTGCTCTCTTCGCCGCCTATGCCATCTCCGGTGTCCAGGCTCAGACCCTTGTTAACGGTCAAATATTCACGAATGGGCTCGCCATTGTGGATGCGCCCGCCCCGAACAGGTGCGTCGTACACCACAGTTGAGAATTGGTCGGTCGGAGATGTACGGACGTCTTATATCCTAGTCCCATGCATGCCGGGTCTGTAACCCAAGTCGCTATTGACGTGCGTGACTCATTTGTCGTGCCTTGACATCAAATTGTGAACACACTGCTTGTAGGTTTCCGGCGATGGACACCTCGCCCAGAGTGCATCTAGCCCTGGAAACGACGAGTCCACCCGTTTCGAAAGTCTCGAAATATACCTCGTCTCCTACGAGACGAAGCAAAACATCACCGTATCTTCCGGCCTGGACCTGCTCAACCGTGAGCAGGGCAGCACGGTCAAACACTGGGACTTCAATGTCTCCACGTGCATTCCCGCTGGGAACTATAACGTGAGCGTATCTCCTGAGACTCCAACAATCCCGAGTAGTGAATATGAACATGCATGGCCTACCACAGTTGACCTTCTATGAGGCCTCTCATATCGATGACCAGCCGTATTTCGCCATCACTGCCTACTCGTGCGTCCTGAGCTGGTGAGTTGTGCATCTGCAATAGCTAATGACCTTTGTTCGCGTCAGTGTGACAGTGATGAACGACCACCCGACGGAGGCCTGCACAGATGGAACCAACACTCTCCAGGACTTCCCACAGTTGTCTTCTCCGCCGCCGCAGACTCCATGGCTGGACGGGACGTCCATAGCGACGCAGCCTCTCCCTGCTGCAACAGGCAATGCAGCTACAGTCCCCTCAACCTCGTTCCCATTCGCAGCACTCTCTGCCGTTATTCTGTGTACCCTATCCCCATTGCTCTTGTAGCCGGCGCACACGGATATCAAAGTGCTAGTGGGAGCTAGATGTGTCACTAGAGTCCTTAGTAGATAACATGGTACAAAGGCGATTAGAGCATAAATACGTAGCGCTAGGAATAGTGCAGTTTGCGTGTCAACAACATTCAAGAAGAGTCCGTTGACATCCATTCCGCCCGACACGCGACCCCAACAGCGAACACCTAACGAGACCGGTATGTGCGCCCAACAAGTATGATAGGAGGTATCACAAAACGAGTCCACAGCGAAAGTCATGACGCGTGGCGTGAGAGACGTAGCAAGTGTGCAAAAGACGCGAGGAAGTCCGCGCGTGCCATTCACTCTATTGACACGCGCTGGCCAAGTGAAGCCCCTGCGCCGTATCCCTCCTCCTTCTTTGCGCCTGGGGTACCGGTAGATAAGTAATGACGCTGGAATGCAGGCTCTGAATGGGAATCAATCACCGAATAAGCCATTGTCACTGCGGCTAACAGGCTTGTAGGACTGACCATGAAGCTTGCTCTTAATGAGGCCTTTGTCGAAGTCGGCGAAGCAGCGCAGGCCGATCGCAAAGGTTGCGAAAAGAAGCAGAAAGGCAATAATAGCTAGGACAGATTAGGTCGAGTTTCTCGGAATCATGAGTATATCGACGTACTGAATGTCGTTAGGGTCGACCGTACATTCGCATAGATCTCCCTCGAGCTAGGCTCGTAGAAACGAATGAGTTTGTAGACTGCGAGGAGTCAGCAATAAAGGACGTGTGTATCATTGATCACACTGACTGACTAGAGCATGAAGAACATGTCAGTTCATGCATAGGCTCACTAGGGATCGAGGCATGAACTCACAGTATGACTGGGCGGCCAACATAAGAATGAGCGATACTGTCATGAGCCTGAGAAGAAGTTAGCTTTTGATCCTACGCCCAACTCCTGATATGCTCACCACTTGATCTCGCGCTGTACAGCCAAACCGCAGCCAATGAGCAGAACCAATACAATCGGAATGGCTGCGACCGTCAAGCCAAACTCTGCGGTGCTTGTCGCAAGCACCACGATGAGAAGCTACCCATTCAAATCCGCGATGTCAATGATGAGGAGATGAATGATACGGCAGGGAACAGACCTGCATCGTGACACCGATGAACGCAAAGAAGTCGAACTTCAGTAGACAGATAATGACCTGGTAGTACTGGTACATTGCTGCGCAAGCAGTACTCCGTAAGGCAATGCAACATGTACAATATACAAGTACACTCACTCTTGGCTGCAGGGTTTGCTCCGACGATGTGGAAGATCGCCCAACTGCATGACTCAACACCAGAAAGGCGTAGGCAATAATGACTGGCACTCACCCAAACTCGTAGTACAGCTGACGGACGAACCAGATCATTAAGAGCCATGCTACCGCAATGACGACAGGAGCCACAATCAGGAAAGGAAGAACAGTCTGCCAAAGCGTTCCTGGGCCACCACCATTCTGTAGCAGCAAAGCTGAGCCAGGCGCACTCCATCGAGCCAGATACAAGACACATACGACGTAGTCTTGCGTCCAATTCGCACTAGGCTTTGTGACCAAAGCCGAACGCGTTTCGTGGACTTGCAACGCGGCCATAACAATAAGCGCAGCATGGAAAACTGAAACAGACCCAGTGGCACGTCAAGACGCACACACAAGACCGCCAGAATGGACTAGGGGTACGCACGAAGGATACCAACGAGCTGAATGACATTTCGTAGCCGTAGCGCATCAAAGGCCATGAATATCTCGAAAAGCCTGTGCAACTTAGTAGAAACTCCGCGCAGCATGGGACGAGAACGTACTCGGCAAGGATAAAAAGCGCAAGGTAGCATGGAATAGTCTACGATGGCACGAACACAGAAGATGAGAGAAGGCTTGTGGATATAAAGAAACTAAGAGACGCACCTTGTACCTTGCAGTAGTCAGATCAACATTATCCTCCACCTTGGTGAAAGTGATCGCCACCATGACGATGACGACAATTGCCTCTGTACCAGCCTTCCTTCAGTACTGCTATTATCGTACCGCGGCTTCTGCCTACTCACGGAAGAATACTGCATGCGCAAGCAAGGTTATCACATGATGAGGTTCCAAGAATCCATCTCAGACGCACCTATCCCCATGAATGCCCGTTGGGCTTTCGTACTCAACGCTTCCTTGAAAGGCATCTCGGTGACTGGCCACAACCCAAAATCTAAGACAGAGGTGATACAAGTGCGATCAGGACAGCGAGTCCCGGGAGGAGGTGGGGTGTTCCCGGCCTGGGGAAGTGGCCTAGGGTCGTGTAGGTGAGAAGGAGACGGGGAAGAAACGAGGCGGAGATGCCGCCCGCGTTGTCTGAACAGGACCAAACGCTCGAAGCGCCCGCCATCTCCCCTCTGTACTGGTTTATATAAGCTCATCGCTGCCACAATTTGAATCATGCGATGCGCCCATGTGCGCATGTCCTCCGAGTCCGAGTCCCTTGAGTTCGCACATTTCAACTTCGCATACTTCACTACAAAAACACTTGAAGATCACGGACGAGTCGAGTCGTCCAGCACCGACCGATCCTCCATGTGCGTAGGGTGTGCATCACTGCGAGTAGTACGCTAATTATAGATCATAGGCGGCACACACCACAGGTCCCTGGTCCCCAACTATATTGTCTTGACAATTCTCAAAATTCTACATTCGCTAGGATGCTTGCAGCAACGGCTTCCGCAACCTCTAGCTCTTCCTTCCACAGCGTCTCCACGTTCCGCACCGTCCACCCTCGCCACCCAACGGAGTCACCATCCTTGCCTCCAACCCTTATTCGACGTCGAGCTCGTTCGACGATCTGACTGCATATTGAGTGCAGAATTTGTCTCCACTTCTCTTCGTTTTCGGCTGAGATTCCTTCGTACTGACCGTTTGTAACATCTCGCCATCTGTTCACGGCCGCATGGAACGTTGATCCTTGCGTGGCCGGAACGCTTTCGAGCGCACTAAGAAGGCGAAGCGCGGCTATCAGCCGGTACGACGGATGCGCCGGAGAAGGAGCACTGTGCAAAGTCCAGTCCCTAAGGAAGTTCATACTAATCAATACGGCTGAACAATGCGGAAATAGTGGATCATACCCCCAATAGCCCTTTGCTTCAAGGATCGATTTGAAGCGAGGTCCTAAGGGGCTCTTGGCGACAAGCTCCTCCACGGGATCTTGTACGTCGACTTCTCCTGAGTACTCACCGGCGATGATCGCACCATCTGGTATGCGATTCACGAATCCATACTCAGAGAACAAAAAGCTGTTTGGATGGGCCCCATACTGAAGGTAGAGTTCTTGCCCCGATGAGACACTGGTACTTGAAGGTCCAAAGAAGATGAAGTTCTTTGGTGACTTCTTTGAGATGACAGCCCAGACTTCAGAGTCAATCACGGGGAAGATATGCGTTTGTCCAGGACTGTGATTCGCGAAGTCCAGGATAGGACACAATGCGAAGTTGTCCGGATCAGAGAGTGCAGGACGGATGCGATAGAAGATGCACCGTGTGTTGACTGTAGTAGAGCTGTGAGACCCGGAGCGACCGACAAGAGAACGGAGTAACGACCATTTAGCCAGGCCCAGAGGTAGTCTAAAGCATTGTCAAGACCTTCAGCGTTGCAAGACCCTGAGGTGAGATCCGTTCGCGAGGACGTGTCGACTATGGTCGGCCTTTCGATCTACATGACGTCTTCTCAGTACAAACATCCACAAGCGTATCACATCAGACATACCAATGTACGCGACACGCTCGCCCAGTCTGTCCAGAACCGATCGTGCAACGCATGCAGCCTGCGGTGAGTGCCAGGGGGCAAAGCCTTCAGTATTTGATCTTCCCAATCGTCTTCTCGTCCCATCCTGCGGCGCACCATCCAAGACAGGGGATGACTCGAGGATTCCCTCGGCAATGTGGATATGTAGGGTCCGAATGTAGGATCCAGCGAGTCTGCATCGCCGACAGGTCTGTGAAGCCAGAGGTGCAACGAAACGAGTTGGACGCCGGAAATAGTCTGACCGCGGAGCTGAGGGTAGAGCTTCAACAGAGTCTCCTTTGTTATCAGCGCGGTAGCCGGAACTTTGAACAATGCTGTCGAGGGCTGAACAATGTTGAGTGAGGAAGGTGAACAGTGCATGCCCTCCCACTAACCGGACAGTCCCTGACAGCAAACAACCCTCTCCCAGCACCTACGACCATCTCAACTTCTCTCCCACCTGATCAGTTACGAACAACATACCTGGAACCTCCCTTGCCGTAACATGGAAGGAATCCTCGCCGACATCCATCCCATGTTCCTCGCCGAGCCATCGGAGCAGGCGCTCCCACTGATGCTGCTCCAAGTCGTCCATGAAATCCCAATTGTCGGCACCGCTTAGTACATTCCCACCAATGCGACACTCCGATAAGTAGGCCCCAGAGAGAAGAACGCTGTCCCACAGCAGCAAGCAGGTGACGGAGACGATGTTCACGACGGTGAGAGCACAAGTGACCTCTAATGGGCGATTGATCATAGATAGCACTCGAGATTAGGCCCGGCTCCCCGCAATCGTTCCGCAAACATCGCGCGCACCCCCCCGCTGCCGCCTCCTACACACAAGCATCCTACAGACCGCGACCCGACACCAACTGGCTCCTGCTCGATCGGCATTCTTGACCACAAACCAGCATCAAAGAAAATTCCGACGACGCGAAATGTCTGTCTTCAACGCTTCTCGCCTTCTCGGCAAGACGGTGCTCATAACGGGTGCAAGCGCTGGTATCGGGGCGGTACGTCTCTCTCATTAACGTATTCAAGGCTCGTATTGGCGACTGGTTTGCTGAATGGAACATCTGGTCCCGGTGTAGGCTACTGCATTGTTGTTTGCCAAGGTACGGCGAGGCGCATGTTGCGCAACCGCTCTATTCGCTGATGGCACATCCCATTGAAGGGTGGCTCGAATTTGATTCTCTGCGCTCGCCGTGCAGAGGCTCTCAAGTCGGTAGCTGAGGCATGTGCGAGAGTGCACAAGGAGTCTGGTGTGCAACAAGGCGGCAAGTTCGCCACCATCCAGCTTGATGTCGCGGACAAGAAGCAGGTCGCATCGCTACTCGAGAAGATCCCTCAGGACCTCCGCAGCGTTGATATTCTCGGTGAGCTGTCGCCCTCCTATAGAGTGAAGAAAGAGCAGCTTTTCCTGATGATGCGCTATGTGGTGTGCAGTGAACAACGCCGGATTCGTCCTCGGTGTGGACAAGGTCGGAGATATCGCGGAGACAGACTTGGAGGCCATGTTCCAGGTCAATGTCTTCGGTCTCATCGCAGTGACCCAGCTCTTCATCAAGGGTACATTCCCTTGTACTTCATATAACCCGAAGAGATGTATTAAGGCTGCGCGCCCGTAGACTTCAAGGCACGTAAGACCGGACACATCATCAACATCGGTTCTATTGCAGGTCAGTCCCATGTCGGTCTCATGAGTGTCTGTATCTCGTTCACGCTATTCATTGCATTGTAGGTCGTGAAGCATATGCTGGTGGGAGCATCTACTGTGCGACAAAGTACGCCGTGCGCGCGTTTTCTGAGGCACTCCTCCGTGAGGTGGTCGACTCTCCCATCCGCGTTACCGAGATCCAGCCTGGTACGTTAGAATATCGTGAAAATACACTTCCAGTTGCGACCGTCATTGACTTAACCTCACTTAATTAGGTATGGTTGAGACGGAGTTCTCGGTCGTGCGTTTCCGAGGTGACAAGACCGCTGCCGACAAGGTCTATGACGGCCTTCAACCTTGTAAGTGACTGCATGTACGCTTCGACCACAGAGCTCACTCTCCATGTCCCGTAGTGGTTGCTGAGGATATTGCCGAAGAGATCGTCTGGGCGGCTTCGCGACCGCCTCACGTCAATATCGCGGAGTTGTTCGTCCTTCCTGTCAACCAGGCGAGCCCCACCATCAACTACCGGGGTGGTAAGCTTTAACGGGAGGAGAAGGAATGTTGTGTCATACGTACACGTACATATGTATACAAGATCAAATCAAACTCAACAAGCTGTGTACCACATATAGGTGCTTGTGTGTGACTCCACGGGCGGGCGGGTGCCGACCGAGGACTCACGCGTAACACAAACAGCTTCTACCGAGGTTATGTGGTCAAGAAAACAAGAAGTTCATCATAGCAATGCAATAAGATAGTGATATACATGAGATGCTGGATATATCATTAGTTGTTCTTCTCTGTGGTATGCGATCCAATAGTTCAAGCCTTCGCCCTCTTGGTCTTGTTCCGTGTGCTCTTCGCTGCCGGAGCAAGTGCGGGCGAAGGCGCAGGGGACTGTGCCTCAAGCTGCACATCGTCGTCAAAGACGAACTTCTTCACGACAATGTGTTCTTTAACTAGCCCGCCAACAGGAAGCTCTGCGTTCAACACATTCCCGAGCGTGTCCAGCCGGAGAACCTAACAAACTAGTCAGCATTCAATTCTACTCAACCTCAACGTGCATGAACACAAGAGAGAGCACTGACCTTTGCGGCAGCAGCCAAGCAGCTCTTCTGCGAAGGAACCGCCCTTGTGTCCCACTTCGGCTTCGGCAGCGTATCGTCCAGATACACCGTCGTGTGCAGGCCGCGGTCCCACTTGACCCGCTTTTCCGCCACGCCGTGTGCACCCGGCTGCTTCTCGCTGCCAGCCTCAACAGCCTCATCAAACCTTCCGCGCTTCGCCGGCCGCTCCGGCCGTGGCGGCGTCTCGTAGTCCTCTTCTTCTCCAGGCCCTCGCCGATGCCTGTGAGGGGGCCCCTCCTGCTCGACACTCGCAAAGCTCGCATCACCAGCCTCGCTCGCCCCTTCCGGCCCCTGCTCTCCAGCACCAGCGGCGGCTTCTGCGTCCACGACATCGCTCCCGGCGGACCTGCGCGCTCTTCGTTCCGCGCGCTCCTTCCGTTGCTGCACGCGCTCCTCCTTCTGCTTCTCGAGCGCAGAGCGCACCCGCGACGTGGGGCTCTCCGGGCGAGCGCCCTCCTTCCGGATCACCTCCGTCTCGATCGTCGCCACCTGCTGCTGATTTTTGAGCGTGTGTGTCGACGTGAGCGTCTTCAGTGCAAGGGCTGTCATCCCCGCGAACGGCCCCGCGATCTCAGATGGTAGCGGGCCGCGGCGGCGGGACAGCGGGCGAGAGATCGCTGTCGGGAGCACCGAGCCGAAGACATCGGTTATCGTTCCTGATGGGGCAGCGGTGCGCTTTGAGCGGGTCGACCGGCGGTGGGTTTGAGGTTGGTTTTGACTTCGAGGGTGGGGTTGGATCTGTGACGCTGGCGTTGGTCCGGTAGCAGACTCTGGGGCGGCCTCAATGACAGACACTGGGATCGAGCTTGTTGGCTCGCTGGGAACTTCTGCTGAGGTTGTCGGTGCTGCGGACGGCCCGGGCGGGGGAGTAGCGGGCTGTCGCGTATCCTTCGGTGGTTGTGGTGGCAGATTCACCACCACGGGATGAAGAGCAGGAACGGGCTCCCGGTCAGGGCTTCGCTCCTTCGGGTGTGGCACTTCGACCTCAGTAGCCACGGTGGCGGCGGCAGGTGGGGGCCGTCCCTCAGGTTGCGGTCGTTTCCATCCAACAGCAGAACGGGCTTTGATTGGACCCATTTGTTTGGCTGGCGAGATAGGGATAGCCGACTGGGTCTGGATTTGACTACCAGCAGAAACTACCGTGCGCGATGTGAACGTCGCCCCAGCAGCCGCCCCGGGATTCTTGTTGAACATGCCCGGGACCACCCTTCGCATAATCGTGACAGATTGTCCGCCTGGAGCAGCTGTCCTGGTAGCCGGAGCTTCTAGCTCGCGTTTGCGTTTGACTCCATGCTGCTCTCCACCTTCTGCTGAGGTTGATGACGAAGGGACGACCCGTCGAGGCTTCAGCGACGGTGCGTTGGACTGTCCCTCATCCGAGCTGCTGCCACTTGAGGATCCGACATTCACGATGCGTAAAGGCTGCATATGGCGACGATGGATCAGCGATACAGACGATGGATAACTAAGTGTTCGACATATGAGTGTACCTTGCCTCTAGTGACGGTCTTAGGCTTCGAGGGAGTCGGTAACTTGCTCTGTGCCGCACCTACGGGTTTAGGTCGAGCATAAGGCTTCGCGCCGATACGTGGGATCCTGCTACCAGCAGCAGATGGTTGACGCAAGCTAGAACCAGCTTTCCCTGGACTTGCCAATGTCTGAGCAGCTCCGTTCGCAACTGTGCTAGCCCCAGGAGCGGCTGGGCGGACCGCAGAAGTTCCAAGCTCCTCAGCTTCAGGGATAGTAGGGTGTGAGCGCTGTTGCTGCCTAAGTGGGTACGGCAATGTGGTTCTAGTCCTCATGCTGCTTGTGGAGACCCCATCAGAGGACGCAGGTTTCTGGAAAAATGGCCGACGACCCGGAGCTACGGGGCGAGCACTGGGCTCAGCGGAAGCTCCGCGTTCTCGCCTTGACAGCGTCGAGGGGGGTTCAACGGAAGCGCTCCGTTCTCGAGGCGGTACAGAAGACGAACGGACAGGAGACTGAGAGCGAATAGTAGTGCCCTTTCCCTTACCCTTGTCCACATTCTTCTCAGGGGACGGAGGAGGTACCAGAGCGGCCTCGCTCATCAGTACACGCTTCGCCGGGCTGCGGGCAGGATCGTCAAGAGCAAGCTTCTTGAAGACCGGAGACCCTGGCTGATTCGGTGGCCGCACAGTACCAAACGCGGCGGGAAGCTTCTGCGCGGAGTACGTTCCATCTGCAATGGCTTGCGCGATGGGGACACGTCGCGCCGGTGTGCGGGATCCCTCAGCGAATCTCGAAGGAGAGAAAGGACGCAGAGGGCTCTTGGGCCGCGAGGCATCACCCAGGACGTCGGATTGGCTTACTTTGGGGAATACGAAAGCAGGCATCTGAAGCGGAGGGGTCGCCGGCACGGACATCGCAAGTGCAGCATCAGGATGAGGAACACTGTCGTCTTGCGGCGGTTGAGGTGTGGTGCTCCTGCTGGCGCTATCGCCACTGGGTTTGGGGAGCAACTGCGTGAGAACGGCAGCAGACATCGGAGAGAGTGAACCCAGCTCTCTATGCACGCGAGTGACCTGGGTAAGCCTCCTTGGCGTAATGGGGACACCTATGCTACTACCCTCCCCTTTATCTTCAGGATTGGGCGTAAGCTTGAGCTTGCGCTTGCGCTGCGGGTTTTCCTGCGCGTCATTCGGCTTTTGAACAACCGCAGCACCAGAACCAGCATCTTCGACTCCTTCATGAGCAGATGGAGGCTGCGGCGAGGTGTCAACAATAGTCTGTGGCAAGGAACTCCTACTCTTTCGTGGCCGGGTAGAACGGCGGAGGGGCGGAGTCTGCTGGTCGGGGACCAATGGTTCTTCAGAAGGCATAACTAGGTGAGTGACACCTTCGTCCTCGGGTAGGGCCATGTCAATGAGAGGAGGAGATACAGGCGGGTCTACCTCGAGGGCGAGCGGACAGGTGACCCCCACCTCTTCGTTCGGGGTAGCAGTCGACTCTTTGTCAAGATGAGCGTTCGGCATGATGAGCTCATTGGTTGTTGCAGTTGGGGAGGCTAAGGAGGGACGAGGAGATATAGAGAACAGCTCATCGACAGATTTGGTGACAGGCTGCACAAAGTCAGAATCTGCAACCAGAATGTTCTGAGGCTCTTGGCGACTGTGGTTATCGCCTGGGTCTGTCGCGGGGAAGGAGTCAAACGTTATCAAATCAGGCTGTGAGGTGTTCGCTTGATCGCCTGTATTCCGGGGAGTAGGTGTTGCAGAGCGCAGTTCAAATGGAGAGGAAGCCGCAATAGGTCCCGATAACTCGTCCAGGAGGAAGGACGGTCCAGTGGGAGTACCTATTTCCGTGTCTCGACCCTGCTGTGGGTCTAGCACATCAACGAGTTGGGCATCGTCGCAATCCTGAAAGGTGTGTTGTGGCAGCAGAGGAGGAGTTGGGGGTGGCGAAGGATTACTACACGCGCTCAGAACCCTGCTAGCGAGTATGATGGATGGTTCTGGGGGAGGTGTTTCACGAACTGCAAGGGTACTTATAGTGTGAGCACTCACCATCGGCGATGGAGTCGTCCTCCGGAGTTCCCTCCCTCGTATCTGAGCCTCCTACGGCCCCATCTTCCTCTGGGAATAAGGGCAATGGAACCATGGCAGATGAAAGCCTGGTTGACCGACGGATGGGAGTACGAAATCGGGGAGCACTGGGCGGAAATGCGTACTTCTTCTCGGGAGATTGAAGAGGGCCAAAAAAAATTCTGTCGTCTGCAGGAGCCGGAGAATCGGCAGCCTGGGAAGGAGTTGTGATGGTTGTGAGCGGAGAGTCCATTTGCCACGTATTCAGCGCGACATCGCTTGACATGCTACAGAGAGATCAGACGGTCGACGTAGACTAGAGGATGAAATGCAGGTGTCGCGCGATCGGCAAGTGAGGGACAGACGCAGAAGCGGAGAGTGAGTGTGGAGGAGCGGAACGTTGAAGTCGCGTTTGTGGCACGTGACCGAGTGAGGGCGAAACGATAGTCACGCGTGACAATGAGTGTGACAGGTGCGACTGTTCCTTGTTGAGTAGTCGTTGTGGACTGGAGAGCAAACCCTGAGCCCAGCGGGGCCACGAGAAGCAGAGCACAAGAAGACATTGCGCGATAGGGACCCAAGTACAGCCCGCGAAGACAGGCGTTCCAGTGGCACTCGTCACGGGGCACTGCCATGGGAGGGCGCTAATTAGCACCGGCGGAGTGGTTCTGCCAGCTGTGCACCGTATTAGACGCAGCAAGCGTTCTCATCCACCAACGACTCCGAGGGTCCACGACCACCAGCCTCCCCCCCCCCACCAGCCGCACCGCACCGCACCGCACCGCACGCGTATCCCGAGTGTGCACGTACTTACCCACGCGTCTCTCGTCCGTACTCCCAGGGGATTATCGAGATTTACTGCTCTGGCCCTAAATCAAGCGCCCTCGGTCCTTCGCGTGCTTCCCTCCGATCCGGTCTATAACCAAGCAAGCCCTCCGCCGCTCGTCCTTCGTTCTCTCCCCCGTATCATGCCTCCCCCCACCACCTGTTCGGCCTGCAGGTACCGTCCCTTCCCCGTCCTTCCCCCTACTCAGCCCTCTCTGATTACTCATCTCGCACAGGACGCGCAAAGTGGTCAGTTTCTCCTTCAGCACGTCCTCGCTCCGGTGCGGCGCTGAGCGAGCTGCCTTGTAGCGCTGTGATGGAGCACTCCCAAAGTGCGGGCCTTGTGCAAAGGCGCGTAAGCCGATTGAATGCGAGTACACTACCGCGTCCGCGGTCGCATCCACACCCAAGGGTGAGTACTTGAAGAAGGGTGCCGCCTGTGGGCCTTGTAGGTGCGTCTATCACTGGTATGACTTTCGACCTACGCGTGTTCATTTACTTTGCGTCCGTATTCTTCCTTAATTGCCATTTCCAGACGGAAGAAGAAGGTTGGCTTTGTAACCACTCTGCTGCAATATTCTCGTGCTGAACGTACCGAAGAAATGCGATGCCCGGAGACCATACTGCTCCACCTGCGAAACCGCAGGAAAACAAAAGGACTGCCTTTACGAAGAGTCTGTCGATCGCAGTTACACAGAGGTCCTCGTGCAACATGCCCACGATCTCGAAAGACGTCTTGCTGTGTACGAAAATGCCGGAGGCTTTAGTAAGTTGTTCCTATCTGATTACGGTCGTAAGTAGTCCATATGGCATACCTATATGGCATTTACGAATTCCGCCCTGCCAGCACCAACATCACATGTCGAGCACTCCTTCCCCTCATCTTCCCGGCTCTCAGATGACCCCTTGTGCGGCATACCATTATACAACCTTCCACACGCAATTGAAGAGTTCCTGCATCGCATCAACAACCCTTCGCCTACGGCTGACTTACGCGCATTCTCTGGTATGCATTTTCCGCAGGGCCCCGAGGAGTTGTGCGTATTGTAATTGAGCCTCGAGATATATTAAGATTGACATCCTTCTGCAGCCGTACAACTTTCTTGAATCATGCCCGACAATTCGGATGTATGTTGTCCCCTGCGAAGATGCAAGCAATTCTGACCGGGGACACATCTGGCCGTATCGTCCACCCGGCTTTCACCTTTATCGCGCAGCTACATGGGTGCCTGTTGTGGCAGGTTGAACGCCATACATCATCGTTGTACGATGGCATCGAACAGGAGCAGCTACAGCTTCTCTTTGGCGCCCTGGAAACTATCGATCCGGTGTCCGAGATACAGGTCCGGTACATCCTCGCTTGCTACTACCTGATGAAGCAGCAGATGGGGGACGGCGAAGCGCAGCTGGTCATGGCCGCCGAAACCGTGTATCGTAACAAAATCACTTTCCCGGTGCCCCCGGTGCCCCTGTCGCAGTATGACTCGCTCATACAAGAAGCTACAGAAGAACAGACGGAAATAATCAACGCACTCGCGCATTTGATGTACCTCGACCGTTGTTCAGCATTCATCTTCCGCGTATCCATGCGATTGGACAAGAGCTTCGACGAGACGTTCAAGGCGGTGGCAGTGAGCAACTTCGTTTATCGACAATCTTGTTACGGCCTCGCATTAACCACCGTTCCCCAATCTGTGTTTCAGGATTTTTACCCCCTGCTCTCCAAGACGAACTTGACTTACCTGCGCACACGAAGCCTCCTTCTCTTCATGCGCACAACGGAGCTCGCTTCCCAATGGGGAGCAATGGGTTCCATGCCGTTTAATCCCGCTCGTCCCGCCTGGTTCGACGCGTACTGGCCTCTCCTCCAAGAGGTTACCAATCATGCAGCGAACCTAGACACCGAGATGCTCAAGATGTCCATGTACCAGGAGGAGCACCACCACACCGTTGCCCTCAAATTCTGCCTCGTCGTCGCCCTTTCCGGTAAGGCACACTTGCACTGGCTCATGCACCACAGTAGCCCGGAAAGTGCTCAGCGCGCTCTGGACGTCGTCATGGAGGTTGTGGGAATCACGAGGACGTTCAAGGATCCAGAGTTCATCCTGCTCGATCCGCTCCTTGGGGTAAGTGCCACTCTCTAGGATGTGATACGTCAGCAGACAAATGGATCCGCTGAAACGGATTGCGCCCCGCAGATTTGTTGGTCTACGGTGGCCCAGATAGTCATGGAAGCAATGAAGGGCTCTTCCATGCCTCTCAACAAAGGAGAAATTCATTGGTCATCAGCGCTGCAGACAATCGACACCAGCGCGAAAAAGCTCGGATACGATATTCCATTCATGGGTCAGTCTGTCCTCCTGGCTCAAGATTCTAAATTCCGAGATACTCACGGCGAGCGCCATGTAGACGAATCCCTGCAGGTCATCTCGCACGTCATCAACACAGTGGATGTGGCAGGTTGAGCACCCGTTATATTGTGTCTTTGCTTCCATGTCTGTCTGGAAGGATCGCAAGGCTCTGTTTCCCATTGTACATGTACGCCCGACCGCGTTGTCTCGTGCTCTGATTGTTTGTCATTGTTATCCATTCGCTTTGTTTAGTCATGATATCTCATCTCTGCGTAGTACTTCCCATGATTGCGTTCAGATTGTTATTCCTACTTGATATCAAGTGTTGAATATTGCTTGTACGTCCGATACTACATAGCTCAAATCCCTTCCGACTACTTACCGCGCGCAAATTTGACGTCTAGTCCCTAGCGTTCTATCTCCAGGGTAGATATACGAGGCAGAGGATCGAGCCCGACGTCCCGCCCGACGTCTCGTGCCGTCCTGATTGTCTGCGCCTCAGGCGTATACTCGACAGCTATGCGCAGACTTGCTCTCTCCGGACCCAGGTACATGATGATGTGTGGTTTGGCCGCACTCTCCACGCGCTGCGTCAAATTCTTCCACCACATGGCGTCCGCGTTAACTCGTAACACGTCCCACTGAAGCGCCCAAATGTTCGACGGATTACGGCGAGTAAGGACAGGTGCGGCGAAGGAGCGACGCGAATGACGATAGAGTGATGCGGGGGGTCTCTCTGTCGTAACACGAAGTCGGAGGGAACGGAGGGAGTGAGCTGAGAGGTGTTATTGGACAGCTCGTTGAAGGAACATGCGAGGGCATCGGATATCCGGAGCCTGCGGCTGCATCACGGGGCCTATCGTGCAGGCCGGCTGTCAAACGCCCTTCGACGACGATACGAACTCTCGGTGTCGCTGACTGCACTTGAAGTAATAGAGGGACCTCATTCGCGCTACAGCTTGCGCTCCATGGCTCCATGGTATGGACAACAAGCCGCAAGACGAGTCCCCTATGAAATATCATGAGCATTATCTTCTCAGTGTACCGTACTAACAGTGCCTCTACATGAGAGGAATAGGACAAGACGACGTTTCTTTTTTCACCCGCACAGGAGACCATGGTTCTGCCTTGATGCTATAACCTGATGTCGCGGGGGACTTTGTGATATAGTCTTTCGAGCTCAAATGTATCTGTATAGGGGTTATACACTAAGCCTTTTACACGAACAAGGACGTCATGGTGTGCTTACCTCGATGACAGATTCTTCATCATCATCCTCGCTCTTGAGAATCACGTTTCCCTCTGGATATTCACGCTTGAACACCTTCTCATCTTTACTGACTGGCTCATCGATCCTAGCCTCTGTTGGCTCCATCTTGACTTCTCCTTCCGTCTTGGCAAGGTAGTTGTTCTTAGAACTGAGACGAACCTAGGGCGAATGTCAGAATGTTCGAGCAGCACACTAGGCGTATCTTCACCTCTGTGATGGGTTCTCGCTTCACGGCGATCTCTGCAGGACTGAATTCCCTCTTGACTGACGGTGCCCTCTTGGCTGACGGTTCTCTCTTGATGGACATTTCTCTCTTGATTGGCGGTTCTCTCTTGACTCGGACGTCGTGATGACTTGCACTTGAACCTGGCATTGCGTAGTTGTTCGCCGAAGAGAGATGTATCTATCACAAGTTGAGTAGCCTACCGTACAAGATTCGGTTCCGCCTTACCTCCACGACGTTCTCCTTGTTGTCCTCCTGCGTTATCGGCTCCTGCTCGGCTGACGTTTCTCTCTTCACACGAGTAACGACGTGATCTGCATTTGACTCGGGCAGAGCGTAGTTGTTGGCTGAAGAAAGGTGGACCTAGGATATGGTGAGTTTTTGGGATATAGGAAGAGCACAAAAGGGGTGACGTACTTCCACTATGTTCTCCTTGGAATCCTCTTCTTGCATCAGGGACGGTATCTCTTCGTCCATAGGAACCTCCTCCGTAGGAATAAATGCACCACGATCCTCGTCTTCCATCCTCACCTCATTATGATCAGCGATGTCATATTCAGTTTCGGCACGTTGACGTTTGGACACCGAGGATGTACCGTCGCCTGGCGCGTGTTGGCGGGAACTTGATTTGCGCTTCTTGCGGCTAGAGGATGAGATAGAAGATTTCGAGCTACGTCCTGGTATGATTCCATTGGCCTGTAGATACTCTGGCCAGATGTGTCACTTGAGTTGTCCGGCATGAGTTGCTGGACAGCAGACAGCGCACCTCTTGGCCTGTAGAGGAAGCGGAACACCACATACGGTTTGTCGTCGATCAACAGTGGTCGCAAAATGGTAGATCTCGCCTTAATCTCTTTCTTCTGTCCCAGACTGTGTCACATGCATGTGAACAATTGATAGAGCCCTAAAAGCAGAACACGCACGATACACAATGGTTTGGGCCACGCCCCTTCTTACTTCGCTCGTGAACGGTCACGGGGCTCGGTTTCGTGGATGTCTTCGGAACGAATGGCACTGATATGAAGTCGCGAACACGCCGTAATCTGACCTCAATTGTCCCTAAGTCCTCACTATACGCGGAGGGCATGATTTCGTCTTCTGTGTGTGTATAAGGGTCGACTCTATCATGCGAGGACTGAGTTGGACGAGACCATACCAGTAGTGTTGAGAGGGGCAAATTGGTATGGATAGTGTGCATCAGTTGCAATGCGGAGCCCGCCATTCGATGTTGTCGACGACTGCTTCGTATGAGATAGCACACCCATTCGTCGCCCGTCCATCCTAATCTCAACCGACAAGTGGGATGGGGGCTTGGAGTCGACCCAGTGCACCTTGAACTCCTTTCCGACGCGTGAGTCGAGGCATCGAGGGGGATAAGGCGCACGCACCTTTTCTGCCTCGCTCGCGACGTAACACGAGATGACCCTGTCATTTTCCACCTTCGTCTTGTACACCTCGAGCTCTTCACCGTCGCAGGAGATATAGGCGCCGTAGCCTCGGTGACGCAAGGGCATGCTGGACGATATGCAAGCGTGGCTGAATATTCGCAATGAATAAGATCGCACGAAGCTGGTCAATGAGGTCAAGTTGTGGTCGGGACGCGTCCGAGTCGTCACCCGACTCCCCGAGTCCGACGCGTCGACGTGCACGTGCACGTGACCGAGAGTCCCGATCCGATCTCAGCCACATTTGTGTGAGCGCCGTCAGCCCAGGATGCTGGACCTGGTCTACCTTGTACTATCACCTGCGATCCGTACTCAGTCTCGTACAGGAGGAGGCCTCGATGGCAACACATGAGCAGCTGAATGCCTTTATTGCGAGGCAGCATGCACTACTCGACAAGGAACGCGATGCCGAGATCGAGCGGACCTCCTTACTGCTGTCCAATTGCCCGCCAAAGCTCCTTGAGCAAAAGGGTTTGTGCCTCGCTGGACTCGGGGTATCGTCGGTTGGGGTCGGGCTGGGTGGGAAGACGTAGGTCAAGATATTGAAAAGGACGGTAGCCGTCATGATTCTGATCACATGTTGTCTATCTGCAGTCTTGTCGAGCTTGAACGACCCGCTGCATACCATACCAGCCCACTGTTTCCACCGCATACACTGAGGTATGCTCCTTCTCTCACCTATTTTGGTTATCGAAAACATGTCATAGACCAGGTGATCTCGCACGAATCGAAGAACATACCGCTAGTACGTCCGTGCAGAAGAAGACTGCTAAAGCCAAGAACACTGGGAAAGCCGAAAAGGCAAAGTTGAATGGCGTTGAAGGTGTTGTCTACAAGGTAAAGGAAGCTTTCAAGCATACTTCAAGCATATGCAGAAGTAGAGCTCTCACCTTCGTGCAGGTTACAGACACAAAGATCGTAGTCGCAGTAGATCCTCCAGACACTAGTGGAGAGGATCTTGATCTCCCCGATCGATGTAGGGTGGTCAAGCTCGCCAATAGTGTAACATATGATAGGTAACTCATAATTTACATGCTTTTATCTATGACTGACATACACATAGGATGGATAAAGCGCTAAACCAGCTGGAGAAGATACTTCTGCCAAATTCTGAAGTCGTAAGACAATGCTTCCGCGGACTTGCATCCTGCTCGTGCTGAAAGCCTGGAATGTTAATGACAGAAAGAAGACAAGTTTCTACCGAAGCTGACGCCCTTGGTACGGGTCTTGATGAGCATGGCCTCGCCATCCGAAAAGTTATCGGCCAAAGAACTCCCATTCTTCGACCAGTCGCTCAATCTGAGTCAGCAAGAAGCGATCCGTTTTGCACTCGAATCTCCGGAGGTAGCCTGCATACACGGGCCGCCGGGTAAACTTCTATCCTCCTCTGTGATGTCCAATCTGCGCTCATGTATGTTGCCTCCGGCTCCAAGGTACTGGAAAGACCCATACTCTGATAGAGCTCATCCGTCAACTCACCACTGTCACTCCGGCAAATTCCAAGCCTCTCAGACTACTAGTCTGCGGTGCGTCCAATCTGTCCGTTGACAACATCATGGAGAGACTGTTAGCACTCCCCGCTTCAACAAATGGTTCGAAACTCAAGGTGACGCGAGTTGGTCATCCTGCTCGTGTCATGGCACACGAGGATGTTATAGACGCCACTCTCGAGGTGCAAGCTAGCCGTAGCGATCAGGTAAGATCTAGGTTTTGTCTCTAGCGAAACGACTGAGTGACACTGACGACGGTCGGTAGGCAATTCTGGCGAAAGACGTGAAGAACGAGCTGGAGGCCGCTCTTGATTTACTCTCAGGTAAGGGCAAGGGCGCAAAGGGCAAGGGTCCCAGGGGGTTGGAACGGAAGAAAATGTGGGAAGAGGTTCGGGCACTGCGCAAGGAGTATGTCCGCATAGCCTAGTTTCACTGTGCTTGATGCTCACATGATGTGCGTGTAGGTATCGACAGCGAGAGGGTAGCGTCGTTGAGAGCGTGTTGAACGAATCCCAGGTCGTCCTCGCCACTTGCCATTCCTCAGGCGGAAGACAAGTACGGTCGCAGAACTTCGACGTTGTCATCATTGACGAGGCGACTCAGGCTTTGGAGGCGGTGAGTCCGATCATTCACATCTGACCCCTGTGGACACAGATGTCTAATGTCCGCGTTCGCCAGGTCTGCTGGATTCCCATATTCAAAGCGCAGAAACTGATCCTGGCCGGTGATCCGATGCAGCTACCTCCCACAATCATCTCCGTGGACGGAAAAGCGAAGAAGGAGAAAGTAAAATCCACTCCTAGCCAAGCCTCGTCTACAAAGAAGGCTGGTGCAGGGAAGAGTGCGCAGTCGAAAGCGTCAGAGAAGCCACCAGCCAAAGAGGAATCCGATGAGGAGTCCAACAACGAAGAGCACTCTGAGTCCAGCGACAACGAAGACAATTCTGGGCTCACACTCGATCCAGACAAGCCGCTCAAGTCCCCGCCCAAAGACCCACGCAAAGCTAGTACTAAGCCTGTCCTCCGCCCTCCTCGCTCACTAGAGACGACGCTCTTCGAGCGCCTGGAGAAGATGTACGGCCCCGGCATCAAACGTATGCTCACCGTGCAATACCGGTGCGTAGCTTCCCTCGTTCCCTCACGTCTATATACGCACTCACGAATGTTGCAACTGCAGGATGCATGCGCAGATCGCTGCGTTCCCATCTAAAGTCATGTACCACTCTAAGCTCAACAATCACTCGTCCGTCGAGGCGCATCTCCTGCGCGACCTGCCAAATGCGAAGGCGGACTCTGAAGATGACGAGAAGGAGATCCTGGGCACGCCTGTTGTGTTCTACGATACGGCGGGTTGCGAATACTTCGAACGACTTGAGGGCGACGGCGACGAGGGCAGCAGGTGTAATGAGAACGAAGCGTCTGTGGTGAAGATGTGGGTCGAACAACTGGTGAGTGTGCCGTGCGGATACTCCGAGCTTATTATCAGCAAACCCACGCGTGTTTTGCCTAACGACAGACCGGCGCAGGCGTACTCCCGTCTCAGATTGCGGTTATCACCCCGTGTGTATCGCGCTATCGAAAGCGGTCTCTATTGATCAGCTCACCACAATTTCGCAGGTACCAAGCGCAAGTCACACTGCTGACTTCTCTCTTGCGTCCGGTGTATGGATCTGAACTTGAGATCGGTACTGTGGATGGCATGCAAGGCCGAGAGAAGGAGGCGGTCGTCATCAGTCTTGTCCGGAGCAACGACAAGAGAGAAGTAGGCTTCCTAAAGGACAAACGTAGGCTAAACGGTGCGTCGTACTTCACCCTGTTCCCGTGCGATTCATCCTGATCTCTCCGTAGTCGCTATGACTCGTGCGAGAAGACATTTGGTGGGTGCATACTGGCACTTGAGGTGACCTTGGGCGCTGACTGATAACATACAGTGCATCGTCGGAGATTCTTCGACAGTTCAGCATGGCAGTCCGTTCTTGAAGAAGTGGATGGCGTGGCTAGAAGCGAACGCGGATGTAAGGTATGCCGGACTCGATTGAGAGCTCTACACAGACGTCAAAAGGATTGCTTAGCGGCGAGAAATGCCGTCGCCCGGGGCGTGTGTCGATACCTGTATAATCAGATCAAGGTAACCTGTACAATACACGGAACGTGCTGCAGTATCTAGCAACTCCGACGGATTAAACTGCTACACGACATGTATCCGAGACGTATAATCAATGCTATACAGCTACACTTCAGGCCATGATGTCCGAGAGATCACCGAATCGAGCCGCTCCTTCTCGAGCGACTTCATAGGTCGCCACTCGCATCTCGAGTCACGCTCCCCGCTCGTCGTCGTGAAGTGATAGGGGATTCCTCCGCTCCCGTGGCCTCTGCACTGAGGAGACCAGCTTCCTCTTCGTTGTGGGTCCGTAATGGTCGACTGCCGCGCAGACCCCCCTTGGGACGGTAGAGGTACACTTGGGTGACGATGGTGACGTCGAACATGAGTGTGCCTCCGCTGCCGAGGAGATATCTAGAGGGAAGTCTCAGCGACCTTGGCGATACCACGCAGGATTTGCACAAGTGTACGCACGGTATGCTCTCGCGGATGAATGCCGACGCTTCCGGCTCGGGAAGTTGCAGATTAGGAGAGGAGAGGATCGATGCGACGTAGAAAAAGTTGCCGAGGAATGCGAAGATGAATAGATACACCGAAAGACCCTGGAAGAATGCATCAACGTCTGTACACTGTCTCGCTGACGTCGTAGTACCCACCTCTACGGACTTTCTAACATACTGGATGAAACATGATGAGTGTGAAGACTACAAGGGAATGGCTCGTGTGAAAAAACATACGTTCTTCCAGATCTGCGGTAACCGTGAAGTAAGATATAGAGTTGTGCAGATCCAAGCTGATATTCGACCGATGATGTGCTCCATGGTTGGACTCGGTTCGGGGGGCTGGCTGGACGTGTCCCTAGTGGAATGAGCGAACTTGAGTACCACAGGCTCTCCCACAAGCTGCGCTGAGAGGATAGGGTCTACCAGCGTGTCGAGGGTTGACTCGGCGACGAATGGTGCTGGGATATCTATGGGCTCGAGAATCCTCCCTGTTCTCCCCACAACAGCCGTAGACAACGGGCGTCTGCCTCCTCCAACAAGAGTGCCGACTCCGAACAAAGCCCAGACTCCCAAAAATACCATCGTCGCGCCCTTGCGGCTTGCCCGAGAACCACGTCTCGTCGAATTCGCGCTTAACCATTCATGTTCTTCCTCAGCAAGGTCCGCTGCCCGAACTGGAGGACGTCCTCGCGTCAATGACTCAACGCCGTCCAGCGATGCCGTCATTTGCAAGACGTTGGGCACACGACTTGACTGGCGACTCCTCCTAGTGCTCGTTTCGCGACTTGGATACAGATCATGGCTCAAAGCAACCTGCTTGCGCCGCGCGGAGGGCGCGCGCTCCGAATGAAAGCTCTCTGCGAGACGGGCGAGTGCATCCTCAGAAACATCTTCGTCGTCGTCGTACGCTGTGGGGCGGGGCTCGGTGGAATGGGGGCGGCCGTGCCAACGGGCCTGCTCTTCCTGCTGTGCGGCAAGCGCGGCAACTGCAGCTACGTTGGCGGCAACGTTTGACAAGGCGCGATAGTGTGGCGCGCTGGCGGTGCGGTCGAGAGACTGTCGACGGGTAGAGATGGTGCCAGTCGCGGTTCGCTCACGGCTGTGGAGGTATCCTGACCGCGTTGTCTTCTCAGAGCGAGAGGCGTAATAGAAGTACTGGCTGAGGAGGGTGAAGTCGACGAAGCAGAAGTATGTCGCGAGATATGTCTGCGTATCTACTGAGACGTGCGTGTGTTGTCTGACTGGACAGGACTCACTTGGAAGGGTAGCTGGTGCGTCAGGATACATCCCACGAGGTTGGTAGTATCCCCTGGAGTGAAGATGGGAAGTCAGAGAGGCGTACGATGGACATAGGTGACGCGACGTATGGCGCGATAGCGGTATGATATCGCGAGGGCGGAACACTGACCGAGGAGCCAGTTCATCAAGAACGGCAGGGCGAGGCCCTCAACAGATTGGTTTCGCACATTCTCAAGGACCTGTCTGTGCTCAACAACAGTTAGTCGGCCGTTGGGCCGCTTCACGCATTCTGCACAGAACGCGGGGTCAGAAGCCGCAACTCACGGGAACTGGGCCCCGAGCCAGCACGCGATAGAAATGTAGCCTAGGAGGTCGCTGAAACTTGCGCTGAGCATGGGCACAGTTGCATAGACCGTCGAACAATGAGCTCGAGGACGGAGAGGATAAGGTCTAGAGAGGTGAGAACTCAGAGAAGAGTCGACTCAGAGCGCGGTCTACCCCATCTTAGCGCCCTGTCCCGCCGTGCCGCCTCCCTCTCTCTCCCGACCACTACCATTTCGGGCCTCGACGTCCTCCTCTACCCTACCACGCTCCTTTGCAGCACGCGAGGTTTTCCAGCAGCATTCACGAACATACTGTCGCAAGTAACGCACAATATCTGTTCCCTGTATTCCACCAGCGACGGCTTGGCAGTGGGTCCAGTGCCAAACAAGAAGAGCCCGTTCTCACAAAGGCCGCGCCTTCTGACATCTTTCTACACCTACACGGTCTTGTTCTTGCAACCTCATGTCTCACAAGGCTGGACCCTTGAGATTGCTTGACCCCGCACCGGAAGAGCTGGTGAGCCGGTCCTTCTCGATGGCGCGGTTCATCCAATGACCATTGGAAACATCATGCCCACAGCGTGCGCTCGTTCTTGATTACCTCGTACATAACTGCCACACATCCACGACACATGCCTTTGTGAAGGAGAGCGGAATGAACGATGTCGATGAGGACGGAGACGAAATGATGACCTCCCCAGCAAAGGAAAGGCCGGAGGACCTTGACAATCTCGAGGAGCGGTTGGCCATGGGCGAGCATCGCAGAGGTTCGTGGCCGTCGTGTTGTTCTGCCGTGTGCACTGACGATAACTCTCCCAGAGATACGAATGTCTATTTTAACCGGTAGGATTGATGAAGCCACTGCTCTCCTCAACAAGCATTTCCCCTCCGTACTCTCCGATACCATCGAGGACGTGGACGCCTCATCATCATCGGGGAAGCTCGAGTATCTCCCCTCGACCTCGGTGAATCCAGCGCATCTTGCTCTCAATCTCCGCATACAAGCATTCGTCGAAGCTGCAAGGACCATACCCCTACTCTACTATCCTCCAGGTTCGAAGACACCACTATCGCACCCACCTCTATTGTCCGCCGCCGCGAATCACGTTAGCCCGGACGGAGACGAAGACGAGGAGATGTTAGGGCCTGAAGACTCCGAAGAGGCGAACATCCAGCTACTGCTTCGCGCTCAAAGCCTCTACTCTGAGGCCAATCAGCTTCCTCGTCCCGAAGATCGTGCACGATATCTGCACGAGCTAGGGCAAGTTGGCGGTCTCCTTGCTTACCCCGTCCCCGAGCGCAGCCCGCTCGCAGCATACATGACCCAGCAGCGGCGCGAAGGCGTCGCAGACCAAATCGACGGCGCCATCCTTTGTAAGTGTCCTGTCATTGCTTTCTGTCATCTATCAGATACTTGCCGCCTGCCAATCGTCCTCACGAACGCGCGTAGATCGAGCAAAGCGGCCGCCAATATCACGCATCGAGCTCTACACGCGATATACGGCTACAGTCTGGGGCATGTTGCACGAAAAGGAGGTCAAAGTACCATCGCGTGGCACATGGCCTCCATGCGTGTCCCTGCCACCAACGACGAGTCGTTCCCAAGAGTTGAAGCCTGCTCTCCACAAGGCCTCTGGAAGCTTAGAGAACACCATATCTGCTGCGAAGAAGCCGGCCGCAGAGAAAGAAACGGAAGAGGTACGTGTATTGGTCTTACGTGAGATATGTTCACTAGGTAAACTCGCGTTCAGGTTCTGCCCCCGTTTGATCTACACCTCTTCGTCGAGGCGCAGGAACGCCGATAATACTCCCCGCGTTCGCCTGCAACAGCACTTCTGGTATGGTAACCATGTCGTACCGCCTTGTTGGTCTAGGGTCCGATGGAAGCTCTGTATGTATTGTATATGTTGTATAACAAGCACGGATGGACCCTTAAGCAGGCATGCATCGAAAACCACTCCTAAGAACGCCTAAGACAAACAGCCTGAGTTTTGGCACACGACCAACAGATTTCATTCCGACAGTCGAAGACTCTTCATCATTCCCTTTACAGCACTCAGTCTGGTATCGTATGTCCGTTCGTTAACGCCGATGACCACTACCTCCTCTTCCATACGACCTCGATTCACTCGTGCAACGATCGACTCCGGTACGGAGCACTCCCGCAAGCCCAGGACCTGTAGCCTCGCCCACTTCTCCCACTCGATCCTATCAATGATGTTCTCCGACACCGAGCGCCCCTGCTTATTAGGCAGGTCGTTCAGCCATGGGTTGTACGAGAGGTCGAGGACCTCCAACAACGGACAGATGCGCGGCAGACGATGTACCTGTGCCGGGGCCGGCAGCGCAAGCAGCGCAAGACGCGTGATGGTCGGAGGGAACACAAAGAGCATCGGGGTCGAGACACTCGCATTGAGGACGACGAGCGTGTGTAGGGGTGGAGATGCATCCTGCGAATAGGAAGAGGCGGCGTCCCAGGTGTCCTCCTCTCCTGCCTCTTCTCCCGCGTCCCGCTGCAGGGCATCGTTGCTGCTTTCGCCGGGAGTGGACGATGCCGCTCCCTCAGTCTGATCCTCTCCATCCTCATCTCCGTTGTCGCTCCCTCGATGCGGAGGTAGAGTCGGCAATGAACTCACCAGAGCGTCCCTCTGCAGCATCGCCTGAGGCCCCACGACGATGAGCTCTCCGTTGATAAGACCTTCCGGCCCGCATAACGAGTATAGCTTGCTCGTAGGGAGGGGATCGTGCACCGCGGTGTACCTCAACACGTCCCGGTAGAGGTGTGGTGGAAGGAAAGGCAGGAGCTCGTCCTGGAAATCCCTAGGATCAGGGAACTCCGCAAGAATTACTTTCAGGCATATCTGCGCGAGCGGTGGGACCAGAGTTTCGGAGGGCCGCTGTGCGCCCTGTGTCGCAGTCGCAGAAGGTCGGCCCGGACCCTCCATTTCGGTGGGCACTCTGAGGACTGGGACGTCGCTCGAGCCGAAGCTCCAGGGAATGTATGAGAATACGAGCGATAGAGCCTCTCGACGGAACGCGATGGTCATCCTGTTCTGGACAGGATCGCGTCTGAAAAGCCCACTCCAGCTCTTTGGGACCGGGGGGCCTGGCACAGGACCTCGAGGATAGCCATGCTGCAGCTCGCCTTCATGTATGACGGGTAAGGGTACACGTTTTTCCTCTTCCTCGTGCAAGCGGTCTCCAGAAGATGCATCAGCATACTTGTAGATATCGGAGAAGGGGAGCGAGGGGTCGTTGTACGTCCGGGAAGCTATCGCCGCGAGATGCGCCTTCGAGCGGCGTATGTTCTGTGAGTGTCTGAACTGCTCACCCCTGCAACAACAGAGTTAGGTCGGAGCAAGAGGTCCAAGGATGTATGAGATGAGGGAGGACGCTTACCGCAAAGTATGGAGCAGACTATTCACCTCTCGTGAGGCGAATACTGGCTGGTTATTGAGATCTTTTCGTGTCTGACTCATGGCGATCGACGACTATCGCAAGCAACGGCGCGTTGTACAGTGAATCATAGTTTGTTAGTCGAAAGTGAGGGGGAGTCATGATGGTGGCCAGTGGAGAAGCACGAGCAGTAGTACTCCATCACATTTACAAAGCGCCGTGTCCTCATGTGACCAATCATTACTGACTGGGAAGGATCAACACATCTGCAACAACGGCGTTCTCTCTTCGCATGGTGTATTTGTAACAATTACGCGCAAGCATCGAACGAACCAGGGTCACACGGCATACGGAGACTGACATTATACAGTTTTCGACGATTGAGATGGACATAGTGGCATACAGGATAGGCGGTGGTAGTCATCGTAGTAACAAAGCATGCCAATCATACTCCCCTCATATATGCTCACCTGTGACACTCCCAAGACAGGCAGCAACCCCCGAGGATCACCTCAGTTCATCTGACGGATGAGCCCGTTGATGTTCGTCTCCCGGTTCCCGAAGTCACCACCCTGGACAAAGTGCTTGAACTTGCGTGTCCTCCAGCCACCGTTGGGGTTAGAGAGCTTGAAAGGCCAGAGGAAGTTCGACGCCTGATATGACTGTGAGACTGAGCTGCAACACCACGGATTCGTTGTACACACCTGCTTGAAGTTGGGGCCAGCGGTGAAGATCTCGTGCACGAGATCCTCGACCGAGAGGATGTCGAACTTGCCGAGTGCCTCCTCGATCACGGCGTTGTTCGAGAGAGGGATGCGCTGCTTGTTGACCTTGCCGTAACCACGCTTGTAAATGAGCTCGCGCACGGACTTCAAGTTGGGCTCGCTGCACGACAAAAATCAGGGAGGACATATGATTAGGAAACATTGAACGTACCCATAGGTGACATAGGGCTCGATAAGACGGAGCATCTGCTCGGTAGCCTTTGTCACCTTGACAAATACACCATTGTTAATTTGGAGGAGACGAAGGAGCTGAAGGATTTTGCGGGGCTTGGGAGCGATGTTGTTGATACTGTGGCATCTTGAGGATCTCTTCGAGCCTTTGGAATGTACAATTACTCACCCACGGATACGGATGACGAAGTACACCTTCGCTTGCGCAGGTACGTAGAAATCACTAGCAGCCCGTGCAGCGCGTTTCAAGCGGATCTCCTCCTTCTCCTGGCTCAGGTACTCCTTCACGTAGGACTCCGCACGCTTGAAGATGACCTTGCGCTTGGCCTTTGCAGCCTACATCGTCCCAAGGTTAGTAAGAGATGTCGGCGATCATTCATTGAAGGAGAAGGATCAGTCCCGAAAGATGGTATGTTTCCGGCAACATGGTGAAAACTAGCCAAGAGTAGTGGTATGCATCATGAAATGGAGAAAAGAGAAGATGCCATGACCTAATGTTATGTGTACGCACCTTTCGCGCAGCGACAGCAGCGGCCAATCGCTCCTCACGGGCCTTTTCGTTTTGCTTGCGTTTCTTGAGGAGAGTCTCCGGGACTTCGACGTCCTATGCTACTACTGTCAGAATTTCGCGAGGCAGAAATAGGTTTAGTATTATTGTACTGACCGAGACGGTCGGAACGCTACAGAACACTTGGTCAGCACTCGATTGGTCCATGGCAGTAACAAAACTGAGGTACACACGTAGATGAGGGGGCCATTGGGAGTCTTGAGGAACGACGGCTTTGGTCTTCGGGTGCTACAGAGGCGGATGCTAAGGGCGGCTCGGTGGCTTGCGTTGAACTATGCAGTTCTTGAGTAACATTCCCACGGAGTCGGATAAAGCGCCTGTAACCTTGAAGTTGCCGTCTCCGCGCTTCTCTGCGTCAGGCCGATTACTCTCCTCAGATAGCCTCGGTTCTATTTGTCCATCGTTGCACTCAAAACATCAGGATATTCCGGACGAATTCTTGCCTGCATGAATTCAAGACGTGGTGCCGTATCTCGGTTATCTCTCAAGCCTCAAGCTTTAAGACTGGTTCACCTTGGAATCTCTCAACTATGTTGTTGAGGAATAACTCACAACGAACGACTTCCGCCGAAGCTCGTTCACGAGTTTGGTGATGAACGACGTTGCTATACGTGGTGACTCTGCACCTTGTTTAGGGATGGTATAGAAGGGAAGAGTGCATTGAAAATTTATGGCAATGAAAGCGGGTCAGTCCGTAAGTACGTGAAGTCGAATGTCGTGCCGTGTGCTCTCTACGAAACTCTCGGTCACTTCTGCGAGGCTTTGTTTGTGTCCGACTCCACGCTGACTGCGATAGCCTGCCAATCGATGTTGTCGTCTCCCATTGATAGCAACTTCCGCTCTCGCTCCTGTTGTAACTTCTCCCGCTTCCATCTTAACAGAGAAACCAACCTCAACTCGTCAGGCATAGCCGTGCGTGGGTGTTTCTCGTAGAGGTAGTAGGCGAATACCCCAGTGAAGACCCCTAGGAGGGGGTCCAATGTTCTACCATGGCCAAACTCACTCTTGAGTTACGCGGTACTCGCCCGGAAGCAAGGTGCTCACCTGGAGAGCAGTGGCGGAGGCATGGCACTAAAGGTTGTTCGATTCACTGGGCTTGTAGATGGGCCAGTGCACTGTTTAGGTTGTCAAATGTCCACTCACATGGATTTCTCGAGTCTCCGTGAAGTGTCGCGTTGCCGTCGGACGCTGAGGCTCATTGACAACACGAGGGCTGGAAGCGAATCGGAATGAGACGGGTGAAGAAGCCGATACGGAAACCTAACGCGATGTCGCGAGGCGTTCTCCGGGCGCTTGTGGACGCGTTCCCAAAATTTGGGAAACGCCGCAATGCGTTTCGTGTCATTGCACGGTGACTACTCGCAAGTCATCTTCCTCCCTCATCTTCCGCGCGTTCCTCCTTTCTCTGTATACAGTCTATCTGAGACATGGATCGCCAGATTCGCCCAATCTACGGTTAGCCATTCGGAATTAACGCTCCAGCCACAGTCTACTGAACAGTATACGCATACATCACAGAGGCGTTGGACACCGGGTCCAACAAGTCAGCGATTTTGGCATGCAACAAGGTCCTCAAAAAGCATCCGAACAATCTTCTCGTCAAGGTGCGTACAACGTGTGGTTGTACCCAGTACATACCGTACACATTGTCCGTCATAGGCTTTAAAAGCGCTAGCACTAGTGCGCTCCCAAAAGGTCGAAGAGGCCCTCCTCCTGTGTGATGAAGTACTTGCATCGAAGCCTGTCGATGATCCGACATTGAATGCGATGATGCATGTTCTACGTGGACTCGGTCGCCGTGAGTGTCTACGTCATCTCGAGTCATGGTCGATGCTGTAGCTTTCTATCAGACATGGACATGGTTACAATGTATGACGACGCGTACAAACAGCAACCGGCCAACGAGGAGTTGGGCACACAAACCTTTTTTGCCAATGTCAGGATAGGGAACTGGAAAGCCGCGCAGCAGGTCGGTCCGTCGATGCAATCCCGAAGTGTTCGGACACTGTACTTTCTGCGTTAGATCGCCACCAAGATGCATAAACAATTCCAAGACGACCATTACCTGTACTGGAGCGTTATGGGTGCTCTCCTTCAGGTCAGACCATGTCCTTCATGTTGGAAAACCACGTTGACGCCAAACCCGTAGGCGAATGATCCAAGTACGCCAGAAAACCTGCGTACTGTCCTGATCAAGCTTGCACATAGACTTGTGTCCTCCTCACAAACACCGTCATACTATCATGCGGATCGCTTCCACCTGCACGTGACTGTGCTCAAGGAACTTGGACTCTACGATGAAGCCTACGAGTTAGTCGAAAGTGAGACAGGCAATATTGTCTGTTCCTCAAGTCTCGTATGCGAAGAGTTGCGTAGGGAGATCTGGAAGCTAAAGGGGCTCACGAAGGAGGCGGGAGAGCGGGCAGAGAAGCGGATATTGGAAGCGGGGTGAGCAACGTGTAATACACGGGTCACATGTGTGCTGAAAATTCTGCTTCGAGCGATCGGAATTGGCTCGAGTTCCTCTCAGTGATTGATGGCACGTTCGCCGACCTGACAGCTGGAGACGCCGATGTCGAGGCAGCTAAGGCAACGACCGCGGAACGCATTACGGAGACACGAGAATTCCTCGGGAAGGTGGTTGAAGCTGATGGGGTCAAGGATCGTTCGGGTCACCTCGCTCTTCTTGAACTGGAGAAGCGATCAAGGCAACATGGGCTCGCCACAGGTGACTTGAATCTCACACATCTCTGACCATCGAAATATCTCAGATTCTGTGACAGACCCAACGACTCTGACGTCTCTTTTGGAGAGTTATTTCCAGCACTTTGGTGGTAAGGCTTGCTGTTTTGAGGACCTTCAGCCTTATATCGAGCTCGAGGGTGATGAGCTTGTGACATGGACTTCGGTGCTGGAGAAGCAAACGGCTGCTTCCGTAAGTATCCTTTCGCCAACTTAGAACTGGTGCCTAATGTTCTGGTCAGACCTCAGTACCGGACCTATGGCGCTACATCAATGCGCAGAAACTGCTTCGGTACAACCTCACTGAATCGCAGCTCTCCGCAGAGGCTGAGATACAGCGTGCGGTGCATTGTCTGGATGGATATCTGAATGGGCTCAAACTCGGGAAGGATCTACCCTCCTACGAGCTTCAGCCCGTAGACGACCTTGCCATTCTTGCTGCACAGGCATTGGTGAACAGTTGGAAGCGAACCAACGACGAGACCTTCCTGTACAACGCTGCCGCATTGCTCGAATATGCGATCGGAAAAAGCAAGATGTCGTACCAGATTCGTCTGCATTTGATCCGCATCTACCGCTTGCTAGGAGCTCCTTCGCTCGCTTTGGAGCACTATAGGAATATCAACGTGAAGCAGGTGCAGAATGACACGCTCTCGCATTTCATCCTTTCGAGAGCGTCGACGTTCTCCTTAGCAGCGACTGGTGACATCACGTACACGACCGAATGTCTTGAGTCGAGTCGGATATATTTGTCAAATTCTGAAGAGGTACGTGCGCGGCAGTGAAGCATCAGAACCAGGGCTGAATGTGTTGCCTAGACTGCAGAGTTCATCGTGCGAGCCTTCGGCAACGAGAAGTATTCCCAGGTTAGTGTTATAGTATCTTGCTTATCGCTTGCTTGATGGCTGAGTATCGCGAAGATCCCAGAGTTCATATTGTTCGAAGACTGTCTCGACAACTCTTTACAACGTGACCTCATAAAGATGGAACACGTACGAATGCGGATCGCGCACGAACCACTCAATTCGGAGCTTGTTGACATGGAACTCATTGAGTTGAAGTTCATATTCGATCGTCGTACGTTCCCCCGTTCTTCTCGGCCTTAATCAAACAACGTATCTCATGGGATAGTGTCCTTAGTCCACCATGACAACCGTGACTTCACCATTCTCCCCAACTACCAGCCTCGCGGTGTTGCGTCATTCAATCAGCAGACACAGTATCTTGAGAAGGAGCCTGGCGTACGCGTTCCAAGGCAAGGTCGTTCAAAGTGTTTTACTGACATGAGCGTGATACAGTTCGGGTGGCTATGGGTGTTCCTGAAGATCTATATCAAGGCATTCCAACTAGCTAGCGACTTGGACGATTCGGTGGAGGACAAGTTGCTCATCGGTGACCGTCCCAAGCCCAGTCACGATCCAGAAACGAAGCTACCTCTCAAGGAACGGTTAGCATCGAGGAAGCAGGAAGAGATCAGCGAGGTTGGTCGCCTCGATTATGAACATCCTGCGGTCTGATATACAACATTGACCTCACCTCAGCTCTCTGCTGACGAAGGTCTCTATTACGACTACGCCACGGCGCTGTCGGAATGGCTCACGCCTTACCACGATTACGCCCGACCACCTCCATCTGCCGTTCTCGCCGAAGCTGCCAAACTGACGGAGCAGAAGACCGGACACCCGTTGAAGGGACTAGAACTTCCTCCAGATGCTGGAAACGGCTATGCGAAGAAGGATGAGGAGCCACCAGCAGTAGTTGACCCCCCCGCTGCCATCAGCCAACACTACGACGGTGAGATGCCACGACTATGTTCTTCTTTACACGTTCTCAACACGACTACGATCTACTACAGCCTTGCTCCGGCGCGTGAAGGAGTTGCTGGAAAGCAAGGCTCTGCCGTTCGAGTTGCTCCACGTAGTCACGCTCACGCAAGAGGTCTGTCGAGGTTTACCATCCACTCAGTCACGTATTGATCCCGTGTTAGGCATTCCTTCTCTTTGCCATCGAGACAATACGATTCAGGACGCCTTCTGTTGTGAAGCAGAACAAACTTGGTGGAGTATGTCTCATTTCTGTGTCGTCAATGAGCAGGTTCTGACAAACCCGTAGCTCTCGCAACATATCAAGGACATACGTACCAAGTCCTTGGCTGTGTTGACGGAGGTTTCGAACGCGCTGATCAAACGTGCGGAATCGGAAGCGACTGCGGAGAGTCGGAAAGCCATTGTGGATGCATGCAAGCCCATCATCCACGAGTCAGGGGTATGTCTCCCCTCCATGGTACGAGGTGCTGAGTGCTTAATAGGGACTATACTATAGCTCGACCACGACTTCGTGCTCAACGTCGCGAAGAAGATTACGGAGGCACGGAAACAGATCTTTGACGGGCTAGGCAAGGGTATGGCGAAACTAGCCAAGACTCATGCATGATGATATAGATGGGATTCAGGATGACGGACTAACGGCATTGTAGTAGACGACATGACAAGGCATGCGCATCACCACTCAGCATAACAATAACACATAGTTCTATAATCGTGGCAATAGATCTGGTATATTATCGTGACCCCAGTGTTCGCTATACAGACGATGAACTTCCCTTCCGTAGGCCGATAACTATGCATGCTCACATGTTTATCACTGCATATATCAGCTACCTGACGCAACAAGAACGGGGCGAATCCGTGAAGATTTGGCTCCGATCTTGAACAAAGTAGTACTAAGCGCAACCGACATCTTTGTTTCTGCATCTACTTCCGGCCGTGACTGGGACCCCGATGGACCACTCTCCCTCATATCATCCCTGTTCCATGGAGATCCTCCTCCTTTGACGAGATTCCCAACACTCAGCCGCACCACAGCTGAATGCCGTTTCCCCTCTATTGTTGGACTTCGCTATTACACAGATCCCGGGCGCTGCGGGTAATTCTGTTGCATACATACTGAGTAGTATACTCTTAGCATACTGACAATTTTTCCGAGGTCAGAATCACGGCGAAGCGACACCTAGTCCTCAAGCGTGACTTTGGTGCCACCGCGCAGCAATTCAAATATGTTCTCCGACGGACTCTCACCAGCGTTTGGCGCGAAGCTTGCGGGCCAGCCGGAGCAATGCCGCGCGGACTATGAATACAGCTACAATCAGCAATATTGTGACTGACAGTAATGTTCCCCTCGTCTTTCACTCATTTTTGCACCTAATCCACTCATACTTCGTAACATAGTTCTTCAGTACCATACCCAACATCAGACAATTTGAGTGTTATCAGTTGTCCGAAGGGCGAGCGACTCGCGATTCAATATTTCTCTGGCGAACACTGGGGTCAGCCTCGAAGTACTTGTGTACATAGCTGGATGTGACAGAGGCGTGTTACGTATGCTCGACGCGTCGCGTCACAGTCACGCTCAATTATACGCGTGGTTGGCTGCGCCAATTGCAGTCGCGTCTCATCCTCATCCATCACCATCCCTTTGCTTCGACTTTTTTCAATCATCTGATATCACATACATAAAACACGCAGCTATCAAATGAGTGGATGTATGTATGCTCTACCTCTATGCGTCCAGAGTGCCAGACTCACTGTACGCTACTGGTAGTCGGTGACAGCAACCCCTATTATGCCGGCGGCGGTGGAGGGTACTTGTCCCAAGGGTCGCCATTTGGAAGTGGAGGAGGTAGTCCTGGAGGGAGTGCACGTGTAAGTGCTGCTCACTCTTGTGGTTGCACACTATAATGATCCGAGCAGCAAGCTACTTCTCATTCCATCCGACCTGTAACACTAAAACAACTCGTTGAAGCCACCCAAGAGCATTCGGATGCTCCATGGAGGATCGGTGACGTTGACGTTGGTCAGGTGCGTGTGCAACCCCGTTGTATCCCGCTCCCAATATTCATTTCGACAAGATTATGGTCGTGGCGCAAGTCCTCTCGGTACAGCCACAAACGACAAATGTCGTATATTCGCTCAATGACGCGACCGCAAGCTATGAGGCACGACAATGGGTCGATCCCAATAGTGAAGAAGATAGCAGCAAGCGGGAGATTAGGTGAGGAAACCATACGGCTTATCCCTGAACCTCGTCTCATGAGTGATCAGCGAGAACACCTACGTTCGCGTTCTGGGATCACTCAAAATGTTCGGCCAGAAACGATACATCACCGCAACACACATTCGTCAAATTCCTCAAGAACGGGTCGCAGACGAACTGTTCTATCACATTACCGAGGTAGCCATGACGGCTCTCATATTTGAACGCGGACCGGTAGGTTGCAACTCAGGTAGCACACGATACATTGTCCCATCAACTCATTCATCCGTAGCCACCGCGCCCGAGCGAAGGCCTAGTCGCCAACCGTTCGAGTTCGAAAGTAGTCAACGGATCCGGACCCTCCAGCTCTGTGTATTCTGCACAGGCACGGACCGCGACAGTGAACTCGGGCCAATATGCTGGTCTTCCCGCA
The DNA here is from genome assembly GCA_022606135.1 of Fomes fomentarius. Classification (NCBI taxonomy): domain Eukaryota; kingdom Fungi; phylum Basidiomycota; class Agaricomycetes; order Polyporales; family Polyporaceae; genus Fomes; species Fomes fomentarius. The sequence continues at coordinate 2,111,723 of JABYQN010000001.1, forward strand.
CTGGAGAAGTCCATCGTTCAGTTCATGCTTGATCAACCTGCGCACGAGGAAGGGCTACATGTCGCGGCCATTGCAAGACATGTGGCGGGCCTGGGTAACGCAGGGGACGCTCATGGTATCAGGTTCGTTCACCTTCTCTGACAAGAGGATGCTACTATAGAAGCTCATTTCACATGTACAGTGCGGCCTTGGACAGGCTCATGGATGAGGGTCTTGTCTATAGCACGACTGACGAGTCACACTTTGCCCTATCTGAGTAGGTAGATCTTCAAAAAATGTATTATATTGTTTGTCTCGCTGTGCTGTGTGGCTATCTCGTTCTGCAAATTATCTCATTGCACATTAAGCGTTCGCCAACCGCACGCGTCATCGGTCCTGCTGCCAACTGCCAGAACCACTGGAAGTGTCACATGGGGCATTTGCATCGTTGTCCTCGTGGCATGCCATCATTGATCGGATGCATCTCCGGGCTACCGCAGCGCAGCTATTTGGTTCTCCCTGTCCGTCAATCTCGAGAATATAGCCATATATTCTAGACGCTGTTCCAACTTCAACATCCAATGGGAGATTCGGTGAGCGCCATGTTCATACATTTCGATATTCATTGCATGAACTCCGATATAGCCCAAATCTACATCTAGTACCATTCGGCCGGTTACGATCCGCCAGCTTCTGGATGCGACTAGAGAGCACTCTAGCGCTGCTTTCAGGATCGGAGACGTCGAAGTTGATCATGTTCGTGGTACCTCTCTACCGCACGATCCGATCGAACAGCGCCACTCACGCTTATATTCATACATAGGTCTCTATTGTCGCTCATGCGATTACTATTCGTCATTTCGACTCGTGCATCCTCTACACTCTCGAAGACGGCACTAGTCGCGGGCACATCACAGCCCGTCAGTGGCGTTCAGACACCATTGAAGACATCCCTGATGATGACCAGCTATATGTGCATGTCGTTGGGCAGTTGGACCAGAAAATGTCAATGGGTGCCCAAAATGTTCTCAATATCAGGCGGATCCGCAGAATTGTGGATCAAATAGCGGATCGTTTGTGCTGCCATCTCATGGAAACTGCGTATGTGACGCTCTATCACGAACGGGGCCCGCCGGTACGCACCATTCTCCGTTTGCGAAGACCTAAATTAACGTGGCCTTACTATGCAGACTCGCTCTGCACTGGCTAGTATAGGCCCTAGTTATCTCAGCATTGAGCCCATTCAAACTGCCCCTGTCGCCAGTCCACCTACATCCCCAGCACGAGCGACTACTCGTCGCAGTCCTCAACCCGTCAATGTTCCGATCTCTTCTGAATCATCACCCGTCCGACGAATTGTGCAGGCTTCTCCCCCTCCGCCCCCGCGTCAATCTACTCCTGGTCCGAGCACTCCGATAGGACAAGTCAACCAGGCAATACCGCTTCAAGCACCTGTTCCGATCACACCGATCCGTCAGTCTGCACTCAGGAGCCCCACTCGCGACTCAACCCCTGAGAACCCAGCTGAAGAACTTGTGGTGCAAGCTGAACCGCCAACCCCTCCGCCTAAAGCCTTGCCGAGACCTTCGGCACCTACTACGAGATCAGGTGAATAGACCTCCTGGGTTTAATTCCTCCCTCCACGACCGTGTTGCTCACAGGACTACCATTTATGTAGCACGTCGCCAGTCCGGGATCAAGCGAGATCCGTATGCCCATCTCACGGCGCTGCAGCGTGCGATTTTGCTGCAGATCCTCAACTCCCAGGCTGCAGAGGAGGGTGCCAGCATGTTTGCCATTGTCAGGGGTGTGAGCCATCACGATGTGGCAGCGGACTCGATCGGGTAAGCGTCGAGTTTGACAGTGGCCCTCCACGGAAATCGGTGCTGATTTCAGATTGAATCTTGCAGGAAGGCTCTGGACTTCTTGACCAACGAGGGTTACATTGAGAACACCATCGACAACTCTCACTATGCCATCAAGACTAGTCGGTATCCGAGAAGTCCATGAAGATCTGGTTTGCATATATGATGTACGATGTCTGTTGCGAGTAGCAAGGAGGCGATGTTTCGTATGATGCATATGGCGGCTTATTAGATGTTACCCTCTAGAGATATTGTCACATCACCGTATGCATCCATAGTAACTTTCTGCGCGATGGAGAGCCGTTCACAGTCAACACTGATCATCAATCAAAGATTCTGGCCGAGTCAAGATTCCGTACAAGTACTGATGTCAATGTCATACAACCCCATATAGCCACCTAGATGCCCCTAATATAATCTACGAGTTACGACCACGGTCCATCTGCTCCGGCACATGGTAGGCGGGCTGGGCGGTGAGGAACTTGGAGATATCGTGAGCGATCCAATCGTGCACCTTCGTGGACGGGTGCAAGTTGTCTACCCAGATGTCGCCACCTGCGCGGGCGACATGTTCTGGCGCGAAACCGTGCGCTATTGGGTCGTCCAGAACACGGGTGAAGGTGTCCCAGGAAGAGAAGAAGAGAGTTGTGACATCAGGGTGAGCGTGGGCAAATGCTGTGATTCGTTCTCGCAAATTCGAGTTCCAGTGTTGGTAGACCCTGCTGAACTCTGGGTCATGCCTTGTGAATGTTACGCCTATGCCACGACGGGTGATTCAGATCCAAACAAACGACTAGAGGCCGTCCTTTCACACGCACCGATAGGCGTCCTGTGTATTGGTGGGACGTCGACAAAGAGGAAATTGCGAGCGCCGGCGTGATACAGACATTCCTGTTCGATAAATAGCTCATCAACCTTAGCAGGCACCGAGCCTAAGTCTAGATGTCTTCTCAGAGTCACTGAGCACTGCAGAACGCATCTTCTGAAGATGGCTCACCCGCAATCGTTGATCCCAACCCAGGTGACTGCAACAAACAGGGAATAAGGTTACTGCGAGATATGGAAAGAACAGAACGTTTACCAAATAACGTGTCTTGAGCGCCCCAGGGAGCCCAGGAAGGTTTCTCGCCAACGCGCGGCAAGAAATTGGCCTGAACCTGCGTCCGGACACCTTCTACAGTATGGCCTCCGATGGCGTAGTCGTAGACGAGGAGGCGGGTGTAAGGGCTGTACTCCGTGATCAGGTAGCCGACCCAGTTGGGCATGGCGCGTTCGGCCCAGGTGACACCAGGATACTCGATGCCGAGAGGGTTCTCATCTGTGGGGATGGAGGACTCTTGCTTGTAGTCATAGCCGACATCAGAGTACGAATCGCCACTACAGCAAGCTGGGTTAAAGAGCAGACATCGGGGGACATCTGCTGAGATACCTACAAAATCACCAAGTGTCTGAGGCCGGCATAACCCCGCCAACTTGGGCCGATCGCGTTCAGGTCTGCCTCGGCCATGGGTGGTGTGCTGGGCGGTGTCGCTCGCTGGCTACTCGCTGTGCGGGACGACGTGCACGATGCAGGACGTGTTGTGGGAAGGCCGGAAGCAGGTAGTAGCCCCCGATACTTGCATCACACACAAGGCGGCGAATAAATCCGTAGAAGTCAGGCGGCGGGGAGAGAATTGAGCAAATAATAATTCCCTTACATTCAGATAGAGTACTGTGGGGGCATTGTAAGTAATTATTAGGTGGCTCGGATCATCCTAGGTCACAACCGCTTATCACTACTCCGACGGACACGGATCGCAACGTACTACTACTAATAGTAATACGCAGGGGTACTGAACTGCATCGAAGAAGTCGCCACTCTGTCAATATTACTCACGGGACGAGTGGTGGCTGCAGGTGTTTGAGTGAGACTTATCCATTGTCCACTTCGACGCGTACGGCGCCTATGGTGGTTGGTAGATTGACACCAATACCTCCATAGCGCATGCAAAACTTCATATTGGAGGCTGAAACCTCCCGGACGTATAGATTTCATACGCCGTCACATGTGTGTGTCTTTTTGAATGTTTTCGACTATAGGAATGTATTCTATGGAACGAACATGTTTTCCGCGCTTGATTTTAGTGTACCGAACAACTTGTTGCGAGCGAAGCGAGCATACCCCATAAGACGCTGACGATTTGCATTTCGCTGGGACAAATAAGTACAAATTCTTCGGTACACAACATTCTGGCGTCCAACAATCTCATCGCGCTATATTAGAGTATGCATCTCCTCCTCAGACATTGATATCTGTGGCATCTATAGTTGTGGCAAGTTTGAGGGTAAGTTAATGACTTATGCATGTGTTACGGGGGAATGAGTATCAAACGGTAAACCTCTGCCACGCCCACATACGTGGCATTGTCAAAGCGGACACGATACTCAAACATTGTCAGGACGCCCACTCGCCCATAGGCAGCTTGAATTGTGATTTATGCCAAGCAGTCCTGTACCCCTACGTTGAGTCCGTGCGTGCCGCGAGCAGCCCGTCCTGACGGAGACTAGTACTTGTTTGTCCCAGCGAAGTGCAATCCGTTCATGCCCTATGAGATATGCTCGGTTCGCTCGCAATCATCTCGTAGTCGTACCTTATTGCCTGCTTATTGCCGTTGCTTGCAATCCTCTTGAGGTTGCAAGCCGTTCATATCGTGTAGCCACCAATAGCCACTTACTTCCTCGCAAATACTTTCCAATATGTGCGCGTTCCTAAAGCTTGCGCCTTGGGTCCAGATCAAGACTGCATAGTTTCTCGATGGAGTTCGAGAATTGTCGTCAATATAAGGTCACCACAGTTTACACCTCCCTCCATCACCCTCTCTTATACTGGACAAGTGGGTGAGTTCACATCCTTCTTTCCTGTCATACTTCTTAGAGGTATGTGTGTGCTCTACTATCAATCTTCCGGCTCCGTCGCTGCCATACGGTTACTTATCATTTTAGGATGGCAGTGCTGATCAACATCGCACACTTCTCTGGCTAGCTGGACTTGGACTTGTGCTTGGGGCTGACATTACTAGATTGGTCGACAACCTCTCGCTGCCGTTTCTATGACCAAGTTGATCACCGCGGTTGCTACCGTCAGAACCTCCTTGATCTGCTCGTCTGCTCCAGTGTTAGTACCTGTTACACGTAGATAGAAGGTTGTATACCCACCTGTACGAGTAGTGCTAGTGAGCTTGACCACCCCTATTGACTTCAACAGATAATCTACTGCGAGGCGGCATACATGAGACGCGCAAGTAACGCCACCCATGGCTCAACGACGCCATGAGGGAGAATCTCATCGGCGACTTAGCGTGGCAAGAGGAACAACCTCTGGCCGGAAGCCTATATTTGTGTGCATCTCTTGAGGCTCATCCTCTGCGAGAGCTATGGCTAGACGACAGCATGGCGGGGAGGTCCTAGAGTTCCCCTGGAGGCAACTCTTGGGCCACGTTGGGCGCGACCTCCTCCTTGAGGCCACATTCGTAAAGAGCTACAGGGACTGCGATCAGCAAGCAAGTCGTAACCATGCGCTGCTAGATTGGATACCGACCTTCAGAAGCGGTCTCAACAGTGCACATGGGAAGAGTAGAAGGGGGTCGATAGCGGTCGATTGTTGACGACGAGCAGCAACTTCAAGACGGTCCATGTACCCGATCAGATCTGAGATACGATCTGCCCCAGGTGCACGTGAACGCCCAATCCCGTCTGCTCTGGCGGACTCCGCTCCTCGCGTCTTCGTCTCGTCCTCCGAGTAGGTCCCCGCACACGCACTTCTTGTCCTCGTCCATGACCCGCCACTGAATTTGGCCACGATCACGCTTCGAGCTTTCTTCTGCTTTGCTAGATCTGCACGCATAACTCACTGTACGCTATTCCGACATTCCCGGGCTCTTGCACGCTACAATGTTTCCTTCATTCTCATGGCTTCCCTCCCTCCCCTCGATCGACCTCTCCCTCCCATCAAGCATTCAGAAGCGTTTCATATCATTCGCTCTTAGACAGTCTCTCGGACACCTCCTCAAGCCCGGTCAGTTGGACGTGCAGCAAGTGGACTCTCAGATTGGTTCAGGTTATGTGCAGGTCCGCGACCTCGAGCTCAACAATGAGGTAGGCACTGATCATCTCTGCTGCATATCAAGCTATACTGAAGTTGCAGGCCATCAATGCCCTCATTTCTGGCTTGCCTATACGGTTGCACGATGGCTCAGTGGGCAAGGTCACCGCACGCATTCCATGGCCGAATCCCCTCACTTCCTCTGTTGGCTTGTCCCTCGAGTCCCTCCATCTCACGTTCTATCTCGAGCCCACACTCACCCCACCGTCTGAGCATCCACTTGCGGACAATCTAGCCGAGTCTGTCGCGTCTATCGCCGAGACGTTCATCCACGAAGAGCTCACACCCAATGAGGAAGCCACTCTACGAGAATCTATCCATTCTGATCACAGTCACTCCACCTCATCTACACCCGATGACCATGTCCCTGGTGGACTGGATCCCTTCATCTCCGAAGAAGAGGTTCACTTTAATGAGGCCGACCCACCAGGTGTGTCGATATTTGCGACATTGATCGAGCGACTCCTCGCTCGCTTCCAATTCGACGCGACAGACACTAGGATTACCATCGTGAATCCCTCGCATGCCAGTTTTACGCTCATCGTACCAGAGATCCGCTATGGTACGGAGACTCCAGACACGCCTAGTCGACCAGCAGACCCAACGGATTCACCATCTATGGAGACTCTCTCTGTGGGTGACACTCGGAAGGTCACCATCATGGGTGTTACAATGACTACACGCTGTTTGCGTCTACAGAGTCCTCAACCCTGGATACCGTGTAGCCCACCCATTGGACAATTGACACCTAGGACTGTGTCTCCTACAACGGTGATGTCTGCGTTGCCGCAGCCAGAGACACACGCTAGAACGCTATCTCCTGGGCCTCCTTTTCCTGACACGCATTCTACGCACTCCTCTGAAGAGACACAGCAAATTCCTGCATCTGAACCATCGTCGCCTTATTCTGATTCGTCAGATCTGGACGAGGATACTCAACTATTCATGTCTCAGTCGATTGCCGTGTTGCCACCACGTCCTGTATCCCCGACATCATCAGTCGCTAGCAGTATGTATCAAAGTGCCATATCGATCAACGAGACGGATGCTAGGCTTGATGATATTCCAGAGGAGGAAGCGTCTCGTTCGCATACTATGACACCTCCAGGCGAAGGGCATGAGCGCCCTCCACCATCTCCACCTCATGTCGAGAGCGACATCCCGGAGCATCCAGTAGTCGTACCGTGGGTCGAAGCCGCATCTAGCTCCCGAGTACTGCCTCCGCATTCTCCAGTCCAACGTCGCTTGACGGTGCGGTCTTTGGACATAGAGGACGAAACCATCTTGTCACTTGGTTCTGAACCTATTGAGCTGCGGTTAACGACGCCACCACCATCGCGGCCTGCGCCCGTACCCCGACCAGCACCGAGCGGAACCCTATCAGCAGTCCTACCGGAGGTTCCACCGGCTCGCACTAAGCCGCAACATCGTCAAGACAAGGTTCACATAGAGCTCAGCATTGGGCAAGTTGCATTTGCATTGAATGCAAGGCAAATCCGCTCGATCATTGATATCGCAGAGCTTTGGACATCACACAGTGCCCCTGTAACAGCGTCCACCCAATCTCGTCAGCCAGACGACGCGGGGCTCCCCCTTCCGTTCGACGACATCGAAGGAGCCGTACGCATACGCGGAATTGTCATTCTTTTGCTGCCGTCTACCCGTTCATCTGCTGCCAATCCAGACGATGCCCTGACCGAGTACTTCACGCGACCGCTGGTGCCACCCCACCTTCCCCGCGGATACACCAGAATACACATCGAGGGTATTTCGAACTCTCTACTTATGAAACGTTCAGAGCTCCCAAAGGGCAGGGGTATCACATCTCGACGAGAGCCGCCTTCTGTCTCTGCCTCCTTTACCATCGTCGAGATCTCCGCGTTTGCTTTCCTCCCCCAGACTGGCCCCAATGGAGAGATGACCGCATCGCCAATTCTCATCACTGATCCACATCTCACCTCGCAGTATCCCCTTGTCCACCAACACTGTTTCATGCCCCCGACTTCCGAACCCAGCTCGTCCCTGCCTACATTCGATGTGGCCGATTGGACGGACCCTACCCAGCGTAGCGTTTCCGCCAAATTATCGTTGTGGAGGACGAAGGTGGCACAGCATCCTCTCGCTGCACGATCTCCTTCCAGTCCCACTCACGATAACGTCCGATTATCTTCACCGGGGCCTACCAGCCCACCCAAGAGGGGTGTAGATCTCCCAGGACCATCTAGTCTCCCGTCGACTCGAACGATACCTGTCGCGCTGTCGTCGTCTCCTGGCCAGCTTGGGCTGGCTGGGTTGTCATCTTCCCCGGGTAAAGGGACACAAATACCGTCGAAACCACCCACGCCCGCAGTGTCGGTGAAGTTCCGGAGCGCTCGTCCAAAGGATGGTCGTAATGTCCCGGAAGTCCACGTCGCCCTGGCTCCGTTGCATATTTTCTTGGATACAGGCATGCTCTTGAGCCGTCAGGAGGATAGGAAGAGTGAGACCATGCAATACATCGAGGAGCTCACTGCTGCACCTTCTTGCCAGAAGCCGGGCGAACCTGGAGAAACTCCTCAGGAAGAGCATGACGATCACGAGGAGGAGCGCCCAAGGACGCCCCGTGCGTTTGGGTTACGCGGACTGCCAGATCGTGAGACGGAACAAGAGCGTGAACGTCGAAGGTTGGAGCAGCTCGTACTAGAAGACCTCGATCTTGGATACGACTACCGCGATCATAGACCGGCTAGAGCCCAGACCATCCCGACTTCCCGTCGCTCTGCAGTAAGTCGCATTCTGTCGTGTCAAACTACTTATTGACTATGATTGTAGAGGAGAAATCGGCCGAAGTCAGGCGGCCCTACAGTTTCGATCACCATTCCTGCTCTCCGCGCTGAGGTCCGCACTCCCCCGCCTGTCGGTCGTTCCTCCCGCGCGGGAGCGGTTATTCTTGATATTCATGACCTTCGTCTCACACCGGGAGCTGCACCGGATCAGGAGGTTGCGCGCACCGCGAGATTCGGCGCCGCAGAAGAATTGTATGGCGCCGACTCATCCAGTCAATCGTCCGGGCAAGACAACCTGCTCCTTGGTGCAACCTGGAAACGCATCGTCGTCTCACATTCCCTCGTTGATGAGACGAAGGCTCGTGCCATCATTTCTCTGGGTCCGCTGGCTCAACGAGGGGCCGACCAAAGTGCACAATTTGGAGTGGGAACACCGCCAGCGCGCGAGTCGTCAAACCAGAGTCTCTGGCCTCAACTCGTCGTCAGAAAGAGTGTCGCGCCGTCGCAACCATCTACGTCGCCTGGGGTCAGCTCGACGACGGTGTCGGTCGACCTCCCATCCATCAATGCGGAGCTCTCTAAGCCTCTGCTGGACGGTCTACAGCTATGGGCGGATGACCTAGCCCAGCTCATGGAGGTTGCATTTGCTGAGCCACCAGGTTCGGAGACTGGTACCGAGAGAGCAGGAAGTGGGCAGTCGAGCTTGATCGGCAGCCGGTATTTCGCGCGCACGAGCACCATCGGCAGTGGCACGGACAGTGGCCGGACAAGTCTTGCGAACACCATCGGGGCGTGGCAGGAGCCACGCAGTGAGACAGCTGTCAAGGTGGCCATCACCGAGGGTAGGTCCTTCCAACCTTATTTACGTTGATGTACCCACTCGCTAACCGAACCCGTAGCTGTGTTGAGACTGCTGGTCCCGAGAGGAGAGGGTGCCCAAGTTCCTGTGCGACCATTCGACGTCGTTGCTTCAGATGTGGACGTTCTACTTGAATTGAAGCCAGAGGGGAAGGTGAGCTTCAAGGATTATACTAGTCTTGGAGATACTTGTCTGACAGTGGCAGGACGAGACTGTCGTGACCGTCGGGGTCATGGACCTCAACGTCCACGACACGACGCCGTCTGCTCGCAACTGCTTTGTATCTCTGACGACGCCTCGGTCCCTGGTGAGTAGCAGTGGACTCTGTCGAAGGTCAACCATCTTATAGATTCTCCCACAGTCCACTTCTGCACGTTCGGCGCTTAAACTACGTTTCACTTCTCTAGTGGTTCCGGAGACTACAGCGAAGGAGTCAAGGGTCCGACTTACCGTAGACGGCATCACCTACAATTTCTATGCGGACATAGGATGGGCTGTAGATTTGGGACGTTTCTTCAAGGCACCTCCAGGGGTAGGTTCACTCTGGCCGATACGTAGATAGCGCTCACATTCTCTTCGCAGGCGTTCGAGTCCGTCGTTCCTAGTGAACGTACACGGGTAAATGTCAAAATTCATGATACTTCCATACGACTGCTTGCGCCAACCCACAAAGGGGCTCTACTACCATATATCGGCGAGCTCGACTTGTCGACCGTCATCGAAGGCAACTCTCCCAATCTATCGCTCAACCTTGCTTTGCCGTCATTCTCGCTGTTGCTTATTGACGACCTCACGAGCAATGCTGACGAAGCAAGCACGCCATCGCGTTCATCGTCGTCCCGTGGTGTTGCATTTTGGAAGGTATGATTTCAAATTGATCACTTCCTACGCCCTACTGACCACTTGCTGTAGGGTGCAGGATACGCGGTCGTTACGGAGATACTGGATCTCGTGCTTACATTCAAACAAGATGGTTCTGTCAAGCCCCCGGATAGCCGAGTAAGTGTGTCGACTTATAGATTGGACGAGGGGAGGGACTCATGAGATCTTCAGCTATTCGTTGACAAAGGTGATCTTCGTGTGCAGTTGTGTGCGGACACGGGGGGCGTACTGGGCGCTTTCATCGGAGATTTGTCATTGGCATTCAAGCCCCCCAGTCCAGAGTATGTGGCACAACCCAGTCTCAGCGAGCGAGGTTTCCTGATCTCGTATCCACCTCACAGACCCGTCGAATCGAAACGGAAGGGACCAGTCAACGTCACCGAGAAGCCTCCATCTTCCCGTGGCTTGCTGGGTAAGCGCACTGGACGTGTAAGAGACGCAGCTCGCTCACATACTGCATATAGCGTCACTTGATGAGCAGGCATTTAGACGCTTGCCTGAAGTTGGGGCGGCTCCTGACATGATCGACGACGACCTCCCTACGAATCCTGACTATCTGGACGAGCATTTCGGCGCTGCTGCCGGCCTTCGCGAGTTCAGTGATGACGAGTTCGATGAATCAGATCCTGACAGTCCATCCGTGGTCTCTGGGACAGATCGGTTTCAAGGCGCGACATCGGCCTATGGTGGTGAGACTATCACGATGCTCCGTGCTGAAGGCATCCACACAATCGAGAACTATTTCGAGACCCTACCACCGGATCCTGGTGAAGCGGCGAGGTGAGTAGTTCCTGTGAAAATGAATGATACGTTGCAAGCTGACCGTACCACTAGCTTCGGAGACACGACCTTCCAAGTGCGCATCCAGCAATTCAACGCGACCTTGTTCTTGTACGATGGCTACGACTGGGTCCGCACGCGGAAGATCATCGAGGAGAAGGCCAAAGAGATGAGACGCAAATTGGCGAAGATCCGTCAACTCGTCGCAAATGGGCAGACCCCCGATCCTAGTGTCGAGGAAACGAACACGCTCCTGTTCAACTCGGTCTATATCGGCTTGGAACACAATGTCGAAGAGTTGGAACCAGACGCTCTCATTGCCGCGATCGATGAGGAGCTCAACGAAGAATTCGAGACGAATACCCAAAGTTCTTGGCAATCTCTCAAACCTCAGTCGCTAGCGTCGCCGGGCAGAGGGGGGTCCCAAGCATCGGCACGGCACAGAAGGCGTCTCCATCGTTCCAAGGGTCCAAGCATCGAAATACGACTCATGCGCCTCACTGCAGAGGTTGATCAGTATCGACCGGAAGCTGCGTTGGTCTCGCGTATTTTCGCAACAGTGAAGGATCTAGAGATCCTGGATCATATCAAGACCTCTACCTGGAGCAAGTTCTTGACAAGTCTTCGTGCCGATTCTCGGGGCAACGTCCGGGAGACCGATTCCAACATGGTACGCGTTGAACTGCGCATGCTCCATCCAGTGCCGGGCCATCCCTCCCAGGAAGCGAGGCTCCGCGTGAGTGCTTTCATCGGCTTCAGTTGGAGAGCAACTGTCCATGTCTGGTCTAACTCGGCCTTGTCTCAATTTAGGCGAAGATTCTACCCCTGAGGCTGCATGTAGACCAGGATGCTCTTGACTTCCTGAAGCAGTTCTTCGCATTCAAGGATCCAGATGCTGCACCGCCCGCCGCCACCGACCCAGCTGACGAGATCTACTTTCGTAGGTTGTCTTGCCTCTAATCATACTGTATCTCACATTATTCCAAAGAGCAAGCAGAAGTGTTCCCCGTAGACATCAAGCTCGATTATAAGCCACGCCGTGTTGATTATCGTGCCTTGAAGGAGGGCCGAACCATCGAGCTTATGAACTTCTTCCACTTCGACGGTGCGGAGATGACTTTGAGGCACATCACTTTGAAGGGGGTGAGTCTGTGGCAGCTGCGCCAATCATGGTATGTTCACGTCATTGACGGTTTTCCGCAGATCACTGGATGGCCGAGATTCTTCGACCTGCTCAACGATTTGTGGACTCCAGACGTGAAAGCGACACAACTGGTCGACGTCATCTCTGGCGTATCGCCGATCCGCTCCGTAGTTAACGTCGGCTCTGGCGTGGCAGACCTCGTTCTATTGCCCATTGCCCAGTACAAGAAAGACGGACGAGTGTACCGTGGTCTGCAGAAGGGTACCAACGCATTCATGAAATCGACTGCGATGGAGGCAATCAGGCTCGGCGCCCGTCTTGCTACGGGGACCCAAGTCATTCTCGAGCAAGCCGAGACGGTCCTCGGCGGTCAGTTCAAGGACGAAGTCATGACAGAGGCCCTTCAGATCCCAACTCCAGTCGATCTCGAGGATGCTGAGCTTGACGACGAGACCGCAGACCTCATCAGCAAATATGCGGAGCAGCCAGTCAATGTGAAGGAGGGCGTGCAATTCGCGTACAGGAGCTTGAAGCGCAATCTCAACTCGGCCGCTCAGACGATCCTTGCAGTACCGATGGAAGTGTACGAACGTTCGGGCAACGAGGCAGGCCTCATCTTTCACTGGTGTACGCATTGAGATACTGACCCAGTTGCTACAGGGTGCCGTTCGCGCCGTCGTGCGTGCAGTTCCTATTGCAGTCCTCAAGCCGATGATCGGTGCAACCGAAGCTGTCAGCAAGACGCTACTAGGCCTCCAGAACACTTTAGATCCCAATATTCGCGAAGAGAACGAGGCGAAGTACAAGCAACGTTAGACAGTCTCTATACCTTTCGGGCCTCGTCGAAGCCGTCCCCGCAATCTTCACCCACTGTACTTCTATCCTCACGATTATACCAGTACACATTACCCAGAACATATCTCATATCATGTACGTATACATCGCATAGCAATACACCGGCCGTAGCTTGACGCAAAGTATATCGACATGGGAGCACCGAAGGGGAGAGGGAGAGTGTGGGGATGATGACCATTAGTCGATCTCCATACCCATCGACCGACCTTCGCCAGCAACCAATGCACTCCGTGTCTTCGCTGGGACTTTGATCTTCTCCTTGATCTTCTGTGCCTCTGGTGCAATGGGCTGGAGGAGCTTGACGGAGGTCTTCTCGAGCTTCCGCTTGCGGTGAGCCTTGAGCTTCTCTCTTGCAACAGCCATCCTAATCGAGCGAATAATGAGGGGTGCAGATATGAAAGAAGTTAACGGGGAGAGACGCACCGATTCTTCCAGAACGCATGCTCCCGCTTCTGTCTGATCTCTGATATTCTTTTCATCGCCTGCACCGTCGTCTGCACCAACTCGCGGTTGTAGCGGACCGGGACGTTTCTCCTCTTTTCGAACTCGAACGTGGAGTCCTGCGGGTAGCAATTGAGTATGTTGAGTATATTAAACGCAGAACGAGGTTGTGCGATACGTACGATGGTCATCTCCTTCCCAGCAGCCTTTCGGAACGCCTTCGTCCAGCGTACTTTCCTTGGGTTCCGCTTCATCCTATGGGCGGTTTTGTGTTAGGGAATTGTGGAATCACGAGAAAGCATATCGTACTTGAAGTTCTTGTTACATCTGCGCGTACACAGATGTCAGCATTGGATCCGAGTGAGAGTAGTGGGATACTGACTTTGAGCTGCAGAACCGGAAGACCTTCGCATCGTTCCGGACGAATGCGCTCCCTACACGATTGTCAAACAGGAGATACACTGTGATAGAGATGACATACCATGCCCTGGGTAGACACTTTTTGAGCAGAAGTAGCACTTTTCGATACGCATAGCGGCAGCAGGTCGGTGTACAGATACTCGTTGCCAGTGCCCATGCTAGGCATGCGGGAGCCCAGAATTTCGTAGACGCCCATGCAGCCAAATACGACCAAGCAATATGGGTATATAACAATCTGCAAACGCCCATGCTATCCTCGGTTCCGACAACCATCATCGCTGTTGACGTGTCAAGTCTACGGAGTCCATCCGCCTCTTTGTGTTGTGTGCTGCCACTATCCGTCAATTTCTCAAGCTCGCTCAAGATCGTCTCAAGAGACAACAAGACTGCATACATTCGCCGTCAAAACAGTGTGCCGCAACACTTTGAAGCAGTCCGCCAGCACTCGGCAAGAGTCAGATCCAGAAGACCTCAAAATTGTGGTGCATCAAGCTCAAGTTTCAGCGCAGAACTGTGTGCTGCAAGACAAACCACAACACTGCAGAAAGCTGTGCAGCATGAGAACGCTGGTGAGGCTCTGAGCGAAGGCCGTTTATTGTGAGCAAACGTCATGACTGTCTGAGTGGGTGCATTTTGCAGTGCAAGACATCAACGTATGCATCAACGAGTCACGATCAAGCTCTCTGACTGCATGTGCGCGATCGACTCCATCGCATTCAAGAGTCTGCGTGCACGTTTACACGAGTTCGGAGACAACTTTTGTCTATCAAGGATATCGCAAGTTGGTCGAGCAAGTCGACTACCAACGCGTCAACGCTACAACGTATGCAAGATCTATTCCAAAGCAACTACGACAGCGAGCTATATTACACCCAAGATGACGACAGGAACGCGTATAGATACATTTTATTGACAATTAGATGAGTATATATGCATTAACCAATAGCACTAACTGCAAATGTGCGGGTAGAAGGAAGAATCTCACCACGACAGCCCAGGGCACGGGAGCGCACCAAGAAATACATCAAGCTTCAAGATTCATGGGGGAAGACCGCTTTCTAAGGATACGTGCACTTTTCACTGCAAGAGCAAGGTCCTATGGACACGTCAAGATCTGAGAGGGTGGGGAGGAAACCAAGTGTGACGCACGATAATGAGAGATGTGAGACTCCGTTTTCTCCTTACATTCGTCCCTTCCGCGTTTGTCTTCTGCAAAGCGCGATCCAAGCTCGCGACGTCGTCCTGAACCCGCTGAAGTAGTGTGAGCAAGTCGGAGCTGGGAACGGCAATGACATACTCACTGGCGGTGTCTCTACACTTCCATCCACCACGCACGACTCCGAATACCGGCGGTCGACTGTTTGCTTCGATATCCAAGCCAGCGTTAGAATGTGGAATGCTCACGAAGCGTCTTTGACCAGAGCGCTCACCATCAACGAGGTTGCGGATGGCTTCTTGCGTCGGACCTGAGCGTAAGGATGGAACCGGAGGAGGACGGATTCGCGGTACGTTGGAAGCCTCAGGGTGTCCTTCTGAATTTCGTGGGACATGGTTGTGAACGAAGGGAGAGGAAGCTCGTCGATGGTGCGCATCGCGAGGAGGGAATAGAGTTATATAGATTAGAACGCGGCGCGTCCGCGGATAGTAAGGAACGAATGAAACCTGGTGTGGAAGGGGGAGAAGAGAAGGAGACGGGGAAGAGGAAGAGGAAGGAGCGATCACCCTTAAATATGCGAAAGAACAGGGCAACGGCAATTCTCGTAAGGGAGAGGCTAAATCAGCTTCCTCTTAATGCTTGCTGGCCAGGCTGCGCGCGTGTTCCCGACACCGAGGGCGCTGGTTGCGACAGGCTCCCCGTGCGCGGGGAGTCCTTGCTTCCGATCCATGTTGTCTGCTCCGAACAACGCACCTCATCTTTGTCAGAGGCCACACAAGCAGGCGAAGACCGCAAGACGACACTCCGAGGCCAAATGGAAGCTAGCGGGAAGCGTTGAAACTCTGGAGAGGAGGGAGCTGCATGGTGGCGGACCTCCCAACTTCAATAACCTAGTGAGTCTGTCCACTTGCGTCTCCTGGGCTGTCTGCACGGATGAGCAGTTTACAAGTCTACCAATGATTGGAGCGCATCGACTTTATTACCGCACGGGGTGCCCGTAGACACAACTACCACTGAGGTCAAGACTCACGATTCGACTCGGGCAGGTACGTGTATTCCATGCGGAACACTATATTGACACTTTCATGCCCTCAGGTATCGCCACCAGTACACGTACACGAGTACTTCGGGTCAGATACCCACAGATCAATTCCGTCCACCTGCTATTACTCTCTGGCCAGCCCTTCCTCGTCCAGACCGTGACGTCCAAACAGTGACATTGTCACATAACAGTCACACCTTCACCGTGACACCATCAAGGGACAGGTGAGTCCGCGTTGGTCGAATCTCCTATGTTCTCCCATGGTTTCATGGAAATCATAGGACAGAACAACCGCTAGACCTGCTGGTGCAGGTTGGTGGGGCATGTTCCCGCACATTGTTCAGACCACGAAGACTTTCGAGTGTGATCTCCTAGAACGCAGACGAAGCGCGATCGGGGACAGGGAAGAGGACCATCCGATCCGGACCTCTTTCCAGGCTCTAGGAACAGTGAAGATCTCGACAGGACCACTCACCTATTTTTGAGGCATCCCTGGAGGTACTTCGCAGTCTGTGAGCGTTGCGGCGGACCGACTCTGCCTGACGGGCTACGAACTCTGTGCGGTCGACGGATGCGCCACAACATGAGACGTGACCGCGTCATTGTCAACTAGAGAAAATGCCAGAGGAATGGTGGAGACACTGCAAAGTAACAAGTCGCAACGCGGACGCAACGTTGAAGAGGACGATGCTCGCGAGCGACTAGTGTGCACCGATGATCAGCCTCAACAAGACTTCAGGGATGGTGGACGCTCTCCAAACCTCTCGACCTGTACAGCGGCCCAGACCGGAAAGGACACATACCCGGACATAGACCAGTGCCAGAAACAAGCAGAAGAGCAAGAATACGGGTCGGAGACTCCAAACCAGGACACGAAGTGCCAGTGAGACTCGCTAGTGGTGCGCGATTGTCTTGCCAATGTGTGGATGATCTTGACTGACAAGCAACTAGGGGCACCGCATAACGCGAAGGCCTTCAGTGCGCGGTAGTACTAGAGTCGGAGTCGTAGAATGGGTCGTCAGAGGCCCGACGCGGGTCAGGACGAGGTGATGTGCGCATGCGCACGCGTCGCGGCGCCGCCCAATTGCTGCAGCCGTGCAACCGGGTGGCGCGCACCGATCACCTCCTCAACAAGCGGCAGGCAACTCTGATGACCCGGGAACCCTTTCACCGTCGCTATGTTGCACTTTACACTTTACTCGTGTACTTATGCTACCCTCTATGCATCGACAGAAATACAGCAGAACCCGTTTGCTGCAGCCCTGCATGACTCAGTGTCTGAGAGATATCTCTTATCTCAAACATCCGAGTTGTCGAGTTGGGTTATGAACAAACTTGAAGTTGACCCAACGGATGACATATTCTAACGCAGCATCACCCGGAGCACAAATGGGTGCATTACAACAATATTTTGTGTGGCTGCGCTCTTGCATCGATCTGACGACTGGAGCTGAGGCTGAGCACTAGTAGCAATCTCGCGCCGGTAGAAGCTATACCCCGAATGCATACCAGCCGCCATCATGAGGCAACCTCATCCTCTCTGTGATTTGGGACATTTTGAATTTGGTAAGCGCATACTCGTTGGTTTAGCAATGCCAGCAATATCACTGGGCAAGGGTGCGTGAGCCCTCAGATCTCAGATCTCAGAGTCCGTGCCTGCGGGAATAGCACGTCCGAAACACATCTCTAACCACCCCACTTCCAGGATTCTCCCGACCTACACCTACATTCGAAGCGGTGTCTTGATCATCATACAAGAAAGTAGTATAACCTACATATCCGCACATGACGGTTACCGCGAATCGGTCAAGATCGTCAGACACCGATCCAACATATGGTTGAAGAGGTCACACAGCCTGTACCAGACCCTCAGTTTCTGACAACGCGAAGGGTATCGAAGCCTTGGAAGATGAATAACCGCGGGGACCGTAGTGCGCGATGCTTGTTGGCCGACGCATGATGACGCGCGCTGTGTGACAAAATGTACGGCCATTAGTTGTACCTCAACCTCTCGCTCGCGGTCGCTCCAATATAATGAGATCCGCCCCGTCATGAAGTCCAGATTGCGATGGTCGCCTTCCCTGAGCACCTGGTGGTAGTTTAGCGGTTTCACTCGCTACTGAGGCTCCTCGACGCCAATCATGAACTCCAGTGTAGCGGTGCAGTTAGGAGCCTCCCTCAATTCTCAGAAAAGATTTTCTGGCCAGCGCTACCGAAAGCCCTGTGGTGATTAGCGAACCACCCAACCACAATATTCACTCCCGCAATGTGTTCTCTTTCGCTCCTGTATTGGTGGAAGCAGCCCTTGAGCTCTCTCGTCTTGAAGCTCTCGACCACCCACCACCCTTTACATGCAAATATCGAGACGTAGCTACTGGAGGGACATCGCTGAGGACCATTGTCATCGTACAAGGAGGAAGCCCTTCGCCTACCTTCGCTTCAAGGTTCTCGCCTGATCATCTCAGGGCTCTCCGTAGCGCCGGGCAAAAAAAGGTTCTGAGAAATGAGTGATGAAGCTTCAAGCTTCAAGGCTATACTTATATTGGGACGACGAGTCCGTTTGCTCCAAGATTGAAGAGTTCTCAGTCGAGTCTCTTCTGGCTGGCTCACCTGCATACGGTCGAATGCCACGTGCGTCTAGGCGCACAATGTCGGAACTTTCCCACGAGCATCCAGAAGGAACCCGTTAAGCGCCCATCTTCTACCTCCTCCTGGCAATGCTACGCTGGAAGTTCTGGGGTACAAAGTACATAGCGTAGTCATACAGTACTATAGAGTGTTTTTGAGGTATTATAAAGCCCTAACATATTGAAGCAAGCGGAGCGAGCACGCGAGAGAGCAGGGAAGCGAGCAACAAAAGGATGAATTCGCGTTTGTACCAAGCAAACGCGTAAGGAATACAGGATGATGCGCGAGCCTTATAAGTAACTTAGAGGAATGTAAATGACCAAATCAGGACATAACTAAGGTACCAGTAAGTCCGTAAGCGGTAACATACAGGGGCTTATTGTATGACGATAGGGTATCGTCCGGGCCGGATGCGTCATCGGTCGTACTCGAAAAAAAAAAAACTCATGTTCCAACATAACACCCTCGCAGTGACTAGTAACTGCATCCGGATGCATCGAGATGGGCGCCGGAAATTTCCGACAATTTTTTTTTTTAAAAAAATTCTCACGACGGGCCGAACTTGTCCTCAAGCACTCATTGTCTACACAGCGCCACGCCGGACAAGCTAAATCCAGCTGGCAGAGAGATCAACTGATATACACGGGATGTCCCACCTGGATTTCACCCGGGTCGACTATCGATTCCATAAAGTTTCCAGATCGGTGGAATCCATGTGGAGTGCTGGGAAAAGCCAGGACAGCCGTTGCTGGAGGGTTCGCGGACCAATGGAATCCAGTGTTCGGGCTTCTGGGCTCGCTTTTTGATACTCGGGCCGTCGGGAGGGCAATAAACGCCTGTTGTAGTCAAGGCTGTCGGCGTCTCGCACTTGTCCGTGAATCACCCACCACGTTGTCTTGCTGCCACTCTCGGTCTGTTCCCCCTAACGTCATCTCCCACTGCAATCCACCTCTATTGACCGAGAATTCAACTAGTATGGCAGCTATGTATGTATGTATCACGGCTCCGACTCCGGCTGGTGACTTCCTCGACGGCCCAACCATGGGGTCTATCTCCACCGTCAAAGCAGCAGAGAATGCGGAGACGTATCCACATGGTAAGTCAGTGTTGCATCGTAGGGTATGGTATGCTAGACTGATCTTGCATTCAGTATAAGCATATGCCCTGCACAATCTACGTTCGCAGGTGCTATACCTCCTATGGGCATCTCGCCGTCCGTATGCGACATCGCCATTTTGCCACAGTTGTGGAGTGATATCACCGTACTCTCGAACGTCGTCTACGCTCACCTTCACGCCAGGACATTTGCCGATCAGTCCTTGTCACTCTCCGATGTCTTAGAAGTATAACGCTATGATTGCCCATACTGGGGACGACCCGGCTGCTTACTATGCCTAGAGCATTGTGAGGAGCAGAACTTTGTCGCCGGTCGGCATCGATGTTTGGCGAATCGCTTGTAGTCTAATTGTCGCATGTAGTCCAATCGTTATCTGTAGTATTCTAACAACATGCCGTCTGTCAATGATTGAACAATGCTCAGTCACCGTTAGTGTGTACGGTATGTGCCACGTCATGGAACCGGTTTGGGCGTCTGTTGTGCATGGTCTGCCCGACTACTGCCATATATGGGCAGGTGCCTGGCCACTAGCTCCATTGACCGACCCACTGATTTCCAGCGATCAGCCCAGCCATTTCCACAGGTATGACCCATCTATGGAATCCACATGGGTCGTCGGTGCCTCCGGGTGGAGCCCGCCGCGGGTGGATTTTGGTGGACTGGCGTGGCGCTGTGTAGATCTTCTTCCAATCGCGGGACGACACTTGAACGCTTCACGGAGTCCCTCCCATCTCACAAAAGATCCAACCTTTCATCATCACGGCACTATTCTCGATCGTGACTTATAAGAGCCTAGGCTTCTCTGTTCGGACCGGCAATAGTGTCAGCCTCCGGAACGGCTCCGAACAAGTCGGACGATATAAAAACACCAGCCAGTAGCGGCTTCTCTCCATTTACCTTCTATCATTGGCTGTGCCAACTCCTTCGTCGCTGTTGAACAGACTACTCCATCCTTTCTTTACATTGTATCGCATTCACAATGGTCCTGACCGCCGGAAGCTTCACTTCACTCATGCACGCCCTGAGCCTTACCCAAGGCTCATTCAAACCTACTCCGGAGAGCTCGCAGTATGTCCCTGCTACGCCTACATTCAACAGGAAGATAGCTGCCCCTGCCGTCAACGACACTAAATACTCGTATACGTCTTATGGGTCCATACATCATGCGTCGCAATCGGACTACTCCGCACTGCATCTCGTCGCGCTGAGCCAGCAAGACGCGAACTGCTCGGTACAGCCGTACCAGATCCAGGATCCAGCTGTGCAGCCGTTCGCGCCGTACGACTCGGCCAAAACGACCGTCTTTCGCTATAGGCAGCAGCAGTCTGTCAACCTCGGTTCTTGGTAATTCACCGCCGGTACGATTTAGCGTCCCCACATACGAGTTGATTGATTCTGGCAGGTTCGTACACGAACAGTGGATGACGCCGTCCGTCTTCAGCTGCGCGGCTGGTGCAAAAATATCCGAGCTTGACATTGCTTTTGGCTGGGGCTCTCCTGACTCTGCTCGAGCTGTTCTGGAACGACACTGGGACACCTTCATCACTGCTTCGGACTTCCAATACCTTGCTAGCATAGGCATCAACACTGTCCGGCTACCTATCGGGTACTGGAGTCTTGGGCCCCTCTTTTGTCAGGGGACGCCCTTTGAGCCTGTTGCTACTGTCTATCAGAACGCATGGAGTCGGGTCGTACGGGCGATCAACTGGGCGGCGGACTACGGTATCGGGGTCTTGATCGATCTACACGGAGCGCCTGGTAGCCAGAATGGACAACAGCACTCTGGGATCTCCGACGGTCAAGTCAATCTCTTTGGAAACGACTGGTACGAGAACAAGACAATCACAGTCTTGGCGTACCTCATCCAAGAACTTGCGAACGTCACAAACGTAGTTGGCATCCAGATGCTCAACGAGCCGAAGAACGTGGACGAGCTTCCTGATTTCTGTATGTCCCTATGGGTGGAACCCGAACTTGTCACCGATGACTGAGCGTTGTACACAGACTCGCGAGCTATTGCCACAATGAGGCAGACTGGCCCTACTGCGGCATCCTTCCCTTTGTACCTTCACGATGGTTTTGATCTGGACCGGTTCAGCAATTTCGTAGCCAACAGGAGCGACTTCGTTGTGCAAGACCACCACTCGTACTTTGTCTTTACTCCCGCTGATAAGTCCGAAACCGCTACGGATCACATTCAAGACATCCACGGGTCGATCTCAGACAAGCTGGTTGCGGCCACCGAGCGCCAGCGTAGGAACCTTGTGGTGGACGAGTTCTCGTGTGCCCTGACCGATCAGAGCCTCCAGAACGAAAGCGATCCCGACGGAGCACGCCGGGACTTCTGCACGGGACAAATGGAGATATACCAGAATGAGACGGCCGGCTGGGCATTCTGGGGTGAGGGCCGACTCAGATACGTGACGGTGTTGACGTATGCTGATGCTAACACGACCTGTTGTAGCCTACAATAAGGAGGAATGCGACGACGATCCAGGGTGGTGCTTCAAAGCAGCAGTCGGGAAGAGCCTTCCGTCGACGTTCTTCTCGTACGGCAGGGCACCGGTCGGAGATCCTGCACGCATACCAGCGCTAGGCGACATGATCGCTGGGATGGGTTCGCCTTCATACAACATGTCGGAGCTCCCTTCTGCGGGAACATCCAGCTCCCAGTCGAGTTCAGCCTCTGGTCCGGCTCCCACCATCAATGTCGGAATTTTCCCCGAGGTCCGACGGCGGAGTCGGCTGAGTCCTTCGCGGCGGTCCCGCTCTCTTCATCGACGCGAAACTCGCCCGCAGAAGCGCGAAGGTCAGAGTCAGTTGCCCATTGATCCCGAGCAGCGCGCGATCTCGAAAGGCTACTCGGACGGGTTCTTGACGGCCAAGATATTCGCGCTGTATGGCATGTCGAAGCTCGGGTTCACGGGTCAGTATATAGACGACAGCATCGCCAAGTTGGGGCACAAAATCATACAACGCGGGATGGAGCACTATTATGAGCAGTGGTTTATGGAAGGCTTGAGCGATGGGGAAGCCCTCGTTGGTTCTTATGTTGAGTGAGACTCACGGGCGCCTTGAGTCCATAACTACTATGAAGTTGATTGTTCACAAAGCACTAGTACTTTATTGCGTCCTCGTTCATTTCCCGGGAGGGCTGGGCCCAGTGGTAGGCAAAACACCACAGAGTGACTATAGAATGCTAAGGGATCAAGGGATCTCGGACTTACTGAACCAGACGCTCATCTTATGAGCGTCTAGGCTCCCCCTATCTAGCCGGGCACGTGCGTGCGACGTAATTCGCTGGGCCGTATTTTCCGGAGATGAGAGCGCGTCGTTGAGTCTGGACCTCTTGTCACCACCCTCCTTCCTCCCCTTCCACCGCTTTCTCCCCCGGTCTGCATTCTCTGGTACGGTTAGATGCGCTACTGAGTAATCCGTAATTCCTCCTCTACCCTCCTCGCATAACTATCACCCATGCGCCGTTCTCTTCGAATCGCACGCTTGGGAGTTCGTGCAGCTTCCACTGCGACAGCAACAAAGGTGTGTATGTTCAGTCACACTGATACCACAATCTCTCATGACCCACAACGCGTCTCGAAGCCGAAGTGGCAAGCGAACGCGTACAACGCTCCTTCCGTCACAATCCCGCAGAGCAGGAGCTGGGGACGGCCGCCGGATCCAAGCAGCTCATCTTCCCAGTCCCAATCCCAAGCAAACATCCCGCAGAAACGTTCCTGGGCTCGTCCCCCGGAGCCCCCTGCACCGACACCTGGATCGTCTGGCTTCAAGGACCTCCCTGAGTCCATACGTGCTCGCGCTTCGAGAGACCGGCAACAGCGGGTGCAGCCTCTGGCACCCTCATCCTCCGGTAAGGGCAAGCAGTCCGAGGAGTCTTCGCTTCAGGGCCTTGGGAATATCTTGCGGTCCGATCGTATACAGAAGGCTTCCAAGGCTCTTGCGGAAGGTGAAGGTGAGCAGAAGGTCGCGGAGACCGAGGGGCAGAAGGGAGGCAGCAGTCCACTGGCGCGTGTTTGGACTCCTAGCCCAGATGCAGATGACGGGTCTGCGTCGCGAAGCCGGAGCAAACGCTCCCAGTTCAAAGAGAGGGGTTCACTGGTATCGCGTCTGGCGGGGGAGGTCGAAATTCCAGCATACTCGCGCGTCTCTGTTATCCGTCCTGCCGGTAAGGAGAAAGAGAAGCTGGAGAAGGCACCGAAGCTGGTCAAACAGGTTAATGTGGACGTGTACATCCCCAGTGTCGTCAGTGTTGGCAACCTGGCAAAGTTGCTCAATGTGAAACTTGGTAAGTCGAGCAATGTACATCGTCGATGGGATCTCAACGCTGAGCTGGAACTTTTTGAGACACGTTGCGTCGGAAGATGATGCGAGTGGGTATGGAGGCCGAAGCCAATCATGATCATAGTAGGTCGCAATGCGTATGGATATGACTATCGAACGTGTTCTCATGTATCCCACAGTCCTCACTTCCGATTATGCGTCCCTGTTGGCCATGGAGTTCAACCGGAATCCAGTCATTAACGATGAGGCAGCATTCGACATCTATTCGCCGTGCGTATGGCAGTCAGTAGCTCTCTGTGTATTTTTTGACACTTGCGTTCGCTGTAGAGCTCCACACGCCGATCCGTCCACTTTACCCGCGCGACCACCCGTAGTCACCATTATGGGTCACGTCGATCATGGCAAGACTACGCTACTAGATACCCTGCGATCGACGTCCGTCGCAAAGGGCGAAGCGGGTGGCATAACGCAACACATTGGTGCTTTCTCCGTCCCTGTTCCAGCTAGCGGTACTAAGTCGGAAGCAACACGCACGATAACCTTCCTCGACACCCCTGGCCATGCGGCGTTTTCCGCAATGCGAGCTCGAGGCGCGAGCGTTACGGATATCGTAGTGCTGGTAGTGGCTGCGGATGATGGGATAATGCCGCAGACCCGTGAGGTCCTCGAACTAGTGAAGAAATCCACAGTCGGCTTGGTTGTCGCGATCAACAAGGTGGACAAGCCGGGAGTCGACATCGTGAGTTTGCTTTTGCGTCCAACCCCGTGCAACCATGCTGAAAGCCTGCCTGCGCAGACCAAAGTTGAGCATGCCCTCCTTGCAGAAGGCGTGCAGCTGGAGACTTTCGGCGGAGACATTCCTTCCGTTCAGGTCTCTGGACTGACGGGTCAAGGGCTTGATCAGCTGGTCGAGACACTCTCCGCCCTTGCCGAGATGCAGGATTTGCGGGCTGAGCGTGAGGGACTACTCCAAGGATACGTTCTTGAATCTAAGGTCACGAAAGGTCTTGGGTAAGGGTTATAGAGTCTCATGGTTGCCAGAGCAACTTCTGATACATGCATTATAGACCGACCAGTACTGTCTTAGTCCTTCGCGGTAACCTCAAGGCTGGCCAGCATCTTATCTGTGGTTCGACGTCTGCCAAAGTCCGCCTGCTGCATGATTCGAACGGCAAACCGGTCAAGATTGCCCACCCTGGCATGGCGGTCACCGTCTCTGGGTGGAAGGAGCTTCCAAACGCTGGAGACGAGGTCCTGACTGGTTCGGAGGCTGATATCAAGAAGGCGCTTGGGAACCGTGCCCGCAAGGCTGAGATGGAGGTGGCTCTCGCTGATGTTGAAGCCATCAATGGGCAGCGTAGGCTTGAGCGCGAAAAGCGTGAGGCTGATGAGGGGGAGGGATCGGAGGACAGGTCTGCCATGCAAGCGCAGGCAGCAGGTCCCAAGGAACTGCGGCTGGTTATCAAAGGCGACGTTAGCGGCAGCGTTGAAGCTGTCTCGAATGCGCTAGAAGTCATCGGGAACGATATCGCGCGGACAAAGATCGTCGCGACGGGCGTTGGAGACGTGTCCGAGTCTGATATCATGCGGGCCAAGGCGACTGAAGGTACTGTATTCGCGCGTCCCCTTGCATCGTAGCCGAGACTGAAACGTATCGTCCTCTTGGTAGGCATTGTCATCGCGTTCTCTGTCAAGGTGCCACGACCCGTCGAGGCAGAGGCGCACTCACAACATGTCTCCATCCTCACCTCTTCAGTCATCTACAAGCTCATGGACGACGTGACGGCACGCGTCATCGAGCTGCTGCCTCCTATCATCGAGAAGCGTGTCACGGGTGAAGCAGCGGTCCTGCAGCTCTTTGACATTCACCTCAAAGGCAAGAAAATCACCCAGATCGGTGGCTGTAGGGTGACCACCGGCATCGTCGAGAAGAGCAAGCTCGCGCGAGTGGTGCGGGACGGGGAAGTGGTTCATGAAGGTATGCATCACGAAGCAGTGCATTTTGGCTGTGTGCTGATCGTGGACCCATATGCAGGGTCTCTTGACACTCTCAAGCAGCACAAGAAAGACATGACCGAAGTCGGGCGGGGTAGTGAGTGTGGCCTGAACCTCGCCGGTTTCAATGACCTCCGCATGGGCGACATCATCCAGATGTATGAAGAGGTCCAGCTGCCCGGTAAATTATGATCGTATAATTGCTTAGTGGACGCTAGATCGTAGACGTAGAAGATGTGCTGCTATTCGATATGCGCGCACACACACTGCTCTCATCACATTCTACATACATGCCTATTGACGGCAATTGAAACTGCTCGATCATCCTCATATCGCCGTGACTGCCCCTATGTGCGTCCCTTGTTGGCACCGTCCAGGATGAGCTCTTTCGCCCCGATTGTGCCAGTCCGCCCTCCGACTCCAAAAGTGAAGTTGATGTTACCCAGATCACGATCGGTCTTTTCCAGCAGCGTCCAACTGCGATTATCTGACTTCTTCAGCTTGAGCTCGACCTGTGTGACAAAAATGCCATCTTTAAAGTGTGTTTACGTATGGCCCGTGGTCGGTAAGCCTACCTTGGTGCCATAGAATTTGTATGATGATTCTGCGGCATTCACAGGGCCCCAGAGCTGTAAGGTTTTGCGGAATCGCTTCGATGCTGGCAAATAGAGATCAAGGAAGACCTAGGATACGCAATCAGCATGGTCGCATAATTGTCCACCAACTATGGCGGGAAGTTGCAGTACTTCATTCTCCTCTATTTTGACCGTGCTGGTGTTCGGATCCGCTCTCTTCGCAAAGACCGACGCGTGAACCTCGGTCGGCGTCTGGTAGTGGTCAATGCGACATTGTGTGAATTCTTCTTGTTGCTGTTTGTCGTTGGGATGAACTTTGCTTCACTTCTCGAAGCTTCAGGCTTCTAGTCAACTCACCGACGACTCCTTCTTTTTCGGAACGAATACATGGCGCCCTTTCTTGCAGCCCTCGATCTTGAGGAACTCGTCAAATTCGAGCACGCGCCGTTTGCAGCAGAGGTAACCCTTGCACAAGTTGAGGACGACGCATACACCACGAGCAATTTGCGTACCTTGCTACCTTCATGGAAGATTGGCTTCATGTTGGATAAGTCTCCACGCGTTCCGAAGATTCCAGAGTCCGGAATACTCACCGGCTTCGGGTGGTACGTACACTCAGCCGCCTCTCCGCCTTCCTTCCGATGAAGTTCATCACTCTCGTATGCCACCTTGCACCCATTGTGTCGGCACTCCGTTCCTGCCGGTACATGCGCATCCAGATCATCCTCTTCCTCCTCGAATTTTGCTGCGGGTGCTGCGGGTGCTCGCGATCCAAGCGCCGGAGTGCTGGTTCCGGAACGCCCAGAAGAGTACTTCTCAGATGCACCCGAAGAGGAGGTCATCTGGAGGTTGGCTTGGGAAACTGGCTTGGGTGCAGGAGCCTTTGGAACCTCTTCGGTGTGTTGGCCCTTCGTGCAGCCCTGCGGACATCTTAACGCTGCGGCCGATGGCACATTAGCTTGTAGCGCGACCTACCCCAATCTGCATGAACTCGTCGAAGTCTAAGACAGGCTTGTTGGTATCCGAGCAACACGACCACGACTTGAGACCTTCATGGAAGACGGGTGCGCCAGGATGATAAGTACAGCTCTCCGGGCCATTGCTTGCTGGATCGAAGTCCTGATTGCAGCCTTTGTGCGTACAGCGACCCATCACAGGTATATGCCTGTATATGCGCGATATGTGAGGGTAAGCAGACGGAAAAAGAGGGGTAACAACGATGGGGGAGACAGACCTTTTGAGACGGCTTAGACGCAGGGCGGGCGACTGGAAGCAGATCGCGATCGAAGATACCAGAAATTGCACGCGCTTCTCCCACGTGAGTCGCCCTAATTAAGATACGTCGCGTCGCGCGCGCAAGCTCGCGCGTACAGCGGCTGTGAGACGCCGGATCGCGCGCGCGAGGCCTCCGCAAGTGCTACTACCACATTGGCACGGCGGAAAATACCGACGACTACTAAAGTACTCCTAGGGGTCCAGCCTCGCTCCGAGTGCGGTACCAGATACTTGGTTCATGCAATCTAACCCCCTGAGTCCTCAGTGAACGCGTGAAATCAAAAGAACACAGTACGGCATTGCGCAGTCTAACACGTTCAGTGAACGGCTATAGTGACATCGTTCTAGTACCACTAAGCATCGAAGAACGTGCGTAAGTAAACGTCCTTCTTCCTCCACGCCGGCGTACTCAGGCGAACGCGAAACCGCGAAGTGGAAGGTCATTTCACGCCGCGCAACAATGAGCCTTCTGTATCCCGCTCTCCAACCTTGAACTAACTCGCCGTTCACCAGAACAGTTATCGTCCATACCGTCTTTCGAGGCCTAGACCCCTCGCCGACTGTGCGCCTCCAGGATGAGCCGGTTAGAAGCCTCGCGGCGGAGATGCGCATAACCCACCAGCAGCGATACAGAGTTCGAGGGTGATCGGTAGGCGGGCATCTCCAATACGCGCGCTTTACCCGTGTAGCCTGCAGGAAGAGCACCTATGCTCGGCCACTGAGTCAGGACGAGATGTTGTAGCTGTGGATGTGACGGCGCGCCCGAAACGGGGAGGTTACGTGTGTTAGTAGGCCCTGCGGAACCAATATGGGGACGGAGGCCATAGGACGTAAATGCGGTTGGTTGAGGGTGATGATTGGCCCTATTCAGCGCCTTGTCGAAACAGGGCTCTCCGCCTGTGAATACGGGCGATCCTGGAATGTGAGCGGCGTCATTGATACGCTGGACATTGAACGATGCTTGACAGAGTAAATGGAAGATTTGCAAGTGATGGGAAGTTCGTATGCCCTTGGCCAGCTGATCTCTACACAGCACCGCCGACCGTGAAGAGGGGACATGCTCGCGTCTTCGCCGTGTTCTGGGTGACCTGCCTAGGCCCTACATGTGCCTTGGGTAACGACGATCGAGGTTTCCGCGGCGTCAAATGAGTGTCTACCGGCGAGCGGCATCTTCTCTTCATGAGTCATTTTCCTGCTTGGAAAGAGGTAGTATTCGTAGACGGCTCGGCGAAGGTCTCTCGGCAGTCGCCACTTTCTCCACGGCCTGACACACTCACCCCCGTCAACCCTGGGCTGTCCCTGGGCCCCTGCGGTTATCGTGTCTGAAAGTTGTCTTATTAATCCGCTCTTCACTCGCAGTACAAGATTGGGATCCGACTCAACTCCGCGACATAATCTGGACACCGACGCGACGTGTCCTTCACAT
Source organism: Fomes fomentarius (assembly GCA_022606135.1). Lineage (NCBI taxonomy): Eukaryota > Fungi > Basidiomycota > Agaricomycetes > Polyporales > Polyporaceae > Fomes > Fomes fomentarius. Next base: position 2,141,367 of record JABYQN010000001.1, read on the forward strand.
AGTTTCCTGCGATTGCATTCTGCGATCGATAAATCGCTCCAGTCCCGGACCAAGGCGGGTGCCCAGCAACATGGAGTTAGTAGTCCGTGAGGGTCAGAGCAGGCGAAGTAGGAGACGGAGGGGTCACCAAAGGTGCCGTACATCTCTCGCACGAAACGCTCCACATACCCCATCGACGATCAGCATGTCCACAAAGGTCACGTTTGGAGTCCCTGAAGCGCAAGGCGGTGACGTTGCATCCACACGGCGGACTTTAGGCGAACCAGTCCATGGACGGGCCCAATAGGGATCACCGTCTGCAACGAGGGTTAGAAAAACTTCACCATAGTTTCTTTCCACGGCCGATCCTCGGTCATATCCTGTGCGACGCAGTGCAGTGACCATGCCCATATCTTCAGGTAGCGCCATCTGGAAACTTGTGCCGCGGCATTTGTTAGGACGATACGAGACCCCAACGACGATGAAACACATCAGCTTCAAGACACCAACTTCTTTTCCACTCCACGTCCCATCTCACGGGGGTGCCTGGCAGTATGTGAGCTCTTCTTCCGCCGCGCCGCTCTACCGAACTTGTTGAGGGCTCAGGGGAACGTTGCAGGGATTTCGAGTTGATAGCCTTTGACATCATCGCAGCAGTTGCGCAGTAAGGCTCCAGCAACGACTATCATGCATCACAGAGCTCACCGTTTAGTGGAGTAATGCTCGTCAGCACATCGAGGGAGAGACGCGGCAGTATGAAGACTTCATAGATGACCAACGTGATATAGATTGACCGGTAGACGGATTTAATCCGCCTCTTGTCAACGCTATCTAGGCAATCTACGCGGTCGCTGTTGACCTGCGAGGAAAGGGCAGTGCCTCATCTCGACTATCTCCTGCAGCCGAGACCGTTGAAGGGCTTTTCTGTGCCTGGCAGAGACCGTGGGGGGAGGCGAGTAACCTTGAATAACGTATTGACCGCCAACCTTGGCTGGCAATAGCTCTAATCAGATATTGGCGAAATCAGGCGTGTGGCAAGTACCAATCAGTGCAGCAAGCAAACCGGTTCGAGCCGGTTTGAGGAGCATCGCGGAGGAGTTGATAATCATCCCGCACGGGAACTACGACCTACGGCGGAAGTTGACTAGGCGGTCAAACTTTGTCACTGTCCGGAGTCGGAAGTCGGAAGCGCGTCACAGTGACCGATTGCCCTCCAGCTCCAGAGTCCATTCGCCGAAACTCACAGGGGCTATTATATCGTACCCCAAATCAGCCTTCCTTGGGCGTTGCAGGGTGATCATCGTTAGAGGATTTACAATTCAGGGGCTTGCCAGAACGGGTTGTCCCAATGAGCATACTGCCACATCTGGTCGGCTATATCCGTTGATCTTGAACTAAACCCACAGTCAAAAGAGGCGTCGATCCTCGTTAAACGCCACAAGGTCGCAAGGTCGTATCTGATAAGAGTTCGTGCCGTCTATATACTAATCAGTCCACCCCAACTCATGTTCATCGAGGTATCTCTCTGGAGAATGAGACGGCCATGCTATGCTTCTATGCTCTACTAGTAATGATAGTGATACAAACATAGCAAGCACAATGCCATTGAACGCTCATCCAGCCGAACGCTACGATAGTCCTTGTCCAAACGCCTCCCACACTAGAAATCCGACACCCCAGGGACCCACACGTCCTAACGTCCGCAAGGCAGCATTCATCCGTCGGCGCATGCGCGACGTTGAGGGATCGTGCGGAGAGTGCATAGGATTCCTGAAGAACGACATGATACCGTGCTCACGGGCCTGCCGCAGCAGAATAGCTGGAATAGAGTGCTGATCGCGAACTGGCGCCAGCCGGTCAATGTGCACGACCTTTCGCGCAGCATCCCAAGGGCGCGACACTATCTCATATGCCAGGCCGGCGATGGCACCACCGGTCACAAGCGTAGTCGCGTGCACAACGGGCGGAGTGTGCTTTCGTAAAGTGCGGAACCGCTGGTCGGTGGACTGATCCAGGAGGTCTTGCGCTATCGTCTTCGTCTGAACGGCCCACCGGCGCGTTACATCAAAGATAGCAAAGAAGACAGCAAACCCTGAACATTGCATGCACGGAGGCGAAGAAAGAAGAGTGTTAAGACTTGCCACACACACACACACACGAATGAGCAATTCCCGCCATACCGCAGATGTCTTTCGCACAGCCCCAGCCCCAGCCATCCCACCCTCGGCCCGCCATCTCTCCTACCTCCTTCATCCAGTCGCGGACCTGGCGCGCCTCAGACAGCTGCTCCGCGCGCGGCATATGGGTTGTGGGTTCGGTCTTGAGGAAGACTTCTTTCCATGCATCGTGCCAGCCGGTCGTGGAAGATGTACCTTCAAGCGCGAACCGCATGTTCTCAGCGGGGGCGGCCACGATGGCTTGCGCGCCTCCAGCGAGCGCGCCGGAGACGGCGGCGAGGCTTGTTGGATGGGCGGCGAAGTGGGGTTCAAGTAGGCTGGACGCCTCGGAATAAGTAGACCATAGCACAACGCCGAGGAAGCCGTTGACAAGCATTGGAGGAATAAAATGCTTGGGAATTACGGACCACTTGGGTCATCGGAGGATGAGACGCGGTTTGTCAGGGTCTAGCAAAATCGACCGACATACCCCATGTTCTTTCACCAGCCATGAGAGGTACTGTGGGGAAAGCGACTGGCCATGGTTCTGGGCGAGGCCACGCAGAGAGTGCCACCCACTCACTGGACGCACCGAGCGGCAAAGCAAAGAACGAGATTGTGAGCAGGGCTCAAGAACGAGGCTGAGGCCACACACCTTTCGAGGGTCGAAAGAGTCTGACCGGCCTGGAGAAGTATAGGGCTAAGCTGCGAGTTGCTGTCCGTGCAAGCGCAGCATAGAAGGAGCTGGATTGCTGCTGGGCGCCATCATCATCTTTGGCCGACATGCAAGAGAAGCATGAAGCACTGCGAGCGCGAAGCACGAAGAACAGACTGAGACTGGGACTGACTCTGAGCGCGGACGTCGTTGCACCTCGGCAATCCCGGCGTCTATCGCACCGCCGGCACCCAAGTTTGAAATTACGGCATTCAGACGTGGTTCAAACCTCGAGTTTCGTCGCTCGTCGCTCGACACTTTACACTGGACCCTTCCGCGCACCGATTCCACGGCCGATGCTTAGCTGGAGAGCTCGGTGTGACGCCGTATATGTCTCTTGAAAAATCTGCCATTCGGCTATCCTGTCGCTTTTGCATAACCCTGAGTATTCTCCCGCTCGAGTTGTAGCCTCGGAGTTGATACGAGGGCGTCTGCTTAGTAATAAGCCCCTGCCATTCTAGCTCACACTGCGCCGCTCCTCTCTATCAAGCCTCGGGAGATATGAGCTTGACAGTTGGCCACATTCAATGTGTAGCACATGTCACAATTTCACACTATAGCCGGCGAAGCGCGGCCAACATCATGTCAAACATGCCAACTTGGATATCCTTTTGAGGTGCTCATTGTGTTGTATACGACTGTTGCATGGGGCCGCGTGTGAGCGGGTCAGTCTGCATTTACATTCACCGTATGATCTGCTGTCCATAAAGGTACACAAGGTTTAATACGCATAGCCAGCAAGTTACGGACTCTCCCACGACATACTAGCTGCGACATGACATTGGGAATATATTGACTCTGATGGATATGATAAATCGGTCTGTTGGCTTGTTGGGAAGGTTAAGGCCGTTCAATCTGCCACAGATATATACCCGACGTGTGCATTCCCCACTTCATGGTTGCGCCCTTTACTCTTACTACTCAACGAAAGCGCGCTTTGAGTCAGCTGACAAGGCCACTTATGAAGGTCTACAAGTTCATGAGCTTTCCTGGCCCCCGACAGAACCGGGCGCACGTCGACCAGTGGGAAGGCCCTACTGAGTATCACCCGATCGGGTACAACACTTGCAGTTCGAACGACATACGGATCCCTACGCATCTTCTGCATGTGTTCCGCGGTTGACATAAACTTCAGCCTGAACGCCCCGCATTACCGTCGCTGAGAGTGAGAAAGCGCCACGAAGGCTTCGGACTCGGCAGGATCCGGGTGTGTACAAATCGGCGCTAAAGATTGAAGACCAAACTTGGATACCGAATTGGAACTTGTGGCTGCTCCATCATAACCCCTGCGTGGCTGACTTGACGCCCTCCGCCATGCAGCGTATCTGCCCCGCCTGCAGGCCTCTCTGGAAGCCACACACAGCGGCTCGTGTTACTCATAGGCGGCTAAGCACCCCAGTTGTGCCACTGCCCGAAGACTTCGTGTTCTTCCCTGCTTTCTTCACAGTCAACGAGCAATGCGTGCTGCTCAGAGCCGCCCTGCGGAAATTGGACGCCATGGATAACGGGAAGTTTCGTCGCCGAAAGAGAGAGTTCCTTCGCAACCCTACTTCCCATTCACGGGCTTCAGACAACCCAGTACAGGCCCTATTCTTGCCCGACGAGCTGTACGACTTCCAAGAGGCATGTTGAGGCTGGCAGTTCTATTGGTCCCGAACCTCTCAGCTGACGGTCTCTCCTGAACGCCAGGGCCATTTTGACGGCGTAATTAAACGGTACCGAGAAATGCATGTCACCGCATGGCCCGATGACATGCCTGAGGTCATACCACTGCTCGAGAGACTCGGGCGGATCCATCCTCACCAGGACACGCAAACACACATCCTCCACCTTGCATCGGATGGAGAAATTCTTGTAGGCCATCTATGTGTTATAGGGCGCTGGGACCACCTTTACTTTACTAACAACCCCTTCTTCACCGCAGCCACATGTGGACAATGTGGAGGCGAGTGGGTGCGTGCTTCCGTCTTCGGGAAGTTGCCTATACTGATACACTTCCAGCACATGGATTCTGGGCGTGTCCCTCGGCGACGAACGCATTCTTCGCCTGGAAAGTTCTGCAGCACAGGAAACACAGCGCTACGAGATACCGCTGCCCACCGGAAGCGTCTACTTGCAGAAGTAAGTGGTAGTCGGCATCCCTTGCGCGATGGAAGCGTTAATATATCCTCAGGGACACGGTTCGATATAACTGTCAGCATTCTATCTTGAGAAGTGGACGAGAAGATGGCCATTTGAAGGACGGGCGACAGCGGCTCAGCATCATGATTCGTGTAAGTTGCCAATCCTCGTGACCTGAGCCGGATTATCAGACTGTTCAAACTTCTTACCATGTTTCCAGGATCGCATCGCATCGGAGCATCTGTGAGAGTGAATCTAATCTTGATTACCTATTCACCCATATACAACCATATGGCCACATCGGCCTGCCCATCAACCAGTCAAGAGAGGTAGGGGACCATGAATTGCAAGCATAAATGCAGTGTCGTAGGCAACGAATCGTATGCATCTTGTAAGAACGCATGAAGACCAACCGTGTATTGCTTTCCCGGGTACCTGCGAGGTATTGAGTGTCTGGTGACAATGTTAGCATGATCCACCTACCTAGATTGCACTACTCGCAACAAGACACACCACACCTCTTCATGCCGGATTGCGAAATGTGGCATGACTTCTTCGATCGTATTTCGGATGCTTGCTATGCAGCACGAGATCCCTAATTGGCTTGGGAAGTAGTCCTGCGTGGTCCTCTGAGTCTTACCACTACGTTTATGTAGAGTATTGCCGGCGGTGACGCTGTGGCTACCAGGGGTGTTAATGCGGAGGATCGTGCCGAAAGGAAGGCATGCGCACCTTGGCTCACTGCGTATGGGCGCCGAGGCATCGGTTATCGGGGCGGAGGGCCCAGCGGTAACAGTCGAGATCTTGATGCCTAATACATTGAGTTCCTGGCGCAGGTACTGCGCAACAGAGCGGAGAACCCCTTTGTAGAGGGAAGGAATCCACGGTTGATGGCCGGCTGCACGAAGATTCGTGTGAGATGGGGCGTGCACGCAGAAGAACCTAGGTCATTAATGCTCACACGCCAGGAGTAGGACGACCCGTCCAGATGCAGCCGTGAGGAGGTTCACGTAGTCCTGGACAACAGATATGGGTTCCACGAGGCATTCGCGAACGACGTCTCCCCATGCTGAGATGTTAAGACCTGTGCGGGCTGGTTTGCAAGTTTGACGTGTGCATGGGCCCCACGGCACATAGGGCGGGTAGGAACGTACGAGTGGGTGCAGACGGGTACTATCGATCAGCATGGGGTTGCAAAGGGATGTACTCCCACGTACTGATGAATTTCGGCGCGGGAAGTACAATAACCGCAACAAGATAGAGAGTGTGGGTGGCGCAATAGGCGTCTACAGTCTCGAACGCACGGGTCCGCTGCGCATGGGAAGTCATGTCCAACACGATGGGGGCAAGCAAACCCCAAGGGGTAGCGGAGTGGCCGGACCTTTTGATCCTTGTGTGCCATTCCTGTATGAGCTGCGGACGCGAAGTGTTCAGCGAAACTGGGAAGAGGGTAAGCGAGCGAGTGCGGATATCTCTCACCGAAGACACATTCGATGCATCTGTCGCGGGTTGGATGGCAGCACGTCTGTCTGGACACAACACGAAGACGGTGTAGCCCAGCTCCGAGAAATTGAAAGCGATATGCCTGCCGAGCTCTGCAAGGCAAATCCGCGCCGAACCAGGGACTAATGAGAACGCAGCCTCGATCGCGTTCAATCGGAACAGCTCACCATGATCTCCGCCGACAATTACTATCGCGCTCTCTCTCGGACCGTGCACCTGGCAGGGTGGGAGGGCAAAAAGACGGCAGATATGTTCATGGGCTGCAGCAGAGCAGACCTGTAGGATTGCAAAGGTTTTAAGAAGAATGTGGAGGAGGACATAGGAGATAATGCGGATTGAGAGATGGAACGCGTTGGTCGTGCTCGGCGATTCGGGAAGGGTATCACTACTAGTGGGAGGATGGAAGATATGTGCCGCATCGCCACCCTGGGTTGGTTTCGGCTGGGAGGACATGGTCGGAGATCTCGGTGCGTGGGTGCCAAGTCAAGGCGTGCAAAGGAGGGTACTTATGAAGGTGACAAGGAGCCGGTAGTCACTTCATCTTTCATAGAACACTGGTCCTTCGAAGAGGTCTCTCAGGAGGGGCGCTTAGATTCTCTCCTATCAGCCCCGGGGACGGAGACCCGGACCGGGCTGTGAAAGCCTTCGTGCACCGGTGGGCTTCCGAAGCTGCAGGCTTTCCGGCGGCCACGCATCGAAGACATCGACATTCGTTTGCCTCTCCCTGGATCATTCTCGGAGGTCGAGGCAGTTCGTTGTTCTGCACGATCCTCGCTTGCATCCAAGAAACGTCTCAAAGAAACTACTCTCATATTCATGACGCACGCGCAGAATTGGGGCACGAACTTCGACCCCATTCAGGTGTTCCAGTCTCGGACCCGCATCTATAGTTCTCATATGTACGACGAACTAGCCCATCTAGTAGGTATAATACGAGTCCGTGGTCAATGTCTAGTATGAGCGCAACCAATAGCGATAGTGTAGGGGGATGCCAATGATACAGTCTAGTGAGTCCATCGTGAAGTCCGGCCGGGAATAATACTTTTGAAATAATGTCGTGCGATTGTCTGTGCATGTGTCTGGACCAGATGTGGGCTAACCGGATTTTGAGACGCTGTTGACACTAGACAAACTAGACGTAATGAGCTTCGCGTACGTGAGCCAATAGAGCAGTACGCACGGTAATTTCACGGGGTTGGGGCTGCTGCCGTCGTCGAGCTTGATAACGACGTAACGAAGACCCTGCGATGATGTGAGTCTTGATTGTAGTACAAGGACCTACGAGCCTGAAGCACTCACCTCGATAGTTTCCGTGTTCTGCACGGTCCCTGTTCGAGTCTTGCCACCTTCGAGAAAGAATACGCGTGTCCCAACCTGCGTCAGCCGAATGTTAGTCTTCGATGAGTCGATCCCTTTCACTGTAGGAACCTACGGGGAAGGGGTCCATCAGCGTTGTGTAAATGAGACGTAAATGGGGAGGTGGTTTGCTAACCTACAACCATGGTGGTTCCTCTTTATACTAGTGGAGGCTTAGGGGAAGAACAGAAGCTACACAGCTTAGAATGCGGCAGACCCGCGCTTTGAATGAAAGTATTGATGAGGGTGGACACACATCCATAAGCTTCACACTGTTGTGAAGGGCAGTCTATTTCGGTCAACAGAAATGCTCTGAATGAGACGGACGACGATATCGGGGACGGAAGGACTACAAAGGAGAGAAAGCGAGCTGTGTAGAATGGGGCTCGAGAAGGTCCGTCGGAGAAGGAGGACCAAGTTGAAGTCTAGGCGAGGGCGGCTTGGATGGGGGCCACACATGTTTCGCGAAGCAGGGGAGGCAGGCTAGGCCTAGACAGAGGGGGAGCACAAGAGCTATCTACAATTCCTTCGCGGGAAGCAGGACTTGGAAAGAGACCGGATGGATGGCGCGTAAGGGTGCATACCAAAGCGCGGGCGCCTGTACTGTAGCACGACTTGCACGAGGATCGCCTTAACGAGTCGGTCTGATTGACACGCGCTGGACTGAACGCCTCTCCGAAAGAGCGGAGAACAGTACACAAAGCTGGGAAAAGAAGAACTCTACGAGACAGCTGCAAGACAGAGTACAACCTTCATCGCTAGGGTTAATGTGACGCTGAACTGCGCTGGGCCTCTGTCTCGTCGTGGACGGTGGGAGGGGCGGATATCGAAAAGTCTAGAGGGCCGCAGCGATCATAAAGGGAGCAAAGCGCGAGAGTCAAAAATGAGAACCCGTGTAGCCGTGGCGGGTGGGCGACGACAGCAGGATGTAAGTATCTTGGTGGTCTTTGGTGTCCTCCGCACTTGCGCGCCCTCTGCACGCCTTTTTGATATGCAACGCCTGAATTACGTAATACACGCGTTCTCAGTCTCCGACCTCCGAAGCCGCTTGCCTTCCACCGTGTCGTATCATGCCTGTGCAGACCTCCTCCTCCAGATCTTCTGCTGCCGCTGCCGCAAGAACCGATATGTCTGTCATTCTCGTCACCGGCTCATACGACCATGAAATCCGCTTCTGGGAAGCATGGAGTGGCATCTGTTCCAGGACGATACCCAGGGCTGCTGAATCTGGTGTGAGGACGTTCGCCGTGTGCACCTCAACTTCTCGTTCATCCTCCCTGCTTTCGTGTGCTCTCACAGCAAGTGAACCGCTTAGCGATATCTCCGGAGTGAGCGGCTGGTTGGCGCATCTTCTCTTCATATGTCGCTCAACCCGGCGCCCTCTAGCAAACGGCTACTGGCCGCTGCTATCCACAAGAAGGCCTACATATACGAGATTGCCGCTGCGCCATCGGCGGGACCGGTGTGTATCCTCGCTCGCTTTACTACACGCGCTACCCGCTCATCGCGATGATGAACACGCCCGCAGGTCGCGATATTCGAGGGTCACAACGGCAACATCACCGCAGTCTGCTTCCACAGCGAGGGCAAGTGGTTGGTCACCGGGAGTGAGGACGGCACCATCAAAATATGGGATCTTCGGTGTGTAGTCATTCGGTCTAGATTTCATAACGTTCTTAGGGTACTTTCGGCATTAGAAGTAGCAGCCATCTGCATCGAAACTACGACAACGAGGCTCCCGGTATGCTGATCCTATGGGCGCTGATAACCAGCCGCTAACACAGTTGCGGCATTAAGTGAACGACGTAGTGGTTCACCCTAACCAGGGGGAGCTCATTAGCTGCGACCAGGCCGGACGCATCAAGCAATGGGATCTGTCAGAAAATATATGCACTCACGAGCTAGTGCGTATGCCTCAGTAATATGCAGGTACAGATTCGCATGACGTCCATGACTGCATGATTCTAGACCCCTGGGGGAGATACCCCGATGCGTTCCATTAGCCTCGCTTCAGACGGCACCTGCCTCGTCGCGGGTAGTGTGAAGGTTTGGCGCGTTTGTGGTTGCTCAGATCGATGCGTCTAATCCTTGATTGGTGTAGGGGAAGTGCTACGTATGGAAGATCAACGACGAGCGATCCGATCTACCTAGGTTCCAAGCAGTGACAATGTTTCAAGCGCATGCTAAATACCTCACCCGGCTGCTCTTGAGCCCTGACGTCAAGTCCGTGCACCTTGTGTCTTGACTGGCTTGGTTTGCCTATGACGAGGCTGGTTCTAGATTCCTTGCAACTTGTTCTGCCGATACGACCGTGAAGATATGGTCAATATCGCCGAACTACGAGTTCAAGCTGGAGAAGACGCTTCAGGGTCATCAGCGATGGGTTTGGGACTGCGCCTTTAGCGCCGATTCCGCGTACTTAGTCACAGGTAATGAACAATCACTTTTTGTTGCATCGTTCATCGTACTGGAACTATCGACTCTAGCATCGTCTGACCACACCGCCCGGCTATGGGACATGTCGACCGGGGAGACCGTACGGCAGTATAATGGGCATCAGAAAGGTTCGGACGTCGTTCCGACTTCGTTGTGTGAATCGGCGGTTTTGCTGACGCTAGTTCTCGTCTCAACAGCGGCGGTATGCTGTGCGTTGCACGATGGGGCAGGCTAGTTTGCACCCTTTTCTCCTCGTGTACGAAATACATGCAGGGAGTGTACACGGACAGCGGAGTCAGCTCTATATGAGTATTCTTCTCCGAAGGGGTTGAATGATCCAGCAGTCGTCTTCCTAACTACGGTTCTCAGGAATAGAAATGCTTCCGCACATCCTCGGGAACGGGTCGAAGGTACGTGACGACAGAGTCGCCCTGAAACTTCTTGCACAAAGGACCTCAGCACGAGTTGGTCTAGGCCGGGTAATCTTCCGAGGTGTAAAGAAGCACGGATTTTGAGGTCATGCGTGACGGTGGGGGATTTAGAGAACGCGAGTTATGATTTGATCTGATGGAATCATCTTTCCTGATCACGATCTTGCTGTAGGCGTGGCAGGGGAAGCACAAGGAAGCAGGGGAACAGACTCGATCACATCTCTACCCACCAGCGAGCCCGGTGGGAGAGAACGAGAGAACCGGGTGAGTGTCCGACTGTCCCGTGAGCTCCCACAAATGCAGCTGGTGGGATCTTCTGTGGGGTAAACGTCGTACGCTTCGTCTTCCCGGCACTGAGTCAGGGATGAATGGGTTATGGGAAGCCGGTGGGTGCACATGCGCGGAAAGCCCGAGGTTTTCTGATCCAGGGCACCGTCGTGGTCGATAGCGCGCGTGTGGATGGGGGCTGGCCTCCGTTACGGGATCTCCGAGAGGGCGACCCGCGGGTTGGGCGACCCTGAGTGGTATACGCATGCAGATATCGGAGTGCCTGGCTGAGTGTCGGGCAGGCGGCGCGGCACAGCGAGCGAGAGCACTCGAAGAAGTAGAGGGTGTAGGGGTGTTAACTTCTGGCTACTGACGAGACTTCTGACTACTGACGTTAGAGGGAGGAGGATGAAGCGGAACGCGGAGGTCCATCCGGAAAGAGAGACGATCAGGAAGTGCTCTAGGCGCTACGAAAGGTAGGGAAATGAAGTGGTTCGGAGTCTGGTACGTTCTGCATGCAATGAAGAGCTTAGAGTTGCGGGTACGACTCGGAGCGGCAGAGGACGAGGGCGAGAGCGAGACCTAGTCCGTGCGGTGCCTTAACTGAGTCGACTGGGAGGAGTGTGGTCTGTGTGCGGCGGGCGGAGAAGTGTCACTGTCAGGGGCGGAGTCGGAGTCGGCCTTCCGCACGAATAACGAGATTAGATGAGATGCCGTACCATCGCGATCAGATTCCCCACAATCTGCTCATTATCACGTGGGCCATTATATCTATGCGGGCTGCGATTGGATGGAGATGAGATAAGAAAGGGCGAAAAGTCAGCAGCCGAGATTTGCTAGCGTTTCGATCGCCGGAACGGTCGGGTGGAGGCGGCGCGGTGCTTGAACGTTTGAACACTGTCCTCTCGCTCCAGCCGCCCTTCTCTTCTGACTCGTCTCGCAGCCAACAAATTTGCTCTGTGGCGTCCGAGCTCGCTGCCAGCCCCAGCGGTCCTCTCCTCCTTACCACCACCACCCCCCTCTCCCCCACCGTCGTCCCCGTCGTCCCTCGCTTCACCCAGCGCATACACGGCCGTTCTTTCCATCGCTGAAACGAGATCTCCTATCGTTACATGGCTATCGTTGATTGCCACGCTGATCCCCCGGCCCTTTTCACTGCTTTGCCCGTCTCAGAGATTGATACCCAAAATGGCTTCAATGCTGTCCAACGCGACCCCCAGTCTTGGGACGCCGCTCTCCCCGCAAGTCAGGGTCTCTATGTAAACGACCTCGAGAAAGATGCCTGCGGTGTCGGCTTCATTTGCCACATCAAGGGCGACGACTCTCACAAGATCGTCTCAGATGCTCGCCAGCTTCTCTGCGCGATGACCCACCGCGGTGCCACAGGTGCCGATAGCCGTGATGGCGATGGCGCGGGTGTCATGACTGGCATTCCTCACCTCTTCTTCAAGCGTGAGGCCGAGCGCGAAATTGGCTGCGAACTGCCTGAGATCGGCCAATATGCGGTCGGAAACGTCTTCTTCAAAGCGAACAACCCCGTCGGCCTCCAGCAGCAGCAGGCTGTTTTCTCCAAGATAGCCTCCCAGCTGGGCCTCCGCGTTCTCGGCTGGCGTGAGGTTCCCACCGACGGCACCATTCTTGGTCCCGCGGCAGCGAGTAAAGAGCCAGCCATCCTCCAGCCTTTCGTCGTCCTTCGCTCGCACTACGGCGAGGGTAACACCTCCCGGGGCGGTCCGTTTGACGCCAAGCACTTCGAATGCCAGCTCTATATCCTCCGGAAGCACGCGACACACACCATGTTTGTCCCCTTCCACTCTTCTTTACGTACGAGCGTTGGCTTAATAATACTACTTCTCCGTCTGAAGTTCGCTATCGAAGGGCTTCTACATCTCTTCGCTCTCCTCCAAGAACATCGTCTACAAAGGCCAACTTTCCCCGCCGCAAGTGTACAACTACTACCACGACTTGAATCATGTCCTGTATCGCTCCCACTTCTCTCTCGTTCACTCGCGATTCTCCACAAACACCTTCCCCAGCTGGGACCGTGCGCAACCCATGAGGTGGGCCGCACACAACGGTAAGTTACGGTTCGCGAGAGACTGAATTCTAGGAATGAGTGTTAATTCTGCCACTTTCGCTGTTAGGCGAGATCAATACGTTGCGCGGCAACAGAAACTGGATGCGCGCTCGTGAGGGCGTGCTCTCGTCCTCTCTTTTCGGCGACAAGCTTGATCTCTTATATCCCATCATCGAATCCGGCGGTTCCGACTCTGCTGCGTTCGACAACGTCCTTGAGCTTCTTGTCGTGAACGGCGTCTTAACGCTGCCGGAAGCCGTCATGATGCTTATACCTGAAGCGTGGCAGGATAACGACATCATGGAGCCTGAGAAGAAGGCGTTCTATAATTGGGCTGCTTGTCTTCAGGAGCCTTGGGATGGCCCTGCTCTCTTTGCCTTCAGTGACGGTCGGTACTGTGGTGCGAACCTCGACCGAAATGGTCTTCGCCCCTGCCGTTACGTCGTGACCAACGAGGACATCATTGTATGCGCCTCTGAGGTTGGTGCCGTCTACATCCCTCCTGAGAAGGTCATCCAGAAGGGCCGTCTCAAGCCTGGACGTATGCTCCTCGTCGATACTGAGGAAGGTCGCATCGTTGACGACAAGGAGCTGAAGCGCACGACGGCGCGTAAGCAGAACTTTGCTTCTTGGATTGAAACGAACATGTTGCACGTTCCAAACATCGTGAAGCGTGTCCAACGATCGACGTCAGTCGCTCCGACCATCGACGAGTTCTCCCTCAGCACCGACCCGAAGCTACTCGCGTTCGGCTACACCGCCGAGCAGCTCAATCTCCTCATGCTACCCATGTTCACTGACGGCAAGGAGGCTCTTGGTTCTATGGGAAACGACGCTCCTCTCGCTGCGATGTCTACGCAACCCCGTCTCATATATGACTACTTCCGCCAGCTCTTCGCACAGGTGACGAACCCTCCCATCGACCCGATTCGTGAGTCGATCGTCATGTCGCTCGAGTGCTACGTTGGCCCGGAGGGTAACCTTCTCGAGATGAACCCTCAGCAATGCCACCGTATCCTCCTTCCCTCGCCTATCTTGTCGCTCGAGGAGATGAACGCCATGAAGAATCTCAAACATGCATATGGCACTTGGCCGTCACGCATCATCGATGTCACCTTCCCGAAGGAGTTTGGCCTGCCTGGCTACAAGCTTGCACTGGAGCGGGTCTGCAGCGAGGCGACGCAAGCCATCGATGACGGCATCAAGGTCATCATCCTCTCCGACCGCGAGACGGGACCTACCCGTGTGCCACTTTCGGCCCTCGTTGCGTGCGGTGGCGTTCACCACCATCTCGTTACTCAGAAGAAGCGCGCCAAGGTCGCGCTCATGATTGAAACTGCCGAAGCTCGGGAGGTCCAGCACCTCTGTGTACTCCTCGGCTACGGTGCCGACGCCATCTGTCCATGGCTCACGATGGAATGCATCCACAAGGTCATCCGCGAGGGACTGTAAGTGCCACGTTCCGCCTTATTCAAAGCCCGCCATTTACGCGTGTCTGGCGTTTTCTAGGGTCAAGGACGATAAGACTCTCGATGACCTAATGGACAACTACCGTCACTCCGTCGATGGAGGAATCCTGAAGGTGATGTCCAAGATGGGTATTTCTACCCTTCAGTCCTACAAGGGTGCGCAAATTTTCGAGGCACTCGGCTTGCATACGGAGGTCATCGAGAAGTGCTTCGTTGGAACCGCGAGTCGGGTTCAGGGCGCCACTTTCGACCTTCTGGCCATGGACGCGTTCGAGATGCATGAACGTGGGTGGCCCTCGCGTGAGACTGTTCTTCCTCCTGGGATGCCGGAGTCAGGCGAATATCATTGGCGTTCCGGTGGAGAAGCTCATATCAACGATCCCTCCGGAATCGCCAATCTGCAAGATGCCGTACGAGAGAAGAATCAGCGTGCTTACGACGCGTACGCGAGCAATGCGAACGAGCAGACGAGGGCAGTTCATCTCCGCGGCCTTCTCGATTTCCGCTTTGAGAACACAACACCGATCCCGATTGAGCAGGTCGAACCCTGGAACGAGATTGTCCGCCGGTTCGTTACTGGTGCAATGTCGTACGGCTCGATCTCAATGGAGGCGCACTCCACGCTTGCCATCGCGATGAATCGTCTTGGAGGGAAGTCGAACACGGGCGAAGGTGGCGAGGACGCTGAGCGGTCACAGCCTTTGCCGAATGGCGACACGATGCGTTCAGCCATTAAGCAGGTTGCATCGGGGCGCTTTGGTGTTACGTCTAATTACCTTGCGGATGCGGACGAGCTCCAAATCAAGATGGCGCAGGGTGCGAAGCCCGGAGAGGGTGGCGAGCTTCCGGGACACAAGGTGTCGACGTCGATCGCCCGCACACGGCACTCGACTGCGGGCGTGGGCCTCATTTCGCCGCCTCCACACCACGACATCTACTCCATCGAGGATTTGAAACAACTCATATACGATCTCAAGTGCTCTAACCCGCGTGCGCGCGTGTCGGTCAAGCTCGTCTCCGAGGTTGGCGTCGGTATCGTCGCAAGTGGTGTCGCGAAAGCGAAGGCGGACCATATTCTCATCTCTGGTCACGACGGAGGTACGGGTGCGTCGCGTTGGACTGGTATCAAGCACGCAGGCCTTCCGTGGGAGCTTGGTCTCGCTGAGACTCACCAGACGCTTGTCCTCAACGACCTCCGTGGCCGTGTCACGGTTCAGACCGATGGTCAGCTTCGCACCGGTCGCGACCTTGCGATCGCCTGTTTGCTGGGTGCGGAGGAGTGGGGTTTTGCTACGACCCCGCTCATCGCTATGGGCTGTATCATGATGAGGAAGTGTCATCGTAAGTCTGTGATTCCCCATGATATAGAATGGCTAGCTAAGCTTCTCGTGCAGTCAACACCTGTCCTGTCGGTATCGCCACCCAGGATCCTCAGCTTCGTGCGAAATTCGCTGGCCAGCCTGAGCAGGTCATCAACTTCTTCTACTACATTGCCGAGGACCTCCGTCGTGTCATGGCGAAGCTGGGATTCCGTACAATCAACGAGATGGTTGGCCGCGCCGACATGCTGAAGGTCGACGAGAAGCTCCGCACTCCGAAGACCGCACATCTGGACCTCAGCGCGATCTTGAAGCCCGCGTGGCAGATGCGCCCTGGCGCTGCGACTTACCGCGTCCGCTCACAAGACCACAAACTTTACATCCGTCTGGACAACAAGTTCATCGACGAGGCCGAACCTGCTCTCACCAAGGGCCTTCCTGTCCACGTCGACTGCGATGTCACCAACACTGACCGCGCTCTCGGCACGTCGCTCTCTTATCGTGTCTCGAAGTTGTACGGCGAGGAGGGCCTCCCGAAGGATACTATCCACATCTGCATGCGCGGATCGGCGGGTCAATCTCTCGGTGCATTCCTTGCGCCTGGTATCACAATCGAGCTTGAGGGTGACGCGAACGACTATGTCGGCAAGGGTCTCTCCGGTGGTCGTCTCATCGTCTATCCACCGAAGCAGTCAACGTTCAAGGCCGAAGAGAACATCATCATCGGTAACGTCTGTCTCTACGGTGCCACTTCAGGCGAGGCGTTCATCCGTGGCATCGCTGCTGAACGATTCGCTGTCCGTAACTCGGGTGCGAATGCCGTGGTCGAGGGTACCGGTGATCACGGTTGCGAGTACATGACTGGCGGCCGTGTCGTCGTCCTGGGTAGCACTGGGCGTAATTTTGCTGCTGGTATGAGCGGTGGTATCGCCTACGTCCTCGACACCGCCCACACGTTTGCGTCCAAGGTCAACATGGAGATGGTGCAGCTCGGCAAAGTAACCGATCCCAAGGAGATCGCTGAGCTGCGTGGTCTCATCGAGGACCACCGCCATTACACCGGCTCTGAGGTCGCCGACCGAGTCTTGCACGACTTCCACCACTTGCTCCCGCTGTTCGTCCGTGTTATGCCGAACGACTACAAACGCGTCCTTGAGGAACAAGTCGCGAAGGCGAAGGAGGAGAGGATGCGCCAGAGTGTTATTGACCTCGTCCCCTCGCGCACTGCCAGTCAAGTCGACCTCGCATCCGAGGGTCTTGAGGACCTCCTGCTCCCGAAGGAGCCACTCTCGCGCATGAACCGTCCAAACTCCCGTGGACGCCATGAGCCTGCCGTCACTGATCTCGAAGACTCGCTTGTTGACGAGGCGACGACCAAGAATCGCCTCAGCAAGCTCGACAAGACGCGCGGATTCATGAAGTACAAGCGTCTCACGGAGGCGTACCGTCCGCCACGCAAGCGGGTCAAGGACTGGAAGGAGATTTCGCACCGTCTGACGGAGGATGAGCTCAAATACCAGTCTGCGCGCTGTATGGACTGTGGTGTGCCGTTCTGCCAGTCTGACACTGGTTGCCCGATTTCGAACATCATCCCCAAGTGGAACGACCTAGTGTTCAAGAACCAGTGGCGCGATGCACTCAACCGTCTCCTGATGACGAACAACTTCCCCGAATTCACTGGTCGCGTTTGCCCTGCGCCTTGCGAGGGTGCTTGTGTCCTTGGTATTAACGAGCAGCCTGTCGGCATCAAGAGCATCGAGTGCGCGATTATAGACAAGGTATGTCATTTGGATCAATACGGGTGACAGAGCGGCCCTGACATAATCGCTATAGGGCTTCGAGAAGGGTTGGATGACTCCACGGCTGCCTCAGTTCCGCACTGGTAAGAAGATTGCCGTCATCGGCTCTGGTCCTGCTGGTCTCGCAGCTGCCGACCAGCTCAATAAGGCTGGTCACTGGGTGACCGTGTACGATCGCAATGATCGCATGGGTGGTCTGCTCATGTACGGTATCCCGAAGTACGTGTCCCTTTTGCACCCTTTCCCCGCATCGTCTTAATTTCTTCCAGCATGAAGCTCGACAAAACCGTTGTCCAGCGCCGTGTTGACCTCATGGCCGCCGAGGGAGTGGTGAGTATGCGAAAACATGATGGTAGGGCTCGTGTTGACGGTTGATGTCATGTAGACCTTCGTCCCGAGCACCTTCGTCGGCAAGGACGTCGACGTCAATGATCTTCGCCAGGAAAATGACGCGGTCATCTTTGCGACTGGTGCAACCTGGCCGCGTGACCTCAAGATTCCCAACCGTGAGGTTGACGGCATCCACTTTGCGATGGAGTACCTCCAGCTCAACACCAAGTCGCTCCTCGACTCTGAGCTCCAGAACAGCAACTACATCAGCGCGAAGGGCAAGGACGTCATCGTCATTGGCGGTGGTGACACGGGTAACGACTGTATCGGTACCGCCATGCGCCACGGAGCTCGGTCGGTCACAAACTTCGAGCTACTCCCGAAGCCGCCTGCATCCCGCGGTCGCGACAACCCATGGCCGCAGTGGCCACGCATTTTCCGTACCGACTATGGTCACACGGAGGTTGCGGCGCACTTCGGCAACGACCCGCGCGAGTATTGCATCTCGACGAAGGAATTCGTAGTCGACGAGGACGGCAAGCTCCAAGGTCTCAACACTGTGCGTGTCGAGTGGACGAAGGATAGTGGAGGTCGCTGGAAGATGGAGGAGACCCCTGGCTCGGCGAAGTTCTTCCCCGCGCAGCTCGTCTTCCTCGCGCTCGGTTTCCTGGGCCCCGAGGCGGAGGTTCTCAAGTCGATTGGTGTGAAGCAGGATGCGCGAAGCAATATTCAGACCCCACCGAACGTAAGTTTCTCTTGACACGTCTGCGTTGGCGTGCGCTGACGCGAGCATGTCTCGCAGAAATACTCGACGAGTGTTGAGGGCGTGTTTGCGGCTGGCGACTGCCGTCGCGGCCAGTCACTCATCGTCTGGGGCATCCAAGAAGGTCGCCGTTGTGCTGCAGAGGTTGACGCATGGCTGATGAACGGCTCTACGCGTCTTCCCTTCGACGGCGCCATCAAGCAAAGGGTGAGTTTAACATACCCTAGTTCCTTTGCTGCCATCCTGATCACTTATCGATTCCTGTAGACCTTCATCCCTCCGCAGAGCTCGCTCGTCGCTGGTGGCGCACAGACCGTCCAGGTCGAGGCTTGAGTCGCCCCAAGAGGACGTACTGTCTGCAAAAGGGACATCGCTACTGTCTCCATCTCCTATCTCGTTTTGGCTTGGGCTGTTGCTTGGCTTTTATGTACAGTACTCGATCATGCGCACTGCATCATTATGAACCATCAAATTTTGTACGGAATACATTATGCCATCTGTATATCTAGCTTGTTTCGCACTCATGGCTACGTGTTCGCGTGACAAGATGTGTGAGGTGTCGACTGTCAAGGCGATGGGGCAGTAGGATGTGAATAAGAAAGTGAAGCACGGATACATCATCGGAAACTTGACCTAAGCGTCTTATCAAAGATACAATCGTAGATGTCGACAGGAGAGTCAGATGTTACTTTCTTCCTCATAAATGCGCACGCCGCCCTTGCCCCACGCCTCGAGGACCGCCTTACCTGCGCCTGTTGGCTGGGTAAAGGCAACGTCCCCACGGGCAGGGTTCAGTGGGCACCCCAGAATGAACGTTGCCGCAGCGACGGAGAGGAGACGGGAGGCGATCCCAAGGCGACGGTGCTCGGACGAGACGAACAGGCGTGGAATGCCCATGGGTGTAGGGAGCGGCTCGGGGTGCACATAGAGATTAGTGGAGCAGTCCACTGGGAGGAGTGCTAGTGATGGCTTGTTCTCCATTGGGTCTTGGGAGGACGTCCCCTGAAAAGATGACACTGTGCTCTGAGAAGCGGCAGGGGTGTCTGAGTCGGGTCGGGTCTGGGATGACGAGGGTGTCGGAGAAGTGTCGACATGCGCTGATAGGGTAGCGGACACCTCAGAGGGCCGCGCAATGGCCATGGCCGTGGAAATGCGTTGAGCGACCACACACCCGACAATCTTCTCGCGCGTTGATGCAGGACCCGGAGCAGATAGGAGCAAGAGGTAGATCTTGCATCGACGGAGAACTGCAGGCGAAAGCGGTGGGGACGAGAGCGAGAGACGGATCGTCTCGAGGAGTAGAGCCAGCTGGAGTGCGTTGCGACCGGTCAGACTCCTAAGCGACGCGCAACGAAAGTGAAACGCCGACGTACCTTGCTCCCAATCTTGCCTCCGACGTCGGGTCTGAAGCAAATGACGCGTCCGCGCGCGCCGTTCCGGAGCTTCACGTTGGCCTGGAGCTCCTCGACACCGGCCTTGGCAGCCTCGCGTTCCTCCTCTTTCCCCCACTCAAGACCACGCCTAACACGTGCACAGTGGGCCTTGTGCAGCGCCTCATCATCGGGCGCACCGCGGGTGTATGACAGATCGCAGAGCGGACAGGTACGGAGCGTCGGGGTGTCGAGCGAGAAATGGAGCTGGGTGAGCTTCCCCTGCTTGTTCTTAGACTTGTCATTGGGTTTCGACTTCGCGTCTGCTCTGGGCGCACGACGTGCCTTCTTGGAGGGCGTGTTCTGCTCGGTGGGACGGTCGGAGAAGGGACGCTTGCGCTTGAGCGAAGGCGGGGAAGTAAGCTCGGAAGTTGGGGAGGAGGGTAGAAGGGGCTTGCTCGACGAGCGAGTGGTGTATGTTCGCTTGATATCGACTGACATCGTGCACAGAACGGGAGGGACAGTGAGGAAGGGATAAAGGGGCAGAGAAAGCTTCGCGGAGACAATTGTGGCAATTCTGATCAGCGCGTCGCGTTGGCCTTATTTGGCTCCTCGCGCGTCAGTCACGTGCTCATGTTGTGGCACTGGCACGGTTCAGTGTCGTCTGTCCGAGTTCTTTTGCGCCTCTTATTCTAGGACAACATCACAAGCGGCTTGCTGATGAATGAAACGCAACACGCCTCTGCATGGCCACCCGAACTTTACGGTTCTTGAACATTCAGCCTGGACTGAATATAGAGTAGAGGCAGCAAGTCGCAGACGTCGCACTGCCAGCGCATTCCCCACAAGCTTGTGGCGAGATGCATGTCTCGTCCTCATCCTTGCTTACTTCTCGCACACGGTAAGGATGCGCTGAACGGAGTAGGATGTGACAGCTAACAAGCCGCCTAGATGACCTATTCGACGCTTCGTATCACGGCGCTAGCAATCGTGGCGCTCGTGTACCTCCACTCACGATTCACACAAGTCCAGTGGGGTAGGTGCCACATCCGCTTAACCACACCGCGCAGTCACCCCATTTAGCTAATACTTACGTATTCAGAATCTGTGGTTATTTTCCCCTCTCTCGGAATACAATTCGAGACCCATAGAGGTATTGCAGGAATCTCCCTGCTCGCCGCGCGCAAGTTCATCCCATGGTCATCTCTCGAGGATTTCCTCATCAATGAGGGCCTTCGCGGCTGGAACGTCCGCTACTACCTCGTTTCGATAAACCGGACTACACAAGGCGCACTACAACTTGAGGTCGCATTTGAGGTCAGAATTATAGTGCTTGTGATACGTTATACTGTTCTCACGGTTGCGAACACTCAGAACATCCTCCCTCGCTTCCCCGTCCTGCTGGAGGTATACCGCAGCGTGCAAGAAGCGTTGCAGAACGAAAGCGAGCATCGCTCAGATACATAGCTAGCGGGAGATCGACGACGAACGGGCGGACAATAAATACAACTATGAGGTACTTTAATAGGATGGGTGGGATAGTTCGAGATCGCTCAACCAACTGGCAAGTCGGCTTCTGTCATGAAATGCGAAACCGCATACGTATATCATCATCACGGCTTCTTCTCATCGCTCACTGATCCTCGCTCTCATACGCGCTCAGGAGGTCATTGTAGCCCTCGTCATCGCCCTCGACAGCAGCGCTCTCGCGCTTGTGCTTCGTGTCCCGCTCCGCGGACACCTTCCGCCTACTCTCTGTCGAGATCTTGCGCGTCCGACGCTCAGTCGAGATCTTCCGTGTCCGCCTAGGCGTACTCTCGCCCTCTACAGAAGTTCCAGACGTCTTCCTCACCCTCCGGCTTGGCGAAGGGGGCATGATCATCTGCTCGTCAAAGCTCCCCGCACGCGGCGTCGTCGCTTCATGGTCATGTCCGTCCGGGAAGTCTACGCCCAAAGTCTGGCTGGGCGCCGGGGGCGTCGGCTCCGTGGAGCTGCGCGAGTTGCGCAGGGACTGCAGTCGCGGTGGGAAGCGCTTTCTGCGCAGGTTCGGGTTCTTCGACTCCGGCGTGGACGGCTCCGACTGCTGCTCTGAAGTGGTGGTCGCCCTCCGGGTGATCGTCGCGCTCCGCCGCGAGAGCTTGTTCTCGGGCGCGGGCGGGACGAACCCAGTGTCAGTGCTCTCGCTGAGCACCACCGACCCGCGCTGGCGCTGGGACTCGGGGTGCTTGACTCGCACGTCTGAAAACCGCGTCGTGTCTGCATCCGGAGTCCCTGGGGGAGGGGGAGACGGGATAGTCGTAGGCGAGTCGGGTGCGTCTATGCGACCCCAGCTTCCGCGTGCGTTGTCCTCTGGGGCTGAAGAATCCGTAGGAGGGTCGTGATGCGCCTTGGGCGGGGTCGGTGGGCTGACCGAGTTCCTCGACGACATGCGCCTGGACGCTGCCGCCATCGGAGAGGGCGACTTGTGGCGGTTAATTGGGACAATCCTACTGGCACCGCCGTCAGAGTCCACGCCCGAGCCATTGTCTCCCCTCCTTGGGCGGTACGGCTCCGACGGAGACAAGGACGAGATCGACGACTGAGAGGCGCGATGCGTGACTGATGGACGCTTTGCACGAACAGACTCGGCCCAGCGCGAGTCGGCGGAGGGCGATATCGGAGAACGTGCTGGGCTGCCGGTCATGAGAGAGGACGAACTGAGCAACAGCGGCCGTGGTCCGGCCGAACCGCGAGAAGGAATGCTGTCTGGTAGTATAAAGTTCGATAACGAGCCGCGCATACTATCCCTCCCAGCACTGAAGCCGGAGTCAGAGACAGGGGACGCTTGAGCGCTGCGACTGATCGGCGATGCGACCAGGATGCTGTCCCTCACGGGCCGGAAGAAAGCTGGTCGCGGGGGAGGAGAGTAAGCTTCCGATCTGTCGGGGATGGGCACAGAACCACGTTTATCATCGCTCGCCCTTCGCGACGAGGTCTGCACAGTTGTAAGAGAAACACTTCTGCTGTGGTCCTGGGCGGACGAGATGGAGGGTGCGGAATGAGATGGCGGTAGTGGGGTTAAGTTGTTCGGTGAGGGCTCGTTACTGCGCTTCGTCCAGGCATCGATAGCCTTCACTCGCCAGTTGGTAGTGACTTTGGACAAGTTCGCGGCCGCGTCCGAGTCCTTGAGCTTCTCCGCGTATCCCCAGAACATAGACTTCCCAATCGACGCAGCATTAGCCACAGCCTCTTTAGGCGGCACTCCCGGCGCAAACTGGGATGTAGGTAAAGGCGAAGGCAACGGAGACGGAAGAGGTGAAGCGGCGGGGCTTGAAGCAGGAGAAGGAGCATCCATAGCACTCTGATTTGTGATCCCTCGCCATACCGTGTTGGCCAACCGCGACGTCAGAGTGGACTGTGCACCTTGTTGCGGATGAGCTTGGGGCTTCTCCTCCTCGTACTCATCCGAACTTTCCTCTTCGCTGTCAATCTCTTCCTCCGGATGCGAGTCGAGTCCCGACGAGAAGCCTTTCCACACGGTCTCGCGGAGACGACCCGCGAGGCCGACCGCGGAGCCATTGCTCTTCGAAGCACTAGGAGTCGCCTCCCGTTGAGAGGCTAGGTCGAAGGCGGTCTGTAGGACCTTCTCGATGCCACCAACGGCTTCCAGTGGATAGCGCTGGAGAAACGCCATACCCTCGATGAAGGCTTCCTCAAGTTCTCGGTCCCCAAATGCATTGGAAGGGATAGCAGCAATTTCGTCTCCCCACAGGTTCTGCGTCTTGCGGTGTGCCCGGCCGAGCCTGAAAATAGTTTGTGAGGGTATTTCGAAGCCGCAGCAACATGACAACATACTGCAGAAGCGTCCCCCGTGCGCTCAGCAGCATACTGGCGCAAACGTCCACGAGGTAATCTAGCTTCGGGTTCTCATCGCGTTGCCGCATGGGGCGGGAGAAGATAGCGTCCCAAGCCATGAGGACGGCCGGGAGCGGCAGCGTGTGAGTCAACAGCGGAACGAGCCAACGGCTATAGTGCTGGTGAGCGCTGGAACATGCCGTGACAACGATAATAGAACATACAAAGAGTAGTGCGGCAGCCCAGGGTCAAGACCCTTGGTCGTCTGAGGACATGTACGTCAATACCACCTCATTGGGAAGAGAAAATCGTTGCATACCAAGTCGTCGGCGAGTTCGGGGTCTGCCCACCTCAGCCTCTCGCTCAGCTTCCTCACCCAAGTTGTGCCAGTTTGCTCATCTTCCAGCTCGGAGAATTCGCCGACCATTGACTCAAACACCCAGAATGTGTCGGCCTCCACATGAGGCAAGTTTTCTGTGTCAACTTCCTCAACCAGAGCAGCATAGATCGGTATCAGAAGTGAGCCAATCTGGGGATAGCGGTTGGCTGGATTGAGACATGAGTGAATATACAGCAATCGGAGCAGAGCAGATGTGTGCTTGTTATGTGCGCTAACAGAGCTATACGGCCTTGATGGCAGGAGCGTAGTCGACAATCCAGAGTGCGTCGATGTCGGAGAGTCGGGCACCTGCAGCGAGATCTCCGGTGTATTGTCCTGACTTGTGCGTGTCGTCGGGGAGGGCTCTTCCAGCCGCACCTCTGGCGTTGCATCGAGCCGGATTTCCGGGGTCGCGTCGAGACGGATTTCCGGGGTGTCGTTCATTGACGGTTCTTCTGCTCCCGAGTCTCCCGCATCCCTTGCACGGATAAGACGTAGCCGGATGTCCAGGTTTCCAGCGCACTTGATCCTGACGTCTTCCGGCGCGCCTTCTTCCAAGGGGCATTGAGGGCAAGATTCGGGTTCTTCCTCAAGGGTGACCAGAAGCCCAGGAGGAATCGTGGATATGTCATTGTAGACGTCTAAGATAGATTGGTCAGATGGTGACAGCGGCTCTGTCGGTTCCGGTAGAGAGGCAAGGGGTTCGAGCAATCGCCGCACAAGGTCCTGTACGAGCATGAGCCGACGGCACCGCATGAACACGCACGAAAAAGGACGCACGTAGTAGTTGTCCCTTTGTGTCTGAGCCTCTTTGTGCCATTTTGCTTTGTCTGGGGACAGGGTGCCGAGCAGCAGTCTACCTTTTTATCAATACATTTACGTACGGAGCATATCGCGATCCTCTCACCGCCATACGCGCGGACGCAGCCATGGGGGATGCGACGGCAGGCCTGCACCCTGTTCAGTCTCGCTACCTCGCGCTCGATAGTACCCACGGACTCACCATGTGAACACAACGACCGGAGTTGCGCGAGGTCCACCACGGCCTCAATTTCCGGGTCGACGATGGGAGACAAAGAATTCACCCTGTCCAGTCAAAACGTTCAAAACTCCGACGCACGACTCGATGGACACAACGAAAACACACTTCTGTTCGGGAGATAGGTCGGGCAGCCAGCTGATGTTGTTCGCACGTGCGATTCCATGCAGGTAATGGTCCAGTCTTGCGGCGGTAGGTGGGGGTGCGGCGATTGCTCGGAGCACCTGCGTTCCCCCGCGTGAGGTGAGATGAGAGTAGAAGAGTAGAGCGAGTCGTTTCTCACCCTCACGGACACGTAGTTGTCTTGGTTCTCCAGTGCGGAACGCGTAAAATCGGGGCCCAGCGCGTGCATGAGGAACTCTCGGACATTGTGGAGGTCTGTATGCCGAGGCACGGTCAATCCGGCGGACTTTCTCCAACGAAGGCATTAGATGCAATAGACCTTTCGACTCGATATGCAGACCGGCATAAATTATGCTTGAAGCAGCTTCTGTTACAATAGGGCTGGGCGTGTCACTAGCCCCCGGGGGTAGCGTAAGCACATGGGGTAGCCGGAGCGGAGGACGGAGAACGGGATGGATGTCGCACGCGCACCTTCGTTCCAATTCATGCAAGTGCCCAAGAATGACGCCGACGTGCATCTCCAACGTCTGCAGCAGGTCACTCCGCACGTCCTCCCTCATCAACTTCTGAGCCTTCGCCCGCGCGAGCGCGATGCTCCCCTGTTGCAACAGGGTCGCGATATCCCTCTGTGTAATCTGCGCCTGGGAATCCATCCGGTCCTGCAGCTGCCCCAGTCGCTGGGCGGTGAGCCGCAGCTGGGCCTGTTCCGATCCCATGAACGACCTGCATCTAGCAGATACATGTACAAGACACACCTTGACCCGCCCGGGCTCCCATGTAGTAGCAGTCATGTTGGGCGTCTCCGCAATTTGAAGTCCAACGGAATGGGGCAAGTGACGGGATTGGATAGGTCAACGATGATGGTTCAAGGAGTATCTGCGTCAGGACATGAGCCTGTCGACCCGGAGGAGAGTCTCTCGAGGAGTCTGCTGGTCAAGACCGAGTGTCGGGTGAGGATGAGCGTATTCAGAGAATCCGCGCACGTGGCGGAAGACTGGCCTCTTGTCACGGTGTGGCGCCGGTGCCACTTCCAAAACGCGGCATCACAACTTCTAAGTAACTCGCAGGTATCGCCAGATGCCGTCAAACACAAGTGACATTCCCATTAATCAGAGATGTATCCCATGAAACAAGGCATGCAGCGTGAGGAATGCTATAGATACAGTAGTACTGTCTACACTAATACAGCAACGGGGCGGGTTTGGAGAGTCTTCCTGAAGACCTCCCTGAGGACTGCGACGGCGAGTGTCCGTCTTCAACGATTGGTGCAAGTGCCAGCGGGGCAGATGCAGAGAGAATGCGGGACGTGGATCGAGAACTTGATTGCGGAGTTGATGGTGATGGCAGCTGTGACGCTGGGCGGGACTGTTGGATGCTTGAGCGGCGCATGTCGACCTGCGACGACGAGGTCGACGAAGAGGCCGGCGGTATGGTCAATGGCAAGGGCTGTGTTGATCGTGCCTGCGACGTGGGCGGGCGTGAGGATCGGTACGGGGAGCGTTGGGAGGATGGATACATGGTCGATTGAACAGGTAGTTGTGGCGCGCGAGGGGGAGGAGGCATGGACGGCCGCCTCCAAGGCGGCAGAGTCGGAGGTGGCTGGAGAATAAGAGGGCGCATCGCTCCGCGCGGGAGTGGTGGTAATGGCGGAGGCGGCCCGTGAGATACAAGGCGCAATGGCGATGATATCGTACTGTGCATGCTGGGTACAGTTGAAGGACGTCTGGACGCGGGGTTCATTATTGGCAGGTCTGACATGTGCTTTTCGCGCGGGTCGCAGTCAGGACCAGACGTTAGTTTTGGCGCGGGGTCGGTTTGTTTCGAGTGATACATGACCGCGAGAAACGCAGCATAGAACGCGACTACGATTGGACACGCGAAACCCGTCAGAGCAACGTACGGCAGGCAGACACGGAGCCCAGGAGCGGTCACATACGCAATGCGGGTAAGATCCAACTGCACACGGTTATGGCGAGGTTGACATTTCGGCATATTGTGCGCTGTGACGCTGTAAAACAGGTCAACGTCGAAATCGCGCCTCGACACCCAATAGTACGTACATTCTGTAGGACACATAAAAGTTGGATTGAACAGCGTGAACAGCAGCGCCGCGCCTGTTGTACATAAGCATGTGTGGGAAAGTGTAGGACAAGGGATTGAACGTACCAAAATGCGCCGTCAGCAGGAAGGCCAGTCGCGCGCCGTCCAAATATGGACGAAACTCCAGGATTAGTCTGCGCGGGGGTATATGCATGCATGGGTGACGCGTTCGGTGGTGTTTCAGACACGGAGCACTCACAATACAAGCGGCATTGTCGCAGTGACCGCATTCACAAATATCATGACCCCAACCAAGTTCCCTGAAGTTCGCGCGAGCAAGGCTCCAGCATGAGACACGAGAACATGTGGATGGCACACAAGGACCACTCACGCTGCGCTCTGTCCGACCGATCATACAACACAAATATCTCCGCACTCAACAGCGCGGTCCACACCAGACTGAGGACCGTCGCGATCACTGTAGCCACCAAGCACCGGTCAGCAATCTCCAGCCACAAGCCTCGAGTCAAGCTCCACCCACCTAGAATCCATGTCCGTACAATGTTGAAACCTCGAGAATAGGCCATAACGTCATAAACTTGGAGCAAACAGCCGTGTCGTGGATGCAGAACGAGACAAATAAGAGAGAGAGGGAAAGGTCGTGTCGGGCTAGTCTAACAGGAAGATATGGAGTATGCTGCCAGCAGGATTAAGCTGTGGGGCGTCGAGTAGAAACCCACGAGGATAGCCGTCAAGACTGCACACCAGCCTCGATGAAATTGTAACAGGAGTCGTAGCCAGACACAGCAGGCAGACGGTGGAGGAGAGAATAAGGTCTCGAGTAGAGATCGAGGAGACGCGTGACACGCGGGGCGGCTCTTATTGTAATCATCGTTGGCGGGCGACAGCACCAGTGACCACGGCCTATTCTTCGTGGATAAAGCGAGGCCATTGGGACAGAAGCGTGTTTGCGAGAACAAAGCCACCCCGCATCCCGGCGTCTAGCTGCTCCGGCTATTGTCCTCACGTGCCTGGTGCCTGGAGGCATGGAGTCGCGCCCCAGCCCTAACCTTATGCCCCTGTCACGCTGTAACACGCCATCTTCAGCCCTGGAGGTTCGAGTCGTGAGGTGGTTTGTGATCTGAATGGGGTTAAGTCGCGCTAAACCACTAGCCCTGTTATAGCTTCTGTCAATGCGGGCAGTTGAATTGTTGGCGGGTCAGAGAATGAGTCAGTGACGGGAGAGAGACGAGCGTGACAGGGTTCCCGCAAGCTGCGATTGGCTGGGTGGCCAAGACGCATCGCCGCTTGTCTCTCCGTCACTGGGCCGCCAGGCGGGGTAAGAGTAAACGCAACGCGGATCGGTGATCACCAATTATTTTCAATACGAAGTATCATCTACTAGGGTAAACAAGGCGAGCAGTGTATGTATTCAGTATGATACAATATACGGAAGGGGAATGAAACGGAGAAACGTCAATGCGGGGAGTCAAAAGCAGCGTCATGGAGATGGTGAGGTGAGACACGACAGCGATAGGGTTGCAGGAGTGAAATGGCGGGTCGTGCAAGATAAGTTAAGTATATAAGGCTCCTGTGGTCTGCTGACCGGATGTAGGGAGCAATTATGCGATGTCGTGGCCCGCAGGCTTCTCCGCGCACGGGACGCCGCTTGAACGCACGATGACGTCGGACGGAGGTAGAACCGTACGTCGCTTGCAAGTTAGACTCGTGTCTAGACGTGTTCGTACCTCTTCCGATCTCAATACGCCTTATCCCATGCACGCGGGGCGGCGGCGAACCGATCATCCACGAGGGATACGCCCAAACGGTGGTGCGGTCGCTGGAGCTTTGGAGGATAGCCGTGGACGAAGGTTGGTCCCCATTCTCAGCTAGGACTTGGCGGCGGGGGGCGAGAGAACGTAGCTGCGGTCCTCTCAACACGAGGCCGGAAAGTCGTCGGAGCGGGTCCACCATTGGGCTTTGACCCTGAAGGAGACGCGTCGGCAAGAACGGCTTTCGCAAAGGCTTGCACCTCGTGGGAAGCGTCCTGCGTGAGATCGCGTGCCAGACCGATCGTCTTCGCCGCAATATCACTGTCGATGCGACCAAACTTGTCTGTGGGACAGGATTGGTTTATCAGCCAATGACGACATCGGATAATGACGTGAACTTTCTGCACGAATGTGGCCTGATGAACTTACCAAAGATCAGCCCCAACAGCCTCGCGACACGTATCCGCACGTCAACGATTGGGTCGTAAATGAGTGTCGAGAGCGTCTCCCAGAAGGCGTCCTGCCCAACCTCAACATCACCTTGTTCGTCAGTCAACATTTGCTGGATGCAGAGCACCCACGTCGTCCTCTTGCGGAACGCAGGGGAGGGGGCGAATTCGCGAACGTCAGCTCGCAAGGCTTCTAGTAAAGCCGGCACCGACGTCTTCCACACTCTGACGATAGCGGGAAGCTTGAAATCATTCATCAGTTCATATTTTAGCATGTGAAGAGAGAGATTAAATTGCCACTCACCGCCGCCACTGCGGCTTCCCTGATGGCTGCCACACGGTCATCGAGAGCTTTGACCAGCATTTGCCGGAGGACCTCCCCATCGACACCCTCGACCTCGGCCAGACCACCGATTGCTTTGACAGCAGCCTCCCTTTCCCTCCAGGACGAAAATTTTCCCGCCGAGAAAGCTTCCACGAGACCCTTTGAGACCTCTGCACGTTCAGGCTGACCGATTGCACGCACAAACGTCGGCAACGCTTCTATGAGCTTCGTGCGGACCTCACTTTCCTCCGCCTGCAAGCTCGACCAGAAAACACCTATGAGATCTGCTCGTGCGTGCTCCTCGCCGATGATATTTGCGATCTCACCCAGAGACGCGGCCAAGGTCCGGCGAGTCTTGAACGATGGGTCTTGCACTAAAGAGAGGTACAGTGACCGCAACTCAGGCCAACGTCGCCTCCCTAGCGTCAGGGCCACTGCCGGATAATTGAAGGCACATACAAGAGGTCTCTGCGGGTCGTCGTATATGTCGGGCCCGCCGCCAGCATCGGTGCCGTAGTCGCTCCATGCTGAGCTTATTGCGGATGAGGCCGAGGGTGGCTGTGGTGGTGGTTGCGATGGGAGCGGCTCGGGCTTCTCGGGTTGGTGAGTGGCCGCGCCTCCACCGGGATCATCTATTTCTCGAATGCCCAGGAAAAGTCTGAGCAGCTGGTCCGGTGGCCCGCCTTCGTCGTCCGCAAAAGTATGCATGACTTCCCCAAGAGCCTCGAGCACCGCCGATCGGACAGTACTCTCTTCGTCCTGTGACAGTGGAAGGATGACGTCGAGCGCAAGTCTCCGGCGGCGCTCCGGCGTTAGCCTCGAGAGGATAGCGGGAAGGGCGAATAG
The DNA here is from genome assembly GCA_022606135.1 of Fomes fomentarius. NCBI lineage: Eukaryota > Fungi > Basidiomycota > Agaricomycetes > Polyporales > Polyporaceae > Fomes > Fomes fomentarius. The sequence continues at coordinate 2,172,265 of JABYQN010000001.1, forward strand.
AACCGAGTGGCGTACATGCCACGTCGAGTCGTGGCACAAAGTCTCGAACAGTGGAAGCTGTTCATTAGCCAAACAGACCGTTCAGAATAGCTCTTCGCCGCAAACAATGTGAGAGCAACTTTGACTCACGAGGGATGATGTCACCACTTCCACAGGTACCACCTTTGCCAATGCGCCGACTGCGAAGCTAGCTTCTCGCCTCACCCAAAACACCGCGTCTCGTCCGACTCGCTCGACCTCCGCGACGAAGGCCTTCTTCGTGTCCTCGCCGATGGAGCCTGTGCAAAAATCAGCGGTTGGATATTTTAGTAACCGGCCAATAGGCTCACCGCTCGCTGTAACAGCCGCCATCAGACTCATACTTGACAGCCTTCCAACAGAAGCTTCTTCATTCAGATCGCTTCCGTCGTCTTGTGGCTGCTGTTCATCTTGTGCCGGCAGCTGTTGGCCTGCAAGTCTTGGACTCATCCAGCTGCCTTTAAACCGTGGTGATGTCTCATGCACAGGACTAATCGCCGCCGACGGCTGCACCTGGAGCAATGGGATTCCAGTGATGGGTGAAGTAGCTTCGGCCGGTACTGGAACGGGTGCTGCGACCGGTGGGGGGGAGGCACCTCGAATGGAGGGGTAGTCGGGAGCGTAGTATGGCGCGGTATATCACTGGGTTCTATCCAATTCTGGGGCATCGGGTATTTGTGCTCTGAGCCGACGACCGTCTCGGTGCTGACTTCGTCTATGTCCACGGGTATATGGACATCCTCCAGCAAGGGAGATTTGCCGGGACCAAACCCTTCCGACCCGCTGAACTCGGTATTCTCAAGGTATTCGCCGGAGGAAGATGACGTGGATGACGTCAGCGAAGGCGTAGATGAAGATGAGTGGCCTGGAGAGCCAGACAAGGACGATGTCGAAGATATCGGTGGGGAAGGCGAGGGAACGGGCGAAAGTGCACTCGTGCTCGATGCGGCCAATTCCGCCTCGTGCGCAGGTGGGGAAGTCACAGGCACAACCGATGCAGAGCTAACCGCGGGACCGAGGACCGAGACTGCACCACGAGGAAAGTACGAGTCCAAGTCTGTGGACGATGTATCCAAGTGGGGCGTTGGAACGGCAGTAGACGCATCGGAGCCAGCTTCCATTGTATCTTCCATGCTTGTGTCCGCTCTGTTCTCGTCCATGTCGAGGCGGCCCATGCCTATGACAACTTGGTACACCAGCTCGTGCTCGAACAGGCGACGTTCATCGCGATAAAAGAAGCCGAAATCCAGCGCATCCTCTGTGTCCTGATACTCACTTTGAGAGGGGGTAGGACTGCTGAGGCGTTGCAGCTCTTCCATTCCGGCCGATTCCTTCGGTTCGTTCGCGTGATTCGCTGAGTCGTCGTCACGCTCGTCGGCTCGCCGTAGACGCCGCAAGAGCTCAACGACTGCATAACGAGCGGACCCACCTACGATACCGTTTGGACTAAGCAGGAGCGTACCCAACATCGGCGTGAAGGCCTGCACAGAAACGGCAGTCGGCTCATTAAGTTGTCCCTGCTGTTCCTCAGGTGTCTCGCTGTGGCTGGAAAGCGCGAGAACCTCCAAGTCACTAGATAGCACGTCAGGGTGCGGCGTTGCGGGATGCGAAAATGACGGCCCCGTTTCAGGTTCAAGCGATGTGCCGGCTGAGAGCGGCGACGGAGCAGGCGGCGACGGAGGCGCGGGATATGACAGCGCATCGTCTTCCACTAGTCTGCAGTGCGTGAGGAACCACCAGATTATGGGCACCAACTCTGCCGCGAGGGCCTCTTGTACGGTTGGTTCTGCGGTAATGGCACCGAGCATATGGCAGCCGTGTTATATAAGTGCCGTTGGCCACAATGAGCGGACACGTAGCATGAAGCGACGTGATTGGTCAAGGAGAGTATCAGAACCAGCGAGTGGGCGCCAGAGTCGCGTTTTAGGGCGGGAAAAAGCAATGCACATGTGAGTCTTTACAGGAGAACAGCAGTGATAGATGGTTGACAGACGCACCTTCGTCCGTGGCTAGGCCATTGAGCAGCGGAAGAATATACTCGACCGCATCACTTGGGGTTATGTGTTCGGTAGCCTCCTCACTGGGGAATCCCGTAGTCGACGTCTCAGCTCCAAGCAAGTATCTCGGGAGCGCGTGGGCAATGAACACTCGATGGAAGCTTGCCCTACTGCGCGAAAAGAGGTAGATTTTCTCAAGCGCACTATAGCCTTCTGTGTCAAACTCTGTGAAGTCAATGTTGAGATCGCCTGAAGGGGCGAGGAGATCCACAGAGGCATGGCCTGGAGTCTCTAAGATCGACCCAGACGTTCCCGGGTCAATAACGGACGCAAAGCCGCCCTCAGCCGGGTCATGAGCGTGCTGAGCAAGCAAAGGCGGCGACGGCGTCGAGGAGGACGAAGTAGGGTTAGGTGGCGGGATAGCGATACGGAGGCCGACCTGACCTGTGCCGGCGCTAGAAAAGGTGGTGAGTGGGATATGCTCACCCGCGTTCTCATCCTTCAACGACGCGTCGTCGTCATCCCTCAGAGCATGGTTAGGCGGGGGAGAGGGCTGCGGAATTTCTGGAGAACGCGAGCCGCTAGCGCGCAGGGCAAGAGGTTCAAACTGGCTGATCGAGTGACGGGAGCCGGGAGCAGACTCCAGCGGATTGGAGCGTTGCTCTACTGGAGAGGACTTGACCTGGAGAGGGGAAAAGCTAGCCCGAGAGATGGGCGCGAAAGGGCCGAGGACAGGCTGGGGAGAGAGGATACCGATGCCGACTCCATGGGGCGAATATGGGCGCGTGTCAAGAGGAGGAGACGCGATGACGCCGTGCTTTGGACTTGGGGGAGGGTCAAGGTCTGGGAGGTCTTCTTCGGCAGGTAGAGTCGAGGGGTTGGATGGGTCAAGACGGGGAGAGGGGGATGGGGAGCGGGAGTTGTCGGTGGTGGTAGTGGTGGCGGTAGAGGAAGAGGGATATTGGGAGGACATGAACAGAGTCGGGAATAATAAAGAAAGCACGATTCCCATGTAATAAGAGCGTGAGGTGGGTCTGAGGAGGATGAGAAGGGACTTGAAGGAGCGGAGGGCGGGACACGCACGGGAAGAGATGAGGGAGGAGAAGAGAGGACGGAAGCCTGGGAACTTGCCGGAAGGGGAGGAGTCAAGAAAGGTCAGGGCCGAGCACGAGGAATTGGGCGGCACACGGACGCGGAAAGTTGAGAAGATATGACGCAAGTGGGCTGAGGAGAGAAAGAGGGCAGGCAGTGCGCAGCAGAGGCAGAGAAGGGAACGGGAGAGGGTGAGTGCAGCATATAGAGCAGGCGCGGACGCGAGTTAGAGCGTGGTCTCTGCGGGGATGAGGAGCGGATGAAGGGGGCGGAGGAGGGAAAAGGAGAGCATGCGCGGGTGGGGGATCGTGTCCGGAGGGCGTGTCAGTGCGCATGCACAGGCGTAGGGGGGATGGACGCGCTCGCTGGCAGCAGCTGGAGGAGTAGCGGGCGGGGACGGCGGGCAAGGGCGGGGGACGCGAGGGCGTCGAGGGCGGGGGCTAGGAATAGGAGGGGGCCGGACAGGAAAGGAAGAGAGTGGAGAGAAAGCTGAGAGTGAGCCGGTGGTGCTCTGTATGAAAATGATGCGGAACGATCCTTGTCAACATCCTCTCACTACCTCAGCATGATGTCATGATTGCCCCTTTCGGCCACGCGGGTCTGGGCTGCGACCTCAGGAACACAAGACGTCATTTCCCACGCTTGCTACACTACACATCGTTCTTCGCTGCTAATCGTTTCCGGCGCTCTTCCCGTCACGGACCGTGTCTATGTATACATGCACCCTCGGCGCACCCACTCGCCTGCCTCTGGCCTACAGCTGCCCGCGCACGACCTTGTCCAGCGACTCTGCAAAGTACCGGATGTTGTGGCTGTTCAGCCCCGCCATCGAGATCCGCCCATTCGCCGTCAGGTAGATGTGCGCCTTCTCCACCAGCGCCTGGCTCTGTGCAGGCCCAATCCCCGTGAAGCTGCAAGCCAAAACAGACAAGGCCATGTCAGCACGTCTTCTCATACCCACTCTTCCCCCGCCAGCGCCGCCCAAACCTGTTCCGCCTGCCAATCACTCCGCCCCCGGCAACCAGCACGGCATCCTATTCCATCAGCCACTCCCCAACCATCATCCACGTCGCATTCCACCCATTCTCAGCCTTCTTTCCGCCAGGTTCCATCCTACACAGATCGCACATCGTCCGTCCGTTATCATCCCCCGGGCTCCATTCCCCCGGCCGCACCTTGGCTGTGTGCCGTGTGTTGGCCACACCCCCGACCATCATGAACCATCATCGTCTGCATGCAACGCTGCAGATCGTTGGCACGTGAGAGCGTCATAGGGCCCGATCCCATACGCCACACTGCGGCCTCGCACTCCATTGCCAATGTCGCTGCCATCCGAACACACATGTGTCCACCCATAGGCAGGCAGCCAACCACACACCGTACACCTGCCAATGTGCAAGCATGCCGCTAATACGCCGCATCCGCAGAAAAACTTTGCAACGCCGACCGAAGGAGCTCGGACACGTACCTGAACATCCCTATCTGGTTCACGATATGATCCCAGTTCCCGGGCGTCTTCAGCTCCTCCGTCAGCAGCCGACGCAGCTCCTTGCGCATGTCGATAATACGCCCCGCCATCGTCTTGATGTCCCGCTTCCACTCCTCGAACAGCTCCTCGTTGCTCAGGATGAGAGCAACCTTGGCCACACAAAACACCCCATCTATCAGCGAAACGCCGCCACCGAAGGACCGCCGCCTCGGACGATCGGAAGGAAGCTTACCAGACGAGCGCCGTGCGCGGGCGGGTTGCTGATCTCAGAACGGGCGAGCACAGACAATTGACTCTTGATCCGCGCCGCTCCCTCCTTCGACGCAGATACGACGTGCAGCGCTCCGACACGCTCGCCGTACAAACCTGCGTTCTTCGCAAAACTCTGTTTTCGTCACCGTAGCGGATGCGTGATATTGCAATATTGTGAAGTTGTGAGATGCATCAGCCTTGCTGCTTGCGTCGTACGCCATGCATATGATACACCCACCTGGCAGACCAGCAGCGGCACATTCCGCCGTACAAACTCACGCACCGCCCACGCATCATTGTCCAAGTCGCCGCTCGCGAAGCCTTGGTACGCCGAATCAAAGAATGCAAAGTGACCTTTTTCCAAGAAAACGTCCGCGATCTGGGTCCATTGCTCCCTCGTGGGATCAACACCGGTCGGGTTGTGCGCACAGGCGTGCAAGAGGAACACAGAGCGAGGCGGCGCGTTCTTTAGCGTCTCGAGGAACACGGGGAACGCCAGACCGATCGTCTTAGGATCATAGTAGGGATAAGTCGAAACGGGGATGCCAACAAGGGGGAAAATTTGGTGATGGTTCACTGTAATTCAACTGTCAGCCTTCCCAGCCAACGTCCAACAGTCAAACCGCAGTGTTGCGCACAACCGCACCTGCGGCCGGCATGACGTGGGGAATACGACTCCCAAAGGAGATGCATGAACTGAATGTGACGTACCCCACGTCGGATCGCTCACGTAGATGCGCTTCTCGTTCCAGCCATAAAACTTGCTCAGGAAGAGCCCGCCTAGATGGTTCGCGCCCGTTCCAGATATGGTCTGCACACTCGTCACGCGTTCCTCCGCGATGGCAGGCGAGTCCTTCCCGAAGATGAGACGCGCCGCGGCCGACGTGAACTCTGGCAGACCGGTGATAGGTAGGTATTCATGATCTACGCCAGGGTCGTTGACGAGAATCTCCGTCGCCTGCACGGGGAATAGGAGTCATCGTTTGTCAGCGCGCACACTTGGGAGTCGGGTCGGGTCGGGATGAATCGTGCATGCGCATGCGCAGCAAGAAACACGGCACACACCTTCTTGACGATAGGAAGCACCCAGGGCTTGCCGTTGTCGTCGCGGTACGCGCCCACTCCCAGGTTGACCTTGTTCGGGTAGGGATCCGCCTTGTAAGCGGCAGTGAGCTTAAAGATGCTACATACCGCAACTCAGCGCTCAGCAGGCACAACGGGAGACATAGAAGAACGCATACGCATCGGGTGGTGCAAGGGGGACTTCGGTCCAACGTTCTGCAGGATGGTCCAGGGATGTCAAATTCTGACATACCGTGGCCCCCAATGATTGGCGGACGGGGGGCAACATAACAGGGGCACGCACCAGAGGAGACCTCAGACATCTTCGACTGCAGGTGGTCCGCGACTTGTTTCAGTCTTCTCGCCATAACGCACGCACGCAACACAAACAACACAAAAACGCGGAGGGGTGAGCACAAGAGCAATCGGGCGCCCCATGTCGACGTCAAACCTATATGTAAACGGGGCCGTACCTGTGCTTTTAGGCAGGGACGTCGGAGGAGCGGGGGCAGCGATCGTTGCTCGATGCCGAGGCACGTGAAAATTGGTTGTTCCGGTGAGTGTATGCGTCTGTAGGGACGGTCGATAAGCAGCCAGTCGCGATGCACAACGAGCACGAGAGCCGTACAGACGCGTCGAAGAGTGCAGCAGAGCCGTCCTGGATGGTGCCGCCGCGATGAGAGATTGGAGTTATGGAGAAATCGGATAGCGGAGAGATCTGGCTCTTATACACGGTCCGGGGGGGCGATTAGACATCTCCCCTGCCATTCTTGGCGGTGGGGCACCGTACCCGTAACGATCGCACGCCGCTCAAAGTCCGGGCCATTCTCGCGCAATGGTTTGTGAGGCGTTACGACTCTTTACGAGCAATTACGAATAGCCCTCGCTCGATTGAGCTTGACAGCGGGCGTAGAAGAGCCTGGGTAGGTGGAGGCGAGTCCACATGGTGACATAAAGCACACATCTTAGAACCCCAGCGAAAGTGTCATATGAACCGTGGCCGATTGAAGAACAAAGCTTACGATATTAACTGCGCTGACAGATGACTCTTGTTCACTCACACAAGCTTGGAGGACCGTGTGTCATGACATTCTACATTAATAGTACCCAGAGAGACGATATGAAAACACATATACACCGATGCAGCGAAGATACGATTATAGACTGGAGGAAATAGCAGCATCGGGAGTTACGGGGGAAGATAATATGTGGTATAGCATGCGTCCATGTGTCTCGTGATAGCGCGGAATGCAGTGTCGTGAAGATGAGATGGAGATGGGGAGATGAAGTTGTGGCCAGGCAGTGACATGCCCAGCAGCCCCCTTAGATCACGCGCAGAGGTGATAGATAGAAGTGGTGGGGACTAGGCGAGCGAGGGGTGCGGATGGGGAGGATCAGGTTATGCGGTCGCCATCTTGGACGCAACGGTCCGCTCGCTCTCCAGCTTCGCCTTGTTCTTCTCGAATGCCTGCTGCCGACAGCTCTCCAGATTCTGGCACTCGTGATGCTCAGGCATGCGATGCTAAAGGTAGGGCAACGGGAATATAATCAGCCACCTTGTGGCAACGAGATGAAACAGCGGTACTCACATCGCCACAGAATTCCAGACGACAATGCGGGCAGCGGCCAACAATACGCAAGACAGCCTTGTTGCAGCGGGCCTCGGATTGGAACTCGCAACGCTTCTTAGCAGGCATGATGAGGAGTGTCGTGTGCGGGGGAGCGAGATTCGTGAAGCTCTGTGGATGCGGAGCTTGTGAGTGAGCAACGTCGGAGATAGAACAGGCAGCAAGACAGACAGACCGGCCGGGGATGGTGAATGTGCGTTATACGTGGAGGGTGGTAGGAAGATGGCGGGGGGGTCGGGGAAAAGGGATTATATACAGCGAGGGATTGGGGACGCGTCAGCACGAGAGATGGTGGATCTGAGATCTCACGTGGCGGCGTTGAGCGAGATTAGAAAGATGGGAGCTCCCGATATGCGACGGGAGAGACATCCGCATCCCGTCCAGCGGCCGCGGCCTCTCGCGTCCTCTTCCGTTGGCACTCCTCCCGAGGCCCCAAGCTCTCCTCCCACCGCTGCATGACTGACATCTGACACAATCATCGCTGCTTCGCGTCCATTCTCCCAGTCCGTGCACCGTCATCTGGACGTACAAGCCCCGCCGTCGCAATTCAACCGCCACCCAGCCCCAAAGGCCGGAGGCAGTGCGCCTGTTACAACGCCGCCTGCAGCTGAGCCTGCCTCGCCGCAATCGGGCCCAACAAGGAATGAGGCATCGGGCTGCATACGGTGCGCATCCCAATTCGTCTTCCTGCAGTCCCCCCTGCCCTCGCCTCCTGTGCACGTCTTCCAGCCGATCCCCCACAAGCGAGCGCACGGGTAATGCGCGGTTTGGCCAACCGCCGACCCATCCGCTGTTGTTCCGCCCGCGCCCCGCGCCCCCCCGGATCCGGATTCCAACCAACCGCTATCCATTCCGCGACATGTACCGCGGCCCAGGCTGTGGAGCAGCGAAGATTTGCCCAACTAAGCAATCTGCGGTGGCCTGGCAGGTACGCCCATCCGCTGACTCCCAATCTTTCACACAGCGATAGTCTTCTGCCACACGGCTTCCGCGCAGCTGCCCCACGCCTTGCGCATGCGTCCCTCTCCAAGAGTGTGCAGAACCTCCGCGTTCATGTCACTTGAACTTCGTCGTCACTTGAGATGAAAGGCTGGATTGCAGCGTACGTACTATAATAGGGGTATCACTCGCACAGATGCGAGAACGGAAGACACTTTACAGTGTGGATGCCGGAGATCCGTTAACCAATCGAGGATGTAATAGCGGCATACATAGATAGGCAGAACGTGAACCGACGCAGGTGCTGTAGTGGCATGGGGTGGCGAGAGGTGACGAACTCGGCGCCGTCATGGAGTGAATGGCGAGAATGGCTTCTTGTATCCAGAACACAAGTCCGATCAATGAGAGAGAACTACGGCAATGTCCCAGGGTAGAATAAGATATGTACACAGCGTGAGGAACGTCGTCTATTTCTTGTTTTGGTTTTGCAAGACTAGGACCGCGACGACGATGGCAATAATCACCACGATGATCAAGCTGATGATGAAGCAGATCCAACGCTTCTTGCGTGCTGCCCGTGCCGAGTCAACCGCCTTGCCCGTGTAGTTGAGACTATATCGACATCAGCCTCATAAACAGGCACAATACACATGATTCACGCACCCAACTTCCACGTCCTTCTCGACATCCTTGATCGTGTCGTTGATGACCGTTATCTGCTCATCCTGTTGTTCCACCAAGATAGACATCTACGGGGATAAGGGTCAGACATCTGTGTGCCGTATATATTGAACACACTTACATCGTTGAACAATTGTGCTAGCTCTGTAATTGTCTTCTCGATGTTTTTGATGTCCCGATGACGCTCTTGCACATCGCGATAGGCAGACCGTGCATCACCATACCGATTCGAGTTCATCAAAGCCTGGCTAAAGACCTGACCGCCCTGGTCATCCTCCACGACTGCCTTGACTTCCTCAGCTGTCGCGTCGGGTCTCACTGTCATCAGGTATGAGACAGACTCCATTCCTTAGCAAAGCGGGTTGTCAACACACCGATCTTGTACTGGCGCTCAACCCTGTTCTTGTACTTCTGCCGGCTCTCCGACTCGACCCGCTGGTAGCTCTGGATCGCGTCCATGAACTTGGTCTTCACTAGCTCGGTCTGCGTATCTATGATCAGCGCGCCTAGCCTTCATCACGCCCTGACAGAACAGCTCCGTCGAGAAGAGAAACGCACCTGCTGCTTGCGAATCATACCAATCTGGCCGCTTCCGCCCTGCCTCTGGAGGGCCTTGATTCTGTTCCGGAGCTTGTCGCTGATCGACCTGTTCTTGTCTACGAGGTCTTGCAACTGTTGATTGTACCGCTCGACCGCCGCATCGTCCGTTGTGTCCACTAGGCGCGCGTGCAGCTTCTGGATCTGGCCGACGTTGTCGTTGTACTGTGCAATGGACTCCTGGATGGACTGGATCTAAACGCACAGCACGAGGATGTCAGCCCTTTTCTGTGAGGGGAAACGCGACAAGGTATGCAAGGAGGGACATACCTCCTGGTTCAGCGAAGCCAAGTCGTCTGTCCTGCCACCGCCGCCGCCACCACCACCGATAAGGTTCGTGGTGCTGGGGACACTGTAGTCGTTCGAGTACGACGGCGCGTCGTCCTGCTGGGCGAAAGGGTTGTTCTGTCGAGCACGCGAGCGGTAGTCGTTCCTCTCCTGCATCGGGTACGAGTCTCTACCATTTCCAAGCGCAGTTCAGTACACACGCGGGCATGAGGACTCAGGCCCAATGTGAAATGCATGATACGTACTGGTTATTGTAGTATCCCCCTCCGCCGCCTTGCTGGGCCTATCGCGCAGCGCGTCACCGGTCAGCACCCAACCTCCGTCACCAGTCACCAATCACCGGCGTGACCAGCGTCCGTGCATGAAAACAGCACTCGACACGGAGCACGGACACGCCAATGATGCATACAAGTGAGTGGAAGGGAAGAGCTGCTCACCCGGCGTTCTGCAAGTCTGTCTCTGCTCATGGTGTAGTGTGGGTATTAGCGGGAAGTGAAAGTATGGCCTAGTTGCGGATGTGCGTGCGTGTGTGTGTGCTCTCAGTCTGTGGGTCGGGGTGCCTAGAGACGGCGACAGCACTCAATGCTGCGGACGGGGTGACAACCACGAGAAACCTGCGGCCGCGAAGAGGTAGGAGTGAAAAGGAAGAAGAGGCGAGCGCGGTGAATCGAAAGGGGGTATGCGAGCTAACAAAAGGACTGGCGGGACCTGCGGGTTCGCTGAGGGGGCGGTAGGGGCGGTGTTGAGTTGGCGGTGTGGGACACTCACTCCATCCCAGGCCGCATGATAAGCGCCAACGCCGAATTCAAACGATCAAGACCGCCCCGGTCAAGTCGGGTACACCATGTAGACCGGTCGCTGTACAGTAACTACATATACTACAATCCTGTACTCGCAGTAGGTGCTAAAACCACAATTCACGCTTCTCCTGCTACTGTACACGGTCGAGCGACCCCGACTCCGGACTTCGGGTGTTTTGGAATGATGCGCCGCAGTTCAGTTGGCAATTGCCTCCCGTAAAACGGTGATCTGCCTTTCCAGCATCTTGCGGCTCGGCCCACCAATGGATTGCCTCCGTTCCACGCTAGCCTCAAAGTCGAACACGGCAAGCACGTCCTCGTCGAACTTCTCGTGCAGGCTCCGGAAGTCTTGCAGGGTGAGCTCGTTCAGCTGGCACCTGCGCGCCTCCGCGAGCGCGACCGCGCGTCCTGAGACGTGATGGGTCTCTCGGAAGGGGATCTAGGTCGTGCACGGCGGCACGGAGAAAGTACGTGAGCGGACGCCAGATGGACATGGTATGCTCAGACATCAGGGATGTAATCACTCACTCCCTTCCGGACGAGGTAGTCTGCGAGGTCCGTCGCGAGTACGTCCATCGTTAACGCTCCGCGCATCTTATCAGCATGCACCTGGCAAACAGGGCGATAAGTTTGGGTACATATGGAACGAGCGCAGCGCAACGCAACAAGCAGCGTACCTCCAGGGTGGCGATAACACCCTCGGCGATTTGAAGAGAGGCTGATACAGTGTCGACGGCATCGAAGAGTGGCTCCTTGTCCTCTTGCAGATCCTTGTTATATGTCGAGGGTAGGCCCTTATATGTCATCAAGAAACCAGACATCTGCAAATAGCCCCATCCGTCATTTGCTGAAATGAATGAAAGATCATGATGATTACTTACGTTTCCAAAGACGCGTCCTGACTTCCCTCGGAGGAGCTCCAACGAGTCAGGGTTCTTCTTTTGTGGCATAATACTTGAGCCAGTGCTATAGCACTTGTGTCAGCATCCATCCGCTTGAACTGAATGAATGCATACCTATAAGCATCGCTCAAGGTGACGAAACCGAACTCAGCAGTCGAGTATATGATTAGGTCCTCCGCCATCCGGCTGACATGCGTCATAGCCAGACTCGCCCACATCAAGAACTCAGCGATGAAGTCGCGGTCGCTTACACCATACATGCTGTTCTCCGCAACCGACGCGAACCCCAGCTCCTTCGCAAGGAATTCACGGTCCACCGCGAACGGGTTGCCCGCGAGCGCACCGGATCCTAGGGGGAGGACGGATACTCGTGGAATGAGCTGCTGCAGGCGTTCGAGGTCGGCGCGGAAGGAGAACGCGTGCGAGAGCAGGAGATGGGACCACCGGATAGGCTGTCCCCGCTACGATTGTGATTGCGATGTGTGGCACGAGCGTAAGTATACACAGATTCGAAGTTAGGCCAAGGCACACACGTCGGGCGCAGGCCGCTCACCTGCAAGTGGGTGTACCCTGGCATAAGGATGTCCTTCTCCGTGTCGGCGCGCTCCACCATCACACGAACGAGAGCCTTCAAGCCGCTCTCGACCGCGCGCACCTCCCCGAGGAGCCAAAGACGCATGTCTGTTGCGACTTGGTCGTTCCGCGAGCGCCCAGTGTGCAGCTTTCCGCCGAGAGGCCCAATAAGCTCCGTTAGCCGACGCTCATTTGCGGTGTGGATGTCCTCATCGTCCGGCTGGACTTTGAACTGGAGATCGCGTCACATCGTATGGAGTTTGAGTAAGGATTGTATGTATACTCACAGTACCCTGCTCCCATTCCTTCCCCACCGCAGTCAGACCCTGTACGATCTTATTCTGCTCTTCCTCGGTCAGGATCCCAACACGCGCCAGTCCCTTCGCATATGAAATAGAGCCTGTAATATCTGCAGCGTGCATCCGCTGATCATATCGGAGCGACTGATTGAAATCGTGCATACTTGCGCAGGTCAGCACACACTAGTTGTTGCTATCCTGCGCAAACAACTCACAGTGGGTCGGTTTTGCCAGTGAATCGGCCGCCCCACAGCTTTTGCTTAGTAGGTATATCTGCCATGACTTACTTCTTTGACCCTGTCTGATAGCGGGTGGAACAAGGAGTTGAAGCAGCGGGATGAAGGACGGAGGAGTCAAGATCACATCCCAGATCTGAATCTTCATGACTCGCGTATGACACGTGAGTCGCGACGCGTCTCTAGCGGTTAAGCCATCCCAATACACAGGTGGATTATGGAGCATTAAAATAACACTGTCAACTAGGTGTGTACATTGGAAAGGTTTCTTAGGTTGCTTGAGATGTTATGTAGATAGAGTGATAGATTATGTTCAAGAGTGCAATGCGTTGAGCACCGTGAAGGCGACAGCGGCAAATGTACTTGCGCCAATATATATACCGACGCGGACGTTGAAAGTATTGTGGGTGAGGAAGGGGTATGGGACTGTTGATAAATCACATCAGCGTAACGACAAATTAGGTTGAGCACGAAATACGCACACATGCCGTTGTAGCTAGCGCAGTATTCAACCCAACAAGAGTACCAGGTACCAAGCACAGCAGCAAGAATCATAGCGCCGTAACGGCTGACATTCTTTGGGTATTTGCGTTGGAAGAAGTAGAAGTCGATGAATAACGCAATGGCTGGCGCAGCATGCAGCGCAAGATCTGTCTGGAGAGGCAGGCGCTGCGACTCCGGGACAGCGGATGAGGCAGTGGGCTCCGCCCCAGTGGCAGCGTTTGGGTCGGCGGGCAGAATCAGATGAGGCATAGCCAAAAGGAGAGTCCAATAGATGACTGATATCACAATGGCCAGCTGCATGGGAAGCCACGTGATGAGTGAGGGAACGACAAAACAACGAGGAGACACGGCTTACAGGAAGAGCACACATTAGAAGTGCACGTTTTGCGCTCCTTAGAATTTCTAGGACGCGCGTTCGAACGGAAACCTTCTACTGTGATGATGCGGCAAACAACTCACTGGAAGTGGGCATCAGATCGCACCCAATGCTGGCAAGCATGGTAAGCCAGGCAACGCAGAGACTGTACATTGGCGAGATGAGTCGGACGGGAAACAGTGCTGAAATTGAGATATATGGCGCACCCTTGTATAGTCAAGAACTGGAAGTGGCCGCCACGCATTTCAGACATTGGCTTGTTTGCGACCACGTCTGGAAGCATGAGATAACCGTAAGTCATAACGCACAAAGCGGTCGTGTGCAGGAAAAAGGGGAAGGGCTGGATAGACATGGTGGTGGGAAGAGAGTGGGGAGTGACCCGTGTTGCGAGTCTGCGACAGCGATCAGAATGCCTGGAGTACTGGGAGAAACGGCCTAGGGTAGGGTCAGCTAGCTTATGCAGAGGGGAAGACCAGATCGCATTACTTATAAGACTGGGCGCCGCCGCAAGTGACCGTGCGCGCGATGACGTCGGCTGCTTTCTGCCATTTTCGATTCCTGGCCGATCGGGCGCTCAGCCACTGGTACTGCTTAGATAAGCGTTCCTCCCATCCGTCGTCGGATCCGGAACCTGACTGGCCTCGGTTCTTTCTCAACTTGCTCCGCTAGAGGATACTTCAACAACGTTTGCACAGACACGCTGGCGTTTCGGCCGTAGGTGAACGGGGATAATTCAGGACCAGGTGTCGGCCCGAGGGTGCGGTTCCGCGCTCACTCAGAGTCTGAGTCCATAATCCCTTGCCATGTCCACACAACCCGTTACAATCACATACTCTGGTCCAGTCCTCTTCCTCTCCACCGACCACTGGAGCCAAATTCATGCATCACTCCTGTCTCAGCTGCCTCTACGGAACTTGCATTGGAAATCCGCGTCCCGGAATGCCCTGCGATCGATTCAGGAGCTCAACGTCAAACTCATTGCCTATGAGACCTTGCGCGAGGACCAGGCTGCGTCACAAGTACCCCAAAGTGTGTTAGAGAAGCCCTTGCTCCATTTGTACATCTTCATCTGCGAGGTGATTGTCGGTGCACCCTCTATGCTACTCTCGTCCTTATATTCTTCCCTGAAGGATGGCGAAGCATACCGAGCCACGACTCGTAAGCAAATCAAGGAATGGCATGCCTCCGTAAGCCAGCGCAAGAATCAGGAATGGCTCATCGTCCATGTCGTACGACCGGATCAGAATGTCGCTCAGGGAAGGCTGTTCCAGATGAAGACGTCTGTGTTGGATAAAGTGAAGGCGGACTTTAACGTTGACAAGAAGGATAGGTCAGTGGGAATTGCATATATGTGAGTGGCGCCGTCTTGAGCACCCGAACAGGTGCGTGCAATTGGTGTGGAGCGCGGACAAGGACAATCCGACTGTATGGGCCGACCTCATTACCAAGGTTAAGGAGGGGGTTTTGTCCTCGTTCGATGCGGCCTTGACCCAACGAGAAGACGAGGTGAGACGTTCAGAGGGCCAGAGGCAAATGCCAGGGTGGAACTTTTGCACGTTCTTCATTCTCAAGGTATTCTCAGTATACGTGTATGCGCAATGGATCTCATCGTATGCGCATAGGAAAGTGTCGCTAGCTCTCTTGAAGGCATGAATCTCCATGAGGATGCCCTCCACCAGTACTACGAGCTCGAGGCGACTTTCTCTCAGGTCTTGCGTGAAAAGAACATGTCCTGGTTCGGAACACTTATCACGCCTATGCCCACGGATGACTCTGTGCCCCTCTTGTCCGTTACCAAAAAGCCATATCGTGATCTTATTCTTGCCAACACTATTTCCGTCTTCGACTTTCGCGTTTATCTCCTAGCTCGGCAATGCGCATTGCTGAGCAAGATTGGAGACATGGAGGAGCTCTGCCGGAAAGTTGCGTCTTTCCTGGGCACATTTGCAAGGACCCTCCGAGACGTAGAGGTAATTCAGCTCATCTGTTACTGCGCTACACATGGAGCTTAACGACTGTAACGATCGCAGAATACGTTACCTCCGTTCTTCATTGAGTCATGGATCTATTCCTCCGCCCTGAGCGTCGTCGACCAAGCCGATGAGTGGGCTAAATCTTTGAAACTGGAGAAGACAGCTCTGGCCGCTTTCAACGCCGCAAAGGGAGAACTTGTCGAGCTTGCACGCCATCAAGTGAGCCTTCTACTCGGATTGCTGTGCCATGCATGCATGCAACTAACACGACCCCAGCTAGACATCTTAGGGATTGTTACGGGCTTCCTACCGAGAAATCCTCCCTTCTCCCTCGCTCTGCCTTCGGACCAACTCGAATCCGTAGCGAAGGATCCTAAAGCGAAGCGCGGCTCAATGACAATCACGCGACCAGAGCTTCTATCCAGTCTAGACGAGGAAGACACGCTGTATGACCTCTACGTCAACGTCACGAACCGCGCGATCGAACTCTACGCGAGCGCGGGGCGCCGGAAGTTCGCGCTGAAGCTGCACGGCACCTTAGCCGCGCTCGATGTGTGCGTTCGCCGTTAATCTTTCCGCATGCAAATTAATCTCGGCTGCGCTGACGTTAACCACCCTTCCCCTCATGTGATCTGAATTTGCGATGCTATAGCCACCGCGGCCGCATGGGTAGCGCGCTGCAGACGTACACCTCCCTCCCTGCGCACTACTCGCCGCATGGATGGACGTCATTGGAAGCGTTCATGCTCAACCGCGCGCTGACCATCCACGAGGCTGCAGAGAAGCCAAAGGACCGGGAGTGGATACACGTGCTGCTGCACTTCCTGCGGGCTTATGTCGAGGATATGGGCAGGCAGCTCCTCATCAGTGAGGAAGACGGTGCTGCGTATGTGCAGAGGATGGTAAGCGAGCTGAATGTGGCCACTCAGGAGCTCGATTCAGGTATGCTCACTGGGCTTCTGGGGTGTGGCTTGGCCGTGCTGACTGATGTCCGTTCTTAGACACACCGTTCCCAGACCATCCGGCCCTGTCTGTCTCGCTGGCTGGATACGATGCGAAGCTCGCGGAGGACCGAGATGGCTCTGTACTCGATGTGGTAGTTCACAACAAGCTGCCCCGCGTAAGTCATTGGCGGTGTGCTACAACGTCGGTTCTCATCAGCACCTCTTTATCTTCAGGACCTGCCTATCGACGAAGTGGAAGTACAACTTAGTGGGCGCGAGAATAGTCGTATAACCTTTACCGGTAAGTCATCCAAGCTGGTTCCTGGGCGTAACGAGTTGTCCGTCTTCTGCCCTGTGAGTTGTCTTTTTTTGCCTGAATCATGATTGATGCTTATGGAACACATGCAGTCGTCGGCTCCGGGCACATACGGTCTGTTTAGCACACAAATCACGATGTCGCGTCTGCTCTTCCAGTGGAAACACGCCAAGTCGCCAAAACAAATCCGTGCTGGCAACATGCCGAAGCTCGTACGCATACCGAAGGATCTTAGAGCGGTCGATGTCAAGCTCAAGCAGCCGCCGCGTAGTACGTACCATTCACACTGTTTTTGTCCTGTTTTGTGATGGCTAACAAGACATTTAAGTCGAACTTGGCACGCCTAGGCAACTAATGGTGGTCCTCTCGACGGGCCGGAACAATATCGCGACTGCTACTGTCAGACTGATTGCGCCATCCGGTATTACCTTCGAGTACCTCAAGGCTCAAGTGGTGGGCGATGGTAAGCATGGCCGATGTGGATATGTGCGAATGCTGAATCTGCTGGTAGATCCAGCACCCGTTCGCACAGATGACGAATCCATCACATTCCTGGACCTTGAGAAAGACCAAACTGTTGTCGCAGCCTTGCCGCACTCCGACGCATCTGCATACCAGTACATGGTCAGTGAAAGGACCTCCGTGTCTTATGTCAGTCTGCTGACTTTCGGATAGAAAGTCGGCATCACCGTCGAGTATGTCACCACCTCAGAGCCGGAGATCACTAGGGTCTTGCGTCTTGCGAGAGTGGTCGCCACCTCGCTGCCAGTGGCGACCACTCTGGAAGACTTCTTTCGCGGAACTAGGTTGTTCACTTCCTTCACACTGTCGTCCACCTCGCACCAACACGTGCGGGTGCGCTCAACGCAACTCGTGTCGCCGCCTGAGGCTTCCGGCGTGAAGGTGACGAGCTGTATAGCTCCGAAGCCCATCGTCGTGGTATGTCTCATGTATTGTCCGTTGAGGGGGTGTCCTGTCGCGCTAATCTCGTCTGTAGACCATCACACCTGCACAACCAGGTCGGTTCCTGTTCCAGATAGATTCATTCAAAGGACAAGGTATGTGCAAGTTGGCAACCACTTCGCCCAACGTCAACATCAGAATCTGCCTAAATGCCGCCTTCCTATAGCGCGAGATGGTCTGAAGCTACAGATATCATACCGCATGCTGCGAGAAGGTGGTTGCGACTCCCTACTCCCATGTATAAGAGCTAATGTGGTTCCAACTCGGAAGAGGTCGAGTCATTGATCGAGCAAGCCGTTTCTGAGGTCGTGTCGGAGAACCCACCACAGGCGCCGCTCCGCCAGGATCTGGTAGAGCAGCTCGTCCAGGCACTCGAGACAGATGCGTCGTGGGTCGAACTGTACGGAGTCACCGGCGAACTGGTCCCTGCGATCACTCCGGGTGACGACGAGTTAGGCAATGGGCTGCGCCGGGTCCTCGAGGTGTGCTATGCTATGGTTGCTACTATACGAGAATAACTATGACTGACCGAGGATACACAGATTCTGAACAAGAAGCGGTCGCCGCTTTCATTTGGCGAATGGAGAGAAATCGTGATTCCCGTTGACGTCCCACAGATGCAGGTAGGTGTCGTTGCCAAATTCGCGCATGCTACAGCTGGTATTGACAAGTATTTGCAACGAAGATACTGGCTGCGGCACGGCTGCAGATACTAGACAATCCATTCTCTACTGGAGTGGACAAGACGGAGAAACGAACCCGGCCTTTGTATGCCGGCCAGCCGATCTCAGCCCTGCTCTCGGTGCACACATCATTCCACTGGTCTCCACCGGAGGATACGAAGGTCGATAGTTATCTGATGCGGTATGATATCGAGGACATCATCCACGACTGGTTGGTCAGTGGGCGCAAGAAGGGCGACTTTGTCGCGAAGGTACAGTTGACCGCCTGATATCTTCTGTAATGGCTGGCTGAACAGTGATTAGGATGGTGAAACCTTCACTACTCCAATCACGCTCATAGCTCTTCATCATGGCGAAATTGCTCTGCCAAGAATCAGCGTGATTGCGCTACCCATTGCAGGGGAGGAGCAGCACAGAATGCGCTCAAGTATCGTGCCTGGGTGCGAGACGCATCAGGTGCATGGGGCAGAGAAAGTACTTGTCTTGCCTCGCGGAGGACGTAGTACATTCTTCGTGAACATGGGCACGAACAACAGCGCGTAGATGTACTTGTACCAGTACTTATGCAAACTATTGGCTGGACAATTCGTGTATTGACGAACAAGCGCCGTGACTAGTTGTGACAGCGCTCTGACGCCAAACGTAACGGAAGTGACACTTCGTGACATTACGCGTATCCGACCAGTGATCACGCGTGGCCACGCGGTGCCGAGTTTGGTCACGGTCGTGGTCCTTCCCTCTTGTTCCCCTCACATCTTGTGCCCACACTATCCCATCTCTGCAGCAAGCTACATTCTACTTTACATAGGAAAACGCCATGTCAGATACCTCCGACTAGTGAGTGCAGCATCCTAGCGGCGGCCCCTCGTGGTTAGATTTGCTGATATTTACACAGCGAGCGGGACCGCCTGGCAACCATTGCCCGCAATCGCGAGATTCTAGCACAGCTAGGTCTTGCAGATGCAGCCGCAGCGATAAAACCCATAAAGCAGGCGAAGAGCACCGCGAAGCCTATCCAACCGCGCGTCAAGAAGCCGAAGGAACCTACTATGCCCACTCGGCAGTCCACTCGGCTGAGGAAAGCTCCTGTAGTTCTAAATGAGAGCCCCGCAGCAAAAAGGAAGCGTGAGGTGAGCCTCAGACTTACACTAGAAGAAATGATGCCATTGTGGTTGTGGCTGTTGTAGCACGAAGAGGAGGACAGACGGCGGAAGGAAGAAGAGGAGCGTCTGGAAGCAGCCGAGCGGGAGCGCAAAGCGAAGCGACCTAGGCATCATGACTTAGATCTATCTACCTTGACGGATAACGTCTCCCAGGAAGAGTTGAGTGGATTCCGGAACACTTTCCAAGAAGTGTTGAAGACGCCACGCCCCCGTGGGACGAGCGGAGACGACGCTTATGTCTTCGACGACGAGAATGAGGAAGAGGCAGAAGTCAAGGAGCTCAAAGAAAAGCTTGGGAAACTGAAGATTGTCGCTCGGGCAAAGGTCACCCAGGATCGAATCTACAGCGCTGCCTACCATCCCGAACCAACTAAGAACCTGATCTTCTTTGGAGGTAAGTCCTGACAACTTCCTGTCGCCCCTCGCTCATTGGCAAGTACTCTTTTAGACAAACATGGCCAGTTGGGCATCTGGGATGCACGAGCTCCGGTAGACGAGCCTGGTGACGATGACGACGACGACACCCCTGTGGAGGACAGAGAAGGTGGCAAATACTACCGTCTACAGATGCATTGGCCGGCCACTTCCAAGTCGTCGATATCATCTGTCAAGTTCGATCCGATCGACGCATTCAGCGTACGTCCCCCCACGAACTTTCCCTATCAAACTGCTCACCAGCACCGTAGATATACACCAGTGCATACGATTGCACCATTCGGTCACTCTCGTTGGCATCTGGCATTGCTACCGAGATCTTTGCGACGGACGACGTTCTGATCACAGGTGTCGACCTTCCGCCACATGGGCATGAGATGTGGATATCGGACGCGGCAGGTGGTATCACACACATGGATCTTCGGGCTCACCGTTCCCATGCAAAGCGGTACGCGCTGTCTGAGCAGAAGATCGGAAGCGTCAGTGTCAACCCGACACGTCCATACTTCCTCGTTACTGCTTCAAACAGCCGTCAACTGAAGTAAGTGGGAGTTTGCACTCATACGTTCCCGTTGCTTAACCGGAGTATCTTAGAGTATGGGATACTCGTATGCTCGAGACCCTAAGCGGACGTTCTCTTCGCTCCGCTCCGAGTTCTCCCGGGCCATCGTCGCCCCGTTCTCCCTCCAAGCACAGAAACAAGCTCGTGAGCGTGGTCACACTCCCCACGGAAGTAGATAGCGAGGCGATCGAGAAATTCCTCGCGTCCAAGCGGGGTGAACCCACTGTGCGTGCGTCGTGGACCCATGGCAAGTCAGTGAGTTCCGCCTATTGGGACCCCCGTGGACGATCCATCGTGAGCACGAGTTACGACGACACCATCCGACGTAAGTGTGCGTCTATGTTCACCTTCAACACTCATCTCATGTGTCTTTGCAGTATGGGACATGAAGCCTTCTTGGTATGACAAAGACGCTCAATTCCCGACCTCACGCCCGTACAGCCAAATCAAACACAACTGCCAGACGGTGCGCCACCCCTGGTTTTGCCGTCAGATGTGTTCCTCATTGACAAGTCTCTCTGATAGGGCAAGTGGTTGACGATCCTGAAAGCGACATGGACTCCGAATCCGGATGTCTACCCACACTTCACTGTACGTGAACATGTCTGCGTCCTCTGTTCCTCTATATATAGATGATGGTCCGCGTACTGACATTAGTCGATAGATTGGCAACATGGACCACTCTATCGACATATTCTCCTGTAAGGTGAGCTAGAGACAGACATATTCTCGAGAAGATGCTGATGAGATTGTTCAGGGTGACCATATCGCTAAACTAGCCGACAAGAGCAAGTGCGTGCTTTACCACACTGTTTTTTGATTATGAATCGACTGACGGTTGAGTACCTAGGATTACCGCTGTGCAAGCAGTTACTTGCTCCCATCCAAGCATCGTGGAGCGCGTTGCGTCAGGAAATGCGAGCGGTAGATGTGCCTTGTGGGCCTCGGCAGATTCATGAGAATCGTTCTTCCTATCGTTGTCCCCTTGTTGTGTATGTTCTGTTCGACTCATCTACGGTAGTCTTGGTTTGTTCTGTATCGAATGTAATATCACTTTCGCCACCAACATTGATCATAACACTCGGAAGACTGGAAGGGTCAAAAAGCGTCACCTGAGCGATTCGAACACTCGCGGGCAAAGCCCAACCGCTGACAGCTAGAAATAGCAGGCGATCCCGTTAACCACTCCGGCAAAGTGACTTACTGATTTTTGAACTGTAACATGGCCATAAATACACGGGCTCAATATCCTGTCGATTCCCGACATCATCGGAGCGGGACCATGCTCAAGCCTCTTTCATAGTCTGTCACTTCTCTTACTGTGCTGGCCGCATAAACATGGCGAAGAAGACTAAGGCTACTCTTTCTATTTCTTCTACCCCTCCGAAACCACCACAGGTCACTTTCCCAGAGATATCACCCAAGCAAGGGCTAGATTGTCGTGTTCTGCTTGAAGACCAGATTCTCCTCATCGATGTCGGTGCTGTCTCCGGATCCTACTTCAGACAGTCTCGTGCAGTTTCTGCTGAACGTGCACTCAGGACCTTCTTTCTCCAGAAGAATGCAAGACTTACGTGAAGTTTATTGATAGCCTGCCGTTGGAGCTTACGCCTCCAAAGAAGCGAGGAGAGGCAGACCGGGTTAACCGTACGTCTGCATGCGACTGCCTGCCCTGACCACGCTCCCATCTCCACTCCATGAAGACCGAATGTCCATAACCTCCCTGTACTTCGCGAAGAGGCTATACGATGTACTTGCCCCGCACCTGCCCGAGTTCCCGTACCCGGCGTCGGCGAAGCAGCCTGCAGGCGCGACCTCTCGCGCCGCGCACTCCCTCAACTCGAACATCCGTGTCTACAGGTACACGCCCGGACAGCACTTCGGTCCGCACTATGACGATGCCGTGCGCGATGCTGCGACGGGAGCCAAGTCCGAGTGGACGCTGCTCATCTACTTGACGGGGGCGCAAGATGGTGTAGAGGGCGGCGAGGTATGTGTCCTTTCCCGAGTGATATCATGTACCAACGCACCGAATGATACCAATTATGTCAGACTATCTTCTACAAGGACCAACGGGGGAAGCCTCGTGTGTCCATCGTACCTCCACTTACTCGCGGTACAGCACTGTTGCATCGGTGCGTGTCAATCGTCGTGAAACGATGTCCTGGTCTCTCTCACCCATTGTTCTCAGTCATGGACAGGACTGTCTACTTCATGAGGGGTCACCGGTTGTGAAAGGGAACAAGTACGTCTTGCGCTCGGACCTGATGTTCATGAAATAGCAATGTAATCCGAGTACCCGTGGCAATACACACCGTACCGTGTTCATGTACCATCACCTCCGCCCCTTCGATCTTTTCTTCTTGATCAACGGCATACCAGCCTCCACAACATCGTCGTCGCGATCCATATCGTCCTTTCCACCGCTATCTTCCCGCCTGCGCTTCTTTCCATGCCCGCCTCTGATACCCTGCTCCTTCAGCTCCTGCGCTGCCAACCGCCCAGCCTCATCCACGCGCTCACGCAGAAGGGCGACCTCCTCCTTGTCCACCGGCCACAGCTCCAGCTTCTTCTCGATCACTTGCTCGATACGCAATACGAGCTCGACATCGTACTGTGTCACGAGTGTGATGGACTTCCCTGAACGGCCGGCGCGCGCTGTGCGGCCGACACGGTGAATGTAGTCCTTCGAGTGTGTAGGAATATCGTAGTTAATGACGACGTCGACGGACGGAATATCCAGGCCTCTTTATGCGTTGGGGATGCAATTGTAAGTTTTTGTCTCCGGAGGTAGAATCTTGCTGGGGCTTACCGACTAGCGACATCGGTCGCTACGAGGACCTTGCGGCCACCACTCTTGAACTTGCCGAGGGCGCCCAGTCGTGCACTTTGGCTGAGTTGTCCATGCAAGGGTATTGCCGGGAATCCCAGCGAGCGTAATATGATGGATACTCTGGGAGGGTCCTGAGGATGTGAGTTGCATGACTGACTGTGTAACCGAGACAGACCTTTGCGCATCGTGTACTGTTCGCGTGAAGATGATTATGGAGTTTTGTGAGAGTGTGTTGGCGAGGTGGACTAGGTGCACGTCCTTCTGAGGCAGCGGCATGAGGAGATAGTATTGTAACAAGGTTGATACAGTCGAATATCTTCGCAGGTTGTCAGATTGGGCATCACAGTCGAACGGCGGACGTACTTCGAGTTTACTTCTACACGGACGGGGTTGGACAAACTCGCACGCTGCAGCTTTGCAACTTTTGTGGTCATGGTAGCCGAGAAGAGATATGTCGTACGCTCCTTCGGTATGAGCTTCAGGATCTGGTCTAGCTTGGGTCCGAAGTCCATGTCCAGCAGCCTGTCGGCTTCATCAAGGACCTGCGAATACCCATATGGTGAGATTCGCCGCTCCGCAGCACAACGCAATGACTACTGCTCACCAAGAACTGCAAGTTCCGTAGACTGAACCCCTTGGTGTCCTCCAGATGCTCAAGCAGCCTCCCAGGCGTCGCGACGATGACATGCGGCTTCTTCGCCAGAGCGATCTTCTGCGGCTGAATATCCACACCTCCAATAATGGTCACGCATCGCACGCCCATCGCAGACCCCAAGCTCTCAAATTGTTGCGCTATTTGAAACGCAAGCTCGCGTGTCGGCGCGATCACGCATGCGAATAGGCCCTTGGGCTCCTCCCAGAGCTTCTGGAGGATTGGGAGCGCAAAAGCAGCAGTTTTTCCAGAGCCTGTAGAAGCAACACCAATAATATCGCGCCCTTGTAAGGCCTGCGGGAGGGCCTCTGCCTGAATGTCGGTCGGGGTGTTGAAGTTGAGCTTCTCGAGGGCTTCGAGGAGCGGGTCGATGAGACCGAGGGATTTGAATGTAGGCGGGGATGTAGGCGGAGGGGTTGAGGTAGACGCTTCTTCCGGCGACGGCATGGCTGAGAGGATGAGACCAAGAAATGATACTGAGGCAAGTTGGAGCACGCTGAAGATGGTCGAGGAGAGACGAGCATATACTTAGCGCTTCAAACATTTTCGACACAGGCGCCGAGCCTCCGATATATCGGACCGCAGGAACGGTCGTATTCTATTCTCAGCGTAATACTAATAGTTCTCAGCTATTACGCGACCAGTACATGCATGATGCATTTCATGGCGCCGAAGTACAGTACAGATGCAGAACCTACGGGCTCCAGGGACCGGAGGCTGGGCCGCCGACACCATTCGTGAGGAACTGGGCTGTGCCATCTTCGTCGATATAGAAGCAATCCTCCAAACGTACGCCCACCTACAAGGATTTGAGATATGTTCATAAGTATGTTCGTATAGCTCACCTTTCCCTCGATATAGATTCCAGGTTCATCAGAGAACGTATGTCCTGTCAGAATGATGTCGTCGGAGCCACCCCGCAAGTAAGGAGACTCGTGCACCTCCAGCCCGATTCCTGTGACAGATGTGCTGTTGGTTACAAGCACCATCGCGATACAATGTGGATGGAAATTGCTCACCGTGACCGAGACGGTGTGTGAAGAACTCGCCGTAGCCGGCGTCCTTGATGATCTTCCGTGCAGCTCGGTCCACTGCAGCTGTCACCGTGCCGTTCCTAGCCGTGACGATCGCCGCTTGCTGCGCCGAGTGAACGACATGCCAGATAACTTGATATCTCGACG
This sequence comes from Fomes fomentarius, assembly GCA_022606135.1. Classification (NCBI taxonomy): domain Eukaryota; kingdom Fungi; phylum Basidiomycota; class Agaricomycetes; order Polyporales; family Polyporaceae; genus Fomes; species Fomes fomentarius. Next base: position 2,197,703 of record JABYQN010000001.1, read on the forward strand.
GAATGGCCGAGTCATCCAGTGCAAACGTCTGAAGAACCGTGGAAAACCACATATCAGATGATGCTATACAGACACGTCCTCATTCTCGACTGACCCTAGTCACGTCGCTCTGATATCCCTGAAGGGATCCACCACAATCGGTGAGGATGTAATCGTGTTTACCGAGCACGCGATCGGTACCACGGCCATGAGGGAGCGCAGCATTGTCTGCGAATAGACGGCGATTAGAATCACCAGCTGATATGCTTTAAGCGACTCGCCTCCGAACAGGGCCAATACAAACACATCTTTCAGGCCAGCACTCAAGAGCGCACTCTGAATCAATTGTCTGGCGTCGGATTCACGAATACCAATCTTCATATGCTTGCGAGCGGCACGTATTGCAAGGAGAGTCGCCTGATATGTACGAATGATTAAGTCGTCGTGATGAGAGAGATGGAACCGACTGTACCTCGTTTGCGCACTTCATGATACCGAGTTCTTCTGAACTCTTTCGCTCTCTGAGACGCCTGACTTCTAATGGTGCATTCGATACCCGAGCGCCAGGAGCGGCCTTCTGCAGGCCGTCGGTGATAAACGTTCTGACGTCGCCATCGACAAAAATGTTGGCACCATCGAGGCCGGGTATCAGGGCGAGAGCAGTGGCGAACGGATTAACATCTTCAGGCCATGCTGTGTAAGTGACCTCGGCGTCGCTGGGTATGGGCAGCCCTTGGGCTCTCGTCTTCTCGAACGCCGGGGTAAGGATGGAAACGTTCGCCCGAATAACACCCTGATCGTCTACTTGCGGTTGGACGATCAGGAGGAGCGGACGCTCTGAGAGCCCCCAATGGGAGTGGGAGAGGTTTGCGAAGAAGCCAGCACTAGCTCCTGGTTCTGCAATATATGCAGCAGCACCAAGCGAGTGTAGAGTGACCGCCAACGAGTCCTGGCGAGATACGAAGGATTGGCCGGAGATAGGCGCGATATGTGCGCAGTGGTTCGCTAGATATGAGAAATCTGGAGCGTTGTTGATTCTGAAGCGATGGTAGTTATGACCAATCCAATCCCAATATAGATGAATAAAGCCAGTTCCTAGAGCGAGGACGAGGAGAGGTATCTGCAACCAGCTTATCAGTGAATACCACACGACCATGAATCATGAAAAGGGACACAAACCCATAGGTAGTGACGCAGAGTCGCCCGCCCCCGCTCTAGCTGCAGCGTTGTCTCAAATATGGGCAGCGCATCTTCCTTACGATCTCCCTTTTCGCTCGACATGGCGGTCGTCTGTAAGGAGAGTGGGGTCGACCCCTTCCGCAGTTCCGGCCCGATGTGGAAGGACGCGTCCGTCACGTGCTTATGCCACTCTCGCGTTTATCATCCTGACTGGAAGCGAAGCGCGTTGCCGAGTCAAGGGACGCGCTTGACCAGTTACCACGACATCGCAGACGACATTCATTATGGACAGCGATATGGACACGGAAACGCTGCTTGTCATGCTCTCGAGCCTTATCTATCCTATGGAACTAGAACAAGCAGTGCTACTCGACGCCTTGATCCAATCGCATGGCGACATAGAAGCTGCTGCGAGGTCTTTGCGCTCCGAGCCGCCCCGGAAGAAGCGGAAGACGTCGTCGAGAGCTGCCTTGGACGGCTGGCTCCAGAGGAAGGAGAAGATGAACCGAAAAACTGCGGACATCCCAAAGCGACCATCCCGCGAATTTCATGCAGAGGCCGAATCCTCAAGCAGCATTCATGTCGATGCATCTCGCGGCATCTCCGGCTTAAGGACTGTCGAGGGCGAAAATCCAGAAGACGTAATGGAGTCTCCACGAAAGCTGCCGTCGAAAGTCACACCCGTCTCGCAGTCTGAGCTCATGGCTCTCCTCCTCCGACCACCCAACTCTTCTGACAATACCCCTCAGCCTCAGGTTCCCAAACAGCCACCACTTACACTCGTCTCTCGAGAACATGTTGCAGAACATACACCGTGCACGTTACATAACTCTGTTCTGCCTCCTGAATTAGCATGCAGGTATGGGAAAGACAATGAGGGCAGTCTGCATTCTCACTTATGTTGTTGAACGTGCATGCAGGCTGTTCTATACAATGCTCCACGCGAGTCGCGATTGGAAACGTGTTAAGTGGTGGCTTTTCGACCGGGTCGTCGAGAGTCCCCATCGGACGTCCTTCTTCGTTAGAAGAGACATCAACACTGAGACTGAGTATGACATACAACAAGCCGCACAATATTGGTTTGTCCTCCGGACAGTTGCCACATATACGGTCCCCTGAAGAATTCACCTCTAGGTACAATGGCCGCCCTACGGATCCACCTGCAACATTCCCTGCGCCCATGGAGGAGGCCTGTGAAATCATTGAACGCGTAGTCAACGAAGTGATGCGCAAGCGTAGCCGCTTTCCCCTCGAGTGGGGAGGATATCCCGCGAAGGACGGAGAGCAGCCAGTACTCTGGCGCGCCAACGTCGCAGCATCCAATTGCTACGAAGGTGGGAAAGAGAGTGTAGGGTTTCACTCCGACCAATTGGCTTATCTGGGGCCCTACCCAACCATTGCGAGCCTGAGCCTTGGTATGCGCCGAATACTTGTGCTCGTAATTTAGCTCACCAGTTGACCAAAGGAGTAAGCCGTATCTTCCGCTTACGGGAGGTCATCCCCACAGACGAGAAGGACAAGCGCAGCGCCCGCACGTTCAACATACCCTTACGTCACAACTCAGTATGACTACTGTAGTCTATCCAGATTGCAGCCCGTCTAACACATGGATGCAGCTGATAATAATGCACGCATCGACTCAAGAGGTGTTCAAGCACTGCGTTCCAGCACAGAATACCATAGACATGTTTCACCCTCCTTATCCGCCACCAGCCGACCTTGCGGACGATGAGGTCCTGCAGAAATTATCTGAACCCTCAAACGCACGTATCAACATCACCTTCCGATTCTATCGTCCCGACTTCCGCGCACAGACCACGCCGCGATGCCGATGTGACGTGCCCTGTATCTTGCGACCCGATATGAAGAATCGCTACGAGGATATGCCGACAGCACAGGCCGGGACTGCTGCGGAAGAGGGTGAGGATAGCAAGGATTCGCCTGCAAACGATTCTCGCAAAAAAAGCATGGTCGCAAAGTATTGGTGGACATGCTACGCTGGGGCGCAGAATGATGGTCAGGGCTGTGGTTACTGGAAGGTCATGGACGTGAAGGCAGAGGGGCGAGGTCCCTTCGTCGGAGACATAGCAAAGATGCATACGAGCAAATAGAATAGCAACTATCTAGTTTGCAATCCGCGCGATCTCATTCGATGCGACTGGCGGGCTTCAAAGTACAGTATGCGCCTCTTGCCTGATAAGGCAAACTAAGTTTGGAGAAGATGAGAATCTTTGCAAAAAGTGACTCACGCGCCTCTCGGCCCCCTTTCTCCATCTTCAAAAGGAACTGATCTGAAGGGTCATCCGAGAAAGATGGCAGCAAGGACAGCAACTATCGAGCGCAAGACGAACGAGACGGAGATCCGGGTCGCTATCAACCTCGATTGCCAGCCTGGTTCGGGGAACAAGCAGGAAATCTCGGTCTCCACTGGGATCGGCTTCCTGGATCACGTACGTCTGGCCATGCATGACGGACTTCCGGGTAGCGCTTGTGGAACTGATGATCTGGTCTCGTGTGGCAGATGTACCATGCCCTGGCGAAGCACTCGGGCATGTCGCTCCAACTCTCGTGCAAAGGTGATTTGCACATAGACGACCACCACTCAGCAGATAAGTTCCTCTTCCCGTGTTCTGTCCCTCCTGGTGGACTTAATCCTCCTCCTAATGTACAGGACACTGCGATAGCCCTCGGGACCGCTTTTAAGGAAGCTCTCGGTGAGGTACGCGGCATCCGTCGCTACGGCACGGGCTTCGCGCCGTTAGACGAGGTATAGCACACACTCGGCTCGTACGTCTGTATTCACTTTCTCACAACACATTGTGGCCAACCTTTAGGCACTATCGCGAGCGGTCATCGACATCTGCTCCCGCCCGTACTGCGTGACGGATCTGAAGCTGAAGCGCGAGAAGATCGGGGACTTGTCGACGGAGATGTTCCCGCACATCTTCTACTCTTTCTCCATCGCCGCTGGCGTGACTTTGCACGTTGATGTGCTTCGTGGAGAGAATGACCACCATAAGTGTGTCCCGCTCGTGTCTAACATTAAGTGCCGCGCCTTGACTGACGATCGTACTCGTTGCAGGGCTGAGTCGGCGTTCAAGGCGTTGGCCCTTGCTATTCGCGAGGCCATCCAGCGCACAGGTGGAGACGACGTGCCTAGCACAAAGGGCGTGCTGTAGAGCCGAGCGATTCTCAAGAGCGCAAATATGATAGTGACAGAGCGTCGAGACATGTCATTCGTACGGTAGCTTGGTTCCTAACCAATGTGAATTGCCATCCAATTATGAGCTACATATCTAGAGATACATGTAATGTCAACACAGCAAATGCAGGGGGAATACTTATATCAGCAGAGGGAAATCACTGCGATCACGGTATATAGACGAGGGATGAAATGGCTCAGTACTGGTAACGCTCTCAACGATCTCCGCCTTCACACAGGGTTTCGAGGAAGATCTTCAAGTCTTCCTTGTTGATCTCGAGCACGCTCGTGTCGAACGTCCCGTGCCTTGTGCGTGCATTGCACCGCTCCTTCGCATCAAGGAATGCCAGGCCAAACTCACTATCATGCGCAGATCAGAACACCCCTCACTACTGGAAGGACAAGCACTCACTTCTTCCGTACGTCGTCAAAGTCCGCCGCACCAGTCACACCGACGACGATGTACGTCCCGGTCTTCTCGTCGAGGCATGCAACGACGAAAGGAAGACTCTTCCGCTTGCTGCGAGAATATACGGGAGTCGTGGGGTCCACACGGTCTCGGAGTGCGTCCACAAGCCAGAGCGCGAGACGGCTTAGCACACCGGGGTGTGCAAAAAGTGGGAGATCCGGGCCTTGCGTGAGCACCACGACTCGGTGCCCACGTAAGGTCTTGATATCTTGTTTGTCAATAATAGACGAGCCTTGCCGAATGATTGCTCGATGAAGAGCCATCGAGAGCGAGATCGCTTCTCGTAATCGCTCGATGCTGAGACCAGTGTTAGCACAATGCACCACTGCATAGATATATCAGGAACAAACGACACTCACTCGCTCAGAGCATCGAACGCAGACCAGAAGTTCTTCACCCACCACTCCAAGTCCGTGCTCTCCCCATTCTCCTTCCCGTCCGCAACAGCCTGTGCGTGCACCTGCGCGAGTACGTCTGGGGGAACGTTCTCCCGCTCGTCGTCGCGATAGCGTCCCTCGCGTCCTGCTTCCCACACTTTGCCGCCTCCAAACCACTCGCCGCCGTTCCGACTCCCCTCGATCTCGATCTCAATGCGCGTGCCGCCAGCGATGTCAAGGAGCGCAGACAATGCCTCCACAGCGTCGCCTGCAGACAGCGGCTGGGAACGGTAGCCGTAACAGCGCATGAAGGAGGGATACGACAGCTCTACGAGACCGTATTCGGGTGCGAGCTGGTCGAGCTTCTGGCGCAATGAGGTCTTCAGGTCTTTCGCCATGTGCGGGTAGGGCTGTTGTGTCTCAGGTATTGAGAAACCCATCTTGGCGAGGAGCCCTGAGAATCGCTTGCGCCCGCGTTCTTTCCAGATACCGAGCTTGCTCGCAACGTAGCTCGAGTGGTACATAGCATCGTACAGATTCCAGTGTCGGAACATCATGAAGCGCAGCTCGTCCGAGGCGTAGACAGCGTTGTCATCCGGGCTTTGTGCTTTGAGGTCGTCCCCGAGGGCGGTGGGTGGTGCAGGGTTGAGTCGTGCGACTTCGTCGTTGTATATTGCCTGATACTTGTCGTATTCTGCACGTGATATGCGGCCAGTAATGTATTGATATGTGAGCCCGAGAATGGCGAACCTGCCGTAAGTACGTTCAGTTGCTGTATCAAAAAATCGAGGTGGAATTGATATCACTTACCATAGTAGGTCATTGTCAACCCGTTCCAGTACTGTGGCAAGGATGTACATCGTACCGGAAGCACTCTGACCGTGCCATGTACCGGACCTGTAGTATTTGATCAGACGGTTCTCGTGTTGAGCCCGTTCTTCCCGTGATAGACGATTGGGTTCCTGCAAGCCGTGAGTCTACGGACACCGCTGTCATGACAATCCAGGACGTACTTCGACTCTCCGCTTCTTTCCCTGCTTGCGGCCTCCGTCATCTAGTGACCGCCTTTTCCTGGACGGGGACCCAGACCCGCCGCCTTCGTAGCCATCCTCGTCCTCGTCGCCGCCCTGATCATCCTCATCCTCTTCTTCAGCCTCTTCGTCCGAGTCCGAGTCCGACTCTTCGTCAGAGTCGATTTCCGGTGCGTACTTCATAGGCGCCAACTGTGAGAACCGTATCGGGGAGATGCGAGATCGAAAGACTTACAGTTAGGACTTCCCAAGCTTTGCGCTCCTCTTGTAGGCCCTCTACGCCCCCGTCATCCCAGATGACTATCCTGTCGCCGTTCTCTCCGCCACCAAAAACGCTCGACAAGTTCTGTGGTCTTGAAGAGTCGATGACATGCACAGTCAGACAGGTCGGAAAGTCACCAAACCACTCCGGTGACGGGAGGTCGAGAATAGAGCCCATGTTGAACATGATGAGGGTATGCAGCTGTACACCACGTTACCAGATGAAAAACATGCCAGTTCTGAATGACTCACGTCCGTATATTGTGTTAACTCGTCTCGTATCCTCTCCAGTTCGGCGTGACCAGAGACGGGGATGGTTCTATGCATGACGTCGTCCTGCTTGAAGATGTCCACAAGCATCTTTGAGGCACACAGCGCGTCGACATCCGGGGCAACGAGTATGATGACTGAGGAGGCAGCTGTTTTGGGAGAACGGCGATGTGCGGCGAGAATCTTGGCATAAGCTTCTGCATAGGATGTGCCGGATGTGGGTGCGAGGTGGGGAGGCGGTAGATGGACCATGGGGTCGCAGTTGTGGTTAGAGAGTCTGGCAGTACCAGCAGTGCGTGCGGAAGGCCAGAGAGACCGGTAGAGCAGGAAGGTGGATGGAGCGCGCTGGAACAGATCACGCCGCGTCTCGCTCAACAGCGCGTCGACCAACTGGTGGCATACACGCACGTGACACGCGTCACATCGCGTCTGTGGCTGAGCGCTCCTGCATCTAGCATCAGCCTCCCAGTGCAAGTGGTGACTCGAGTGGTGAAAAGTCTAGCATATCAGCGTATTATGCGATGTAAAGATATCTTGCTCATGCCCCTAAGCCAAGCCAGCTAGTCCTCTCCCGCACCTCTCTCCTCTTCCCGCGGATACCCCACACGCCCCAGTTCGTCTTAACCATGACCCGCGGGTCAAAGTCCGCGACCTCCCACTTCTCACTCAAGAACGCGTTAGGCCCGGGGGTAATCACCCAGTCAAACTCGCCAGCGACCTCTGGCGCAGTCGATAGAGACTTTACGTCCCGCTCCACGTCCGCGGGCGAGAATCCGGTCACGAAAATCGGGCACTTGCTCGCCAGAAGCAGTGGCAGAACGGGGCCCCATTCCGTCGGAGACGCCACCTGCAGGAGAGGCTCTCCGGTCGCCTCGTTCACTGAGTTAGGTGAAGGGAACCCGAGACCGGGAGAGAAGAGGAAGAAGCAGTCGGTGTATGGGTCGAACGTCTCCTGGAATTGTGCGTGCACATCCATGTAGTTGGCTTGCATGCCCGTGATCGTGAGCTGGGGGGTGTATGGGACCGTATAGGAGGGTACACCGTATTGGCCGATCGACTCTCTTGTCCGTTTGAGACGTGCGATTGGTGCAGGGGTAGGGGGCTCGTAGACGTTTGGGACGTATACGGGTTTCTCCTCCGCTTGCTCAGTAGGAGCTTGTTGTTCTGTAGAGGATGAACTCGCTGCACTGGAAGTCTCGTCTTTCGGCGCCGACTGTTGCTCTGAAGCTGCTGAAGTCGAGTCCGAAGTAGCCACCTTGCTTGCCGGACCCTTGTTCAGTTCACTGGGCGGCTTTGGTAAGGACACCTGGGGTCCAATGAAGTACAAGTGGAACATGGCCGAAGGGAACAGCATGCAAAGTTGTTCCCAAACATGCGGCGGCAATGACGACTCTGCACGCGCCCCAAGGATGAATATCCGCATCTGGGGCTTGGTAACAGCGGCATCTGGTGTTTCCGGCGCACCGGGAGGAACGTGCAAGTTGGTACGAAGCGCTGTCGGATCGTTGGCATAAGCATTCATACTCCGTGGAATACAATGGGGGGATCCTACTGACCTGCCAAAGAACGGCTACCCTCGGGAGTCAAACGCTGGTTGCTCAACGTGAGGTTGCTGAACTGGTGCAAGACCGAACCGATTGTTATTGGGTACGTGAGGATTTTGCTCGCATGCCTCCGCGACCGCTCAGTATCCATGGACGGGAACTCTCGCGTGTACCAGAACACGTCCCAGTTCGCAAACGAGATTGCGGCCTCGGTGTCCTGTTGACCTACGTTCTCTCTCAACAAACAAACATCCTCACTGTCATCGGTGCAGCAAACGTACCAGGGAGCTCAAACTCGCGCATCCTTCTCCCACTCCTCAAGTCATGCTCGTCCTCATTCGCCTCCCGTAGCCGTCCACAATACTTCTGGTGCTCCATGTCCGCGTGCCAGTGCTCCTCCGAGCAATGCGTCGGCCATCCACAGTCCGGACATTCGAACTCGACGTTCTTCGGCTGCGCGTGCGTGTGTGGATGAACCCCGTGCTGGTGCTCGCTCGCACATACGGGGCAGGGCGCGAGCTGCTTGATCGCCTCGCCGCGCGCGCGGATGGCCGGGAAAGGCGACTGCGAGAACGGGTGGAAGAGGTTATCCTCGGTGAGGATTGGCTCGTTCTTTTCTTTCCCCTTTGAGTCCGAGGTTTGTGCGGGCTTGCTTTTGAACCAGCTGAGGAAGGTCCGCGCGCTGGTGTGCGGGTAGCCGGCAGGATGGAATTGAGCGGACGCTGCGAGCGGCACGAGACTACGAGTGAGACATGCTGAAGCACGTCCGTGAACTAGCAGGAAACGGGTGGCCCTCCGGGGTACCAGGGAGAGCATTGGGAGGAGGGACACGGTGGTGAAGCAGAATGCGGGAGTCGAGACTCCTCGAGACGCGAGACGTGCCGCCGACTCGCCGCGTCGACCCGCACCGAACGCGCGCCTCCGAGCTTGACCTCATATTTCTTTCTACAATACTCGTTCAGCCAGGCAAGCTGATCCTCGAACGACCAGGTCTCAACTGTTTTTTGTGGATGCGCTGTTAGGCCGGTCAATATGCTTGGTCTTAGAACGACAACGCGCTGTGCATCTCTCATCGCGCGGTCCACACGCGCCTCGTGTTCTCCCTCACTCCTGGCTCTAGGAAGTCTGTCTTCGGCGCGCACATATGCACTCTCCCGATTCGAGAAGCCAAGGCCTGGCGTTGGTCGCGAGAGGCCAAAGCTAACCCCTCGACAACGCTCAGAGGACAATACTCGAAATACGGATGGGTCTCAGTTCTCGTATGAAGACCATCCCTCTGCGGGAAAGTCTCCGCTCTGGGAACAGACCGCCCGGTTACCTGCAAGCAATCCGGAGGAAGGGCTAAAGAGACTGTTGATGGAGAACGACAGATTAGTTGTCACACGGTGCGTTCTGATTTAGACTTGTTGGTTGTTGAAGAGAACATGCACGAACGCGGTGCCAGGCAGATTGAGATGTTGAATATCTTCATTGGGCTTGAACAGACGAACCGATATGCGATAAGTAGGTTGGCTCTCGTCCTGCGACTCGATTGAATGCTGACGTTTCCTCGGTGCAGCGAATGAACAAGGTGATACGCTTGGGTACATCGCAGAAGAGCCGGGAGGGTTCCTCTCGACCTTCTCGCGACAGATATTCCGCACACACCGGCCGTTCCGAGCCATTGTCATGGACACTGAAGGCTCTCCTATTCTCTGGGTACGCACCGACCTCACTTCGGTCCTGTGATGCTGGCTGTGCTCACAGCTGGTGCTCCATGCAGATCCGACGGCCCTTCGCGTTCATTAACTCGCGAATGTACGTTCAGCGATTGAAGGACTACACGGAGTATACTCCGGAGGGCGAACCCGTACTTGACACGTTTGCGGAAGCTCAGCAGCGATGGCACCCGTGGAGGAGGCGTTATGACCTATTCCTCAGGCAGAATTCCTCACATCGAATATTGTCGGTTATCAACGAGCCACAGCCTGAGCCCGAGCCTGAGTCCGAGCTCTTCCACCAGTTTGCTCGCATAGACGGCGGGCTTCTGGCATGGCACTTTGCTCTTCGGGATGCAGAGGGACAGAACATTGCCAATGTCAACCGGGCATTCCGTGGCTTTGGTCGCGAGGTGAGGAGGTTGCATAGTATGAGCGACAGTCATTAACTAATCATTCTTTCAGATGTTCACAGATACAGGTGTGTAATCTTTCGGTTAATGAATATATGGCGTATCACTGATTCCCGCGTCTCTAGGCCGATACTCCATCAACTTTAATGGCGAAGAATCGGATGAGGCAGAAGGGCTGGTACAGAAGCCATATCTGATCCGTCACTTGACCTTGGAAGAACGAGCTGTATGTGTCATTGCACATCAAATTCCATCAATCTGACCCATATCTGCTCATAGCTCGTCCTTGCAACGGCCGGTGCGCACTCACGATCAACGACTTTGATATCATGCTGATTGTATGGACGCAGTGAATATCGATTTTGACTACTTCTCGAGGCACTCTTCTGGAGGGTGGGTTGCAACCAATATCATTGGCATACGTTGGATACTGATAAAGCGAACAGAGGCGGTGGTTGGCTGTGGCTTGCGACTGTCGAGTGAGCTCAGAGTAGATAAATCTAGTAGACCAGACTTGTTCATGCCTATGTCGCGCTCTCATTTCACGCTTGCAATTGATTACCTTGTACATTCCTTCAGGACAGTGTCGTCATCAATCGTCATCGGTGTATAGCCACTCGGGGAGCACCGGGCCGGAAGGTCAGCGCGAGCACGTGGGAAGTGGCGAAATGGGAAGGTTGAGCGCTTTGAGCCCTCACAGCAGCAACCACCGTCCAGCCACACGCGCACTTCCACTGTCCTCACTTGCCTGCGCCTGCACCGCGCCGCGCAAGCATGGCGGATACGCGAGTACCCAGGCCGTCCACGGATGAAGGTATGTACTGTTCTCCCACGTCTTCTGGCATACGTTACCATGTCGCTCCTGTCGCCTGATGTCGGTGAACCCGCAGAGAGGGCCCCGCTCCTCCAGAATGTCTCACATCCTGATGGTGGACCCGAGGGCCAAGATGAAGAGGCGACGTTCTTGGACCGCTTGACAGTCATCGTGCAGGAGCCACTTTCGCCGTTGACCAAAGTCCTGCTGATTGCTACTCTCATCTTCCTCATTCTGAGCTCTATCTTCATCGGCCTTTTCGCGGGTGCACAACATAAACTCAATACCGGTGGAGGTGAAGGAAAGACCACTGTTGTGGTGACGGCGACGGCGACGGCAACAGCAACTACGACCGCTATCAAAACTACCACTATCGGTGTCCCCTTGCCTGCTCCGACTGAGCCCCCTGCTGAGGTGTGTTCTCGCGCATATGTCTCGAAACATAGTGACCAATGGACGATTCTGTGCATGCGTCTCTCAGCCTGTCTGTATCTCGTCACCATGCATCAACCTTGCCTCATCTGTGCTCTCTTCCCTCGACGAAAGCCAAGACCCATGCGAGAACTTCTACGAGTTCGCAAGTGAGTTCCCATATTCCGGTCAATTGGCTAGTTAAGTGACGCACTTCAAGATGGCGGATGGCTGAAGGCGAACCCTATCCCCTCTGACAAAGGAAGATACGGCAACTTCGACACGCTTGCTATTCAGAACAAACGTCTGCTCCAGCAAATCTTATCGGAGGACTCGTCGTCCCACTTTGCTGCTGCTTCGTCTCTTATGGCCGATCCATACGACGAGTTGCTGCTGAAGAAGCTTCGCGGGCTGTATCAGTCCTGCATGGACGAAGACGCCCTTAATGAGATTGGCGAGGCTCCCCTGAAGGACGTAGTCAAGAAGATCCGCGAGTTGTTCCGTGGTAAGACAACGGTTGTTGATGCTGAGAAGACGGACTCGGAAAAGCGACGAGAAAGGCTGACTGCCACTGTGGCCTATCTCCACTCGCGCGGTGAGCAACCACGGCACAAGCTGGCTTCGTCATGCTCATGCAGCTGTAGGTATCGATGCTTTGTTCGACTACTCTATCGATGGCGACGCCGGGAAGGACCCCAACTTCATGACTCTCTGGCTCAGCCAGGCTGACTTAGGACTCCCTTCGAAGGTTTGTTTCCAACGAATTGGTCGTTAATATGACCCTAACCTTTCGATAACTTAGGAATATTACGAGGAAGAGTCTATCGTGGGTCTCTACCGCAGTGTCTTGGAGCGTCTTCTCGTTACGCTTGATGACGAAGAGGACAAACTAATTGACAGGCACGCGGAGACTGTTGACGACGGCTCAGGTCTGGTCGTACATGAGGAGCGTCTTAGGGTCTGGCCACCCTGGCCTTGGCCGCCATGGGGCGACGACGATGACAAGCCGGAGAACCGCACCGAGCGCGCCCACAGGCACGCGAAAGCGATCATTGAGTTCGAAAAGCAGATCGCCAAGGCGAGCCTCGACCTGGATGTCCTCTACCAGGACCCCATCGCGACGTACAACCCGATGCCATTCAAGAACGTCAGCGACTCGCTGCCCGAATTCGACTTCTCGACGTACTTCTCCGCGTTCGCCCCGCGCAACTTCCCGGAGACGATCATCGTGACGTCGACGACGTACCTGAGCGACTTGTCGAAGATTTTGAACGACACGGACAAGAATACCCTCGAGGCGTACTTCGTGACTCGCGCGGCGCTCGAGTACTCGTCGCATCTTGGTTTGGACACCGAGGCGTGGAAAGCTACGCGTAGCCTTGAGGAAGTGCTCAATGGGATCAAGAAGGGCGCAGTGGGCGACCGTGCGGAGTACTGCGTGTCGCGTGCCGAGTCTGCCATGGGCTTCGCGCTGGGTCGGTACTTCGTCAGGGAGAAGTTTGGTGGCGCGTCGCGCGAGAAGGCCACCAAGGTCATCACCGGTATGTCTTTCGTGCAAACTTGGGCTGTGTCTACTGACAAGTTGCGAAGACATTATCGAGACGTTCAAAAATTCGCTCCGCAAGCTCGAGTGGATGGACAAAGAGAGCGCTGACGCTGCTGCTCAGAAGGTCTGACATCTCTTCTTCTGTATCACTCAAAGATGTCATCTTGACGGACACCGATCTAGGCGGATGCGCTCCGCGTCAAAGTTGGCTACCCTCTATCTCCCAACACGGAGGACCCTCGCTCGCTCGCTAACTATTATTCACGCGTCAAGATACAATCTGACGCGTTCTTCGAAAACGTCCTTAGCGCAAGGTACGACACTGGTAGAATTATACAATGTGCTCCCCTCTCATTAATCAACCATCCCCAGAGTTGCCGACCAAATCCGGACGTGGTACCAAATCGGCAAGCAGCGCGACCATGAGGCCTGGGAGATGTATCCCTCGACCGTCAACGCGTACTACAACCCACCCGGCAACGAAGTGCGTCACAGATTGGGTAACGACTCTTGTGTGTCGCGCTCACAGTATGTGCAGATTGTTTTCCCCGCGGGTATCCTGCAGCCGCCGTTCTTCCATGTTGACTGGTGAGAACATCACGCTCTCATTGTCGGTCTTGATCACGACTGACGCAATGCAATGCGATGCTAGGCCCGGCTATATGAACTATGGATCGTTCGGCCATGTCTCAGCGCACGAGCTCACGGTATGTTCAGGTCACTCCACTCATTCTAGTGAACAGCGCTGACTGAACTCGTCTATAGCATGCATTTGACTCCGCCGGACGGCTGTACAACCAAGAGGGCAAGTTGGAAGAATGGTGGACCAATACCACCAGCGAGGGCTTTAAGGTCAGGCAAAAGTGTATCGTGGACCAGTTCTCCAGTGCGTGCTCTCGCTTTCTATGCGTTTCGCGCAAGGGTCTAATCTCAACCCGAAGACTACACAGTCGATGATGGCCAGGGTGGAAAGATCCACGTCAATGTAAGTGTTCAGTAAGTATCCCAGCAAAGATCTAGTGCTGACTGCCTCGACTATCTACAGGGTAACCTGTAAGTGTAGTTCTGGTGTGCTGATCCTCAACGCACCCATTAATCGTCTATGTAGTACTTCGGGTGAGAACATCGGAGACAGTGGTCTCATCCAGGCCTTCCGCGCGTGGAAGGCTCAGTATAAGGATGAGACGGAGTTCCTCCTTCCTGGGCTGAATTACACGCGGTAAGAGATCTTCTGAAGTTGGGAAACCATGACTCACCGTCGACCCTGTACGATTTATAGCGAGCAACTGTTCTTCATCTCTTTCGCGCGCGCATGGGCCCAGAATATCAAGCCCGAAGCTGCGGTATGCATCCTCTGCTTCACCCTACCCCTGCTACCCGCATATACTGATTAGTATGTCTGTCAGGTGGCTCGAGTCCGCACGGATCCACACTCTCCCAACCGATACCGCGTGGAGGGCACATTATCCAACATTCCCGAGTTCGCGAAAGCGTTCAAGTGCTCGAAGAAGGCGAAGGTACGTCGCTCTGTTCGCTCCCCTTGGAACATCCATTGCTTTGATACTGACGCGGTGGTCCAGCTCAACCCTCCAGACGAGAAGAGGTGCATCTTCTGGTAGTACATACTTAAGTAATAGTGATACGTGGAGATCTGTACAACACACGACTCGCTATTTATGTGTTTGAATGCCTGAATACGGGGGGCCAAATTCCTCGGACAGGCATTGGAGGTCTGGACGCCCACAACAGAAACAGATTCGTGTAATGAGTACAAGGGAGGAAGTACTAGAGATCAGTTAATATTATACATTGAGGCCGTAACAAGCCACTGACATCACCGGTCGGTAGCGCCCACACCAGAGGTTGAGGACAACTGCAGCTGAAGTTAGTCGAAAGACCTCGATGTCCTCTCCTCTCTCACAACTATGGCGGTCATCATGGACTCTTGTGCTGAATCTGCTAACGGACCCTCGATACTTCAGTGTGCTAGCTGGTCTTGTGATACTCGGTGATGCTGTCCTCACCCAACTCATCATACGCTTCGTGCCATGTCAGCGAGTGCATCCTCTCGCGTTGATGTCAGTGCCGACTTGACGCGAGTCCTACAGACACGGAGATCGACTGGGAGACGTATATGCTCCAGCTGGAGCTCTACTTGAACGGAGAGAGGGACTACGCGCTCATCACAGGGCCTACAGGTCCTATTGTGTACGTGTCCAAGCGCATTCATACTATTCATACGCCGTGTTGGGGTTGTTGTTGAAGTTGCATGGTGTTCGTGTTTTTGCATGTAGGTATCCCGCCGGCCATATATACGTCCACCAGCTCCTTTACGCGCTCACGGACTCTGGGAAGAACCTGTGGAAGGGCCAGCAAGTCTATGGCACGTTGTACCTCGCCACGCTTGCGTTGACGGCCGCCATATACAAGAAGGCTGGGGGTGGCCCCAACTGGGTGTTACTTCTCCTTCCTCTCAGCAAGCGACTGCATTCTATCTACGTCTTGCGCCTCTTCAATGACTGCTGGGCTGTCTTCGCGGCACAGGCTGCGGTCCTCGCCTTCGCGCAAAGCTGGGACACAGTTGGCATTCTCCTGCTCGGGTAAGTGTGTCCGTCCTACCCGTACCCCCACACCATCCCCATCTTACAATGCATGGCTACCAAGATGTGCGCTCTCGGTGAAGATGTGCGTCCTTCTCTACATCCCGGGTCTCCTCGTTGTCCTCTTCAAACGGCGCGGCCTCGCGAGCGCACTCGCACACGTCCTCGCACTCGGCGCGACCCAGGCGATGTTCGGGCTGCCGTTCCTGCTCGAGTACCCGCGCTCATACGTCAAATACTCGTACGAGTTCTCGCGCGTGTTTCTCTTCAAGTGGACTGTCAACTGGCGTTTCCTAGGCGAGGAATGGTTCCTTAGCCCTGCATGGGCCAAGGGCTTGCTCGCCGCACACGTCGCGACGCTAGCACTGTTTGGTCTGTTTAGGTGGTGTAGGCGCGATGGTGGTGTCTGGACTGTTTTAGAGCGAGGGGTGCGTGCGCCGTTGCGGGCACCTCTTCGAGGACAGTTGTCGGCTGATTGTGAGTGTGCTCGCACTATGAACGTCACCGTTACTGTCCGCTGATTGACCGTGTGCGCGTAGATGTCACGACGGTGCTGTACACGTCCAACTTGATCGGCATCCTCTTCGCGCGGTCGCTGCATTACCAGTTCTACTCGTGGTACGCGATGCAGATCCCGTTCCTCGCATGGCGGACGAAGTACCCGATCCCACTCCGGTATGTTGTCCCATCTTCATTGCGGCAGTTATTTCCAGAAGGTGACCGTGCATGCAGACTTGCAATTGTGCTCGCCATCGAGTATGCGTGGAACGTGTACCCCTCAACACACCTTTCGTCAGGAGTGCTCGTGGCCGCCAACGCAGCGCTACTAGTAGGAGTGTGGTTCGGATACCCTGAGGGCATCTCTGCATACAGCAGAGACGGTGATGCAAAGACAGAGTAATAGCAGGAGTGAAAAACGAAAGCGATACGATATGCGTGTGATCTAACCGTACTCATACAATGCCACATCTATTATCCTAATCCTAAAACTGGGACAGCCTCCACCGATAGTTCTACATAGCAATGCACGCGATCCAGTTGACGCACCTCAGTACTGACACAACACACGAAACATGCAACACACCACCATCCTCATCCTACACCCGCGCGCGCCAACGCCTCCACAGCACGAACGACGCGCCAAACGCGACGGCCTCTGTCGCGGTGCTGATCCAGAACGTCGACCGCCAGCATGCGGCGCCCGTGCACGCGGTCTCGCCGGACGCGACATGGCGCGCGGCGACGAAGGCGTAGAGGTAGGAGAAGACGGTCGTGCCGACGAAGGCGGTGTAGGAGATGATGCCGAAGTTGCGGCCGAGGTTCGCGAGGCCCCAGATGGAGGAGAGGATGCCGGGGCTGCGAATGAGGAGGTGAGTTTGCATAAGGATGAATCGAAAGTGAATGAGCGAGGCGGGGGCGACGTTTGTGATCGGGAAGAGGTACTCACAGAACCGTGAACGTCGCCCCGTACGCGATGCCTGTCCCGACACTGCGAAATGGCGACTGGTCAGTACACGCACGCGCAGACTAACGACACAAGGCCAAAGACGAGCAAGAGTCGAAGGTGTGCGGCTCACCTGAGAGGCCAGATCGCCTCCTGGCTGCGCACGCCGAGCTCGAGGTACACGAACGTCGCCGCGAGGACGACAGAAGTGACGAGCATGAACACGACGCGACTCGCCATGCGCCTGCGGGCGAACGCCCAGACGCCGCCGTCGACGCGCGACGCGACGGGCGCGAGTGCGTCCGCGAGCGGGCCTACGAGCAGGCGCGAGAGCGTGTTGAAGAAGGAGAGCAGGCGGACTTGCTGCGCGACGTTCGCTGTCGTGGACGAGCCTGAGTTCGGTGCGTGCGGGAGCGAGAGGACGATCGAGCCGAGGTTGGAGACGACCATCTCTGCCTGCGGCGGGTGTTAGGGTGAGTCGTTGTGCGTGTGATAGGCGAAAGGAGAAAAGGAGTACGCACTGCACCGACGACGAGGACGAGCCAGAGGGAGAGAACCCAGAAGGATGGGTCCTTGAATAGGTCGAGCGTGCTTCCCTCTTGCGGCTCTTGGACCGGCACAATGTGGACGCTCACGGGGTCCTTCGGTTTCGGTGCGCTATCGAACTCGTCTTCGTCCTCTCCCTCTGCAGATCCGAGCAGAGGTTCTTGTTCGGTAGAGGTGCTGCTCTCCGCGTCTGTACTGGGTGCAGCGGCAGCGTCTGCGGCTCGCCGCTCGAGTGGGCGGTTCGCGCGGAGAATCACAGTGCTTATGAGGTGGATGATGCCCGTCACGGTAGCCATGAAGGTGAAGAAGCTCGGGACGTCCAGCGTCTGGCCTGGCGGTGTGAAGCGCGAGGCCAGGAGGGAGAGGAAGAGCGGGGAGAGCCCAAAGATGGACAGGCTCGTCCCTGAGGCGATCCCGATGAACCGCGGAAAGGTCTTGGTGGCGGCGAAGACTACAGAGAAGTACCTGCCGCAAACGCGCCGCGTAAGTGCATGGCTACTGCAGCTACGAAGGTGCAAAAGCGTACGAGCAGACGGTGGCAAGCCCGATCATCCCGAAGTAGAGGACGAGCCTGTAGAACGCGCCTGGCGAGGGATGGTCATTGTCCGAAGGCGGCTGGGCCACTTCTCTTGCGAAGAGGCCAAAGCCGAGTGCGTTGAACAGGGCGGCAGCGAGGGAACAGGACCATGCGCCCCATCGGTCGATTGCCATGCCCACGAGGGCGGCGAAGGGGTACTGGGCGGCCATGCCCCTGGAATGGAAGCCATTGAGCGGATACACTGAGTTGAGGAAACTCAAAGCCAGAGCTTACGCGAGGGCGATGGAGGTGAGCTGGGGCTGGGTGAGCTTGAGATGCTGGACCAAGGCGGGTGCGATGAGTGGGAAGCTGTACACGCCTCCGGCGCATATCCTGCGAGCGAGCAGCAACAGCGGTCAGATATGATTATAGAGTGGTTACTGCAATGATGTGCGTACGCGTTTGCGGCTACGGCGCAACATGTAAGGATGTGGCGTATGCGCACGGACATGGTAGAGGTTCCCGTCTTTGAAAGCAGTGGGCGCGGCTGTCCAGACGGTGTGATATGTATCAATCGCAGGGGCCGACGGGTTGTGCAGATGAGGCCCAGGCACAGAGCAGTAGGTAGGCAGGCAGCACAAAATACTAGTGCCAGGCGTACTGTACTTGCTGCTGTCGGGGATGGCAGGCTTGGCTGAACACTCCGGGAAGCAGCGCTAGCACCAATATTAATCTCCTCCGCCGCCGGCCAACTGCATGATTGCCGTCCATTGCCGAATTTGGTAGCAGATTCATTGAGAAGTGGGCGACACTCCGGTGTGCTCGGTGAGTCACAGAAACGAAGCGCGCCCCCATCAAGACCGGCACTCCGATGACGCTCACTCCAGCTCTCATCAAACCAGGGAAATTGGATCGGGGAGATGGAGGACTCAAGTGCCATAACAACGCGCTGATTCCACGCCGCGGCCGAAGATGGTTTCAGGCGGCGTACGTAAGCGCAGGCGATGCAGTGGGGGGAGGATATATGGTGGGCGCGCTGCACACTTTGTCCCTCGAGCTTTGTGCTATTCACCTTCTTTTGTCCTTCTTCTTCTTTCTTTCTTTTCTTCCACAGGCCACTTGCTTGACGCATTGTCGGACAGGATTCCGGACACGGAGCTGGTACTTATACTCATCGTGTTGGCCTAACAAATCGATCAACGCTACCGTCGACCGGTCCTCGTCCATCCTACCCTCTCACACTCTGCGCTCTTGCTTGTGCTCGCCATGGTCTCCTCTCTTTCTTTCTACCGTTATTCTTCCTTTGGTATGTCTCCGTCTATCGTTCACCTAACACCTCCCTCATCCATCATTCCCGTACTCAGCTCTTTTCACGCTTTGCAATGCTGTCATCTGCTGTGTATCTGTGTGGAATCTCGTGCTTTCTCAACAAGTCAGCATAACTCGTGAGTACCCTCATTCACCACCTCTTCCTTCCCTCACATGAGAAGGTTTCGCAGCACAAGTCGATGCATACCTAATAGCGATCAGTGCCTTCGGCATTCTGTACATCTTCCCGGTGTATGTATCCAACTTCTGTCTCGCGCGCTTCCTAGTCACCGCTAACTCTTCCGCGCAGGATGTTCATTGACCTATTACGCAAGAACGCACTTGCTGGCCGCGTATGGTTTGAGGGTCTATGGATAGGTCTCTTCTGGATCTTGAACCTCGGTACGTGTGCCCGCACTTGTGGCTTGTAGATCGCCGTCCTTACGTCTACTCCAGCTGGTGCCTCCGCTGCTACCGCTACATTACCCCGCATGATGTGCAATTTTGCAACAGCTTTCCTTATACCTCCGGCATGTGCAACATCCAGGGTACTCATTGCCTTCTCGTGGATCAACACTGCCATCTGTGCGTCACCTTCCGTCTGTCTTTCCTCGTACTTGTTATTGATCTGCCTCTAGTGCTTGCGTACTTCTGTCTGCTGATGGTGTCATCCATCCTCCACATGAAGGAGGACTCTCAGATCTGGAGTGCCAACACCCGCACGTACCCCTGGTTCCATTTGCGCGAAGCCCTCCACAGTGCACGACCTTCGCCCACCATGCGCACAACATGGTCCAAACCGCCCTTGCCCGCGACGACGCCGCAGATCCGCGTCTCGTCCGACTTTGGCGAGCGCATGGTCTCGAGCACGACAAAGAGCTCCTCTCTCCGCAGCTCGACGCTCCGCTCTGCCGCCATGAAGAGCGCCGCGTACCGCTCCTCGACGTACGACAGCGAGAAGCAACAATACCAACAACAATACCAACACCAGCCCACGCCGAACCCCATGCTCTCGGCCGTGTCCCGGAAAACGCCAATGACGGCAAACAAGTCGGCCAAGATCCTCCAGAGCGCATGGATCTCCGCGACCGTCACGCCTGCGTCTCCCCCTTCAGACGACTCGTACGGCTCGTCGCCATCGGGGTCTGACCTCACCTCCACCCCGACGCTCTCCGGCCTGCCCCCGTCGGCGATGTACGTCCCCTTCTCGTCGACGATCAAGCAAACACCGCTCGGCACGGGCGGCGTACCCCCACGCTCAAGTTCCCTGTCCGCCACGTTCAAGGACGGGCAGCCACCCCTGAGCGCGCTGCTCACGCCGTCGAGGAAGGGCAGCCTCCGGGGCATGCCGTCGCCCAAGCCTCCAGTGGCCGCGACGCAAACGGCGCAGGTCCCGCGCGGGAAGGCGAAGCGCAAGTCGAACCGGCCGCCACCGCTCGACATGACGCGCCTGCACAGCACGTATGGCCGGTGAGAGACGGCTGGGTCGCGTGCGACCTGGCTGCTGCCACCTGTTGATTGGGTGACGGGGACAGCGCTGTCGGCGTCGCGGTGCGGCTTGGGTGCTGTCGTCTCTTTCTGAGTCTTTGCTTATGATTATACGTGTGTGTTTATGGGTTACGTGTTATGGGTTGTTGTACGATTGCTTGCTGCTATACTACGTAGTGTACGATTGGTCCCGTGGTTGTTGTACTGCTATCCTACGCTTTGTTTTGCGAATTCAGCCTTCTGAACTCTCAGCTAGTTGTCTTGTGTGTTGGTGGTGATGATGCAGAATTGCCTCACTGGTGGTCGGATAGTGCGAGATGCTATAACCTGAGAATACTTCAATCGTGAAGTCGCCGAAGTATCACTGTGGTGAACGCATGACCCTTCCAGATCAAACATACTCGACGGCTTAGGTACAAGTGGGGCTACATCGACATCCGGAAACCGCGTCCCCCTAATGCCACACCACCACTGCCCTCTCTCAATCTCGCTATAAGTACTAGTTCAGGGTAAGTAGCTTGCAAGATGCAGCCATGGCAACTCCACCCTCGTCCATACACACCCCACTTCAAATTCTGCATCCTACACTCCCGCCAACTTCTTCAGCGTGCTGAACTCCTGGGCGCCCGTGGCCTTGCACAGGGCGTAGAAGCGCGAGTTCAGGTCAGACAGGAGGACCGTCGGCTTGTCGAACTCCACGATGCGACCTTGGTCGAGAAGCATGACCTGCGACGTACGGGGAAGGGCGGAAACGCGTTAGTTGGGAAAGCCTCAGGATTTGATGCGCGAGCCTAGATATATATATAGCTGCCAGCTACTACCGCGTACCTTGTCATAGTCGATGATGGTCCGCAGACGGTGGGCGATCGTCAGGATTGTGCTATGGGCGAACCCTCTGCATTGCGCAGGAGAAAGCGGAGGCGTCAGAACACTGGGCTGGTGGCACTTCTAGGTGAAAGATATCGAATGGTGCGCTTACTGTCGGATGGTCTTCCCAATGAGTTCGTCCGTGGCGTAGTCGACGCTGAAGCGGAAGCAGAAGCAGTCAGTAAAGTACTTGTTGCGACGGCCATGTCGGCTGCTCACCTTGCAGTAGCCTGTGATAATGAGCACCATTAGTAGCTACCTCAGCAAAAAGTATATAGGACGTACCTCGTCCATGACAAGGACCTTTGAGCGCTTCAAGATAGCGCGAGCCATGCACAGCAATTGCTTTTCACTGGATGGATGGCGAGACCATGTCAAAAAACACGGGGAATAGGCAGAGAGGAGGGCCATACCCGGTGGAGAAGTTCTCTCCGCCCTCCGAAACGGGAGAGTCCAAGTTCCGGAAGACATTCGCGTTGATATCCGGAATCTCCTCAGCATCGTCTTCAGAAGGAATGAGGTGCACGCGACGGAGTGCCTCGTACTTAGCAAGTAGCCACAGTGAGACAAGTGCTGCCAGTGAGACAGGGAGTAGCTGTCATACGTACAATCTCGGCATCCTCGTACTCGTTAATCACGTCCAAAGTGGAACGCAGTGTGCCGCTCAGGATCGTGGGGTCCTCTAATAAAGCGGAGCAAAATGTTAATCAGGGACACCAAGCACCGAGCCCGAGGTAGCAACTGTTACTCACGGGGAATGATGGTGAGCCTGCTCCGTAGGTCCGTCAGACCAACCTTGGCGATGTCTAGACCATCGACGAGGATGCGACCCTCTGTTGGCTCAATAAAACGGAAGAACGACAGCGCCAAAGTACTTTTGCCGGACCCAGTGCGTCCGAGGATGCCGACCTTCTCGCCGGGCTTGATCTCAAAGGTCAGATTGTGGAGAACATTGGGCAATCCCGGCTATAGTGATGATACCTTCATGAATCGATTTGTATATATGAAGAGAGGAAAGCATACTGCGTAGCGGATGACGAGGTTCTCGCACTGGATGGCGCCCTCGCTCGGCCAATTTGCGGGAGGCCGCGGTTCAATGTAATCAAATGATTCTCTTGGAAGGTCAGAGAACTCTTTGACGCGTTCAACCGCGACCTAGAAGAAGCGAAAGGTGAGTAACTGTGCTGTAAGGGGAGGCATAGTACGGCAAACTCACTAATGATTGCTCGAGCGCGACGTAACGGTGAGTCTGGGAGCACATAAAGCTAAGCGACGGGAAACCTCGTAGGAAGAGTCATAATTACCATTGAGATCATCTGTGACACATTAGGGTCAGTCGCCCTCGCCGCAGCACGATGAGTGAAGGTCACATACGTCGATGAGGAGGGACGATGCCAGAGTAAGGGCGAAACCAGCCAAAGAAGCATCGATACTGGGGGTTAGGACGGAGACAAGTGCTGTAGTGCCCAAGACAGCGCTCGTGAGCAAGCTGAACCGACAGCTGAGCCAGCGATTTACTACGTAATCAGCGTTTGTGAGTTCACGTCTGACAATAAGCAGCGATGCAAACCTCCAAACATCCAGAAGAAGGGGCTCGTGTTCTGTGTGGGATTGATGTCATATCAATTTGTACTCTACCAGAGTTTGTTCTACGTACCGTGTCCATGAAACGAAGCATGTCCCTGAGGAATTTGGATGAAGCACCAAAGGCACGGATGACAGCAACACCAGCAATGGTCTCCCCGTATATTGTGTACAGTGGTGAACGAGTGACAGAATCTTTGAATGAATATGAGGTCAACATAGTAGTGCCGTACACGCGAACGCAACACACCCAATCGGCGCAGGTCCCGAGACGTTTGACTGTAAACCCTTCCGGCTGCACACAACAGTTCGCATTAGCCATGACATCAATACGATGTACAAACACACTCACTAATGTAGAACAAGAAGGCAAAAACAGCAGCAGCGAGCACGAACGCCGGCCCGCCCACGATTGACATGGTTATCACTGTTGTCAGGACACCAAGACCATGTATAATACTGCGAGCGAAGCTGTTAGGTAAGTTGCTGTCCACTCCTGCAGAGAATTTGAGATATCGATATTGTAACATGATTCAAGCCGATGATACCTTCGAAGTCCTTCCCGAAGCGGTTCAGTAACCGTCCCCTGGAAGAGGTGTCATGGAATCGGATGTTTGCAAAGAGAACGCTTTCAAGTAGCCCTGCATTGATCTAAGTCCATAACTGAGCTCAGAAGAAACGAGATATACTGACTGGTGTACAACTCCATAGATGCGTGGATGCCACCGTGGTCTATGACGTCATAAGCAAATGCAGCCGCAATGACCGGAAAGATGAACTTGCACACAACAAACCACCGCGACGTGGTGATAACCAATCCAAATGCGCAGATCTGTATGATAATGCTTTAGTCAGATGTGGACAGAGACGTCGATAGTCAGCAGACATACCGCGGCATAGAAAACGATATAGAAGGTCGAACTGTGGCTCGGCTCTGCGTCACGATAGGCCGATGTCCAGATCCTGCAGTATTGGGTTAATGGGATGCCATATTATGTCAGAGATGCACTGGTCTGTACCGTAGCCAACCGTTCTCCAGGATGGGCGTAACAGCAGCGAGACCCAAAGCCACTACATATGTGAACCAGAACCCGTAGCCACCACATGCCTTCAAGTATGTTGTCCATATGTCCTTGTCAATATGACCTACCGCCCTCTTCTCGTCCTCGACCACCTTCCTCGGAGGTTTCTTGACCGGCATTGTTCCATTTCCGCCTGGTGACGTTTCCGATGGCGCACCTGACGATGGGGCTGCGGACTGGAACATGACAGAATCCTCGATTGCGACTTCTGCAAGATTTTCGACTTCGGGCTTGTGTGGAGCGTCCTCTTTCTTCTCGGCGCCGTCTGGGACACCGAGCTGCACGAGCGTCTGGTACACTTGGGAGCGCTGGAAGCTGTCGTAGTCACCAGAGTATTGGAGCTGTCCGTTGTCGAGAGAGACGATGTATTGAGCCCCAGCCGCGCACAGTTGAATATGGTGGGACACTAGAATGACGGTGCGCCCATGCATCAGGTCGCCCTTGAGGCATTGATAGTACAGGTGGTGTGCGGTGTGCGCGTCCACTGTTATAACAGATGAACACGGGCGGGCACCGGTTCAAGTTGCAATATCAACGTACCAGCGGACAAGACGTCATCCAAGAAGAGCGTGGAAGCGCGCGAGTACATAGCGCGAGCAAGAGAGACTATGGAGAACACATCAATCAGTACACAGCAGGTAACGGTCGATAACATGCCCGATGCCTACCTCGCGCCTTTTGGCCTCCAGACAAGTTTACCTGAAATTAACGATGAGGATACACAGCCGACAGAGATGACATGAACACTTACACCCTGTTCACCAATTTCGGAGTCATCCCCATCTTCCAGGATCTCAAGATCGCTCAATAAAGCACAAGCCTGCGACTGATATCAGCCAGTATCGCCGGGATGAGGACATTTTTTGCACCTCAAGAGTCTTATGATAACGCTCCTCCACGTATGGGAGGTTAAATAGAATGTTGTCTGACGTCCATCCTTCAGCCAGCGGACATGGTAGATCAATGAAAGACAGTCACCTTTGATCGAGGCGTTGCGCAACCACGCCGATTGCGGGACATACGCGCCAGCGCCCTGCACAATCCACTCTTCTTCCGGAGCCACCGAGCTCGCCAAGGACGCAAGGGTGTTTGGCGGTGTTCGCGAGCAGAACACCTCTCCTGAGAGGACGTCCGCCTCGCCCAGGAGCGCCAGGAGGAGGAGGGTTTTACCGCTACCGAGCTTACCACAGATCAGCGAGAGCTCGCCTTGCGGGAACTCCAGTGTCAGGTTCTTCAAGATAAATTGGTAGTTGAGCGTAGAAGTGGCTGAAGGTTGAGTTCTGGCGTCTTTTACAATAGAGCCATTTTGCGCCCAGGTGACGGTAGCAGAACGCAAAGAAATTGGGTGAGGTCGACCGTCGAGAGGCGCGACGGGTGCCACCTCCGCACCCAGTAGATAGGTTTCAATGCGGCGCAGGGATACGGCGGACTGGAACAAACTGATCAATGTCTCGGGAATGACATTCATGGCATACTTCATCTCGTTGAACACTTGATTGCAGCTATGTCAGTGTTGTTGTCAGATACCCAGATTCGGAGACGTACCGCCAATGGATGTAAAGGCAATGGACGGCGTGAGCGTTTGTTGCCGGATGACGGTGAAGTGCCAGAACGTGGCTAAAGTCACCAAGATCGGGGAGCCATTCCTAGTTCATCTAAGTGCACCGTTCCTGCAGTGCGAAATGACGATAACTAACCAGATTGCGTTGAAGAGCACTTCGATAGTATAGTTCTTCTTTTGGTACTTGAGTTCGCGTGCGCGGATCTCATGTACCCGGCGTTCAAAGCTACGTTCCCATGCCATATACTGAGAACACAACATTACTATCTCCATCGGATCAACAATCCCATATCGTACACACCTTTATCATCCGGATGCCTCCCAGAATCTGCCAGTGTGATAGGGAGTGAGGGATACAGTGCAGAAGAGAGCAAGAGCATACTGACTTCATTCATCAGAGATACTCGCTCATCACGAGCTTTCATGAGCTTCTTCTGCGTCCCCAGCACGACAGTACCAGCAAAGTGATTGAGGGGTAAGAAGGCGATGATCACCGCCAGCCCAACAAAGCACGATGAACCTAAAAGGTAGTACAGGAACCACGTAGCGATGGCGATTTCGAGCGGGGCATCAATGACCGAGAAGAGGTGCTGAGCGAACCCGGCTATGCGATCGACGTCTGTAGTCATGAGCGTCATAATCTGTGCCTTGCTTGAGAACTCCACAGCATCTTTTGCAGCGTTTCCGGTGTCGTCATCGTCGCCAGTCAAGGACGCGATATCCTTGCGCACCAGGGTCTTCGCAAAAAGGATGGAGTTCAGCTGGGCACGGAAGCGGACTTGAAGTGTGGTCGTCGAGAGTGTCCAAAGGTGAGCCGTCACTATATGGGGTCCCGTTTCAGTTTGGAATTACCTTGCAACGACAAAGACAACAGCGGTTGACTCACGAAGATGCACTGCAGCATCACTGACGAAGATTCCTACAGCGTAGAGGACTCCCCACTCCTTCGCCTCCCGGGTGGCATCGACCTCCAGGTAATGTATGACTCGCTGTATGAAGAACGCAGGGACGTAGAAGAGACCGGAAGCTATGACAGCTATCACTACTATCGTGGTCAACGAACTGGCATTGACGCGGAGGAGACGATATGCCAACTCGACGCCGGAGCCCGGCTTCGGCGACGAGACACCGATGCGGGACCCCCAGCGTCTGGTTGCAGCACGCATCCTCGCGTACAACACGGTGGCTCGCATGTCTGCTGCGAGGATCGGCAAATCTCCGATGTCTAAGCTCTCGACGGTCTTTCCGAGCATGACGACAGACGTCATGTATGAGAAGAGGATGATACCGAGCACAGAGTCGCCTGGGATTATTGGCGGTAATGAGTTTGGCTCTGTTGGACAAAGGAGATCACACTTACTTGTAACACCGGAAACATTGTTCTCGTTCTTGGAAGTGACTCTCGACGAGCCGTTCACGAAGTAGATATCATCGGCTGGGAAGTGTAGCTTTGGACCACGAGGGATCGTTACATTAATGGCAAGAGCGCAGAAGTACAACGCATGAACCGTATACCAGAGAGCCAGTATGGTGACGTCAGCGGCCAGCGATCGGGATGCGACAGGTAAGGGCGAAGACGGAAGTATGGCGGAGTTTGTGTAGAGAGCTGTAGCTAGACCAGTGAGTGCGGACAGATGTATGACCGAATGAGCGTGTTTCGATCCAGTTTGGCCGATCGCACGAACGGAAAGAACGGATGCGTAGAGCGCGAAGATGACATGAAGAGCATAGGCGGCCATGCTTTGACGATCGATCTGTATGATGGACCAGCCTAGGCAAATGGACTGAATGACCAGAATGAGTACCAAAACGACGCTCGACGCTCGCTTTCGTAGCCGCATCTGCCATGAACTGTGGGTGAGCCTAATAGACCTTGTGAGTCGGGGAATATCCAACCTTCGTCCAGAACCTGGTCTCATCCACAGGGATGCCATCAATGAAGTCTTCTGGCTTCGTCACGTCGAACGGATCTGACAGAAGACTGGTAGCCCCATCTTCAGGTATTGGAAATGCCGTCGTCGCTTTCTTGCCAGGTGCCAAAGACCAAGCGGCAAGACTGGCAACGAGTCCTGCGGCGAGTGCGACAGCGGCGGTGAGCTGATACTGTGGCATATGTTCTTGCTTGCGACGCTGCGTTGTTGAGGGGTGGTTTGATGGCGCAATCTCATACTGGATTCATACTTGAAGGGTGTGACACACGAGGCGCTAATAGCAAAGGGCCGGTACCGCAACTACTGCGTATAGCCGCGGAGTCATACGAGTCGTGATGGAGCCAGGACGGCCTTCGTGGGTCTGAGGTCCTTGACGCACTCATTCTGTCTTCCAACGGCCGACGGCCTGAGCGCTACTATAAAATGGGAACTCATCATCGTCATCATCATCGTCGTCATCATCATCATCATCACCAACGGCCCTACTTACAGTTTTGACGAGAGGGCGGCCCTTTCTCTGACAATGTCGACGCAAGAGTGGCTATCGACCTTGCCAGCGCCCTGACGTATTCGGAGAATGTCACCTTCCTTTTCGCGCCTAATCTTAGTATCGGTCAGTTTGTTATCCCAGCAGATATTTCAAGTTGTATTGAGTACTTGTGAGGCTTGAGCTTGGGCTGGCTGGCTGGCTGGAAGCTGCTGCAAGGGGTCAATGTCGCCATCGCGCGCTCAATCGTCATAAAGTGTTCTTTGGCAGTAAGGGAGGGCAACCAGGAGGCCTCAACTGCCGCTGGTGTTGCAATTGTGCGATGGATGACAGTTGCAAATTTACGAACTATTGCCGTTCCTTGGACAGAGCTATGAGAGCGGAGTTCAAGTTTGTGCAAGAACTGGGATGTGTCTGTTACAGCGCAGTCACGGTACCGTCACCGTGAGATGACATGTCACCACAGGCGCTTGTATACCTCTCATTACCACCATCTTCATGTCAACCGTACTCAGAGACGGCCAGCTTCTTCGCTCGCTTGGCTCTGTCAATTATAATGAAGACTCTAGGTACACACGCACAGCCCGAGAAGGTCACGCAAGCGGATAACATCACTTAGTACAAGGTACAACAACATGTGGTCCATTGTTATTTGCCCACCAACACCAGACGCCCAGCTATTGTTCTCCTGCTAGCCATTGTCCTTCGCGTGTCAACTTCCCGGACCACCTCGCTTTTAAAGGCGACTATGCGCTCGCCACTCCTTTGTGGCCCCGGGGGTCAGCTTAGACTGCTTTAGTTTGCTTTGCAACGTCCACCTTTTACGTCCGCTAGACGTCCTTTTGGTTCCGTCGACCACTCCATATCCTCGACCTTTAAAGTGCTCTGCTCTTTCGGTCGCCCCACCAGCTCAGCTCTTTGGTACTCACTCCGTTCTACGCACACCCAGGCCCCTGACGTTCCTTCGAGTTCACCGCCTGTGTGTCTATCTGTTGTCGCTCTCTGCCACGCTCATCCGACCACGACCACACCTCGCTCTCGTGTCTGCACGACCATATCTATCCTATCTCCATCAGCGTTCACCAAGAGCCGTAATGTTCGGACGATTCTCCCACTCCTGCGAGATGCGGAATCCATTCATCGTCCTCCGCTTCGTGTTGTTCGGTATGTAATCCAGACCCGGTCCCGTGAAGCAAGCTCTAACCCACCTCACGGACAGCTATCTTAATCTATGTTAATATTCTCTGTCTCGGTTTTGCCGGATGGAACTTGACGGAAATCAAGGATCTGCACATCCACGGTGAGCATCCTCAGTCTTGCGTCTGTGACTTCCATTAACCATTAGCTAGTCCTTGGCTCGCCAACGTTTGTGGTCTTCAACTCATGTTCCCTTGTTCTCTTATTGGTCGCGTGAGTGTTGAGTTACCTTTACGTGCTACGTCATCCACTAATTCGAGTGTCACTTAGTTGCCTTGCGTCGTCCTGGTTTGCAACTCGACCGATCGACAAGGTGCACTATGAATGCGCGTGGACCGGCGTCATGTCCGCGCTGCAGTTGGCCAGTTCCTTCGCCATCACCGTGAACGGGCCCCCCGTTCTATGCCAGGGCATCAGCATCACCGCATGCGCTTCTTCGTCCCTCACCGTCGCACTATCCTGGATCTCGTGCATGATTTGTACGTGTTCTTACCTTCCATGCTGCGCATGCGAGCTGAGCTGACATCGGTTGCTCTAGTGTTATTGTACTCTTTCTCTCTTCTCACGACCGCCGTCACACACATGAGTGTCATCCCCGACGTCTGGACGGCTTCCATCCGTTCCATCCCGTGGTTCGTCCAGCCGACCATCTCAGTAGAGTCCCGCCCCGTCTACAGCGAGAAGGTGCGGCGCCATTCAGACGTGGTCGTCGATATCAAGCGCGCATCCGTGTACCACTCGACGCCCATCTACGAGCAGCACACTAAGGCCCTGCCCCCATCTCCTTCTCCCATGCCCCAGTCCCCATTGGAACTCCCGAAGTTCCCTTCAACGCCTACTTCTCCGGTCTGGCCGCCCCGCAAGGGCTCCGCAGGCTCCTTCGACTCCGTCGCATTCGGGCCCATCGGACGGCGCACGACATGGACTAGCCGCGTGCTCAACGGCGCCGCCTCGCTCTCGCACAAGTATAGCAACGAGAGCATGCGCCCGAACTGGGCCAAGCGCGGCGCGGCACGGCGCGGGGTGGACCTCCCGTTCTCCATGCCGCGCTTCTCGCTGAAGACCCCGCCGCCCGTGCGCCCGCTCCGGCCACTCAAGCTCAAGTCGTGCTGGAGCCAGTCGACGATGTCCCCGCCGCCCGTACCCACCATGCCACCTAGGGCACGCGTCTCGAACACGGCGACGACGACGACCCCAGCTCCGGGTCCGTTGGACACCTCCCTCTCGCCCACGAGCACGTTCTATATCGACCTGGAGCGCGCAGCCGTTGTGTCCATGGGCCCCGTCGCCACCCGTCCGATGTCGTACGGGATGTTCCCGGAGGATGTGATGGACCCCGACCAGCCCATCACGCGATCGCAGCGTACTGAGTGGGTGCGGGCAGACTCTCCGGCATCGTCGTTAAAGTCGCGCTGAAGACCTCAACCACTCCTCCTGCGTTGCTCCGCGCCGATAACACTCATCCGGGATCCCATTCGGCCTGTGTATTGGCTCCCCTCGTGGCAGACATTGGACTTGACGTTCCTGCTGTGACATTGATGCCACCCACGAACTCATCGCTAGTCGAGATATACGTTTCCCTCTTCTTTTGCCCTTTCTCATCACATCCACACCAACACCACAAACTTCACTTCTTTTGTAGTTTTTAGCACACCGGACTGTATCAATTAGAGGATATATCTACCACGACGTCCTGTAGCGACGAGAACATTGTAGCCTGTACATAGCACGCATCCTAATTGTATCCCAAGTGTTCCCCGTGCGTATGTGCGCCCGGATATATCAATATAAGTACCGAGCACATGGATTTGTGCTAGAGGTCTTCGCGTGCATCCGCCACTTCGTCTTGGTTTTGCTCGAACCGCGCAACGCGCGCGCGTAGTTGCTGGGTTTCGTTGCGCGCGACTTGGAGGGAGGACAGTGCTTGTCTGAGTTGTTCCTTAGTCTCGGCAAGGTCCTTGGCTTGCTCTTCGTCGAGTTCTCCGGCACCAACCGCGATGCCTAGCAAGACAAGTCACCATCAGCACTAGGATAGGGATGCGAACATGGCAGTCGGGCGTGAAGGAGAGGCTTGATTGCATTCATTGACACTTGTACAGAAACATACTGCGTAGGTGCTACGAAGTATTGTGTGGTTCCCCCCCTTCCCATCTGAGTAGCATTCGCCTCCCACCCGTCTCCTTCCACATGCCTTACGATGAGAGAAACCAGGATGATTTGTGCACTCACCCTGTACCAGCTTCACAAGCCGCCACAACCGCAAGATGATGAGCAGTGAGGCGAGCTCCCTCTCTCGTCCGCGCAATACGACCTCGAGCACGAACGTCGTCACGATGACGATCGCATCAAAGAAGTGCAGGGCGGCGTGCGGGACGGGTCCAAAGGGGTTGTAGTTCTGCAGCCCTATGGCCCATATGCTGAGGGGGATTTCGACGAGGAAGAAGGTGGTGATTGCGAGGGAGACTTGGGCGAGGATGTTGAGCCAGACGGGTGTGTCTGGTCCCTCGATGGGCGTGCATTCGGCGGAGAGGAAGGTGTAGGCGAGGTCGGCCAGTACGCATGCGGAGTCAATCAGAACCTGTTGAGCATGCAAAGTGGTTGGCACGGTGGGAGTCAGTTGAGAGCAGGGATGTACTGGCCAGAGTTATGACGGTGTAATGTAGTGGGGCTGATTCAAGGACTTCGGCTGTGCGGAGTCTGGCTCGTTTGTGGCAGCTCTGGGGGCTGGATGACTGAGACTCGAGGCGGTGGCCGACATCAGAAGAGGAAAGGAGAGGGTCCTGCTCAGACATGTCGCTGTCCCGTACCGACGAACAGTCAGTCGACCATCCAGTTGCAGCAAGTTGTCTGGCGCCCGCCACCCCGAGCGCTTGGCAAGAAGTCGCGTTAGTGGTGGTCAGATGACTTGATGACGCGGTCACACTATATACTTATGTATCGTGCACCACCTGGCTTGTGATTATAGGCCGGTTTCGGCCGCGCTGAGGGTCTCACCTCAGGGAAGTCGGGAACTTCGAACTATCCATACAATAGTCCTACTACTCCTTGTGACTGCAGTTTGAACTGAACACCATGACCAGTGAAATCATGCCCGCCTCCTCTCCGGGAGAGTTCAAACCCCCACCCACCATCTTCGACCCAGCAACTTGTGATCGTAAGGGCCTCTGCCCCGTCACACAAATTCACAACCAAGCTGGCCCTTTCGAGAGTCACTCGCTATATCTTGAGGTACATGGCTCGGGTCCGGAGAAGGTCGTGTTCATCATGGGGTGCGCCATACTGTCTCTGTCTTACGGAGCTCCGGCTCATACAAAGTGGGGGTATCGCAGCCTTAACTCTAGTTCGGCTGGATGGTTGCCACAGGTGGACTATTTCGGGCGCAAACCGGAATACTCTATCCTTGTGTTCGACAACAGAGGTGTGGGGAACAGCGGCTCTCCTCGAGGGCCATACACGTACGTCTCAAACCAGCTTTTGCTCTCAGGATGATCTGAATTTCTCTTCTTTAGCACGAGTGGGATGGCAGACGATGTTGTCACCCTGCTGGACTACATAGGTTGGAAGGAGAAGCACCAAATTCACGTCGTCGGTGTCTCTCTCGGAGGGATGATTGCCCAAGGTACGTGAGGCATTCTCCGCACCAGGCATGTGTTCTGAGTATGCGTTTAGAACTCGCAACCAAGATCCCTGAGCGCATAGCATCCTTGTCCCTGATTGTAACCAAGCCCGGTAGAAGACGGTTGGTAGAACTGCCTCCGGTGAGCTGGCCCCTCTCTTACACGAGGTCACGACACTCTCCTAACATCCTGCCAGTACGTAGGACTGAAGAATCTTACAAGGACGATGATGATTCGAGAGCCCGAGAAGAGGATTCCATACGTGCTGGAGATGCTATTCCCGCAAGAATGGCTAGATGCGAAGAACCCAGACGACCCGGAGGGACGAACAAATAGAGAGATTCAGACAGAGGTGCGTCCTCCTACGCACATGTGATTTTTGAACGCGAGCCTCACAGGCATGCATAGGCATACAAGAGACGCGTAGCAGTGACACGGCCACAAAGCTTCATCGCAGGCATATCGCAAATGGCAGCCGCCACGACGCACCACGTCTCGCCCGAACGATTGAGGACGATCGCTTCGACGATTCCCAAAGTTCTGATCGTCACGGGAGACTCGGACCATCTCATCGACCCCGAGAACAGCCATTTCATCGCGAAACATATGCCATCGGCCGAGTTCGTGGTTCGTGAAGGGTCAGGACACGGATTGACAATGCAGTCAAAGCAGTGGTTTAACGAGCTTCTTGAGAGGACGTTCAAGGAGGGTCGCGAGCGGGCGCAAGAGTAGTGGCGTTGGGATTGTAGGATGGCTATCAGCACAGTGCACTGTAGATTACTTGGAGACCCCAGAGCTGCGTTTGGAGGCATGATCATATACTCAGAACCAGTCAATTGATGTGTGCGACCTATATGGACATCAAGACAAGATGACGGTACAGGATTGGTTGCCACAAAGCATAGAACGCCCGTCTCAGTGCTCCACTGCCCCTTGAGCATGTTCGCCAACAACACCTGTGCCTCCCTGGGCAGGCCGCGAAGCGCAGTCTTTGCCTCCAATGCCTCTATGCTGACATATATTGAATAGTCCACGCCAGCCTCCTCCCCTGCGTTTCTTCGGCATCCCGGTGAGAATACTCGAGGGGCGTCGGAGCGGACAGGTGGTAGGACAAGAAGGAAGTGCTGGGCTAGGTCGACTTGCGAGCGTGGAAGAACACGGACGAGGCGGGCCAGGATGGGTCGCATGTTGTCAGCTCGTGCCGCTGCTCAGAGGGTGTGCCATGTGTTAGTTGGGATTGGATGCGATGTTGTGGAACTCAGTCATGGAGTCGTACTCCATGGCAAAACTGTCCGACCGGAACAAGAAGAAAGAGGCTAAGAGAATATGGCGTGGCGTTAGACATTATACGATGCCTCTCGGAGAACCTGACAGTGAGAGAGAGGTACCTGAATATTGCCAATGTAAGCGATACAACCTCCCTCTCACGCAGGCGTCTGCGACGACGCTGTCGTCCTGGAAGTGAGCCAAATGTCGCCCTCGTATGCCGAC
Organism: Fomes fomentarius; assembly: GCA_022606135.1. Taxonomy (NCBI): domain Eukaryota; kingdom Fungi; phylum Basidiomycota; class Agaricomycetes; order Polyporales; family Polyporaceae; genus Fomes; species Fomes fomentarius. The sequence goes on from JABYQN010000001.1 coordinate 2,232,616, forward strand.
GAGTCCGTAACTGTCGGGTGGTGGAAGGCCGGCAACCGAGCCTGCTCCTTAGCGACCGTAGAGGTCGGCGCTTGGTCTTGGGTGAGGGACCATCGGCCTATCCGGCGTGTGTCGGTTTGCAGAAGGCTCGGATCGCGGAGGTTGAGACAGATGCGTGAAATGAGTGTAGTGGAGAGGCTGTTCAACGCGACATGATAAATACTCTAATTAGCTGACGGCGAGGTGGACGAGACCCACGCGTTAGTGAGAGTAGTTGCGAGGCCGCGGTTCGAGTCGCCGATCTGCGGCGCAGGAGGAGGTCATGTCGAAGCACATGGATCAGTATCAGGTCGCTCTGCTCACGTTCGGTGCCTGTGCTGATCTTAGTCGCGGAGATACGCAGGAGCAGCGGCGATGGTCGGACGTACCATGAAGGTGAGGATATTGGCGATGTTCGCGACGACTAATATTCTGCACGCCAGCGACAACGTAAGAGAGTGCTCGTTCTGAGAGTTTAGAGGATGGCTGACGCATAGTACATGGACCCTTTTCCAGGTCAAATCAGCCCCGTGCGTCGTCATGCTGTCTATCGGAACGCACCGTCTCGGATAAGCACTTGGAGCAAGCCGTTATTGATGCTGTGGCGCATCTGGACGGACTTGATCACGGTGAGGGCAAAGATTGTTGTATCCAGACACAGCATGGCAAACCAGCCGACGGCGCTGCCTATAAGAATGTAAGCATCCTTACTGCCCCTTCATTGCGCTGACTCGGAACTCACGGAGCCCCCTGTCAGTCATAGATCTGTGAGTATGGCATGCGGAAGCGCATGGCTGAAACACTCACTGTTGGGCGGTCAGAGATAGATCGCAGCCGAACCCGATGTGTTCTGAGGATGCATTGGCGGTGACCGCGATTGTCTTGACGTTTGTCGCGATGAAGGTGGTCTGCTGAAGTGTCAACGCTGGATCCGGAGGTGAACACAAATGACGAGCGCACCGCGACCAGAACACATCCCAAAACGATCAGAGCGACCAATACGCGTCTACTCCGGTTGTACAAAGCAAATGTGCGCGCGATGAGCACCACTGAGCGCGCGTCAGGGGACAAATCTCGGTCAACGGAGGCTCCGACACATACCACCGACGATGACCTGACTGATGATCGCGTAGTACTGATGATATCTCTGCAGCTGTCGACAGCTGGAACGCTTCGTGAGCGATGGGGCCGCCCATGATGAACTGAATCAACGAACCGCTGCGGGATGCATCAGATCAGTTCAAGTGTTGAATCCTGCTTGAGCGAACACTTACCGGAGACGGAAGCTGCACAAAATACTCAAGCACGACCGGTATAGGGCCGAGAAGACCGAGATATCTGTTCGTGACGAACAACGTGGAGACGACGGTGAATCGAGCCCTCTTCCAGAAATGCTCTATCTCTCTCTGGAAGGTCAGGCAGTAGTCGTAATACAGCATCGCTGGGATGAAACGTCAGACACGCTCGACGGTTCTCAGAGCAAAACGCACTCAATGCCACGACTGCCAGGGAGTTGTTCCATCGGATCGAGGACGCCCTAGCTCATTGGCAGTGTGAGCAACGATAACAATATGATCAGGCGAGGTGAGACGTACAACGTCGCGGCGGGGATGCTCCCCGTAGCCATGGCATCAGCTGAAGGGATGGAAAAGACGGAGGGACTCGAATGCGTTCATCCGTTGCCCTGGATTATATACATCCCTTGGCGGGGTTCCATGCTATGCGCGCGGCGAAGAAAGCTCTACGCCGCAGACGTCTTAGAAACAGCAATCAGCGGCTGTCGGACAGCCGGCATACTTACTCTGTGCGTTTCGTGAGATGCCTTTCCACGCTCAGGACTGTTTACTTCATGTTATCGAAAGCAGTGGTCAAATCAGGGAGCGGGACAGTGGTTCGGACGGGATGAGAACCCGGTGAGCCACGATGTTATCGTGCAGCTTCCGCGGTGTTCTGTAGCACAGTGGTGTGCTGGTGAGAGACGCGAAGAGGTCATGAGCTTGATAGGCGGACGCACGTTCACGTGTGTGCCTATGGGGCCCCGTTTCCTCCCATGACGAGAAGTGTTGCGTTCGCAAGGCCACATCGCCGACCTGGTTCTGCGACTAGAAGTCGGCGCCTACTCGCGTCGTTGCGCTTCTCGGATCCGCGATCGGAATAGTCGCACGCCGCGGTGCCCGCCCGTGCTTGGCCAGGGCAAAGTGGTATGTCAAAAAAACAAGTGTGGCGACGGATTGAGAGATATTGTCCGGAGACATAGCAGTTCGCAGTGCTGCGCCATCTGCCACATGACAGCTCGCGCGCATCGAAGGGACATACCATGAAACAGATGGCAGAGTTTCAACATGTTGGGAGGGGTTCAAATTACCTCGGCGGAGTGAGCGTGGTCATTGAGAGCGAGCCTATACATCATTGACACTGTATTGAGAGTCAGCGAGAGCGAAGAGCCGTTCAACACAAGTCCACTGGCCGACAGCAATCTCCAAGAAATCTTTGCACAGCTACTCAAACTAGAACGTGGCTTCGTGTCCCAGACGAGTCAGTCCCGGTGGACTGTCCCAGTTCGCCTAATTCGAAGGTGTCGATGTATGTGTGGTGTCCAGGAGCTCGGAATGACATCATCCTAGAACTAAATCGTCCCACGGACCAGCCCCCAGAGCTGCTCATCCTCGGCCCATCGACTCTACTTCTGATTTGGACGCTCGGGTCTCGGAGATTGAGCATGAGGCGTGAGGCGAGAGTCACAGAGAGCCTGTGAACTCGCGCCTAAGCACCGCTACGGGGCATTATGGTTTAGAAATCGCGCTCACACGTTTGTCAGTGTTGATGGGGACCCTCTTAGTGCCGTGGTCGACTAGCCGGTTGACTACTTCAGTGACTGGTATACGACGGTGCGAACATACTCACACGCGGGATCTGCAGAGCAAAACCTGAGTGAAGACTTCGCGCATCTTGATGATCATGCACGTACGATGAAACTCATGACGTTGAGCGCGTTGACCACGATCAAGACGCTATTCGAGGATGAGCGAGGCAGGCAGAGGAACCGAATGGGTAAACGCACGCATAGTAGATTGCCCCTTAAGCATCATTCCTGTCAACCACGCCAAGAGGACGACGAATGATTGAAGCGGACCGACGCACCGTCTCGTAGCATCACTGCAAGCAGTCCTCCAGACATCTCATGTCGAACCTTGAGAGCTTTGTGGAACGTCAAGATGAAGATGACCGTGTCGAACCACAGCAAGGCGCTCCACGCCAATCCCTGATCTGAATTATATTCAGAGGGTATTGTAGCCGAAGTCGTGTTGAAAAGGACTCACGGAGACCCCTGAAGTGCAAAATGAATTCAGAACTAGCACTCGGCGAAAGAGGAAGACTCTACTAACTCATCGAAGGACAGAGAGAGGTCACATCCTTGTACCATGAGGCGGATGTGCATTTCTGATGTCGAAGAGCTGCTGCTGGTTAAGATGGCCACCTTTCAAAGACGAGCTAGTCAGCATCACCGCGCAGAGACTGTCGACTGTGGAAAGTTCATACCAAGCCCTGAATTATACCCGCTGTTTCTAACACAACCAATATTGCCAAGATTCGTTTGCTACAGTTGTAGAGAGCATATGTCCGCAGTATGAGCAGAACTACATAGAAGTGTGGCCTCTAGTAAAAGTTCTCGGACAAAAAGTAAAATGTCAGACGTACCTGCGACAATCGACTGGCTCACGATTGAGTAAATCTGGTGATAAAACTGTATATGGTCGCATCTGCGATAGAGCCTGTGAATTTGCCAGATTCAGGAGAATAAGGCGAATCATACCTCTAGAAAAGCAAGATTAGGCGTGCATAGTCTCGGCACTAGCAAGGACATACTCACCTGCTCAGCGAACGCCATTGTGTACTCGAAGAAGACAGGTATAGAACCCAGCAGACCGACATAGCGGTTGAGTACGAAGAGGGCGAACGACAGCGACAGTGATGGCGGGCTCCAGTAATATTCTAACTCATCGCTGATCGTGAGGGCATAGTCGTAATAAAGCAAAGCTACAGTAACAGCTTCTCGTCAATGCACGGAAGACGATCGCCTCTGCGGTAGAACTAACCTAAAGCTCCGAGTGTGATGCTGTGGTCGAAACGGACGGCATATATGCTAGGGAAGCAGGTAAAGGTCAGGATGCCGCGTTCATTGAATGGGAACGACTTGAAGGAGGGACGCACAACGACTCCGCGTCAAGCTGCCCTGAGCCCATGCCTTCGAGGCGGGACGTGCTTTGAGCTCTGTCAGACTGGAGAACCTCTGCGTATCAAGGCTGAGCTGGGGACGATGAACACTCGGCTGAGGATGGACCCTGAAATACCGCCCAGAGCTCGTATATGAATAACCGAAAATCAACAATCGACCGAGACGCCCGCTGAAATAGGCATCTGGGCACGCCATCTGCCATGTGGCGCACCGAAAACGGCCATTTGTGGCATATAACTGGTTTCTGGACGCAAGTCAATGAAGGAGATTAACTGAGAGATGCCACGAGGACCTCGCACTGTGACAAAGGGAGTGTCGCATACCAGAATAGCAGAGGCTGTTCTTCTCAGGTTCCGGAGCTTAAACCTGCGTGGTTCCTTACCGTGAAGGGCGGTAGAGTGGGCCACGAGGAGACGGGAGACTCGGCGGTGGTCAGCTGTCCCTGATTCCCACCACAATCCCGGACTTGGAGGGGCCAGGATGCGTTCTCAGCTGGCTCAGTCCTTGGCCCCTTCCTGAGCGTTAGGTTCTATCGGGTAATTAATATTGACACGAGGCGCTTGAGAGCTTCACCAGGAGACTCAGAGTCCCAGGAGAGTCCTCGAACTGCCACGCCGCTGAGTTGGTATGTTCCTCGCGTCGCAGCTAAGTAAGTATTGTTAGGGTTTCGAGGGATTCTCGGGCTGTGCGTGAGAGTGCTCATTCGGGTAATATATAATCCACCACCAGCACCAGCGCACAGCTATACATACATGGTCTGCGACACGCCGAGATAGTACGACTGGGACGATTCGCATGGTCAATCAAAGTTCCTGCTTCGTCGGCCCTAGCTGCCAGGACTTCCTCTTTGAAGGAGTGGAGCGAACTGGGTGTTGTCTGAGGCTGACTTCTTTGTCCCGACAATGGCGAGCATCGCCGTCCGAGTCGTAACGGGTCATCCGACTGTCGCCTCGTCGCCGTCTTCTCTGGATGCTCGGATCTCGAAAATTGAACAGAAGTTGCAAGGACAGCGCCACAACAACCCCTCCCATACATTTGGTATATAATAAATCAGTATACAGGTCACACGTTTGTCACGGTGATCGCCGGCGTTCCCTCGCAACTCAGCATTCGACCAAGTAGTCATCATGGGGTTTATCACTCTGCGGCAATCAAAATAACCACATGGAGGCTCGCACCTTAGGAGGCAGTCAGTGCAACCTATACATTTGCTTAACCACTGACATACCTGGGCCGAGAAATTGATGATATTGGCCGTGTGGACATCACAAACAGCAGGATGTGAATAGCGAGAAAGAGAAAACTCGCACTGCAAAGCCACTTTGGAGGCGGGCCTCCGAGTACTGGAGAAGTAATAGCTGCCTGAGGAGCAATTGCATGCGGTGGGTACCAACACGAGCGTGTTGGCGTCCGAAACCACCACTTACGGGGAAACATCACCACATGCTGACTTGGCAGACCATCGTACCCTCCGAGGAGATGCGATTTGTGAGCCAAACTGGTACCGTCAGAGATACCTTCAGTGACACTAGGGCGGCAGCCGTTGCTACCCTTCGGGTTGCGCGACTAGCGAGGTTACCGTCAACTAGATAGGAGTTGTGTTTCGGAACTTTCATTTAAGAAGGGCGAGGGTTGATGGGATTCACTATATCAAGAATATGTGTTCCGTCCAGCTGTAATAGGCGATGCTCCACGTAAGTATGTAGCCCGCCACAAACGATTGTATGTCAATCATAACAGGGATCCCAACACCCTCTCATGTATCATATCGACGATAGAGAGAAGCACATTCGCAATCAACAGGAACTCGATGCGCCATCTGTTAAATTATGGTCCTGCTCAGAAAAGGCAAATTCATTGTGTACATCGGTTTCATGAAGACTCCCTTCTGCCCTATCATTGTTCCTGTGGATAGTAGTATCACAGACAATCCGTGCCACCAAACCCATCCATTGACCGAGAATCAAACTTCCTGTAGCATCAGTCCTTCCGACTCGTCACTAACGAGTCTGTTGCACTCTGGGACTCTTCCATCTCGAAAGTGTCGGACGACGTCGGCGGAGTCTGGAACGACATCATCCTTGAGCTAAACTGGCCTGCGGACCAGCCTTCGTGTTGAGTCCCCCTCGTCGTGGCACCCTCTCGCAATCTGACTTGATTGCGTGGGTCGCGCAGGTTGAGAAGCAGGCGTGATGTGAGTGTCGCAGAGAATCTTCCCAGGCCGGCAATAGATATTCAGCACGTCATTCTTGAGTACTTACACATGCACACGAAATCACTCACACGTTCGTGATCGTCGTCGCCGCCCCCCTCATTTCATCATTTGACTAGCCCATATGAATGTCGTTGTCGTCACCAATCATGTATACGGCTGGAACAAACTTACACCCTGCGAAGACGATAGTCAGCAAAGACTACTTTCGTCCTCTTGCTACTTTCACGTACCAAGAGAGCGACGATGTTGACCGTATGAACCACAACTAAAACGCTGCTAGAGTGTGAGGTTATGCGGATTGACAACTCGAGGAGTTCAACATACGCGAAATAGACCGTCCCTGAAGCATTCATTGCACTGCTCAGCTGCGCCGGAAGCAAGAATAGATAGCGCGGACGTACCGTCTCGGATCATCGTGGCAAGCAACCCTCCAAGCCTCTCATGCCGCATCTGGATGGCTTTGTAAAATGTCAAAATAAATACAACCGTGTCAAACCACAGCATAGCACTCCATGCCAGTGCAAAGCCTGCGAGCCAGGTCAAGGGCATGTCGACATGCGGAAGAAACGGAAACCACGTACGAAAACCCCTAGTAACATTGTGACGATAACCATATACTTAGATGATATGCCTCAACATAACGAAAACAAACAGTACTGACTGGTCATGCGTTAGGGAGACACATGCTGAATGCTCGAAACCGAAGATTGGTTTCTCTGTAGTCTTCAGAGGACTGCGCCCCAATAGGAAAGCCGACTTCAAGCCAAGCAACAAGTTAACATTGCACGTAGAGATCGGGAGACACGAGTACCATTGCCTGTATCATGCCCAGAGTGTACATGCCAACCAATGCCGCGAGCATTCGCTTGCTGCAGTTGTACAGCGCGTATGTTCGCAGTGTGAGCAGAACTATGGAGCGTCTCGTATCAGGTTTTGCCCAGAATGTGCGAACGTACTAGTATGGCATACCACCCACGATCACTTGACTGAGAATCGCGTAGATCTGATGGTAGAGATGTATCCAATGACATCTAGTACCACGGCTTGTAGCTTGGACAAGAACGGTCTGAAAAGACGAGCCTCACCTCTGCAGCGAGAACATCAGCACATGAAATTACAGCCCAGATGACGTACTCACAGGTTGGGAGGACCCCATGAAATACGGCGAGAAAACGGGGATAGATCCTAACACAGCGACATAGCGGTTTACAAAGAACAGTATGAATGACACGGAGAGCGATGGTGGGTTCCAGTAGTACTCGATTTCAGAGGTGAGCGTGATAGCATAGTCGTAATAGCGTATGGCTATGGACATATGTCAGGGACATTAGGACTACTAGATCAAGCACACGATTGAACTCACTCAGGGCCATTAGGACGAACATATTGTTGAAGCGGATCCCAGAGATGCTAGAGCGGAGGCGAACAGCGGTGAGAGTTCGTTCCAAGTAAGAAGGTAGCACACGTACTAGGATTCCATGTTGCCTTGATTGGTCTCCATATCTCCACCTCACACTGTTTGCGACTCGGTTTCGTCGTGGTTTGGGAGAGCCGAAGCACTGGGTGATGTATCGGTATAAACGGACGAAGGCAACCAGTGTAGTAATGAGATCCACAGAGCCGACCACCGAGCCTCGCGAATGGGGATTATATGTGAACGATGTTGATGCCAAGAAATGCCCCCGCAGGTCCCGGTGCATTACTCACAGAAGAGTCAGGTCCAGCCTGAGCCTTCTGACGCCGCAATAAAGTTTGGGGTAGCCCTTGTCCTTGTTTTGAAGAAAGCGCGGCGCGGTGCTGTTGGCCCACAGAAACCCAACGAGAAGGGAGCACGAGGAGCGTCGGGACGTACCCCGTCTTCTGATCCATCCCGCTTGGAAGTGAACTTGCGAACTGGGGATCTTTGACAGGCTGTCTGAGTTCCATCCGGAAATGCCCTTGACATAACCCTAAACTTTGGGACCGAAGGACCACATCGAACACCGCCCTTGTGAGAGTACTGACGGTAACTTCCATAGCGTACAACCCATCAGCGGATCTAACGGAGAATCCACAAGGTGTCAGTGTTTCACACTTGGCGGCAAATGTCGCGCCCATGCCAGGGCGGTTCGATGAACACCGTCATCTTTGAGGGAACCATGATTGAGAATGCAGGTATCCCTCGGGCTGCGCGTGAGAGCTTGGGGTCGAAATCTGTAGCATCGAGAAGGTCCATTTCCCCCAACCTGAGGTAAGTGAACAACCCACTAAGCTCGTGACCAGGAAGGGGAGGCGACTGCCGCTTGCTACCGTCGGGCTCGATGCGGCGACTGTATCTCTCATACCCATCCGTCACTTTGTCTCGCACTGACAGTGGCGAAGCAAACCTTGAGTTCAGCGACCGCTTCTATAGATGTTCTACACAATCGTGCTCTGATACGCAACCATCCGTTAGCTTCGGCGCGTCAGACAAAAAGATGTGCCCTTGCATACCTGATTGAGCGATCACGCTACACGCCACTATTACCTTGAGTAGGATGGTCAGAGGAGGTCCGATCTACTGGGCTATGCGCTGACCTAGAACTCCACCTAGGCTACCATACATATCTCCTAACTTCTCACAGAGGATTCGGATGCAGTACACTCCCCCAATTCATAGCTTTCCGTGAATACCGGCGGGGTCTGGAACGACATCATCCTCGAGCTGACCTGGCCTATGGACCAACCCTCATAGCGTGCGTCCACTCGCCGTCCAGGCTGAATGTTCGGGTCTCTCAGGTTGAGCATCAAGCGTGATGTGAGAGTCACCGAGAGCCTACTGATCTGTCAGCACGCCGCCTCGTGACACACAAGCCGAGACACGCACACATTCGTCATGGTCGTTGGGGTGCCCTTCAGCGGACTGGTCGACTGGCGGGTGGTTTGAACTCTCCAATGATTGACACGTTGCAAAGCGGGACTCACGCGTGTAGCCTGCAATGTCATAATCCAGTGAGAAGAGTTCTTATGCATTCCATAGGCTCCACCTACCACGAAGCTGATGATGTTCACCATATTGATCGCAACCAAGATACTAACCGACAGTAAATGTCTGGGGGGACACGGACATGGCGGAGCTGACATACGCGTAGTAAATCGTGCCTGGAGCATTCAATCACATTAGACGGGGGCAGAGAGAACAACCGTGTATACATACCGTCTCGAAATATAGTTACAAGCAGACCGCCCGGCATCTCTCGTCGCACCTTGATAGCCTTGTAGAACGTCAAGAGGAATATTATCGTATCAAACCATAGCATGGCACTCCAGGCCAATGCAAGATCTAGAAACAGCCAGTCAAGTTGAGCTCCCCTCGAAGCAACGAAAGCGACGCACGGACGCCCCTGCATCCGATTAGATCCAGAAGTGAATGCTCAACAACACGGAAGGTTGAACACGTACTGGTGATACGTGAGAGAGAGATTACAGCCCGAATACTTGAAACCGAGTGGCGTCGTTGTGGCCAATGGACTCTTGCTGGTGAGGACGGCCGTCTAAGTTACAACTTGATCAGCCCGTGCATTATATCAAAGTCGCGCTCGCCATACGCACCAGACACTGTATCGTGCCCCCGACACCCATCCCGATTAGGACTGCGAGCATTTTCCTGCTGCAATTGTAAAGGGCGTATGTCCGCAAGATGAGTAGCACTGCATCAGATTAATTAGTTGATGCAGTCTCCGTGATACCCGCGTGAGCATTTCACATGCCAGCTACTATCGCTTGGCTGAGAATGGCATAAACTTGGTGGTAAAATTGAAGTTGGCGACATCTAAGACCGTCATATGAAGCTCAAAGACGGGAAGAAGAACACAGAGTGCGAAGTATACCTCTGCAGCAAAGGGTGGAATTAGTACAATATAATCAATCAAATTCACATTATGCTCACATGCTCAGAAAAATCCAGGAGGTACTCGAAGAACAATGGCATGGGGCCGAAGAGTCCGACATAGCGATTAACCACGAAAAGCACGAATGATATGGACAGAGACGGCGGACTCCAATAATACTCGATTTCGGAGGTGATCGTGAGGGCATAGTCGTAGTAAAGTATGGCTGCCGAACATGTGTTAAGATGGTCCATGGAAGACAATGTATCATGCGGACAGACTCACACAGTGCGGCCAGCGTGAAAACGTTGTTGAGGCGAACGACAGAGATGCTATAGCGGTTTTAGTCCAACCATTTCACTTAGACTCAAAAGAAGTGGGCACGTACAAGGAATCAGCAGAAACCTGGACAGCGTCCATGGCTCATCAATCAATCGTATCCGTCCTTGAGGGTCGACAGAGACGGGGGAAAGCTGGCCAAAGATGGGGATACGGGGGGTTTTGTATGCTTTGTGACTAATGAGAATTCGGCTCCTTCGAAGTTGCCTCATGGTTACCCTCGATGCGCATCCGAAACTCTAACCTAGTAGTATTTTGCTATTGCTGTGCACATAACACGGTCTTCGCCAGCGAACAGGCGGACGCGAGCCTTGGGAGCCACCCATGCTTGTTTCGGCAGAGAATTTGATAGCCTGATATGACATGCAGGCGGCGTGGCGAGTGCCACCGAGCTCTTGATACCGGTAGAGTCCATTCCAGCCATATGGCGCCCGCCGTTCAGTCTGACAGCAGCCGCCGAGTCAACTGGACACTCCATGGGAGCCCACGACACCTCCGAGGGTGACAGCTCGAGGTTTTGTGGTGAGCATACTAGGCTGGCCAACAGCTAGCGCGAAACAGGGGGAATATTGCAAGTGTTCTTGGACTGTGCGAGCGAGACTGGTAAGAACGTGCTGGATCGTGCAGAGAACGTTCCAGGTTGACGCACGGGTCACAATTCTCGGGAACCAGGCGTGCGCACTGTGAGAGTCAAGGACAGCGATCGCCAGCGATCTTCGAGGCACCGTTGCTTCCGCTCCCCTTGCGCTCGCCTACAATGAACTCTATCACTGCCAATGGAAGATTGTCCACCCATTCCGCATTGGAAGAGAGTGCCTGGCAGACAGCATGCCATCCCATTGTACTATGATAGCCAGCAACGGAAGGCGATCAGATCAACTCGTAGCAGGAAGGGCCAAACTCAGACGTACCATACCGGTCAAGTCCTTATACCCGTCGTAGATTGATTTCGTGATTCCTTCGCGGCATCAGGAAGAAACTAGAATTACTAGAAATACTATTGTCACACCGAACACCGAGACGAACTGCACCAGACACTCCGTCCTCCTCATGTCCCGATCCGTGATGCCTCCTCTGAATATTCAGTCACCGTCATCTCTGTACTAACCTCTATCTGTGTCAGGGTGTGACTGGAGGCAGCCGTCGTTTCGTTCGCGCGGGTCGTGGACGCCAGGTTGTTGTCTCCAAGGCGCCGAGCTCTCCGAAGACTCGGGTCTCGCAAATTGAGTATGAGTCGAGACGTGAGCGTCGTGGAGAGGCTGTGTAAACACGAGGATGAGTGATCAGACAGTTATGGAACGGAGGCACCGCATACGAACACGTTGGTCAATGTGGTATCCATGCCCTTCAAGGGCGACCCGGACTGTGGTCGCAGGTTATTGACTGTGATTCGCGACGAACATATAGCGAACCGAACGTACACTGGAGATCTATTTGTGAAAGCGTGAGCACCTTGAGTCTAGACAATGTAGCAAGAAGAGCTCACTAGGAACGTGATCATGTTTGCAACGTTTGTGGTGACAAGAATACTGTTCTTGCATATCGGCATAAGCTCCTAGAGAAAGAGGGGCCACCTACCCATAGTAGACCGTTCCTGAGGGTACCAGTGTCTGGGATGAGTACTGAGAGTAGCGCATCCTGACGACAGCAGATGCTCACCATCCCGAAACATCAACTCCAATAGGGCCCCAGGAAAGCGGCGGCGCATTCGCAATGCTTGCACCAGGGTCAATACGAAGATAGTCGTATCGAACCATAGCATAGCGGCCCATGCAAGGGCTAGATCTGCAGAGGCATCAGATGCTGAACGGCATCGTGGCAAAGCGTGTTCTTACGGATGCCTCTATGTACGCGTTGAAATATCAGCACATGTACCCTCGCGAATCTGTTGACACTTACTGTTCGTTTGTAAGCGATAGATTACATCCATAGTAAGTGAAGGGCAAAGGTGTCACAGTTTGGACGGGGCTTTTGGTTGTTACGATAGAGATCTTAGGTCATCTGTGAGATGTATTCTATTTTGACAATTGATTCAGCTCTCACCAGGCAGGCAGCACCTCCGCCAACATGTGATATAATGAGCAGAGCTAGAACTTTTTTGCTCCGGTCGTACAAGGCATATGTACGGATAACCAACATGACTAACGATTGGAAGGGTCAGCAAAGGCTAAGTATACGCATGAAGCCAGAGACATACCGGCCACTAGAGCCTGTATTGATATTGCAAAGGCTTGGTGGTATGTTTGCAGTTGTCGACATCTGTAGAGGGCGGCTATGTCAGGTAGCACAAGGGTTGCTGTTGCTCCAAGTAGGAAAACGCACCCCTGTGAATGATGAACCAGTAAGAATGGAATCTTGCGATAATGTGATTTACATTACCTGTTCTGAGAGATCCGCGAAGTATTCGACAATGAGAGGAACCGCCCCAAGGAGACCGTAGTAGCGGATGATAACAAATAAGGCCGAGACGAGTGAGACATTCGCCGATTTCCAGAAGAAGTCGATCTCATTACTGATAGTCAAGGTATAGTCGTAGTATAGGATAGCTATTAATTAAGTCAGTACAAACATCGAGTTCTATTACACCGACATACCAAACCCGACGAGCGTCAAGCAATTATTGGAGCGGACAGCCCAGCTCCTGCGCGAGCAAGGAGAATTGTTAGCGACACGTCAGGAACGCGGGATAGACACGTACCAGCTTTCAGCGGAGGCCTGCACAAACTGCGTTGTTGGATTCATCGAGACCCAAGCCGATGGGGGAATAGTCCTGGAGAAGAGAAGTAGCGTGTGGGGGTAACAACACCCATGTATATGGTGTGAGACGGTGGGAACGCGCCCAATGGGAGCAAATTGTGATCAGTGCGCAAACTCTGCACCAACGAGCCCTTCAGCTAAATGGTTTCTGCCGTTCATCACGTCAATCAAGTAGTGTGCCGTCGTGAGGTTGCATCAAAAACCGCTTGGCAGTTGAATCGTGGGGATAGACTGGGGTTCATCTATTACCCAAAGCCATTGGGAGATACAAGGCGGTGTCGTGGATCACACTCCCTAAGCGTCAATATGAACCCTACTGTCAGCCGAGAATTTCGAACACTTACCTGACAATCCGCGCCTTGCGGGTGGGCCGAAGTTTCGCTCACGTATCGAAAGAGACGACAAAGTACCAGGGACATCTGTCATTATGCTGTGATTTGTCGGCCGGCGTGTAGTGCGTGTCCAAGAGGAAGCTCGTACAACAGGGATCGGCGCTGCGTTCGCTGATGCACCGTCACGGGTGCGTTCTGTAGATGAGATATGCACTGATCATCTTACACCAATGGGAAGGCTGCATGCACGTCGTCAGTGCCAAGGGCACTGAGGTCATGGATGCTCAGTACTATATACGTAGGCTAGAACGCACGCTCACCAGTCTTCGGACTTGAGGAACGTTGTCGCCGCGGTTGACTTTCGATCCGCAGCCGACACGGCTTGTATGCCGGGGGAGAAACTTCGCGAGACAATCTCGAGACAATAATGATACAAGCTTGGATGCGGGAAGGTACGTATGTAGTGGCTTCGAACAGAGCGAAGGTGGCGCCTATTCGCCGCCGGTCCCGCTTCCGCTCGAGTTCAATAACTTTACGTAGCGACATGCCTTGCGAGCTGCAGCCCAGAGAAGTTGGAGTAACAGAATTCGGATTTCGGCACAACATGCCACGACAGCTCCTGAAAGTTGTGTAGAATGGCCTGGAAGCGGGCGAGTGTCGTTCTGTTCAGAAGCTTTTACATGTGGCGACAAGGCCAGCTGCTTCCAAACTGGGAAACGGTATCGTGTACTTAAAGTTTACATCCTCAGCTGCGCGAGTTCCTCCGAGTCCCAAACCACGAAGCTGACGACACCCTCTGCACTGCCTGCATCAGATAATCATACAATCTGGCTCCTTTCAACGCAAAGTCTCTCGTCCCCGTCCTCCTCGCAGCCTTCGTCGGCACCTACCTCCTCCTCACTAGTCCGCTCAGCCTTCATTTCCCATCGACGCCCTTCTATTCTATCTTCACCAATCCCCACGCCAACACAATGGTATCTGCCACAGGATGGTACTCACGCGCGAGCCCGCACCCTTCTGCCCCGGACTTCACGCCTTCCAAGGATACACTCGTCTTCGCCGTCCTCCTAAACGCCCAAGCGGATCCAGAGGGCTTCACTCTTGCCGTCTTCCACCCGGACATCGCAGTCGACGCTCGCGGGCGCGTGCTGCAGGTACAGCCCGATGACTACGCCCGACTTACGGCTCTCGCGGAGGAGACAACCCATCTTCCTCAGACCGGCGAATTCCTGAACGCATGGCGCGTTGCACATCGTTTCACGGAGCAGAAGAACCATCAACTTTTCTTCAAGACTTCCACGGGCGAGCTCAAACAGACGACCGTGCAAGGCTGGCATCTCGAGAACAAGCAGCTCAAGAAGCCCGTTGAGGGCTATACGGAGCTGCCCCCGGTGCTGTACGAGTTGTTTGGCTACATCCAGGAGGCACGGACGGACTATGAGCGTGGTCGCGAAGAGAACCCGGAGCTGATTGCGAGGATCAAGGAGATCGTCCCTCGTTTTTGAGGTGAGTGTAAGAAAACCTGATTCGCTCACAATAACTGACGGTAATGGCAAGGCGGTACGTATGAAGGGAGGAACGCTGACTACTGGCTGTATGTACGATATGTAACAACGGCAACTACGGGAATCTTACACTCCATTGTCCTGCTCGACGATTCTGTCCGTCTTCTGTCCGTCTTCTGCGCAGTCATCAACGTCACCCAACGCGGAGGCCAAGGCCGAAACCCGCGATAAAGGTTGCCCTTGGTTGGAAGTCCGCAGTCAAGAAGTCAATGATCCAACGGAAGAGCGATCCGACGTTGGGCGGCCTCCTCACGCCTGAGACATCTGTCCTGTAGAAGAGGTTCTCGAACCGCGTCGCAGCACGATTCCAGTCCACGCGGACGAGGGATAGAGAACCGAGATACTGCATTGAGAGAAAGAAATTCATCTCAGTGCTGCGCACGGCTGCGCGGGATCACCATGCTCACCTGGAGGAGGACGAAGACCCCACCCAGCGCGAACGCGACTACACGAGCGCCCTTCTTCACGAACACCCCCGCACATATCCCGCACACTGTGCCAAAGGTGAGCTCGTAGAAGTTAACGCTCGACTGCGGGGGTGGAGGGATGGAAGCCGACGCCGGAGATGACGTCTTGTTATCCGGTGGGGTTGGACGTGCAGTAGCAGGCGGAGCGGCCTTGGATGTTACAGCTGGAAAAACCGAGTGAATACACCGCGCATATACCTGATTCCAACGCGACTCACGATCACAATAGATAATGGGAGCGGCAAGGAAGGTGAGCGCGAGCCCCACTCCCCCCGCAGCGTACCTGAGGACGTAGCGTGCAGTGTTCCTACGCTGCGCTGCCTTGTGTGCCGAGGAAGACGGCGGCATGAATCGTGCGGAAAAGGGCACAGGGGCGACATGGACGTATGGGCGGCGGACTGGGCCAGAGCGGTTGGGAGTGAAATAGCTTGTTGGCACGCCCGCGGATGGAGATGACATGGAGGGCGCTCTGCGCACCGTGCCCATGAGCGGGCGAGACATCAAGGAGGGTAGAGTAGGCAGCATGGGTTGAAAGGAGGGGATGGTTCAGGAGTAAGCTCGAGACGTGCTGGGTCGTAGGATTGTAAGTAAGTACTTGTAGTGCAAAGTAGGTAGGACTTCGAATAGGCGCTTGAATGATCTTATCTGATAACAACAATCATGTATGCAAGTTTGATCGCGTGGCCCTCATCTCGGGCGCGTGAAATTATTTCTGCGTTCTGTACTGGGGCTCATACTGTAACTACTACCAGACCTCGCGCATCTCTTGCTGTGGTATCTCCAGCCGTCTCTGTCTAGGTACTAATCCGAGCACAATGGGAAGGCGCGCGAAGAACAAGCAGGGCGACCCGGCACCTCTGGTTCCAGTGCAAGAAAATGCTGGGCGACCGTCCCAGAAGAAGCTCGGTAAACGAAAAGCGGACGATGTCGACTCTAGCAGCAAGCGACCTGCAAAAAAGGCTAAAGAGGGTGATGCTCGCGCTGGAAAGCCGGCCAAATCTCCTGCTACGAAGGGGAAAGAAAAGAGCGGTCCGAAGAGCGCCGTAATAGCAAAGGCAAAGACCGACAAGCCCAAACTGAAGCATGCCGGGTTAGAGGACAAGGACGAGAAGGCGGGAAGCGATGAAGGCTGGGAAGATGTTCAGGACGATGATGACCTGCAAGCGCAGGCGAAGTACGTCTGTTTCGTGTTTGCTGCACTTGCTCGGTGGTTCTGACCTTGCTCGTACAGGTCATTATTCCATGACAGCGACGAAGAGGGTGGGTTCATCGGAGACCTGGATGACCTCGACATGGCGGACGCAGACGACGAGTACGTACATTCTGTCTCGCATGGTCGTGTCAGCTCCCAACACCCGTCACAGCGACGACCTGCTACGAGGTCCAGCACAGGAGCTTGACCTCGGCTCGGACGTTGACGGGGACGAGCCTGAGCTTCCAGTCAAGCTGAAAGGCAAGAAATCAAAACAGCAAGAGCGTCCGCTCAAAATCATTCCCACCGGGTCGGATGAGTCGTCAGACGACAGTGATGAGGATGAAGACGAGGACGGCCCCATCACAATGAAAAACATGGAGGCGCGATCGCGGGCGTTGGACGAGCGGGCACAGCACGAGGCTGAGCTCGACGCGGAGGAGATGCGCCAAGCAGCGCTCGCGGGAGAGGAGAGCGAGGACGACCTCGCAGACGCGGACGATGTGGATATGGACGAGGAAGGCGAGGGCGGAGAGGACAGCGAAGGGTTTGTCCTGCCCACTGCAGAGGAGCGCGAAGAGGAGAAGAACAGAGGCGGTCCAGACGTGCATACGGTGCAAAAACGTATGCGCGAGATTGTGAAGATCCTGGGCAACTTTAGGAGATATGCTGCGAAGGGCAGGTGCGTGTGTTCAGCGTCGTTCTCCCTTGACCGCGTGCTTAAATGAAATGGTCGCAGGCCAAGATCGGAATATGTGCAGCAGCTCATATCCGACATTGCCAGCTACTACGGCTACAATGAGTTCCTCGCTGAAAAGCTTTTCCAGCTCTTCCCCGTTGCAGAGGTAGGTAGCGTTTACTATTACTTGATGATGATGCGAAAAGCTGACGTATGTCCTAGGCAATCGAGTTCTTCGAGGCCAATGAGGTTTCTCGACCGGTGACCATCCGAACGAACACTCTGCGCACACGACGACGCGACCTCGCACAAGCACTGATCAATCGCGGAGTCAACCTGGAGCCCATCGGCAAATGGACGAACGTAGGCCTGCAAGTGTTCGAGAGTAGCGTCCCGATCGGTGCCACTCCAGAGTACCTTGCCGGTCACTACATGCTGCAAGCCGCATCCTCGTTCCTCCCGGTAATAGCGCTGTCACCCCAACCGGGTGAGCGCGTGCTGGACATGGCGTCTGCTCCCGGCGGAAAGACGACGCACATGGCGGCACTCATGCAGAACACCGGGGTGGTATTTGCAAACGACGCGAACAAGGCGCGCACGAAGAGTCTTACAGCGAACGTGCATCGGCTGGGCTGCAAGAACGTCGTCGTGTGCTCGTACGACGGGCGCGAGTTCCCCAAGGTGATCGGCGGCTTTGACAGGGTCCTGCTGGACGCGCCGTGCAGCGGGACTGGAGTGATTAGCAAGGACGCGAGCGTCAAGACGAACAAGGTGCGCGCCCTGTGTCGTAAGAATCTCTGCATAGGGCTGACATATTCTTGGGCGTGGATTAACGTGTCGTAATGCGCATCTCGCAGTCTGAGCGGGACTTCACACTCCTATCACACCTGCAGAAACAGCTGATCCTCTGCGCAATCGACAGCGTGCAACCGGACTCTAAGACAGGCGGTTATCTCGTCTACTCGACGTGTTCCGTGACTGTCGACGAGAACGAGGCGGTGGTCGACTACGCGCTGCGCAAGCGTCCGAACGTGAAGCTCGTTGACGCTGAGCTTGAGTTCGGCCGTCCGGGGTACACTAGCTATCGCGGGAAGAAGTTCAACGACAAGCTCAGCCTTACTCGCCGGTTCTATCCTCACGTGCACAATATGGACGGTTTCTACGTGGCCAAGTTCAAGGTGGAGAAGCGCGCGAAGACGAGCAAGGCGCAGGAAGAAGAAACCAACGCCACGACTGAAGGCGCGGAAGCGGAAAGCGTGCCGTTTGCGTTCGACGAGGAGGCGGACAGGCCGTATCTACAAGGTGAGTACATCCTCACTCCTGTCTTCTTTCCACTTCCGTGCGTCTATGCACGTCAAGTGTGGGAGGGATCCGCCTATTGTTGCGGGTGATCGGAGCCGAACATGCTTTATTTTCTTGGGCGGTATCGTTAAATGACGGCGGTGCATGCTAATCTGGGCCATCTCTCCCTTCACGATAGAATCGAAACGGAGATGGATGAAGGCAAAGGGCCTCAAGCCTCCGCCACGCTCAAAGGCGGCCCCTGTGGCGGCGGGCACAGAGCCAGTGGTCGCCGCCGCCGCCGCCGCCTGATGTGCGTCGGTGTGTTCCGACCCGAGTCTATGACACGTAACGTCGCACTTCGCGTTCCCGGCGTAGAGCGGGTTATGGTTGTGCAAGTCGCCCTCGTCGGGAACTTCCATCTTCGATGCTCGATTGAATATTCTTTCTTTCTAGTTTGCGGTCTTGTCAATGTACCCCGCTTGAGCTGCTACCATCTTCCCAAATCCATATCTGACCGAGCGCGAGACTCCGCGACCGACCCTTGGTTGACCGCCAGGGCTCAGGGCATACCAAGCTCTCAACGTTCAACTGTCCATCTTTTGGTCCGCCGGCATCGATGCATGATGCGGGCGGTCGATAGGACGTGATCTATGCCATGGCACTTCCAGTCACGTCCCGGTTCAAACAACAGATCGCTGCGAACCCGCGAACAGCCGCGAACTTGGGAACCCATTCTATCTCCCAAGGCCACATGCCTCGCCGCATTGACTGTCGAATGTGTGCGCATGGGAGAGCGCGGGGCTTCGTCAAGCTTCGTCATCGTGTGCACGCGCCGCGTTCTTCTTGCGAATCGTAGCGGATCTGTCGAGAGCTCGAGAATCTGAGATGCCGGACATAGGCTTGGCGCTGACCGACGACGCCTGCCACGAGTCCATGACTATAGCCACTCTCCGCCTTATGATGTACGTATCGCCATACCAGACGAGCACGAGACCAATACGAGCCCGAGATACCAGGGCGTACCGTTCACCTGGTCTCATCTCGCAATCTGGCGAAGTGCATGGCCGGTGTCCGAAACCGAAGACCCGATAATGATGCACCTTGAGGGCGCCTATCACATTTGCTCGGCGATGGCTCATACAAGCAGGCGCGCCGCTCGCAAGCCGTTCACTATCGAATAATTGGAATGTTCTCCGCTCGATCGAAAGAAGACGCATGGATGGCGTGTATTGCGTCGATTCATGATACGACTCGTCCATGTGTACAACTAGTACAGGTAACAGTGCAGTCTGGGAAATACGCACTTATACACCAACGACGATATACGTATACGTACGTTATAGTGTATACAGCATGGCATTCGTCGGAGGAAACTAGGTATACAGAGAACGCAGGACAAGCAACAGAACTGTCTGTGGGTCTAGATTCGGAAGGTCGGATCAGATTGTGAGAGGGTTAGAAAGCTAATTCCAGCCGATTGCGCACGGAGCTCCGAGCCAAAGAGCGTCCGGCGTGGAGCAAGGTGGAACAGCGGTCGTCAGACAGCCCGGCGAGCAGGCAAACTGTCCCCATGTGGCACATCAGTCGGGTATCATCGTCCGTGCTGTGAATCAGACGGAAGGAAGGAAGGGGGTTCAGCTCTTCCTTTCCATCGAACATTCATGCACTACAGAGTCAGATGTCAGCGGTGGGCGGATGAGCGCGGGAAGAGGGGTCTGACTTTATCTTTTCAGACTGCGGAGCTCTCTTAGCCCGACGACGACCGACGAAGACGTCTGCAAAGGAGAGGAGGATCGCAGCCCAGATGAATACCGCTGCGGCGATAGCCATAGCCACCTATAGACAAATGTCGCCAAGACGATGAGTGGTTGATGACATCATGTTAGAGACAGTGGGCGCACCGCGTTACCCCGGGAAAGAGATAAAACACCGTCAGCTTCATCGCTGATCTTGTTCCTCACGATGCTGCAAAACACGAGGTCGACGATGAACGTTACAGTAGTCAGAATCGCAGCAAGGAACGCCGTGGTGAGGGTCGCAATAAGCCATTGACGGGAAACCGGTGCAGAGTCGAAGTAGCCGCGAGAGCGCCACTTCCTCACGAAGAGGGAGAAGACCAGTGCCAGGAATGTCAGGATGCAGTCTTTGTTACGAGGTGATTGAGCGGGATTGGTGGCGGAATGAGACGATTAGAGATACACACCGACTACGTGCAGCACTAGGGCAGCGGAGAGGGTTGCCGAGATAGCGTCAGTGACATTGTCCACGTGAAGCAACTTGGCCACTTGAGGGTCGAAGGTGTAGCCCAAGTGGGCCTTTGAACACTGGCCGACGGAGGAGTGGTCTGTGCCGACGACTCTAGAGTATCACAGGACGCAGAGAGAGATGCGGAAACACGTTAGGTGATTGTCAGGGAGCCGAATGTATTTAGACTTACTCGACCTCGAGGTTGGATGTACAGTATCCCCAAACGCCGAAACGAGCGGAACCACTAGCTCCCGAGTTGAAGAACGACGAACTAGTATCAGCAGATAACTGAAAGAGGTATATGCTCCTGATAATCGGGATGGAGAGGGAGACGAAAAGGAGCAGCAAGAAAGAAACGAGGAGAAACAAGGACGAAATCTTGGCGAGCATGGCGATTCGTCAGCAGGTCGTGAGTGAGTCGTCTATGAAGGTCGGAGCGATGGAGAGAGCATGGTCGCGCGTGCAGGGAGACTTAAGTGACGAGCCAGAGTGCACGAGGAGGAGCTGCGAGGCCAATCAATTGCTATCACACAAGTGGAGTCGTCGTGGCACCGGTGACGCGTTGTCCTCCATAGCGTTTGTTTTGTTTGGAAAACGCAAATTCAAGGACAAGAGAACCAAGGGCACAGACGTTGTGCGCGTGTAGGCGTGCAGCGGAAGCGAGAGAGGCGGCAAGCGTGGCGGGTGCGGCGAGGGTGCGCCCGACGTCGCGAGATTAAGCCTTTTACGTGGGAACCACTTGCCCATGGCTCCCCATTTCGGGCACTTACGTAGAAATGGCGGGCTTCCGCGCTTCCACGTGGAAATCTGCTAATTGGTCGATGTGAAACACCTCCCTCTCGCCGAGTCACACAGTCCAGACGCTTCCGACGCTTACCCGCAACAGAACCACTACTACACCCGAGCCAAACAGCTCCGCCCGCTCTCGCGCTCCCCCTCATTCGCCCCCAGCGCAGCGCGCGATGTAGGGCGCGAGGGCGCGCACGCACGAGTCTGGGCACGGCGGGAGAATGAGGAACTTGAAGAGGGCGGCCTTTGGGAGGCTGGAGCAATTGTCGCGGAACAACATGATTCCCGATCGTCGCTAGACCATGGAACACGAACTGGACACCTCCTTCTTTCGGCTCTACCCAAATCAATTCTTTTTGTCACCTTGTGAACCGCGTTCCCACCGTTCTCTGTCCCAGTCCGTCCCCTGCCGCCCAAGCCAGTCCTCTCTCTGTGCACAAGTGTCGCAGGGAAAGGCATCCGGCGAGCACAGGCGGCCCAGGGAGAGTCGTCTTGCAGCCAGATACGTATGTGACAAGCAATCCCGGCTAAATAGATATCTCTGATCAACTTGTCGCAACAGCCCGGACGCGTGGCTCGATTCGGAAGTCCTCAACATTGGGCACGCCAAATTTAGTTTAGTCTTGTTTGTTCGGACTGTTTAAGGATAAGAAGGGCGCCGCCCTTCCAGGCTTACTCTCCCTATCTCTCTTTCTCTCTCGTTCTCTCTCCTTCCCTACAGCAAGCAAGGCCACAGAGCCCTCGCTCTCTTCCCATATACCACTATTGTGAGTCTTCAGTTGCTCTCGCAGCTTGTGTGTTGTCTCGTACGCGACCAGAGCGACGCGAGGGCTTGATCTCTTCTCATCACGTCTTGTTAATACGCGTCGTCTGACCACATCTGTTTTCTCGTACGCAGCTCACGATCCACTAAGTCTTCCATAATGTCTGAGCCTGTTGCTACCCCCGCCGCTGCCCCCGTCGAGGAGACCAAACCGGTCGAGGTCGCCCCCGCCGTTGAGGCGCCTGCTGCTGAGCCCGCTGCCGAGGCGCCTGCCCCCGTAAGTCTCACCAGTTGCCTTTGTTGCTTTAAATATCCTCATCACCACATCAGGAGGCACCCAAGGAGGAGGCGAAGAAGGAGGAGGTGAGTAGTGGATCGCCCGGGGACGAGTTCCACCGTTTAATTTCGTTCTTCAACAGGCCGCCCCTGCTGCTGACGAGGCTGCCCCCGCCGCTGATGCCCCCAAGGCTGATGAGGCCGCTGCTGCCACTGAGGAAGCTAAGCCTGTAGGTCATCCTCGTGAATCATCTCTTGTTTACTCGCTCACGATCTTCAAGGCTGAGGGTGCTGCCGAAGCCAAGAAGGAGGACCGCCCCAAGAGCCCTGGTCTCCTTGCCAAGCTCCTTGCCCCTTTCAAGGGTGAGAAGAAGGAGAAGGCTGAGAAGAAGCCCAAGGAGAAGGCCTCTAAGAAGACTGAGAAGAAGGAAGAGGTATGCTATTACGGCTATAAGCTCGATTCGTGTGTATCCCAATGTTGTTTTAGACTGCCGCCGCTCCTGCGGCCGAGGAGGCTGCTAAGGAGCCCGTCGCTGAGACTGCTGAAGCCCCCAAGACCGAGGAGGCGCCTGCTGAGCCTGCGAAGGAACCGTGAGTGACTCCCGCCTGTAATGCTGCCCATTGGTCTGACGAATGCTTCAGCGAGACCGCCCCTGCCACCGAGGCACCTGCTGCTGAGGCGCCCGCTGAGCCCGCTGCGGAGGCCGAGGCCCCTAAGGAAGAGAAGGTATGTATCTTTTTAGGATGAACTTGCAAGAGGTGTGCTCATCGGTGTTACAGAAGGAGGAGAAGAAGGAAGAGAAGAGGGCTAAGGTTGGCCGCCGCTTGTCGGCGCGCGTTGGCGACTTCTTCAAGCCCAAGCCCCGGGCTGAGCACAGTACGCCCCCGAAGGTCGAGGAGAACCCCCCCAAGATTGAGGAGCCCGCCCCTGTTGCGCCTCTTGAGAACCCTGCCGCTGAGGCTCCTGCTACTGAGGACAAGCCTGATGCGCCCGCAGCAGAAGAGCCCAAGGTTGAGGCACCCCCTGCGGCGCCTGTCGTCGCAGCGGCTGCATGAGCGCGGTCCCAAAATCTTTCTCTTACCTTATTATGACCGTGACGAGCTGTGCAACTTCTAATGCCTCCTTCTCCTTTGTCTATCCTGTCTCATGGGTTTCCTCCCCTATCCCC
The DNA here is from genome assembly GCA_022606135.1 of Fomes fomentarius. Lineage (NCBI taxonomy): Eukaryota > Fungi > Basidiomycota > Agaricomycetes > Polyporales > Polyporaceae > Fomes > Fomes fomentarius. The sequence goes on from JABYQN010000001.1 coordinate 2,256,793, forward strand.
CATCTACATCCATGTTCGTGGATTTCATTGCATCTCATTTTTCGCTTATTCGTCGGGTAGTGTACGACGCGGATGTCGTCTTGCTTTTGCTTTCCTCACGAGTCACGCCCCATACCTACATCGCCCTCATCCGCTGTTACTCAGCCTAATGTCGACTGGATAGGTCATATCCTCATACCCACTTTCATTGTCTCACTGGATCGTGCTTGCGTGTGTCTCTATGGCTTCGTGTAATCATCAACTGTTTCCTCCGGTATGGTTACAGTCGACAATATCGACATGAGGAATGCGGACGTTAGTTGTCCAGCTGGGGCTTTTCGTTGTCTTTCCTTGCAATCATACCTGGTTTGGTTGTACATGTTGCAGGGGATGTTTCGTTGCTCTAGAGAAAAGGTGTAGTTGTTTGAGGCATTGTATATGGTTGATGGAAGGTTGGCCTACTATTCGATTAAGCGTTTGTGTATCACAGTATCCTAATTAAGCACGTCATCGAGAGAATCGAGTCATATGTGAGAAAGTTGGACGCGACGCGTTTCCAGTTGTTTCAAACTGCTCCGCGCCTCTCGCTATCCTGCAATCTCTACCATACATACGTTATCATGCCGCCGAAATCATCGTCAGGAAAGGAGAAAGGTATCACAGAGGAAGACGAGGTCCTGCAGGCCGTGATTCTCGCCGACAGTTTCAACAAGCGCTTCAAGCCACTCACTGTCGGCAAACCCAGGGTACTTATGTTCTACCTGCGCTCGACATGCACACTGATCTCCGAGGATTCTTCATGTGTCTAGTGCTTGTTGCCTATATGCAATGCAACCCTTCTGGAATGGACATTTGAGAGTCTTGCCCTCGCTGGGGTGCAGGAGATCTTCGTGATCTGCCGGTCGTATGCAGACCAGGTGAAGACCGCTATCCGGTGTGCACCCTCTTCTCTACCACCAAGTCTATGCTTTCCCCGATCTCATGACTGTCTCCGGATCTCCTGTGCTCTCCGCCTGAAATAGGGACTCAAAATGGTCGAAACCGAGCTCTGGAATCAAGATCGTGCCAATCGTGACCGCGAAGGAGACATTTTCTCCGGGAGACGCGATGCGCGACATCTACACACACCAAATCATCACGTCTGACTTTGTGCTCGTTACCGGTGACCTGGTCAGCAACGTGCGGATCGACGAGGTCGTGCGCGTGCACAAGGAGCGCAGGAGAACGGACAAGGATGCTATTATGACCATGGTCGTAAAGGAGAGCGGCGCGGCGCATCGGACTAGGTATGTTCTCGTCTGTATTGCTCGTATTCGCTCCCCCTGTTTCTGCCATTGTCTTCGGTGTCCCTCGGAAGGCTGCGACATGTTTCAAAGCCTGACGCTGACGGACTGATCCTTTCGTTTTGGGTATATGCAGGTCGAGAGGCGAGTCGGGTGTGTACGTGTTGGATCCCGAGACGTCCGAGTGCCTGCATTACGAGCCCGTCGTCGGGTTCCCGCCCAAGACGCATGTCAGCATTCCTCGCGAAGTCCTTGCCGAGCATCCTGAGGTGGAGATTCGCAACGACTTCATCGACTGCTCGATAGACGTCTGCTCGGTCGAGGTGCGTCGCCTTGCCTTTCCTTCGTTTGGCTTCCTCAGAGCATGTAAACATCACATGCACCAACAGGTCCCGTCATTGTTCCAAGATAACTTCGACTATGGGGACATACGGCGAGATTTCGTTCATGGCATTTTAACATCAGATCTTCTCATGAAGAAGATCCATTGCTACATCGCTAAGGATGGGTACGCCGCGCGTGTCGCAGATACGCGAAGCTACGACGCCGTCAGGTCTGTTGGTCCCTGCATTGTACATCTTCTAGCCTCCTAATCTGTCATGCGCATACATACAGCAAAGACATCCTGTCAAGATGGACGTTTCCCTTAGTTCCTGATGACAACCACCCCGGCGGTCACTCGTACGAGCACCTGCGCGGTAACAAGTACATCGCGAAAGACAACTCGGTCGTCCTCTCCCGGTGAGCCCTGAACGATCAAGTTCCCTCTCACAGTAACAGGCACTGATTGACACTTCCCATATCATATCATCCCCTTCCATCTCCCAGGACATGCAAGATTGGAAATAACACTCTCATCGGCTCACATACGAGCATCTCCGAGAATGCATCCATTCATGCGTCCGTCATCGGCAAGCGCTGTACGATAGGGCGCGGCGCCGTCCTGCGCGATGCATACATTTTCGATGACACCCATGTCGGCGCGGGATGTTTGGTCGAGGGTAGCATCGTCGGTGCGCGTGTACGGCTGGGCGATGGCGTCCGGGTCCCTACCGGTTGTGTCATTGCGGACGGCGTCGTCATTGGGGAAGGCGCCAAGCTCAGGAAGTTCGAACGTATATCGAAGAAGCGCGAAGCTCGGGTCAATGTTGAGGATGACGGGTCCGATGGCGATGACGAGGAGGATGAAGATTCTGAGCTCGAGGAAGTTGAAGCTCGTGCGTGCTTTCCGTCCGTCTATCGAGTTCAGGATTAGCTGATGAGTCGCATTCTTCGGACCTTTCAGAACAAGAAGAGGCACCTCGGATCTTGGGCAAGGACACAAACGCGCTCGTCTGGCCCCATGGTTCACCAGAAGAGGAAGAGGAGCTCGATGAGCGGGAGTCGTACAACAACCAACGGCTCATGCGGATAGGTATGCCACTTCAAGCTAACCAACCTTGTCATTTCCTGAATCACATATGCACACGCAGGTGACGCCGCCTCCGACCTCGAGCTCTCCGACGCAGGCTCGACAACCTCCGCGTCCGAATCTGAGTCTGAGACCGAATCCGAGTTCTCGGCCAGCTTCTCGCGCAGTTCCTCGCGTACCTCCTTCTCCGGGCCCTCGCTCTCGCTCCCCAGCGCCGACCCGACGACAGAGACGTCCGCGATCCACAAGCTCTCCTCGGCCGCGGCCGAGAGCGAGTTCCGGTCCGAAGTCTTGCAGTCGCTCGAGCGCGCATTCGCCGAGGGGCATTCAGTCGAAAACGCGGCCGTCGAGCTCAAGACGCTGCGCATGGCGTCGAACGTGCCGCTCCGGCGCGTGCGCGAGGCTGTCGTCGGCGCGATCGTCGACCGTATCCCGCTCGTGCAAGGGGACCCTGCCGCACAGCGCGCGGAGATCGCGAAGACGGTCGGGCGCTGGGGCCCCCTCATTGACAAGATCGGCGGAGTCGACCCGGTGGAGACGATCGAGGTGCTGCAGTACCACTGTGCACAGGCGGGCCCACGCCAGGGCTTGTTCGCGCAGGTGCTCGTGGCGCTGTACCAGGATGACTTGGTCGAGGAGGAGGACATCAAGGCGTGGCATAGGTCGCCGGCGGCGCGTGGCGAGGGTCTAGGACTGAAGCCTGGCTCTGCGATCCTGGAGGGCGTGAAGAAGTGCTGGGCGGTGGGCGAGAAGCTGCTTGACCAGTTTGACGGGGAGAGTGAGGAGGAAGAGGAGGAGGAATCATCTGTGGGGGAGAAGAGCGATTTGAGCGAGAGCGACGGCAGCGAGGACAGCGCTCCTGCCAAACCTCCTCAGCCTGCTCGTGCTTCCGCCACTCCTGTCGCTCCCGCCGCCGCCGCCGCCGCCTCTGCTCCTCGAGCACCCTCATACTCGACACAAGGGCCAGCAGAATCTGAATCTGAAAGCGACGATGACGTCACGGATTCAGAGTCCGGGGATGGCGACGCGCCGGGCGAGCCCAAGTCCACACCTACTGCCGCACGAAACCCACCATCAGGTTCGGCGCAAGCACCTGCCGCCGTGCCGGCAACCACACCCTCTGCTCCAGGACCCGCGGCGACGTCTGTGCCGGGGCAAGCAGGTCATGCACCAGTCCTTGGGGCTCCGAGTACTGCGGCACTTACTCATGCCAAGGTGAAGGCAGAGGAGTCCGAGGGAAGCGAAGAAGACAGTGATGAGAGCGAGGAGTTTGTTTCTGGGGAAGAATCATGACACATTGACATACAAAAACAATGGTAAGAGTGGCATTGCACGTTATGCGTACATAGAGCACAAGGGGCACCCGAGTGTAGCACTGATAGTTGTAGCGTTAGCATTCAATCGAATATCGAGAGCCCACGTATTGATGCACGCTGCATCCGCATTGGGAGCTGTCAGGATGTAGGAGACAAAGAGGTCCTTGGCAAGGTATCTATTACATAGTGCGGACATTATAGAATTCCTCAAAGTACAGCGTCCGTGTCCGTCATGAGATCATGCAGGGTCGTGAACGGCGACAAACAGGGAGCTTGGCGGCACCCCGTCTAATATTTGAGGATAATATACAAGGCGTGGATGATGCCCGGGCTGTTTTGGGAAGTGTCAGTAAAAGAGGATTATATCGGAGGGGATAATGTGGAGCATACATGTATCCTAGGATTGTCTGTGGCAGACGAGGTCAGCGTGAAGTCAGACGAAACGATGTGCAAACTCACTAGTAGGATGTTGATGAGAAAGTCGGAATTGCAGCCACGCTCGAGGAAGACACCGACTGGTGGCAAAAGAATGGCAAAACTATTGGGGCAGGGTCAGCACTGGGCGAGGATAGGGGATGGTGTCGAAACAACAACGTACAGAATCTAGCAAAAGGAATAGTCAGTACGATGAGCACGAGGAAAGATTGGAGTGGCGGACATACCTTGCAGATGTCGGATGCAGTGAAGGCCATGGTGGTGAGTGAGTGAGGTGTGTGGGGGGAATACAACGAGACGCGGGCGGCTTATAAGCGCATGGGCAGATGACGTCACGTATGGATGCGTCAGAGCGGACGGCCACGATGGAGATCTCATACGGCGAAGAGGCAAGCGACAAGTTCGACCTGTATCCTGTGCCGGCTGCGGCAGACAGAGCTCCACTTCTCGTCTTTGTCCACGGCGGTGCTTGGCGTTCGTGCGTATTCCTGCCCTCTCTCCGCAGCGCCCCGGGCTCACAGCCAACGCCAACAGCGAGGACAAGGCGGACCATGCCGCCCTCGCCCGCAGCCTCGCCCAGCTCACGAACTGCCCCGTCGTGGTTCCCAACTACCGCCTCACCACGCAGCAGAACCCTGTCCGGCACCCGGCCCACGCCAGCGACGTCCTCCGCTTCCTCCACTTCCTCTCCTCCTGGTCCGGCCCCGGCGTCCCAGACTGCTCCCGCCTGCTGCTCCTCGGCCACAGCTGTGCAGCCCACATCCTCGGCTCTATCCTCCTTGCGTCGCCTTCCCCGGGCCTCGCTCCCTCCCCGCAGCTGCTGACTGCGACCCGGGCCGTCATCCTCTCCGAAGGCATCTACGACATCGACCTGCTCCTCCGCTCCTTCCCCTCTTACAGGCAGTGGTTCATCGCCGACGCATTTGGAGACCGAGACGCCTACCCTGACGTCAACGTCGCCTCATACGCCCTCCGTCCCGGCGGCGAACACATTCGATGGCTCATCCTGCACTCCACCGGCGACACCCTCGTCGACCAGCTCCAAAGCGACGCAATGTATGCCCACCTGTCTGCCATCGTCCGTGCCGATGCATCAGGGCAGCCGTCGACGGTGTCTAAGAACTTCGGCGAGCTGAAGGAGGGCCACAACGAGCTGCTCAAGGGCAGCGTCTATCCGCAGATTGTCGCTGATTTCGTGGCCAGACTGGGAAGAGCAGATGCAGAGGCTCCACCGAACGCTTAACCGCGCAGAAGGATGATCAAGGTACGTACAGACGTCGATCGCTGTGCGTTGCTGTGTCTGAAGATCACCCTGCCAGATTCCAGTCTGTCCTACGATCGGCCCAAGTATGCCCCAAGGCACCCCTTCCTTCACATAACTTCGTCGGTACCGATTGCAACCTGGGCGTGGAGTGGAAAGGGACGGTTCCGAAACATATGCAAAGTTACGTGAACGTGTTGTACCCATATGTCAGTCCGAGAGTTTCGAGTGTATCATTGTTAGTACACCAGTGTTACAACAGATATTGCTTTCTACCAATCGCTTGTGTTCCTCATCCGTCCACGACATCCTCCGTGTTCAGCCTCTCCTCTCCTCTGCAGAAACAGCCACCTCAGGCGCAGGGGGCACACCCTCCTCATCTACTTCCGCGAGCACCTCTTCCAGCACACTCACCGCCCGCTCGACATCCTCGAACGTGTTGAACAGCGGTGCAGGCGCAAGGCGGATAACGTCCGGCTTCCGCGAGTCGCCTATGACGCCTCTCGCCTCCAAGCCCTTCAGCACCCTCGGCATCACCCCGCGTCCGGTCGGGAGGAACACCAACGACAGCTGCGCCCCGCGCTCCGCCGGGCTGCTCGGCGTGATGACTGTCACCTTCACCCTCACCCTTTCCTGCCCGCTAGCCTTCTTGAACGCGTCCTCGGGCGGGGCGTAGAAGCGACTCTGCAGGAGGAGCGCCTCAAGGTAGCCCGTGAGCCGCTCCGAGCGCGCGCGCAGCGGCTCGATCCCACCGGCCGCGGCGAAGACCTCGAGCGACCCCAGGAGGGAGATAGTCGCGAGCACGGACGGGTTCGATTGCTGGAAGCCCTGCGCGCCGCGGATCGCGTGAAAGCGCGGGGGCATGTCGAACCGCGTCGCGGGGTTGTGGCCCCACCAGCCTGCTTCCCTGCAAACGCGAACGCACATTTTTTGGGATTCAGTTGCGAATCACGCTATATGAGGAGGGAAGGGGGAAGGGGGAGAGGGAGGGGAGAGAAAAGGACGCACTGGACAGGGAGGTCGGCCCACCGCTCGTGCACGAAGAGCCCGCCGATGCCGCCTGGCCCGGAGTTGAGGTACTTGTACGAGCACCAGACCGCAAAGTCCACGTCCCAGTCGTGCAACGCGAGCTCGAGGTTCCCGACCGCGTGTGCGAGGTCCCAGCCGCACATGCAGCCCTGTGTGGTTGAACAGAACAGAGTGGGTTACGCTTGTGTATCAGAAGTCTGCACTCTGCAGACATGCCCGAGCGAAAAACACACCTGCGCCCGCGCTGCAGCGGTGATCTCTTTATACGGGAAGACCTGGCCGGTGTAGAACTGCACGCCGGGGAAGAGCACGAGCGCGATGCTCGAGCCCTGCCGCTCGATCGTGTCGAGGATGTCCTCCGTGCGCAGGATGTGCTCGCCCGGCCGCGGCGCGAGCGCGATCACCGCGTCGTCGGGGTCGTATCCGCGCGCAGAGACCTGCGTCGCGAATGCATACTGTCCATATCCATATGAACAGTCAGTCCAGTGGTCAGTCGGTGCGACGCCACGAGTATTCCATACCTGATCGGAGGGGAAGGCCTTCGCCTCGCAGAGGATCCTGTACCGCTCCGGGGTGGGCTTGTAGAACACGTTGAGCATCAGGTGGAGGTTCGCCGTGAGCGTGCCCATGCACGCGACCTCGGACTCGCGCGCCCCTGACAAGTTGTCTCGTCGTTGAGCATACCATCGCATCCTAGAATTTCCAAACCAAAAAAAAAACACGATATGCACTCACCGACGAGTTTCGCAAAGTGCGGATGCACGGCGTCCGCGAGGTGCATCCAGTTCCGGCCATGCGGATGGTCAAAGTGTCCTTCTACCGCTCTACCGCCGCCGGCTCGATCTCAGCCGTCGTTCATAATACCACGGGATTGAGTAGGGATGATGAAGCAGGGGCTCGCGCACCTCGTCGACCAGACTTCGAGCTCCTCCTCGATGAGCTTCTTCGCGCGCTTTGGGAGCAGGCCAAGCGAGTTCCCGCACAGGTACGTGCACGGCTCGTCCGCTGTGCGCCGACACACGGATGGCAGATGGCATGATCAGCGTGGATGAGGAAGTGAAATAGGCGTGGGCGTGGGCGTGGTGGGCCGCAGGCGAGTAGGGAGGAAACGCCGCAGATCGGCGCAGAAATGCGCGAACGTTCAAGTTCATGTTCAGATGGTTGTCAGTTCGTTCGAGCTACAACGCCGCAAGATGCTCTAAAGACTAGACGCACCGATCTCCGCAGGCACCCTCGTCGCCTTCATCGTGCGGAACGTCGGCAGGACGAACTCGTCCCGGAACTTGCTCAGCGGGTCCTCGGGCGGCGCGAGCTTGAACTTCTCTGCGGGGCTCGCCATAGCACTAGTAGCAGTAGACGTCTTAGTCGTGGTGGATCGTGATGAGGGAGGGTTTCGGAACAAGATAGCGGGATGCGGGTCAATGGCGGCGAGTGAAAGCCAGGGTCCGAGTCCAATATACTCCAGTCAGGCAGGCTTCTTGTAGCAGCTGCATGGGCTCTGTTGAGACTATTTATTGCATCCACCAGGGGATGACCAATTGCAAGCGTGTGCCCGGCCACGTCGGATGGCATATCATATCATTTGGAAGAGAAGAACACAGACATCGGACATATGAGTTGCAGGAGGGACAGCGTGAACGTTGAACTGATGTTCTCTGGCTTTGACATAATCCGATACTGAGTCGGACTTCATGTCCTCCACAGACTTCGTGTTCGCACGTGGTATTACGGTGGGAGCAGGAGTGACAAATGGTATCCTAAGTAGGGTAATGTAATGAGCAGTACTAGATTGTATCACCGGAATAATCAAGTTCGTCCTGCAACCTGCACGGCGACCTGAATATCCGCACGAGGCTGCAATCGTAAAGCGTCTGATATGCATGGCAGATCGTCCAAGCATAGATAATAGAGTCAAAGGGTCCCAAGAGCCTTACGGCGGCTTAATTGTTGTTGTTACGTTTGGGAACGACGACACCGAAGTAGAGACCGAGGACGAGCGCAAGGACGGCAATGACGAATATGAAGATGCCAAAGCAAATCCAACGCTTGCGCCGCGCGGAGCGAGCGTGCTCGACTGCCTTCTCTGTTTGACCCAAACTAAGTGGCGAGGAATGATTAGTTCCACAGGCGGGGATGAGTAACCATACCACACGACGCACCCTGCATGTGTGTCTGCTTCGACATCTGCGGCCGTCTTTTGTATCTGATCAATCGCTTCGTCCTGCTGGGCGACTAACACGGACATCTATACAAAGTATATTGAGTGCAACACAGGTACAGAAGGAAACCCTTCACTCACGTCATTGAACAGTTGCGCCAACTCTTCTAGCGTCTGCTCAATCTTCTGGATGTCATGGTGACGATCCTGGACTTCACGATACGCAACGCGAGATTCACCGTAGCGTGTTGACGATGAGAGCTAGGATTGTAACCATGAGCAAGAGCGTCACGAATAGGAGCTCTCATGGCATACCGCCTGCGTGAATATCTGGGCACCAGCACCGTCTGTGTCGTTCACGACTGCCGCAACTTCATCGGGAGTAGCATCGGGTTTCACTTCACAAACGTTGAGAACCCGGTGAAAGCCTGTCAGAATGTAGGTGTCACTCACCAATCTTAAACTGCCTCTCAACGCGCTGCCTGTACCTCTGCCGGTAGTCCCTTTCTACCTGCTGGTAGTTCTGCAGCACCTCCACGAACCGTTGCCTTAGCAGAGAAGTCTACGGTAGCACTGTAAGAATTGCGCCGAAAAGAACAATAGGAACCTGTGCACACCTGGTTCTTACGGATGGTCTGGTCCTGAGGTCGGGGAGCAGGGAAAGATGCCAACGCCTGGATCTTCTCCTTTAACTCGTTGCTCAGCCTCCGGGTCTCTCCAACTAAGTCGTCCAACAGAGCAGCATTCTGTCTGCTCGCGTTGTCATCCGCGGTGTTGAGCGTGCGCGAGTGTAGTTCGGAGATCCGGGTGACGTTACTGCTAAACTTCGCGATGCCGTCTTGGACGCTAGTGACCTTGAATGGTGCGCTTACGGTATCAGTACGTGTCCGGAATACGGAAGCTGCGCGCAAAACACGAGGCTCGCAATAAACGAGACTAACCTGGTCATAGAACTGGGACATCGGGTCTGTTCCGTTGCCGGACAGACCATACTGCGTTGGTGATGGCGCGTAGCCCCCACCCTGTTGGATAGTGCTCATCTCATGACTTTGGTGCTGCTGCTGCTCTCGCGAAATTCCAAGTCAAATACGATACAACGTCAGCCGAGCGTGGTTTCGAGCGCGAGCGACGCCACGTACCCTGTACGCTGCAAGTCTGTCGCGTTGCATGTTCAAGTCGTGAACTGAGGTATCTCAGAGTGTGGCACAGGAAGCAGAAGAGGAAGAGGTCGTGAGGCTGAGGCCGAGGAGACCCAAGAGCCTTGCAAGTTGCAAGGGCCCAAGTTGAGACGCTCCGCCAGTTCTTCGGAGCGCGCGGCACGTGGGTCGGCCTTCGCATGGATGCTTTCACCGCCGCCTTCAGTTTGCACTGACTTTGCACGCACAGGCTCGTTCGGCGGCCCTTGCTGCGCTGTCAAGGAACGTACCGCCTGCGAATCGGGTCCTATCGCCGCCCACGGACTCGGATATGGCATTCTCGGCGAAACAGACTCGCACATGTATAGACCACATGGCGGCGTGCAAGGGTGGCATGCAGGCAAGCTTTGAACAACAAGTACTTGTTGGACAGCTGTCTGGCTAATGTATAAGGATGAGCCTGCTTTCAATGCACAAGCTAAGATATGTGCAATCCCAATCGACACCGAGTGAGTGCCGTATAATAACGCTGATTAGAGATCTGCCTTCTGACCAATACCACTAATCTAAAGCTCAAGGGGGAGACGTCGTCGTGCCACAGGACGTCAAGCGATCGCTGCTACATGCGTACAGGGCGAGCTAGTCTTTTCGAATTGGTATCACTCATGTTGCACTGGTACGATGCAAGCGTGTAGATTGCTTGTGTCCAGCGACCCCAGTAGACCCTTTAATCTCGTACAAAACACCTCCGCTTCACACATCTCAGAGCCTGTTGAGATTCGCTTCATAAGGTGACCGTCGTGAACACCGGAAAGATTTATAGTATCTCTGATATCGCTGTAGGCCGAAATGGCCTCGGTCGCTAGCTCATGTGGGATAACCCAACAGTCACAGTGATCGAAACCAAATCCCCTCGGCCGCACATCCTTGACCGGAACCGTCAAAAGCCCGAAGGATCTTCCGGGTGAACGTCGACGTGCTATTAGCGCTCTCACTGTCTAACCACCCACTTGCGTAGCTGATGACCCACGCTATCATCTCATTCGCTTTCGAAGTCTCAAGTTCAACCCAGGTTCAACCACAGGATCGTGCTCGTCAACGCTATCAAAGCCGTTCCAGAGAAGAAGCGTGTCACTCATGGTCGGCTTGCACTTCAAGTTGCTTGGCGTTGCCTCATTCCCATACAGGGCTCTTCGTGAGTCCTTCAGCTGGGATTTGATTCAATCTAGGACATTGCGGTCGACATGGCTGTATCCACAGCAAACAAGAAGCGCAGGTGATATTGTGCTTGGCGATACTGCCAAACTTCAACGTCGAACTTGAGGCGCTTGAATTTCTTTGGTAAATAGCTACGTAAACATGTGTATGTGCATACCGATATGTAAATATATCGTTGGAGAATAGTACTTGGATCGACTGGTGGCATGCAGTCACTCGCCTCCCGAAACGCCGTTCTGCAAGACAGTTCCGCTGTTCTTCCAAGGAGATAAGGTGAGGGACGGTGGTCGTGTGCTCAGTGCCACGTATGTTTTCTGCACCTTGTTGGACATGACTGGGCGAGATGCACGTCTGTCGTTGGATTTTCGGAGAAAGCACAAGGACAGTGACCTGGTCGGAAGACGGAAAGGGAGGGTCGGCAAGTCGCGAAGAGACGATCTGCGCGGAGATCCGAGCTGGAATCTACTATCTAATCTCTTGTAGACACCAAGACAACTGAATGATAAACAGTGTGCCCATTCCGAGTCATTACTCTGCCCCTTCCTCCAATCCACGCACAACCCTACAAACACCCCCCGTAGACGTAGGCTCCATCGCCAACAACGCGACATGTGTGGTATCGTGATTGCCCACGGCATCGACAACCCTTCCGTTGAACGGCCGAAGCTCATCGCCTGCTCGAAGAAAATTCGCCACCGTGGGCCTGACTGGTCAGGATGCTACAGCGGAAAGCAGACCATTCTCGCGCATGAACGTCTTGCCATCGTCGGTGTCGGTGCGCGTTATCCAGCCACTGCAGATGAACGTCAGAAAGAGCTAACTGGTCCCTTCCAGACACCGGCGCCCAGCCGCTCGTGAGCACAGACGGAAAGATCATCCTCGCCGTGAACGGCGAGATCTACAACCACATCAAGCTCCGTTCAAGCCTCAAGCAGCCATACAAGTTCAAGACTCACTCCGACTGCGAGGTCATCATCCCCTTGGTGCGCCTTCACCCCCCTTCAGTATGACTCCTATGACTCGCGCGCTCACCTGCCAACATTGTAGTACCAAGAGCTCGACAAGGAACTATGCCCCCTCCTCGACGGCATGTTCTCCTTTGTCCTGCTGGACGAGTCCGTCACTCCCGCACGCATCATCGCCGCGCGCGACCCCATCGGCATCACGACCCTCTACCAGGGCTGGAACTCGCAGCGGCCCGGAGCGACCTTCTTCGCGTCTGAGCTCAAGGCGCTCACCGACCTCTGCGACAAAATCATCTCGTTCCCTCCCGGGCACGTGTACGACAGCCGCGACCAATCCACGACGCGCTATTACAACCCCTCATGGTGGAACGGCGACATCGACGGCCCAAAGGCGACCATTCCGACGAAGCCGGTGGACCTGAGGCTCCTTCGCGAGACGCTCGAGGAGGCGGTCAGGAAAAGGCTCATGTCCGAGGTGCCGTACGGTGTGCTATTGAGTGGGGGCCTGGATAGCAGTCTGATCGCGTCCATTGCCGCGCGTGAGACGGAGAAGGTCGCACAGGCTCAGGCAGAGGCTAGGAAAAGAAGTTTGCAGGAGGCGAGGAGTGGACCACCCACTCCGGGTGAGGATGGCGTTGATGAAGCCCGTGCGTATGCTCGTATTGTCCCGAAACTCACCTGCCTGAACTAGATTGCAGAAACCATAATGGCCTGGCCTCAGCTACATTCCTTTTCTATCGGTCTGGAGAACTCTCCCGACTTGATTGCTGCACGTAAAGCGGCGCACTACCTCGGTACTGTCCATCACGAGTATACTTTCACCGTGCAGGAGGGCCTGGATGCCATTCCCGACGTCATCTACCACCTTGAGACGTACGACGTCACGACCGTCCGCGCGAGTACGCCTATGTACCTCCTGAGCCGGAAAATCAAAGCTATGGGTGTCAAGATGGTCCTCAGCGGTGAAGGAAGCGACGAGATCTTCGGAGGTTTGTACCCTCTCGAGTGCACCTGCGATTTCACGAGCGTCGTTCACTCATGGGTACCTCTGACCCCAGGATACCTCTACTTCCATGCTGCCCCGGATCCAACGTCATTCCACCAGGAATGCGTGAAGCGCGTGAAGAACCTTCACACATCCGACTGTCTTCGTGCCAACAAGTAACGTACTACCTTGTTCCGAACCGAATCCGGATCTCATGCGAACGCAGGTCGACCATGGCGTGGGGTCTCGAGGCCCGCGTCCCCTTCTTGGACAAGGCCTTCCTCGAGGTCGCGTTGAACGTTGATCCAAAGGAGAAGATGTTCAGTAAGGGCTCAGCGCAAGAGATCGACGAGGACGGCTGTCCCAAGATGGAGAAGGTATGCGTCGGCGCACGGTTCCGATGCATGCTCTGACATCCCCGTTCCAGTATATTTTGCGAAAAGCATTCGACTTGTCACCAGACGGCAAGGTACGGATAGTATGAAGCGTTATTGTGGCACTTACGTTGACCCACCGCGTCGTGTCCTGCCCAGCCTTATCTTCCTCGGTCCATCCTCTGGCGACAGAAGGAGCAATTCTCCGACGGTGTGGGATATTCGTGGATTGACGGGTGCGGCGTCTGTTCATCAAAGCTAGTTCCCTATCCGTCTCTGACTTCGCCGTCCTGGCGTTTCTGTTCTGCAGCATCAAGGAGCACGCCGCGGCGGTCGTGTCTGACGAGGCGTTCGAGAAGCGTGCAGAACGCTGGCCAGAGAGCACGCCCGACACCAAGGAGGCGTACTTCATCCACGATATTTTCGACGGTCTGTCTCGCCTCCTCACCCGCTTTCTCGCAAACTTTGCCGCTCACCTGACTCGTTTCCGCGCAGGTCTCTTCCCACCCGCCGCAGCTGCGACTGCCGTCAGGTGCGTTCTCGTTCTCGTGATAGGCGTTCTAGCGCGTGCAAAGTTCAGGCTAATGCTGTGTGGGATTGCTGCAGGTGGATACCCCGTGGCGACTGGGGCTGCTCGTCGGACCCGAGCGGCCGGAGCGTCAGCATACACAACGCGGCATACGGCGCGGAGACGTCGAGCTAGAGCTAGAGCTAGTAGCGTGCGGACGTACGAGGAAGAAGCGTTGGCAAGGGTAACACTGCTACATGGTGAATCTAGAGACCGTATTATAATCGGACAGGCGGGAGTGAAGGAGTGTGTTGTTGTGTCCATGAACCATGGAATGAGTGCCTGTGCATAACGCGCGCGCATTTCTTAGGGAAGATCGAGAGGAGAGCAGGCTTTGCATGCAACTGGGTAACGGAGGGAGGTATGTTGCAACTTGTATAAGATGGACAGCACAACGAGCGGATTGGGACGGACGATAATTAGGGGGAATGCATGCATGAATAAAGAGAATAAGGAGTGATACGGTATCGTCAAGTATGGGGTACCCTGTGACAAGCGACAATGGACGGTGGAGACAAGTATGTAACAGCATACCAGCACGACAGAGAAACGCGCGCGATCATAGAGATGGAACAGAGTTGGTCGTAAGAATATTCCGTGAAAGCGTGAAGATGCATGGACAAGAGAGACGGGGGATATGGGGAGCCATAGCATAATCTATGGGATCAAGCGGTTCAAAGAGGGATCTTGGTTGACAATGTTGCGGATGAAGCCCACGCCAGAGTCCTCGGATGGCGCTGGCGATGCAAGAGTCTTGTTGTTAACAGGAGTGGTCGTGACGCGTGTCGCCGCGCTGGTCTGCGAGATGTTGCGGGTGCGCTTGGGAACAGGGGTGGTAGATGTCGCTCGTGTGCTGCTGTCCCACGTCGGCCTATCACGCGTTATGGTGACCTTAACGGAATGACCTTCGTCGGAGTGCGGCGTGACCTTGCGGTTGACTGGGGTCGCTGCTGTCCTCCTGCTCGCAGGACGCGGGGGGTGGTGCGGGCCTTCGGCGATGAGGCGGGTCCCGAACTTCGCGTTTGCGGATGATTCACGCGCATATGCGGTGGTCGGCGTTGTCGTACGACGAGTACCATTTGCGGCAGGAGCCTTCGGCTTGACCACAACAGGCTTCTGGAGTGTAACCTTGTCGGCGCCCCAGTAGGAGAAGCTCATCTTGCTCTTGCGATCAGAGTCGTCAGACTCTGCACCCTCCTCCTCGTCCTCGGGCATAGGGACAATGCGAGGTTGAACGCCCGAGTGCACCTGCTGCCGTGACCTGGCAACCCTGCGTGGTATATGTCAATCTAAGGGATGACAGAAAGAACCATGCACAATGTCAACGTACTCGTCCATGGCAACAACGCCCTCTCGAGGTTGTACTACGTCTCCGATCGACCAGGTCTCGATCTACGAGTCCACAGAATACTGTAAGGCAATGTTGACCGCGTGAATAAAAGGTGCTGACCTTCAAGAACCTGTACATGTTCCGGGGCTTTGTATGCGAGCCTCTCCGTCCTGTGGTAGCGTATTTCCCCTTGCCTTGAAGCTCAGGGAGCGAGTTGGCCCGATTCGATCCCGCATATAACGGCAACGATGTAATCCCAACTCGCTGACACCGCAAGACCACGTCGTTAAACACAACCAGCCACAAGTCCTTCTTGCCACCGATGCCATTGCTGTTCGATTGTAGAACGTCACTGAGTCGCTTGAAAGATGACTTGCCCTTGACGTTCTTCGGATTCTGCGACGTGAGTGGAGGAGTCGACGTAGATCTCGTAGACGTGGGATCGGTGAGCGGGTTTACACCGACCACAGGGCGTTCCTCGACAAGCACGCGGGAAGGCTTGGGAACCATCAATTGTTTAACCTTGTCGAGACCCTCGATACGCGCGAAGACATCACGCGTCTTGTCGCGCTCCTCCTTCTGGATCTTCTCGTCCTCGATACTACGGACAATGGTCTCGACCTCCGCGACCATCTGCAGCGTGCTCTCGTACTCGAAAGTACTGGGGTCCGTGTGGAAGAGGAGATTTTGGAAAAGAAGGGGATACTTGAGCAGGCGCTGGAAAGGCTTCGAGAGCGAGATTGCCAGCCCCGTCTCTCCCTTTTCGGACGCAGTGATCTCGAGTTTTTGCAGATACTGGCATACTCTCAACCACTGGTCCGCGTCCTGCTTCTTGGGTTTCTTGCTCGCACTCGCCTGTGATAGTGCATTGTCGACCTGTTCCAATGCACGCTCCAGATGCAAGACGTATGTAGCATACCCTTGCAGAATATGCGACTGCATTGCGTTGTTATTAGAAATCATGGCCAGGATCGTTGAAGTTCACTTACGTTCGCAATGAAGACGTCCGCCAGAGATCGAACAAGCGGGTACTGTTCTTCATACCTCTTCCTAAGGCCTTCACTCAGACGGAGGTGACCCTCCAAAATACCACCCTCAATAACCTCCAGACATTTCCGCAGATCTTCGGGCAGTTGTGCAGGAGGTACGGACCCTGGAATGGTCACATCGGGACCTGTGCTGCTCTTCTTGAACTTTCGGAGCACGCGGGTGGTACCGGTGCCCGTTGTCTTGACAGACGGCGATGGACGTTCATATTCCTGTTCGCGGTCGCCAATGAAAGACTGTCTTCCCAGCGATTGCGTCGAAGAAGCCATCGCGTTTGCTCTAGGTGGTGGTGGGAGCGACTGGTGCGATCGCGACGGGAAAGGGAGCGAAGTTCCGAGCCTGTTCGTCCCTGACCTGGCGGAGGTGGTGCCGTAAGGAGACCGTGGGTGGTTGAGCTTAGCTGCCAGGGACATGGTAACAGTCTTCTGTCGTGAAGAGTGGAAGGCTGCGCCCATGCGGTCGTCGGCTTCGTCCTCCTCCGCAGAGTCCATCGACTCGCCATCGATGTTGGGGTGGTTATCCTCTTTGCGAGACGAGGAGTTCGCCATTTGTGAAGGGGACTCGGAGCGCTCGCCAGTAGGAGATTGAAGGAAACGGGCGGCTATAGGAAGGTGGTCAAGGGATTCCCGAGGAGTATCGGAACGTACGAAATCATCGTACATATCCAGCGGTGTCGGGGACGTTATAGGCGAGGAGACATATGGATGGAGAAGGGGTTCAATGAACGTCTCTTTGAGCTTGACCAGCTCTTTCACGTAACTAAGAGGCGACGACTTAAGACACAGACGGGATGGCGAAAAATGATATGTACGAACCGTTCCTCGCTTGCGACGATCTCCCACAGGACCTCCTGTCGTGTGCGTTCTCGTTGACCGAGGTTAGAGACCAAATCCTCCTCAGCACCTTCGCTCCATGATTGTACTGCAAGAATACGACTGCTCGCGTTACTCATTTGTGAGTAGGGGGTTCCAGAGCGCAACGACTGGTGCAACGATGCTTCGTAACCCTTGGCAGGGAACGGAGAGCTAGCTGTCCGCGTGGAAGCAGCCTTGTTGGACTTAAGGGTGGAGGCAACATCTGTTCGGGACGACGCAGCAGTAGAAGTCGATCCACGCGTATCCTTGCCATGAGCAGCATGGAAACGCGACACGGTCGACTTTGTGGTCACATTCGTGGGCGTAGGGGTATCTGCCTCAGGAAGGGTGCGCTCTTGATCAGGCCCTGGAGTTGGGGGAGGAGATAAGAATGCAACCTTCTTCTGCGCGTCCGAGCCTGAGGTCCCGTTTGCGGTTTTGCGCGAGCTACGACCAGTCGAGTCGCTGGAGCCCTCTGCACGGGCGTTATTGAAGGGTTCTGCGGCGGGCTGGGGTGCAGGAAGTTTCTCCTTGGTTTCTGTGGCAGGCAGCGACGGGATTGCTGCGATCGGGGTGGTAGTGACGGAAGACTCGGCTGAGGACGATGAGGGCTCGCCAATGGGGGGAAGAGGGGGGAGGGCGAGTTCGGGGAGAGGCTTGAATGAATTTACAGAATTTGGCGTAGACGTTACGCGTTGTGAGGTCGGGGGCCAATCGCGGAGGGGAGGGAGCTGGGGTATCTTTTCCTTCTGGCCGCCGTCTTTCTCTCTGTCTTTCTCCTTGGAGCCTGCAAGGCCACGGTTGAGACGAGTTAGGAAGGCCTTCATGGGCTGATGTACAACAGCGTGCCTCGCTGTCGAGGCAGCTTGTCGGAGGACGGAGGCGGGAGAAGCTGCGGGAGGAGAGAGGAGCGTGGAGACCGCGCGCGCTGCCTCAGCCGCTCAACAACTTACTCGGGCGACCAGAACACCGTGACCGCCGTGTCACACTCCACACCGCTCCTCGTGTTTCCCTCCTGCCCTCTCCCACTATGGCCCTCCGTCCCGCCCACCAGACGAAGCACATTCCGCTCCTCGCCTACCCCTTCCGCGACACCCTCTTCCACCTCGCCCAGCTCGACAACGGTGCAACAAACGGCACCGGCCTCTGGCTCGGCGCACAATGTCTCTCCCTCTATCTCGCCGACCTCTTCAAAAACAAAGCGTCATCCTCCGGCACTCCTGCCGGTGCCAACCGCCCACGAGCCATTGAGCTCGGAAGCGGCATTGGACTCTCCGCGTGCGTCTTGATCGCCGCTTTTTCTTGGTATAAACCATCCACACTGCCCGTTGTTCTCTTTCCTTCGGACTCTTCTCCAGCCTGGCTCTCGCTTCGATGGGGTGGGATGTACTGGCTACCGACCTTCAGGATGTCATTTCAAGCGTTCTCTCAAGCAATATATCCCGCAACCGTCCACAGATGTCTCCCAGCTCTGGCGCCATAGAAGTCCGCGTCCTCGACTGGTCCGTACCGCCTGACCAATGGGTGTGGGATGATTGCGCCAGGATCGCCTCGCAGGTGGTTCAGAAGTACTCGCCCACAGCCTGTCATAGCCCTATCCTAGCTCCTCCTTTCGATCTTATCATCTCATCCGATACACTATATTCCGCGGACCTCGTGACGCCGCTCTTACGGACTCTTCACGAACTTTGCAAGCTTTCCATCTCCTCCTCTCCAGAAGCTCGATCTCCGCCAATATATCTCTGTGTTGAGCGCAGAGACCCTGGTCTCACGGACCGCGCTCTGTCCGAAGCTCGGAATCGTTGGAATTATCAGGTAGAACGTGTCCCCCATAAACGGCTCGCAAAAGCGATGGAAAAGGGCGGTGCACATTGGGAAAAGGGAGAATGGGATGATGTGGAGATATGGAAACTAACACTTCATACATGAAGTGCATAGCATTCATGAGAGTCTGTCTCTGTTAGGGACGGGGTATACAGACAAGGGTTGGTAGGACCAAGGGTTGAATGGAGTAATACACGTATATTGTGAAACAGTGTATAGTCGCTAACCTCATGGGTGGCGTGGTTTCGTAAAGGATCGTCTTCTCTCGTCGCGAATTCTTGTGCCAATCGGTATCTGTATCGCAAGTAGGTGTCCACTCATTGACGAGGACTGCCACAGATCGCATGACTGGGGAATCTGTGGGATGGCAGGTTGACTACTGTGCGCTATGAACTGAAATTCGAACTTCAGTGGCGGGGCACGCACTGGCACTGAAGGGTAGCTCACGAGTCTATGGGAGCAGCGCGAGGGTCACTGTCGGAATCTTCTCGCCTTGTTGTCACCAGTCGTAATGTTCTATCGAAACCATGTGCAGACTGTGAAAGACATGCTCAATCGAATGACTGTCACAAAGAAAATAACCACTCACAAGATCTCTCCACGTCTCTTCTTCGTCGTTCTCCGTTTGCAGTTGATAGACTTGCATGAATCCTTTAAATCTACAGGACATCTCCTATCAGAGTGGTGAATCGCAGAACGAACGAATGGGAACCGACGTTAACCCTCCATCATCCGTAACATCCATGAACTCTAGTAGCTCTTCCTTGGTAGCTTCGTCGAACGGTGTGCCGTTCGTATCACGCGCCCACGCGTCCAGTCCTTCGGGAGCGAGGTACGCGCCCTCTGGTGACTCGAGGAGCTCCCCCCTCTTCTGTGTCGGGGACGGCTTCGGCGTACAATACTTCGCAAAGATATGCTTCAAGCACGACTCTAGCTGCATCGCCTAAGGTCAACCCAACACGCTGCCCGCGCCAAGTATTCGCAACCACCCACCTGAACTGACACGGCCCCATCGTCGTCTAGCAGCTGCACACCCGCCTCGGGTGGATTCCGCCTGCCCTGCCTGGAGTCCGGCTCAGGCGTCTCAGGGCGCGGAGACTGGTTGCCGCTGCGGAGCTCCTCGATATCGCGGTGCATTTTATACATCGGCCTGGGCGGTGTGGCGCGCGCAATCCCGGGAGGTGTGAGAGCGACAGCGAATGAGCAGGAGCAAACGGCGGGCGCGACCCAGTACTCTCGCGCAGTGGCAAAAGACGCGACTGGCATAAACGAACGCCATTTTGCCCTTTTTTGGCATACATTGCAGCACGTGGTCGAGTCAATCGAGGTGCGAATCCGATGCATCCGGCCTCCAGACTCACTCGAGGCTATTGCTGAGCTTGATCCTCGACGTCCACCACTCTACTCTGTACGACTTCATACGACGATTTTGATCATGGCGGCAAGATCGGAGCCGCTTTCTATCGAACTGCTGCTGCAGAAACAGCGCGAGGAAAAGGAGGCTGCTGCGAAGGTGGGTCGTTGTTTCAATCAAGCTGTTGTTACCTATACTAATCACCCGTGTTGCGTAGCCTAGGTTCCTTACTAAAGAGCAACGCGCCCAACTGGCTATTCAGAAACGTGCGCAGGAGATTAAGGAGCAAAAGGACAAGGATGAACGCTCAAAGAGGGATCGTGAGGCTTTGGAGCGGGATGCGGAGGAATTCAGGCAGAAGGAACGAGAGCGAGATCGCTCGTCAAGGTATGGTGGTGGTGGTGGCGGGCGCAGTACGTCTACAACCTTCCTTTTGCTACGCCTTTGGCTCACGAACGTGGATCTAGATGACGACCGTTACGACAGGGACAGGGACAGAGGGTATGGCAGGCGTGACCGCGACAGACGACAGGACGACCGTAGAGGGGGATCCTACCAAGGGGTACCTACAGGGCCAAGAGCAGAACGCGGCAAGCCACCTCCCTCAGGACCCGCTTCGTCATCGTCTACCCCTGCACCATCCTCTTCCATGCCGCCTCCACCAACACCTAATGGAACTACTCGCACCCCATCCATCACTGAAAGCTCCGAGCCGTACGTCCCGCCTATGACCAATAACGACCTCGACGCCATCCGTTCGCGCTATCTTGGCGTGGACAAGAAGAAGAAGCGGCCACGGAAGATCAACGACCGCAAGTTCGTCTTTGACTGGGATGAGCAGGACGACACCTATAATGCCGAGACGCCTGCAGCAATCGGCAGCCAGCGCCAGGGTGCTCAGGTGGGCTTTGGACGGGGGCACATCGCTGGAATGGACGACGCTGGAGGGGCGATTGTACCTGGACGCAAAGAGGGAGAAGCGATGGTTCTGGCGGATCCGTTAGAGAGGCGTCGGGCTGCCAAGACTGGTCTCGACGAGAGGCATTGGTCGGAGAAGCCATTGGAGGAAATGCGGGAACGAGACTGGCGTATCTTCCGCGAGGACTTCAGCATCGCCTCAAGGGGTCGGTTTACATATGCGTATTTACCCTTCAGTAAGTCGTCATGCTGATATCCCCTGTTTTCAGGTGGTCACATCCCGCACCCATTGCGGTCGTGGAGAGAGTCAACCATTCCATTGGAGATACTCGATGTCGTTGACAAGATTGGCTACAAAGAGCCCTCTCCCATTCAGCGGCAAGCCATCCCAATTGGTCTACAGAATCGAGACATCATTGGTATCGCGGAGACTGGTATGTACTCAATTTGTACGTCGCGGAGGATACTGCTGACTGACACGTGCTTGCAGGTTCCGGTAAGACGGCTGCCTTCGTCATTCCAATGTTGGCATTCATCTCCAAGCTCCCGCTGTTCACGGACGACAACAGACATCTTGGCCCTTATGCGCTCATCCTCGCACCCACGCGTGAGTTGGCGCAACAGATCGAATCCGAGACAAAGAAGTTCGCGGGTCCATTAGGATTCACTTGTGTGTCCATTGTCGGAGGCGTACGTATTCCAGTTGCGCACATTGTTACGTATTGCATATTGACTACGTGGACAGCGCTCGGTAGAAGAGCAACAATTCAACCTGCGTTCGGGTGCGGAGATCATCATCGCCACCCCAGGTCGTCTCAAAGACGTCATTGAACGACATGTTATCGTCCTCTCGCAATGTCGGTATATCGTCATGGACGAGGCCGACCGCATGGTGAACTTGGGTTTCGAGGCGGACCTCACTTTCATCCTGGACAAGTTGCCTTCGGATACGATGGAAGGCGAAGAGCAGGGTGAACAGATGGACGTCGACGGAGAGACAATGGTCAAGAGGGGACGGACGCGCGTCACGACGCTCTTCTCCGCTACGATGCCTCCGCCGGTTGAGCGCCTGACCAAGAAATATCTGAAAAAGCCCGCTATAATCACTATTGGTGAGGCTGGAAGGGCAGTCGACACCGTCGAGCAGAGAGTGGAGTTCGTCAGCGGTGACGAGAAGAAGAAGTACGTACTACTCCCATCAGCGACCACAGAGTCCGTGAATGACGGTCTCATTGCAGGCAGCGCATGTTGGAGATCTTCAATAGCAACGAGTTCGCACCACCAATCATTGTGTTCGTCAACCAGAAGAAGACGGCGGATATGGTCGCAAAGGATCTGCACCGAGGAGGAGTACGTAAGGAGAGTCTGTTTGGTACCTTTATGTGCTTACACGGTTTCTTCTGTAGTGGAGCGCCGCGACCTTGCACTCGGGCAAGAACCAGGAGCAACGAGAAGCTGCTCTGCAATCTCTGCGTACCGGCGATTCGGACATCCTCGTCGCCACCGATCTTGCTGGTCGTGGTATCGACGTGCAGGATGTCAGCTTGGTCATCAATTACCAGATGGCGAACACTATCGAAGCATATGTTCATCGTATCGGTATGTGCCTGGCGATAGTACTACTGGCATGTGTGCTGACATTAAACCCCAATCCGTTCAGGTCGTACTGGTCGTGCCGGGAAACTAGGGACGGCCATCACGTTCCTCACGAACGACGACGATGAAGTCATGTACGTGCTGGATCATCAATCTAGTATTCTATCGCCAAGCGCTGACGTTCTTTGACTTATACAGGTACGATCTCAGACAAGGCACGTTTCCTTTCAGTGATGTTCCCTCGAGAATTGGCCGATTGATGAATGCCTTTCCCTTTTTCATACCATGCAGAGATCTCCAAGAGTCCGGTGTCGAAGGTGCCCATCGAGCTAGCGAAACACGAGGCAGCCCAGCACAAGGTTTCGAAAGAAATGAAGAGGAAAAGAGATGCCGAGGACCAGGGTTGATGCCCGTTGGGTTTGGCGTTCGGCCATGCGGCATACGAGCTATACTTGGTGTGTCTTGTCGCATCAGCAGATCAGAAATTCATCTGCACTGCGGGATATGCACGTATGAATTCAGGTATTGGACGAACGTGCAAGCCCCTTGCTTGCCGTCACGAAGACAGGCAATGTATAATGCACCTTGTATACCAAAAACTACGGCATGTCCGACGAGCTGCCTTTCGCCGCGCCACCACCGAAGCGATCGAGGGGGTATGTCACTGCGGTGGTATGCTCAATATTTCCTTCACGGCTAGTCTGAGGTGAGGACCGACAAAACTCCCGCTACGCTAAGCCCCTCCACCTGCAGATCTCTCTCGCGCATCCCCTTGCTTGTCCCGTAGCCTCGTGGCCACCGATCGCTCACGCGCCGAAAGTCGCCGCAACTGCGTCACACGATCTCAGCCTCGGCATACACATCCTCAGGACGGCACGCAGGACATTCGGGCCGGACTAGCGAAGCCCGCGTGGGCGCAAGGAATTGGAGGCCGCCACCGTCAGCCACAAACGTCCCTTGCCGAGCATCCCACGCAGCTCCCAGCGGGTGAGGCCATCACCCCGTCATTTCAGAAGTACCTTGGGTGCAAGTGGCTTGGGATTTGCTATTCTGCTATCGTCCATATGACGAGATGGCGAGCCCAATCGAGTTCCTGCTCTGGTCCCACTTCCCCGGTATGTGCTGATACTTATATGGACTCGCCATCCGTGTCCGAGTCTGTCATCATTATCGTCCATCCGGTCCCGCCCTGTGGCATCTGGCCGTCCGCCCCCGGTGCCGGGCACGCAAGGAGGCTCGGCGTCGGCGGCCGAAGATTTCTTTCCTGACCCAGGAACGGCCGACGCTCAAACGCTCAACGCTTATGCCTCGGCTCAAGCCGACGATGGGTTCTGACCGATGCATGTCATTTCTCCTGTGTCCTCACCAACCCCAGCGTTGTGCAGCGCATGATACGCATTTTACGTGATGGTATCCACGCCGGGCTCACACAGAGAATGGAGAGGGGCGATCTGCGCAACTCAGGTGGACTGCGTCGAGCCCAAGTTTATCCCGAGCGCCGCGTGCGACGCCGTCGTATCGTTGTCGAGACAATCGATACTGCGGCATACTGATAGTGTGAGACCGTCCACGTATTGTGGGCTGCATTATTGTACCGGATGAGTGGAGTTTGTCAGCGCCGGCTCATACTCGGAATCTCAGATTTGAGAGTATGGCGCTGTGTATCCTTGTGGCATGCGTAATAAGTAAGTACAACGATGTTTGCTCGTCGCGCGATCATAATCCGACGGTTGGTCATGGCCCAGGCCAATTGTTCAGCATGTCGTCCGTGGCCCACCGCTCTTGCGCTTTTACCCTGTGCACGTTCCGTTCCGTACGCTCCGACTGGTGGGCCTTTTTGTGCCGTCGTGATCATATCGCCGACGCCAGGCCGAACGCGTAGTACCCGGGCGGTGGTCTCGATCCTTGAGCGTCGAGTATGTCACATACATGTTATTCTTGGAGGTCGGCGGCGCGCTCGCAGTAGTGCGGTGTTAGTGTGGCTGTCGGTGTATGTACCCTCAATAACGAGGAGCGCAGCCCTACACGCAGAGGACGTCGACAGCTAGCAGATGCAAAGCGTGCCCTGGGCCTATTGTCATGGCCATTCTGTACGTTGTCTTCCTGTTAGCTGCCGAACCAAAATGCAGGCGTTAGCGAACATGCTTCCAACAGGAGGCGGCCGCTTACTATCAGTACGTACCTTGCGCCGACACAGCTCTTTGCAGGTGTACGTACAGTAGTCCTGAGTAGCGTTTGTTCTATCCTTAGAACCGCGCCGGGCGTACCAGCGAAGCGGGGTACGTCATACATCAAGGACAGAGTTGCTGCAGTTGCGTACCCGCACGATCGAGGAAGTCGAATTCGGGAAGATGGTGATAGTAAAGTAAGAGGTAACGAGCGGGTTCTGTGCAGCGTAATGATTGCATAACCCGGCGCACAGGAACACCTGGCACAGATATCGCACAATGCGACGCATCTGCGCGTGCATGGCTTCATCTCCTTCCTCTTCTGTCTTCCTTTCGCGGCCGTCTCAAGTTCTCAACGAGAAGGGCGTGAGGTGGGGGTACGGCATCCGGATATCCACGCCGCAAGGAAGCGTCCCGCCCCCGCGTTCGAAGCTCAAGGAAGCTCTCGGGAGTGTAATCTGGATTCGGGAACTCCGGACTCCGAAGCCCGTACGAGGCATCCGAAACTGCCTCGGGTGACGGTTGCATACCGTTACTACCCGAGTTACTATCTGTCGGGACGTGAGTCTGACGTGAATGTGCACCCGACGGACCAGTCGACCGACCTTCGAAGCCCCCACCGACCTCGATACGACGTTCCGGTGTCCGAATCCGAGTCCAAGGTGAGAACGGCGGCTCGTGTACCGTGCGTGCGCACTCCGCGAGGATCAGAAGGTTCTTCGGATGCGGTAGGACGGACTGCTAGTACTTCTGTGACGCAGACGGTGGACAGTGTCTAGAATCGATATCGGCGTGGGCGGTGAGTGCTGGGAAGCAGGTTAACGTTATATGTATTCCGCGGCAAACATACCTGACTAGCCAACCGAGGGACGTGACAGACTGCTTTGATGTGAAGCACGAGTACACACTAAACGAGATCGAGACCTGTGAAGACTCCGGGTGCAAAAGAACTTGAAGGACGGTCAGAGAGGAGCATATAGACATGTTCCGATGCGCCTGGGATGCACAGGTGCATGATCATTGATGCTATAGGTTTGTTGAGTGCCCACCGATCATTAATTCTGTGACCCGTCTGTTGCATGAATGCTTGAGCTGCATGCTTGTCCCAGCTAGACGAAGGGATGGCCATGCCCGGTTGGGGTGGCATCACTGTGCATGGTGGAGTATGGTCCCGATTTGCAGACTGGAGCAGAAGGCCCTTCCAGGGCCACAGGGCCAACGCAGGACGAGACGTCCTGATCATGACGTGTCTAGGCAATAGAGCTTGAAGGAAGCAACGAAACACATGGAAGCCCAAGATGATCAACCCGTCGAGCGCGGAGGATGATCATGGCTACAACTTGCTGATTCACCAGTGCCACTCGCGGTGATACACTCAACTATCTCCAACGCGCCATATGTACTTACGTACAGTACAGCCCAGCGGTGGGGCATGTACTGTGCAGATCCGAAGAAGCTCGGTGGGAGGTCAAGGGAAGATCTTGGCCATGGACCAAGCATTCAGTGAGCCTGGTAGCGGCGTTGGGACATAAATCTATGGAGCAGAATATAGGCTCGGATCGCGCGGTGCCAAACGCCGCACAGCGCACAGTGCACGGCAACTGCGCGAATGCAGCGCTGCACCAGCACCTCCCGGTGTCTGTGGTTTCGAACAGTGAGCTTGGTGATTGGCCACACCGTAGTCGATAGCGACCCTCGAAGATCTAACCCGCAGGTAGGTGTAGGTAAGTAGCACCCCAGAGCGTGCATCAGGACGGATGATGATTGGATCAGAAGCCCATTCTGAACTCACGACGCTCGCGAACCTCGCGCTATCAGAGCGTCATGCCATTCATATGGCCAATGCCATCTTGTCATCATTCAATTTTGTCGGTGTCACGCACGGTCAGCGCTCGCAGTCCTGACAGTACTAGTGACTTACCTGCACCCAGCCACATGCAAGTTACATCCGAGGGCCTGGCTCAGTCCCTCGATTGGAAGAGTGCAAGCTTCGCAAGGCAGACTCCGGGTCTAGAGTCCGCGCACTAAATGCGTCTGGTTGGGCGGGTGTGGTGCTCAGCTCAGGTGACTCCCCCCGTGAAGTCGCCCTGCGGACGTTAACGTTTTCTGCAGCTTCGCTGGGGAGGCACAGACGGGCAGCGAAGCATGCTACAACGCTGGGAAGGGTTCGGAAGGGGCCACTCGCGCGCGGCTGATAGTGCCGCTACCCGCATGCGGTCGCTCGATGCACAAATGCGCCAACGCAGGCCTACGGCTGACTACGGTCGCTTGCGCGTGCGTAGAGAGAGGGAGGCGCAATGCTGCGTCTGTGCGTAGAGTAGGCAGAGCACTTCTCAGTGGTGTGTGGTCTGTGACGTCCCCGCTACGCTGTAGGTGGGTCAATCGCCGTTGGACGTCAGTATCTGCGCGTTTATGTTCATTGCAGGTACTTCGCGATCGGACGTTTGAGCGACTTTCGCTGCCCCTGAGCCCTATGCACAGTGTCTGACTGTATGCAGCTGAAGGGGTGCTGGAGGAGGAAGCTAGGGACAACCTCAAGGCGTAGGTAGACACCTGCTATTGCTGGTACTCGTCGCCGCTCGCGAACGAGACTAGTAGTAGCAGTACTCACACATAACTCAGACACGCTAAATCCATGGGCCACCGCCGAAGGGCGGCTGCGCCGCGAACGAAGGTGGGTGATTGAGCGTAACAATAAGGGCTACTTACGGCGTCCGATCCTCGCTTTCCACAGTGCTTGACAAACAACGGCTGTGGGATTGCACCGTCACGTCTCAGCCTGTCTGGCGAGTTGCCATGGCCATCCACACGTCAGTATCCGTATGTGCAAGTAACCGCGCATGCCACGCATGTCAGCAAGACGTTTGCAAAGACTGGTCCACCGTATTGCACAATGCCGTGGGAGACGACAATCGAAACTGCGCATGACGCATGTATAGGGAACGCACATGCCCTATGTTGGAGTCGGA
The DNA here is from genome assembly GCA_022606135.1 of Fomes fomentarius. Classification (NCBI taxonomy): domain Eukaryota; kingdom Fungi; phylum Basidiomycota; class Agaricomycetes; order Polyporales; family Polyporaceae; genus Fomes; species Fomes fomentarius. The sequence continues at coordinate 2,284,971 of JABYQN010000001.1, forward strand.
CCTTGAGCTTGTTAGTGTTAATTTGAGAGCCTTACGGCATGCCCCGCTCCAAAGTACGAGCGTCCGCCATCGGCGCGCTCGCGTGTTGAAAATCAACCGACTGGGGCGGAGGCAAGAGTGTGGTTGCGGGGAAGCAGGGCGCTTTGGGGAGCGAATGGCAGCCGGGCTATGCATGCCGGTGTCTCAGCAAGTAAGGTTGAAATGGACAGGAAATGGTGGGTCAGACTTTGGCTGAGACAGCGGGCTGCCTCAGATATGTGCGCGCGCAACGTCATTGTCACGGAGTGGCAAGTGGGCCGTTGGTCGAAAGAGTGAAAGTTGGCGGAGGGCCGCACAAGCTCCGCCGCCGCCGGACGGACGTCCTTGGAAGAGCGTAAGCGATCTGCGTGAACAGGGTGCGGTCGAAAACAGGTCGTGCGAATAGAGCAAATGCTGACAGGATGGCAGACGGAGAGTGCGCATGCTCGTCGTGCGAGTGGACGAGGATGTGCGTAGGTGGGAACCGTGGACGAATCGGGCTCGAGGGAGATCGGTGTGGTCTCACGATGTGCTCAAGAGAGATTGTGTTCTGAAAGGCAGGACTGCTATGGGGCGGCGGTTGTAGGGTCGAGATGAGAAGTGGACATGGATCTGAGAAGGTTTGCTCGGGTAGCTAGCGCGCGCTAGGTGCTTGGCGAGAAATGCTTGGAGAAGCGGAGACTGTGTTGACACAACAACGTCGAAAGAAGTACGACCGCAGTGTATGGGTAGCACACTGCCAAGACTACTGCGGCGGGGTGTTCATTACCGGAGTGTGGCTAAGGTGGCATAATGCTGAGAAGAAGACAGGGCTGGCCCAGATGCACAACGTTGTGGCGGGTGCTTGGGCACGGCTGGATGAGTGGATAGACGGAGAGGATTGGACGATAGTCCGAGCAAGAAGCCGATTGGCGGGAGACTCGGCAGGAAATGAGACTGAGTGAAAATAAAATGTTTAGCCAATGCTGAGAGCATGCTTTGAACAGCAGTTGCCGGAGCCGCTGCGCGCAGATCAAATGGCGATTTCTGGAGCAGATGAGGGGCAGGAGACCAAGCAGAGACAAGAGGATGCTCCAATGGTGTGAGCAACACCGATAAAACAAGAAAAGAGGGAACAGACGCGTGACCGTGGCGGCTGCCGATGCCGAGGGCCCAGCTGGGAGGTGACAGATGGCATGGCCAGATACGATGACGTCTTCTGTGCTCCCCCTCTCGGTCGGCGCATGTCGGGTCCCCGGCGAGGCTGGCACGGACGAGCTCAGTACTGGTGAGCAGAGTGGAAAGAGACGGAATGGGTCACGGCCGGGGCGTCGGGGCGCGGACGGAGGGTAGTGGAGCGGGGACGAAACCGGCATGGAGCTGGGAGGAAAGGAACCGGACCGGGAGATCTGAGATGGAGGCCGAATGATGCGCGCCGCATAACAAGTGGGACTGCCCCGTCGCTGCGTTGGGTCCTTAGCCTAATCCACCCTTGGTCAGACCGGTCAACGATTGCTCGCATCTCTCGTCTTTCCTCCGACCACCACCATCCCCGTTCCCTCTCGGCTGCTCTCCACCTCTCTTCCCTCACCATGCTCTCCGCAAAGCCCTTGCAGTCTCTCGAGCTCGCCATCCCCACCTCCCATCCTTCTTCCAGACACTCCCTACACACGCTATCCCCACAGCCAGACTCCACCTCCCCATCTACCCTCGCACCCCCGTCCCCTGCCATCGCAATCCAGTCGCCATCTCCCAGACCTTCTCCTAACCCAGACAGCGTCGTTTTTCCTCCCGTTCCCATTCCCGCTGCTTCTCAACCCACCACACAATTCAAGGAGCAGGTCCGTATCGCTTGTGATACCTTTCCCAGTCTTCCTTCCACTCGGCTAGCTCCCTTATTTTTATCTTCCTCCCTCCCTTTACGTTCTGACCTTTTGCTCATCCATCTGTCCTCTCCCTCCACTTCATGCAGGCTCCCGTCCCCTCGAGACGTCCCTCCCGCTTTCTATCCAGCTCCTTCGCTCGCCGGAAATCAAGATCACCGTCCCCGCACGGTTTGCCCATCCCCATCAGTCCATCCTCCGAGCATCCCGAGCAGTCACAGCAGCCGCCGTCTTCGACGCGCTCCCTCTTCGGGTCCAGGAAGGCGAGTACTCCTCTCCCTTCTTCAACCGTCAGCCCAGCCAGCTCCCCGTCACGCGCATCACCCGAACGCGATTTGTCACCATCATCAGCTACCATTCCTCCACCAACTCCCGCGACACCAGTCCCGCCTACTCCCAAGACCGCCAAGCATACTCATGGTGCATTGCATGACTTGAAACGCTTTCTCAACAATCATATACCCCACTCACATCACGGCTCTCCCAATGGCTCTTCTGTTGTAACTCCAGCGCACCTTAGTGTTGCCGATTTGCGGCAGGAAACGTTCGACGCAACCTCCCCTGCTACTCCTTCATCCTTGGGTCCTGGCTCTCCTTCCGTTGCAACGTCGGCGAATGCATCATCCGACCTGCTTACAATCGTTGGCGAGGTAAAGCACAAGGAGGGTCGACTATCTGCGTTATTGCGCGGTCATCACCCTAACAAGGATAAGGCGAGGGACGAAGTCAACGGCTCAGTCAACAGCTCTACCAACGGGCACGTTGCGAAGACCCCGTCTCCCGGTGGTGCATCCGCCAAGAGCCAGGGAAGTTCGGGTTCTCCACCGCAATCTCTTAACTCGCAGAGCAGTAAGGCCAGTAATCCCCAGTCTGTTGCTGCTAGCTCGACGGTGTCGACAAAAGCTGGTAAGGACCGGCGGAAACGACAACAGTCGATTTCCGGTGTTGCCCCGTACGTTCCGCAGTCATTATCGCAGGCCACCCAGGTGCAGATGTCGAAGAAGTACGGGAAGTGGGGTCGTGTACTTGGTTCGGGTGCGGGAGGTACGGTACGTCTTATAAAGGCGTCGACCAAGAATGGAGGCACGACTTTCGCCGTGAAGGAGTTCAGGCAGAAGCGCCAGGGCGAGTCGGAGCGCGAGTATCAGAAGAAGGTCACGGCGGAGTTCTGCGTTGGTAGTACGCTCAAGCACCCGAACATCATTGAGACAGTCGACATCGTCACTGATCATGGGCATTACTACGAGGTACGCTGTTGCGTATATTCGCGTATAGCGCCCCAAATAGGAAGAACAGCTAATCGTGTGTTCTATCCCATTGCCCCCACTGCCTCATAGGTCATGGAGTATGCTCCCTACGACCTTTTCAGCGTGGTGATGTCTGGAAACATGACTCGTCCGGAGATCTACTGCGTTTTCCGCCAAATATGTGATGGAGTCGAGTACCTCCACTCGCTCGGTCTCGCACACCGCGACCTGAAGCTCGACAACTGCGTCATGACGAGAGACAATGTCGTCAAGCTGATCGACTTCGGTACCGCCACCGTCTTCCATTATCCTGGCAAGAAGACGACCATGGCCACAGGTGTCGTGGGTAGCGACCCATACCTCGCGCCTGAGGTGCTCTCGCAGGATAGCTACGACCCTCGCAAGACGGACGTTTGGAGCGTCGCCATCATCTTCATGTGCATGGTCCTGCGTCGTTTCCCTTGGAAGATTCCTGATCCCAAGAGCGACCCGAGCTTCCGCGCGTTCGTGAATGCGCATCCGGATCTGTCGGCCAAACCATCACCAAAGCAGCTGGAGGCGAGGAAGCAGGAGCAGGAGCAGGAAGAGCCCAAGGAGAACAAGTCTGCGAGGGAGCCCGGGCGTCAGAGCTCTGATTTGTCGACCACCCAGTCCTATGCGACGTCCACAGCCAACGAGGAGAGCTCCGGTGCCCCGTCCCTCTTCACTGACTCAGAGCGGAAGTCTATCGCGGAGTCATCTAGTAGCGATAGCACCGAGCTCACAGCGCCCTCGATCAACTCGAATCTTCAACCGGATGACCACAGCGATTACGAGCGTGCTTTTCGCTCGAAACGCGCTCGCGCCGCCCTCCAGGCCGGTGTCATCTCCCAGTCGACGCAGACGCTTCCCGCGTTGTTCAGCGAAATGGAGCCCATTGTCCACGTTGATAGCCCCCAGGATATGGATCCTTCCGTGCTCACATATCCCCGCCCAGGATCGTCGACGGAATCGTTGCCTGTCTCCCCTAGCTTGGGTCCTGCTGAGCTTGTCAAGCGTCCACATCCGTCGACGGTGCGCTCGAACAGTGCGCATCCTCTTTTATCCCCTATCGAGATCAAGAAGCCTTCGACTCAGCCAGTGACGGAGGTCGACGAGCTTTCGAGCAGTCCTATCAAGACTCGCGACTTCATCACGGAGAATAACGTGAAGGGGCTAGAGACGATGGAGGCTGTTCGGGATCGAGTCATAGCAACAGAGAAGACCGCGAGCTCGAAGGATGAAACGAAGGCGAGTACCTTGTCCTCTGCGCCCACTCCAGCATCCTCGCGCCCCAAGGCCGAGCAGAAGGACTCCCAATCCACCGTGCGCCGTCCTCGTCCTCGCACAAATAGTGTGACGTCCGTTGCGACGTTCTCGACCGGCGGTGCCGAGTCCATCTTCCGTTTACTTCCACGCGAGTCGCGTCCGGCCATTCGACGCATGCTCTTCGTCGAGCCGTCCGCGCGCTGCACGCTCACGGATTTGCTCAAGGGCAAGGGCAAGTCAAACGACCTGCTCTGCGGCTGCAACTCGCACGATAAGGATAGCCCGCGTTGCCAGGACCATTGTTGCTCACCTGAAGAGGAGGATGAGGGTGACGAGTGGCTGAAGAGCATCATGCCATGCTCACAGGCGCAGCTTTCGCCGCCGCCGCACTCGCACATCAAGGTCACCGTCGACGAGAAACATCACAAGAGGCGATTCTTCTAGTCGCCACACGGCTGAAGCTTATAGCTGCTGCATCGTTGTCGCTTGGGTTAGATTCGAGTCCGGGTCGCGACCAGGCTGGGCGAGGTTATTTTGATTCTTCGCACTGGCGGTCGCTACGCTGACGTCGTCGACGCCCTGTCCCGCTCTCATGCTCTGCGCTCCTCATTTATTCACGCACTCGCCCAGGCACCATCCGTACCTCCATCTGACTCTATGCATTCACGTGGCCAGCCCCATCTCTCATTGTGAACCGTCCATCGTCCGCGCACCCCCGTGGCGTTCCACCTTCACTTGCATCTTTTGTTTTCGTCCTTCCGTTTTGCTCTATATATCTATTATTCTTCCCGCACGCCTAATCTGCGCGCCTCCTATTACTTTACCTATGTGTATAGACAGACGATGACCATCCCTCTTGCTCTATCTACATACATACCTTCGCTTTCTCCCCATTTAGCGCTTTGCCGTTGCCCTCGCATTCCTACGCCCGAACCACTGTACACGGGACAGGTGCACCGAACATCTCTGCCTCTGCCTCCTCGCATTCGTGGGCTACCTGCATCCGCATCCTGGCTTGGTCGTCCTACCCTCCGCCCTTCCTTCACCATCTTCCTTATGCCGCACCCGCACATCATCACTTGCACCCACCATCATTCCCCTCCTTATACCTCATCCCATACCTCGGCCTCGCCACTCTCTGACCCGGGGCCCACGCTCGGGTGGCACTCCCTCCACGAGCCCGAACGATACGAAAGACAGAGAACACAAAAGAACCGAAATCTTCGCTTGTACACGTTATGATACTACTTAGAAAGAGCGGTCGTGTAATTGTACGCGTACATCTCACAGCAATACATCGTGCACTCCGTATGTCGTGTCGTGCTTGCTTCCTCTCAGGGTTTGTCGACGTACTCAGTATCAAGTGCTCAGATTTGGAAACGAGGGTTCGGATTTACTGTGCTGATATGTTGCAGGCGCCAGCCCGAATGCATGCTGGAATATCTATGTCATCGAGACACATGGTCATCTTTAGTCTAAATCTTCATATTCGTCCCTAGCATGGTGGTGGACTTTGCCGATGAGGAGGTGTAGCGGTGCTAAGAGTAAATTCTAGCGCGGCACCAACACCGCGGGGATTGACGGTAACTGAACGGCGAGGCGTGTCCCCAACAGCAACTTCCGTACGATGAACCGTTCCAGATTCAGATTCCTATCCGATTCATGAAAGAGAATCAAATAAAATATCATGAGGGCTGATACAAAGTGAATAGAGACGGAGGGGCTCGATGGGAAGGACATGAGGCCCAATTACCGTCAGAGTTCTTCGCGGGGCTTCTTCGCCCGTCCCTTCGCCCTTCCCTTGCCACTGCCCGCCGCCACTGCCGCTTCTGCTGCCTCTTCGTCGTCGTCTGATGCATCTGAGCGGGGGTTGCTTCTCGAATCAGAGTTCGCCTTCTCCCCCTTGCGTCGCAGATTGCGCCCCGCAGCGCGCAGGATCTCGGCCAGCCGTTCCTCATAGTCGGCAAAGTCGTCACCAAGAAGCACCGGCTCGCCCGCACCCTCACCCTCGCCCTCGCCCTCGGTGTCGTCGTAAAACTCGCCTGCATCCTCAAGCGCAAGGTCGTCCACGTCGATATCCACAAACTCAACGACAAAATCGCCCTCGCCGTCCGGCAGGCGTTCGACAAACAGGTGCGAGTCTCCCTCTGCGCCGCCCTCCTGGCGCGCGAGAATGCGCTCGAGCGCCTTACGAAGGATGTCGGAGTGCGCGACCATCTTCAGATCTTCCTTGCTCTTTGGTGAAGCCTCGGCGGGAGGGGGCGGAGCGAGCACCTTCTTCTGTGCCCGGGCGCGCTTGATAGGCTGCGCGGCTTCTGGGAGCTCACGGTCGACTCGATCGTACTCTTCGGGGCCAACGACCTCGCGGCAGCGGATGAAGTCCTCCTCGGCGTCGATGCGCGACTTGAAGCCCGGCTCGCCGCAGAGGCGGGGCGTGGCGATGTGCAGGACATAGTGGCACGTCTGGGTCTCCTTGACGAAGAGGATCGTGTCGGTCATGGTCATCGAGCAGTGGAACTGTAGGTGGATGACAAGGGTAGGAGCGGAAGCGGAGCCGAATGAAGCGGGTGAATATCGTAGGAAGACGGTCAGAGAGGAAGGGGACTTGCCTGGATCTCGACCTCACGCTTCCTGCCCATTTTGTCGCAATACGTACCTTCTCCCCACCGCTGAACGAGGTAGCGCGATCCGGCTCCTCGGGCCAACTCGAGGTTAGCGGCGGCGGCGACTTCAGCGGGGGTCAGCTCGGCTCCGGCTTCGAGTGTCGGAGGAGCCCGCCCGAGCATGTATGCTTCCCACTAAGAGGCACAGAACGATGTCAATTTAGAGAACGGTGCAGCATGGGTAGAGAGTCACGCGGGGTGCACGTACTTCCGGATCCTCTTCTGGCTTGTACTCGCCTGTTATCGACCACGTTCCCGATTAGCAAAGGCGACGGCACGGCAAGAGAAGTGTGTGTCACCTGTGCTGGGGATTTGCTGGTGGTGCAACTCGTGAAATTGACGGACATGGGAATTATGGCAGTACGAGTATGTGAACCACCCTTGGCGGTGCTGTAACCGGGATGTCGGCGGAGAGAGTGCATTGATTTGTAGCCAAGACTTACGTAGAGACATGTGCCGGATAAAGGCTGGAGAAGAGCCCAGCTGTGTACAGGGGTGGCGACTTCGGTCGGGGCTTCCTCGACCGGGGGGGTTTCCTTAGGTGGTGGAGGGATGAGACAAAGATACGAGGACTTGGGACCGAGTTTCATCTGTTGGAGGGTGTATTTTGCATCCTGGGCCAAGGCTGGCTGCGCAGAAGGAAGCCATGAGCTTACGGAGGACACACGGCAATAGATACGGTGTACAGACATCAGGCAGGGCATCGTCTGAGCTCTCTATGCCCTTCAGTGGGTTGGCGGGCCACGGAGAGCCTTGCCACGGCTGGTCGAGGAATTCTGCCTCTCCTCCACGGAGACCGTCCACGAGCCATCGCTGGGCGGTTTGATTGAGAAGGGGGAGACCGTTAAGGAAGGAGACGCGATATTTGGGGAACGCGTAGGGGTCCTCTGGGACGCGCGAGTGGTGGAGACGTGCGGCGACGAGGGCAACGAGGGAGAGCGGGACGGCGAGGGCGAGCATGAAGGCCTGTGGAGGCGAGTGAGGGTTGCAGAGGATGTGGTAGAATGCCAGTGAGGATGGGTACACGTCGCGCGGGTGATTGATTAGACGCCTTGTAGACGCGCGGAGGCGGGGATTAGGGCGGAGGCGTTGGTTGTGTTTCCGCGATGGTGCGAGTGGTGGGCGTCCATGGCTGTGTGCGTCTGGACGACATTGTCGGTGTTCAGGTACGCATCATCGATAGAAATGTGCTGTCTGCGAAAGCTGATGCAGATGCGGCTGAGCCGATCGGCTGCTCTCCTGCCACTGTCCAGTGTCCTCACAAGCTCTGCATGTGAGCCGGCGTTATCTGATTTTTGGCTGAATACTCTCATCAACGCAATTCACATGTATGGCTCGGCCCCTATTATACTATTACCTCCCGCCTCGAGCTCGAGCTCGCCCATTCCCCGCCGCTGTTGCTGCCCCAGTGACTGGGGCTCCCGGGGATGTGGACAGAGTCGGAGCTGGCCGGGCGAGATGGGCGCAAGGCGGGGGCGAGAGGGCAGGCAGACCTCCCTTTTCAATATTCTCGCTGTGAGACGTAAATTACGTACGACAGAGAATTCGAGCATGATGGTTCTTCTGGATATTGGAAGAGATATTATCAAGCCCTGTTTTGGGCGTCCTATGCGCGAGAATTCCTCCAGCCATTTCCTCGTTATAACGAGCCCTTGTCGCGTTTTCCTTCTTCCCTTCATCCGGCCTCTTCTCCCTCCCCCGCCCTACCCCTGTCTCCCATGTCTGCCTCGCCAGAGCCCAGGGCTGCCAGCGAGGAGAAAGACGAGATCGAGGACACCACCGGCGAGCCTGAGCAAGGTTAGTCAACTGCCGTCCACCTCTCTTGCACCGCGCGCACCTAGCTTCTCCGCAAGCGCCGTACTGACCTAGTCCTTGATCTTGCGATCTCAGGTTCCGCCGCCGCCGCCAACCCTCCCAAGCGCAAGCGCGGCCGTCCTCCAGGCAGTAAGAACAAGAAGACTCTTGCCGCAGAGGCTGCTGCTGCTGTTGCTGGCCCGTCCGAAGTTACAAAGAGACCGAGGGGCAGACCAAAGAAGGTGGGTCCGTTTGTCCGAACCAGCGTACGTTTCCTCTTCCTAATCTTTGTCCGCTAACATCCCAGAGGAAGCCGGAAGACGACGAGAAGGCCGACGGTGGTGGAGAACCCTCAGAGCCACCGCCCAAGAGGAAGAGAGGCCGCCCTCGCAAGAATCCTCTTCCGGAGCCCATCGGAGGCGACGAGGGCGAAGCGAGTACGGCACCAGAATCAAACCCGCCAAAGAAAAAGCGGGGTCGACCCCGGAAGAACTCGAGTTGAACGCCGTTACCATACGCCTACGGTCCGCGACCATCCTCCCACTGAATATGCACCTCCGCCCCCGCCACGCGCGGGCCACCGTTACCCTTCCCAAGCCCCGTCTTCTTGTACTATATATTTATCACCGCCCTTCATGAACATCGTACACTCTTGCTTATGGCCGCCCGCTTTCCTACTGCCTCACCTACCGTCCCAACTAGTGTCTGAACTCATATGCTACGACTATACTTTTACTGTTCTCTTTGTCTCTCATGCTTTCCCACTCCCACACCGCAGCTTCCGAGCAATACATCACCCTTCCCCCGTGGCGAACAAGGCATATTCGCAAGGACTCGGAGAGCTTACTGGCCCTGCACCTTCCGCAAAGCCACCGTACCGTGGGGCACAGGCTGCCAACCAACTCTGCTCCCGCCGCCGAGAGTGCACCCTTCCCCTTGACCCGAGGGTGGGTCGGCCCGTGCTGCCTGGGAGTGCATGCCTTCTGCGCGATATGCGTGATATGACAGCCGCATGAAATTTCCGGAATCCCACAAAATGTCCAACCAGAAAGCCGGTCCCATGTGGATGCCAGTTAGACAGCCGAGGGCGGAAGATCGCCATCGAGCCGTGCCAGGACCACACTTTCCCGCGAGCGTGACTATTACGACATTTAATTATACGCGGCCCACGCTCCTGGCCCGGAAATGCGAGCGATCTAATAGTTCGACACGGTTGGCTGTTGGTCATCTATATAATACATGCCTCACGTCCGGTTACACAGCCGACGCAACAGCGTGACACATGTGATGCCCACCGCGCCTACAGCCACCCCTGCGCTCAGCCAGGCAGCGATCCCGAGCGTGTGTGACTGCTGTTGGTATTTGCGTTGGGCTGCCGAGTAGCTGATGTCCGGCCGGAAGGTGACCATGGTGTACAGTGGGAGCCATCCGCTCGGGGAGTTCACGAAGGTTGTATTGGCGAGCGGCTTTTCCACGTCTTTCGTGGTAACGTGCTTCCAGTTCAGAGAGTAGAGGAGGTTATCCAGAGCCTTACGAAAACGGTAGCCGGGCGTGGTGACCGAATGGCGCATCTCCACGCTAGAACATTAATTTTCCAGCCGGGCTGCGTCAGAACGCGGCGACGCTAGAACAAATGTCACCCACTAATTCGCCATAGCCAAGTCACATGCGGCGACCAGGTCCTCGTGGCGGCTCTCTGAATACGAGCGCAAGGCACCGGCCAGCCGGAGGTCTTCCTTCCCCTCCGGGACCTGAGAGGTTGGGACCACCCGTGCGTCGCGAAGAAGAATATCTAGGACCCGGACATCTTCTAGCCCACAGTTAAGACCCTGGCCGTAGAATGGAACCATCGCATGGGCGGAGTCCCCGAGAATGACCACGCGATCCTTGTAATGATACGGCTTCGCCTGGTGGTTGCCAGGGCGGGGAGAAGGGTTTATGGGGGGGGGGGATAAAAGTTCATCATGTATGTTGATTGTCTTTTATTGCCGCACGAAACACAACGGAAAGACCCGCACCTTGATTGACATAAGCGCACTGCGGGGGTTCCGATGGAAGTCGCTGAGCAGCGCCTCCTCGCCAATGAGGGGCAGCGCGTCGGGAAAATTGGCGTGGAACCATCTGACAATGGACTCGTCAGAGTCGAGGCGTTCGAATTCCGTGGTGGGCGCAAAGAGTGTGCAGGTGAACGTCTTGTCCTACACGCGCATTCCGTGAGTCCGCCATGGGGCATGGAAGGAGAAGGAGGGACACGCGACTGAACCTTATTGGGTAGTGCAATAAGCATGAAGGTGTGCCGGGGCCATATGTGCAGGTGGTTCGGATCTAGCAAAAAGGTAGGATCGCCTCCAGATTCCTTTGGCGGACCCGCAGGCATCTTGAGCTCGAGATATTCGTGCGGGATATATTCCTGCTGGTAGTCCATCCTGTGGGAGCCGGGAAAAATTTGTGTTTCGTCAGCATGGCCAGAAGAAGCTCGAGGGAAGGCTGAGAACATAGAGGGGTCGATAGGATAGACGCACCGGACAACTCTCGTCAGCTGACGTCGTACGATCGAGTAACTCCCATCCGCGCCGATACAAAGATCGAAGAACACGTTTACGTCCTTTTCACCCTCGATATCGTGCACCGTCATATTCTTGTGGTCGAAGTCCACGGCGATGACCTTGTGTTGGAAGAACACTCGGATTTCCGGGATACTCAGGGCCTCTCTCAGCAGATCCTCATTAAGGTATGCGCGGCCGATGGAGTTGATACACTGTTCCCATGTGGGGGGTATCGACGGACACGGCGGCGGACGGCGTCGGCACGGGTGAATTTTGCAACAAAGCTTGCGAAGTGGTGGGAGAGCTCACCTGCCCGTCCCGGTCGTACGGCTGACTCTGTTGGCGACCTTGCGCGTCGTGGATCATTCTGCCACGCATGGGAATGACAGTACTCAAAAAGCGATCCGCTGCCGCTGGATCTATCGCCTGTATTGCTGCAAGGCCGCGCGCGGATATGGCTAGATTAATAGAACGCTGCTGAGCGGCCGCCTTGGACGAAGGAAGGCGGATATCTTGGTGAATCCACACGTTCATTCAATAATGACTACCTGGAAAGACCCGAGGGCGCGCATACCTGGACGACCTTCGTATATATCTACCGACCAGCCCATCTTGGCAAGGGACATGGCAGCAAGGCAACCCACGGGCCCAGCCCCGACAACAACCGCCTTTCTCGGCAGATTGGAAGCGGCTGACGACATTATGAATGAAGTGCGAAGGGAACCGTGATTTGCTGGCAAGATTTGGGTGTGAGCGTTCGCGGATAATATACTGTCCCGTATGAATGAGGTTACCTTCGCAGATGTAATCGAGTTGCACAAGGCGCTGTGAATTAGGAAGATGGTACACAACAACCGCGGTCAACACGTCAATGCGCCGCTTGGCGAACTGAGCGATATGACCAATATTTGTCCGCCGCGCGTCAGCCAGATCGGTCTATCCTCGGCTTTCTCCATATGGGTCCACTCCTTCTCCACTGCGTCCAGACCATCAAGTTCCCAACTCGTTTTCTGCGTGTCCCTGGTGCTCTCGATTATCGCGCCGCTTCGTTGCGCGGAGTTCTAGTTCTTGACTGTGGTCATGGTGGTCAGATGGATGCAGAAGGTACCACGACTTCCGAGTCAAGCCGGCGTGGGCGCTTGTAGCTGTGGTGGAAGCTTGGGACGTTAGGTAAGTCATAGATAGTCCATTAACCCTTCATTCGTCGACATCCAGCGGCGGCGCTATTCCGGAACGAGAATCGCACGCGGTTGCGCCCATGGCATCTGTGCTGCTTCGGTACGGGACGTCGCGAAGGTTCGATGAGCATCCACTCCCAGGAACAAGCCACTGTCCTTGTTCCATGTCTGAAAGTCTCTTTCGACGACTACTTGTACGTTCCTGCACTAGACCCACATGATATCCTGAACCGGTTCGAACAACAGAATTCCTCACAGGAAACAAGAATAACCTACCTCATGTTTGACCCGTCTCCCACAATGCCCTCAGAATATGGGGCCCGATACTCACCAGTTGCCGCACTGGGACCGAGTACCGGTCAGAAGAGGGGGGGATTCGGATGTTGTACAGAAAGGTCAGGAGTGGAGTTGCCCTGGTTCCCGGCGCGCTCTGCACCTTGCCGGAGAACGGACTTCCTGTTGACTTCCTGAGCTTCCTGAGCGGCTGCAGTGGACGTGCCAATGTATCACTGGTGCGATAGACTACTGCAACAGGCATCTAGCATCCTTATTGTTGGCGTGTTGCAGCTTCAATCATCCGCATCGGTGGCTATTGCTTCAAAAGGCTAGCTCCAACGCGCTCAGTCATACAAGGTCCAACAGATTCTAGCGTGAATGATCACGGTGTATGTGCTCATTGACACACCATTTATTATGGGCTCAGGCCACCTGGGTGGGTGTCCGTCCTCAGATGTTCGTCGGGATCTTGGACGTGAAGCTGTGTCCCAAGCGACACAGCTCTCGCAATTGGACTGCGGTTTTGAATTGTGCCTTGGACTTGAGCCAGTAAGTAGTGACCGGTATGTGACCACTCTATGTTTTTGAGCGCATCAGCAACAGCGGCGCAGCCCGGGCGCCTTAAGGTACTATACTCACTAGATATGCGCTCTCAATCGGGGGACGAACCATATAACATACTGTGTAGGTAAACTAGCTTGGAACTAGTACTGTTGTGCGGGTAACTGAAACAATAAGGAGTTCTGCGGATGTGCGTAGTCGGGCTTGGGGGCTAAGAGTGACAGAAGTGGGATGCGTGACATCGGCATCGTTTCAACCATGTGACGACGGGGAGGACCACGCGCGCGTGACTGTGTTTCGGTGTTCTGGACCGCGCGTGCCGTTCGGCTGGCTGGTCTACGTGGGTGCGGGCACTGCGCTCACTGTCCTCGACGCTCATCATGTCTTCTAACGGTCCTACAGTCTTGACAAGAAGGCGGCCTTCTATTGACATTGTCGACGCAAAGGTCGCTGTCGACCTTGCCACCGCACAGACGTATTCGGAGAATGTCTTCCTTTTCGTGCCCAATCTTATCGGTCGGTCTATCTTCCACCACTCTTCCAGTTTGCTCATGAATTCCCATTTGCGTAGGTTACTCTCGTGTCATACTCGCAGCTCTGTCGCTGCACTACATGAACCATCATCCGAAGTACTGTACAGTGTTGTACGGTATCTCCTGTTTGTTGGACGCGGTCGATGGGCATGCCGCAAGATTGTTGGGTCAGGCCTCGAAGTTTGGAGCTGTGTTGGACATGGTCACTGACCGGTGAGTCTTACATGCTGTGCGACATTGCTACTTATCCAATTGTCGCTCTTTCAAGCTGCACAACGTCGTGCTTGCTGTGCTATCTCACCTCCGCATATCCCGAATATGCGCTCGCGTTCCAATTCCTCATTACACTTGACTTCAGCAGCCATTACATGCACATGAACAGGTACGTCGCGTAATCTCCGCTTAGCTTAGAGGGTACTCAACATGTCAATTAGTTCCCTTGTAACGGGATCCACCAGCCACAAACACGTCGATAGTGATGTCAGTCGCTTGCTACGACGCTACTATGACCCTGTGAGTACCAATTCAAAGATGTGAAGCATCAACTGACCCGTTCCCGCTCCAAGCGCACACTTTTTGTTGTTTGCGCCGGCAATGAGCTCTTCTATATGGCCCTCTACCTCATGAAGTGGGTGCACACGCCCCTCTCGGAGTCGTTCGGAATCACCGGAGCACTCGCAAGTTACACTTGGCCCCAACTCATGGCCTTGATATGTTTCCCAATCTGCGCGCTCAAAAACTTTGTCAACCTGGTACAGCTATGGAAGGCGTCGAAGATCCTGGTTGGTGTTGATTTGGCGGAGCGGGCGAAGGCAAGGGAGGAACAGTACCTGAACTCGAAGAAGGACCGGTAGTACTGGGTTCGCATCTCTATTCTCCAAATCGCTCTACACATATGGAAGCTCGCATAAACATTTCTATGAGACGCCGCACGCCGCCGTACCTAGTATATATTGACATTTTAATGTTACGAGCTTACCACTGGCGCCTTGTCCCGAATCATTATGCGTGTCATGGGCGTCTACAAAATCTATCACGCACGACCGCGTCGAGGGTGAGCCGCGTATCCCGACTCCTCCTCGCCTTTCCTTCTTCCCTGCTCGTGGTGGTCCACTAGTTTTTCTTTTTGGATGCGGTGTCATCTTCTTGCTCGAAGAACACGGTCGTTGGTGAAGACCTTGCCTAACTACCACCGTGCACAACTCTCGTCGACTCACGTACTCCGCTATCCTCGGAAAGACCGTTCTGCAGTCCCGTCCACCTCTCAGCTCTCGAGACGTGCTCTCTCGTCCGAAATACCTGTACAAGATACTTCGGAAGGATCTAGCGCAACACCTCCTCCACCGTCCGTGCCACCATCTGATGCTGCAGACACACCACCTTCGGAGGATGCGGAAGAGAAGCCCAAACGCCGGACGCGAGCCTCTACGAGCAAGGACGTTGGCTCAGTCCCACTGCCTGCTGGCTTGAACATCCTTTGGACCCCGGAAGACGATCTCAATGACGAAGCATTCTCCGCAGCGAGCACGACGCTCCCGCCGCCAGAAATATTTAAGGAGGCTTTACACAACCTGCACATCGCCCTGCACCCGCAGACGCAGCATCGTGCTACGTATTCGTCAGTCCGCGGATCTTTGGTTGAGCCTACGCTTTCCCTCTACTGTCCTATAGAAGGCGGCGACTATATCCTGGATGAGACCGTGAAGGAGATGGCACGCCACATAGGTGCGGACGTGGTAGTACTGGATGCGGTACACTTGGCCGCTGGTGAATGCGGCCATTTTGGCAAAGGTATGTTCTGTTCCACGATGCATTTGGATGCATGCAGCACAAGAATCGAGTTTGATGAACACATACTTGATATAGCTGCATCGGTACTACAGCTGCCCAATAACCCCTTACACTTCGCGTCCTCTCCTTCGCGCGACGCGGTCCGTCTAATACCGTCAAGAGACAATGAAGACGAAGATGACGAGCCATCTCAACCGTTCATGATGTCTCCGATGACCGTCCATGTCATGACGGCCATTCCGCGACGGTCCACGCGGCTTGAGACCCCAGCTAGGAGTACCCCAACAGCTCAGCTGAGGGGATTTTTTGACGACCTTATAAATGCCTCTGCCCGGCGACCGGCTGCCAGCGATACGGATGGGCCATCAGCAAGCCAGACAAGACGACCCCGCATCATCTACATCAAGGATTACTCTACCCTCGCGGCCTCTTCATCTATATGGTATCCATCGCTCCTCGCGGCCGTCCGACAACGCAGGCAGGGTGCGCTCTCGCGACCCACATCCCCAGTCCAAAATCCTACCGCAATTATTTTTGGCATTAGCCCGCCTTTCATGGTTTCGGAAGGGCACTCTCATGCCCCGGCACCGAGCCTTCAAGGGGTTAACCTCATGTCCAACCGTTCGACTGGGGCCAATGCTCCTCCTGCTGCAGCCTCGAGATCGCAGAACGAGTACGGGGAAGACGGCAACAGCGAGAAGGCACGGGAGAAGCGGATACAGCGCCGTCTCAAGCGGTGGGCACGAGGCAATTCAGAGGACCTCCCCCGCCTTTACTCGGCAGGCGAAGATAGCACTGAAGGTGATAGCCCCAAAGGACGACCTAATGTTGTCGTTCTAGGCCAAGATGGCTTCCCAGGCCTGCCACCGTTCCTGGGCTCTGTATTCTCTCGCGCACTCGCTGGTCGCAGTCATGGTTCCCCCGAATCAGATAACCGGCTGGGGTTCTTCCGGACTTCCCTCGTCTTCCCCACTATACGCTCCCTCCCCCAAGAACAACAGAGCCGCATGGCCAGACGACGGGAGATTAATGAGTTGGTGATGCGAATGGGCGTCGCAGCCGTGGGCGGTATACTGGACGAGTTAGAAGACATCCCGGACGCTGCCGACGAGTCTTCTGAGGGCGGCGAACACGACAAGACCCGATTACAGCTCTGGGAACACTGGGGACGCACGGTTGAAGTGTGGCCGAACGCACAACGCATCGCAGATAGAGCGGTAGGGAGCGTTATGGCTGCGAACCGGGCCTACCTTCCTTCCAATCGTTCACTCGACCCCACGCATGTCCCGTGGTCTGCGGTGTTCGACGCCTGGGCCGCCGATAGGTCCACACAGGACCTCTGGAAGACGTTGCTCTCCACCCCGCCGGCTGGAAAGCTTCCCCGCGAGAATGAGGAGGAGGAACGGGCCGATGTTGAAGACGAAGCGGACGTCGACGAAATTATCGAGAAACTCAGGCGGAACCCGGATCTAGATGAGCACGAGCAGCGGTTGTTGGGGTGCATCGTTGACACAGGTGATCTCCGGCGTTCATACGAGAACCTCGGGAAGATGCTGACCGCTACCCTTTTTTGCAGCGTCAATTACAACCACATTCAACCAGGTCCATCTGCCGCCGCACACCATCGACTCAATTCGGACCATGGTCTCTTTGCCTCTTCTGCATCCGAGCGCGTTCCAGCACGGCATCCTAAAGGAGCATAGCATGACTGGCTGCCTTCTGTTCGGTCCGCCAGGTACTGGAAAGACCCTGGTGGTTCGCGCGCTCGCTAAAGAGGCCGGCTGCAGGATGCTCGTCGTCTCACCCTCGGATATCATGGACATGGTGCGTGTTATGCATATCAGTTGCCTTTTCAGCTGAGTCACGCTGACTATCGTTCCCTTAGTACGTCGGTGAAGGCGAAAAGCTTGTTCGCGCTGTTTTCTCGCTTGCGCGCCGCTTGTCACCCTGCGTCGTGTTCATCGACGAGCTTGATGCCTTGTTTGGTGCTCGGCTGTCGAGAGAGTCTGGTAATTCCATCGCCCACCGTGGAGTAATTACCGAGTTCATGCAGGAAATGGATGGACTCAAATCTTCGAAGGAGAGCAACGTGATCGTCATCGGTGCGACAAACCGGCCATTTGATCTCGACGACGCGGTGCTTCGACGTCTGCCTCGCCGCCTCCTCGTGGACCTGCCAGGGGAGAAGGAGCGAGAAGGTACGTCCGTTGATTCCAATGCCGTTTAATCTGCCACAAACTCGCACTTCTCTCTCTATCTTTGTGCCTATCTGAATTTACGCTCATGCCAATTCCGACACGTTCCCGTAGAGATACTCAAGATCCTACTTCGCGACGAGGGTTTGGCGGACGACGTGGACCTCAAACAACTAGCCAAGAAAACGGAGAGCTTTTCTGGGTCCGACCTGAAGCGTGAGTGTCATGTCTTTGTCCTGATCGTCCCCTGGACGGGGTTCAAATTGTCTCCGATATACTAACAGAGGTTCCAATTAGATCTGTGTGTCAGCGCGGCGCTGGATGCGGTGAAGGAGCGGGTAACAGTACCATGGCGGCAACACAAACAGGCGGCCTCATCAACAATCCAGACCGAGGTTAAATCTATCAAAGACGCTCCAACCGACCAATCTTCGTCCGAGCCGGCTCAACCGCAGAGTTCCTTCGCGGAGGTGATAGATGCGACTGCGCAACCTCAGGCGCAACCGGCGTTGGAGTCAGCGAGCTCTGACTCCTCAGCAGCCGCAGAGGATAAGGGCAAGGCAGAGGCCGAGGTGCCCCATGTCCGCTCATTGGCATGGCGCAACTTCGAGCAGGCGTTGAAGGAGATCACCCCGTCTGCGTCGGAAGCCCTGGGCAGCCTTGCTGAGCTGCGCAAGTGGAATGACGAATTCGGAGAGGGGCGCAAGGCGAAGAAACGGCAGGTGTGGGGAAAGGACCGCTTCGGTTTCACCGTTCCTCCGCCCGAGGTCGCCTCGCCGTCCGACGGGAAAACAGAGCCCGGTGTGGCGACATCTGCGAACTCTAGTCAAGGTAGTAGCATATCCGAGACAACAGCGTCGAACTAATGTACTAGAGGGGACACATTCTCGAGAGATATACGTAGATACGATATAATAGAGGGGGTTATACAGGGGGAATTTGCGATCCGCTTTGTGCCGTCATGTCAGCGAGAGAACCATGAGGCTATCGCTGGGACCGCCCTCAGAGTGGGTCAGCGGTGAGACGACTTCCGCTTCTGCGTTCGGGGAGGCGCGTCCTCATCCCCATCCTCATCATCATCCACGCTGTCCTTGCGTGTCGCCTTCTTCTTGCCTTTGCCCTTCCCGTTGGGCTCTTTCTTGATTTGTTGGCTCTGAGAAGGATCCGGCTCCCCGTCTGCGTCGTCTTCGCCATCCTCGTCGTCCTCTTGTTCCTCGGTCGACTTCCTGCGCACCCGTCGTCGGCCTTCCTGGCCCTCTTTGAACGCTGCCTCCCCGACGGGACGAAGTTTGCTCAGATTGTTGCCGGATGTCCAGTCCTCCTTGCATGCAGGACAGGCATGGTTCCTCCTGCGGTAGTTGTTGAAGCAGTGGTTATGCAGACGAGTCTTACATTGGGGTGTATAGCATGCTATGCCGCGCGTCACGATCTACAAGACACATCGCTGGCCGTGAGTGCCCTCAATCTAAGTTCAGCGCAGAACGCACGTAACTGACCTCCATGCATATGGTGCATTCGATGATCTCACCCTCGTATGTCTGCCGGAGGTAGGACTGGAGCTCCAGGATCGTGCGTGTTGAGAGGGAGTAGCGGCCGCGTCTGGCGAGCAGCGTGGGTCAGGGGTGCGCTATGAGTAGCCTGACGGATCAATGAACACCACACCTGCTCTTCACCAACCACCCTTTGGCCACAAAGCTGTTGAGCGTGGCCTCCGCTTGCGATTTTGTCATGCTAGACTGGAGAGAGTTGACCTCGCGAAGAGCTGCGAGGGACGACACACAGAACGACTCGTTCGGCGCGAGCATTATCTGCTCAATCTACAACGTCATCTCAGATTGGGGACGTATAGCACGAGCGGTATCACGAGAGACGTACCACAGCTTTGAAGTATGTGATCTCGAGGGCAGAGTACTCGGTGGCCATCTGAGCGATCTCGTCTCCCTTACGGTTCACCTGGGTCGGGCGACCAGCCAGTCAGACGTCGAGCGTGGCAGATTATAAATGCGGCGAAGACGTACGACGGCGTACATTTCCGTCCCGTTAATCTCATCGTGTAGTCGCGAAAATTCAAGATCCAGAGGGTTGAGCGCGTCATTGATTTTCGTGACGAACGAGTCCCACGATGCCCGGTCTTCACGATAGTCGATATTCAGAGTGTCGTTCGCGGCTATGGACGTGTCGTAACGGGCGGAAAGGTTGAGCAGACAACGACAAACACGGTGGCTGAGGCACACCTTTGACCGCGTCTATGCATTTCTCCCAAATTTTGGCCGCGAGTTTTTGCGAGAGTATTCGTCGGGAAAGGATGGCCTGGAGAAAGAGGCGTTGCACATCGTTTGAGTGAACAGGCATTATTGTGATTCGATGAGTGGTCAGGAGCAAGACGCGTCAAATGTATAATAGCGCGTCGCGACGCGTTCGTGCAAAGCAGTTTCCCACGGTCACACTTAGCAGCTTGCAAGATGTCATGCATTAATTCTAGCATGGACTAAGTCCAAGCCTGAAACAGACGGGCTAGAGTCTCTCAACAGCGCAGTCGTGACATATGTCCGTAATCAAAACTTTCGTGAGCCTTGCGGCGTCCGTCAATACGGCACATTGGCCCTTGTTCGTGCAACCCATGTCTGCGACCCACCAGTACTGCTACAACTTCGTCACCCGCAGCGTCCTGCTCACCATCGCCGCTGCCCAGAGCCCGAACACGATGCTGAACACGTGGAGCTCGCCGTCGCCTCCAGCCTTGCCCCACAGTGTGATCGTGCCTCCAGGGATGCCTTGTTTGCCAGCGATCCAGCCTTGTTTCGTCCAGAACGACAGCAAGCCGACGAGGGCGAGCGATGATGGGATTGGGAGGCCTTCGAAGTAGTGCGCCTTGCCCTTCGCGTCTTTCGGGACCAGCGCGGCCGTCGCATTGAAGCGGGCGAGACGCGCGAGGCCACAGCAGATGAAGCCGGTCAGCACGACGGTGTCAAGGTATGTCTGGAAACCGATCACAAAAGCAAGCAGCGCGGGTGCGACGCCAAATGATATCTGCGGTGAGGAACCAAGGTGTGTGAAGAGGTAAGAAACGTAGAGGGACATTCACATGCTAAGAGGGACGCACCAGGTCAGCAAGACTGTCCAGCTCCTGCCCGAGCATACTCGACTCATTCCTCCACCGCGCGACCTTGCCATCGAAGAAGTCGAAGAGGAGCCCAGCGAGGGGGAGCCCAAGGGCCGACCAGAGATAGTCTTCATCTTTCGTTAGGAGGTACTTCGCGGATGCGAAGATGGACAATGATCCACAGACTCCATTCGCGATTGTTACGAGGTCTGCCAGTCGGAAGTTCCTATAGTACAAGTATCAGAGAAACCGTTGAACACAGTCTACGAAAAGGATCTACCTGACGAGGGAGAAGTGACCTTCCGTCAATTGATATTGTTGGAGAGCAGCTGCCTTGGTGTCCTCATTGTGTTGCCCATTCGTCGCAGCAGCGTCGTTTCTACGTTTGCTCATGATAAATTGTCTCGAGAGTGTCAGGAAACTTGGGGTGGTGGTGGTCAGGACGAGAAAGAGGGAGACGCGGTAAGGTGGATCCCGCAGCGAGGACAAGAGCCATGGGCGGCAACTTGAAGCCTGCACGTCGTCGACGTCACACGACAGATGGTACTAACACTCAGCCAAGGTCTTTTCATCTACATTGAGATTCCTCGGAGGGAAGTGATTCAAGATGCAGATAGCGATACATTCCGGGGAGTGTGATACACGAGTATGTATTGTAAACGAACACAACATAGCATGCAGCAAATCAAGCAGAGCAACTAGTAGCCACATCAAAGAACGATTAGCCCTGCATGACCACATCCCCGTCCGCCTCCTTACCCTCCTCCATCTTCTTCGCCAGCTCTCTGCTCCACGCAGCGTACTGGTTCGGGTGCGTGACAGACTCGCCACCGCCGACGCCCTCTCCCTTCTTCACGCCCTGTCGCGCGTGCGTGATCTCGAACACACGCGTGCAAGCGACGTGGTAATGCCTCGCCTTGACTATATTCATGATCTCAGGCATGTCTGCTGACGTCAATCCATGCTCGCCATACATCGTCAGCAGCGCCGATTGTAGGTTATCCGTAGAAAAGTGTCGGTACGGACAGCCGTGCGAGTCTCCTGGCCCCGGCTCGTCGGACATCAATATCTGCTGACAACTGCAAGACGTGAGGACCAAACAGTACGTCAGTGGGTGTCGATGTATACGTTAGGAGCCGGTAGCATGACAGGCCGACAACGCACCTCTTCGCGGCATAATTCGCTCGTTTGCCTTCTAGACCGTACGAGTGCCGGATGTTGTACCTGTACTCCTTGTTGAATTTGTCGTCCTGCATCGTGCTGAACGCCTTCCGCCAGAAGGCCAGAGCTTCCTCGATAGACAGCCCTAGGATCTGCAGCTTGCATGAGAACGTGCATCTGGGTGCGATAGCTGGGCGGACTGACCTTCAGGAACAATCCGTATTGCAAACGTCCGAAATGTTTCAAATGCTTGTCACGTCTCAGGCACATGTGCAGGTTGCGCATGCATGCAGGATAGTGCTTGTACGCCATCTCGTCAATCATGTCGGCGGTGAGCTGGCCGTCAACGCCCTCAGAGACGTTGCTCCATTCCGAAGAGATACCGGCCTGGAAGCCTTTGGACAAGTTGTCCAGGATGGGGATCAGCCGATTGTCCTCGTCAAGCCTGGGAAGTGCCTTGGCCGTCGCCTGCATGTAGTGATGAGACCTCTTGCAGGTATATAGAGGACGATACCATACCTCCAATGCCTTCTCCAAGTGAGTTTGAAACTCTTGAAATACGATACTGGCCTGCTCCGCCGCAGGCACATACGCCATACCGCCCTTCATGAGCACCTTCCGTTTCTCGACAAGATCCGGAACCCTCGTCCATTTGACCTTGTAGTACTTTCCCGGTGGATCAGTGCTCGTTGACGGGATTAGGTCTTGCACTTCTTCAGGTAGAACCTAGCAAGTTACACGCCGATGTCGATACATAGTTCACTCAATGAATGCGATGTCCACGTACCTGTATCCAGTCGAAGTTCCTCGAGTTCAAGAACGCCGCCTTCTCCTCACTGTCCTCTGACGCATACCTCAGCTTGAACAATGTCGTTTCCGCTTTCACGAACCGCTTTCTTAGGTCCTCTCTAGACATCCCAACCGAAGCTCGTGAGTCCCGGAGAAAGACGAACCAGTAACACCGACGCACGATCGACAGAACGCGAGCCTCAACACAAAGTGCCCAATATGATCCTTCCTCCGCTCGGCATCATGAGACTTGTACTGGTTCGTCGTCCTGCTGAGCTCGAGATATTTGCCGCACACGTTGTCGAGGATCACAGACTCCATCTCCTTGAACGTCCGGTTCCGGGCATAGCACGACTCGATCTCTGCGAGTACGCGCAGGCGGTCGAGTGCAGGTATCTCGAACTCCTCGATTGTGATATCTTCTAGCGGCGGCTTGTCGTAGCTGCAGAACAGCGAGTTTCATAAGCGCGAGTTTGCCTGATCTCTGGAACGGTGACCCACAAGTTCAGACGGAAGGGATACTTGAGGTGTGAGTGTGTCTCCACGAGTCCAACTTTGACATCCCTGAAGCCTGCATCTCGTTTGTCCCTCCTGCTCTGCATGGTATATTAGCTTTCGTTCTCTGCGCAGTAGGGATAAAGGGAGAGGAAAGCGGTAGGGATGCAGATCAGAGGTAGGAGATTGGAGCCTTTACCAAGGTCGCGACGCGTCCGATCGTCCACATACCTGGACGCGTGGTGTCACGTGTGACGTACGCGCTAGACCGTGGTATGCTGTCACATAGTTATGTCACAAAGGCCTGGAGAACTTAGTCCGTACATTTCTAGTCTGTGAGTTGCTGGCTAACCAGTGTTGCGAGTGCATAAGCACATACATTGCGGAGTGTTGATGTGTAAACTACGGAATTCATGTACTATATGAGGACAAGAAACGAGTTGTAGACCATGATCGTGATGACATCCGGCATGGGTGGCAGGCAGCTCGAGAGATTGAGAAGACGGGATATATCGTTGCGGGCCCAAGACACCACGCATAGAAACAACAGAGTAGCAACAACGTGAGGGCGAGTACGTGATATTGACATATGCATGTATGCGTGCATTGTACGGCAATAGGAAGTGATGATGGCAGGAGCAGGGCTCAAGACCCAGGGGGAAGTGAGGAAGACAACAACGTCCGGCGTGGGGATCAAGCACTGCTATCCTGTTGAGTGGGGAATGGGAGTTTGTGGTGTCTGAGCTGCGGTAGCCTTAGGAGTCTCCTGCCACTTGCCCGCGTGGTGCGACGGTGTCGTCAAGACTCCGGTGGGCCTGGAGATCCCGCAAGACTGTTGGATCCACTGATCGCCAGCGAGCGCGTTAACACAGGTAAGGAGAATGCATCTAAGACTGATGCGTACCAGGTAATGCACTCTTTCGCCGCGAGTGGAGCCCACCTGGCGATGAATGCTCCTGGCCAACCTCAGGGAACGGACGCTACAGATAATCGATGTGGGCGGGAGAGGGATGAACCTTTCGTCAATAACCGCAATCCTCGGATCACGCTCGTACCCCAATGGCAATCGTACGCACATCCATCCCGGGGTCTGCCATTGGCACGCGCTCAATCCCTGACTCGTCTAACTCGCCGAGCGGTGCCTCCGCGTCGATCGACACAGCGTTCAGGTCGATTGACAGGTCCATGATGTCGAAATCCTCCACTGGGGGTGGCGGAGGCGTGGGCTCGACATCCACATAAGCAGCTGGCGGCTTGCCATCACAATTCTGTAATGCTTTCTCCCGAAGCTTTTGCCACTCTTCGTACCGCGCGACAGCATGTTGTCGCTCGCTATCGACAGGGTAAGTAAGCGAATGATCCCTCAAACGTGACCACGTACTCAAATTTGCGTTGCTTGTAATGTTGCATGACCTCGTCAAACAAATCAGGATTGATCTCCATGAAGAGCTTGAGAGCATTGTAGACGAGAGCGTGTATAGTCCTGTGATACTGTCAGAACGAGGACTTGAGTAGGTAGAATCATCTTGACGCACCGGTTCCAGTGCGACCTTGAGTTCGTGTACAGGGCAGGGAATACGATAGGCAAGATGACCGCCAGATTGTCGCTCATGAGGTTGACGATATACTCGTTGTTCCAGTACATTAGTGCTCGCTCTGCGACCTGGAAATGTTGACTGTTGATACATCGTGCGAGTTGCTGGAATAACGGCTCCTGGATTTTCTGAAACTCAGCAGGGTCGATGACGTCCAACACCTCCTCCATCTCGCTCAGGAACATGACCTCCTTTGGCGAGTTGACCTTCGGCCAGAATTTGAGCAGCCCAAGTACAACCTCCTCTGCCAGCGCTGCGTCCTTCTCGAGGAACTGTACGACGCAGTATGCAAGTTGAGGGTGGTACATCGAGAGACTCTTGACTTTGTGCAAGGGGAGCAGAACGCGCATAAGGAATGTCTTGTGCTCCTCCTTGAGGGGAAGCGCAAAGCCGTTGATGATGGAACCAAGAATCTCCAGGAGCTCTGCGATGCCGTTGTGCCGTTCCGTCTCGTATATGAAATGGAAGAAGACGTTGTTGATGCTTCGCCGAATCGGTGCGCGGAGATTAAGGAACTTCCCATATATCCTATGAAGCGTGGTCTTCAGGAAGTCGCGCTCGCGAGGGTCTTCCGAGTCGAAAAGTTCGAGGAGGTTCAACACAAAGTTCTGGTCGATGTAGCGCTTTGCGAGATTCGTGTTGAATTCGGGGCTCTCAACGAAGCGAAGGAAAAACTCGTAGACAATCTTGAGATGTGGCCAAGCTAGCTCGAGGACAGGTTCATCTTCTTCCGGATCGAACGCGTCGCCGGTAGGGTTAACGGGAGGGGGTATAGAGCGAAAGAGGTTGGTAGCAAACTGTAGGGGGTCGATAACGGGTTTATATGGGAAACAGGGTACGACGCACCATTTTGACCACCTCGGGGTATATGTTCTCCGTGATAACGCCTCGTTGGGTAGTGATGTACTCCAGCATTTCGTGCAAGGTCTGCGTTTTGATTTGTTTGCCCTTAAGCTCCGAGTTAGCATCATTGAAGTCGAAGACGACTGCGCATTGGTGTAACTTCTTGATGAATAGTTGAGGACGCTCGCTCGCCGGGGTTTCTAAGAATAAAATGAGAGCAGAAAATGTGCAAGAATGGAAAAGACGAACCGCTGAAAGCTGGCAGCCTCTCTATCTCGACTTTCTCGTTCACGACAAATCGACTGCTCCGTTGCTTGCGGGGAGGCTTGCCCGAGATCGGGATGGTGTCCTTGGGGGCTGGTCGGAGTCCCCGTGCTCCCAAACGCGGAGGTGTGATAGGTCCGCCAGGCTCGCCGCCAAGCCTGTCCTCACCCGACGCATCTGGGCTAACAACAACGATGGGGGGCGCAGCACTGACACCTCCTGGGGTCACATATCTGCGATCGGCGGTGGCGGAGGCGACGCTGACACGGGTAGCGGAAGCAGAGGCAGATGAACCGTTGGCTGATGGGAGTGCATGGTTGCTCGCGTTGGAAAGATGAGTGCCGGGAACTTGCATTGGGGGTAGGGGCTTCGCGGAATTTGGAGGAGGCGGAGGAGGCGCAGCTGCGGCGGCGGCGGCGGCAGCAGCAGCAGCGGCAGCCTTGGTGTCCTTGCTCTTGGAGGAGGAGGACGAGTCTGTAGAGTTCTTTCTACCAAGTTGCTGAAGGAGACAATTGAGGATGAGTGGACGCGCGATCGCAAGGCAGACGGACCTGACTGATCTTCTTGAAACCCTTCATGGTGGGAGGAAGACGAGGCCGACGACGCGTTGGCCCTGCTGGTCGTCTTGTGCGTTGTCGGGGCGAGAGTGGAAGGTGGATGCTGGGAAGGCGTATGAGTCGCTGCCACTGCCTGCATCGATGAGCAGCGAACCGCGTGTGACGGTCACTGTGACATGCCGTGACGCGACGAGGATCACGGGCTACAGTGCAACGCTCACCAGATCGGGAGCGAGAGTGCGCTCGCAGTGTTCTTAAGCAGCGCCGTCCACGACTTAATCGCCTCCATCTCCTGTCCGCTGCTTCCCCGTCCCAGTCTGCATGGCCGGTAAGCCTTCCCCGTCCCGCCTCCGACTCCTTGCTCACCACCGCGCACACAGCGATCTACACCGTATATACCTCGCCGAACCATCCCCCAATCCCGAATCATCTACCCACCCTCATAGTTACCCCGCACGGTATGGCTCATGCCTCTCCTTCATCCCCCACTCTTAACACCCCGCCCCAGGACAACCGACCAATATCCTCTACTCGTACTTGCACACGAACTATGTATGCTGTCTTTCATGCACGCCTGGAACAAGTCTCACCTCGCTCCATAGAATGCAGAGAATTACCTCTTGACACCCTCGCCTCAGGGTGATCTTTGCGTCGCGAAGCTCTTCCCGCCTCGACCTAACGCTGGCAACGGCAAGGCGACTGCGTCCGACCCCGGACATGCGTCCTCATCCTCATCCAAGGTCGTCCGCTGCGAGGCCTCTCGCAACTTGAAATGGACGATTACAAACACCGGCGTGTTATCTCCCATATACAAGCTTGCTTTGCCCTCTCCAGACTCTGGCGACCTTCCTCTCTTCCAGATATCCAAGCCGAATCCCAACGCTCAGTTCTGGAGCATGTTCTACTTTGCATACGCCGGGCACAACATCCCGCCCAAGCGGATCGAGTTTGGCAAGATACAGAAGAATCCGCCTGGACCCAATGGCGGCGGTACACGGATTAGCATCACGGGGAAGACTCCCGAGGAAAAGGCAGTATGGCAGACATTGGGGGAAGGCAACGAAGATTGCGTCGAGTGGGTCGTTCTATGTGCTGCACTGAACCTTCTCGAGTACGTTCTTCGACGTGATATTTCCATTGCATCCGTTTGCTTACTGTATCCCCGTATGTTCATACAGTGACGAGATCATCAAGGCTGCAGAGAAGAACCCGCCGCCTCCGGGTCCACCTGTACCTGCAGGTGGTGTCTCCCTGCGAGACCCAGGTGCTGCTCCACCACCCGGTCCTGTGCGCGCAAACACTGCGCCCAACATGCCAATGCGGGGCCCACCGCCTCCTGGCGGTCCGATGGGTCACCCTCCGGGGCCTGGACCTATGGGTCATCCTCATCCTCCTCCAGGTGGTCGTGGAGGACCTCCTATGGTCGCCATGCCTCCCCGTGGACCCGGTGGACCCCCACCCCCTGGAGCATATGGCGGCCCTCCTCCTGGCAATTACCCACCACCTCCTATGGGACGAGGATACCCTCCCCCAGGCCCCGGCGGTCTCGGACAACCACGGCCAATGCCCCCAGGCGGATTCCCCCCGCCCGGTGCGCACCCACCACCTCCTGGAGGTAACCGGTTCTAGTCGCAGCCGGTGCAATCGCAGGTGACGGGTGAACACAGACATCCTCTCGGTCTTCTTCAGGGTCTTCCCTAGTCTGCTCTCCCGAGTTGTTCCCCGATCGGGTTTATGGGACAGTTCCGTCGTGAGATATCCCGTGCATTTCGTTTCCCCCATCGTTGAGTTGTGATCCCTTTCTCCGTTTCTCGTCATCTCCTAATCCCAGCTCTGAGATTTATGTATATGTACATTGTGACAGCCCGCCGCTGGACTGGTCTATTCGCCATGTTGACGAACATCGTCGTCGTCGAGGTTTCTGTTACCCCCTCCCTGTCTTTTTCGCACGTACTGTCGTCACCCGTGCCACCTCGGTTGATCGCTCGTCTCGCCTTGTTGTTGTCTATAAGTGTCAACTCGTTCTAGCTCTTCTTTCTTTCTTGCCTTACCACCTGTAAGTCCCGGACGCTCGCGCCGCCGTAGCAGTTGGAAGTGAATTGCAATGATGTATACTAAATGCGCCCCGAGTTTCTTTCCTACTAGATGACAATGATATCGTTGTCTCGTTTGGAACTACGTGGTACCAATCCCGTGTCCAAGTACTACGTAGCAACGACAGCCACAAATGCATATATCATAGATGCGTAAGAGAGGCATTGAAGCATGACTACAGTCAATGCCGCCCATCCGTCACCGTGCCTTCATTGCTTGACGAGCTTCTCGATAGCGTCCATCGAGAGTGCTATGATTAGCGGAGAAAAGGTTTTCATATCAACAACTAGCGACTGAGAGCTGCAACTGCGGGCAAACTTACACTTCGGACGCTCAATGGGGAGACCAAGTGCTACGAGTCACTTCGTAAAATGGCGAATCAAGCAGATTTCTATGTTGAGACGTACCTTTCGCCCAGACGTATTGCGTAAGGCAACCGAGCGCTGTGGGGAAATGATGAGATATGATTGACCTCGCGATGAAGATGGCTAGCGACAAACCTCTCGAAACACCGAAGATGACAGTGTAGTACTGCATTAACACGCGCCAGTAAATCGTATATATAACTGCAAGAGTACTTAAGGCTAACCTTGAACTGACTGAGACCATAGTGATACAGCACGCAGCCTGATTTGAACCCGTCAGATATCAATATACATAGCTCACCCGAACAGATTGTTATGGCCTACCAGATGCTGCATCGACGTTGGGGTACGGATTTTTGGTCTTGCCGTGCTCCTTGAGGACACCAGGAGCAACCTCGTAAGTCTAGCAGCAATCATCAAATTGTGATCTGCGTTAGACTATGTGAAGTGCTTGCCTTCTTGACTAGCTGAACGATGGGATCCGCCAGCAGCTCAGGTCGCGTGTCACAGAACTCCTGCAGAGCCATGAAGCGTGGATCTGGGTTCCTCAAGACGCCGTGACCGTAGCTGTTCCATTGAATCAGTCATCGAGTCGCCCACAGTGCAAGACCGTCCATACCCAGGAACTACTTGTCCGCTCTTAAGAGTCTTCCAGAGGAACTCCTTAATGTCCTCATGTGAGATGTTGTCACCTAGCTCCTTCTGCATGTTCATCTGCCACCTCAGAACTTCCTGGTTAGCAAGACTGAGGGCCAACGTGAGTACGCTCTTCGTCACTCCAGAAACATGACCAAGTACCCGTGGAGAGGACCGGCGAGCGCATATAGACCGGCAGCATAAGACAAGTAAGGATCCGAAAGGGTAGAACCAACAAGATCTGACAAATGCGCCTCAGCCTGACTTCTATCAAGAGTGCAGCAGCATACATACGGGAAGTGTGCGCAGAAGCATTTCCACCCTCATGGTCGCCATGAATGGCAATGTAGAGACGTAGATACTCGGTGAGGTCGTTGTTGTCACCAAAACCAAGCATGTTCACGTAGTTGCCTATCGAAGCCGACCGTGAGGCATATACTCCTGCGATGCAGCGTGGACACTAACCAACAAGGTCGAGGTCCTTGTTAATCTTGGGAAGAGGCTTCCCAGGGTTGTAGATGTTGCGGTAGATGCGGGCGGCCAGCGCGGGAAGACGCGCAAGGAGCTCAAGCGAGTCCTCCAACGCGTAGGTCCAATACTCGTTCTTCTTAATACCGCGCTCATACGCTGCCTGGAACTTGCTCTCGTGGTTCAGTGCAGCTACACCAATGCCGAGCTGGGTCATGGGGTGCAAGGTGGCAGGGAGACTGAATGGGATTGAGCTCCTCACGGTTCACCGCAATCGACATCAATACTCACGAGTCAACGAGTTTCTCGATGTAGTCAGGCAAATCTCCCTTCTCTGCGAGCTCGCGAGAGAGTCGACGTGTTTCCGCCTCCGTCGGGACCTTGCCCGTCAGGAGCAGCCAGAACATGCTCTCCGCGATGATCTCCTTACCGCCGGGAGCAGCAGGAAGAAGTTTTTGGCAATCTGGGATGGTTAGACCATGGAACCGGATGCCCTAGAACATTTGACTGTGAGGCCGCCAATTGCCGAGAATATGTATGAAGAGAGACGGCGTACTTCGTTAGGGTCCAGAACGGACGCTTCCCAGAGCATTGCCTTCAAGCCTCGCATACCACCTACGACATGCTCGACCTGCGCCGCGCACATGTTAGCCGAACGTCCATGCTGCTCTCAGTGAATACGCACCTTGACGTCACCAAGGACGGCCTGGCCATACTCGGTTTTCTGAAGCACGAGTCAGCGACGCGCCCCTAGCACAGACAGGGAAAACGACATGCAAGCTGTTTGAGCTGGAGCTGCTTCTTTGGAACAACCTCCTCCAGAACTTCCCTCACGGTCTGCCAGTCTCAATGAGCATTTCACTTCGCTCGACGTAGATGCTTGAACCAGACCTTGGTGGATGCCAAACGGCGCTGTGTAAATCCGCGAGAGAGGTAGCGGGCGGTCGATGCGCTGCTGCTGAACATGCTTACTCTGGTATGCGGGGTAGAATGTGGGGAAGCAAGATGTCCGAACGAGCTTGACCCCGCACTTTCATATGCACTCGAACGCGCCTGGTCCGTTGTTGCGCGTGACCGGGTTTTGCTCGGCCGGCTTTTGAGCGGAACTGGGCGGAACTCGGGAACTCGCCCGGCGTCCGCCGTGGCTTGGTGTCTGATGCGCGCCTGATGACAAACGTAGCACTGCCCGATTTGGACGGAGACACGCGAGCAGATTGCCAGCAGACTGTCACTTAGATCGTGTTCAAGCAAGTCCCTCTCGTCCACCATCGCCAGTCGCGATGGCCTCCGTCCTCGTCCCCGTCTTCTATGTTTTAATCGTATTTGGCTCTCTTCTGATCTTCAGTTCCTTCTACAGGCGGAGGAATGCCCGTAAGTAGCCACACAACTGCCAAGTATGACGCATCGTTAATGTGGTTCAAATGTAGAGAAAGTATTCGAGCCCTACTTCCCTCAGCATCATGAACGCGATGTCTACTTCTCCTTACTCCAATTGAGCGACCCGCCAGCTCCCGAAACACTTTTGAAGGCTGCTCTCGTTCGCCGTGCTATGACCGACGTTACACGCATCATCCGTCTTCGAGAGGACAAGCCCGCGCTGCAGAACCTCTTGCAGAAGGGTTCGATCGGGGACGACTTCTGGAACAGCCTACTCGCCGCTGAGAAGGAGCTCGAAGCGGAGATTCTGGAGGTTGCTGCTGAGGCCAATGCTTATGTTGAGGGTTGGGGCAGTGTGATCTTCCAGACTGCGACGGAGATGATGCACAACGAGAAGATGCGCTCTCTTGTAGAGCAAATCCCTGCTATTCGCGCCGAAGCCGGTATGTCTGTCGATCGTGACTTGTTCAGTGCACCAAACCCTTCTCGCAGAACGCAAGTATGGCAAATTCCCGCTACCCAAACTCACCGTTGAACCTGCCCCGCCCACTCCTCTCTCTGCGTCGGAACCCCCTTCTTCCCTCAGGCCATCCACGCCCGCACGTCCTATAACACCAGTATCAGCGAAGTCGTCAAACGGTCTCGCGCCTCCCAGCGCCGGCGCGGACAGCGGTTCGTTCAGCGACAGTGAACGGTCTGAGGCCGCTTCACCTGCATCACCGCGTTCACCTTCGAAATCTGTGAGCAAGTGATCGTGCTGCTCTGCTCGGGACTAGTATTCTGATGTCTAGCATTTATCAGTCTCCCTCGAAGAAGTCTAAGAAGCGGAAGTAGTCATACAAAGTCTTTATTATCTCCTCGTCCGATGTTCGTACCATGGGCAATACGATTGGGGATGGATGTACACTCGTTTGCGCTGATCAGTCGTTATACAGTGAAGTAGAAAGTGAGAAACAAAAGTACATGTAAGGGCACAGACCGAATGCAAGTACGGGACACAGCAAAACCACCACTTCTGCAAGAACATGAGGACCAGTAACCGATCATCCACGGATGACGATGGCCTTCTCTCCTGCCCCTGTGCGTGTCTTGCCGGACTTGTCTACGTGATCGAGACCAAGAACATCTTCAGGCGCGAACTTGTGATCGTAAATCGTATCCTCTGGTGCGGAACATGAGTGCCGTGTAGAGATGCATAATGGGTATAACGCACCGTCCTCGATATAGGATGGCTGCTTGAAGGTCGCGACCTGGATCAAGGCAAAGCGGTACTTCGCGAAATCCTTGTCCGACACGCCTATTCGTGCCTGAAGACGCTTCTTGGTCTCGGAGAACTTCTCGCCCTATGAGCCAAGCGCACCATTGTCAGCACCGATCTAGCACTAGCAGATCCACTGCTAGATGAACTCACAGGCTTGACAACGAAGCGGAACGGCACTCCGTGCGTCCGTGACACTTCCTTCGAGAAGTGGAATACGCTGATGACCTTGTCCGCATCGTCCGCCTCAAGCTCTTCCCGAGGGATTTCCTACGCAGTCGCCGCGTCAACACCATTACTCACCCCACGCAGACCGCACATATTGGAGTAAAGACGCACCTCCGCATAGAGCTCGACTGGGTCGGGAATATTCCCAATCATCTCAGAGCCTGTGAACTCCTTTTGCGTCTTGCCGTCCTTCGACACTTCGAAGACGCGGATCTTGTTCGTGCCTCCAGGCGTGAGCTTCGCCTGCTTCGCCAGTTCTGCCGCGAGGTCGTGGACCGAGCTCGTCTTGGGCAGCAAGAATGGATGTGTTGATTCCTCCTTGTTGTGGATGCCGGTCCAGATCACCTTCAGACTGCGCTTTGTCTCAAGCTCGACTATCGAAACGTCCAGCTTCTCGTACAAGATGACGGTTGTTTGTGGGTTGACGTAGTTCGGCTGCATGATCTCCTGTATGCTCTGGTTGAGTGAACGCTTCAGCACCTGCTTCGCCGAGCCGTTGGACGCATGTGTTGTCGTGAAGCGTAGCTTGATGGGGTCCCAGCACAACCTCTCGCCGACCTTGGCAGACATCTAGAGGGGACTGCTTAGCACATGCGCGAAGGGACGTTGGGGGCCAAGCACGCACGATATCATAATTCTGCTTCTTGCTCAATGTCAGGTGGAACTCGGGGTGCTCTGCGTCAGCCTCCTCGAACTTCGGCCTGAAGAGGATCATTACTCGGTTCTGCAGAAAGTCGTAATATTGTACTGGGTTGGAGTATAGTCCCTGAGCCTCGTAATCGTGCAGCCTAACGTCAATTAGTACATGTTGCATGTCAGGTGCTGAAGGTACTTACTCCTTCTCAGGGATGTCCACCTGGAAACAAATGATGTCACCGTCTTGGATCTCGCTCTGTGTAAATGTGAGCTTTGGCTTCATTTGCTCGATCATTCCAGGTTTAATTTCCTATGCAATACCACAGGTTAATGAAGGATATCACTTGGACCTTGGAAGACATACCTCATAGAGCTTGAGAGGAGTGCCTGGTGTCCATCGCATACGCTCGTTGATGATGGGGATTAGGTCGGAGACCTTATTAGCCCTTGGGACGTACACCTTGCCGACTCCAGTAAGCTTCTGGTTTGCGATATCGAAATGTTTGATGAATATCATGATTGATCCTGCAGGTAGTTCGGTCTGTTGCTGTTTAGTAGACCACACAAGTTTCCCTCGCATGGACACATACTTCTGAGGGGTCTGGAACGACGTCCAAGTACAGCCGGAGATCATTCTGTTGTCGGACAGCCATGTTGTTGCGGATCACCTCCACCGCTGTAGCGCATAAGTTGACTTGCCAAAGATGGTATTGATCAGTGACGTACTGAGTTGTGGCTCGTTCTCAGGGATATGCGTGTCGGGTCGGACAGTCTTGTTCTGTCGGTTGACCAAGACCCATAGGCGTACCTGATTCTCCGGGTAGTTGAAGTGTTGTGCCACGCGCGACTTGAACGTGCTATAGGGCTCGTTCTTGAGCACACGAAAGCTGGGCAACTCAGTCGCTGGCCAATTCCTCTCGTCGAACGTTGCAAGGTCGAAGCCCTCATGCTCAGAGAAGGTCTGGTCAGTGATGACCTTGGCGGTGAGGTACAGATGCTGTTCTTCGCGTTCACGCTTCTTCGCCTCCATCTGCAGACGCTCCTCGTCCAGGCGGCGTTCTGACACAAGCGTCAAGCGGTTGCAAAGGTGAGTCGCGGGAAGAGAACGTACTGAGATGGGGAGGCGTGTCTTCGTCCTTCCAAGGAGCCAAGACCTCATCGATAGCGCTCTCACGGACGTACACAAGCATGTAAGCGTTCGTAAAACGCTTCATCGCGCGCACTTGGTTCCGCTGCATGGGGGGAACGAGACCATTGAGGGCTTCACCGCCGTAATTCTCTTCCAGGACCTCGCGATCAGTTACTGGCGTAACACGATCGTCGTCGAACTTGAGCCACCTTGTTTCGCGATCGGGCTTGATCAGTGCGAAGTAGTGACCACCATGGAGGTCACCAGAGTGAACGAGGACACCGTGCAGCTTGTAGACCCAGGGTTGCGACTTGTCTGCGGTCTCGTCGAGGAACTCTCCGAGGTCGATCTCGAAGGGGAATTCGTGACGATCATTGATCTATGCGCTCACATCAGCTCCATTCTCAATGAGGTGAATGAATCGACATACCTTGACCATTGCGTCACGCTGAATATCGTACTCGAACCGCTTGAGCTGGAGGTGAAGCACCGGCGGGAACGACTGGAAAACAATACCCTTCTTTGCTTCCTGGAGACCATACCCCTCAGCCATGTACTTGTTCTCGCCTTCCAGGGTCTCTACAGCAACATAGTCCTTGAAAGACTCGTACAGGTTCTTCATACCCTTTACGTTTAGCTGAATGTCTAGTTGTAACGAACCATAAGCATCAATGAGCCCCAGACTGAATGGTAAGCCTCACCGTTGAAGTCCTCTATTCTGGAAGACTCGAAGTCGACGTTCACACACTTGATGTAGCTCTTCATTTTCCCAACAAAGAGCTTCTGGATGGCACCCTCCGCCTTCGTACCCTTCATCTTTGTCTCCAACTTATCTTGTAGGACACGGTTGAATTCTTGGACATCATGCTGGAGGAATGAATCAAGTGACTTCCACCCGAACGACTTGGTCAACTCCGTAGTGCCTAGTGCACAACGCGATGAAAAACCGATGATGTTTTTGCTTGTAATGGTCACTCACCGACTGGTTGGTCCGATGTCTGTAGATGGTAGAAGACACGTTGCAACGCCAAAGGTACACTCTCAGTTGGGTGGTCGTCCTCCGTGGGAATCTGGTACACGGCCTATGTCCCGGCTTAGCGATGGGATGACTGTGTAAATGACACCATAACTTACCTTCCTGAAGTATCGTGTGCAGTACAGAGATTGTAGCAGCGAGTTCATGTAACATGTCGCGCCTTGGTTCTTCAAACCAACGTAACCAGTCTCCTTCTTCGAGTCATAGCTGAAAATACGTAGTTAGAGATATTTGCGGGCAAGAAAGCACGATGCCATACTTGACGAAGTTGTGCCATAGCACACCAGTTGGATCCTCCAGGACACGAACGAAGACGCTAACATCTGCGGCCTCATCCTCGATAGTGGGGCGCGTGTGGCCATCCTGTACACTGAAGAGCTTACGAAGCTCACTGAATCGGGTGAAGCCCCAGTCACACTCCTCGGCAATGAAGCGGTGGTGTGCATCTATGAGGACGACGTGAATAGCGTCCAGCGGCTACAGATAAAGGACGCACGGCTAACGGTATAGATGGTGGGGTCCTGAGGATTCGAGATCACCAAGGCGAACTGTGCGCATGCATGCCATCCCTCTGGTGCCCGCTTAGGGTCGGCATAGTCAAGATACACAGATACAGTGTCGTTTGGAGGTGCATTCGAGTTTCCGAAGGGGAAGAGGAGGATACGCCTGAGTGCCACAACGGGTCAAGATTGGAGACAATGTCGCGAAAGTGGCCGTGCGCACCATTTATGACCACCACATTCAAACTCGGGACTGGTGATCTTCTTCTCCAGCTTTTTCCAGTTCGTCAACTTCCATGTGAAGACCTTGAACTCCTTGACATCGTGCCCGAGGTCAGGCATGTGCTTAGCCGCGAATGCTTCATCTGGAACAAGGCACAGGGAGCGATGAGCCAGGAACCGAGCACGGACAGGATGAACACGCACGATCATGGACAGACACGATCTCCTCAACCTCCATAGGTGGACCTCCATTCACCTTCTCATCCAGTGCGTCCATAGTATCGCTCTATGACGCACGCCAATGAGACTTGGAGCCAAAGAAGGACTAGGTGGGCTCACCATAACCACAAGAGAGGAGATACCAACCCTCTGACGGTGTAGAAAGTAGACCTGCTGTGGACAAGCCGCAGAGATAGTGATGCGAACTGAAGAAACGCGGTGATATGCAAGGAGAGTGGAGTGCACTGGCCTCCCGTGTGTGGACGAGATTCTCGCCGGACGGCCGTGGGAACATACTACCTTGTGCAGCGGATGACAAAGACCGCGCCTTTCGCTGTGCCTTGTAATAAGCGCATCTTGCCATTTCTTCGCCCTGCCTCAGCCACGACAATCTGGGTGCCCCTTCAGTTTCAGACTCTCGGTCTCCAGCGATTGTACTGGAAACATGCTGGAAGCCTCTCGTCGCAGAGTCTTTCAGCCTCTTTCCCGGCCTTCGACTGATGATTACATCTACGCTTCCACTACACGATCCTTAAATTGTCTCGACAGGGAGGTGTGTTACACCTTCACCAGCTTTTCCGCTGTCTACTGTCGTGTAATGAGTCAAAATCGTGTAAGAATAAGCTCAACTAGCAGTGGTCGCTGTCCAGCTCTGTTCTTGAGTTGGCAGTTGGGGTTTCCCCCACTGCTTGTGGCATCGCAAGAGTCTGTTTCGTGGACATCGTATGTTCGAGTCACCACGTCGTCCAGCCGCATTCTTGCATACATTCTTCTTTGTCGTGTTAAATATTCATGCTACAGTCAATATATGATGTTCCACTTCCACACCGGTCATACACTGGTTATACAACATCGCTGGTCCTCATTGCAGGCCAACCGCGGGTTTGCGTATGCGAAGTCTGTGCAAGTTCCTCAGCACCCGCTACTCTGGTATCACCGGAACATGAGATGTGGTCGTCACAATTGATGTGGAACTGCCTAATCCCCGCGCGTGTCAACGTGTAGATGCAATGCCAGTGCGATGCATTTGCGGTCCTGTTGCGCGCAGAAGGTAACAGATGTCGTACAGAGTTTCTGGGAAAGATGCAGGGGAGACGTTGCTGAGTTACACATTGGCAGCTGAGACGACCGAATGATACTGTGTAGAATAACGCGGGGACAATTGGAAAGGGAAGGGGGGGGAGATGGGCGCGTCGCCAATGCTGAGGGGCGATACGTAAGAGGCCGCAAGTGGAACTTTGGTTGAAGAAGTCCGGCCTCATGGCCACACGCCTTGCAGTCCCCATTCTCTGCCCCGGCCACCCTCGCCATATTAAGCCGGAACTGACCCCGGATCGCGGCCTTTCTTCTGTACTCTTTCCCCGTCCACCATGACCAGTCGTCATCGTACGACAAGCTCCTCCCGTAAAGACAGCTACGGACTATGGCGGCCCAGCGACTCCGACTCTGACCGGCCCCGTCAGACAATGGCCAGCACGCAGCGGCATAACGTGAATCAGGCGGGAGCTCCAGAAACACACCGGAAACATCATACCTCTCGGCGAGCGGACACTATCGACTACCTTGATCCTTCAGTTGCATACTCTCGTTCCGGTCACAAGGTTTCTAGCGAAGACCGGTCATCGACAGCACAACCGTCCCCATACTACGCGATACCCCCATCACCCAATCCTTCGGCCCAGTATCAGACACGAGATCCACATCATGACCTGCGGGCATATCTCAAGAAGAGCAAGCGTAGCCCACGATCTCACGAGAAAGCCCTCGCTAGCGACGAGGTGAAAGCTTCGCGGTCAGGACAACGCAGCGGCAGTCGACACGCTTATCCGGACCCAGCAACATATACACAGGCTACTTTGCCGTCACAGTCCTACCTCATCCCATCCACTTACGCTACGCGCGACCCCACCGCGTCTTCGCGACACCACCGAGACAGAGAGAAGGATAGGGAAAAGTTAAGCAGTCGCGACCCCGAAAAGGCCAAAATCCGTGATCACACTGCAGAGAACAGTGAGGAACGGGAGAGGCGGAAGAGAAGAGAGAAGGATGGAGAGAAGGAGCGATCGTCGAAGGACAAGGAGCGGCGCAAGGAGAAGAACCGTCATAAGGAGCGTGAGGTTCAACCTCTGGTCGAGACAAAGCCAGCGGACGCCGCTAGTGTCTATCAAGGGTACACTCAAGTCTCGACGGTGGCACGCAGGTCTGCGGACAAGATTCCTGTGGCTTACCCAGTGCGTTTCCATGCCATCGCCAATTCATGAATTCATGAAACCTTGCGATAAATAACATCCTATTTCATTCAACGCAGGACTACACTCGTCCACCCTCGACCCAACCACATTCAGTCGCACATATTCCAGCTCCAACGTCTGCAACTGTCCCTTGGGCCGGCCTGACCTCCGCTGGGCGTGGGGCTGCGGCCTCCGTGCCGGATTCAACATATCCTTATGCGTCTGACAAGGACGATCCGCCTCTCCCAATCCCCCCGCCGGAGCGCCGACGCGAGAGAACATCTTCCAAACCTCATCGATCACATCACCACAAAGTTTCTTCCCAGCAAGCCGGACAAGATTCAGGTCTCTCAAGCAGTGAGCAGGAGCATTCTATCATGGACAGGGTGAGTTTGACGTCGTGTATGGTAGAGTGATTGATTGAGCTACGGATTTCCATAGTCACGGACCGCAGATAGACGCTATACCAACAGAGAACAAGCGAGCATCCTCCAGCGTGGGTATTCGTCCGGACCGTCGGGTAGTGAAAATGAAAGGGCTCCCACAGTCCAGAAGGAGCGTGTGCGTGTCCTTGCATACTTGTTACTTTTGCACCTCGAAGACTGATCATACCTGTAGCATAAACACAAGACTCACGGCGAGTCTTCTCGTCACAAGCTGAAGAGCGCCAGCATCGACGCTCAGCCTGCGAGTGGTCCCACTACAAGCCAGGAAATCGCCAATGCTTGGTACCAAAGGGTATGCTACTGCATTACATTTATTCATTCAATAATAGCTACTTAACATGCCTATGTCTCGATAAAGAGCTCTGCCACTGCCGATGACACGTCCGCCCAACGACCCGTAGGTGGGGTCGCTTCCTCGGCTCTGCCTGCACATACATCTGTGCATACATCAGGCAAGCCTACCTCATCCGTAGGTTTGACTACCTCTCAACGTTCTGCACCACGAATAGTCAGTATTCGGGCTGGGCAGGGTCCGGCCGATCCTCAAACGAGCTCTGTGCTTCCAAAGATCCATTCGGGAACGACACCCTCTCGCCAGCCGGAGTCCCTCCCGATGCAGTATTATCAAGGGACTACGCGAGCGCAAGACCAATTTCAGGCAGTCCCTTCACAGACCCATACCATTGGGTACGGTGACACCTCGGTCTATCACCAGTTTTCTGTCAACCAAAGCTCTGCCGGTCCGTATAGTGCACAAGCATCGCCGTCTCGCCCTCCGGACATGAACAACCTAACTTCAGGCACAACCCATGGAACTCATTTGGTGATTCCAGATGTCGTAGTGCGACCTCCGTCGACGGCGCCAGTCTTGTCGGATGCTTACAGCTCAAGGATGGCTGGTCATCTGCAGGTTCCAGACGCTCGGGTTCGTTCGACGCCTGCACCTACGATACAGTCTACGGGGCAAGCGACAACGCAATCCCATCGCTTCACAGGCCATGCGAAAGGGCCTTCTCATGATTTGCCAAGCAGGTTTCCGGTGTATGAAGACGCCTCTGCAAGGCCGTCGACGTCAGGAACAGTTCAGCCATCCAATGCTTCGCCTAAGAGGGGCTTGACGTACCCAGGCGCTTCCGCTCCTCCATTTGTATCTACTGTGCACACGAATCCGTCGAATTATCTTGGCAATGGAGGCTATGATCCACGGTCACCCAAACCTCCATCAGTGTCAACGATAACTCCCGACACATTCCGACAGCAGCCGTATACTTCTCCCTTGCCCGCTGCTGTCGCTCATACCGGCTCTGCTGGCTCAGGAAACACTCCTAAACACTCTCCCTCAGTCCGATTGCATTCTCATCGTAATGGCTCCAACGACACCATTACACATGCTGCACCTGCAAGACCCTCTCCTAGCGGTTCTTCTCCGCAACACCTACCCCACCGCTCGAGTGCAGTGAATCTGCAACCTCATGCCAACTCACGACCTGACACGACATCTCGCCAGCCTAATACATCGTCCGCATACCCTGACATTACTCGATACCGCTCTCCTGCACCATCGGGATACCCTAATGCACACGCCTCGTCCTCTACAAACAATGTAGCCGCATCTATTCATTCGCAAGCTTACAGCACTCAGACTCCTGTCTCTTACGACCCTCAGTACGGTCGAACCGCGAATGCTCCCTCCCAAGCTGGTTATGCTGCTCAAACGCCGGTCAATCAGCCTTATGGCCGTATAGGCCAGTCACTCGACTATGGTCTTCGTTCCCCCGATCCTAGCTCTGCTACCTTTGCGGCATCGAGTTATGCCCCCACATCGGCGCAGCGCGTACCCCCAAGGTCCGCTCCATCACCCGTTCCGACTGTGCGACCTCCACGGCTGACGTCGGTCTCGTCGCCTTCATCGAGGACTCCAGCACCCCTGCACTCGGCTCCACCTGTTCCTGCCCGCAATCAGAGTTATCCTGCCCCTGGACCTGCTCATTCAACTATGACACAATTCGCCTCAGGTCATTCGCGTACCGTCTCAGACCCACAGTACAATGGCCGATCTGCGCCTGGGGAATATGCCTCTGCCAGTCTCCCGACCCGAGGAAGGAACGCACCAGCGCCCCCAACACAGGCTGATGTTCTCCTTACGCCGTCTTCACTCGCGCCGTCTATGCTCCCTCAGCCCGCTCCTCCCGTCCCGCTGAGTCGTACCACCTCACAGAACACGACGAAAGAGAAAGAGAAGAAGAAGGGCTTCTTCGGCCTCAGCCTCTTCCGCTCTCGCTCCTCGCCACCCAAGGAGCGCGAGGTTGACGCACGGCTCCCATCCGCCGCCATCAGGGAGAAACGCGAACGCAAGCATTCCCAACCTGCCCAGCCTACTCAAAACCAGGCCTATATGCCTTCATCCGCTCCCACCAAGCCGACTGCACAAGTCACAATGGCGGCTTCAGTGTCAATATCAGCACCGTCACAACACGTGCGGGGTCAGAGCACCAGCGCAGTCCCGATTGCTGCACCAACCCCGGTCACCGCTACACCAAGCGTTCAGCGTGCTCCCAGTGGGAAGATGTTCACGCCGTTCCGTCTCTTGTCCCGACGGCATCGCACCGTATCTGCCGCGTCTGTTGAAGCCGTTGATGGCACAGTGGTAAGTCTTCGTAATCGTTCACTGTATTTGAAGGGCCGCCACTGACGATCGCTCAAGATCAATGCGATGTTGACGGGCGGCGATTCCACAAGGAGCTCGACGGCTGGGCGTCCC
The DNA here is from genome assembly GCA_022606135.1 of Fomes fomentarius. Classification (NCBI taxonomy): domain Eukaryota; kingdom Fungi; phylum Basidiomycota; class Agaricomycetes; order Polyporales; family Polyporaceae; genus Fomes; species Fomes fomentarius. The sequence goes on from JABYQN010000001.1 coordinate 2,327,335, forward strand.
TCCCCTCCCCTCCGTGACCCTATGACGGCAGCAAACGAGTGGCGCAATAGGGAAGAAGACGAGCAGCAGCACCGCGGTACGCTGCGCAGGAGGCGGCCGGGCGTGACGTTCGATGTAGGCGAAGAGATCCCGGACGATGGTCGTGGGCCCATGCAGAAGACGCTGCGCCAGAACATGCAGACACTACAAGCTAGCATAGCTGCCCAGGCTCAGGCGCCGGGTCAGACACAGTTGCCCACTCAGATGCAGATGCCAGTCAGGCAGGCGACTGCTTGATCATATTGTGAGTATCCGACGACGCACATTCCGATCTTATGACTCGAGGGTCGTCGACTTTTTTGAATCTATGGGTAGAGTCGTGTTATCTATCCATGCACCTGCTATGTACATGTATCTCTTATGACGTTCTAGTGGTCGCTATTGCAGAATGTATCGAATACATGATGGAGAGTCGTACCGTCCACCGTTTGCAAGTTTCTGATGTGCAGATCTGCTCAGTGAGCCTCTAGAGTCGAGATTATATGCAGCCGATCAAAGTGCTTTAGAAATAGCCAGTATACGAGAATCAAGCCTGCCCTAAACAGTAATGCAGGTTCGATGGTGTAGTTGGTTATCACGTCTGTCTCACAAGGGCGTTGTCCTCGGTACACAGGAGGTCTCCGGTTCGAGCCCGGGTCGAACCATTTTATCGTTAGTGTATGAATCCTAGGAGGCCAGAACTGCATGATGTGTAAGAGAATTAATGAGGAAGTGAGAGCAGATGCAGCAGTATGGGAGTGGAAGTATGTAGTGATTGATACCAGGCATCAGGTTGGGCAGTTGTGAACCATAACCTGTTAACCTGCAGTCACAGCCATGTGGTGGGACTGTACTTATGTGAGCCTTGTGCACTCATCACATGTGTTCAAGAAAATGCAAAAGTTGTAAGGGATTTACTGCTATACATGTACAACTATTTGTGATGCCACAACCCTGTTATACATTCTGAGTCCTACTCGCAGTCAAAGAATGAAATAGTGACGGAAGTCCATCAGTGACTACTATAATATTGCCTTAGGCCATAGATTAGCCGGTGGCTAGGGTAGCACCAGGGACCCATGACTGGCCTGGCCCATTCTGGCAGAACTCCAAGATAGAGTTGTCAACCTGCTGGTAGTACACCTGGAGGATATACTGGCCGTTCAACATGAACAGGGTGGGAGAAAATCTCGCCCCATGCACCAGTGGACCCACAACATCACTGGTGTTCCAGGTGCCATTGGTCAGGGGCCTGCGGATGATCTCCGAGGCTGTGTTCATCCAGTACACATCCAGTACTGGCCCGTTGTTATAACCTTTAACAAGCACACCTATCTGGGTCTGTCCAGGGGCTGTGCCGCCGTTGAATTGACCTGCCAGTGCACAATGACAATGTAAGCATATTCATCGGCTAACAGTGAAAGCATAATATGCGCACCAGGGACCCATGTAGTGTCACCATCCAGGCAATACTCATGGATGGATAGGTCAGTCGCTTGGTAGTAGATCTGAAAATGTAAGACTGAGTTGGGGTCTTCATCATCAGGAAAAAAGTGCAATACTCTATAGACCTACCAAGGCTATGTAGCGGGGATAGCCAGAGAGTATAGTCCCCTTTTACATAGCGCATGATAGACATCACTGATGGCTCGCGAGACATACATAGACATATGAGTGCCCTCCATAGACGTCCATAGCACACCTAATGAACCCATATTATGTTTATATCACACATGGCAATCCCACTCTGTAAGGTGCATACAGTCATTCCATTGAACATCTATTGAAGTACATCACTACTATCTACATGACATGCGAAAGTTGCACCACACCAGCAGCCAGCAGGGAGACGAACATCTAGTGTGCTCATCATAGACGGATGTAGACTGATTGTAAATGTTACACATGGTACCTGAGGTCATTTGGGATGCGGAGGGTGCAGAGTTATAGAATTGAAAGCTTACCAGGGGAGGAGGCATGGGCAAAGAAGTACGTACTCACCGTGGTCTCAGTGTGATACCAAACATTGCAGAGCGAGGTGTATGTTGATGGACAGGCGAGCAAAACTGTACTTACCATGGTCTGGCATACCCAATGTTTACATCAATGTAAGAGACTTATGGCTGCTGTCTGCGCGACCATTCCAGTCATCCTTACATGTCTCCAGGCAAGGGGAGCGTGAGTGATGGAGACGGCATCCACCTCAAAGTGGAGATGACATGCACGTTTTGCTGAACAGCAGTTTGAGTAATCTTACTTTGTCCAGACAAGGGGGAGTGCGAGCGGAGAAGGCAAGGGCCGGACGAGGGCATGATGGTGCAGATGGCCTCCCTCGAGCAATAGTTGAACTTACAGGGCAGGGTCTCAAGCTGGAGTGGACTCACCTATTATCATATTGTGTACAAACATCTGAGAGTATAATTTGATAGCAAAGACAGAGGAGCTCAACAGGTACAGCAGAGGACAAACCGAGGGGAAGCAGAAGAGCGGAGAAGAGGAGGAGGAGATTCAGAAGCGGTAAGAGGTGCCGGATTGCTAGCACAACAAATCTAATGGGCCATGCAGCGTATTTAGGGCAGGCGCTACTAGACTTGTGAGTCGTAGCAGGTGGTCTCTCTGCATCATTTTGAGCAATACATACACATCTGCTTGTGCCGCATATGTAATTGCTTTTAGCTGCACACTTACATGTTGTGTGCAACTACTATCTGGAAGATTTGTGACCAGAACAAGCCAACACTCCTCTCTATGACTAGGGCGTCACCTGCTGCAGCTATGTAGTGCTCTCGAGCGCTTTAGAGACGCCTGTGTGGCTCTGACGACCCACTAGGTCTGGTGGGAACTATCTTGATAAATGGGTTTTCCTGATGATAGGAAACAGCCCCAATGCTGGTTCCGCTCATGGCAGATGTCACAGTTGCCCCTTCCTTCCAGCTCCCAGCAAGCCCATTGAAGTAGTACTCCTTGATTTGGTTGGAGCCTTCCACTGAGTTTGGGTATGTCAGTATGCAGCCACAGTGCAAAGGCATTAGCTGTTGCATCCCAAAATACTTGCCTTGGTAATAAACATGGATGTATATTGAATTGTTGCGTGTGTACTGGACAGCAGCGATAGAACTGTTGGGAGCGGCTTGGACATGCATGTCATTCAGTCCCCTGTGCGTCCACACGTCGTTGTCAGAGCTATACTCCTGCAGCTTGTTATTGGCACTGAGGTAATACACCCGGGTCTACATTGGTGATTGTCAATGGAATAATGAATGGACTATACTATACTCAACCTGAGCTTGCTCACATGATGTGGACTGTTATCTGGCTTCCAGCTTATGACTGCCAAAGGCGTGAACGGGGAAATATCAAGAGTCTGGCTGATGCCATCAGTCCACTGGTCACCATCATGACGGTACTCCTGCAATTGTCTCTGGGTACTGATAGAGTACACCCAAATCTACATTGAAGAATATTAGCAATGCGTCAACAAACATTGTGACAGTGATGGACTGTATAAAATCTAAGCTCACTCACAGGCAAGACTCCGACAGCATCATTCCAAGTGGTGGCAGCCAAAGGGGTGAACAGAGCAGGTCTAGTTTTGATTCAAAGGAGTAGGGGTTAGGAGTAGGGGTTGCATAGTGCGAGTGATCACATACGGGTCCTGCAGCTGCTGAGAGATCACGGACATTATGAGAGGCCATGTTGTTGGAGCTATGAGCTGAAATGGGGTCTGCGTTCTCCCTGCTCAATGTGGTCTGATGTAGCAGGGTTTATATACCCAGACAATGGGTGACTGTCTGTCATGGTCACAGGTTATTCCAACAAGTGTCAACACAACTCGAGAAACTTTACTCTGTGAGATTCCATGCTTCAGGGTGTCAATGGCTCAGATTTATTGCCCTAGGGCATGCATCCTTTGACGTCCAACATCCAACACTCAATGTGCAGAGGGGAAGTTGACTGCAAGGGTACAGAGTACATCCACAACCTACGTGTCGTACAGCCTTAGCACACTGCAGGGTTGACAGATACAGGCCGAAGATGTCTTCCGATTGATGTGTGCAGAGGTGGCCATCAAGATGATCAGTTTGGTCCATGGATCATCGGAACGGCTGTAATGATTGGAATGGATTGCTCGCGACATTGGGGTTGCCACTCACTGACAGCGCTCTTGTGAGGACAGGGCACTAGTCAGAAACATTGGGTGGAAGACTCAGTATTCTGGATAAGACACAGGCCCGGTGCATCAGGAAAATGTCATATGCTTGGGGGCTACTTGGGACCAAGTACCCTCTACTTGTCAAAAGTGAAGTGTACTTGGGGCCAAGTAGGACAGCTTATTCACAAGTAGACTCACAAGCTATTTCCAAGCAAAGATGGATGGTGATACTTATTGATGAACTCTGAACCTGTAAGGCTAGGAGCGACTGTAAGTCACAACAAAGAGAGATCTTCAGTCAGTGAGCGAACGACTATATTGCATAGTGAAGTATCTGTAAGTCACAACAAAGAGAGACTACAAGTACTAAGTCAGTAAGAAGTAGTAGAGCATATGTAGGTAAGAGACTTACTCTTCAGTCAGTGAGCAAACAACTGAAGAGCAGAGGCGAAGAAGGGACTGCTTATATACATGAGGGATGAGTCCATGAGTCAGCGAATAAAGCAGTCACATGTAGCCATAAGACGATGAGTCGGAGTCTGTATCGGCGTATGAGTCAGATACAGTCATAGCATGAGTCAGACATAAGGTCTAGAAGAGTCCGGTGCAGTGTAGAATGCACTGGTCCGCACAGGAATGCACAATAACCATATGGTCATGGAAAAGTACAGTAGGAGAACAAAGAAAACCATAAATGGTAAGTAGGAACACAGCCTATCTAATCATATGACCATAAACAAGTGTACACAACTCCGGTCCGAGCACAGCCAGTAGTCCGGAAGTTCAACACTTATATCATTCAGGAATACAACTATCCTATGATACAAATAAATATCACAGTGCATATCCAAAGCCTGAGTGATATGAGTATCACCATCCATCTTTACTTGGGACAAGCTTGTGAGTCTACTTGTGAATAAGCTGTCCTACTTGGCCCCAAGTACACTTCACTTTTGACAAGTAGAGGGTACTTGGTCCCAAGTAGCCCCCAAGAATATGACATTTTTCTGAGAGCAGAAGGATGGCAAGAGAGACAGGTGATTGTGTGGAAAACACAGAAGACAAATGCAAGAGAAGGGGAGGGGCAAGGAGGGAAGTGCTGCAGAAGTGCAACATCAGGAAAGGTACCTGTAAGAGTTGGTCGCCTTAGGTCACGCTGAGATACTCAGAACCGAGTATATACAGTCTGAGTGGGTACAGCATAGTGGTAAAAGCGATGAAGACGGATGCAGGGACACGTCCGCCCTATACGCCAGTGGCTTTAGCTACTGTATAGTACTATCTCATGCTATAAGCGTGAGCGTTTAACCAGTCCCCTTACACCCTCCCCCTCTGGACCGACTCAGGCAGTCCACAATATATAATAATGGGTGTATATGAATTGATAGTGCGTCATCTAGACGACTTGTAAGTGGTATAAAGAGTGTATATGCGTTCAGTATAGGAATGACTCATGATTAACACGATGTGTCAATTGTGTATGCGCACTCTTTCGAGGCGACTTATAGATAACACGAATCCTTTTTAGTTATGGCATTTGGAGTTTTTCTGGGGACGATTGATAACATTCAGAAACAGTGCATATTGGGGACCCTGCTCGGTGGTTGAACACCGCCAATGACCTGCCTACAGCAAGCAGCTGACACACCTGGGGGTAGGATGACTTATGCCGAGACCACACCTGAGTCAGCCATATGGTCGACCTTCATCATCTCGTTGCTGGTCACTGGCAGCGGATTACTAGAGGATTTGAATGGCACCTCAGTAGTTTTCCCACCTTCATCAGCAGTGTCAGCAGTTTGGGAGCTCGAGGATGGTGCTTCATCATCAACTAGTCCAGCCGGCTGAGCATCCAGAGCCTCTGACTCTGCAGGGGAGTCCTCTTTGACACACTCGCACCAATAGCGAGCCCAGAGCCTGAATATCAGTCGCACATCCCACAACTGGATGCTGCAACTAGCCAGGTGATTGACCAAGTCTTTCTCTGTAGGAGGCATCATCCCAGCATAGGGGGATATTTTAAACTTTTCGACTATGGCAATATTTTGGCCCTTGACTCTAGCATCGTACTTCTTAGTACTATGTAGTATTGTTGCAAGCTTGTCTAGCATCGTTGTGCGCTGGGCCATATGCTCTGGCATGTTAGGATCTACTATGTGGAGCGCCATGACGAGCCCTTCCAGCACGTGAATATCAGGGTGTCCATTGCTCTCGTGTCACAGCCCCTGGTAGCGTGCGCTGACGTCCTTGGAATAATAGACGTACCAGTCATCGATCGACCGTGTATAGTCAGGAGCCATGTTTATGTATGCATGCTCCTTCAGAGCCTTGCGGTGTTCTTTACAGTCCTCCTTGTACCATCCAGGATGCATATCCTTGCTCCACTGTTCAACTATGAACTGTTCTACAGAGGTGCATTGCTCAGGGTCTTTAGCTGATGCATCATGTGCAGCTTCATCAAGCTTCCATATAGCTGTATGCATCCCCTCTTGGAGAGACTTGTGCATTGCAGCACGTACTCGATCTATCTTGTCTGCTACGAACCGGAATCTCATTCTGTAGCTTTCGACGGTGGAGGCTTCTTCACTACCACTTGGTCTATGGTACGTCATATTGGCGAAATTTCCTCTGCCATATCTTCTGGTCTCCCTCCCCCTTGAGCAAACTCACGAGGGTGCGAAAATGAAGACGAGCAGGAGATAGAACCCATTGGAGGGTATTTGTATGCATCACGCACATTTGGGAGCCTTATGGGCATGCGGTCCTGTGCCGGTGGCCGTTCGTATGGCACTTGCGAGTGTGTTCTGACACTAGTAGCTCGACGGCCACAATAGAGCACTCGCCCTCGTCCACAGTGTGGGTATCCTGTTCGACTGACGCCATCCCCAGAAGAGCTTGTCCCATTGTCCATTGCGACATCTTCATCGTGAACGAAGGGCGATTGGGACGGGTCAGGGCTCTCAACATTTGGCACGACTGTGCGAGTGCCACAGCCCATGCCATGGGCATTCACATACTGCTGGGGCAACTCATGTCCGCACTCTCCCAGTGCCTGCCGGTATTGGGCAATCTCCTGATGGAGCCGAGCAATCTCGCTCTGTTCATCTATGCTCGATGCAGTTGTAGCATAAGGCGCGGCTTCGAAGCCGTACGCCCAATTGGGCTCATTAATTCAGGCGTCTTGCCCCGGTAGGAACAATTCGTTCAGGCTCCCGCCAAAAGGGGTACTCACTGGTGTGGACTGTCCCCAGTCTTTGTCGCCGTATCGGCCAGACAGGGATATCGTCCCTCCTAGTTGTTGCCAAGAGCCCCTGGATGGGCATCCTGTCCCGCCTCTGGGCATGCCGTGGATGTGAGCGCGTCACATTGTCTCGTGCTACTTGTATAGTCTGCAGTAATTGACGTCAAGAGTGATGCCGTCGGCAGCGAGTGTGTGGGAAGAGAAGAGTGTTTGACGTGAAAGAAGCGTAAAGTGTAAATGAGGGCCACCCATCATCTAGATTCACAGACCTTACGGGACAGTCTCCAGACCCAATGCCCTCAACCACATACGTCATCGACGACGATGTCATTCTCCCATGGGTTAAGGTCCAGCATCTGTGCCTGATGCTGCTCAGCTGCAGTCACTATGGGCTCGCCACTGGCCTCCACGATCTTTCTTCTACTCTGGGCCAGTACCTTTTTGTGCTTCTCTGGAGTACCTTTCGGCAATGACTTCCAAGACTGGACGCCCAACAATTCAAAGTACCAGTCGATGGCTTCAAGTTCCTTCACCGTAGACCATGACTCCCATGTCGTGTCTCCATTGTCCCATCGGATGAGAAATCAGACAGATCGCCCACTCCACTCATGTGCTACAATCTCATCAACAAGGGTCTCGTCTTCTGGGTCATTCCCGAAGTTGTAGAACACTTCTACGTCACGGTCGGGAAACATGGTCGAATTGTTGGGCTCATGATGCCGCAGTTGGCTCACATGAAAGGTGGGGTATATTCCTTGGGCGTGGAGGCTATGGGGCAATTCCAATGTGTACGCTGACGATTCCGCATTAGCCCCAATTATGTTATATGGACTGATGTATCTGGGAGTGAGCTTTTGTGCCCTGCCCTTTGGTAGAGCCAGGTTCTGTGTTGACAGGTAAGCCTTTTTACCCACTTCAAAGTTGGGATCAGTGTGGTTATTCTCATTACATCTGTCCTTGTTGGCATGGTGTGTCTGAGACACGCGTGATGTTATGATGGAGTCGTGCGCCTGTCGTACGTTTTTGATTGCTTGTTCAGCAAATTCTTTTACTCCTGGGAGCGCGGGCTCTTGTTGCAGTGCACGCATCATAGTAGGCATGTATCTGTAGTTCAGCTCGAACCGTGCAAATCCAGTCATTGAACTTGCACTGGAGTTGATGGCGAATTCCACCATGGGCACTTTTCTAACCCAGTCTGTTTGGTCTGGTTGTACTATGGCACGTAGTATCTGTGTGATAGTGCGAATGGTACATTCAGACATCCCATCCATCTGAGGATGGAACACCATTGACATGAGTAGCTTCGTACCAATGAGCCGGGTGAATTCTCGCCAAAATTTTGATGTGAACTTTGGATCCCTGTCCAATACGATTGACTCAGGTACACCATGTAGTTTAGTGATTTCTTTATTGAACAGCCACACCAGTTCTGACGCTTTGGTTGTGGTTCGCATAGGGATAAGATGGGTAGTCGCTGTCATTCGGCACACTACCACCCACAAATAGTCGAACCCGTTGCACTCTGGGAATGGTCCAATGAAGTCCATACTGATCGATTGCCAGGGCCATACTGGTACCGGTAAGTTGTGCAGTAACCCTAGTGGTTTCTGATTGGACACCTTGGTCATCTGGCAGATGGCACAAGTTGTGCAGAATCGTTCAATATTGCGGGACATAGACGGCCACCAGACCCATCTACGTAGGTATTGATTGGTCTTATCATTCCCTAGGTGGCCCAGCAACGAGTGAGCGTGGTCTATGATCACTTGCGTGAGCTTCTTTTTGCCCTGTAGCACGTTGGGGATGCACAGTACCCAGTCTCCTTTACTGTTTGAATGCTTGACTAACCCTCGTTCCACTTGGAACCATTTGTGGTCAGTTGTATTCTTCAATATCTTAGCGCAGAATGCGTCATTTACATGGCCACGCTTCACTATTTGCTTCAGGTTGAATTGGCCTTCCAGTTCAGTTGGCAGTTCAGGGACTTGCATCTGGCTTTGGGATGCAACAGGATCCTCTAGGTCGGTACTCATTGACTCAGGTAATCCCTCGACCGGTCTGCAGGCGTATTGCCGTAACTCTTCAGCCTCTAGTCTCCGAGGCTCGATCACATCGGCCATCTGCCGTTGTTCGATTTCCATGCCCTTGTCTGGATCCGCCTCCTGCTGAGCTCGCATTTCTGCAATGCGCAGATCTGGAAGCATCTCTCCATCCGGATCGGGGCGAATGTCAGCAGTCACCAGATCATATGACGGTAGTGCCATGCCCTCCTAATCATATGTGAAATACCGTGAGAGCACGTTGGCAACTTTATTAGATTCACCTGGTACATGTAATATCTCAAAGTCAAATCGCGCTAGATACTCGACCCATCGTTCAATGCGTCCTGGAAGCTTTTTCTTTTCTGAGAGGAACATCAAGGCTTTGTGATCAGTCACTAGCTTAAAGTGACAGCCTATTAATTTATCCTCCCTTTTAAGCAGGGCTTCGAGCACACCTAGCGCTTCTTGCTCATAAGTGAAGTATGAGTGTTGAGCACTGGTGAATCGCTTTGACATGAACCCTGCAGGGCAGCATGTCTGCCATTCGTGTCCTTGTCCATAGACTGCTCCGACACCACTGACAGATGCATCAGTGATTAGCCATATCGGCTCACGTTTATTAGGGTCAATTGGCTTGAGTATAGGGGCCTTGCACGCGAGTACTTTCATTGTCTCGAAGCACTTGTCATGTAGTGGCCACCAGCTGAACGACTGTTCATTCCGAGTCATCAATGACAGTGGTGCAGTGTAAGCAGTGATGTCTGGCATAAAATGTGCCAGGTACTGTACTAACCCAAGAAATTGCTGGACTTCGTGGTAGTTACCAGGTGCATGCCAATTCCGGATATGAGACATTTTATCAGTGTCTGCATGTAGCCCTTGACCATCCACAATGTGGCCTAGGCAGTCTATCCTCTTGGACAGGATGTCGCATTTCTTTCAACTCAGATGCATGTTGAACTTCCTCAGTAGGTCGAGTACCCATCTAAGGTGTTCGATGTGTTCCTTGAGTGTGTCGGAGAATATGAACACATTGTCTAGGTATACATGTACAAATATACCAATTTTGCTACGAAATATGAACACCATAAGCCGTTGAAATGTCAAGGGTGCATTGCAATCGCCCTGCTGGGTGACTCTGCTAATGAATGTGCCATAGATCATGGCGAAAGATGTCTTCCATATGTCTGCATCAGCTATTCTGATCTGCTCATATGCGTCTGACATGTCTAGTTTCGTATGGTACTTTGCTCACGCGAAGTCAATCCTAATCTGATCCTGGTCTGGGAATGGAGTCACATCCTTGACCGTGTTCTTGTTTCTCTGCCTTAGATTGACCACGGTCCTTTTTGTAGATGCATAGAAGTGGGGCGGCCTGTTCAACCTGTGCGGGCTCCCACCATCCTGCCGCTGTGTATCTTTCTATTTTCTCTAGTAGCTTGCCTTTCAATGTGTCTGGGCATTTTGGCAATTGGTATGTATATCTCTTCTTCTCATCTATTAATGGTATAGTATGGCTTATCTCGTATAGAAGGGAGCTGTGATGGTACAGGCTGTAGTAGGTCATCATATTCAAGTAGGAATGCATTTCTGATTTTTTCAATTTTGTGTTCTTCTGAATCAGGGGTATCTTTTTGGAGAGTGGCCACTCTTATGTCCGCACGGAGTGTCACTCTTTGCATGTCCTGGCGTAGTCATTCCGACGCTCCAGCTCCATTGGCCCGTGCCGTAGACCCTTGTCAAGTGGTCTGTTCGGCGCTTACAGTGCGATGCAGTCAACGATGATCCACTTGGTGCTCCTCCTCCCTAGGCATTAGTGCCGCATAGAGGGAACCTTGAATGACGACAGTTCCGTTTTCAAAATTCAATTGAATGCCAAATTGTCGCATAAATGGAGTGCCTAGTACGACATCGTACCAGTCCAAGTTCACGACATCCAGGTATATTTCCATTTTGCTCTCCCCAATCCAGATTGGCATGCGTGTGCCATAATTAATCCTAGACCGGCTTCTGACACATCCTAACTGTAGCGTAGCAGGATTCTCTAGTTCATATGTGCGCGCCCCACATACTGAATCAAGCAGTACTAGCGCATCCAGTCCGTTAACCCGCATCATGAATGACAGGCACGTCTGGTCAATTCTATGGGTGATTGGCCGCCTCCCCACTCTCGCTCTAGTGGTCATATTAGCTGGCACCGTAGGTGGGGTCACAGACATATCCGTGACTGTCATAGCACGCATGGAGGGTCCCCTCATACGTGCGGGACCACCATACGCTGGTGGGTCTGTTTCCGGACGAGTGATAGCGCGTTGTAGTACATCGTTCGCCATTGACATCAACGGATTGTCTAGGTAATCTCTTTCGAACTCATCGTCCTCTAGTTTGGGAACCATTGGATTTGACAGTATCTGTTCTCAAATGCATATGTGCTGTACTACCTCATTCAGCGCCTCGGCCCGGTTAAGCATGAGGCTATTCAACGCATTGAGCATGGAGTGTTCGTGCTCAATAGCTAACCCTAATTCCCGGTGGGTCCACGTCAGGTGTGCGTGGATTCGGTCTCGTTCCTCACGTGTTCCCAGCAGTTCATTTTGAACCTGATTGAATTGGTGGTGCCTTTCTCGATATGTCTCGTGGTCGCGACTACGTTCAGCCGTCAGATACTGGTTAGCACCGATCATTTGAAAGTACAATATGTGCAGTTGTTGGAACTCTAGCTCCCCATGATCACTGCTAACATACTCCGCCCATGCAGCTAACATGGTCAATGCTAACGGTGATTCGATCTCCCGCTGGGCCTCACCAACTTGTGCATTCCATTGGTGCTCGAGGTCATCAGACTCCGAGTTCCCATCCTGATAGTAGTGTCATCCTCGATTGACATGTTTGTCCTAGCAGGTGCCAATGGTGGAGGGCTAGAGCTGTCTGAGCGATCCTCCGAACCAGGGCTCAGTTCAGCTAATCTCTGTCTAGCTGCTACGAATATAGACAGCCCTAACGAACTGCCTTCTGACAGAATGTCTTCGACTGGCCATGGACGAGGACCATCAAAGCCGTCCGCAAGGTGGTTATACCCAGATGGACCAGCGACGTCTTCATCTGAGGAGTCACTTTCCCCATCCTCATATGTGCTTTGTCGTCGCATCATACCAAAACATACATGATTTCCTTCCTCCTCAGAGTAGTATTCTTCGGAATGGTCTACATCAGGATCATACTGAGATCCACCAGATGTGTGATACTGTTCGTCCAATTGTACTGCGAGTTTGTCATCCAGACACTCGTCAATGTTCTCAGTGTACATCTCGTTGTGGACTATGTTCTCATCGGAAGGCTCTGGGCTCGCTTCTTTTATGAGATGCATATCTGTCTCAGTAGTCTCGGGTTCATGCTCCCTTGGCACTTCAGTTTTTTCATTGTCAACCACTCGAGCTGCCCTGTTGTGTGCCGTGCGTGGGCGGGGGCAATTCGACGCTGTGTGTCCTTCAGCTTGACAATTATAACATCTAATGGGTCTGATCCCTTGACTGGTAGTGGTCGTTACGTTGGGTCACAGACTCAACCCGACATTCACTGGCCAACTCGGTCCTGCACTCGAAGTGCCTGGTGTGGCATTAGGACAGTTGCTAGTACTGGTTGCGCCATGTTGGCTTGGTCTGTTATTATTGTCATAGCGTGTTCCTCTCATTGACACTCGGCCGTTCTGGGCTCTCAACCGATATCCAGTGGATTGTGGTTGGTCTTTACCTTGTCCTGACGCACGTGCAGAATTATTTGCCATGTCTACAGGGTGGTATTGTTTGCAGTGGGAACTGCGCACTTCCTCTACCACCCTGTTATTCTCCTCCTGTTCGAGAGCCACTCTCTTGAGCAGGCTAGGAGGGGATTTTTCCAGAGATATGTTCCTATTCTTGAATACAGGGAGCTCCAGGGCGAGGAACACAGTGATCAAGTACTCAATCCTCGGGCTCAGGCTCAGGCCCAGGCACAGATCTCTGTCCGAGTCGCCTTCAGTGTTTCAACTCGCCGAATACAGTCAATCTCCCAACAACTTATATCAATTCGGCGATATTAAGTCATGTCCTTTCTACTCAATGCATCGCTTCTACTAAGTAACCCAGTTCAAGCCATTTGCCGAGATCCAGTTCCAGCCTTTGAGTGCAGGCACGTCGGGCTTTCCCTTGCCAACACAACGCTTGATTGCCTTATGGATGATACGGAACTGAGCTTCTATGAATTCAGCATTGGGATCGGATGGTTCTTGAGCGGTCGGTCCCACATACTCATCCCTGAAATACGTGGGGCTGCAGGTCGTTGTGCATCTTGCTGTTGGGTCAGCCGGTTGACGCGCCCTGGTATTCTCATGTCGGGATGGGCGGTCAGACAATCTGGACCGTTCACGTCTGTTATCTCTGGACTGATGAGAACTTGTATGATCACCATTACTGGATGATGACCCAGACGAACCGTCGGGGGGCCCACCATTCCCAGTCCTGCGCACCTGAGAGCCTTGTCTGGGTCTACAGGGGTCATGATTATCCCAGTCTTGGTCTCTGCGACTGTTTCTCCTGCCACGGTGATCGTCCTGATCATTGTGCTGTGCAGGCGAGCTGTCGCTGGGGTCATCGTCAGGTGGTTGACCATCTTGTCTGGCTTGCAGTCCTACACTTCGTGCCCACTCCTCAGCGGCGCGATTGCATTATTCACGATCTCTTTTGTATTGCTCCCTAGCTAAGTATAACGATTGTGTGCTCTCGCACCTATCATAAGCAGTAGACAACTCTTCATCAGCTCGAGGCGCAAATAGCATCAGGTTAGCTCGTTCAACTGTATCCCGAGTGTCCTCATATGGTATGTCATTATACCTAGCCATCACAGGGGAGCAGTTGGCTCAGATATGTCTCCTTGGTTCGTCATTCCCTAACTGATGTCGTTCGTGTATGCATTGGAATGCTGCGACTAGGTTGCACTGTTCACGTCGTGTCTCTGACTGCAGGTCATTTAGCCACTGAGCTAGATTTTGTTGCATATCTATACAGCCCACTAATTGCTCATGTACTGCTTCATATCGTTCGTGGGTGTTATCAACTAGATCGGCCAGCTCATCTATGAGATTGCCCCCGTTGTCTGAACGGTGGGATGGAGTATGCGATGGGTGAGGGGACCATCTATCACCTCCGCATCCTCGTTGTTGACTATCCGGCCCATTTCGCCTATCGTCCGGTATCGGGGGAATAGAGGATAGTGGCGATGACACTTCTCGACTACGGTGAGTAGATTGAACCTGTGGGTCACGTACCTCATTTTCCATTAGCCCACCCTGTGGGTTGCCTCCCTCTGTCCCCGGTGGGTTGTCCTGTTCGTTTGCAAGCGGAGCGAACAGATTGTTGCAGAGGGAGTAGGATTTCGTGGGTGGTTGCCCTTTTCTTCTCGGTGGCATAGTCTTTGTGCTGTATCCGATTAGAATATGTATAGACCCTCTTGGGTGAGTAAAAATGTGTAAGAGTTGGTCGCCTTGGGTCACGCTGAGATACTCAGAACCGAGTATATATGGTCCAAGCAGGTACAGTATAGTGGTAAAAGTGATGAGGACAGATGCAGGGACACATCTGTCCTATATGCCAGTGGCTTTAGCTACTGTATAGTACTATCTCACGCTATAAGTGTGAGCATTTAACCAGTCCCCTTACAGTACCTATCTCATTAGCGCTATTTAGGGCCAATTATATCCAACTTTTATCTCTATCAGGGTGGATGATAAAACCACCTTGATCATTGCTATTCTATCACTCATCATATTGCCATTGTTATCTACCTTGTGGAGCTTGAAGACCATGCAGATACTAAGAGATAATTGGCATATATGCATAACTCACACTGAGTGCTCTATATGTGCTATTTCATAATTGGTTAGAACATGTCATATACATGGCTCAAAGGCCTGATAACACCTGACCAAGTTGGATGGTAAAACAGGGAACAGATCAGATTGATGGATTTAATATATGACAGACATAGGTATGACACAATAGTAAGGCATGACTTTCACAGTCAGACTCCCTACAAGATTTTCTCTAAGTCCAGCCAAGGGGCCCAGGAGGATATATATTAGCTGTGCTGCCTTACATGGAAGAGAGGGTGTAGTGGTTGTAGTGTTTGAGAATGAGTTGCACAGCTTGGTTGGTGTTCCACCAGGTCACCAGATCAATTCTGAATGTGGGCGAATTAGAATATTTTTGTTTCTTCCAATTTCTGCCCTCTTCACATTATAACACCAGTCATGTCTAGATTCTCATGACCTCATAATAGACCAACAAAATCTCACAAACTATACACAGAATGAGTGAGTATGCTTGTTGAGCATCTTGTGACACATCTTGGGTATCACTTATCTCTCTACTTGTGGGACTTGGCCAAGCCACTACACTTGGGCCAAGAGATGGACCTAGCTTGGGCAGGTACACTGCCGCACAAAGTGCAGTTGGAATCCACGCGGAGAGGCGAACCAGTGGTATCCACTATGAGCATCACCTGGAATCCCCAGTGCGATCCACCCGGAATCCATCAGTACGGCAAATTAGTGGAATCCACATGCCGCGGCATCTGGATTCCAGTAGCCACATCATAGCACCTGGATTCCACCAGTACGACCAGTGGATCCATCACGGTGGTAAGACTTGTATAAATTTTCAGGCTCACCGCTCAGTGACCCCAGCGTGTCTTAGTCTAAGACCTTGAGCGCTCAACCTGCCGTTCGTTCACCTCGACTGCCATCTCGATATTTGAGACCCTCGCTGCTTCAGCCTTCCATCTCATCTGCCTACGCTGACCGACAATTCTGTGGCCAATCAAGTCTCCTCATCAAGTACAAAATGCAGGGATGCACAATCGGATTGGCAGGTTCAAGGAGGTGTGGTACACTGTTGGCGGCTGGCCAATGTGACCGGTGAGCTCGTCTACTGTTACTTCAGCCCGATGCCGACTGTTTGAGTTCGACAACAATCATGAGTTGTGCATCCACCCAATGTGCACATGTATATGGCGACACCTAAAATCGTTTGCCATGCTGGCAACTATGCTTTCATAGTCTTCGTAGAAGTTTGTACTACCATGACCATTTGTGGCTCAATCATCGTGTATGGCTGTATGTTAATAATGATATCTAATTCGCGTTGGGTACATATGAGACCAACTAGCATGGAACATGCCACGTATACTACCAGGCGATGCCAGTGCCCCACCCGATTGCCTGGGCAAACCTCTCAACATGTCCACTGGTCATCTCATGGGAGTCCACCAGTCGTACCAGTGGAATCCACTAGTGTGCCGGACTAGTGGATTCCACATGGCGTTACCGCGGAATCCACCGGGCGGGTGGACCGGTGGAATCCACTGGTAATCTGTGCGGCAGTGTAGATGTACTTGTCTCCAAGTAAGTGAACTTATGCTACTTATTGTACTTAGACTACTTGGCCAAGTAGGCCAAGTAGGAATGACACATTCAAGATGCGGTCAGTGCCCCATTAGCATGCTTCGTGACAATTCAGTATGTGTTACATGATACATCTGCTTCCAACGATCAGCGGGGTCAGCGGCCATTCACCTAGGCGGCGCACCATAAATATTAGTTCACATAGGCTGGGTGCTTGCTGTCTTCTGAACCTTGATTGTTATCGGGCCCATGGTAAGCATGAAGGACCATAGTATCCACTATACCTCAAGGCCTTAAGCGCCAAGAATCGACATGGAAGTTGAGTTTGAGCTTTAGTCAGTGACGCCTATGCTACGGGCCAAAGTAGCACATTGCATTTTGCCATCTGTAGAGCGTTGGATAGGTGAGTTTTCCCGGGCCGCATACTCATAGAGTAGTCAAGGAGAATGGACTTGGTCGACCGGGTCAACTAGTGCCTATCAGAGACAGGACAGAACGCACGAATGGCTAGCCGCTTCCAGAGCGCGAACTCACGATTGAATAGACGCTGGTAAGAGCTGTGCGCCAAGGATCGGTCCGCAGCGTATGAGAACGACAGCTGCAGACTATTCCAGGACTATTCCAATCTTCCTCCTTTCCTTCGCCCACCAGCACCTTCCTTCGCCACCCTCGCCGCCGCAGAGGCACCATTCGTCGCTCAAGATGATGACGCCTATGCGATACGTGATCTTGGTGCTGGTCATCATAGTGAGTCGCCCTCAGCGCCATCCCCGCGAGACCCTAGACTGACAGCGACACGTAGATCAGTTTGCACTTCATACTCTCCTTCTCCCATGAGGAGTACGGTCGCGCAACCTCCATATCCCATCTCTCTGAGCAGATCATTGGCTCTAAAGGACATCCGCCATACCAGGAAGGCGTTCCAGAAGACCGTTATGTTACCTCTCCGCCCCCCATACAGACTCGCAAGGCCAACGCTACTTTTGTATTCCTGGCGCGTAACGGAGATCTTCCTGGAGTAGTAGTCAGCATGAAGCAAGTAGGCAAGTGGTGATTCTTGACGCTACGTACGCTTCGGTGTAACCTCCGCTTCTGCAGAGGACCGTTTCAACAAGGAGTTCCAATACCCGTACGTCTTCCTCAACGAGGAACCCTTCTCCGATGAGTTCAAGGAGTACGTTTTCTGCACAACGCTCTACCAGGATCGTCACTCATTCCATCCCTAGGCGCGTGCAGACGCTTACTGACTCGAAGATTGAGTTCGGTTTGATCCCGAACGCGGACTGGGTCCAGCCGTCTTGGATTGATGAAGATCGTGCAACTGAGTCTCGGAAAGACATGGAAGCGCACAATGTCATCTATGGAGGTAGGTTGCTTGAGTGTACGTTAGGTTTCGTATTGATGGTGAGGATAGGCAGTGTTCCCTACCGCAACATGTGCAGGTTCAACTCCGGCGTGAGTGTCATCACGAGGAGCATTGTGTCCCTCCATTAGATGCTTACTACTGGGTAGTTCTTCTACAGGCACGCCCTACTCCAGCAGTACAAGTACTATTGGCGTGTTGAGTACGTGTCAGTTGCCTTGATGCACGGTTCACGTTCTCACAGTTATCAGGCCTGATGTCACGTTCTTCTGCGACTTGCACTACGATGTATGTATATACGAAGGGCCATCGGATAGGCTCAGCTGACGTCCCTTTGCAGCCTCTCCTCTTCATGCAAGAGGAGAAGAAGGTCTACGGTTTCACCGTCTCCCTGTATGAGTATCCCGCAACCATCCCGACCCTCTGGAACACGGTGAAAGGTACGTGATCTCACTTCACAGGTTGCGGAGGTCTCACACGGCGTATTCGGGTAGAATTCATCAACAAAAACCCTGACCTCGTTGAGCCTGACAACGCGATGCGTTTTATCTCCGATGACGGAGGGGAGACGTACAACAATTGCCATTGTACGACCTTTCTCACCCCCATGTCATGGGCCCTGCTGACCGGTCGATATCGCAGTCTGGAGCAACTTCGAGATTGGTGACCTGGACTTCTGGAGAGACGAAGCGTACTCCAAGTTCTTCGACTTCCTCGATGAGAAGGGCGGCTTCTACTACGAGGTGCGTGTCGCGCGTCTTTGCGATTTGCCGTTGTCTGTTACAGTTGTCTAACAAAACACCACACAGCGATGGGGTGATGCGCCCGTCCACAGCATCGGCGCTGCGCTGTTCGCGAAGAAGGAACAAATTCACTTCTTCAACGACATCGGTAGGGGAATAGCAAACATGATTCGTGTCCGTCTTATTGAAGGTGATCTCGCAGGCTACCGGCACAACCCATTCCAGCACTGCCCACAGGGCGAGGCGCACAAGAAAGGCAAGTGCTGGTGTAATCCCAAGGAGAACTTCGGTACGTATCTCCATTCATACACTTTCTTCCCGCTGATCTGTTCCCTCTCTGTAGACTACGAGTGGTATAGCTGTCTTAAGCGTTACGACGCTCTTTTCACTTAAGAATCGACATACGGCTCAGATAATCTTGTATCCCCACTGTCTTGCTATTTATTATCTGTCCTTGCTCGGCGCTTCTGTCGCGACTCCTCACAACCAATGGTTCCGGAGAAGAGGCTGAGTCGTAGCCACCGTAAAGTGTCAGGCATAGCGATTGCTGTCACCACAGTAGAGACAGGGTGGCAGACCATATTACGTACGAACAACAGCAACAGTGGCGTCATGGCGGTCGATCATAGAATGGACTGTGAATAGTATTGATACTAGACGACATTCGTTAGCACTTGTCATTTGCAGGAACGAGGGAAGGGTCTGAAGACGTACCGAATCGTACAGTCGGGTCCAGTTCGAACCAAGCGATGTGTCGATGAGACGTTCCACGTGCTCCTCCACCGCAGCCTGAGTAAGGCCTTGCTGGAATCGATCGCGCAGCTGCTGGGCGGTCTGGTCGCCAAAGGCAGCAAAGCATGGGAGGGACGAGTCCTTCTGCATCAATTCTACAAGAGCTATGGACACGACACGTGTGAGCAATGCACGCAACAAATATACATATATACTCACTGACGATCCGGTCGCAATGCTTCCGACACGCATCGAAGCCCTCCTTGAACAACTTGCGGAACTCGCGGAACGCAGGGCTGTCAAGCCCGGCGAGGACCTCGATGTACTCGAGCGGCAGCTTGAACGGCGCGGCCTCGAACCCAATGTTTCCGGGAGAGTTCGAGAGCATGAACCCGAAGTCGATGTGGATGAGGTGGCCGTCGCGGTCGAGGAGAATGTTGCCATTGTGCCTGTCCTTGATCTGCAGAAGGTATGTGACGAGCGAGTAGCCCGCGAGCGACTTTGCGAAGTTGCGCTGTGCGCGGGCGAACTTGGCCGAGGCCGGGTCGCCATAGGTCTTTGGATTCGGATGACATTAGCGTGGGCACAGACGGCGCAAGACAAGAGAAAAGACAGAACGCACATTCTTAAAATGGTCGAGGAGGGTGACATGCCCGAAGTTGCCCTCAGCTATTCTGCGCGCGTACTCGGCTTTCTTGATCGAGTGTATTGACACGGCGTCTGTGATCGTTTCTACAAGACCGGAGGAGTTGCCTGTGATCAATATTCGGAAGCTACATGGGGTATAATTCAAGCGGAGCACAAGACGAACACGAAGTCGCACGTACTATCGCACCCAGCATTGACAATTCTCATCCTTGAAGATTTTGTCGAACTCCTGGATGAGCTGCACGGCGAGCTGTTCCTGTCGTAGATCACCGCCAGTCTTAACGATGACTGAGACGCAATCCCAATTGGCTGTCATGTATGCGTCTAGTACCACTATCGAGCTCGATGTAGTGCGACATACCTAGATGTCCATAGGGTGACGCCTGACGTACACGAGCCTTAGGGGACACACTCAGTACACATCCACACGGACCGATGTGACAGATCCTACCTTCTTGGCTGCCCAGGACTCGCTGAACACCACTGCAGATGGGTCTGCTTTACTCAATTCCCTCCTGATGATGCCCTCGTCTTCTGCAGTCTTCATGTCGCTGATGCCAGGAGTTATTTTCAACGAGCCCTCGTTGACCCCATTCTCCCGCATACGAGCCATCCGCTCCTCCTCGAGCGCAAGCATCTCCTCCATGATCCTATCACGGATCGCGGCAGCCTCGGAAGCCTGCAGCTTGAGACGCATGGGCATGGCTGCCGTGGACGCTCCAGGCTCACCGCCACCCGCTGGAGTAGCTGGTTGTCCGTTCGCCGACGAACCCGTAAGCCAACTCGTGCCAGGAAGCCAACGGAGGGATGCCCCCAGCACAGAGGAATCTGCTGACGGAAGCGGCACTCCAGGTACTGGCGCGAAAGACTCTCGAACCAAGTTCGCATTTAGTTGCGTGAGCATGACTGCAGCTGTACGCATCCGTTCGGAATACTCGTCCAGAGAAAGCACGCGTACTGGTGGCGGGTTCTGCTGTCGAGCAGGAGTATTTAGGTCGTTTGAGGGGAAGTATGAAGCGCGGGATGGTGGGATACTGGAATTGAGGGCGGGTGTGCGATCCGTGGAAGGGTCAGGTTTGTCGAGGAATGGTGTGTGGGGGGTGGAAGATGCTCGTGACCAAGTGACCATATCTAACTCCTTGTTCTTCGGGGGAGGGGGAAGAACGATAGAGTCTGATAGATCGAGATTATTTGCCTTAAGTGAACTCTCCTCACCATAGAGCTGTTCGACGAGGTCGACCTCTTCCTCCTCTAGTTCGGATGGAGATATTGCGGTGGGAGATATTGCAGGAGGACCAGAAGAGACTTCCTGTGTTTCACCGGCGTCGGTACCAAGCGCGACTTCTGAACTGTTGACGTGATCGAGAATGACTATAGTTGGTTTCGATTGCGAGTACTCGCTCCGAGCGAAGGAGACAAGATCTTTAGAGGTGCCCTTCGACTCGTTTTCCTTCACGACAATTTTCTTGAGTATCTCTTTGTTGCTGCGCTTGCTAGGGTCGAAGTCAAGGTCGTTGTGGAGTATCTCAATGAGGAGCAAGTACGGCGCACGTTCCGCCGAGTTGAGCACCACACTCTCCCCTGGAGGTATTCGAACAATGCGATGATGTGGCTGTGGAATACCTTGTGCAGATTGAGGAATGTCGGACGATGTGCACCACATTGGCATGCAGATCTTACAAACCCGGCTTGAGTCTCATTTTCAGCGTTCATAAAATGAGAACCAACCTCAGCGGGCAGCATGTGATTGAGTCCAGTCAACTCAGCTCGAAGAGCGCTCACACGAGCCGGTTTGGGCACCACCAAGAGTTTGTTGCAAATATTCTCCAAGGCCAGTATGAATTGTACCTGCATAGAAGTCGAACAAACATCTACACGATGTATACAATTAACGCACCTCTGAACGACAGTAATGACCACGCAGAAGATGCATTTGCGACACGAAGTCGTATTTTTGCAGTAACAGATCTGCAGTAGGGAGACTGTTTGGCCGATACGGATGTCGAGAAGCGAATGAAGGGGTGGACTGGAAGGGAGAAGCAGCTGCAGCTGATCGAGAGGAAGATGCTTCCTCCTGACCAAATGGATCCTCGGACAACCTTGACTTCCGGATGTCACGAAGATGTAGTGGGAGAGCTGGGCTAGTTTGCGCCGCGATTGTCTGCCTCCTAGACATCCGCCCTGGAATTGCAGATGGCGCCTGAGACGAATTATCGCTCTCCGTACGCTCCCTCGCCTGTAGTTCGCTATTGAGGGCTGGCGAACCAAGAGATTCGTCGTCGTCTCCATAGCTATCGACTGTAGAGCCCAACGAGACGGACCGCACCATGGCGCTATCATCATCCTGGCGCTCTATGCTCTTGATATCGTGGCCTTGTTCATCCACCCGACCTTGTTCGATCGCAACCGGACCCATAATCTGAGTCAAGTCGGGCATACCAGGGACACCTGCCCATACCATGCCGACGCCAACCAAAGCTGGCTGAACATGAGGCCTTACCTTTTTACGGGAGGGCCCGAGCAAGGTGGATAAAGTGAGGGAGGAGTAAGGGACCGAGGGGAGGTCGCCGAATATAATCTCATGGCACTCGTGCAAGATTCGTTGACAGATGAGGAATGAGGCCGAGTTCGGGTGTTGTTGGGAGAGGTCTTTCAGGTAGGCTTGCATGTACCACAGAGTCTGCACTCCTTAGAATAGAGTATGAGTTTGAATCAGGGCTTCACGTACCAGCATAGCGATATGGGTAGATTTATGAGCAATCTCTACCACGAAGCTCTCCAGAGCCTTAGACTGGGACGGTCTGGTAACGAGTAGATGACTGTTTTTATTCATGTATCAACTATCCTTGCGCAAACAATTCATGATGCTCACCATACAAAGCCCCATACTTCCCGCAGCTCCTGGGTGTCCAATCCTTTGAGCCGTCTGGTCAAGTAGTATGTAATGCCTATGTTGTCTGCATATATCGTGAGGTATTGAAGGGCGACATGTACCGAAAAGAAGGAGGGAGAGAGAAATAGACGGAGGAGGAGGGCATGCGACATGAGGTGGGGATGGGAGAGAGGTTGACGGCCCCCGACAGCAAAGCCCGAGCGAGGTACTCGGACTCCAGGGCAGATGCAGGCGGCCACACCGCGTCGAGGAATCTCAGCCGGCTGCCATCAGGGTCGCGCCGACGCGTCAGGCGCCTCCACTCCTCCTCCTGCCGGGTCAAACTCACAGACGGACCCATCACGCTCTGCTTCACGACCACGCACGTATTCTATGCTCTAACGGCCTCTCTGGAGCGGCGAACTACAACCATTGTCGATACCTCTCAACGCATACCCCTTGTCGCGACCTAGGCTCGCACTGCATGGAATCATTTGTCTATGGCTCTCTCGCACAGATCCGGGTTCTTCTCTTGCCTGTCGGCAACATTCGTCGTGCAACGTTTGAGAGATGGGCCCAGGATATCCGGAGTTTTGACACTATTCGGCTTGGGGACATAACCACCGACGTCAAGGACGAGAGATGTAAGTAAGAATATACCTACCATCATGCGTCTGGCTCAACGAACTCTCGTGTAGCTCGTTTCGTACCTAACCATCAACTTGCGAGCGGATACTTGCACCTCAACTACCCATCACATCCCCCTCCGGACTCTCATGCTCCTCTCACCCTCCTTCGCATATCGGACTTCCCACTGGCCATAGTCGGGGTTGCATCGTGTGGTCCGAACGACTCACTTGACACTATAACGGCTCAGTTCCAGATGTCACTGCATGAGGTATTCCCGGCGTCGTCCATCTTTCCTCTCGCGAGCAACTGCTTCGTCTTCGAGGAGAGCGATAGCACCACCAACATCAACCTAGGTGACAATTTCCCTGGTCTGGTAGTGATCCCCAGTGTCATGGGTCACAAGAAGACACACATCGGGACTCTCCTTGCGAACCTCTGCTCGAAAGTGCTTGTTGAGCTGGGTGCTGTGGTTCGTGTAGCTTGCATCAGTGAGCGAGATACAGTCTCATACTTACGTATAGGCACAAACTTTGGAAAATCCCTTGGGCAACGAATATCTCAATGCCACTCTCTTTCCCAGCCTCCCACCGTCTTCTGAGCTTCCTAGGTCGCTTGATGACGAGCCACGCAGGGAGTCATTGCCCCTTCTCCCATCTCACAACAGCCAGCCCGACATGAATGGTCCACTTCGCGCAAAGTCGCCTTTAGGTTTCAAAAGAACTCCAACCATGGGCCCCGGATTGCTCCCCACTCGCCATTCTAGTTTACCTCCTAGTCCTGCTCCTACGAAGAAACGGCCGACAACAATTGGTGTAGCATCCTCTCACGGTCGATTCTTCAAGGTCCTGGCCGACTTCTTCCTCCTGGCAGGACGACTAGAGGAAGCATCTATATGGTGCGTAGATAGTGAACATTGTCGACAGCATCTTCACGAAGTCCTGTCTCAGGTACAACGAGGCGATCGTACTCTTCAAATCGTCTCAAGAGGTCGCGTGGCACGCATCAGCTCTGGAGGGTCTTGCCACCATCCCTATAGTTGAAGCATGGTCTTCAACTAATGGCATTGTTCGTGCATACAGAGAACTTAGCTATCTTTTTGAGCTGACCTGGTATGGCGCAGAACGGCTCCGTGAGCGACAAGGACCCATGGACGGATGTAGCAGACAAACTCACGCAAGCATCCGGGCTATACCAACGAGCTGTGCCTGCATCAGAACCGGAGGCCACTCTTTCTCTTCTCGCATATCTTTATTGCTCTTCAGTCTTACGTCACAGTACTCTGCTCTATTCTGTCTGGTCCTCCAAGGGCTGGGGTCCCCTTGCTTTCACGGCCATGCTCCAACCCGGTCCATCCCCTTTCCTCCCTGCAACACTATCCAATAATGCAAGTTCCTCATTTAGCTCCGGCCCCAGGAACACATATGCAGCCCTGGAACGTCTGACGTCTATCACGGGCATTACCAGAGCTCAAATCGCCGCATCACTATCTCAGGCGCATGGTCCATGGCTGTCACATCTTGACTCTCGAGAACGAATCCGCATACTTCAGTATATCGCGGCTATGTTCAGTGCTTTGGGTCATGTACGAAAGGAGGCGTATGTATTGCGGGAAGTATTGGCCTGCGTCATGGACTTGATCGTATCCGGACGCGACGAGACCGGCAGCGGTAGTGCGCGTGTCCTCAGCGCCGGCCTCGGAAACCGCAACAACCCCCTCAATGTAACCACGGCGCAAGGGACTGTAGGCATCAGGGAGAACGAACGCACAGAAGGTAACGAGAGCATACTGCAGATCGTGAAGCACGTATGCAGGGTCCATGGTGTCGACCTCGAGGCTGTCAAACTACTTGTATCCCATGCATCCAATCGGGAAAGCGTCTCATCCCAGAGCGCGGACGACCCTGACGAAGAGCAGAACCTTCAATCGCTTCGGGAGCCGTTTGGTTGGCCTGAGCTTCAAGTTGATATTATCCGAGAGGCCATCTCGGTCGCCGAGTTGCTCCCTGGTGGGTCTCCCCAGGTCTTCGGTTTATCACAAACACTGACGAAATATAGATTATGCTGCTGTGGCACAATTCGCACTATCGGCGTTGAAGCTGTTGCACCCTGTCATGACGTCCAGAGACCAGCTCACCATGTATGCCGACGCTAGCAAGGCACTGCATACGGCCAAACGTAGAGGTGACACGCGTGCTGTCGACTATTGGTCCGGCCAGCCGATCACTGGCATTGCGGTCCTCCCGTACGACCATTTTGGCATTTTGAACTTCGAATATCTGCTCACGTACCCTTTAGCCTGCCGTTAGTTAGGCTGCCTATCGAGAAGCCCATTTCTCTGTTGTCTCAAGGCTCTACTGCCACTGATTCAATCATCGCTGGCGTCCGAGATCCATTCCTATATAACCCACGGAAAGCGGCGCAAGGGCAGGTTGGTGAATTTGTTCTCTGATATTTGAACTGCGCAAATTGACACCAATGTCGCTCTAGGCCAAGACCGTGCTGGTCCAGAATGAGCCGTTCGACCTAGTTGTCACATTGAGGAATCCTTACGTGTTCAACCTCGAACTACAAAGCTTGCAGCTCAGGTGTGTAGCTTAATATTGAGTGCGAGCTCTTCTGATGATAGGCACGCAGTACCTCGGGAGCAGCATTCGTTTCGAAGGCTATCCCCGTGGTCGTTCCCGCAAATTCGTTCCACCCGGTGACTATCGCCGGCAGGGCCACGGAATCCGGAACACTTACGATCCGCGGTTGTATCGTGCAAGCACCAGGGGGAGCCTCGCGTGAGTTTATCTTGCCCCTTGCCACTGATGAGGAGGAAGAGCGCAGGTCGCGAAGACGAAGTGCGATCGAGTGCGAGACTGGGAGGTCGAAGCACTCTGGCCTCAACTCACGACCATGGGAGAAGTCAAGCAATCGAGGTAGCACACAGGCAGCGACCGGTTCGTCGACGAAGAGGACCATTCGCTTCATCGAATGTTCCGTCGTCCCTGAGCAACCTCTGCTACGAATCCGCCGAACCTCGTTAACTCACGGTGCAGTCATGCTCTATAATGGCGAGATGTTAGTATACCAGCACCTCCATGATTGTTGTAGAGCTAACACTGAACCTCAGGTCCACTATCCGTATCACACTGGAGAACGTCTCGACACTCCCTATCGACCTCTTACACTTGACATTCGATGACTCCACGATCGCGCCTGCCCAGCAAGCTCTCGCGGAAGGCGAACTCTCAGTATTCGAAACTTACGAGACAGAGTACGACCTCGTACATCGACCAGTATTCACATGGGACAGTACTCGCGAGCCACAAGCGATCGGTGCAGGGCAGAAGAGGGTGATCACGGTCAATTGCTTTGGCAAGGTTGGCTGGTTCGTATTCTCACCCCGTACCTACGTCTGTCGATGTTGACTCGCATACCAGCACAAGCGGCGCGATACACGTCTCGTACTCCTACGTTCGGCGACCACAAGAGACGCTGGGAGAACCGCCTGAAGTGTTCCACACTCGACAATTGTCCTACCCCGTCCTAGTCACCGTCTACCATATGCTGGAATGCCATGCTATGGACATCTTGTCGTACACCGGAGCGACGACGACGTTGCCTCCAGACACCGAGGATGTGAAGGCTCGTAAAACATTACTGCATGTCGGCGATATCGCGGAGTGGTGTATCTTCTCGATAGAGGTGCGAAATACCTACGGCCTTCCGTTCGAGGTTACGTTTGAAAGAAACCAAGAAGGTCGGTGGAATATTGTATGCAGGTCAATATCTCCTAACCCTTGCACAGGTGCCGAACATGCCTCCATCACTACCCTAGTTCCTCCTGGGTCCACCTCCCGGTATGTCAATGCGCGAGTGACCTTATAGTGTACACATCCTGACGCATAATCGTTCGTAGCATTGTCTTGCCCATCAAGAAGCTTTCCCTCTCAGAAGAGCATATCTCGCAGCCACTACCTATGCTTTCAGATCGACAATACGTAGTTTCATCATCCAAGTTATCCGCGGAAGAGGAACGCTCGCAGCGAGAGTTGTTCTGGTACAGAGAGGAGCTCTTCAAGACTGTACATGGACGATGGCGTGAGGTGAGTGCAACGCACTTGTGAGAGCTATTCTAGACTGACGCGAGAGGTCAGAACGGAGGCACAAGAGCAGGTGACCTCTCTCTACGACAGCAACGCATGACACTTCCAATGCTAGAAGCACTGCGCGTCGAGACTGCGCGAGTGCGAATGTCTTTGATTCGGTACGATGAAGAAGGAAACGAACAACCAGTCCCAGTTGATCCAGCAAAGACGAAATTCTTGCCACCACCAAACGAATTCATTTATCTGCGGACCTCCATCACTAACCTCTCACGTAAGGCTCTATTGCTCGATGCACTCACTAGTCATAATCTGAATGTGGCATGTGTTGCAGCGTCCGATCTCGTGCTTACGCTCAACCTTGATCTGGAGCCGCCTGAACACGTCGTAAGTCAAGGCGAGCTGGTTGACATTGCTGTCGGGCGCTTGGCCAAGGGCAAGACTCAGGAGGTAGAAACTCCTCTCGCGTTCATCGCGTGCGGTCGTTTCGACTTCTCCGCGGAGGTATGGGCTCTTGGTAGCACTGCTCCCGTTGGGCATGGGAAGATGCGCATAGACGTGTCTGGCGGCTCTTAGGAGCAGTGTCTTCTGCTAGTACTAAGTACTGACGACTTATTTATTCACGACATTCATACTTTCCCTTTTTTGACAAGTGCAGGTGCAATGGATATCAGGACAGATAATAGTACGATAGTGTACAACGGCCTCGGCGAGGTGTAGCATAGTAATTGTCCAGTCTCCCGTTGCAGCTTAGACTGTTCATAGTTCATTCGAAATCTGAACTGTCCTGCTTGAAAGTTTGACTGTACGCGATGATGGTCCCATATACAAGACTATATGGGAGGTCAGGCAACAGATTGGATTTCGAGAGAGATAGCAGACGTACGCGCCACCAGCAATCGACATAACACATGCCCCTCTAGTGATGACTTCGGAATGCGCAAGCACCAACGGCAACGCGAATCCTGTCACGACAATCGACGCAGTGATGAAACGACCAACATCCACCGGCCCTGAGCCATCGTATTCGGCAGAGAAGTCGTCTCCCCCACAACGGGCGAAGACCGCGTTCGGAAGCGGCGCCAGGACGAAGGTGAAGGCTAGACACCCCTTTAGCTGGCACCTCTTGCGTACTCATAATGTGTAGACGCACCGACGAGAAGAGGAAGCCAGTTAGACCATAGCGCGCAAGAAAGGATGACTAGCAGAAAGCCGACGGCCAAGACGAAGGAGAGCAGGATGACCGCTGGGAGTCGCGCTTGAGTACATGCCTGGAGGCAGTCCCAGAGATAGGAGTACGAACTTTTAATGCCTGCGTGAGCCATAGTAAGGGGCCGAAGAGACGGGAGTGAAGATGTACACCAGCGTATGTAGGCTGGACACTTTGTATGGTCGACGATGCTCAGCTCGCAGCAACCACCGCCATCCGCGGCTACAGTATGCTTATGTAATCAATCATTTAAACGCCAAGGTTCAACGTTCAGACGTTCACATTCACGGTCAACTCGGTTCGACGGCAGCTGCGATCATACGACAGCGACGCACGGTAGCTGAAACTGTACACGAATAAGCGGCTATACTATCCCATCGATATAATTGATATAGTAATGCGAGCGAGTCATGGTAATAACAATACAGACATATTGTTTCCCCGCAAGTAGAGGACCGATGGTAGCCACGTGCCTCATCTATCGTGGCCCAACGGTACGACGAGTGCGCTGAGGTCGTGTCCTCACAACAATGTTGGCCGCCTTCGAATCAGTGAGGGTTCCCAGCTGGGCAAGAGTAGTCTTGCTTGGTTGCTTGAGGGTACGGATCGATGGTACGATAGGAACTGGGATGGTCCTGGTGGATGTCGAAGAGGAAGAAGAAGAAGCCAGAGACTTCACAAGCGCAGGAGGAGAACTATCAGGAGTTGACTCAGAGCGGTTCTCCTCATCGGACGCGGATGCATCAATTGGAGAGTCGACGACCATGCCGTCTACCACGGGGAACCCTAGCTCTTCCTCAGGTAAAGGCAAGTGCTCTGCTAGGAACGTTTCGCTTCCTACGGAGGATACACCCTGTGATCTGAACCGGCGAACGAGGATGTCTCTGTGCTCCGTTGGTGGGAGGTCCTCCATGACCTTCCGGGGACGTTTCCGAGGAGTGAGACCTGAGACCTTATCCTCTCTCGTCGCTTCCTCTACGAGACCCTGCGTAGTGCGGCGGATGTTCCCCAGCGACGTGGAGGAACCAACATTGAGCTTGTCGACAGCAGTGGATAGGTCGGCGGTGTCGGTCAGGACACGGGTAGTGGCTCCCTCGATCGCTCGTGAGGTAGAATCGACCTGTCGCTGCATGTAACGGTAGCCGGACTGTGCTTCTGTAACGAGACCATCCGTTGCCTCGATACGTGCTCGTTTCGCACGATGTTCGTGATTAAAGGCTAAGGAAAATTGTCAGTGAGTGCGGAGAAATGCGACAGGCTGGATGTAAGATACCTTGAGTCAGTGAAGCATTTGAGCTTTGTACGATTTGCTGCAATTCCTGACTGAAGCCAGCAGTTGAAGTCGATACAGCTTCTTGTACTCCGGCAAAGCCGTCCATAATCGTGCTTCTGGCGGCATTTACGGACTATCACGCGCGTCAGTACGAAGGTGGATACTCAGATTGAAACAAAACTCACCCTGATACCACCATCACGCAATCGCTTGCCCTCTACACCTCTCTTGGTGAGATGCTCACTCCACGAGGACCCACGAACAACGGCAGCATCAAGCTGCTGACCCTGCTTCTGCCCGAGCTGCTGCATCTCATGCTCGGCCGCCTTATTACTCTCCGTCATCTCGGAGAACGTCTCCCGCAGGCTGCGGTCGCGCTCGGTTGTGAAATCGCCAAGAAGGTCAGCGATGCGCTTCAAGAGCGCGTCCGCGGAACGCTTGGCTTCCTTGTGTTCGGTCTCGAGTAGGCGCGTGAGGAGGGCATTCTGTTCTCGGAGGCGTTGTATCTCAACATTGGTCGTGTTGTCTGCGAGAGATTTGGCCTCTTGTAGCGTCTTCCGTTCTGCCGAGATGAACTCGAGTGCTTCTTGCTTGATAGCTTCGGTGAGCGCGCCTAACTCGTGGAACGCTTTCTCGACCTTTCACCAACAGTAAGTACTGGGAAAAAACCGCAGGGAGAATACAATGAACATACTGCAGCACAGCTAGCAAGGCTGGACGATTCGGTATCCTTGCAGATGGACTCACAGTGCTTGCGCAGTTCTTCTGCGTACGCAGAGAAGCCCGTCTCCATGTTCTCTTGCGCCTCGGTGATCGTTGCACTTATTTGTTCGACTGAGCCCTTCGATGCCTCTTCGTTGGCCCGGATGAGCTTGAGCGCCTCCTGCACCTTTCCAAGTTGCTCTTTCAAGCGACTGGAGATGGCGGACAATGCCTCCAACTCCTTCGTCTGGAAGTGCTCGGTTTCGGTCTTCACCTTGCTGAGGTGCTGGGTCGCGGTTTTCATGAACGTGTCCACTTTGGCGGACAATGTCTGCGTCTCTGTGGAAAGGGTCTTGCCGTGTGTATTGACTGCCTTCACACTCAATCCAAAGGCAGTGGACTTGCGCTCTATGCCGGAACATCAGCTGTATTCATTACTGGTCAACAATATCGACTTACCGAGCTTGCTAAACAGCCCGTTAACGTCGTGATCATACTCGCGGGCGACTTCTTTCCACTCGGCGACAACACCGTGCAGAGCCTCCTCGCTCTTCTGATGAGCTTGCCGGACGACAATCTCTTCTTCAAGAGCTCCTTCTACCGCGGTGAGTTGCTGCTTCGTGTCAACGAGCTCGGTGGCAGTATCTTCGAGTTGGACCTTGGTCTCGCGCAGCTCCTCGTCGGTACGGTGGAAGAGCGCCATCGCTTCCTCGAACTCGCCACGAAGAGCCTTCATCTGACCTTCGAGAATCTCAACCTGTTTGACTGCTTCGAGACGCTCAGTTTCCTTAAGCTCCTGCTCAGTGGCCATCTTCGCCCATGTCTCCTCAGATATGATGATACCGCTCTTCTCGCGAACGGCTCGTAGGTCGGCGTGTAGACGCGTGATCTCGGCGACGTAGTCCTTGATTAGCGCATTGCGAGTCATATGCTGGTTGACCTCGGGACGGTTCTTGATGGACTTCGCGCGGATGCCATAATCAAGAGTTGAAAGAGTTTCTTCCATGTTCGAACGGGCAGGAGACACAGTGGCGACGATGCAGGTCTTTGTCCGGCCTCCTAACGAGTCTTGGAGGAGGCGGGTAAGCTTGGACTCCCTGGGAATAGATGAGCTCGTGGCAATGCAGGATCGTCAATATGCACAGAACATACCGATACGGAACGTGAGACGAATTGTCGACAAGTGCGTTGATGACGCGACCGAGGGTAAGCAGACTTTGGTTGATCATGCCTGCTTCCCTCGCACGCTTGTTCTCTGCGCCGGAGCGACCAATGTTCTCAGAACCTGCGAGGTCGACCAGGTTTAGCTTCCCGACGCGGAGGAGACCTTCGCCGCCGGTAGAAGGAGCCATTGTGGAGTGGACTGTGATCGCGAAGACGGAGTGGGACCGACTGGAGTGATCGTTGAACTTCGTCGCGGCGATCTGTCTCCTATGACTTCCCTTCGTGAGTAGAGCTAGTGCATCCGCAGCAGTTCGAACAGGTGTCTCATCTAAGCCTTGGATGATGACACCCCTCTTGCTCGCATCGTCGAACAGTTTCAGGGCGGCTTGCGAAGGGGCGTCCTTATGTGCACCCATTCCCATTGGTTGGTTAGAGCCGGATGGCGCAGGGAGCTCGGGAGCGAGGAGATCACGGAGCTCCTCGTTATAGAGCTCCACAAAGGAGATCTTTACGCTGAAGTCCGCGCCAGATGTTTCAAGCTGTTGGAAGAGCTTGAAGAGCACTCGGGGAATCATTCCCGCTTGAGCAGAGGGGTTACCCATTGGGGTGGTAGTAAGGTCACCCTGCATAGTGTGACTATTCGCGCCAGGTGAGACATATAATAACAAAAAATCAAGGCACTCACGTCTTGCCCGTACCAGTTTGACCATATGCAAACAGAGTGCAGTTGTAACCCATGAGAACCTCCTCTAACATTGGGTGAACGACATCTTGATAGATGGTAGCTTGGTCGGCCTCAGGGCCAAAGACCATGTCAAAGGGGTATGTTCTTGTAGTAGGTAGCGCGACAACGCCGAGGCTGGTTGAAGGGGCGGATGTCTCGATCGTGATGTCTTCGCTCCTGGCACCATTGGTAGTGACAATGATGGGGGAGTTATCCTGAATCTCGCGTTCGGATCGGCGGCGACAGCGAACAACAACTTTAATATTGGTGTCTGCTTCGCTAGCTGCAGATCTTTGCTGGGAGGACGTGCTGGCTTTGGTAGCGTTGGGAGCACCAGAGTCAGGGTTGGCTGTGGTGGTTGATCGCTGCGAGGAGTCGGATTTCGCAAGCACAGAGCGCGGTCTTATGGATGGCGGAGGCATAGCAGATGCTGCGTTCGTCCGCGCACGAGACGGGGGGCGGCGAGAGGCCATGACGGGCTAGAATAACGACAGTGGACGAGAAGAGCAGGAACGATCAACAATTCAACATGCGCGCGTCGCGTACATCACGTGGCCGCTCCGTGAGAACCACATACGCCGTTCTCTGGAACTCGGCGCTTCAGCTCCAAGTTTCTGCGCTCGTCCTCTGTTCTCCACTCACCTCTCGTAGACGACATGGGCAAGCGCAAGAAGTCTTCTCGTAAGCCAACGGGCCCTCGAAAGAAGGAACAGCTGGGTATGCATGCATACAATGACTCAGCCACAGTATGTCATGCTCACAAGACCTACAGACACCAACTTCACTTGCTTGTTTTGCCATCATGACAAGTCGGTCTCTGTCCGAATCAATCGAAAGGAGGGCATGGCACAGCTATTGTGCAAAGTGTGTGATCAGAGGTATCAGAGCAAAGCCAACCGTGAGTTCTTCCTTGTCCAGAATCTAGCCTTACCTGACTATGGCGGTTAAGACCTGACGGAACCCATTGACATCTATTCGGAGTGGATCGATGCAGCTGATGCAGCTGAGAAGGAAGCATCGTCTGCACGAAGACCTGTCGCATCATCAAGTAGACCTGCAAGGGCACCCTCTGTCGGCAGCGACGACGAGTAGCTGGTCAGACTCATCACTATGCCTCATCAGTCACGCCATAGCACACGTTGTAGGGCCTCATCTCAGTTCTCGGACCTCTCTAGAGTATTCATACTTGTATAACCACATATCCGTGTATATTAAACGTTTGCAATGTTGGGCGTACCTTCAACGGTTTATGTGTGGAGTGGGACGGTCGCTGCATTATGCTTAAGGTGGTTACCCAAAACGGAGCGCTAAGGACGCGTGCGTGAAGCCTGGCGCGTGCTTGACAACAGCCGTAAATACTTGCAGGGTCATGTCTGCTTGACCTACTTAGACCTGCTCTCAGCCAACAGGCAGGGTCGGTCTTCATCTCTGCTCTGCTACTCTCCTTCAACTGCTCTTCTGTGTCATTGTTAGACGGCCTCTTTCGTTTGTGCGGTTCTACTATACCTGGTCGATCAGTGCGCCGCAGCGCTTTCGACCACATCCGACCCTCCTTTCGTCCCATCGCAACTTGCTACTCGCCATGTCCACGAATATCAAGGTTGTCTGTCGGTCAGTCTCTGTGATTGATCTCACGGACCTTCAGTCTCTTGATCTCGCCGAATGCATCTAGATTTCGTCCGCCTAACGCCATCGAACAACGCGAGGGTGGAGAGAACGTAGTCTTCTTCGACGAGAATCTACAGACTGTCAACATCCGATCGGCTCAAGTGGGCTCTGGCCCTGAGAAGGATGGTTTCACCTTCGACAGGGTGTTCCCTCCAGGTACCCAACAGCAGGACATCTTTGATTACGGAGTCAAGGAGTGAGTGTCCTGCTTCACATGTCCTGCGCACATGTTGACTGTCCCCCAGCACTGTGAGGGGTATGTGGTATCTCAAATTATTTCTGCGCCCATATTTCCCCGCGTTGCCATGCATGTATGCTGGCTAGCCTCTTACCTACCGCGCAACCGGTGTTGCGACGGACTTATGTTCCTACCATTAAGATCGTCTCCAGACTCATACATCTTTATTCAGATGTCCTCGACGGGTACAACGGTACCGTCTTCGCGTATGGTCAGACTGGTAGTGGAAAGACGTTCACCATGATGGTAAACAAGATTAGATTTTGCCTGGATATGCACTGACTGACGCCACACAGGGTGCCGACATAGATAACCCAGAGTTGAAAGGATTGATACCCCGCATTACTGAGCAAATATTCCAGTCTATCGTAGAATCGGATGCACATATAGAGTACCTGGTGAAGGTCTCGTACATGGAGATCTACTTGGAGAGGATAAGAGATCTGCTTGCGCGTAAGTGCTATATAGGTATTGTGTGATGCCCACTCACACCGTGTATTTGCAGCCCAGAACGACAATCTACAAGTGCACGAGGAGAAGTCGAAGGGTGTGTATGTCAAGAACCTTTCCGATTACTACGTTAGTAGTGCACAAGAAGTATACGAGATCATGAGGCAAGGTGGTGCTGCACGCGTGGTTTCGTACACCAGTATGTACATGGCAAACTTCTCTGTGCTTGTGCTAACCAAGGTTTCGCCCATAGACATGAACGCGGAGAGTTCTCGATCACATTCCATCTTCCTCATCACAATCAACCAGAAGAATACGGAGTCGGGGGCGCAGAAGACTGGTAACTTGTACCTCGTCGACCTTGCTGGTTCCGAGAAGGTTGGGAAGACTGGAGCGTCTGGTCAAACATTGGAGGAGGCCAAGAAGATCAACAAGTCTCTCTCAGCACTCGGAATGGTCATCAACGCCCTGACTGACAGCAAGGTATGTTCGGATCTCCCTCAGACTCCCTCGCGATTCTGACCGCCAATGGTGCAGGCCAAGCATATCCCATATCGTGATTCCAAACTCACCCGCATCCTGCAAGAGTCGCTCGGTGGTAACTCCCGCACGACTCTTATCATCAACTGCTCTCCGTCATCATACAACGAAGCTGAGACTCTGTCAACTATGCGTTTCGGTATCCGTGCGAAGTCGATCAAGAACACCGCTCGTGTCAACGCAGAGCTGTCGCCGCTCGAACTCAAGGCTCTGCTTTCCAAGGCGAACGCAGCGAACTCGTCCTATCAGAAGTACATCGCTGCTCTCGAGGCCGAAGTGGCGATCTGGCGCTCAGGCGGACACGTCGAGCAGGCCGATTGGGCTTCGCCTGAGAAGGCTGGTGCTCCTGCTGCTGCCGCTCCCAAGAAGGCGCCTGCTTCTCCAACACCGTCTGCTACGCGCAGCCAGACTCCTGTCAATCCTCTGCTCCAGGACCTTCGTGGCGATCTAGACAGCCGACCGCAGACACCCACGGTCATCGGCCTGGACAAGGATGAGCGCGAAGATTTCTTGAAGCGCGAGAATGAACTGAGTGATCAGCTCGCGGAGAAGGAGTCCGTGCTCAAAGCGGCGAACAAGTTGGTTAGCGAGCTGAAGGAGGAGCTTGCGTTCCTCAAGGAGCAGGAGACCTCTCTCTCGACGGAGAATAAGTCGATGTCGGGTCAGCTCAACGAGCTCCGTCTGCAGGTCGAGCGGCTCAACTACGACAACAAAGAGAGCGTCATCACGATCGATATCCTCAAAGAGCAGAACCAAGATGCAAAGAGCGAGCTCGAGGAATTCAAGAAGACAATCGCCGAGCTCAAGGCAGCGCAGAAGGACGCATCCGCGGAGGACAAGGAGAAACGCAAGCAGGAGAAGATGGCGCTTATGATGGCCAAGTTCGATGTTGTGCGTCGTAGCTGCTACTCGCCTCCGCTCGTTCAGGCACTGATATTATGGTTTGCCGCCTCTAGCAAGGCACCTTCTCAGAGAAGGACGAGCAGCTGCGCCAAATTCTCGCGAAGCTCGATGCCATCGACTCCGACGAGGCCGTCTCCACGCTCTCCCACGAGGACATCGTCTCCCTCAGGAGGCGTATGGCCGATACCCAGACCCTCATTCGCGAGACCGTCGACCGCCTTAGACAGGTGCAGGAGGAGAATGAGATGCACCAGCGCCGGAGGGACGAGCTCGAGTCCCGCATCGCAGCCCTTGAGGCGGAGTACGAGGAGCTCCTCGGTTCGTGTCAGGATGCATATACGGCATATCTGTCTTCTGACCATATTCTCACACTTGCAGAGAAGACGATTCATGATGAGGAAGTCAGCAATGTGGACGTTGCCGAGTCCATGGCTGAACTCAAGGTTAGTTTGATCGGTCTTTCGTCCCCCCTGCTAAAGCTAAGCCTTCTGTTCAGAACAAGCTCGAAGCTCAGTATGCTGCTAAACGGGACACGCACGCAAGCGAGGTCCAGGACCTCAAGCAACAACTTGAGATCAGGGGCAACGAGATACGTACGCTCAACGCCACGATTGACAGCCTTAAGAGCGTCAACGAGGAGCTCAAGGTAGCGTGTCTCTCGTTTCGTTATCGCGTCGTCGTCGCTGATAACATTGTACTCCTGATAGCGCGCGTTCGCGGTGACGTCGGCTGGCATCGAGGGAGGCAAGAACCTTGCGGAGAGTGCACAGGACCTGGAGCGCACCCGCAAGGCCATTAGCGTTCAGCTTGCCGAGTTCGACGGTGTCAAGAAGTCGCTCATGCGCGACCTGCAGAACCGGTGTGAGAAGGTAATAGGCTTTCGTTCGGCTCGGGGTAAATCGTGCATTCGTCGCCGGACTCATGGATCATGCGTGCAGGTTGTCGAACTTGAAATTCAGCTGGATGAGATCAAGGAGCAGTACCACAACGTGATCCGCAACAGTAACAGCAAGGCCCAGCAGAAGAAGATGGCCTTTCTCGAGCGGAACTTGGAGCAGCTCACGATCGTCCAGAAGCAGGTAAGGTTCATTTAGAGTCGTGGGATTATGCTATACCACTTCTGCTGATCCGGTTGCAATGCAAATTTCTTAGCTCGTGGACCAGAACTCGGCTCTCAAGAAAGAAGCGGGTATTGCGGAGCGGAAGTTGCTGGCTCGCAACGAGCGGATACAGAACCTCGAAGCTCTGCTCCAGGATGCCGACCGTCGGTTGGCGGTGCAGAACCAGAAGTTTGAAGTGCAACTGCAGGCGGTGAAGGAACGGCTGGACCAGGCGCGCGGTACGTATCAACAATTGCGTCCTACCGTTGTTTTGGGCTGAACAATTTGTCTCCGTTTAGCGCAAAAGGCCGCGAGCTCTTCATCATTAAGCTTTGGCCGGATCGCCAAGCCTCTGCGCGGCGGTGGAGGGAGCGCAGCAGCCGCCATCACGAGCACTGGACCCGCATCTCCGAACATGGCGAATCCTTTGGCAAGAGTGCAGGCGGAGGACTCCGGGTATGTGGTTCGCCTTGCAGCCGTTGAAGCGACAAAGTCACTGATCATTTCACCGTTTGGCTTTGTGTGCGCAGAACCGGTATGTTGTGCTTCTTTGTCCGTATGACCGCGTCGGGGTGGCGTGCTGACGTCTTGTGTTCTGCCTTTCAGCGAAGCGACAGTCGTGGTTCAACTTCAATTCGCGATAGACCTTCACTTGTCGTACGACTCGCATCTTCCTTCGTCACATCCAGCGGCCTTGTATGTTATAAATCGCATCTACTCGTCTATTGTTTTGTCCGTAATACAGAGAGCAAAGAACACATGTCACAGCGACCGAGACGCAAGTGAGATCGAAACGAGCCGACGGCCATGGCGGGTAAAATTTCGAGGGTAAACGCTAAGCCAGTGACAGGTCGGACGACGTCGTGCACGCGGGGGGTGGATGTCGAGTGAGCCGTGGTGAAGCGGACGACTTAAGGGCGTAGCGAAGGGGCAATTATGAACGGGTGAGATGCCGGGGCTGAAGGGAGAGCGGGCAATCACGGACGACTGGAGGTTTGGTCGAGGACTGGCGGACAATATTGGTCGGTCGGCAGGGGGGAGGCGGTGGGAAGCGTACGTTGGTCCGTCAGGGTCGTGTGCAGGCGCGTCATGATGCAAGAACGGCGCTGATGCCCGGGATGGCAAGTGGGATTGCGGCGAGGTGAGGTAAGCGGCCGAAAGAGGCAAGCGAGGTTGTTTAGCGGCAGGCGGCGACAGGCGAATGCTCGCGGGGAGCGTTACACGTGTCGTCTGCGCCGACGACCAGAACCGCGCATCGAGTTTCAGCGGAATCAAATTAGGTACATGCCAATCCTCATTATTTTCCCCATTTCTTCCCCATTTTCGACGCGACGGGCGCACGTCCTCGCGCTCTCCTCCCCTCCACGAGGTTAGCGTCCTGCCAACCTAAGAGGCCCTCCTTCGTCCTTCCCCCTCGACGCGTACCATACTTACTGGTCAGTTCTTTTCTCCTTCTCGTCGGTCTCGTCACGTTCCCCACGGCATCCAGCTTGCGTTCCGACGCGCTGCTTGCTTTCTTCTCCCTTGCCCGCCTTCTGCAACAATCCCGCCTCGTCTTTGTCGCGTTTTCTCCATCTTCCGTGCACGCTTTGCTCACTTCCTGCCTGCAGCTTTATAAACAATCGCGCCTTAGATCCCGCGCGTAGAGCTCGTATACTGTAGCCTTTCGTATGTGAGTCACCGCCGCGCTTCCCGACGCTCTATATAAACCCCGCCCCAGGCTTCCGCCTTGATATGTCAACAACTAATCACGAAGCATCCCGTAAACCATCTGGCTCTTCTTCGCAATCCCGAGGACATTCACCGTCGACTTCGCCCAATCCGGTACCTATTGCCGTCACTACTGCACGCGTTCACCGTTAACTGAGTCCGCTATATAGCTCCAGCCCCACAGGAAAGGTTCAACAAACATGTTCGGTGTCGCTATGGCCCCCTCGAGCGGTCTCAAGACGTTGAATTCAGGTTGGCAGGTGAGTCTTGCTCCGTGACTGTGCTCAGCGCCTCGCGCGCTAACCCGCCTGCCCAGGTATGGGGAGGAGGAAACTCGTCAAGACACCCGTCTGGCTCTTCCGCTACAAGCATCCCCGAGTCCTCCATGTCCCACAGTCTGAGCGAGGGCTGGGGCTCTCGATCCGCCAGCGGAACCTGGGACGAGATGGCGGACGCTCAACAGAAGGATCTGTCAAGCTTGGTGCGTTGACGCCCTTCCATTCATCCCGTGTGCAGTTTATGTCAAGTATGGACCCGGACTGATTCCATCTGCTTCTTCTATAGGTGAGGCAACGTCAGGTCTCCGCCCAGTCTGCAGGGTTGCCGGCAACGGCAACGGGCGTATCCAAGCAAGGACAGCAGTACAACGCTGTTCTCGGTGCGTCCAACTTCTGCGCGCCATGGACCGTAACTTGCTAACCCATGCTTAAACGCCTTCCAGGACAAAACGCGAGCCCCGTTGCAAATTATGATTCGCTGCAGTCCGCTTCTTTAGTAGATAGCGACCTCTCTGCCGCCCTCCGAGGCATGGCGGTGGAGGAGGAATACCAGGGCTACCGTCAGGGATCCCAACCCTCTGGGATGACCCATCCGGCAACGCAGAACGTCTCCGTTCGTGGTCCGCAGCAGCCCCTCGCGGTCCATACGGAGGCTACCCACAGACCGAATACGCGTACTACTCTGCTCCTTCGTACTCATACGACGCGTATAGGACGCCCTCGGACCCATCCCTCTACGGTTCTTCTCCAGCCCTCACCCCCTCATCGGCCGCTCCTAGTGTATATCATGGACTGGGACACCAGGCATTGCATCCCCATGCTATGACTGACCTGCACGCCCAGCAGTTTTATGACTATGCCGGCTCTCCACGTACCTTAGGCTCGCAATACTACTACCCCACCCAAGCACTCCTTTACCACGCTCCCCCCTCACACTCCCCCATGCTAACTGCGCATCCCTTAGCTGGCGGCGACAAGCGTCGCGATCAGGTGCGTGCTTACATCTATCCCAACTGACTAGAACAATGTTCTCATTAGTGATCGGTTTGCAGAATGTGTTGTACCCTAACCTTCGGTCGTCGCCATCACCGCACTCGTCGCCGTATGGCGCACCTGTAGAATACAGTCCACAGCTTCCCCATGGCGTTCCTCGTGGTGCGGTGTTCCCGCATAGTCCTACTGGCAGCACCTTTGGTAACGGCAGCCGCCATGGTCGACGTGGGGACGGGGCAGTACGAAGTGCGCAGTTGGACGAATTCCGAGCGAACAAGTCACGCAAGTGGGAGCTAAGGGTGGGTCGTAGCTGACATAACTCTATCTCATGTTAGCCCCAATGCTGACGCTAGACACGGTCTAGGACATCTTTGGGTATATTGTCGAGTTCAGTGGGGATCAGCACGGGTCCCGGTTCATTCAGCAGAAATTGGAGTCCGCCACGAGCGAGGAGATGGAGATCATCTTCGACGAGATCGTGCCCCAGTACGCTATCCAGCTCATGCAGGACGTCTTCGGTAACTATGTGCGTCTCGTGGCTCCTTGAACTCTGTGTAGCACTTTGACATTGACACTCCTCGTTCCGCAGGTAGTCCAAAAGATGTTCGAGTATGGCACGGCCGCGCAGAAGGGTCGTCTTGTTAACACGATGGAGGGTCAGGTACTTGGCCTGTCACTGCAGATGTATGGCTGCCGTGTGGTGCAGAAAGTACGCGCCCCTCATGTTTCGATGTAACGCAGCGCTGACGGTTTGGTGTGGCAGGCGATCGAGTACGTCAACCCGGATCAGCAGGCCATGTTCGTCCAGGAACTTAGCCCGAGTGTTCTCCGATGCGTCAAGGACGCCAATGGCAACCATGTGAGTATTCATGCGCCACAACTGAACGCGCCGACGCTCATTACATTCTATAGGTCATTCAGAAGATCATCGAGCATGTGGTGCCCGAGCGGCTTGGATTCGTCAATTCGTTCCGTGGGAGCATTTATGAGCTCTCGACGCATCCGTATGGGTGTCGTGTCCTTCAGCGGTGTTTCGAATACTTGCCCGAGGAGCAGACTCGTCCTCTGTTAGATGAGCTGCACAAGTATGTCTCGAACCTCATGATTGACCAATTCGGGGTATGTTACTCCTTATGCATGCCCGACGCCGTGTTCTGACTTGCTCCATAGAACTACGTCGTCCAGTTCGTCCTGGAGCATGGCAAGCCGCAAGACCGTGCGACGATCATTGCAAAGCTCATGGGGCAGATGAATCAGATGGCGAAGCACAAGTTCGCCTCTAATGTGTGCGAGAAGGCTCTCATGACGGCGGACTCGGACAGTCGTCGCCAGCTTATCGACGAGATCATGACGCCCAAGCAGGATGGCCTTAGCCCGATTATGGGTCTCATGAAGGACTCGTTTGGAAGTGAGTAGCGCTTCCACCTGAGCGCCATGAAGTGGCTGACAGATGTGCGTTTCAGACTACGTCCTTCAGCGGGCCCTCACTGTCGCTGAGGGGGACCAGAAGGAGCAATTGATCGCCAAGGTCCGCCCGCACCTAGCCAACATGCGGCGATACTCGAGTGCCTACAGCAAGCATCTCTCGGCCAGTGAGTTTCTCCTACGCGCTCGCTGCTTCTTGCGTCCACCACTGATGTCCTGCTCTAGTTGAACGACTCCTCGAGAAGTGCGCTACCCAGACACAAGAGATCGCCCCCGTGGAAGGTGGTGCTCCGGAATCTTAGGATATCTGCTTCATCGTCCCGTCTTGCATACATTATATCGCTCGCCTGCATAGTATCTACTCTCGCATCACTTGTCAGCTCCAGATAATCTTTCCGTCCTGTCTCGTTCACTCGCATCTTCGTCATCTACCATACAGTCTCACGCATCTTGTCTACGCATGTCGTCACTGCAAGTCGCTCTGCATCATACATCTAATCGCTCCGCTCATTTCTTTTGTTGGATATTACGCTTGGACCGTGTCCATACTTTCCAGTCCTTCTGCATACATAGTTCCTCGCATTGATTCTGCCTCTCGTCGATACAGTACATTGCACATCGTTTAGTTACCCATAGCAGCGCTAGCATCTACTACCCAATCGTTGATACACTCTCGCCCTGGCTTTCTCTCCGAGTACTTGCGGTATACATTGATAGATATAGTTGGTATGATCTGCAATCCATAGTGCTCGTGCTCCGGCCTATGATTCTTGGTGTGTTGGTTACTGACTGGTTATTCCAAAGAGAACACAAGTCTGAGGTTCTCGGGTTCGGAGCGCCGGTGCCGGTGCCGTCATCCGAAGCTCTGTTAGTCCGCGCAATTCGGAATGTCCCTTTGTTTCGAACACTTCGAATCTTGTTACGCGTACGCGTCCGCGACATTAACCACAGTCTCTACCATCTGAGCGAGACACCGCCACTAACATACCATGTCTGCCGTCGCGCAGAAAGAGAAGGACAAGGTACGCGTCCATCTCCG
This sequence comes from Fomes fomentarius, assembly GCA_022606135.1. Taxonomy (NCBI): domain Eukaryota; kingdom Fungi; phylum Basidiomycota; class Agaricomycetes; order Polyporales; family Polyporaceae; genus Fomes; species Fomes fomentarius. The sequence continues at coordinate 2,370,720 of JABYQN010000001.1, forward strand.
GGAATCTTCGCCAATCCTTCCGCTCATTGATATCATTGAACCGGGTTCGTATAAGGGCAACGCGGCCTTCAAGGCAGGAGACTACCCCACAGCGATCGGGCATTACACTGCAGCGTCCATCGCCGATCCTGCGAATGGGACGTACCCGTTGAACCGCGCCGCTGCGTATCTGAAACTAGGGAAGTGAGTGCGTGCGCGTTCATGTCTCTCCGTCGCATCGTGAATGCTTATACGCGGTGCGTCGTCAGGAACGAGGACGCCGAGAGGGATTGCGATACGGTGTTGCGGATCGACCGGAAGAACGTGAAGGGGTACTTCAGGAGAGGCCAGGCGAGGGTTGCGTTGCAGAAGTTGCGGGAGGCTGAGGCAGGTGAGCTTTGCCGTTCTGTATTGCCTGTGCGGTTCCCTCAAGACACACGACGTGCAGACTTTCGGGCTTCGTTCGAACTCGAGCCGGCGAATGATGCCGTTAAACAGGAACTGAAGAAAGTGCAAGATGCGCTAAAGGCAACCCTGTCGGTCCAAAAGACAGTGAGTGGTCTACACACTTCTCCGATTATGCCATGTCGCCCATCGTCTGCGTATGTGCAGACGAAACCCATCGATGTATCTACGCCGCTTCCTACGAGTACAGCAACTCCGCCGAAACGTCGACGCGTACCGATCGCCATAGTAGAGCCTGAACCTGCGCCCGTTGCAAGTTCTTCCTCGGCTGCGACAACACAAGCATCGAGCAAGGACACCGGCCTTCTCACACCCGTCTCGTCACGGCCACTGAGTCGATCTACATCTCCATCCTCCCAGGAATCCCCAAATGCACAGGTGCCGTCTTCTGCCGGGCCATCCACGCATCCAAAACCAGCATCTCGGTCATTCAAGGAGGCCAAGGCAGCGCGAGAAGAGGCGCGTCCGAGAGGAGGCATCTTCAGGTCCGACGGACGTACGAGCCTATTCTACGCCTCGAGTCCCTCCAATGGGGATGCAAGCGTACCTAAGCGTGAGACCCCACAGACACTGGTCGCGTTCATGAAGATTTGGGAAACGCTGAGCACAGAAGAGGAACGGTGGGACGTGCTTCGGGTGAGTTTTCTCATGTGAAAGGGTTCGCGGTCACGAAGTAACTGAGATTACGTGTGCAGCAAATACCAGCAACGCGTCTCCCGGTGCTCTTCAAAACGTCTCTGGATGCTGCCATCCTTGGGTCTATATTGCGCAGCCTTCGCACAGCTATTACTGCCGCTCCTGGAGAAGAGGAGAGAGCTCGTATTGTGCGCGCTTATATGGTCAATCTTCCTCGCGTTCCGCGCTTCAATACCGTGTCAATGATGATGGACGCGAGTGAATTGGGGGATGCTCAGGTGATATGGGACCTATTAGGACGCTCGCGCGGCGATGGCGTCGAGGGCGAGATGGACAAACGGAAGGAGGATGGGTCGAGGAGAGCATGGGGTTGCCATTGATTGCTGCCACTCGACAATTTGTCAATTGCTGTATTCTATCCCCTGGGCCGTCGTGCTCGCACAGACGGTATTTGTCGCACACTTCTAATAGCGTAAGAGAGGGCAGGATGAGCGTAAGAAGATGGTAAGGACGAATACGTTGACGCGGGCCGCCGGCGGACCTACGTGGTCGCGCAAACTGGGCCAAATACGTCTCCAAGCCTCTGCCAATTGCGTCTTCATCGTCACTTAGACCCACCGGCTCGAGCCTCTTCTCAGTTGCCCGACCTTTTCACTCCTCCTACAGGGTCCTGGCTGGGCCACTATTACAGCAATGTCTACCGCCGGCGAGGCCGCGTCTCTCTTTGGTGCACCGGACACCGTGCACGACCCTTTCTCCACCGCGCTAGGCGGTGAGGACCCTCTACACGACAGCAATGGCGATAGTCAGACTTCGGATGCTGTCTCGGACCTCTTTGGCTCGGCCACGGAAGAGTTCCCTGTCGATGGAGCTGGCTCTTCGAGCAGCGCAACCCAACCGGATGCGCAGCAGACCTGGTACGACCACGCCGGCCAACAGAGTTATGGTTCTAACAGTGCTGCCACGACCGGCTACGCGCAACCGTACCAACCTCCGACGTCGTATGCTCAGCAGAACGGCACCTACTCCCAGTATGGACAATACGACCAATATGCGCATAGTAACGGGTACTCCGCCTCGAAAATCCCTGGTATGTTTTCTCCTACTTCATACAACGCCTCGTCCCTCGGTCTCATACGTATACGCAGCTCATCAACCTGCGTATGCTCAGCAACAAAGCTACACCTCGCAGTCATATGCGCCGTACGCTCCGAGTACTACAGGCACAAGTACCTCCACGTATGCTCCTGCGACTACCGCTCAGCAGTCTTCGGTTACGCAAAATGGAACGTATACACCATCGACATCCACGTATGCCCCGTACAAGCCCGCACAAACCCAATCGAGCTACGGGCCTGCGGCACGCACTGTCAATACCTCGGCTCCCGTGCAACCATCGTACGATCCCTACAAACCAGCCTACGGTGCCGCCCCTGCTCCTGCTCCAACGCAAACGTATACGTATGAAACGGATTCGCACACTCCGGCGTACGGCAACCCTCCGGTAGCAGTCCCTCCTCCTCCGGTTCCCCTTGCCTCCGCACCACCTCCACCGTCACCTGCTGTAGCTGTCACCCAGTTCCGTCCAAAGACGTCCAACGCATACGACCCACCTATCCCTCCGCCCAAAGTAAAGCATGCTGCCATCCCTCCGCGTGCAGTATACAATACTCCGCCGCCGCCTCTTTCCCCACCACCTCGAACGACGCTGACTCCTCAGTCGTCTTTGGTGCCGCCGCCGAAAGGTCCGCGTAGGACGCCCGACCCGCATGCGATTCCGCCGACCCGCCGAGACAGTTACCCACCCCCACACGCGCCGGCACAACAGGTAACCCCTTCTGCATATGCGCCGCCCACTGTGAATGGGACGTCTCACAACACGGCGTATCAAGCGTCGTACCACCCACCCACAAGCTACGGGAGTTCGCTCCCGTACGGTGCACAGCCGAATGGAAATGGGCAGCTTGCGGAAGGGTTACCTAGAGTCAATGACACGTACGCCCCCCCGTCCGCCTATGTTTCTGGCTTTCCTCAGCAGTCCAGTCCGCCGGACATCTTCACCAACCCGACGCATGAGCCAGACCATGCTAGCCCCATATCAGACTTAGGAGCTGCACGCGTTTCTTCGCCTGTGCACCAAGCAATACTAGAAGTCGACGAGGAAGCCTCTCAAGTCGAGTCTTACGATGCTAGGCAGGACTCGCAGAACTCCCCCGTTATCACTTCATCTCCACCAGCATCCATAGGCTCACCTCTAGCGGCCGACTCCGCTTGGTCTAGTCCTGGGGCTCATCCTCCTCCCACCCATGGCCCTTCCTCGCCGGAAAAGGCACTATCACTGCCTCCACCTCGTGCTCTCAGCACTGCTCCTTCGGCTAGCCAAGTTCCCCATAGCATGTATGACCCATATGCACCACCGCCAAAGTCAAATGCTCCGGACCGGACGAAGTCCCCTGGCGCGTCCTCGGTACATTCCATTGCCAGTATCCACAAACAGGGCTACGAGCCACCTCCCCGCAGAGACTCGGTCGCTACCACTGCGTCTCTCGGCAGACCTCTTTCGAGTCAATCGCGCCGTTCCACGCTATCCACTTCCTATGAACCGCAAGGGGTCGATCTCAGGCGCGCTGCCTCTCCGGCTGGTTCAATACATTCTGTGGCCGCTCCAAAGCAGGGTTCATATGATCCGTATGCTCCCACTGCTGGCCCTTCCATGACCTCGATCCACGCTCGTACCACCTCGAATGGGTCAACCTATTCAACGAGCTCGGTTGCCGATCCTTACGCCCCGACCCGCCATCAACCCATACGGGCATCCAGCGAGCACACCTATAGTAGTTTCGCTATGCCCGCTACCTCTTACACCCCAAGTGCGCCCACGACCACGACATATGACAGGAGTGGCGCTCAGGTGGTTACACTCGCGACGCCAGCACATTCCACCGTCTATGCTCCTTCGCCGTCTCTTCTAGGAACTAATGACCCTCTTGGACGCACATCGGCACGGGTTCCGGTGGTCAGCTTTGGCTTCGGCGGGAAACTGGTGACTTGCTTCCATGGCGCGAACATGAGCGCAGGGTTCGATGTGGCTTTGTCCGCGCGTCAGTCGACTGACGTCCAAATCCATTCCTTGCACAAGGTCATTCCCGAGTCCGCGCTTGACTCGTCAGCAACGTCTTTCCCTGGCCCGTTGTATTCAGATCCCGGCTCGCCCAACGCAAGCCTCGTGCGGACGGGTACGCAGGCGCTCAAGTCCAAGAAAGCGAAGGTTGTCAAATACCTCGAGGACAGGGTTGAAGAGATGGGGACTGGTCTTGGTTATCATCGATCAGGGACCGTGGATAGAAGTCGTGCAGAAGCGAGGCGGATCTTGGTGTTGTTGCTCAAGGTTATGGTCGAGAATGACGGGCGTCTGTCTGGCAGGTAAGCATCCCGTCGTTCATACCGTCAAAAAATTCTTTTTGACTCGGATGTTCAGTGCCCAGATCGACTCTGCTGTACGCGCAGCACTCACACCTCAAGATGGCCTATCTTCATCTTCAACCGATCCATCCAAGGGGGCTACAGGTTTAATACCGGCGACATCTGCGGAGCTATTGTCCACCAACTATTCCTTGTCGTCGGCCATTTCGAACACTCAAGACCAGACAATCTCAAAGACTGTCGTGTGTGCGTCGCAACTGGACAAGATCCAGGACTTGTTGGCACAAGGCGATCGCCGAGGCGCCTGTCACTATGCTGCTGATGAGAAGCTCTGGCAGCACGCGTTGCTTATCGCTAGCAGCATTGACAAGGAATGTTGGAAAGAGGTGGTCACCGAGTGGATACGAGCGGAACTGGTGTCGGACTCTACGAGCGCCGAAGGCGACGTCACCAATGGGAGAGAATCACTGCGGGTCGCATATAGTCTGTTCGGCGGCAACGGGGCTGCTGCAGGTGAGCTGTTCGGCGGCCATTCTGAGAACATCATACTCATGAGCACCGTTAGTGCAAGAATTGGTACATCCCAAATCCCTCCTGCAGCACACTCAGAACATCCTGCAGGTTCCTCAACCACAGTTGTCTGTCACCCCGATGACGCCGAACTTCCCGGTGATCCAGTCACTCAATATCTCCCAGGAGGTGTTGGCATCGTGGGCGAAGACAGCTGCCATGATTCTCTCAAATCCCTTGACGCCAGAATCTTCTGCCGCGCTCACTGCTCTCGGTGACCAGCTGGCCGTGCACCAGTGGACGGAAGCTGCCCACGCATGGTACTTGATACACTGAATACTCTCAAGTGCTTTATTGCTGATCATTCTCCTAGTTACTTGCTATCTCCCCAGAGCTCCCAAGTTGGCGGTATTGGTAGCATTCCAAAGTTGATGCTGCTGGGTAGCCCCCCTCCCAATACGGCGCCCATCTACTACAAGGATCCAAACTGTATCATCTTCTCGGAGATCTTGGAGTTTGCTCTGTCGCTGGCGACGCCTACAAAGGGACAAGAACCATTCGTTGGCCTGCATCACTTACAACCATACCGGCTACTCCGAGCAGCGACTTTAGCGGAAATCGGTTACGTCCAGCAAGCAACCAGGTGCGTGACCCGTTGCGTCCCGTAACCTATCACAAGAGCTGAAGACGAAATCAGGTATTGCGAGGCCATCACTGCTTGTGTCACTCGCAACACTCCATTCCTCAACATCACACTTGCTGAACAGCTCAAGGTCCTCTCGGATCGCCTGATCGCTGCTCCTCAGCTGGACAAAACAGGATCCTGGATCGGCGGCAAGATGGCCAAGCCTAGCTTAGATAGTATCGGTAACTGGCTTGAAGGGAGATTCACCAAGTTTATCGCTGGTGAAGGTGACTCGCCTCGACCCGAGGAATCCAAGGGACTTGAAACCCAACAGTCATTCAGCGGCCCATTCGCCAATTATAGCACGATCTCTTCTGTGTCAACATCAGCATATCCGTCCCCACATCAGTCCGTCACCGACTTGACGGAGTTGGTAACCCCGGTAGCGCCTCCCTTCCGTACTGGATCAGCTCTTGCAAACCGTCCACCATCTCGCAGTCAGGTCCAGATTAACCGGGCATCGTCCGCTATGGACTATGTACGTCCTTTCCAGCCACGTACAGGATCGCCCATCGCTCGAGTGGCATCCGCTAGCGCTGCGACATTTGCTGATGGTGCGTCCTACGGACAGGCACGGTCTGGCGGTCCGTATGGGAACGGATACGCCCCATCGCAAGTCATTGATCATCTCAAACCTGAGGCGAATTCCCATGGTGACGTGCCAGGACTGCACTCGAAACCGCCCAGCACAGGTTCGTGGGGCTGGAGTGCGTCAGAGTCGGAGACGGCCACTCCCACGGCAACGTCGTTCGTTAATTTGGACGACCAGCCTTCTTCCGGGACCTCGAACTCTGGATTCATCTCACTCATGGACGACGCCTCATTGACGACGCCTACAGCGTCAAGGCTCCACTACAGTAGTGCCACCCCGCGTGCGTCGCAGGATGACTTTGGGGACGATGACGACGACCTCGGTCTTGGCAATCCCTCTTCCAAGAAGTCAGCCACTTCCGGAAACGGCCATGCCAGTCAAGGAACTTCTGCACCTGCAAAAGAGGAAGAGAACCTGAAGGCTGCGGAAGCTGAGAAGCTCGGTGCGTAATCTCAACACGAAGCATGGTATCGCACCGCTCACTGAGAAGTCGTTAGATGCGAAGCAGCAAGCCCAGGCCGCATCAAGCGGATGGCTAAGCCGTTTCTGGAAGCGCGCAGATTCCACTGCTCCTGCCCCGGTGAAGGCGAATCTCGGAGAGGAGTCGGCGTTCTATTACGACAAGGAACTCAAGCGTTGGGTCAACAAGCATGTAAGTTGTATCATCGTCAACTTTCCTGTACGGCTTGTCTAATGATGATATCAGGCCGGTGGGGAAGCCCCTAAGCCATCACCTCCCCCTCCCCCTCCGCGCGCACAAACGGCGTCGCCGGGCAGGCAGCTTGGTAACATGCCGCCACCACCGCGTTCACCGCTTGGCGGACCGCCACGCCCTGCAACGACGCACCCTATCGACTTGAGCTCTGAGCCGCCGCGTAGACCGCCCACCCGGATCCGCTCGAACCTCGTTCCCGACGATACAGATGGACTGTCCGCACCCCCGTCACCCATGCCCTCATCAGGTACTCCGCCGCCTCCCGGTAATGGACCACCTGGCGGCCGCCCAAGAGGTGGTGCCGCGAAGAGGAACGTCAGGAGTCGGTATGTCGACGTCTTCCAGCAGGAGGGTAGCGGCGCTAGCTAGACTCTGCAATCCCTACACACGTCTGCTGTGTTTGCTTGCGAGGATTTTCGCAACAGTTTCTTTTTCGATCGATATTCTTGCATTGGTTCGGACTGGCTATATGCTATTCTGACCGCCCTGGCACACGTCCCTCACGCACCATCATGCAGTAGATAGTAGATATTTGGAACAGTCTTTTTACATGCGTTACGGACCCTACAGCAAGAGCTTGAAAGGGTAGCCTGACGATACACGAGAGGTCAATACGAGACAATGCCAAAGCAGTGGGATGGACGTACCCCGATTCTTCACGCGGAACAGAGAGATGAGGACCGAGAACATGACGAGAGTGACTCCAGACCACAGGTACACTTGCAGACGTTGCCTCTGCGGGTGAGTCTGGTATGGCGTGACCACCGTGAGCATGAGGAACGAGGCCGCGAGTAGACCGTCTGCAGCCATAATACATCAGTACCTGAACAGCTAAATACCATGGATAGAAAGCATTCTGACAGGTGAATGAGACGACCTGAACCTCCTGGCCAAACTGGTTCTGGAAGCCGGGAGCGATCCACTGGCCGTTCGCGCCGCTCTGGGGCATGTTGCGGATACGGACGAACATGAAGCCAGAGGTCATGACAAGCGAAGTAAGCACAGTCCCAATCGCCCAAGCCCAGCGCGAGCGGAGGATGGGGAGGAAGAATCTGATGCCGGAGAGGACGATCAAGGTGATGCCAGCGGTGGTACCGTACTTGGACCAGTCGATGGGAGCCTTGTATGGGATCCGAACGGGAGTGTATTGCGAGAGCTGCTCGGCGAGCGGACCGGCATCGAACCCGCTGTACGGAGCGAGACATTTGAGATTCAGACGAACAGCAGTGTGAGATACAGTCATACGCACTTGGAGAAGTCATACACGATCGGGGCAGTGCGTCCGCTTGCAGGACGGCGGAGGCCGTCAGCGGGCAGGTGGATGTGCACCACGGGCGCGGATGACATTTGCAACTAGACGGCTATTGGTGGGATTCCAGACAGATGCGTCAAGTAGAATGGTGCGCACCTTCTGGAATGTGCCCATCGTCTCGTCAAAGTCCGCAGTGGCAAAGAAGTGCGTGTCGCGGTCTGCAGCAGCGACCTTGTGCCAGGCTTTCGCGACTGCAGTGTACGAAGGATCGAACTCCCTGCGGAGGAGAGAGGTTCAGAGAACTAGAAGCACGCTTAGACAGTGACAATCTCACCTGCAGGGAGCACATCTCCTCCTGGGATCCATCGCGGTGAAATGGATGCTCGCCGACCAAGTACGTTTGGGGTGTGTCAAGAGGTTGTATGTAGAGTCGTCCAGCTTGATGAGACCATTGTTGACAGCGGCAAGCCTGACGAGCTTTTCATGGGTTTCCTCTACAGATGCTGCGAGACAGAAAGGAAGAGACAAAAGAGCGAGAAGGGGCAGCAGCAACATGGCTGGACGGGTGAACAGAGACAAGCTTGAGCAGCCACAGCTGCGCAGGCGCGACGCGACGTGTCCAACTGCGCGTCATCAGCGCTTGCGGCTTCTGGCTTGAACAGGCGCCTGTGTGTTCCTAGTGTGTTCGTAACTCCAGTCCGCCACCGTGTTCGGTGGTTAATTTCTTCATGGGTAAAGGACGTCTCGTACAGTACCCAGCACAGACGTGAAATGGTGAGGAGATTTCCTCCCCTGGTTCAACTGAGGCTGAAGCTTGATGGTAGGCGTTAAGCGACAAGGCGTGTGGTAGTCTCATGCTCCTGGTAGCGGCGGTCACCTTCCTATACTACACCTTCTGGACCCTACTACTGGTGAGCGGCACACCACCATGCAGACTCCCTACCTTTATGACATTCCTTTTAGCCATTTTTTGATGAATCAAGTCCAATACATACGTGGTTTCCATCAAGGGAATGGGCTCTACGGATCGTTGCGTTGATTGTGGTCCTAGGCATTTCGGCTATAGGCCTATTCCTTGGTCTACGCATCATTACCGATGGGTCGACGAAAGGGCGGAACGCTCGGAAAAAGAAGGCGCTGTAGCCTAACAGAGACGTGTCTAGCATGACCCTTCGTCGCACTCTTAGTCGACGTCATGATGCCTAACAAGACGGGTAACACCAGCTCATCTCGTGTGAAGGACACCTTGCTGGTACAGATACAACTATGGTGGTACACATAACTTCAACAGGAACAGAGCAGGAACAGATACTATATAAGAGTCCTCGCGCCTCAGCTAACCACTCTCCTTCCCCTCTCCATGTTCATCCTCCGCTTCGCAGCTTGCAGCTTCTCCTCCGCTATGATCTCTGTGGTTACTAGACCAACAAAGTGTACCAATGAATCCTCGGGAGGCGGATCCTTGAGACTCCTAACGACTCTCGAGACCTATAGAGCATGCTCAATCATCGACCAAAGCACTCAGAGGAGGCACTGACCTTCGACTCCTCACGGACAACGTCCTTCAAGCGGTTCAATATTCGCATCATGGTAGCCGTGTCGAGGGCGACGACAGAACGCGATTGTCGAATGAAAACGAACAAGTCAGCGACCGATGTCCACATACTCGACGCCAGAGGCTAGAAGATATTCGATATGAATATTGACTTCGATGCATAGAAGGCAGTAAATTCCGCTCACCGATGCGTTCCCCGCCCGAGCCTCGATCTCAAACGCAGTGATCACAGTCTCGAATGGCGGCCAGAGCTCGTTCCAGACCATCTTAGCCGCCAAACCCTCGCCGTCCTGCAATGCGCCTGTCGCATCGACACCTGGGTGGTCGCTTGCCGCCTTGCGTGCAAGCAGGAGCCACAGTTTGATGCTTGCGTATGCGTAGCTTATGTCCGCATGCGCATGATCCTGCGCATCGGCGTTGTCCAGCCATTGAACATTAGGGTACTGGTTGAGGGAGAGGCTATATGCGAGTGAGAAGGTCAAGAAGTGCTCGAAAAGAAGGGCAGCGGATGCCCCGGACGGTCTTGATAGCGCCGCTAGAGCGAGGATGTTCCACACACGGACTGTTATGGTGTTTCGCTGATAAATATGTGAGAATGGGTCAGGAAGGGGCACAAGGAGGGGTATGTCACCTACATTCAGATTCTGTAGCAGTGAGGGTTGAATCTCTGCACCCTGCATCACCATCTTCGCAACTGCGAGAGACGTGTTGAAGTCCGAATGGAGTAGCCCTTCAGGAGTGCTCTCGTGGTGCAAGTAGTAGAGTCCATCGTGTGCCATGTTCATTTGCTGCTCGAGGGGTATAAACGCAAACTTCCCGCTTCCACGATCAGGAATGCCAGTCAAGGCCTGAAAGACCGATGTTAGTTTTCGAGAACAAAAGGAGTCAAGCATCACAAACCTCTATCAGCGATGTTAAGGTACTTGCCAAAACGCGCGCCTTGACGTTCAGGCCGTCCCGTGTAATTTCTAGCATGGCAGCTGCAATGGGGTTGACCATTTTCTCCGAGTCACCGCCGGAAACTTTGGCGGCCTTTCGGTACAGAGTGGTTGTTACCTGGAGCACCCGTCGGAGACTGACAACCGAGACACTGAAGCGGATAAGCGACGACCGCAGGAGGGTCTCCAGGTACAACAGGAGATCCTACATAGTGCGTGAGCTTTGGTAGTGATAGGGATACGCAGTGGTGTAAGGATTTACCCTGCTGTGTGCTTTGTTATGTTGGATCAGTGTGCAAGCGAGTAACAGCAATGCGCTGGGGTCAAATCGGGCATAGTGAAGATCCGCAGTCTTCCGGGTGAGGCCAGCCAGACTAAGTCCGACGACTGTCATTGGTCAACGTCGCATGAGTGCCATGCATGCTGGCACAAGAGTGATTAACTTACATTGCATGAGGGCAAGCGTGTACTCTGCGTGATGGACGATCTCGATGTATGTGTTGATGTTGTCAACGACCAGCTGTAGGCTTTCGTCGTCGCCTTCTACCGCGCGACTGAGGGTATCGCGCAACAGCGCGTCTCGCAGATTCTCGTGAGGATAGGGGTTGTGCTCGGCCTTGACATGGGGGGCAGTTACGTGCTTGATGATCATGAAGAACTCTTCTGTACGGCGTCGCTGCACGACGGCTGCTTAGCGCGTGCAACGAGTACCACCAATGCGGTCGACTCACCTTGCACAAGCGGTGGAAGACACCGCTGAACGCATATCTAAAGTAGGACGCTTGGCAATGGAACCAATGGCTAGTATCACGGCACTTACAGTCCCAATATACTACGCAAGAAGTTCCTCGTTTGATCGACTAGGATATCGTCACTGTGATGATGGTAGTCGAGCTTCTCCATGAGGTCGATGGTCGACTCGATTGCGTCACTAGGCGATGAGTGAGCAAGCAGAAACGTACAACTAGAGAATAGTCTACTTACCAGACGAAGTTGCCTATCAGATGCGGCCACCTCTTGATGAAGGCATGGCAAGCAGTTAGTACGAGTTGTCGCAGATCATAGCTGAGGTCCACAAGGAGTAGATCCAATGCTCGTTTGACCGCACGTCGGAGGTGACCTTGGAAGGGCTTCAGCGGCCTACTGTCGAAATCATGTTTGTAAATGACGATAATCAAGGACTTCAGCATGTTCTTGAGCGTTAGTACTGGTATAGTCTCGATGTCCTCGCAACGACCGAAGGTCTCCAAGAAGAGATCGACGAAGATTGAGCCTATGAGTAGCGAAGCCGCAATCTCGTCGTCTGAATGTCGTCCGCCCATTACTGAGGAGATGAAGTCATAAGGCTGAGCTGAGTCCAACGCATGCATCAGTTCGTTCAAGCACGGATAACCCGCTTGTGGGATAGAGTCCAGGGTGCCAAATTTGACGAAAAAGTTGTTGTTGCTACCCGGTATGTTAACCAGTCCGACTTCTGCGTACCCCAGAGTCCGCGCCAGGTGTTCTTTGAGTCTCAACAATGAGACAACGTCAATGGAGACACCGTCTGCAATCATTCGCAGTGAGAGTGACACTAGAGAATTCTATGGGAGCAACGTGAATGAGAGCTAGATGGAGGGGCGTGCGTGGGAAGTACCTGGAGGGACTGCAGGTCCGGGTCCACATACATGGTCGTGCGCGATTTAGATGGTAATCCATACATCGACTGCCCATCGTTGTGAGATGCCATTTTGTTCCAGAGACGTTCTATACTCACCAGATGCGCGGACATTGGGCCATCTTCGTCGTCCCCGTTCTTCCTCAAGAATTCACTTTCTAGCAAAGCCTCAAGGATGACACTCCATGACAGTACTGAAAACTCCCGATCAGCTCCCGTGGAAGAAAGTGCTTGATACGAACGCACGTTGCCATTGTGGGAAATGAGGGCGGAGTTGGTTCAAGAATGAGACCAACTTCGTACGGTCCGTGACCGGCGACTTCACAAGAGCTTCGTCCCAACAGAGCGACATCGCGCGGTAATGAGCACGCAGGAGGGTCTGCGTCCAAGTATCTACAGCAAGTCTGATCTCCTCCTGAGTAGATTCGGATATATCAGCTTGAGTACCGGGAAAAATGGGGCACGATACATACGTGGTCGTCCTCCCACAAGGCAGCAAAGAAGTATCGGAAGGCATCGATCACACTCGAACGCCACTGCCGGTCCTGCACCTCAAAAGCAGAACTAGTCACGTCTTGTATGACTCGGAAGAGTTTGGTGATAGCTTGCAGTCTGTGTGAACAATGGTATCTATCTAGCTGAGCCATCGGACGTGCTGCGTGGACATACCTATGTTCCCAATTGCCCTGCACCTCGAATATATTTTGCAGGAGACTCTGGAATGGCTGAGCATCCACGACGAGAATTCGCAGAAGGAGGCTTGTACGGATGGTAGCAATGTCCGACGACTGAACGGCGTAGAACTGCCACATACTGGAGTCCGGTCAGTGAGGGAGATTCACACCGGACTGATGCCACCCGTACCAAGTGCATAGTGATGAGCCATTCCGGAGAATGAAGTTGTCCACTTCGTAGGCCTCGACAAGGTGAGCCTGATGCATATATGCGTCAAGGAACTTTGCAGCTATGCAGGATACTTGGTCTAATCCTGTCTCAACATATGAGCAAAGAGTGTCGATGAGGGCAGAGTTGACGATAATCGGATCTGTCCCCGTATTGGCACGCGTGTTCATCTTCTTTCTGCGACGGCCGTCAGCCTGTCGTGGCCTCAGTTCTACATCGCGCCACGTACCTTGAGGGGAGCCCACGGATCTCACTCTCCAGCACAAGGCCTGAAGAGATCAGAAACGCTCTGTTGCACCCGTAGAGTAGCAGGCATGTTGCTAATGATTGGCGGATGACTTGCAAGCTGTAACACACGACGGCTGAGCTACCGGAAAGAACGGCACGTTATCATACGTACACTTCGAACTCCCTGTGGTGCGCTTGGAGATAGGAAACCAGCTGCGGTCCGATGCCGGTGTGTATCGCTGCGACTACGGTTTGCAAGTCTTGACGACCCATTGACTTCAACCAGCATGACCACAGGATAGCCTTGATCAGAAGCGAACAGACTTCGAGCGACACTCCGAACTTGTTACCCAGTGCGACCAGTTGCATGAACGTTTGGACGGAGATCTCCACACCGGAGCGAACGAAAAGGCACAGCCAGTGGAGAGTACTGTCGTATCCCTCGTTGCTCTTGGTTGCAATGTCGATGATCACTTTGAGTGGGTTAATTGTCAAAAGGCTTGGATTCTCCGTCATCGTGAGTCGTGGATCAGCCACGGTACTGAACCTAGCCGACGTGGTGTCGAGCTCCCTGTTGAACAACCTGGACAGCGATGTGAAAGGCTAATGGGTTGATTAGAGTGCAAATCATATTCAGCAAGTAATAGACACGCACAGCTAGGTCGTCGACATCCAAAGAGGATGCGCGGTCCAGCCACTTTTGGAACAGATCGTCGAAAGTAGTGAACAGGACCGACGCTTGGCTCAGTCTGAGGATCAGCTGGAGGACCTTCTCTGTGACCATGGTCTCCCTCATCTCCGTAGATTCGCGCCCCTTCCCTAGGAAGAACTCGTCTGAGACAGGAAGCTCTTGTGCCTGTTCGACCAACAGGTCGAAGACCATTACACCATACGCCTCGATATCGAGGTCATGCAAAGCCAAAAGCCATCTAGCGGCATATCTGGATAGCAGTGCTCGTCTTCCTGCAACGTAGTCTCCACCATTGTTGGCAGAGCTGGCAGCCGATGGTCGAGAATGCGTCGATGACGGCCAGGGTTGCATGTCCACTCCAGATCGCACCCCGGGTAAGCTTAATCCTCGCGCAACGTAGTCGCGAAGCATCGTTGCCAAGTCGTCGTCCTTCATACAGATTTTGGTGAGCAAAAGTGCGTATCATAACCGATATAAGAGACCTACCTCCGACACTATCCAAGCTATCACGGCTTTTGACAAGCGGCGCAACGCATAGTCGGTAAGCATGCCGTCGGGCCAGAATTTCCGCACAAGGAGCAAACATCCAGTCTCGTTCACAGACAGGTCGATATCTGACAAGCATGCTTCTATCGAGGCTACCAGCGTCTCGACTTCGGTGGACACTTCTAGCCCAATCGGAATGGGAAACGAGCACTGCAGTCGCTCGGGGTGAGGACCACCATCGAAGAGATTGCCTTGCGAGTCTACGCGCTGGAACATCCCAAGATGTAACAGATGAGAGAGGAGGTAACGTGCTGCTGCCTCTGATTGTAAATTGAGCTGGTCTCCAAGCTGGTCGCGCAGATGGGCTAGCGTGACCACTTCGTACGGGTACATGTTGTCGTCTAGAGAGGATTCGGGGCCGTATCCCGGTTGTCCAGCTGTCAGAAGGTCTCCCGAAGGAGCATCGACGCTCGACGGGGGAGACTTGATAACCCCGAGGATGAACGTCAACACATTCCGATTGAAGAACATGTGGGTCTCTTGCGCACGAAGCCTGTTCTCCACGAAGTGGTCCGAGAGAGCCTGAGACACGGGCGGGGAACGTGAAGACAGGAACACCTCGTAGAGGTTCACCAGATAGTGAAGTTCGAATTCGTCTAGCTGCCCATCGTCGCCGGTCGAGCTACCCTGCTGTACCACGATGGACCCCAGCGCCAACCCGTTCTTCAGGATCTGCAATTGCGTCCACAGTACCGCCAGGAACACCGAAAGATCCTCGTAGGTCTTTAGAGGAAGATCGGCTTCGGTCAGGAAGAGCTCCCGATAGTGGTCCGCGAACGATTGTCGTAGGGCTTTCCATGAGACGGTCATATAGGTATCGTCGATGACCACGGAGCGACACCTAGGCAGCTCGCTTGAGGTGGCTCTTGTCAGGCATGCCGCATGAACGAACTGTTGGCATGAGCCGCACTTGAGGCCTTGCATGACAGGTCCCCACAGCGGTTTCCTGCAGATGAAACACAGGGTCAAGCTGAAGATGTTGACGGGTCGGAAGGCATGTTGCTCCTTGTGTACGACATCCAAACCAGAGGAATAGCGTTGTGGGAGGACATGACAGTACTTGAGTACCGCGACCTTCTGTTTGCTTGGATCGGTGGCTACACCGTATTGCATGAAGAAGCTTCCGTCCGGGTAGTCGTAGCAGTCGAAGTGTACGACGCACAGGCACATAGGGCATAGCAGTCCAAATCCTTCGATTGGGATGGCGCACGCATGACAATCATACTGGGACGCGCCTGTAAAGATGCTCGGACCAGTAGGTCTAGGAAACCTCCATGGTATGAACTGATGTGCGTATGAGTGGGCTTGCTGCCGTCGGGAGACTAGTGCGCCTTGAGTTTCTCGTGCAATTGCATCGTGGTAGTTGACGGTAGGGAAGGTCTTGCTGGCTGTAAGATGTCCGATGGAGTGTGGCCAGTAGGAGAGCAATAAGCTGATAGCCGCATACCGCGCACGGGGTGTGTGGTATGCGATGACAGCCAACGTGTCCAAGTAAGCATCTGGTTTGCTCTCGGCGATGCGGCTGAGTAAACGGTGGAACCTATGGAGCGTTGATGAGTTGGCAGAGTGGAAATCAATTCGCTCAAGGATGGCAGCCAACAGGGGTGGAATGATGGAAGACAGATGGTAGATGGAAATATCCTGCAGGGGCGCGGAGGTGGAACGGATAGCAACATCATCGGGCGTGAGAGCTCGCATCCACCGCCTCCAGCTTGACTCCGGCTGAGTAACACCTGAGTCTTCCTTCACTTCGTCTACGAGGATCGATACCATGGGTGGCTCATCATGTGTCATTGAATCGTTGTACGACAGGTCTACTTGATACTCAGTTCCTTCGACACTCCCCCACTACTGAACGTAACTTCGCACCTGCGGACGGAGACGTCAACTGACGAGTGCCTTGCAGGCCCCTCAAGTCTTCCAACAGACTGCCTAGCACACCATCATCGAAAAATGCCAATAATCGAGTGTGCATCTCAGGGCTAAAGGTTAGGAAGGCGGGTAGAACTGCGAAACCTATTTGTGATACGATTCGTGGATCATGACGGTGAGTATGTAGTAAGAAACGCGCCACCTCGAGGGCGGAAATTTGGAGGGAGTTTGGTGGTCGAGACGGCCGAGGAGAAGCCACTTTGAAGCGACAGTCTTCGGTGATTATGGAGCCGAGGATGGAAATGCACTGTGATAGGAGCTGAGGTGCTCGAACGGTGTCTTCCGATTCCCCCGGGCCCACTGAAGGTGAGCGTGAGCGCGAGCGTCCTACCGAGAGACTTCTTCTGCGCATGAACGAATCTCTCAGCTTCTCGCTATTGCTCCGCTGTGCTTGGGGTGCACTATAGCACAATGAGGATGGAATGTACACAAGGGAGCGAGCAACGTACCTATCATAGAAGATGTCCCAGTTATGTGCGATGGAGAGGGCGAGTACATCCTTCAGCTGGATGAGGAGGTCGAGTGTGGTCTCGGTGCTGAAAGCGTCTGGATCCTCGTCCTCAGAATCGGTATCTTCCTGAGGTACGAGTTGATGGGTCCTCCGCTCCCGAAGAGTACCAGTATACTTCACAGCACCCTTGACAGACTTGATCACAGATCCCACACCCTTGTCGTTCTGCCCGGAACCAAATACCAATGTGCTGAGTAGCGAGGGAGGTACTGGCCTGCTCTGCAGCTGCGATAGGATATGGGCGAGGAGTTTACGAGATTCATTACGAGCCCTATTGAGGCCATGTGGGACGGGCTGCCTGGATCCCTCGAGTCCAGCGTTGTTCGACTTATTCGCGTCGCTAGCACCTGATATGCGAAAAGACGGTAAAACGGCCTGGGAGATACTTCGAGCACGGTCTCTCGAGAATGAGCCAAAGGATGGTGACCTAGGGGAGCTAGGAGAAGGTTGGGCAGAGCCTGTGTCGATTACGAATGGCCCTGCGTGACTGGTATCGACGCGAAGAGTTGGTGTACTAGCCATGGTGCCTTAGTGGTAGTAGTGAACAGATTGGTAGCAGTCTAGACGAGACCTAGATGAGGGAGCTTAGTTTCCATATAGGAGCAAGGCACAATGAGAGCTGAGTACAGTCGGTCTGTTGTAGCAGTCCGAAGCTTGTCGTGAGCAAAGATTGAGCAGTGTCGCGACTCGCATGTGCTGCACTCTGCGCTGAGGGTCGCGTATCGCACGTGATACATAGAACACTTTGAAGCCTAAGCGACCTCGGCTTGAACACTGAACTCGCGAACGGAAACTCGGATAGGAGGGCTGGGTCGGAGATGTATACATCATAGTAGTCGCATAGTGTCATAGCGGTGCATATATCTAGCATAAGCAGTAAGAAGAAGGTCAATCACATCGCATTGTGCAATGCATCCGCGCCAACCCTATGGCCAGCAAGAGCAAGTCGGTGTAATCCCATATGCCTCTCGTTCTCTGCTCTCTGCATTGCCTGAATCCTCACGCTGTCAGGTCTGGCACAGGGGCGGGAAGGCGCGTCGGGGTTCGGGATGTCGAGGAGAGGGAGTGGACACCGCTGTCCCTTCAGGTCTGATACAAATCGTGATCAGCGTAAACTCTGAGGGTTGCGCTATATCGTGCAAGACAGTTTCTTACTTTGAACCGGCGCAGAGGCGAAATCATATACAGTCACCCTACTGCTCCCAGCGTCAGCCACGATAAGTCGTCCAATCGTCTCATCCCAGCCGAACGCCGCAACGTGCCGTTCAAGGATACCGGGCTGGTCTCCTTTGAACGGAGGCGAATGGATATCTTGTAGGCTGGTGGAGTACTTCACGATATCGTCAACGATTGGAGGTGGTCCAGGAGCGTCGAAACTGCGATCGATGAAGGGCTGTACGCTCAGTACGAACGGGGTATCCGATCGGTCCTCCCAGTCGATGCTGTACAAGAGCGGACGCTTGTAAGCTGGGATGATGCGCATGTTCAGGTTTGGATTGCTCGCTCTCCACTTCGTCGTTGCGCTATGTGCAAGGGAATATCCGTACGAGATTGGATGTTGCCGTTTTGCAGGTGCGGCCTGGGCATCACCGGGAGCAGCTTGAGACGGCGCATGTGGAAGAGGGAGTTTTTTGCGCTTCGGCATGAACACGAAGCGAACGAGCGTTTCCTCCCCGTCCCGGTGTGCATAAACGCAAAGCGGGAGTGGCGGATCGGGGTCTGTTGACGTCGTGGATGTAGATGGCAAGGGGCGCGGTTGTGGACCAATCAGGTCTGCGCCGCGAGTGTAGACAGGAATCTCTGGAACGAAGACATGGCTCAACTTGCCAAGTTTCGTCGCGACGGAGAGATCGATCGAGGAATGTGCCTGTTCCTTCTTCTTGTCTCCACAACGAAGAACAGGGAACTTCTCGAACACGTATGTCAGGTACCCGCGTTGAGGACGTGTGTCCACTTCCCGAACGACGAAAACGGATCGTTCTTGGGGAAGAACTTGGATTGCCTTGATATGGTGACGCTACGAGGGGTGTCAAAGAAAGAAACAAAGAAAGATAAGAAGGTGGATGATCGCGTACGGATTGAGCGGCGGTAGGTTGGTCGATACATGTCAAAGTAGCCGGGGCCCCGCCATCGAGGCGCTTGAACACGATGTCATTGTCACCCTTCGCGATGACGAGATACGGTGAGCCAAACATCTCCGTGAGAACGGGGCACCTCAGGCGATTTCGTGTCCTGACCAACACGAGAGCCTTGAACGGACGAGGAAGCTGGGCCGCCTCCCTGCGATATTCCGCACTGTCGGTCGGCAACGAGATGTCACTGAGATACTCAAGGTTCTCAAGCGGAACTTGAACAACGTCGCACTGGTAACGGAATTCGCCGTCAATCTCATGTTGCGAGCTGTATTGAGACGCGGCTAAGAGAGCTCCGCGAGCGCTGGGTGATCAACGACTGCAGTGAGCATGAGCGAGGGACATGACACCGAAAGGTCCTTACGCTGAGCGCCGATCTGACTTGTGATGATAGTCCCTGTGTAGGAACGCTATGACTATGCTCGGCGTATCCTTGACGTTCATATACTTAGCTTCGACAGAGTATGCCCTGGATGGTGTGTCCATCGCCGCCACCGCACGAGCGCATCCGAGCGTATCCATGGCGTATATGACCAGGAAGTACTTGCTATCTGTAGCGTTGGTGACGGACGCGACAACATAATTTCCACCAGGAAGCGGCTTCACGTCGAGGACGCGGTAGTTCGCGTCGAAGGTCCAGATACGGATGACCTCGGGATTCGTCAACTTCCAGTTGTGGTCGAGGGAGTAGGCACGGAGGAGTAGGCGCTCGGCTTCGAGATCGGACATGCTTTTGATAGTGTTGCGGAAGGTAGGAGGGAGTGGTGGGAGCGGGACGTTGGCATCCCGAAGAAGATCCTTCCAGACGGTTGCGACATGGGTGAGTTCATAGTAGAGCTTGCTGACCTGCCAGTGCCATGAGAATTATTGTATCGCATGAGAATGCCACTAGAAGAACCTTGCGCAGTCGCAGGATGTCGAACATATCAAGGAGCGGGAAAATACCATCGACCAGGATATCGTTGTGGAGCCTGTCGAGGCAATCCTTCGGGATTGTCATGCCCACGAACCTATTGGAGGTGTGAAACGCTCCAGGCCTCATGTTAGCCACCCTGGTGATTAGTCGATGGCGGAGAGAGAGTAATGGATGAGAGCTGACGGGCAACAGGGTCTCTCTAATATATGACACCTGCTCGATGGATTGCTTCTATCTGTCTCCGTGCCAAGAGAAGACGACGTCTTTATTCGACATGGATACCTTGTATTCGTATGTTGAGAATGCCCGACGATCGAAGCCAGTTTCGGTGGCCTTGTGACCAGTTTGTCCTGTAGAGCCGGCAGGAAACTAGGAATACTTCAGAGCGTCCAATGATCACTAGTAAGTATATGAACAGGATCTCGTACTGCTGTCCCCAAGTCTAAGCCAGCTCCCAAGCAATGGTCAAGCAAAAGCGCACCTTCGAGGTCCGGGGCTCCAGGTTGTCTCCTGAGGATAGTGATCCCTCGCGAAGCAGCTAACTAAACAACAATTGCCATATTTGGGATACCGTGACGTTGTATTTGCCATGAGG
Source organism: Fomes fomentarius (assembly GCA_022606135.1). Lineage (NCBI taxonomy): Eukaryota > Fungi > Basidiomycota > Agaricomycetes > Polyporales > Polyporaceae > Fomes > Fomes fomentarius. The sequence goes on from JABYQN010000001.1 coordinate 2,391,581, forward strand.
TTCAAGGGTCGGCCTCGAAGCACGCCAACAGAATGCAGCTACTTACAGGCATCTTTGTATCCTCATACAGTCTCGCCCCTGTGCTGCAACAGCTTGAAGCAATACTGGTCCTGGAGCACTCAAGCTCCATCAGTACTAGTCGGCGTCCCGGTCCACGATGTACTCACTTCAAAGTTACTGGAACGAGTTCAGCGCACTATTCAGTCACGTCGAGTAGGTGGTACTTGTCGTTAAGCAAGAGTTGATTGCAGATGTCGGGTGAGATTGGAGGTCGGACTGGTCACAGTCAGCACTTGAACTGTACAGTGTACGTTCTGGGCCAGGGCATGTCACATGAACTGGCGCTTATGTGTCCCTGCAGGACGGTGACCCGCTCTGCTGTTTCTTTGTCTCAGTAAGTATCCCTGAGTCTGCGTTTCAATCTGGACCTTCGAAATCAGACTTGATCTAGGGGACTTTACCACGGTGATCGGTGTTATCTGTTTTCATTCGGCGACCAGGCCCTTAGTAGTCCCTGTCAGTCTCGAACGCTCCTTCCAAGACTCAATATCGTTGTCACGACGGCGCTGTCAGTGGCGCGTTCAGGCCTCAGGCAATACTCGTACACGTCTCGGTTTTGCTAGATGATGGGCATTGGGCACGGAGCTGTGGTAAATCAACCCATCTATTGTTGGATTCTGTAACATCCCCTCGTTGAAGTCTTAGCTATACACGCCGGAGTGGCAATGTCGGCTTGCCACGCAACGCATCGACGACGCACAGTGTGCGTCCGAAATCGTACACTCACTACGCGGTTATAGCACGTTTGATCGATGGTCAATTCTAGCAGTAGTATTGTTATGTAAGCTGCTACGCGTTCCAGCATGATGGACTGTGAGTCATAGGCTTCGGTCAAAGTTGACTGCGGGTGTTGCGTAGACTCCTTCGAATTCGTGGTCCTCGCGATCTGCGTATAGCGAGCGCAGCCCTTGCAAAGTCTTACGTTGACTGCAACGTTGATGGGTAGGAGGGGTGCTATTCGCGCTGCACATCGTCCTGTCTTTCTTCCTTGATTATCTTGGTCTGGTTCGACCCTGTCTCCCTTGAAATGTTCCCCATGTTCATTCACGTTTGCTGATTACAATTACACATGCAGCGCAAAATACGGCACGCTAGTGAGCATGTTTCCATAGACTTACCATGATCTACTATGATGCGCTCCGGCGCAGTCCAACACAGCTTGTGACCACCCGGCGCACCCTGCCTTGCATCCTGAACCATGTTCAATCTAGCTTAATTTTACGGTGTGTCATCTTGCACAACTATTAGAAAGGGACCTCCGGGTAAACCTGGCCACCAACAGAGTAACCAACAAGTACAGGGGCTCGCGAGGAGAAGTGGGCGCTAGCCCACGACTCGAGCGAGCCCTTGAGACTAATCCAGAGTTGAGAGATTCAGCAGGACACATGCATAATGTTTCGGTTTCTGTATGCACTCACTAGTCTCTGCAGTAGTATCACCGGTTGAACGGCAATAGGCATGCTCCCGCTAGACTCGGACAGCGACCCACACATATGCAATGAGTACAAAGCAGTGAAGGACCGATGTTGGAATCGAGCTGTGGAGTCTAAGTAGTCCAGGAACTACGTTGTTATACCTGTACTTGTGTGCAACCTCTGCACATAGTGCATACTGGAGGTAGCGGGCACTACCTCGAGTTATTACATGTACTTAACGAGATGATGAGACGATCATGCGCCGCTTGTGTCACATGATATTTGTCATCTCGAAGTTCTGGGGCGTGCCTCTCATTGTTCCCTGATTGTTAGAGTTAGACAGCCTTCTCTTCTCAGTCTCCGTATCTGACTTTGCTATCCAGTACTTGGTTCCACCAGGGATCCCAAGTATGGTCATGGTTGCGATCTTTACATAGGCAGCCTGGATATATGAATGTGGTTCGCTCGTGTGCTGTGCTCATCCACTGTCAGATGTTCAATCTTCTTACTGTTTGTGTATTGACTATCCTGCATGTTGTTAAGAGGCCCATTGACGATCCCTGCCGCACAGCCTTGACCAGCATGCCACGAATTCAGCAAGCTCAAGGCGCTGACGCAAAATGAGTTACAAGGATCGCTGTCAGTCTCGGGGGTGTTTGTATTGGTCGGTGTCTGCCATAGTAGCTTCGACGATACTCGCAGTTACTAGGATGCGCTTTGCGCTCGAGTGAGGATTTATTTAAAGGCCAAGGTGAGTGGAACACATACAAGTTCCCCGATATCTGGACTGTCACCGCCATGCCTCCCTCCTATGCTCGACGCTCTTCTGGATCTTCCAGCTCACTATCCTGCTATACAGAACCACAGTCAACCCCAGCTCATCACAGGCGAGAGTCGTCGCATGAACAACATCGAACCACCATCACTGTCACTGTTACAGAGAGATATACAGTAGCTGCCACCACAGCTCCCCCAGAGTCACCGTCAGACTGTCTCATGCATGATCTCACACATCCTCCTGCATCTTCCTCTCAAAGTGGCAAGGCGACGTTGAGGTCCGGGATCGTCGGCGGATGTGTAGCCCTATTGGCACTCGCTATGCTCGTACTAATAATCTATCTGTGCTGGCGGCATCGGCGGAGACAAATCAACGCCTTGACACACAGACATTGTGACGGTCAGTTAACTCGCGCAATCCTCCTCGTTTTGTCATTGACGCTTCCCATCAATATTGCTAGATCGCCTGACCCCCTACGTCTACAACGTGACTGAGATGGAACTTTCGATATCACAAGCACCATCAGACCAGAGGAAATTGCCCCTTCCTTCCGCTCCCTCACCTTCGCCTTCCTGCTCAGACGTTCACAGACGCCCGCTCACTCCACCTCGTGTAACAAATCCTATCCCACATACGTCGTATGATGTGCTGTCGTGGGACCTTGACTTACCACCGGCGTATTCGTCCCTCTGTATCTCTCCATCAATTCCTCAACCGCAAGAGGCCAGGAGAAAGACATCATCGAGCGTCACCCAGAATGTGCGGGTAGGACCTGCGCGGCCGCAGCTCCGGATTGACATACCGCACTACCCAGTGGCGACATGATTCCGAATTCCATTGGCTCACCGTTTCGGCGCCGCCTATGTTATTATCGCACTGGTCGCGGTAGATTTGTGTGTCGAATTCGTTAGTGGTTCTAAATCCTGGAGACGTATTGGAAGAACATGCATAAATCCTGTAGAACACCATTAACACTTGTTATGCAGCCGCTGAGCAGCCACTTGAGGTTGCCGTCCCCACATTCCTTTATTGTCGCGATCTTTGGACAGTCTGCTAGATGCACATCTATACCTACTATACCATACAATTTGGTCATAATGTTGTCCTCGTACTATAATCTCATTACTCGCATACGCGAATCAACCCGAGCTAGGACCTAGACAACGCTCTTGACTCGATCGCATTCACTATTACAGGAGCTTCGTATTCATGGGAGACTGGGGTACTTGTCGCGTCAGTTCTAGGCAGGCCCGTCCTACGGAGCCTAACAGAGATACATGAGCCAAACGAAATATGTAGAGGTGAATGTATAAGTCACCCTGAGATGTCATCTGACCATCGATGATGGCGGGATTCCTGGATGTTCGCATTCGTGGTATGAGTTGAGAAGTCTGTGGGATACTTATATGGGCAGCCTGAGCACTACGGGTGCTCAGGATACTTGTACATGTGAGGCTCTCATACCGTAGAGTCTGTGCCGCAGTCCATGCGGGATCAGGGAATGCAAGAGTACCCAATGTCCTCTGACTCGGAGGGAAGAGATGTGTACAGGCAACAACAGGAGCATCTTCAAGTTACTATCTAAGGGCACTGAAGAACCACTGGCAGGACTCCAGGAGACCTCTGGACTCGGACAGCCTCTGATTCAGGCCGAGGCACGAGGAGCATTGGTCAATAGCTGGACCGTACACACGACCGCAAGTACAGATCTATGGTGCGGGGCGCCTAGTCACCGCCTAAATTGTGCAGTGGCAAAATCGGCGGGAGGTTCGGGCGCCTATACAAGTCTCTGAAAGATTCTCTGTATGATGGCCAGAAGTTGCTCAATAGATGTATCTTAACGTTCCCATGCTACTTTCATAACCATATTTTAGTTGTAGTAAGGAACATGACGGAGTCTGCTGAGACCCTTTGGCGCTTGTTGAGGCGCCTATATTCCATATAAGGAATGTGGCAAAATCGCTGAGATGTCAGAATTTCTATTTCGGTCAATTTTTGGAAATTGAACAAACGGTCTGACAGTTTGGTTCCTCTCATGAAAAGGAGTAGATTGGTCAAGTCGATAAGGATTCTGACGAAAATAGGGCCTCTGGTAGCCGCAGAGGTTCGTTGTACAACTGAAGCGGTGACTAGGCGCCCCGCACCATAGAGAGTCCCAAAGCAGGAGAGTCTCCGAGTATTCCGAGCTTATCAGTCGAGTTGCCTGCAGTCCTTAGTGGGTAGGCCACGTGATGAGTCACAGCCATCGACGCGTCGCGCTCTCAGCGATCGGGTCGCACCCTTGGCTTCAACCGCTACCGCAGTCCACAAGCTCCAGTCACTTCCAGTTCAGTTCATTCTGCACTTTCTTGTCAGGATTCATGGCCCCACGGAAAAAGACAGCAGCCACTCCGAAGAAGCTAAAGCAGAAGAAACTTGACGCATTCTTGGGTTCCAGCTCTCCAGCCGCCGCCAGTAGTACACACAACTTGTCATCTCCGACACGTCCTACACACCGTGGTAGGAGGCAGAGACGCATCAGCAACGAACACGTAGACCCTCCGGCTGACGAGGAGGAAGGGAGTCAGAGTAGCGACCCAGGTGCGATACACTTCGAGTCGGCGAAGGTCGGGGAGGCTTCGAGCAGCGAGGACGAAGCCTACCCAGCACTGCGCCCCACCCAAGCCAGCAAACGAAAGAAGCACCAGCAAAGGGCTCACAGCGAGGACTCGTTGTCCGCTATACCCTCAGACAGCGATGAACAAGACCACGAAGTATTCGTGCGCAAGGGGAAGAGAGCTGTCAAGAAGACCTCCACGGTACTTGTCTCGGACGAGGAGGAGGAAGCGCGCCCAGTAAAAAGGCGCAAACTCGTGAAGGGAGAGAGACCTCAGACGCCGGAAGACGATGAAGCGGACCTTCTGAAAGAGGTAGATGAAGAAAGTACGTCCCTCCTGAGTTGCCTCTCTCCCTGCACTGCACCCTAAGCAAGGCATAATACAGGAATCATCGAGTCACGGCTTCGGACACGAGACAAGAGGTCTGCCTTCCAGAAGAACCTCGAGAAGCTGAAACGTACGCATGGTCAACTACAGTGGCTAATCGACTCGGACTCATACTATATACAGGCCGGAAACGAGGGCAGGCTCAACCGGAGTCCTCTGCTGAGGAGGACGAGGACGGGGATGATGACGCAGTACCTTTTGCTCATGCACGACCTGATGACCGGACTGTTGCTCACGAAGCCGAAGAGGATGACGAAGGAGAAGAAGGCTTTATTGTAGAGGACGACGAGCAGGCCGTGGAGTTACCCGCCGAGTTCAGCATGAATACATACCAGGATCTCCTGCATCACTTTAAGATCGTCTGCCAGCTCTTCGTTCACATGGCCGTCCACGATGCAGACGAACGTGAAGAGGCCGCAACAAGACTTCAAAACAGTGAGCAAACACGCTTGCGCTCGATTTGCGCTGCTTAGAACCTCTCCTCTGCAGATCAGTACTTCGAAGTCCCGTTGAAGATCACGCGACGGAAATTGTCGGGAATGCGAGACTCCCTTGTCGCAGGTTCCACATGGAAGCCGCAATTCCGCAAGGCACTGGACAAGTACCCGACCTTTGAGCTGTACAATCTTGAGTTCACGGTCTTGGGCTGTGATGCTTGCCACCTTGGAGGTCGCAAGTCGACCTTGCAAGGAAGGCTCAGCGGGAGTCCATACGACCCGCTGACTTACGAGGTACGACGTGCCATTCTGCACATGAACCGTGAACTTCGACTTATTTCGACCTTTCAGACGGCAGCAGATAGCGAATCTGAGGACTCGGACGGTGAGAAGTCCACCAAGTTGAAACAGTTCGACCTCGGTCGTTTCTGCGCGAAGCGGACCCGCACATACCATCGGTTTACGCACTGGGAGGTCAGTGTAGACTCTTGAGATGTTGCATTTCTCGTCTAATTATTGGCTGTGATATTAGTATCATCTCTTCCACGCCTTGCGTGACGAAGTGGAAGCCTTACAAGCCAGCCGCGAGGGCGGTGGTTACGTGCAAGTCGCCTACGTCAACGGGAAGGAACCTCCCGAAGACCTCAAAGACGCAGACGCGATCATGGACTGGTTGGATCAGAGGCAGATTATCGCCATTCAATGGCAGGAGATCAAAACAATGATGGAGAGCGCGAGGCATCTGGAAGTCAAAGTGGGGCGTGGAGGCGAGATGGATTCCGACTAACGATGGCGCAGCAGCCGCGAAGTGTACGATTGCTGTGTATTACGCACCTTGATCTTTCTTGCTGCAGCAGTTGTGTCCTTATAAGAGTTCCTCAAGATGGGCAGTATCATTGTCGCATGCCCAAACCGAAATTTGCTACCAAGTTTTCCCCAACCTCGTCGCTCAAGAGATCCTTCACACCTGCTTCTTGCTCGACAGCCCATTCGTAGGCCTCGAGCAACACAACGTCCGACAGCGGGACAAACTGGGCTGCGAGCACCTTGATGATGTTACTGACACGCGAAATCGCCGCGCGCGTATCGTCGTCAATGTCCTATATATTGCGTTCTGTGTGAGATACGGGAGGGACGTGTAGAAGATTGCATGAGCCACACTCACGTCGTTCTTGTTTGAGTAGACAGCCTCTGAGTCAAAACCTTCCTCGCCCTCTTGCTCGTTCTGCTTGACGTGCTTGCTGACCCAGATATAGCCGTTCAGGCCAAGGATCAGATCTACGCCACACGGCAGCGAGACGAAGTGTGACTTCAGACGGCGGATGAGAATGGGCGGTACAGTAACTAGCTGCCCGTTTCGCAGCTGAGACAAAATCATCAGCAGAGGCACAGAGTACATCACTAGACAGACACACCTTCCCGTACCTCAGCGAACGTGTATGCAGGGACATCGCGCCGTCGGCGAAGAAAGCCTGCACTTCCGCGACCAGGAGGTCGCCTTCTTCGAAGAATGTACGCATTTGGAGCTCGTCGGCCTCAACTTTCCGCCGCTGGCATGGATTTGGATTGATTATGATAGTGTTTGTCACTATATGCGCCTTCAAACACGTACCTGTACTCCGCCGGGAAGGTTGACGGACGAGAGCATCAGGACGGCGTCCTGCCGTGAGTTCGCGTCCACTTTCCATCGGCGTGGTTGCACCTATACAACGTCGATGATCATGTTGTTGGATTTGTTGAATTAATGAGCAGTTGGTGCGCACCTCCGTAATACGTCCCACCACGAGATCACCGACCTCGGGATTGTATCTGACAGAGTCCCTCATGAATATTCGACAAAGAGAAGGTTCGACAAGTATACCTGCTGCGTACCGCACGGACTGTGATCAGCTTGTTCACGCGTTCTACCGTCCCCGCTACGGACGCTATAACTTCCTCATTGTCGACATACGTCCCATGTCCACTGCGGAGGACCGAGAGTGTAAGCTCTGCCTCGCGTGCACCTGAGGTCAAAGAGACTGGCATACCGCATGAACACATGAGACGAGGTGATTGAATCTCCGGGAACCGTCAAGCGCTGTACACCCTCCTCAAAGTCATCCTCGTCCAGATCCATGTGGATGTCATCCTCGACGTCTGGGTGGTGTCGTGTGGTGCCGTAGCTTCCAGACGCGTCGGAAGTCGCAGGGAAGGACGCGAAAGATATCATGGCGGAGCAAGCGACAAAGATTGTCCAGTAGAGGGCCCTTGCTGTCGATGTGAGTGATTTTTGGAAGGGTCCCGGAGACTGGTCCAGGGAGGACTCGGATAGATCTGGATCTGCGCCACAACACCGACGCGCGCTTACGCGACACCGGGTCGCTTCCCGACTGCATCTCTCTTGCTACTGACCACCAACCATTCATCATCATGTCGCACTATCCAAACCCGTACTCGACGACTGGCACAACATACCCGTACACTGGATACCATCCTCAGACCTCTGGCGCGTACGCACACCCGCAATCCTCAGGAGCCTACCCGACTGCGCAGTACCAACCATATGCACCTCCGACCGCGGTGACGAGCTACGGGACCTGGCCGTATGGCTACAGCTACTATCCTCAACAGCAGCAGGCGCATACATCTGTCACAACTGCTCCAAAACCCGCCACGTCTTCTACATCCACCACTACCACCAGCGCGCAGACCACGACAACCCCTGCGCCAATAACTGCTGCCCCTGCCGTTGCATCGACTGTCCCAGCACGATCAACTGTGCAGTCGACGTACACCTTTACCCCCTACAACAGGGACTCTACTGCGTACGGTCGGAGTGGGCGGAAGGGCTCGAATTACAGGGGGCTGTTTACGAAAGAACGCGAGTAGTCTTCTCTCTTTCCTAAGTGTTGTCCTTACTCGAGTCATGCTCGCAGTGAGAAACCTGATGTATGGCTTTGGAGACGACCGCAATCCGGCAAATGACACTGTGAATGTGATGGAGGAGATCCTCATTGAGTACATCGTGGATGTGGTATGTCCATTCTGCTCCGGTTCTCTAACGTCAATGTTTCTTCTATTTACGCGGTGTCATCTTGTAGGTTCAGACCGCGTCAGGGGGTGGTAAGAAGTCCCGTCTGTCTGTTGAGGATTTGCGTCGTGCATTGTCCCGATCCGCAGATTCAAAGAAGCTGGCACGTATGGAGGAGCTGTTGTTCATGCAGGAAGATATCAAACGGGCTCGCGCGGAGTTCGACGAGCCCGACATGCATCCTGCTGGTTCGAATATGTGACACGCTTTTGGTAGACTTCTGGTGTATCTTAGAATGTGTGTATTAGTAGTGCCCGTAATCGACGACGATTGGGACCCAAGCATGAGCTCGAACATCTAGGCGGAGCGGTGTCCCTGCGTCGCTTTCCCTGACTGCTCTGATTGGGGATAAAGTATATTTTGCTAAGAATGACTGGCTCATTCCTGCATGGCGTCGCCACCTTCCTCATCATTCTCTCCAGCGCCATCTTTGGATTCCTCGCCTACTGACTGTGCACGCAGTGCAGCACCTTGAAAGACACCTTGAAAGAGCTTGGATCAGTCCATGAACATGTGAACCAGCTCCTAGAGTACCCACCACCACTCTGTGCCAGCGGTTTTGCGTGTTTGCGTAGCCAGTCTTCGGACTCCCAGACTGCAAGAAAGAACTGTGGTCAGGGCCGCGGAAGAATGCTGGGAATTCCTGGCACTTAGCACTGACTCGCTCTGTTTCCAGCGGCTTGGGTCGGACCCTTCATTGGCCTTGCCAGATTTACTCTTAGCACACGACTGTTCAGTTCATTCAGGTCCATGTTGTCGATGGCATCCTGAGCATCAGCTGGCGATGCATACGTCACGAAGGCGAACCCTCGGTGCTTCGTCTCTGCAAGCACATGTGGACGTCAATATATATTTAGTTTGTGGACAGAGCAGAAAACGCGTACCATTTGGATTGGAGGGATTGGATGGTGCCGACGGCAGCTGAACTTCAATTATATCGCCTGGACATGTGAGGTGAGCGACTATGCGATAAAATAGAGACGTGACACACACCGAAGGTGGCGAAGTTCTCGAGGAGGACGGTCTCATCGACGTCGTCGCCGATTCCCCCGACGAAGACAGTTTTCTTGGACTTGGTGCCTTCCTCCATTGGGTGTATGTGGTTCAAACACTGTTCATGGTCGAGGGTAGGCTTGCCGAGGTTCTCACGCGTGTGACGCTGCTTGTGGACGAGCGTTTGGCCCCAGCTGAGGCCTGCACACACGGTTCGCCCTTGGGAACAATTCTGCAGCTTTCGTCCATCCGTGCTCATGTATGTTTCTCCGCCGTCCGCGTGCGCCCAATGCTATGCGCCCTCTCGTCTCCTCCTCGAGCCTATCCCCGAAATGGCACAGAACTCTCTCGCTCTCGCTCTCGGCGTACTCGTCAGGACGACAGTGCGTGGTCTGTGTGAGTCGGCTTCCTTCTTGTGGTACCAGCTTGTGCAGCTGGCGTCCAACGCGCCCGACACGACACCAACGTCGCCGTGCCCCGGTAGGATTCTCTTCTTGCACGGTCATTCACCCTTCATCATATTCTCCCTTCGCGTGACCTTCATTCCGTCCTCGGCCACATTCCACCGCTCCTTATCAGGTATATCTTTCGTATGCATTTGCCGTGCCGCAAAACCGCGTACCAGTACAGGTCGACGTGTGCGATGGTCGCGCTACGAACATGCCATCTTGATACAACTACCTGACAGCTTCTCTCCGTCGCGATGTCCAGGCCGACGCCAGATACGTATAGCTTGCCCATTTTCGGCCTTTCATTATGCCTCTATACTCGCATTGCCCCTCGCTGGCTCGAGCGGGTGTGTTATCATCGCGTTCTCCTTTTCGAGCCTATTGTTCCCTGTCCGAACAGGCTTATAGCCCAACATCAACCGAAGGGCGCCGTCCCATAAAGCGAGCCGGTGCGTTGACTCATCCTACTGAACTTGGCCGTGCATGCCTGTGATCTATGGCGATGGTCTCCTCTTCCTCGCGCACTCGTCGTCCCCCTCCCCATGAGCCTCCCAGCCCTAGTGACGATGACAGTGACGACAACGCGTCATACACGTCGCAATCCTCGCTTGACGAGGACGACGTCAATCGCCGCATGACCCCGAACTGGTGCGCATACCGGACTATCATAGAAGCGCGCGGTTTCCGACTCGACACACGCAAAGACGTCAAACAATGGTACCAGGAATACTGGGCACTGCAGGCTTCCCAAGGCCGCGCGATAACGAAAGAGCTCCCTGGCTACTTACGGGCATGCCGCGGACAGGACGAGAATGAGTTGTGTAGAGATGACGGCCTGGTGAGTGCGTCCTTGCCTTCCGATCCTCCTGGGACGAGTACTGACCCGCATCTCAATTAGCCAGATCGTCTGTTTCGTGGAACCCAATGTGCTACCGGTTCGAAGGTGGTAATCAAGGCGGTCCACTTATATAGCCGGGAGTACGATATCATACGATATCTGTCTTGCCCATCTATTCGAAATCATCCAATGAACCACTGCATTCGTGAGTACTCAAGATAGCCATATTCTCACTGCTGGTCGTGTGTTCTCACACACTCTAGCCGTCCTCGATCTCATCGAGCTCCCTAGGGACCAACTTGTGTTTATCGTCATGGAAGAATGGGCAGCGCATGTCGCCTCTGAGCTGCCTTCAAGTCTTCGTCAGTTTATAATTGCGTTACGACAGTGTATAGAAGTGAGTTTGCTTGAATATCTATACAATGATCTCTTACTGAACCATTTCAAGCATATTGCCTTTATGCACGCCCACAACATCGCTCATCTAGACATCTCATTGCGTAACTTCGTTACTGACGGCAAAGGCCGCTGTGCATGCATCGACTACGAGCTCAGTTCTCGATACGACAACGTCGCGAACCCCCGAGTCCGTGGTTGTCGAAGAAACGAGGTCCCTCCAGAACTAGAACGAGGCGAGTCGAGCGATCCATTCAAGGTCGATATATTTGCTTTGGGCATGTTGATTATCAAGTCCATGGAGGTGCGACACAGACCACATGGTTTATGCTCTGCTGCTCACGCTTTGTGCTACAGCTTACCGATCATGCCGTTCCAGAGTTATACCCGCTTGCGAAGCAGATGATTAGCGGTCGGTTTGAGCATCGACCCACTGCTCGCCAAGTACTGTTCGTTTTCGATGCTGCTGTCTCAGTTATCCATCATGTCAAGACCCCTTCTGCTACTTCTAGCCATACATAATACCATTTGCTGTAGTGACTATGTATTCTACACACGATCGTAATCTCAGGCTCTCAGGATTCCATCTCCGTCGATTCCAAATGCCACATGCTCCGTGCTGAAAGTGTCGTCAATATAGATAAACACCAGAATGATGTGTGCAACACAAAGATTGTGTAGGTCATGACTCCTCTTCCTTGTCAGCCTCTTCCTCCACTCGCCGCCGTTTGCGCTCCAGATACCGTTCTCGAGCACTCTTCACCGTCTCTTCGTTGTTCCGCCTCGAGATCACCCGGTCGACGCTCTCCTGCTCTTGTCTCTCCTTCTCCGACTGTAACCGCCGCTTCTCCTCCTCCATCTGCCTCTGAATTTCTCTCGCGCGTCGCTCGTTAATCTCCTTCCGGCTCGCGGCGGTACCAACCGCACGATGTGTCTCCACATTTTCTGCCGAGGCATCCTTGTTCTTGTTCGACAAGTGCAGGCCAAGCTTCCGTGTATTGGGTGCGGAGAGATTGAGCCCTGCAGAGAGGAGCTCGCGCTTGTCGACGATCTGGTTATCATCATTAAGCTCGACCTCCTTCCCTTGCCCTCTTGCTATGCGTGCGAGTTCGACGTCGGACTTGGGGGTGAAGTCGGGGGGTTTGGTGATGGTGAGGTTCGGTCCGCCTTGAGGTCCGATTTGTGGTTTCGCCTCAGTCGCAGCGACTGTCTGCTCATGTTGCTGCTCAGACTCTTCGAGCAGCTTGCGGTAAAAGTGCGCCATCCCAGTCCCCATGCCTTTGTTCTTCTTCTTTTCCTCCTCTGCGCCCAATTGTCGTAAATGTGAGAACAAGGTGAACGGAACGGGGGACGTACCTTCTCGTTTCCGTTCCTCCTCTTCTGCTCGCCGAAGCTCTGCCATCTGGTCCTTGTATGCCTGTGTGACGAAGGCCTCCTTATCCTTGAACTCGTCGCCCTCGAGCTCGCGCTCGCGCTGAATCATCTTCTCCTCAGCCCTCAAGTGGTCAAGCCTCCGTGTTGCCGCAGACGTGAGCAGTCCGCTAATGTACTTGGGCTGCGAAGATCTTCAGTATATCAGCATTCAAACCACCCCAATCAAGAGGAACGGGGCCGCCCCACGGTAAGAGAGCTAAATGCTCACCTTGCGCTCCTTTGTGTCCGCCTCCTTGGCCTGCTTCTGCTTCTGCTTCACCTCCTGCATCTTGTCCCAGATCTCGTCGTACTGGAAAACGGTCGAGTCCACTTTCTTCTCGTCCTCGAGCTTCTTCTTCATCTGCTTGGACATCTGCACACTCTGTGCGATGAACTGCTTGTTCGCCGCGACCTTGCCCTTGTCCCCGGTCGCGGTCGGCGCGGCGTCGACAGGCTCATCGTCGTCTAGTGCCGCAAATGCGGCAGTGCGCTTGAGTGACGGGGCTTCGCCGACTGGCTTCGCGGGGGCCTTGCCCTTCAGAGAGAACGAGACCTTCATGATGATGAGCGTGTAGAGGGAAGTGGGTGCATGTAAGCGCTCGATGTACGCGAGTGCTGTTTTGCATAGACGCCCTGTACATACGACCTCTTGTGGCTTTCGTCATGGCTCAGAGTAACTTCGACCGCAGGCGCATCAATGGACCGGAGGAGAGTTTTCAGCCGGTCTTTGATTTGGACGAGGAGGAAGAGACGCGATGGAAGCCTGGCAGTCCGAGGAAGGGGAGGGGTGCGCGAGACATTCGACCAATATGTATGCACATCCTCTCGGTCGCGTCTCACCTCAACACGCTCATGATTAACCGGGTACAGTCCTGAATGCTGGCCTAATCAACCAGGCGAACGGGTCTGCATATATCGAGACCGAAAGAACCAAGATTGCATGTGCGGTGTGAGTGAGTTTGTGTATTCTCCGCTGTGGTGCACCTCCCAAATTCATACATGCGCCCACGAAGCTATGGTCCTCGGCAATCCAAAAGTACGACTTACAACGAGAAGGGGCGGCTGAACGTTGAGGTCAAGTTTGCACCCTTCTCTTGTACAAAACGGAGAGTGCCCATACGCGTCCGTACCACTCGCTATGCTGCTACCCCCGCCCATTATTACTAACTCTTTACCTGTAGGACGCAGAGGATCGGTCTGTTGCCGTGCAAATTCAACAAGCATTGGTTCCCGCGGTCAGATTAGAACTCCTACCCAAATCTACCGTAGACATTTTCATCACCGTGATTGAGAACGACGGCATCGAGGGATGCATCGCATCCGGCTCAGTAGCAGCCAGTGCAGCATTGGCAGATGCAGGGATAGAGATGCTCGGGCTGGTTGCATCGTGTTCAGCGGTAAGCCGACTGCGAGCTGAATATTCATCTGTTGAGCTGACGACGCGTATAGGCAGTCGTTGGCGAAGAAATCTGGCTGGACCCTACAGAAGAGGAGGGAAAGGTATCGTCAGGAACTTTGATTCTCTCTGGAATGCCTGCTCTTGGAACTGTCACTAGCGTGTGGCAGTCTGGTGCCATAGCACCCAATGACGCGATCAAGGTGAGTCACCGTGTCCTGTTCCTTTTTGTTGAGTCGTGCGTGCTCACTGTATCTCCCAGTGCATGGAGGCATGTCAGGAGCGTTGTACGGATATACATGCGGTAGTCGCTCAGGCGCTTCTGGACAATGCCCAAAATACATGAGCGGTGCTTTTCCACAGACATTCGTGAATCGTGACCATTGAGAACGGGATGGTCGCGTTCCTGTGGCGCCGACCGAAGGCAAATATGTGTCACTCGTGCGCCTCGAAATATTCCAACCTATTCGACGGGGCTAAACATAACGGGCCGATGGCTTCATGCCGCTCAGCGGCAACATCGGAGTGTAATTGGGCAAGAGTGTGTCACGAAGATTCGTTCCTGCGCAGGCAGTATTCTGTAGAACAGGCTACATATGTCATCGATGTCACCCACCTTTATATCTACAGTTACCAAAGTTCAGTTCACAGCTTCTATACTTGTACACCGTAAGATCGGGATCCAGGGCGCCAATTACGCGAACCCGACAGAAACGTTGACGTTTACACCAACTTGGACCTCGAACGACAGAGTCCTAACGCCTTGCCATCTCAGCGAATCACGCCTCTCTGTGACGATCTGCTACGCCGTGTACTGCTCTGCTGTATTACCTGATAGTATCTGATACACCACCCGTCCCACCGGGCTCGCATGACATCAAACGCGACATTGTTGGACAACCTCAAGTCCCCCGCAGCGCTACATCGCAAATATACTCGCCTTCAATCCGGTCGACCCGTGTCTCAGAAGAATCAGATGACTCACTGCGAGATCTCGAGTTGTCGGAGGGGCCGCTGCTAGCAGAGCACCCGCGGCCTCCGTTCCGTGGTCGGTCATACTCCGTGTCTGGTTTCGACTTCCAGCACGAACTGCTTCCGCTCAGCACGAGTCTGAGCGAACCCGACGAGGTACATCGGGAGTCTAACGAGAAGCGATTAGGTCTGGTCAATGGTACGTTCATCATCTGCATGTGTCGAGTCGGGTGGGGTCTGAGAGAACGGTGCAGGGATTGCACTCATTGTCGGACTACAGATTGGTTCAGGGATATTGTGAGTAGCTCATCTTATATCCATCATTGAACGCGTGAAGTGACCTCTAGTAGCTCTTCACCTGGAGTGGTAGTAGCAAATACCCATACCGTCGGCGCGAGTCTGCTGGTCTGGTTCGCTGCTGGCGTGCTCGCCTGGACAGGCGCAAGCAGCTTTGCGGAGCTGGGTTCCTCTATACCCGTGAATGGAGGCGCGCAGGCGTATCTCCAATACTCATACGGACCCCTAGCCTCCTACCTATTCGCTTGGACGGCGATATCCGCCCTCAAACCAGGTGCGCGAAGTTCAACTGCACTTCGTTCTGCTTTTCTTCCCGCACAGGTACCCACTGTCCTAACAGTGCTACTGCTGCAGGGGGCAACGCCGTTATAAGCCTAATTTTCGCCGAATACATGAATCGCCTCTTCTGGCACACCACACGTGCGGAGGTCTCGCCGGATGACATTCCCCAGTGGGCAATTAAACTTACTGCTGTAGCGGCAGTCGTGGTGGTTTCGATCATCTGCGTAGCTACACCAACCCTGGGTTCACGCGCTGCAGTAGTATTCACAACAGTCAAGGTCAGCACGGACTTGCATTCTGATACATGTTGGTGCTGACTCCGCACAGATAGTTGCACTGGTGTGTGTAGCCAGACACACTACTGGGGAAAACTAAGTTTGACCTCGAGAATACTCCAGCTTTCCATCACTATCATTGGTCTCGTGCAACTCGGCCGAGGGCAGGCGTCGACATCACTCAGAGAGCCGTTGTTCGAGAACTCCAGCACGAGCCCGTCTGCTTATGCATTAGCCTTGTATTCCGGTCTGTGGGCCTTCGATGGTTGGGACCAAGCCAACTACGTCGGCGGCGAGATGCGACATCCAGAAAAGAGCATCCCGCGTGCTATACACTCAAGTATGGCACTCGTCATGGTAGGTGCAAACATCCATTCGTCTCGAGAACGGGCTGACCATTTTCCAGGCACTCTTCGTCCTTGCGAATGTTGCATACTTTACCGTATTGGACAAGGTGTGTGGACCCTTCAGTCAATTAGTGGCTCGTTATTGAGCACGCCGTGCAGGCCACTGTTGGACGTAGCAATACCGTTGCGATGGACTTCGGACGTGCTGTCTTTGGACCAGTGGGGGGCGCGGTCTTCGCTGCGATGGTCGCCTTCTCATGCTTTGGGGCACTGAATGGTTCGTATTCTCTACTCTATCAAGACCTTATATGCTCATATGAATCCTCAGGCGCGTCATTCACGACCGCACGGCTGATATATGTCGCTGGCAAGGAGGGATACCTGCCTGCACTGTTCGGCCGCCATAATGCATTGCTCAAGACGCCTCTCAATGCGATGTGTCTGCAAGCGAGCCTCTCGATCGCCTTCATTTTGGTCGGTGGAGGGTTCCGATCCCTGATTAACTTTGCAGTGGTGGCGTCATGGGCGTTCTACTTCCTCACCGTGAGCATTCGCACACATCTGCTATGTGTTAAGGGCATCCATTGACCAGAAATGGACAGGTCTTGGGTTTGGTCATTCTGCGAGTGAAGGAACCTATGCTAGAACGGCCGTATAAGACATGGATCATTACTCCCCTCATATTCTGTGCAGTACGTAGCGCAGTTAGTCTCCCCATTAACATGCCTCGGTCTGACCGGTCTCTCACTCTGCGCAGGTCTGTCTATTCTTGCTCTGCATGCCGATCATTGCTGCGCCGCTAGAGGCGATGGCGGTCCTCGGTACGTTGCACTACCTCCGTTCTGAGCGTTTAAAACACCATGCTAAAATCATAATGATCGGGCAGGGTTCGTCCTCGCAGGCGTGCCTGTATATTACATCACTCAGCGGAATCATGGTCCGCCAGGTGCTGTGCAGGGTGAGTTGTCGTGTGAATCGATAGCTGCGCACACGGTTCGGTTTCGCTCATGCCCAAACACACTCACTTAGGGTTCTTCTCGAGCATCACTGCGCACATACTTGGACGACCAGCACCGGGTGCTGGGTGGCAGGCGGTGGCGACGGAAGGCGATGAACATCTTGAGATGCGGACATCCGCCCGATGACAGTGGAGACACATCCATAATGGACATACTGTCGAGATATACCATTCATCTGCGCTTGTGTGGCAGCTACTGGCCGCTACTTATACAATTGCAGGCTCCGAGCTAGCTGTCCGAGACGATGGCCGATGGCCGAGTAGCATCCGCGATTGAGATGGCAGCAGATTAAGTACACGGAGGACCATGCTGACTGATCAGGTCGTCGACTTAGCTACCGGCGGCAATTCCCGCAGTGACCGGAGCGGTGTAACGTGTTATGTGAGCTTTGCGCCATTGATCACGCTGGAGCCGCCGACCGCGAGATAAATTCGACGGACAGAGGCCTATCAGCACACACACACTCCTCAATCGCTCTGCAGCCTCACCTAACCTTGACCTCTCTAAGTGGTATGTCGCGGCCGCCCGCATCGTCTGTCTTTGAACATGTCTATGGAGCACGTCTCATCATATGTGCATTCCGGCAGCTAGCCACAGGAGAATCATTGACATTTGCCGACCATGGTGCGTATGTCCCCTTGTCACCCCACCTGTGCGTTCCGGGAGCCGTCTCGTTCCGGAGAGGGTCCCAGGAGACGCTGCTGCGAGACGCGAGGCTGACGAAGAAGGTTACGACAGTCCGAACACACTTACAAGTTCAACGTGAAGGTGCTGATGCCGCGCTGAGAGGGATCATCGCGGCTATCGAGGGCTGACTGAGCACTGTTCGGTGCGTGTGAGACAGATGACCTGCTCGGGCTGCTCTGGGGCGGTCGACCGCGTGCTGAAGAAGACGGAAGGTGCGTAGAGAATCAGTGTCAGATCTTGGCGGCGGGGCCCGCACACGGCTGCCGGTCGGGAAACGGGTTGTGGCCGCTGGTACATGTTACTGACGCGCGGGATCTGGGATGGCCACAGGTGTGTCTTCGTACGACATCAGCCTCGAGAAGCAGGAAGTGCTTGTGAAGGGCTCGATCCCCTACGACGACCTACACGCGAAGATCGCGAAGACCGGGAAGCAGGTACGTTATGAGAGCTCCAAACTGTGCGTGTGGGGGCTGATCAGTGCGGCTAGATCATCTCTGGCGAGACGGTTGAATGAGCGGTTGAGCTCGGCAAGAATCAGGGCATGACGCTGCGGCGAATTTGAATGTGCTAGGATATGATGTGTCTGTACATATATTACTTTGTTCTTGATGGGATTATACACTTCTGGTGAACAGAAAAGAGTTTTTTTATCGCGTGGAACATGGTTCTCGACGAGTCGGGACCATGTTGGGCATGGATACGAGGCACGGGTGAAGAGACGGACCTGGAGACGAAAGGGGACAGACTGTGCCGGCAAGAGGCCGATGGTCGTGGGCCGGCGGGGGGCGAGGACCGGGGGCCACCGGAGACGCGGAGAGAGCAGCCGGAGCGCGAAGAGGATCGCGACTCTCGGACTCTGGGCGGGAAGGGGTTCGCAGGCGCGGGCAATGGCGCTGCTTATGCACGCCGGGGTCCAGCCGTGCCATTTTGAGCGCAGACAGAACTCGCCCAGCTTGTCTTCCATCCATACTGATCCCTTCAAGCTCCCCCAGCTGCGCATCATGCCAGCTCCTCTTCTCCACATCCAACACCATACCCCCACATCGCACCCGCACCCGCACCCGCATCCGACTCACTTCAGACACCTTCAGACACCCCCTTCGGACCCTGTCTGTCCCAACTAGATCGAATTAACGCCCGCCTAGACTGTCCCTGGGTTTCAAGCAGACCGCACCCACTTCCCGTTTACCGCGGACACCCGGACATACTTTTGCCGAGACAGAGAGAACTTCCTTAAAGTCCACAGGTGGTCAGTTTATCCACGACTTCTTGTCGTCTCTATTGAGACCCGCCGCTCATTTGTGGGATCGCAGGCCTTCCACCGGTACTGATGACCTCCATATATCCATATCCCACTCGTGCCGCTTACCCGTCCACTCCTTCTTACGCCAATGACCTCGAGTTTGTCACCGCCTATCTCACCGTGCATATGCTCAGCGATGCCAGTCGCATATACACCTACATATTCTGGATTGCCATAGCCACTGTGTGCGTAGTCTGCTCCATCCTTTTCCATCTCAATTTCCGCGGAGGTTACTTAGGCGCCCTCTGGGCGAAGTGGGCCCTCCGTCGGAGAACATGGAGAAAGAAACACAGTCTCGCTGTCGCGAAAGCGAGGGGTGAGCCGCATAGGCAACCCTACTCTCTCCCTCCTAATGTCCAGATTCTCACCTTCGTCCTCATCACTGTTGCTTCTATCCTAGCCGCCTTCCTGGGCCCTGACTATCTCGCTCCTGGTTCGACCCTCTGGACTCTGCAGAATTTTCCCTATGCGGCTGTTACCTACGCAAAGCGAGATGGCTACGATATGTCCGCCTATTTCAAGTACCAGCCTCAGTACACCATCCCCAAGGCCTGGTGGACTACGGGTGGTAGGACGGGGTTGATCGCCTTCGCCCTCTTTCCCCTCTGTATTCTTTTCGCCTTGAAGTCCCCTCCGTTTGCCATATTCTCCGTACCTTGTCTCCTCAAGCTCTATTGCGACAAACTACTCTGGCTTCATAAATGGACGGCATTGCTCATCTACTTCTTCACTGTGCTCCACGTGGCTCTCTGGAGCGTCCAGCTATGTATCGAGAGTCGCAACGGACACATCGCGTACACATATGCCTGGCAGTATCAGAAGTTCTTGTTCGCGTGGACGGTATGTGTCTGTGATTCCAACCGCATACAACCAATCTAACCAAGCGCCGCCGCCAGGCATTTGGGTGTATGACATTGCTCTTCTTGACCACGATCCCGTGGTTCAGACGGAATCACTACGAAGCGTTCTGGTTCCTCCACGTCCTTCTCGTGCCTATGACCATCATCATGGCTGGTCTGCATCATCCGCCTGTCTGGTGGTGGTGTTGGGCTGCCCTAGGATTATGGCTCGGCGAGCGAGCCTGGCGATTCACTTGGTGGTTATACACCAATGGCTACATAGGCGGGAAGTCTCCGGCTCCGTCGAACAAACTCCGCAAGACTCAGACTCGCGAGAAGAAGTCGGTCCTCCCTTCCCCTCTTCCACAAAAGTCGGCGGATAGCTTCCCTCCCACTCCCCTTGCAAACACCTCCGCTGGCTTGGCCCATTATCCGCCTACGAATCACCTACCAGGAATCGGCATATCTGTTCCGACGGATTACGTCCCTCCTCCCGGTTTCGCTCATGCGGAGTTGCTTCCAGGACGCACTGTTCGCTTGCGCATGGTAACTCCAGGCTACCTCACCTGGGCTCCCGGACAACACTTCCTAATCTCCGTCCCTTCAATCACGCACTTCACGACGCACCCGTTCACCGTAGCGTCGATATGTGATGAGCAGAACCAATACGACGACGGCCGTGTGCTCGTATTTCTTGTACGGGCAAAAAACGGCTGGACCAAGGACCTATGGGATACAGTTGCCATGATGATCGGCCGTGGTCAGCAATCCGTTCGAGGAGAATCATTGCCCAATTGCTCAATGCCAAGGCGCGGTGTGCTTCTCCGTGCCTGCGTTGATGGTCCGTACGGCTCTTCCGTCCGCGCGTCTTGGGGCGACTATTCATCTGTCCTGATCGTGGCTGGCGGATCGGGCGTAAGCTATGCGCTTTCCGTGCTCCAGTATATCTGCCTCTGCATGGCTGGAAGGGATGGAAGATTTCTTGGCGGTCGGCGGGGTGGCTACGGGCAACAGGGGTACAATACCACCCGTGTGCGTTTCGTATGGCTCGTACGCGAGTTTGGTACGTGACCCGATTTTCGGCAACATGCCGTAGCCGTTGGCTAACTCAGGCTTCCAGGTCACATACAGTGGTGCGCGCCAGTCCTTCGCAGATGCATGGACATCATCCCCGCCCCTGAGTTACAGGTTGACATCTTCGTAACGAACGTGAAGCCTGTCGTAGGACCGAGCGCCCCTGTCGCGCCCGCAGGAATATCCTTTGCGCCGCTACCTCGTAACAAGGATGGAGACCTCCAACCGCCCAAACCAAGCTTCGCTGTCGATTCTGGGCGGCTTTCACGCTCTTCATTTTCGTCGGAAGAAAGCGGGGACGATGGCGACGTCGACCTGAGTTACTACACTGGGATCGTCCAGGACGAGGGCGAGCTGGGGCACGAGGAGCATGTGCTCGACTACACGAATTTCGAGGGCGACGACGACACAGCGCTGCCCGGCGAGGCGCAGTTTCACCTCTCGATCAAGAATGAGGGCAAGTCACGCCGTGCTGTCTCGCGCCGCATTTCCATGGCGCTGTTCGCGAAGCAAGAGCTTCTGCACCGGGCGTCACAGATGGAGTTCGAGGGCCCGAGTCATTCGTCGGTGCGGCTCATATCAAGGCAATCGCCTCTGCCGCAAATCGACACAGACGTCGCGCAATCGTCGCGGCCGAGTGTGGACGTTCCGAGCTTTAAACGGCCGAGCACAGATACTTATAGCGTTCGTCCGGATTCCGAGGTGACCCGGGCGAGCATCCATACTCAACAGAGCCAGCACGGCTTCCCCAGTATCAACCCCGATTCTGAGGACACTCGCGCTAGCGTTCATACCTACCAGAACCAGTCCAGTTCTCAGTCCGCGACCACACTAGTATCACCTGTGCCTAGGACTCCCACTAGCGCCGCACCGCTCATGGGTTCGGGTCCCCCAAGCAGCTTCAGAGACCGAGGCCTGCCACCTCTGCACACCCGCAGCCTCTCCGCGGTGGCGGCCGCGAGCCCGGGTCACAAGCGACTCTCCGGGCACTCGCAGATGTCGGACAGGTCGTTCATGCGGAGCCCGATGACGCCCGCGTCGTCAATGTCCCGTCTGAGCCAGTGGACGGACACGGACAGCTTCGCGGCGCTCGTGCCACATGGGGACGTGGAGGCCGTGAAGGAGCTGCTGCGACTGCATCTGGACGAGCAGGAGGTCGAGGACGTGGGGATCGTTGCCGAGCATGCGCGCCCGGGGAAGCCGAAGCTAGACCGGATCCTAGCGGACGAGGTCGAGAGGTCAAAGGGCGCGCTCGCTGTTGCTTGTGAGTGTCTTGGTCTTCTCTGGATATCCTCCTGTCCTGCTTGGTGGGATGTGTGATTTCGTACTAACACGGTGCTGTTTCGTACAGGTTGTGGCCCGACGTCGCTCGATGCGATGATTCGGAAGGTCGTCGCGGCGCAGATTGACCCACAGCGGGTAAGACGAGGCGACATGCGTGGCTCGATTGCGCTCTTTTCTGAAGAGTTCTCATATTGAGTACGCTCTACACATCTCTCTCGACGTCTGCCTGCCATGTTTTGTTGTGGTCGTTTTTGGTTCAGTAATGTTTTCCTCCCGATGACGCTTAGGCGTAGACTTTTGTTCTCTTCAATGCCCCAGGACTCTTTTGGACCTTTTTGTAGATCTGTTGGACCACTTACACGTCTCACTCTACGTACACCTACTGTTCGTAGTTGCTCGTAATGTCTTGTTGCATCGGATTCGCATTACATCTACACTCGCACATTGTATCCCTACATTCGTATCAATTCAATACCATAACCATAGTTTCTCGTCATCATAGTTTGCGTGCTTTCAAGTGTTCGCGTATTATGGTGTGTACCCACTACGCTTACACTTATTGATTGGACCCTGGGCCAGAGATTCGGGACGTGGTGTGCAGCTTTACCGTAAGCAGAGAGTCGGATGAGGTCACAGCGATGAGTTCGGCGTCTAGATTTTCTGGTCACGACTCAGTCGGCCTCAGAATCACTTCTCAAAACCCCCGGACTCGATCTCCTTTCGCGAAACTGCTCCCTCTAACTGCTCGTCGTCTTTGTCGGCCCTCGTGGCATATCTTGGGACCACGCGCTGCCCCCTTGTATATAGGCATCCAACCGTACTACCTACGCAAAATGAGCACACCGGCACCACCACCAGCATATGTCATCCCGGAGGGTTACACGCTGCACAAGGAAAACACGTCGGCGATCCTGCTGCCCGCGTCGAACGACGCGTTCCTGAATCCGGTGCAGGAGTTCAACCGCGACCTGAGCGTCGCGTGCATTCGGACGTGGGGCGACCTGATGAACGCGGAGAAGGAGCGCAAGTGGCGAGCGAGCTCGGAACGACGCGCGAAGAGGGCGGAAGGCCACGGCGCGGGGGGGCGGAGGGCGAAGAAGGCGAAAAGTGAGTGCTGGCTGTTTGTTTGCGATGTGGGGTGATGGAGATACGAATAGGTCTGTGTTTGTGCATTGAAGCGGACGAGGACGTTCAAGTGCCTGTCAAATCCGAGCAGAAGGACACCGAAAATGATAGTATCAGTGCTGCAGAATTGCCCTCTACTGATGGTGCAGCGGACAGTGCTCCAAAGCCTGAGGTTATACCGGAGGTACGGCAAGCTCAAAGTAAAATATTCGTTCACGTTAACACGGAAGCGTATGCAACAGTTCCACCCTCAGAAGTTCGTGATCCTGGAGGCGTTGTCTGCAACTGGCCTGCGTTCAATACGCTACGCAAACGAGATACCCCTTGTGAAGTTTGTCGTTGCACATACTCCGCTTAAGGCCAGAGGTTGACTCATTTTGCGCGCGCAGGTACGTCATTGCAAATGACCTGTCGCCTGCCGCGGTGGAGGCCATGAAACGGAACATCGAGTTAAATGACCTGCACGAGAGGACCCGAGCCACCGTCGAAGACTCAGTGGAGGCACCAAGAGTACGGCCAGCGAAGGTGAGGGTGAACGAGGGTGACGCATGGTAAGTTCGCGAGAGCATCTACATTGAACTCGAAACTGAAACTGTCCAGCGCGTTGATGTACAACCATCGCACAGAACGGAATCGCGTTGACGTCGTTGACCTGGATCCGTATGGGACTGCAGCGCCCTTCATTGACGCAGCTGTACAATGCGTCAACGATGGAGGTATGCCTGGAACCAAGCCTGAGGCGCGTCACAACTTACCTACGTGTCATTTTCAGGCTTGCTCTGTGTGACATGTACAGACATGTCGGTTCTGGCCACGACGAACTATCCCGAAAAATGGTAAGCCGTCCGTCTGCCTTACCAGCGTATGGCTTGACCCAAGCGTCGTTCTCTGGTAGCTTCTCAAACTATGGCGGCACCCCAGTGAAGGCCGAGTACTGTCATGAAGCGGTGAGTCCAGGGCACCCACAGGAGATATTGCATCATTAACGCCCAGTAGGCCCTGCGACTGGTTTTGCACACTCTAGCGACCTCTGCAGCGCGATACGGCCGGTATATTCAACCCCTAATATCCCTGTCAATTGATTTCTACGTCCGCTTGTTCGTGCGCGTGCATACTGCTCCCATTGACGTCAAGAAGGTCTTCAGGTGTGTTCCATCTTTCGAATTGCACAAGCGGCGCTCGCCAAAGCTCACATCGCAGCAAGACGGCTATTTACTACGTGTGCAGCGGTTGCCAGTCTTACTATGAACAGCCGCTAGGCCGCATGGTCGAGCAAGTGAGCCAGAAGAATGGCCAGGTCAACGCGCAATACAAGGTCCACACCGGTCCGCCTGTGTCCGAGAGATGTCCAGAGTGCAATTTCGTGCTGCATGTAGGTATCCTGAAAGTCATAGAAGAAAAAACAGTCTCACGAATGACGTTAGGCCGCAGGACCAATGTGGTCTGGTGCCTTGCATGATCAGGAGTTCGTGTCCAGCGTTCTCAGCCACGTCGAGGCGAACGAAGACAAGTACGGCACTTCGGCTAGGATGAAGGGCATGCTCACAGTGGCGAAGGAGGTTGAGTTACTATCCCGAGGATTTGCTTCGTACGCTGACCGTTCGGATGGATGCCAGGAACTGGACACCCCCTTCTACTTCACTCCATCAAGGGTCGCCAGTCATTTTCGATGCGTCTGCCCGAGCTTGGATGAGACCGCGTGAGCTCCGTGTCGTCATTACGTTCAATGCCTCACTGCCTGCTCACCCATCGCGCACTAGCTCGGCTCTTCTACATGCAGGACACAAGATCTCGCGATCGCATGCTTGTGCTGGGTCCCTCAAAACTACCGCCAGCTACGCAGACATTCACGACATCTACCGTTCCTGGGTGAAAAAAAATCCTGTTAGGATGGACAAGGTCGCCGAAAACTCGCCCACGACCGCGCTGTTGAGCAAAGAACCCCAGTACGTGTTCCTTTCCCAAGTATACGTCATGAGCTAGCTATACGCTCAATGCCGCCGCAGGATCGAAGCCAACTTCAAGCGGCATCCGGGTTCCGTAACAGCCTCATCGAAAGTGAAGCTCGTACGATATCAACAAAACCCTACGCCGAACTGGGGTCCCGGCGCGAAGCCTGGTGGGAAGCGGAAGCGAAACGAAGACGAGTAAATAGAGAAAACAACAAGGGAAATGATATTGCATGGCTCAGAGAACCGTGTTACACAAAGCATGCTCCGCGTGGCAGAAGTACAGGCACCTGGATCCTTGACTAGATATGCTGCTGGTAGATATAAAATAGCCTATGCGAGGAGAAGAAGTAGCGATATGGATATCGACCGAGACGACGAGTAACGACAGTGGTAGGGTCTACTGCCCAAATGCGGATAGCGTGTTGGCGACCCATGGGTGCTTGAGGAGATCGGCGGCAGAGGGCCGTTTCTCGTGATCGAGCTCGAACGTGAGCTCCAAGAAGTTGACGGCCTCTGTGGAAATGTCTGGCGGTATGGTAGGCTTCGCCTTCGCTGATCCGACCTGTGAGGGACAATCAGTCAGCCATGCCAATTCGTCAAAGCGCATGAAGGCTGTACCTTGAAGATTGCTTGCATCTGTGACAGGTGCGGCCATGGGTGTTCTCCGGTAAGCATCTCGACGACCAAGCAGCCAACACTCCATATGTCCGCTTTGAAAGTGTACGCCTTCTGCTGGACGACCTCAGGCGCCATCCAGAAAACGGAGCCTTGTAGAGACGGACGGTGCGCACGGTGACCCGGCATCAAGTCTGTAGACATGTGAGTATGTACGCCTATAGATGCAGTTGTGCCGAATCACTCACTGTCCTCGACCTTCTTGGAGATACCGAAATCAGTGATCTTAATGCCACCCTTGTTGTCGACGAGCATGTTCGCGCCCTTGATATCACGATGGATGATATCACGCTCGTGAAGATAGTTCAGACCCAACAAGATCTGGCGGACCCAGTTGCGCACGAGCGGCTCCTCAAATGCACCGTAGTTCCTCAGCAGAGAGGTGACGGAACCACCGGGAACGTATTCCAAGAAGATGTTCAAGTGATCATCGTCAATACACGATGCTGGAGAAACCGTCAGTTCAAAGATCGGCTGAGTGGGAAAAGAAGAGCGTACAGTGATACTGGACAATGTTCTCATGGTGCAGATCGCGCAAAAGCTCGATCTCGCGTTCGAGCGCGCTCAGCATGGACTTCTTGCGTTCTTCGTTCGGAGCCGAGCCAGTGGGCAGCTCGACCTGCTTGACGGCCATGAGTAGACCGGTCGCGGCGTCCATACCGAGGTACACCTTGCCAAACGACCCAGCACCGATGAGGGCACCCTTGATCCACTTGATTGCCTTCTCGCCTGCATATGACAATGAGTGAGTCTGACTCTGCAAGCAACCGTGTTCAGTTTACAGTGGCTGACCTTTAGTGGACACGATCGGCTTGCCAGGCTCTTCATCTTCCTCAGTGGCTTCGTCCTCCTCTTCCTCTTCCTCTTCCTCCATCTCTTCGTCTTCCTCCTCCTCTGCCGCTTCCTCGCCTGTGATGCTCTGGCGATCCTCGGCAATGTCAACCTTCGTCCACTCATCCGAGTCGCCTGACTTCACTGCGCTCTCCTGACGGCTCTCGACCTCGGCAGTGATCTCGTCGACGGTCATCAGGCTGGCGGTGTCCGAACGGTCACGCTTGCTCCGCAACTCAGTGATGTAACTCATACGCTTCGATGCGGTAGACATGCGACGGTTGGGACGCATCGAGTTCTGACTATCGGATAAGTTCAGAGACTCGGACAGCGACTCAGACGGGAAGGCAACCGGGGGAAGGAGCTGCGGGGCGACCGACATGCGCTTCGTTGCCGGCGAGAGGTCTTCTGTGGCAGTCAGGTCGACAGAGTGCCCGTCGTCGGTGGACAACGATAGACGCGGCGGAGGGTCGTGCGCGGTGCCATCGTTCAGCAGGCCGGGTTCCGGCGACAGCCTGTCCACGGCCGTCGAGGACGTAGCGGAGGCCATAGAAGCCCTCGGCGACACCGTGCGCTGGGATCCAAGCGTGCTCACGCTGAACCTGCTCTGCGGCCCGGTGAACGAGATTATGCTGTCGCGGCGGTTGGGCAGGCCGCTCTGCCGCATCATGCTCTGCCGCCTCGTGCGCTCGAGCACCTTTTTCTCTGTGAACGGGAAGTACTCTGCAAGGTGCGTTGTGATGAGCTCGCTCGGCGGACGCTGCCCGAAGAAGTTCCGGAGCTTGGACGGGGTCTTCTTCGCCGCCTTTGGGCTGGCGGTGTTGTTCGTCGGCGACGGAGGGCTTTCCGGGGCGCCCTCTCCAATCTTGACTCCGAGTCCACTGAGGATGCTCACTGAGCTCGCGCGCTTCATTGCCTTCGTGTATACGAGCGGTGGCTCAGCGGCGAGCGCCTTGTCTAGTTCATCTTCCCCGTCATCCGATACGACGAGGGTAGGGTGGCTAGTCCTGTACAGCGAGAGACCGTGACCCCGCGCGGGGTCGTCGGGAGGCGCATGAATAATTGTCATGAGCTCCGCCTCGCTGAAAGGGCCCTCTGTAACAGAGGGTGAGATAGGGGTCACGAAGTTATCGCATGCTTCTGCCGAAACGTACTGGGTGTATTGCCCTGTCCCCAATCGAGGTAAGCTCCCCACCCATCGACGCTCAGACCGCTCTCGTCGGACTCGATAGATTCCGAAGCATCTGCTCCCAGCTTCCCAAACTTCTTCAGAGCCTTTGTCAGTATTTCCACTGCCCCGTTGCAGTCAGCGATGTTGAGAGTGGCCGCCTTGCCTTCGTCTGGCAGAGAGAATTTGATCAATTTCCTGCGGAGGTCATCCAGCGAGGGGGTGTGCGACGGCGTCCCAGGGCGCAACGGCACGTTAATGTTCCTATGTGTAGGTGGAGATGCGTTCGTGTTGCTTTTCTGCGGCATGTAGGACTCGGCGATGGGAGAGAGGCCATGTGCTTGCTGGAGCTGGGAAGTCGCGTAAGGATGAGCATTGCCACGACCACCCGGGCGCGGGAGGGGCTTGTCGTTCGTTGGCGTTGAGACTGAATGAGAATTGCTTCTGGTATGGTTGGATAGCTCGGTGGTTGCATTGCGGCTCGCGTTACGTACGGGCGGTTGAGTGGGAGGAAACGGTAGGGGAGAGGTAGACCGACTAGGAGTACGAAGATTATTGTTACCTTGCCGCGGATCGGCAGGCAGACCATAACCTCCTTGCCAACTAGGGCCCTGAGTCTGGCTGGACGGCGTGAGCAAGCCAGCTTGAGGCAGCGCGGGCGGCCCGTCCGGAAGGGTAGGTGTGCGTCGTCCAGACGTTCCCGGTGTGCCCGGGGCATGGTGTAGGTTTCGTGGCGTGCGCGCGATGGGTGGAAGAGGGGGCTGTCCGCGAGGCGGAGGGGGAAGAGGAGGAAGGTTCGTACGGCTATGCGCAGTAGTGGGTGTGCCATACGTCGCTGCGCTGTTTGGCTGCGCAGGCAAAGGGCGCATAGAGGCGTTGAGACGAGCGGAATCTTGTCCATCGCGCACGATACGGGGCAAATCTGGCGAAACGCTGTTTGGAGGGAGGTGCAAGGGTGCAGGGCGACCGGACTCGAGCCGTCTTGCCCCGGTAGATCGTGATGAACTCCCCTGATCACTAGATAAGCTAGACGTGCGGTTGTGATCTGCGCCTCTTGGTCGACTCAGGGTGGAGGAGAGCGCGGCACTAGAAGAGCACTTCTGCCTCAACTGCTTGACTGCATTAACGATCCGCAACCTATCTCCCACACTGTTCATGCCCATCTCCTTCAAAGTCATCTGGTCCAGCTCAAGCAGCACATCACCTCTAATGTCGTGGGCCTTGAATGTGCTAGCGTGATGCCCGCACTTGATATCGGAAAGCCAGAGCGCAACGTGGGCGTCAGTCCAAGATCGTAAGAATTCGGGGTATGATACGCCCAGGGGAGGATCGAGCGCATGGTTGGAATGCGAGTTCGTTGGAGTATTCGTTAGCGAGCCGTTCAGGTTGATCGCCGCGCGTGAGAGCTGAGGGCCTTGAAAATGTAGGGAAGATGGGGAGGTCGGAGAAGAAGCTCGCGAGGTGGGCTGAGATGCGTCGTCGAGCGCCTGGAGGTTGCTGGAGCTGGCCACTGCCACAGACATCTGTGATGATGGTGGAGACCAAGAATGAATCCTTCCGTGCGATGGCGGTTGTAACAAGTCAGGTCGAGTGTCAGTCGTCCAAGCTCGTCGTCCAGCACGCTTAATCCCTCATAGACCGGTATGAGGACCTGTGAGGCCAATATACAGCTGAGAATGAGAAAGAGAGAGGTGGAGAGGGCAGTCAGCGTCGACCGAGGAAACGAGAGGAGAAGGAAGACAGCGGAGGAGAAGGCAAAGGCAAAGGCTGAAAGAGAACAACGACTGGGACCACAACAACGATCGGTAAGTTTCGTCCAATAGGCGCTCGGCGCTCATCACCCTCCTCTTGCCACCGCTACGTACCTACGGTACCATCTCCTCAAGCTCAGACTTGTTGCCTGTCAGTGTCCACCTCGAGCTCATTCTTACAGCCTTCGCGTGCACTCATCGCAGTCTCTACTCGCCCGCGTTCCAACGTCGCCCGGTAATTTCTCCTCCGTTGCCTCGCGTACCTTGCTACTTTCAATTCTACGCGCCCGATCGCTGAGCGCCGAGCCATTAACCTCACAGGCTCCCCTTTACCGCACCTCACAACAATGAGACGTACTGTGGTCCTATGAGCTTCCTGCACTTGCTCATGATGGTCCATGGGTCTGACAAGCGACTGCTAACGCCAATAATTCTCGACAACGTTGTAACGTTCCCGTTAAGTATGACTGGGATCAGGAAGCTTCTGAAGCGGAAGGGGTCGTTTCGTCGCGGTAAGCTCGTCCTACTTGCCAAGCCCTCGGCTGCGCATACTGGCTGTATATGCCGCTCCGCGGAGGCGTCTAGACAGTGGAGTTCCTTGCGCTATGCAGATCCGATTCATCTTTCTGCCATGCACTGCCATGCGACGACTGACGTCTTCGACAAGTGTGCTTGTTACGCGCGCGTACGCTCTGATAGTCTGCGTGTATCCTTGTATACATCTAATATGTCAACATGAAGGCGACGTTGAACGGTAGACACAACGTAATAAAACCAGTCGGGGTCAACATTAATGTTGGTGAGTATGTGTGTTTAGACTTACACCACCAAACCAGTGCCAGCCCGCGACAGTATGTGGCCGAAAGATGTCAGGGAGCGGCCCGTCGGGTATCACCTGGAGCCAATCTGGTACTGGTCAGGAATCAGGGTATCAGCCAGGGATGGAGATCTGGGGAACTCCCGAGGGGCGTCCAACCTGCCAGTGGTATCCATTTTCGATCTGGCGCTATGCGACGACCGACATCTTGAGCATCAGAACAGGTTCCCTTTTGGCTGCCACAGACCATCAATTGCAGAAGTTACGAACGGCGACACGAGTCGGAGTCGTCCCCACGATTGCGAAAGAAGCCCCGCCGCGAGGATGCTGCCGTTGACGTCGGTCATCCGAAACCGTGCTGTGAATTGTACCTTGAGCTTATCTTGGACGTCCTCTTCTTGCTAGCGCCCATGGCCCAGTCCTCGGGGAGACTGAAACAGCTGAGACACGCGCGGGTGACGTTGTATCCATAGACACTGCTTGTACACAAGTAGTGCCACAGGCCCAATGTCCCAAGTTGATCGATCATATTTGAATCAAGTACCTGCACATCATGGATGTCTGTTAATCCACGTCCAGACCTCAGCCTAATAAGTAATGGGAGCAGCAAGACACCTGTCAGGCGCCGGCGTCAGCTTATACGCTGGCAGATCCGGGTGCCGTCGAATGCAACATCAGGATGTCAGTAATACACACCTGCGCTCACCATTGCCCCGCAGGCCGGCACCTCGCCGCCTTTGCTCCGTATCTTAGACTCTGCACGTCAACATGACTGTGTCCACCGGATTCGTGCAAATACATACGCGCGTCGGTGTTGGAGCTCGAGGTTGGCGGCCGTTCCTGGTGAACCAGGACGACGAGCGCAAACCTTGAGCTTGAGCCGTGTCAGGCTCTTCCAAATACGTGGGCATGTGTCCGCGCCGACAGTATGAACTAGCACGCTGCGATGTTGAGCTGTGGACAGCTGAGGACACGAACGGGCGCGTTGCAACGAGGATGGCGGATGGGCGAGGACGTCGGGCGGAAGGTTTTTAGCATAATTTCTGGCCCGCAAGGCCAAATAAGGGAAGGGAGAGTGAGAACCTTGGCGGGGAGATTTGGCGGCTCTGGGCTCTGGACGCGACGCCGGACGGAGGACTAAATAAAACGGCTTCGGCGCGGCTATATGTCGTCCTTCTAGCTCTCCCCTTCGACCCTTGGGTCGCCGACATCTCTCTCCTCCTTCGCCCACCGTGTTTCCGGTCTTCCGGCAGGTCTTTCGCCACTTCCCTTCTTTTCTGCCCTCTCTTCCCCTCCCTGATATTCCTTCCTCTCTACCCTCCATAACCCTCACCGTCACAGACCAACACGACGTCCACCTAATAGCACTCATCTGCCCACCATGTGGGTGACCACCCTTCTCCTTTCCATCCTCGCACTCGCCCAGTACGCCGCCGCCGCCCCGTACAGCGAGGTCTACGCCGACTACAACATCAACACGAATAAGAATGCTCAGTCACCCCTTGAATACTCCACCACGAAACGTGCCAACTACCACTCATCGCCCGACAACTGGCGCGCCATCCCATTCTACACTATCCTCTTGGACAAGTTCGCCGATGGCGACCCATCCAACAACGACTACTTCGGAACCATGTACGAGTGGGACTGGCGGGAAACCCAGCTTCGATATGGTGGAGATCTCAAGGGCTTGGTCTCGAAGCTGGACTACCTGCTTGGAATGGGCATCAAGGGCATTTTCATCTCTGGCACGCCGTTCATCAACATGCCATGGCAGGCCGACAGTATGTGTCTTCCCGTCCCTTCAACGCGTTTGTGCCTCACCGCAAATGACCTAGGTTATTCGCCTCTGGACTTTTCCGTGCTCGACCCCCATTGGGGCACGTTGAAAGACTGGCAAGATACAATTGACGAAATTCACTCACGCGGGATGTATGTCATGGCTGACTTCACTGTCGGCACCATGGCCGACCTCATTGGTTTCAAAGGGTAAGTATTGTTGGTGTTACCTCATATCCCGCATTCCTCCTTATACCTTCTCAGTTTCCTGAACACGTCGACGCCGTTCGATCTTGGAGAACATGACGCCCTATGGAAGGATCCGCTGTATGTGCCATGGGGATTTGAAGAGTATAAGGACTTTAAGGTGCGGCGTGCTGCTCATTTCAGGTTGCACTGTATCGAGGTGTTCATGCGTGACCCCAGATCGACAACGCAAACAACGATTCTTGTCAATTGCCTATCTTTTGGTCTGAAGAAGGTATCATCCAGGACATTGGTCGGAAGACTGGCTGTAGGTCCTCCGACTTTGACCAGTATGGCGACATGGAAGCGTTCGGTGTCCACCCCGATTGGCAGCGTCAATTGGCGAAATTCGCCTCAGTACAGGATCGATTGCGCGAGTGGAAACCGGATGTGATGGCAAGGTTGAAGGTCTTCTCGTGCATGGCCATCACCGCCCTCGACCTCGACGCTATTCGTATCGACAAGTCCACACAAGTTACTGTGGATGCACTCTCGGAATGGGCATCTAGTACGCGTGCGTGTGCTGCCGCGTTGGGCAAAAAGAACTTCTACATCCCTGGTGAGGTCACCGGCGGTGATACGTTTGGCTCTCTCTACATGTAAGTGCTATCGTACCCACCTGACTCAATCATATTGACCAACCGCCCTTCAGTGGCCGTGGCCGCACACCGACCCAGCGTCCGGTCGATCCCGGGGTTGGTGTCAATGTTACGGCGGAGATGTCTCAGTTCTTCCTCCGTGACCAACCACTCAATGCTCTGGATGGTGTAGCGTTTCATTACTCTATCTACCGTTCACTCTCGCGCTTCCTGGGTATGGACGGTAATCTACAGGTCGCATTCGACGTGCCCACCAACTTCGTCAACGCATGGAACGAGATGCTTAAAACCAATGACTTTTTGAATGCGAATAACGGTGACCTCGACCCCAAGCACATGTTCGGCACGAGCAATTTCGATGTCTTTCGTTGGCCTAGTCTCGAGAATGGCTCACAACGTAGTGTTCTGGGAACTTTTATCACGAACTTGGTCATGCCTGGTGTAGCTCTGGTGCGTCTTCCTCGAGTGTTCTGTTCCTCTGTTTCCTAATGTCATGCCTAGTACTACTACGGAGAGGAGCAGAATTTCTATCTCTACGACACTAGCGCGTCCAACTATCTATACGGGTAAGTGTCACAAGTTGTTACGGACTCTTACTTGAGGCTCATCAGAAACGTAGGCGTCAAGCAATGATCAGCAACAAGGCCTGGCAGCGACATGGGTGTTACGCCCTTGGCTCGGAGCAATACTTCAACATGCCACTTGGCAAGGCTATCCTCGGCTGCCAAGATGACTGGAATTCTCTTGACCACTTTGATCCTACCTCGGACAGCCGCCGGATCTTTGCCCATTTCCTCGCTCTTCGCTCGCACTTTGCCTCCTTGCAAGATGGGTTCAATCTCGTACAGCGTGGTAGCTGGACTTATTTCATTCAGCGGCCGGGTTCTAATGGCACGGAAACCGAAATGGGTCTATGGTCGGTGTCGCGTGCACCTAACCCCAGCGTACAGAAGCTCTCAGGCAACGATAATGAGGTCTGGCTCCTGTACACCAACGAGAACCAAACGAAGACATGGGAGAACGATTGCAAGGGCAAGCTGTGGATCTCAACTCCTTATCAGGGCCAGACGGCCATTCGTAATCTCTTTTACCCATACGAGAACTACACCCTCGAGGATTCTGGCCAGTCGTACTACAACAACAGCAAGGCACCATGGTTCGGTTGCTTGCCCAAGGTCACAATGGAGCCGTACAGCTTCAAAGCCCTCGTTCCCCTCGACCAGTGGGTGCCCCCACCGCCCATGCTCACGAAATTCTCTCCTGGCCATGACGCTAGGATTCAGGCTGAGAGCGGCGACGCGAATGCTACCACCGTCGATATCACACTCGAGTACAACACTCCCATGGACTGCGACAGCATCACCAAGGCGATCACTCTGACGATGGTCGGCAACGGCGCCGCACCAACTATCACGAACGCGAAATGTAACACCTTGACGAATGTGCCTCCCCCACTCATCCCTGGCGTGTCGGTGTCGCAGTACTCGTGGACAGCTACGCTCGATCATTTCCCAGACGGTATCCTGGAGATTGCGATCACGAACGCTGTCACTCAGGGCGGCACGTCGACTGGAGTGAGTTGACATATTCCGCCGTCGATCGTAACAGTCAAATGTCAAGTATGCTTACATTTTCGTCTCCAGAATACGGATCACTTGTTGCTCCGGAAGGGATCTGCAGCGAACGTCATGGTTTTCCCAGAGTCCGATTTTGACAACTCGGCGTTCAGCGTTTCTGGCGGCTCGTACACGTTCAAGCACAAGGCGTGGGGGGCGGAGATGTTCCGTTACTCTGCCAACTTCGGCCGCAATTGGACGGACTGGCAGAATTTCGAGGAGACGTCGACCTTCGATGCGAAGCTCTTCCAGGCCGAAGAGAACTTCTGGGAAGGAGACCACGTCATGGTGCAATGTGAGTATGGTGCACTTGGTCAACGAAGTTCATGATGCTGACATATATGATAGACTGGAGCGACCTCACGAAGTCGGGTAGCGTCGTCGTTCATGCGGACAGTGGGTACAACATGCCTCGCCGTGTCCCCCAGCTTCTCGCTCGCGGCCCTTTCAACCAGTGGGGCTTTGACAAGGGTATTTCCGCTCAGATGACACACAAGGGCGATAGCAGATGGGAGCTCGAGATCATGGCCAGCTGGCCGACATATCTCCAGCTCAATGTCTTTGGCTACGATAACTTCTACTACGGAGACGTTGACTCTGACGGCATCCTCGATCGTCTTCCTCCGAACACCGCTGCTCCCAACTACCTGAACATCTCTGCTCCTCCGAAGCCTCATCTTGCGTGGGCGCTCGTTGTTGATGACCATACGCTCACCTGGACCCTCGAGCCCCGTGGCGAGTCTATCATCGGCGCCATCACTTACGCACTCTTGCTCTCCATACCGGTCATCACTGGTGCGCTCGCCGTCGCCATCTTCATGTGGTCGTTCTACGGGATCAGGTACAACAAATGGGGTGTCAAGCCGAACAAGGACCACAGCAACTACTTCCCCATCCTCGGATCCCTCGGCAACAAGTCGAGCACCAACGTCAAAGACCACACGCCGATGTCGGAGAAGATGTTTGGCCACCACCACAAGCACCAGGATATCATCGGCTGGCCGGAGGACAAGGACAAGCGGCGCTGCGTCCTTATCGCGACGCTTGAGTACGAGATCATTGATTGGAAGCTTAAGGTTAAGATCGGCGGTCTAGGTGTCATGTCCAGTTTGATGGGGAAGGCTATGACGGACGTCGACCTCTACTGGGTTGTCCCGAAGGTCAAGGATCTGGAGTACCCTCCTGGCGAGCCTGCTGAGCCGATTGAGGTCGTCATCTTCGGCGAGCCGTACCTCATTGAGGTCGAGTACCACACCTTGGACAACATCACCTGGGTCATCCTCGACAGTCCCGTCTTCCGTGCTCAAACCAAGGCCGACCCGTACCCTGCACGCATGGACGATCTCTCCTCCGCCATCTTCTACTCTACGTGGAACCAGGCCATCGCAGCCACCATTCGTCGCTTCCCTCACATCGACATCTATCACATCAACGACTACCACGGCGCGCTCGCACCAATCTACCTCCTTCCTAAGGTTTTCCCTGTCTGTCTCTCCCTGCACAACGCTGAGTTTCAGGGTCTCTGGCCTCTGCGCACCAAGGAGGAGATGAAGGAAGTGTGCTCGGCGTTCAACATCAGCAAGGAGCACTGCACGAAATACGTCCAGTTTGGAAACACGTTCAACCTGCTCCACGCCGCGGCTTCGTTCATCTCCGTCCACCAAAAGTCCATTGGTGTCGCGGGTGTGTCCGATAAGTACGGAAAGCGTTCGTGGGCTCGGTACCCGGCTCTCTGGACTCTCAAGCACGTTGACTCGCTCCCCAACCCCGATCCCACGGATATTGCGGCTTTGGATGAGAACCCAGTGTCTGTACGCGATGTCCAGGTTGACCAGTCGGCTGAGGCGGAGCGTCCGGAGCACAAGCGTCAGGCGCAGGAGTGGGCTGGTATCAAGCAGGACCCGGATGCTGACCTATTCGTGTTCGTTGGTCGTTGGTCAAAGCAGAAGGGTGTGGATCTGATCGCAGACGTCATGCCGTCATTGTATGTTTCAAGTCTGATAGTGTGTGTTTGGATCGACGCTGACACTCACGCTCTCCGCTCTCCAATAGGCTCGAGAAGCGACCGTCAATCCAGCTTATCACCGTCGGCCCCGTCATCGATCTTTATGGACGTTTCGCAGCCGAGAAGCTTGCTCGACTGATGGAGATATATCCCGATCGAGTGTATTCGAAGCCCGAGTTCACGGCACTTCCCCCCTACCTGTTTAGCGGTGCTGACTTCGCTCTCATCCCTTCGCGTGATGAGCCCTTCGGTTTGGTCGCTGTCGAGTTCGGTCGTAAGGGTGCACTCGGTGTTGGTTCGCGTCTCGGTGGTCTTGGCCTTATGCCTGGTTGGGTACGTTCGTCTTCTTTGAATCGTCTGATTTGCACTGATTCACATTCTTGCATACAGTGGTTCCCTGTGGAGTCGATGTCGACAGAGCACATGATGTCGCAGCTCACGAAGACGATCAAGATGGCTCTCAAGTCTACTGAGGAAGAGCGTGCGATGCTTCGTGCCCGGTCTGCTGTTCAGCGCTTCCCCGTCGTCGAATGGCGTCAGCGCATGGAGGACTTCCACAAGCGGAGTATCACGACCAGTCGCACCCTCGCTGGCGCTAATGCTTGGAGACAGTCGGACGCAGAGTTCAATCCGACTGGCCACACTCAGGAGCCGTCCAGCTGGGAGCCCGAGTATCAGGCATACCCTTCGCAGCCGAATTGGGACAGCCGCAGCATCGCTGAGAGTCAGAGCCCAGGGTTCAATTCCCCCAATACGCCCGGTTCTCCAGGACAGTGGAGTCAGGATACGCTGACCCCCGGTGGCGACCCGCACCTGATGGCTCCTCGGCTACTCCCCCATGGACGCAGAGGCTCGGTCAGCACAGACGTTTCGGACAATGAGGGAGACTACTTCTCGAACAACAACAGCCCGGGCGAGACTCGTCAGGAATTCGGCAACTTCTTGGAGCGCGCAAATAAGACTATTGGTCGCGATCAACGGCATGCTCCTGACCCCTTCTTGGAGGCACCCTCGCGACCGTTCGGCGCTCACTCGCGCGTGTCATCCGTAGAGTCCATCGCTTCGATTGTCGACGAGAAGCAAAATTCTCCTCTCAATAAGGCCATTGCATCGGTACGTTAGTGCCACTACTTCAATGTCTTTCTGCGACTGATCATACTTGCACATACAGTTCACTGATGCCGACGGAGGTGTCGCTTCGGAATTCGTGCAGAAGCTGCAGATGCTCAACGCCCATAACTCGAAGCACGAGCTGTCGATTGAAAAGTACTTGATGAAGAGCGAGGAAGCCTTCTTCGACAAAGTCAAGAAGGATAAGCTCTCGAGCGCTGCCAGCGTCCGTTCGTCGCAGCGTGACTCCGTTTGGGGAACACCTGCGCCTTCGACCTTCGACCATTCGCGTCCGTCGTCGCCCAGCGGACAGTCGTTCGCGGGCACGGGCCTCAATGGAGAATACAGCGGCGTACTTCCTAACGGTAACGATGTCGTCATCATGACTGGTCTGCAGATTGCCTTGGCACGCGAGGTGTTTGGTTGGCCTCTATACACTATCATCATCGCCCTTGGACAGGTACGTCCATTCTCCGGTCATATTATTCTCGGTTTGACATTGTCCATGTTAGATGTTGGCTGCGACCAGTTTCCAGATCACCCTGCTCTCCGGGTCAAACTCGCAAAACAATTTGCAGCTCTACGTGCTTGGTGGTGTCTTCCTCGCGTCTTCCGTCGTCTGGTACACCTTATTCCGCATGAAGCCTTCGGTCTATGTGCTTTCGGCGCCATGGGTGTTCTTTGGCATTGCCTTCTTCCTGATCGGCTTGCCGTCTGTCGCCAAGGTCCTCAACGTCGCGCACGTCGCTCTCTCTAGTGCCTCAACTTGGGCATACGCTATCGCGTCCGCTGCAGCGTTCTGCTTCTTCGGTCTCAACTTCGGTGAAGAAGCCGGTGCGGCTACGGAGGTCTGGATGTTGCGTGCGTGCATCGTTCAAGGCTCACAGCAAGTCTGGGTCGCCGCGCTGTGGTACTGGGGATTCATGCTCGACGGTGCTGCGCAAGACAGCCTTCCGCCATGGTGGATCGTGCTCATTGTGTGGCCGTTGGCGGTCATGAGCTTCCTGTTCGCATACCTTATGCTCTACGGTCTTCCAGGTGAGCTTCCTTGTGCAGCGCGCTAACCGGGTAGATTTGTTGATGTGTGTCTTCGCAGACTACTACCGCCAGACGCCACCTAAGGTTCCCAACTTCCTGAAGACCCTCTTCCGCCGAAAGATCGTACTGTGGTTCCTTGGATCCGAAATCCTCCGTGACTACTGGCTCAGTGGAGTAAGTCGTGTAGCATATGCGATCGTTTGCTGTCATCTGACAGATACGTTCTAGCCTTACGGAAGGAACTGGGCCTTCTTATGGAATGTCCCCATCGCGAAGTGGCAGATCGCTCTTCTGGTCGTTGCCTTCTTTATCGTCGTGTGGGCCCTGATGATGGCCATCCTCACCTACCTCAGTAAAACACATACGTGGCTCCTTCCCGTGTTCGCCGTCGGTCTTGGAGCGCCAAGATGGTGTCAGATGCTATGGGGCACATCGTCTCTTGCGCTCTACATCCCTTGGGCCGGCCACGCTGGGCCGTATCTCGGAGTCTGCCTGTGGCTGTGGCTCGGCGTCCTGGATGCCATTCAGGGTGTCGGCCTGGGTCTCATTCTCCTTCAGACACTCTCACGACTCCACGTATGCGCGACGCTCGCGTTCGCCCAAGTCATCGGTTCTATCTGTGTAATGGTTGCGCGCGCAACCGCACCAAACCGGATAGGACCGGGAAGTGTCTTCCCAGACGCAGCACAGTGGGACTTTGAGGACGGACTTCTGGG
Source organism: Fomes fomentarius (assembly GCA_022606135.1). Classification (NCBI taxonomy): domain Eukaryota; kingdom Fungi; phylum Basidiomycota; class Agaricomycetes; order Polyporales; family Polyporaceae; genus Fomes; species Fomes fomentarius. The sequence continues at coordinate 2,431,617 of JABYQN010000001.1, forward strand.
CAGTCCGCTCGCGTCCGCGCCGTTCTGGATCGCGCTTGTCTGCCAGATTGTGATCGTCATCGGTTACTTCTGGTTCTACCGCAAGGAACAACTTGGTAAGTGGTTGCAGTCCTCCATCCTCTCACATTGCACAGGCTTACTCTTGCGTTCCCACAGCTCGACCATGATTACGACCTATAGAGACCTTTTTGCATCTGCATTCAGTATACATGGACAGTTTCGCATCACATATCTTACAGGGGCATCTCACACATACGCATGCACGGACTCGGAGTTAGATATTGGCCGGACTTTTGTACTCGCCCGCGATCGCGCAGTCCTTCTACAACCATCTCCCACACACTCTCTACCTACACTTGTGTCATTGGCTACATATATCTTGCATAATGTCAACCGGCGGTGACAATACAAATTCTCTCAGAATCAAGGATCCTTCCCGTCCATCTGTCCTCGTCCTCGAACTTGGTTGAGGGACATGTATTAGCTAAGGGTCGAACCGTAGTAAACAGACAGGCAGAGGCAATGCTGTTGCACACTACATCCAGGGTATATGCAGTTCACGAAGACCATTCAAGGAAGCATAACGATGAGCAGGGGAGCAGGGAGTGTGAGCAGGGGCAGGAACTAACTAGTTCACTTCTTCGCATTCTTCTCGGGCGGCAGGTCGAACTTCACCTGATAGTGGCCGTACATACTCAAGAACGCTCCAAGGCACTTATGGACTTCGATCTCAAAGGGTGCTAAGGGGTACGCCTCGCCGTCGATCGAGAGGACGCCCTTCTTCGCCAGCGGCTCAACGCGGAGCGCGTGCGCCTTGAAGTAATGTTGCTGAGGAGGGAAGAATAGATGTATGTATGTTAGTTAGTTAGAATAGCGTGCGCAACGCAAGTGTGAGCAGGATCTATACTGACCGACTCCAACCAGAATGGCTGACCACACTCTGCGCCGTCGATAGCTTTAAGCATTGTCATTCGGTTGATCTGAGTGACCGATGATTAGGACGGGAGACATGTGTATCCTCGGCTGGACTCCGCATACCTTTTCTTGGAGGACGACGTCAAGGAGACCGTCGTTCGGGAGCGCCACGGGGAATTGCACGAAGTCGGCGGACACATAAGGGCTCTGACCGGCATAGAGGTATGTAAACGGTTTGTCGAACGTGATCCAGCCCTCGTCGTCCTTGTGGGCATCTCCTATATGCTCAAGCGTCGGAAGGCCTGAAGAGACATTCTCGGACTCCGTGGCGGACGATATTGACGTTGACGTGCTTGCGAATGTCGTTCGTGCTTCGGCGATCGAAGCATGCAGGGAATCTACCATCTTACGCTTGTCCGTCTCTGCGACTTTGAGAGAGACTTTGGCTGGGCATTCCTTGTGTCTCATCACTGGATGAAAGGGGTGCTGAGATGAGTATATGGTGGAAATCACTATCGGATGGAAGTCGACAACCATACCTTCGTAAATGAACCCGACCACGAACCGTCTGTGATGATTGATTCAGGATGTCAGCATCCTAAGATAGACAAGCATAACAATAGTATAGCTCACTGTCCACCCATGAAGCGTAAATGCTCGGTGCCAAGATCGACCTCTGCGATCAGCCCCAAAGATTGAGTCATGAAGGAGATGTAGCGTTTCCCGCCATGAGTCATAGAGAACAAGTCAGTGGGCATTGAACGGCCTGCAGGTCAGACGTGTGAGTGTGATGCAATCTACGTCAATCAAACAACAATTGGAAGTACCTTTGATTGCGTTCAGCGCAGCAACTGAGATGTCTTTGGAGTCCTAAATGGAACTCTTCAGCACTGGTACAAATACCTGATGCATCACGTCGAAGCTAACCTCAAGGCCTAGTAGATTGATCGCAAGTCCATTCCCTGAGCCTGTCGGAATGGGTGTGATGGGTATGCGGAACGCCTTGGCAGGTTCTGCATGTGCAGCATATCCATTGAACACTTCGTGTACGAGGCCATCCCCAGACATGACCACTACGGCGTCGAATTCATCGAGCGGGAGCTTCTCGACGATTTCCTGGGCATGCTTTCCACGCTTAGTGACTGACGAATGAAATGAGCAGTTAAGGACGTGGTAGCTATAGTATGTGGCGTACATGTAACGTCAACTTTGCACCTTGCAGCGTGGAAGATTGGTTCTATCTTCTTGCGGTAAAGGCTCACGGCTTTGCCCTAAAACGCGCGTTCAGACGTAGCATTGCACGTGCAACGTGGAGTGTGCACTGACAGGTCCGCTATTCGGGTTGACGAAGACTTTGAGTCGCCTCTGCTTAGGAAGACCTGGTCTAATGAGAGGTGCATAACTAGCGAGATGACGTGAATGTCATTACCGGCGTATGCTGCGGATATGACCGCCTCGGTGAAGACAGTCGCGCTCTCCTTGTCGGCGTCGCCGACGGTGCCAGTGACGTGCAGGAGGCTCAGAGGCGCCTTGGGCCGTTTCTTTGCGAGTAAGGACACTTCGAACGCGTCCTTGTTGAGCTCTGCCCAGAGTACATTCCTGAGCGACGTCTGGACTTTTGGCCACTTCTCTAGAATTAAGTTTAGATGCGTGACCAGCTGTAGGATGTGCATGAACTCACTGTCTGCAGGGCGTTCTACTACGAGGTCAGTGTCCGAGAGGGTGAACTTGGACAGGTGCTGTCCGGAGCCGAGGGACAGCTGGCGGGTAGTCATGGCCAGGAGGAAGAGCGGGCGCGATGGATGCGAGGTAGACGGTGGTCTATATGGCTGTCTCAGGTCTCACGAGGAATTTCAAGAAGCGAACGGACATCGTTGGTCCGACTCGGAGTCTCTGTTCCAGCCACAGCGGGCCCGGATTCGGAACGGTTCCCGGCGCTGTGAGCGTGATAGCGCTCTGTGACTGTCACACAAGTGCACATCCGTTACCACAGCTGTCACGAGTCACACGCCATGTGCTAGCCGTGTGACAGTCGCACAGGGCGGGGTCACGGTCGGCGTGCGCCCAACAGCGAGAGTCTGGCGCCGGACGCGTCTCTCCCTCTCCCACCACCGACGCACGAGCACCCCGCAAGCATGCCCAACCCGCCCGCTCAGCCCGCTGCCCCTCCGCCCAGGCAGCCTCTTGCGCCCCAGCATCCCCGCGAGTCTGACGCTGCGCCCTCCTTCGACGCCCTTCTTCGACACATCCGCCAGGAGGTCGCCCGCGTGCTCCAGCTTCCATCCGACGCCCGCGCGAAGGAGGACCCAGCCCTCCTCTCGCTCGCAGTGAGTACTCATATCTCCCTCGCTCTCGCTCTTTCTGAGCCCTCGCGCTCCCTCAAGACCCGCGCGCTGCATCGCTATGGCTCCGCCGACAAGGCCGCGCTGCCTCCACCCCTCAAGCAAATAGACGCCTACATCCAGGCTCCCAACCGTCCCGAATCTCTCGCAAAATACCTCGATACACGCCGCGCGGACCTTCTCCTCGATGACGAGGGAGACGACAAAGATGGCTTTGGTGAGCCATCCCCGGACGATGACCGGGATTCTGACGAGGATGCAATCGGCTCCGAACATCCAAAGAGCCCCAGCGTGGGCCCCAGTCCTCTTGGTGCGCAGCCTCAATATCATCGCCCTTCCCCTCCCTCACCCCCTCCCCCCGCTTCACTCGACGCACTGCAGGCAACACTTCAGGTCAGTTCTTCGCGTCGCCGCTGATCACCTTGCCCCACTCACGCCTCACGTCGTGATTCAGTCTCCAGTCCGGAGCCCCGAAGCACGGTCAGCGCGCCCCCTCACCGCAATGCGGACCAGAAGAAGGCTGCAAATTCCCCCGGCTCGGTGGTGCGTCATTATCCCGCTGTTGCGTGCGCGCGACGTGTAACTCCTTCGTCATGAAGAATCATACTTTCACTGGGGACGATCGATGCACCAATTGCATCATGCGCAACAATGCAACCTGCGTTGTTAACAGCAGCCGCCAGCGGTGCGATTCGTGCTTCAACAAGAGACACCGTTGTTCCAAAGTTCTCACGCCCCCCACCCGCCCTACGCGTGACAAATCCGCGTCGACGGCCAAGGGGAAAGCCCCCGCCGGTAAGTGTCTCTATGTCTTTGCATCTCGCGCAACATCTAGAACGTCCACACCAGAGCCGGTCACGAACGGCGACAGCGCGAGCGCGCGTGCGCCCAAACGCAAGCGTACCACTACCGAGGACGACACCAAGCGCACCGAAGCTGCTAAACGTCCTACCCGTCCTACCCGTCCGACCGCTGCAGCCTCTGCCGCAGCAGGCACCTCCGCGTCGACCTCGGCGCCTGTGCAGCGCCCTCAGCCTCCTAAGCGACCTGTCGTGCAAAACGGGAACGCTGCGGCGTCCTCAAGTAACCAGAACAACCAGCTCTCGCTCGCGGCGCTCGCTGCATCGGCGTCGCGCGCCGCTCGTGTGCCTACGGGCCCCGTTCCCGCTCAGACACGGCAGCAGTACTACCAGGAGCGACTCCAGGTCATCTCTGGCATCCTCGGTATGGTTCAGACCGCCGTGAAGGAGCTCCAGGAGCAGGTTGGCGCCGACGTGACCTTGGGGCGCTGAAGCCTGGGTACGATTGTGAGGATTGACCCCTACGTGGTACGCTTACATGACGTATCCCTGATCCTTTGCGGACAGGGTACTGGTCGTGTTTGGTTTGGCCGATCGTAGATCGTGTACCGGAGGATGGACAGCACCCGCGGACACGCGCAATAATGTCGATGTTATCGTTGCTTTCGCGACCTCCAGTTCGTAATATTTGGTGTATACTGTACTGTAGTGCTGCCGTCGCTTCCCCCGCTGCTGCTGGCTTGTGTTTTGTTCTAGTCCCTTTCCTCAGTATTCCTCTGGACTCGTTTACCTATGCGTTCTCGATCAATGTCTGTGTAAAAGCGTGCTGGTTTGCAGCAATTGTGTCTTTGTGCTCACCCGCGCTCGTGATTCTCCGGATCCGCCCTCAGTTTCTGACGTATCTTTCCGTTGTCGCTATTGTATAGCCTGGCTTATTACCGATCCCCACAATGCCAGTGCCTGGTTCGTTTGACCATGTTTGAACAGATCAGTCGAGCAGCTTGTGTGTTGAGTCAATATGCGGCGGACATGGTTACACTATGCACATGACGGACCTTCGTACTACTACGGTATGAGGGGTCCAGGCAGTTCATATCCCGCGTCCTAATAGGCGCAATACCCCAGGGAATCACAGATGAACACCTCCATTCCCCCGCTGCATTCCCCAAGAGCATGTCCCCAGCAGCGGCTCTCCTCTTTTCAAAGATACCTTACCGAGGCATCTCGCCGGCTGAACGTCTTCCCGCACCCACCGACCATCAGTGCGTCTCGATGTGCTGCTTGAGGTCCTGTCTGCGTCCGGCCTTCTGGACGAAGCCACAATGCTCGCACTTTGATGAGTTTCCGGGGAATGTGTGGGAAGCGGAAACGGGCAGGGAAGCTCGAGAAGAGGAGGATGCGGATGCGGATGGGGCGTTCTGCCGAGCACAGGGGTGATAGAGCTTGCCCGTCTGCAGGAAGGGGCTGCGGATCCGGTCACGGATGCGGGTGAGTTGGAACTGTTCGAGTATGTAGACAGCGAAGGCTGGGGTGGGATAATCTTAGCCGGAGTACGGCTGCGGCCTGCAGTGCTGGTGAGTCCGAGAAGCCAGGCGGAGTAGTACGTTAAAGTTGTTGAATGGAACATGGCATTCTGCTACGGCGCTGGGAGGGGGAGTGTTATGCAGAACACTTGTATCCATAGTCGGGTCGCAGAATATGGCACGGGATATGCAGGACTCGGGAGTCACGCCTGTAGCGGGATGGCCTAAAGGAACGCTTGGGAAGGGACCCGCTTGCAGACCCGGTGGGCTTCGGTATGCGGACGTGTCCTGCAACGTCGAGCTTGCGGGGAAGGAAGAGGGGGCTGGCAATAGGCCGGAATGATTACCGCCGTGGTTCAATGCTGTTCCATTAACGCTCCGAGGACCAAGTATTGCAGAAGCCTGCTGCTCGAGCGAGACATTGTGGTTGAGCGGGTTCGACGTGATATTTGGGGTGCCCAGACCCCCTGGTCCTGTCGGCGGAGATATCAAGCTTTACGAGCACGTTGATCAGTACTATTCGAAGTGAATTGATGAGCTCGAGAATTCCCTACAAGCTGTCAAAGAGCTCATCGTTCGCACGTCCGGAGCGACCTGGTTTGAGAGGACTGCTGCTTCCGATCCAATCCGCGTGGATATCATGCTGAACACGGAGTGTGTTGTACTCTTGCAAGGTTTGAACGGCAGATGGCTTGGTGCCATACTAGTAAGCGATGTCACACTCTAGTAGTTCAGCTGGAAGCGCTGGCTGGGTGCGGGCTGGCAATGACGCATCCTAGTCTATAGGGTTTTTATGGCTGAGGATCAGACTAAAGCATGTATGCGGCTGAGTCCTCGAGGCAGCATTGGACCAATGTCTAGAGGGCAAGTCGGAGAAGTTCAGTTCACCAGCGCTACCAGACAACTTCGAGCGCCGCCTGCGATAGAGGCTCTCCATGATATAATTGATAACAAAAGACAGACTATCATCTTTTCAGCAAGGTTAGCAACGGAGACTATATAGAGGCTCTCAGTCTACTACCTCCATCGAACGAGCTCAAGGGCGAGCGCACACCCCCAGTCTGGCGCAGACGTTGCTTGTACTCGTCGTAGTGCTCATCGCACTCGGCGTTCTCTGGATCATGGCATCTTCAAGGCGTTCCCCGCCGCTCAAAGACTGGGAACGAGCCGACAAGCTGAACATCGAGCTCGTCGGATATGGCTGGTACGCGTCCGAACCAGCCACGAACCTCCCGCTCAGTGGGTGAATATGATGTGTTGCCCCAGGCAGGAAAGACGCGTCATGGTCCGCTTTCATCTGCCCAAGGACCGCGACACCGGGCGCATGCAGCTGGCGTTGCTGTTCATGGGACGCGATGTCAAACACTCGAAGAACTGGCTCTGCGAATTTTGCGGTCGGTGTCAAGCATCACGTAGCATGCCAGTGTAGAATCAAGCCCGTTGTCGTGTTTACATAGGTGCACCATCGCGCGAGACGCATGTCCAGACGCTCTCCTGGCAACATCTTGATCCTCCACGTCTCATCGTCTACGTACGTCTTCAATTATGTGGCAGGAGAATCGAGTCTGATTGATCGACATGCGTGTACATGCTCTTGTGCATTGATAGATTCACTACGTATGCGACTTCGATCAGCCTCATGTCATCAACGGTCTCCGAGCCTCGCATGATTTACTCAATTCGGTGAACGGTCAACTGGGTCCCTTCCCGACCTCATTCCCTTCGAGGCAGCCCAACGCAATATATCCACTTGCCGGAAGCTGCGCCTGCTGCGAACGCGACGAGACCGTGAACCTCGGCACCGCTCTGAAGAAGTGCAGCGGCTGCAAACTCACGAGGTGTGTATCAGACTGTCGGCCTTCTGCTGTTGAGTGCTGATCGGCATTTTGGCGTTGTTACTACTAGATATTGTAGGTGAGTGTACGATCTCGCTCTTCATTATACATGGCACTGAAGCGACATAGCGTCGAATGTCAGAAGAAGGACTGGCCCCGGCATAAGGTCACTTGTAGCAAGATCTATTCTGTCAACTTCGAAAATTGGGAGTAAGTATGGTGCAGGCCGGAAAGATTGTTCCTTCTTCGAATTCTTCGTAGTTCGCGTTGCTAGTGGGCTAGCATACCCAAACCTGCCTGTACGATACGTTGTTTGGATCGTGATCACGGCAACTCCACACCGCTCTGTCATAACAGCACGGTCCTCTATAGTTGTGTCTGAAGCTATGATACATACGGCCGTACACCCGAACAAAGTAGCTATACAACACTCCTCGGCGTGGAGCGACGAACGAAAACAACGCACGCGTTGATAGAAGAACAACTTGTGAACCAGCACACAATCTCTCTATGCACTCACAGCTCGTTTTCTAGTGTATCCGAAGACCTCCTGGACATAATGGACATCTTTGTCTGAATCCTCGTCTGCGTCCTCACAATGTGGGGCCTGCGGAAGAGGCTGTCCACGGAGTATTAGCTAGTCTGTGAGATCATCGTGTGATATGGTGAATCTCATACCTTCCATCGCGACGTAACCTTTTGCTGTATGGCTGACTGGACGGACTGCACACCACGCTCATGAATGTGGAGGTGGAAATAGAACCGTGCGATCAGAATGGACGGTAGACTGAAGACCAATCAGCACTTCCGGACATCCCATCTTGGGCGCATATGGTAGCGCTCACAGATTCAGGTAGGTGCATGTCACGGCGAGGGTCAAATTCAGGAAGATATCGGAAACAATCTGGACGACGTTAATCACACATTGGGCGCTGTTGTTTTGTTCCCAGTTGTGTCAGTATGCATCCATCAGAGCCATCGATGAGACGAACCACGAGGACTCACACAAAGTACAGTACGCCTTCCCGAAGAACCAGGGATACGTAAGACTGCATGAAAGATTGCGAATGCCGCTCGCCGCGGTACGTTGCCCAGTTGTGCTTCATGGTGGCCACGATGACGATTCCCTCAGATAATATGAGCGTGATACGGGTGAGGATACCAAGGCTGTCAAGTGCAACCAATAAGCTATGAATGCCGACACGCAAGGGGAGTCGGTGTTCTCACCCCAAGATGTCTCTGTACGTCACGTTGACGACGATAGAGCAATATGATATCCCGGGTAGACTCAAGTACGCAATGGGATCGGTCGTCGCAGTGTAGGAGATTGTTAACACGTCGAGAGTCTGCATGCCGATCAGCGCGAGGGCATATGGGGAGACAAGTGAAGATTCGAACCAGGGACGTCACGACCGGTACCAAGCCGAGAAAGAGGACGAGTGCAGCGATAGTCTTGTTACATCCAGTGATAGTGTAGACTCGTATACCTGAAAATACTAGTAGTAGCACATATTCTTGAGTATGAATGCATCAGATCGAGGAGATAAGGATATATGCTCACTCGCCCAGACGATGTAGAGAATTATGGTGCAGGTCTGGGTCGTTCTCGTAAGATATATGCAGCTAATTTTCCGTGTCAAAGAAGGGGCAACACTCGAGACTCTGAAGAACTCGCCTCTTCAGGCATGTGAGCACAGGGTGGAACGATGACTGGTGTCCAAGACGACGTACGAAGTCTGATGGCGTCAAGAAAGCGCTGCCCAAGCCCGCGAGGAACTGCAGCAGAGTGATATAACGATTGAGGAAGAACATCGCCCTTGCCCAAGTCAACTTACGCCCCCAGGCGTAGTCAATCTCGAGATCGAGGGTAGTGGCATACTCGTAGAGGAGCAAGGCTGTAGCAAACCAAGGCGCTGCAAGTTAGATCTACGAGAGACCTTGACGTGTACCATGATCATACCAAACGTCGACGCGTATGTGACCTGCTGGATTATGCTATAAGTTGCAACGCGATGAGCATAAACAATCCGAACCGCTCGAAAACTGTGATACTCGCCTTTGCGCACGGACATCATACTCAATGCTTTCCCACGCTGCAATTGCAAGCTCCGCCCACCCGTGGACATCCGAACCAGTCGACATAGACATGCTGCAGGATCTTGGGGGAAGGATGGGCCATCAAGGCCAGCTAGAGCTGTCGCAGTCAACGACAGCGCATATACATATATACCTTCCCCAAAACAGCGCTCTTTGTCGTACTGTGGCACTTCACAATCGAGAACATATCCCAAAGGGCAAGCAAACTCACAGCCTGGCGCCCTACAGAATCCATATGCTTATTCGGGGCGTGGCGAGCACCGGGAATGCCAGAGACCACCAATAGCGAATAGGGGTACTCGGGCAATTGTTGTGCTCGCCGTCAGCGCATGATTGTTCCGCGCAGACGGCCAGTGACGCTGCGATGAGTGGACGAGTACTATTGTCCTATCGGAAGGGGCGCAGAGGTGATAGAATTTGACCGCCGTGGTGGTTCTGCAATCTCATTCGACCATCAACTCAGTGTTGGTGCCGCCGCCTCAGGCCTCAGGCTGTGGCCCAGCCGCTCATACGTCTCGAACCTACTTCTTGAATGGCGCTGTGACATAGCGCTCGTGAGAGTTCGTCCACCGTGACAGATGGAATCCCGGATCTGCCTCCCCTCGTCAGATAGAACCCAGGCAAATACAGCACACTCACAACTATCTTGGACCGTGTCTATTTGCAACCCAGCGCACACGTGGAGATATTTGAACCGACAAATCTGAGCTATTTGTGAGGGTGCATCACTATTGTACAGGATTTGTGTCACTCTTGTGCGCAGCCCTGTGCACCTACCGGGTAGACGCAAGCCTGCCCCCCGCTTCCCTCAGCGCTGGGTCCGAGTCTTCCAATCGATAGTCGCTGCGATAGTCGCTGAACGTCAGCGCAGTCCGCGCATGTTCTCGTATCTGTGAGAGGGTGAGAGGCGAGGACATGATGACAGCGGGAAGACGTAACATACTGATACGGCGCTCCCAGGATCAACGAACTGTAGACTGAGGCTGTTCGCCAACGCGCTCATCTTGGGTACATCCCAGCAGGATTTGTCCGTTCCGGAGTATGACGTGAGATCATCGAGATCAAGGAAAAATCGAGAGACCAGGATAGGGGTCATGCTGATGTGGAGAAGCGTGACTGTCAGTGCAGTACAGTTCAAGCAGAATACGATACCTACACGTTCAGGAAGGGAATGATCAATGCGTAGCTGTCGGACATCGCAAAGTAGAACACCATCTGAAGGACGTTGAGAGAAAGCATGATGCTAGAGGGGGACCGACAATGGGTTATTCAGTGCTTGAATGTGTACGCGGTTAGGATTGTTGCCACATACATGAAGTACAGGATGCCTTCCCTCAGGACAAGCGAAGTAAAAGACATCTCCACCTTGATTCGTTGCGCGAAGCGGACAGTGCTCCAAGTCTTGATCCAAGTGACAACGATGACAATGGCATCTGAGAGGATCATGCATGATCGCGTAGCGACAGACCCTACGTATCAACAATACTTCTCAATATAGGCCACACCTCGGTAGATACAGGAAGCACGCACATCTTCATAACCTTGATTAGATTGATGAAGACGTGTTGAACGGCAAACGGACTCACCGGATCCATGAGTTGTCCGATATTACTAATCCACCCATACATCCCAGGTATGATAGCTGAGAAACCGTGATTGTAGCGGCATACTAGAAACAGCAAACATCCGTCGGTTGAAGATCTTTGTCAGGTCCAACGGACACTCACAGTGTTCGTGGCCACGGGTACCATAGCGAGTGCAACAACCGTCATAGTGATATAGGAATTGCCTGCACTAATTGCGTAGACACGTACACCCGAGAACGCTGGAAAGTGTTCAATGAGAACCTGTACGGGGGAAGATACGACCAGGACGAACCTGCCCACACGGCATACAGCACAATTTGAGTTGATTGCATCAACTTCGTCGTGAGTACACAACTGCACGGTGTCTGTCGTGAAAATTTTGGAGTAACAGTGAACAATAATACTTGCCTCTGCAGAATATCAGTATATGTTGTATCGGGGCACTTTGTTACTCACGAGTAGATTCTGTGCGGGCAACATGGGACCGAGGACGAAGAGATACTCCAATATACTGAGATATCGATTGAGAAGGAATATCCCTCTAGTCCAGGTGATCCTACGACGCCAAGCAAAGTGAACTTCCCGGTCGAATGTGACGAGGTATTCGAACAATATGAGGGCTGCAAACATCGTGAGAACATGGGTACAGATAGAGGGAAGGACTCACCGAAAACGGCCAGATCAGTGCAGTTGAAAACGAGACTATGTACACGAGTTAGACAACCACCGCTCCGAGATGTGGCGCAGAGAGCTTAACAACACCATGCTTACTTCCTTGCGAAGTAGTCCACAATCTGCGCATACAACTCCTCCTGGGAGTCGGCATCGGTGGTCGCGTCCATTGTGCGCGATTCGATGGAGGGTGCGGACCATCAAGGCCAACGGAGACACGGTCGGCCGTCTGTGTGAGTTATAAGGGCAGCAAGGACAGCGCCGACATGCGTTCTCCCATGTCCAATCATCGGCCAATCCCCGAAAGGCCGGCACAGACAGCATCGCCACTGCTAAAACCCAGTCTACCCGGTGTCCTACTCCGTTTATTTATGACGCAAAGAGGTCAAGGCTGCATGACTACTACAGGGAGAAGAGGGAACACACACCATCGCTGCCACACCCTCTGCATGTCCGCAGCTCAGAGGGGAACGTTGAAACCAACTTCTTGACAGCTTGCGCGCACCGCAGGGATGTGCATCACTTCACAGGATGCTGTTGCAAGTCAACCATCAGGCGTTGACAGTTGGTAGAAGCCAACTATGCATTTGCATTCAACAGGTCACTGACGAATAGGACCTCGTCACGAAACAGCGCCGTCCGCGGCAGACCGTTCTCCGGACACTTTCATCCGAAGCTTCGTTGGCAACCCTTCTGTGATCTCGGCTTCTATAGATGTGTCAATCACATACGTCAAGCCGTGATCAAACTGAACAAGTGCAACGAGACAACATGCAGTTTGGTACATATGTCGAGTCAGATCTAGACTTGAGTTCCCAGAAAGTGAGCGCTAAGTAGTGGGTGCAAAAAGACAAGAGCGAACAGGATTACGAATTGCTTACAGTTTATTGGAGGCAATAGTAAGACACTATGGCCGAGTGGTTAAGGCGACAGATTCGAATCGCGAGCTTATCTGTTTCCCTCTGGGAGCGCAGGTTCAAATCCTGCTGGTGTCGTTTTGTACACTGACAGTACTGATGTTGGGCCTGTTTGCTCCCGCCGCCCCATGATAAGTATTGGCAACACACGTCTCTTACAGCCCTGCGCCAGGAGCAGAAGACATCCCAATATAAGTTTTTCGTGGGTTGTGAGAAGTGCTCATACTGCGCTTCTCATGCACCATAATTAGTATGGTATACTCGGCTTCGGACGCCTTTCGGCCTGCCGGACTTATCGTGCAATCTCATCTCAAGTATGACGCGAACTTGAGGTATATAAGGATCAACACACAGAAGGTTGTAAGTCATCCATCCACACGCATTCCCCGTGCGTGAGCTCGAAGGTATTAAGATACTTAACCTCTTAATCTCAAATGGAGGACTCATCTGGTATTCCCAGGTCATCTCTCGCAGCATGTCGTCCACCGTACATCACCTCGCAAAGCAGGGCTTTGGCACAGGAACCAACGAGCTGTACGACCGGTATGTAGCGAATGCAGCGTAGTGATAACGTCTGAAAAGCCCAGTCCTCCAAATATGACTCTGCCACTTGCAGTGTGCGTCCATCGTACCAGCCGAATGCCCTCGCGCATATCCGCCAGGCCGTCAAGGCGTCCTCGCCCTTGAACGTTGTTGAGTACGTGTCTATGAGTCGTTGAAGCTTGCAACAGTCAACAGTCCAGATCGTACTGATCAGCGACTTGATCGTTCCTCGCAGGATCGGGGCCGGCACTGGGATCTTCACCCGCGCGCTGCTCGCGCACCCCGACTGGGCCGATGCGATCAAGGAGCTCCGCGCTGTCGAGCCGAGCGCGGGCATGCGCGATGTGTTCTCCAAGACCGTGACGGACCCCCGGGTGTCCGTGCGCGACGGCACGTTCGATACGACCGGCGTCGAAGACGGGTGGGCGGACCTGATCATCATCGCACAGGTATGTCGCTCCTCGCCCGGGTCCCCTTAGACCCTAGAGAGTACCAACCGTCAATCATGTCGTGCCAGGCCTTCCACTGGTGCCCGGACTATGACAAGGCGTCCGCCGAGTTTGCTCGCGCGCTCAAGCCCGGAGGCATTGTCGCCTTCATTTGGAACCTCGAAGATAGGTCCGCCGACTTTTCTTTTCGAAGGACCACGCGATTTCAAAGGACGATGGACGTGCGCTGACATCGTTCACATAGGAACCGCGCAGGGTGGGTCGCGCAACTGCGTGACCGCATTGAACAGCACGAGAGCGGCTCGCCGCAGTTTCGTCTCGGGCTCTGGCGTGCTACGTTCTCCACCCCCTCGTACCAGGCCCTCTTCCACCCGCCGGAGGAGGATGTATGGGACTATGTGCTCACCGGAACGCGAGACATCGTCGTTGAACGTGCACAGAGCAAGAGCTACATTGCCGTGCTCTCGTCTGAAGACAAGCAGAAGGTCGTCAATGACCTCGATGCCATCCTGCAACGCGAGGACGGTTTGACCTGGATCGACCAGACGAAGGGAGTCTTCGAATACCCTTACCAGACCTTCTTGGTTGTCTCCAAGAAGAAGTAGACGCATACCAATCCAATGCAGATGATAGTATCCTTGTAAACAGGTAGTGGAGGCAATGTAGTCAGGATGTCACACATACAAATGAGAAGCAAAGAATATGATTCATTGCGATACTATGGTAGTAATGAGTATGAATGCAACACGACAACAATGACCGACGATGACTATGATACAGATGGAAGTACTCTTCAAGCAGATCTATCGTAACCCCAGAACGTCCAAGATCCCACAAGCGCTTAATCGATTTCCTCCATCGCCGAAGTCGACGCGGCCTCTGTCGAGGCGGGCGTCTCAGTACTCGTCGAGGGTGCGGGTGCCGAGGTATCCTCTTCGTCGACGTCAAGGCCGAGGGCAATCATCCGGTGGATACGCTTCGCGAACGACGTCGGATCGTCGAGCGAGAAACCGGATGTGAGCAGTGCGGTCTCAAAGAGGAGGAAGGTAAGGTCACGGACGGACTTGTCCGCCTTGTCCTCCGCGACCTTAGCCTTGAGCTCCTTGACGATCGCGTTGTGAGGGTTGAGCTCGAGCGTCTTCTTCGACGCCATGTACGACGACATCGAAGAATCACGGAGAGCCTGCGCCTTCATGATACGCTCCATGTTCGACGACCAGCCGAATTGCCCGGTGACGAGGACACAAGGGGAGTCGGAGATACGGTTCGAGACGACAACCTTCTCTACCTTGTCCCCGAGTGCGTCCTTCACGGCCTTGCAGAGATCCTCGAACTGTGAGGCCTCTTCCTCGCGAGTCTTCTTCTCCTCCTCGGTTTCCTCGAGCTCGAGGCCCTCTTTCGACACGCAGACGAGCTTGTGTCCGTCGAACTCCTTAAGCTGAGTGATGGCGTACTCGTCAATGGGGTCGACAAGGAGAAGGACCTCGAAGCCCTTCTTCTTGAGGACCTCGAGGAAAGGAGAGTCCTTAATGGACGAGAGCGACTCGCCAGTGAGGTAGTAGATGTTCTTCTGGACCTCAGGCATCCGCGTGATGTAGTCTGGACAAGTCGATCAGCAACTAACCAAAGTCATAGCGGCTGAAGTCCACTCACCCTTGAGAGATGTTTGCTCCTCCGTGGACTTCGTTGAGTAGAAGCGGAGGAACTCGGCAAGCTTGCTGCGGTTCTGAGCATCCTCGTGGATACCGAGCTTGATGTTCTTGCCGAACGACTCGTAGAACTTGTTGAAGTTGTCCTTGTCCTCCGCAATCTCAGAGAAGAGGTCGAGGCACTTCTTGACAAGGTTCTTGCGTATGACCTTGAGGATCTTGTTCTGCTGGAGGGTCTCACGCGAGATGTTGAGAGGAAGATCCTCGGAATCGACGATACCCTTGATGAAGTTCAGGTACTCGGGGATGAGGTCCTCGCAGTCGTCCATGATGAAGACGCGGCGGACGTAGAGCTTGATGTTGTTGCGCTTCTTCTTAGACTCAAAGAGGTCGAAGGGAGCACTGAGGAGAGAAGTCAGCACGATGAGATCAGGACAACAGAACACGCGTCTACTCACCGCTTGGGAGCAAAAAGGATCGCCTTGAACTCGAGCTGACCCTCAACGGAGAAGTGCTTGACAGCGAGGTGTTCCTCCCAGTCATTGGTCAAGCTCTTGTAGAACGCACCATACTCCTCAGCTGTGATGTCTGAGGGGTTCCGCGTCCAAATAGGCTTCGTCTTGTTGAGCTCCTCATTGGTGGTCTCCTTCTCCTTGATCTTCTTCGTCTTCTTCTCCTTGGGCTTGTCCTCGTCCTCGACTTCCTCGACCTTGGACTCCTCCTTGTCATCCGCCGCCTCCTCCTCATCGTCTTCGACCTCCTTTTAACGAAGGGTCAGTTCCAGGTACAGCGTCCTTGAACACAGGATACTTGCCTTCTCCACCTCCTTGGTGACCGCCAACTGGATTGGGTAAGAGATGAATTCGGAGTGCTTCTTCACGATCTCCTTGATCCGCTTCTCCTCAAGGTACTCAGTCTGGTCTTCCTTGAGGTAGAGACGGATCTCAGTACCGCGACCAAGAGGAGTACCGGCAGTGTCGGGAGTAATAGTGAAGGTGCCACCGGCGGCGGACTCCCAGATGTACTGCTCGTCGTCGTTGTGCTTCGAGATGACCTGAACGCGTTCGGCGACGAGATACGCGGAGTAGAAACCGACGCCGAACTGGCCGATCATAGAGATGTCGGCACCAGACTGAAGAGCCTCCATGAAGCCCTGTACAAAATAGATCAATAAATCGTAAGACGCCACCCAGTGCATGTACAACATACCTTCGTGCCGGACTTGGCGATGGTACCAAGGTTGTTGACGAGGTCGGCCTTGGTCATACCAATACCAGTGTCGATGATCGACAGGATTTTGTTCTCCTTGTCGGGAACGATGCGGATGTAGAGGTCCTTGCCGGTCTCCAGAACGGAGGGGTCGGTGAGGGACGCATAACGGATCTTGTCGAGGGCATCAGACGCGTTGGAGATAATCTCCCGGAGGAAGATCTCCTTGTTGGAGTAGAAGGTGTCTGATAAAACGCGTGTTAGAGGGCATGAAGGAAGCGCGACAAAAGTTTAGACGTACTGATGATGAGATCAAGGAGCTGGCTGATCTCAGCCTGGAAGCCAAAGCTCTCAGAGGCCATTTTTGTGCGTGAGGGTCGTGAGAGGGATGAGCGAGAGGAAGATAGAGAATGGGGTGGCGATTGAAGTGCTGAAGAAGGACGAAGGAGGGTTTATGTATCTGTCTTGCGTGCCATTCGAGAACCTTCCATCTCCGTCTATACGAATCCGGTCAGGCGCCCGTGTCCTAGTGGTTTGAAGCGCGAACGTTCTGCCACCTTCCATACACTTCCACTGAGTTTTCCTTATTTGGACTGCATAGTACAGGTCAGAGTGGCGGCGACGAGCGCGGAGAGTCGATGAGCCCTGTCCGTCCGCTCCTCTGCGCCTTCAGTAGCTCGACCATCACGTTCACCTCTTCAATCTCGTCCCGCAGCTCATCGTTCTCCCGCCGAAGCCGCTCGTTGGCCTCCCGCGTCCTCCGCCATTCACCCGGCAACTCTGGCTGCCCGTTCAGCGATGAGGTCCGACGACGCGCTGCTTCTAGTTTTTTCTTGTATTGTTCCAGCTTGCCCTCTAGAACAAGCAGTTGTTGCCGTTGAGCGCTGTCGATATAGATCAGTCACTAGAACGTTCCGACATCCCACACGAGGCTTACGCAGCGTGCTCTGCCATTTCCATCTGCGTTCTCTCGTACGCCTCGAGCTTTAGCTCCATTTTCCTGTACTTGCTCGCAAATGCAGCGAGGTATTCCTTGCTATCATTCAATTTCTGTACATCGGATTCCCTGAGATATCATGCGATTACCTCAACTCTATAACACCGCGAGAGAGAAGAACATACCACAACCGCTGCAGCTTCATGAGTTGCTCGATCTGCATCTCGTAGTCGTGCAGCCGGTCGACCTTTGGTGCATTCTCCTTTATGCACGTCTCAAGACGGAACACCGCCTGTGTGGCTTCCGCTAGCAACTTTCCTTGAGCGGCGAATGTATCCTGTGCACGAGGCCTCGTCATCAATGAGAATGAGATGGGCAATCATGTCAACACTTGCTCTTGCTTCCTTCTCCGCAGCTCGCATTGCCGCAGCTTCGCTTGTCCACGTGTTTTTCTCAGCGCGAAGGGCCGCTATTCTTTCCTGCAGCCCCTTGTTCCAGTCCGTGTAGCGCAGGCGTTGCGCTACGGCTTGCTCCTTCTCGTTCTTCAGCTCATCCCGCAGACGGGTCACCTGGTGCTTGTACTCCTTGAGCTTGTTATGCTGCAATCGCGCTCAGCCTGAATACTGTACTACTGATGTGACAGCAGCACTCACCAAACCCTGTCGTTCGACTTCCTCGTTTCTCGACAGCACGCGCTCCGTGTACAGCCGGCCAATATGCTTCACATTCTCGCGCGCGGTCCACAGCTCGAGGTTCAGATCGTTCTTCAGGAGGATCACTTCCCGCTGCAGCCCGGAAATCGCCTGAGCAACGTGAGGCGGGATCGTCCCATCTCCGTGGTCATCGAATTCCTGCTGCTGGGCGGGGGTGGCAGGTAGTTCGCCGTCCTCCGGGTGCTGTGAAGGATCGCGGTCGTTCTGCGACGGAGACCGTGTGCGTGGCTGGTTGGGAAAGAGAGCCGAAGTCCATGCCGGGGATGCGTCGATGATCTCGACGTCCAGACCAGACCTGAGCGCGATAGAGGTTGCAACCATGTCCGTCAATGAGACCTTTAGCCGCGCGGGGACAGCGATGTCAGGCGTATCTGCTCCTGCCTGTACAGTATCCACTGAGGAAGATAAGGGTACAGTGATGGCAGCATCCGCATTCACTTCGATGACCGCGGGCGGATGTATCTCGACGAGTGATACAGGACGAGATGTGCGTCCGCGCTCGAATGGGTGTGAGTTGGCCGACGGGTGAAGTTCGGTTGGTTGTTGTTCTTGCTCCTGTCGTCTGAGTCCGAGACCCATGTTGCGTACGTCCAGCATAATCGCGCCCCCAACGATCTGGGGGATGTCGTACTGCGCCCAGAAATCGGGTTGCTCCAACTCTTCACTCGCTTCCCGCCAGATGAGGAGGGGATGGAGTACGTGCATGCGTAACAATCTCTATTGTAATGACACGTCTCGGTTGAAGGGCGCATGCCGATATGTTGGACTGCTCACCTCGCTCTTGCTCCTAATCTTCTCTTCATCGAGCGCGTTCTCCCAATCGACAGCGTACAGGCTTTCCAGGCCGTTGTCGTTAAGATACCTGACTGGATAACGCAAGAATCGAATGGTATTGCATGGGAAGAGATAATACAGAAACGTGAAGTAGCGATGAGCGGGAGGCGCTGAAGATGGCCCTTCAAACGTGAGCTGTAGAGGGTGCCATTCGATATCATCGCGAATGGGTATTGAATGTGAAGTCTCCTCCTGGGAAACTTCTTCCTTCTCTGACGCAGCGTCGTCGTCAGATTCCTCGAGGTCGGCAAGAGTGGGCAGAAGCGGTTCAGGTGACTGACGTTCCTTCCAGCATAGGAGGCGAGCGAGGACCACGAGTAGGAGAGGGAGTAGCCGTTTGAGCTGTTCGCATGCCTTGACAGCGAGTATGGGTAGGAGTTTGATGAGGATCGTCGATGCGATGGTACAGGCCGTCGAAGATGTGTCGAAAATGAGACAGTGAAGGATGCTAGTCATGAGAGGGTGGGAAGCAAGAACAGGCGCATGATCAGGGAATTGTGACTGGGAGGTGTAGGCGTTGAGTAGAATAAGAAGTTGCATCCTTGTGGTTGGGGAATCGAAACACCGGTAGAGCTCGGTGAGGAAGTCCTGTGGGGAGTGAGCACTGATCTGCCGGTGACATGAGGAAAGAGCGTACGTGCGGTCGTTGGAGCCCCACGCGGACAAGGACATCTTCCAAGTTTGCCTTCCAGCAAGCTTTCTTGTCCCGCTGCTGCTGTGACAGATCCGCCCACTCCAGAACGTCGTCGCCAGAACTCTCGTTGAACGCATCGAGCAGATACAGGTCCATCAGCCGTCTTCTGAAGTCACCCACCCGCTCCTTCTGCTTCTCGGCTTCAGCGGAACCCTCTTCTGCATCCGAGAAGTTACTGCCTGGATCTAGGGCATGGATGATGAGTTCCTTTGCGTGGTTGACTGCCGGCAATGGGAGTATCGGCTCTCGCAGCGCGGGGCGAAGGACCAGATCGAACCATGTAGATATCACGGAGCGGGAAGGTAGCACGGGCTGCAGCTGGCGAAGAACAGCCAAGAATACCTCCGCATGAGGGAAGAGCGCATGGCCCAGGACGTCGCCGTATATCACTTGGAGCTCGTCTTCAAGTTCGCTGAGGAGAGTGCTTGATTCGGAAGACTCGGAGCATGCTAAGGTGAATGCGTCGACCTTGGCGAGAAGCTCGGCGGTGGGGAGAGCATCTGGCGAGGACTCGAGGGCGAGCCGTAATTGTGTGCAGAGATCGGTGACGACGGTCGAGGAAGGCATGACCCTGGCATGATCACATTCGTGCGCCCATCCTCCATCGTGCACCCACTATTCACCCAAGCGCCCGTGTGTCCATTAGTAGCCAGGGCCCATCACCAAAAACCACGGTGAGCTTGCTCGCGCACGCACAGGATGCGATCTTTGCGTAGTAGGTTCCACTGAGCAAAGGCCACCACCTGTGTACTACTGCTAGTAATCACCGCGTGTTATACCGCTCTCTCCTTCGGCAAACACGATACTTGTCGTCGGCCCCCGAGACCCTGAATGGCTTCTCGTGTCACGGCTGGATCTGGTGATTTGGCGAACGCAGGAATGGACCACAGGAATGGACCACAGGGATGGACCACATGTATGTACACAACTTTGGATGATCATGCATGTTTAGGTCATTTCGTATCGATGCTGACGATCTTGCTTTCATGAACAGGAATGCTCTCACGAATGTGCGTCCCGTAGAAGGGAGCACCTCTTGTTGGGCAACGCGTCAGGCCAGTGACAGTCTGAGCTGATATGGTGAACTCATTTCTCAATTGTGAAAGCACATGAGTCATTGTCGGTGTGTCTTTAGCCCTCGCAACTCAATGCTAGCAAGTTCAGATCCACCATTTTACCTCGATCAACCCCTGGAACACGAATCCTTCTAATCGGTGCGATAATTTGAGCTGCCGATAATTCGCTGCCAATACGCTGTAAGCCGAGGATCCTCAGGTACTTGCACTAGTGCGGCACACTGTCCTAATCGACACGGACGTGCATATATCTTCGGTCATTCTCATTGGCCTAAGCGGTTTTGCTGGGAACGGGAAATATACTCACTGCCGAACTTCTTACTCAGGCTCGACTGCCAGTTAAGCCATCTTTTCTTCAAACTGCCTCTTGTCTCAGTAACCATACGCCTCGGCCCCTTGCCCATGTGTCTAGCCGTAAGAGAAGCGTCAAGTGAGTCCAGGTTAGTAAGAGTTACTCTCACCGAGAGCTAATATGAGCTTCTCTCAGCATGGTCCGCACCGGAACGGTGATGGTTGCAGATGAAGCACGGAATGCAAGTCGAGCTACATGCGCCTCCGACCTGCGATTGCAGATATTGCGCCAACGCGTACGTATAAAGCCTTGCAGCAAAGCTCCCTGAACAGCAGCACCGCTCCGTTGGTGACAACTCCACGCTCTTCAACAACCCGCGCCTGCCCTCAGCATGTTCACCGCCCAGCTTCTCTCGCTCGTCGGCCTTGCAGCGGCTGCCAACGCATACTGGTCCTTTGGCGGCCTCAGACCCATTGTAACGACTCGTCTTGACCCCATAATTAGCCCAGGTGTGGTACGTGACGTGCTTGCGCATTCATGTCTTCTGCTGCTCACAAATTCTCGGGTACGCAGGTTAGCTCCCATGTTCATTCTGTCGTAGGCGGTAGTCGCTTCAAAAGTGTCTACCAGTCAGACGATCTCCTTCAGAGCAACTGCTCGACGGTCCCCGTTCAGCCTGACAAGAGCAACTACTGGGCTGTAAGTACCGTTTACCTAGCAAATATCAAGTGTTGAACGATCTGCACTAGCCCCAACTGTATCACCAGGATCAGCAGACCGGCCGATTTACCCCAGTCCGTAAGTATTGGTCATATCTCTGCGCTGTCTCCTTGCCTCTGTGTTCCATATCTGGCACTTGTAGCCCATGCAGCTCTTACGCCAAAAATGGGAGTAGGAGTGAATCCACGGCACGTCGAATTCGAGAACACTCGGTCGTATCCCGGACGAGACTGTGACGCTGAGACACCGGGTTCCCGGGGCCTGTGTCAACGCTGATATCACCCTTGTAGCCACCCAATTCAGCATCTACTATCTTCTGCGTTACGGGCCGAAGAATGAAACGATCAAAGCGTTTCCTCCCGGGCTCCGTGTACGTCCGAGTCCTCTGTCCATTAGTCTTGTTGCAACTGACCGCGATCAATAAGATGCTCGCAGGTGACACGAACAGGCGTTCGTTCAACTCCTCAAGCTTTGCTGACAAGGCCATCGACTTCGTCTGTCTCGGTCAGTACATCCCTCTATATAGAGCAAGCGCACTGCTCACCAGTTCAAACATTCAACACTGGACCCGCAGACTTGAGCGGTGCTCATGCCGACGACCCGGATTGGGCGGAGCGTCCGAGCTTTTTCGAGCATAATTGCCCCGATGGCATGCGCGCGCAGGTGTTCTTCCCTTCCTGCTGGGACGGCGTCAACCTGGACTCGTCCGACCACAAGTCGCACATGGCGTATCCAATTCAGGACTTCAACGAAGGCGACTGTCCAGAGTCCCACCCCGTCCACTTTGTCTCGCTCTTTTACGAGATGATCGTCTCTGTGGACGAGTTCGACTACTGGGGACCGGGCACGTGGGTCCTCGCCAACGGAGATACGACCGGCTACGGACACCACGGCGACTTTCAGAACGGATGGGACGTCGATCTGCTCCAGAACGCGATTGACGACTGTGCGGATGTGGACGGGAACGTACTCGACTGCCCACCTCTGGCCGCAGTCTACGACCGGGCGTCCGCTGATGCATGTGTCCTCGAAACCCAAATTGTGGATGAGGACACAGGTTTCGACAGCCCCATCTCGAGCCTGCCAGGATGCAACTTGCCGTGGGACGGTACTGGGCCGCGTCCGACGTGCCCCTCCGGCCCAGCTCCTGTGATCGTCCCCGTTACCACCACTCTTCCGACTAACTGGACAGAGATCGGATGCGCTGCGGAGGGTCCGACAGGCCGTGCTCTCATTGGCGCGTCCACGACTAGCCCGAACATGACCCGCGCGTCCTGTGCTGCGTTTTGCCAGGAGAAGGGCTTCGCGCTGGCGGGCGCAGAGTATTCGGACGAGTGCTACTGTGACAACGAGCTGAGGAACGGCGCGTCAAACACTACGGTGACTTGGAACGAATGTTCAAACCACTGTGCGGGCAACGGTACGCTTGCCATGTCTATGTTCAACAACCAATTGCTCAGATGATGCACAGACCAGGAAATTTGTGGCGGCCCCAACCGTCTCACCTTGATGTTCACTTCCAGCCCTCCGACCCTTCCCAGCCAGCACGTTCCCCCTGGCTGGACCAACATTGGCTGCGTCTCGGACAACGGCGCTCGTGCACTCACGGGATACAACTTTGCAAGCGACCAGATGACCATTACTTCGTGCACATCGGCCTGCGCGTCCCGCAACTTTACCCTCGCTGGCATTGAGTACGGCAGCGAGTGTTATTGTACGTTGACAGTTCCTTCTGCGGCGTCGGCGCTTGGTACTGAATGGTATGAGCCTTGTAGGCGGAAGTTCCTTCATGAACGGCGCAGGCAACCCTCTTGACGCGGTTTCCTGCAACATGGTTTGCTCCGGCGACAGCTCGACCACGTGTGGTGGTAGCTGGACGCTGAGCGCGTTCCGTTCGAACTCCTCAGGGGTCGCTACCACATCTTCCAGTTCACCTTCACCCCCAACCGGCACCGCTTCTTCGTCTGCCACTGTGACCTTCGCTTCTTCATCCGACGCTGCGTCCTCTTCCCTAACCGTATCCGTATCCTCTTCTTCCCCCTCTTCCGCATCCGGGACCTCTTCACTCATCGATACCTCGACACACATATCTGCGTCAACACCTGCGGGGGAGTCCTCCACGTTGGCGCCTTCTTCATCTGCTTCTTCGGACTCTTCTCCGTCCACAGCCCCTGCTTCCACGCCAGTTGTTGGTCGCCGCGGATACAGGCCGAGGGGTAATGCCATTACTGGCAGACTATGACGGGCGTAACAAGGTGGTCTGCAACCCACCGAAATATGTCGGAGTCTTGGAGTCCCTCATGTTGTACATTATATACTTCTGGTTGGAATCATGTATGATCTTCTCTGCCAACTTGTACAAAACAGATGAGAACTATGGGGCTGATCGCGTTATACTGCTACGTCCTCCTGATATGGCAACAACGGAAGGAGTCCAACAACTCCATCAATTGTCTACCCACTGTCCAATCTTCTGCAAACCCTCCGTGCGCTCTGGCTCGTGCCAAGGGAAGATGGTGTAGTCGTGGATCCCATCTGGGTGCACGTAGGACGTGACATCTACCCCATCCGCCCTCAGCTTCTCCACCACAACCGTCGAGTCGTCTAGGATCGTCTCCAAGGCCCCGGCAGAGACGTAGGTGCGAGGGAAGCCCTTGAACAGGCCCTGCTGCTCGTCGAAACGCGGCGACACGGGCGAAATGTAGCGGTTCGTCTTCGCCTCCTCCGGGTCGAGCGACCCAAGGTACGCCGCGCGCGCGTACGCGGGACCCATGCCCAGTATGTCGTTCTGGCGGTTCCTCACCAGCGAGGAGCTCGGGGCTTTGCGCCACTCGGACGTGTCCAGCCAGGGCGAGCACGCGATCAGGCGACCCGGGGGCGGCAGTCCCGGAATGTTGTTCTCGACGAGGTGGCGGACGAGCGAGAAGGCGATGTTGCCTCCCGCAGAGTCTCCGACGACGACAACGTTCTTGGGGTCGAAACCGACGTCCTTTATAAGGTACTGGTATGCCGCGAGCGAGTCGAGCAACGCGGCCGGGAAGGGGTTCGCCGGTGTGTCGGGCTTGGTTGCTGACAGGCGATAGTCTACCGCGAGGACTCTGTCGAGGGTACGACAGTGTGCGAGGAGCCCATGGCTGATATTCCCTGTCGGTGCCTTCGGATGCGCGCTCCCCATCTGTACAGTAGCATCCTTAATGCGCAGTCCATACAGTTGAACATTGCGGGCTTACGTGGAATGCACCTCCGTGAATGTACAGAGCTACTGGCTCGCCATCGCGAGCTTTCAGGTCCTCGGGGAGCGACGCTCCTGGCTTAAAGTTCCAGTAAACGCCGATTTTCGCAGGTACTACTCGATTGATGTCCGCTACTCGGCGGACCTCTCCGCAGAAAGCCTCTGAATTGTCGCTAATCCCATCGAGCCACAGGAACTTGGCGTCTTTCAACTCCTTGTCTGACTTTGGAGGGGGGACACTTGTGTCCAAGCCAAGCTCCACGGCCAGCTTGGTGATGACCTCGCGATGTGCAGCGACGATGACGCAGCGAAGGATGGACCATTTCGGGCTGGGACGGTTCGACTGCGGAAGGTATCGAATGAACCACCATGGTACTCGGACAAACGTCACTGAGGCCACAAGATACGTGATGTAGAGGCCCTTGAACGGTTGGCGGCGAACTATGGGCTGGGCCATCGCTGTTGCTAGTCTCGCGTATGAGTCAGTTGGAGTGGTACAGGTTCAGGTTCAGGTTCAGGTTCAGGTTCAGGTTCAAGTTCCTGACCGCCTTCGCCTGGGCTCTTCAAGTTCGTCGTCGTGTGAGTTCTACTTATCCGGAGTTCAGGCGGGCCGTGTTGTCAACCCTTCTTACAACTTACATTTTAGCCGGGGCCCTGCCGCCGCGTCATGTCGAAACTGACCATGTCTGTTATAACTGTTATCTGGCAGTGGATGGGACTCGCAGGTGGACGACCATCATCAGTCGACCCGCCAGCACTATGCTTACAAAAGTGAGCGGCTACTTCAGAGCAATCTCACTGACCGAGAATGCGATCCCACGCCCCGTTCTCTCCCACTCATCAGCTTCTTCTGCCTTCTCATAAGGCGGGAGATACCCCTTCCGCACCTCTTTCTTCGCTGCTGTGTCTTGACCAGACGCGGCGTCCCTTGACTTGACCAATGCGGACGGAGGCCCTTGTCCATCAGCCGTGTACGACATCATGAGGTTTGGTGGGCCCAGGGGCAAGTTGGGCGAGACGTCGATCGCCCAAGTATGGATTGTCTTCCCATATGTCTTCTGTAGTTCTAGCATCGCTGGCTGTTCGGCAACATCCGTCGCGGCTCCTGTGGGAGAGATGGTTCAACGGACAACTCCAGTCGGATTGAAAGTCTCAGGTGGTCGCGACGTACCTGGTACAAACGACTTGGGCACCAGCTGCAGAAGCCCGCTCTCAACCTATCACCAAGTAATCCAGTCAATAAAAGTGCATATAAGGAGCCACTCGTTATGGACCTCGTATTTGTGCGAGTGCCAGTATTTCTTCTCTTCTTCAGGTAGAGACTTGAATATCTATCACAATGGTGGTGTCATATATATATGGCTGAGGCATGTGCGAAGGATACCTGGATCTATAGCCCACCTTTTCGGTAACAATGTATTCGATGCCAATGAGTCTCGCATCGGATTTATCCGAGTCGTAAATGACGCATTGGTGGAAGTCCGCAGAGAGATGTTTGCAGAAGTGGTGCGCCTCAACGTGGCGTGAATGGTCTTGGCTGTCAGTATTCATTTTAGAGTGTGTTCGCATAACGATCTACAACGGAACAGGTTGGATGCGTACGCATATACGTGGAAGGCACAGAGATGCTGGTGAATCTGCTTGATGGGAGTGAAACTCATCAAGGCCTCCCCAGCAGCATGGTACGGGGTGGAATGGTAAACAGAGTGCTTGGATTCAGTGTCCATGGCAGACAAACGAGGAAAAGGAGTACAAAGGTGGTATGGGTCAACGCGGTCTTGAAGCTTCATGTGAAGAGGCAAGTAGCATGACGTATGAGTGCATCATTTGGAGCTCTTTCGTCTTCGGGAGCAGAGCTTGACAAGTTAGTGCCGCTGGCAGCTCGTATCACCGCCGTGCGGTCCTGGTCAAAATTTCCTGCGGTAATAGCAGAGAGCAAAGCACCTGCCAGTATTGACAAGCACAAGTTGTGCGTTGCACAAGAGGTTTCGAGCGCTCATCGTCCGTATTGGTATAGGATTGAGGTTAGGGTTACGCGTGTCCTCGTCCGCCACTGTTCTCGACAGCGAGTAGCCCTTACCACCCGTCCCCCATCAAAAAGTCACACAGTGAGTACTCCGTCCCGCCCTATAGGCCGCCTGTCGCCCGGAGCCAATGCCTCGCATGCACGCCGCATTGATGGATTACACTCCACCGTCCTGGATGTACCGCCCAACTCTGACAGCGTCCTCTCTTCGCCTGTAGAGATGTCCGCCACCATCGAGGAAGTCCACTCCGACCACTCTGACCACGAGCATGAGCACGACCACGAGCACGGCCACGACCATGATCATGACCACGATCACGCCCACGAGGAGGACCCCACGTCGCAGGCCGCGCTGGACAAGATCCAGTCGCGTTCAGAGCGCAAGGCGAGGAAGGCGCTGCTCTCGCTTGGACTGAAGAAGGTGCCCGGTATCACTCGTGTCACTCTGAGGAGGCCAAAGAACGTGCGTATCCTTGCTCTACTCGACGCGTTAACGTATGTATCGACGAAACGCGTGCGTGCAGGTCCTCTTCGTGATCGCGTCCCCCGATGTATACAAGTCGCCCAATAGCGACTGCTACATCGTATTCGGCGAGGCAAAGGTATGACACAGCACAAATGCGCTCGAGAAGTTGTTGCTCACGAGATCGGCGTAGATCGAGGACATGAACTCGCAAGCCCAGCTCTCTGCTGCTCAGCAGCTTGCGAGCGGTGCTGGTGCGGGCATCCCCAACATCCAGAGCTCTGGCGTCAGCGGTGGCGACGACGATGACGACGATATTCCTGAGCTCGAGGCGGTCGAGGAGGATGGTAACGTTGATGAGACTGGTGTCGACCCGAAGGACATTGAGCTTGTCATCCAGCAAGTTGGCTGCTCACGCGCGAAGGCTGTCCGGGTACTGAAGGAGAGCGGAGGTGACCTAATCAACGCCAGTACGTACCACCATTCCATGAGTCTACGAATATGTGCTAATTGGCATTGGCAGTCATGGCTGCGAGCGAGTGATCCTGTTGTGTCGCACTGTATCATTACCACACTGCTTTGCCTTGTCATAATACGCTCAAAATCTACCCGCCGGGCTGTCGATGACTCTGTCACAACCTTGAGAGTTGTCTCAAACTTTGCCGAGAGGTTCATTGCATCCAACGACGTAACTCCACATAATAATTCGATCTTTCCCACCCGTCCTGGACGATTTGCAGTCCAAATCTTCCCCTGCCGGTTTCGAGACCGTCTGCAGGGGCATCTCCGATGAC
Organism: Fomes fomentarius; assembly: GCA_022606135.1. Taxonomy (NCBI): domain Eukaryota; kingdom Fungi; phylum Basidiomycota; class Agaricomycetes; order Polyporales; family Polyporaceae; genus Fomes; species Fomes fomentarius. The sequence continues at coordinate 2,459,935 of JABYQN010000001.1, forward strand.
TAGACCCATGTCGGAGGCGGCCTTGACGACTAGTTCGTTCAACTCTCTCTTTGCGAACATGTGGTAGTACCTGTCGAAGACCTTGAGTTGAGAAGAGGATGTGGTGACATCTGGTGCGTCTTGGTGTCCCCTCTTCCCTTTCTGCCGACCCTTCGGCTTCGCCTCTTGGGACTGAGCTAGGACCCACGGAACGAAGACGTCCCGGCCTTCCGCCGAGGAGTTCAGTTCACTGCCTTCAGTGGAGGGTGTTGGTATGCTGCGCTTAGACAGCTCATCCTGCTCGATGGCCCACACGTAGATCAGAGCGCGTCCATGTGACGGTGAAATGCTCTCGAGTAGTCGCTGTAATACGAAGTTAGCAGTTTAATGAGGGGTGCGGTTAAGGACTGGGAGACACCTGCACTGCCAATGCCCGCCTCCCGGGCGTGGCGAGATGATGTATGGTGGCTATCGATATTGCATAGTCCTGAGACAATGTCATGAGACAAAGTACTATGGCTAGGAATACAGGAGGACGAACAAATGCTCCTCGCCGCCATGGACTGTCTAACACATCGCCCCAAACGACTTCGCGGTCGGCGTCTCCAGCGCGTTTCGCAAGCTTGAGCAGGTTGATGCTCCGGTCGAGCCCTATCGTCCATATGTTGCCCTGGCGCTCGGAAGGCAAGGGAAGATACTTCCCGTTCCCCGTGCCTAGATCCACGCCCACGGACCCCGCAGGGAGGGAAGAAAGGAAGGCGACGATAATCGGCCACGGCTTCGCAGCTTAATGAAGATGAGCTCTTCCGTTAATCCTGCACCCAGCGCACCTTGTATCGGGTGTTCGAGAAGTGCGGAGCTATCTCATCGTAGACAGCATGCACATGCACATCCTCGTATGTCTGCGGATCATCCACAGAGACCTGTGTAGGCTTTACGTCGGGCATCTTCGAGAATCGACAGCCGGATGCGCAGGGTAGGGAGCGGTGGTATGATTGGGAATTCGAGTTAAATTGCTACAATAGTGTGGGTATGGCACGGGTCGTGTGTGGTGGATGTGGACAGCGATGGTCGACGACGATGATGACGGATGGCAGCGATACATAAAAAACCCAATAGTGAAAAAGCAAAATACCCTACCGATTCAGCGCCCAGCGCTGGTGCTAGTGCGGCCGACCGGATAGCCCATCTCCTCGTCGAGTAGCTCTCGGAACCTGCTGCCGTCGAACTTGGGGAACGGCACAAGCGCGGATGTGTCGAGCCGTTCGATGGCTTGAGGCAAATCGCTGCGCAGAATGTCCAGAGTGTGAGCACAGGGCCAAAGGCGCCATTGCGATGTAGGGAAGGCAAGCGGCTCACGCGACTGTCGAGGACCGTAGATGCCCCAGGCCTTGGAGTCCATCTGAGAGTTCTGCCTGATGGTTGTCGAGCAGGGTAGGGTTCGGGATGACGATGAGGGGCTTCCCAAGTCTCAGCACCTCTATAATTGTACCAGAGCCTGGGGATGCGGGGAATAAGCATCGCTCGTGCTCAGCCCGTAGCGGCGTGCGGGGTAGTCATTTGAGGCTACTAACGCACCTGCATGGCTGATAACCAAATCGGCGCGCTCGTAGTCCTCCCTCAACGACGGCTTGAACCTCCACACGCTTGCCTCGGGGTCGCCGGTGCGCTGCCAGTGGTCGTCGGCATCCCGGCGGAGGAGCGAGGCGTCGAAATCAGAGTTGCCGCATTGGACGTCGAGGGACCGATAACCCTTTGTGCGGAGGACGTCGAGAACGTGGTCGGAGAGGACTGTCTGCACGAGCGCGTCGAAGCGAGTGGAGCCCACGGTCACGAAGACATGCATGCGGTCTGCGGGCGAGTGGTGGTCGAGGTCCGGGGTCGTGGCCGGCGAGCGCGAGGAGTCGGACTCGAATGACTCGGACATGGTTGGCTAGGTCAGGCTTCAGGCTTCAGGCTTGAGCTGCAGGGCAATCGCAGGACTCTGTGTGCATCCTCCTCCTTGACGCCGCAGCGAGCGACTTGATACTTATATGTACGTACTCGAACGGCGGCCTCCGTCTCTGTCTTTCCTTCCGCCGGTATTTAATTTGATCTGATTGAAACATTGAGCACTTGCACAGAGCCCCCCTTTCAGATTCTGTCCCGCTCTCACCTGACCCCGCCATGGGCTATACTCTCTGCGTTTTAGGTCACTCTCTCGTCTACTATCACCCCTCCCATGATCCTTCCTCACCCCCTCCCCAGGATGTGGCACCATGGGCGTCGCCATCCTTTCTGGCGTCCTCACCAGCCTTGACGCCAAAACGTCTGCCTCCTTTGTCCCCCCGCCCAAGTGGGAATCGCACACCCCAGGCACGGTCACTCCGCAAACCCTCGAGGACGAGTCCTTTCCCTCGCGCTTCATCGCCTGCGTCAGCCGCGAAGAGACCGCCAAGAAGCTCGCAACAGCCTTCTTCTCCGCCCAGAACCTAGGCCGCAGTGTCGAAATAGTGCAGGCGCGAAATGTGGACGCGGTCCGCCAGTCAAATGTTATTTTGCTATGGTGAGATCGTTCCCGTTGCCAACTTTGAACCGACTCAATGGGGATACCCTCTGCAGCTGCAAGCCTCAGATCGCCAATACGATCCTCAGCGAGCCCGGGATGAAAGAAGCCTTGGAGGGCAAGCTCCTCATCAGCATCCTCGCCGGAGTCACAATCGTCCAGCTCCAGGGAATGGTCCTGCCTTCCACGAAAGTCATCCGCGCGATGCCAAACACGCCGTGCAAGGTCCGCTCCGTCTCCACCCACCCACAGTCGATCTCTGATGTACCTCTCTCTCTCTCCGCTGACATGACATGCCATCGCGCGGGCGTACGTACGTACAGATCCGCGAAGGGATGACCGTGGTCAGCTCTCTCCCGCCTTCGGACGAGGCCGAGCTCGAGCGGTCCATCATCCTCAACATCTTTTCGTCCATCGGACGCTGTCGGTTCCTCGAGGAGAAGCATTTCGACGCATGCACCGCGCTCTCCGGCTCCGGCCCTGCCTTTGCGTGCATATTCCTGGAGGCCATGGCTGATGGCGGCGTAATGATGGGCCTTCCCCGCGCGGAGGCGTTGGAGCTCGCAGCGCAGAGTGCGTTTCGAATGTGTCGACATGTCCGGAACTGGGAACGCCTCGCGCTGACATGTGTTTCAGCTCTGCAGGGTGCAGCTCGCATGACTTTGCAGACCGGGATTCATCCTGCGCAGCTCAAGGATACTGTGACCAGTAAGTCTTGTCAGTCCATACTTCTGCACAGGATGCTGAGAGCGGTATAGCCCCTGGTGGCTGCACAATCGCCGGTCTATTGGCCATGGAAGATGGTCGCGTGCGGTCTACGATTGCACGTGCCATTCAAGTTGCGACCGAGAGAGCAAGCGAGCTTGGAAATCCCGCGAAAAAGTGAAGCCAAGATCACACACAACGAGCAAACAATGGATGTAGAAGACAATATATTTGTTGTACTTGTTTAGACTATACAACGAGACACGAGTGTTCAAGCGGAATGAAATGTCTCCGACTATTCTCTTCGGCATGCCCCAATGCATTAGAAGCCACCACGAAAGAGACGGTTGACTATCTTGCTCCTCCAACCAAGGATGGACGCATGGATGTATGGCGCCATCCTTAAGTGTACGGGAGCTAACTGACGCATGCAACGTCTGTCCTTCCTACTCACCTGGGTGTCTTCACGAAGTTCGAGGCGAGTGAAACCAAAAGACAGATGTATTCGACCGGGATCGATCGGAATATAGGAAAACAATCTTAAAAGAGGATGTGACTAGCTGTACGAGTTAGCGGCCTCCATTAGTATGGAGACAGCCACTAGAGTGATAGTCTGTATGTCGATCTGGCTCTCATAAAATGAGGATGGACGTGTGGGCAAAAAACGTCACCCAGAGTGTTGAAGAGCGGATGTAGGTGCTTTTGCATTATTACTCAAGTGGTGTAGTGGGAAAAATATATTTCATGCTTGTGAGAGTACTGTAGAAACGATGAGCAAATGATATGCCGGGTGATATTTGCGAAACGTACCATTGGGTCACAGCCACGGCCCACCATCCCACTGAAGACATGTCTCCCGTCTGTGAACCACTCCATCCATACGAGCAGCGCGTAAACGCTCCTCGCAATGACCATGATAGCCAATGAAAAGAGAGGCAAAAAATAACGGGAAGAGAGTTCATCTTGCTCTATTGAATGAATGCCTCGTCGATGGGGTAGAACGATGGGGCACTAAAGTGTAGAGCGTTGAAAGATACCATATTCACTCACACAAGGATGAGTGAGACGTGACGAATATATTGTCCAGTAGAATACAATGCAACCTGTACAGCGTTGTCAGCAAAGTCCCAGGCAGCGACACGTCATGAACACATACCACAGTACAATCGACAACTACTATCGGTCTACACAGATAGCAAAATGCGTCAGCAATGAGTAGTAGACAAAGGGATGAAGATACATACAGAAGTCCAACGTCTCGTCGGCACGTTTGACGTTTTGCTTGAAGAAGGTGGGAGAGGAAAAATGAGCCCGACTATATACGGCGCTTAGGGAGACAAATATGACTAAACAACATACCTTCCACGCCTCCTCGAAGTCCACGGGCAAGACAATATACCGGTTCTTTCGTACAGCTGGGACGCTGGTCAGCCATTTCCATCTATCGTTGATACAGTGGACCCATTGTGTACCTTGAAGACCCGCGGCCTGTACGATGGAGGTAATTTCCGCGGAAGAGAGCCGCTCTGGTCGTGAAACGTCTACGAAGGGCGTCAGCATATCAACTCTGTTCTATTCGTCAACTACTCACAATCCTCCAGGTCGACATCAGGCCCCAGGTTCATCTTGTTCGTTACTGTCTGGAAAATAAGGCGTTTTTCTCTCCTTGACGGTAAAGGGAACTCGATCTTCCGATCCAATCGACCAGGACGAAGCAAGGCTGGATCCAAGGTGTCTGCTCGATTTGTAGCCATAATGACCTACGGTGGCAGGCCCATGTTATTCAATCGAGAGGAAGGGTGAAACCAACACTACGTACCTTGACATTACTGCCCTGATCGAAACCGTCCATCTGGTTCAACAATTCGAGCAAAATTCGTTGCACTTCACGGTCAGCACCGGTCTGCGCATCGAAACGTTTCGTGGCAATGGCGTCGATTTCGTCAATGAAGATGATGGCAGGGGCGTTCTCGCGTGCCAGCCTGAAGACGTCACGGACCATACGGGGGCCCTCTCCGAGGTATTTCTGTACGAACTCACTTCCAACAACCCGAATGAACGAGGCGGTTGTGTGATGGGCGACGGCCTTCACAAGCATAGTCTTCCCCGTACCTAGAGTTACAGGTATGTACAAGGAAGAAGTCGGCAATCGAAGTGGCGACATACCTGGTGGACCGTAGAGAAGTACACCGCGAGGAGGGTCAATACCGATCTTCTTATACAAGTCGAAATGGGTCAGCGGGAGCTCCACTGCCTCCCGAATCTCTTGCTTCTGCGCGTCCATACCGCCAATATCTTGGTAGGCTACATCTGGCCGCTCCTCTTTGCCCAGCATAGCGATTGAAGAGTCTGCTTCTGGGGGGAGGATGTCCACAAGCGCGTTGGAGTGTCGGTGGAGGGCAACGGAGGATGAAGGCTTGAGGAGTTCCCGATCGAGAGTGGAGAGGATCCGGACAACGTAGTTCGAGCCTGTTGTTGAGCCGACGATTGCCGTATGTTGGTCTATGGGTTCTAGGAATTGGCCAATGACGAGGGGAACGGACTGGATTCGCGTTACTTCCTCTTGCGCGCGAATGAGTTCTCGTTTGAGGTTCGCTTGCTCGTCTTTGATGTAACTCTCCTGAATGTCAAGCATCTCCAAATGCCGTGCGAGCTTCTTGTATTTGATGTAGAGGTCCTCCTCCGATTCGAGCTCCTGTAGAAGCGCGGTCTTCTCCTCGACCACGGCTTCGAAAGTGGGCTCCTGCACACAAGTTCAGCATAACCCCAAGGCGATCTTTTAAGCAGTGTACCTCTTTCTGAATGTCGACTCCAAGTTCATCCATGATGGGTAGTGGGGAGAGGTAAGGAAGACTGGGGAAGTAATGTTGCAGAGCTGACGCGGCCGGTGAAGGGAGACGCGTCGAGCTTGTGCACGTGAGCTCGTGAGATTGACACGGGCGCTTCCACTACCTTGCCTAGACGTTCACCTTGACCACTGGGAATTGCATCTGGTTTTGCCATAATCCCCTTGCCATGGCGCATGTAGTCACCCCACTCGACCAGCCTTCGAACTACAAGGACTCTCAGTCCAGAGTAGACCGCCAGACACAGAACGAGCTACTTGGGAAATCAAGTACTCTATATGTGCGCTACATCCCGTGTCCATGACGTTCTGAATCTAACGGAGGCGTGTAGGTCGGGAACCTGAGTTTTTACACAACTGAGGAGCAGATATACGAGCTATTCTCCAAGTGCACGACACCGGAAGATGGCGGAGGAATCAAGCGTATCATCATGGGTCTTGACCGTAACACCAGGCGAGTGAACACTCATTTCACGCACTGTTTCATCCGCTTATACTAGGTCAGGACACCGTGTGGGTTTTGCTTTGTTGAGTACTATAGTCATGCAGAGGCATTAGCTTGCCTCCGATACATTAGCGGCACCAAGCTAGACGAGCGTATCATCCGGTGCGACCTTGACCTTGGCTACCGAGACGGTCGACAGTTTGGTCGAGGAAAGAGTGGGGGCCAGGTACGTTGAGTACCACCCTGATCTTGAATCATCTCAATGACACCCCTCCAGGTCAGAGACGAACACAGGCAAGACTACGACCCTGGCCGAGGTGGTTGGGGTGCCCAGGCGCAGCGCGCAGAAATTGAACGCAAAAGGGAGATGCAAGAACGCTACCATGACGCGCAAGATGTGCCTGGGTATGCCGCTGGCGGTGGTGGAGACTGGAAAGACCAGGCCCCAGAGGCTACCACTCTCAAGCGTGCCAGGTCTCCGGAGGATGAGGGAGACGGCGGGCGTGGAGTGCGTGTATTTCGATGCAACCTTCTCCAAATCTCATATTCACATCCCATTGTTCACAGGAACCACGTCCAAAGGTGGAGGAGCAAGAACACGATGCAAATCGTATGTGACATCCAGTCCGCCTCACCCTATAGTATCCCGCGTTCGACACGCTTGTTGCTCTGCATGTCATAGTCTCTACTGTCTCGAGAATTCCCCATTAATGAGCAATGTATACGTTACTTGACTTGGATAGCACCACGCAGGGGTGTTGCGCTATGCGATCACAGAAGCTCGGATGCTGTATTTATCCCCGTAAATATCTGGTCGCCACTTCCGCATATGCAGCGTACGGACAAGGCGGTAGGCCTCGGAGACGGAATCAAGCCGAATGAGGAACCTTGATGTGCTCGCATGTTGGCTGGAGATTGGTGAGTTAGAATGAGTACATAGGGACATGGTCTGCAAACTCGCCTGTCTGCCCATTCGGCCTTGATCACTACCGGTCGACCCTGCTCTGACCCAGCCAGCTTGAAGTCACGCAAATTGTCTGAAACTTGATGAGACCTCAATGTTGGTGGCAAACCGTAGAGGACGACGTTCTTCGCGCCTCCGGTCAGTCCAGCACCCGGACCGTCTCCTGTGACGATGCCTCTCTCGGCGGCTTCGTTAAGGCCCTTCTGTCCTCTTCGACGAGGATTCAGAGCATTAGGGCTCAAAATTTGCGCTTTAAGAGTTTTTCCGCCGAACACCGTTCGGTGCAACGCCTTCAGAGCTGCAGGCACAAACTCTGGTCGCGTGAAGGTCAGGGTAGCTGTTCCAGCAGGCAGGAACCGTTTGTAGTTGATGGCAACTAAAGCAGAAACATTGAAGGGTTTTCGTATAGTGCATTGGCGACGACGTACCCTGCGCAACATTCTCAACCTTCGTCTTCCCACATAATCTCAACAAGTCATTAGGTAGCGCGGTGCGAGGGAGTCCCGTCAGACCGATATGCACGCTGCCAGACGCGTGGTCTACGTCAGTAGAGGTTGAGTCCTGTTCACAAGAGGTCGGCGACATCACTCACCCTTGAAGCTCCTTGCTGCTGCCCGGGTGAACATAGAACGGGGTATGGAGATGGGGTAAGGTTACGTGCTGGTCAGTGACGGAACCAAGCGCTACGTGCCCATACGGCGCTCCGCATCTTCTTCCGTCCCGGACTCTACCAGACTCTACCCCATCACGCTGTTGTTCCTGCTTGTCCAATGTCTGCCTGCTTGTCTGCTGCTAGTTCTCAAGAGCTCTGATACGATGAATAGGCGACTCTGTGCTCAGTTGCAACCCTGGAATTGCTCGGAATGAGCCCGGGTCTGGTACTAAGTCCAAGGAGCGGGGAGACTCGGAATTCTAGGTGGTGCCATCGTCGTGCCCGGACCTAGCCTTTGAGCATCCGCAAGATTGACGGTACGTTAGATCGGAGAGCCTCTTGTGGACGGCAGGTGTTTACTCAAAAGGATGAATTTAGAATGCTGACAAGTCGGACCTGTTTGAACATTGCATCGGACCCGGAACTAACGGTCATGCACGTCATATCGCCTTCAGCTAAGCTAGTCAGTCGTCAGGTGTACAACGATTCCGATGCATTCGTGCGGCATTTGTCGGACAACTGTCAGCTTCTTCTCGTCGGACATAAAGGTATCGCTCAGTGTCGGCCTACGGCGGGACATGGTGATGTAAGACAATCGGCGAGATCTTGGCCACAGAACTTTCAGGAATTAACTTTAGAGCGCGTCCCGACCCACCTATATCGCAAAAGCCTCACTCATGACTCAGCTGGGTTCCGATTATTTACGACTTCGGGCGACAAGACTCACCTCTCGACGGTAATGGAACGGGCAATGGACTTGCTATAAAATATCGGGCAACTTGAACTGGTCCCTCAGCGACACTCCTCTGTTACTGTCTTACGAACGCTCTACTCTCCATTATTGACATGGGTAACGAGGCGCTTGACATCAACCCACCCAACGCGACTTACCATCTGTCCACCCATGGGTCGGACTGGTTGTGGGCAGCCTTCTCGCTGTTTGGCGTGTCCTTGCTCGCCGTCGTTCTCTGGACGTTCAGCGTACGTTACGATCCCACACATCCTTATCCAAATGCATCTGAATTGCTCCGTAGAGGCCGCGTGGAACTCGTCTGTTCCACCAGATCGCTGTTGTCGTCTTGACCACCGGCACATTGGCATACTTTTCGATGGCATCTGACCTTGGTGCCACGCCCGTCTCGGTTGAATTCAGAGGTGATGGTACTCGTCAGATCTGGGTATGCAACACGACTCGGCGAGTATGTACCACTATTTGACTGATTGTCCCCATCTCAGTTCGTGCGGTACATCAACTGGTTTATCAGCTTCCCGCTTCTGCTCCTCGAGCTCCTCCTCTCCACCGGCCTTCCCCTCTCTGACATCTTCACGACCCTGTTCATGTCAATCGTACTTGTTGTCACCGGTCTCGTCGCCGCTTTGGTGCCGAGCACGTACAAATGGGGCTATTATACGTTTGGCGTGGCCGCCCTCATTTACATCTGGTATGCATTACGACAACGTCATTCACATATGCAGCCATTGAGTTTACTCGCTGTAGGCACATCCTCCTTTGGCACGCCCCTCACACCACCTTCGCCGCCGGAGGTGTCCTTCGGAAAGGGTACCTTCTTGCCGCAGGATACCTGTCCTTCCTACTCCTCCTATACCCCATTGCTTGGGCGTGCTCGGAGGGTGGCAACGTCATCTCGGTGACCTCCGAGATGATTTGGTACGGTATTCTCGATGTCCTTACCGGGCCTGTCTTCCTGTTCTTCTTCCTCTGGGAATTGCGCGGCGTTGACTACGCGTCCTTCGGCTTGCATTCTGACAAGTATACGGACAAGTCGGCGTTTCACCCCACAGGAACCGTCCCCGTCACCTCGACCGGCCCCGCTGGGAATGTTTAAAAGTTTCCTCGACCTCTAGTCACGACCCTTTCGAGCATACACCCTTCGACTGCGATGACTCATTCAATGCCTTTGACGAATCCCTTCAGATGTTTTTGCCCCCTGTTGTATCGATGCTAATGTTGTAACATCACCCGTAATACTTTCTTGGCCCTTACCGTTTTCCCTGGCTGTTGTATCGTACTTGCATCCTCACAAACATGTCGTTTCAATGATAAGTACTACCTACTAATGCTCTCTAAGTTGGTGGTGTACGTGGATGATGATCAATGAGAAATGATATGAATTCAGATACTTCGTTGCGGTAGGCCAACTAATGGACATTGTAGTGCTGATCAACTCCGCGAGTGGTGTATTCAAGTTGAATCGCGCATCATGAGTTCTCTCTGTCACAGCCTTTCTTCTAGACCTGCCTTGCCGTGTTCCTCCTCACGCCATCCTGTGCAATTGCGACGTATTAACGATGACGATCAAGACGAGGGACGTCGAGCTGATTAATATTACCATATCGTGGGTCGCCGCGCTATGTAATCGGACTGTGAGTTTCGTCAGCTGGAGCGATGCGATCGTCTCGAGCTCTCATCTTCTGACGTTCACAATGTCCAGTCCCCTGCCTCTTTGGCCGCCAGAAGTCACTGATCAGCAGCGCGAAGCTCTGACGCTACAAGCAACGACGTACGCACTCTCGCATGGACTGATCTACCTACCTCCGCCGGCTGTCCAACCTCCCACCCCGACATCGGCTATCCATGCACCCCTCGCGCTCTTCCCATCTCCGTTCCCGCGTAAGGAGTTCGAGCGCGCGAAGAAGCTACAGCGATACTACAATGTGCTGTATGCGCGCGTCGCGTTGGACGAGGCGTTCCTCGACCGCGTGATGGGCGCGGAGCAAGGAGTTGGACGCGTTGATGAGTTCACTGGTCAGCTATGGAGAATCTGGAAGAAGTTACGCGATGGGGGCATAACTCAGGTCCGTCTCATCTGTACTATTGCGAACTTCGGTTGATCATGTACCTTAGACACGACACCTGGGGCTGTTCAGATCGGATTACCTCTTGCATGCGCCCTCGGAAGGACAGGTATCGCTGAAACAGGTTGAGTTCAACACAATATCATCATCCTTTGGCGCACTATCCCAGAATGTCGCGAAACTGCACAGGTAACCACCTTAACCGATGATGTCCCATATACAACACGACTGAAATGCCCTCAGACATCTGGCCGCGACGACTGAGTACTTCAACAGCTCCCCTCTCCTCAAACTACAGAACCTGCCAACGAATGAGACTATCGCTGGGCTCGCCGAGGGGCTTGCTGCTGCACACAGGGCCTATGATTCCCTCTCGTAAGGTTGATTGTGCCTCGTATCCTATCTTACATAGTGACTGTCGTTCAGTGCGTGGATACTCTTTGTGGTCCAGGACGGGGAACGCAACGTCTTTGATCAGCGATGGCTGGAGTATGAGCTGGTCGAAAAGTGTGTGAACGCCTCTTCTCGACTTCCGCGTGGCTAACATAGCACAGGTACTCTATTCGCGTCATTCGCCAGACGTTCGACCAACTGGCCACCTCAGCAGAAGTAGTACCCGCCTCTCGCATCCTCCGTGTCAAGTTGCCAGGCTTGCTACCCCGCGGGGCGGAATCTGTGGAGATTTCTACCATATACTTTCGCGCGGGGTACACACCCACCGACTATTCTACTCCTGCACACTATGCTACGCGGTATCTGCTCGAGAGCTCTGTGGCTATCAAGTGTCCGTCCGTACAGCTCCAGCTTGCCGGAGGCAAGAAGGTGCAGCAAGTCCTCACCCAACCTGGCGTCTTGGAACAATATATCCCCAACGAGCTTTCCGCTCAAGAAGTTCGAGCGAGCTGGATGGGGATGTGGGGTTTGGATCGAGACGGCGACGTAGGAGTGCGGAAGGCGCGTGCCGAGGCCCTCAACCTCGTATTGAAACCGCAGCGCGAGGGCGGTGGAAACAATGTCTACAAGGAAGACATCCCCGGATTCTTGGACACCCTGCCTGTGGAGGAACGCGAAGCTTGGATAGCTATGGAACTGATCCGTACGCCATCACAGATGGGGAATTATCTGGTACGCGCGGGGAGCGGGTCCGAAGGGGCCGTGAAAACGGGGGTGGTGAGCGAGTTGGGCATCTTTGGATGGGCACTGTTTGGAGGACCGGGGATGACCATCGAAGAGAAGGAAATTGGATGGCTCTTAAGGACGAAAGGAAAGGATAGCAATGAAGGTGGTGTCGCTGCAGGATTCTCTGTTCTAGACTCTTTAGTTTTAGTAGATTAAATTGAGCAAACGTGGAAGAAGTGTCATATGTATCACTGTCACTGGTCTTTGAATCGCGACCTAACAACTCCAGGAAATCAACACAAATGAAGTCTGCACTATCTCCTCAATTGCAACTTGAGAGGCCGTCTACAGCGTCAGTCACGTGACTCTTGGCCGCGCGCCACTGCTAACGCCGTGCACGGTGCACCTTTGCGCTGAACGCTGTTCAGTGCCCCCTTTCTTCTCACAGGCCTGGCTCGTCATTATGTCATCACGCTACGACTCTCGGCGGAAGGACAGAAGCTGGGAACGGGATAGGGACAGGGATAGACCGGGCCGCGGACCTCGCAGGAGTAGGTCTCGGAGTCCACCGCGGCGGGGTGAAAGGGATAGGCGTCCTCCAGGTATGCTTTTCAAGATTGTGCAGCCAGAAGCTCTGCTCAGACTGAATACTATGAACAAGACCGCAGGGATCCATACGGACGTGATAGAGACGATGATCGTCGGAGAGACGACCGACGGGATGACCGACGAAGGGATGACCGCGACCGGAAAGACCATGACCGTGACCGTGACGGAAGACGCGAGCCTCTGCCTCCCAGGGGCGACATTAACAGGGAACGGGACAGACATGACAGAGACAGGGACAGGGACGGTAGGCCTACAGAGCAAGTTTCCAAACCACCTCTGGGAGGTCAGCCAGACAGGCAACAGTCTTCAACAAGTGCGTCCTTGACTCGTTTCCACTGCATCCTTTCACCGCTTCCTCTTCACTGCGCTAGGCCTGCGATACCGGACAGGATGCGCTGATGCTGTACGCGATAGGCACTCGAGACCCAGAACCCTCAGCTTCCCGCTCCCGACAAGACTCCGAGGTGCCTATAGACGGCGCGGAGGAAGGGGAAGCTATGGACGCGACCAATGACGACGACGCCGCCATGATGGCCATGATGGGTATGACTGGGTTCGGCACCACAAAGGTCAGTCTCCAGACTAGGACAATCGACAATGGCGTAATGCTGTCGTAGGGGAAACACGTCGAGGGCAATCAAGAAGGTTCCGTGGACGTGAAGAAGATGCGAACGTGGCGACAATACATGAATCGGTATGTTGTTCCCTCATGATGGTCCCCGACAATCAATGCGCTAACGGAGATCGGCCGCTCTCTCTTTCCAGGCGTGGAGGATTCAACAGGTAAGCTGCCATCCGATACCGTGTCACGTACGTTTCTGACACATTTACGACAGGCCGCTGGACAAGATCAAGTGATCTTTGGCACGCGCTGCTGTGTCTCGTTCTATCTCCGTCTTCATCTTCTCGCAGTTGAGTTTGTTTTGTTCTCTGATGTATGCATGACTATCCTGAAGCAATCAGAATCGAGTCTTCTTGATATCAATTCCACTGAGCAGTGAAACAATGGTCTGCACGGCGCAGGTGCGTGAACCGCTCCTACATTTCAGGAGTTGTGTCACTACAGAAGACGTCCACGGTGGGCCACGGCCGCACGCCATTACATACGCCCGCGCAGTATTGCCTTATATGATGCAGTAGCAGTGAGGGAATGCACATCACGGTCCGATATATCATGACAATAGGGAGTACATACATGGAACTGTACAAACGAGACGTAGGATGGGAAAATGACATGATATAGTAGTAAGGAGTGGAAAAGGATGCAATGATGTGCTAAACCGACACTCTAGTTTCCTGCCTCGGCTCGACACTCAGAATCCGTGGACCTTGATCGTGTTCTTGGGAATACCCTCCTGAACGAGGAATTGCGATATCTTCAGCCGTTGATCACCCTGGAGTTGGATGACTTGTCCAGACTCCTCATCATCAACGAGGGTACCGTTGCAGGCAAATTCCTATATAATCACATATCAGTCAGCTGCGCGCCCCAACCATAACCACTCGAATATGCAACAGGGGGCCGACTGTGCCCACAACATACCTTCTTGAAAGCCTTCAGAAGCTTCTTGAGATCATACTCTGTCGGCGACCTTAGCACGGACGATCGCATAGCAATAAGACGGTAGCGACGAACCTTTGGGAAGGCCCTGCAGGGTAGTCAAGGTCTTACGACCGTTGCGTTGCTGAATACGGATATGGATGTAGTTCGACTGAGACCCGACGTCCTGGGTACTTCCAAGAGGGTCTCCCTCGTCTGCGAAGGGATCTGTATAGCACGGAGTGGGATGGTTAACAGCGTGATCGATAAGCACAGACGCCACTTGTGCAGAGGGCGGGCTGCTCACCGAAAGTGTTGAGGTTCTGCACGCTCATGCGACGAGTAGTGGAGATACAAAGAAGGGCGGACAGAAAAACTGAGTGGGGGTTGGAGTGGAGGCGGAGAGGATATTTGAGTCGCGCGCCTTGCAGCCGTTATATAGCGCTTGACGCGCGTTATGTAATCATAGACCGTTCTCAATCCCCGCGCCGTCGCCCGCCTCAGTTCTTACAGTGCCTCCTTCAAATTGCCTCCCTCGTCGGGCTTCTCGGTCCCAGTCATCCTCTACATAACAGTCACTTTTCCTTCTGTTGCGTCGAGGCGGGTCCGAAGAATTCTGTCAACGGCTTGAAACGGACGCGTTCTTGTTCCGAGGACCGACACTATGCCATCTCCGTCGTCTTCAACACAGCAGCCCTATGGCGTCAAACGCAAAAAGCCGCCAACATTTCAGCATCTTCCCGTCCAGCGCGGTATGTCTTATCTTGCAATACCAGTGATCCCAGTCATGAACAACACCCGTCTGAGAACTTTCATCGGCGGTGGGCGTAGCTAAGAAACTGAAGCAGTCATGGGTGGACGTTCAGAAAATCAAGAGCAAGTGGAAAACCCAGAAGCGCAAGGAAGGACTTCCTGCCTCACGAGTGCAGCTCATGCGCGAAGCCGAGGCTGACGAAGAGGCGACTCGCGAGTCAGGGAGTGAGGCGAAGGAGGAAAGTGGGGAAGAAAGCGAGGAAGAGAGCGGCAAGGAGGAAGAGCCGCTACGCGAGGCCGCCACCTCGAGTAAGGCGAGAGCGCAACCACAGAAGGCGGGCAGCCAGAAGAAGACAGATGAACAGCCCTCCCTGCGAGACCTTCAGCGGATGGCATACTCACGTTCTTCGTTGCACACATACAAGTCAAACTCCCTGCACCGTCGCAAAGATCAAATAGACTCGGGAGGAAGGGGTGGTCGACCGGGAGCCCGTGGTGGTCGTGGTGGGCAGAGAGGTCGCGAGCGAGGCAGAGGCCAACCTGACATGGGTCTGCGCATGAAGGCAATGTTGGAGAAAATCAAACAAGATTTCACCTGACGGCAATCCCGAATAAATTGTATCGCGTATTTTCCAATGTAAATGGTATGTTCGTACAAATATGTCAAACTGCCTTGTTCTCTTTCCCCTCGTCCTCGTCATGCGCCATCGGAACGTCCTCGCTAGATTCACTTTCGCCCTCTGAGGTCGCCTTGACAAACCGTTCTTCGAGTGTTCCATGGAGTGGTCTTGACTCCACTGTGGTTGTCGAGGAAATGGGCTCAATGTGGTCACTAAGATGGCCCGGGCTCGGGTCGTCTAGTTCGTCCACCAACCCCAATGACTTCACGCCAGCCCCCTCTTCGGCCGCAGTGATGCCACCGACTACGGTCGCAGGGAGCACAAGTGGACTTGGAGGGGGGCTGCGCGATTTTGAACGCCGAGCGTCTTCGTGGAGGAATGGGATCGGTGAGAACATGGGTGTGTTCGGGGCTGACACCGCGGATGTGCTGATGGAGGGGTGACCAACGGCGGAGTAAGTGCTGTCTGTCTCAGACAGCGGTGGGAAGGCATCCCACGTCGAGGTGACGAGCAAGGACTTCTCCACAGCCCTCAAGTACTTTCCTATGTACTTGTAGTGTTGGCGCGGATTGACACACAATTCGCAGACGCGCTGTATGGTGAATGGTGTGCTATTGGGACCTCAGCTGCATTCCCAAGCCGAAAGATATGCGCCTTACCTGTCGAAGTCATCAAGTTGCGCATATACGGAGGCTTTCATCTCATCAGCCTCTTTTTCTGACAAGTCTACCTTTGGCGGTGGCGGGTTTGGGTTACCCTGGACGTAGTCACGAGGGGGGAATGGAGGTAGCTTGAGCCCGCCGTTCTGAAGTTGCTGAGGGGCTGCAATCATGAGTGGTGGTCGGGTCTCCCATCTGGGGCCGTCAGCGAGAAAAGCGACGACGTTCTGAGGAAAGGTTAGCACCACGATACGGTAGGGTATGCCGCACGCACCTTCTCTAGCTTGTGCTTTATGATATTCCGCAGCAATGGCCATTCTGTGCTTCAGGTCATCGGTTGGACAACATACCCCGGGCTAAGGAGGCCATAGATAGACGTACCCAACTACATCCGTGGACGCGATCCTCTCTAGAATGTCACCGTACTCTGACGACTCGATCAGATGTCATTGCAGACTCAAGAGGAGATACGCAGCCTAGCTACCTTCTTTCCACTCGAACGGAGGGTCTTCTGAGGCCATAGTATAGACCGTCAAGTGATCGTGGTGCGAACTCAAGCAACGCGCCCCAAGCGCGTCTTCACGCGGAGACGCGTGCTGCGTCAGGGTATGCGCATTGCGCGCGGGCCGATATCTGATCTGCTCAATTTAAGACAGTGACGTTCGCCTCAAACCCAGACGGCCACTTGGCCTCCGTTTCACACTGGTTTCACAAGTCACGTTTGGCTTGCTTTCGTTTCCAACCTCCAAGGCTCCAAAGCGGTTCAATACGCATGGAATGTCGCAAACAGCCTTGCGCCAAGAAAACGCTCTCGTGCTGCGCTCGAACGCTTCTGACTTCATATAACATGCGCAGAAGCACTCTTCCAAGACCGACCCCACCTCTCGGCTTACGCGCCGGTTCACTTGTCCGTCTGGGCGTGTAAGCGATGATGATGCACAAGGCGGTGAGTTTGCCACGCCCCGATCGAAGACGCCGATAAACGATTTGTGCGGGAGCAACGGTAAATCCAGGCCTCCACTATATACTCCACCTGCCCCTGCCATCGCAAGGCCATCTCCCTTCCCAACCACCCCATGACTACGCCCTTATAAACGCGCCAAATACGACTGTTCATGTCCTACCAACGTCTCCCGGACCCAGAAGAACATCCTCTCCGCCAGTTACCCACACGATCACAGACAGTTCTCACGACACCTTCCGTTTATTCTACCACCACCGACCCTGGAGAGTATCGCCAACCTGATCAACGTCGCTCAATTGAACCACGAAACAGGATGGTCAATTTTAGGAAGGGATTTGGAACAAGACGTACGAGTGTGCGGGCTGTTCTGTCGTATGCACCAGACTGGTGAGTGATTGTGTGGCGCTAATCGAATTCTGGGTCGCGTGCCAACGTATACCTGTAGGGTATTATGCATCGCTCTTGCGTGAGTAGTCTCGAACACTTCCGCTCAGTCGCAAATCTGGAGCGTATTCCTTAGCGCCGCGTTCTATGTACTGGACGAAATACCCGGGTTCAAGCGGGAGTTCTCGCTTCAAGACACTTCGTATGTCCTTCCCACCAATACTTTCTGAATCAAGGAGTCTAACCTCAGTCTCCAGTATACGGCACAAGTGAGTTGAGCACTATCCCTATCTTATGACTGGGCTGAGGCCCTTCCACCTTCTAAGATTTGCCGTCCATGAACGTGTACCCGTATGTACTCTTCGTTCGAGTGGGTCGTGTGACATGCTGATAAGCCGTAGAATTGGGCTCTGTATATAATCTTTGCTGCCGCACCGCTTGTCCTTGCGCCGATCGTCAACTTGTTGACCGTGCGTTCGTGGTGGGACTTCCACAGCAGCTGGCTAGGCTGTAAGGCTGATCGTCCCTTCATGCCGAGTGACACACTGACAGCCGGGTAGGGCTTCTCTCGGCGACGATCACTGGGGCTATCACACAGTTCAGTAAAGTTACCGTGGGACGTCCCAGACCTGGTAAGACGCTGTAATCAGCCCCTAATATACATACTGAACCATGTATAGATCTGATTGACCGCTGCCAACCCGCGCCAGGGTCAGTCGACCCGCCTCTGGGCCTATCTACGTGGGCTATATGTACACAAACCAACGTGCACATCCTGAGAGATGGTTTCCGGAGCTTCCCCAGTGGACATTCGAGCTGTAAGCTGACTCGTCCCGATCACAAATCAACTACTATTAATATCCTTTCTAGTATCGTTTGCCGGACTCGGGTTTCTCTCGTTCTACCTGGCAGGCAAATTACACCTCTTCGATGAGAAGGGCCATACTGTATGATCCCGAATTGCGGGTTCAGCTGCTCACGCTCACACTATCGTTTCGCAATCCAGGTGAAAGCTTGGATTTCTCTGGCTCCTCTCGCAGGCGCGGCACTGGTGGCCATCTCGCGCACCATGGACTACCGTCATCACTGGCAAGACGTTCTCACCGGCTCGTTGCTTGGCCTCGTCGTCTCCTACTTCGCTTACCGCCAGTACTACCCGCCGTTAACGTCGGACATCTCCCACCAGCCGTATCCTCCTCGTTTCAAGCGTGGAGGGCATGAACCAGATACTGAACTTCCAATGCACAACCGCACCCCTTCTACAGCACCAGTACTCGCGGATAACTCTCTTGATAACGAAGGTGTTCGCTCGCGCCAATACACCTCGCGTTATTCGGATGGACCCATGGATGAGGAGATGGCAGTTGAGCCGACGCTCCATGCTGCATCATCCTCACATACCGATCTTCCCAAGGAGACATGATGTGGCGGATGTATTGCTGATCCTACTTCTCCGCCTTCACCTCGCGCCCAGATAGCTCAGAACGAATACATACCACATACTAAACGCACTGATGTACTGATGGGGAAATTCATGTCGACTATCCGCATATAAGACCGATTCTGCGATCTTCTCAGGGGGTCATGCTTGTTGGATAACTCCAACTTCGACGCCTCAAAGATGCCCTCGCACTCGACGGAGATATTTTTACAGGACAGCCGCGCAGCCGAATGATATGCAACGAGAAGATGATAGAGCGACAGTACAGTGTACAACAGCGACTCCGAGGCGTGGACGTTGATTACTTTTGGTAGGACCATACGTTCCGCAGGACTGCGCTCATGACATGAGCATAGAGATAAGAAGCGCTATGGAATGGCAGTACTCACGGCCGGCCTTCGTTGCTAGACGGTTCAAGGAGTCGTCGCTCTCGCCCATAGCGCGGACCGCACCGCTGAGCGCGAAGGTAGTGGAGGTGGCGAGTGCACGGCCGTCAGCGTCGACGTCGACCACGCTGATCTGGACGGAGGCGTGGTCCTTAGAGGTAATGAGGCGGTCTTTTGTCGTGTGTGTCAGCCTTCACAAAACGTTGTCCTAGATGTACGGGGATGCTCACTAGTCGCCGCGCACTTGCGGGGGACGTAGAGGTCAACGAGGATACCCTAGATTCCCCAAAATTGCTCAGAATTGTTGCGCGAGAACAGATCCAGACCTCTAGACATACCTGATCGTTCTCCATGGCTAGATAATGGACTTTTTCGTGCGCGGGTCGGCGTCAGCGTCGTTAGCAGTGAGCGGGAAAAGTAAAGTTAGGAACTATACAGTTGCAGATCTGTGTTTACATCTGCTTGGCTACCTCCTCATTTGGACAGTGGTCTGGCCGAAGCACGTGATGTTATGACGCGTCGGGTAACGCGTCAAGCGCCCGCGGCGCAGCGGCCGCTGTATTTCACGTTTATATACCTCGACTCTCATGTCGCTCTGATGGGCGGATCCCCACAACCATCAGGCTTCGACGGTACACTCTCAACGATCTCAGTACGTTGCCCTGAGTAAAGCCCAGGCAAAATCTTACCGGAACTTGTGCAGGTCGACTCGATGGTCGAGATTAAACACTCTGCGCCTACTTCTCAAGAGATCCTTGCGACTTCCGGAAGTTCGGCGGGTAGCTTGGAAGACAGCAAGTACAGATTGATATACAGCAAGTCGAAGGTCTATGTCAACCCCACTGCATATGCTCGCGACAATATCCCAGGCTTCGTTGCTCTCGTGAAGAAGGTGCGTGTACTTAACGTTTGCCGTCCCCGCGCAGCGCCACTGTGGGCTTGCAATGACTCCGGCTCCGGCACAGGAATCGGCGCAGCCTGTCTATCTGCTTGCGTGGATCCCAGAGACGCTTCTAGACGAAAAAGGTCCGAGCGAATGGGACAAATTCATGAAGATAGAAGAACATGCCGTGATGGATGATGAGGAAGAAGGTCAGTGCCACGATCATTTCTACGCCGTACATGCTAACCAGTTGATTGTAGATGCCGTTCTCATAGACCTGCCAACCCAACGGCCAGAGTCATATGCTTTCTCTGTTCCGCTGACGTCAATATATTCCTTGATTGTGAATTCACCGTCTCTATCCTCTTGGTGTGAGTGTACCCGTTCAATCTCGCCCCAATCGTGGTTCACAGTATATATCCTCATAGATGGTTCTATTGCTATCAACCTTATCAGTGGCTCTACTTTGCCTACTCTCCACTTCCACGATGACGAGTCGCGGTCGTTCACCATGCCGACTAAGTCTCCTATTGAGCCTCGTCCTATGTCCTACCCGCCTCCTCCCTCCGAGTACGCGCCGAAGAGCAGCACATGGGGAGGTGAAGACCTTCTCGCAAAGTTGCGGTCGTATTGTCATCTGCTACGGTCATCTCTCCAGTCCAACCTTTACCTGGTTGATCCCTCTAGAGAGGACATGGAAACACATTCAACACTTCTTTTCGCAGACGACGCTGTCGACGACATCTTGGCTCAGTCTTCGTATGCGAACTCGCATTCTCCTATTCCTGCTCATCGACGCCCCAGACCGTTGTCTACTGTCGGGCCCAGTAACTCGTATTCTGAACGCTCCTCGATTCTCCACAAGTCCCTGTCTCCGGTATCATCGCCGGCGTCCTCGTCTTCTCAGACACGTATGGCTCTCCTCCAGTCATTCTCGCACATTACGAGACATGCTACCCACGCTGCGCAACAAATTCTCTCTCATCCTCTAGCCAGACCGATAGTACCCCACCTTCCCGATCCCGTGAGGAGCCTCGTCAATGCGAATGGAGACCTGGAATGGGGTAGCTGGGTCGAAAAGGGTGGTGTTGGCGAGTTTGAGAGTGCACGCGTATACTTGGCACGGTGGGCTCGGATCGTCGCTGAGGAGGGTGAACGAGCCCGCCTACGTGAGGCGCAAGCGCTGCCCGCTTCCTCGTCGGACCTTGCAGAGGAGGACTCGTCCCTGGGTGTCTTCGAACTCCTGCAGTCGACAGCTAATCTTCCACGTCCAACGTCATCGAGAAAACCGAAGCACCCAGTGAACGAAAAAATGTGGCGGAGCTGGTTCAACGCGGATGGAAGTACGAGAATCAGGAAGGAAGAGATGAAGCGTGAGATCTTCCAGAGAGGAGTTGACCCTGCGATTCGGAGGGAGGCTTGGCCGTTCTTGTTGGGTGTGTATGACTGGAATAGTGATGCAGCACAACGGACAAAAGAATGGGCAGCCAAGAGGTAGGTTGACTGACAATCTCGCGTCTAGCTCTGCTAAACCTGTTATACTTCAGGGAACAGTATCGTGATCTCAAGGACGAATGGTGGGGAGTCCCCGAAGTCTTTGAACGTCAAGATGTCATTGAGGTATATAATATCATCAAGTATAGCACGATCATTAGCTGACCATATGACGTAGGAGCGACATCGTATCGATGTCGACTGTCGACGGACAGATAGGACCCAGCCGTTGTTTGCGCAGACAACGCCAGTGGGCGAGGATACCGAGAACGAGAAGGGGATGCACATGCGTTATTCGACCATTTCGCCGCAGCTGGGTGATATCGGCGCACAGGCACCCACCAACGAGCATATAGAACGCTTGGCTAGCATCCTGCTCACGTACAACTTCTATGAGAAAGAGCTTGGTAGGCGATGTTAAGATTCACCCGGCGAAAGATGCTAAGCGTGATTTCATAGGTTATGTTCAAGGCATGTCGGATCTCTGCGCTCCGGTGTACGTCGTCATGGGCGGCGAGGAAGAAATGGTGTTCTGGTGTTTTGCGCGAATCATGGACCGCATGGTTCGTCGCACAACTATTCGTCTATGATGTTTAGCTAACTTCACTTCATATATGACAGAAGCAGAACTTCCTTCGTGACCAGAGTGGCATGAAGAAGCAGCTTTCCACCCTCCAGCAATTGATCTCCGTGATGGATCCTGAGCTGTATCGACACCTTGGTGCGTAATCATGCGTGATATCGTGCACATCGCGGCTGACGTCGACTACAGAGAAAACTGACGGTCTCAACCTGTTCTTCTGTTTCCGGTCAGTGCTGACTTGCTTGTTGAAATCGAGGCCCGCCGCTAATGTTACGTCCTAGTTGGATTCTCATCTGTTTTAAACGCGAGTTTCCATTCGAGGATGTCCTTCGCCTGTGGGAAGTGTTATGGACAGATTATTACAGCACTCAGTTCGTCCTTTTGGTTGCCTTGGCCGTACTTGAATCACATCGGGATGTGATTCTGAGATACCTTGTCGAGGTGCGCCACATACGCTCCACTCGCTTCCATGTTCAATGTCACTGATGACTTCCAATTTCTCCTGCATTTAGTTTGACGAGGTATTGAAGGTATGATGCATACTCTGTCTCAGCGATGGATTCGATTCTGACCTCCTGAAACAGTATTGCAATGAGTTGAGCATGAGTATCGAATTGGACAGCACATTGGCGCAGGCCGAGGTCCTTTTTCTTTCATTCTCTCAGCTCATTGCCGATGTCGACCGGCGAGAAGCTGAAGAAGCATCGTCGCACAATGCGAACCTCCGGCAACGGCGTACTGGTAGCACGGGCACCGCCGTCGCTGACGCACAAGCGAAACCTACGCACCCTAAACGGGCAATGATCAGCGAGGAACTGAGAGAGTTGTTGAAGGCGGGGCAGTAAACTCTTGTGTATCATATCACTTTGGACGCATTCACTTGTTATATTAGGTGTATTATATACGAGCATATACTGATAGACATCGCTCTGACTCTGCTCTCAATACGCACATCCCGTTTCTTTTCCTGCACCACGATCTGGACCTACTTGTCACATGTCACCGAAGGCGATCCCCACGTTTGGTATGAACTCATTTACTGACAGACATGACGTAGTGCTCGTCGAACATATCACCCTTCACACCATGGTCCATAATATCAGGACCCGCCAGGATCCCGAGGATGACCTCCACCTATCTTCTTAAACGATGTCGTCTATTCCTTCTACGGGCGACCGCACCGTTCTCGCGGCCTCTGTGAAGCAGCTTCTATCTACAGGCCCTACTGCAGAGCTGCATCTCGGAGGTGTCGAAGAGTACACAGAAGAACGTCGTCACCATACTGAGATTCTTGGGTGGCACAAACTCACGGAAGAAGCGAAAGCGAAGGCTCCCATCGGTGATGTCGAGTTTACCGCGGTCAGGACTAAGCACGGGACCATCTACGTGCGGGTGTTCTACCCTAAGAGCGGCGAGGACAAGAAGGCGAAGGGTGAAGCCGGTGCCCTGGTCTACATGCATGGCGGTACGTGTCGAGGTATATATACCGCGGCGCATTACTGACTCACGTCCTCAGGCGGATATACTGTCGGTGAGTGCACAATGAGCTGTCCGTCTGGCACCAATGGGCTACATGCGCTCCCAGGATGTATCGATGACTTCGAGCACGGACTCAGGGTACTAGCTGAGGCATCAGGATGTCAGGTGTATGGTGTCGAATATCACCTGGCACCTGAACATCGGTACCCTACACAGTTGGATGAATATTCTGCTATTGTCGACTGGGTGCAAGGCCCGGAGGGAAAGAAGCGCGGCGTGCACCCTGACAGGGTGGCAGGGGGCGGAGATAGCGCTGGAGGTAATATGACTGCCGCAATAGCTCTACGACGCCGCGATGAGGGGCTGAAGAACATCAGTAAGCGTCTCGTTTTTAAATACATCTACTGTGAATTGGACCGAATTTCAGGCGCACAACTTCTCGTGTATCCCGAGGCTCGCCTTCCATTCGACACCAAAGCTTGCCAGGAGAACAACACCGGTCTCTACCTGGAGGCGAACGGTATCTTTTCCTTCGCGGACCACTACCTGCCCCGTGGTGTGCCACCTGCTACACCCTATGTGTATGTGTATCGTCCTCGGTTAGCTCGAGCGAAGCATTAGTAGTTGACACCATGCACAGCTCTCCCGGCATGCAGCCTGTCAACAGCCTAACCAGTCTTCCACCGGCTCTAGTGTTCACCGCAGGGTTCGATCCGTTGCGCGATGTCGGTGTCGAGTACGCGGCCAAGCTCCAGCAAGCGGGGAACGATGTCCAGTGGACACACCACCCGGACCTCACTCACGGTTTCCTACAATTTGGACCTTGGAGCGATGATTGTCTCAAGGCGACGAAGGACATGGGTCAAGCCCTCGGGAAGGCAATGTACATTTCATCGACGTAAACCACTTTCATCCAGCTTCTCCTTCAGTCAACGATGGTTCGAGTGTAACATATTCCAGTAATACTATGCCCTGCACTACTATGAGATACGGTTTGCGAGCAACTACCACGCTTTCCAGAGGACTAGTTGCGATTCTCTTGCGGATATTTCACTACACTGTACCCTTGTCCGTTACTCATGCCGAATTGTCGAATCTGAACTTCCTGTTGGGGACTAAAAAGCGTCACCTGAGCGATTCGAACACTCGCGGGCAAAGCCCAACCGCTAACAGCTACGAATAGCAGGCGATCCCGTTAACCACTCCGGCAAAGTGACCTACTAAATGCGTGTCAAGTAGCATATTATTCTGCGTTCCCTCCGCCCCTCATTGAATATATTGAAGTACAAATCATGAATGTTGCTGCGCTTCTCTCCCATCGTCTCACTGTGTCTCCGTTTGGGGCGCAGCCTCTCCCAGAAACTGACTCATGTATGCAACGAGCTTGTCCACTTCCTGTTCCGTGATAGCATTGTACAGTGACACGCGAATCCCTAGGACAGTAGTTAGTAAGAAGAGAGAAGTCACACGAGGCAAATAACCAACCTCCGACAGACCTAAGAGACATGAACATAAGCATTGGAATTCGAGAGTTTGAAATGCAACTGACCTATGACCCTTGAGACCCTTCATGCCATCCTTCTCAGCACCCTCCAGGAACTTTTTCTCTGCGCTCTCACCCAGAACCTCGAACACGACGTTCATCCAACTCTCCGAGCCCTGCTGCACCTTACGCCGGAACACGCCCTTTTGCTCGCCCTCATGTATGGCCGCGTACAGCTTCTTCGCTTTGCGCTTGTTGAGCTCCTCATAGTACGGCAAGCCGCCGTTCTCCTTCATCCGCCTGACGACGAGCCCAGCCACATAGATCGGGAGCACCGAGGGTGTGTTGTACAGGCTACCCGAGTCTGCGAGCGTCTTGTAGGAGAGGATGAGCGGGACGGGCGTCGCACCGAGCTTCGCGGCCGCGTCCACATCGACGATGCAGTCCTGGCGGACGATCAACACCGTGAGCCCCGCCGGGCCGATGTTCTTCTGCGCGCCGGCGTAGATGACGGCGTGGTCTGCGAGGCGGGGGATGGGCCGGCACATGAACGAGGACGAGTAGTCGGCGACGAGGGGCACGAGCGCGTCGTCCTTGCGGAGGAGGTGGAACGGGAACGCGGCGGGGCTCTGCGCGTCGTGCGCGAACTCGACGCCGTCCACGGTCTCGTTCTCGCAGTAGTAGATGAGCGCGGGGTCGGCCGCGAACGCGAACTCGGCGTGCGGCGGGATGTTGTCGAACGACTTGCCGTCCTTGCTGTACACGCGCGCGTCGACGACCGTGCGCACCGTCGCTGTAGTCCCCGCGGCCGTGAGCCGGCGGGCCTCCTCTGCGGCCTTCTTGCTCCACGAGCCCGTCACGACGTAGTCCAGGACGGTCTCCTCCGGGGTGGCAGTCGGGTGCAGGAGGCGGTGGCGGGCGAGGAGGTTGAGGACGACGGCGGAGAACTGGCTGGTGCCGCCGCCCTGGGTGAAGAGGATGCGATGGGTGGAGGGCACATCGAGCTGCGTGCGGATGTCATGCTCGAACTCATCGAGAAACGCTTGAAACTCCTTTGAGCGGTGGGAGATCTCGGCGATTCCGATGCCAGTTCCACTGAAGTTGATTAGACCTTTCTGTGTCTCCTCGAGAACGGAGAGTGGGAGGGCAGACGGCCCCGCGCCGAAGTTGATTACCCGGGCGTGATCTGAGCTCATCGTCGTGGATTTCGGCGGGAAATACGGGTGGATGAGAGTTCGTGGCCGAGAAGGAGAGCCCTGAGAGAGCCAAAGGAGAATTTATCGTCTGAGTACGGACGTGAGTCATGGTTCCGGTCTGTCCAGACGTGGGACGATTGGCTGCAAACTATCGCCACCGTTGCAACGCAAGTTTGTACTACACATTCTCACTGCTTTCACACTACATAAGTGCCACCTTCGAGCACAGCGTGCGATTGGTATGGTCGTACGTATTGTTGGGACAGTCATCCGGGTACATGAAAATACATCGTTTAGTAACACACATTAGCACGTACGACTCGTAAGCAGCAGAAACAATAACAGCAAGGACACTACAGCGAAAACAGTAACTGAGGCGCGTAACGATTACGAGAGCGTGAGGGAATGGGTGACGAGGCAAGTGGGGAAAGCGTAAGCGACATCACAGAGAGTTCGTGTGCGAAACAGGAAACAAATAAACAGTAGATGGGACGCTCTCCGAACAACAGATCAGAATAGCGATAGATACGACGCCACAACGGCAGCGGTAGAAAGCATGATTAAACGATAAAAGAAGCAGTAGTCATGTCCATCAGTAATGTAGCAGAGGGACATCAGCATGGAGGCGCTTGAGATCGTGCAGATGGAAGATGGACTAGTTCGGGATGGAAGGGGGTATGGTGGTACGAGATGGAGAGGGTGAGAGATTCGTGGCGTCGTGGCCATATCGTGATATGCGGGTCGATTGCCAGGCTCTTGGGGCCAATAAACAGATGTGCGGTCAGGAGAATACGTTACTGAATGCGAGATACTGCGATAATGGCAGGAATGCGAGAAGATGCAGGCAACGAATTGAGCAAGGGTAGTAATTCCGGTGCTGGAGATCAACTTCAAGGTGAGGCGTCCACATCCATCGGCCGCGGCTCCCCGATATCCAATGGAATAATCGGATGAAGGCCGTGGAAATTGACCCTCGATGGCTCAAATCTGTCCTTTGGTAGTGGTGTCCGGGTCACTGTCTCTGCAAACAACGCCCGTCGGACGAAGGGGAATGCAACAATGGATGATGAGTCCATGTCGTGCTCGCTCGTGGGCTGGGCCAGGGGGTCCAATCGCAGAGATGTCTTGCGACGGCGCACAGGACCAGGGCCAGCGGAGATCTCTTCATCTATCGCGGTGTCGAGGAGAGAGAGATCGGCGATGTCCCAGGGATTTGTCTGGTCCGGCTCTATCGACAAGGCAGAAATCCAGGGTAGATCATCGAGGGATGTGAGGGGTCTGGAGATGGTATTGATACAGCAGTCGGTTCGCGCACAGGAGCGATGGCGAGAGCGCTTTAAGTTACGGACGACGACTCTGCGCCTCTTGGTAGGGCTACATGAGGGCTTGGATAACTGCGGCGGGGTTAAGATCGGAGGATCGGAGCGCACATGTAGTCGGCTCACTTTATGGAGACCCGTGTCGTCTGGGAGACGGTATGGAGAGAGAAGCCTTGGAGGAGAACTGATGGGTAGTCGCGGTGCGCACTGGTAGGGGATGAGGGGGGAAGGAAGAGGGAGATGGGCAGTGGGTACTCACGTAGAAGGTGTCGTCAGCGACAGCCGACGGTAAGGACTGTGTCCGCGGGGCGCGTCGAGCGGTGAAGATAGGAGGAGCAAGGCGGGGCTGGGGGGCTGAGATGTCGACCATCGTTGAATGCTGTGTGCGGGCGATGGAGGATGGCAAAGAGATGGTTGTGGGCGAGCGGGGGATGTTTGGGCGGCGAATAATGATACACAAACAGCGGGTGAGGTCTTTAAAGGGAGGGCTGGGAAGGTAAAGGATGGGACATGACGCGGCGGATTCCAAGTGGGAAGAACAATGGGGAAGGAAGAGAGAGCGAGGCGGGGGACGGTGGCGAGTACGCGTATTTGGGTCATTAGCTCAGACCACTCCATATCGAGCACGCACCGAGTCACTGGCACCGTCCTCCCAAATCTGCGCCATCCGCCCGTCCTCTGTCACGCCCGGCTCAGACGCTCCGAGTATACGAGGGCTCCACCTCCAGATGCCAGATGCCGCAAACCTCTCCCAACCGCCGCACGTTTAAAACGTTTGTCGCGCCACACGGCAACCACACGACTCAGACTGGAGTGCAGCCTCTCGCTCCCTCGCAAGCCCGTCGTCTCGTCGCGTCTGTCACGCACGCGTTCCCAGATTCAGCCACGCCCGCGTCGTCGGCGTCTCCCTCTCGCCGCGGTGACGACCAGATGCACAGCGTCCGCCGCGTGCTCTAACACAACAAATACACCCAGACACTGTCTTCTCATGATCCTCATGAAACAACAGACGCGTCCATTGTCCCTCGTCACAGGCAACCTTACACACAAAAGAAGCCCGACACACGCCTTCGCTTCTCCCATGCGAGGACACTCAGATCAGATGCAGATATCCCCCGCTCCGATACGAAGGGCAACTCTCCTGAGTCCTGACCATCTCAGCCCTTGTCACTTCTTTGCCACAATCACCATCGATTCTCTGCAGCCAAGCGCCGCGACTTTAGATGGCAGATGCCCAGCAGGTTACTCATGTCTCGTCCACGATCGCACCATCCACATATGGCGTGCGGTACCCAATGTCACCATAAGTGTCTCTGCCCCAGATGTCGGCAATAGTGATTACTGCCCCGGCCGACCGTCATCGAGGTACCGCGCGTCAACGGCACGATCACCGGTCTTCCGGGAGCGCCTTCCTCGGGGTCTGTAGGAATGTGCGGAAAACCTAGCAAGGCCAAGATGCGGCAGAGGGTGCCTACCAGGCTAACAGTAGATGAGATTGAAGCGCGACTCACCCTTTGCTCAGCCTGAGGATCCCAGTCCCAGAGCTTCTCTATTCTCCTTTACGCGAGCCGTTCTCATCATCGGTTCCCACCTACTTGAGCTGGTCCATTTGCCTACACATATGATCGCGCCGCAATGGGTCCGCAGCAGAACTGCCCTGCCTTGAAAAGAAAGCTTCAGTGCTGGCTCGAAGCTTAACCATAACCACATACCATATGTGACTTAACTGCATGCAGCTGGCTGGGGCGGTTCGCCATCCTTCGCTGACGATTGCTAGGCGCCTCTTCGGCGTCTTCGGCGTCCCACCAAGACGTTTCCGGGCGCGACGAGGACGTCAGCGACAGACTCCGGAGTTGAATCGGAACGTTGACGACCTGGCTGGCCATCCAGTGTCTTGCCATATGTGTATCCGGATGCTGCCACGCCAATTTGCACTGAGGGCTGTGCGCGGTGAGTGACACTCATACTTTCCCTCTCTCTGGCTCCTCTACACCCTCCCATTTGCGGAGAATCGTGAGCTGACATCGGCGGTCGTCAGCAGCGTTCCGCCACTCTCTCACCGGCGTCCCCGTATCAGTATCATCATGCCGTCGTGGCGTTGCGCAGCGCATCTATTCCCGCCGTCCCCATTCGTCGACACCTTCCTCAATTCCGAATCTGGGTGCCTCAAATCTCGAGGCCCTCGACCAATGGATCGCCTTCGAGAAGCGACTCGACTTCACCGATTCATTGCGCCCAGAGCACCTTGCCGACCTCTACATAACCCTTCCCACGCGCGATGGGTCCAAACAGCAGCCTTATGACCCCCCGCAGGCTGGCGCACCACTAGGCTACGGACACCATCTAATCTTTTTCCACCCCCGAAACCCTGAGACGGCGCTGCGCTCGGATGGAACGGACGTCAACTTTTGCCCCCCCGAACCATTTACTCGCCGTATGTGGGCGGGAGGGCGCATGGTATGGAAGCGGCCGCTGTACGTCGGCGACATGGCAGCGGCCGTCTCGACCATACACGCAGTGGAGAAGAAGGGGTTCGAAACAGGGACCCCGATGGTGTTCGTGAAGCAAAAGATCGAGTATTCTGCCGCCGGTATCAAGGAAGTGTGCATCGAAGAGGAGCGCTCGCACGTTTACCTGGCGACGGCGGGTAATAGAAGGGGTGTGAAGACAGGTGAGGCCGGTTCCAAGGGCTCGAAGAGCGTGCGTGCGACTGAGTTTCATCAATGCAGTGAAGGACCTGCCACGGCCGGACTTCACGTTCGAGTATTTCCCTACCGCGACGACGCTATTCCGCTTCTCGGCACTGACCTTCAATGGACACTACATTCACCTTGACAAGGAGTACGCACAGAAATCCGAAGGATACCCTGGTACGTTTGCGAGCATCCAGGCCGAGTGTTGATAGACTCACGTCGATGGCCATCGGTTATCACAGAGCGACTGGTGCATGGTCCACTCACCGCGCTGATGTTGCTGGATACCACGGCGCTCTACTTCCCGGGATCGCGATTCAAAAGCTTCGAGTATCGAGCTATCAACCCTATTGTGGTCAACCGACCAGTCAGAATATGCGGGGCGCAAGAGGATAAGGAGACGATACGCGTATGGGCGGAGGAGACGGAGAGCAAAGTGGTAGGTATGACGGGAAAGATCCTGTTGGCACATGCATGATGAGCATTTGCTTGTATATGTAGCTTTGAGCGGACAATGGACGAACTATGCTATTCAACCAGCTTTGGCGTGCTCAGCTCCTGAGGCAATGGCATGAAGTGCGCACAGCCAGCTGAACGGGACAAAGCAAGCAAAATCCACGCTCCGACAAACGCGCAATGGGCGCCTACGCGCTACGCGGGTGTGGCTGTCAACAAACGCGTCTGCACGTGACCTTGTTGACCGCTATAAAGTACTCGACGCGAGTCGTTGTCGACAAGAAGCCTCTTCCTTCGTCCCACCACCACCCCACCACTCCTCACCACATATCAAAGGTTGGTTGAAGATCAGTTATAATTGAATGTTAACCGTGTGTTGACTATGCGTTGTAGTTCATCAGAAATGGCCCCCAAGGTGCGACTTTGGTTCTGCAGCCACAGTCTGTCTTGAGTACTCAAGACGCGTATTACAGCCCGCATCCTCTGCATCCAAGGCCCCCGTCTCGACGACGGCCTCTAAGGCACCCGTGAAGGCTGAGTCTAAGGCTAAGAAGACTGCCGCATCCAAGTCCGCCGCGACAGGCGCTGACGGCGAGAAGAAGAAGCGCAGAAAGGCTCGTAAGGAGACTTGGAGCACCTACGTGTACAAGGGTACGTGGTTCATGCGATATTTGTGCGCGGGCGCCATCGCTCATGGAGCTGCGGTTGGTGGGTCGTAGTGCTCAAGCAGGTGCACCCTGACACGGGTATCTCCAACAAAGCGATGGCCATTCTCAACTCCTTCGTCAATGATATCTTTGAGCGCATCGCGACCGAAGCTTCTAGTGAGTACCTTGCCCTAGGCCATTGATAACGCGCACTCAACGTGCTTTCAGAGCTCTCGTCGTACTCGAAGAAGTCAACCATCTCCTCTCGGGAGATTCAGACCGCAGTTCGTCTCATCCTCCCCGGTGAGCTGGCGAAGCACGCCATCTCGGAGGGTACGAAGTCCGTCACGAAGTTCTCTTCAAGCCAGAAGTAGACGCATGACATCCATGGGATTGTGCGATCTGTTACATATTCTACGCTTGTATTACATAGTCATCTTGTCTTCTAATATGTTCCATGTTGTCGAGGGAATATATGGCTTGGGTCCATGAATAGAGTGTGATAGGGACAGTATACACAGTCGCAACGTGATAGCATGATAGCATTGTACAAAGTTCAGAAGCCTGCTTGAATGTGAGGGGAGAGATGAGTTACCGGAGCCTGAAGCACACGCACCGTATTTGTTGCCCGCCTCTTTGCGATTCCGTCTCCCCTGCGCGATCTGCTCCTCCAACTGTTCCCTGTTCGAATATGCCTCCGTGAGCAGTGTCGCCAATTGATGGCGTGAGCGAGCTCTTCCGCCCAAAGCAGCACCCTGTTCGACGTTAACATCAGCTGGCAAACCAACCGAGCACGGATACGCACTTTGATGTTCATCTTCGGGGCAGGAGGAACCGCGCCAGCCGCCGTGGTAAGAGCCTTCCTCTCCTCCAGTTCTTGTATCTCCTTCTTCGCCTTCTCCATCTCCTTCAGCGCGTTCACCTCCGACGCCTGCTCCTCTGCGCCCTCGAACCCCTTAACCGTGCCCTTCTCCAGCGCCCTAACGTGCGCATCGTATTCCTTCTTCCACTTGACGTAGAATTTCTTGTAGTACGCGGGGTCGTAGGCGGCCCACTGACCTGAGGGGAGGAGGTAGTACCCAGGATATGGGTCTTCTGGTGTCGGTTCTGGAGGGACGAAGTCGTCCACTTTGGGTGCGGCAGTGTATGCTGGCAATCCAAGTGCGGTAGAAACTGGTGGGGCGGACGATACTGATGAGAGCTTGGGGGTGCTTGATGCAGATGAGGAGGAAGAGGAACCTGATAGGGACATGAATGCATGCATAGACAGGGCGAAAGTGGCGCGACGTACCCAACGAGAAGAAGTCCACGGCTGGAGAAGACGAGGCAGTTGGACGGGATAATGGCGCCAAGTGCTTCTCCTCGACCGAGACGTTTGCTTTGCCTCGCGCCACGGAAGTGGGCATGAACGGTAATGATGGTTTCTTCTCCACAGCCTCCAGAATCGCCGAATGCGCATCGTCAAGTGTGTCCGTCGGGACCTCTGCATCGCGGTCATCCTCCACGTCTTCCACAGTGGTCGTCCTAGCTGGCCGGCTGGGCGCAGTCTTAAACACGAGACCAGGTCCGCGTCCTCCTCCGAGTATCCGCTCCGGAGCTGCCGCAACCGGAGCAGCGTTCTTCGGGGCGGGGAGCATAGATAGCAGTGCGGACGCACCCGCTCCAGACTCCAAGCGAGGCTTCTTCGCAGCGGGTCGCTCGTCATCTGAAGCATCCTCGGCGGGCTGTTTGGGAAGACTAGGCAGACCAATCGCAATTTTCTTTGGAGCCTTCTTGCTCTTTGGAGCAGGCAGAGAGAGACCAGAGGGTGACTTGGAGGTAGAGGCTCCGGCATTAGAAGGCGGTGGCAGAGAAAATGTCGATTTCTTTGCAGATACAGGTAGTTTCGAGGTTAGAGTAGAGCTCTGAGATTTCGAAGGGGCTTGTTGTGACACCTCAGTATCGCTGCCATTGTCGCTGTCGCTACCGTAGCCTTCAACACCGAGCATGAGTGTAAGTGGTAGGAGTGGTTCGGGAGTTGCCGATACAGGCTCAGGACGCGTTGTTCGTGACGCGCTTCGCACTGGACTCGCTCTTGTCTTCTGCTCACTCTCCTCCTCGCTGGTGGCGCGTCCTGAACGGCAAATATGGCGACCTTT
Organism: Fomes fomentarius; assembly: GCA_022606135.1. Taxonomy (NCBI): domain Eukaryota; kingdom Fungi; phylum Basidiomycota; class Agaricomycetes; order Polyporales; family Polyporaceae; genus Fomes; species Fomes fomentarius. Next base: position 2,493,733 of record JABYQN010000001.1, read on the forward strand.
TCTCCAGCACCGCGGCGCACGGCGCGCTACTCGTCGATCGGGATGTCCCCTTCGCCGCCCAGGCACGGCCCAAGCAGGCGTACGCGACTCGGGAGCACCCAGCCACAATCGCGCTTTTCTACACCTCCGGGCCGAGGGAACTTACCTCCCGTTCGCGACGATGACTCCTTCGTGTCAGGCTTCGGGATGGACGTGGACGAGGACTCGTCGGAGGTCGGGGTGAAGTCAGCGGCGGTCTTCTCGAAGTCGAAAGAGATGACGGTGACATTCTATGCCCAACTACCTCTGGAGGTGCGGCAGGCACTTCGGAATGCGGGTGCGTCGAGTCTGATTATTTATGACGATTACCCTCACGTTCTGTGCAGACTTTTACAGGGAGGGTTATACTGGGGACGTGGACCCAGTGACTGGTTTCGCAGTGGTTGCGTCCCTGGACACATGTTTTGTCTGGAAATACAGTCAAGTACGTTGTAAACTACGCACAACATTTTGACATGGACTCTGAAACTCCTCGTGCCTCAGGCATTGACGGGCACACCAACATGCTATATATTTGAATGCCCCCACGAGCCTTATCCTCCGCCTATGACAACGCCGTTCCATGCGCTTGTTCCGTTTGGATCGCAGCGCGAACCAGGGCTCATCGTCAGCTCGAACATTGGACAAATACGGTTCTGGGATAGCATAGGCATGGGTCTCGCAGGAGGAGACAACTTCTCTTTCTCCCTTCTGAACTTGGAGTCCGGCGAAAATGTCACCAGTCTAACTCGGGCAGATGTAAGGTCTATTGTGGTTTTCATCTGTGTCGCCTCCCGCGCTGAAATACACCGACACACTTCTTTGGTAGCCGCAAACCTTCATCGTCTCGACGTCGGTGGGACGGTTGTTCAGACTATCTCTGACTTCATCAGGAGGGAAGTACCATCTATCACACCATGTCTTCAGCAGACCGTCCTCGTCGTTGTCCTTGACGCGACTTCTTCCTGGTTTCTGGTCGGTCCAAGAACTGCAACCTCAGCGCGGCAACATCAACGCCGTAGCGGTGGGCTCAATACCTAGGGACGCAACAGGTCGGGTCGTTTGGGCACTGGTGGACACGAGGTTGCAGCAATGGAATATGTCCACGGAGGGCTGGGAGGAATTGCTGCTGGAAGAGGACATTGGAGAACAGACTCGTGCTGCTGTGACGGAGCATTTCCCCAATGCGCCCAAAGAGGACGTAGAGCTTGACCTAGAACTCGTGGACCTCAAATTGCAAGGGTAAGCCGTGGGTGGAGTTTACCGCCGGCAACTCCGTTGACACACATTTCACCTCCATAGATCGAGCGACATGGTGTTGCTGGTCTCGTTTGCTGGGCAAGAGGAAATTACACAATTGGAAGTCACAACCCATCCTCGTCGTGTCTATGCCATTGTGTCTTTGCGACACTTACCTGGAGCATTCCAAATTCTCAAGGTCCGAGCAGTACCGTATCAGAGTGTGAGTGTTTTCTGCACATTCTGTGATCTGGTCTCACTGGTGATACCTCCAGACCTCTAGTTCAGGCGCTCCCATGCATCCCCGGTTGCAAATAATCGTCCCCGAGCAACTGGTTGGGATACAATTTGGAGATGCTGTGACGATATGTGCTCAAGGTTAGTTGGCGTCGACACCATCGGTTGGCATTGTGACTCACGAAAGCATGGCAGAGAACGAGTACATGGACCGGCTTGAGTTGAAGTCGACCACCGACCGCACCCTGGGCGTTGGTGTGATTGAGAGCGAAGGTTCCCTGCTGGTTCTGACTGCCGCGACCATGATGAAAACCACAGTGGATTTAGACGAGGTGTCCCAGTTCCATCCAGAGTAAGTGCATATAGAGGTATCTCGCGATTCACTTGCTCATGGTCTTTTAGAATGGGCCGTGCCAACCTTATCAAGTCAACCATGACCAAGGCCATCCTATATGGTTCATTACCCGAGGTAAATGGTTGCAATGCACTATAAGTCAAGCTCAATCTCACGGGCGGACGGACAGAACCCTCTGCACTTCAGTTTCCCACCAGAAATCGATGAAGAAGCACTCATGTCCGGTGCAGAACAACTCAGCGAAGCCGTTCTTGAGTCGGGTGAGGTGAAATGTGAATCGAGTATCCGAACAATGTCTGAGCGATCATTCTACCGCAGACAGTGAAGTAGTCAAGGCGCACCACGACCTGCATGCACAGATGTCTGGCCGGAAAGACCGCCTCAGTTTTCTCATCAAGTTCATCAACGATAACTCCGTCTTGACCAAGGTATGAATCTTGATCAAGCTCGTGAAGAAAGAACGCGCAGCTGACGTGGTTGCCTTTTAGATGTCCCAGAGGAGTCGTCAAAAGTTGGCAATTGACGCAGAGAAACTCTACGCGGCTCACCAACTCTGGATCCGTCACAATGAGCTACTTCAGTCCGTTTCTCAATTGCTGGTGCCCATCCGTCGTGCTCATTTGGAATCTACAGTGCTGGACAAAATCAGCGTACTCTGCAGCGAGCTGTCCATCACTACATGAACGCCATTGGTGAAGGACACCACGAAGATGGCATCAGGGCGTTCCTCAGACTACGAGTGGGAGACCTAGGCGGTCTTTTCCCTCATGTCGCGGAGCTTGTCCATGTATCTGCGGCGGATATGTCTGGGAGATCTACGGAAGTGATCCCTCAAGCTAATCAGACCGTCCTGGTAAGTACATTGCGCGATTTGTGGACGAGATCTCACTACTGCAACCACACTTATAGACGATCCTTCAAAGCGCTTTCAATTACCGCGAGTACAATCTTGGCGTCTACGGAATCAGTCTGCCGATGATCAATCCCTGGACGAGCCGAATGGACGTCATTGACATCGTGAATGAACTATTCAACCTCACCACCGCGCTCGTAGAAGCACCTTCTGGTGACTCGGAGAATGCGAGCGTCAAGAAGTTACCCAAGTCCCAGCTTCCCGAACTTGCCTCATGCCTCTTCAAGTGCATACAAGAGCGATTAGACTGGCTTGGAAGGTATGAAGTTTCTTCCCATCGTCAACGTCATTTCTCTGACGCAACCACAGTCCTAGTGCCACCGGGGAGACTGGTGCCGAAAGGGACCGATCGGAACTTGACCAACGATTCATCCAACTTCGCCCTCAGGTCTTGGAGACACTCCGTAAGTGATAGCTAGTTTGTGAATATCTGGGTACGACACACTGAACACACTTTCCTATAGGGAAGAATGACTTTGCCGAGCAGGCGTTCAGACTTGCTGAAGATTACCATGACTTCCGAAGTTTGGCGGCTCTATGCCATAAAGGCAAGGTCTATCCCCACAGGACAACCCGAACGCAGCGCGTATCGAAGCGTATATCGAGAAGTTTAAGGAAGCATTTACGACTGAGTTGTTCCAATGGTATATCGAACATGGCGAGCTTCGGACGTTGTTCGCGCAAGATCATGTCGAATACCTCGACTTGTTCTTCGCCGAGCACAATCATCCTGGTATCTCGTGGATCCACCAACTCGGGCGAGGTCAATATGCGCTTGCTTCCCAAGCGTTGCGGACAGAAGCGGAGCAGGCACCCGAACTCGAGTCCAAACATGTGGGTACATCTACTTATATGTATCAGGAGGAGCTTGACTGAACTCTACCTATAGCTCATGCTCAGCATTGGCAAGTTGTCACACCTTGCGCAATTGCACGAAGGCGAGACTACAGTCAGTCAGGATATACTGGATGGTATGTCCCTCTACCTACGTGATTCTGGAGCCTTGAGCAAAACTCATCCCCTCATCCGCCCAGCCTTCCATGACGGTCTGGACTTCGTCAGCGTCCATGAGACATTGATTGAAGACCTCAAGTCTGCACTTGCGTCTGTACGCGCGCGGCAATCTCTCGAGATGCAGGTCGAGACGATAGCGCAGCAGAAGGCTGCCAATCTGAGTGCCAACCGCAAGGCGTTTTACAATGTGAGTGGAGCTCTGAGACTACATGCGACCCTCCTCACAAAGGGTCACTAGGTCTTCAAGTTCCTTGTTCGCCAGCTGCTGCAGGGCAAAGCACTGTCTGTCGAAGACATGGCAGATGTGCTGAGTCTGAAGGACAACTACGGACGCGTAGAGGATTACACGACTGCCTTACAGTTGCTTGCTCGCGCAGAGGTATGTCAGCCCAGACCATCCCTCGTGCAGCGTTAACTCACAATGCTTTCGCAGAACATTCCGAGTACACGGAGATTGAACGCGTTCAGGACCGTCTGGAGACGAATCTTCATCCACGACGAGTAAGTGTCGGTTGCATCCATGGCTAGACCATCATCCACTCATAACCTCTCCACAGTTGGAACTCGATCCGCCTGACCACAGGCGTCTCAGACGAAGAGCTGAACGAACGACTCCGGAGTACGGCCTTGTACGCTGCGTTGCAGGCGGTTGCGCACAAAAGGCATTGTCCAGAAGGCTACAAGCTCACACCCGCGGAGGCTCTGGACATTCCTTCGGAGGACGAGACTGCGCTCCGCTGGCCAGGCATGTCACCTGACGAGATCGTCGCGGTCGACCACGACCATGAGCGGGACAGGATGCTGCTACATGACCTCAATCTGGACGGTATATATGAGAGCATGGAGCAGCTTGTAGATCATGATGTAGCCCAGTTATAGCCGTGGAGTAGTTGTAGTACGCGGACATCCTTGCGAACGCTTGCTTGGGACCCAAAATGTAGATGTTGTCTGTATCATCGCGTTCACATTCTGTACCTTTGGCACCATACGTTCCTGTCGATCGCGCATGACGACAACTGACCCGTTCTCTGGCTTAACCCGCTGCCATCAGCGAGGAAATTATGCGTACGACCCAGAGCAGTATTATTGACCATCTGGCGTTCGCCCGAACGGATGCATGATACGGGACACGACCTTCTCGTAGCCTACGCGGGCACCCAACGAGATTTGCGCCCAGTTCCGTCTTCGCCACTCCTTGTCGTACTCGTCCAATCTCGTGTGCTCCTGTGCGGCCCAACGGGTGTAGAAGTCTGACAGCGCGGCCTCGCGCTGCTCAACGGATGTTCCCTCGGGCAGGCTCTGCAAGACAGCATCCTTCGCGGCATAGAAGCGGGTGTTGCTCTAAGTGACAGAGGTGTCAGGCGTTGGATACCAACCATAGACGTTTGGCGTTGGGCAGCGAAGCAGGGAGGGGAGAGGAATGCTCTTGTCAAGGAGGACGGGAGAACGGGAAGAGAATGCATACCTCTTTCCAGAACTTGTGGTTGAACTCGTCAATTTCCTGCCTCTGCATCTTCCATTGGTACTCTCGGGTGTCGCCCGTGAATTCCTTGAGCGAGTAGGGATGCCGGACTGGCGGCGGTGGGGGAGGGGGCGCGTCGTCGTAGATGACGGGTCGCATGTGAGAGACTGGGTCTGGTGGACCCACCAAGTGGTTGCGGGTTGATGATGCATGGAATGTTCGGACATGATGTGGACGGAGGCAATAACTAGAGGCTTCCAGGAGCCTGAACATGGTGGTCCTTGAGAGAGATACGGAACGCCCGTCGCGTATGTGAGGAGGACCAGGCGCGCACTCGGAGAGGAAGTAAAGGAGGGCGGTTATAATAACGACGAGCTTGGGTAGATTATAGATAGCGATGTAGTACGGCGTTTCTATCTATATGTCCAGTCCATCCCAGCCAGGGGCAGCAACTAGTGCTTCTTCCCCGATGTCTTTTCCTGCACGTCCTGTGCCTTCTTCTCCGTCTTGTGCGCCCATTCAGACACGGGCGCGAAGAGGCTTGCAGCAATCCACGAGCCAGCGAACACGCCAAAGAGGACCCAAAGCCCCTTCTTCTCGTCCCCGTCGAGTGTCCTAGAGTAGCTTTTGCCTTGCTGCGCCGCGAACGTCTGTGTCTGTGCTGCTACGTCATACTGCGCATCACCAGACCCCCGCAGCTGGAAGGTCGTAGGGATGCCTACATCGTCTGCCATGTCGGCGAGGAGCTTGCCAACGTCCGACGTGGGTGTCTTGCGCGTGTACAGAGGGGTGGAAGACGCAGAGGATGAGGACGTGTCTGAGGAGTAGAGGTTGTGTGAAGGACCACCGCCATGGTGAGTTGCGGCGCCAGCAACCACTACTACTTTAGGCTCAAGAGAGGCATTTTGGGGAGCAGGCGCGGACTCGTGTTTGAGTTTGGAGGACTCCCACAGGTCGGGAACGAACGGCTAGTGTATGCTGCCTGGTAAGAGGACACGACAGAAACAGGCGAGAGTGGTAGTGGTACGTACAATCGCGACAGGAACCTCAGGTGCAGGCACGTCGGTGTTAGGAATTTTGAAGGCCAAGTTGTACTTTGGGTGCGTAGTCTCCGCGGTGGAAGGGATGCCAGGAACTTCCGTAGCAGTCCCCGTACTGGTGGAGGCGCGGCGAACTTGGGACGCAGGTGCCGGCTCCGTAGCAAATGTCTTTCCCTTGTCGTCCTGCTGCAGACGCGTGACCAGCGTCGCTTTGCTGCCCGAGCTGTATCGAGGTGAGGCGAACGCGTGCATTTGAGTGACGGACGCGACGTACGAAGACAGCCCACGTCTCTTGGCCTCCTTCTTCAGCTCGCTGACAGTTTCACTCTCCCATGCTTTTGTGAGAAGGACAGTTGAAACAAAGGACCTCCTCTGAGGTGCGAGGGCGTGGCGGATAGGGACGCGGAGGGCAGCGCGGTGCATGGCGGACAGACGGAGAGAATGAGAAACGAAATCGGATCAGGCAGCATTTCGGACGTAGCGCTCTCCACGCGCCCGAGGCCCTGTATGAGATCACCGCGCCGCTACATAAAGCCGACCAACACCGAACGACCACTCGTGGCCAGACGAAGATGCACATAAAACTATACGGCACGGTCAGGCGAATATTGTCACAAGTACATGATGTGCTGACTTTCACGCTCCAGCTTCAGGAAGTCACCAACAACGGGCCTGCATGTATCGCTCGCGCTCCTTCCAAAAGGGCGTGTGGCTCGAGTTTTCGAATGTGACCCATTTCGTCTTGCGGATGAGTTCGAAGAACGGCACGACTACAAAATCCTGCGAGATGTCCTTCCGTCCGTTGATGACGAGTGTTAGAACGCACACGAGATGCAGACGGTCGATGATCGACCAGTCCTTCACAACCCCGAAGCGATTCGTGAGGAAGATTGATCAACTTCGAAGAGAGCGCAAGCAAAACTGACGGCGCACTCGCCACCGCAGCGTCGCCGTTCTTGCCGAAGACTTGGTCCAAAGAGTAGATAAACTCTTTCGGCATCGGCTTGACCGAGCAGCCATGACCATGGAACCCCCTCAGCGCGGCCTGGAACGCCTTTGGGTCCTTCATGTCATACCACCCATTAACCCTTTCTGGATCTCCTTGGGAACGACTGCACCAACTGTGCGTTCGACTTGTCCCACAGGCTCGATGCTCCCAGCTTATTGGTGAGGATGAGCTTCTGTAAGCCTGGGGGCTGCCTGCGGACCTCGAACTCGGACACGAGGATGCCACCCCACGAGTGGTAGACGAGGCTGAAATTGTCCTGCAACCCGAGATGGCTGAGCAGATTCTCGAGTTCGTCGATGAATAAGTCGATCGTCCAGAAGGTCGTGGGCTTCTCTCTGAGGTGGGTAGAACGTGCGTTTCCGATCTGGTCGTAGAAAACGACCGGGATAGATGCGTCTGCGAGGTCGAAGCTGGGTGAGAGGGCGTCGTGAGAGAGGCCAGGCCCGCCGTGTACGGCAACGAGGGGTGTGTGGGTTCGATTGGCGAGATCGCCGAATACCTAGTAGTAGGTTTGGTACGTTTCTTCTTGGTAGGTAAAGGGAATGGTCCCTTCTATCACAGGAGCCTCGATGAATGTAGCCATTCTCTTGCCGACGACTGCCAGCAGAAGGGCAGGGCGTTAGCTCGACTAGATCCTATTATGACTAAATAACAAGCAACTCACAAAGAACCTGGAGGGGCGGACAGCTCGAGACGCAAACCGGAATTTCCACCCATTTATATAGGGAGAATATACACCACCCTTGAAAGACCCATATGGTCCTTCGCATCAGGCGACAGACAGGCTTAGTGTGCATCTGTGACCATCTGCTATCCTACCTCCATAAGTACAACCGTCCGAGCCTATGTCCACGCCGATACATGCTGTGCAAAAACTTGAAGTCAGTAGCTGCTGCGTGGAGGAGATGATTGTTCTTGTTTTATTTTTGTCTTTTATATTTGGGGAGGGGGGTGTGGACTAGGTGCTGGAAGTCAAAGCTTGGACAGATTGGGATGCCAACCGCAAGATTGTGTTGCCAGTGTAGCAGTTGTCTTCTATACTAGTCAGCCTCTGCACAGGCAGGCGTTCAGTACGATGATATCCTGATATAGTAGCGCCATCGTAACGCCCACCCAATTGTGTCCAGCGTAAACCTGAGTGCGCATTCTTCCCGTCTCCGAAATATGTTTTTGAGAGGGTTACAGTACTTCACAGACTCATAGAGAGGCGAAGTCCGGCACATCCGGGGCGAGAGCCGATCTAAGCGATGCTAAGCGACCCCGGGAAAGCCGCGGCGTCGAGCATACGGTTGAGCTCGACGTCGACGACGGCGCCGAGAAAGAGCGCAGACGATGCTGGGTCAAGGGCTGAAGTGGAGAAGAGCCACCGCTGGGACTATCCATCACCATCGGTGACACTTATCTTGAGCGATCTGTCCTCTAAAGGCCGTCTTATTCTGCTTTCAATCTTTGTTGCCTCGTGTTCCCGACGCCTCGTGCCTCTTCATTCCGTCTCTCTGACTCCCTCTAGTTTATATTAACTCCTCCGCCCGTCATCTCCGTCTCCCATTACTCACCTCTACTCACCCTTCTTCCCTCCCTCCCCTCCATACGATGCTGCTCTCCCCAGCGTGAGTGTTTCGCAATATCGTGTTCGCAGGCGAGATCTCACTGACCCAGGTACGATAGCGCTTCGAATGCGAGCCTCCCCTCCTCGCAGGGCTTCTGGGGCAGGTTCAAGACCCCCAAAACACCGAAGGAGCCCGACCTTCGCGAACAGCAGGCACACCTTGCTCTATCAAGACAGAGGCTCCTTACCCTCGCTTTTGACGACATGGAGACAGTACGGATGGTGCGTAGCCAGCCGTCGTGCCAATCAGCTACGCCACTCACGTGTGAATTGCATCTGTAGCTTCCGAATTCCTTCGTGGTGCGTATCTGGGTATTCCCGTCTTCGTCTCTCTCGTTAATGAAGGATGTAGGAATTGGATGCGGTCGCGCGAGATTGGGTCAAGCCCCCTCCAGACGTCCAATTCGGTCTACGGGTTCCAATCGAGTATGCGTCCTTCCAAGCAGCAGTGAGTAACTTAATCATATAATGTTCGTCGAGATCTCACCCATTTCACTCTCATAGCGGTTGATCGCGGGTCCCTATATATATGTGCGCTCTCTCTTCCGTATTCGCCTACCCATATATCGTCATGCTCATTATAGTGCATAGCTCACGAGCGAAGACTCGTACCAAATCGCGATCATGGGAGTGCAAGGGTTACGAGTTGAGATCGTGTGTGATGCTCCTCCCCCAGCAGATGAACCTCCGTAAGTGCTAGTATCTTATCACGTTGGATTGAAACTCACCGCGTCTTCCTATATAGTCCGCTACCGTGAGTCTGCTCTACCTCATGAACTAATCAGTAGAGCCGGCGCTGACTCTGTGACAGACCACCGCCTGTGTTGGAGATGCCTGGAACGTTCAGCCTAGAACTGTCGCCTGGGCAAACAGTGGCACTGGATACCACGATCACTTCTGACGAGCTGGATATGGCACGTATGGAAGACGGAACCACTGTTGATGGTTCCTTCTGGGGAAAGCTCGATATTGTGCACGACGGGGACGTGCACAAGCTCGAGTTCTCCGGGACGCGCATCCAGAACACCGAAAACGTCTCAACAGACCTCATCGTCGATTCACGCGTGATCAACAAACTGGCAGTTGCTGCGAAGCCTGCTACAGCGAAGTGTCACTTGGGCATCCTCGCACCTGCGCAGCAGTATGCGGATGTCATACTCTCTTTTTCACCATTGTGGAAGTTAGGCGTAAGCTGGCCACCTGCTGAGCCTGTTGCCGATAGCCCGAACAAGGTCAAGTGGTTCTTGCGTGTGCATCCCGGTGGTGCTGTTGAGCACTTCGAGACGGAGATGACAGCGACGTCGCTGTATTACGAAGCAATGTATGCGATGCTTTTGTCACCCCCGGATTCTTGTACTGACGGTGTATAATCCTAGCCCGGAACCAGGGATGCTCGATCCTCAAGAGTTCATTGCGCCTCGGAACGGGTTCGCAATGTCTTTCCGGGACTTCGTCCCGCATCTCATGCGCGTACTTGATCAACTGGGAATGTCGCTCTTTGCCCGGACATCCTTCATCAAGTACGCCTTCCCCCCTTGTTGGCATGCTTCTTTCTGACTGTTTCGTAGCAACAATATGGCCGCCTTCTCTGCGCACCGCAACATCGCCTACCGATTCATGTCTCCCAGCAAGATCGCTGCCGCCATCGACATTTCGGTCACGGTTGAGAATTGCGTCTTCACGCGGCTGTTCCTCATGTTCCGCGGCGTCACCGACGACGAGCTCGGTATCTTCTCGGGAGCTGGTGAAAAGGAAGCGAACGCGATGAACTGGCGTGAGGTTGTTGGTTGGTCCGAGTTGAGCAAGGACACCAGCCACTTCCGCGTCCTCGAGACCTCTATACTTGAGGTGACGTAGGGCTTTGGGTCGCACCCGGTGTGAACTCTCGCTGGCCCTTGCTCTTTTCTACACTGCTACACTGTCATCTCTTCCGCTACTTACGCGATATCCTCACTCTTCCCCTTCCATGTTGATACCTCCCCGTCGCAATGCTTCCATCTTTCCCTCGTAGTGCTACGTTTCGAATTCCCTCTGGCTCCTGTGTTGCTACGTTCACGGTCTCGTCGCTGTAGTCTTATAGCTCACTTAGTGTTGTATTCTGCGCGCAGGTGCGCCGGTCCGCCACAATCACTCTTCCCCCCCTACTACCGCTAATTCTACCCGCACCGCTTCCCCTCTCGGACAGTCTCTACCCTGCTTGCTGTCTTCGCTGTCGTTGTATTTCATGAACGTGACCATGCATATGTAGCCGTGACACATCTCCTGATATCATGTCTTATACGTTCTGCCTTCATGTCCCTGTACTGAGTACATAATAAATTGGATATCTTTCGAGCACGAAATGGAATGTCTGGAAAAAGGCGACAATCTGGGGTGCGATCGCATAGGGATAGCGGGGGAGGTGCGGCGGTGCAAGCTTGGGCCCGGCCGCAAGGGTGTGATCACTGTCATGGAATCGAATCGCGTCGACAATCGGCAACTGCTTCTAGCACTCTTACCCTCACCTTCGCCAGCCCCCGCACCTCCCTCCTGTCCCTCGCCCGTCTACACGTCTGACCAACTCAGATACTATAACATGAACGCTGCAGGCCCTTCCGAACCAGAATTACTCCATCCACATGCGTATGTCGCTGCTCCCCCGCATTGATCTGCGCGTCAGACGCGCTTGCGGACGTGTTGTTCAAGTTTTGTCCTGACCATGCGTATGCAGGAGAGTCCCATCGGGGGCTCGCACAACGCGAGATCGTCCTCTCGTCTCTCGCAGCGGAGCCACCGGAGCCAACAGGGAGAGGAAGACGACTTTGATGACGAGGACGAGTTTGACTACCAGCATGAGCGCCTGCCGTCCCAGCCCGCACAGTTGGATTTCCAGCTGCCGCATTCCGAGCTCGACCTCACGATGACATTCAACTCTATCCTGAAGGACGTTGTGGAAAAGGAGGAAAAGGAAGAGTGCGTCCTTCTTCGTTTGTCCCCGTCGATGAGCCGTTGCACCTCTATGCGCTCAGTCCTCGCAGCGCGTCGTTAATTGCATCCATATGGGCGCTTATACAAGTCGTGGATGAGGGTTATGCTGACTGGCGGTTTCTTAAACGCAATCACAGGACGGACCGCGTGCAGAAGAGACAAAGCAACGTAATGAAGCTCGCTGAGCAGAACGAGAAGCTGAAGGAGGAGCTGCGTGCGATGACAGAGCGGCTGGAGGCGGCAGAGCGCAAGCAGAGGGACCTCGAGGCGCGAGCGCAGCAGCGGCGGTCTGGGGAGAGTACACACTGAACTCAGGATGCGCACGACATAGACACTGGATGGCCCGGTGACGACGACGACGACGCTCGACTACGGATTGCATACGACGCAGTATTTCTTGGAAGTAATGTTCTTACGACAGCGAACCCGCGCGCGGGCGGATTGAGAAAATGTGTATTTGTACCAATCGCTGGCTCAGGTGAGACGGTCGAATCGGAAGCTGATCCGGAGGTGGGGAGTGTAAGCACTGCGCTTCACCGGCTGGGCGAGAAAATCGATGGGGATAAGAGTGTGTCGAGGAGCAGCTGCTCTCCAATGATGGCTCTCTTCGGTCGAGAACCTGCCATACGCTCCACGTCCCCCTTTATATAGTGACGCGCTCAATGACCTCTTCCCTCGCGCGTATATCTCCCCCATCTTATCGTCCCAGCCCCAGCCCTCCTTCGTCCCATCCACCATGTCGCGCCGTACATCTGAGCTCACCAGCCCGACCTCCTTCCGCCGCCCGTCCGTGCTCGACTCGCCCACCTCCATCTCGAGGCGGCAGTCGGGCGCGTCCTCGCGCCGGCCCTCGATTGACCCCTCGAGGCTCGTGCCCATGGACAAGTGAGTACGCGACGCGCGTGTCCATCCTAGCCGTCTCTGATCTGTATCCGCGCCAGGGTCTCGCATATCGGAGGCACGGACGACTTCAATGTGGTCTTCATCGGCGCGGGCAACATCATGTTCGGTGCGTCCTCCAGACCCTCCAGAGCCCCTCGTGCTCTCGCGTACGGGAATTTGAACGCCTATATGCATCTTTGTAGGTTCGGACGAGGGCCCGTGGAACCACTCCTTCCGCTTCGAACAGTGCGTCTTCCTTCTCTATTGTTCGAACTCCTCTCACATGCCGACCTCGCCTGCAGCAAGCTCGGTCCCCGTTTGAAGGTGGTCGCGCTGATTGATCCCGCTATCGAGCGTGCGACCGCCGTGCTTCAGAAGAAATGCGAGACGTTCGTGCGCTCCGCGTACGAGAACACACGCGTGTTCAAGACGCTTGAGGACTTTGTGCGCAACATGTCCAGAAAGGACTCGCCGCGTGCGGTCATCGTCGGCTCGCCGCCCATGTTCCGCGGCACGCTGCAGCCTGGTCGCGACATCGAACAACAGATCATGAAGTACTTCCCCGGCGTCGCGATGTTCATCGAGAAGCCATCCGCGACCGGCCCTTCGAGCGAAGTTCCGGAAGCGTTCGCGGTCGCAAAACAAATCAACCAGAGCGGGACGATCTGCTCGGTCGGATACATGCTGCGCTACCTCAAGGCGGTGCAGATGATGAAGCAGATCATCAACGAAAACAACCTGACGGTCATGGCCACGATTGCGCGGTACGCATGTGCCTATGAGGCCATTGCGAAGCCCGACTGGTGGGACAAGTCGAAGAGCGCCGGCCCAATCATTGAGCAGGGCACGCACTTCTGCGACCTGTCGCGCTACTTCGGCGGTGACGTCGATATGTCGACTGTGAGCGCACACTCGCTCGAGTGGGACGAGAATGCCGGCCACTTGTCGAAGATGAGGGTTGACGAGACTGCGATCCCACCGGAAAACAGGGTTCCGCGTGTTACTGCTGCTACGTGGTGCGTACGACCAGTCGATGATCTGTTCAAAGGAATCCTCGTGCTGATTGCAGCGTGCTTATTATAGGAAATACGACAGCGGCGCAGTGGGTAGCTTCACCCACTTGGTCGCCCTCCAAGGCCACGACTACAGCTGCGAGCTCGAGGTGTATGCCGACGGCTACCAACTCAAGTGAGTACATCCTTGATGTTCATATTTGGAAAATGCTGACCGCTCCCCACATGCAGGCTCGTCAACCCCTACGTACAGCCCGTATTGTACATTCGCCGGCCTGGCAGCGATAGCGAGGAGACGCACCGATTCCCTGACGACGATCCCTTCTTCTCTGAGGTAAATAGTGTCTAATCACGCGTCACAGGACCTAAACTCAGTACTAATATGCACGTTCGCGTCTAGATTTCCGTCCTTATCGACAACATTGAGGATATCGAGGAGGATCCCGAGACGGCGCAGATCCTCAGCACGTTCGAAGGTTCGTTCCTCCCCTTGAGTTCTCCCGCATCATACTAAGCGATTCGCCGTTCAGATGCGTGCAAGACGTACGAGTTGACTTGGGCGATCCGTCTCGCGGCGGAGCGTAACAACCAGTTGAAGAAGGAAGCTGCTCAGGCGCCTGCACCCACTGCAGCTTAGAAACAGTTCATGGGACATGGACGTTCCCTGGCAGAAAGACCAACTGTACAATTGTGATAGATTGCATAGACTGTACGAAGAAAAGCGGATGCGGGTGCTACCAGTTTACATTGTGGACAGTGCGGGAGACAGATCAAATCAATGTCGACAAAGGATCGAGGACACAGCAAAAATCCCAAGAAAACTATTCAGAGAGAGAATTGTGACAATTGGCAGCTAAGCTGCAGGGTCGGCTACAGGGTCGGCAGCAGGTAGACCAGTGTCCAGTCTCTTAAGAGGGCGAGCATTCTCGTCGTCGGGATCTGACTCGCCTGCATTGTCAGACTCCCCGTGCTTGCGCTTAGTAGCCACTGCTTTATTCTCAGCAGCCTGGGCTTCCTGCGCAGCCCTCTTTTCGTGTTCTTCGATCTTCCTCTTCCATATGAGATGTAGATGGTCGGTGAGCTTGACGATTGTTTTGAAAGGATTGTCGCAATGAGGGCATGTCATGTCCTCTTTCAGAAGCTTCTCGTATTCTTTCTTGTCTATGTTGGATTTCTAGCATCGACGTATGTGTGTCAGTACGCGGGTCGCCGGGCTATGCAAGTGCGCTTCACACCGCATACAAGCATAACGAAGACGTACCATGGCAAACCAAGTCGGCGCAACGTCAGGTTCAAACCATGACAGCACCTCGTCAATGTGCAAAAAGAAACCGAGTCTGGGGTGGAACGAGTTGAGGTGCTTTTTGTTCTTCATGTACTGGCCGCGGAACTCGTCCGATATGATATGCAAATGCAGGTGCCTGGTGTCCCACCACAACAGCATGGTTACATCAAGAGTCACGGTTAGGGGGTGCGGGAAGAGGAAAACGGCACACACTTGAGGTGCTTGAGCGGAATGGGGACGTACTCCAGAGACGGCACGGCGTGGAAGCCCATCTGGATGCCCCACTTGAAGCCGTAGGAGCGCACCATCTCGTCCTCGACGAGCTTCTTCGCCGCGAGCGCGTCGTGCCTGATGTTCTGCAGGACCGCCTTGGCCTGCTCGCGCGGGAGGCGGAGGAGCGCGGCGAGGTCGCGGAGGTCGGCGGCGCGGAGCGGGGGGCGGATGAAGGGCAGGAGGAGGAAGTGGAAGTGCGCCTTGGGGTACTTGTCGAAGACGACGAGGGAGAAGTCGGTGTGGCAGAGCTTGACCGTCGGCGGGAGGGTGTTTGGGTCGACGCGGTCGGCATACGTGCGCAGTAGGGTCAGAGCCATGATCGAGGTTGGGTTGGTAGTGGTACGAGTCTGAGTCTGAGGCGGACTGAGGAGTCCGATTAAGATCCAATAGACGCGATGTTGACCGGTCTGGTCGGACCGATGACGACATACGAGCAAAATGAGCGTCTCAACTAATCTACCTTTGTAGTGCGCATTCAAGTTTATTCCGCTGACAAGAACAAGCCCGTCTAGGGAGAGGATACTCTCTAATGGAAGCTATAGCGATAGTATGCACCCCTTAAAGTGGTAGAGCCCTGGAGTATGAATTATGTTCAATCCTACCAAACTTGAAGATGATGCCGGCGGATGGTTCATAGAACTTACAGGCTAGCTTCGACTACTACTCAGATCCCGCCTCTCGGTCCCGCCAGTATCAGTGAGCTCAAAAGTAGCCCGCCTCAACTTGAAGTGCATTCGGAGTGTCCATGTTCTAAGAATAATATGATACACTCTCGACTCTCCCGAGTTCAGCCGCGCCCACACCCACGCTGAGGCTCTCGAACTTCCTGTGGGCGCTTGTACAGGTTGACTCTGGTTACCAACTGGACAAGTTGACAACTGACAGTTGAGTCCGGTACGTAGAGTCGAAGCGTGGGAGTAGCCATGAACGGTAACCTCACATACCGCGTTGGACTCAGGTGATCTACCTACTACCAGGTATATAATCTGACCGGGGCAAGACCGGGGCATGCTGACGCAGCTGGGTCGCAACCGCCGACTCGGAGCAACCCTTCTGTTTGGGCTCGCGAGAACTGTGGCCATTGCTCCAGCCAACTTCTCACCGGACGAAACACAATTTGCCATGAACACCGGTAAGGCGTACGAGAACTGGCAGGTCGCGGTATCAAGTGAATGGGCTGTAAGTACCAGCTTCCATGCAGCTCTATGTGCATTTTGTAATTGACCTCCGTCCTGGTCTCAGGTCCTCGGTCCGTTCCCCATCCATGCGAGGGAACAACACTTCCTCTCGCCCTCATTCCCTGTCAACTGTAAGCACATGTCTCTTGTGCATGTAAGGTGTACGCTGAAAGATTTTCATACACTAGTGAGCCAGCCGATCGACCTCAAGGAGACATACCCTTCTTCTTACGCTGACGGTGGCTCGGTTAGTTGGACCACATTTCGGTCCCGCGAGGACGGTACACTTGAGGTATCATTCCCAGAGATCAGGTATGATAATTGAGTAGACAGGATGTATGTACTCTATTGCTCACGCATGGATTTAGATGGGAATCACTCCGTGCAACCGAAGGATGGGCCGCTCTGCAGCACCACAGTCTCCTACGCTCGACACTCACTCTATACCCTCCCTCCACGTCGGCTCATACCCAACGTCGCCCAGTTCCTCGCCTGGCTGTGAATTTAAATCAAGGCTCTTTCTTCGCTATACGCCCGCAACTCCAGACTGTGGCGAACAAGGATGATATTTCCATCCCAGAATGGCACTCGGGCAACATCTATGCTTTGGCACGCTCGCCTCCAAACTTTGTTGATCTTCCATCGCCACCTTCACTTGATTCTCCCACTACGTATGACCTAGTGGTGAGCGGGGACTATGAGGTACCTTCCCAGTTTCAGGGAAGTGTGCAAGTCGGCTAACTCAGTAATGGATCAGATCAGGCTTTTCGGAGACCCGTCGCACAGTGGGACGCAAGTGCCAACACTGTCCATCTCTCTCAGTGTCGACATTGAGACCACTTCGGAGACCTTCGTTCCCATCATTCGCGAGCCGGATCATGACATCTCATGCGACTTTGTGGGCGGCTGGGCCTTTGGGGATACTATTGGCGTCGGCGTGCGTAGCCTCGACGGCTGGTGGGCCGTGATCGACGTCAGTCCTGCGGCTATTGTTTCTAGAGTGAGTCGACGGCATTGACTAGTCACTACCCACACCATATGCTCATGACAGTGACCCATCGGCGTGCAGACCATCGAACTCTCCTTGGTGCAGGAGACCAGCATAGCCCCCACCCAAACACGGATCGTTCCCATCAAATTCACGCAAACGCAGCCTGTCCCCGAGTCTTTGCAACAACTCGAATTTTCGCTCAAGCTGCGCTCGGGTGACGCGGTCGCGGATATCCTAGTTACCGTTCCTATCGAGCATCATGAGTCATGGACGTCTGACGAGGTACCTCCTGCGGGAATCAAGGCATCGTACTTCTTCGGCACGTCTATTCCAACCGCATTCCTCGTGAAGCCGCCTAAGGAGGTCCATGATGGTACTCCGACACCTCCAATTCTTGCATTGCGTGAGTCTCCGTGGTCGCATCGTAGGTGCCTGCGAAATGACTGTCACTTCCTTGTCCCTTTTGCGGCCTGATGATAGATGGGGCCGGCGTGGACATCTTTACGATGGATTTCTGGATCAAAGCACTTCCCCGTCAGCGTCACAGCTGGATCATTGCACCGACGGGGAGGACAGAATGGGTACGTGGCGATCTAACGACCTCTGAGCTTACTCATTGGGGTGTCCGGACATCACAGGGTCTGGATTGGCATGGTCCGAGCGCGCGAGAGGCTTTCGCTACTGTGGATGCGCTATACCACATCCTGAACGGCCGGGAGCATTGGCGGCAATGGGGTCTGGCCTGGGAGACCAAGGTCCTTTTGATGGGACATTCGAATGGTGGGCAAGGCGCGTGGTTCAACGCTGCACGGAACCCTGACCGGGTCGTGGGAGGTGTGTCATTTTTGGCAACCCGGTCGATCCGTGGAAAGTTGACATACCATCCGTTCAGTTGTGCCTGCTGCTGGATACATCAAGTCGCAAGCATACGTCCCATGGACCCAGTCGAGGTGCGCACCTGCGTCGTATTGAATCTCTACTGTGGCTGAATGAGACGTAATCACTAAGGTCCGCGCACTACATCGATCCGGCTGTTCGCGCGGTTTTGGACTCCTCCCTCACCCCGGACGACAACGACCTCTTTCTTTCGAACCTCGTAGACACCCCTGTGCTTGGGATCCACGGGTATGCTCTTACCCTTCGATTGCTACCGGACTGAGCTGACGCTTAAACAGAGGCGACGACGACAACGTACCCGTGTGGCATACCAGAGAAAGCATCTCTGTACTGAAGACATGGAGTCCCCAAGCGAACGCGACGTGAGTGCCCTCTATGCGTGTTCAAACGCGCATACATCGATCTCAATTCACTTATTTCGCAGCTTCCGCGAGGATCCCGGCCAGCCCCATTGGTATGATACCGTCTTCGCTAATGATCAGGTGGAATCGTTCGTCTCGCAAGCGCTGGAAGCATACAAGAGCGACAGTGTCCTGTCGACGACTTCGCGGGGCTTCACCTTGACCGTAGCGGTCCCCGCGGACTCAGGGTCTCTTCATGGATGGACTATTCACCGCCTTGCCGTCCCTGGCCGGTATGTCACGTCGAGCATCTTGTATAAGCACCGTGAGACGCCCTAACCCTTGGTGACCGAATGCGTGAACAGATTGGCCAGACTGACAATGCATATGGAACACGAAGCCATCCGAGTCGGTACAGCGAACGTCAAGTCGTTCTCGTTGCACTTGAGCCGCCTGCCACAGGATGCACACGGCTTGCCATTCATCGTGGACGGACAGAAGGTCGAGCTTGACGAAGCGAGCTGGGAGTTGCCGGATCTCGCACTTGGGCTATCGCACGAAGAAGGCGCATGGGTCGTATGTGACAGATACAATCGTCCTCACATGAAAGTACACTGACATCGCACCGGGCTGTTCCTTAGCCTTACCCATCATCCAGTCTGACCGCAGCGCCCCCGACCGGCCGTATTGCAAACTTCCTAACCACGAGCGGGCCCGTAGCTATTGTCGTACCTGCCCGGGTTCCCTCTCGCACGCTCTCCGCCGCGCTGCGTATCGCGCACAACCTTAATGTCTACCACAAGCTGGACGTGGATATCATCACAGACGATGAGGCAATACAACGCCTGCATGACGGCACGCTCGGTACTGGCAACCTGCTCGTCCTGGCCAACGGCGCACTTGGGGAGTTTGCCAAGCTTCTTCTCAGCGAAGGCAGAACCGCGTTCGGTGTACGCGATGGATTTCTCGAGCTCCGCGGACGGTTGATAGATGGTCCTTCCCAGGCGACGCTGTTCCTCCATCCCCACCCGTTACATGCCAGCAGCCTTGTTCTGTTCCTATATGGGGCTGATGCTGGTGGGCTGGAACGAGGGTTGCGCCTCTTTCCTATACGTACTGGCGTCACTGTTCCCGACTGGATTGTGGTTGGACCCGAGGCAGATGAACGTGGCTCTGGAGGAGTGAAGGCTGCAGGGTACGTCCGCGACGAGACACTGAATTCATAGCGCTGATTTACACCTGTGTTCGTGCATAGGGTGTGGGGCAACGACTGGGGCTGGAACGAAGCTATGTCCGCATTCTAAGCAAGTTACGAGAAGAGGTATATAGGGGTGGCACATTACTATTGGAGATACTTGATACATCGTGGTGTGGGATCATGGTTTCGTTAGCGCCGACCTTCGCGCGATTGAGAAGCGTGAACGTATCGAAGAATTCGAAAAGGACCAAACGTGGATATTGAGCGCACCAGAAAGATAGACGAAGGCTTCGAGCTTTGTTGTCTGTTGTCAACGCTGATTGTGCTCGATTTAAACAGGTGCTTAACCGCGTTACCGTCTGTGCTGTCTCAGACATGGCACACGGCAACATGTCTCAGCGAACTCGCGAGTCTCTGCCTGCCACTCGTAAGTGAGCTTGTCAGATGGTTAGACGTAACGGGGCAAGCAAACATACCAGGCAAGAGGTTTTGATACGAAGATGGGCGTCCATCAAGTACATGCTGATATCGATTCCGAGACATAGTTACATGCCTCAATATGGGTTGTGAATGCCATACAGGACGCAGGCGCAAATGCCATCCAGGCCGTCGACCTGCATCATTGCAAGGCTTATGTATGTCGTCCAGAACGGTGCATGGGTTCTTCATGATATGATGGAGAAATCGTGTATATTGTGCTATATTCACGGTACAGATGGACGACGGTAGGGGACTCTACGACGGAGGGAAAACGTGCTTAAGATCAAAACCCCACACACATCAGATTGGCTCAAGAATAGCCCGCGACTGTCTGTCAACGATTGCATCCGGGTGGCACCTTGACGATGGGCGATGGTATGGGAACGTTGCAAGGGAAGTGGATGAGAAGTTGATCGACAAGATTGACGTACCGTATTTGATGTCCTTGTGAGTTTTCCACACAACGTCATAGCTTGCTGTTGTAGGTGCGCGAAGGGTGGTGGTCGGTTCCCCGGACTTTGAAGGTCGACCTTGAACCGAGCACGGTTAGGATCCTGGACAGGAGCTGTTGTCGCTAGTGGTCGACTGTCGAAAGTGTCTCAACTGAGGACGTCCTGAGCATAGCACCGGGTAGTGGCAGGGTAGTGTGTAGGCAGAGTGCAGCAGATGGGCGGCGCGTGGTGGGAGAAAGACAAGCCTGATGATAGGCAACCTACCGGCGAGTACAACGACTCTTGAACCTCCATGGTTGTGAATGCTGCGGGACCGTTTTGATTATCGGCCAGTCTGCCGGGGCGAATAGCTTGGCTGAGTCAATTGTGCGGCGGGATAGAGATGCAACGAGGTGAGTGACTGGATAGGGGACGAGGGGACGGGGAAGAATCATTTGCGCAAATTGCGACGGGTGTTGGTCTCGGGAACGGCGACTACGTCCGAATCGATGGGCGAGTAACGTCTGACGGGAGAGCTGAGTTGAGCCGGGGATTGGTGGACGTATTGGTTTGGATATTGAACGTATGGGCGCGCGGTTTTCGTCGTTGTTGTCGTCGGATTGTGACGCTCGGACTGCTCTGGAATTGGAGGCGTAGACAGCGAGGACATGGTGGCAAGGTCGCAGGATAGGGCAGGAGACAAGTGGGGAGCATAGAGGACTTAGGAGATGACATTGAGAGAAAGCAAGCTCTTGGTGTGGAGCCTGGTGGAGGAGCTCGCGGATTGGCTCAGGCATCAAAGTTGCGTTCGCAAAGGGCGGTGCTCGGGCCCTTGCGCCTGTCGCTGTACCTCTTCCTCACGCACTCTGCTTGCGGCGCCCTCTCCGGTCAATCTCTGCATTGCCTCTTTATCTTTTGTTCTTGTTTTCCGGATTGACGTCTCATTCTGGCCAGTCACGCATTAGCGGCTCAAAAAATCGGCTTCACCCATCAAACGTTCCGCCTTCGGTCTTCGTCCTCTTCCCTGGATGCTCGACAACGTCTTCACCCTTCTTCAGTCTTTCACACGCGCTGGGGGCACCAGGAGTTGCAAGTCCAATATCACTGAACAGACGCGACGGCCTGTCCAGTCATGCTGGCCTTGACGAGCACATCCCCGGAACCTAGGAACTCATATGCATGACTTATCTTTTCGTCGTTGAGTCATCGAAGAGACTCAAGGCATCATCATGCCCTCAAGGGCGGAGCAACCATGACTTTGCACAAACACCTCTCGGTGCGTCCTCTTGTTTCATTCGCTGAAAATGTTACTGGGTCCTCGGTTGCCGACCAATTGAGGTCAATGCTGTCGCTCTCTTCGCTAGCCTTCCATAGTGGCAAGAATCGTATGCTGTCCGTCTTGTTCCAACTGTAGGCTGTTCTGGCTATCATCTTGAGCTTGGGGATGCATACAGATATCTTGAGGCAATCTAGAGATCCGGAGATGATATAATCGAATCCAGCATTGCATAAATCTTGTGGTTGTATGGTGATGTGGTTTGACTCGAACGACTCACCATTGTTCGCCGTCCCTTGGGATATTGGCGCTGGTGACGAAAGACATGTGATGTGTGACAGACAGAGTCACGCCAGGATCGGTTCCGAGTCTTCTGACTGGCTGGAAAGGGCTCTGGGGTCCTTTCGAGCCAAGCAGGATGCTCGAGGAGGGAATATTTCGAAGAGTGGTGACTGTTTGATTGCCCGTGTGACTAGGCTAGTTGCTGGTAGGATGAAAATCCTCTCCACAGATGGAGAAGAGTGGAATTCAGAGTTGTCTCCTTCCTTTTGCCGCGTGACACACACCATAAGCACCTCAGATTGGCTATGAGGACTGATGCAGAGCCTCCTGGGCTGGTTCTATACATAGTGGAGGGAGAAACAAAGTCATCATCAGCAAGTCAATCTATATCGACTTTTGTTTGACATACTGATCCGCCAGCTTCATGCCCACCTTCTGCCATCTGAGGCCACGATCCAACTACGTACTCTGGTTGTGGGGGAAGAGACTGGCAGCACGATCATGGTAGGCACTATTGTGATCGGTAGAATGGGCGCACCGAGCAACGCTTCGCGGAAGCATTTCGCAGCGTCGAGCACCAGAGGGTACGGGCAACCCGGCGCGCTGGTTCCAGCGCGGCGACTCTAATGGCTACAAGCGAACCGGTGCGCACCTGGCTTCCTCCATTGCCCACCATGTCTTCCTTTTGGAGGCCGGGCGAGCAATCGGACCCTCATTTATCCCCGTTCTCGCCTCTCGGCCCTCTCCTCTCCTTCCCTCTTCCCTCTTCCCCCTACCTGCTCCTACTCCCTCCCTTCCCTCTTTACTTTCGGTCTTCCCCTCCTTTGCCCTGCGTCTACTTCCTCGCTCTTGTAATACACTGGTGTTTTGTGTCTAAACCTTAGTTGATGTCGTCGTGGCGTTTCGATCCCCCATATCCGTCATTCGCGCTCGTGATGGCCAAAGCCCAACAGCAGAGTTTTGATCCTTCCCGTCTCCCGTCATACCGCTCAAGCTTTCTCGAACGCCATCAGAGTCACCCTTACGCAGCAGCGCTGGCTGCTCATCCCCGCTATGCTCGCCGAGACCCGCTCATGGTACCCGTCACACCACGCTCGTCGACGCGCCGTTCACTTACAAACAGTTTTGTAGGTAACTGTGGATCACCGGTACCAAGTCCAATCCATCGCTGAGGTCGAGGAGTGCGTCCCTCAGACGGTCAGATATCATTTTATACGCTTTTTTCCTCTACTCTCCCCCTCATAAACATGTCATCTCCGTCTTAGCGCCCTCCGTCGGGTCGTCAAGAGACCCCTGACAACAACGTGTCTCCGGACGAGCTGGATGACGATGGTAGAGTCGAAGAGGTCCCTGTACAGGAGAGGTTGGGTCGCAGCAAGCTCGCGAGCATGTGGTCGGTGAGTTGCTGTTTCTCCTCTCCGAGCCTCCATGTCTGTACGCGTTCAACGCGCTGATATGCTTGTGAATCCCCCCGTCTTGCCATCAGACCTTCGTGGATACTCTCAGCAACAAGTATTTGACGAAGGAGGCCTTGCGCGACTTCCTTGTCGTGAAGTGGTCTGCGGAGCGGCCTCAGAAGAAGTAGACCACTATCTCCAGGCATTGGGCATCGGATCGCCCGTCGCAGTCACCAACATCCATCGCAAAATCTTCTTGAAATGCACCTGCATTTTTTCCTGCCATCTGTCCGCTTGCTTGATCTTGCGTCCACTCTTTCTTGTTGACACTGTACATATAGCCCTCTCTCCTTCTCTCCTTAGTCCCCAACTCCCTACTCGCTGGTATTGACTAGAAGCGTTGAAAACCCGCGTACAGCGGGCTTGCTTGTACTATACCTATGTAGATATATCCGGCTCCCCTCTCGCATCTTGATGAGCTCTACTTCCTTGCTGTACATATCAGTCCCCTTCCGCCTCACCCCTCCAGTACAGTCTTGTGGCCACAAATACCTTATATCTACACTTACGCCCCCCGATAGCAGTAACAAACACAGTCGAACTGTGCCCCAATCATCAATGTACGATAGTTGTCGCATGTAGTAGCGGATCATTTGTGAGTAGTATGACGCTCAAAATGTAGACGATGCCGCTGCTCAGACGAACGGTTGTATGACCCTACTTGTCCAGTCAATGCTAACGATAAAACCGCCCGGAGTTCGAGGCGACACTGGGCAGTCATTTGACGCTCAGACGCTCATAGATTGTGGAACGAAACAGTTCAGGGAGACCTGACTTGATCTACCGAGGACGGATTGTCCTTCCCGGTTGTTCAGTGACGGACACATGTTGGCTCGCAGACCGCGCCATCAAGGGCCACGATATCATGTCATCGGCTTCATAGTCAGAGATAAGAAACTACGCATACATCTCGTCCCAACCCTCATCATTGGATGCTGGCCTCGTAGGGTCCGCGCCAACGAGCCCAGCGGGCCCAGTTACCGGCGAGGAATCACGGGCTGCATCGATACCTTCGACTGGTTTCGACGCAGTGGCAGTCGAGGACGAAGTAGTGTTCGTCTCCGCGTCTGCCTCCGCCTCCATCTCCCTCACGATGTCCCACATATCCTCATCCTCATCTACCGCAGGCGTAGTCGGCTTGTGCGCTGGGGGAACATGGTCGGGCGGGACAAACGGCTCGTCATTGAAGTCGCCCATCGCGTCCCACATCTCCTCGTCTTCGTCCATCGGCGCGCTGTTCGTCTTTGTCTTGTTGGCCGACGACGTCGGTGACGTCGTGCCAGAAGTCGGGGGAAGTGCACTAGCTCCGTTACCACTTTCTCGAGCTTGGAGTGCCTCGTCTTCCGCGATCATCGCGTCGACGTCGAAGTCGTCGCTGAACCCGCCAACCTCGGACGCGGAGGATGGCGGCAGCGACGGCCCTCGGGAAGGCGCTGGTGAGGAACGCTCGTCTTCTGTCGCGACGGGGATGTCGGTAAGACGCGCTGCGTCATCGTCGTTGTCGGAGTCGCTATTGTTGTGGTCTGGGTCCTCGCCGTCGGGGATTTTTCGTCCGTTGATGAGCCCTTTGTACTCGTCTCGCCAAACACCGAGTGCGATCTGGAGGATGATGTCAATACATGTCGTTCGCCAACGTGAACAAGTCAGAATAGGAGCTCACGCTAAGACGTTTGGAGTGGCAGAGCTTCTCAACACGCTGGGCTGTGTCTATGAACTGGGTGTTAGGGTACATGATATGTGCCCAGAACTGGTACACGTGCAGGAGGCGATTCAGGTCAGACAGCTGTAGGATGATGAGCACTGAGATATGACGAGTCGTAAAGTAGGAATACGCACCTCGTGGCCCTTGCCTTTCGGCTTGAACTTCTTTGCCTGCTGCACTAGAGCAGGGAAACCATCTGACCCGACGAGTTTGCCCTCATCCAGAACTACCCGCTTTCTCTTCTTCAGCCCAATGTCCTTCTTCTTCCCTGTCTTTCCGCTCTCTGCATCCCCCGTCTCACGCGGTGGCGAACTGCTGGGGAGGATTTGGTGTGGGGTAAGAGATATTTGCGCGTCGGCCTCTCGTCTCAACGCCTCGACGTCAAGTGAAGGCGCGAGCCCCTTGAACGCGGTGTCTGGGTCCTCGTCGAGGTCGTCCCAGAAAGCGTCTATGTCCGGCTTAGATGCGTTGGGTTTGGACGCGTAATGTGCTTTGGATCCGGTGGGAGCCTCGTTCTCAGAGTCGGAGTCGAGGAATAGGGCCGCTGTTCGTAGACGCGTTGGCCGCTTGGGGTTGCTGCCAAACGTATCGTCGTCATCTTCATTATCCAATATAGAGGGAGGTACCAAGCGAGGTACAGCCTCAGCGGGTGCGTCCCAGATATCAGCGAGAGAGGCCATGGTCGATGGGAATGAACGGGTTTGCCAGTGCACGCGCGGCGTTACTCAAAACGCGTGCCACAGACGCGTCCGTCACAGCTCGTCACAGAGTCACGTTCGTACTCCGGCTGATCGTCTGACTCTTTGCAAAGGCCCGCCGACTCGGAGTCGGTTAGACTTAGACTTTGAGTTCCCTCGATGCCTTCCAACGCGACCACGCCATCTTTGCCTGACCCCAACGTCGACAAAGGTATCGAGTACTGGGCCTCCCAGCCTCCCAGCTACGATGGTGTCCTCGGTACGCCTCTCATACGCGGCCACCGGCGACTCATGCCTACTGAGAGTGATCTCGATCTGTAGGCGGATTTGGCACTGGGGTGCGTCGCAGCCAAGCGTACCGAAAATACACCGTAACTAAACTTCAGTTGGGTACCCAAGTCACTCCCAAGAGTTGACGCTTTGGGATCGCGCCAATTCCTCCTTTACCTCCTCCCGGCACTCTCCACCGTCCCATCAGCCGTTCGCCCTTTGCACGTCCCAGAAGAGATTGCAAAGAGGCGTTCACGCGCACTCGATGTCGGTGCAGGGGTCGGCCGTGTGACTGCAGACGTCCTCCTCCATCTCTTCTCCGACATCGTCCTTGTCGAGCCCGTCCAACCCTTCATTGGCGAAGCCTTCCGCAGGGGCAGGGCGAGCGAAGCTCCGTCGTCCGATTACGTGCCCGCGTCAGAGACAGAAACACATGAACTAGAAGTCGTTCCTTGGAAAGGCATCCACCACAAGTCCAAGAGTGTCACCTTTATCCAGGCTACACTGCAAGACTTCGATCCGACTAATCCTACAGCGGCAAACCCGAAGACGAAGATCCTCGGTCGCATTGGTCATGTACCAGACTCGGACGACCTCGATGACAAGTTCGATGTGGTATGGTGTCAATGGTGCCTGGGAGCGATGAGCGACGAAGACCTTGTCGACTTCTTCCGCAAGAGCCAGGTTGCGCTGCGGGAACCTACGAAAGGGCTCATCGTTGTCAAGGAGAATACGTGCTCCGAAGACGGAGGCCCCGCGCAGTGTTCGACGAGAGCGACTCGAGCCTGACTCGGTGAGCATATGCCGCTCTTGTGCTATGTGCTAGCTTCTTACAATATTCTGTACGTCAAGATCGGATCTTGCGTGGAAGCAGTGCTTTGCGAAGGCGGGGCTGAAGCTCATTCATGAAGAGACACAACGTGGATTCCCTGAGGGTCTCTATCCAGTCAAAATGTACGTCTGCAGTATGTTGTACCGCACATGCGACCGACCTAGTCTGAACTGGTTTACAGGTACGCACTAAGGTAGCATATATGGCAGATGTAGATGCGGCAACACATTCAATGCTACACAAAATTCCCTTGAATGTGAGTGGTGGGGCACCAAGCCACTCATGTTCAGGAGGTGAGTATGATCACACAGCGTGGTTCGTTCTAGCTCCCACTCAACTGACTGAGACTAGACTCCCTAATAAGGGGCACTAGTGAAAAGTCAACGCTGAGAGAATCAACTGTGATGGCTAGCCCTCAGAGTCTCGGCGGACTAGTGTGACTTCGCCGCTCGCCTCCTTGTTCCTCGACACGATTGCAAGCGTGAGTCAACGCCGTTGTCTCCAACCTTGCGAGGCAAGCGGTGTAGATGTATGGAATCGAGAAACTTGATAGGAACTTGATCGCTTTCCGAAGATTGGTGGTATGCTCTAACTGCACAGGGACGCCCTATCATCTCGACAAGTGGCAGCTTCTCACCCGCTCAAATCGATTAACGATGTATCCCGAAGTTCAAATGACCAGGATGGGCACACTGCACAGCCTCAGACAGACGGGGCTATGCAGTAAGCAGAGAATGCATAGCTTCATGGATCTAGTAATGCAAAGATCTGCAAAGATGAGGTGATGCTTAAGGAGACGTGCCCAGGGACATATAGCATCCGTTGATGCATCGCCAGTAGGTGAGTCATGTGATCTATCCATGTGTTCAGTTGTAGTGACGAAACCTGTATATAGTATCACAGCCTACAGATATGGCATATATGGTCGCTCGCTTCGCCATCACCGCTACCAGCTCCTACTCCTGCGGCGCCTCACCAGTCATCCTCGTTCTAAGGGGCGGCATTCCCGGTACAATGGCGCAACACCAGCTTCCACCATACCCCACTCAAATGGGTCTCTTTCCCAACCTCATGGCCCAACAAACCGAGTCCCTTGTGCTGAAAGGGAGGATCATGCTGATCCGTGACTCGTTCAGCGTCAAGACAGTCGATGGCCGTGCCATGTTCAAGGTCAAGGGCGAATACTTCTCGCTCACCGGCCGCAAGCACGTGATGGACATGCAGGGGAACGTGCTCTTCGACATCCGCAAGGAGTGCTTCTCAATTCTCGCCTGCTACTACGCCGAGCATCCGTCTGGGAAACGCATCCTTGATGTGCAGAGCAGGTTGAGCCGTAGGTTGTCCCGCCTTCCTCGAGAAATGAAGCATGCTAACTCGCCATGAACTCATAATAGTCGGCTCCACGAAGGCGTACTGCACGTTCGTCTCGCTCAACGGCAAGCAGGAGAAGCTCTCCATGAAGGGGAACTTCTTCCACACCAAGGCCAAGATTACCGACCATGCCACGGGCCAGGTGGTTGCCACGATCGACCGCAAGTTCTTCAACGCACGTGAAATTTTCGCCGACAAGCAGACGTACGTCGTGACCGTGGCTCCGAACGTGGACATGTCCGTCATCGCCGCCATGTGCATCTGCCTGGACGAGATGACAACCAAGTGACAGGAGCGGTGGCGTGCGAGCTCGAGGGTGAATCAACGACTCTAGATCTCTGTGAATGTTGTGCTCAGTTCGATCTTGCATCGAGTCAGCTTGCAGAGAGTTTAGGTTCGACACAAACGCCTCCCACGGTGAACCACGGTCTTGATATGAGACTAGCTTGTTGGTCTGTGTTACCAGCACGTTGGGGATCGCTTTACGGAACGCCTTCTTTTGTTCAGCCATCATCTAATCACATGCGGCGTACCAAGTCTTCATGCCAACCTGATGGGGACCAATTTGCTCCCTGTAGACTCAAGGCTCGCAGGCCGAACTCCATTCCGGTTTCTCGATTTCACCTCAAGTTGGCCGAATGAACCACAAAGAATCTGATGAGGATGTCAGAATATAACGCGGCTTCCATTTTTCTTATGCCACAGCCAGCCAGAAAGCAAGCACTGCTTGGTGCCGTGTTTGGCTTGAGCATTGTGACAAAGTTGGGATGTCAAGATCGCGATTCGCCGAAAGTTTCCTCGGCCTATCGAAGGCATATAAAAACGGTGTGCTAGTTGAAATTCGAACGCTGCCCATATCTCAACTAGCTCTCTGGACGCTTCTACGCGGGACCTGTCTTAGTACTTCGAATTCGTTTCATGTAACTCAAAATGTCGGATCTGTAACGGTGAGTGCGAGAAATATCATACTAAAAGTATACTCTAAGAACACGGATGGTAGATCACATCTGTCTGCACGGCCAAGGACCACCGTCACGGGTGTCGATTCGCAGCATCCTCCGATTCGTCGGTGGTTCCGTCCAAGTTCGAACGTTGAAACGTTGACAGCCAGAATGGAAGGGCGTCTTCTCAACAACTGGGACTTCTTCTCATCATACGATGTCGCTGTCGCTTGTGATTGCATCTACGTCACAGCATCGGGCGAGCCACATCAAGCTGTTTGAGACTGACAATTTGACACAGACAATGGTGTGCAAGCAGATGCATGTCACTTGGTCACCGTATGCATCACGGACCACGCCGCCGCCAACGCCCACATGCTGCGCGACCGAGCAGACCGTCCTTCCAAATTGAAGGGCATGAGAAAGCCGTCAATTGTACCCAGCAGTGAGTGTTACTTCTCTGATGATGCACCTCACTGGTACATATAACCGGCACAGCCGTGGCAACTACCTGCGATCCCCTTCCCTCTCCTTTCCTGCCTCTGTGCCATGCTGCCGTCGAACGACTCGGACACCCACGGGTGGGCGGATGCACTTCAAGTTGCACGTGTAGCTGAGTATGAGGAGGATATCTTCGAGAGCAAGTACGTTTCTCGATCAGACTACATGGCAAGTGCCCAATTACTAATAGCACGCACATTCACATCCTAGCGAGCTCATGAAGTATTTATATGCCATTACACTTAGTGCGCTATGCCTCACTACTCTTTTCGTGGGATATGGGTGCTGATGTGTTGCGGACAGCGCTCCTTTTCTGGGAGTACTTCATCACCCTTGAACGTGAAGTCAATTACGCCTGGGGCCGTAGAATGACACTGGCCAAAGCCGTGTTCTTCCTCAACCGCTATCTAAACCTGCTCTACACCCTCTCAGGCTTTCTCAGCGCATCTCTCCCTGCGACGTTCTTCGTACGTCCCTCCAACATGATTACGCGTCTTGACGAGTCTGCATATTGACTTACCCTGGAAGAGGCAAGTCGTGCTTCCCAGCGCAGATAGTGTGATCTGACGTCTCATACAATTTCGCCATCGTGGCAGCTGTATCCTCCTCACACGCCTCATGGACACCATCACCGCTGTCCTGTATATCGTCTTGGCAAGTGAGTACGTCTCCGCATCCCGCCTTGCCGTCATCCTCAACAAATCGCGTCAACCTTTTCTAGTATTCTCCGGTCTCCGGGTAGACGCTATCGGTCGACACAACAAACTCGTCACGTCCTTGGTCGGTTTGCTTGCGCTCGTCCCGCTCGTCACGAATATAGTGAGACACGTCTTCCTTCCTTCGCTCCTTCGCTTCGCCGCTGGCACCATGTCCGAGTCGCGATTGATACAAGATTCTGCTCGCAGACCTTCGACGTGTTCGTGCACCCCGCCATCCTCCCTGCCGGCTCGGATTTCAATTATCTACCCTTCGCGGTCTGTATCGCGGGCGAACAGCCGGCATACTTGGACACTATCAGGTGAGCGGCGGTGCCACCGTGACTGCCGTGTTCTGGGAGTTCGCAGATGATCATATTAACTGATGATCGCTTTCCGGCAGCTGTAAGAGATCAATCTCCCTTCTATCACTATACATGAGGAGGCTACTCACCTGTTGAGCAACCGCCTGCTTGCATCCGCAGTGGAAGTGCTCACGCGTGCCGTCCTGATCCTGTCCGAGGGGATCGTGCTGCTGGTCATCGTGATCCAGGCGGCGTCGATGTATCGCCAGCAACGACACCTGATGTCGCTCACCACGCTCATCTGCCGCGAGGGCATCGTGTACTTCCTGTTCGTGTTCTCTCTCTTTTACTCCCGCTCACGGGATCGATAACTGACTCCTGCAAAGGGCGAGCATGGTGCAGGATGCCCTCTTCCTCGTGACAGCCATCAAGCCAGACATTGACATCCTCTTCCTCATCCGCACCGTTATCACTATGTGAGTACGCGACGGGCTTGGGTGCACCGAAGTCGGCGGCTGAATGCCCATCTATCTGAGCAGCATACCACCCATCCTCATCTCCCGCTTCTACTTTCACCTGGACGAATGGGACCGTGTGAAGCACGTCAAGTTGGAAGGTTGGGATAAGAAAGGAAGCGCGTAAGTAGCATCGAGGACGATGAGATCTCGCGGACTCTGAGAAGGACACCGGACCTATACATATATGTACACATACTAGAACTCACGCTCCTTAGAACACCACGCAAGACGTGTATCCATTGTATCACGGTACCAATATCATTCCAGACTCGTAGACCAGCAGGGCACTACAACTACAGACGAAGTTAGAATGTGAGAGAAAAGGGCATGACGGGATGGTATGTACGTAAGCGAGCAAAATAGTGCACGACGAAATGCCAGACTGTATGCGCCAAAGCCAGGGAGCAAAGGAAAGCACACCGAGGGGGGATGAGACCGAATGATAAACCAACAACACCATACCGAAGTTCCGAGCAGCAGCTTAATGGCTAGCCTTACTCTTATCCCGCAAGTCCGGCTCGCGCTCACGGCGAGCCAGGACAGCTTCAGATAGGCTCGTGCGCCGCTTACTCTCCTGGCGTTCTTTGATCGACGGGAAGTTGGCGCGGATGGCGCCCTCGAGCTGGGGCCAGATCTCGTCCGACGTGCGGCCGGCGAGGGACACGAGCTTCAAGGACGCGTCGGCCGCGGCCTGCGCGTTGTAATACGCGAGCAGCGGGGACGTGGACGCGTAGAATTGCTCGAGGCGACGCACAAAGATTTCCTGTATACAGACAACTGTAAGACATCGTCTCGCATGAGCGATAGAGACGCGGGACGGGACGTACCGGGTTATCGTCCGGCCGCTTGGTCAGAGGCTCGCCAGTCTCGTCGTCGTGGCCTGCAACCTTTGGTGGGTTGTACGACAGGTTGTAGACACGTCCTGAGGGAAGGTGGACCCAGCGATCTGAGATGCGGCCCAAGATCACTTCATCGGGGACGTCTAGGTTCACAACCAAGCTCATAGGCGTTCCTTGTCGTCTGTATCAGATCAATGTATGAGGATGCGAAAAGCCGACGCGAAGATGCGTGTTCGCGCGACTCACGAGAGGTGTTGGTCAAGAAGCTTCCCCTGGCCAAGGGTGCGGGGGAAGCCATCCAGTATCCAGTGCTGCACGTTATGCCGATCAGCATCTACAACAAGAGCTAGTCAAGGGATGATTATGTGACAGACCTTATCACGCAGCGCATCCAGTTTACTGGTTAGAACCTTGAGCATGACGTCGTCAGGGAGCAGTCCGCCTGACGCAACGATCTCCTCCGCGAGCAAGCCCACTTGGGTTCTAGAGGACGCAGACGCCGTTGAGCACTCCAGCAATGCGCATGCGCGGCACGAAAAGACGTACTTTTCTGCGATGTGCTGCCGAAGCAGGTCGCCAGTCGAGAGCGAGATGATCTCATACTTGTTCGTGAGCCTGGCGGAGAGTGTGCCCTTGCCCGCCCCAGGCTTTCCTGCACATCCCAGCCCATTGTCAGCTCTCATTCCGCTCAACAAACACTCTATCACGGCGTCTCCTCCTAGGCAGACTCCCAGCTCGAGCATCCCCAACCTGGGGAGGCTGGTTGGTGGGAGAGGTCGGCCCCGGATGCTCGTAACGGAGCCTGGAAGGTGTCTGGCCAATAGAGCCTCTTTGGCGTTGTTCGACTGCACTTCGCTCTAACGCCGCCCGGACGACACTACGTCATGCCATACGCGTATCTCCGGCATGCATCCAGAACATCCAGAACACAGACATAGACAGACACAGCAATACAACACACAAAACGCACCGAACATCACCATCCGCAGAACCCGCCCCTGCCCGCTCCCCGCCGCCGTTTCCGAGCGCGCCGAGTTGAGGGAGAACGGGAGCGCCTTTTGGCTCGCAGCGGACTGGCTGATTGCTCGCCGGCCGCACGATGGGAACGGGAGACCCGACCGACCGACGACCCGCGCAGGCGCAGGCGCACCCGCACCGACTGCCAAGCTCGAGAGGCGGCTGAGGGAGAAGAGAGGGCCCGGAACAGACATTCTTCAAGTTGCTCGAGAGACCTTGAACGGCAAGTTGGAACGGTTGAGTGTACTACCGAGGGTCCGAGTCTCCGAGTTCCCTGCAATTCCAGTCACGACGCGTTCTGGCCTGCGCGCGAACCCGGACAATTGTGAACGCGTTGCTCACCTATTTGCGCACGCGGAGGGAAGGGGAAGGAGAGAAATGAGACTCGGAGCGCGGCGTCCCCTGACCCCAACGAGTTGAGTGAATGTCACGCGATGGTCCCTTCCTAGTTCCCGCGAGCGGCTCTCTCCATTTGTCAGACCATATTCTAGGCCGCTCTCGCACTCCCTGCGCAGGGACACAGCCGGTGTTATGCTTTAAACGATCACCATAAGTAGTCTTCCATACAGTACTATTAAGTACCCCAGAATGCATCGCGACGCGCTTGACGTGCCAAACGCTCATACTCACTCGGCAATGAAAGTACCTGAACTCGGACCGCGCATGCTCTCCAGCTTCCAGCAAGGAATCACTTTTCACTGCTCAATCAACGGACTCGGAGTGGGCACAAACATCTACAATTATTGAGTAGACTCATGTTAACTGGGGTCGACTAGCGTTTAATATACTATACTCGACGTGCAACACATTCGAAACAACGATCGACCTACGCATGCTTCGCCTCCTGCTGGCCCTTCTGGTGCCAACCGATCAGCTCCCTCATCTCCTTCACCCCATACGGTCCCTGCACATCCGTCCTCGTGCTGTCCGCCGCGATACATATCGCCTCCGCGACATGGTCCACGTGGATCGGAGGTAGAGTCAGCGCACGCGCGAGCGCGTCCAAGTGCGAGTCTGGCAAGACCGACTGCTCAGCTGAGGTGCTCCTTGGAAGGACGGAGCCCAACGCCCGAAGGAGACCAGAGGGTGTGGGGAACCCTGCTGGCGCTTTCGCGTGCATGGTCGCAGACAGATCGAGCAGAGCCGCGACGGGGGAGACGATGGGGCGGAAATGAGGGTGGTATATGAGGCCTGCGGTGAACCATGTCACGGAGTTAGCAGGTAGCCATTCCACTCGTGAATGGCACCTACTAGGTCTGATGTAGACACCTCGGTGTCCACCGCGTTCCTGTATCATCTTCTCGAGGAGGATCTCGGCCTCTCGCTTCGTCTTGATATACCCCGTTGGGACGAGAGGTCGCGTGCAATCCTCTGCGGAGATGTACACAAACGCGCGCGGTCCGTTCGTCTCAATCGTTGGCTTGGTGTCGAGGAACGCCTCACACACGCGCAGCGCTGCGGGCCCCATACGCAAGTGCCAGAGGTCGACCATGGGTTACGGGTATTGGGTTCGAGCAAGTCCACGCACGCAGGGATCCAACAACCAACAATGAGTCCGTACCCCCAACGCACACACACGAACAAGCAAACGGCGAAAAGTAGCCACGCACCAGTATCCCGATTGAGCACCTCATAGCTCCCCGCCCGCCTTTTCTCCTCCTTCTCGAGCGGGTTCGCACCCATGCCCGCGCCCGCGATCCCCGCCGCGACGTCGCTCACAAAGCGCGGCACGTTTCCGTCCTTGAGCGCGCTCTTGTACCCCGACTTCTCGAACAGCGTCCCGATCGTGTGCACCACCGCCGTCACGCCCGGCAGCAGGTCCTTGTACGTCTCCGGCTCGAGCGCGCTGCCTTTGTGCCATTCCACCTATACATAGGAGAGGGAGAGGAGGGGGTGGACATGAATATATGCGCGGCATTCAAGGATGAGGGAAGGCCACACTTTGGATACCCAACCGGGTGTATGACCTTTGGGCGTTTGCCACGGTCGTCCGGACGGACTGCGAGGGTTGTGCACTGAACACTAGGGTAGCATGTATGCTGTGAAAACCACCATCGTACCTGATGCTGACCACTTGCATGCCGCGCGCGAGAGCGGTGCGACAGACCGCTGAACCTATGCTCATGTTACAGGGAGAATGAGCGGCCTGAGGCCAGCGCAAAGGCGCGAGAACGCGTGCAACCCACCTACGAAACCATTTCCGCCGACGACCAGAATTTTGTGCGTCACAGGCCCCATGGTGAGAGAGTAACCAGCAGAGGGTCAGATTGACATGACGACGCGGACGAAGTGATATCCCAGCTTGTGATACAATGTTGTCGACGTCACTCCGACTCACTCCGTACGTTCGGGACACGTGCAATCTCGATCTCACCTATAGCTGATAGCCGGCGCAAGATCATGCATACTTCCTAATGCACCTTGTTCAATGTTGCATTCAGCACACCTTCAACTCCGAGACAGTTTAGTCGACTATGTACGGCTATATGTGCATTACTTCTCTATCAAAGCCACAAACGATAATCATAACCATATTGATATTGATCAGCTATGCGCTGGTGAACAGCGGGTAGAAGCGGATGGGCGAACGAAGCGCAGTCGTATGGATGAACAAGCGAAAGGTTGATTCCGCCGCCTCCAGGGTCGTCAGTCTCGTCTCAGCCTTTCGCCGTCATCACTGCCAGACGCTACGCGTGGCGCTGGGCCACATTGGAAAACATATACCACAACTAATAGAAAGCGAGAGCGAGAGGCCAAGACATTATAGAAGATGCGAGTTATGCGGAGCAGCATAGCTCTTAATCGACGAAGGACCACTTGACTAGATGCATTTGTCAGAGATTTGACTTATGACTTGAGAGATTGCGTGACACTCAACTGGGGACGTAGCCTTCATCTAGGGTAGCAATCTGCTTGAACGCGGCTTCGGAGAGATCAAGGTCGTTGTGGTTGCCGCACGTAGGGCAAGCATCGGCAACGGTGACCTCGACACTCTTGCCGTTGTTAGTGTTCGTGAGCTTGATGCGACGGCCGCAGTTCGACGACTTCGCGCCCAAGTTACCATAACGATCGGTCTCTGCGATTGGAGGACGAAGAGTGAGCTCATAAAAACAGTATTACAAGGTTATTTCACTCACGAAGAGCAGCAATGTATGCGGAGTCGGGGTTGACATTACCGCACGCACCAGCTTGACCACCTTGGTAGAAGAAGGTAGCACTGACGAAGCCGATTGTTAGCAAGGGGCACGGTATCACACAGTGATAGACTTACTGGCCACCGGTGAAGTCACCATCATCGCCAGATCCGCTTGTGGGCTGCGAGCTGCTCGACGACTTGGAGGTGGTAGGAGTCGTCGACTTGGTGGTCTGGGGCTTGACAGAGGTAGTGTGTGTGGTGACAGGAGCCTCGGTCGAGGTAGGAGCCTCAGACGTAACAGGAGCCGCCGAATGGGTGGAGGTAGCTGCATTGTGTGTGGAAGTAGCTGCCTTGGGGGTGGAAGTAGCTGCCTTAGGGGTGGCGGAAGGAGCGGCCGATGAAGATGGCTCGGGCTCATCGCCCTCGTCATCGCAGTCCTCGTCATCATCGTCGCCCGCGGTCGAGGTTGGGGCAGCAGAGTGAGCGGCGCTGGAGGTGGGATCATCGTCGTCGCAGTCATCGTCATCGTCATCACCACCAGCTACACTGGTAGGAACGAGGACATGAGTGGTGGCCGACGCGATCACCGAGCTGGTGACGCGGTTAGCCGGGTTGCAATCGGCATCGCGGTTCTTCTGGAGCGTCTCTGTAGCCTGACGATGACATGAGGCCATAGCTCAAACTTTACTTGGGGCTGTGAACCTTACCAGCATGGGGTGACAGCAACGATCGAAGAAGGTCGTGTTGTGGTGCTCGTCACAGTCAATAGCCAGGTAACGAAGGTGATAGGTGTTGTATGGCTATAGATTTACTGTGATCAGACGCTGATCCACGTCGGTGCACGGTTCGCGAACATACCTCAAGGTAACCCTCGTAGTAAGTGTCAGGCTTGACGGCGTCGTGACGGGCATGGCGAACATGTTTGTGGGGGATGGAGATCGCGGAGGCACCAGCGACGGTGAGTGCAAGGGAGGCGAGAGTAAGGAAGTGCATTATTGCGGAGTGTAGGAGTGCAGGGGCGTTGACGCAAAGACTGGGAAGTCAAAGAACGGGGAGGGTAGAGACCGTCGGTATATAAGAGAGTGACTGCTGAAGGGCGGGAACGGGATATGTTCAGGCGACGCAAAGGCAACGAAGAAGACGCGGGACTGACCGTCAAGAGCACGCCTAGCAGGCGAGGGCGGAGAAAACGAGGGGTGAGGACCGTGAGGTGAACGGGAATCCACAAATACCCTCGGGCCCTTATATGGGGCGCTCGGACTAGGACTGCGCCGTGGGCGTCTGGAGAGCGTACCGCCCGATTGTCAAAATATTTGCCTTGTGCATTCCCTGCAGCATTAATTGTATACGCCGCCGTCGACCCGTTGCACCGTCACTACGCCGAAACAGGCCAAGCCAGCAGCGCAATTGGCCAGCAGCATGCGGGAGCGGCGAACACACCAGAACGGCGGCAAGCAAACGCGCCTGTGCCGCTCCCGTCGCTTCCAAATAAGACGAGACTTCGCAGGTTATTTTGGCCGTCGAGGGAATGTGCCCCAACGTCTGCGCATTTCGAAGGCTGTCGTTGCTTCACGACCTGTTCATCTTCAATCCTATAAACACAGCGGACATAAACGCCGGTCCCTGCGACGCCGCTCACACATGGGCCGCCGCCGTGTCATCACAGGCACACCGAGTGTACATGCGAGGTGGAGCGCGCCGAAGGGCAAGGAACCAGAACCCTCGATCTTTGCCCCAGCTGTTCTCTTCCAGAAATGCAAGCCGTCAGTCAGGAATGATGGAATGCATAACGGCCGACGTGCTCGCACCCAACTCAGTTCCTGTAATTCCGGACGCTCACCTTATATATCGGGCTGCCGTGAGTCCGGTAAATTGGCCGGGCTGCGTACACCGCTTCCCCATGTGTCAGTCAACACGTCACAATTCACGATGTCCTATGTAGCCTCACCAGATATATGTACCTGCCACAAGCCCGCAAGCTCAGGGTAGAAAGAAGAGGTCAGAGAAGATCATGCTAGTAGTCAACAACAGACCACGCTGAGCCAGAGTCGTGCTATCACTACCGCCCAAGTTGGGCAACAAACAGCAGTGCGCGGCGCCTACCGCGACTAGTAACGCCAGTACTACTACCATCTCCTCACTTCACCTACTTCAGCTGTATACAACATACAACCTGTAATCCCCATGAGTAGGACTGCTTCTCTGCTTCATGTACCACTCGTTTTCCGCTCATCTGTCTCTGGCTTACGTCAGGTTATAACGAAAACCCCTTCGCCTCTTCCCACTCGCTCGACACGAATCCATTTGAAGACCCCACAACTGTGCAGCAGACTGACAATGCAGCAAAATTGGAGCAAATAAGGCAGAGGGAGCTCGATTTGGAGAGGAGAGAGCGCGAACTCGCACAGAAGACTGATCACATCCGAAGACATGGCCGTAACAACTGGCCGCCCTGTGAGTACTCATCATCCTGCCCTCGCCCAATCCTCGAGCCGCACGAGCTCAAACGCGTACCCGGCACGTAGTCTTCCCGCTCATCTTCCACTCCGTTCAAGAAGAGATACCTCAAGCATCCCAGCCATTAGTTACTCGCCTCTATCAACTATGGCTTGTCCTTGCCGGAACCCTGGTGGTCAACATGGTCGCATGTATCTGTATCCTCATCTCGGGCTCATCCAATGGCGGCAGTGATCTTGGCTCGAGTATAGGGTACGCATCTGCGCCAATAGCTCGTGTCGTCAACTCACCGCCAACGGCCCCATCCAGTTATCTGTTCTTTATCACCCCGTTGTCCTTCCTGCTATGGTACCGGTGCGTTCTACTTCAATGCATCCCATCTCATCGCATTCACCACTCTTGGAAGACCTATCTATAATGGCTACATGAAGGTATGTATACAGCCGACGTCGGTTATCCAGTGGTCTAATATATTTGCCACAGGAACAAGCACTCTACTACTGTACGACTTTGTAGCTGGCTGTATTTGACATACTGAGACAGCCCTCACAGATCTTTATTTCTTCTTTGGAGGGTTCCATCTGCTCTTCTCTGTCTACATGTACGTTAGACAGTAAGCTTCTCCTTCCCTCAGACAGCTGACGCCTTCTCAGGATCATTGGCATTCCAAGGTAGACAGTCCGGAGTCATTCTCTCGGAGCTGCTCACTGAATCGCGATTTCAGCACCGGGTCTGCTGGTCTTATCCAGACCATTCAGGCATTCTCCAAACCTTCGCTTCCATCCGCCATCGTTGGTACCGTGGCTACTGTTGGTTGGGTTGTTCAAGGCTTTGGTCTTGCGTACTACTACCGCCAGGTACGTGCACATGTCCGTCGTCGTGTACCGTCTCTGAATCTGTGGTTCGATACCAGATCTGGGCCCACCACAAGGCGGCCGGACATTCCGTCGAGAAGGTATGTGTTATGACGTCCTCATGCACCTGTCGTAAGACGCGCTCATCCATTTGCGCCGCTCGCAGGCAAAGACCGAACTTGCTACTCACGGCGCAAAGGCCTACTTCACGCGCGGCTAGAATACAGACTCGCTATATGCTACGACTCGGCTATGACCCCTGCGCCTGACGTGTTGTCTGTTGTGGATTGTATATGCCAACGAGTTTTGATGTTTCGTTATTACACGAGTGCCAACGGTCGGTTGATGTCGTAAATGACATAAAGACACGGCGGTGTGACCAAAGCGGGGCGAAAGCATGGCCATTGTGAGGACCCCTTTTGTCGGCCTTGTGTTGAATAGGCGCCCATGCGCTCAATTGTCGGAGTTTGAACACGAAACTGCTATAGATGCGCGTCCGGGATCCCTGGTTTTTCTCAACCATCATACAAGGTCTGTCCTCTGATCCTCGTCCTCGCCCCTCCCCACACCATGCTCATCCCTTCGTTCGCTCCTCACAGGTCAAAACACAATCAAAAAATCCTATATCATAAAAAACCCCAAAAAGCAGTTGCTCTGTCGCCTCCTGTGTGCGTATATCGCAAATTTCGTCCACAAAAATCATGCTGACCGTCCTGCTGCAGTCGCAGAAAAGTCCACAAAGCAGTAACGACCCCCTACAATCCCTGAAAATCACAATGTCCGCTTCTCCTGCTGTTGCTCCTGCTCCGGAGGCCGTACCCCAGCACCTTGTCGAGGCCGTGCCTCCTCCGCCCGCGCCTGCCCCGGTTGCATACAACCCGCCCCCGGCACCCCAGGTGACGCCCTCTGCGTCGCTCTATGTCGGCGAGCTCGACCCCACTGTCACGGAGGCGATGTTGTTCGAGATCTTCAACATGATAGGCCCGGTGGCCAGGTGTGTGTTTCACTTAGTAGTGGCTTATCGGCCACATCGTCTGATCCGCCCCAAAGCATTCGTGTCTGCCGTGATGCTGTCACTCGTCGTTCCCTCGGATATGCCTACGTCAATTATCTCAACGCTGCTGATGGTACGATTAGTCTTGTTTGGATCTTGTGCGGTGTGCTCATTTTGCGCTAGGTGAGCGTGCCCTGGAGCAGCTCAATTACTCCTTGATCAAGGGCCGTGCCTGGTAAGTTTGGAGCGCGCGTTCGTTGTATTGGGATGTAATGGCTTAGTGCTGCGCAGCCGTATCATGTGGTCTCAGCGTGACCCTGCCCTCCGCAAGACCGGTCAGGGCAATATCTTCATCAAGAACCTGGACGAGCAGATTGACAACAAGGTTTTTATTATAACTACAAACTTCTACAGTCTGTTCACAGTGTGTCCACAGGCTCTCCACGACACCTTCGCCGCGTTCGGTAACGTGTTGTCTTGCAAGGTCGCCACCGACGAGCACGGTCGTTCCAAAGGCTACGGTTTCGTGCACTATGAGACCGCTGAGGCCGCTGAGACTGCCATCAAGGCTGTCAACGGCATGTTGCTGAACGACAAGAAGGTCTACGTAGGCCACCACATCTCTCGCAAGGTTAGTTGCTGCACGTATGCGCCACATCACGTGAACGTTTTGCTGACTTCTATCCGTAGGAGCGTCAGTCCAAGATTGAGGAGATGAAGTCCCAATTTACGAACATCTACGTCAAGAACCTTGACCCCGAGGTCACCCAGGAGGAGTTTGTTGATCTCTTCGAGCAGTTCGGCAAGGTCACATCCGCTGTTGTTCAAATCGACGACGAGGGCAAGAGCCGCGGTTTTGGTTTCGTCAACTTCGAGACCCACGAAGAGGCCCAGAAGGCTGTGGAAGCCCTCCACGACCTAGAGCACCACGGCCGCAAGCTCTTCGTCGCCCGCGCTCAGAAGAAGGCCGAGCGTGAGGAGGAGCTCCGCAAGTCGTACGAGCAGGCCAAGCTCGAGAAACTCAGCAAGTATCAGGGTGTCAACTTGTACATAAAGAACCTCGAGGACGAAGTCGACGATGACCGTCTCCGTCAGGAGTTCGAGCCATTCGGTACCATCACCAGTGCTAAGGTGATGCGTGACGAGAAGGGCACCTCCAAGGGTTTCGGTTTTGTCTGTTTCTCCTCTCCCGACGAAGCTACCAAGGCTGTTGCTGAGATGAACAACAAGATGATCGGTACCAAGCCTCTCTACGTCTCCCTCGCCCAGCGCCGAGAAGTCCGCAGGCAGCAGCTTGAGAGCCAGATCGCTCAGCGCAACCAGATCCGCATGCAGCAGGCCGCTGCTGCTGGTATCCCTGGTGGTTACATGAACGGTCCTATGTACTACCCTCCTGGCCCCGGTGCCTACCCTCCCCCTGGTGGTCGTGGCATGATGGGCTATGGCCAGCCCGGTATGATTCCTCCTCGTCCCCGTTACGCCCCCAACAACCAGGTCCCTGGTATGCCCATACCCGCTCCGTACGGGCAGGCTCCTCCTCAGGCCTACGGTGTTCCCGGGTACCCCCGTGCGCCGCGCCCTCCTCAAGCCGGCCGTGGTGGTCCTCCCGCCGACCCCAACGCCGCCGCCCCGAACGGCGCGCCTCGCCCCGCTCCTCCGCAGGGTGCTCCTGCCAACCGCCCTCCTCCCGCTGGGCAGCCTCCTGCTGCTCGCGGTCCCGCCCCCGCCAACCGCAACCAGCCTCCTCGCCCTGGGGCGCCGCCCGCTGGTACTCCCGGCGCTGAGGTGCCCACCATCACGGCTACCGCCCTTGCAAACGCCTCTCCGATGGAGCAGAAGCAGATGCTCGGTGAGGTCATCTACATGAAGATCGCCCCATCTCAGCCTGAGCTCGCGGGCAAGATCACGGGCATGCTACTCGAGATGGACAACACGGAGCTGCTGCACCTCCTCGAAACTCCTGATGCCATGAACGGCAAGGTCAACGAGGCGCTTGCTGTCCTGCACGAGTTTTCGCAGAAGGAGGTTCCGGAGAGTAAGTGAGAGATAGTCGTCGCGGTGTTGTTTTTATAGGTGTTGTAGCTTTCCCCCATGTCTTCTCCCCTTTCGCATTTCCCTTCGCCGACGCTCTTATCTCTCCTTGCTGCTCTCCTGTTTGGCTCCGTCCATTCTGCTGACAGGGTTGTGTGGTGGTCGCTCCTTTTTTGTGTGTACGAGAGTCGTAGGAACAGAGAGGTGACATCATACTGCAGCTATTTTAGTGGGATCCTTCTAGTTGCGCCGTCGCGAATTGAAGATGGTTCACTCCTCACTATCGACGGCCCATTGCAGAAGCAGCGGCTATCGTGTGCCTCAACGATGTGCGCACTTTTGGCTGAGGGAAGTATGCTACAGTCGGATGCGTTCTATTAGTACACTCGAAGCAAGTCGTACATTATCCAAAGGCATGAGGTATCCAACTTATGGTCATCGACCGCCCCGACCCATGCCGCCCATGCCCATCATCTTGAACATGTCACTCATGTTGGGCATACCACCGGCGCCGCCACCAAGGCCCCCCAACCCACCCAGTCCGCCTAGCCCACCCAGGCCTCCGAGTCCGCCGCCGCCCATTTGCTGCATCATCCCTGTGTAGTGTGTTAGAAGCCGCGATGGTCCGCAAGATGCACTGCTACTCACGTTGCATCTCTTCCATGTCGAGTTGGTCTCCGCCCTGGCCCTGCATCATGGCCTTCATCATCTCCTGCATACCACCGCCGCTCCGCATCTGCCGTTGTAGTTGCTGGAGCATGCCCGGAGGCATAGCGCGCTATACGGAGCACGACGGTTATCAGATAAGCCCAGATTGGTCAGAAGTCTACTTACCTGCATGGCCTGTATCTGCGCTGGTGTGGGCATGCCGTTCGCGCCACGTCCGCGCCCTCCAGCGGCAGCCTGCATCTTCTGGATGGCGGACAGCCAGCCGTTCTTGCCCCCGGCCTGCTTCGCCATGTTCGCCATCATGCGATACTGGCAGAGCAGGTCCTCGACTTCGCGCACGCTCGTCCCGCTGCCCTTGGCGACGCGTGTGACGCGCCATGTGAGGCCGATGGGCTTGCCGTCCTTGCCCCATTCCATGAACAGCGCGCCGTCCGAGTCGAGCTCGGCGGCGGTCATGCTGTCCGTGATGTAGATCATGCGCTTCATGCGCAGGGAGCCCTCCTCGTCGGACCCCTGCAGCAGGTCTTGTGGCAGTCCAGGGATCATAGAGGCGATCTTGGACAACGGGCCCCTGAGATTGCATATTAGAGAGGGCGAACGCGACATGAATAAGAGAGAGTAGCATACATGTTCATGACG
Organism: Fomes fomentarius; assembly: GCA_022606135.1. Classification (NCBI taxonomy): domain Eukaryota; kingdom Fungi; phylum Basidiomycota; class Agaricomycetes; order Polyporales; family Polyporaceae; genus Fomes; species Fomes fomentarius. Next base: position 2,538,049 of record JABYQN010000001.1, read on the forward strand.
TTTTGTATCTGTTCTCGCCAGTCGCGGATGCTCAATTTGCCTTCCTCGAGCTTCTTGGCCATCTCCTTCTGCTTGTCAGGATTCTGCGTGGCGATGTCCTGCATGTGTTCGACGAGGCCTTGAACATCTCCGAGACCTAACAGCTTCGAGATGAACGGTTGTGGTGAGAATTTGTCGAGGTCGTGCAGATGCTCGCCGACACCAAGAAAGATGATAGGTGTCTTCGTTGTGGCGACACTTAGAGAACAGTCAGTACAGCGTAAAACTTTGACGCAGACCATGACACGTACGCGGATATAGCACCTCCACCCTTAGCATGGCCATCCATCTTGGTGACAATGATGGCGCCGAAGTTCGCGCTCTCCTTGAATGCACGAGATTGTGCCTCGGCCGCCTGACCTAGGCAAGAATAAGTGTACGTTGCTCCCAGATGCCGAAAAGGCGTACCAATGCTAGCGTCAAGGATCATGACCGTCATATCTGGCTGTACGGCTTCGCCGATTTGCACCATCTCCTCGAAGAGTTCAGACTCCTGCTTGTGTCGGCCAGACGTATCTACGATGATGACATCGAACCGTTCCTTCTTGAATTTGGCAACACCTTGCGCTGCGATGGTGACCGGATCCGTCTCAGTGTAGGAACCGAAGTACGCGACCTTTGCCTTTGTCGCGGATTGACGAGTCTGGTCGAAAGCACCGGCACGGAAGGTATCCGCACAGACAATACACGACTTGAAGCCTCGTTTCTGATAGTACACGGCCAGCTTCGTACATGTTGTGGTTTTTCCATTACCCTAGAGAGGGGAGGGACCATTCGGACCTCCGGCACAGGCGAAACATGGGATTGGAGTTCGCACCTGCAGACCGACAGCCATTATTACATTCGGATGTCCCTTCTTAGGTTTATAGGGCTCTACTCCAGGGTCAACCAGCTGAACAAGCTCGTCGAAGATAGCCTGTAGGTGCAAACGAGGGGACCATGAAGGTAGGCCATGGAGAAGCAAGATATCACCACTCACTTTCTGGACAACATATCGGCGATTTTGCTCCTTTCCCTTGTCTGCGCCACCCTCCAAAGCCGCCTTAACCTTTGTCTTGACCTTTTGGCGTAGTTGTGCGACAAGCTTGACGTTCACATCCGACTCCAGAAGAGCAGCGCACACTTCCTTTAGCAGGGCATCAAGAACCTACAGCCACACTCCGATTAGGGTGTTGTTCAGACATGTAGATGTACTGAACTGACCTTGTCGTCGATAATAGGAGCACGACTGAGCGAAGAAAGGGCTGCATTGAGCTTGCGGCCAAGGTCGGCCAACACCATGGTAGGGGAACAAGGAGTAGACGGGACATTGCGTTCGCGCGTCCAGTCTGTCTCTGCGATCACTTGACTTCGATGACTCTCATGAACATCCTACGCGTCCACCATGGTCAGCAGCGACTCAGACAACGACGACTACGATGATTTGGAATTTGAAGGCGCGTCTGATGGTGACGACAACATCGACGAAGACATCCTCGGTGCGCTGGAGGAGGACCTTGCTGCTGCCGCTGCCGCGGAGGGCACAGAGGGGGAGGAGGTTCGTCGCGGCCGCTGCTCTTCATGTTCATTCCTCACCACCACACAGGACACAGACTCAACAACGTCTTATGGAGGCTCGGATGACGACGATGGCGAGGAAGAACACATACCGCCGCATAGAGATCTGGAGCAAATGCTCACGCAGACATTGCAAGAAACCACTCTGCCTAGCAAGCCTCCTTCTCCCGCTACAGAGTCCCCGCTAAGTGCCCAAGGTATGTGCCTTGCGCTGCCGTGCAGTATGGGATCTCACATACCACGCAGTTCCCCAACCGCCAGCCCAAATACGCCCACCTTCTCCTGCTCAGATCCGCAAAACGAAGATACTGTCGGACATTTCCTGGCCGAGGTCCTTTACAGTCGAGGCAATATGTGCTATTCCTCATCCCTGCGCAACCCATGCATTGGCCTCTTCCCTCTGCATGACCCACATGATCACCGGTTCGGACGACGGCTACATACGTGATTACGACGTCTTCGCCGCTGTCAACGGCAAGGTATTCTTGACTGCACCCCAAAGACAACACTGTGGTGTCATCGAGGGCATTATGAAGGCGGGACAGATTCGATGCTGGTGGGAGAATACGGTTCCGGTACTCAACCCGGACGGGACAGTCGCCGAGTCTCCTCTGTATCCAGTCTACAGTCTGGCCATGCAATCTGACGCGCTTTGGTCACTAGCCGGCTCAGATGTGAGTTCTCCATCCGTTGTTCGCGAGCCTCATACTCATGAGCGCGGTTGACAGCAAGGACACGTTTGTTTGTACACCGTACGACATAGTCCCGGCCGTCTCTGTCACGTCATGCATGGTCACAGAGGGCCTGTTTCTGCAATGTCACTGCAACACGATGAGAAGGGCTTCTTCAGCGCTGGGTGGGATGGTGAGGCTATAGTGAGTTGTTCATGCAAATTGTACCCTGCCAAGGCGAATTGACCCTTGTCACAAGCACTGGGACCTCAATACAGGCTCCAGTGTTAGGAGGTTTTCCGCTCATGGCGCCCAACTTGCGGCGATCGCCGTACGTCCCCTGACCACGAACTTCATCCACAACCCATGGAGTACAGTCACAGCAGGCAGTGAATTTACTGTCTCGATGCGAGGCTCGCGTGACAACTCTCATCCGGCGTACGGGGGACCGTCCATGCCTCCTCCACCTCGCCCACAGGCGAACGGTCCACATGGCGGACACCATACTAAACAAGAGGAAGATGCACGATCGGATACCTCATACGACCCCTTGTTCGACGAGCCTGACGCAGATGGTGAGGGAGATGGTCTTGGAGCACATGCATCACAGGCACTCTTCGGACAACAGCCTAATGGCCAGAATCTCGGACGAGGTGCCATCGCGCCCAAGGGCGCGCCTCCCGTTCTTGACCATCAAACGTATGCGGCGTTCTCTCCCGACATGTTAATGACCGCACATGTCGACGGCCAGGTAATACTCTGGGATCGGAGGGTACATTCTCCTGGTAAAGGCGTGGGTCGCTTGTGGTTGAGCGAGAAGACGCCACCTTGGTGCATGTCGGTAAGTTTGCACGCCCTGTAAGCTTGCTCGACGGCGCAGCACGTTGAATGTTGCGTATACGTACAGGCGTGCTGGTCGGCAGACGGTAGTCAGATCTATGTCGGACGACGGAACGGGGGTGTCGAGATCTACGACGTCAGACAGGCTGGGCGGGCAGGCACGCCGCGAATCTTGAAGACCCTGCGCAATCCAGTCAGTTCAGGCGTGGTGTCATGCGTAGTCGCATTTCCAGACGGGCGACACTTGGCATGGTACGCACCATCACCGGAACGAGACGATCGTTCACTAACTCATGCTTTTCTATCGCAGCGCATCTACTGATAATATCCGTCTGTGGAACGTGGCGGAGGCCGGAGAACCAGACGCAACAGGTAAGATGAAGAGCGGCGTACAATTCAAGATCATTCCTGGACACCATGGAGGCTACGTCTCACAGATGTGTACGTCCCATAGCTCTAACTCGACTATAGCTGCTGACTCCGCGACAGTGGTCGATCCGGCCGCGCGATTTTTGGTGAGTGCTAGCAGCAACCGTGGTTGGCATGGCGAGCACACCAAGACTGTTTTCGTCCACGAGGTCAAGCATCTGTTTTGAGCTATCTTGTACCATACATTGTGCTACTAATATGTACAATCATTGTCAGTCCTTGCGCATAATACATAGGAGTTATTCGCTACAGATATGGTTAATATATGGCCATGAAGGCGACCTGCACCTTCTGTAACAGGGCAACCGCCATAACACCACTCTACCTGGAGCATGTGCAACGCTTGCTATCCCGCAAAGACAGCACTCTTATACAGACCGGCGCCACAGGAGGTCAACATACGCTGCGCGCGAGTAGCGCAGGAGGTCTGTTGTGCCAAAGATGTACCAGTTGTCGTTCATCGTCTTCTGGATGCCCTTTGTCATAGTCTCGATAGCCGTCAGAAACTCGAGACTGGGCACCTTGTTGGCCTTGACGATCTCCGCAAGACAGGCAAGGAACTCCCGTTGTAGCGCCTCGTTCGCCTCGCGTACGGGCTCCGTTTCCGAGAACGTGAGTCGCTCATCTCTTCCCAGCGTGAGGTAGCGAACGGGTTCTTGGGACGAAGCGGAGAGTGAAGTTTCCTGCTTCGGTTTCGGAGCAGCAGAAGTGATAAGCGGCACCGGATGGGCTACCATAGTGTCTGATGTTGTGCGAGGAATGGGTTTGGGACGACGAGGGTAGGAGACGGGTGGGGGGCCGTTGCGAATAACCATACTGGCTGGAAGTGGTTTCTGAGGTGGAAGAGTGGCAGCGCGCAGAGGTTTAGCTGGAGGGGTCGGGGCCCGAGTCGACCCACTCCGTGTTGAGGTTGACCGCGCGACGGGAATGCCCGGAGGTGCCGCAAATGTCGGGGAAGCAGGGGATGTGGCAGGTGACTCTGGTGAGACAATGATCCGTGGGACCTCCGTAACCACACGTGGTTTAAAGGAGGCTATGATCGTCGAGCCTGACTCGGAGGACGTCGGCGAGGCAGCGCGACCAATTGGCGGAGAAGGGGGAAGGGGAAACATGGCAGGGTCGGCAGCCTCGACGGGAGGCTTCTCAGAATCGTATACGCGTTTCTCAGTGCTCGGGAACACGTGTGGGTGGGGCAGCTTCGGTATGTTCTCCTCGGTGCCCGCAGTCGGCTTCTCTGCGAATGCTGGCCGCTGCAGGTAGTAGGGCTGGCCAATGAAGAGTCCAGGCGTGCGGGAGTGCCAATATGTCTCTTCAGAATGCTCGAACACGACGTTGTGCGTCACACATACTTCCCTGAAAGCGTATTCGGGAGAGCACTCGATGATGATGGGAAGGCGTGTCTTCGCGTTGCGCCCCTGAAGCGAAGACGTAGCAGGAAGTGGGGGGCCCTGGTCCAGAGTGTCGCCGACGAGCGGTTGCACGTCGACAATGGGGATCCTGCGGATCGGCTCCAGGCTGAAGACGACCTTGACAATGATGAAGAGCACCTGTAGCCCGAGCCAGCCATACGCCCATGCGTTCAGACCGACGATCAGCACCGTCGTGAAGATGTCGACAATACCACTGAAGACCATCGCTCCGCCGACCGCCTTCAGCCGCTTGCTCTCGTACTTCGAGTGAAAGAGGTTGTAATCACGGACGTTGTTGAGATGGGTGCTGAGCATCGCAGCGTGTACGTTCTTCCCAGACACGACTAGCTGGAAGCAGCGGTACTCGGCGGTCGCAAGACGGTTCAGGTTGATGAATCGCTTTCCCTGCCCCCGAGCCACATGCAAGACACATATTGGAACGGCCCAGAAAACGGCGCTGATGATCTGTAGAGCGACGAGGGGAACGCCAGCACCGGTAGCCGCGTTCTGGAAGTTGATAAACGTCTCGAATGCGTAGAGGATGAGGTAGATGGTCATGCCACAGAGGAGTCGCTGGTTGCCGTTCTGCTTGAGCTCGACCTTTGCAGGGAGCCCTTGGGTCTGGAACCATGCCTCAACCATGTAGTCCTCCGTCGGGTTGTGATTGACAATGACATTGGAAGAATGACGCTCCTGGGTACCTGTGGGAACGTGGATGAGAGGCGGCGAGAACACGTTGACGTATTCCTGATGGTAGTACGAGAGCTCGCCGACGAGGTTGCGGTAGAGGTCGGCGCTGAGAAGCATGATACCGACCTGGAGCTTCGAAAGCACGCGTCCGGCTCCGAGCCCGGCAACGGTGAGCGAGCCAGGAAATGTGCGTGCAGCGACAGCTTTCACGTTCTGCGTCTTGCCGGTGAGGACGGGCAAGAGGGAGAAGACGGAGCTCATGCCATTGATGTTTTGAATGGCAGCGGAAAGAGAACGGTCGTTTCCGTCGCCGCCTCCCTGAGCTAGCACCATACTCACCCTCGAGAGGGGGGCCCATAGTTTCCACAGAGGATATCTTACGGTCTTCATTAGAACTAGCGTCGGAGTCGACAGCACTGAGCGACCTAGTAGTCACGGTTGGGGGGAATGAGTCTCGCTTCGGCAGCCAGTTGCAGGGAGCGCACTTACTGTAGGACAGGACTGAGAGCAGCGACTATGGGAACCGCGGTGCGTGGTAGCCTATAAGTACCACTACACGAGAACCTATGCTTGACCCGAGATGAACTCTGGATGCGGATCGAGAAGTCCATAAAGGGAACATCTATGTATCAGTGTAATACGGGTTCTCGACATATTCTACGATTTCACGATCGCCACGCACCAAACCGTTGCACGCAAGGTGGTCCAATCAGAGTCATTGTCTGTACTCTATGCCTTATCCGGCTGTAATCTGATTGCAAGACGGTTACAAGATTTTGGGGTCAGTAAGGGCAAGACATATATACATGTACAGCCGAGGTCCACAACTCACTGGCAGCGCTCCACAACCTGTGTTCTATCATTCAAATTTCAACGGGAAACCTGTAAGATTGATCCGCATAGCACTCGTATCTGTCTTCAACAAGGCGTTCTCTGAAAATAACGAATATGTTTGTGTGCTGCCATGTCGGAGGTCCGTAGGTAACGGGTTACGTATCTGATTTTGGCGCAACAAAAATCATGCACATTAATATGATCATCCCAAGTCGACCTAGAGACAAACCGCATCACATAGTGACTGCGGATTCAGCTGTGCGTGTATCCTACATCAATCGGTACATCACGGAGAGCGGGTTTACATAACTAACAAAGAGAATGTTCACACACTCAGCTTCCTCTGCACTGCACGTCATGTATTTGCAAATCCTCAAAGATCGGTTCTCTTGTCGTAAACCTCCGTGATCGGCGGGAAGCCAGCCTCCTGCAGCTGCTTTGCAACGCGTTCCGCGCCCTGGAACACCCGCAGCAGGTTCCCACCGGTCAATCCGGCGAGATCATACGCATTCCATCCACGTTCATAAAGTTCAGCGATCTGCCAGCGAGGTGTGAGCATGCTATAGCATGGACAGTTGCAACGCCTGAATAACGTGACGGAAGCAAAGGAGCTCACCAGGGCGGGATACTTCGAGACGTCTTCGAGACCCGCAGGCACGTCTCCAATACCGTCATAATCGCTTCCGATACCAACGCTGTTGTACGTGCTTCAGTCACACAGGTCTCCTTCGCGAAATGCATATGAGTACGTACTGCTGCTTCCCGGCCACCTTGGCGATGTGGTCAACATGGTCCGCGACAGCCTTGGTATCTGCCTTGCCCTCGTCTGCGACGAAGAACGGCGCGAAATTTACCTATGAGTGGAGTAATGGAACGTCCGCTTCATTCGTACACACTACACCCTATCTGTTTTGCAAATCCTCACCATAATGACACCGTCCGTCTTGTGTTCACCGGTCCCTACCAGCTCGAGGACATCGTCAGGCACGTTCCGCGGCACATCGTGCACAGCGCGCGCGGACGAGTGGCTCCAGATGACTGGAGCCTTTGAGTGCTTCAGGGCCTGTTTTGCGGTGTCGTCGGAGGTGTGACTGAGGTCCACAAGCATGCCAATGCGGTTCATCTCGTCAATGAGCGAGAGTCCAAACTTGCTGAGGCCGCCCCAGCGCGGCTCAATCCCAGGGAGGAAGCCGCACGAGTCCGCGAAGGCGTTGTGGCAGGTGTGCGTCAGCGTGAGGTAACGCACACCGAGGTCGTAGTATGTCCGGAGGACTTGGATCGAGTTCCCAAGCTGATGAGCACCTTCAACACCGAGCAAAGATGCAATCTTGCCCCTGTTGATGGCGGCCTTTATCTCATGGGAGGACAGAGTCCAGGCGAATGTCTCAAGTACTGATATATGAGCGAAACAATCGACACGAACAGCAGGCAACACTCACATCAGGGTACTTCTGGATAAGCAGCTTCGCAATATCAATCTGTTCTAACGTGTCACTGTTGACCGCAATTCAGTATATGGTGGGAATATCATCGAGGCAACAAACGTACCGGACGCGCCATGTCGCGTTCAAATAATCTTTGCCTGTTTCGTCTTGGCTGACACAGTCGACATACGTCGACCAGAAGAAGCCACCCACTTGCCCTTCCTTCAACCGCGGAATGTCGACGTGGCCGTCGAACGGCTTCGTCAGGTCAATAGCAGAGACGTTGTTCGCATATCTCGAGCGCACGAGTATTGGAAGATCTGTGCGTGCACTTAGCATGCGCTATGACTCACAACCATCGCACTAACCAATGTGTCCATCCTGTCGACCACCGTTCAACACGTGGAGGTCATGCGAGATAGTGGACGTAACTCACGATCACAGGAGCACTGTGCAAGATGTAATGAGCGGCCTTATGCGGATCCTTCGGTAACCGTCCTACGACACCCGATACCTTCTCCCAGAAGAACAGTACGGACACCAGCGCGACCACAAAGACTGCCGTTAACACGGCGGAGACGATTCCGCGGGCTGTGGCTACGCGTCGGACACGCTGAGCAGCAGTCTCACGTTCGAAGTCGCCGGTACGCGCGAGGTTTGGGATGCCTTCGCCCAAAAGCGGAGCAGTCTCGCCGTTCGCAGACATGGCGGTCAGAATGTGAGATAAGAGAGGAGGAGAGCAGTCGTCGTCGACGTCCCAGGATTCGGAAGACGAGCTGCGCGACAGAAACGCGTCGCACGCAATGAGTCGATCGGCGCTCGGGCCGGTGTACCGACACCCTCAGCTGAACGAGAATGAGAGTACATAGTACAATACATACAGGACACAGGGCAGCCGCGAACACTAATTTACACATATCCAGTCCAATAGACAGTCACTATAGTCTCTTTGCGCGCTCTGCTTCCTCCCTCCATTGCTTCTTCTGCGCAGAGGCAGCAGCCTTGTTTCCAAATAGGAATCGGGATGTTCTCTTGTCTGCGCCTGTCTTACGTGAAATCCTGGAAGAACCCGCAAACAAGATCTGCAAATGTTGGAGTAATTGGTTGCTAAGGATAGATGGTGAATGTGGAGGATGTACTTACCGCCCAGAACCCCCATAGACCGATTGTTCCGGATCCCAAACACAGCAATAAGCCGAGAGAGCCAACGGACGCTGTGTTGTATGATATGAAGGAGATTAGGAGACACGCTGCGGACAGGGACTCCAAGAGTGGATGGCCAGGGGCGTCTCGTTTCGCAGTCAGGTCTTCTGGACCAGAGGGAATCTAGGTAGAAACATTTGAGCACGGCTTGTCGATGCATGCAGAGTTGAGGAGCACACATTCATTATCAGAGCAACAGCAAGCACATTCAACAATATCCCTGTGTTCCACGCGAGGAAAGACTCTAATGGCGTGAGGGCGGCCCTCCGTTCTAGACCCGTCTCGGAAAGGAAGAGCAGCAACTTGGGAGACAAGATGAGGGGAGCGGCGACAACAAGTAGACTGCAAGGATAGTCAGTCACGATCTTGAAGTACGAGAAGGAAAATGAACGCGGTACTCACAGCGCGGCCGATACCCAAGCCCAGCTAGAGATCACACTGTCATCTTTAGGATGGTCCTCCGTCGTTTCATGCGCTTCCGGTGTGTCCTCCTGAGGCGCGCCGGCCTTGCGACTAGAGAGATCTTCGAGCTCAATCGCAGCAGGTTCCGTCACACGCATCGCAGGAAGAGTCGAGTACAAAGCCAAGCAGCAGAACTGCGCCGACGTGTTCTAAGAGTGTTCAGCACGGCCCGAGGCGCCCCGGTGACGTCAGTCGACTATTAGCTGTTTGTCCGTGTTAGGATCACAAGCCTTCGCCTTCATCGACTCAACGCCAGATCAGCTCCCAGATAATGTGACGTTTTCAGCATCGGTACCCGAATGCCGTATACACTGATAACTATCATGCCAGACCACGATCATATGGATATACATTATCTTGATACAGACGCAGCCCCATCCTATGCGGAGTTCCTGGATAAATATTTACTGCTCAACAGACCTGTCATCATCGGACGATCTCTCATCCCTTCGTGGCCAGCTCTAACACAATGGGTCACAGAAGATGGGTCCATCGACTGGGACTATCTAAGGGCCGCATATGGCGGGTGCGAAATCACCGTCGCCGACTGCGCCACGCGCGACTTCAGCGACCAAAAGCGCGAGGAGAAACACTTCCGCGACATCGTTTCCCTCTGGCAGGACGGCAAAGGCCAGACACTCTACGTGAAAGACTGGCATCTTGCGCGCGCACTTGCGACGCACGTCTCAAGCGAGCAGATGGCACCCCAAGCAGACAGTCGTGCCAGCGACTCGAACTCGTTCTACACGACCCCGGACATCTTCCGCGACGACTGGATGAACGCGTACTACTCCGCATGCACCGATGACGACTTCCGCTTCGTCTACGTCGGGGCCGCGGGTACGTTCACCCCGCTCCACCGCGACGTCTACACGTCTTACTCGTGGTCCACGAACGTCGCCGGGCGCAAGCGGTGGTGGCTCTTCCCTCCAGAACAGACCCGACTACTGTTCCGCACGGGAGGAGAGGAGCACCTGGAGGTCGCATTTGACGTGCGCGCCGTAGACTCAGCGGCATTTCCACTCTTCAACCAGGCCAGCCCGATCGTAGTCGAACAAGGACCAGGAGACACCATCTTCGTGTAAGGGGTAGCGATTCCCTGTCGGTCCTGACTCCTGTGAACGCATAGACTGATTCTAGATGTATCGTCTAACAGGCCAAGCGGATGGTACCACCAAGTCGAGAACCTCACAGCATGTATCTCGATCAACCACAACTGGTGCAACTCCGTTAACCTCCCCTCCCTGTACGATTCTATGTGCGCCAAAGTCACGGAGGTCGAGCACGCCCTTGAGGACGTCAAGCAACTTTTGACCGGATCAGACGTCATCGCGCATGCGGTTAGGTCAAATTCCACTGCAGAAGATGCGCAGCCTGAGGAAGCCGGGAACAAGAGCTGGGAGCACGAATGGGTCGCGATCGTACAGGATCTTGTCGAGAAGGACGCAGGATGGAAGTGCGTTCTGAGATTTCTCATGGCCCGGAACACTGTTGTTCACGCTCATCCCTGCACAGTTGGTTGACGTTCTGGAAGATGGTGCGACACGCCTTGTCTCTTGCTACTCGACAACAATGTCCCACCAACGACATACTCTGGTCTCCACCGCCGCCTGAACTGATGCCACACATTACCTTTATCAAAGAACGGGTACACGCATGCTATGACCGGTTCACAAAACGCTCGCAGCGAGAAGCTGAGCTCGTCCCTACCCTCAGCAAAGTATTGACGGAAGTGCAGACACTCCTAGAGAAGCCAAGTTAAGGCGAATACGTGGCGAGGGGAATGCGCAGATGATATACAATGTATTACAACGAGCGGCGTGCACGGGTGATAACATATCAAAGATGACAGATGACAGACAATACAAGACTCAACAGGTCCCGATACTAGTGTGCGAGATCTACATTCAGAACGTGCCAGCATGTAATCAGTACGGACCGCCCCATCCGTTTCCTTGTATCATCGCAGCGCGCGAAGGGTGCACTCCAGGCGGGCCACCAGCAGCATGTGGTGGCGGTTGGCCGAACCCCGAGGGGCCCGGTTGCGGGAATCCTGGTGGCTGGAAACCGGCTCCGTATTGCTGGGCACCGGGGTACCCAGTGAACGAGGGCGTGAAACCGCCATGACCAGGTATAGGTGGTGGCGGCATACCAGCTGCGCCGCCATAGGGATTCGGTGTCCGGCCGACCTGGCGAACCGACATGTGGCCCGGCGTTGCGTGTCCAGGAGCGGGAGTCCGACCAGGTGTGCGAGCGCCGAAGGGAGTCTTGCCACCGGCGGCACCACCCAGGCCGCTGCTGAGCGACATGGACTTTTGCCTACGAGAAGATGAACATATGTCCAAAAGATAACGGAGAACACGATTGCTGACCTGACTTTGAACGCGTCACACAACTCTGGAACACCTGCAGCAGGAGTGTCGAACAGGTAGTACGCCTCGGGTGTTACCCGCACAGGCTGTACAAGCAAGTCAGAACACCATTATTGTCAATGCTGTTAAGCGAGACGCACCCATGTCTGCACGGTCGAGTTTTTGTTTGCGAGGTAGCAGAGGTTGAAGTGTCCAGGACGCTTGCGGTTAAGGGTGAAGCCGTAAGCACTCTTCGAAGGGTTAGCAGCCACGAAATTTCTCAAGAACAAATCTATGCGATGAGTTCGTGAGCAAAGTAAAACGATATCCCCGTCGGCAAGGAAACGTACGAAGATCGTCCTCCGTTCCAGGCTTGAACTTCTCGTGCATCATCAGCTCCTCGACCTTCCTCGCCATAGCTTGGACGTGATTGACAATCAGTTCATCGAGATCAGAGAACTGATGTGTGCCATCGACGATGAGCTTCGAGACTGTCTGACCAGTCGGATCTGCGTTGGGCTCTACGACGTCTACGGACGAAGTCAGAATGTATGACTGGAACGACAGGTGGAAAACATACCAATGTGCTGGTACAGCTTGTCGTCCACCTTCCACGTCACAGCGAGATGATTGCCTCCTTTTGAGGACGGACGGATGACAGCATCACCGCGCTGCTGCTTCTCAAGGTAAACCTCGGCCTGCTGCGAGTTGAAGTTGTGGAAGTTAGGGTGTTTGATGACACGCCGCGTCCGGTCGACCTCGGCCCGCTTCTTCCGCGCCTGCATCTCGGCGTCACGGTCAAACTGGGTGTGGTCCCAAGCGTCGTCGTGCTTGACACGGCGATACTGGCTGTCGCCTGAACCAACATCGGACTCGCATGATGAGAGCTCGACGCCGCACGTATCGTTTGGTAGGTCTAGCCTGACCTCGATAATGACACCGGATAATGTCTGCCCTGGTTTGACGACCGACGGTGGAGCGAGACCAGCATCAGTGAGATACTTCTTGGCGATGCTACCTTCAACACCCGAGTCAAGCCGTACAGTGACGAAGTTATCCTTTACGCGGACCGCCTGCACCGAGACGATGAGACCCGTGCGGAGTGTGGTCTTCGTCTCGCCAGTGAGCATCGTCAGAACATCCCAGTCGGCAGGGAGGACGTATTGAGCGCGCAACTCGCCATAAGGTCTGAGGAGCTCTTGGCGGATGACGTTCAGGGTATGGCGCTTCTTGTCCTGGTTGGTCCGGTACATATTCACTGCGAAGTCATCGAGGTTCAGCTCATCGAGCTTCTTCTCATTGTCGTCGTCCTGCATGATCACCGCCACTACATGAGAAGGATGCTCATCGTGAATGTCCTCCTCATCTAGTTCCAGGGCATCGGTTGCCATCTTGCGAGCCAGTTCGTAATCCTCAGGATGGACGCGGGTGCTGTCCAGCGGATCTGGAACATCGATCTCTTCACCATGACGATTCTTTGCGGGCTTTGGTTCGGAGTCCTGGGGAATGCGCAGGAAGGCCGCCGCATTGATGAAGATTTTGGTTGTCAATAAACCGTTCTTGATGAATTGGTCTCGGTTGACGAGATTGCCACCCTGCACAACTAACTCAGCATCGAGCCACTGGGGATATGCTGAGACGTACCATGGAAGCGATCTTCTTTACCAAAAGCTGTGCCTTCCGGGGACCGAGCCCAGCAACGAACTGTAGCAGATGTTGGTAGTAGGAATCCGTAACAGCTCGGTTGATGTCCACGCCAACTTTGTTGACCACGTCGACGATGACACGCTCCATAGCAGTTAGCAACTTCTCCTTCGGGATCTGTGAATTGTTGAGACATTTGTAGCAAATGTAGAAGTAGGACGTATGATACCAACCAATTGCTGGAACTCATCCTCGAAGGTGATCGCTGTGATGTCAGATCCCAAAGCGGCGTACTCGTTCAACGGACTCTGCACATACCGCGCCAGGCCGACGCAATACTTGCTGAGAGGAGAGAGCGCACTGAACTCCTCATCGGCGCGAGTACTGTGTTGGTATAGTCTGGCCACTTCGTCCTGCACATAGATGACCGGGGTGCTCAGCGACTCGTCAGACCGCGTCTGCTCTCCACCCCAACCGCTCGCCGCATCATTCTCATTGGAGTTGTTGGTGACACCCAAGAGCTCCTTGACCCGGCGCGAGAGCTTGGTAGTCGCGAGGCTGAAACCGCCAATACCGATGACGTCAGGTCGGCGCCGCTTGATAATATCAAGGAACTCGTCTTGGTTCTCGGAATCGAAGAGATTGTCCAGCTTCGTGTGCTCTCGCAACCGTCCAGCCTCATCGAGAAATATGATGGCGATCGAGTCCTTGTGTGGATCACCCTTACCCCAAGACATGGCCAACACAGAAGGGGTATCCCCGCGCTTCAAGGACGGTCCGACATAAGGAGCTACGTCAATCCGCTGCGCCAAAGTAAGTTCAATGTAGAATTTCGGTTTAATGGTCTACACACCTCGCGGAGAGCCTGCGCGCATTGTAGGGCAAGGTAGTCTTCAACTTCCTCACGGATCCATTCACGAGTCCACTTGACGCCGACGGGCAGTAAGTGTTGCTCAAGAGCCTCCTGCACGACACGGGAACGTTCTTCGTTCCAAGCACGTGCGGTATCACTGAAGCTATCTGATGCAAAGGCTTCGTTGAGTTTACGCTCGAAGGTTGCCTTAGCCTCTGGACGAAGGGTGATGGTAACCGTTACGAGGTGCTCTGTCTCCGCAGTGAGGATGTTCAGGAACTGCGGCGACTGCAACATCTCGCTGGCGCTCTTGTTGTGCAGGTACTTGAAATTCTACGGTGGTTGTGAGTTCGCGCCGTGCGGGGACAAAGCGCTACATGACGTACGAAGAAAGGATGATGCTCGTCGATCTTCGAGACACCTCGCTCAGTTGGTTTCACCGATACAAGAGCGTTTCTCTTGAAGGTATTCCGCATCTCTTGACGCAAGAGAGGATCCTTGCCGAGCTCGGTAGCGATAATCATCCTCGCCCGTGCAAGCAACTCCACCGCCGGCTGAGATCGCGTCGCATCCGGATCCGCAAACTGATCAGCATAGGCAAGCGGATTCAACTCTTGCTCTTCGACGAAATGGGTGTGGTGGCCCGATATGAAGTTCAGCACAATCTCATGGGCTCGGATTCCGAAGCCCTGTAGGGTATTTGTCAGGTCCACTATAGTTTCTAAGGGACATAGCAGACATACCTCCGCAAGCTTCGCAACTACAGTCTTCCTGGCAAGCTCATATGCAGATACGCGACTTGGCATCTTGTGTTTGGGGGTTTCGAGCTGCTCTGCATCGTCGTGGAAAGTTACCTCGAACCTACTCTTCTTTTGCTCCCGGTACTTCATCCCGAGCCACTCAGTCGCGTCCGCGGCCATTTCTGCAGTCTCTATATGCTTGCGCACATGATTTCCGAAGTATTCGTCCGAAACGCCAAGGCGAGCGTAGAGAGCGTCCAAGGCGGATTTTCTTTCTTGAAGGGACCGATACTTTTGTCCGACAGTGTAAATCCTCCACAGGTCGTCAAGAGAGAGGAGCTCCACTTGTAACTTGGGGTTGTCAGGATCAAAGTATGAGATGTAGTCCCGCTTGTGCATCCAAACGTAAGGAATTTCGAAATACTGGTTGAAGAGATATCGCAGGGCGCAAGTGATAGCTTCCACTAGCTGAGGAAGGTGTTGGTGATATTGTCCGTCGGGCCGGAAGAAGTCCATCTCTTTCCCACTTGACAGGCGGGTGATGACCCAAGCAGCTGCGTCGTCAAGATCGTTCTCAGAAAGGGTCTTGTGAATAGACAGTGTGGCGGATAGGGACAGAGCTGAAGTGGCGAGCTGCATCCTCTCGGGAATGTCTTGCGCCCTTATGAGGTCGTCGTCTTCTGTCAACATACGAGCTCGGATCTCTGATGGCTCGAAAACCTGAGCAATTCGATCAGCATCGGCGCGACACTATTATTGAGGTGACGCACATCCTGATACTTCATCTCCGGTTTCGCCTGTTGCTCCTCATATGCAGGCTCCTCGTCGTCGGCCAACGCCCAATCATAATCGTGACCGTCACCAAATACCTCGTGTATCTCATCCCACGCGCTGACAAGCAAATTTAGTGTTCGTTGAAGGGCTCAACAAGCTAACACTCACTTGGCGTCGATACCAGAGAGTTCAGGCCGTGAACCCATTGCGCGTCGCCGAGCCTTTTCCAATCTCCGTCGCTCTTTACGACGCGCCTCCCTTTCCTGCTCGTCCATACCGCCACCCAAATCGTCCTCGTCTTCATATTCGATGAAATTGTCCATGTCATCCATGTCGACATCATCATCGTCGTCCCGACCTGCAGCAGCCCTCTCATCGTCCCAGATAGTGTGGATATCTTGCACCCGTGGGAAGCTGTCGTCGTCGAGGTCCTCGTCGGATGACTCAACCACATTTCTGTGTTTGGAAGACGAGGGTGCGGGAGGCGACTCGCGACCGGGACGAATGCGAGTAATTCTCCGACGAGGGTACGACGCACCCGTGTTCTCCTCAAGGAGCTCCAGGTCATCTTCGTCAAGAGCGTCGTCCTCGTCTTCGCCTTGTCATGGACGTGTCAGATGCATCCAAATCCACCACCAGGAGGAAGAACACTCACTCATGCGATGGTGACGCTTCTTGCGCCGCTTCCGCCTTCTTCGCCTCTCATCCTCCTCATCCTCCGGCTCTTCCTCCTCATCCTCATCCACAATGAAGCCTTCCCTTATCCTCCTCTCCTCCTCCTCATCTTCCTCTGGCTCTTCCGAGCTGTCGTCGGAGGCGCCATGTGGAGGGACTTCATCACCTTCTTCTTCCTCATGGCCACTCCCTTGCATAGGATCGTCTTGGTCGTCGCGTGGCCTGTGCTCGATTTCGCGGATTGGGGAGGACATGGCGGTAGAAGAGAAAGAGCGTGGAAATGACTGTCCAGAGCCAAAGTCGAACTGAGGCTCGGTGAACCTTGCTTGACCTTGCTGCAAGGCTTAGAAATCTTGTAATAGATCTGGTATTACCACCTACTGATGTTTGTATGGGAGCCTAACATCGGAGCTTGAAAAAAGAATTACTGAAATTGCAGCCGCATTCAGTCAGTGAGGAGCGCCCAAACAATATTGTCTTGTCTTGTTCTTTGACGCTCCTTCGCGCCGCAATCGTCAATGGAGTTCCTCCGTCTTGCTCTCGACGAAGCGCGAAACTGCATTCCGTCGCCAACTGCCTTCTGTGTAGGTTGCGTTCTTACCGCAACATACCCACCTGGATCGCAGCCGGTCATACTCGCTCGCGGATACTCTCGAGAGCTCCCAGGCAACACGCACGCCGAAGCAAATGCCCTAGCAAAGGCACGGCAATTGTCCGAGGATCAGCTCCTCGAGCTCTTCCCCAATGCATCGCGTCCACTCAGCATCGATGTTGTTCTGTCGCACGCCGACATCTACACCACAATGGAACCTTGTTCTATCCGTACCTCCGGATTAGCCCCGTGCGCAGACGCGGTCATCGTTGCTGGGATCAAGCGGTGTTTCATAGGGGTCGGAGAACCTGATGACTTCGTCAATTGCGAAGGCGCACAAAAGCTCAAAGCGGCTGGAGTTGAGGTCGTCTGGCTGGAGGGATTGGAGCAGGAATGTCTCGAAGTTGCACGCATGGGCAGGGAGTAATTTCGACGGGATGATAAACTACATGCATGTGCAGCAAAGTGCTTCTCTCTGTTCCCCTAGTGTTCTCCTAACCAACGCAGCCCAATCCTCTAGCATCTGCTTCGCCAAGGCTTTATCCAAGACTTTCTCAGAGAACTCAATGGACATGACAACGGTGTCCGTCTCCTGCAGTACGATTATATCAATCATGATGTCGTCCTATATCGCCAGTTTGCATCAGTATCCAAGATGTGGTCTGTACGTGAGCGTGCACAAACCTGAACCAAGTCTGTGATGTGCATATTCTTGACTCCTGCAATCGCTTCTTTGGTAGGTATGTTGGGGATGAAGTAAGGTACCTGTGGGAAGATCAGACATCAATTCTCCAGAACGACAGACGATAACTGACATCGAGACTCTCGAAGAGGCCATTATGTGTCTTCTCCAAATCTGGGGCGATCTTCACGACATTAACGAAGACGTTTGAGAGAGGTTCGTCTCCCCAGTCGACCCATTCGTGCACGCTCGCCAACCGCGTCTGCTCCACCGTAGCGGTACGAGCCTGCAGGTCATCCTGTATCTGTCTCGCGAGCGCGAGCGTGTCCTTGGTCTGCACACCTGGGACGCTAAACGGCAGAACGTTGATGCAAGGTACCGCAAGACGTTCGACGTCCTTCAGATCCCCCGTCCTTCCAGAGTGCCACATGGAGAAGACCGGGACGTCGGTGTTGGCTCGTTTGGCTTGAACCTGTGCCCAGCACGCGAGGAACACGCTCTGCAAGGGAAGGGCAAGCTCTCTCGCACGTTGATCGAATTTCGCTGCACCGGTTATCGCCGTGTGGTCTGTGTAGACGTCTCGGCCACCTGGTGTCGGATTCTTGCACACAGACGGGAACAGTGTGTGCGAGTTCGAGATGGCCGCCCTCCAGTATCTCGTCTGCTCCATTTCAGTCTCGAGCCTGGGCGAGGTGAAACGCAAGAAACTATCCAGATCGTTCGAGCTCCTCAGCGGCTCCCCGGTGTATAGGCGCGTTAGGTCGTCGACCAGCAGCTGCAGGCTCCAAGCATCGTACTGGAAGTGGTGCAAGTGTATGAGCAGGTAGCGAGCTTCCTGCGACTGGAGGAACACGGCTCGGGTGATAGGCTGATTGATGGAAGGTGGATGTGAGACGAGATCCTTCATCCGCTGTTGGGCCGCCGCGAAGTGATCGTCTTGCACCGTTTCGCTCGTCCACGAACTGGCGAGGGCTTCTGCTTTGAACACGACGACACGCGGGGCGCCGGCTTCCACATCGTAGACGAAGGTGGAACGGAGCAGGGCGTGTCTGCGCAGGAGCTCGTCCCAAGCGCGCTGCAGTCTGATAGGGTCGACGTCGGAAGCTACGCGATACCCGAAGACGTGCTGGAAACGGGAACCCCTACTACGTTGCCACATGCCCATCATCCACTCCATCCCGGGGGAGGCATATGTCACCCTCTCGACCAGATCAACCAACGGAGGCGAAATCAAAGACGACCACACCGAACGGGGCACGTCGACAGTGGTGGTAGTGACGGCCTTAGTCGGGGCAGCAGCCTTGACGTCTTGGATCTTCTTCATCAAGTCGCCAACAGTCCTGCTCTGAACCACTTCAGCGGCGGTCAACCGAAGGCCAACTCGCCTGGCTCTGGCCACAATCTGGACTGCAGTAATTGAATCGACGCCAAGCGCTGCCAGGTAGGTCTCAGGCAGAATCTTCGAGAGATTCACTTTCGTCGTAGACGAAAGGATCTCCCTGAAGGCAGCGAACCGAGTCTCCCAGTCGTCTGGTAAGTCATCTTCTGCCTCGTATTTCAATACGGCGTCGCTAGCGATGCCCTCACTCTTGGTTATGTCTGGAAGGCCGAATTCCCATGACTCCTCCGGAGCACGAACAAGATCAGAGAGTATGGCTGCATAACGCTCGACCAACTCGCGCAACTCTTCAGCGCTGGCAACATCTGAAATGCACGCGGCCTCCACGATGAAGCCGCCTTCGGCCTCATGAAGCTCAATGTTCAAGGGATACTAGAAAAGTGTTTAAGACTGCTGAGTGGCAACGTAACAGATCATATCACTCACGTGGATATTGATCTCATCGATGTCACCAGCGTCGAAGACCCATGGTGCGTCCACACCAGACTCCAGAGACTCCTGTCGCGGCTGATATACGAACAAGCTGTCCCAGAGACTGGACACGCCGAGCTCTCGCTGGATCGCACGCAAGGAAGCATGTTGCCATGCGAGACCAGCAATGTTCCGGTTGTGCACCTCTTTGAGGAGCGACTTGTTCGATAGGCCGTCACGGAACTGAACGCGACAAGGAACGGTATTCTGTTACACACATACAATGTGTCAGCGAGATGCGTTGCCAAGACACGAAGCTCGATACTCACTAGCATTGGTCCTACAACTTCATCCGCACCAGGCAAGTCGCGTCCAGAGACAACGCGACCGAAAACAACGTCCCGACGACCGGTCAACACAGCAAGCAACTTCGCAAAGGCAGTCTGTCCTACGCATTGAGGAGTCACCTCAGCATCGCGACACGCTCTCTGAAGTTCCTGCTCCGCGATGTGTATTGGCAGAGAGTGTTGGTAAACGGTGGTAGGGCCTTCGTGCTCAGATGGACGCCGCGGTATGGATGCATGGGCGAGGCTGTGTAGGTTGTTGACCCAAAACGAGGTTCCGTTCTTCTCTTGCCAGAGCAGACGCGGAAGCAGCTGGTGATACTGACTCAGAGGGGCAACTTCGGCACCACGGTACAGCTGCTCGACCACATGGAAAAGAGTCGCGATAGACAGTCCGTCGTATAGCGCGTGGTGCAGCACGACCACCAGGCGATGCGGGTCATCTGCAGTCGCACCCTTCAGGAAGTGGAAGAACACGGGCGGTCGACGGAAAATTTCGTCCTCGTTTGTGACATCCAGGAAGGGATTGAGGGTCTCGGCAAGATTAGAGTTTGCGTCGTACGGCGACTCTACCCACTGCATGGGCGCGGTAGTATGGACGGCTTGGACCCACAGACCTTGGGTCGCGAGGAAGTGGAACGACGTCCGCAGAATATCGAACATACCATTAGCTGTGGTCCAAGCTTCTCGTAAGCGGTCGACATTGACCTGACCGTTCAGACGTAAAGGGAAGAGATGGACATATAGTCGGCCATGGGAGCTGAGTGTCTGTAGCCAGCCGTAAGACAATTGATCTCAACTCTAGATGGGGATGCATACCTGCGACAACATGCCTGCTTGGAGGACACTCGTGGGGAAAACTTTGACCGCATCTTCGGGAGTGAGTTTTATTGCGTCTACATCCAGGGCTTGCGCTAGACTGTCGCATTCTGTCACGAACTGCGCCTCTTCTATGCGGTCTTCTGTGTTGCGGGACGACGCTGGACGCTGGATGTATGCTGCGAAACGCATCGGTGTCGACAGCCTCATGATATCTGCAGACGACAACGCAAAGCCTTCCTTTGACAGCTTTCGACTGAGGCCCACCGACTTGATCGAGTCAAGTCCGAGGGAGAGGAGAGACGTATCCGCTTTCACAAAGCTCTGGTCGATGCGAAGGAACTGAGCTGCGAGGGCGCAGATCCGCACGACATTCTCTTGGTCGACATTGACAAGGTCGAGAGATTCCTCTGAAGAGACGTCCTTGCTAGAGGAAATGGAAGGAGGCACCGGACGGATGGTACCAGGCAACGCCACGCCCCAGTCCCCAGACTCCGATATACGCACGGCCTCTTCCTCCAAGCGGCTCAAAATAGTATCCACGACGGTGAGCGATATGTCCGCCGACGTGTATGCTGCATGTACAACAGCCTTGTTCTGCTCAGGGTCCAAAACGACCTCGACGGCAAGGATGTACTAGACGATATCATAAGTACCAAGCATCTGCACCAGAAGGTAAGCCGAACGTACATCGGGTTCAGGGTTCTGGCTCTCTAGAACTGTCCACAGCTCGCTCGTCTCTTTCTCCTTGAAGGACACGGAGAACAGCGTGTCGAATAGAGACCCGTCCCAGTCCGGGACCCACTTTTGCAGCCGGCTCAGCGGGACGTGCTCATATTCGCTGACGCGCGCGATGTCTTCTTGCACGGTCTGAAGCGCTGTTGAAGGATCACTCAGGCGCACGCGAGCGGGCATCACGGTGATCATCGGACAGATGGTGGTCTCGATGTGGTCAACCGGTATTGAGCGTCCGGCTCGGATGACCTTCATTACAAGGACCAGTATTGTCAACGAGAGCTGCTACCATAGAATAATAGACAATACGCACCCCGAACATGATATCATTATGGTTATACAGATGTTGCGCCAGAAGGGACCCATACGCGCACATCAGGAGTGCTTGCAAGGTCACGTGCCGTGTCGACGCTTTGAACTGCATTTCCGACAACGAACGCGTGAAAGTGCGCGACGTGATATCGGCATTGGAAGAGGAAGCGGTTCTGTTGAGAAGGGTACGCCAAGGGAAGTCTTTGAGGTACGACGACCAGAACGTCTGGGCGGCGGTTTGGTCGACGACAGCAAGATACTCCAGAACACCGTGAAGACTCGCTGATGGAATCTGAGGCTGATGCTTATATGCATGCTCGAGGTCCTGCAAGAGGACAGGGAGGGATATACCATCGTATAGAGCGTGATGGATGGACAGGACCATGAACGTCGTTCGCGAGCTGTCCGCGGTATAGAAGGAAAGTCGGACAGGAGGCACCTTCGAAATATCAATGTTCAGTTCGCGCGCGATAAGCCCAGCCTCCCGCTCTGTGAAGTAGTTGCGGAAGCTGACGTCGTCCTGTTCTACAATTTCCTTCTCAGGAGTAAGCACAGTCGAGGTCTCATGTCGGAGGACAATTTGCGCGAGATCAGTCCCGAAGTGGAAGACGGTGCTATTTCGCCACCCGGATGATCAGCAGCGCAGGAAAGCGAGTAGTTGATAGTGACTTACCGTAGCATCTCATGCCGTCCGACGACCTCCTGCCATGCATCGCGTATACCCGACACCGAGAGGTCGGAGCCCAAGCGCAGCAAGACGTGTTGGACATACATCGTGGGAGCGTTCGCGGACCGATAGAGTACACCTTCTTGGACGGGCAGGGGCGGTAGTATGTCCGCGATGCACTCTGGATTATACGCATCTTCCACTTCTCCCCTTACGATGGCAGTGAATTGTTGCACGATTGGATTCGATTCGTGCGCGACGAGCCGCGCCGCATCGTCTTCCAAGAGAGCGGCGACACCACTAACTACAGGCGCCTGCATAATCTGTACAGGGGAGACCTTGAGGTTGAAAGCCTTCCGGAGGTCAGCAGCAAAGCGAGCGACCGCCAGAGAGTCCATCCCGCATTCGAACAGGTTGGTGGAAGGAGTGAGTCTATCCACGGGAAGGTTGGTGTAAGGCTCCAGCATCGCATAGATCCTCCTCTCGATATCCGTTGGCTCCCGGTTAACGCCCTCCGGGGTGGAAGAGCCCTTCGCACCCGTCATCAGCCCAGCCAGGACTTCCATGTCCAAACTCAAGAATAGCGCTGCGAGGACCTTCGCATCGGCCTTTCCGTTCGAGCTCAACGGAATGAAGTCGAGCGGGATGATATGGCTCGGACGCATATAGCTCGCGAGCTCCCGCTCGCTCGCGGCGCGTAGCCGCTGCAGAAGTCCGCCCGGAGGCGGAATCAGAACAGGTTTTCCCCCTTTGCGTCTTGCGACCGGCACCGACGGGTCCCAAGCTACGAACGATACAAGTTGGTCGGCGCCAATGGCAGGGTGCTTGGCGAGGATGGTCATGACGTCGAGCGAATGAGAAGGCGTGGCGGCATTGCGGAGGATAGATGAGATGCCTTCGGATTCGATGCGCACGCCGCGCAGCTTGATCTGGGTGTCAATGCGTCCGATGATCTCGAGAGTCGCGTCTGGCATCATGCGAACGAGGTCGCCGGTGCGGTAGGCCCACCGGTCAGTGCCGTCGTCTGGGAACTTGAGGAAGACTTTCTGCGTGAGATCTGGACGGCCAACGTAGCCAAGTCCGACCAAGGGGCCCTCGACAACCAACTCGCCTGTCCCACCACGCAGCACAATATTCATGTCCTCATCCACAACGAAGGCAGAAACGTTCGCGAAGGTATGACCAATGTTTGCTCGTGGGGTGTCTTTGTCCATCATGCGAGCAGCGCAGCCGATCGTGACCTCGCTCGGTCTACGTGACATCCCTGTGAGACTGTTTGTGTACCTTCGGTAGGTGATCAAACTTACCCATAGAAATTCGCTAGGCGGACTTTCGCATGGCTAGCCCACTTGTCCAAAATCTGCGTAGGTATCGTTAGGATGCATCTGGAGTGGAAGCGAATAATGCATACAGCGTCGCTCATCTTCTCTCCTCCACTAGCGATGTAGCGAAGCGTTGTCGCAGCGCCTGACTCGTCGTCCGCTTGCACCACTCCCATGGTAGCCTCAATGAGACTGGGTACGATACCCACATGGGAGACACGCAGGTGCTTGATATAGTAAGGAAGGTCCTCAAGAAGAAGCGACCGAGGAGCGGCAAGGATGGGGATGCCAACCGCGAGCGCGACCATGATCTCGGCAATGTGAACATCGAAGGCAACAGCTACAAAGGTGATAAGCTGAGATAGATTTTTTTGCGTAGGCAACACTTACATGCGACGGACAGGTAGTTGATCCTTCCAGGAGGCGCAAGTTCGGCTGAAGCACAGAATTGACTCAAAGCCCATATGGCCTCCGCTAGACCACGGTGCGTCAATATGCAGCCTTTGGGCGTGCCAGTGGTGCCTTGAACAACATGAGAACAGGCGAATCCGCATGGAAAGAGAAGGAGCTCACCAGATGTGTACAGGATATACGATGGATCGTCGAGGCCGGGGATAATGAGAGGGTCTACGCTCTGTTCCCCGATGGCGCTCTGTATAGCTAACTCGTTCATGTCGATGGCGATATCACCCAAGGAGGTAAAACAAGGCATGTCGGAAGTCGATAGGATGTATTGAGCAGCCGAATCTCGAGCGATGTACTGTTGCCTTTCCAGAGGCAGCTCCGCGTCTATCTAATGCTCGCATTTCACCTTAGTCTGACGAAGTGATGGACATATGTGTGTAATGATGTGTAATGAACGTACCGGAACATAACAACCGCCCGCTCTCAGGATGCCAATGAAGACGACGTGGAAGAGGACATCCCGTTTCATGCAGACGGCAACCGAGCGTCCCTTCTGAAGGCCGGTCTGTAGCAGCCAACGGCCGAGTTGATTCGCCCTCTTGTCGAGTTGTTCGTTGGTGATGACCTCTGGTGTGAAGGACGAGATGGGGACGTCCGTCGAAAGGTCCGCATACCAACGCACAGCGATGCCGTTAGGATTCTCGGTCGCTCGCAGTGTGACGTGATCGGTGGCAAACTTGGTGGGAGGAACCAAGTAGTACGTCTGCTGGCGTTTTTCGATAGACTGCCGCTCATAAGCAGAAATGAGCGCCTCGGGCAAGTTGAGAGCTGTAGCGATGGGAGATGTGGGATTCGCGGAGGCGTGGGCAAGAAGCGCAAGGACTTGTGACAAGAACAGCTTGCACTGTGAAGGGTGGCACAGACGTTCGGAGGCGGTTACTGAGAGGGTCCTGCCCGGATAGTCGATCTGGACAGCGAGGGGAAAGTGCGGGGCCAGATGACGATGGAGAGGGGCGCCCGAGCCAATGAGAGCTAGTGCGGGGGCTTGCTTCTGGGCTAAATCAAGAGTACGTCGAAGAAGGTCAGGATGGGCCCTGGGCCAATGGGGGTCGGCCAGTGCGTCAGCAACACCGGCAGCAGCTTCCTCCCAGCTTTGGCCGTCCTCCCAAACGACTCGGATAGGCACTACCTCTTCCTTGTCTTCGTCCGCGAGGGCCAGGAGAACGTCCTGACAGGCACTGTATGTGCCCACGACGCGCCCAACGGCCGCAACGAGGAGTGGGTAGGATGCGGCTCCATCTGTAAGAGCGGTCTGGTTGAAGTTCTCGTGTAAAGGTAGCGAGAAGGACTGAAATTGATCAGGAGCGAAGCGCCGTGAGGAGAGATCAGGGAAGTCGTGGTGCCTATAGCCCGCGAGGATCCGCTCATAGTTAGCTGAAACGCCGGGAACGTGAGCAGGCACTGGAGTAGGGGGCGCCATGGGGATCGCAGACAGTCTGAGGGAGAGAATGGTACGGATGAGGACTCGGACCGACGGACGTGAGACGACTGCTCGTCCGAGTTGCCAGCCACTTCACCTTTACAGCACTTTGTCGGAGGTCCGCTTCTAAGTATACCGGGCTGTGTCGCGTCTACGGCGCTGCGAAGGGGAGGCGATTATGGATGGGGCTCATCATTCACTTAATTTAATCATATGTCTGAGGACGGACGAAGATTTGAGCACAGGGCCGCAAGAGGCATGGGCCCGCGTCGGGGAGAACTGTATGGTATATGCGTCGGAGCCGATGGCGAGTCCGACGCCAAGAGGGGCATTCCGTAGCCAAGAGGGTGCTTTATACTGTGAGCATATGACCAAGAGAAGCAGCCGCGGCTAGAACATGACCAAGCACGCGGAAATGGGGATGGAATGTCGAGCAGAAGGGTGAGGGCAGTGGGCGGAGAGGGACAGACCGGTGATCTTATCTAATCAGATTGACGTCTGGGTCGTGTGGACAAGCGCTGATAAGATATTGTGCCATGGAGATGTGATCTAATCAGATAGGGCGCGGTTCGCCTTCTGATCTGGGGGCTGCAGTGGGCGGGCCGCGGACTGGCTGGCTGCTGTTGGCCAGTCCTGAGCCATGCCCAGTCATTCTGTAACCACTCCGAGAAGATCTCTGTGAGCTGCCGCATGCTCTGGATGAATCCATTCTCCCACCATCCTTCGGTTTTTCCGTCCGACCTTGCCTGCAGTCAGCCTACAACCCGCCCTTCAACTCTACTTCCGGGTCTACACGATCCTGGGCACAATCGCACCATCCCTGACCTTCCCCTAGTCGTCGTGGAAAATGCCTATTTAGCCTGACATCTGTCCGCTATTTAAAAAGGTTTGGTGTGAATGCTGATGCGCTGACGAAGACCACACCTACTTTCGGCGGGCTCTCTTGACCTTCCCTCCCTTCTCAACTTGGCTATTCTCCCGCCAGAACCCTCCTATGTCTCCGCTTACTACCCCCGCTCCTCTTTACGACTTGATCGGCCTGGGCTTCGGTCCCGCCAACGTCGCCATAGCTGGTGCTATTCTCGACAAGCGGGCCACTCCCGATTCTGCCTCGGTGCGCCCTTTCCCACCTACCTGTTGCGCTTGCTCACAGTCCCTTTCCTTCCTTATCACTCTCGTGCTCCCTCCGCCAGGGTCATGCACCTCTTCAGAACGTCCTATTCATCGAAAAGCAGTCAGAATTCCGATGGCACCCCGGCATGCTGCTTCCCAATTCACGCATGCAGATAAGGTCTCTGGTTGTACGATTTCCTCGATGGGAACAAGGTGGCTAATCTCCAACTCCCATCACCCAGCTTCCTCAAGGACCTAGCGACCTTGCGTTCACCCCAGTCACCCATAACCTTCCTCGCATACCTGCATTCTCAGGACAGGCTCCTCAACTTCATCAACCGTGGCAGCTTCACTCCGACCCGTCAGGAATACGCCGACTACTTGTCTTGGGCCGCAGGCTATGTTCAGACGCACGGCATTCCAGTGCGTTATGGAGAAGAGGTCGTTTCCGCCACCCGCTGTGATGACGGCACCATAGAGGTTCGCAGTCGCAGGGCTGACACCGGGGAGGTGTTCTGCGCAAAAACAAGTGAGTCTGGGTGATCTACGGCCTTCGTGGCGTGGTCTGACAGCTCCGTAAGAGAATCTCATTGTGTCTCCCGGCGGGACGCCCAAGTTGCCTCCCGCGCTCGCCGCTCACTGGCCTCATCCCCGCATTTACCATTCTGCCTCATATATATCTTCTGCGGAGGCCTTCTTCTCTTCTGTAGCAGGTACCTCGAACCCTCTCCGTATTGCCGTTATCGGCGCCGGTCAATCGGCCACCGAGGTTCTCCTCGACCTGCACAGTCGCCTCAGCGCGCTCCCCACGTCAAACGGACGGAAGCATGAGCTTGACATGATCTTCCGTAAGGGATCGCTCAAGCCAAGCGACGATTCTCCATTCTCCAACGAGATCTTCGATCCGGCGTGTAAGTTGCAGTTGCGTTCTTGCCTCGCTCAAGAACAGAGTCTGAACTGGTCCGCCTAGCTACCGAATTCATGTTCGGGCTGCCTACCCAGCGAGATCGTCAGCACGTCCTCCGCGAATACAACCCTACCAATTATAGCGTCGTCAACGTCAACACCATTGACTCGGTAGGTACCGAGCACATCACTGTCTCGAGACTAGACGCTTAGGCAAGATGGCACACAGTTCTATGAGGTCATGTACCACCAAAAGCTGCTCGACGGCATCAAGGCGCGCACCGGGCGCGAAGACGAGTCAAATCGTACCCGCATCACCCTCCTCCCAAATACGTCCATCTACTCGGCCGACATCGTACCTGGCTCGTCCGAGACGCCTACCAGAAGCGAGTCCATCCGCCTCACTCTGCACGGTGTCCTCACCCGCGCCGTATCGCAGAAGACGTACGATGCCGTATTCTGCGGCACCGGCTACGACCGCGACTCGTGGATGCGCCTCCTCGCCTCCTCGAACCTCGCTTCCCAATTCGGCGTCAAGTCATCCTCCATCGAACTCGTCGCGGAGAGCGAAGCGGTCCGGCCGCCGCTCACCCTCTTCGCGGACCTCGAGGACGTGGAGTCGCGCACTTCCTCCTCGTCGACGGACGGCTTCTCGACGCCGCCGACTCCCGACACGCCCCATTCGCATCATGCGGCTCTTGGCGGAGACTCGCGGTGCTCCAAGGTGCGTATCACGCGGACGTACCGTCTGCTTTCCGAAAAGGAGAGCAAGGGGGAGGCCGTGGGCGCGGAGGAACCTCGCGTGTACCTGCAGGGCTGCACGCAATCCACACATGGGCTCAGCGAATCGTTGCTGAGCATCATGGGCGTCCGTGCTGGTCTTGTGGTAGATGATCTGTGGAACGCGCAGAAGGAGGGGGTTCCGGTCTAGTACTAGTTCATCGCACGTTTCAGTCTGTGTCCGTTACTTGATCCCGAGGGAATCCATCATCTGCGAGCTGCACTTCCAGGTGCACCCATGACTCATGAGGCGTGAGGGAGTTTTTACATTGACCCACTCCCGGCAGGGACCTATTGTAGTACAAGATGCAGCGCCCCGCATTCACGCCGGAGTCTGTTAGTCCTCTTCCCACTGGTTTGTTCGGGCTTGAACATCCGACACCAGCTGATTTTCCGATCCCTGTCCGCATGGACATGGTATAACTACATGACTATAGTCAGTCGTTGTGAGTCGGACGCGCTCCGATTATGGATCGTGCAGTGCGCTGAACCAGATGGTTTTGTGGGCAGGCGTGAGAACGGCTCGGAAGTTTGCTCTTCCACAGCAGCGGCCTCCTCCTCCACTCGGTTGTCGGCCGTGACGTCTCGAGAAGGACCACTGGCAGGTCCGTGCCACACCGTGACCAATGCAACCTCGCTGCTTCGGATGAAGCGGCAGGATCTACCCCGAACAGGATGTCCGGAAGTACGCGTGAGACTCGCACCCGTAGTTCTTGTGAGAATGCTCAGTGGTCATCGAAGTGTAGACCATAACCGTAATGTACAGCCTGAGTAACGTGCATGTAACTGGGCGTCCCACCGAGTACTCCAACAACTGTCGCGCCTGCTAGCGCAAGCTCGAGTGGTTAACGCTAGATAAGAGGCGCTGTCACTTTACATATACATCTCGATGTCATCCTTGCGCGCGAGGCTACCGGAAGCATTCTCAGTGAACACGTTCCGAAGGTTGCGGTGCACGCCTTGGAGTGTCTGAAAGTCCGAGCAAGCGTCGGAGCTGCCAACTCCGAGTCGACGGTCCATAGAGGTTGTCAGCGTTGTTGTGAAGTACTCGTGAGGACCTCGACTAGGACACGTTGAGATCTTGATTGTTATCGTCTGATGAAGACAGTGGATACCGTTCTGATATACAACTGCCGACAGGCTTTTCGAAAGGTTATGGCAATTCCATGCATTGGAACGTGAAATCAAGTTATGAAGATACAACACGTGCGACTCTCCATCACGACCGACCATGACTCGTAATACAACAAGTGGTTATGCGACGACTGGGCACGCGGAAGTACTCCAGTTGCACACCCCGAGCCGCCGAGTCCGTGCTCCGCTCAGACGACCGCAATGTTGGTGAAGCTGTGGAAGGTGACGGTGGAGTTCACGGGAACGTACACCCCCGCGCGTTTCGTGTCGTTGGCATTCTTGAAAGCGACGAGCTCCCAGCCTTTGCGGCTCCACGAATCGCGGCCGCCTGCGGTCACCTTGAACCAATTGTCGTCGCCGTCGCTGTACTTGGAGACGAAGGAGGAGATGTCCTCGTTGGATGCGTTGATCACAATGATGCTCCCCATTCTATGAACGCGCGCGGGGGGCGCTGTCAGCAGTATGAACGGCGAAGACGAGGGAACGAATAGGAAAATGACGGACTTTCAATATGTGGTTTGTTACTCTGGGATGAAGAACTCAGATGAGGAGTTGAGCAGATGGGTGCAAACTGAATAAAGCGAGTATCAGTCAGCATCCTTATATGAAGAGGTGGATGCTTACAGGACTGCTGAGTGCGATCGCCTGGGGAGGTGACCCCCGCAAGTCCTCGTTTATATACTGTTTGTGGCAACCGGGCACTATGAATCTCCGAATGGTCGCGAAGTTGCCTACAACCTTTATGGCTATACTGGCACACACCGATACATGAGACCGGTCGGTGTTGGCATTCTGGCCTGACACGTGTTGGCGACGCGGTCGGGGAACTTGAGCTAGAGAGGCCGTCAGTCATTGAAACGAATACGTAGTCTACCCACACTATGTCTTTCTTAGACTCCCTTTACAATGGATGCATGGTATCTGTCGCGGTTAGCAATACATATCGAAGACAAGCGCTTCCATCACACGTCTGCATGTCAAGGATGACCGGAGCTAGAAACTCGGACGTGGTTAACACCGGTGAATAACCAGCGCATTATCAGCCAAAACATCGTACGTGATAGGATGCGTTGCTTATCTGCACGCTGCTTTCGCCATGTGCACGACATAAGGCGCAACATGGACGTGGATAACATCGTAAAGGAACGTCAAGTGATGGTCCCACAATCCGTACCGCAATCTTGTGCGATGTTGTCTCCATTGAGCTCAAATGCAAGACGTGAGTGATACCAGTACGGAGCGACAGAACGTCAACACCACTCGAACTACATCGTAACCCGCACGAAGCTCAACGTGCCTAATGAAGACGCGAGCAGCTCCAACAGCCGCTGACTCTCCTGACGCTGTGCCTCAGCGAGGTTCTCAAGGGCCTGCTGCAGCTCCGGGTTGGAAGCAAGCACGTCTCCGTGGATGCGGAGAAACACGTTCATGAACGTCTGTACCGCTTCGAAGTCTCGGTGTGAGTGCAATCGATGGGTGAGGGCGTCAAGGAAGAGGCATCGATCGAGACGAGCGATCGGAGCTCAAGGTCCATAGCTGGGGGTGGGGCGACTTCGCGTGGTCGAAGCGGTCCTCGTCTGCATCCGCGCTGGTTTGGTTTGTTGCGCAGCTGCCAGGATGATTTCGAGGTTGATGAGTGTCTGCCAACGGGGAGGAGGGTGAATGTGATGGGTTCGCCCTGGAGTTCAGTGGTCATTGAAAGTCTGAACCTAACGAGGCGAAGGAAGCTCAGCCACGCGAGAAAAGTGGCGAGATCCATTGAAGTCCATTGAAGTTAACGTCCTTACCTGACTCAAACTGTCTCCCCACGCACCTATGCCTCTACGATATTTATACTTCAGCTTGTCGTGAACGTCACCTTACGACCTCGTCCGCATGTCCCGCGCACACCAGGACGAACCTGCACCCTGGTGGCCCAAGTTTCCCATCGCTACCGGCGGGCCGGTCACGATCTTGAAAGTGACATTCGCGTTGGGCCAGTCGTGCGATGATGCGTCTTCATCGGTCACGAAAGATACGACGAGGTTTCCATCTGAAGTCTGCACAGTCTGCGATGCGCCAGCTGTGTGTCACAAGGAGAGTGCAGAGTCAGGTCAGACGGGTTCAGGGAAGGAGAAGGACATGCCATTGCTGTTCGAGATGCTCCAGAGTCCAGACGGAGAACAGCCCTCCAGAGCAGCCCTCAGTCGTCTCGAATACTGTACCATTTCACTCAATTCGATAGTGCCTGTGAGGCGTGACACCTCCAAACGGCCTGCACAATACGACAACAGCTGGTGTGCCAACGGATGACAGAGGTCGGGTTTCAACCGATCACTCGCCCCGACGGTACTTAGCGCCCACATCACCCTGTTACAAGCGCCGAAGATTCGACCATTCGGAGGGGTCCGTGACGTGTGACAAGTCGGATTGAGTGAATTGGTACAGTAGTAGTACGCATATTAGCTTCTGCGCGCCGTTCAAGTTACTGCAGTCTACCATCCGGGCACGCCGACTCAGCTCCCAGCGTCGGAAAGGCATATGGTGTGACGTACTTGCGCACCCCGGCATGCCGTCTCTGCAGCGGTCGTGCCTCCAGCAACAGTGTCTCCGGGCTGGACCACGTCTTGCCGTTATCCCGCGATGTCTGCAAGAGGATGCCCTGGTCCCGGGCCGCCGTTGTCATTCTCCGAAGCGCAATGCCGTCCTGGAGCATCCCGACGACCGCATGAACGGCTCGCTGTAGAGAGGAACATGTTTGGTGAGGTTTCTGTCGTCTACATCCATTCCAATCGGCGTTGGACTGTCATCGCCGGTACGTTGTAACGCATTATATCCACGGTCACCATGTGCACGGCGAATCCTATGCCTCGCTATGCCTCGGTACGTAGCCACTGAAGATCAATTCACGACCCCGCGTCGAATACGCGAGATTCAAGATTGAACAGCTGCCATTTCACCCAGAAAACGCAGAACAAGACCAGCGAGCACCCAGGCAGCCAGCGCAGAGTGCGCCCGAGCCGCAAAGTCCGGCAAACATTCGAATTTACGCACGCGCAAAAACCCGTTATTGGTCGCAGTCGCCGCGCCCTGGCTCAAGAATGCCCATGCCTTGCTCCGGTCGTGCGAAATGGTCGTCGTGATCCTGTACTACGTCGGGGTTCGGTGCGTGTCCAGGTCGTGATTGCGGAGCGCAGCCACTGGCACGTACTCCCCGCCGTTCGCGAGCTGGAGGAGAACGTTATCCAAGTCTTTGTCCGAGCGCACGATCTCGCCCCAGGACGAGAACGTCTCCCCGCCGTCCGTCGAGCGAGGTGACGCGCGGGTATGCGTCCCCGCCGCCTGGGAAGAGGTCTATTGCAACGTGGGGCACATGTGGCGGACGAGCGGCGACCGTGATTAGAGGGGCGAGGAAGGTAAGGAGGCCGCGCGGACGAGCCATTGTTGGTATTGAACTAGTGGTGCGAGTCTCTGATTATGAAGATGTCATGGCCACCGGACCTTCTGAGCTTAAGAGATAAGTACCCCCGAACTCATATTACTGAGTAACGCGCATGTCACTGGGCGTGCCAGTCAATCTTAGTACCGGTCGTACTCCAAAACCTGTCGCACATTATGCTCAGGCTAGCGCACTAGTGAGCTCGAGTGGTTAACGGTAGATGAGAGCCCGACGGTGTTCTCACTCTACAGATGCATATCGATAGCATCACGATGCTACTTGGGAAGATATGCAGAGTATAGTCCAGGAGCATAGGTACATGGCACAGCGACTGTTCTTATTTAAATACATCACTGCGACGCGCTAGCACAATAAGTGTAACCGATTCGCATCCAGGATATCCCAAGCCGTTGGGTAAGCCGCGAGCAGGTCCGAAGTACCACCCACCTCCCCCGGTCCGTTGACCGAGGGGCCCGTCGGCATTCTCATTCTATGTCTATGTAAGTGAACAAGTTCTGATGGTGCGGTGCAAGCTATCTGGACTGCCTGAAAGTCCGAGCAAGCGGAGCTGACTCCGAGTAGACGATCTGGTCTATAGATCTTGTAGGTGGAAGCACAGTTATTGTGAAATCCTCGTAAGGACCTCCGCACGTTGACATCTTAGTTGGTTTTTGGAGGGACAACCTGTTCGGCCCCCACGGCTAATTGTAGATGCATGTGCTTCGTCACCTTTAGGGCTGACTCATCTGCCAGTGATACCGTTCTGCCTTGCAATTCCCGACAGGCATCGAAAGGTTATGGCAATTCGATGCATTGGAACGTGAAGTCAGGTTATGAAGATACAACGCGCGCGATACATCATGACTCGGAACAGAACAGGTGGTTATGCGACGGCTTGGAACTCGGAAGTAGTCCAGTTGAGCACCCCGAGCCGCCGAGTCCGTGCCCCGCTCAGGCGACCGCGATGTTGGTGAAGCTGTGGAAGGTGACGGTGGAATTCACGGGAACGTACACTCCCGCACGATAGGTGTTGTTGGCATTCTTGAAAGCGACGAGCTCCCAGCTGCCACGGCCCCAGGAATCACGGCCGCCTGCAGCCACCTTGAACCAATTGTCGTCGCCATTGCTGTTGGAGTACTTGGAGATGAAGGAGGAAATTTCCTCGTTGGATGCGTTGATCACGATGATGCTCCCCATTCTATGAAGGCGGGGGTTGTCAATATGAACGGCGAGGATGGAGGAACGGGATAGGCAAATGACGAACTTTCAGTATGCGGCTTGTTGCTGGAATAAAGGACTCAAATAGACGATGGGTGCAAACTGAACCAAGGTAGTGTCAGTGAGTATCCTTGGTAAGTGAGGAGATGAGTGCTTACACGACTGTTGAGTGCGATCGCCTGGGGACTTGACCCCTCACAAGTCCTCATTATATACCGTGTATGCCAACCGGGCACTATGAATCTCCGAATGAATCCCGAAGTGACCTACATTCCTCCTTGACACGCCGATACACGAGACCGGTCGGTGTCATTCTCGCCTGACATGTGTTGGCGACGCGGTCGGGGAACTTGAAGTAGAGAGGCCGTCAGTCAGTGAAGGGAATACGTAGTCTACTCACACTCTGTCTTTCTTAGACTCCCTTGATAATGGATGCATGATATCTATCGCGGTTAGCAATACATATCGAAGACAAGCGCTGCCATCACACGTCTGCATGTCAAAGATCGACCGAAGCGAGAAGCTCGGACGTGGTTAACACCGGTGAATAACCAGCGCATTATCAGCCAAAACATCGTACGTGATAGGATGCGTTGCTTATCTGCACGCTGCTTTCGCCATGTGCACGACATAAGGCGCAACATGGACGTGGATAACATCGTAAAGGAACGTCAAGTGATGGTCCCACAATCCGTACCGCAATCTTGTGCGATGTTGTCTCCATTGAGCTCAAATGCAAGACGTGAGTGATACCAGTACGGAGCGACAGAACGTCAACACCACTCGAACTACATCGTAACCCGCACGAAGCTCAACGTGCCTAATGAAGACGCGAGCAGCTCCAACAACCGCTGACTCTCCTGACGCTGTGCCTCAGCGAGGTTCTCAAGGGCCTGCTGCAGCTCCGGGTTGGAAGCAAGCACGTCTCCGTGGATGCGGAGAAACACGTTCATGAACGTCTGTACCGCTTCGAAGTCTCGGTGTGAGTGCAATCGATGGGTGAGGGCGTCAAGGAAGATTTGCATGGCATCGAGCGAGACGAGCGATCGGAGCTCAAGGTCCATAGCTGCGGGGGAGAGTGACTTCGCATGGTTGAAGAAGTCCTCGTCTGCATCACATCATTATTAGGCCAATACAGTCAACCCATAGACAATGAATGGAGTACGTACAATCTGCAGACTCGCTCTCGTGGGCCTCAGCAAGCTTCTGGTAGAACACACTCTCGGTCGACTCGGCCGCGCGTTGTAGTCGTTTCGTCGGCTTCTTCGCTTCCTCCGCTATCTTCGCCTCGGGGGCGAACCGGTGCTCGACCCCAGGAAGCGTGGGCAGGAAGAATGGTGCCTTATCAGGCTGCTTTGGCGGCTCTTTTGGTTTGTTGCGCTGCTGGATGACTTCGAGGTTGAGGAGCGTTTGCCAGCGGGAGCGGGGGAGGAGGGTGAATGTGACAAGTTCGCCGTTGAGCTGCGGAGGGGTCGAGAAGATGTCCGCAGGCTGCTCTTGGACTGTGAGTGCGGAGAGCGCGTCTAGTGCTAGATACAGCCTGTATGAGACGGGGCGTAGAACCGCATAATGCAACATCGTACCTTCATCTTCTGCGACGCCTTGCATCGATGGGAGAGAGACATCGACGATGTCGTCCTCTGATATGCTCTGGAACGGAGTTTCGGCATATTGTGCGCGATTGGCCCTTACAAAGTGACGTTAGGCGTGGCGCATTCTACATAGGAGTGTTGACATACCATAGGTAGACGCCTACAGTGTCGACATGGGACGTGGCCAAGAAATCGTTTGTCGGGGAAAACGATATGCTGGTCGCGACACTCGAAGTGCGGAACAGGTCGATCAGTCGCCCCGTGGGTACGTCAAATGTGCGGATGACTGAATCCATAGACGCTGTTACAAGCCATCTAGAGTCTGGCGAGAACGTCTGCGGGAATAAATGAGTAACATGTTACACTAAAAGACAAGAACAGTCTGTACCACGTCGAGAACGCGCCCGCGGAATCCAGCGAGCTCACGGACAATGCGGCGCGTCTCGATGTCAACGATGCGTACAACAAGGTCATCACAGATGACGGCGAGCAAACCACTGTCACGATGAAGCGTGATGGACACTGCCGCAGATGGTAGGACCAATGCGTGGTCTAGAACAGCGGTGTGGAAGTCGAAGAACTGCCAATGATGAAATCGTCAAGATGCGTCGTGGTGGCGATGAGGAGAATACCATACATTGAGTGTGCCGTCGAGTGTGCTAGCCACCACGATTCTGTCGAGCGCATCGCTAGCCAGGCCCGTGATACATCGCTCCTCTTTCTTCTTGTTCCCACTAGGACGGAAGCGACTTGCGACGTTTGGCGGACATGCACCAACGTGGAACGTCCGCCGGAGTATACCTGATTGCATATTGTACATGTTGATCACGCCAGTCGATGAGGCTGTCAGACCGAAATTTCCGCATGCTGTAACACATACAGTCTATGCAATCCCGATGAGCTAATCACCGTATAACACCGCAAACTCATAGAGGCTACCTTGACGGAGCCCATCGTCGTTCCCTTTTTCTTCTCTCCCGTTATGTTAAAGACGTGCTTACCGACACGCTTGTCTTTCATGGTCCATGTTCGTGCCACGGCTTCGTCTGTATGAGCAGTCAAAATATCATCCCAATCCTTCGTACGAGTTGTAGAGTACGACAGGGCGGT
This sequence comes from Fomes fomentarius, assembly GCA_022606135.1. Classification (NCBI taxonomy): domain Eukaryota; kingdom Fungi; phylum Basidiomycota; class Agaricomycetes; order Polyporales; family Polyporaceae; genus Fomes; species Fomes fomentarius. The sequence continues at coordinate 2,575,083 of JABYQN010000001.1, forward strand.
GATGGCCGGGTACTTCAATGACGTGATGGGGATCGAAAGACTTGTTGCCTTCTTTGCAAGTGAACCTGGCACAAAGTTTGACTCTATCGTTCGAACAAATACCACGTGCGAGGATTGTGCTGACCTTGACTTAGTTCAAAGCTTCGTGAGTCCCGTACGACACTCGTACAGCGTAAGCTGCGATCACGAGAAGCAGTAAGTATTTGTTTCCCGTCTTCACCATAATATCTGATGATATGCGGCGGTGCATGGTGCCCTGACCGGAACTTGAGGAGCCTCGGTGCTTCGGTTGGTGAGTCGAATAACCATTGCTGTGGGGACCAATCAGCATGTTATCTAGAATTCTGCGGCAGAGAGGATCACTTTGACACTGTTGTCCCCTCCTGAGCTGACAAGCACAGGTTGACCTGGAACCCACTCGAGCGCCGTAACAGCGCCGTCATGCGCTCCACGTACTATGTGTAAAAGCCGTCCGCCTGCGTTTAAATCCCAAAGCGCGATGTGTCCTGTAGACGAGGCTGTAGCTAGTACTGGATGTCCATCTGTGGCGAAGGCGACGAATCAGGGGTGGTAGAGAGATATCATACCCTGTCGGGAACACACACCACTGCGGAAGGACATGGCTCTGATGCTGCCATCCTGCATGACCATACGCATCAATCGTTCATCAGCGCGGATGTCATACACTGATATCTCGCCCGACGAGAAACCGATGCCAATAACATCTATGGCAGGTGAGCGGGCGAGCGCCGTGATGGCGGCAGACGCAGTTTTGGATGGCGACGTCAACAACGATGCCGCAGAAAATGTGTGGATGAGAGTTCTGACCGAAAGTCAACGTATGAGTCTCCGCGCGTACGCAGCATTTACGAGATTACTGACTGGGTACGGATATTCCACAATTGCATACTGCCTTGGCTGCTCGCAACTAACACCTTGTTGAGGTATGTCGCGGGGTGGTGCAGCGTGATGGCTGTAAAGCCAGGCTCAAATTGGATAGTTGTTTGAAGATCTACTACAGCAGTCAACACACTCTGTCATCTTGCAGAACCCTTGAGTCTTACCTCCACTCTCCGTGTCCCATACAAGTAGTCGACTCCCATCGTCAGTGAGCGCGAGCAATTGCGTCCCAAAAACAAGTATTTGTGTTAAAGGAGTCTCCAGAGGGTTGGCGAGGCGATCTACCTACGGAGAGATCAAAATGCAGTACACGGACGAAGTAGGGCCTGTTAGACATACCTCTTTCCCTCGGAGATATTTTATGGCATACGGCCCAGCAGATACCCACACAGCATTCCCATCCATGGCCATTGAAGTTATAGGGGCAGGCGCATCCGGACCTGAAACATAGTGGTTTACTATATTCCACAACAAACGTGGGGGTGTATAGCTGCACTCACCAACAAATAAGAGGCCCATCTTACCACCTTCCCACATAGCCCAAGCCTTTCCGAGGCAGGTCACCAGATGTATCCTGAGCCCATCTGTAGCTCCCTTGTGGGAACGTGTCTGGAGAACAAACGGGACACCGTTGGTGATGAGACCGAGAGCACGGAAGGGCGCGAATAGACGGGGTTCAAGTTTCGAAAGTTGAGAGTCAGTAGTTTCTACTCGGGCGCGTTTTCTTGGAGGAGGACTTGAGCGCATCTCGATATTGGCACCCATAATTCGGCGATACTCCAGCTTTATGGGACCAGAGGGGCCTGACGGAGGAGAATAGAGCGGACTCGGATGTCCCGCTGACGATCAAGCGCGTTCACGGGGGAAATTTCGCGCACGTGATCACGTCCCCGCAGATAAGATTAGATGAAAAGTCCACTGACTCGGAACTTCGACTCTCTCACTGGTATGAGGATGCATGAGTATGTCTCCGTTGCTGACCATGCCGAAAAGATGATAGTCGAACTTCCTTGTCATGGTAACCCCAATACCTCGCTACCAGGCGTCGGCGGTGTGCGCTCTTAGTAGTAGATGCAGGTGCTTGTGCTGACCATGGCGACGTTTCTCCATTCAAGTACATACTTACCCTCCCCTCAAATCGGACAGAAGTACGTAGTCCGCTCTCGTCTCACCTTAACACCGTACCTGTAGCCTATTTGCTCTTGACAGATAACATGGCATATTCTACCACGACCGCAAGCCTCTTGTCTCGACTATTGGTTGTGTGGATTCGCGTCAAGACGAGGAAGTGACACAAAGACCATGGCTTTGCTGATTCAAGGTGTCTGTACTCATTCGCTTCAATTGGTATAGCTTGGTAATTACGACAACACGGACATGCTCTAGTCTCAAACCAAGACCGTCCACGCATCAGTGTTGGATGGGTTTGTATCGAACCTAGGAACCTTATATGTACGAAAGTTGATGATTCCCGCACAGCACTTCAAAATCGGCCCTCGCAGCGATCCGACCTGTTGTACATACACGCCCACGAACGAGCATCCCAAGCTGATAAAACCCGAAACACAATCCTTGCGAGCGCTGTTAGCCCTGGATGGCAAAGGTGGCAAGGTAGGTGGGGCTTGACTCAGCGCGAGTTGTAGGCCGTGTCTTTACGATAAGGCCCAACATGGAACTAAGCGGGTCCCCTCGGTGTACAAGTACCACGTTGAACCCACCAGGATGCCTCCGGAGCTCAGTCGCACCTCACCTTCACGAACTCGCCCGTTCGTTCTTCCACGTCCTCCTCATCTTACGACGCCATACGTTTTGTCATCCTTCCCTTCGCTCTCGCAGGTCTGGTCACTGCCGTCCACCTAACCGCGAAGTGCGCCTCATTCAGTTCAAGAACGGTCAGGACGCACAGACTCTCAACCGCAAGTTCACGTCGCTGGCTAGTAGCTCAGCGTGCACATCCGGCGAGAGCGCGTGCATCAATGGTGCATATGCGCAATGCGTCAATGGCCAACATACCCATCAGTATCACCTGTGACACCGATCAAGATGCCACCGAGCGTATCGCGCACACCGGCGCATCTGGTGGTCTTCGAGGACGGGATGTTGAGGCGTGAGTCTCGGTCACAGCCCCTTGGGTCTCCGTTCGATGGTAAACTTCAGCCCCATTCAGTCGTGCTTGGCAACAGCCGCCAGGTTCAGGCTCTGAAACACAGAATAGGAAGTTCTAGACCCTTGGCGCAATCTCACCGTGCACATCCAGCGAGATGACTGGCAACTCGCGCAGTGCGCCAACGGCAAGTCCGTGATGTTCCCTTGCAACGCTAGCCTGAAGTGCTTGGCAGCGGTTCTCTCCCCAACTATGTACATAGTTCCCTTACCATGCTTCTCCACGCTCTATTGGCGATCTGTGACCTTACAGTTTAGTTTGTGACACTGGCCGTTCGCCTCGCATTGTGACCACGGAGTGGGTGGGGGTTTCGGCTGTGACTTCGAGGACGAAGTACAGTTGGATACTTGTATATCATGTGTGGATCGCGATATGCCTACAAGTGAAAGTCAGGCTCGTCTGCTGTCCTTCGTCGTGTTCTGGCAATATATAAGTATGTACATGACATGATGAAGGTAGTACAGTACTTGAGACGGTATACCGTATGAGACCTATCACCATGATGGGTGGCGGTGTTCGCGCTTATCTGTCTATCACACCCATGGTCCGAAGGAGTATGTATCTCCGCCGTGTCCAGGGTTCTCCTTTTCGACTCTTTTTTCTCCTTCATTCCTGAATTAATGAACACATAGATAGACGTTCCTCATACAATCCTTCTACTTGCAAGAAGCTCAGGCCGTAGATCACAATCAACGCTCGATCGAGTGGCATGCGTAGCGATCATACATATTAGTTGGCCAAGGCCTCGCAGTGTTCATGTAAGTGCCGACAATCAGTAAGCGTCTGTAAGCGTGCAGACATGTGCAGATCAATATTTCGCGGATCATATCAGGCAGATGCAGAGTGTGTGTATCTGGCGGGTACATAAGGCCTGTTCGTTCGAGGAAGATGCCCCAGGAGCCCGGTTGCCCCCCCTTCACTTCGCCTTTGGCCTATTCCTTCTACGCCTGCTCGCCTCTCATTTCTCTTTCATCAATACCTCACAAGATCATGCACTTCTCCAACGTTCTCCTTCTCCCCCTCGCCCTCATCGGCGCGGTCGCTGCTGGTCCCATTGTCGAGAGGCGTGAGCCAGGGCATCTTGAGGCGTAAGTACTTCTCGGGGTTCCCCTATTCAGCACAGATGTCACAATATTCCTTCTTCACAGTCGCCAGGGCTTCGTGCTCGACAATGGTCGCCAGGCGCAGGCTCTGAACCGGAAGTTCCAGACGCTAAACGAAAACTCTCCCTGCACGTCTGGCGAGAACGCGTGTGTCAACGGCGGCTTCGCGCAGTGTGCGAACGGCAGATTCGTCGTGTTCCCTTGCAACACCGGCCTGCGGTGCTTCGCGCTTCCTCTCGTTCTCTCCCCTGGAACGAGGTATGCATGGTTTGTTCACTTGATCGTCCTCTCTCGCTGATGAACTTCCCTGCAGCTTGGTGTGCGACACTGAGGCTGACGCTGCGGCTCGCATTGCTGCAACCGGTGCTGGTGGGCTCTTTGGGCGTGAATACCATGAGGATAAGAGGTACTTTGATGAAGAGTAGGCGTACTTGGAATAGCTTTATGACCAGCGATCGCGAAATTAATGTGAATGTGCTCCCGCCTAAACCTATCCACCGATCTGGCAAATGTCCCGCGCCAGTCTTAAGGTTTGCAACGCTTCGGCTTGGGGTGGTGATGTGCATGCGTTGACATGAACGCATCATTGGGCCGTTCGTTGCCTGTGAAGAGTCCGTAAGTGGGTACACCGAGGCCTCGACTCGGAGGCTTCATGTTGGTAGACGATGTTTGTGCATGTTTACCAAAGGCTTCCGAATCTAATACGACCAAACAGGTGATGTCGGTCGGTCTGGCGCTACAGGAGCTCCAAGTGTACTTGCCAATTGGTTCTATCAGCCTTCACGGCTTCGTATTCCGCTTGCGTTCTGTTTGCAGTATGGATGATGCAAGTCCAGGTCCCGAGGTGCAATCACCCGCAACGGCATCGATGCCTCATTTGCAAGTAGTCGCTGCCCTGGTGCTTGCTGTAGTCCTCGTCATCAGTCCGTCTTCTAGCTGCTCTGAAGTTGCCAGCTGTTGACGACCCCTCAGTATATGTACTATTTGCACGGAGAAAGTCAAAACAGCGTGGAGATGCCGTAATTCTAGCGGGTTACTCGGATGCGGGGAAGACTGCGATACTGTCTACCGTGAGTGACGCATGTCTTGGTCTGGCGTTCATGTCGTAACACTTGCCTCTAGCTCCTCTACAAGCAAACACTTCCTACAAATACTTCCATGCAGACAAATGCTGCACTCGTAGCGCTTCCTTCGACTCACCAAACGCTTCGTCTGATCGACGTTCCTGGGCATCCTCGCATCAGGAACCAGTTCCAGGAATATTTGCCTCATTCCAAAGCTATTGCGTTCGTGGTGGACTCGAGCACCGTCTCACGAAATGGCCCCGCTGTTGCTGAGTACGTTGAAGATTCAACTCTTGTCATATGCTCTGACGCGCATCCACCAGACATCTGCACTTGATCCTCAACGCTCTGACATCATTACCTCTCTCACGCGAGATTCCCGCACTTACTATCGTCGCGCACAAATGCGACTTGCTCAAGTCTACTGCGACCGCATCCTCAGAACAACTCGCGATCAACCGCGTAAGATCAATCCTCGAGCGAGAGCTGGAGAAGCGTAGAGCATCACATGCGAATGGCGTGGGGGTGGAGAGTCTTGGGGCTGAAGACGCGGACTCGCAGCTGGGTGGGCTTGAGTGCACGGGGAGCGGGGAGTTTAAGTTCGCCGAGTGGGAGGGCGGGGAGGTTGGATTCGTTGGAACCTCTGTGTCCGTCGGTAAGCATGTCGCTGCTGGTGCGGACGAAAAGTACCCTGAAGGTGATGGACTCTCTTCCCTTCGCGAATGGCTTGAAAACTTGTCGTGATCTTGCATGATGTTGTATAACGAAGAATTTTCCCTCTCCCCGAAACTCAGAGAGACTTTCATGGCCCGAGCGCTGTGACAAACAGAGACAAACACACAAAGCCTTTAAAATTCTGCGTGGTCAGTTGTGTTTCTGCACGCAGCCTTTTAGACAGTGCCTGTCCCTTCGAACTTCTGCAACAGCGGACATGGCGATTCGGTTATGCGGAGAGTAGGTCCGAAGGATGGGGAGGACAAAGAGCTCACACACCATTCTTTCGAGATACGCGGTGGTGTTGTGAGTGTCAGAACCTCCCCACATCTTTCTTACATCTTTACGCCTTTGTAGAACAGGACACAATCGATTGTGGTGCAATTTACTTTCGTTGTGACTTCGAAAATTGCCAATCGGCCGTGATTCAACGGAAATGTGTGGTTACTACGCATACAAGTGACATAAGTATGTTGACGTGCTATTGGTTTAGATCTGAGCGACACGATATTTGACTCGTCTCAATTATCTCTAGCTATTATAAAGCTTCTTCAAGTTCTACCCGTAGTCGTTCTCGACTAGTCACTGGTGTGACTTCCTTGTCTCTACCCTTCATGTTAGTGGAATGGCACCTGTGTTCCTATTTGTCCCATCGCAATAATGGCTAGATGGATGTCTAGCTGTAGGATGCTGCATAGCGGGTCTCTAATCTTATTGTTGTTTGAGAAACGCGTCTCTGACTGTAGTGAGCAACGTTCGATGCTTTGCATGTGTCAATTCGTCGGTTTCAGAGTCGCGCGCTCTTATGGAATCATCACAACATGCGCCATGTCCTTGCACTCGAACTACATCCGACATGTACCCTCATTCTCTAACATCCTCCTGATATCGTCGGTCCTGCGCCTTGCTCTCATAGCCTACAGCGAATGGCATGATGCGCACTCAATTGTAAAATACACAGACGTCGACTACCGCGTGTTCAGTGACGCTGCTCGGTTTGTCCTCAACCCCTCCGAGAGCAATCGAGCAGAGGGACCGCTGGCTGAGCTCGTCAATGTCGGGAGGTGAGTCTACACACGTCTGGCGTCGCGATAGAAAGAATGACGTGAATGCTGCCTTGCGCAGTCCGTACACCCGCGCCACCTACCGTTACACCCCGTTACTCGCTGTCCTCCTCGCGCCGAACGAATGGCTGCATCCGTCGTTCGGGAAGTTTCTCTTCGCTGGCGCGGACATCCTCGCCGGAGTGTTGATGTACAAGCTCCTCGTGTCCGTCATACTTCCAAGCGCACCCCGCCACTCGTTGTCCTCTGACGGGGCAGGCAGGAGGACTGGGGGCGTGGAGCGGGATGCAGAGTCACAGAAGGAGAAGAGCGAAGCCATACGCCAGCAAGCTACGCTCCTTGTTTCTCTGCACCTCCTGAACCCGCTCGTCTTCACCATCTCGACACGCGGTTCGTCCGAGTCTGTCTTGTCCCTGTTCGTCCTCTCCGCCCTCTACTATGCGTTGAAGGGGCAATGGGACATCGCCGCAACCCTGCTTGGGCTGTCTACACACTGGAAGATTTACCCATTCATATATGGTGTCGCCTGTCTAGGCGTCATTGGGAGTCAGCATGGGGTCGCGCACGGCTGGAAGGGATGGCTGCAGTCCGTCGTGAATATGCGGACGGTCAGGTTCGCAGTCATAAGTGGTACGACGTTCGTCGTACTCGGTGCTACCATGTACGCTATGTGAGTCGTCACGGTCTCTCACCGCTTCCCTATGTCCAAACTCAAAGTCCCTCGCGACAGCTGGGGCCAGCCCTTTCTCGAGGAGTCTTATCTTTACCACCTCCACCGGCTTGACCATCGGCACAACTTCTCGCCATACTTCTATCTAGTGTACCTCACCTACCCATCCGCGGACTCTATCCCGGCGACGACGTGGTGGCAGCAGCTGCTCAGATCTCCGCTTACGAGTTTCGTACCGCAGATGAGTCTTGCGCTGGGGACGGGCTTCTTGTTCGGTCGGAGGAAAGACAACTTGGTGTTCGCGTGGTTCGTGCAGACGTTCGTCTTCGTTGTGTTCAACAAAGTCTGCACCTCGCAGGTGAGTCTCGGCTCGTGTCTGGATTTACCAGTAGGAGTTGCTGACATTGTCATGTTCGACAGTACTTCCTGTGGTACATGCTGTTCCTGCCTTTGCTAGTGCCGCGCCTTGCCATGTCTTCCCGTCGTGCTCTTACGTACGGAGCGGTCTGGATTGGAACACAGGCGCTGTGGCTGAGCGAGGCATACAAGCTTGAGTTCCTTGGCCAGGACGTCTTCTTTGGGCTCTGGATCCGTGTCCTGGTCTACGTTTTTGGAAATTGCTGGGTTCTGGCGGGGATCATGGAGTCATACACACAATGACACATGTATGTGAAGGTCTGAGGAAAGCTGTTTCGATAGCGTTACGATGCAAGGCTGGAATGCTTCTGGATATCATACACATGACAAGATACTCAAGATCCTCACCACAGATGTCTTCGATCACCCATGCAGCAGCTTCTGGTCAATTAACTCCTTCGTGAACCCTTCTGCGCCTTCTCGCACCTCGATCACCTTGCTCACGTCGGCCTAAAAGGGTCAACTCATCAGGATGACGATCCGTGGTCATGTCGACGAAACGTACTGTGGACTGGAAGTCTAGGAATGCACTTGCGTGCAGCGTCAAAAGACCCATCTCGCTTGAAGTCGGTGCCCAGTTGATCAGCACGAGCGGGAAGCTTTTTCGCCCGTCGGAATGATTGAGTTCATACGACAGGAGGACATATCGCGGTGAGTTCTCGGGGAGCTCTGTACACGCAGAGATGGCACACGATCTAGCACGATGCACACGAGAGGAGATGTGGGGTATAGATGCACACCTTCTGCGAGGTCCTCGATGCTGATGTCGTCAAACTGCTCGACCTCCTCCATCACCAGCTTCTGCTTGTTGATCTTGATGACGATCGCGGCGTGTCCCGCATCCCGCCTGGCGAATCTGAACTTGCGGAGGGAGGCCTTGAGCTCCTGAGGGATATCGACGGTACGAGACTGCGGGCCCGGTCAATTCATGGTTGCAGAGCATGCATAAGGCATCGGGGAGATGTCATTCAGGATGAACGCGTCCTCAGTGCATAGATGGGACACAGACCATGGTGACGGTTCAGATTGCAGTCGTCGTGCAGCACTTGGCGGTCAGACTTAGACTGGGCACTGCGCCCTGTTTGGAAACGCACACGGTGATAGTCGGGGATATCTGATAAGATTATTTTTCTGGCCTGGACTCGTTCGCTAAGCCATATCTGATTAGATGAGTGTATCTGGACGTCGCTATTGGTTCAGTGAGGGTGAGGAGCGCCCGAGAAGCAGATCCCTTCGCACCATCTTTCGTTCCGGAACTGTCCAGGATCCTGGCGCTGCTGAGTCGCGGGCGGAGGAATGTTACTTATCTTTCACGAGGCCTGTTGTTGTTGAGTTAGGTTGTGTCTTGACCACCATGTCCGCTAGTACTGCGCCACTGTATGAAGACGAACTTACTACAGAGGGTATGTTGTCTATTCGAGTATTTGGAAGACTGGAATCGCTTACGAACCTCCGTTCTGGCGGCGCAAGGCCACTCAAACAGTGGGGATGCGCATGCAGAGCAGCAGCCTTCGAAGTCGAGATGGTTCAAAGCGTCTCCGATATGGTGTGTTCTCCCCCAGTGACGTAGCATGTGTACTTGTACTTCTAACAAAAACCGTAGGATGTTGACCCTGGTGGCTGTCGCAGCTATCTCAACATCTGGGACGGTAGCCCCCCGTGTGGAGATATACACGCGTACCATCTGTCGCGACTATGACCTGGACATGGGACCCGCTGGATGCAGGTCAGACCCGAAAGTGCAGGCCGCGGCGGCCCAGCTCATGGCGATCATCTCGGCCTCATGTGGCTTCCTCTCCACTGTTACTGCGGCGTGGTGGGGCTCGGTGAGCCAATCGCGCCAGTCTAAGACTACAGCGGGAACTGACAGTACTTTTGTACTCGCTAGCTGTCAGATTGCTACGGCCGTATGTGGGTGCTTGGGTTCAATGTTGCCGGACTGATGTTGTCCGACCTGAGCTTCATTGCTGTGGCGCACTTCTGGGAGGCGCTGCCCGGCACCTACTGGTGGTTCGCTCTCGGGCCAGTAATCGAGGGCAGTGTAGGAGGTCGGTCCAGCCTTCAATAACTGTTCAAACACAGAAGCAACATTCTGACGACGTCCCGTATTCGCTCCAGGCATCTCCGTCGCCTCGATTGTCATGCACGCGTACATCTCCGACTGCTCCGACCCAACCGCAAGGTAAGTTCATCCACTCCGCAAAGCTTCGTGCGCTCTGAATCTAGCGTGCATCAGATCTCGAGCGTTCTCCCAGCTGATGGGCCTGCTGTTCGTCGGAATGAGCATCGGGCCCCTTCTTTCGGGGTACATCATGCGCGTCACAGGCGAGCTGCTCCCAGTATTCTATGCGACGGCCGCCATCGACACTGCAGTGTCGCTGGCCGTCTGGCTCATAATGCCCGAGTCCATATCTCCTGCCGAGATGCGGAAGCACTGCTCGGTCAGGGCAGAGCGCATGAACGCGATGGGCCCCGGCGCGGTCGGGTGGTTGAGGCGTGTAGGGAGCACACTGGACTTTATCTCGCCAATGTCTGTGCTATTACCTAGGAGGGTCGAACACCCTGGCAGGAAGAAGTCGTTTGACTGGACTATCCCTATTCTCGGTGCTGCGTACGGTTTCGGAACCTTCATTCAGGTGTGTATATATGACTTTGGGTTATGCGAGTTTGTCTGACGTGAACATGCAGGCAGCTATATACCAACAAATACAGTATGCATCCGCCGTGTTCGGTTGGACGTCTGACGTCGTGCGTACAGAAGCTTCTGCAGCCCTGTGAGTGCGGACTAACCTACCTTGTACAGGTGAGCTATTGGCTCGGTGCTATGCACACTGCGAAGGCAGTATACCTGGCATTAGTCTTCCCTGGTATGACTGTCACTCGATCGGTAGTCTATCCTCACTCATTCCGATGCTAGCCATCGTCAAACTCTTGACCGTCTTGTGGGCACGGCGCCAACGCCCTGCCTCTGGGGAGGCGCAGGCTCTACTCGCTGACACGGACGAGGCACATCCGTCCAAGAAGGTCGCGCCAGTCGCTATTCTGGACCTATGGCTGGCCCGGGCCGCTGTGGTTACGGATATCATCTTCTACGGACTGGCATTCCTCACGCGGTCGGGGGCGCTCTTCGCGCTATACACGAGCTGCATCTCGTTCGGCACACACTTTGGGCCCACGGTGCAGAGTCTCACGCTGGATGTGTACGGCAGGACTGGGGCGACGGACACAGGACGGCTGCTGGGAGCGTTGACGGTGGTGTCTGCACTGAGGTAAGTTCGGCCGGACGTGGGCCGAGGGGATTATGCGATTCGGATGACAACGATGACTGACGGACGTTGGCCCGCACTGCGCAGCTCGCACATCATTGGGCCTGCACTGTTTGGATTCATTTACATGAAGACCGTCGCGACCGTCCCTGGCGCGTTTTACTTGCTGCAGTGCGCAGCGCTGTTCACAAGCTTGGTGCTTTTGACGTTCGTGCGACTGCGCAGACAAAGGGGACAAGGGCCCAGCTCTCTGGACTCTCCCCAGGGTGCAACGGTGTCTGCGCAATCAGAAGAGGACTTTGGGCGGGGACGAGGAAGGGAGAGTTGAGTGGGCCCAACTGTGTCCCAAAACAGTGAGGCATCGCAGGATGAGGTGCGAGAGGGATCCATAGAGTTCATTGTATAAGTAAGCAAGCTGTTGATCGTGGCACGACCGCTCTCGTACGCTATCGGTATCGGCAAAAGGCACTATCGACGCTGACTTTGGAGGCCCTGATAACTGCGCCGAGTACTAGGCAGCGCCGCTGCTTGCTGCGTTAGTTGAATGCGAGCGCTTCGAGGCTTGGAAGCAACGTCATCTACTAATCATCATGCGCAATGACGCGCGTAAGTAGGGGACTGCGGAACGGGAATGTCGGTCAGAGTTTCATGGACGCAGCATGGACGCATGTGCAGAGGGCGTGGCATACCAGTTCCAGCCTCCAGGAGCGAGAGCGGGCATGGAGATGGTGGCAAAGTTGGCAATCGCACGGGGGCCCGGAGGATAATTCATAGATCCAGCATGATGACATACCTGCCACTTCTCCCTCTCGCTGCTTGGTACTTATCTCAACCTCTCCGTCCTCCTTCTGTCCCTTCATCTCCCGTGAGGGTGTGTCGAACTGCAGTCTGCTATCGTTGCAGCTCGACAGTCTACCCGCAGCACCGGCACGGCAAGCTTCACGCCGAACGCGCCCAACGATGTCACGGTCTTCCTCACGGGACGTTCCTCTCCTCCGCGCCGACGCCCGGTCCCGCTCGCGCCCGGGCTCACGCCCTCGCACCTCGCGACACACAATCGTCCCGCCCATCACTTTGGGCCCCGAAGACATCATCAATCCGAACGCGCAGATCAACGAAGAAGACGTAGAGCTCGTTCACGAGCTCGTCCATCCCCACCAGCACCACCATCATGCTGCCGAGGCGACCCTTGTCGAGGACGCGGACGGACCGGATGGAGCCCTAGGCGAGGTGGAAGAGGAAGAGGAATATGACTATGAATGGAGGCACAAGCTGCCTTGGTGGAGGCGGCCTTCGCCTTGGTGGTCAGTACCATCTGCATCAGTGATCGTCGGTCGTGCAAATTCAGATCGTCTTCTTTGCGTCCAGGTTCCTCGCATATGTGCCGTTTGCAGCCATTGCGCTCACCATCACTGCCGCCGCAAAGATTGAACTCTACAACTACCTCGTCTGTCAGGCCCTCAAGCCTGTATTTGACCCTGACAATCACGGCGAGGGTCTCGTCTCAACGGTCGTGAAGCATGTAATCGCGTTCGAAGGTAAGCGATGTCTGGTTTCTGACCGTCATCCCTCTCATCTGACTGTCGTCCGCAGACCCGGCCGAGAGGGGTTGTGCTCAGGATCCCGTCGTGCGAGCGGCTGTCGCAAAGCTAACGACAATCCAGACAACCTCAATGGGTGTCCTGACCTGCATGACCACAGCATGGTGGGGCTCGGTAGGTCTCTATATCCATCCTCTTAGACTCAAGTCGCGACACTAACCTACGTTCCTAGCTATCCGACCGCTACGGCCGAACGACAATCTTGAGTTGCGCCGTTATCGGAGTCCTACTCATGGACATTAACTTCCTATCCGTGTTCTGGTTCTACGACTACATTCCGGGAGGCTTCTGGTTTCTGCTCCTGGGTCCTCTGATTGAAGGACTCCTTGGAGGTGAGGCATTATGCACGAGCTATCGAACGATGACGTATGACGACTAAATACCTGCCCTTCTAGGCCAGGCGTTGATAAGTGCTACGATTCAGGCATACATATCTGACTGCACTCCACCGGCGCTCCGGTGAGTAGATACTGCACACTATTCACACCAGACATGACGCTAATTGATCCGCAGTTCTGGCATATTCTCCTTGTATCTCGGTCTGATGTTCACTGGTGTCGCAATTGGGCCGACCCTCGGCGGGCTGGTAATCCGCTTCACAGACAGGTTCATATACGTCTTCTACATCTCTGCCACCATCCACGCGGTCTACGCCTTCCTCGTGTGGTTCATCATCCCCGAATCGCTCTCCCGCTCAGAGATGCTTGAGGCTCGGGCTCGTCGTAAGACCACTGACGAGGAATATCGCATCGCACACGCACATGGCGGTCTGCTCGTGCTGTTGAAGAGGGCATTCGCGTTTTTGACTCCGCTCAGCATCTTCTCACCCATTGAACTGAACAATGGGAACCCCGCGAAGGGGAAGAGTCGCGATTGGAGCCTGCTCTTCTTGATCATTGCGTCTGGATTTGTCAGCTCTCTGATCGTATGTCTTCCCCATCTTCTATTTTCTCCTATAAAGCTCATACGGATTTTCACAGGGCTTGTATGTTTATATCATACAATTCCTGACAGGCTTCTATGAGTGGAATTCAGAACAGGCAAGCAAACTCTCCGCTCGCCACCTAACATATGCTCAGTGCCGTACAGATCGGCTATTGGTTCAGCTCGGTAGGCGCAGCACGAGCAGTATTCTTGACAGTTGTCCTCCCGAGCAAGTTTTCCCTGCCCCATCTTCTCCATCAAAGATAACTTACATGGCGTCGTGCAGTTGCCATCAAACTCACAAAGCCCATCCAGCCCATCCTGCTTCCGGTGGAGCCAGAGGAGCCCCTCAACAGCCCGACGACGGAGTCTTCTCTCCAGCCTACGCGCTCCTCGAGCCCGCCCTCATCACCAGGCAGTCATGCTCACATCGCACATGCACCGAAGTTCGACCTCCGGGTGGCGCAGGTGTCCGTGGGCTTTGACGTCCTCGTCTACGTGCTCGTGGTGTTGAGCCCGAGCGGGCTGATGTTCGCCTTAGCGACTGCGCTGGGCGCACTGGGCATGGGCTTCGGGCCCGCCGTCCAGTCCGTCGCACTCACGCTGTACCACCGGCGCGGAGGTAAGGACACTGGCAGACTCTTTGGTGCGATGGGCGTCGTGCAGGCCCTGAGGTACGCCTCGCAACTTGAAATGAGGACCTACGGAACACTGACGAGCGTTGTCACAACATGCAGTTCACAGGTGCTCGGCCCGTTTGTGTACGGTCTGGCCTACATGAAGACAGTCGCGACGTTCCCGAAGTTGATCTTCGTTCTCGCTGCCTGCGCTATGACCATCGCGTTCATAATGCTCATGTTTGTGCGCCTGCCGAAGGAGGAGCATGTACCCTCTGGGGACGTTGAGGAGCAGGAGGGGTTACTTCCCCGTGTCGAGCGCGAAGATACCCTCGTTGGCGCGCCCGAGCCTCTGGTGCTCGTCGAGGACGAGGATAGCGTCCAGAAGGTCATAAAGCCGTGATCAACAATCGTCACTGGCCCTTGTTTGTCTTATTCAATCTCTCCAGCTCGTAAACCATCCCGTATATCTTCTCATCCGCAGCCATGTCCGTCTCACAGCATACGCATCGAGGACTCCAGCACCACTAGTATTATATGATCCAAGATCTTGTCGCTCACGTCTCTCTTCTCGCAGGTCTCTAGTGTCTGTGTCCAACTGTACTTGTCTGTAGATCGTTCGCCGTCATGTCCATTCTCTGTGGTCAGTGTCTAGTCGTACATAGAGCCGGAATATACAAACATATACCAGGAAGTACAACATGTAGATCGTCCGACGTGGCTAGAATGGGGCTGACAAGAAGAGCGGCGCTCAACGGAAGGCAGAGTCCAAGTGCGAACTGTAGTATAAATCACGGCAGCAAGACTTCCTGCCCGGACGAGCGGATCGTCCACCAGCGCCACGCTCCCAGGCTGAGAACGAGGTTCCCGAGACCTAGCACAGCAGAGCCCGCGCCGAGGAGCGTGAGCAGCCACCAGGTGTAGCCAATGAGGCGGTCGAGAGTGCGGCCCGTGTATCGCTTCACTGTGGACCATGGGTCTGGCGTGGGGTGGTATCCTTCCGGTAGTCGCAGTGTGGGCACGGTTGTGGTGGTGTGCGCTGGAAGCGGGAGGAGTAGCACAGATACAACGGGTTTCTGGGGGAGAGGGGTCTGTTAGAATGCGATAGAATGGTGAGTTTGGGCCTCCATGCATGTGACATACGTGGTCGGAGGTGGTGTATGAGGGAATCGCGGTATACAACACGTTTATGATGTTGGTGTCTTGAGGGGCATCCGGGGAGTCTGAATGCGTCGCGTACATGACGCGGTCCGTCCATGCGGGCATGCGTTTGTGACTGGAAGTTTTTCGAGAGCAGTTCAGCTGACTGCGCGCGTGCGGCAGGCTAGAGTTGGAACGCATGAACGCACTCGTATGTGTCTACCTCTCCCAGCTTGTATTTGTAGCTGCACTTGAACCGCCAGAATTCGCCCTCGCGGAAGCCGTGGAAGATTGTGCCGTTGACGTCGCGCTCGATCACAAGCTGGTCGTACTCCCTCAGGGCGGAGCGACCCTCGTCGGTGGACAGACTCTGGGCAAGGGCGGAGAGCTGGTCTGGTGCGGCGAACGCATGTGTGGGAGGTAGGGAGAGACGGAAGTTGAGGTCGCCGAAGAAGAATAGATGTGAAGTAGAGAACATAGTTGTAGGAGCCTTAGACGGCGAGGCGGGGAGCGGAGGGAAGAGGAGGGTGCCGACTATGTTGTGGTAGTCTTCTATGCGGCTTGCATTCTTGTGCGCATGCGCGGTGAGGTGCGCGCATACGAAGCTGTTGGCTGTGAGCACGCGGCCGACGTTTGAGAGAAGTGTGTGCACGCACGTGTAGACTTCTCCAACGCCGCCATCCTCGTCTGGGACGCGGAAGCGCACCCCGACCGCGCCCTTGTTGCCCATGTACCCCGGTCCGCATCCCGTCCACTGCGTCTGTATGTCGCACGCCTTGCGCCCGATTCCGTCATCCCGGCCGTAGACGAGGAGCGCAACGCCGACGTTGACGACCTTCGCTATGAGCGTGTACCGCTCCTTGTTCGGCGCGTGTTCCTCGATCTGCGAGAGGATGAGCGCGTTCCGGCTCTCGATGACAGGCTTGGACAGGCCAGATACTATGGACCGCCACGCTCAGCATCCCTCGTCGTCGCACGCAGAGCAAGAGCAGAATACTCACAGCCGAGGTGCAAGGGCAGAAGCTCTTGGAAGCCAACCGCGACGATGTCGGGTGCGCGCCGCTCGCGTGCGAGGAAGGACGAAACTTGGAGCGTTGGCGCGAGCCAGTCTACAAGGTCTTGGGGAAGGCCGCGTTCCGCTTGCAGGTTCGTGTTGTACGAAGCAATTTGGACAAGAGGGCGAGTGGAAGTCATGCTGCTAGGTTGCGAGCTCTGGAGCCCAGAGCATAGAGTATGTGTATATATTAGCTGAGGAGGGCCGCGGGGCCGCTGCCGTCATGGACCAGGCTCATGGTGGCTGTCGAGGCGCGGACACCTCCCACAGCGGGGCGTCTAGCACACGCATCTCAAATAGGCAACTATCGTAGTTGGACTACTGGGGCTGGCTGCGCGATGGAGGCACGCCACATTTGGGAAGGGTTACAAAGGTATGTATGTGGCTGCTGAGTCAAGCGGCAATGTGAAGGGTTCCAATGGGAAGCGACCACTCTTCCTTAGTTGGAATGGCGTGCATAACTTCAGCCACATATGTGATGGTTATCACAACCGGATTTAAATGATTATAGTGGTGCGCATACGACTAGCAAGTCCATGATAGTACATAGCACAATACGGTTTGAGTATTATATTAACTGTATACGGGAGCAATCTACTTCAGTTCGAGTTGTTGTCCATGTGCACAGGCTACACTTTCCATCATTACACCTATGCACAGCTGCATGTAGACACATCGGGAGTCTGTCCAGATGGGCAAGTCCGATCTATTTCGAGGAAATCAGGTCATCTTCGTCAGAGCCCACTAGCGATTCAGTGGAAGCTCACCGTCGCCGAAAGCAAACAAACCAAGGTTGATGCTCCCAAAGATACTCGGGTTGACACCGCCCAACTGTGCATTGACTACTCCCTGCAGCTCCGGGTTGCGCGGCGCCCTCAAGCAGTACGGCGTTGAGGGCACAAGCCCGTTGATGTTGATCGCGTTGCGCGGGTGCTGGCGGTATGCGACCGCGTTGGCAATGAGCGCGTCAGCGTTAGTAACACCAGGGGACTTCGCAAAGTCGATCATTGCGTCCGCGTTGTCCTGTTGCGCGCAGGGATCCGCATCGGCGAGGAGGGCATTTATGCCGCTGATGCCGGCCAGCTGGACGCAGGGGTCGTTCGTCAGGATGTCTCCGCCGCTTACGAGCTACAGGGGGTCGTGAGCTTGATGAGCAATGTACAAATTAGCAAGACGTACGCAAAGATCCTGCCAGGATTGGGCGACGTCGGGCAGGTCCTCCTGTGCGATGCGCCTGATAAGCGTGGAGTTGGCCGCCCCGTCCACTCCATCAGTTGATATCGTGGAGGTGGTGACAGAGTTAGTCGAGGACACTGCCGTAGCGTTCAGAATCGCGCTCGAGTCGATGGGCGATGAAGTTGCCGTTGCCGTTGACACAGTCGCATTCGAGATTGTCGTGGAATAGATGAACACTATCGACGAAGGGGGCGAGTAGTTGGAGAGTGTGGTGACGTCCGTGGCAGAATCCGTGTCCATCGGAATGCTTGAGGTCGGACTTGGCGTCGGCGTCGACGTAAAATCTGCCGAGAACAGCGCTGAACATGCGGAAGGGACGTCAGGAATCTCGAAGGAGACTCCCGTGTTCGTCGGCGCAGCCGCTTCAGTAGACGTCGGTACCGCTGTGTCCACAGGGTCACTCGCATCCACATCCGTTGGGGTCTCGGTCGCAGATGTGTCCGTCGTTGTTGGCAATGCGGACAAATCCGTCGTTGTGTCCGTCGCGGACGGCAAGGAGGGGTCGGTCGCGGACACAACGGCGGAGTCTGTTTCGCTGCTCAACGAGTCCGTGGGGCTAGAAGAGTCTGTTCCACTCGCCGAAAGGCTCGTGACAGTCGAAAGGCTAGAAGATGAGGTCGAGGATGCCACATCAGTGGCATTTGCGGTGAATGAAACGAGCGTTGAGGAAGTGATAGCCGTCTGACTTGCAGATGATACAGGCGAGATGACGGTTGAATCGCTAGGATTATGGGATGTAAGCAATCACTACGCGAGGTAGAAGAACAGCGCACTTGGGCAGAGGTAGACCATAGACCGAAATTACGATGGCAAAGAAACTGAAGAAAGCGCGAGGCTGCATCTTTTGGCAGTTTGCTGAGAAAAAGAGAAAGAAGTGTGAAGCAGAGGAATTCGAAGGAACAAAGATGCGAGAAAGTTAAGGGGAAAAAGCACCTGGCCTGCTGGTACGAGATACCGCGTCCTCGAACTTATATACTGGTCTTCAGCGTTATGTCCCTCCATCCAGACGGCCAGCGATACATGCAACGACACCAAGCGCAGACGTCAGTGTCTAAAGGATGAAGAGCGGCTACGTACCTCGCACAGCTTCATTGTCAACGCCGATGTCACATACCTGTCAATGATCCACTATTTGTGCGGTCCGAAAGCAAGCAATGCGAGGTGGGAGAGCGTCTTGAGAGGTTGAACCGACGTGACTGTTGGGATACCAAGGTGGCAGACAGACGTCAACTGGCAGCGTCTCCGAACACCACGGAGGACCTAGAGACAGTAGCATTACGAATGCAGAGTGGAGGTGGAGACCGTATTATATGGCATCTATTCCCTAGGTACAAATGGGTCACTGACGCGAGCAGATGGGGCAACAATTACTGGTGGCAGAGCCTGTGCCAGCTCCTTTGTGCCAGCAGGGAAAGGGAGGTCAATGAGGCCCCTGGGTAAGATCTTGTCGAAATTGCCCTTCGCATTGTTGTGCTGAGCGAGCTGTGTCATCTTCTTCTTCGCGTCGCGGATCATGACATGCGCATCGTCCACTCCGGGGACACAACCCCGGACGAATATTAGGTCAAGATCGGTGTCGACACGGACGACAGCCAAGTTCTGCGTGGTGACACGCGAGCCGCCAAGCCTGCCAGCCATCTTCTTGCCAGGCCAAACACGACCAGGGTCCTATATGACAGGAAGCAAGTAAGACGGGCGCGGTAGTACAGCCTAGAAGAGACATACTTGATGGGCACCAATGGCACCTGCTGACCGATGCGAGACAGACACACCATGACTAGCACGGAGACCCCTGAAATTCCACCTCTTCATGGTACCTTGGAAACCCTTCCCGATCCTGTGTGTGCCGAAGGTGAGCGAGGGGCACGCCTCCAATGCATGCATGTACGTACGACTTCGCAACGACGTCCACGAACTGTCCGGGTACAAAGTGGATCGCAGAGAGTGTGGTCCCTGGGTCCATTGGTCACCTCATCGTTAGGACAGGGGACTCCGGCATCACTCACCAACTGGTACATGTGCATCTGGTGTCACAGGGAATTCCTTGATTATGCGTTTTGGAGGAACTCCTGCTTTGTCGAAGTGGCCAAGCATCTGCTTCGTCACGTTCTTCGCTGGTCTGTCCGACGCGGCAACTTGTACCGCGTGGTACTCGGACTGGTCATCCCTGACAGTCCGAACGTTCGCTGTGACTTGACAGTCTTCCAGCTGCAGCGCTCAAGTTGGTACCCATGTCAGCAACCAGATGGTACTGAGACATACCTGGAGAACCGTGACAGGGAACCGCACACCCAGGTTGTCCCACATCACCGTCATACCGCGTTTCCGTGCAATGAGACCCGTGCGGACAGAGTTCGGTGACCATTTGCTGGCAGCGGTGGACGAGGACTCCGCCTCAGCAGTCGCATTGCTGACAGCAGACGAGGTGAACAATCTACATCGAGGAAGAGCAGAGCGCGTCCCGAAGGACCAGAGCCTGAGCATAGTGGATGCAGCCTGAAATCCAAATGTGCAGCACGAAACAACTCGCGTCTGAATTTTGGGACGCGCTCGCGTCTGGGACCTCGGACACCCATCTTGCTCCTCGCGACCTACTTACTGACGACATCGTACTCCTTCCTCTCTGCTAGTCAAATGGAATGGATGCTTGGCCCGGATACTGCGACGAACCGACCGCTCTCCCGGCGGAGAAAGGAAAGGGAAAGGCCCAGGACAAGAAGGAGAGCCCTTGGCGCTATCCAGTAGTCGAGCACGGTTCTCTTGCTGCCGCAACGCTTCGTTCTAAAAAATGGGGCAAGCGTTATGAATGGATGTTCGCAGCAGGAAACGCGCCTGGTGAGGATTGATGTGCTCAGCAACATACATAATCTCACATTGCGTCCAGAATATAAGCTCGTCCTGTCCAGCAGCCCCATAGAGGTCTTTCCCGCAACTCGAATGAAGGCATTGCAGTTTCATAAGATCACGCCGTTCCAACGTGCTGAACAAGGAGTATGTCCTCCAAATCATGGTACAGTAATGCGCTGCATGCTGACCTCATTAGGCCCACTTCCTTCGTACATACTATCCGGATGTGGACATACCAGCGGAGCTCATTAGAGAAGAAATTGCGGCAGACGAACGAGCTACCCGAACACTCGATAACGATGATATTTTCTCAGGGAACTCAGTGGCGATCTCTTCGTTTCAGTTCTCTCGCAAGAATATGGCGTATCTAGCATTCCCGATGGGCGAAACCGGCTGTCAGCTGAGTGGGTAATTAAATCATGTGTAGTGACATGGTCACTCAGTGAGATGCAGACATGTCCCCAATAGTCACGGCCGGAAGAGCGAAACCCGACTTGAAGACTTCTGCCACGCCTGTGCATACTTTTGATACTCCCATCCGACAAATTGTGGCTTCACCACACACAACCGAGTTGGGGAAGAACAAATATAGTGGGTGCGACATCCCCTGTAGAATGCTGATCGACTGATGAAATTCGACACTTTAGCACCCATGCTCGGGGTTAGAACTATGGGTTCAACACACTTTCTGCAAGTCAAGCTTGCCTTTTCTCGAACGACGTACGCGCTGGAGACACCCGCTATCATCACTGTCGGACGGTCGGACATCGGCGATCGGCATGCTGTTGACGTAGCTCTGTCTCCTCAAAATGCCACTGGGTATGTCGCCAGTGACACGGGAAACATCTTTCGCTGTGGTGTGGCAGAGGGAAGAAATGTCATGTAAGTTGTCTTCATGCTTGATACTTCACCATCGCTCATAGTGTGTCTATTAAGTGAGCAAGTACATGCTACTAGTGAGACGGTCCCTATTTGGTGCCGTATTGCCGCATGTGAGAGCCGAGAGAAGATACTGTCAATATTTGATAGAACGGTCACGGTCTTGGATTTCAGAGTAAGACGATTCCTCGAAAGCACTTGAATACGACTCAATAATCTTGCAGACCGGGAAATCACCTTACGAGCTGTATACCGTTCCGCATTCAGGGCCAAGGCTGACATCAATCGAGGATGGAGGCGAAGATCGCATCGTAATGCTTGTCTCCACTGACGAGATTCTATGGTTGGACGAACGAAACACTCGGAGACCGCTCCTCGCCATTAAGCACGGTCGGGATTTCGACACAACGCTTCATTCCGAGACACGCCTCCTGACTGAAGGTGTGTATCATCCAGCATTCTCCTACTCTTCAGTCTTCTCACTGTTTGCACAGGTCCGGTCACGTTCCTCACATCTCGCCGAAGTTCTCTCATTACTGTATACGATGTCGCTCGAGGGGCTGATCTAACTGACAAGCACCTCTATATGTACGGTGATCCCTATGCATTGCCCCCGATTATTCGCCCGGACGGTCCCCACCTTGGCTATGCCTTCTTTCAGCAACCCACGTTGACAGGCAGCAAACATCTTAGCATACTGCAGTTGTCGCAACGGGGAAGCGTCTCGCTGTTAAATCTCGACCATGTTCCAGCTGATACAAACCCGGGACAACCGACTGGGGCTCCTCTGCACGCTGAATGGTCTCCAGAGGTCAAGCAATTGAGCGACGCAGCTAATACACGAACAGTTCGGGGTCCACTGGCGGAAAGGGCGCATAGTATTGTGGATTTAGGCCCTCTGTATCAAGGTACGTAAACCATCCTTCACCTCGACTCTGACTTAGCCGAGACACAGGCTTGTTCGTCGAGCGGGAGGAACAGAACCTTTCAGATCAGTCAGACGTCGTATCTGATCTCATTGAGGGCATGCCAAGGTTCTGGCAAGATACTGAGGTACCTGTTGAGCATACGTTGACCATGTCAGTAATCCGAATCTTTCAATTGGTAGGTAGATCTCATGACCCTGACGTCACAGGTTCGACGTCGCTATGCGGTCTGGGCCTGAACCGTCCGAGGCGTCGAGGAATGACTGGCTGACCGGGAGTCGACTAGATTCTGTCGCAGGCTATCGCGCCTGGAGTCAGGGTCGCATTCCGCGCGAGCAACTAGCGCAGCGTTCGCCATGGCACTTCGATATATCTTCGTTGGTTCGCCGCCGCGTTCCCGAGTTGGAGGAGGATCCGGCAAAGACCCTAGAGAACCTCACTCGGTACGACCTCGCCGACGGACCCGACCGTACAGCAGACTCCTACCGCAGGGAATCAGAGGCTCGTTCGCAGCTCGCGCTCGACCTCTCTTTGTCTACAGACATCTTCGCTGCCCACCAGCCGAACAAGGAAGCTACCAAGACCTTCGACGACGATATGCTCAGCATCTCCCTCTCCACGCAAGCAATGTCCATTGCTGCACTCGAACCTCAGCCGGTGCAATTCGAGTTCCTTCGACCCATTCGCAAGACTCACTCGTCCTCTGACGTTGAAGACGTCGAAGAGGTTGATCAGGAAGTCCCCCGGAAGTGGAGCAACGCTCCTGCGAAGGAGATGTCTATCACACCGCTGGGTGTCCGCCTTTTGCTGCAAGAATGGGAACTTGGAACAGATCCAAACCAATACGTTTACCACGATCCCTACGATGACCCCGCAGAGGCTCCTGGACCTGCACCTCGTCGCTCTGGGAAGGAGCCTGCTCGCGAACCGTCTGCGGGACGAACCGCTGCAGTTCCCGCTTACACTCAACGTCCTCCCACGATCGTCTCTTCCGCACCACATGTGATCGCCGCGGCAAGCCAGACAACTGTAACCCGCAAGCCCCTTGCCGCTGCACGCTCGCTGGACACCCTTAGTGCGCATCCCAACGGTGGTAGTCAACCTACTAATGCTTGGGGAGCACCGCCGTCCTCGCAGGAAATCATGGCAAGTACGCAGGTGCTCCCGGGCCCACATGGGGCGCGGCCCTCTGCGGTTAAAAAGAAACTGCCGAAGAAGCGAATAGGTGGATTCTGAATGTGAAGAATAGTCTGCAAGCAGGTTCGTGTGGTAATGACGGTCACGACGGAGGACACCAGGGCTTCAAGTGTGGGTGTCAGTAACGACGTGCGCGGCGAACGTGTACAAGCTCTTGCTGCTGCAGCCTGTGGTATGCTGCGGTAGTCCATGGTTTCTTGTCCGGTCCAGATAGAGAATGCGGACCTATATAGACCAAGAGAATATGTGGGCTGGTAGGATATCCCGACAACACTCAACTACGACGCAACTGTGAGCTACCTTCTCCTCTTGCGATCCACCGAGCTTACTCACCGCTGCGATCGATAAGTAGCCTACAATCTATCACCGTTCACCCGTTCTCTACAACCACAAGTCCGTTGTCCTTACCTTTCATCTACTACACCATAACCCACCAGCACCTCTAGATGACTGGCAGCATCTTGGTTATCAACGGCACCGATAAGGAGATATTCGTCTTTGTGTCGAAGTATACCGGAGGCGACGACACTTGGGTTAAACTTGACGCAGGAGGCCGGGAGTCGTGGGCGCGCAGCGGTTGGGAGCTTGTGGCGTTCAGGGATGCCAACGACGACACCCGCGCAGGAGTATACGTCCCCGCCAACTCGGTGGTCACTTTCTTTAGCTTCAAGCACATCACTGTACTCTGAGCACACGCGTAGCCAATGATTACGAGTGTCAGCGGTCGCAAAGGTGCAGGAAATCATGTATGGATCGTAAGATCAACGCTTCGACCCCACATTGGACTTGTATCGTCTGTCGGTACATACCAGTCAAATGCTAGTTCCCCTACCTGCGCATGTGCGCCGCCCTCATGCTCCTCACAGCGAGTGCAGGTCGGGCTATCTCGGCCACTCAGAAGGCAGAGAAGAAGTAATCCGCGGACTTTGTGAGGAGTTATGGTCATGCAGCATGGTCACGCACTTACAAGGAGTGGTTCGCGTCTCTGGTCGAGTACTACAATTGGTGACTTAGGCTTTCGCTGCGTGGCGTGTGGATCGCTCGACAAGCCTCGTGATATGATCCTGATCCGGTATCACTGTAGATCACAGTACGTACAGTGCGCATGTCCGGGATGCTCGTATGGGCTTCGGAGCTGGCGCCGATGCGGTCGCGACACCCGTGTAGTCCCGATAGCTTGTCCAGCATACCGTCGTCGTTCCCAACGACTGCATGAGTATTCCGCGACAGATGGAGCAGAAGAATAACAGAGCAACGTCTGCGGATGAACATGATTGGATTGAGCGAGAGCCTTAATGGGTCCCGAGATGAGATAGCGCTGAGCGGAGCTGGTATGACCTGGTATGACGCGCCGGATATTTAGGTAGGTTGTAACCGGTCTTCCTTCGGTTTGGCAAGTCTCGGTTCCCCGTTCTGTCTTTCTCCCTCCCCGCCCTCCCCACACTCCTTGCGCCTTGGCTTGCCTGAATTCCACCGAGCGCGTGCGACTGCACGAACTGGACTGTTGCCCGGCCAGTGACAGCGTCCTATGACTGAGAAAAGGTGCGACCCTCCTCCAAGCAGTTCCGTTTCCCCAACCCCAATCAATCCCTCGCTCATGCACGCACGCACACAACAGGCCTTTCAACTATCTATTTGACTCGGCTGCAATCAATGAGTCTCTCAAAAGTATTCCTTCACGCTATGCTTGCCTACAGGACGCGTGAAGGGTGACCGTCATTTTGTGCAGGCAACAAAGCGGTCGTCTGCGCACTCTCGGCGAGTTATATCTCGACATTCGCGGGGTACCCTGTGAGTATACACTTTTCTGCGAGTAGGCATCCACCCTTTAACGTTCTATGGAAGTTGGACTCCATCAAGTCGAGGCTGCAGACGACCAAGCAACGCGTGTCCATCCCCCGACTCGCCCTAACGGTTTACCAAGAAGAAGGGTTCATTGGCTTCTATCGGGGATATGGATCCCACTAATGACAATCTCATTTGTCCGTGCGTGTGTTTGTATCTCTTGTCCTACCTCATCCTCACACGTTGTGCTGCCTACAGGTGCGGCATCCTTCACCATCTATTCCCGGACGAAGGAATACTTCCGAGACCGTCACTGGCTATCACGAGATCGCATATTTGACATCTCTGCCGTGGGTGGTATCAGGTTCGAGTCAACGTTCACCTCGTCACCCGAGTCTGACACTCGCTGTCTTCTGGCAGTGGTGCCCTCTCTGGTTCCTTGATATCCTTCGGAAGCGCACGTCAGTCGTCATGCCCCCTTTTCACCTATGACGCATGTCTGATGCGTGTTTGCCGCAGCATTTGAGCTTGTCAAGGTACGGAAAACCTAATAATGGCTGCAATGCCGTTTCCAACCTTGCCGTCTCTGCTGTAGGTCAGACGACAGCTGGAATACTCGATAGCAGCCAGTAAAGGGATCCGGCTGACGAAGGCCCCCGGCACAGTGGAAGCTGTCCGAGATATCTGCCGCAGTAGCGGTTTAGTTGGACTGTACACAGGCTTTAGGCTCCACTTCGGTAACCAATCCCCCACTGTCCTCCACAAACCGTGCAAACTCACACGACGGCATAGTGAGAGACACTATGGGAACTGCGTTATATTTCTTTGAGTACGACGGCTTCCGATATATCATGGGGCGAGACTACTTGGGCGAGCAAGGGTCGACTCCTCCATGGCTCCCCATCCCAGCATCTCTCGTTCCGTTCTTGTGCGGCTCATTAGCGGGCGTGACTTCTTGGGCACTCATATATCCTCTCGACGTGTGAGTCACCCCTCTCGCTAGGTTGGTAATGTCTGACTCGCTCTCTTAGGGTGAAGACCAAGGTGCAGCAGCGGGCCCTGGCTGGCGAACGCCAGAGAGGTATTCTTGAAACTTTCCATCGCATGATCCGAGGTTGGCGCCGCCCACCGTTTGCTTCTAATTTGCCAAACAGTTGACAGTTCCGGACGTGTCTTCTACAGGACCTGACCCCAACGCGCCCAAACCTATTCTCCGTGGCATTGCCCGGTTATATCAGGGACTAGGCGTCAGCGCCCTCCGGAGTGTGACGACACACGGACTCCTATGGACATTCTTCGACTTGACGGCGTCGTATATCGATCGTCTACCGGGTGGTACTGACCATGAACATTAGAGCACGTCTGCGGGAATAGGCACCCGGGACACTGTATATTTACGATAGAAGCATGCCTAATTGTATCGGATGCGGGAGAACATGTTGGGGATGAGAAGCAGATTCTTCGTCATGGAATATACTGTCGAACTAATCGACAGTTAACTCAAGGATCTCAAGATAGAGCGTGTGCATGCTGGAATTGCGCAGGCATCACGGCGCGAAACCCTATTGACCCTGTGAGTGTGTGTCAAGGTATACCCGATCCGGAGAACATCGAAATACCACTAGCATACCTTTTGCTCGAAGGTTCCTTTCCTGGGTGTAACACCAGTTTTGGTGTACTTTCCAGAGGTACCAGCCAGCTCCATCTATCTTCTTGATAATGTCAAACACCTCCCTTTTCCACTCCCTCGAGGGGACTGAGCCATCCGAGTAGAGCAGGGCTGATGCAGCAGGATGAGAACCTTCTGAGTTTGTGACTCGCCAGCACCATGACTGAACTTATACCTTCCCGCAGGATCCTAGCCTCTTTTGGAAGAACCCTTCTTATCTGAGTCACCATTTCACCTTACTTACTTGGTGTTGTCTCACTGGTGGAAAGTGGTGCCAGTGAATTTGGCTGAGTGACAGAGGATGCAGGCAATGAGGGGGCACTTCTGCCAGTGGAGGGCACCAAGCAATTTATGGGATTCCAGCACTAGTAGCAGTGGCAGAGGATACCATGATGACACCCTAGATACAGAGTGCAATCATCACCCCAGGCCCACGGTGGGAAAGCCGAGGAAGGTGCCATGTCTCCAAATAGGGACGGAGGACGGAGGGATTATGCCATAATCATAATCAGAAGCAGCGGTAGCTGCATGACAGATGAGGAAAGTGAGTTGCGTTGCCTGGAGCCCATATGCATTAAAACAGATGTCTGGCTGGAGTCTGGACACTAGTACCCTGCCAGGACCTGCACTGTACCTCTGAGAGTTGACTGGTGCCAGCTCTTGGAAGGATATCTGTTGTTTCTGAAGGGTGGAGACGACAGATGTCCTTCCAGGAATTGGTAGTGGTCCGAACAGAACCCCAGGCCATACTACAACAATGGAAGCAGTGGTTGCTCCACTGCTTCCATGCCCTCACTGATGATGTGCCTGCTTCGAAAGGTCCATGCAAACGGCAACCACGCAGAAGCCTCAAAGTAGCACCGGACTGCACCCGTGAAACTGTTCACATTCTAACTGAACCCTGAATGCGCCGTCACGCATCACTCTCCGATTGCACAACAGACCTCGGTTACGACCAAAATAAGACACGGATTTGAGCGGGACTAGATTGCGGTACAGATAGCTGATACAATGCACAGATACAGACAGCACGAGATAGACAGAGACAACAAGCTAAGCGATAGATGGAGAGAGTAGAATTATTGGCGCATGACATATGGATGTTTGACGAGTTCGTCGTAAAGGTCTGTAGGCAGGTCTCGTACTAGAGTGACGGCGATTCCTATGACAGGAAGAGCTTCGAGAGGAGGGAAAGTCCGCAACAATCGCATGGGACTGGGGTTAAGCACGCATTCAGCTGCAAGGCATGTGGTGATCGACTGGAGATTCACTCACCTCGAAGATTTCATCACTTCGTCGCGCATAAGCAGAAGCTGAGCGATCACGCAGAGGACGTTCAAGTGAACGCCGAACGCGAGAAGGAAGTCCCAGAGCTGGAGAACTTGGTCGAGTGGTGGTGTACACGCGCACAACGTCAGAACGGCTGAAAGCACCTGGTCAGAATGAATTGTAAGTACCCGGAGGCCGAAGCACTTACAGGGGAACGCATAGATTTCTGCCGAGAGGTTCTTGGAGCGAAGGTGGGCGTACAGTTCCGGATCGACGATCTTGAGACACCGGTCCAAGAGCTGCAAGGGATGTTAATACAATTGACAATTGTGGTGGACGGGATAATAATCACCTTCAAACCACAATGAACCCCTTCTAGTGTCGGTTGAACATATAATGGGCAAGACTCTTCGATGAACTTGGCGAAACAGTAAAAAGCCTCCAACTCGGATGGCATTGTGTAGAGGAACGGCGCAGCTAGCACATTCATGCCCTGCACATATGTGAAGCCGAGTTGGTCGTTCTCTGTCCGGTCTGTACGTGTGTACTGGTGAGAACTCGGGCAAGGGCAAACTGGATCATGCGCACCATGATTTCGCCACACGAATGCATCTAACAACCTAACCAGCATGTCTTCACTGACCCGCTCCTTGAACCCTCGATCTGTCGCTAATGTTCTATCGTTACAGGGATGAGGGTGTGCTTGGGCAGATCGCGCGCGGGACCAACCTGAATGTATCGTTCCTGATCTTCTCCCGAACCTCACAAGGCCCTCGCGCGACATATTCCAGGAAGGATTCCGCCGATACCTCTCGTACACGAAGAAGAATCTTCCATGTTCGCGGACGGAGCGATGGATCCTACGGAGTGACTTGATAGCTCAACGTTCATGAGGCGCGTCAGGAGGATGAAACATACCACAGTAGAAGGGATCCCGTCAACAAGAATCAACCGCCGGAGTTTCTTGGCTGCCTCCTCCATATCGGCCGCGGACCGTGCCTTGGTCGCGCTCTTGTACTGCGCGAGTATCTTGTTGAATGAATGTGCCGTCGCGACGGCAGAGGGTTCTGGTGATGAGGACGACATGAGGGGAAGGTGGTGGTCAAGCACAAAGTCGCGACGCGCTGCAGTTGGGTTCCTCGGCTATCCACCTCCAGCCACAATCGCTCTTGCTATAGCCTCGAGATCCTTGACGCTTCTGTCATGCTCCCTCTCGCGACTGCTTGTTCTTGACCTATTTGCTGGCTTTGCTGGGACACTCTGAAGTATGGACGTGCCGTTTTCGTCGTCGGGAGCGATGAGCAGAGCTCATTATGCTCTCGTTCGCAAGGTAGAGACCGCAACCCCTCAGGCTGCCGACCAAATCCTTCTGGCCGAGGTTCAGTCTATCCGCCACCAACTCACGCGCTCAACGTTGACCTTGGTCAGTGTTGCCGGGACATAGCAAGTACGGTGACGACTCATCGTCAATGCAGAAGCAATGCAGAGAGTACTTGGTCCTGTTGCTCTACTGTTCCATGGCAGTCAACCCTGGCGTGCATGTGGACATTGAGTTTGCCCTTCCTCATGCTATCAATCTGGCAGAGGCGGGGCAGTTAATACAGGACAAACGAACGGGTACGTGTCTCACATCTAGTCTATGGAAAAAAGCTAGAAGTCAGGCACAGGGTATTTGTTTTGCACTGAAGTCATGCCCTCGGAGCACGAGCTACAACTGATGCTCGTGAACTCGATTCGGAAGGTATGCTTCATTGGAATCGCACTCTCGCACATGCTTGACATAATTCAGGACCTAGAGGACTCTTCCGTCCCGCGTATATGCCTCGCACTCGATACTCTGATACAATCTCCTTCTAGGGATGTCATACCCGCTGTACAGTCACGCCTTCACGACTTGCTGTCTCACCAATCGTCAGTGCCACCTTCTGTGCCATTCTATTTTCGCAGTATACTTGATCTCTTTCGTAGGTCTAACGTCAAGCGACGCGCCTTGCTAGCGTTTCATAAGCTGTCCGAACTCGACCCGGAGATTTTGAGAAGTATAGTGAACAAGACGGGGAAGCGCCTCAAGGACCCGGACCCTGTCGTTGTCAGTGCTGCTCTGATTTTGGGGAACGCGCTTGTGAAGGTGAAGGATACGTGATCCAAGTCGCAGCTACCTACTGACACTCTTCGGATTGCAGACGAACCATCTCCCTGTTGACAAGTTCCATGCTGTCGTTTCCGAGCTTTTGGATCTTGCCTGGCAGCAAAGGCCGCCTGCAAGTGGTAGTATTTTGCTTGACAAGATTATCCAAACGCTTGCGCGACTGACGTTAGTCCGCATGTCTTCTGACGTCCGGTCACTGGTTGACTTCATCTCAGTCCTTCAGTTCAAGACCTCAAGATCATCATACAAATCATTGGTCACTACTCCCTCCATGGACCACCTGCTTATGGTGAGAAAGTTCTGTGTCTCTTTGGGCTAGTCTGACGATGCCATGCAGCCATCATTCATCAGTGCTTTCGCGCTGTGGCTGCATCGACGACCGATGTACTGGCTGAGGTTCAAACTAACAGCGGGACAGCGTTCATCAAAGAGATACGACACCTCCTGACGTCCCAAGACCCCAATGGTCTTTATCTCTTCATAACTTGTCTAGCGTCCGTTGATCCGACACTATGGGCTGGTACAAGTCCGGAGATTCCATCGGTGCTGGAGGAGTGGGAGGTCGAACGCGTTATGAAGTTGCTTGACAGCGCAGACAAGTTGATCCGGAAACAGGTAGGTATACTGCACCCTGTTCTTCCGCCATGTTCTCTGACCTAGCATGTGCCTGTAGACCTTGCGGACCCTGTGGCATGTTGACCAAGGGATTGTCGAGTCCTACTACGTACGAGCGCTGCAAGGGGATTTGCCATCATCTTCGATGCATGGGTCCGATGACAGCCTACCGCGCCTTCTGGAAATCCTGGATATCATATGCGGGGACAATGGAGAAGCGTACGCTCACCAGCTCAAGAGCGTCCTGAAATCCGTTGAGGGGGACGGGCCTCTTAACAAGAGAATCGTATTGCAGGACGCAGTCGAAGAGATGCTAGTCCGCATACACGGCGGTATGTACTTTGAGACGCGCGCACACTCGCTTACGATTAGACTCATTGACATGTCTCAGCCGACTCTGCATGGCGGAGCGCGTGTATTGGTGTTCTATTCACTACTGTCATCGACAAGGACAGCGAAGTTGGCCCGACGCTTATGGTCATTCTGACCGCACTTTTCTGCGAATATCTTGAGCATTCACCAAGTTCCCCCGTTGAGCTGCTGCGAGGACTATCAGCGCGCCTTGCTTCATATTCTGGTGAGCTAGCTGCAATGATCTGAGTTTTGTGGACCCTTTGTGATCAGTGATTGCATTGCAGCTTCGATTCAAGATGCTTGTCTCATCACTATGTTACGCATTTCCGTTTCAGCCGATGAGGTGCCTCAAGAGGTTATCGAAGCGGTCAAGGAAGTCCATGCTCGTAGCGGGCGACATTTACGACGGGTATGTCTTACACACCCAATCAGGCTAGTCCTCTCACCTCACCAAGATACAAACGCAGCGATGTGATCAGTTCACCAACCTCTACAAGTCCCGAGAGGTCTTGCGACGCATAATTACAAGCACCCACTCATCTTCAGTGAGTAACCGGTAAAATCCTTCCTATACCCGATCTCCTTGCCAACACAATGTAGCTCCCAGACTTCGTCTTCGCGTTGGAGAAATACGAAGCGGATCAGCAGAGGGCGCCTTCCCGCTCTCCTGTGCTCTTGCCAAGCTCCCCGCCCTTGAAGCCCCACACTCCGGAACCGACATCATCAAGAGCCTCGCCTGTGCCTAGTAAACTCCGCTATGCAGCGTACGAGCCTCCGAAACCGACAAACAGGTTGAGGCGTATGAGCAGCGGTAGCTCCCGGCATTCCGATGACGGCTCGCGGAGATCGTTCCAGGATCCCATGTCGATGACCGTGACCGCTGGCGATTTGACGCTTGCGGCGCAAACATCCGACCTGCGCTCCATTCCCAGTGTGAGCAAGAGCACTCTTGAGTCGCTTGATCCGTTGCGAGATGCTGAATTGTGTATCACTCTAGAGCTCTCCGCGACAAGCAGGGCTGTCGCCCTTGCCGATCGTACAGGTCCTCGACGAAGAGCCCTCGGTATGTAACGAACGACTCCCAAGCCTAAGTCCGAGTCCTTCCATAAATATACTAAAGGTTATCACAGATGGTACCCGCGGACCTCATCGCTCTCGACTCTCCATTCATGTCCGAACCCGCTGCGCCCTCCATCGCCAGCACTCTCGGCAGTGTTGTGGAGCCAGACTTCGAGAAGACCTGGAATGCACTCGAGTCCGGCGCCGCTCGAGGGTGGTGTGAGTCGTCTATGGATACTATATTGAGGAAGTTGCAGGGGCTCCAGCGACGCCTCCGGGTGACTGAGCGAGATAGACCGCCATTCGAAGGTATGTTAACCTCCAAATGTCCTCTGGTATATATATACTCACACAGCTCTCTTGTAGGGGATCTGAAAATTATCATCGGTCCTGAGACCATAAGTGCATCCTCAAAGGCAGGACTTGCGGCGATACGGTTGAAAGAGAGTGATGACGACAGTTGTTTGTGGTGGGTAAGAAGTGAAGACGAGCAGTTACGAAACATCATCAAGGCGACGCTGAGATGACATGAGCACCCATGGGTTAGCAGTAATGCGGTATATCTGTACACTTGGTTTTGCTACTACTACTATCTATCGTGCTTGAACATAGTCGTCGATCTTGAGCAGGAGGCACACCGTTTCTGTCGCGAGCTCAACTGCACTCGTCGACACGAGCAGGGGCTGCACGACGTCCTCCTCCAGGATGTTGGAGATGAGGCCCTGATTGACAGTTCAACATCGCAGATAATGGGTAGGTACATGATGCTCACTTTTCGGACGTTGATACCAGCGTTCACTTCACCAAGCGCATGCCGGTTACGGAGCTCGGTGACTATCGCAATTGGGTTGAGACCAGCGTTCTCCGCAAGCGTCGTCGGGATGACCTCCAACGCATCCGCATACGCCTGGAAACAGTATGCCTCCATACCCTTGAGGGAGTGGGCGTACTGCGAGAGTAAACGCGAGATGTGGATCTCGGGTGCACCGCCGCCAGCAATCAGGGCCCTATGCGTATTCAGGGTCAACAATGAGAAGGGACAGAATATAAAGATGAAAAATGTCACACCGCTTCTTCACGAGGCACCGAACTACACAGAGTGCATCGTGCAGACTCCGCTCGCACTCTTCGAGGACAAGGCTATTGCTACCCATCGCGAGCACGCTAACCGTGCGTCCCCGGTTCTTCACGCCCGTAATCTTGACAACCTTGGCCCCTGCGTGCGTCGTCTCCTCGACAAGATCTGCGTAACCGAGCTTATCCTCTGTGAACGCCTCAATATCCGCTACAGGCTTGCATCCCAAGCTCTTGGACAGGAACTCGATCTCGTCACGTTCAACGTCCTTCACGACCAGGATATTGAGCCGCTTGAGGAAGGTGAGCGAGATGTCGTCAACCGCGTCACGGAGAATGGACTTCTGGATCAGGAGTACGTTGCAGTTTGCCTTCTTGATCTTCTTGCAGATGTTCAAGAGGTATTGACGACCCTCCTTTATCACCTTGTCCATTTGCCGGTAGTCATTGATCACGACAGTGTTGTCCATCTGCGCCCATGTGAGGACAACACCAGACCATATTGATACTCATACGTACATCAGGTTTGGGAGCACTGAGCTGGAATTGAATGATGCCAATCTTCGCCTTCTCTATCCGTGTTGGGCCGCTAACGGTAGTGACGACATTTTGGTTAAGAACGACACCGTCGACGAGTTCTGTGTCCTCTATGGTGCCGCCAACCTTCTTGACGATACGGATGTCTCGAAGGTCAACATTGGAAGAAGTGGGCGTGACAAGGCGAGTGACTGCAGACACAGCGATGGGCGCGAGTGTAGAAGAGTATTGTGAAACGATCTCATGGAAGAAGCGAGTGAGCTTGGGGTCGATCGAGTGCAACGCGTTGTTGCCTTACTTTCGAGTTTAGGGACGTTGTAGCGGCACGGAGAAGCGATGTCCTGTCATCGAGGTTGATTGGAGTCGAAAGTTCCGTCAAGTATTCGACTGCCTTCGCAGATGCTTTTTGGAAGGATTCGGCGATGATGGTGGGATGCATGCCTTTTTGCAGCATTTTCTCTGCTGCACCGAGAAAGCTTCCAGCGAGAACAACAACAGACGTAGTTCCATCGCCAGCCTCTATATCTTGTGCAGCAGAGAGATCGACAAGCTGATCGCCTGTGAATACAAGGAGGTACCAGTCATTCTGAGTTACACACCATTTTGGCAGCAGGATGCAGGGCTTGAATGCTCTTCAAGATCGTTGCACCATCGTTGGTGATGATAAGTTCGCCCTTGGATGTCTGGATCTATGTAGAGAACGAATCGGATTTAAGTGTCTGCAAAGAGACTAAATAAGCCAGTACGCACCATCTTATCCATCCCTCTCGGACCCAATGATGTCCGCACAGCGTCGCTAATCGCTATTTGCGCGTCGTGTCAAACGATGCGTATAACCAAGATTGGAGATTATTTGTTCATACCCTTCGCGGCGACCATGTTAGACAAGCGCACCTCCATGGGCTTGCCCTGTTCATGATATCGGTCAATTGTATTGTTCTCGTTCTCATGATTCGGTATGTATGAGACGCACCTTGTCATTGAAGGCTTTGTTTGCCCCAGAGAGTGGGGCAGAAGCAGCAGGAAGAGCGGTGGACATGGCGAATGAGGAGATGGAACGTACCCAAAACTCGAAGTGCAAAGTGACAAGGGCCTAAGCGCGTCCAATATTCTGCACGTGAGATGAAGCGCCCAATTACGCGTTGAGGTCAGAGCCACAATCTGGTGCAGCTGCCGCTCATTTCTTGTCTCTAACCAGCATCTCCTCTGCAGATATCATGGCTTTCGTGCGTGGCAAGCTCTCTTCGTTTGCCGGCGCTGACCTTGCTGCAGTTTGACCCAGATCAATTAGGAGTAGGCGGTCCCGGCGGCTTCTTGGCTCAGTTCGCTCAGTATGTTTCCCGGTGGTCTTCTATTCGACACAAACTTATACACAGCACAGAGGTTTAGGCGGACCTGCCCTCCGCCGTGTCGCAAGGCCGAACCCAAGAGCATACGATGAATACTTCAAGGCATACAGCGTCGCCATGCTTCCCGGGAGGGCGAGAGACAACGTCAGTTATGGTGGCAAGAGTGCGTATCATTCAGGAAATTATCATGTCGCATCAACTCACTGTGAATAACATGCAGTTATCATGCCTCAGTCTGCTCTTGCCAATCTCACAAACCTTGATCTCGAATCACCCTGGATGTTCAAGCTTCGTAACCCCGCCAATCCCGCAGCTTCCACCCACTCTGGTGTGCTGGAGTTCATCGCAGCGGAGGGCTGTGTCCACCTGCCGCACTGGATGATGAGGACTCTCAGGTTGAATGAGGGAGACCCTATTCGCGTTACTGGCTGCGAATTGCAAAAGGGCAAGATGGTCAAGCTCCAGGCTCAGACCGTGGACTTCCTCGAGATTTCTGACCCCAAGGCTGTGTATGTCCTCTCATCCCAATTTTACACAGACATGAATCTGATGTCATCCGTAGACTCGAACAAGCGCTGCGCAACTTCTCAGCATTGACCCAAGGGGACATCATTGAGATATCGTACAACTCGATCGTCTTCGGCTTGCTCGTGATGGAAACACATCCTGGTGGCGAAGGCATCAGCGTTCTGGACACCGACTTGGAGGTTGATTTCGCTGCACCTGTTGGTTATGTTGAGCCCGAGAGGAAGGTTGTGCCGCAATCCACTATGGCGTCCAAGCTCAACATCGACTTGAATTCTTCCACACCTGGCTCCTCTCGCCCATCGTCATCTATGGCGGGTGCTTTCTCTGGTGCAGCTCCCAGAGGTGGCGCCATCAGCAAGGGTGGCGATCACTGGGAGAGTTTCAAGGGGAAGGGAGAGACGCTTGGTGGCCGGAAGACCAAAGGAAAGGGTATCAGCCACAGGAAAGCGGAGGAAGTCGCAGTGGAAAGCAAGATCATCCGAAC
The DNA here is from genome assembly GCA_022606135.1 of Fomes fomentarius. NCBI lineage: Eukaryota > Fungi > Basidiomycota > Agaricomycetes > Polyporales > Polyporaceae > Fomes > Fomes fomentarius. The sequence continues at coordinate 2,611,738 of JABYQN010000001.1, forward strand.
AGAGTACGTCCGACAACTGCGACGTGTTGTTCATAACGTAGAGTTAACCCTCCTCCCAGTAAGCATCGCATCGTAACGAACAACAGTCTCGAGGACGATGTCTACGTCCCGGCACCTTTGAACTTGCCCTTCGGGAAATTGTTCTTTGGTTTCAATGTCCAAACCTACGTACCGCCTCAACAGTCCTCCGAAGCCTCTCCTCAGCAGGTCAGTACCGCGTAGAATATACAGTTGTTCACAACGCTCACATTGATCGTCCTCAGTCGAGCTCCTTCTCGGGATCCGGAGCGACCCTCACCGGAGGTAGCACACAAGCCTCATCGTCTGCAAAGGGCAAAGGCAAGGAGCAACCCTCCTCGACATCGTGGGGCTCCGGTGGTCAGACACTGGGTAGGCGTGCTGCAAGCTCGCAGCCACGTGCATTTGGGGCAGGAGGTGCTTCCGTGCCCGTCTTGCCCAGTCGCAATAAACCACTGGAACGAGAGAGAAGCCCGACACCGGACTTTGGCGTGGATGAAGATGAAGACATCGACATCGATTATGATAGTGATTGATGGTGCACGTCCTATCTTATCATTCTCTACTACGAGCGATATCGATAGTGGTTGGAACAGATTCCTTGGACATTCCCTGCAACGTAGCAGTCTCCCGCCAAGTGTATAGTGACGATTCACGAATTTAAGGACGACGACTCCCGCAGCGACATCATGCGCGTCGCATGCACTTGTATCATTGACCCCTGCAATAGATTATGATCATCACATTGGATGCCATCGTCTAGCGTGTATATAGCAACATATTCTCGCATGTATCTACAGCATCACGACACCAATGCCTTTCCCCGCAGGAACGCCATTTACGGGAGTCAATCCCGCCAAAGGTGCGGTGCGCCAATTGTACAGATAGAAGTTCAGAATGCCATCACCTTGACCGAACTACGAGAAACAATCGTTAACAAGTACAATCCGTGCGACGCTCGATTATCAGGAGACGTACCCTCATGTCGCTCAGGAAGCATACATTGTCCATGAGCGTGAGCGCGTTCAGCACGTCGAAGCCAGCCTTCTCCGCGATGATCAGCGTGTCGCCGACGAGCTCTTCAAGGCGCCTCTTCAGACGGCCGCTCTCCTCTGCGCCCTGTTCGAACGCGGTCTCCGTGGCATAGTAGTATAGATACGCAGCGTTGAGTATGTTGTGCTTCTCGTGGTTCATGATCGTCGACGGCAGCGAGTAGAACGAGAAAAAGTCCGTGATTTTGTGCGTCTTTGGGTTCTGCCACCGTGCAAGCCACATCAGATTATGCACATAGACGAGTAGCGCGGCAAGATAGACTGACCTCGACAACGTACGTCCACATAACCTGACCTTCGCGCTTGATTCTCCAGCTGTCGCCACCGCGCGGGCCCTCGCCGAGGCCGGTGTGGAACTGGTGGCGGACGTCGTCCTCGTTCATGACGGGGACCATGTCGAATCTCTGCATGTACCGCGTGAAGAGGTCGAGCACCTGCGGGACGTCGCGCTCTTCCATCTCGCGTAGCCCCTGGTCGAGCAACCGCGGCCGATCGGGGACTTTGTGCAGGCGAATCATGCGTGCGAGAGTTGAGTTTGACGGGATGCTGGTGAAGCGAACGTCTACAAGCTTCGGCATGTTGAGACATCGGTGGTAGTACCTACATGGGCGCGTGACCCGTATTGAGTATCGATAGTGGATCATACACAAGATAGACGTACCGACAGCTGGTTACGGGCGTAGGTATGAGGATACCACCAGTGTACAGTGCCTGGAAAGTGCCCTTGAGATGGCATTGTCGAGTGACCTCCTTGATCAGCACAGGTGCTAACCGCTTGGAGCGCAGCTTCTTGTGCACACAGAGGAAGTTCACCTCGCTGGCATCGACGACGCTATAGGTAAATCAATGAGTCAAAAGGAAACCGTCGGGTTCCCTGTGCACTTACTTGTCGCGGACGCGAACTCTGATTGGTACACCTGAAATGAAAGCAACGAGTTTCTTGCTGGATGCAACTCTCACCCCGACATGCCATTCCTTGTGGTAGCCTGGTGGCTTGAGAGCCCTGCGAGAACACCCATCGGGGGTCAAAACTACGTCTGATCCATGACTAGTATTTGTAGGCGCACCAGGAGAAGAACTCTGCTGAATACTGGAAACGGAAGGAGGCATCATCGTCTTCGACATAATTGGCAGATAGAAGCTCGTAGAGCTCTCTCAGCTGTGGAGAACGTGTGTTAGGAAGGATAGTGATCAGGAAGTACGTGGGTCTTGCCTGTGCAGGGTCGTCGATGTCCAGTGTTGACCACATGAACTCCTTTGGTAGTGGGTACGGTTCCTGTCGAACCTCCTCGCGGGGCTTGGATGGCTCAATGGGTCCATCCACCTCTGGCGGGGCCTCGCCTGCGTTATCGACCTTAGTCCGCAATCACATTTGAATTTCGATCGAACATAGTTTCACCTAGTTGTGGCACGGGTTGTGTCGACCAGAACTATACATACCCCACAATCACTACGGGGACGGGCGAAGAAACACACCGAAAGCGAACTGACCTTATGTCCTCCAGTATCCTTCCTGTTAATCCCTCCGATACCCGCGTTGCCCTGGATGACGTCCTTCAGCTTCATCTGCTCCAGCGCCTTCCTTACAGTCTCCGAGTCCGCATTCGCAGCGGCCTCGCCGCCCTCCGCGCGGACCTTCTCGAGGACTATCTTGACGACATCATCTGGGATCGCATCCTTGCTCCCACCCCTCAGCGCGCTGAGTGCCTTGATCGCCTTTGACCGCTTCTTCTTTTTCTTCTTGCTCGACGTACTGGGCGTCGTCGCCTGCACTCCGGAGGAGGATCCCGCCGCAGAGCCTGCGCGCTCGTCCTCGTCTTCAGAGCCTTCGGAGCCAGAGTGATCTCCTTCGTCTGCGGACGATGGGGTCGGCTCGAGGTCGACGGCCTTCTCTTTGGCTTTCTGCTGCGATGTGGATGGCTCGGACATTGTGGGGGTGGTAGTCGGAGGGAGAGACCGCGAGAGTGTATTCGGGAAAGAGGCGCGGTGAGCATCCCGGGAGTCATGACGTGCCTCCACAGGCACAGAGCGCTTCCATGAATCTCGTAGACAGATCTAACTTTCAGCCCGAGTTCGGGTCGCGTGGTTGTATTGGTGACATTGACAGCGATTTATATAAGCAGCATGCATCATTGCTTGCAGCGATAGTAGTGGCAAAGTTACACAATAAGTTACACATATAATCGGACTCATAGTCCTCTTCTCCGCCTCTTGACTCGTTCAGCAAGACTCAAATCACTGTCTGCCGAATTCACGATGTTGGGGACGGCATCTTGGAGTTGCGGAAGGACTTCATCCATCTCTGATGAGGGGGGCTCGAGCTTCCGACCCCCACGCTTTGCTTGAGGTCGTTTCCGCTTGAGTGGGCTCATGGACGAGGTAGGAGTTGATGCGGTTGGGCTGTCTCCGGATGACACCGATCCTCGACCTGGTGTCAGTCCTGGTGTTGATGGGGTCGAAAGAGATGGAAGACCGTAGGACGCAAAGGATTTCAGATCAGCGGTGAACAGGACCTGCAAGAAGACCAGACCTCAATCTTATGAAGTCACAGACAAACATTACGATGCGATACTTACTGAATGTGCCCAGCCAGCGTAATCTCCCCAGACAGCTGTGAGCTTTGTGCTTACTTCCTCGTATACTTTGGGAGACATAGTCCCTGTCTTGGACGCGCCGCGCAGGCCATAATGTTTGATGGCAATCTGGTGTACGTGTGTATCCACAGGGATCACTTCCTTCTATACGGAAACTGAATATTGGCTGTCCCATACATGCGGACGAGTGAGCTCACCTTGTCCAGGCTCATGAGCAAGACACAATCCGCGACTTTGCGGCCCACGCCCATGAACTTAAGGAGCTCTGTCCGTGCCTCTACTGTGGCCATTTTACGCAACGTCCGAAGCCACTCTTCGGACGGCTCCAAGAGCGTCCGTGAATCAGGTGTCTTGCCGTGGACATCTACTAGCATTGCTGCTGTCTTTTGTATGAAGTCGGCGCGATATCCAAAGCCAAGGGTGCGTAGCCGTGCGCTAACTTCGGGTGCAGCTAGAGCAGATGGTGGAGGGAACGGGTGGTAGGGCTCTTCGGCCAAGTCGGAACCGGAGGGCGGAGGGAGCGTCAGGAGAGGAGGCGAGTAAGTGACACACAAAGACTTGACCATCTTGGTTATCCGTGCGATGTTGTTGTTAGACGAGCAAATGAAGCTGCAGGGGTCTATAGAGGAAGAGCAAGGTGGTAGGGAGACCGGCACTCACGAGATGAGATTCTCAAAAGGGTCCTGCCTCAGCATCCTTATTCCTTCGAACCGATCACGGACGCCTTTGAAGACAGGATCAACCCCGCTCCATTGGCGATAGAGGTCAACTAGGTCGATGTCAAACTGAAAGTAGTCGCGTATCCAGGCAAGAGTCTCGGCCTCTCGTATTTCTACGTCTCCAGTCGCTGTAGGAGGAAACAGAGAACGGTAGAAGAGTGTGTCACGTGTTTGGCGTAGACAGACCACCCTATCGCGCAGACAAAGTCGGTATTCGTGGGTCGGAGTTGTGGAATCTAGTACTGGCTGTTCAGGAGGAAGGAGTGGGAAGATATTCCAGCGGAAGGACTGTCCACACTTGAGTACGGCAGCTAGAGATAGCTGTGCGAGGGGTAGGGGAAGAGCACGAAACCCTGCGGATGAAACGCTAGACATCTTGAGGCTGTGGTCACTGTCCCGTACTTACAGATGAAGTGCTGAGAGGGACAGGAGGAGACTCTAGAGCCGAGCGAACGAGACAAAACCACAAGAAGCGCTGGAATTGGCGATCACACGCGGCAAGCGCCCATATCGAGTGGCAGTCACGCGTTTCAAGCTCGAGTGATGCCAGTGCCCAGCAAACGCAACCTGCGACTCCGAGAGACCTTATGGCATTTGCCCAGCAGCTCCGGCCACCATTCGAAATGAAATGAGGCGTTCAGTAGTACTAGAATGTGACAGGATGCACGTGGGAGTGACGTCACGCGCCCGTAGCTGTACGGTCCCAACTTGTGGCACAACCACTGTCCATCTCTCAACTCGTCCCAGTCTCTATCATGTCTCTCAAAATTAAGATCAAACAGACGTTTGTATGTATATGCATACCTTTTTTGCGCAGAGTACAGACTCAATTTTACTTTCCGCAGCCACCAGAGGCAAAGCCCGCCAAGCGACGCATACAGAGAATTGAATCGGAGGACGAGGACGTGGACCCACCGTCATACGACCCAGATGCCGAAGAGCCACGGTCCAAGAAAGCACGCACCCATAGCGGGGGCGGCTCAGACGACTCCATAGATGACCGCTTTGGTCCCCCAGCTGAAGAAGAGGACGTAGACATCGATGGTGACATTGAGGATACACGATTCCTTCATCCCAACGCCTCGCGCTCTATCTCCCCCACTTTACCTAGTGTGAAGCTTAAGCTCCATAACGCTGCTGCCTCGTCTAGCAAGCCTCGCACCAAGGAGAAGGAGGCAAAATCCGCGAAGAGTAGCAAGTCCTTAGGGAAGAAGCCGAAGAGGCAGGTCGTCTACACAGACTCAGAGGAGGAATTCGACGACCCGGACGTTGTAGTCACCGATGATGGTGACTTCGAACCGGAGGAGTATGGGGCGAGCAAGAGGGGTGCAAAGGGAAGGGGCGTGAAGCTGATAATTGGGAAGGGGAAGAAGAAGAGTGTCAAGAAGGACGAGAAAGGGATCACTTTTAGGGATGAACGTAAGCTCCCTCCTCCATCATCCACCATCGATTCCTCCAGGCGCGGCAAGGTCGACGACGACAAGCGTAACAAGTCGGAGGAGGACACGCGTTTCCGAGCTGATTTTCGAGCTGAGAACGATGGGCCTAAGAGTGCCTTCATCGACCCGCTAGACGAACCCATCCCGAAGAAGCGCAAACTTCCGCCCATCAAGAAGAACAAGCCTGCAGGAGCGAGCACCACTGGCCCTTCTACTGCTGCCGTCAAGCCTCCAGTTGCTGCTACGACGGAAAAGAAGGAATCCCTTACCCCCGCCCCTACAAGCAACCAGGTCGGCGTGCGGAAACCGGCGGGGGCGTCGACGGACGTGAATCTGCTCGACTCTTCTGTGTATTCGGAGTTGTTCAAGGGCGCGGTATGTTCGCCCACAACATGCACGATGTTGTTCTTCTGACTTTGTGTCGTTAGTCGGGCAGCTCAACACCAAATTCGGGCTTGAACCGTAAACAGAAAGAGGAGGAACGTAAGAAAGAGCTGAACAAGATGCGGAACGAGGCGCGTGCCAAGCGGGAGGCAGAAGCTGTAGGTGCCGCCTCTCCCTATTCTGATTACCACTCGCTCACGAACCTTTATCGCCATAGCGCCATTCCTTCGACTTGCAGGCTTCCCCCGAGAAGATCCAGCGATACGAGGAATCCCTTCGAACGCGTCGCTCCATGGCGCAATTCCCTAACATCCTCGGAGCTGCGTTCAAAGAGATGTTCGACCGGCACCGAGCACCACGAGTTCCTGCAACGGGACCACGCTACTAGATTCTCCCTTAGGCGTAAACGGAGCGTGCCAGTGGCATGCACGCCCTGACCAGTGTGTGTCCATTTTGGCACCCACGGCCTTGACCATCGACCGCCCCACCCACTACGAAATGCCACAACCCATCCTCGTGCTCGTTCCACGATGCCCACAGACGTTGGTCGTACGACCATAGTCTTCTCAGCCTGACCACATCCCCTGTTGTCGCTGCGGCAGCCGTTATCAGCCGTCTGCCCGCAAACCTCTTGAAGTAGACACCGATGGCTACGCCTGACGTGGATCAGGATCGGGGAATTGCCTGGACGTGTCGTGTGTGGATTCAGGAGGCATTGGTGTGCCACATGTATGCGCATGGATACGTGGTCTGTGAAGACGTGGACGCTTTCGAAGAGGAGATGTGGCTAGCGAAACTTGTTGGGCCCCGCGATACTCAAATCACGTACCCCTGGACCATGATAGCATGTACAGTAAGTATACGGAATGACCACCATTCAATTGACCTCAGGCTCTTTCGATATTCCTACATCACCAACACCACGACTTCAAGGGTACATTGTCGACTTCTTCACATGTGCGGTCACTACAAGACGATGAATAGATACGTAGTACGGACGTTCCAACTGGCGCTCACTTCCAGCTCTGCTTGATCATGTCTGCGGCTTTCTCGGCCACCGCATACACTGTGGCTTGGATGTGCGCCGCTAGTTCCTATGAGGACGGTTCAAAAAGATCGTTACATAGATACGAAACACGAGAGGGCTTACGATAGGCAAGATGGAAGCGTCAACCTAGGTAGTATGGACGTAATGAGCGTTGATATCACTAGAGTCATTACCCGTGTTACTCACCACTCGCACGTTGGCCGTGCCGTATACCCTCAGTTCCGGATTGACAACACCTCCGTCATCTCGCGGCAACATGGACGCAGCTCCTAGTGGGTGGAAGACGCATCCGCATCCCCTCTTGATATACTCGACGAGTGCCTCGTCGGATGCACATTCCTCAGGCGCTGGAGCAACCTGCCGGACCACAGCTGGGGCGAGCGTGTTTGTCTCATAAAGCTTCATCGTGAACTTCACTAGGGCAACTAGGATCTCGAGATCGACTGGGTTAGAAAAGTAATCTGCAGCATGGTCACCTGTCAGCAAGCAGTTCTTGATCAAAGCCTATTCGAGGACATACTGGGGTCGATGGCTGGGGGTGCCTTCGGGTCGGCGGAGGCGATGTGAACGGAGCCGCGGGAGAGAGGGTGGCTGACGGAGCAGACCATAGACGAGTATCGTAACTTGGGAGTAGGTGAAAGGCCAGAACCGAGGAAGAAACCGGGGAATGGAACGATCCTGAAGCACAATCAGCCCCAGGGTGTCACTATAATAGCATTCCGAACAAACGTACTCGCCCTCCGGCGAAGATGAATCTGACAGCCACTTCAATTGGATCTCAAGTCGTTTCTTTAACCCAGGAGGAGCGTCTTGCACCGTTTGGCTGGCCATCTCCCGCTAGCGCTTGATCTGATCCTCCGTTGCGAACGACTTGGTCGGAAGAAGAGAGTATAGGGCGGCTAGAGCAGAGGTTAGATAACCCTGCTTCGCTTTGCTACAAAAATCGTCAGCAGAACAGTGGCACTTCGATGGTCGATGAAACCCACTATAACTCCATGTATTGAGCAGCCAACTCGGGCTCCCGGACGTCATCAACGGTCTCGTATTTTGGATCTATCTCATGAATCGTGTGGATGTATGGGTGATCCTGTGCGTTGTCAGCTGTGCATCCCATTTGAGCAAGAGTCGACATTACCTCTGAGTCAACGTGAAAGCAATTGCACGCAAGTCAGCTCAGGATACAAAGCCAGAGTTAGTTCATGGTCTCACGCAGATTCTCTCCTACACCAGGAAGATCAACAAGGGTATCGATGCCCTGTTTACTGAGGATGTCCTTGTTCCCGATGCCTATTGCACACTTGACAAGACCGTCCAGTGATCGGCTGACATCTAAAACTTACCTGATAACTCCAGTATCTGTGGGGTCTGGAACACGCCTGTCGGTGATGATGGTCATTCGTGTTCAGGGGATCCCCTTCGGTGGACTTACCGGCGCTCACGATGACTTCCTTACGCACTTCCACCTCGTACTTCCGTTCTCCGTTGAGGAATTCGACGCCTGTTGCAACCAGCGGGCTGGTACCGGAGCGGAAGAGAATTCGGGACGCGATTGAGCCCGTCAAGACAACCAAATTCTTCCTATTGGCGTTCGGTGCGTAGTAGGACTGGGAGAATGTGAGCATGGATGAGAAACCTGACTATACTTACTCACATTAGCCGCATAGCTGCGGATGCAGTCCTAGCGTCGACTGTGCAGAAAACGGTTGATGTACCCGTGGTGTTTCCCTTGCTCTGTGACATTTTTATTGAGCGGCGTCAACGCTGATAATGCAGGAAGTATCTTACCGAATCAAAATTCTGCGGGACTACTAATTCCTCCAGACCGTTGATGATTGGAACATGGAAAGAAGAGATGTGCGTAGGGTATGCCTTTACAAGAGGACCTGAGTCTCCATGCCATTCAGGGTCAGGTTGGATGAGCTTGGGCGAGTCTGAGGGAAGGTTAGTGGGAAGCGGGAGCGTTGTTTCCGACTATTCGTCCCATGTTGGTGAGTCGAGTAAGGAGTCGTACAGAATGCGACGCGAACATACCTTCTTGAAATACTTGAGAAACCCCTCCCAATTCCAACCTGTGTTTCCGAGACCTTCTATGGCTGTTAATTGGTTGAACCGTTAGATTGCATTCGTTTGGACAGGTTCATGAGGGCGCTGGCTGTATGCTCACCGTTATATTCGTCGGCTGACCCGCTAACGACGACGTGAGTCATGGAGCACACAATGGCACACATTCACAGTTCGTACCGACTAAGACCTAGGAGATTGATCTGTAACGAGGTGGGCGAGCCGCCGCGCACATGCAAGGACGAATCGCACGAACTGTACGCACCATCGATGAGCCTCCGAGACCTTTGCCCCTGCTCTATCGTTAGTATCATTTGTTCCCCTGGCACTGAGGGATCTCTAACCGTGGTTGGTAAATCGGCCGATTGTTGGCATGATTCTGCGGAACAGACATGAAAGCCCAATCGTATTGGGGGTTCCCGAGTGTGGATCCAGCCATGCCTGATCAATAGATCAGTGAATTTCGTATATAGAGTTCGGACTGAAGCATACCAGGAATGCTGATACCGTCGACGTCAGGGTGCCATTCACCGGCTTCAATGACCCGACAGTGACATCTGGCTTCTCTGTGAGTCTGGTTGGGTACGCTCAATGATACGGCATGGTAACAGTGGTGAGAGGGGACTAACCGAGCCGCGACGACCAGGCCAGCAGTACCACCACCGACGATGACATAGTCGAACACGCAGGAGCTGAACTCTTCGGGTGTCATGACCAAGTACGGAGAGGGATAATGCTTGTGGATGGACCGCCGCCGGCGGGTCTTTTGGGAGGGATACTTATGGCATGCAGACTGGGACGCTCTAGTGATGAAGCTTCACCAGCACCCTCGAGTACGTCAAGCCATGGCCCATTAACGCGAACGCCCAGCGCCCGACGCCCACTTGACCACAGGTGGCACTGGAGGTGCTGGCGACCGCATCTTAGCTTGCGCCGACCGATCAGAATGGTACCACCCTGGTCAGCTATTGAATGGAAGCTCCAGAATACACTCCGCAATCTCACTGCGCGCACCTAAGGAACCCGCCGGTAGGCTCATGTACTAGTACATAAGTTGCCCACGCCCGTTCAACGACTCGGAGCGTGCGTTGCTGTACAGCTCGCCGTGTCGAGGGTGATGATTGACTGCGAAAGCGCCAGTTTGACATCGTCCCTGGGCATCCATAGATATCAGTCGAGCTTGGACGCTGTCAGTTAACGTCATAGTACTTACTTACTGCCGACTTGTCATGCGTCACGCCCCAATTTGGCCCTTGTCACACGTCACAGTGACCTGCGCCCCAGAGGTGGACCTCTCTCACCAGTCACACCATGGTCCACGCCATTTGGCAGTGTCACGCGTCACAGGGACGAACCAGAGTGCAGCACTGGCCAGATGTCGAGCGACTGCACCACCACTAATACGAAATGCCACAACCCATACTCTCGCCCGTGCCACGATACCCAGATATCATCATCGCCTTGGACCTCATGAGCACGACGCCACCGAGGTTCCACTGGTTCATCTTCGTGCCCAATGATCCTGCGACAAACGCAGCGTCAGCTAACTCTTCGTACGCAGGCACAAAGCTGCATGCTGTGACGAACGGCCTGCAGGGCGACGACAGGCGTTGGTCGTACGACCGCAGTCCTCTCAGCCTCGCCACATCACCCGCTGTCGCTGCGGCTGCCGTCATCAGCCGTCTGCCCGCAAACAAGGGCGTGGATGACCTGGATGCGCTCCTGAAGCAGATACCGATGGCTACGCCTGGCGTGGATCGGGACCGGGAACCTGCCTGGACGTGTCGGGTGTGGATTCGGGAGGCAGTGCGCCGCATGCATGCGCACGGATACGTTGTCTGTGAAGACGTGGACGCTTTGGAAGAGGAGATGTGGACGTATGGGAGGAGGGCGGCGGCGATGATCGAGGAAGATACCTTCTCTGTTGCAACTCTGCATACTGCTGTGAACGCCCGTGGACCGACATGATCGGTGCGCTACATCTTCATGAAACGATTAATGTCTACTATATTACTGTCGCCCAGCGCTACAATTGAATTAGATGATTGTCCAAGGTAAGGAACGAAAGGGGCACATCAAAGGCCCAAAAGTATAGCTACAGTGGTGCAATTATGGAAAATCCTTTATCTCAGGACGGTTGCTGCCAGCAGAAACCGTTGTTAGAGGTGAGTCACCAAGCTACCGGTGAAAGTACTCACATATGCGCAAGCTTGGGGCTAGAGTGGATTCGATCAGCGACAATATAACAGTAAGTGGTGGAAGGTGCTTACATCCATTAGTGCTTGCTGCGAAAGTGCGATTGGGTGTGTGAGTATGAGATTGGAAGACGTCAATGAGGCCTGTGCTCACCTCTGTTCATGCTCGCTACTCAAGTGCAAGTCGATCAATCGCGAGGTATCAAACAATGGACAACCGAAATATACTCACACCTGGGAGTAGTCTTGGGAGTAGGAGTAGACTTGCTACTGGTAGGGATTTGTAGCTTGCTGTCCTCGTCGACGTCAAACTGGAGCTGATTGTCGGGGAAGGCTTCAATGACGGGCGTCTTGAACGAAACGAGCTCGTGTTCGTTCTCCCGTGGGCTGCTGGCGTGGGCGCTGCCGCCGTCGATGTTTGCGGTGCCGATGACCCATTGCAGAGGTGGACTGAAGTTCGTTCCATCGCCTCTCATCATCATCATGCGCATCCGCGCACGGTTGTGGATGTGCATCATTAGGCTGTTCGTATACACCTTTGTGAGGACGAGTGCTCTAGGGAAATATTCTCAGCACGAGCACTGGAATGACGGGAGGATTGGTAGAACTCACGGCATGATGTGCAGGTTGTTGTGCTTGAAGCCGACGAACAGTATGAGGTCGAGACAAGCGACTGACGCTGTCAGACTACCTGTCTCTACAGTCAGACGGATCAGACGGGCGAGCAAGGCATCGGACGCCAAGCCCTGCCTTCCTCTCATTAGCTGCCCGTGTTACGCGACAAGTCAGTTCCAGGTTACTCCAGCGTATGCGGATAGTACTAGCACGTACAAAGTACAGCATGCAACCTGCGATCAGTATGTCGCATGTTGCGCTACCCACTAGCCATACGATTGACGATGGCAACGTCTCCTCCTGCAAGCGACTGTTATCGTCAAGCATATGGCTCTTATTACTCGTTTCAGAAAGACCATAAGACAATAGTACCACGAAGGGAACGCACCCTGACACCAGAAACGATGGCTGCACAACCCTGCGTAAGCGCGACCTATAGGGACTGAGGTTACGATGGATCTCTCTGCCGATCAGGACGCATAGACGCACGAAGGAAATGAACGCGGCCAACGTTGCCGACGTGCTCAGCACGTAGATTCTCCAGGAGAAGTAGCACTGCACGATAGCCGAGACTGCATCACTCCGGCAACCTACTAGTTAGCGTGGGTTCTCAAAAGGCCGCTACACCTGAACGCACCAATCCCGGTGATCATCTGTGAATCAATCCACTGATAGTGCACCTTGGTCAGCGCGTCGATATCGCCCCAGCCCTCGCCTAAAACCTTATAGGCGTCGTGGCTAGCCAAGATAACCTGGATGCATTCTACAATGTAGAGCGTGTATACTAGATACATACGGGCAGAAGTCAGGACATAGGCTTCGCGAACCGACGATGGACCAGGACTCAACTGAGAACTTTCAAACGAGTGGGATCTGTAGGGAATGCCAAGTGATAGAAGTCTAGAGGAATATCCGCCGATATTGTCAGCGGCAGACTGAACTGGTAGATCACTTGCGCCGGATACTACTCACAAACTTGAATAGTCAGAATGCCGAAAAGACCGTAGTTAAACAGGTGTCCGAAAAGCTAGCCACGCGTCAGCACACGATGTTCGTGAATCGTAATCATCACAGACTAGCTAGTTCGCACATGGCTCTACTCACTTGAGGGCCAGCCCTAGATTTTATACATACATAGTAAGCGAAGAACCCGTTATACTAGAGTACCACATCGCTCACAATAAAGCAACATCCGCCGGGATGTCGAGTACTGGCATACTCAGTATGCAGACGAAGCGGGGGCGACGAAGAAAAGCGAAGGACCGGGGGAGTTGCATCAACGCGGATGTCTCTTGAAAGGACTTTCCATGTTTTTTTCTGCGGCGCCGGGTATGGCGTGCCTGGAGTTGCTGTGCGCCAGTGTGCGCCCATGCGAAGATGCCGTAGAAGGTTGATAGCCTGGCGGTTTAGCGACCTCGCGAGGCTGCTAGGCTAAGTTGCCCTGAAGTTACCAAAGCGCCGGGCTCTCGCTCCAAGGAATGAGATCGCCCTGGACAGACGCTGAAAGCAACCTAACATTATGGCTCCGATGATTCGCATAAACACCACTCTAAGCCGGGAGGTGTAATTCGCACGTAATCTACCACAGCCTGCCAGTGCAGACGTTGGACTCACAGTGCACGGGAGATAGTATGCATAATCAGACCCGCAAATCTGAGGAACATCGAGAATGTATGCCTAAACAAACTCACTCATGATGATAGGCGATTCTGTTTTACCTTCTCGACTTCGCCGGCAATTCGTGGACTAGGCCAATTTCAGCATATGTACTTGCGTCAGTCGACTTTCAGAGTTTCAAGTCTCCGCCCACGGAACTGGGATAGTCGTACGACTGGATCCCAGACCGCCGACTCCCCTAAGCTTAGTGATCACGACGAGGCTTACTGAGGTATCATGAACAGGATGGAGGCGTCAACCTAAAGGCGTGTGTAACGAGCAACAGTAACAGGCGCGATTCCATGTGCTACTTACCACTCGCACCTTGGCTGTGTCGTACACCCTCGATTCTAGGCTCACGACACCTCCATCCTCACGGGGCAATTTGGCCGCTGTCCCTACAGGGTGGAAGGACCATCCGTCCTTGATTCAGTTCGTCCGAGGACCGTGGCGCGTTCAGCATGAACGTGTGGCTGGTGGGTGCTATTGGGAAGTACTGGTCGGGGTTGAGATAAACGCCACTCTCTTGACCACGTTGATGCAGTTGTCATGAAGCACCGGGAGCGAGCCACATAACCTTCTATAGCGCCCCAGTTTCCGTCCAGAGTCGTCCTGTCGCACGAAGCTTAAATCCCAGACGAGGTTGTCCTTCTGTATGTATGTACGCTCTGTCACCACTTGTCCGAATATATTATCAGCGGTCTCTTCTTGCAGAGCGGGCACCTCACCCACGCTGACAATGGCCTCCCGCCGCACCTGAGAGTCGTGCCCCTTGTTCGTGCTGAGAAACTCCGCACTCCCCGCGAATAAAGGATTAGCTACACAATCGAAGAGGATGCCAGACACAGTCGGATCGGGGGAACGCGCACCATGGATGAGGGATACCACGAGATATTCAACCCTACGAAATTAAGGAGTGCACGTACCGTAGTCGAAAGATTGAACGGTTGTTGGCATGTCTCCGCGGGGCGGACCGTGACATGGAACCGATAGACGATCCACCCAGGCCCGACTAATACAAGTCAACACTGCAAGTATACCGTATACCAGGTATGCATTTGACACCGTTAACATCGTGATGCCATTCGCCGACTTCGATGACGCCGGCCGTTGCGTCCGCATTCTCGATTCTGTGTTGCGTGTGCTCAGAACGCGATCATTCGCACATCGATGAGAACATGGCTCACCGAGCGGAGGCCAGCAATCCCACCTCCGATAACGATGATGAAGATATTGTCTAAAACATGGAAACTGAAGTCTTCGGGTAACATAATCTGCGCAGAAAGTCATTGTTTCAGCCGTTGGTATTTGCATGCGAGAGAAATAAAGATGCAATGTTGGAATGCAAGAAGGGTCGCTGCGGCACCAGGCTTAACAGAAGACGATGGTTGCGATAAGTACTGACTGTCCTGAGACGCTGAATGATGATGTGGGGCGGCGCAGGACGGCCAACATGAGACGACTCGTGTATGACAGAAATTCTTGTGATGTATCAAGAGGGTCTACTGTGCACACTTCGGCCGGTTGCAACTTGCACCTGCGTAACGAAGACTCGCCCGCGGACATATGCCAGAAGGACAACTTGACAACTTTCAATGTCTACTCGGCAATCAGTAGCTTGATTC
Source organism: Fomes fomentarius (assembly GCA_022606135.1). Classification (NCBI taxonomy): domain Eukaryota; kingdom Fungi; phylum Basidiomycota; class Agaricomycetes; order Polyporales; family Polyporaceae; genus Fomes; species Fomes fomentarius. The sequence goes on from JABYQN010000001.1 coordinate 2,627,144, forward strand.
TGTAGATTCTGACGCTGCCACTCGACCCTCCTCGCACAAGAACGGTCAAGTTGCATCCAATCCTTGACCTGCCAACGTCTGTTCTATCATCTTCGCGGTCTTGTCAATTTGAGCGCGACACGACTCGAACCATGTTCTCGGATCTTGGGCTTTCTTCTCCCCACTGCTCTTTCCACCATCCAAAGACAGTGCACCCAAATCCCTCGCCGCTACGTCAACTGTAGAAGGTAGTAGATCGTTCGAAATCGAATCATGCAGCTTGTGAGCGGCCTCCACCAAGGATGACACGGCAGTTGCCAGTGCATCGGGCTTCTGCGGTGCATACAACGTGGCGACCACCTCCTCGAGCGCGAGTACCAGTGCATGAGATTTGGGAGGGAGGGCATCCAACGTCGAATTGACGGCATCCGGTATTGATTCTGTGACCGTCAGACCGCCCAGAACGTCTGGTACCACCCTCTTGTGTAAGAGGGTCACAAACCGTGCGAGTGGTTGAATCTGAATGGCGCTGAGTCGCAGTATCGGAAATTATGGCGTGTTCAAGACAAACCTTTTTGGTACGCTCTAGCTCAACATCGGACATTTTCTTGCTGGACCCAAAGCCAAGCTCATCCCACTCGTCGTCCAGTTCATCCAGCTCCTCCTCCCCACCTTGCCCGCTTTCCTCGATCATGGTGTTGATCTCTTGCAGAGCGTCCTCTAGCATGCCTCTATCGGCCTTCCAGCGCTGCTTCACAGCAGCGAGGTTGTCGGCTGGAAGGTCCCTCCGTGCCTTCTCGACAAGATCGTGGACCGTGCCCGTGCGTACAAGGTAGTCTTCCCCAGCGCTTTCCACAAACATGTTCGTGAGCGTACGGACGGCCTCGAACACATTACACGCTAACAAACGAGCTTCGGAAGACAGGGTGGACCCATGTAGGTCGAAGAGCGTTGCACACGTTGCGAGGGAGGTGACAGAAGTTCCCAGATCTTTTATGGGCGCGAGTGCAGCGGAAGGGCAGGCGCCGATGGTCGGAGGACAAGAGCGACCTTCGTCGTAGAGGTGTAGATGAGAGTGAGAAGGGACTGGAAGTCTTTGTTGAGAACAGCACATGTGGGCTGTGAGTCAAGTAACGAGGCCTGGGTAGCGGGGAAGGGCTGTTGAAGGGCATCGATGGCAGCTGAGCAGGTATCCCCGAGAAGGCGGAGAGCAGCGAGAGCTGTTGACTGGGCTTGGTAAACGTACGCGACGACAACGACAGAATGTCTGCTTGCCTTTGTCGGAATCCGTCTCGACCGCGCTCATCGTGGACGGAGGAGGAGATAGAAGTAGGCGCGCTTCTTGCTGGGATCGTTGGGATGTCGGTCCGACCTCCGAGCTCAGCACTCAGAGACACTGGAACGGCGGCATCCCTTCCCTTGGAGAAACGATGAGCTTGTTCAGTTCCACAAGGTTCAATGGGTTAGGCTTACAGACATAGGTTAGCCTGATTTACCTGCCCTGGAAAGGCGTTGGAGGCCTATTTCCGCAGGTCCAAGGGGCTTATCTCACTGCGCGAAACTTTTACTTTTATGTTCCATTTTCTATCCCTTTCCTGACCTCTCAAAGGATGCGATCTTTGCAGTGAGACCGTGACCGAGGAGTCCACTGACTCTCATTGATCCCATTCCTATAGCTCACCTGTTTCACGCAGATATCATGATGCACTTCAACATCTATTGACCAGCGCAAACTCAAGACTGTCCAGAGAGTCAAGCTTTTTGCAAAGAAGTCGACGCTAGGAGAGTGAGAGATACGGCCGAGTACGAGATTCATGTTGTTTCACACTGGCAGATCACACAGACACCCGTCTAATTCTTAATACTCTAGCCGGGCTCGGAATGTCGCTCCGTACACCAAGTGCCGGTCAGCCTGCACGAGGACGAGCTTGAGAAGATCCTCGAGGGAGCGGTTCATTCAGGATCATATCAATCCACTCTTTGGTGTGCCTGGTCAGTGCTTCAACTTGTGGTATTTTATGACATCTGATGTAAATTACCATCTGTTTTTTGTAGGTCTCAATGTGCATCAGGAATCAGGATGCGCCGACCGAACACGGTGCTCCACCCGAGATGAAGAAAGCAGATGTTCCAGATATACTTAACACGCAACTACGTGGCGCTCATCACCTTGACTTGAAACCATCTGTCCGGACTCAATAACCACGATGTGCAAATGCCTTGCCCATTCCAGGTATAGCTCATGGGAGATGTCACTGTAAAACGCTGGGCATCACCACTACCGACGCTGCCCTAGAGGCCGTTCCTCTCAGTCTGACCGTGGACAGACGACAACTTCGCTATGTCGTTGTGGGTCCAATCAATCCTAGATCTTCGAACGCTCACCGATTTGGGGCACTACAGGTCAATCCGACCGACCCGGAACTACATCTCTCAGCACTGCTGCCAGTGTTGCAACGAGGTTGGCTAGATCTGCATATATTCCCAAGGCACGCAGTCGGTTACCTGATCGTCAAGCAGCCTTCCTTCCATGTCCCGCGATCCCAACTCCGCCTGCTCGGCGATACCGCCGCTGTGAGTACGCAAGTCCCATTTAAGTTCACATCAGACATGACATACTGCCACCTGCGAACAGTATTCTCCCGCTTCATCGCGTCTTTGAGGTTGTGAGCGCCATCTCGTCACGGCTATGGTGTTTTCCCGGGAAATGAAATGGTTCCTGCGCCTGAATGATGGTCTTTGATTCAAATTTGACCTGTCTTTGGCAGCAGGCGGCCTTCCAAGTTGACCGCAACCTTGTCGGAAATTGTCACCGCGGTCGGGTGGCAGTAATGGAGCAGCTCGACATCGACGATTGGACCGATACCTAGACAGCGCCTGAGAAGCTCACGGCATCCATCATCACTAGGTCGCGCGTTGCGCTCAAGGCTGCACTTGATAGTTGCAAATGTACATCGGTGGTTGCCTCGAGGATCGTACTCCGACACCTTATATTGTCCCTCTCGCAGACCACAGCGCTTGCTCCGCGAGCAGTCCCCGCCTACGACCTCAGCGCATACAGGGTTATCTCTTCTCGCTGATGTGTCTCCAATACCTCTGTCCCATCGTTTTGTTCATTCTCTCCGTATATGCTGCGGAGACAGGTATGTGCACCACGATCACTGGATGCACCACAGTTTTTATCATTCGATGTCTTCTAGGACACAACGAAATTTTCGACTATGTCGTCATAGGTAGGCAGTACTATCTATCCCTCTCTTATTTGATCTCCGCATCCCTCTGATCTTCGAGTGGGTAGGTGGAGGAACGACAGGGCTAGTCGTTGCCGCACGCTTGACCGAAAATCCTCACATCACCGTTGCGGTTATCGAGGCCGGCGCCCACCATACCAACGAACCCATGGTTGATACCCCAGGTAGGAGCACGAAGTACCGCACAAAGTCGCGACTCATATAACTTGACGCAGAGCTCTTCGGCCAGGCAATTGGTAACCCCGCCTTTGACTGGAACTTCTACACTGTCCCACAAGCCGGTCTAGACAACAACACGTTGTTGTACCCCCGAGGGAAGATGCTCGGAGGCTCCAGCGGCCTCAACTTCATGGCATGGGACAGGGCGTCAGTGAAGGAATATGATGCATGGGAGAAGGTCAGCGAGGCGTATGCTACGGTCTATGAGTTCATCAACTAAAAGCGGACGTAGCTCGGCGCAGAAGGATGGAATTGGAAGGCGTTGCTACCGTACTTCAAGAAGACCGAAGCCGTGTCTCCGCCAACGTCATCGCAGCTGTTCCCAGAAGCTGTTGGCGTGTCCGAATCCACCTTCAACGCCTTCCATGGCCGATCTGGTCGGATCCAGGTGAGAAGACACGATCGTCGTGGGAAGGGTTCTTGTGCTAACTACGAACACTCAGGCTTCCTACAATGTACTGTATACCAATATCACTGCGCCCTACGTCGAAACCATCAATGGTCTCGGTATACCCACAAACAGTGATCCGGTATGTGCTCCTTCCGTTCTTCAAGACCCAAGTGAGTACTCACACATTGTGCGCATCAGTACACTGGGGATGGCACCGGCGTGTACAACTGCGAGATGACTATCGATCGTGTGAAGAATATCGGGCAACGGTCTTATGCAGCGAGCACGTATTTCAACAGCAGTGTGGACCAACCCAATCTCACCATCTTCACGGCTACACAGGTGACCCGCATTCTCTTTCAATTGAGTTGTCCTGGATGCTGACTCGCTCTATCAGGCTACGAAGATCAACTTCGCACACACCTCAGGAAGCCTGACAGCGACTGGTGTCAATGTGGTCGCGATCAACAACACTGGTATCACTGGTACGATCGTAGCGAGGAAGGAAGTGATCCTTGCAGCGGGTAACTTTTGATTACCTTCGGATACTTCGAATTCGCTGACCACGGAGGCAGGATCTATCCAAACGCCACAATTGCTTGAGCTTTCTGGTAACCCATTAGGCTACGGGCCTGACTCGCGATGCTCGATTGCTGACAGAAATTGTCAGGTATCGGCAACCAAACGATCCTCAAATCTGTTGGCATCAAACCCCTTGTCGATCTCCCTGGTGTCGGCGAAAATCTTCAGGTAAGCTCGAATGCGATCTCTAGATGGTTCGCAACTCATATTAACCGCCATTCAGGATCATACATTGCTGGCACAAGACTACGAGATCCTCGACACGTTCTTCACGTATGGTATGCTTCTCGTCTACTCTCCGTCACGGCCAATCACATGTGATGGCTCACTTCGTCGTAGACGAACTCAGGAACAACGCGACATACTTGGCAGAACAGCAGTTGCAGTAGTATGTACTATCTTTGCCTCCTTACACTGTAGCACTATCGCCAACACGACACAGCACGACGAACCACACCGGCATCTTCGCCTCAGCACAATTCGCGCTGACATTCCCGACGCTCAAGTCCATCCTTTCTCCCGAAGTCCTGTCCTCGCTACGATCCAAGGCGGAGAAGCTGGCGAATACAGATGGCTTGAACCCGTTGACAAAAACGCAGTACAGGCTCCAAGCCGACTGGGTCTCGGCAAATGACGTCGCGTACATGGAGTATATTATGTACCCCACGGGAGGACGGACACCTGTCGCTCCTAAACCTGGTGCAGTCTACATCTCTATGTGGTCGGCCATTATGGTGCGTCTATTTTGACTTGGAAACAACGAGAATGACACTCTGATGTGAAGTTCCGCCCTCTAGCATCCGTTTAGCCGTGGTGCAGTCGTATGTGCAAGTGACCATGGCCTCCCTTTATCTGCTATTGACGCAACTCCGTAGCACATTAACTCAAGCGACCCTTTGAAGCAGCCAACCATTAACCCGCGGTATCTCAGCAATGATTTCGGCATGTATAGTGCAGACGACACAGACGGACCATGCTGACATGAGCGCACCGGTACAGATATACAACTCGCGCTTGAGAGTACCAAGTTCGTCCGCAAGGTGACGGAGAGCCAACCACTGGCCTCATACGTGGTCGCTCCACACCAGCCTCTCGCGAACGTGACGACCGACGCGGAATGGTTCGAGTAAGTGGACGATCGTTTGACACGAAACCCAGAGTCTCAAGCAACATGTTATCCAGATTTATTAGAACGTACATGGGGACAATCTACCACCCGATGGGTACCGCGGCGATGCTCCCGCGAGAGATTGGGGGTGCGTTTGTTGCTGAGATGGCAACGTGTCGCTTTGGCGTGCTGACTGCGCTGCTAGGTGTTGTCGACCCGAAGACATTGAAAGTCTATGGAACATCCAACCTGCGTGTTGTCGATGCATCGGTGATACCGTTGATTCTAGCAGCCCATCCGGTCTCTTTCATCTATGCGATCGCGGAGAGGGTAAGAGTAACAATATCATCTTCATTCTTGTCCCTGACGAGCATTCGCAGGCGGCGGATATGATCAAAGGACTTGTTTGATCCCGTTTAGATGACGTATAGATCTCCGGGCAACGACGAGACTCATTCAGCACGCCGACATCACGCAAGTACCATCCGCGAATATACCACTATGTATGTGGATACAATGACATGCATACAAAATGAACACGTACATAATGGGTGCAGAGAGGCGATCTAGGATGCGACAGCAACAGATGGTGAACCAGATTTCGCAGGCTTGGAGCCAGATGCGCCCTTGCTCCGGCCCCAACGAACGTTCACGGTCTCCCCGTCAATCTCGAGCCCATGAGACCACGCTGCCGCTGCTAGCTCAGCCGTGGTCCTATCCTTCCAGTTCACGAAGGCACATCTGGAGGATGTAACGTGAGCACCAGCAAGTCTAATGTACGAGACAGAACCTACCTTGTCTTCGCAACGTGCACCACAGATTTGAGCTGCGAAGGCGATACTGAAGGTAGGGACTTCAGGACCCGTGTCCGTATACTCTCCTCCGTTGATGAGGTTGACAACGATGTTAGGAAGAGTGATGTCTACTTAGCTGGTGAGCGGAAGGTTGTATATAGTAGAAGGAAGTCACGTACAACATTCTGGTCTTCTGGAGGTTGCAGACCCATGGCTGTTGCATGTTGCGAAAGGATCTTTTTCGCGACCGGGTCGTTATGACCGTGATAGCGATCCTGAATGTTTTGTTTCGACAGTTCGTTTTGTACAGGCATCTCATGCCTTATTGTCGCATGAGCTATGGTCGTAGTGAGGCAAGGATACCAACGAGCACTCACCTATAAGGACATTCATCGCCCCGGTTACAATCTCCCTTGGCATAGAATGAACAGAGTTGTGGGCGGTTGCGCTTGTAGTAGGGGTCGGTACGCGCAAGTTGCTTCAACATCTCCTTGCCTGCGCTCGAAGCGCGACTGACGTCCAACAGTGACTTGGCCCCATCCATCTACTGGGGTTAAGCTGCAGTCAATGGGAATGAAACAGGACGACGCACCTTGCTCTCCATGTTCTGCGCATAATACTCCCGGTTTATCTCACTGGTTGGTGCCTCACTCTCAATCCCAAGGGCAGTGTCGCGGACTTGCGTGGGCAGGCCATACTCCAAGTCCAGCAGGCATGTCTGGCACACGTTCTTGATCTTTGCGCAAGTTTGACAGATGACGGTAGTCTTGAACCGCATGCCAGTACCAGGGTTCCAACGGAAGACGGTGAACGGACGGGCACAAGTGCCACAAGAGCGGCCAAACTCTTGTTTGGACTGTACGTGGTATCAGAAGCTGCGCTTTGAAAGATATCTCGCAACGCACCATGCGCACGAAGGGATTGTCACCCAAACCTGCGAGACGGTTGGTTCATCCGCGGTATTACTAGTGGCGGTGTGCAAGTTCTACTCACAGGTTTCGCATAGAATGGGGAATTCGCTTTGCTCCCAGCCGGCCTTGTTAATATCCGCCTTTGGCATGTTGTTGATGTGAGTGTGAACAGCAGCAAGAAGGACGGAGGCAGATATGAAAGAGGTGCGTTAGTGCCACAGGCGCTCCTGCTACGAAACGTTTGCTTAGTCAGCGCCTCCTTGCCGTATCACAGGCGTCTAGCTGGTCCTCTGGTGCCACCACGGGTGTTATTCTGTATGTGTTCATTCAACCGTGCATTTGTATGACGGACACTGACCGTTTCGCAAGAAATTGCGTGAATACGCGCTCCAACGCGTTCGTACCGCACTTATTTGCGTCATATACTCAACATAGTCCATTATAACTAACCCCGCTTCAGGTCGTTTTATGAAGTTCATAGGATTCTGTTGAAATGTCGTCAAACGGAGCTTCATTCTTGCCTCGCTTGGAGTCTGTGTTTTATGCTGTCTTTGATGTCGAGCAGGGGCCAAAGATAGTCTCTCAGGTTCCTGAAGCTCTGATCGCTACATCCTCGTCCTCGTCCTCCGGTCACACTTCCGGAACATCCAGCAACACCCTCTTCGCTGCATCTCCGGCTTCCTCTGCACCTTCCTTGTCGGACTTTGAGCTTCCATCCAGGGCGCCGTCTAGCTCTGTCCTGTCTTCTCCCATTTCTCAACGACTGGACGCGCGAGGGCTTCTCTCACCTCATAAGCGGAACTCATCCGCAAATCGTTTTCTATTCCACTTTGACGACATCTCCAAGTATGTGATACCTCCGAAGGCACTCTGTGGTCGAATGGTGATATGTGCCACCAAAAGACATCGGATACTCGGTTTTCCTGTGCGGTTAGACGAGGAGTCATACCCTCGGAACTACTTCCTCTACAATGTTTGCTTCGTCTTCGAGCGCACTGCCGACCTGAGCTGTTATGAGTCAGTAGCACGGAAAGTGAGCAGAGTGCTCACGACGTGCGAAGTACGTACCATGGTTACATCTCAGGTGATTCCTTGATGCTAACCAGCGTTGTAGAAAGAGTCTGGTTTCCTGTCTAGGCCGGGGAGTGGGCCCGCTGTCCACGCCATCCTCGAGCAACTCTATGAAGATCTCAACTCTTACTCGGAGACGTCTATTCCAATTGATCCGTTCAATTCAATCGAGCTGAAGATCTTCCCATTCTACCCCAACCCGCCTCCTGTCAAGGACTGGATGGTTCCCCTCGGCCTCATCAACCTCACGAATAGGATCGAACCGAATTGGGACTTGACCATCGTGAAGGTATATTCGCCATGGCAGACGCAGCATATCCAGCTCAACTAATGATACCAGATCTGCTCATACATCGACGGTATCAATCATGTCAGTCGTATCGCGCGTCTTGCGAATTGCGACCCCAATCTGACTCGCCTTGCCATATCTCATCTACTGTAAGTTTCTTACATCTTCTGGGTGGAATACACCTTTGAAAATCCCTCGACAGATTCTACCAAGTCATCATGATGATCGACATCTTCCAGTACTCAAACATGTACACTCTACGAAAAAGCATGCAATGGCTCGCAGACGAAGGTCACATCAAGGACGAGTGTGGGCCATACGTCACGAAACCAGGTAAGTGTCGCTACTCTATATCGTGCACTATGCAGCGTTGTACTCAGCGCTGGAGCAGGGAGCGTAATCCCTGACTGGCCCACGCTACTACATCTGTACTCGCGTTTCCGAGCCGGGAAGACAGTTCGCGAGTGGATGGAGGAGTACGACGTGCACAAGCTCGGCATTGACGTCCGAAGGTTCACGAGTTTCGGTGTCATCAAAGTGCGTTCTCTTCTGTCCTGGTGACATGCACGCCCAGTCAAGCAATGTCTACAACAGGGCTTCTTACGCCGTGTGCACCGCTGGCCCATTCTTCTGCCAAGCACTGAGCAACCACCGGATCGGCGTGCCTCTATGGCGTCGCTCGGCCGGAAACGCGGAAAGAGCATGTCCGGTATAACCAGCCAAACGACTGGCCCATCCACCCCTACACGTCCCAAGGCAGACTCACTGCGTGCTCGCGAACGGGCCCCAGATGTCCAGCCAACGATTGCATCAGTGGGCGCGGAGCTTGTCCCGGCTACCTCAACGGCGACGACGGCTACGCGCATGCCTTTACGCCGCGCGAGCGCAGCGGAAAGCTCACTCGAGATACTGCGCAACCAAGACAGTCGCAAACCGCTGCACAACAGGGCATACCAGACGATGTCGCGCCTGTACGGCAGGGCGGAGGCCACTGCGCACAGAGGGCCGGGGAAACAGGTTGGTCCCCAGAGCAGACAGACGGCGAGAGACGTCGCTTCGTCCTCCCCTGACGCGCCAGATGCACGAGGTTTGACGAGCGCCGCGGGAAACTCTGACACCTTGGAGAGCGAGCAATCGAGTGGAGGAAGATCGAATTTCTTGGGTGTCGCTCGATCACGCGTCCCGCGAGAACCTTCTGCCCCGCATGGACTACTGCAGGGCCCAGCACAATTCCCCCGGAGCTGCTGCCGTTGCTAGATGGAGAGCATCATACGGACGAGATCTGCACGCGGTTTGAAATCGGATGGCCGGTATTGAGGCAGTGGTTGTTTGCTGCTGGAGGGGCGCAGGAAGGGGATGAAGAATATGGGAACATATCCATCATATATAGATAGCGAATAGTGTATGCTCAAGCAATTGTGCGGTTCGCGTTCACATAGCCGATTCCATAGCAGGAGTACACGAAATCGGGTGCAGCCGCGTTTGAGGGATCCGCGGGGACGATCTTGAACGCTGTGCCAAAAGATTCTTTCACATCTCGCAGGAATTGTATGCTAGAGGGGAAGAATTGAGCAGGGCAAGATTGATGAGACGGGCTTAACTTACGTCCGAAGTGTAGGTTCGCCCATTCGACACCGACCGACGTCCTCACTCCCGATGACCATCATGAGCAATATCAACGTTTGATGTTGTCGATCCACACAACCACCTCTTTTTATCTCTGCGAGCAGCGCTCTTGATGCTTGCAGGGCTATGTCTTCAGGAGGAACACCAGGTTTCGAGACGGCTTCCGCACAGTGCATGGCCCCAGTCGTCGATTCAGCAAGCAGACTGAGTGCGTATCCAGGCGACCTAGACATGCTCTCAATATCCATGCGCATGCATAACTGATGCAGGACGCACTTTCCGCTGTCTTCCCCTTTGTAGACATCGGAGTACAAATAGATGTCAGGGATGTATCGATTGAGAACGGAGCGAGAGGCTTCAATCATGCGATTGGAGAACTGGGGGTTGACCCGCACAGCATGCCTGGAAAAACCTGCCATTAGCTAAAACCTTCCAAAGCGCGATTGCGTGCCCACGAGATGCCTCGTATCCGCTTGATTTTGCCAGGATCCACGAAGTTGAGGGTCTTGACCTGCTTGACAATTGGACACAGGAACTGCACTTCACCGCCTCCTTGAGGTGGGCTCCCGCGCTTCTTAATCTGGAGTCGCAGGTCAGAAAATTGCATGTCGCACATAAAACTCTGACATACTCGGAGTTCCAGACCCTCAGACACGCCAAACAGTTGCAAATGCGGTAGTGTCACCGTACGTATGACATCGACCTGGTAGTATAGAATGAAGGCTCTTGTAGGACAAGGGACCATATCAAACGCTTACAGAGAGATCGTTGTCGTCTGTTGTGATTCCTCGCAGGGTGAGCTGCAATGGCTTCTTTGCAAATGGTGCGAGCATGATGACAGGTTCAAGGTAGTATCCAACGGAGCGCGATAGCTGACAATCATGTGTGACGGGGCCTCCAGCGATTATTCCGGGCTTCAGCAGAATGGCAGTACCTGAGTACAATGAGGATCGGCTGCCATGTATAACGATGGCACATACCTGTGACCGAGATCTCAATCACTGTGCCATTTGTTACTCGTTCAAGCAGCCTCAAAAGACTGACTTCATAGTCTGGATGGAGCGTAGCGCAAAGTGAGTAGACTATGGCAGACATGAAGAATCATCTTGCGCACCTCGCAGACCAGGGTTCTTGTCGTCCGACCGAATTTTGTCAATGCGCACCGGTTTTCCGCTGAGGATTGAAAGGACCAAACGATGCCTGAGGTACTGGTGCCCGTTGAACTGCAGAAGACCGGGTGCCTGTGTCATGTTGGTTGGTCGCAAAGGAGTCGGACGAAAGGCGAAAGACGAAAGGAGCCAAGCGCGTCTCGATCGAAAAGCGTGAAGCGCCCACTTACCGGGATATGGGCGCCTAGATGTGTACTTCGCGTCCTCGCCTTAGGCCCTGGGGCTGTTCACTCTTCCTACTCTCTCTCCCAAACCACTCACTCGCTGAACTACTACTAGATCCCGAAATATGGCTGCTACCGCCGTTGTAAACGGAAGCGCATCTTCTAGCAATTGGGAAGGTCGCTACTATCATGTAGACCAGATCCTCGATAGACCAGGTCCCCGCACAGATCCATCGTTCCTTGCAGGAGATGAGGTGCGTGTATTTTAGCCCACGAGACGTGTTCACGACGCCAAATGGGCCGGAACTGCTAGGTGAAGACATTCCTACGAGAACAGTGCAAGATCCTGGTCATTGGTGCTGGTGGACTCGGATGCGAGATCCTGGCCAACCTCGCTCTATCCGGTTTCAAGGACATCCATGTAATAGACATGGATACGATCGATATCAGTAACTTGAACCGTCAGTTTCTCTTCAGGTGAGCCCTCCATTCTACCCCGACAAATTCTGGCTGACAATGTTGTCAGACCGAAGGACGTTGGTAACTCGAAGGCCATTGTGGCGGCGGAATTCATCATGAACCGCGTACCTGGAGTGAAGGTCACACCGTATGTATACCCCCAATACTCGCAAAACGTGTTCCATAACTACGATATAGGTACTTCGGAAAGATCCAAGACAAAGACGAATCCTACTACATGCAATTCAACCTAATCATCTGTGGTCTCGACTCTGTCGAGGCGCGACGATGGATTAACGCTACGTTGGTCAACATGGTAGATGCCGAGAACCCAGAAAGCCTGAAACCTCTAATCGATGGTGGAACAGAAGGCATGTTCGTCAAGTTTACAGTGTTTCTTTCCAGATTACTCAAAAGTCCGCAGGGTTCAAGGGCCAGGCTCGTGTGATACTCCCTACAGTCACTTCTTGTTATGAGTGCTCGCTTGATATGCTCAACAAGCCTACCGCATTCCCCATCTGTACCATTGCAAACACTCCGCGTCTCCCAGAACACTGCATAGAGTGGGCATCAGTACTAGAATGGCCGCGCGTTCATGGAGGTATGCTCAGTAGGTTTGCTAAGCAATATATCATACTCAACTACCTATTCAGAGAAGAAGATGGATACAGACAACCCGGAGCACATCTCATGGCTGTATCAGATTGCGCTGGCCCGCGCGAAGGAATTCAAGATCGAGGGTGTCACGTACTCGCTGACGCAAGGTGTTGTTAAGAACATCATCCCTGCGATTGCGTCGACGAATGCTATCATCGCCGGTGAGTATACTTGAACCATCTAAACCGACACGTCTCTGACCTCGGACACGTCAAGCTTCGTGCTGTAACGAGGCATTCAAGATCGCGACGAGCTCAGCCGCGTATTTGAACAATTATTTCATGCTCATTGGTACCGACAGCGTCTACTCCTACACATTTGAGCATGAGAAACGTCAAGATTGCCCAGTATGCGGCGGGGAGTCTCTCGACATATCCATCAACAGGGAATGGACGGTGGAGCGCTTGATCGAGACACTTATTGAGAGACAGGACATGTCAGTGGACCCTATCTGGGAACAAACAGTGAACTAACCTACAATCATCAGCCAAGTCAAGAAACCGTCGCTGTCCGCACCTGGCAAGCAGATCTACTTCCAAGCTCCACCGCAATTGGAGCAGGCTACCCGTCCCAACCTCGAGAAGAAGGTATCGGAGTTGGTTCCAGATGGTGGAGAGATCACAGTCACTGCGACGACCTTGCCGTTTAACTTGTCTTTGCGTATCAAGTACACCTAGACTTAGATTCATCGACTTTGTTCGTGTACCCACATCGTAGTAGCATGTTGTCAATCACGGACTTGAATCCGTTGTACTCTGTGATCCGGGTACTAGTTGTCCGTTACTGACGTAAGTAGCGTATGTACCCTAGGCCGGACCGAACGCCGAAAGAGCAGGTCACGGGCGCCTTTGCACTCTACTTGCTGTACGGAGCACGATGACTGCTGGGTTGTCTCGGACGCACTTGTCTCGCCTTTTTTTCCGCACAGTCCAACGTCGACGATGCTACTCGACTCGCCCGCCCGTCAACATTCTTGGCCAGCAGTATCCCGGCGACGAGAAGACGAACATCACCTCCGCCATTATAGACAAGGTTGGACGTAACCTCTATATGGATCCATCTCACCCACTGGGCATCCTGCAAAACCTCATCTCCTCTCACTTCCACAACTTCAACGCCATGGTTGGTGTTCCACCCGTCGTCACGCCAGCGCAAAACTTCGACGACCTCGGGTTCCCGCCAGACCACCCGGGACGCGCCGCGACGGACAGCTACTACATCAACAAAGACCTCATGCTCCGCACACACACGTCCGCACACGAAGTCGAGACTTTCGCGCGGGGCGAGCGGAAGTGGCTGCTCTCAGCAGACGTGTACCGGCGCGACGAGATCGACGCGTCGCACTACCCGGTCTTCCACCAGATGGAGGGCGCACGCGTCTTCTCCGCGGACGCGTTCGGGCGCGCGGAGCTCGAGGATGACAACGCACGGCTCGCGCGCCATCTCGCGCGCTCGAACATCGTCATCGAGGACGTCCCGCACATCACGCCGTCGAACCCGAGGCAGGATGCGCACGACCCGGTCCTGGCGGAGCTCGTTGCGCACAATCTCAAGCTCTCGCTCAACAGCCTTATGCTGACGCTCTTTGGCAACAGAGCGGGGGTGAACGAAGGCGAGCCGCTGCGCGTGCGGTGGATAGAAGCGTATTTCCCTTTCACGACGCCGAGCTATGAGGTCGAAGTGTTCTTCCGCGGGAAGTGGTTGGAGATTCTTGGATGCGGAGTTGTACAGCAGAAGACGTTGGACAGTGCCAGTGCGTGTCACCCTTCCTGTATTCGTGTCATTGCAATTGATGTTTCATGCAGAGATATCCGACAGCATAAGTTGGGCCTTTGGTCTTGGGTTGGAGCGCATCGCAATGATCCTCTTCTCAATACCTGACATCCGGCTCTTCTGGTCGCAAGATCAGCGCTTCCTTTCTCAATTCACGGCTGGAGAAATCAACACGTTCAAGTCGTACTCAAAATACCCAGCATGCTACAAGGATGTGAGCTTCTGGCTGCCCCAGACTGGGCTGCACGACAACGACTTCTGTGACCTTGTCCGTGATACCGTTGGTGACTTAGTGCAAGACGTCGTTCTCGTAAGCGGGCATGCACGAATCGTCCGAACTGGATACTGACAAAGTCACAGATCGACTCCTTCACGCACCCGAAAACGAACCGGAGCAGCAAATGCTATCGCATCAACTACTGTTCTATGGACAGGTAATGGGACTTGGGGATGCAACGAACCACCACGAACTATATACTAAGCTACCCAACAGGTCATTGTCCAACGACGAGGCAAATGCCATCCACGACCAGGTTATTGCCGACCTGAAGGACAAGTTTGGAGTAGAGATTCGTTGATTAGCGGGGATGAATACTATAATAATAGAGGTCTACCACTCCACTCCACTACGACTCTCGACCCTACGTCTATCGCGTCGCTCCAGCTGCTCCGGTAGATCATGACGAGGTATCTTGTACGACGCCGACTTGTGCGGCACGCAAGACACGGTCCTTGATCATGTATCCGACCTTCTGACACTCCAACACGGTGCCAGGCTCCTTGCCAGGGATAGGTGCCTGGTAAAGCGCCTCGTGCAGGTTGGGGTCAAACTTCTCCCCGGTAGGGTCGTATGGTTTGACGTGGTGCTTGAACAGGGTGTGGAGGAGTAACCGCTGAGTCGCCTCGACGCCCTCATGCAGGTCTCGTAGGTGCGTCTCTACGGTCTTCTCGGTAGATGATGATGGAGCGTCGGATGATTCTGGAGGAGGGGTGAGGACGGATTTTGGGATGGATTTGAGAGCCAGAGAGAGAACGTCGACGGTCTCGAGGAGGTCACTGGCGAAGCGGGAGATGGCAAAGTCTCGCGCTTGCTCCTTTTCTCTCGCAGCGTTTCGCTGGAGGTTGAGGAAGTCTGCTTGGAGGTACCGTAACCGTGTCTGAGAAATATGAGTCAGCGCAAGACGACAAGAGGCCAGGACACATAGGTATGTGCGTCTGGGATCAATGAGGTGTCAGTACTTACCATGCAGTCAGCGACTTTTGTCTCCTCCGCCTTGAGCTTGTGCAGTAATGTCGTCTCTGGTGACACCTCGACCTCGTCCTTCTCGCTCTCCTCGGCTGGCTTTGGGTCCTCGGAGGACTGCGCCTTGTCTGAGTAATAGCGTGACCTCGTAGGGATGGCAGCTCTCCGACCAACAGCATTCACTGAAGAACGTGCCAGGGTGCGAGAGGAGAGCGCGCTGGTGCATGAGCGGAAGACAGAGGCAGCCTTAGCATTGAACATGGCGAGGGGAGGAGGGCGTAACGAAGGCCGGGCGTAGACGGTGGACAAGTGACAGAGCGGAGGTGAGCAAGACGCTGGTTTCAGCCGCTGGCAGTGGCAGACGTCTTCAGAAATTTTGGGTGAATCGGTCACGTGCAAGGGGGTCGCTGGCTGGGGTTCGGTGTATTCGAGCTTCGCGCTCGCGTCCTGACTCGACCGGCTGGCCCTGGGTGCTCTCTCACACCGACCACCTCCTCGCGCACTCACGACGCGACGAGCTTCGACCCTGCGCTGTGTAAACTCTCCCGCGTGCACGAGAAACACGAGACCAGTTACACGGGTCAAACGCGAGCAAACAGCGCGCTACGCGTTGCCTGCCTCTAAAGGGAATTCGAGATGCGGCGATTCCTGCAGGTCCCTAGATATCGCCCTCTCCTCTCACCCTTCCTCCATCTGCGGACCATGGCCTCCTCTACCACTAGCGCAAAGATCATCGATGGCACTGCAATTGCGAAGTGCGTAGTCGCTTTCCTCGGTGTGCTGCGCAGGCTAACGCTCACGGACGCGATCCCTCAGATCTATTCGCAGCGAGGTCGCGGGCAGGATCAAGTCCCTGCAGTCCCAGTACCCCCACTTCAAGCCCCAGCTTGCTATCATCCAAGCTGGCGCACGTCCGGACTCGACCGTGTACGTGCGCATGAAGGCGAAGGCTGCAGAGGAAGTCGGCATCACGTTCAAGCACGTCCAGGTTCCCGAGGAGGCTGAGGTCTCCGACATTGTAGACATCGTCAAGAAACTGAATGACGATGAGACTGTCAGCGGTATTCTTGTCCAACTTCCCCTTGGCCCTCATGTGGGTGCAGATGGCGAGCGCACTGTTACTGAGGCGGTCAGTCCTGAGAAGGATGTTGATGGGTACGTCCGCTACCTCCCTAGACAGCATATCCCGCCAGGCGGCCGCGTCGCTCCCTGTCGCACGCCCCTATATGGGAACGATCCGCTGCCGCGGTGTCGTTTGACTTGAAGATATACGAACTCCTAGAATGTGGAACCATTCATCAACTAATACTGCCACCCTCACAGTTTCCACGCCTACAACATCGGTCACCTTGCTTCCCGTGCTTCGGACCCTCTATTCACGCCGTGCACACCCACCGGTGTCATCCGTCTCCTCGACTCAACTGGCGTCTCTCTGTCAGGCTCGCGCGCGGTGGTCCTCGGTCGCAGCGACATCGTCGGCAGTCCTGTGGCGGCCATGCTCAGGCACCGCGATGCCACCGTGACTCAATGCCACAGTCGGACACAGAACTTGCCGGATATTGTACGAACATTTGACACGCTACTATCTGTAAACGCAGACCAATCAGACGTTCTCACCCCAGGTCAAAGAAGCTGATATCGTCGTTTCTGCGATCGGGAAGCCACACTTCGTGCAGGGCTCTTGGCTCAAGTCAGGTGCTGCTGTTATCGATGTTGGCACGAACTATATCCCAGGTGAGTATGCACTCTGTCCCTTTCAAGGTGCGTGTAACAATATGATGTGTAGACGCAACGAAGAAGACCGGTCAACGTCTGGTTGGTGATGTGGACTTTGAGTCTGCCTCTGCTGTCGCCTCGCATATCACTCCTGTTCCTGGAGGAGTTGGCCCCATGACTGTCGCCATGCTCATGTCGAACACTCTCAAGGCTGCAGAACGGCTATGGGAAGAGTCGCGCTCGCGCCGCCTGAAGCCTCTCAAACTGAATATCCTGGAGAAGGTTCCAAGTGACATTGAGATCGCGATGGCACAGACGCCCAAGCCTGTTGCGCAACTCGCACATGAGATCGGCATCCACCCTGACGAACTCGAGAGTTATGGCAAGTATAAGGCCAAGGTCGAGCTCAGTATCTTGAATCGTCTTGCTCACCGCAAGGATGGGAAGTACATCGTTATCTCCGGGTACGTTGAATGTGCTAGATATGGCGCGTCATTCCTGAATAGTTGCTTGCAGTATCACGCCGACGCCTCTTGGTGAGGGCAAGTCGACTACTACCATCGGTCTTGCGCAGGCTCTTGGTGCACATCTTGGACGTCCTGCGTTCGCTTGCGTGCGTCAACCTAGTCAGGGCCCTACGTTCGGTATCAAGGGTGGTGCCGCTGGTGGAGGTTACAGCCAGGTCATTCCTATGGATGAGGTACATTTCTATTCAAGAGTGCTATGGGAATGCGCTTAGCCGCCTGTAGTTCAACTTGCACTTGACCGGGGATATTCACGCTGTCACTGCTGCCAACAACCTGCTAGGTTCGCATATTACTCTAACTTCCATCGTGTGATCTACGCTTATTGACTGGATATATAGCTGCCGCCCTCGATGCACGCGTGTTCCATGAAGCGACTCAGTCCGACAAGGCCCTCTACAGCCGACTGGTTCCCGCGAAGAAGGGCAAGCGCGAATTTGCTCCTCTCATGCTTAAGCGTCTCAAGAAGTTAGGCATCGACAAGACCGATCCCAACGACCTTACGCCTGATGAGATCAATCGTTTTGCCCGCCTCGACGTCGACCCCGACACGATTACGTGGAACCGTGTTATCGACGTAAACGACCGTCACCTCCGCAAGATTACTATCGGACAGAACCCAACGGAGCAGGGCCACACGCGTGTCACTGGCTTCGACATCTCAGTGGCCAGTGAATGTATGGCCGTCCTTGCGCTGACTACCGACCTTGCGGACATGCGGGAGCGTCTAGGCGCGATGGTCGTTGCCACTAGCAAGCGCGGCGAGGCTATCACTGCGGACGACATCGGTGTGGGAGGTGCTCTTGCGGTGCTCATGAAGGACGCGATCAAGCCTAATCTCATGCAGACGCTTGAGGGCACACCTGTCTTTGTCCACGCCGGTCCCTTCGCAAACATCGCCCATGGTAACTCCTCTATCCTCGCGGACCGTGTCGCGCTCAAACTCGCCGGCACTGAAGAAGGCGACTCCTCTGACCGTATTGGGTACGTTCTCACTGAAGGTGGTTTCGGTGCGGACATGGGTATGGAGAAGTTCTGTAATATCAAGTGTCGCGTGAGCGGTCTCAAACCCGACGGCACGGTTATTGTCGCTACTACTCGTGCGCTGAAGATGCACGGCGGAGGACCGGACGTGACGCCCGGAAAGCCTCTAGCAGACACGTATACGAAGGAGGACCTGGTCACCCTTCAGGAGGGCTGCAAGAACCTTGCCAAACACATCGAGAACGCGCGCAAGTTTGGCGTGAAGGTTATCGTTGCTGTCAACCGTTTCTCGTGAGTTCATACCGTGCTGATGGTAAACTACGTATCTGAACATGCATCTAGATCCGATACCGATGCAGAACTCGAGCTCGTTAGGAAGCAAGCCCTTGCCGCCGGTGCAGACGCTGCCGTCATCAGCAACCACTGGGCAGAGGGTGGTGCCGGTGCTCGTGCTCTTGCGGAGGCCGTCATCAACGTTTGTGAGGGAGAGTCTAACTTCAAGTTCTTGTACGACCTCGAGCTTCCGATCGAGAAGAAGATCGAAATTATCTCGAAGGAGATCTATGGCGCAGACGGTATCGAGCTCAGCGAGCTTGCGCAAAAGCAAGTAGAGACGTACACTCGTCAAGGCTATAGCAACCTGCCCAGTAAGTGTATCTCAGCCCTCATGAATCGGTCAATCATGAGCTCATCATACGCTCAGTCTGTATGGCGAAGACCCAGTACTCGTTCTCCCACGATCCTAAGCTTAAGAACGTCCCAAGTGGCAGGTGGACTGGCAATTTTCATGCGAAAGTCTGCTCACGACTTCCTTCCAGGTTTCACCATCCCAATCCGCGCCGTTCGTCTATCGGCAGGCGCGGGCTTCTTGTACCCCATTCTTGGTGATATGCAGACGATGCCTGGTCTCGGCACCCGTCCCGGATTCTGGGAGGTCGGGCTCGACCCCGAGACCGGCAGGGTTGTCGGTCTCTTCTGATCCCCCCCGGCTCACGAAGATCAATTCATCTAGACGCTATATCTTCACCAGATAGGCTCTAGTCTCCCAGCAACGTTCTGCATACCGTTCAACACGGCACAAAGCGAGCCTCAACGGCCCGCGATGCTATGTGTGTTGAGGATCAGGGACTCTCCCGTGGCAGGAGCAGCGCCGAGGCGGGACAGTGGTTTGAGTACGATGTCTGATATCTGTGAATGTGTTGGTAGCTGTCGTCGGTGCTTTCGATGTAACTGCTTAACAAGCAACAGTGGATAGATGTAGATGTACATTCACAATCGCAGTGGTTACGGTCATCTGCACGCGATGCTCTAGTTGCCGGTCTGCCTCGCACCAGGGAGCCTCGGCTTGGCGACGACGAGCGGAATATTGGCAGCATGAGAGATACTAGGGAGCTGGAGAGTTTGTGGCGGAAGCGTGCCGTCTTGGCGGTCGGAAGTGATATTGTTGTTGACCACAGAGACTTCCCTGTCGTAAGTATTACCGTTCTGGTCGACGTAGGAGAATGTGTTGCTGTTGGTACCGTTACCGCTGTTGCCCGAAGCGGATAGATGGAAGAACCCGGCTGTGCAGATAGGATACCGTCAGTCGTATGCCAAAGCATATATGTCAGATTGGGTTCAATCGCATGAACTCACTGGCCAGCTGATGATTGGTGATGGTCGAGCCTAGGATGAATGGCGCTGGGTCGGAGTTGCGAATGTACGAGTGGTCGAAGTTTGCCACGACTACGCCAGGTAGGCAGTGATCATGCCAGTCAGCATAGGGGCCGCGAACAGTCGGCGACTAGACTCACAATCTGATCCGTCGGACGAGAGGACAGTCAGGTTGATGAACAGCGGGTACGAGAACGAGTCCACGAGGGTCTGCACCCCGTTGTGCGTCGACAAGAAGCTGCCCGTGGCGGTTTGGTTCACGATCTGAAGACCGCAGTCAGCAATCACAGTCAACCGTGGTATCTTGCAAACTAGATGTGGGAAGAAGCGCACCTGGATGAACGTGTTGTCCAGATAGTTCTGCGTGTTCGAGTACGACAGGGTCTGCTCCCAAACGACCTGTGTCGTCTCCCCGCTCCCGCTCGTGATCTCGGCCTCGATGTGGATATTGCGAGTGGCGGTGACCGTGATGTTCACGTCGCCGTTTTGGCCTACATTGCCCGTCGTGCTCGTCTCTGCAAACAGCGGCGCGTCGTGGACGGTGATCTTCCCCGTCGTTGGCTTGCCCGAGGGATCGGTCACGACCTGGAGATTGCCCGACACAAACCAATTCTGGTTGATCGTGTGGTCGTCTTCAGCAGACAGCACGTCGAGGCTGATGCTGTGCGGCTGCCCGTCGGTGAGAACGGGCACGAAGGGCGTCAGGTCGAGGAAGTACGTTGGGAGGTCGACCGCGCCGTAGGACGTGATCGGTCTGGAATGGTCCGTCAGACTATCATAATGGAAGCGAATCAACTCGTGGTCGAGCTTTCACGCACCTCCAAGCGGTAGGCACGATGCCTCCCGTGAAGATCACTGCGTATCTGATATAAGATGAGAGCGAGCATATAGACAAGAAATTCGGGTCACTTACGGGAATGCAACGCCGGCAAGCTGACCGTCAACAAGCAAGCGGACTTCACGGAAAGGGCCCTCTCCAAAGGTTGTCCCACTCGGAAGGTCTGGTAGGAACTGGTTGGCGGCGTTGAAATACTAGATCGCACACCGGTTAGGTGGGGTTGTCATACCATCAATATATTGTATGCATGACTCACCCAGAACTCCTCGTTGCCATTGCCAGACGCGTAGAGCTCAGCAAACACCTTGACTGCGTTCTGGGGCACTGTGACATTGAGCTACACACACAACCACAGTCAGCTCACTATATCTACCCAAGTGAGCCACAGAAGACCCACTGAGAACGCGGGCGGCACCGAGGCGTCGTTGCCAGTGTCATTCGCAAGAGTAGATACAGGGATGATGAGATCTGCCTTGAGCGCAGGTGGGTAGTTGTCGTCAGACTGGAAGAACGTTGCCTGTAAGGTAGCTGGAAATCGCCGTCATTAGTCTCACGCGCAAGACCATCTATTGGAGCGTCGTACGTACTGGCATATTGACCGTCCAAGCCTGTCTCCAGCAAGTTGTCAAGCTGGAGGATGAAGGTACCCGGACTCGCGAACAGAGGGGTATAGCGCGTCACGTCCTTGAGGTGCGTCCAGATGATACCGTCCCCGCGCGTCGGCTCTGGGGTTGAGGTGCGCCAAACTGGAATTGATTTCGGTTAGAGCGATATCCCGCGACGCTTCAAAGAAACTGTGGTTCCTGACTTTCGACGTTCTGGAAGGTGAAGATGCCTGGAAAATAGGGTCAGTCTCGATGCATCATAATACCAGCGTTCGGTAGAGTAGTAGTAGTACCCACCGAGACGGTCAAACTGAGTGCCGTTCGAGGTCACTGTGAAGTTGAGGCTAATTCCTGCCCACGAGCCAACAGGGCCACAATCTGTCGGAGGCCTGTGCAGATTGTCTCAGAATGTATGTTTGTACCAAGGCACTGCAAACACTCACTCGTATTGCACAACCTCGGCACTTTTGTGGACAAACCGTGAGCGCTAGAGATGCAATGCAAAATCGGAGTAGAGCGGACGTACGCGCCAAAAGAGTTACCGAACGTCCGCCTGCGAATGCACCATACAACGGCCTCTGAGCTTCGGGGCAGTCGAACGAGCACATACGGACACGTACTGCAAGATCTGGATCGTGCATTGGTTCGCGTCTTGCGGGAGTGGGGGAGGCTGTGCAACCTGGAAGTCGACCAGGCGTGCACAGCGCACCGCCGCAGACGCGAGCACAAGGCCCGCGAGCGCGCTCCTGACGGACTGCACAAGCATGGTATGTCAGGTGAAAGCTGTAGGGCCAGCCGAACGTTGAGAGAGGACAGAAGGCCGGGGGAAACGAAGGTGTTATGGCGCGAGAGCTGGCGTCTTTATATGCACGGTGCACGCGATGCTGATGAGAAAGTTCGCTGCATGTAGCTTCTCGACAGAAATATGCGAGATAGTCCGCCATGTGGGCCGAGGTGACATGAATGGGACCGGTTGAAAGTTGCCATCGAAGGCGATACCGCGACCGTCAGCTCATCTGTAGCGTCCAGTCGAGCTTGACAACCGATTGTTGATATTCGCTCTAGTAAGGACACCGCCGCACCTGAAACAAGACCGTAGTAGGTGATAGAGCGGGATGACCGAAATACCTTCGGCGCGGTAGAAGCGGACCTTGGCCTGAGGTTCCTACCTGATGAAGTATGATCAGGCTGCTCGAGACGTACTAGAAATACTACCATAAAATTTGCTGAAATAGATACCGAAAGTTGTGCAGGCAGGCAACGGTACATGTACATGAACGATGTTCTTCTGCGCACGACCAAAAGCCACGAATGGCTGAAAAGTCAAGAGTATCCATACCTCACCTCCAGTCCCCGATCCCGTACGCGCTCGACCAGCGTTCCACCATCCACATCCACATCTCATAGTTCATGATTGAAGATGTCTTCGTCGTTCGTGCGCCGTGGCCCATCTTCCTCTCTCCCCCGTCCATCCACGTCGCGACCGGCAGCTGGCCGGCGGTCACCGTACAGCCCCCTTCCGGATCCTCCGGGAACTCCGTTGTCGACTCGCTCGCCCGCGAGTACGCATCCTCGTCCACCGCGCTCGACCGCCTCTTCTTGGACTTCTTCCTGCGCCCCGACCCGCTCTCCCCCTGCGCTGCATACGCGTCCTCCGTGCGCGCCCACCTGTCCTTCTTCTCTTTCTTCTTCTTCGACGACTTCTTGCGCTCCGGCACCGCGTCCTCAAAGTTCGCGGGGTAGTGCCAGCGCCCGGAGCCCGAGGTGACGACGCTCGACGAATCGCCGTTCTGCCTCTGGCCGTAGTATTCCTCTTCGGTGGGGTTCCAGTACTCGCCATTGGCGCCGCGTTGTCGAGGGTTCTCCTCGGACAAATCGGTGCTCGAGCTGCCTTCTTGGCCCTCTTCGTACGGTCGCCCTTCGAGCGTGGAGCGAGGGAGACGGTCGTTGTAGCGGTTCGCCCACTGCGAGCGGCGCTCCTTGCGCTTGATCTCGGAGGTGTCGACGAGACCGTACTTCTGTACCCACTTTGGAGTGCGACGGTGCGTCTTGTTGTTTCGGATGTTCTACGAGGATCGGTATGAGCACGACTGCAGGAGATACTCACGAGAGGGTGTGCACCTGTATGTAGAAGTTATGTGCATGTCCTGCATAGGTTGTGAGCGCGTCGTTGCGGAAAACATAGGTAATGATGGCGCACCAGGGATGTATCCACAAATCGTGAGGACTAAGTTGAGCCAGAAATCGCCCCCAATCCCAAACCGCGCTGCGACAGCTGCATAAGCCCTTCAGTAATTTAAATCATGGCGGCATGGCGTAGGGAAGAGGATGTACCTAGTGGAGGGAAGAGGGTTCCGAAGATGAACAGAAGAACAGCATAACCGTGATGCTTGCGCGGAGTGAGGTCCACATTGAACGAGCGTACGCGGTCAGTCATTTCGCGCGGCGGGTCGAGCGGGTATGACCGTCTTGGACGACTAGGGCGTGGAAGAGAACAGGAGGGATGCTGCGAGAGGTGTGGCTGGTGGGCGGAGAGAAGAGGTCAGATTCGCAGCGGACCGGCGCTCTTTTCGAGTAAGTGCGGCTCATGTGAGCGTCTATTCGGGCTGAGCTTGGCAGGTAACACTTGAAACCGCAAGTTGAACCACACATTCATGATGGATATACATCTAATACCAACAGTGCGGTCGTCGGTGTCCCAGACGGTAACCAGGTCGCCACACCATGACACAGGAATGCTACGCGTACAGGCAGACAGTGGATGAAACCGCGACATGACAGAACTGCGAGCCTGGCACAGATCGTGTGGTTCTAGTTCCAGCCGTGACTCGACACACGGTAAGAAGGGTTACGCTGAATGAAAATGTCGACTGTGTACTGGGTGACTTGGAAAGAGCGGGGCTATGTGTCGTGCATAAACGGGATGTGGTATGAAAGTTTTCATGATTTTAGAAGGCCGAACTCTTGTGTCTTGATGTAGAGTAATGGAGGTCACTCGCCTGAAACTTGACGACTGCAAACAGGGAAGCCGAATACTTCCGCACACATGGAGTTTTCTTCAGCACATAGCTTCTGATTACAAGAAAATGTATGTATGAGGGCCAGGTCTGCTAAGCGGAGTAGCGCGGCTGTACGGATCGAGGGACACCTGGCAGCCCTACCATCTTTGGCGTCGCTTCAAGCTTCAAGACTGGCAGCGACGCGGCGAGGCTCGGAGCGGAGGAGGAGAAGAGGGTATGCGGCGCTAGAACGCGAAATGAAGGACATACATAGCGGAGTTTGAAAGCGATTATGTGTTGAACGACGCCGTTATTAGCAGGTGCTCTCCTCGAGAGGCGATCGCCCGCGACTCGCCGCGCAGCCGCTCTGTTACCTGTCCTTTGCCTTCCCCGGTTCGTCCTCTTGCCGACGTACATACAACCGCGTTTTGCCCGCATACCTCACTCAGACTGAGTTTCTATCGTCTTTTTTGGTGCGCACAGCTTGTCATATAGAGCACCGCCGCGCGACTGACGTTGGTCCCAATCTAGGAAGAGGACTCTGCCCTATACTCACGCTCAGACGCGTCTCTGCTTGCATTATCTGTCACGAGAGACACACACCATGGACCCCGATGATAACGAGCCCGCGCTCGCTCTCTCCGACGTCGTGCACGACGAGCCCCTGCCCGACGACCCCCACCATCACCATATACATGCCCTCGCAATCTCCTCTCCCTCGCGCCACCATTCTCCCCCCGCGCCCTCTCCGTTCCAGCACCAGCCCTCAGCACACGCCGCGCGCGAGGCTCACACTTTGCGGGACATCGCCCCGGTGACCGACGAAGTTCAGGAGAACGACCTGTCCGTTGCGCTCTCCCCCGATCCTGATTCTGCCCCCACCTTCATCGAGCAACTCGAGCGCGAGATCTCCTCCCTCCTCCACCAGAACCATGCCGCCACCTTGAGTGCTGCCGCGCACAGACTCGGTGAGGGTCACACCGCCGCACACCCCATCGACCTCTCCGGCAATCCCCACGACTTGCAAGACCCCCACGACCCTCATGACCCCCAAGATCCTCACGACACCCACAATCCCTTGTCCGAGGCGCTTGCCGGTGTGCTCGGGATCAACCTGAGTGGCCTCGCCGCCGTGCTTCAGGCTGCACATGCGCAGGCTGAGGAGAACGAGCGTGCGGCAGAGGCGTTGGCCGCCGCGGACCCGGACCTTGCCCGGAGGAGGAAGGAGGAGGAGCACGAGAAGAAGCGGACACGGAACGCACCTGCTTTCTACTCGCTCACCGCCGGAGACTCGGCGCCGCTGCTGTCGCACTCGTCGAGCCCAACGGACGGGTCCGAGTACCTGTATGATGACGAGGGAGAGAGCGAAAGAGAGGACGGGCTGGGCGGAGGTCACAACGGTTCGTCATCTCCAGTCGAAAGCAGCGACCCACCATCGCATCCACCCGAGTTCAGCGAGACGGACATCAACGATATGCTAAGCCATTTCACACAATTCGACGACCAGGATCCCCCGCCGCCTGAGCACGAGCCGACACCCGCTCTGGATCCGTCGCCGTCTTCCAGGATCCCGCCCCCACCGCCAACCGCGGGTGCTCGCCCCTCACCGCCTATACCGTCGCCTATCACCACGCCGCCACCGGTTTCCACAGCTTACGAGAGCGTTGCTCCGGCGCAGGAAAAGCCTATTGCCTCGACGTCTGCGCTGCCGCCACCGTCTCCCACTAAAAGCGCCGCGAAGTCGGCACCGGCGGAGACGAGAGACCGGAATGGCAAGCTGCAACAGTCGCATGTTTGCGATCAGTGTTCGAAGGCGTTTAGTCGGAGAAGCGATCTTTGTCGACATATGCGGATACACACAGGAGAGAGGCCATTTGTGTGTCCCGAGGTCGGATGTGGCAAGACGTTCATTCAGGTGCTTTCATCTTTTATCCTGTGTATTCCATAGCCTGGGAATCTGGAACTGATAGGATTGACCTTGACAGCGATCTGCTCTGCATGTGCATTTTCGAGTGCATACCGGGGAGAAGCCGCATTTCTGCGAGTACCCTGATTGCGGGAAGACGTTCGGAGACTCGAGCAGCCTGGCGCGACATCGACGGACACATACGGGCAAGCGGCCTTACCAATGCGAAGACCCGGCGTGTGACAAGACATTCACTCGGCGGACGACGTTGACTGCGCATATGAAGACACACGACCCAACATGGGAGCCAGATCCCAACGTGTAAGTGACGATTGTGCTCTATCTGGGAGCTGTCTAGACTCCGTATATTGGTGCTGACGGACTCTCCACAGTAAATACAGCTTCAAAGCGAAGCGACCGAAGCTCACCGATCCAGCGAAGGAGGAGGAAGACATGGAAGCCTCTGTGCGCACGATCTCGGCGCTACTCACTCAAGGGGATCCCAACATACTCTCGTCAGGAACGCCTTCGCTTGAAGATCGAGTGGTAGCGACACTGAGTGCAGAGCTTGCGACTGCACTGGCGCAGAATGCCCCTGTGAGCCAACGACTAGCGGAATTGCACTATGACGATCCTTCGCCGGACGAAGAGGACGAGTTGGAGGATGAACAGTATTCGTCCGGGCCGGAGGACGGGCCGCCAGCGTACCGGAGCAGGGGTGGCACTCGCGCGCACTCTCCTGTCGAAGATGGGCCGTCTGAGTTTGTGGTGCAGGGCGGGAAGACACTGACCGGGCCCGGAGGCGAGGTCCAGGTGATGATTGTGGAAGGTCTGGATGGTGAGACGCTGCCGATAACGCTCAGGGCACGCAAGGGCAGCGACGGGGTGGGAGTGGTGAGCGGGGTGAAGCGGAAACGATGAGCCGTGGCGTGGACAGTCACTGTACATCATCTACCTTAATCTAGTGGGTAATCGAGCCCGAGATGTGTTGCTGATGAGAGAATTGAGGCTGACTTGGTTTGGTAGATGTGCGCGAGAGCCGGAACTTGACCGGGAAAGCAGAGGACGAGCGTATGCTCTGGGGGGGCCGGAACTTGAGACATGTGAAGTGGAGGCACTTGCCCGAATAGGCAGGCCTCTGGGATGTTGCGGAGAGAGGGGCCCCCGCGTTTCCCGTCCTTCCCCGGGCGATATAAACTCTCTCGCAAACCACCGCCATCTCCCATCGCATCGCCCGCACATTCTGCACACACAACGCTATGTCTGGAGAGGAGCTGCCCAACACCGACCTCATCACGCTCACCCGGTACGTCCTTCGGATCTTCCATCGTCATTCAAGGAATGTGCCTGTGCTCATCGTCCGCGCACACGCGACCCCGGCAGCCATGTCCTTTCTGACCAGTTCAGCCTCGGGGCCGCCGCCACTGGTGATCTCACCCTGCTTTTGACTGCCATCCAGACGACGTCCAAGTTCATCGCGACCAATGTCCGGAAAGCGCGTCTGATTAACCTGTGAGTAATCCTCGTGATTTCCAGCGCGCGCGGCGGTGACCTCATCGTCTCTCTTTTCTCGTGCTCGTCTGCCTTGCGGCTCCTCCGCGATGTCTGAATTCGCTCGACGATGGTTCACGCGCGTTGCACCCGTGGGATAGAGTCGGGTTGGCGGGTGAGACGAACGTGCAGGGTGAGGAGCAGAAGAAGCTCGACGTCCTCTCAAATGACATCATGATCAACTCGCTACGCGCGTCCGGCAAGTGCGCCGTGCTCGTGTCGGAGGAACTCGAAGAAGCGGTCGTCATCGAGGACCGGTACAAGGGCAAGTACTGCGTCGTCTTCGACCCGCTCGACGGTAGCAGCAACATCGACGCCGGTGTGAACATTGGTACCATTTTCGGGATATACCACACAGTGAGTGTGCTTCTTCCACTATACTTGTGAAGTCAGGGGGATCTGCGGTTGAATGCGGATGATGTAAGGGAAATGGAGGTTGTGGGAGCTGTGCTGATATCCATGCGACAGGCTCCAGGATCGAAGGGGACGATTGAGGACGTGCTGAGACCAGGGAGGGAGATGGTCGCAGCTGGGTATACCATGTGGGTGCTGAAGTGTTCAGTTGGTTCCTCTTGTTTACTCACATGTGCTACAGGTATGGTTCGTCAGCGAACTTGGTTCTGAGCACGGGACACGGTGTCAACGGCTACACACTCGATGCTTCGCTCGGCGAGTTTATCCTCACTCATCCAGATGTATGTGTTCTCTTTTGTGGAAGAACGCGATTCTGACAACTTACGGCGATGTAGATCAAGATTCCGCCACGAGGGAAGATCTACTCTTTCAACGAGGGCAACTCGGTGTACTTCCACCCGCCAGTCATCGACTATCTCAACAGCATCAAGTACCCCAAGAACGGCAAGTCGCCATACTCTGCTCGGTATATCGGCTCTATGGTTGCGGACGTGCATCGTACACTGCTGTACGGCGGTATCTTCGGATACCCAGATGACAAGAAGAGCAAGCGGGGGAAGCTGCGGCTGCTCTATGAGGCGTTCCCGATGGCCTTCCTCACGGAGCAGGCTGGAGGCGTCGCGACGACGGGCACGAAGCGCATCCTGGATATCGTTCCGACGAGCATTCACGAACGCTGCCCTGTCTTCCTTGGAAGTCGGGAGGATGTGCAGGATTTGACGAAGTTCTACCAGCAGGTGGGGGAGCAGACAAACGGAGACGCCAAGACAGCCGCATAGAGGATTGGCACATTTTCGAGGACGCTGTGTCAATGACGAAGTATCTTCCTCTGTATTATATGCGTGGAATCTATCATTCTGTGCGGAAGTTCGATACCATCTATCCTGAATGTGATTGCGCAGGGTATTTGGGCAACGATGCAGCGGTGTACAGTACCAAGACGGGATTGTTCGATGAGATGCAGAATGCGCGTAGTAGGAAACCGAAAGCATGGAAGAGTAGTATGAGCGTGCCATGAACCTTGTGCTGTAAGCTTAGAGAACGAACGATGCAATGCGATGCGAGTGCGTGGCACGAACGAGAATCTGAACCCGATCCCTTGGAACCTCACTCCCACATGTTGACC
This sequence comes from Fomes fomentarius, assembly GCA_022606135.1. Taxonomy (NCBI): domain Eukaryota; kingdom Fungi; phylum Basidiomycota; class Agaricomycetes; order Polyporales; family Polyporaceae; genus Fomes; species Fomes fomentarius. The sequence goes on from JABYQN010000001.1 coordinate 2,657,146, forward strand.
ATCTCCGATTCGTGCGTCATGACCGCGGCGTCCTTGCGCACCGGGTTCACGCGCGGGTTGACGAACTTAGAAGACAAGAGATCGCGATCAGTCACGCTGCACGTGGAAGGAAGGGATCATGCATGCCGCAGCACACGTTACCTTTTCGTCATATTCATGGAAGACCTCTGCTGCGATGATGGAGCGGTCCTTCAGCAGCGCCTCGTACGAGCGACAGAGTGCACGGGTCTGCAATAGCACAAGCACAGGAGGGATCGGTTGGGCTGAGAGTGAATTGCATGTAGCATGTGAGAGCGACACGTACCTGCACGCCGAGGATGAACATGACGAAGAACGCGAGCATCCAGTTTGCGCTCGTCGTTGCCGTCCACAAGAGCGCGTGCACGGGCGAGTAGAGCGCGAACAAGGACATCTCGAGCTCGCCCGGGGTCCATACCTCGAGCTGCTGCACACGCTCGTCCTCCTCCCATGGCTGCGGCGCACGGATCTTGGGAGGGCTGAGGTTCAGCAGGAAGCGGAAGCTCAGCACGGTGCCGCGCCAGAGGGTGGACAGCAGCGAGCCGAGGAGCCCTGTGAGAAGTGCAAGGATGGAGCGGCGGGGGACGAGTTCGTCTGAGGATGCGCGATGCGGCGTGCGTGGACGTTTGACGAAGGAGGCGTGTGGGGAGGAGACGGGGTCGGAGGCGAGGTTGAGATAGTACGTCTTGGTGCGAGTGAAGAGGTAGAGCGTGTTGAGGACAGAGGCGGAGATGAGGACGAATGTCATGGGCACGCTCTGTGTGTTTCGAGGTACACAGTAAATGAGGCAGAGTTACATGAAGACGGAGTGATGCGCTGACGTACCCAGTCAAACCATGCTTCGCCCTGGTCTTCTCGATACATGTCCTCCCATCCGAGGTCGGAGTCAGGCACTCGGCGGATTTGCGAGATGCGTACGCATAGGTGCAGGAAGTGTAATGTACCACCAATGACTCGTGCTGAATTTTGCGGCGAGGGGAGCGGTACATTGTGCGGAAATTGTGATATCTCAAAGGATATTTGAGAGGGAATGTCGGTAATCCTAGGTCGATGGTTAGTTGAAGTCTTACGGAGATGCTCCCCAGCAACCTGGGCAGCAAAGCCAATGCCTCATGGCACAGAGGTACATTCTCGAGTAATCATCAATGGCTGAGTATAGCAGCCGAGCATGTTGGAACACTACGTTTGCTTTGGTGGCGGTTCGTCGTGGCGGAGCATACTTCACAGCGACACAGATAGGTGGTAATACGCGAATACTCAGGCCGACACATAGTTTTGTCAAGCCAGGCGCCGATGTCCGTGGTTTTACACGAGCTTGCCCAGATTGCTAGGTTCGCACTTAAGTCTTGAGTAATGTCGTGACGACTTACCGTTCGTATAGAGACTTCTTGCGCACCACACGCTTGCTGGGAGTCTTTCCCGGTGTTCCCATATCACTCGACCTGTTCTTCCGTTTCACGTTTGGCGTAGCATATGGCGGAGGACGTCTCGATCTTGCCGCCTCCCAATCGAATGGCTGCGATGCCGAGAGAGAAGGAGAGGTAACAGGAGAGATTGGGTACACCAGCCGCGTCTTGGGCGTGCTTGGGCGAACAGGCGTGGAGGGCGACGCCGCTGTGGATGCGCTGAACGCCCCACCTACTCTGGGGGATGCAGACGCGGCCGCGTTAGTTTGTGCGAGGCGGCGAAGTGAGGACATGGTACTAGGCAGGCAGAGACTGTCGGGGACAAGGACGACGGAGGACGGAGACAAAAACGCGCCGGTGGCACGGAACGCGCGTGCGTGATGGGCGAGAACGCGCTGTGACGTGACGTGTCCACCACATCAGCCACCCTCGTTTCGTCTCCGCGTCGGAGTGATCCAGCCGAGCGCGTTCATTGGTCCAAGCAGGCGGAGCATGTGTTCTCCTCATGAAAACGAAAATTCCATTGGGGATAATAAAGGAATGGTGTGACAATTTACCAGCAGGTGGGAAAATAGAGACACGTGTCGGGGTGATGTTGTGACATGTTTGCCTTTGGGTTGCCCAATAAGGGAAAACGAACCAAGGTTGAAATAGTCAACTCGCTGGGGTCTCGCTCTTTGCTCTCCGCCTCTTCCTTCCTCTGCCTTTTGTTCTCCCTCTTAAAGCTCTAACGACCATCCCTCCTCCTCCAACCCACCGACTAACGCGCTACCCCGCTACCCCCGCCCCGTTTCCACCATAGCGTCCACATTCAGAGCCCGTACCTCCACATCCTTGTCGCCCTCGAACTCCGTCAGCGTCAGGATGGCCCAGCCCTCTTCGTCTCATCGCGAACGGGAAAGGAGCGAACGTTCTTCCTCCCGGCATCATCATCACCGCACAATATCGAGCACTACTCTTCTTCTCGTGCTCTCTCTCGTCCTCGCTGTTCTCGCTGTCATGCTATCACTCCCCTCACACCAGACTACCAACCCTGCTGCTGCTGCTGCTTCTGCGAGCGGGGAGGCAGCCAAGAACGAGGGCTTCTGGGGTATCATCACTCCGAAGCGTACACAGGCTCTTCTTGCTCGTGAGAGCAACATTGCTGTCCGTGAGGCCGAGGTTGCACGTCGTGAAGCTGAGCTTCTCGCTGGCGCCCCTGGGGGCGTCGTTGCGCCTCCTCCCGTTTGCGCGCCTTGCCCTACCATCGTCGACAGGTACACCGAGCCTCCTCCCATACAGACCGTCATCAAGGAGGTCGTCAAAGAGGAGTCGCTCACTCCTCCCGGCTGGTGGGATCAGGCCCGAATCCGCGCTGAAGATATCCTCGACCGCGAGCTCAAAATCGCCGAGCGCGAACGCGAGATCAGCCGTCGCGAAGAGGCGATCAACCACCGTGAGCATGACGTGTCGAGGCGCGAGAACTGGGTCATGGAACAGCTCATGTAAGTGCTTGCGCGACAGTGTTTTGCCATATCACTCACGTCACTCTACAGGGTCCTCAATGAGGCTGAAGCTGAGACAGTTGAAGAAGAATATATCTACAATGAGCCGCCACCACCTCCTAACCCCCGTTCACCGGTACGGAAACCCAAGGTACCCCCGCCTCCACCCCAGCAGCGCCGCTCCGAGCTCTGAGACGAAGGGGGAACTCCTTTGCCGACGTTTCATCTTTCATTGCTTCCGTGTACAGTTCGTATCACTCGCTGCGCCCCTCCCCTCCTTCGTCCCGGGCTTGGGGGACCACGGTGTTTGTCGTCTTGTTCCCCCGCGTCCCAATGTACGCGCTGATAGCCAGTTTGCACTCTATGGCTCGATCGATCGGTGCGCTCGATGCGTGTTCGATTCGCGCCCACGTGATGTACCTACACGCGTCGTCACTGTGTGTGTCACGGATTGACTTAAGTGACTAGTTGATGCTTGAGTGCAGACTGATTATCCGTTTACATCGCTTTTGTGTTGTTGAGCAGCTCACTGACCTATCTTTCGCTCCTCACAGTTTCCACCCCTTAACCCCCCTGCAATAGTCTTGACGGAGACCGCTATCGAGATTGCGACCGAGACCAGGACAGTCACACACACGCAGCACCACACGGTTCAGACGCCGGCTCCTATCCAGCAGCCGTCCAATACTCGTCGTGTGGCCTCGCCCACACCGAACATCATGACTTCGTCTTCTACCACCCAGATTCCGCGGACCACCTCCGTGGAGGTTGTCGTAGAGGAGGAAGTTCTTGAGCCGGAAGAGGTCGAGACGACGGTGACTGTTATGCGCAACCCCCGCAGGCGTCACCCGAAGCCGTGGTTCGGCGGCTGGTGAAGTGTCCGACGCTGGATTATTGACGAGTGTGTGACGAACGATCACGTCCCGAATGTCTTGACTGTACGAGGTCCTCTCTCTTTTATTGCTTTCATTTCTATTTCCCTTCCTTGACGGCTGGCACTTTTATTCGTTACGATCGGTACTGTATTTTTGCTCCCCAACCACCCAAGCCCCCTTGCTATCTCATCGTCTCATCTCGGACCCGCTGCGACACCTCCTCCCCCAATGACCCCGTACGCACACATGCTGCGCTTCTCATCTAGCTAGTGCTTAGCTATCACTGGTACTCACCTGCTTACGATTTACTACTTGGATACAGGTCCAACTAGCACGGCATGTTTACGGTCTTTCTATTCCCTTGTGTACTGGTGACGACGGTGACGAGTGCTGGGATACATGTAGAATATTAGGACTAGGATAGCTACTGTCGCGATATTTGCAGAAATCTTAGACTCAGACTCGTAACTTGTTCTATCAGTGTGAGTGTGACCAAGGGAAGATCTTTATGTACGGTAAGGATCGCTCTGTTTGCTGCAGGTGGAGTGATTTACTTGAGTCGCGATGAGCTGTCGCTTGTAGACATGGTGAAGGGAGTACTTGGAAGATCAGAGTTGCCGCTGGAGATCGAGATCTGGTGTGGCTTCTGACACTACTGTGTGGCTCTTGGTTGGGCTCTCGTGTTTTCCCTCAACCACGTGTGCTCGCTCTGATACCGTCTGGTCTCTGTATTCCTGTCCCTCTACTTATCGGGACGGGCGCGCGCGTTTCTCGTCATCCGCCGGGGTGAGTGCCATCAGTTGACAATTGGTAGATGCTGAACCATGACTGCTGTCTTCCTCCGTAGCATATCTCCTTGACCGCGCCGCGACCCCCGTCTTCCCTGCTGCAGCACTTCTTCCACACTTGTCCGCCCGTCCTAGACCCCGCTTCCTCAGCACGACCCTAGCAGTCCACTTACCTACTTATGCCTAACGTCCGTTGCAGGGTGAGTGATTCCGTCCCCCTTCCCCCGCAAGAAATGTCTCCCAAACGCCATGACCGTTGCCAGTACTACGATCCGGAGACGGGTGCCCCTCAAAGCGGCGGCTGTCGCAGGGGCGATGCCTGCGACTTCGTCCATCCGAGCCATCCCCAATGGTCCTACGCTCGATTCCCAAAGGTAGGCTCCCGCCCGGACTTCGACCGCGGTCGTCAGAAGGAGAGCGTCCGCGACCGCGAACACGAACGCGAGAGACCGCCGTCTAATGCCGGATGGGCAGGGCGCAGCATCAGCAGGGATGAAGGCAGCAGGAGAGCAGGGCCGTCGAGGTCGGGCGCGATCAGCCCTCCCACCAAGCCCCGTCGGCAGCGCGAAGCCGCAAGCAAATCTGGCTGGGGCTCAGCACCGATCACTGGGTCCGATTGGCCTACCGCGGACGATGGCACCGGCGCAAACACCAACGCGAACAAGGATGGGAGTGGTTTTCCGACGAATTCATGGGTGGGTACATCGACGGGTGGTGGGTGGAGTACGCCGCCAGATGCTGGGTGGGGTGGGCCGACGGATACTGGATGGGGTGCACCTACAGGTGAAGGATGGGGTGAGCCTACAGGTGGAGGATGGGGTGAGCCCTCAGCTACCTCTGCTGGTCAAAGTTCTTCTGCACCTGCTACATCCGCTGCCCCTCTCGCCGCGTCGTCTGCGCAAATGTCGCCCGACCGTGAGCGCGCTTCTAATTACATCTGGGGCGATCCAAAGGGCAAAGGCAAGGAAAGCGAGGCCACGCGCACGCCGCATGTTGGTCTTAACACTCCCCAATACAGTAACGCCACTCCGCGCACCCCTCGATCTCCGAATCGGAGCCCAACCCGCAATCCTCGGAGGAAGGCTTCTGCATCGGCGTTTGATGTGGCCACAGCGGCTGCAGCAGCATCCCCAACAGACTACGTCGCGATGGCGAACGAGGTGCGCAGAGAGGACGAGGGCGTGGGCATGCGGCTAAGTAGGACGGGAGTCTTTGTCCCAGTCGTGGCCGCTGTTGCGACAAACGCGCCAAACGCGCCCTCATCGAGGAGAAATCCGTTTGCGTTCCCCGCGTACACCCCAGCGGAGAGAATGGAGGTTTCGCGAACCAGAGAAGAGGAGGGTGTTGTGGTCGACGTTGACATGGATGAAGCGGAAGGCGACGCGCCAGAATTGTCAGCATCGGAGAAAGATATTCCCTTAGATCTACTACACAAGTGGAAGGACTACCTGCAGTGGGTTCATTCATACGAGCCTCCCTGCATGAGACGCTGACCGCCTTTTCTTTGTAGTACTTTGTCAAGAGCTATCTCGTACAGTCTCGAGTGCAGAGCTCTCGAGGACGCACGGCAAAGGCAGAAGAACCTCCATGCCGCGTATTCGAGCGCGTCCCTCGTCGCGGTCCACGACAAACTCCAGCACATTGAGGCGGACACCGAGACGAAGCTCGCCACCGCTAAAAGACGCCGGGACGGACACATCAAGCGCCTTGCGCGCTTTCCGCTCGAGGGACTCCCTGCGCCGTCCGGCGACGACCCGCGGTTGGCGAATGTGCAGGAGATCGACCAGTACGTGGAGCAGACCAAGGTGTGGATGGATGAGCTGCGGACGAAGATTGACCAGATCCGCGAGAACGTCCGCACGGCGCAGGAGGCGCGGCAGCGCGTCGAGGACGAGAACAGGCGCATAGAGGCGGAGCGCAAGCGGGCGGAGGAGGAGGCCGAGGCCCTCGCGGCGAAGCAGGCCCTTGCGGCCAAGTGGACGCCCATCAGCTCGCTGTGCAAAAGGATGGAGGATATGGACTTGAAGATGGGCGATCTGGACGAGCGCATGACGGACCTCGAGCTGGAGATCGATAGGGTGCGCGAGGAGGCAGCTTCTGCGCAGGAGGCAGTCACGCAGCGGCTCGTCGAGCTAGGCTATCTCAAGCCTGACCGTGCTGCGTACGCCGCGCTCGCTCGCAGCTCAGTCGAGGAAGGGGAGGTGCAGTTCGAGCCGCCCGCGCCCCCAAAGTCGAACGAGGAGCTCACGGAGGAGTGTGAGTTGCTCGTTCAGAAGATGGACGAATACAACGAGCTGGTGGTGCGCGGACTGGAGCAGGTGAACGAGTGGCGCCAGCGCAATATCACGAAGGAGCGCAGCTACCACGAGCTTGCAGCGGACAATGCGAAACTGCAGATCACCATGGCCGAGGTGTGTATATCGCCATCTGTGTTGCGGCCACGGTACTCACGAAGGATCCCGTTTAGCTCTTGGAAACGCGCAAGCAACAGACGGACCTCGCCGAGCAGCAAGAGCAAGAGGTTGCCGAGATCCGTGCCCTGTTGGAGCGTTACGAGGCCGAGCGACCTCCGCCTCCGCCGGCACCACCGACGTCCGACGAGATCGCCGCGCAACTCTTGTCCATCGTGCTCCCAAAGCTGCGCGGGGTCGTCCAAGAGAGCGTCGGGAAGCTCAAGTGGGGCGTGGACGAGTGCACGCGCAAGCAGCAGGAGGTCGTGTGCGAGAAGATCTATCACACGATACACCCCGCGCTGCGGATCGTGCAGACGGTCCAGCAGTTCATGGATCGCCAGCCCGAGGTGCAGATGCCTCCGCCGCCGCCACCGCAGATGATGATGTTGACACCAATGCCCCCGCCACATACGCACGTGCAGAGCGTCCAGCATTGACGGACTACCGACGAGTCGAGGCTTGGCCCGTTGCTCCCCTCCCCGTTCAGACTGTGTACGATTCCATTGGCCGCTTTTTATGCATGTAAATATGTTTCCGTTCCCATGTTCGATTTGTATCCCTTGTTGTGCTACATTACACCTCACCTTAGACGGACTACTCCATGGATGTATTTCTCATCATGTAAGCCGATGTGTATAGGATATGTATGAGTACCAGTGACAAAGGAGAAGGTGATAAGTTATTCATGAAGAGAATCGCAACATGCGCACTGCGAAGCCTGTGGAGATCAAGCCTTGGCCCAGACCTTGCGCTGGTAGTCTAAGATGATCGGAACAAAGTCCCACAAGCCAAACTCAGGCCAGTATGTAGACGAGAACTGCAGCTGCGTGTTATCGGAGCACTACGAAGGCAAGGATGCAGTCGTCAACAGCGGGACTGCAGCAATGATGCAAGGTGACGTACCTGCCACAAAAGATAGTCGCTGAGGCGTTTCACGCCGCTCGTACGTATGAGGATGTCGAGGGGCGGGCTGCCTGCTACGGATGTCATGAGGTGGGCCTCGATGTCCTCTGCCGTGATTCTTCTGTGAAGGGGCACGTGGCCAAGTCGGAGATTTAGACAGGGAGACATGGAGACGAGGAATGCCTACGTGTCGTCAGCGTCCTCCTGGAGACGTTCGTGGATAGTGGACTGCACGGCCATCGTCATTTCGTCCCGAGATGTGTACGGCATGCAGAGGTTGAAGATAGCCCTACACGCGAGATTAGCAGGAGGAAGGGTGGATAAGGATGGCGCGCGTACCGATCGTGGTCCTTGGTCATGTTCTCCGCTTTCTCTGCGGCGAGCCTGACACGTTCCGGTAGCATGTCCCTGCGGCCAACGACGACGAGCTTGATGCCATACTTATCAAGGATGTCTCTATTGGCGCATAAATCAGTGTTGGGACAAGGCTCTCAAGAGTTACACACCCTTGTTGGCAAAGCTCGTGCAGCTTGCTCTCCGCAAGGTCCATAAGAGCGTCCACCTCCTCAGGTGACCGCTTGAAGTTCTCGATAGAGAACGTGTACGCGCTGACACAGCGCACGTTCAGCTTGATACATACTTCAAGCATCTACAGAACGCAGGTCCGCACAATGTTTCAGAGGGAGTGCGCGAGGTGACAGTGACCGAGTAGACGCACCTTTCGCAGCGTATAGAAACCGTCCGTGTGGCCCTGCTTTATCTGCATGTTCTTGCTACGGGCATACCTCCTGTTGCCGTCGAGGATGAATGCGACATGCTGGGGTATCGGGCCTGCTGCAAGGACGGCGATGAGGGCATCTTGGGCCTTGGCGTGGGCCGTGTTCGTGAGCCAGGCGAGGGAGTGCGAGATGAGCTGGAGTACCATAGTGTGGGAATCCGACGCGTCGCGAGTCGCGCTTTGGATTAGAGACGCGCTTTGGCTCCTCTCCCCCACATTGATATTCTTCCCCGCGATACCCTCCACCTCGCATTTGCTTACCATGCCACCCAGGAAGAGGAAGGCTACGGACGGCCTGTGCGTGACTCTTCTCCCTACCGTGTATGCCGCACTCAGCTATAATCGCGGTCCGCAGATATGGCCTTCCAGGGGCAGGTCCCTCGAACCCAATTCATCTTGACTCGCCTCCCAAGCCGAAGCGACAGCGCAAGGCAAAGGACCTAGACGCTCCCGCTCCCGAGAAGCGCGGTGCCGTGTTCAAGAAAAAGTGCCCACAGAATATCCTTGACCGCGTCGAGCGTGTCATGTCTCAGCGGTGGGTATGACGCATTCATTCCGCGTCGCATCAGCGCTGATTATGGCTCAGTTTCTTCATGATTGAACGGAGAAGAGACGGAGACGCACTTCGCGAAGAGTTCAGCGTCCTGGGTTCCACCGGTAATGTGAGTGGATGCAGGGCCACTTGCCACAGTGTGGCGACGAGTGCTAGTAGCTCATTATGGTTCGCAGGTGTATACGGTCGTTATTGACAAGAAGCCCTCGTGCAATTGTAAGCGGTAACTCCATGGACGTGTACACTTGCTCACGATAAGCAGGTCCTGATGCTTTGAAGGGGAACCATTGCAAGCACATTGTGAGTATCGGTTCGTTTGGTGTAGAAGCTCGTTCACTGACTATCGTCCTAGCTATTCATCTTCTTGAAGGGTACGTTGCTGAGTACCACTCTAGTACGCCTCTGAATTTGAGTCTCTTGGGGACTAGTCCTGCAAGTTACTCAGGCGTCAGGTCATTGGTACCAAAGGTCTGTTGTTTCGATACTCAAAAGAATTTCTGCCTTGCTCACAATGTGCAAGGGCACTTCTCACCTCGGAGCTGCAGGATGTCTTCGCGCACGCACCCCGTGCTCCTGCTGCAGTTGCTCACGAGCGTATCCTGAACGCCTATGCCCAAGCAACCGGCAAAAAGGTCGCTAGCTCGCAGGGCGGCTCCAAGAAGCGGCTCCCTACAGAGGAAGACGATTGTCCAATCTGTTACGAGAATTTGCAAAAGGAGATTGAGAAGACGTTGGCATTCTGCGAGGAATGCGGGAACGGACTGCACAAGCAGTGTTTCCAACAATGTGATTTCAAGATGGCATCCCTCATTTGAATTTGGCTGATTGTATTGCTGCAGGGGCCAACACTGCTCGATCTACAGGTAAAGACGTTACGTGCGTCTTCTGCCGCGCCAAGTGGATCGTCCCTGGAGTGAGCAATGCTGGAGGATCTCGCTCTGCTGAAGGCTACTTGAATCTCGCCTCTGTTGCTGGCGTCGATGCTGTACGGGATACTAGTTCATGTAGGTTGGGCAAATTCTCGTGCAGGGTGTGAGCGCTGACATGATCTTGCAGACTACCATGGACCAAGCAGGGGCCAACGCTACTATGGCTACAGCAACTACGATTATCACTGATATGTTCCTATGCGGCGTCCTTGTATATTTGAATAGGGACTACTACTAGTATCCTCGTAATGCCTTACTGTACAATCGGTTCCTTGCCCTACGTTCCACTTTAACAGCATTAAGTACAGTACCTATTTCGAGTAGTCGCTCGAGAACTCCAGCATAGTATAATCATATGCATCCTGTTAGTCCAACGTAGCTGCTGAAACGTTGACCGCGCAGGCCGGTGAGAGCAGACCCCTATTGTCGACTCGTGTGCATGACTAGTCACCTCCGGGTATTGACCAGCTGACACCGGTCCCATGGAAATGAATATAGGAGCCGGTGACCCCACATTATACCCCGCACCCCATCTCATATCCCCTTCTATTCTGCTGCGATGTCCTCTGCCTCAGCGAACGGTCAGCACAAGCCCGCGGAGGAGCAGGTTACAGTAGCCGTGGGCACCGTTCCGACGCAACCCAAGTTCACGTCGAAGGAGCAGGAGCGCGAGTATCTGAAGTTTCGCCTCGCGCAGGCTTTCAGGCTCTTCGGTCAGATGCTCCGTCTATACTCGACTTTTCAGATAGTTTACTCCCATCTTGTCCCTGCTCGACACAGGCAAGCTCGGCTACGATGAGGGCGTAGCAGGCCATATCACTGTCCGGGTAAGCGATGAAGCCATTGCCGGAAACTCGTACCGAACGCTCATCATCGCAATTACAAACACTCAGGACCCCATTCGTCCCGACTGTTTCTGGGTCAACCCTTTCGTATGTGATTCGACTTTCTGACAGTGTATAGTACAGTCGGACGCTCACCTTTTTGGATGCGTTGCAGGGGAAGCACTTCTCGTTGATCCAGCCGCGCGACCTCATCCTTGTCGACCATCATGGCAATGTGCAGCCCGAAGAGTCGGGACCAAACAGGCTGCTCAACAAGGCCGCCTTCATGATCCACTCTGCTATCCATGCCGCTCGTCCGGATGCCCATTGCGCTGCCCATTCGCACAGCGTGTACGGCCGCGCGTTCTCGACGTTGGGCAAGGAGATAGACATGATCACCCAGGACAGCTGCGCTTTCTATCAGGTCTGCAGCCGAGTTCGCATAATGACGGTACCAGAAATCATCTTGACCTTTGTCCGTAGGATCATGGCGTTTACAGGCAGTATGGCGGCGTCGTGCTGGACGAGGACGAGGGTGCGCACATCGTGAAGGCACTTGGCAATAAGAAGGTTTGTCCCCACGCATTCAGTAATCAGTCGTCTTACACTCTCGATTGACCTCATTGGTTCATAGGCGGTGATCCTCCAGGTGTGTCATGCAAGCTATAATTGAACACTCCATACTAACGGGCCTGTAGAACCATGGTCTCCTCGTCGCCACCAACTCCATCGAGGCCACGCTTCACTTCTTTATCGCACTGGAGAAGTCTTGCCAGGTCCAGCTCCTGGCCGATGCTGCCGCAGCTGGGACGGGTGGAAAGACTATCAAGATCGCACACGAAGAGGCTGCATTCACACATGGCGTGGTCGGTACCATGGTTGCCGGGTGGTTCAGTGGCCAGCCTCACTTCCAGCTCTTGGAGGCCCAGGAAGGTGTCTCCTTTGACTTTGGGACCAAGCAGTGAGGGATCCGATGATCTCTGTTTGTGTAGGATATGTATCACAATCAGAAGTTTTTCATGTCTTTGTGTGAGTGAATCCTCTTCCGAAATTTGGGCACGACTCCTAATCTTTCTGCTTCAAAGACGGGGCGAAATCGCGAATCTATCTGTAGGATTATGTATGTGCTTGATCTCTGCAACCATGTGTTTGGTAGCGCTCTTCGTGTAAGGAGAATAGTCTTGTATGCAAATCCAATCTATTGGCTCTCTCCGTCGGCTCTGCATCGACTTGCGCTATGGTTGACAGCGGGCCTCCATCCTCGATTCTCTTCTCTTCGTCCACAACGCACATCCCAGTAGAGAACATTGGAGATAGCAGAATCAAGTTGCCGCGCCCTTCCGAAGGGCCTCGCTCCATCTGTCCGATGACAGTGTGAGATAAAGGGGGCGAAGGTACGTACACCTCCACTCACGTGTCGCAATCTGCGCCGCTCACCGACTCTTTCAGCATGCGCTCCGACATCTACGGTCCGCTTCAATTCATGTTTTTGCAATGACGATCAACCTCAAAGCGTTCCCGGAATTGCTGACACCAATCGCTCGCCGAGTTCACGAACGTGCGCACGTTTATGCGTTCCCAACGTTCAGCACGAAAGCTTCCGTCGAACCACCACCTGACGACCTCTACGGAGCATCCCTCAACGTCCTATCTTCTACGTCTCCCACGTTTTACATGTCGAGGCTATTTAACCTGCTCTCTGACGGGCGTCCTGCGAGGCGTCGTCTTGCGGCGTCATAGGTATCATGCTATCCCTGCTGCTTGCGAGCGTTGCACTCAGCGCCGTCACCGATGCCACTCACTTGTTCGACCGCAATCTGGTGTATCATTCTCCCTTCGTGAACGCGCCGCACGTGAGTGTCTTCTTCCCGATCGTCGTGTGTAATCCATTCACTCTGCTTGGCTGCAGCTGTCACACGACACAAATTCCTTGAAAGCGCGCCATGTCGACTTCGTGAAGAGGCAGCAGCAACTCGACGACACCCAGAGTTCGGATGGTTTTACTGACGAGCATTATCCGACCTTCTATGGCGGAGATTTCAGCAACGTGAGTGCACCTTTACTATAGCATTCCTGCCGCCCACACGCATAAGACAGAGTCCGTGGATCTACAAAGGAGGCATCAACTTCACCCACTCAGGTCTGTGATCATCGTCGAATGGTCCTCTCTACAACCCAACTGAAGTACTGGGTGTATTACAGTTGCTAGCGTACGCGAAATCAGAGCAGCCATGGTCTCCTTTCACTGATTCAATCACAGGGAGATCCTTGGGACAATTCCGTGCTATTGTGGACCCGCGCCGTGCCGATTGGATCCAGTCTTCCCGACCAAAGCATCCCGGTTTGCGTTACTTTCAAGATCTTCGACAACGCAAAGTTGTTCGGACGTCCCCTCGACTCCGGCGCGGCTTTCACCAGCTATGATGTCGACTTTACACTCAAAGTCGAGGCGAAGAACTTGAAGCCGGACTCCCACTATTGGTTCCAGTTCGCCGACTGTACCAATCCGAAGACTGTCAGCCCTGTTGGTACGACGAGAACTATCTCCAGCCCGAACAGTGAGGGTCAAAGCGCTCCTGCTATGGTAGACACTGTTAACGCAGGCTGTAGCTCCTGCCCACTTCGTCAACGGAGGTAGGCCGCTTACCCTTGCAGTGTTCAGCTGCTCGCGTTACCAAGACGGTGGGAACTTTTCTATATTTAAGTCTCGGCTTCGGTGGTAGCTCAACTAGCACCGCGCAGGTTACTTCAATGCCTACGGTGTTGCAGCACACAACACTTCTGCAGACATCTTCGTGCATCTCGGTGACTACGTATGCTTTCATCTGTGACTCGATGCGAACATCGCTGAAGTATATAATCGTCACTAGATCTACGAGTCGCTCGGCAACGGGTGAGCAGAGACTTTACGTACTTGAGTTGATAGGTGTTCACCTTGCGCAGTGCAAAAATCGGACGTAAGACTCTGGGAAGGGAGCTTGCAACCATCGCGGATTATCGTGAACGTCTAGGCCAGTACAGAACCGATGTCAGCTTGATCGCTGCACATCAAAAGGCTCCATGGATCACTGTTTGGTATGTTCCTCCATAGCGTCCTGTGAAGGACAGTTCACTGACAAAGATCGCACAGGGTCAGTCAAGCAGGGATTACGATGCATCGTTTCTCTTGGCTGATATATATTTCACAGGACGACCATGAAGTCGCAGATCAGGCCTGGAAGGCAGGTACCGCCGACAGCAACGACACCGCCGTAGGTTGCAAGTTCTCCCCTTCTGGCGCATGCTTCACCGATAGGAAACTGGCGGCCGTAAGGGCATACCATGAATGGATGCCCATCCGCCAAGTGGACCCGGACGACAAGCTCCGTGTCTGGCGCAACTTTCAGATTGGCAAGCTGGTGGTGCGTACTAGATTAGGGTGGTCCGTACGTCGTGTCTGACGTTCCAAACGCGCAGGACCTCACTATGCTCGATACGCGTGCGTGAACAGAGAACCCACTCAATAACGATGTAGCTTACTCCCAGGCCGGTAGGTCAATATGATCGAGACATCACCGATGTACGTGACAGCTCTCCTTGTGTGTATGTCCGCAGTTCATATTCAATGTGCTTAGCTATACTACAACACCGGTGAGTTCGGTAACCATTATGGATGCGGTTATCGCTCAGCGTAGCACGCTTCTGTCTCTCCAGAATGTGAGTTCATAGAGTCTTTGTAGTGCCTGCATGCCCTTATACCCACTCGCTCGCAGTCATTGACTCGATCGCTGATGTTGAGAATCGCTCTCTGATGGGCCCCGCCCAAGAAGCTTGTGCGTCATCGGCAGCTCAGTATCTCGTCGACCACTACTGAGTCTTACCAGGGTTCCGCGACACCCTATCCGCATCGAAGGCACGGGGTGCGGTCTGGAGGGTTGTCGGGTATGTCAACTCGTTGTTACTCTCCCCTCTCCCCCACTTACCGCGTTAACACTCGCACTTGCAGCCAGCAAATAGTGTTCACACAACTGTTCGAGTTTGGGGCATGTGAGTTCACACTACCTCTGGACAGCTCTGTTTGTATCGTTAACGTCTTCGCCATGTCGCAGTCGACGTTGTACGTATCCCATAATTCCGTCTCCGTCACAGTACCCAATTGCGCCGTAGGACGCATGGGATGGTTACCGCGCGAATCGCAACCGCATCCTCGACCATCTGTACAGCAACAAGATCAGCAACACGCTGATACTCTCTGGCGACTCGCACGCCAACTGGGTTAGCGACCTGGCTCGTAAGTTTGACATGTCCATAGTACTCGTTCACGTATCGCCGCTGACCCGTATCCACTACGAAGACCCGAACGACACGACTACGTACGTCCATCCGTTCTCGTCCCTTTGTGTTCAGCGCTCGACCGCCCTCGTAGGTACGATCCGGTGACCGGTAACGGTGCGATAGGAGTAGAGTTCGCCGGAACGGCGGTGACGTCCACCTCGCCCTTTGGCGCAGGCGTCGGCCCCCAGGACGCAGACAGGCAGTCGCAAACCATCGTCGGCGGGAATGCGGACTTGCAATGGAGTGAGGGCTCGTACCGCGGCTTCTTCACGCTCACGCTCGACCCGCACCAGGCGGTCGCGACGTACTATGCCATGCGGAACATCAGTGAGGCGACTTTCGGTCTGCACGCATGTAGGCGTTCACTGACAGTGAATGCTCTCAATTCTTTAGGCAGCGCGAACCTCGATAGTTTTGCGAGTGCGACGTTCGTCGTGAAGGCTGGCGCGAACAAGCTGTCTCGTCCCGTCGCTGGAGGCTCTGTCCGTGCAGGCGTGCTGAAGGCTCAGGCAACGAAGACTAGTCCGTAACCCATCGAATTGAAGCAGAAGTCCATGTGACATGCTCGTTTCATGGAACCATCGTACCTGCAGAATTGTATCGTCGGTCAGTTGATGCATTACATATCGGTTCGCATGTTCTACAGGTGGCCAAGTACTAGCCACATCTGCTGAAGTTCCAAGCATGTTCGCAATCTTCTGAAATCTGAATGCCCAAGCAAATTGGGCATGTGTCAGACTTGAAAGTACCTTTGCCGGAACTCATCTTGAGAATCTAAAACTCCTCAGGCGCGACAAGATGTTGAGATACAAAAAAGAAAGCGTGCAGAGATTCTAAAAGATGCGACTAATGTACATGCCGATTACTTTTGCTTCGTAGTCCGCAAAACATGTCGTGATCGTGATGACAGCCTACAACTCGAACATCCAAAAGCGCGAGGCCGCTTAGTCGACCTCCTCGACTGAAGGTCCGTCCTCGCCACCTGCGGGCGCACCACCGGGGAAGCCGCCAGGAGCGCCGCCGGCACCGGGGAAACCACCAGGCGCACCACCCGCAGACGCGTAGAGCTTCTGCATGATCGGATTCGCGACCGACTCGAGCTCCTTCTGGTGCTCCTCGTACTCCTCCTTCGACGCCTCCTGTGACGAGTCGAGCCATGAGATCGCAGAGTTGACCGCGTCCTCGAGCTTCTTCTTGTCGGCGGGTTCGAACTTGTCGGCGAGCTTCTCATCGCTCAACGAGTTGCGAAGGTTGTACGCGTACGACTCGAGGCCGTTCTTCGCGGTGATGCGGGAAGCGGCAGCCTCATCCTCGGCCTTGTACTTCTCCGCCTCCTGCACCATCCGCTCGATCTCCTCCTTCGACAGACGACCTTTGTCGTTCGTGATGGTGATACGGTTGGACTTGCCTGTCGTCTTGTCGGCGGCGGAGACGTTGAGGATACCGTTGGCGTCCATGTCGAAGGTGACCTCAATTTGCGGGATACCCCGAGGTGCGGGCGGGATACCCGAGAGCTCGAACTTGCCGAGCAGGTTGTTGTCCTTCGTCCGTGCACGCTCACCCTCGAAGACCTGGATGAGCACACCTGGCTGGTTGTCGGAGTAGGTCGAGAAGATCTCGGCCTTCTTCGTCGGGACAGTCGTGTTACGCTTGATGAGGGGCGTCATGACGCCACCAGCAGTCTCGATACCGAGCGAGAGAGGAGCGACATCGAGCAGGAGCAAGTCCTGGGTCTTCTCCGACGTGTCACCGGTGAGGATGGCAGCCTGGACGGCGGCACCGTATGCGACCGCCTCGTCGGGGTTGATCGACTTGTTAGGCTCCTTGCCGTTGAAGAAGTCGGAGACGAGCTTGACAATACGGGGGATACGGGTTGAGCCACCAACGAGGACGATCTCGTGGACCTGGGACTTGTCGATCTTCGAATCGCGGAGGACTTTCTCAACAGGCTCAAGCGTGCTACGGAAGAGGTCTTGACAGAGCTCCTCGAAACGCGCACGAGTCAGGGAGGTGTAGAAGTCAATACCCTCGAAGAGAGAGTCGATCTCGATAGTGGTTTGAGCCGCGGACGAGAGCGTACGCTTGGCACGCTCGCAAGCCGTACGGAGACGACGGAGGGCACGAGGGTTGCCCGAGAGGTCTATACAGGAAAGAATCAGCATCATGTCATATTCACATAACCACTTGATGATCACTTACCCTTCTTGTGCTTCCTCTTGAACTCCTGGGTGAAGTGGGTGACGAGTCGGTTGTCGAAGTCCTCACCACCCAAGTGGGTATCACCGGCAGTAGCCTTGACCTCGAAGATACCCTCTTCGATGGTCAAGAGGGAGACATCGAAGGTTCCTCCACCGAGATCGAAGATGAGGACGTTGCGCTCACCGGTGGTCTTCTTGTCAAGACCGTACGCGATGGCAGCCGCGGTGGGCTCGTTGATGATACGGAGGACGTTGAGACCAGAAATGGTACCCGCGTCCTTGGTGGCCTGACGTTGTGAGTCGTTGAAGTAGGCAGGGACCGTGATGACAGCGCTGGTCACGGTACCACCTAGGTAGGACTCAGCGACCTCCTTCATCTTCGTGAGGACCATGGAGGAGATCTCTTCAGGGGACTAGACAAATGCAACGTCAGTACGACGTTCAACGTGTCACATGGATGAGATGATACTTACGAACTCCTTGTCCTCGCCACGGTACTGAACGCGGATGTAGGGCTTTGTGCCCTTGTCGAAGACGGTGAAGGGGAAGTGCTTGATATCCGACTGAACCTCAGCGTCGGAGAACTTGCGACCAATGAGACGCTTTGCATCGAAGACAGTGTTGTGGGGGTTCATCGCGACTTGATTCTTCGCGGCATCACCAATCAACCGCTCGGAGTCGGTGAAGGCGACATATGAAGGTGTTGTGCGGTTACCCTGGTCGTTGGCAATGATCTCAACACGATCATTCTGCCAGACACCAACGCAACTGAACACAAGTCAATAACGATGTTGGGAAAACAAAGTCTGAAAAAAAAAAACTCACGAGTAGGTGGTACCCAAATCGATACCGATCGCCTTGGTCATTTTGTGCGAATGCGGGAGATGAGAAAATTAGGAAGAGGAGAGATAGAGCGTACAAGAAATCGTTGAGGGGGACATGCTGGGGGGCTATTGCTTATATACAGAGCGGACGAGAGAGATTCGACCAAGTTCGGGGACGTTCTCTCTTCTTTCTTGCCCTTTCTAGAGCATTCCAATACGTCACGCAACCGAAAAAGTCACGTGTGTGACGCCGGCGCCGCGAGGCAAGCGCCCAGGGTGTTGACGAGAACATACGCTCCTGAGACACGAACCTTCCAGCCAGTGCCACTTGCATTCCAAAGGCACTCCGATGCCCCTAACCATGCGCCATAGACGCATCTCTCATTCACATTGTCCACCATACACTCGTCCGTTTCCGACTGCCTCACTAGGATTCGCTCGCGTAGATCATCACCTTTTCTGGAATTTGTGTGTTTGAGAGCGTGTCCGTGTGGCCAACCTGTCTTGTTTTGGTGGTGCTGGACTGTCGTGTGGATCATGATCCTATGGCGATATCATATTAACCCGACCTCGAGGAGAGATGAACATAACAAGCCAGTCGGCGAGCAATCGATGTAACAGGGTCCGGCGATCTTACTTCTCTGCGCGGCCAGCATGTTTTCAGCGTGTTCATGTTATCGCATGGCGTCCTGAGGAAAGTTCAAACCACTGGTCGACTCTGAGTCTGGGAACGGTCGAACATCGGAAGTTCCACCGCTGCTACTACCGCTTCATGCCATTGACCTCTCGGGCACTTTCTCTCTGTCGCCTGCGTCCGAATGCTTGAACTTGTCCCAGATATATACTGTTGCAGACAGCTCTCACCTTGTACTTATGAGCGCTCCGGAGCGACCGTCGCGTCCGGGGAAGGGCGTGGGACTTGCCTTATGGAGTGCATACGCGGCCTGACACGCCGAATTTTTGGACGAGTACAGCAAGCGCGAGCAGTCGCCGTCTTCAGTCGTCATGTCTTCCTCTGTCCCCGTCACGGTCGACTCCCCCTCCTCTCCCGCCCCCGGTCCCTCGTCGTCCTCGTCGCGGTGGCCATTTGGCTTCTACAACCGCTTTGCAGCATGGAGGAAAGCCCTTGACCTCCCCAACCCCGGGACGTCCGAAAACCTCACCAAGGAGGCAAAGAGTGAGTGAACACCACCTTCGTGGCAAGTGGCATTCCTCATGCCACGTCCCAGACACGCTCTTGAACAACTACCTGTTCGATGGAGCGCGTGCCGACCTCTCGAAGAGCCTTTCGATGAACCCCATGTTCTCCGTCACACATTCATTCAACATGGGTTCACAAACAATTCCTCCTTCGTATGGTTTCGGCGCGATGTTTGTCAATGAGCAGGTGCGTTCATATCCAGTGACCGCCTATGAGTTGTCCGCTCATGGATTTTTCCCTAGCTCTTCATGCACGGTAATGTCGACCACGAAGGGAACCTGTCAGCGCGTCTCAACCAGGGCTGGACACCAAACAGCATCACAAAGTTTCAGTCGCAGGTACGTCCACCTTCCTTCATCTTTAAGATGCTCCCGGCGCCGCGTCGGGGGTCGCATATGAGTGCCATTCTAATTGCCACGTGCACAGCTGTCAAGCACACCAGGGCAGAGTGTCGTCCAGGTCGAACATGACTACCTTGGTCAGGACTACTCTCTCAACGTCAAAGCAGTGAACCCTTCACCAGTGGACCTTACGGGCATTTACATTGGTTCGTACCTCCAGTCCCTGACGAAAAATCTGGCTCTCGGCGTCGAGGGTATCCTCCAGCGCCCATCTCCCGACGCGGCCGAGGTGGCGACATCGTACCTCGCCAAGTACACCAGCTCAGACAAGAACTGGATTGCGACGGCTCAGGTGCAGGGCGCCGGCATCCTCCAGGCAACGTACTGGCAGAAGCTAAGCGAGAAGGTCGACGTGGCGGCGGACCTCCAGGTGGTCGCCGCCCCAGGGAGGAGAGATGCACTCGCGACGCTGGCGGCGCGGTACGAGCTTCGCATGGCGTCGTTCCGCGCGCAGCTCGATTCGACGGGCAAAGTCTCTGCGTTCCTCGAGCAGAAGTTTGCCCCGACGTTCTCGTTCGTGGTCTCTGGCGAGATTGATCACTTCAAGGTGCGTACTTGCCTGTTGGGATTCTTGCCTGTTTGGCTGACGGGCGGTATCATACTTGTAGAACGCGGCGAAGGTTGGCGTGGGTGTGATGATCGAGAGCAACAACTTCACTCCCGAGGAGATGGGTCTCGTTCCCCCTCCCGGACACCTCCCCACGCCTGTACCCCAGCCATGAGACCCCTCAAGTACTTTAGTATCCGTAGAATATTAGGTGCATATTTGCATCCCTACCCCCTCCTCTTTGCTATGATAATACTGCAATCGCATACCGCATTGTTGTCGCACACACGATATGCCCATGCTTCGTAGCGTGTGCCTTCATACGGGAGGGTGATCCGTTTGTGAGTGATCTGTTGTATGCCATGCAACGGTGATCCCTTTTTGGGTTAACGTACACAAAGAGTAGGCTCGGGGTGCATGAATAGCGGGGCGACTCCATCAAGCAAGTAAGTGGGTCAGATACACATTGACCCCGTTACAGTATATAAAATTGAGACGCTCTTCGACACGGGGAAAACAGCGGGATCTACGGGTAAATGATGATTCTGTCCACCGTATCACCGTTAACCCTTGCACGTTTGAGATCTACCAGAGGCTAAATGAGCAGATCCTTGTCGCGGATCCTGGTACAGATGTCAGCATAATGGAGTACATGGCCTGGACCATAGTAAGGAGGCACGGGTATAGTCCCCCCCTCGGGCCTCTCCTTGCGATTCACAGACATACATGGGGCAGTCGTACCCTCACAACGAACCACCCCGCTCACGCCGAGCCTTGATGGCCTTGCCAAGTGCAGTGACCTCCGCAAGCACTACTTCTGCTTTTGCTTCTGCTTCTCCTCCTTGTCTTCCTCGACCTCGCGCTTCGTCAGGCCGTCAAGAAGTCATGGCGCCTATGCCCACCGATCTGCGCCAGTCTACGCCGCGTTCTTGTTATTTGAGGACACTTGCAAGATCGATGGGCGATGGGCATAGCAATCCTTGATTCAATAAATACGTTGTAGACGGTGGCGCTCCGAGTCATCACCTTCACCAGGGCCTCCGAGGGACATACTTACTGTCACATATGAAGAGCATTGATTTCATCGCGATGTGGCGTATATCGCGGAGTGCTCGATTGGCACTGTAGATCTTCACAAGGAAGCTTTTGAACGGTCATCATACCGCTCGGAAGATGGGCGCCTGAGGAGAAGCCGTGACCGGCAGTGGGAGATTGGAGTGGTACTGAAACGCCTTTCCAATCAATTGATTAGAATCATCGTCACATTCCGACAGAAGACGGGGAGCACTCGCCCGTCAAGCCATCATGCACCATGTGCGGCAGCGAGTAAGTTGAACTTGTGAATAAAGCCCACCTAAGCGCTCTGTAAGCGCCTGTTCACAACTACGTCACTTACTATAAAAGGCGCAGGATTCTCTGGCAATTGGTCACCTTGCTCTCGCTTTTCTGACTTCAGATTCACTACTACAACATACTCATCAGGCGCATACACATAATTGAAACTCAGGCAAAATGTTCGGCGCCCCGATGCTTGAGTTGATACGGCTTGGCTGCTTCAAGCAAAAGGGACAGCCCATCTTTGCTGATGTCAACCTAGTTCTTAACGAGGGCGACATCCTCGTTCTGCAAGGGAAGAGCGGATCTGGGTAAGTTGGTGATCTCACACAATTAGATAGCCGGTTATAAACTGATGGTCCACTCAAACAGTAAATCAACTCTGCTGAAATGTGTATCCCATTTGAATATTTATGAGGGCGAGGTATTGTACAGAGGCCAGTGCGTACAAACCGCGACGCACTTGCTTCGTAACTCACCAGTACTTTCCAGAACACCACAATTTTATGGTATGAGCTGGCGAACCTCCTAGCCACACTCGAAATACTGACCTATCTCAGGCATACCGAGCTATCGTACCCGCGTGTTGTATGTCCCGCAACGAGCCTCCCTCCTGCCGGGGACCCCGCGGGATTTCCTTTCTACAATGTACACCTTCGGCGTCCACAAGGCAAGCTCTCCATCCAAGAGGGCCTCTTCCACTTTTGCCAACGCACTTGGTCTCAAACCCGACCAGCCAGATTTGTCCGGTCATGAGGCCTTCGTGGTAGCCGAGTCATGGGGTGTTCAGAGGGAACTCTGGGATAGAACGTGGGCAAACCTGAGCGGCGGAGAAGCGCAGCGCATTGTCCTCGCGATCGCGGTCGGGATGGGAACGGCGGAAGTCCTCCTGCTGGATGGTGAGTGCAGCGTCAGTCTCGTACCAAGACAGTCCACTGTGGGAGGGGTTTGTGTCGAACCTAAGTGCAGCGGCGTCTTGAACCCCAAGTTGCCATCTCCGGTCCGAGCATCACTTAGCATTGCTGACATGATGTGTGTTGTGCGGCAGAACCTACGTCTGCGTTGGACTCGGAGTCTTCTGGGAAGATAGAGAAGCATCTTGCAGCTGAGGTCAAATCGTCTGACTCGAACCTCAAGGCGATTATTTGGATCACGCATTCGCCGGAGCAAGGCCAGCGCGTCGGCACGCGCTTCATTCGCGTTACATCTGGAGGTTTGAGCGAGGAGGTAGAGGATCCTGGTGTCTGAACCCACAGATGCATTGGGTGTGTTTTCCCTCAGACATACATAAGATGTGTAGAGGTGGTCAACAATCAAGTAGGATTAATTCACGTGCTGGATGAGGTACGCAATACATGTCAACACACATGCTGTCCAGCTCCATGGTCCCTTAGCTCAACTGGTCAGAGCTTTGTACTTATAGGGTTATCTCTGCCTTGACATGCAAGGGTTCCGAGTTCGATCCTCGGAGGGACCAAGAACAATTTTTCTTCTGGCGAAGCTCCATGAAGACGTGATTACAAGAAATACATACATGTATGGATGTGACAGGAGTACAGTATAGTATAGAGTCCAGAACAAAAGACAATCTATGTCATACATCTATGGACGCGCCGGCGCTTTGCCCTTATCTACATGAGTCGACGAGGATGGCGCAGCAACAGCAGTATTCGCAGTATTTGCGGCAGTCATATTAACTGCAGGTGTCCTCATCCTGTCCACCCAGGCAGAGATGGCTTCGACGGATCGCATAGTGGGCGAAATCTGAGACATGACAGCACCACTGACCTCACCAAGTTGCTCCCTCAGCATCTTGTCGACCTCCGATTGTAAATCCCTGAGCAGAGGCTGGATATCATCGCGCACGGCAATCAATAGGCGTGGTCTGACTGTCTCGATGATAGCAGCCGCGGATGGCGGCTCTGGAGGGGGCGGAAGTCGCGGCTGGGAGATAAATGCGGTCACAGCAGCGCGGAGCGCAGTTAGCTCCTGCGACCTCGACTCTAGTTTGTGCGTCATCTGGGAGTGGTGTTGTTGCATCTACACACACGCGTTGGCATAGAAGTAAGATACGTAGGAGCTAACGGGGCAAGAGTATCGTCTACATACCTCTGCGATCTGCTCTCTCAATTTCTCGTTCTCCGCACACAACTCCGTATTCCGCTTGTCCTGGCCTTCGCCATCCAGCTTGAGCTGAGCAAGCCCCGACGTGACCGCGGCGGCGTTCGCCTTCGCCTGAAGCATATCACTCTTAAGCTTCTCGACGCGCTCGGTGAGCTCATCGTTGGTAGCCGAGCCTGCACCTTTGCCTCTGGTGAGGCCGAGGTAGTCCAGCTGCGTCTCCACCTCGTCCGCGACCTTGTCATCGTACTGCAGCATGTCGTTCTCCACACCGACAACGCGACCCTCCAGCGCGGTGAGCACTTCTTGCAGGCGATCGAAGTCGGCTGCAGTCGGGTCCGACACTTTCGTGGTCGGTTCTGAATTCGTCGCAGTACCGTCCATGGAGAGGCGGCGTCGTTTCTTCGGCCGGGAGGTTGACTCGGGCTGGACTACATCCGCTTCCGCCTTAGACGACGCGGGGGCAAGGGGAGTAATGGTAATGGGAGTTTGCAAGGGTAAGGCGGCAGCCTCAAGTTTGGTGACCTCCTCGAAGAGTGCTAAGACGTCTTGCTGCAAGCTGGATTGGGTATCGGTCATTTTGGCGAAGATTGCGTCGCTCTGTCGCGTCTCGGCGGGTGACACAAAGGTGTATTTGGTCGGTATGAGTTTCGCGAGTGTAGCACCAATCTGCGCCTGCTTGTCTTGCACCCGTTGCCTCGCGGTAACGATTGTGTCGTTCATCGCCTTCTTGTCGTCTTCCGGGAGTGTATCCCATTGCGTAGACTTTGTCATGCGCTCGAAGTTCTGGACGTCCCCTTGCAGCTGCAGGAGCTCGGTGCGAGCGAGCACGGACTCGGATAGCACCCTAACGCGACCGAGACGAGATGTTGTTGAGGTGTGTGGCGCGATGAAGAAAGGACGTAGGACTCACTTGATCCGGTCGACCCATACCTGACGCTTCTCCTCCTCCTTCAGCTCCTTCGCTTCGCGTCGAGTTTCAGAGGGCGACCTGCTCCTGCGGTCCCGAGATCGGCTTCTGCGACTATCCCTACCCCGCCGAGAGTCGTCGCGCCGCCTGCGGTCGTCCTCCTTCCTTCTATCATCTCTCCTCCGCTCGTCGTCTCTTCTTGTAGAGTCATACCGCCTGTCATCCTCTCTGCGCCTATCATCCTCCCTCCTCTTCTCGTCATCGCGGTACCTTGACCTTGACCTTTCGCTCTGCTCCTCTCTCCTGCGGTCCGAGCTCGGCATACCTGAGAAAGATGACCTATGTATACGGTCGCGGTAATCAGCGGAGGACGAGGCGATAGAGTCGGCCGGGGAGGTGTCGCGGGGAGCACGGCCGTAACGCGTGCGCGAGTGGTCTTCGCGATCACGGTCTGAAGCTTGTACAGAAGACGCGCTCGTGACGCGTTTAACTTCTCTGCCTGATCCTCTCGGCGGCAAGTTGTTTGTGGGCGGCGGCGGCGGGGCCGTGGGCGCAGGCGGGGGTGGTACCGAAGGTGGTGGGGGTGGGCCAAAGGGTGAAGACGATCGCGCACTGTGTGATGGAGGGGGCGGCGGAGCCCGCATTGGACCGCGGCGGGATGAATAAGCAGTAGCCCATTGTGCATCGTCGGGATGCGCGAAATGACAATGCGGACCCTCAGGACAACCCGACTCGTTCTTCCCTCGTGAGATTGGCTGCCCGTCTTCCCCGTAAAACTGCACGTACACATTAACGACCTATTCAAGAAAAGGGATGTACAAGCACGGGAATAGCGCCAGGACAAAACGTACAAAACACCTTCGTCTTTTCATCATATGCGAGGGTAGTGGCATCAGCAGGTGGCCGGTTGACCTGTGGCTAGGGGGTGGGGGTCAAGTAGTCGTACAGTAGCAAGACAAAGGGCGTGCAAGAGGGTATCGGGTTAAATGTATAGCGTCGGACTTCGGAGAGGGATCTGCTTTGTCGATCGCATTCGGAGTATCATATATCATGCCTCAACTGCGCGCGGAGGTGAATTTAGAACCCAGAACAAAGTAACGACTACATCATGTCGCAGATATATACGATTGGAGACCTCATCCCGAAAATTACAACCCTCAGAGGTTGGCAAACTCAGCGTCGAACTCGTTCTGGGTCAGCTGTCCCTTCTTCACCCGTTTGGCCATACGCTCTTCTCTGGCTAGATCTTCCCAGTCATCGCCCTCAACCTCGTGCTCGTCCCCATTCTCTCGATTCCGCTTGGTACCTGCCTCGACAGCGGACTTGGCCTGTGCCTTCTCCCATTTCTTCTTGCGATCTTTCTTCTCCCGCCGCTTTTCTTTCTCCTCCTGTTTCCGCACCTTATTGCTCCATGCCCCGTTAGTTGTCTGCTTCGCGGCTCGTTCTTCTTTACTTCGCTGTATGTCTTCTCCACTTGGCGAGGGCTTGGACGCTTCTGCGAGACGCTTTGCCTCCTGTGCTGTGTCTAGATAGGCATACGTATCCCACTGCATCGTGTGATACAGTAAACTAGTCAGCAAAAAGGGCGACAATAGCAACATCGCCACGCACGTCGACCTCTCCGTCAGTCCAGCCGTCACGGGATATATTCTTAAGTTCAGGCATACGTGGGAGACGAAGGAGTCCGAAGCTCTTCGCCAGACCGACAAAGTCCAGGTCCTTGACCCGGAAAATATAGGACGCCTCGTGCTTCGAATACGCGCGGACAAACGATACGAACGCCTTCGCAGCCTGTGCATTACGTGAATACGGAGGTGGTCGGAAAGTCAACAGATGTAGCACAAACCTTGTCGTGCAGCGCACGATCCATGAGGACCTTCTTCCGAATCGTTTCAGTCACAGACGACACTTCAGGATCTTCAAAATCCATATCCATGCCGTCTCCTGACGCGGGAGTGCCATCGTTCAAAAATCGCGGCCGTGCCTTCAACGGGATCTTGCGGACGGCCATGAAGTCGACGTAATCGACCTCACGCCCGACTAGAAGTACCCATGCCGTACCGCTTCGGCCTGCCCGCGCAGTGCGACCACAGCGATGTGAGAACGACTTCGTGTCTGTGGGAGGGTCGAACTGTATGACGACATCGACGTCTGGTAGGTCGAGGCCGCGCGCTGCGACGTCTGTTGCCAAAAGTATCGACGGTGACGAGGGAAGGGCAGTGGAATATGTGAAATTTGTTAGAGTTTTCGTGCGAGCATTGGGGGGGAGATGACCATGCAACGAGAATAGTGTTGTGTTGGGGGGTAGAAGAGGTGTGAGAATCTGCAACAGATTGAACATCAACATATAGCAGACGGCAGCCTGAAGACTTACACGGTAAAAATAATCCACACATGCACAGGTGGCGAAGTATACTATGAAGCGTGACGACTGTTGCTGTTCTACCTCGTGGCGGACGATTCGTGTGAGCTGCAGCGTCTTTTCAGACGCGGAACATGCCATGTAGTAATTCTGCAAACTGATCGAGAATTGTTAGCTTTCACACATACATCCTGTGCCAACCTGTGTCAATTACAATCAACCTACTTGGCAGGTATTCGCCGTTCTTCCACAAGCTCCTTCTCAACCTTGGAGCCATCCGCCGACTTGCCCTTGGTCTTCTTTGACTGCACTTTGACAACGATTCGCGCGGGATTCCGCAGGCCAACGCGGACCAGCTCGGAGAGCGCATCCGCGTCGGTCATGGTTGCACTGAATAACCCCGTCCGCCGTTGTTTTGGCAGGTGTGTGAGTATGCGAGTAATCGTCACCTGGAAACCGAGGTCGAGCAGTCTGATACCGACTGATGAGAGCAGTCGCATGCTGGGACGATCTATAAAAGCGTACCGATCTGCCTCATCTAGTACCAATATCTCGAGCTCTTTGACGCTCACAACGTTCTTCCCTTTCCCAAGAAGGAATTCTTCGACACGCCCGGGTGTTCCGACAACGACGTCTGCACCCGTTGAAAGAAACCGCTCGATGTCTTCAGCGGGTGAAGAGTCGGACGAGATGATGAGTAAGGGGGTGGATATTCCGGTACGGAGTCAAGCTGCACATTCGAGCCGGAGGGTTCGTCGGACGAAGGTGAAGAACGGTGAGAGGAAGGCTGGGAAGACAAGAATAACGAAAATATGGAATGAATCTGGGTCGCCAATTCTCTGGGAAGCGGGTATGTCAGATAGGTCAAGGAAGGACGATATCCATTATATGAAGAGGCTAGTTACGTCTGGGTAAGTCGAGCCATGCATGCGGGAGCCATATGCATCTCCCAGGTACCTCGTTACACCAATGCCGAAAAGGAGTACACACCTTGTTGGACTGATCACAAGTGCGCCGATCTCATTTTTAGCTAGCTTCCTGTCCCTACGAACCAATTTTTCCAAGATCGGAATCACAAAGGCGAGTGTCTTGCCAGAGCCTGTCACAGCCTCAACCACAACGTCCTTGTGGCGCATGAAGAGGGGAATGGTGGACGCCTGGACCGGTGTCATTTGAATGTGTCCCATGGAATGGATAACATCTAGACTAAGTAGAAGTCATGTCGGCTCAACCAGGGATGGTAGAGATAGACATACATCCATGGTGTTAAGGGAGTTGAGAGAGACTCCCATTTTCCTGCGAAGGCAGTCGACGCAGCCATGGTCGCCGAAGTCAAGGGACCACTGTGAAGTTGTTGAGCGCCTGTGCATCAGAGACGCACGCAAACTGACACGGATGTCACGTGTCACGAGACGCGTGACGTGACGGTTGAAACAGTTCTGCAAGCGAAGGAGCGCTCTTCTTCGAGTTCTCCAGGGACCGCGTCCTGTACAGGCTCTGGTCATCCCCCAGGCACGCCCAGCATCGTCCTCTGCTCGCTGTGCTCACTTCCAGCGGCCTCCCCTCCTCAAGGCTCGAGCTCCTCTTTCCTCTAGGTCGCTTGCTGGATGTCTGGTTCTGATGGCGAACATCCTCTACGCAAATCACCCTCGACGTTGAGAAATGCCGCGCTATCTCCTCTGCCTTCTCTCTCCCTCACTCGAGACCATTTAACCGACGCCCTCGCAAAGTCTCCAGATGGCGGCGCAACCCTTGACCTGGCGTACAAGGGTCTTACCGATGTCGGAGAGTCTGGAGCAGAGGAACTCGCCACGGTCGGTCAGGACGATGACAACGTTACGGAAAGTCCTGTAATACGGTATGATCGTCTTCCCGCATACTCCTTTGGCCTCTCCCAGCGCTTTACACGCGTACAATAGAATCGCTCTTGCGCACAACAGACTCACGACCCTACCTATGGCGTTCTCCCTATTGTCTCGGCTGCGTTATCTTGTCCTCAAGAACAACAACTTCTCTGTCTTCCCTGACGTCGTATGTAAACTTCGCCGTCATGCGTACTCGCTAATTAAGCAGCGTGCCCCAGCTCACTGTAATGCCCTCACTGGAAATCCTTGACATCAGTCGGAACAAGATCAAGCGTCTCCCGTCACAGCCAGGATCTCTCGTCAATCTACGGGTACGGACACTTCCATTCCTGTCCTCCTTCATGCCATCATGTACATCCATGTGCGAATACGCACCAAGAGTAAAGAAACCGACCTGGGTACAGGGAGGTTTTATGTGCATGGCTGTGTCGTACAGAACTAAAGGACGCCTCTTCCGCGTGGCATGGGATTTGCGCTCTTGTCTGAGTTTGGGCGACAGACGTCGTGCATTAGGCCATGTCTCCCCTCGCGTGGATTTTGCGACGCATTTGTTCTGGCACTGGCACTAGCATCACGTACATCATTCTTGGACGTCAGCACATGTCCGAACTATCTGACACCTTGGATTTCCCATAATAGGTTTTTTCCCTCGCACGGAACAAGCTTCACCGACTACCCCCATACCTGGTCCAGTTCCACCAATTGAATTTGTTGAAAGTGGATCAAAATCCGCTGGAATGGCCGCCAGCTTCTGTACTCGCTCCGGGCAGGGATACCAACGATCCTCAAGCATTGGCCGAATGGGTCCGACATCTACAGTCATGGCTAGAGGAAAATACCGCTGCAACTGGTGAACGCAAGTCTAGCGACGATTCCATGTCTAGTGAACTTGGCAACGATTCTTCTTCGAGTTTGTGAGTATTCAGCTAAGCCGATCCAAGCCTGTACCTAATGATACCTCAGCTTGGATGCACCACGCGGAGACCGGACGCCTTCTGTAGTTTCCGAATCTCTATATCATGCACGCTCGTATTCTCTCGAGTCCGACGCCTCCTCGTATTTCCACCTCGACCGTTCTCCGGGCCCCTCCCAACCACCAACTGAGGAAGCTCCTCGGCTCCACCTGGACCCCTTCTTCACGCATATATCGAAGAGCACCTCTCCCTCCCCTCGATCTCCTGAAGCAGCGATCTCTCCTCTGGACGATCGTGTCTTGACAAACGGTACCCATGCCAATGGCGTACAAGCGGGTCATGCACGTATACCCTCACACGCCCATGTGAATGGTAATGGTACCACCAAAGTACCGCTGAAAGGCGTTGCAGCTGCAAAGAAGAGCATGTCTGATTTCAGACCAGCTCGCCTCCATCTCCCCAATGGGACACCACAGCGTTCTGCGACACATGCAAATGATCACTTCCCGAGGTTTGTACATGCGACTTCCTGATGCATGCTTGTCCTCACAAATCATCAGCTTCATACATCAACACCTCACTTCCATTACCGATGAGCCTGTTTCCGCGTCTCCCATATCTATCGACCGCCCTGTGCCGTCCATGGACTGCGAGCGAAACTCGTACTTTCGTCGACTTTCCACCCTATCTGCCGCAACAATATCGAAAGCGATTCCGGGGTCCCTTCTGGCTGTGATCGATGCTGTCCGAGGTATTCTCTTCGCGCTGTCTCAGATCTATCAGACACTCCAGCATTATACTGTCTATGCTATCGACGAGCGCCTGTCTGCCGTGCTGCAGAAGGTCCTTGGACCTGCAAGCGCGTACATGTCACAGCTCATCCACGCTCTTGATCGGTTCGACGCTGGGAGCAGGCGAGCGCTGCCCACTCCATCCATATGTCGGGCTGTGATTGAGAGTTGTAGAGACAATGTGACTGTCTTTGGAAAGGCAGTCGGCATGCTCTCGCTACAGCTGAAGGTCCTTGCCAAGCACGACGACGTACGGTATACACGGCAGATGCTGCTCGTTCTGTATGGCGCCATGTCGGAGATTTCGGCTGCATGGATGTCAATGGCACAACACATCGATGCGGTCAAACCCTACCTCTGGGAGACTCGACCCCCGCCAGTTGCGAAATCGTATGGCTCGAAGACAACACCATTGCGTCCGGCGAGCGTGGACAAATCGCGATCGCCAGCCTCCGCACCCCCCGTGACATCGTCGACATTCTTACCCTCGCAGCAGCAGCCGGAGACCCCTCAACGGGCTCATCTCCGGACGAACACAGCGCAGCGCTCACTGGATCTTGGAAAGGTGCATATCAGTCGACGACATGCAGGTTCCTTCAGCTCGAAAGATGTCGAGATTGGGAAGATGCTGCCGTCCTACGTGGACCCTCCTCCTTCGCTCCCAACCAATGTCAACCTGGATCGTCTCATTCTGAATGGAGCAGTGCACTCGACACCGACGCCTGCGATACGGACAATGCGGCGCCTTGTACTTCCGCTCGGTCAGCAGCCGCAGGATCCGCAGAATGGGAGTCACTCACGGCAGGGTTCACAAAGCTCGTTGCTTGGGGCGTCGAACTCCTCTCCCGCGCTCGGTGTTTCTGGGACGAGCACATTGGTCGATAAGGAGGTCATAGGCGCGATGAAGGCTGCTGTGGAGGCCGCGCCCGAGATCTGGGAGATGATGGACGAGGTGCTCGACGCGGAGGGTGCAGATGCAAAGGACGACTTCCGGGAAATGCTCGGCCGGGCCAAGGACGTGACCGAACGTCTGAGGGGGAGTATCGCAGCTGTGCAAGAGGTGGTCCACTCGCAGGCCGTGGATGGGAAAGCGCTCCACGACGACGCGCACATATTCGTCAAGGTGAGTGTGTGCGTCCCGTTCCCGCAGCCTCGTGTCCTCCACCCCTCCGCTCTCGGCCCACCTGTGCTCCGCAGGATGGTGCTACCGGCAGGCGGTTATCACCCTCGCCCTTCCTCGCCCGTGTCCATGCTGCGTTGGTTCTGTCCGCTCGGAGACTGACCCCTTGTATCACTACTAGACTGTTATCCAGCTGTCGAATGCGATCAAGACGCGCGGGACGTCTTCCGCAGCGTCGATTGCGGCTGGTCAGGGCACTCAAGCGCCAAATCCGTTGTCGTCGACGCTCCGGACGAAGATGGTGAAGCTCACGAACGCGACGCAGGAGTTCGTGATGCTTCTCCATGTCTCCTCGTTCTCCCCCGCGCCGACGCCCGGCCTGCGCTCGTACTCGCCGATGGTCGGCCTCGCAGCACAAGCGTCACCACTTCCTACGCCCTTACTCACCCCGGGGCTGGAGGACGGGCGATTGGGGTCGAATCTGTCTCGAAATCGCAGCGGCACTCCATTTGGCGGCTCGAAGTTGCTATAGTCCGGCGGCCTTTGCATGTGCTAGCTTCCTTTAATCGCTGGCGGAACTCGTATCAATTGCAGCTGCCCCAGTGCACGAGGAAACAAGGGACGTCCCGCGCAGAAAGTCTCCCATCACGGGTATGGGTCGTTCAGGGATGGAATGCTGTGGTATACTGGCGCTTTCGACAGCATTCTCGACGTAATGTTCGGGAACACTTTCGGTCGCTCGGTCGACATAACTTATCTCCGCTAATCTTCGGTTTCGCATTTCTTCATATCATCGTTCATACGTACTCGTACTCTCTCATACGCCTCCATCGCACGTTGCATCTCCTCATGTTGTGTACGTACTCTCACGTCCTAATGTCTCCGTACTCTAGTCAGTCTACCATCGTCTCTTTACTGGCCTGTTATGCGCTCCTTGTGTGCTGCCCTGTGTAGATCGTGTTTGACACCGATCTCGGCACGGAAACTCATCTGGATCTTTGCACTTGTGTCGCGACATGCAGAATGTTCCCAGGTAGGCCTTACTTAGGACATCGTTCTACCGGCAATTCCAAAGTAGTCAACGGAACGCATTCATTACGAAGTTCCCGCGATTCCAATAGTATTCAGTGGTAAGAACGTCGCAGCGACGCTTAACCACATCATCCTCGAAAAGACACCTGACCCAAGAAGCAGTGAGGATATATAACTCAGCCCACTCTACTGGCGAAACGTCCAAATGCAAGCAAGCATGCATGTCGATTACGCGCCAGATGTCCGTGTCCTGCTCCTAACTGGGGCCTGTTCCTCTGCATTGGTCAGGATGCGCTCAATTTCCGCGCGGATCTCGCGCAGGTTGTTCTTGAGCGTCCGCACGTCTTCAAACTTCCTGTGCGCCTTGGCCTCCTCGACGAACGTCTCGAGAAGTGCTTCTTGCTCCAACAGTGGCTGCAGGACGCGTGCGACCTCAGAGTCGGGGTCGATGATCTGGTCCTCTGCGGGTGCAGGGCTCGGCGCGGATGGGGTACCGACTTTCTTGGGCTTCGGTAGCGACTGATCCGAGGCGGAAGGTCAGCCTATGGTATTGAGAACAAAGAGTTACAAGGTGACAAACCTGCAGCGGGAACATGTTCTTCTGGAGGAACAGGTTTGCGCGTGTGATGACTGCGCCCTGGATGCGGTCTTGAGAACTTCCTTGAGGACAAGGGAGCTTGCGTATTCGCTTGGCGAGCGCATCGTATTGGGCGAAGGCTTCCAAGAGTCGTTTCCTGGCCGCAGCTGCTTCAGGCGTTGGTCGTTCCTGTTTGCTAGTTATACAGCAAGAGTGAGCCAAAGGTAGTAGATGATATGTAAGACACGAACCTGAGGTTGACGACAAGCTCTTGGAAGAGTGGGAGCTCATCCTCGATCTCTTTCTCTAGGCTAATGAACGCCTGCGTCCCGGATATTGTTCAGCATCATGAACTATACGTACATGAAGATCAGATCCATACCTCGTAGAGCTTCGAGAATAGTGGTACTGAGCTCATCTCTTGTCGATACTGCTGTCGCCTATACCAAGCCGTCGAAGCGTCAGGAATATGTGGAAGTGCTACGGCAGCAGACGCACAGCAACACTGGTCGACAGTCGCGACATATTCGGACGCCCTTCAGGAACTTCTCCTCTTCGCTAAGCGCATCTACCTTCCTTGACTTCCCGGGATTAGCCGTACTACGTCGCCGGACACCATAGTCAACCCCTTCACCAACTTCCTCAATTCGACCTGTGCTTTGGTCGGCCACGAACAGCAAGGAACATGTCTCTGGTCTTTGTGGGTACTTGACGGGCAATGAGCAGATGATTCGACCACAGAGTCGACAGTGATGCTTCCGGTTCGTTAGCGGGTGGAAAGATGCACTTCCCGAGATAATCCGGCATTAAGCTTCACCAGATAACCATGATTCAAGATACACTTACGCGCATAGCGGACATTGAGACACAGAAGCGTCGTCCTCCCAAGGTGTTATGTTCTGTTCAGCAGCTACAAACCTGGGTCACGAAGATGCAAGGAAGTTCGAACACCGAAAAACCAACCTCGTATATCGTTCTTCCCACTTTGTGAACCTTGCGATTGAACTACCTCCCGCCACAAGTCACCAGCGCTCTTGTTCTTGAGGTCCAGATCCCAGAACGACGACGCACGTCGATTCTGCTGCATCGGCCGCGATTCTGACGCCCACTGCTTCCGTTGGCCGGGGGGAGGGAAGTGCAGGTTGATGAGCTTCTCGAGCCGCCGCTCAAGTCGTGTGCGTTCGACTCGTCCGGCGTCACGATTCTGGTTTCGCGCCTCAACGAACTCGTCGGTGCGAGGTCTGTACACGCCTTTCGGCTGAAATCCTGGCCTGTACGGTGCAGAGGAGCGTCCCGGAGCACGAGAAGCAGATGGCACAGCAGCAGAAGATGTCGATGTCGATGGGGTCAGTGCAGGAGATGGAGACGAACTCACAGAACGAGAGGGCAGTCCGTCATGTATCGGTGGCGTCCCGAGTGTTGATGCACGGGCATGCGGGGCCATTCCTATTGGTGAAGATATCGGCGCTATGCGCGTGGGACTAGATGCCTGTGCGACAGGAAGGGAGGGTGATCGGTGCGACTGCAGCTCGAGTGCTGGGACAGGCGGAAGCGCGCGGCCTTGGGGCATCGTGGGCGTTGACACCGCAGATGACAGCCCGCTCGATAGTTCGTGTAGGTGCCGTTCTGCAGGCCTCGGTGACGCCGCAAGTCGTGAAGGATTTTGTACATGCATGCTAGCTGGCCGAAACGGCGAAGATGGCATTGTCGGCCTGGCGGCAGGAGGTCGCAAGGGGACATGACGGAATGTCGACGACTTTCTCGGGGAGGCCAGAGACCTGTCAGACAGCGCTGGTGAGAGCGTGGAAGGACCGGCGACGGGAGATGTGGACCGAGCAACAGCCTTTCCGTTCATCTTTGGCGAGCTTGCTTGTGACAATGGCGAGGCGGGCAACGGCACAGCAGAAGGCGGTGGTGTGTAAACGGGTGACGGGGAGACTTGTGACGGAGGAGTTTGCTGTATTGGAGACGCGGGAACGGCAGCGAGCAACACTGGGGATGGCGCTGCTACAACTGGAAGCGGAAGAGGTTTCTCTAGTGGCCTCTCGACAGGAGACTTCTCTGAGTCAGCTTCTAAAACTTGTGTAGGCTCTTGTCGCGGGTGCGTGAGGGTATCGATCATAGAGACAGGACGCTGCAGTGAGGCACAGCCGTTCAGAATCACCATGGACCGCTTCTCCACATCTGCGACACCATCCGTGGCCTGCGTGACAGCCGATTCGGTGTAAGCGTGACCATCGGTAATCGTAGCAGCAGGTCGGGGTTGAAGGGGAGGGGGTACGACGTTGCCAACTGCTTGCGGATTGGAGTGTACGCGATTGTGACGCTTGGACTGGAGAGTGGATGAACAGGAACGTTTATAGAGGAAGATGGTTCTAAACACACCTTGTAGGCTTGGTAGGGGACATAAGGAGGGTTCTCCATAGCAAGTGATGAAGACGACGTGCAGAGCTAGCGCAGTCAAGCAATGCGGGGAAACGAGTACGATACCGCGCTTGAGTGCTGCGTGGAGCGGTGAGCTTCCAGCGCTGGGGTGAGCCGCCTGCTGTCACCGTCGACAAGGGTCATGCCCTAGCAGCAAGAAGAACACGTATCGGAGCTCACCGTCGTGCGCGTTGTGGAGGAAGGAGACGGCGGCGTGGAGGAAGAGGGCAAGAGAGTTGTTCCAATGTGTGTGCCGACTGGCCGAGAGGACACAGCGCCAAGGTGGCACTCGTCCGGACCGGCCTCAGCCTCATCTAGCCGCCCGCTGCAGCGCTCCATCCTCGCCACAACGACCATGTCTGCGCCGACAGGGATCTCAGTATCGCACGAGCTCACCTCTGCCTTCTCAGATGCGGTCAGTTTCCGGGACACCAGATTCCTCAAGATATCAATCCAAAATGGTCTCTGCCAGTCACTTGATTGTTCTCCGCGACGCTCATCTCGTGCCTGCTAGAATCACTTGTCCCCGATGGCGTCTATCCACAGACGGGCACGCTCGGGCAGGATCTTGACAGGCTCGGTGACCTGCTGGATGACAACGTGCCTGCATACGTTCTCGTCAGACTGGACGATCCCCCAACGGAGTGGCTAGCTATCTATTACGTGCCCGACTCGGCCAAAGTCAGGGACAAGGTACGCACACGTATATTGCGATATTGTTCTGCAATAAAGGTATAAAACCTGTTAAGATGTTGTATGCCGCCACGCGCAACACTTTGACCAAGAGTCTTGGCTCCGCGCACTTCACCGACAACCTCTTCGCGAGCGCGAAGGATGACCTGAATGCGGAGGCGTACGCGAAGCATAGGCGCCACCTCGCTGCACCGAAGCCAATGAGTGCAAGAGAGAAGGAAATGGAAGCTGTTAAGGCCGCAGAACGCGAAGCGGGAGGCAGAAGTTACGAAGGCAGCCGTGCCCGACAGAACCATATCGGTCAGGGCGTGTTCTTGAAGTGGTCGAGCGAAGCCGAGGAGGCTATCAAGGAATTGGCCACCACAGAGGATAGCCGTCTTGTCATTCTGGTGAGTGTGCAGGGCTCAGATGCTCACAGTCGGCCGCTCAGACAAGGGCATCCTAGTCGATCGACGCTGCGACAGAAACACTAGTGGTATCCTCAACTTCAGAAGTCGATGTTTCCCAGCTAGGCAGTTCTCTGCCAACATCTGATCCTTGTGGGTGATGACCACAAAGAGTAAATCTTGCACTTCTCACCTGTGAACTATGTAGCATATGCATTCTTTGCGTGGCCGCAAACGTACACGGCGCCTCCACGCAGAGAAATTAGTAGGTCCAGCCAATACTAGCATTGCAACCGATACTCATTAACTCCTTTGACTAGTTCCCATCTATTCTTGCCCGTCGGCCTCCCCCGTGAGGCATCGCATGCTGTACTCTAGCGCAATTCTGGTTGTCGTGAAAGAGGTCAAGGACTTTCTCGCCGCAGCTCAGTCGACCTCTACCCTTGCACCCCGTAGAATCGAGACTTCGGATCCTACGGAACTCGACGAGAAGTACCTTGTGACCGAGCTTGGTTGGACAGGTGCCGAGGCCCCGACGAGCACGGTGGGGTCTACGACAGAAGGAGTAGGCAAGCAATCTTTCGCGCGGCCGAAGGGACCCGGGAGGAAGCGGTAATTCGTTGGTACTGTATGTAGGTGATTGGCCTGTGGGGTGGAGGCAGACGCACGAAGAATGAAATACACATCTTGTAGACTACTGAATGCGATCTCAGACATGTTTGGATGGTTGGCTGGTCTTCATGGTTCCCATTCCACCCCACCCTGTGGATCAGCTAACATATCTGTCGGCATCCGTGGGGAATCATGACTGTTGGTGGTCCGCACGGTAGCCACGGTAAATTGCACAATGTCTGGCACCTAGACTCATCCCTGATTCGAGTCCTGAACTTCTGTCAGTCAACCAGCTGAAGTCGACGCAGTGGCCCGTCTGACGGAGTTGTGGCTTGCGATGACATACTTATCGGGTTCTCTCCCCCAAGTACATAGTACATAAGTACCTTACCCCGCACTGTCGCGATCGGCCAAATGCGGGGTACGGAGGTCCGATGAGCACGGTTCGTTCTTGCTTGCCTATGGTTTCAATTTCCAGATGCGTCGTTCGTTTCTCAGAGTTCACGTGCGACGGCCGACTCGTCCGAGTCGCGAGCCTCAACCGGTTCACTTATATACAGAACGCACCGTCTGCGCCCAGACTAATCCTCTCTCCGCTCCTCGTACCCACGAGTCTCTTCGAGGCGCAGGCCGACTAGCTTGTGACCTGTCGCTTGAGACCATCGCAATCGAACCGCCGCACTACGTAGACCGGCTGCAGGTCCTAGTGAATTCCGGAAGCCCAACTTCCATCTCGCGAACCAGCTGAAGAATCGGAATCAAGATGCTGCACACTGTCCGGAGAGCATGCGTCGTGCGGGCGATCCCGTCGCGGGCACTTTTGCGAGGGCACCCGGCACGGAATGCGGGCGGAACGCTCCTTCCCCAGCCTCAGCTCGTCGCGGTTCAAAGTAGCCGTTTTCGGAGTTCGTTCTACAGCACCGTCGCGGCGGAGGAAGCGGTCCCCAGGAGGAAGAAGGTGTGGGACTCGGTGGACGAAGCGATTCAGGATGTCAAGTCTGGTGATGTTGTCTTGAGTGCAGGTGCGTGCTCCCTGCTTCACTCTGGTGTGGTGTTGTGGGGAACTGAAGAGGACTGGCGTGCGGACGGTAATTGGGAAATGAAGGCTTTGGGTTGTGCGGAACTCCGGGTGCGTAGTTGAGCTTGCAAGCTGCTCGTTGTAGATAAGGCTGTCTGACGCGTGAGGACCGAACGTGAAGATACCTTGATTGATGCTCTCTCGAAGCGGAAGGACCAGGTGAAGGACTTGACGGTCGTCTCGAACAATGTGGGCTCGGGAGAGAAAGGTCTTGGTGCGTACACTTGGGCACGTATGGCTCGCTCGTCGGCCGTGTTTCTGAACAGATGCCCTTTCAATGCAGGCAAGCTACTGCACACAGGCCAGATTGACAGAGTCATGGCGTCATACATCGGAGGGTGCGTATGCTACATATCAAATACCCCATACTCTTGGATTAAACGTGATATACGACCGCTGTAGGAACAAGCACTTTGAGGCGCTCTATCTGAACGGGCAAATCTCGCTGGAGCTCATCCCACAAGGCACGCTAGTCGGGAGGTTGCACGCGCACGCCGCCGGCTTCCCTGCATTCTTCACCCCGACCGGTGCCTCTACGGCCGTCGAGGAGGGGTCGATCCCTATCCGCCTGAAAGAGGGTGGCATGAAGGCCGGAGTGGCCATTGCGGGTAACAAGAAGGAGGCGCGGGAGTTCAATG
This sequence comes from Fomes fomentarius, assembly GCA_022606135.1. Classification (NCBI taxonomy): domain Eukaryota; kingdom Fungi; phylum Basidiomycota; class Agaricomycetes; order Polyporales; family Polyporaceae; genus Fomes; species Fomes fomentarius. The sequence goes on from JABYQN010000001.1 coordinate 2,696,500, forward strand.
GGCGGCGGTTCGTCCTCGAGCCGGCAATTGCGGGGGACGTCGCGCTCGTTAGGGCGTGGAAGGTCGACGAAGTCGGGAACTGCGTATTCAGATATGCTGCGAACAACTTCTCGACGACGATGGCCAAGAACGCGAAGCTGACGATCGTCGAGGTAAGTGTGTCATTAGGGACGGGGCGGTACTACGTGGGCATGGCCTGAACGGAGCCTTGATTACAGGCGGAGAACATCGTCCCCGTTGGATCGCTCTCACCGAACGCGATCCACCTCCCCGGAATCTATGTGGATCGCATCGTGAAGGCGACCGCGCCGAAGCAGATCGAGATTCTTACCTTGGCCAAGGATACTTCTGCAAAGGATGAGAACCCGGCGGACCCCGCCAAGAAAGTTGCTGTGGACATGCGGAACAGGATCGCAAGGCGTGCGGCGAAAGAACTCAAGGACGGCTACTATGTGAACCTCGGTATTGGGATGCCTACGCTAGTCCCTGAGGTGAATTCGATCATAGGATGGCGATTCTTGCAGCAACAGCTAACGACATCATATTCAGTTCTTGCCTCCTGGTGTCAAAGTCTGGCTTCAGAGCGAAAACGGTATCCTTGGCATGGGACCGTACCCCACAAAGGATCAGGTTGACGCGTGAGTATCCAGATATGGATGCGGGGAACTATCATTGACTGAATGCGTCCTCAAGCGACATTATTAATGCCGGCAAAGAGACGGTAACCCTGCTACCAGGATCAACGGTGTTTGGTACGGTATTCATACGGATATGCCAGCGGCACCGATCTCACAACCTGAATCTACAGATTCGTACGATTCGTTCGCGATGATTCGTGGCGGCCACATCGACGTCGCTATTCTAGGCGTAAGTCCGACGATTGCCCACGAGAGAGGACATAGTGCGCTCATAAGTGATGCTTTCACAGGCCATGCAAGTCTCACAGGCAGGAGACATCGCAAACTTCATGATCCCGGGCAAACTCGTGAAGGGTATCGGCGGCGCCATGGACTTGGTGTCGAACCCCGACAAGACGAAGGTGATTGTTGTGATGGAGCACTGCGCGAAGGACGGTAGTTCGAAGATCCTGAAGCAGTGCGAGCTTCCGCTCACTGGGGCCCGCACGGTGAGCCAGATCATCACGGAGCTGGCGGTGTTCGACGTGGACCGGGTTGCGGGCGAGCTCACGTTGACGGAACTGGCGGAAGGAGTAACCCTGGAAGAAGTGAAGGCGAAGACCGGGGCGGACTTCAAGGTGTCGAGCCACCTAGGCACGATGTAAATTGTAGACATATGGATAACATGACTATGATGTTCGAACTCGGAGTTTGGGATGGGTTTTGTGCTGCATACGACGCCATACGTGATGCAATTATGGAGGCTTCCTTTCTCATGCAACCCAACTGTCTCCGAACGGGGGTTATCAATGGACCTTCCAGCTTCCGGACGACTCAGTTACTAGTATTGTATGACTATGCGATACTCAGCTGATGAGATAGGACCACCGCTATACGCACGGATGTGCAGCGGAACATATGTGCGCTTGACGCTATTTGATGATTCGCTGGGCCGGCGGCGAACGCCGGGGAATTTGGAGGCGCACCGCGGCCGAAACCCTCGACGTTCTGCCTGCACCCCAGCTCGCCCAGCTCGATATTTGTTGTTGGATATGAGCAGACCACGGAAATGCGCCGGAAGAGCCTCCACCTGCGGCCCTGGGTCCCGGGACTTTCGCCCGCTAGAACTCGCTATATAATCCTAGGCCACACCCCGCCTCGGTTCTCTCTGCTTTACCCCGCATTTTCCTTCTCCACGATACTCGCTCCCGAGACACCATACCCCGCACCTCGTCTGTGCTCCTCATACCAGACACACACACATCATGCTAGCACTCAGAGCCCGCGCCCTTGCTATCCCCCGCTCACGCTCGAGCAGTCGGATCGTGCTCGCTGCACGCATACGCTACTATTCCGTGGTCGTCGACGCCCCACGGCCGGGGAAAACGAAGGTGTGGCACTCGGTGGACGAGGCTGTCAAGGATGTGAAGACGGGAGACATCATCCTTTCTGGAGGTTCGTCCCGTGTCCCCTTCAGTCCATTAAGGCATTCGCTCACCTCGTAAGCACGCGCCGAACAGGGTTTGGGCTCTGTGGTATCCCAGAAACCCTCATCACCGCGCTCACGAGACGACCTGACGTGAAGAACCTGACTGCCGTGTCAAACAATGCCGGCGCAGGGGACCATGGGCTCGGTAAGTCATTCCGTGTTCCTTCTTTCCGTCGCCTTTCCGGCCACCGCTTCCGTGCAGCATATACTCACACCCGCCTTGCGCGCACAGTGAAACTGATCAAGAGCAAACAGCTTGACAAGGTCATGATCTCGTACCTCGGAGGGTGCGTAATTTCGCGACGTCTGCCCTGCCGTCATGGTGGTCAACCTCTGACGTCATTTGCGCGTCTGCAGGAACAAGTACCTCGAGCAGGGTTACCTCAACGGGCAAGTCGGTATCGAGCTCGTTCCGCAGGGCACGCTCGTTGCTCGTCTGCATGCCCACGCGTCGGGTGAGCCATGTATCTTCACTCCGACCGGTGCAAACACCGCTGTCGAGACCGGCGGCATTCCGATTCGATACAACCCTGGTGGAATGAAGGCTGGAGTCATGATTCCTGGTAACCAGAAGGAAGCTCGTGTCTTCAACGGACGGAGGTTCATCATGGAGCCCGCCATCGCTGGCGATGTCGCGTTCGTGCACGCATGGAAAGCCGACGAGGCTGGCAATCTGGTCTTCAGGTATACGGCGAATAACTACAACGGCGTCATGGCACGCAACGCAAAACTGACGATCGTCGAGGCCGAGGAGATTGTGTAAGTCGTGACTGGCTATCTGTATGTGAGCGAGTTAGGATGCTGATGGGGCGTCCACGACAGACCTGTCGGTAGCCTGTCACCGAACACAATTCATGTTCCCGGTGTATACGTCGACCGCATAGTGAAAGCTACCGAGCCCAAGGCGATAGAGGTTGAGAAGTTCGCCCCTAGTCCTGACGCACAAAAGCAGGACCCCACCTCTGAGGCCAGCTCCGACAAGGCTTCGAAGGACTGGCGGCATCGGATTGCGAAGCGCGCCGCACGCGAGATCGGTGATGGCTTCTACGTGAACCTTGGTGTCGGCATTCCCACTCTCATCCCTGAGCACTTGGACCCCAAGGTCAAGGTCTGGCTCGAGAGTGAGAATGGGATCCTTGGCATGGGCCCCTACCCTACGCCGTCGCAAGTTGACGCGTGAGTTGAAACGTAGTGTATGCGTGAGCTGTACTGAGAGCGCAATCGTTTTGCAGAGATATCATCAACGCTGGCAAGGAGACTACGACCCTGCTCCCCGGCGCCTCGACGTTTGGTGCGTACATGTGGCTGGTTGCATTTCTTACGGCACGGCGTTGACCTCGATCGCAGATTCTGCTGAGTCTTTCAACATGATTCGTGGTGGACATATGGATGTGACCTGCCTCGGTGTACGTAACATTATCTATCTGCAACTCTGTTTAAACTGAGGTCCCTATCTCTAGGCTATGCAAGTGTCGCAAGCAGGTGACATCGCCAATTTCATGATTCCGGGGAAGCTCGTCAAGGGTGGGTTGATGTTCCTGCAATGATATGGAAGCCCCGCAAGGCTGATTCTCACGTTCCTAGGTATTGGCGGCGCCATGGACCTTGTCTCGAACCCCGACAAGACAAAGGTCATCGTCACAATGCAGCACGTCGCGAAGGACGGGGCTCCCAAGATTGTGCGGGAATGCTCGCTGCCGCTGACGGGAGCGCGGTCAGTGAGCCTGATCGTGACGGACCTGGCGGTGTTCAAGGTCGATCGCCACGCAGGGGAGCTGGAACTGACTGATATTGCGGAGGGCGTGACGCTGGAGGAGCTCCGGGCAAAGACAGATGCGGACTTCAAGGTGTCGAGTTCATTAGCGACGTTCTGAGCATGGTGTCACGACATAGACCGTCTTTACGCAGCGCATTATCTGTAATATAGTCATTAGGACTCGTGGACATTCTAATAGACCGCTGTACTGAAATGTCTGAACGATGAGTGTCCGACGCCGCAGCGACGGGGATCTGGGCCGGATCACCCGTTGCCCTTAAGGAGAGGCGCCGAGTGGGCACCAACAACGGATGCGTTTCAGGCCGGCGTTTCCCCGGTGTTGGCCTGCGTTGGAGAGCCAGCGACATTTGGCATTTGTGCACATCGACCGCCAGCTCTCACCTCGCCCTTTCATCCGCTCACGCTTTCTCCGTCTGCCCGTTCTCTCCCCCTCTGCAGCAGACGTAATCCCTGGCGAGCTGTTCTCAGCAGTCTCCTTGATTGGTTCTTCCACTTTCTTTTGCCTGGCATCCTCTATTTAGCGCTGTGTCCAAGGCTGCCCCAAGCGCGGCACTCGCTCCACCAGCTTCTATATCACCTGCTTCACCACCACCACCCTCTGGCTTGCTGTCTTGGCCTCCATCGCCCACCATGAGCTGGTTCGCAAACCTTTTCTCTACCAAAAACAGCCGCAACTCCAATCGGAGGGCCATGACGTCCACACACGAGGCCTTCAGTCTCCCCACCTCCTCTCCCAGCCAATCCGTCCACCCAGACGCTTTCAACGGTGAGGCCCTCACAGCTGCCCAGTTCGCGTCGTCCTCTGCCCCCTATTCCTACCCACCTTCGTCGCCCTTGGGTCCCTATTACGACGTCCCCAGCTCGTATGTCCATGTCTCACTCCACAGCACGCATTTGATTCCGTGATGCTAATGCGCTACTAAAACGTACGTAGTGCTATTGGTCCCAAACCGACGTCCATCCTGCCCCTTCATAACCCTGTAGCAAGTGCAGGGCATCCGTATCCTCCTCTCTCTCACACCTGGAACAGGCTCAGGCAGTGGCTCGAGCGCGAGTACCCGGAATTGGGCGACACTCTTAATTATGGCATGCTGCCGCAGGACCTCGCGCAAGTTGAAATGGCATTTGGATTTTCGCTGCCGCACCCTGTCCGGGAGTCGTATTTATGCGTCGACGGACAGGAGCCGGAAAGTGCGGCGGGGTGTTCCGAGGGACTCTTCTTCGGCCTCTACCTTCTCCCGCTCGAGGACGTGCTCGAGGAGTGGCGGTTCTGGCGCGAGGTTGACGACGATCCGCAGACGGGCGCGAACGCGACGCTCAGGGAGATCATGGACTCGATACCTGCCGGATGGGTCCGCAAGGAGTACTCGTGCAGGGGATGGATCCCGCTTATCGCTGACAAGGCGGGGAACTACCTGGGTATCGACATGAACCCCGGGGAGGGTGGCGCTGTCGGGCAAGTGATTGTGTTTGGCCGCGACTTTGACACCAAGGTTGTCATGTGGAGGGGTGATGGGCCGGGCGGCTGGGCAAAGTTCTTGGCAGGATTCGTTGAGGATTTGGAAAGTGGAGAGGGGTTCGAGCTGGGCGGCCAGGAAGGGAGCGATGGAAGCGAGGACTCTCTTGGGTATGAGGGTTACTTCTTCGACGGTGTCGGAGGCGGTCAGGGCGATACGGGCGGTGATAGGGGTACGGCAGGGCTGCGGTTGGCCGGGGAGTACAAGGGATGGAATGTCCTCGAGGCGTGGGCGGACAAGAGCGTGCGGCGATGGATAGATGCTGGCATTGTACCGGAGAGTATCCTCCAACATCCAGAAGAAAGGAGAAAGGTGCGTGCATGTCTCACCTCTTCTCAACGTTTGCTCGAACTTCCATTCAGGAAAAGCCATCTTTGGACCTTCCTGTGGCTGGCACATCGTCGAGTGGCAGCGCGGGCGGATCGAAGGCGAATGGCGACGAGAAAGAGTCAAATATCATTGATGATGACTCGTCCCTCCCCACACCGTTAGGCAACGTCACGAACTTTTCTGCTGCGCGACAAATACCCACTATATCGATCACAAAGCCTCCCGCCCCCCTGCCCGTGGATCTTCCTTCTCCAAGCACCCTCACACCAGATGACGAAGTTGGCGGAAGCAGCTTCCCACTCCAGCACGATATCGAAGGGACTCCTGCTGTTCAGGGTGTCGTGTCAGATGTCCCTCTCACAGCAGTTCCCCCCGTAAAGCGCGGTCACGTTCGCCATCCCCCAAACTCGCCCTAGACACCGCACCAGGACTGTCGGATTCACCCGATGCCATTCCCATCAATCTGGCGGAGCCGCCGGCCGTCACCGTGCCCGACCTTCTCGTCGATGATACAACGCTCGCAGGGCCGTCGCAGACGGAGGGTGCAGGCTCGTCCGGAACAGACTCGCCTGTATTGATCGACGCTGCGGACGTGTCATCAATTCAGGACCCCGATACCACGATCCGCCTTGTCGGAGGAGGAGGTGTGTCCGGCGTGACGGAGGATCCACTCCAAGCCGACGGCGTCCTTGTCGATGAGCCGGAGCCGGAGCCGGAACTCGAGCGTGCAGTTGACAGTGACGCCGTGGAGGTCGCATCTATCAAGTCTGTGGACTCCAAAGCATCAACAGCAAGCAAGAAGCATGGGCGGAAGAAGAGTAGCGTCTCCCTTGGCCTGAAGAAGCTCGGGCAGCTCGGTGGAAAGCGGAGAACAGACTCTGTGACATCGGTGGATTCAAAGCAGTAGTCGGACTATGGTAGGCGTACGCTACGCGTTCCTGCCTTGCAGCAACACCGTTTGGGCTTGTGAGGGGCGCGCAGGGGTCCAGGCGAGAGACTCTGGTATTTCCTATGTGGACGCTCTTAGACTATGCTCTTCTATTCCTATAACTTTCCTCGCGGTGATCCTGGCTCCTTGGTACTCGTTCACGCCATCATCCCATCTCGTCCGTGACGCCATTCCTTTGTAAAGACGCACTTGTTTCGTGTTTCGATCCTGTTCTCGATACCCGTAGTTACAACCTAAGTAGTGAGATGCAGTGGCCGGGGGTGAGCAAGATCGGGGACTGCAGAGTCGCGCAGATAATTATTATGCATATGCTTGTCGGTTAGCGTAAGGTTAGGAGCGTCGCTTTCCTCTAGTCATATCTCATAATCGAATCCGCATTGAACCACCGTCGAGTAGGAGTTTATGAGTCAATTACCAAACGTTTATGTGTGGTTTGGGCTGAGAACGGGCTTTGCGGCTCGTTGTGGTCAAGAAGCGTGAGAAAGGAGTGAACTTGAATGGATGCCATATGTGGAAGAGCACCTTTTCGGAAATTCCCGAGCCACCTCTTGATCATTGACCTCTACCTCTCTGCCTGGTTAGCAGCCTTTCTCTCCTTCCTCTTGCCTTTGCTGTGTCTGGACATCGTTTGCAACAGGACTTTGCACTACTTAAACACCTTCAAGTCTGAGAAGCTACAAACTGGCCGCCACAGTCGCGAACGGGAGCAGTCAAGACTTCAGCCACACACGCGACTTCCCCGCAATCCTGTCACACACCCTCACCGTCTAAGCCTGTCTCACACACTGAACCATGGCTCAGTCCGCGGAGTCCCTTGTGGAGGAGCGTGTAACGCAGCTGCAGTCAGTTTGAACCCTTGAATTTCTTCCTAACCAACCCGCGTTGACCTGCGTTACAGAGAAATAAGTAAGCGGCGGAACGAGCTGCTCCGCGAGATGTACCATCTCATACAGAAGCGGGATAATCTCGGCTCTGTGATAGCTATTGACGAGGACGCGAATGATGGCCTGCAGGTGTTCCTGGATAGGTTTGACCTGGAGAAGTAGTGAGTACCTTTCTGTGTCCTCGCGTTGTCCCCAGTCCATGCAAATAGCCAAGTACTCATGCCTACATCAGTCCCGACACTGGCCACATTGACACTTTGTTGGAGGACGAGATTGCCATTCCGGAGACTCCGCCGGCATACTCACCGGTCGGTGGGCCAGAGTTAGAGCTCAAATCAGAACCAGAACCTGGACCTGGACCAGAACCAGAACACCAGTCCGAACCTGAACCTGAATATGAACGTGAATCCGAAGCTCCCGCAGAAACTGACCCTGAGCCGGAACCGGAGAGCGTGGCCCATGACGTCTCTGAATCATCTATCTCCGAGCCTCCCGCCTCTCCGCCTCCCACGGACCAGGGTGAAGAGACAGAGACGCTGCAATACGCCGACTCTAGCCAGGCCGAAGTGCCTATGGATGTCGACGAAGGTGTACCTGCACCTACGGATCACCTGGAACAGCGCAGTGAAGAGCAAGAAGTCGTCGAGCAGGTGACGTCGCCTGAACCTTCTCAGGGTATGCATACAGCTCCGCAGTCTCCCGCTCCGCCCCCGGAGGACTTGCATCCCACGGAAGAGATGGCTCCTGAGAAAGTCCCTACCCCTGCACAAGAACGCCCGCTGACACCTGCTTCCTATAATGTGCCTGCGCGAGAGTCCCCTGTCGCTCAATCGCCAACCGTGTCCGCCGTCGCCACACGCGAACCCTCCGTTGCCAGAGTGTCGCCTCCACGAGAAGAGCGCGTACCATCCCCCGTCACGTGGGTCGTCCCTGATGAGGGTGTCGTTAAGGCAGAACCGTTGGACAACGAGGTCATGGAAGACATTGAAATGCAAGTACAGGAAGAAGCTCCCTCGTTGCCCGTTGTTGCTCAGGATGCATCCCAGTACACGCCGACGTTCATCGCACCTAGTCAACTCTCGAAGACACACAGCGAAGACCAGATCATGGCTATCTTGGGTCCCTCGCAAACCCGGATGTCACCCGTACCGTATGTGGATCATGCAGAGGCGCATCAAGCTCACGTTGACTACTCCATTCCATTGCCCACCCTCGAACCATCGGTGTCTTTCTCGTTCGCGGGCCGCGCGGACGAGTTGATGGAACTGGCGGAACCTGCCGCGCCTCCGGAGTTGTTCGGTCCCGAACCTCCTTATCCCCTTCCTCCCGCCAACTTGCTTCCACTCGAGTTTTCTCGCCGGAAAGCGTCGAAGCGTAAGCGGGACAAAGAGAAGGGAGAAGGCAAGGAGTGGCAGCCTATGCCTCTGAACAAATGGGCGGCTCTTTTGAAGACTAATCCGGTGCATACGAAGTTGACGAAAGCACCCAAGTGTCTGAACACTCGAGACTGGTCGGTACGTATCGTTGCTAGAGAAAGAAGATAGAAAAGAAGAACACTGAAACCAATGATCATGTTAGGTGGGTATGCTCGAATTGCGTCTCGTTCGTGTCTTCGAGCGCATCGAGAGGCTGAAAGAGGCCAATGCATGGAGTTTCCGGCAACCCAGGAAACAGCGCGGCGTTGGCGGCTTGACGAAGACGCACTGGGACTACCTGATGGACGAGATGGTAATCGCGACACCATAAACTGTTCACCGTGCATTGCTGACGCCTTTCTTGTAGAAATGGATGCGAACAGACTTCCGCGAGGAGCGGAGATGGAAGCTCGCCCTTGCTTACAACCTCGCGCATGCGGTGGTTGAGTGGCATGAAGCAGGCTCGCTCGACGAGCGTATCCGCAGAGGAGTCGTCGTCCTCTGGAAGCCACCGCCACAGGAAGATACGGAAATGGTCGACGCGAGCGAAGAAGTCGATGGGCCGTTCCGAGACGCGCAGGACACGGATGAGAACGGCGTCGACTCCAGAGAGACTGAGACTCCTATGGACGGGTACGCGTCCGACGACGAAAGCGAGGACGACCAGGACAAGGACCAACAGGACGCAGTTGATACTCTGGCGCCAGCATCTGCGCTCCAGGAGGCACTCCAGCAGCTCGAAGATCAAACAAAGACGTCCAACGCCCAGCCGGACAGCCAGGAGAACGTATCTCTGAAGCCGAAGATCGAGGAAATCGAGGACTTGTCCGCGTTGGGCGAGAATCATAATACCGGTTCGCAGGATCCGAACGCGAACGCGATGGAGGTGGATGGCAAGAAAGCGGATGGTTCTGAAGGGCAGAAAGCTGCAGGTGCTGGTCCTTCCAAGCAAGCAGCTCCTGAAACCCATCACGGCTTGAAGTCGTCGTCCAAGAACCCCGTGCTCACTGCGCATGGGAAAGAGGGCGACGGCGCTCATGTGAAGTCGAAACACAAGGGCAACCAGTACGCGGCTCTTCGAGAGCGTATCCTACACTCAGCCGTGGACAAGCTCTTCATTGATCTGGACGACCTCGATCTCGTCAAGGGGATGTCGGAGCTCTCCACGGACGACCCTCAGGGGGCTGCTGCAGCACCACCTCCACCTCCACCTAACGACCTGGCTGCCATCTTCCCCGATCTAATACCATACGGCATGCTGGACATTGCGCCTCCACAGGAGATCCGTAAGAAGTCGGAGCGGAAGAGTGACAGGGACGATCCAAACAAGCGTGCGGAGGACACGACGTACACTAAGCTCGCGCCCGTGAGCAAGTTCATGCATGTGAAGCCCGTGCTTGTTGGTACTCTCAAGCCTGCGAGCCACTTCAAGGACAGAGAGTGGAGTCAGGTCGAGGAGACCCCTTGGTTTGCTGACGTCGACGTCCCGCCTGCCCGGCCACTTGAAGAGAACCCATGCAGTAAGTTTGGAATCATACGTCAGAGTCGTTCGACGCGATGCTCACCGACTGTTCCAAGGTCTATTTGAAGGAGCCACCACTAAGTCTAATGCACCGAATCCATCGTTCATACCTGGTCCTCCTCGAGACGTGCGCAAGCGCAATGCCGACCACCATAACGATATCGTATGGACCCCGGCGGAGGACGCTCATCTCAAGCAAGCGGTCGAGAGATACGCGTTCAACTGGGCACTCATCGCGGAGTTTGTCAACTCGAATCGGGTCACGATCAAGACAGACAAGCGTACACGTTGGGAATGTCAAGAGCGCTGGAGGGAGAAGCTCAGTGCGCAGGCACGCGCCGATGCCGCAGAGGAGAACTCGTCCGCTGCTGCGTCGACGTCTGCGGCGGCATCGCATATGACCACAAGAGGATTGAAGCGATCCGCCAATCAGGCTGTCGCGTCTGGCAGCGGTTCTGGTGGCTCTTCGACGCTCACTGAGCCTCGGAAGCGCCGCAGACATGCTGCGATGCATGACACTCTGCGTAAGGCGGCAAAGAAGAGGGAGGCGCAACAGAAGAACAACGGTACGTGTGTGCGAGCAGACGATCCCTCTCAGGCATTTGACTTCCGCTTCCACGCAGCTCCTCGCGCAAAGCCCTCTGTCGTCCACGACACCCACGGCCAGTACTCGAAGTTGCCAAAACTCACGCCTGCCGAGCTCAGTCGGATGAAGGCGGAGAAGGAGGCGAGAGAAGCCCATGAAATCGCTATGCGTCGTAGAAATGACGAACTTACCCGACAGCACTTAATACGCGAACAGCAGCAACGAGCGGCCGGTCTTCCTCCCGCTGCAGTGAGTGACTTCTAGACTAGATAGCAGCACTTCGCACTGAATGAATGATCAGCCGCAAGCACCGCAGCAATCTGCGCAGCTGCTACCTCAAACGCCAGGTGCGAATGGCGTACCCAGACCTGCAAACGGCGTCCCGCAGGCTCCCGTCGTGCAGTCAATACGCAGCCAGGTCGGTATATCACAGCAACAACAACAATCGCGGTTAGCAGCTGCTGCTGCATTAGCCAACGCTGGAGCACGTATGTCGCCTTCTAATATGCAGGCAATGCGGGCACTAGCGCAGGCGCAGCTGCAGAACCAAGCGCAAGCGCAAACTCCTGTCCAGGCACAAGCTCCACAGGTCTCAAGTGCATCTGCGGCGCTGAACGCGGCGGCCCCAGCATTGAGTGCGGCGCACTTGTCGCCTTCGTTCGCTGCTCGGGCGACGAGCTCGTCCCCTGGGGTTCCACACCAGTCTCCACCGTTGCCCGCTGCGAGTCCCGCAAACGTTGCGCGACCGCCGCCGGTCCCTGGTCAGCCTGTTCAGAGTTCGGTCAACCCTTTGCTGCATAGTAGCATGTTGCAGTATGTGCAACAGCTCCAAGGACAATTTCAAGGGCAGTTTCAAGGGCGGTTGTCACAGGAGCAGCAGCTACAAATCCTTGCACAGGTATGTGGATTGCCTTGGGCTAGTGAGATGTCCTTAAATTAGTTAGGAGGCACAACAACATTTTCAACGACAGCAGCAGCAACATCAGCAACAGCAGCATCAGGCACAACAGCAACAACAGTATGCCGCACATGTTCAGCAGCCCCAAGCACAAAACTCTCCGAACGGCAACTTCCCGCATTCATAGGTATACCCTACCACACGCCCCACCGGTCTGTGTCCACCCTACTGTGTAGTTTGGTCCCAGGTTCAGCGCAGCGGCAATCACTTTGACAAGGAGCTGCCCAGGAGTAGGGGTAGGACTAGAGGTTGTCTCGACGGCAAACTCTCCCTGAGGAGCAGAGCGCACAAGAGCTAGGTTTTGATCGTTGGAGACTTCCAAGCCGGATCCTGTCGGGTGGACCAGTGCAGTGGTTGGCCAGGTGCCAGGTCAGTAGAACATCCTTCGGCGTGCTTGGCCCGTGGCACAAGCAGCTGCGAAAAGCCTACCTCTGCAGTCTTTCCTGACGATGACATGGTGGTGGTGGTGGTGGTACGAGTTCAACGTTCAGTACTAGCATGTCGCGTTCCTTGTAGTCGGGGCGGACCAGACTCCGCCGAGAGCATACGTCATGGTGTTACCGCATTCGGCGGGATATTCAATTCAAGTTATTGACATTTCCGCTGGGTTTGCCTTCACCTGGCAACAACACGCGCGCAGGTTGAGGCCTGAGGCCGCACCTCGTCTCCGTTCTGTCGGTGGGGCAGTCTTAAAACGCACGGCCATATAATACTCAAGGAATGATACAAGAATTGAATTGTCGAGAGCGATCGATACTACGATAGCACAACGTCGCGAAAGCTGCAGAGTGTAGACGTAGTGTTATCAAGACCCGGATGCAAAGTCTCGAAGCACGGCAAGCGTACAGAAACTCGTTCCACTGCGCGTATCGAATCTTCACCGAGGAGGGTATCCGGCAATTCTGGACTGGAACGACACCACGGCTGGCTCATCTAGTGGTATGTGTCCCTCACGCATAAATGTTGTGGCCTCTCGTTACGTGTGGCTCATGGATCGAACGCACCATAGATACAGAGCGGTACAAGGAATTGCTAGAGAACCCGACGTTGCTGTCAAGGTGGAGGGCGATGCTCCTTTCGCTGTGATGTTCGACATGTCCGTAGCCGTTAATGCTCAGGATGCTGGTTGGATGGTATTGACAGTTACGTCGTGTTGTTTCCTCACAGAATCCGAAAGCATATCAAGGCGAACGGGACCGTCGGGGTCTACCACAGGCAAGTCATTGCCCGAATCATCATGATAAAGAAGCACTCTAATCTACCATCAATGTTTTTGAGGTTCACGCAGGATTACTTGGCTCACGTCCCAGGCCGATCAAGCTCGCAACCGTTCGACGGATGAGATACCCTCGGTCGCGAAGTATATCAAACTTCGCCGCCGCGCATATGCGTGGGCGGCCTTATCAGGTAATTATCTCAACTCTGTCCGGGCGCAGGTCTCTCCACTGACAATATGTTCCAGCTTTGGTGGAGTACTCGGTCGACGCGCTGCCCGACGCTGTCTTTGAAGATCCGGTGCTACGGAAGATGTTTGAGGCGCTGGGCGACTTGGGTGCCTGGGCGAATGTAAGTGAGCAGACGTACCTTGTTTCGCAATCTTAATATGTATCTCGCCATTAGGACATTTGCTCGTTCAACGTGAGTGTCTTTTCTATCACTTCGTCTTCCATATTGATCATCCTATCGAAATTTGGTCCGTTGCGCCTACGCAGAAAGAGCAAGCAGACGACGACTACCAAGACCTCGTCTTCAGCATCATGGTGGAACGTGACTGCGACCTCCAGACGGCGATCGACGTCAGCACGGACATGATGAGGACATGTGTGGAGGAATACCTCGGCTACAAGGCGAAGCTGCCCGACAAAGTTGACGCGGAGGTCGCGTAATATGTTCAGGGCTTGGAACACTACGTGCAGGGCTGCATCGTGTTCAACTATCATAGTCCTCGTACGTGTTCACTGTTGCCGGATGGCGGTGTTGTTGCTGACTGCGGATTTGCACGTTGTGTGTGCAGGCTACTTCCCTGGCTTGGGCGTGTTTGGCAAGGAGGAAGTCGTTCTCCCCGTTCGCCAGAGGAAATCCGTCGCAGTCATCGAGTCGCACGAGCACACGGGGAACCATCCGGCCTCTGCTTAGTTTCTTCACATTTTCTTCCGTATCTGGTTCAAATGGCCAACGTACCCTTTGTTCTTCGCTAAATAGAAACTCTCGTTGCTTTTCCAAAATGTCATGGACGTGGTGTACGTTTGCCCGTCGTTCAACAATGCGACAGTCGATCTTTACATCCTCAGCTTGCTAATCAGACATTACGGTAACAGCTCCTCAATATTAACAATGGACTCAATTCCCGACAGCTTCCTACTAATTCTCGTGAGGAAGTACAACCAACTTGATGCCGCTGACCTGATTGTTCTGCAGCCGTTCGAGGCCAGCTGGCACGGCTTTCAGTCCACCGGGAAGTACTTCATACGGCGTAGGCTAGATTGATAATGTCAGCATCTAATAGAAAAGAACGATATGGGCGAATTCGAAATCAGGCCTACTTTGATCAACCCCTGCTGAAGCAGTTCGACAAGCGCAGAACGGTTCCGCTCGGACGACTGGAACGCTCGCGAGCAGACCGCTTCAATGCCCTTCTCCGAGGCAAGCTTCTTGACGAGCTCCTCGTGGGCCGGAAAGACATAGACGAACTACCCACCTTGACGGAGCACAGGAGCAGCAAGCTCTTGAAGCGTGTCCAATTCAGAGACTGCGTCGAATGTGAGGTCGACCGAACCGCCAGAGATCGTCTTGACCTCTTCAACAATCCGATGCGAAGGCAACTTCCGGTCGATGACATGTGTCGCACCGTAGGACTTCACGAGATCAGAGTTGTGGAGGGACGCGGTGGTGATGATAGGCCCAAAGCCGGATAGCTTGGCGAATTCAAGTTGCTAGAAGAAGATGTACTCAGCTCAGACTTACTACGCCAAAGTCAAATTATATGATGACGTGGAAGTACGAACCGACGAGCCCGACTTGGCTGGCACCTCCGATCACGAACATCGACCGCCCGGCGTAATGTCCTTGACCGCCCTCCCAAGGAGGAGACAGCTTGATAGTTTCGGTTCCCGGCTTGCTACTATACACAGCTACGTAAAGAGGGTCGTTGCATGCTCGAAAGACACGCTGCTCGGTAGCTTTCAGCCTGAGTCCTAGTATCCGCCGGCCATCCGCATATCCATGGGATGTCGATGAGTTCTCATGGAGTGCATAGCAAGGAAACGACTTTGCTAACTAGTGACGATAATTAGGTTTGTACGATTGCGGCGTGGGCCCAACCACTAGGAAAGGGAAAACTCATGACGACACACAAAGGGAGACACCACGCCGATACGGCCACGTCTGGTAGATCGACGTTCAACGTTGGGATGGTGCATGTGGCGGTAGGCTACACGCTGTAACGCGGCGTGAATACGGCGGCGTGGCCGCAAACGGGTTGGCACTGAGTACTAGTACACTATTTTTCTTTGCACAAACACGACAAGCCTTGTCAAACACGTGCAGATGATACATTTACGACTATTCTCAATCGACAGCGATAGGTCTACCCATACACAGGCACAATACTTACCCCGTCGAGAAGAGCTTTCACAGCCAGCCCCGCGCCTTGAAGTCCTCAAGCGTGTCCTTTGTCGTTTCCTCAAGCGTTCGGAAGGGCACGCCCAACAGCCTCTGCTGCTTGTCGGGCATGTACTGGATGTAGTGTGTCGCCTTTGCAGGGTCATACGCGGTGTTGCCAGCAGGGAGCTGCGGGTATAGGCGGTGTGCGACCATTACTGTGATTGTACATGTGAGGATGCTGATGTGTGTGTCAAGGTCAGAACCTGAGAAACGGAGTCAACTGACCAAAGTCTTGCCACTTAAATGGCCTGGCACTGATGAGGATGCGGTTTCCCGCCGCCTCAGGCTTTGTTACAGCGAGTGCATGTGCAAGGGCGAAATCGCGCACGTCGACATAACACGCGCTAAAGAAGCAAGTCAGCGATCAAGATGCATTGCCCATGACGATATGGAGAAATTTAAGGTACCCAAGGTTCGCAAGCGTGTCGTTGTCCTTCTTGCCCTTCACAACTGTGTCATACCAGCCGCCCACACTCTCGTTCAAGTTTTCGGGACGGTCCACTTCATGTATGAAGGGCCCGTACACGTAGGCCGGGTTAACTACAACGAGGTCCCAAGCGACCTCGCTCTTCTTCTGCTCGTAGAACTCCCAGGCCGCGCGCTCCGCGAGCGTCTTGCTCGCGTAGTACTTGATCGGCGCGCTCGCGTCGCGCCCCTTCTCCTTGACCTCCGCGATACAGGCTTCGTTCCAGTCCTCCTCGGAGAAGATGCGCGGGTCAGTTGACTGCGTGAGTTGAACGGATGCACATGAGGAGGTGATGACGACGCGCTTGACGGAGGAGCCGTGCTTGAGCACAGAGAGCAGGATTCCAGTCGTACCGTGCACGGCGGGTCCGATGAGCTCGGCTGGGTCGTCTGCCTTGAAATGGAATGGCGATGCGGTGTGCGCGATGACGTCGATGCCCTTGACTGCATCGTCAAAAGCGCCGTCCTTTATGGGTAGAATGATGGTCAGTAACGCGTTCGATCTACTACAGACGTTACAAAGTCAAGAGGGATCGTATGCGTTCCCCCTAGCCACTACCTTGGTGATGTCCTCAACGATAACAATCTCAAACTTGTCACCGAAGCTCTTGAACAACGAGCGGAGGTGCGCAGCTTTCTCCTCCGCGCGTACTGTGCCCCGCACGGCGAATCCCTGGTCGAGGAGAGCCTTCACGATCCACATGGCGACGTAGCCGTTCGCGCCGGTGACGAGCACCTTCCCAGAGTTGACTGCAGGCATGGTTGAAGAGTGGGTGAGTGTGTGAGTACGCGAGTCGAATCTGGAGTGTATGCGGCGGACAAGACGGCAGAGCCGGTGTCCTTTATACCTGGGGACGGTGGCGGATGCATTGCGATAAGCTCAATGTTATGGCATGTTGAGTGAGCTGAGAAGAGACAGTTTGAGCCCGAATCGCGCGACACCTTTCCATGTGGGCTTGTCCTATGATGCAATCGCCACTTGTGACTCGTTACTGAGCAGTATCATTCCAGTTGGTGGTCACTTTGCCAGGAAGAGTGCTCATCCAACCACCAAACCTGACAATGAAGCACCCCATGGGTATGCACGGCGCCACCTTGAGTTCATGCGGTACCTCGAGAACGGCAGTCCTTGCCATCCGATGGGCGACCGGGGTTCATTCATTCCCTTTATCTCGTACATACCGAGTAACACTGCCTCCTCAGGATTGTGTAGGATCGCCCTCCGGGATCTTGTCAGAGTACTCCCGTGCCGCATTCACTGCAATCCACAAGAGCAGGTCAGATGGCTGGGCCGTCTCTGCGGGGGATATAGGACCGGACCTTACCGAAGTCCTGCCACACGGCGGCAGGCAGCACGGATAATAAACCGCTCGTTGCCCGCCTGCCAGTGAGGCTTTTGCAGAGCAAGAGTGTGCGCATGTGCGAGGTCGTGGACATCCAATCCGCTCTGCCTCGGCTGACGGTTACGGTTCGACGGCTTCATTGTCAAGAACCATGTTGGAAAGGCTGAGCCTGGTGTCCTGTAGCAGCAGGAGGTTTAAACGGTCCTCGATGGATTATCATGTCGTGAATCATGAGACTCTTGACGAAGACCAGGGACACGGTTGTACGTTTGCGAATCGGTAGCGTGGTTCCACGACAATTTTGAGTAGTGTGAACATGGCGCTCGCGGAGATGTCAACAGACGTTAATACGGACAAACAATGTAAGATCGAACCTTCATCAATGATCAAACAATACTCAGTATAGACAAGACGCATGAGACGAGCCATTCAGACCGTTACGATGCGCCCCAGCATACTCCAGTATATGAGCCATCGTTCGAGCTCTGCCTTGCTTGCTGGCCGTTGCGAGAGTCCCTTGTACCGGGATAGAGACATGATGTGGTCGCACACGAAGTAGTGGTACTATAGCCCCTGAGGGCGTGCAAGTTCGTTGGAGACACGGATATGATGATTTGGAAGGGCAGGTCTGAGTCATGGATGTAGCACGCTTACATAAGCTCGTTATACCGTGACGTATATGTCATGGAGTATACACTCTACCAAAGGGAGCCGTCTCTATACTTTTGAAGTTCTAGGTCCTTGAGCAGTCTCTCCATCACGTCCGCCTTCAGGCGCACGGACAAGCATACTGGTTCGTCGTACCAACTCCCACTGCCAGTTTTCTCCGACATTACCCCAGGAGGACCAGCCTCCATGACCTGGATCCATCCGTCCACGCTCGGCGTCACCGCGTCGACATATCTAGGCGGCTTCCCTCCACCGAAGTCCATCCCGTAGGCATTCAGGTGTTGCCACGATTTCACGAGTGATTGTCGTTCTCCAATAGAAATGCGTTGTGGGTTGAGCTCATATGCATCCGATGCAACAGTGCAGACATCGCGTCAGGGTGAGCTGCGACAAGGCAAACGGATTCCAGATGCAGCTGGGGCCAACGTTGACGCGATTTGTTCGCCCGTCAGTGAAACATTGGCAAGGGTAATCGGAGACCCAAGGAACCCGTCCGGGAGGGGAGGGGAGAGTCGTGAGCGGAAGTTGGTGGCGACTGCAAGGTTGAAAAGTCCCTGATCATGCTCCATCCCCGTGCGCGGATGATGAGTCGCCAGACGAACGCCACCAATGCATCGAGGTGGAGATCCGCGGTGTCGCAGAGATAGATGAGGAATCCTCACCCCGCCACTGCTGTGAGTCGCGGCCTCGTAGATACGCTGGACCTCCCTTGGCGAGAAATAGAGGAGATAGTGTGTGATGGGCGCAGAGACATCCAAGCCCGGCGGCCCAGAGGGTGTGCCTTGGAGCTCCTCTGGGACATTGGGTGCACCAAGAACGATCGCGGCTGTGGACGGCCACGAGCGGACGATCGGGAGCGCGTTCTCAATGCTCACGAGGGCGGGGTCCGGTGCGGAGCCCTTGATGTCTCCTGCAGCGGCATTGTCGACGAGAGCGGGGTCGAATATTGGCTTGAGCTCTGGGAGTGGGTTGTTAGAGCACAGAGCACGGTGGACGGCTGCCCAGTCCTTGCGAACTGGAACATGGCAGTCGCGTCTGCGATGCTATGCACGATTCGGAGTCCGATGCTGAGCCACCGCACTCGAATGTCGTCAATTGGACGGAGACACAGTGGCGCCCTCGTACTCATCTATGTTGTGCAACGACGCCAGAGATGTGGGGAGAGGAGTTGCTGGGAAGGGAAGGCATCTACGAACCACGCACCGCTGGACATGCGCGCTGCGCTGTCCGGAAGAAGCGATGCGAGTGTGCTCGAGCAACGCGCCTCGATGAGCTCGATCCCTGGATCCTCCGATGAGCCGTAGGTGACTGCGACACGACGCTGCCCGTTAGCGGCGCCGTGCGGGGTCCAATGCAGCTGCCCGGCCCATTGTGGATATAAGTTCAGCGTGGACCGAAGGGAAACGGTGAGTGCTTCATGGGAGAACACTTGCAGGTCGTTCCGCCAGTTTCCAGTGGGCGATCAAGTACCATACGGCACTGGCCAAGGGATACCATACGGCAGAAGTGTCCAGAATGGACAGTGGTGTTGTGCGAGGTGAGCTTCGTGGAAGCGTTGGTCGCAAGCGTGTACGGGAGATGGTCTCCAGTAAGACATCTGTGGCAGGTGTGAGGTCTCATGCATGGTAGGAAAGTCGTACTATCACATACCTTGATGTGACATGATGCTCGTGTCTCAGCACTTGTGAGTCCGACCTATGGGCTTCAAGGCGGAGACGTTCTGAGATGGTGTACTATGACTGACTCGCTGGGTCAAAGTTGGTTGGTTGTTCATGGTTGTTCATATAATAAGAATCCGGGAGATTGTGGGATCCAGTGCGTATTCCTTTGGTATCCCCGAGGATTCCCAACCTTGAGGGATCCTGCGACTTGTAATTACTAACCTAGGCCTCTCACCGTGTTTGCTCAGCTTTTGACTGTGGGTGAAACCACGCCGCCGCCGCGGAAGCTTCGGGGATAATCATTTTACTACAATGAACTTAACCATTCATGGAAGCTGGCTTGTCCCTTCAGGCTGTTGACAGAATACGCTCATCGGCGGTGTACAAGAGAACACCGGTATACTTAGGATACTACTTAAAGCAGGGTCATGGGTCTTTCTGGGGGCAGCATGTCATTCATGGACCTGTACCCCTCGTTGTGGTACTTGACTATCGCTGCTGTTTTTGTCATTCTCCTGCACAGAACGCAGAGCTTCAGGTGTCGGTCGAATGGCTTACCGCTGCCGCCAGGTCCTCGTCCCCTCCCTATCATAGGCAATACCCTGGATATACCGAGTACATCTATGGCTGCCAAATTCCGCGACATCAGTGCAACGTATGGTGAGAGTACTCAACGCTTCTGACATGCCATACTCACTATGAACTTGATCTTCGCAGGCGATATCATATATTTGAGTGCTTTTGGACGGCCCATGATCGTCCTCGGCTCGCACGAGGCCGCTATAGATTTGCTTGGAAAACGTTCTGTAAACTACTCTAGTAGGCCTCACAATCCCATGCTCGACATGTGCGTTCCCTGTTCACTGCTCGGGTGCCTCTGGGCAAATCTTGAACGCTGCCCATGCAGGGCCGGCATCTCGTGGGCACTCACCCTGCAGCCCTTGGAACGTGGTGGCGGCGCCACCGCAAAGCCATACACCAATACTTCAACCCGAACGCCATACATCGATACGAGCTCTCTATGGAACTGGAGGCACATCGCCTCACCGGACGCCTTCTCGAGCATCCGGCAGACTTTTTGAGCCCTTGTTGACAAACTATGTAACGTCCCCTTTCATGCTTATCCACTTGTGTTTTTACTAACACACAAAATGTCCTTGTCTTGCTGCCCTGCATGGGACCGCACATCTTGCATTGATCTTCCCTCCTGACAGCCTCTTCGGTTCTGCGATCATGCGTGTCTCGTATGGCATTGAAGTGGACGAAGAGAGAATAGATTACCTCAAGATAGCTGAGCACTCTCTCGTTGTTCTCTGAGAACTTCGTACCAGGGAGATACCTTGTGGAGACGTTCCTGATCTTGCGCCATGTGCCTGATTGGATGCCGGGTGCGGCGTTCAAGCCACAGCATGGAAGAGGGCCAATAGCCGACTTGTGGAGATACCGTGGATGAAGACGGAGGAGGCGCTAGTATATGGTACCGAATAGTATCAAAGGGCAAGCGTATAGTCAATTTGATGAATGACTATAGGCGACTGAGGGCATTGCGGAACCTTCGATGGCTGCGGGTCTCATGGAGAACGCTTCACGGACGCAAACGAGGAGGAAGTTCACAAGAATGCAACAGCTGTGGCGTACGCTAATAAGTTGGTGCACCTCGTTACAAGGGCGGTACGGCTGACGACATCATGCATCATGTGCTACAGGTGGTGCTGATACGGTAGACATTTTTCCGGGTCACTGAACGTGTACTGCCGTTTGCACTCCTAGACACTCTCAACGGTCGAATCTTTCTTCCTCGCCATGGATTCCTACCCCGAAGTGCAAGAAAGGCACAAGCAGAGCTCGAAGCGGTGTTCGGCCCTTACCGTCTCCCTGAATTCTCAGACAGGAACTCGCTACCGTACGTCAATGCACTCGTGAAAGAGCTCCCGCTGGCGCTCCGTGGTCCCCGTGGGTGTCCCGCACTGCTCCCTTGAGGACGACGAGTACCGGGGATACTTCATCAAGGGCTCTGTCGTCATTGCGAATATCTGGTATGTGTTCCCTCGAAGCCGGGTGTGTGGAGCTCAAGCTCATACAAGATTACGTCTCTCCCAGGGCCATATCCAACGACCCAAAGATCTACGCCGACCCGGAGATGGTCAAGCCGGAACGCTTCCTCACTCAGGATGGCCAGCTGCGCTCTGACGTGCGCGACCCCGCGACGATCTCGTTCGGCTATGGTCGTAGGTACGTGTACACCATAAGTCGCCCGGACAAGCATGGACTCGGAGTGCAACTTGAATATCTTGCAGGATTTGCCCCGGACGACATTTCGCGGACTCGGCGCTTTTCATCGTCGTCTCTCCACACACTCTCCATCACAGCGCCCGTCGATGAGTTTGAAAGGCTGGTGAAACTCTCCGGCAAGATGACCCACGGCCTGCTATCGTGAGTCTCACTAACCTGGTTTACCTGGTGGGTCCGTGACTGACGTTCAGGCTACTTGTCCAGGTACCCAGAGCCATTCGAGTGTACAATCAAGCCGCTCTCTCCTGAGGCTGAAGTGTTGATTCGGGCAAGCTTGCAATCTTGAAAAAAAACAGCCGCCGACTAGCGGCCAGGTCCTTAAACCGGGCATCTAGCCAGCGAATGTGGAAAGTTATCGACCGCCCGGAGGGCAATGCTTGTGATCTGATAGTAGGATGTAAAAGAAGCCCCACCCACAATACACGAGTGTACTACTAGTGGCAGTCACGCACCTAGACGTGGACGAAGCTGAACACTTGCATTTACAAACGAAGCCGCTCACAGCGAAGACTTCAACTCGCTGGCCGTCCTCCGCGGGCCCTCTAATATCGACAAGCCGGTTCTGGATGAGAACCCAAACACTATCCGGCAATGCTACCAGGCTTCATCTGAATCCGGCCAGCTGATGTCGACGAGCCTGAGTTCTCATAGAGTGCCGCATAGCAAAGGAAATGACTTTGCTTACTAGTGACGGTAACTGAGTTTGTACGATTGTGGCGTGGCCCCCCGAATACTAAGAAAGGGAAAACTCATGACGACACACAATGAGAGGCACCACGCTGATACGGCCACGTTGCACGTGAATAGTTTGGGAGATCGGATCGGAATCTGGGTAGGTTGAATAAGTAACTGATACTTTCGGACTTCGAATTTCCTTGTATGCGGCATTCCGGACCTGAATAGTTTGGGAACATTTCCGGAACCGGAGACCAATTCCGGTCGTATTCTGGGGCGGAGCTATTGCCATTGCCCGTCGTGTTGGAATGGTGCATGTTGCGGCTACACTGCGCTGTATGGCCGCATGAACACGAGGCCGTGGCCGCAAACGGATTCACCGTTCGACGTTTCAAAGCGCATACCAATAGTAGGAGCGCTCTCCGAGTCAGTGGTACTAGCGGAGCTTACTTCGCCGTATCCTCTTCAATTGGAATCCTGCGCTCCAGGCATTGCACTTTTCATTCATCACTGGGATACGCGGGGCCCGGCGGCGTAAGCCAGTCCTATATCGACCGTATGGTTCCCGGGTTTGGAGAGTTGGCTGCCAGCAATCACGGTGATCATGATCACTCACACATGGAACTCGGGTGTACATGTGACATTTGTCCCGCTTCTAGAGGGCTAACTTTGAAGTCGAAGCACTGAAGACTCGTACTAGGAGTGAGTGTTCACTGCCAGTGCGGGCGAGGTAGGTACGGGGCTGGACTGACCATCAGTATGTTGATTGATAGAGGGCGAACACAGACACCTACCCATGACACGTTCCTCGATGACCATAGCTTCCAAGCTTCTGATGCCATTGCCATATCCAGCTCCGTAGGTCGTTCGACTGTAGGCCCATGCTCGGAAGCCCTAGGTTGTTCATCTGGTCTGCCTGGTGTTTCATCCGCTCCACAGCCACGTTGTACACCGACTGCTCAAGCATCTGCTGTCGTGCCGCAACGTCCTCGGCCAGCACCCGCCGCGCAAGCACAATTTGAGACAGATGGCGTCTGAGCGTCTCGAGGTTGAATGGCACTTCACCCTCAGGCTGAAGTACCTCGCCCTTTATCTCGCTCACAGTCCCGTCTTCGCTTGAGACGACCTCGATCGCAGACTACGAAACTCGGTTAGGACGCACAATATCGTCCGGACCTCACTGCACCCACCTTCGGCTTCGTGACAGGAGTGGCTTCAGGCACGTCCGCAAGCGGGTCCTCCGTCTGCCTACCCAGATAGCCTCCGTGGCTTCCTCATTCGACGTGAACACTCGGTCCGAAACCACCATCGACGGGGAAAGCCCCCTGTTGATGATGTTCCGCAACAGACTAAGGGGTTCATGCACCGTCGCACCGCTGATGAGTGAGTACCGGGGTGTCCGAGTCGGGGTTGAATCGGAGCCAAGCCTGGAGCATGATGGCATACGTGGACGAGAGCGCAAGGCTGAGAGGCGCAGTACATCCGATTCAAGGTGCGCCGTCGACGTCTACCTAACCACGCCTGAGCGTGCTTTGCAACGGCTGCATGTCTTGCGCGATCGACTCTGACCATTTCGCCAATACGCGAATAAGCGATGTACATGTACATGCATATGCAGGAACAGGAGCAGCTCCAAGCCATCCGCGACGAGCTTGCCAAGAAGTCTGACACCGCCGCCGCCACGGCGCAACCCAAACACGAGCGTGACAAAGACTTCGAGGGCGGGTTCGGTGGGCAGGAGGACTTGGAAGACCGCTATGCTACCACAAGCGGGGAGCACTGAGGGCTGAGCACCGAACACCGACTAGAAGTACATCAATAGATTTCAAAGGTAGAGATGTCTAGTCCACCTCGAGCACAGTTCCGCGTTGCACACTTCCCCAACCTGCGAAACGACATAATGAGTGATACGCTCAACACTTCAAGGATGTCCAGGGAGACGTTACTTACCAACCAACCGCCAATGCTTCTCAATACGTCTTGATAGCGCGACCTTCTCGCCAACTTCCGTACACGCGGGAGAGGTGAGCTGAATCTTCGCGAGATCCCCCTTCACGCTGAGCACACGACCACCGGTGGACGTCGAGCCGATGTTGATGAGCAAGAGCTCGTTCTTAACGAGCTTTGTTACCTTCGTCTGCTTCTTGTCTTCGGTCTTGACACCGAGTAGTCGACGAAGCAAGAACAAGCTGATCTCAAGCTCTGCGTTGGGACTTGTTAGTATAAATAGACGCCAAGTGCCGGCGAGCACACTCACCCGTAAAGATCTTGGGCAACTTGCCAACCGCACCCAGCACTTGACCCACGAGACGATCCGCACGGCAGAGCGTCGGGTCGATCCTCGTCCCAACACCGATGAGACCACCAGGTACTGCGAACTGCAGATGGTTACTCTCTGCATGCAAGGACACAATTCGCGAGAAGATAGGCTTGCACCGGTTGCGACCCTGCGCGTCCTTCGTGACAATACCCGGACGGATCTCAACCTCCTGGCCGAGCCGAAGGACACCAGTAAGAATGGAGCCACCAGCGACACCGCCCTTCAACTCGTCAACTTCTGCACCAGGCTTGTTGACGTCGAAGGAACGGATAACGATGAGGCGGGGGTCTGCCGTGAAGTTGCGGTCGGGGATGGGAATGCGCTTGACAATGTACTCATTTACGGCATCGATGTTGTACTTGAGCTGGGCAGATATGGGTACGATCGGTGACGACTCAGCCACGGTACCTGTGGAAAACGCATCAGATGTGCACATTGCTGCACCAAGAAAATGGACTCACCCTTAACGAATGCAGCGATGCTCTTATGGTGCTCCAATGCCTGCTCCTCTTTGATAAGATCGACCTTATTTTGCAAGATTATGATGTTTTCGAGTTTCATGATCTCGACCGCGGCCAAGTGTTCACTCGTCTGTGGTTGTGGGCACGTCTCGTTACCCGCGATCAAAAGAAGGGCGGCGTCCATGACCGCGGCACCGTTGAGCATCGTGGCCATCAAGATGTCGTGACCTGGACAATCGACGAAGGAGACATGACGGACAAGCTTCATGCGGGAGTTGCAGCCTGGACGTTCACAAGGTGGGTTGTCCTCCTTGTCTGACCGGTAGGACCTATAGCAGCCCGGTCGAGGGCATGCTTCGTTTTCGCACTTGTAGATCTATGATTGAGGAGAGGATGGAAGGGAGAGGATGGACGGCAGGAGGAACAACTCTATAAGGATGAGGGAATGGATTGGCGATCATAGCTCTACGGACCTTTGCATTGGCATAGCCCAACTTGATGGTGATGTTACGGACCAGCTCGTTCTTAAAACGAACAGTCATGACTCCCGAGATTGCCTTGACCACGGTAGATTTACCGTGAGCGACATGCCCGATAGTTCCTGTCCGAAGATTATCCCTCAGCAACCTTATCTTCTCCCTTCTCAGCATACAAGCATACCCAAGTTGATGGTGGCCTATTACGAGGTCAGGACGGTCGCTTGCAACAAACTGACGAAGATCTGGACTGACCTGTTTTGAGATAACTTCTGGGGAGAGCGGGGTAAGCTTGGAAGGGTCGATGTCGACCTTGACGATCGGTTCTACATCGCTCTCCTCCTCGCTGTCGCTTTCGTCGTGTGCCTTAGATCTCGTCTCGTCTCCAGGCATGTTGGTTTCTCAGTGGAGATGGGTCAAGGAGAGGAAATGGGGACGGAGGCAAGGTGCAGAATTCGACCGATGCGATCTGCGTCGAGCGCTCATCTACAGGACCCCCGAATATCCCAAGAACTCATATGCCCGGATAACCAAAAATGGGCCCGGAGGGCCCGAAAAGTTGCATACAAATAACCGAAGATAAGGGTTCCGAGGCCGATGTTATATGACCGAAAACGACCCTGGACCCGGCAGGTTATGTGCACCGGTCCACCGAAAATCCCGGCCTTGGGCCTGAGGAGCCGGTGGACTATAAGCGTTCGTGCCCGTAACCGAGCTTATATGCCGAGAACCACCGAAGCTGAGCATTTCTGGCAAGGTTACATCCAAATAACCGAAATAAACCCCTGTATGACCCCTCAGAAATAACCGAAAATGGCCTTGGCTGGCATATAACCTCTTGGGGGATATCCGGGGGTCCGTCATCTACTCGACTCAGCCTCCAGCTTCCAGTTGGTGCATTCACCCCTTATAGCCCTGCTTAGTCACGCGTAGCCGAGTGTCGCCATATCATAAGTCGAAGCTACCTTCCCGGACTGCAGGGACAAGCAGAATACCCCACACCCGGACTGCAGGATTTTAGCGGAACTGCCTTACCACTTATACGTACCGTCCCTTAGTACAGCTGTGACTGGCTTGTATCTACACGGCTGCTACCATCACTGCGAACTTTTGGGCGTCTCGGTAAACCCTGTGGGAAACCCAGGTTCAGTCACTTTTTGCCGGCGTGCCTCACACCCTGACCCGGTCACTGAGGACGGCTCACAATTGCGCAAACATGTAGAGGTCCCCCGTCCTACTCAGTAGTTATTACTCTTCTACTCACACTTCCTGCGAGGGGTTGAGACCTTGAGGAACCGACGTCTGGATCACTGCCAGTGCACATGCGTTCTCCGAGCTCAACTGGTCACTTTTATATAAAGAACCTCTTATTAAATACATGATTAGAGTTCGTATATCCACAGCAGGTTCCAGCACGAATCAGAAAGCACAAGCGGAGTGAAACTAGTGTACAGACGACAACGGGCGTGCAAGCGCGGAGTTTGAAGATAGATACCAAATTGGGAATGCTCGTAACACTCAGCCCGTAGTGTCGGATGAGTAGCCTTGTCCGTCGTGAAACGTTCCCACTGAGAGCCACAAAGGTCCGAATTGGTGGTGTAGATTCACAATTTCAGTGAACCTGTGTCACACGGTCTGTGGCGTTCCCGGGGTCTTAGTAATATGGGCGCTTCCTGAGGCGCACCACCCCCAACTAGGGCAACTTGCAAGTCGAAGCAGGATCCCGAACGGATGATGGTTCTATCGCAGATAAGTCTCTGGCTTGTATGGGATGTGCTACTACTACGCTTTCAGAAGCGTCGTGGTCTCCACTGTGTCAGAATAAGTAGAAGGGTGCACCTTGCATGGGATTGGACTCGGAGCTGCCGCTCCTTACACGGTTATGGGCCACAATAGGTCATTCAATAACAGGTTCTGCTTTCATCCGAGCTCAATGAGACCTTGCATGATACACGCTTCATATATTATTTCTTGAACTCTTGGAAATTCGTAGACATTGATTCCGAGCGCGACTGTGAACTCTCGTTCTTATGAACCACAAGCGCCCACTCACGCACCCTGAGGTGCGCTTGCGACGTGCGTACCTAAGGGCGCCTAAGGGAATTGGTTAGTCGCTGATGTGGCCAGAGAGGGCAGCCATTACAGAAGGTCCGGATTCGATGAGAGGAAGAAAAAGGACCTTTGCCTGACTCAGGCGTCGAGTCATCTTTAAAGACTGCTCTTCAGGACTGGTCTGGCTCACCAGTTTTTCGTGGACTGCTCCTCGTCCTCCTCTCTCCTTCGTCACTCGCCTGAATGTTGCTGTCGACTTCCAGGATGCGCGTCCCGTCTGTCTCAAAAGCTGCCATCTCAGCCCACTTCACCCGTGCTCGCTCGTCCGTCGCAAGCTCGAGCGGCTCCATGCTCGAGGCGAAGTCCAGGGTGAGCGAGCATGTCAGGAACATCAGCAGGACAAGTACTGGCAAAGCGACCGCCGTCAATGCCGTGTGTGTGTCCACATAATTTTCCTCGTTGGGTGTCGCTGACAGCACGCATACATGTAGGCGGCCCTCACCAGCGCCGGGGTACCAGCAGCTGCCTACAAGAAACAATGTCTCTCCTTCCCCCTCTCCTTCCCTTCCTCCACACGCGGAGGGTCCTCTGGATCATTCCTTTGTGGGTATGTCTGGTGGCCAGATTTTCCATGAGATGATGATCCGGCACGGTGTCAAGCACATCTTTGGCTATCCCGGCGGCGCGATCCTCCCCGTGTTCGACGCCATCTACAACTCCCCCCATTTCGAGTTCGTCCTTCCGAGACACGAACAGGGCGCTGGTCATATGGCCGAGGGCTACGCTCGTGTGACGGGCAAGCCCGGAGTTGTCCTCGTAACTTCGGGTCCTGGTGCCACGAATGTCATTACTCCTATGCAGGACGCCCTCAGCGATGGCATTCCCCTCATCGTCTTCACTGGTCAGGTGGCGACTTCAGCTATCGGCTCGGACGCTTTTCAAGAAGCCGATGTCGTCGGTATATCAAGAGCGTGTACAAAGTGGAGCGTCATGGTCAAAGACATCTCTGAACTCCCCCGTCGCATCAACGAAGCCTTCAAGATTGCGACGTCGGGTCGCCCGGCCCCCGTCCTCGTTGACCTTCCGAAGGACATCACTGCCGGTGTCCTAACGACCCCTCTTCCCTACAAGGCAACTACCCCCGGCAAGCCGCTGGGACTGCCGACCAACCCCCTCCTGCCCGCCGAGCAGGATTTGGACAAGGAGATGATCCAGCACGCCGCCGACCTCATCAACCAAGCGAAGCGTCCGATCATCTACGCCGGCAATGGTGTTCTCTCCTCTCCCTTCGGACCGAAGCTTCTGAAGCAAATCGCGGACCAGGGCAACATCCCCGTCACGACTACCCTTCGAGGCTTGGGCGCGTTCGACGAGATGGACGAGAAGAGCCTGCACATGCTCGGCATGCATGGTTCTGCGTACGCGAACCTGGCCATGCAGGAGGCTGATGTGATCATTGCGCTGGGTGCACGTTTCGACGACCGCGTCACGGGTAAGGTCGACCAGTTCGCGCCTGCAGCCCGCGCGGCAGCGTTGAACGGCACCGGTGGTATCATCCACTTCGAAATCCAGCCGAAGAACATCAACAAGGTCGTGGAGGCGACCATCCCCGTCCTCGGCGATGTCGTCGCGAACATGACCGCCCTCGCACCCCTCATCCGCCCCGCGCCCAGGGAGGGGTGGTTCAAGGACATCAAGGAGTGGAAGGCAAATTACCCGTTCACGTACCATAAGAGCGAGCCCGGCGCTCTGATGAAGCCGCAGGAGGTCATCGTCGAGCTTGATAGACAGACAGCGCACAGGAAGGATGAGGTCATCATCACCACTGGTGTCGGTCAGCACCAGATGTGGGCAGCGCAACACTTCCGTTGGCGGCAGCCTCTCCATATGGTGACGTCTGGTGGTCTCGGCGTGAGTCAAGCTTTATTCAACATCTGAACACCGTTAACTCACGGGATTCATCTAGACTATGGGGTTCGGACTGCCGTCCGCCATAGGTGCGAAGGTTGGCGCGCCCAACAAGACTGTGGTCGACATCGATGGCGACGCGTCCTTCAGCATGACTGCCATGGAGCTCCAGACGGCGTCGCAATATAGCATTGGTGTCAAGGTCCTTGTTCTCAACAACGAGTTCCAGGGCATGGTACTCCAGTGGCAGGGTACGTATTCACAATCCGGTGGTATACGACGGACTCGTGTGACTTACCTGATGCGACGATAGACTTGTTCTATGATGCGCGGTATGCGCACACTCGTATGGTCAACCCTGACTTCATCGCATTGGCGAAGGCGATGCGCGTCCATGCGATCCGTTGTGAGCGCCTGGAGGATCTGCCGGCGAAGATGAAGGAGTTCCTCGAGTACGATGACTCGAAGCCGGTTCTCATGGAGTGTCTCGTCGAGACAAATGAACATGTGTTCCCTATGGTACGTACGGTGCTTCCCCTCTAATCCCACTGACAGACAAGATATTTTTAGGTACCCGCTGGCAAGGCTCTCCACGAGCAGATCCTGCACCCGTCGTTCCGGGAGGCTTACGCCGCATCTCGCAAAAAGGAATGAGTCTTGGATAGCTACAGACCTCGCTCAACTACCTTCGCGTTGGAGGCTTCTCCTAGACGAGTTCAGGCCCATCACGCTTGATTCATATGGGAAGCCCCGGGCCCGTGGACTTCGTATCTACCACGCTGCATTTGACATTATCCGCATTTGTGTGCGTACATCTCTTTCGCATGTATCGGTTGTTCGATCATTGGATCAGGAAAGGAGCAAAGTCTCTTTAGGGGACGTCATGTATCTACTTACCACAGCCCTCGAACGGCGGGCTACCATCTACATAGTTCCATGCTTGTTCATCTACAATGTTCCTTCGTGAAAGCATGCAGCTTACTGATACTCCAAGTAAGCAACTACTAGTGATACATTCTAGACGTGCTTCAAATAATTTCCTCCCGCTTCGGTTCTGTCGAACTGTCCTGCACTGGCTCCAGCCGCGCGCGGCGACGACGAACTCGAGGTCACTACACTCCAATCCTTTCGGCGACTTCACCCAAAACACATTCGAATGTTCTCTTCTCAGTGCGATTCTGTATATTTGGCTCTGAAACTTAACAGAGGTAGGCTACTAGTCAGGTCCAACATCTGATATATTTCTCCGAGTTACTCCGGGATGCTGGACGATGGAGGGAGCTCAAGTGGGTCTGGGGCGTGACACCAGCCACCCGAGGTAGGTGCGGAGTTTTATGATCAATGCAGATGCTAGGTTGGGAACAGGCTTCTCCGCTCGGATTCTCGTGCCCCGCACAACCCTCGGAGAAGGGGCTTGCTTCAAACTCAAGGAAACCTACAGGAATTTGATTTTTGCGCCAGCTCCTTATTCTCTGTCCGTCCTGCTCGGCTCATATTTCATTCTTAGACATGCTAGGCTACAGAACTATATAACTTCTCATACGTCGCACATAGAAACGAGTATAAGTAAGTGCCAGCAAAACCTGCCGCCACAACTGCCTTCCGAGAAATCGTTAATAAGTAATGCATCCAGCATACATTTGGTTTCACAACAAATTGCCGCTGACAATATGCCTTTACAGTGAACAGCTCGCAGATTTCTGCAGGCTGTTTCTTGTCCCGCACTCGGAACCGAGGATCTAGACAGGGCCAAGGTGGTGAAGCGCCTGCGCGGGTCGCGGTCGCTTGCATCTTCCTCCCAGCCTTCTGTGACCTCATGACATCTATTGTCTCGAGAACTCCTCCTAGGACTATCTCTGCGCTGTCTAATATGAGCTCCCGCATCCTACAGACCCCACGGGGGCACAAACCGACGAGGTGATAACACAGCTCCAAGCCTTTTCCTGATGCACGTACGATGAGCCATTCGGTGCAGTATGTTGCCTGGCGCGCAGGCCTCGACGAGGACCCGATTGTGCGGGTGTAGGCTTGGAGCCAGTAGCGGGAATCAGTTATGAGGTATGCATAGTTGAGCGAAATGTTAACTTGTCTAGCTGAACCGGTGAATCTGTGCGGCGTAGATACACCGCGCAAATATCAATGCGGATGCGAATACGGAGACATACCTACCCAGAGATCCATTGTCGTCGCTTATCGTGAGGCGCAATGTACGGTGCATGTGAGTCACTTACTAGTAGTCCAAATTACGGGTTCCGCAAGAGATTGCGCAAGGCCTCAAGCCTGCTGGTCGTGTCCTGCTTCCCAGCACCTCGGGCAGAGCCAATACTGTACTAGAAGACCCAGAGGGATAGAGTACGGGCGTGCATCGCCGCTACGCGCGGTCCTGCCGCTCGCCTTCGTCGAGCTGGATTTGTACGTGTCCGACCGCTGTGACTAGGATCACGGTCAGAGCAGTGTGAGACTTGTAATCGACGACGGCGCAGGACACGGCAAGCAGGGAGTCTCGAAGAGAGAACAGACTCGGACAGATCGTGATACGAACTGTCATAACATGACAATGTGACATGGTTACACTGCACATGCA
Organism: Fomes fomentarius; assembly: GCA_022606135.1. Taxonomy (NCBI): domain Eukaryota; kingdom Fungi; phylum Basidiomycota; class Agaricomycetes; order Polyporales; family Polyporaceae; genus Fomes; species Fomes fomentarius. Next base: position 2,729,113 of record JABYQN010000001.1, read on the forward strand.
TGCTTTACCCGGAACTGAAGTTCGTTTTCCACTTGTTCAACATGCATAGAGGGACTGCTTAGCGGCGCGCTATCCTGCTGGGCCTGGAGCGGAGTTCCCTCGGGAGGCCTCTGCAATACAATGAGTTCGGTATTCTTGTAAGAAGGCGAGAGGCAAGATAAGTAAAGAGAGGAAGGAAATCTACTCACCAATATCATTTCTACCATATGGGACCAACGCGAAAGACGCGCTTTCCGTCGCCTCAAGGTTGGGCGATGGTGGTAAGTTGTAACTCGATCAGGTAGGAAATGCGCTGTGCGAAGTCTCCGTCTCGACGCAGCGCCAAGGCGAAGAACGACGGCGGCAGGAACGAGTAGCCGCCAAAATCCACGGCCACAATCCTGCCCTCCCTATCCTTCATGAGGTTGACAGTCTTAATGTCAGATATACAGAGGAGCAGGCCATGATCCGCGATCTCCCTAACGTGATTAACACGCCCCGGCCTCTCCGTCTTGGCCAACATCTGTACATGTATGAAGAGCCATCATCGAGATAACAGCCGAGGTGAGAGAGGGACTCGGACAAGACGAGACAAAAGAAAACACTCACTCCATTAACATGTCTCTGCAGCTCCTCGACGGTGTTGTACCACATATCGGACATCCAGTCAAGGAAAAAGGGGTGCTCGATCACGCCTCCTCCTCCGGTTCCAGGGGTGGAACTGAGGCTCGGTATTTTGAGCAGAGCCTGCACTGCGGCGGCGACGACAGTGAAATCGGAGGAGTCGCACATGAGCCCGTCGATGTACTCGGTGACAATAAAGCCGAACGCGCCCCACGTGAAGGCGAGGTAGACGCGAGGGGCACGCACAGCAGCAATGTTGTGCTCTTCGAGGTATTGCGAGACAAAGCGCTGTGTCTTGGCCTCTCCCATTGTTACCCTGCGAGCGAACTTGACCCATATGTTGCTGACGTCGTGATCAGACCTCGCGTCGAGAGTGATTCGCACACAGCTGATGTTGACGGTGGTAGTCTGGCGGGGACGTAGTTCGATACTCTGCTTGATGATGGACTCGTAGTTCGGGATGTTCGTCGGCTTGCATTCGTCGTCAATATGGACGGTAACTTCGTACGACATGGTGGTAGCTACCGATGAGAGTAGTGGAGTCAATCACCGTCAAAACAAGGGGAATCACCGTCAAAACAAGGGGAGTCACTAACTTGAGCGAATGCAACGATGACGAGGGACGAGTAGGATACAAGGCTGTGCCCGGATTAGATAACATTCATGAGAAGCCTGAATCTGTGGAAATATTGTTTATCCACACCCAAACCACCACCACCCACCACCACCATGTCATCGTCTGGAAAGACTGCAGAGGTGGGCTTCCTGCAGCTGCTCGTGCCACGGGCCAAGCACGCCGAAGGATGTTCTAACTGACCCACCTGGGCTGGGCCAACCACTCGTCCACCCTGGCATGTATCACAGGATCCGGCTTGGAAGACGAGAGAGCAAGGCTCGGAGGCGCAGTACATCCGGTCCAAGGTGAGCCGTAAGCGTGCTTTGCACCGGCTGCAGGTCTTGCGCGATCGACTCTGACCATTTCGCCAATACGCGAATACGCGATGTACATGTACATGCATATGCAGGAACAGGAGCAGCTCCAAGCCATCCGCGACGAGCTTGCCAACAAGTCGGACGCCGCCACCGCGGCACAACCCAAACACGAGCTTGACAAGGACTTCGAGGGTGGGTTCGGTGGACAAGAAGACTTGGAAGACCGCTACGCTACCACATGCGGGGAGCACTGAGCGCTGAGCACCGAGCACCGACCAATAGGAGGCCGTTACCAGTCGTGCCTCACGGAAAGATTTAAGTTGCAGAGTACTGGGACTATACCAATAAATCATATCCACCACTTAAACCGTTTACGATTCGACTGACAAAAACGAGGGAGAGGTAGCGCGAGATGCGTGCATATATATGCAAACGCGTAGGCTCAAGTGCGAGAAAGTCCGTCTGTCCGAGATGTCCATCGTTATTCACTACGCTGGCTAAAATAAGGAGACCGCGTGTACCGTAACGTACTACTATGTATGGTGGCAACAAGTGGGGGAATATGAACTGTAGTCGAGAGAGAGTTAAACGCCAGTCCGAGATACCGAAATCCATTTCATGACCACCGCCAGCGCGGTGCCCGAGCCCGGGAAACGTGGATGGTGTACAAGAATTGTCAAAAGCAGCGATGATGCAACCCTCTCAACGGTACAGGGTGCTCGAGGTGGGTGCGGATGCGGAGGCGAGGAGATGCAGGACGTGAGATGCGTGACGTGTGTTGGATATCAGCAGCAGCGGATCCTCCATACCCAACCTCCGCCGGACGTGCTCATCTCGACGGCGTAGGCGCGGGTGTGGGCTCGGCATGAGCGTCGCGGCGCGCATTACCGAGGGGCGGGCACGCAGTGAAATCCGCGTCTGGGCCAATCCAGGGGTTGAGGTAACCGCACGTCGCAATCGGAACGTACAAGAGCGCGGTGTCTGACGGGTTGTTCCAGCCACTGCCGGCGGTCACACCGGTCGCGGTGATTGACGGCGCAGGGAGGGTGACGATAGAGCCCGTCTGGGTGTACTGGGGAAGGCTGTCGATATTGGCCTCGTTTGTGAGCGTCGCTGGGGGCCACGAGAACTCGTCGAAGAACGCCTGCGGGACATTGCCAGCACCAGCACCACCCGTCTGCCATGGCTGCAGAGGGGCCACAAAAGGATCGGTGCTGTCGCATGCGCCCAAAGCTTCACGAGGATCAGTCGGCATCCAGCCTTCCTGAAGACCAAGCTGGTAGGACCAGGCAGGTGACGTGGGGATACCCGTGACTGTCGAGTTGCCGATCTTCCAGGTCCAGAAGAACCAATTCTAGTAAACGCAGAGTCAGTACAGCACCTACACATCGGCATATTGCTGTACTCACCTGAAGCGCGGACATGCTCTGAAGGGCGAACTGCTTCATCGATGCCTTCCACGCGGCGTCCCAGTTCGGATAGTTCAAGTACTGCATACAATCACCGGTGACAGGGAAGTTACTGGCGGAGAATGTGCCATCAAAGCGAGCGCCGAGCTTGACACCGTTGAGCCACTGGCCACAGTCGTTGATGCCCAAACTGAACTCGCCGACATGCGTCATACCGAAGTTCGTCATGGACGCGTTCTGTCCCTTGGCCCAAGCAGTGCAAGGCTGACCTGCCTTGACACGAACGCTGTAGTCATCTGCAGACTGGCCGTTGAAGCAAAGATACTGGTGGATGTCGAGCTGGAGACGATCACCGTTGGGCATGTACCCACCCCATTCGGTGAGGCCGAGGAATGCATCGTGCATGACAAACCAAGGCCCCTTGCCCTCGCCAGTGCCAGATGCCTGACGAACGATCTTGTAAGCCTCCGCGTAGCTGAGCTACCCCGTCAGCAGACTAACTTGGAAAGGAGATATGTGATTACGTACTAGCGCTTGATCGCATCCTTGCCAATGGTGGGTCCGAACGGCTCGTTGGTGATGCCGAACATCACGACGACATCACGATACTCAGGTTGGGAGATGAACTCGGCGATGATGCGGATGTAATCCAGAGACCGTTGCGCGTTGGCGATGCCCATAGGGCCATAGAGAACATTAATCTGACCAAGAACTCCAGAGTGGTTCCAGCCGTTCTGAGAACCAGGAAGCGCGTGCAAGTCCAAGTTCACACGAAGACCATATTTACGAGCCCACTCTATCGCCTTCAAGAGGTATCTGTGATGTGTAGCTGTGAGTTTGAGGATGAGATGATGGAAAAGCATGTCAACGCACTGCCACGAAACCTTCGCAAGGAAGGGCTCGTTTTCACGGGTCTCGATCGCCCAATAACCGATGGGGATACGAACGAAGTTTAGACCAGCGGCAGCGATCTCTGCAAAATCTTTCTCCGTCTACATATAGGATGTACGTGCTAAGCAATCCATCGAGGTTGAGATACAGACAGACGTACAATGAAGGTCTTGTAATGCTCCTCGAGCTGAGACAGACCGCCGTTGGCGGTGTCAGCAGCCATGCGCACGCTGAGATCCCATTCGTCGAATGCAGTGTTACTCGTGTTGACGTACTTCTCGTACAGAGCCGGGACACTGAGGCCGGCATGAGAGGTGACACGTTGGGATCAAGTGCGCTGACTTACATGAACTGCATGTCGCGATGATCAGTCAGTATACGACAAGCCGCTGACACAAGAGATCGGACGCACCGGTTCTGTGACAAGCCATCCACCAAGGTTGACACTGGTCACACAAAGTCAGCCAATCAAGTCAGCCAATCTGAACGTCAAGCCACACGAACCCATAGATAGGGTCCTCGCCAAAATTGAATGTCTCGTTCAATGCGGGGGTCCACGACTGTGCACGCGCACCGCTCGTGAACGGTTTCGCTGGATCGTAGTACCAGGTACCACCAAGTGAGTTCTTGTAGGTGAAGGTCGAACCGTCATCCATCGTGACAGTGCTGCCGTCACCGCCAGTGACGACAAGGTTGTTCTTCGTGCCACCGCTGCTGTTGTTGTCCTTGTCGCCGGATGGATTACCGCTGGAGGAGTTGGCGGAAGTGCTATTCTTGTCCTGCTTCGGCTTGATAACAGCAAAGTAGACAGCAATGGCAGCGCCGGCGATGACGACGAGGGCAACGACACCACCAATGATGATGGCCCTCTTGCGGGAGGCAGGCTTCTTGGCGTAGGCAGCCTTCTCGTTGAGGTAAGGAGAACCGCCGTAGGCAGACTGAGTGTTGTTGTTCAGGTCGGAGTCGTTGTAGTTGAGTCCGTAGAAGCCGGGCTTGTTGACATCATTGAGGGCATAGGTGGACGAATTGTACTCGTCTCCTGTAAGCGTAGGACGTGAGGAGGCAAAGGATGAGCGATCTTGGCCATGGGAGCCCAAAAAGCGAGGTGCTGCTGCGCCAGCGGGAAGATCATCCTGGAGCTGAAGGTGCTCAGTTTCTGGCGTGAAGTACTCAGTGTTACGAGCGGCGGGGTCGTTGGGGCCCGAGTAGGGGTTGTGCACGGGCTGGTATGGTGTATTGGACATGGCGGGGTTCCGCTCTGAAGAGGACATGGTGGGCAGTGAAAGGAGTGACGAGGGTGGGGTGAGTGGAGAGCGAGACGAAGATGAATAGAGGGGAGGGGAGGGCAACGGGTGGAAGATAAACAGAGTTAGCCCCGGAGGGTGACAGGATGCAAAACCGCGTATGAAATGGGATGGGACTCACGGTGCGGCTGTCAGGCGGCGGACTTGAACCTTGCTGCTGGGGGCGTACGCGACTAGGCGAGGATTATGAATGACGGAAGGCTAAGGTTTTGGCCGGGGAACCGTCGCCGGGGACGGAGAGCAGCGAGCGCGGCTCGTGGCAGGAGAGGAGATGGAGGACGAGGAGAAAGAGAGAGATGAGGCAGACGCTGGGAGGACTTGGACTCGGAGGACGGGTGCCAAGTCGCTCGTTGAAGCGTGCAGCGCCCTTCGACAGGAGCAACCGTGGGAACCCCATGCCTCCTGCCGCTCTGCCGCCGCCCCCACTCATCACGCCCAGCTTCGACCGTCGAACCCCGGACAGACCGAGGACAGACCGCACGAGGAGAGAGCACTGAGAGCAGAGGACCTGAACGTAGCAGACACTGGATAGACCCTCCAGCTCCCAAGAGGGGAAACGCTCCTATCATGCGCGAAACATGAGGTCTCTCGGCAAGTCGCTCTAAGTCTTGTCGCCCAAGGCTCTCGGCCACTCATATCCAGTCACGGCACATGCCCAACATGTCCATCCCATTGGCCATCATCCGATTCCTTTTGACGGCCTGCCAATGGCCATACGACCTCCAGCCGTCTTCGCACAACCCAAAGGTTCCGGAAAGCGCAGTCGAATCTACTACTCAGCTCGTCTCAAATTAACTCTCGCCGTCCATTCCTTCGCACACCTCGTGCATAGAGCTCAAACCATCGCTCACGGAGCCCGCGATCAGCCCATACGTCCTCATGGCCGGTCTTTTTTCAGTGTCCAAGAAGCTACCTTCGGCTTCGCCTGGGCAACCAACAAACCATATTTTATCATTGAACTCTGTGCCGCCTGCGGCAGTTCGGACGGGTTATTCTTGAGGCTCTTCAATTCGGTTCCCACCACGGCCATCGTATACCTCTATCAACGAGCTATTCCATACAACTATGAGGCTGTTGTATCAAGGGAATGGAACCATCGAGTACGTATAGCGGACTCACCATTGTCTTCGACCGTTCAGAATGGCAGATCCCTAAATTCCGAGCTCGAGCCTTCCGCAGCTCTACCTTCTCTTGACTGTCGCTCATCTATTCTAATTCGCGGGCTCAACTTGACTCTCCGTATCGATCCGGAATGACTTTCGAGGGCACAGTTTGAGTCACTTGCTCGAGGGGTCAACGCCAGCGCAACATTCTCCCTTACGACATTGGGCTTATATGTGGTTCTGCCCCGACTCGAAGCGTAAGGCCTTCGGCTGATGTGACGCGTTGCCTATCCGACAAATTCGAGTGGGACGGCGGTGCGTCCCCGACGCCCAATAATATGCGTAAGCAGTGCCGGTGAAGTTGTCAACAGCAATCCTGGGGTCTTCGCATAACAAACCGCTACTCGGCATGCCGTGTCAGCCCGCTCTTTAGCAACTCTGCATCACGACAACGCTGGCGTTACGCAGCAGCACCACTCTCCACTGTTGGCTACAGTGATTCATACAAGCATCATCTTCTCACCTTGCAGGGGTCGCTTACCGTAACCTCCCGTTTAGCATCTTTCTGACGTTTTCCTTGTCAGTATGTGCACGCTGACAGGTACTGACATGAACAGTAACAGCGTCATGAACCAGGAAGTCAATAGGCTCACGACTCTTGTGGACCGCGGTCAACGTCACATGCACGGTCATCCGTCTCGAAGAAGCTCATTTAAAGCAGCAACCTCCACCCCCGGACCTCCGACTCCCTCGGTGCCGGTGGTGTAGGAGCACCAGTCTCAGCGCTGGTTACGAGCGCCGTGTGCGATGCACTGAATGAATTCTGGGGAAGGGGAACAAGAGAGGTGGTGCAGGTGCCCATACTCCCCACCGTGTGACCCCATCACGCATCAGTAGAGCGCTTTGGAGGCTTGTATAGCGTAGTCTTGACTCTGCTGTAACTGTGCCGGCGTGGTTCGCCCGGCTCAGCCGCCCTATTGAGATGGATAGGCTCGGTGACTGGTGGTGCTGGGCACCACACACAGGTTCCACCGCAGTGCATGACAATGCTATGCGATCGGCGAACGTCGCGAAGCTTTGCAATTCCAGCCGTCTGTCCTTAATAAGACGCAGGGTCAGGTCGCGGATGCGAAACTTCTGACCAGATTGATCACTGCTCAGACTGAACAAGCTTAGCCTTCAGTTGGGTATCCGCCATTAGATCCTACCAAGTCGGCAAACCTCTATCTCTCAAGTTCAGAAGGTACGGTGGCCGCGACACCGTCATAATCAGAGACTCACAAACGCCATCATCACTAGTTCAGTACCAACAATGGCTCGTCCGCGCGGCCTCCTCCTTGCCCTCCTCGCCACTCTCATCACGTTCGCCGCCGCGACGCCCACAGCCCAAATCTCGGACTCCCTCAGCACACACGCACACTCAAACCACACCCTCGTGCGCCGCGCAGGACTCGTGCCCCACGTCGACTCCGCCTCGATCGACCTCTTCCCCGGCGGCGGCGGCGGCGCATACCCCCGCGTCGCCTCGCTCTCAGATGGCTCGCTCCTTGCGTCCTTCACGAACTCGAACGGGAACACGCGCATCCTCACCGTGACCAGGTCGACAGACGGCGGGCAGACGTTCTCGTCCTGGGGCGAGATCGCGCGCTCGGACGGGGACCTCGACAACACCTTCCTCCTCCAGCTCGCGAACGGGGACGTGCTCGCCGCGTTCCGCAACCACGACCTCGACGCGGACCGGGCCCCGACATGGTACAGGATCACGACGGCCGTTTCGCACGACGGGGGCAAGACCTGGGCGTTCTTGAGCCAGGTCGCGGAGCGCGCGGCGACCGCGACCAAGAACGGGCTTTGGGTGAGTGCGCGCGCGTGTTTCTGTGTTTTTGCCAGTTCGAATGCTTGCTGGGCTTGGCGCGGGAGTATGTGCTGGCTGCCTGCGTGCTCGAGCTCCATCAGGTGCGAAATGGTAGCGGCCGGGTATGGACGCTAGCGCACATTCCTCTTCTTTCATTCTTGAATCCCGCGTATTTGACGCGGGATTGTAGATTGATTGACCTTCAGCGGCGGTGCCAGACTACCGAGGCGTAGGAGTGGCTGTGCGCATGGTGACCGTGGAGATAACGCGGACATCGAGGTGCAACGTACCGGCAATGACAGTACTCCAACGCCGATTGGATTGGATCATGTCAACGACTGTGAAAACTCACCAAAGATATTCCTCTCTACAGGAGCCGTTCATGCGGTTGTCGAAGAGTGACGGGTCGCTCCAGGTGTATTACGCTTCGGAGAACAACGACGGGGACCAGGACATCCTCTTGCAGACGTCGCGGGATAACGGCGCGACGTGGTCTAACCCCCCGGTTACTATTGCTGGAGCCACGACCACTGGCAGAGACGGCATGCCGGGCTGCGCAAGTATGTACACACTATATGTCTTCCTGATAGTGCTACGTACTGAGTCGACGTGCCCGGACGGTAGACTTCAATGACGGCGCGCAGAAGCTAATGTGCGTGTTCGAGACGACCGAGGGCCGCTCTGGAGGGCTGTTCTCAGTCAAGAGCGTCGTCTCGACCGACGAGGGCGTGAACTGGGGACAGCAGCGCAGCCAGGTGTACTTCCCCACTGGTTCAAACAGCAACGGTCTGTCCTTCTCCTCCTACCCCTGACCCTTTCTGACCTGACTCTGCACCCTCCTTGTGATATGTAGCCGGCGCCCCGCAGATCGTGCAGACGTCGGATGGAAACCTGGTCGTATCGTTCATGACCGACGAAGACGCGTCCTCGCATGACTGGCCCAACGCGAATGTCGCGTTCAAGATCGTGACCGGCCCGCCGGTCGCGACGGGCGACTGGGGCCACAAGACGCAGGTGACGGCGCCGCAGTCGGCGTGGCCGGGCTTGTTCGCGAAGAGCGACGGGTCTGTCCTGGCGTGCGCGGGACATGCGGGCGAGGGCGCGGTGTGCCGCAAGGTGACGTTCACGACAAGCTGAAGTACAGATGCCGCAACATGGGGAGGTGGTTCGCCAAGTCAGGTAAGGACGTCAACTTGGGCTTTCACCACTGTACTCGCGTGGCCGAGCTTTTTTTGTACGGTTAGGTTTCGGCTCCCAATGAACATGACAGTAACTTTGAAATACGATTGCCATAATGAGGCTTCGAGTCGTTTGATGAACGACGGCGAATGAATAGGATGAAGCAGTACTCACCAAAGACGACCGTGTACTTGAACTTCGAGATGTCAGAACGGTATGCCAATTATGGTAGTTCCAATGGACAGTGTGCACAACTCATTGGGGGCTTTAATACCACTAATATGATTCTCCAAGTCTCCCGGAGTGGCCGAGATGAGCGCTTATTGAACCTTCACTCCCCCAGATTCTCCCAAATCCAGCTTCTCGTCGTCGATCCGGTCAAGCGCGCCCAGCCTTGGAAGGTTTCAAAACGCAGGTTAAGTTTGGCGGATCCATTGGGAACATTCCTGTTTAGCCGGAGAGGACGCATGGCGAAGCCTCAGCTATCAAAATCAACCGGGAGACGTGTCGTACCATGGGACGTGCATACCTGAATGCAATCGAGGACGAACTTGCAGGATGATCAGGCCTGAAGTCGAGAAGAGCTGTAGCCCTCCTCCCCCCTATCATCCAGGCGTGACAGGACCGTAGACTGCCGCCTGAGGGGCCGTGTACTGACCGGTAGAAGCTGAAGACAACCGCACGGGAGGAACGCTCGGCACGCAAGTATAGAGCTTGAGATTCAAGCTTGAGATCTGGAACCTTCGGGGCGCTAGCACTCAACAGCCACATAACGCTCCGCCATAAAAACAACACTCCTTACGTAGCTAAGTGGTACACGAAATTCACTGTTCGACGGAAGCCAAAAGAATGACAGCCAGCACCACCCCCCTCGAACGCACCAAATCACGAAGCGAGCGAGGAGTACGAAGAAGAATGGATGTACTGCATCATCAGCTCCTCCTCCGAAGGGCACGTCGAGAGATAATCAGTCGCAATGCTCTCGGAGGAGCCGACCACTGCCAGCGGGTCCCGCAGGTCCCGGGGGCTGCCAAACCTAGCATCGCGATCCGCGTAGACGTTCGCCCTACCTTTCGACAGGACAGGCGGTGGTAGGGAATCCTGCATCAGAGGAGGAGAGGCGCTCGCGTTTATGTCCGAGCCGGCGAAGCAGTAGTACTCTGCGGGGGTTTGGATGCCAGAGGAGGGCGGCCCTGAGCACGAGCCTGACCCGGACGATGAGGACGAGACGTCGCGGCTGAGAGCAGGCGGCCCAGTAGAGAGCCACTTGGTATCCCTCACCAGAGCAGCGAGGCGCTGTTCCAGCTGGCACTCGAGCGTAGTCGGACGCGGAGCGTGCACGGGCGCGTGCGGGACCGCGGACGAACAAGACATAGGTTGGGTCTTGGAGAGGTCCAAAGTGCCAGCATGTGGGGCGCCGCTGGGAGGGAGGAGATCCGCCAGAGTGTCAGGGAGTCTAACTAGAGCAAGGCATGTGACTCACTGCATATGTACGCTAGCGACGCCGTGCTGAGTCGGGGGGCTGGGAAGCCGCGAGGTGTCGTACGAGACGAAGTCCTGAAGCTGATAGGGAGGTTGAGGCTGACCAGTGTACCGAGCGACAAGCGAGGCGATATGCGTAGCGTGGTCACGCGAGCTGTTGCTGTTTGGCAAGCTGGCCGCAGAGTTCGAACTAGCCGGTCCAGAGGTTGGTACAGGAGGGCGATCGCGAGCGATAGGACGTCCGTCAACCATGACAGTAGGCATCTGGTTCATAGCAGGCGCAGAGTCGGAGGAATTCGTCGTCGCCCCAAACTGAGCGTATCTCTCCGCCTCACGCTTCAACTCCACCACGGTCGACAGCGGGATAGAATCGTCCGAAGAGTCCGCAGAAGAGTAATACGACCGCTCGGAAGAGGTAGACATAGACGAGCAAGACGAGTGGGAAGGAGCAGCAAGGGGCAGACGAGGCAGGTCCAGCGCACCGTATCCATATCTAGCATCGGCATGAACCCGGTCACCCATTGCGACGATCTTCTCCACGGGCATCTTCGGCACCTCGGCCGCGATCGCCCTCTTCTTCTCCTTGTTTGCACGGTGGTCCTCGACGTAGACACAGTCCAGGCAGCGCTTCCTGCAGCGCTTGCACTTCGGTTTTTCGCCCGAACACTGCACGTCCTCTCCCCGTGAACACACAACTGCCAACAGACAGACACGAAACATACCTTGCTCTTCCGCTTCCTGCACGCCTCGCACGCCTGCGCCACCCTCATGCGCTGCCTGATCGGCGCGACTGTGAACGGCCCCTGTTCACGCTCGGGCGGCGGGTTCACGTACACGAAGGGATCGTCGCGGCGGTTCGCATACGGGATCGGCATCTCAGAAGACCGTTCTGGACGCGCGGACTCTTGCAAGCCACCTTGCTGCTGTTGCTGTTGCTGCTGCTGCTGCTGGAGGCCGAGTTGTTGCGGAATGAAGTGCATTACAGCCGGGTTGTTCGGGTAGGCAGCGAGAAGAGACACATGAGAGCTGTGAGGCGCTGCAGGTGGGTGCTGTGGATGTTGCGGATGTTGCGGGTGCGGGCCCGCCCCCTGCATCCCAGCGCATGGTGCGGCGTTGCAAGCCTGAGAATGAGCAGCGGGCACTTGGACTTGAGGGTATCCGGTAGCTGCGAGCTGGCGTCGAATATCCTCATGCATCAAAGCGTTAACATCGACCGGAGCCCATCCCAGCTGTTGCGCGTAGATGAGCGAGTGCAGCGAAGGCAGGCGAGGGGCCCTCGCTTGGGGTGCTTGCGCGTCAGGATCCGACTTGAAATTTGGGGGGGAGGAGCCGACGGCTGCGAGGACGTGCGGCGGGAGGTAGCTGTCAGACGTCTTCATCTTGAAGGCTACAAGTCAACGAAAGGAGCCCAAGGAAGCAGAGAGACCAAATGAGGAGCAGAGCAAGCCAAGCAATGCGTTGACATTGGGCCGGAGGTGGCTGGCAAGGAGGCTGACAGGGTACTGTGGCGGACTTACTGGATATTGCTGATGTTTCGCCGATGTAGAGTCCGGAAGGGTATTCGCTTGTGCTTCATGCCAGCCGTGTCAGCCATTCTCCGTGATCATGTCCTTCCATGGCGGATTATCGTCCAGTCTTCCAAAACCAAGAGGACGGAGGATGCACACCAGTAGTGACCGCTCAAGTTGTCTCATCGGGTGGCATACTGCGGCTATGTTGATGTACTTTCTGCGAGTGTGGGATCGCAATAGGGGACCAACTTGCAACAAGCTACAGGTCAGTTACTAGCATGCTGCGCAGCTTCCGACTCGAACGAAGAGGGTGATGTAACAGGTGGCACGTGACTGTGACGCGTCGCGTTCTACAGGCTCCTGCCACTGTCTCTGGCTGTCCTCGCCGCCCTCCGCTTACAGTATACAACGGTCTTGCGTTGTCCAAACCGCTATCAAGCTGGAGAGTGTTTTCCGTAAGTGATACTGTTCAAGTTGCCACTGAACGATAAGGCTGGCACTGGTGCCCCAGTATTATGCCAGGCCATCATACGGCGGTACTTCATGACCAATTGTGTTTCGAGTGGTCAACCTCACCGGAACCCTAATCTCCTACATTAAACCTCTCCCGGACAGTCATTCGATCTCGTGGGTCGACGACTGGTCGTTGACTACATATCCTTCCTTTCCTCCTTTCTCTATCTACGTCCAAGTTGGACCTTTTCCTAACTTGAACCTACACTCTACTCTTACCGTGTCATATTACCCAACACCCTCGGTTTACCTCACACTTGAGAGGCGATTCTCGATATGCTCACTTTGCCCTTCGCTGTCCTCTGCCTCGTCTACGCCCCAGTAGTTACCGCCCTGATCGTCAAGAAGTGTGCCTTCGTCCACTACTTCGATCCCGCACCGGCTGGTGGTAGCATGCTCGACAACGCAACTAAATGGTGGCGAGCCTTTGAATGTGTGTTCGCCTCCTATAATATGCGTCATATTGAGCTAACCTGTACGGCTATCGCATAGGTTATCATATCGGGACTCAGCTCCCCAGAGTTCCTGACTGGCGACGGGATACTGAACTGGGCCAAGGCCATTGGCTTGTGCGCATTGGCCACCCATGCTCTCGTTTTCTAGGTGGCACTGACAAAGTGGTACCGCACCTAGCTCGCAGGAGTGCTTTGGATTCCACCGAGGCGCTCCCCAGACCGCCAACCTCGGTGACGGGAACGGGTGGCGCAGCCAAATCATGGAGATCCGTCAAGACTTTGGGCATTCGATCTTTGGAAGCTGTCTCGAGAGTCTTATCGGCGGGAACCACTTCCGGTACGACGCTCGCCCGATCCGAGACACCCTGCACCCACCAGACTCACGGCGGTTGCTGAGATCGCAGCGTCTTTCGCCAGAATGGTCCTATGGCGAACAGCGGCGCCCTCTTCCTTGCGTACGTCGGGTCCGATTCCTATCAGGGAGGCAAAGACGCTGAAGTTGATGTCAAACCGCATCGCAGTGTCTCGAAAGAGCAGGACGCGAGCCAGAACCATGACCCCGTCGTCGACGGATACAACATCGGCAGGTATGCTTCTGGCTCGCTGTCGTTCAAGCTGTTACGTCGAAGCCCACGGTATCGCCTCACAGGGACGAGCTCGTTGCCGCTGCAGTTGGCACGAAGAGCTATGGCGGTTTGACGTACAACACCGTTGCGAAGAATATCACGGGGCTTATGGTTGCTGGCAGCGCGGGCGTGAACCACGGTTCGTCCTCTCCGGCACCATCATGCTTCGTGTCCTGATAACGTTGTTCTAGGCATCGCGGTCGACGGTATAGTAACGCTCCTGACTGTCACTGTCCGGTAGTTCCGTCTATTGGTGCTCCGAATCTTTCATTGCGCGCCACGGTGACTACGGACGGACAGTGGCATATATCCTGGCACGGAGGCGTCTACGTTGAGACTTGTTCGGGCTTCAACGTTCAATCTGCAGAGGGCTTCGACGTTGGTCCATTTACAAGTTTCCCGTGTCGTGCTCATTGACAAATGATATAACAAGTGATCCGATTGTCATCAGTGTGTCACCCTTTAAGGCTTCAAGTCGGACGTCAGTACTAGTACTCGGGAGTAACTTGTCGTTCTGACCGCGGTCATCGGGATCTATAGCGCTAATACGAACCAATGACTCCGAACTTGACGTCGTACGGTCGTACAAGACAAGATGTTTCTGCAACTATGCACAACTAGATGGACATACATCGGGAGGCACAGCGTTATTGGCTAGTTTCTTCGATCCATTGGTAGCGTGACGACCTTGCCGACGCAACCCTGCAATGCCATGGACACCGCACGAGGGAGGCCCGCTACCTCCAGGTGGTCAAGCCGGGCACCCCTCTCTGCCCGGACGCGGCAGCATGTTGCGATATCGAGGAATGGTAGGACGGCTGGAACCCACCATAATCAGGCGACAGATAAGCGACTCAAGTACCTGCAGACTCCGATCTCCGATGCTTCGTGCGGAAGAGGCTGGAGAGCCCCGAACACGCCGCGCGTTTGCGACGGCTGCATCTCGAGTCGTAGCTCCACAATGTTCGGGAAACAGCCGAAGATCGATGGCCATTCCGAAACAGGGCAGACGAGTCCTACATCTGAGCCCGACGCGCAAAGTGACAGGTCAAGACAAGTGACTTGTTGCAAGTGGCGAACAATGAGGAACCCCGAAGATAAGGGGGTTGCCCCGACGCGGATAGACTTGAGCGATGCGAGGTTGTACTGCATACTAAAAACAAGTTGTGACCGTACGTGAGGGTTCCTTGGAGCATTGAATCTACCACGAAGCAGACCTTTGATGATCCACGGACCAACATGTCGAGCCTCTTAGTGTTCATCAGAGTCTGCCCATAGTGCGGGCAAAGGAAGCCTATGTGGACGGCGGTGGTCGCAGGGAAAGAGACGTACGGAAGGATGTTGAAGGCGAAGTCGAACCCCGGCGGACGGCGCGCTCAACGACAACTTCTGGAGGCCGTTCAGCGCCACCGATTCGGCCTCGTAGACGTTGTCAAACGAGTGCGCCTGCACGTCTGATTGCAAGCACACCTTGAGCTCCTCGAGCTGCGGACTTTGCCTCAGGACCTGCAAGAATTCCGGAATGGACGCGGGGTGGTCGCAAGCGAAACAGGAAAGCTCCAGCTTCACTAGTCCCTGCCGCAGCACCTAGGGCACAGGTGGCGGGAGATATCGTACGTGGACGATGCGCAGATGCTCCATCCCCGCTCTCGACCATGCCACGGGCGACCACAGATCCCGCTGAAAGGGAATCATGGTGCTGTTTGGATAATACGCTTCCAGCCACAGCTGCGCAGTCTGGGCGGCGGGTGCAGGCGTGTCGCGGCGTTGTACCTAAACTTGATGATGTCTTGATTGCTGAGAACGACGCCCAAACTTTCCATGGGCTTGAGCACCTCTGGATTACGTTGGATTGCGTGGGCCGCCTCGATGATCGCATATGGGCCGGGGGACTCGCGGTGTGACTGGAGACTGTTCACCAGCCGCCTGGGAAAGGTGAAGAGGAAGGACAGGGCAGAGCACAATCCGGAACGTTGTTCAGAGAATTCGATTACTGAAGTCATCAGGTAGTAAGTAATCGCAAGTCAGCATATCATCATTGAGTAGTACTGTCATACAAGGCATCAAGTTGGACAACAGCATGCTCTCACAGACCCTCAGGGTCCGTGACGACAATCGTCTCAACCGAATGCTGTAAACTATCCAAAACAATCTGGGGGAACGCATTGGTCTCCAGCCGCGCAATCCGTGCGCCCGCACTCGCACGGAAATGACAACAGCGCTCGACGCTCCAGAGGTCGTCCACACCCGGCTCGTCCGCCCACCTGACCGTGATCTCCTCCAACCCAGGGCACAGGATGTTCTGATCACCCGTGCTGTCCTCCACGAGCGACCCGAGCGCTGAAAAGAGCGGAGAGGCATGTTCTCGAGGAATGTCTATTCGCAGACGGACCAAAGTCGGGACCGCGCCGAACAGTAGAAGGAACCGATCTGTCTCAAGTTGCACATCCGCCAACTCCGTCGCGATAGAAAGGGAGGTGAGAGCCGGAAATGGGACAGCGAGGAGGCCCTCGCATAGCCGGGCGATGGGTTGTTCCAGGTCATGGTGCTCTCCCCCTGGCGGGTCGTGCATGTCGGTGTTGTGTTGAGCGACAGCGTACTTGATAGTGATGGATGGTGTGTTGGAAGATATCCATGCGATATTAGGCGCAAATAGGGTGAAGTCCACGTGTTCGACATGAGCAGCAAGCTCCTTCATAGAGTCGCATGACTCATAGATGCTGGATTGAAAGCGTCCCCAGAAGGTAAATTGCACATCCGTCGTCATTGGGAACGATATGTGGGGAAGCACAGAAAGCGCTGCATCATAGACGGGATCGACTTGTAGCTGAAGGTGGCGCAGACAGGGAAGCAAGGCGCGAGGCTCGTCCTCGATCCTGTTGTCGCCGCTCTGGTCCGCGGAACGCGTACACAGGCTGAGTGCCTTGAGCAGCGGGCTGTGACGGAGGGTGTGCAGGAGTGCAGACAGAGGCGGAGAAGGTCCATACATGAGATCCAGCCTCTCCAGACCCTCGAACGGGAGCCATGGAAAAGCTAATCGATGTGCATGGAGCACACGTAATGGCGGGATCATAGTGTCGAAGACACGCACCCAAGCAGAGGAATCATGCCTCTTTGTCGAGCCATCGTGTATCCAAAGTTTCTCTAGTACCGGTATGGGGGATTTGGAGAGGGTGTCTAGGACCAGCGATGCCTGGTGGCCGCGGAGTACGACGCCAAGCTCCTGGATGCGTTCGGAGTAGTCGCTGACGAGGCTGGCGATACCGAGGACGTCAAAAGTAGCACCGCCATATTCGTCCTTGAGGCGATTCCCTGCGGTCTCGGTGAACAGAACGGAGAGAGGGAATAGCCCAGATCGCTCGATCATCTCATTGACCATAAGCCTGTTCGTGAACGAGCCTGTGACCCGGATGAAGGTCCACAGGTGAGGACGGGTGAGCATGAGCTCGCGCCAATGGCTGCAGACATGGGAGAGGGCAACAACGTTCGCCCACAAGGGTACAGTTCTGCTTCTCCTCAGCGCATCGTGGCGAACGGGATACTGCAATGAGCAATAAGGCCACACGAATGAGATCTTGAGGGCGCAACGTAACGAGAGATACGTACATCAGCCCGTTCTCCAGGAAAGCAAATCAGGTCGCGCATCGCATGGAAGATGTCCTCAAGAATATCGTCCGGGAATTCAGTGAGTCGGAGCATGCTGCAGTGCACGCACGCTATACCAGGACGGACAGCAGGGGGAGGACGCGGACGTGAGTTGTAGGACGGCGCATCTTCAGCGCAGAGTGCAGCTGCGTAAGCCTTCACTGCAATGCACTGTCTGCGCGTTTGCTCTAGCCTCTAAAGATCTAATCTCCAATCCTGTCTGTGGCACTGAGGGCATCTTATCTTATCATCTCAGGTTAGGCGCTCCCATTGTAATATGGGCCAAGATGCGAGCTGTTTCCAAATATTAGTGTGACTCTGCAGTGCCGCCAGATCTCAGTACTGCATCTTTCTTATTCGTCTTCGCTCCACCGTGACCTTGCAAAGTTGTTCAACGAGTTTTTTGAGCAACCTGGAAGTACGTGTACTATAAGCTCGGAGCGAGTCTATACTACTACTGAACATGGCATCAGCGCTACAGATTCCGATGGCCGCGGTCAGACCACAAACCAATCCTCTGAATCGGTGTACTCGTACTAGGCGCAAATGACACCGCCGTGGCTGCACCGGCGTGACTCGATGCATCAGCCAGTAAACCCTTATACCAGCTGCAGGTAAACTAGTATCAATACACTGGTTGACACAGGTATGGCATGCCCTGGTCTGCACTGCGCACTGCGCTTGCCTCCGGCGTACGGTGGCATCCTCTGGTGCCTGTAGCTGTCATACTGTGACTCCTCTTGGGTACCGTTGACCGAGGAACGCTCATTGATCACCGTGCAGTCACCAGATAGCATTACAGTGCATTCGAGTCGCTGCGGCTAATGTCAAGCTTCTTTCAGAACTGTCCGCGTATCCCTCCTGCGGGGCGTTACTCTATACATACTCCGTGACATATCGCAGACAGGTCGAGCGTCCGTAACTCATGGGAGCTAGCGCATTGACGCCACAGACATTGGACCCCGAGACTGCCCAGGCCCGTCAACAAGTACGCGTTTAAAGACTTGGGGATGCTATATAAACCACAATCGACTCGGAGGTCTTAGCCAGAACAACGCCTCGCAAGATGTTCTCTTCCTCCCTAGCAGCTCTTCTCGCTGTTTTCCTCGCCTCTCGTGGTGTTCACTGTGCAACTTCGAGCAACGTAGGTCGTCCTCCTGGTCCGATAGATCTTCGTCCGCTGACCTCCGCACTCAGCGAGGCTCCCAAGTGCGATGGGGTCCCTGCGACAGCACGGTCGTGAACGACACTTCGCTGGAGTGCGCAACGTTTGAGGTTCCTCTCGACTATCACAACCCCAAGGTCGGCAAGGCCCGGTTGGCTGTCATCAAGGCCAATGCGACCGGGGAACGTCGTGGGACTCTTTTCTTCAACCCAGGTTTGCTGATATACCCTAGCAATTACAACCATCTTTCTCATACCTACTATAGGAGGACCTGGGGGCTCGGGTCTTCAGAGCGTTAACGAAGACAAAGACATTCTTCTTCAGCTTTCCGGGGGCGTATATGACGTCGTGAGCTGGGATCCGCGCGGGGTCGGCCTGACAGTGTACATATCCATCCAGCCTACTCGCACGTCCTTGTTCAGACTTGTTCGCTCACTCGTTCGTGTCACAGGCCTGGCGACATCTTCTGCTTCAACAGCGTCGAGGAGTACAACGCGTTCTTCAACGGCACGATCGAGCTCACCGGCATCGAGGAGACAGGCAACTTCACTGACCCAGCGGAGATTCAAGCCCTTCTATCGCAGGCTTCAATCATGCAGAAGAAATACGAGCAGGTGGGACAGAAATGCTTGCATTCCACCAACGGTAGACTCTTGAGGTACCTCGGTACGGCTGCAGTTGTGCGCGACATGGTTTCCCTGGCGGACGCAATTGATGGCCCGGATGTCCCCATCAACTATGTCGGGGTGTCGTACGGCACGCTGATTGGTTCGTGGTTCGTGAACAGTGAGTCGTGCCCCCTATGTTTGTCGGGTCCCCACTCACACAAAAGCTATCTAGTGTTTCCCGAGGTGAGGTCGCCAAAGGGCCTACGCATCCCCACACCAAAGCTGACTTACGGATTAGCGTGTGGGACGCGTGATCGTTGATGGTGTCGTCAATCCTATGGTGTATGCCACTCAGGAAATATCTACAGTATGTCAACAGCCTCAAGTCGCATCTAAGGATCCAACCGGTGACTGACAATATGGCGCCTACTAGCACTGGGCCCCCAAGTCGCGTCTGCGGATACCATATACAAAGCGTTGATCACAGGTTGCGCGCTCACGGGCCCAAAGGGATGTGCGGTGGCATCCGAAGGAGACGGTCCGCTCGATATCGACGCGAAGATCCAGGCTTTGATCAAGGCTGCCGCCGATGCAACACGGGCAAACGCGTCGGTGCCGCTCACGTCCGGAGAGCTTCGCTGTGAGTACGAAAGAGCGCGGTTTTATATATATGGTAATGGTCTGAACCTCCCACTGCAGTACAGCTATATGGTGCCATGTATGACCCCGGACAATGGTCGAATGTTGTGAACGAACAATATCTGGAAGCGGTCCAGATTATCCAAGGAGAGTCTGGCCAGAATATTCTGTCGACCAAGAGGGCGAACAAACCAGTGAACCCCAATCCGTAAGTTTACCCCTAACGAGACCTCTTGATCAATGCCATCACTGACATCCATATTGACTCAGCTTCAACAAGCGAGCGAGTCATGCAAACGAGACGAGGTCTTACACGACCCCAGCTATCTTTTGCGGAGACAGTGTTGATCTGAACCCTCACACGAACATGACTGACGTCTTCAACGCAGTCATCGCCGGTGCACAGAACGTGTCGCACTTATGTAAGTACATGCCATACTCAACAAAGGGTAACTCCCCCCATAGTGATCATTCCACTTCACAGTTTCCTCTCTCTGGCCCGCTCTGTCCACCCAATGCTCCTTCTGGCCTGTTCGTGCCGTTGAGAGATACCAAGGACCATTCAACAAGAAGCTCGCAAATAAGATTCTGATAGCTTCCACCCTTGTTAGCACGCGATCATCAGCCTGCCATTGAACCATAGCTGAAAAGTCTATCTTGACAGTATGATCCTATCACACCCCTGACTGGTGCCCAAGGTCTGGCAGGACTGCTTGGAGACAGTGCGGCATTGGTTCAGTTGACCGGCTTCGGTGTGCGTATACATCTAAGATGGCTTGCATCACACGCTCAAACGCTAAACATATTTATCAGCACACGACGTTGGCCGAACCCTCAAACTGTATGAACGAGATATTTATCGCGTATATGGTGAACGGGACGGTGAGTAAAAATCAGTCGAATTGGGGCTGCTCTTCCTCTAACCGTGCTCTGTATCTCTAGATGCCTGCCAACAACACCGTATGCGAGGTCGATGCCGACTTCGAGGTGTTAGACGGGGTGACTACTGCAGATATCGTCGCCAATCTCCCCACCTACGATATTTGACTGTAATGGACTAATAGAGTGACTGATGGTTTGATGGCAGTTGGTCGGGGCGCAATCTTGGACTTTAGTTCGTCGAATTCTGCTGCTTACCTACACCTGTAGATCGTTTCGGTGGCTCTTGAATGAGAGTGATAGAGTTTACTTTGTGGACGCTGTCAAAAATAGGCGTTGGGCAGTCGGGCGAGGTCGGGCGCGGCTGAGACAACGTTTCTTCCTTAACCTTCCAATAACGACGTCGACGTTGAGAACATTCAGAACGATCTCGCCCTCCACGACAATTGACACCCGGGGACAAGCATCATATTACCAATGACGCTGCGGAGTGCATTACGGCACGTTGTACATCTAGCTATGTATAGCTTCATGTTACAATTTGTTGCGCAAGAGCCTTCGTACGACTCGCTCAGAGCAGGGTCTCACCTGCAAATAGTATGAGATTATAATGAATAGAGGAGTAGACGTAGATGCGCACCGAGAGCAGATCTTGCCAGGGAGCATCCCACAGCAACTGTCTGCTTGACTGACTCCGGGTCAGCAAGAGACGGGTTGACTTCCTATAGCAGGGTGAGAGTCTAGCACGGCAACTGTGCGCATAAACTCCAAGGAGAACCCACCATGATATCCAAAGCGACGAGGGACCCAGTCTCGTAAACCGCTTCACAGATATAGTGACCTTCTCTAAAGGTCAAACCACCACGAACAGGCGTGCCCGTGGAGGGCGCGACAGTCGGGTCAAGCGCGTCAACGTCGAAGCTGAGGTGGATTGGGAGTTTACGGCCGGGGTTGACGTGGTCGAGCGCCATCTCGACGACGCGCCCGATGCCGTACTTGTCGACCTCGTGCATGCTGAATGCCTTGATACCGTGCTCCTTTAGGATCCGGCGCTCGGCCAGGTCGACGTCGCGCAGGCCGATGTACACCAGCCGGTGTGGCTTCAGGAGCGGCTTGACCCATGCGAACTCCTCTACTTTGGGTCCGATGCCGAGGAGGAAGGAGAGGGGCATGCCGTGGATGTTTCCTGTAGTATCGTGTCATTCAAAGCGTAAGCGTAAGCGCGGGTCCCGGAGAGCACGGTCCATGAGATGGGTAATCGTACCGCTGTCTGTGCTTTCGGCGGTGTTAATATCGGCATGCGCGTCCACCCAGATGACGCA
Source organism: Fomes fomentarius (assembly GCA_022606135.1). NCBI lineage: Eukaryota > Fungi > Basidiomycota > Agaricomycetes > Polyporales > Polyporaceae > Fomes > Fomes fomentarius. Next base: position 2,751,235 of record JABYQN010000001.1, read on the forward strand.
TGCATCCGGATATTTCCTGCGACACGTCAATTATCGTATCGCCTTCTGCCAACGAGAGCGATGTTTGTCATGAAGGACGTACGCTAGCGTCCCAGAAATAGTTCCCATTGCCTGTACGTACGGAACATGAGCCCGGTTACGCCGAAGTAGTTTCAGACGGGACCTACCAGGGAGTGATCACCACCAAGAGTAAGAGGCAATTGGCCCTTCTTTGCATGATCTCCGACGACATGTGCGACAGCCTCGCATACTTTGGACACGAACCTGGGGTTCTTGAGCTTTCCGATGGGAGGGTCGTCCTCAGCAGCGATTGCTTCGAACTGATGTTGTCCGTCGAACTCGACGTTCCAGCCAAGCTCGGATAGCTGCTGTGGCAAGCCTGCCTCGACGAGATGAATGGGCCCTTTGTCTACTCCGAGCTTTGCCTGCCGCCATTGCGTATGATGATCAGCCACTGGCTACATATGGCATGTAGCCTAGACCTGCACGGACGTACCTGACCGCCTCTAAATTTCGCCGGAAGCATTTTACATGCGTGTCTGAGCTTCGACAAGTGTTGACTCACCTGAATGGACAACCAACAATCTAGCGACGCGTCTAAGAATCGGCAGAAGATGATTGAAGAAGAACCAACGCGCTTACCGCCACGGTCTTCGGGTCGGGGAGGAAACGAGAGACGGAGGATTCTAGACTTGACGCCATTATTCGTAAGTTATGTCGTCTAGTGGAAGCCAGGGGGAGAGGTGGGGGTAGAGGGTCGAAAGGAACGGGGGCAAGTGCAGCTTAAGAGTGCTTTATGGGCGCTTGCGATCATTGCTGGAAACAAGGTCCGGAGATGATGACGAAGGTCGCGTGATTGAGTGGCGCCAATCTAATCTAATCAGGGGAGTTGGGGGTGGGCTAAGAATACAGAGAGGATGTCATGGACATCAGGACGGCGATGAGAGGACGCCGTTGAGGAGCCTATAGCATTGCACGCTCTTGCCTGCAGGCAGTCCTCTCCTCTTTCTAGCAACATCATCACTGGCCACTGTTCTGATGCATCCCCGATATATATACGTCGCTGTCCGCCCAACGGCGCCGCCCTCCTCACTCTCCCCACATCCACCCTCGTCATGTCTGGCACCACCACCCCCGTCTCCAGGTCCGGCAGGTCCACCCCTCTGCACTTCCGCGACATAGTAAGTCCTTAGCGACTTGTACACGCAGCCGTGGTTAACAATTTGCAGGTGCACGAGGTCGTGAGGCACTACCGCCATGAAAAGGATTCCGAAGCTCACAGAGTTCGTCCTCCCCGAACTGCATACATACACGATACTAAACGGGCTCTGGTAGATCTTCCGCCAATCCGCCGGCCACAATAAGCCCAAGCTCGGAGCGCTTCTCCCTCAGACTGTGAACCCCGCCGAGGAGACAGTTCCTGGTATCGAGCATCCCGGTAGCACCGGTGTCATCTACTGCTCGGACCGTGCCATGGCCAATGGCTTCTCTTACGCCTCTTCCCACGAATGGGCGAATCTCGGTCAGGGTGCCCCCGAGGTCGGCCAGATCCCAGATGCTCCTCCTCGCCCCACAAGCATCCCTCTGCCCCAAGACTCGCTCGAGTACGCGCCCACGACCGGTGTCAAAGGTCAGTTTGGCAGATGCTCCATCACTCACATCTCGCGCTCTCGTTGATGTCGGATGCCAGAACTGCGCGAGGCGGTTGCCGACCTGTACAACCAACAGTACCGCCAGGGAAAGCTCAGCCAGTACACATACGAAAACGTTTGCATCGTGCCCGGAGGACGTGCAGGTCTATCTCGTGTAGCTGCGGTCATCGGTGACGTCTATTGCGTGAGTGTTTCACACCTGTCCGAGTATAGCCGTAGCCGGAGATGTACTAATAAGCTACCAAGTCCTACCAAATCCCTGATTACACCGCATATGATCAAGTCTTGAGCGCGTTCAAGCGTCTCGTACCTGTTCCAACTGCGTACGTTGTTTTTTTAAATGATATACATCACTAGACGGGGCCAACGGGATTGTCACAGGCTGGACGAGGAGAACAAGTACCGCCTCGATGTGAACCAGATCAAGAAGGATATCCGTACGCAGGGTCTGGAGGTCGTTATCGCCTCCAACCCGCGCAACCCGACAGGTCAGGTGATCGAGGGTGAAGATCTGAAGGAACTTGTGCACGTCGCCCGCGATGGTTCTGCGACGCTCATCATGGACGAGGTGAGCATCCCGAACATGGTTTTGTCGTCTTTCCTGAAAGCGGCGCCGCGCATGTAGTTCTACTCGTGGTACATTTACCCTGAAAAAGAAGAGGAATACGGGAAGTCGATCTCCTCTGCCGAGTACATCGACAATGTCAACCACGATTCTGTTGTCATTATCAACGGCCTGACAAAGGTTGGTCTGTCGTATATAATCTATATGTTATAGGGCAATGCTGAAAGTTGTCAATCCAGAACTGGCGTCTACCTGGCTGGCGTATTTGCTGGGTGCTCGGGCCCAAGAACCTTATCACCGCGCTCTCCCAGTCCGGCTCATTCCTTGACGGAGGTGCTAACCACCCGTGCGTCCGCTGCTATCTTTCTCTCACAGATGGATTGTATGATTCACACCAATTTCTACCTTCAGACTCCAGCTCGCCGCCATCCCCCTCCTCGACCCCGACCGCGTGCACGCGGAGAAAGTCTCACTCCAGAAGCACTTCAAGGCAAAGCGCGACCACGTCCTGAAGCGACTCGACGAGCTCGGGTTGCACGTACACGTGCCCCCGGTCGCGACGTTCTACATTTGGCTGAACCTCGAGCAGCTCCCGGCTCCGATCAACAACGGCCTGACGTTCTTCGAGGAGCTACTGAAGGAGAAGACGATTGTCATTCCCGGCATCTTCTTTGACATCAACCCCGCGCACCGCCGCAACCTCTTCCATTCGTCATGCCACCACTTTGTGCGCCTCTCGTTCGGGCCGCCGCTTGAAGACCTTGACAAGGGTGCGTGCTCTTCTGTCCATCCCACCTGCTCGTTTTCATGAGTGGAAGTGATGGCTAACGCTGCTGAAACTGAAAAGGTTTGGACGCGATCGGCCGTGTGCTGAAGAAGGCGAGGCGGGAAGGCTCGCACGCGTTCGGCCACAACTACAAGAAGAGCATCGAGGGCGTGCACCAGCTCGACAAGCTCGTCTAAAACGCCACTACCCCGCATAGATCTCAGGAACTTCCCAAGGCAAGATCTTCTCTTGAACGATACATATACGAAGTGCCACGATCGACAGCACCCATATACGACAACAGGTCTTGGCATAGATAGGAGATAAGTCTGTAACACCGCAAGAAGCTAAATACCTGGCCAAGCTGTCTTGGCTCTCGGTTGACGTCACAATGTAGTCCGATGTAACGATAGTGAAGTTATACATGCTGGGTGGAGGCGACATCCACTGGTGGTTTGGAATCGTACAAATCTGAATCTATACGTGTCTGGGACCAACTAAGACCCAACGTTGAGACGCGATAGCTCCATATACACTATATACATGATCCACTGGCAGTCCGAGTCCCGCTTCAGCCCTCAATATCCGATACTCGGCCTTTGGCCACCCAAGAAGACTTCCGCTCTAATCTCTAGGACAGCGAAGCCTACGTGAAGTAGCGATAGTCAGGATTCAGGTCTCCCATGCGCTTCTTCTCATCCTCTGACAAATGTGCGGTCGCCCCGCTCGCCTGCAGGCGGTCGCGATCCCGGTTCTCCCACGAGACGCCGAGGAAGTAGATCGTGGCCCCGACAAGGGCGAGCGCGAGGAAGGCGATGGAGGTGCTGTACCCCGGGATGTACCTCGGTGCGTCCTTTGCGAGGAAGGTGAACACGGCGACGATGCCGCCGACTGTGTGGGGTGCGAAGATGGCATGGCGTAAGTTGAGTGAAAGAAAAGGAGGAAGCAGAGGACGCAACTGTTCCCGAAGCTGAACTGGAACGCGGTCCCGACCGCACGTCTGTGGTGTCCGCCAACTGCAGAAGGGTTCTCGAGTCAGCATACGATGAAACAGGAGAAGTCTCGGATCGGGATCCGAGAGTCCGGGGTAGGGGGTAGGGAGGAAAAAGGTCACGCACGGTTGGTATTGAACCAACAGACGACGATGGGCATGGCCGAGTACGTGCCCATCGCGGCGAGGAAGAGCGCGGCGTACTGCAGGTGCTTGTTGTCGTGCACGACGAGGAGAATGACGAAGCCCGTGAGCGAGACGGCGACGGTGCCGAGGACGAAGACGAAGCGCATGCGCAGCCAGTCGGAGAGCGTGGCGGCGAGCATCGCGAGTGCGAAGGCGCATGCCCAGGGCGGGACGGAGAGGAGTTGGGTGTGGATAGAGCCATAACCGAGGGACTGGATGATTGTGGGCGCGAAGTAGGCTGAACGTACGGCAGTGTCCTGTCGGTCAGTGTATGTGACGAAGAGAGGTGAGGAGAGCACGGACCATAGCCGTACGCTGGTACGACAAGGCCCAGGTACGTTAGTCCTCCAACAGCGATCTTCCCTGAAGGGACCGTTAGACAACGATCGCCAAAGCATGATAGGCAAATCACCCACAGTCCTTTAAAGCGTCCAGCACGCCCTTGAGTGTCAGCGGGTCGTGCCGCTTAGAATAGCCGACGTCCTCGTACAGGCGCGCCTTCACGAAGTCCTTCTCCTCTTGTGTCAGCCAAGTCACTTCCTCGGGGAAGTCCGAGATGGTGAAGAACAGGAAGATGGAGAGCACAACGGTGAGGGCGCCCTCTGTGGTTCGGCGTCAGCAGTAGCATTCAGCAGTGTCTTACATATCATATGCAAGCAACACCACTGCGCAGTACGTACCAATGATGAAAATCCACCGCCAGCCGCGGTACCCGCGCACCCCGTCCATCTTGCCGATCGCACTCGCAAGCAGGCCACCAAAGCCCCCGCGAGGGTCGTGGACGAGTAGAGGAATGAGTAGCGCTTTTGCGCCTCGGAACGCTTGTACCACATGGCGATGAGGTAAAAACACGCGGGGTACACCCCACTCTCTACCAGCCCGAGGAAGAAACGCGCGGCGGCGAGCCCACTGAAGCTTGTCGTGAAACCCTGGAGGAGTGTGATGAGGCCGAAGAAGAACATGCATAGCGACACTGAAAGTTATCGCGAATGGGAGTGGTCAGCGGGTCCACCGGTATTGGGAGCAGGTGGGACGTACGCCAGACATGCGGTTTGTAGTGTTTGAGGAGGGCATTGGAGGGTAGCTCGAACGACACATATCCCACGAAGCTAGCAGTGGGCAGGGAATTTGGTCAGATATAGAAGGTGGGTACACCAGGAACCAGGAGAAGATATAGAGAGAGCGGATAAACGCACAAGACGACCAAGGCGATGTTGAACTCGTTTCCGCCGAGGTTCAGGTCCTGTTTCATCCCAAAGATGGCCGCATTTGAGATATTCACTCTGAAAGGGTCGTACCGAATCAGCGTTTTGGGCCAAGAATACTCCGCAGAAAGACCTACCGGTCGAGAAACGACAGGAGGTAGAGCACACAGAGCACAGGGATGACGCGGGTGTCTATCTTGCGGATCACCCTAGCTTCATTGACGTCAGGAAAGCACGCCCTATAGTCCCCACTCTTGCTCCCAACCGAAGTCTCATGATCCACAAACGGCACGGCGCCCCCGAGGTCGTACTGCTTCTCGACGTCGGGCGAAGGCGAGAGCGCGCGCCCATTCGACGAAGACGAAGACGCTGTCGTGTGGGAGAGTCGACAACGGCGTCAGCTCCAACCGATTTTGAAACTCGAAAACTCGGATTGCTTGGATCGACAATTGTACCGTACTCACTGTCTGCAGTCATTATTGTACTCGCGTACCTCGTTGCAGCTGTCCACGTAGGCCGTCCACTGAGACTTGGGGGAGAGACAAGGAGTCTAGAGGAAGCAACAGCGAGGCGATGGACGTTAAGGGCACGCCAAGGGTGCAAAGAACCAAATACAGATGACACGGCCCCTCGGGCAAAAGGGATGACATACAATTTCGACAGGCCGTGTCCATCGTGGAACAGCAAGGAACGGGGCGCCAGGATCGTCCGACATGCGCATTTCGCTATTCCGAGCCTTCGACGCAGCACAATTGAAATTTGCGACTTCTCCAGATGGCAGTATCGTATCCCCGGACCCCAGGCGCCCGCCGCTCACCACGTACTTGACCGATTTCGTATCAGCCACTACCGCGAACACAAACGCCCCCGCTCCGCTGATACTCGGAGCCTACTGGGTGCGACTCCGAGCGGAGCGGGGGAGCCCAAGAGCTAGAGGTTGATTGGGCTTTAAGACGCTACCTGTGCCTACCCGCCTACTGGTCCCGGTAGTCGGATGCATTAGACAGGTAACGTGCCGATCTCAGTCCCAAGAAGCCTGTTTGCATCAAGCAAAACGAGCATATCAGCGATTGCAGAACCCTACACGGCCACTCACCTGCGACTACAGCTCAGGACATGTGCGAGCTCGGCATTTGTGGCTGGGCGCACACACACAACAGATAGGGGGGTTTTGCGTCGTTTGGATTCATGATAAGAACTTACAGTGGTGTACGTGTCGGGCATGATGCATGATACATGACCATCTGACCACCCTACACCCACTCCCAAGCCAAATCCCTCCAGTTCGCGGCCTCTCACGTAAAGTATCTGTAGTCTGGGTTGAGGTCACCCATCTGCTTCTTCTCCTCCTCCGACAGGTGCGCGGAGGCGCCGCTCGCCTGTAAGCGGTCGCGGGTCCGGTTTTCCCACGAGACGCCGACGAAATAGACGGTACAGGATAGGAGGGAGAGTACGATGAAGCTAATGGAGATGCTGTACCCAGGAATGTATCTTGGAGCGTCCTTGGTGAGGAAGGAAAACACGGCGATGATGCCACCGACTGTCACAGAATGGCGTGAGTAGGACACAAACGAGGCTGGAAGGGGAACATACTGTTGCCAAACCCGACCTGGAACGCAGTTCCTACTGCTCGTCTATGATGTCCGCCCACTGTCAAGTCGAAATACATCAGTGACAGCGAAACAGCCTCTCTTACACGGTCACTCACGGTTCGTGTTGAACCAACACACAATGATCGGCATCGCCGAGTACGTGCCCATCGCAGCGAGGAAGAGCGCGGCATACTGCACGTGCTTATTATCATGCACAGTAAGGAGGAGGATGAAGCCCGTAAGCGAGACGGCGATCGTGCCGACGACGAAGACAAAGCGCATGCGCAGCCAGTCTGAGAACGTCGCAGTGAGCATCGCAAGCGCGAACGCGCACGCCCAGGGCGGAACAGAGAGCAGCTGCGTGCGAATGGCGCCGTACCCGAGGGACTGGATGATCGTTGGCGCGAAGTATGCTAATGATGATGACGGTGACAGTTTTTTTGGTGAGTATATGCGCGAAATCTCATTGAAAAGGGAGACAGACCGTAGCCGTATGCGGGCACGATGAGGCCGAAATACATCAAGCCTCCAACGATTATCTTCCCTGTAAAGTGAGTTAATGTCAAAACAGGCTAACGACCTATAACGCAGAAGACTAACAGTCCTTGAACACCGCAAACACGCTCTTGACGGTGAGCGGGTCGTGGCGCTTGGAATGGCCGACATCCTCGTACAATCGCGCCTTGACGAAGTCCTTCTCCTCTTGCGTCAACCACTTCACTTCCTCGGGGAAATCTGGAATTGCGAAGTAGAGGAATAACGAGACGACAACCGTGAGCGTCCCCTCTGCCCGAATCATTAGAGTGTCATTCTTAGCGTTCAATACACTGTGGATTCAACGTGACATTGTATGTAGGCTTACCGAGGATGAAGATCCAACGCCAGCCACGGTACCCACGCATTCCGTCCATCTTGCCAATCGCACTCGCGAGGAGACCACCGAAGCCACCCGCGAGCGTCGTGGAAGAGAAGAAGAATGAGTAGCGTTTCTGGGCCTCAGCGCGTTTGTACCACATAGCAATGAGGTAGAAGCATGCGGGGAAGACACCGCTCTCGACGAGCCCGAGGAAGAAGCGCGTCGCGATGAGGCCGCTGAGGTTTTGGGTGAAGCCTTGGAGGAGCGTGATTAGGCCGAAGAAGAACATGCACAGGGGGACTGGAAGGGGGCGAAACGTAAGTTTGTTTGTTAAATCACGAGACGAGCGGGGGAAATGAAGACGGAGACGTACGCCATACGTGTGGCCTGAAGTGTTTGAGGAGGGCATTGGACGGGATTTCGAACAACACGTATGGCACGAAGCTGTGACAGAGGCGCTCTGAGAGATGCTGTTTAACGGTCACGAAGAAAGCACTTACAAGACGACCAGGGCGGTGTTAAACTCATTGCCCCCGAGGTTCAGATCCTGCTTCAGACCAAAGATAGCGGCGTTGGAGATGTTCACTCTGCGAAGCAGCGTTTGGTTGGGATCACTTGCGCGAAAGAGGAAGACGGGAGACTGACCGGTCAAGGAAGGCTAGCAGGTAGAGAATACAGAGCACAGGGACGACGCGGATGTCGATTTTGCGAATGACCTTAGCCTCGTCGATGTTCGGAAACCGTGCCCTGTAGTCGCCGCCCTCGGGATTGCCATGCGGTACGAGATTGTATTGCTTTTCGACATCCGAGGTGGCTTTTTCCCGCGTCGAACTAGCACTACCTTCGTGCGAACCGAAACTTGAACATGACGCATCGCGTGTGTATTGGAGAACAACGGTACTCACTTTCCGCTCCAGACATCCTTGCACTCGCTGCGTCGTCCGGGACTCCGTGGGGACGGGAAGGCACAGGCGGGGCTTAAGTGGGCGAAGTGGGCTGTTCACGTGGAGAACAGAGACGCGGGGAGCATCTGACAGGGTCAGGCTGTCAGCCGGAGTCACCGTGGACGTGACTCGGACATCTCTCGACGCAGGAGAATTACTCTTTACCCCGTCCCTGGGCGCTTCCCGCCTTAGGCCGTCTTACCAGGTCTTACCCCACACTTGTCCTTTTTTGGACATGCACTTTCGCAACTGAGTTCTACCTCCCATTTTTTTCCCTTGCGCTCCGGCCATCGACCGGCCATATTCTCTCCATCGTATTCAACAACTACACGTCGCACTTACAATGCCAGACAAAGCTGCGTTGCAGGACATCACAGATCTCGGACAGCCTTACAGCATGAGCAGGATCGCATCGACCCGACTGGCACGCAAATAACCGTAAGGGGACTCGCTGGCGGCTTCGTGGCGTGGACCGGCACTGCTCATTTTGACAGTTCGTCACCCATCCTCCTCCATGCTTGAAACTCGGCTTCCGGCACACTAATCTGCCGTTACACGTACCGCCTGGAGCAAACTTCAGGCAAATTCGAATGACCTCAACTGGCTGCATTGTCTGCAATAGCGTATCAGTGGCCTCGCTTAGAAGTGCGAGTTCTCCTTCAAAGGGTGAGTGGTGATTTACGTCCGTTCTATCATGTTAACAAGGCAGATGTAACAGGGTGTTGCCATCTGCTCAATGTGCCACTGTGGCCACAGGGATGCATAGGTCGCTAATCAGGTCAACTGGAGGAAAGCCTTGCTATTTGTCTCTATTGTCAGTACTTCAGGTTGGGGGATGTGATCGTGCATATCTTGAAATGCGACCTGCACCTAGGCAGTAAAAATGCGACATGTCGTACAGAAGATACACGAATCTCAAGGACGTGTCCCAACGTCGATGTTTCAACGGAGTGGCAAACGCACGATGCATCTAACGCGTGGCTCGCTGGCCTGCTTCGTTGGTCTATTGGGATCTCACCCATTCATGATTCCAAGCCACCACGACGCCAAAGCATTGTGGTCGCTTTGGTTGTCTAAGTCTTGTCTTGTCTATGGTGCGTATCGCTGCGCTCATCGGCCACGCTTTGATTGGACCACTTCGCTATGCACAACATACATGGTCTGCCAAAGCGAAGACGTGAAGTGGCGAGTGGTAAGACTATAAATTTGATCTGTGCGTACTACTCAGACAACCCAAACCAACCTTCGATCTCTGACGCGAATCAGTAAGTGATTGCACCAGCTGACCGACATGTAGTGCATATGCTCATATCTACTCCGCGACGCAGACACGCGATACGGACTCCATGACTGACACAGCAATCTCAGCAACTGCGCTTCTACCGAACGGTCCTTTCCACTTCCGGGCCTTCTCAGAACTCCGAAACACACACTACCGCCATATCAGCACCCTCGACATCAATCTCAGCGCATCGTTGTTCGCGTCGTCCACAGCGCGAACATTCTTCAGCGGGCCATTCATGAATTTATGCAGCCTGACAATACAGGTCACGGCGATGGCGCGAACTCCGCCCACACAGTCTCTCAACTTCGTGTACACTAAAAACGCATATCCGGCTCTAGTCGGGCTTACCCTCGACGGCGTGGTGTTGCAGCACGCCAACATCACCATGCCCAACATCCACGTTCTCCAATTGCGCAACTACCCCAACCAAGACTCGATGTACCCGCTGGACGAGTTCATGCGCTTCTTGCGCTCCGGGTTCAACCTCCGGCGACTCGAGCTTACGAACTACCTCCGCGTGCTGCACCCTGCCCTTCCTAACAACGTTCGCTGCCATCATCCACTCTCGTTCAACGATCTGGAGGAGCTTGTGATCAAGGACATCCCGCAGCGCACTGCGCTGGTCTTCAAGCATCTGGTTAGTCTGCCTCCAAAGTGCGAAGTCTCCACTATCCTCGAGGACCCTTCCAAAGCCAGTAACAGCGTATTTGTCACCGCATTCCCACCTGGGCGACCGGACCTCTACTTGAAACACATGCGACAAATAACAACCGCATGCATGGACCTCAAGCGTTCAGACGGGACTCTCCGCCTAGCTTGCTCAGAAGGGAGGCAGAACGGAACGGAGATCGCGTTCGAGGTGCGCTGCCAAAACCCGGACGACATCACCCCGTCGCTTCAGCACGCCGCGCTCGCCTCCGCAGGCGGCCTCCTCGCGCACACCCAGGTAAACGAGCTCTATTGTGCAGGCGCGTTCGAAGGCGCAGACGTGAGCGCGTGGGCACGCATGCTGGCGCACACCCCGAGGCTGCAGCGGCTGTCTGCGACGATCCCCGGAGTCACAGTAGGAGGCGGGGCACAGGCTCTGTTCGACATGCTCGCCCTCGTCCTCAGCGTACCAGTGAACGTCGCGCCAACACTTGTCGGCGTGCTCCCGAGTGTGAGGAGGGAGGCGATCTGTCCGCGCTTGGAGAGCGTGTCTCTCTGTGAGGCGACGTACTCGCCTGAGCTGCTCCTTGCAGTGCTGCGGGCAGCGAAGGCGCGGCATGAGTTTGGACGTCCGTTGCACCGTCTGCAGTTAAACCTTTGTCCTGCGCGGGTGAATGCCGTGGGTCGGGACGGGAGGCAGGTATGCACTCTTGTACGTGCTAGCACTGCGCCGGAGGATTGGGTTCGCAGGTTGTCGGGCTACGTGGAGAGGGTCCAGATCGCCGACTTACAGGTACATACAAGGTAATATAGTACAACACAATCGCAACGATAGTCTTAGCACTAAGTGTAACGAGTTGATTGCATGTGTGAACCGACTTTGGGCAGCAATTGGTGCGATCTCAGTAGTGTATCCCAATCAGGGTGGGGTGGCAGGGAACGCGTTTGAAGAGATAGAAAGGAAAGTATGCTATACATCAAGCGTCTACGGACATTTGCGAGGGAGCGGCGGCATCCCTCAGCGTAGCCTTGGATGTACCGTCTTCATTGACCTGAGCTTCGAGGTCTGGAGCAGAGGGACCTTCCTTCTCAAGCGAGACCCCCGGCTTCCTGCACTATTTCGAGGAAGGGGTACGCACCTTCTTGACTGGAAACGGGTGCTTGAGTTGGCAATCGATCACATAGCACACACAATGGTCGGTAACTATTCGAAGTGACAGGTAGAAGGGGCGGTTACTTCTGGACAGCGTATGCCCCTTTCCAGGACTTCTTGAGGAGGCTTTTTCGTGCGTCCTAGGTAAGACGGCGCGCAGCAAGGTACTGATTGATTGCGATGAGCAGCAGGACCTCCAGTGCTAGCAGGCTGAAGACTAACCAGCCACACTTGTCCGGGAACCTCCTGCACTCGAAATTCCCCTGTGTTACGTCGACATGGAGAGCTGACCAGGTACACATCGCGAGTGTGCTGATGCAACTCGAAAGAATGGTGAAGGTGCCGCGGAACTGTGGTTCTTGCTACCAAGCCACGAGTGTCTTCTGGGTCCATGCTGGGTGCCCTGAAGACAAGAAGCCGAACTCAAGTGTCGTCTTATGACCTGCCCGTAGGACAGATGGTAAATTTAGCCAGTAACCGTGGTGACCATAGAACTTAGCTCGCAACCCCATTCGGCGTGATATTCACCGATTGGGTACTGATTGTGTCCTGATTGTGTCCAAGTGTTCAATTCCTGTCCACCAACTGTCCACTATGTGGTTTTCCGTGGCAGAACAGTGTCATACGATAGTCAGTGTCGCCTTAGTAATCAGGGTCCCGGTTTGTCAAGGGGGAAGTCTGGGTGCAGCCAACCTTCCTCAATCAGTAAGGCTTAGGAGTGCATACGGGAGCTCACCGGAGGGCCATAGACGATACTTAGCGGGCGAATGGTAAACCATGCTGACATAACTACCTCCAGGGCCATCCAGCAGGGGCTGCTGCCAGTGGCGGCACAATCGGTGCAGAGGATGTCGGCTATATGGTTCAGTTCAGAATTCAGATCGGGCACATCGACAACATGAATACTCAGGTCGCTTGGTGAAGAAGGATGTCTTTGAATATGGACAGATTTATCGTAACCATCGAGATGTCCTCAATTGTCCGATTTCCAGCTGGGAGGATGCGAGGGGGATACCCGTAACTGTGTATGCGTCTTGAGCTCTGTGACTTTGTGGTGGTGAGAAGATGGCAGATATGCCGGACGAGCACTCCGGGCAAAACATGGGAGAGGTGGAAGAAGGTTCTGCGGACGGGAGGTTCAAACGAGTGATATTGGCAGCATGGGCTACACCAACAAAAACAGGGATGCGGTGCGATGTACTAGGCTGATGGGAAGTCTTATGAGTGCGCACCAGTTACTACTGCTTATGACTCTCGACCGAGAGGCGGGAGAACGTGGTTAGGCTGGCAGGTTACAAACAGTCAGAGATTTCCGATAAGATTGATATCTGCTTGATCCTGGTAGTCCCTCACTGATAGACTGCATGCTGTCGGGGGGTGGAACATTGGCTGACATGGTTAGGGAGACCAGTCAAAAACAGGACGCACCACTCGAATATCGTCCAAGTCTCCCTGCACCTCCTGGTTACAGGGATCATCCCAATTATTTCCATGACGAATAGCGGTCAGATCGCCTCGAGAGGAAGGCCGTGAAATGTCGTTTGAGTGGATGGACCTCGAGCAGATAGACCTCAACCGGCCCATGGATGAGGTAGGGAGTCGGAAAGGTTGTCATCAGGCATGAGTCGAAAAGGTTGTCATCACACACGGTCGGGGCATCCAGAATGTATTGGGAGCGCGAGGATATCGAGAAAGATGAAGATAGTATGGCGCGAACAAGACCGTTCCAGACAGGAGGTGTGGCTCACTGGCGGGGGGCGCGGAGTTGGGATCAAGCGACTCGCGCCGAAAACGGCGGGCGACTCATCTTGTTCCCTACCACCACCCTCTTCCTCAGTAGTCTGTTCCGCGACGTCAGCCTTATCTCCAATATCGCTCACCTCGTACACGATTTTCTCGCCATCTGTGTGCGCGACTGCATAGGAGGGTTGGGCTAACCAGACGCTACACTGTTCAACCATGGTCTGGGGCCGAGATGATGTTGCCAGCTTCGCATCAAGTATCTTTTCACGCCCTTGAAGTACCGGTTCTTGTCGTCGTCCGCTTCTACTCCAAGGCACACCCTTGAAGATCAGCCAGGGCATTGGACTTGAGGTTTTCGGCATCACACGAAGCGAGTACAGCGATTATGCTGTGTTGGACAGTGCAATCGCTGTTCATTATTCGGCCAAAGACCGTTGTAGCTCGCGCCTTGCGTATGAGTAGTGCATGAACTCGGCTGCGTATAGCTCGAGTGGTGAGGTACGTCTTTACTTGTCTGTTTTCCTTCTGGGCACTTTGTCATCGCCACCGCGATGGTGGAGTATCCAGCTTCAAGCATTCTTCTGTGCAATATCGTCGTCACTGGCGAGATTCCGTGCACTTCATAGTGAGGAAACTTACCTCGTATTGAACTTCGCTCTCTTCCCGTCGACTTCGTGAGTAGAGCGCCCGGATAGTTCCTTTTGCTTTTTAGCGGGGTGTTTTTTCTACCTTCATTCCGCGGTGAATTCTAGGGATGCAGTCCAACATATCTATCATCCTCGTATCCCGCATTTTGCGCATCAGCAGGACTCACTCTCATCGTTGAGACGTGTCCTCGGTTTTTTGTCGTGGCTGAAGGCCAATATGTGTTGTGTCTTGATGGAACTCCGATGGACATGTGTATCCCGTTATGTACGTACATGTATCGTGCTCTCGTGGAGCAATGTGGCGTCGTGGTTGATTGTACGGGTTTCCTATGCGAGGTGTCAGGGTTGGGGATCAGACGTGGCAAGATGGAATTGGGAATGAGGGCAGATGTACGCCCTACCTCACCTTCTCGCGGCGGAGCTGCGCGTTGTGAAAGACAAGTTGGCCACATGTGTCGCATGGCTGCTTGTGACATTTGATTACATTTGGACCAGAGCCAGAGTTCAATACCACGGCGTCAAGCGTTGTCTTCACAGAAGGCGAGCAAGGAGTTGATGCGACATGCACTGGATCCATGTAGGACTTGATCCACAGCCTTGGCTGGGGAGGTGTCCACGCTGCCAAAACCGGATGTGCTGCATGCGCGCCCGAGACGAACGTAACACCTAGTCATCGTTCCCCGTTTCGTTGACCTTCCTAAACCAGCTGTGCGATATAAGGCGGGCGCGCTTGCATCAGCCAGCTTCTCACTCTCCTCTTGCCCACCAACATCCAGGAGATCGTTACACGGGGGCAATAGAGAGCCGCCACTCTTTGTTGCCTGCCTGTGTACCCTGTCACCTTCCATACTATCGCTCGACAGCCCACGATAGACGCGCCTTCACCATCACTCGTTCCAATCATCTCCAAATGCAGTCGCCATCGCAAAAGCCTCAGCGAGGCGGTCACGTCCGACGCCCCTCACTTTCGTTCCAACCTCTTTACTTCCCTGTCGATAGGCAGTTTCCTCTCTACGCCCACTGCAATGCTCCGCATCATCAACGAACCGCGCGCCCCCGCTACAACTCCAGTTTTAGCCTCTCGACTCGTCGACCGGATCTCATGGTCGGTCTCTTTCACCACCACGCTCTTGTAAATTGCGCCGTAAGATTCTCACGGCGAACATGTCGACAGCAAACCATTGACTATCGTTACACCCACAAGGGTCGACGGTCGAGCTTCGCCTTGGTAAGTCGTGTTGCGTCTTCAGTGTCTCTTGCCTTGCGAACCTCTTCTCCAACGCAGTGTGATATCTTTGAGCTCGAGGAGGAGGAAGTTGAGATTGAGATTTCATCCGTGCTCCCCTCTGCCCCCGACTCCGCCTGCTCGATCTCAACAACGCAAAGCGTCAAAAACCGTATGAAGGCCGTCCTGATCGTGCGTGTTCCCTCTGCCTTCTACATGTGCCATTGCTGACGTCTTACCAGGATCTTGTCCACACCTTTAAAACAACGTGGAGCCGTGCGCATTCCATGCGGATGCAGGTCGTAGAGCCTGCGGACCGCTCAGTGAGAGTTGATCTTCTCTAGATCATATAACCCATTTATATCTACAACGCATTGCATACCACCGTCATTCATACATATGTCATAGCCATACTGTACAGTAGAGAATCCACCGTGTTCATACTCGCCTTGTCTGTCGCAATAGAGATTCGTCAATCCAACGCCTTCCCCGTTATGGCGCTTATTAATTCAAGTTATATCATAAATTTCCGTGCTGTACAAATTAGGCCATGTCTACCCAAAAAGAAACTTGTCATGCATTCATGAGCGCTTCGCATCCTACCATGTCTTTCGTCCAAGCCCTCCGACGACAAACACGCCTGCACGCGTTTTGGACCCCACGACGATCCCTTGCTAGCCAGAGCGCGGCGACGGCGGCGCAGGGCACTCCAGACGCCGTTGGGAAGTCTACAAAAGCCGATGGTAAGTGCTACGCTACATGCGGCTCGTCCGATCAATCCCTCTGAGTGGCCATGGCTCCTGCCTGCAGCTCCCAGTGCAAAACCGAGCCTCTCTTCGTGTCCGGAAAACACGGTCATGCCGGGTCTGGCGTACCTGAAGGACCAGCAAGAGGTCCTCGCGCTGGCAGACGACGCGTACCCGCCATGGCTCTGGACGCTGCTCAAGCCGAAACAGCTGCCTGATGACGGACCGGGAGGCAAGGCGGAGAAGGTGCGGCTGCGGAAGGCGAACAGGCAGAGGATACGGGAGCAGAACTTCATGAAGACTCAGTGATGGGCTGCCTGGGCACTGCATGCTCGTTGTCGCTGTTTGGTTGTTCTGTGAGTGTGTCTTGTCAATTCCGGGAAGACTTTGTGCGGGATGTGCTCACAGGGACGATCGGTCTAGCTGCGTACATGTATACTCTGCTATATTTTCTTTGCTAATGCTACCCTCCCGAACTTCCATGCGCGACATCTATGTGTGTGATGCAGCTCTCGGGGCATACTAGCTCTGAAGCTCTAAAACATCCGTAAGAGCGATCTGCCAACTTCAACTCAGTCAGTCGCAAGATCATGAGCATCTACAGATTGCTGGATTCATTGTGCACTGTCAAATGTACGAAGCAACGGATGGTACGTCTATACAATCTAGGTACCGACGCAACGTAACTCTACCACTCAAGCCGCAAATGATCCCAGCGTGAATAGGGTCTGTTTCTGCTTGCCCTTCCCCTTTTTCTTTCCGCCCGCACCGGTGGCCCCCTGACTGCCACTATCGCCCTCACCATTCGCGGCATCTTCTGCAGGCGCTGCTGCCCAGCTGCCTCCTGAGCCGTTTCCGTTCTTGCCGCCGCTCGTCCACGCTGGCTGGGCCGGCGCGCTCTCGCCCAAGATCTTCCGCAACGACTGATTGCCTCCGACTGCAGCTCTCGGGACCCGCGGTGCGTTGGTGGCGGGCAGCTCTGGGAACGCAGATTTCGAGAGGACGGCGGGTCCGGCCTTAGCTCTAGCTCCGGGTCCTGGGACGGACGTCGGTGCTCTTGGTGCGGGGGCTGGCGATGAGGACACGGTAGCGGCGGAGGCCGACGCCCATGGCGTCAGGCGTTGAGGCTGGCGGAACGACGTCGCGGTCGAGGGAGTGGGAGCCACGCCTGGGTTTAATGGGGGGAAGGCATTTGCTGCAGGGGCGACGCGAGATCCTGATGGGCCGGATGACGAGGAAGCTTGAGCAGGTGAAGATCCGGCGGCGCGCGCGACACGATCCCACAGCTGGCGAGACTGAGCAGAGGAGCGCGTCGCGGTGGAATGTTTTGCGTTGAGTACGCGTCCGCTCGTGACCCCTGCCCACTCGGAGCCTGTCGTGGTGGGAACGAGCTCGGGGAATTGGTTCCGTTGCTGTGTAGTGCGTTAGTTGTAAGTATGTGGCGGACATTGATAGGAATTGGTTATTAGGAGAGTGACGTACCTCAAGCTTAAATCCATTCCAGGCACTGAGCAAGTCGCGCTTCTTATCTTCCTCGTCAATGGCGTCCACGAGCACGTTCACGACGCTCGCCGTGCCGTCCAGGTTCCGATCGAGGATGCTCCACACCGTCGAAATGAGGTCGCGCGCCGCGCTCTCGGTCGCGCGATACGAGCGAACTGCAGCCTTGACCGCGGGGATGGCGTTGGTCGGGTTCGGCGCGAGGCTCGCCACGCGTGCAACGAGGGCAGAAAGCCGGGGGTCCCCGTCGGCGGGCGAGGGCGAGGGCGACTGTCGCCGACTGTTATTCGCTTGCTGACTTGCACCGTTAACGGCGGTGAGATTGCCGCCGAACGCTTCTCTGCGTCGCGCACCCGCGGCCTGGGGGCGCGACCCAGTCGCCCCAGGAGGCTGGGCCGTGGGCGGGGCGTGCGGTGGAGGCTCGCGTTCGCGTTCTCTGTCGCCTCTATCGCGCCGGCCGCGTCTCGCGGGCCCACCTCCCACTTCTTCAAACTCGAACTCGGCCTGGACGCGCCGGGCGTCTCGTTTATCGCGCGCGGACATCTCTGCGCCGTGTTCCTCGACCTGGTGCGCCTTGAGGTCGATTGCGGAGCCGAAGACGACAAATTTGCGGGCGAGGCATTCCGCACGCCGACATGGGAAGTGGGCGTGCATGAAGTGCTCTTCCTATAGATCGTTCCCATCGTTGTGATGGACAAGTCAGATACAGTTTTGGGTTGGGGTTCGACTAAGCATATTTAGTACTCACTAGTGCCTCATAATTACGGAAACTGGATAATTGCGAGGAGGGGGAAATGATAAACGACGGCACTAGACAGACACGCATGAGGATTCACATACTATTGATCCTTGACTTCATTGCGCTTGCAGATGAAGCATTCTTCGTGCCTTTCACGCATGTGCGAATAAATTTCGTCATCGCCAAAGAAGCATTCTCGACAAAACTCGCAGAATGGATGAACACCGCCCTCAATTTGCTGCTGCTTGCCGTGATCACGTCTGTGACCCCTCTGCATCGAGGGTACATGCAGAGGAAGGATATTTGGGTCGTAGAGGGCGTGTTCATGCGCGAAAACCTTCTTCAAGCGTATACACAGATCGCTGACGGAGGTCGATATACTCATATACCTATGGCAGTCGAGTGTAGCACGACTCACCACATGAGTTTGCCATGGGTCGCACGGGTGTGTAGCTTGAGATCACTCCACCCGTTGCCTATGAAGCTGCACTGGGGATCGGGACAGTTGAAGCGGAGGAGAATGAGCGTGTCCTCCATCATCTCCTGGGTTTCAAAAGATATTGCGAGCTTGGCATCCTTGTATGGTACGCGGTCTGGCGTGTAGGAGGCCCATAGGTCGTCGGCAGACGTGGTGAATATGACGGAGGGTTGGGGTTCCTGATACTAGTGGGTTAGGGCGCGCAGTTTACGTGTTGCGGTGCCGACAGTGCGGACGGACGGACCTTGCAGAATGTGCATTCCAGTTTCTTGTAGAGAGCACGGAGGCGCAAGGCACAGACATGGCAAGTCCGATGGTTGCATTCGGACACTGACCAGTACTTGACGGGCTCAGCACAGATCCAGCAGACGGTGCCATCGTCGACGGTGCCTGCGTCAGCGTCGGCAGCAGCAGAATCCTTAACATCTCCCGGGGAGGCGGTTTGCTTGTCCTCAGAGTTGGGAGCCAAAATGGTGTCAGACTTGGAGATCTGGGCTGGATCACGGAGAGCACCATTCAGGTTCTTCTGGCCTCCACGGCCACGGCGGCCCCTGTTCCCTCCGCGTCCGCGGTTGTTGGGAGTATGTGTGTGAGTAGCAGTAGCAGCAGTCGACATGGTCGCGATGTGTGTTGGGCAGCGAAGAGAGAAGGAGAGGCAGACGAGGGAGGGCCAGGCGGAACCGGCGACGGAATGACTGGGAGGACGGAAGCGCCGGGGGCTGGCGGGGTTGCCGGATATGGGAAGGGAAGAAAGGTTCCGGTGGATTATGTATGATGGTGGGGATCAGGGGGACTCTGGGAGGAGGACAACAAGACTGGATCGCTTGGATCGGCTGAGAGAGCCCTGCCATCAACCCCTATAATATCTCAGATTACCAGAGATCAAAAAACAGCATGACCCCCGTACATATACCAACCCGCCCTGCCTTCTCCCGCCCCGACCCACTCCCCTCTCCATGGACTACCCCCGTCGCTCCGTCTCAGACATTACAGACACTGACAGTCTCTCCCACCCCGAGTCCAGCCGCAAGTCACACTATGGTCCCCGCGGTCGCCAGTTTCTGAACAAGTATGGCTCCAAGGTCCATGCCTATGAACCCGCAAAGGCACCATGGCCCCTCTCGTACGACAAGCCCTCGCTCGAACTGTAAGCCGCGCGACTCTGATATGAATGCATAGCGTGCCTCCATCTGATGATCGTGATCGACGCAGGGAGATGATGGACACCGCGCTTACATCTGCCTACAAGGGCGCGGTTTCGCTCGTCGACCACAAGGGCAAGGAACCTGCTCGCTGCCTCGACATTGGCACTGGGGTGAGTGCTGTAGTCACTATCACCCCCCCAGACCCTTCTAGGTGCCGGCCTTGTGGGCTTTGCGGCTTGCCGTCATGCGTAACCGCACCCCGCCCATCGGCACACTTACCGGGTCCCGACATTCGTGTGACCTACTATTTCCCCTCGTCGTATGCCGTAATTGGCGGCACGCCTCGTCCACTCTCCTGTGTTCCAGCATCGTACATCTGCATTGCCTGTGGCTATTTCGAGATTGCCTGAGCAGAGCACACAGTACGATCTCCACAGGCGAGACCTTGGGGAGATTGCGCTGGGTGCTCTCAGCTTCGATGTACCTGGCGACGGCATATTTGTAATGGCGTGATACTACCCCCAATCCTCAACTTGCTCGCCGTAAGGTTTGGGCCTGACTCATGTCCGATTAGCTAGGTCTTTGGGTCACCCAGTCCGCTAAGTACTGGAGAAATTCGACATTTGTATGTACCTCGCAACAGTCTCCAATGCATACAGCGTTATCGACTCCTGTCATACCTTAGGTTGGCTTCGACCTTGTAAATGTCCAAATCCCGCTGAGTATCCTCGAACCGGACGAGGCAAGTCGCATAGAGTGGGTGTACGGCAACATGTAAGTCTCGATTCATAGTCCTTGCGCGTGCTATCACTGATCACATCGCAGTTTGACCGGTCCATTACCATTCGAAGATGAAGAATTTGATCATGTACGAATCACCGAAGTCGCGCTAGGCATTCCTGAAAATAAGGTAGATAGTCTTTATTCCTTGGAAGCAAACCTCACTCCTTTTCAATGTTGCCCTCACCTCACGCAGTGGAACCCAGTCTTCGAGGTGCGTGCTGCGAACTGTCATATTCACACCGGTGTCATCTCAACCAATCGGTGTAGGAAGTACGTCGAGTTATGAAGCCTGGAGCAACGATCGAGATTATCGAAGAAGGTACCGTTCGCACAGGTTTCACTGAAGTCTTGTTCCAACTCTAAAGCTTCGTCCAGATGCTATCTTCCCCATTCTCCCACGGTGGTTCACCGAACCACTCCACGCACGAACACGATGGCCGTCGATCAGCATGCAGGACGGCTCAAAATTCTTCTCAAATCCACAAGTGACACCAAATGCTGACATCGCACACGAGTACGAACTACTCGAGATCCTCTACAACAAGGTGTTTGACCGACGCTTCATCAACACGAGACCTAGCTGTAAGCGTGCCCTCCTTTTTCCGCTCAATATATACTTAGCAGACATCGTCTCTCTCTCTCTCTCTACGCAGCCGTCCTCCCTGCAGCATTCTCCACTATCTTCGCACACGTCGTCTCCCCACCCGTACTCACCGTCCCCATGCCGCCCCTGCCCCCAGTCCAGTCCCGCCCACGCCCGCGCAGCTCACAAGGTTCTCGACACTCCGACTCCATCTACGGCGACCCAAACCTGCTATACGACGCCGAGGCTGAGGGCGAGATGTCACTCGCGACGGTCGGCACGCCGGTCCCACGCAAGAAGGCTGTCAAGAACGGCTCGAAGAGCAACCGGCAGTCGCTCCACGGCCCACCACCCACGGCGTCGAAAACGCGGGCGCCAAGCAGCCCGCTCGTGCGCTCGCACTCCGAGAACAACGTGACAAGTCAAAAGTCCAACGGGCCAGGGAGCTCCAAGCCGTCGAGGAGCGCGTCCTCGACCAGCCTGCACAATGGACACGGGCACTCGCACATCTACTCGAACGGGCACCCACCACCGCTTCCGCCTCCATTGCCGACCTCTCCGCAGGCGTCTGGTTCCAGCTCCGTGTTGGCGTCGTCCAGACAGGAGAGCCTCGACGGGCACCCTCACTCGCCCTTGACGCGCTCGTCGCAGCACTCGGACTCGTCGACGTCGCTGCAGTCGATGATGTCGAAGCGGACGGCGGCGATCCAGGACCTCGCGGCCGTGAGCACGATCATCGGGGAGAAGTCGCAGATCGAGATGTTCCCGATCGACGCGCTGCTCATGTTCGACGTGCACTCGCTGTGTCTGCATCTGCGGCGCGCGCTCGGCGTCGTGCTTGCGATTCGGGAGGCGATGTGGGAGGAGCTGCAGAGTCTGGTGACGAGCCCCAGGCCGGATGTCGATCTGGACAAGTATGGCTTCTTCGTGCATGAGGACACGATCGAGAGCATCCGGGCCAAGTATGTGCAGTTGCTCGATCAGTATAAGAAGTGCGTCTTGCCTCGATTCCCCTCCGCTTTGCTTCGCGTGTGTTGGTTCGACTGTGGCTGACGAGTCCGCTCACCTTTGCAGCGACATGCACGTGCGAATGTCCCTCTGGAACTCGCTCGTCCACTTCGGATGGGACTATCCACAACGAGACCCGATGTCCAAGGCGGAGGAGATGGAGGAGATGCGCCTTCGCGAAGACATCCTCATGGCCCGCCGGAAAGCGGGTGCGGAGAACGAGCGCGAACCAGCGTGTCGCGCCGTCCGTGTCCTCGTTGGCGCCAAGTCATAACGTTCTCCCAGACACGGCGAGGTACTCATGCGTTACCGATATGTACTCCTCGATCCACGTCTTCATGTTTCCCGTACCATATATACCTAGTGATGATATATCTATCTGCTGTATCCTACTCACTCACCACTAATTACCCAGTTCCTTAGAGCGTCTTATGTTGTATGTCACCATGCTTTTGACCTGTTGTGCATACTGTGCTGTGTCTTCTTGAATACTACGTACATGTTCTTATCACATCCCTAGCTGGACTCCATTCGTCGGACGTGCTGGCTGATAGATCCAACCGCAAATTTGGACTGCGCTTCACAGTTGTAGAACACCTTCCTGGTGTGGGATACTGAGAGACACAAAGGGAGGGCTCGGACTCTATGGTGACGTTCTCACCACCCTGTATATTACGTTCAACTTGACCTCCCGAGTCCGCGCTTTAACATTGATAGCCTAGTGGCTGGATGGAGGATGGAAGAGATACTCAGGCCTCAGGGATGGATAATCTTTCCTGCTTACTGCTCCTCGCCAGCCCCGTAACTCGAGTGCTTTTGACCCAGTAAGCCATTGCAGCAGTACTCGAGAACGCGGTTCTAGCATTTATTGTGAGACGCTAGCTCACATGGCCAAAACTATCATATCTGTGCTACATACCGTTCAGAACTCCTATTTCCAGTTCCTTATACCCTGTGTACGATCTCCTCTGCGCTGACTTTGCCCTCGCGCATGTACTGCATGCCATCGGGCACAGCAGTGAGCCCGCCCTCCCAAAACTTGATCGGTAGCGGCTTGACTGCACCATCCCGCACCAGCTTCGGAACCTTGAGCAAGAACTGCGCCATATGCGTCCGGTCCTCCTCGGACACAGGGTAGTGCGACCCGCCTAGGAAGTCGAACGCACGCCCGAGAGCAGTGTAAATGAGCGTTGCTGAAGCCGAAAAGATAGCTCATCGTTAGCCAACAGTCGACGAGGGTGTAAAATGGATAAGGAGAGGGGCACGCTTGAACTTGACATCCGTCCTGCTCGTCGCACCATCCTCAGGCCCGAGAACAAGGATGATCTCTCCGCCCGAAGGAGCAATGGTCTCAGCGGTGATGCGCTGTGTCACTTTCTCGGAGATCGTGTCGACGGCCTTCTTGATCGAATCCCCAGTCGCCGCCTTGATCTTCGAAACGACCTTTGGGTCCTTGTAGTCAAAGACCTCAGATGCGCCGAGGGATTTGACGAGGTCGAAGTTGCGTGGTGATGCGGTGGAGACAACCCTGTAGCCCGAGAGGGCGGCGAGTCTGACGGCGAACTGGCCGACAGCAGCTACACGTACCGCGCGTAAGCGACTAGTAGACACTCGACGATCTAATGTGGCTCTAGGTACTCACAGCTTCCACCATAGACGAAGATCCACTCGTCACCCGATGCCTTTGCTGGAGGCTCAACAAGCCCCAGACGGGTTGGGTGGCATAGGGCCTGAACAGCAGTCCAAAACCTGTATCACAATAATCAGCAATCTGTTCCGTTCGTTGAGAGTGCAGCAACGGGTGTAACTTACGCGCAACCAAGCGTCGCGGCCTCGTCGTGGCTAAAGGTGTTATCCGGGACGACCCAAACAAGGTCAGCAGGAGTCTTCACGAACTCCGCGAAGGCACCCTCGTCAGAGAAAGCTGAACCATGCACGAAGCCTGCGACCAATTTTAGAACTCTTAACGTTCCTGCCTGTCTTGACTACATGACCAGAAAAGTCGCACCCAACGATGGACTCAGGACGGCCGATGAAGTCGACGTCTGCAACAAGTCAAGACATTAAGTACCGTGTAGCTATGTATTATGTGCTGAGAGAAACTTACGCTTCCAGTCGGTGGGGTTCTGTGCGATCGAGACGGTCTTGATGAGAACATCGTGGTCTCCGACAGAAGGGACTGGGAGGTCCTTGATCGACGCACGGCGGTCCTGTAGAGGAGATGACGGTTATTGGGTATATATAGGGTATAGCTCGACACCCACCTCTTCGATCACAACTGCTTTCATGGTCTGAGGAATGGTAATGTCGATAGAGACCATGATCTCAAGATACGTTGTAACTGCCCTGAAGGTCAAGCTGGTGAGAGTATGGCTGTGGGTAGTGAGAAGTAAAGGTCCGTGCACCGGGGCGTATATATACATGTATGCACACCTGCCATGCTATGTTCCATGGACCTTCAATAAAATCTGGGGTCTGTAAGCTTGAAGGTTCGGCTTCGGGCACTTTTGTCATCGCACTAGGTGACCAAATCGATCGCTAAGCCAAACCTCAATCTTTCAAAGATGATGTAACCGTCGCATAGATCAAACACATTGCACCACCCGAGCCAGCTTCATATACGCTTTTCAAGGCCAGTTGAGAATTGCCGCGGTTGGGTTAACCATGACAACCCAATAGCGACATGCAGCCGACACGTATTGAGGGGATATCCGTCAACTTATAGCATCTTGGCAGTAGCCGTCAGTCAAGCTTGACACTGTGGCAGTTCATATTAGTCTCCCCTAGGCAGACAGTATATGAGCTATGGATGTGGGGGAGGACGATTGGCATCAAGGTTATATCTCATGTAAACAAGTACTTTGCAGTAATTACGTCATCCGGCTCGTGCTTCAAGCTCTCCGCAGGTAACGATGAGTATAAGAAAGTAGTGGCATGTGGGGCTATTGAATCTGCACGATGTGGAAGTTTGAACATCAAGTGAGTATAGGTCCAGCCACGGTTGGGTTGCACCAAGCGCTGAGCGCGTCTGTTCAATCTGTGTTGATCAACGTGGCTTACATAAACTTGGAATGGAAGTCAAAACGTTAATCCATTACAGTATGCACAAACCTTAAGTTTCAGCATGGTGAAAGAGTAAGAGAATGCCCCAGATATCTGGCACTTCCTCTAGCCTCATCAACTTTCCGTTGAGGGCCGCCATCTGGCACGCCGTACCGAAGCACAAACTTGAATCGCTGGAGGCTGCTCAACACGAGAAATTGGCTCTTGACTGATTACTACTATAGGAGTTCTGATGCTTTGCATCATCATACTATGGTCTACATTGACTCTTGTACTTCACAACGATCTACACTCTGTATACAATCTTCTCCGCACTAACCTTGCCCTCGCGCATGTACTGCAGGCCATCCGGCACCGCAGCAAGCCCACCCTCCCACAACTTGATCGGGAGCGGCTTGACCGCCCCATCCTGGACAAGCTTCGGGACCTTGAGCAAAAATTGCGCCATGTGCGTCCTGTCCTCGATGGACACCGGGAAATGCGCTCCGCCCCGGAATTCGAACGCACGTCCGAGCGCGGTGTAGATCAGTGTCGCTGGCAAAAGGGGAAACAAACCGATCATGAATAACTAGTTCACAGTGCCAGCGCGAAAGGGGGCAGGGGCCCAACAGGGAGACACGTACGTTTGAACTCGACGTCTGTCCTGCTCGTAGCATCAGGTAGAGGTCCGAGCACGAGCACGACCTCTCCACCGGACGGAGCAAAAGCATCAGCCGTGATCCGCTGCGACTCCTTCTCGGAGATCGCATCGACGGCCTTCTTGAGCGAGTCCCCGGTCGCCTTCTTGATCTTCGAGACGACGTCCGGGTCCCGATAGTCGAAGACCTCAGAAGCCCCGAGGGACTTGACAAGATCAAAGTTGCGCGGAGAGGCAGTCGAGACGACTTTGTAGCCGGAGAGGGCGGCGAGTCTGACGGCGAACTGGCCGACAGCAGCTGCACGTACCGGGCGTAAGCGACTAGTAGACACTCGACGATCTGATGTAGCTTTAGGTGCTCACAGCTTCCACCATAGACGAAAACCCACTCGTCGCCGGGTACCTTCGCCGGTGGCTCAACCAGTCCGAGACGGGTCGGGTGGTACAACGCCTGAACGGCGGTCCAGAAACTGCATTGCGAGAAGTCAGCGTTCTGAGCTTGTAGTACGCAGGGGCAGGATCCTAATACATACGCGCAACCAAGCGTGGCAGCCTCGTCGTGGCTGAGTGTGTTCTCCGGAACGCTCCAAACAAGCTCTGCAGGAGTCTTTACGAATTCAGCGAAAGCACCCTCGTCCGGGAAGGCTCCACCGTGTACGAAACCCGCAACATGATCACCGATCTTGGGACTCTTGACATTCTTGCCGACTTTGACTACATGGCCGGAGAAGTCGCACCCAAGGATGGTGCCTGGAGTGCCGGCCGAGTCGACGTCTACCAGGGTACAAGACTAGTTAGCTCTATGTAGTATAGCATGAATTATGTTGGGAGGAAACGTACGCTTCCAGTCCGTGGGATTCTGCGCGATCGAGACGGTCTTGATGAGTACGTCATCATCTCCAACAGGAGGGACGGGATGGTCGTTGATTAACACACGGTGTCCCTGTGGAGGGGATGAGGTCCTTTCATAGAAAGGAAGACAACATTCAATGCTTACTTCCTCAATCACAACCGCCTTCATGGTCTGAGGAATGGTGGCGTCGATAGAAGCCATGATCGCAGGATAGTGCTTGTTAGTTGAGTTTATATAGCGCGAGAGGGTGTTCACGTTGGAAGCGGGTCGGAGTCGTAGTGGGTGCTAAGGAGTAGGACGTTTCCAAGCGTATTATATATGTTCCCCAACATCTGACCCACGATGTTCTCATGGGCCCTCGGTGTATTGATATACGTGGATCTGTAATCCATGCTCGGCTTTCGGGCACCTCTGATTTGTAAGCCACCTTGGCTCTGCGATACTGACCGATCACTATATACGACACGTCGACTTTAC
The DNA here is from genome assembly GCA_022606135.1 of Fomes fomentarius. Taxonomy (NCBI): domain Eukaryota; kingdom Fungi; phylum Basidiomycota; class Agaricomycetes; order Polyporales; family Polyporaceae; genus Fomes; species Fomes fomentarius. The sequence continues at coordinate 2,778,705 of JABYQN010000001.1, forward strand.
TCCACCAACTGGGCCAAGTATGCATGTAGATTGGCTGGAATATATTCCGAGCGACGTGCTGTGATGCCCGGGATGACGCACAACCAGCTGACACGTTTTGACGATGTTCTAGTCTCCTCGTTGTCCATTGTAGTAAAACAGAGAAGTAGAATCACCGTGTGTGCTGGCCGGCTGCCACTGCAAGCCGCAGATGCTGAGACTGGTGTGTGTTATCAAGATAAGGTGTGATATGATCATACCTGTGATATGTGTACCGTAGCTCGAGACCATGCCTGCGAGAACGCTCAAACCTTGAGCTCCCAGCTCACCCCGCACCCGCACCCACTTCCCTTGGACTATTGGAAGCGTCAGCATACCCAAACGGACGATCTCCGCATGCGCAGAAGAACTAAGAAGGGGGGCGAGGACAATGATGCCTCACCTGTGGATTATCCAGTACACGGAAGCTGCTACCTATTAGCTCGGTCGCAAAATCAATGCTCGAGCCTTTCAGCAGCGTCATGGACACGGCATCGACGTAAATATTCGAGGGTTTGATGCGCGGATGCGAAAAGTGGCTGTTGACGGCACGAGCACCTCTCAGCAACCAGTCCGACACAAATAAGGCAGTCTTTGGCGGTACGCACTAGTCCTCTGGCTCGCGCTCCTTCGCAAGTGCCATCTTGTACTGGTATCCATGACATCCGCCGCTCTCTACAGCGACGCGCAGTGCCGCGCCCGGGTTATTCTCTCGTTGAGCGATGGAGCGTAATTGCTGTTTCGTGTGTTAGGGCTTGCATGAGTGCTTCTCTCGACTCCAACGGCGAGTATATGCGCATCAAACATGCTCACCTCTGCAGCCCTGTCCGTCATTCCCAATACCGCCTCTTCCGGAGGGACATAGTCTACTTCGGGCTCGTCCTCATCCTCATCTGCGTCCTCCTCCCGAGCCGCTGAAGGGGACGGATATGAAACCAGCTCAGCGTGGTATGTCTTCGGCTTCTGCGCAACAGCAGCGCGTGATGCGGCAGTCGAGACGAACGTCCTACGCTCGTGCCGCTCGCGCCCCAAACGAGAGAAGTTGAGCGCGGGGATAGAGCACCGGGATGCGGTCGAAGAGGAGCCTGAGGCGACAAGCGACGCCCACCTCCCCGCGGTGTGGACACTTAAGCGTGTACACCGCCGAGGAGCAGCGATGAACTGTCGAAGCAGATGGCTGGGGGATGTAGAGTGCATGATTGTCGGTCCAGCGAGGCAGCGAGGTCTCGCTGACCAAGTGACGAACGCGGACTGGACGTCGGAGACTCGGAGTCGGATGTCCGGAAATTGTCCTCGGCTTGCCGGGCCGCTTCAAACAGCGCCTATCTAATCTTGAAGCTCTTAATCCACTTGACCTCCCAGCTTTCTCTCGACGGACGGACCGCCCTCGGGCTCGATATATAAGCCCGGAATCACAATGGATGTGCTGCAACTCTTCCCTGGGCTCAGTCATCTACTACCTTTGTCCCCTCCTGCACGCAGCGCCAACCTCGAACCTACTACATTGATAGTATCGCGGGGAGCCCGAGTATCAGACTGAGAAAATGCCGTACTTTTCCGTCTACGCACCCGACTACACGGACGACGAGGCGATCAACCGCCGCCTCGCCGTGCGCGAGACGCACCTCGCGAACGCTGCGAAGAACCCCGCGATGAGTGCGTGGCCAACATATTGATATGCATATGATCATCCATTCAATATTTGGACGGCGTGGGATATCGATGTGATATCCGTCCTTATGGAATCCATCGACCCGTACAGAACTGGGAGGCGCGATGCTCTCGCCAAACGAGGCCCTCGACACCCCAGACGCGCCAAAGAAGATGGCGGGGTCGCTCATGATCTTCGAGGCCAGCAGCTACGCCGAAGTGAAGGGCATCATCGAGGCGGACGTCTACTGGACTGGCAACGTGGTGCGTACCCTCAGGTGAACATCGCGCTTGGGTGCAAGTCTCATTGAGATGCGTCTGGCGATCTAGTGGGACAAGGAGAAGACCGTAATCACTCCTTGGGTGTCCCCGAAGCCGCTGTAGCTGAGTTTGCATGATGAAGGGCACGAGAATCCCGCCCCCAATCTGTACACTACACGCCTTCTATCGGTTTATTGCACGCAAAAAACAGATATCTGTCAACCTCGATCCCATGTGCTCGGCATAAACAGAACACGCAATTACTATATCTAGATTCCGAGTGTATGATACAGTGACAATAAGCTTACGCATCGCAGGAGACAGGGCATGAGGTCGCAAGATATTCTGCAGCATCCAGGGTCGTCAAACGCGTCGTATCATCAGATGCATCAGCATCTGTAAGGTCGGGGTCGCCATCCAGTCAGCCCCTCAACCACCACAATCCAGGGTTTAGACAGCGGACAGACACCGCTGTCTACAGCACATATCGGAAGTCGCGGTTCTGGATGTCAGTGAGGTCCAAGAACGCCTAAGAGAGTCCCAATAGCACGAGCATCAACATCCAGCCACAGCAGATGGATCCAAAGCAGACGCACCTTGTCAACCTTCTTTTCCACGACCGTTCCATCCGATTGCTTCTCTTCGATGTACACATCCTCGTATCGCGTATCGGGACCCTCCTTCTCGCGCCGAGCATTCTCGCGAGCGAGATACACGCGCAGCGCGAGCAGGATGAGCGCAGAGACGGCCCAGCAAATGGAGAGGATGAGCCAGGGGATGTGGTTCCGCGGCTGATACTGCTTCTTCCAGTACTGTGGCCCCGCCGAGTTGCCCACCGCGTACCCGATCATGACAATCGCGTTCGTCGTCAGCCGTTTCGTGTGACCGGCGGTCGTCGACCCGACCCAGGCAAGCATGACCACGAAGGGCGCAATGGAAGTGACTTGATGCGAGAAGAGTTGGGGGCGGGGAAGGGACATCAGGATCAGCCTCGTTCGCAGGCGAAGGATGGAAGCGAGACCCGGACTCACCAGCAACCCAGTACGAGAAGAGCAAACCTACTCGGTTCTCAGAGGGAAGCGTGTTGACGAGAATGGAGCCTAGAATGGCGACCGCGTAGGCCAAAACCGCCGAGTACACACGCCCGTTCTTCCAGTGCGCCGCAGACGTGACAGTGCAGAAGATGACGACGACTGTAGCATGGCATTCATCCTTCTGTCAGTATTTCTGCTCGGCAGACCGCAGGACCCGTGGCACAGGGCAACGTGTCTCGAAAGACGGCCAGATGACGTACTTTCGACCGCTCCATCAACGCAACCGAGCAAGGTAGTTTGGAGCGGCGTAAAGCCAAAGCCGTTCACGATGAGCTGGCGTTGGTTGCTGAGCTGTACGTCGTGGCCATTCGATGAGAGTGGCGACGGCGGAAACGGAAGTTATGAGCGTGCGACAATCTCGGGCGGACTGGTCTCCGAGGAATGGACTCACAGAGTTCGTGACATTCCTGACAGTTCACCAAATGCGGTCATGTCAGTCTGAGAAGCATCATGCGGGGTGACGCAGAGACGCTCACGAGATGGCAGAGAAGAAGAAGAAGAACCATGTCTTTGGGTCTTTCAGGCACTCGATGAACCTGGCGATAGCATTAGTAGCGGCCTGTGCAAGAGAGTTTGAGTTCGACCCCCAAGCATTGACACTTACTGCTCCTTCTTGAAATGCTTGTTCTCAACGCCCGCCTGATTGACTTTGATGCGCTCGACCGCGACGACACGTTCCTCAGCAGTGAGGAACCATGCATTCGCAGGAGAGTCTGGGAAGAAGAACCTAGCATTGGCAATGAGACCCAGATGAGACTCCCTGAAAGATGACAATACACATCGAGATGGCGAAGCAACGCACCAGAATAGAACGGCAACCACAAGAGTGATGATACCGGTGATGATCATCAGCCTGTACGTTCAATTTGAGTCAATAATGTCAAAGCGAATGAGCGTCAGATGCCGAAGCAGGGACTAACCATTGCCACGCCTCGAGCACGTCGTGATGGATGTGGAGGGTCCCGTACGCCACCAGTCCGAGCATGATGATAGCAGCGCCATTCATGAGAACTGAACTCTGCGTGAGCTACAGACACGCTGCGGAGCAACATGACACACGTACACCAGTAACCAACGCGTTGCGTCTGTTCTTGACGTGTGTAGAACATGCTTGTGACAATCATGAATCCAGGCGTGATGGCGCCCTCACAGATGCCGAGGAATGCACGGCAGGCGAAGAACTGCCCAAAGTTCTTCGCGGCTGCATGAGACAGCAATGCGACTGCCCACACAAAGATGTTGAAGCTGATCCAAGTAAAGTTGTTAAGTACATGCTCGTGATGGCGGAGAAGAGTTTGTGTACGAACCTCATCCATTTGCCAACTGGCAGGTACTGGAGCGCGAGATTTTGTGGCCATTCAAAGGCGAGGAAGAAGATGTAGAAGATAGTGTTCAAGAGGTTGAACTGGGACTGGTTGATGTAATGTTTGGGGCCGTTCCTGTGTAAGATAAGATTAGAGTTGCGTCCACCAGGGGATGATGACACAAGGTGAAACCCACAGAAGACCGAGGACGGCTGATTGTCCCAGCGTGGTCTTGTCAGCGAATTGCATCCTGGAAGGAGCACAAAGTTCAATGCGGTTATCGTCGATCGGGTTCGGCAGGCACGAACATGTAGAGTACTGCGGAAGAACGTTAGAAAGAACACGGGGTGCGGGACGAATCCGGACAGATTAGACAAAAGACTGACTGCACATGAGGGGCATCAAATGCCAGTCGATCTTCCTCCTGGATAGCACGTTTGGCATGCGCTTTTCGCGGGTCAGGATTTGCGCAGACGGAGAACACACCTCACGCGGGCCGCCTCCTGCGGGTCGAGGACGAAGTCCTGTCCTCCGGTGATATTTGCAGCTACATCGACGTCATGCGAAGCGACGTGGGGCCTGCGCTGGGCATCTTCAACGCTGCGTTTTTCTATTGAGCTGTCGGACTCCATGGTGGGAGATGTGCGGGAACGGCTTGTCAGCTAAGGCAAGCGCTGCCGGGGAAGGGCGGGATGAACTGAGAGGGAGTAGAAGACGGTGTTCCAGGGAAGGGACGGAGGACATCCAAGCGAGGACAAGGAGGTTATATCGTCGAGAGAGCATGGCCATTGGGCATGCGCTAGTTATTCGGCAAGGGGCCGGACTGTCAGTGTATGTCCCAGAAGTGGATACGCGCTGCGTCGAGCTTCTATCACACAGCGCTCAATGATGTCCTCTTTCGTGACTCTGATGATAGCTCCAGTCCAGACGCCCATACACCTCTCCGGCATATTTTGACCCGCTTCCTCCACCTCCCTACGCCCGGTCGGAATGAACACAACGCGTTCATCTGAGGCTGTTCCCTCTTTCTCTACTTCCGCGCAGCGTCTTTCATCACCACAGCACATACACTCCTCCTTCTATCCATCCACCGCGCTACCCTACACACTCACACAACGCCCACAGACGAAGCATCCCGGCGGTGCTCGGCCGCATGCTCTGCGAGACCTCTATAGTGATCCCGAATTCTAAAGTCGCGTTCCTATCACTCGCAACGCCCAGCCCGTGGAATCATGAATGACATGTCTTATGGAAATCAACTTGATCGCCGAGGTATCTCAGGTCTCACCGCCTTGTTACGTTTCGGTACAATCAGGCACCGCTGCACCGCAACGATGTGCAAGAGCCTATGAAGGAGCGCAGTCTACGAGGCATGCAAAGTTTTGCATGGCGTTGGCAGATGCAGACGTCGGCGATGGCGAGAACAGGAATGCGTCTACGATATCCGTCATCTGGATTCTTGCGCCGTTTCAAGAAGCCAGGTCAAGGTTTGCCTGCTGCCATGCTGCGATAGAAGGTGGTATGCTTGCTGTTGCCATGCATATGCGGATTCGCATGCAAAACTTTCGACTGGATATTTCTGTAGTTGATGTTCCCCCGAGACCGGAGGTTTACATACGCTCGCCTTTCGCACCTCGCCGAGTGTCAAGCAAACTGGGCCCTTCTTTCTTAATGTGTGCAGGGTCACGTTCGGATGCCCTCGGACGAGGTGCTCCAGGAGTCTAGACGTCTTGGGACTGTGGTGGGTGCGGGGAAGGCCGAGATAGCCTGTGCACCGAGGCCGCTAAGCCCCAAACAAGCACGCTCGGGCGGAGACGGCGTGGGTGTGGAAATCGGGCGCTCCGTCGATCATTGCCAAAATGAGATCGGTGGCACACCACGTACATCTCTCCTCCCCTTCAAGCGATGACCCGGACATTCTAATGTGGTTTCTTTAGCCACAATGTTGCATCGTTCCACAACGCATCTAGAACGTGAACATGCATCGGCTCAAGTTGTATGCATAGTTGCCCTGCTAGTGCAGTTCGTTGTACTAGACGCACTCTACAGTCATACACCATACTAATACACGAACCATCCATCGTGGCAAACCACAACATCCTCCGACTGACCGGGATCTACAAGTATTTTCCGAGCAGCAATTGAGTCATCCAAGGCAATGTCATGCTTTCCAGAACTACCGAGCGTCCAGCGCGGGTCCTTGAGCCTATGTTCCGGCCGACAGTCGCGTGCAAGTAACCGGCCGCAAAACCATGTTGCGCAACTCAATTGCACGGGTAAGTATACTTCGAGTCTCACACATACAATGGACACCCAGGGTGTCGCAATGCAGCCGGGACAACAATCCAGCCCGGAGGGTGGTACAGGCTCGACTCCCCGCACGGAATCATCGAGGTGATTCTTGGGGCGGTACTTGTGCCCAGCGTCGGCGTCGGTGCCGCCACATCTTCTCCAAGCGGCTCTTGCTGGGAAGTGCTTGCCCCATACCAGTCACCGGTGGCGTTGGTGTCTGCAAACCACCGCAAGGTCGCGGGAAGTGGCGTCGGGGGTTGCAGCGGAGCACCGTACGACAATTCCAGAACGTCTTGGACTTGGGCTTGAGCTTGCCAGGGTGACTCGCAAGGCATCGTTCGTAGCGACTGAGGAACCTGAGCGACAAGATCTGCGCCTGCCTGGGCGTCATAGCCTCCTCGTTCATACATACTGTGATATAGTATGTCCTGCTCTGAGTTGAATGCCGGATCCAAGTCTTGAGCCGTATGTCGGCCAACGAAGCACATACCCCCAACAGGACGCGATGGAGGGACGACCTCAGCCGTCCCACAACACCAATAGTACCGCGCCTCGCATAGTTGATTCCCAACCCATATACCTGCGTCGGGGTCGCTGCACACAAGTGGGGGCTGATGCTGGACCGCACACGCCGTCGTGCCGTTCTCGATTTCGCAATACACGGACCCACAGCGCGTGCATCGCAAAGGGTGGCAGAGTGCCGCGGTGAAGTCGATCCCGACCGCGCTCAGACTCGCGAGGAGCTGTTGGAAGACGGCCGGGCTCGGACTCGGGATGCATGTGTGCGGAGATGGGTTCACTGCGGCGGCGATCAGTTGAGGTAGCACGGAGAGGTCACCACGCATGCAGGCGATGCGGAGGACGTCTATGGCGGAGGGAGATGATGACGGCAATCGCGGCTGCAACGTGGAGGAGGGCGTCACAGTGCGTGATGGATTCGACTCGTAGGATACGTGTGGTGGTTGTGGTTGTGGTTGCGCATGCAGGTATGGTGAGGCTGGCTCCGCGCTTGTACCGCTTGTGTATGTGATCGAGGACCACGACGCCGTAGATGTAGGGCTTCTGCTCCTGGAGTAACGAGCATCGCTGGACAACCGCAAATTGAAGGGCTCGACGAACGACGTGCTACTCATGGTGGTGAGTGGCACAGCCGATGCGCGATGTGGTATCTGAGAGGCAGATCGAGGACTATCCTGCCGTGGTCTTAAGTACGATCCTTTCTGACTGGTTACAGTTACAACAGCTGGCTATATTGTGGCTGGCCATCGGGATTCAACTTTGGAATCAAGGGCTATATGAATGTCCCTTTGCTTGGTCTATAGTCAGTTGCTCGATTTCCCGACATGTCTTGGTTACCTGTTGCGCAGTACAACCACTGAGATATCCATATACGTGTCCCGCCCTTTGGGGAGCTGGTGGTCTGATCGATTGTGCATCCGTATGCATGAACAGTCAATGAGACAGATTTCCCATATTGATGCCGCAATGGTGACTAGAACGCAAAATCAATGTTGGACGAGGAGCTTTAGATACTGAGCAACTCTCCACGCAGTATATGCAGAATCATCAGACCTCCCACCTATGGATCTTGGTGCTCCCTATGTGACCGCATGGTCTCCCACTGCTGCACTCAGTTTGAGTCAGATATCGGTGTATGGCAATGGTAGACTATCGAGCAACCTCATCATTGACACCGAACCAAGTTGCAAAGGATGCAATCGAGTATCTGTTCCTCTGCGAGCTTTAGGAAAGATGGACAAAGACGCGGTTGTGGACAGAACTGGACAAGTTGGGAGGCGGTCGCTTCTGGCACGCGTGACGCGTAATACCGCGTTGCATATTCTCATCTAAGCGCCGGAGCGGCTCATGTCGCACGCGCAGGCCGAGTACGACGTCCTCACAAACCATATCGGTGCCTTGTCCGCACCCAACGCCAACGCTATGGACGCGCTCCGTGTGACCAAGGCAAGTCTAGTTAATCCTTGATTGAGCTTGGAACTGATGAAAGTGCGATCAGGTTGAGGGAGTTCAGTGCACAAAGGGCGGGAGCACGTCTGAGGGGACGCTGCACCTCACTGCGCACCATGCAATCTTCCACTTCGACGAGGAGGGCGGGAGGAGATGTGGGTCAGTCCGGATCTGTACTCTCATGGATGTGCACTGACCGTTTGTCTTTGATCCTTGTCGCGTCGTGGGTGCGCATAGGTCCCGTATCCGCTTATATCACTTGTTTCGAGGATGCCAATGACCGTATATGGCCGGTTCCCGCTTACGATCCACACACGGACGTTCGAGACGGTATTTTTGTCGTTTACGTCGGAGAAGGACGCAGTGGATGTGTTTGAAAGCGTGAAAGAACTGACTGTTGCGAGTGAGTGTCCTAATCTTCCTTTCTCCTACGGCTGCGCAAACGCCCTCCACTCCCCTTTCAGCTGACGATGATGTTGCTATTCAGCTTCTGTCAATCAGCTATACGCGTTCTTCTATGTCCCCAATCCCTCCTTCGCCGTGAGTGACGGATGGTCAATATACTCCGTTCGCGAAGAGTTTGGCCGCATGGGCGTGGGCTCGCGCTCCAAGGCTTGGCGGTTCACCGACATAAACAAGGAGTACTCGGTGCGTTGCTCGCATGTTCACTCCGTCGATATCTCATGAATAACGACGCAGTCCATCTAGTTCTCTCCGACATATCCCTCGCGCCTAGTCGTTCCGACCCGGATAAGTGATACTACTCTTCAATACGCAGTCAAGTTCCGGAGCAAGGGGCGATTACCCGTCCTCACGTACCTGCATTGGGCAAACTATGTACGCACGGCCGGGAACACCGGTCGTAGAGCTGTTCTGACACACTATACTTCATCTAGGGTTCCATCACAAGGTCGAGTCAGCCCATGGTCGGACTCACGAGTAACCGCTCCGTACAGGACGAAAAGCTCATAGAAGCAATCTTTCAAACACATCACAATCCTGAGTCGCGCGTCAGCGCGGGACCAATATACGGCGCGACGGCAACGAACCTCATCATCGACGCGCGTCCCACCACAAACGCCATGGCGAACACGGCGAAGGGCGCGGGGACGGAGAACATGGACCATTACAAGGACGCGAAGAAGGCGTATCTCGGCATCGACCACATACACACCATGCGCGAATCGCTCGGCAAGGTGGTCGAGGCCCTCCGCGGCACAGAGATCCTACAGGCAGCGACTCCATCGGAGGACGGGGAGGAGTTCCCGGCTGTCGCGCCAGTGCTGGATAGACAGGCGCTGCGCCGGTCAGGCTGGCTCCGTCACATCTCAGCCATCCTGGAGGGGACGCTCCTCGTTGTGCGCAATGTGCACATCAACTCGTCTCACGTGCTCATACATTGCTCAGACGGGTGGGATCGTACCGCGCAGTTGTCGTCGCTTGCGCAGCTCTGTCTGGACCCATTCTACCGGACGCAGAAGGGCTTTGCGGTACTCGTGGAGAAGGACTGGCTTTCGTTCGGACACAAGTTCCTTGACCGATGTGGGCACCTCTCTTCCGAGAAATTCTTCCTCGCGCCTGTGGAGAACGCTGGAGGTGGTGGTGGGGCAGAGGCTGCGCAAGCTTTCCTCGCGTCTGTTCAAAATCGGTTCGCGTCGCAGAACCATATCAAGGAGACGAGCCCGGTCTTCCACCAGTTCCTCGAAAGCGTGCGACAGATACAGCGGCAGTTCCCCGAACGGTTCGAGTTCAATGAGCGGTTCCTCCGGCAATTGCACCATCACCTCTACTCATGTCAGTTTGGGACGTTCCTCTTCAACACAGAACGCGAGCGTCGAGTGGGCGAGGCTGGCCAGCCTCCTCCCGTGTCGCGTACGATCAGCGTATGGGACTTCTTCAACTCGCCTCCGGAAATGGAGTTGAACAAGAACCCGTTGTATGACCCCAGCTTGGACGACCCTGCTAGCCGAGCGCCCAAGGCGGATATGGGTGTTCTCGCGCCTAATCCGAAGGATGTGCGCTTCTGGCACGAACTCTACGGCAGGACGGACGAGGAGATGAATGGGCGGTTCGTGACGAAGCAGGCCGTCGAAGAGCCGGAGCTAACGGGCCCGACCGAGACGGCCGACGAGGATCCTGCGTTGTCACAGGTCACATCTGAATCTGTGGTCCCTCCCGCGCCCGGTACCGCGCAGTCTCAGCCTGTGATTTCTCCGCAGCTGAGCATTCCAACACCGCAGTCGATAGCACGCTTGCTGCAGAGGAGCACGTCTCCGTCTCCGTCTCTGGCGGGCACGCCTCTTCCCTCAAACCCTGTTGCCGATCCTCCATCCTCTCCGGAGACGCAGCGAAGACGGAAGGAGAGTCTACAACCACCCCCTTCACCTAGCGGCTCAGGTTCTGGCCCTCTTGCGCCTCCTCGCACGCCGTCTCCCAGCGTACGTGTCATGCGAACATCTTCGCCTCGCGCAGGTCCTTCCACACAGTCTCCTGGCGATCTGTTCTCTTCAGGAGGAGTGCGCTCATTCTGGGGCAAAGTCTCTTCTGGTGCGACTACGGCGTTCTCTGCGGTGCAAGACGCGTACGGAGGTTTAGCAAAAGACTTCAGAGGTCTGTCATTAGGCGGAGACACAGGTGACACGGCGCGAGGTGGAGAGCTGAAGTCGCGAGACGAGATCAACGCCTGGGGCCAAACTGACAGTCGGCCGTCCTCCCCACATCACAAGAGCCCCTCTTCACCCCGTGCTTATACGCTAGGAGCGGGAAACACGATCAACCCGTGGAACACCAATCCGTCCTCTTCACGGCCGGCGATACCGTCTATGTATATGGACAACCCGTGGGGTTCGATCAGGACCCCAGAGCACGACGTTCGCCCAGCCGCGTCCACGGTATCGTTTGCGTCTCAGGACGACACGATACAGAGTCCATTGCCTTTAGATCCTACAGTCGCGCTGCCGGACGCGTTCCCACACGCACGTAGGGCGAACACACTGGACGGCGGCCGTGGGCCATCGATTCTCGCCAATACAGATAGCCCGCTAGGGCAGAGTGAGCAAACGCGCTCAGGTGCGAACACGGATATGGAGAGGCAGGGACTGTCATCAGCACATGTCGTATCTCCTGCGCGGCCAGAGCCGTCCGCGGAAAGTTCGAATTCGACAGCGTCGTCGGATCCGCTGGGCGTCGCAGTGTGGTCGTAGTCGATAGTTGATACTCTGATTGGCACTACTACGGGGAGGCTTCGGATGGGGCGACGACATATACTTTAGACTCGTCGGCAGATCGATATTGTAGGATATCATCGTACGATTGAACGTGGTTGGCCCAGGGGTCGCGTATGTAAAATACAGCGAGGCGCAACCGTGCGTTCGCGAATGGCAGGAGCGACAGAGATGGCGTGCTAAGCGGTGTCCGGGGTCTCCCGTACCTCAAATTTATACCTCTTGAACCAGGTTTGCTTCACACCCACGTCTTCCTCCAACCCTCCCCCTTTCCGCGCTCGTCGTCCTCTCTAGCCATGTCTGCTAACGGTCACGCCAACGGCTCTGTCCGCGCCGCGCTCCAGCCCGGTCACTTCCTCTTCACCTCTGAGTCCGTCGGCGAGGGTCACCCTGGTGAGTGTAGAAGTTTAATAGTCGATTTGGTGATATTTCTGACGCCTGCTGCAATGTATACAGATAAGATCTGTGACCAGGTCTCCGATGCCATCCTCGACGCGTGTCTCGCGCAGGACCCCTTCTCCAAGGTCGCCTGTGAGACAGCCTCGAAGACTGGTATGATCATGGTCTTCGGCGAAATCACTACCAAGGGCACCATCGACTACCAGAAGGTCATCCGTGACACGATTAAGCACATTGGCTACGATGACTCATCCAAGGGCTTCGACTACAAGACTTGCAACATTCTCGTTGCAATTGAGCAGCAGTCTCCTGACATTGCCCAGGGTCTCGACCACGGTTCTCTCGAAACCATTGGTGCTGGTGACCAGGGTATCATGTTTGGCTACGCGACCGACGAGACCCCAGAATACATGCCTCTCACCATCGTCCTCGCCCACAAGCTGAACGCGGCGCTCGCTGCTGCGCGGCGCTCTGGTGAGCTCGGCTGGCTCCGCCCCGACACGAAGACGCAGGTCACTGTCGAGTACAAGAAGGACGGCGGTGCGACCATTCCTCTGCGCGTGGACACTGTCGTCGTCTCGACGCAGCACGCGGAGGAGATCTCGACTGAGGACCTTCGCAAGGAGGTTCTCGAGAAGGTCGTCAAGAAGGTCATCCCCGCTACTCTCCTTGATGATCGCACCATCTACCACATCCAGCCCTCGGGCCGCTTCGTCATCGGTGGGCCCCAGGGTGATGCCGGTCTCACTGGTCGCAAGATCATTGTTGACACCTACGGCGGTTGGGGTGCACACGGTGGAGGTGCCTTCTCCGGCAAGGACTGGTCGAAGGTCGATCGTTCTGCTGCGTACACCGCGCGTTGGATTGGTGAGTTAATACGTCTCATTGGCTCGTGATGTAGCTGATTGTGTTGCAGCCAAGTCGCTTGTCGCGGCCGGCCTCGCACGTCGTGCGCTTGTGCAGCTCTCGTACGCTATCGGTGTCGCAGAGCCCCTGTCAGTCTACGTCGACACGTACGGCACTGGCAAGAAGTCGGATGAGGAGCTCGTTGAGGTTATCCGTCAGAACTTCGACCTCCGCCCTGGTATCATTGGTGAGTTGAACTCTATGTCGCTTTGTTGATTTCAAATCGATAATGAACTCTCTTACAGTCCAGGCCCTCAACCTCCAAAAGCCCCAGTACCTCAAGACCGCCTCGTACGGCCACTTCGGCAACTCGGAGTACTCCTGGGAGCAGCCCAAGAAGCTTGCGCTTTGAGTGCGTGTTGAGCTTCGTCCGTCTTGCCGTTCTGCCGTCATCTATTGCTGGGTTCAACATTGCTCCACTGTCGTCCATGTCGTCGCTGTATTCCTAGACTGGCCCTCACACCCTGCACCGGAAGTTCATCCTTCCGCTATTTATCCCCGCACTACGCTGTTTGTTACTATACCACCATAGACCTGCGCACGCCCTCTCTTCAACCCGCCTTCCCCCGCCGGCTGTCCCACCGGCCAGATGCATCCAACTGCTCCGTCGCATTTTCACTGGCACCGTCCAACCGTCCGCGACTTCATGACTCATGATCTCATCACGTCCTTGTATACACATTGCCCCGCACTCATCCTATGGCATCGCGCAGGCCTGCACCACATGATCGTACATTAGTATTGGTTCTTGCGCTGCGCGTTGTGACGCGTAGCTCGCTACCTGTAGTACTGGATAGAAAAAACAAAATACGATCCGCGTTCAACCGCGCGTCACAAAACGGTCTTGGTTGTGTATGTATGAGAGAGTAGCATGCAAGGCTAAGTAGTGAGCGCAAGCTGTGGTTCCCCCCCAAGCGCTGGTGACTGAGTAAGTAACACAAGAACTCTGGACGAGGCGCCGGCAACTGTGGCTTCAACACTACCTCGACCACGCTTACTGAAAAGACCCTTCGGAGGGCATTGGGACGTCTGACTGCGTCGCCTTGAATTCATCCTGTGACTTGTGCAGATCTGAGCAACGTCGTGAGGCCCGAACCCTGGACACCAGGAGAGTTCTCTGCGGTGCCATTGCTTCTGACCTATACAGGCCTGCTCTTGTTGCAGAGCTCAGTGCACGCACTCGTCTGACAGGCACTAAGATTAGCAGGGGAGGGTTTAGGAACAATGGACGGCGGTGAGAACGTGAACGTTCACACCAAGCACTGGACTCTCCAGCCCGAATCTGAGTACAGGTTTGAGCTCGACCCTGGGACCACACTCGCAATCAAGGTACGTCCTCTTGTCCGCCTCAAGACTCTCTACGTCGCTGTGGCGGACGCCTGACACGCGACCTCAATCCTTACCGTTCTGTTGTAGCTTGTCAACGGATACGCAGAAATATTCGGGGCGGAGCTAGCAGAGGGCAAGACATACCTGTTCGGCGAGGAATGCAAGGCGGCCGTCTTCACCTGGCAGGGATGCACTATCGAGATGAGTACTCTACACCTACCTTCTACTGCTCCGATGTGTCGCCGTTGGGTATATGCCTGCGCTGTGTTTACCCTTCTTCGCGTCCTGGCACGTCACAGGCCATCCTTCCGTCGAATACCTCTCCGATGAGACTCCCATGGTTGCCTATGCGAATGTCCACATGGCACTCGAGGCCATGCGCGTGCGTGCACTCGCCGCCGTGCACGGCTCGCCCCTCCACGACGACAGCGGAGACGAAGGCACAGACCCTCCGCGCGTGCTCGTCCTGGGCCCGGAGAACTCGGGCAAGACCAGCATGTGCAAGATCCTCACCAACTACGCCGTCCGCACCGGCCAAGACTGGACGCCGATGTTTGTGAACGTCGACCCAAGCGAGGTGCGCGTTCGCGTGATACTCTCGCTGCGGCGTGAAGTGAATTGAGTGTGTGGTGCTCATACTGTATACACATGCGCGTTGCAGGGAGGATGGGCCGTCCCTGGAGCGATCTCCGCCGCGTCCATCGCTGCACCCTTGCAGACGTCTACCCCGGCCTCTCCGCTTGGTACGGTCGCGACGTCAGCCCCGAACCACATCGCCTCGAATGCGCTTCTTCCGCTGTCGTATTGGTACGGCCATGCGGAGATGCGGCGGAATCCGCTCCTCCTGGACCGGCTCATTCGGAATCTGGGCGAGAACATCCGAGACAGATATGAAGGCGACACTGCGGAAGGTGAGTGCGGGCCACGGTTTCCGTTTGCACAGACAGGACGCGATGCTCACTGACGTTTTGACCTGGTACTAGGCCGCTGCTCGGGGCTATTCGTGGACACCCCGTCGTCCTTTGCCGCGAGCTCTGGGACAGGCAGCGATCATCGCGTTACGATGATCAAGGCTTGTGTCGATGCGTTTGGAAGTGAGCCATTCACCTATCAGCCAACTCGGTCTACGCAAACTGATCCATGGCGCAGTCAACGTGATTCTCGTTGTGGGCCATGAGAAACTCAACGTAGAGATGCAGCGAATGTACGGCAACCGTATGGCCGTCGTCAAAATACCGAAGTCCGGTGGTGTGCGTATCAATTGCGGGACTGCTTTCTCGTCCAGTGCCCACTCACCATCCCCGTTCCACAGGTCGTGGAACTTGACCCAGCGTACCGAGCCCGCGTACACAAGTACCAACTACACACGTACTTTTACGGTCACCTCATCGAACCTCCCCTAGGACTGTCCACAAAGGCCTACCTGCAGGGTGGGGAACAGACACCAGATCTGACACTACAGCTTTCTCCCTCGTCGACCTCGGTCAACTTCGGCGACATCACCATCTACCGGATTGGCGAAGGTTAGGGCGGGGGTCTATCCTATCTCCTTACCACGGAATGCGGTTACTGATGCACACACACCCACACACAACAGAGACCATGGCACCCACTTCCGCACTGCCGATCGGCGCAGCACGCGTCGTCTCTGAGATGCAGCCGTTGCTCGTCGACCCCTCGCTCTCTGGCTCAGGCCTGTACAACGCCGTCCTCGCCGTCCTCGCCGCTCCCAACGCGGACGAGACGGAGCGGTACGACGAGGAGATCCTCGACCTGCCTGTGCTCGGATTTATCGTCATGTGCGTGTCTCGCTGCTCGTCATCATCTATCTCTTTCTCTCGCGCGCACTCCTACTGACCGTCACGTGTGGCATGCAGCACTGCGCTGGACATCGCGAACAAGCGCATGACGGTGCTGTCTCCCAGTCAAGGCTCACTCGTGGGCAAGACGGCGATCGTGGGCTCGTTCGAGTGGCAGGAATGAGTGCCCAATGGCACGTTCACTCGATAGATAGATTGTTGTACGGCTATGTATACAATGAGAGATTCCACCAGTATCATCTTGCGGCGAGACAGAACTGCGACTAGACGAATTACTGATGTGAAGACCTTTCTTCTTTGTGCTACATAAAAAATGCGTATTATGCAACACACTCCATTCCACCGCCTGCCTACTCTACTGCGTCAGCTGGACACCTGCGTCCTGAAGCTTGCGGCACAGGTTCCACTGTACATCGTCCACCTTCTCCAGCGTGACCGACGCAGGGTTGCTAATCTTGTCCGAGAAGAGCAGCCTGTCAGCAGACCACGCCCCCGCCCGGTCCGCGGTGGGCTCCCAGCGCGGAGTGCCGCTCGGGACCTCGGCGTTCGGGTCGAGGTGCTTGATGAACGAGATCCAGTACGAGTGGATGGCAGCCTGGACGGGCACGAGCGTCGCGTTCGAGCCCGGCCCGCCCCACACGCTGCCGCTCTCCGCGGTGTGGTCCGCGGAGCCGACGTCCCAGCGATACGTCCACACGGCGCTGTCAGCGGCGAGCGTCGGGAGGGCCCAGGCGAGGAAGAGGTTCGGGCAGTTGTAGCGCAGGTCGGCGTACAGCAGGGACGCGAAGCCGCGCCAGTCGGCGGCGGCGACGAGCGGGGCGTAGTGCGGGTCGGCGTGCAGCGCGGAGAGGTCGAGGGCGCGCTTGAGCTGGGGGAACTGGTTCGTCGCGAACTGGCCCGCGGCGTCGAGCGAGGCCCCGGCGGACGCGGGCGTGAAGACGTTGCCCTCGTTCTGCGTGTCGCCGATGATGAGCGGGACCCGGTTGACGTCCCCGCTCCGGAACGCGTCGTACGTGTACGCGTGCACGACCTCGTGGTCCAGGAGCGGCGAGTACTGGTAGACAGGCGGGGCCGTCGCGTCGCCGCCGGGCAGGGTGACGATCTTCGAACGGGTGGCGGTCTGGAACGTCTTGGTGTCCTGGC
Source organism: Fomes fomentarius (assembly GCA_022606135.1). Lineage (NCBI taxonomy): Eukaryota > Fungi > Basidiomycota > Agaricomycetes > Polyporales > Polyporaceae > Fomes > Fomes fomentarius. The sequence continues at coordinate 2,796,113 of JABYQN010000001.1, forward strand.
TCCGGAGGCACGCGAGCGTGTCGTCCGCGCCCGCGCACCCCGTCAGGTTCAGGACGTTGTCGTAGCCAAACTGCGCCTCCTCGGGGGTGCGCAGGGGCGGCCAGGCGGCGGACTCGAGCGCGGCGCCGACGAACATGCCCCTGTTCGCCGGGTTCGCGAGGTGGATGACACCGGAGCCCCCGCCCGCGGACTCGCCGGCGATGACGATGTGCTCTGGGTCGCCGCCGAACGCGGCGATGTGAGCACGGGTCCATTCGAGGGCTTTGCGCTGGTCCTTCAAGCCATTGTTGACGCTGAAGTCGGGTGCGGATGGCGAGGAGCCCTTGGGGACGCCGCCGAGGAAGCCGTATGGCCCGACGCGGTATGCGAAGGAGACGACGATGAGGCCGAAGTTGCTGTCCTTGACGAGGGTGGTGCCGTCGCGCGGCGAGCTCGAGCCGCTGAAGCCGCCACCCTGGATTTGGAAGAACACGGGCAGTTTGGCCGAGGCGGTTGCGTTTGATGGCGCGAAGACAGCCAGCTTGAGGCAGTCCTCGGAGACATTCACGTCGTTGGGGTCCGAGTCGACGCCGATGCAGCCAGGGCTGTTCTGACGGACATGGTAAGCACAGTCAGCAAGGAGAAGGGAGTAGAAGGACGAGAGGAGAGAACTTGAGGGGGAGAGTTAGTTGGGGGCACTCACTGCCGTGGCCTGGTACTCCTTGTTTTCGATGCTGACGTCTCGGGGGGCAGCGAAGCGCAGGTCACCGACTGGGGGTGCTGCATACGGGATTCCTAGCCATTGAGTGACGCCGTTGTCGAGGACGTTGCCGCGGTAGGAAGCGTAGGTGAGGTTGATGAGGGGGTCGACGGCGCGCACGGAGGGCGTGAGCAAAAGAGCAAGAGAAGAGAAAACAGGGAGGAGCATGGCGGAATGCAGACCAGGCAGGAGCATATGGAACGAGTGAGCACAGGACGCGACTGTTATATGATGTGTGTCGCAAGGGCTTGGTCAAGTGACCGGAGATTTGTTAAAGGTAGGAGATGGTGGCCCATGTGGATGGTTCGCGAAGCTCAGTATTCGAGCGCTGCGGGAGGAGATGAGCAAAGTGTTGGCAGTAGCATTTGGCTGAGTAGCATTGGCTGAGAGTTGACGTTGACGTGCGCGTTCATCTCATCCAATGTCTCCACAGACGACGTCACCCCTTCCCCGGACCGTACCAGCCGGGCCCTTTCCATTGCAAGGCACTTGCTGGAGCATCTACACCATGTCCTGGGTGACCATGCCCCGCGTACAGTCAGTGTGTTTCTTCCTTTTCTTTCAGAATCCAAGGATGTCTGTCTGGAGATAGTTCACGCACGGCTTACCACATCATCGTAGTCGCGCAAATCCACTATCTGAGATGGATCGCTCTTGCAACATTCAACTTTGTGCTCCGCACGGGCTCCCTGATGTGCTCAGGGTGTCACCGCAATAGTATCGTAGGATGGTAACGATAAATAGCACGCAAACAGTGGGATGTCCGACGGAGCCTCGCGCTCCTCGAGGCTCGAAGAAGTCTTCCCGAGCGGAGGGCGAGTCAGTGCAAAAATGCTCTCCCGGCTTCGGTACCAGCATGCGGCCTTGGCGGGACGATTGGTCTACGTCAGCCGCACTGATGCTTGAACGATGCCTGAACCCGGAATGCAGTCGATAACGGAGGACGTAAATCCCAGGTCCACGTTCTGCTCAGCCGCGCTCCTCGGCTATCTCCCACACCACTTTGGTAAGTCCATCGTCTTTCTTGCTCGAGTCATTACTTATGCGCTGATCCCTCCCCTCCGACCCTGCCCTTCGACTCCTCGTTCTTCAGCACGACCTCCGTTTTACGGCACCGCTCTCCTCGAATATATCTCCCAGGCCGCTTTCTGCATGTCGCTCCTTGTCTTCGTGCCCCAACTCTCCCCCACGTCGTCCTCGCGCGTGCACCTCTCCCCATGCGTCCATCTATCTCGCTCTCTAGCTCGCCCTCCATGTCGGACGCAGCAGTTGCACCCGTGTCGGTCAGTGAACGCGAATCCCGTCAACTTCCGTGCTCGGGCCGTTCTCACCCCTTCCAGGACACCCGCGGCCCGTCCGAGACTCCTTCGCCATTGACCGATTCTCCGTCACTCAAGAGGAAAGCGGCAGGTTACGACGCGTCCGAGGCAGATGACCGCGTCGAGAAGACTCCAAGATATGGCACGGACGACGAGTCATGCAGCACAACGAGCCCACACAGCTCACGACCGTCAGCGACACCGAGGGTACGTTCATGCGCTGTATATGCATATAGCTCACCGCTGATGCGTGGAAGAACAGTCATCATGCGCACCTGCGGACACGAGTTCGGAGTTGCATGACATCCTGAGCGTCCGGTATCATCAGGAGCACGAGTCTCAAGAGGACGAGTCGGATGAAGAGGTGTGGTACCCAGGACCGCCTACCCTCATGCTGCCTTTACCGTCATCAGCGAGTGAGTTCAAGTCAGAGGTCCGTCTACCACGCACGGGTTATTACAACATTGACGGAGCAACTGATGGCGATATTAGATCACCAAAGGCCTCGAGCTCAAAGATGAGAGTTCATCTCACTTTCAGAGTTCTACGCGATGGGATGTGATAGTGCCAGACATGAAGGGAAAGCAGCCGGTGCAGTCTGCCCCGATGAGTTCCTACTGCTACCCGTGGCAATCTGGTAATAGCACGAGCGTTGATGAGTGGATTCCGGGTCTAGCTCCTGCTGTCTTGGACAAGTTGCAGTCCTTTGTCAGAATGCTCGCCCTGCCCGGAAAACGCGATACTGGTACGTTTCCATCGACCTCGCATGAGTGCATGCTCATGAAGACCACGTATAGGTTGTTCATTCCTGTTGGTTGACAATGTTGGCCCGTCACACAGCCACGTCGACGCTCTTCCTGCATGGCCAAGACGGGGCTCATACGGTGGCTCATGCGGGCTGTATGACAATGTACTGCCGATCGCACGAGACGAGTGCGAGTGCACGATCTGTGTCCGCGCCTTGGCGCAAAGGCTGGAGCAGAGCGAGAGCCTGTCTCCACCTCCCAAGCTTGAGTGTGTGTCACCTCCATACCCGCTCTTCTCGGAAACAACATGGTCTGCAAGTAGCAAACCGCATGACTTGTTGGTGATTGGCGTGCCAATGCCCAGTGTTGAATCCAGTGCTCACGCGGACGAAAAGTCGCAGAGTGAGTACCGTCTCCTTCTGGTCTATGATTCGCTGGGGAGTTTGGGACTCACGCCGATCTATGCACGTCCACTTTTAGGTGTGCCACGGTGCAGTGCAAGTCCGACTCCAGTCGCTGGACCGTCATCACAAAGGCGAGGCGGTACCAGATATGGCTCTGCTGCCAGTGCCAGTGTGCGTTTTGTGCTCGACAATGTGGCGGTGGCGCCTTTGCCACCTCTCCAGGATGTGGTTGAGCATCATGCACAGCAGATGCGGGTTGAATGATGTGAAGCATGAAGCATGAGCAGCTGCAGCGATTTCTTGGGTTATAAAGTTTTGTCGATAGCGTGATATGGTTAGTTCTTGTTGGGGAGCGACGTAGATCCATATGGTTAGTACGCACTAATTGTCGTGAAGTATCTTGGAGTAGTCTGGAGTAGTACATACAATAAAAGATAAAACCCAACATTCTGATTCTGAGTACTGAATCTCCGATCGTGAGTCTCTTTGACTCAGCTCTTGTGCATAGTATTAGCCGGGTGTATATATCGTGGCGCTACCTCACTTCGCACAGGATCTCAAAAGACGCCTCTCGGATATAGTTCGCCCACCCCGGAAACATCGCTCTCATCCACAGCCCCACTCTGTCTCCCGGCCGCAGGGCTTTCACGAAGCCCTCTCCGGCCCATGCCCCGCATGCCTTCACGCTCTGCATCTCTTCGCCGGCGCGGGTCGGTTCAGCCGCCCACACAATCTCATACTGCTCCAAGTCGAGCTGTGCGATCCGGTTCGACTGCACGCGCCAGACGCTCGATGCACCGTTCTTGACGAGACGCCAGCCGCCGAGAGGCTCGAGCAGCCCGTCGAGCTTCTCCGGGTCGTCGAGCGTCCGATAGAGCCCGGGCACACCCGCGAGGTCGGACTCGGACTTGGAGGCGAGGTTGCTAGTACTGTGCGCGCGACGCCGCAGTATGCATGCGTCGTACCACGAATACGTCGGGTGGAATCGCCCTGGAGATACGGGAGTTAAATTCATGGTGCATATGCTGAATCGTATTGGAATGTGAGTTTGCCAGGCTCACCTATGAGCGCATCCGAGCTTCCGCTCGGTGTCCAGCCCTGGTCGTGGCCCTCTACACGCCAGCGCACCTTCTTCGCCGACCAGTTCTGTCCTTCAAGTTCCAACGTACTGCTACTACTAGTAATGGTGGTGCTGCAACAGTGGCTCGGAAGCGGAGGGCTGAGGAGGTACAGCTGTGCATAGTTTGCAAATCCAAGACCCGCGGTGACGTGCATCCTGTCCTTGCGCTCTGCACGTAAGGCGGGATGGTAGTCCGCGAAGTCTATGATGAGTAGGATGATCTCTATAGGGAGGCTAAGGCGGGAGAGAAGCCTGCGGACGAGGCGTATAGGCATTAGCACGTCGTCTCCGCTGGCACTATGCGCTTGACTGCCCAGTTCGACAGGTGGTTCGGACATGATAAGTAGTGGGGAGCCTGGAGCCGGAAAGCTAGAGAGCTCTGAGAGAGCTTTCTGATGGTGGAGAATATATCGCACGACGCAGCCGTCACGCAGGGAGAGTTCGATACATAGCAATATTGGAGCGCCGGAGTTACGTTGAACATCGGAAACGCTGATACACATTACATAGTCAGATGCTGTGTTGGTGATACATGAGAATGATCGCCACTGGTATACTTATCCTCTCAGTGCCAAGACCGACAACTTTGCATCAGCGTTCTAAGTAAAAGTCTACGGCGTAACGGTTACGCAGCTTCCTATCAACGAATGCAGGGTTGTCGAGAGCTTGGATGAGTGATGTCGATGAGTCTCGAACCCTCCGTCTCGCCGGAACACTGCCAGTGCAAGCAAGGTTGGCCATCTTGTAGCTTAACCGTCTTCGCAGCCCTCTAACTGTCGCAGGAATTAGCCTCTCGGCGCATTTGCCACACTCGCCGCCCATTGAGGTCACCATAAAGAAGGGCACAGTGTCCCACTGAACGAGTCGACAACCACCTCCCACTGGCACGCTATACTTGCCCCGATGGATACACTCGCATTCGAGCTTATCACGCTGATATCTTTCTTTGCTTGCACGGATGGCGGACAGACGGCCTGTGCACTCTCACTCGTCTCCAAGCACATCCGCGCCGCCTCACGCCCGGCGCGCTTCTACTCCGTCGCACTCGTCGGCTCCCCCGCCCAGCTCGCGCAGTTCCTCAAGTGCTATGAAGCTGAACGCGAGCGTTCGCCAAACGTCATCGTACCCCGCGTCCGCCACCTCTGTCTTTCCTTGTTCGGAGACGGACTCGACACCTCCGGGACCTCGCCCCAGCCTGCTGCCAGTACTAGTGCGCCCCCCACCACCGCGGCCAGTGGTCCAGCGGCGAGCACACTGGCACTGGCAGGCCAGCCGACATCGCGCGCCGAGTTTCTCGCAGCCATGCAGCGCCGGGCACAGCACTGGCGGTTGACACAGCACACCCTCGACGAGCAGTACAACAACGTCGTGCCGGCGCTCATACGCGCCGTCGCTGCGGACGTCGAGAGCCTCGCGCTGGTCCAGGCGCAGTGGCGCAGCACGAGCGTCGTGCGGTGTTGCTTCCCCCGCCTGCGCGAGCTCTCGCTCGTCGGCGGGGACCCGGGCTTCCTGCCACTGCGGTCTGTAGAGGACGGGAGCCGGCCGTTCCCTGCGCTCGAGCGCCTGCACCACATCTTCGCGTTCGCGAACAGAGATGTGGATTTCACGCAGTGGGCGCGGCATGCGCCGAATGTGACGCACCTGCGGGTGTCCCGACTGGACTACGACCCGCCCATCGCCGTGGAGAGTTTCAAGCAGGTCCTGCTAGGTGAGAGTGTGGAAGGGTTGGGTTCCGGTTCCTCCGAATGATCCATAATGCTCATTTGGCGCGATGCAGGTGAGGACCACTTCGAGTCTGGCGAACCGTTTTTTCCAAACTTGCAACATGCGACAATCCTGCCGCACCGAATGGCCCCGTCACGGCACGATGGCGGCGCTGCGTTGGCCTGTGCGCATCTAGCGAATGAGCAATTCCTGCTATCTTTGCGGGAAATTGCGGAGAAGGCGAGGGTGCCGGTTACCCTTCTTCCGGCTGAGGAGGTGCCGAAGACGATGTCTGGGAGGAAGGGTCCCCATCCGATGGCCATACTGAGGTTGAAGGGCGAGTGGATGGATAGGATAGAGGGTAGGCCTGGATGCTGGATATGAGAATCATATTGGGCGCACTTGTTACCACTGAAAGGCATGAGAGTGCACATATGTAGATATCTTGAGTACTAGTACAGAAGGGGTTTGTTTAGACTTTAGGGTTCTTTGTGTAAATACATCGTTCACTCATTCGTCGTCCGACGAAACGGCTTCGAGTGCACCCGTATACCAACCTGCACGCCCTCTTCTTCGAATTGGAGGAAGAGAGGCCTGAGCTCCCCGGCTCTCTCCTCTTCCGTGGTCTCCGACTGGTCGACACCGCTCTCAGCGTAATACGTTATCTCATGTACCTCGATATTGAGCTCCCGGAACGCGGGGTAGCGCCCCTCTGCGGTGAGGGCAAGTGCGAGCGCAGCCCATCCCTCCGCGATTGGCGCGCCATCAAGACTGTACGCGTTGCACTGGAGCTCGAAGTTGAGCTTTTCGAGATGCGGAAATGCGGGTTGGGGACGCGAGAGGAGCTCGGCTAGACTGGTCAAGAAAAATGGCATAAGCACGGGTGGGGGTGGATCGGGCGGTCCTCGAATGCTACCACGAGCATCGCGCACAGGAGTGTGGCGGCGATCGCAGATCAAGGTGAGCGACCGCAAGGCTGTGCATGCGCGAAGCGCCTCATACATTCTTGATATATCATTGTCTATATGTTCGATTATAACGCCACAGGGATGGTGAGGATGATCCAGCTACTCAGCAATTGCATGTGCGAAATGGCGGGGAGTACTGAGAGACGTACATAAGGACTGCAGAGGCGCTTGCCCATGTCCCGTACTGAAGATTGCATTGATTGAGATGACTAGGTGGTGTAAGGAGGCCGGAAGAGATGGTGCCCAAGCCCCACATGCGGCGGGGCCCACATGTAAGCGCAACGATGTCAAGCTGGTGAGACAGGGTGTCTTCGCCAAGCCTACAGCCAGGCTGCGTTGTTCAGGTGGATTGTCGTCGTTACTATGAGTCCGCAGACTCAAAGTACGGAGTGACCAATTGTGCGAATGTTGTATAGTAGGCGGACGGGGTAGTGAAGGGACGGCGCCAGCAACTGGCACGATCCTGATATTGTCGAGGTCGAGACTGGCAACGAAGGAGAACTGGCTGATGAGATATATCAAGGAAGTAATGGATGGATAAGAAAAGTTGCTGAGCTTGACTGAGGAAAGGCGGGGAAACCGATCAAGTGAGAAACCACTGAGCCCCGTCCATGTGGGAGGTACAGTGCTCCCGTAGGGGAAGCAGCTACGGAACTCCATGTAGCGTACGTAAACTGCAACCTTTGGATCCCGCTCCAAGATGTTTTCGAAGAAGAGACGCTGTGGGGTTATGCAGTGGGGATGCACCAGTATGCGGATGCGAGAGAAGAGGTGGTAGCGAGCTCGGCGTGCCCAGGAAGTGCAGACGACTGAGCAAGCCTTGAGGAAAGCACGGTCGTCACTGCATGAGTCAATGATGGTGTCTCCAATTTCAAGCGGAAATGTTGTGTTCTGGACCAGCATGGCGTTGCCCAGTGCACATGTGGAAGCTTGCCAGTGAACAAGGACGAACGACGAGTCGGTATCTTCGTATTCTAGCGCCCTAGTACAAGAGCGTCTAGTAGCATCGGCCAGGGCCGTCAGGACGAACGTTGCACGGAATTTGGAGATTTCGAAGGGGGAAATCTTGTCCGGACAACACGCCGCCAACTTCTTCACCTATTGTCAGGGTTCTGCCGCTCGATGGCACGGACCACATCGTAGGAGTACCGGACTGCATGGAATAACTCGAAGGGCTCACGTTTCACTATGTGTGTGCTCTTCTTGAATGAGTTCGAGTGTATAGATCTAGATGTGCATTCTACGAGGTTTGCGCGCTTACTGTTGGTGTACCGAACAGTTTGTACTTGTTTGTGTGGAATCGGAAGTTCAAGCGCCCTATGGGTATCCTCGCTTCGCTCACAGACTATTGGCAATGGCATAGGCAACTTCCGACTGTCACTGTGTAGTACTACGATAATTGGCCTCAACTGAATCTCCAAGATAGACGTGCACGCCCAAGTTGTATACACGGATAAGGTATTCTGCACTTGTCACGCTCGATCTACAACGTCTGCCAAGTCTAGGATTAGGAGGTGTGGACGATTCGTACGCGACAGTACCAGCACTCACCATCCAATAAGCGGCAACCTCCACAGCCTCTCCATGTCCTTTTCGTCCGGGTACAACGCCCAGTACGCCGGACCCTCGACCCTCCAATACGGGTGTCCCTTCAGGTCCCACACCATCTTGTCCTGCAAATCCATCATATCCACATGATCTGCCATCCTCGAAGAGCGCGCGGGGGCAATAGTCTCCTCTCTGTCTCTGCCATCTGTGATACTGATGCAGAGTTGACGAATCGGATGACCCAACCGAGCTCTCTCTTCAAGTGTCTCCACCAACGGCGTGTAGTCAGGGATCGGGAAGTGAGACTGAATGACCAGGTGTTTCAAAGAAGGACAGGGGACGACCGGGTCGGAAGGGATGTGTGGTAGAAGGGCGGCCTGGACGGCAGGCGCGAGGTGAGACGGGACGTCATTATTGCACGCAAGGAGGAGGGTTGAGAGGCTGGGCATATGTGCCGTCGCATGTGGTATGACGAGGTCGAGAAGACTGGTCTCGGTCATTGGCATGAACAGCCTCGCACCGAGTCGCAGCGTGTGCACCGCGGCAAGCAGCGGCGCGAGCTTCGCGAAAAATGCGTCCGTGATCGAGACGCAGTGGGAGACGGACGCCCACACGATCCGGACGTGAACCCAGAATCCGCCATGCGTCCCTCGGGCACGGATGTGGAAGTCCGGAAAATCCTCCGCGATCTCGAGCATCGTCAATTCGCCAATCATCGGAAGCACGAGCATGTCAATTTCACTGGGGTTGTTGACATCGATGCGGTGGAGTTGTATATTTACATGCGAGGGAAGTTCGAGACGGTCGAGGAGGGCAGAGATTCCCCCTAGATCAGGATTTTCAGCAACGAGGGCTCGCAAACGAGAGAGATGCACGATGGGCATTGAATCCCTCAAGCCATCCAATCCACCGAGAGCAACTATAGCCTTGTGTACAATATACAAGGTCTCGAGCATTGGGATGTCAGCAAGGATTTGCAGGAATGGAAGTGCGTCTATTGTCGTGGAACCAGAGATTCGCAGGTGAGCGAGGCAAGGAAATTGATTTCCATACGGCCTAGGGAAGATGCCAGACTCCAAAGAAAGCGCCATTGCTCTGAGGGGGACTGAGACGCAATTGGGAAAGAATGTACAGTAGACGACATTCTTTGGGATGGGAAATGGATGCGCGGGCGAGATGTCCTCATGTTCGAGCGGGGAGATAGTCAGGTACGAAAGGTTGGGCGCAACGGATGACAGCACCTCTTGGAGCTGCGTGTGGTTTCGGCATGGAGACTGCTGAATCAGATGGAGCTCCTGGACTCGTGAACGGTACGGTTCTTGCAACACCGGAAGGCGCGAGACGGCCCCGAATTCCCCAGATTGAGTCATTCTAAGGTGTGCTTGGAGTGGGAGAGGCGCCGCGCGTTCAGCAAACGCGGTGGCCCCGTTCAGATGGGCCGGAAGAGCGATCCACAGTGAAGGGCAGGAGAGGGCGATGGCCCGCAGACGACGGCAAACCCTCGTCGCCGCAAGGAGCGATCGCATGTCAAGCTGTTCCTCAATATGGTGACTTCCGTACTCGAGTATCGACGTCCCATGAGAACCACGTACGTGGCGCAGTACCAGCGTCACGGTCTCCACGGGAAGACAGTTGATTGGGACACGGGCGTTGCGCTCGTACTGGATACGGAGCGCTGCAGCGAGTAACGAGTCCCGCAGCGGCACAAGCTATTGAGAGGAACGTGAGTAACAGTCACCAGCATCAGCAGTGAGCCGGACGCACGCTCTCATGCCTATCGAACAGAGAAGAGATATGATGTGAGCATTGTGAAAGTGAATACCAGATATGTCCGCCCTACGTTACAGCAGATATCTCTCTTTGGAGGACAACCCCGAAAGTATCGAGTGCTTCTCGTAGACGTAAGTCGGCCATGGATCAACTTCGAGCGCTGAACGGAACCCACGCTGAACGGGGCCCAATGATTGTTGGCAGTAGAGGAGGTCTCTTAGAGAGTCACCGTCGAGAACAAGTTGTGGAGCGCCTGCGAAATCGAAGTGGATTTCCGCTAGTGGAGGCGTTCTGAGCGGCGATACGCGCTGACGGAGAGACGGCGGATGAATGATCCATGCATGGTCTGAGATCCTCACAGGATTCCCGTTACCATTTATGTGGTCTCTCAACTGAATTGATTCCGTACAAGACTAGTAAGAGATAGTACGATAAACATAAGGTTCAAGACGTGACGAACCTTTGATTGCACCACCCCATATATAACACCGACCTTGTCCTCAATTATAAGTCATCCAGGATGTATGCAACGTTCCTTCCCGTGTAGTTTGTGTAGCTGATGTCTTAGTCCGAGTCTTACTGGCACGTTTGATGCCTTATCTGCGCCCTGTAAATGTTCCATCTTGTTATTAGACTGTTGGAAGGTCACCCGGAGACAGGCTTACTTTGCAGCCCGATCTTGCTGAAAACTCCATGAATGGTGTCGGTCGTGACAGCTGCTTGGAAACCCACGCCGCTTCCCAGAGACTCGGGAACTGTTGAACCACGGAAACGCCCGACCCCATAGGTTCCTAAAAAGGTATATACTCGGACCACCGAAGCCGGAGAATCTCAAAACACGGCAAAGTCAAGAAAAGCTAGCCCTGCGATAACTGGGAACTATCGCATCGTTACTTCCTATCTGTCGAAGCACTTACAGGTGGGACAGCACAGACCGGCATGCATCCTACCAATCTCACCGTCAATATTGCTCACGTCGATGCAACCAACTGCAACTTGCCGATCATCCACCATGCGCGAGACGAGACTGGGGAAGTCCTGTATGCACGGGGATGTGACATAAAAATACAAAAGTCTGCTTGTCCGTTCCATAAATTTCGCGGACTGCCAGACACCCTACACACGGTATACAATCTTCTCAGCGCTGACTTTCCCCTCGCGCATATACTGCAAGCCATCCGGGATCGCCTGTAGGCCTCCCTCCCAGAACTTGATAGGCAACGGCTTGATCGCGCGGTCAGACGCGAGTTTCGGGAACTTTTTGAGGAACTGCACGATCTGGTCCTTATCCTCGAGTGAGGCGGGAAAGTGCCTGTCCGGTCCGAAGTCGAATGCACGGCCTTGTGCGGTGTAGAGGAGCGTGACTAGTATAACAAACGTAGTGATCAGCTGGGTGATAGCTGAGTAACCGCGCATAGACACGTACGTCGTATCTCGACATCTTTTCTCGGGGAAGGGGTTGGTGTTAGTAGGGTCACAACTAGACCGCCAGATGGAGCGATGCTCTCTGCAGTCATACCCTGAGCCCCCTTCTCGCCGATGGTGTCGAGGGCTTTCTTGATGGAGTGTCCGGTGACATCTTTGATCTTCTGCACTACAGAAGAGTCCTTGTAGTCGAAGACCTCATCAGCGCCAAAATCCTTGACGAGGGTAAAGTTACGAGGAGACGCGGTGGTGACAATTTTGTAGCCGGAGAGGCGGAGAAGTTGTATGGCAGACAGGCCAACGGCCGCTGAAGGTGAGTATGAGCAGTCAGGTCATAGCGTACTTAGAAGAGATGCGCTCACAGCTTCCTCCCCATACAAGCACCCATTCGTCGCCTTGCACTTTCTGGGGAGGTTCGACGAGCGCGAGGCGTTTCGGGTGGTACAAGGCCTGTACGGCCGTCAAGAACCTAGGATGACATCACGGTGTAAGAAACCCCCTGCATTTGCCCATTTTATAGATGAATAGTATGACGCACGCGACTTCGAGCGTTGCAGACTCCTCATAAATGAACGTGTTTGGTGGGACGAGCCAGACGAGGTCTGCTGGAGTCTTGGCATACTCGGCAAACGCTCCTTCGTCGGGGAACGCTGCTCCATGCACAAAGCCAGCTACATGATCCCCGACCTTTGGGCTGGTGACGTTCTTGCCCACTTTGACTACGTTTCCGGAGAAGTCACAGCCTAGAATGGTGCCAGGTTTGCCAATGGGATAATCGACGTCTGCGGGTCAATCTATGAGTACAGCGGCGGTACTGAGAAGCATTTCAAAGACGCACGTTTGTAGTCAGTGGGGTTTTGCGAGAGTGCGACCGTTTTGACGAGGATGTCATCGTCTCCAATCGTAGGGACCGGGTGGTCCTTGACCACAACCTTATGCCTCTTCCGAAAGCTTCAGAACTTTGGTCTCTGTGCAAGAGCGTGACTCCCAAACCTACATCCTCGAGGATCAAGGCCTTCATGACGGCTGGAATGTCGGACATGTTTGCGCGGGTCACGGTTGCGGTATGGGCAACGATCGATGTGGGGACTTCGAACCGGGGTGATACGTGCAGATAATAGTATCATACTGATAGTGGATTCAGTAGTGACGCCGCTTACACATCGACGATCGGAGGTACACGATGATGTCAGCAGCTAACAAGAGACACTAGAGGAGATAAGTACCACTTACTTACAAAGTTCATGGTCTCGCGGCGATGAATGTCAGTAAGGTCAGGTGACAGGCGCGTGTCCTTGGCTCGCGCGATTACAGACTCCGCCCGAAACAGCCACAGACGCGTCGAGATCCCCCCACTCGCTCATCAACCGTCAACGCGTCCATTCTGCTCGACGCCCTCCCAGGCTGACTCTAACCATCGTCCTCTCGCTCCACAAGAACATCGGTTGCTTGCGTACAACCTACAAGATGGCCGCGGTAGAGTTCGGTCGACCGAGCAGCTTGCTGTTCTCTTCAGATATGGACACGACGGAAACCATCGCCCAGCTTACGAACGAGGACGCGTTTTTGCCTACTGCATTGCTGCTACAGGACACCATACCTGTTGATGAATCTGAAGAGACTGTAGCAGGGACTACTGGCGCGTTTGGTGGTACGTCGTCGTCGTCAGGTCTCAGTCTTTCGCGAGGATACCCATTGCATACCTGACATGAGCAGACGCGCCTCTATTGTCAACGGAGACCACAAACGGCGATTCATCGCAATTTCTAGGTAGTTCCTCAAATGCTGCATCAAATTTGTGCACTGTGTACTGACTGCTACCAAGACGACGAGTTACCAGACGTAGCAGACCTTCTCAAGTCATACACCGCGCAAGTCAAATCCTTGAATGCAGTGCCATCAACTTCGACCATTCTCACCACATCCACATTCGATGGTTCTGCTGTCTATTTCACCCGCAGGTCACGCCGGAATCCGGCAACCGCAGCTCTGGTGAGTGCATCCCTCTGCCATGCTACTCTCCCTTCTCAGTGTCGATCGTATCGTATTGTGTAATCCATGTTTAGAGGAGAGCAGCAATGCAAAAGCAGGAGTCGCAATTCAAGTCTCTCCTGGATGTTCCTATACACAAGATGTTCGAAGAGCTTTCTGTCTCCGCGGCGACAAAGTTGGCAGCCGAGTGCGTATCTCTTCCGTTCTCCATCCACCTATTGTCATTGAAGATAGTTTCAAGAGAGCATCAAGCACCGGAGAAGCCTGCTCGATTTGCTACCGCCACCAACACCGCCCTGTGGGTCGACCGCTACCGTCCACAACGGTTTACCGAACTTCTTGGAGACGACCGTGTACATCGTGAGGTTCTATCATGGGTGAAGGAGTGGGACTGTTGCGTCTTCGGGAAGAACAAGAACCGAGGGCGGAAACGGGCAAGAGCAGATGTTGATGGGGAGGATCAGAATCTCGACCAATGGCGACGACCGAGGGAGAAGGTAAGCTCGCGGCTGATCCCCGCAAGATGGCATTCCTCTGACAAAATGTAGCTGCTGTTGCTGTCGGGGCCCCCAGGACTAGGGAAAACCACTCTAGCGCACATTGTGGCACAACACGCAGGATACAATGTCTTCGAGATCAACGCAAGTGACGCGCGCTCTGCGGACGTGGTAGACAATCGAATACGACCTGCAGTAGAAAGCGGCGCGAGGATCGGTAGCTCGAAGCCTAACCTTGTTGTCATTGATGAAATCGATGGAGCAACTGGAGGGTCAGAGAGTGTGAGTACAGGGACGTTAGACATTCACTCTGCATACTGATCGGAGCAGGCAGGCGGGTTCATCCACAAGTTGATACAGCTCACTCAAGACAAGCCGAGGAAGAAAGGTAAGTTATGATCGGGCCTCGAAGCTCTCACATGTTACTGAATGGTGACCCATGTCTCCGTAGGACGCAAACAGGACCCTCAATCTACACGTCCACTGCTACGTCCGATCATCTGTATATGCAACGACCTCTATGCCTCCTCCCTCACGAAGCTCAGGCAACATGCACGAATAGTGCGCTTCTCTCGACCAAATGACACGCGCATAGTCCGCCGGTTACGAGAGATCTGCGAACGCGAAGGCATGAAGGCCGACGCGCGTGCACTATCCACCCTGGTGGGCGCCGCACAGGGTGACTTCCGTGGATGCCTTAACACGCTGCAACTACTCAAGGCGCGGAACAAGGACGTCACGGAGCCTGTTGTACGAAGTGCGACAGTGGGTATGAAGGAAGCGGAGGTGTCGCAGATGACCATCCTCAATGATCTCTTTGCTCCGTTGTCGCGGAAACGCGCGAAGGAGCTTGGACTGTCAGAGGAGGACCCGCGGTTTGTCTCACGACTGAGTCGGGAGGTGGAAGGTTGCGATTCCATAGACAAGGTCGCGATTGGTGGGTGACCTCCACCGCTGTTGTTGTTGTGCTGCTGACATTCGGTGTAGGGTGTTTCGAGCACTATGCCAACCTTCACAGACACGATGCTACATTCACGCGATATCTCAAGGGCACACAATGGCTCTGTACTTGGGATACGATGATGGGCGCGATGCGCGCAGAGCGAGAGTATGCGTTGATACCATATCTTGCGTACCCCCTTGTCGCATTCTTCCCTCTCTTCGAAGAACGTGGCGGTCCAAAGGTCGAGCGACCGAAAGCCGACTGGGAGGTCTGTTCCCTCTCTTCATAGCCCGAGACAACGCTAACCTACATATGATGACTACAGCACTACACGCAGACGAAGATGAACGACGAGATCTACAAGTCCCTCGCGCGCTGTCTGCGTACAGCAGCGTCCCGGAATGCGGGACAATATAGACACCTCGCAAACGAGCAAGTTATGCAGCTCGAGTTTGCGCCATACATCAACAGAATCATCTCACCACCACTGCGGCCGGTGAACAGCCAGGTGATTCGCCCAGCAGAGAAGGCAATACTCGCGCGGCTCGTGACAATCATGGCGACGCTCGAGCTGCATTTTGTGCAGGAGAGGACAGAGGAAGGGCAGCTAGTGTATAGGCTTGACCCGCCGATTGACGTGTTTGTCACGTATGATGGAAAGCGAGCCGCGGACATTGCGGTCTCGAGGTATGCGGTGCGCCATCTCGTAGCGGCGGAGGTGGGTCACCTTTGTATTCGGGGTGAATGGAAACGGAGAAGCCTGTGCTGATCATTTGGACAGATCGATGCGCAGGTCATTGCTCGCCAGGCTGAAAGCACGGAGAAGAGCAAGGCCGCAAGCAAGTCTGCCTTCTTTGGGGGCGGCAGAGGGTGAGTCGCTCTTGCGTGCATGCGTTTAGCGGCGTGTGATTGACTGCTAACTTATTGTCTGTGCGTGTGTCCTTGGGTTGCATGACAGACGAAACAAGGCTTCGACGGACGAGGCGCAGCCCGTCGCGAAGCGGGCCCGTCAGGACGACAAGCCTGCAGACAAGGTACGTATCGCCGTCTCCATATGTTTGCCATGTGCTTGTGCTGTTGAGCTGACTTGTCTTGCATTTGACCTTTCAACGTGAAACAGGTCGCGATGGACTTCTTCGGCAGACCAATCGTGCCCAAGGAGAATACAGACAGCGCGAATAGCGGACCGAAGGTGCAGCCGTACCGCGTTGCGTACAAGTTCAATGAAGGGAACTCGGCGGCTGTCCGGAAGCCTGTCAGGGTCTCCGCGTTCATGTAAGTTGCCGGCGTATGTATGCTTGCTGTCGTACTGCATACCCTAGGAAGATCAAGTCGGACTAGTCCACGCGACAATGTATGATAGACTGTGATTCATCTGCAATTGAGCTGTATCGTTTGATGTCCGTAGCATGCTAGTACTCATTATTATTAGGTATAAGATATGGAGTATTTTAGACAGGTCCCGGATGTTGCGAATAATGATAGGGATGTGTGTGAGTCCAGAGCAAGATGGCTAAGGCTACAGTGTTTGGATCCGACAGCGGGCGTGATATGTTGCAAGAAAACATTTAAACCATTTACTTTTGCTCTTCAGCGAAGAACTCCCGAAGCACCTGCCCAAGGATAGTCAAACCCTCTTCCATCGCTTGCTCAGTGCCCGCAAACGTTGCGCGGAGGAAGTTGACGCGCTACAAGACAAATGGTCAGCAACTGCGATAGATGAAACACAAGTCCGACAAAGAACACTCACGTCCTCGACAGGGTCCTCCATGTTGTCGAACTTGGGGTCGGCCGAGAGGGCGAATATAGACGCAGGCATTATGACGAGCCCGCTATCGAGACAGTGCTCGAATAGCTCCTCCATCAGCTCCTTAACGTTTGTCCTCAGGCCCTTGACATCCCGGCTCTCCATCCTCCGATCAGCCCGGTACCGCGGATGCTTCTCAAGCTCGACCCGGATCCACACGAACATACCCGCCTCGGGTGGGTCGGCACGCGCGAAGCCAGTCGGAGCGACTTCGCGCGCGAAGAGGTCGAGGAAGAACGCGCGACGACGGTGGTACTCGGCGCGGAGGGAGCGCACCCAGCGGTCGAAGCCCTCGAGTCCCCAGCCGTGCTCCGCGAGCATCTCGGTGATGAGCATCTGCCCGAAGCCGTGAGGGTGCATGGTCGAAGAGTCGGTGTACGAGACGAGCGCGTCGTAGAAGGCGGGGTTGCAGGTGATCCAGCCGAGGCGCATACCGGGCGCGAAGACCTTGGAGAAACTGTCAATGCGCATCACGCGGCCGTCGGTGTCGAGGGAGAGGAAGGAGCGCGCGAAGGGCGTGGAGAACGCGGTGGTGGGTTGTGAGGGTGCGTCGTATTGGAGGAAGTAGTATGGGTCGTCCTCGATGATGATGAGGTCGTAGCGCTGTGCGATCGCGTATATTTGCTGGCGTCGTTCGAAGCTGAGCGTCGACCCGGTCGGGTTCTGGCCGCAAGGAATGAGGTAGATGACGTGCGGCCTGCGTCCCTGTGCTGGGTCCCACTCGGCGAGGACCCGCTCAAGCTCTTCAGGGATCATTCCGCCGTCATCCATCTTGACGCCAACCCACTTGACGCCTTGCGCGAGGGGGACGTTGGTCACCGAGCTGAACGTGAACTCGTCAGCCAGGAAGTGGTCGCCGGGCTCGCCTAGCAGTCGGAAACATTTTGTGATACCATCCGAGTTGCCGAGTGTCAGTATGCAGGAGTGGTCGTTGGGTGTGTGATAGTGGTTCGTGAGCTCAGTGACGACGCGTTGAGCGTCCGGAAGGCCTGCACCGGCACTGTACTGGAGGCCTGTCTGGAGAGGCAGTGCACATGGCTCGTAAGTGGATGAGGTGAGTTTGTGTGAGGACGCGTTGGGGCCGGCTATCCTCCAGGACGCAACGGGGTCTTCCTCGGCGACGGACGCCATCTCGAACTCAACCTTGCGAATTGGGTAGAGGGAGAAGTGAGGATCGCCTGCAGAATTGTTGAGATACAGCGAAGAAGGATGGAGAGTGGATCCACAAACCATTCGCGAGCGAGACCATATTGGGTTTGCGCCGTGTCAGCTTCCAGATTGCCTTCATTGGATTCGGTTGCCGTAGGCGCGCCTCGGTAGAGAAGTGGTGAGAAAGGTCGACCGAGGTGGACATACTTGTCGAAGCGAGGGACATCGTAGCAGTAGAGCGGGAGGAACAGGAATAGGCAAGTTGGTGCTTTATAGTCTAAATTGGTTGAGGCGCAGTTCGGACTGAGTGTCGAGTCAGGTCTGCTCGGAAAGGCGGCGAATGATGAGGACAGCGGTTGCAACCCATACAGCTTTATACATGCAGAATAGACGATATGTCCGGATACCACATACAGCTCGGACTTGAGTGAGGCGATGATCCGGCGAAACAGCACGGGTCCGAGTCACCGACGGGAGCGCGCTGGGAGGCACTGTCACCCTTGGATGGTGGCATCTCGGACGCACGCTCGTACGTCGTTCTCGGGGGCTTGATAGCTGAAACATGAGGTGGCCACAGCAGGGACAGGAGCGGTGTAGCTTGAGTGCTGTGGCGCACAGGCATCGAGTTCATCTCTCGTCAAGAGAACACTAAGTCCGCGGTGCGATGCATGCAGTGCGCAAAGACGCCCCCACGTGTTGCGACGCGCATACAGTGCTGCTATAAATTGAATCAGCGTGCGCGGGTACCTGTAAAAAGCCTTCGGGATTCCGTGAGTGAGTCATAACAAACTCTAACGTGGAGGGCAAAAGCACTTGTGTAGCTTGTTATTACAAGTTTTCGACGAGCTTCAAACGAGGGGGTTCCCAGTAACATTCCCGAGTCTTGACGACGAATCAGAAAGTGGTCTATGCCGTGCAGTGATGAAGGTTGGACGAGGCCGAAGCAAAAGATTGCTCATGACAACACAGCCACGGACGCTTGCATAGTATGTAAGCCTCCGACTCGGCGCGGGATCCCCCCCCATTCCAAACGTAGCACGCTCGTCGCGACAAAACTGCGTCTTCAGCTTGCTTAGAGTAAGTATAGAAAGCATCGAGAGTTCAATTCTGTCACCCAGCCCAAGCCCGCACGACGGACCCATCACGAGAATACAAGTTATGCTGGTTCAACTTGTTTTCGACGAGACATAGCGGGAGCCGGCTCGAGTCCGACAACCGGCGCGGCCGCGCGCAGCGGCTTCACCGTTGGCGACGATAGAATCATAGATGGCTAGAACCGTTTCGCGATATGCGGCGTTCCTTGTGAAGGTACGCGTAGTCCGGCGCCGAGTCATCGTACCAACCAAATGAATGAAAAGTGGATATGCGGCGGCATTGATGTGTCCGGGTCCTAGTATTACAATGGTGTGTGGCAAGCGACGCGAGTGTGGTACACGATAGGACTTCTATGGAACATACAAGGATGGCAGCTGTGAGCAGAAAAAGGCGAGACTTGTTCGTGTGATGTATCGCCTGTGTGCGACGAGAGCTAGATAAAATTGTGAGGATAGCGGTAAGAGTGGTAGGTGCTAGCGAGAACGAGGCGGAGAGTATGTTACAGCGAAGATCGAAAGCGAAGGGACAGCAGAAGAGGGTAATGTACGAGGAGGGAGGATGGCAGGTATCAGTGCTTGAGTTGACCAACTCTAGTGCTGGGATATCGCAGGGGAGATGGTCCGTCTGAAGCTGTCCCGAAGATTGGCAAAGCTACGGGTAGCGTGCAGGCGAAGATTGGCCAACGGCCGTCCACGCGGGCCGTAGACGTACCGGGTAACTGAGTACAGTCGTTCTTTGAGTGTGGTGACAAGCAGATATGTGACTAACGTTGATTGCGTGAGTAGACGTTCTATGAGCGCTAGAATCATGCTGAGAATCACATACCAATGACCTCGAGGAGCTCGTCCGAGGGTAGCTTCTCTAGCTCCAGATAGTCGTTCCCTTTGCCAAGGTGCAGGGCGGGGACGGGACGCCCCTTGGCGAGGGAGGATTCGGGATATAGCCGACCTATCACGGCATCATCGTCATCTAGGAGCTGGGTGCCATTCCAAGTCAATCATCGAAGCGCACAGGCTGATGGAGAGACACGGTACGAACTGTCAAGCTCTCCGGCGTAATTCTCCATGTGTACTCCATGCGCGTCGGAAGGAAGGTCTCGTCGGGACTGCAGCGGAGGTCCGAGTCGGTTATGGCCCACAGGTACAGGATGAGACGTGCACTCACAGAACTCGGACAAAGGGAGCGTCGAAGAGCTCCATCGTGCCCTGGATCACCTCGTCCTCGATTCTGATTACGGACGCGTTCCTCCCGTTCCACACGATTTCCGCAACCGTTCGCCCATCCGCGTCTAGCACGGCGGTTGTGGACGACTCGCATGCGGGAAGCTTCTCAAGCGACCGGTTTGACCAGGTCCAACTGCGGCTGCTCAGAGAGCTCGTCCTCGATCTTGATGGACCGGGAAGCGAGGTGGAGGTGCGGTAGAGGATGTCGCCGGTGGCGCAGTCCACGAACGCCATATCATGAATGTCCGTGGAGGTGAGTTTTAACAACATCGGTCAACAGCGGGTCGCGATGTCGATGGCGATGGAGTGAAGCTCAGAGAGGAGTAGGATCCGCTGGCGTCGAGTCAAAGGGACATGAGGAGAATGAGTTCGGGGTCGGAAGGAACTCCTGGGTGGGCAAGACTCACGCAGGGCAAGGTCTCATTGTCCGCCTGGAACGTGGATCCATTGAATATATATAATGGCTCACTGGGAGGGGCGAGGACCCATCAGACAAGTTCTTTCTTTCCGCATGATGCTCATGAGGAGAGACAGATTCTTAGTGGGACGCGATTGACGCGAAGTACAAAGGGGATGCTTACATGGGTGGTGTGTTTCAGTTCGCGTAAGCGAGTGTGCTACCATGTTGGGAACACGAGATATCGCCGTTACGTCCGTGGGTAATTCTGGTCGTACCGACTCGTACGCGGGCTATGCCCAGTATCTTAGAGTACCAAACTATGGTGGATAAGATTGTGGTCGATGAGATCACCGAGTGAACGCATTTTCAGGACGTGTGTCGAGGAGGGAGAAACAAGTTGTGGTCGAAAAAATTGAGGACACGGGAACGATATAGGCGCACATACCAAATGAGGAAGTGTGAAAGGCGTCCGCATCATAATCTCCTTTTGGGACGACTCGTTAGTTCCTAACTTTAAGCGACCACGCAGCTTGAAAAGGTGAGCGCCATCTCTTCTTGGCTGAGCAATACACGGTGAGTAGGCATCTTGACAGTCTACGTGTTCGGTACTGTGTATGTGCGACCTTTTAGGTGCTTCCACTGCAGAATCCTATCAGGCGTACTCTAGTAACTCTACTCACTTGCGCCCGCCCGATTGCGACTCGCGGCCTGGGATTCGCCACAGCTGAATAAACGATGAACGTATACATAGCTCAATATTCAATGGCAATCCTCAAGAGGCACGATCTCGGTAGTTGGACCACAGCCCAAGGCTTGGACCATGGTTCGCCCAGCCTGAGAGCCGGAGCCAGTGGGCCACGATTGGCCACACTCGGGCAAGCTCTGGACTATATGCGAGCGGCCTCTCCGGTATCCTTCTGCATATTCTGGCGAGATGGCATTCAGCTGGCTGTGAGCCTGTGAATACGGTTTGAAAACGGAATCGGTCAGGCGGGTCAGCGGTGTCAAGGACTTGCCTCATCTGGAACCTTAACTAGGCCTTAACCCCAGAACAGGGTCCCCCTTCCGGCTAATCGGAAAGCAGGAGCCTAGCGGGGTCATGTGCCTGCCCCGCATCCCTCCCCCGCATTCCGGGGCTGTCCCGTCCTGCGTTCTCCGTAAATCCTCTCAGTCCCTGGGAACTTCCGCCACTGCCTATAAAGCCTGTTGGACTCGACATGTCCCCGTGTACTCCGCAGACGCGTTCTACATGGCTAACCGTGCGTGTCAGGAAGGCCCTCATGACAGTGTAAAGACTCATTGACGCGTCCGACCTCCAGCATCCCTTCAGTCCTTTAAGCCCACTCCTGCAAGCATTCCACCTCCTGGAGTCACCTATCGTCTCCGTCTGCCTAGTGGGACCCTCGTGCATCGTCATGCGTTGGTATGTGTCCATGAACCTTTTTGACCATACTTCGTGCCAAGCCTCAACGCAACTCCCCTTCCAGAATCCCTTGGCCTTCGTTCTTCGTGCTGCACAGATCTACCCCAACAAGCTTGCGATTGTGCATCCTGACGTGAAGCACCCGGTAATATACTCCTACGCTATCTGGTATGTGCGTCGTATATGTCATCGCTGCCATGAAGTTCATCTTGCTGCAGGGCGCAACGTATCCAGAACCTTGCCTATGCCCTCCTCCAAGCTGGCATCAAGCCTGGTGACCGCGTCGCCTATATCGCACCAAATACGTGAGTGTGAGAGTGTCTTTTACAAAATATATTCGACTCTGACATCCCATTCGATCTTTCAGACCCGCGATAGCAGGTCCGTGATCACTCTCTTTGCGTCTACGATGACTCTAGCTCATCATGGCGCACGACAGAGGGGTATCACGGTGTGCTGGCAGCACGAGCGGTTATATGTCCCATCAACACAAGGCTCACCCCCGGCGAGGTCGCGTACATCCTCGAACACTCCGAGTCTAGATTCATCCTCGTCGACCATGAGTATACCCACCTAGTCCTCGGCTCGAAGATCCCTTTCATTGTCATCAACGACACGGGCAGGGACGACTGCCCGTACGAACAGTTCTTGCACGCCGGCCGTAATTTCAGCGCTGAGCGCGGCTGGGCGGGGTTAGAGTGGGAGCGAGACGAGGACGCTCCATGCGCATTATGTTACACGTAGGTCTTGTTCTAGTTGTCGTGAGACGTCAGCTAAAGGTCGTGATCAATCTGTTTAGATCCGGTACTACGGGGCGGGTGAGTCTGGTCATTCGAACACCCATCAGCCTACTGATGAATGCCTGAAAGCCCAAAGGTGTGCTTACCACGCTTAGAGGTAGGTGGTACCAATTCGGTTTTGCACCTCAATTGCCTGACTGATCGCAATCTAGGGTCATATCTCGCCGGGATTGCGAACGCATATGAGACGCAGTACGTTTCACGCACTGCCTGCCAGCCATACTCAGATCCATCCTGCTTACGATATTACCAACAGGATGACTGTTGACTCCACTTATCTATGGTGGGTAATCACGAGCAAAGACGCTATTCAGCACTGATCTCAGGGCGTGAATAGGATTCTGCCAATGTTCCATGCCAGCGGCTGGACCTTCCCCTGGTCAATAACGTTTGCCGCGGCAGCACAGGTCAGTGCACTGCTCTACAACCATGTCGTTTCACCCCGTGTAACACCCCTCCTTGCCCTCAGATCTGCCTGAGATCCGTTTCGTACCCGCACATCTGGCAACACCTTATACATTCCGGCGTCACACATTACTGTGGCGCTCCGACGGTCCAGGTAGGCTTCAAATAGTGCCCTGGGGCTCACGGGATAGAAGCCAGTGCTGAAACATGGTCGCACGTAGATCGGATTGATCAACGCGCCTCAAGCAAGGCGGCTCGACCGACCGGTGTACGCGGTCATCGCTGGTTCGGCCCCGACGGCGCACCTCATCGGCGAATTGGAGAAGATCAACATCAAGCCGATACACGTCTACGGTCTGACGTACGTGTATTTCCTGCAGCTCCACTAGACACGCGCTAATAGCCCACGGCCTTGCTGACCGTTGACTGTGTCCGTCCCACACAGTGAGGTAAGCACGGAACACGATGCTGAGGGATTCGGACGGCAACATGGTGCTGACAGATGTCATACGTACAGACTTACGGCCCGTCGACAAAGTGTTACGTCCAGCCCGTGTGGGAGAAGCATACGCTCGAGGAACGCGCAAAACTCATCGCACGGCAAGGCATCCCGTTCGCCACTGCCGAGGAAGCCCGTGTCGTCTTCCAGTTAAAGGAGGGCGAGAGTCCCGACGCGCCGCTCGTCGACGTGCCGCGGGACGGCAAGACGATAGGCGAGGTCGTGTTCCGGGGAAACATCGTCATGAAGGAGTACTTCAAGGACGCCGAGGCGACGCGGAAGGCGTTCCGCGGGGGGCACTTCAACTCTGGCGACCTCGCTGTTTGGCATCCGGACGGGTACATCGCGATCATGGACCGTAGCAAGGACATCATCATTTCTGGGGGAGAGAACGCGTCGAGTCTCGCGATCGAGCAAGGTGAGACGCACCTCTACATTGGCCATTGGTGTACCGTGTGCATGTGGCGTTGATAGTACAGAGGGCTGACATACCGCACAGAGCTTGCGACGCATCCTGATGTGCTTGAGGTGTCCGTAGTCGCTCGGTCGCACCCGAAGTGGGGCGAGCGGCCCATGGCGTTTGTGCTTCTGCATCCGCAGAAGGCGGACAAGTGGGCGCGGCGCCACGCCGAGTTCGAGAAGGACCTAAAGGCGCACGCACGCCAACGCCTTCCAGGGTTTGCCTGTCCGGAGTGGGTGTCCGTTGTGCAGGAGCTCCCGGTACGTCCGTCCATCCGACCACGTATATGACGAGTGCGCTGATGATTTATGTCTTGTGCGCAGAAAACGTCCACAGGAAAAATCCAGAAGGTAGAGCTCCGCAAATGGGTCGCCAAGCTGTAGATACATTCGGGAACAATTCAATACAGAGCCCAGTCGGTAGACTGTTGCGAGTGAGAAGAGATTGCTAGATGTATAGTAGTAGTATGAATCGACGCTTTTGTTCGTGTTCACTGTTCTAGGGCGTGAGTCCTGTTGAGTCACGAGAGATGTGTAGTGCAGTATCCTTGAGAGGAAGCAGCGATGGGGGAGTGTATATGCGGATAAATACAGCGGTCGACAGCGTGAGGTATCGCGTTTGAGCACGAGGTGACTATGAAACCATAGCCTCATCCACAGCAGGGGGTTCGCCAACCGGAACGGGAGCCTGGGCTTTGCTTCGCAGGAGTGCCAGACAATGTTGACCTCCGCATGCCGCATCGACAGCAGCCCACGAGCCGCCCTCTTTGCGGACTATCACGACAGGTGTCTTCTGCTCGTCGATGTCGTCATCTCCCAGGCCAAGCTCGCCGACGACTTGACGACCCCACGAGTACATAGCGCCCCCCTTCGTGATTGCGAGGTTGTTGTTCGTGCCGCATGCAATGTGTATCACAGGGTCCGTCGAGTCGGGGAACTTGACAAGGGAAGGTTCCGGCAGGCAGTCGGGGTACTTGCGATCCTTGAGAGCCTCATCATCGTCCGCTAGCCCAAGCCGGCCTTCCTCCGACAGTCCGCATGCATACACACGCCCGTCAGACGTGAGGAATAGAGTGTGAAGGTCGCCGCCGGCGATCTGTACGACGGTAGCACCTCCAAGCTCTTCCTTCCCGAGCCCGATGACACGCTTGGGGGCATGCACCTCACGGTCGATGCTTGGGTCTGAGAGGCCGGTGCCAGTCTGGCCTTTGGAATTGACGCCCCATCCCCAAGTGTTGCCATCGTCGTCGACGGCGAAGGAATGGTTGTTGCCCGCACCGATGACGGCGGCCTTCCGTGCGCGGGTACCGAGGGTGATCTTTTCAGGCGCAGTGCCAGCAATCTTACGGCGTTCGATGACACGGCGACCGAGCTGGCCCTCCTCGCCAGTGCCCAGCGTGTAAATGTTGCCGAGATTGGTAAGGAGAATGAGGTGGTTGTTGCCTGCCGCAGCAGACACCCATTGTTCATCCTTGAGGTAGTGGACGGGAATGGGCTTGTATTGCTTCTTAGAGTGACTGGAGAAGCCCACGAGGCCTTGATTTCCCTATATGCACAATGAGAACATGGTTGAGGACGTAGATATAGATGGCACGTACAGAGAATGCCCCCCAGGCACGGAGTTCGCCCTTGTCGCTGATAGCGGCGGAAAAACTATCACCGGCCACAACTTTGACGGCACGGAAGTTCTCCTCTACGAGGGTGTGTATAGGAAAAGGCTTCCATACGGGGTCCTGCGTCTTCTCGTCAACCTCCAACGCCGCTCCGTCATCCTTCGGATCGGGGATCATGACGGTGACACGTCCCAGTGCACCATTATCATTCGTTCCAGAAGACCAGATCTATACGCAGTCAGCAGGTAAGCATATACGAAGGCGTTGTCCATAACTCACCGTCCCCTTTTCGTCGACGAATAAAGTATGAAGACCTCCAGCTGCAATCGTCTCCAAACCCGCTCCGTCGCCGCCGAACGTCCCCTCCTCGATATGCGAAGCCACGAATGCATTTTTTCTAGGCTTGTTGATTTCCTGGTTGTAGTCCATGGCAAGTTGACTCATCTCTCCTGAGCCCCAGGTGAAGAGTTGCAGAGGTGGACGGTAGTGCTGGGGTATGCGAGGTAGTGGGTTGATGGCCTGGGGCACCTTGCGAACACGAGCAGGGGCTTTGCCCTTCTCCTTCTCGGACTTGAGCTTCTCGGCGGAAGAGGACTTCGTTCTGCCATTGACCTTGCTGGGTACCTTGCCATTGGGTGCGGCGGAGGACTTGGGCTTCTCCACGTTGGCGGCCCCGGCGCGTAGCACACGCTTCGCAGCGGGAGCCTGCTCGGCCTCAGCAGCGCGTGTTGTCGTGCGAGTGCGCGACTCTGGCGGCACTGCGTTGCTAGCTGCGCGAGCTCGTTTGGGTGGCATGGAGGATGGTGGTGGGGGGAAGAGGAGCGGGGAGGGGTTGTGGTCAGGCAACCGCAGGATTGAGGAATGCCTTTTCTCGGCTCAACGGACGCAGCGGCAAAAGTTGAACGTACAAACGCGTGACGCGAATCGCGAACAGGTCAAGCACGTGAAAAGCACGTGAGTGATGGCTCTTGTTTGGTCGTGCTTGGCACCCGAACATTACCACCAAACGGTGCCAAACACGCCGACGCTGTGGACGACAACGACGACGACGACGGGCAACTCGTCTAGGACCTTTCTACGCTGTCTCTGCTTCACGTACCTCTGGCTCTGCCGGAAGGGCTAGAATTCCCCCAATACTACTGGCATGGCCCAAAGGCGTTCTAGCCATCGCTCAGCTTCCCTCCAAGACCCTTCCCTCATCAACCGCCGCAAACTCCAGGCTCGACGCGCGACGTCTACCCGAAGACGCGTCTTTACCTTCACAAGCAACTCCTACATTGCATCCAACCCCAGTTCTCACGCGTCAGGCAGTTCACCGCCCACTTCGCCTCGCCCTGTGCTTGTTCCCGTCCATTTCAACCTCCGTCGACTTCCCTCTCGCATTCTCTTGGACGAAAAAGACAGCATGCGAGATGCCTCCACTGGATATGACGTCTCAATAGGCATGAAACGGAAACGCGTCGTGAGTGGGAGCGAGAACACGTCCCGGGACAGAAGCGCCCGCACCTCCAGCCGTGCCAAGCGGCGCAAGGCGTTGCCCGACTCGAGTGAGGAGGAGGAACTGAGTGGGATGGATGTCGATGAGGAGGAATGTTGGGAAGGCTCGGAGAACTCGGACGAGGAAGAAGCTCTTGATTCATGTACGCGCAGTTCATATCCTCTGTCACTCGTGCATTGTTCAACGTGTGTCCCAGCCGATAACTACCTCATCAATGAAGCACCCCCTCGTCGCCTGCTCCGTCTCCGCAAAGATGAACTTGTCAGCTTGTATGCCGCTGCGGGCCTCACAGAAGATGCCGAGTTGCTCACAAAACCGGAGATCGTCGATTGCATCATAGCCGCTCGTGACGATGTAGCTGACCTTCCTCCCTCCTCCCCTGGTGTTGCCGATAGTGGTTCCAGTGACTACTCTTCAGATGGTGGGAACGTAGCTGGCGGGGAGGAAACCGACTTCAATGCCCGTTTCCGCAATGGGCTACGAAGGAGGGCAACTGTACACGATCTCAGTCGCGCATCCCGTAGACACCTCCCCGATCGAAGCTTGTCTATGAGTCACATACAACGTTCCGCCAGCGAAGTCTCCCCTACTCAGGGGAAGCGTGCACGAGGCCTTCCCGAGACGCACGCCACTCAGCAAGATAACGGACACCAGACTAGGAGGTGAGCACAATGATCCTTTCACCTTGAACTCTCATCAATACCTTCCCTTCAGAAGAGGCAACAGCAGCGCAAGTTCCAGTCGGTCCTCCCCGACCTCTTCAATGATGTCGGCTGCTCAATCTTCGCTTCCGTCACCTCCCGCCACCCGACTTCGCACACGTAAAGCTTCTGGTGAGGTGGAGCCGAGTCCAAGTTCCTCAGGCACCAGCAAAGGAAAGGCCAAGGCAAAACATGTCGGGTTCAGCGATGCTGTGGAGATTAACCGGCTACCTTCTCCATCGTCCGAAGGGGAAGAGAGCGATCTAACGGACCTCACCGAAGTTGAGAACTCCCTTCAGCAGGCGAAGCCCAGCCCGCGTCGTCTTCGCAGTAAAGGATCCGTCAGCAAGCTCGCTGTTTCACAGGACAAACGACGACCTGATGATACCTCGGAGTCCAGTCGGAGGATAACGCCCATGCGGAAGGCGAAAGGTAAGGTCGGGAATCTTCACGAAAGCACGGACGAGGAAGATGAGGAAGATGAGCTTCTGTCCAGTGGCCCTGAGGATGATGAAGTTGACGAGCTAGAGGAGGTATCTTCACCTATGGCGACTCCGAAAGCGAAATCAGCTCCATATGGCCGGCGCACGCCGGTCAGGAACCGGCTCCGGGCGCGCCATTTACAGACCCACACCCCTCCTAGCGATGGCGATGACGAAGACAGCGAGGAGGAGGGTACGGTTGTGGCAGGTGAGGAAGGCGATGATGAGGGTAGCGATGACGCAGATGAGGAGACTCTGCACGCGGAGCCTCGCAAATTGCGCAACGGCAAGATTGTTGGAGATGGCGATGTGGAAGAAGACATAGGCGAGGAAGAAGAAGAAGAGGAGGAGGAGGAGGAGGAGGAGGAGGAGGAGGAGGAGGAGGAGGAGGAGGAGGAGGAGGAGGAGGGGGAAGAGGACGCAGCCACTGAGGATAGTGAGTCTATCATGTCCACCGCGGACGAGGCCGAGGAAGTGGAAGATAACATTGACGAAGAGATGGACGATGACGGTACGTTCTCCATCTTCTAGAGACATTGCCATCCTCGCTCATCTCTCTCCCAGTTGATCTCACTATCGCTACTACGAAAACGCTCGTGCGCCTACGGAGGGATGATCTCGTCAGGCTATGTGAAACCCGCGATATAGATGCGGTTGGAACGAAACCCCAACTGGCTGAAGCCCTACTACAGTGGCGCGATAGACACTGTAGTGAGGCCACAACCTCCGCGCCCTCTTCAACGGGCACTGTCCGTCCTCCTTCCACAGCCCGAGTTCCACGACGTCGGAGAACGCGTTCGAAGTCTGGCTCAGCGGGGAGTGCCACTCCTCCGGTGTTGCTCCGGTCGCACCATATGCACATGGATGAGCCTCGCACACCACCTCTGTCTACCAAGCATAGAGAGAAGGATGGGGAGGGTGACGTTGAACTCGACCTAGAAAGCCTTGGCTTGGACGACCGCGAGATCCCCCCTGAGAAGCTGACGAAGCTTGAGAAGATCGGAAGCGGTGGTTTCAAGGATGTCTACATCGGCAAATTCAAGGGACGTCGTGTTGCTATTGCGGAGTTCCGCGGTCAATTGGGTCACAGTGCGTAGCGCCGGCACGCTTGTGTGTCGAGCAGTGTGATTGACGGATAACATGTGCAGTGGATATCAAGGAGTTGAAGTTGCTCGGTGATTTTGATCACCCGAACATCGTCCGTTTCGTATGTTGCACCTCTCAATCTTCTTGATGTACTATCCACTCACTCAATCGTTGTAGCTTGGTGTTAGCATCCCAGAGAACACTCGTGAGACCCCGGTGATGATCGTCAGCGAACTGTGCTCCAACGGTGACCTCTTCGACTACATCCGCAACGTAAACCCACCATCGTTGTACCGGGTGGTATGTTCTTCTGCTTCGACTTCCCTGCGTTAGCTGAGTTTCATCATCCGTAGCTTTGCATCATGCTGGACATCGCCCGTGGCCTCGAGTACCTCCACCTGCGGAAGCCCTCCGTTATCCATCGTGACTGCAAATCGTCGAATATTCTCATCACATCTAAAGGTGTTGCCAAAATCACGGACTTCGGACTCGCGAAGGTCAAGCAGTCGACACGCTCGATGGTTCGCAGCTTGGTCGGCACGGTCAATTGGCAGGCACCTGAGCTATGGCACCCACATCCTAAATACAACCATAAGGTCGACGTATTCTCAAGCGCGATGGTCTTTTGGGAGATCCTTCAGTGGCACATCCCCAACAAGAAGTTCCCCTGGGAGGGTATGAACGAGCACGCCATCTACGAGGCAGTGGGCGCCAAGCGCCAGAGGTACGTGCCTCTCGCTGAATTTGTCTTCTCGCGCTTACACTTGTCTCAGACCTTCTTTGGCTGGTCTTCGCAAACAGTGGTGTCTTGAGATCGTAGACCTAATTGAGCACATGTGGGCGCAAGATCCACAGGATCGGCCTACCATGTCCGAGGTCGTCGATGAGCTTGAGAGTATCATCTACCAATATCGATAGTCGTCCAGCAACACGTCCCTCGCAGAATGCCAATATGTTTATCCGGTTATCGTCGCATCAACATTCAATACCGTACTCGCACCGCACTACTATCATTCCTCCTCTTGTCACTGCATTTTGGGACTTCCGCACTTTCGTATGACTTTCGCCTATTATGCGTATACGCTTATCTGTTCCCAGATGCTTCTGGCACAGGGAGGCCATGTTGGTGTTGCTTTGTATGGAATCTTCGCTTTTGTTTGTATAGCATCATGTGGTCTCTCGTTCCTCTTGACTCCCCAAACTCTACAATCCGCATAAGGTCTTAAATCAACATCATTGTATCTTAGCTTTACCCCCCTGCAATGCATCGTATCATACAAGCAGAACTAGTGATCGAACTCGGAGGGTTACGATGAACCTAGGGTACGTATACAGTGGATGGGATGGTGTCACCATGCAACAGCTGGGCAGTAGCAGTTCTTCAAGTCGCAGTCAAGAGTAACTCCGACAGGCGAACAACACTGTCGTAATCTATATTGTATTTTTGTCGCACTGAGCCCAGTTGCCGTTCGTATGTCGGCATCCTCGAGTCCTCTCGTGTCAATTGACCGCAGACTTGAGGACGATCGCCGTTGCTTGCATCACATCAGACATAGGCTGAATCAGTAGCAATGCACAACGGACGAAGAACCACAACTCTATTATCTGGATACGAAGTTAGGGTAACATCGACGGGACGAAGAGTTCATTCGTATCGCCAGCGAAAATTACAGCCAGATCTAGTTTGGGGCACCGAAACACTGGTTCAAGAAGTGAAGTCACTATAGTCCGACTTTCCCTGTGCAGACAACTCCCTCTAATGTGACGAACCACGTACGTAGTCCTGCAACTCCCAATACCCGGGGGTGTTCGTTGCAATCCGCTTCATCCACTCGAATTTCAACTTCTTTATGCATACTTGGTGTGGATCAACCCCTGGTACCAGTTCTTCGATCTCAGCGGGAGGAAGTATCATCACCGGCACCTTCGCCCTCTCAGCGACCCTCTGTAGATGATTGAGGAAGGCGCGGAAGGCCAACTGAGTCGTGGAGTTCGACTGGACCGCAGGTGGAGGAGGGGGTGGCTGCAGCATGACATTTTCCAGGTGTGGCCAGAACTCGTCCGACGCCGAATCACCTAGTGGGCGCAAGTACGTTAGCGACAAAGGACAGACATGCAGTCGAATATAGCACTAGTACTTACTGATCGCTTGGTCGAGAGTATCCACTGTGACGCGCGGAGTGTGGTCCACCCGCGATACGAACAGATGCGTCAGATTCGGCGAGTGCTCCGCCCAGTGTATGAAGTTGACATCCCTTCCCACAAACGCCAGGACGTGGTGCAATCGTTTCAGGGCAGGATACACCGGGCGCCCGCTAGGCATGAACTCGAATGGCAAGAAGCTCGGGTCCCCGCCTACGACAGTGAAGTCGCGCAATTGGGAGAAGCAGCACCGAACGACGCTCGAGCTGCGCCACTGCGCTTGGATGAGTGCAAACGTCAGGACGTCCGGCGCGACGGCGCGGATGAGTGCAGGCACGACGCGGTTGTACTGCTCGTCCAGGTCGTTCTGCGTGGACTTCCAGTGCTGCGCCCGTCGCTGCATGGCCACGAGGAATTCCGCGCGAGTTCTCGGCTGGCTTGCTGAAGCAGACGAGGTCGCGTGGACACTGGATGTGTCGATGGTTCGAGGGCCGATTAGGGAGAGGCAGAGATGACGAACGCGGGGGAGGGCCTCCGTAGCGCGCGAGCGTTCTGCGTGGAAGCATTGGAGGAACCGTTCAATCTTGGATGGGCCGCTGATCAGAGCGACGGTGAAGAATCGGGCAGGCCGTGAGGCGGCGCGGATGCGTTTTGAGACGAGGGCAAGTGAACAGCCTGTCTGGCCCCCGTCAACGCAGGCGTATATGGATATGAGGGTGAGAAGCTCGACTGCCAACTTGTCCATCGTTGAAGGGGAACCGGTAGGTGGAGCTTTGATGTGCCAGGACGTCGTGGAGGACGAGCAGCTTTATAATACCTATCACCTAGCGCCACAGGCAGTTAGGTGATTAGATTGGGAGTTCTTGGGTTGACCTACGACGAGAACGGCGGCGCGCGGCAGAACGCATGTGTCAAGTTCCCGGACTTTAGCAAAACAGATCATGATCTTCATTGCGCGCTGTTGTTCGCAGTCTAAGTTCGCAGGTGTATAGCGCAAGGATGAATGGCAACTTTGCCAAGTGCAACTGCTCCGCTTATGAGAGCGCGCAGTTTCCACCTGCATAGCATTCTGTGCCATATCATATCATATGGACCTTCTCAAGCTCCTTGCTCACACACAGTCAGAACATCAGAAAATCGGTTTGACCCTGACGCACCATCGCTGGCATTGGTAGATGATAGGATTCGTGGAGACAGTTCGCCATAGCATGACGATGATTTGACCGAACTTTGAATCCCAAGTTACACAGTGAAGAGCATCGCCAACGCGACGAAGGCGTTCTGATTAGACATCGCATGCGCAAGCACAGATGGCTACCAGTGAGTGACAGAGAAGTTGTAGTTGAGACCCGTAAGACCATTCTTTGCTTGATACGACTCGGAGATGCCGGGGCCGGTGTGTCTTACGAAGTCCTGAGAGTACGGATGTCAAATTAGTATTCACTTAGCATATGAATTGCAAAGATGGCCATCGCCCGGCGCATCCCAGCATTAGATATCTTGCTGTAACCGTGCAACGTAGGAGATGCTTCCGTGGTTCTGTGAAAAGGTGGGCGTATATTACATCCGCCTACCATCTGAACCTTGTCAGACCACCCTGACCGATACTACTAGATCTTCATACTGCTATTATAAAGCATAAAGAGTTCACGCGGAAGTACCCTGCAACCATTATAAGCACACCGGTCGCCGACGTACGACATCATTGACTGACTTGATTCCGGCATGGTTAGAATCATGTCATTGATGTGCCACAATGCTTGATA
Organism: Fomes fomentarius; assembly: GCA_022606135.1. NCBI lineage: Eukaryota > Fungi > Basidiomycota > Agaricomycetes > Polyporales > Polyporaceae > Fomes > Fomes fomentarius. The sequence goes on from JABYQN010000001.1 coordinate 2,829,836, forward strand.
AGGGTCATCTGATTCGTAGCATATATGAGGGCAGCTGGGGACACTCACAGAGCGTTACAGTTTGGAAGACCAGGACGTGGTCAACGGTCGTGGGGATAGGTTGCAACTACTACTTACTACGTATGTAAGTTCGGACAAGCGCTGTGATGCGTCGGTGGCTTCAATATTTCAAGTCGGATCATTGCGGATGAACGTAATGTTGAACCTCAACATGGTCACTGTACGTCCATGCAGTACCACACTATGCTTACTCAGATATTGGAATGTGTCAGCAAAATATGGCTTATTCATCTTCGCGTGTGTAGTACGTGCCGTTGCCTCAAAGCTGGCCCGCACGCCGCCATATCTTGCGCCACGGTTGACTATCACAACGTCCCTATTGATACGGACAACAATTCCCTCATACCAATTTCTCTCACATGGCCGACGATGTTCCTGCGACTATGAAGGCACTGGTCATCGAGGATGTAAGCGAACGATCTTCCATCATGGCAGATCGAATGCTGACTCCTATCACGGTCTCGACACAGCGACACAAGGTTGCGATTAAGGACCATCCTGTCCCTGCAGTCGGCGAAGATGACGTGCTCGTAACAGTCGTCGCAGTGGCTCTAAACCCAACCGACTGGAAGCGTCAGTAGTTCCTCGATCATTGACAAATTCCTCGCTACATTATGCATACAGACGTCGACTACCCAATCGGCAAGATTGGCTCTATCTTGGGTTGTGACTTCTCCGGACACGTAGTCAAAGTCGGCAAGAACGTAACAAATCCGAAGGTTGGAGAGCACGTCACAGGATTTGTGCACGGAGGCGAGTTCACGGACGAGGGCGCACACGCAGAGTATGTCAAGACCCCAGCGGAGCTTGTTTGGGTGGTCCCAAATGGCACTTTGACACACGAAGAGGCCGCTGCCCTCCAAGTCGCGTAGGTGTCGAGTCAATCCTCCGGAGTGATAGCTTCGTGCTCATCATGCATCCTGTGCTCGACAGAGTATGGACTGCAGGTCAGGCACTGTACCACCCAACGCGGCTTGACTTCGTCGACCTTCCGCAGAAAGTTGCGGGAGACGAGTGGGTCCTCGTGTATGGCGCAAGCTGTGAGCTCTCCCCGTCATCACACCTCCCGAATGACACTTGGCTAGAGATCAATCAGCGGCCGTGGGCCTGGCCGCTCTCCAGCTTCTCCGTAGCTCAGGCTACAAGGTCGTCGCAACCGCCTCGCCGCGCAACTTCGCTGTCGTTAAGGCGTACGGAGCAGACGAGGTGTTCGATTACCGGGATCCCGCGGTGGTGCAGAAAATCAAGGAAGCTACGGGCGACACGATCAAGAAAGCGCTGGACTGTATTTCCGAGAACGGCACTTTGAAGATCACTACGGACAGCATCGCCTCTTCTGGCGGGAAGGTTGTTAGCCTTCTCGACCTACCGTCAGAGGATGAGCTTAGAAAAGACGTCCAAGTTATACGTGCGCTATTCGCCTTTCTGGCTTATCGAGCTTCTGCTGACCCCAACACTATGCATACCAGCGACGCTCCTTTACACCGCAACGGGGCGTGCATTCGATTGGCCGTGGAAGTCTTATCCTATCTCGACGGAGGACAGGGAGCAGATCGTGCAATTTATCAAGCAGCTCCCGTCGCTTGTAACCCATGGTGAAATCAAGCCACTGCCCATCAAGCACTGGGAGGGCGGTCTAGAGGCGATCCCGGACGGTTTGCAATACTTGCGTGACGGTAAAGTCAGCGCCCAGAAGGTCGTATACCGTCTGTAGCCAAACAATATTCATGGGAGACATACAAGACGGCAGCCGGCTATACCAAGGACATGCCACTACATATTCAACAAGCCAGTCGTGGTCGTCTGTTGTCTGTTCTGTACTATTGTATCGAAGCTACCGCAGGTTCGACATGCGATCCATCCCATAGCACTTCTACGCCCAAGCCAATAAGTGGTGCGAGCTCTGCGGTATCCTCACAATGACACCCCTCAAACTCTATCCGGACCATAGGAGACACGCCCTGTGCTCTTCGCATCTTCAAGCATTTCGCGAGCGCGACAACGTCAAAGCCATACTTGGTGCGCGATGCCTTGAAGCGCATGATGTCGACAGCTGCCGCGTGCCGATATCCCTGCATGCCCGGCGGCTTTCTCCCCTCAGGCAGAGACAAATCGACGTCGACGATTTGCAACACGCGCAGCTGAGGAAACAGGATCTCGTCCGTCTCGCCTTCGCGCCCGGGGTTTCTACGTCCGAGCTCGAGTTATTATAAGCTGCGAGGTGGCTAAAGACGGCCCCCAGTTCCCACTGCGCGCTGAGTTCTGCAAGTCCTCCCTCTGTCGGACGCTCATCCGGGCGTCCAAATTGCGCCCAATGCCACTCGTCCATCCCCGCCCTTGTACGCAGCACGACGTCGGCAGGTTTCAGGGCTTGCCGTCCCTCTGCGAGCAATGACGGGATCGCGAACGCGCTGAGGCCCGTCATGCGCAAACATGTCAGAGCCCTGGCACCCTGCAGGACGGATGCCCACGTACTGCCGGTCGTGGAGCCGGAGATAAGCAATCGGCGCAGCTTCGCGAGGTTCAGTGCTTCTAGGACGGTTGAGATGGTACCGGGCGAGAGGCTAGATGTGGCATCTATCGTGAGGCGTGGGGGTGGGAGACTCTCCTCTGATTCCTGCGTCCAGCTCTCGGCTTGCTGGGACTCCCCAGATGCGCCTTCCTCAGTGCTGGCACACCAGATGCGGCAGACCGCATCCGACGAGATAATATGGATGGGTTCGCCAAGTGCGTACGACACTGTGTGAGCGGTTGCCTCCGTGAATACGGATCGAAACGCATCTTGAAAGAACATCTTGCGAGCTGGAGCCGCAGTGTCTAATAGCTTGCATTGCAGAATTGCTGTCCTGGGCACGTGGATGTGTAGAAGGAGAGCAGTAACCCGGGAGCATGCAGCAGTTATATGGAACTGTCGGAGGTGAGGAAGGGTGACTGTATCGTGCCCTTCGCTGGGAGTGGGATCATGGAGAAACGTTCGCGGCCAGTTGATCTTGAGCGTCTCGAGAAAAGGGATCGCGCGGAGGGTAAAGAAGAAGGGCTGTAAGGTATTCTCTGCGTCGAACTTGCAGTCCGAAATCTCCAGGTGGCGGAGCGACGCAGAGAACATGGCGTTTGGAGAGTCGATAGCGACACCTGAAACGAAGACGGAATGCAGGCGGGATGTGTGAGACGCGAGGAATCGCTCTGGCAGGATGGGGAAGGGGGAATGCATTTCAGTGACACGCGCAGAGCCAACTGCCTCGATGTGAACTGCTTCGAGGAGGTCGGCCGGTCCGTCCAGGTATTCCCAAATATGGTCGTCTTCGTCCCAGTTGGTGAGGATGATCAGCTCTTGACAGCGAGGAAAGAGCTTGTGGAGGTTGTCTATCGCTAAGTCGACATGTTCGTGGAAGCTGTCAACGCAGAGGCACCCATGACAGTACGATGTGCGGTTGAAGAGAGGCATGACAAGTGTGATGGGAAGGTCCCTGGCTCGCTTGATTGCTGCCTGGAAAAACTCGTCGGGCATGCGAGGGTCGAACGCAATCCATGTCCATAGTTTGACGCAACCAAGCGTGATTTCGCGCCACTGGCGGCAGACGTGCGAGACGTTGAGCCAGCCGTAAAATGACCTGTGTACCAAATCTTCTGCCTTATCGCTAGCCCTGGTGATGATGCGCTCCTCGCGGACCACCGCGGCATGGATGAGGAAGATTTGCGAGAGTATCTCGGGAGGGAGCTTCCCAATCAATGACTGGGAATTGAAAAAGGCCCTGAGTTGCTGCAGTTTTCCTTCGACAACGGCAATCTCCTCTCTCAAAAGCTGCTGCTGTCTGTAGAAGTTATTGTATGTGCTTGTCAGATGCCAGCGGCTAATACATGGAAAGAGACCTCGAGACTAACACTGTGAGGTTTCCACTTGAAAGATGAATACCGTCCATACTTGCAAGGCAAGCTTCACGAAGTTGTGCTACACGACTCATTTGTGCTGCATGGACCAACGCTACGTCAAGCACGTGCATACATGGTTCCATGCAAATGCGCGAGACGCTCGTATGTCACGGACCCACGGTGTGACGGTGACACGACAGACAAAGGACCATTCTGTACCACACGATAGCCTGCGACCTATAGGGGAGTGCAAAGGCGAAAACCGGATGAGAGGCAGTCGATAGTCATACAATAGGTTAACTTCGCCAAAATTGCACCCGGTGCAAGATCTGACGGTGCCCGGAGTGTGAGCCTCCATTACAATCACGTGCTACGTGGCCGTTGCATGCGATCCTTCACTGCCTCGGGCAGCAAGCGCAAGCTTGAAAGGAGACGAGTTTCATTGAGTCTGACTTTGAATACGAGCCATCGGTCAGAGACAGGGATCTCGCTCCGCGCCAGATGAGCTGGCGCCAGGTGTGGTTGGGCGCCTGTTGTTCGGAAACTTCAACTCGCTGGAAAGTGAACCAAAATACATTCAATGCCCCAGAAAACCTCCAAAGATACTAGTTGGTCATCCATAATGGCCCATGCCAAGTTGTGAAGGTAGATTCATAGGAAACGTCTTTGAGTGAGACCGTTTTATGTGTTCGCCTGTCCGGATCCGAGTCTGCATTCGCACATTCGGTTGCGCTTGTTTGTCGCCTGGAGCCCCTGATAGTCAAGGAAATGATTGGATGCTCGCTTCGCTCGCAACCAACACCTTAGCTCAATATAAATGGTGAGTCGACTGAGAATAAAACATTAACTGGATATTGACTGGGGGCATTTTGACGACAGAGTGGATCCCAGCTTTAGCGGCACTGGCAGATCAAATGGGAGTGCTTCAATCACGTCACGTCACGTCCTCCGCCAACGATGATGGCGATCCAGTACAGCCAGTTCGTGAAGTTCGCGCACTGCTCTCGCAACTTGGACTCCCCGCAGAACTTGTCCTCGAGATCATGGACTTGGCCGAGTATTATCCAGCGGTCTATGCCCAGCGGGAAGGCGCAGTCCATCTGCGCTCCGACAGCCACACGCGCCAGAACCACTGCTCCTCTCTGCTCTATCTCATCAGTCCACCGATACCGGGTGGCCTCGAGGGCGAGAACTGGAGGATGAGGAAGGTGACATGGACGGTCGAAGGCCGGGATCAAGGCTGGGGCGGCCAGTTTCTTGGTGCGGCGCAGCCATTTAGCACCGTCGAAAGGGGTGGAACACTGACACTTCGATCCACAGGTACCTTCCGGGAGGCATACTCGTGGTACGAGGCCACCATATTCCGGCCGCTCCCCCACCCGAGCACGACAAGGACTTGGACGGTTTGGCCACAAATAACAATAACATGTATCGGAAGACATCGGACGTCCAGGCCCGGCTACGAGAAATGAACTGGAGCCTAGTCCCGAACGGCGGAGACTTTGTCTGGCATATACAGAGCAACCGCGTCCGTTCGCGTGAGTTCGAGCGACATATCATAGAGTGGAAGGCTGGGGAAGTCGCCGACACGGAAGATGCGAGTGTACGAGGGTGTGGTGACGGCGCAGGCTTCCTGGACGCACTGCAACCGGGCGACAGGGTAGGCTTGTGGATGAGGGCGATGTATCCGGGTTGGGAGAATCATGTCATGGAGGCAGGGGTTCGGCTGATGTACGATGTCCGTTAGGCACTTTATACCACTTACAACTTATCGTGCACTCTCAAAGGGCTTCCACTATTAGCCTAGTGACATGAGGGGGCCCCAAATCGCACAACAAGAAAAACTAGTTGCCTTGTCGAAACAGAAAGTCCATGATCGCGTACGTACTGTAGTGTTAAGCCAATATGTTCCAGCCAGAGTCTACACCGGACACATCCTCGATCGTCAACCTCCAAGGTCCTATCCGAAGACCAATGTGGACGCAGGTATACACTTACTCTATCTACGAGTCAATCAATACCGTATGACGGGGGTTTCGCGTCGTGAGCATCAACGGCATAATCTCACAAGAGCAACTTGAGCAGAAAGCATAGCTCCCCTCGACTCACAAACGTGACAAGTCGCGTCCCCATATTCCTCTGTGTCGAGTCCACTCATCAATCACCACATTCAACGCAATACTGGAACTACGCACCGGACAACCCAATCGATCATCAACAGCGCCCTCGTGCGCATGCTGACCTGCTCGCTCCAATACACACTCCGCCACGCGTACATCGCCGCAAGACCGCCCATAAAGCTAAACCGACCCAAGTCGAATACGGCCGCGTTCCCGATGTACGCGAGCGAGCCGAGATAGTTGAACTTGAACGGCTGTGCGACCGCCTCGTCTGCTTCTTCTGACCGAAGCCCATTCGCCTCCAATATGGGCCGCCGTTGCGCGACCTGGGAGAGCTTCTTACCGAGGTATTTACCTTGTTGAGAGGCGACCTGTGCGGTCTAGTGATTCGATGTGATAGGGTAACTGGTTAGTCAACGTAGGAGTGAAGCCGACGGACTGGAAGAACGTACCGCAGGCAAAGCTGTGATCTTGTTGCCGATCTCCTGAAGAAGGACCGCGAGCTCATTGAGGCTCAGCGAATTGTCCGCGTCCGAGTCGTACAGGTCGAACAGCTCGCGGACCTTCTGCAGCTGGTCCTCCGCCATCGGTATGCGCTTCTTGATACGCGAGACTTTGTGCCCCTCCCGTCAGCACTTAAACCAAAACCCGACTATAACAAAACTCACCCATGATCTTCCACTCGTCGAAGTCGATCTTCCCATCGTTGTTTTTGTCCACCTCGTCCACAAGGTCCAATAAATGGCTGACAACGGATGTCTCGATTGTGCTCGCGTCGCCAATCGCATACACCTCGCCCAGAGGCGCGCCCTTGACCCGAAGGTGCGCGTCAACCTCGATCGCCTTCTTGTGCACCTGATTCGGGAGAAGGTCCGACACGCGCTGCGTGAAGGGGTTCATCGCGATTCCCGTGCTCCAGAGCACGAAGTTGGTGGGGACGTCGAATGTCTCCGTCTTGCCGTCCTCGCGCCGTTTTGTGTATGTCACCTTGTCTGGCGAGACTGACGCGACACGTGCGGAAGTGATCAGGTCGATGTCGTCGTGCATAAACTTGTCTTCCGCGTATCGCGAGATAGCTTCTGAGTACTGATGAGGGTGATACGGTTACTGACAAAGCTTTCTAACAAACTGTGGGCGCAGCGAAAGACGTACGGTGTTCAGAATGTGTTCACGGCTCTGGATGACATGTATTGACACTTCCTCTCTGCAGATTTTGGGGAACTACAGCACTTTGTGAACTAGCCGCATGACTGAGAAAACAAAAGGAGCTCACGTAGTTGAATAAATCCTCCTGACACAAGTCATAGATCTCCGCCGCTGTCTCGACACCAGTCGGACCGCCACCACATACGACGAAGCTAAGTAACCTCTTTCGCTCCTCTGGGGTCGTCGTTGGTAACGAGGCTGCCTCAAAGTTATCTAGAAGCCAGATGGCGCGTTACGACGCGTGCATATAGGGATAGTACGCGCGAAACGTACCAATGATACGCTTCCGGATATTCTGCGCATCAGTGATCGTCTTCAGCTGGAAGCAGTGTTCGAGGCCGGGTACACCATGTGTACTAGAGGTCGAGCCAACTGCAATGACGAGCTTGTCATATCTGCGACACGCGCGAAACGTGAGTGCTCAGCGACACGAAGCGCGATGGGATGACGTACGGAATGTACATGTGCTCGCCCTTGCCACCTCCGGGAGCGATGGTCTCGACCTCGAGCAGACGCTCGGACATGACAAGGTCTACGGCGCGCGCATTGATGAGATGACCGCGAAGGCGTGCCGCGATCTTTCGGAGGGGTTCGACAAGAGAGCGGACTGAGACAGTCCCAACCGCGGCAGCTAAATAGAGACGTCAGGCGTGGCTCGCGTCAATCGCAGCGGCGAAGAAAACGTACATGGTAGTAGTGGAGTGAAGGTTGTGTATGTTTCGGGGGATATGATTGTTACGTGGTAGTCGCCTGGCGAGAGTTTGTCAAGGACACCAACGGCCTGCGCGCATTGACGGATGGGTGAGAGCGACGACGTGTAAAAGGAAGATAGACGTACACCCCAGCCACCCCCAACAATGACTAAATGGGGCTTCTCCGTGAGTTCCCTGTTCTCCTCGTCCTCCCAATCGCTCAGAAGTGTGGACAGCACTGGTAGATTCTTGGGACCTCCGCGTTCGGGACTGAGCGCGCGTGGCGCGACTGGCACGCGATCGACATGCTGCGATAGAACAACGATTCTGAGTCAATCAAGCACATGGGAGCAACGAAGGTGGTACTTACCCTTTCCGTGTAGGTGAAAGCGTCGTGGAGGAAGATTGTACCAGTTAGAATGACAACTCCGACCACAGTTGAGCCGACGAGATAGAAAGTGTAGCGCGCTGCGGTTCGGGTGCGTCGCAGAAGCGTTGAAGATGATGGTGAAGTCGGTGGTGTAGCATAGTGTCTTGCATGCAGAGGAGAGAAGGAGAGGCGAGAGTAGGCGTTTGGTGGCAATCTGAAGAGAACTTGAGGTGAAGGACGGGGGGCCCTGAGGAGGGTGTGTGTTGTCCGGAACATGGCCGTCGCTGTTGCAGGCTGCGAGCAAGTGAATGCCCTTCGCTGCGCTCGTCGTTGAGGAGTATGTGGAGGATAAGTAGGTCGTCGGACATCGTCCGACGCGAGCGCATGCGCCGTGTGTTCATGATGTCACCGCCCCGCCTGTAGTCCTGGGCGCTACTGCCTTCAACATACAAATCTGAATCCGCGTGACACTCTGGGATACATGTTTCTCGTACAAATTTCGATACAACTACAACGTGGCTTGCTACCTATTTATCCTGCGTGCTACGTGAGGTACCTGTAATCCGGACTGAGATCGCCCATGCGCTTCTTCTCGTCCTCGGACAAGCTGTCCCTCGTCTGCGCGGCCCCGTCGCGCCTCCTGTTCTCCCGAGTTATACCGAGATAGTATATGGTGCTTGATAGAAGCGATATTCCAACAAACACAACCGTGACGCTGTAACCCGGAATATATCTTGGCGCATCCTTTGCGAGGAAGGAGAAGGCGGAAATGAAGCCACCGACTAGCCATATCGATGTGAGTCCCGGAGCGTACCTGGACAAGAAGGCTCACGCACCACTCGCAAAGCTGACCTGGACAGCAACAGCCACTGCACGTCTATGGTGTCCTCCGACTGTGGAGACCCTCAGCATGAGCCCGTAGCCCTCGAGCACTTCGAAGGTGTCTTACGATTAGTGTTCGTCCAACACACAATGATTGGCATTGCAGTGAAGTTGCCACTCGCAGCGAGAAAAAGTGCCGCGTATTGCAAGTGCTTGTTGTCGTGTACGACAAGCAAGATGATGAAACCTGTGAGTGCGATCGCCAACGAGCTTACGATGAACGCGAAGCGCATCCGTGCCCAGTCCGATGCTACTGCTACGACCATCGCAAACACGAACGCACAACCCCACGGCGGAACAGAGAGCAATTGGCTCTGGATCGCGCTATTCCCCATCCCTTGAATGATGGTGGGCGCAAAGTAAGCTGAGCCCAGTGTCAGTACAACGCCATACCATATTGGAGCCATGACAGGGCGATACTAACCATAGCAATAGCCGGAGGTTACGACACCAAGGTACATGAAGCCTGCAACCGTGATCTTCCCTTGAGAGGAACATCAGCGTCACATCCGAGTTGAACATCCAAAGGGTGACTCACAATCCTTCAGCACCTCCACGACTTCTCTGGCTGTGAACGGGTCATGTCGCTTGGAATGCCCGACATCATCATACAGCCGCGCCTTGACGAATTCCTTCTCTTCCTCACTAAGCCACGCGACCTCCTCTGGGAAGTCTGCGACAGTGAAGAAGAGGACGAAGGAAGCCGCTATTGTCAGCGCTCCCTCTGTGCTTCCACATAGAGTCAGTGCCTGTCCCTTGACGCCAGTAGCGCCACGGGACAAGTCCAATGCAATCCGATAATGAACAACCACCGACCAATTATAAACACCCAGCGCCAACCGCGATATCCCCGCATACCGTCCATCTTTCCTATCGCGCTTGCCAACAGGCCGCCGAAGCCCCCAGCGAGGGATGTCGACGAGTATAGGAACGAGAAACGTTTCTGGGCCTCCGTCCGCGTGTACCACATTGCGATGAGGTAGTAGCAAGCTGGGAAGGCTCCGCTTTCCGCGAGTCCCAAGAAGAAGCGCGTCGCTACGAGGCCGCCGAGGTTTTGAGTGAGTCCTTGTAGCACAGTTACGAAGCCCAAGAAGCACATGCAGATAGGCACTGTCGAGATACAGTCAGGATTCACGGGGGGACACGAGGAGAAAGACATACACCAGATATGTGGCTTGAAGTGCTTGAGGAGCATGTTCGAAGGAATCTCGAAGAGAATATAGGGTACGAAACTGCATCGTGGTCATGGTGACGACCACATCGCATAGCATAGTATTGACTTAAGACTCACAAGATGACGAGGGCACGGTTGAATCCATTGGCACCCAGATTGAGGTCCTCCGTTAGTCCGAAGAGGACCGCATTGGACATGTTCACACTTTCACGGCGGGATATGTGAGGTCGGGTAGGCCAACTTGAACACCATAAGTCGGACTCACCGGTCAAGGAAGGCGAGGAGGTAGAGAACACAAAGAATGGGCAGGACACGGAAGTCAATTTTGCGGAGGAGCTTGGCCTCTTTTGTTTTCGACAACGATTTCCTGTCGTCTCCGCCGTCCTCAACATCTGGGTGGGATCGCGTACCAGAAATATCGGATTTCTCGTCTCCGATGAACTGCGCAGAGGCAGCTTTGACTTCGCCTGTACGTCAAGAATCAGCGATCCAGCCTACCGAGCAAACGGAGTACTCGCCCTCTATACTCATGCTTGACAAGGCGGACAGACCGGCGGTATCGCTCTGACCGTATCGTGGTGAGCCTCTGCGCGACGATTGTGGAGGTTTGGGTGGCGGACATTGAGGGGCATGGTACCCCTGGCACGAGGTTCCACAATTTGCAATGGGGAGAACCGAGAGGACATCCGGGTCTAATCGAGCCACAATGTATACCTAGGTTGACAGGAAGGGCCATATCGCGGCGAAGCTCCGAGTCCGTCTGGGAGCGATCGTTACCCTGTGGGCTTCGCTGCAGGAAACGCTTGTTGCAATCAGTGAACCTTACTGCATTCTGGGGCTCAGACTCTCACCGAGGGCACGTGTAAATTGAAGACCAGACAGAAAAGCAATATATGGCCGTATCTTCCAGTCAATCCATTCCACGAAACCAATGTGTTCAACAAGAGCACTCCCTCTCCTGGGGACAGTCGTTCCCAGACCTGAACTACGTAAAGTATCTGTAGTCAGGATTAAGGTCGCCCATTTGCTTCTTCTCGTCCTCGGACAGAGCCGCACCGATACCTTCGGTTTGCATCCTATCGCGTCTCGCGTTCTCCCACGAGAGTCCGAGATAGTATATTGTGCTCGAGATCAGAGCGACCAGGATGAACGCGATCGCAACGCTGTATCCCGGGATGTAGTTTGGCGCGTCCTTTGCGAGGAAGGCAAAGGCGGCGATGATCGCTCCATCTACGCATAGTACATCTCAGTTCAAACCCTGCAATTCCGGTAGCGTAGAAGTTAAGAGAAGACGTACTGCTCGCAAAGCCCAGTTGGAACGCAACGCCCACCGCGCGTCGGTGATGTCCTGTCACTGAGCATCCATTCAACAACGACTCTACGCTGCTAACACATCTGACCTGGAAAGTGCAAGCTACTCACAGTTCATGTTAGGCCAACATAGGACAATCGGCATGGCCGTGACATACCCCGCTGAAGCGAGGTATAGCGCCCCATATTGCAGATGCGTGCGGTCGTGCACGACGAGCAAGATGGTGAAGCCAGCGAGCGCAACGGTCAGAGAGACGATGATGAATACAAAACGCCGGCGCAACCGATCCGAGAGTGTCGCAGTCAGCATCGCAAGCACAAATGAGCATGCCCAAGGCGGGGCGGAGAGGAGTTGTGTCCGAATGGGACTGTAACCTAGAGTCTGGATGATCGTGGGTGCAAAGTATGCTGCAGGAGGCACAGTTGTGATTTGCTTAACAAGATGTACAAATAGATAGCGCACTCTTACCGTAGCAGTAACCAGCGGTGTTGCAACCGAGATACATGAAGCCTGCGACGATGATCTTCCCTGGAATGATAGACGGTCGTGCAATCACATCAGAGACTTCATGAAGGCAGCAAGAATATGATGATACTCACAGTCCTTCAGCACCTCCAGGACGTGTTTCAGTGTGAGTTGATCGTGGCGCCTGGAGGGTCCCACCTCGGCATACAACCGGGCCTTCACAATCTCTTTCTCTTCTTGGCTTAGCCATGCAGCTTCCTCAGGAAAGTCTGATATTGTGAAAAATAGGATGACGGAAGCGACCACGGTCAAGGCCCCCTCTACTCCCCGCATATCAGTGTCTATCCTAAGGCGCTGAACCTGGAGTATGTCCAGAAGACAACATACCGAGGATGAAAACCCATCTCCAACCCCGATACCCCTGTATTCCATCCATTTGGCCTATCGCACTTGCCAAGAGGCCCCCGAAGGCACCTGCTAAGGCGGAGCCGGAGAATATGAAGGAGTACCGTTTCTGTGCCTCTGCCCGCTTGTACCACATAGCAAGGATGTAGTAGCTCGCGGGAAGTGCGCCCGCCTCGGCTAAACCCAGGAAGAACCTTGTGGCAACAAGCCCGCCAAAGTCCTGGGTGAAGCCTTGAAGGATGGTGACGAGGCCAAAGAGTGCTACGCAGAAGGACACTGGATATCGGTTAAAGCGTGTTTTGATGATGCATAAGGCGATGACAGGGAACATACTCCAGGCATGTGGTTTGAGACGCTTTAGGAGCATGTTTGAGGGAATCTCGAACAAAACGCATGGTACATAACTGCTTTGTGTCAGATATAGGAAATGGCGGTGAGTGTAAAAGGTGGACGCACAAGATGACCAACACTGTGTTAAACTCGGTTCCGCTGAGGCCCAGATCTTCTCTGAGCCCAAGGAGCACCGCATTGGAAATGTTGATTCTAGGAGGACTGTCAGGCTGTCGTACAGGCCGTCTGCGAATATGAACTACTGACCGGTCTAGGAAGGTGAGAATGTAGAAGACAAAGAGGACTGGGAGCACTCGGCAATCTATCCTGCGAACGAGCTGTGCTTCATCAATTGGCGACGAGTTCGAGTTTCCATCCTCAACATCTGTTGGAGAAACGTGCACGCTCGCTTCGTCTTTATCCTTGCCTAGACATGCCTTCAATAAGGGCTGTTGCTCCTTGAAAACAGAGTCAACTTACTCTCTGTGTCCATCGTGCTCAATCCTTAGTGTGGCGCTGACTTGATTGTAGAGGTGGAGGAAGGGTGAGGTAGGAAGACTGGACAGAAGCCAGGCCACGTATATTGACAGTGACTCACGACTCGGAGCCCCCGGGAGCATGAACTCTCCCATTCGAGGACCGATTGGACGATGAGGCGGACACCAAAAGACGCTGAAGAGAGTTCCTGCGCCTGAGTGGGGAACCGCGGGATCTCTTAACCCCGCTCAGGCTTCACAGACGGATTCGAGGGTTCATCCTGTTTCACGCCGCGTTTTCCTCTGTGGGGCGCACTGGTTTCGAACTCAGCTCTACATGCGTCCGAGTCAATGGTAACGCTCCTACTGACCAGTTCAATCCCAGCATAAGTAACTGATGACGAGAAAATCCTCACCTCAACTAGATAAGCAATTGTCTATACGGTGTTGAAACTGTGATGCTACCGTAGACGACAACCCGAGCACTGTTTGCTATCACGCAGTACCAAGGGAGCCAGAGAAGTGGAAGCAGTGATTCATGGTGCCGGTATCCAGTGATGTTAAGAACCAACTTGAACTTGAATTTCGTTTTTTGTTTGTCCCGAACGATCATTGCCCCTAAGATAGTAGGGCACATATCCTGCCCTGCAACCGCCTGCAAAGCCATAACTGCTGTCTGGTCTACAGATGAGGCTTCAAATTTGTACTGCAAATTGTCGAAGAGGTTAGCCAAGGCCCTTCACCAAAGAATATTGTGCTTCGACTCCCTCCGGTCTCAGGAATCGTGCATACCAGCCTACAGGATGTCGGCCGTCTGTCTGGAGTTGAGCTCCAGTTTGTGTAGGGGTTCTGAGAGCAAAGGTGCGGTGCGATTGTCGGATGACGTAGTATCTTCTGTTAACAATGACATAAGACCTTGTGAGTCTGTTCGCTGTGAGGTGTGGCGTTAGCGCCGGATGTGAGCAGCTGCCATTATGGAACTATATATGTTTGTTCGGGACAAACAAACAAATCGAAACTCCTGCGGGGTTTTCTAATGCAAATGGGCATCATGGCAGTCAGTCGAAGTTTGTCTGGGAACCAGTGGGAGCCACGCAGGAAACCCCGCATTGCGCTTTAGCTTTCCGTCAATACCGTTATAAGCACACCTCGTTGCATTCAACGCTGCTATTGAAGTGACCTCATCATACACTCTGGAATCAGGCTCTTACTGTGATATATATACTGTACAGGTTACATATAGTCAAATGAAGGCTCAGAAGAAAACACGGTCAATGATTACATAACAAAATCTTGCTTGAAGTGTCAACAACAAGTTATGACTACGTCAAGTACCTGTAGTCAGGACTCAGGTCGCCCATGTGCTTCTTCTCATCCTCGGACAGATGTGCATTGATGCCTTCCTTCTGCATCCTGTCGCGTCTCCGGTTCTCCCACGAGATTCCGAGATAGTAGACAGTACTCGAAACCAGAGCAAGCACAATGAACGCGACTGCCACGCTGTATCCTGTAATGTATCTTGGGGCATCCCTCGGAAGGAAAGAGAAAGCCGCGACGAAGCCGCTAACTGTGTGTACACAGGCTCAGTGTTCAACCTGTCGTGGATCAGAACATGGCAAAAGACGCACCCGCAGAACAGCTAATTTGGAACGCTGTACCCACAGCACGCCTATGATGTCCTGCCACTACACCCACTCAGCATCGACAGCTAAACACCACAATGCAGCATACTCACAATTAGTGTTGGGCCAACAGAGTGCGATCGGAATGGCCATGGCGAGGCCGGCCGAAGCAAGGATAAGTGCTGCATACTGCAGATACTTATTGTCGTGTACAATGAGCAAGATCGTGAAGCCTGTGAGTGCGACTAGCAACGAGACGAGGATGAGCACATAGCGCCGGCGCAGTCGATCCGAGAGCACCGCAGTCAGCATCGCAAGCCCGCATGAGCATACCCAGGGCGGAACGGAAAGGAGCTGGGTATGGATGGGATCGTAACCTAAAGTATGAATGATCGTAGGTGCGAAGTATGCTGCAGCGCAATGAGCAGCTGTTTGAGGGGACAGTGTTTACGCACTAACCGTAGCAGTAAGCGGCACTATTGAGCCCGAGGAGCATGAGGCCCGCAACAACAATCTTCCCTAGTAGAAGTTTCCAACAAGTAAGAACTACATCAAATACACTCGACAAAAGCCTACTCACAATCCTTGAGAATACCTAGTACCCGCTTCAGGGTAAGCGGGTCATGGCAATTAGAATGTCCGACATCGTCGTAGAGCCGTGCCTTGACAAACTCCTTCTCGTCTTCACTTAGCCACGTAACTTCCTCAGGAAAGTCCGGAAGCGCGAAGATGAGGATGAAGGAGGTGACCACAGTGAAAGCTCCCTCTACGTTTGCGCAAGTCAGTTGCCCGACTGCACTGGCACAGGCAAAAGTAACCAACTCACCGATGATGAACATCCATCTCCAACCTCGATAGCCCAGGATACCATCCAACCTCCCCACTGCACTTGCTAAGAGACCTCCAACTGCCCCGGCTATCAAAACGCCGGAATACACGAATGTGTAACGTTTCTGCGCCTCTGTCCGTTTGTACCACATAGCAAGGATATAGTTGACCGAGGGGATTACGCTGGCCTCGGCTAACCCGAGGAAGAAACGAGTGGTAACAAGCCCACTGAAGTTGTGAATCAAGCCTTGGAATATGGTGACAAGTCCTAAGACTCCCATGCAAAAGGGCACTAGGATATTCGAAGCGTCTGTTGAGTCTATTGACTCCTGAGGTCTGGATGTTAGAACGAACATACCCCAGACGTGTGGTTTAAAGCGCTTGAGGAGCATATTTGACGGTATGTCGAAAAGCACACATGGTATGAAACTGTACTGCAATAAGATGCGGCGAATCGCGAAGACCGTCGAGGATCAACTCACAAAACAACTAACGCTGTGTTAAACTCTGCCCCTTTCAGCTTCAAGTCTTCTCTTAGTCCAAAAACTACTGCGTTGGAAATGTTGATCCTGCGACGTGTATCTTCAACTTATAGCCACGGCGTAGAAACAGAGTGACAGTGCAAACTCACCGATCTAGGTAAGAGAGAAAATAGAGGCTGCATAGAACAAGGGTCACCCTGCAATCGATCTTGCGAAGGACCTTGGCCTCGTCAACGCGTGATAGCCTTGTCTTCATTTCCTCATCCCCGACAGCATCAAACGGAAAAAGCTGGCTTTCTACGGCCATGGTGGATAAGAAAACGCGGGCGTCGTAGTAGCCAGTGCGAGAACGAGTGCGGGAGTAACAGTCAATGGGACCTCTGGTACATAGGTGGTGCGAGTTTTAAGTACTCAGTCTTGGTGGTGATCCTGGGTTATGGATACCAAAGGAAGCATCGACCTTTCCATATGACATCAATGCCAAAACGCCGTCTTCCTGCGGCTCGAGCCTTGATCCATGCACGAGCAGATCGGATTGTAATGCACTGCATTCATGCATTGAGTCCTATTCTTTTACCACACAGTACCTGAATGGGTCAGACGCAAAAGCCTAATAGTATGAATGCGATTGTGGCGTGGCTGATAGTGTACGTGTGTCTCACAAAGTTAGTACATCCGGTCAGTATTGAACCAAGAAGTTGGATGAGCGTATGACTAAGATGCTCTACGCTTGAACTCCTCGTTGAACTCGCGCCCGATGAGCATTCGTCTGATCTCCTGTGTTCCTGCACCAACGGTGTAAAGCCTTGCATCTCGCAGGATGCGGCCAGTAGGGTAATCTATGCGCACGTGAGTAGCCAGCATTAGGTGTTCATCGATGCAGAACCCCATACCATTTATGTAGCCGTTGCCACCTAAGCACTGCATGGCATCGAGAGCAACTTCAACTGCCCGGTCAGACGAGTACAAGATTACGCCAGCACAATCCTTTTACTCGATAATTAGTAACCACACAACCGCGTAAACCTGGGGGTAGACGCACCCGTCGGCTAACTTTGCCTTCGTCGCATGCTTTTGCGACAGCGTAGACATAGGATCGAGACGCGTTCAACTTAGTGTACATGTCCGCAACCTTCCCTGTTCGACCTCGAGTTAATAAACTTCCTAGGATGCGTCCAATGAACGGACCTTGTATCAACTGGAACCCGCCGACGGGCTGACCGAATTGCTTTCGATCATGCACGTACTCAACGGCGATGTCAAATGCAGCCTGCATCAACCTTGTGAGAGGAATCTAAATTAGTTGTTACCAAAAGCGGGCGTGCCGGGAGGAACAAACACACCCTAGAGGACCGCCACTCAGAACGAGACGTTCAAGATCCAGGCCGGACATGAGAACCTTCACGCCCCCGTCCGTAGATCCAAGCACGTTCTCTGATGAACAAAATATGAGCTGCGGTTCATACAAACGCACAAATGACTGCTCGCCTTCAGGCACGAAGCAGTCCTCGAATACGAGTTCGCATGTATCGCTACCGCGCATTCCGAGTTTGTCCAGCTTCTGATGAGTCGAGAACCCCTCCCAGCCCTTCTCGATGATGAATGCGGTGATACCCTTGGAACCTTTCTCCGGCGAAGTCTTCGCGTACACGACCAGAGTTGACGCAGTGGGGCCGTTCGTGATCCAGAACTTGTTCCCGTTAAGCTTGTAGCCCCCGTCGACCTTGTCTGCGCGCAACTTCATGCTGACGACATCGCTCCCGCTACCCGGCTCGCTCATGGCCAGACTGCCGACCTTCCTACCCGCAACGAGGTCGGGGAGGTACTTCGCTTTCTGCGCCTCTGTCCCCCACCGGTGGATCTGGTTCACGCATAGATTCGAGTGAGCACCATAGGAGAGTGCAACAGAACCGGAGGCGCGAGAGAGCTCTTCCATGGCAAGCGTATGGTTGAAGTACCCGAGCGAAAGGCCACCGTATTCGGGCTTAACGGTAATGCCGAGCAGCCCCATGTCTCCGAGCTTCTCCCAAAGGTCCTAAGCGCATTCCGGTCAGCTTAAGTGCTGATGAGTGAGGCATGAAGCACGAAGAATACGTCTCATATATCATGTAATTTGATACAAAGTGGTGATGCATTGGGGACATCGAGGTGAACTGGAGACTTACTGGAGGGAAGTTATTCGTCCTGTCGATCTCAGCGGCCCTCGGAGCGACCTCCTTCTCCGCGAACTCCTGTACGGCATTACGGAACTGCGGGAGATAACATGGCAATAAATGGACATTTCACTATAGCAATAGCAATTAAGAGTACATACTTCTGCTTGCTCTTCGGTGAGGCCAGCGACGTCAGTGTTATAGAATGATGCATGTCTCCGCTGGCTTGTGGCGGCGGCGGCGGCGGTTGCGCGGTAAGCGTGTGTAGGGCGTGCTCTGAGCACAGCGGGTCCGGGAAGACGCGAGAAGGAGCGCAGCATGATGAGAGTTAGGAAGGTCAACGAGGAGAACGTTCGGTCGAGGGCTGGATGAGAATGCTCCGGGGTAACAAGTATGTACGGTACCTTCGGCTATGGGCCTTTGGATCCGGCCGGACTCTTACCGTGGGAATATGATCTCATGTCTTCAATAATATGGGTCGCGAATTTGGAGAGGGGCCGACGCATCCGTCTCATTCAAGAATCGTCATATACTAATCACCACTAATACTACTACTAATACTATACTCGGAACCCCTGGATGTGCACGAGGACAGTACCGGATACCTGGCTCATGACTTCGAGCTAGGTTCTTAGTCGGACTCGGAGTCGCGAGAGTCGGAGACTGAGTAGTCCGAGTCCAAGTCCGAGCTACTCGAGTGCCATGGGGGTTCGGAATGGGGTGAGTCGGACTGAGGGAGCTTCGGATCTACTGCAGTGGGCAGTATCCCTGAAACTTGAAGCTGGGCGATCGGATGTCCGACCTCAGCTCGTCGATTGGCACATTGAAGGAGGGCAGGGTGTTCCGCAGAGATATCCTCACATGTCTTGACCACCAAAGTCTCCAATTGTGGACATAGTATATTGCTTTTTGTGTTTTCTTCAGGGGTGAGAGACCAAAAGCGACTTGATGCAAGCCAGAACTTGAGTTCGGAGTGGATCTTGGGGCAAACAAGGATTGGGTTTCACGTCGATATCCAGCCTGACAAGCTTGGACATACCAGCAAGTATCTCGCAGAACTCTGTGGGCCCGATAGGTCCGTCATCTGTGGAGATTGCGAGCAACAAAGAAATGTGGGTCAACTGAGGGAGGTTGAACCATGTTTGTAGGGCGCCACACAAAGCAGAGGACCAAGAAGTGCGAAGGCGCGTTGGACAGAAGCCATGCGAGTTTATCTTCAGGGAGGAAGAGTAGAAATATGCGCAGGGAGAGCAGGAACGCCACCACGAAATGGTAAGCTTTGCGTCCACGATCGTTGAAGCGATTTCGCGGAGCGATTCATGTTGCCAATCGACAGAAGCAAGATGATTGAGTTCGTAGGACTTGTGATACATACTAAGGGTCACAACAGCCGTAGACGGAAAGGCGATATTCGGAAGAAGGGTGAAAACCACCTGGGTAGTGCGGCCCAGAACCAGATTTCGGAGCTTGGGTAGTTCAACGGGGCGACGTCCATAGGGACCATTCGCAATACGCCTTGGCCAGATCCGCAGGGGTTCAAGCAAGGGTATGTTCTCCAGGGTTTTGATACTATCTTATAATGAGAGTGTCACAACCACTCCCTCAGCCCAGTTCAGTCGAAACGCACATCGGTCCTCCTACCTAACAAGGCAAGTCAGCGCTTGTAGGTGCGCCTAAGGCAGTTCGCAGGGTATTGTAATGCCTCTCCCCAATCTTCGGTCATCATTGGATCACCGTTTGATTGGACTCTGAGCAAGTTGCCAGCAAGTTGCGGCATTTTTAGGAAGAAGAGGAAGAGAGACATCTCGTATAACTACAATATAGATACATGTCGTTGATTAGTGAAATTCACTCGAGGCCAGGTTGAGGCATCCTCGGACGAGTTCAATCATCGGAATCCTCTTCCTCAGAGCTCTCTTCGTCGCTATCCATCTCATCGTTGTCGAGCTCAGCCGTGGTGTCAGCAGTCTGATCCATGTCTTCCATCTCGGCGTCGAGGTCTTCCTCCTCCTCTTCTTCAGAGGAGTCGTTCTCATCCTCGTCCATGAGCGAGTTGGCATCACCACTATGAGTCGAGCCATCGGATCCCTCTGAGGCATCGTCGGCCTGTGGAGTAGTATGGGTACCGCGCGTAGAGGGAGCAGGCCTGCGACCTGCTTTGTCACTTACGTCGTTCTTCTCTTCGTGTTGTGTCCACGTCCGGCCGATAGGAATGAGGAAGTTGTACCCCCTGTTCTTGATCTCCAGGTTCTACAACCACGCGCCCATCCCAAACCAAGGTCCGTGTTAGTAACATAGACGTTCTTAGGACGCGATTGACGCGTCGAAGGGGATCGCAAACGCACCTGAACCTCGATCGCGCCCTCCTCCTCACTCAGTTCGTCCATTTCACGCCATATGTCGCGGTAGTTGATGAACCGCTCGCGCCGCTGGAAAGATTGTGCCGGTGGGATGGGGTGGGGATGTGGCGGAAGGGGCAGTAGCCGCGGGAAGACCGGACTGCGAGGAATCACGGTAGGAGAGGATACCGGGGCGACCATGGTGGCCGTCGCGTCCGACAGAGTCAAGCACGCGGATTCGGAGCCTGGAGCCTGAGGCGCGTCGAGTGGACCGTTCGGCGTTTGCGACCGTGCGGCGCTCTTGGTAGTCCTGATATATACTACATAAATACGGACTACCATACCCTTTGTCTCTTCCTTTGACACCTGTATCGATGAACTATAGGTGCTCATACATGTGACAATGTTGATGTCTCGCCGCTTCCCAGCGGTATGTACTATCGTGACCCCAGTGTTTGCTGCAGAGGCTGTGAACTTCCCCTCCACTGGCCGATAACGATGCATGTTCGCATGTTCGTTACTGTGTATATTAGTTACCTGACGCAACAAGAATGGGGCGAATGCATGAAGATTTGACTCCGATCTTGAACAAAGTAGTACTAATGTAGACGTGATATCATACGAGATAGTCTACAAGGATGGGTCAAAGGGCACAAACGCCGCTTTAAAAGCCTGAACATCCTCCTTGTCCTCCTCTTCAGATTGTGTACAAGCCCTCCAGTCGAATCTGTCCGCCATACCGAGGATAGACACGAGCACTTGTCTATACGCGTCCCACCGTCAACCAGACTGGACCACATTGTGATGAAGATCTACTCACCGTCCAAACTGGAGATTGAAAGGCCCGTATTCCCGTATCAAGTGCACCATCTTCCGCCCATCCGGCAGGTCGATACGGAAATAACCTCCACGCCCGCCCGCACATGCGCGCAACGCCTCATCCGGGTCCTCCTCGAATACGATGTTGTGCGCGCGTCCCTCTTCATTGAACGCATTCTCGACGGCGTCCTTGAGCTTGTTCGGGATCGGCACCACTTGTACGTGCGCATGCCCGCCCTTTGCACTTAGCCGCCCAACTTCAAAGCAGACCGTAGCCGCGCCATGCTTCGCGAACATGTCACGCAAGGCGGATTTGTATCTGTTTGCCCGTAAGACGCTTCCTTCCCACCGGAAAAGAGCACGCAGAGCTTACTTTTCGGTCTCCTCCAGTATGGGCTCAGCGAGATCAGGTGGAATGGAGAGATATGTGGGATAGTGAGTGATAGGTACTATGAGGACGTGGCCACCACCCGGTACTCGCGGTACGTTCGGATGGTCTGCGCCCTGATGCGTCGGGATGATCTGTCCTTTTGCAAGCGTCACATAGCACTCCGTGCCAATGGACACGATGAGATGCTTCGCGAGATCCGGGTTTGACAAGCAGAACCAGCACTCGTCCGCTGCAGAGGGGCTCAATTATCTCTGTAACAACAACATGCGAAGGAAGAGGCGTACGCGCAATCTCTTTCGGCGGCGCTCTACGTTGGCCTTGCCTATTGCCTGTCTGGTTTGCAACCGGACAGTCCTGGATGTAGTGCAATTCGCTTCCACAAGCTCTGCACACGTAACCCTCGCGCGGTTTCCGTCCACCAGTATCACCTACCGCATTCTTCACGGGACAATCGCGAACGAAGTGTCCGGGCTAGACAGAGCGTGTTAACCCCCAATAGACTGCAACGGACATGCGTACCCCTTACCTCGTGGCAAACTTTGCAGATGTAGCTATCATTGGGCTTCTCCCTCTCTGGGCAATCCGTTATGAAATGCTATACAACACTGTCAGTCACGAAGCTATAAGGCAAGCTCTGCTGATCCATACCTCAGGAGATTCGCAGATCTTGCACTTGTATCCAGCAGGGGGCTTTCCCTCTGGACCATCTGCAACAACAGATAAGCCTCGCAACACTCAGCCAGCTGATACTGACCCACCTGTCCTGCTCCGCTTCTCTGGTGGTTGCGAACCAGCATCGAGCGGCCGCTTGGGAGGACGGTGCAAGAAAGGATTCGTTGTAGCGTTGGCAGGCTTCGGCTGATTCTCGCTCGCCGGGGTCAGCGGGGCGATGGAGAACGCATAGAACCACTGCGAGCCTCGGTCAGTACTGTGTGCCTCCTCCACTCAATCAAACACTGTATGATGACGACTGACCCGCGGTTTCTTCCCCGGACCCTGCTCGCCACCGAACGCCCCGAGACTGACGAATCTGCTGACGCGCCCGTTGTCCTCGTCCCACACGTACGGCTCGCGTTCCCAGAACTTCGGTGGGTGTCCGCCCCCGGCTGCGAGATGGTAGCGTGGCTTGGTCTTGCGCACAATCGCGGTCACAGGCTGAACTCCAATTGATGCAAGCTCGGGTGCAGGCAGGGGTGCAGAGGAGAAGTTGGTGATGTCTGATGGCCAGACATTGCTGATCAGAATGTCCACTAACTGGGAGGATGACGAGGACGACTTGATGGCGGCGAGCGAGTTGTAGTTTCGGTCTTTTGGCTTGGAGGTTGTTAAGGTGTTCGCAAGGAGTTTCTCGACGGTTTGGGCGGTGAAGTAGGGGGACGTCAAGCCCTGAGTGTGTTGTCCGCTTGGGATCCTGGCCGGCAGAACATGGACGGAAAGACTCACCTGAAGAGAGTCGGCGGTCGTGTAAACATTCGAGTCGTACACACCGCCGAGACATGCGATTCGGATGCCATGCGCTGTGGTCAACACGCCCGACTTGTCTACTCGCGTACATTCATCATGGGGTGCTGAATGAAGGTCTCGAACTACTCACGAAGTAGGAATACGTTCTTGCTCAACGCTCCACCA
This sequence comes from Fomes fomentarius, assembly GCA_022606135.1. Taxonomy (NCBI): domain Eukaryota; kingdom Fungi; phylum Basidiomycota; class Agaricomycetes; order Polyporales; family Polyporaceae; genus Fomes; species Fomes fomentarius. The sequence continues at coordinate 2,853,461 of JABYQN010000001.1, forward strand.
GTTTTCGCGAACTTCTCAATGACAGGGGCAGGAAGGGGGTGTTCGCCTTGCATGATGTAACATTCGACAGGGGCTACGGTCGCGACACACGATGAGCTAGCAGTACATACAGCAACATTTGGATCAACGCGACCTTCCAAACGACCATCCAACACCTGCATCACCTCATGGTCATCCTCGTACGCCTCCGACGCGTCCTTTGGCGGTCCGAAGAAGTCGCCGAGACATAGCACCAGGTCGAACTTGCCGTGTTTCTCGTCAATGGATTTGATCTTTGCGAAGAGTTCGCGGATGGCACCGACGGGAGAACCGACTGTGAGCCTTTGCGAGCTATAAGTAAGGAGCCTGGGTGGAATGAGAGAGGCACTCACACTTTCGCTGTAGACATACCACTGTTGACCGTATGGCTTATTAGTCCTGTTCGCGTTGAAGCTGGCCGTCGCGTGAGCCTGTTCCCAGCCGGAGGAAGAGCAAATGTGGTCACGAGAGCGTGGCGGGGCTTGCCGAGGGATGCGAGCGTCAACAAGACCGCTTCAAGCTCTGCCTCAGTCACCGTACTTAGTGCCTGCTCATGGCAGTCTCCTCTAGGCAAACAGGGCCTACTGACAAGCGGGAACGGTCATACAAGGCTTCTAGCCTACTCCTGCTCGCGCCCAAAAGTCCGTCGTGAACCCGATCCTCAACAACGCAGAGTGCACCTATTAGGCTGGAGTCCATACGTAAATGTACGTCGTCAAGCTCGACGCCAAAGACTCTCCTGAAAACGATAAGCTCGCTATACGCTGGGCACTTCGAGCTCGTTGTCGTGACGAATAGTAATACAGAGAATCAGCCGTGGTTGTGTGACACATTTCACTACTACCGAACTCCGACTTGTTTATGTTGGTGAGTGATGATATCGCGTGTAGGGTTTGAAATTTGAGGCCGTGTAGCCCCGACGGTTGCGGCTTTCTTTTCTCATTGTCGTCGGTTCTCTAGATTTATGAATGTATGCTGCACATGTCTTCTATTTGAATGAGTCTAACGTCAACTATGCAGTCTCCGAAGGACACTGGCGAACTGGAATAATTAGCATTGGCTTGTGGTCACACGCCAATCGTCTTGGTCTGTGTAAATACCGATATAGTACCGCATAACTCCTGCTCACAGCTAATACTATCATGCCAGGACAGAAGGAAGCTGATCACGTACTGCCGTGGGCCGCCCGGTACCAGGGAGCTATATGGACACACAGGGCCATCATCGATAGTGCCTCCCGTGACAACCACGCTCGACCTGATGTCCACAAAGCCTCAGTGATGCTTACGGTACTTGTACGGTGCGTTGGATTGTCAGCCTTCTCGAGGCGCCTATGACGCAACGCGTCGCCGAGCCCTCGGTCGCGCGGCGGATCTTGTCCTCCCACCTCATTCACTGCTGAGCTTGCCTGATGCAACTACGGGTCAAAATACTAGCGGTTACTTGTTTCAACCTGCTATTCATCATTTTGAGCTTGCCATTGGCATACCCTTGTACTAACCACCCTGTCCCCGTAGACCGCCGTGACTGCACCCCTACACAAATTCTTGTGAGACAACATCGAATGGGGTGTGATATCTGCGGATGCTTGGAGGCCCGCGGACAATAGACAACGGAGAGAACGCTTCGATCGTAGGTGTGTTCAGCTTTCCTTTTGATTCTGATATTTCACCGACCGTATGGCTTGTCGTTGCAGGGAAGCTGCCCTCAAGCCGCTTGATCAGAGCCAGGGGTCATTCGCATATTTTGCACTTGGCACCAACGTCAAATAAGCTGGCGTTCGTTCTCAAAGTGTCCGCCGGCCATATGTTGCCCAATTCATTGTATGATGGGCCTTCCCACACCCACGTCGTTCACAACCGTGCGTTCATTCCACCCTCGGCGGTGCAACGCCTGGGACCATTTCTGGCTGCTCGCCCTTGTTGCGACGCCTCCGCCAACTCCGCCTGTTCCTGGGATACCAATGATCGCCCGTCGAGGAACAACAGTACGCCCAGCGATGCCCATGCCCTCTGACCACCCATGTCATGGCACACACATGTAGAGACACAATGACCACCATTTCAATCCTGTGAGGGCAGAGGTAGCCAAACGCGGTATGACCTTGTGCAACTAGGTTGCCCGGGAGTGATCCTAATACAACGGTGAGTACCCCTCACGAATGCATCAGGGCCTTGTAGAACTCCGTGTTGTTCTATCTAATTAACGACGGCAGGACCGCTCAAGCAGGCACGTCCGCGGGCTTCAAATCGACGTCACGGTGAGGATTTGCCATACCGCCTATAATGAATTTCGCTCCCTCAGGTACCGCATGTCTCCGGTTCCGGAGCCCCATCCGTTCTGCACAGTCACCGTGTGAGTGATCAAAATTTTGTTCCGCGGCATCCATTTAGATATCTAAACATACCACCAACAACACAAACAGGATTACCTGCACTGCATATACATTATGCCGACCTTGAGCCGTTGCGCCGCCGCCTCTACGCCACTAAGTACTTTTGTCTGGCGAACAAACGCAAACTCTTTTTCCGCCAGCGCGGCGGCCTCCACAATGCTGGATTACTACTTCCATTTAACCGGATGCTGCAAGCGTTGACATGCCGCCGGCATAACGTATACTTATCATCTATGATCAGCACTGTCTGGCGACACCCTCTATGGGCCGTCACATATGATTATGCCGCCGGACATCGTGGACTGCGCACCGCGTAGTATCGCTACCATTGCCGAGACGTATTGCTAACAGACAGAAATGACCTCGGGCCTCGGCGCATGGCAGAGGACTTCGCGGAAGCTGCCATCACACGAGTGGGATGATATCGCTCAGGTCCAGGAGCGAGGATAATCAGGCAATTGTATGCTCTATTTGGGCGTGGTTGTTTGCCCGGGCCGGTGCATGAAAGCCGCTGAAAAGACGCGGGGAATGGGCAGGTACCGAGGACAGCGCTGCTCACGACGGATGCAGTGTACGACGGAGAAGTGTGTTCTATGGACCAGGTACGACTCGGTAGAAGGCGGCCTTTCCAGGGACGAGGGCAGGAGGAAGATAGAGGTGGAATTGGCTGTGGCCATATGCGACACAAGGCGATTGCCGTTTTAGGCAGGCGAGGTGAATGATGTCCCACGTGCGGATCTTGGACTGGAATATGGATCTGGAGAGGAGGTTCTGAGGACAGCGGCTGGACGGCGAGCATTGTTCTCGATAGAGTGAACATGCCGCGCAGATGCACGGAATGGCAACAATCACACACTCCCTGTTCCTTACCACCTTCTCCCCTCTCTCTCAGTCTTTTCCAGGCCGTCCTCGCTGTCGCAGGCCCGTCAGCATCCATATAAACCCCCAGCTAGGCCCTGTCGGCCTCAGGCAGCTGCTCCTCGACCTGCACACTCTGGGCTCTACCGACCTCCTAATTTCCTCCAGGAATCACATAGAGCAACATGGTCGGCATTCACTCCCTCGTCTTCTCGCTGCTATTTGTCTCCTGGGCCGCCGCGTTTCCGCTGCATCATGACGTACATTTTCCGCCGTACGAGTGGAAGACCGAGCTCTGCAAGCTGTCTCCGAGGATAGCGATCGCTCTCTGTCCCCGCCAGAGCACCTCGGGCACGACTACTGTGGACACGCCATTTGGCACCGCGCGCGGCACGTCCGACGACGCCGGTGCGACGCGCTTCGCCGTCAAATACGCGTCTGCCTCGCGCTGGCGTCAAGCTGTCACAGCCGCCACTTGGGAGCTCCCGTGAGTAGCATTGCATCCGTTTCTAACACGTACATCTCTACTCACGTCTTCTGTGACGCAGAAACGGCTCTTCGGATATCACGGAGCTTCCAGCACCATGTGTGCAGCTTGATGCAGACGGGAAAAGGATCGGCTCGGAAGACTGCTTGTCTATGATCCTCTACGTGCCTTCTTCGGTCACGAAGGGCAGCGACGCGCCGACGTTCATGTGGTATGTTACATGTCTTGACACTTGACACTGACGTCCTCTGACGCCTCGATAGGATTCACGGCGGTTCGTTCAAGGAGGGTTCCGCCACGGGGCCTGGTCTGGACGGTTCGAAACTTGCCGCTGCGACCAACTCTATTGTCGCGGTTATCCAGTATCGTCTTGGTGCAGTAAGTCTCCTCGAATTCACGTCGTGTGACTATGTTCATATAATTGTTGTAGTTTGGGTTCTTGTCTCCGAATGGCGACCACAACCTCGCTGTACGGGACGTCATGGCTGCTCTGGGCTTCCTCAGGTCCGTTGTCCCGAGCTTCGGAGGCTCGTTGTCCAAAATCACCATCGCCGGACAGAGCGCGGGTGCGAACATGGTTCGAGCGCTCCTCGCAGCTCCCACAGCCTCCCCACTCTTCCAATCGGCCATCCTGCACTCCGACCCCATGGTAACTATCGTCGCGCTCTATTCCTCCACCATATATTCTGACAGTATCATAGGACTTTGGTTTCCTGTCCACAGACGTCCACCAGGAAGTTCTCAGCGCATTCACCCAGAACATCAACTGCAGCATTTCCGACACGACTTGTCTCAACGCCCTGTCTCTCGATGATATCATGTCCGCTCAAGACAACGTGCTGGACATGGCTGCCAACAACGAGTTGGACCCCGCTGCGGGTGCTTCCGAGCCCATCCGGCCCGTCCGCGACGGCCAGCTCATCACGAATCCGCTCGACCTCACCGCGGATTTCCCCCAGCAGTCCAAGCCCATCATCCTCTCGAATGTCCGTAACGAGGCTGGCCCGACCATCTACGGCGGCTTCCCCACGCCTGTTGACAAGTCTCTCTACGAGGGCCTTGTGCAGTTCACCTTTGGCAACCCTCGCACGACGCGCATCCTCCAGACTGCTCTGTATGCCGTTTCGCCGCCGGTTAACGGCGTGGAGCCCGACCAGCGGCCCCAGCTCGAGGAGCTCGGTACGGACCAGATCTGGCGCTGCGCGACCTGGACGTTCGCGCGTAATTGGGTCGGGAGCGGCGGCAAGGCGTACGTTGGGGAGTACCAGGTTGGTGCCACGTACCCCGGCAACGATGAGGTTCCGTTCTGCACTCAATCCGGCTCCGTCTGCCACCAGGATGACATTGAAATCATCGTGAGTACGGGCCCACACCTGCTAACAATACGAGTAATGCTGACCTTCTCGCAGTTCGGCACCGTGCAGAATCCTACTTCCGCGCAAGCCGCGCTGACCAAGGAGATGCAGGCGCGCTACAACAACTTCCTGCGCACCGGCAACCCTAATGCTGACGGCTTCGCCAACTGGGACGTCTCTGGTACGGAAGACACAAATGCGATCAATCTTGGGGCGCCCGGTTTGGCAACCGTCGGTGCCTGCAACACTAGCTACTGGGGAGACTTCGTACAGTACGATTACCAGGTCCACAACCTCTGAGAACGCCCTACCCCTCTCGCCCCTACACGCTGCGACAACTGGCCGCATGTTATGACCACGACTCCTGATGCTCCCGCGCTCACGGTTGGTTCCGACTTCTACACCCCTAACTCACGCAAAACCTACATTGGAATGCCCTTTCTGGTCTCTGGTTTCGGGCTTTACGACCTTGTTTTCATGCGACGACGGTTGCGCGCATCCCCTCCTACATTCTACAACGCACTCTAATTCTGACCTTTTCGCGCCTCTCCCCCCTAATATGTACCCTCCCCTCGGGGTCTCGTTACTACCCTTCTTCGGCCATAGAGGAACTTTGCCCGGTTTTGCCGCATGTGGGTTCTGGTCACTTTGGACTCTGGATTTGTGATTGTGGCTGCCTGTGACTGTGACTTCTGACCCCCACCACTGTATCCATACAGAATTCTCGTGCGTGTTGTATGTTGTAACACATACACACGCCTGACGACTTGTAGCATCAGACCACGTTTCTGTATCTCCTTTTGCGGGATCATATGTAGCCCTGCGAATATACGCCCGTGTTGTTGTGTTGTTCTATGTCCTTGTCGCATGCCTGTCTTGTTCCCCGAACCTGGTGCATAAGCACTGCCATTGAGAGTGTACCTGGATATGCGAGCCCTCGTGTTCCGTCGGCGTCATCTCCATTGAGGAAGTGTAGGAACAATGCAGGATGTGCTCCGAGAACAAGAAGGCGTGAATCGCGACCGGCCAACAGGCAGTATACTTTTGCTCCCTCGTTGTATTTTCCCCGCAGTGTGCAGAAGGGCGTACATCACTATCGCACTGAAGACACGCTCCGGGAATCAATCCATTCAGTGCGTTTCGCTTTCGTGGACACACACCACCATCCAGGAATAGATGTGCTAAGATACAATATGTGAGCCATGAGAGGCATGTCAGGATACATGGCTCCACACACGACCATCCGTGTCAAAGCTTCGCTGACTTTGCATTTGCAAAGACATGCTCTTCGATCTCTGTAAAAATGTCGAAGTTGCGCTCCAACACAATTTCGTTCGCAGCCTGTTGTCACGCGTGTCAGTATTACTAGGACAAAACACCGTGCCGAGTCTATAGCAAAGAGCACGTACCCCTCCTTGTCCAAACTTGAGTCGGCATCGGTGACGGCGCCCCGGGGACCCGCCATGCGTCTCATCTCCTTCGTACGCCAGCACCCGAAATCCGTCCTTCTCCGCCTCTGCGTCCCGCGTCGGACGGGGGTTGATGACCATGCGGCCAAACACTCCCTTCGACAACGTACGCACGCGCTCCCGCTGCTCCGGGGTATTACGCGCCCCGATGAGCACGTCGGCGAGCGTCTTGAGCAGGTAGTACTGAGGGGGGAACAGCGAGATCTGTTGCGCGTGGAACTCGTCGAGCGCGCGGCCCGGGTGAACGAAGCGCGCGGCGATGACCTCTTGGCCGCCGTCGGGCGTGGGCAGCCGTTCTTGCTTGTCTCCGGAGGAGAACCCGCCGGCGGGGCGGGTCTCGTCGAGGAAGGTGACGTAGAACTGGGTGTGGAATCGTCTGCAGATCGACAGTGAGAAAAGTGCGGTGTCAGTAACGAGTAAGATCCATGCCCATGTGCAGGGCGAGAGAGACGTAAAGGCCCCGCCGCCCTCCGTTGTTGTATCTTTCAGTTACCTGTACCCATGGGGACATTGTACTCCAAAGAAAGAATGGAAAGACGTACTTGGGTATCGCGGGCGGGGTGATCCACTGTGTGAAGGGCAAGAGTGCCTCGAGGTTGGGCTTGAGCCCGTGTTGGGACAGAAAGTCCCGGAAGAGGCGTTTCTGGGCATGAATATCTTCACGAGCTGCATCAAGCTCTGCGTCGCTAGGCAACCCCGCTGATGTAGGGTGCACCAAGAGCAGTCCGGATTCCTCGAAGAGCTCACGAACTGCGGTGAAGAGGAGACCACGGTCATTGTCCTGTCTCTTGTCGTAGTTCCCTCCTGGGAATACCTGACAAAGTGTCATTCCAACACTGTTGTATTCGTGCAACAAACGACAGACTTACATGCGCGTTGGCAAAGGATGTCGACTTTGGGTTCCGGTGGACGAGCAGGATCTCGTTCCGAGCGTTGACGACAACGACGGTGGCAGACGGTCTTGGAACCGCCGGCTGGGCGCGTTGGCGCTGCTTTGGCCCGCCCCCGTTCGCGTCCGACGAGGATGACATCGCGCGAGTTGACTGCAAGTGTGCGCGAGGAAGATGTCTTACGGATAGTGGAACGGTGCAGCGTATTCGTACCGGGCTCCGGTCGCGCGAGAGCCGGAGGAGAGGGGTCATGGTGGCTGAGAACAGACCAATGCTGTGCCTTACCCCGCACTGGTATTAATAATCATACTTACATGGACCTCCCCACTCCCCACGAACATCATGATGGACGACATCACCGCGCACGCGCTATCTCAAATTTCAATGACCAACGCAGGCTAATGGGCTTCCAAGGTACCTGGATCGCGACAATTGTACATGTATGCAATACGATTCCATGACGGATAGTCTCTACAACGAGTTTCCCAACCCCAGTAACGAAACATTCCACGCTCGTTATGATGGTGGTAGTGTCCTCAGGAGATCTTTCCATGCCTTCAAAATACGTCAAATACCATAACTCGTGAACAAAGAACATGGGATAGCCCACCGAATGATTCGCCTCGCGGAGGTCTTGGTGAGTATCAGCGATATGTATCAGATACCGGGCGATCTTCTTCAGTTCCTGGTCTTCTTGTGCGGCTTGAGTGTGTGCATGCTTGTATGCCGAGATCTTTAAGCCATTCCTAGGGTTCAGTGCGAAATTTCTACCCTGCAGGTGACATCGTCATGAGCGAACTGGTGAGATGATTGTCACTGTTCACATTTGATCCGTACCAGGTCATCCACATGTATAGTATTCTTTGCTGAACTGTATGCCAACATGATTCGTCGGTATGAAGATGAAAATGATCAACGAGTCCTGCACTCACTATTGTGGGAAATGGTTCCAGATGATCTGCAGAGCCTTGACCGAATGCTTATACGGTTTCCCATCCTTATGAGTGAATACGGTGAACATGCACGTCTTGTCCAGCACTGCTCGGCTTCGGTCATCAGCAACGGTATGCTCTCTGAGGTAGCGGATAGTACGCACCAAATGCTATCTGCAAGCACCTCATCAGCCTACGTTTTCCACAAGGCTACAGAAGACTCACCCTGTAGTTTCGCACACCACCAAGCATGCCAAGTTCAACGAGCTTGGTCTCGAGCCAGACCCAACTGGTTTGTGACCTGAAACGACGCGCATATGTCAGCGAGAGAGAGGGCGCGGATGGCTGAGCCCAAACTACCAGATGCAAATGTCGTAATGGGGGTATACAGCCTCCAGGAACTCGTGTAGCCCGGGCCTCGCACATTCCTGCGGTGGCAGAGCGCCAGATGTAAGAGGTTTCGTATCCAAGATCGCTGCGCGCATCTTGAGCCATCAATTTACACCGTCCGCAAGGCAGCCCGGACTCACTGTAGTCTATGTCAAGCACAAGTAGTCGCTTTCCTTCTCGAAGGGGATTGATGAGGTTGACCGTCAGTTTCTTCGTATGTTCTTGCACTTTGCGACGATTCCTCTTGTCGTTCATGTACTGTTGCGCGGCTGCAGGGTTCGCACTGAAGTCCACGTCGAGATCATTGACGACATCGGGGAGGAACTCCAGCTCTGCAACTGAGTGTGAGAGTAACCATAAGACGGCACGTGAGAGTGTGCTATACCGTTGGGATCTTTGATTTCGTGGCCCTGAGGGGTCCCGATCAGCGTGAACTTCTTGCCCGTGACCAGTTTCATGTCTCCGCTAACGACAGGTATCGTGAGTCCACAGGACTATGGGACACTCGTCTCGATGCGTACATTCGTTTGTCATCTGAAGGCAGTTTGCCTTTCACAAGCCCGATGATCTTTTGCCGTTCAGGTGGCACGTCCGTCAAGCTCATGAGCGCGACCTTCAAGTCAAAAACCCTAAACAGCAAGGTCATCCAATGTAAGCCATCTATCACGTGGAACTATACCTATCAGATTCAGCGATGTCTAGAGCGAATGGATTGCCATTCCATGTAAATTGTAGGTGGATCCATCGCTCTTCCGGTGCAGGGGCCGGCGTAGGGTCGACCTAGGGAAAAGAAGTCAGTAGAGGTACTGGTTTTGTAATGGTAAGAATCCACTTGGGCAGTCACAGTCGTCAAAGCGGCGACAGCTTCAGGCTCTACTTGCTCTACTTGAGAGGCACCGTCACCCTGGTTACTCATGTCGAAGAAGAATCCGTAGTATGACGGCGCGATCGTACTACGTATTGTGGTATGAAAGGATACTCTAAGCTGACCAAGAAGACGGGCGGGAGGAGATGGAAGCAGGTGAGACTAGAGTTCAAACGGCTTGCGTATGGTTATCGTTCGAAAGTGGCTGCGGCGTAGTGGTTGTGCTCAAACACTCTGAGTCGCAAGTTCATGTGGCGGCTGGCCGATCGCGGTAGATCTGAGATCTGAAGAAGCGCTCAACATACCAATGTCAGTAACTATAGTAGTCATCTCTCAATCTGACTAATTCGTTCCGAAGGGATATACACGGGAATCCCCATTGTGAGCATACTATACAACATTGCTGCCAACGACACTGATACTAATAGAGTACATTCGGCCTGCAGTTACATTTCCTCAAGTCTCTAGGTTTGCAACAGTGTCCGCAACCAAATTCAACGCGTATAGTGTTGACGGAGCTAGGGACATCGAGGTTAGGCATCAATGTACAGTCGAAGTCAGTTGTACGCACTGGAGGGCTGTGCACGAGACAATTTTGCGGATTGCTTGGAGGGTGTGAGGATGTGGCTGGTCTCGTTGAAGTTCCACCCGGCCTGTACAGCGACTAAGCATGACATCGTCAATAAGCAGTCCGAGCAGCTCAGACACAGGCGAGAGCTGTACCATTGACAACCTGCTCAGCGGCGAGACCCAGGTACACCTGAGCAAGTGGCAGTGGAATGGATGTATATGCCCGACTGAGCAAGTTGAACGTCTTCTTGCTGAACGCCTCTGATAGAGTCGTCAGGTCCCGCTCACACAGTATGAACTATAGAGAACGCACCAACGAAAGCCGTGACCAGGCCGGCAAGCAATTGTCCGAATATTTCGTTGGGGAAATTGGGCTCGGAGACGAATTGGCGTAGTCGTTCCGCCCGATTGTAGACGTCAGCATATTTCCTCTCAGATACTGACGCCAGGAGGTTGAAGAGACCTTGAGTCAGAGCAATCGAGGCGAGGTTATCTGGCAGTCTTGTCAAGACGTGCCGTGCAGGAGGTCTGGAAACCAATTAACTCAGCAGCCACATCGGATTCAGATGTGAAGTAGCGTACATCTCATCCTCGATCAGATAGGCAAGTACGAGAGGAGCAACAATGAGCAATCGAGTAGAATCTTTGTCATGGTCAGCCTGACCGAAGAGGTGGTGAGGATGCTGCTAACACTTATGCAGAGAGTAGGTGCATACCGACAGATCTGCTTGTTCCAAAACCTGTATCAGATCCCTCACACGTCCCGATCGCGCTAGGTCCACGATGCTCGGAAATAGGAGCTCATAGGAGGTCTTCTGAGCCGTCTGGCTGGCAACTGCTGGCTGAGCTTGTTCAGGTACAGGCGCGGCTGGGGTGGGGGCTTCAGCTGGCTCGGTGGCGAGTGCTGCTTGCGGTGGTGGGGCCGTCGTGCGTGCTGCATCCTGAATCTCAGTAGCACTTGAAGGTGGCGGAGTGGGTGGTCCAGTCATCGCTACGTGTCTCAATGGCGAGTAGATTGGATGTTTGGGTACGGCCAAGGACGAGAGAAGGATGGCGTACCCTGATCTCAGGTGCACGTGCCGCACGCGATAATGGGCGCCTGTGTCCCGGAGATCATAGTCGGGTGGGCGGCGGCGGTGAGGCTGTCCGAGACACAACCTTTTCTCTCTCCTCCACGTAGGCCCTCTTGTGCACGTATACACGACAGCCATGGATGAATTCAAGGAAGAAGAGATAGAGAGTATTCTTTACATTGGCCGCGAGGTCTCAGGTTAGCCAGCCGCCTTCCAGCTGCGATCGGGCTCATCACGCGGGGGTAGTGTACAAGATTCCACCTCTGAAGGCGAACGAGGGACACCGTGCCCAGGAATGGGGTGATCTTGCGAACCCCTTGTGGAAAGGACGCATTCGCATTGTTGAGCGATCGTCCGGAGTCGCGTTGCAGTTTGAGGATGCAACGACTGGTGCGTTTCCCTAACTTTTTGAATGAGGTAATAGTCAAACTGAAACTTTGTCTCCTTCAGGCGAGCGTATGTCCTCCCGTCCTGTACGTTGGATGCTTCCTGCCCATACTGATCGTCTCAGTCTTCGCCAAGGCCGACTATGACCCAGGGAAACCTTGCGTGGAAGCCGTGCTAGACTCCTCTCGGTACTTTGTCATTCGCGTCGAAGACAACGGCCGAAGAGCGTACATTGGCATGGGCTTTCTGGAGCGCACAGACAGCTTTGACTTCAGTATGTATTTTCCGGGGACTCGAGTGACCTCGTGTAGCTGATGCTATGCCTCTCAGACGTTGCGCTGCAAGACTATACCAAGTGAGTTGCCTGGCAGCGCAATGCTGAAACATAGGGTGCTCATCAGATACTCGCAGACGATGGCGCACGTTGAAGAATCCGTCGGAGAACAAGGCCGACGAACCTTCACCACACTTACCTGCTGGACCAAAGAAGGACTACACCCTAAAGGAAGGACAAACCTTCAGCATCTCCATACCTGGGAAGTCCAAGGCCTCGCAGACTACAAGTGCTGGCGTAGATCTATTTGGTGGCAGCTCTGGTGGTGCAGGATCGTCGTCAAGTGGTGGTGGCATCCCGGCACTCCTTCCTCCGCCTCCGAGTGCGCCCAGGAGACGATAGAAGCAGTTTTCCGATGTCTCTTCTTCCTCCACTATTGTACTATTGTGAGTTGCCCCAGTTCCTTGACTAGTCCCGCGATGTTCCTCAGATTGGGAGAAGAATTTCGACCATGACGCGGCATGTTTCCAATGCTGAACCAGGAGGGTGCATGCAATACGGTGCGCACTCGCAAACCCCACCTCGTCAGCTACGACGCCGAAAGAATGTCGTGGAGTCAGGTGTGAACAAGTCGTATAACGTAGTCACTCCCGAAGGGGCATCACCGGGACTGGACTGTGCAGTGTTCACCTCTCGCACTAGACCCGTCGTTCAAGGTTGAGCACGTTTGTGTCGTCTCTCAACAACCGTTTTAGACCATGCCACTATAACCGCGGGCTCGTGATACCGAGAAACGTATTGCGCGCATGGGGTGTGCCTATGCTAAGGAACATTCACCATGTCCGGCTCTGCGTCCGTCGAACTGCCCATATTTGGGTGGTCACGGATGGATGATCTTGAGGAGGGTGATCTCTCTTACGTCGGATTTTGTTAATTATACCGAAGCTTCTTTGATGAAGTCGTGACATTCCAAGATCACAAGGCTCTCATGCACAAGACCGCCGTTGGCCCTTCTCTCGTACTCTTGCGCGCATCTACCCGGATCTCTAGCTTTCAGCTCATTGTTCCCAGACGTAGGACCTATCAGGCAGCGCGCCCACGCGGAAGTAGTGCTGAATGACATGTGTACGTAGTGGCGATGGTGCGCCCTGCTGGCGGTAGGTATTTATGGCAAAGTACCTTGAGACTCTCCGACCAGTGCCAAGTGTGAGGTACGAGCATGCGACGCCGCAAAGCTCGCGAGCTCCTTCCGATCCAAATGACCCCTTAAGCTGTGTCAGGCTGCTGGCACATACGCCATTCGTGTTCACTATAGCTACCTTGGTATGATCCTTGACCCGCGTCCGAGTTCCCCAGGTCGACGGAAAAATGTAACCTAACGTCGTCGCGGCTAGCCCGAACTTGTACCGACACCGAGACGGCGAAGCAGCTGGATGCGCAGGCTTCCGCCGTCGCGTGTTGTCGCCAGCGATGGCTGCTGGTCGGCTGAATTCACAGTCCCATGACCCGTAACCGACCATGTCCGCCTCAACAACTGACCTCTCCCGACGTCTTTCCGCATCGTCCGCTCGGGTGTTCGCCGGACATTCTAGCTGCTTGTCAGTGATGCGGCTGCCAGCGAGAGAATCTTGCGCTCCATCTATATAACGACCCCTGCCAGAAACCGGAGTCTTCAGGATCTCAGACCCTCTCAACCCTCCGGTACAGCAAAATGTCCAAATTCGCGACCCTCTGCGCTCTCCTCGCCATCGTTCCCTCCCTGGCAGTTGCCCAGGCCCCCGTCTGGGGACAGTGTGGTGGTGTCGGCTGGAGTGAGTACAAAACACAACCAACAATGCGCCACATGGACTGATCAGAAACCTTCAGGTGGCGCCACGACCTGCGCGTCTGGATCTGTCTGCACGGCTCAGAATGACTACTATTCGCAGTGCATGTACGTGCCATCTGCAGCAAGTCGGCACGAAAACATTACTCATGAGTTTTATTTCATAGCCCCGGCGCGAGCGCACCTGGCACGACAGCCCCACCGACGACTACTGCTCCCGTCACTACTGCTCCGCCGTCAACGACCACCTCCGGCACTACTCCCCCAGCCGCACCTGCTGCTGGCAACCCCTTCGAAGGCTACGAGGTGAGAGCGATCTCATTGTTTAGAGACACCACTAATTGTCTCCCTCACGTAGATCTATCTCAGCCCCTACTACGCTGACGAGATCAGCGCTGCTGCTGCCGCTATCACCGACCCGACCTTGAAGTCCAAGGCCGCGAGCATCGCCAAGATCCCGACGTTCACCTGGCTCGACGTTGTCGCCAAGGTCCCCGACCTCGGCACCACCCTCGCGGACGCGTCTTCGATCCAAAAGAGCACCGGCAAGAAGCAGCTCGTCCAGATCGTCGTCTACGACCTGCCCGACCGCGACTGCGCTGCCAAGGCGTCCAACGGCGAGTTCAGCATCGCAGACGGCGGCGCGGCAAAGTACAAGGACTACATCGACCAGATCGTCGCCCAGATCAAGCAGTTCCCCGACGTCCGTGTCGTGGCCGTCATCGAGCCCGACTCGATCGCCAACTTGGTCACCAACTTGAACGTCCAGAAGTGCGCGAACGCACAGACCGTGTACAAGGACTCCGTCACCTACGCGCTGCAGCAGCTCTCCTCCGTCGGTGTCTTCCAGTACCTCGATGCTGGCCACGCTGGCTGGCTGGGCTGGCCCGCCAACATCCAACCCGCGGCCACCCTCTTTGCCAGTCTCTTCAAGGCTGCTGGCAGCCCTTCCTTCGTCCGCGGTCTTGCTACCAGTAAGTCAGCTCCATGAGATGGAATGAAGTAGAACGTACTCTGACTTACTTGTGCTCTCACTCGCAGACGTTGCGAACTACAATGCTCTCCGCGCTGCTTCCCCCGACCCGATCACGCAGAGCAACCCCAACTACGACGAGCAGCACTACATCGATGTGAGTATCACCTCCCCCATACCTCTCCATGCTTACGCCTCTGTGTGCTTCACACAGGCCTTCGGCCCGATGCTCAAGAGCGCAGGCTTCCCCGCCCAGTTCATCGTCGACCAGGGCCGCTCCGGTCAGCAAAACCTCCGCCAGCAGTGGGGTGACTGGTGCAACATCAAGGGCGCCGGCTTCGGTACCCGGCCGACGACGGACACCGGCTCCTCGCTCGTCGACGCCATCGTCTGGGTCAAGCCCGGAGGCGAGTCAGACGGCACTTCGAACAGCTCCTCGCCGCGCTTCGACAGCACATGCTCGCTCTCCGACGCGCACCAGCCCGCGCCCGAGGCCGGCACATGGTTCCAGGCGTACTTCGAGACCCTCGTCTCGCAGGCGAGCCCTCCGCTGTAAACCGCCCGTCAGTGTATCGATGGCAGCATGTTGTATCTATGTACTGTACACATTTGTCCCGCAAAATACAGGGTCTCTCCTCCTCCTCACACTGCTTCGGCGTGCTATCATCGTCCGCTAGGTTGACTTCGACAAGGCTGCGTATGATGAGTTTCCGGGTCCGGATCGACTCAGACGCGATGACTCTCTGGCGACGTGCGATCTCACGAGACATTTCCCGTGTGCACACGGGACGCCAGCTCCTGGAATACTGGCCAACAATCTCGGGTGGATGATGCACAGGCATGAGACTTTCTCAGGCGAGGACAATGGGCACATACGGAACTTGTACATCCAGAACACCTCGGCGGTGCGAAACTGCGGAGACAAACATGACCGCCGGAGCGACCGGTCACAATGCACATTACGAGTACTGGATTTCGCAGCAGGTGCATATAATACACGGAGTTTCGTCCAGACGACCATACAATACGTAGTAACTGTGAATAACTAAGACAGTCCACCTCATACCTCATTATACGGCAACTACGAGGCTGCGCGAACAACTTTCGCGAGCGGAACACAGATATACATGCATCAACCCACGACAAACGGCATAGGAAGCCCGAAGAGCGTGGAGGCTCAGCACTCGACCCAACAACTAGCATCGACTACGGCCGTCAAGTCAACGGGTTACGGAATGCTCAAGATCTCTTGTCAAGAAACAGAATGCTTAGTGTTGCGACCAGTCGATGGCGTTAATATCGATACCCTCCTGGACCATCTCCCACAGTGGGCTAGGGAAAAAAAGGTGTCGTCAGTATACGAGCGTCAAACGTAAGTGGGGATAGAGCGCGCCAAGCTCACCTCATGTCGCGCAGCCTCTGCACGACTGCAACAATCTTTTCAACCACATAGTCGACTTCGGCTTCGGTGGTAAAGCGGCCGATACCAAACCGCAGCGATGAGTGCGCCATGTCCTCCGCCGCACCGAGGGCACGCAGGACATATGAGGGTTCGAGCGATGCGGATGTGCATGCGCTACCAGAGGAGAGCGCAACATCCTAAAAGGTGGTCAGCTCCCTCCAACTTAACATCATCAACGTAACATACCTTCAGCGCCATCAGCAAACTCTCACCCTCCACATATGCAAAGCTCAGGTTGACGCAACCGGGGTAACCGCTGGGGTCGCCGTTCCGAATGACATGCTCGACGCGCGAGTTGATTCCGTTGATGAGTCGGTCGGAGAGGGCCTTCACCCGCATGCGGTCCCTCTGACAAATGATCGTCAGCAAATCATGTTCCACGTACTCGGAGAGCTGCACTGCTCAGTACCCCTGCACGCAGGGTCATCGCAGAGCTGGTAGTCGGCCGAAACTGCTATGCAGATGGCGCACCACAATGCTCCCAACAAAATGATATGAAGGGTGCGTGACAAGTATCATCAAAGCAACCCAGACTGAATCTCCACTCACCGCCATCTCCAGCTTCGCAATCCTCGCAGCCTCGCCTAATCCAACGGCCAATGCAGTCGCCAGTGTGCCGCTCCGCAACCCACGCTCCTGTCCACCGCCGCTCAAGATGGGCTCCAAGCGGACACGGGGTCTTCGGCGAACATACGCCGCACCGACACCCTTGGGTCCGTAGAGCTTGTGTCCCGAAATACTCAACAAGTCAGCGTTATACTCGTTTACATCCACTGGGATCTTGCCAACAGCCTGTGCTGCATCGGTGTGGAGGTAAATGCCCCGATGCTTCCGTACGATCTCGCCAATCTCTTTCATGGGTTGGATGACACCAGTCTCGTTATTGACAGTCATGATCGAAACCAGCGAAGTATCGGGGCGAATGGCGGCTTCAAGATCCTCGAGCTTGATGATGCCGTTCTTTTGAACGGGAAGGTAGGTGACATCAAAACCCTCCTCTTGAAGTTTGCGGCAAGAGTCAAGAACACACTTATGCTCCTGAGAAAAATGTGAGCCACCGTTCGCGCACTAAGTCCCACTAACATACTGTCTGAGTGGTGATGACGTGCTTTTTCCTGTCCTTATGAAAGCGGGCGACACCCTTGATGGCCATGTTGTTTGTTTCGGTCGCACCAGAGGTGAATACGATGTCCTTGGGCTCAGCCCCGATGAGATCCGCAACGTGCTATGCCAAAGTGTGAGTGGCAATGGGAATAACTGAATTTCTTCAACACGCACCTTGCGAGCATCTTCAATAGCTTTTTCAGCTTCCCAGCCATATGCGTGAGTCCGACTGTGCGGGTTGCCGTACTGGTCGGTGAGATACGGGAGCATAGCATCCAAGACGCGAGGGTCTACGGGCGTAGTTGCCTTGCACAACACATCAGAGTCTCGTGCGAAGTAACACTCATAGTGAATGGACTGACCTGCATGTCAAGGTAAATCGGCCTAGCTTTCTCAGAAAGACCACCCTCACGCCGCGCCTCAAGCTTGAAACCGAACATATCTACATAGGCGGGTCAATCTCGCTGTACGCTGACGATTGCGGAGGACTCACCGACACGAGGGGAGAATGTGGTGTCCTCTTGGTAGGACGAGGGGACGTCGACTACGCTGGCTCGGTCAGCACCCGAGGGCTGAACGAACGTCCTGCGCACATCCTTTGTTGGTGCACGGGAGACGGGGGAGCGGATGGCTGAGCGACAGAGGGCCTTGCCGGACTTTGTCGAGACCCGGGAGAACATGGTGGACGACGAGGAAGAGGCGATTTATCTGATAACTCTTATGAGTGCCTGTCCTAGCCTCAAGCTAAGCTTTCACCTGTAGTCAGCTCGTCACGAGCTATGAGGAATGCCTCCGGCACCCCGGCCGTCTCCGGGCCAATCACGGTCCGACCCACCAAGCACCGCCAGACGCGCGAGCTGGATGCAGCTTTTCCCTTTCCCGACTAACAAGGCTCTCCCGCGCACGGACCACAAACGGACGCCAGCGTTGTCTTTCGTCTCCCAGGCTCCCCATCCTGCACTTCCATCTCTCCTCACATCCACCATGGCCCGTCGTCTCTACCTTGGCAGTACGCACCATTCTCCTCCTCGTTATCTTTTTCACCGCTCATCGTTTGCTCCCTTGCCTAGAACTTCCCCCAGATGCTCGTGCCGACGACGTATCAAAATTTTTCGACGGCCATGGTCGCATCGTTGACTGCCGTGTCATGACCGGTTGGTCTGTCTGCACCTCAGATCTCGAATACTCCTCACTTTCGTGTCATCAGGCTTTGGATTCGTCGAATTCGAGAGCTCCCGCGATGCTGAAGACGCTCTCCACCACTTCAATGGCAAGAGCTTCATGGGCGCCAAGTACGCCGCAGTCTTAGGTCATCCCCTGGGACACTCGCTGATCGTGTCTTCAGCATTGTCGTCGAATTCGCCAAGGAAACTCGCCCCCGCCGTGACCCTTACGACAGCGAGCGTGCCTCTCGTGCCCGGCGTCCGCCCGGCTTTCGTCTAGTCGTCTCTGGTATCTCACGTGACACTAGCTGGCAGGTGTGTACTCTTTTGGCTATCCCTTACATTTTATAGTCCTGGCCTCCCTTCGCTCCGACTTCTCTGGTGGCTACTGCGATTGGCCCTTCTGGATCAGTTCCCTAATGGACACCTTGCAATCAGGATCTAAAGGATTTCGGAAGGGAAGCCGGCAGCGTCTCTTACGCGGACATTGAACGCGATGTACCTGGTGAAGGGTAAGTTTTCCTCGTCCATGGCTATGCAGA
The DNA here is from genome assembly GCA_022606135.1 of Fomes fomentarius. Lineage (NCBI taxonomy): Eukaryota > Fungi > Basidiomycota > Agaricomycetes > Polyporales > Polyporaceae > Fomes > Fomes fomentarius. Next base: position 2,872,493 of record JABYQN010000001.1, read on the forward strand.
ACTATCCTGATTCATCAACAGTATCCTGGAGTACCTTTCGCGTGAGGATGCTGAACGTGCTGTCAAAGAATTGGACGGCCGTGACCTTCGTGGACAACCCGTTCGTGTTGCCATGGACCGCGAAGTAAGTGTCTTGACCTTGTAACATCTCTATCTGACACTGATGTATCCGTCAGCGTGCCGGTGCTGACGACCATCGTCGCGAGCCTCGTCGCGATGATCGCCGCGACGATCGTTACGCCAGGGAAGACCGTCCCCCTCGTGACGATCGCTACCGTGGCGATAGAGATGATCGTGCATATCGCAGGGACCGCTCTAGGTCGCCTCCTCGCCGCACTGAAGTCGATGATCGTCGCCCCAGGTCTCCTCCGCCTCCCAAAAGGGAACATGATGATAGAAGGCCTGCAGGGTACGATGACCGGCGGGGTGGCTATGATGACCGAAGAGGCCCTGACCCTTATTATGACCGTCGTAGGGAAGAAGATAGACGAAGGGACGATCGCCGTCGGGACGAGAGGGACGATCGTTACGATGACAGGCCCTCGAGGCACGCCAACGGGGAAAGCGGATGGGCGCGCTGAGATTTGGCCAATGGTTTCCGGATATCCGTTGCGTTGTGGACCGCGAAAAGGTTTTCCGAAATGGCGTCGTGGACTTGCCTCTTGCGCTTTGCGTCGAATAGGTTTCTGCTGTATGGAAAGGAGTCGTGTATCTCGAGCTCGAAGGATATCCCCCGATCGTGTAATCCTCCCCTTCCATGGCGCATCCTGGCCTTCCTAAGGATTCTAGTCCCCGTCCGCTCGTGCTGGTGGACCTCCCACACATTGGGGTACTGGTTACTCGTTTGGCTTCAAGACCTGCTAGGCCTTCTCAGGGCGTCGCCCAGGGTTGGTGGCCGAACAACGGTGGCAATTGGTTCAGCGAAAATCTCGCTTATCGGGGTTGGCTTGCTTGAGGCGCTCGCGGGGCTGGCCGACTGAAGAACCTTGGGTGTCGGGTTCTGTGGGCGTATGTGGGCGCACCAATTGCTCGTGCGAAAGGTTTGTCTCCGTTCAGGCTTGCACGGACTCGTGGCTCGTCGATGTTTCTCCCAGTCGAGATAACTCCAGCATCCGAGGACTTCGAAAGTTTCAAGGGATACGTCGGACGTGCTATATCAGTACGCAACAGTAGATACTGATACTCCCCGTCCATGTATAAAATCAATCCTTTGTTCCAGACTGGGAATATAGTATTTGCGTTCGTCGTGTGTGCCCACGCGCACGTTGTCGCTGCGGATAGGTCAACCTGAACCTTGAGTTTGAAAGAGTGATGCTGCGATACGCCGACCCTCTGCTACCACCCTAGCGTGCTAATAGCGTAACCGCGAAGCCTCGCTTTCCTACTTATCTCCCCTCCCACAGCATAGTAGATCGTCTGCCTCTCGGGCAATAAACGAGGATACGAAAAATTCAACTGTTCACTAGTACAAGTTGTGTGCCATCGTCTACGCCCCAGTATCCTAGATCTCGCCCAGTATATTCCTCGTCTAACTCGACTAACTGTCCGTTAGGGAGTACTATCCATAGCCTGACATTGTTGTGCTGTGTCTTGGGCACTTTTAGGGACTTGATGAGCTTTAGGCGGAGCGTCCGCACGGTCATCGTTGACAAGACGTGGAGCGTAATCAGGGCATCGCTCTGCCCTAGGTAGCTTTCGAGTTTGTCCGAAGAGAGATTTGTCGGTGGCGTGTGTGCAACGTGGCGGATGTGGATGGCTGCGGGTTTCAGATCCGCGTCGCAGTAGGGGGAGCACATGAGATTAAATTCAATGGAAACAAAGGAAGTCAGTAAACTCGGACACGGTCAGCTTGAACGCAGCCCCGCGGGGGAGGAAACCAGACAACGATCTGACTGGCCAATGCACGTGGGGAAGGGGGGTGTAAGGATGTGAAGGACGGACGCACTAATTAGACGATTGCTGAGCGTGTCCTGGGCCTCTGGCACCGCCTGCGCATCCGTCACGCCGTGTTCTGGTCGGATGCGGTGGTTAAGTTCGGCCGACATGTGCGAAGGCGGCAGTCAACAGTCAAAGTCGAAGTTGCGATTGCGGGTACAACGCCAGCAGGATGGATGTAGCATATGACATACATGGAGACCGAGGGATTGACAACGATCAGTGTTAGTATCATATCGCAATGCGGGAGTTGAGCGGGGTGAGACGCGCACATGTGCGCAAGACCGACGCCCAGAAGGAGAGGGATGGGGGGTAAACAAACGACACGCACTGGAACAAAGGGCATCGAACTGGGGGTGCGCGTCTCGCTTTGCTTCAGGGGACTCAAAGGTCTGCTTGCTGATGTGTGAGAGGTATAGGAGCTCGCTGTCCGTGCGCTCGCGCGCTGAGATCTGTATGGGCCAGGGGCGAGAGGGTTAGATTAGTGCCGTTCAGATGGTCCCTACAGGACTCGGATATCACTCAAAGTGGGGTGCCCGTGCCCGCATGACTCTGCCGTTGCCCCTGACGCCTATCGGGGGGGAGCAATAGTACGAACAAGGGTCGGGGCAACAGCAGGGTCAAGGCGGACTATAGAACATCACCGACGAGGCAATAGTAGCGGGATATCATCAAGGGAGAAGACACGAAGAACGGAGCACGTACCGCAGCGCCATCGAGGGAGGTGAGCGATGGGATCTTTGCGATCGTGAACGCGCGCGCGTAGCTCGCGTGGCGAGGGTCTGCTCCGTGATGTCAGAGGGAGCAGCACCACATCGGGTGCAGTGGGCGCAGAGTTAGAGTTGGCGGTGGCCACGGTCCAGTTTGATTCATTGGTTCAGCGGAGCATAGGGCACGTACACGGAACAATGCGAGGAGCAGGATGGAGCGGCGCACAGGATAGGCAAGGCAAAAGGGAAGGTAAGTCAGCTCCGACTCATCAACGTGCGAATGGTGAGATGACTGTGGATAGTCGGGACGGTAGATGGCAGATGGGGTTTCGGTACTAAGGCTGTTGTAAAAGTAACCCCACGTGGGCGGTGGGGCGCGCAGTGGCGGTACTGGTGAGTATAGGTTGTGGTACGCACCGTCAATGAGCGGGTTGCCAGCAAGTGTGAGGGACTCGAGATCTGGACACCAGCGCTGCAGTATGTCGATGTCGTACCACGTCGATATACGATTAAAGGCGAGCGCGAGATGCTTGAGTTCGCGGAGGGGAGAGACCGGTGTCGTTCCGGCGGATTCGCACGACCCCTCTGTGGGAGGTGGGATTATCTGGGTGACGTGGTTGGAGGTGAGAATCAACCGACTTAACCTACCTGGAAGGTCAGTGGCGGTTTTTGTGGGAGCAAGGACAAGCAAAGGGATACACGTACCCCGATAAATTGCGCATAGCGGAGCTAATGTCAGCAAAGCTGTCTAGCCCGTTTCCATCGAAGTTCACGCTATGTAAAGTTACATTCTTGCGCCAACGACTATCAAGATTGGTCTCTGAGGACAGGACCTGAAGACGATTGTATCCGAGCTCTACGATTCTCAACGCAGGCATATGTGGCAATAATATCTGGAAGGTGTTCCATGTTGTCAATGTCGCGCTTAATTGCAACTCCTCTAGACACAGGAAAGCGGTGGCGTCGAAATGCAGATCTTTTGGAGATCTGAAACGATTCTGACTATAACAAATGCCGCGTCAATATGTGTCCGTAACAGACGGAAGAATGATCACCCACTTGAGACAAAGGCTTTGGAGATTTTGCAATTCAATTGTGATAGCAGCGACTGTGTCCCAACCCGAGATTAGATTCCTCGACAGATCCAGTCCACGGATGCCTGCGGAGCAGATTCAGTTAAGGACCATGGCAATCGGACACACAACGGAGCACGAACTGAGATGCGATCGCTACATTGCCCAGCCAAAAAGCAGTGCACCATAGCAATCGGTGCTATCCCGCCGACCATCACATGTCGCAGTCATTATAGCCACATACTTCAAGGTCACCGACGATGACCGAAGCATAAAGTACATATCCGTGAGGTTACAGGTCAATCGATTGTACCGTGCACTGACGGAACCGAGATACGACGTAATCGCCCGGTACATGGCCCAGGGCAGACATTCTGCGCTAAAGCTGAGCAGGTCTGCACCGTTAAATCAAGGAGACTCTTGACACTTATGACGCGCATTATGTGGCAGTTTCCATCGCGGCTTCCCTGCTACCTCCATGGCGAGATAGCCTGGTCATCGAAAGAGAGAACATCCCAAAGTTCAATCAACGCCGATCGGGATCGATACATTTGCCACGATGTCTCCGCGACAAGTGTACCGATTATATGACCATTTTCCAGCAGGTAGATGGGACTAACGCAGGTGTGACGAAGGGGGTACAATGAAAGTACATCAACAGCCAGTGAAGCAAAGGGTAACCTCACGGTATCATGTATGAGATGCGACAAGTGGGCGTCCGCAGCTGACATACCTGTGCAAGTTCGCCTGATCTGGCCTGGGGGGTCTGCGGTGGAGACAAGTTCATTGTCAAGACTGACTTGGCGCAACCGCTCAAGGCGGGCGAGGTTATTTCTGATCTTGTCGAGGCCAACCACCTCCACTTCTATAGCGCCGTCCGAGGAGCCGAGGACGACCTTCTCGAGCCCAGATCCGTGGGGCAGTTCAATGTATTTGGCAGCGAGAGCGGTGAGAAAGGAAACACCGTAGGATATGGCGGACGAGGGCCGAATGAAAGAGCCGCTGTTCGGGACGCTGTGAGGGCAACGGTAAGGGAACCCCGCGTGTGTTACTCATCGAACGTACGGGTCTCACATGCAAGTGAAGTAACGCTTTCCATCCTTGATACCGTCGTGTTTTCCACGAATTTGGTCGTCCCACTCGACGCCGAGCCAGAGACCGTTTGTTCCGTCGACAGGGCCTACATATCTGACAGTGCCTAAGGAGCCCGAGTGGCTTATGCGAGTACCAGTGCTGGGCATCTCTGCCTGCATTTTCTGTATATGTGTTGGCTGTGATGTCTTACACGACGTCCGAGGTTGCCGAGACGACTCGGATGGGTGGTGGATGAAGACCAGTTCCAACTAGACGCTCGGACCGGGCTGCCGAGTGGAAGAGAGACGCCCAGTGCGGTCACGGTGGACGGAGCGGGCGTCCGTCCAGGTCTTGCGAGTCCGACGTCGAGTACTGCTCTTGCTGCTCCCGGCTTTCGTACAACCGGCCAGATGTACGCCCGCACCGTCTTCCTCAGGAGAATGTCTCGTACACCGAACAGCGCAGCAGCTCTCCGCACTGCAGCAATTGGCCGCCACCTCATGTCCACCTCAGCTTCTCCATCCAAGTCTCGCGTCGATGCACCGGACCAAGCTCCCGTCCTCTTCGAGTCCAACGGCTCCATTAGGACATACATCTTGAACAGGCCCAAAAAGCTCAACGCGCTCAACGAGGAGATGCTGAACATCCTCCGACCGCAGGTGGAGGTGAGCCTTCGCCCGCAACCGCTGGAAGTCTCATGCCGACAGACGTTTGTGTCAGGACTGGGCCCAGGGCAAGCTGGCCAAGGTCATTGTCGGGCGTGGTGTCGGACGTGCGTTTTGCGCAGGTGGCGATGTGGAGAGTAAGTCTGCTTCTATCCACACACATACCGGTCTCTTGAATATGAGCAGGCGTCGTGACTTACGCAAGCGAACCGGAGACCTTGCAACGGGCGATAGATTTCTTCCAGAGAGAGTAAGTCCGCATAGCCGTAACCATCTGGCCTTGACTCATCTGTCCATGTCAGGTTTGAGATGGACTACGTTCTTGCCGCTGTCCCCAAACCCTACATAGCCGTGATGGACGGGATAACTAGTGCGTTCATTCTCACGTTGTCCCGTCCCGATTCTGACTCTGACAACAATTTAGTGGGCGGAGGTGTCGGCCTTTCTGTCAACGCCCAGTTCAGAATCGCGACCGAGAAGACCATGTTCGCAATGCCAGAAACCAAGATTGGCTATATTCCCGACGTCGGAGCGAGCCACTTTCTCTCCCGCGTTGACGGTGAAATAGGTACATACCTCGCCCTGACCGGCGACACAATAACAGGCCGGACTGTCTTGTAACTAGCGCTCTTCTAATGTCCGACGGTCTCGCTTACTCATGTTGCCCCACAGCGAACACGGTTTTGCGACCCACTATGTTCCGTCTAGGCGCATCCCGGCTCTGCTGGAGCGCCTTGCAGCGCTTGAAGAGCCAACATACCAGGCCATTAACGACCTCCTTGAGCAAGAGAGCTCCGAGCGCGACCCGGACGAAGTAGCTAGTCCCTTCGTCGGTGCGAAGCGTGTGGCCCTAGACTCGGCTTTCAGTCACAACACCGTTGAAAAGATCATTGCGGAGCTCACCGAAACATCCAACCATCACGAGGAAGAGGGCGTCCGCCAGTGGGCTGCCGATACTCTGGAAATGCTCCATCTTCGTAGTCCCACGAGCCTGAAGGTTGCTCTAACAGCCATCCGACGCGGGAAGAGTATGTCATTGTTGGACGCGTTGCAGATGGAGATGAATATTGCTACCGCATTCTGCGTAAGTCGTGTGTTCCGTGTCGTCTCGTCACGTTTCACCGCTTGAATGTTCACTCGACTTTGCAGAGCGGTGGCAGCCCCGACTTCAAGACCGGAGTGACGACCCTGCTGACCAACAAAATCAAGGACCGGCCAGAGTGGTCACCGGCACACCTGCAGGACGTCAATGACACAGATATTCTTGAAACGTTCTTCTCCAAGTTCTCGGCGTTGAAAGGGACGGCCCCCTGGCTCTCCCCGCCGTCCTTCCTTCCTTCGGCCTCAGAGATCCCAGACCCCATGCGGTACGCATTACCCACGGAGCGGGAGATCCGTTCGATGGTCGACGGCAGCCATCGAAACAGCGGCGCGACGGAGATTACCCTCGAAGAGCTGCTCACTAATTTCGAGCGCATCCGAGGACAGAAACTGGGCATGCGCGAGAAGATTCTTGAGGTCGTGCAGCGCAAGTGTGTGTCGGAACAGGACAAGCACCTGGAAAAGAAGTGGCTACAGTGGAAACACTAACCTTTCGAGCAGGCTTCCGCCTATCCATCTACCCATCCTCGCCGTGTGTCCCACGTAACCCCCGTCTACTGTACTATCTCTGTCTATTTTTCTCAATGGCATGTGCTCCTCTCTTCGTCGCATCACCGCTCTCGGCTCGCCATGGGATATGTGTATATGGATGCACTTGTATGTATCGTCGACGCTATCATTGGATTCCGATGAATGCTGCGCCCGTAGTCCGCGTGCAACGTAGTGCGCGAGGCATTCGGGCCACATCAAAATTGCGGAAAGCTCCTTGCCAAGTACGCATACCACACAATCTACCCGCAGGCTAGCTGTGCCGCGGTGTACATCTCAATCAATGACTACGAAGCATCTCCGAAGCGTCCAGAAGTGCCTTGGGAGCTTCGAATGCAGAAGGTATTGTATGTGTGTCATGTTGTCAGCGTCCGCACGGTGCCAACGAATCTCCGGCCATTGATCGTTCCGTGGGATGCCTCGAGCACATAGAAGCGCCTCTGCTCGAATATTTGCGTATGACCTAGGGTTGCTGAGCTTTCTTCGTGCACTTTCGGGATGTCGTAAGCGTAACGCAAGAATGACAGCGCGCGCATACCTGAATTGTAATGCTTCCCACCAAGAAGCGCTGTTTCCAGTGTTCTAGGGTACATACCGGGACCATGGGATCACCAGCCGCAGACAAACGTCACAGCGTACCAGATACAGTCGAAGATGCCACAGATCTCTGCTATCCTCCTTCCAGTGGCTAGCGCGTAGCACCAACAAGCCACCCCGCCCACATATCGGAAGGGCGGTATCACCGTACGTGGTCTACGTTGCCCAGTTAGAGTCAGAGATGCGAGCTGTGCCCCGCTGCAAGGCTGGCAGTCCGTGGCCGTCGTCGGCTATACAGGTCACGGACAGGCCATCTGTGGCTAGGCCCAGCCCGCCGTGGTACGATGCGCGCGAGTTAGTACTCCTACATCCGACGCGGCAGGATGCAACGGATCGTGTGGCACCCTGGCAAGAAGTGCGAATTGATTGCGTGTCTCGCGCGCGCTGCCGTAGGGGGACATAACGACATGGCTTAAGAGCCCATTAAGCAGCACCCGCGACCTTTGGCGCGCACTGAAGATCAGGGTAGCAAGCTGCAGAGCAGGGTCCGTGCCGCAGGCTCCCGGTCTCAACTGGTAGTGGATATTTCGATCAGGAGTGAACACCGATTACTGAACCACAAACGCGGGGGACGTGTGCAGCGCTCGACGCACCGCCATGCTAGCGTGCTGATAGGCGTTGAGAGTCTTCATGTGTGCACTCGTCGCTGCTGTGTTTCCGCTCGGTACGCAGCACAGCGTCGTTGTTGACTGCCCGGCCTGCGAAAAGTACGTCACGGAGTACAGCGGACGTTCCCGGCACGGTTGGAGGGAGACGCTCTGTCGGTAACGTGCTCCTGGCCTCACTTGAAGACCGACCACGTCCGTTCGGCTGGTTGGGTATGTCGCTGGATTGACTGTGCGCATTCCCCTGGCGCTCTGTTCTCTGAGACGGGCGGATACTGATGAAGGGTTAGCATACGCCTGTGACGATAACGCGCCACTTCAAAAAGGGAGATCTGATCGCAAGAGTCACAGTCTGCTACCGCCAACAGAATGATACGGACCAACAATTGTGGGTGTTTCCGGAGGCTCGTTGGCGGCTGTGGAGAAGCCCATCAGTCTATTGCAATAACACGACAATAATCAACATCAACAAAGGGTAGTATGTTCCGCCATTGGCGCAGACCCTTCTGGTGAGATGGTTTACCCGATTCACCTGTGGCCAACAGAAAAGCCATGCGCCCGATAGGAGCATGCACAACGGCAACTGCAAAAAGCTGTATTCTGACGCCATCTTAGAGGCGGGGTCCAGGGGTTTTGACGCGGTGGGCCTTTGGTTTACAACCGGACCGCTGGGTTTACGGTATGTAAGAGCAAACACCTGGGGCGACTCGGAATTCTGTATATAAGTCTGGACGTGCAGCAAGGAATCTGCATCGAAACACAACACACCTCAGTCCTCCTTCACGTTGACTCATAGACTCTCTAAGCTCTTCATAACATCGCAACCATGAACGTGTCTTCTCCCGTACACATGATGGGCCGTCTTCTCGACAGCGTGGACACCATGTACCGGGCAACTCGCTTCGAGGCTCCTACCACGCCTGAGGCATTCAGCGGACGGATGTATGACGTCGATCCGGATACGGGCTTCTTCCCCTCCCAACCATACCAACCATTGGGTGGCGAGTTCGAGCTGTGGGAAAAGGCATTGGTGGAGGCGCGGAGCGTGCTGAAGCTCGGAATCGACAAGGGACCTGAAGCAATCGCAAAGTGCGCGCTGGGCGAACAGTGGCGGCAGCGCCTAAGGACGGTAAGCGTTCATGCACGTCGTGTACTATTTCCAGCTTACTCACAGCATGTTACAGTGGCCACTGCTGGACGTCAAACAGCTCGGCGACAAGATCCGTGTCCTGCGTAGGGCTCACTACGTGCTCACCTGCATCCAGCACTTCTACATTCACTCCCTCCCGCCGTCCCAGGTAGATGGGAAGATCGTTATTCCCAAGCCGCTCGCCGTCCCCCTCGTCGAGGTATCGCAGAAGATCAAGCTTCCCCCCGTCTTGACCTTCGCAGACATCGTCCTCTGGAACTGGGAATTCATTGATCCGGAGCAACCGCTGTCCCTGAACAACATGCGATACGTTAACCTGTTCTCCGGTACGGACACCGAGAACAACTTCTACCTTCTCTCCGCTGCCGCAGAGCTTAAGGGCGTGGAGATGTTGCGCATCTTCGAGCGAGTCCTGAACACCCCCTGCCAGACACAGCAGAACTCCGTTGCAGCCTTGAAGCGCGACTTCGAGCAGCTCATCAAGATCATTGACGAGTTAACCGTCATACTCAAGGACTCGCTAAGCCCGAGTGATGCGAGTAAGGCCGTCCACCCGTACACATTCTACTGGATCGTTCGGCCATGGTGGAACGGCTCTGACGCTGCCGCACCCTGGGTCTTCGAGGGGGTCCCGCCTGCCTCATTTGATCTCAGTGGCGCGTCAGCCGGACAGAGCTCCGTCATGCATGCCCTCGATGCCTTCCTTGACGTCGACCACGCACTCAGGCAGTCACGCCAGCCGGCGCCGTCTGCGGAGAACCGTCGGGCGGATACGAGCTTCATGGAGAAGATGCGCCGTTACATGCCCGCGGAGCATCGCGCATACCTCTCCCAGCTACAGAAGCGCAACGTGCGAGACATCGTCGTGCGCGCCCCGGCGCTGCGCGACTACTACAACAAGACCGTCGATGCCCTGAAGACGTTCCGCGATATTCATGTTCGGGTCGGCACGCTCTTCATCATTTCGCAAGCCAGATCGACTCCGCCGGCCTCCATAGGCGTGCCCGAGATCAGCCCCGAAGCGATGGAAGGCCGCTCGAAGGGAACTGGAGGTAATCCGGTTTCCACTCTATTGAAGGCTGGTCGTGACGCAACCCTGCGCACGAGGCTGCAGAACGAGTGAAGAACTCACCCGCACTCTTCAGATTTAGACTAGACTAGACTTCCCTGCATCTCATAGATTAGTAGTTTTTCGCTGTTGTGCTGTCATCTGCTTACCATAGAAGCTGCTATAGTCATAGATTCCTACTTGCTTTCTTGACATCCTAGACACGACATGTAGCATATTCCGGTGTTGCGATATGCCGAGATCCAGATATATGTGCGCAATAGATCCATCGTAGTTGAGACGCCTAGCTTATGTGTATCCCGCAGAAGCATGCGAACTCGAAGTCGCAGCACATCGAGGCTCAGAAAGAAGATGAATCGAATGAGTGGCTAGCCGACACTGCCATATGTGGTAAAGTTACGTAAGACACGCGTCCACATAAGCAGCGAAGACGCGTCTGGGGCGCGACGCGTCTTGTCTCTCGACCATCATGGCCAGCCGTCCCCAGCTTACCGAAGGTGCCTGCCAACGCCTCAGCAACTCTGAGAACGAGCCCAACTCGGAGGAGCTCTTTACTTCTCAGCCCACTCTCCAGCTTCTTTCCTTCAAGAAGGTCCCTCCCTCTGGTGGCAACAATAACATCGACCGCTATCGAGTGATTGTTTCCGATGGAAAATACTTCCTCCAATCCATGTTGGCGACCCAACTTAATCACCTCGTTGAAGAGGAGGTCATCTTGAAGGGCGCGGTCGTTGTTATCGAGAAATTCACGTGCAACATCGTTCAGGGCAAGCGGTATGTTGGACGCGTCAGCCTACACCAGGATCTGATACTGCGTCTCTAAAGGCTCCTGATCATCCTCGCTCTGCGTGTGTTGGAGAAGAGTGGCGAGAAGATTGGCAATCCGGGTCCTATCCAAGGTCGCGAAGGTGACACGCCGGCGGCGGTGACTCCAGGTCCGTCCGCGTCGACGGCCGTCACTCACGCTGCAGCACCAGCACCCCAGCCTGCGCGCCAACAGACCCAGGCAGCCCGCAGCGGTCGTGCTGCTGCTGTCTATCCCATCGAGAGTCTCAGCCCCTATCAAAACCACTGGACGATCAAGGCCCGTGTCACGTACAAGTCGGATATCCGAACATGGTCCAACCAGCGCGGCGAAGGAAAGCTCTTCAATATCACCTTAATGGATGACAGCGGCGAAATTAGGGCCACCGGTTTCAACGCCGCAGTAGACGACTTCTACGATCGTCTACAGGAGGGCAAAGTCTATCTGGTATCAAAAGCGAAAGTCGGTCTGGCCAAGAAGAAGTTCTCAAACGTCAATAATGAATACGAGCTGACGCTCGAGCGCAATACCGAGATCGAAGAGGTATCTTGAATTCCGAGTTGACTCGGATAATTTGATGACACAACTTGCAGTGCCATGACGTGGCGGACGTGCCTACAGTCAAGTTCAACTTCGTCTCCATCGAGAACTTGCAAAATATTCCCAAGGATGCTACTTGCGGTCAGGATCTCTTTTTTCATGCTCGTAACTACGACTGACGCCTGTCGCAGACGTGATTGGTGTCGTCAAGGAGGTGGCTGAATTGTCATCTATAACCTCGAAGGCCACGAGCAAAGTGGTATGTACCTGTCCTACAGCCGTATTTGTGTCATGGCCCTCATCCCTGTCTAGATCAACAAGCGTGAATTGACTATCGTAGACCGCTCGGGATACTCTATCAGACTCACGTTGTGGGGTAAACAGGCAGAACAGTTCGAGGCTACCGACCAGCCTGTGATAGCTTTCAAAGGTACCAAGGTTGGCGATTTCCAAGGTATGTGTTCATGCATATGTGGTGTATTCTGGGATATGGACCTGAGTGCCATATAGGTCGTTCGCTGTCCATGATGAACTCGAGCTCTATGCACGTCAACCCCGATATCCCTGAGGCCCACGCGCTGCGTGGCTGGTATGACGCTGCAGGTGCCGAACAGACGTTCCAAGCACACACGAGTACCATGCCCACTGGTGGCGGCGTGACTTTCGATCGCACGGAGATTCGCAATCTCAATGAGATCAAGGCGCTGGACCTCGGAATGTCTGACAAGGTGGAGACTTTCTCCGCTCGGGCGACGGTCATGCACATCAAGACCGACAATATCGCATACCCCGCTTGTCCCAGCGCCGGATGCGGTAGGAAAGTTCTCCAGATGGGCGACAGCTGGAGATGCGAGAAATGTGACAAGTCGTACGAGAAGCCCCAGTACAGGTTCGTCGTCAGCGATCTCATGAGATGCTTGTGCCACTGACAGGACATGCTACAGATTTATCGTGCCGATGGCTGTGTCGGATTACTCTGGTCAGGCCTGGTTCCAAGGTTTCAACGACGTGGGTGATATCGTATTCGGCATGACTGCCGATGAGCTTGTTGAGATCAGGGCAAGCTTCTCACGTTCCGGAATCACCGCTGAACATTTGCTCACCGACGCCCACAGGAGCGCGATGACACCCAGTTCAATCAGGTAGTCGAGCGCGCGGTCGGAACTACCTACAATTTTGCCTGCAGGGCGCGTCAGGACACTTACAACGTAGGTATACCTACTTCGTCGCGAAGGGAACCGGTCTGATACTTTGCCTCGCCCACAGGACCAGACACGCGTACGTTACGCGATATCTCGCATCCTTCCCCTGAACTACCGCGAAGAGGCCAAGTATATCGCAAACCTTCTTACTCACAGCGACTGGGCGCGATAGGGTGGCTGTGGGCTGTGGCAAACTTTTTGGACCCCTTATCATATCAAGCTCAAGGCTTCTTTGTTGTCGACGTCTGTGATCAGTTCCATGTACTTGTAGCATCATTCTGAATACGTTTCGGCATGGATATTCAAACCGCCACGAGATCTTGGCAACTAACGTGAGGACACATCGCGTTGCAAGACCAAGCTGTACGTTCGGGTACAGTCCGATTGGCATTTGAGCTGTGCGTAAGATCCAAGGCGTACATTACTTCCGTTCCACATCTCGATTATGGCACACCAATTCTACGTGTAACAGCAATAGCAGGACAAATAAGTTCATACAGAGCATGAGGTGGGCGTAGCCGCGAGGCATGTAAGTAGGTTAGTAGCTATACGTGAGCGAAGAGTGTACATGTCAATAGATCGTGAAGACGTCAATGTCATGGCGGGGCCAGTGGGTAGTGGTATACTCTTCTGAAGAGCTGATAGACGGTGTCAAACGAGGCAAGCACCGACTGTAAGGTTGCGTTCGCACTCTTCGGGAAGTGGATCTTGGGAAACTCCAAGCGCGGCTGCCACACGATCGGGAAGTAACGCGATATTGAGTTCTCCCCGTCAGATGCGCCGAGTGGCGTAGGCGTGATCGTTGGCATTTGCGCTGTTCTCGTCGGGGTGAGATTATCGAGGGGAGGCGATGGGGGAGGAGCCGCCGCCTCATCAGGTGCGATGGGAGATGGCTGAGCAGCAGCTCCTCGCGAGTCCGAAGAGCCCGGGTTGTGGAAGTACCACCGAGTGGGATTTGCCCCGGTCACGACGGTCGCTGTAGATGTGATGGTGATCGTCTCAACAACTTCGTGGTACACCGAGACAGGGATGCCGGCGGGAGGATCGCGGGGGATTGAGTTGACAGATCTGAGCGCTTCGGACAGCTGAGCTTGCGTCTGGCGAAGACTGATGAAGAGGAAGAGGGAGGTGATAGACAACAGTGCGAGGATCACGGCTTGTGGCCAACTCCAGGATGCGCGCTGGTGGACCTGTGTTTTCCCCGTATGGGAGGGGACAAATGTCACGATGAGGCGCGGGTAGAAATATTCGTCCATGGAGTAGTGGATTAGTCTGCGGCCTTCGGCGGATACTTGCTCGTGCGTCAGGTTGGTATCGGTGGAGACAACCTCGAAGCCTGCGTGACAACCGTCGCAATCAGCCCACAGTATGCGGTATTTACTCAGTTGTGATAGCTCACCTGTCTGTACTGGAACATATACGGCCAACTCCCCGACGGGCAGCGAGAAGCTTGGGAGCAAGGCATTCAACACCGTACGATCGGGGGTTACGGCCTTGTCCATGAGCTTCTCGTCTGTAGCAGCGCTGCCACCAGTCACAAGGTACAGTATCTCAACCTTGCCTCCACCAGCGTCTCCAACGTGGACTCTGACCCAAGTAATCCAGTCCTTCGCGCTCGCTTCGCCAAACGGCATCGAATCGCCATTTGGCTCCGGCTTCACCACGGCTCTGGTGACCACTCGAACCGGCACCCCTTCGATACTGGCACTGGCGACATCGACTTTGGGCACTCCGCTTGACGCAGCGTTGCCTGGAATATGTGGCGATGCAAGTCCAAACTCTAGCCATTCCATTTCCTCGTCCGTGGGCGCAGGGAGGTTGACTCTGACGGCGTACTTCGGTGGCGCAGAGCCGGAGCTTAGCAGCGGCGTAATCGTGGTGTTGACGTAGGGGATCATCAAGGGGCCATCACGTCGGACAGGAGTGCGCAGAGTCGACTGGAACAAAGACTGTCGCAACATCGATGGTGAGTGGTCCCGGTGGGAGACGCCATTCGGTGTCCGCGGATGACTTCGTGATATCCGGGACCTATCTAGGCTATCCTCTCTCCCTCGGGGAGGCGAACGTGCCCGACTGTTTGGGCGAAGAGCGACGCGGGTCCCGTCTGTCCCGCACTTGATACTTCCGCCACGCTGAAGTACGGTCTTACGAGTCTGCGCGTCTCGAATGTCGCCGGTAGAGTTGTATACGTCTAACGTTGCGTCACTGGCATCATTGCGAATGACATAGGAGACGTGCTCGCGGTCGCTAGACACGTGGAAACGGGGCACTACAAGCACTTCCGATTCCACTTCGTTATCGGAAAGGCTTTGCGAAGCACTCGGAGAAGAGTTATATCTCCGAGAACTCAATGGAAGCACTGGATTGCGGGGCTTGACCACGACCGTTCCACTAATGGAGATCTTGAGGTCATGTTTTGAAGGCGGAAGAAGGTCGTTCATATTGAGATGAATCGTGATAGGGACCTTGGGTGGGCGCGCGGCGCTTTCCTCATCATCGAGGTCAGTGTCCATGTCTGTATACCGACCATTCATAGATGAAGCCCGACTTCGCCGATCGCGTTCCGGACTTGATGGGAGAGGCAGTGAAGCCAAGGACGACATGGGCGTTGAGGCTGGGGAGCTCTCGAAGGAATAGTCGGGGACATTCTGGGCGGGTAGAGGAGCCCGGAGTAGCGACGAAGTTGATGATGACGAATCATGGCGGACAGGGGGGAGACTGTTCACCACACCACGCGCATCTGGAGAAGAAGGCAGCACGTAGATGGAGGGGTTTTCGACAGATGACTGTCGTGAGATGGGTGGGGTAGGCGGCGGACCTATAGAATACCCCGTGAAACCAGCCCCTCCGCTGATGGACCATTTGGCCTCCATGCCTGGAACCCACGAGACGTCGCAATCACCAGCATCGAGCGTAACGTCGAAACCCAGCAGAGTCGCGACACCGGGGAACCAAACACCTTTACAAGTACCCTCGTACTGAAGGCGCATTACGATGCCTTCTGAGACGTTTGGATCTTTGCCCTTGCTCGCTCCAAGGACGATGCAGCCTATATCCGCCTTGACCTCCTTGATACCAACCCTTCGACGGCCATCACTTGTCTGTGGCAGTTCACTGGGTTTCGTAGGTCGTGCCCAGCGAACGCGTATGCGTTCCGTGCTAGGGAAGGTACCCTGGATGCCGCACCCGTCCGCAAACCCCGCGGATGTGGAGGCATCACTGGACTCGTCGTCCGCGAAGTTGTTGTACGACTGTGTGCGCGACAACCGGTTGGACGCACTCCGAGTAACATGGGGGTCGGAGGTGAGATCCCAAGTTCCAGCATCCTCGTCTGCAGAAGAGAGGGAAGCGAGTGACGAGGATGGTTTCTTGGGCGTGTTTGGAGGGAATATCTTGAGCTTGATGTGATTTGAAAGGCAGCGCGGTACTGGAATAGACAACTACATGCACATTGAACAAATAGACGTGCCTAACATGAAGGTTAACGCTCACTAGGAAAGGGGCGTGTGGTGGCATAGATATGAAGGGTGCCAATACATCAATAGCTGCCATGAAATGAGCTACTGTCGACGGCCGCTTGCTCCGTGGATCCACCTCCCTCCGCGGGAACTCCCTGGGAAGTATATAGGAGACGCTGTAAGAGCTGACAAGGACTTGGCCGGTGTACTTTTCGTCGAGCGGTGGTAATGACTCTGCAGAGGATGAGGTGCTACCAGCCATGGAGACATAAGGTTGTGGAGAGCGAGCAGGGAGATTGAGAGCGCGAGCGGCCTTGTGTAGAAGCGGCGAGGTGGAAGATGAGAAGCTGTAAGGGACGGAGTTCGCGTCCAGCGGGTGAACTTGCGAGTCCAGAATCTTCAAGTTCTCCTCTGTAAGATGGAAAGGGTCACGAGACGCGTAGGGATGAAAGCCGTTACCACTCACCTGGAAAGAGCGGTATCGTGGCGCCTGGTGTAACATTGTCCAGCGGGAGCGATATCTGCGCGCACATCCCATTTGAGTATATGCCCCGCTCCCCTCCCTGCCCACGTCCATTCGGACTATGACACACCTTTAAGTATATTTTGATCGAAGCAACATTCTTTCCATGCTCCGCGCGGCCTTCGACTGCGACGCGCGTGACAACGTTCAGTTTCTGTTGTCCAACAGTCGTCGCATGCGAGACCGAGTATGCGTGCGTAGACAGAGGTGGACTGCCCGAGAGGGACTTGCGAGTGTAGCGCGTAGAGCTCGGCATGCCAGGGGTGGTTATACACGCGTCTTAACGTGGATTCTCGTGTCGATCAAAACCCTTGGGTCGTGGATAGTGTTACAGAGCGCGAACAGGGCAGAGAGAGGAGTGGAGGAGCGGTATACGCGGTGGTGGCATGGGTTTCTAGAGGGGCTGGTTACAGAAAGTCAAGTACACGCTTGCGCGCGCTCAGGCTCCTTCCCAGTCCGTTCCCACACCGCCAGATATGGTCCGCGCCGGGCGTTTCCTTCAATTGTCCTACTCGCTGCTTTCTCCTCGTCGTTATTGAGACTGATCCTTCCTGACAGCATACATTGTCATCCGTCCACGCATACACAATGGCAATGTGGCCGATGACAATGAGACAATTCTATCGCTACACATTAGAGTTCAAAGCAGGTGTACCGTAATCAAAACCTCGATGTCGGAAGATCGCCCCACTCTACCAACGGACGCGGCCGCTCGTTTACAAGAAGGGAAGCGCGGAACGCCTTGGGGTCCTGGATGCAGATAGCTCGTTCATCGACGACAGCCTCCTCATTTTCGTCTGCCGCGGGGTACTGTTTGAGCAGCACAGGTACCTCAGCCGTCAGGCCCTGCGCAACCTGGGGAGGAACTGTCCCAGCTTGTGCCAGGAGCGCGTCACGCCAGTACTTGCCAAATTTGTCCAGCGCGGCGTCGCCATCTACCGCAAGGGCGTCCCGCCATGCCTCTTCGTCGACTGTGTAACCCTTTTCTGCCACTTTCTGCGCGAATGCTTCCATGGCTGCAATACTGATCTTTGCTGGCCGCGGTTTCTGGGACTTCAGGTGGACAGAGAGCTTAGACCGCTCGGATGACGTAGGGTCGACACGCGATCGGTACAAAGCCAGTACCTCGTCTTTCGTGACGCTTGCGATGAGGTCAGCCTCAATGGTCCCTAGTATCACTGTTTGAGCGACAACCCTCTGTGAAGGGTGTTGGAAAAAAGACTTACTGCGATGGAAGTTGAGGTAGCCCGAATCCACCTCGGTCGAATACCTAAGGGCCTCCTCATGCAGGTTTTTGGGAGCTTCTCGCCACTGCTTCTGGAGCGCACTCTTGTGTTCCTGGAACTCCGCATCGTCCATATTCTCGATCTTCTCCAGCATCTCACGCAGGAATGCGTTCACACGCTGTTCGAGGTATAGTGGATCACGCTCGCTCTGCACGACGATCGCAACGCCAGACTGTCCGCCTCCCGGGAGCTTCCACTGACCAGCATTGACAATGTACCCAAGTTGTTCTCGCGTTCGTAGAACGGCAAAGGCGGGTTCCGACAGGATGTGGGCGATGAGCGCCGTTAGGACCTGTCCGCGAGTGTCCGTGACCTTGCTTAGGTTGACATAGTAGGTGAGGGAGGAATTGGATTCGTTCTTGTTAGGTACCGGCAGGGACCAGATATAGTTGGAGCCTACAGCGGATGCGTGAGAAGGCGTCATATGCACGGAAGAGGTACGAACCTGGTGGAAGGACCAATGATAAGTCGTATAATTCATCGGCTGGTATCGATTCAGTTTGAAGTATCTCTTCTGCCATCTCAGCTAATCTAGCTGCTTCCTGTGGTATCTTATAAGAAAGGGCGACGCGATACAAAGTGATCAGACTTACGTCCTTGTACACGTTTCCGATGACAGTCATACGAATATGCAGTTTCGAGAGCAGGGCAGCGATATGCTGTTGCACCTCTTCTGGCGTGACCACTGAATAGCACCGTTCAGTATACTGCAACATCTGTGAGATCATAGAGGAAGCACATACATGATATCTCTGCCAATAATTCATCCATAGTCCACTCCCGCTGAGAGAGAAGATATCGGCTATAGTGGCTCGAGAGGCGGAAGGGAGAGCCGAGGGAGTAGTTCTCATACTCCCGCTTAGCCTGTGAAAGAAATGAAGTGGCAAAGTTCAAACAAGGAGTCATCGTTCAGGGTTCTGCGAGACCATCGTACCTGATCCTTCATGACTGCGAGCCGGTCAGGGTTCACGTGCAAGTTCTTGGCGCGCTCCAAGACAGTCTTCAAGAGAAGATGCAGCTTGTCGTTATACCCACTCAGCGCGACATACAGTCCCAGCGACTGATGACTGAAGTTGTACGACAGCCCTGCCAAGTCAGCATCGTAGGCGAACTCAGTGAGGGAGTCTGTCACAAGGTCCGCGAACAATCTGAACAACGTATCAGTAGAAGAACGGGGGATGGCGGGAACTGGATGGCAACAAACCTGGTCATGACTGCTGCTCGTGCAGACGAGTTAGCGACTGGGCTGTTCATTTGTCAGCTATACGAAGGTATGGAGAGCGCAATAGAACCGTACCTGCGGACATCAATGCAGACACTAGCCTTCGGGACCCAGAACTGATCGTCCTTCTTGTGCCATAATGAACTCAACGGAGTCTCGCGTATGAGAAAAGGACGTTTCAGGGGCTGTCGTCACCAGACAAGCTGTTAACAACGTTAATCATCGGATAGTTCCCAGATATGACGAACCTTCTCGACTTCGCGCTTCTCAACATCAAGGTTCGCGGGGATGAACTCGTTCGGACGAGGCAGGAACAACTCCTCCAGCGTGGTTGGCTCGTTCGCCTGCTTCACGAATTCCTCGCTGAACCGCTCAACGCAGTACGGCGTACCATACCATGGCTCCTTCTCCCAGACTTGGTCCTTGCCCTTGATCCGCTCGAACTCCTCCGCCTTCGCCATGAGCACGGTACGAGAACGCTCGATGGTGAAAGTGTTGAGGATGTCGCGCATCTCCTTCTCGCCGCTTTTCTCCGGATCGCTCTCGTCCCATTCTTGCACGAGCTGGGGCGCGCTGATAATGAGGTCACGCGGGGTTGGCCAGGCCATGTGCTCGGTGACCCATACAGCGTAGTCGTCTGGACGTCTCTTCTCGGCGAAGCGGAAGCGCGTAGCACAGATGAGACTGCGCTCCTTTTGCATCCAGACAGGTAACTCTGACGACTTGAGAAGTGCGATGTACTTAAAGATGGACTGTACAAGTGTCTCATAGTTCTCTAGTCGGGAGTTATCAGACACCTGCTAGCATAAGACGATCGCGAACTTGACACTCACCAAACCCTTGAGGTGTCATGTATAAGGTGACCTTAAACATGGAAAACCCTCTGGCGAGGTTCTGGGGACCGGCGGACAATGCAGTGATCCAGCCCTTCTGCTTCAGGTAGGAGTGGAGAGAACCCGGACCCTCGTGTCCGATGAAGTGCGCAAGGAAACCGGCAGGCTTGTATCGCCAGTACGGCGGGATGTGTGGCAGCGGGAAGCTAACCTCGAGAGCGTGGAACGACATGACCGTTTGGACTGAAACCAACGTCTACCACGGAATGTAAGCTCAAGGAGATAGTGAATGCGAGGAATGCTACATACACCCATCTCGCTCAGACCGAACGGGTGGTCAGAGATCAAATGCAGGGGCTCCTTGCCCCGGTTGGGTATCGGTGAGAAGAGCGTGGCGACCATGTCAGAGAGTTCGTCGAGGGATTCTGGAAGGGGTGTCAGTACTAGGACAATGACGAACATCACTTTCACACACCTTTGCCAATAACACACAGACGCATCCGTCCAGCGCAGTATTCCTGACTCCACCATTCAAGCAGCCTACGACGCGTCTCTCGACCAACAACGCCACCATCGCCTTCCATTTCACTGTTGGCTGACGAACTCACCGAAGGGGCTGGGGACCCTGCCCTCGAGTCGTTGGGTGTAGGAGCCAAATTGCCATTCGCGCTCTTGACGACACCATTTCCATTGAGTAAGCCCTTCGACTTGAGGTCCCTGCCGACCTTGGACAAACTCTCCTTGTTACCCGACCCGAACTTGCTCCATGGATGACCTTCCTTGCTGAGATGCTTGTTAACTTGGAAGATCCTCCAGATGTCGCTCTGATGATTTTTCTTGTGTTCCGAGTCGACAGCATTGAGCTCTCGCACAGTGCACGAGGGCGCAAAGAGTGGGGAATGGAAGAAGCTCGAGAACCGCGAGAGTGCGCCTTGGAGAGCTGAGGGAGCAACGTTGAAGAAGTAGTTGGTGTTGGAAGTGCCTGTGTACGCGTTCGAATTGCCGTTGTTCTTGGAGAGGTACTGAAGGTAGTTGTTGTTAAGATGCAACCTTGTGAGAGCCTATTTGATGCTCGTACCTCAGAATACTCGTTCTCCTTGGGGTACTGCTCCGTGCCCTATATTTTGTTTTAGCGACGACGGGTGAGGTACTCATAACATAGATGGCGCGAACCATAAACAGAAGATGCTCGCAATAATGCGCAAGACCGGGCATATCGTCCTGCAAAGGTTCATAGTTAGACTCTGGCCCTTGAACTGTGTGCTCCGTCTGAGACGACTCATCATAGGGAATGGGAATACAGGAAGCAATACTCACCGGATCGTACAAGTGCCCCACGGCCACATCCAAACTAGCCGCTGCCTTGTCTGCCTTCGCATGATGGACAAGCATTGCCTGCAACCCATTTTCCAACCTTATGAGCCTGTAGTCTCGGTCGTCTTGAGGAGACTTCTCGATTGGTTTCGTGAAGACATAGTAAGGCGTTTGTCCTGTGGTGATCCGAGTCCAAGAACCAGCATCAGAAGTGGAACCAGCAGCAACCATCGCGAATCCCGACGAAGGAACAGCCTTGCTGTTCCGATACGGTATGGCTAAGAGGGTACGCAGAGCAAGAGTCCGGGAGGGGGTGCAGCGACGGTGGACTACTGCAAAGAGTCGCAGCATACGCGTCGAGAGTACCTGTCCGGTGGCAAAGAATGTGGGGGTTTTAATCCAAGGCTGACAGCTTACGGCATATGGCGAGCACAATGCATCACACAAGATAGGTCTGCCGAGGGGCGCCTGAAGAGGTCATCAGGTTCCGAGACACAATCAATGTGAGAGGTTCTGAGCGAATGTCCGTCTTCTGTTTCGCACAAACTCGCAAGTGGCCCAAGTTGAAGCATGGATGATGGCAGCGAAGCGTGAGCGCTCGCCCGGTGTCACTGAGACGGTACTCATCGCCATAGAACTCTCGAGTTCCATTAAACTCTGTCGAGGCCAATGACTATAATCATCTTGACATCGATCCACCGCTTTCATTGACTGTGACGCGATAGAAGGGACCTATCCATTCACAACAAGTAGCAACTTCAACAAACAAGAGAAAGCGATGCGATAATGCACAACAGAGCTGACAAGTACAAGACAATAATGACTGGAGTAAGAGAAGAAAAGGACCCATGGCAAGTGATCTGAATCGTACCGAAGGCGACAGGGAATCCAGCGACGGAGATGAGGAATTCTTGAAAAGATTCGTTACTTCCTCTTCGCCGGTTGCTTCCCCGCGCCGCCCGCTGCCGCTCTCCCGTTCACGGCAGCATGTATCTGATCGTAGTTCTTCGGGCGACGGAACAGTAGAACATGAGGCTCCGGCGCTGCCGCATTTCACGGTGCTTAACCATATGCGTGGACGAACAAAATGTGAGATACTTACCGTGTACTTCGTAATGCTCCCATCCAAGGCTCTGTGTGATGCCAATACCTCGCCACTCCTCCTCCGACAGCAATCGCAGCGTGCCGGTGTTATCATCGTTGAAGAAGTTCTTCGGGATCATCTTGAAGAGTGGTTTGGGGAGGATCACATGACGATATTCATACTCGTCGTCCGAGTATCGCTCAGAGTAGTGAATCCTGCATCGGCTGTCACGTCGGTATCTGACACGTATCTCTGAAACGGTGCTCACTTCTCGATGTACTCCTCCAATTTGCGCATGGCAGCATCCTGCTGCTTAGCGTCCTTGGCAGCCATGGTGAAAGCGAGTGAAGGTGCAGAGATATGGAAGCGTGCTTGTAGAGATCGAGGGTATAAGGAATGGCTGTGCAGACCGACTGACACTGGCAGAGGACAAGGGAGACAGACTCAGATCCACTGAGCACGGTCCCGACTCCGGCAGCCAGGACGCGAAGTGTCACGCGTGACACACGCACCACGTGAGCGGGACGCGACCTGATCTGGCATTGGGGAAGACTCAGACTGTTCTTCACCAACCTCCAGCTTGTTCTCAACAAACCCAAAAAACCACCCTCCATCGCATCAAGCACATGGGCGACAATACACACTACATTCACAGCAGCAATGACGACCACCATGAGTCCGTCTATAGCTATGGATGTTGTTCTACTGGAATCCCATCGCAAGAGACGCAGTACATGGAGTCGTGCAATTATGGCGGCTATAACGACGATGTAGACGAGCTCTTGGACGACATAGGTAAGACTGATGGTTTGCTCCAATAAGCGAGAGATATGAACTTCACACCTCTGTCTTCAGCGAACTCTTCTCCATCGCCGCCTGACCGCAGTCAGCGTCCGAGGAAGTGGAATCTCTCCTCACAAACTTCGCGCAACGTATACTGTGGACAGAGCATGACTCCGTACCTTGAACCTGGTGCATCTTACGCAATTGCTGCCGAACGCTTCGACGACGACACTTGGCTCGATGGCCATAATACTGGCAGGGAATCTCATTTATTGGGTATGTGGCATGGTACGGCATCATCATCCACGGAACGACAATAAGGTATCCACGTATTGGCTGACTACATGCAGATGGCTCACAATATGACTATGCGTATGAGTCTCAATGCGATAGCCGTAGCCCTACCGCGGAAGCCTTGAGTTGCTCGTTAGGCTTCACTCCACACTACCACTCATCGCGATTTCAGCAACCGAGCACCTCCCAGAACCACGCATATTACGACCGCGGCGACCCAGTGGCTTCTCACAGTAAACCAGGAACACGCCTGCGGCCTTGTTCAGACCTACGTGCGTCCAGGTCCCCGTCTACGCGCAGCAGCGCTCACCTCTCGCATTAGCGGATATCTATCGTTCCCTTTTCAAATTTGGAGTCTTCAATGCCGTGCAATCGCAATGTTTCGATACCGTGAGTCATGGAGTTCTTGACTATATGCATATATGCACACTTCGTGGCGCAGGTGATGCACTCGGACGAAAACATGGTACGTCGGTCACATCCCTCCGACCTCCATGCGGTGGGTCCTCACTGATAGGGATGTCTCAGGTCATCAGTGGTAAGTCAAGCTCCCTAGCTGCGAAGTAGCCGGAGTTATGTGATCTCGCAACAGCCCCGACTGGGAGCGGGAAGACTGTCCTATTCGAGCTCGCAATTGTCAAGATGTTGAGAGCGTCATCGGGGACCGGCCGGAAGGCCAAATGTGTCTATATTGCGCCAACCAAGGTATCCCGTGTTTAGGCATGAATATCGCCTATGACCACTCATCACGCTTTTCAGTCTCTGTGTACCGAGAAGGCGACTGATTGGCAGACCAAGTTTGCGCCGTTTGGAGCCAAATGTGTGTCGGTCTCTGGCAAACAAACGTGGTCCATATCTCTGAAATGCGTTGGTAGGCTCTGAGTTGACGGGGGATACCGTGAACATCGGCCGAGGAGCATGGGGCGATGCGAAAGATGCGACCATTATGTGAGTATGTCGCAGTCACTGAAGCCGATGTGACTCACTTGTAACGAACAGTGTGACTACCGTAAGCAAACTCCTTGACTTCGGGTGGATTGTTCCGGTGATATCGTTCAGGGCGAGAAATGGGACAGTCTTACTAGAAATTGGTGCGCCTTTCCTCCTTATGTTCGAGCTCATTCTCAAGTGTCACATACAGGCAAGACCACAGTCATGTCCTGTCTCAAATCACACTCTTCCTTATAGACGAGGCAAGCCTGCCGATCAATAGCCATGCTCGTTGAGATCTACTCTAACACGACGTGTCAGGTGCATCTCCTAAACGAGACCCGAGGAAGCACGCTGGAGGTCGTGGTGTCCCGTATGAAGCTTCGCGGGGCATCAGTTCGGTTTGTTGTCGTTTCCGCGACCGTTCCTAATATCCAGGATGTCGCAGAGTGGGTCGGAAATCAAACCGGCAATGGACCAGCCACTATAAAAGAGGTACGCCTTCTCCTGCAGAGTGTATATCTGACGATCAATGCCTTCCTGGTCATTAGTTTGGAGAAGAGTTCCGGCCCTGCAGGTTATCCAAATTCGTCTACGGCATCCCACGGCGCAAGGACACGAATGACTTCGTCTTCGCCAAGGCGCTCGACTACAAGCTATATGGTGTTTTACGGCAGCACTGCAATAACAAGCCGGTTCTCGTGTTCTGTCCCACGCGTAAAGGTAGCGTTCACGCTGTTTGCGGTAGAAGTAGCATTGATGTGTCTCCTAAGGCGTGATGGTCGCTGCCGAGCAGATTTTCAAAGAATATGAAGAGGCGATGGGCAAGAGGGAGTCGCTGCCATGGTCGAAGCCACCCAGGTGTGCCGTACACTCTCGGTTGTCCCTCTGTAGTCTTACTAATCAATTGCAGAATCGAGCATGTATTCAGCAACAAGCAACTGGACAGTAAGAAGCATGTGCTGTTCAGTTCTCTCGTCCCACCTGACGCGCGGGCGGAAACAGAGTTGGCGGCTTGCGGCATTGGCGTGCATCATGCAGGACTGCAGAGGGACGATCGCAGCGCAACGGAGAACCTATACCTCAAGAAGGTTCTGAAGGTCTTATTGGCAACCTCTGTGAGTACCTCACCGTTTGTTTTGTGCCGGGTAGCTGCTCATCTATCCTAGACTCTCGCTGTCGGGGTCAATTTACGTAAGTCTCAACATACGTATATGATCAAATAGCGATTTTGAATGGACTTGCTCCCTCAGCGGCCCACACGGTTGTCATAAAAGGTGTAAAATTGTACCAAAACAACGCATCCCAAGAATATTCCGATCTCGATGTCATGCAAATGATCGGCCGCGCTGTAAGTTCGTCCACATGTAGCTCACAGAGTTACCCAACGTCGCTTATATAGGGCCGTCCACAATTCGACAAAGAGGGCGTCGCCGTAATCATGTGCGAACAGGAGCTTGAAGCCAAGTACAAGGCTCTCACTCAGGGACAGAGTGTGCTCGAGAGCAGCCTGCACCGCTCCCTCCCCGAGCACCTCAACTCCGAGATTGCACTCGGCACTATCACCAACATGGACAATGCAAGAAAGTGGCTGCACAGTTCATTCCTCTACCAACGTATTCAGAAGAATCCTGCGCATTATGATATGAGAAGGGAAGGGAATAAGACCTGGGAGGAAAGTATCGATGAGTTGGTCACACATAGCGTGTCCACGCTGAAGAGTGCGGAGATGGTGAATCACGACGCCGAGGACGATCAGTTGTCGTCCACAGATTACGGAGACATCATGAGCAAGGTAAGTGTGACATAGTAGACGACTTACATCATATCCTAACACGGAGGGAACAGTTCTATATCCGCCAAGCTACCGTACGTCTGCTCTTGCAAGGCTCGTATGATGGCTGATTGCGTGCATGCAGATGGTCCAGATCATGAACTTGTCAGACAAGGCTACTGTGCGAGAAATCGTGAGTCTCTAGCAGTGTAGAACGTTACAAATCGCTCACTGTGTACTTATGCAGCTCGAGACTCTGTCTTGTGCAGACGAGTACGTCGCTTACTTGGAACTCGAGGTGTACAGAATGAATGCTCACAAAGGAGTGAAGATTTTCCGAGATCAGATTTAGATCTGGAGAGAAACAGGTATCTGTCAGCTAATGTAAGTTACATCACATGCTTATTCTTATGTCTGCGTAGGTCTACAACAAGCTTAGGACGCACCATGATATTCGCTACACTATCAAGAAGATAGAAAAACCATCAGACAAGGTTTTCCTCCTCATTCAAGCCATCTTAGGTGCAATCAACCTCTCCGATCCCGAGTACAAGAGCGCGGAGACTCAGCCCTATTCTGAATCGATTCCTATTGTACGACATATCCCTCGCATCGCACGAGGTCGGTTCACGTCTTCTATCGTACCACGGGTTTAGCTCACTCGGCCTTTAGCTGTCGTCGAGATCGCGACTATGCGTAAAGCAGGAGGACTGCTCAAGGGCGCTCTTGAAGTGTACGTCACCATAGTCTGAGTTTCCGTACAACTGTCCAATAGATGATAGGATGCGCTGCCTGAGCGCGAAGGCATGGGAGGATCGCAGCGTCATCTTCCGACAGTTGGACGATATTGGGCTCAAGTCGTAAGCACGCTTGATCTCGTGCAGTCGCGTTGATGGTATTGATCAAAGTTGTAGGCTAAAGGTAACGAACGCAGCTGATCTGTCTGAGTGGCTTGATCTTAATCATCAGACAGGTACTTGCAGAACACAATGTGACAACGTTCGCTGCACTGCGCAACATGGACCCCGGACGCATCGAGCAAGTACGTACCATTGCAATGGGTGCCCCGGTATATGCTAAGACGCAACCAGCTCCTGAATAGGAAGTCACCGTTTGGCTATGAAGTTCTGGCTGCAGTCAATCAACTCCCACAATTTACACTGGACGTCATCGAGGATGGTGTCTCGACAGGGAAGAATGGCGTTGAAGTTGAGCTATCCATTGTATGCGGTCTTGTTCGCGAAGTCAAGGCCTGTGGATCTAAGAAGAACAAGAAACACAAGCGGCACGATATGGCGATGGTATTGACATTGACGTCAGACAATAATTTCATCGACTTCCGGAGAATCTCGTAATGCTCGCTATCAATACATATATACGGACTTCCTACTCACTGTCCGGCAGCACCTCAGCTCTCAAGGACCCTAAGTCGTTCGGGGTCACCGCTACGCTCACAAAACCAAGTCAATCCATCAACGTCTACATAACCTCTGTACGTTGGACTGATACATTGAAGAAGCTATGCTCAATTCTATTACAGGATACCTACGCGGGTGTGACTGTCTCAACAGTGTACAAGCCCAATGTCGGCTCTTCCGCCTTTCCTGTCATGGATACTCGTCCTCAGGATTCTTTGGTATGTGTTCATTCTGATTCCTGTCGAGTTTGTCTTATATCGTCGATAGGCAAGGGACCTTGAAGGACTCGAGGATGTAGTCGACTTCTGGGACGTTGACGTCGGGGAAGATGGGACTTTCAAGACGGATGAAGAACCACAGACAAGAGATTCAAAGGGGGGCGCATCAAGTGGTATGTCCTAGGCTGATTTCGTCCTCACCCACGAAGCTGACCTTGCACAGCGATCCGGCCTCCTGCACCACGATCAACACCGAACGATATCGCCGGAACGGATCCAGTGTTAAGCATCAACACGGCGCCCAAGCAATTGGCTAATGGAAACTTCGAGTACGTATCTTGGGCTCCCGCAATACAATACGACCCACTATCATCGTTAGGTGCAATCATACCTGCAAAGATAAGACCAAGTGCAGGCATCTCTGGTATAACGTCTCTGCTACCTCTCATCCTGGTCGAATGTCTGAACGCCTTTGCCATAGCTGTCGCGACGGTCTGGCGAAGCCACCGCCCATGACGAAAAAGCGGCTGGAGCAGATTGTGGCAGCCGTTGAGTCTTCCGGTAACTCGCAAGCATGGCCTCAAAAGATAG
The DNA here is from genome assembly GCA_022606135.1 of Fomes fomentarius. Classification (NCBI taxonomy): domain Eukaryota; kingdom Fungi; phylum Basidiomycota; class Agaricomycetes; order Polyporales; family Polyporaceae; genus Fomes; species Fomes fomentarius. Next base: position 2,901,296 of record JABYQN010000001.1, read on the forward strand.
CCCTGGAATCCACTTCGTCGACCAAATCCAAGCCCAAACCGAAGCTCAAGGTCAAGGAATCTTCCACTCCGAAGGGTAAAACCATGCAACAACTCGAAGCCCTGCATAAACGCACCGGAGTGAAGGAGAACCTGCAGCTTGGCGACGGCAGCCGCATTAAACTAGAGCATGACTTACGCGGTACGGCAAAGCGAGTTATGCCTATCTTCGATCTGGAGTTCGCTTCCCTCAATAACGAGCCCTCAAAGCCTACTCTTGACGACTCTGCTCTGCCGTCTGAATCTGACGATGACATGCCTGATGCTTGCGATATTCTCGGTACTCTTGGGAGCTCCGAAGGCGAGAAGCCTATTGCTGCTTCGGATTCGACTGACTATGCCGACCCTGAGTTCGATGCTCTCATCGCAAATGTGCCTATAGATCGGAGTCCTTCAAACACCGCCCTCCAGACACCCCCTCGGAAGAGAAAGAGGGCAAATGAAGTGTCTCCCCGAGAAACGAAGAGAGCCCGAGGCGGGTCTCTTATTGAGGTGACAGACCTCTTGTTGTCACGCATGTCGCAACATACTCAGCCCTGTCAGGTCTTCTCTTCACCTTCACAGGAAGAGCGGAGGAAAGCGCCTCTGTTTGATCTCTCGTTGTCTGACGAAGGCGCTGATGGAGGTAGTTCTCGGTTGTTCTACACTCAATTTCGCTCTTCTCCGACGACATCTCCAGCACCGGTTACGATGGACAACAATGAAGGCTTCGTTTTGGATAACACCCTGTTCGACATTCTGCCTTCTACTCCCACTGTGACTGAAGAAGCCAGCATCTCGCACTCTACCATCTCGCACTCTTCTCAGGCTCTGGCGAACGATGCGAATAGACCCTGGTCCCTTCGTCGCCCCGTGGAACACAGACAAGACAGCTCTGGCTCACTCGGACATCAAGCTAGAACCGAGGATTTGCTTGCACGACGTAGTGTTCGCGAGCAGTTCCCGTTCCCGAATGCGGAGCAGGACACAAGCGCATACGACGATCCCCTGGCGGAATTCGAGGCATGGCTGAAGAGCGGGGCCGTGGACATTGTGGAGGAGTGATTATATGCGCATGCGTACTAGTGCGGGTCTAAATGCGGTGTCATGTGTATACTAGGGGTGGATGTGTATGCAAAGCGGACAATGGAACCGGATATCATCACGGTGTCGGAGAAGCATCGTCAAATTCTGCCTGCTCCGGTGAGGGATCAATGTAGACTCTAAGTACGTTCCTGAACCTCTCGTCCCACTCAACGTCCTTGTCGGGTCTGATGATATTGAATCCCTCCTCATCGTTCCTCCACCGCAACTCCTTCTTTAACCGCTCGGCTCGTAGCTCGACCTCAGTAGGCGGCGGGTAATTCCTCTCTTCCTTAGTTGGCTCCCTGATGCCTCGTGCGAGAGCCCGCGCGGTCTCGAGCTTCTTGACAAGCGAGTCGTAGTAGCTCTTCCGCGCCTGCTCTATCTCCGAGAGGAAGTCGCGTACTACAGATTTCTTGTAGTACGACTCGGCCTCCCGGTCGAAGTCGAGGTCTGTGGGCGATAACTCCGCCAGGAAAGGCTTCTGAGGGGTTTCGGGCTCAATGCTGACCTCGGGGAGGGAGAAAACCTCAGCGGGAGGAGCGGAGAACGGTCGGGTATTGCCCCATATCAGCTTGAGCGCGGCTTCGGCACCGTCACGCACTTTGTAGCGTTCGTTGAAGAAGTCCCAAGTCATGATGGGAATCTGAGTGAGGCCGATGTGGTTCGTGAAGCTAACGAGGAGCATGGGTGATTGTGGGGGGAGCGTAGAAGGGGGAGCGTTCAGTCGAGCAGGAAGGGATTCGGAAGATTTAGGTGGTGGTAGGGGAGCGCGGAGGTTCTGAGTTGCAAGGACGTTGAAAGGACTCGAAGAAGGTATGCGTGATGGTGTAGGAAGGGGCTCATCGTCGCCAATGGCAGCACCCGGCAAAGGTTCTGGTTCTGGCTCATCGAACTTGCCGTCGTCCTCAAGAGCCCGAGCAAGCTGCTCCTCCCTGTCGACAACTTCCAGACCGTCCGTCCAACCTCGTTTCAGACCAGCCATGTATTCCTTCAGGGTGTGACGACCAACGATCACCAGTCCGCCTTCGAGCCATCGTTGACGCCGCTCCTCCGGTGAGCTGCCAGGGAGCTTCATAAGAGATTGCGGAGGTTGGTCGAGGCCGACCAGCAACCTCCGCTCAGCGCGGATATCGTCGGCCACGCGTCGCGCGATGTCTCCCAGTTTCCGCCCCTTGATCATATCATAGTCAATGGCCGCTGCGACCAAGATGGGCTTTGAGATGCGTCAGCCCGCCGATACAGTAAAGAGAGAAGTGTATGCGCGAACCTTGACGTACTTGCGGAAGTACAGCATACTTCGGTCATAATCCTCGTCACCCAACCACTTCGCGCCGTAGACGGTAACCTTGCGCGGGAGCTCCATGCTTCCCAAAGGGTGCGTCGCGAGGTCTTTGACCTTGTCCACATACTCTCGGCGTATCTTCTTGCACTGCTGGCGATCATAGATATAATATCCCGTGATAGCGGAGGTGAGAGAGAGGAAGATGAGCCAGTTGCGCGAAGGGAGACGAGGGCGTTTGTCAAGCCATGAGGGTGGAATTCCAGTGTACTGCAGCACTGTTTTTATGCCGGACTGTGGAGCCTTCGGAGCAGGGAAGACGCTGTCGCCGACATTCGAGCTCATCGCCAGAGACAACGCTGACGGTTGTCCTCAGCCTCCTGGACACTGGACAGTGACTGGAAAGTTTAGCAAGCGCGCATTCGCGCTGGACGCGATCGGGCCGGAGAATGCCGACTCCCAAAGCTGCGCCACCACTGCCAAGCAGAGCCACACAACCTCCTCTCGTTCAGAATGGGCGCTAACAAACATCACCATTGTGACTGTCGACCATGGCCGCTCTCGCTTCGTGAGTCTCTGCTACTATCTTCTCTAATTCTTATTCGCTCAAGCACGCTCTCAGACTCCTACCAAAACCACTAAATGCTCCTATAGTCTCAGACGACGACGACGACGAGGTGCCCCAGGTTCAAGCACAACAGCAACCTGGTTCTTCGCAGTCTGTAGTCATCCGTCAAGTAGTGCCACCATATGGACAGCGGGGAGGATGGAAGCCGACATCGCTGGAGGACTTTGGTGAGTTGCTTAGCGTAACGCGTGCCCTTGCAGTGTTTTACGGTTGGGGCAGGGGATGGTGGGGCGTACCCCGAGTGTCATGTCGCCCAATATCCTCTGAACTTGGGCAAAAAGAAGGCAAGTCTCACAGTCTCTCTATACAATACTCCCAACTCATATCTATCAAGACTGCGGCCGGGAACACACTTGCTCTACAAGTCGATTCGGAAGGAAATGTTCGTTATGACGCCATTGCACTACAAGGACAGCGTACCGGGAAGTACGTTCAGTCCCAGTTCAAGGACCTCGTTCCCCTTGCTGCCAGGAAGGACCTGGACGAAACGCAGCGAGGTTTGGATCGACCATCTGAAGACGAGGTGCAGTCGACCACGGACAAGACCCGTGCGGCACTGGAGAAGCTCGTGAACGGGAAGATCAAAGCTGCTCAGCCGAAGAACGTCCCCGAGAGCCAAGGAAAGACCTCCTTCATTCGCTATACTCCTGGTCAGCAGGGAAACTCCGACGGGTTGAAGCAGCGGATCATCAAGATGACTGAGATTGTTGAGGACCCCCTTGAACCGCCACGATTCAAGCACAAGAAGATACCTCGCGGTCCTCCTAGTCCTCCACCACCCGTCCTTCGCAGTCCGCCACGTAAGGCGACGGCACAGGAGCAGAAGGAGTGGATGATACCTCCTTGTATATCCAATTGGAAGAACAACAAGGGTTACACCATCCCTCTGGACAAGCGTCTGGCCGCAGATGGTCGTGGTCTCCAAGATGTAAGTTGTCGTGTAATTGCTCGGATCCCACTCCGACTTATCGCCGTCGCCGTAGGTGCACATAAACGACAATTTCGCCAAATTCTCAGAGGCTCTCTTCGTCGCTGACCGCCACGCACGTGAAGAGGTCAGGCAACGCGCGCTCATGCAACAGAAGCTTGCCGAGAAGGAGAAAGCACAGAAGGAAGAGAATCTCCGTCTTCTCGCTCAGCGTGCGCGTGAAGAACGTGCAGGGATTGCTCCTCGCGCAGCGGCAGGGGAAACATCAAAACCGACAGCCGAACGCACTGCAGCAATGCAGTCTTCTCTTGGTGCGTACGGTTCGGGCAGTGAGTCCGACTCAGAGCCATCCGATGAAGAGGAGGACGAGGAGGCGGCGAAGGTGCGGGACCAGATGCGTGCGGAGAAGAGGAGGGAGCGGGAGCGGGAGATGCGCATGAGCAACATGGGCACGGAGCAGCGCGCGAAGATGCTCGCGCGGCAGCAGAACCGCGACATCTCAGAGAAGATCGCCCTTGGACTTGCGAAGCCGACGCTTTCGAAGGAGAGCATGCTCGACTCGCGCTTGTTCAATCAGGAGTCGCTATCTGGAAACTTCGCAGACGACGATGCGTACAACCTATACGACCGCCCGCTGTTCCACGGCTCCAGCGCTGCCGCCGCCATCTACAAGGCTCGTGGGAACATCACCGAGGGTGACCAGGACTCGTTTGGTGGTGGCACAGAGGAGGGCATTGGCAAGGCACTCGACAACGACCGCTTCGGGCTGGGCGCTCCTCGTGTCGGCTTCGAGGGCGCCACCGAGCAGGAAGTCCGGGAAGGTCCCGTGCAATTCGAGAAGGACTCGGGAGACGTCTTCGGTCTTGACAAGTTCCTCAACGAGGCGAAAACCGGCCGGAAGCGCGGACTCGATACTGAGGTGTAAGTAGCGGAGTTACGACCAAGGACGATGCTGACGGTTCTCCTTACAGCGGCGGCTCGCGGAAACGACAGCAGATCGATAAGGCAGACCAGCGTGACTCGTGAGGTTACAGTATGGTTGTGGGACCCTATCGTATGTGTTTGTCTCTCCATGTGTGTTGTTATGCTATCACCTGTAATCTATACGCATACGCAAGAGACCGATATGCATAGACTCCGACACATTGTGGGGGTTTTCTCCTGTCTGACTGGGAGCATCTTACATAGACTAAGTTCCTCGTCGCCAGCCTGCGAGTGGTCCAATGCCTCATCTCTTTCTATCCCTGCTTCTGATTGTTGCTTAGTTCTTCTTGGAGGCACGCGTACCCCTGTAAGTCCCTGCACCGCATCTCCATGTATTGTCTCTTGATGTTTGCCGTTGACTAGTAATACCCTGTAGGCTGAGAAGCATGTATAGTATGTATGCTTATGCGCTTCTCAGTATCTTCGCATCTTCGTTCGTCTTCCTCCATCCCGTCCTTCATCCTCGTCCCCACTAATACTACTCAATCCGCCGAACATCGTCGGTTATAGGGCACCATTGTGTCGACTGACTCCTTAAGGTAATACCGCGCACGCACGCTCAAGCCAGCGCACCATACTAATGTGATCACTTCCTCCTTCAGTTCTCTTTCCGTGGTCCTCCGGATACGTTCTCGCGATGCACACGCTGAGGGAACTAAAAATGCGCAACGCCCCGTCTAATTCTCATCTATTCTCGTAGAAGAACGTACACGCCACAGCGATAACTGGGTAATTTCCCCCGGAGGCGGGATATGATTACAACATGCTGTGCATACTACAACTACAGGTGCGTACGACCCTATCCTCTTCTCGTTCTTTCTTCATTCGCCGTTCCATTACATTTGAGGCAGAGGGTTCTTGACGGATGCAAACTGCTTCTACAGCATCCCGCGTTCAAGATCCTCGTCGCAGCAAGAGATAGACAAATACTCACTTTGGCGCCCATGTCGCCCGGCATCTGCACATTCGACCTTGCCTTCAAAAATGCCTTAGCACGCTCCTGCGACAAGATAGGCACGAATTCAGCATGACGAAATGACAATTCAAGGGGCCAGAGTTAACTCACGTCGCTGTCCTTTAGCGAGAGCTGGAGCTTCGTCAAGTGGTTCTGCTCCTCTTTGTCGGAATGCTCGAGGAACATTGGAACGACGCGCTTCATCAGATCGACATACTCCTTAGAACAGGGCTGGCACTTGTTGATCTGCTGAATGAGCTGGTTGATGTTTTTGTGATCCTCTGCAATTGACATGTCGGTTTAGTCACGACCCATCCAGGACGAAAGCATCAACACGCACTCATGTCCTCTTCGGCCTCTTTGGCCATGCCTTCATCCCCCATCGCTTTGTACAGCGTCGTATTCCTGGTGGTGTTTCAGTGAGTGCACATCATGTATCAATCCTGCAACACTCACTCTGCCTCACCGTGAATGTACATGTCACGGAGCAGGGTGTTGCCAATGGCAACCTTGTCAGTGTCGCCAGCGTCCTTGAACCTGCACGCTGGTGGGTACAACTGGGGACCTCAAGAGGCGCATTGAGAGCTCGCTCACCTATTGAAGAGGTCGCGGATGTTGTCGTGGTCCCTCGTGATGACCTGTGCAAGGTCGAGAGTCTCCGAGTCGGACATCATGGCAGTATGAGCAAGAGAGAGTGGAGGTCCGGTGTGTGGTTGGCTGGGAGAGGGGTGTTGGGTAGGATGGCTGCACCGGGATGGGCCAGCTTTTATACGTGCAGGCGGACGAGTGCTGGTGGTTTGAGATCGTCAGAACGCAAGGCATCTGGCCAATGAGGTGCGTTTCATTGGGAATGCCCGTCGATTTACGCCCAACTTCTGAGTTGGTAGCAGGATCGGCAAGCTCTTCTTCGCTCAGTATGGACGAAAGACTGGTGCTTGAGGGCCCCCAAAGGGAAGGCGGGGGGCCAATGAGGTGCGTATGATTGGATATGCTCCTCGATTCGTCCCCCATCCGGTAGGTCCCTATATGACATGGAGGGCGTACATGACGGCATAGACAGAATCACTGACGATATGCCGACGACAAGGCAAGGCCTCACTCATAGGCCCCACTGCGCACGTCCAGTGCGGCGGTCAAATGTACAGATCCGGGACAGTGACGTCGCGTGTGCGACTCCGCGCGTTGTTGACGCGTTGTTTGACCGGGTTTGACGTGTAAACATATTCGGCTCGGCATGTCACGGCCGGGGGCAGCTCGTCGCAGATTCAACCTTCGTCCTCCACCTCTCCATCACGCGCCCGCCGATGATGGGCATCCGGTCTCTACTCCTTACATCGACGCAGGTCGTCTTCCTTGCAGCTATATGCTCGGCAGACTCTGCCTGGCATGGCCACATCTCCCCCGGGTCCACCAAGCTATCCAAGTTCACGCCGTACTACGTCCCTCCTGGAGCAAAGAGCTACGATTCCTCTTCACCTCTACTCCATTACTCTGGCCCGTGGTCCGAGTCTTTCTCGTCCAAATACGTCCAGAAGAGTGCGCGCTTCACGTCTGTGCCCGGAGCTGCGATGTCGTTCACGTTCACTGGGACCGGCGTTGAGTGGTTCGGTACTCTGGACAGCAAGCACGGAATCTCCCAGGTATACCTTGATGGCAAGTCCACCGATCTCGTCGACGCATACAGCGCAATCTCGATGAACCAGCAGCGCATCTTCTGGGCTTTCGACCTTCCCCAGGGCAAGCACACCCTCAAGATCGTGAACACTGGTCGGAAGAACCCCGATTCGAGAGGCCTCGCCATGGACGTTGATGCCGTCGTAGTCACTCAAGGTCTCCCTCCGCCCGATCCCCTCGGTCAGCAAAATATGACTATCTCCCACTCTGACATGCCCTCGTATCCTCCCCTTCTTGACTTGTCTTCAAAGTTCGTCCCGGAAGAGGAATGGACTCTAGTGCAGAATGGCTCTACTGGCGTCCATGCTATGCAGCTGGCTATAATCTCAGAGACCCACGCGCTCATCATCGACAAGGTGGAACACAACCCGCTTACTATCTCTGGCCATCCTGCTTGGGCTGCGCTCTACAATCTTAACACCCATGCGCTCAAGCCACTCTCTATGCAGTCTAATTCTTTCTGCGCTGGAGGCACCTTTCTTAGCAACGGTACCCTCATCAACGTTGGGGGCAATCCCGTAGTAGAAGACCACACCGCTGCTGCCGACTTTGGCGATGTCGACGGCCTACAGGCTATCCGAATCTTCGAGCCTTGCGAGAGTGCGAAGGTAGACCAGTGTGACATTTACGAGGATCATGCTCGCATCCGGATGGCCAGTCCGCGTTGGTACAACACTGTTCTTCGGATCTCAGACGGTAGTGCTATGATCATTGGAGGCTCTTTCAAGGGGGGTTGGATTAATAACGGTACGACGAACAATCCAACGATCGAGTACTTCCCTCCGAAGAACATCCACGGCTTCAACGGTCTACCCATTCATGTCCCATTCCTCGTGGACACCCTTGCTGCCAACCTCTTCCCAATCACGTTCTCACTCCCGGACGGCTCCGTCTTCATAGCAGCAAATCGAGACGCTATGATCTACGACTGGGAAACCAACACGGAGAGAAGACTGCCCCGCATTCCCAATGGAGTGCGCATCACCTATCCCATGACTGGCACTGCGCTTCTCCTGCCGCTCTCACCAGAAGCTGACTACACGCCTGAAATTCTCATCTGTGGCGGGTCCACAGTGGACGACACCAAAGCCGGGTACGAGATCTCATCGCAGGATCCTGCGTCCTCCCAGTGTGCGCGGATCGTCCTTACTGAGGCTGGGATCGCTACTGGCTGGCAAGTAGAGCAGATGCCTCAGGGCCGGACTATGCCCGACGCAGTCCTCTTGCCTACGGGCGACGTCCTCGTCGTTAATGGAGCTGGCTCCGGTATCTCTGGCTACGGGAATGTCTTAGACCGTGTTGGTGAGTCGAATGCGGACAACCCTGTCTTGACCCCCGTCCTCTACGACCCCAATGGTCCTCCTGGGCAACGCTTCTCTTCTGCGGGAATGCCTACGAGCGACATCCCGCGGCTGTATCACTCAGTTGCGTCTCTCACTCCCAAGGGGGACATCATGATCGCTGGCAGCAACCCGAACATGGACCGGAGCGAGCTCAAGTATGGCACCGAGTACCGTGTCGAGTGGTTGGGTCCGCCGTACCTGAAGAAGGAGCGGCCGCAGATACTAGGTAGTGTCCCGAAGCTGCTTGGGTTTGGCAAATCAATGAAGCTCCAGGTCCAACTGCCTGCTACGTCATTGCAAGGTGCCAACGTCAAGGGTGTGTCATCGTGAGTTCGCTACGAGTACTTTCGTGCTGACTACAGTCCACTCTACAGTTGCACTCATGGATTTGGGATACGTCACTCACGCCGTACACGCCAACTCTCGGCTTGTCTACCTCGCTTTTTCTCTTTCGGACGACAATTCGACGCTGACCATCACCGGTCCGCCGGACGGGCACATCTACCCTCCCGGCCCCGGGTTCATTTACGTCGTAGTGAATGGTGTGCCGAGTGTTGGGGTGAGGTTGTTGGTCGGTGACGGTAAGGGTCCTGTCGTGGACCACAATGCTCTGAAGAAGTGGGTGCCGTGTCCAAGCTCCTCGGTCTATTGCTCACTTGGATGTTGATCCACACAGCGTGCTGGAGAAGACCGACGTCGATCAGTACGAGAAGTCGAAGGGGAAGCCAAGCGAAGATGCTGAATGAGTGCACAGACTCGCTGTGAGGCTCCTGTTTTATGGCTCTGTGCACATACAACATACTACGTACATCGTACACTTTGTTTAATGGTTCTGTTCAGCATTCCCGTGTTTCTTTCTTTTAAGTTGCAAGGTCAATTACCCTAACATCCTCATGAACATATCATTGAGCTCTGGAATTGAGCCATCGTGGCGCAATGGTAGCGCATCACCTTCCTAAGGTGGGGGTTGCGGGTTCGATCCCCGTCGGTGGTAGTCGGAGACTTATATGGCTCAAAGTTTTTCTCAATGATATACACGAGTGTAACATGGCAGAATCTTGACTATCAAGAGCTTTTGGGAAGGAGTCTGAGCCTTTGAACGAAAGAGCATCATCTATCTGAGTCCTGACTGAGCCGTGACGCGTGCGACGCAGGTTGGATACGCGGTCACGAGGGTGACGCGACGCGTCATGTGGGCGTCTGTTTAGGCGCAACATCAACTTCTGAATTCATGCAAGCGCAGTGGATAGTACCTCGAGCTACAGCTGCCACACTACCCGCTCCCAGGTCATCTCTCTACCGGACGGTCACGACTTCTGTATACGCCATCTGCTTTCTACGATCTGACGACGCCTTGTACATCCAGTAAATGATGGCTGCTCTCCTCACGCCCACCAATCTCGTCGTACTCGACCAATCCGCGCTCAAACACCCATCCTCCACGGCGGAACCCACATGTCCACTACCCCCTCTTCCGTCAACCATCTCTTGGAGTGCGGAGAGCAACTCCGTCTTCCTCTCTTCTGCAACGAGCGGAATCCTTCATTATGACCTCACCACCGGATCTCTGCAAGACGCTTGCCCAGTAGCAGACGGACACTCGGACCCTGTCATTTCCCTCCTCACCAAAGACCGCGGCAATACCGTTATTTACGGGAAGGGAAAGCAGGTGTTTCTTGCTTCCACGCAAACAGGCAATACTACACAGACTTTCGACACGCACAAGAGCAACATCACTGCCCTGGCGCTCTCGAACGACGCTTCGCTCCTAGCATCCACATCTGCTCGTGCGATACATGTCCATAATCTCACTCTCGCATCTCATACTGTCCTCCGAGGCTTGCCAGCTGGGGACGGCAGTGTAACCGCTTGTGCCTTCCACCCGCATTCACGCACACGCCTCCTGGTTGGACTTAATACACAACTCCTCGTATATGATACCACTCGCCCCTCTGGCCCCACCAAGGCCATTACCATAGACAAGGACTTGAAGAACGTCGGGCCTATTGTTGCAATCACTTGCAGTCCGTTCAGCAAGAGCCTCGTCGCGGTGGCTTGCAGTGGAGGGGCGGTTGTTCTGGTTGACCTGGAGAAGGAGAAAGGGTACGTCTGCGCGAATGAAACCATTTAACAATGCGCTGACGTGAAGATGTCGCTAGCGTGTTCCGTACGGTTCAGATGCCAGCTCCCCTCACTTGTCTCTCGTTCTCTGCTGAAGGCGCTGCCCTGTATGCCGGGACCGAGAACGGCAAGTTCCTCATCCTTGACCTTCGTGCGCTCGACAAGCCACCGAAGTCAGTCACCGTTAGCGAGAATGGCGATCAAGTCATTGCGATCTCTGTCCAGGTACGTGCATCCGATCCCTGATATCATACGGTGTCTCTAACTTGAGGGTGCAATACTTACAGAAGAAGCTCAAGCCCGGTGAGGCGCAAGTGGACAAGCCCAAGTCTACTACAACCGCTGGTGCTGCAACGAAACCACTCGTACAACGCGACACAAACAAGGCTGTACCCGCCGCGCGCCGTCCTGCTTCAGCAACGGGTCCGGACGCAGCTAAGAAGGCTACGGAAGAGAAGGGAGCCTCGAAGGTGAAGGGCAACGGCACTCTTGCGTCGGGTACACCTCGACGGGCGATGTCAAGGACTGCTTCCACCACCGGACAGTCAAACGGATCACCCGGTGGCAGGGCAGCTCTCGCTGGAAGGAAGACAGTGGCTGCGTCAGTCAAATCCCCCGTTGTGACCCGCAAAGCAATGCCGAAGAAAGCTTTCTCTCCGCCGAAACAGCCAGTCACTGCTGCGAAGGAAGGCGACAACGAGGATGATGAAGATGTGTCAGGTCCGTTCACAGAGTTATCCCGGTCTGTGTCGCGCTCTCACTAAGTATCCGCTACAGTCTGTATTGAGAACCTGCTCGCGCTCCCGACGCGGAAGGCTCCTACGCCAGTGGACGATGATGCGCCAGTTTCAGCTGTACCAAGAGGGATCTCAGCACTGTCGCGTACATCCTCGCGCACACATCCCACAGAACTCACACAAGCTCGAGCTCAAAGACGCACCGCGTCCGCCGCATCTGCGGCCTCTACCACAGAGTCAGTGTCAGCAGCCCTCTCGCGCGCGCGGTCTGCATCCTCCGCTAGCGTCGCGAGCCGGGCAAGCAAGGCCTCTGCACGAATCGTTTCGGGGACATCGTCCCGCTCCGCCTCTCCTCCGATAACCGCTAAGCCGCAGCCGCAGCAGAGGCGTGTCTCGGGCTCGTCAACCGTCTCGCGACTCTCGCGCACCCCAAGTCCTGACCTGCCGGGAATGGAAGAGGATGGAGGACCCGTCACGCCGATTCCCGCGTACAAGGTTAAGGGCAAAGAGCGTGCTGCGCTTGCGCTCGGTACCCCAGAGGTGGACGAATGGGTCAAGGCCGGGCAGGGGAAAGCCGATGACGCAAAGAAGGACGGGAAGCGCGTCGGGTTCGCGGGCGACAGCGACAGCGAGGACGACGACGGTTCAGACTCGGACCACGACGTGCCTCTGCCGCCACTCCAAGCCAGTGTCGGTGCTGGTGCCAGTGCCAGTGCGACGGCGCGCCTCCCTCGAGCGGAGCTCGCGATGCAAGTTTCACCACGGCGTTCGTTCGCAGGACCCGGCCGGGCGTCTACTGCATGGGCCCCAGTGCCGTCTCCGCTCCGCAACCCTGCGGCACCGCCGTCGCCGCAGGCGCGTGCAGCGCAGGATATGCTGCAGGCGCTGCTGCGGGACGCGCTGCACGAGTTCCGACAGGAGACGAAGGCGGAGATCGTCGGGCTGCATTTGGACTTGATTAGGATGGGCGGGAGTTGGAGGAGGGAGATGGGCGAGGCGATGGGCGAAGTTGCGGAGGAGCTGAGGGAGCTGAGGGAGGAGAACCGGAGGTTGCGGGAGGAGAATGAGAGGTTGCGGAGGGGGTATTGAGACTTTTTCTGAGTGCACGTTCGTTGAATGACTGGATGCCTCGTGTAATGGGAGGTGCTGCTGCTGCTGCTGACGATTGACATGCGTTGGCCTGACCTCTGTGAATTGTGTTATGATTATGTATACAATATGATTCTTGATGCTATGCCGAATGGACGATCCTGATCAATATCCGCATTGAAGTACGCTATTAGTACAGAGATGGAGTGAGTCCGCGTCTGTGAAGTCCTTGTAAAGAATGTTGTGCATCCGTGTATAGGATGTTGTGCAGGGGAGAAAACAGCAACGGTATGGAAACAAGGTATCATGGAAGGAGCAAAGATGGAAGGAGCAAAGTCGGTATATGATGATGGTACAGACTAGTCCGTGAAAGAATTAGACAGGCCTAATGTAGCCCGCAAGGCGCATGTACTGTGTAGGTGATGAGGCGAGAACGTGCAAAATACAGGCAAATAACCACGCACAAGATCCGCAATACAACGTCGTCATGAACTTGAACTTGAGCAAGAAGTTGGCGTCTCGACGTCCGTCAGCTCCCCATCGTCATCGATGACGAGCGCGATGCTTCCGATATTGTCTGTGAAGATGCCGTAGTAGCCCAGGGTCAGGCCGCGCTCGACGAGATGTTCATGCAACCGCGCGTCCTCGCGCAAGTCGTCGGCGCCTTCCTCGTCCACGGCAATCTTGACGATCACATTCCGGGGAGGCACTGTGGAGGTGGGAGAGTCGATGGCCATGATGGCGCCCCAGACGATGTACGTGGTTTCCCGCCGGACGGGACGGGTGATGAGGACGGCGACGTCTGAAGTGATCGTGGACGTGACCGAGGAGACGGTGTTCGAGCGGGATAGCATGTCGGTCAGCTTCTTCGAGGGCCGCGCAGGGGAGAGCTTGACGCGGCGGAAACGGCTGTAGTTGCGCGACTTGAGAGGTCCCCAATTGAACGCGAGGTGGAGCTCCCTGGGCTTGAGCTGAGCAGACCGTCAGCTTCCTATTATTAGTACCTCAAATTCTGGGACATACCACAACATCTGGAGCGGAGAGGTGCTTTGCGACATTGATGAACTCGTTCGCGCCCAGCGTATCCAGCTCAAGCATGCAGCCTGGGTGAGGACGCGCAACATGGCGAGGACGTGGGGCATGAAGCAGAAGAGACATAGTGAAGGTGTTTGCGCTGGGGGCACCGAGGGGATGGGGAGCAGGGATAAGGCTAGCCGTTTGGGGCGGGCGGACAAACTATTATATGGGGTCCGCAGTCATTGAATTCTGACATCGCCATCAATATTGACTCAAGGAGAAGGAGGTCTGTGCAGTCAGAGTGGCGGGGAGAAGCAGCCGCTGTGTCATCGCCCATTCTGCGCAACACACTCCATTCTGAATCCAGTCTGATGGCCAGTCACGCCGCGTCTGTCACAGTCACGACTCAGTACGCGCGCGCGCCTGTGTCGCGTCGCTGTCAGTGTCACCTGTAGTGTGGCTCAGGTGAGGCTTCACCCGACTTGCTCCTAACCGCAACGCGCGTCCGTTCGCCCTCACCTTTCACACTTACCGTGCTACCTTTCCTTCTACTCGCGAACGGGAACTCGCTGCACTTTGGAACAACGCGCCCTCACAAATCCACGGACACGTGATAGAAATGGCAATTGGCTCGCCTTCCACTTCCGTCACAGCAAATCTGGTATACGGGTCGGAGGCTAGCTCGGATGCGTTGAACAACGGTGCATCGGGCGAGTCAGGCGTGCAAGTATCTAGTGATGCTGAAGCGGATGATACCACTCACGACGGCAGGTCTATGTATGTCACTCTGTTTGAAGGTAAGTTTCCCATCACGACTTAGACGCATCTGTCGCGCGTATCACTTACTATGTTCATGCCGCACAGACATGCTCATGGAGGTCCTGCGCTACGAGGGGAGGTTGTTCATAAAGGAGGAGCTCGATTGTTTCATGGCATGGCATAGACTGCCTTGTACGTACCAGGTTTATTTCCGCAGCATCACACGTTCATCGTATGTCTTCAGACAATGCGAAGTACCTCTTCTGCCGTTTGTGTTTGCGCAAGCTAGACAAATGGCACCGACTCGATACCCTCAACTATGAGAAGGAGCTAGGCAACCAAGGCATCTTGGACGCCGTCCAGAAGCTCTGCACGTCCGCACAGGTCTCGCAATTGGAGGACGTCAAGCCAAAGGTAGAGGATTGCGAGTCCTTGTTAAAGCTACCCGTTGAATTTTTCCTCAATGACGATGACGACGTTAAACCGAAGGTTGAGCCGACGGGGCCCACGCTCCCTGCCCCAATAGAAGAGCCTAAGCAACAGGCTGAAGGGTCCAAGCAACAGGGGCCAGAAACGATCGACCTGACTATGGACGAGGAATGCGAACAACCGCGAGCGGGGCCCTCCCGCCTGAGTCCAGCTTACGAGCCCCTAACCCCTCCTTCCTCGAGCGCATCTTCGTCTACTCCGGGTGTGCCGGACTACAGCGTCTTCGCAGATGACGAGGAGCAAGCATCGCCCTTCGAGCTGCTCGATTGTTTGAGAATGGAAGAGCTCGAGGAACTCGCGAAGCAGCTCAAGCTCAAGCCAAGGTTCAGGAAGGTGTGAACGTTTGTGTCTGCCCCTATGCGCCAAATTCTGACCAGAGTTCGGGCGCATAGCGCGATGCTTTCATCGAAGCCCTCCTGCGCGGATCGGCGAACCAAGCCACTCTCCCATTCGTCAAGGTCTCGCAGAAGGGCAAGGAGCCAGCGGTTCAAACTAAATTGGCATCCGAGACCAAGAAGACACAGAAGCCACTCATGCAGTCCAGGTTGCCATTCAAGCCTACTCCAAAGTGTCAGGAGACGCAGCAGGAACGACTGCGTGAGATCGTCACCAAGAAACTGAGTGCGTGCGGTTTCCCCACATTTTTATACATGCGCCAATTATATGAACAATGTAACAGCTAAGTGCATCCGTCTGAACGCTCATGTCGTCGCTCTGTTCCGTCGCGTGAACCTCCTCTACTTTCGCAGTATCCAGTACACTTCAGACATCCTCACCCCTGCCATTCTCGCACGCGCGAAAAAGCGCGCGTACGCTGCCTACACGTATACTCGTACCACAGATATCTGGCTCACGCGAGAGGATCTCCTCGCATACGAAGAAGCGCTCGCTATCGAGGCTGAGGTTGACGCGCTGCTCGAGAGCCCGAGTGCTGCTAACTCCACGGGGAGGGGACGCTCGATGGTGAGTCGGACTCCTGCGCCGATGGGTGGCCCGAGCAGGCTCCAAACGCCTGTCACTCCAGTCAAGGGGAAGGGGGCGTCGCCGGTTACCTCGAAAGGGGTAGTTAAGACAGAACCGGAAGAGAAGGAACGGATGAAGAGTGCGCGCGCCGTCAAGGACATCCTTGACGACGTCTATTCAAAATGGGTCAATCTTGTTGAGACCCAGCGCGAGAAGGAATTACCGCGCAAGGGGCTGGAGCGGTTCGAATGTGGTACGTGGACGTTGTCTGTCTAATTCTCGTGGAGTGGTCACTGATCGATATGCATGCAGGACACATCCTTACGCGTGTCGTCTGCAAAGGCGCATACGCGCTAGGTGTCCTGAAGGAGTACTACCAAGAACTAAAGGTACTCCAGGCGCTCCTCGCACAGACACGGTGGCGTCGGGGCCGGCGCGGGCGATGGTACGAGCGGCGAGCGCTCGTGCTTATGACGCATCTGAAGCACGAGGAGGGCCGACAGGAGGAAGCGATGGATGTTGTCACCGACGCGCTGAAGGATCCTGACACACATATCAGTATGTGCCGCTCTACTGTCGCGTTCTAAGCTCCCAGTGGACAGGAGCTGACATGTCGAACGGTAGTTTTCCGTCCTATGCTTGAGCGGCGGCTGACCAGGTTGGAGAAGAGTCTCAATATCCCTCTAGAGGAGCGGCACGTCTGCGAAGGCAGCCTGCAGGCCCCGATCAAAGTCTTTGTGGATGGTGTTCGCATATACCACCGCGCTGGCAGTCTGCTGCTTGACCTGGCGGGGAGGGTCGTCAACCAGTCCCCTGTCAAAACACAGGGCTTGTCTTGGGCCAACAGGAGGGATCCGAGTCCGGTTAAGGTGAAGCAGGAGGTGGGTGTGGCGCCTCACTTATGTCGCAGGATATTGATGGCGCGGTACTTGCGAGCAGGGGAAGTCGGAGAAGGCAGGTGGGAAGTCGGTGTGGAAGGGTCGTAACGGCGACGAGGTCTCGGTGGAGGAGCTTGCGTTGCAGTGGTACCAAGACCAGCATGGATGTAAAGGGTCAGTCCAGCTCTTGCGACTTCATGGACAAGTGTGTCTGACCTGAGTGTTGCTTTCAGCTTCCATTGCGAAGGCCGCATTGTCACGACGCTCTTCGGCCTGCTCTTCTGGGACGTCATCTTCGCGCCTATACCAGGGGCGTTCGAGACGCGATTTCAGTCCGCACCTCTCGATCTCGCCGAGGATACGTTTTACTACTCGCGCCAGGAGCTTGTTGAGGCGCGTCTGGCAGAGATTGAAAAGGGTGAAGTAGTGGAGATCATCGAACGCACCTACGACGCTCACCAGGACGTCATGTGTGTTGGCGTGCGGTGGGACCTATTCACTAAGGACGACTTGCTGGGTATCGCGAGGGTGTGTGACGTCCTTTCGTCGCTGTGACTGGTGGACGTTGACGCTTGGGACAGTGCTTGCATCCGAATGTACTTGTGGCTATGTGCCGGCTCATGTGCGAGGACTACGCCGGGCGGACAGGAGGTGTACCCGATCTCATCGTGTGGAACGAGGACAAGGGATATGCGAAGTTCGTTGAGGTCAAAGGCCCCAACGACTCGCTGCAGGAGAACCAGAAGGTATGACATAATCGGTGTGACCCACTTCACATGGCCAATCTGACGAGTTCGTAGGTTTGGATCAACGTCCTATTGCAAGCTGGGATGCCCGTCGAACTCTGCCACGTCCACGAGTTGGGTCAAACGCCCAAAGTCAAGCACGCAGGCAAGACTCCGAAAAAAGAGAAGCTCGCGCCTGTGGGAAGGAAGCGCAAGAGGAGCGACGACCTGCCTGTGGAGAGCGAGGAGGATGAGCTCGACTACTCGCAGCTTGACCGACACACCGAAGACGAGGAGGCGGTGGGTGCTTCCACGCGGAAGAAGCGCAAGACGCATGCGGCTGCTGTCGAGGAGCTGCCGCAGCCGCCGCCGCCCGAGCCCGAGTTGCCGATGATTGGGAAACGCAAGATGACAAGGGTGAATAGCCAGGTCGAAGTCGTCATCACAAGCACGCCCCCGCCAAGTTCCAGTGGTTCGCCCCGAAAGAGGAAGTGGTCGGCCGGAGACTAGGGACTTTGCCTTCGCCGTTGGGACGGTGAGGCTTCTCCGCAGCGATTAAGTTATTGATATTGTTATGTTTGCCTTCCCAAGCTGTTGTAGGATATAGTGAGTCGTGAAACTCATTTGAAGTGGTCAGCATTATTCCGTCGTCGGGCAAGGAAGCAGGCCAAAGAAGGTAAGAATGACTTTTCATATGAATGAGCAATCTCTGGGAGTCGCAAATAGTAGCCCAACCCCGCACGGCAATCCCTCTCCCTATGGCGCATTCAAAGTTCAAACCTACTTACTGGAAACGTGCATCCATGCGTCCTCGACAGTCAGACAGTGGCGTTTCTATCCGATCCACCAGCACTCTTGGACGCAGAGTATCAATCTAACACAATCTTATACAGCGGCAATACCGGGGTTGTTGTAGCTAATGATCTTTGGCCTTCACCCTCCGTAATGACATGAGTAGACTCGACAGGTGCACATTGGAAAGTCATCGGACGCACAGGTTCCAATTACAACTTGAATTGTCTTCACGCTGCCAAGATCATCGCTTATACTGGGAATCCGTGAGGGGCTATTGGCTATTGACTGTCGCGACCCCTTCCTCACGTCTGGCAGGTCAACGTTCACTCGGACATCCTTTTCGTTCCTCCCGCCATCGAATTAGTATATCTTCGCCGCTTCACGCGCCTCCGTTGCATCCACCTTTATCCCAGCCGCAATGGACACGCTACCTGAACATCCTCCTGTAGTGCCTACGCTTACTTCACATATGATCGGCTTGTGTTTCTCTTTCTTGTACGTATTTCATTACTGATGAACTCGAGAATCTGTCGCCCAACCCGAGGATAGATCCTACGGAGTCATGCTCTGTCAAGGACTACAATACTATCAACGGTATTGGAAACATGACAATTGGGTCCTCAAAGCGGCGGTATGTTGCGTCAACTGCGCGGCTTGAGTCTCTAATCTCCACACCTACTCATCTCTGTAGGTTGTAGGCATTCTGTGAGTGCTGATTGCTTGCTGCGAATGCGCATGCATGACTCAGAGATCCATCGTATAGCTTGGGCGAGACAGCCCATAGCGGCCTATATGTTCACATTGCGTAAGATACTGTGGCTACGCAAGGTTCGATGACTTGACGCCCTTGTTCAATATACTAGGTACTACTATCTTGCTATTCACCATGGGCATCCGGACACTACGAGCCACGGTGTAGTGTGAGTATCGCAACTTCGTTATGTCTGTTTGGTGGCTAACAAGTTTAGTGTAGCTCTCTAACTGTGAGTGTTGAGATACTCGTCATATGGTCTCGGTGCTGATTGATTGATTGATTGTGCAACTAGTTAGTGACTCCGATCGTGGTCAGTGTCTCAAGATTTCACTGGGAGTTTCTCCATTCAATGGTGTCACCACTAGACCTTCTGCATCGTCGTATGCGAGTTGTATGCAGTGACCTGTTTCCTGTGCCTCAGTTCTTGGTCTGCTGATCACTCGGTGGCTCTTGCAGCATATATGTTCGCCGGGCATACCTCAGTAAGCAGTACATCCGTCATTCCGACACAAGTCGAATTGTGATTGAACGGCATACTGTACACTAGTTCTACCTCTCAAGTTTCGGATGCCGTTTGTCATATCCGTGGTAGGTCTCCGCCGTGACTTTTGCGGGCCTTCACTCTCACAGACTTCATCTTAGGTTACTTTGGTGACAGTTTCAATCGGTAAGCCTTATACCGAGTTCCCGAACATGGAGGTATTTGTTCATCACTCGTTTCAACACACGTAGCATCTGCATGGGGTCAGATTATCAGCTCGTTCATCGTTTTTCAACTCGCTAATACCAAACACCACAGCCTTTACTGGAAAGCTGTATGATCCCTCAATGCTTGCCTCTGCCAATCTGATGGTCCACATGACACCGTTATACATCCAGCTTCCTAGATAGTTCTTTTGCAGGATTCATCAAATTTAGGGTCAGTGTCCCCGAGTATGATCTCATCTTGACTACTCATGGACCATAATGCAGTGGCTTTTGTCTGTGGCATTTGCTGTCTGTGCATTTCTAGATGTGTTCATCGCAACTGTCTTGAGTATTGCATTGTGGAAGTCCCGTACTGGCATCGGGAGGTGAGTGCAACGAGGATTATATTCACTATGTTCGTAATTCAGCTGGCATCTATAGGACTGATGCTCTTCTGCGCACTTTGATCTTATATGCCTTCACTACAGGTATGGTGTAATGTAGTCCTTCATAGCTGATATATCGCTAACAGGTGATGAACAAGGAACTTCGACCAGGTTAGCTTCTCCTACTGCTTCGAGATACAGGGCACTCAAACCCTTCCTACGCAACCTCAGCATAGCCAGCATCGCGTGCTTGATGGTTGTGAGTGTCCCTCTTGCTTATATTATAATATTAGTGATGCAAAGTTCCGAGTTGCTTAGGATCTCATTGAGGGACACCACGTATACATTATTTCATTTGCTCTAGTCACTGCGAAAGGTAAGGCTGCTCAAATATCACATCGATGTGTGAATCCGAAACACTGATCATCTTGTAGTGTACGCTAATATCACCCTTCTCACGTCAGTCTGTCCACACGTGTCCATGGCATCTATTAACTACATACACATGCCTCATCCATACACAGCCTCAACTTACGGCGTTCTCTTTCTACGAAGCTGAGTGACACACCCCTGGACACAGAATGGGTCGATATGAGTGGGTTGAGAACCGTCTAGCGATGGCCTGAGCCTAAGACTAATGGCATGGAACCAAGCAGTCTCTTTCGATACTAGTACTACTCGCCTCAGTGTGGGTTATTCGATCTGTAGAGCGAGGTTTCTAACGCCTCCGATCCGTATGCATTGACTGATTATGTAATTGCAATGGTCACCCGCCAAGTAGAGAGACAGTGATACTCTCAATACTACGACGTCGTACACGTGTATCCGTAACTTTGCGGCGCCTGAACGCGACCTGAGGCCTGAGAGCCATGAAGAGATGCAGAGCCACGATGAGCCACATGGGAGTGAGATCTGAGATGATTCGATCTACATCGTTATCGGCGAGCGTCTAGTCTCTGGATCTTTATCTCCTCCAACTCCGACTCAGAGTCGCCCCGGAAGTTGACCGCCGACTTCAAGTTCTAAGTTCTAAGTTCTAAGACTGCACACATGATTTAGTAAACAGTTCAAAGCAGAATATTAATGACGCCTACTAATCAATCCTCAGAGGCACGAAACTCTGTGCCTGTATCGTTCAAGATGCGATACCTGCTGGCGAGTCGGGATGCCTGCCAGTGCCCAGCTCTGCTACCGTGACATGTAACGAAGGGGGGCAACTCCATGGAATGGGGCACAAGTGGGATGAAGACTGGTCGGTCGAGAGAGCCCGACCACTCACAGCTCGAGAGGTATCGGTGATTCCGCGCAGAAGAAGCGCGAGACATGCGCGGCTGTCTGTTGTACTAGAAGAACCACCGCCACCGCCAACCCCGACCCCGACCCCGGAACGGGAGTCACCGACGATGCAGAGATGGAAGGTGGCGAGGCCAGGTCGAGGTCACGTCAAGCACGGTGCCACCACAGAGCGAATTGCCTCGGAGCGGTCAGCCGCAGTATGTTGCGCTTGGCCAGCTCACTTGCTGATGTCTGGGTCGGAACAAGAACTGCTCGCCGGTCACACTCGAAGAACACATTAGCGACCGCACGAAGAGCCCGCAACTCATACTGGCATTCTTGCACCGGCGATCGGACTGACAGACCCACATGCTTTCAACCTCGACAGTGCGGTGCGGTGCATGACAAAGTCCGCGTCCGATTTACGGCCGCCTAGCACCGTTGTATGCGGTGTCGCTCACATGGAACGCAAGACCATGGCGGTGATACTGAGGGCATTGTGGTTTATCTTCCATGCTCCCCACGCTTTATCACGACGCGGGCGTGAAGAGTAATCACCGGTGGGCACGAGAATCTTGTTCTACTCACAGATTTAATGTACAGTAGTCTTCCATGCAATGATCATCAACCCGCCCTAGGAGTCTCGAACGCTATGTGCGCTCTCGGGCTTTCGACTTCATGACTATCTTTGCCCATCCCATGTGTCAGAAGTTGCCACATATCTGGCAGTTCAATGGACTGGTATTACCCCATTTCCGTTGTTCGTGCCATACTATCAGTATATCTTCAGTCGCTCTAGAGGCAGTCTTCATTGCATTAACCTCCCTTCCCACCACAATGAACGTGCTCCCTGACCACGCTCCTATAGAATCTACGCTTGCTTCACATATCATCGGCTTGTGCCTTTCTTTCTTGTGCGTATGGCATCACCGTGACCGCTCAAGTCGAGAGTCTGCCACTCAGGTCCGGCACTAGATCTTATGGAATCATGCTCTGTCAAGGATTACAGTACTACCAAAGGTACTGGGAGAGAGACAAGTGGGACCTCAGATTGGCAGTACGCTACCCCGATTGAAGGACTCAGGTGTCCACTCACTCAATGCCGGCTTCATAGGTTGTAGGCATCGTGTACGTGACGACGGGACGGCCGCAGATAACACTATAGATCACTCACGTACGTGCCGTGCAGCTTCGGAGAGACTGTCCATAGCGGCCTGTATGCCCATATAGGGTGAGGTTTTTGCGGCTATGGACTGTTCGAGGACTTGCCGCTCACGCTGGATACACTAGGTACTACTACCTCGTTACCAACTATGGGCATCCAGAAGCCCTGACCGGTAGTGTGGTGTGAGTATTGCAACCTCTGGCCCGTACCTGTGTTGACTCACTGATATGTCTCGCACAGCTCATTAACGGTGAGCCTTAGTACTCGTCATTAGGATCAACTGCCGACTTATCGTGTAATCAGTTGGTGACCCCAATTGTGGTACATCAGGGCGCTTTTACTGGGGAGCTTCACCCTCTAATTCGATCATGATTAGACTCTTTGCATAATAACATGCCAGTTGTATGTGTGCCTTGTACCTCAACAGAAATTCTAATCCCCAAACTCCGATGACAGCATATACGTTCGCCGGGCATACTTCAGTAAGCAGCATATCTGTCGTTCTGTAAATGAAGTCTGCGATTCCAAACTCATTGGATAATCCACTAGTCCTTCCTCCCAAGTTCCAGACTCCTCTTGTCGTATTCGTTGTGAGTCCATTTCGTGACTGTCGCAGATCTGAATTCTCGAATAAGCTATAGGTAGCTTTTGTCTTGTTCGGACTCGGTGAGTTGATGAGTGAGTTTTCGTCGAGGAATGCATCTGCTCATAAAAGGCTCCTTGCAGCATTTGCATGTGGTAAGGAGATCGTGATGTATTATGCCTCCTACCTTATTGATGACAAAACTACAGCCTTTACTGGAAAGCTGTATGATCACCCAGTGCTTACCTCTACCAACTCCACTACTGACATTGTATACAATCAGCTTTGCAGAAAGCACATTTGTAGCTTTCCTCAAATTTAGGGTTAGTGCTTTCTACTCAGTACATCTCACTTTAAATACTCAAGTTCATGATGATTCAGTGGCTGCTGTCTGTGGCATTTGCCGTCTCTGCAGTTCTCGATGTCTTCATCGCAACCATTCTAAGCATCACATTGTACAAATCACAGACGGGCATCAAGAAGTGAATAGCATGAGTATCCTGTCCAGTACATTGAAACTGAGCTGCTATCGACAGGACCGATGCTCTTGTGCGCACTCTGATCCTGTATGCATTCACTACTGGTATGTTGTGTTTCTCTCTCATAGCTTATGTAGTACGACTGAAAGTGATTACACAGGAACCCTTACCAGGCAAGCTGATTAACCCCGCCTTCTGTGATCACCGAAGACTGACTATCATTCGTGCACTTTAGCATCACCAGTGTCGCATGCCTTGTGGTTGTGCGTGTTCATCTTGCCATCCTGACACTACGGCATGCCAATTTTATTAGGATCTCGTTGAGGGACATCACACGTTCATCATCCCAATTGCTTTGGTCACGGCAAAAGGTAGCGCTTGTTCAATTGATGTGTATTGCAAAGACTGATCGAAATTCCTCTAGTCTATGCTAACGCTGTACTTCTCACGTGAGTCTGAAAGTTGTGACTCATGAATACTAGTAGTAAACATACCGACACCCCTTAACACAGCCTTAATCTACGGAATTCCTTCCATGACATGTTGGGCGACACAAATGACGGCACAGAATGGGTCGGCGCAACTGGGATTATGGCTCACAACCAGACCAATGGGATCAGAGAACCAAGAAAACAAGCAGTCTCCGTGGGTATCCCTGTTGGTTGGTTGTCGCCCAGTCAAATACTATCAGCTGATTTATGTGCTCTATGACGCAGGCCAGAGCTACTATTGAGTTCAGGATACCAACACATCTACGAAGTGGCGGTTCCGAGTCTAGCGATGCCGTGTAGCGTAGCCCTTGATTCAAATGGACTCACTGCATGTCATTCTTTGCAGTGTAGGGTCCTGTGAAGTGGCTCGAGTTGGAGAGAGAGCGGTGTGGCTGAAGGATAAATATCAAACCCTACTAGTAGTATATTATGCCTTCTGTGCGACACAGAGGTTGTACATATCTGCCTGAGCATGCAAGTATTGTTAGCAGAATCCGGCTGTCTTGCCTAGTTACTCGGAGTTCTTCATACATGTGATATGTACGATGAGATGAGATACACTGGTAAACTAGCCCCTAGTACTTCTAGAGTTGACACGACATGCGACTCGACGTCCCAACCCGTCTGAGTACCATTCCAGCCGGCTAATAACCCAGTCAACGCACAATCAGTTACCAGGGAGATTCTATTGAAGCTGCGAGAATAGGACCTTTCAAAGCCTTGAAGGGGGAGCCGTTGGTTGGGCATTTATTTGCACTGTTAGCCCTTAAGGATAACAGGAGGTTGAACCGGGTTGGTCACGGTCACGGTGTCGTTACACAAACACACATACACGAAGTGCGTAGATTCCCACGGCGCCGAACAGCCCTTTCCACTTTGCCTCTCCTGGGAGACTCTAGGGCGGAGGAAACGATGCGTCCATTCCAGTCACCCACTCGAATCGCTGTGGACGAGTACGGATTCGAAAGAACTCTACATAGCCCGGAAGCTGTGGAATCGGCGCCATCGCCTCGGAAATGGTTTCCCTATCACTGGCGGCTATCGCGTGACTGGAAGGAAGAGCCAGTCTGGTCCAACAATCACCGGCGATCTCCCGTATGCCAGTGTTGTTTCGCTTCGCAGAAGATACCTATCCGTTCGATGTCAGCATCGCCTTGCAGCACATAATCGAATTGGTGTGCGGTAAGGTAGACATTCTTCGTGCACGATGTCAATCCTGCACAGGCCCAGGGTAGCAGGGCTGTGGCGGAGATAACGGGTGGATTGCGGTTTGAGTTCCCAGACTGTGTCATGACACGAGGCACAAGTTGAAGACCTGGTGGTCCTTCTTCCTATGCATATCCGTAATATATGGCGGTCTTCCATGCAAGAATCATCGTGTAACCGCCCGGATCCTCATCCTCATCGCACTCCCCGAAGAGGTCTGCAAAGGCTCAAAGACACAAAAGGCTGTGACTCGGATGTGCGGGATACCGGGCGGTCGTCCCCCGATCCCTTCCTCCGAGGTGTCGTTCTTCTGTGGTCGTACATCTGGCAGGTGAACGGATTCGATCTACTTCTTCCTCCGTTCTTCATGCCAACCCCAAAAGTATAACTGCCTTCGCTCTGAGCGCTCTCCTCGTTGCGTCAACCTTTCTCCCCCCGCTATGTCAGACGCCCTCTCTGAAACTCCTCCCGTTGCGCCTGCGCTAGGCTCGTCTGTCGTTGGCCTATGCGTCTCCTTCTTGTACGTTTCGGTGAACTAGTACTCACATCGTGATCAGAATTCTCATATTGAGACCAGGTCCTACGGCATCATGCTCTGTCAAGCGCTCCGCTACTTCCAGACGTATTGGAGGTCAGACCCTTGGGACCTCAAAGCCGCGGTATGCTACTCGAGATATGCGAATGGATAGACTTCGTTCTGACACTGCCCATCTTTCAGGTTGTCGGTATCATGTGAGTACAAGTAATCAATGGGGATCCAACGTGCTTATGCAATGAGCCTGTCGTCCTGCAGTTTCGGAGAAACGGTACACAGTGGTCTATATGCTCATATTGGGTGAGGTCCTTATAGTTTATGAACCGCGTACCACTTATCATCAATGTGAGAACTAATACTCGATATACCAGATATTACTATCTTGTGGTCACCTATGGGCATCCGGAAGCTATGAGCAAGAGCGTGATGTGAGTATATCCCTAAGTTTACAATCGTGCCTCAGGTGTTGAATGCTCATGCTCCCTCACTGATATTTTACATGCAGCTCGTTGACAGTGTGTATAAATGCAGTTTCCGGAGATGTCTCGTCGCTGACTGATTGCGTGACTAGTTGGTAACCCCAATCGTTGTGAGTTGGAATCGCATTTCAGAGATAGTACATGCTGATGACCAGTGCGCTCCTAGACCCTCTGCATTATCATATGCCAGTTGTAAGCAATTTGTCAGTCGTAACCATATCTCATCCTAATACGTCAATCCGGCTGTAGCATCTATGTCCGCCGGGCCTACCTATGTGAGTTATACCGACATTCCTCCTTCATCCACGACTAGATCGCATCGACTAGTTCTCCCACACAAGTTCAGGATTGCCCTTGCCCTATTTGTGGTAAGTTTGTTTACAGTGTTTTCGTCAATTGCTCATTCAATTGGTAGGCCGCTACTGTGTTAATGGGACTTGGTGAGTAAGCCACTCACGCTTGGTGCCAAGCTTGTCGGTAATCATTCATGGACTGAATGCATACAGGATTTGCTTGTGGTAAGAGAACTATACTACCGAATTAACGCCCAGCACTCTGATGCAAAACATCGCAGCCTTTACTGGAAAGCTGTATGGTCATTCGGTCAATCTCTTTCCTAGTATACATGCTGATGATTGTCAACAGGTTCCTTGACGGCTCCTTCGCAGCATTTCTCCAGTACAGGGTAATTGTCTTCATTATACAAGTCGATCTTCACTGCTAATCTAGATGAGATTTCAGTGGCTCTTGTCTGTTGCGTTTGCGGTCTCTGCATTCTTGGATGTCTTCATTGCGAGTATCTTGAGTGTTTCACTATACATATCACGGACTGGCATCAGGAGGTGAGTAGATCCAGTCATCGTAACAAGTATCCTACAAGAGACTAAACCTCATACTTAGGACAGACGCACTTGTGCAAACGCTTATACTCTATGCCTTCACAACAGGTGAAGTCTATTGATTTGCTTCATTACTTGCATAGAACTGATATTTGTTATCTAGGCGTCCTTACCAGGCCAGTTCGGATTCCTTTATTCGACTACAAGGCACTAAAGTGAGGTGAAACCAAATAGTATCACAAGCGTTGTATGTTTGGTGGTTGTGAGTGCTTCTTCTGCGTTCTAACGATATATCATGCTGAGTCGCGTAGGATCTGACTGAGGGACGCCACACCTTCATTATCCCAGTTGCATTGGTTACCGCAAAAGGTCAGACTAGGATATTATATAACATCGATGTACATGCAAACAGTGATGATGACTTGTACAGTATACGCCAATGCGGTTCTTCTCACGTAAGTGTCACTACAACCGCATCGACTGTTCATGAACAGGCTCACTTCTATATTTGTTTCACTTGGCATATGTAGCTTGAACCTACGACATTCCTTCCATGGTATGCTGAGCGATACCCATGATGGTACAGAACTGGTCGGCATGAGTGGAGTAAAAACCATTCATCGAGAAGGTAACGGTAGAGACCCAAGACTACGAGCAGTCGCGGTCAGTTCTCTCTTTTGATCGTTGTCCGCGAAGGCCGTCAACTGATGTTGTGACGGCTAGAGCAAGAATACTATGGAGTTCAAAATACCGACACATCTACGGAGCGATATTTCGAACTCTACTGTTGACGTGTAGGGTAGCACACCTTGGTCCTTTTAATCAGACTTCTTGTATTTGTAGGCCGTACGGATGATGTACGAGTCGCGACTCGCGACGCACCCCCAGAGGTGCACGTGACCGTACATGGTTCTGGCGATGTGCTAATGACTTCGAAATGGACGCGTAGATACTACTTCTGCGCAAATGCTCTTCGTGTCCATGTACTTGTTCCACCTTGAATTCAAAAGGCGACACCGTTCATCATCAATGCCACAATCATAAACTTACGCCCATTAGCCGATCATGCGGTGCGGTGGGTTCTTCCGCCCCCTTCTCCGGCACGAGCTGTGCAGTCGCCAGAACCGCATGTCAGTCGGCTTGTTGCGCACTCACCTTGTACAGGATGACTTCAACCAGGCTTGCGCTCCGAGGGGCGACAACGGCGAGCAACTACTTCGAGGTGACCCAGGAGATCAAGATTGACCATGACAACGTTCGTGAGTTGTTGGAAGGGCGCGCCTTGTGTACTTGGTTCGCCATTGAGCATTCCGATATATAGAGTGTAAGATAAACCAAAGAGTTGCATGAAATGACCGCTATCTGACGAGCGCAAACACGCTGATTCGGGAACTGGCGATGATCGAGGATGCCGACGAACTGTCCATCTATAACGAGTATGACAGGATCAAGGGGCAAAAAGGGCCTGTTCACACATAACAAGGAAGAACATACGGAGAGGTCAAGAGGCTTGTGTACGATCCAGATGCGACCTGAGTCACTAAGGCGGACGTCGACTCCGCGATGTCACCGTCTTCTACGCCAAGAAGGAATCAATCGGCAGAGACTGAGTCTGGTACAGAACGACGCCGTGCATAGTCATCTGCGAACGTGTACCGGCGCTTGAGCACGAGGATTGGAAGTGTACCTCACCTGAGCAGGCATACTCTCGCGTTTTCTTGAAAGCGCGGGCCACGCGTACGGTGCCGACTCGATCCCCGGCCCCCCAGACGGGCGGTGATGAGAAGACGGCAGGAATGCAGGAGGATTCCATGATAAGGTCATTATATAAAATCGCTGTGATGCATGATGATGTTCACGTGTGCCACTTTCCAGGTCGTGGAGGTTGAGGGACGAGTGTTTGTAGACCTGAACCTGTATCGCCACCTGGAGAAAAATTCTAGTCAGTTGGGTGGTATTGATGTCAGTAATGTGTAAGCTGAATTCCGGAATATCCAGCACCTTCAGCCACACCGCCCGACT
Organism: Fomes fomentarius; assembly: GCA_022606135.1. Classification (NCBI taxonomy): domain Eukaryota; kingdom Fungi; phylum Basidiomycota; class Agaricomycetes; order Polyporales; family Polyporaceae; genus Fomes; species Fomes fomentarius. The sequence goes on from JABYQN010000001.1 coordinate 2,930,664, forward strand.
TGGTTGTCTAGGCAGTTGAAGTGACTGTTGAACGGATCGGAAAAGACAGAAAGGCGGCGTATGCCGCCCAGATGACTCAGCCTTTGATTGTGGCCACTGACAGCTGCATGCAGGAAACATCATGGTCATCATGAGTCTCACACAGACAGAAGAATGAGAAGTGAACTTGCTTTGTGTGCCTCGGGGGCTCTTACAGCAAGGGAGTAGAAAGGATCGAGACGCGTTTGCAGCGTAAACGCTTTGACGGTGCGTGACCGCGTCGGAGCTTGGCGCGCTGGCGCCCCGCGGCCGCGCCGGCGTGTTGTTAACGGTGGTACCGACTCCGCCGCGGCGGTGTCGAGTCCGACCGCGACCAGCGTCGCCCCATATATCTGCTGTTTGCCCTGCATCTCCCTTGTCTCGCCCTATCTCTCCCATTGCTCTGCAGTTCCTCGTCATGTCTTCAACCTTAGCCCGACCTTTGAGACGTTCTACCCGTCTCAGTAAAGCCAATGTCTCCTATCCAGTTTTATCGGACTCTGCCCCACCTCCGAAACGTCGTCGCACAAACAAGGCGACGGTCGTCGAAAGCTCAGGGTTGAGCAGTCCACCGAGGGGCAGGAAGAAATCGCTCAGCATGCTGCCGAACATGCCTCTGGATATTCTGTATGAAGTATGGTTACGTACCTCCGCTCGACATCGGCCTTTGTCTGACGCTCGCTTTCACGTCAAGATTTTTTCTCATCTGCTTCCGTATGACCTGTTGCATCTTGCACGGTCTACTAAGGCGCTCCGGGGCGTTCTGATGCATCGCTCTGCCATTACCGTTTGGAGGCGCGCCCGCGAAAACCGCCCCGACATTCCGGATTGTCCTCCAGATTTGACCGAACCAGCCTTCGCCAATTTGCTATTTGACCCCCACTGCCATGTACGTTCACTCGCACGTCGCTCTTGGTACCATGCTGACAGAGATGATGCCCACAGTTTTGTGTGAAGGCTAGGGTTATCAGAGGCATGTGGGTGAACAGGGTACGTTGCTGCAAGAAGTGTCTCCAGGAACAGTGTGTACCTCACTTGATCAACGTCATCTCGTCTATGATATTGACTGTGCAATAGCTTCTCCTTCGACATTCCCTACGCTCCTCCCCTTGCCCAACCCCAAGATCTCGATGCACTTGCGCTGGTCCCGGAGGATCTCATAGACGACAGTAAGCATACATAAGTTTAATCTCACGCATGCCGATACTCATTCAGTAATGTCCCCAGAACTGTATTACTCACAGGCTGAGTTACTGAGGCTACGTGACCGTATAGTCCAGTGCAACGGTGATGCTGTGGCGCTGAAGCTTCTGCGAAAGCAACAAATCGAATACGTCCGAACACGACAGAACGTACGCTTCATTATCTCAATATACACTATTCTATCTCTGACCTGGTTCCAGACCGGCTCGGAGCTAAAGGCTTGGTACATCATTGACAATGAGAAACGGCGCAACGAGAAGAACGCCCTTCGTGTACGGCGTGGTGAACAGTATGTGTGACGCAGCTTGTCATCGGTAATGCAACTAAACCGCGTACGCATGCAGGATCATCGATCGTCTTGTTCAGCTTGGCTACGACATTGAGTATCTCAGTACGCCTCTGTTCGAGAAGTTCCGTAAACATCCGTTGGTGCAACAACCGAAAGAGATCACAGACCGTAGTGAGTACTATATCCGTTGCTGCTGTACAGTGATTTTTATCCTGACTCGTGCTTCGCAAAAAGTCTGGAACAATATCAAGGAGTCTATGGTCGAATTCGCAGAAGAAGCGTCCGCCGACCTGCGTATGCGCGGCCATTGCGCCCACTACTCCACCCGCCTCGACCTGATACAGAAGATGACGAAAGGCTTCGTCAACAACCAGCCGCTGTGGATGACCACGCCGTCCATAGCCGATCTTTCGTGGCATGCGCCCAAGTTCCGGCAATTCTTGGAGCACGGCGCATCGCTTCTCTTCATTGGTCAGCTCGGTTTCATCACACTCCTATACACTTGCAACAAGGCACGGGAGCTGTATGCGATGATCCCGAAGGCCACTCGGTGTTCTCCAACCTCAGAGAACGAAGAGAGAGGCAGTGCAGACAAAGGGCAGGCTACGCAGTCAGAGCAAGAACAAATATTCAGCTTCTCTCCATCCATCCTCGAGGTTACGCACGCCCTTCGCTCCCCAACGTGTTGGTTCCGCTGCACGGTCAAAGGTTGTCTCCTTGACTACCCGCGCGTTCTCTCACACCACTGCGCGAAGACGGGACCCCCCATCACCGTGGATCCCAAGACGGACATGGATAACCTACAGAATGCATACAATATTGTACTTGGGGAGTTCCCGTGGAATTTCACGGGAAACAAGATCGTATACGACCCAGAGGCCCGTCGAGCGGCGGAGAAGGTCGTACGCGCTGCGTCGGCGAACATGTCCGCGACTGTCGAGGACTTTTCCCGCATCGAGGTTGACGTTTTGAACAAGCGATTTGTCTGTGGGGAATGTAGCACGGATGGGAAGGTGTGCGTAATGCCGTGGAAGGTCGCAGTAAGTCGTACATAGCCTCTGACGCCCGCGCTAACTGACGAATGTTGATGCTTCTTACAGGTCAGGCATCTGTTACAGCCTAGCCATTGTGGGAGGGACGTCAAGATAACAGCCCTCAGCGATGAAAACAGAACCAGAGTCCTCGTGCAGGAGCTTACGCGATTGCGAGACAAGTTCGATTGCACGTACAAGATCTGGGGCTGTCTACGCTGCCGTTCGCTGGAGGCGATGACCTTGGTCCAAGTTGTGGAACATTGCGTACTCGAGTATGTTGACCATGCGGTATTCAAGTGTCCTTCCCGCGTTCTGACAGTTTGTCTAGGCATGACATCGCGGATCCAACTGAAGAGGATGATTACTATACACACCCAGATGCTGAGACGACGCCCGAAGTCCCAGCCGATGAACAATACTATCCCGAGGAACATTTCACTACTACGGTCTTACGTTGAGTTCTGCTGGTATCCCAGCTGCCATATGATCCAGTGACATCTTTCAGCCTAATCACCTAACCGCGTCGGATAGTAAACATGCCAATCTTCTCTACTTTGCTGGTAGCACTTTGTCTCGTTAAGTTTGTTGGTTCACATCGGCTCTGACCGCATGAACATTGCTATTGTAACTATGTGCTAGTCTTACTGGATTCCATTGTATCGGATATTGAGACGCGACGCGTTATGCCAGTGGGTGACCGTGACCGCGTTCAGTCACAGTCATCGCACAAAGTATCGTTCCAATGGGTCACAACAACTTCTTGAACATCCTACTTCGTGCTTAAGCACTCTCGACATGCGACATCTCGCCCCATCTATCGCATCATCTACATCAGAACTGCATTCCAGAGCCTCAGGACGTCGTTCGACGCGTTTACAAGCGAAACCCGCTACGCCGATCGCGTCAAAAAGATAATGCTCGGTACTGAGTCTGCCATGAGTGTAGCCGAAGAAATCTATCCCAAATGTTGATCTTGACTTTGACCTTGTAGTGTTGGTACATGTAAGTTTGCGTTGGAGCGATTCTCAATGGACAGAATGCACGAAATCCGTACACATAGGAAATGTGAATATGCTACATTCCAACGTTAACGATATACAAACTCCTGAACAAGCTATAGACTCTGCGATCTCAAATAGCCCTCTGCCGCATGCGTGCGCTGACCGTACGGAGCCCAGCGTACACCTTGCCAGGTGGCGAGCCAAGGATAAGCGACACGATCGCATCGCGGGCGATTTTGATGTTCTGGAACGAGCCCAGAATGTGAATTTTGCTATGGGATACAAGTCGCTCAGCATTGGCACAGGGGAGGTATTGAAACGACATACGTATCAGCGAGAACAATGCGTGTTCGGCTAGCGTTCTCGATAGTAAATTTCGTCTTGCCATCTTGTCCTGCAATGCGACCTGGGGAGTGCGGGTTAGATGAGATGAACATAGATGTATGCTTTGGAACGTACCGATGGCGCGGGACAAATGATCACCATGCAGAGTCTTGACGTCCTTGATCTCGAATGAGTCAAGGTAGAGGTCATCCAGACGAAGAAGAGCGATAGCATCCTGGTGATTTGTTCGTTGAGTGGTAAGTTCCATTCGACCGTGCAAAGTACTTACGTTCACATCGAACCCCAATGCATATGCCTTCACGAAGTCAGCACCTTTTTGAATGGCACCGATGTCCTTCGTGTGCTTGGATGTCTTGACACAGATTCAGAATACCATCCCACTCGTCAGTTAAGATAGCACTCACTCGTATCTCTACACACTTCCTCTGCACGTTCATGCGCACTTGGAGTTGTAACATCTCCGTCAATGGCGAGAAGATATTCACCCAATCCTTCTTCAACGGTGTCATGCGATGCGGGGTATGGGTACCCTGCGGATCTCGGATTTGAGTGCGCTTCTCTGGGCGGACGCGGGGAGGGGAGGGAATGTAGGTGCATTGGCTTGTGGTGGGGCAGTAGGCTCGCTGTCAATCATGACTTCGTCGTCGCCATCATTCCAGTTGGTCTCCGGCGGTGGTTCAAGGACATTGTCCTCAGCGTTCTCAGCTATCGACTGTTCCTCCATCTCCATCTCCTGGTCTTCAACGTCCTCGGCGCCCACTGGGGCGATCTGTGCCGGCTTCTTCGACATCTTCCGGCGGTTTTTCTTGTGGGTCACCTCGGAGGTGCTGGGTGTCGCGTTCAGGACGACCATGATGGGCTCGAATAGACGAGGACGATGTAAAGTATGAGCAGAGCAAAGTGCAGTATGGGCGTCTGCAGAAATTGTGCACTTGATCGGCATACGCCGAGAGCGAGGCAGGCCTCACGAACCGGTGCAGGTCTGTTCACGTCTTCCAGTGCCATACTTTGACATCCTGCGACGAACCCGTCTCTCGTTCATCCTCAATTTAAATGGCGAGCTCGTCGGCAACTGGATCTGCGAAAAATCTCAGCGAGAGCCGTGCGGAAGGTGCGACACCCGGCGCCCCCATGCCCTGACACATCTGACGGCTCGCTACGCCTAATAGCTCTCCAGGCGCTCCTTGACTCGCTTGCGCCCGGTGCGGAGGCTAGTGAAGGAGGAAAGCGCAACCCGGATCAGGTTCGAAGAATATCAGACAAGCTGGGAGAACTTCTCGGCGAAGATGCAATGCCCGACATGTCTCAGCGTAACGAGAAGGGTGAGGTATGTCCCCCCCATTCTGCGTCCGAGCTGCATCGAATGTCATTCCCCGTAGCTGGTTAACGAGGAGGGTCTACCGATTATCGACATCGTCGAGCCTGTACCAGCAAATGAACGACCCTCATCTGGCAATGCTCCGACCCTTGATTCCGATCTCATCCCACTATGGGCGCTGTCTCCTGCGGAAAAGACTCGCAGACGCGTAGAACGGGACCGCGTCCTGGACATGCTCGAAGAGGAGGAACGCGCTCAGCGGGAGCAGGACGAGGAGGAGGAGCGCGAGCATTTCAAGGCTGAACTGGAGAAGCGCAAGCAAGCAGCAGAGGCGGAAATGGAGGCGCTCAAGAAAGCCAGAGAAATGCAGAAGAAGATGGGAAAGGCCCTTCTCCGCAACATTGCCGTCGCGCGCGAGAAAGAAGAGAAGGAACAACAGACACTGGAAGAGACAGAGAAGCAGGCTAGGGAAGAGCGCAGAAAGCTCAAACCGAAGAAGAGCGTCACCTTCGCTGACCTTCCTCCCGACCACGAATATCAGCCCGCGAATAGCGTTCCTATGCCTCCTCCGTTCGATTGGGGAGACGTATCTCCGGCCACTCTTCAGCCCGGCGGAAAGAGTTCGCTGGTCACGAAGTCCCAGATGAGCAAGGGCCCGATGCGTATGAATGTGGTTGAGCGTGTCCCTGGTCGTATCCCACGTGGTCCTAAATCTCCCCCTCCGCCCACCCAGAAAGACTCTGACGATGAATCCGAAACCGGGTCTCCCGTGCCCGCAGACTCTGACGAAGGGGAGTTCATCGTCGCAGACCACTCCGACAGCGAAGATGCTCTTCCACCTGGGTCTCAGGATGATTCGGATGAGAGCGATTACGGAGTGTCGGAAGACAACGAGCCCATTGAATGGGACGACGAAGGGTATGACTTCGCTCGCCACCAACGCGAGATTGCGTTAGAGTATTATAAGAAGCGGGCAATAGTGGGCGCCGAGGCATTGGCCGCAATGCGCAATCACGAACACACCGATGAAAACGAATGGAACCAACCAGTCAGTGTTAATATTCGAAAACTTTGTGAAGTGTTAGCTTATCTTCGCGTGCCATCTAAGGTCGTTCCACTTGATGCCACGCTCGCGTCTTCCCCTCCGAAGCCAGATGTATCGCGTTTCAAAGCTGAACGGGTCTCTGCCTCCACTCTCCCGTCTCAGTCTCTTGGAGCGTCCATTCTTCCAGCTTCACAGTCATCGACTCTGAAGGCAGCAGTAAAGCTAGGCAAACTCGAGGGCAACAAGCTGGTTGGAGGCGATGAGGGTGAGAGTGACGATGAACTGGACCCCGCAGCGAAGGAACTACTCCAGGCGCTCAAGAAGGGTGACGTTGTGAATGCTGGACCCCGTATTCCTTCTAGCTCGATGCCAGGTACCACAGATACCCCTATTTGGGACTCCGCATCCACCGCAAGGTCGTCTACTACCGAGACTCCTGTCACGCCACAGCTAAAGCCATCAAAGGTCTCGCAGTTCAAGATGTCACTAGGCGCATCATCTGTGCTTCCCTCCCCTACCTCCACAGCATCCAGTCTCTCCACCCCGATAACAGTGACTGAGAGATCCTCGCCGAAGCTAGTCTCGCGAGGAGGCACGCCAATAGCCGTCCCGACGAAATCATCCGGAAAACGACCGCCCCAAATGCCTGGTATGATCGTGGATTCTCCCTCGTTCCCTGCTCCTGAGATGATCGTGTCGCCATCGTTCGCAGCCCCTCCCGACCTTGTCACGCCGTCGGTCTCTCCTGCATTGAAATCCCTCACCATCGAATCCCCTTCCTTCCAGAGTCCTTCTTCCACCGTTGTCGGAACTCCCGTCACCTCTTCCCATGCCTCATCGCCGGTCACGTCTGCTACGATGCTCAGCGCTTCCGTGTTGGAACGCAGATCTGTCGTGGCTTCCCAGGTGCGCGAGTCCAACCCCCTACGCTCTCGGTCAGTCGGATCTACGCCCGTGGAGAAAAAGGTGTCGAGGTTCCTAGCAGAGAGGACCTGAAAGTTATAACAACGCTTCGCTAGGGTCTATTTACTCCAATGTATCGTTAGTATTTATATATGATCAGTGGTCATCCTTCGTAGCGTGACTGTGACAGTTTAGTATCGTGGTAAACGCCCATGACGAGTTGGTTCCGAGCGCTAGCATCGCGAACCTTCTTTCCCTCAAGTTTCAACCGCATGGTCAATCGACCCGTTCTCGCACTCGTGGTCCGGGTTGCAGTGTCACTTGCGACCCGCACATTCTTCCAGCCCGATGAATACTTTCAAAGCCTCGAGGTGGCCCATCATGCTGTGTTTGGGTACGGACAGCTCACATGGGAATGGCTCGCTCCGAACCCAATCCGGAGTATCGTGTACCCAGCACTGAACATGCCAGTATATTGGCTGCTTAAAACACTCAGTCTAGATAATACGGCTGCTCTGGTGGGTGGGCGCGGCACCATTAGTTTTTCTGTATCGCTAATCATTGACTCTGAATGTTTGCAACATGGCACAGATTTGGGGCCCTAAGCTGCTACATGGCATGTTAGCTGCGGCAACCGACATTTGGCTCACCCGCCTCACGAGACGAGTAGTAGGCGAGAGATACGTGGACGCTGCAGTAGGGTCGCGTCTCGCATGGTTCAAATGTCCTGCTGACTGGCTCGTCGTTAGTTCTACCTGTCGTTGACAGCCTTCTTCCACGGCCTATCTCTCTCGCGTTCAATCTCGAACTCGGCGGAGACGGCTCTGACGACCATGGCTTTGAGCTATTTTCCGTGGGATGTGGCGTTGCCGTCCTGGAGGTGAGCTGCATACCATCGGCTTTTGTGCCGGAACTCAGTTCAGTTCTTTCGCAGGCACGAAGTGCCGAAGGCCTTGTTTCTAGCGGCTCTTGCGTGCGCTATTAGGCCGACCAATGCCGTTATTTGGACCTATATGTTTGCTTGGCTGCTATGGACGGTCCGAAGACAGCCTCGCAATATTCTGTACGTTGTCGCGAACGCAATCGCTATAGGGTATGTTCCTTGTCGTAAACTATTTGGTGATTTATTTGACGACCTCCTTACAGATCTGCCGTGTTACTTGCCGTGGTGACACTGGACTCGCTATACTACGGGCGGGTAATGTTTACATCGCTCAATTTCCTTGTGACCAACGCTTCCTCGGTTTCTTTGTTCTACGGGAGGAGTCCTTGGCACTACTATTTAACCCAAGCGATACCGATCACTTGCGCGCCCGCCGTGCCTTGGGTCCTTGAAGGCGGCTATGGCGTCGCCAAACGAACAAGCCCCAGGCCTCTGAAGATCCTCCTGGGCCTCGTCATCTGGACAATCACTCTGTACTCGTTTGCTGGTCACAAGGAGTGGCGATTCATCCACCCGCTCGTGCCTGCGATGCACATCCTCGCCGCGAAGTCCTTGGTAGACTCGTTGCCTGAGGGCGCATCCCGCCGAAATCTGTTACAGCGCATCAGCGCATCGCATTGGCTTCTAACACTATCATTACCAGCGATTGCATACGTCACACTGTTTCACGAACGAGCCCAAATCGACGTCATGCACTATCTACGCCGTCTACCAGCAGAATCGTCGGCGTCGATCGGTTTCCTCATGCCGTGCCACTCGACGCCTTGGCAAGCATATCTCCACAGACCTGAACTGGCCACAGATGGAGTCCTCTGGGCATTAGGCTGTGAGCCACCACTGGAGTGCGTCCGTGAAACGTCGGAGATGAACGCACACACTAACTGAGCGGGGTTTTTTTTTGTTTTCTATTTCCGTCACAGGGGCCAGAACATCGACGAATACAAAGACCAGACGGATGTATTCTACGAATCGCCCATCCAGTACTTGACGACTCGCTTCCCAAAAGCAGTCGATTCTTCCTTCCCACCGTCGCCGCTGCCCCGCTCAAAGCCCGGCGTGGTCACGGCGGACGTCTATATGTGGCGGCATGAGTGGCCACAAAATCTTGTGTTCTTTGGAGCGCTGCTCGGCCAGGAGGGCGTGCGGGATTTGTTGGATCAGCAGGGGTATGAGGAGGTCTGGAGCGCCGACTACGGGTGGGAGGGGGACGGGCGGAGGAAAGGCGGTGTTCGTGTTTGGCGATATAGATCGGCGGTATAAGTTAGATCGACAGTATGAGTTTGGATTAGGACGACATGAACTCAATCACCACCATGTAGCACTTACGCCCTATCTACCAGCCTCGGGAGGCTAAGTGCAGACCGAAAGGCTCGGACCGAAGAGCCGACCCCAAGCGGCTATCATCTCTCGCTTATCGAGGAAGTCCGTCTTACTCACCAACTGCCATGCTACACGGAACCTCTGCGCTCCCGACCGAGCTGTGGTTGGAGATATTGCGATGGGCCACCCTCGAACCATGGACATACCGACTCTACAGCACCAAATATCGTCCTTTCGAGGCGATAGATGTGCATATCAGCACAGTCAAGACCCGCTACACGAAGCGAGCCCTTGTTCTCGTCTGCAAACAATGGTGGCAGTGGACAATGCCTTTCCTGTACGAAGATATTGTTTTACTACCTCGAGCCTACCGCCCTCTAGGTCGAATGTTACAGCATGGGCAGGAGTGGGCGGATGGCACCATAATACCTCCGTGTGCGCCCTTCGTCCGACGAGCCCATCTGCCATACTCCACCACGGTCACCCCATCTCCCTTGCCACTAGTTGTACTAGGCTCACTCAAGCTATGCTCGTCCCTTCAGGTCCTCGTCAGGACTGCTGACGCAATCATGCCTCTACCATACGAGTTCAGCGTCGACTGCCCCCCTTCCCTTCGCTAAAACGACTCGACTGGTGGCATCACAATGAAGCGGCGCGCACTGGCGGCATCAACTCCCTCCCACACGTCCTCGAGCTCGCCCCCAACGTCGAGTATCTCTCGGTCGGCGGAGAGGTCTGGGCAAATTATCTGAATACGCCCCAAGTTCATCTCCCACGTCTCGCCACCCTTCGCTTCTGGCGGGTTAACGCCTTCTACATGCTGAAGATTTGCCGATGGAGACTCCCCGCCCTTCGTCACGTCATCTTTGATAGCATCGTTAACGCAGAGATCGTCTCGCCGTTCTGGACCACGTTCGGGCCGCAGATCCACACCGTCGAGCTCGGGATAAACTTGAAATTCTTCGTCCTGGACTTCCTACCCCACGTCCTCGTTGGATGCCCGCAGCTCGAGGAGCTCAACTACTACGTGCTGTTTACCCAGCCCCCGCGCGTTGACGGAGATGCTGTGATGGAATCGCTCAAGGTCGTCGGGTTGCACGCCCACCCGAGCTCGTTCTTCCGTGTGGGCAGTCCGGAGTATTGGTCGCATATGGGCCGCCATTTTGACGCGCTCGGTCAGGCTGCGTTTCCTGCCCTCAAGCGGATTGCGCTGTATGGCGACTGGAGTGCCGTCATCGACGACGACGAGTTCTATCGTATCACGCAACCACTCCAAGTAAAGGGGTGTATTGTCGAAATGGCACAACTAGTATACAGAGCTTTCGGGTGATTGGGGTAAGCAGATACAGGAACTAGATAATAGGTACAGTTTGTAGGGTATACTTGTCCGGGTATGACTGGTTGTGTCTGAAGTGCTGCTACATGGTCCTTTTGGCATTCCGTTTATATATACTAGACTGCTGCTGCTATATGTGTTCGGAGAATACGTAAAACATAAGTGTAAGATCAATACACATAATCTTAGGTGATACACCTTTCGAGAAATTAGACTCAGAACCGAGGACAGCGCTCGGAAAACAAACAATAGAAAAGGCGGTGAAGGTTCACTGCCTTCGCTGTGTATAGCGGCTTGAAGACGAAACTCCAAATGGGTCGGCAGTACGAGGGCGGGAGATGTTGCTAGCTGGCGGCGCGCGCTGCTGCACCTGGGCTATCAGTCGGGGAAGTTGGTATTCACGATGGTAGGATCCGACGGCAAGCGTAGCGGGCGGCAAGGTACGAGGATCGATCCAAGATGAAGGCGGGAAAGGATGCGAGGCATGGCGCGGTGGGACGGGCGCGCCGAACGAAGGAAACGGCCGGCCGAGGACGTGCGTGGAGGCACCTGGGGAACATGAGCACACCGCAGCAAAAGGAGAACAGTGAGGACGCGACGCACTCTGCACCCGCTGTCTTTCCCTTGTGACTTGCCACCGATGTTGGTAAGACGCTGGGTGACGTTCATGCATAGTGTATGGTGGATGATAGCCAGCGGACTCATAAAAGTCGTCGTTGGATGACTCTCGTGGTGCCTGCTGCCAAGTGCCCCTTGTTCGACAAGATGGGCAAAGGAGCGCTAGACTGCGACTAGACCTGTCATGGTTCTGTGTTGGGGCGAGTCCATAAACCCGTTGGCCGCAGGCGGAGCACGCAGGCATCGATGGTACGCTTGAGGGAGGGGGATGCCGAGTAGGTATGTCGTATAGGAACGCGGGCTCGACTGAGCCATGTCTAGAGGAGCCCGAGTTAGACGCCCGTTCGGAATCCATGGGGAATATCAGGTCCGAACTGTAACCCCGCTCGAGCGACTGGCAGAACTCTTCGGCCGGTAGAGAGGAGAGCACCACCCTTGACTCTGACCGGAGTCCGAGTCCTCCCGAGAGTATGCGCTGCGCGCGAGGGAAGGCGATCTCCTCTGGGACCGTGCCGACGACGAGATGTCTATGGGCTGACTGGCCTCAGGCGGGGTCGCCAGGGGGCGATAAGACATACTAAGAACGTGGAAAGGTAATTTTGGTTGGGAAGGGGGTGTGAAGAGGGAGTAGAGGGGGAAGCAGACATGCGGGACAGAGGAGAGCCTTTTGTACTGCGAAAGGACGACCACAAGCCAGTGGCGAAGCGTCCGGGGGAAGAGCCCAATGACAGGGCGCATCTCGTGTCTCGCCCAAAAGGAGAGATGTCATCGTGATAGAGTCGCAGGGACGGGCCCGAGTCATGCGAGGGAGAAACGCGTCACAGCATCCGTGTTGCCGACTTCCGACGATTGGACGCTGCGTGCTTGGGCGACCCGACAAGGTTCGTCTGCACATGCAGCTCGTAGAAATCGTCCAAGGGAGGGAGGTGTTCTCGGCTCGCGCGCCGCCCTTGCACGGCTCCTGGGTCTGAAAAAGGAAAGCGGCACATATTCAGGTCACGGTATGTAGGCGACGTGGACAGGAAGCTGCTAGAACTTGGCGACGCCGATGCCAACCTGACCGCAGCATTGTAGGTAGTGGAGTCGAATCATCTGCAGTGTAGTACTCGCCGGAGCAGGATGGAAGCGTTCGGTGCCATCTGGGGACCTGTGGCTATCTGGATCTGGACGCGGATACTGTTGGAGAAGGAAGGGAAGCAGACGCCATCAGCAACTCCGGGTCACCAGTACGATGGAGTACGAACCTTATTACCTGTGGAATGGAACTTGCCCTTGCCGGCGGACAAAGCGGCGGATGCCATCACGTCCTACCTGAGGAAGCCCGCCTTTCTTATAGGGCCCTATGCGACGTGTGGCTGTGACAGTATCAAAATACCACAACACGATGGGCTCCCAAGATCGTACGGAGGACAATAACCGCCTCAACGGTCGTGGAGAAGGCATTTTCACCCTCTTTTTGCGTCGGCCATCCGCTACGTCTGCTCGTAGACAGCGGCACCAGTGTGCATCGCACGGCAGCGTCCGTGCACGGCGATCCGACGAGATGTCTCCTTGGGCTCTCGCGCAGAGACAACTCAGATAGGCAGGTCGCGTACGTCAACGCCCGCGGACTTTGACATTTATTGCTTCCGCGGCACGGATATGAGTCGAAAACATGAACGCATTCGGAAAACATGTGCAAGGAAAGTATCGGCGCACGCTCGGCGCAGCACATGCATTCACAACCCCAGGACCAGTTCATTCGAACTTGGGAATTACAGAGCTCAGTTAAAGGCCAACCACATCGGCGTTACAATAAGGTTGCGGATGGAAGGTCCCAAAAGCCCTCTAACCATATATGACCCACAATAGAGACCATCGTCGTAGATGAACAGAGAGACAATACAATTACGCACCATCTTGCCTAGCAATATTCACCACAGACATGATCCAACCCAGATGCACAATGTCAGGCTTCCACTGAGCTTCACGAAGCAACAGTGGATCTTGTGGGGAGGATCAGCGGATAATTATGAAGTTGAGCGAAAATACAGCTGTAAATGCTCGGCGGAGTCCACACGCGAGACTCGGTGGGCCGTGTACTCTACGATCACCGACCGATCTTCAGCCGTTGTGCCCTGTTCAACTAGAAGAGCTCAAATCAGTATGTCATAGCGCACCGAGAATCCGGTAAATGCATACGCGTCTCCGCTTCTTCAACCTGAAAGGGACAATATCAGCGACACCCCAGCGGGGGACAATAGGCGATGATACTCACTTGTGCGTCTTCATCTTCTTTCTACGCTTCCTCTTGGTGCTATCCATGTACATCTCGAACTCCGCCTCCGCGAGACTGACCTCCGCCGCCCGTCCCGATGTCACATCCAGACCCAGGTGCTGAAGGGTTTCCTCCCAAGCAAGGGAGGCTCCAACTCGGTTGACGACCATCGCCCTCGCGAGCTGGCGTGCGGCGTCCGCATCGGCCTCCGGGGACGCCTCCACGTTCTCTTCCAGATTACTATAATTGGTGGACTGGGGTGCAGGTGGGGGTGCAGCAGGGAACAGCGAAGCGTGCGACTCAAAGACCGATGAGGCAGGTTGCGAGAGCGTGAGCAGGGGGCGGTGAAGAGAAAAGAACTGGTGGAGCTTGAGGTCCTGCCCGCTGATACGGGGATGAATGGGAGTGTATTGCGAGCTGAACGTGTACGTAGGTGACGATGGGGTATGTGGGGTCGTGGCGTCCACATTGGTCGGAGCTGCGGAGGACATCGATGCCGTATCATCCTTGGTGGCGGCGTCGGCATTAGTCGAAGACGATGAGTCCACCTTGCCCTTGGTAGCTGGAGGGGCGACCTTCGGGGACTTGGAAGAGTTGAAGTACCCGCCGCCTCCAGGCTTGGAGAAGGCAGAGTATGCCCTGCGAGCACCCGCCGCTGGTCGCAGCAGATGTGCGAGGACGGACATTGTGGACGACGAGGACACGAGCGTCGTGGTGGTATGCAGGCTGAGCGTTGTCGGCGCTGCCGTTCCGCCAGGCAAACAAGTTCACCACGTGATCTTCACATTCTTGGCGCGCGGTAAAACCAGGGGAAACCGGCGCACATAATACGGCCCGGATTCATACTTGAATGGACGCAACAGAGCACAACAGGAGTTGAGGCGGCTCACAGAATGAAGAAGCATTCACGCAACACATATGATACAGATATGCAGGTATTACCAGGGTACACGTCGTTCGTACAAATGCAAAGAGTCTACCACAAGAAGGGCATCCGCAGCGGAGGCGAGGCCGCAGGATCAAGTTACATTCACGATCTGTCCTTTGCCGTCTTTCAGGATCACAAGTTCGCAGTCGATTTTCTCGCCAGTATCTTGACACACGACGTCCGTGGGGTCGACAGGATCGAACTTAATCTGCCTGCGCTCAACGAACGACCGCCCTAGGACCACATCAAAGTGCGACTCTTCTGACAGGTACACAGAATGTTGTGTCCGCGTGCGGCCAACCGCAATAGGCCACTTGCCCAGGCTGTCAACATAGCCGGGTGAGTACGACGAGCCACGACAGATCCTAGTAGATGCTGCTTACTTGACAAGCCCGCTGTACCCATAGTGCCCGGGCGCAGCGTCCCTAGGGATGAACCCGTTCCTGATCGCAAACTTTCGCGAAATGTACACATGGCGATACCCACTCTTGAGCAGCATTCGGACTACACGAGGTACAGCAGACGCGAAGGCACAAACCGCACGAAACGCGCGACACGTCAGGCCCCACAGTGAGAACATGTGCACATGGGCTTACCGTTGTTCACAGGTCCAATGCTCCCAGAGATGGTACGGACGCCGTTCTCGTTGTGGAATTTCTCAAACTCCTTCTTGAACTTGGGGACCGTGTCTCGGGGGCGGTCTCCTTGCTGCGCTTGTGCGACTTCCCACTCCGTACCGAGGTACTGTGTGGGCTTGCGGGGAGCCGAGGAGATATGGGAGCAGCGTTGGGATGAAACATGTAGAATGAAGGGTTCCGGTATTCAGTTGGAGGGGGAAGGGGTTGATCGGGGTTTCGGACGTGGAGGACTGGGGTGCCCTCATTGCCAGGGCCGGAGGACTTCATGCGCCATGCGAATATCGAGAAGTCGGACTCTGCCATGTGTGTTGGTGAGCGATAGCAAAGTGGGACCAGATACCACGTACCATCATCCAAATTCCATACGGCGTTGTTCCATTCGTACTTCACGCAGCCCCACGTACGGGTTCGCCGTGAAACTCAGACACCACCTTCTTACCCAGCTTCCCACTCAGAGAGTCAATAGTATCGTCAGAATCTGTCCGCCTTGTGAGTTATATATGAAAAAGTGATTCATTCGCGACACCCACCAGAATATATGATGGCAAAGGAGGACGCAGGCGTATGAACATCCAGAATAGTGGGACCGAACTGTGCCATGCTGAAGATGAAGCGACGGGGCAACGGTGTGCGGCTGTGAGGAAGCTGTAGTGTCTTCACTGCTTACTTGTGGGTCGTCGTGGGTGTCAGCGAACGGGCAGTGTTTGTATTGTGGGACTCGGTAGTAGTTCAGAAGAATCTGTCTCCGTTGCGGCTTGCCGCATTCGATCGACGTTGACTTGGACCACGTGATCGCTTATAATCTTGAACAGTGAATACTGTAACTAGATAGTCTATCGACTGACCCCCGGTGCAGAAGCCCGTTATGCCCTGTACACTGATATTCTTCGAGAAACTTCAAGACCGATTAACTTGGTGCCCAAAGTCGAGTCCCAATATGTCGTATAGCAGCCTCTCTGTTTGTGCAACAAATTTGATATTCCAATAAACTCTTCGCTTGCCAAAAGAACCCTGACAACGAACTATTTCGGCAGTGGCTGACACTGGCTGTAATACGGAGGTGACACTGCAACGCAGGAGAAGCCTGCGGCGCAAGTCATTGGGCCAGCCCAACCATTCCCGCCGCACTGAGAACAAGGAATGTCAGCATCCTAGGGAATGTGATGTTGCAATATAGATCACGGTGTACCTGTCCGTACTGTAGACAAGCCAGATCAGTTGAGTCGTGGGATCATCCCAAAGCAATTCAAAAGTAGACGTACCGCGGTCTGAGTAGCGCTAGGCGCACTGCTGGTGCTGGCTGGAGGGGCGGAGCTGGTGGATTGAGGAGGAACCACAGTGGTGGTGGCAGATCCTCCGTTGATGTATGAGTTGTACGAAGACGAGTGCGCTTGGCTGAGGTCGACACCGAAGAAGTTGAAGAAGTCATGCTCCCCGAAGCTCGAGTTGATGTCCGATGGGTCATCCACTGGGGTAGTCGTGGAGGCCACGTAGGCAAAGACAGCGGGTCCGTTGAGGTCTCCAGAGCCGAGCGAACCGCCCTCCCAAAGGGTACAGTTCTGGAGGCGTTGTTAAATCTGAACAGATCTACATAGACCGAGACATACTTGGCAACGGAAGATCGCATTGACATGGGTGCTGTTCACCGTCGAGGACGGAAGAAGAGTAATCTTCGGGCCTGAGTATGCCAGAGGCAGCACGTAGTCACTATTTGTTCATATGGATCAGATGGCTAGTACAGCATAGAAAAGGTTATGACTGCTCACTCTGTCCAGCGAGGTCCGAGCATGACCTTGTTGCCATCGATCCATAAGGGGAATAGAAGACTGTTCGACATCTGGCCGCCCATACTGATGCCGGTCCAGCCGTAGCTGGCAGGTGAAATTAGCTGTACAATGTATTCATCCGAAGGAGGAGTGGAAACGGGAGGAAGAACGACGCCGATGGTCATCCCCTCTGTTGAGTCCTATGTCCTGAGCCTAGTATCAAGCCATTTGCACTGTCAGTACACAGGACCTTACAGTGATGCCTTCAAAACATATTCCGCTAGTAGCGTCACAATAGGAGGAGGCTACCTGGGCCGACGCTGTCCGACCGCTACTTGAGCCGTGAATAGGATTGAACGCGGATAATAGAAAGATACCCAGGGTGGCGGCGACCATGACGAAGCCTGCAGCAAGAAATCCACTAGTACGAGACATCAAGAGAGGTGAGTATTGCTGAGCTGAAAACCCGAGTACCCTGGGTTGTCGTTGTCATGTTCGTGCTTCGGGTTCGGTCCTCATATACTTTACCACAACATGCATGTTCCGTTAGTGCATGCAGACAACTCCAACGACGGGGGCAAGTTGGAGGAGTTCTTCCAAGTTACAGCCGCAAATATAGCGCCAAATGTTGGCCTCTGTATAATTAGCACGCAGCAGTGCCGTCGGACAAAGATCGCGAATAGTAAATGGAGAAACATATGTGAAGTCGCGATGTGGCGAAGTCGAAGTAGCGCGCCAAAAGTGTCATCTGGTCGCTTTATTTGGAGCGCCGGTTTGCCGAGGGCGCGTCTGTGGCGGAATTTTTGGGCAGCACTGCTTCGACCGCAACTTCATCTCACGCGAGAGCCCATCTCACAATACACCGACCAAGGATCATCCAGACGTGAGGTCGTTCTAAAACTATCCACAATGGCCGACACAGAGGCGAAAGCCAAGGCATGGCCCCTGGCTGACTCTGAACTCAACAACTCGGTATGTTTCTCCCGACTTCGTCCCATTCGCCCTGCTCACGATCGTCGGGTAGATTCTCGACCTTGTTGAACGCGCGTCACAATACAAGCAGCTTAAGAAAGGAGCCAATGAAGGTACGCCACTATCGAGCAACTCTCCGTGAGGTAGAGGTTGACGTTCCATACTCTGAATCAGCCACCAAGACTTTGAACCGTGGTATCGCTGAGCTCATAATTCTCACTGCCGACACTGAGCCCTTGGAAATCCTTCTCCATCTGCCTTTGCTCTGCGAGGAAAAGGTGAGTCATAAGCGCTGACCACAAGATATTCAAGTGTTGATATGAACCACTTCACAGAACGTGCCTTACATCTTCATCGCATCTAAGGCTGCCCTCGGTCGTGCATGCGGAGTCACGAGGCCTGTCATTGCCGCCAGCATCACTACGAACGAGAACAAGGAGCTCTCTAGTCAGATCAACACCATTAAGTTGGCCGTTGAGAGGCTCATGGTCTGAGTGGCCGTGGGGTCACAACGCGTTGACTGTGCAGTGGCGCCTCAGTCTCTCGCCCGTGTAGGCACGTGCATATACGATGGGTGTTCCCGATGGCACTAGAGTCTCGAGCATCGAAAGCATATCGTATATAGTAAGAAATAGCCCACAGTAATACAGCATGTTATGAAAGCCAAAGAGGTACCTATCTACTTCGGGACGTTCTCCCGTGCCTGCTGTCTGATACGGCGTCTGTAGAAGCATCGTCAGTTATCTGTTACCATGAAGGGGCCACCAGACGTACTCGTAAGCCACCTTGTCGTTCCTGGTTCCGGCAGATGTTCAGTAACCGAGCGCACGCAGGGACGTCGAAGAGCAGTACCCACTTGAACATCGTGTATGCATCACTCTGTGCGGGATCGTTCACGTTGGGATCGTTCAAGAGTTCCTGGATACCGAGAAGCACCTGTGAAAGCATCAGTAAGAGCGAATTACCCACGTAACTCGCTCGGACCTGCTTGATCGTTATCGCCGGTTTCCATGATTTCTCTTCATCCAAAATAGACAGGCAGACGGTTCCAGAGGGATACACGTTGGGGTGGAATAGCGGTGGCGTGAATTTGCCTAGACGAGCCTGAGCATGCTGATTCACGCGCAGCAGCAGACGGAACTTACATTTTGGGGGCTTGGATGGATAGTCTAAAAACATAATCAGCTCTCATGGATCCACACGGACGACCTTGAAGGAAAGAGTACCTTCCGGGAATATCATCATCAACTTGTATACTCCTCCTTCCCATGGTGTCTGTAATCCATGCGTTCAGCGCGCCACGCCAAGAAGACAGTTCTCTGAGACCCTTGGATTCACGCACCCCTGCTTTTCCAGGGATTCCAACCTCCCACTCCAGGAGATTCATGGAACCATCGGGAGCTTTGGTCGGTTTGGCATAGAAGCCCTAGACGAAATGAGTATTGGTTCGCGCGAGATGTCATCGTTAGACGCGTACAAATGGGTGATCCTTGCGCCACTGTTTGCGTTCCTCGGCAAGACGAGCCCTGCAGATCCCAGACATGGCGGTTTGAGATGAAGACGCGTTAAGCTCTCACCGGTGGCGGAGGCGCAGACGGGCTTTGCGGAGGTTGCCGATGGCGTCTATGTACGCTTACGTCAGCTGCAATCGCAACATGTGGGTGCTAAAGTACAACTAAAGTGGAATGGCTCCGGGACGACGGCGGGGATCAACCAGAGAATGTTGAGTGGAAGAAAAGGAAACACTTGCTTCCAACATGGTCTCTTCTACATCGACATGCTCCGTCATCCATGAGCCTCCAGGTCAATTTCCCTGGACTCCCCAACGTCCCGCGTATTCACTCACCACCGCATGCACGTGTAGAACCGCCGTAATTGGTTACGACTTCAGGGCCAAGTTCCTCGAACTTGAGACTTCCAACCGACGGCGTCCCTTCGCTGGTTCTTGAGCCTTATCTCCACCTTATTTGAGCTAAATAGCTCGAAGATCTCCTAGGCTATGCATGAACTCAATCGTGCTCCCATGAGTGGTGAGCGGCTTCTGAACCTCGGGTTGTCTATGACGTTATCCAGCTATCGCTCACATACATTCTCAGTGGCAGGGCCTGAAAGTGCGCCAGATACCCCGCCCTTCACCCCGGCGCCAGCCAAACCCCAACCGCATATATACTCGTCTTCTGCTGAAGAGTCGCCTCTGTGTAGTCTGGTAGCTGCTCATCTGGTGACTGTATACGATCCCTACGCCTAACTACCAGATGACTACCAACCAGGACGACTACGCCGATACAAGTTCGGACGGACGCAGTGCAAGCCCCTCCCCGTCACTTTATTCGTTCTCGTCGTCCGTCGATGGCCGTTTGATGGTCCGCTATCCGTTCTGTCACGTCTTTCTGTGCCACTGACACGGGGGTCGATTTGATAGCTCAGACAGGCGTACGGTCGTATGCTCAACAACCAAAACGATGTACGTGTATACACCAAAGATTTCAGATTGATAACTGATCTTGGAGCAGACGTATTTCTTACCGGCGGTACGTCCACTAGAGTCGTGTGACTCGATGGTACCGCCAATACCGACTTCTCGACGGCTCTAACAGGATAACGAAGAGCATCGAAGACTCGACTTACAACATCAGATTATCACGCTTGCTCTCGGCGGTCTTTACCCCGCACCAAATCTCGTTAGACGAGCCTTAGCTCCCCGACCAGGGAAAGTACCAACCGTTCTAGACGTCGGTACGGGAAGCGGTAGCTGGTAATGCAAAGAATGCGGGATCCCTGCGAACACGAACATCATTAACGCCAACTTTTCAGGGCTATTGATATGGCAAAACAATTCCCTCACTGCTCTGTAGTGGGAGTAGATTTGGCACCTCCCAGGGTGGATGGGTAAGTGATTATCTGCTGCGTCGAACAGTGACGGTTATTCTGACGCTGGGTGATTGTCGATACGAAGGGATCTTCCCCTAAATTGTCGGTGCGTTGTTCGCCGCCGCTTATTCATCTAGATTCTAACCTGCGCGCTTGTCTAGCTTCGAGATAGATGACGTGAGTGTAGTCTCTTGGTGACTCTATGGGCCCGTTAGCAGCTAACCGTCGGGCCTAGGCGAATCTTGGTTTCAGTCATTACAGAGGGTCATTTGATGTCATACACGCACGGTCAATCTCTGCCGGAGTTCGTCCTTCCAGTACTTCTTGAAAGTCATTCTGACGGCCCTGTCACTCTGATGTTCTAGATCCGCGATTTTCCACATTTACTGGAGGAGTTCGCTCAGGCTCTACGTCCGGAAGGCATTCTCCTCTTGGGAGACGGAGACATGCAACTGTACGACGAGTGGCAAGAGCCCCTAGCCTATGCGGAAGAAGGGTCCCCGGGTTTCTCATGGACCCACCGCGTATTTTTTGCTGGATATAACGCGATGAAAAACAGGGGTGGGAGCATCGACTCGACATCAATGAGTCCTTCTTGGCTTAGGGCCATTGATGCCTACACGGATGTAGGCTGGCACAAGGTCTTCATCCCCATTGGGCCATGGCGCTACGGTGAGTGCGTTGGGTTTCTGCGCTATTCACGGTACTCATCGGACGCACAGCGGATTACCGAGAGCGAGTGTTGGCGGAGATGCTCCGCGAAGACTGCTTGAGGTATATCGGAACTATGGCGCCGCTCCTATTGAGGTATGGTGGATTTGAGATGCTGCATAAGCGCTGGGCACGAACTGAGACCCATGCCTTTACAGCGAGGGATACTTGCCAGAGAGCGTGGAGAAGATGCAACGTGAGGCCGCGATCGAGTTACGTGAACTGCGCGTCCGTCTTCATAGCCGGTGGTCCTTCGCTTGGGCGGTGAAAAAGGCGGAGTAAGACGTGCGGCCCGCTGCGTTCCAACCCCGGAATGCGGTTGCCGTAAAACTCCCGCGCTCTCCCATGATCGAAGACAAGCGGGAGACCGTTGTTGGCGGTCCATATGGACTCGTAGGCATCTTCGATGATATGACCGCCTTTTCTGGTAGTACTTGTAAGTGGGTGCCCTGGATGCATACGTTCTTGGACTTTTCGTGGTCCCGGCTCTCTATCCTTTCGTGACTCGTGCTGTATATATCTGTCATTGGTCCCTCTGTGCCAGTTCTTGTTGTTGTTATAGATAATGTTGTGCTGCTGCTATCCTGTACGTTGAAAGGGGCGTAAGGTATCATCATGGCCACCATGTCAGGCAATCTGTTGCTGTCAGAGCGTACCGGACCGTCTGTCCGCAGACATATCCACTTGACAATACGGATTGCGTCCTGATCAACTCTCGTTCTTCGATAATTATCGTAGGTCGCTTGAGGACGCCTTCGGCTCATGAAACTGAGACCAGAAACTATCTGAAGCGTGCTGCAAACTCTCCCCTTGGAGCGGGGATCTATAGTGATCTGCATGGCAGCTCATAGAAGATGGCGCCAGGGCGAGTCATAGAACCGCGCACCAGGTTACAATCACACCGCGCCTCGAAGTCAGCGTTTTGGTCACTGGTGTGTGGGGGTTCTCTGCTCCACTGGAGATGAACGCTGGCTTAACCCCATCCTTCTTGGCTTTCTAAATAGGCCCGTACTCTCCGGTCTTGTGATGTTATGCGAATGTCAGCCTTGCGTGCGCCACCCAAGGCTCAATGATCAATGATCATTTGAACTTCAAAGTTTTGTTTGATCTCGGTACTTGAGCAAGTTTCAGCTTTTGCTCCCCGGTTGTTCGCGAAGTGATAGTTGTGTGCTGCGGGAAAGCGCAATCACAAGGTTGCCGTGTGCGAACACTGCGTGCATGCCCAGGAAATCCGACCCGTGAAAGGCATGGGATCTTTTCGGGCGGTCTTAACTTTCCCTCAAGCGCTTAAAGTACAAAGGCGGGGGACAAAGGATGCAGGGAAAGTTAAGACCGCCCCGAGATATCCCATGGCTTTCACAACGGGACATCTTGGGCAGTGCACGTAGTGGAGAAGATTGTTGTAGGTTTCTGAATACGGACGTGACGCGACTGAACGCGCGTCGCGTCTGGTATACACGTGACATTCCGTAGGAACGTACGTCGCCTTTGGCGCCTAGTATGCATACGCGTACCTCACCACCACCATGAACTCCTTCCTCACTCGTTACTCCTCAACATCGCCCGAAGCGGACATAAGGAAGGCGAAGGAACTACTTGGTGAAGAAGATGATGTCTCCAACGTGATGTGGGGATCGGCTGGGGGCTTTGGCAACCTGGCGGCGGGTGTGCCCATGTTTAAGCTGCCTTCTGTACAAGATGTGTGTACACGCGTGTTACTCGATGATTACATGCTGAACATAGTGTTAAATTGCTTGCTTGGATAGCCTACAGCTTTTCTCCAGATGCACACCGATGACCATGCTGATCCTTCGTGCCGTATCAAAATCAAGCACGGTACGACAACCTTAGCATTCAGATTCCAGGGAGGCGTCATTGTTGCGGTGGATTCTAGAGCTACAGCAGGCAGCTACGTTGGTGAGCAAGCTCTTGTACCCATATCCTGTTCTGTCGCATTGGCTAATGCGTAAAAAGCTTCGGGGACGGTCAAGAAGGTCATCGAAATCAACCCATACCTCCTCGGGACGATGGCCGGTGGCGCAGGTGCGTACGCGTTGCCCCTTCTCATCCGCAATGTGAGACTCTGACGCGTCATTGTAGCTGATTGTCAATATTGGGAGACATACCTTGGGATCCAGTGCAGATTGCACGAGCTCCGCAACCGGGAACGAATTTCAGTCGCTGCTGCAAGCAAGTACTTGAGCAACCTCGTGTATAGCTACAAGGGCATGGGCCTTAGCATGGTGCGTGCCTCCGCTTCTGACATGGGAGTCCTTGAGTTGATCAATTAGCTGGCAGGGTACGATGATCTGTGGATGGGACAAGACGGTATGTATATCAGAGGATCCCGCTGCTCTGGGTGTCTAAGACTAATGTGCAAAATGCGCAGGGTCCGGCTATTTTCTATGTTGACTCCGATGGAACGCGTCTAAAGGGCGACTTGTTCTCCGTTGGCTCCGGTAGCACCTTTGCATATGGTGTGCTTGACCAGGGATACCGATGGGATTTGACGGATGAGGAGGCTCAAGAGCTCGGCAGGCGCAGCATCTACGCCGCTGGCCACCGAGATGCGTTCTCAGGTAACACAGTCAACCTGTACCATGTCAAGCAAGACGGTTGGAAATTCATCGGTATGTTGTTAACGTTGTCAGAACAATAGCAGAATAGCTCATCGTGATTGATATAGGCAACTACGATGTTTCACAGTTGCATTACGATGGCCCAGGAGATGTCCCTGGAGCACCTGGGACGGGTTACGGTTACGATATTCGTGTGGCAGGGCGCTCGTCTACGAACGCACCAGAGGGCGAAGGGCAAGCGTAGAGCATGTTGTGATGTACTGTACTGTTCCAATAGCTTTCCGGACACACTAGAATCTCGTGTGGGGCTCGAAAACAACTAGTATGAACAGCCTCATGACTCGGATCGGGAGGAGCAGATCTGGCGATCTGATGTCATTCGGGAGTCGAGAGCCCTGACGAGCACCTTGCCTTCTGCCGCCGGAGTTGCCTGGTTTCGAGCCTTTGCCTGCCTCTGACAGTGCCAGTCCTCTGCGTCTCCTCTCCCGCGTCTGTCTATATGCGCTCTGCTTGTCTGCTGCTGGGTCGGCGATTATGAAACGCCTCCTTTCCAAGACATTCAAGACGGCGCCGTTTGCCGCAAAGCCCGCCCCAGCAGTAGCAGCGATCCCCGCGACGACCAATCCACCATTGCACCGCACCGGCCTCCAACCGAAGGATACCCTTCCTCCAATTCCTCATCCATGTCCATACGAGTACATATCCATCGTGGCTACCCCAGAGGGTCTTCTCCTGCGCCCTAGGCATCCCGGTCAGTCGCAAGAGAACCTCGAATCCGAAGTCAAGGTGGAGTGGGGGAAGGGGGGAAAGTCGAGACAATCGCGGCCAACACCGTGGAGGCCGATTGGGAGGACAGCATAGTCGTGTATGGGATCATTGGGTTCTTGGAGCTGTACTCTGGTAATTATATCCTGCCGCCGCAACCCGAGCATCGAGTTAAAACGTCCGACAGCCTCGTACCTCCTCGTTATTTCCTCTAGGAACGTGGTGGGAGATTGTGAGTGCTTATTTGAACACACTTATTGGGTTTCTATGTATTCACGTGCGTATGTAGTTCTTGATGCTAGACACACAGTTTATAGCGTGAAGGGCGCCACCGCTATACCTCTTGAAGAAGGACGCGCAAGGACGGTGCTCTCGGTACTCGGTACTTACAACAACGCTGCCCGTCGTGTATCCCTGTTGCCTACGGACACTGCGCACGACGAATTGGCTCCAGAGGATATCGTAGCTGCTGCTGTCATCAACGACACCGGAGCGAATGGGACGCGGTCACCTCGCGTCGTCAAGTTCGCCGACGAACACGAAGTGAAGGTCGTCTCGCCGCGACCGGACCAGAGCTTCGATATATCTGAAGATGACGGTCCTCCATCGCCATCATCGTCTGTGGCTTCCTCAGTCCAGTCGAATACGGACACTGTAGTGAAAACCCTGGCAGAACGACTCTCTTTCTGGACTCGCCTATCAAGGAGGAATTCAACGCAGGGCGCGACCATCGACCATGTCCTCGTTGAACATCCAGATATACCAGGCCAACCGCCGGCCCTACCGGTAGACCTAGATTCAATCGTCAAGGACGAATCCAAGGGTCCCGAAGAGGTCATTGAATCTATCGTTACGTCTGCTGCACCGGCCCCGCAAACGATCGAGGAAAAACACTCAGAGCTCGAAGAGAAGATCGTCCGGGAGTGCATCCGCGAGTTCACACGAGGCGGAATGTACTTCGCATATTCCTTCGGCGAGTCAAGCATTGATTCATGATCAGGAGACTAATCGTAACCTTAGTCAATAGACGTCACAAGATCATTGCAACACAAGCACGAACTGATCGCGAAAGGGAAAACGCAGAATGCGTTATTCGAAAGTGTCAATGCTATGGATGACTCCAAGAAGATGAGCCCGCTCAGCGACACAGTCGACGTTCTTGCTGAACCTTCCGCCGCTCTTCCGTTGTGGCGGAGAGTAGACCGCCGATTTTGGTGGAACGAATGGATGTCGAAGCCGCTCATTGACGCGGGGGTAAGTTTACACCATGCTGAACGATCATGGACAACACTTAATGTAACTCGCAGCTTCACCCATTTGTCTTGCCTATCATGCAAGGCTTCTTCCAGGTTGCGTCTTTCAGCATTGTGCGGGAGCCTGTGGCCGACGAAGAAGGCGACAGCGTCATTGTTGAGTACAACGTCATCTCGCGTCGGTCACGGGATCGTGCTGGTCTACGATATCAACGTCGCGGCATCGACGATGATGCCAACGTGGCTAACTTTGTGGAAACGGAGACCGTAATGCGTGTTGAGGTAGGATACAACAACATCTGCACGTGGATAAAGCTGATCAGACCTGACAGCGCGAAAGTTTATCGAATGTTTTCAGCCATGTCCAGATTCGAGGATCGAGTGCGCCGTCTTCTGTCCATTGCGAGTTTGCTCTTGTTGACAATGGTTGATAGTTCCGCTGTACTGGAATCAACAAAGCATGGCTCTGAAACCCGCTCCTCAACTAAACCTGGAACGTTCACACGATCAACATCTGCACGCCATTCAGCAACATCTATCGAAGGTTGTCTCGACGTATGGACCGTTGGTGCGTTTATGCGAGCGACGCTGCTCACGCGTCTTCTCATCACCCACACAGACGATTGTGAACCTGGCCGAGCAGCACGGTAAGGAAGCGCAAGTGACGAATGCATATGGAGACTACGTCAACGAGGTTGCTTCGAAGGATGTCAAGTGAGCAATGACATCTTTACGTGTTCATGCTTCTGAATTAAGGGTTGGTCTTGACAGATATCACGCATACGACTTCCATGCGGAAACGCGAGGAATGAAGTGCGTCAGTTCCGCTTGTCTAGGTTGTTCCGCCTAATTTGTGACAGATATGAGAATATATCCAAACTTATTGAAACAGTGGAGCGCACCTTCGAAAGTCAAGGGTGCGGAGTATACCTCCGATTGCGCACTCATGGTGCTGACACCTGTTCTAGCTATTTCTGGATTTCGAATAACCACATAATGTCTCAGCAGAAGGGCATCTTCCGCGTCAACTGCATAGATGGCTTGGATCGTACCAATGTCGTCGAGTCGGCCTTCGCTCGTCACGTTCTGAATAGGCAACTAGGCGCTGTCGCCCTTCTGAATCCGGCCGAACGTCGAACGGAGATGGACATCGTGTTCAATGATGGTATGATGACATTTGATCGTCCGAATAAGCTACATTCATCACTGTTTGTGTCCTCTGATTAGTGTGGGCGAACAATGGCGATGCTATCAGTCGTGCCTAGTACGTCAATCTCTCATTCTCGTCAGATACATATTGAAGCGTCGCACGTCTGCAGTGCGGGAACATCGGCTCTTAAGGTTAGTGGTCTAGCTTCACATTTCTCGACGTGTCTCACACTGTTTACGTTGTAAACAGGGTGACTTTACTAGGTATGTTTCACGTTGACGTCCATGACTTCATCGAGCTACGGCATAATCGCTCTTCGTCGACAGGACGGGCAAGCGTGATCTCGCTGGGCTACTCAATGATGGAGTTAACTCCCTGGCACGGTGTGTACATGGCGCGCAAGCTTTCATACTGATTGCTGAGCGACATCTGGTGCCCAGGATGTACACCTCAACATTCGCCGATTGGTTCAGCCAGGCGGTCATCGATTTTATGCTTGGGAATCGCACAACCTCCGTTTTCTCGGAGTTCCTGCTGAAGCTCCAGTCAACAGACCCAAGGGACCTTATCCGCATTACGAAGATCCGGGCGGATGCCATCGCAACATGCGTCTCCCGTGTGCTGCCTGAAGGAGAGCGTCTGCTGTCAGGGTGGACCTTGTTTGCTCCCGAAGAGTTGAACACGAAAGTGGGCGACAAGTTCGAGGAGAAGGTGCTCCTGCTGGTGCGTTATTTCCGCTACTGGGCAGACAACTGTTGAATGGTCCGTAGAGCGCCAAAGCCCTATATATTGTCGTGAGTTCCGTTCAAGGTCGGACACGGACGCGAATCGGTGGCGTATTGATACGTGTATTGCAGAGTTATGATTATACCCTGGAGAAGGTGAAGATGTATACCCGTATCCCCCTTGGAGATATTGTTGGAATCACTAAAGGTCGGTTCGCCCATATTGTTGATATGCCATTACCAACACCCAACACCCGTCCCATAGGCGCCTACATCTTGTCACCGTTGGAAGAAGCCAGTCGGGATCCTCTCCAGAATGCTGGTTTCGTCGTGTCATGGCATAATCTACAGAATCAAGATACCCGTCTTACAAGTTACTCTATCAAGAACAGCCTTGACCTTACCACACCTCCCGCGTCGCCGTCAGTTGCTACGACACCGCGGTTCTCGTTGACAGCACCACGGAAGAACACGCTGCCTCTCTCACGAATCTTATCGGATGCCGCTGCGCCAGTCGCAGGCGAGGAGACCATCTTCGCTGCGTTCAAGGCCCTGCCAGTGGACCCAGCCCGATCACGGAGGGAGAGCGGAAGTTTCATCCAGCCGGACGACGAGCTCGCGAGCGCGAAGAACTGCAAGGAAGCGGTCAACATGATCGTGGAGGCCATCCGGCAGGCGAGCAAGGACATTGGAAATGATCATCGTGATTTCATTACGGAGTCAGATGTGGTGAGGTGAGTGCTATTTGGCGCAAACATGGGCGTTGTGGCCAGTGCTGACGAGGGTGGGGCATGGCGCGTAGCTTGACAGAGGCGCAACGGATGACGAGCGTGTATGCGAAGATGGAGTATGGCGTGAAGAGGTTGCTATGGTTGGGCAGCTGAGGAGTGGGACTGATCTGTATGTATTCATAATGCGGACTAGGCATGTACTTTGCCGCATGAGTGAGTGTGGGTGATTGTGCTTTTCCGTCGCGGAACGAGCGTGGATGAGGGTTCAGGCAGCCGAGATGTGTGAGCTGAACCGGAGCTGAACCGAATCGGACTGGGGAAGTGAAAAGCGCCGTGCTGATTGGGGGCATCCCGGCGGTGGCGTCGTCGGGCGCGTTGTGTGGCCTTGCTCCTGGCTTGCTCTCAGCTTGCTCCTTCTCTCTCTGGGAGAGCGCGGTCCTCAGCATCCTCCGCGACTTTATGCTCTAATATATCCATCGCTCAACTGCAGGCCTCAGCATCCTATTATTCTCCGCTACACCCAACTGCGCACCTCGCATACCACATACCGCAAGCACCGCAACATCTCTCGTACTCGAGCTAGCGTTCCTGCCTTATAATCCTGTAAATTCTTCTGGTCTTTGAAGCTATGGCGACTACACACTCGTTATCCCCCACCACGCAAAGGACGGTGGCTCAACTCCCCTTCTCTCCTTCCAGCAATGCCCCCGACTCCCGGGCATTAACACCACCGTTTCCGCAACTGCGACACCGGGCGGAATCTCACCTATCTCCCCAGCGAACCCCATACGAGCATCAGCTCATAACCGGACAGGCTCACTCGTCTCGTCGCGCTCCCGCCCCACGGCGAACATGACCCATGTCGCAACCGAGCTATCACTCAGCTCTTCTACCTCCGTGCCTATCTTGCAGCCACGGCCCACAGTAGGCTCAGTAGGCACTACCCATGTCGGAGGCATCCTTCCGTCTGCGTCATTCTTCCACCCTTCTCGTCCGAATTATCCTCCATCATCCCCACATCCCCGTCCGTCGACCGCAGGGTCGATGTCGTCCGTTGGAGGGTCAACTGTCGATGCAGTGCGCCTCTCACAACTCGGTGCTTCGCAGGCCCGAGACAGGATATCGGAGACAACGGATAGTGTTGATCACTCAATGGAGGACGCCAAGGCACCGACATTAGCACCGTCATTGCGGTCATCGAACAAGTTCAGTCGTGAGCCTCTCCTTCCCATCGGTGGTCCACCTCCGAAGTCCGGCAATGTACCCCGCCCGACCATCGTGACACAGACGAGCCCGTATGGTCGCAGCGAGGGCAACGTGAGTGCGGGTGCGCGCATGCGGGGCAGCTTTGAGAAGTTATTCAAACGGGGCTTCAGTTTCGAGCGTTCCCCGGTGACGCCTATCAACCCGGGCCCGAGCAGTGCGTTCAGTACCATCCAGACACGCTCCGCAGAAGTCTCGCCAATAACTTTTGAGCTGAACGTGGGTGGGCCCGGCGCCGACCGCTCTCCTACCTCTCCAGGACACCACAAGCATAGCTTGTCCCCTCTGCAGGGCTCCACCACCTCTCTCAACCACGCCTCCTTCATTGCGACCCCGCCACCACACATGGACCCGCCACTATGTGCCGTACCCATCCTGGACCCGAAGACAGCCAAGCCGATGCGCAATTGGCAGCTACATCCATCACGAAATCGGTTCTTCCTTGACGGCCGCATGCTGACGGGAGGGGACTCACCGTGGGCATTCATCGCGTCCCTGACAGTCGTGCTAACCATCGCGGGCGTGTACTTTGGGACGACATGCGTGTGGTGGTGGCAGAACGAGAGCCCAGCGGTGGCAATATTGGGCGCGTACATGTGCTTGCTGACCATTTCGAGCATGTTTGCGACGGTGAGTGGCCAGAATTACAAATGGGCCATGCAGTGGCTGTGCCGGAGCAGGGGAGGGAGGGTGGATGAACCGGCGGTAACTCATGCGTGTTCGATGTCCGCTTGCAGGCTTTCCGAGATCCTGGAATACTCCCGCGCAATCTGGATCCCGACCCACCTTATCCGGCTACCTCGTCTTCGGAAGGGAGCCTTCGTGCGCCGTTGCCGCGAGATCTGAAGGTGCGGGCAGGGATGTGAGTGGGCATTCAGTTCTCGGTCTGGGACGAACGTGTTGATACTGTTGGCAGCGTGCGCACCAAGTATTGCCCTACGTGCATGACCTACCGGCCACCACGGTCAAGCCATTGCAAGATGGTGAGCGTTGCGTTGGGCCCGGATGTGGAGGTACAAATGGGACAATGACTTACTGCCTCTCGCTGGTTGGCTAGTGCGATAATTGCGTGGACGGCTGCGACCACCACTGTCAGTGGGTGAACAACTGCGTCGGCCGACGGAACTACACTGCCTTCTTCACGTTCTTATTTTCTGGCGTGAGTATCTTCTTGCTGATAACGCGGGGGATCGGGTTTCAGGCACGAGGGCGTCTGGGACGCGGCTTTACCGTCTCTCGTTTGAAGATTCTTGGTCTCACGGATATGCATATCATAGGTCACGACGTTGGTACTGGTGATCTGCACCACGGCGTTGCACTTGTACCTCGTTTCGCACAAGGCGCACACGAGCTTCCGGCACGCCGTCGCCACATCACAGGGTGTGGGCAGCGCGTTCGCGTTCTGCTTGTCGATTGTCGTCATCTGGCCCGTCTCGGCGTTGCTCTCGTATCATCTCCGGGTGAGTGCGCGGTTCCGTTGGTGGAGAGGATGGATTAGAGTTGATGAGGGACATTAATCGGGCAGCTACTGCTACTGAACGTTACCACGATCGAGCAGGTACGTGCTGTCTCTGTTGGCGCGCGTGGCGCGGTCCGGCCGTCGTCTCAATTGGTGTGCGAACCTGCGCTGACACGTTCCCCCGTTAATTTTGCTCTGCTCATGTGGTGGTGGTGGTGGTGGTGGTGGGCCCCCAAACGCGAACGAGCAGATCCGAAACCAGGCGCACAAGTCGCTCGTGCCAGGGCCGGCACCCCCGAACCCGTTCTCGCATGGGAGCTGGCGGAAAAACATGGTGTACATGCTCTGTCGACCAACGGGGCACTCGTGGCTGAACGCGCGGGCGATCGCTACGGAGGATAAGCGTGAGGTCAACCCGGGGCTGCTCCACGAAGATTGGCCGGAAGATGTCGAGCACGGGCCGGCGAGGGCGAAAGGGGAGTGAACGGTCCTGTCAGCTGCAGCGGGGAGGTCGGGCGAGGGATTCTAGGGATTCTGGGGATTCTCTGGTGCCTTTCTTTTCGCTGGGTGTGTGCGCGGGCATTCGACTGAATTCGAACGGGGCGGGTTCGCCTGGGTTTGTGCGGACTCGAGGTGGTTGGTTGTACATAAATTATAGTTACAGCATGGGGGCGGCTTCTCGGACATAAGCTCCGGACGAGTTCGTAAGTCGCACTGAATCGAACGAGTTAGAGACAAGGACGGAGATGGATGTGGCGCTAGTGTTGCCGTGGAGTGGAGTCGGAGTCCCTCTGGAGTGTCGGCAATCAGACTCCGCTGTACTCCGGAGTGCCTTGGAGCGTAGGCGATTGCTCACGTAATTCACCACATATGGAAGGATCTATCTCGATGGCGCTCGCAGTACTCGAGTCTCGATTGCATTCGTCGTAGGAATATATAGATTGTACTGTATAGTATAGAATGGCTGCTTGAGTGCCATTACTCGTCTAGTCGTCAGTGTGATCATCAAATGTGGTAGGAAGGATGGGTAGGAACTCAGTAATCTCGTCATCTTGTAGTAAATCCTCGGGTTTGCTGAGAAGTCGAGGTCCTACACCCTCCCGAAGTCGTTGTTTGAGTGAATACTTGACAACCTGAAGAACCTCCATCATAGCACCACAAGATTGACGGAGTCTATCGGTCTCCTTGCTTGATGATAAGACTTGTTCGGAGGCCAGCAAAGACTCCAGGAGGTGGATAGGGATTCTGAGATGGAGGAGTGTCGAACAAGTGCTGAACTGGATATGCTGGTGGAAAATGCCTTGGGTTCTGTGCAGAGTTTGTACACAAGGGTTGAGACTGAAGAGGAGTAGAGGGTGATGGTGTTAACACGGATGTGAGTTCGGGACCAAGTAGTGTGTTACACATAGAGTCACTAAGTGAACTGCAGGTTTCGCAGTACTGATCTGACATGAGTGAGACGACCGGTGTCCTGAGAGTGCTCAAAATACTTATTATACTTGCCCACAGGCAAGCCAAGAATTATAATTTGGACCCTACTATTGAGCCGACTGGGAGGAGGTACCTATATCTACCCAACGGTGCTACCCGAGCCTCAAATGTTTGCCCTAAAGGGATCTAAAAACTAACCGTAATGAGACAGAGACCAGGTAGATCTAGTAGAATCAAACAGACAGCGGGAGGGAGCGGACAGGTGAAAAGACGACTAGAAGGAGGTAAGCTCAAATGGTAGACGCGTGAAATGACCGCGTCGTGTTTGTGAACGTGACCGCGATTTGCGGTCAGCCTGAGGAAAGCCAGCCGAGTATTAAACGCTCACCCGAAATCGCGACATCTCGGTTGCTGTCGGAGTGCTGATGGAGTGACAAGCCGAGATGCCGGTCGGAGCAGAGTGGTCTGCACTCCGGAGTGCTCTGACTCCACGGCAACACTATGTGGCGCAGTGTGGACGGCGAGAAATTAGAGTGTGAAGGGAGATCTCTGACGCACAGGCACGATCACGATCTGGGAACGGGGGTGACCGCATACACTGCACAAGATCTGGGGTACGACGGTGGATAGGCCCCGTGGGTGCATTCGAAGAAGGACAAGCACGAGCAGGGGCTGAAAGAAGGGCAGCGTGATGTACGATGTATGTAAGTCCCGTCCCCCCGTTCGCACCGCGCGCAGAGCAGGCAGCGGGGCGTCGGCGGGCAATCGCGTGCACTGTGTATCAGTGTTTGCCACCGGTGTCACTGTAATACTAAGACGCGCGAGGGACTTGCACCTTTCCGGAAGGCGGCCGGGTCGCAGGGCAGCCTCGTCGAGCACCCCACGCGGAATGTGACGCAACCTCTGATCTTGCCCGGATCCTTTGCGCTGTAATTGACTGTAGATCCCGCCTGTCTTCCCTGTCGCACTTACACCCTCTTCCCTCTCTCCTCCGCCGGTTTCCCGGAGAACGCGTCCGGGTGCGCTCTGTCGTGCGCGCGTGCCTGCGCATGCAGGGGGACAGCCCGGGCTGGTGAAGAGGGCAGAGGCGGTTGGTGGACGGCGTATCTGGATCAAGACTGCTCCCGCACCTGGCGTTGCGAAATCTCCGTGCGACGGATTATGGACCATGGCATGATGACATAGGATGACATCTCTCGGCCCGATCTCGCGTGCGCTGATGAACCTGCCAAGGGATAAAAGTACTTGTGGGCCGTGGCCCGCTGAGTTTGGAGGCGGGGTTTGAAAGCGGCAAGCACGGCACGGTCGGGGGTCTTGGATGCGGGCTGGGACGGACGCGCCTCGTATTCCTCCGCCGTCTGTCGAGCTCTCAGAGTCAGACTAGAGCGACAGGCCACGCGCCCCCGTATCGTCTGTCTGCGCACGCCGGGCAACCCCCTTTCTGTGTCGCTGCTCTCCCCGCCGCCACGGCCGGAGAGAAATTGTCGGCAGACCGGGCGTCTCGGTCGTTGTTGAGTGAAGAAGAATAAGGGAGCCCAGTTGGGGGACTGGCGGCAAGGTATGTTTGTTAAGTAATATCTGTATCCCAATCAGTCACAGACGGACTTGTTCCCCGGGCAGACAAGAATGCAGCCGCCTCCGAGTGCGAACCGCGCCGTCCCCGTCCCGTCTGCGTCGGCCTCTCTTCCCACCCACTCCTCCTCCCGCTCCATCCCCTCCGTCCCGAATCCGTCCCGCGACGCGCATTCCTCTCGCAAACACAAGAAGGAGCGCAAAGCCAAGCACCCCTCCTCCCCCGCCTCCTCCGCTGCCCTCCCCTCTCCCGCAGACCTCTCTCCTCCGCCCCCCGACGATTCACGCAGTATGTCAACTCCATTCTTCCCATCAGATGCCCTCAGAACCGCTCATTCCTTCCCTGTTCCCAAAAGCTTCGCGCCTCTCAAACATACGCGATCAACCTCTTCAGCCCTCCGCTCCCTTCGCTGCCCATCTCCAGCCATATCCCGGCGCGACCGCCCTCCCCTCTCCCACCGCCCCTGCATCCTACTCTCCCTCCGTCATGAATCCTCCATACCAAATGAATGGTAGCCCATATCCCTCTTCTCCCTCTCCATACCACCAGAATCCGTCTACGGGCTCGCCAGCTAATGGTCAGAGTGCTAATGTCTCCTCGACCATCCCAGCCCATCCTACACAGTACCAATACGCCGTTCACCACAACCCGTACGGCCATCCATACACAGCATACCCCCAGTACTCGGGCATGATGATGTACCAACCCGCCGCTGGTGCGCACCCAGAGTCGAGCCAGCAGGCCTCCTCCTCTGCGCCCCCGCCAGCCACAGGTAAACGGAAAAGGAAGTATACGCATGACAGTGTAAACAGCAGAGCGTCTGACGAAGAAGGTGCAGATTCCGGCACTGACATTCAACGCGTCGGGTCAGGCTCCGCCGCGCCTCTTGTCGACAGCAAGAAGCGCACCAAGACCCAGCGTGCATGCGATAGTTGTCGCTCCAGAAAAATAAGGTCTGTCCACCAACTCACTCCTGCCACGCTACCAGTTCCAGATATTCATTCGACTACGTGTCTCTCCCACTCTCGCCCTCCCCTCCATATAACCCGCCCCGCGACCCTGGGCAACCGGACCGGCTGACTGGGTATATCTCCATAGATGCGACGTCCTGCCGGACACTGATCCTCCAGTATGCCAGCACTGTAAACAGTACTCGTTTGAATGTACCTTCTTCCTTCCAATAACCGAAACCCGGTTCAAGAAGAAGAAGCTGGAGGAGGAAGCGGCAGCCGCTGCTGCGGCAGAGAAGGAGAAGGAGGCAGCAGAGAGGAGCACTTCCTCGCCTCAGGCGGAGCACCAGAAGGGCGGGGACATCAAGGTGTATGGTGAGCAATTTATCCCATATCAGCTGGGTATTGGTCAGGGTTAACCAGTTTCAGGACCTACCTCCACCGCGCACCTGCTGCACTCTCACCCGCTGGTGTCATCGCGCACATACGAAGCGTACGATTTGCGCTACCATCACTCGTGGGACTTGAGTGCAGACGGAGACGGGATCATCCGCGTACACGAGCCCGAACAGGGCGAGCTGCAGCTGGCGCTCCCCAAGCCGATCGACCTGCGAATAGAGCGGGATGTGGTCGAGCAGCTGGTTAACGCGTACTTTGCCGATGTGGCCCCAATGCTTCCTGTCGTCACCCGAGAAGAGTTCATCGCGAACAATCCCCCTCCACCGATACTGCTGTACGCCATTTGTCTCGTCGCGGCTACGCGCCGAAATGTGCCGCAGATGGTCTTCGAGTCCATACGCTACACCGTGAACAGCCTTATCAAGGCTGAAGACGTCCTGTCCACGGCATCGATCGTGAACATGCAGTCCCTGCTCATCCTTGCGATGGTGGGCGATTGTCATTCGCAGTATGTAC
The DNA here is from genome assembly GCA_022606135.1 of Fomes fomentarius. Taxonomy (NCBI): domain Eukaryota; kingdom Fungi; phylum Basidiomycota; class Agaricomycetes; order Polyporales; family Polyporaceae; genus Fomes; species Fomes fomentarius. The sequence goes on from JABYQN010000001.1 coordinate 2,966,974, forward strand.
CTCATGCGCTGTCGGCGTTGTGGGTGCGGCTCGGATGCGCGATCCGCATGGTGGGCTGTTTATTGGCTCTGTTGCGGCAGTTGTTTGCTTACCTAGCGGGTTGTCTGCACTGTACCTTCAGGCGCAGGACTTGGGCTTGCACCGAGCCGAGTCTGTCAACCAGAACATTGAGATGCGCAGACGACTGTGGGGGATCTGTGTCATTAGCGATAGGTGGTATGTGTCTGCTTTCAGAACCGCGTCCCTGTCGCAAAATTCAGGCGCAAAGAAGCACAGCAACGCTGACACTCACCTTGCGCTCAGGATAAGCCTGACCTTTGGCCATCCCTACATGATTGATATCAGAGACTGCGACGCGCGCCTGCCGTCCTCTGGTGACCCGAACGACTTGTACATGGATGAGCTCGTGCGACTTAGTGTCATCCTCGGGCGAGTGCAGAAGACCATTTATACGTGAGCTCTCTGTTCCGTTCGCTGACCCGTGCCGCGGCCATCTGCGCCTCGGCCGTCAGCCTTTGTATCCCCGGCTGACATTTGTCTCGTTCGGCCGGCAGGCCTGCCGGGTTGAATCTAACCAACGATGAGGAGCTGCGTTCGCTCCTCGGCGACATTGAGGCATGGAGAAGCAGCCTCCCACCCGATCTGCGGTTCCGCGGCCCAGACACCCCCCGCAATGCAGGTGAGTTCCCCCCTTCCAGCGAATCGGCGTCTTCGCCGCCACCGGAACGCACGTCCTATGCCGTCGCACCCGACCCATGCCGTTGCGCGCCGGCGGGTGGCGGAGGATCCGTAGCGCAGTCATGGTCACGCAGACGTACTCATTGACCATCCCGTACAGGCCTTCTGTTCATGTTCTATACGTGCGTGAACATGATATTCTGGCGCGTGTTCATGCGCATATCGTATTCGTGCCCGGCGCACCTCAAGTTCTCGCTTACGGTTGAAAAATGGACGGCCCTCGTCCAGATGTCGGGGGATGCCATCGACTGGCTAGACGCGAACGAGGCGATGTACGACGTCTGGTTATTGGTCGCGTATTGTGCGACGTCGTGCGCGCTCATCCAGGTCAGTGATGTGGTTTGATCATTGGGTAGTGGTTATTGAATGGCGCTCCGTCCTCATAGTACCACACGTTTGCGCGAAGAAAAGACCCCGATGCGCAGGTGAAGCTGAAGAAGCTCCGGGACTGTGTGCGGAGATGGGAGGCAGCGCACTCGCCTGAACACATGTCTGCTCGACGAAAGGCCGGTCCACCCACGCAACAGAAACATCTACGAGAATTGTGCTGATGTTCTACTACAGACAGCGGAGATCATTGCGCTCCTGTACGAAGCGACGCAGACACCTCAACCACCAAGCGACGCTCCGGCACTAAACCCCACAGGCGGGGTGAAGGGCAAGCCGCCATTATCCGGTCTCAGCTTCCAGAAGGACGGCACGCGCCCCGGCGGCGGCGTGTTTGTCGCGAAAGGCCCCGTATTGACGATCGACAAGGAGCTGCAGAAGCTGCCAGCGGGAACGATTATCCGTGGGGAGGGAGGGAGCAGCGGAGACGAAGGTGAGGCGCCCGCCGCGGTGTCGTCTGAAGCCCGCTCCAACAATGACCCTCTGCGTTCGTCTCTGTCCCGTCCGTCCGGCTCGCGGTCTGGCCCTGGCTCCGTCGTCTCGCTCGATGCGATGGCGTGGTCGGCTTCGTCCGTGCCGCACTCTGCGTCTGCGTCGTCGGCCATGGTGGTTGACTCTGCAGGAGTTGGAAGTGGAAGCGGCGGTGGCGGCGGCGCACACCCACAGCTTGTTCAGCAGCAGCAGGGGATGATGCAAGGCCCGGTCGTCAACTATGCGCCGCTCGGGGGCAACTTCCAGAACATGAACCCCGCGCTCAATGATCAGGTGGCGGCGCCGGAGAACGTGCAGGTGATCAACGTACTGAACCAGACGCAGGAGGGAAACACGCTCGAGCAGCACGCGATGGCGGACGTCGGCTTCCTCGAGGGCATCCCCGGGCAGATGTTCGATTGGGGTGCGTGATCCCAGCTTCTCTTGCGATCTGTGCGGCGTGTTGACGTGCTGCTTTGCGTGTGGCCGCCTCCTTGCGGCGTCGTGTCTTCGTGTGATGCGTTGCGTGGCTGCCTTTCTGTTTTTTTTTCTACTCCCGCCTCCCCCCCACACACACCTCCACAGGCCAATGGGACACCTTCTTTTCGCGCTTCGCTTCGGGGGCCGTGCCTCCGCCTACTGACCAGCTGTAATCGGCTCTGTGGGGAGCAGGGGCGTGCTTCCCCGCTCGTTGTATCTGCTCCCCACGAAGTCGCATATGTGCTTGGGTGCGGGTGAGGTCGGCGGACAGACCCGCTGAGAAGGCAGCGCGAGCGAACCGCCGAGAAGACGGATGTGCAGGGATGGATCATGAGTTCGCCTAACTCGTCCGTGTCATGACATCACGGGCTGTCCATTGCGCGCGCTGGCTGCTTCATGTTATCCTTGGCTTTCCCCCATTTTCCTTTTAGTCAATCAACGAAGTATCTACTCGCAACTGTCAGTACCAGTCCCTCCACCACCCACCACCAGGCACATTGTCCTTCGAAACCGTACCGTTAACCCACTAGTAGTGCGTTCTTTGCATGTATATTCGCCGTCTTAACGTCTTTGTTTTCGCTGCCGTTTCCGTCACTGCCCCTTAGTTATTACCCTGTCGCAGTTATCGTGTCGCTATCTTGGCAGGTATCTCCACAACTTAATGCCGAAGCTTGTCTTGCACTTCCTTTTGCTCAGGTGGGTAGTGTCTTAGATCTTAGGTCCGACCGTGGTCGGATGGCGCCGCTCCGGTGCTCCGCGGGCATATGGATCTGGATCAAATGAATGGAACATGGATGCCCATATATTAGTAACAGGGCCACTAGCGGCTGCACCCCATAAGAAAAGGGGATGCATATACATATATCATAGAGGAGCTGTCAGGACGAAACGGAGAAGGCAGTCAGTTCACCACACGGGCCGCTACAGCTTTGAACCCCAAGAGATCGCGCATAGATACCGCCCGCCTGGTCCGTTGCCGCCTGCTATATGCGGGCTATTGCAGCACCACCGAACGGTCGTCGGCGGAGAGTGCTCGAGAGTTGATGAGCTGTACATGTGCGAAGTATCGTGGAACCGAGTACCCCATGCGTCAGCAGTCGGTGAGAGAAGGAGAGGGAGGCCGGTGTGAAAGCTTATTGAGGCCTTAAGGCTCGGATGTATTCAAGTGCTGGGCGGAAGCGAGTCAAGCGAGAGGCGTAAATCGACCCCGAGTGGGCGCGGCAAATGGCAAATGGACATGGACGTGAATTCCGGGGGTCGGACGGTCGGACGCTCACTGGCTGGGACAGGGTTCGCATCGCGAGTGTGTTTGACGGGCCACCTTCGATGCAGCTGCCTGTGGAGCCGAAGACGAAGAAGACGTTTCCTCCTAATCGGGCAGCCTGCTTGTCCCTTGTCCTTGTCCTTGTCCTCCGACCGCCACCTTTGACGCTCCTTGGTACACACACCCCAGATGCCCAGCCCAGACTCAGACACCGTCAGCGCTGGACGAGAGCGTGAGCGAGTGACTTGATGCCGAGAACGCAAGCAGACTCACCGTGCATACAGTTACTGTATGCATGTAATCGTCGCTGGATGGTGGATATCCACACCCAAGGGTACGTACACCCCGTACCTCGGACCCACTCCCGCTGAGCACAACGTAACCATTCTATCGAAATCGCGCCCCAAGTACTACCATCTCCCACACCGACAGTGGACACAAGCTACGGTATCGCCGCACTACCAGCACAGATAAGCACCCCTCATCCACAGCGGTAAATCTTCCTGGACTAGCGCGCCTGCCCGCCCACGGGGTGGTTAGCCAGCGGGGTTTGCGCCATCCTACGGTGTATGTGGGCGGTCAGGGGTATGTGAACTGGATGTACATGTGTACGTTGACACATATGAATTATGCTCACAATGCACGTCGACGCTTCCAGATGCGATCGCCCTCAAGGCCTCATCGACGGTCCAATCGTCCAATCGCCACCATCGCCACTCGTACAGTCGTCCTCCAGCCGATCGCTGTATCTAGGACCGGGCGCATTGCATCTTTCGCGCATTCCAAACTATTCCAAATCGTCGTTTGTGAGGCGATCGCAGGGGCCGAGGCACGTCTGTGGGTACCTGAACGCGTCCCTTCGTCTCGCAGCGACGCGGAGATGAAGGATGATCGTTATCGTTATCCTGATCGCTTTTGTTTCCCTCGTCGCGCACGGCGTCGACGCCACGACGGTGCTGGACGATCAGAATGTACCGCTTGAAGTTGGTGTTTTCTATGGGCGGCAACAAGTTTGCGAGATGGGATCGGTAGAATTTGAAACTTGATCAGCCGGGACGAATCACGTGAACATCACATGGTCGCGTCGCCCTTTAAGTTCGGCTGCCAGCCTGCTTCTGGGTAAGTAAGTACCGCCTCACCTACTTTGAAGATCCAAGACTCACCGTACTTTCAGGGTCATTAGATCGCCTCTCCAGACTTGGCAAATTCAAACACACTTGGCTTGGTATGGGCCCGGCCTACCCGAGTACTTAGTTCTGAACTTATCGCAAGACACGGGATCTAGGGACGGGATCTCTGTTATCAGGCCTGCAGCGAGTCCTGAGGCTGCTAGTTTTCTCGCGATATCCAGGTCATCGTCGCTAAACTCCTAGTTCGTTGGCAAGTAGGCGGAGCTGCTTATGGACGATTCATAACTGCTAGCAAGCTCCTTGTAGGATTGCTGTGTTGTTTGAAGGGCGTATTAGTATGCAATGAATAGTTGGGTTGGTGAGTTCTTATCTGCTCGTCGTCAGGCTGATCACCACAGCCGCGCTGTAGGGAGACGGATGCAAGCCCTCAACACCATCCATGCCCATGCAGCGTTTCCGAAGCTGTTAACTGGCCACCCCGCTTTGCCCGATAGGACGTTCTCAAATGGCTTGCATGCATGATGAATGCATGGCCTTGCCGCTGAGGTTCTCGAGACCGGCGTGGCGGGGTCAGGGCGTAGACCCCATTACCACCGAGTTCGACTCGACCCTTCCCGTGCTCGCCGCAAACGGGGTACTCGCACTGCTGCCAACCTGCGTAGTCCGAGTAAAGCCGACGGAGCAGTCGACGCCCCGGTTATGCATTTGACCATGGCCGTGGATCCTCAGATTACAGGGCCTTTTCGGGGGCTGGTTCTCGTGCCCGCCCTGACCGCGCATCCGGAGCCTTTCGCAAACTTCCAGCTCCTCAATCCTCAGATCCAGACGCATGCGCGGGCATTCGTCATTCTCTTCGACTCCGAGTGGGGTTCGCTCTCTCCCGCGCAGTGGCCTGGGTGCCCTGGTGACTGTCCGAGGTGACTGTCCGAGGTGCTTCTGTGGACCTGGGAGCTGGGTTCGCAGACTCGCGCGCGTTTCGAGTTCTTTTTCCCCACCCCCTCTTCCATCGTCCCTTTCCCTAGTGCCCCTTGGCCCTTTCCCGCAGTCATCTCACGAGTCACGTCCGCCGAACCACGAGGTCCGAGTCAATGCAATTGCAAGGTTCCAGGTCCAAGGCGCACGAGCAATCGTGCACGGCGCACGGTACGATTACCCCGAGAGGATTCGCCGAGCTGGTTCTCCCCCAGCCCCGAGAACCTGATCGCTAGAAGACGATAGAAGATTTGGCGCAATTTCTCCCGTGACGTTAGTGCGTGTTCCCAGGCGTCGGGCGTCGACGTCGAGGATGGACCGCGTTCTTCTAGGCGGGCAATGGGTGCAGTTGGCGAGACGCACGTATGAATGATATCAGCTGTCGAACGCGGACGCAAAGGGTATCCTCGGGAGAGATGCTGGTAGTCGTTCTCGGTTCCCCGCTGAGTACCTCGATGTTCGTGATGGTTGACTAGTTAGTCGTTCGTCAACTGGTCGACAATACGTTCTTCTTCCATGTCGTTGTGGTTGCCGCGACGCCGTCTCCACACGTCCCAGCTCGCGGCGACGAGCGCGGCGTTGCGGTGGCGCCGCAAGCCATAAAACAATACATACGCATTCCCGTATACGCCCATTGTGTTTGATTCCTGTCTCATACTCTACACCTCGCATGGACTAGTGCTGGTGACGTCGCCGCTCCGTTCCTTTTTGTCTGCTAAAGTGGTGGTCAATAGGCTGGCTCGATTCGGGCAGCTCAATGCGCGTGCTATCATCTGCTGTGCGCCGCCATGCAACGGCGCGTGCGGCGATATCATATGTGGCGGTGGACGCATGTGTTGTTCGCAACGAGCGAATATGTCTACCGGTGAACGTCCACTGGTCTTCGCACCGTCAACGTCTATGTCAACATGGCGTCCGGACGACAGTATTCCGGATGCCACGGAGCGTGTAGGCATGTTTCGTAGCGACTCAAGTTCATATTGACACAATAGGGAGCGATCGTATCCGCAGCAAAGGCCGCGAGATGATGGACACAGGAGCATAAATCATGGCGCGCGACCTTCCCATCTATTTTAGGACTGTCAGTGTGTTTGAAGTTCCCATCTGCCTGGATGACATCGCGTTGCATGGATGGGAGTGATGTCAGTGTTCACACCGGTCTGCTACCGACGGCTTCTCACAGCTTGAAGCGAACTTTGACGGCGCAGCATTCGCGTTGCCTCTTCCCAATTCGAGATTACAGCAGTGCGCCGGCCTCTACTCAACTTGGATAGGGTGGCTGAGATGGTGCGATGTGCGTCGTGGGTCTCACTATGTTCGCTCGCTGACGTTGCCACTTTTAATCATTCTTCCCAAGTACTTATGTAAGTTACTTGAGCTGGTGCGTAGAAATTAACCGCCTCGGATTCCGGTCACCAACACGCACCGCATGGCCAGCCGGATCAGCAGAGTCTTCTACACAGATCGCGGTCAGGTCGCGGTGCAGATGATCTGCTGCTCGTTGCAAGGGCGCTGATGGAAGGTGCGCCCGGATCCTGCTGCCTGTGCTGAGTGTTGACAGTGCTATCACAATCAGCGCAATAAGGTTTACTTCGAACACAATAGAATAGAACGTGCCATGGATATGGGGATCGCTGTGGCACCCTTCCAAGCTCTGATGGTCAGTAATTTGTGGGGAGCAAAGTGGCCGATGAGTCCGGGTGAGCGAGGATCGGAGACGGGACGAGAGCAAGGTGGTGGCGGGAGAGTCCGCGTGAATCTCGATGCAGAGGATCTTCCGCGTCGGTCGCGTGCGAGGATTGGCTGCTGGGCTGCTAGACCCAAATGGGCGAATCTGATCTTGAGAGCCACGGCGCGCGCTATCCTGGGTCTCTTTCTCTCTCCGCGCCTCTCTTTCTCCACCGTTTTATTTGCCTCGAGGAAGACGTATGCATGCTTGTTGGCCTTCGAGACGCGTCACAACCGACGCGTGCCGTTTTTGTGCGTGGAGGAAGGGAGGAACAGAGGCGAGCGCACGTGGGGAGGGGGATTGGCGCCTGTAGTAGCGGTTGTTGTGTTGTGATGAGTGGAGGGTTGCCCAGTATTACTTAGCTAGTGCTATCTACTCTACTAATTCGACCCCCGTAATTATCTCTCTCCCTCTTTCTGTCTCGAGCCCGCCTCGTCTCTCCCTCTTCGCCTTCCCGCCGTCCGCGCTGGCTTCCGCTCGCTCTACACTCGTTTCATGGCACAACTCGTTGCCTCTCCAGCCTCGGAGCGTATTTCCCAGATCCTGCCCACCGTCAAGTGTTCGACCTGCAATGCGCCAGTCCGCATAACAGACCTCGGCGACCATGTCTGCGCACCCGTTCCTCCAGTCCCCCAGCTTCCTGCTCTCAAGCCACCCCAGTCTCCGCGCTCCGTGGCAGCTCTTCTCCCCGCGAAGCTTCAAGGTCTCATGAGTGGCGGCCCGCCTCTAGTACAGAGTCCTCCACGTATGTCTTCTCTCGCTCAGTCTCCCGCTCCCTCGCGCCAGAAAAGCCCCGCCCCGCCCCAAGCCATGGGCCGTGCCCGTGCCCCGTCATCAGCCTCGTCCTTGAGCGTCCGGAGTGCAGACAGTCGTCCAGAACGCATCCCAAGCCCCCTCTCCCGTGATAGGCGGCCAAGCAATACTAACGACCAGGTACCGTTCCCGTCTCCACCGCCGCCCGGCCCATCCGAGCCCCCTCGTGTGCCCTCTCCGCGTATTCCCATCCCAGCACCCTCAAGCGCGGCGCGCTCTGCGCCCGGAATAGATCGGTCGTCCAGGGCTAACATCGCCCCGCCTGGCACGACGGCTTTGCGTCCGCGAGCACCGTCGACTGCGAGCGTGCGCCCAGGCGGCGGCGGGATGCTGCACGGTGGCCCGCCAGGAGGCGTGCGCCAGCCCGTGCAATCAACCCCGTCGCCATACTCTGGGCCCCGGGGAGGCGACCCTCGGACAAGCCCGCTCTCCCCTCCAATTCCGCGAGATAGGTCGGGAACTAACTCGAGCATGCGCCCGCCCCCGATGGACTTGGGTCCGGAGATCATCTACTCGACGGACATGCGCTCGAGGACGCCGGCCAATGACTCGAGGATGCGTGCTCCGTCGTCTGCGAGCATGCGACCATCTATGGACCAGATGCGTCCGTCTATGGATCAGATGCGAAGACCGTCTGGCGAGCAGATGGGTCGACCGTCTATGGATCAGATGAGGAGACCGTCCGCGGAGAGCCAGCGTCCGCCGATGATGCCGCCTCCGCCTCCGCCTGCGACGCCTCCTGTCGGAACACCGCCGCTGGCTTCTCCACCAATCGCACGTGAACCGGACACGAAATCGGGCGGGGCGGCGGGCATGGCTGGGGTCGGTCGTCGAGGGTTCGCTGCTGCGGCGCGTGCAGCTATGTTTACGATGGGTCCCATGCCTCCAATGAGCCCGGATCCCAACGCGATGGCTTTCGGTACGCCCGGTCAAGGTATGGACGGGAGGAGAGCAAACGCGCCGCGTTTCCTTGACATTGCATCGGCAGCAAAATATGGTGCGTCGCAGTGTGTGATTTCGCGCATAGTGGTTTTCTGACAAGCTACATGCGCGCAGCTGCGACTACGCCACCCCTTTCTCCCGGATCTGGTACTGCATCTGTATCCCCGCACTCTCCTTACTCCCAGAAGTCGCCAGTATTGGCCGGGATTCCCTCACCCAGCGCGAGGATGTCGCCGAATATTACACCGACGACTCAAGCAGCTGGCATTGCATCTTCGCCTACGAGTCCTATCAGCGTGCACAGTCTGCGGGACCGAGTGATGTCACCTCCGCAGGAGCTTCCCAAAGCTCCCGCAGCAGCAGCAGATCCTCCCGCCACCCCTCGGCTGCCCTTCTTCGAGAAGTTCAAGAACAAGCTTCCAGCTGTGGACACTGCCAAGGCTACGGACCCGGTAGAGCGGTCCCCGCCATCCCCGGCCTCGTCGGACAGCAGTTACGACGGGCTCGCGTACGCAAATAGCGACGACGAGGACGAGCTTGATATCCCCTTGCGCGCCAGCCCACAACCACTCGCAACTCCCGCCAAGCCTTTGCCTCCAGCCCCAACTCCAGCTTCAGTCCCAGCGGAGAACAAGGTCCGCTTCCCGTCTATGAGCGAGTCCAAGTACTCGTCTTCTTCATCCTCCACCGCCAATTCCCCGCGTTTCCCTCAGCGGAGCCTCTCTGCATCGACAGCGACCACATCGTACGGAGTACGCACCATCGCAAAGTCGACTGGGGCGCTCGACCGCGCCATGGAGACGCTGTTTGAAGACAACCCGACCTCGCCAACGACGAGCACGAGCTCGCGGCCGTTCACGGAGAAACAGCGCGAGAGCGTGAGCAAGTCGCCGAAGATCCCGACGCGGTCGCATACGAGCCCGACGCTGCCGTCGGGGCGGCTGGAGGAGCGCAAGAGCGCGCAGAGGCGGCCGCGGACGAAGACGAAGACGTGCGTGCGGTGCGTGAAGCCGGTCGAGGACGGGAGGTGGATTCAGATGGAGGGCGGGAACGTGCTCTGCGATAAGTGCTGGAAGAATATGTATCTGCCGAAGGTGCGTCCCATTCTCCGTCCTTTTCCCTCGCTTTGTGGTCGTTTGGGTCGTCGTCGGTGGTCCAGGACGCGCCGCGGGTGATCGAGACCGTATTCGAGAATTGATGCTGATGACGTGTGTGGGTTTCGTTTCTTGTGCGCTAACAGTGTCGGCGTTGTAACAAAACGATCGAAAAGCAAGCCGTGTCGTCGTCCGACGGCCAGCTTAAGGGCAAGTGGCACCGGGAGTGCTTTAGCTGCTTCACGTGCGAGGTGTGTTCCTTTGTCTCCGCGTCGCGTAGCCTCATGTTACTGACTTGACCCCTCCCCGTCACGAATGCGAACAGAAACCATTCCCCGATAAGAGCTTCTACGTATACGACGGGAAGCCATTCTGCGCATACCACTACCACGAAGAGAACAACTCGCTCTGCGCCGCGGCACGGTGCGGGCAGCCTATCGAAGGCCCCTGTGCGGTCTCGCATGCGGGCGACCGGTACCACCCCGAACACTTCCTGTGCGAGTATCGCGGGTGCACGGAGCGGCTCGTGGAGTACTACGAGCTCGAGGGTCGTATGCTCTGTGAGCGACACGTGCAGAAGGCGATGCGCGAGCAGGACGAGGACGATGACTGGGCGTACGACGACTCGGCGGGCAACAGGAACACCATGGCTATGAAGCGCGTGACGCGGTTCATCGACCTGGCTGCGCTCGGGAGCACGTCGTAGTTTGCGGTGTACCGTACCCGGTCGATGTATGTGTGCTCGCGGAGCAGGGTTGGTGGTTGTACGCTGTCGTGGTCGTGGTTGTTCCCTGTTTCTAGTCTCTCACCATCTCACCCTCCCTCACTTCATCTGCATCACTCCTCACCTCACCTCACCTCGTTTCTCATCTCAGCCTCCGCATCGCTCTCACGTTATATTGACTTTTGTGTTTCTGCTCCTCCTGCACTTGGGTTGGAATAATTGGACCTTACATGTATTTATACCCGTATCGTTCTCCCTTCCCTCTTCCCTGTCATCTCCGCTCTCTCTCGTCTTTCTCTTCCCTTTTTCCTCTCTCTTTTTCCTCTCGACTCTATAGGACTGCAGGATTCGTCGCATTCACGTCACGTACACGCCCCCGCCCACCAGTATACAGCACCACGCTTCTACGGTCATATCCCCCGCATCAGCACTGGCACCCAGAGTCTATCTAATTCTTACTTATTGTGCATCTAACTTCCAGGACAGCAACATCCATCCGTCGTCCCCCTTCACATCCTGCACACCTCACAACCCCCACCTTAAACCCGCCCGCCTTACCCTTCGCCCAGTCCATCATTAGTACCACTACTCACTCTCCCCCCCAATACTCTGTTTTACCCCATACGTAGCTCTCTCTCGGTTTCCCTCTTCCTCTTCTCTGCTTGTGGTATCCTTCACGGATCAGTTTAGTCGCGCCGTTCGTTGTATGTAACAGACCTTTCTTGTGCGGCTCGCATGGGTAGCTAGTAGTACGACACTGCCCCGGCTAATGAGATAGACTTAACACAGTCTCAGACTTGTGTGCGCCGGGACCACTAGTTTCTCTGGGGCTTTTGGCGGAGTGAATGAACTATGAACGCGCGCGGAGTTCCTCGTGCTATAATCCGGTTGAATACAGTACATCTATGGCACACCTTCTTCCTATCTCGTCCGTCACCGAGCATCATGTGGGTCCTTTGAGATCAAGTCTGACGAAGCCGAAAGCGTTGAAAACCCATTATCACGAGGCTGGGGAGGACGAGTCCATGTTGCCCCGTTTGTTCTTCACGATCCACTCGCGGATGTACGTACTGCTCAGCTTCGCGGCCTTGAGCAGCGCCGCATCTTCCGCGTCCACGCTCGACTCCGTCGCAGAGATGACGTCGATGACGAACGTGCGCAGGGGCGGTAGCGAGACCTCCTTCCGTCGTTTATCGACTGATGCGAAGAAGAATGGCAGTTAGTTAAAGTATACATGACCACTGTATGGTCTGGACTCATGATGGAAACTCACTGGATGCCGCGCCCGAGAGCGTCTCCTTGCTCACGACGAGGGCTTGCACGTTGGGATCCCAGCCAGTCGGCCCGTAGACGTCGCTGATCGGGACGAGGTCGTGCACGATCCCGGGCCTGAACAGCTCGAGGAACGCGCGCGTGCGCGCGACGCGGACGGGCAGCGGCTCGAGGACATCCTTGAACTCTTTCTTGCCCAAGAGCACGTCGTCTGTGGTTGCAACGCACACGTTTCAGCGGCATGCACAGGCGTTGCGAGGTGGGTGTAGGTAGGAGCGCGTAGCATGAGGAGAGTGGAGAGTGGACGACGGACCTGTGATGCCCACGATGAGCTTCAAGCTCGCGATCCATGCGCCCATGCTGAGCAGGATCTTGTGGCCGGCGTGGAGATGGTCGAACGTCCCTCCGAGCGCGACGACGGGGTAAAGCGGCGGTACCGAAGGCTCTTCAGGTGGCGGAGCGGGCGCGGGCGTGTGTAGCGGGTGGTCATCCGGCTCAAGGACGATGATCTCTGCTCGGCGCCGCTCGATCGCTTCAGGCAGGGCAGGGAAGACCGTATCGTGCGGGGTAACTGCGTCGTGAAATGGTCCCACTTAGTACACCCCGAACACTCCCTCCTCCTTGGGACACAGCGAATGCAGCGGGGGGCGCTCACCAGAGAATATGCGCTCCGCGTCGCGGACGACGTGTTCCGGGAATGGAAACGGGTCTGCGTCTGCGGCGGCGGTGGTGCCCTGGAGGAGGACGTCGATGTCGAGCAGGATGTTACCGATGTCCTGCGCGACCTTGGTCGCTTGCACGTACACGAACGTCAGCAGCCGCTGCACGTCGTCCCAGTGGGCCGTGCGCGATATCCCTGCTGAGAGCTTAGGATCTGGATGATGTGCACGGGCGTGCTGCGGCGGGGCCGGGTCCGAGTTGGTTGCGTCCGGGGAGTCCGACGCAGGTGGGGGCGCATCGGGTCCTGAGCCCGGGATGGATGTCTCGGGCGGCAGGCTCAAGGCAGACGGAGTGTCGGCGCGGGCTGGGGGATTGAAGAATGGTGAAAGGATGATGATTCGGAGTGTGTCCGATGTCTTGCGCGCGGCGGTGGATACGGGCGTCGCAAGGTAGTTGGGAGTGTCGTGTAGATTGTGGACGGTGGTCAGTAGGACGGTGTGCCGTACTTGGTCGAGTGCGTCAGGAGATAGGGGAGGCATAGCGGTTACCTATCCCAGACCTGTTTCCTCCTAGACGCAGGGCAATTACTAGAGGCGAAGACTGTGTACGCTCGTGGTGGTTGGGAGCAAGTACACAGGCGGGATGGCGAACGCGATTGCGCCATGAGGGACGATTGAGATGACATTCATCTGCCTGGACGCCGGGGAAGCACACGCCCGACATGTGTTATGTCGCCGTGTACCCGAAACACTCGAGAAACAAGCATTCGCTGCATGTATGTTCAGTAGATCGATCACAAACTGGTATACATTGCATTAGGATATGGTCGACTACCAGATAGCAATAAGTCAGATGTCAAGATGTCATGAGTGGGTCGTCAAGTCCGATGTGTGTGTGTGTGAGCAAGAATCTGTAAGTACCACAAAGCGTGGAACGCTGCACTGCACCCTGCAGCATCCCCTGAACCATACGAACGACAAGAGCACGCCAATGAATGTCCATGTCCAAACCACAAGCCAATAAGCCGGTAGGCCCAGGAGAACGGAGAAGACTATGTCCGTGTGCGCGGCGACGCCCGACTGGCGTGCAGATCCTTCACGTCGAAGAATATGCTGAGGCCAAACAAGAGACAGAGTAGACACGCGGATGCTGTCCCGAGGTTGTAAGCGTCGCACCTGGCCGGTGGAACCAAGGATCATCAGCAATCAGGCACGCAGGTCGTCAAATAGGAAATAGAGATACTCACCACCCAATATAACCACCCACTGGACACCGCTTGCCCATCAGGATGAGTACGAACACCAGTCCCCACAAGAGCATCATGAACGCGTCCACGGTGACACCCCACTTTAGCACCTTCCGCGCCTTCTTCCACTGCTCCTCCATCGCCAACCCCGCGAAGATGCTGCGTCGCTTCGGAGTCCGTCTCCTTTGACCACCCGTGCCAGAAGCACCAGAATACGACCCAGGAATAGCGGAGGAACCGTCATCCTCCTCGTCCTCGTCCTCTTCCCGCCCACGCTCGGCGTCGCGCCCAAACATGGTAGGATCGACGATCAGGTTGACCTGCACGCTCTGCTGCTGGGGACCCTTGCCTTTCTTCCCCTTCTTGGGGGGCTTGCCCCCTGGAAGGCCCTGGACGGGTAGCACCATCATCCCTCCAGGTCCCCCTGTCAAGGGGGCGCCCTTGGGTTTCCGAGCGCCGCAGCAGCATGGGTAGATGAGGAAGAGGAATGTGCAGCCGAACAAGGTGATGAAGGAGAGGATATAGAGGACGTATGCCGGAAGCTTCTGAGCGGGTGGTGGGAGTTTCTCAGGCTTGATGATCTACAGGCGGCGGCATGAGTATCGGTATTACGCGTTGCAGTTATTGAGACGTACAATGCCAGAGTAGATGGACGATATTGCAGCGGTTAGGGCGAGTAGGAACTGGATCCAACGTACCGCTAATCGCTTCTTCGGTCCATCCGTGATTAACCTCCCTTTCTCGTCCACGCTTCCCACAACATGCTCCGGCTCTGCATCCTTGCCTGCGTCCTTCCCAAACTCCCGTTCTAGCATTCGAATCCGCTCCTCTTTGATGTCCGGATCGACAGGACGCTCATCCGGATCTACACCCCATGGAACAAGGTTGTGGTCGCGTGAATACCGAGAGTTAGAACCATAAGATGAGCCATAAGGATACGATGGTGGCGGCGAGGATGGGCTATACGGATTTAATGGGTCGGAGAGCGGATCATGGTCATAAGTGTAACTGGGGTCAAACGGATTGCGCTTTGTGGGTTCTTCCCCGCCGTGGCCATGCGAAGAAGAGGGGGGGAGAACGGATTCGCATGCGGCTGAGCGTTGTCTCGTGCATACCAACCGCGTGTGAAGGACGGAAACTGAGCGATGTCGATTTCCGAGGCTGGGTTTGCTATCTGTGGCTCTTGTCTTGGACGAGCGCGAGCAGATGGCGCATTGCTGCCTCGAGACTGAGTGGGAAAGGAAGAAGGCGGAGGCAAAGAAAATGGACGGCGCATGGGGGATGGAGAAGCTACTGAGTGCGATTGCGAGCTAGAAGCCGAGGCCGAGGTGAGTGAAGGAGGCGGATTGAGCGAATCCATACGGGCAAGCGGACGGTTTGCTCGCGGAGAAGGCGGATATGAATCATACGGGTGGAATGGATGCTGTTGCGATATGTGGTTGTTATTGCGGTGGAGTGTACGTGCATAGTCTGCAAGGTCGAGTGCTTCTACGGAGACATCGGAAGGCTCACGACGGCGCTCGGTAACCCACTGGCCTACTGACTGATACGGATTTAAATCGGGTGTCTGCAGATGGGAAGAGGACGGCAGCGGGTCGTAGGGATCCGGTGACCATGGACGACGAAAGCGAGACGGGGGCGGAGGAGACTCGAGCCAGTGGTCAGGATACGGATTCATTAGTGTTCGTTATCGTTCGTAAGATGTCGTGACGGTCGTAAACGAGGGTGCCAGTGTGCTCTGAGTATGACGGTGAGGTCGCGGGCAGGACAGGGAACGTCGGCGTCGAGGGAAAGGCTCAGAGCATCGAGCGGTGAGAGACAGACTCGGTCCAATCCCTGCCAGGGCCACAGGCCCGCAGCGCCCACGTGCGTTCACTTATACTTATTGCCAGATAACCTCCCAACATGTCCCTTTTTGGGCCTTGTCTTGGGAGTTGCTGCGCTGCTAAGTCCCGATCTGTCAATCTGCGAGTGTGTGTCTGCCACTGCCAGGTCGCCCGCAGAGAATCAGATCGCGCTTCATAGGCTGTCAAGGGTCCTCAGTCGTTGGTCGGACATCGCTCATGTCTTCGCCCGCCGCGCAATGCGCATCCTAGTCTCTTTCCTGCCAACCCTCCTCGCTCTATCTTGCGCTGTCTCCGGTGCTACAATTAATGTCTCCACTCGCACCTCGATCGCATTCGAACTACAGAACGATTACACTCCTGTATTCAACGATGACGACCTCACTCAAATCGCATTTGACATCTTGAATACAAGCGAAGCTCCTACCTCGACGGCCGTAACTCTGCGAGCCACGCCGACAACGGTCTATCGTCCGAGGTCCGTTTCAGCATACCAGCATGCTCGTCTGCGTTCTTTGCAGTCACAAGAAAGCGAAGCCGTCGAATGGGAGCGAGTCAAGGTCCTTGCGCCCGATGTGCAAGACAAGCACACCCTCTCCCAGCTTGCGCGCATGACCGGGAACGCGTACGCACTCCCCGGTCGGCCAAACTGGTATGAGATCGATCCTGTGTGGAACACCGTACGTATCCTTTCCGTCCTTCTCGTGTTTCAACCTTCCAGTTCCCGTGATGTCTCTGCACCCGCAAGGGCAAGTGTTGTCTTCGTGAACTTCGAATGGAATCCCGTCCTCGTCCTTCTCGCGATTGATGCTGACTGACCTCTTCCGCACTCCGGCATCCCAGAGCTTTCCCTTCGGCTGGGAAGACAAGGCGGACGGCTTCCGCGGGCACGTCTTCTTCTCCCCGGACAACGCAACCGTCGTGCTCTCCATCAAGGGCACGACGCTACAGGGCCCGACATCGAAGAAGGACAAGTTCAACGACAACCTCCTCTTCTCCTGCTGCTGTGCTCGCGTCGATATCACATGGATATTCCGACAGGTGTGCAAGTGCTATGCGAACAACTGGCGGTGCGACAATACGTGCTTGACCGACGCGCTCGTGCAGGACAGCTTGTTCTATAATGTCGGTGTGGTGAGTACTGCTTGTGCCCTCCGTAAGTTCCTTAACTCTCTTCCAAGTTCTAATGTACGTGCGTCCGCGTGTAGGGTCTGATCAACAACCTCACCGCGCTCTATCCGAAGGCCAACATCTGGCTCGTAGGACACTCCCTCGGCGGTGGTCTCGCCTCACTTCTAGGCACAACATTCGGCCTACCAGCCGTCGCGTTTGAGTCCCCGGAGAGCGCCTCGCTGCTCTGCGCCTCCATCTTCCCTTCCCGCCAGCACCACCAGGCAGCAACGACACGACGTCGATATACGCCCGTGCGCCAGTCACACACGTATATCACAACGCGGACCCCATACCCCAGGGCGCGTGCACGGGCGTGGGCTCGCCGTGCGCGCAGGCTGGGTTTGCGCTCGAGACGAGGTGTCATCTGGGCAAGTCGATCGTGTATGACACGGTGGGTAAGCTCGGGTGGAGGGTCGATATCCGCAAACATATCATCAAGGAGGTTATCACGCATGTTATCGAGGCGGAGCCTGAGGATGGGTGGGAGGAAGACGCGGAAGGTGTCCGGAGAGAGGTTCCCGTTGCGAGGGCGGAGGAAGGATGTCTAGTGAGTTGAGTTGCTCTGTGGTTAATCTAAGTTGTACTGATTAGTATCGTGTGTTTTCGCTGCGCACCCAGGACTGTTACAAGTGGGAGTTCGGAGACTTCAAGGACGGTGATGGGGACGACGACGATTGAACATTGCATTGTACATATTGACAACCCCACTGGACATCTGAATGTATGTAAATTAGTTCAAAGCTGTATACTAACACATGAGATATTACCCGGTGCATATTCTTCTGCTGCGGCCGCCCATGATCCAGAGATGTACCCAAGTTGATCATATCAAGTAGGATTTAGGAGCGGCGGCGTGTGCAAGCCTCTCTAGAGCGAAGTTAGCAACCTTTCAGATTCCCTCTGCTACGCTTCGCTGATTCCGCTTCACTAGATATGACCCTCTGCCAGTAGCAGAGTCACCAGTGGCGAACGAACAAGTTTGCCGACACCTAACCACCCGTCGGACATCACTGCCGACGTGGCTCATGCATGACACGGCTTGATACGATGCCCAACTTCATTCTATTTTGCAAATTAGTCGCATGGGTCTCCTGGTATTCATTACTGGCACGGATCTCCTGGAGGGAGGACGCGCCGATAGTCTGCAGGCGATCACCGTCTCAATCTAAGGTCTTCTGGCTATAATCATCCTCAATACGGTCTTTCCCAGAACAGACGCAGTGGATGGAGTGTCGACCATGATGCTGGACGGAAGAGGTTCCAATGATAGGTGGGGGGATGTGTGACAACAGGGAGTATTAGGGGCGGAAACGCGGACGTGTATCACCACTTTTGACAGGTAAGACTTCAAGTTAGCCGGTTCTTCGAGAAATGGCGTGTGAGTCGGTGAGTACCTGCATATAATATACACATGTTCGCTACTTATCGCTACCCGTGTCTCGACGCATGCTCTCAAGCCATTCTACCGATGTAGCCCTTGCACTAAATTCATAATGCTACCGAGGGACGATGCATGGAGAGACCGCTTTGCCCTCGAGCATCTTCCTCGCGGTGAGTATCTCCTTTACGCTGGTGTCCAGGATCCTCATCCGATCGTCTCAAGTGAAAGTACCCCGTCTTCCATTGATCTCCAGCCGTCCTATCTCTATTTTCAGCCGCCATCGTTACGGCTATTGCAAGAACAACAGAAACAAATAACAGAAGAAAACAGGACGACTCCGCACTTGTTGTATGTCGCGCGACCTAGAGACGTGCCGACACTGGCCATGAGCACTGAGCCATGAGCTTCCCTGCCCTTTTGAATCATGCTCGGCTGCAATTTCTCTCTTTCTCGTACGTGATGGTCGGTCACTCTTTCCAGGGCTTGCGTTCCTCGACGCATATCCGGATCCTTCAGGACTTCTGCAGGACATTTTCGCAAGACCCAGTTCTCGTCCTCGTCCCAATAAATAGCAAATCCTCAATATCGCGTTCTCCGTCAAAAATCAGTAAACCCAAAGTTGAAGTCTCCACCAGCCCCATGATTGTAAGAAGCATACGCCTTACTTTCTGCCAAAGCATCCATACCAAAATCCCGCCTTGCGCTGCAGCCAAGAAATCAGACTTATCCACACATAATTTCACATAGTCACATAGTGAGCCCGCCTCTCTCAACTTCCCGTCGCCTTCATTGACCATAGGACGTGTTCAGACAAGTACAAGTTCGGCGCGACGAAAACGCCACACCCCGAGTGCCGGGCTGCTCCCGGTCCCATGTAGGATCGAAGAGCAATGACGACTCACGTGCACAAACCGCGAAGCATAACCCCTAGGGCAAATACGAACGCGTGCGACGACACAGCCCCCGTCGAGTACGCCGCCCTTCAACCCGATCTATGCAAGCGGTGAAGTGAGGTTGAGTGTCCTCTCCTTAGTTTCCCTTAACTGACCATAGTCTACAGCAAAATCGCGAATACACCCCCGCGACAAACACGCCGAGTGCCGGGCTGCTTCGGTCGCAAGACTCGGGAGTAACGTTCAGAGCACCTTGAAACGCATGCCTGAGTACCCCAGGACACCCCCCGCGCTCGCGGCGTCCCCAGTCTCCTCCTGTGTGAAAAGCAACGCTTGTATATGTAACCCGGGCACGGCGCGCGACGCAGTTCGGTCAATATACCGTGTTTCGTGCCTTCTACCATGCCAATGAGTTCTTTGAGCGGGTGTAATGTGGTTTCTCGACGATCGCGAGTGGCACTGGTGTCGCCACAGGATGGGAAGAGTACGTCCGTCCATCTTCCTTCGCCTATGTATCGCCTTCTGGCTTCCGTTCTTCGTTGGACCACAGATATGACAAATGATGACCGCTGGGGTGAAGAACGGAAACAATCCACTCCAGTAGCTTCTGAAGAACGTACCCATCGTTCTCCACCGCCTCTCGACTGACACCAACTTATTACTAGTTATTAGCTCTATACAATTGTACTGACTCTGTGTCCCTCGGCCTACACCCTGCATTCCTTGCCCCCAATGAACCTTCCCTGGACATACACCCTTCTCACATTCCTATCATCGCCACAGAACAAGAAGCGCTCCAACAGCCCCTCCAGCTCCTCCAGCTCGCTCTTGCCCCGCCCGCCCTCGTCCCCATGCTCCCCTCCGCTCCCCCTCACGCCCAGCTCCTCGTCGAGATCCGCGCCCCACACGGCCGGGTTGCCCGCGTCGGTGCGCACGCTCACGACGAGCGCGTCGAACGCCTTGCCCGGCTCGAGCGAGCCAATCCGGCGGTGCAGATCGCACACCTCCGCGCCGCCGAGCGTCGCGAGGTAGAACAGGGTCGGCACCGGCAGCTGGCGGTCCGTGAAGCGCGCGTGCGGGGAGGGGGAGGATGGGGAGGAGGATGCCTGCATCGCGACGACCTTGGAGCACATGCTCGCGTGTTGGATCGCAGCGAGAATCGAGGGCGAGAAGCCACCGGAGACGTCTGTGCCTAGCCCGACCTGTCGAGCACGTCCAGCAGAGTTGGGTTAGCACCGTCCGTCTCGAGCAGTCGGAACCTTGTGTGCACATGGGGAGAAGAAGAACAGCAACGTAGCGGAATCTCGAAGCTCTCTACGTGTGCATGGCGCGCGCGGGGAGTGGACAGAGAAGGATGGCGCACATACCTTGATACCACGGTCGAGCAGCATGCCCACCCTCGCGCACCCGCTCCGCAGGTTGAAGTTGCTCGTCGGGCAGTGGCTCACGCCCGCGCCGCGCGCCTTGATGAGCTCGACCTCGGCGTCCTCGAGGTGCACGGCGTGCGCGAGGATCGTGTTCCCGCGCAGCAGGCCGAACGCGTCGTACACGCCCGCGTACGTCGTCTCGCCGCCCTTCTCGCCCTTCGCGCTCTTCTTGCTCCCTTTGTCCATTCCATTCGCAGTCCCACCATTCGCATGTCCATTTCGCGGCTCAGGCCCGGGTCGAGGTTGAGGCTGAGGCTGAGGGAGAGGGAGAGACGCCGGCGCGAAGAGCTTCTTCGTGAACACGATCTCGGACTCGTTCTCCGAGATGTGCGTCTGGATCGCGAGCGCGGGGTCCGCGGCGGCGAGCTGCCCGAGCCCGCCGAGGAGCTCGCCCGTGCATGAGATGGCGAAGCGCGGCGTGAGGATCGGGTGCACGAGCGGCTCGCTAACGCTGGCGCTGCCATTCGCTCCACAAGGAGCAGGAAGGGGAGGGAGGGCGCGGATGTGCGCGATGAGCGCGCGGGTGTCGGCAAGGGACGCGGCGGCGGAGGGCTCGACGTAGTAGTCGGGCGAGTTCCTGTTCATGTTGCATTTCTAGGGAGGGATTCTGATTGAGACGCGGTGGAAGGTGTGCGCAGGGCGGAAACTCACCTACCCCGACGAATGCGCGTTGTCCTTCAAGGGGAATAAGGTCGTCCCGGGGTCAGCGTCAATGGCGGCGACGATGAAGATGAAGTAAAGGCGGAAGACAGACCGTAGCTGTGGATTACGTCCGCGAGGACCTTTGTGGCTTCTAGATGGAGGGTGCCATAGTAGCAGCACGTCGTCGACTTCGCGTTCGGATTCGAGTTCGAATTCGAGTTCGCGTCCGGGGCCGTGCGAGGTTGCAGGGTCGCAAAATTGACATGGATCACAAAGCGCGGAGATGGGGTGAGCCAAAGCGACACGCGCGGTCATAACGGTGCGCAGGACTTACGCCGTAGTCAATAGTGCGTCTGATGACGGAGGTGTACGCGCGCTGGGCGAAGCCGACGTCCGCGAAGCGGGCCTCCATGGGAAAGGTCACTTCTGAGAGCCAGTCTAGGAGCTCGTGCTGCTGCCCGCTTCGCAGTTCAAAAGATTGGAAGCGAAGGCGCAATTAGCAAAAGCAAAAGCAAAAAGGACGTCGGCATCCGCTGCTCTTTTCTTCTAGAGGACGGGCGGGAAACGCACCTGCCGACGTTGGGCACCTGCGGCGCATGCTATTACCACCAACAATGGCACGCCAAGGAATCAATTGCCTGCAGTTCAGCACGAGCACGAACAGGACTTGAAGACCGGACGGGCTTCGGGATTCGCCCGCCACCCCACTCACAATGTGCGTGTCGACGAAGCCGGGCATCAGGAACTCGCCCGGCTTCAGTTCCACAAGGTCGACAGCCTCCGAAAGGATGTCGTGCCGCGCGAGGGCGTCTTGCAGGTCGCCGGGGGAGACGTCGTCTTCGACCCACTCGATGTTCCCCGTCGCACGCGACACGGAGAGCAGCGCGTGCGGGAGCGCGCGATACGCCGTAAGGGACGTTGGGGTGATGAGCGCTCCGTAGAACACAGTCGACATTGGCAGTGGCAGGTTCAGTTAGTCAAGTCAGTCAGTCAGTCGAGAAACCCAAGTCGTCGCGAGGTGTCACCGTCGAGTCCGTCGGTGGTGTCGATGATGTGGCAGGAGGAGAAAGGTGGGAGGAGCGATAGGACAAGGCCCGGCCGAGGAGGCGAGCCGCGAGGCTGCTTGCATGGCGCGCGCGCACCGCGATAGCGTGGTCACCGGTCACGACTCACGACGATTGGAGGCAGCCCCGCATCCGGGTCCCAATCCGGATCGGCGCGAGCCCGCCAAGGACGGGACGCGCTTGCGCAGCCCGATCCCGCCCGCTGCGTTGCCGGTGCGTGTCCCGTTATGGCAGCTGAGTAGGAACATCGAATAGACTTCTTGGCGTCTGTCCCTCGACGCTCGGCTAGCCGCGACCCTGCGAGCGGTTAAGTCGGCTGCGCTGCGCACGCAAGGGTTGCGCCCCACATTATGCATTTCCATGACGTAGCGGTCGGAGTAGAGTGTCATCGCGATACATGTTTGAGAACCACCTTGCGTGCTGCTGCCGGCAAGCTAGGGGGTGGGGGGCGCACACCGCCAGCGCCGTGACTGAAGTTCGGATAAGTTGGATGATCCCTCGACCATATCGGGCGTTCACACATCCGCATATATGCCAGTGTGTTTTTGGTAAATACGACAGTTCATTTCAGTTGATCATGCCCAGGTAGCGTCTCATCCGAACTCATCGGCGCTGCACCTGCCAAGGTCTGGGCGGCCACATGCATGCAAACGTCAAAGAACATGCAAGAGACACGGTCGAATTCGTAAAGGGGCCAAGGTAGCGACGGCTAACAGTGAATGGGAGTTCTCAGTTACGTTAACTCGTGTCATTATTCCCGTGGATCAGCTGGCAGCGTTCTTAATCTTTGATGAGCAAGTATATTGCCCGGCACGACGAAGCTCCTGAGCTTCCAGTGCGCAACTCGTTCTCAGGGCCGCATGCTATGAGCAGCATCGTCATTCGTCGCGTCGAACCCCGGACATACATTCCCGCGAGACCCTGAAGAGCTGTGAAACTTGGGCGGGACCGGTGGGCGAAGTCGCGAGGGAACAAGTCGTCATCGACTCCACGCGTGGCTGGGCCTCCGTTGGAAATGATGACGCCGGAGATGACGAGGATGCGAATAGGCGGGCTCGGGACGGTGATGGAAGATGAAAGCTGGTATTTTGACGCGGCTGAGGAGGATGACCTTGCTGGGAGAAGAGAGAGGCGGTTCTGGCGGGGAGACGCGCCGTGCGGCGGCTGTGGACGCGTCTTTGTCTGGAACAAGGTCAGGAGCTTATTTGTGGCAGCGGCGCAGGCGGATGGGGGAGGACGCGTCGGATGTTGAGACGCGTCGCCGAGGGCGATAACGCGTCTGTGGCTGAGGGCGACGTCCCACACTAGTCGGGTACACATGGCTACCAAGTGACGTCGACCGCAGGCGCATCAGAGGCTGATTTCCAGCGCGAAATACTCTGGCAAATGTCGGCGATCGTCATCGCTGCGTGCCTGGGCCGTGGAGCGTGCAGAATGATTTGCAACGCACTGGCATCCGGAGCAGGCTCATCGCCAGGCGAGCGTCGGGCTGCGTGCGGCATACTTTATGGAGAAGAGAAGGCGGGGGTCGGAAATGGATAGATTGTGCTTGCAAGGAAACAAGGTCTTGGTGGATCGTGCCACGGTGCGGAGGAAGAAGGGAAGTCCAACTCTGCGAACAAGACTTGCTCAGCTTCGGACGCAATATTTATATGCAGTCTCCTTTGTCAGGTTGCTCAACGTAGTTTAGCAACAGAGAGGCCCGATCACTGTTCCTTTACAAGGGCGTCCTCCAATTTACAACGTGCAGCTGATGTATCGCAATTATCCCCGCCCCTCTGCGGTTTATCAACGCATGACATGGGCGGCCGCCTCTTTCCCCGCCTGTTGAACATATTCTGCGTCTCTCGTCTTTGCCGGGGCCGCTTGAGTGACAGTGAATGTGTGCAGGACGCGCGCTGCGGACGCCGAGAAGGCAAAGACGCGAAAGGACGCGAAAGGACGCGAGAGGACGCGAGAGGATTGTGAGCGAGAGAGCCAGGAGCCCAGGAATTCGAAGAGAGGACAAGCGCGGGAGCAGTACGGCGCGTCGAATTGAGATGAGCGAATGATGGCCTAGCGCTTTGCCACCCCTCCTTCACTCTTCACATCCGATTCCCCACGTATAAATTCTTGTAGCTCTCCTTGCCTTCGTCCTCCTCTCGTCTGCGTCAGGCAGCCGTCACGTCGACCGATACCCTCGACACCGTCGTCCTCGTTGTCGCAGTCTTCGTCGTCGTTGCCGACGCCCACCACTCTCTAGGACACTCCCCCTAGCTCGACGTCTTCATGCCTTCTCTCCGCCGCACCCTGTCCTCTCCCTCAGTCCGCTCTTCCCCCTACAGCCACCCCTCTGCCTCCAACACGAATGGCCACGCGACGCGTGCAGGTGGCCACCAGCCTCGCAGGTCCTCTGGCTCTGACACCAACAACCGTCGTGTCCTTGCCGACCTAGACTGGTGGCTTGTGCAGGACGGCCAGTACGAAGTGGCTAGTCCCTCCGGGGAGGAAGACTCAGACGATCAGGTTGCGGCGGAGAACGAGCAGGTTCGTCCATTTGGCGCGAATGTCATATCGGACGACAACGTCGAGGTACCCCCGCCGACCGCAGTTGCGAACGTGACAACTTTCGCCACGCGCCCGGCTGCTGGATTTTACGAAACCGAGATCGTTTCAAGTCCGCTCTGGGACGTGTCCACGGATAACTCGTTTGGGTTGGGCTCCCCCGAGGTCGGTTGTCGACCCATTCACTCCTCGCACGCCACTGCCTAGATGACTGACTTGCCAGGCACCTTCTCACAGATGATGTCCCCTCTGCCACAGTTTGCGGCACTTTCCAACGCCCCGCGCACGCCGCTTCGCAGGCATGTATCCGAGTCGTCACAGTCGTCGTCGGACAGTTCTCCCGACTCTGCGCCTGGGTCGCCGTTCATGCCGACCTACATGGACCTTCTCCGCCCTGCTCCTCCCGCGTACCCGTCAGTGTTCGCGTCCAGCATTGTTGCCCGTCGTCCCGCAGGTCGTGCCCCGCCGCTTGCCTCCCGGTCTGTCAGCTACTCGGCCGTCGAGTTCCAGCTATCCTCTTCGCGGCTTCACGACGCTCGGTTCGACGACATGGTTCCGACACCTCCACCTTTCTTCTCCTCCACGATGGGAGAGGATGTCATGGACGACTTGTTTCTTTAGGCGGCCATAGCGGCACCTTTGCCACGAGTTGTGGGTCGACATATTGCGTTATGGGCGGAGAAAAGCGTCAATGCACACGCACCATCGTCTCGTCCCTCTTAACGACTTTTTATCCTCATCACGAGCCTTTTGACTACCCGCGGGTACCCACCAGTCTATCCCTACCCTGCAACGTAACCCCGTTGGACTGGCTCGTTGTATCGTGGCGCGTTCTCTTCCAGTTCAGCGTCAAAACTGGTCTCCGACCACGCTGCCCCATCGCACATTAACGTCTCACACATCACCTTCTCTCGCATCATCTCACATCTACGGCACTCGCATAGGCGAGTCGCCCCGCATGCATATCCATCTCATCTCAGGACATTGTAATCTTGCAATTTTGTTTCACCACACACATCCATCCCCGGTTCCCGTCAACGCACTGTTCCGTCCCGTCCCGTTCACGACGTCTTCAGTAACGCCTTACGTCTATCCCGTTCACGTATGCTTCTTGCTCCCGCTCCTCACGACGCCCACGACGTGACGAACGTACGAACGCGCGCACCCGGTTCTTGTGTTTTTCTCCATTGCTCTCACCCTGTCCTAGCGTTAGCATCACGAATACGCGCGCGATCTCCATTCGTTCGGAGATCGCAGCGTCGGCACCCCCGTGCCCGAGTTGTTTGTTTCGCATCCTCTCCTGTCTCGTCTCTCCTCAGTCTCTGTAACGACTAGACATGCATCCCTCTCTGCCTCTCCCCGTCTCGGTACTGCTGTCTTAGCGTTGTTGTTGCTTTCCACTATCTCCTACCAACACCACCACCATCGCCCACCCACGAAACAAGTACCACACGTACGGCTACCCCCATTACTTAACTTGCTCGCTCACCCCTGTTGTAGTTGGCTCGATTGTCAACGCTTCATCGTTTGCATTTGCGCCATTGTGCTTGTGCCTGCCCCTCCCCCTTGACCCTCACGTCCCATCATACCCCACCGTTCCCCAACACCCAGCCCCTGAATCTGAACCACGTTGATGACCCCTTTTACGACCGAAAAGCCCTCTGTGGAAGAGGGTTAGTCGCGCCGCCGCGTACGCTACATGCACGGCGCGCGGATGATGTACATAGTGCATTCGAACGACCCAGGCTAGGAACACTCGTACGTGCGCACACGGCGCACGCGCGTGCTCTGAAATGCAATGTCATGTTTGTAGCAGCCAAGCGTCCTCGTTGTCCGTACCGCGGCCAAGTTTACATGGGCAAACTAGCATCCGACGACATCCTTAGAATGTGCATCACATACATCACAGTCCTCGGTCCAGCACCTCCCACTCGCCAGTCAGTACTCAGTAAGTAGTCTGCCAGCCTCCCTCTCCGAGCGCGCCTCTTCCGTCTCTGATGTATATGGGGTATATGTGGTGCGCTCCGAGTCCAAAACCGACCATCGTCGCAGTCAGCACGTCGGCCCCAAGCCAAGCATCGCCACCTCCGACATCGATCGCATGCACGCGCTCGCGTGCCGGTTATCCAATACATGACACAGGAGCCGGGGGTGAGACCAGAGGGTGTATTGAAGGCATCGCACAAGGGAGCACAGGAGCGGAGCAGGAGAAGGCAGAGACCGCCATCGCCATCGCCATCGACGGAGTAGAGTCCAAGCCAAGCTGAAGGACCAGAACCACTGGCACCACTAGCACGTCGCCGACAGGCCCCAAGGGCGAAGTTGAAAGCGAAGACCTATCCGTCGCACGCGTGATGCAAAGAGCAAGAGGTCATCTGTAGACGCCCCCGACCATGGACGGCCCGGTCACCTTGCTCCATGGCGACGGCGCGAGGCGGGCGTAGCGATTTACTACGTGGGGGACGTCTGGAGGCCGGGGCGCGTGCTGTTGCGGTTTTGGGTGTAGGGGGGATGTGACTGTGACTGTGGAGGTGGATGTGGATGTGGGTGCTTATGCGGAGGGGGTGGTGGGCCTGCTGGCTGGCCGAGGCGCGCTTTCCAGTTGTTGCGGATCGACGAGGAGCGCTTGAGCAGCTGGTGCAGAGAAGGAGCGAAACCACGGACGGACGTCAGAATCAAGAACAGGGTACAAGAAGCTGCCGTGGGTGCACGAACCTCGTCTTTCTCGACGCCGTCGGCGATGCTCTTGATTATGTTATCGACAACGGACTTATGGTTCCCGTTTGGCTTGTCGTCGCGGAAGCGCATCATGCGCCAATGCTCGCCGACGTCGTCCCAGTGCACCTCGACGATGCGGTCGTCGAGCTGCTCATTCGAAGTCTTCATCCTGATTCCATGGGGTGAGTGTTGAGGCGAACGTGAGAGATAGGAACAGGACGTAACGGACCTCTCCCACTCATCATTTTCCATGTGCATAATGTCGTAGAACTCGTACCGCGACTCGCCACACCACACATGTAGCTCGAACACTGGTTTAGTTTGGAAGTCTGGCATGGCATTCTTCCCATGTGTCGGCGGAAACCTGAGCACGAGTTTGAAGTCAATCGAGTTCTCTGAGGGCGGCTTCCACTTCAAGCTGGAAGCAGCCTATCAGCGAGGATGACTTAAGCAGGACCGCAGACCGAAGCAGAAGCGTACATGTTCTTATCCGTCCCAGGCGCATATGGCGTGCTTACGCAAGTGTAAATGAGCCCGTCGTTCCCGTGCTGTAATGCCGGGATGTCGATGTTGAAAACATCCTCGACGTGGTAAGAAAACTTGACGTCTTTGACCTTGAACCTATCCCACGATGTTGCGGACCGTGAGTGGACGCACATTGACGTACAGACGGGTATGTACGTACTGGAAAGGCTGCTGCAGTGCCACATGAGGATGGTCCTGCATCATCTTTTGGTAAGGTCTGTACATCCACTCCTTCAAGCGCTGCACGGGCATGCGGCATGTCAGCCGAGTTCGGTTCCGCGACAATACCAAGCCGGGAAGAACGGGACACGTACGCCGTAACGCTTGTCGAGTGTGCGCGACATCACGCACTGGTCGTCAACGACGAGACAGTCGAACGCTAGATAACGCAAGGTTTCCTGAACAGGCAGCACGCGCAGTCAGAAGAAGAGTCAGCAGACGAGCAGTAGCGAGCAGGGACGAATTCACAAACTTGCTTGGTGCGCGGGTCCACGTCGATGACGAGCTCCCCGTCGACGATGGAATTGCGCAGAGGCATCCTAGGATCTTCGTGGTGCGGGAAATAGAGGCCGGTGAGTTGCCGGTATGTATTGTGGCGGTCGATCTGGACATACATTACAGCGACCGCGCTGCGTGCTAGTAACATGGAACTCACGAGGTAGACCATTTGGTCGTTAGTGGACGTGTCTGTGTGAACGAGCATAAGGACGCGAACGCCATCTGATTTTTCGGCGACCCAGTAACTGCAAGACGGAATGGACATTATGGAGACCGCACATATACACAGCACAAATGTAGACGTACTCTTGTTCCTCAAGCTTGTCTAAGTCCTTCGATGCAAAGCTTACAGGTTGACTGCCAGGAAACCTTGCGCGGGTATTGATTCACGGTCCAAGGATAAGATATGGAGAGCTGCGCCACATACCGTTCATTCTCGAGACGGCAGAGGAATGCGACATGACGTTTGAGCCAGCGTTCCTGTTCAGAGTTGTGTTGTACTGGAGCTCCTGGAAGGTCTGGTATTCGTGGCATGCGGGAGCAAGAAGCGGTAAGCGCGAGGACGATAGTGGAGAAGAGACAAGTAGCAGAAGACTGAGGCGAGACTCGCTGAGCACGCAAACGCACCAGAGCACGCTGTGACACCAAGCACATGATATCCATCCGCAAATGGGCAAGCGCGGTCACGCCATCCGCGTGACTACTCGACTCAGAGTCACTGACTCACTCGCAGGCACAGCATTGCTGCTTCGGGAACTGTCAAAATGGACAAGACGCGGACATACCTCAAAACGCGTGGCAGGTCTCCTCGACATACAGATACACAGGGGTAATTCCCTCTTCTTATCGCACGCACGGCCACACAGAATTCAGGTCAGCTGCACTCATGTATCGATTTTCTCGCGTGGTAGAATACACAGATGATGGGGGAAAACATGTACAACACACAGCGCTGCCACAAGAACCACGGCCTCACCGCTCGCAAAGACAAACCCGTCTAACGATCCTCCGCCCATTCCTGATATCATAGTTCAGTCAGTATCTGCAGTTCCGAGACAGGTATCGTACTTACATTTTCCTTCTTGATTTGAGCCTGCCGCCGAGGAACCATGTCAGAAACCAATGCAGCGGACAGACGAGAAGGAAAAACTGATTGCGTACCTCCTCCTCAGGAGTGAAGTCGTTGACGATGTTGAAGAGCTTGCGAATCTCCTCAGGCGTCTTGCCCTTGATCATGTTCGCGACTGTCTTGCAACCAACATCACTGTGGAAATCCAAACACGTCGGTATACCAGCGCGACACGAGAATACATATGCTTTGAATAAAGATAACACTCACAGGAGGGGCTTGATGTCGAGGTAGTTCGCCGCCAGAATAATCTCGAAGAGCATCTCCTGATCGACGGTGATGAACTTCTGGTCCCACTCGCTAATATCAGTTGTCCGCTTGCGAGTCTCGTCCTGGCTCTGCTCCGCATCCGCCGCAGGCAACGGCTCGCCACGATGGTGCTCACAGTACTCGAGAACCTAAGTGTGGCGTGCGTCAAAAACCCAAACCCCTCGCACACAATATCGCCACAACGGCACTCACCTTCTTCAGGACACTCGACGAAACGTTCGGAAGAGGGATCGGCTGGTCGCTCTCACCCACATCTGCCAGAGAAGGAAAATATGTCAATAAGCATCGGCAAAACCGAACGAAGTGCACGCCACGCACCCTCGAGCATGTTCTTGATGAGGACGCTGCGCTCAGCGACCTCCTTGTCGACGACGAACTGCTCATTATCAGATGTGACGAGGAGAACCATAATGGGGCAGAGGAATGCGAGAGGGTCTGAAGGGGTCGATGGAGTGTTGATTGGAAGAGAGAGAGCGAGAAACGAGATTGTGGAGGCGAGAATGTGCGCGTTCTTAGCTTTAGATATCGGCTTATGTCAGCACAAGCGCTCCTATCCTGGGACAAAGCGCCCGGGTAGGTGCGTGCAATCCTACTAACTCTCCGCCTCGCATTGCACTTGTACTCCTTTGTTCCTTCATCAACAACGCTTGGCTCCAATTGCCACTGAGATAATGTCTCTCCAGGCCCTGTGGCGATGTGCGGATATCCTGAGAAGCCCGTTTGGGCCTGCCGGTGCGTAGCACTGACTCCCTGCATTGCCCGCTGCGGACAACGCTTTCTGACGTGATATCCGTCCCGTTTCCATGCACTGCTCGACTCAGGTTTGGGGCAGGTGCGCACGGCCACGAAACGTGCTGGCGGAACCGTGTCCAACCACGGAGGCTCGCCGGGAAAGCGACTGGGGGTGAAGAAGTTTTCTGGTGCGTGCACGCTCTGCTGCTCTCGTGCTTGCATTGTCTTGCCATTCACGCCGCACGATCATGCTTTGACCGTGATTGTTGGACGACACAGACGAATACGTCATTCCTGGCAACATCTTGGTGCGCCAGCGCGGCTCCGTGTTCCACCCAGGACAACACGTATGCCTCTTGCTATGTCTCTTTTGTTCGTGCATTGTCCGACTGTCTCCCCTTTAGGTCAAGATGGGACGCGACCACACCCTCTATGCGACAGTGCCCGGGTTCGTACGTTTCTACAAGGTTCCAGGTTCGCGCAAGGACCGCAAGTTCGTTGGTATTGTGTTGAACAAGGGCGAGAAGCTCCCTCGCGACGAGACAAATCGCGGCCGGAGTCGTTTCTTCGGCCTTGTCAACCTCGCCGCTTTTAACAAGGAGCCCGCACCTGAGGCGATTGCAACGACATGACCGTGGCCTACTAGACCACCGGTGCTCATTTTGCCTATAGAGCTATTCTCCGTTGGAACCCCGTAGCGTACAACCCCGTAGTACTCCAATTATAATAGCGTATGCAAAGGACGCAACACTCGCCATATCGCCTGTCATTCTAGCTAGGTATACAAGAATAGCAGAGGAGAGCATATACAAAAGCACGAAGAACAGATTATACATACATTCAGCATTCAGAGTCCTCGGCGCTCGCCTCCGAATAACTTCACCACTCGGCGACATTCGGGAACTCGACGTGCGGCGTATCCGGCGGATCGAGGTCGACAGCTTCGACGACGTCTCGCAGCTCCGAAAGGTCTGTCTCCGCCATGTCCTCCACGTTTTCATAGTGCGGCAAGCAAAGCGAGAGTCGCTTCAGACCGTACCCCTGTGCCTTCCGCTGTTTCGCAAACCTCCACCATTGCAGCGAGGACCACGTCTTGTCGTCCAAGAGTGTAATCGTCTCCAGAAGGGGGCACATGGCCTTGCCGGTGATCTCGTCCGGGGTGGAGAGCGCGGAGAGTATCACCCTACAAAACCCGCTGTCGGTGATACTCTGTAGGCGGATGTGCAGCGTGCGGAGGAGCGGCATTTGCGCAAGGACTTGCTGCCAGATGACCTTCGAGAATCCCGTGTGGGGATGGTAGTACTGCGTCTCCGCGATCGTAAATTCCTCGAGCAAGCTCAGGTCGAGTGTTTTCGCGATGGAGAGGAGAACGGGGCCAGACACCGTCGGCATGTCGCCAATGTCGCTCCCGTGTGCTATGGTGGCAATGATCTGGAATGGGTGTGCAGCGGTCATGCCCTCGATGATGACTCCGCACGCAGAACTCCTGTATGCGATCTGCAGCTTCCGGATGTCCCGGAGCGGGTGGCCGTCGCTCAGCACATCAGGGACGCCGAAGAGGAAACGGAAGTCGCTCCTCCGCTCGAGCCAAACGCTCATACGGAACTGGCAATTGGGGACGATGAGCCTGCTGAGGAGGTTCTGGGCGACAGACGCAGAACACCGTGCCATGTCGAATCGTCGAAGGCTGTCGAGGCGCACTTGCCGTACCTGTTGTTCGTCATCTTCGAGGGCCTGATTTTGCACGAAGCGCGCCTTCACTGTGACGAAGGATTCCAGCGCGGGTGCCGCCTCTAGAATCTCCATAATTTGCGACAGTTCCATCGTGATGAGATCGCGCTTCCTGCCTCTGATGTACAGCTCCTTCAGATTTGTGAAGGAGACACTGCCCATGCGAGGGAATGAGTAGGACAACTTCAGAATGCTCAGACGTGGGGTATGACCACCGAAGATGGCGGGCAGTGCAAAGCACTTGCCATCGGCGCGCACGCGGTATAGATTGAAAGTTTC
The DNA here is from genome assembly GCA_022606135.1 of Fomes fomentarius. NCBI lineage: Eukaryota > Fungi > Basidiomycota > Agaricomycetes > Polyporales > Polyporaceae > Fomes > Fomes fomentarius. The sequence goes on from JABYQN010000001.1 coordinate 2,999,746, forward strand.
GAGTTGCGGCGCGGGGGCGTCGATCAAGGTGGAGAGCAACTGGGAGACGTTCCCGTCGTCGTCATGTAGATGCGTCCAGGGGATGTATAGATGGCGCATGCGACTCATGTGAGGCAAGATGCGGTCGACGAGCTCCTTCGAATTATCGACGGTAGCGCGGGGGTCGACAACAAATGTGAGAGGGGCGTCCACAGAACGCTCGAGGCAAGTGAGTGCAGCCTCAGGGTATCGTGTGCTCAGTTGGGTCCACAAGGTGGAGCACGCGAGGGCAATTGCCCGCCAGCGATGACAGACATGAGCCAGATAACTCCACGAGCACGAGCCGAACGCCGTGTTGGTAGGGCGATCATGGTCTTCGATCAAGCCCACGAAGACAAGCACTAGGATATCGGGGGATAGTCTGTGCACTGGTCGGAGGGAGTTCCGGTAGCGCTTAAGGACAGCTATAGAGTAGTCAAGGTCGTCTATCTGCACTGACTCTGTCACTATCCGCCGTAGCGACTGGAGCGAGGAAGAGAACACACCTTGCTAGTGACGTCGTAGGGGTCTTCCGCACTGCAAAGAACGCAAGGACGGGGTTAAGGGATACGGTCGGGTGTGGGAGATCAAGTACGACTCACTGCGGTCCATTCCACTCCGGTAGGTCCCACAGCTTCGGGTTGAGGAGGTGGGTGAGGGTCAACCTCGCCAGACTTTGGTCTTGCTCGTGGAGAGGGAGGAGAGGTACGGAAGGGAGAGCAGACACAGTCGCCATGGGTGGGACCGAGGAGGGAGACGGACAAGTTGGAGGTCAAACTGGAGAAATTGACGCCTAATAGTTCTCGCCTCGCCCCTGATATCGTCTCACCGCTGGAGTCACTGCGAGAATTTGGGGAGAAGGCTCCCAGACTCGATATAGGACGCTTATTGCTTCTGATGCGTCAACCCGACCGTACGAACGCCCGAATTCACGCAGCCTCGCAACATGGCATGGTCCATGCCAGGGTGCCATTGCGGGGTATTAGGGTCCAGGAGGACTTAGTGAAGATCCGGGCGCGCAGGGATCTTCCCGAGACAAAGAAGGGTGCAGCGAGGCGAGGGAGTGGACATGGATGTCGGGAGCAGGGTGAAGATGGCATCGGTACTGTCCCAGATCGCTCAGTGTCGTCCCCGGACTCTGCATCATGCCGCTCGGGGAATCCCATCGCGGGCCAGGTCCAGGACCCATGCTACTCACAGAAATCGAGAACGTGGCATCCCAGGAATAGATCATGCCACTCTCACTGTCCATGCTGCTTAAGCTTTCTCACAAGCTACGAGCACACCTGAGTTGTCACCACTCTTGAGACATACCGCCACCAATGTCCACATCAGATTTGTATCTGTCCATTACGCCGTTGAAGATCTCTGGTGCGTCTTCCATTGTCTTTGAAATTCGTCGCACTCGCATCTCATCCAACGGTGTCATCAAGAGATCCCGGCGGAGGACGTCATCATCAACGCAGGACGTGAGCTCCTCGAGTCTTCCTTAACTTGGAAACATGGCAAGGCCTACCAGAAGAACACCGTCAAGACCTTCCACCGCTCGAAGGGCCCCAAGGATGGCGCGGGCTGGTACAGTCGCGTGAGCGAGCACATTAAAGAGGATGCAACCTTCGAGGAGTTCTGGAGCAAGCTGGGCGTGAACAAAGCAGAGATTGAGAAGGAGTACGCTGGCTACCTGTCATATGGTCTGCTCAAGATCGCATACATATGACCGTTTCGCAGGTTCATTCCGGACATCAAAAAGGTCAAACTCATCAAGCAGATTTCCTCCACCCAATCCGTCTGGACACTGTACTATACATTCCCGCCTCCGGTCTCGCCCCGTGTCTTCACAGTGGTCCAGACGACATGGTTGAGCGAAAGTTCGCCTAAGACGGGGTAAGTACTTCCCGTATTTGCAGAAAGATGTCATCCATTGACAAGACACGCCAGGATCATTGTTTCCATCCCTGTCGACGTTACCGACAGCGAGGAATACGCCAAGCTTGAAGAGAAGGGCGTGAAGGGGCGCTACGTCGCTGTTGAACGCCTCCAGGAACTTGAGAACGGCAAGGTTGAATGGCGCATGGCAACCTCCAGCACGCCAGGCGGCAGCATTCCCCAATTTGTCGCAGAATCGTCCATGGCCAGCACGATCTCTCATGTGCGTCCACATCTTGTCCTTTTATAGACCCAGCGTTAACCCATCACACGACAATCAGGATGTTACGCACTTCTTGACTTGGCTGCATAAGACGCGTACTTCTGAACTTGTCCCCGCCGCGACAGCCGAGGTGCATGCTACAGCCGTCGAGGCAGAGACTACGCCCAATGCTGCAACTGTCGAAGTTTCTGGGTCAGGTGCTTCTGGTGCAACTTGACATTACAGATCTGTTGATATCTAGGCAGAGTATACTATGTAGTTTTACATTCCTGTGTGGCAACCGTTGCTGATCTAGTAATAGAAACACACACATGGCACTCCCTCTTCATGTCGTGAGGATCAGGGTCTGGGATTATGCTAGCAGTTCGATGCATATTACCGAGAACCGTGGCCGGTACAGTGCATCCAACACGTACTGAAGGATGTGGTAAACTGGCAATCTGGCTACCATACACCACGACCTCTCGGACTCCGCCCATGCTTCTTTCTCACAGGCCGTCTTATAAGACCAGTCCCGATACCGTTGCTGCTTGATCCATACCACCACCAGCGATGTCAGGCTCAGACATACACTTGTCGATCACGCCGCTGAAGATCTCGGGTGTGTATTCTCTATCGGTAGATCGGAACAAGGTCTCATCTACCGTCGCATTGCAGACATCCCACCAGAGGATGCAATCATCGAAGCGGGGCGTGAGATTCTAGAGTCCTCGTTGACGTGGAAGCAGGGCAAGACCTACGAGAAGAACACCGTAAAAACATTGTACCGCGCTAAGGGTCCAAATGATGGAGCAAGCTGGTATGGACGGATCAGCGAGCACAGCAAGGAGGACGGCACATTCGAGGAGTTCTGGAACAAACTAGGCGTGAACAAAACGGAGAACGAGAAGGAGTACGTCCCCATGCTCCACTCGTCCAGAACCGAATATACATCAATGCTGCCCTCTGTAGATTCCTCCCGGACCTCAAGGAAGTCACGCTCATCAAGCAAATTTCCCCCACACAGGCTGTATGGACGCGCTACTACCAGTTTCCGCCCCCAATTTCGCCTCGTGTCTTCACGATCGCCTGGACAGCGTGGCTGAGCGAAACTTCGCCAAAGACAGGGTGAGCGCATGCAGTGCCTTCTTCCAGAGAGGATCAGTTCCTAATGTGCCGCGCCAGGATCATCGTCTCGCTTCCCATCGATGTAACCGACAGCGAAGAGTACGCCAAACTAGAAGAGAACGCCGTGAAAGGGCGCTACGTCGCCGTCGAACGCATCCAAGAACTCGAGAACGGCAAGCTAGAATGGCGCGTGCTGACCTCGAGCACTCCGGGTGGGAGCATCCCGCAGTTCGTCGTGGATTCGTCTATGGCGAGCACTATCTCTCAAGTGCGTCTACGCCATGCACGTGTGCTGCTGTGGCTGACCTGGACTATACTTTGATCAGGATGTTACGCATTTCGTCACTTGGTTGAGGAAACTGCGCTCTTCCGAGACTACTGCGTGATATCATGCTGCGTGGTCGTACTGGCCACTCTAGGGTGTGTATCTCACCTCTGCCTCTGCCTCTTCGTGCCCACTGTAACTCTTGTAAATCTCGTGGCGTCTATCGTACAGCTCTGGATATCATGCTTCCCCATGGTACACAACGTGTTGCATCGCGCCTCTTCCTCACGCCAGCTCCAAGTACCGTTCCACTAGACGAATTAGAGAGTTCTGTCAGTCATTTCATTCCGACGTGTCGCGGAGATATGGAAGAGTGGTGCTTGCCTTCCCAGTTGGTCACCGCCTCGTTCCACAGCTTCACCTCGTGTTGGCGAGTGCCACCAAAGTGTTCCACGAAGTCGTTCCCGAACACCGCCTCCTCCCGCGCGATACTATCCGCGCGCATCATGCGTTCCGTCGCGGCTTCGAGAGACTGCGGGAGCATCTTCACCTGCACATGCACGCAAGTAACATGTGGACAAAGGCAAGGTCGAACGTGACCATTCCAGCGCGAGAGGAGACGTTCATACGTCAGTGCGATAGTTTCACAAACGCATCTACTCGGATCCACATATTATTAGACACGCACCTTGCCTGTCTTCCTGTCTGCCGGGGTCAGCTGGCTGACAGGTGGCCCAGGCAACGGCAGCTTCTTCTCGATGCCGCGCAGCCCCAGCGCAAATATCGCGCTTATGGCGAAGTATGGGTTCATGTCTGCGCCGGGCACGCGGACCTCCATACGCGTCGCTGAGGGCGGGACCGAGGGCGGAGAGATGATACGCACGGAGGCGGCGCGCGAGTCGTAGCCATAAGTCACTGCGTTCGGAGCCCAGAAGGCTTCGCCGCCGACGAGGCGTTTGTAGCCATTGATAGTTGGGACGAGCTGCGGTCCCGTGGAAGGGTGGAGATTAACGGATAGCTAACGTTAGGGTGTATGGCAGGGTGACGTACCGTTGGCATCACTGCGTGGCAATGATACACACGATGATAGTCAGCAGGCATACTTTGAACAGCATCCCAGGTGTTCGGACACACCGTCAGGGAGACCATCGAGAACACCGGCGAGGAACCATTCGCCCTCTTGACTCAAGAACCTCGTGTCTTCGTACTGAGCGCCGGCACGACCGGTCTTCAGTTCTGCTTCCGAAAGCGCGAACACGTTCTTCCCATTCGAGTCACGCAAGGACACGTGAATATGCCTTGTGACGGCTGAAGTCAACAAAGAGTTACCGCCCAGCTTGCTCTGTAACATACCCACTGCAACCGGGGAGCTACGGGATTATCAGGTACTCATTCAAACGATTGACAAGGAGGTTACTCACATTACCCCATGGTTTGGCCATAAAGCTCGGTATAACACCACGCTTGATGCCGATACTCTTAGCAAGGAACTTGAAGAGGATGGCGTTATCAGCCATTCGTAGCGCGTCTGTGTATGCGAGGGCGGTCTCGTATACGCCTGGACCGGTCTCCGTATCTGCGCTAACTTCAGCGAACAGCCCAAAATGTGAGCGACATGGACATACGGTGTCCCTCGAGCGGTACCTGGAACTTCAGGCTTTCGTCGAAGAGATCGTTGAAGTACTCGGTGTTGAGCTGCGTTCGTAACAAAGAATATCCGTGCACTGCGGACGCTCGCGTCATGGACCGATTGCAGCAGGAGTTAGCGAGACTCACTGCCCGGGGTTAACGGTTGCAGATCGGTGAACTTCTTCTTGGCAAGCGATTCGGGAGTCTCTGTGTGGAACTTCAGTACAAATCGTATGGGGCAGCTGCATTAGGACTACACACCCTTGAATTGGAAGTACTAGGGATGAAAAAGCTCAGTCTTCTTAGGGACGTCATCGAGACTCCCTGTGTGGACCATACCTCATACTCGCAGCCAGCGACGGCACTCCAGCCCTTACTTTGGGCCTTTGTGACAACTTGGCGGAGCACCCCGCGCGGGTCCGCGCAGATAGGCTCCTTGGTATCTGGATCTAAGAACGAGACGAGGAAGAATGGAACGTTGTTCTCCCATGGTATCCGGCGATAGGTCGAGAGATCAATAGATGCAATGATATCGCGGTATCCGTTAGCCCTATTAGATATGAGGAGTTCCCTTGAGTATACGGTGTCGTGTATGTCCCATCCGCTGGTAAGGGATATGTTCGGTGAGTGCATAAGTTGCTTGGTTGTGGAGAGAAGGCTCACAAGATGACACTGCAAAAGCCAAAGCCGTCCGAGCTTGCTGCATTGAGGAACTTATCCTTGGACTGTTTTACATTCAAGCAATGAGTATATGGCTCCTCATGACGGCATTCTTCTTACCATGTATTTACCCCGCAGCACGCCGTCGACTATAGAGGTGTGATGAGCGAGAGAAAGTCATGGCCTCAGCAAGAGACACTCGCCATCGATACCTGAGGGCAAAGATGAGATGAAGTACGAAGCAGATACGCATGATAAGTCGCTAACCCGCAACCTTGACTTTGTTATCGTCCTTGAGCAAAGCCTCCAAGTCCGTTATGGAGCTTGGCGCATATGCGGTGGGCGTGACGCCAGCCAAAGTGTTTCCTGTCATGACAATATGTGCTCAAGAGATGGTGAGTGGAGGGATGGTCGCGCGGGATAAGCTGGTGCTAAGTTCAAGTGGTGACGCAGGGTGACGCTACTGAACCACTGATTGCTAGAAGCGCCCGTGTTATCTCATGTTATAAGCGCCAGATTGCAATCTCTACCTGGCATCATACCGAACTTCTTGGCGGCGAGAACATTACATAGTGAACACCACGATCATGTCTATCGAGCCATCTGGGCATTCAGCAGAGACTATTGCTGTACCCTCTGCAGTCTCAGCACTATCTCTGGGACCAGATAACGTTCTATGTGTCGGGTCGGGTGCGTACATTCATACCAACAGCCTGGCGCTTCAACGTAGATGCTGAACGACCGTGTTTCGCTCCGTAGATGATGGCTGCGTACGATGGTACCATCTGCCCTCAACAAAAGTCATTCGGGCGATCAGATCGCTTGGGGATGAGATATCCTCCATAGCTTGGGTCACGAAGAAAAGCGAACCAGAAGCAATTTGGGTCGCCTGTGGTCGCAGGGTAGGTCAAGAAGTCAAGTCGGAAGTTTCAGCTCTGAATGTCTCGATCGAAGGCTCTTAAATTTCCCGCAGACTCTACCAAAATGATCTCCACCATGGTCGATGCTACCGCCGTTCTTGACGTTGGAGAAGACGACGATGACGTCTTGAACGAGGCACGTTCCCAATTCATTGCTCCTCAGACCTGACTCACATGCTTCCGATTAGCCAGCTTTGCATCAGTGAAAACGGCAAATACCTCGGGTTCAGCTCAGACTCGGGCTCTATAGGCGTCGTTGACCTGGCTACTCTCACAGTGACGCGCATGAAAAGCCGACACAACACAGTAAATTTACACTGAGGAACCCGTCGACTCCTGAGCTCATCATCACACTCGACAGGTTTGCGGATCCGTCAAGTTCATTACAGATCGTCCAAGCGAGATGGTCAGTGGGGGATATGACTCTGCTCTCCTACACTTTGACACCGGGCAGGGGAACATCCTCTCTCGTTTCGACGTCAGTACGTCGAGCACATATCCCTATCCCTATCACTTCATTCACTAATCAAGGCGTGCTCCCAGCCGCACCACCATCTTCCGAAGGAGTTTCACTCTCTCCGCCCTTCGTGCTGTCCATATCGGTCAGTGCTGCTGGTGTACTCGCAGCAAGCACAGCGGATGGACGTGTATGGCTCGGCGGAGGAGGCGAGAAGCGGCCAGACAGCAAGAAAAAGCGCTCGAGGAAATGGGAAGGGCTGAAGGAAGACGAAGGCGTGTGGTTACAGGTTGCCGATGGTCCTGTAGTCGCGTGGTGAGCATCTCATTCCTCGGCTAGACCTCTGTGTGTGATGGCTGAAGCCTGTGTTGGAAGTGCCTTCGCTGCCACGAATCGTCTCATGACATGCTCGTTACTCGGGGCGATGGCTCAGTACACGATCTCACGAGACATGGAAGGGAATCTGCAGGCGACGAAAGGTTGGAGTGCAGGCACGAAGGCTTTGGAAAAGGTGAATGCTATGGCAGGAGACGAATCCTACGTTGTCCTGGGTGGGTTCGATAAGGACGGCAAGGGCGTAGTGGAACTCTGGACAGTACAATGAATCGCACACAATGGTATAGTGACGGAAACTAAGTAGGCATATATGACAGGGAGGACAGGTAGTCATCAATCATCTCGCATTCACCGGCGCCCCCACCGAAGTTGATGGTTCTCGTCGAATCAACGTCGATGGTCGTCCTAAACAAAGATTCGTCCCCGTGCTTCGTCCGCTACCATTCCACATGGAGGGTCGATGGAGTTGATATCCAGTACAACCGCCTCGGAGTCTATCTCTGTGTAGGTTAATGAGAGGTGGTGAGCTATTGGTCCTTGAGCTCGCGTGAGTTGGAAGATCCTGACGGCAGTAGTGGGAGACGAAGATGGCCACGTATCAACATGCAAAAAGTCAGGATATGTATTAGTCCATTTGTTCTCTGGTGGGACCCAATAGTATGCCCCCAGAGGCCGTGTCGTATGTAGGGGAGGATAAACTAGACATGGTGTTGGGACCAGTCAGTCTCGCACACGTACTGTGACTTTGGGTCCCCACACGCAAATAGTTTGGTCTAGGACGTGTTTCAGGATCTCCTCCTGTAGCCTCACGAACATTCCTGTCCTCTCCGTAGATGGTAGGCACGTGAATGCCGAAGATGCCCATCAGTATGCCTCATAATCGTCAACGTCGATTTCCTCGAGGTAGGGATAACCGACAGGTGCTTATTGGCACCACGAGTTGATGAGGTTGATCACCTCGGAAAGCTCAGCACTGCTGCTTGGGTTGACGCAACAAGTGGTCCATCCAGGCGAACTTGTGCTCCCGAGCGAAGACACAAAACATTCTCACTTGCATAAGAAACTTGTAGAGAGCATGCGTGAATCCCCCTGAGCTCTGTAATGTACAATAGTTCATGATCGGACGTGAGCATATGATACATCGGATGGACGGTGTGCCCAGCGGAACAAGCCTGTAACCCGGTATGACTGAGTCGCATAGGCTACGTATATGTGATCTAGTCAGTTGATCGTGAAGACATCAATGGTAATGAGATGCACCTTCGCGCGTTGGGTTGCAGTGGTATTATGCAGCCGTCGACAGTGGGTGGAACCCGGTAACCGGTATATACCAGATCCAGCACTGTGGGATGAAGACAATCCAGCCATATCTGTAGCCCGGAGAGTTCACGATATGTGGATGTTAAGTATTCAGAACTTTCAGAAGCGGAGTTCAAAGGCTGAAACGCGATACGATGGAACGTAGTAACATATGTAGTATCATCACCGTCTAGATATTCACCAGGTCGCAGCGAAACGGTGCACGAAGTCAACGATATGGTTTACAATCACACCGCTGACATCGTCAGGAAGCAACTGAGATTTACTCACCACGGCTATTCCCTATCCAGCATGTCCCTCACCATATTCATCACACCATAGAACATCGCACGGTCGTGCGGGGTCAGTTCCGATGAGTTCGCTGGATCAGGGGCCTTGGCCAGCGCAATCCCGACGACAACAGCACGTCTGTCTGCTTCCAGCACGCTTGCGCCTTCCAATGTCCACACGAGGGTAGCGATCTGGGATGCGTACAGGTTGTGCAGCGTCTGGATGCGCTCCGACGGAGCGCTGCCGAGTAGAGGTGTAAGTTGAAGGGATGGTGGAGGTACTGGGAGTGGAATGACATTGAGCTGAGATGGATCTGGAGGAGGTGGAGGCAGCAATGGCATTGTAGATGGAATGGTGGCCTGGATCTAGAGGAACCGTCAATAACGGGTGTTGATAGGAATTGGAAGGGAGACGGACCAGACTGCCCACTTTCCCGAGTTGGGTGATCAAGACCAGAATGCGGTCTACAAATGACTGGAGCAACACATCCGTCTGGACGCCTTCAATCTCTCTGACGATATTAGTGGATGACAGCATCAATGCGGAGGCGATCGACACAGTGGTCGGGACTCGAGAGTGTGGAGGAAGGTTGGGAGACGCGCTGCGCGTTCACATCGGAACGACTCCCAATGCCATAACTCAAACCCTGGACCACGACCACAACTGCAAATCAAGCGAAATATTTCTCATCAACGCATTCTATCTGCTCAGCCCTCATCTACGCTACATTGTGCCTAGAACTCAAGGGCTCAGCATCGCATCGACATCAAAACGACGCGCCTGTGGCTGAGGCTGCCAACTCTGCGTCCAGCCGGACATACCGTCGTGCTGCCGTCATGCATGAACGAAATCTGTCCTTGACAGCAAAAGGGAAAGCCAAGGAGAGCATACACTGGCAGATCGGTTGGTGGGATCTATGCCATTCTCTCGAGGGCACGAGGAGGTAAGACATCGTACTGTTTCTATGCGGGCGTATAGCTGCTTATCCTTACACCTCAACCAGGCCTGTACAATGGAGTAAATCGTCGGTGATATATATGGCGCATGAGGCTGAACCTCGTGTTCTTGGTCGCCATTTCCCAAGTTCCCGTCAATTTGTCTTACCGGCCCCATTACCGGTGGACAGTTATGAGCCCCCTACCGTGCTATCCTTGTCTGCAACAGACGACTGGATGTTTGCGTATTTCCCAGGTAAAGGAGGTGCTGGCGCTGGTATTGTCTGGCAGAAGGAAGCTCAGTTGGATCACTGGTCCATGAAAGAATTATGGGAGTTCCCCATCGGACGTGGAGTGGTCACGGCTGCATGGACCTGCCCCCACCGCGAGGTTCGTGCCAAATTCTTCATGTCGTCCATTCGCCATCCTAAGCTGTCTACAGTGGATTGTCTCGGACGCGTGCTCCTCCAGTCGTCTTCCGGCTATTGGCCCACTCACGCCTTTTGGAAACCCGATGTTGTTGCTAGTCATCGAATCACACTGGCTTCGCGTTTACCACATGACTCCAGGGAAGGCGCAACTATTGGGACCTGTCCCTCTATTACAACCAACGGTTGGTCCCAGTAGTCCGCCATCGAATTCCAATGACCCCAAGAAGCAACTACATCCGGACCTCGATACCAGCACGTTCGGTCAACTTGGCGGTGACAGAATCTGTACAAAGGCAGCTATTGGTCTTGGCTATCAAGGTACGTAGGTCTAGCCACACACGGGTTAGTCTTCACTGACTGGTACAGAGTCAACCATTTTGATTGCGATGCGCTCGCGGCTCTTGCCTCCCCAACAACCCCAGAGCTCTACAGATCTCGGCTTGCCTTTGGATGTCAGCCAAACGCAATTTTCGGAGACCTCCCATGCAGCAGAGTGGGAAGTATGGGGCGAAGAGCAGACAATCTTGCTGTGTGAAGTACGCATCGAATATCGGGGTGGACAGCCACGTGAGTTTCCACACACGATGTAGTGGTCTTGCCACTGACTCATATGTTTTCAAGCGATTCTAAGTCACGCTCTGCCTCCTATATACCATCCTGACTCGCACCTGGTCGATCTGGTTTTCCATTGTCCCCCGCCGCCTCCAGGCGGCAAGCCGGAGTCCAAAGCCAAAGTCCGCTCACTGTCCCTAGTCGCCACGTTTTACGATGCGGAAGATTGTGCGTTGGCGTCCTCAAGTTGTGATGGTCCTCTTGATAACCTACGTTGCCGTCCCAGACTCGTCGTTGCCAAAGTCCGAGATCGTTTCGTACGCATTCGTTGCCACGGGTCAACCCTCCTCGATGTATTGGGTGAGTTCTAGTTATTTATCTGTACAGGCTGACTTATTGAACATCGTCATCTAGCATCTTGTAGGGCAAGCGTCACGTCCTGTCTACAACAAGATTCTATCATTTGTCCTACCGTCAAAGTCCCGAGACGGGCTACTGGTAGGGTTCTTGGATGCAGGCGGATTCCTTCCTCGTCGGAAGTCCAAAACGAAGGAAACCACGACGGGCGCAATTGAGGTGCTGAAGTTGTGAGCAACAATGAGATTGTTGCTCACCAGTTGGTTGATTGCGATGGTGTTAGATCCGACCTGAGCACACACGAAGACTGGGAAAGTGTCCCAATACACTCCCATGTCGAGGCCGGGACAGTCGATGGTAAGTCTACTTAGTGCTCTTTCAATCGCCACATCCGAGCGTAACGTGTGCATCTTACGTAGTGCCCGTCAGTGTCGCCTTGTCACCCAACGACACTCTCATCTGCTGCATCTCCTCCCCCTTCTTGGGCTCTCACCAATCGATACAGATCTTGCCCCGACGTGTATCAGGCGATAGCTCTCTTGCACTGGGAACTCTGCAAGGGGACCTTTCCAAGCACCTCGTCGCCGCAATCCATGCGCGATATACTCCCTCGGATATTGTGCACGCGCTCGCAGCACCCTCATTGCCAACGCAGGCCACTGTTGAGACACTGCACAAAACGCTTATCACGATGGAGACAGATTCATACGGGCACATGGAGATGTGGATTGTTGACATCTTAGGAGTTGCTGCGGAAGTATACAGGTGAGTATCTGTTCTTCTGACATCATTTTAGTTTCTTCATGGCTTCTCTTCCAGTGCCCGAACACAGCGGTTAGAGAGGAGTCCTGACCGAGAGCTGTGTGCAGCCCGTTGGCAGACGGTATATGAGATATTGTCTATCTCTGCGTGCTGCGGGGCCTTTGATATGTGTCGGGAGGGCGATTCGTACGACCTTGGTGATTCCTTTCGCTTTCGTCGCACTGACAAGAGAACTGATGTAGAGACATATATAGACGCTGTGTGGCAGCTGCTCGGGACGACGAACTGGGTTATCGAACTGGTTGAAAAGCTCTTCAAAGAATGTATTTTCGTAGGAGAAGGATCTGACTCCAGCCCCACCACGGCCGGACAGCAGGAGTCATCCAAAGGTACCATACTCTGCGCGTTATGCGACGGATTGTGTCTGAGTTGCCCTTCTCTGCTCTGCTTCTTTCAGGTGCACCTTTGGACAATCCTGTCTTCCTCCACATAATGCACCCATATGCACTGGGCCGCCTCCATACGGCCGTCGAGCACATTAAGCGCTTTCACGACCAAGTGGCAAAAACCAGTGCCAAAGGCGAGAACTCGCAGATCGCTAAAGACTTCCTCATGGACATCACCGAGGGCTCTGGCATCGACCTCCAGCTCCTGGGACCGCTCCTTGCAGAGATCGTGCAGGAGAGCAAGAACATGAACAGTGAGCGCACATATCCTCCATGTCGCCTGAACCCGTCTCATCGTGTCCGTCAGAGCAAGACCTCCAGCGGAGTCTCGCCACCACTTCCCCCGTACCCGCACTCGCGCCGCACGTGCGCAAAGTTATCGACAAGATATCAAAATCTAAGGCGATCGACCGGGCACGCTTGTTCATCAAACCCTCAGACCTCTCCGACGGGATCACGCGCCTTACGCTGTCGGACCCAGCTGCGGGGGCACAATTGACTGCATGGAAAGACAAGAACGTGGACGTGGTGAAGAAGATTGCGCTATTACAGCGTGACAAAAAGACTGCAAGCGTTTGTGTACGATGCGGCGGGCGGTCGCAGGTGCCTTCCGAGAGGAAGCTCGGCACAGAGGGTTCACTCAGTAGGTGGCAAACGTGGGAGAAGAGTTGGCAGTTGCGATGTGTGTGTGGTGGGATGTGGTCTGCTAGTTTGCTCTCGTAGTGTTCGTGCTAGGAAGTATATTGGCCCTTCTACGTTTTGAGGAGTGTAATTCAATCAATGTGATTACGGCTGCGTCTAGTTTGTCTAGGATATACTAATGCAAAGGGAGTAGCGTGCGGGTGTGATGTCTTACGGAGTATTGTCTCCGTCGCTGTGCGGTTGTCCCCTCTCTCGACGTTCCTCCTCTAGCACGGCTATTCGATCGAGAGCCTCGTCTCGCTGTTTCTTCAATACTCTCAGATACTCATCGTCTGAGAGTTTCCTGAACCCAACGACACTCATGAGGCGATCCAGAATAGACAATCGTGTTTCCCCTGTACTCTCTGTCGGCGAAGATATAGGAGTATCTCTTTGTGGTCGCGACTCCTGAAGTTTGCGGGAGACGAACTTGACTCTCATGATGCCGAACTCGTTGAAACCCCATTGTAGGATCGTACAGATGATCGCACCTGTCCGCGCACCGGCCCATAATCTGGTAGGCCCGTCTGCGGAACGCTCGTCAGGTGCATACAGGGTGTGACGAAAACAGAGAACATACATTGCCATGCGTTCACAATTCCTCCGGTAAACGCGCCGCTAACGGCAGAGTCAGGAATGCGGAGCATCCGTAAGTGGGTCCATGAAGGTTGTGAGAGTGTGCTTGACGAGCCTTGGGCAGACTCCTCCGTGCGCGAGGCAGCTTGGATGAGGGGTGTGACGAGCACTTCACGTATGCCTGAGCGAACAGGAGACTCATGTGGTTTATCCATGGACTCAAGGATGTTAGTGGTACGCACTGAAGAATATAGTCCCTGCTATCCCCCCATTCACCGCTGCTGACAACGCGAGTGGGCTTGGGTGACGCGACCCCCGGTAGAGCGCATGGACCGCGGTGAAGGTCGCAGCTGCAAAGGCTGTTCAACATGGTCAGCGTTCTGCGGCGACGAGATAGACATGCAGAACGAACTCGCATGTAGCGGCTGCACCCTTAGCGACGTTGACGGGCGTGGCGGGGTCCATGGGGGACGTCGTGGACGCGTGAGGTGAGAGATAGGGCGCGTTGGGCGTCTGTCGCGTCTTCTCCACAAACCACGTCTCTCGCCTGCCCGACGTCGACGCCGAGCTCGCTTCCACGTAAATTCTCGACCATCGCCATGGACCAGGACAACCACTTGGCGCCGCCTCGTGCTGAGCTACCAGCGGAACTGCTGCTCGAGATTTTTGAACTGGCCACCTACATTCCTGGAGCATACACCCACAGCGATCAACAGGCCTTTGTTGCGTTCACTCAAGATCACCATGGAATAAGTATACGTCGCCGACACCGCGAAGCTACCGACACTATGCTCTCAGCCAGTTGCGTCTGCAAGAGCTGGTACCCTCTCGCTCTAGAGTTCCTCTTCAAGTACATTCTCATCAAGAGCGGCGCACACGCCGTGGAAATTGCTAGTGCCCTGATATATCACGCTTCCCGTGCCGCATCTGGCGTTCTGTCTATGGCCCCCGGTCGCAAAGCTGTACGGCTCGAGCTGGGGATGGAAGGCAACCATGTCTGGACGAAACACCATTATAACGCCCTCGAGCATATCATGATTGCCTGCCCCTGCTTGTCTGTGATTTCCACGGCGTTCACAGTCAAAGGCTTTCTTACACATCGCTTCTTTCGAACCATGCAATTCGCGCGAAACCTCCGAAGGCTGGAGCTCGCAGGCAACATCGTTCCCCTGCGGGAAGCTATTCATTGGCTGCCAAGGGATGTCTCTAGATCTCTGGAAGCCCTCTGGCTACAGCTGACCCCAGCCGGTACAAGGCTCGAGCTGCTGCATCCTGTTGTTTCGCCCCGTCTTCGCCACCTCGTTATGAGCGGCTCTTGCACTGCACCTTCTTCTCTATGGACCATGCCCGTTCTCCGAACGCTCTGTATCGACCCAGACAGTCCTCTATTCGACCAGCGATCCGGTTCGGAAGCATTCAACAAGTATTTGACCGGTCCAGGAGCACAGTTGCAGTACTTCAGCGCTAAATCCTACACACACCTCGGCGTCAGGCTCTGTCCCAACCTCTCCGAATGCACGCTCACATTCGTCGAGCTCAAAGCACAGTTTCCTCACTCTTTCCCTACCTCGCCCTCACTCCGCTGCATCAACATCATCATCAAATTATGCAATGGTGCGCCAGCCGGCGGAGCATTGCATCTCGGTGTTACTCCTTTGACAACCTGGCTACTGGAGGGATGGGATACTGGCCGACTTCCTTCTCTGAAAGCTGTCCGGTTCCTCGTGCCTCTTCAGCAACATGCGCTAGTGCGCCCTGAGCGCGATCTACTGGCGATCAGGACTTTGATGAAGGAATGCAAGGCTCGCGGTGTCAATCTCATGGCCTCCGTTGGCGCGGACGAGCACACTGCGGACATCTGGCGACCGTTGGCTATCGAACATATGCCATTAGGAACGTCTACGTGAGATGAGTGATACCAGCAGGAAAAGCTTTGCTCAAGGTTTACCAACTGAACCGCAGGCACGTTCCCTATATGCGTTGATCTGGTAGTATTCCTGTATCGCTACATTTGACCAGACTGTCAAGCTATCCGTCTCCGTACAATGAAGATACAGAACGCCGATTCCGATCTCAAAGTGTCCTGAGCCGTGGTAACCGCCCCGGCAAGTGGGTAAGAACCAGACTTTCGTCATTTCTATCAGGTTGCCTTGCGACTTACGTGTGGTTGATGATTCCTGCTGAGGGTGAGATGAGAGCGATTCAAACGATATATGCAATTCATCTTTCATGATCACAGGGTACAAGGGGAGCAAGCTCAGTTTAGGAGTGGGTGATGTTTGTGAAGCTGTGGAAGGTGACCGTAGAGTTCACCGGGACATACACGCCCGCGCGTTGGGTGTCGTTGGAGTTCTTGAACGCAACAAGCTCCCACCCGTCGCGGGTCCACGACTCGCGGGCACTTGCGGCGACCTTGAACCAGTTGTCATCGGCGCTGCTCCTGCTGTACTTGGAGACGAACGCGGACACGTCTTGTCCGGACGAGTTGATTACGATGATGCTGCCCATTCTAGAAAAGAGTGGAACAATGTAAGCACCAGCACAGACGGCTACACTAGACAACGGACTTCTGGTATGTGCTCTGGTATTTGGTGTTTTAGGTGTCGAGGTCGAGAGTGGAGCGTAAACTGAAGTAGTGCAGGTCAGTCTTCAAACTTCTGCGGTATTAGGAGAAATGTGCTCACGTTGAGGTTTACTTGTGATTGGGATTGCTGGGGCACCTACTTCGCGGTAAGCCACCCTTATATACCATCCCTGCCAAGTGTTCAATGCCCGGAGGAGTGGTGGAAGAATGGGTCACACTACGAGTTCCGGATTCTAGCCGACGTCGGGTACCGTCTAGTCTAGCACATGTCCACGACGTAGAGCAGCTCTTCTTGAGACAAACAGGCAGCCAGGCGGCCATCCGATGGCGCAAGTGCACGAAAAATCACTGAACACCGGAGGTGATCTTCTTCTCGCACCGGTGTTCGCAATACGCATGCAACTTGAAGTCGATTGGCCGGGGTCTCGAGTGCAGTCATGTCTCTCGGATGGAGAACAGATCCGTCTTGGCGGTCACACCCGGGGACACATGTCGACACGCGTCGACACGCGTCGACACAGAAGAGCACGTCGTTTCTCTATCAGGGATAATACATGACCGGTGCAAACTCGAGTGATAAACGCCAGGAGACAAGAGCCGGCGGTTGTCCTCACATGGCCGGTGAATTTCAGAGTCTCAACGTCTTCCTTGCACGATCACGCATTAATTGCGCGACATGGTGACACACATGTAGGTGGGCACGCTCTGGCTGTTGTATCATTTGATCATCTGAACAAAACTGGAAACTGACTATTGCAAGGGTGGGGGTGCTGCCAGTGGCTGACTGACTTCTCTGAATGCTGTTCATTTCTCCGTTGCTGAGGAAAATGCCCTTCAGTCCGAATTCAGCCCGCGACTTACGGAGCAAACCACAGCCGAATGCATCTGCACAAGTCTGACGAAAGAGTAGACCCCGTCGGACGCACTGCCTGCACACCTAAGCCTGATCACCAGTGGTAGGGGCGCATACATCTGCTGTACTGAGGAACCGATCCTCACTTCGCCCTGTCCTCAACAGGCCTGCAGATTGCTAGCCCAGACTACCTGATTTCTTTCCATCCCGAATGGCGGATTAGTGTGACCCTTTTCACTGCTCGCCGAGTCGTCCCTTCCTTATGGTCCTAAAAGCGTACTGACCCGAGCTTGCGCAACTTGAAGACGAGAACCTGAAATTAGATGCGAAATGTATTCTAAACCGCCCTACAAAGAAACAAAGTTCATCATCATCCAGTCGTATCGCATCGCTAAACCTCCACTTTTCCGGTGCTGGACCCTACGTGCTCCTCTTCCTCGGCCACCCCCTGAGACTCGTCGTCGCTAACCACGTCCTCCATCTCCCGTGGCAGGATTATGTTTAGCAAAGAGGCGACGATGCCTGCGGCCAGGACTGCAAGCGGATCGATTCGCGTCAGTCCACACTGGCAAATCGCCGTAAAAAGGATGATGATGAAGACGTACAGGGG
The DNA here is from genome assembly GCA_022606135.1 of Fomes fomentarius. Classification (NCBI taxonomy): domain Eukaryota; kingdom Fungi; phylum Basidiomycota; class Agaricomycetes; order Polyporales; family Polyporaceae; genus Fomes; species Fomes fomentarius. Next base: position 3,017,664 of record JABYQN010000001.1, read on the forward strand.
GTACTCAGGATAATCGTGATCGAGTTGAAGAGACCCTCGAGGCCACTGCTCGGGTTGTCCACACCGTCAAACAGGTGCGTGAAGATGCCCGGCACGAGGACGTCGGCGAGGCCGAACGAGAGCGCCGCGGCGAGCACGAACCGGTCGCGGCGGGTGAACTGCGCGTAGGACAGCACGCGCAGGCCGGAGACCTGGATTCCCCCGATGTCGATGCAAATCAGCACGCCTGCTCACACGTGAGGATGGTCATAGGTACGCACTGCAACCGATGAGAATAGGAATGTCGTTACGCCTCCGAGGACTGAGTTGGGGACTGATTAGGATGACCGAGCGTGAGCGCATGCGTGATATTGATCGACCCGTGTAATCGTGTGTGCGTCACTTACTAGCTAGGAAGACACCAGATATCTTGCCAAGGATGCCAAATATAATGAGGAAGCCGCAGCACCAGCGTCCCGCAGAACGGTTGGCGCAGCGCGTGATAGCAATGACACCATTGTTCTGAGATTTACGCGTCAGCCTTCATGATATACTTATGTAAATAGTGGATGGCGACGGCACCTGAGCGAAGATCGACAGAGGCGTGACCGTGAAAAGTGCAGATATAAAGCCGCCGAGGCCATCACTCTGTAACAGGCACGTGAGCTCACGACATATCATTCACAGAGAAATAGTGGCCAGCACCGACCAGAATGCCTCCTTGGACTCGCGAGTCAAACTCAATGCCGTCTACTGGAAGGCGAGAGACCTCGGCGGACGCGGTGATATCACCGGTAGCTTCCATTGCCAAGGACACTGAACAGAGTTCAGAATTGCTTACTGGGACACTGCGAACAAAAGCATACCATAGACCGCGAGCACTGTTATGAGGTATAAGCTATCGAGCATGGAGAATCTCGGGTCCCAGATGACTCACTCGGTAGGATAGCAGGCGCATATACCCCAATCTTGAATGTGTGCACCCTATATGGCCTTATCAGCGCAACACCGAGCTAGGCCGAAGATATCATACTGACCAAAGGAACGTGATAACTGGCGCAGTCTTAATGCTTGACCCATCGATGTACCCCGCTGCGCCCGAGACGATGCAGCCAACGGCGAGGCCGACGATGATGCTGATGTTCTTGAGGAACGGGGAACCAAAGAGCTCCGTGAGGATGATGCTGATGAACGAGAGGAAGCCGAGGCCGATGAACTCTGGCGAGCCCCAGGGCAGCGGTCGTGGTGCGAGGGTCGTCGGGCAGAGCTGGAATATGCCGCTGGTGGGGAAGTTCTGGCACCCGCCGGCCCCACCTCCCCAGTTGAGGGCACCGGAGCTGCCCACGAGGGAAGCCCCAATGAGCAGGATGACAGTGCCTACGCATTACATTAGGAGTCGCTCGATATTGATCAATAGGGGACTCCGCGTACCCGTCACGATTGGAGGGAAGATTCTCTTGAGAATACGAGGGGGACGAAAGCCAGGCCGATTTCGAGGAATGAGCAAATGAGAGAGGTCCCTATTCGCAATTGAACTTGATGCAAACTATCACATCGACGCAATTGACATACCTAAGACTTTGCCGTATGCGTCTGGGCACGGATCGCGGGTGACCGTGCCATCCGCAGCGGTGGTAGACGAGCAGGTGCCATCGCGGTACATGGCGTCAAAAATCTTTTATCGTCATGAGTACATAGAATGCCGTGAGGGAAAGACGTTCTTACGGCATTGGCGGTGGAAAGGGTGGAAAAACTCGTTCCAACGACTGCGTGTGTCGTCAAAACTCGTATCCAAGTCTGCCAATTCGGGGATGCTCACCTGAGATAAGCCCAGTCCCCAGATAATACCCGCCAAAGAGTGGGATGCGCGAGAGCTGAACCAAACTCAGGATACCTGGGCGCCATGGGTGATCAACTCACGAACACGAGTCAAGCTACGTACCACATCCGATCAGCGACGCTGAAATCATGTACGCCGACGTCGCACTATCAAGGCTGAGAGCGCTTGCGAATATAATCGGCGGCGTGATGAGGCCTGTCGGAACGGAATATCAATCGCAACCCTCGACGAAGTAGGGATCACTGTCATACCGGCAAGCATGGCGAGAGCATGTTGGAAGCCGGTAAAGATTGCCAAGGTGAGAGGGAGCTCTGCGTCCAAGGCATAGAATGGTGGAGGGCGCTTGGAGCGCTTGTAGAACGGCAGAGATGGGAGGCACAGCCAGGCATAGTCGTAATCTCCCAGCCAACCACGTCGAGTGGTCAGCTTCTCCTTGACGAAGTTCGCACGAGCGCGAAAGTCTCGCGGAGGGGACGCCACCTGAGGAGGAGGGATCGCCTTTGGATGCGAGTCGTGTATGGAATCGGAGGACGGCATACTACAGCGGCGGGAGGTGCAAGGGTGGCAGCAGCTTCGAACTGCGATTTCGTGGTATACTTATGGTTACGATTGATCCGATGAATCCAGCAAGCTTCGAGCCCACGCAGTCCCACCTGTGGGAGATTCAGTATAGAGACCCCGAACAACCTTCCGCAAATAGAAAATAGGAATTCTTACATCTATGTCCGTGTGGAACATCACAGTCCCGCCTCCAGGCACCCCGCCGTCTGAATGATGAGTACCAACTATTCGTTTGAGGTGACAGCTCGAGATCCCCGGCGACATCACCTCCATTCACTTCTACTAAGCTGAGAACATAAGGATCAGTGATAACGCGGAGGAACTGAGCATACGGCGATCACGCGTACATACATGTCAAGGACCTTCTTGTAATGCACATCAACTTCTTCCAAACGCCATCTTACCATATCCCGCTCGTCGTTACAGCAGCCTGCTCACAAACATCATGCGTTCCCAGAAGCATGAGAGGACGGCGGCCGGCCTAATTCAGTCCGGGCGGCCAGCATCCGCTTTGTTCCTGGAAGGACCTGAAGGTTGTCGAACTCAAGACATGAGCCGACTCTTGACTTGGGCACCGATCTCCGCTCAATTAATATGGCATATCGTCAACTTGCACAGCTCCAACAAGTTCCAAAGCTATAGCCGAAATCACCGCTCATAACCGGCGCTCGCTTGCCGGCGGCTTGCCGAGAATGGTAATTGTGTTAGGATACTTGCCAGTAGCCCGCAACTTGAACCCTGCGCGGGTGTCATTCTCAAGCCACCAAAAATTCCAGGAGTCGACGGTAGGGGGGCTTTGGCATGGAGAGCAGGTAAGGGAGATGGCCGAAAGCCCCGAGACTGGCTGCAGGGTCGTCCTTGGCACTGTCTAGGCCACCACTGACAGTGGCTGTAAACCTTGAACTTGGAAGTTTCTGACGGTTCGCCGAATAACAGACAACGGGGCGGCTGAACGAGGACCCGACATGGAGCTTCAGGGTCAGGTACAATGTCGGTAGGTAGACAGACAGTGGTTCTCGCTGTCCGGGGCAGATGGACGAATGTCTCGAATGTTCACGACAGAAGCTCGCTCAGCGGCATTCTAAATGCTCCCACAGATGTACTGTCCACAATTCTCATACCTTTGGCATCGCGTTGTAGCTTGATGGACTTGGGCTAAACCTTGTCAGACTTGAAGGCTCCACACGACGATCTACCAAACCAATAGATATCGATAACAACGATACACGTAGGCTTAAAGAGGTACACGATACAACCAAGACACATATCGACTAACAATGTAACACCTGAGAATAGCTTACATCGCCCAGCAGCCAGTGCCACGACGCCGCGTAGTGGCCAGATTCCCGACAAAACAAAAAAAGGTCCTGAGCCTGCATAGAGTTTCTGTAACCAACGGCGGTACTAGTAGCAAGCATGTCCGCGTTTCCAAGGCATAGTTGACTAGACATCCATGCTGTGATCGAGATGTTTTGAGTCCGGGGACTTCTACAGAGCGCGACATGTGAGCGTCCGATAACAGGAGCTTCAACCCGAATGCGCGACAAACCGTAATGTCAAGCATTTCATGGTCCATGTCCGACTGCCGGAGGACCTCAACTCGGATCTGCCCCGACTGGGAGTTTGTGGGAAGCCTATACGACTGTGTATTGCCACTGGAGCCCTGGGACGAGACCGATTTGCTGGACGGAAGCCGTCTGTTGTTCAGGACCGCGACCAGGCAATTTGAGTAACTATCAGACGCGCGTGACCGGTCAGTGGGACTCGAGTGGTATACAGGGAGTAGCCTTACAGCTTTCCGATAACGGCAGTACTTTTGTAGCGCAGGTGGCATCAGCACAAGACACAGGACGTGAGTTGATGAGTACCTACGGAGGTACAACGAGTGTGGGATGATTCTAGTGAAGGGAGTAAGATTCGGGATACAAACTTCGCTATTGTTAGTACACTTACCGGGAATCCGAGATACAGGCCCAGCCCAATAATAGCAACACCAGCTGAACATGCGACCTGAATGACAGCTCGTAGCAAGCGGAAGGAGGCAGAATACGTACCGGTGAGCATGTTGGTCTCGACGGTTATCCGCACAATGCGATCTATGGTGCTCTTCGCAGAAAGGGTCCTCGAGCGCGAACGAAGGAGCTATTCGGAGGGTAATCAGCCTTTGATCCATGAAGGGATTACTCAGCTTACAGTGTAGCTCATGACGGCAGTGATCAGAATATCGGCGACGACGCTTGCAACGAGCCACGTCTGAAGGGATCGCGTCAGCACGATTGATCAGCAAGCTCAGTGGTATAGCACAGACCGTCTGCTGAGCCACCTCCTCAACGCTGATCAACGAGAGTTTATGGCCTTGGAACGCCTACAAATGCTCTAAGATTTGGACAGGTAAACAGCATGTCCAAGTTGATATACCTTCACTGCAGTGGCTATTCCGGCACCGCATTGAGTGAGAGAGACCTGTTATTATGATGTGTAGGGTAGGTGCGGGTAGGGGCAGAGGCAAGAGCGCAGGGCGTACCAGGAAAATAAGGATCGGGAACACTAGCGATTTGGTGAGGATCCAGATGCGCCAGCAGTAGAACGTCTGCACGATCGTGGCAATGATTGCGTCCAGGAAGGGGACGTCCCACGAGTTGAGGAAGGTGTCGTCGAGTCTGACCATGTTTCCAAATCCAAAGACGAACCAGTGGAATGCGTCGGCGGTCACTAGGCAAGTCTGTGCTATATCCAAGAGAAACAGGCCGTAGACTGAAACGGTGACGTTAAGGCAAGTCAGAATAGATGCACAGTCGAAGTTACCTAGGAAACGAATCGCTCGGGGGTCCTGTCGGAAGGTCAAGTGGTAGAAATCTGAGAACGGACGTCGATGAGCGGCAACAGTGATCTTGGAGTGGCCCTACTTACAGATCTGGACAACCAGGACGCCCATGAACCCCCAGTTAAGGCAGATTCCAATCATCTAGGCGCAGGATGGAGGCGTTAGCGTAAGCACAACACCCGTATGATGAATTTGAGGCTATTCACCGCCGGCCCTGTTCTATGTAGGGTATCAAGTCCTGGCGCACATGTACAGTTCGAGTGTGTCACTCACATGATCGCAATGTCCGACGGGATAGCGGGAAGTACAGATTGGTCGGCCATGGTTGTGTACACAAGTGCAGCTGGTCGAGACTCTGAAGATGGCGTTCTGCAGTAGAGCTAAACGGGACACGCCGTCTATAAGTACTTCTGGATTTACACACGAAGCTGCTGCTTCTGTCCAAGAGATCTCCGCTGTAGTGAGACAACGGAGGCATTAAGATAAGTATTCTCTTAGCATATCAGTCGAGATGAACGCCCTAGCGGTGACCGGGGGCTTGGGAGGCCGGGGAGAATGGTCGGGGACGGTCTTCCCATGGGGCAGTACAAGAAGACTCCAGAAGACACGTCAGGAAAGTTGTGCGGGGCCGCCGAAGGGGCCACTGTCCACCGAGGTGAATTGTAATCACAGCATGGACCCTGTTATTCTGCCAGCTGACAGCATCAGAGAGAACAGAAGTCGGGGTTGCGAAAACCGTGTTTCACGAGGAATTCCGTTATTAGATGTAGCTGCAGAGTTGATTGTGTGCTCGACTCACGACGGGCAATAGCATATGGTGGATGGCAGCCTCTTGTGTGACTGTGGCTGAACTCCTGTCATGTCCCCTGGAACTGATGTTATGTCATCGATTCTAAGCGACTTCAATCCCTGCTTAGCTACTGTAAGTCTTATGTGATTAATGTCTTGCTTGTCGTAGTAATCGGTAATCGTACTAGGCAATTGTCACAAGCTGTCACACCCGGCTACGGCCCTTGTGACCTGTGACCGAGGGCGCAGTAGTACAGCCCAGATAGTGTATACTTGCACCGAGCATCGGTCCCATGCGGCTATCTACAACTTCCCTCGACCTGTGACAGGAAACCTTGCGGCTGTTCCACTGCCATCCGATCACATCGCAAGATGCATGGCTCTAACTGAGGCTTCGCTGGCATGGGCCCTCTCTGGCTGAATAGCAATGTTTTCTATCTGCCGAGTGTGTTGTAAGGGGACTTGCTCATTCATGGATACTGTACTTCTCACCCATCTGCGCTCATCAATGATCAGAACACTTCAGCTTGTTTCCTGGTATCAAGCTCGTAATCTGACTCCTCTCTATCCTCTCTCTTACTTCCATTGGAAATGTCGGCAACGTTCATGCTCGGAACTTATCCGGATATGAGATACTTCACCGATGTGTCTCGCGCCGGTTCGGCCACCTCGGAGGTATAGAAACAAGGGCACTTCAGGGTGATCTACTGACTTTGGAAGCCTACTCGGAGCTCACTCTAGACCTCACTGCATACCAGCGTGGGAATGGAAGCGCTTGCCCACATCATATATATCATACGCACCCTCCGAAACGTGCCCTTTGTCCGAGTCCATCCATTACCCCAGGCTTCACTAAACCAGCACGATTGGACGTTACATCATGGCTATCGAACTTGCGCCCATTCCCCTTCCCCCGACTGCCGACGCTGAGAAGTTCAAAGACCTTGGGAGAGAGGTCAAAGGCGTGAACCCTGGCGAACTGTCCGAGGAGCAGCTCAAGGAGATCCATGATCTCTTGTACAAGGTTCGCTCGTGCTGCTGCGCGTGATGACTAGTACTTCTCTAAGTGATAGATCAACAGTACAGCGTGCTCCTGTTCCGCAACGTCGATCTTTCTCCCGAGCAGCAGTACGCTTTGACCAAGGTATGGTGGCGTTCGTCACTTTCACGTACGTTCGACATAGCTGATGGAACGAAGGCGTTCGACCCTTCCTCTGAGAGCTACGGTCACGGGAATAACAAGACCCAGGCAGACAAGAAGTCTATCTTGCACCCCGACCTGAAGACTATCCCCCGCGTCCCACAAGTGCAGCTCATCGGCAACGGCACCGTTTACAATCACGAGGGACTTGCAGAGGCGGCGCTCAAGCACCCCTCCCACACCACATTCCACAAGACGAAGGTCTCGGACGAGGACGCAGAGAAGGGTATCACGCGCTTCTACCGATGGCACATCGATGCGGCGCTGTATAACCTCAGCCCTCCCCGGGTCACCACGCTATATGCCAAGACAGTGCCTCAAGGCCCGCGCCAGAAAGTGCGGTACGACGACGGCACAGGTGACGAGCTCGAGGTCCCGCTCGGGACTACCGCGTTCGTGAGCGGCAAGACGATGTTCAACATCCTTCCCCCTGAACTCAAGAGCATCGCCGTGCGGGGGCGCGTCAAGTACAATCCGCACCCGTACGTGTGGATGGCACCCGCGCACGCGCTTTCCACTGGGCTCGGCATCATGTCCGAAGGCCTTGAAATGCCGAATGACGAACTGCCGCCTTGGGAGGAGGAGAAGATCAAGGTTTACCCAATCGTATGTCTCTATTCCTTCATGTCTTCACTGTTTTCCAGACCGGGATGCTCACTCGCGTGCGCACGATAGACATGGAAGAACCCCATCACGGGCGAGCTGCACTTCCAGGTGCACCCCTGTGGCGTGAAGGAGCTTTTCATTGACCCACTCCCAGCAGGCGCAAACCGCGAGGGTGCGCTGTTCCCCGACGGCGCACATCTGACGGACCTGAAGGAGGTCAGGGACCTGCTGTACAAGATGCAGCGCCCCGCAATCGCGCCCTCTGTGAGTCCTCTTCCCAGTTCGTTCGGGCTCAACATCCGACACGAGCTGACCTTCCGTTCCCTTCCGCGTGGAAATTGCAGTTGGTATATCCCCACGACTGGTAAGTCGTTGCGGTGCGCTCCGATTGTGGATCGTACAGTGCGCTGACGAGGTGGCAGGCGTGAGAACGATTTGGTGCTCTTCCACAACCGTGGCCTCCTCCACTCGGTCGTCGGCACGTTCAAGAAGGATCAGGTCCGTGCATTCCACCAATGCAACCTCGCTGCTTCGGATGAACCGGCAGGCCCTACCCCCGAGGATGTCCAGAAGTACGCGTGAGCGGGAGACTCGCCGCCAGTTCTTGTCAGGATGCTTGGTTATCGCAGTGTAGATTATATTGTATAGTAGCGCACACGTCGCTGGGCATGCCAATAAACCTCACCGGTCGTACTCCATAATGCCAGCGCAAGGTCGAGTGTTCGACGCCTTCAGTCGCAGACAATACGTAAGAGTTACACGGCACTCTCACTTCACAAATGCGTCTCGGAGCCTTGTAGGTACTGTTCTTATTCAAGTGCATCGCTGAGACGCGCTGATTTAGTACTATGTCACATCAATAGTATCAATTCGCATTCAACAGATGGCCGCCCAAGCCGTGCAGCGCCTGGGTAAGCTGCGAGCAAGTCCGAACCACCCACCTCCCTTCCGTTGCGTCAAGTTCAACACTGAGGGGCGCGCCAGCTCCCAGCCTTTGCGGTCCCACGAATCGCGGCCGCCTGCGTTCACCTTGAACCATTCGTCGTCGCCCTTATTGTTGGAGTACTTGGAGACGAAGGAGGAGATGTCCTCTGAGGATGAGGTGATCACGATGATGCTCCCCATTCTATGAAGGCGAGGGGGGCTGTCAGTATGAATGGCGAAGACGAGGGAACGGAATGGACAAATGACGGACTTTCAGTATGCGCAACATGAACGTGGACAAAGGAACGTAAAGTAGTTGTCCCACAATCCGTACCGCGACCTTGTGCGTGTTGTCTTCAATGATGAATGAAAGACGTACGGAGCGACAAAACATCAACACCACGTCTCCGTGAATGAGGATAAAGACGCTCAAAGTCTCGCTGCGAGTGCAATCGATGTGCGAGGGCGTCAAGAAACATCTGTATCCCTCCGAGCGAGACGAGCGATCGGACCTCGAGGTCCATAGCTGCGGGGGAGAACCTCTTCGCATTGTTGAAGAAGTGCTCGTCTGCATCACACCAGGTCAATACTGTCAACCCATAGATAATGGAGTACGTACAATCTGCAGACTCGCTCTCGTGGGCCTCAGCAGGTTTCTTTCAGAACACACACTCAGTCGACCCGGCGCGTTGTGGTCCTTTCGTCTACCTTCTTCGCTTCCTACGCCATCTTCGCCTCGAGGGCGAACCGATGCTCGACCCTAGTAAGCCTGGCGGAGAATGGTGTCCTCTAAGGCTGCTTTGGCGGCTCTGTTGGTTCGTTGCGCTGCTAGATGACTTCGAGGTTGTGGAGCGTTTGCCAATGGGACCGGGGGGGAGTGTGAATGCGACGAGTGAGCCCTCAAGCTACAGAGGGGTCGAGAAGACTTCCGCAGGCTTGTGAGTGCGAGAGCGCGTCTAGATAAAGCCCGTGTGAGACGGTGCAAACTTGATAGTGCAACATCGTACCTTCATGCGACGCCTTGCATCTATGGGGGAGAGACATCGACGATATCGTCCTCTGACATGCTCTAGGAACGGAACCTCGGCATAGTGTGCGCGATTGGCCCTGAAAAACTGACGTTAGGCGGGGCGGTCGCCATTCTCAATAGGAGTGTTGACATTCCACACAGGTATACGCCCACAGTGTCAACGTGGATATCCTTCGGACAATTTGTGGAGTATGACAGGGCGATAATGGCCGGGTACTTCAGTGACGTGAGGAGGATCTGAACCTGGCACAAGATTTGACTCTATCGTTCGAACAAATACCACGTGCCTGGCTTGTGCTGACCTTGACTTGGCTTATAGTTGAAAGCTTCGTGAGTCCCGTACGACACTCGTACCTGCGATCACGAGAGGTGCTCGAGGAACCTCCGAGTCGGTGCTTCTGTTGCAAGGTGAGTCGAATAACCATTGCTGTGGGGACCAATCAACATTTTCTAGAGATCTGCTGCAGAGAGGGTAGCTTTGATACTGTTGACATGGAGAGCCGGCAGCACGAGGGGCAAACACCCATTTTCTGTCGAAGGAAACCGACAGAGAAATTGTTAGTGGTGCTCCGCGCGTGATTCAATAAACGAAAAAGGGTAGAAAAGGCAGTCTACGAAGGAAAATGCGGTGGATTTGAACGTGAGGGAGGGGTGGGCGGACCCACAAGGACCTTAAGACATACTACTACGATCGTGGGGTAGCTCGCTTACGTACGCTAGCTAAGCGCCAGGCAAGAGATCGGTTCAGGATGACAGGAGCACCCGCTCTGGAACTCCCTCTTCCGCAAATGTGTTCGTCCTGCCGCTGGATGTCAGAAAGCACCATGCCGCGTCGACTAGATACGCCCTAGCCTCTTGCAGTGCACCACTCACCCCCACATCGTGATCCTCTCTCCACTGCACGCCCGCCATCGCCCACGCGCCCCACACCATAACTCGACAGTGGAGTGGGATACTGATTTCCAGACTGACCATGTCCTCGACCCTGCCAGTGTCCCCACCCGTATCGGGCCCGGACCTTACAAATGCCCCGCCGTCGACGTCGACCCAGCCCGTGAGTCCGGTGAAGGAGATCCCGGTTTTCGAGTTCACGAAACGGAAGCGGTGGGCCGACCTGCTCATCACGGAGCTCAACGACAGCATTATCTTCGTCCTGTCCGAGACGTGCAAGGTGTGGTACTGCGGGAATGCAGTGTCAGAGCTGCTGGGCTGGAGGGACGACGAGCTCGTCGACGGGGACTTGCTTGACCTCATGAACGGTGCGCTTCCTTCCCTCTTGACGCCTCTCCTCAATCCCCTGTTCACCCTGCCCAACGCTGCTATGTGCTGCATGGCTGCATGACATTGTTATGACGAGATGGACGGAATGAGGACGCTGACGGATTTACTTGCACCTGCACAGCGGACGACCGGCGGAGCTTCCGCGACGCGTTCGACGACAGCGTGCGCTCCAAGACGGAGATGCTCGCATACGCGCGGCTGCAGTGCAAGAACAAGTTCTACGTGTCCACGACGGACTACACGTCCGCCCCGAAAGAGGTTCTCTTCGAGCTCCGCGGGCGGCCGCACTACCTGCCCGGCACGGACGACTTCAAGTGCTACTTTGCGATGGCCCAGCCCTACCCCAGCCGGAACACCGCCATGTACGTCCTATCTGTCTTGTTTCGTTCTCAGTCCCGTCGTAGCGTGTTCGTGTGCACGCCAGGTAAGAAGATGAGAGGGATGTGCTGATTGGGCGCACAATCCCAGGTTGAACACGTTCCTCGAGCTGAAGATGGAGAACGAGCGGCTGCAGCAGCGCGTCGTGCAGCTCCGTGCCCAGTCGCTGGCCTTGGATGGCACGCCGGAGAGCTTTTTCGCGACGTCTGACAATTTCGGCGCTGTGGAAGCCGCGCGGACTGGCTATGACCTCGGCGGAGCAGGTGTCGGACCGGATGGGGATGATGATGGACCTCGGAAGAAGGTGCGTCTGTTATCACACTCTTCGCCTTCGCTGCTCAAGCAGGATCGCTTATCAGGTGAAGAAGATGGCTGCAGAACAGCACGTCTGCGTGACGTGCGGGAGGACCGATTCACCAGAATGGCGCAAGGTGAGAAGCGGCGGTCATTGTATTGAGGGCGAAGAATCTGCTTGCTGACCGGATGCGCCAGGGTCCCATGGGTCCGAAGACGCTGTGCAATGCGTGCGGCCTGAGATGGGCGAAGAAGGCACGCAAAACTGGGGACGAAGGCGAGGGCGAAGCCGCAGGACAAGGAGGCAGCGCCATCATATTCTGAGGTACCAATGTGTCGTTCTCTCCCTGCCTATCTGTACCATACATTGTGGCTCTTTCCTACAGAATTGTCGTCGTCTTCGTGCGCAGAATATGCATACATATGCTCATACAACTGGTGTACCGCTTTAAAGGTTGAAACCCATAAGAGGAGAGACAGACGCCGTAGCACAGCACTTGATCGATCATGAGAATGCGTTTTGGTTGCCTCCCACCTCCTCCCCGCCAAGTTGCTTGAGATACCGGCCAAGAAGGCGTCGACAATTTCCCCGCATGTCTTCGTCCGAGTCCGTTGCCGACCCGCATCTAAGCGACACCCACCCGCACGACTGGAAATACGTCGCCGAGGGCGGCTCGACCATCGTCTTCTCCTACGCAGGTCCGCCCCACGTGCACTTCGACGGCACCGCACTCCGCCTGCGCAAGGGGCCCGTGCCGGCCCTCGAGGAGTCGGACAACCACGACGAGCTCGCGCCCCCGCCCTTTGACGAGCCGGACGACCCGACGATCGTCTTCCAGCGCACGGTCGTCGAGCGCCTCGTCCCGAGCGAGTTCCTCCCGAGATTGGACGCGGTGCGCGTGGAGAGCGCGTGGCTGCGCGAGTTGAGGGGGCTCGTCGAGCCGCTGAGACCGCTGGAGAGGAGGCAGCGGGATAGAATTGACGTAGGGAAGACGAAGGCCGTGCTCGCGACGGACCTCGTTGGGGGGAAGGGGTGGGCGGTCGAGATCAAGGTGCGCCACAGCAAACAAATAACTCGCATCCCCCCCTCTCTCTCCCCACCGAGTCCTCGCCTGCACCCTCCGTGGCTGGCTTCACTAACTCACCGATACTAATTTAACGCAGCCAAAATGGGGCTTCCTCCCCGCGCCGACGCACCTCTCGGACGACACGCGCGCGATCAAGACGCGGACGTGCCGCTTCTGCATGCACACGCACCTGAAGGCGAGCCAGGGCGCGTCGGACGTCTCGCTCGGCTACTGCCCGCTCGACCTCTTCTCGGGCGACCGCGCGCGCGTCACGCGTGCGCTGCACACGCTCTGGGCCATCTGGCTCGACACCGGCGCGGCGGTGAACAACCTCCGGGTGTTCGTCGGCGGCAGGCAGCTCAAGCCTGTTGCGGCTGATGCGGTACGTTTTCGAGTCCTTCCCTTCCCTTCTCACTCGACCTGGCGTGTACATTCCTTGTACTCGTCCTGACATATGTGACACACAGACCGCGTCCCTCGCACCCCTCGCCGACCAACTATTCCCCGCGGAAAGCGACCAAGACTCACCCGCACACACGCCCACCGAGCTCCGCGACGCGTTCACACACGCGCTTCTCCCCCTCCTGCTCGGCACGCCCGTCCTCCGCACGCTCTCCACGCTCCAACGCACGCTCGACGCACTCGACGTCGAGGGCCTCGCCGCGCTCTGGGCCGCGCTCCGCCCCGCGGGGCACAAGCTCGGGCAGGGCGAGGCCGAGCCGGACATGGCCGAGTGGACGGCGTTCGTCGACGTGTACCTCGCGCGCTATGGTCCTCCCCTGCCCTCGACCTCGGACCCGAACCCGAACTCGAGCGAGAGAGGGGAGACGACTCGGACGGAGGAGGAGCTGCGCTTCCAGATGGCCGCGTACCTCCTCTCTGCGTCGTTCAAGGACTGTTCGGTGATCCTCCGCATGCCGCCGCCGCCGCCGCCGCGCACTGTGGCGTCGTCTGGGGACGAGGAGGGAGTGAGGGGGCGCGTGACGGTCATCGACCTGGACGTGAAGAGCATCGACAGGCTGTCCAAGTGGGCAGAGTTGGACAGGGAGATCGTCGATGCGTACAGAAGAGATGTGGCAGAGCCCAGACTTTGCGTGGACGCTGCAGTGGGCCGTGGCGGGCTCATCTGACTGAGTCTTAGTACTAGTACGGTACAGGGTCGATCGTGTGTGGTACTGATGAATGTGTGACTTGCATCTTCCGTTCTGTTCTGTCTTCCGCGTCTACTTCTCCTTCCTAACGATTATTCTTGTGTCGAGGCTCTTAGCCTTTTAGTGTGGAGAACACCATTAGTGTCGAGAAGCACGCGCGGCGATCGTCGCAATGTCACCAGACTTGATTTTGGCATGGACATTTGGCGAATAAGATTACGTTATACTAACATTTGTTCGTATGTGGGGGTTGACAAACAGTGCGAGAGAGATTGAGTCGGAACTGGATATAAGAGGGGCAGAGAGATGGAAAAGGAGGAAAGCAGGTTAGCAGCAGAGCGACAGTGTCCCCGACCCGAATAGCCAAAAAGTTTAAGGTACATCTATGTGTGAGATTTCTAGCCATTGTGCCATTCGTCCGTTTCGATATGACCACAAAGCATCGAGAAGAGAAAGAACCAACCAACGGGAGCTATTTTGGGCTTAAATGATACAGTAGCCACCGTCGACACGGATCTCAGCACCGGTCATGAATCGTGATGCGTCGCTGGCGAGGAAGACGATTGCGCCAGCAAGATCTTCGGGTTCGCCCATCTAGGGATAGCCAGTCAACAACGATGAGAGAAGGAAGTCGAGAACCCAAGAACTCACCCGGCCCATGGGAGTCAGACTTTCCCAGGTTTTCTACAGACGCGCCACAGGATCAGCACTGAGCATATGACCAGCCACGAGCAAGACTAATGAGCACTGTACCTTGAGCTCTTGGTCGTGTGTAAGGATAGTACGGGTTAGCTTGGTGAGCATGTATCCTGGGCTATGGAGGTGGGAACGGCCGTTAGTGGTCTGAGACATGCGGTGACGTCATAGACATACCTGAGCGTGTTAACACGAACGCCCTTCTTGGCCCACTCAACACCCAGACTGGCGGCCATATGCTTCACCGCTGCACACGGGGTCCCGTGTCAGTACATTCTCTTCCGAAGCGGGGCAAGGGCCCGAGAATGGAGGTCACGTACCAGCCTTGGCGGCATTGTAAGGGGTCTGCGGCTGCGGGATGTTGACAATCTGCAAGCGGAGTGGAGTGCTCAGCCATGGTCGTTCCGACAATTGATCGGGATTCAACTCACGTTGGCACTCATACTCGCCACAAGCACGACACTTCCTCCGCCCTGGGGGATCATGTTACGCGCAGCCTCGCGCGCAGTGAAGAACGCGCCATGGACGTTGATATCATAGAGCCGCTTTATGCGATCGAAGGGGTAGCTGGAAGTTGAAAACCGGTCAGATATCTAGAGCGCCGAGTTGGCTAAGACACAGCAACGCACTCGAAAGCGGAATAGTTCTCAACGATGCCTGGCAGATGAGCATGAGCAAGGGCAGGCACAACAGAGACCGCGAAGCCTGTGTATGTATGACGCACCAGCTGACGCGACAACCGAATCTACGCGCCCGTACGTGTCCATAACACGCCTGAACGCCTGCTGGACGGAGAGCTCTGACGAGACGTCGCAGCCAATGCCAACAACGCGGTAGTCGCTGGGGTCCATCTCACTGTCAACTTCACACCTTATCAGCAATATGTCGCGCGAGGCGAGGGGGGGCAGGGGGGGGGGGGGGGCGAGTGAATGGAAGGAAGATACTGACCGCATGCAGCCTTGACGAGCTCGTCTGCGGCATGTTGCGCCTCTTCCTCCTTGAGGTCGACGATGGCGAGCGACGTGCAGCCGGACTCGACAAACGCACGACAGAACTCGTACCCGAGACCACGCGCAGCGCCGGTCACGACGGCCACCTGCCAGCGGGAGGGTGTGCGGGATATGAGCGGGGGTCAGGGAAGGAGAGAATAGACGGGCGCGGACCTTGTTGGACATGGAGAAGTCAGGGAGAGTTTTGACGACGCGCGCCTTGGCCGCGATTGCATTGAGCTTGGCAGCGGTGTCGACGTCGGAGCTGTTGAAGCGGACATGGACGAGGGCGGCGGCGCGGGGTGGGCGGGGGATGCGGAGAGACGCGCGCGAGGCGGCGGGGAGGGTGCGAGCGAGGAGGGAGGGGGCCATGGCAGACGGGGGTGTGGTGGGGGATGCTGGGAGAGAAGGGAGGGGAGGTGGGGAATTTATTGTACGGGATCGGCCGCGTTGAATGGGTCGAGTGGGGGGATGGGATGTGGCCAGACTCTGGCTCAGATCTCAGCTGCTGAGACTGAGACTGGCACGGACGCGCTCTCTTGCTCGCGGCAATGTACATAAGCTGCGCGCCCCAGCGCCTACCCCGATTGGCTCCGTCTCCGCGCGCCCATTGGCTCCTTACCCCGCCCCCTGCCCCGGTCCGACCTCCGAGTGCGGGGCATCACTTGTTCCCCGACGTCTATCAGTCGAATACCAGCCCAGACCGCGTCCTGCCTACCTCCATCCAGCACACCCACTGCAATTTTCGTGAGCCGTGCTTCCGCCACACTGCCGGCATCCCACGCGAAGTTAAGCATATCGAGTATTGGTATTGTCAACGCTGCGGCTAAGACATACGGGAGACAGCTATGGAGGGGTCATATGGGAAACGAGCGTGGGGTATCCGTTCGGCGTGAGCAACAACAAACAGAACAGCAAAACCGAATAAACATCTCTAAAGTATATAGCTCTGTAGACGTAAAAGGCACGCAAGGGAACACGCGAAACGTATCGAATATCGAATACCGAGGCGGAGGAGCGATACGGAAGCCGACCGGATGCACCCAATGCCTCGCGGTCCTCTCCGCCGGGGAGGCAATTACTATACAGATCTCGGTGGATGCCAGCGAGACCAGTGAGGATAATGAGGGAGCGTGCAGGAACGAGCCGTCTGTGAGATAGATGAGAGAGGATGAGGTCGGGAGACTGTTGAGAGAGTATGAGAGGGATGGAAGTATCGAAAGTCGGAGTGAGCTAGTAGTGAGTGAGACAGAGAGAGAGAAATCCGGGTCTAACAAACACGAAGATGAAACGTACACTGGGACACATCGCATCCACTCCGATCATAGACAAGCGAACTTGGACTTGCGCCGTTGCAGCTCCTCCATCCGGCTGTCCAACTGTGCCCGCGCCCGCTCCTTCGCCCGCCGCTCCTCGTCCAGGCGCGACTCCAGTGTCTGCTTCTCCTCCACAATCGACCGACGCACGTTCACCACCTCCGCCTTAGCCTCGGCAAGGTCCGTACGAAGGTTCGTGATTTGCTGATTTAGGCCGTCGCGCTCGCGTGCGAGTTCCGTCGCCTGCATGCGCGACTTCCGCACTATGGAAGGAGCCGTACTGGTCAGCTATATATCCTCCGCAGCGTGCTATGTATTTCGAGCACGGCAAAGACGCTGTCATGTCAGGCAAGTACTCACGATTTTTCTCCGCGTCGCCAAGCGACGCTTCGAGCGTAGCGACCATATCCATGTGGGCCTGCAGGTCGGATTCGCAATGGGTCAGCTGCTTGTTGAGCGTCTTGATCATCGCCTCCTGCTCATCGATTGTCTTCGCTTGCTGCTGCAACTGTGCGACCGTCTTCGGGTCAGGCTCTCTGGGCCCAGCGAGTGGGGATGGCAGACCACCGGCGAGCGAGTGGTTAACAGACGTCGCTGGTGTTGATGGAGTCTCGGCACCATCGACGCTGATACTTCGTGCGGTTGATGATGATGAGCTGTGCTGTTCGTGGATAGAGCGGGGCGCCGGCGGAATAGGGACGGTAGGCGGAGGAGTCGGAGGAGGGAGCTTGCCAGGAGACATACCCGTGACCCGCGTATAGGCAACGTTGCGGTCCATAGGCGGTCGCGGGCTCGGTGTGGGGCTGCCAAGCTGTTGCTGGAGATCACGAAGGAGAGCGTCTTGTCGACTCTTCTCGGCCATGAGAGTATCCATCTCGTCCTTCGTCCGCTGGAGGTTCTCCTGCATCTCAGCTATGACCGAGCGATGCCTCTCGAGCTCGTCAACGAGAGATTGCCGCTTAGACGCCTCCTTGACAAGCGCGGACGTCTCGTCCCGCGTGTTCTGTAGCTCAGCACGGAGTTTTTCGACCTCCGCGGCGAACACGTCGCGCTCGGTGTGTGCAGCCGACAACTCGGCCTGGAGCGAGGTGACGGTCTCAGTCTTCTGCTGCATGGCAGACTCGTGCGTCTGGCGCATCTCCTCCCGTGCATGAGCCCATTCGGCGGAAGCGGCTTTGTGTGTGTCAAGCTCGTCAAGAATCACGTTGTGTTCCTTGGTGAGGTTCTCAAGCTCCTCCGCATGCTTCTTGCGTATGTCCTCAAGGAGCAGGTTATGATTCCGGAGGAGCGTCTCGCGTTCTTCCGAACGGGTCTTCTCTATCTCGGCAATAGTGGCCTGGAGCTGGTCCTTCTGAGAAGCAAGAAGCTGCTCGGTCTCTGACCTGGACACCTCGAGCTCCGAGCGATGCTGCTCCTGGGCGGCAACCAGCGCATTTTGAGCCTCAGCGAGAGCCGCTTGGTGCTCGGTCTTGATACGCGCAATCTCCACGGTATGTTCCTTCACAAGAGCCGTTCGCGCCTCCTCCATCCCGCTTGTCGACGATGAGAGAGCAGCCTGATGAGACTCCGTGAGACGCTCGAGCTCCTTGGCATGAGACTGCGCGACTTCGCTCAGGACAGCGGCCTGTTGCTCCTTGACAGCCTTGACGGCGTCGTCCAACTCCTTCCGCAAGCTGGCTTCCGAGGCGGAACGCTCAGACTTGCTCTCCTCTAAGGCTGCAGTCAACCGAGCGATCGCCTGAGTAGACTCCTCCTTCAGCTTTGCGATCGTGGCGGAGTGCTCCTCCGCAAGCTTGTCGAGCGCGGCCCGGTGTGTCTTGTCCTTCTCCGCAAGCGTGCGCGAATGTTCGGCCTCCAGGCGCTCGACTCGTTCGGTGAACTCGAACTCCTTCTTAGATAGCGTGGAAGCGTGGTCCGCCTTGAGACGCTGAACCGACTCGCGGTGCTGGTCGAGCTTGGCTGTGAGAGCCTGGCCGTGCTCGTCCTTCAGACGCTGCAAGTCGTCTGCGAACTGCTGCTCCTTGTTCTTGATGGCAGAAGCGTGCTCATCCTGGAGCGCCTTGAGCGCGGCGTCGCGAGACGACTCAGACTCCGAGAGCGAGCCGTCACGAGCGATCTCCACCATCCGGAGCTGACGGGTGTGTTCGTCCTTCAGGCGTTCCATAGCGGTTGCGGCCTCAGCGGCTTGCTTCTCTAGCGCCTGAGCATGGTCGTTGCGGAGCTTCGTAAGACCCTCGTAATATTCCTCCTCGATGCGCGACAGATGGGCGGCGTTCTGCTCCTCGATGGACTTGACAGTATTCTGGTGCTCTTCGGTGGCCTTGGCGAGTGCTGCATCGTGTTCAGCCTGAGCCTTCTCTGCTGCCTCGTTCGCTTCTTGAGCACGGCGACGAAGTTCCTCTTGATGGTCAGACTCTAGCTTGCCCAACGCAGCGGCATGATCGGCCTTGAGCACGTTGACAACACCATCGTGGTCTGACGCGGCCTTTGAAAGGGCAGTCTGGTGTTCAGCGCGAGTGTGCTCGAGGAGCTCGTTCGCCTCATCGAGACGGCGACGGAGTTCTGCCTCATGCTCGGCATTAAGTTTGCCAAACGCCTCCACGTGTTCGCGCTTCGCGTTCTCAAGAGTGGAAGAAGAGTCAGCGAGTTGCACACGGAGTTCGCTGAAGGACACTGTGTGCTCTTCCTTCAGCTTCGTGACGAGAGCGTCGACTTCGGCCACCTTGGCACGCATAGCCTCCTCGTGAGCTGCCTTCAACTGCTGGACCTCAGCCGTGTGAGTCTCCTCTGTTTGCCTCAGAGACTCGACAAGCTCGGCCTCGCGCTTCTTCAGGTCGTCAAGGGTAGTCTGAAGTTCCGTCTGCTGCCTTTGCGACTCTTCGAGAGACTCGGTAAGCTCTACCTGGCGAGCGCGAAGGCTGTCCACCTCCTTGACATCCTGGGTACGATCCGCCGACTCTTCCTCGTACTTCTTCCGAAGAGCTTCCAGCTCCATGCTCATGTTGAGCGCCTGATAGCCTGATGAATATTAAAAAAGACGAGGGACGGTGGGTGCATACCTGATCACGAGAGAGCACCTGCAGTTCCTCATGTTGCTTGCGGACTTGGGTGAGCTGGTTCGTCAAATCATCAACGACCTCTTTGTGGCTGGACTCTTTCTGAGCCATAGACCTGCGGGTACATCTCATGAAGCATATGCATGTATTATTGAACAGGAGTGCTTACCGCATAAGCTCGTTGAGTCTCAATAAGGACTCGTCGACATCGGAAACGGTGTAGTGGTTGGAGTGGTGAAGGTCGAGACTCTTACGGATCTCACTGAATTGGGAAATGGTCTTCGGGGAAAGATGGACAAAGGCATCGCCATTGCGGTCCGTGCCGTTCAGCTTGAGCTCTGCAGCAAGGCGCTCGGGCACGACGTTCGTATCCTGCTGGTTCTTCTCTCTAACGGTGTTCTCAAGTGCTGAAATCTCTGCCTCGCGCTCCTTGATGACATCCTGGAGGCGCATGATCTCCTCCTCGAGGCTCGCGACGGACCGCTCCGTAGGCGAGACTGCGACAGATGGCAAGGAAATTGACAAGTTGGGGCGCGAGTGTCCGGGGGACTGAGAGATAGAGCTACTGGTCCCGTGACTCGAAGTAGAAGCGTTGCGCGACCTGGCCGAGGACAGCTCCTGCGAAAGCGATACAGATTGCGAGAGCGATCTGACTGCCGTGTGATTAGAAAGTACCCAGACGCAGCTTTGGAGTACATACCTCGAATGCAGAGACTCCGACGAGGCCGCGTTGCGGAAAAAAAGGCGTCGACCTGACCCGGATGAAACCTCTTGGTCCCTTGACTTGGTGTTGGCTCTTCGTCTGGGTGAGATTTCTCCCGAACGATCAAGGGACTCTGACGGGGGCACGGGGGCGTTGACCTTGGCCTCCTGGAGCTGGGCTGCAAGGTCCGCGATCTCACGAAGCGCATCGCGGTACTTCACGGTGACAGAGGACAGATCCGCAAGTGTAGCGGTATGAGTCTGCTGTAAGGCGATGAGCTGGCTCTCAACTGAGTTGTCGGAGTCGTGGATGGAAGAGACCTCCGAGTTTGCACCGGTGCTCGTCGTTCCATTGGTTGTTGCGCCGTTGCTCTTGACAGGCGAGTACCCTTCGATCTGTTTCTTGGCCTTTTCGACTTCGTTCGCAAGCTCGCCCAACCTCTCGCGCTCCTCGCTCACAGCCCGCTTCTTCGCTTCCCACTCCTCCATCTTCTGCTCCAATTCACGAACCTTGGCCTCCCGCTCTTCCAAGTCTGTGCGCCAGTTCTCGCCATCGTGCTTTAAGGTGTCAAGACGCAACTCCAGGGCCTCTATCTGATTGCGGCGTCTCTCGCACTCGTGCTCGAGGTTCTCGACATTCTCGCGAAGGACAAGAACGGACTCGTCTGATTTCGCAAGACGGGCCTCGAGGTCAGCGATGTAGGCAGAGTTGTGTGACTCTGTGTCCTTGTAACGGGAAAGTTCACGCTTGAGGTCGGTGATAGAGCCGCTGGAGGAAGTCTGCGATTCGTCATACTGACGAACCTTCTCCTCGAGGTCGTGAACGTAGGCCTATGGAGGCATTTGCATCAGGCTCATGAGACGTGATATTTCCCTGCGTACCTCAGTAGATGCCTCGCGCTCGGCCAGTTTGGCAACACGAGCCTTCAACTCCTCCACGTACATTTCGGTGGTAGCATGGCGCTCTGCGAGCTCGGTGTACTCGTTCTCCTTCTCTTCGTATAGGTCGTTCGTGTGACGAAGAGCAGCGCGGTTCAGCTTGAGCTCGGCTTCAATCGCACTGATAGTCTTCTCGTACTCTTCGATGACGGGTCCAACAATCTCCTCATACTTCGCTGTACCACCAACACGGCCTCCAGAGCCGCGTTGCTTCTCTGCGAGTTCGTTCCGTAGCCGGGTGAGTTCCGCGGTGCGTTCCACGAACTTCTCGCGCAGGTCCTCGTAGTTGTTCTGGAGCTCCGACATCTGCGCGAGGACCCGCTTCGGAGCAGCTTCCGTCGCTTCTGATGAGCTTGAGGATGTGACGGCACCACCCTCCTTGATAGTCTTCAGCTCCTTCCGTAGCCTCGTGACCATGCCCTGCAACCACTCTACGTCATCCCAGCCCTCTTCCCTCTCGTTCAAGACAGCACGGTTCTTGATATTCCTCGCGCGATTCGCGTACTTCAGTGTATTGATCGTCTCGTTCGCATTCCACTCCGCCGGACTAACGCAGGCAATCATAAGGGTGTGAGCATTACCTCCGAGAGAGTCTTGGAGGAGCCGTGTGAGCTTAGAGTCACGATATGGGATGTACGAAGCCGTGTGAGACTTCGCCTTCGCAGGGTCACCGAGCGCGGAGATGACGTTTCCAAGAGCGAGAAGACCACTGTTGATGGAGATACCCTCCTTGATACGCTCGCCGGCAGCGGCGGTACGTTTCAACTGCGTGGGGTGTGAAGTGAATATAGGACGAGAGTGCGAGTATTAGGGGCCACTTACTCGTTCTGAACCTGCCAAATCTACGAAGTGAAATTTGGAAGTCACAGTCACCCAGTCTCCATCACTCGCGGCGCCATTCCTTCCCACGTCTGGTGACAGGAATCCAAGAGAGCTAGCAGGACGTGTACCTCTAGCGATAGCGGACTGGAAGCTCGGCGTAGCAGGGCGACCGAAGGTGGGAGATGATACTCTACTGCCACTCGGTGGGACGATGACAGAGCCAGGGCGGCCGATACGCGAGGGAGAGCGTCCACCGGGAGGCAGTGGAGAGGAAGAACGGGGGGAGGTCCACTTCCGGTGAACTTCTTCTGGATCAAAGTCAACGAAAAAATAGCATGTGAGCGGGATGACTGTGCGTTCATGTCCGTTTCGTTCGTGCGTCTGATTGAGGCACCTTGACGGATCAGGCTGGACGAAGAATACATCGTTAGTACCGCCGTATAGCATACGCGATAGAAACACTTTGAAAAGACCGGAAGGGGTTCGTCGCGTGGAGGATATCGTTACACGTCCGTTCGCGCGAGGCCATACTAAGTCGCTCTCACACCACATCCAAGACGTTCAGGACGAACGACGGCGGATACGGCATTATCTCCCAGCGGGAGACAATGGCCAAAACCCAGTAGCTATGGTACTGCCGGGTTTCACACCGGCGGTCACTGAAAATCTACGACTTGATGAATCGCGGGGGAACGGGTCACAAGAAGAGAAGGACGAATGTTCTGGGGAAGGTAAAATGAAAGTACCGGGAAGAGAACTCACTTCATGACCTCGTTAGCGCTTTTCACATTCACCTCACGCAACCCCTCCCAGATGATGTGACCCTGCTTGTCCTCCCGGATCTGCACCTCCCGTTTCCCAGTGTTGTCCGCGAGCAGGTCGATTAAGTCTTCATTATAAAGTTCAATATACGAGCCCTTGATGCTGTAGTTCCATGCGCCACCACGTTCTTCCTTCAGTTCTCGACAGCGAGCGAAGATAGTCGAAACAGCCCTAGGGATGATACCCATACCGTTGTGGGCGTCCATAGGGTCCGCGTCCAGGTCAACACCTGTCATGGTAAACGTCTTCCCACTACTGGTCTGACCGTAGGCCAAGATGGTGCAGTTGAAACCTTCCACAAAACGCGAGATGAGGGGTTGCGCGGTGGAGACGAACATAGCATGTTGAGTAGTGGCAGGAGGGTGGACTTGGTCGAAGGTGAACATCTGCTTTTTGGCGTTGTTGGCCGAGGAAGATACGGGCGCAGCAGGCGCACCAGGACCGGGAGAAGGAGTGGCATCCACGCTGACAGTGGTGTTCGAGGCGGCATTGATGATATTACGCTGGAAGCGGGTTGGAATGGAAGTAAGGTCGTGCTGATTGGTAGGGCGAATGCGGAGAGCTGGGGAGGTGTGAATTGGACGCGAGTGGGAATGCGCTGCTGGACAAGAGACTCACCGACTTGCACCGAGGTGGAGGCCGCGTTGGACGGCTGCGACGGCGCCATGGTGAGCGGCGGGTCCGACGACGAGAGCACAGGGCCTCGAGAACGTCGTGCGTGTGGAGGAAGAGGTGAGGGACAGGGACAACGAACGGAATCGTCCAAGGTTAGTCACTAGGCTGAGGCCGCTAATCACTGTTTTGATCCACTTATAAATCCGTGGCTCCCAATGTCTCCGGGCGCTTATACCCATGTACTCCGAGTCCCTTCCTTGCCCGGGCCAGATCATGGCAGATCTCTCTACCCTGGCATTTATGGCCGTCGGTTCCGAGTTACGGCTGGCTGGAATACACAACGACAATCCTCTCGTCCTCATCTCAACCCAGGTGGCACTACTTAGCACTCAGGCTGCGTATATACCGCGGAGCTACACACGCCCGTAATGAGCAGCACCAGTCTGCGTCCTCGATCGTGTAGCTTCGTAACCACCTCGCGACCGCTGCCGGTGACAAGATGCGCCATAAAGGTACTAGCGGGCCACCAGAGGGGGCAATATATTATTATTCCCCGTGTACCTCCGTCGTCATTACCAGGATGATCCAAGTACTCGGAGTACTACGTATACTTCAACCAAATTGATGCCGTGATGCCTGTGGCGTAGCTGCTCAACAGTACCTGCATACGAGCCCTAGAAACACCTTGCAGCTGACGAGCAACAGGAAGTGTTGGCATAGCTTAATGGCCGTGTATGTCTGGAACGAATGTTGGCCCATGCATTCCGAAACTTCCAGTTTTGTTCCGCTCAATGAGGTTTGTATGGAAGGTGTGGTCTTGAATGACAGCGCGAGACTGGCCGTGGCCCTTTCCTGTATCACCATTCCTTGATTGTCACTCGGGATATTGGAGAAGGGAAGTTGAAGGGAGACTCACACGCGACGTTAACGCGGACGTTCAGCCCTCAGGCCTCAGGCTCTACCTACAAATTACCATGCATTGCGTCCGGTGGCGAGATACCGCCCACCCGCCGCCGCCTTCTCCGTCTCGGAACAAGAAGCCCGCACGTCGAATGATCCTCTCTCAGTCTGATCCACCAAGAGACTCATATCCTCCTTGCACCCCACGGAAGGAGGAACGTCGGGACCCTCTTCAGCGCCAGAAGGCCTGACACCAATCTAGTGTCGCATGATTGCACGCAACATAGCCTCCGCGGTGCCTTGAGCTTTGCAGCGATGTTGTGGCGGGACATACATGTTGCAAAGCGCAATGACGTATGGCCTTAGCCTCTCAAGAAGAACGTGCTGTTATCTCCTCTCCTAAGCGATACCCTGGTCAGACTACGATTGTCCGAGCTATGGCAGCGACAACTTCATCTGGGCCTACGGTTCCTAGCCAATCCCTGGTCGCGACACGAAGGGCGCAAGCGCACCCACATCGTCTTCTCTCCCAAGCGTGACAACCCCGGTGCAGTGAGTGACGAACCGCGTAACCGACCTCCCGGGACGTTACGAGAACCGTGATCCAGAGACCAACCCCCTTTTTCCACATTCGAGATCCAGGAAGACGTGGGACAAAATTCTTGACTGCGGAGGGATCCGAGGAACACAAGGAGACGGCCACAGAGCAGCGCGGCAGAGGCAGTGATGAGGTCTTCTGTGAACATGTCCTCTACCATGCATGATGTGCATAGCCTCTAAGGAGCGTTAGATAGTTCCGTTGTCAAAGTCAACCTGCGCACTATGTGAGTGAATGGCTTGATGATGAATGGGAGTGAACGCACAGGATATCCTCCCCACACTACCACGAGGCCTCGTCTAGACGAGAACTGTATCGCTTGAGCATGAAACTACCATTGTGTAGTTCCGAGTTCGCATAGCCAACGACATATAGATCTTCCATGTCAAGGACCGCATTTCAGTAGCCACGGCGTATTCACACCCTTAGGACGGGAGGCCACAGTTCATACCTGCCTTGGAATTGGTGCTTCTTGTGCATACTGAGCCTTCGATTGATACATATGCATGCAACCCTGTGACTTTCTCCTTGGGCTACGTACCTATGCAATGTGATCTCAGTACTCATCTCATGCAACTGCGCGGCAAGATAACTGTAATTGAGAGCTGTGCCCATACCTGTCAGAGCGCTATCGTAAATGGTAAGATGTACAAGGTTGAGAAGATGAGCGTTTGAACTTGAAGAAGCACGGATGGGTGCACCAGCGCCTGAAGTTGAGCTTGGCGCCATTCATCCGACTTGAGTATCCACTGCCACTCCAGGCTCCAGACTCACCCCCGTGTATTCACTGCACAGAGTAGACTGACCAGAGTCCTCTGTATATCTCATCAATCTGTTCAGCTACGAAATGGCTCCTCCCGAAGTCTTCCCTTTGAGCCAGCAGAGTCCGGTCACTTGTCATGCATTCAATGCAGACCGTACCCGTACGTTTGCTCTACTCGTTTCGAGACATCACTGATTTGACGGAATCCCCGATAACAGAGGTCGCTGTTAGCTTGAACTCTAATGAAGTCCGCATCTACGCTCGTCAAGGCACTGAGTGGAACCACATCGACACTCTCACTGAGGTATGCGCTGATTATATGGCATCTGGGTACATGACCCTCATCTGCGCGGCACCCTTGTAGCATGACAAGCCAATCACCTCTATCGATTGGGCCCCACAATCCAACCGCATCGTAACTTCTGCGCAAGACCGAAACGCGTATGTCTGGCAGCAGAGCCCGGACCCTCAGACAGGACATATGATTTGGAAGCCGACATTGGTACTCTTGCGGGTCAACCGTGCCGCGACCTTCGTTCGTTGGAGCCCCAACGAGGACAAGTTTGCTGTCGCGAGCGGTGCTCGGTACGTCTCTGAACCCATCTGTCATACACACAGAAGACCTTCATGAGTGTAAAGTGCGATCGCCATCTGTTCCTTCGACCCCGAGGGGGATTGGTGGGTCTCCCGACTCCTCAAGAAGCCCATCCGCTCGACGGTCTTGTCTGTCGACTGGCACCCGAACAATGTGCTGCTGGCCGCTGGAAGTGCGGAATCGAAGGCGCGTGTGTTCTCGGCTTATATCAAGGATGTAGACAAGAAGTAAGCGCATCCTTTCTCGACTATCCCGGTCTCTCATTTTAAGTACCGTAACAGGCCCGCGGCGTCAGTGTGGGGCGAGAAGCTCCCATTCAATACGATCTGCGGCGAGTACGCTAGCCCATCTGGTGGATGGGTCCATAGCGTCGCGTTCTCGCCATCTGGTGACGTGCTAGCCTATGCTAGTGAGTAAACTTCACGCTGTCCGACTATTTCCCAATTGACCCATGCGCGAAGGCCACGATAGTTCCGTGAATATCGTGTATCCCGGAGGACCTGCTATATACAACATCAAGCTATCAATCCTCCCTATAGTCACGCTGACCTGGACCACTGAAGAGTCCATCGTCGCTGCAGGGCATGATTGCCAACCGTTGGTATTCGCGGGCAATCAAGGCGGCTGGGAGCTCATCGGCAGTCTTGACGATCCTCAAGCGAACAAGGCGACCGGCGGTGCACGGTCTGGGTTCGCCGGTGCCTCCCCCGTCGGACGGCTTAACAGCGCGGCGTTCAACACCTTCCGCAACGCCGCGGAGCGCGGTATCTCCAACGTGCCCGGCTCTCCCACTGCCTCGTCTTCGACTGAGTCGGAGCTGTTCACCGTGCATCAGAACACGATCACGAGCGTGCGGCCGTACGAGGGGGTTCCGGGCAACATTACCAAGGTCAGCACGTCCGGTGTAGATGGGAAGCTGGTGATCTGGGACGCAAACGCCGTCACGTCTGTCGCCGCCGCGGGACTTGCGGGGAAGCTGAGCAGATTGAGTGTGCGGTGAATATATTGATACAACAATGTAACAGTATAGCACAAGGGAAACACAATACAATGTCATGATGGCGATGCAGTCCAGTGTCTTCCCTGCAATTGGTCAATGGAGAGGACAAGGGATGTACGGGCGGCGTTATTGTCTCATCGTTTCATCCGCCGTGGTATCTGCATATGTGCCAGACATATCTGCGATGGGCTGTTCGTTGATCACGGCCCACACCGATGCCTTGAACTGTTGCATGGGGTGACTGCGCGTTGAGCACCATTGGAGACAGAGATGCAAAGCGAAACGTACCAGAGTCAAGACCAGCCCCATCTTCACCTCTAGAGCCCTGAGCTGCTTCAGCATCTTCTCGTCCGGTGCCTCGCTCACCCGGCGCGTCTCCGCAATCAGCTGCGCCTATCAGCACACGCAATTACGGGAGCAAGCTTGGAAGGATGCACGGACCTCCCTGATGTTCTGGGACAGTTTGGCATATTGCCACAGCACCTCCGCCTCAAGCTCGGATAAGTTTGGGTGCCCTTCGTACGGGTTGCTTTCGAAGATAGCGCTGGTTGACAAGGCGGACATGATTGGTCTCCCTGTGCAAACGATGTTACATGAGCCGTCGTGCGAGAGTAATAGCCGTAGCCGCAGTGGTCGAGGAGAATCGGGGGTGAAGTACAAGTATGTCTGACGCGCGACGCGAACACGTTCAGACGCGCCCTTGGGCGCCTGTGTGCCAACCACCACCTTGGGCTCAACTTGTTCAACTTGAACTTGGGTTTCGATACTGGCCACATCCGTTTGCTCTCGCCCAGGTCTACCTTGCCTTCGAGGATTGTATCACACCACGAAGTCTTGGCCGCACTACCTCATACCCACACGGACGATCTCGGACTGACGACGAACGGCGCTGTATTGTTCATCGTGTATTGTACGCGTATTATACGCGTGTCTTCTGCCAGGGAACGCACACGATCAGCGGTCCTCGTATGTGGAGGCGGTTGGCCTCAAGAGCTCGACGCTCTGAACAAGGGCATCGGGATTCGGTACAGCGATCCTTACACCGCCGGCCATCTTGACCAACCTTCTGGTGCTTCGCGTTATGCCAGTCCACATTTGGCAGCCCAGAAACTCTCGCGCTTCGTGCTGCATGCGCAGAGCAGGCTAGACCGGGTTTAATAACGATGCACTGCTCTCCGGCAAGTAAGCGTGTTTCGCTATTGTGTTTACTCGAGTCACCGAATAAACGTGCGGACGAGTCTAGAGTATATTTCACATTTACCGGCAGGATCGCTTGGCTGTGATGCTGCACACGTATGTGTGGATTGTACTGTCACTCTGTACATCTAGACTCTACAGTCGCTTTCAGGGGACCTACGGCGCTGTTTGTACGTGATATACCCATGTGTTCCTCCGTGCTGGTGTGACTCAACATTCTTCCTCTGCTCGGATAGTGCGAAGGGGTGACATCGAGCGCACTGTTACTTGGGATTCCTCATGGCTCCCACCGCCCTACCGCCCTACCGCAGCAAAGCACATACAGTAACGGAATGACTGCGCCAATCCGCTCGGAGAATGGAGAGGCACTGTCAACCACACCTGCGCCTATTTAGGTGCCATAGGCAGGCGTCGCGTACACACGCTGCTTCGAATTCACAGCCGCAGCCTGGTGTACAAGCGTTTGCCCAGATTCCCAGACATGTGCTCGCTCACCGATCTGTCATTCCGCCCTGTTCCTCGCGCCGGAGGATGAGAGGCGGCACGATCGGCAGTTTCTGTTCCTGCCCGACGGGACGCTCTTTGTGGGGACAGCGGGAGGAGGTGTGTTACACCGAGGCCCGTATCGCGTAGCAACATCTTGATCCCGCGAAGGTTGTTTGTTATTGTCTCCTGTACGCGACAGGGCGCCGGAAATGCGTGGTGGGAGGCGTAACCCGCTCGGAGTCGTTTCCTATGACGCATGCAGGACTCACTACGACTCATTGCTGCAATAATGGACGCTAGATAATCACGAAGGTCTCAGGACGTGTGACGACATCTGTGACAAACCTCGCTTGCTCTCCTGGACTCAGATGTCTTGGGTATGTCTTTCGTCACATATCGGAAAGTGATGAACGTCCAGAATCTGATTAGCGTCCGTTGATCTGTGCAGGATGACCACCAGAAGGTTCAAGGCAACTACATAGCAGTGGTGGCACGCAGGAGGTTCTCAAGCTCAAGGTGCGGTCGGTAACTACGGTTCTTTCTATACGGCGATCGGCGCAATGTCCGGCGGCCTCTCCACTGTGTTGGGTTGTTCGCACACATACCAAGAACTTAGAAGTCAGGAAGCTTGCCCGACTGCCTTTTGTGTCGGTTCCTTTGTCTTATGGCGTACTTGGGAGGACGACATTGCCTGGGTACTCGGATCTCTCCGACTATGCTCACGGGTTCAACAGATGGATGGTCATCTAGTCATATCTACGCGATGGAGGACAAAGAGATGGACATATCGGAAATGAATGTTGATTGGGCTTGGGACTCTGTTACGTGAGTGCTCTCGGGTACGACTTGAGACTAGACGTTCTAGTTCAATTAATACGCTGCTAGCAATACGACTTTCCGATGGAGATGGAGTCCAGTTTGTGCAGGTCTCTAGTGTCTTCTCCATGGATATCTGACCGATGACACCGAGATATTAGCTGCGGGAGGATCGTAAGCCTTGCGCGGCTGTTTCCTGTATTGAGCGTCTTGTATCGCGACCGATCTATACGAGGAAGGTTAGAGCGGTAGCGGTGGATGGATTCGAACCGAAACGAATGTGAGCCAAAAAGCACGAGGCTATCTGCCTTTGCTCTGTTGGGATCAAGCGCGGTCGATCAAGAGAGCGATCTATCTGTTGGAATGTGCGGGCGGCCTGACATATCAAGCATCGCAGTGGCGGCGGCCCCGCTAGCGCGGAGACATGGACC
Organism: Fomes fomentarius; assembly: GCA_022606135.1. Lineage (NCBI taxonomy): Eukaryota > Fungi > Basidiomycota > Agaricomycetes > Polyporales > Polyporaceae > Fomes > Fomes fomentarius. Next base: position 3,048,332 of record JABYQN010000001.1, read on the forward strand.
TCGCCAATTCTGATCTGGAGTGGAGTTCCTGCGCGCGGGTGGATGAGGCGGGCGATGTGGACCTGGGCCAGCGGGTCAGCAGATGATGCTGAACTGGCGATTGCAGACGCGACGGTTGGGGTGCGACGGTGAAGACACGCGGGGGACACGAGGATCTCGGACAGGAAGGAGGCGAAAGACAATAAGACTCGGGAACAAGGCAACGCTGGGAAAGCGCGCAGAGCGGGGCATGCCTGAGTTGGGCGGAGCGCGAAACGAGCCCGCTGTGATTCTCCCAAGATGGCATCTTCTGTCGTCTTGTCGCCCTGGAGCCTGAGGGTTGCGAGGTCGACCGCGTCGCCGCCTACTAGCTCTATAAATCACCAATCAGTCCTGTGTTCCGCTAGGTCTCTCCCGTCTCCTCTTTTCAAGTTCGTTCTCGCGCCTCCATCTTTCTTTCTTCTCGCGGAACAGTTACCTTCCGTTTTCATTCTTTCCTTGGGCGAAGCCCCGAGTCGAAACAATTGACCAGTGATCGCAGGAGATCCTCCTAGTCCGCCTCACCTCCGGCACAAGGCTGCCTAAATCAGGTGGAGCCCTCTCCTGTCCACATACACAACACACCTTCCCGAAAACATGTCTCCGGAAGACAATAGCATCTCCGACCTCAGACCTATAAGCCTTTCCGCATCTGCTCGCATGCCCTTCCTCGCCCGGAACCCTGGTGCACCGTCCCCCTCCTATCCCTCTTTGGCGCCTCGCCGTGCAATGCACCACATTCCCTTTGTCCCCCGTCCCTTCCCGCCCCCTGCTCTCGCCGGCGTTCCCCTCGAGTACATCGTCGACCAGCTCCGCCGACTTGCCCCCCACTACTGGAGCAGGCCCGAGACCTCCGACTGCACTATCGGTATGTCTATCATCTCTCTCCTCGTACCGACGCGCCTCTCACACACCGTTGCATTCCTCCAGTTGTTTCGTTGGACAACGCAAGCACAGACAAGATCCAAGCAGCGTCTGGTGTCTGCGACGCATTCCGTAGCATGGGCATCAGCTCCGAAGTGACCACCGAGTCCTTCGGTCTGGAAGACGGTTCCGCTTCGGCGCTCCGTAACCCTGCCCGGAAGTCTGTACGCCCGCAACGAATGATTATGAAGGTGCGTCGATGTTCCCTCACTTGCCCATACCCTCTCTAAAACCTCGGGTAGCTGCACATGGACTACCTCTGTGCGCATTCATCGTTGCTCCGAGGTCTCCTCGGCGGTGCATCTCCATTCGAGCTCGTCATGGATGCGCCTTCTGAGCGACTCGTACACTCTACCTCTGCGCCTTCCCCTTCGCTGTCGCGTCAATCTTCGACGTCCTCGCTTCGATTCCCTTGCATTCTGCCGTCGTCGACGTGTACGCACCCTGTCGTTCACCTCCCGGTCCCCGATCCCGCGTCTTTCCACCACCTCGTCCACTACATATACTTCGGGTCCACTTCTTTCATCGAGGAGGCTCTCGACAACGGCGAGCTGACCTGGGAGGGTCTTGCGCGCAACGTCGAGTATCTCCAGATGGGTGCGGATGTCAAGCTGTTCCTTGGACGGTACTGGCGACGCGTACATACGTACTGCGACTACAGCGAGAGCGAGAGCGACTGCGAGTACGACTCCGATTACGACTACGACTCTGACGAGTACATGTCTGAAGACGAGATCACTCTAGCGGACCCCGATGAAGAAAGGATGTGCCTTGCCGACGATGAGGACGACGACGTGAGCATCATCAAAGCCAAAGTCAAGGCTCGTGCCCGGGATCCTCCACGCGGACGGCAACGTACGACGCGTCGTCTGGGTCACTCGACGTCCGATCCTGTCATCAGTCATCGCGCCGCCGAGGCAGGCCCATCTACCGTCCGTCGCAACAGCAGCAAGTGAAATGGCTACTTCTCCTCTCTCCTATGCGAATCTTCAACCTTACGATTGTCCCCCCTCACGACCTCCGTTCCTTCCCCTACGCAACCGCCATCGTCGTCCGTGCTCAATCCCGGATATCGTACACCTAATAACGCTTCAACACCATTGGCTCGTTTTCGCTTCCCACTCATAATCTTATTGTAATCCCTATCGTCGGATGTATGTAAGCTTAAACCCACAAAGTGAGTTCATCCGTCCATTGATGTCATATACCGCGATTGACCGGGACGATTGACAGGTCTCGCCTATCACTGTGTCAATTACCGCTCAACTGCGCGCCCAGCCCACTCCCTCGCATAGACAATCATTCGTCTTACACGTACCGCCGGCCGGCCACCGCCCGCCTTGTCGCACTCTTCTCCTCTTCCACACCTGTACACTCGCACGCCAGAGATCCTCACCATATGCCCGCGCCGGGAGCTACCTCCAAGCGTTGTCTCCGGCGTCCGTAATGCGGCACCTCGCCTCGAACGTCGCCCTACGCTAACACACTGCATTACTTGGGAGTTGTAGGATTGGTATATGTTGGCGGTTACAGCACGGGCACGGGCACTGGTGAGGGAGGGGAAGGAAGGAGGAAGGCGTCGACGAGGAGGATGTCGCAGTGGAGGTGCCGCGTGCCAGTCTGCCAGAATGCTTACTCTAACTCTTACCCTACTGTCTTCGGTGCTATACTTGGTCCTTGGTCCAAACACGAACAGTCTGTCCTTGATCTCGTTCCTCCCGAATCTGTGTGCGAGTCATCGTCCAACTCTCCCTTGAAACGTTCGCAAACGGCCCTTGGTGCAGTCGCTTCCGACTCGCTCCGAATTTGAGGAACAATGTGGCTGCAAACCCCACGTGGCTAATTAGAGGTACTTTTTGTATACGCGGCGCGATCGAGTCGGATCGCAGCGAGATTCCAAAGGCACCGGGAGGTGTGGAGCAGATGCAAGTGAGATGCGGGCCGGTACCGCAGCCTTATGTCCGAAACGGTCTTGTCGCCCGATCGCCCTTCTTATTGTTTGCGGCGATCCTCCGTCTTGTGTATCGCCTCCGACGATTTCGAATGCCCGGTGCGCTACTTTCGGCCGCCGTTCTTTTAGAATATAAATCTGTGACATGAACGCATCTTTGACCTCGTTTGGGTGAAGCTACGTCGAATTTGCATCCAATACTACCATCAGTGCCGCCAGTTCCATGTGCCAAATATGCAGCTAGCCAGGCCCGCCGGGCTAGTCAGTATTCTGTTGGGCTCTCCGATATGACCATGTATGCGTATATAATCCAGGTGAGGTTATATGCGTCAAGGTCTTGGGATACTGAGCAACAGCGAGTCGTTTTCGCTGAGGAGGCCCGTGTCATAACGCTGCATATGCATATCGCCACAGCGCCGCCGCCACGCGGGCGATATAACGTTGGTCATAGATTGAGTCGTATAAGTATGACATGATCCGAACTCAGAGATGAGTTGTCAATTATTAGGCTACCAATATTGATCTGCGAGGCGTAATCGACGCATGTGTTAGCATGCGTATACTCACCATGTGCTCCCAGTGGTCCGACGGGCGCACATATACAGTGCGAGTCAGAACGTCCTTTGATGTACTCGACCCGCACAGCTCGTCTTGTTCTCTCAGACCTGAGTGGAGGCGTGTTCCGAGCCGAGGACCGCACGAGCTGCGCTCAAGGAACACGAGGCGGCCCCAGAAGTGATCGTCGCTCCCTTGGTATAAGGACGGGACCGGAGTGGGGCATGTGGTGGATGCGTGTGCTGGAGTTCGAGCTCAGATATAGGTCCGCGAGGGAGGCTAATCACTGTTTGGCAGCGGGTGTTATTGTCGAGCCTAGGGGCCACACGACGCGCGCTGCCGGGCACGGCGGCGAGCGTGGTTCAAACAAGGCGCGTACGAGTTCGCGCGCTCGATTCGGGGTTACAGAACTCAGCAGAGTAATTACGTCTGAGTTTACAGCAGGTCAGCGGGGATCTGAGCCGGGGTGCGGAGCTGGGAAGAGGGAAGAACTAGCGATACAATCTATGATACATTCAGTGAGACTTCCGGGGTAGGAAGCTATGTGCTTCCTGCCTCGACCCGCATCGAGCTGACAGTCTCCGTACGACGTCGTTTGATAGGTCTATCCTCTGCTATGAACTTCCCATATCTATCAAAACGAGGTCGTTGACGCTTCGGTAGGCGCATCCCGGGAGCCCTCTTCCAGTCGGGAAGATTAGGTGGCTTCCATTTGCCAGTCATGTGCAAGTCAACAAGAGGCAACGCCGGAGCCTATTGCGGTGTTACGATGTGTCAAGTGCAGACAAGGACGGAGACGTACCAGCGCAATCCTTCTTTCAATATCATACCAAGACAGGTCGGTGAGCCAGCCATGTTCGCGCAGTTCGATGTTGATTGCCAAACCGTCATCCGAGTACGCTGAGATAGCGGCATAACGAGCAAGTAAGTTCGGGTGAAACATTCTCGTAATGAGATCTTCCAGTTGGTTGTCCACCGGCTTGTCTGGCCACCGGATGTTTCCCTGCTCGTGCGCCTCTCTCAGCAAGGGCGTCCTAGGCTGTTCGGGGTCGGTATCGGAAACCTTGAACGGCTACGAGAGGTATGTCAGATGGGGCATGTTTTAGACGTAGAAACAGTCGCACTGACAACTTCACCCGTAGTCATCTCAAACAGGCAACATGCAGCGCACCACCAATCCATAGCAAACCTCGCTTGGGACGTGTCTGCTTCGTCTGCGAGCATTTCCGGGCTCCAGAAGTAGAAGGTACCCGTCGAGTCCCATTCCTTCCCCTCGTGAGCCAATGCCGAGAGTCCGAAGTCGGTGAGCATGCAGTAGCCATCAGCGCCGATGAGGATGTTTTCATTTTTGACATCCTTGTGGACGATTCCATACGTGTGCAAGAACTCGATGGCGAGCACGAGGTTCACAAAGTAGAACTTCGCCGTGTGGATTGATAGAGGACCCTCAGTTAATATGCGTTCGTGGATCGTGCCTTGGGCTCCCAGTTCCAGCAAGAAGTAGAGGTTCCGGGAGTCTGAATACGCGTCGAAGAGACCAGCAATGAAGGGATTCCATGGAAGGTTGGAGAGCGCACGGCGTTCGATATGCTTCCACTCGGCCGCATGCCAACGATCCTCCCGCGGATCGTTCTGGGCGGACGATCAATGTACGCTCACGAGTGTGAGACAGAAAACGTACTCTCTCAGAGTCCCTATAGGATCTCTTCTCAATCCTCTTCAGAGCCATGAGGGCTCCAGATTTGCCTACAGGGCGCCCTCGTAGCTTCTTCACTTGTACGAGGTAGACATCGCTCCAGCCACCGGTACCTGCATGGTGTGAGTTTGAGATGGCCTGGTAAAGAAAAGAGCAGACCTAGTGCCCTGATACACTGTAGATCCTTGAGATTCTTGACGGGACCTCTGCACTCTTCGGCCACAGTTGGGGAGATGTGAATTGCTTCTCCGGCTTGGGTCTGACTGTCGTTCAACTGAGATGCATCAAGCTATGGTAGTCAAGCAAGCACTCTGTAAGAGGGCTTACTCCTGCATGCTGGGTGTATACTCACTGCCTGTCTAGAAGAGGACGCCACTGGTAAAACAGTCTCACGACCTCTCGTAGGGGAGCCCTTCGTGTGTGTCGATGAAGCAAAGCCACTATCGGTAGTTGTCGTTGTAGTTCGTCGTGGATATGACATTATGGAAGATGGGGAACAGAGTCAGAGATTATAGGCTGGAAGGGGGGGGGGGGGTACGGTGTTGGTGACAAAAGAACAAGGATCGAGATGGTCCTTGAGAGAACAAGAGCGTGGCGCGTCTGCTCGCGTAGTGGCCACGATCACGTGTGTCGCGTAAACGCACGATGGGCGCTTTGGAGAGAATTGGAAGTTGGTCCCAGTAGAACGAAGCTGGCATACTTGAGTCTCTCTCTAATCCCAGTCCGAGCTCTCTACATATTGTCTCGCCCCAGAGCTCTGCCGCCATTATCTGCGCACAGATATTCTTATTTTATACCTCAGTCTGCTAGCCCATACACTCAACTGGATTCTAAATCGCCTAGTCAGTTGCTTTGACACTCTGAATACTCTGAATACGCTAGGGCCTGTCTGCAAGATCGTCTTGTCTGCCGACATCTTCGACTGTGTCACACAATGGACTGGTGAGTGACTCAGGATGGAGAGAATGTTTGTGCCTGACATCAACCGCAAGCCTCGAGCTCAATATACGCCAACTTATCCTGTCGGATCTCGCCTCCAACATTGGAGAGGTTAAGACCAACGACGCTGTTGCGGACAGCGTACTGTCCGCCATCGACCTAGTAACTTCGAAGGTAAAGACAAGGGCGGTCGGCGAAGAAGACGGAGAGGAAGATACTGTTAAAGAAGAGGAAGAGGAAGAGGAGTTCGCCGAGCAGAGGGTGTTCATGGTATGCGCGTCCATCATGGTTTTTAGCCTATGTGTCTCACCTATCCTAGCCCAATTCGCGAGTGCAATGCAACATTGGCTTCGCAGAACTCGCTGTGAACCTCCCGAACTCTCATGTCAATGATACAGTTCCTGTTCTCATCGACATCCTACGCGATGTTCCTTACATCGACTTCGACCAGTGCCTTTTTTGGGAAGGTGCGCCGCTATGATCTCTCAGCGTCGATGTCGAAGCCTGAGTTGTCGCAAAGATTGGGCCATGCCCGATCAGCTTGTCTCTACGACTGTGACCGCACTTCTGAAGATTGCAAGCGGACATCCTAAGCATAGAGATGGTGCCTTCAGTGCTATTGTGGCGCTTGTGACCGAAATTGTGAAGAGATTCAAAACCGCGGACCGTACGTGTTGTTCCCTTTTTCTGGCCAACGTCACCAACGCAACCTACAGCATTCGAGGTCCTCTCGCAATACGCTCCTTCCTTCCATGGATTATACAGGGCCATCATTTCGATACCTTTTGATTGGTCCCCGGAAGAGTGGTGTTTGCTAGCCCAGCAGTTGAATGCCCTCTTTGCCCCCGATGTGGTAGAGCGTCTGAACAGACTACCTGTGGATGCGCTTTCCAGTACCGGAGGTGACGTAGAGAAACTCCAGTTCATCCAGACCCTCCTATCCCGCTACGTGTCGCGCGGTCGACCGCTCACAGGCTACTTCATCGTGTGCTGCGTCATTGAAGCACAGTGGACAATTCTGGCTCAAGCACTAGGTCGTTCGTACTCCGCAGAAGACATCAAAACCGCCCCTCAGGAAGCTGAAGCCGCTAACCTTGCGTGGCAGAAGCTTCTACGATACCATGAACCTGGTGCCGGACTATCGCATGACGAACAACGAGTTGTGTTGAAGTCTACACTGAAGAGTGCCATACATACCTTCACAACTCTGTTGGTGCAGATACAGGAATTGGATTCCGACCCCGCTGAAGATAGCTATGCTTGGGAGACAATGTCAGAAAGTTTGGTGAGCCTGATCTGAAGGTATGTTAGTGATACGGATAGTCATTCACAAGGCTGCAGAAACTAGCTGCCGTATGCTCTGCGGCTCTGGATGAGTTGGACGACGCCCTCTATGATCGTCTCCAAACGCTCCTTAGCGCGGACTCTCCAATCTTGGACAATCTGATTCAGGAGGCGGCACTCAAGTCGACTGCGATTCTTGTGCGCAGGTATGGTCCTCTTCGTCTCTTTCCTCATCACACGAGTTAACAAACTGCCAAGTTTCCCCGACATCGCGGCCACCATGGCCAACCATCTGAGGCGCTTCGTCACTTCGCCACTTTCAATCTTCGAGTTCGAATTTGCCACCTCGGCCCACACACCCTCTCCTCTCTTGGCCGCAGCGAAGACTCTTTCGCTTTGCATCGACGTGAGCGTCGCCTATATGAGGTTTGAGAAGTACTGATTAGCAGTCCTTTAGCTCGCGCCTGGAGACGACCTCATCATGTCCTACATGTATTCATTGCTCAACTACATCGCGGCTACTAGCAAGGACATCTTCGACACGTCGAGTGTTATGGTCATGAATCTGGGCGAAGTGTCTGACCTATCTACGTTGCACTCCATCGAGACTGGGTTGCGAGGGCTTACTGAGGAAGAGAAGCGTACTATCGGCATTAGTACAATATCTGTGGCGACTCGGCTCGCTCTTGAGAGCAGCTCTGAAGAGGTAGGATTTTTGGTCGTTGACAAGAAGTCCTATGTGCTGATAGTATCGCCCAGGTCACTCGATTGACTATATCAATGCTCCTGCAACGACTGCGTTCTGCCGAGCCGACCGTCGAGGCAGCTATCGCGTACAATTTAGTCGATTTGGCCCTCATCGCCCCTCAGCCCTCCTTTGTCGACATCATTCGGGCTTTCTCTTCAATAAATCGGTCCGCCAACCTCGACGATGCACGATTCTCGAATAACATGGTATAATCCGACTTTCCACGACTGCGATCATCCCACTAATGCCCTCATTCGATATAGGTCCTTGCTGCACAGACAAGGCTCGCCAAGGAGCTCAGGGCTCGTCCCGAACTATACCAGATATACTTGATCGAACTGCTTACGTTGTTTGCGGACAAGGGTGTCGCCATACAGAATACGGCCGTGTCGAACCACCATGCTAAGGTCCGTATGATCTTTGCTGCCGTGAATGAGATCTTCCTGACATCAGCCCGTAGCTTGAAGAGATGTCAGAGCAATTGGCTTCGCTTCTGCTCCCAATCGACGCTCTCCTCGGCCATGAAGATTTTGAGATCGGTCCCGACGTATCGTATAACGTCGTCACGCTTTTCCGGAACATGTGGTTCCTATGTGCACTGTTTGGCTTCACTGGCCTGTCAGACCGCTCGCATACTGCCATGGATTGGCGGCAACCTGCCCTTGCGCGTATCGCGGCTAGGACACCTCCAATCATCTTGGAAGAGGCTCACGATACGATCGTGAGCGACCTTGAGTACAACACTGTGATCCGCCAAGAATATGTGGAGACTGTCATCGCCAAGCCCCGAGCACTTCTCAACAAGTACATCCCTCTTCGTGCCAGTGAAGTGCGGTACCTACTGCCGGGTCAGATACTGTTCTTGTTGGTCATGCACGATATAGAGAGCATGCGTGCTGCAGCTGGACGGCCCTCTTTCCTCGTCACATACTTCGTCAATAAGGGCATCAACAAGAACGCTGGACTACTGTTGTGCATGGAATCAGTTGCAGAGAAGGTTATTCGCGGAGCTGTCTCAGACCTCAATGGACAGGCGGCCAAACAAGCACTCCCGAACGGACTGTCTGGCGAGTTGCGCGCGCTGCTCATCGCCAGTACCCATCGCATTCCCAAGGCGCGGGATATCGCGTCGAGGTATATCAACAGGCTAATCACATCGTTCCCATCCCTTATGTGCGACCCTCCCCTCGTGTTCGCTATCTTAGAGGTCTTGACGCTGCTGCGTCAGGCCACCGAGAATGAATTCTTGGATGAGGTATGGGTGTGGTACGTATGCATGATGCAACCGGTACTAACGGAGTAATGCAGGACAATCCGATATATGTCTACCACTCTGATCGTACGGCGATCACCCTCAAGCTGTCGGATAACTACCAGGCTCGAAATCAGATGCTCTCACAGCTGCAACGGGATTCGGGTACATGGTTCGAGCTAGCTTTGAGCAGAGCGCCGATGGAACTGCACTCGACGTTGCAGGTAAGGTCCATCAAAAACATGTTGGAATGACCGTTGGTTCAACGAGCTACAGAAATATCTTGCATTGCAAGGCTCGTCGCTGGCTGACGCTTCCGAGCTTGGTGCATCTGTCGCTGTCCAGTGGGCGAAATCGATTGGTCCAATCGACCGCAGGCTTAGTACGAGCTTCTGCTTTAGATGATGAGCTGCTGCTGAACATCGTTGTGATATAGCGTCTTTGGCGTCCATGGCGACCTTCAAACCGGACCGCGCGAAGATTATGGCTATCCAGCTCACCTCGAAAGGATACTTTGCTGGAGAGGCTGTCGGCTTCCGCTTTGGTCGCGCCAGTGGTGAGTATAGCTGCCAGGCATATGACAGTCCAGGTGTACTGAGCAGCAATCTTACCAGGCCTTGACGGTCTGGATGATCCTCTCACATCCGTGTCGGGAAAGGAAATCGCACTGCTCAAGAAGCGGATCTCTGAGGCTATTGTTGCCATCCGGCAGAAAGAGAGCAAACTGACCATAGCAGATCTCAAACGCCTTCTATTCCGTGCAGCCTCTACTCTAATCTACACAGAACAGGTCAGTGACAATCGGTGATGAGCGGATGTCGTGACATGATTCACTTACCTTCGTGTACAGTGGGATTATGACCTTGCGCATTATTTGGTTGCGCTGCCGTTCGAAGCATTCACCCAACCTGCCATGTACGCTGGCATCGAGTCGTGGTCTTGGGTCATTGCGGAGCAGCCTGACTACGAGATGGTCATAATGTCCGAGATCGCCGCTGCTTGGGATATCACTGTCAAGCTGGGCAAGGGCATGTTTTCGAAGAGTCAGAAGTAAGTTTGGCCATGCGGGATATCGTGATGGTATAGGGTTGACCAGTCGGGATCTAGCTATGTCGATCCGTTCCTACAGGAAGTACAATACAGCCCGACCGATAAGGCAATAATCGATCGTGCAGCAAGAACGGTGACCAGACTGCTCACCCCTCATATTCTCGTTCTGCAACTACTGTTTAGCAGACTGCAAGCCGCGAGATATCGTCGGCCAGGGTTGATGCTACTCTTCCAGCGACTTGCGTTGTCTTCTGCTCGGGCCCACAAGAGCATCTGGCGAGTAATGATCTGGGTGGCAACGATCAATGGGCTAATCATTGCTGTAGCACTCATCCCTTGGCTCGCGAAGCGCGGTTCTCATTCCTTCTCTTCGGCTTTGAGGCCCTGAAGAGCTCGTATTTGGACGTTTTCTGCGAACATGAGTTGAGGCTTAGTCTGTACCACACCGCATACTCCTGGTTTGCAGTGCGGCCACAGTGAGTTTGATAAGTTCGAGTTGAAGCCCGAATCTGACACAACAGCCTTATTCAGATGGTCGTATGGTTCGAACCGGGTTCAGATCGACGCCGATGTCAAGCTCCTGTCAGAGTTCCTCTCCTACCTTCAGGCTGACTCGATTAGGGGCTATGCGCCCATTTCTAGCCTTGCACCGACACATGCACCATCACAGCCGTCTCGTACGTCTTTCAATCTAGTTACCATCATGCACATCCGCTGAACCCATCTATGCAGGCTATCTTGCTGCGCTGAAGAATCTCAGCCTTCCCTTGCGACTACTGGTAGACAACGAGGTGTTCCGTCTGACTGTGTGGAGTAATCCTGGCAATGACTCCAAGCGTGGGTCAGACCACATTTGCGCTCTAGAGAAGACGATACTTGATGTAAGCCGATTTGTTGCATAAATCTGGGCAATGTACTGAACAACTCTTTTAGAGTAATTGGAGCAGCATAGTCCGCAGGACATGGGAGATCGACCCCGCCATCTCGATTTACATTGCTGAGCGCTTCAACTATCCCGCTGTCCAGAGCGCAGTCGAAAGTCTAGTTCGCTCCACTACGCAGGATGTTCTTGATGTTCCTGAAGGTCTTCGTTTCCTGGTTGGGGATAAGCTGGGCACTAGTGTCCAACGCGACCTCAGGGTAAGCAAGTTACACTCCACATAAGTGCATTCATCTACATGTATTAATCTCTTCCTTCAGTATCTGCTCCTGTGGGCGCCAGTCACCCCAATCATTGCTATCACCTTCTTCGAGCGCCGCTACAATAATCACCCGCAATTACTCCAGTACGCCCACAGGGTGTTGGAACAGCACCCTGTTGACTTGACGTTCTTCTTCGTACCTCAAGTAGTGCAGGCCCTTCGGTACGATGACCTTGGTGAGCCTATAAGCGTATCTCATGAGACCGCAACTTAGTGAGCTTCATCAGGTTATGTTTCACGATTCATCTTCGAGACCGCCAAGATTTCCCAGTTGTTCTGCCACCAGATCATCTGGAATATGAAAGCTAATTGCTATCGGGACGACGCAGGCGAAGTGGTGAGATACTCGCGCTCAAATATGTGATGGGAATCAATTGAGCTAACCGCTGAACAGGAGGATTCCATGAAGCCTACCCTAGACCGGATGACCGACATGGTTGTCGAGTCCCTCTCTGGCGAGGCCCGTGGATTCTACGATAGGGAGTTCGGGTTCTTCAACGAGGTCACATCAATCTCGGGCAAGCTCAAGCCGTTCATCAAGAAGACAAAGCCGGAGAAAAAGGTTGGTCGAGTCTTTCGTGAAGTTTCGTCTCTGACTTTATGTCGTGTGTAGGCGAAGATTGACGAGGAGATGGCCAAGATCGTCGTCGAAGTTGGCGTGTACCTACCTAGCAACCCCGACGGCAAAGTCATCGATATTGACAAGAAGTCCGGCCGTCCGCTGCAGAGTCATGCCAAGGTATGTCCGCGGTGCAGTCTCGTGTCTCATCTGTCGGCCTGATTTCCCCTAGGCACCATTCATGGCTACCTTCAAAGTACGAAAGGAACGTCTCGTTGTCCGTGCGAGTTCCGAGAACGTTCTGGAGACCGACGGCCTAGGCAAAGAGGATATCGAAGAATACGACATCTGGCAACAGGCCATTTTCAAGGTCGGAGACGATTGCAGACAAGACGTCCTCGCGCTCCAGGTCATTGCTATGTTCAAGAACATCTTCACCAGTGTTGGATTGAACCTATACGTGTTCCCGTACCGCGTTACAGCCACTGCTCCAGGAGTGAGTGCTACTCCTCTGCGGTTCCGCCCTTTTGCTGATATTGTCTCGGATAGTGTGGTGTGATTGATGTCGTGCCCAATGCCACTTCTCGTGATGAGATGGGACGTGCCAAGGTCAATGATCTGTTGGACTTTTTCGTCGCAAAGTATGGCGGCGAGGACACTATCGAGTTCCAGAAAGCCCGCTTGAATTTCATCCAATCCATGGCGGCGTACTCGGTGGTCTGCTACATCTTGCAAGTCAAGGATCGTCACAATGGCAACATCATGATTGACGGAGAAGGGCATATTGTTCACATCGGTGTGTGGTCAACAAGTTGCGAAACGCAAATGAACTAACAACGCCCGTCAGACTTTGGATTCCTGTTCGACATAGATAAGTCTTTCCCCTCACGTCGTATTCATCATGCAGCTAACCTTATCTGTTTGCTTCTCTACGTCCTGGAGTGAGGTTTTTGCATCTCAGGAAACCGAAATGACCGCTGACGCAGCGTTCCAGGGTGTCAAGTTCGAGCCAAACTCGTTCAAACTTACGCACGAGATGGTTGTCCTGATGGGTGGACGGTACTCACAAGGCTACCAGCTATTCCAACTGCTCACCGTCAAAGCATTCCTCGCGATCCGACCTCATGCAGACCAGCTCGTCAGCACAGTCCAGCTCATGCTGGATACTTGCCTCCCCTCATTCAAGGGTGAACCGACAATCAAGAGGCTCCAAGAACGCTTCGCACTCTCTTTGAATGAGCGTCAAGCGGCCGAGTTCATGATGTCTATCGTCCGCAATGCGCATGAGAACGTACGAAGCACTGTATATGACGAGTTCCAGAGGGTATGTCCAATCGATCTCGATGCTCATACAGTGGCTGATGCTCTCTTGTCAGATCCAAAATGGTATTCCATACAAGTAGGGAAGCTTCTTACTCGTCTTCGCTCCTTAGCTTGTCCCGCTGCCTTCCGATGTACCTTAGGCTGCTCGACTAATGTGAGAATTGTGCCTATTTTCTTCGGGTAGTTACCATGAATGCCACTGTGAAGGTGATAGAGGTTTCTGAATATGTAGTTGCCATTTTGGGGCAGTCGGACCGGCAACGCGCTAAAGTTGAGGGCGTACCGTATTCGCCTGCCGCAGCATTTATGTTCTTAAAGAAACTGTGCAATGGCCATGTCCTCCTGCCATCCTCACTTTCCCTTTCCCCTCTGACTGAGCTACTGACACGTCCTGTTGTAACGCGCGACTATTCTTTTCTTTGACCGTGCCACACAAGAGTGCTAGTCTTGCAAGGTCTTGTTTGTTGCTCGTCAACTTTTCAGATTTCGATCACATCCTCGCGCCACTCTAGCGTAGGAGATGGAGATTGAGCTGGCAGATGTCGTCCGTGAAGCAAACGTATGGGATGTGAAGCGGGCATTTGGCAAAATCCTGCACGGAGAAGAGTTCTACGACGCGTCCGATCCCAAGTCGCGGCCAGTGTGAGTGATTTTTCCCCTCACCCCGAACACGGCGAGGCTCCCTCCAGCTAACTTCACGCAGAAACTTCAAAGTTACTTTGAATCCGGGCCAAGGTGCTCAGAATAATGGAACTGGGAGCATCATCCTACCCAACCGCAAATTGGGCGAGAAGCTGTTGAAATGGGTCTACGACGACAAGCATCCGGTGGTGATCAACACTCGCAAAGTCCGTCTGTTTCGCACCAAAAACCGACCCGGAAAGGGCTTGAAGGAAACGCTCGAGAAGACGCCGTACCTGGAACCCGAATTGGAAGAGAGACGAGAAGAGAAACTCCGTAGGCTGGATATCGGTTTGCACGTCGACAAGCTTCAGTTTGGCATCTACTATCGCCGCCCAGAAGACCCACCCACCGCATCTCGTATGTTCTCGAATGAATATGAGATCAGTCATCAGAACAAGGGCGCCGGGCTCCTGTGGTTTGAATACGATCACAAGCTCATCCGTATCCAAGTGAGTAGTCACTCCCACCGTCTCAGGGGGGGGGGGTTATTGTCGTTAGGTTCTGAACTATGATAAGCTGGGAGATAGAATGACGGAAGAAATAGGCCAGAATGTTGCTATCGCATTCTCCAATATCCGTAGGGTCGCAATCGGTCTTGATTTCGGCAACCCATGTGAGTGGTGGATCGCCTTGGTGGCTCCCAAATTGTTGACAGGGCGTCTCAGTTGTGTGTTTCGAGCTCCTCACGCCACCGATGCTCGAACGTGAGCGGTTCAACCGCACAATGACTGGTGACGACTGGAAAGATCAGCGCAAGTTCCGCCAGAGACTTGACAGTCTCAACGAGGCGCATGCAGTTGTCGCCCCGTACGCCCATCACATACGTCTGATCCTGCACACAGAAGCCGACATCCGCAAATTTGCCGAACTGTGTACTGTAGCGGAGCTCAAGCGTCCGTTCTGGGCAAAGGTCGAGGCATTCAACAAAGGCTTCTTCTCACCAAAGCAACTTCATATCTTCACTAATTGGCTTCGACAGTTCAGCTGGCCTGTCGCGTTCCAGCTTGAAGCTTTGCTTAGAGGTGGCCTCATGCATACCGAAGACTTGTTAGTCCACTTCCGAGGCCATATCGAGAAGCTGTACAGGGACTACCCAGCCGATGCCGCGGACGTTCTGCGTCACTTCTGTGAGACGCTCCGAACCAGGAACACAGGGGATACGCACATGGACTGTTTCCTTCGCATTGCGCCAAATGCCGGCAAGAAGACGAAATATGGTGGCCGAAAATTGAAGAGCGAAGGAGATCAGGACGAGTCGCCAGATGACAAAGAGATCAAGGACATGGGCAAGTTCAAGTGCTACCACGTTACATTCACGCCCACTCGCATGGTATTGGAGGGCCCGTATGTGAGCCAGAGCAATCGTGTCATCCGTCAATTTGCAGGTTTCGAGGACCACTTCCTCCGTGTTGACTTCCGCGACGAGGACCGCCTACAGTACAGGTGGGCGCGCGAAGTGGGTCTTACCATCTGCTTATTGAATGACATAACTCATTGCGGCTTGACAGGTTGATGGGACAACGCTACTTGAAGACCGTGTTGGTGGGATTTTGAAGCATGGCTTCGACCTTGGCGGCCGTCACTTCGAGTTTCTTGCATACTCATCATCTGCCCTGCGGGAACATGCTGTCTGGTTCATGCACCCATTTGAGCACCCAACGCGCGGATATGTGACGTCCCAGCAAATCCGTGACAGTCTCGGAGACTTTTCCAACGTCATCACTGCCCCTTCGAAGTATGCCGCGCGTCTTGCGCAAGCATTCACTGCCACAGATCCCTCAATATCCATCACTAGAGATCAATGGCAGGAAATGGAGGACATGGGTCCCGAGGTAGAGGAAGGGAAGCCAGAGTATCTGTTCACGGATGGTGTGGGGACTATATCACCGCAGCTCGGCGACATGATCTGGGAGGCGTTGTGTACTGCGAAAGAGGACCTGCGTCGCATACAGCAAAAGCCTTGTGCAGTAAGTCTTGTCTGGCGATACTTGCATTCACGACTACGACGTTCATGCCATATGTTCAGTATCAAATCCGGTTCCTAGGTAGCTTATCATCTAACGCTCTAAATCGAAGGTTTGCTCATGGTGCGTAGGATATAAGGGCATGGTAGCCATCGACGAGAGACTCGAAGGAGTCATGATGCGGCCCCGCAAGTCGATGAACAAATTTGAAGTGCTAGACCAGGACGTCGCGCCGATCGAGATCGCTCGTTGGTTCGAAAAGCCAGGCACTTCGTATCTCAACAGGCAAGTCTTCGAATACCACCTGTTGCGCATGAATCATAAGTCGACTCTCATTCCCGACTTTACAGGGCGCTGGTCATGATTCTCGAGGACCGTGGCGTAGACAAGGGTGCATTCTTAACTCTGCAAGAACGCGCGGTCACGGATGTCGTAACTGCCGTGGACTCGGTCGAGAAGACCGTCTTGCTGTTGAAGACGCACAGCCTTGGGATGAGCTATGGCCTCCCTTGGATTCTGCAGGGCTTGCGTGCGGCGAGGATGGGCATGGAGAGCCTGCAAGGTACTTTCCTCCATAGCCTGATCGCGTATGCTCAGAACCACGTGCTACGTGACATGAAGCACAACGCGAGGATCCCGATCCCGGATAGCTATCTGCTCGTTGGCGTCGCCGATGAGGGGCCTGCGTACGAGAAGGAGGGCGTGGGGAATGTGTTTACGCTGAAAGAAGGCCAGATTTTTGGTATATGTTTCGTATGTCTGGGTTTCAGGTTTGATGCTCATTGACGTCGCCGCAGCTTGCATACAGAACGAGGGAGACGAACAGCCGACATATCTTCGAGGTACGTCGGAACACTCCATGGAGTCCTCCCTAACTCAACCTGTGATGCAGGGTCGGTCATAATCACTCGCAGTCCCGTGGTACACCCTGGTGATGGTGTGTTTGATTCGATTTATTCCAACGAGCTACTCTCACGCCGATACCAGTCCAACGGGTCTCTGCCATTGGGGAGCCTCCGCCGGACAAGCTCTGTTTCTTCAGGAATCTCAGGAACGTCGTCGTCCTACCGTCTGCTGGTATGTTACTCGATTGGAGTTTAAGTTGGGTGATAGTGATCGTAGTCTTATCAAGGATCGCGTTCGCTGGCTTCGATGTTGGGTGGAGGTGATCTCGATGGGTACGTTCATGATGGTGAATCAGACGTCGCCCCAAGTTGAGACTGTTTCTTCAGTGATCTCTATTCTGTCATCAAGTATAGCCCGCTCTTGCCCACCGAGCATGCGGATCCCGGAGCATACGAGGGCGTTGGCACGCGTACCATCGATCGTGCGAGTACGGTGGAGGACATTTGCGACTTCATCGTGGAGTATATCAACTCCGATGTCTTGGTGAGCACTCACTTCGCGTCCGCGCGATGACCTTCATTGACCGATTATCTAGGGTCTCTTATCAGACAGACACTTGATCATAGCTGGTGAGTGTCTCATATCCTCTATACCAGTGTACATTTCTGACACATGCACTGTGCAGACCAGTCCAGAGTGGGTACATTTGGTTTGTACGTTGCTATCAGTCAATTCATAGTATCGTTCAGGATGGCACGATGGACCCTCGCTGCATTGATCTGGCCGAATTGTGCAGTCAAGCCGTTGACTACCCCAAGAACGGTATTCCTGTCGATATACATGATTCTCCTCGCCTCCTCATTCGGTCGAAACCGGATTGGAAGATGGTGAGTGTGTCTCATGAAAATTGCCATGCATAGTGCTCAAGTTCGGTGCTTTCTAGGCGGAAGACAATGATCCTCGAGACACCGACTACTACCTCTCCACTCGTGCCCTAGGGGAGTTGTTCCGAAGCATCGCCATCAAGCAACCTCAGCCCCCCAGAGAATCGTTCCCCGATCCTGAAGGACCACAAGTCGCACCCAAAAGGGAGGAACCGCTCATCGACGCGATCTCCGTGGCGCTGAGGCCTTTCATCGAGCGGCAGCTCCACTACTTTGTGAACGACGACAGGAACGTCGCAGAGATGAGGACGGCGTTCACCAAGTACGAGCGGGAACTCCGCTACATCTGCGTGACGCACGCCTTGTCGGACGCGCCAGACATTCGACTCCAAGAGGAGGAAGTTGCGATCGGGACTATCCTCGCGAACTGCTCGCAGCACCGGTGGAGGAATGACCGAATGCACCGGATGCGAATGCACGCCTCGGAGATGGTTCGCGAAGTCAAAACTAGGTTGTACCATCCGTCTGACATCCTCAATCCTGATCAGGGAGAGCTGTTGTATGGATTGTCGCAGGCATGGTTGGCGTGGGACTTCGGGATGAGGAACAAGACTGTGTTTGGTGCGAGGAGTTTCAGCTTGATCGCTCTCGGGGTGGTGTTGGACACCCTCTGGAAGCTTGGTGGACTACCCAACTATTAGGATTCCGGATGATTCCTTGTGTACTTGTATCGGCACGACTGACACAGGGCATGTAATTATATGGATGTATCATACAGCCCGACAACCCTATGCTATGGTCCGGAGCGCGTGTCCGACTCTTCCGCTGACCACGATGTCTGCTTGTCCCTCTCGTCTTCAGCGTCGTTTGCCATGGCCTACTCGCACTTTCTGGCAATTGAGCTTGCTGAGCTTGACTTTGCTCTCGCTGTCCTCTCATGCTGCTAAACTCGGCTCTCGCGACTTCAGGCAACTATCATCCAAGGCCATTGCGTCCCTCGTTGCGTCACCCGACCCCGTTCGCAATGTGGACCCTCATAACATCAACTCGCACCTCTCCAAAATTCTCATTCCAAGGGCACCCGACACCGATAACAACACCGTGGTCAGAGAATACATAGTCAACACGATGAAGAAACTCGACTGGCACGTCGAGGAAGACTCCTTCACGGACACGACACCCTACGGCGTGAAGCGGTTCACGAATATCATCGCTACGAAGGATCCAAAAGCTCCCCGACGCGTCATTCTTTCTGCTCATTTTGATAGCAAGTTCTTCTCGTCGTATCCTGAGAATCAGGCATGTACATTCCGTTATACACTTGACTGTGTGCTCACTGACGTGTCTGGCAGTAGTTCCTTGGTGCTACAGACTCCGCCGCACCATGCGCATTTATGCTGGACTTGGCGGAAGCGTTGGACCCGTTATTGAACGAGCGAGCTGCGAAGCTCGAGGATGGGGAGGAGGATGACGAGGACGTGGCAGAGACCACCCTCCAGTTGGTATTTTTCGATGGAGAGGAAGCGTTCAGGGACTGGACTGCGACGGATTCAATATATGGCGCTAGGTATGTCTCGATTGCATCCCTTCAGAGGGCATATTCTCAGGTCTACAGGCATCTTGCCCAGAAGTGGTCCACCACGTACATCCAGCCCCATGAGAAGCGAAGACTACTGCCCGCATCCACTACTGAGCTAGGGACCATTGAGCATCTCATCCTGCTCGACCTACTAGGTGCTCCCGGGCCAACCATTCGCTCCTCCTTCGTCGATACCGCGTGGCTCTTCGACCAGATGGCGTCAGCGGAGCGGCGGCTAGCAGATAGCGGCGCGTTTGTCTACAAGAACGACGGTGCTAAGGCGGAAGAGAAGTTCACCCCTTTCTTCACTCCGCGGGATAGCCCCCAATTCAACTTTGGCGGGATTGAGGACGACCACATACCTTTCTTGAGGTTGGGCGTGGACGTGTTACACGTCATTGCCAGTCCATTCCCACAAGTATGGCACTCATTGCGGGTGAGGCTCTTGTTTACGAGGTATTACCATTTGGGTGTTAACTTCTTTTTGCCAGGATGATGCCTCTGCGCTAGACATCCCGACCATGCGCCGATGGAATCTCATACTCCGCGTCTTCATGGCGGAATACCTCAATTTGAAGCCCTCAGAATCGTCCCGAGATGCTGATGAGGACTTGAAGATGACACGGTCCGTCGAGGAGCTGGTAAGCATATATTGACATCAAAGGAGCAGGGCTGATATCACTTCAGTAGTATTCTCATAGCTTGACCGAAGGATCTAGTCACGGGTAGATAGGCCTTTGGTTCTGTCATCACGATTGGGATTGGAGCAAATTGTATTTCTATCATGCTCTTCTACGGTTTCGCACATAGCTCCTGGAATTTGCTTTGACGCTCACGGAACCGGAGTGTCGGCGAAAGTTGATGTATTAATCGGGTCCTCAGCTAGTGCATAATACAGGTCTCACTTCCGGAGCTGCAGATTCTCCTTCCTCCCGTATCTCTTCCTATAGCTACTCCGATTAGGACCAGTAAGTCCCCTTCTCTCAATTCTTCCTCTCGTAATTAGTATGGTTACAGGGGTTACTTTTCTCCAGTCATGGCACCCAGGTACATTAATTCTCCGAGATCTTACGCATATAGCCATATCGCCACAGTATGGTCCGACTTGGCTCCACCTATCTCAATATCGACCTAGAACGCGAGAACATTTGTGCCGTGCTAAGAGAGTGCCTACGAATGAGTACTTGCTGTCAGTCCATATCCACAGATTTGAAGTACCTTCGATCTCTTGGCACAGCTGACTACTGTGTGGCTGTGCCGATCGTGGGCTGGAGCAGAGCAGAGCATGTACGATTTAGCAACTCAGAAGGTCACAAGCCCGATTATATGACGACGATTGGTGAACAACTAGAATGTCACGACAAAATTAACGCCTTGTAATGCTTGATCAATGCAGTTGCGTCTGCAGCAATCTGAGGGCATACCGGGGTGAGCAAAGTGGGTGGTATTCAGACGATTGAGACCTGCCTTCTGGTTCTCCATGTTCTCTGATATACGGGCATTTGCGAAAGTGAACAACTTCCTGCGCGAGGCATCTCGTACACTTGGCTGAGCCTCCACTGTAATTAAAAAGACAAGATCAGCAATAGGCGCAAGCAGAGGCGCATGCAGTCAGTGAATGACGCACACATCGCACTGGACTCATTGATCTGTGCCGCTCGACGGTGTGACAGGTCCTCGATGACACTGGTGAGGTGACCGGACACGCGTTGCACACATTCCTGCATGGAACTTAGTCAGACGAACGGCTCGGATATAACGTCCCAACAACTTGCGTACATCTTGTTCTTTCCACAAAGACTGTAGCTTACCAAACGTGACTTCTTGGGATGTCTCCTGCCCCTTGAGGTCGACGATTGTCGCACGAGCCTTCTCCCTGAGTATATGCGTTGGTTGACGTTGGAATCGGGAGCACAGTGGATAGACACTCACACAGAAGCAATGCCATGTCGAACGGCTCCCTCTGCTTTCTTGCGTGCTGCATTGAACAAAGCAGCTTTCTCCCTGTGGAATGCTACGGAGCGGGTAGACGTCTTGGTGACTTTGCGTTCTACAGGAATGCCTCTTGAGTGATACCACTCGTGACATTGAACGGCACACCTACTTTGTAATTCTTGTAAGATATTGAGCATCTCGGCCATGCTGAAACCAAATGCGGTCAACCTAGTGTGATGCACCATCAAGCAGAAAACTCACTTGTCGTCCTCTTCCTCTTCCTCTTCTCCGACTTCGTCCTCATCTACATCCATACGGTCTTCCTCTGGATCTGGCTTTCTGAACGTAACCGTAGACTTGCGGGAGGTGGCTGGTGCACGAGACAAATGCGAACGCATATGAGGAGGGACTACTGAGGACGGTTGCCCGGGCCCTATACGCGAAGCTATTGGGAATGTTGGTGGAGCAACCAGTTTGCTGATTGCAAGGGACTCACGAGCTGCAGCACCCTTCTTCGCCATTGTGACCAGATTCTGTCCTCCGTTACGAGTTTGGACTGGCGGAAGAGGTCAGTATGAATGAACAAATGAATTGAGAGAGGTACGAGAAATTCCCGCGGCTCTGGGCGACGCAATGATTGTGTGCATCACGCCGCTTCTGGACTGACATTTCCTAGTGGAAGCCTGTCAAGCATTTTTACCAAATCGGGAGCAAGGAGACTCTGCGGCACAGGGAAGACAAGAGGCACAGATGTGATTCAGCATGAAAATATACAGTATCCAGATAACAACAAGCAATCATCCAAGGAGCGCAGCTATGCGGGTGTCGAAGCCTTCGCTCCGGATAGGCATCTCGGGCGTATGGAACGGATTCTTCATGACGGCATCTGCGTAGATCTCATATACCTTCTGCAACACCGTGTCTGCGGAGGGCTCCACCAGAGATGTGAGTAAGACAAACTTCGTTCCTACGAAGGTTGTGAGCAATCTTGTCAAATCAGCTAGCTACGTCCATACCAGTAGCGGTCAAGAGGATATTCATCTTGAAGGTTTCACCGGAGATGACATGGGCGCCGGAGCTAGACCCACTTGGTGACAGACGGCTGGTGATGGCATGAATACCATGCAGCGTTCCCGCGAGCACGAGATACTCGTTGGATGTCAAGTGCGGAAGTCCATCTATTCGTACGCGTAAGCTGCCGTCGAAGCTGCTGCAAACAAGTGCATGCCTCCGAAGCTCCTCTCGTATACGAGACCTCCAGCTTTGTTTATAACCTATTAATTCAATACATTGGTTGCCCCCCGTATTCGCAAAGCACGGATGAAATGTACGTACCCAGAGACCGAAGATGGCCATGGTGGATATCTTGAGACTGAAGGAAAGCGCCCAGACTAAACGCCCCGCGAGCATGTGAGCGGAACGCGTGATGGACGCGTCGCGTTTCAATCTCCGCTCAGACACCCCTTCTCCTTGCTTCCTTCATCTCCTCTGCGTTTCCTCGACGGATCCCTCATCATGCAGGTCCAAGAATTGCGGACGGAACAACATCAGGTATGATTCATGTGATACTGTTGACCTTTCTCCTCTGAAGCTTTTGCGCAGGCGGTCATTACTTCGCAACAAAGCCTCCAATCTATACAAACGCTCTTGCGCGCCGGTTTGGGATGCATCACTTACCTCAGGTCGATCGAGCTATCATATGGCCCGAAAATTGCTGACTGCTTTTCAGGAACCTCCTTCCTTCTGATAATTTCTCCGAGAGTAAGTCACACGTTGACTGTATGCGCCATGGGTTTTTGATATAACGCATACATCAGGTTATCTCACCTCCTCCGGACCGGAAACACTGTCTTCACAGCCTTCTAAGAGTGGTAGTTCCTTTGCGTCCTCAGATGGACGCAAGAATGTTAGTGGCTTCAAGATCATGACGGTCACTCGTGGGTTCACCGAAGAGGCGGACAAGCTTCTGGACTACCTCGTGAGTTTCCAAGGTTTTTGTCATCATTCGATCACGCATGCGGGGCTAGGACAATGGAATCTTCGACGCTCTCTCGAAACAGTATTTGCGCAGCTTGATATTTGCAATATACCTTGTGAGTGGCCTGTATACCTCCGTAGGAGATTTCGATGCGACGCATATAACCTAGGATGATCAAGACCCCAATAAGTGTGTTGTCCTGAGGGTCTGCGATCCTGACAGCATTGACTTACGTATCTCATGCAGCATCGTCGAGGCATACACTTTCAACTTCAGCGTAAGCACATACTTGTCTAGGCGCGGCCAACTTGCCCACTCGACGATCTCGTGCACCAGTATTGCAAAATTCCAGGAACGGCGGAGGCAGTTCCGGTCATGACTCTGGGAGAGGAGATGATGAACCTTTCTTTATCCAGCTTCCCGGGGCAGCAGGACCCCGTCGCGGAAGCGACAAAGAAAGGGAAAGTGCCGACGTTGGGAGAAGTGAAACGCAGTCTGAAGGTTCATGGAAGCACTTCGTCCCTTAGTGAAGTCACTCAAATCATGTCCAGACTCTCATCAAAAATCTCATACAAGCCACGACGCAGATGGACGCATTGCCTAGTATGTCTACATTGTTCCGTTTTCTCTCCCTCCCTCCGTGCATCTCACTGTTTCTAGAACGTCGCTTCGCGACTTTCAAACTCTTCTATTACGATAATACCCCAGACGACTATGAGCCCCCACATTTCCGTGCTGGTGACGCGCTTAAGGACAAGTGGTTCATGACTACGCATGATAAGGGGGAGGTTCCAGAGCGCTGCAGCGTTGGATTTGTCCATACTGGCTACCATGGAGTCGACATCAAGGTTACCTCTGTGTCCGGATACTTACCTTCTGGCGAGGACAATAATGCGCCATTTCTGGGCATTACCGACAGTAGTCTTTTTGCGGCCCCTCCCCTTACGCCCGCTGAAGAAGCCGCTCAACGCGCCCAACAGGTAGAAGCCCAGCGTCAGGATGCCATGAACCGTAGAATAGTCTGGGACGCAGATGAAGGGCTGGACAGGGCCGTTGCCATTGGAGTCACTGCAGCCCCCCATACCGGTAAGTGCCAAGCGACGACGTCTTTCTGGTCCTGACGACAATCCATTCCTCGTAGACCATATCATGCCCCTTGGGTTCAGAGATGATAGTGGCTCTGTGGCCCCCGTCTCCCCAGAACGTGGGGCGCTCGGACAGACAGCTGAAGCGCAATATACAGGCAGACCGGAGACTGTTCCCATGTGCATCGGTCAGCTTGTGAGTCTTACGGCGTATGTGCGGCGATGGCCCCCCTCACAATCAACGCAGGCGAAAGGTGCACCACGGACCGGCCAAGAGGTTTCCCCGACGCAACAAATCGAAGACACCCAAGTTATTGAGTCCCCAAAGACTTCTGCGCCTCCTTCTCCCGCTCGATCCGCGACACCGACGCCGAAGCCCAGGGCTTTGAGTCGCCGCGACACGGCCAGAACCGAGGTTTCCCTTCCTCCTTCCGATATAGTTCCATCTTCAGGTTCAGTCAGAGAATCAGAAAGCATAGACACCCAGGTATTGAAGGATTTGATCATGGCGAATACCGCTGCAGCCATAGCCGACGAGGATAGTATGATGTTGGGTTCGTGTATGCTTGCTGTGGTCCTAGTATTCCACGACGACTTAACCGTCCAACCTATAGATATGGAGACTCAACAGGTGCCTGCGTCTCTGAGCGCGGATGATCCCATTCAGTCGTTCCCCGAATCGAATCATATGGACGAGCAGAATGATGTAGAGACACCCATGGAACAAGACGAGGTAGTGGCCCAGGTGGAATGTGAGTGTGGCGTCCAGGTGAGTGGAATTCAGTCATGCTTGCCAGACGTAATCGTATTGACATGGCCTAGGTCGAAGATTGTGATACTTGCGCTTGCGATGGCTGTCAACGATGGTTCCATCTTTGGTAAAGCGCTGCACGTGGAGTGTCGGTTATGTCACTGATGGACGGGTACTTTACGTAGGTGCATGGGATTTCACTCCTCTCAAGATCCTCGCTTTTCGGCGAAATTTATTTGCTTCGATTGTCGGGTGAAAGCTGATCGCAATTGGGACCTCATCGTGGTGCACGATCTGTACCCACGGATGATCGCACGTTTCAAGGACTTAGCCATCCTAAGGTGGCTCTCCCTTTGTACTGGATATGGTCGCTTGAATACTCACATTCCGTCTCTGTAGGCGTGGTATCAAAGTTTTCGAGACCCATGCTCCCGATGGCTTATCGGCATTCACAAAGTTGATCGGTGGGGCATTCGCATGCGTCCAAGTTAACTCCCACATAACCCCTTTCTCACGTGTTAGGGTGTGATTCTATGGTCGCAGGTCAAATCTTCAAGAGACTCGAGGCCGAAGGTCTGCTTCGTAGATGCATAGCGGCTCGACACTAACGGGATGTGGTCTACAGGATTCATCGCACAGGAAACGCGGGAAGCTGACGACTCGGGCTTCATGGAAACCACTTCTCTGGTCACCAAGCGTAAGGGAAGAGGTGGTAAGGCGAACCCGAAAACGAAGACTGCACAACGCCGTCGGAATCTGCAGAAAGCGGTCTACCTCTTCGTGCTGGCCGTCAAGAATGAAGACGTGTATAAAGACTATTTCAATCCAGACCCGGAAGTGGAGAAAAGACTTTTGGAACTATCTGATCTGGTTCGTTGTCTTTAGGCTACGCACGTCATTGCTAGCTGACAAGCCTTCAGAAACCCGAACGTAGGAGCCGTAGGAAGAAGAAGCACACACATGAAGCGTACTGACCTCTCGTTGATACTCATTCTCGGGCTAATTCTATGCTTCCTAGTAGGGACGGGTTGACCTCTTCCCCACGGCTTCCCATAGATCGAGGTGACCTGGTTCCTGAGCCTGGTTTGGACAACACTCAAATTCTACCGACCGCTCAAAATCCTCAAACGCAGGAAGAGACGCAGTGTCACCTTGGCGACGTAACGACTACTGGAGAGCTGAAACGCAAGACGAGGAGTGCCGACGACCACTTTGTGAAGGGGAAGAAGATCAAGATATCCCTCGGACCGCCTGTTGACCTGGGAGACTAGTGTCAAGAGGTCTCGACCCACGACACGCGCTGCCGAGAATCAGCTCTGACTAATCACTGGCTCCTCTCTGCCCACGCGGACTGCTTTCCTATGACTGTTGGGGACTTCCGGACTTCTGATGCACTCTTGCCCCTTGCTGTTGTCCTGCTATCTCTGCCTTGTGTATCTTGCTGAAGCGGGAAATATACCTTTGTATAGGACCTGCCATAGATATATGATAGGCTATGGCGCTTCATATGTGACAAGCAACTGACGGCCGAGACTTCGGATGGAAGGCACTGGTCAGAGGCGACCTGGACCTTGGAGGGTATGGGCGATTCAGCGTGTGCTAGCGTGAGTCTAGGATGACAAACGCGTCGTCTGGATGGTCAATATACACTTCCAAACTCCGCTGTACCTTTCGTCTATACGATTCCTGAGAATGAGAGTCGGTTTCACTTATCATATTCGGAGGACACTTGCCGCTTAGTAGCGGCGCGGTCGGCCGGGAAGTATGACTCGAGTAGGGTCACCATATATGCAGAGCGGTGTGCATTCTTGAAAAATTCGAGGGCACCCGTAGATACACGATGCTCGGGCTATACATGATGCAGCCTAGCTCTAGGTGGCTGTCAGGTAGAGAACAAAGACAAAGTTGCATGGAGCTCGAACGCAGGTAATCTCGGGAGTTGTGTGGGATTCCGGGTGGTTGTCTCCGCCGGAGAAGGGCGAGCGGTTCCACACAATTGATCATCAATTCGGATTACGTCCACTAACAATGGGTCTCGAGCTTGCGAGGGCTGGCAAAAAGAAGTCCTCACACTTGGCTCGACTGTGTGGAACACAGACTCCAAACAGGAGTGTGATATGTACGTACGTACTGCTAGCGGAGGAACCACGGTGACCCGGTGTTCTAACGCTCAGTACGCGCATTCTAGACTCGAGACAACGACGTGGTGTACACGAGCGACTGATACCGAGGTACCGTGGCGTCTTCCAGAGCGAGCGGAGATTCATATTGAGACCAGGTAGGCATGAAACATAACACAACGTATGTGCCTTTCCCGGACGCAGGTGGCGCAAGGATGTACCTCCTAGCCAGGTGCGCCGAGCCATCAACATGGGACTGACCACTCACTTGGAAATATAGAGGTAGAGCGTTTGTATCATTCGCCAGGCACCCGGTTCATTGGAGGAGAGGCAAGGAAATGAGGGTAGGTTGTTCTGAGTTCGTAAGCTCTACATATCTGAGAGTTTGCGGCTCTTTCGGTACACGCGGGCACCGGTAATTTCCCTCTTCGAGTTGTCTTCGCTGTTTGGAGCAGGCTCCATCATGGGGCGCAGGACCGTGTAAGTAGATGGAGAGCCAAGGATGGTGGCCGCGGAGTCTGTCACTGAATTTATGGGGCGTTGGAGCTGAGTGGATGCGCCTACTAAATGAGCGGTGTTCTGACCTCAGATCAGAGACTCGAACTACGCCGTGATGTCCGCCACGAGTTTGCCTCGTGGTTACCGGATAGTTGTTGGTGAAAAGGCAGATGGGGGTGTGAAGGAAATCAGAGGTGAGCGGATTGGTTGGTTATCACGATGTTTGCCGGTGTGTGGGGACCAACTGGGCAATATTGAGGCTCCACTTGGATGATGGATCTTCCAAGTGGATCTTCGCTTGCGCTCCAATACCTGCCCTAAATCAGGAAGGAATAAAGGCGGGGCCGGTGGATAATCACCGCTCCTCATCCCCTCATGATTTGGCAAGTCGTCGCGCCTCGCAGCCACGGTCGGCGAACTGCATCGTGAGGCACTCGCAGGAGATGAATTAACTGGTGCAAAGGCATAGACTGCACCTCCGTATCTCCCTGGCTGCGCTGTCCACGTATCTGGGGCTCGTTAGCGTGGTGTACATTCTCGACGAGATTTCTCCCGAGCTGTCGATAGATCTACGTACACGGAATACAACTGTTGCTTTATTGCGCGTGTCACAGACCAATGGGGGAGCGAGGAGAAGACGAGATGGATATAGCCCGAATGCCGATCTTCCCACTGTATACGAACAGTGGGCGCAGGGTTGCGGGGCGTGGGGTGTGCAGGGTAT
The DNA here is from genome assembly GCA_022606135.1 of Fomes fomentarius. Taxonomy (NCBI): domain Eukaryota; kingdom Fungi; phylum Basidiomycota; class Agaricomycetes; order Polyporales; family Polyporaceae; genus Fomes; species Fomes fomentarius. The sequence continues at coordinate 3,076,881 of JABYQN010000001.1, forward strand.
GGACTGGGGCGTCGGGGATGAGATAAACGGCGATCTACATATCCCCTGCGGCTGTGGGCCGATCGCGGGAAGAGAGTGGGTGCACGGTGGGCGGACAGGGACTGGTCTGGAAGTTGGAGCTGAGCGTGGTCGGTTATCGAAAGTTCAGAAAGTTCGAGGCTCAACTCGGTTCGCTGCGCCTCAAATCTACTTTCGCGCTCCTGCGTAAAGTCATCTTCTCCGAGCCGACGCCCAGGCTCTCTCTCACTCCTTCACGATCTGCGCGCGACTCCAAACCGTCCTCGCCATGCCGTACAGACTGTCAGCCTCGTTGTCCGCACACTCCTCCGATGTGCGTCGCTAAGCCTCGTCTCTATCCCCCTTCCAACGCTCACAGATCCTAGGTTAGGGCGGTCGTGTCCCCGACGGACGATCTCATTGTCTCTGCTTCCCGCGATACCACCGCGATATCATGGTCGAGGTCTGCCGGCGCTGAGTTTACTCAAGCTTCCACTCTTCGTGCTGGTTCCCGTTATGTCAACGCAGTGGCGTACCTTCCCCCAGCTCCAGGGGCACCAGAGGGTGAGTGTTGTCGCATCTCAGCAGTGGCACGCGGCATCCCCAGTTTCGGTGTTAAGCGGAGAGGCGCAGGTTACGCGGTCACGGGAGGTCAAGACACGGTTATCAATATCTTCGCGCTGCCCTCCACTAAGGGAGAGCCCAATTTCTCTCTGCTCGGACACACGGACAACGTCTGCACCCTCCATACGGCGGAAGATGGCACAATCATCTCAGGTTCATGGGACAAGTGAGCACCTCTTCTTCCGGTGGCGTTCCGCCACTGCTCACATCCATGAAAGGACCGCGAAGGTTTGGAAGAACTTTCAGCTGTTGTACGACCTGGTCGGTCACCAGCAGTCTGTCTGGACCGTTTTGGCGATCGATGGGGCGCAATTTCTAACAGGTCGGTTGCTATTCTGAGCTCTCTGCACGTGTAACCTTGACGGGAGAACGACTGAAAGGTTCCGCGGACAACACCATCAAGCTGTGGAAGCAACACAAGAATGTTCGCACCTACCCGGGTCACACGCAGGCCGTACGCGGTCTAGCCCTCATCACCGACATCGGGTTCGCATCGTGCTCGAACGATAGGTAAGTGCGGCCGCTGCTCTTCGCGTGCACGGCCTAAACTCTTGTCTGGTAGCGAGATCCGCATTTGGACCATGGAAGGCGACACCGTCTATACACTCTCAGGACACACCTCATTCGTATACAGCCTTTCTGTCCTCCCAAATGGCGACATCATTTCTGGCGGAGAAGATCGCACAGTACGCATTTGGCGAGGTAAGGCGGCCTCTCCTTTTGTATGCTGACACAAGGCTGATTACGCATACGTCTGCTTCAGATGGAGAATGCGTGCAAACATTGGTGCACCCAGCGATCTCGGTCTGGAGCGTCTCAACAATGCCGAATGGTGATATCGTGACCGGCTGCAGTGATAGCGTCGTGCGTGTTTTCAGCACAGAAGAGGCGCGCTGGGCACCGGCCAACCAGCTCAAAGCATACGATGACCTCGTCGCCGCGCAAGCGCTGCCGGCACAGCAGGTCGGGGACGTGAAAAAGTCCGATCTGCCAGGGCCTGAAGCGTTGACGCAGCCAGGTGCGTCGGGTGGGACGAGCCGGTAGGTCGCGTATGAGAGGCTAACGATCGCATAGGGAAGAAGCCTGGTGAGGTTAAAATGATCAGGCGAGGAGACAGTGTTGAAGCACACCAGGTGCGGTCTTCTTCCCCATGTCGTATGAACGATCTGACGGGACTGCGCGATAGTGGGATAGTGCGAGTGCCAGTTGGCAGAAGATCGGCGATGTCGTGGATGCTGTCGGATCTGGTCGAAAACAGCTTCACGAAGGCAAGGAGTACGACTACGTCTTCGACGTCGACGTGCAAGAGGGAGTGCCACCACTGAAACTTCCGTACAACGTTTCTGGTAAGTATATGCGCAGTGTCAGCCTCCGTTACGTCTTTATACTTATCAGGCCTGCAGAGAATCCATACACTGCAGCTCAGCGATTCCTGCAAAGCAATGAACTGCCACTGAGCTACCTGGACGAAGTCGTACGATTCATCGAGAAGAATACTGCTGGCGTAGACATTGGGGTTGGCAACAATCAATTTGTCGACCCATACACAGGTGGATCGCGAGGGACTGCATGGTCTTTCTGTTACTGACTGTTGTCCTAGGTGCTTCTCGATACCAGGCTTCCCAGACAGCTTCCGCTGGCGGTGTGTCCGAGTTCGCCGATCCCTTCACAGGTGACGTAGTTAAGGTCGTGGTATATGCTGTGCTCTCTGACGTCCAATCTAGGTGCCTCGCGATACCGTGCTGCACCAGCTGTATCGACCCCTCCAGTCGCTGCGTCCACCGCGGCCGACCCATGGACTGGGGCGTCGCGCTATTCAAGCCATCCGACTTCACCGGTCTCGCCACCGAAACAGGTATCATCAACACCGTTGGCAAACGTGATCCCCGTCGTAAGTGTCCGCCAGACGGAGCCATCTGCACATATCTAACGGCCCCTCAGCGAACGCCTCTATCCTTCCGACAAGCTCATGTTTCTGCAATGCAGGCCAAGCTATACCAGTTCGACCAGGCGCTCCGGAACGAAATCGTACGTTACGACTGTCGTGTTAGCCGCCTTCTTTGCTGACCATCGGGCGCACACAGTCCACAGCATATCTAGCGATGTATCCGCAGGAGCTCAGCTTGATAGAAGAGACGTTCACATACCTCACGCAAGCCGTGTCACACCCACTGGAACCTCCAACAAAGAAGCTGACCGGCCACCACGTCGACGCCATCATCCAACTTCTAGAGCGGTGGCCACAATCCCAACTATTCCCTCGTACGTAGTATATAAACATCAATCTTCCGACGTTCGCGCTCGCAACTGATTAACCATGATGCGCGCAGTCATGGATTTGAGCCGCCTAGTACTCGCTTTCTGCCCTACCGCGTACTCCGATCCCACTCTGCGGTCAAAGTTCTTCACTGCAGTGTTCAATGGTGCTAGCTGGAATGAGCCATGGACGTCACCGCTTCCCAAGCCGCGCGAGACCAACCTCCTGTTTCTGTTCCGTTCTCTGGCAAATGTTTTCCAGGACGGGACAGTACTGACGGACGGCGCTTGGGTTCAAGAGGTATGTCTGTTCCCCGCTGAACAGCGTACCGCTTGAACTGATCGATCGCCTGCTACTCCCTTGAAAAGATCCTGGACACGCTTGGTGGTGCGCCCTACACGATACTCACAAACTCCCTGCGCGTATCTCTGGCGACCATCCTCTTCAAGTACGTATGCGTTGAATCGAGACGGACTCTGGTCGCTCACACAAATGATACTTAGTGTCTCTTGCTCTGGCCTGAAGGAACCTCTCTCGCCGACCGCACGAGATAGGCTCATTGGCTTAGTGCTCGAGGTACGAGTTTCGTGTGTGGTTGTGTCCAATAATCCACTCTTGACACATTCACAGATATTAAACACGGAGAAGACGGAAGCCGAGGCGGCCTATCGAGCCCTGGTCGCGCTTGGCGACATCGTACGTTTCTCCCAACCCATACATACCGCATCCAGCTGACCTGCCCTAAAGGTCTACACTGCGAAGGAGCAGGGCCTGCCATTAAGTACTGAACAGACACGCCTGGCTCGAGAAGCCCTGTCAGCTCTTCCGACAAGGTTCCCTGAGGCTCGCATCAGAGACGTCTCCAAGGAGGTCACCGCACTGCTGTGAAGGCCCCCCGTCTCTTCCCAAAACGTCACTGCATTTCAGCTTCTTAGTAGGTGAAATAAGGTTGTGTCTCTGTAATATCTTGGGCATGGAGAGGAATGGGTGGCTGCGTCTCTGATCGAAGTCTCTCTCAAATCCCCTTCCCTCCTCCTTCCTAGACGTAGTCCAGATCCGGCAGGCAAAGGTTGTGTAACGGATGCGGACGGACTTTATGCCTCACTGTAGGACTTCGCGCGCGCGTCCCACCGCTGGCATCGTCGATTCTATCGATCAATGTAGCGTTGTGTTTCTCCTTTCTTCTTGCCTTCTTGCTTGCGGCCTTGCCTTCTTTCTTTCTTTACGGCTTGCGATCGTACGTACGTACACACGGGACTCTCGGGGTGCATGACTTTCTTCTACCCACCATGTTTGGGGTTACCCCCTCAAGTCGGATTTCCAGCATGACCTTCCCGCCGACTTTCCTCTTGCCCGCGTTTTGCCAAATGTTTGTCATGATAGAATTGAGTCTGTTCTGTATGAACCAGTACTAATCGGGTGTTGTAAGTCTAACATCTGTACCAAACTCCCTATCTGGGGTATATAGATCGTCGGCCCCCCTGTGACGTACGACGCGCAACTTCCAACCCGTTGACGTCATGGTGTTGACGCAAACCCGCGATCACATGGGCGCATGTGTATCTGGGAGCACCGGTGGTCTTGCAATGGGTGCAACACCGCGATTCGAAGTGGTGTGCCATTCTCACCGTAGACGCGGTCTATGTTTCGTTCGTATCACAGAAGCTGGTATGATATCAACCACAACGTCATCGTATTGATATGTACAGGCCCAACGTTCTGTTCTTCGAGATCTTCGCTTCGGGCAACGCGGGGCGGGGGAACTGGAATGTACGACCAGGAACATGGGTGAGAGACAGGAGTCAGAAGACCAAGTAAGCCGAACGACAAGGGAAGTATCGGCGAGCAGGAAAAACATATGTACAGACAGTGCCGTCGATCTTCCCTAGAGGTGCGGGGTGGGTACACTATTTAGAACGCATGAACCTATTGACTTGGCGCGGGAGAGTGATCACAGCAGGACTGGGGACGAGGGCAATGTTCGGAAGGAGAGACTCGGGTGGGTGGGTGCATGCGTGTATCCAAGTGCATACGTATAACCAAGCGAAGAGATCGAGAGAGACGGAACTATAAGTCGACAGCGTGATATGATGGTCACACATAATTGAAATGGAGGATGATGGGTAGTGCTAACTGCACTGGAAATGGGTGTCGCGGCATTTATGTACAAGGCATTTGAGTGAGGCAGGGATGTGAGTACTTTTACGACACCCAGACTGTCAATGCCTATGTCAGCGGTCTTTCGCAATCATGGAGTCGCATGTATATATACGCACAGGCAAGAGCGATGACGAGGTAGAGCGTGACTAGCATCAGGCCTTCCATGTAGTTCGACTTGCCGTCCCTACAATATGATGTGGTCAACGCAGGGCATGACACAGACCGTGTTGCGCTTACTGGATGAGGAAGTTCACAAGCAGAACAGACACGAAGAGCACAATAGTCTACATCACCAAGTCAGTCACACAGTGTAGTTGACACATGCAGCGTCAGACATACCTCGAAGTCCGCGAAGAATAGCGTCAAATCGTGGTGGGTTATCCATCCAACGATGACGAGCAACGGCACAACGAACGCAGCAATTTGCTATGAGTGAACGGATCACGTGTCAGTGTGTGCAGTGAAACGCACACTGTGCACGGTACTCACAATTGAGCTACCGACGCAGATGCCGATAGTGAGCTCCATCTTGTTCTTCATCGCCATCCACACCGAGGTAACATGCTCGGCGGCGTTCGCCTGTACAGACGTGATCAACAACTTGTTACCGCCTGTGGCAGGAATGCGATGAGACATACCACGATGGGAAGAAGAATCAGACCAATGAAAGGTTTTGGGATGGAGTACCGTTCGGCGGTCTCCTCAATGGACGCCACGACTGACCAATCGATGTCAGTGCCCGAACGGAAGGTGGGGGAACAATCACATACGATAGTCAGCGCAGAAGGAGGTTATGACCGTAACCAGCAGCAGCCTGTCAAGAAAAGTCAACGTTGAGACGAAACACCGCGACAGGCGATAATGTCAGAACACAACTTACGCAGAGCCAGCGGCCCAAGTGTTCATTTCGGCCTCCTCTACCTCTTCCTCTTCCTCACTATCAGGCGCAACGAACAAGTATGCATGCGACTTGAGCTACACACACGCAGCACGAGTACAATCGACGTTCAGTAAAAGCCCTTTTACGCAGACCCATCCACTCACCTGGAAGAAGAGGTAGACGATGTAAACGCCGAGAAGCAAGATGGCCGTTCCACGCGAGATGATCTTGAGACCGTGCAAGGAATCCGCATCGAGCGTTTCCAGGCCGAGGCCGATCGTGTTGTCAAGTGCGGTCACTACAGTCCCGTTCCCAGGTCCGTTGTCGAGGCCACCGGAATGGGACTTGGCGCTGTGGTATGCGGCAGGGATGACAAGGGCTGTGTACGTTCAGAACCACAAGGAACCGCAGATGAACACCATGATGAAACAATGCGGTCCGAGATAAGGACATGGGGTGATAGCAGCGGGAAGGGCGGGCGGTCAGCCAATGCGCAGACGGTAAAGTCAACTCGAGGCGATGCGACGTACTGATGCATGCGAGAGTCATGAGCTGCGGAGATAGTCAGTGGTCAGCAACGTTCGTAGAAGCGCGTCACGGGAGACGGGAGTACGACGTACCGAGCTTGAGCTAGACGTTTCGATTGGAAGATATTAGCGTTAGGGCGGTGCAGGAGGCCAAGCCACATAAACTCACGCTTGGGCAGCTGTTACTTGGAAGTTACTTTCATTGTACTTGAGACCACCTTCACGGCAGGTTTAAGCCACAGAACTCTGATAAGTTACATTGCGGTAGAGCACGGGACGTACCGGCGAGGAATGAGCAGCCGAGAACCAGGAGGATGTTTGACAGGATAGAGCCAAGGAGCTGTGCCACAGTTGAACGGGAGCGCGTGGTTGCCATTCAATTAGCACTCACCGAAGTTTGGACAATACGAAGCTCGCCTGCGGACGCGCAATGAGAAGAGATATAGAAGGTTTCGATGAAGGGACGAACCTTGTAGGAGGGCCGCAATACCAACGATGATCTCCACCGCATTTCCGAAGGACGCGTTGAGCAAGCCCGAGAGCGTCTGACCGAGCTCGAGAGAGAGCTGCTCTGTGGCAGTCCCGAGCAACTATATGGGCATATAGACGACCGCGTCAGAGAAGCCAAACCACAATGTGACAGCAGGTGACGTGACGTACGGCGGCGAGGGGCATGATGGCAATGAAGCTGAAGGAAAAGCTGAGGGCAGCATCCCAGTTGAGAAAGTGGGAGAGGAAGCTGAGGGGTACGAAGACGAGGAGGATGTTGAGGTATGAACCAAAGAAGAAGAACTTGTAGGACTGGAGCCAGGACGGTTGGCCGTCGGCGGCGAGCGAGTCGGCGATGCGCGCGAAGAACGGCTTCGGAGCGTGGGCGCCGTTTCCGTTCTCAAGCAGAGGAGTCCGATCTGTCACAGTAGGCATCGCGGGCAAGATGAGTGAAGCGAGGGAAAACGAGAGGGTGCGAACGCTGCGCGAGGAGGCCGTCCTTTTGAAGAAAGCGAAGGAGATCAGACAGAAACGAACAGAGAATAAGGAATTGTGGCTCGCCCGTCCAGACTTCCGAGTGGACGCACAGCCTGCATTACGTACTCTCACTCGTCACTCCTTCCAAGCGCACCACTACTCCATCAACCATGGCCTCCGCACTCACCGCCCTCCCCACTCCCGACACCCTCGCCAAAGCCGCCGCTCTCAACGTCTTCGATGCAGAAGGAAAGGAGGTATCCTTCGCAACTATTATCCGCGACCAGAAGACTATAGTTGTGTTCATCCGTAGGCTATACCCCTGCCATCTTGGCGCTTACTGGCTCGCTTACCCGCTTCCGCACCGTTCTGGATCCCTACACAGGCCATTTCTTTTGTGGGGTATGTGCTTCAGCCCCTTCCATTGTCTGCACCCCATAATGAACCAATACCTATAGAGCTGCCAAGTAAACAGAGCCTCTTCTTGCGATACCACCAACGTGCTCACACCTGTGCATAATAGCAATATGTGATGCAGCTCGCCTCTGTTCGCCAGGAGGCCTTGGACGAGGCTAACACTCGCCTCGTGGTCATTGGCTGTGGCGAGTGGAAAATGATAAACAACTACCGCGGTGAGCAATTTCAAGACCCAAGAGTCCGTGTATATTTCACAGCTAAATATGATAGACAGAAATCACTGACTTCAAGGGTTCTGTGTATGCCGACCCATCCCGCGCACTCTACAGCACCTTTGGCATGGTCGAAAACCTCGGCACGACACCCGCTGGGCAAGAGAAGCGCAGTTACCTTGGCAGGTCCCTCTTTGGAAACATCCTCAAGAGCCTACAGGCGTGTACACCGCCCCCGCATACGATCATCGAACATGGCCTAACTCAACGCCTCTTACTGCTTCTAGTTGGGACCTCTCAAGACCCCGCAGTTCATAGGAAAGCAGGGCAACATCTCCCAGAACGGCGGCGAGTTCATATTCGGCCCTGGTATGTGCATATAGGCCCTGCTGTGCCTTCACTCCATTGACGTTGATCACCTGCATTGGCACATCCGCAGGCGAGACCTGTACCTACGCTTCCCGTATGAGACACTCTGAAGACCGTGTGTGAATTTTTGCTACGTCCGTATATCCGGTTACTAAGTATATCGCCCGGGCACAGACGTCGAAGTCGATGAGCTCATCAAGCAGGCCGGCGTCGTCTATCCGTGAGACCACCGAGTAGCACTGGGCAGAGCCATCCGAATATCGATCCGCCGACATCCGCCACCCGATGATCAAGGACCAGTACGTGTTCCCCCCACTTGCAACACTACGACTTACGACTCCAGCTTGTAGTCTATCTATTACTCCATCTATCCTACCGCACGTCCGCATTGTCCTGCACGAGGTCCCCATTCAGATGTGTCGTGTCCGCATAGCTCAGAAGCACGCCTTTCCCGTCCGGATACAGCTCCACAACGGATATCGACGCGTTGAAGCACCGGGATATAGTGACACCCTCCGCCGCGCGCACCTTCCTGCTCCCGATTAGGTTCGTCACCAGACTCCCAATAAGCCCCCCGTGCGACACTACCAGGATATGCACGGGCTCAAAGTCTAGCTCAAGCCCGCTGATGTCTGCAGCGGTGTTGGTGGGCTCTGGCGCTTGGGCGGAGAGGAGCTTGAGTTTGGACTCGAGCTCGGACGCATTGCGCTGGACGTGTCTGAGGATGGACTCGTTCCACCACTTGACGCTGCGTGCCATGAAGTCTACGATGGGCTCGAGGTTTGGAGGCGGGTCGAGCCGCTTGGCGATGCTCCCGCCCTGCCAGTCGCCCATGAACTACGTCACGGTCGTGGACGGTAGTAGGTGGATATCAGTAACACAGCACGTGAGGGACGATTGGATTTGAGTACGAGTTTGAAAAAGAGAAACACGCACCCGTTCTCGAAGAGCTTCCGTCGTCTGCAGCGGGACGCCCGGGTGTTTCTCCACGATGATTTCTGCAGTCTGGCAGGGCCACAACAGTGCATGCATACACGAAGCCCAGGCACGTCGGATGCACATAGGTAGAGGAATTATTCATCCATTTCGCCGCCGTTCAGCTATAGCTGAATACTGACCTTCCTCGCGCGCTGCAAATCGCTACTATATGCGAAACCAAACTGCACGTCCTCGAGCGCGTCCGCGGCTAGCTGCGCCTGCTCGACGCCTGCGTCGTTCAGCGGCGTGTCCAGCTGGCCCTGCACGATCCCCTGCCGGTTGTGCTCCGTCTCGCCATGCCGCACGATGTACACCCGCGCCACGACCGTGCCTGCGTCAACGTTGCTGGTGGTGCTGGTGGGGCTTCGAGCGTGTTCGCTGGCGGCGGGGACCGTCATCGATAGCGTAGTGCAAGTGCTAGATGGAAGTGACTCGGATGCCCGGATGAGCGGATCGAGTTCAAGTTGGGGAGTCGGTGAGCTCGATACTTGAGGGCGGCAAGTCGGACGCGGAGGCGGATCGGTCCGATGGGCCTGACCCCGTTACTTATCTAGATGATGATCGAGACTGCGATGCTCAGACTCGGACTCCTATGACCGCGCGGTGCTACAATTAATGGTGCCTGACGTACCGTGCGAGGGGATGCGTCGAAATAGCCCCTCAGTTCAGAAGACTAATGGTATCTGACTTTTGAGCAATGGCAGCGACTTGGGCCAATAACCGCGTTGGAGATTGCCATCTACTTGGTGAAGCAGATATTCGGCGCATACCTATCCGTACTCGCGAAGGGACCCTCCAACTTAGATTTGGCTGTGAGATACCGTCAATCCGACTAAATGAGAATCGCAGACGCTGCGTTATATTGGGTCATGATTCTCGTTGCATTGGCTGCGTCCTGAGGCAGTCTGCCAACCATATACGTCATATCAGTACTCAGTAGCAGTGTAATAAGGGCGAGATATCTATCACTCACTTAGCCAGAACTAAGCGGTTGCACTACACATTTTGGTTGTGCAGTGTGCAGAGGCAACAACATATAACTCATGTCGGAATGCGATAAGAGACAAATGAATGCGTGTGTGATGCAGAAACGACTAGATACATAATAAAAAGGCGGCCATATCGAGGGCTCATAGTGCACTTCAGAGTCCAGACAGTCTAATTACGTATAAACAATGCGACAGGACATACTGCAAAGCAAAAACGAGGACAGTGTACGTTTATCCAAGCAGGCTATCGCCTTGAAGCTCTTCAAATTTTCGTCGTGCGAGGCGGATGTTCATCCGCAGCGCCGCCGTTTCTGCAACGGGCCACGATTGTCAGGCATGTCGCAGCATGCAGAAAGATTCCGAGACTCACCTATTGTGGGGTCATGCACCACGATCAACACGTACGTGTTCCTCGTCAACTCATCGAGCACGGCCGTAAACTCATGGAGCTCCATCTCCAACGCATGGAACTCCTCTCGCACGCGCGCGCAAGAATATTTGAACGCCTTGATAAGCTCCGACGTCTGCTCGTATCGTGTTGGCGACATCTTGTGCGGATCTGGGTCGTGTTCCTCGTAGTCGGAATGACTTGTTGAGGATAAGTGCCCATTCGTGCGCGCCGAGGATGGCCCCGACGCTAGTGCGGAGGCAGTGGGTGGTGGTGGTGGCGGCGTTGAGGTAGCAATTACAAGGAAGGTCGTACGTTCGAAGAGCACGACCTCGGTGGCGCTGCATGCCGCAGCCAGTTTTGCAAGGTGGCGGGAGAGCACAGAGGCGTTCGGAATGAGAATATGGACTATCCTGGACCATGCCTAGCAGATACGAGCGCGTCATAGCGTCAGGAAATAGAATTGGGCGAATATTTGCACAGGACTCACGTTGTACAACGACTCATCGTATATGCTCGTCCCAAAGACGGTGACTTCCACACCGTCGCTCGCTTCCTTCAGCTCCTTCGTTTTCCTCGCCAGTGTCTCCGCCTTCGGCCCGCGCGCCAGGTCCATCTTGTGCACGAGCAAGAACACCGCAGCATTCGGGCTGTATCTCTGTAGCGCACTTAGACACTGCTTGTAGTAGTCGAGGTCCTTGTCCATGTTCCGCGTCTCAACCTCGAACACGTATATCATGACACCGACGTGCTGGAAGATCGTCGACTGCTGGATAGACAAGTAGGAGTCCATGAACGCATCTTGACCGCCGCAGTCCCAGAGGTTGAGAATGAGGTCGCCGAGGAAGCGGACGTGATTTTGCTCAACGTCTATTGTCGCTCCCAGACGCGAAGTGAGCGAGGCGGGACTGTTGGAGCTGAACAGCGGGAGTTGTAGTGATGATGATAGTATGCTGGGCCGACACTCACAAGATGAGAGAACGCATTGACGTTTTACCACTTCCCGAAGCTCCCATAAGGAGCACCTGAGTCCAACACACTTCAGTCAGATGTTTGTGGACCTCGTGCAGTGTATCCGTACCTTTTTCTTCATGTTGGCCTGGCAGCTAAACTTGGAAGGCTACTCGGATTTCGGATAGGTGAGACGTTGCTCGCAATCTTCTTGACTTCCGCAATAGAGAGCAATAAAAGAAGGCACAGAGACCACTCGAGTTCAAGACGAGTGACGCTTACGCGCAAGAATGCGCTTGAGAGTGTTTGGAGGTCGTTGTCACAGTTGAGCAAGAGACGATCATGGCAGTATGAGGTAAATCCTGGAAGCGCCGGCCCGAGCATTTCCAAATTGCCCTATCTCCCCGCGACGGACGAGGCTAGCAGTGGCACACGAGGCAGACATGGATGCGAGCGTTATACAGATCATTTGGTTGGTCACTTCTGCACTCGTACAGCGTCTTACATTCACGGTCCATTCTCCCAAGTTCTGCTCTCTAGAACTTGCCTTGTGCCCAACGTCTCGTGTGCGACGCCATCTCCACCGCAGCCAGAGCCCAGTCCTCTCCGTGGTTGTGCCCCTTGTTATCCCCGCGTCCTATGCCTGCCCTCTCCAGTGCCTGGTCGTCCGTAAGCGCAGTGAGGACACCAAAGATGACGGGGATGCCCGAGTCCAGCTGAACTCGCATGAGCGCATGCGAGACCGACTCGCAGATGTATTCAAAGTGCATTGTAGAGCCCTTGATGAGTACCCCAATCGCGATGACCGCGTCGAAAGGTTGGGAGGGCATAACTTTGACTACGGGCGCAGGCGTTGATGGACGCGAGCCCAGGGAAGTCAATCCGCCCAAGAGGTCGGTCGCTGTCACACCCGCTTGTACGTGCGAGCCCGCGATGACCCTGCAAACCCCCGTTAGAAGAAAATGTGATGATACAACACATCACGCACTTTGAGGCTGCCAATGGCAACTCGAAACTTCCTGGCACCGATTGCACTACGATGTTACTCTCCCTCACTCCCGTCTCCCTCAGCTTGGCGATGGTACCCGCGACGAGAGCGTCGATGACCGTCTTGTTCCATCGAGAGTGCACGATGGCAACGCGCAGGGGCGAGCCATCGAGTTTGGAGGGAGGTGGGGCAGGTCCCTTGATTGAATCGGACATCGTAAGTGCACTGTGAGGGAGTAGAGTACGCGCGCGCCTCAGTCGCGAAGTCGCGCCGGATTTGTGCGGTCCGGGTTGATGTGGTCGTGTTTGGCTCCGGTGGCAGCAGAAATTTCGGCTTTCGCGCTGCTCAAAGTTGTTGGCTCATTGACTCTTCCGATTCGATCGAGCTCTGCTCTGTCCGCATTCTGTGCTTCCTGCTCGCCTGGCTTCCGGTGTCCTTGTGATCGTCGTATCGCAATGGCTGTCACAAAAGGAGACGGAAGTCTTGCTGGTAATTCGTTTTTGCGCACCGAGTATCCGGAATATACTGATCGCAAGCACTTACAGCTACCTACGCCCAAATTTACGCGTTTCTGATGAAGCAGGAACATCGGAAAGCTGCGGAGGCCTTGAAGAAGGCCGTGAAGGATGTGGTGGTACTAAAGGAAGGCGCAGAGACAGAGGGACCTTCACTGGACGTAATTCTGAAGGAGTGGAAGGATTTGAAGGAGAAGGCTGCTGCGTGAGTCCTCCGTTTGTATCCGATGAGAAACTGTCTTAATATGTATGTCTCAGAGACGCATCTGATTCTGATTCTGATTCTGATTCTGACTCTAAACTCGACGCCAGCTCTGAATGTACGGGGAGAATCACGCTTGTCAGTGTACTATACTCATCACCATGGCATACTAGCTTCTTCGGACTCGTCTGAGCCGGACAGTTCAGACTCTGACTCGGACTCATCGGACTCTGATTCTTGTGAGTACCCTTGCTATTCGCCTGGTTGTATACGAGACCTGATAGGATGCGACCCTGTTCAGCCTCGTCGAGTGCCTCCAGTTCTAAGGTGAAAGCGAAGTCAAGTACGTATTCCTGTCCTATGTATACTTTTTTCGTTCATGTCACATGAATTCATAGAGGCGAAGACCACCGTCGTGAAGCCTTCTGCGGCCAAGGAGAACAAGACGCCTACGAAAGTTCCGAAGTCGAACTCTCCGCTGCCTTCTCAGTCCAGCGAGACCCTCTGCAGTGATGCTGCATCATCGAGCAATGGTGATGATGACAGTGACAGCAGTGACAAGGAGCCAGTGAAGAAGGGCAAGTCGAAGTCGGTCGCGAAGGTAGCCCCGAAGAAAGCGAAGAAAGCGAAGAAGGCGGAAGACTCCGACTCTGACTCTGACTCTGATACGTCTTCCGATTCAGACAACAGTGACGAGGAGACAACAAAGGCGAGCAAGCCAAAGTCGGATGTCAAGACAGCGAAGAAGAAGGCAGCGAAGGTCTCTGACTCCTCGGACGATTCTTCGGATGGCTCAGAAGACGAGTCCTCGGCCGAATCGTCATCAGAATCCTCTTCGGACGAGTCGTCAAAAACCAAAACCAAAACCAAGTCGGAGCAGAAGCAGAAGTCAACCAAGCCGGACACGAAGCCGACTCATGCTAAAGTAACGAAGGAAGAGGTCACAGTGACGAAGAAGCGGAGAACAGATGAAGACGGCTCCTCTGTCCCAACTGCTGTTACGGCGAACAGTAACTCGGCACACTCGACTGATGTGCAGCAGAACGGCAATGGACGGAATAAGAAGGACGCGAATGGCGAGGGCAAGAAGCAGAGAAAGGTCAACACGCCTTTCCAGCGTATCAAGACTGATAAAGTCACCTTTGTCGACGAGCGGTTGAAGGACAACAGGTTTGAGTCGAGGGTAAGCGCATCTGCGCATTTATACCATCGTTGCAGTGCTAAGGGACTTGGTAGGGTGCATCAGAGACAGATTATGGTGCTCGCGCCTCGCGTGATCTCATCGTGACCCGCGGCGCAGGGTTCAGGAAGGAGAAGAACAAGAAGAAACGGGGTAGCTACCATGGAGGAGAAATCACGGTGCGTTTATCTAACGGATTCGTTGGTGCATGTTGCTTACTAGACGTCCAGATGCAAAGCCACAGCTTCAAATTTACAGATTAGACACATTACCGTCATTGTAGCTTTGGCTCTTATTGGGCACGAGGGGCTTTATCTACGAAATCAAGAGTGCCAGCGACGAGACTGCTATACTGCATCCAATGATCGCACGAAGTGCATCTTGATCCAACTCTGACTCTCTACAGACTCATCAGACGACTTATCCTGCTTGTCCGTAGCTCCCATGAACGTTGCCAAGAAGCTCCCCTTCCGTGGCTCCTTGTTTTTCGTGATCGTCACCCTCGGTAACACCCATCTTGTGTCCGCATGGATATAGACTATCCATCCCTTTTTGATCCTGCCGAGCATCTTCGGGGGTATGGCGTGCAGGTGGAACTCTACCGCGAACCGACAGTCGTACAACACCGAATACACGTCCTGGCCTTCCTTGATCGCGCTCGCAAGCCCATCCGTGACGTCCAGCACGAGAGACAAATCGTTGTTAGTGGGGTTCTTCTTATACGGCGGCGAGCGCGAGAGCATCCAGCCTGAAATTTCGCACTCGCTCTCTGCTCGGATGGGACGCTCGCGCACGATCCAACTCCCATTCTTGTTGAGAAGGGTGAGAGACTGTGCGACGACGCCTGCTCCAGCGGTGAATCTGCACCTCCTGGTGTGTGGAGTGGCTGGCCAGAGGTGGTTGACGATGCGTCCGAAGACGTCGCGATCGCCTTGTGCTTCGGCCCAAGGTGACCCCCAGGGTCCGTGGCTGACGTAGCGGAGACACCGGCGGACGACTGCGATCCGGACCTCGTCGCTTGTGACTTGCGCGAGATCAGGTGCTCTGAGGAGGAGCGTTGATGGTGTGGAAGGGAGGACCGCGCGATTGAGAAGTTCGGAGACTGACAATCAAGGTTAGACACGACCGTTAAGAAGGGGATTTGGAATGTATACCTTGTGTTTCGACTTCTTCTAAGCGGATGCCGTACATTCGTACGCCTTCTCTCAGTTGGTCAACGAGAGAGAGGCTTGTTGTGGAGGGAGAAATAGGCGCCATGGCTCGAAGTCGTTCGAAATAAGGAGTAAGATCAACGTTGGTTCCTTCTGGCCCTGGGGCGAGAATACGTGTGTCCTGTGGAGAGCGCATCAGTGTGTCTCCCATTTCCAATAATCGTGGATTCCATGAACAGGTCGTCAAATTCAGGCGTACTTCCACCGACATGTAGCACTCTTGGTCCACAGGCTACTCACAGAGGACTCGTCAAGGGAGCTCGTGCAACTTAGCTGCTTTACGGATCCAAAGACGTCGGACTCACGTTCGTAGAAATAGCACGGCGAATGGCATTCCTTATAGTCATAGAAGGTTGGAAGTTCGTGGGATCGTTAACATAGTCAAGACCATTAGCTTCACACGTCGCGAGTAGTCTGTCCTAATGCGGTGTTAGAGCCGTGACCGCAGGGAGAAAGCACAGGTATGCACCTTCGGTATATGTAAGAACGGTCGGACAATCCAATGTCGCATGCCAGGCTCGCCAAAAGCAAAGCAATCATTCCCCTTATGCCCCATACCCCATCGACGGAGAGGTCGCATACCAGCGATGCCGTGCGGGCTGCTGCCATGGAACATACGCATAATAGCGGTTTCTACTTGATCGTCTGCATGATGTGCGAACGCAATCACCTTTGCGTCTACTCTCTGCATTGCAGTGAAGAGTCTGTTATGTCGCGCTTCACGGGCGATCTTCTCGCCAGCGGAGCCCTCTCCGGGCTGCTCGGGGAAAGGTGCAGTTTCCCATGGTATCTTCTCGACCACGGACCGAACATGCAGTCGGTTTGCTGTGCTCGTGGCGACTTCCTCCATGGAGGTTGCGGCCGCTTGTAAGTTGTGATTCACATGAATAGAGATCACCTCTTTGGGCAATCCCTGCTCTGGTGTTGCGTTTGGCTTCTGTTCAAGCGGATCGCTCTCGAGGGCATGTTTCTTGTCTTGTTCTGCACATCAGGTGAGTCTCTCAATGAGTCTACCCCGAGTCATAATAGCTACCTAGGGAGCGTTGGATCGTGCTCGCTAACAGAAAGAGCAAAGCAGTGGAGTCGGGTCCACCAGAGTTGGCCACCGCTATAGCAACATGTCAGATAGAGTGGGCGGTAGACCGATATAACCAGCACCGGCCTATCCTTGGGGACCACCCCTGGGTTGGGATGCATTTCTGGAGATGATGGAAGAATTCTGCTGGGGTGATCGGTGGAACGAGCTTCATGCTCTCCGTGGCAGCGGTCTCGTCCACTGCGCAAAGAACATGATAATGATCAAAGTGTTGAGCCACGACTGCAATGGATGGACGCTACCTGGACTTATGGCTGGAGCTGTCTCGAGTGGCCAGACGCCTGCCAATAACTGTGCGGATGCGGCGTCGGTATGGGGATCACCGCAGAGACGGTCGGCAGAGACCGAGTCTAGTGGGCGCCATGAAGGGGCGTGGTGAAGACACTGCTCTGTGTTGTTGTGGCTCTCAGGATTTCCATCTTTTCTTCTCCTTCTTGCTCTTCTTTCGCCTCCTCTCTCTTCTTACTAGCCATGTCCTCGCACTCGGGGAACCCCATGTCCCCTCCGCCCGTTCCCCCTGCCAACAACAGTAACAACACGGGTGGTGTGCGCAGACATCACACTATCTCAGCTTCATCGCGCACTGCTCGTCCCACCTCCAAAATCGCTCTCGGAGAACTTGACGATCCTCAGACGGAACAGCTTTGGAATGATGATGAACCCGTAGACCAGGACTGGGTTGGAGGCATCGGGGCTGTAGGCGAGAAGTCCTCGCTGCACAGGCAGGCATCTCTGCCCACTAAATACCACCGCGGTAAGTACAGTGCGATCCAACTTCCATTCTCCGACCCTTGCGATCGAAGGTGCACCCCATGCTTAAGAGAACCGTCTGACTGGACCATCCAGCTTTCAATGGCCCGGGGGGTAGGCAAACACTGAACAGTCTCTCTGCCATCGCTGGACACGAGGGTGACGAAGACGACTGGGTGCAGATGCAGGGTTACCGCAACGAAGACGAGGTGCGTCCTATCCCGCTGCAGCATACGATGGCTATTGATAGTTGCTGCAGCATCCGGGCATGTCCGTGTCAGACCACGGCCACGGAGTTGCAGACTCCTCGGCTTCCGCCTCGCCGCTATCTCCTCACTTCGCCGGAGGCCTACCTCACGTTCCTTCGCCTCCTCCAGGCGCTGCTGCGGGTGGTGTTCGCAGGCACCAGTCTCTCAACTATCCTCAAGGCAACAGTGGTGTGCGCCGTCTGGCTTCTGGGCTCAAGCGTGCAGGTACCCTCCAGGTGGGGGCCAAGGGCGCACCTGGAGGTCCTTATGCAGGGCCACAGAGCCCGAGTCCTACGAACGCAGATGAGGAATATGACGACGAAAGTGCCCGAGCTGAGGAAGACTCGTACTTCCAGCAAACCGGGCAGTACCCCGGCAGTCCGATCGGCCGCTCATCGCCTTGGAGCACTCCCGGAGGCGAATGGCGCGCACAAGTAGGGGGCAACACTGCCTACAACAACGTTGGCATCGATGATGTCTCGAGGGCGCTGTCCGCGCTCGAGATCGGCCAGCAATACGGTAATGTACAGCAGGGTCAATCTGTGCATCCACCGAGGTTCAACCCTTCGCATCCTCCACCTGTTCAGGCACCTGGCATGCGTGGCGGCAATGGCAATGGCAATGGCTCGCGAAAGTTGCAACTCGTAACCGACGTGGATGGCCGCAACAACCAGGGCGTTCAAAGCGCATCCGCCTACGTCCCTCCCATCGGCCATGGCCAGCCCGGTCAACAGGCCAACCGGGACGAGCAGCAAGGACAGCAGCAAGGGCACCCACACTCGCGTGATCGTGCCTTCACTGCGTCGGGCGGTGCGCCCTGGGACAACAAAGAGCGTCTTCTGGTCGGTCGCGCGTCCAACCCAAGCTTGCAGCAGCTGTATCAGCAAGGCAAGTTGGCGGAGAACAACGGCCAGAATATTCCCAGCGTGCCGTCCATCCCCGCACAATACCTCAACCAGGCTCAGGCGCCACGTCTAGGGGCATCGGGTGCCGTGGCCAGTCTCGCGAACCAGGGTGCACAGGGTGTCAACCAAGGACAAGGCAACCAGAACGCTGGTGTCGATACATTCCTCAGCTCGCCCATCGACGTCCCCACGCTCATCGCAACGAAGGGATACAATCCTGTCGACTTTGATACCAGGCCAGCGTTCGTGAGTAACCTCCGTCATTATGTCATTCGCCGAGATTAAGATCGGTTATAGGCGCGGTTCTTCGTCATTAAATCGTACACGGAGGACGATGTGCACAAGTCGCTCAAGTACGAGATCTGGAGCTCGACGGATCCTGGTAACAAGCGATTGGACAAGGCGTTCAAGGAGACTGCAGGACGAGGACCCATCTATCTGTTCTTCAGTGTGAATGCTAGGTTCGTGGTCCACGTTATCGCCACGGTTGGGCTTCTTTGACCGCAGCGCCGTTCCTACAGTGGGCACTTCTGCGGCATGGCCGAGATGTTGACTCCGGTACGTGACATTGAATGCGTGCCATCTACCGGTATACTGACGGCCGACTTGCATCTAGGTTGACTATACTCGGAGCAGCACTGTCTGGGCTTCCGACAAATGGAAGGGTGTCTTCAAAGTGCGATGGATCTTTGTCCGGGACATTCCTAACGCTAGCCTGCGCCACATCCGTCTCAAGTAAGTACTCTGCACACAGCGTGCGGCCTAGTGCTGATTGCGTTTGTAGTAACACGCAAGAGCGCAAGCCGGTGACAAACTCTCGCGACACGCAGGAACTTCTTCCAGATGCAGGTCAAGAGATGTTGCGCATCTTCCACACTCATCCAGCGAGGACATCTCTCCTTCAGGACTTCGCCTTCTACGAAGTGAGTGAACTAATACTGTAATACCGTCACGATATTCATCTCGCTACAGTTGCAAGCAATACAAAAGGTTCAAACTCAGGTTCTTTCTCAAGGCGCTGTGTCGCAGGCACAAGCGCCAGCGGCTACTCAGGCGCCGGGCACCCAGACGCAGGGTATCTCCCCTACCTCTACAGGTCAACACCCCTTCGCCATGTCAAACCCGACCGCTCTCGCATACGCCGCTCAGCAGATGGGGATACCGCAGATGAACATGGGTATGGGCATGGGCATGGGCATGGGTATGAACCCGATGTTGCAAATGCAGATGAACATGGGTACGCCCTTTGCGAGCCCTCATGCTATCCAGAGTGTCATGCGAAATCCGAGTCCAGGCCCATTGCCCGTTGGTGCACAGAACTTCATGAACCCCCTTGGTGGTGGTATGCAAGGGTTCTGAGGTGCAAGCGCAGCGTTCCCTTTCCATTCCACGGTGGCACCAAGACTGTCATGTACATCACCACTCCCTACGCTCCAAGATATAGCCAAGTATCATGCCAAGAACTCTCGCACCTTCGATCTTGAATATAGAGTCAATCGAACCGTCGATTCGCGGACGGACGGAAGACAATACATCTGTGCACTAATGTCGTTTTATGCCATCCTTGCTACTCAAGTTGCCGTATGTTTGTCTCCTACTACATTCCCCGTTTGCACTCTCCCTGTCCGTGTATTACTAAGTACCTTCAGCAGTGCTCGTCTCTACTGTTACCATAATGACCGCTATCCCGTGCGCCTCCAAGCTCCCTCTACGGTACGCCCCTGTGAACCATACAGAGTAACTTCCGACCGTACCCGGCTTTCTTTTGATATGCTTCCCTGCTTTCATTTCTTCCAGCTTAACCTCCATCTCACCCTCGCGATTATTGCTTTTCAACCGCCCTCCGCGCTTTACGTTACATTATTGGCATTGCGCCGACAGAAGCACACGGGACGATGAATCAGAACGGACGTGGACTATTGAATGTGTTCGCATGTATTTGTGTCCCGTACATACGCACTGTAGTTCTTGGTTCGTTTTCTACAATCATACCGACGTCTCCTGTGTATCGGAGCATGCACACCTGGGTCTGAGCCAGTCAAACGTTTCCGCTACAAATGCCGAGATGTTTTCATTGCAAGCGCCCACGACCCGTGCTGCAGCATTCTTATTACCCATGGGATGGCCGGCGTCTAACTTATAAGTAGCTACTGTAGTACCGTGGACGTGTGAGGGCATCTCCTCGCCAGCACGTCTCGCTTTCATCGCGTATCCGTCTGACCCTTATCTCCGCCCTCGGATGCAAGAAGTGAAATACTACCAGGTCGGTGGCTGGAGGGCGCACGTAAGGTAAGCGAATCTTCGGTGGACGTCATATGTTACGCGCTCCTGGTGCTCACGCCTACGACGCGACTGTGGCGACCTCCATAGGAGCAACTCTAACGATGCTCTAACTACGACAATCTTCAACAGCGGTGCCGAGCTGGTACTCGGTACGCCGCGTACTATCAACTATACAGAACGTCGTGCTCACCTCCGACTCCCATTGTAGGCATCCGGCCAACCGGCGCGTCGTACCTGTTGGTCACGGAGGACGAGTACTTCAAGCGTCGCCTGGGACGACCGCTGCACAATTTATGGCGCGCAAACCAGTTCTACTCCCTCTCGCCAATCCAGTTCGCTACCTGGGCCGATCTGGCCGCGAAGTTGAAGAGCCTCACTTCGAACAAGAAGAGTTCCGGCACAGCGCCGCGGGACCGCAGTCAGGCTAACACTGCATACACGACAGATGGCGATCCTGAGATACACAGAGTCGACGGCATGCTCAGATCGTCCTTCGAGCAACAGAGGTAAGTCAGTGCTCCCCCTTGCTGTCAAGTCATGTTCTAACTTGTTGTCCAAGAGTCTTCTATCGTCTTTTCCAGGGAATGATACCCGATCCTCGCGTCTATGCGCTCAACTTGGCCCCGTGGTTCAACACGGTTCGCGTGTACTCCTTTGCATTCAACTTGTGGGCAGCGGACATGCGGACACTAGAGGAACGAATTGCGGACCCTCGCGTGCTGGATGTCGGCTGGACAAAGTTCGACGCCCCCAATGAATATGAAGACCTAAAAGCTGTCTCTAGCACACACGTGTTTGTCAAGGAGGACGGCTTTTTGAACAATCCGGGAAGAAAGCGACTGGTAATGCGCCCGGTCTCGCGACACATGTAGGAAGCTGATGTTCAGTGACAGAGTCTTCCTACCGTCACTCAAAGCATGCCGAGAGACACCATCAAGACACTCCTGCAGAATCTCTTCGCTCATGAGTGGGAGGAGGGATATATCCCTCCCAAGCTCCTACTCGTGTATGACACACAGGCCACCTTCCGCGTCCTCCGAAGCTTCGGAGTGGACACCTCGAAATGGGCGACAGGCATCAACGATATTCTGTATTGTGCGGATACCAGTCGCATCTACTACCGGACAGGCCAGCACGGGTCTGCTCGCTCAGACTTACACGACCGAAAGAGTCAATGGTCACGGGAACGATCACGTTCGCCGCGGAACGACCGTAGAACCTCCACAGACGAGCGTTCTACTCGTCCCTGTTCACCCTCGCCCCGACGGCCTCCACCTCCTGTGTATGTGGTAGATGTCCAGGAGTTGTATTCCACTTTGTCGCAGCTCAAGTCACAAGGTCGCTCTCTGCTCTCCGATGCGAAAGCGCTGTCAGTGCAGGATACTGCTCTCGTCCGCAGCGCAGACGACCAAGTAATCTACGAGGAGGTTGATACGAGTCAGTGGTGCGCAGGAAGGGAGAGCAGGTATGTTGCAGTCTTCTAAATGAACTGGCTGTCTCAACAGCAGCCTATCGTTCTCCAGGCTATTGGGATATATGTGGGAGGCAATGGCGAACAGCGCCGCGATCGATGAGCAACGCATATTGCGACAAATTTACGCCAAGGAGGAGCCAGTCGAATGTTCCGGCGTAGCCTCTGGGCATGCATTTCCTCCAGAAGACGACGAAGACATAGATCCAAATGATATTCCACAACCCATGGCACAAGCCGCCCCTCCGCAAAAGAAGTCTGCCCCGATAGAGTTTAATTCGGATGATTCGGACTACGATGAACCTTAGCATGGTATGCTGTTGTATGGTGTCTAGTGTAGCCATCTTTTGTAGTGCTGTGTCTCAAGCTGTACTGTATGTTGCTGTTGCTGTATGGACGACGTTTAAGGACACGAGCGAGTCGGCTGTGGGGATGTGGGAATGTTGAGAATGTTAGATCCACGACGCTTACCAAATCGGGATACGCCCAATGGCATGCAGTTTAGCCCAAGCATCGACGGCTGTAACGACAACCATCCCTGCGTTACGGCCCCCCCTCACGCTCATTTTCTCTTCCTATCCGTTAACTTTTGCTTGCCGAGTTTCTGAGAAACACGTTCTTGACTGCCTGCGACTCTGACTGCTACGATGTCTCTGCTCTCGGAGCGGCAAAAGGAGGAACTGTATGTGACAACACCATTCGCCCAAGCGCTTGTCATGCTCATGGATTTCTTGCAATCATGCAATGAAGTCAGAAATCCATCCTTGAATATCTGCATGCAAATAACTTCTCCGACGCTTTCAATGCTCTCAAGTTGGACACAGGTGTTGAGTACACCCCCGATCCGAAGGGGAAGTACGTAGGGCTGTTGGAGAAGAAGTGGACGAGCGTGATACGATTGCAGAAGAAGGTACGCTATGTGCATCTTCCCGGACGTCATAGTCCTCATGTTGTCTTTGCACTGCGGTACGTGATGCATGCATGAACAGATCATGGACTTGGAGAACCGCAATGCCGTACTGCAAGAAGAGTTGTCGCTATCACCTGCCAAACGCGCCGCCCTGCAGACAGATTGGGTGCCAAGGGCACCTGCTTCATACGTACTAAAGGGTCATCGTTCGACAGTACTCAAAGTCGCGTTCCACCCGACGTTTAATGTGCTAGCTTCGGCAAGCGAGGACGCCACTATAAAGATATGGGATTGGGAGACGGGAGAGTTTGAACGGACGCTGAAGGGGCATACAAGGGCGGTGAACGATGTCGCGTTCGATAGCAAAGGGAACCTACTAGGTGTGTTACTTTATCTCTCGTTACAAGCACACACTCTCGGTGTGGTGAATGCTGACAACTCCCGAAGTGTCATGCTCGTCCGATCTATTCATCAAAATCTGGGACGTGCAGAACGAGTGGAAGAACACGAAGACATTTCCTGGCCACGAGCA
This sequence comes from Fomes fomentarius, assembly GCA_022606135.1. Classification (NCBI taxonomy): domain Eukaryota; kingdom Fungi; phylum Basidiomycota; class Agaricomycetes; order Polyporales; family Polyporaceae; genus Fomes; species Fomes fomentarius. The sequence continues at coordinate 3,100,887 of JABYQN010000001.1, forward strand.
CACAGTGTCCTCCGTGCGATTCTTGCCAGGCGACCAGCAAGTCATCAGTGCCAGTCGAGACCGGACAATACGGATATTCGATATCGCATCTACGTACGTCCCATCATGTCTCCTTATTTGATCCTTCCAGGCCAATCTTCGTTCAGACATCTGGTTCGCACTATCTCGGGACATTCAGACTGGGTGCGATGCATCGAGCCTTCGGATGATGGACGCATCATCGCGAGTTGTTCCAATGACCAGGTCAGTGCATACAGTCAGAGCGAAGCTATCCCCCACACTCATCTAGCGGGGTAGACTGCTCGTATCATTGACCCTCGGAATGGAGAGACTAAGACGGAGCTCAGGGGACACGAACACGTTGTCGAGGTCGTTGCATTCGCCCCGCTGATTGCGTATGCCGCCATCCGAGAACTGGCAGGCATTCCGGTATGGCGGCTCACCTTGATCCCTTACGGTTCGAAACTGATAGTGTCGGGGTAGAACACGGAACGATCTAAGCGACCAGGTGCATATCTCGCAACTGGTTCTCGAGACAAGACTATCAAACTCTGGGACACACAGAGCGGACAGATCCTCAGAAATTTGGTAAGTCATGCTCAATCGAACTACCGACATCACATGACGCGATTCTCGTCATGTTTAGGCTGGCCATGATAACTGGGTGCGCGCCCTTGTTTTCCATCCTACTGGGAAGTTCCTCCTATCCGCGTCGGATGATTACACAATACGCGTGTGGGAGCTATCTACTGGTCGGTGCATGAAGACCGTACAGGCCCATGGGCACTTTGTGACCTGTCTAGCGTGGGGACGTCAGGCCCCTGCGCAGAGCGGAGAGCCTTCTGCGGCGCCCAACGGTTCGAGCGACGCCAAGCAGGAAGCTGAGAAGTTCGTGAACGTCGTAGCCTCTGGGAGTGTCGACCAGACGATCAAGATCTGGCTGCCATGAGACCCCGTGTTGGCGTGGGTTTAGCTTGCTCGAATTCGCGCCCCCGGCATATATCATATGGACCTCGTTAGTGGTGCTGTTCAGATGATGAGTGGTCCGGTCTCTCTAGATGGTCTCTTTCGGTGAGTGATGGACGCAATCACTATGCCATGATTTCTTCAGCTGACGTACATGTCCCTTTAAGCAACCACACAGTATGCTTTGTTATTCGGTCACGTACGGTCGCTCACCTGTGTCGCTTACACTTGTTGACTGATACTATCCCACCACCTTCCTTGCTATGGATCTCGGTCGTAGAACTGTTACCCGCCCTCCGACACGCATACCCCGTATACACCGACTACGTATCAACCCAACCCTACTTGTACAATTTATTCATAACCTGGGTGTGTCGCTGCTCGTACCAATCCATTCGTCTTTGGCAATTTGTGCTACCTTGAGTAGACCGACCTTACATATACACTCAAGCGTAAGTCTCGACGAGTTGTTGACTGCAACCCCACAGAAACCGAACTACGCCGTGGCAATAAGGTTCTATGGCTGCGATATTATCGATAACTGACCATCCCAGCGTTGTGCCATGATAGTTTAGTGCTCATTGGCATACAGCGTTGTTTTCGTCGTCGGTGCACGATTCTGTGATCGAACGTTGGGCGCAACAGACTCGGGACTGTGTTGTTCTACAGACTCTACAGGCGCCATTTAAGCTCAATCTTCTCGGAGCACCAGGCGCTGAACCCACACTATGGAGCTCGGTCGATCAATACGGCGAGTCGAGAGCCCAATATATACGGACCTCCGGAGCTCGGTGGATTGAAACTGCGGCTTCGATATGCAGTACACCGCTCGTCTCCAGCACATTCTGCCTTCCCGATAGCGTTTACATGCGCCCGCCGCCAGATCCTGACCATCGGCTGGGGTTTGGGAATACGAATGAATGCGGAATGACAGTTTCCTGGAGAGCGATGACGCTGGCCCGGGCTCAGCGCTCATTGCCGATGGATCACACTGGCACGGGGCCTGCTCATCCAGGAGCTGGCGCCACAACGTTCTCCAAGCTCGGGAGTTGGGTCACCAGGACTGATAATAGACTCTCGCGGGCATGTGGGGAGCGTGTGGTACTTAGTGGACTTTTGTGGCATGAGAGGCGAGATCGGATGAAGGGACAACCTGAGCGAGCGATAGTTACGTCCAACTTGAAAGCTCGTACCACGTGGCACTGGAGTGGTCGTTAAATGGCAGAAGACGGATTCTGTGCTTGCAACCGGCGTTTTGATAGCACCTGTATAACCGTGACTGCATTACACGGTGACCACCCCTATGAGCACGTATGTATGAGATAACTCAGACTTGCCATCGGTTGAAGGGTCTGTCAACAGGGCATTAACCTGGCTCTCTTGCCGGTTTCCTGAGATTTATGCTTAGTTGCGTTTGCATGGAAGGGAATGGATCCAGGGCTGACTGACAGGGCTGACTGACAGCGCGGCAAGCACCTTGCATCAATCATGTCCTGAGATTCAGTGAGCCCGCCTGCCAGCAGGACATGGCGTACCCACCGGTTGTTTTGTCATGGTCATATAGCCCGCTCATAGCCCGCAAGAGTGAGATTTTACAATCATACGAACGGACTGCAATGAGTTCACTCCGATTGCGGACCATCTGTCACTTTTCGCAGGTACAATACTTCTACGCACCCATTGCCAACAATCAAATCAGCGCGCGATGATAGATCCCGCAGCGATATATCATACTTGACACAATAGAGTTGATGTGTTCCGCGCGACACGGGAGAATATGACCGTAGGTCCGTAACCGCAATCGCTTGTAAGATAAGGTCAACGGTCCAGTGACAGCCTGAGGGCCTCATTGTGAGAATCCAGTAGATTCCCAGCTGCAGTGTTGTTCAGGTTCAGAGAGCATATAATGAATGGTAGAATTGCCTTGGAAGTCTACATGCGCTAGGACTTGATCGTCCTTGGGGAGTTGTACTGTGTACAGGACGCGTTGGCCTGACCAAGGCGCCCGTGGAGGTTATCAGCCGGTAGCGCCCGCTCGCTCCAAGAAGTGATCGGGGTCCTGAAGGGCGCACGAGTTTCCCCTACCGTGACTTGACCGTGACCGTACTCGTCATCGATCATTCACACAGCCTTTATGCAGGTGTCTCACTCATTGATCGCGGAACATCAACACTCAGAACGGAAAACCATCCGTCGCCAGTCGTCGCCTCATGCCACTGATCGCCGTCGCGTTAAGGGCGGGGTCCATGACGCCCGGATTTCACCATCCTCTGGTAAGTGCAGGATTTGAATAAGCTCATGTGCTCTCTGTTACTCGATGCAATGCGCCCCCCGGCACTTCTATATCACCGCACAACGAGTGCTAGATGGCCCGACATGTGAGCCCAAAAATATCTGACAGCGCTTACTCTGTCCACCCAGATATCGGGCCCTTGTATCTGCCCCATATCACCCGAACGAGCTGTGGTACATAATATGCATCACTTTCGATCGCGACCACACGTCGACCCAGGCTGGCGCTCGGCTGGCCGTTATCGAACCGGGAAGTGAACACACGGCGAACAAATTCCGATTTCTATGCTCACCTCGCGCAGAGCGCTGTAACGCTGTGGATGAGCTCGAGAACTCTCCGTCCAGGTTCGACGCCGAACACCACACGTCTTCGGCCGTTTGACGGCCGGACGGGGAAGGTGTGGGAAGTCGATGGAATCGTGCAGTGTGAGAACTGCGGCTGAACGGGGCAGGAAGATTCTCATCTAAGAATGCTATCATGTCCGTGAGCTCTGTCTGATGGCGTGCCTGTCATGACGATAATGCCTGCATCCCTCACAAGCTCCATGTGCCACCCACAGTATCCTCGGTGGAGACATGGCGCTTTTTTCACAAGCTCTGGGGGTATATATCCCATCCGCCCTCCTCGCATCAACTTAGGGCTTCCCCCCAGTCGATTCCGCCATGACCGACGCAGTCAACTCCCTACCCATTGACGACAAGCAGTCTGCGTCCGACGCCTCCATTGAGAAGAAGGGTCTCGATGGTGCCAACGTTACCGACGACGCTATCATGGCGAAGGAGGTCGAGGAGTTCGAGGAACGGCTACAAAACGATGAGGCTACTGAGGAAGAGTACCGCGTTGAGGAGGCGTACGAAGTCGCTATCAAGGTCAGTCTAGCTGATATCCCTTTCACCAACTTAACTTCACTGGCGCCGTTCACAGGTCTTGTCTACCCGTGACGACCCCGAGCTGCCCGCTGTGACCTTCCGTACATTCGTCCTCGGCCTCGGTTTCTCCGCTTTTGGAGCGTGAGTGCTCGCCCGTCAGCGCTCCCTACCATGAGTTGACGATGGGTGCAGTGTATTGGCACAGATCTACTACTTCAAGCCACAGACCTTGTCCGTCTCTACCCTTTTCCTGCTGGTCCTGTCGTACTGGTTCGGTAATGCTATGGCCATGCTCCTGCCGTCCAAAGGCATCTTCCGTTGGATTAATCCTGGGCCTTTCAACAGTAAGTGCTGAACCCTACTGCGCCCATGTCAATCTAACCATATGCCTAGTCAAGGAGCATGTCGCTATTATCATCATGTCTTCCACGGCCGCCGTGTCCGCTACCGCTATCCAGGTCATCTCAGTGCAGGACCGTGAGTGTGTAGCAACTCGCTCGAAGCATGATGGCTAAACTACTCTCGCAGTATACTACGATAGGAAACTGGTATGTATAATTTTGGTTGGGTTTGGAATTTGACTGATGAATCATTGCCACAGAATCCTGGCCTAGCGATCTTCACCTTGATAGGTTCTCAATTGCTCGGATACGGGTATGCAGGTCTGCTGCAGGACATGCTTGTCAAGCCCACTAAATGTTTCTGGCCTGCGCAAAGTACGTCAGATGCACTCTGTTTTCTGCTAGAAACTAACAGTTTGCGCAGTATCCACCGCCAACTTGTTCCAGGCACTGCACTTCGATAACCAAATGACGTCGAAGCGCGTGCGTCTGTTCTGGACCGTCTTCACAGTCATGTTCATCTGGGAGATCATTCCGCAGTGTGGGTCCAATTGAGTTCGTAGCTAATTTGGCGTTTAAACTAAGCGCTGCCTTCATCTAGGGATATTCCCCCTGCTCACTGGCGTCTCGATCTTCTGTCTCGCCAACAACCATAGCAAGGTGTTCCGGAATATTTTCGGAGGCGCCAGCAATAACGAGGGGATGGGCCTGCTGTCCTGGTCCTTCGACTGGAACCTCATCGGCAGTGACTGTCTGTTCAACCCTCTCTGGCTGCAGCTCAACCAGGACATCGGTATCATTCTCACTTACATCCTCATGTCTGCCGTATATTACGGGAACATCTGGCGCGCAAAGGACTTCCCGTTCATGTCTCAGGCTATCTTTGTGAGTTGGGCAGTGCCGCGGTGTCGACTCACGCTGAACTAGCTTCCTCTAGGCTTCCAATGGCTCCCAGTACGACCAAACGGCTCTCCTGACGAACGGCAAGTTCGACCCTGTCAAGTACGAGGCTCTTGGAGTAAGTAGTGATTTGAATTATACGGAGACACCGTCTGTAACGTCATTGTCTAGCCCGCATGGTTCTCAGCCACGAACGCGCTGTACTTCATAACTTCGAACCTCTCGCTCGGGGCGACGTTCACGCACGTCTTCTTCTGGCATTGGCAAGACATTAAGCCGTTCCTCAAGACCTTCAACCCTTGGAACAAGACGCCTCTCGTCGTGCACGACCCGCACTACGAGAAGATGAAGGTGTACAAGCAGATCCCGCGCTGGTGGTACTTCGTCCTCCTCCTCGCCGCGTACGCGATTGCGCAGGCGACAAACTACGGCGCGCACTCCGGCCTGCCGTGGTGGACGCTCACGGTCATCCTCCTCATCTCACTCTTGATGTCGATGCTCTTCTCGACGCTCGCTGCGACGATCGGGTTCCGCGAGTTTAACACGTCTGCGAACGGCTTTTACCAGATGATCACGGCGTACCTTGTCCCTGGGGACCCTATCGCGAACATGTATGGCGCGCTGTACGGTCAGCACCCGCAATCGCAGTGCATCCTGATGTTGGGGGACTTGAAGCTTGGCCAGTACGTCAAACTTGCGCCGCGCATCACCTTCGCGATGCAGGTCCTCGGCACCATTGTTGGAGCTATCTTGAATTGTGCGTCCACCAACGCAATACTACAGCTCATAGGAAACTGATCGGCGTTGTTTGTAAGACGTCATGATGCTCACCATCATCCAATCAAACCGCGACGCATTGCTCTCTATCTCCGGAACTCGTCTATGGTCCGGGCAGAACGCGCAGTCCTTCAACAGTACGTATTGCGGTAGTCGTGAACATCATTCTCAGTGTCTAACCTGTACACGCAGGCAATGGTATCTCGTGGGGTGGCCTCGCTCCTCAGATGTTTGGTGCCCACAGTGTCTACCACATGGTGCCCATCTCCCTCGCCATCGGTGTTTTCCTCCCTCTGCCGTTCATCGTAGCGGTAAGTGTTATTGGATCCTGTGACATCGTTTCAGTCTGCTTACGGTCAGGATTTTAGTGGTACATCTGGCCCAAGGCTGGCTTTGAGAACTTCAGCACTCCCATCATCCTGCAGTACTCATGTTACCTATCTGTCGGCATCAACACCTCCGTCAACCCATCCATGGCCATTGGTATCTTCTCCCAATGGTGGGTGCGGACGCGCTACCCGCGCTGGTTCACAAAGTACAAGTGCGTACCACTTCTCGTGTTTGCTTCTCTGGATGTCTCGTTGACCCGACAATACACTGTGCAGCTACATCGTTGCGGCAGCGCTCGACGGAGGCACCCAGGTGATCTCGTTCATCCTCAACTTTGCCGTGTTCGGCGCATCAGGGTCAACGTACAACTTCCCACAGTGGTGGGGTAATGGTACGTACTGCTATCTAGCACGACACCGGCCAGCCCGCTATTTAGTCTACGTCGCATGGCAGGTGACTGACGTTCCCATATGCACAGACTTCAGCCTATCCGCCGACCGGTGTGCTCTGGCTGACAACTAGTACTTCTTATCTGTATTAGAGAAGTTCCTTGCCCCGCACGCAAACTGTAGAACTGTATCGTAGTAGTCTTGCTCTTTTACCTCGGGTTCTATCTCCTGTACAACGCACGAATACGCACGATCATAATGGCTCGTTTGGCTTCTTTGCGCACGAGCGTGTGCGACACGCCGTCTAGACGCTGCAGATGAGACTCGAGAATTCGAAGCGAGAAGTCATACCGCGCTTCGAGGTCGCGCAGGGTGGGAGTGTCGCCATGATCAAGGCCGCCGACTGCCAAAAGTAGTGAGAAATCCACGATACCACGGCTGACCAAAAGCGTGAGCCGTGGCGTGCTCAGCGATAAGTGAGCGGCAGGATAGTACAGGTTTCAATTAAAAGAGTTCCCGTCCATGTGCAACCACCGTCCGGCCAGGAGCGGCAGTGAATGAATAACAAACCCGCCGCCGGCAGCCCCACAGATCTTGGATCTCCACCACAAACACATCATCAGGACCTCTGACACTCTGGGCTACGCATGTGTGACATCTTCACCGAAGTACACTGACTACTAAGACCACCCTGGACGTCGTTGAGCACTTATAGTGCCAGTTTGGCAACAGTATCAGGCAGCAGGTATAGAATTGCAGCAGCGAACCCGTACGTTATGTGTGTGTAGATATCGTATCCAAGACAGCACGCACTACAGAGATAAGTCAAGTCGTACAATATGGTCCTCGTACAGGTCACCCGCTCGCATCCGTCTGTGATCCGCGCCTCAGCGCGCTGTGTGTCCGCAGGTGACGGGGCTGGACAGCGAGTGGCCGGATCCAAAACTTGATCTGCCCCCCCTTGCTCGCGGTGAGCAGACCACGGGGGAGAAAGGCGACGTCTGTCAGCGTCTCGTTGCCGATATGCTTCACCTGTGCGTTGGCGGCGCGGCGTGAGCCATGATCGTGATCGGGGTGCGGTGGGGCACCGGTACTTACCACCACTGGTTGTACTACTGCAACCTCGTTGCGGGACGGGGTTGGGTGATAGCGTGGAAGTGGGGACTCGCCGCCTGGCGTGGGGAGGTAGAGAGTGGATTCGCCACGTCGGCGTAGCGCGAGCGATATGGTGGATGTCACGGACATGCGCTGATGGTGAGCGGCCTGCGGTGGGAAGGGTGAATCAGATCCGGGTACTAGTGTAACTAGATGAGAAACCTCACATGTAGCTTAGGTCGGTGCAGCGCACCGCTGGAGAAATCCCACTGTTCGTAATTGAATATCGGGAAGGCATATCGGGGGAAGTCACAGAGACGCACCAGGATAAATTTGTTGTCTTCTCCTATACTGCCGAAACGGTATGTGCGACCATCACAGCGTATCTCGTCGAAAGCGACACCAGATACGAAAGAGGAGTGGCCCTGACACCGGGCGATTACCCTCTGCTCCCATGGGGAGAAGATAGTAACGAGGTCATCTTGTCCTCCAGTCTACGACGATCAATGAGACATCACGCACCGACACCAGAACGCCCTCGCTTACGATTATGAAGCGGCCATCCGGTGACCAGGCGGCGCATGTCAGTGCGCCAAAGTATGAAGCGTAGCAGTCCAGCAGCCTAACAACCTCGGTCAGGGAGTCACGCGAAGGCGCGGAGGCATGGTCACCCACTGTTCTGCAACCGTATCAATTACTCGCAAGCAGCCGTCTTCTGAGATAGCTGCCAGGAACCTAGCGTCAGGCGAAAATACGAAGTCTGTCAGGGGCCCATCAGCAACGGTCACTGAGCAGACGCCAAACGCGTACTAACCTACGATACTTCTACGCGAGACCCTCCAGTGGCTGACCGGATTTTTGGCGGTCTTCTCCTTTTCTGATTTGGCACCAGCGTGAGCAGGTCCGCCTGCTGTCACCGGATGCCACGGAGGCATAGTCACAAATATGGAGTCTAGTGGATTCCACTCTGCTTGAGAACTACTTGATGAAGAGCCGTCTAGTGGCGTTGACGATGGTGGAGATATCCCGGGTTCGTTGGGGATGAACACGCCGTCTTCGCGCTCCTTGTCATATACGATGATAGTGCCGTCCGCGTGCGACACCAAGAAGAGGTTGGGCGATTCAGGCACCCAGCGTATCGCAGTACACGGTGAACTGCATATGCGTCCCTGAGTACAGATGTCAGACTGGTCTGAACCTACCTGAGACAATAGATTTACCTGCTTATTGAAGCGTCCGTAGCGTGATGATATGGGGTCTACTCGGTTGTGAATGACGGCAAAAGGTTCGTCAATGATTATGACCTACCGAACCAGAGAATGTCTCCAGTATGGAATCCAATGATCACGTCTATTCGATCTGGAGAGACTGTGCCGAGATTTGCGTCATGGCATGTTGGGTATGCAGAGAAATATATTCGTGCCAGAGGTTCCTACCGGCAGGCCAGCATAGGTATGGGGATGCACCAGGGGGTAGTTAAGAGACACACCTTCAGTTTCGTACCAGCCTCGGTCCAAACGAAAGTCTTGGCGGAATTGTAGAACAAGTATGTCGTTTCACCTTGCTTGGACTGGAGGGTTCTGTTCAGATTGTCGGCGTTCTGCAAGCGTGTGATGAATGTGGACGAAGTTGTGCGCATGTTGTGCTTCGGGCGCGGGGTGGACTTCCTCTTGCCCAGACTGCCAGGAGAGTGCGAGAAGGGCGCGCTGAGCTGCTCATGGGGGATGGTGGGGGTGGCGACGGAGGTGTCTGGAGCAGGAGTGGTTGAAGCATCCGGAGAGCCATCGTCTGGATCGTCGCTACTGGACACGCTCACCCCATCCTCGCGCTCCTTCGCGACTACCTTCTCCTTCCTCACTTCCTTCTCCCGGTTCCCCCCCAGAAGGTGCGCGAGCCCAGGCGAATTTGTGGATTTGGACGCAGGATAGCGCACCGACACAGTGGAGACTTTGGTGGGGTATAGGATGGGCGCGGCCGCGATGGTATGCTGGGCGAGCGGGTTGGGCTTGTGCTCCTCTGTGACTGAGTACACGCCCTCGGGAGCGACAAACGTCGATTCATTCTCCATGGTTCATCGTCCCAGGGCCAGTGTCGGTCAAGCGAGACGAGAAGACGTGAGGTGACGGCAGATCCGGAGTGGCGGAGACAGCTCAGGTCAAGCTCATGAGACCCGTATGACGCCCCCGGATCTTGGGTCCCATCCGTTCCTTGCCTCTCGACGTCGACCATCTCGCCCTCGCCAGCCATGCATCGCTCTCTGAGAGTACTTCCAAGACTTAACGTACGGCATTCATTCAAGGAACGCGCCGAGTAACAGTACTAACATAAATCGTGGTCTAGCGTTTGAGCCGCCGGTGGTCGAGCTCCGAAGCTCATCCGCCACCCGCTGGGGGCCACTTGCCGTCCATCGCTACCTCGTCTTTCCTCAAGCCCACACGCGACGTTGCGTTACGGACGCCTGGCCTGAGATGGGTCGACCAGGTCGATTCAGACCCCGCGCACACCATGGTTGGACGCGAGACGCGGAAGATGAACATGTACCAGGCGGTCCGAGACGCGCTGAGGTACGCCCGGAACACACTGCCCGTCTTGCTACCCCTGGCAAAACTTCACTCGTTATCGCTCTAGCATCGCCTTGGGCAAAGATGACACGGCTGTGGTCTTCGGCGAAGATGTGGCTTTCGGAGGCGTGTTCCGGTGCACAATGGTGAGCTCAATTGTACGCAGGGTTGGTCACCCCAACGTGCTGAGGTGTGTCTTCATATCAGGGTCTCGCAGAAGAGTTCGGTTAGTGTGAACATCTACGATTACGAGCGCGTGCTGATTAGGATGGTGCAGGACGCGAACGTGTGTTCAACACCCCATTGACCGAACAGGGTATCGCGGGCTTCGGAATTGGCCTAGCGTCCATGGGGCACACGGCAATAGCAGAGATACAATTTGCTGATTACATCTTTCCAGCATTCGACCAGGTACGCCTCAAGATGAGTGTCCATTACCAATACCCTGATACGACTTTCTGGCACAGATCGTCAACGAGGCTGCGAAGTATCGCTTCCGCAGCGGGGGTGGCTTCGATGTTGGCAAGTTGACAATTCGTTGTCCATCCATGGCCGTTGGGCACGGTGGACTCTACCACTCGCAAAGCCCAGAAGGTTACTTCATGGGCGCAGCAGGACTGAAGGTATGATGGCATCGGCCCATGAGCTGTCCTTCGTGTCTCGTGTTAGCTCACATGAACGCGCTCTATAGCTAGTAATTCCCAGGTCGCCAATACAGGCCAAAGGTTTGCTGCTCAGCGCCATTCGAGATCCCAATCCAGTGATTTTCATGGAACCCAAGATATTGTATCGATCATCTGGTAGTTGACGTTGACCTTTTGCAACAACTGTCAGCACTGACGTCACCGCACAGTCGAACAGGTGCCGATAGATGACTACGAGATTCCTCTCGGCAAGGCCGAAGTGCTTACTCGGGGAAATGATCTTACCGTAGTATCCTGGGGAACGCCCATATACCACTGCGAGACTGCGTTGAAGATGTTAGAGCAGCCCCCGAAGTCAATTGCTCAGCATGTGCCCGCCTCATTACGTCCTGCCAAGGTAGAACTGATCGACCTGCGCACGATAATGCCGTGGGACGTGGACACCGTCGCCGAAAGCGTCAAGCGAACTGGCAGGCTCGTCGTCGTGCACGAAGCAGGACGTACCGGCGGCGTTGGCGCCGAAATAAGTGCTGAGATCCAGAAACAATGCTTCCTCAAGCTCAACGCGCCTGTCAAGCTGGTGACCGGATGGGAGTGAGTTTCTCCTTCAGAGCGTTTTGGCAACTTGGACCCAGCTGATGATCGCGGCCCAGCACCCCGGTACCGATGGTCTACGAGAAGTTCTACATGCCCGACGCCGTTCGCATTCTGGATGCGATCATCGAGACTCTAACCTACTGACCTAATTAGTCGACCTGGACACACGTAGATGGCATTGTACATTATACTCACTCACATCAACCTCGCACACATCTCGAATACCATCCTCATCAAAAATGAAAGCAGAACGTGCTGGCTGCATTGACCACGCAGGTACGTATCGGTATGTATAATTCTCTCTTCTTATTCATTCTGGGATACGGTGGCCCCAAGACTGAAGAGCCAGAAGATGCAGCCGCTTGTCTCCGACTCTTGCGTTTCTTCATCGCTGCATTGCCTACCACGTCCTTGAGTCCCGGCAGGGCATTATGGAAGGGGAGTCGTTTATGCTCAAACTCGTGCAAGCAAGAATGGAAGTGACCATGACTATGTGCTTCCCTGATTCTTCGCAAACCGCGTGCATGGACTCAATGCTCATCACCGGTGTTACTGTTCGAGTGGTCCTTTCATAGAAACGCCGACTTGGACGCTATCTTCTTTGACATGTCCTAGTATTTGCGCGTGTGCAGTCTCGTGGCCAGGATGCAAGATCAGGCATGGTGCGCGAAGCCTCCAGTCATCCGTCAGTGACCGCGAAGGGGCATCCTTGAGCCACCTACCTCTTACGGTGCCGCACGCATCACGGGCAACGGTGAGGTGTCACTCATACGTATAGTTAGGTCAAGTCCGCCAATCAGCAAGTTAGGGAACCGAATTCGAACGGAGTTTGGACGCGCGAATGCAAGGGAGCTCAAGTGCAGATTGTGGGGCTGGCATCGAGCGGTTAGTACAATGTCATGTTTTGCGTGTGTTGCGCGGCTGAAGGCTGTTATATATACTCACACCGTCTCTTGTAGAGCGCAGGCTGAGATTCCACTACGTTCGTCAGCCCATCGCAAAGACGCCCCCACCACGTCCTCTTGCAGAAATATGAGTCAAAAGTGGATTGTGTAAGCATACACCTCAGACGGCCAGAGCTCTGTTCGCTCACTGCATGCCTACTTTGCAGCGTTGACCTCGACGAACGCGCCTGCCTCCACGGCGGAGGCAAGCTCGGGGAATGGTTCTGGAGCAATCCTGCCTCTATCCTCGACGCCCTGCGCGTTCCACACACACAGTAAGCCGGCCTCCCCCAACGTTCTTGCGCATCACCCATTACTCAACTTGAATCAACTGCGTTCTCTTTCTCTTCAGCGACAGAATTGACAACCTTCTCGCCGGCCGCACCGCGGTCCAACACGCACCCCTCTTCCGCATACCCTTTGACCTCATCGACGACATCTTCGTGCACATCACCATCACCTCGGGAGCGCAGGACTCGCGTCTCCTGCTCCTCGCGCTCACCTGCAAGACGCTGCTTGCCGGCGCGCGCCGACACATCGTCCGGCTCCAAACGCGCCAGCACGCCCCGCTTGCCGGCCACCGCCTCATCTGCATCGGCGACCGCGCACGGACACCAGAAGACTATCCTGCCGGGCTCCTCACCACCGGCGAGGTGAACATGGTTCAGGAGTCGACTGCGCGCCTGCAGAGCTCGAGCTCGAGAGGTTCCGAGTCCGAGTCCGACTACTCAGATGGCCATACGACAGGGGGCACGACGTCGCTGTACGCACACGCCATCGCGCGCTGGTGGCGATATTCCTACCGCCGCCCGTGCATTCTCGGGTGTGTCGGCCTCGGAGCGACGAGCACGAGCGCAGGCATCGTAGGCTCTGCAGCGCTCATGGACCTCCTGTACAGGCCGTCGGCGGTCTCACGCATGTCCAAGGGGGACTTTGCGCTTTTCCAGACGCTCACCGCACCGTACGGCATGGAATCTGCGTCCACGACCGTGTTGTGCAACTTGTCGAAGAACGAGTACGTGCGTGCGGAGGCGTGTGCGAGAGTGGAACTCGGAGACCGAGACGGGAAGCCGGCGCTTGCGGAAACGGGATCTGGCACGCTGTGGCATATACTCCTCGCTTGCATTTGCTGGTCGCCCTCAAACATCACGAACATGGGATACGAAGGCGGGGTGGGGCTACACAGTGGCCGATGGGCAGGAGACCGGTTCGCCATCACCACGCTGGAGAGCATGGTACAGCTCGAGGACGGTGCGGTTTGGACAGAAATTACCCTTGAGGTCACGCAACTTGTAGAAGACCTTTGGGCGAACACAATTGGCCTTGTGCACGAAGTATCTAGAGTCACAACCAATGTTGAGCATTAGACATGTATATGCGAATACCCCTACAGACCTCGTACATATATTAATACAGATACAACACTACTAGCATCGGTCCTTTCGTCCGACAGGCATAGAGCATACACAGCAAACGCGGAATGGATCACGGCAGACCAAGTCTTTGATAAACGCGTAGGTAGACTGGGAGTTGATCATCGCCTTTTCTTCGCGGACGGCGCATCCCCAGCAGGGACCTCCGGAATATCCACGACCTCCATCTTCCGCTTCACTCCTGACGGCGACGTAGGTGGCGGTGCTGTCGTAGCAGGCTGAGTGGCAGGCTGCCCTTCATATACAGGGATGTCGAGGAATGCAGAGAAGTCCTCTCCGGGTATATCGCCGTTTCCCGAGAGCCCTTTGCCTGGCGATGCCGGGTACGTCAGGTCGGGCAACTGTCCTGAGGTATCCGCGATCTGATTCAGCCACGAGTCGAACGAGAAGTCCTCCCCCGGCTGCTCGACTGCGTCCAGCCCCGGCGGGGGTGGGACCCCTGTGTCATTGGTCCCGACGGTGGGGAAGCTGATGTTATCAGGATCGAGGCCCATGTCGCGGATGAGGGTGTGGATGTTCGACTGGAGGACGTCCATGTCCGCGTGGATCTCGGCAGCATCCTGGTACGTCTTGTTCAGTCGCTGCGCGTTGTTCAGCAACGCTGCTTGTTGAGAATCGAGCGATTGTGCGGGGCCTACTGCGAGCGGATCGACCACAGGATTGGGTGGAGTCTGTCCAGGATAGGCGGGAAGGGCATAGGTGAGCTGCTGCTGCTGCTGGGGCACAGTAACGGGAGCGAAGAGACCCAGAGAGCTCGTGCTCTGGTCTGTGGGAATGTTGTAGGGTTGTGCGTTGGCAAAAGCCTGCATGGCGTGCTGAAACTGAGCAGGTGAGCTCAGCAATTGCTGCAACGTGGCTTGCCACACCGCATCAGGGTTAGGAGTAGAGCACTTGGATTCGGATGCATTATTTCTGGACGGGGCAGTGGATGTGGCAGCATGAGCAGATGATGGCAACTGCACCTTAGACGTGTTGTTTGAGGTAGCAGTTTCCTGTGCTTGTGGAACCTCCAAGAACGACTGTGGCTTCTTCGACGGAGATCTGGGAAGAGGATCGTGCACTTCACTGATGGTAGCAGCGGGCGAAACGACTGACGTCGCGGGTGTCTCAATCGTAGCGAAACGCTCCGAAGCTACCACTCTATCAGGTCCACATCCGACTCTCATGCCCCCAAAACACACTCACCAAATGAAGGGGGCGTATGACCCCTACTTCCCGAGTCACTATGCAGGTCAACATCACTCCCATGGTACTCCCCGCCCTCTCCATGACTAGCCCGCCCATCACCAATCATTAGGCGTCTTGGAGGGGCACCGTTGTCATCGTTGTGCACCTGATGATTGCCATGTCCTTGAATAACGCGACCGAAGAGGCCGGCAAGGAATTTGAGGATGCGGTTGATGGTATCTTCGTGTTTTGCGTGCCGCTCTCGAGCCTCGATCGCCTCCTTCCACAGCGCGTCGTTAGATTGCTTGAGCGCACCAAGGTCTGCGGAGATAGCCTGCTGCTGACGCCGGATAGCGTTTATGCCTTCAACGATGGAATGAACGTCGACAGCTTGACTTTGACCCTTGCTATCTTGCGAAAGCGACGCCTGGAGAAGGGCGCCTTCTTCGGCCGATGGAGGGGCAGGAGGGTTTCGTTTTCGCTGGATAAGCGCGAGGAGGTCGGGCTGACCACGGTGAAAGTGAGGGTGTGCGAACTGGATGGTTTCGTTCTCATTGTCCATGCGCAGCAAACCCTGTTGCAGGGCAGAGATCTTGCGAAACCCATAGAGATTGAGCTGACGAACGAAGGAGGAGAAGTTCTGATGCTTGAACCATTTCCCAAGTAGTTCGCGGGCGAACCTCTCCTGGTTGAAGACTGAGCAATGAGTCGATGAGCATGCGAGTGGAAGTGGCACGAACGGGCTAGTGGATGCGTACTGTGGAAGGAGTCCCCGGCCTCAGACCACTTGATAAGCGACTCATTTGCGGGGTCATTGACAATTCTGTAAGATAAGCACACAGGACCTCTTCAGAGTGTAATGTCAGCACTTACTCGTAGAGCTTAAGAAGGAAGCGAGGTATACTATGTTGCTGGCTCTTAGGAATTGTGCGAGAGGAATCGGAGAGCGCGCTTGGGCCGGCTAGTGCGACCTGAGTTGCTTGCGACATCCAGCGTGCGAGGGGCAAGTTGCTTGTCTGATAGATATCTTGCTAGGATCAGCACAGAGGGTCAACGAAAAGAAGGTTGAAGTCGTAGATAGTAGCATAGTCTTGAGTACTAGTGCCAGTGTACGCCGTCATGGACGAGCGCCCATGGCCACACACGGTCATGTGACGCCGTGCTTGAGTCCGACGTCCGTCGTCCGCGATTCGCGATTGGAGGAGTGCAGCATTCAGCCTCGTCCAGCAACAACAGCACTTGCCATAATAATGCCCCAAAGTTATATTCATGCTCTCGTCGACGATATCACATTCTCTATCGACATAGTCAATGCGGACCTCGCCGCTGGGATTCATATATGCGCTCACCTCTGCTTCTGGATCGTTGTCTGCTTGTGCGTATGGCTAGCGGTGATCGAGTTAATCTCCCTGCACGGTCCACGCAAACCCGAAGTTGTGGCGAATGCAAGACCCATTCTCAAGGCTCTGCTCGCCGTCGTCGCCCCTGCTCAGTCTGTCTGGCCACCCCAGTACGCATCTATCGCCTACCGCGCTGCAGTTTCCGCCGCTGGCAAGCCAGTCGTTCATCTTCCTCTATCCACCCTATATGACGATATCCTACACGAGCGCGTTGAGCTGCGCTACCCCAAGGAACACTTGCCTCTGCTCTTCAAGAATGCCCTCTCGGTCTCTGGTGTCGACATTCGACTGGACACTGATTACTACTGGCCTCTGGCTCTTCGTCGACGCTTCTCTACGACGTCCGTCAGGGTCTCCGTGAGTTGACCATTCTTTTTGACCGAGGGCCCCGTATAGACCGATTCCTATCACAGCCGTCCGTCAGTGCTCCAAGTGAGTCCAACTGTGCAGTGTATATGCTCCCTGATGTTATCGAGTTGACTCAATGCGATCTACGAGGCACGAAGTTGCACCAGGGCAGCAGTAACGACGATGCATACTCGGTGTCTGGTTTCGATGCGGGCAATGCCCCGCCATCCTGGATATTCCTGCATAGTTTCCCTCGCGACATCCCTGCGATTTCTCTAGACTGTATGCCTCGACACACTCTCGCTCGGCGCATTACGGAACTCCAGAGGAGTCTCGAAGCCGGTGCATCTCTCTTGGTGGGCTTCACCGCTGTCGCTCAGCCATCAGATCTCGGAGCCCTCCAACAGTCCCTCATACAGGTCCCCTTCCTGCTAAGAGCGACTGACAAAGTCCGTCCTCAGCAGCGCTCAGCGGACACGCTCAAGATGTCCCTCTTAGACGTCATCCGGATGTTGACGGATGGCGCCTGCCCGTTCACAGTCGAGGCCGTGCGGAAGGTATCAAAGGAATATGCAGCGTTCTTGCATCGATGTGTGGAAGACCTCGAGGTTGACCCGGTGGCGATATCAGCCTTTATGAACGAATGGGGAAGGCAGGCTTGGGTTGAGGAGCGGCTTTGCACGGTATGGGAGGCCGCATTGGTGGAAGTGGGTTGGCTGGACAGTTGGGTGATAGTTGTGCGCAAACTTTAGAGGATCGAATCCTGGACGCGGGTGGTACTCGAGTGGACGTAAAGATTGTAGCGCTACATACAGTATATTACAAAATAGCCATCAAAATGATGTGACTATGGTCAAGATGATGGGAGACGACGGGCAAAGTTTCAAGCTCCAGAGTCGCACGCGGAGTGCTTGAGAACGATGTGCAACCTCGATTCAGGCGCGTCTGGCTCGCTCTCCGGAAGCCAGTTGCCAAGTGTAAGGTCTAGTAAAGGCGTTTCATCGGCTTCGTCCTGCGAAACAGGTCTGCGGCACGCCTCTCCACCAGATACCACTAGAAGGTCACCCAGAAGGGGCTTAAGACGTCCAACAAGCATGTCAAACGCGCCGTCTTCTTCATACACGTCGTCTGGGACAAGGTCTTGCAAGACCGAGCACTATTCAGAGAAAAGGAGGAAGTTAGCTTAGGTGAATCAGGTAAAATGAGCACAGAAGACCGACCCGCTCATCAGAGACAGACACGTCGAGCGAGTTGCCGTCCTCGTCTGCGATGCGGAAGTAAAGCTGGAAGAATGCGCGCACGAACGTCTCATCCTCCATCGCATCGTCGCACTTCGTGCACCTCCGGCGCATCTGCGGGATCCTGTAGGCGTACGCTCCATTGTCAACATCGCCCCAAGGATGGATTGATAGCTGGAACACCCACGTTTCTTTGCAAGAAGTGCATCGGAGGACCGTGCAGTCGCGCAGGTCGTCCGGGAAGAAGTCGACTACGCGTGCTCGCACACGGAAGACGGCTGGACAGGTCTCACTCTCCTTCACCTCCCTAAGAGAGACATACAAGCGGGTCTCCTCTGAAGCTCTCCCTTTCCCCTTTGCTACAGTGTGCGATATCGACGCCTCCCTTCTCTGCGTTTCCAAGGCCGTAGCTTGACGAGTACCGCGCGCGCCGTTAGCCTTCTTACCCGCTTTGTTCTTCTCCTTAGCAGCTTCAAATGCTTCCTTCCGCCTTGTTAAAGTCGTCAAATTCGTTTCTATCATGAGACAATTCTGTGACTTACCTGAGCAATGCCCTCAACTCCCCATTACCTGTTGCCTTCGGGTTCAGCCTCGAGATCAAACGCTGGTCCCCTCCCAAGTGCCCGGAGAGTTGATTGTCACTGCCAGAGCCTCGTAGCCTGAGATTCCGGATGGCAACGAAGTCACCTATAACCAGATTCTTCCCGGTCTCCGCCTGCGCATCTTTCAAGGAAACGCGCACAATACCATCAGGGGGTGCATGAGAAACGATAGTTGTCGAGACAGGTACGAGGTCCGGACGTGTTGTGTAGTCCGTCATGTACAAGTAAGAATAGTCCTCCTTGGGTGAGATGTGAACGACCTAGGCATAGGTATAGAAGTAAGATACATGTTTGTTAATGAATAACCGGTTCGACTCACCTCGACTGTACAGTTGAAATGGCGGTCCTTCTCGACCTCTTCAATGAGCTGATGGGGAAATTCGTGAACGCCGCCAGACGCCATCATCTTGGCCTCCCATTCCTGCTTCCGCCTGCAAGCTGGTGAGCATTGCGCATATGACGGGGGGTGATGGAGAACTGTACTTCAACAAGGCAACTAGATGAGGTTGGTTCTCAAGCTCATCTTCGTCCAGCTTGGTGATCTTCTCCCCTTCGACCATCTTGCCTTCCATGTACCCGCCTCCGCTCAGCCTGAGCTTGATGTTGCGGATGGAGTAGAACTCGCCCGGCTGCATTTTGGGCCCGACGGCGGTAGCACCCTCCCACAGCTCGACTGGCATGACGATTTCCGCCAGCTGCGGCGGACACCACGAGCCCTGTGTAGGTGACGCGGACGGATGGCAGGTGTAGTCGGTGACGAAGAGCGTGTAGATATTGTGGATGCTGTTATCGTTCTGGAACCCATGCACTACCTTTTGAGCGACAACGGGTTGGTCTCGCCGTTGTCGTAGAAGCAGAGGAGGTTGCTTACCTCGACGGTGCAATCGAAGTACCGGTCGGCTTGCGCCTCGGACATCAGTTTATGAGGGCGCGTGCGTCTACTAGGAACGGAGATGGGTAAGTCGATACCGAACGAGACCGCGTTTGCCGAGACGTCACGCCACCAATCTCCCAACCGGAGACTATGATGCAGTTCATTCTTCTCGGGCTTGAAGTGCCGCGAGGAAGAGATCTCTGGAGGAGCGCTGGAGATCTTGCCCGTCTTCACGCTGAAGACTGCCCATTGCCATCCTTTGTACGATGCACCAACTGCGGCTGCGCCATTGAAATTGTGCACCTGTATGAGATGCGAGATCAGTCGAAAGGAAGCCAGGAAATAGTGGCTAGATCTCACGAGCATGTTCCGCAAGAGCAAGACGTCGCCAAGCTCTGGACGAGGGATCATCTTTTCGGATTTCTCAAAGAGGGTAACGTTGAGCCCGGTCGTGCCAAAGTTCGTAGGGTCGACCAGGGAGAACCTCGCCATATATTCTGCGTGCCATTTCATGAGGCGATCTCTAGGCTAGCTGAAGAATCGGTGCTTGCATACCTCCATTCTTCGTCTGGGTTATAGTGCTAGCGGAATCAACTACGCCCATGATGCATTTCGTCCCCCCACCATGGAAGTCAACCAGCGCGACATACGTATGCTACCAGCAGTATGTCAGGTGGCATCTCAAGCGGCCTACAGTTTGGCAACTCACGAGAGTGGTTGGGCAGCCGATTCTAAGTGATGCCCAGGGATCAGCGCTCTCGGCCTTAGGAGGCTGGGAAGCGGGCTCAGGTTTGGGCTCTTGCAGAGGGGATTGATCATTGGGGCCACCAGTGTCAACCACAACCTCTTGCTGACCAGTCTCCTCAACGAGTAGATGATTGGGGATATCCCGTTCCGCGGTGTCCCAGTAGTACTGGTCGTCTTCGGCATCTATACACTCTTCCCGGGTATTTGCGTTGAGGGCGGATGCTGCTGCCGCATGTTTCCTGTGCTTCTTTGTCCTTCGATCCTGATTATGGCGCAGTCTCTTACGAGCCTGGGCAGTTGCGGATTCGATGTTACTATCATCTGGCGGTTCTGCTTCAGGTCGACGCTTCCGCTCTCGAGGATCCTCAGCAGATCCTGGGTCCGGGTCGGGTGATGGACGACTGTGTGAACGTTGACCTTTTAAGGACGGCTCGCTATTGTATTCTTGTCTTGTATTGCGTTCTTCACCCTCAACTTCTATATCTTGTTCTGGAGGCGGCGAAGGGAGACTCTGAGGGTTGTGGGAATCTAGTTCGTCTTCGGTGGCCTTGAGTACGTCTCCAATATTCACAGCAGTAGGTGGCAGCAGAGGTGGGGCTGTGGCAGGTTCTGTAAGATCGACAAGCATGTTGTCGGGTGGCATGATTGTAGCACCAGCGATTTCGTCTGGTTAAGTCAGTCATGTAGCGCACCTATCTGTAGAGCTTACGTCTAGCACGCACCAGAGCTTCCCATTGAGCCGGCATTGACCACTGTCTGGGCATCATCAAAGGTCGTGGTCCGGGGAGGAGACGTTCTTTTTCTCTTCTGGGGAATAGCGGATGGACTAGGAGGTGGGACATCTGTCGGGTTGATCGTGTGAGTTAGTGCAGATTCCTCGGACAACCCAGCTAGCCAAATGCGTTCAGCACGAGTGCTGTAGGAAGATGAGATGACGTACTTGCGAAGGTATCGACGAACACCTCTTGTCCACTCTTCGGATGGTGGACATGGATTATTACACCTTCTCGCCATGCGAATCTTTTCGTCAAATCGATTTTCAGATGATTATAATCCTCCAGCACCAGGCCTTGTGTACTCAGACGAACAATCGCTCCAGTGAGGATGGGGAGAGCACTCAAGTGGTTGGCAATGGATCCAGACAGCAATATATGCGCACGTCTCGCGAGTTTGGTGGTTAGCGAGAATGTCAATTGGCCATCCTCAACTCGTCCGCGGTGAAAGACAACTCCTCGTATGTGTTCTGTGCCATTTGTGCCCCTTTCGCAGATATCAACGGCTTGTCTCTCTTGCTCCGGCTTGAAGGCCTCAGCGATCGCTGTCTCGAACTCCGAGTCGGAACTGCTTGGGTAAAGCAGGCGGGGCGAAGCTTCCATGAGTCCACGCGCAGCAGACAATGTTGACCAGGAGCTAGCCACGGTGTGAGATAGAGGTCGGAGACCAGGCCCCCAGTGAGTTGAGATGTGGCAGAGGGATGGGACTGTTGGTGGAGAAGTCGCGTCTTGGCGCGACGCGACGCGATTCGGCAGGTCCGGCCCGAGACTTTCGAGCATATTCCCAGCGACGCGTCCCCGTTCTCCGCGTAGACTGGAATTTCTTGTAGTACAACACACCTAGCACCACACAGCCAGGAACATGGATGAAATCCCGTTGTCGTTGCTCTTTCATCGGGCACTCCTGACAGCCTCGAATGCATTGAACCTCCCAACAATAGAAGACGAGACCCAGGTATGAATCGCGCTTGTTTTGTCGTTCCTCGAAGTGTTTACCACGAGGTCCCTCTAGGAACTCATACAGGCCGCTCTAGCGGACTTGCGTCAATGCGGCTCTCGAGTAGCTAAGTTGTCTCTCTTCAGTTCGAACGAGCAGCTTGCGGACATTCCCACTCGTGATCTCGTCTACATTCTGGTACCATATGTGCTATCAGAGGTGTTGTCGCGTATCAGGACGAAAGATAGAGAAGAACGGATAGATCTGGTCGGGAATGTGAAGGTACGTGCTGCCGCTACTCTATACACCGCGGACGCTCACAAAGCCAGGCAGAGACATCTGGAATCCTTCATACACTATCTCGAGCTTTACGACATCATCACTGAAGAAGACAAAGCTCTATACGGACGCTCGACTTCTCTAGTCACAGATCCCGCAAAGCGGAGAGAGCTGAAGATCAAACAGTATAAACGTGAGAAAGACATCAAGTCGCGCATGGAGGTATGTTCAGATATCGTTTCACCGCCCTTCCACTATGTTTACCGCACACGACAGACCGTGAGGAAGCGCACAAACCAGAGTGCTACCGAGCCTAGCTCTAACATCGAGCTTATCTCTTCTATCCTCTACGATCCCTCTAGCAAGCCCTCAGAATCTACCACGAACGAGCTCGACTCCGACACAGAGGACGTCCTCCGGGAAGCCTTTATCCTCCTGTTGCGATTCATTTATGCAGAAGCGCGATCGCAGCTGGAGAGTACGAATCAAGAACTTGAGCTGCTGCACAATGCTCCTCCTACGCCGCTACAGCCAACATTTGCAGATGATTCCCGTGTGGCCAGTAAGCGGGCGGAAGATGATATGTGGAAATTGGACGCTCCCCTCAATAGAGGTGGCCCGGACGGTAAGGGCCCTTTGCTGGACCCTCGAGGAAAGGTGAGGATCCTACGCTTCTCATGGTTTGCCAATGACAGGCTGATGGTACTTGTAGCCTCTGCGGCCTTTTACGATTCTCCCATCGAACGCGGCGGAGCGTGCGAGATTGCAAGCGCAGGTCTTCCAAGCCGACCATCGGCTCCCGACCATGACCATTGACGAGTACCTTGAGATTGAGCAACAACGCGGAAACATCATTTCCGGTGGAGGGTATGTCACCACCTCCTCGCGCCTCATACACATACTAACGAGCATATCATAGGCCCCAATCCGAAGCAAAGCTCACATCGAAAGAACAGCTTGTGCTCGATGCTGAGCAAGATGGCGCCACCTTCGGAGAAGATAAGGCCGAGGAGAAGAGGCTGAAGGACGAGGCATGGGCACATTACACAGATACGCATCCAAGGGGTGCGGGCAACACCATGAACCGAGGATAAGATAAGGCGGTGCCGTATGCACCGCGATGCGTTGACGAGTATATCTGTAGCAAGTAAGCGATCTTGTAATGTTAAGATCCTGTCACTCAGTCGTGTACGACATCCGAGAATGCAAATAAACTATATGACAAGGTACACACATGATCCTGATTGAAGACATACAGTAATGCGCACAGCATGCGGGTGTATGATACGCTCTATCATACCAGAGAGCATACCAGAGAGAGCTCAGCACTGACACTGCGACGCGTCGGGCACCTCGTTCAGCGGTGGTGATGTGACGTCGATTTCTGAGTAGACTCCGATTGATTGGCATTCATTGACTTTATGCAAGACACGTACTGGTATTCTGTGCTTCCGACTGCTCATTCTCCTTCTCTAACCCGACTAGCGACATGGCAATCTTCTTGAACAAACTTTTGACGTTGTGACCCGCCTTCGCAGATGTCTCCATGAACATGATGTTCAACTGTGTTGCCTTTGCATTCGCCTCCTCGAGTGTTACTTGCCTACCCAGTTACATGAATGGACAATAGAGTCAAGGCAGAAAGGCATGGACGTACCGCTTGTCCGACAAGTCCGCCTTGTTACCTACAAGTACGATGATGACGTCGTTACCTCGTTCAGAACGCACGTCGTCGATCCACTTCGATGTCGAAAGGAATGATTGTCTATCTATGGGACCTTGAATATGTGCTGTGCGAGTTTGATTGTGGTAGTACTCACTCGTGATATCGAAGACCACGATAGCAACGGAACAGTCACGAATGTAGGATGGGATTAAAGACCGATAGCGCTCCTGCCGTAGGGAGACCCACTTAAGCACTGCAACGATCTTTTAGACGGTTGACCTTACTTACTTGTCCAGCAGTGTCCCAGAGTTGCAGCCGCACTGTCCGGTCCTCCAGATACATGGCCTTGCTTAGGAAGTCAATCCCTATCGTCGCCTGGTACGTGTTGTCGAATGTGTCATACATGAATCTATCCAACATTCCATCGTGTCAGTCTACATATCCTTGATGATAAGAAGAATGAGGAGCAGGGCAAAGAACCCAAAAATGCAGTACCGCGTACCTTGTGATTAAACTGGTCTTCCCCACACTTTGGTCGCCCAGGAGGACGATCTTGCTTCGTTTGAGCGGCGGCGAGGAGAAATCGGCAGTTACTGGAGTAGTCGACGACATAGCTTACAGCGTACAGGCAAACAGTATAGATTGTAAGGAATAGAGCACACGAAGAGACGGCAGTGATGGGTGCGGGGACTTGGTCGCTGTCCCAGACAGCGAGAGGCTGTTTGGAAATGTTTGGTGCGTATGTCCTGGATAGTTAGATTAACGCCCATAATGATTACACTGAGCGCTTACATATTCTTACTAGTGTCCCATGGTGATTTTGTCTTGAATGTGCGGCCCTCGGACTGCCCTTGCCTTCTTGTCTTCACACACCGCATATCATCCATATCTGGACGGTCGCTGCTATGAAGTTCGTTGACAAGATTTCTCAACACGATGGAGGGAAGTTGTTCTATACTTTTGAGTTCTTCCCGCCCAAGACGGACCAGGTAAGGAACAGTTCAGGGTCATAAGTGAGAATGGTCGTCCAACTGATCTTTGCAGGGCCTTGAGAACTTGGTGTCGCGCATAGCACGTATGGTGACGTTAGATCCGTTAGCGGTCAGCATAACATGGGGAGCGGGAGGCACGACGAAGGACCGGACTCTCGACTTGGCGGGTTTGACGCAGCTTGAATACGGTGCCGACACCATTTTGCATCTAACGTGTACGAATATGGTGCAGGGAACTGTGGACGCGGCTCTGAGAGTACGTCCGGTTCCATCTTCAATGCCTTACCTCTACCCTTACGCTCCATTCAGGAAGCGAAAGAACGGGGCATAGAGAACATCCTTGCTCTTCGCGGTGGTACTGATGACTTTGAGTTTGTGCTAGAATGCATCTGATCGCCACTTGTAGACCCTCCACGCGGCGCAGAGCATTGGATACCTACAGATTCCCGCTTTCAGCACGGCGTCGACCTTGTGCGATACATCAAGTCCACACCCGAGTTTGCGCATCTCTGCATCGGCGTGGCAGGTCATTTTGTTGCTGTTTTTGCTTAGATACTCATGCTCATGCTCATCACTCTGGCGGTATAGCGTACCCCGATGGGCATCCCGACAGGGACATCAATGGAGACGAGGAGCTCGAACACCTGAAGGAGAAGGTCAACGCCGGCGCAGAATTTATTGTCACACAGCTATTCTACGACGTCGAGAATTTTTTGCAATGGTATAAGAAAATTCGCGCTAAAGGTACGCCCCGCTTCTACTCCCAGGAATATTCTAATCGCGCTTTCAGGCATTACCGTACCCATCATACCAGGAATTATGCCTATACAAACATATGCGTCGTTCCTACGCATGACGAAGCTATGCGCGACGCGCGTGCCTCCAGAGATCATGCACGAACTTGTGCCGCTTCGAGTAGGTTTCCCTCGGCCCGCTCAATAGGCACTTCATAATTACGGGACCTTCATTGTAGCACGACGACCAGAAGGTCAAGGATTACGGCGTGAACCTCGCCATCAACATGATCAAGCAGCTACAAGCTGGGGGCATCCAGGGAGTCCATTTCTGTACACTCAACTTAGAGAAAAGTGTCACACGTGTCCTTGAGACTCTGGGCGTTGCGGGAAACATCTCCCAGCCCACGAATAAGCTTATTGCTGTGAGTGTCCATACGAGACCACTTGTCATCGTGCGCTGATCAGGTCAATAGGATGTCGCCACTCCGCCAGAGCGAACCATGACTCCTCATGCCGCGACGGACCGAGCAACGAAAGAGTTGGCTACGTCCGCACCAGAGCCAGAAGGTAGTAAAGGTGAAATCAACAACGCAGCCGACTGGGACGACTTCCCGAACGGTCGTTTTGGTGACTTCAAGAGCCCCGCGTACGGTGAGACGGATCGTTGGGGAAGCTCCGCTTTTCAAAGCAAAGTCCCCTCAGCGCCGCTGTCTCATTGGGGAAATCCGAAGACTGTCGATGATCTCACCACACTATTCATCCGACATCTACACTCAAAGATCACAACGACACCATTCTCGTCCACACCGCTGTCTCCAGAGTCGTTGATGATCTTCCCGCACCTTGAACGATTGACAAGGAAGGGTTGGTGGACTGTTGGCTCGCAGCCTGCCATCAACGGGGTTTCTTCCACGGATGAGGTTGTCGGCTGGGGACCTCGAGGCGGGTATGTGTACCAGAAATGCTTCGTCGAGTTCTTCGTAGAACACAAGGATGTGGAACGCATCGTTAAGAAGGTTGAAGAAGAAGGAGGAGGGCTAGTAAGCTATTTTGCTGGCAACGTGAAGGTGTGTCAGCCTGCATAATGTTCCTGACGAGCCTCTGAATTGTGAGTAGGGAGAACTGCGCACGAATGTTCCTGAAGGCGGCCGCAATGCTGTAACGTGGGGGGTGTTCCCTGGCCAAGAGATCGCACAGACGACCATCATCGAGAAAGAGTCGTTCCTTTCTTGGAAGGTGCGAGTTATTCTTCCTCGACAAAAGCCAGTGATACTAACATATGGGTGGCTTCAGGATGAAGCTTTCTCTATCTGGTCAGAGTGGGCGTCGTCTTACCCGCCTGGTTCCCAAGAGCGCAACCTGCTTGAGGGTGTCCGAGATCAAAGTTGGCTCGTCAGTCTGGTTCACCACAATTATATGGATGCGGCGGCACTGTGGACGTTCATGTTCCAGGGGAATAACCGTCTGCTATGAGCATTCGCGACAACATCTGCAGGACAATTTGTACAGCAGTCTACTTGCAGCGAACTATAACGCCCACTTGTATCCATATCATGTATACTTCACAACGTGTAACGTTGCTTCTTGCTGGCGAAGCTTCCTTACCATGATTGCGGAGAATGCGTGGGTAATCTGAATGGAGTAGTCTAACGTCGAGCTAACCGGCGTATCAAAATCGCGCCAACTAGACTACGATGTTGCAAAGATTCATGACGGCGTATGTGTTACGCAAGCATGTGTAGGCATGTGTAGGGTCGTTCAATGGATGGGAAGGCGAGCTGCGTAACAGCAGGTATGAGAGTCGCCGAGACTACTCGACGATGGGTCACGGTGCCCAAATTGGGACTCTCGGACGCGCGGTACCTGCGGGCGGTGTGAGCGCGGACGGTGGACGGTGTGAACGCATTTCGCGTCCTGCTCTCAACTCTCTTCGACCTCTTCGTTCTTCTGGACTATCCGACGTCTACGTGCAGCACGTGTCGCTGCAAGTCAACGCAAGATGCGTTTGCCACTCACTCTCGTTCTTGCCATCCAGTCTGTTCTGGCACTGCAACCCACTAAGCGTCACTACAATACACACGACTACTATGTCCTGGAACACGACCCCCTGGCAGGAGCATCGCTGGCCGATACCGCACGAGCGTTGGGCGTCGAGGTTGTGGAACAGGCGGGGGAGCTGGCGAACCATTGGCTCGTTCGTGTAGCGAAGGACCTTCAGAAGAGGGAGGAGGATGCCGATCCCGTTCTACGGTCATTAGAAGTTCTGCAGCAGGAGACACGTTCCCAGCATTTGCCCCGCTCAGAAGGGTCCCTGCGGAGACGAAAGATTGCCTCATCTATTCGGACGGTCCTCCCGCAGACTCTCCGCCAACGCGTCAAGCGTGCTCCGCCACCCATACGACCACCTCCGGAGAAGATAGAGACTTCCGCAGATACCGCTCTCCGACTGGGACTCCATGACCCCGAGTTCAAGAAGCAATGGCATCTTGTCAACGATGATTTCCCGGAGCATATGATGAATGTCACTCCAGTATGGGATATGGGCATCACCGGGAAGGGTGTCATCACCGCCCTGGTGGACGACGGCTTGGATTACACTAGCGATGATCTCGCTGCAAACTTTGTAAGTACTCCAAAGGTTTTCCCTCACTCTCCTGACATGTATGTAGTACGCGTATGGTTCATACGACTACAACGATCATACAGACCTGCCTACTCCAGTCCTCTTCGATGACCACCATGGCACTCGTTGCGCGGGCCAAATTGCCGCCGTCAAGAACGACGTATGTGGAGTGGGTATCGCGTACGATTCCAAGGTTGCTGGTATACGTATCCTCTCAGGTCCTATCTCCGACATCGACGAGGCCGCTGCGCTCAACTACGACTATCAGAACACTTCGATCTACTCGTGTAGCTGGGGTCCTCCCGATGACGGCAGGTCGATGGAAGGACCGGGGTATCTCATCAAGAAGGCTATGATCAACGGAATCCAGCAAGGTCGGGGCGGAAAGGGCTCTGTTTTCGTCTTCGCCAGTGGTAATGGCGGACGAAGTGGCGACCAATGCAACTTCGACGGCTACACGAACAGTATATTCTCGGTTACTGTCGCTGCTATCGACTACAAAGGCCTACATCCTGACTACTCCGAAGCTTGTGCAGCGAACATGATTGTTGCGTATACATCTGGTAGCGGTAACCACATCGTACGCAATATACCTGAACTCCATCATCAGTCTGTATACTCATTGTCGTTGTAGACTACCACTGACAGAGGGAAGAACAAGTGCTCACACTCGCACGGTGGTACATCAGCAGCTGCTCCTAACGCGGCTGGTGTCATCGCCCTCGCACTGCAGGCAAAGTGAGTGTACCGCTCTGATAACAGAAATCGCATGCTGATCTCTCACTTTCCAGCCCGAATCTCAACTGGCGCGATATCCAACACATTTGCGTCCGTACAGCTTTGCAGGTGAACCCCGACGACTCCGACTGGGAGATGACTGCAGCGGGGCGTCCATACAGCTACAAGTACGGCTACGGGAGCCTGAACGGACTGGAGTTCGTCACAACTGCACAAGCATGGCAGTCTGTCAAACAACAGACCTACATAGACCTTCCTGCGGTGCAGATCAACAAGGGTACCATGGACTCTTTCGGTAACACTACCGGGGGAGAACGCATACCTCCCGACGGCCTAGAGAGCACGTTGACCATCACCAAGGAGCTCCTCGAGCGGAACAATTTTGAGAAGCTCGAGCATATCACAGTGAAGGTGTGGATCACTCACAAACGCCGCGGAGACGTCGAGGTCGAGCTGGTCAGCCCGAACGGCGTCAAGAGTATCCTCGCCGCTCGCCGCCATGGAGATAACGCGGACACAGGTTACCCTGGTTGGCAATTCATGACTGTGAAGCATTGGTACGATCCCACATTTTGTTGCTACATGGCAGTGATGAACGGTGCTTGCATAGGGATGAGGTTCCAGTAGGAGAATGGAAGATTCGTGTATCTGATCAACGCAACGACAACTATGTTGGATCATTCCTTGGTTGGACTATGACCATCTGGGGCTCCGTGATCGACGCTGGCAAAGACATGAAGTCACTCATCGTTTCCCCTGATGACGACGAGAATGTCTTCCCCCCTCTCCCTCCAAATATCACGACCACTACCACTACCACATCCTCGTCGACAATGCTTTTGCCTACTAGCACGAGAACCTTAGGCCGTCCGACAGACCATCTTCCTGAAGATCACGGCCACGCGACAGGCGAGAACTCCAAACCCGCGTTCACCATGACCGCGGGCGCAGGAACATCGACCGAGCCCGCTAAGCCGGCCGAAGATGCCGCTACGTCCGCAACAAATGTCCCCACACCCGACGAAGGCTGGTTCTCCGACCTCTCGAACCTCGTCACGAACCAAATGTGGTTCTTCGTAGCGGTCGGCGCCGTCTCGCTCTTTGGCATAGGTGCAGGCCTGTTCTTCTGGAGGCGGGCGGTGCAGCGCAAGCGTCGCGCGAACTACTCCAGCCTCCGCGATGACGACGATGTCGCTATGGGTGCGCTCGGTCGCGTGAGCGGAGGGTCTCGAGGCCCCCCTCAACGGACGAAGGAGTTATATGACGCGTTCGGGGAAGTGTCGGAGGACGAGGACGTGGATGAGGAGACTGCTTTGCGTCCACACTCCATCTCACCTGGACTCGACACTGGCTTGCACTCTGGCTTCCTCGACGACGATGACCCGCCGACCGCTGGAAGTGGGAAGCAGCAGCCGCGTTATCGAGACGAGCCCGACTCGCCAGCACACGATAAGGAGCGTGAGCGGTCTGATAGCCCTGGAAGCGGTAGTGGTAGTGGGAGCAGTTGGGAGCACGCCTCAGAAACGCGATAGTCAGTCAACTCAATTTGTAGAGTAGACATGTCGCTCGTTGGGATCTCGTTTCAATCATCTTGTATTCCTCTCACTACTATATGCAAGGATGGATAATATCTATGCGCTACAGAACAGTACAGATCACAGAGCACGATGGAGAGCGCAGCAGAACTAACAAATAACCTACAATACATGAACCAGGCGATGAAAGGGGAACGTGTGGATTCTAGTCCGTCTCAATGAATCGCAATTTTGAGTTATTCGCGACGCGAATCCAAACATCGAGGTTTTCGTACTAGATAGACAACTATGAGTGTGACGTTAGACAGAAGACAACATGTGCGACAAACCTCGAGAACGGTCTCCATTAGTTGTGCCTCAGTGAAGCCGCTCGTCAGAACGCGAGATCGGATGTCGACCATGGACAATTCGTCCGCATCTTCCTCGTCATCATCATCGACGTCCATGTCACGCTCGCCCGATGGGCCTTTGCCCAGCCTCCTGGATACCCTCGAGCGACGACCCTTCTTCCCTGTACGCGCCTGCTTCGCCATATCCTTGATTAGACGGAAGATCTTGCTGACATCCGAACGGTCGTGGTCGTGCGATTCCTCGTCGTCCTCGGCCAAACTCTTCTTGCTCACTTCCATTAGTCGCAACGCCTCGCCGACATCCTCCTGAGTTACAACATGCGAGAAGCGTAGTCGCGCGAGAGCCTGAGCGAGGCGGAGCACGCCGAGGAGCGTACGCGCGGAGGTGTACGTGTGCGATTTTTTCTGGGCTTCTTCGTCCTTCGACTCCTTGCGCAAGGTTACGTACTTTTCGATAATGAAGTTCGAGACCTCTGCGGGCACGGTGGGTCGGTATTGTCGGGCGGCGGCAATGTAATGCCTGAGGGTCCTATGAGTCAGAGAGTGGGCGTCAGTCCAATAGCTACTCACCGGATAAGGTTGGGGTCGATCACGTCGAAGTCAAGCGACGGGTGGGTATTGTGCATATGGACATAGGTGACGTGGGTGGCCAGCTGCTCATCGTCTTCACGGTTTGGTTTGTCGAGGATCAGGAAGAGAAGGTCGAAACGAGACAGGAGAGCGGCAGGAAGGTTGATGTTCTCTACGGGAGAAATCTTGGGGTTGTACCGACCATAGAGTGGGTTAGCAGCGGCGAGGATGGAAGTGCGAGCGTTAAGGGTTGTCGAGATGCCTGCTTTGGAAATTGAGATGGTCTGCTGCTCCATGACTTCGTGGATCGCTGTACGGTCTGACTCCTCCATCTTGTCGAATTCATCGATACAGCAGATGCCATTGTCAGCGAGGACCAAAGCACCGCCCTCTATGAAGCACGATCAATGCTTACTATCAGAGTAAGAGCATAGACAGGCGCACCAAGGACCATCTCATCTGTGACCGGGTCGCGCATTACGGCTGCAGTCAACCCGACACCGGAAGAACCCTTTCCAGTTGTATAGACTCCGCGTGGAGCGACCTTGGACATGTACTTCAAGAGCTGAGACTTGGCGACACCAGGATCACCCATGAGGCAAATGTTAATGTCTCCTCGGATCTTCATCCCGTCACCCATAGTCTTCGTCACTCCCCCAACCAAGAGGAGTAGGAGAGCCTTCTTGACGTCGAGATGCCCATATATCTCTGGTGCGATACTCTGTGCAAGCTTCGTGTACAGAAGTGGGTCGGATCCCAAGGCGTCGATCTTGCGCTGTGTCTCGGGCGTGATCTCCATGGCGTTGTACTGTTTCTTGAGCTGATGGATATGGTGCACCTCCAAGTATGTATCTGTGAGAAGTCCAGCGCGAATGGCCTGATAGCCTGTGTACGGGATCGGAAGGAAGATACCGCCAAGGTGGACAATGTCACCAGGGTTCAACTGGCGCGTCAAGGAGCCATGGATATGCACTGTCATCGAACGCGGGATATGACCCACGGGGACTTGATCGGCCTAGACAAATTGTTAACTCAAAGTGGTGGTATAGAAGAGATCAATCAACCATTTCTTGAATCTTGACCTCCTGGAAGGGGCTGAAGCGGCATGCACGGGTCTGCATGTGCAGAGTGCCACGGATACCGTTCTTCTTGCAGCTTTCCTCGTTCTGACAGTCGAATATTGGCTGAAACTCCTTTCGCGAGATGTCTTGGAACGTCTCCGAGCCGCAGGAGTCGCACGTGTACGCATTCACCCTGAGAAGGGGCTTTACCTCAGACACACGCGTTACGATCCCTCGCACCGTGATGAGCCTGCCAAGGTGGGCTCCCTTCACGTCTCGCACTGCCATCGCAATCTCGGATTCGAGCGGTTGAAAGTATAGGTTGCTGAGCTGACGTCAGTAGGAGAAACTGGGAGAATACACGCTACATACTATCGCCTCAGCAGATGATCGGGGAATTGCTGTTGCCCAGCTTCGGCATGTTCGTTCTGGGCCTTGCGCTGGAGTAGAATCACGTCGATGGCCTCGTCATGTTCGCTGATATCTTTTGTTGGTCGAGGCATGAGAGTGTCGATGACTTCGCTAAAGAGGGAGATGTAGCGACGCGCATTCTTGCGGATTCTTGAAACCAACTCTGACACGGTTCGCTCATGCTGATCGACGCGTCAAGATACATGTAACGTCACTTCAAAGCCAATGCGCACCTGATAGACATCCTCCAAGCTAACCACCAACATATCCTGCTCCCTATTCGCGATCCTTTGCTGTGGCTAGGTTTAGAGCATAGAATATAGCAGAACGTGTCGCAACGCACCAGCTGGTGTAGATACTTCAAGTTCTTTGTCCTATCAGGCGTATCTTCGTCGTCCCGTAGGTCAATATCCGCCATGCCGTCGATCAGGTCTTTCTCTTGAGTGTTGAAGGTGGAGAGGAACTCTTTGATCCGTTCTGCACATCTTGTCAGCTTGAGTTGACGCGCTCCTGTAGGGGGACGCGCCTTTTTCTGCATTGTAGTCTACATCGACAGTGATGACCGGAAGAGACATCGCGACTGACGCGTGAAGAGGGGTAGGGCAAGAGCAAAGTCGTGGTCGGGTTGAGAGGAGAGTGACCGTGACCACACGCGACGCGACTATTTGGCGCCCGAGTTGCTTTTGTTCTCGTTCACTGTTCGACGGTCCTCGCGCAAAGCTCGCGCACCTCCCAACAACGCACAACCGTTCTATGCTGCACCGCGACATCTGATTCTCTGCTTCTTGTACGTCTGCCACCTTTCCTTTGCGCTTCCTACCGCTCTCGAGACGCGTTACTCTCACTCCCCTTCAAGTTTCTCGCTCTCGCCCGCCCCTTTCCTTCTCGCACTCAGCTATAGACGAACGCTTGCACAGCGCACACGCGACGTCACTCTCTCATCTGCTCGTGGGGAAATATCCCAATTTCTTAGGCCAAGTGTTGTAAACCTACACTCCGACCCGCGGCGGATAATCTTGGACTGGGGACGGTAGTGAGTTTGCATTATAGATGGGAGTGTTCGACCACCAATGACACACACGATGACTAGCACAACGTGCGAATTGGTTCCGCGGAACATAAGCTCGTTGTGGAGAGGGTAATAGCGATTCGACCTTCTCAAGTCCCCTCGGGCGCAAACTTAAACGGTTCGCAGGGATGAAACGTGCACGGACAACTGACGATTCCACCCAAGCTTCTCCGAAGAGAAAAGGTATGTGCAGTCATTACTGCCACTTGTGTCGTCGCAAACATTCAGATGATGGCGGTATCCACTCGTTAGAGCAGAAGCAGTGGTTGCCGAACACAGAAGTATGGGTGGAGATACCTCGTCGTCGTAGAAGGTAAGCTACAAGGTTATGTCCACACTAATGCATGAGACGCCTGACTGTATCATGCGCTTAAGTCCGTTGTCTTCTACCTCCGGCTCGTCGAACCCAGTCGTTGTAGCCCGTCGTTATATCCTAAATGGAGATGAGATTGACGAAGACGACCTTATCCTTGCTGGAGAAGCGGAACCCGATGACAATTTCGATGACAGTATCCCGATACGGACCTTGGACGAATATGCCCTTTACGAACCTGGGACACGAGAGCTGCTGCCGTCCAGTGCCCTTCTAGTAGACGGTTTGACTCTACAAGCCGTCGGTACCGTTCACACATATACCGAAGAAGGAGAAGACTCCAACGATGAGGCCTCCGATGATGGCCTGAAGGGAGGGCAGCGTGTCCTCCTATCTCCCATTCTGGAATGCAGTGTCCACTGGCCTCTACGTGGAATAGGGTTTGACTCGTGGGTAGTTGTGCTGTCTTGTGAAACACCGTGCTAATCTTTTTGTATAGCAAAATTTACATCCGCACACGACATGCGTGGTACATCCTTTTGCAATCAGCTCGCGTGTATACTCCCTTCCACCGTGTCTTCCACTGGAATCACCGCATTGCCCACTGCCTCTTCACCCATCTCTTGAAGAATCCTCAGCTCACGGAGACTGACTTCCTCGCACTCCTGGAACAGGATGTCTCAATTGATCAGTTGACGTCCTCCGAATTTGTAAGTCTTCTGTTACCTCGGTCAGCTTTGAACCAACTTTTGAATGTGTCGCAGGTTTCATACCTTGCCATGGTTATGGAACAGCTGGCCAAGGAGGACTACTCTCTCTGTCAACAACTCCTTGACTCGAGCCTTGTCACTAGGCTTTATCCCTCCCTCTCTTGTCTGACCAATATGCCCAATGCTCGTCCCGCCATTGACATCAGCCGCTCCCTCTCTCCAAGCCTGCCAACTTCCTTGAGTACTACTCAACGCCAGCGCCGCAAGTTGAAGGATATTGAGAAGGATGTCCTTCAGCATGCAGACCGCACAGTGGTCACACCCAGGGTGGGTGCCATTGCACAGCAGCTGTTCTCACAATCTTTGTGCCAAGCCAGAATGTCCCCTGATTCTGACTATGAGGTGCTGAGAGAACCTCCAGCCTATTCACTTCATGCAGTGGATCCCCAATCCATTGAGTGGGTGACGGGCACTGAGGACCCCCATATATTCCACAGTGTATCCATTGATGGAGAGCTATACTCTGTAAGTTCTATATATGATCAAGTGTCACTGAGTCTAATGTCTAAATCTCTGTAGGCTGGAGATGTCGTGATTGTGGAGAGTGGAGCAGATACCAACAGAAGCAGGTCCAGGAATGCTGCTTCTGATGAGGCTCAATGTTATCTCAATGACCTTGCAAACAGGAAGTGGTGAGCCACTTCTTGTCATCCCTGATCTGTGTTCTGACTGTTGGATAGGTTCTGCAAGATTAACTACTTCTATGAGGAGAAGATCTCTCATCAGGGGAGAAAGTTCTTCCATGCCCAGTGGCTTGAACATGGGTCTAAGACCCTACTCCAGGAGGCAGCCCACTCTAGATCCTTGTTCTGGATCAATGAGTGCTGTGACCTTTCTGTGGAGTGTATTTATTCCCACTGTAACCTTCAGACCTTGTCACCAGGTCAGATGGAACCAGTGGATGATGTCACTGGACATGAGAACAAGTTCTTTGCAGGGTAGGTGTCACATACATATAATGACATATTCTGCTAATCTGAGTCTTGTATCTTTAGCTTAACATTAGATGCTAAGCATCATGCCTTTGTCATGCTGTCATCAGAGGACATTGCTGATGCTCTCTCCTACTGTGAGCAGCTAAGGCCTTGCCTACCTTGTGGTTTCTCCATCAGGCAGAATGTCAAGGAGTCCTGGACTTCTTTGCCTCAAGGGGGATTTGCTCACTTAGGAGTTGACTACCATGTCAATGACTTTGTGTACCTCCACAATTCTCACAGCACTGTTGGCTTGCTGGACATAGCCCAGATCACTGAGTTCCTAGGTGTTCAGGGTGATGAGGTCTGCCTCAGAGTTCAATCATATGGCCGATATGATGATTCTGTAAAGAGGCTTGGTGGTAATCACTTGGCACCCAGGGACAATGTAAGTATTTATTATTATGGTCAAATAACTATGTCACTAACAATCAGTTTATAGCGCAGGCTCTTTCAGACTCAGGCCTTCTTCTCAGTGAAGTTGGCCTCAGTTGAGGGCAAAGCCTTTGTTGCTTGTCCCATCTCCCCTAGAGAAAAGGAGTCATGGATAAAGGAGGATGATCACTTTTACTGTGACCTCCAAGCCAAGTCCTTGTCCTCAGTTCAGGACATTAGGGCCCTACAGCCTTCTGGGCTGCCTCAATGCCAGCAGTGCAATGCTGCTGTCTTTGATGCCTCCTTAGAGAAGGAGGCTCTTCTCAACACCTTCCACAAACTCAGAGGGCTTGAGTTGTTTGCAGGTTATTTTCAAAATTCATATCATATTGCATCACCAAGTCTGATTAGGTTTGTAGGGGCTGGTGGACTCTCTACAGGTCTGGAGATGTCTGGATTTGTGGAGACCAAGTGGGCTGTGGAGTTCTCTCCTAGTGCAGCAAAAACCTTTCAGTATGTATCTCAATTCCCAATCTGATACACCTTTTTACTAACTTGCCACACAGGGCCAACCATCCTAATGCTGTGGTATACAATGAATCTTCCAACTGTCTGCTACAACATGCCATAGATGCTGCAGAGGGAAGGAATCCATCTCCTCTTAGGGGGAAGGGTAACAATGAGGAGCTTCCTCCCATGCCACAGAAGGGAGATGTGGAGTTTATTTATGGAGGTACATTTGCAGTTGCTCTTTGCAGTGTGATCTTCTGATGTATAATGTTTTAGGCCCACCATGCCAAAGTTTCTCTATGATGAACCACCATAGAGTGAGTCTAATGCTGATGTGCTTGCATACTGGAGACTAATGAATTTATAGAAGCCAGATGACATCAGGTAATTTACCCCCTTTCCTATTTTGATGGCCCTTACTCACAGCTATCTTTAGGAGTACCCTGGTCTCCAATATGATTTCCTTTGTGGAATTCTATCAACCAAAATACTTTCTTTTGGAGAATGTGGCAGGGCTATTGTCATATCATCTGGACAGACAGGTTCAAGGCAAGAATACAGTGAAGAGGCTCAAGATGGGTGTGGTAAAGTTCAATATCCGTGCATTGACAACACTAGGGTGAGTGATTTGGTGATATAGAATCAAACATTGGATCTAAGTCAGAGAATAGATATCAGGTGCATTTCAGGATCCTCCAAGCTGGACAGTATGGGGCCCCTCAAGGTCGACAGCGAGTCATCTTCCTTGGTGCTCGAGGGGATGTACCTCTCCCTGACTTTCCCATCCCTCAATATGCCTATCCTAAACCATTGCACAATTACAACCTCCCTAATCAGGTTGTCCTTCACCCAACATATCGTGTTGGTCATGGTACAGAAGGACACCAATGTGCCCCCCTTCCTGCTGTCACTATAGATGAAGCCATTGGAGATTTGGTAAGTGGTGTTTCTGTTTCCTTATTAACTCAGAATGCAATCTGACACTTTTACCAGCCTCAATTTAATTGGTCAGTTATTTCAGACATCCCTCCAACATTATACTCACAAGCACTGCAGGAAGAATCCCCATAAGGTTTATGCTCCAACACCTGAAGATGTTCAGAAAGCACAGAACCAAGAGGCACAAGGGATACCCAGCTTTGATGCTGTCACAGCTCTCAAGTCATGGACAGCTATCAAATCATGTCATCCTGGGTTTCCCAGTCCAACACCCTACCCTCATCCTCCCTTGGCTCGCTATCAGATGTGGCTGAGAGGTGAGAATGCAAGCACTGTTGACCACCACTACACCATGAG
The DNA here is from genome assembly GCA_022606135.1 of Fomes fomentarius. Lineage (NCBI taxonomy): Eukaryota > Fungi > Basidiomycota > Agaricomycetes > Polyporales > Polyporaceae > Fomes > Fomes fomentarius. The sequence continues at coordinate 3,139,381 of JABYQN010000001.1, forward strand.
ATATCCTGCTGTAGTGGTTGAGAGGTGAGTGTATGCAATTATTGCAATGACTGTCTGTGAAGCAATAACTATATTTGTGCCTCAGTGTCTGCAATATTCCTATGCTTAGCCACAAGCATCCCAAACCCAATCATGAAGGTACACTGATTCCTCACTTTCCTATAATCCTACCATTGATTGTATGGCCATAGACCTCCCTCGTAAGCTAAGACTGAAGCACCTGAAGGGGGCTGACAGCAAAAAGAAGAGCATGAGTCAAAGTGAGTTGAGTGAGCCCTTTGATTATGCTATAATTCTTAGAGGCTGTTAGCAATCTATGGAAGACTTGATGGTAGTGGTCAGTTCATCACAGCTATGACTACCATCATGCCAAATGCCAAAGGAGGGAGAGTAATTCATCCTCATGTGAGTACAGTCAATCACTCATTGATTCTCACTCTCATTGAGAGATCTGTAGCAACAGAGAGTCCTCAGCATTAGAGAATGTGCTCGGGCTCAAGGATTTCCTGACAGCTATCATTTCGAGTCCACCAACAATGAGCCGAGAGCAATTGTGGCAGATGTATGCAATCCCAAACCTGAACTTTCTGTAAAAGACGCTAACAATTACATTCAACAGCAAATGAGGCAGATAGGGAATGCAGTGCCTGTTCCACTGGCACTGGCACTTGGGAGGGAGATCGGCAAGTCGCTGATCAAGTTATGGAAGCAGATGCAGGAGCAGGAGCAGCAGGCGAGGCTCCGCAGTCCCGAACTGGAATAAGTCAAGCACTGCACAGACCGTGGACATTCTGCACGAGGACAGTTAATTGCATACACTATTCATGTGTACCGGATACCTATTATCACCGTGTTGTTCGAATTTCACACCAGATTATGTGCTCGCATTCAAGATGTCCTCGACACGCTTGACTTTGCTTTCGTTCCCCGTGCCCAGCACAATCTCTCGGTCAACGCGAGTGCCAATGCGGATGTCTGTCGCGATACGCGGAGCGCCCTTCGCATGTACCGCGGCGTGGCAGGCGTGGATCGCGTTCATGACTTCGCTCCACGGTCCTTCTACGAACGGGAAGGGGAGTACTTGATATAAGCAAACCTATCAGCATGATACGTAGAGCCCTTTCCTCACCCAAGTTTGTGCCGTATCCGCTAGTGATTGAGGCATGACGCGTCAGCTACCACGCATTCAGCTGATGATTTATGACTCACTGTAACTATTATCGCGTTTCAGGACAAAAATAGTAGCGATGTGATGAGTCGGCGGATCGCAAAACATACCTTGAATTTAAGTCCAGTCTTCTCGAGAACGCGAACGCACTCTGCTATGTACTCGGCAACCTAGTGACAGTGTATAAGTTGAAATCACCGGCTGTGGGAGTCATGAGATCGTACGGATGGCTCTCCTAAGCCCATCGGGATGAGACAGAAATCTGGAGAACGACGATGAGCGGAGGACTCAGCAGCGCAGGAGCCTTCATCCAGTAGATCCTCACGAACCTGCGACCGCATAGAGGTCGTTAGGATGCGTCTCTTGAGACATGTCCACGGACTGTCAACGCTCGGGCGTGTTTCGTCAAGTGCGAGCACGGGAGAGTTCAGAACTGAGTTGCGCCGCCGCCTGCGACTCTGCGCGTAGACGCTCGGCCCGTACTCGCGCTCTGCCCACCTCCACGCATGACGCTCGCGGAGCCAATACATCTCAGCCTCTTCCACCTCCATCTCCGAGTCGTTGTGCTGATCGCCCCGCTTGCTTTGGACCGCTCTTTTGGCATGTCATTTGCAACGGCTTGCGGGAACGTTCAACTTCTCCAGTCATGACCGTAACGACCTTGAACGTCCCAACCTTGAAGGCAGTCAAAAACACCGTCATTGGGAACCGCACGGCTAAAGGGAGCTATGGGCGGGACGAAGTCTTTGTTTCGAGGTACGCTCACTCTTTACTCGTATGGCCGCGTGCTCAGCGGTCTCAAGACTCGTAGAGTGCATAAATGAACCGCCTACACTCGTTGGGGATCCCCAGAGCTCCAAGACAAATATTCGGATTGAGGCTGCACACATTCTCGCCTCCTTGTCCTATGGTATGCAATCGACTGTGCGCTCCTGCCGTACCGCCCTGAACACAATTACTCAGGATCACCCGACGCCCTCCGCACGCTGCTCAGGCTGAACGCTTGCCAAGCACTTCTCTACGCCGTGTCAACGTTCCAGCCCTCGGACAGCGCGCCGCTGAAGGCGGCAATTACGCGCGGACTCCGAACTCTCGCAAGTGCTATTGCGGATTGTGTCGGACCGTCGCAATGGGGTATATCGCCAGATGTCTCTGACCTTCGGTCGGAGGCGACAGTAGCTCTTGAGTATCTCTTCCAGGTCAGTCGCTTCAGTCGCTTCATTCTATTCAGTACCAACAAGTGCGTTTGTAGCCGGAAGTATTGGATGTCTACATCCCACTTCTCACCGATCCGCTGCCACAAGTCAGCACAACTGTGGCGCAACTGCTTGCCGCTACCATACGAGATCCCGTGCACCGGTCCAAGGTATCTGACTGGTGCCCGCTTAGCGAACGAACCACCGAAACGAAAGGCAAGCGCGGTTGGGAGAAGGGTGACCTTACGAAGTCGCCCAGTCGTCAAGCTGGGTGGATGACGCGAACTCTAAGTACGCTGCTGAATCACAAGGATATCAAGGTCTGTGTCATATGCACGAGAATAACGTCGTGTTGACATGTCCTTGTATAGTTGCAAGAAGCTGCGCTTCTTGCTCTCGCTTCTCTGGCGAAGGGTAATGAGGAGTTAGCTACGCGGCTAAACAAAGGGTCTCTAGGCCAAGCTTGTGGGTGTATCCTCGTTATTTGTGCTTTCTCTACTCATTGAGCCCCGGCAGCTGTGATCACGACTATTCTGTCGCTGTGCAAATCAAGAACCGGTGATTTGCAACTGGCTGCTTCCCTCTGGTGAGCATTATGGTACCAAAGTTTGACACTTGTCTGACGGATCCCAGTGCGACGAACATTGTGCGAGCGTACCCACCGCCGAATGCCACATATATTCCCCCGGGTGATCAAACCACCGTGATAACAATCATGCATGTCTTGAATCGCATGATTGGTTCGGACACGGCAAATAATCAGACAAAGACCAAGGCTTGTTTCATCCTGTGTGAGCGCTACATTCTATAACCATCTCAGCAAGTGCTCACAGTGGTTCCAGACTACCTCGTTACCGACCACAGAGCTCTGTGCCAACTTGCCTTCGAACGCAATTCTCTGGTCCAGGTCGCACAATTGGTCAAGTCAATAACACCCACTGAGAAAACAACTGAGATCGACGAAGACGAGCCCGAGAGCGTCTCTCGGCTACGCGAAGTGAGTTCATCCAGTGTCAGTGTCGCAATATATCCCTTGAATTCATGACGTTTGGCCAGGCCGCCCTGACTGCAGTCGCCGCCATTTCATTGTTTGACATCGACATCCGCACAGCAGTCATGGACGAGCTCAAGCTCATCCCTGTGATACAGGCGAGCTTGTCGCATCAGTACGTTGGGGTCAGATATGCCGCGTGTCAATGCGCTCGCGCGCTGAGTCGTGCGGTCTCGGCCCTGCGCACGAACATCGTTGACACCGGACTGGGCATGTCTGTCTTCCATGTGTTTATGAAACAGGACGAAGACCGGCAAGTCATGCATGCTGCGTCGACGGTCATCTGTAACATTGTCACGGACTTCTCGCCTCTGCGGTCGGTGTGTGTTGAAGACTCGTTCGACTTTCGTAGACTCACTTAGCTCCATTAGACTCTGATCGAGCAAGGCGCGATTACCAGACTTGTGCAACTCCTGAACGCAGAAGACGCTGAGCTACGTCTCAATGCGCTGTGGGCGTTCAAGAACCTCTTGTACAAGGCCACACCCGAACTCAAGCGCCAGGTGATGAACAGCATCGGATGGCCTGAGATCAGCAAGTACGTATCCTTAGGTCTTGCACGACTACGGTGCTGACCATGAACAGGCTTTTGGTTGATCCAGACCCTCGATTGCAAGAGCAGGCGTTCCATGTCGTGCGACATGTAGCCGACGGTGTAGAAGATGTCGAGCTGCTATTCTCAGAACTAGGTGGAAGCGACGCGCTTCTCGGCTTCCTATCAGTAGCGATGGAATCTGAGGCTGAGGACATAGTCCTACAGGTGTGTGCTCCAAATGCATGTCGAACGTGTATGCTCATGTTCTCTGCAGGCTGTATTCGTCCTTGCAAACGTTGCGAACAGCCCTGCACACCAGAGGAGCATCCTATCCAACCAGCGGATCCTTAGCCGCCTGCGGGAGTGCCTCGTCGACGCGAAGGTCGAAATCCGCCGTCCCGCTGTTTCCTGCGTACTCGAATTGGTACGTCAGAACCCACGTTGCCATCAAAAGTTGCACGAGGCCGGCATCGACTCAACGCTGCGGCATATGGTTGAACACACGTCGCATGTAAGCGCGAGTCCGACAACGCTTCGTCTTGCAGGAGGTCGACAGATGGGTGCGGAGGATGACATGGAGGTGCAGAGTAAAGCCAAGGATGCTCTCCGGTGGCTCGAACACAGCGCTGACATGGAGGCATGATTTGGACTTGTTTGTGATGCTATCGTGCGCTTTGTATCGCTATATGCGCGTTCTGTATCTGTGGCTGTAGACTTTTCTGCTTGAATGTATCCTGGGCACTTCAGGCGGAAGGCGGTCGTGCGACTCGGCTACGCGTCGCGCGCGCTCTGGGGTAAGTGGTGTGACTTTGGGGCGTGACCGATTTCTCCCGAGCGCGTTTTGACGACACTTGCTGAGTTTTGCCCCTTCCACCTCTCCGCCAGCGATCCGTCCCCCTCCCCCTCCTTCCACCACCATGGCCACTCTCGCTCGGTTGCGCACTGCTGTCCCTCGCCGTCTTGTGAGTTCTGCGCATAGGAGCACCAAACATGCGGCGCTGACGTCGTGACAGTCATCACAGCGGTTCGCGCGGACGATCCAGACCGCTGCAGACACGACACAGCTACACCAGGACGCGTCGCACTCCGAGCCGTTCACAGTCAAGCTCCACGAAGATTCCTTCCGCGGGTACCGGACGGACACGCCCAGCCTCGATGTCGAGGTGTCGAAGGAGAACCTGCTGAAGTGGTACAAGCAGATGACCGTCATCCGCCGTATGGAGCAGGCGGCCGACGCCCTCTACAAACAAAAGCTCATCCGCGGTTTCTGTCATCTTGCTATCGGTCAAGTGAGTGTCGTTTTTGGTAATCGTAACGCCGGTGCGCGGCCTGTGTTGGGAGGTACTGAGACGGCGGATGTGCGCGCAGGAAGCGATTTCTGTCGGTATTAACTCTGCCACGACGTTCGACGACAACATCATCTCGTCATACCGTACGCACCCCTTTGTTCTTCTGCGCGGCGGTGACGTGAAGAGCCTTATGGGCGAACTGCTCGGTCGCGTGTGCGGTGTCTCGAAGGGCAAGGGTGGTTCTATGCACGTCTTCACCGAGGCCTTCCAGGGAGGGCACGGTATCGTCGGTGCGCAAGTGCCACTCGGTGCAGGTCTTGCATTTGCGCAAAAGTACTTGGGCAAGAAGACCGCGACCTTCGCGATGTACGGTGACGGTGCAAGCAACCAGGGTCAGGTGTTCGAGTCGTACAACATGGTACGTGATACTTTCCAGGTTCTGTAGTAGACACCCACTGATGAGTGGTATAGGCGAAGCTCTGGAACCTGCCCTGTATCTTCGTTTGCGAGAACAACAAGTATGGTATGGGTACCTCGGCGGAGCGTAGTTCCTCGAACACGGAGTACTACACCCGTGGCGACCTCATCCCTGGTATCCAGGTGAACGGCATGGATATCATAGCTGTCCACCAGGCATCCAAGTTCGCGAAGGATTGGGTCACCAGCGACAAGGGTCCTCTCCTTGTCGAGTTTGTCACCTACCGTTACGCTGGTCACTCGTACGTCATGCTTTGCTTATCTCCATCACGCCCTGTACTGACCTGAGTCTCGATAGGATGTCCGACCCCGGCACCACCTACCGTACTCGTGAGGAGATCCAGCGGATGCGTTCCACTCAGGACCCCATCCGTGGTCTCCAGCGCTACATTGCCGAATGGGGGCTCGCGTCAGAGGACGACCTCAAGGCGATCGATAAGAGCGCGAAGGCTGAGGTCGACGCTGCTGTCGAGGAGGCCAAGCAGTCACCCTTCCCTAGCGAGAAGGAGCTCTGGACCGACATCTACTCCGCGGGCACCGAGCCCCCCTTGATGCGCGGCCGGGAACGCGAGGAGGTTTTCTACTACAAGAACTTGTAGTTGGATCGTCGGGTGGGGGGACGCGAGGATGATGGGCGGGTTTGTTACTATTCTGTTATAGAGTACTACATTACGCTGGTTGATACTACTGCTTTCCGTTCCATGCTGCCATTATTCGTATGATGTCCGATTCCGTGTTCATTCGTCAAGAGGATGCATCACTGTGGAGTGCCGGACACGCTATGGTACTGTCATGAACTTCGGAGTTTACGAATCTAGTGCCTATGACGGGGTGGCCTGGCTTAAGATAACTTCTGTTCCGTCATCGGCGATGACTTTGAAACGAACTGTATGATAGCGTGGTGTGAGTGGGATGTGCCTGTCAATTGTGTAGGTACCTACGAATTTGGAACCGCTCGCCCTTCGCTCGCCGGATGCTTGTGAAGTACAATGTACCAGCTCCTACGCAACATGAGTTCCGATCCACACCAAAAAGCATACGCAACTAGACCCTACCTTTATGTCCCTTCACCCGGAAGCTCAAGTCAATGTTTCCGCCAGGTATATGGATCTGCGAACGCATTCAACATTAATATTTCACTCGCTCGTTGGTGCATCGGCGCGGGGGAGGGGGGGGGGGGCGAAGGAACGTATACGTACCGCGCCGTCGATCCACGGGTCACCGTTCATCCACCACACCGGCTCGGGGCGGATGGCCTCGCCGAGGACCGCACGCAGATCGGGGCTCTCGCGGATGGCGTTCATGATTTGCTGCATGATCGAGGACGAGAGCTTCTCCTGGTTCGTCACGAAGACCATGAAGACCGCCCATGCGCCCACGCCGACGGCGCCGAGGGCGAGGATCGCGGGCCACTTGCTCTGCGGCGTGCGGGGGAGGAGGGGGCGCGTTGGGTTGCGTGTAAATGTTAATGTGGATGTAAGGCGTTGTTTGCGTTTGCGTTTGCGTACTAGGTGCAAGGGAAGGGGAAAGGAGGGAGGAAAAGACGCACCTGGAGGGGAGGGAGGTCGCGCGGCGAGGGTCTGCTGTAGTATAGCCCGGGACGCGCGGTCTTGTCGAACGTCTCTGCCTCTGGGAGCGGCTTCTGCGGGTGCGAGTGCGAGTGCGTTTGGGGTTGTGAGGACGACGCGTAGGCCGCACGCAGATAAGGGAGGGGACGGAGCGAGTGTGCTGGTTGTAGGCGGGGCGGGACGCGTAGGGATGCGCGGAGAGACATGACGGCGGGTCCGACCAGAGAAGTTGGGACGTGTAAGAGAGCGAGCCTGTGTGCTTATAGTCAATCCAAAAGGAGAACGACGTCACAAGCTATGACGATTGGCAGTGGGTGAGATGGAGGCAAGAAAGTCGCGGCCGAGACGAAAGCCCAGGTCAGGCTTCCCGAATGAGAGAGAGCCGATGCGCGCGGGGGCGGCAAGCTCGTGTATACGCTCTCCCTCCGGATGACCGCCATCTCGCCCTCGACCTCCCGCATCCCGCTCTCCTCTCCGTCCCCACAACCAACGAACCCAAACCCGATATCACTGCGGCTTTACAAGGTCCTCGGCGCGAGCTTTGACGACGATGCGACGCGCGAGGCGCTCGACACGCTAGCGGAGCTGTATGCTCACGCTCCTGCTTCACACACACACACGAGCTCGGGCAAGGGGAAGGACGTCAGGGCGGATGGAGAGGCTGAAGGAGAGGCTGATGATGAGTATGAGACAGGGGCTGGTGGGACTGTGGTTAGGCCGAGGGGACTAGTCGTGGGAGCGGGAGTCGAGGAGAGCGTCGCGGGTGACATCGCCGCACGGGCGAGGAAGAACCTCCGCAGGGACGTCGAGAGCAAGCTGGCGGAGTCGAGCCGGCAGTTCCTGAAGGCGTTCGGAGAGGTGGACAAGGTCTGTTCTTTCATCCGTGCACGCCATTCATCCGGATTGTACGATGTGGTTATACTCATCCAAAACGATGTATGTACGGGGGTGGACAGCAATTGGATACACTACAGGAGCATATTGGCTTGATGCGTGTGCGCAGCGACGAGGCGCAGACGCAGCTGCACGAGACGAACAAGGCGTGCAAGTCTCTGCTTGACCGTGCAGGCTCACTCCGAGAAGAACGGTACGTCCCCCTTCTCACTTCCACTCCCAGATCAACCTCTCACATGCACATGTCCGCCCTTTGCCTTCAGACAAGGCGTCGCCGTGCGCCAAAGCATCATCACCCTCTTCCTCTCGCGCTTTACTCTCAGCAACGACGAGAGAGAGGCGATCGTGTCGCGCGACGTGCCCGTCGGGTCACGCTTCTTCGGCGCGATGGACAAGGCGGCGGCGATCCGCGACGACTGCCGCGTGCTCATGACCGGCGACGAGGGCGATACCAAGGCCGGGCTCGACATCCTCTCCGCGACCGCGACGCACCTCGAGCACGCGTACGACAAGATCTTCCGCCACGTCTCATTTGAGTTCCGTCAGATGGGGCGTGACGCGGGGCTCGATGTCGCCCCGGCGACGCAGGAGGCGGTTAGAAGGCTAAAGCAGAGGCCCGAGCTCCTCGCGTGTGTTTCGCATCATTGACATTCTCGGTTGCAGGCGTTCTGACTACCATTGTATTTTACGAATTTCTAGAGAAGCTCTGCAGGTTCTCTCGCAGACCCGACAAGCCACGCTCCTGTCCGCATTCATGGACGCTCTCACACGCGGCGGGCCGGGGGGTCTGCCCCGCCCAATCGAGCTGCATGCACATGACCCGCTACGGTACGTTGGGGACATGCTTGCATGGGTGCACCAAGCGATCGCCGCGGAACGCGAGTTCCTCGAGAGCCTGTTCGGGGTGCGCGGTGCGCGGCGGATGGTCGGCGCCGTGCGGGAGTTCGGGGCGACGGAGGAGGAGCAGTGGATGGGCGAGCTGATGGACGGCGCGGTGCGGGGCCTGTGTGGCCCGTTGAGGGTGCGCGTGCAACAGACGGTGCAGTCGCAGGAGAGCAGCATCACGTCGTATAAGATCGCGAACTTGCTTGGGTTCTATATGCTTACGATGCAGAGGACGGTCGGTCGGGAGGCGTTGTTGGCGAAGACGCTGGAGGAGTACGTGTGGTTTGCCTTCTTTTGAGTCTGAGAGGGCGGTGTTGACGGATTTTTTGTTAATAGGTTGACGGACCGTGCGTACTCAATATTCTATGGGGCTGTCGAGACGCAGGGCAGGTCGCTTCTGCGCGTCCCGCTGGTAAGTGATGACTTCATCCACGATGTCTCCTCTTAGTGGTCTGACATGGCTGCAGGACCTCGACGAGGCTGGCGTTTCGCCGCCACTTGTCATCCTGGACCACGCCCAGGTACTGCGAGAGATGATGGTGGTGTACGACTCTTCTCTGCTGGGCGACGAGAACGAGGAAGAGCTGCTCGCCGGCTTCCGCGACATTCTGGACAAAATGGTGGACCCAGCGATAGAGATGTGCTTGACAGGAGCACAGGAGAAGAAAAAGCAGCGGCCGACATGGGACAAGGCTGTGTTCGTGCTCAACACGCTCTCCTATCTGCAGAGCGTACTGGAGCCGTTCGCATTCACGGTCGAAAAGCGCGGTGTCGTGCAAGGTCTGATCGAGGGCAAGGTTCTGCAGCTGATCGAGGAACATGTGAGTCGGTGTGCTTGTGTCCAAGCAGGGGATAACCTGACAGATGGAATTGCCGCTTCAGTACAAGGATGTGCTGTTGGATGCTGGGTTATCCGAGATCGCGGCCGCATGCGACGGTCGACGACCACATGTGAGCAGATTTGTGTTGGTCACGCTATATAGTTGTTGACTGTTCTGGGGACAGGAACCACTATCGCACGTCCCCGCAGCTGAGCCCGGTGCCCTACAAGGAGCGCTAGGTCGGTTCTCGGAGTGGTTGTCCGGAGAAGGGGTTGTGCGCTCTCGGCGTCTGTCGTTGCTGACGGTGCAGAGCCTGCACTCGCGGGTGCACCAGGCGGCGCTGGAGCGTGTGGCTGGGACGTACGAGCGGATATGCGAGGAGGTTAAGAAGGGAGAGAACAAGTACGAGGCGGGGGCGACGGTGCTGGGGAGCGAGCGGCCGTTTGGGCAGGTGCGGCTGCTGTGGCAGATCTTTGGGCTGGAGGGGGCTGCGGCATAGGCTCACGCTCAGAAACTATCTCATGCATGATGCCCGTTGCTGCGTCGAGACTGGATTGCGTGTGCGCGGGAAAAGCCAAGGTGGGCGGCTAGTGTGTGTGGCTGTGTCCTCGGATAGGGATGAGGACAGAATCTGCGTCATACGTTCCATCATCCCTCCCGCTCCCTGCCCGATATAACACATAACACATCCTGTTCTGTTCTGGCTGTGCCCGACGGTTGCCCGCTTTGTCCATGTCGCTCGACACGCAGGTTGCCCTCGCCCGCAACACACCCCGCGGCGAGTCCAGCCATCTCTCCAGGGCCGCGCGCCAGGTCGTCCCGCCCTTTCTCCAGAAGCTCTACGAGTCCGTCTCCTTCCATGCTCTTCCACGCCCTTCGATGAGCTGAACTATACCCAAAACTGATAGAATAGTAAACGACCCTGCAAACGAGGAGCTCATAAAGTGGTCCGACGGCGGCGATTCTTTCTATGGCGAGTCTATCCTTCTTCCACTCTCCTTCCCTCCTGCTCATTCCTACTCCTTCCCGCACTTCCCCCTCTTCCGCCACTACCAGTCCTCAACCATGAAAAGTTTGCTCGCGAGGTGCTCGGCCGCTGGTTCAAGCACCAAAAGTTCGCGTCCTTTGTGCGCCAGCTGAACATGTACGGCTTTCACAAAATTCCTCATCTGCAGCAAGGCGTCCTCAAGAGCGACTCCGATACTGAACCATGGCACTTTGAGCACCCCAACTTCCACCGCGGCCAGCCAGACCTCCTCTGCCTCATCCAGCGCAAGAAGCAGCCCACCCATGGCCAGTCCGACGATCCCGCACTCGACATGCACGACACCACCACCGCCGCCGCACCGCTCTCAAACGTCACCCCGGGCCACCTCATGGACATCAACTCCATCGTGAACGGTGTCTCCGCCATCAAGCGCCACCAGCAGGCCATCTCTGCCGAGCTCAGTGCCCTCAAGCAGTCCAACGATGCGCTCTGGAAGGAGGCCGTCGCCGCTCGTCAGCGACATGCGAAGCACCAGGACACCATCAATCGTATCCTCAAGTTTCTTGCAGGCGTTTTTGGCCACACCGACAGTGGCGCACATTCTCCCGATGGTTCGCACTCCCCGCCACAGGTCACCCCGCGCATTCGCCAGAGACTCATGATTGGTGCCCCTGCGGCGAAGGGCAAGCACGTGGATATCATGGAGGTCGAAGACGATGAGGCGGATGTTTTGCGGAACGGTAGGAGGGGGACACTCTTTACTGCAGGTGAGTTAGTACGCGTCTTCGCATTCCTAGTACACCCCCTCATAATAGCCGCTTGTAAATGAAGATCAGCATGCCACCATCGAGACACCAGAAGGGTCAATATCCTCCCCGTCCATCTCTGATACTATGTCTCATTCTGAGGGTTTCACACCGGTCACTGAAGTATTACCCGATTCGATTAAGTCGCCCCCGACAATGTCGTCGCAAATCCTCTCCAGAGCCAACAGCACTACCCCTACCCCTCGATTGACCAATGGTTCAACAACACCTGCGTCCGTCCAGACACCCTCGCCCCCATCAACCGCCCCATCACTGAATAATGTCGACGCGATGTGGCAGGCTGCCATTCAGCATATGATGACCACGCCTGGCCAGTTCCAGAGGATCATGCAAGCGTTCGCTAACCAGCAGTCCATTAACAGCGTCCCCACACCTCCCGACAACACCCTCACCCACGCGAACAACTCAGCGGTAGCAGCGTACGACCCCAATGGAACCGACTATGCACGCTGGTTCAATCCGCCGACGCCCTCGACCCCATCAACAGCCTCGCCCCCGCTCCTCACCCCCGATGAGAACGCTCCATTACAGCTCCTGATGGACGAGTCGCATCGGCTACAGAAGTCGTACCAGGACGCCACGGAGATTGACGCGGACATGGACATGCTCCAGTCTTCCATCAACTCCCTAATCCAGAACCTCGGCATCGACCCCACGTCTCTCGCGTCCGCGCCGGAGGATCCTCTACACGCGAGCACGCCCGGCGGGGTCATGAACGGCGCAGCGCAGGCCACGAACGGGTTCACGACGTCCCTCCCGCCCGACTCGTTCTCGCACGGCCTGAACGGGCTTGACGCGACCGGCGGGGGGCCGGACGTCTCGCACCCAGACTACCTCCTCGACTCGCTCCTCAGCCAGATCGGGGACGGATCCGGGGCGGGTGCGGACGGGATGGGCATGGGCATGGACATGAGCATGGGAGGCGGAAGTGTAGGGGGCGGGTTCGGCGGGCTGGACTACCCGGACATCACCGACCATTACGACCACAGCGCGCAGATCGACGGGACGGCGATCGAGGACGCGAGCACGGAGCAGCTCACCGCGTTTCTCGACGAGGCGAGCGGCGGTGCGGGTGCGGGTGGGGAGGCGCAGGGCGCGACGAAGAGCCCGCGGGTGGGCACGCTACATCAGAAACGCAAGTCGGACGCGGCGGAGATGTCACTGCCCGCGCCGCCGGAGGGCGGCGGGACGGGGAAGAAGGTGAAGCGCAAGCGTTGAGTGAGCTCCGTTTGGTGTGTTCTCCACTGCTCACTGTTCACTGCTCGAGCCCCCGAGTGCTGTGTTCTCCCATGCCACACTGTATGTTCCATGTATCCGTCCGTGTGTGTACCATTGAAGCTGAAGCCTCGACTCAACTGTGATTCGCGTTCCTCGATTGTCGATCCGTTCTCGTCTCTCCACCGTCCTCCACAACCGCCTCCGTTCTCTACTTCCTAGCATCTTCCGTCCGTCATGCATCCCGCATTCTGCATCCTGCATCTGCACTCTTCGGTCCAATGCTCCGCTCCGGTTCTCTTCTGTCGTCTCCATCCTCCGATTCCTTTTGGGCCGCCAATGATCTGCACCATATGCGCGCGTCTCTTCGTCCTTTCCCTCCTCTCTCCTATGCCTCTTGCGTACACAGACGAGCGCTTATGATTGGGAACACAGCCGCTCTTCAATTACATTCATTCATCCATACATCACCACTCCTCTCCGAGTCACTCGCATTGGCAATCGGGCAGCACGGACAAAACCTCTGTACGTAGCAGTAGGAACGATTATAGATGTATTTGTAGCGATATATAGTGTAATTTGATATCGACAGCAAACGGGATCGTACATCGATCTACAGATCCACATACATATACAGGCGCAGGCAAGAGCGGACGCGAGGGGCGTATTGTCACTGTGATTGTTGCCATGCAAGTATTAGAGAGAGGGAGGGACAAGAAAGAAGGGGAAAGAAGAACAATACACAAGGGATCGCGGGGTGGTATTGGGCACACGGCGAAAGAGGAAACGAACGTAGTTGCATGTATGTACAGCGAATGCGAAGCTTGAATGGTGTGAGACGAAAGGGAAGAACGAGGATGGACAATAATGTTAATGATCGAGATTGAGGCTACATACAACCAATTGCAGCACTACAGCTGGGGAGAAATACTAGGTACTAGAAAGTGTGTGGAAAGGCACGGACCGTCCATGGGGGAGGATAGTAAAGCTGATGTCCCATTCGCGCGTAGAGAGAGAAAACCTAGACCTGAGCAACGCGGCGCCCCATGAGAGTACATCGACAGGTAAATTCATTTTCGGAGGTGAGCGAGCACAGCGAGCAGGGGTGCGATCACAATGGAAGTGAAGCCAAGCCCTCAGGCCGTTCACTCGATTGGCTTCGTAGGAAGCGGCGGCGGCGGCGGGACTGCGAGGGAAGGTTTCCGCGACGGTCCGGGTGTCGTCGGTGCAGGAGATGCTGAGCCAGACGCGAGCGCAGACAGTGTGCCGGGGCCAAACGTATTGTCCCTTGTGTCCGTCCGCACGGCATCGTCGTCGTCGTCGTCGCTCGACGCGACCGACGCCAGGTCCAGGTCTGACAGCCTGAGCGAGCTGGCCGCGTCGATCGCCTGCAGCTTCGCCGTCGTCCGCTTGTCCTCCAGCTGCGTCTCCTCGATATATTCGCGAGGCGGCTTGGGCGCAAGCGGGGGCGGGGGTGGGAGATTCGGCGAGGGAGTCGTCCGCGGCGCACCGTCGTGGTCGTGATACCCGTTCGAGGGTGGTGGCGACGGGTAGGGCGATTGAGGGGGCACTGGCACTGGTGGGGGGCGTGAGGAAACACGATCCCCCGCCTCATACATGGCCTTCAGGCGCGCCTTCTCCTCTGCCGCCGTCAGCGGGCGCGCGCTCACCGGTGTGCCAGGGGCGTTCGGGGAGATCGGCGGAGTGGGAGGTGGCCGTCCGCGACCGCCTGAGCCATTGACGATCTGCGACGAGCGGGGCGGTGGTGTGGGGGTTGCACCTGGAGACGCAACTGCGTTCCCGTCTTGGTCTGCGTACTTCCTCCGTAGCATCTCCTTCTCTTCATATGCGGACAACGGCTGCGCGGGAGATGCCGCGAACGGTGGAGGGGGACCTGCAGGCGGGGGCGGCGATCCAAGTGAGCTGAATCGTGTGTCGTTTACGGCTGGTGATACGGGGTACGCATTGGGAGGGGGCGAGCCGGGGTACTGAGCAGGCGGCGGGGCGGGCTGCCAAGGCTGCTGCTGCTGTTGCATTGCACCAGCGTCTTGCGCCTCGTAATGCCGCCGTAGCCTCTCCTTCTCAGACAGGATAGGATGCTGAGATGAAGACCCAGATGCAGCAAACGGCGGGGGCTGGTCCGCAGGTGGAGAGACAACGGCGGGAGAGGGGTAAGGGTTTGAAGGAGTGGGGCTTGTCGGTTGACCATAAAGAGCGTCGTAGGGAACCGGTTCGGCATTGCCAGGTACTGGGCCGTAGTGCGCGGACTGCGTGTGCCAGACTGCATTTTTCGCCTCGTAGTAGCGCCGCAAAACGGCCTTCTCGTCAGCCGCAGAGGGAACAGCTTTGGACGCGGAGGCCGATTGTTGGCGTGCAACCTGGCTCCCCGCGCTGGCCGGCGTACTTGGTGAAGTGACGGGTGCTGGAGAGGTTGCGGGCTTGTTGATGGCGGACATTGCTTCAGAGTAGAGGGCAGCCCCCGCGGACATGCTTGGTGTCCTCGCAGTGCTGCTGCCACCAGCCGACGAAGAGCCGCCTGCGTAAGGTGTGTAATCAGTTGTACCGGCAGACGAATCTGAGCCCTCGAGTCCTCTAGCACGCGCGACTGCGGCTTGGGCCTCCTGGAACAGTCGCGCTTTCTCTTCCTCAGCGGTCAACCATTTCGTATGCGTCTTGGTGCTGGTCGCGGTCGCAGGGGTGGTGGGAGTTGGGCTCTTGATTGAAATTGTCTCGCCTTGCCCGCTCTGCGACCCGCTCTACTGCAACGTGAGCAAACGATTATCAAGAATGAAGACAGGTTGATGGTGACTTACATCAGTGGGACTCCGTCCGAGAGGCTGAGTACGCTCGACTTTCGCCATGGCACGGTTGTATAGCGCTACCTTCTCTTGTTCTGCAGAAGGCCACTTTGCGCTCAACGCAGAAGACGATGTCTTGGGCGTAGGCGCAGAAGGGGCGAGTCTGTTGCCCGGCGGCGGAGTTGTGGACACTGGGCTTTCCAGAATAGTCGACGGTTGCCTTCGAGCGCGTTCCGCTTCTGCATCCAGGTGCGCCCTCTCCTCTTCAGTCGTGTTCACGATCGTCAAAGGTCGTGAAGTGGTCCCACGCCCATTGCTCGAGCGCGGGCGAACCGCGGGGGGAGAACCATGGTTATCATACGACGACGCGCCACTACTCGCCCGCGCTCGAGAGCCTGACCCTCCAGCGGCGTAGTTCGTCGCCCCGATTGTTTGAGCGGCATACGACGGTCCAGTGATGTCGATGCTCCTCTTCCGCTCGCCAAATTCGTTTGCTGACGATCCGTAGCGGTCGCCGACGTTCCTGTCCGAGTTAGGCGGCACAGTGCTGTACTGCCCTGGAGTTCCCCTGGTGGGAGAGCGGGAGTCGGTCACTGAGGGCATCCTGTCGATGGAACTGGATTGATTGTGCGAGGGCGATGTCACCGACGTGTTGGCGGGACCCATCAAAGAGGGTGCGAATCTCTGCTGGTTCGGCGACTGTGATTGTGATGATACGCTAGCGGTGTGGCCAGGAAGAGACACGTTGAAGGCATGTCCGATCCGTCTGCATACGCGGTTAGCAGGGTTGATGGTGGAGTAAGTACACAACATACCTCATCGCTTCCACAGACACCGCTCTGAAAGGGAACAATGACAGTAGCGCAGTCAGTAAGACTCTTTGGAGAAGATGAGATGAAACACTGACCTCGGCCAGTTCGATATCATGATGGGCAGATCCATAATAACGGGCTGACCGGTATTCAAGAGGGCTTTCACCGTCAGGACGTAGTTGATGTCAATGTGACGAGCAGCGTTGATTGTCGCAGACGTATGGTGAGGCGGCACCGTCACGCTCAACTCAGCTCTGTGCTGGGTGCCTCCGTACAGCGTCGCGTTCACTGGCACCTTCTGCTCGCCAATGCTTGATACCTTTACCTGAGGACTGCCCTTCTTCCCTTGTGTATGCGGTGCGGCACGGAAGATGGTTGTCTCGCGCAACATGAATTCAAAACCGCGAAGCATGACGGTGTGCAGGGTGTCCGATTTAACAGTTGCCATAACCACAACGCGGTCGCCGGGCCCGTAACAGGTATGCGATCGCTCGACAATGAGCGTTACGCCGTCCTGCGAGTGACTTCGGGTCTCGGGCTGCGAGTAGATGGGCCATGTCGAATGGAGTTCGTGTTTATCAATGATGATAGTAGACGTTGTTGCAGTGATAGTCGGCTTATCCCGTCGCAGGAAACCCCTATTTTGCGGTTCAGTATCCGAAGGAAAGGAGGAGGGCCGAGTAACTTACTTCTTGCCTTGCACGCAGACTGACGCGATCAACTCGTACTTAATGCCACCTTTATATGCTCAATCAGTACGTTCGTCAAACGTCCGCGATGAGATATAGGGTAGTGACTGCGCGTGTCGGTGCCGAGCGCGGCAAACAAGCAACGCGCTGCTTGAAGGCCGCGAAGCGCGAACGGCATGAACAGATTGGGGTAGGCGTCACGGCCAGCGAAAGGGGTGCGGAACAGCATGACAGACGAAAAACTCACCACCTTTCTCCAAGGCTATTGTCGGGGGATGGATTCCGGAATCCGGATGAAGAAAGGGAAGTCATTCTGTATCGTATAAGACTTGAGCGAAAGGCGGGGTTGGGGGTAACGTAACTCACTGTGTGTAATGTGCTATACTCGTCGTTGGGAGACTGCCACAAGTTGATAGGACTTTGACCAACGAAATCGAAGAAAGTGTTGGCGACCCCGCCACCCGGGAGGGTCTCGATCTTCCTGAGTTCAATACGGACCCACTTGGCCTTCACGCCTTGTTGTCCTACCCGCACCTCGATAGCCTGCGGAGACGGTGAGCGGGAGGGGAAGAAGAGGAGAACACTGCGACGTACGCCTTTCACTGCAGCCTGCGGGCGGTCGGGACCACCGGGCGGGATTCCAGGGTAGCCTGCATTAACGACAGAAGTCAATACGCGCCTGCTTCTCTCGGAAAACGCGCCGCCACACCTTGGACGAAGTCAACATTAGGAGGAGGACGTAACGTTCTGCAAGGATAGTGAGCACACGCAAGAGAGCCGGAGACGGAATGCGACGCACAACTTAGGCTGGGACATTGAGGCGGGTATAGGACAGAGCAGGAGGCAAGCTGGAGACGCTTCCCGACGGCCAACAAGTACGGCTTCGCGTGAGGCACATCATGCACCGCTATCCGCAGGCGCCCATCTCCTCCATCCACCTCAATCGCTGTTGGCCACGTCCGAGTGAAGGGGGATGCATGAAGGTGTTCGAGGACAAGCAGCGCATACATTCCACTTTTCTCCTCCGAATTTCGTCCCATTTGGGTCTGATACACTATAGTGTGCAGGATCAAAACAACATCATCATCAGAGACTGGCTTCAGACGCCTCTCCGGGGAGTAGGCGCCCCATTCGGCGCCTATTCGACGCGCAGACGAGCGCTGCCTCGCGTCGGCTGTCGCATCCAAAGTGAGCTTTGTTCGACGCGCAAGCCCGCCGTCGCCCTCTTAATCCCCTCAGGCCATGAACCATGGCCAACAACACATCCGGATCGCGTTCCATGCATGGTTCCCAGTCTATCTTTCCTGGAGGCAGCAGCTCTCGTCCATTCCTCAACATGCTTAATCCCATGGGCCGCACATACCAGGGCTACATGCAGGCCAATCAGTCCGTCGTCGAGGAGGAAGACGAAGACGGAGAGAACCACGACCTTGAGGCCGGACAGACGTCCCGACGCTCGCTCCACCGCTCTACAACAAAGTCGCATGGCAAGCGTAAGGTTGCCTGGGGCGGGGACGCTTCCGAAATGCATCTTCTCCGTCCCAACATACGTCAGGCCGACCCAAAGGATGGTGAGCAGTCTTCCGATGATGAAGTTCCGCAAGACTTCATGATCGAGGCATCTTCTCCTGCACATCGTCGTCCACCTTCACCATCGCCGACCAAGAGCGCGAAAGGCAAGGAGCGTGAGGAGCGGAAGCGACCATTGTACTCCTCTCGTAGGCCCTCTGCCTCGAAACCCATTCTCCCTACCACTTCCACTGACAAGCCGGTGTCCATACCTCCTCGCCCATCGGAGATCAACCCCGACCCTGTGCCGCAGTCTGGGCCCCTACACGAGCCGCAGACGAAGCACATGCGCGGGTTAGACGAACATGAGCGTGCACTGTGGAATTGGGTGAATGTCTACAACCTTGACGCGTTCCTGCAAGAAGCGTATTACTACTACGAGGGGAAGGGAATATACAGCATAGCACTCTCCCGAGGACTCAATCTCCTGTCCGTGGTGTTCACTCTGTCGGTCGTTCACGATGTACTGATAGTCTTGCAATATAGAACAGTCGGCTTTGTGATAGGCTTCTCGACGTTCCTGCTCGGATGTGTCGACTACTCTCGCATACGACCAGAGGGTATCACACGACTATCGGAATTGGTTGTCACCAGATGTGTCTCCCGGTAAGTTAGCTTGGTAGTCATGTTGATCATCGACGTGCCCAGCCATGGAGAGTTATACCATGCTCATAGGAATCTCCATAGGTTCTCTGGATTCACGCTCCTCTTCTTCATGTTGTTTTCAGCGTTCTTTATCTGGCAAATAGTCTCTTTTGCCCTGAGCATGATGCGGCTCGCCGACATGTACCGTTTCTACACGCACCTCCTGCACATTCCGGACGTACGTACTCGACAATTCCAAATTTTCCCATGCTAACAAGCGTTATTAGCAAGACATCCAGACCATCTCCTGGCCAGAAGTTGTCCGTCGCATAGGCGCTATCCGCGAAGACAATCCTCTAACAGCCATCTCTTCCAATGCAGCTGCTCACCAGTCGGTGACCGCGAAGCTCGATGCACACGACATTGCGAATCGGATCATGCGCCAGGAGAACTATCTCATTGCACTCTTCAACAAAGAGTTGCTTGACCTCCGTGTACCTATCCCGAAGATCCTGCAGAAGTTCGGCATCTCTCGCGCGACCGAGGAAGGAAAGGGCAAGTTGCTCACACGGGCGCTCGAGTGGAATCTGAGGTTCTGCTTGATCGAATACTTGTTCGACGACAGCGGCCGGGTGAGGAAGGTGTTCCTCAAGAGCAAGAACAGGGCGGTGTTGATCGAGGGGTAACTCTTTTGCAGACAGATCGAAGATTTACAGTAAATGGTTGACAACGTTTCGCAGACTCCGACGACGGTTGATCTTCATGGGCATCTTGAACGCAATCTTTGCACCTTTCATTGTGCTCTATCTGCTCATGTACTCATTCTTCCGCTATTTCGAGGTAGGCTGGAGTACTCTGAAACTAGCAGCGCGGCAGAACTAAGCTCCCAAAATATGCAGGAATACCACAAGAACCCTTCGAACATGAGCGGCCGTGCATACACGCCCTACGCGCAGTGGAAGTTCCGCGAATTCAACGAACTCTCGCACCTCTTCAAGCGCCGCCTAAACGAGTCGTACGAGACAGCGAGCATGTACATCGGTCAGTTCCCAAATGAGAAGGTGACCATCATCGCGAGGTATGACTTGCCTACCTTTCCCTCTTCGGTCGTGTTGATCCACGCGCAGATTCGTAGCTTTCATCGCTGGGTCCTTTGCCGCGGTCCTGGTGCTCGCCTCAGTAGTGGACCCCGACCTATTCGTACACTTCGAGATCACCGCGCACCGGACCGTGTTCTTCTACATCACCGTGTTCGGGTCGATCCTCGCGGTCGCGCGGGGCATGATTCCCGAAGAGAACCGCGTGTTCGACCCGGAGCTGCTCATGAGCGAGGTTGTGCAGTACACGCACTACATGCCAGACGAGTGGAAGGGCGAGCTGCACTCGAAGAAGGTGCACGAAGAGTTTGGGCAGCTCTTCGCGATGAAGGTCGTTACCTTCGCGCAGGAGCTCCTCTCCGTCATCCTCACCCCATTCGTGCTCTGGTACTCGCTCCCACCATGCGCGCCGGCGATTGTAGATTTCTTCAAAGAGTTCACCGTCCATGTCGACGGCTTGGGCTACGTGTGCTCCTTCGCCGTGTTCGACTTCCAGCGACACGGGAACATCAAGGTACGTCTCAGCCGCTTCTCCAGCTTCTCTATTTCTGTCCCATCACCAAATCTCATACCTTCCATCGCACACAGTTCGGCGCCCCGACCCAGGTCGTGGACGAGCGCTGGATGTCGAAGGAAGGCAAGATGGAGAAGAGCTTCCTCAACTTCAAGGCCGCCCACCCAGACTGGACGCCGAACGACCCCTCGGGCTCGCTCTACCTCAGCCGCATGGCCGACCTCAGCGTCGCACACCCCATGGGCCTCGGCCGCCGCCGCCTCCTCCAGCACCGTGGCGCCCCGCAGATCCACCCCGTGCCGTCCGAGAACATGGACTCGACGGTCCACCTGCACGCCCCAGGGCTGGCAGACAAGGCGCGCGAGTACGACCGCGCGCTGCGGGCGAGCCAGAGCGTGCGCCGGCGCGGCCCAGGCGCGAGCATGATGGGAAGCGTGCTGCACCCCGCCCAGCTTGGCGGCGGCCGTTCTGGCGGCGACTCGCTCATGCAGTCGACTATGGGCGGTCCAGCGATGGCGCAGACCGCTGTCTTGGGCGACTCGCAGGGAAGTGTGATGCCTGGGGCCGGGGTGGGCGGGCACATCGCGGAGTCGGTCATCCCCGAGGAAGACCTCGCTGCGGACGGTGGTGTTGGAAGCTCACTCGGAGAGTCGTACGTCGATGGGCGGCGGCCAAAGCCAAGTGTAGGCCAGTCACAGCAGGAGGAGGATGACGAGGAGCTTGAGGATGGTGGTGTGCTGGGGTTGTTGGCACAGATCTATGGGACCGGGGTGAATCTGAAGGGCCGAGGCCGTGGGCCTCCTCGAGCCATATAGCACAAACCTTGTGTTGCTTTATTACGACGGACATGAATCACGATTGTAGACGAGGAGGTAATGCATCCTTGCACATAAGATGCTGTGTCTGGACTGCAACTGCAGAGTCTCCTGCGCTGAACAAGTTTCCTCCATTACTAACTGGGGACCAAGATTGTACTGCGTCAGTATTGGGTATCGTGAGCATGCAAGATGTTGCATCCCCGCCCGTTCCGTCCGCAAGGTAAGTCCATGAGTCCGCATTTCGTCAACATCATCTACGCAGCAGCCTCGCCACTTATCCCTCTCCCACCTCACGTCGCGATACCCAACAACTCCCTCTTCAGCGCGACCTCGTCCTTCAACATCGCAATCCGACTGTCCAACCGCGACGACAAATCCACCTGCTGCGTCGCCAGCGAAAGCGCCTTATCAAGCTTCTCCAGCGCGCCCTTGAGCACTCTCGCCCATCCCTCCGTATCAGCATTGATATTATGCCCGGTCGTCTCCCTACCCTCCGCCTTCTCCTTCGCATCGAACTCTTTAAGGTCCAGCACGGCAAGCTCGAACCACGCGACGCCCCCGACCCACGTGCTCACCCGGATCGTCGGCTGGCGCTGCGCTGCATCCTCGAGGAACGCGCGCGAGGCGGGGAACTCGCCTGCGGTGCGGTGCGCGATGCCGAGCAGGAGCGAGCGGATGGCGAGCTCGTCGGGCGTGTCTGGTGGACCTGAAGGTGTTATGGGCTTGGTGGGGACGAGGGAGGCGATGAGGTCGCTCTTGATTGTGGGGTGAGTCTGGAGACATGTTGCCCATTCTTTGATGTGTGCCAGGGCCGTGTCTCGTGTGACGCGCTGGTGCGTGTTCCAGACTGTAGGAAGCGCAGGTCAGTGGTAGTACTGTGATACTAGCAAGTGTAGAGGGCATACATAATGCAAGCTCTGGTTACCATGAAGTCGACGACAGTCAGTGGTCCATAGCGTGTGGCGATAGAGCGGCCGTGCGTACCTTCCGCTGGGCTGATTGTCACTGCCAGGGCATACTGGTCTTCGGACCCTGTAGCTAATTTGCGCTTTTCTTTGTAGAACGCGACTGGAGTAAAGTCAGACTCATGAGACCATTTCACCAACAGCTTGCGACGTACTCTTCTTCCTGATGAAGACTTCCGTCGGGAGGTCTTTACCACCAAGCTTCCGCTTCTCGATCAACTCAGGCACTTTGTCAAGCAGCGATTGTGCCTTCTCGTAATCCTTCAACGAGATATAGCACCCCGCCGCGATGAAATAATATGTTGCATGACTCCTGCGCATATACGATTAAATCAGCAGATGTTCGTGCTAACCACAAGAAATCACATGCACCAGCTGTTGATCTCGGTGACCCGGATGAACGCATCTGCCGCCTCCTGGTACCGTCTTTGCGAAAGCAATGTCCACGCGAGCTCAAAAAGAAGCTGCCAAGCATGTCGGATCGTGGAAACGATACAAACAAGCATTTTGCAGAACTTACCAAACCATCGGCTTGGGCGAATGTGTGCGGCATATCCGGTGCCAAGCCACCCTGGAGAACCTTGATCGCGCCCTCCGGGTCATAGGACATGCGCAGGATTTTGGCCTATTTTTGTAGGAGTAGTGTGAATGGTAGAGATCGGTAGAGATTGATCAATAGCCTTGGAAGCCACGCACTCGGTTCAGAATCCATAACGAACCAGTGGGATAGCGCGCTTCCAGTCTGCGGGAGTGTATGGTCAGGTTCAGGGCACCGCGCCATGTGTGTAACGAAGGGATGCTGACTTGTCGACAATCGCACGATATTGCTTCAGTATGTGCTCTTCGTCGGCTTGATAACCGGTGAGAAGTAGAATGACTCCATGATATGTCATAAGCGACAATCTAGAAGGAATAAGTTCACGCTCACAAGCAGGTTATTCATGGAAAACACTGACCCTGCGAACACGGCATGCACGTCGGTCTTGGCAGCAGATACGGCGAGAGCGCGGAGAGCAAGTTTCCTGTCGTGGTTGAAGCCTAGGAAGCCGACCACGCCGCTATTTTTGCGAGTCAGTACAAATAGTGAGAGGACCTGAGAATATATGCGTACCGTATCTTCACAGGGAGCAGAGAAAATACGAGGTTGAAGAGACTAGTTTGGGAAGCATTCAGGATCGAGAGACAGGCGGGACCCACATGGTGAAGGGAAACCTACCCATATCCTGTACCAAGAGATCAGCGAGAGCAGGCACTGATGTAGAGGAATGCGCACCGAACGCTGTTCCAGACAATACCAGCTCGTCTACCGAGCCTTCCTGAGCTACGATCGGGAGAGAGGACGTAGTCGGCACTGTCAAGGTTGCGCCAGTAAAGCGGCTGAAGAAGCCGGACCTGGCTGGCTTCGGGGCCGCTGGTGTGCTGGCGGTGGAGGCCTCTGAGCGAATGCTCGCAGCGCTGGAACCAGGTGCGGAGCCCGCCGGAGTTGCGTAATCATCAAGACCGTTGGGATACACCGTCTTATATAACCTGCGGATAACAGAGTTGTAAGTTGGGAAACACGTTAGGAGATAAACGTGCGTACTTGGTGAACTTGGAATGCGCGCTACAGGAATGCTGTAAATAGCGAGTACACGAAGATGAGGCATGTGCTGACCTATTCATGGCATACAAGCACTGGATGTAACCCATGTAGGACTCGCTATTGAATGGCACCGCGTGAGGCGATTGACATTGGAAGACGCATATGGACCTACCTGAGGGCGTGGGTGAGGCCAAGAAGAATGACAGCATCTGAGTGCAGCAATTCCCATTCAGTCCCTGGAGGAAACTGAGTAGTCTGAGAAGAATATCTGGACAGTCTGAGTTCTTTCTTTGCGCCTGCTTCGGAGAGGGCGAGTAGCCGAGAGGCTTCGGCCATCAAACCGGTCTGCGGGGATTGGGCGTGAGTGCAGGGCTCTCGTATTGGACAATGTAGAGTGACATACCTCCATGCCCAACGCAGCCTCAAGGAAGGCACAGGCGCCATAACCCAACGCATGGAAGGGCGAGTCCCCTGCTGCGAAGGTGTCGCGTGCTTGGTGGAGCTCGTTGGCGAACAGGTAATTGAAGCCGACGGTGGCGGCGCGGAGCTGGGCCTGGGTGTCCAGAGGGTTGCTGTCCATGGCGTATCCGTCGTTACGGCGGTATGTGGTGGACGACAAGAGGGGATAGCGGCGTCAAAGATGTGGTAGTAAGCATCATCGACAGGCTACAGCCACCCGACAGCCAGTAGCCACTCATAATATCCCTCGCGCGTCTCAGACGCGTCCCAGTGTCGGCTGTTGCCGAACCCGCTCTCTCTCCCGCCCACGACGTGCTCGACGTCGATCACAACGAACACACAACCTCGCCTGTTGTTGCCATCATGGCCTCGTCCGCAGTGAAGGCCCGCATACAGGCCTTTGAGACCATGCAGCTCTCCAACGCGACCGTGGTGTCGCGCTCTCCACCAGACCTCCTCGAAACACCAATCTCGCCTACTGCCACTTCCATTTCGCCCATCCTCCCTTCTACTCCCTCCACGCCTCTCAGGTCGATGTCTCCCTCTCCCTCCCCGTCTCCTCCAATTCTTGGGCGGAAAACTTCACTCATCGATCTCAAAGACTGGATCGTAGATGACGGGCCTCTTCCCTATGTCCCAAGGCAGAAACCGCCTGTCGCACGCAGGCTGCCTTCAGTAGGGCCCAAGCCTACTCCAAGACATGTTTCCGACTCCATGCTCAGCAAAATCCCTCCCCCTCTCATCAGTCTCAACTCCCCGCCCAAAACGCGTGGTGCCCCTCCGCTGCCACCCAGGAAGCCATCCTATACATCTCTCAAGTCCGTCTCTCCTTCCAATTCTTCTTCGTCCTCTCTCGCCCGCAACGGAACCCAGCACCCTCCTATCCCTATCCCAACAAGGTCATCGTCTGATTCCCTTACCGTCGATCACACTTACCCACCACTGGCCAAATTGGGAATCAACATTCCCTCTCGTCATGTGCCTGCTTCCTCCATCTCGTCTTTCCACTCCGTCTCGCTCTCTTCAGATGGAGGCACAGACCCTGCCACCCCAGGCACCGCAAATTCTTACTCAAACCACGTCGCCACCTTTCCCATCGACAGGGACGACTTTGACCCAGACCGTGGAAGTCTTCGCGAGCCAGATGCGGTCAGTCTTGACGAGTCTTTCGAGAACCTGTCTGTGACGTCTGCCGTGAGCCCCTCAATCTCATCCGTCTCTCACGATTGGGAGGTCTATCCCCAGAAACGTGCCCCAGAACCTCCGAAGCTCCCACAACGACCATCGAAACCACCAGCCTCAGCTCCTACTTCTCCTCGACATTCCCCGCTTTTGGTGCCCAAGCGCGATGCTCCGCCTCCGCCTCCGCCATCTCGGCCACGTCCTCCTTCATCACGCAATTCTCTAGCATCTACTTCTGCAGCCTCTACGTCTGACCGCTCCTCAATAGTCAGTACTGCGACGTCACGGACAAGCGTCAGTACGCGGAGCACAACGACGCCGAAACCCAAATCCGCACAGCTCGCGCGACCCACCCCCGTGCCACCTGCCGCGCGCAGACGATATGAAGCAGTCTTCAAAGGGAACGTGATCGCCTCCCGTCAGGCGGAGCGAGCCAAATCACCTCCCCCCAATCGCAAGCCCAGGCAAGCAGCTGGCTGGCGAGGGCTTTCGGTGGATCTGATCACCAACCCGGAGTTCACGTCGAACGCCGGGTCGGCGGCGCTGGCAGAATCAGTTGACGAGGAGATTGGACCAGAGGACAGACTGGACGGCGAGACAGTGCGTGCGATATGGAAGCTATCGAGGTTAGAGAGGGCAACGCTGCGTGTGATATGGTCAGTCCCCGCTTGTTGATCTGGCATGCCACGGCGTGCAGGTGCTGACGACATCATTATGCAGGGTGGAATGCGACCCGGCGGGCACGGGTTTTCTGGATCGAGACGGCTTCGTGAAAGGGATGTGGCGAATTGACGAGGAGCTGCGCAAAGCGCAGATGCAGAGACATCTAATGCCGCGCATCCACCTGCGCCAGCCGAAACCCACGCATGCGCCGAGACCGATACTGCGATGACCGATGACACGCGGTTTATCTCTGGACGTAAATATCCGGACATATATGAGGCATCCGCGAACTGTACGACTACTTCACCTCTCGACAATCTTTACACTGCGGATGCTGTCACCGTCAATATCCACGTTCACTCACGACCAGAAACTTAAACACATCGCATAGAGATAATGACATACCCTACACCATATCTTCTCGTTACAAAGTGCCATGTATGAATACAGAACGTATCTTGTGACACGCGCATGCAAGGAATCAAACCATAGTACTGGATTGTATACGCTGCCGGAACAGAGTTGACGTCAGTTCTGGGGCCGTCCCCGATCATGCACGCGCGCCTCGCACTGCGGTTGAGTACCTTCGTCACGGACCATGTTCATGGCCATGCACTAGCCTGACGCGCATTCATAGGCCACTTCCTCCTGCCCTTTCCACCTTCTCTCTCTCCAAATTCTATCTGAACGCACAGAACCCGACCCACGCCCAGTGAATCGCTACAAGAAATCATGCTAGGTAGGCCTCACTGTGCCTGCCCTACGCCGCTCGTACTAACCCGAGTTTCTACGACTTCGCTTGCGTGTCCCGAATTCCACGTACACTGAACCCACACTCACTGCACGTATTCCAACGCCTCGCCACCACACCCGGACCCACCACACCCATCGTCCATTGCCCCCTGGGACACACCTGTGACTTGCAGTCATCGGCCTCACCGGCGGAATCGCGACGGGAAAGTCCACAGTCTCCTCCCTGCTCCGCGCCCACCACCTGCCCATCGTCGACGCAGACGTGCTCGCGCGCAAGGTCGTCGAGCCGGGCACGCCCGCGCTCGCGCAGATCGTGCGCGCGTTCGGGCCGGACGTCCTCCTCCCCGACGGCCGCCTCGACCGCGCGAAGCTCGGCCGCGTCGTCTTCGCGGACGAGGACAAGCGGCGGACGCTGAACGCCATCGTCCACCCTGCGGTGCGCCGGGAGATGTTCTGGAGCATACTGCGCTGCTGGTGGAGGGGCGAGCGGGTGTGTGTGCTGGACGTGCCGCTGTTGATTGAGGGCGGGCTGTGGAAGTGGGTCGGGAAGGTCGTCGTCGTATATTGGTGCGTCCAGACGGTCTCCCTGTCGTGTGCTGCGCAACGCTAGTGGTTGGACTGATACAAGGCGTGTTCTGTGTTCAGTTCTGCGGAGATCCAGCTGCAACGTCTCATGAAGCGTGACAATTCGTCCCGAGAAGACGCGTCGGCCCGCCTGAACGCGCAACTGCCCATAACAGAGAAGGTCCAGTACGCGGATATCGTCATAGACAACTCCGGGACACCCCAGGAACTCGAACGGCAGGTGGACTTGTTTGTCCAGCGCATTCTGAAAGATGCAGGCTGGTCGTGGAGGTTATCCTGGCTCTTTCCACCGTTCGGCGTCGCGTCGGCACTATGGGCACTTGGTTGGAGGGCCCTTCGCCGCTCCCAAAAGGCAAAATCGCGCAGGAGGTGACATCACGTATCATTCTCGTTCTTGTGATCTTATCCATGTCTTGACAATTCGCTCGTTCTCTTGATCTTGTACTCGCTTCGGTCTCGGCACTGTAATGTACTATCATATTGTGTCTATCTCACCTCCTTGTCACTCTCGCAAATACGCATATCAGTTCGTTACACACATCATCAACTTTGCATTGTGAGGATCACAAGATACAAAGACACTAGTGCGAAGATAGTCCAGAGCAAATACCAACGCCGTACTCATTGCACTCACGCATGTGTGGCCCGATGGCCAACAGCACCTCCACGCCGTCCACGACCGCCTCCGCCGCGCCTACCATAACCTCCCCAACCACCGACGTATGCTCCCGGACCCATCAGACCAATACCACCCGGCTCACCGAATGTTGCAACGTTGCGCTCCCTCTCCTCTTCTCGGCGGTTGCGCCCTCCTCCCCTGCGACCACCCCGTCCACGACCATCACCCGAAGGTCCATTGCTGCCCGAAGACAAGGAGTCAAAGAACGACTTCTTTGGGTTGTATGCAGTTGTGGTGCCATCCTCCTCTTTCTTCTCCTCTGCCGCAGCCTCACTACCTTCATCTTCACCGTCGTTCTTCGGAGTCCCCCGGGGAGACGGCGCAAGAGCAGCTTTATCGAAGCGAGCGTTAGAGCTCTCGAAGTCGAAGTCCGTTGCAGGCACGCGCAAGTCGCCCCCCTTAAGCTCTGGGCCGCCGCGGCCGCCCCTGCGCCCACCACGCTGCTGCTGATTCGCGCCATTGCCGTTCGACACGTGCAGGTCGCCAATTGCCCGCTGAATAGTCTCCATCGAAGCCGTAACCGAGTTGACAGAGGGATTGCGGGCATTACGTGGGGGGGCTGCGGCAGTACCATTGGCCTGGGCTTGCGGGTTAGGTGCTTGGCCAGGTTGCTGGGACCCCGAAGGCTGAGCAGCCTGCTGGCGGTTCGCGTATGCTTGTTGTTGCCTTGGAGGCACTTGCGCTTGGCCCTGCTGTGGTGGTACAGCGCCAGCTGCTTGTTGCGGATACTGAGGCGAGCCATAAGGAGGGTAGGTGGGTGCTATCTGGGGTTGCGGTGAAGCCTATATATCGACGCGTCAGTGCTACGACTACGTATTGCATTGAAGATGACGCATCGCAACCGCGAAGTCAGAAGGAAGGCAACGGTATATCCACAAGGTTTTATGCGCTCTCGGACAATCGAGCATTTGCTCGTACATCCGTCAATGGTTTCATCATACGCATACGTAGTCACGTGCTTCGAACAGCAAGAAGGTACTTACACCAAGCACCGCGGGATCATCGTGAACATTCCTCCGTTGTTGCGCTGCTGGCTCGTCAACGGCGAGATCCTTCACCTCCGATGCACGAAAGATTATGTATGTGTACGGTTCTTGCACAGGAGGGATGTACTCGTTTGACGGTCTAGGTGCAAAAGACGAAGTCAGCAGCTGTGCGCAAAAAACAAGCCCCTTGGAACGATGATCAGAAGGAAGGCAACGGAGAGATCCACACGAGGTATATGCGCTCTCGGATATGTGAGCAGTAGCTCTTTTACATCCGAAATGGCTTCATCCCACTAACACGTCGTTCAAAAGTGTTCCTCACCTCCGCGACTCCGTTCCCATAGAGTACACTGCATACGGGGTAAGTAGGGGAGGCATGCATATACTTGAGACACTCACCATTCGAAAGTTGTATTGTTGACGCGACGGGGTCGATGCCCGCCAGAATACCTCTGTATCGTACATCTGAATGAGAAATGAGAGAGATTGGTTTTCTGTACGAGCTCGTCAGCATCTGGGCCCGTAGGAGACGAGGGGCGACGCGTACCCGATAAAACTGAGAGCGGCCATGGTGATGAAAGGAAGGCGAAGGAAATCTAGAGACTCGTCAAAGCCTGCAGCAGCGTGTAACAACCAATGCCCCCGGCATCTCCCGTTCTCACGCTACGTTGGCGCGTCATGGTACCGCGCCAGTGAACTGAACATGACCTGACCGCGACGGTATCCGACTTGTCCAGCTCGATGTTTGGGGCCGTGACGCTGCACAATGCTCCGACTCTCTCGCCTGCGCTTATACTCCCCGCTTTTGCCAATAGCAGCGGTTCACAGACCTCGGAACGTCTCGACCTCCTCGTTTGATCCCACAATCCGCCAGTTCCTAGTCAAACTTGCTGAACAGCAGCCATGCTTCTCCATGCGCTCATCGAGCGTGTCCATATTGCACGAACCGCGACTATTCTACCAGACCTTGCTTGTGCGTGCTGTCGCCTTGCGCATTACAATGGTGTTTGACCGCATCTTGCGAATACCAGAATATGATACGAAATGCACGACATAGACTATTCATATCATCCCTATACATTGGTCACGAAGACGTGGAGCTTGTGAGCACGAGCTGTTGAAATAATCAGGTACGAAGTGTTCACCTTTCTGCCAGGTTGATACTATACGTGCGTCTTTGCGCGGGAACCCCTCTCTACAAGTCTACCTACACCTCGATTTCAATCGTTCGACGCGCCCCGGCTCAAGTTCAACAGCGCGTATACTCCTCCCTCTGCTGCAACAATATCCAGATAGGGTGCATGTCTACCTATTCCGAAGTCCAAAGCTCAAGGGCATCATGGCACGCCTGGTACCACCGCGGATCAACGAAGGTTGGGGGACATGGCATCCGAAGATTTACGGTGCCGACGATACTATTGTGATTTCTGGGTAAGGGTGTACGTCTCAAATGCACGGCGCAGCGAACGAGGGGCTGAGATATTGCTCCTTACCAGTGCAAACTTGAACACATCTTACTTCTCGGATCGACAAGACCGTTACTTACAGTTTACGTCTCAGCCGCGATTAGCAGACTATTGCTTCGAATTCCTGCGGGCAGCTCGGACGTTCTCATTCAGCCTCCTCCCTTCACCGGGATCATCTGAAGACTACGTGGTCCGCTGGCCGGATGCAAATACTCATCCACATCGAATAGAGGATAAGGCGCGACATGCTCTCTTGTCACTTCAACGAGCACAGCAAAACGCATCAACCACATCCTTAGTAACGTCGACGGACAAAAGCTTATCGGAGAAATCCGACAGGGCAGACGACGTGTTAGTCTTCCCTATCATCCAGGCCGGCCAATTCAACATCCGGGAAGAAGAGCGGAGCCTCTCACTCCTACTCCGCGAATTGTCTGCGCATCAACGATATTCCGTAACTTCACAATCGCACGAGAAGTACGACGGTCCTCTGGTGGACTTGACAAGTGGTTACTTCGCGCTATACAGGCCATTCCAGACGGCATTGATCAACTCCGGTTTGGCATGCAGGATTCTCGCCGCTAGCCCGAAGGTAGATACCACTTGTCTCCGCGGAGATGAGTAGTATTGAGTTTCTTCCTCTCTCAGGCGAACGGATTCTATGGCTCGAAGGGAATCTCCGGGCGAATTCCCGAGGCCTATACGTTATTCGAACGACGATTCATGGGCGCAGTCCGTGCCGCCCAGAAAGAATGGACTCATGAGTCATCGGAGGTCATTACCGGAGTGCAGCTACACGAATGGGAGCGTGAAGGATGGACGTACCACGCCAAAGGTCAGCCGTACCTAATGATGCCCGATTCGCATTAACTGACCTCACTATTCGCTTCTCCTACCTGTTTGCTGCCAAATTTGTGGTGCGTTCCTGTACCTCTCAACACCTTCGTGCGGTCTTGTGCCTCCCAACACGGTTCAAATGAAACACCAGGCATCTGGGTGCGTCCCACCCCGGCCTCTGCCCCCGTCCTGACGTTGTTTGGCTCGACGAACCTCAATTCTCGTTCTGCGAACCTCGACACGGAGTTGTCTTTTGTTCTCGCGACTACAAATCCAACGTTGCAGAAGAAACTTGCCGAAGAGGTCGATGGGCTGCGTGATTATGCCCATCCTTGGCGCGGAGAGTACAACTCTGAGACACGGAGGGTGCGCTTGGGAACATGGGCTTTAGTCGGCATAGTTGGAGGCATGTTGTAGACAGCACACCGCGGGTATACGATGTGGTTTTTGTCAGCTGGTAAAAACGCCACAAGGTTGATTTGAGTACCGAGATGGTTGTGTGAACTGCGCTGCACTGCATCACATGATTTTCTTCCAGTGAGGGTGGCGTGTATGATCGATATATCACTCAGCTGTAAGACAGCATTGTGTATGTGGCGACCATGAATCATTGACAAACAGTCCTACTCGACCAGTTTCCTCATGGCCGCTAGCCTTCGGTTGAGTCTTCGTCATGGCCCGTCATTTCGATACATCCACTTCTACGTACACGCTAAAGCCGAGCGTACCTTGACCACAGAATTGAGTTGTGCCTTGTGAACACTTCCAGAAGACCTGAACGCATGGCACTCGAATCCGTCCGTTCTTCGGACTCAGCATTGGTAACAACCCATACAAGTGATTGTCATGTGGTGTGGAACCCGCAGCCTCACCACATACTTAGTGTACGGTAGCATCAAAGTCTATATTTACGTGGCTTCCACTGCCGCGTACTGGGCGTTGTCCGTCAAGGTTGAAGGCTCTTGTGTCCGAGGCGTCTGCGTTCCCGACGCGATGGGAGTCCCTTTCTTCGAGGCTGCGCCGGACGCCGACGAATCGACGTACTCAAATTTCCTCGAGTCCAGAGTGAAAGTTACGGGCCCCTGCGTACGTGTCCCATCTGTCAAAGCCGACCGGGTATGCATTGTAGTCCACACGGCTAACGCACCTCGTTCGTCAGGCGGACGTCCATCATCGCGCCAAAGCGACCGTCTGTTCGCACCGAGCGCAACGTCAGCCCTTGCATGGTGAGATGCGCGAGTCGCGTGTCTGGGTATATAGACCCCGGTGCGACCAAGCGAAGACATCGCACCTTGTATCTTCTCCGGTCTATACAGTTCACCCATCTGTTTTAGGAAAGAGCCATACAACTCCCGGGAGGGCCCTGTCGCCTGAGAGGATCGTGCGGTAAGGAGCAGCAACGACGGCGGGCGGGGAGGTCAGCGGGGAGGAGCGGGCGCATTATGAAGAGAGATACAATACACACCATGGCTCGGTGGAAATCGGGCTTTCCCTTGGCTGTGTTGGCAAATAAAGTGAATTGAGAGATACAGAGGACCTCGCCGCCAATGTCCTTGACGTTCCTCTTCCACATAGCACCCGAAGCATCGTCGGAGAAGACCTTGAGCGAGAGACTGTATTTTAGCAGTCACAGGATTTAGTTCACGTCTTGTCGAATTACTGAGCTGAGACGCATTGACGGCAACAGACACCGCTAGAATAAAGAGTACTCACATCTGCTTGGTTAGACTTTCGAGATCGGTCGTATTATCATCTGTTCTGCGCGCAGACGGTAGTTCAGCCGAGACTGATCTGCGGTAGAAGAAAAGAGCAAGTGCGGCGACCTCTACCGATGCCGACAAGGACCATGAGGCCTCTCCCTATGGAAGATATCACCTCGTTGTCAACTACGTGGGTTATATGTATGAGTCTCCAGTTGATAACTTAGTAGTATTAGAGATGCAAGTACCGGTTACAGAGGCAGAGCTCACGCGCTGTACAATCGCCCGCATACTTTCCAGCTATGCAATAAGATAACGTGCGTTTGTATGACTAAAATGTCGAATCGGGGAATGGGTGGTAGTTGAGCAAAGGACTCGGAGTCTAGTAGACATCAGACATCGTGGGATGGCTGGCGCTTGCGAAAAGATGACCTAATCTGGTTTAACTTGCTACTTGTCTACTGCCACCAACTCTGCTTAGACCTAACCAGCTCCGCT
The DNA here is from genome assembly GCA_022606135.1 of Fomes fomentarius. NCBI lineage: Eukaryota > Fungi > Basidiomycota > Agaricomycetes > Polyporales > Polyporaceae > Fomes > Fomes fomentarius. Next base: position 3,173,532 of record JABYQN010000001.1, read on the forward strand.
TTGCTCTTGCTGCGACTGTCGAAATAGGTGACAGCAACTATGGAGTCTGTGGTGCTCGAAACTAGCATGGGCGACATCCAGTTGGAGTTGTATTGGGATCATGCACCCCGAGTAGGTCGGGTCACTCTTCTTCCCTTGGTCTGACCCTCTGATTAACCTACGCATGCAATAGACCTGTAAAAACTTTGCGGAGCTAGCGAAACGCGGATACTACAATGGGTCGTCTTCCACCGCATTATCGCCGTGAGTGTGCTTCTGTTTTTGTTTTAGCTATTATATCCCCATAGCGCTTTTCATAGGACTTCATGATCCAAGGTGGTGACCCGACCGGTACTGGCCGTGGCGGTACGAGCATCTATGGGCAAAAATTGTGAGTGATTACAATGACGCGAGCTAGCTCTCCAACCTGGTAGTGTACCCTCAGCGAAGATGAGATTCATCCGGAACTTCGCTTCACGGGAGCCGGGATACTGGCCATGGCAAATTCTGGCCCCAACACGAATGGTGTGCACACATAGAGTTATGTGCAACCAGCGCCGCTGCTCACCCGTGTGCAACAGGGTCTCAATTCTTCATCACGCTCGCACCGACTCCGTATCTGGACAACAAGCACACCATTTTCGGCCGTGTAAGTGCGGGAATGCGTGTCGTCCAACGACTGGGGGCGGTAGCTACTGATGCACAAGATCGGCAAGTCTCTCGTTGCGTGCGTAGACCATACATCCTTAAATCTCTGAAATATCTGTGCAGGCCTCGTGAAGACGTGAAGATATATAAAGCACGGGTCATATGAGTCGATGTCATCGAGCACCCTCTAATTGCTACCCTCAAACCCTCGTCTCTCTCATTTTGAAGGCATTTCCGTTGCATCTCTTCTCCCGTCGCCGACTCATTGTAACAGATACCGTCGCATTTTGTATACAACTCTCTTTCTTCCTTCGGCGCCGGGGACGAGTCTCGGCTCATCTTCTTTCGTGTCTGCATTTGGGGCCCCTTTTCCGTCGTTGCCACATGCCGCCGCTTTCGCATTGCGATCAACACACGAATTCAATGTCGAAGATACTGTGCCGCGACATTGACCCGTGGGCTCCCTCGAAAGTCTCTTAGATATGTTCCACTCTATCTGACGCAATGTCTGTTTACCTGCCATATCTGCGTCTATAGGAATGTGAACGGCTAATGCCGCGACCGGAGTGTACCATGGTACGGGACTCCTGGTACCATATACATCGCACCCTTCTTTCTCACGCGCGCTCCAGGAACATGGCCTTGGGTAGGGAAGGTTCGATGACAACGCGAATGCGTGTTCTCTGCATGTGGCCTCCAACCTTTCTCACAGCAATGAAAAAGACACGAAAATTGGATGCGAGTGCTTCCTGATGTTCACTCACTCTCGTCCGATTGGTCGAGCGACTCGCGCCCTCCGAGTCTGCTTCGACGTCTCTTACGGCACATCCAATCAGTCCGAGGAGCAAGAGCAATGTTGTCTTATTGGTGTTGCGAAGATCGTCTGCCACACCACACTGGGCAAAGATGGGGTCTGGGGTGCGTTCTGGTCTCTTGACCTACCGTATGCACCACATCCGGGAGCACAAACTCCGGACACGACGCCTTGTTCTTTCTGCGTCACGTCCTGTGCCAATGCACTATTCCACCTTCTCGAGGATTCCACCAGCCGGCGGATGGACCTCCGTAATCCTGCTATCACGATCGTGCTTGACCTCTCGTAAAGGGTACCCATGATGAGCGGCGCCCCCTCATACGCTTGGTCTCCTCAGAGCTCGTGTCAAGATCATTTTGCGTAATTTGGGAGGGTTTGACCCGCTATTTCGTGTTGTGTGAAGTGGACGCGGTCACCCCGCCCAGTTCCGCCGGTCGGTCTTGCCACCGTCCTGTCGACTCGTTGTGATCCACTCTGCGTGACCAAGTCCGAGGGCCATCTGGATATCGCGATATGTACCTGTCCTACGGCGTGTTTCCAATGTTTCGGCTATTCAGGCCCAGGAGGCGGCGCTGCGTTCTTGGGCGCGCGAACCACTAGGCATGTGCAACCTTGATACTGAAATGACATGATGAATAGGATCGCACTCGGTGTATTATGTACGTGTCATGCGTAGGCTATGTATGAGAGATGTCCATCCACCGTATCGTAAAACGAAACGTCTACAAGGCTTGCGTTCTTCCGACAACGAGCGAATGCGTCATGACGAAAGAATACGTAGGCCAACGAACGTTAGATATGCCACAACATCACACGAGCGAAAACGATAACAAGTGCGAGATAGTACAGAACTCTGATAGTACATGGAAGGCTGAAGAAGGAGAAAGAGCAGGATTACGGTTGCCACCGCCTGCGATGGCCCGCATTGCGCGTCCGGGGTCGTGTAGGGGTTTCGTCCACGGATGGCAGCGTGCGCAACAACACATCCGAAGATCCCGCGTCTTGAATGGCAGACGGAAGGGGTGCTGCGGCCGAGGAGCCTTCTCGCTGTGCACGACTCCTGGTGGAGGTCCGTGTGCGGTACTGGCTGGCTGATGCGTCGCGGCTGGTGGACGCACGTGCACTCTGCTCGACTTCGATCGGTTCCTCACGCCAGTCGCGCACACGTCCCGATGGTTCGTCTTCATCGGTCGTGCCGAAATCTTGGTCCGCGTCCGCGTCCAGCAGCTCGGTGTCGGACGGGATACCCTCCAAGTCCTGATCCATGGCGTCGGCTTCTACTTGAGCACGATCCATCTCATCGTCCTCATCACTGTAGTCCGACTCCTCGTCATATAGTCCGCCGGGTGGCTCCCCTTCCCAATCATCGTCCTCGTCGTTGCCGAAGTCCCAGACGTCGAGGACAGTGGAGTCCATACGGTTACTCGCAGCAACACACCATCGACCCTCGAACACAACTTGCCACACTCCAACGATACCGGTGAGGAGGTCGCGCACTTGCGAGCCATCGCGGATGTCCCACATTTTCAGGGTGCCATCGGAGCCACTGAGCACCTTGAACTCGTCGTGTTGGAAACACGTGATGGCGCCGTTGTGCGCCGCAAGCGTGTGTCGCAGCTCGCCGGTATCAGGGTCCCAAACACGGAGCGTAGAGTCTGCAGCTGCAGAGACGAGGTAGGATGGAGAAAGGCCGAGCAGTCCGACGAGTGACGTATGCCCCGCAAGAACGTGCTGACATTGGCCTGTGAGCAAGTTCCAGACACGAACCGTGCCGTCCATTGAACCAGAACATGCTAGGTTGCGGTTGATGTCCAGCACGACGCTATACACTGAACACAGTCGGAGATGCTATCAATAATTTTCTCGGCGCAGGTGAGACTAGAATTGTTTCGCACCTTTTTGCGTGTGCCCAACCAGCACCCATTTGCATGTCCCAGTGATGATGTCCCAGATTCGGACGGTGCAATCATAGCTCCCAGACACAAGGGTGCGGCCCCTGGCGGCAAGAGCACGGACCGCATGGTCGTGTCCTTCCAGATGCAACTTGTGGTATGGGTTATCCTCCACATCCTCCTGCGCAGCGTGACGTCAGGCTTTGCAGGATGTAAGTAGATGACATCCTTATCACGCACCTCTGAAGGATCTACCTCGGTATCATCCGCACCGTAGCATCTGTATTCTTCGTCCCCAGGCCTGGGTAGTGTCCATACCCTAAGGGAGTGGTCCCGGCTTCCAGTGACAATAAGCGGTCGTTTCGGCCATTTCTCCCTCACGATGATGCCCTGTTCATTCTCGTAGTCGATCCACTCTGGTTTCACTATAGCTAGACAACGGACAGTACTGGTGTGCCCTCCAAAGACATGGGTGCAGCGCCCTGTTTCAAGATCCCAGATCCGGACCGTCCGGTCCGTCGAACCACTGACGAGTGTATTCTTGGTTGCAGCTAAGGCCCACACACCACCGTCGTGCCCATCGAGCGAACGTATGAGGGTGCCTGTAACGGGGGAGTATACGTGGATCGAGTGGTCGTCCGACGCGGAGATAATCCGTCCATGCGAGAAGATGAGGCAAGTTACGACAGAGTGCCCGTGTGCTGGGAACGTCAGGCGCTTAGGGTCCTGGTTGGTCACCCAACGTGTGCGCGTCAAGTGGCGTGACTTGAAGAGGATCTTGTACGGGTGAGGCAATGGAAGGGAACGAGGGGCAGGGAGGCCTTGTCGCCGACGTCGGGCCATAATAGCATCAGAAAATGCGGTCTCAGAGTCCCGTCCGAACCAAATCTTCGTACTCTTTAGGAGATCGCGCCAAAGGACGGGATCAGAGTCGATGATGGCTCGCCATGATTTCGATACCCTAGAGGCACGAGCGAGATCTGGGAATGAGAGGAAGCTCAGAACCAGGGAGACGAGCTCCGGAGGAAGGAGAGTTAGGAAATCTCGAGCGAGGGTAGGGGTAAGAACGGAATGGAGTGTGCGTAGAACGGAGAGAGGAGAGTGTCGCAGGAATGTGAGTAGTACATGAGACTGGAGGGCTGGTGGCAAACTTGAGAAATGTGAGAGCAAAGTAGGTAGGGCTAGCAGTGTTGTCATAGACATGTCCGGTTGTAGCGGAGCCTGACTTTGGGCCAGGGCCTGGGGTTGTGGTGATGAGTGGCCGCTGGGAGGTGCGGATGGCCATATGCTCTCTGGAGGTGGTGATCCATGAGGGGATGGTAGGGGAGAGGGAGGCGCAGCGGTATTCATGGTGTTTATGGGAGGAGGTTGATGACCTTTGGCCTTCTTGCGCGGTGGTGTTGTTGTGACGAGACCAGGGATGGTTTCGATACCCTCCATCATGTTCTCGTTGCTGTACGACCTCTTGCGGCCGTATCGCTCGATGGCTTCAACAAGACCAACCTCCTTACGCGAGTCGTTCTCGTCGCGCTTGACCATCCTCCAGCCCTTTCCCTCGACCACCGATTCCTCCTCCTGCATCTCGTGTTCGCCGAGTTCGCCATCGCGGAATGTGGCACGGGAACCACCAGGGAAGACAAGCGGGAATTCGCGTAATGATCTGGGCAATGTCGCATTGAGGAGCGGGTAGAGCTTTGGGTCCTTTGGCGAAGATGGCTGGGGGATGGATGGGAGGGGAATGGGCGCGTATGTGGTTGTTGTCGTGGTCGTTGTGACCACCCTGCGAGGAACGCGTGTGAGCATGCAGATGACGAACGCACTGAAAACATACGCACGTCGTAGTATTCACGGACGGGGCGAGGTATAGAGACGGTCGTGGATTGTTGTTCATCGTGGACGAGGACGAGAGGACTACCCGCGCAGCTTCAAGCTCTGGCGGTGGACGTGAACCGATGAGGCCACCTCGAGCGCCCGAGCGCGTCCTTGTGCCACAGCGGAGTCTCAAACACGCGGGCCGCCCGCCCTTTGTCGTCTGCGCGCGTCCTTGTCCTCTTTCTTCCAAATTCCATCTTCGACGACGCCAGTTGGTAGACAAAAAGGCGGGTACTTGACTCGTATATATGTTATGCGACTACTTGATATATCATCGAGGTCATGTCAGGAACCAGGCCTCCAACCGCCACATGGGCATGTACCTGATATAAGGTTTCTCAGCTGGACTACGAGATCCCACTCAATCGCTGAAGATGAGGTAACTCTTCTGGGAATCACTTTCTCCAGGTCCGTCCGGTACTTGCGATGTAGTATTTGAAGAGGGCGGTGATGGGTCGTCAAAGTCTAACCACAGTCCAATCATCAGTTTTGTTTTGCCAATCCGCATGCGACAAACCAATCTCAAGGTGCTCACTAATCACGAAAATTTCCCGTCGCCGCATCCAGTCTCATTGGCCGAGACAATCAGAAAGCCATATCGTCAGGGCGACAACTACATGTTATCCTGAACTCTTTGCAGAGTGCCTTCCGTCATTCCATTCCCCATGACTCAAGTCTTCCTTGGTGGGATCATCGGCTCTAGGCTATAGACGGCAGTCAGTCAGAACCGCCCCTGCGCATACTAGCGTCCTGCGTTGTCGAGGCCAGGTTCGGTGATATTTCTGGCCGCCGAAGATAGACAGATCCACCCCAAGTTGCCGTCGACGTCGACGCAGGCACGGAAAGCTCGAGCAACCTTCAAACCTTCAGTTTGTTGGGCGCGCGACACTCGTGAGTATGATACTGTTCGTTTGCCTTATACGGTGCCTATTCACCCAGCTCCTCAGCTCCTCTCCCATGGGCGCAATTCAAAGTCCGTGGTCGCGTCCCAGCGGGACGCGAAGCAACGGCAGTGGGTGCTATTAGCCGCCTCGTAGCGATAACGGTCCGCACGACACCAGTCGTTGGGGCAAGGTGCCTGGTGGATTGCAACACCTGGAAGTGTAAAATTGGGCCTCCTCAGCCGATGACCAACGACAAGTGTTCGAAGGTTTTGCTCTTTGTCCGCGACTTATTGCGCGTACTTGGGTAAGGGAATCCTTGAAGATCGCAAACGACCATCGTTCAATCGCGAAGTCTTCATGCCGGTATGCATCTTCTTCCCGTTTTGTCGGTCATATACACTCACGTCGACGCCACCCACCAAGGGTCGCAAGAACGCGCCGCACTCAAGCTTGCTTCCGTCCCTTCGGCATGCCGTGCTCGAAAATACCTCCGAGGAATATTTCCCACAGCGTGAATGGACGAAGATCGACGCTTGACCAACTATAAGTCGGCTGTGTAGCGTTTGCGTCAGATGCTTGCAAATCCGCAATAATACAGATCTCGTCATCGTGGAATCGGGCCGTGATACTGTGCGCAGTTTCGTATCGATTCAAGCTCACCATATCCTACCTGCCCTGGCCCTGACCAACGCGAGCTGTCCTCTTGTGCCCCAAAACCTATCCTCATTTTTGTTCACCCGTCAGACGTCCCAGGATGGGCACATCCATATTCGGACCTCAGCTCTTTCCTGTTCCTGACGGTCCTCGGAACCAATATCCGGCATGATTGACTTCGTGTGGAGAGACGATTCGAAGCTGTACACCGCCTCATCGAATATATTGATGGTTTTCTTGCGCCACCATTCCCTGCCCTCAAAGGTACGCTCTCACCGGCGCTGTTAAATATGTTCAGGGGGAGGTACTTTGTTATTTTAAAAAGATGGGGAAACACACTCGGGCAGGTACATATGTTGTACACGACGTCATAAGAGCACAGGTCCATACCACGTCGCTCAGGGGAGGGGTCCTATATGCTTGTGTGCAGTGACCGCCTCTCCGTCGCCTCCGTCGCAGCCCACCGACGTTGGTGTGAGATAATATTAGAAGAAAACTAGTAATCACTCTCACCATGACCGCCTCAAATCCGATGCGTAATCCGTTACTCAGACGGATAGAGTTCGGGAGCAGGATATCCATGTCAGAAGCGACCAGCATGAGCATGATCCCATGGGAGGTAGAACTCGATGCACATTCCATGAACATGGAGCGGAACTTGGACCATGCCCATGTATGACTAGACCCCCCGATGCCCGCGAAAGCCGAAGTGGGGCCCAGCCACGGAGCCGCCGGGTGCCAATGTCGCACTCGTGGACGTGGATAACACTGCACGCGCATGAGAGCGTGGCGGTTACAAAGGCACCCAGACATGCGCCCAGACGCGTCGTCTGGTGCTTCCTGTAGGCACCGAAACCGCCTCCCGCTATCGCAGGGGGCGTTGCTGCGAGGGCTCCATTGCATGCCATGCGGGCATGGGAGGCGAGTGGACCTAAAGGAGAGGACGCGCCGTATCTTGCATTGTTGGCGTGCTGTGGATGGAACCGTGACCCTGGTGCAGCCGGTCGGTGCTCGTGGCCCGCGGGAGGGCTTAATGATGGTCCGACGATACCAACCGAACTTTTCGTTGAATGCGAGGGAAGTTGGAGTGAGAGAAGCCGGGAAATGACGGGATGTAATGGGGAATTCGAGACAGGCGCGAAGATGGAGGTGGTCGTCTGATTGGAACGATACAGGGGTGGGTATTCGCACGACCGCTAGTATGAGCTGACGTTATTGGGAGGTATGTCGAAGTGGCGGCGTGAGGTAGGACCCACACCCAAGTGGTCCTTGAGCATACCATCATTGAGTGATCTGTGCTAATACCAGTCGTTGGTCACCAGCGGCCTGTCGTGGCGGTCGCCTGTAACTCCAAGTCTTGTCATGGGGCCGTCTTTCGGGAGAGCATTCAGGGACAAGATCAAGTCTGCGGGTGTGCACGACACATACCTTCTTAGTGCATATCGGGCCACAGTGCCGGGAGACCCTTGATAACATACACAGAACCGTCGAGCTGCGTCGCAACGATAATTGTTACGGCATTGCGCCGTAAACCACAGCGCACCCGAGACGGGGATTCGCGGGGCCGTAAAGATCACTTAGCTAGATTTTCTGTTCCGCACCCGCACTCATGTCAGTGACGATACCAAATCGGGGCTACGACATCGGAAGCCATTGAAGCATACACGCACGCACGCGAGGTGTTCCGTGCATGGTTCCGTGAAATTTCACAAGCAACCTCGACAACCAGGGAGAGAAGACGCACTAGTACAAAAGTAGACACGGGCTTGCTGGAAGTATCCGACCATGAAAGTCATAGCTGTGAGTAGTCTAGCGGCCCATGGACGAACTTTGAGTCAGATTCTGGGAGCTCTGGTATCAACCATGGGTTGCAGCAATCAATCGGGTCCTAACGATCGCCGTGGATTCGCATTGAGGAAGAGCAGCTGGACAGACGTACGTTTTGGTGAGATCTGCCAAGTGGCGGTAGGAGGGTCCTATGCCCGCTTGCAATGGTAGTCGTGGGCCCCCAAGCGTGTATGATTGAGCGGCAGCAAAGCTTTGTGATTCTCCTGTGAGTTGTGCACAGTCATGCGCCAACATAGGGACGGAGTTCAGGCCGTGTGGTCAGCACGATTGATGTTTGCCGCCCGTCGACGTCATATTTCGACACCATCCGCTGTTCCGTAGCGGTGAGAACTGGGCGAGAGCTAGAGCACAGAGCAAACAGGACGCGGGCGACACAACCATCAGCACAGACCATATGGCCAAGTCATTCCTGAGAACAGAGGACCCACGATTTCGAAGAAGTCTGGCAGAGCATGTGGTGCGGGCGCTGGTAATGTCACTTCGACCCTTATCTCTGAAGAGCAGAGAAAGTGCATTGGAGGTGGGAAGGAGGAGTTGGCAGCGAACTCGATGCTGTCATAGTGCTGCACGGCGAGGTGGGCGAATTGAGAGGATGTGCGGCGCGCCATATCCGCCCCACAGCTAGGGCAACCAACCCGTCCGCGCACGGCGACGGGCTCTCGCGCTTACGGCAGGTGGACACGGTCCGTCCCCAACGTCCAGGCGTCCAATGAGATGTCCAAGAAGCGCAACTGCGAGCCAGGAGCCATTCTGATGGACCGGTTGGGAGCCAATGGCGGTTTGCGGGGGGATCCTGGAAGGGCTCGGGACCGTAGAAGGAGGAGATCGCGGGAGAGATCCTGTCATTTAAGGACGGTCCCTCCGATGGAATTCCTCAGTCTCACGAGCTTCGGCGCTGGCCGCAATAGCAGCGCGATTTTTTTGGCTGGGTGCATATAACTCTGCCATGCGTTCTTCGCCACTCATGGCGGGCGTGGGTGCTGTCCTGGGCAGTATGAGGTCGATACGAGCGGGCGAATGCGCGGAGATCAGAGACGCGAAGAAAGACTCACGGTCATATACCATGGGCGACGGGCGACTGGAACGGGGTCGAGTATGCGCCTCGCAGCGCGTGGAGAGAAAGAGAGTGGCGTAGCAAAGGTACACGCCCCCCACACGGGCTGTGCTCCTCGCACCTTTTATCCCTGCGGCCCGCCCTTGCCGCGGCTGCGAGAGTGCCAATTAGGAAGGTGCTCAAGAACGAACGAACCGTCCCAAGCCCTCACGTCTGGCAAAGTACTTCTCTCTACGCACTACTGGCACCGAGATTGTCCAAATCATATTGCTAAGATTTCAGAGGCTGTTTGGCGAGCAGCTGTTTCCCTGAACGATGGCCTCGCGGCTATTACCGACATCGCGTCCTCCGTGGGTACAGAAAGCGGAAAGCGTCCGAAGCGAACAGCGTGTTGAATTTCATGATTCGCTTGCTACGTATATGCCTGCTCAGCTGATCCTGCACCGTGTCTCACCAAGATGAACGATGCAGGGAATCACACATACATACTCGCGGGATCCCACTGCCTGTATGTTGAACGGAAATAGTACCACCTCCTGGCAATAACCGAAAATCCTTTCCACTCAAGTCCTGTCACCAGACCGCGGAGGATTTCATCACAAAGGCTCCGGACATATTCACCCTACTGGGAGTGCATATCCTTCTAGTAGTCCAGAAAGAAGACAAGGGGAGGCTTCTTGTCGTCGACCTAGCTGATATGCTCGATGTCGTAGCCATCCAAACGTCAAGACGGCCTACCTTCCAGAACCAACCTACTGATACGTCCAGATCACGTATGAGTATCAGGCACGGCATTCGCACATTGTACGTACGTCTGACGTCCTTCTACTCATAACCGCGTCCACGGACTTCCTGGTAGAGCCCGAGGAACGGCATGTTACGTAGCAAGGGAGACTATCCGAAGGGTAGTCAAGAACAGTGGTGGCGGTGCACGAGGTAGGGGCGTTGCTCTGGCCTCTTGCCAACGAACTGTTCCCTGTCAGAGGCGGCTAAACTCAAGGAAATTAGACAAGGGGATGGAAAGGGAAGGCCCGCACTGCCGACGTGTTGTTGCTGTGGAGTGCGAACGCTGCTGCACGATTCTGTCGGGACTGAAGGTTGAGTTGAACAAAGTAATAGAATTTCGGAGGTCGCGCGTAGTGCCTCGGCCATCCTGCTCGTGCGCTGATCGCGGCTGTTTGTCAGAACACTCAGCACATTGCCCAACCTGGCCCACGTCCGAGTGCGACGTCGGACGATGAGGGCATGAACCACACGTAGGCGCGCATCTGAGTCAGGGGTTACGGACACTGCGAAGCCCTGTTGCGTAACACGCCGGCCTGTACGGCGCCGTCTCGCAGAGAGTAATATATAAATCTGTATAACAAGGCAACATGTCATTCCGGCCATCAAATTGCCGTACAAGGGGGTTTAGCTCGCTCCCTGACACTGGGGAGTGTGTATGGCACACCATACCGTATACGCGCCGGTGTCCATGCAGAATTCATCGAACACTCATAGTTCGGGGGATTGGATAGAAAGGAAGGACTGCGCACCTGCGCCGAAGCAGAAGAACCCGTCGAGAGACATGATGGAGCGCAGCATCCAGGTCGTACCTGGTTCAGAAGAAACGGCGGCTCGCGGCTCGCGTAAGATCTGACTTGCGCAGTCGCAGCCGGAAGTACAAAATACGACACCTTTCTGCAGCTGAGTCAGGGATACTGGACGTTCTGGATTCAAGGTCAATGCCAAGCCGAAGTAAGCGTAGATATTCTTGCACGCACATTTTACGGGAGGCGTCCCGCGACTATCGGTCGGCGGCTCCTAGCCGCGCATTCGGGGATGTGCGCATGGAGAAGTTTTAATTTAACAACGAAGAGACGACTGTTCCGTCCCTCTGCGTCTACTCATCATGAGTCAGTCATTGCGTATCAGAAAGAAAGCTTGCGCACGCTGCCAGGGTGGTTTGCCGCAAGGATAGAGGATACGCAGTACCATGCATGTACGGAAGCCGCGTCAGCCACTGGCATGCTACATCGGATATTCGGGCGTCATATTTGGGATGCAGCCCGGCGTGACCGCGGTATTCATGGGAGCAGGTGTCGGAATGAATATTGAGGAAGGGAGGAGATCGCACCAATGGGCTACGATGCGGAGTATTGGGTGCGTGTACCAGATCAGTACGGGATGAGGCTGATGAACAGTATAAGCGACCCCATTTCTATATTCAGTGCATTTGTATTGCGAGTTAGCCCGACGTGGCCACCTTGTGAGTGGGCCAGCCTCGCGATGCATGGCCAGGATGACGGCAGAGTGAGAAGTCAGTATGACGTCGTGCAGGGCGGAAAACACAAACATACCACAACACATCTAGCAAGGTATGTTCGCGGGGGGATTCGCCTGATATGGTGGCGCCGCTTACGACAATACAAGCGAGATTAAGGTGGTATGTACTGCCGCCCATAGCTGAGCGACCAACGCTCAGGGTGGCAACGGACGTCAATGCATGATCAGTCAAACAACGGCTGGCGCAATGACATCCCCCGACTAACCCGTCGAACCCGTCTACAGCCCACGTTGCCGTCAATTGCGGACCGCGATGGGGCGCCACGAGTCACGACGACCACCCAGCGAGCGTGGTGGCACGTCTTTCGCTGAGTCGCGACAACAGGGCTGGCAAAACGCCGCACAAGGTACCCATGGGAAGGGGACGCGTCCGAATGCGTTAAACCACTTACCGGTTCGGTCGCGCAGTTATGCTTTATAAACGGCCACCATGCGCACCTCCTCTGGGCCATGGGACCGGGCACCGATGAATTCGTGGGTTTGTAAGTAAATCCGAGGGGTGGTGGACTCCAACCTCGTTTTGTGTGTGCGGATCACGTCACGAGCTGTCGCTTCAGGAACGGAGGCCAGACCAGGAAAATACAATAAGCCTACGTATGCATCACGTCCGCAGGATTTGAGGACTTCCTTCACCTTCACGTTGGTCGTACTATACGTGGAGCCAGTGTTCCGTGGACGGTCCTTGAGTGACGGGGAATGTCCCTTACATGTGAGGAGCTGACCTAGGGCGGGACCGAGGGCGCAGTCGTGACAACCGGAAATTAAAGCAGGTAGGAAATGAACGCGGTTCATATGCACACATGAGATGCATATGGTGGAGCTCACCGTGGCTGTCTGACAACGTAACCAGCGGAGTTTTACCTGTATTGTGCAACTCCACTCCCGCCAATTGACTGGATATCGTGGGAAGACACACCGTGATTATGAGGACACGCAGACACGCAAGTCCCCATGTGTATTTTCGGGAGGTCCGGAAGAACGATGATTAGGTATCGCGGGAGGCTACTTCAGGGGCAGGGTACGCGCACGAAATAACGATGAAAAGCGTCGAGGAGCGAGAGTCGAGGCACGGAGAGGCTCATCCCCGTCGGCAGAGGCGGTGTCCTTGTCCTGAGTATTCGCGGGAGGGTGAATTGAAGAAGAAGGCATCGGGGCGGCCGAAGCGCAGCACATCAAAGTCGGATTCGAGCTTGAAGACTAAAACGGGGTAAGGTCAGAGAAAAAATGGAGGGCTCGCGAGCTCTGGCTTGCACCTTTGAGCCTGTCGTGAACAAACATAGGCGGTGGGAGTCGGGCGGAGCAACTGTGTGCCTGGCTGCAACAGATGGCACACAGGGAGTGGGAGTCTTAGAGATTAAATTGTCGTGCCGAGTGCGCCATCCTCGGGCTAGGGTGCCGCTTTGTGCGAGAAGCAACCTCCTCGGGATTCCAGAGCGGATGAGCAGGAGTGTGAACAGGCGAGGAACGGGCGAGTGGTACCGTCCACGACACCTCGTAAGGGCAAAGGTGTCGATCGGGTTACCCGTGAAAACGGTATGGCGGCAGTTTGCGGGCGGGGGCAAATCAGGGAGTGCTATTTCAACGTGACGCTGTAGTATTGACGTTGACGTTTGAGACTGTGAGGACTGAGAGCTGCTACCGACACGAGGCGTGTCGGAATGATGTCTATGGGAGTGCAAGCCGCGGGTACTGAAGAGAGACACGCGTACAGGGCGCACCTCTCTACTGTCAGTCTAATCGGAGAACCGATGAGGTGATACTTGCTGGATAGAGCGTTAGATCTCGGTGGAGCGAGTGATTGTGAGAGCTCGCTCTAAGCGACTGTTCGACCGGAAACAACGAGACGCGTCATTTTTGCGTACGGAAGGCCGGATTGGAATTGACGTTCAAACGGATTGAGTTAACCCTGAAAAAGGTCGACAGCCACGGTCCACGCATACAGGACAGGGGCATGTGAAGGTTCTGATAGTCATTAAACAGTCGAGGGACGGCGGTGCTAGGAAAAGAGCGTATTTGTGTGAGGAACAGATGCGACGGTGAAAGCGAGTCGTGAGGAGGACAATGAGCGAGTTTCTGGATCAGATAAGCGTGGATGTGAGTGATGGACATGGGAAACCACGAGTGTGAATGACGCTGAGAGAGATGAGATTGACTCGAAGAACACAACTAGAGAAGGCTGGAGACGTGTGCCTGATGGCGGGAGAGACGGTATGGCGACATCGATCGTGGATACGAAGCGAGTCCATAGAGGGTTAGAGAGCGTAGAGGATAGGGGGCTGCGAGAGGGGCGGTGGGAGCAGGAAGGAAGGTGGGAGCAGAAGCGGGCAAGTTGAGGACTTCTGATTGAGTTGTGAGAAAGAAATGTAGATTGGAGAAATGATGGTCGGGGGGGAGAAAGAGGAGGAGGGTGATAGACTGGACGTGAGTTGGCGGCGGAAGCGTCGGGCAGCTGGCGAGCGAGGTGTCGTTATCGAGGGAATGAAGGAGGGCCGGGAGCGGGGTTAAACCAAAGTGATGGGAGGAAGACGAGGAATGGTGAAGTGGGAGGTGACAGGCGCATTCGCCGGTCGGAGCTCTGTACCTGGACGGGGGTTCGAGGAAGGGTCGCACGGTGAGTTGGAAGGACGAGATCGCGGTGGGTGGAAGAATTTGAGTGGTTGAGTTTGAATGTTCGAGGCTGAGTTGAGAGCGTGACCGGAGCGCGGAATACTCGGACAAGGGACAACACTCAGTCACGGTGCAAGGCCAGGGACTCAGCCCGATCCTGGACTCTGTGTCACACTTTGCGCGGCGTTGAGTGACCGGTGTTGGGAGGTGCACGGAAGGCGGGCCGGGGGACTGGGGACGGCCGGGGGAAGAGGAATCAGAGATCGGGCGGAGGGATGAGCCGAGCGTCTAGTGCGGGGAAGAGTCCGGGGTTGGTCAGAGGGGCGCTGCGCTTGAGTCTCTCTCATCCAGCCAACACTCACGTCCTCCTCCCGACTCTCTCCCCAGATCTGCCAGCGCGTGTTCCCACCGAGGACGATTCGGACGGAAAAGGATTCCCAAAACGACATTTGTTAGAGCTCTCAGCATTGATTGGCCGTCGTGAGTGGAACCGACCCTTCTCTCCTCTTACGGTCTCCGCGCTTGCTCAACTCTCCCATCTGCCTCTCCCCTCCCTCTCGCTGCGCCCTTCCAATCGCACCTTGTCCCACTCTCCCGGCGCTACCACACACGTGAACTTGTCCGTACATTTCAAGAAAAGAAACCTCTGCCTTCCTTTAAGCTCGCTGCCATCTCCTTTCAGCCCAAAGTCAGTTCCCGCACATCCCTCCCTCCTCCTCCGCCCCCGTCATGTCTTCTCCTCTCGCTTATGTCGATTACTTTCTTCCTCAGACAGCCCACCACCACCGCCCCCATCATCACCAGCCCGCCTACTCCTCCCAGTCCATCACCCTCCACCATCCACACGAACACCCACTAGCTCACCAGATGCAGCCACCCTCCCCACCGGTCCCAATAGACCCCGCACTCGCACTTTATCCTCCTCAATACTATGGCTACCAGCAGCAGAACCAACATATGCCACCACCGCACCTCAATCTACCCGCCAGTCTCTCCTCTCCTTCTTCACATGGCTCCGAGACCGTTGGCACCCCGCCGAACGACACAATCTCGTTTTCGAATGGGAATGGAAAGCGGCCCGCTTCCTCCGCAAGTATCACCAACGACGAACGCAACAAGAGGCCGCGGCAGGAGGACGATGGTGAGGCGGCGAGTCCGAATACAGAGAAGGGTGACGAGCCCAAGGCGAAGCCGACGCGTGGATCGCGGTAAGTCCTCTGTATTGGTGCGTAGATCCTCTCCCTGCTGACAACGTCCCCAGTGCTTGTACCGTCTGCCGTCGGCTCAAGATGAAGTGCGTCGGGGCCGAAAACGGACCTCCCTGCAAGAGGTGTCAAACCGGCAATCACGAATGTATATTCGAAGAGTCCAATCGTGGCAAGCGGTCTACCAAGTGAGTCACCAGTAGTGCATGTATCCCACTCATGAACGCTGAGTTGTAGCCCTAGGAAGCACGAGATTCTTACACGCTCACTGCGCAAGATGGAGAGGACTCTTGACACCGTCCTCCGTTCGCTTGGTAACCCTAGCCTTACATCCGGCATTCTATCCCGGTCTCCTTCGCCTACTCTACAGACGCAAAATACTCAGGCATTGATGAATTCTCCCTCCCCTACCCCATCCCCTGAACGGAGGCATCAGTCACATCATCACGCACCCACATCTCCCAAGATGCATTCTCTTCCTGACAATGCGTTGAATCCACTTGGTCTGCTGGCCGAGGCTAGTCTCGCCAACCGACGAGCCCAGGCCAACGCGAAGGCCAGTTCGTCGAAAGACGTGTCCAACGATAAGGTCGGTGTTGCGAGTGATGTTTACTTCAAACCTGGTGAGTGTGCTCTGGCTCCCGACTCTATTTATGTTGCGGAGCTCCGGTCTCACGTTTTGACCAGGGCCTATGACAATTCTACCGCTACGGCGACTGTACATCGAGCGGCAAATCCAGCCTGAGATGTTGAGCTTTGTCAGCACGGAGGAGGTTGTCGCGCTGTTCAAAATGTAAGTTTAGTTTAATTCTTCTGTGATATACAGGCCGGAGAGTGTTCAGGAAGGCTGACCCCATGTTGCATATTGAATTGACCGACGGACATTGTAGTTACTTTGATCATATGAATGTGAGTTTGAGGCATTGACCCCGAATTATCTCCTGACTTATCCACGCTTACAGGTACACGCTGCTCTCCTCGACCCTGAGTTCCACACGCCCTCATTGGTCTGCTCGCGTTCGCCGTTCCTCCTGACCTCTAGTGGGTTTCATACTCCTCGGCCTCCGACCCCTCGCTGATTACGTGACCATGACAGTTTGCGCGGTAGCTTCACGGTTCTACAAGACTCGCACGGATGGTACGGACTTACACGCCAAACTCTCGGATTTAGCGAGGAAGCTCGCCTTCACTGTTCCCGCTCGGGGATACAAGTCTGTCGAGATAGTACAAGCATACATTATCAACGTGCTCTGGGGATGCGGTCCCGTGCAGAGGTACGAACAGGACCAAACATGGATGCTGCTCGGTATGGCCATCAGGTGGGTACCTCGTCATTACCCCGCACCGTTCGCATCTTGGCCTGCCTCGATGCTCGATCCGGCATTGGGACGATCTCTGTCTCTTCCTTCGTTTGTTATACCCGTAACACGGGATAGGACGCGCGTCTATTGCCTCTTTTGTTCCGTTTTCCCCATACGTTGCTTGTGACATCATCTGACCGCGAACCCTTCAGGATGGGCACCGATTTGAATCTACACCGCCGCTCCACATCAGCCAGCCCAGATACACCGGAGGGCCGTGCGCGCGACCGCGAAATCCGCAATAGGGAGAGGACGTGGATCCTGTGCTTTTGTCTTGACCGCTCTTTCAGCGCGCAGATGGGCAAACCGTACTCTATCAAAGAAGAGTACGTCAGTCCTCCTCGGACCCTATATGCTGCGGATACTGACGGGATTCTCATCTTCCCTCGTCGGTGTTGCTGCGGGTACTGCTGACTGTGTTTATGTGGCATGATTCGATGGACAGTTACATGATTCGCAATGCGTCGCAATGGGCACGGTCGCCGGGAGCAATCCCGTCCGACGGCGCGATGGCGGGCTACGCGGTATGTGCCACGCCCGTCGATTGTGGACCCACAAGCGCAGACGCTGACCGGCGAACGCGCGGTGTAGGACCTACAACGCATCTTGACGCGCAGTCTTGATCTCCTGTACTCAGGTACGACGAACTCATCAGGCCTACAAGTCGACTGCGACTTCCTGCTTGTTATCAAGACTATGGAGACCCAACTTCTCGCCTGGCACCATGAGTGGATCAACGTGCGCCACGTCACTGGTACCAGTAAGTGATCATGCTGTCTGTGTATAAACCATTCCTGACCAGCTTGTGGATGTGGGTTCTCGTTTGGTGTCGCGTGGTGGTGCTTCCCTGCCGACGGGACCATGCACAGACGAAAGCGAGTACGTGCAGAAGTACCGGATGCTGATCGCCAACTTCTACTTCCATTACGCCATGCTCACCATTAACGCGTTTGGGCTCCAAAATTCACTCGAGCGCTCGGCGGTCGACATCGGGCATTTCTTTGCTCGGTGCCACTCATCGGCAGTCAGCTGTGCCACAATCCTGCGGGACGAGATGGGCCCGTTGGGGTACCTCAAGTACGCGCCGGACTCGCACTTCGTCATGGGTTCGTATGCGGTGCTGAGCTTATTGAAGGTACGACATGCGGTTCGCGGTGTTAGTCTTCCCTTGCTGACGTAACGACGCCATCCAGCTCATCCGCCCGGAGTTCCAAGCATTCTTGGACCACGAGCAGAAGACGATTGCGATTGTGACTGACGTCGCGAATGTCTTCGACCAGGTCGCCGTTGGGAACCTCCACACACCCTCGCTGTACAGCTGCTTCCTCCGCGCGCTTATCAACGCGCGCACGGAGGGCCCTGAGCAGGGTGACGGGGATGCGTCAGCTCCTCAGGACGCACAGGCCGCTTCGAGCAGCTCGCATGTGCACCAGCACAACCACGTCAACGGGCATGTGAACGGGCACAGTCAGGCGCATGCGGGGCTGCCGTTTCACCCTGACACGCTGGAGAACTTTGCCTACAGCGGCGAGATGGGCCCGGTGGCGGATATCTCCACCTTCCCCCGACGATGGCGCCGAACCCGAACGGGATGGATATGAGCATGCTGTCGATGGACAGCATTCTGAGCTCGGAGTTCTGGGACAGTGTCCTGGTACCAGGTGCGGAGTTTTGTGGCGCGTGTTTGGCAGGGCGGCGTGCTGATGATTTCGACGGGATAGGGTCGTCGCACTCGGTCGAGAGCCTCAGCGGAGGGTTTGTGTATGGTGCTGGCGGCAGCGGTCTGATCACCCCGCGCATGTGGATGTCCCCGATGCCCTCTGGGTCGAATTCGCCTGTGCGTGGCGGTGGTTTGCAACACCATCAGGAGCACCCGGCCGCGACGGACCTTGGGCTCGACATGGCACTCGGCCAAGATCAGCAACACACATCCCCTGTGGCAGCATAGGAACTAGCATTGGCGGTTTTCGCCATGGTTCGTCCCTCTCCTCATATACTCGCTGCACCTGCTCGCTGTTGGCTACTGTAGACTATCATACGTCTCTCCATCCCTGTATTACTCGCTTTCATATGTTGTTGAAGCCCCTGCGCCGCGATCTCGCGATTCTTCTTTCTGACGCATATCTTCCCGACTCCACCCCATCCACTGCCTTGTGCTCCTCCGGTTGCTCCGTGTTCGATGCTATGATATCTGTCGTGCGCGCGTCGATCTCGCCTTGTCGCATCTATAGTGTGTACTGTACCATCTTTGATACTTAGGTCGTGTCGTCTCATTACCGTGTTCTATCTTGCTATGTTCGGTGCATGCTCAGGTTCGTACTGCCCGGGCGCCGATTCCTTTGGCTCGTCGAAACGTGTGGTCCTTCTCTGTAGTCGGATGTTTACGTAAACCCGAGGGGTCCAACGGTCGTGCTGATGTTGTCATCGCCGGTCTTGCATGGAGGATGACCCATATAAAATGTATAATAGCTAGAGGTTCTATGGTATCCCCTTTAACCATCCACGTTCAACTGCTACAGTCTACTTTGGGTGATCGCCCAATCTCCGGAAGTTGGTCTTCTGAGGTGTGCGGAGCAACTCTTAAGGTAGCCAAATGCCTCGTCATCTTATTAGTGACGCGCTTAACGAGATTTCCACTATCTGATGCGCCTGATGCGACTAAGGATTTGTCCAGTCCAACGTAAATCCTCTGAAGCCGTCGGCCGGGGTTCTCCGGGTTGCTTGTGAACTGTCTCATAGTTCCAGGAGTCAACACGATTATCATTCATGCTACACAGTTAGACGGTTTGCAAATCCTACTTAAGAAGTGTGATGGTGGAGATCGTTTCCCTCACATTCGCGCTCCTCAACTCCTCCTGTCGTTCCTTTCCCGAGCCACTCTCTAGAGTTTTGTTTTGTTTTGGCAAAGATGAGAAGCCTTGCTGTCGTCGGTGCGCTTGCCGTCTTCGTTTCTGGTAAGCTCCATTTACCATTACACCAGCTTCTATCCTTCATCAGAGATCACACTGCGACTGACGTGCGCATGACCCGTTTTACTAGTTGCAGCCGCGGAGACAACGTTGTACATTCCTGGTTTCGACCCCCAGCCCATCACTGCGGACGTTGAGGGTGTAGATGCACAGGGACGCACCACCTACAGGCTCGGTGCTGGAGTGACAAGCGGGACGTATGAAGATCCTGCTGGCCTTGTTAACTCCGGTGCGCATTATTCCCACATCTATTCCTCCTCCTGCGCTGACCCGTCAACGCCATGCAGCCACCCTCGTCCTCGGACCCTCCGATGCACACCTTGTGTACAACGATCCGGGCCAGCTGTCGCTTTCCGAGGATTGTGCGATCAACAACGGCGTCGCTCAATGCACACTCGTCGTTTCCGGAGACGACGGCTTGCAGACTGCGACTGTGCAAGAGACCGCAACTGGCTTTGTCGTGCAGGGCAACGCGGCAACTGGCCTCCCGTCCGGGACTGATTCCGGCTCGACCTCGACTCCGACCGCGGGCTCCTCCGTCACTTCGGGACCTTCTCCGACCGAGACAGGTTCATCTCCGACTGCCACTGGCAAGGATAACAGTGCAGGAAAGATGTCTTCGTCTTTGGTCGTTTGTGTTGGGTTTGCTGGGTTGGTCTCTGCTTTCTTCCTTTGAGGGCGTGTAGCACTAGGTGTTGCCCAGTGGATGTACATCGTTCCAAGGATATAACAATCATCGGGTAATTCTGCTATAAAAACCTATACTACGTGATACGTACGGCTGTAAGTATGCAGGATCGTACAAGGGAAGAGCGCGTCCTAGAATCGCCCGCTTTGTCGATGAGGCGGCGTGAGCAATGGCGTCACGGTGTGACTGAGCGCGTTTGAGCGCGTGCGTGACAATGCAGCTGTGGCATCCGATCATAAACGTTCCGGCAAAGTCTGCTTCCCCACATTCACTTGGACCACCACCACCACCACTATCCGCTCGCAGCCGCATACACTCACGGCACGCGTCATCTTTGACGAGCATCTACTAGCTGAACATTGTGTCCATCCACTGTGCCCAGAACCCTTCAATCACCTCTTGCGTTTGCTCCGAAGACTCCGGAACGTACCGCTTAGCTCCATCGCCTCGAACGTGGCGACAGACCTCCCGGCGACATGTCGCGACGGGTTGCTGGGCAGAAGGCCTCTCGACTTGCGGCAGAGCAGCTCGCGAGCTCACCCATTCCTGAGTCGGACGGAGGCATTACGTTCGGTGAGCCCTCCACTTCGAGAAGCCCCGTAAAGGTGACGTATGGGAGCAAGCGCAAGCGCAAGCAGAGTCCATCCACTTCCCGCGCCGGCACGAGCACCAATCTCTCTCCGACACGTCCTCGAGCGTTGTCTCTGATGGAGTCATCTCCTAACAAACAACCTGTTGGCAATGGGCAGGGTGGTGGGCGGAGCCGACGGAACTCTCGCACAAGGTCTACGTCCCCTACTTCTTCCATCGAGAACGATTCCCTGGCCCACTCAGACCCTGATATCATACTGCTGGACGAAGACCCGCAGCTTGCCAAGCTCGCGCGCCGCAACACAGTGTCTGGCGCTGAGAGCCGCAGCGCGGACACGAGGGTCACTACCTCGCATGGTGCGAACGGACAGAGCAAAGGGGCTCGAAAGCGACCTTTATCGCGGTCGTCCTCCGACGGAGAAGGTGATAGTCTGATACGATCCTCATCACCTGAGAGGAAGAAGAGGTATTTCCCGCCACCATCAAACATTGCGCCGAGGCTCGCCCGTCAATTCATGCGTGTGCAATCACAACTGAACCCGACGACTGTGTCCGAACATAAGCAGCAAACAATCACTCAGTCGAAGTCCCTCGACAATCTGTTCGCCCCGTTAGACTCGACCGATGACGAGAGCGGCTGCGACGATACCGATACCGGAAGCCTCGTCTGGGTCAGCATAAATATGGAAGGGAAGCTCGCGGACTGTACGGATGGTGGCAGAGAAGACACGTTGTGGTGGCCGGCGAAGGTTCTTACAGAACAATCATGTAGTGGTTTGCAGGCTTACAAGAATGGCATTTCTGTTTCCAGGTTGAGCTCCCGAAGCCCCTGATGCGTTTAACGCTCTACGGTCACCCACCGGGCATGGACGGGGACAGGCGATTGAGTATTCCCAACCCTTCCCCCTCCAACGTACGCTCCATGATGCTCGATGGCCACATTCGCTTCAACGATGGCAATTATAGGACCTCACGGGGAGACTCTGTACATTCCTCTCCTCAGAAGAAGCCCAAGCTGGACCTTGACGCTGCGTGGCGAGAGGCTCGCGGTCTCATGGTGAAGGCGGACGAAGATGGGGACGAAGCTCTACTTGCCACAACTTCGCAGTATGCAGATGCATCCAGTGCCACGCAGGACAAGTACAAGCGCAATGGGAAGGGGAAGGGAAAGGCTATTGGCTCGGACTTCGACGAATGGAATCTGAATTGGGCAAGACCCGAACGACGATGGCGTGCGCCATCCGCGAACCCCTTGCTTGAGATCCCTGGGGAGCTCGTCCTCGCGAAGGAGGGGAAGACGCGAACACAGTATTGGCCCGCAAAGTTGTTGTCGTACGTCAAGCCGACGAAACCGACACAGAAGCCCAAGTACGAAGTACGCTACTTTGACGGCACTGTCAAGGAGATCGAGCCCGACTGGTTCTGGACGACGACAGACGACGAGTTTGCTACTTGCAATGTAGGTTTGCGCCTTCCAGGAAATGAAACTAAAACGCTTATTGACGAGCCACTGCCGCAATGCACTTGAACAACAGCTGGGCGAGTCAAGAGGTAACTACGGGCTCGACTATGACAACGACGCGCTGGACGAGAAGGCAGGCACCGAGGACTTCAGTCGTCCTTTCGAGGAGGAGGACGAGGCAAAACTCCGCGCCCTAAGCCCACTGCCAGAACTGCCGGCCCCGAGCCCTTCTACCTTCGAATACGGCTTCGATATCGTGGATGAGTTCGAGTACATCAAGCCTGTGCTCGCGTCCGTGATCGAGAACGAGTACGAACCTTCGAGAGCACGGCATGAAAATTTCATGCGTGGCGGCGGTGCACGGCAGAAGGTGCTCGACATGATCCCTCTTCGAGGTAGCCTGAATGGACGCGAAAAAGAGGAGCTAGCGTTCTATGTTCGATCCTGGGCAAGGCGCCGGGATAGGAGACGAGAAATGGGGCTGAATGTGGACTATCCGCGAGACAAGCTCTATCCTCCTCCGTATGGACGCAGGGTTGGAACCAATGAGCACGTGAGTCCCGTGACTCATTGATGTCATATGGCTTAGGGCTAGGATTGAGAGAAAGTCTTCTATGTTCCAGGAAAGTGACATCGACAGCGCACTTACTCCGACCTCGGATATCTCAATGGGCGACACGGAGGTGCGTTCTCTATTCAGTTTTCGGCGATTTGTCGATATTATTGCTAATCATCTCGGTTGGCCTGCCGCAGACAGTTGCTCTTTCGGAAGTTGAGGCGCCACCGTCTTCATTTGGCCCGACAGAGGCCGGAACAGACGTAAGTGTTAGATGAGTTCGATATGATTCTGTCTGTGAAAACGCTGATTCTGGCTAGGACGAGGAGTTGGCTATACGCAAGAATCTCCTTGCCCATGAGGTTAGTGTATGCGGCAGCTGGCAAAGGGTCGGGCAGCAGCGTACACATGATCTACAGCCGGAGGTTCCCGGACGTGCCAGTTCGGCGACTTCTGAGGTACGGGTCATCGTTCCCCCATCCCTGCACATGTGCTCGAATCCAACACATGTGCAGAGCAACCCTGCGCAGATCCAGAGCTCGGCGGTATCGTCCAACGAAGACAAGACATATGGAGCCCCGCGGCCTGCTCGGCGCATGTCCTTCTATGACCTCGACCCACTGGAAAAAATAACGGTTGGATTGAGTTGAGATTCTGCCCGGCGGTCCTCGTTGCTGATCAGTGAATATGCGCAGTACTGCAACAATGTGCTCCTGCAGGAGGCGATCTTCCAAATTCTTTTGTGGCGTACGGGTCATCGGAAAGCGCTCGGACTTTTATCTCCAGAAGAGGAGCGACGACTTCACGACATTGCGAGGAAGGAGGGTGAGAAGACGAATTGGGTGCACGATATCATACGACTGCGGCAGGCTGTGGAGAAGAAAATGCTTCCGTCAGCCAAAGCGAAGGGGAGCCATGCCGCATCTGCTGCCGGGACACGCACCCGAGCCAGAAGAGGACCGTGATCGGACTGTTTGCGTTGGTGAGTACTGAACTCTACCACATTGCCGTACAGCGATAGTTCGGTAACTTACTGCCCTCGTTGCCACACAGACCAAGGAAGGAGAGATGGAGATGCAATTACGGAATGCGGGGCGGGTGTGAACAGCACCTGTCGCCGAAAGACACTGACATGGCATATGCTACACGGTATGGAACTCAAGGCTGAGACTGCAGGGACGGGTCGTGCGCGCCGCTATCTGCCAGCCCTCTAGATATGCATGCGAATGCGAACGCTGTTGCGCCCATCTAGCTCCGTACTACTGAGCCCGAGCCGCCGGAAGACTTCAAGAAGACACGAACCGCAGTCTAGCAGCCAACTCAAATATGTCTGGTGGGACTTTCGATTGTTTCCTGTTTCGGGGCCGTGCGGGTCTCATCGTCTCCCGGATGTTTGGAATACCAGCGGGAGAGACTCCATGGGACCAGGGCGATCATCTACAATGCGCTCATCCCTCGTGCGAGTTCGGAGACCGCGTCTGTTCATGTCCTTAAACCAAGACCACACCGTTCTAGGTTCTGGAAGGCGGGCAGTGCATTCGGCCCCACAGTGCTATGATAGTTCATATTCCCTCCGTGAGTCATAATTTGCACCCGCATCTCGCGAACGCGCTGGAATGAACACGACAGCTGGGATCCACGAGCGTGTGCTAGGACGTACGCTCTCACGTCCCCCACGCTCACACTCGCTTCGGCTTCCTGAGCATATGCTGCAGAGTGCCACTGCGAAGATGCCGAGACTTTCGTCTGACGGCGTCACTTCTGAGCGTGTGGTTCGGATTCGACAGTGAATGTATCATGTCGTGATCAGCGACCGACGGGCCGTGGCGACCTTCCAACCGGTGCTTTTTGCGTTGTGTGTGGTTGTCAGGATACCCCGGCGCATATTAAAACAACCTGCGTTGTTCGTTCGTGGGACATGCACGGGGTCGAGCGGATATTCTTATGGGACGTCAACGATGTGAATGTCAATGGCGCATTCCTTGTCTTGCTACACTAAGACATCAATCAGACAGTCTGGCCGCCACTGCAATGGTACGTCGAGCCCATGCGATTAATAGCCATAGGTCATAAGCTACATAATGACATGTCCAAGTCCGTGACAATAATATAGGAACCCCCAACAGATGATAAGGGGTTGGCACGATACAATCTATCACTCGTCGTGGTAAGACGACGACGTATAACTCCCGTTCAATGTTCGTGAGACCGCTTGCCTGGGGGCCAGCGACGACAGATTGATATGGGAGGAATTACGCGAACGCGACTGCAGTGACGACACGCTCCCATTAGATACGATGCTTCCGTCAGGTAGACGCGGCGAGCTTGGGACAAAGGACGTCGCCGTGCCGTTGGGCTCGTCATGCACAGCAAGTCCATTCTGCGGTTTAGATCCAGGGAAGGAGAACGAGCGCATCGGAGAGATGCGCCCGGGCGAATACTGTCCCAACCGCATCGATGGATCTCTACTGATGCTCAAGGGAGACGGGCGGGACGCCCGAAGGCCTGAGGACGATGACAGACGGCCGATCGGAGGGAGATAGCTAGATAATCGGGAGCCCGAGGACGACCATGAGGGCGAAGGAGGGGCAGCGCCGGTGAGTGACAGACCTTCCTCCATCATGTAACCCTCCGCGAGGTATGATCTTTCGCGTTTGTTGATGAACCGTCGGACGGTGCTTCTAATGCGAGGGCGTAGGCGATACAACGTCGCCGCACAAGATGCACAGACGAAGACGTAGAAGAGGAACGCTACGGGCGAGAACCCGAGCGAATGTCGAGTAAGCGAGTGCGGCAGATGGTCAGAAATCCTGTCCTCGAACGCGTCAAAGTCGATGAAGGGTGGGCGGATGGGTTGGACAGGGGATGTAGAGATATCCTGGATATCATCGAGGGGGTCGACGATAGGACGGGCCATCGCGGAGGCAGGAGGTACTTCCCTGCTGGCCTCCAGTACCATCTTCCCGAGCGTCCAGCTAATCGCGATGTCACCAATGGTGTCTATCGATTGGAACGATGGCCGACCGAGCCCCTTCGTCTGTGCCTGGGCCGCGACCTTCTCTCCACTGGCTGTTGAATTCCCTCCTTGGTCGACAATGCGCGGCATTCCGATTCCTTCGTGGAGGACATTGACAAGCCAGGCGGCCTTGAAGCATTGCATCTGTAGCCGCGGAATCTCCACGTCTAGGCCCCATTTGCCTGTCTCGACAACGACACCACCCTCCTCTACCTCGCCGTCGCCGCCGAGGTGATGCTGCTGTCGTGCATCCTCATGTTCCTTGAGGATCTGAGCCCAGTTCTGGGCACAGAATTCGGAGGCGGCACGTTCGTATTGCACGAAGTCGTAGGGACCGCCTAGTCCAAAGCTCTGCTCGGTCGAATACCAGTATTCCGAGACGCCGATGAAGTGTGACGCGGTGAAATCTATTGGCGGGACGTACACGCCGTTAAAGAGACAGTGGGAGTCCGGACACGGAGCATCCTTGTTCAGGAGAGGCAAGGTTTTCCGTAGACAGCGCTCCCAAGAACCTGTCCCAACAAATTTATGCGGCGTCTTGGCGTGAGTGGAGACGTTGGCCGGTTGGACGGGTGTGTTGGTGATGACGAGGTCCTTGGGAAGACAGGGGTCATTGATGTGCTCTTCGGATTCCGTCGAAAGCGTTCGACTGGTCTCGTACTCATTGATGAGTTGGCCGGCGTACCGGTCCCGTGCCTGGTTAGTCCCATAGCCTAACCAAGTAGTTACGAAGACTTTGTGGTGGATGTCGTTGCCATTTAGGAGACGCAGTCTAATGTCTATGAGGTTTGAGGCGCGTTTCTGCTCCTCCTTGCTAGGCTCGAACGCAATCTGCGTGGAGGCACCACCCATGTCAAGGAAACCATAGGTCAGAGGGGCATCGTCCGAGCCCTTGAATCCGTCCATAAGATAGTTCACAGCTATCCAACCGAACAGTCCCTCCTCTTCACCCGTAATGATGCGGACGCTAGAGCCACAGGGTCCAGACGGGGAGGGGCCTTCTATCTTGAAGTTGGAGTGGCCCCTGAGGAAACGGCAGGTGGCCTGGAGTACGTCCGCTTGTTTTTCCGGAGCGAGGAGGCGCATACCGGCGGTCGCTAAGAGGAAGAGAGGTGTGTCGTGCTGGAGAGACGGGGGAATGTGTGACCTTGCATGTTCGAGCAAAGGTCTGAGGTACGAGTCAATGCCTTCCAGGTCGTCGGCGTAGCTAGACAAACCTGTCGGAGGGAAAATGCATACCATACAAAACGAACGAAGAGACCATGAAACACGTACCTGGTTCTACCTTGACTGACCATTGCTCTCCGTCCTCGGTGCCCTTGCCAACCTGCGGGAGATTTTGCAACGCTCCCACACCACTTTCCTTCTGGACGGTTCGCGCGTCCCTCCAACTATATATCTGAAGCCGCGAACCCGACGAGCCTGCGTCTATGACCACTCCGAAGCGACGTGAGGCAAGCCATGGATCGACAACGGTAGGCGGGGGCATTGACAAGCATCAGCAAAATTTATGATAAGATTAGAGGTTCATGCAAGCAGAGAACGCTGAGTAAACCAAGGTCGTGCGAGGTCGTGGAGAATTCTGGATCCTAGAGGGCGGTGTCGCTGTGCATGTACAAAGTTGACGAACGTGAGTCGAGCTCGCAAACTCTCGCGAACTGCGCTCAACACACAGAGCGCCGGCGCGGACCACCCGCGGTGGCTGAACTTGGATGAACTTGAACTTGCTCCGACCTCATCTTCTTCATTTGAGGCCTTCTTGCTATCTCTCAATCTTCCTCTCATCGCTACAACATATTCATCGCCACTTCTGCCACGCTTCCAAGCGGAAATTGCCTTAGTACAATTGGAGACGTTGCTCCGTCGGAGCGCTAGCCCTGAAGAATCGAGACATGGTTCAGAGGACGAGGACCGAAGGTGCAAACCTCAATCTCCGTCATATTCCGATCGCTCAACTTCATGTACAAAGGCCCTTCACAGGCCGAAACGTTGCTGCGAGTCACCTCAGGGATTGCCGCAGAACTCATCAAGGCGCACGATGCCAATCAGACTGTTTCCCTGAATGAGCTCCGTGCGAAGATGAGCAAGAAGTATGGCTTCGGAGGTGTTCCAAGGCTGGTGGATATCATTAGCGCAATACCAGATGACTACAAGAAAGCATTGCTGCCGAAACTGAAGGCACGACCCATCCGCACGGCGAGTGGGGTAAGTCTGTCGGGCAGATGTGCGGTAAACATGCTGACATGTGCCTAAGATCGCGGTCGTAGCTGTCATGTGTAAACCCCATCGATGTCCACACATCGCAATGACGGGGAACATATGCGTGTACGGTGTCATCCATGCACGACTGCGGTCACCGCTAACCGACCCTGCAGGTATTGTCCGGGTGGACCAGATTCTGACTTTGATTACAGCACGCAGAGCTACACTGGCTACGAGCCTACCAGCATGCGGGCTATCCGTGCTCGGTATGACCCTTACGAACAAACACGGGGTCGAGTGGAGCAGCTGAAAAGTCTTGGGCACAACGTCGACAAGGTTCACCGTGATCTTCCCTGCCTCGATTTGCATATCTGAACGCCTTGTCAGGTTGAGTTCATCATCATGGGAGGCACGTTCATGAGCATGCCGGAAGACTACAGGAATACGTTCATTGCTCAGCTCCACAATGCATTATCTGGATTTACCGGTTTAGACGTAGATGAAGCCGTCCGGTAAGCTCCGCACATTTTCCAGCCTGATGGAATCCTCATTGACCCATTTTCGCTTCGCAGCTATTCGGAATTGAGCAAGTCGAAGGCGATCGGCATTACGATAGAGACGCGACCAGATTACTGCTTGCGGCCGCACCTCAGGTAATGCGCTACGTTACCATCCATCGATAACAGCAGTTCATGAGTACCAAAAGTCAGATGCTACGGTACGGATGCACTCGCCTCGAAATCGGCGTGCAGTCGGTTTACGAAGATGTCGCGCGTGATACGAACCGTGGCCACACCGTACGTGCGGTGTCCGAGTCATTTCATCTGGCGAAGGACGCAGGGTTCAAAGTCGTTGCCCACATGATGCCTGACCTTCCTAATATCGGTGTCGAGCGTGACCTTGAGCAGTTCAAAGAGTACTTCGAAAACCCCGCGTTCCGAAGTGACGGGCTCAAAATCTACCCGACGCTTGTGATCCGTGGAACAGGCCTGTACGAACTCTGGCGGACTGGGCGTTACAAAAATTACACACCGAATGTGCTCGTCGATGTCGTCGCGCGGATTTTGGCGCTAGTGCCTCCATGGACGCGCGTGTATCGGGTGCAAAGGTACGCAAGAAGCGGACTTCGTTCGGCATTGATAGACTTTGTCTAAAATTGGCGATAGAGACATCCCGCTTCCTCTAGTCACTAGCGGTTGCGAGAACTCTGGGAACCTCCGAGAATTGGCGTTAAACCGCATGAAAGACTTCGGGGCGGAATGCCGAGACGTGCGCTTCCGCGAAGTCGGCGTATGTGGCACTCTAACCTCCTCTGCTCATTCGTCGATGGACTGACCTCCTGAGCGACATGCTTACTCATGTGTTTCCCTCAAACCTTGCAATTGGTAATCACCACGCTGGGCCCACCCGCAATGCCCTAACCGCACTCTTTCGCCCAAACTCAATCTACCAATCTTGACGTCGCTCCTTGCGCCCCTGCATTTGTCTACGTGTACAGATTCACGAGATTCACCACAAGGTCCGTCCGGAGTCGGTCGAGCTCCTCCGTCGTGACTACACCGCAAACGGAGGATGGGAGACGTTCTTGTCGTACGAAGACCCGGAACGAGATATCCTCATCGGACTCCTTCGCCTGCGGAAATGCTCAGACGAGGGCACGTTCCGGCCGGAGCTGGTGCGGAGGGAGGTAGGTGGCTGCAGCATCGTCCGAGAGCTGCATGTGTATGGCACGGCCGTGCCTGTCCACGGACGTGATCCAACAAAATTTCAGCACCAGGTACGTCTGCCGGTACCCCGCATCGAACTTTATCGCCGTCGAATGCCCTGGGGCGCGCAACGAGGCGAATGCTAAACTTGTTCTGTCTGGTAGGGCTTCGGCACGCTATTGATGGAGGAGGCGGAGCGGATCGCGCGCGAAGAACACGGTAGTGTGAAGCTCGCGGTCATTTCGGGTGTGTGGCTTCCCCGCTCTGCTCTCGTTTTAGCCTTGGGACTGACCGTTGGACCCAGGGGTCGGAACGCGCGACTACTACCGCAGACTAGGATACGAGCTCGACGGGCCGTACATGAGCAAATCCTTGTTGTAATCCCGTCCTGTCCTGTCCTTTGTATTACATGGTCCTTTGTAGTGCTACATGCCACGTATTGTATCCATAAACCAGTCTGGGAGCAGCGATCCTCATGAACCTGACCCCTGGTCCTGGTCGCCCAGGACGAATGTCTGGAAGTTCGGAAAGACGAGCTCCTCCTCAATCGTCTTGCGGATCACGTCCTGAATGAATCGCTCGACTCGTGTGACGTTCTTGAGA
The DNA here is from genome assembly GCA_022606135.1 of Fomes fomentarius. NCBI lineage: Eukaryota > Fungi > Basidiomycota > Agaricomycetes > Polyporales > Polyporaceae > Fomes > Fomes fomentarius. Next base: position 3,204,468 of record JABYQN010000001.1, read on the forward strand.
ACATGCTTGTCCGCCTGTCCGATTTCGCTCTCGATGTAGATCGTAGGGAGCAGACGCTGTCCAATAGGCAGCGGCTTGCCCGCCCTCGCCCCGCCGTTCCCCGCTGCTGTTCCCGGTGTCTCGTCCTCCGCTTCGACCGGGGTACCCGTCGAAGACGGTGTGTCGCGTTTGGGACGGTCAGACCCTAGCGGACCATATGGATCGAGCTCGTCGACAATGCAGAGATGTACGCGTTTGCGCTCGCCCTCGTAAGCGACGACGACCTCGCCGTTGAAGAACAGACCGGTGACAGAGAGCTTGATCGGGAGGGACATGAACATCGGAGAAGGGTAGTTGATGAGCAGGGACGTCGTGAGTGTGAGTCGCAGGTTCGAGTGCCAGGTTACGTGCAGGTGTAGCTGGAGGTTCGGCTGTTGTGGGGGTTTCGGCGCAAGAGGCTCGTGGGTAGACCGGGGAGAGTCCGGCGCGAGTTCCTCCATGGAGACGTTGCGCTCGACCATCAGAGGTGTGCGATTCGCACTGATAGATGCGGGTGGGGCGGCAGATATCGCGGACATGGCAGAGAGATATAATGAGGGTGTGGGGTATGACGGCCGGAGATCGGTCAGGCTTGCAAACGCAGGGCTCCAGATGTCTCGCGGGGAGCGCAGGAACGGTGTAGAATGCAACATGTCCATACCCATGCCCACCCCACCCACCCCTGGGCTCATCCCATAGCGCATGTGTGGGGGGAGGAGGTGGTATGCGGGGCCCTCCTCCCCCACGCCCTTTCCCCGCACAGCCTTGCGCGAGACCCATTCGAAGTCATCGTCATCGGACAACTCGCTGGCCTTTGCGGGTGCGCCGTGTGCGCCGTCCTCATCCTCTTCGTCGTCCTCAAGGAAGTCGCGGTAGATATCCCGCAGGTCCACGAGCTCGACGTCTGGTGGATTTGCACCGAAGTCGAAAGAGGTGACCTCGATGGGGCCGATGAACGATGGACGATTTGTATTAGTGAGTTGGCGGTTGATGAGGTCAACGAGAGTAGAGGCCAAGGAGGAGTCGAGTCTATTCCATTCGAGGTCTATGGACATGGTCGTTGGCTCTAGCTGCAGCGAACTCAGGGCCGGACCGCCGATGTGCCGTGAATTGCGAGAAAGTCGGGAGCGCAGAGGCGCTCATGCACGAGAGCACATACGGCAGGAACATAGTCTCAGTCATTGATATTGCTCATGGGGTATGAGTGCCCACTGGATGGATGCCGGTCGATCAAGCAACTCGGAGACCATAATACAGGTGACCATTATCGTAGGTACTCTAAGGTTCGTGCTACCCGTACTTGAGCAAAGAGGGGTGTAGCAGTCGCGCGATCGGTATGTACCCGGATAGATGTGTGCAAGATCTCAAACGAAGGGTAGTGTCTAAGGTACGGCAAGAACAGTCTTGGCAGGTGAGGGGTATCGTGTTCATTCTCATGAGCTAGTGGAACCTAGGCTGGTTGTATACAGTAGTTCAAATTATTGCTGCCGCCCATTGCTGTGCGTATTCGCGCTGTAAGAACCGTGCGGGGGGTAAGGTGGAGTAGGAATAGGGGAGGGCGTTCGCGAAGGAAAGGGTGAGCCATAAGGTGCATTCAGATAACGACCGGTATCCAACGTTTCGTGGAAGTAGCCTTGGCCGTCTGGTTTCTCTGCAGCGGCGACCCCAAGCGCGCTGGCAAACGCACGTGGACTACCAAACGGTGAACCCTTCTTCTCCAAGGGAAACTGTCCGAGGATAGGCGCGTCGGGGCTAACGGGTGTTCCGGGGAACGACGGGGTGGGACCTTTGCTGCCAGGTATGACACTTGTAATGGCCACAAGTTCCTTCCCGGGGGGCTGATTGTACATCCACGTAGCCACGAGCACGACAGTGGCGCCGAGCAGGAAGGTGGAAGTGATCTGGAAGCCAAAAAGTACGACTGATGCGAGGAAGGATAAAACGATGGACAAGGATGTCGCAAAGCCCTTCATGATGTTGTCGGAATACTTGATAACGATGGCCGTAATCAATCCGCCGAGGACCTGAATGGCCACTGTAGCCCAAGCCCAGCCCCCGAAATTCCTGAGGAGGTTGGCCCATATTCCGCCGCGGGTAGAATGGTAGGGTTCAAAGAAGAGTGGGAAGATAGCGGGAGGGAGCGAGAATAATGATAATTGCACGTTGCGGACCCAAAGATCCGCTTTCGAGTTTTTGAGCACCATCTCGAAATAAACGCCAGCGAGACCAGACGTGAAGCAGGCTGCTGTGACAGCACCAAAGCCCTTGAGTGGACTCATGATGTGGAGGTGAAGCGGCGCCGAATCGTGTGCACTTCCAACGGGAGTATTGGGAGGGACTTGCCTGGTAGCGATGGTCTGCAATTGGACGATGCCAACGCCGATGGCCAACAAGAGGAGGGATATCCATTTTGACGACGAAAGCCTTTTCCGGAGAAGCGCGACGGAGAACGCGGCCGTGGTAAGGATCTTCATCTGGTACGTCACCTGGAACGTGGCCACAGGTAGGTTGCTGATCGCCACGAACTGTAGGGAGTTCTGGACGACGTAGAGCAATGCAGGGATAGAAAGCTTCCAGCAGTCTGGGCTAAAAATCTCCTGGCATACCCGACGTAGTGCGTAGAACCAGCCCGCGATCCCTAGTCCCGCTGCGTCGGAGGCGGAGGCTACCCGAAGGAACGCGATGACGAAGGATATTGAACCCTTGAGCAATTCGTTCAGGAGCACCGCCGTGGCCGGTGAATATGACTGTGCGTCTGCCTTGGACACTCGCGAATAGTGCATGACAATCGACAGAGCCGCATTCTGGACCGCTAGAGTGACAAGCCTATGGGCCGCCGGGGAATTGCGGAGATCTGAGATGGAAGCAATGTGTTGGCAGTTGCGAGGCTACTCACGAGACGTATTTCAATGGTAGACCGCAAACAGTAGGACCACTGTCAGACCCACTCCCTGTGGTACTGGAAGGCGAGTTGATAGACGGCAAGGACTCGGCGTTCAGGCTTAGGGATGGAAGTACGGGCGTCAGCCGAGGACTCGACCGTGACGACGAAGGTCTTGAGACCGGTCTTGAACACGGTGCATCGTCAAGAGACATTGTGGACGATGTACGTGCCGTTGGGTACGGTCTGTGGTGCATATCTGGCAAGGACGGGGCCGACATGCCGAGGACCAAGAATTTGCGCGGTAGAGAAAGTGTGAGTGCCGTATGTAAATCCAAGAAGGCCCGACGAGGATGACGACGGCAGGGGATATGAACTACCACCTAGGCAGGGCAGCAGAGCAGCGTCAGAACAGACTGCGCGTTTGGGAACTTGTCGTCGTCGTGGGCGATGGGGGAGAACCGAAACCCTCAACTCGTTCGCGTCTCCTGTATTCCGACTTCCGCAGGCGCTCCACCCGCGGCTAATCTCTCATCCTTAGACGCTGATGCTCACACTCTCGTTATGTCTCGTAAAATCAATCGCGTGGTGAACATCGTATAGGAACATACATGCAAGTCCACCAATACACTAGCAAACCAGCCTCCGAAATGTGTGAAACAATGTCCCTCACGCATCCTGAAACTGGAAACACACCGGCAGAAATTTTGAAAAATGGAAGTGTCTACCTATATTCTTCTCGGGAACGTCTTCGATGGCCTAAAGCGAATGATCAGAACCAGGTAACACAGATGCGACGCAGCCCTGATACACGGACAGAACCTCAGCCTCGCCTTTACTTCTTCATGCGCACCCAACGGATAACATACAGTGTTGGTCGGACCAACAGATATGTGACCAATTTGACCGCACGACAACCACCTCGCCCAGCAAAGCCAAGCAAAAAGGTTCGAGCAATAAACGTTCACACGTAGGTGCGTTATGTTACCAGGTTTTTCATCGTAGGTTCCCGCCGTGCATCATGGCAAGCAAGCAAAAAGACTCACAGACTACAACACCGCTGCCAGCCCAAGTCGGCTACGAGAATATAGATGACCTCCAGGTGATCCTGCATCCTCGCCTCTCGACCAAAGGGAGAAGCAATCAGCAAAGATTGTTTTTGAGACATCCACCTTGTTCTACGACGTTTGTCTGGACCGTCCAACCTACGGGAAGCAACGCCTGTGAGGGCAAGCAAGGACAGGACAGCAATTTGACGTCGATGGTATGTGTTAAAATCCTCGCAAGCGCGCGTTACCAAGTCATCTGCCCGGCATTCACCGAATCGGCGACGACACTCTTCAAGGTCCGCCCACACGAGAGTTTGCCGACGCGCCCAAGCGTGTCACGTCTCCCGAAACTGAGCCAGCTATTCATGGCTACTCCTCCTCCGTCTCAGTTCGCTGTCCTTCTGCGACGATCAAAGTTCGCGTCCTACGATCCCCGCATTGGTCAGGTCTATACGGCATTTGACGGCCATGCAGCTCGCGGCAATTTTGGGCTGAAGCGTCCCCTCGCACTCCGACGCAGGAACGCTCACATCACCGTTCAAGCCGTCGACTCTCGGGAGCAGCAAACTGTTTGGCGCAGCGCAGAGTCGGAGAATAGGTGGATCAGAATGTGGGAGGAAATCGGGGTCAAGCCGACATTGCGGACCAGGAGCTGGGGAGCGAGGGTCGGGATGCTGAGCACGGAGGTCCAATTCGTCGTGGATTCAGAATTCGCGCCGGGCACTCATGGCCTCACTCTGGTGAAGAAGGAGCAGGAGCAGGAGCAGGAGGCGAAGGAGACGGAGACGGAGGTTGAGGTGTCCGAGGATACACCCAGGACCCACGCAATACCCAACCTTGACGCCATGTCGCACAAGGAGTTCCAACGGTATCTCGTGTGGCTGAGAGAACTGCGTCCCGCGTTCCTCAAGTACGTCACGCAGAAACACGGCACGACTGCTGCAGGAGGCAAGACACTCCTTCGATACTCGGTGAACCCCGGCGATGACTTCCGCGAGTTCCTCTCGAAACGCGCGTTCGTCGAGTACCACACCCCCCGTCCTCGATACATTGAACAGCAACCCCATCGTTTCGGCGGACTTTCGTACACCCACACTCCCAACGTCCAGCTGCAATACACCACCAAACCCCACATCGGCCGCAAGCTCGCAGAAGAGCAGGGACGGGGCAAGCTGACGCAAGTTGTCTGTGCTGGCAACGTGTCTCAGTTGTCGAACGGCGATAACAGCGGGGACACCGAGCTTGTTTCCACCTTCCGTGTCAACAGCGCATATTTGTCCAAGGTTCCTGCGACCGTAGGACCCCGGCCGCAAGGCCTGGACGGCGTGAGGGTGACCGTCGCCCTTCGTAGCGACTCCCCGGACTGGAAATCGAATGTGTACGCTCCGGGGTCGAAGGAATATGTCGCTACTCTCCCGACTGCTCACACTCCCAATCCTGTTCTCGACATGACCAAATATGTCTACAACCCCAACTGGGTTGTATCAAAACCAACTACAATGGGAAAGAATGCCATGGACCTTCTGGCCACGTTGAAAGGTTCAGTAACATATACAACATCACAATAGCTTTGTTCGTACACGTAGAAGTCTATCGTACTCGTATGTTCATCCTGTTGCGAGACGACGCTGTAGAGCTTCGCCGACATTACCGTTGGCCTCCGCAAGCATCTTCTCTGCCTGTATGCGAGTGACTTCAAACTCTTGCAACTGATACTGCACTCAACACAGTTCCTGTCTACACACTGAGCGTGGCACTCACGATCAAGTCGATATCTTCAGACTTGAAATGACTTGTAGGAGCTTTAGGAGGCTTGGGATAGGGTTTGTCGAGGCGCAGTGTGCGAAAAGCTTCCTCCAATTTGCCCTTCGAGTACGAATTCCCGTCAAGGAACTGTGTTCAAAGTTTGTAAGAGCTGATATACAACGCTAACCAGTTACGTGCTGGGCATACGTTCGCAATCACTTCAGGCTCTGGTAGTCGGCCGTTGCTGCGCAGATTAGCCATCGAATTCATGGCAGCCCGAGGGTGAGTGCAGACTTGCGGCCTGGCACGCAGGGCGCTGAGCTGGTCCACGTGCCTGATAACCACGTGGCAGCCATATGGCTGATGCAGTACGCGACTAAGCATTGAAACCTCTCTCTGACCTCTTGTCCTCACTTCTCGATTCGCACCCATGGACACCTTCGAAAATTTCCAGTACGACTCCGCCTCTTCGTATGGAGGCATAAGCGTTGTAGACGACACCTCTTCCGTCTATACCGCGAATACCACGAGTCAAAGCCGGGTACCAGTCGACCTGGAGAACCTGTCCATCACCGACGATCGCTCCTTCACCTCCTCCCCCAACGGACAGTCCCATAATTCCCATGGACAGAAGTCTATTCGAGGAACAATTGATGAAGATTTTGATGCGGTCTTGGACGACCTCAAGGACGAGGGTCAGGTTAATTTGCCGCCGCACGCATGCAGGTGAGTCAGCTGCGGCTCCGAACGTGTATGTCACCTTTATGCGCTTTCCTAGTTACTGTGGGATCCATTCGCCAGCCTCCGTGGTGAAGTGTCTCATTTGCTCCAAATGGTTCTGCAATTCCAGAGGCAACACCTCCGCATCTCACATCGTGAATCATCTCGTGAGAGCGAAACACAAGGAGGTCATCCTGCACAGCGAGAGTCCGCTTGGAGAGACTATCCCAGAGTGCTATAACTGCGGTAGTAAAAATGTTTTCATGCTTGGATTCATTCCGGCCAAGAGCGACACCGTCGTGGTACTTCTATGCCGGTGCGTGTCACATTCAAACCATGTGACGCCAGGACCCATGCTAATAATCCCCAGTCAACCGTGTGCTGCGGTATCCAAAGACATCTCGTGGAACCCGGCCCTTTGGGCTCCTCTCATCGATGATCGTTCGTTCCTATCTTGGCTCGTTAAGCCACCGAGCGAGCAGGAGCAACTCAGATCACGCCAAATCTCCTTCCAGCAGATCAACCGGCTCGAAGACCTATGGCGTGAGAATGCCAATGCGACTCTTGACGATCTGGAGAAGCCCGGCGTCGACGACGAGCCTCAACCTGTGATCACTCATTACGAAGATGCTTACCAATACCAGAACATCTTTGGTCCACTCGTGAAGATTGAAGCCGACTACGACAAGCGGCTGAAAGAATCGCAGACGCAGACCGACATCACCGTGCGCTGGGATCTCGGTCTTAACCAGAAGCGTGTTGCCTGGTTTTGCTTGCCCAAACTCGAGAGCGGCGAAGTCCGACTTGCTGTTGGCGACGAGCTTCGACTGAAATACAACGGGACCCTTCACAAACCTTGGGAAGGTGACGGACATGTCATCAAGATACCGAACAGTGTGTTTGATGATTACGTCTACACATGCAGGAAACTGACTATATGCACGCAGATGTCTCGGATGAGATAGGATTGGAGTTAAGGCGGTCGGAAGGTGTGCCTACGGAAATCACGCACGGGTATACGGCAGATTTCGTGTGGAAGTCGACCAGCTTTGATAGGATGCAGTTGGCTATGAAGACGTTCGCTGTGGACGAGAAAAGTGTTAGCGGATACATTGTGCGTTGATTCTTGACCCCCCCCCCCCCCCCCCCCCCCTATGCCCGGGCCTTACTCATGCAATTCTATCCAGTATCACAAGCTCCTGGGCCACGAGCTGGAACCTCAGATTCTCCGAACTCAGATGCCCAAACGATTTTCAGCACCTGGCCTGCCGGAACTCAACCATTCACAGATGTTTGCCGTCAAGAGCGTTCTTCAGAAACCTCTGAGTCTCATTCAAGGTCCGCCGGGTACGGGAAAGACCGTCACATCCGCGTCAATCGTCTATCATCTAGCCAAGATGAACCCCGGCCAGGTCCTCGTCTGCGCGCCATCCAATGTTGCCGTCGACCAGCTGACAGAGAAGATCCACGCCACCGGACTGAAGGTCGTGCGACTCAGTGCGAAGTCTCGCGAGGCGCTAGACTCCTCTGTCTCATTCCTCACGTTGCACCAGCAAGTTGCCAACAATACGACACACGTCGAGTTGCAGAAGCTCATTCAGCTCAAGAACGAACAAGGCGAACTGAGCTCCAATGACGAGCGCAAGTACAAAGCGCTCATAAGGCAGTGCGAGAAGGAGATCCTGGGTGCAGCCGATGTCATATGTTGCACTTGTGTCGGTGCCGGGGACCCACGCCTCAGCAAGTTGAAGTTCAGAACCGTTCTCATTGATGAGGCTACACAAGCAGCCGAACCTGGTGCGAGGGTTTAACTTCATTTGTCTTCTCCGTTCGCTAATTGAACCCCACAGAGTGCATGATCCCGTTGGTACTCGGATGCAAGCAAGTGGTTCTCGTCGGAGATCATCAGGTGCGTACGTTAAACCGAAAGCAAGCCGCGAGGCTGAGGCGTGGCCTTTAGCAACTGGGACCTGTTATCATGAACAAGAAGGCTGCACGCGCAGGCCTGACGCAGTCACTGTTCGAGCGCCTGGTTGTCCTTTCGAACCGGCCTATTCGTCTGCAAGTGCAATATCGCATGCATCCGTGCCTGTCGGAATTTCCGTCGAACATGTTCTACGAGGGCACACTCCAGAACGGTGTTACTGCCCCCGAGCGGCTCAGAAAGAACGTCGACTTTCCGTGGCCTGTCCCGGACACGCCTATGTTCTTCTATCAGAACTTGGGCCAGGAAGAGATCTCATCTAGCGGAACGTCATTCCTGAATAGGCGAGTTTTTAATAATGCTCTTACGTATCCGCGTGGTCGGGCTGACGTCTGTCGGCAGGACCGAAGCGTCTAACGTCGAGAAGATCGTGACCAAGTTCTTCAAATCTGGTGTTGTTCCTAGCCAAATCGGTGTCATCACTCCGTACGAGGGACAGCGGTCCTATATCGTCAACTACATGCAGTTCAACGGTTCCCTCAAGAAGGATCTGTATAAGGAGATCGAGGTCGCCAGCGTTGACGCCTTCCAGGGTCGGGAGAAGGACTACATCATCTTGAGTTGCGTCCGTAGCAACGAGCACCAGGGAATTGGATTCCTGAACGACCCGCGGCGGTTGAACGTCGCGCTAACCCGTGCGAAGTACGGCGTCGTTATTCTCGGCAATCCCAAAGTTCTCAGCAAAGTGAGTTCTGGCCTACGTTAACTCCGTCAGCCGTCGTGTCGTACTCATGTCGTTCGACAGCACCCGTTGTGGCATTACCTACTAACACATTATAAGGAAAAGAACTGCCTCGTGGAAGGGCCGCTCAACAATTTGCAGCCGAGCATGATCCAGTTCAGCAAGCCCCGTCGCACGCTTGGGAAGGCATTGGACCAATTTCGTCGGCATGAAACAAGTGCGAGGGACTATCTCGGCAACAGCAGCGTGGGCGACGGTGCGTAGGCGTATGCTTTGAATAAGTATGCTGACGTCAACTGACTATATGACTTAATTGAAGGGCGGAGATCCGGGACTCCTAGCCGTTTCGATGCGAGTTTCTACCGGACCCACGATGCGCTGGGCTACATCCCTTCCGACGTCCAATCGCTCCGCTCTCAGGCGACATACTCTTCGGGGCTTCCAATGTTTGCTGCCGCCGGACCATTCGGGCCGGGTGCACCACGCCAGAATGGCGCGAAACGTAGCACATACGGCAGCTACGCCAGTTCGATAATCTCCCAAGATGCTGGCCCCGCAGGCACAGACTCCGCCAGCATCGCGGGCAGTGCGGTTGGCGTATCCGATCGCCCTGGCGGAATGGCGTATTCGCAATCTGATAGATTGCAGCGTCGTTCGTCCTTCTCGTCTACCGCAGGTACTTCGGACATGGGCAGCCTGTCGCAGTTCGATTACAAGTCCCAGGACGACGGAACGGATCTGGACGATATGAAGTCGCAGTACACCGGCACACAGAGCGGCGTTACCGTCTTCTAGTCCACTCATGGAAGCGTCGTCATGCAGACCTGCCGCCACTGAGTCCTGCACTGATGGCTTGCCCTTCCACGGGTGTGACTGGCCTCCTTTCGGCCCTGCATCCGTCGAGTCTCGACGTCCCCCCTGCTTGCAACTGCTGCAGCGTCGCATCTTGGATTCGCCCCTGCGCTTTCGTGACGCGTGCATGCCCCGGCGCCGACTGGCCCGCAGCGGTCGTGGCACCAGGGAATCAGACGCGTCGTCCAACACTAGTGGTCCCACGCTCCTGGTCTTTGACGAGCCGGAGGATGGGCACCGACCCATTTGGTCAGATGTCTGTGTTGAGTTCACTGAAATATGGACAGCCTCTCGCCCGCATGACTGCATGAATGGGTATGATCATTGATGCAGTTGGGGAGCTTACCTATCTCAACTCCAGCCCGCCGCCACGTCCGTCTGCTTGGTCTCTGCTCCCGATCGATCTGTGTTGTGTTCGTGTCTGTGACTCTTGCCGTCTCCGTTCTCGTTGCCGCTCGCTCCGTAGTGTTAGTGATCGGTAGTGCCACTGCGTACGTACTTCGTCTCTTCTGCTTCTGTTCCCTGCATCGTCTCATGTGTCGTGAATGCCATCGCGTATGCCATCATCAGTCATTCCTCGTCGTGACCCCCGTATCCAATCCGCTCCTGGTGCATCACGCCTTACGGAACGTCTGCGTCGCCCTGTCGCCCTTCTCAGTCCATCTCTGACAGCGACGATGCGACACACAAGCTTAGACGCAGACGCAGACGCGAACGAGTGCGTGCGTCCGCGTAACGCATGTGCATCTTCTGCGTATGCTACGTTTGCCTTGTCTGATGTTCCGACGCTCCGAACCTCCGACTACCGACTAAGTAAGTGCCTTAACATCAAAAAAGACCAAGACCAAGACCCTGATCGTCCCTCTCGGACCCCGGTCCCCTTACAAGTGGCCGGCGCCCGAACCTAGTACTTATACTTAATAGTACGTACGTGTTCTCGAGCTCCGAAACCTCGAGCACAATGCCCGATCGCGGTCGAACTGTCGATGTCATATCCGGGACGTCGGGCTAACGAATCCATCCATGATGGGGGGCGGATCAGATGCACAATGCACACACGCATAAAACAGGGCAAAAGTACTTAAGTACTTAATTTTAAAGACACAACGGCCGATGGCATCGGCGGATATGATACATGCATTATAATGGATTACCCAGCCGGGGGGGGAGGGGGTTCCTGCGGCGGTTATGTATGATAGGTAATGGTATATACGTATGTATGTATATGTACACAGAGGGACCATGTACAGGGAAGCAGGTGCGTGGAAGACGGAGGACGGAGGACGATGATTAATTCGCGAAGGGCCCGTCGCCGCGGCGACGGGGGGCGGGACGCCCGCGGGGAAGCGACTAGTGACTATATCGACTATCGACTATCGACTATCGACTATGATGGACAGTAATGTGTGGCCACAGACAGACAGACAGATGTACGTACGGATGTATGATACACATGGTGGATGAGGTACACATAGCGAGGCTAGAGCGGGGAAACGGGGAACGGGAGCGGTGACGAGAAGCAAGAGCAAGAGCAAGTGGGCAGGGAGCGGAGAGGAGAGGAGTCAGGGAAGAGGATGGGTGGGGGTAGGTAGGTAGGAGATACAGTTATTGGCTTATGGTAAAATGCTAGTTAAATGATCGAGCACGGGGTGTGTGTGTAGAGTTTACACGCGAGCGCGTGGCGGGTGGCTGGTGGCTGGTGTGGATAGTGTACATGTACATGTGCATTCGCCCTCCGTTCGTATGTCGGATTCGTATTCGAACTCGTGAGCGTGAGCGTGGTCGTGACGAAATGCGAATAAATAAGAGAGCGCAACGAGACACAGGAACAGAGCAAAGGAGGGGTGGAGAACTACATTCTGAGAACACTCAACGGAGACCATGGGACTAACGGCCGATGTGACAGACTGGAACTAAAGGCTGAGGTGAAACGCACCGGTGGAGCCACGACGCCGCACGATATAACCGTGGGTGTCGCATTGCTGCATCGAGCAACGCCTCGGACTATCGATCTCCACCTCGACTTCGACCTCGGGCGGCAGGCAGGAGGCGGCATAGTGGCGGTCGTGGAGGTGAACGGTTGAACGGTCAACGGCGGAGGGTGAGAGCTGCGGAGGAATGAAACAGACACTAGGGCACTGGCAGGGCGCAGGCGTCGGCGCAGGCGCACAAGACGATGGCCAGCGGGCTTCCACAGGGCTAGCGGGCGCGCCATTGTGCCATGACGCCAGCAGGCCAGGGTAGGGTGCCAATGCACACGTACACGACGGACACGGCACACGAGGCGGAGGGCGTGCGGGCGCGGGAGATGAAAAAGGTGTGACGCGTCCGCACTTTGCACTGCCCCCTTTGTCCCTGTGTCGTGTGTCGTGCATCCTCCCCACCTCCCACCCTCCAGTCTCTGCCGCTGCCGCGCTGCGGCCCTGCCCCGCTTGGTTCTCGTGCTTCTCACGCGGAGTCGTGTGGAGGCGCAGCGGAGCGGTCCTTGTCATGGTCCGCCGAGGTGCCCACCGAGCCAGAGCCCGAGCCAGAACCTGACGAGGCAGAGTGGGCGCGGGGACCATCAGGCGGCGGTGGCACAAGACGTAAGTGCGAGTGAGAGTGAGAATGGACCGGAGAATAAGCACGGGTATGCATATGCGTGAGCGTATGAGCGTGTGGATGGGGAGGAGGCTGGATATGAGGCAGAGACCGCGAATGCGTATGCGACGGACGAGAATGAGAGGGAGACAGTACAGGCGAGTGAGGTGACGACGGTGTGCGCGCAGAGGTCGACGGGCCCGGCTCTAAACCTGGACCCGCCGGCGCGTGTCGACGATGTGAATACGGAGGTGAGGGGACGCTTCCACGGTGCTGGTGGCCGGGCCTGGCGGCGAGGATGGGCGCAGACGAGGGCCCGGCGGCGCTTTCGTCTGCGCGCTGTAATTTTTTGGCGGGCTGCCCATACTCTCGCTCGCACTGGAAGGCGTCATCTCGGGGTTGTACGGCGCGGTAAGCCCAGCAACAGTGAGCGAGTGCCTCCGTCCACGGGTCACGCTCAAACTCGGGGACGCCGGAGTCGGTTTCGGTGGCGAGCGGTCACCTGGATGTTGGGCGCTCGACGCCGTACGGCCACTACCGCTCGCTATGGGAGGAGGTGCTCGGTAGGTAACTGTAGGACTGCGCGTCATTCCTGGACCTGGAGGCGGATGTGCGCGGGGGTAGGGCGGGGGCGGCTCGCGCACAGGCGAGCGGGGCGAAGCAGGGCGCAAAGGATAAGCGGCAGGAGGAGCGCCATACGCTTGGTATGGCGTGATTGCTGTGCCCTGTATGGGCTCTGGAGGAGGACCGGAAGTCATGGGCATAACGGCGGACATGCTCGCTCGGCGAGAGATGGGCGCAGAGGGCGAGGAAGCCATTGCCACAGAGGGCCCACTAGCGCCGGTGGTGCGGAGAAGTGCTTCGAGCTCATGGACGCGCTGCTTGAGTTCGTCGAATTCGGCCCTGGATACGTATTTCTCCCTGGCAACGGCACAATGGCGACATTGTGTCAGTCAGTCAGTTCGGTGCGCGCGGCCGTCAGTGATGTGCAGCGGGCATTGCACCCGCGCGCGAGGGAGTGGTAAGTACGTACATGGGTTCGATGATGTGCCACTGGCACTTGGACTGCTCGCCGCGGCGGACACAAGGTCCACATGGGTTAGCCCTATATAGTCAAGGTTGTGTTAATTAATGGGCAGAGACCTGGGCGGAGGCTGCGGAAATGATCCCGAACGAACCTATCGCACTTGATCTTGCGCCGTTTGCACTCTGGAAACCCAATCATGCATCATTCCACGGCGGACATGGGGCGCAATAGATTGGAGAAGATAAGCAGAAAAGGGCAAAAAAAGAGTGGTCAGCAGACGAGGAGAGGGGTGGAGGACGGAAGGAGGAGTGTACCTGTGCAGCTGAGGGCCTGGCGACGCCGCTTCTGCTTCGGCCGTCCGCCCTGGGCTGACTCGGGGTCAGAGTCGTCTGGTGGGACGTGTCGGACGCCTGGAAAAGTGCGGGGATGGTGAGCGTTCTGGCGTGGTCGAAAGGTGGTGTTCACGAGGGGAAACATACCGAGGGTGCTGGTGGAGGGGAGAGGGTAAGTAGCACCTTGCTGGGGATAGGAGGAGGTGGATTGTGGTGGCTGTGGAGGAGGGTGCATAGAAGCATGAGCAAGGCCAGGGTGGAGCTGGTGGATGGGAGGCAAGGTAGTCTGCGAACGGCCGGTGTTAGCGGGGATGGAGGACGGCGGCGGGAAGCGGTCTGGTGAGCTCATGCGGGGCGGGGCCGGGCGGACCGGAGGGAGGGGAGGGGACTCGTCTGGGTCCGTGTGCATTGGAAGGAGCGAGGACGGAGGAAGAGGCCTGGTGGGGCTGAAATAGCGATGGGGCGTGGACAGGAACGGAGGCGCGCGGTGGTCATAGAGACGTCAAGTACAATGGGCGGCCCATGGAGACAAGGATATATATGTATTTGTATATGGGGGGGCGAGTGTGACAAGGACGGGTGTGGACTGGAGGTGGGAGAGGGATTGTGGGTGGAATATGGTCGCAGGCGAAATGGAGGCGGAGGGAGATAAGATGTTATCGAATGGGCATGGCCGTCCGGGACGCAGAGGACATTCCGTAAGCCGTGTAGGAGGGAGAGAGGGATGATGGGACAACGATGAGATCGGTACAGCTTGCTTGACAACGTTGCTCCCGTGATGTGCAGCGGCCGTCTCTCCGGTCAGGGAGCGCTAGCCAGGGTCGCATTCGAGCACGCTCAGACTGTGCAGGGCCGGAACACAGCAACGAATCCGGAAATCCGACATCCAACGCAGACTCCACAGTGGCCGGCGCTGCCAGTGGCTATATGCGCATGCCCAGGGCCGTCGTGCACACTCGCCTCGCACTCGCCTCTCGCAGGCCGCGGCCCAAGCTCAAGGCCTGGCGAGGGAGAGGATAGTGCACACGCAGGCTCCGCCAGGATCTGTGACAGCGCGGCCGCTGTGTTGCAGACGCCGTGGCACTTGTGGCTCGCGGACTGTCTGGCGGAGCATGGCGGACTTGAGAATGCTGTTTGACTGTCGGCTGTCGGGAATGAAATAATAAACTTTTGAGTGCTGGAGGTGCAGCAGGGGCGACCCGAGAGGACGGCAGAGACGAGCGAGCGTCCGCGTCCGTGCTATCTCCGTGGGCCTGACCCATCGCGGCCGATACGGGCAGAAAACGAGGATGGCGGGGAGAGAAAGGAAGTCGGCCGAGCGCTGGGTGAGCCTGCGGGTGCGGGGCAGGGAGAGATTACGATCCAGGAGTGGTAAGCGTGCGCGTGGGGACCTACAAGCGGGCGCAGAACTGGGCGCATATCTCCGTCGTCGACGATCGGCATGCGTTCATGTTGCGTAAGAGCCCGGGTCTGCGGCCCAACACATGTGTTTGCGCTGGCCGCTCGGTCGTCCATATCGATAATCTCCGTCCGTCTTTCCCTCGCTCCGGCTCTCCTCTCGCCCTCTGCCCCGCACCCATGATCCGTCCACCACTCGCCACAAGCGCCCGCCCAGTCCCCTCGTACGCACCTCCCAATTTTGGCCATCTTGGCCACTCTCCCCGCTACAGGCGCCCGTCTTCTCTCCCGCTCTCTCCGCCCGCGCTTCCCATGTCCGCACCCGTCCGCGCCTCCAACACCCACAAATCCGTCTGTCCCCTGCCACACGCCTATCCCTCTTGCCCCCGCCCATCTCCATATCCGAATCTCACTACTCTCGTCGATCCCCGGATAACACTCCTCATCACCGTCCATCCTCCTCCCCGAACCTTACTACTCCACTAATCAGATGCCTCGCCCTCCCCCTCATGCTATTCTGCCGTTATTCCCTCTCCCCGGCACACGCTGCTAATTCTGACTCTCCGTTCCCAGTCCACATGCCACTCCGTGCCCATATTCCATATCCACATCTTCACTATCAGCTTACTGCCGCCCCCCAGGCTGTCCACTGCCCTGCATCCTGCCCACCTCACTGTTGTTCTATGCGCTCTCCCGAACTCTCCCTCTTCTCATCAATCTTCCCAATTCTTAGAACCATCCGCGCCAGCAGGGAACTCCCCCACAGCCCCTCCGCCGTCCTTCCCTGTGCCGCAGCCTCACTGCGATCCCTCAAACCTCAAACGCACGTAGTCAACCCTTGCGTAGTATTCCAATCGTCCTCTACATCATTCCACTCCCCGCAATTAAATTGATATAGCCTCTCAACCCACGCGACCGAGACAACCGGACCAACGCCATCTTCCACAATCGATCCGCGGTGCGTTTTCCACACCCTTTAACCCACCGCTTACCCTTGGACAGTGTCAGAGTAACAATTTCAAGAGTCATGTCTGACTCTTGAGCATGGCAACAGCATGCCTTTGTCCGAACCACAGACGCGGCCGCCACAGCCTCGCGGCTCGCATGTCACTTTGACGTAGCCGTCTCCGGTCGCGAGGACTTAGTGCCTGTGCGCCTACCTGCCTGCCTTGCCCATTCGCATCAACGCTCTCCCTGCTCGCTCGCCGGCCGCCCCTGCTCGACCGCATCACCGCATCTGCCGCCGCGGCGTCACGCGCGTGTCCCGCCGACGCCATCTTGCCTTTTCCGTGCATGCATTCTCTGCCTCTTTGGAGCGGTGCATGCGATAATGCGCACCTTGGTCCCAAAACTCAAGCCTCAGGCCCCCGGGCTCGTCTTGGAACGCGAAGCCCTGGGAGCCGCGACACTGCAC
Organism: Fomes fomentarius; assembly: GCA_022606135.1. Classification (NCBI taxonomy): domain Eukaryota; kingdom Fungi; phylum Basidiomycota; class Agaricomycetes; order Polyporales; family Polyporaceae; genus Fomes; species Fomes fomentarius. The sequence continues at coordinate 3,221,151 of JABYQN010000001.1, forward strand.
TCGGGCTGCTGCATCCTACAGTCTACACTCTCCATTAATCCGCCCAGCACACTTCTGCTGCGCGCAGGTACCGGACATCCGATGTCGGATATCGAGGCACGCCCGCCCGTACATTCTAAGGATAAGCCGTCCGCGTCCTCGTCACGGCTTCAGGGCTCGGGTGACGCGGACAATTGCTATGATGAAACAGCCGACGAGAAACGCCTTCCATTGCGCTTCGCCGCCGTCGCCCGAGTTACCGTCCTTGCCGACTCCACCCCTACTCTACATGGCGGTCGACCTGGTCCGCCTCGACCTCCGCAAAGTCCGATTGACGACTGTATCGGGGTGGGGTTTTGCCGCGCAGGTAGGTATCATGGAGGTCCCTGAATTCTGTTTGTCCTCCGCGGACACGCGACGTGTGCTGACAGATTAGTGACATGCAGCAGTCCGATTCGGACACTGACACTGGTGACTGACAGCCTGCCGGACGCCGCCGTCGATTTGGGATTGCCTCCGTCGCTGATGCGTACCGTAAGTACCGTCTATCCATTCATCTCCTCGTCCGTTCATCTCAGCTGTCCGATGTCGCTGTCTGCGGGTCCAGGGACGACGTCTATCCTCGTCCGACGTCGCTCGATCGCGATAGCCGTGGTTCGATGTCAGTGCTTACTGTTTATCCAGATGGCCAGCGCCATCGACCGCGGTTACGCCCGCTGTTCACAGCAGGTCCCTCATCCTGTCTATGTTTTTCCTCAGATTCTCCTCGTCGGTCCACCGCCCGGCATGGAACATGGGACATGGGACATCACACCATCACAGACCGTACGAGGTTTCTCCATTTCCCTCCACCACCTCTCCGCCCTCCGTCCATGCCACCTTGATTACACGGCTCATCACCATATCACCACCCAAATCCAGTGCTGTCAGGCTGCCGCTCTACTACAAGCTTCAGTTCGAGGTGCTGCGGTTGACGAGGCGGGGAACGTCCCTTGGTTCCCAGCTGCCCGTTTGGTGAGTCTCGTCCGTCTGTCTCCGAGGTCGTGGTTTGTATCGGAGTTGAATTCACCCCCGCCCTCGCCCTCATTCTCATTCTCGCTCTCGCTCCCACCCACTCAGCTCAGCCCCTCAGCCAAACCAAACACAGACGACGACAATGCCGATCCAAGTGCGCTTGCCGACCGTCGCACCTCGCGCCCGCAGGGATCCAGTGTGTGTTATCTATCGGGGTGCAGCAAATCGCGGCCAACCTGGGCGCGCACAGACCGCAGACGATAGCGGGGTTCCTGGTGGCGGGTCTTCCCAGCGCGGGTGCGTGGTTCTCTCACACTTTCGTCGCAGCAAGGACTTCGGACTGTCCGCGTCGGGCAGAGATGGACCGGGACGGGCAGGTCGACACCAGCCAGTGACTTGGTCAGGAGACAAGGCCGGCCGGATGATGACGGGGCCCCCATCATGCGCGTGAACTCCGAGAGCATCGAACGGGAACGGGGGCGGTTTTCTAATGGCAGTTCCAATCTCCAATCCTGATCGATCCGAGGCGACGCCGCGCTGACGGTCAGAATGTGGAACGATCCATTCAAAGACAAATAAAGGCAGGGAGGGCGGGCCCTTTGTGCTGGGTCGGTACGTATTCGTATTTGGAGGCTGGACTTGGACATAGTATATGGACGCCCGAGAGACGGGACGAGAGGACAATGGACATATCGATTGTGGATGCGATCATATGCGAGATGCTTAGCTTTGTCTCCCGCTGCTGCCTGCTCACAACAGCCCTAGCGCCATCGCCATCCTTGTTGCCAATTTATCCAATTTATTCCATACACCGCTAATGGACATCACTGTATGCGGGGAGAACGCGAACAGCGCCTTGCGGCGTGCGGAGCAAGCACGCCGCTGTGGCTCCGTGGACTTAACCGTGTATCATCGCTATTCGATATGTGTGTGTATCGGACGGATCGTGGTTGGTCCCTGGCCCACTGTACATGTCCTCCGTACCACCGCGGTCACATCATCTGCTGCGCAGGCGGCTGAGGACGTGTAACACTTGGCTCTTGCAACCCCAAGTCGTACACCTCGCCGCAGCTGCCTGTATGCGGTCTGCGGTCGTGCGGGCAATACACTGGCATCCATATCGAGGATCGTGAAATCGCTAGTGGGCGGGGGATGGGAGGCACTGACACTGGCACTAGTACTAGTTCCTAGGTAAGTGGGCAAGGTTGGGTCAACGAGTTGGAACGTGCAAGCTGCTGCGTTACACAGTCTGAAGGTCGGTCAATTTATTGATGTCCGAGAGCAAGCTGACGCCGACGCCAACCAGGGCACCAGGGCAATTGCAATTACAATGGACTGTGCCTTTGAAGTTCCCCCGAAGGCTCTCCGAGAGTAGGACAGGTGCGCAGGCTGTGGGATCCGGCGCACACATGGTGATCAGCGGTTCCCCCGACCGCTCGGCGAGAGTGCCACTGGACAGACAGACACCGACAGAGCGCGGGCCCGGGGACGGGTGCAAAACGATAGGACGGTGGTTTGCTCCCCGTGCGGTCTGTACACAAAGCCCCGGTGTAGGTGGAACGCGCTGCGCTCGTGCTGCCGCGTCCTGCGATTGGACGTGGTTCGGTGTTCAGCCAAGGCGAGCGGTCTTCACTGAGTAGGTACCACTCGGACTTCTTCTTCCAGACTCTGGACTCTCCACCGTACTACTACTCTACTAGTGGGTATCATCGAGCTAGACTCAGAGTGCCCGTGGTACAGCGCCGCCACCTACGTATGTATACGTCTACAACAGTGCCTCGGACGTTGGCGCGAGAGTGTACTGTAACTGTATACATGTTGTGTTCTGCGTGACAGAAGGCGCCGGCGGGGGCTAAAGTACTGTTCGACTGATGGAGCGTGGTGCGTATGAAGCTTGCTTGAGGTTGAAGTGAAGCTCGAAGCGCCGAGTTCAAACAAGACCGATTGCATCGCTCGCCGGGCTCGGGAGAGCAGAGCAGAACATGGCACGGTGGAGGCCGGTGTCGTGATGCATAACTAGTTGGAGTGAGTGTGCAGATCCGTGTCGGCGTCATCCGTTCTGACTCCAAGTTCTATATAGTTAGTATCGTCTCTCTCTACATGTAACATAACCGCACACACAGACCGGATAGCAGTGTGTCCTTCCGTCTCTCGGTCCCCCCTGAAAGGCTGAAACCCCAGGAACAGTTGACATCGAGTCATTTAATATCTGCACCCGCTGCGGTCTGGAGGAAGCGTAAGAGGACAGAAAGACGCAGCAGACCGCTTCAGACCGCTTCGCGCATACAGAGTTCCAAGTTGATACAGACATGCACATGCACGTGTTCAACCCAAGGGCTCTACACCGTCACGGATGCGTACGGGCCCTCTATGGCTGCCTGTGCGGCGCGCGTGGACGTATACGGAGCGCGGATGCACATGCCGTCGTGCATTGAAATATGACACACGTCGGGGTTGAAACGTTTGAAACGTTGACGTCGAGACTGCATCCGCGGCACTCAGGTGTCCTCGGCTGCAGCTTGAACGATTTGTCGCGGTTGATCCGGTGGGAGGTCTCACGATTGATTGTCCTTCAGTAGCGCTTCATGGCCTGTCGTACCGGTACCCTGCGTTCGTAACAGGAATTGATTGACAGTGGTTTTGGACCCGTGCATCACATACACATACGGATACTTCGTGGTGGCCGCTGCAGCGTCTCATCGAGACGTTGTTCCGAGCTGCATCGGGCTTACATCGCATCGCTCTAGATACACAGTGTGTAACCGTATGCGGAACTGGCGAAACCGAAACTTATGGCAAGTACGAACCCAAAGCACACATAAAACACTTGTACTACTAGCGCTCGCGGCTACTGGTTACAGACGGCTCAGCGCCACGCCGTACTGCTGCCGAATCCGATTAGTAGCTGTCGAGCACCGGGCCCTGGCATACTGTCGTGAGACTACTGCATTGACACGCCCGACACAGACGGAGCGGCGAAGGTGTTGCATAGTACTAGCGACCAGCGGGCTAAACTCGTCCCAAAGTTTCTACTAGTAGTTCGCGAGCCTATGCGTTCACACGGGTGCTCTATCACCGAAGCAGCCGGCATTTGTTACATACATACTCACTGGTGACCCTGCGATGCCCTACACACTGGCAGCAACCTTGACCCGGTGATGATCCTCGTGGGATACTCGCACTCAGTCAGTCGAGAACCCGTAGACTCCTGAGAAAGTGTGCGACAGTGCATAAAGCCTCCTCGCCGTCTAGGAACCAACCACACTACATACGCCGGAGAGTACTGACTCGGACATGACACCTCCTCACACAGGGGCGCGAGCCGGCGTGACGCCTAGAAGCGGGCGAACTAGTGGATCACACACACCAGTTCATGCATAAGCGGACGGCCTGCCGAAACAGTTGGAAGAAGAAGACAACTGGCACCCACCCGAGTCGACGGTCGATAGTACTGGTACACACGCAGCACGCAGAGGTGGAAGGCCCAGGCACATGTCAAGTACTACTGCCTCCATTTGCGCAACCACGGACCTGAACTCCTGGAGATGGAAGCCGATACTACTGGACTGGATTGGACTGGACAACTAAGGCACAGGCATGGGGCCTTGAGGCACTAGGCACTGACCGCGAAGGCTAGGCACTAAGCGCGGTCGAGATGGCGTGCGCAAGAATGCTGCGATGTGTGCGCGACATAACCCTTGTCAGCGGTGCTAGGAGGACGCGGTGAGAGCGGCAGGCGAGAGACGGCTTACTTGTGCACCGTAAAGAGCGGATGGAGGGAGTTGAGCCAGCTGTAGGTCGTAGCGCCAGGCAATCAGCGAAAATGAGCAGTCGCGGCACACGGAACCACATCCCGAGCACGCCGAAAGCTGAGCAGGCCCAGGAAGGGAAGGCGGAACTTATCCTCCCCAAGGACGGTGGCTCTCCCAGGCGCATCTGGCGTCGATTCTTGGTGGCCTCGTGTGTTCTGCCCATGGGCGTGGAACCATCGAGCCGTTACGGAGCACACGACGTCATGGCTGGAATTGCACGCCGGGCGCAAGGTCCCGGGTAAGGGGAGAGTGCACTCACAAATAGCTCGACACAGGGGCACACGGCGCGACCTGCGTCGTCTGCTTGGGCGTGCCGTTTTGGTATGCCTCGCAGAAGCCAGTGCTGTTGGCGAAGCCGAAGATCTTGGCGTTGTCCAGGAGCGTGTTGAAGATCGGGCGGGTGTCGAAGATTGTCACCTGATCGAGGTCGCGGTGTCGCGCCTTGAACGCGCGGACGTTCGCTTCGAGCTGCGCATTGTAGTCCGCAAGGGAGGTCGTGATTTTGGAGACGTCGCCGGGGCCCTGTTGAATCACGAGTGGGGCGCGATTCGTAGGTGGGACGGTAAGGAAGAGGAAGGACCGCGCGCCGTCTTGGTATAGAATTTCCACCTACCGCAGTTGAAAGGCCGAGTTAATGATCGTCAGTGTGGGCGGGTGACTGTGCTGCAGCCGTGAGGGTACGGTCGGGTCAGCACTGACCTGGCTGAATAGTCTCTTCATGAGGGTGCGGTGGAAGTCCGCCTGCGATGTCACGTTGGTCTGCAACTCATGTGAGTGTCTTATTTAGGGCAGCCAAGAACGCAGGGCATACCCAAGCGAATGAATTCCCCTGTTCAGCGAATGCATGTGAGCCACAATCCATGCGGGAAGAGAGGACACGAGTTGAATGCATTACCACATCGTTTATGCCGATCCAAACGGCGAAGAGACTGTCAGAACTGTCCCACCCCGCACCAACGGGCTTCGATGCTAGAATATCGTGGAACTGTCCGACTTGGTCGACGATAGACCTGCGGGCAGCGCGAGGAGATAAGGTTCAATTTCTTAACGGTAGGGCTAGGGAATTACGTACAACACGGTCGGAAGGAACGGAGCTACAAGTGCAGAATCGATGGTCGCGCCGCCCGAAGCGAGGTTAAACACCTAAAACGGTGTGCGTGTAAGTGTCTTCTCTCGCCAGGTTCGCCGTTACGCAGCCACTAGGATGGATACCTTGGTGTCGGTGACGTTATAGGTGCCGCCTATGGCATGTTTGGTCAGAGCGTCGGCAGCGAGGCGATCTGATAACACTAACCGAGGGACTGGACCCAATTGGGGCCGTTGGACGAAGTCTGTACATGTTGTGCGGGGCAAAGAGCGTGAGAAGATGGGCGGGCAATGTGGTTCAGCATCTTGCACCCACAAAGCCCGGCACGGGCGAGTCCACGCCGGCAGATATGTTGAAGCCAGTGGTCGTGTACGAATCGCCGAATGTGAAGAGGAACTTTGTCGTTCCCCATGCAAGCTTCGCCGACGCGGACCCAATAGATAGCGCAGATAGCAGGGCGGAAACCTTCCAGAACAGCATTTCCGACGCGTTCTACCGACTGGCACAGCACAGAAAACGACGCTAGAAGCAAGAGCCTGCGGCGGGGACCGTAGACACGAGGGAACAGACGGGGCGTGCGACACGCGTAAAGTCCGTTCGACGGTGCTTTATACGCGAGGCGTGGTGATGCTCGACATCCCGCAGACCCCGATGTAAATCCGGCCGACGGGGAGCCAACGGACGCGTCGGGAGTCGCGTGCTTGATCAGAAGTGACGATCGGTAGTGTGTACGCGGCGCGGACGATGCTCGAAAGCGGTCAGGCGGTTGGTCCTTTCTGTGCGATTCGCAGGCTGATTTTGTTACATATCCGGTGATCACTCCTAGGCATTCCGTCGAGTGGGAGGCCGGCAGGCCTGAATCTAAATCTATCATAATCCCAAGGAGATCGAATGGAAGTAGAATGCATGAAGCAGTGATGAACCCACTGATCTGACCACACGGGTGCCGGAAGTACTACTACTACTTGAGTTGCGAGCGAGCAGTTGGTATTGCAGCAGCAGCGTGAACAATCTCCGAAGCTTGCGGAATCAGCGGTCACTGGCCATGGTGTTAGAATGGATGATGCTCAACCAGCTGGGTTGGCCTTTGGGTTGGCCTTGCAGAATCTTGGCAGAGAACTTGAAGCCGGTCCGACTCAGAGTCACTGGTATACAACTTACGTGGCGAGCCGAGTACTGAGCGCCCACCTACCTCTTGCACGTGACAAGCATCGGAGTTGGACGCATTCACCTTGACCTGACTTCGATGGGCTCTGGTTGACCAGCTATGATTTCGGTGAGACATACTGCTGTCGGGATCACAGCGCTGCCTAACACTCTACGCAGGCCTTCTTCATCTTCAACCAAAAGGGCGAGGTACGTAGCATAGTCACAGCACATCGCACGTTGCCCAATGCATTCCCCGCAGGTCCTCATCTCGCGCCTCTACCGGACAGACTTGAAGTGATTATCGTCTACCTTCGTCCGGACTGGTATCTTGACGTGTATTCCTTTTGTCCTCACTTTCAGGCGTTCTATCGCGGACGTATTTCGGATACAAGTCGTTTCCAATAGCGATGTCCGTTCCCCCATAATCACCCTCGGTTCTACGAGCTTCTTCCATGTGCGCGTGAACAACCTCTATGTCGTTGCTGTGACCAAGTGAGTACCATCCACATCTATTATGCTATATACGTCCTCCCCAACCGACGGTCTCTCACTACACTAGATGCAATGCCAACGCTGCCCTCGTCTTTGAGTTCTGCTACCGGTTCATCTCTATCGCCAAGGCGTACTTCGGGAAGGTTGACGAGGAGGCGGTCAAGAACAACTTCGTCTTGATCTACGAGCTCATTGATGGTGAGTGGTACATATCGTGCACCGTCTGTTCCCTCCTCAAGCCCCGTATCCCCTGTCGCAAGAAATCATCGACTTCGGTTACCCCAGAACAGTGAAGCAGATACCCTGAAGACGTATATCACCACGGAGAGTATCGTATCAACAAATATAGCCGCGGTATGTCTTCGTTAGACGGCTTTCGTTCCCTAAAAGTATTGAACGCATGGCTGTGGTCAGGAGGAGTCCTCAAAGATCACGACGCAAGCTACCGGCTCAACAAATTGGAGGAGAGGAGATGTCAAGTACAAGAAGAACGAGGCATTCGTAGACGTCGTTGAGACAGTCAACCTGAGCATGAGCGCCAAAGGTGCATCCGTTCGGTTCGATTTACTGCTCTTCGATGTCTCAACACTGAACAGGCACCATCCTCCGTGCCGACGTCGATGGCCACATTCTGATGCGTGCATACTTGTCTGGAACGCCCGAATGCAAGTTCGGCCTGAACGACAAGCTTGTGATCGACAAGAGCGAGCGTGGAGGAGGGGACGCAGTTGAGCTGGATGACTGCCGCTTCCACCAATGCGTTCGACTAGACGAGTTCGACTCGACACGCACAATCAGTTTCGTACCTCCAGATGGCGAGTTCGAGCTAATGCGTTACCGGTCGACGTCGAATGTCAAGCTTCCGCTCCGCGTTATACCCACCGTGAACGAGGTCGGCACGACACAGGTGACGTACGTCGTCACAGTCAAGACAAACTTCAACAACAAGCTTTCGGCGACGAGCGTGGTCGTGAAGATACCTACACCCCTGAACACGACCAACGTCGACTGCAAAGTTCCGCTTGGGAAGGCGAAGTATGTACCAGCCGAGAACGTCGTGGTGTGGAAGTATGTGTTCTTTCCCCTTTCACTTACCGGATTCTTGTTGCGCGGCGCAGCTCGCTTATTCTCGTCGTTGTCGAAGGATCCCACGAATACAAGGTGGACAAGAGGTGACGTTCACCGGACATGCGCAGCTGACGAGCACAACGAACCGACAAGTCTGGGCACGGCCCCCAATCGACGTCGACTTCCAGGTGCTGATGTTCACCTCGTCCGGGCTGATCGTGCGATTTTTGAAGGTGTTCGAGAAGAGCAACTACCACAGCGTGAAGTGGGTGCGGTATCTCACGAAGGCAAGCGGGTCGTACCAGATTCGGGTGAGTCCCTTGTCTCTACACCACATTCCTTACTTCATCTCGCGTCCCGTTCGGGGCTCATTGTATTGATGTACGTATGTTTGTTGCAGTTCTAATGACGCTCGCTGTTGGCGTATGCTGTACATTGTTGATGGGCGGCCCCGTCGCTTGCTTGTACATTAAGAGATTTATGGATATTGCACTACACGACTTTCGGTAATATCGTTCGATGTGTCGTTGGTGAACTCCGGAGACGACATGAAGTCAGAACATAATTGTCACTTGCCTAGAGCGCCCAATGGCGGCATTGGTATGATGCAATACACTCCCCGTTGTTGCTGGGTACCGCGAACGACGTTATAAGTTCAAGCATCCGCCCCAGAGCACCATCGTCCAGCCGCTATCTAGCCCATCCTACTCATAACAATCATGGCTATCACAGAACTCACCACCATCGAATGGAAGACGCCGTACACCTGGGAGTCGCCCACCGTTCGCGCATTCATCGAGAGGCTCATCCCAAGCCAAACGGCCTCCTCTGGCTACCCGCTCTACTTTTTCCATCCCGAGGGTGGAGAGAATGAGACCGTGATCCTGACTGGGTGGGAGAGCGTCGACGCGCACATGGCGTGGGTGCGCGATGTCGGGGTGCCGCTGCTGGGGGAGTATATGGGGAGCTTGTTCGAGCTCACGGGCCAAGTTCATGTCGATGTGAACTTCGCGGAGGTATCGGGGGATGCGAAGTATGTGATTTGGGAGACGGTGAAGGATGGAGAAGAGGGCAGACTTGGACGCGTCAACGGCGCGTTGGAGATGATACCGACGGTCTCTGGCAAGATCCTGGATGAAGGTCAGAAGGGGTTGTGCACGTTGCAGGTGTTCAAGGACAGGCCGGAGGGAGAGGGGGCGAACGGGAGGATATTGGTCCGGGAGGACAGGACAGAGCCGTCGACGATATTGATTCAGTGCAAGTGAGATGTACTGTGCTGAATTGTGGCGGAGGAAGAGCACATGTTGTTGTCTGGCTAGGTATACGTATGTGGTGTCATGACTTACGACCAGGATGCTGACGCGTCCCTCCCTCAAATGGCCCTATATCAACTTCAAGAATCAAGTGCGGACAGACGCATCAGTCGCGTCCGTCCCAAGTAACCCTCTTCGCTCTTGTACACAAATATGCCAGTCACCGAGATCGCTACACTCAACCTCACTCCCCCACATCTCTGGGTCTCACCAGACACACAGGCCTTCTTCGGGACGCTGGCGGTCCAGCAGGCGGAATGGTCAGGCTACCCCCTGCGCTTCTTCGAGGACACGACCGACACACAAGTCGTCTATCTCATCACGGGTTGGAAGAGCGTACCCGCCCACTACGAGTGGATCGCGAGCGAGCAGAACCAGAAGCTGCTGGAGAGGGCGAAGGGCCTCGTCGATGTGCTCGGACTCGAGCACGCGGAGGTGGATAGCGAGGTGGCGGACGCTCAGTTTGTCGTTTGGAAGCAGTGGGAGCTGCGGGAGGGAGAGACATTCGAGAAAGGGCCGGGAGTGGGCGTCGTTCTGGACAAGGAGCCCGAGGGTCGAGTGGTTTGTTCGCTCAAGGGCTGCTCAAGCAAGGAAGAGGGAGGGGCAGTCGGGAAGGATGCGGAGACGAAACGCATGCGGAGGTTGCAATTGGAGTTGGAGTCGTGAGGCTAAATCAATAGTATCATCATCCATCTTTGTGACTACGCGAATATGCGTCGTTTCTCTGAACACTACTCAGGGCATGAGTATAGTTCGTATTCGCAATCACAAGTGTTGGCCAGTCTATGTATGCTGCTCATAATACCATGCACAGAGCACAGTTACGCGTCATATGTCGCCAGAAATGCTGCCAAGTGATGTAAGTACCAATGTGAAGTCTGAAAAGAACGTAGCGAGCAAAGATGATAGAGGAGGTGGGCACGCGTAGACGCCCGTGGTCTTAGCATGACTAAAAAGGCAATTGTGCGTAAATCAAACCAAACAAACCACTGATTTTGAACGCTGCAGCCACACACTCCCCCTGACTTTCCCTCCCTGACCACGATTATGCCCGCCGCCGCACGCAAGAGCAGTGTGGGCAATGTGCGCCGCGCCCCACAGAAGTATGTTCCGTATCGCGCAGACGACTTCCAGCATGGCAAGAAGACTGGAATCGCCGTTGGTTACGTCGACCACACCGACGAATTCGAGCCGTTCGAGCAGGTCATACTCCAGGCCGACCAGCGCACGCCCTTCCGCCCCCAGGGCACTCGCAAGAAGCGTGGTCCGAAGACCCCTGTAGTTGTCCAAGAGCAGTACGATGACGACGATGAGAATGGGATGAGGTCCATGGAACTGGATGATAGTGCGTACCCGCTCCGCTATAGAGTTTAAGTTACGTATCCTGACGCGTCCGAATAGGCACGCCTCACGGACCATCGGCATACTTTGCGCATACACGCGTCAATCATATCACTTCGAGCGTGCAGCGCGTTGGCTCGTCCTCTCGTCCTGTGGCACACAACTCTGATGTTGACTTCGACCAAGTCCCTTCCCCCGTGCATCACCCTCCTTCGCCTCTAGACGAGCAGTCGCCAATGCCAACGCAAGCAGAAACCGTACTTCCATCCCGTCTCGTTTGTCTTACTCCACGGTGGCTCAGGACGACGATGTCGAATCGGACATAGATCCCGGACCCCCTAACTATGATTATGGCGGTAGCTATGGTGATGACATGGACCTCGATTCCCCTCCACCTCCAGCTTCACGCACCCCTCGCAACGGTCAGACACCTCGTCGAACTAGCTTTGCTAACCTGGATCAGGAGGCGGACGTGCAGGACGAAGGGCAGTTCGGGGAGCAAACTGACTACGGTCATTCGCCGAGTGCGAAGGCGCTTGGCAAACAGCGCATGGTGTATGAGAACCGGTATGAGGAGATGGAGCCCGACATCGCACAGGGACTGAACGATGTCGAGGAGGAGCCTATAGAGGAGGAAGAAGATCAGCCGGCGCCCGTGCAGAGGAAGGGGAAGAAAGGGAAGCAGGACAAGGCGTCCAAGAACAGTCGCAAGGAGAACGATGGTGCGCCTCGTGGACGGCCTCGGGGCAAGAAGGTGGTCCTTCGTGAAGGTATGTTTCATGGCCAACTCCCTGTCCACGCGGTTCCTCAAGTATTGCTTGCTGTGTACAGTCACTCCGGACGACCCGAATGCCGACGGCTTGCGTCGCAGCAAGCGCCGGCGGTACTCACCCCTTGCATGGTGGAGGCTTGAGAAGGTGGTGTATGGACGACGGGAAAATGGCACGTGTCTCGTGCCCAGCATCAAGGAGATCCACCGCATTCCCCAAATCAAGCCTGAGCCCCTCGGAGCACGGAAGCGCAGAGGCCAGTCTCGTAAGAAGAGTCGCACTGTTGAGCCGGAGGGAGAGCAGGTGCTTGTGTACGATCCGGAGGAAGGCTGGGACGACGAGACAGATCCGCACTGCCCGGTGCTTGAGTACGGCGAAGAAGGCAGGGAAACTGACCGACGTGAGATTTTGGCTTATGTATCCCGGCTCGACGCATTGCTTGAGCTATTGTGTCTGCACAGGTATTGCGTTCACCGCGAAGATGGTCACGCCGAAAGCGGCTGCCCAGGGCGCGTTCTACTTCCAGAAGATCTTCACCGACGGAGAGTTCCTCGCCGCGGGACAGCTCGTCATTCCACCGAATTCCACCAAACCGACGAAAGGCACAAAGGACAACACCTTTGTACGCACCATTATCAGTCCAGTGTATCGTCATCACTCAGCGGATTTCAGGTATTCTACGTCATCCAAGGCGCTGTCAAGTTCTGTATACACAAGACAAACTTCATTCTTGCCACTGGTGGCATGTTCATGGTCCCGCGAGGCGAGCCTCTTTCCTTGCCTTCATTTGTATCCGCAATCCCACTGACTATATGCATAGGCAACGTGTACTATATCCAGAACATATGCGACCGCGACGCGATACTCTTCTTCGCCCAAGCACGGAAGATGCCCGTCGAGAACCTCCAGGATATTGAACAGGCCGAGTCCGAGGAGCCTGAGCCACGTTCACGTTCCAAGTCTATCGTTGGGCGATCTACCCGCCGTGGGTCATCGGAAACCGTCCACGGTGACGAGCCTGACCCCAAGCCCCTGCGTCGGGGCACGTAGTCCACCTTCCGACTTCGTACCGCATGCCATTATGATTTGCCGTAATGAACTCGTAAAACCAGGTATTATGCTCCATGATTCACTGTCACACAGCCTACCCTGTAGGACCAACTGCGGATGTTTGAGTACATTGTATGCTGTAGTAGTTAGTCTTCATCAATTCCATGTATTCCGTGCCCGCAGGCAATGTGTATAGCGACGACATGCGTGAGGGCAACATGTACAACAAATGCACAGAGCAACTTCTATGTGCGTGGTATCCAACGTCGGCAGCACATAGAGGCTGCAATAGCGGGGTCTACTACGGGGAGAGCATTACGTGGCTAAGGGGTGGGGTGGGGGGCGTGAGGGGTAGCTGTACTACGTACGTATTGAATAGTAGCACTAGTGTGTATGGGGCGGCAGGCAGCTGCTGGTTGCAGCAGCTGGCAGGGAGCGATGTAAGTGCATGGGGCGGGGTTAACCAAGGAAGGGAGGTTTAAGATAGATAGACTAACTAACGAGCGAACCAAGAGAGAAGCCAATAGATATAGATATATGCAAAACGAAATGGTCGTCATCAGATCATGCCCGACCGCAGCTGACCGTGCGGCGGGGCTTTCGGGCGACCCGCAAGGCTTTTCGTCCGAGTCGCAGGGCTGGCTGGCAGGCCCGGCCTGACCCCCCTGGGGAGCCCGCTGATTGATGCACCACGAGGAGGGAGACTTTGAAGAGGCGGAGGAGGGAGCGGCTGATTTGGAGGGGAGGGAGCGGCTGGCTAGGTGGAGGAGCGGTGGGCGGTCGGGGGCGGGTCGGGGAGAGACATAGGCGTTGGGCCCGGGGGGAGACCGGACGGTGCGCGAGGTACGGGAGCGCGCGGTTCGGGAGCGGCCTCCGGTACGCTTGGGAAGTCGTAAACACCGATGTTGTCCAGAGCTTCGCTGATGCCTGTTGTCGACACGCTCGCGATGGACTTCCATGAGCCGCGGCGCTGCAAGCCTGGCTGACCGGGAGGGGGTACCGGTGCGAGGGTGTTGTTGCTGGGTGCGGGCTCAGCGGGGACGGGCGGGGGCAGCCCACGAGGAGGGAGGGGTCGTGGGGGTAATGGAAGGGGTCGTGGTGGGCGTGGAAGGGCTCGCGAGCCGCCAAATTGGTCGTCTTCATCTGTAGAATGGTGAGCATGAGTGAAGCAGCTCATGAGAGGATACAACACTGGCGCACCTCCTGATGCGATCGCGACCTCTGCACTCTGACTGCCTTCCTTTCGGTGCAACAGCTTGTCGGCGAAGTTACTAGCGCGGGAGAAACTGTTCTTGAATATCCGTGAACTGCGCACAGAGCCAGTCTCGGTAGCTGTCGGCTCATAAGGCGGCGTCGGGGGTGTAGAGACCATGACTGAGTCCTCGGAGGATGAGCCCACACTGTCGCGTGGATCAAGCCGCAAGTTGGTTGTACTTTTGGCTCTTGACAGGAGGTTGGTCAAGTATCCCGTCTTCGGAGGACTCGGGGCGCTGGGCGGAATCGAGGTCTGATTGCGCGACGCTCCAGCGCTCTTCGGTCTCGCAGGTAGAGGAATGCGTGCAGCGTTCGGATCCGCGGTTAGGAACATGGGCTGAAGTTGTGGGCGGGCGGACGACACACTATCCATGGAAGGCCGAGCGGAAGAAGCACGGTCAATCGAAGGGATGCGTTCAAGATAATCCGAAGGCCGCGAAGGGGAATGGTCAATGGATGGCCTGGGCCGCTCGCGGTCGATGGACGGTCGTGCAGGAAGAGGGCGCTGTTCATAGGATTGCCGTGATGTCTCATACTGAGAAGTCCGAGGCGCGTTGCCGTTGTCCTGCGACAAGCGATTAAACAGTTCCGCATCATCAGGGGACTCTGGCAAATCCTGCGTCGGGCGTGGCCTCTCGGGCGTGCCGCGCCTAGCCCCAGGAGGCGGCGTGGGCGCTGACTGGGACGCGGTACCTGGACGACCAGGCAGCTTCTTCTGCGGTGTACCTCTGCCATTGGCCAACTGTCTTTCGAGCATCGCTGCATCAGCAAGCAACGCAGCAAGATCACTGACGTTCGCTGCGTTCATGGGGGTGGGGGACGGGAGGTCGTCGTACTGCATGATCATGCTGACCGGACGGCTCTTCCCCTCAACCACTTTCTCGTGAACCACCGCACGGAAGCCCCTTGGGCCTTCGAGTGGTGTGAGCAACGGCTCCTCGTACGGTGCACTGAGGGGAGGAGATGATGCTTTCTTGGCCTTCCGCATGGAAGGTTTCCTCCCAACCGGTCCCGATGGCGAAACAGTGGTACCATCAGAATATACCGAGACAGAGTACGTAGAGGACGGAGAGGAAGAAGAGCTCGCGGAGTGCGGCGCGGGAACAAGGACGCCGCGCGTCACAGTAGGCGAGATTATACGCTGAGGCTCTGATACGATCACAGCTTCCACGGGCGAAGGAGGGCGTGTTTCCTTGGTGTTAACAGGTGGCGCAGCCTTCGGTGTTCCAGCGCGCGGGATGACCACAGAGAGAGGGGGAGACTTCACGCGTTCGGGGCCAGTAGTGATCCTGAATGCGCTGTCGCTGGGAGAGATGCTGATCTTGCCATCGTCGCTCGGCGTGACGATGGGAGGGGACGAGGGCGCCGTGCTACCAATTGAGTCCGTTCCAAACGTACCCCGACGAGGATTCTTGATGGCGATCGGAGAGTCGGGTGCTTCAGGGATAACAGGAAGAGCTCGACCATAAGCAGACGCGGGAGTAGCGGCATAGTAAGAAGAATAAATGTCGCTCGCGGGTGAGAGAGGCTCAGCGTCTGGGCTGTAGGATGAAGAGGAATAAGGAGAAGGGGTCAGAAATTGGCCCGACGATTGGGGAGTCACAGTCGGCGCGTCCTGTGATGGCGCACTCTTCTTCTCCGGGGTCTCGGGGGTCGCCATCTCCTTCGCCGCAGCCTCCTTCGCCGCGAGCTCCTGGACAAGATAGTTGCGGGCCATCTGGGACAAAGATCCATTCAAAGAAAAACGTTGTTTGATTGGAGTCGCGACATCCAGCATGTCCTGCTCGCGGAGCAACTGGTCCAGCATGTCTTGAACAGAGCTCTTCTGTGGTTCAGGAAGCTCGGCAATTGCTTCCACGGCGACCGCAGGAACGACGACCACGCCTGCATCGCCCGTTTGTGTTGCGCGGTCCAGTTGCTCAATAACGGCTAGGACTGCCGGATCGAGACCGTCGGCGGGGAAGCTGGGAGAGACTGCTGCAAGCTCATCCACAGGAGTGGGCTCGGATTCTGGGACTAAGACCGGGGTCGGTTCTGGAACTGGTGCAGGCTCGACGGGTACGGGCTCGACAGGTGCGTGGTCGGGGGGTAGTGGAGACTCCGTTGAGGGCGCATCGGCAATGGGTGCGACTGCAAGCGCATCATTGGGGGGCTCTGATGTTGAAACGGCGACGGCGGGCGACCCACCCTGTTGATCTGCGTCAGGGTCGGGCTCGTCTGCTGTTGCAACAGCGTTATCATCCACCGGAGCATCCAGCACTGTCTCCTCTTGTCCCTCCGGCAGAGGCTCGCTGTTCGTCGACGCAAGAAGTGCATCGAGACTCTGCTGCTGACTATCCTCCAAGCTGGTAAGGTCATTTGCGGAATTAGGATCCCCATCGGAGAATACGTCGCCCACAAAATCGCCGTTGTCGGAGGTGATAAATGGAGAGCCAGGCGGGCTGGGGGACGTGGCATAGCGGTCAAGTTCGAGACGGGACGCACTGCGCGATCTGGGCTGTTTCTTATCTGACTTGGTGCTCGCGGGAACGGGTATATGAGGGCGAGAAAGACCGGGGATACGGTTACCGTACAGCTCTCCGGATCTCTTAGAGGTTTGCGGGTCCTGTTGCATGGATGGAGCAAAGCCAAACCTCCCCTTAGGCTTCGGGACCGCACCCTGCTTCTCAAATGATGCTATCCTGTCCTTGAGTGCATTGTTGCCTGCGACAGCATTTGCCTTCGGAAGGACTTGGGAGGAAGACCTGCCCGCGCCAGTCTGAGCAGCTTGCTGGCCCTGGAGGGCGGCGATACGAGCTTTGAGGTCAACAGGTGGAACGGGGGCTCTGGTGGTGGTCCTATGTCGTGCGGTGCGCTGAGAAAAGACCCGTGTCAACGGAGGAAGTGAAGACGCACATTGAAAGAACGGCAAAAACGAAGGCAACGACGAGGGCAACGACGAAGACCACGAGCGACCCGCGACTGCGATGGCCTGCTCGTCGGGCTGGGAGAAGGATAGAGGAGATGATGATGGAAATGATGAACGAGCGGTTGGGGCTGAGCTCGGCTGAGCACGGTGGTGGTAAGGAGCCTCTGCCCAGAGCTGATCGCGGCCCCTCGCTCGCGTTCCGTCACCATCCACATCTCCCGTTTCCGACAATCATTATGCACTGCCTTCTCCGAACTATCATAATATGGATCGTATCTTTACGACTCTACTCATTAAAGATATTCTCTTGCACCCACAAATACCAGCTCACACGTCCATGCCGCACGACAGAATATGTCTCCTACACCCCACTCACATGCTCGAATCTACTCGTCGCTCTCATCACCTCCAGCCATGGCCTTTGACAGCCAGTAAGACCGTCTGTTCGCCGCCTCCGTCCTCCCCGGCCTTCCGTCCGGAGCGTGATGGTCGGCGTCCAGCGCGGACAAATCGTACTCCCTCTCCTCGTCAGAGATCCTGTCCGCATCACCGCGCAGATGATGCGTGGTTGAATACGCGTCCTCGTCCTCGTCGGTTGTATAGACTGCGTGCAGCGTTATGCTCTCGTCCGCCCGTGTGCCCACCCGCCTGCGCTTCTTCGGTGGCTCTTTCCGGCTTTCGATGTCGTACCGGCTTTCTACCATCTCGTCTTCGGATCCAATCTCGTCCGCAGTATCCAGCGTGGTGTCTGCCGCGCCCCACGCAGATTCGACGCTCGCTGTCTCCACCGTGCGCGACGCGCCCCCGACCGCTTCTCTGGCCGTCAGAGGCATCTGGGGCGTCACACCCAGCATCCGATGCAACACTTGGCGGTCATACACCTCCTGGACCACTCTGCGATGATTGATAGTCTGGCAATGATGGTCAAGAACTGATGTTGATTCGTCTTCTACTGAACTGCGTACCTCCTGCGTTACTCCCATAACACTCGCCAAAATGCTCATATCCTCGGGTTCGGTCGCGGTTCTAAGATGCACGGCTCGGCCTTCTCTGCGTGCACTGATGATGCTAGCTTGTGCGAATGCCGCTGCGGTCATGATACCATGCGCGCCAGCAAGAGTAGTCCGTACCCGCGCAAAGTTGTAGGATCCTCGTGAAATATCGTTCGCTGTGAAGATGACATTCAATATGACGTTCTCTTACGAAGGAAGTGACGTACTCGGGTCGCCTGGATCCTCAATGGAGAGCAATCTCGGCTCGCGGAAGTCATACCAACCACGCTGTCGTTTGTTGTAATATGAACCGCCGTCTCGTAGCGAGATGCCGACTTCCTGGTAGTTGAAGTAGGACCCGTAGAGCTCGAAAAATTCCATAACCAGGACGCCTAGATTCTTGGACGGGTCTATCTCTCCCCTCCGAATCTTAGGATGCATCTGGAGAAAGCTGATTGCGAGACAAACGATGCTGTAACTACCGAGGCCGCCGGTGAACACCTCGTTCATGCTGCGTTGACTGAGAAAGTTCTTGATAATGAGAACGACGCTCCGAAGCGCAGGAAGTTCCCCCAGGAACTGCTTCACCATTTTCCCGGTGGTCACGCCGTTTCCCTGGTTTATGCTGATGTCGACGGGGAAGCGGCCATGCGTAGTGACGAATTTGATGATAGGAACCTTGGCTTTCGCGATGATCGTGACCCGGTCAGTAAGCCTAGCCCGTTTGACAATATTGGCGAGGGAATGCAGGACGGACACCTTGTCCATACGCATCATAGACGGGGAATAAATGACAAGATCTATGTCGCTGCAGACGAGTGTGTGAGTAAAATGAAGATGTACTGTAGTGCACATTTTGTGGAGTACCCTGTAGGCAAGTAAAGCTTCGTCTCGTAACTTCCAAACGGCAAGACTTGCGCATCGCGGTAGCTCTTGACGATAGCATTTGAGATGAGCTGCACTGTGAGCGCACGGACTTCGTCCTCCACTGGGGTTGGGGACATATAGTTAACGAACGCCTCCACCTCTCGATGCAACCTAGCAGAACGCCGCGCCGATGGTCAGCCCTCTCTCACGAATAGGAGAACGTACATCAACGCACATCTCTGCAACATTGGCGCAACCGTCCCAATCCACATCGCTCGCCCACGGTGCCTTGCGCGACGCCGCAGCGACGCGCTCCTTCTTGTTCGTGTACCCATCATTCACGTCGATCTCGTCCGCCTTCCGCTTGCGCCCAGCATGCTCGCTCTCCCGCCGGCTCGCCTTCGCCTTCCCTTTCCCCTTCCCTACATCCCACTCTCGCACAGGCGGTGAGCTCTCCCTGGCGGGCGCATCATCTTCTTCCTCCGGTTCGGAGAACGAGAATGGGATGAAATCTGCTTCCAGGAACGAGCTATCGCCATTCGCGGTGGATGCACCCTTGTCAGCGCGCTCTAAGCCGCCAGATTTGCTGGTAGGCTTGGACGACCCAGTGGATTGGGAGCCAGATGGACCTGCCTCGGGGCCGGAGTTTGCCTTCTCTTTCCTGCGCGCGCGACGATTGGAAGAGTTGTCGTCCGGAGCGGAGAATGAGCTCCGTTGAGAGCGTGATTTGTTGGACATATACGCAGATTATGAAGTAGCGGGTGGAAGAGTAGTTGGCGAGAACTCGCGCTAGCTCGTGCTGCAGCGTCGACGTTGGGAAGAGAAGGAAATGCAATGGGCGTCTTCCACGCGTAACTCAAAAATCTTAGAAGCGCCCATGACTTCACTTGGAACGTGACCGCCATCTACCTATATACAGGACCGGGGCTTAGATCTCTCGAACACTGATTTCGTATACTCGTGCTACTTGGGATAGTCACGCTTGATGAAAGGATGGTCTACCTCGTTACTCCGGTCTATTTCTCTGCTCCGAACGCAGTCCGCGGGACTGACCCCGAGGAAAGGAGATAGAGGTACGCTCAGTGCGCCACCTCATTTAGTCATACTCTGACCATGCGCGCGTGGCTTGCTTATGTTTCTCTACAGTCGTTGTTGCCATGTCTGGAGGCGTCGATTCCTCCGTGACGGCCAAATTGCTCGCAGACCAGGTACGTCTGTGAAATGTGTCCAGTTGTACTAGGTAGTCTCAGGCGGTCAAATGCAGGACTATGACCTATCTGCGGTCTTCATGCGTAACTGGGATACACGCGACGAGTCAGGGACTGATCAGGGCTGCGAATGGGAGAAGGACTGGGAAGATGTACAGCAAGTGTGTCGGACGTTGGGAATCCGGTGCGAAATGGTATGTTGTCCGAGTGTCATTGGTGTGTTCTACCCTCAACATATCATTTTTCGTGAAGATAGACCTTTCTCGCGAATATTGGACCCGTGTTTTTGAGCCTGCACTAGAGCTATGGGAGTCAGGCGCCACCCCCAATCCAGACGTGTGGTGTAACAGGTAAGCTGTTAAATTCGCAAGTTGTCTTCCGCCGTAGTAATGGTTGCGACAAGAGAGGTCAAATTTGGTGCCTTGATTGATCGCCTCACCGACAAATCCCCTTGGTTAGCCACAGGTATGCACGTTTGTGTCCATCTCCCATGTATGACACTCAACACGAGACATTTAGGTCACTACGCGGATAAGAGATGGCGTCTGCCTGCACTCAGTCTCTCCAATCTATTTGCGTACAGCAAGTTTCCCGCACGCCCGCAACTATGCCGCCCACTAGACAGGTCTAAGGACCAAACATACTACCTCTCGGCTATCCCGGAGTCAAGTCTTGCCCGTGCGCTATTTCCGCTCGCCCCATACAAGAAGACGGAAGTGCGGGAGATGGCGCACAAATGGGGCCTTCCGACAGCTTCGCGCGAAGAAAGCATGGGGATTTGCTTCGTCGGCGAGAAGCGCAAATTTACCGATTTCATTTGTACGCCCACATAGCCCGCCGTTATCTTCCAGCATGCTGATATTTGATATCCAGCCCAGTACGTTCCACCAAAACCAGGGCATATAATCAACTTAGAGAATGGTAAGATAATTGGAAGACATCAAGGTCTCTACTCGTACACGGTCGGCCAGAACGCCGGCATCCAGGGTATGTCAGAAAGGATGTTCGTCGCTCGCAAGGACCCGAAAGAGAATGCTATATATGTGGTTCCTGGCTCGTGAGTTCGGTATTGTTTGCACCACATCAGTCAGTCTAACGATTCCCTTCTCAGGAATCATCCCGCGCTGTACACCAATTCGATCATCGTCGACAAGTGGAAATGGATATGGAGTGATGCTCCTCCTGACGGTCTTGATGCTGAAGGGTATCGTGGCCGTGTCCAGTATCGACATCGGATGATGGATGTAGCTGGGACGATACAGCAGTTAGTCATTGTGGTTTTCCTTTTAGGCTTTGTTGCTGAAACTACCGTAGACTAGGCGATGGCAAGATGCGCATCACTTTCCAGAAAGCTCAAGGCAGTGTTGCAACGGGGCAAGTCGCAGCAATGTGGCATCGCGATTGGTGCCTTGGCTGTGGAATCATTGCCGGAACTGACTGAGAACTGAGTGTGAGCCAAATGGCATCGCAAACTAGCTTCCGTCGTCAAGAAGCTGAGGGGGAAGTGCTGCTTGGGCTGGTGAGGTTGGACTTGGATAGTACACCAGGTCCCACAACTCAATCGACGATCAATCTTCCACTCTATCTCGCCGGCTTTGAGTCCGGTGTTCAAGAGCGTCGTTCTTCGTTCTCAATTCATGTAAGAGACGTGTTTTCATGTAGTTCTTACGTACAATGCGCCCTTCATGAGCTCTACGGCCGTCGGGCGCTCGCACGATTCGCGTCGGTCAGAATAGGCAGTTCCATTCCACCAGCCAGTCGCCCCTCCCCCGTTCGGCTCCCTCACCAGCGTTGTTTCCGTCCTTGCTGCAAGCTTTGACCTCTGTTCTACCCTCCGCACAAACCGTCGTCTGCTTGGGCGAAGAGCCTCACACCACGCTGCATGTTTTGGAGGTACACAGATCGCTCTCCGTCCGCGAGCTGTCTGAACCCAGTCTGCCAGCAGATTCGGGTTTCATAATGCGTCCGCAATCGACAGTCTCCTAGATAAGGAGGAGGTCTCCCTGGAAGCAATACTTGACGAGGACGATCTCCTCCAGGAGTGCAAAGCGCAGAACACGCGACTTATCGACTACTTCTCTCGTGTCGATGTGTTGCAGCGGCTGTTTGGGTACGTGACGGGGCAGATCGAAGGCGGGGACAAGGGCAGTTTCAAGTGAGTGTCAACTCACGTCTGTAGCATGCAATACGGCTTAGTGGACGAATGCCTGAGGTATCCATATGTCGCGACCGAGGTCTTGTGCAGCGACATATGGTCCATAGTGGACGCCGCAGTCAACCACCAAGACAAGCTGCTCGTGCCCTTCTGGGAGACCGTTCTCGACAAGTCACCGGAGGAGGTACGGAGCCAAGTGATGATGGCGACTCATTTCGCCAAAGTAAACGTTGCTTTCTTGGGCAAGAAGCCTGCGGAGGTGAATACATTCATCTCTCACCCCCATTCTGTTGTGGCGTGATTTCTGAGCGCCATGCTCAGATGTTGGCATTCATACAAGCACAATACGACATTGTTGAGCGGATATTGCGGCATATAGAGACTCCTCCATTCGCGGACCTCCTCGTCCGTATCATCCAACTGGACGAGCACCCGGCAGGTGCTGGTGTTCTTGAAGTATGTACCTCATTATGCGTCATGTGCGCTCCCCCGGACCCCTCTTACCCCAAGGCATGCAGTGGCTGTCGAAGGAGAGCCTGATGTCGCGCCTTATCGACTTGCTTTCCCCCGCACACAGCAGCGACATGCATACAGTGGTCGCTGAGCTCATCAAGGGCATAATCTCGATGGCGGCGCCCTCTCCTGCAGTGGGTATCTCTGACGGCTTGAGCCATCCTCCTGCGTCGAACGTCTTCGCTCGTGAGCTCGCCCATCGCGACAATGTCTCGAAGTTGGTCAGCTACATCTTGCACGAGTTTGGGCCACACATGGCGGACAAGGACAGGTCCGAGGACACTTCAATTACCCAAGAGTCTGCCTCCTCGTCTGTGGTCCAGTCCATCTGTATCATCATCGAGCTCATTCGGCAGAACAACTCGGACTACTTTGAGCCGTATCTCTTCCATACCCTCCGAAACCGACTCATCCAGGTACAGCAGACGCTGCCTCAGGATGGCGCTCGCGAGGCCTTGGAGACGGCCATGAAGGAGATGGTCAACCGGATGGGTGTTGTTCACTTGGGACCTGTCCTGGAGCTCATGTGCGACCATCTTGACAAATTGCAACGGTTCCTGAAGGAGCCGCGTTCTCTGGTACGCAGATTTTCTATCGCGCTTAACGTGAACTAAAGCACGTATGTAGAATGGGCCCGTTTTAACCACTTTGGGCGCAATCCCTCCCTTGACCTTCGAGAGATATCGAATATGCGAGCTGTATGCGGAACTCCTTCATTGCTCCAATATGTCGCTTCTCAATCGCGGGGCGGAATACCACCACTTGTACGACTCCATCGGTCGTTTGCAAGGCGGTCTATCTGCCCTCGAGGAATTAGCTCAAGTTATCGCGATCGGGAACGGAAGCGGTGACAATGATGGGATGGATGACGAGGAAGACGAGGTCGAATCTGTTCATGAGTTCCCCGTTTCGCATGCGCCGTCATCATCACTAGTTGATTCAGATGAAGATATGAGCGGCGGTGAACCTGGAAGTTCTGACGATGAGGCAATGGAGGAGATTGCGATGTACGACTCCCCAAGAGCAGACCCCAGTCCCCCAAGCAACCAAGCTCCCGCTCGGGTCGGATCCCCGATCACTCTATCACCATCTATTCCTTTGAATGCTCCAGGCGATATCTCTTCCTTCCCGCAACGCCAGAACTCCTGGAACTCCGACGCCGAAGGGTCGCGATCACGACCTCGGTCAAGAGACTCTCGTCGGAGCGTGCGACGATCGACGAGAGACCTTTTGGCAGGCCGTCCGGTGTTGGGTGAGCGTCTCAAGCAACGATTCTTGGAAGCCAACGTGGCATCAACATTGCTGGTATGTTTTGATTCGGCTGCCTGAAATAGAGCAGAACTGATCTCATGTTGTGCAGGATCTGTTCTTCGAGTTTCCGTGGAACAACTTTTTGCATTGCGCTGTGTACGATTTGATACACCAGATTTTGACCGGCCGGGTCGATGGCGGGTACAACAGAGAGCTGACTGTCTCCTTGTTCCGCGACGCGAGACTCATGCATCGTATCATCGAAGGTTCAAAACGCAATGACGTTGAGAGGTGTGTATTTCAAGTTCCTGCGGATATGCTCCCCGCTGAAAAGATCTTCAGTGAAAAGCCTAAAGGCGTAAGGTTAGGCTACATGGGCCATCTCACGCTCATCTCAGAGCACGTCATTGGTGCGCTTGAACATCTCCCTCCCGATCTCCGCCTGCAAATTGCCCAGTATGCTCCTCAGCCTGAATGGGACGAATATGTGACTGGACGGTACAAGGAGACCAAGAAGAAGGACTCGAGCCTTCTCGGTGGTGGAAAGCCGGTTGTTGCTCCGTCTATGAGGAATGGTGCTACCCAGTGGAAGGTCGACGAGGCAGACACCGTTGCGACGTCAGTCCCGCCCAGGGCAGAACAGAAGCAGCCGGCCCCGGAGATGAAGGGCGAGTTCCGCAGGTCGTCAAGTAACCGGAGAGAGGGTAGCGCCGATTTTGGCTCAATGCCCATGGACGACGAGGACGACGAGTTCTCCGCGCCTTCACGCGTGCGTGCCTTTGCGCGCTCTTCCACTATCATCCGCGACTGACCGCAGGTGAATGAAATAGTTCGCACATTATCTGGTACACGAGATCCAATCATCCGACCATCTGGGATCCTCAGATGAGGCGTCAGACGACGAAGAGGAGGGCGGTTGGTTGGCGCAGTCTGCGTTTGAATTGCGACCTCCTCCAGTCACTGCGCGCCAGCATGATAGTGATCGCAGACCACTGAGTGCCAGTGCTTTCGACGTGAGCGTTACCAACAACTAGAATATGACAATTGTTAACCCGGTATCCAGGATGCATTCAATCCGTCGTCATCCTCTACCACCTCACACACGACGTTTCAAGATCCTTTTGAGGACGTGAGTACAGATGGTGCATTGTCATTGCCGATCACTGAAACTCGTATCCTCAGGATGCATTTGGGCCATTCTCCGACACTGCTGCTACTAGAGAGTCGGATCCATTCACGTTCACAACAGCGTCGACGGACGAGTTCATGGCAGAAAGCTCTTTCGACTCTTTCGGGGACTTCGGGGATTTCCAGAGTGCGAGCTCGGGCTCGTTAGAAGAGGATGGCTCACTTACGCCTACTGGCGCGGACAGTTGGAGCTTTGCGAGCGCATCGAGCGCCGGCTCTTTCGAGGAGGGAGAACGCAGGTCGACAGAGGCCAACAGGGACCCTGACGAACGGACTGCGCGCGACAATAACTAGACGATGTACGCTTTGAATACTGTATGCTTACCGGCCGCTAGTGCTGCTGTCGTGTGTAGATCGCTTTCTTGCCCCGTGATGTCCATCTGTGTCTTGTCTATCATCTCAGGCGGTTCATGAATCAATATTTACGACTTTGTCAATAGTGTACGATGACATTTCTTATATGTAGACATTTCCAAGACTCCTAGTGGTGCGCATAGCGACGTTTCATCCCGATGACGAGCTCATTCAGGCTTGTACTGATAACCGCCTTCGCGCTGGACGGCGGCAAAGTCGAGTGTTGCAAGTGATTTGCCAGTGCCGTCTGTTAGAGTACACTCGACCTTGTCCCCAGGCACGACCGGTCCGACACCGGACGGAGTGCCGGTCAGGATGAGGTCTCCCTCCTGTGGTATGAAGGCATCAGCTATCGCCCACTCGCAACGAGAATAGTATGTCTCTAACCTCGAGCGTCATGATCGTAGAGATATGCTGGATGAGACGGGGATAGGGAAGAGCATATCTTTGGTGTTCCCGTCTTGCTTCACCGCGCCGTTCACCTGCCCAGTCGTGAGCACGGATTGCCAAGTGCCTCTCATGTCAAACAGAAGTTCACCTTCAAGGTGAGGCCAAGGTTGGCCGCGTCAGCGACTGACTCCTTGGGGATATAAGAACTGTCCAAGCATTCGTGAATTCCTGCGTTAGGGGTTTCTGGCGCAAGTGCTGACATACCTGATAGGCGTGAATGTGTCGAAGCCCTTGGCGACCGTCCATGGCAGCCTCTTGGCTTTGATCTCTTCTTGTACATTACGGGCGGTCATGTCAACGGCAAGAGCTACCAAAGAGAACAAGGCGAGTCAGGACACTCATGGCTACGTGAAATGTGGATGTTATTACCGTAACCCGCTACGTAACTCTCGGCTTCGGACACGGGGACGTTGCGTCCCCGCTTGCCAACGACGACGCCGAGTTCCACTGGTATGAATCACATCAGAACGCAGACATAGGACTGTGAGCCTGTGAGAGACGAGAGTCACCTTCGTAGTGAGCGAGAACGCCCTTGGGGATCTCGACATTCCCTCCGGATGGAAGGTAACTCGTCGTCGGCTTGAGGAAGATGATGGGCTCCGTCGGAACGGCGTTGTTCAGCTCTTTGGCATGCTCTCCATAGTTCCGGCCGATGGCCACAATCTAATGATGAAACACGTATGCATCAGTCTGTCGTGTTACTTGAACTCAGGAATGTCGTCGCCCAAAGACTGTACGTATACCTTCTTGCCCTGTTGTACGAATGCGGCAGCAGCGGTCATACGTGTCACTGTTTGACTGAAAGAGCGGTGCGCCCTGGTAGTGCCAGCAGCCCCGTAGCTGGTCCGTATTGCTGCTGAGAACATGTTGCACAGTGCACTTACACACGGCTCACTGGACAGTTGTGTAACTGGCTATTTCAGTTATGTTCTCAGGAAAAGGTGCTATTATGCATGTGCTTGAGGTAACATACATGGGCACATGGTGTAGTTGGTTATCACATCCGCTTAGCATCAGTGCGTCTGCGGGGGTGCTGGGTTCAATTCCCAGTGTGTCCATTGTTTCTTGTTCGCATTGTTTTGTCCGCCACTCCTCGTCAACCTAACACTTGTAATCCAACAGCGTAGTTAAATGCATGTTCGCCAGTTCGACTTGGAGGCCACATCTGAGGGAGACTGGTAGTACTTAGGTACGGCCCGTGTTCGGGGCACCAAGTAATCTCTTACGGAGATCACGTGATTTATATCCTGAATCTCAATTCCCTAGGGCCTAGGATGAAGGTTTCAGCTAAACAAGCTACCCAGATACGACATCGCAGCCACCCTCTGGAACAGCTTCTTGACTCGAACTGGCGGATGAGAGTGCAGGTGATGGAGGGAAGGCTTTCTCCTGATCTTGGTGTGCCAAACGCTTGGGTTCTACTGAACTGTTATGCAATGATCGCAAGTGGATAAGTTCGTGCAGGTCTGTGTATCATTACTTTACTTAATACGACTGCCAGTTCGCTCAAACTTGAATGCAGTGGTAGGGATTTCGGAGATGTGCCGAGCCACTCCGTGCCGATATGGCGATCCACCGGCAGGACCGGGAGGACTGCTCGCTGGGGGCAGATCTCTTGGCTTGCCAAGTCGTCCACCTCTAAGCTACTTGGCGAGCATGGGAACCGCCCGCGATGCCCTCCAGCCTCAGCTCCTCGCCGCCAAGGGTCTTCTAAATGCTTGACTTCCCTTATAATCCGTTTACCTCGACTGAGCGGTCGTCCGTTGCTCTCCTGTTCTCATTTTCGCTACCTGCACCTTGGACGGTCTGCTGTACTCCTGTGGTGAACCAGACGAACCCTCGCATCGCACTCGAAATGGAGCCCTTGTCGTGTTTCCTGACTCTGCTTGCGTTATTATTATCGTCGCCTGCCACTGCCAGTCCACTCAGCAGGCGTGCTGGCACCAGCTTCTCAAAGTGAGTAGCGCCTTCGTGCCCTGCCAATCCCGCTTCTCATACTTCATCTCCTCGCTCGCAGTGACTTCGATCCGGAAGAGGAAGAAGACGGACCAGACGGACATCTGAATGCGCCTTGGGTGGTTGCCGTGGCAGTTGTGTCTGGTGAGTTATATTTACATCCCCTAACGCTGTCGCACGTCCTTGTCCCTGTCCTTACCCGCTGTTGCCTCCAGCTATCATAATAGCCGGCGTCGCCGCAATCGTCCTCTTTCTCAAATGGCGCCAACGCCGGAGGGCACGGCAGTCCGTCTACAATCGCGCACCGGACGAGAGGCTCACCGCGGGCGTACGTGAGCAGCAGTATGCATGGAAGGGCCCGTACGTCTCGCGTACGTCGTTCAACCGCTCTCCGTCACCCGTGAGTACATCGCCCTCTCCTTTCTCGCTGTTCGGGTCATTTTGGAACTTGCTAACGCCCGCCTCGTGGCCCAGCCCGCACCGGCGCACCTGTCTGAGAAAGCCAAGTGGACGCCCCCTCTTCGGTGACCCGCACGCTCGTCCTCGTGTACGCCATCCGCTTGTGCGCATCGACCCGATTGTGAGTATTCTTTTGAATATCTATGCACACAGCAAGTACTGATGTTATTCGCGCAGCGATACGCACACACCCCGCCGCTAGTCGATTCGCCAAGATAGGACCAAGCGCCGCAGAAGCCCTCTATGCGCGCTCCATTACGATTTTGGACGTCTTCGTGTCGCCGCATGTCGCCGTAGGCTTGTATGCGAGGCCTTGTATGCCCGCATGACGTTCGCGTGTGAGCACTCTAGGCTGTAGAACCAGCTAGAGATCACGCGCGGTACGACTGCCTTCGAGCAGAACAAAGACGATTGCAATACGACTATAGCAACAGTCTACGCGTTCGTTGTGTGTTAGTTACTTTACTGCACCGTTGTAGTTACGATACAAAACCAATTCACTGCACAAGCATTCTTGGTGTGCTGCTGTAGTATTATATCAACTCAGCCAAGACACTCGTTCGCCTTGTTGCGGGACGGGGTGTAGCCGACGTAAGTCACGACGTTCTTGTGTTCCTCTTGGGCGCGGGCTTGTCCGATGCCACGACGAAGAGATATAGCCAAGGTAAGGCTAGCTAACGTCTTATCCGCGGAGGGCAGTCTTCAGCCAGTCTCATCGTCGGCGGGTCGTGCCCGAGACCCCGAAAGCCCCTAAGTACTGCATATAAGCATGTAAAGCATAAGACGATAGGTAGTGGTACCACCTGACTTGGCATAACGCCTACGGCTGAATCCGGATGATGTCACTGTCAGAGGGCACCGGCGTTGCGGGGCTCAGAGACTCCCGTCGTCCCCAGTATTTGTCCATTCATCAAAAAGAGCTGTTTTTAGATGGGATCGATTCCCGCGCTCATATGTACCTGTCAAGCAATGGTAATCTCTGTCACTTCGATGTGCGCCTGTGCCCTTTGCGCGACGCACATGTCACCCCTTACATATTATTCATCGTCGGTCGCTTGCTCGACTTGCAAAGTTCCGACGTTCTGTCGAACTCATTGACAGGTCCGATGTAGATGGGATGGTAGATAAGTGCTGTTGACCGGCGGAGCATCTTCAACCTATATACGTCAGACTGATCAAGATCAACATGCCCTCTCGAGTTCTTCTGCAGATAGGCTTGCGGTATGCAGAAGGATGCGTTGACAGGATCCCGAATGAACGATGCTTCTATCACAACTAAGCCGCCAATCGGTGCTGTTTCGGATGGGATGTGATAATACTACGTAGTCAGAAGCGTCGTGGTCTCCATGTCAGAATACTAGAAGGGTGCACCTTACATGAGACTAGAGCTGCCTTGTCAGTTGGACTCTCACTGGCAACGTTTTGTAGTCAGCATGCCGTGCGACCTCATGATATGGCAAAGTCTGGACTCACGATCAGGACGTAGTAGTGCGGCATGCATTCTTCCGCCGCACTAACCCCACCGCTTAGACGTTCGCTCCGTGATGCGAGGAAATCGACGACGACGTTGATGCTCGCTGCTGCTCCGCATACACTCGTTCATCGTTTTCCCTCGCCGGTGCGATGCTTAGAACAATCCAGGTCAGTTGCGCGGCCCATCATCACTGCCAGTGCAACATTCACTATAATGAGTGCTTAGATGAGGACAGTGCGTCTGGCTGGGTAACTGAACAATTGGGCATACTAGTGAGTGGTTATCGCATGGAGATATGTAAGAAGACCAGAAGGGATGTTTAAAGCGCCGCTGATTCTCACAGTGCCCGATGCATTTGAATTCTCGGGGATTCTTTCCAAACGCGATTCTCGCGTTTGGAATACTCACGGAGCCGTTGAGGCTCCAAGATTTGGGTACCTTACTATGCCCTGTAGTGATGTATGTGATGTGGCCGCTACTGCAGGAAGGTATGAAGTGGCAGTTGGGCAATGTGGTTAAATGGGGGCTCGAGGTGGTGTCTGTGGACAATGGCGGGCAACGCGAGATAGGTGAGTCAGTGTCCAGCGCGCGTAAGATAGAGGTAGAGACGATATGTTACCCGATACGACGTTAATCCCGTAAGGTTAGGTTTCATAGAACGTCCGGATGACGATGATCACCTCGTTGAGAAGCTAGTTACAGCGTCGTTGTCGCAGTGGTATCTGTATGAGGAAGCAAGGAGCAATCTATAGATGACGTAGTGGTACTTTGCTAGCGGGTAGCCCGGATACTGCGGTACCTGGACGCATTTTGGGGTGTGTGGAGGAAGAGTTCAAGTTGCAGTGGGAGAGCTGTCGGACGGGTTCATACAACCACCTGAAGCTGATACACCCGAGCAACTCCGCTGATGAGAAAGCAGCTGCGTCTGCAGAAGACTAGATATCGCACGATGTCCTTGCCAGAGAGGGCAGCCATTACGGAAGGTCCCAGCGCAGCTAATTCGATGAGAAGGAAGAAGAGGAAGCAGACACTCTAATGCCTGATTTAGAAACCCTAACCCTGAGCTAGGGTGACAAGAATAGGAGGAATCAGGTGATTAGATGAGCCGCGAGATGACTCGGGTCGTCTTTAAAGACTGCTCTTGACTGGTTCTGGCTCGCCAGTTTTTCGTGGACGGCTCCTCGTCCTCCTCTCCCCTTCGTTGCCGTCGCTCGCCAGAATGTCCCTGTCGGCTTCTAGGATGCGCGTCCCGTCTGTCTCAAAAGTCGCCATCCCCGCCCAGTTCACCCGTGCTCGCTCCTCCGTCGCAAGCTCGAGCGGCTCCATGCTCGAGGCCAAGTCAAGGGTGAGCGAGCATGCTAGGAACATCAGCAGGACAAGTACTCGCAAGGCAACCGCAGTCAATACCGTGTATGTGTCCACACATACTTTTCCTCGTTGGGTGTCGCTGACAGCACGCATACATGTAGGCGGCCCTCACCAGCGCCGGGGTACCAGCAGCTGCCTACAAGAAACAACGTTTCTTCCCCCTCTCCTTCCCTTCCTCCCCATACGGAGGGTCCTCTGGATCATTCCTTCGTGGGCATGTCCGGTGGCCAGATTTTCCATGAGATGATGGTCCGGCACGGTGTCAAGCACATCTTTGGCTATCCCGGCGGCGCCATCCTCCCCGTGTTCGACGCAATCTACAACTCCCCCCAGTTCGACTTCGTCCTTCCGAGACACGAACAAGGCGCCGGTCATATGGCCGAGGGCTACGCTCGTGTGACGGGCAAGCCCGGAGTTGTCCTCGTAACTTCCGGTCCTGGTGCCACGAACGTCATTACTCCGATGCAGGACGCACTCAGCGATGGCATTCCCCTCGTCGTCTTCACCGGTCAGGTGGCGACTTCAGCTATCGGCTCGGACGCTTTTCAAGAAGCCGATGTCGTCGGTATATCAAGAGCGTGTACAAAGTGGAACGTCATGGTCAAAGACATCTCTGAACTTCCCCGTCGCATCAACGAAGCCTTCAAGATTGCGACGTCGGGTCGCCCGGGTCCCGTCCTTGTTGACCTTCCGAAGGACATCACTGCCGGTGTCCTAAAGACCCCTCTTCCCTACAAGGCAACTACCCCCGGCAAGCCGCTGGGACTGCCGACGAACCCCCTCCTGCCCGCCGAGCAGGATATCGACAAGGAGATGATCCAGCAGGCCGCCGACCTCATTAACCAAGCGAAGCGTCCGGTCATTTACGCCGGCAATGGTGTTCTCTCCTCTCCCTTCGGACCGAAGCTTCTGAAGCAAATCGCGGACCAGGGCAACATCCCCGTCACGACTACCCTTCAAGGCTTGGGCGCGTTCGACGAGATGGACGAGAAGAGCCTGCACATGCTCGGCATGCATGGTTCTGCGTACGCGAACCTGGCCATGCAGGAGGCGGATGTGATCATCGCGCTGGGTGCACGTTTCGACGACCGTGTCACGGGTAAGGTCGACCTGTTCGCGCCTGCAGCCCGCACGGCAGCGTTGAACGGTACGGGTGGTATCATCCACTTCGAAATCCAACCCAAGAACATCAACAAGGTCGTGGAGGCGACCATCCCTGTCCTCGGGGATGTCGTCGCGAACATGGCGGCCCTCGCACCCCTCATCCGGCCCGCGCCCAGGGAGGGGTGGTTCAAGGACATCAAGGAGTGGAAGGCAAACTACCCGTTCACGTACCATATGAGCGAGCCCGGCGCTCTGATGAAGCCGCAGGAGGTCATCGTCGAGCTTGATAGACAGACAGCGCACAGGAAGGATGAAGTCATCATCACTACTGGGGTCGGTCAGCACCAGATGTGGGCAGCGCAGCACTTCCGTTGGCGGCAGCCTCTCCATATGGTGACGTCTGGTGGTCTCGGCGTGAGTTAAGCGTTTTCCTAACATCTGGACATCCGTTAACCCACGGGATTCATGTAGACTATGGGCTTCGGACTGCCGTCCGCTATAGGTGCGAAGGTTGGCGCGCCGAACAAGACTGTGGTCGACATCGACGGCGACGCGTCGTTCAGCATGACTGCCATGGAGCTCCAGACGGCGTCGCAATATAGCATTGGTGTCAAGGTCCTGATACTCAACAACGAGTTCCAGGGCATGGTACTCCAGTGGCAGGGTACGTACTCACAATCCGGTGGTATACGACGGACTCGTGTGACTTATCTGATGCCGTGATAGACTTGTTCTATGATGCGCGGTATGCGCACACTCGTATGGTCAACCCCGACTTCATCGCATTGGCGAAGGCGATGCGTATCCATGCGATCCGTTGTGACCGCTTGGAGGACTTGCCGGCGAAGATGAAGGAGTTCCTCGAGTACGATGACTCGAAGCCTGTTCTCATGGAGTGTCTCGTCGAGACAAATGAACATGTGTTCCCTATGGTACGTACGGTGCTATCTCCCCTCTAATCCCGCTGACAGACGAGATATTTTTAGGTCCCCGCTGGCAAGGCTCTGCACGAGCAGATCCTGCATCCATCGTTCCGGGAGTCTTACGCGGCATCTCGCAAAAAGGAATGAGTCTTGGGATAGCTCCAGAACTTGCTCAACTACCTTCGCTTTGGAGGCTTCTCGTAGACGAGTTCACGCCCATCAGGCTTGATTCATACGGGACGCACCGGGCCCGTGGACTTGGTATCTACCACGCTGCATTTAACATTCTCTGCATGTCTGGGCGTATATCCAGTCGCATGTATCGGTTGGTCGATGATTGGATCAGAAGCAAAAGTCCCTTTAGGGGACGTCATGTATCTACTACTTACCACCGCCCTCGAACGGCGGGCTACCATTTACACAGACAGTTCCATGCTTGTTCATCAACAATGTCCCTTTTCGTGAAAGCATGCAGCATAATGATATTCCAAGTAAGCAACTGCTAGTGATACATTCTAGACGTGCTTCAAACAATCTCCTTGGTCTCTCCTACGCCCGCTTCGGTTTTGTCGAACTGTCCTGCGCTGGCTCCAGCCGTGCGCGGCGACGACGAACTCGAGGTCACTACACTCCAATCCTTTCGGCGACTTCACCCAAAACACATTCGAATGTTCTCTTCTCAGTGCAATTCTTTATATTTGGCTTCGAAACTTCACAGAGGTCGTCTACTAGACAGGCCCAACATCTGATATATCTCTCCGAGTTACTCCGGGATGCTGGACGATGGAGGGAGCTGAAGTGGGGAGCTGAAGTGAGTCTGAGGCGTGACACCATCCACCCGCGGAGTTTCACTATGATCAATGCAGATGCTAGGTTATATATATATATAAACAAGCACCTTCTCCGCTCAGATTCTCGTGCTCCGCACGACCTTCGGAGAAGGGGCTTGCTTCAAACTCAAGGAAACCTACAGGAATTTGATTTTTGCGCCAGCTCCTCCCTCGTCCTTGCCCTCTGTCCGTCCTGCGAGGCTCATAGTTCGATTTTAGACATGCTAGGCTACAGAACTATATAATTTCTTATACGTCGCACAGAGAAATGAGTATAAGTAAGTGCCAGCAAAACCCGCCACAACCGTGACTGCCTTCCGAGGAATCGTGAATAAGTGATGCATCCAGCATACATATGGTTTCACAACAACTTGCCGCTGACAGTATGCCTTTACAGTGAACAGCTCGCAGATTTCTGCTGTTTCTCACAAAATGACCCGCACTCGCAACCGAAGATCTAGACAGGGCCAAGGTGGAATGTGGGGTTAAACGCCTGCGCAGGCATTGCGGGTTCGCGGTCGCTTGCGTCTTCCTCCCAGCCTTCTGTGACCTCATGGCCTCTGTTGTCTCGAGAACTCCTCCTAGGACTATCTCCGCGTCTACTATGAGCTCCCGCATCCTACAGACCCCACGGCAGCACAAACCGACGAGGTGACAACACAGCTCCAAGGCAGCCTGAGGTACCAAGCCTCCGCCAGTGGGAGTTGATACGGCGACACTCGGCTACGCGTGACTAAGCACGGCTATGAGCGGAAAATGCACCAAGTCGAAGCTGGAGGCTTCTCCGAGCTCGACTGGTCACTCTTATATTAAGAACTTCTTATTAAATACATGCACAGAGTTCGTGTATCTACAGCAGGTTCCAGCACGAATCAGAAAGCACAAGCGGAGTGAAACTAGTGTACAGACGACAACGGGCGCGCAAGCGCGGAGTTTGAAAATAGATACCGAATTGGGAATGTTCGTAACATCACCCTCCCTTCAGATTCGCGTCCACGCGATACGTCATAACTCCCCCGCCTCCTCATTCTCCTTCGGTCGTGCTAATATCAAAACCTCCCGCAACTCGTCTGAATACGGCGCTAGCCCTGCATCCTTTCTGCGTTGCTGCCACCTCGCGAAGACCGCCTGCCACCTACTCCAACTATCCCATTCATTCTCGTAGCGGTGTTCGGACTGAAGGAGCTGCGCTTGAGCTCGCGTAACACCTACTTGCTCGGATGGACGCCGGGGCTGGATTCTGATGGTAGGCATGCGCGGCGCTGTCGGGTTCTTGGCGTGGTAAGCGTCCAGGAGGGCCTTACTTTCCGTTTTCAGTCGACCACGCGCCTCCCAGGTCGCATCGGATCGTGGCCGGTTCTTCCATTTGACAAGATAGGTGAGTTTTCCCCGCTTAACCTTTGAGTCCAGAATTTCTTCCGGTTCGTCCCCTGTCGCAAGTACATTGGGGACGGACCGTTCAACTTTCTGGTTGGGGAACTCGGGGTCGTTTGCCGGAGTGAGTAAGACCTCGTTGAAGACGGGGTGGATGGCCCTCCATCCCTTCGGAAGCTTCAGCTTGTACGCGCTGGCGCCAACCTTCGACGCGATCTGGAACGGCCCATACCGCTTGTCGTCAAGCTTCTTGCTCGAGCGCTCGGTAGTGATGTTGAACGAATCTAGGTATACCCAATCCCCTGGCTCGTACTGCCGTGATTCCCTCCGGTGCTTATCGTACTGACGCTTCATTGCCTCCTTAGCTAAGGTAAGCGCAGCACCTGCCTCCTCCTGTATCCGTTTCATCCGCGCCGCATACTGCTCTGCTGACTCAGTTTTAACCTCCTTTGCAGTCTCTACTCCGGTGAACGGGTCTCTCCCGTGCGTCATGAAGAATGGCGAATAGCCGGTGCCTGAATGTACCCGTGTTCGGTAAGAGAACGACGCGAGTGGGAGCCACTCCGGCCAGTCCGTTTGCCGGTGATTAATGAAAATCCGTAAGTAGTTCTCCACCTCCTGATTCAGGCGTTCGGTCTGACCGTCTGTTTGCGGGTGATACGCGGTGCTCGGATTCCCTTGAATCCCGAGCTTCCGATAGAGATCTCGGGTCATATTGGACACGAAGATGGAGCCTCGGTCTGAGAAGATGCGGCGCGGGATTCCATGTAGCGTGATGACGTGTTTGACGAGCATATTGGCCCATCCCTCCGAGCTCAACTCGTCTGTTGTAGGGATAGCGATGTAATCCTTAGATTTCAAGTCTACTATCATAAGGATCACATTGTTACCCTGTGCATCTGGCAGGTGCGTGATCATGTCGACTGAGATGTATTCCCAGTTATATTCCGGTACTGGGTTGGGATGCAATGGGGCTGCCCTCGGCTGTCGATCTATTTTCGTGCGCTGACAAATCGAACATCCTTTTACGTAGGTCTGTACATCCCGCCTGATGGATGGCCACCAATAGGAGCGCTGGATAAGCTCCTGCGTCTTGGCACGTCCTGGGTGACCCGCCACTAGGGAATCGTGATGCGATGCAATGATGCGCCCTCGGAGCGCCTTGTCCGGCGGCACGACAATCCTCCCCCTCCGATAGATCAGACCGTCCTCGGTCGAATATTCCCGGTCTCCCGCCGCAATCTTATTTCGCACGGAATTCTCCACTAATTCTCCGAACTCCCGGATCCCCATCAACAGCTGCTCGGCTCCATCTACCAGCGCCCGGAACCATTCCGGCCTCAGTACTACTGTCTCTTCCCCCTCCTCACTTCCCTCCTTGTGATCCACGCGGCGCGAGAGCGCATCTGCCTTTCCCATAGATGAACCAGGGCGGTGCTGTAGTGTAAAGTGATAGTTCTGTAATTCTACCACCCAGCGTGCTTGTCGCGGGTTCAGCTTTTGTGGGCGCCGGAAGTATTCAAGATTCTTATGATCCGAGTGAATCTCGAATGGCTGTCGCGCGCCCATCAAGAAATGCCTCCACTCATCAAGTGCTGTCATCACGGCTAACATCTCACGGTCATATATTTCGTAATTCCGTTCGGCTGGAGTCAGCGCTCGTGAGAGGTACGCAATCGTTCGCCACTTCCCATCTTGGTTCTGTGCGAGTTCCGCCCCAACAGCATAGTTCGACGCATCACACTGGACTCGGAAGGGGTCCTGATCATTTGGGATCGCTAATACTGGTGCCGTTGTGATTGCCTCCTTGAGCTGTGTGAATGCCTCCAGCTGTTCCGGTCCCCAGTGCCACTCCGCCTGCCCCGTAAGCTGATTGAGTGGCGCCGCAATCTTAGAGAAATCTCGGATAAACCGGCGATAGAAGTTCGTGAAGCCGAGGAAGCTCTGAACGTCCCGTTTACATGTTGGGGTTGGCCACTCTGTCACTCCCGCGACCTTGGCAGGGTCCATCTTCACCACACCATGAGCGATGATATGACCTAAGTACTCCGTCTCCGTTGTTTCGAACTCGCACTTCTCCGGTTTACACGTAAGCTTGTTCTCGCGCAGGATCTGCAGCACTTGGCGGACAACATGCCGATGTTCCGCCAGCGTCTCCGTAAAGATCAAGATGTCATCTAGATAGACGATCACTTTTCCACGCAGAATCAAGTCCCGGAATAGATCGTTCATCATCATCTGGAACGTCGCTGGGCTGTTTGACAATCCGAAGAACATGACAAGGGGTTCGAATAGCCCTCGATTCGTCAGGAATGCAGCCTTCTCCTCGTCTCCTTCCCGCATCCGTACATTATTGTAGCCCCACCTAATATCCATTTTTGTGTAATACCGCGCCCCTTTTAGCTTGTCGAACAGCTCGGAAATGAGCGGCAATGGATATTTGTTCTTCTTAGTAAGCGCATTCAACTTCCGATAATCCTGGACAGGACGAAGCTTGCCATCCTTCTTTTTGACAAAGAAGAACGGCGCCCCCCATGGTGACTTAGATGGACGTATCCGTCCCGTCCGTAGATTGTCCTCAAGGAAGTCATCCAAGGCCTGCTGCTGTTCAACTGTCATGGGGTACACCTTGCCGCAATGTGGTTGCGCTCCGGGCGTCAGCTCAATGACGTGATCATATGGCCGGTGTTCCGGTAACTCATCAAAGGTGGCTTCTGCGAAGACGTCATCGTAATCACGATAGTGTTCAGGCACCATCTCCTCAAACGAGCGCTCGGCCTTGGCGCGGCTTTGCTCAATCGCGATCTCCATTGCCACAGAACTCTTGGCTCGGAGCTTTGCGGCCCGCAGCTGCTCGCCTCGCTGATGTAAGTACGATTGCGTATGCAGCATGAAGATCTGCTCTCCGTCCGCCAGAACTCGTTCACAGGTGCTTGGGCAACGATTGAATTCAATGGCTTTGCGCCTCCAGTCTATCGAGGGATTGTGATGCGATATCCATTCATATCCCAGGAAGATATCCGACTTCCCCAAATCCGTCACCAAAAACGTCATTGTCTCCCGGTGATCCCCGATGCTTACTCGTAGGCGCGCATAATGTGTGATGCTCCCACCCGAGTTGACCGTGCCGTCGGCATTGTAGACCGGAACGGGCATGTCCAGGGCCACAATCTCGATCCCATGTCTCCTTACAAAGTCCCGGTGCACACAAGAGCCGGTGCTTCCACTGTCCAACAACGCCTCCACATCCACTCTCTTCCCTGTCTCTGGTACTTCAATGACTACTGGTACGTCCATCTGTCTGCGGGTTCCTCGTGCTCTAACTACTTTAAATAGCTTTGGTCCTTCTCTAGTAATACTATAAATAGGGGCACTATCTACTGTAGCAATTTTTTGGCTCGCCGCATTCGAGTCTTTTATGATTTTTTTGGCTTTTTCCTTTTTTGGTTTTTGGTCGGTTTTATACGTATTCTTATCAATAATATCGGATTGAAAAGGGATGGTGAATGGTACATTATTATATAAGTCTCGAGAAAGATCGAAAATAGATAAACTATCGTTTTTGGGCTCTTCTACATCAAGTAGTGCATATCGATTGTGTCCTGGGTCAGAACGTTGTGCGGTTACGCCGACCCGAATCCAAAACCCGCCTGTTTGAACGAATCTGGATCTTCCGCTGCCCATTTCCGTACATTCTCACGGAAGCTATCCTCTTCCCACATAGCGCGCGTCCGCTGCGGTGGCGGCTGCTGCGGTGTCGGCTGCTGAGTGTTGGCTGCTGAAGCCCCTGCAGCACGATACGTTATGTGCCATGTATTGGTGCAGCCCGGCGCTGCATCTCCTCTCCTCCTCCCGCAACTATAGCATACTCGCGCGGCACCCGCGCGGTCTAAATCCATTGGCTGCCCACGTCCTCCATAAACAGTACCCGTACCGTCGTTTCGGCTCTGGACCACAGCAGGGGCCGGCATCCGGTTCTCGGCTACTACCGGAACCCTTGGTGGCGGCGGTCTGGACTGTATCTGGGGTCGGATCTGCGGGGTGTGTGCCTGGAGCGCCAAGCGCTGTGCCCACGCGTCATCAAGGAGGATGACGCGCGTCTTCCACTCATCGTAGGTAGCTGGGAGCGGCGTGTTGCAATAGATGGAATCCAGATACCTGGGGTTAATGCCTCGTTTGACCCACTCCAGCGCGAAGCGGTCCGCAGTCGTGTACCCCGCCTGCATGAGGAGCATCTCGAACTCCTGGAAGAACTCCGTTGCAGGCCTCCGATCCTGTCGGAGGTGCTCGAGCTTATCAAGGGCTTGGCGCTCGGCAAGTCGATCCGTGAACGCCTGATCGAGATCTTGCCACACCTCATCGACGGTGATGTTCCACGTTCCGTTGGCTGAATTGAAATGTAGGTCGGTGTATGCGTTGACCCACTGGTTGACGCGTTCCCCGTGGATTTTGGACATGAGAAAGGTGATGATTTGATGACGGTTGGCGGCTGCTCGAGTGGACATGTACCGCGCAATCTGACTCTTCCATGTCCTATATTTGGACTTATCCCCGTCGAACGTAAGTGGGGACTCTGGTTTGAGTTTCTGATCGCTTTGTATCGGCTGCCATTGATTGACGATCCTATCGAGGAAGCTCTCAAACTGCTGTTCCGTCATCATGATCGGTTGCGTCATATTGGGTGGCGTGTCGGATCGGACCGAATCCGTAGATAACGATATGGCCCGGGTGTGTCGGTAAGTGTGGAAGGAAATGGTGACGTCACTTCTTCGGAATCTCCAATCAAATCCTCACGCAGCTGTAGGCCGTACCCCCGTATCACTGCGATTAGATAAGATTTTCGAAACGTTTGATCCGGACGTCGGTTCCTCGAGGTCTCAATCCCTCGCAGGAAACGTAAGTAAGAGGTAATAACTATGTACTGAGTAGGACGGGGACCTCCACGCGTTTGCGCAATTGTGAGCCGCCCTCAGTGACCGGGTCAGGGTATGAGGCACGCCGGCAAAAAGCGACCGAACCTGGGTTTCCCACAGGATTTACCGAGATGCCCAAAAGTTCGCAGTGACGGTAGCGGCCGTGTAGATACAAGCCAGTCGCGGCTGTACTAGGGAACGGTGCGTATAGATGGTAAGGTAGTTCCGCTAAACCCTGCGGTCCGGGTGTGGGGTAATCCACTTGTCCCTGCGGTCCGGGAAGGTAGCTTCGACTTATGATACGGCGACACTCGGCTACGCGTGACTAAGCACGGCTATGAGCGGAAAATGCACCAAGTCGAAGCTGGAGGCTTCTCCGAGCTCGACTGGTCACTCTTATATTAAGAACTTCTTATTAAATACATGCACAGAGTTCGTGTATCTACAGCAGGTTCCAGCACGAATCAGAAAGCACAAGCGGAGTGAAACTAGTGTACAGACGACAACGGGCGCGCAAGCGCGGAGTTTGAAAATAGATACCGAATTGGGAATGTTCGTAACAGGAGTCCCGCCTTTTGATGAAAGCTTGAGAGCCTTCTTCAGATGTTCTTCGAGGACGATGGGTTGCAAGACTTCTGCGAGGCTTTGACAGCATCCTGTGTGCTGGGATTCAGCTGGCTGGAACATAGGTGCGAGGCGCGGTCGCTCGACGCGACTGATCATACGGCGTGACTCTAAGTCACAATATCCTCGGCTGGAGAGTACCAACCTTCGAAACTCACTTCTTCCTTTGGCACTATTGAAGGTGAGCATAGAGGGGAGCATACCTATCAACTACCTGTGCTTATACAAAGTTTGAGAGATAGAGGTCCGATCTAGGAGGCTCGATGGTGTGGGGTCCTGCTGGAGCTGTGACGATGCCCTTTGGGACCATATTGCACTTATGGAACACCAAGTAAATATCATAAGATGGGCTGTAGGCTCGTATGCATACAGAATTTGGTTTTTCTCTAGTGCACTAGGAGGAGAGCAGTTAAGCGAACGCGGGGGGTGATAAAATGCCAGAAGATGAAAGGGGAATGATACACCTGGCATTGGAGACACCGCTTGATTATCCTCGATGTGATCAGGCGCCCGTCCGATAACTGCATGGAACACATCGGGCAGAGAGTTGACTTTACTTGTAATAACATCATATCTTACAGGTTCTTTTATCACGTCATCGGCACGAGATATGTCCGATATGGAAAAGTGATCGGACTGCAGGCCAATCAATAACTGTCGACCCGATAAGTCTACAAGCACACTTTCGTTTGGGCGTGTACGGAGCGTATTTATAGAGTTTGAGAGCCAGGGAGGAACACTATTCACAATTTCAGTGAACCTGTGTCACACGGTCTGTGGCGTTCCCGGGGTCTTAGTAATGGGGGCGCTTCCTGAGGCGCGTCTGCACCGCCACCTAACTAGCTTAAAGGGCAACTTGCAAGTCGGTATGAAGAAGGATGCGTTGATGCTTCTATCGCAGATAAGTCTATGGCTCGTATGGGATGTGCTATTGCTACGCATTTAAAAGCGTCGTGGTCTCCACTGTGTCAGAATAAGTAGAAGGGTGCACCTTGCATGGGATTGGACACTCGGAGCTGCCGCTCAAGTTACACGGTTATGGGCCACAATAGGTCGTTCAATAACATGTTCTGCTTTCATCCGAGCTCAATGAGATTTTGCATGATAGATGCTTCATATATTTTTTGAACTCTTGGAAACTCGTAGACATCAATTCCGAGCGCGACGGTGAAATTTCGTTCTTGCGAGCCACAAGCGCCCATTTCCTTACAACCTTCGGCGCCCTTGCCGCGTGCGTACCTAAGGGCGCGTAAGGGAATTGGTTAGTCACTGATGTGGCCAGAGAGGGCAGCCATTACAGAAGGTCCGAATTCGATGAGAAGGAAGACAAATGACTCTAGCTTTGCCTAACTCAGGCGCGAGATGGCTCGAGTCGTCTTTAAAGACTGCTCTTGACTGGTCTGGCTCGCCAGGTTTTTCCGAGTCGTGGACTGCTCCTCGTCCTCTTCTCCCCTTCGTCGCTCGCCTAAATGTTTCTGTCGGCTTCCAGAATGCGCGTCCCGTCTGTCTCAAAAGTCGCCATCCCCGCCCAGTTCACCCGTGCTCGCTCCTCCGTCGCAAGCTCGAGCGGCTCCATGCTCGAGGCCAAGTCAAGGGTGAGCGAGCATGCTAGGAACATCAGCAGGACAAGTACTCGCAAGGCAACCGCAGTCAATACCGTGTATGTACTCACACATACTTTTCCTCGTTGGGTGTCGCTGACAGCACGCATACATGTAGGCGGCCCTCACCAGCGCCGGGGTACCAGCAGCTGCCTACAAGAAACAACGTTTCTTCCCCCTCTCCTTCCCTTCCTCCTCATGCGGAGGGTCCTCTGGATCATTCCTTCGTTGGTATGTCCGGTGGCCAGATTTTCCATGAGATGATGGTCCGACACGGTGTCAAGCACATCTTTGGCTATCCCGGCGGCGCCATCCTTCCCGTGTTCGACGCCATCTACAACTCCCCCCAGTTCGACTTCGTCCTTCCGAGACACGAACAAGGCGCCGGTCATATGGCCGAGGGCTACGCTCGTGTGACGGGCAAGCCCGGAGTTGTCCTCGTAACTTCCGGTCCTGGTGCCACGAACGTCATTACTCCGATGCAGGACGCACTCAGCGATGGCATTCCTCTCGTCGTCTTCACCGGTCAGGTGGCGACTTCAGCTATCGGCTCGGACGCTTTTCAAGAAGCCGATGTCGTCGGTATATCAAGAGCGTGTACAAAGTGGAACGTCATGGTCAAAGACATCTCTGAACTTCCCCGTCGCATCAACGAAGCCTTCAAGATTGCGACGTCGGGTCGCCCGGGTCCCGTCCTCGTTGACCTTCCGAAGGACATCACTGCCGGTGTCCTAAAGACCCCTCTTCCCTACAAGGCAACTACCCCCGGCAAGCCGCTCGGACTGCCGACGAACCCCCTCCTGCCCGCCGAGCAGGATATCGACAAGGAGATGATCCAGCAGGCCGCCGACCTCATCAACCAAGCGAAGCGTCCGGTCAATCACGCCGGCAATGGTGTTCTCTCCTCTCCCTTCGGACCGAAGCTTCTGAAGCAAATTGCGGACCAGGGCAACATCCCCGTCACGACTACCCTTCAAGGCTTGGGCGCGTTCGACGAGATGGACGAGAAGAGCCTGCATATGCTCGGCATGCATGGTTCTGCGTATGCGAACCTGGCCATGCAGGAGGCGGATGTGATCATCGCGCTGGGTGCACGTTTCGACGACCGTGTCACGGGTAAGGTCGACCTGTTCGCGCCTGCAGCCCGC
The DNA here is from genome assembly GCA_022606135.1 of Fomes fomentarius. Classification (NCBI taxonomy): domain Eukaryota; kingdom Fungi; phylum Basidiomycota; class Agaricomycetes; order Polyporales; family Polyporaceae; genus Fomes; species Fomes fomentarius. The sequence continues at coordinate 3,265,140 of JABYQN010000001.1, forward strand.
ACGGCAGCGTTGAACGGTACGGGTGGTATCATACACTTCGAAATCCAACCCAAGAACATCAACAAGGTCGTAGAGGCGACCATCCCTGTCCTCGGGGATGTCGTCGCGAACATGGCGGCCCTCGCACCCCTCATCCGGCCCGCGCCCAGGGAGGGGTGGTTCAAGGACATCAAGGTGTGGAAGGCAAACTACCCGTTCACGTACCATAAGAGCGAGCCCGGCGCTCTGATGAAGCCGCAGGAGGTTATCGTCGAGCTTGATAGACAGACAGCGCACAGGAAGGATGAAGTCATCATCACTACTGGGGTCGGTCAGCACCAGATGTGGGCAGCGCAGCACTTCCGTTGGCGGCAGCCTCTCCATATGGTGACGTCTGGTGGTCTCGGCGTGAGTTAAGCGTTTTCCTAACATCTGGACATCCGTTAACCCACGGGATTCATGTAGACTATGGGCTTCGGACTGCCGTCCGCTATAGGTGCGAAGGTTGGCGCGCCGAACAAGACTGTGGTCGACATCGACGGCGACGCGTCGTTCAGCATGACCGCCATGGAGCTCCAGACGGCGTCGCAATACAGCATCGGTGTCAAGGTCCTGATACTCAACAACGAGTTCCAGGGTATGGTACTCCAGTGGCAGGGTACGTACTCACAATCCGGTGGTATACGACGGACTCGTGTGACCTATCTGATGCCGTGATAGACTTGTTCTATGATGCGCGGTATGCGCACACTCGTATGGTCAACCCTGACTTCATCGCATTGGCGAAGGCGATGCGTATCCATGCGATCCGTTGTGAGCGCCTGGAGGACTTGCCGGCGAAGATGAAGGAGTTCCTGGAGTACGATGACTCGAAGCCTGTTCTCATGGAGTGTCTCGTCGAGACAAACGAACATGTGCTCCCTATGGTACGTACGGTGCTATCTCCCCTCTAATCCCGCTGACAGATGAGATATTTTTAGGTCCCCGCTGGCAAGGCTCTGCACGAGCAGATCCTGCATCCATCGTTCCGGGAGGCTTACGCGGCATCTCGCAACAAGGAATGAGTCTTGGATAGCTCCAAAATATACTCAGCTACCTTCGCTTCTCCTAGACGAGTTCACGCCCGTCACGCTTGATTCATACGGGACGCCCCGGGCCCGTTGGACTTCGTATCTACTACGTTGCATATGACATTGTCTGCATGTCTGGGCGTACATCTCTTTCGCATGTATCGGTTGGTCGAAGATTGGTTCAGGAAAGAAGCAAAAGTCCCTTTGGGGGACGTCATGTATCTACCACTTACCACCGCCCTCGAACGGCGGGCTACCATTTACACAGACAGTTTCATGCTTGTTCATCCACAATGTTCCTTCTTCGTGAAAGCATGCAGCATAATGATATTCCAAGTAAGCAACTGCTAGTGATACATTCTAGATGTGCTTCAAACAATCTCCTTGGTCTCTCCTACGCCCGCTTCGGTTCTGTCGAACTGTCCATGAGAGCCTGGATCATCGCCGAGCCCACCTTGTTCGCCTCCTCAAAGCGCGACTCAAAGAAGCTGGAGGTGTGCATGAACCGCTCCTTGTAGAGCTCGAAGTTGCCAAACGAGATGCACTGGCTCCAGCCGCGCGCGGCGACGACGAACTCGAGGTCGTCCGACCGGTGGCTCGTCTCGTACAGCGCGGCGTGGATCGCGGCGTCGAGGCGCGCCTCGCTCCGGAACAGGTACTCGGCGACGCCGATCCACATCCGGAAGATCGGCGTCGCGGCGAGGTCCAGGTGCTCGAACGGCTGGATGTCGAGCGCCGCCCAGCAGTCGACCATCGCGAGCAGCGAGAGGTGCGAGTTCGGGGGCGCCGCGCGCGCGCTCGTCGGCGAGCGCGCGGAGGACGGCTTCTTCCCGAGGCTGAAGCGGTCGAGGATGTCCTCGGAGAGGAAGATGGGCGTGCGCGGTTTTGCGGTGGTGTCCCCGTTCCCGTTCCCGTTTGCGCCGAGGCCGAAGACCTTGGCGCGGGCGGCGTATATGCGTGCGCGGAGGCCGGGGGCGTCGCTGGCGAGCATGAGCTTGAAGATCTCGGAGGTCGAGCGCGCGAACTGGTCGATCTGGACGCGCGCGGAGGGGTTGAGGATGGCGAGGCCGGCGTAGACGTGCCACTTGTTCGAGTAGATGCGGAGCATGATGTTCACCTTCACGGTCTCGATCCCGCCCACGTACAGCCCGTGCTCCCACGGGTAGGAGAGCGAGCAGTGCCAGGCCGTGCCCATGCTGTCGTCGTCGTCCGTCGGGGTCAGCGGGGCGAGCGAGGTCATGGGAGAGATCGGGGGGAGGATTCAGGCGAGGATTCGAGGGAGGATTCGGACGAGGATTCGTATTCGTATTCAGACGAATAGGGGGAATCCGAGCCGGAGGAGGCGGACGAAGGGGTGGTTGGGGTCGAGGGCGAGGAGAGAGGAGCAGGAGTATGTAAGTTCAAGTGCGGGGTAGAGCTGAAGAGACAGGACGTGGCTTGCCTCAGGAAGGCGGCGTGTGTCACGGCCTGGGTGTTTGCGGTCACGATGTCGTGCTCTTCGTAGGAGAGGTAGACGTAGCGCGAGCGCAGGGGTGCGAGGATGTGCTCGACCAATGTGACTGCTTCGTCTGGTGCGCGATGTTTGATGATTACCTGGTGCAGGAATCAGTCGCCGCGTACGCGCTTACTGCAAGCATCTGAACGTACAAGAGGCTGTCCGACGGTGGACACATTGGGACCATGTAGTGAATGGCATGAGACGATGTGCACATCATCTGGAAGGTATTTTTCGAAGGCCGCCTTTTCTGGCGCCTTGACGGAGGTCTGACCGGAAACGATTGCGCCGACCTTTGTTGCTGCGGGCGAGTTCAGTATGATTTTCGGGTGAAGGATGAGACGTACGAACATAGGCCATACTGCGACACGACGCGGTCAATGTACTCTGCCTCGACAGAGTACATGATATAGTCCGCTATCCGCGACACTCTGTGCCCATCTGGACACACGTGAATGCCAGGAACGCCTGTGAATGCGGTGGGTAAGGATGTCAGTGAGTGCCATAAGGCCGCCTCCGGGAAGGCGCGCGACGTACCCTCGTACTTTGCCTTGAGCGCCTCGTACTTGTCGGGAAGATCGCATATGTATATCCTGTAACGGCATGTCAGTCTGATAGCCACGTGTTTTGCATCGGAAAGCACGCACTTCTTCCAGCCAGCTTCTGAGAAGGAGCGTGCGTATAAGCTGCCCATGGCACCCATGCCGATGAGCCCTATTGCGGGCTGCTCCTCGACGGGCATCTCAGGGGTAACATACGGCCAAACACCCATGTTGTGCTGAGTAAAGCTCATATCAGCAGCTGTTCGTATTCTTGGTTCAGAGAAACAAGGAGATGCGGCCATGATTCACGACTCGGTTGTTTATGACTCGGAATAGGCCGTGCGACATACCAGGGAGATAATGGGCGGCAGAAGGGGATATGAGGAGGGTGAGGAGGAAGAAAGAAGAGGAGTGGCAGCGAATGAGGATGTGGGCAGCAAACGATCAGTCGGCTGCTTTTGAGGGCGTCGCAGCGTCAGATCATGTACTATTCCTTCTGCAGATCCCAAATAGGAAGGCGCTGTGCGTCGCAGCTTGTGGCGTCGTCTACTGTGTAGCTAAGACGGTCCTCCTCCCTCTTTCTCCCCCAGCGAGGCTCCTGCCGCCTGGGTTCCCAGCGCATGCTGACAGAACATTTGACGCAGGCCCAGTGTAGATACGAGCAATCTCCATTAGTCCGATTCATCATCCTCATCGAACGTCACTCCCGTCGTTTCACCTCTCATTCCTTCCACCCCGTTGTATGGCGGCGGGTCCCTCCCCCACCTCCCCAGAAGCCAATCGACTCGGCACAATCCCGCACCGGTCGCAGATGCCAGCAACGGTGCGCACGCTAGACCGTTTCCATCGTTCCATACCACACGCTGCACCCCTACTTCTGGTGGCCACGCCCCGGTGCCGGTAGATATGACTTTGTTCTGGCGAGTCGCTGTGGGGCGGTTCTGCGTCTCCTGTGCGCTGCGTGAGCGGTCTGCGGCGAGAGCGGACGCTCCCATAAGCCGGCGAATACCTCACCTTCGGCACAAAGTGCTCGAGCATCCTGTACTCTTGTAACGCTCGACTGTAGTCGAGCTGGTAAACTTTATGCTCGAGAAAGGGCTGGGCGCGCGTATTAGGAATGGAAGTTCCACATCGGCGCGGTCGGCGTTTTGGGGCGCGGTGGGAAGTGCAACTTACTATGAGCCCGCCTCTGCGGGTCGATCGCATCGTGTTTGTGGTCAGGCACGAACCGTCTGTTACCCCGACAGCGAGCTGGGGATGGTGATCAGAGGGTGCTATAGACTATTGGAGATCCATATTATGAGTCTAAGAGAATGACATCTAAGGAGGGAATCTACCTACCCAAATTGGTCCATTAGGTTCCAAGATAGTATGGCCCCGTCCTAGCATGCTCGGAGATACAGAGTACGCCTTGATAATGTTCTCATGGTCAATCGTGACCGCGCTACCAGAATAGGGGGAGAAGCACATCGCCGTTACGACATCTGTGCGCCATGGATTCGGAAGAGGGGATTGTCAGGGTTCAGAAAGTTCACGACGCCACACGTGAATACTCAGCAAAAACGCAGACGATGATAGTGACGCACCTCGCGTTCGATTCATCACGTTTCCGCACATGTCGCGGATATCCGTAACACACTCCACGCCGTCGTATCCCCCGCTAACTATCACTGTGGGGTTGTCCGGAGTTTGCTCCCCAGATGCCGAGAAGACCGGGGCACGCACCCAGGCGAGGCTTCGGATGGCTGATTGATGCACTGTGAAGTAGTGCGTGGGGAGCAGCGGTACTGTTATAGGACGAATAGCGATGGAAGTAAGCGTTCAAGTTAGCGTGTCCGTTCGAGCGGGGTCAGAGTTCGACGTACGCTGATTGCGCGCCCTCAGCCTTCCATCGAGCGCCCTAGCGATGTCATACACAGCGATCGAGCCTGTAGATAGAAATCCGAACGATGATATGGGTGGATGACGTAAAGGGAAAAGGAAGTTACCATTGGTGCACCCTATCGCCACCACCTCGCTATTGGCCCAGTCAAACGACCAGCAGCTCGTCTCTTCGAGTTCAATGCGCAGAAGCGGTTCAGTCAGCTTCACTGAGAGCTTGTTAGCGATTCCATATGCTCCAATCGGACGCGCCATGGGTATAGCCCACCATATATAGGGCTCCCGTCTCGCTGTCCTCCCGGCTTCTGGAGCGTGGTGGGGTCTGGCACTGCATAGAACGTGAGCGAGCCGTCTTCGAACGTGCCTGCGATGACCCCAAGCTTCCGCGGACTGTCCTGCTTCTGTGAGTCCAGTCAGCACACGTCGGTCATCTGGCAAGGCACGGAATCTGTACTGTGGTTGGATCGTTGGAAGGAAGCGGGCACCATTTTAGCTCATATGCGGGCCCGCTGTCGACGCACATTACCATCTCGCATCGCATGTCGCCGACATCTTCCCCGCATTCGTCTATTTTCATCACATCTTCGTGTCCAACATGAGATGGTCCTAAACTCCAAATTTGTATGCACCCGGCGCTCGGTCGCTGTACTCGAGAGCCGACCATCGGAGAGTGGTGGCGGGATGGAAAGGGCGCCACAGCGAGATACTGCTTGTATTCATGGTCTGCGTCATATATGAGGCGTGCTTGCAAGCAGCCGCGGAGAGACTGTCTGCGACTTACGTGGTCGGTCGTCTGGATGTATAGGGCACCAATCTAGTGCCCAGACAGGTGCCCCGGCGTTGAATACATGCGACTTACTTCCGGTGAAAAACCGTGCTGCAACGTGACGTTTGAGAAATTGATACACATAGTCAGAAGTATACGCACAGATCTTGACAGTGTCAAACATGTTCATTTCAATCCGTGTTTGTTTTCCGAACGGACCAAATGAGCATGCGATTAGAGGGGGCGGCCTGAGGTTCCCTTCATCTACGGTCTTCACGTCACTTGGAAGGTAGGGAGTCGCCTCTCTGTCAATTCCTCGCGTCAGCACCATGTTTCATGCCTAAAGGGGACGCGTATCTACTCTGGGCTAAGGACCTGGAGTTGACCTGTAGCGATACGCTCGTGTACTCTAGGCCGGAGCTCCCTCTCAGTAGTCCTGCTCGAACCAGCCGCCTCCTTGAACCACGTTCGATCCTCCAGGAGCTCCCACAGAGGCCCAGGCCCGACGTTGTACCCCCACGACTTGTTGACGCGGTCGGAGATGGTCGAGCTGGACGCCCAGGCGTTCGTCTGCACGGTCCTACCTTCTTCGAACGGGATCGGGGCTTTCGTCAGCCGCTCGATCTTCCCTTGCTTCCCACAGATGCCCATCGAGCGGTGTCGGTGATGCAAGCTCGGAAGAGCATTCATCTGTCTACCCGACGAATGAGCGAGCCCGGGGAGCAAGGCGATGGAGCGCCTGCCAGTTCCCGTCGCTTTTGGCTGCGCGTTCTTGCGTCTCGAACTTGGACCGGGGATGGCGCTGGCGCTGGCAGACACCCGCCCTCTGTTCGGCGCGGTGCGTTTGCGGGGCGCTGCGCTTGCGCTCTCGTCGTTGTCGTCCTCGGCTTCTGCGTCGCCATCGCCGTCGTCGTCGAGGGCCATGTCTTCTGCATCATCCTGGGCTTGCTCCTCTGGAGCCGCGGCATCGGGCTCAAATTCGCTGCCACTGCCATCGGACTCGATAATATCGTGATCGCTGGTGGATGGGCCTGCGATATCGTCCTCTGCATCCAGCCCCGCAAGTTCTGCATAGTTCGGGCGAGACGCGCGAGCACGGAGTTGCCGCGTCATCCCACGTCCACGGGTATGTATCTGCACAATCAGGTTGGTCAAGTTGGTGTTTGCGAATTCACCGTCCCTTGCCGAATGCGGTCAAGACCAGACCTCTTACTAAGACAAGGCGCAAGCAGACGTCAGGTCAATGACATCCTCTCGAGCAAATGACGATGCCATACCTAGATGATATGGTTCGTGTCTCTCGTATTTTTTCGAGCCTCGTAGAGAGGCCAAACGCGTAAAGTGGGTAGGAGACGGTGATGGTTCTAGGATAATTGACTATTTCGGATGACGCGTGCATGCGATCGCAACCCGCACCGGCTCTCCGGGATACTTACGGATGCGTTATACCCGGAGAGTACCCGGACCAGGAGGCTCAGCTTACCGAGTCTTTAAGCACGGTCTCCTTCCCCACAATGACTTCTCCACATCCGTTCTTCCCATACTCCGAGTCTGGACTGGATTGAAGATGTCTGCTCTCGTTCAAATCCCGAAGACGACCAGAGCACTCGTCGTGCGCAAGGCGAAGGAGGCAGGGAAACACGTCCTCCACGACGCGGTGCTCGAGGAGGAGCGGCCGATCCCTCAGCTCAAGTCCGGGCAGGTTTTAGTCAGGGTGCATGCCGCCGGGTTTAACTACCGAGAGGTGAGCTTGGGCGCACCCCATCATATGTGCTGCAAGCTGTGTCCGACGTGAACGTGTGCGCCATACTACTAGCTATGGATCCGCAAGGGTTTCTACCCCGGCATCGGGTTTGGAAACATCTTGGGTGCGGATGCTGCAGGTACGCTTGACACATCTCATATACTATCCCTCCCTACCTTGCTGAGAGGTACCTACCATGCAGGCATCGTCGTCGCGTCCGCGGACAAGAACGACCCCCTCCTGTCGAAACGCGTCTTCATGCTACCAATGCGAGGATGGGAGAGCGACCCCGAAGCCCCCGAGAACAGGTGAGATTATTCCAATTCCAATTTGACATCCTCGCGAACCCTCCGTAATACCAACACGTTCCGAACGCGCAGCTTCAGCGTCATCGGGGGCACCAAGTTCTCTGACTTCGGCACCTTCGCGCACTACATCGTCGTCGATCGCGACCAGGTCATACAGACCCCGGACCACGTCGACGATGTCCACGCTGCTGCCTGGCCATTGGGCGCGGTGACTGCTTGGAGGTACGTACGTGTACTCGCACGCTCTGATGTCAGTCCGTATCGACCCTGGACTTCGATTGTGTTCGTAGGGCAACTATCATCAACGGAGCCGTAAAGAAGGGCGACAACGTCCTCATCACCGGCATTGGAGGCGGCGTCGCGCTCATTGCACTGCAGATCTGCGTCGCGCAGGGCGCAAATGTATATGTCTCCAGCGGAAGCGAGGATAAGATCCGCAAGGCCGTCGAGCTCGGTGCCAAGGGCGGCGTCAACTACAAAGCCAGTACGTTGCGCCTATACTTCACCTCACATCTTACTCATCACTGACACGTGCGCGATCTATTCTGTTCTTGTAGAGGACTGGCCCGCCCAGCTGGGACAGCTGCTGAGGAAGAACGGCGCATCCCTGCTCAACACCGTCATCGACGCCGGCGGAGGCAACATTCTGGGCAAGACTTCCGAGCTGCTCAAGTACGGCGGACGCGTCGTCGTGTACGGCATGTAAGTGCCGTGCCCTCTTTCTGCCTCTGCCTCTTTGCCTCTGTGCTTGACTCGTTACGCGCGCAGGCACACCGCGCCCACAGTCACAATAACGATGCGCGAGGTCATGAAGAACCAGAAGCTGCTCGGCTCCACGATGGGCTCGCACAAGGACCTCATCGACGCAACGAACTTCATGGCCGAGCACAAGATCGTCCCCATCGTCTCCCACGTCCTTGACGGACTCGAGAGTGCCGAGGAGGGGTTCAAGCTATTGGAGAAGGGAGACCATTTCGGCAAGATCGTCATCCGCATTCCGCCTGATGCCCAACAGACATTCCCAGCAAAACTCTGAAGGGTTTCCGATAGTGATGTGCACTTCTCTCCTTCCATCTATGTATTCTTCAACACGTACCTGGGGACGAGACGACCGACCCCACTTGGAGTCTTGGTACAAGACTACCGACCGACCTTGTATAGGCCCCGTCTTCCTCTCTACCTGCATATGTATGTATGTACAACGACCCAACAGGAACTATGCTACGACAATGACATGACAAACTAGATACACGAGGAACGTGAACGTGAACATGGACATGAGAGACAAACGTCAGTGATGGACAGAGTATAGAGGACGAGTGTGGGGAATCGCCGATAGACGGAACAGAGTCCGACTGGCACTATTAGATAGTGAGATAATGAGCAGATCTCAGAGACACCCACTCAATGTAACTTCCGTATTGTAGACCCCCACACAAAACTCCATCAATGCAAGGATGAACCTCAATAGCTATGGCGCCCCTCAGAACAAGTCGCTCCCAGGGAATAGCTGGCTATCCTCTGCATCCTCCTCGTCGCTCTCCATCGGGGGCTCCAGAGCCGATACCGGCGCACCTGACCTGAGTACTGTGTCAGACGGCATGCGCTGGCTCAACGGCAAACGTGACTTCGACGCCCCAGACCCCGCAGCAAGCGTCGTGCGCAGTCCTGCTTGGGAGGCCAGGCCGGACGAGGTCGGCGAGTACGGGTCGTGGTGGGCGTGGTGTTCCGAGGGCGAGTGGTCGACATCGAACGGGTCTGGTGTGGGATCGCGCACTGGCGGAGAGGGGTGGGAGAAGAGGGTCTGGTGAGTGTGCGGAGGGGATCGAGGGAGCGGTTGACGGCGCTCGCGGTGCGTAGGGAGGATCGACGCCTGTGGTTGAGCGCGGTGTTGCTGAGGCGGTTGTGGGGCCCTGTTGCGATTCTCGTACTCAAACTACACAAATTGTCAGCGTCATGGCAGTGTAGTGCACAAAGGCAGTAAGACTAACCGCTGAAAATACTTCTTCCCGATGGCGCTCACCAACGTCCTTGTCGATGCAATAGCATATATACAGCGTATCCGCGCTATCCCATTATAAATTAGCATCGTCATCATGTGGCGGGATAATTGACTCACGTATCCTTGACTAGGCCAATGCAGAACAGCCCAACAAGTGCGGTGACACCTCCGGCCAGCAAGGCAGCGGATAAGGCCGAATCAGGTGCGTTCAGGGTATGCGCGACGAAGAGATACGTGATGAGCGCGAACGGGAAAGTAAGCGTCAGAGGAGCAACCGTAAGAAGCGTCAGAGGGGCTAGAGGAGCAAGGTTTTGGTCATTTCGGCGTAACTGTCAACACGAGATTAGAACTTGCCTTCAGTCTTGAACCTCCGGCGGTAGTTCACCAAAGACGGATCCTCCAACGCGCCTGTTAGCGCACGTGCCCTCCTTGCACTTGGGAAGAATGCATCCCCAGTGAGACCCGTGTAGACGAGTGCGTATGTGCTGAGCGAGTTCGTGGTCGCTTCCAGATAGCCAACTGCCATGGTCGCACCCACACTGACTATACGCATGTACGGAGGGAGATAGGCGGGAAGAGCACGGAGGCCCATGGCCAGAAGGCCCAGCGCACGGATGGCAGTCACGATGAGCGCGGAGAGCACAACCGTACCAAGCGAAGGTTGTGTCGCGCGAGTGATTGCTGCATGGATCGTATGGGTAGACGTTGGTGGAGGCAGAGGAAGACTGGGACTGCAATTCCGCGAAAATTAGATGCCTCATTACTAGTAGGAGAACCCGTGCACTTACTCTCCGAAGTACCAAGCACCGATTACCCCCGCACAGGTGACCCGAATGAGTCCACGAGCAACTCCCCAGGACCACAGCCAAACACCTATCGTCCCGGCGATTGCCCAATGCGCCCACTCTCGCACGTGCCATGCGGATCGCGGTGTATTCTGATCGGTGAAGTAGCCAACCAAGAGCAAACGGAACGCCAGCGTGATGAATGGGATCGAGAGCAGGAACATAGCAAGCAGCACGGCGGGAGACAAAGCGAGGAGAAAGGGATTCTCCATCAAGAGACGGGTAGTCAGATTGAGCAGAGAAGAGGCAGTGTGGATCTCCCGAGGGAGGTGCAATAACCGCCGTCCTGTTAGGATTGCGAGTACGAGAGGGATCAGAGAGAAGAGTCTCAGCCTGACGACATTGTCGTGAGTGCTCAAGACTAATGCAAGATAACAGAGTACTCACCCGACCGTCTCTCCCCACGTTGGCTCCTGGCTACTGTCCCACATAAAACTCCCAACAAAGGCCCATACCGCAGATAAGAGTAACGTCGCAGGAATGAATACCGAGGTAGCCACCATGACCGGCTTGACGAATATTCGGAGGAGGAATACATGCACATAGCAGACAACAGCGCTCACAAACGTGAGGATGGTAAGGAGGGGCACAGTATGCAGGAGAGTAGTGTATGACCGTTTCGACGAGCTCGGAGGCGACTTGGTGAAGAAGAGGATGAGGATGGAGCAGAAGAGACATATGCTGACACCGGCACACCAAACGGTGGTCCATATAGAGTCGTTGAACTTCCTCCGATTGCGTGGAATATGACGAGGGTCCGGGAGGGAGAAGACGTCGACTGGTCGTGTGCGGCCATCTCGAGGAAGTAGGGACTCTGTTAGGGATAAGGATACAGCCGTCCGAGGCGGAGGGGCGGGCTGGTACGACGAGGTATGTGGAGGACGTGCATGATGTGACGGGGAGGGAAGAGGGCGAAGGATATCAGGCGGTGGACTGGCAGAATCGGACGAAGAGTTGGAGGAAGAGGGAGAGGGCGAACGGAGAGGAGACGCATGAGCAAGCCATCCCTTACCTCCGTCGCCCTCTGATGCTCCAAGGAGCGGTATTGACGCGGCTTGTTGCCTGGATAGTCCAGGATCGACCTCATCCAGACGGAGATACGGGTCCTCCTCATCGTCCTGCACCTCTGCACCCCTCCGAACAGTCGTCCTGCTCACATTGCTGGCGCGCAAATGTGGATCATCGAGGTCGTCCAGATCATCCTCGTGAGGGTTGCCTGCATGAGAGCCATTGTCCGTTGAAAAAGAGTAGAAGAGGGGCTGAGAGGAGGACAGACTAGATGCGCCGGTCTGCTGCCTGTTCAGAAATTGCGACGCGTATGCCGCGAAGGAGGCGGCCATAGGGCAATGTTCTCCGGGAGAGCTGGAAGAGATGCACCGCCGTAGAGAACACGCAAGCAGTACCGCGAGGCAAGAAGATTATCGGAAGGGGGAGGGAGTCGTGGAGGTCGAAGTGAGGGTTACGTAGGCACTGGTAGCGACTATTCTATCGCATGTCATTGCCACACCAGCACAGACTGCCTAACTGACTCAGTCGTCCCTCCGAGCCTCTACAACCTATGTGGCTTGTAGCACCACTTCCATTGGGCCGTGGTACATATGGCATCGTTTGATTGCATGTACATCTGATTATAACGATAGAATGGCACACATCATCATCATCATGAACCTCCGGAAAGACGGCACGGGCTGCACTCGAACCATGCGCACACCACGATGCCGGCGCCTGTCACACTTCTTCCTCCATCGCCTCACCTAGTACAGGTCCTGTTCCCACTACCACTAGTACTTTCTTACTGCCTTGACCAATCGAAGGAGGAAATGCCTTGCATACAGACGGTCTATGGTTTCCCAGGTGACATGATAGTACTAGCCACAGCTAATAACAGCGCTTCCACCCCATTTTGGAATCCGACTCTCCCTTAATGTTGCTTCTTTGTCAGGGATCTGCGATGAACCAGAGGAAATATCTTGACGCGGACAGGCTCAAACCTCCCCTTCCATTCCTATTGCTTCACTGTCGAATCTCCCTCCATGGGCACCCAACTATCCATGAGCCAACTCACGCACATTAAAGCCGTAACTCAATGTCACGAGGTAGTTTTTTCGCCAGGTTGTGTGTCACTTGCAATATCGGACAATTGGAAGACTATCAATACCAGTGATAGTACGTATCGTGTACTACTTGCTCCAAGGCGGAAACCATTAACCATTCTTCCGATGACTCAATGCGCGACGGGGTCGGACAAGGTAACTGATGCTACAATACAGACTGTCTATGTAGAGGATTAATCTATCTAGGTGAGTGCTAGAGAGGATGAGATACAGTAAGTACCAGGAAGCTGGTAGTTGCTCCTATAGGCCTGGAATTTTGTCTGAACGCTTCATGCAGTCCTCCAGCTTATGGCCGTACTGCTCATACGTCTCGTGCCACGCCTGCGCCCAAATGTCCATCTCCTCCGCGAAGATCCCGCCAAACTCGGTGCTCCGCCGCCGCGCATTCGCCTCCAACTCGCGCATCGGCACCGCCGCGTAGTCCTTGTTGTCTCTCGTGAACGGCTTGACCATCGTGTAATGGATGACGCGGATGTCCTTCTTGATCCCGTCCCACACCTTCGCGTTGCGCGCCTTGATCGCGAGGTTTGCGTTGTACGCGTACGGCAGCTTCACCACATCCTTTGCGTAGAACGTGTTCAGGAACGCCTGCTCCGCCTCGTGCCGCCAGTACTTGGCTGTCTCGATGAGCTTCATGAACTCGCGGAAGAGCGCCGTCCGCGGCCGCAGGAAGAGGAGCCCCGCGTTGAACTGGAACGTGAACCCCTTGCGGCTCGTGTACACGTCCAGCCCCGCGGCGAAGTTGTACGGCAGCCCGTATAGCTCGTCGAAGTTGCGCAGGACGAGCATGTCTGCGTCGAGGTAGACGACCGCGCGTGCGCCGACCTCTTCGAGCTCCCAAAGCCGGAGCTTGGTGTACTGGTCGATGAAATGGTAGTAGACTCCCTTCCCGCCGGCCGGGGGTTCGACGCGTTGGACCGGGTACGGCTCGAAGCCTGTCGCGGACGCGATGCAGAGGCCGCGAGGCGATACTTGTTCAGGGATGTACATCATCATCCGACGAGCAGTCGTGTTTACGCGATTTAGTGAGTGGCCGAGCGCGGCCACTGCAGTGGCGAACTCGTCGGTGAAGAAGCTGGTGGCGACCATATTTCCGTTACGATTGATGGGGTCGGGATCGCGGAGGACGTCTTTATTTACCAAAGCCAAGCTGTGTCTGAAATAGGGAATGAGGTCAGTCTACTTGCGTCTTCCAGTCGAGTGAAGACTTTGAAGTCATGGTGTGCACCAAAAGGTACACAGGGGAAAAGGACTTTGTACAAATTACTGATACCGAGACACATCCTTTGGAACGAGGTGGCCCAAACGGGCCTATATCTAGGCACCCGCGCGCATATAGCAGCCATTGCAATAGGCGTCGCGTCATCAACGCTAATAGTGATCGATATTTCGGCGACGCTCGTTATTTTAGGGGAGAAGCCACCATCAACAAGGTACGTAGTGCGACCCACGGCACGCGACAGCCGACAGACACAACAAATCGCCAACAACGACAAGGCATCGTACTCACAGAGGGTCCCAATCGTCCATCACCGTCGGGGCGCACCGATGCGCATACATCCATATAAACCAGAAGAGGTTGACGGCGAGAGAGGAGAATGCGATCCACGAAAGCCAACTCCACGTCGTCGGGCTGTGGACGTCTAGCCCGCGAACCAGTTGTATGCTCTTCCATCGTATCCGGGCCATTAATCAAGGTGCGAGAGGGCGGGCGGGCAGGAGAGCGTCGTGCAGTCAGTCGTGAGTTTAGTTTATCGTGAGATACAGGCAAGGAGGGATACAACGGAAGAGGAGGGGGTGGAGATGGGGTAATAGGGCGAGTAGGAGGAGCTGACGTATCTCCGACAACGTCAGGCCGCAGACGGCAGCCTCACTGCCCAGCGGCGAAGACAACCTCCCTCCACTACCGCAAGTACTATTCAGTCAGCAGGCCGGGGTTTCGCGAGTGTCCGATGGATTCAGTTCTGGGCCAGCGGAGACGTGGCGATCCATGGACCCTACTTCCGGGATACCGTAACCCATGCGATTTGCTCAGCATTCGGGCCCGGGTTCCATTTTCATTCGATCGCTCGGAAGAACGGTTCGCTATGCCACCGGCGCTATGGTCTTGTACTGTCATTTCAAACTGCGTCACTCTGGCGAGAATGCGCAGATGACTCACTAAACAATACTGCTGCATAGCATCCGCGTCCGCAGTGGTGGCATCTTGACCATGCCAGAACCATACATAACCAACATTTAGCGAACCTGTGGCGCTTAAGTTGCCATATCAGTTCTATCCCGGAAGCTGTTGGTAAGTGCTGGATCAGCCATATCTCTTGCCGCTCGCCTTCCCAGTTCCTCAGGCCTCAGGCCTTCAGGTCTCAGACATCGAGCGAACTCTCTCGAGTGAGAGCTAGCTTACTAATCAGTAACCCCAGATCGTCTTACGGCACTTGTTCTCCTTACTCGATTATGGGCCACAATAGATTACTTCACAGTGGGTTCAATTTCCCTCAAAATTCAATCAAACTTTGTACCCTAAATGCTTCATATATAATTGTGACCCTTTGAGAACTCCGTATACACAACTGCAAAATTGATGGAGTTATTCACTGAGCGCGAGTGGCAGAATGCCATCCTCACGAGCCACCCGTGGCTGTGCTATAAGCGCCCAATCCCTTATCTCCTTATGGCTCCTTACGGCGCCCTTACGCACGCCGTAAGGGCGCGTAAGGAAATTGGGCAGTTACAGGCAGTTACTGATGCATATGTCACAGTGCATTAGAAGACAGACCCAGGTTACTGGACGTAGTGGCTAATTGCGATTACTAAGTGGTGCCCAATCTTTTCACCTGTCATACATACTTACGTCTATCTGCCTAGTTCCCGAGTGCTACGTAGTAGACTCTACGAGATCAGCAAAGAAGCCACCGCAATGCCACCACCCACTACTTCTCAACGTTCACATTCCCAAGCAAGATAATCACAACGAGCTCTGCGTGACGGCAGAAGTAATAGTTCAAGCCAAGTCCAAGAAACATCTGACCCTCGGCACAGGCGGATTCTACAAATGTGGAACAACCGCTGCGCTACGATGAATGTCGCGCAGCTGCGCAGCCCAGTGTCGACGACCTACGAGGGAAGCGACGGAGGCGATCGAAGCCTGAGCGGACCACACGACAACACGCAGTTCACC
Organism: Fomes fomentarius; assembly: GCA_022606135.1. Taxonomy (NCBI): domain Eukaryota; kingdom Fungi; phylum Basidiomycota; class Agaricomycetes; order Polyporales; family Polyporaceae; genus Fomes; species Fomes fomentarius. Next base: position 3,281,064 of record JABYQN010000001.1, read on the forward strand.
ATCAGACATGTCTGAAGAAGATGGACTCGACGATACATTCAAAATGAAGAACCAATTAGAGCCTACATCAAGTATCGATACACTGGTGGCGCCCAGATTTGAGTTGTATACGCTGGGCATCGGTGACTTGTAGCACGTAACCAAACCATGACATATCAGAGAGCTTGGCTTGCGCAGGTGAAGGGTCCGGGGAAGCCTCCTTGGCGATAACCTGGCTGCTGTTTCAGCTGCATCAATTGCGAGTGACGTTCGGCAGACTCACCGTCTATAATGCTCGAAATGCTCGCATATAGTCCGGCCACCATGATAAAGCCTGCTATCTGTATAAGCGGCGTCAGTCAACACGGGTAAGTAGTATACTTATGAAGGAGTCAGAAACATACCGCTACCATGCACGTCCAAAATATTGTTGTCAACCTCTGCTTCCAGGTGCCCCACATTTGGGACCTAGGCGTCAGATGGAACCAGAAGAGGCCCTGCAGAGGACTCAGACATGCACAGTGGGACGAGATTATGCCAGAGGAGTAGACGAACTGATACGCCATATGTGAACCAACTGCACATAATCAAAAGCCGTGAGCACGACCCTTGAGGCGAGAGAAGACGCAAACCTACCTCGCAAAAATCGCGCTGATGACACCAAGCAATTCATTGAAGAATGGGATGCTGCACAAATGATAGTTCAGATTGAGTTCGAAGGAATGAGATAAATGTTAAGGATTTACGCACACTTCGGCGATGATGAAAGCGAGTGTCCATATCACAAAGCAAATACCAATCCACGTCAACCACCCTGTCCAGGAATGCGACGTCATGTGTCTCGAGATTTGGCCATTCCTCCGGAATCTGCCATGCCACTCATCAGTCCCCTATCCATGTGACAATCTATGAACGAGCACGTACATCCTGACGAAGACGAGCTTCGCGCATACATGTCCATTGATCACACCAGCGATGAGGATTGTCGGCAGCGCGATACCATACGCGACCTTCCTGAGGGTAGTACCAGTGTTCCCGAGAGCGGGAGAGACAGTCTCCTCGCCGGCGAATGCGTATACCACGATACCTACAATGAGATAGAGGGTTGTGTCGGCGATTTGGAGCATGAATAGTGACTTCGGGAAGTCTTCGGGTTTCTTCATCTCTGCGATGAACGTGAAGAACGCGACATGCCCGGCATATGCAAAGATCTGAGGAGAAAATTGAGTACCATATTCTCAAATCAAGAAGGCCATGTTTGAACTTACGATGTCAGCGACTGCCACAAAGGCAGATGCAAAGCTCAGGTCTGCCGTCACTTTGACAGTCCCTTGGTGACCTGCGACTCCTACACCGATCATCGTGATGATGACCGCGGCTATGTAGGGGTGTCAATTAAACGTTCACAGTAAGGATATACAAAATTGAAAAAATAACACCAACCCATGATGGAGATGAAGGACGCGACGCTCAGGTAAGCCAGCCCGTCGAGTGTCCTAGGCAAAGTCAACACGAGGCATACAATCGCGGTTACAGCGCCCCAGAGCACGGAGCAGGACGCCCCCGCAGTAACTAGACGCGAATATGTCAGTCGATTGCACCACGTACACGTCAGTCCGTGCGCCCCATGGGGTACGATGACGTACTGGTGTCGAATGCGATGAGTCCAGTGAGGACATGGCTCGCACATATGAAGACGATGAAGATGACCTGTGCCGCGCCGAGGATCTCGCGGCCGATGGGACCGGCGATGATTTCGCCTGCGTCTGCCATGTTGTGGACGTGTGGGTATTGTAGCTTAAAGGTGCCTATCATGTATCCCGTGGCAGTCGCAATGACACCAAGACCCTATTGCTTAGTTAATAAGAACGTATGGGGATACTGCCTTACATGGAACGCACGATAACCAGGAAGCATCCTGCAACCATTCCGACAGAGGCAAATACGGATGGGATGGAGAGGATCTGTGTACCACGATGTCAGTGGCGGTAAGATGCCGTGCAATGTAACCAAAGCAAAGCCAATGCTCACCCCGAGAGAGATCGTTTCTGCCAGCATGAGTGCAGCAGCTTTCCACCAGACCATTGTCCGGTACTTGACTAACATACTGTTGAGCACACATGTCATATATATTGAAGGACGAACTGACTATCAGCTGAACCATCATCCTCTCCATATACATCGAAGCCCCCCTTTTCGCCCAGGCGGCCCTTTTCGTTCACGAGCACCATTTCGTCGGTATCTGTTTGCGCCTGGCTATGTCGCGGGGTCGTGGGGTTCATGTCGTGAGGTCTTGTCGTGTGTGCGGGTGTCGCCATTGCGAAGAACGTCGAAAGTGGGGAGTAGTACTATCGGAAGAACTGGGATAGTACTTGTTATATAGTTGATGCCCCACAGCGTGAGTGTCTGAAACCGCATTGAGGGCGAGTGGACGAGGCTGACATGCATGGCAAACCGAGATCGATGGCTCCCGCTCCCACTGGCGGCCACTCTTCGCATGAGAATGAAGTCATCGGCTGTAAAGAAGTGTAAATCAGACGCCCAGTACCCACTTGTCGGCTTTTTCCGTGCCATCAAGCTGTCCTCAAATGTCGACTTTCAAGTCGTCCATCCTCCACGTTTAGTCTCCCTGTTATGTTAGCAAGTATCAAGCTCAGTAATCAGTGCTATGGGTCCCAGAAATGGTCCATGATAGTATCAAACTTGAACTATCATTGGCGCCATCGTACTTTAAAGTCGGGTTCCCCGATCGATAGTGTTCAACGAAGTTGCTCGGCCGCAAGCGAAGCCGAGGTCGTGTTCAACTGAATGCAGGAGGTCTGACTTGTCGAAAACTACAAGAGTGACATCGGTAAGTATCCGTTTACCATACGCGCACATGCAAAATGCACAAGGATGCTCACGGACCACCCCATATTCAGTGCTGTCTGGGATCCAGTGGATTGCAACCATACCTTTGATCGTGAGTGGTTAGTCACAACACCAAGCCAGCCTCTAAACTCATGGGGTGATCACCTTTCCGGAGTATCATCTTCGCCGTACGGAGATAGCTTTTGTGCAGCGTGTCCGATCACGAAGTATCTCTATGGCAGGCACTTTGTCATGCATGACTGCAGAGCTATCGAATGGTAACGTTATATCGCTATCATATCCCCTTCGTGCCGCATGTTGCTCTCTTACGTCTTTCCTCGAAGCTCTGTTATCTGAAACACGACGGCGCTTGAAGACACTGCGGAAAACCCTCGTTCACTCTATTCGGTCCATTAGGCCAGGAGATGGTGAGTAGTCACTGGCGCGCATTGATGTAATGTCTGGCTTGTGACCATAGACGATGCGAGACGGATACTAAACTGAGCAGGACGTCCGGAGAAGTTACCACCACAAAGGCACGCCAAACTCACGTCAGTGACTAGACCCAACTACGGGCACCGGCGATCTCTTCCTATTTACTCTCTCGCAAGCGGTGTTCTGGTCGAAGCATAGTATGGACAGGCCGTAGCCAAAGCCTGACGGGAGTGCTGTTGAAGGCCCGGCATTAGAGGACTAGCGACTTGCAACCACTCGACTCATGCGGCGTTACAGCTCTATCCATCCACGTGGACATGACACACTGTGTTCGAATGGCGTCCACCGTTCGACCTGATTCGACATATCTTGCTGATACTTTCCCTCAACAATCAGGACTGGCAGCTGTAGCGGATGGAAGACGCCGCTTGAGGTTCCTGTGACAAGAACAGAAGGGGGCACGTTGTTCCACCAACCCCCATCCAGCATCTGCTCTACGCGATCTGGTGGCGACTCATCTACCGTCCAACATGAGCATCGCGATGGCCAGTCCGTACACTGCCCTCGCGGCCCTCGCGAGGATACTATCGAGTTCGAAGGCCTTGACGTCCAGCTTAGATCCCCAGCCCTTTACTCGCCTCGCAGCTCCACAAGTTCCGCCCCTGGCTGCGATGGACGACGCGTTCACGGACGCCGGAAGGGTAGATCGGGGTCACGGCAGACATCGAGTTCCGAATAACACGCTAGTCAGCCTCCGTGGAGCACTCGATGCGACCCAGCTGGGGATCCGATCTACACACGCACATCGTCAAACTTACACCTCCACGACTGGACTGAAAGTTCTCCGTCTCAGCCTCCTGCATCCGTATTCCCGACTTCCATATTGATATTGATATCTATGGTTGCCCTGAAAGCAAAGCGAGAGGCGAGGATCTCCGACTCAAACTCCAGCTTAACCGGGTCCACGGCGGCTCGACAGACTGTCTCCCGCCCGGTACGTTCTGCGTCTAGTATCGATTACCCATCCTTGTGACTGACCGTCTCTGCCTGCCGGTCGCCGCACAGTCGTACCAGAAACACCGGCGCTCTCGCGCGCTCATCATCAACGTGGACGCGGACTTGGTCCGGAGCCTCGCGGCGCACCAACGCGCGCTATGTGCTAGCCTCGCAGCAGAAGCGCCGTCTCGCAGGCCATTCGCGGGCGGGCTGCATTCGGGAGATTTTGGCGCGAATGCGCACAGCGTGCCTTCTGGGCTCAGTATGATGTTGGACACGATCGCTGCGGGTACGTCCACACACCGCGTACACTTGTCAACCCGGCCGATCGAACACACGTTGACCAACTCTGTCCGCACTTACCTCCCAAGAGCCAGAGCCTGGCGCGAAAGCAGAGAGGGCGAAGAGGAGTTTAAGTTCGTGAGCGGCCTCTCTGACTACGAGATCGAACGTGCTGGTCATCGTAATATGTAACTTCTACCCCACTTTCTCAGCCATGGTTGAAGAGCATGGATCCCAGAATAGGCCGCTCTCTAATTAGTGAACATCTTCAGCTGTTCGTCTCATCCGCAATAGCTTGAAGAAGTCCAGGCAACAAAAACCACATCTACCGTCTCTTCTTACTATAATAACTCCTATACGTACCTATTTTCCATGCAATGCTACACCGTCATGCCGCTCAGTGCAACATCGCCTTTGTATCCGACTAGCGCCGCTCTCAAGCTCCAACACTCAACTAGTACCATTCCCGGCTCGCCCATCATTGTCACGTTTCATCTGTGCGTTTAGTAGTGAACCCAAATGCTTGAAGTCTGATATTCAGAACCGGCGTTCATTCAGGATGCCCCCTGTCAGTGTCAGCACATGGGTTCCGGTTCTCCGGAGTCCCGAATAATGGCGTCCATCTTTGGGACACAACCATGTGCTTCGAGTTCGCAGTGGGCGTGGGCGTACAGTATGCATATGCACAACATCATGCCAGCGGCCACACTGGAAGGGCCAAGATAGGGCCAAGACTGACACACTGGGCGTGTAGCTCGCGGAAAATATAACATGTATTCATTGTCACTCAGGACATTTCAGTCGGAGCAGGTGCAAGGTGGTGATTATAGGAGCTTGACTAAACACCTCCCTGCGCGGCGCGGCATCGTCACCCAGCTGACCGCGATGCGGAAGGTTGCGCAGCGCGGAGGGTACCGCACAGTCCAGTCAGGGATCGCATCAGGAAGACCGGTCGGCCAAGGCCACCTCATCTAGCATCGTCACGTCAGCTCAGCTTATACCGGCGAGCTATCTCCTGACGAATGCTTGTACCTGTGAGCAGGAGCAAGGAGGATTCTCCGAGCCCGGGCGCACCCGAGGCTGCGTAAGCTTAAGGGGTAGTATCACGCTGACGGTGGACTGTTATAGCTAACTGAAAGCCTTGTCGTTAGGTCAGGACACACGCCTCGAGGCGCACTATGCTGCGAGAGCGTAAGCTGGGCCCCACTCTTATCTGTCTGCTGAGCTGCTGAGCTGGCCGAGATTCTTGAGAACGCTCTGCGAAACCCAAACGAGGGAGCCTAGAGTGCGCGCCATGCTGGGAACGTTCAACTTGAAGGAGGTAACTATCCAGATTCAGTATTAGAAAGACTTCGAAAAGCGTGTGAACTGAAGAGACTGCTGTTGGACGCCCGCGTGACTGAGCGATTGGTAGGTTGTGGAGATGTTGCGGGCGAGCAGGCTGGCTGAGACTTGGAAGCTGAGGTGGATGTGCGTGTAAGTACATGTCGACAGTGAGGCGAGTAAGGTCCGGGGTAGCTTGCTGCGTCGCCAAGAGAACGGTTACGGTGAAGGCTGCGTTTGGTGGAGGAGGCAGCCTTGGGAGGAGAGGCCGGACATCGGCCTAGGCAGCACGGGAGAGCGAGACCGTTAGGGAAAAGAGCCTTGAGGCTGGAATGTGAAGATGGCTCACTGAGAGAATGGATGTCTCGGCGAACGAAGCAGTGCGTGCCGCATGAGCTGCACAGAGAGGGTGTCCCCGTGGCCAGAAACACGCTGGAATTCATAGTGAGTTGCGTTCCCCCTGTGTGAGAGCATACAGACTCGGGCCTGGAAGAGCGAACTGTGCATCGGTCGCACCCGTTGTGAGAAAGCGGTCACGGTAATTTCTGAGTGTTCACGTGTTTCGACTCAACTCCAGATTGCAGTTGGGTCGGTCGATACCGGACCATAGCTGGGCCAATCGGACAATATGTGATGCTCCCACATCCGCGCAGGGATTGACTTCTGAGTTTCGGGCTCGGAAAAGTGCTACACCTGGACTGAGGATGTCGTCACATAGCGTTGTACATAATCGCGGGGCACACAGGCACGGAGATGTGCGACAGTGCTCGGGACGTGTTCCGCGATGATATGAGCAAGCTTGGTCGACTGCATTGACAACTGACGACAACGTGTAAGAAAAGAACTGAGATGGAGGGTATTTTCTCACCTTGGACTGTGGTCATGAGAACTGGATTGAGCGGCGCAACGACGGCGTAGTACGTTGGTGGCTGAGGATACAGTCGTCATCCGCGCCGCATGTTAAAGCAACGCGGCTGGGGCATCTGCAGGAAAGCGTGCACGCGGAGTAGTTACAGGGAGCACTGTCATAGGACAGACGCATACTTTTTACACTTTCTTGCTCTGGCCCGCCAACGTGTGTAGACGCCCAAGAGCTGGTGACGTCACGCGTCGTGGGCTGATGACGACACGCGTTTCCCTTCTTCGACGCGTCCTCCCACTCGATCTCCGCGACTCTCCTCTGCCTGTGCAAGCTTTCAGGCGGATACTGGCCATCATAGGACACACACCGTCAGAAATCACGTCAGCGGCTCCTTGTGGATGCCAATCGGTGACGTACCCGACTCGGTCACTCCGTATCGCTATCGCCGTTCGCTCTACACACTATCAAACTCAGGCCTCATTGTGCGTATGGTGCCGAAGCGTCGCCGCTCAAACTGACCATGCCGTATTCACAGCCTGCCAGAAGGAACGACAAAGGGTTCTCGGCTTTGGTCAAGTTTGTCAATCTCATGCGCGAGCCAAGTGCGCCAGGTTTCCAAGAGACGGACTGCGAACGAAACCTTTCACAGAAGATGCAGCAACCAATATTGGCTTGATGGGACCCATCACCAGAAATTCACCGACGCTCACCTCAAAAAGTTTAAAGCCCCATTCCAAGCGACCCTCACCCGGTTAAAGTGATGCGACAGATTCGCCCTCCCAACCCTTCCCATGCATGCACCATTGAGAACGAATCGCAACAGAGCGCAGCGGTCGCAGGGCCGTTTCTGGCAGGTGAAACCCCCACCGCTCTCGCAACTGCCTCGCCAACTCGCGTGTCGCATCAACGCCCTTCCGAGTCGTTATGCTCCCGAGTCCGCATCGTTCGGGATCTGGAGACTGCCTTGGCTTGGAGCGCTGGTTCCAATTCCCACGGGTTATCTAAAGTCCGTTGTTCATCTTGGGACTCCGCTCCAAGCTCCTATAGCAGCCGACCCGGCAGCGCCCAGGACGGGCGACTCGGGTGGTCGGAGAGGCTCGCTTCGGCGTTCTCCGAGGAAGTCGGATGCGCAGCGCCCAACCGTTCCCTCCTGGTTCCCACCGATCGCGGCACCGCCCCCGACGCGTCTCCTCGGCCTGCCGATCGGGGGAGGAATGACTGGAGAGGATTCGTCAGCAAGCTCAAGCTTTCGCCATTCGGTGCTCTCATCTTGACCCTCCAAATGTCCGAGTGGGTACGTGTTCATTGATAACGCGGCTTGTTGCGTGTAATCTATGTACTTCGAAGTTCCTGAGTAATCATCTCCGCTACTATGTGACTCGGACGAGAACAGGCGAGAACCCGGTGGGATCAACAAGATAGATCTAGACACACTGGCGTGCGTCTCTCACCTAACTACCTGCTTTCCGCACAGACTTTTTGACCTTCAGGGCACACGCAGCCAGACCGGCTGCGGCGAACTTAGACGAAAGCGTTCACATGCGGTGCTCAGCGGTGGACGTCGAGCCGCAGCTGAACGAACTCGAAGTTGACAGTACGTTCTGAAGCCTCAACCTTGTGCCTGTGAATATCCTAGGCCTGTTCGCGTCCATAGAAGCAGGGACGGACGGCCACTGGCACGGCATACCAAATGCACCGGCAATTCGACCTCCGGACTTGCGGGCGTCAAGTGACCAGGGGCATGCACCAGTCAACAATACACTGTCTGAAGTTTGAACAGCTGGCAGATCTAACAACGCAAGCTAAGACACAGCACAACACAGTGACACAAGCCCCAGGCCCCCCTCCAGCACATCCGAGTCGCAGCTGGTAACCGACTAGAACTGCGCACTGAAGCTTTGTGTTCGCAGTGCCACCCACACACTGCACAGCCTATGGAAATGGAACCCACCGCTGAGATCTGAGAGCTTGATTCTTATCCATCTTGTACCGCGATCTAAATAGTATCGTGTGCTGTGGATATCCGGACGCACAGGAAGTGTGCTCCAGCCTCAGCGTGCTGCAGCACGCACTGACTCGGCTCGACTCGACTCGGCTTGGCCGAATCCACACTGCTGCTCTCCACGCCGTACACTGTACAGTATGTACTTACCAGCCGCGCCTCCCCGCGCACGCCAAGCTCAATCACACGCGCATATCTCGGCCGGACCCCACATGAGCTGGTCATCGGGCGTGCTCGATGCTGTATAGTTGATTATTCTGGAGGTGTAGATCGATTTATGCGATAGCGAGAAGTAGGAAGTGGTAATAGTAATCATCTCATTAGCAGCACACGATAGAGGAGCTCCGGAGCTTTGCTACATACCCGGCCAACCGGCATACGGGACGTCCTCCCCGACTCTTAACTATCAAACAGACGGCCCGGAACGCGCACACGGAGGTGGGGCTTTGGCCAAGTATCGGCCACTCTCAATCAAGGCTTGTCAGGTGCTGTTCATTTATGCTGTCTGTCCACATACCCGCGTCCATGCAAGGTCGGTCTCCAACAACCTCCGCCAGGCAAATGAGCTTGCATGTATGACTCTGAGAAACGGGGACACGACCATCCGAAATCACGCGCACACACCAGAAGATTAAACACATGGTGTCTTCAACTTCATTTCGTTCGTTCGTACGTGACAGAGACCTGACTACCTACATACATGTCGGCCCTTCTTCTCTCCGGGGAGGGGGATTGTGGTAAGTGTGGATAGTGTGAGAAAACCTATGCGCTACAAATGGGGTGGGGGGGCAATGCGAATGCGAATGCGATGCAATGTGCGAAAACCAAAAACATGAACAGATCGAGAAATGAAACAACGGCCACCACTTGATGGCCTGGGAATATTTGGGTGTGGAAGGAGGGCGCTGCGACGTGCACGCGCGAGGTATACGCGGGGTGGGCGAATGTGAACGGGTATGGCAGCGACATGGGGACAGAAATGCGTGTGGGAAAAGCGTGACGACGTGATAAAAAGTTGCGACGAGAGGTGAGAGGGGTGAGGGGGGCAGATAGGTAGTACTTTGTCCGTCCGATTGAGACATGTGTCCATCGTCCGTGCGTGCATACGAACGTCAGGGTCCGCGAGGGTGGGAAGCCAATAAGAATGCATGAGTGCGAGGGGAAAGCGCGATGCACATGCACTGGTCGGTGCCGCAAGTCGTGAGGGAATCCAAGGCCGTGATGAGAGAGATGAATGACATGAGAGGGATGAGAGACGATGTAAATGTGAATGCATAAGGATAGCGATGCGAGAGTCGCGGGCCGCCGCGGAATCACTTTTCCACGGTTCGATAGGCGTACCAATGCGCCTCCAGTTGGACGGAAGAGGACAGGGACAGGTCAGCGGGGACTGAGAAACCGCGCACATCGACCTGTGTGTCCGCGCGCGCGCGTAACGAGTCGACCAGGGCCGTCGTGAAGAGAGCCTGTGCGCCAGGGAATCCTATAGGACAGGACGGAAAAGAGACGAGGGAAATTGTGATCTATGTGCGCGGCCGTCGCGTGAGCAGCCGCCGCTTGGCGTGGAAGACGCCAAAGCGGATGCGGAGGGTTACAGCCTGCCATTGTTGGCGGAGGGCGTGCGAGCACGTCGGTCTAGAGGAAACAGTCAGCATTTGCATCAAAGAGCAAAGAGTAGAGCGGGAACTTACGTCGACGCGTGTCTGTCCTCGAGGTCCTCTTCGTCGAGTGAACGAAGCATTGGGGAAGGGGTGTCAACTTCCTTCTCCGTCTCAACATCCACGGACGTGGACTTCTTCGGCTTCGATACCTTTCTAATAAGGGATGCCGTCTTCCGGGACTCCTCAATGACTTCGTCGGCCTCGTCATCGCCGAACGGCGACTCATGGAGTTGGAGCGCGTTCGGGGACTCGTCTTCGTACGAGCTAAATGGACTGGCAGTCTGAGGGAGGTCCGCGTAGTAGTAGCTGGAGTAGCCGGACCGACCCAACGCGATGTGGGACGTGTTCTTACGCGGGGAACCGTGTTGTGACGCGAAGGGATTGAAGTGCGATTGGCTCTCTACCTCGTCTTCGTCGTCTTCGTCATCTGAGTCCCCTACTTCCGTACCCCAGTCACGTTCCCAACTCGGCCTCGGTGGTTGCATCGGATACCGGTCGTGGCTGCGAGAACGCGCCGCGCTACTCGCGCTTGTTCTCCTAGACTTTGGGGGCATCGCCGTGCGCGAGCTGGGGCGAAGGACAGGGAAGTCGCGGTAATCAGGGTCATGTATGTCGCCGTTATGGTCAACATAGGCGCGTGTCTGGGTAGGTGGTGATGGGGTAGCAGGCATGGAAGTTGAAGAAGAGCTGCTCGCGTAGGCAGGGTCGAGTAGGCGCGAGACGTCTGCTGCGCGTGAGGATGGGGAGTACTGATGGTGATGGTGGTTAGTTGGGAGGAGGGTCGCGAGCTGCGGGAGCGGTGACTGGGACCGCCTGTGGGGGTGCTTTCGTGAGGATCGTGGCGAAGGCGGCATTGAGGATGAGGATGAGGAGGGGCGGTCGTGCATGCTGCGGGAGAATGAGTGGGGGAGGATGGTTGAGGTTGCGGGAGTTATATACAAGTTGAACTTGTGGCCGCGGAGGAAAGTTCGGGGAATTGAGTGTGGGAAGGGGTTGCTGTTGTAGACCCTTGCGGAGGAGGCGTGCAGATGCTTTGTCCGGGTGGCACAAGAGGGAGCTGCTAGAAGGCAGGGGCAAAGCGAGGGAGGAGTGGCGGGGGAATGTGACGGGGAGGGCACGGGCGGGGAAAGCGCATGGAGGCGAGGCCGGTCATCTCTTTTATACGCAACGGAATAAGACGCAGGACGAGCGACGGCCGATCGCATAATGAGATCACTATCTCCCTCTCCCGGCCACATCCCTCATTATCGCGGTCCGTCTCCCAATCAATTCCACTTCGCACTCCGACAAACTCCTTTTCTCCACCCCCGATTCCCACGGCTTTTCCTCGCCCTGCCCAGTGATTGCCTCATTGGGCACACTCTCCCTCCACGCCATCGCCTCGTTGTCCCTCTCCTCTTCGACAGCAACCTCTCCTTGACCACTCATGCCCACTCTCCTCCCTGCCCACCACCGGCCTCCAGCTCTCGTGACCCGCGGACGCACACGTCCCCTCCCGTCCACCCATGACCATTCACCTCGGAATTGTAGCCTGCTGTAACGCCCCGAGTCGACCATACTGAATCCTCGGCCCGATTTCACACCGAAAAACTCGCTTCACACGTGACCGCGATGCTGGGCGAATGCGACGGCGTTCGAGAGAGATCTATTCCGTGTTGCTCGTCCTCATGCTCATCCTCTCTTGCCCAAGGAATCTTCTGTCGCATTCACGAGTCATCGCTCGCCATCCCCTGCGTGCCTGACTGTAATCCTTTCCCGATATCTCCCCACACACAATTCTACAGCGTTCCTGACTAATCCTCCTCCCTCTCGGCTTATTAGAGCGTTTACCCCAGCCCGTATCCCGATGTGACTCGCTTCACGTGCGACACTCTCAGTCTCTTCTCCTCGGGCTGACGCATCCACATCGATTCCTCCATAATTCGTCTTCCTCGCTGACTCACCTTCTCTGCATACACATACCCTCCTAATCTTCTCCTTAAACTTACCGTCTTCCAATCAGCTTGCATGGTGCGAATGCACTTCCCCAAATTTCGGCGGCTGAACCATGTACACGAGAAGTATGCATCGCCGGACACCGATGATATCGGTCTCCGGATTCCTCATACCCAACTTCTTCTGAGTGGCCGGTATCCACATATAACCGCCCAGCGCTTCATCTTCCATGCTTCTTCGCAGCGCTCGACCATGATGCATCATCTCTTCCGTTCCTGTGCTCGGAAGCTCAAGTTTGCAGCCGCAATCCAGATTCCAAGCTTGATATCACCATCATCAACGAAATGGCACAGCAAGCTTCAACGAATTCTTCTTACATCTTAGTTATTCGATTCAACTCAGCCTGTGGTCTTGCTCAATGTTGTTCTCCTGTTCTCGACCAACATCCAGCAGCGGCGGGCACGACTTCGGTCTCATGTGGTCTGGTCTCTTTCTCGCACTACACCAGAGTGCCAGCGTGATTGAACATCCTATCCACGGTCTCTCTCCCGTGTGGGCCTGTCCAGACGCTCGACAAACCCAGACCGACCGTGGCCTCTACTGCGATTCGCCCGATCTCACGTTTTCCACATAAGTACCTGCTCATCCTCTACTGGCTGGAACAACTGCGAACATCTCCGCAGATGTTGCATTCAGTTATATCTCAAGCTTTCCCATACCTGTGTAGGACCTGTGTACACATTGTTGTCCTTCGATGGTTGCTCTCCTCTTGCATACGCATCCAACAATACTCCTTGGGGCGCTACGCATCATTAGATGCAGCGTCAAATCTCGACGAAACCCATTTTGAACTTCTGGTTGATATCACACGCAGAAGTTTTAGTTCTGTTTGTGGTGTTCACTCTGCCCGCGCCAGTCCGCGTCATAGCGCTGGCGTCCTGACGCATGCGCTTAGACATCCGGAATCGACATCGTCATTCGGAATGGCGGCGGCATCGCGTCGCTCCCATCGGATTCTAGCTACCACGAGCATCCATTTGTCTCTGTCCAGCTGAGCCAGGCTCGAGACGCCCCGCGTTCCAGTTCCTCTACGTGCACTGATTGCTGATTGCTCCTTCGCTGGCCTCGAATGCGCAAACCCCCAATCAAAGACCGCAGAGTCCGGACTCATACAATACGACGCGGGAGCACATGCGGCGATACTGCTCGTCCAATAGCTCGAGAGCCGAATGCATCCGAATCAGCCCGAACTTAGAGGGATGTGTGTACGCATCTACGTATAGCATATGTACGGCTCTCCCAGCCCATGGTCGGAAAGCACCTCCCGTCGCCTCCACTCCGGAACCGCGCGGGACGACGTACTTACTCACACATTTTGGGCACCAACGCGCAAGCGCTCGCAATCGGATCCAAGTCAACTGGCATATCGGGTGCGGTTTGATTTTGGCCACGGGCGTTCAATATCCGGGAAGACGCACGGAGAGGCTGAACCACTGGCGCCCAAGCTGGGGCATGTATGGGAGAGAAGGTGCGATGGGTACTTCGACTTCTACTCCCATCGCCCGCTACTATCCCTCTCCCGCTCGACGCCGCGCTTTCTCCCCGATGTCGGGCGGGGTGCTCTCCGCTCGACGCTTTCTTTGGACCACTCTCCACACAACCCGCACACACCGCGGCGAACGCGTTCTGGACACTCAGAATCCCGACCATCCCGACCGGACCCACGCCCGAGGTCCCATGTCGGCCTATCAGCTTAGACTTCCGTCAGCACTTCTGCTCCCGATGCTGAAGCTTGCGCATACTGGACTCTTCGACTCTCGGACGGGCGGGGTCGGACGCGCTGTCTGCGAACAGAAGGACACTACGGGTCGAACGCAGGTCCGCATGCATTCCGGCCCCTCCATGGTCTATCCTCATATCCACCTGCACGCCGACCTCAGGAGAATGCCAACCTTAACTGAACGGTGGACCGAGTATGTCTGGCTCGCAGGTGCGTATCACATGTCGAACTTCATTGGCCCCACGACTGCGAACTATTCCAGATCTCCTCCCGCAGCGTGAGCTACGGGAGTACACACGCAGTAATACGGCCACAATGCTTGCGCGGCGACGGCGAAGGCCATTGGCAGCCCGCAGATATCAATATCGCAGCTGCGAGGTCACCTGCGGCGCAGCTATTTACCGCTGCAGGGGCAGCCGTCCCCGAGCATGCACTCACAGCCATTCTTGTACAACGCAAGCTCTCATTCACGCGTTCGCGCGTTCATGTTCTATCCGGCGCTGCGCCCCGTGGCGACCGTCCTTCCCAACTCATCCAACTGCTCTCAAGCGGGCGCCTCTTCGGGAAATACTCGGGCGTTAACTCTTGAGCTCGCGCCAGTGCTCGCGAGCTTCAGCCTCGCGCACCGTGCATCCGGTGGGCGAAGGCAACCTGCTAAAGATATGTGGTTTCCTCGCGCGCGCGTTTTGGCTGATCAGGGGCTACGCGGGATTTGCTACCGTCCCGCGACCGCTGTGTGGCATTATGACGTCCGGTTACAGGCACATATGTGCGCGTGCGTTCCGTGCATGCTGCTGCGCTCTGTACACCAAGCTTCACATGTGGGCGTTGGGACGCTGGACGGATGCCTGTCGTCAGGCCTACTCCACCGGTGTCCAACGTACATCATCCACCAGTCAATATCCACATGCAGAATGCTATGCCATCAGTCGATGCTGCTTGCACTTACGTCGCACCGGCGCTGCAGCCCGCATGTCGCGGGCTTCTTTCCTGCTCACGGCGCGTAAACGCCTGTGCGTGCGCTCGATGGCTCGTCGCATGCCCGTTCGGTGCTCCGCGAGCACACGAAGGCGCCAGGAGAAGCTATCTTATCTGCGAGGTGCGTGCCTTGGAGAATTGGCCTCATCGCTGTAGACGCGGCTGCATGGCTCATTCTCGCCGGGCGAGGTTTATAGGCGCACTAAACCTTAGGTCCTTGGTGGCTGGCAGCCTGTACGTATTCATATGACATTCGCAGGGGGCTTCTGGGCTGCATGCAGGCCCGTGGGCCGTGGTGCGAGTGCGAGTGTGCCGTGCTGAAATGCTCAGTGCTATTCCGGGCCTGCCAATTTGAACGGTTTGGCGCCGTGGTGAATTCGGCTGTTGCTTGCAGGGATCCCTCCTCTGACACTTGACATGGGCGTGCGCGGGGCGAGGTAGAGCGCGCGTCGGGCTTCTCGCACTACCAAGCCTGCGTCTTGCGTCTGCGGCGGGGCTTCTAGTCTTCGCCCCTGCTCATGTGCGGGGTTCTGGGGGCGCTGCAGGCGTGCAGGGCGACGGAGGAGTTCATTCATGAACTCATACCGAGCGTGCATCTAGCCGCCAGTCGCCCGGATATAGCTCGAGCAGCACACAGGCGCGCAGGCCCAAGGACGCGGTGAGTGCTTGCGCACCTAATCTGGGATGCACACCCGTTCATTCATTCGGTTGTTCTGTCGTTCTGAATGCAGAAGTTCTCAGGGGGAGCTTGGGACGCGAGGCACAACCGCCCGAGGCTCGCGCTGGTCATTCACATGCACACACACGCGCGTACGCGGGGTGCGTGGCCTGCAGCTGGGTGCGTCCTTGGGGTTAGGATGTGGGATAAGTATAATAGAAGGGAAGGATGTTCGAATTCAAGCGGAGCAGGAACGCGGCCTCGCGTCCTTCGCAGATTATGGCAGCCGCCGATATGAGGTCGGAGGAACCTGTCGCGTGGTCAGGGATGCATGGCAGCGTGTGTGCGCGTCGTGCGACATGCCATGCGAGCATGGGAGGATGCGCACCCATAGGGCAGGTCTGCTCGACCGCGAGGTCGTGCGGCGGGGGACGGGAGACGAGATGCGGCCTGGGATTCGACGTCGAGTTTCTGAGAGAAGATGGGGAGTCGGTACGATGGATGGTCTTGATCTATGCGAGCCCCCCGTGCGTGCGAGATTGTGAGTTCCGATGCTCGTCCGGGATGGATCATCGGTGAGCGTGACCGCGGTCGGGCTCTTCGCATGCTTTGGGAGCAGGTGAGGGTGTGTGCGCGCGTCTGTGCAGTGGGGAGATTACGGAGCGTGGGCAGAGGGATTACCGCTGTCCGGCGCGGAGTGCGTTACCTGCAGCAATCGATAGATGCGATCTGCTGTGGTCTTGCCGGATGGACGCGGTAAGCTTTAGTGTATCGCTCTCTGGGACCTCAGCAGACCCAACCGGATGCTGTCACCCGCCGGCGCGAGGCCTGCATCGATGCGTTTTCGCGGGCGATCGTCCTCGCTTTGTCTGTTCATCTAATTTACGACGAGTGGCACAGAGCAGAGTGGTGGATTAGGCGAGCTGGAGGTTGTGCCACTCGTTCATCGGCTCATCTTATCGTGGACATCCAGCAGCGCAGGGTGGTCATGGGCGGTCCTTCCATCTCAGGCATATCTGGACGAGATGTGGCCGAACACGGATCGACTTCCGGGGCTTATGTTATTGTCTGCCTCGGCGGCTATGTGATCTTCTGTTCTAGCAGCTGCAGTGGCACAACCTTGTATAGGTGGCGTACTCGTGGAGAAGTAAGCTACGAGGAGAGCGTGTTGAGAGCGTGTGCCAGTCAGTGTATGCTGCGGACCACGCAGGTGGTAATGTCGTTATCCCTGTACCGCAACTCTCTGGCAGTACTGCTTTGGAAACTTCTTTCTTTGAGGACAGACGCACTATGGGAAGGCGTATTTTGAGTCTCGCTGCAGGGTGGCACCCCAGGAAGCATGCACGAAATGGGTGCGCTGGAGCATAGAGACGGGGTCGAGTAGCTTCTCATCGTTGCTGTCCGCGCAGCCTGGCCCCTGTACGAGAAGATGAGCGTTTGTAGCGGGGATGGGGAGGCGAGCGTGGGGAGGAGAGCGTGAGCAGAGCGGCCGGGCGTTGAGTATCGTGAAGAGAGAGATGGTCGATCTGATCAGGCAATGCGGGGAACGCCGATGCATCGATCGAGATCCCTGTGCTCGGCTATCACGATTATGGTTTGGCTTGGCTCTCGCTGCCACCTCAGACTGACTCTCTCTCTCAGCCTCTGTCGACGTCGTCGCCCAACGTCGACGTTGCCATTCGCAACTTGGTCGCTCTTTCTGCTTCTGCTAGAGACGGGACGCTCGTATAGCAATTCACCCCGATGGCTTAATTCCCGACCGTTCCATGCTGCTGAATCATCACGTCCGTCAGCCTGCGTTCTCCTCCTCCACACCGCCATCCACGCTGACTCACGCTCATTCGTTCTTGTATGACTCGTATGTCCTAAGATTCAGCTACCTAAAAAATGAGGAAATCTGGGTTTCAAAGATATTCGGGCTCACAGCTCCGCTCGCACTCCGGCCTTCGAGGACTCGATGACCGTCCCATCCGGCCTCTGGTCACAAGCTAACGACACTGTGCTCGCCGTGCGCCTCACGGAACAGGTGTGTCCTTGCGCAACAGGTGCGGCGCGAAGCAGGCATGCCTTCTTCTTCTCCTTGCTCCAATCAGGCTGGGACGCACGCCTCTCTCGCCGGCTTAGCACTGAAAGGGATAGTCAGTTCCGATGGTAAGTTCGCGCTCGCTCCGTTCAAGCTTCGCTCCGATGGCCTGTTACAATGGTGTACGTTAGGAATGCACTGCTCAACGGGCGCCGTCGCATCATCAGGTATCCGACAGCAGTACGTAAATTCTTGAATTTTTCGAGGACACCCGCTAAATTCGCTGGGACGCCTCAAGGATCAACGCAGGTCGCGTCTCGCATCACTACATTCGGCGACATGCATGCAATTTTGGATGTTCCGGTCCCTACAGTCCGGAGACTTGGACGACACCTGGACGCTGACGCGGTTGTCACACAGTGACAGCAAATGCATGCCCTCTCCGCGCCCTGTCATATGGCCCCTTCCCCCCATCATCTACTCGTCATCTGAATGCTCCCCGCACGCCGTCTTGTGGGCTTACAAACATGCTGAGTCCAACAGGTCATTTTTGTCTCTAGGTCTCGGCTGTGGAATACACCCCTTTCCTCTGCCTGCGGGACCGCGCGACCGTCGTATTCCCTTCATGTCCGCCTGCTGGTTCGCGTAGTCTCGCCGGCGTAGCTTGGATCCGTGGGCCATCTATGCACCACTCGTCCCGTTATTTCTTATCTCCGCGTTCACTCGCGTCCTACAGAATATCTGATGACTTTCCACCCCGGATACGCGAGCTTTCGCGCTCATCCGGGCCCACACAGCCATCCAGGAACATTGCCCCCAGGTCGCGCATCCGCCCGCCGGTTCCGATCGTGTTCCATTCTGGAAACGCTCATATTGCAAACTCTCGTCTCGCTTCGAGCTATGCCGGTGGGCGGGTCAAACCTGGGTCAAGCTTTCATAGTCAGTACGGCGTCATCTCTCTATAGCGCTATGATCCGTTGTAGTCGGAACATACTCCTCACTTGCGGAGCTCGAAGCCAATCTGATCGACGGCGCTCAGCACTCTAATCTGCAGGCCATACGACGAGCTGCAGGCCCGAAGAACGGACGCAGCCTCCTTCTCATAATGTTCTGCACGCCACCAGAGCAAGGACCCTCCCAGCTGACCTTCCCGACCTCACGACGGCCATGATGAGGGCTCCTCCGGACGAGTCGCGCCGCACAAGAGACTCCTCTCTCGATGACCTACTTGCACGGAGGACTTCTGACGGCGCACGGACCATGCCACGCTGCGTGTTCGGCTGGGGCGATACTGCGGCACCCCCAGGACTTCCCAGACAGACATCGACGACAACCTGCCGTCACTAGGACGCAGGGACGGGCGTCGCCCGCCACCGCTGCCGAATTGCCCTCTACACAGCGAAGAACACCGCACACACCCTAGTACTACACATGGCACATCGTACGGCACCCTCGGGCTAGCGAAGACACGAAGTCCCGCATGTATGTACATTCATACGTTGCAAGTATGCCAGTGCAACACGTACATGCGCAAATATTACCTGATTTTTTCTGCGCGGATCGTCGGCCGTGGGCCGTGGCTACTCACTCATGTGTGCGTACACGCCCTGCCCGGTAGCGCCCCCGCGTCGCGCCTCGTGGCTGATGCCGGCAGCCCCCAGCGGAGGAGCGGACCAACGGGAGGGCAGAAGAAGGCAGGCGCGGCAGGACCTCGCCCGGCGCGAGGCTTCCCGCGCACCGCGCGAGGCTGGCGCGCGTGTGGTCTGGGTGGGGAGGTTGGGTAAGGAGGGCTCGTTGGCGTTGGCTGCTGACCGCTGACCGCTGGCTGCAATGCCCCTTATCGCGCGAGCCGGACGGCGAAGCTCGCAGAGCGGGGTTCGGTGCGCCGCGTGGTGGGCTGAACGGTGAACGTGGTGGTGCGTTTTTTGATGTTCTCCTTTGTTGTCTCCGGCGAAGCTTGAGAGAGCGGGGGTGTGAAGAGGGGAGGCGGTGCGTTGCGCGTTGCGTTGTTCGCTCGTTCTGTCTGTCTGTTCGCGACTGGGAGGGGCAGACGAGCGCAAAGCAGGTTGAACCTGACTAGTTACCGGTAGTATCGGGCGTTTCCTTGTATGTTCTGGCTTGCTTTGTGGGGCCAGATAAAACGGCCGGCCTGGACGCACTCGAGCTCATCACCCATCACCCGTCGGACCGAGCCATGTACTATCCTCGTCCGTCCGTTGATGCGTCGTGCATGACGCATGGCGCATGACGCGGGTCGTTCGGTGATAGATGCAGCCGGAACTCTTCCAATAAAGATGTTTCCGGGACGGAAAGGTGGGTTGTTGCGACGCTAGTACACTAATAGTACGTTGAATGCAGGGCGTGTGGTCAGGTTCTGAGAGGAAGCCTGCCTCGCGTCCTGTTATCGCACTGCCCATCCGCACCTCTGGATTTCTCGGACACGGAGAGTGGGTGGGCAGGTCTGTCAGTGTCACAATATGCGCGCACGTTCAGAATCACGTTGCCGAAAGCTAGTACATTCACTATTCAATATTCAGTATTCAGGCCCCGCACATGTGCATTCCCTTTTAGACTGTCTCGCTAGAAACTAACCAAAGCACCTGCAGATGCGCAGCATCGCAACTCGCGCCATCAGACAAGCTTCAGCCTTCAGGCAGGTAGGCGATGGCGGTGGCTTCGCGACTTCTCTCGCGTGCAAGCGACCCCTCCCTCCTAGGTTCGATCCGAACGGAATCCACGATACTAGTAGTCACTATGACTCGACTCTACTACTACTATAGTATGTCTATGTTCCCCGCCTCGTGGCCTCCAATTCCCTGGGGTCAGAAGCTCGCACTTCTTGTGTTTCTTCCTTAGTATTCTGTGTGCGCCCCCTCGCCTCGAGGCGGAGATACACCCGCATCGCCCGCGTGCGGATGGCCACATGCCATCTGTTCGTGGACGCGCGCACTCAGGCACTGCGGAGTGGACGTTACCCGGCGGGCCATGCGATATTTGGGTTTATTCGAGCGGGAAGTTCTATCGATGAGTAGGGTTAGGGCACGATCCACCGTACGGTGTGCACCACCACCGCGGCCGCGCTGCCAGTGCAACGGCGAGTCGATGTCGGAGAAGTGATAATAGTCTATAGACATAGCATTCAAACTCCGCGTGCGCCGACGACCTCAGAGACACGGGGAGCCGTGAGATAGTTCAGCAGATCGCAAGATTCGGGTAACCTGGGACTGCCTCCCAACATGAGATCGCGTTTGCAGTAGCTGGATCCTGCTGTAAGGACTTGCACCCACGCTGCCAGGATTTTGAACCGTTAAGCGCCGTGCCTACCCGAGGGTGCGAAACTGGGAGACGAGGCTCGACTTTTCCGTACTACGATGTTCTCAGATGTTCTCAGATGGTGATGTACATTGTAGGCAGTCGGACGCATCCCGCGGAGACTCTGAGGTAGTAGGATGGCGTACGCCGCGGCAGCTTCACACGAAAGATGGTGTGATACGGAGGGAGAAGAGGAACGATGTGTGAACTGGCAGGAGGAGGTCCTATCGTGGAATGTATGTATGTGATTAAGTATCGCCTCGGAGGACGACGGGCGGAGATGGTGTCCTCGCCTGTGTCGGCCGCGAGCCTGCCTGTTGGCAGGGTGCACATGGATACGGGTGCATGGGAACCATGGAGACTGTATTGTCTTGTCGATGGCTCTCGATGGAAGGCATGAGAGCCGCAGCCTGTCCCGAGTCCTACGTCACTGAATATGAACGGGGCCGGGAGCAGAGGTTCGTATGTTCGTTGAATGGAGGACGATACAGGCCCTGCACGCGAGGTCCGCGTTGCACGTCCGACCGCCGTCTCCGCGGTTTCGGGAGTAATGTGTGGCGAGTTTCGTACCAGACTTGCTCCGTCCATACGTTTGCTGTGATACGCTAGAGAACTGGCACAGGACCAGGCGGTTAGCCTCGCGGGGTGAGCCTGTCGCAGACGCACGATCACTTGATACCACACATCGAGTGCACTGACTGATTGTGCTCGGGGAGACCTCGCTCTAGAACGATGGGGAGGTGCGTGATATCGCGATACTGGAATTCTCGAGCGTTTGGTGTGGTAACGGCTGTTCCAGGGTGGCCTAGATACATCGCTCGGGTGGGGGAGTAGCCACGGTCCATCTGTGACTACGAGCGATGGTTCAGTCGACGGAAACTCTCTTGCGACAGTTCAACCTACCTCGTGCTTCCTCGACTGGCCCACAGCCCCCAACAAGGACCACCCTCGTGTTGTACTGAACATGTGCCTTGTAGTGGAGCACCGTATGTGGTGAAGCAGGACCAATGGGGATATGCTGCCCAGACACTTGTGTGGACACGCCTTCCCCTCGAAATTGAGAAACGTGGCGACATAGTTTGAGTATGACCATGAGAGCTGCGCATACGTGGGGCAGTGAGACTTGGCAAGCTTGACAGGGGAGGTAGTGAGGCACATGTACACAATCACTTACGATACGTTTGCCTCACTCAACTCATTCACACCTGCCGTCCGCGTCTCTATAACCTCCGCACCTACACCCGGTCGGCGTCAGGACGGCTCATGCATACGGAGCCATGAAGACGAGGGAGGAAGCACGAACACGAAGAGAGAGAGCCACGTAGATGGCACCTCATAAAATCGTCAGCCGTCCGCGTCACTGGCGCAGTAGCCACACTTGACAGGTTGATCGATGTGGCACCTGTCGGTTAGCGGTTGAATGGATGTTCGTCTGGCAGTGGCAAGTAGTTGCGTCGAGTCGCGCAACGGCCCATGGCTCAGATAATACAGTGCGTGTGTAGCTATACGGCATGCGCATAGCTCAGAGGACTAGCAGACGCTCCCTGAGGTTCGTGGGTAAGTGAATATCACAGCCAAGAGGCGAGGGGATGGTGGCTCACGATTCATAGCCATCGCATGTGGTGGGCGCGGATGCACGAATCACTGGAAGGCAGTGGTCGTGTACCATGGCGACGCAGGAGCGCCGTGTTTTGACTTGAATCCTATGTACGCATGGTCCTATCGCTCAAGGAGCGACCGTAAAAGTCCAACAGACGTACGCTAGATATAGCTGCTGCTCTGACGTGTTTCAGTTGTAGGTTAAAGAGCAACCCCACAGATGGGCGCGCGAGGCCGTGAATGAACGGACAATGGGGGTAGGCATGGTCCACTCGGTATCGGAGGGGTGTCCAAGCCATCGGAGAAAACGGACCAGGACTCATATTTGAAGCGACGAGGGAGCCGAGGGGAGTCGGGCTTGCCACAACGGCAGCATAATTGACGCGGACATAACGGATGTTGAGCACAGGTCTCGGAACTCTATTTGTGATGCTTGCGTTCGGTCTCATTTGCTGTACGGGTACGGAATAGCTGAGCTGGAGCATGAGATGCCGGGCAGAAACCTCGGCTCGGATGAGTATCAAACTCCAAATTCGAGGATCCCACTCAGCCCGGCATGCCACAGAGTGAGTTGAGTTGCTAGGTTGACAACCAAGTGAAACGGATGGCAGGCTGGTGGGTCGGTGTTTGTGAGCAGGAGCTGCATAAGCAGCACCCATAGAATACCCGAAGCAGAATGAGATCTATGCTAGCAGTGACAGTGATTAGCTATAGGATCGATGCTTGAGAGCAATCACGTTTTGATGTGTCCGAGGGATGGCTTATGATGGTTGACCAACGCCCATTAAGCCAAAAGGATGTAAGAAGCTCAAGATAGGGGTGAGTGATGCGAAGTATCTAGAGAACTTGGGACTCGGAGAGAGAAGTGATGGCCAGTGGACGACACGCAACTCGCAACTGCTCAGTGAGAGGCCGCCCAAGAATCACGCGCTTCTATGGTGACCATGGGCGCTAGTGGCAGTGCCATTGTCGTGGGCGCCTTTAGCCATTCCTTCTGCTGCTGCACTTGGTCTCTTTCATATCTGACTCTGAGTCCCTGCCTCAATATTCAATTGTCCTTGTCCGCTCGCGTCCTTCTATCCAACATCTCCGACTGAGCATCGGGAAAGACTGCTGCACAAAAGCCCCAGCTTGCGATAGACTAGAAGAGTGCAAAGATGCGAGCGAAGTCGTTAGAAGAGACCTCTTCGTTGATGAGAGCAATGTTCTTCGTTGGTTCCTCGTCGGTTTGTCTCGCGGGCGTGGCAGCTGGACAGGGAGTGTGGGCATCGACGGCTTTACATATAAGTTGTGATCTTCCTGCTGCGATCCATGCCGCCCAGCTCGCCTCAACCGTCGTCCCGCAGGATAGCCCCGCCGCCCAGAACAGAGCGCGGACAGGGGGCAGGCGAAGTCCATCATCTTCCCCTCTCTCATCAACTTCCACTCGACGATCGTGGGCGGCCTCCTGATCGTATATAGCAGCCAGCGCAGACTGCAGACGCCTCCACATTGTCTCCCGCCCCACCATGCAGAAGCTTGCAGTCGAACTCGTCACCCTCATTTCCTTCTTCGCCTGCACAGACGGCGGCCCAACAGGTCGCTCTCTCGCCCTCGTTTCAAAACGCATCAACTATGCATCCCGCCCCGCCCGCTTCTACTCGGTCTCCCTCATCAGCTCCGTCACCCAGATCGAGCAGTTCCTCGCATGCTACGAGGCAGAACGCGCGCGCGCCGTGGACAACATGCCCCGCGTGCGCCATCTCTGCCTCTCATTCTTTGGCAAGGGCCTCGAAGGCGCGCCCCAGCAGGGCGCTCCCTCCGCGTCCTCTACGCTCAACTCGCGCGCACAGTGGCTCGCCGCCATGCAGCGACGCGCTCAGCACCAACGCTCGGTCCAGGACGGCCTCGACGAACGCTACAACCGCGTCGTCCCAGCCCTCATGCGCGCTGTCGCCCTGGACCTCCACTCGCTCGCACTCATCCAGGCCCAATGGCGCAGCGCGAGCGTCATCCGTTGCCAGTTCCCGCAGCTCCAGGAATTAACCCTCGTCGGCGGCGATCCCAGCTTCCTTCCTTTCAACTTTGTTCCGACTGGCAAGCCAATCTACCCTGCCCTCAAGCGCCTGCACCACATCCTCTCCCTCGTCAACAAGGACGTCGACCTCCTCCAATGGGCGCCTCATGCCCCGAACCTCACCCATCTGCGCCTCTCGCGTCTAGACTACTACCCGCGCGTCACCGTCGACACCCTTGAGCAGGCCATCAGTGAGTTGCACTCGCGGCACAGATGATTCGTCCGACCTTGCTAACTAATGGGAACGACACAGGTCCCTCCGCTCCCGACAATCTCTTCCCCCACCTCGAACAGGTCGTGATACAGCCACACCCAGGCCCGCCGCCGAATAACGACGGGCGCCCGAGCACGTCGACGCTCTCGTATCGCGCCTTCCTCAGGCATCTGCACCGGGCGGCACACAACGCGCGCGTGCCCGTCATGCTGCTTCCTGCGATGGAGGCCCCGAAGCCTGGTGTAGACCCAAGCCAAAACTGCGTCAAGCGGCTGCATGGAGTGTGGAGGGACAGAATCGAGGGCGGGCCGGGCGTTTGGGATAATCAAGCGATCGGGGAGGAGCATGCGCACAGTCCGTCGCCGTCGCTGTCGCCTTCACCGTCACCCTCGCAAGCCCCACCGATGATATCGACGCCTCCGCCGCCGCTGCCGGCGGTGGTGGTGTCGTGCGCGGCATGAACTGTTGCAATCCATCCTGTCTTCTTCCTTTCTATCTATTATGGACCAAGTGTGGCTGCTGTGGACCGGCTGATCTTCGAAGTTTATTATTCTTATTCTTGCATACTCTCTTGCTTTCTGGACTTTTTGCATTCTCTTTTTGCAGTATCCGCCTCGCTCCAGCACGGCGCTGACACTCGCTAGCATCCGTACTTATTCTCCCGCAAGCCACCATCTATACACCGCAGACAATGTACACTACCACCACATACGCAGATCATGATACACGATAGACAATCCTCTCCTCGCTCACTCCGCCCACCTTCCTCTGTGTCTGTTCGGGACCGCGGCGCGCCCGCTTTCCCAGAGCTCGATTCTCCCCTCCTTCACTAGTAGTCCTCGCACACGGCATCTGCGCTCGGCCCTCGGGCACGGCTGGCGGCGGCTGGCCCCCGCGGTACTGTAGTTGTTCAGTGTTGCCGTATCGTAGCAGTGTTATCATGCAATATGCAAACAAAATCATCCGTGAGCGCACAGAACCAGTACAATGAGCGTTGAGGACATTCACCACCATGCTCGACTCCCAACATATGCCAAGTCAGCAACGTTCAAGTATAGCTCAGAGTCACAGCCAAGGGAGACGGTGACCCTCGGACATAGCGGATACTACACACCGAACACGAATCGCGAACCGGAGAACACAGTCCTCTAAGTCCTTGCGATCAATCAATGCCATACATCTAGTAGCCGTGATATTTTGACCGTTCCTTTAGATCTACGGATCATACACGCTCTTCACCTTGTACATCTTCGTCTCCACGGCCGCGACAACCTCCTCATCCTCCTCGCCATACACCTTCTTCACTTTATACATCGTCGTCTCTGCAGGCGTCTCAAACGCCGCCTTCCGGGTCGCAGGAGCAGCGTCAGCGGGAGCAGCAGCAGATTTCGCAGCACCGGCACCTTTCTTGCTCTCCTTAGTAGTCTTCTTGCCCGCACCGCCCTCCGCAGGCGTCGCGGTCCCGGCCTTGCTCGCGATGCTCGCCGCGCGCCCGTCGGGGATGTGGATGAACTCGTGGCGGCCGTCGGCGGCAGCGGCGCCGTCGAAGATGTAGTAGCCCTTGCGCTCGAACTGGATGATGTCCCCCTTCTTGAGCGCGCGCACGTTCGCGTCCGCGAGCGCGTCCTCGCGGAACTCGGACTGCGGCGTGACAAAGTCCTGGACGTCGTCGTTCTCCTCGAGCTTCTTCTTCGTGATGAGGTAGTCGTGGTCGAGGAGCGTCACCTCGACGAGCGAGTGCTCGCCCGTCACCGCCTGCGGGAGCCAGGTGATCTTCTTCTTCGTCTTCCGGAAGTCGCCCTCGAGGTGCAAGTCCAGCTCGATGGCGGTGACTGTTCCGGATTCGTTGGCGGTCTTGGAGCGGACGATGGCATTTCCCCAGTCCATGAGGGTAATCTGACATGTTATGTGAGAGACGGACGACGCAGGCGAAAGATGGAGCAGACGCACCTCCTCCTGATCGTCGAAAGAGAGAGCATCTTCCTGCTCGAGGTAGATCTGGGACGAGTATACGGTGTTTTTCTCGCCAACCTCGGGGTTCTTCTTGTGCTTGGGCAGGCTCTTCACCTCAATCTCAGCGGGGCCGCCCTTGATTGTCACCGGGACGCTGCGAAAGCCCATGAGCACACCGTATATCAATTTCTATGCCGCGATACTCACAGATTCGCCTTAGAGAGCGCCCAGAACCGCGGAGCAACGGGATCGATGACCTTCTTGTTGAGGGTCCAGAGCGAGTCCCACTCAAGCGACACGATGGCCTGCGAGGGGCCCTGCGCGAGCATGAACTGACGCAGCGCCTCCACGGTGAGACCGCGGCGACGGATACCGCGCACGGTGGGGAAGCGAGGGTCGTCCCAGCCACGTACAAGGCCTTTGTCCACGAACCAGTGAAGCTTGCGTTTTGATAGGAGCGTGTAGATGAAGTTCAGACGGCTTTTCCCAAGTTTGTGTCAGTGGTGGTGCTGCGAGCAATCATGCGATCACGTACCTGAAGTCCCAGATGTGTACTGGGCGGAGGTTGAGAGCCTCAATCATCCACTGGTACTGGGGGTTGCGGTCGCGGTATTCGTTCGTACGAAGGGCATGTGTCACACCCTCGTGCGAGTCCACGATGGGGCAGGCAAAGTCATAGGTCGGGTACACCTTCCATTTCGAACTGGCGGAGTGTCAGATACATCATCGCCTCGCACATACACTGACTTACCCAGTGCGGTGGTGAGGAAGCAAGTTCGTACGATAGATGACGGGGTCGCGAAGTGCCTTATTCGGATTATCCACGCTCATCTTAGCGCGAATGCACCACCGGATGCCTTCCGGGGTTCCCTTAGTCATCTCCTCGAAGTGCTTGAGGTTGTCTTCGACACTGTCATCGCGGTGCTTGGAGGCGATGCCCTCCATGCGCTCCTTACGCATCTGCTCCTGCTCCGTGTCGTCGGCATACGCCTTGCCTAATTTGATGATTTGTATCGCAAACTCATACAACTGATCGAAGTAGTCGGACGTGTGGGTGATCGTGTCCCCGTGGACCTCAAGGAGAGCAAGATCCTCGAGGATGGTCTCCTCAAATTCCGTCTAGAGCCTATGCATTAGCTCCGAGACACGGGGCGGTGCAATGACATGAATGACATACTCTCTCTTTTGTGGGATTGGTGTCGTCAAAGCGGATGATCATCTTGCCCTTGTACATCTTCGCGAAGTACTGGTTGAGCATTGCAGCCTTGGCGTGACCGATGTGTAGGTAGCCACTGGGCTCGGGCGGGAACCGAGTGACGACCTCGCCTTCCTTCGCATTCTGCAAGCCCAGCGCAAAGGATGCAGCGGTCTTGTTCGAGCGCGCCTTAGCGGACTTCGCGTCTGTACAATGTCTCATTCAGTGCTGAGCCACGCGCGGCCGTGCACGATCGGAAGCGTACCGGTCAAGCTAGCAATAGCAAGCTGAGTAGACTCGAGAGACTCGAGGTGGGAGAACCAACGAAGGAGGTGGGGATGCTTGTTGTTCTTCAACAACCCAACAATCTTGACGCTGCCTACGATCGGATTAAATCAAACACCGCTGATGCAGTGTTGGGAAAGGCAGACCCTTCAATGCGCCCCAGACAATCCAGTCCGCCGCTGTAGCATCATGGCCGACGAGGAATGTTCTATATGCTAGGTGATCGTCAAGCGAGTCAAGCGCGGCTGTAATCTCGGGGAAGGCGGTCACTGTAGGCAGTGTTTTGGCGAGGGCGAAATACGAGGACGTCTGCACCGCCGTAAGCGCGAGACATGTGTGAGACATACGCAACAAGTACCTTTGCGCTGTCATCCGACAGTCCACCGGCCTTTGCCAGTGCTTGAACGATGTCATCTTCCGCCGTGAGTTGAGATCCGTCTAGGTCAAGAGACAAGCCCGTCGCGGCAGTGTCGAAGTTGAGCGATGCCTTTCCGGTGTACGTCGCGATGGCGGCAGCTGCCCAGGGGAAGGGCGCGGCGGCGGGTGAGAGAGTGAGAGAGCCAGCCATGGTGGTAGTACAGGATGAAGAGAGATCTGAATTCGGTCTGAATGACTCGCAGAAAGTTCGTTAATCTAATCTTATCGTGTAATTGGGCCACAACCGACACTGACAGCGCTAATACGTCTATTGGCAAAAGCCAACATCGCGATGAGGACCTGAACAACCGGTCGTCATAGCCTCGTCCAGGTTCGTGTATTAAAGCGTTGAGATGTCCTGCACGAGACCCAACATTCCTCGCAAACGCAATCAATGTCCCTTCCGCAAACCTCCGAGGCGCAGACGGCGGTGGTTCACGACTGGTATGATATCACCCACCCGCCCCGTCATCCAGGCCCGGGCTGGACTCGTTTCGTCTGCATCTCCGACACCCACTCCTACATCTTCCCTGTCCCCCCTGGCGACGTCCTTCTCCATTCGGGTGATCTCAGTGGCCATGGGACACTCCAAGACCTCAAGGTCACCCTCAATTGGCTCAAGTCCCTCCCACATCCTGCCAAGTTGTATGTGCCCTCTCTCTTCTCTTCTCGTTCGTACCTGCTGACCATATTCATAGCTTCATAGCTGGAAACCATGACGTACGTATTGTCAAATCTGTCAGTCCGCATGCACCAATTCGCGCCTTCAGCTTGCGCTAGATGAGGGTTACGAGGAGGGTGGTGATCTGCGTCAATTCAAACCCTTCCGTCTCAAAGACAAGGTATGGCGGATCGCAAAGGAGTGCTGTCAACTCAACTCACAGCCCTCGCCAGGATATCACGGCTGCCCGCAAGCTGGTACGCAGCAACTCATTCCGTAAGGAAGGCATGTTCTATCTTGAACATGAGGCTGCGATCTACCACGCACAGACTGGGAAGACGTATACAATATACGGCTCTCCGGTAGGCCACATCTCATCTGATAGGATGAACACTTACGTGTGTTCCTAGGCCGCACCATTCTATTCAATTGGAGCATTCCAGTACGAGCCTGGCCACGGGAAAGACATTTACCAGAAGATACCCGCATCGACGAACATTCTCTTGACTCATACACCACCTCTGGGCGTTTGCGATCTCACCAAACACGGGAAGCACGCCGGCTGCCCCGAACTCGCGGAGCGCCTCGCCCACGACGACCTGAAGAACTGCAGGTTGCATGTCTACGGTCACATCCACGAAGGCCGCGGGGCCGCGATTGTTGGACAGACTCCTGATAACCCGTCGGGCCGGGTGTCAGTCAACGCCGCACTTCCCAATTCACCGCTGCCAATCATTGTTGATCTGAAGGACTAATGCCGCCATATATCCAGGACGCGTGATTCCATATCCCATGTACCCCTAGACATCACCCAATATACCCCTGCTTCTGGTCTCAGAAACGTTCACAGAAGGTCGGTGATCCATCCGACGACGATGGCAAGAAGCACAGCAAGGAAGCAATGTGGGTAGGACACAGCCACGTGCCGGTGGGTATAACATTCGGTTCCTCGAGCTGAGCCTCCGTCGCACATCCCCCTCTCATTCTCTTCTTCACTCTCTACCATGGAAAAACTCGCGACGGAATTGCTCCAGCACATCTTCACCTACGCTTGCACTGATGGCGGTTACACAGGTTGTTCGCTCTCAGCAGTCTCCAAGCACATGCGGAATGCCTCCCGTTCGGTTCGCTTCTACTCCGTCGCCCTCAAGAACTCTCCTCCACAAATCACACAGCTTCTTTCCCTTCTTGGCGAAGAAAGCTCCCAGTCCTCGGGATACCCGCCGCGCGTCCGTCATCTCTACCTCGAATGTCGCTACTCTAGCGACTGCATCCAGGCAGCGTGTACAGGAGAACGCAGCAGCCAGGATGAATTCTGGGCCCGGTACACCAACATCCTCTCTCAGCTGCTCAGGGCTGTCGCACGCGACCTCCGTACGCTCACCATCGCCTTCGATTGGTGGGTAACCGCGCGCAGGCTGAAGTTCTCCGCTCCGTGTGATTTCCCTGCATTGCAGGAGCTCACCGTGGCCGAGGATCGCACCTTCCTGACAGAAGTCACCGATGGCCCGACTCTCTTCCCATCGTTGAAGAGACTGCACGTCGTCAGCCCACAGAATGCCATGGACTTCATCCAGTTCGCACGGCATGCTCCGCGGCTAACGGACTTGCGCGTCTCCAATGTGGGCAGCGATCGAGCAGTCCTGCGGTCTCTCAAGCAACTATGCGGTAAGTCATGACGCTACACCCTGATACGGTCCACTTATGATATCATGGCATCAACCCAACTGCACGCTGCAGGTGAAAGCGGAAGCGGAGCTACGCACGGGCTGCGAGGCCTCACACGCGTGCTTCTCCAGCCGCCGCCCCCGCCTCCGAGCAATTGGTGCGGTACAGACGTGATGATGCATCTCGCCTCAGTGTCCGAGCTATGGCGCTCGCAGGCGAATGCGCAAGTACCGGTGTACTTCGTCCCCGCCGATGCATGCGTCTGTCATGGGTGCGCAGACAGACATGATGCTGTCGCGATGAACGCTCAAGCCGAGTGGCTGGCGCGCATGGACGGTGGCGAGGGGTGCTGGGGAGTCAAGGAGGAATGGAGGGCCCGGGGTGTAGGTCAGGAAGGCCACATGCCCCCGTCGTACCTGGTTCCAGGGATGGGGTTCGGGAACAGAGAGTATCTACACGAGATTCTTGCCATTGCCTCTGAAGAAGTCAGAGACTAGATGATGATGGTGTAGCGCTCATCAGGTTGTTACTGCGCGACTCACTGCGAACTTCACAGGTACAGCCTATAAATGATATTGGCACTTCTCGCACCGGTCGCGTCCACGTTCGAGCTTTCTATGGCGACGATGCCATGAGACCGTGGAATGTGATCACGACCACAGCATTCGAGCTGGGAGTACACATATAGCGGCGCCTCCCTAACGCTCTGTTGGTGTAATCATCCGAAGCATGACTTTTCCTATCTCCTCATCATGAATAACCTCTCCACAGAAACACTCCACCACATATCCACCGACGGCGGCTACACAGGCTGTTCTCTCTCCCTCGTCTCGAAACACATTTGGCATGCCGTACGCCCCGTCCGCCTCCACTCCGTATCTCTCGACGGATCCTTTGTGATATTTGCTCAATTTATCACCCTCATAGGGAGCTAATGCGACCGATTCCCGGATTATCCTCCGCACATCCTGCACATCTTCTTCACATGGCGCAATGAGATACCGTCTATACGGACCCCCTCATCCTCGCGCTGGACGACTCTCCCATTGCCGCTCTCGACGATCCGATGTCTCTGTCCGATATCGCGAGACCCTGACCATCGCGTTCTCCGAGTAAGTGTGGCCGCCGATGCCCATTGCGTCCCTTGGCCCTTTCCCTGCCCGCAACAACTCGCCATTACAGCAGGACTGGTTATCCTCGTGCCGGAAGACTCTGACCGCTCAGCCTTCCCGCCCCTGAGGAAGGTCCACCTCGGGGATGGGAAGCCGATGGGCGGTATCATCGGGGTTATCACTATTCACACCTGAACGCCATTGAAGACCCATGGGAGTACTCGCAGGCGAAAACCCGTGTCCCTCTGTTCATCATACCACCGCAAGACGTGTGTAGGTCGAAGCATGACTGGTTGGCGAGAATAGAGGGACGGCTGGGGTGCTGGGATGATTTGGCGCAAGAATCGAGGGAATCGGAGGCTGGTCTGGCACCGCCGCCCTTATTCTCGGATATGACTAGTGAAGAGTAAGTACTAGAGGTATTGCACACCATTGAAGTTACTGTCTAGTACCGAATCGGGATGATAATCAGCTAGGCCCACCCTAGTCTGACTTTTCTCCATTAACATCATGGGCTCTCACTGTGGCCATATGATGGGCTGGAGAAAGATGGTCGCGATCTCATGGTTATTCAGAAGATGTGGAAGTTGAACGTTGAGCCGCTGCCAGTGATTATAAATTCTCACTACTACTACTAGTAGTCTAGTACTGTTGCGAGGGGTGTGAGCGATGGAGTTATCAACGTCTGGAGCCGAGACTATCGTATAGTTATATGCTGGAGCATTTGGCAGAAGGTCAACCTGGATGATAAGGCGCTTGTCCCTTTGTCGTCAGTTTGATGAGCTCAGACGCTGGGACCTAGAGTAATTCCTCACCAGATGCCACCATCAGCGACTCGCTCGAGCTCACCTCCTGCATAACTATAAAACCGGTATGTAGAGAGTCATGACTCTGAACCGGACGCAAGGACAGTGCAGGACTCATGTCCAATTGTCAGGCTCCCTGCCTCCAGTTCAACATGTACAGTTCTACCAATTTAGATCTTCTTAATCTCGCCTTGCCACGAAGGTAAACTGTTACTGCGTGCCGCCATGGAGACTCTCCCAACAGAACTTCTCCTGCAGATTTTCACTATCGCTTGCACAGACAGCGGTCACACCGGCTGCTCCCTGTCCAGCGTTTCCAAACACATTCGGAACGTTTCTCATCCAGTCCGCTTCCACTGCATCGCTCTCAATGGTTCCCCCACACAACTGGTGAGATTTCTAGCCCTGTTGGACGTCCTGCAGACACCAGCCCCGCCGCCGGTCAGACATCTCTGCTACGCCACCCCTACAGGCATGCATTACCATACGGAGATGGAGGCACTAGAGATCGACATGCTCGTCGAAGAATCATACATGACAGTCATGGAGGGCGGCCGTTGGTCCGGATGGTACGACAACGAGGAGGATGCAGTGGAAAGGCAGTACGCCGACCTGGTCGCGAAGCTGCTACGAACGGTCGCGCCGACTCTCAAGTCGCTGGCGATGGCGTTCCTCAACGTGCGGGTCGAACGGTGCCGGGGTGCTCCTTCCCGATGCTGGAGGAGCTTACCGTGCACCGGGGGACCAGATTTCTGACCTCCGCCGCCGCCATGGTTGACTGCGAACCGTTCTACCCCTCACTGAGGAGGGTATACCTGATCCTCACTGACATCCGCATAGAGTTCGTGAAGTGGGCAAGACACACACCGGCGTTGACTGACATACGCATAACGCATCTTCCCTATGGCCGGGATGACGGCCTACTCAAGCTTGTGAATAGTGGGTGCACTTGCCGTACTTGCTGGCTACTGTAGCTTACACGAACCACTGTGCTTCAGCGGTTCAACATGGGCCAGCGGAGCTGCTGCCACGGTTGAAGCGCGTGCTCATCCAACCAGGAAGACTCAGTCCCGGGATCATAACGTTCGTCATCGAATATCTGGACTTACTCGTTCAGCTATGGCGATCGCAGGTGGACGCGCGCGTACCGGTGTATCTTCTACCACCAGCACCCCCAATATCGATGACAATGCTCCCCGAGCAATATGTGAGGGGATTCAATCCTGAGAACCTTCAAGTCGAGGACGGTGGGGAGGTGCGGGAGGAATGGGCGCATCTAGATCAGGATGGATGCTTGCCACCACAGTATCTGATGCCATGGATGCATAGTGAGTTGAGAGAAAATATCTCGGCGATATGGGTCCAACACGTGAACGACAAGCTTCCTATCGCCCACGAGCGCATCGGGGCCTTGCTGGGCATGATACAAGTTCGCATGTTTCAAATTCAACCGCTGTAGTTCATGATATGTGGATGATACAGAAGAAGCTAACTAGATACATTCATCCGCTTCGGACGTTTTCAATTACTGCTGTCCTGCGGCGGCAGCCTGCCTCGCCGCCTCGTCCGCCTTTTCCACCGCCCGCGTCGCAGCCAGAACCGCCTTCAGACCAGACGCGGTGATGTCATGGTCAATTGCGACGCCCCACGTCGAGAACTTCGGGTTTCCACCCGGCCCCTCGTACGCGACCTCGACATACGACGCCGCCTTCACCTCCGAGCCCTCGCCGATCGAGTGCTCAGAGTACTCGCGGATGGCCACTTTGCCGTCGAGACCACGGTTGACTGCCTCGACTGCGGCGGACAGAGGTCCGTTGCCCTCGCCCTCAAGAACGGCGTCCTTGCCGTTGATGATGAAACTTCCCGACAGCCTCGCGCGCCCGCTTGCATCCAAGTGCGCAAGGGTGAAGTTCTTCACCGCGAACCGCGTCTCGGTCTCCTCGTAGAAGCCGTACGTCTGTCGGAAGAGGGCCACGAGCCCGTCGTATGAGATCTCGCCTCCGGAACCACGCACTGCACGCTGCACGGCCTCAAAGAACGACGCTTGCAAGCGACGGGGGAGCTCGAGCTGCAGCGAGTTTAGAATGGCGGTTGCAACGTCGGCCTGGCCAGAGAGGGAGTTGATTCCGACGCTGAGCTTGAGCTCGGGAAGGGTGCGGTCGCCGATGGCGTTGTTCGCTGCGCTGAGGACGGCCCGCAGACCGGATGCAGCGATGTCGGCGTCGAGACCTACGCCCCACCACGACTCCGTAGAACGACGAGTGTCCTTGACGTCGTCGCTCGTGGGGACGAGCTCGACGAAGGACGCAGCCTGGGCGTTTTGATGCTTGTCGATGGTGTGCTCATTGTACTCGCGCAGGGAGAGGTGAATATGCAGATGTGTACGAAGAGCGTCAAGGAAGGCAGACAGTGGTCCATTACCATCGCCACGGATGACGCGCAGTTGTCCATCGACAGAGATGGTGCCATCGAACTGTCTCCGCTCGTCTGCAGCATCGCCGCTCGCAGAAGGCTCTGCGGAGATCTTGAAGGACTTGAGAGCCAGGCGACCCTCATAGCCAGAGCCACCGAAGTGATATGTTTTGCGGAACGCGGTGGTGATGTCCTCCACCGTCATCTCACGCGCCTCACGGTCCGCGATATCCTGGACGACCTGGTAGAACGATATTTGCATTTTGCGTGGCATGTCAAGGCCAAGATGCTGCTGCACGAGGTAAGCAATCCCACCCTTGCCCGACTGCGCGTTGACACGGATGACAGCCTCGTACGTGCAGCCAAGATCGGCAGGGTCAATGGGCAGGTACGGCATCTCCCACACCTTCGGCTCCCCTCTGAGTGTTGCCTGCTCATGACGAGTGCGCTGCGCCTCGAAGCCCTTCTTGATGGCATCCTGGTGCGATCCTGAAAACGCCGTGAAGACGAGTTCGCCGGCATATGGGTGACGAGGGTGTATCGGCAGGTCATTGCATGCGGTGACAACGTCAATGACTGCCTGTATGTCGCTGAAGTCAACCTCAGGGTTGATACCCTGCGTGTACAGGTTCAGTGCAAGATTCACGAGGTCAACGTTGCCAGTTCGTTCTCCGTTGCCAAACAGACAGCCTTCCACTCGGTCGGCACCAGCGAGGATACCTAGCTCTGCAGCAGCGATACCGGTGCCTGTGGGTGCGCTCAGCCCCTATGTGAGCAGGGCTCTGTCATCGCATGCTTACCGCGGTCGTTGTGAGGATGCAGACTGATGATGATCTTCTCTCGTTCGGAGACATTCCGGGAGAAGTGCTCAATCTATGTGTAGTTTGAGTATGAGAGGACATCACCAACATGGAAGGCGACGACTGACCAAGTCGGCGTAGTGGTTGGCAGGGCCGATTTCGACAGTGGCAGGCAGGTTGAAGATGATCCGCTCGTCACCTAGTCCCGCCTTGCCCCACGCAGCCTTTACCGCCTCGCACACTTCAAGTGCAAACGCCGGTTCCGTCTGCGAGAATGTCTCCGGGCTGTACTCATAACGGAATACTGTTCCGTACTTCGCGGTGCATTCCTCCGTCAACTTCCTGACGATTTCCGTATGCTTCACGGCAAGCTTGACCGTCTCCTCTTTGGTGTTACGGAAGACGACTGTGCGGAAGAGACAGGATGTTGCGTTGTACATATGGATGATAGCCCGCTTGGAACCTGCTACGGCTTCGACAGTACGCTTGATGAGATCTTCTCGAGCAGGGGTGAGCACCTAATCCCGACTTCGCGTCAGCGTCCATCGCATGCATTTCATCAGAGACCTTAAGCAAAAACGATATTCGGGCATTTGGGATGCTATCCGAAGAGAGAGGGCGACATCATGGCGTACTCACTTGCAGCCATACATCGTCCGGGATTCTGTTCTCTTCAATCAACATCCGTACAAACTTGAACTCGGTCTCGCTTGCGGCAGGATAGGCGACCTCAATCTCCTTGAAGCCACACTTGACGAGAGTCTCGAAGAACACCATCTTTTGCGCGATGGTCATCGGGTTTGCGAGAGCTTGGTTTCCATCGCGAAGATCCGTCGAGAGCCATATGGGTGGCGACCGAGTCACTCTGGACGGCCACTGGCGATCGGCGAGCTGCAGGGGAGTGTAGGGCTCGTACTTAATGGAAGGGTCCTCGCTGAGTGAATGTGAGGCCGAGGGGGGTTCGCAATGAGATGGATGGGACTCACAGCATGGGCATGGTGGGCAGTTGTGAAGGTCACCGAGAACTATACAGCATGAAAGTGAGGACCCGGGGAAAGGGGCGCATATAATGGCGAGACCTGGAACGAGTCAGGGATGCCGTTTGGATGATTTTCCATTTGAGTCATGGCAATAAGTTATCCAATAAGTACGATCAGCTTGCCGCGGCCCGCACATGGCATTCCAGACGCCATCGGAAACAGGCGCCTTTCTATCTGGTTCTAAACCACCACCCACTGCGGCCGTATCAGAATCCAGGATGTCCTCCGATGCTTGCTCGTCAACAGAATACTCGCTGGATTTTCTGGAACAGTGAGGGTACCAACATCACTAGAACCACTCATCTCTGTGTCAGTCCCTCGCCGTAAGTTACATGATGTGGGCGTTTCGCTCAGCCTAGCAGCTCGCCCACCACGGAATCGGGCTATCTTTCCCACCACCTTTCACGATAACTCGACTGACGTTACGGAATACTTACCTCACAATGCGTGAGGTCCTCTGACATCTGTTCCACTCTACAGGCGGTTGTAACCTCATCTACCACTGTGTTCTATCGACTCACGAACGCTAACTTTGCCGGTGTTGTCGGGTGGGAGGCAGGTCGAAGTATCACTACGGAACCAACATAGCCTGTGAAGTCATCGACTACTGTATTCTATCGTTGTTAGGGGGCAGATAGCCAATCCACAGGCGAAATGTGGCTACACAGGTGCAAACACCCGGCATGTATGTTGCAATGTATGCCAGTACGGTCGGAGAGTACTCTTCACACCTGGCCATTCACACAACCTTACTGAATGACTCGCAGCCCCCACTATGCATAACGCAATGTTGGTACTCTTATAAGTAGCAGCTGCAAGAGTAACTCGATACACCTACTCCCTCCGCGGAAGGTATGCATGGTGACGTGGTATTATAAGGAGTGACCATCTTCCAATCGCCGAGGCTCTCAACCAACCATCTTAGTTCATGTCAGTGGCACACAACCCCAGTACACATGAAGATTTAAACCCGTTGGATGCACATCTTCAGTACCTCGTATTGTAACCATTTAAACTCTACAATTATCGAGGTTGAAAATCAGAATATCCTCTGCCCCGATCTTCACCAGGTCGTCCATAACATTGGCAATCCTGCTCTTCTCGACCATCACGCTGATCGCAACCCATCCCTCATCCTCGAGCGGGCTGATCGTTGGTGCGCGCCTGCCTGGGGTGATCTTTGTCGCATCCTGCAGAAGTTCCCGGCGAATATTGTATTCGCAGGCCACATAGCGCCCTGCAGCGACTACACCAGCGATGCGACTGGTAATGAGTTTAATGAGGGGCTCCAGTGCGAGGTGTTTGGGAGTGCTGGACTTGATGAGCACTGCTTCTGTTTCGAGCACCGTGGCGATTGCGTGCAATCCCGCCGCGCGCATTGTGTCGCCAGACTCTGCAGAACTTGCGTGTGAGGTCTACGTGTCTGGAGCATCATGCTGCAACACGTACCGACAAGATCGACTAAACACACGGCAAGCGTCAGGCTCGGATAGATATACTCTGCATATCGTGGTAGGCGTACCAATTCCATCCGCCAAACCAAGCGCGCAGGCTGCCTCGACGCTGCCTCCAACATATTCGATCTTTGTCCTATTATCGTGCAACTCTAGCCGGTCGTCGACAGTCTTGAAGTACTGCCCCGCGACTACTTCAAAGCTCGTAACGACTCGCTTGCCTGCGAGATCGTCAACCGTCTTGACACTGCTCGCTTCAGGCACCTGTACTTGTAGCGCGCACTTTCCAAAGCCCAGCTTGAGGACTTCCGTAACGTGCGACTCCATTTGCGCTTCGAGGATAACGTCTTGACCAGTGATCCCAAGATCGACATTACCCTTGCCCACGAAGGACGGGATGTCGGAGGCTGGCAAGAAGACCCTGCGGCTAGTGTCAATCGATGCGCATGAGAAATCAGTGGTCAAACGAACAGGGCAATATTGTGATTCTTGACCAGACATACATCAAGACGGTGGTGTCTCCGGAACTGAATGTCGGCCCCTGCAGACATGGTTTGTGCTTTGTCAAGATCGGACCTAGCATACGCAGACTCACCAGCGAGAAGCTCCAAGCATTTGTCATGCAATCTCCCTGTGACTGAAATGAGCACTCTTCCGAGGGATCGTCTCGCCCTACACCGACCTTTCTTCGGGATCGCGAACAGGAGACGGCCGTCAAGTGCGTCCACGTCTGGAGCATAGATCAGCTTCACACTGTAGCTCATGCAAATCAGCAGCCACAAGCCATATACTCACTCATTTTAGAGTCGCAGAGTGACTGGGAGGTGGTAAATGCGAAAGTCTCGAGTCATTGTGGCGGGAATTGGCTACAAAGATTCAATTGAAGGTAGATTAGATTACCACTAGACGCTCATGTGAACGCAGATCTCGGTCCGATTTCCGAACTATGCTGAGCCTCAATTCACGCGTTCAGAATTTTGACCTTGGACTGCCTTCTCTCAAGATACTTCAAAGCGACGACGGGTCCCTGAAGTGCGTTCTAGTAAATATATAGAGTGAGACTGGCATCCTTCTAATGGAGCTAGAAAGTATCGATATTAAGTGAACATTTTAAGTTCTTCATTGTTCTCCTCTTTTTCATCGTAGGAGCTGTAAATCTGCCCCTTCGTCCTCGCGTTTTACAGCGCCTTCCTGATGTCTGCCTTGAGGATGATTATAATGAGGTTGCATATGAGGATAGCGAGACAAAGCACAGTGAAGTAGATAGCAGGATGTGGAGTGAGAATGTTACGTTAATAATTGCCCTTGGAAATCATCAACTAATAGTGAGAGACTGTTCGACACAAGCTGACGAACACCATGCCAGAGGGAAGGCCATAACACAGGAATAGAACACATCAATCAAAGAACATGATGCCCTCGTCCCTCCTGAGAAAGCCTTGGTCGACTGGTAGAGCGACATATAACGGAGGACGCCGCCTCTTGTGCACCACGATGGGCCCAAAGCGCAGCCGTACGTGGGATACGCACATCAGCGTCGTAGACACGGCCGATGTCCGCTGGATCCATGGGGAGGTATGGTACCTCCCAGCGCTTGCCATTTTCGCCCTTCGATTGTGCACATCGAGCCTCATGGCCTAACCGGATGGCATCCTGGTGACGCCCCGAGAACGACGTGAACGCAAGTTCGCCGCCGTATGGGTGTCGCTGGTGGACAGGCAGGTCGTTGCACGCCGTGACAACGTCAATCACGGGTTCGATGTCGCTGAAGTCGACGCCAGGCGAGATACCTTGGGAGTACAGGTTCAGGGCGAGGTTGACGAGGTCAACATTACCAGTGCGCTCCCCGTTGCCGAACAGACACCCTTCAATTCGGTCTGCGCCCGCGAGCATGCCAAGCTCAGCAGCAGCGATGCTCGTTCCTGTGATGATGCTTAGAAGGTGGATGGTGAACATGAACGACTTGATTGCACACATACCTCGATCGTTGTGAGGGTGCAAGCTAATGATGGTCTTTTCACGCTCAGAGATATGACGACAGAAGTGCTCCACCTGCAGTACAAAACTCAATCAACCGCAGTCGTTTGTAAAGCGTGCGGAACGTACTAGGTCGGCGTAGTGGTTCGAAGGGCCAATCTCGACAGTGGCTGGCAGGTTGAAGATTATCCGCTCGTCGCCCAGTCCCGCCTTTCCCCACGCGGCCTTCACCGCCTCGCACACCTCGATTGCGAATTCGGGTTCAGTTTGCGAGAACGTCTCTGGACTGTACTCGTATCGAAACACTGTGCCGTACTTGGCCGTGCATTCGTCGGTCAATTTCCGGATGATCTGCGTGTGTTTCGCGGCGAGTCGGATCGTCTCTTCTTTCGAGTTCTGGAAGACGACTGTGCGGAAGAGGCAACTTGTCGCGTTGTACATATGTATGATAGCCCGTTTGCAGCCTGCTACGGCGTCCACTGTGCGCCTGATGAGATCCTCCCGCGCAGGAGTCAGGACCTGGGATGGGCCTCGTGTCAGCAGTAGAGCCACAGTGGAGGAGCGACACCAGGTGTGATAGATGAACCGTGATCTCGCAAAAGACACCAATGCGCACGCAGGCAGTGACAACGGTGTCTCTACTAAGGTATGAAACACTAGGTGCGCAGGCGTACGCTCGGGAAGACGACCTGACAGGGCGCAGTACGTGTGGTGATCCGCACCGAGCGAGACACTGGACATGTAACAAGAACACAACTACTCACCTGTAACCACACGTCATCGGGAACCTTGTTTCCCTCTATCAGCCCCCGCACGAAATTTAAATCTGTATCGCTTGCAGCAGGATATGCGACTTCTATCTCCTTGAAGCCACACTTGACGAGCGTCTCGAAGAAGACCATCTTCTGTGCAATGGTCATCGGTCTCGCAAGGGCTTGGTTTCCATCCCGCAGGTCCGTCGACAGCCAGATCGGCGTTGCTCGGTTTACTCGTGACGGCCATTGGCGGTCTGGTAGATGGAGAGGCGTGTACGGCCGGTACTTCAAGGATGGATCTGCACTACGTCCAGTCGGTCAGTTGAGTTCGACACGGAAATGTGAGATACCGACTCACAGCATAGGCATGGCGGGGGCTAGAGGTGTGAGTCGTGAAAGACAGCACTACGACATACCGTATAATATCATTACATGGAAAGACGGAGACTGGCACTCGGATTCGGTGGCATGCGGTAGCTAACAATTCGGGTCATAAATTGGTTGATGATCGTAGCAGAATATCGAATCCATTTGCCAATGTCAAAGATCCTAACGGAAAGTCGATGCTTCCTGTTCTGATAGTGGGCGGCGAAGAAGGAAACATATCAAGGGGAAACCTTGTAGTGGAGGTGCAAGCCCAAGGTGTATCAATGCCAGATCAATGCAGGTTCTGAGAGAAAACCTTCTGGACGGCTCGGCATATCCGATTCCGACTTCCTCTAAAGCTGATGAATGATTGGCTGGTATGTAGCCGGTCTATGTGCCTGTCGTGCAGAGATGCCCCAAACGGTGCCCGGTATGGTCTCAACTCAATCTCAATATTGTCCGACGCCTCATGCATGACGGTTATGACAGCTGTCGCGCAGGAATTTTCACAACACACATAAGTACAATAACGCAACAGCGAAGGACAGCGCGGATGACGACACAAAGGAACCAGGGGCGGGCGAGGCAATCAGAACTTGAAATCCTTCTCCTTCCTTCGTTCTCGGTCATGCTCTGCCTTCTGCTTTTTCTTGGCCATCTCCTTCGCGATCATGTCCGAGAAGTCTTCCTTCGAGCCTGGCACGCCCGCCGACCCACGAGAGTGTTGGTCGTATTTCCGACGGAGATCTTCGGTTGACATGCCCTCCAGCTCTGCGGCATCAATTGAGATATCAACGCCAGTTCCCTTGCGCTGTGCGAGAGGTATCAGTGAGTCACTCTTCTAGTGCTGTTGGACGTCCACGTACCTTGTTACTCCGTTCATCCCCTAGCACGGGAATGGCCCCTGCGCCAGTAACCGCACTGACGTCGTACCCACGTTCGCTGCCCATGAGACCACGAACAGCCGTTTGACGCTCGGGGACGACCTGATACAACGACCTTGGTCCGCTGTCTACCTCGGACGTTGCCCGTGTAGAATTCTTGCGGAGCTCCAAGAAGTCTGGCGTCTCGAGACCGCCGGCGACAGTGGAAACGACACTGGCCATGCCGGACGGTGTCTCCAAACCAGACGGTGTCTGCATACCATCTGTAGGTGCTGTTTGTTGCTCCTCCTCTTCTTCCTCGGATTCGTCCTCACTTTCTTCCTCTTCTTCCTCTTCTTCAGGCTCAAGCTCGCCCCACGTGTTACGATCGACGGGCTCTCCCATCTAATAGGCAATGAGTGGGATGAACGTTGCGACACAGGCTCCACTCAC
Organism: Fomes fomentarius; assembly: GCA_022606135.1. Classification (NCBI taxonomy): domain Eukaryota; kingdom Fungi; phylum Basidiomycota; class Agaricomycetes; order Polyporales; family Polyporaceae; genus Fomes; species Fomes fomentarius. The sequence goes on from JABYQN010000001.1 coordinate 3,324,226, forward strand.
ATCAGCATCAGTATTTTTAGGCAGTACGCCAAAGACGTCACCGTAAAGAGGTCGGTTGTATTCGTCAAGAGGAGGCTTACCCCAACCGCCAGGGTGGAAACCCCACTGGGCACTATTGGACCACGTAAGGCTAGGCAACAAGCGGGCGTAATAGCATGCGAAACGTACCCTTCCGGTATGGGCGCATTTAATCCAGGTATGCGCAGTGTTGGATAGCTTGGCGGTGGCCCAAACCGTTGCATGCTGATTAGCCACGGAGGAGGCGCTAGTGGCGGGATCGACAGCGCCTCTACGAGCTCAGGAGAGAGATCACCAGGACGTTTGTGTTTCAACTGCGTCTCAAACTCCTTGCCTTCATAGTACCTAGAGTGAGGTGCAATGTCAGTCAAGACGCCACAACACAGAAACGCGACGTACATCTCTCCAAAACCAGATACATTTGGCTTCGTCATGAACTTGAAGAATGCGTCGTGCAGCTTTTGATAGTCAATGTCGACCTTACCCATCTTCGGCTGTACACGCTCACGAGTCTTCGCCTTCAACGTCATGTTTGCCTCCTTCTCCTTCACCGCATCGCGCATGGTCGCGATACCAGTGTCAGCGATGTATGAGGGAAGCTGGAACGGCGGCTTCTCTATACCACGCTTGCCCTGCAAATAATCGCGTTTTGCACTCCAGTGGGCAGGGATAGGAACGGTGTTACGGTAGCTCTTCAGATGTAGGAGAAGTCGCGGGTCTGCAGCGGTGACGTCGGTCCACTCGACAACTTCAGGCTTCTTGACGAGCTGCTTGAGTTCTGCGACCGTCAACCGGTTCATTTTGCGCGCCTTCTTCTTCGACAGGGGTTTCTTCTCCTCCGCATCCGAGTCTCCTTCAGAGGCCATGTCGTCGTCCGAGTATATGATCTCCCCTTTAGTAGGTTCGCCTTCGCGAACCTATCATGGCGTATAGAGATGAGATAGATGAAGTGCTTTCGGTAAGATATATCACGTACTGTTGCGGTCTCAGGAGGTAACTGGAAGCGGGCAAAGACGTTGGAGAATGCTTCCAAGGCAGGATCTTTGACATCCAATTGCTCAGAGACGTACTCGACATTCTGTGGCTCGACCTTCTCCATCTCAATATCCTCATCATGCTGACCGTTCACGTCCTGAGTGGACCATCAATATATGTACGCTAAGTCATACGTCGTAGAATACATACCTTGACTGTCTCTGCCTCCGCCTTCTTTTGTTTCGCTTTCAGCCGGCGAAGCTGGTTCTTCGACTTGATTTTCCCGTTGGCCTTGATGCCATTGACAGTGGTAGCATGTGTTGGCATGACAGAGACAAAGGAGAAGGAAATGAGAGCAAGCGGAAAGAGTACGAGCTCAAGGCTATGGTTGAACGCGTGAACACTGAAAGACACTGGTGAGTGGACTTGGCGACTCAGCTCTCTGCTTATGTAACCAGACAGAGACTTCCTTATCAAGGACAGATCGGGGTTTAAAAAGCCTCGGCACGGGCCGACGACGACGGAGAGAGCAAGTCGGGCATAGCAAATTTTGCTGCAATCAGGTCTCTGACCACCATCCTCTCCCCGATCCATCGATCTCTACTTGCCTACGACATAGCAAGGCTCTCGTCGACACCCTCGTCGACTTCCAAAACAAAGCACACCGAAGAACAAGTACTTCCAATATGGCTTCGTGAGTAGCTTTCAGCCGAGAGAAAAGGGGGCAAATACTGAATCATTGACCTGCAGTAATGAACCGCTCCAGGACCTCCAGGAGAATGAGATTGAGTCCAATTGGGACCAGATCGTCGACAAGTGAGTCCGCTATCCGTGGAGTGGGTGCTCAACATTGACGATATGTAGCTTCGATAACATGGACTTGAAGCCCGAGTTGCTCCGTGGTATCTATGCTTACGGGTAAGCTTCCACACTCAGCGCCGACTCACCGCCTTGTACGCCGTTGACCACAATGCCAGTTTCGAGCGTCCCTCCGCAATTCAGCAGCGTGCTATTGTGCCCGTCATCAAGGGCCACGACGTCATCGCCCAGGCTCAGTCCGGTACTGGCAAGACCGCTACATTCTCCATCTCTATCCTCCAAAAGCTCGACCCAAACGTCAAGGGTACCCAGGCGCTCATCCTCGCGCCCACCCGTGAGCTCGCGCAGCAGATTCAAAAGGTTGTCATTGCCCTCGGCGACTACATGAACATTGAGTGCCACGCATGTGTCGGCGGCACGAACGTTCGTGAGGACATGGCCAAGCTCCAGGAGGGAGTTCAGGTTGTCGTTGGTACTCCTGGTCGTGTCTTCGACATGATCAACCGTCGCGCCCTCAGGACAGATACCATCAAGATCTTCTGTCTCGACGAGGCAGATGAGATGTTGTCCCGTGGTTTCAAGGACCAGATCTATGAGGTCTTCCAGCTCTTGCCCCAGGATACCCAGGTCGTCCTGCTCTCGGCCACCATGCCAGCGGATGTGTTGGAGGTGACGAAGAAGTTCATGCGCGACCCCGTCCGCATCCTTGTCAAGCGTGACGAGTTGACGCTCGAGGGTATCAAGCAGTTCTACATTGCCGTCGAGAAGGAGGAGTGGAAGCTGGACACACTCTGCGACTTGTACGAGACTGTCACCATCACGCAGGCCGTCATCTTCTGTAACACGCGGAGGAAGGTTGACTGGTTGACGGAGAAGATGCACTCACGGGAATTCACTGTGTCTGCCATGGTACGTGCACTGAGTCAACGCGGCTCAGTAATAAGCGAAAATTGACTTTTTGACAGCACGGTGACATGGACCAGAAGCAGCGTGAACTCCTGATGAAGGAGTTCCGCTCCGGCTCGTCTCGCGTTCTGATCACGACTGATTTGCTTGCGCGTGGTATTGACGTACAGCAAGTATCGCTCGTCATTAACTACGACCTGCCTACGAACCGGGAGAATTACATCCATCGTATTGGTCGTGGTGGTCGGTTCGGACGTAAGGGTGTCGCCATCAATTTCGTCACCACAGAGGACGTGCGCATGCTGCGCGACATTGAACGTAAGAACATTTTCATTTACCTGCTGGTTCGTTTCCTGACAATGACAACCTTGCCGCAGAATTCTACAACACTCAGATTGACGAAATGCCCCTTAACGTCGCGTAAGTGATCATGTCAAGTTGCAGACGGACGTGATACTGACATGGAGATGCCTGCAGCGACCTGATTTAGATTATTATTTGCCTCGTTGTCTTCTGTTTGTAACATCGCATACTCGCCATCACCAGCCTCCTGATCTTGCCTGCCGATCAGAAAGCGCACAGTCTCCCATCGTATCTCAGCATCCTGCCATTTCCATCGATTACCATCGTCATCGCCGTCGCACACGTCGCCCACACCCTCGCTACCCAGCACCTACCATTGTCCGTTGCCGTCCGCCGGAGACTAGAGTTGAGTCAGAGTCCTTCGTTGTATATGCCCCGTCCAATGGTTTGGTACCTGTTGATCGATAGGTGTTTGCACATATGTATTGGTTGCGGAGGCGTCTGCCCCTACAATGATGATGATAAGTACATATTGTGATGGATGTGCAGATGGGAGGAGCGCGCGCTGTCGAGGAGCGATCAGTGATGTACAGGGTCGGGGCTGTTGACGGTATGGCGGGACTAGGAATTGTAGCGGGCGCCTAAGTACATAGCGGGGCGGTGGCGGCTGTCGAAAGGCAGTCAAAACGCTCGGCTCTCGCTTCGACGCAGCTGTAGCCTCCCAACCTCCGGTCCCTCTTAGTCTAGGCGGCCGACGCCGATATTTATTCGCCCGACCTATATGGTGCCCCAGCCACGCTCCCGCCCACTCTGCAAATCCTTTCTTCTTTCCATACTTAGGCCTCTTCCAAAGTCTCTTTGTTCTTCCTTCTTCTCCTCCACCTCCCAGCTTTGGCCCACCCCACCAACGCACCAACCCCGGGCCACGCCTCCATTTCGTTCCTATAAGTTATAACATATGGTGTGTCCCCCACGCCATCTCTCCTCCTGCCTTCATACTTCTTTCACCGCTAACACCTTTCCTGCTGGTCAGATATTGTTAATGCCTTCCCTTTCACCCATCGTCTGCAACCCACACATGTCCCACTGTTCCCGCTCCGCGCGGTTCGCCGACGCATCCTCGCCAGGTCCCTCGCCACTCCAGCCACAGGGTCCTACCGAAATCCTACCTCGCCTTTATGTTGGCGGTCTCGCCGCCGCAGAGGATCCGGAGGTACTATCCTCTCTCGGAATCACCCATGTCCTCTCCGCCATGTCTGGACACGTCGCCCTGCCCTCGGCCTCTACCCTCGGCCACCTCGCGCCACACCAGCCGCTGCAGCGCATGCAGCTTCCGCTCCAGGACACGCCCTTTGCGGAACTGGCGGCATACCTACCGCACACGACCGCGTTCATCGCCGCAGCACTCTGCGACCCCACTGCGCGTGTGCTCGTGCACTGCGTGCAGGGCGTGAGCCGGAGCGTGAGTGTCGTCGCAGCCTTCCTCATTGCGCAGTATGGGTGCGGGCCCGACCAGGCGGTGCGGTGGGTGCAGGGCAAGCGGCAGTGCGCACAGCCGAATCCTGGCTTCGTTTCGCAATTGGGGGAGTACACCCAGACCCTGCGCAAGAACCAACAACATCTTACTCCTAGTCACGGCTCTCCGGCACGGTGAATCGCAAAGTGGACCCGGAGGGAGTGGGGGTGGACCGCGGACGCAGTGTGGCGTGGATGTGTGGAATGTCTGGCTACTGAGGCTTCGGTATGCTTTCTTTCTCGTGTCGGTCATCTTCGAACACTTTCTATTGCGTTTGTTAGTGCGTTGTATGATCTTTATATGCCTTTCGTCTTCTTATTTCGCCGGTTACTTTTTTATTGCCAACCCACTCTATTAGCTTCTTGATTAGCCACACATGCTATTCCCCCACCCATGTCAGGACACTAAAAGCACAGTAGTATTCACCAATCGGGTGCTCCGCCCGCGCACCCGGCTGTTATTTATGTAGTGTAAATCGCAGTACGCTGTACATATATTATCAACATGCAAACTTCGCGAGGCGTCAGACACGGACCGCACGCAGTTAATGTTCGACGGTCGATACATAGCACAACGTGCGCCTCGCCCGCCCGCGTTTGTTCCGACGCTGTGGTTCGTGCATGCGCAGTCTCAGATTGGCAGAAAAGAAGAGCTTGGCGATGTGAGATCCGCATCGACATGTCGCATGTATTAGTGGACCCTTGAGGATCGCTCGAAATGCATGATGTGGGGCCCGGAGCCGGTGCGTCTCCGGAGTACACAACCGCACCAGTCCGGAAGCCAGATACACCATGTGCGGAGCCGAGGACGACGTCCATGTGGATGGATCAGCGGTGCGGGAGAAGTTTCAAGATGTGCGCACGACGCCGCCCATGGGACCTCGACTCTCCGCATGCCATCGGAAGAGGATGACGGAATGGAATATTCGAGAAGTGGTCGGTAACGACACTGGCATGCACTGTTCACACATCGCGGGAGATGCGAACCACCGAAGACAGATACAATTGCCTCATGCGTGCACTGAGGACGGGGTCAAGTCGGCGAGAAGCAATGGTCCAGCTTGTTCACAACGCAGAACTCAACATAGCACAAGTCGCATTGCTTCGGTCAAACCTTCCTTCCCTCGTTGCGAATATAAGCGTATAGTTACATGGTACAATACATACATGATTAATCCTTGTCCAACACGCGCAGGTCCTACATAGATATCATCATAAAACGAACCACAGCGAACAGTCCCTCTAACAGCAATTCGAACGGCTTTGGTCTTCGAGCGCGATGCCCGTCGAAGGCTTGGACAACTTAACGCCCGGCGACTAAACAACGGAACAGCGTCAGCTTGACAGGTACATGACAAGATGGACTGATACCGCCCGCCCTTGCCCAGACCAGTCCGGAACGCTAGCAATTCCAGCCGCCTCTGGCGGGATCGACAATCCACCGCTCCGGCCACCAGGCAGCGCAAAATCCAGAATCCAGAGCGCTGCCGACACAGCGCAGCAGACCTGACACTGACGGGTGGACGGGCAGGCGACAGCCTTGCAGAACGAGCTGATCAGACACGCACCCTGTCGTCGTCAAACACACCGCGGTGAACCTTCTCCAGGATATCCCGCGTCGCACGCTCAAACGCATGCTCAACGTTCTCCCCTGACCTCGCGCTCGCCTCGACGAAGAGGAGACCCTCTTCCTTTGCCCAGAGTTCGGCCTCTTCTGCCGTGACTTCGCGCTTGCGCTTCGGACCGGTCGAGGACGGATCTTCCATGCACAGGTCAATCTTGTTTCCAACCAGGATGCAGGTGAGGTGTGGGTCGGCGTGTTCCCGGACGTCTGTTAGCCATGAGCGGACGTTCAGGAAACCTGAGACAGGGGGTGGTGAGTACTTGTTGCACGGTGGTGGTGTGCACGGCACGCAGTACTAGGATGATACTCACTTTGTCGATTGGTAACATCGTACACCAGCAGACAGCCCGCCGCACCGCGGTAATACGAGCGCGTAATGGAACGGAATGACTCGGTGCCAGCTGTGTCCCAGCCTGACGAACGACGGTGCGGATAAGCCGGGCAAAGGTCGGAAATGAAGTGCTTGAAACGTACACTGTAGTTTGACAACTTTGTTCTCTTCCGCGATCGTGATCAACTTCGAGCCAAACTCTACTCCTAGCTGTGCAGAAGACGTAGAGTCATTGTCGATGGTTCAAGTACCATCAAAACGCGGACGTACGTACGGTCGGATCTGGGTTCGCGAGGAAACGTTGGTCCGTGAGCCGGACAAGTAGGGAGGACTTTCCGACAGCGGCATCCCCTATCAGAATAGCAGTTCAGCATTGGTAGACACGAGTGTATGCATAACATGTAGAGGTTGGAGTGTTAAGTGTATACAGTAACCAAGTATAGCCTAGCAACAGACTAGCACAGAGCAGCGGTGCACACGAAACCAGAACCAGAACCAAAGACCGTGACGTACCAGTGATGATGAACTTCAACACATAGTGCCAGGCTACTCCCGCCATATCAGTTCAGCCGCGAAGTAGTTGGTGAGTCTTGAAGAAGCGACTATGTAATGCTGCAGGCAGCAGGACAGTATGCTCGGGGTCGTGCTTCGTCAATTGTGAAGCGGTGGCGCTTGCGGTATGCAGGATATTCTATTGGGGAGAATGTAACTCGAACGTCCCAAGCGGATACAAGTGAAGTCCAGGTAAACGTCAAGGCTAGGCGAAACAAGCTGGGAGAGAGGGCAGTGGTTGGTCGCTGCCGCAGCGTGCGGTTTCAGGCTGGAAACCTGAGTCGCGACGCACTGGGCGCCACCACGGGCACGTGGCACCTCGGAGCTCTCCGGGACTTAGCTCTGTCCTCTGCACGGCCGACATCGTCTCTACTATCCAGCTCACCCAAAACACCGACCGCCACGATGAGCAGTGCTACCTGGCGCAATGTCTTCACGTATGTATCTATGCCTGTCTAAATGCCAGCTTAGGTTGCACCAAGTTTACCCGATGGTTCTTCTACGGCCTGCGCTGCTCGGTGACGCGATGCTCACACTTTGCTGGCACCTGCAGGTACAACAAGTACACCCAGATTGCTGCGCGCGCCCTCCGTGCATCGCTCAAGGAGGAGGAGCGTGTTGCTGCCGAGAAGCGTGGCCTCACCGTGCTGAGGTACCAGCACTGGGAGAAGGGTCAGGGCGGACCCCAGGTGCGTCCTCAATCATCCAATATCCTCGAGAAGTTCCACTGACGGAGTTCCTCGTCCGTCCTCGTCCTCATAAAATCTCACCTCTCCTGGTATCCGCGATTATCCTCATCCCAATATGCCGTGCTCGTGCCATTGGCCACCACCGAACTTTGCCGTCCTTCCATTTCGCACCGCAGACCTTCCTCAACCCTCCGCCTGAGGCAGCCGCGCCCAAGAAAGGCGTCGTATAACCTGTCCTGTTTGTACGCGTTGCAGAAGGTTTATAGAATCGATTGCGCAGTGACCTCCATCACCCCATTCCTGCGTGACAGACGGCCTTCCCGCGGCGCCGTCCTAGCTTCGTCGACGGAAGGTGAGCTATTATAGAAGTTACAATTCGTATTTTCCTGTTGCCATAAGAAGGCCCGGTCTGGTGCTCAATCAGTGGTCCCGGAGAGACCCTGAAATGCCGGGCCACTCATGGTCTCTTCTCGCGGTGAGCTTCTAGGGTAGTGGGATTACTGTAAGTGCTACGCTGGTCTCTCCAGCTCGTATTCCTCATTCTACCAACATTGTTTTGCTTGAGGGTCATAGTGGGGACCCTAATGGTGGCGAATACCATGATATGACTTGTGCGGTACACTCGATAAGAACTGATATAAACTCGCCCAAGTAGTGTTCTTTGATTCTGTCCTCTATCTGTCCTAACCAACGTGTGCCTCGTGCCCAGCTGTGGCGCTTCAATACACATCTGGTGCGAGGCTCAAGGCAAGTTCATTGCACGCCAACGTGAGACTTATATCGTCCTCAATCGCTCCGTTAATCCCGATCACCGTCCAGCGGGTGCAGTACCTCGCCGCCCACAATTCCCTCAACTTCTCAACATCCTCCGCTGGCCACAATGTTGTCCTAGCTTCGACCAGGGCCCACAGCGTGTGATACGCAACGCCGACGCACTTCACACAACAGCGGGAACTTGGAAGCATGTTAGATTTGCTTCTGAGTGCAAGATTAGCGCCTGCCTCATTGCGCCCCCAAACGCCGCCTCACGTGCGGGGTACATATATGGCAGGGCTGTGCTTACGTTAGCCCTGCAGCCTGCAGCAAACCAAATCTCCTCAATCCCGCTTGTCTCTCCGTCTTTTCACTTCCGCGTTCTCTCGTTCCCGTCCTCCTCTACTGACCGTCGCTCCTCGTACGTTGCCCTTTCCTCGTTGGTCGCCATATGTGGCTGTACTCCTCGTCGATCGCTCATCTGCCTCATTCGCGGCAGTCCAATCTACGACTAACATCACTCAAAAACTTTCACGATGGCGGCGCGCGGTTGTTTCAACTGTGGAGGGTGTGAGTTACTCACTATACGCGCGCTGTTGGCTCGTCTCGCCGCGTTTTCTAACTTAGCAACGCATGTGTTACAGTTGGACATCAGGCAGCGAACTGCCCGAAGGCCGGAACCCCTACCTGGTAAGCTGTTCTTTCACCTTCCTATCCCCCTCAATCTATAACATATACGTCACATAGCTACAACTGTGGTCTCGAAGGTCACGTCTCTAAAGAATGTACTGCAGAGACAAAGGCAAAAACATGCTACAAGTGCGGCCAGGAGGGCCACATAGTACGTCCCTTCCTCTATCCTCCTATGACCGCGTTGCAATTTCAGTTCTAGTCCCGCGAATGCCCTGAGAACGCGAACACGAGCGGCGGCAACTTCGCCGCGTTCAACGGCGGCGGCAGCAGCAACAACGGTGGCACCGAGTGCTACCGTTGCGGAAAACTAGGGCACATTGCACGTTCCTGCCCGGAAGCTCCGGGCACTAACCCTGGCGGGTACGGCGGTGGTGGCGGCGGACACTACTCTAACTTCGGTGGTGGACAGCAGCGCACTTGGTGTGTACCGTTCATATCTGTGCTTCACATGCGCTGAATTTCCATATAGCTATACCTGTGGTGGTGTAGGCCACTTGTCCCGCGACTGCGTTCAGGGCAGCAAATGCTACAACTGTAGCGGATTCGTATGTTTCTTCTCCAGCATCTATGTAACTACATCCGTTCTGACTGTCATCTGCAGGGTCATATCTCGAAGGACTGCCCCCAGCCTCAACGCAGGGCATGCTACACCTGCGGCTCGGAGGGGTAAGCACCCGGCAGCATCTTGGGCTACCGCAGTGTTCGCTGACTTCCCTCTCTCTATAGCCATATCAGTCGAGACTGCCCCTCCGCGCAAACTGCTGCTGCTGCTGATGGTGCTTGAGTTGTCCTCCCTGTAGCATATCGTGTAGTCCCGTGCTTTTTCTTGTTTCGTCATCGACGTTGTATTGCGCAGCTTCCGCGACTATAGCATAACACCACGACCGTATCATTCCGCGTTCCGCATGAAAGTCATGAGGTAGAGATGGCCGCCCACTAGTCGCGCAGAGGAATGCATCTGGATTGCGAGTGATGTACTAAAGCACGGCGAGATTTGGATTTCGTTGCGATAGTCCGGCGAGGTCGTTCTGGGCTAAGGACGGAGGAAGCCGTGCCGCCCCTCGCCGGCCAATTGGAGGTTGCCTTTTCGTGTCGTCAATCGGGCGCCTGTCTTCTATCCCTCCACCCGACACGCATTTCTTCTCTTGCCTTCCTAACTCTCCCTCCTCCGCCTCGTCCCAATGCAAGCCCTCCGCCTGGCGCGTCCTCGACTCCCCCTTCGCCCTGCCTCGCGCGCATTCGCCGCTGCGGCGGCCTCCGCCCACTCTACGCCCACCGCGTCCAGTGCGCCCGCGTCGGCCGTCATCCCGCTCTCAAACGTCGAGGCGATGTGGGAGCGTCTCTCCGCGGACGAGCAGGTTGTTATCCACCAGCAGCTCGAGGAGCTCCAGAAGAAGGACTGGAAGACGCTTTCCATTGACGAAAAGAAGGCCGGTGCGTGCCCTCCCCGCCTCCCCGTTGCGCCGAGCCATTTTCGCTGACGGGCGTCGGGTGCGTGTCCTTGCAGCATACTACGTCGCCTTTGGTCCGCATGGCCCCCGTGCCCCGATCGACCCGCCTGGGACGACCCCGAAGGTCGTCTTCGGCGTGACGGCTCTCATTGCCTCGGCCGGTATCATCTTCTACGCTATCCGTGCAACGGGTACGTCTCTCTCTACCTCCTGCATGCGTATCCTCCGCTTGACACGTCGGTGCAGCCCCACCTCCTCCCAGGACCATCACGAAGGAGTGGGAGCAGGCCATGAACGAGCGCGCGCTCGAGCAAAAGTCGAACCCCATTCACGGTGCGTCCCGATATCACCCATGAATGTCAGGTCTCGGCTTCAGTTGACATGGGACCCCTCCCGACTTTCCGAACACACAGGCATCGCAGCAGAGGATTACAAGGGCCCTGGCTTCGTCACGCACAAATAGATTCGCGTGCAGCGGCTCATGTTCTCACCGTAGACGGAACATGCACCATCCTCGCCTGCTGGGCACGGATGGGCAGGAGACGACTGTCCGCCGTGCAACGTTGACGGCGGGGACGGATGCTCGTACCTACTTACTAGTAATCTCCTGTCATATTCCTGCGCTCTCAACCAACTTGAATTGCAGAACTAGACCATATGCGTTAAGGCGTCCTATGCATCTTCTAACGGATTGTCGACATTGTTGAGTGCGTCATGCCTGGCCAAGTCTTCGCCTCGATTCCAGAAAAAAGTCAAGCCCGCGCATATCAATGGGAACGATGTGATGCGACAGCCAGTAGAATACAGTCCGCGACGGAACTACAATCCCTTGTCTTCAGTGCTCGTTTTACTTGAGTCCTTCTCACCCTTGTCCTTCTCTTCGCTCTTCCCCTTCGTCTTCTCCTTCTCCTTCTCACCCTTGCTCTCCTCCAATTCTGCTCGTCCAATCGACGCCTTGTTGTCCACGAGTGCATGGAGCGCAATGACAGCGCGCAGCAGGCTACTGACGTATACGACCAGCATCTCGTCGTTCGTTGTGGTAGCGAAACTTTGCGTCACCTCGGGGTCGTTCAGGTCAGGGAGGAGATTGAGGGCATCCTGTAAGTGATACGATATTTGGTGGTTCAAGGGCATCTTGCCGGAGGCGACCTCGACAAGATATGACTGGACGTCGGCGAGGCGGGATTGGAGGCCGCGTAGAGAGGCGAGCTGCTCAGCGACGCGCGTCGCGAGAGTGGTAGTGGTCGAGTCCTTGATATCTCGTAGCAGGTGCTCGACACCGATCTCCTCCGCTTCCTCTGCCTCAATGGCTGAGGGGACGTGCAGGAACGTCTTTCGTGTCTCTGTGCCGTCCTGTACCGAGAGTGAGCAATTCCAAACGGTACTACATAGAAGTAGATACGTACGTCCTTGATCTCCTCCACTGCAAAGTACGCGTCGGTCGGAATCCCGACCGTCTGTGGTCGTACGTCGACGATGACCATTACGGGCCGCGCGATGAACATCTTTAGCAGGTTGTTGATCTCCTGGTCTGACGCGCGCAACTTCGGACCTGTGTGGTACCACCCGATCATCCGCTCACGCGCTGTAGCGAGAGACAAAACGACAAGCAAAGTAAGAGCAAAGGCACGCAGGTAGTATGACGACATGAGCAAAGCGGCGGAGGGGAGCGGACGGCGAACTTACGGACCGTTGACCTTCTTGAACATCTCCCACATGCCATCGATGAAGTTGTGGTCGAGGAACCATGTCTTGCTGTCTTTCTCGTCCTCCTCGAACGGAATGCCAAACGAGTTCGCGACGTTGATTGTGGTGCCGTTGTCCTGGCCCAGGAGGATGCCAACGACGCGCTTGCTGGAGCCTCGCGATATCGAACGTGCGTGGTGGTCCGCTACTGAGAGCAGCACGAGAGGATGAACGACTGTGGCTCCAGGATTTAGTATGCCTCAGGCGAGACCATCTGCTTCAGAAGCACACACCGACGGTGGTATTTGAGAGAGCTGAAAGCTGTTTCTAGTGAGCCGACGGACCTGGCACACGCAAGGATGCATACCTGTTCTGTTGTTGTTGCGACCATGACTGGCGTATGACGGAGGAAAGAGTGCAGAACGGCAAGCAGGAAAGTGGCTGAGCGCACTCGACGCGCGTACCTTGTCGTACGCGTCCTACTCTGTTTGCACGTGTTGTTCAACGCCTCCGAACGCGTCCCAATACGGTAATCGCTACCATCCTCCAGCCATTACCGTTACCCAGAAGCTATTGCTCTGCCGCGACTGTTGTGTGTGTCTTGCGTGCAAGCATCCTGTCTCAGCTATCCGTTAAACTCTACCGCTTCGCAATTCCATCCTTCAGGCTAGTCCCTTGTGTCTCTCTCATCTAGATCTATGGTCGACTCTGGTCCTCCAGAAAGGTGGACATCTTTTTGTCACGTTCGGCGGGTGTTGACCTCGATGTCAGCCTTATAGCCTTATAATCAAGAATAAACCGAAGCTTCATCTCTCAGGTCATCTTCAGGCCCACGCTCTACCAATCCAGTCCCTTCCTCTCGAGTTCCAGAATCAAGATGCGCGCGCTGTCCAGACCTGGATAGAGAGACTTGGGCTGAAGCTCGAGTCCCTCTCGCTCTAAAACACTGCCGACCGCTATGTATCGGTTGCCGGCGAGCGGATATGGACTCACTCGAACTCGTTCGATATATACCCGGGGTACTATCATCAGATCCCCTTCACTTTTTCTTTCACTCTCCCGACTCGAGTTGAGGGACTGCCCTTGGCCAGACATTCCAGAACAATTTGCAGGATACTTCTCTGAAACGTTGCGATGTTGTTTAGCTCTAGAGAGCTTTCTCATTGCTCATTGCAAACATGTTTTGCAGGCCAAATACTAATCTCCTCCCTAACCTCCGAGAGCTCGTTCTCCACGACACATATGCCCATCTTCCCACTGATTTCGGGTCCCAGCGACGTTGCAGTACATTTAGAGGCGATCTGTCGTCTATGGGAGGATTGGAGGGGCATCTGTCCTTACCGTTCATGACGTCGAGGACTACGTCGCTCGTTTGGCGACATTTCCCCCTGAGCACCCGCGGTCCACGACCATCATCCGTAAGCCAGACCGATGCTTGACAACGACGCAAGACTCGATTACTGCCCCATCGTCTCAGACGTCCTCGAAGAACTCCTGCAGTTGGGGCCGATCGTTCATCCTACCAACCCAAAAATCCATGCTCCAGCTCCAGGAGCTTCCAATGTAGCTGGGTACATATAGATAGGCCTAGTATACACCCACCTTGGGCATCGAGGAGCTGGTCATCTGGTAGTCAACAATGGATGCTCGCGCTGTGCCTATACCTCCGTGTCGCACGAGATGAGCACATCCTTCATCGTCAACTGAATTCATTGCTAATGGCGCAGACCTCAGTGACGCACGTCTGTCACGGTTGAATGATATGACGAGATTGAAGACTTACTTTATCTTCAACAAGGCAAGTCCGATACGAGGGGTTCGAAATGCAAACGAGCACTTATGATGTGTTGTCGATATACGCAAGAATCATATCTAGTTTCTTCCCATAGTCGTTCCTGTTCTTCAAGTTTAGGGTCCCCGAGATATCCGGTTGTGGTCAAAATCGTGAATAGTGATCATTTGATATATTTGTTCTTCTGCATTGACCTTCCGAGTGCCTTGTGGAATAAACCTTGCGTACTGACCGTACTCGTCTAATCGTAGTCTCATTAACCTACTACTGCCTGGATGTGAAGTGCACTATTGACTTGAGTCTTGAGTGGGTTATGTGGCGCGAACTCGAAGTTCTGAGCGCTTAAATATACCAAATTGGGAAAACTTGTCGTTCGGCGCTTAGTCTACGTTTGCAACGTTGACGGTGAGGAAACGCTCTCTGCCCGTGTCTCGTTCTACCCGCCCCTCATTGACTTATACCAAGGCATGCTGTCTATTACTCGCAATGCAGTAGCAAGAACAACATCCTGTCGTACCGCCGTTGCCAACGTGCGGTCACTGACCACGGAGAGCAGCGCACAAGCATCCTCCCTCCCCGGCGCGGCAGAGGCGGGTGCGATTTCCTCCATCCCCGAGCAAGCATCCAGCACCGCCGGTCCCTCCTCCATTACGCGTCATGCGCAAGCTCCTGCCATCCACGTCCCGCCCGCCGAGGACCCCCTCCTGCACCTGTTCACGTCCCTCATCATGAGAGATGGCAAGCGACAGCAAGCCTCTGCCATCATCTCGAAGATGCTTCTGCACATCCACGCGTTCACCAAAGCGCCCCCGCTCCCCATTGTCCGCCAGGCCGTCGACATGGCGGCGCCGCTCCTCCGCTGCAGGAGCTTCAAGCGCGCTGCGAAGCAGTTCGTGTTCCCCATGCCGCTGACCGAGCGGCAGCGCACGCGCCAGGCGGTCGACTGGATACTGGAGGCGTCGAAAGCAAAAGGCGGGAAAGGTGCGGGGGAGAGGGTGGCGAGAGAGATCATCGCGGTCATAAAGGGGGACAGCACGGTGCTCAAATTGAAGTCAGATGTGCACAAACTGGCTGTTCTGCACAGGTGGGTGTCCGGAACTATCTGTGGTGTGCAGCGTCGGCTCAATGTGTTGTGGACGATGTTCTTTGCAGAGGAAATGTCGTACGGCCGCCAAGGGTGCCCAGATCGAACAGGAACTAGACTCCCGCTCTGGCACGATGCGTTACATGTACAGCTCCAATATAATGCCGTGTGCGTGCACTTGGTGTGGTCAATCTGTTCGCCACATCCCTGATTATATAGACATGATGGTGTGAAGATGTTCACTTCGTCATCTGCATTGCATAGAAGTGCTTAGGGTGCAGGTTCTTGACAGTCTGCACACATGCATGCATGAGGCAACCAAGGATGAACATTGGTGATACAAATCCTCGTACATTGGATAGATTGTAAGCTACGTCTATGAGAATGGTCACGAATAAACCGTGACGATTCGTTTGGTGTGGCGTATATCTATGGGATAAGAATGTATATGTGAGTCGATCATGGTGGCATTCAGACCTTGCCCCATAGCTTTCCGAGGATAATATAGCGTGTTAAGAACATGAATCCGCAAGCAACCATAACAGCAGTACCTTTTGAACGGCCGTACGACTGTTAGCCACTATATTTCGTACATGCGACGGGAGCCTGTGCATACCTGCGTAGACACCAGTGAATTTGAAGTTGCCAGTCGCTGCATTGATAGCACCCGAGATAGGTGGTCCGACAACTGAGCCGAGAGCAATAAGGGTCATGCTCATCCCAACTCGTACACCAACATCGTGCGTGTCGCCCATGCGGACGACGGGCGCGACGAGAAGGGAGACATACACCCCAGACGAACAGCTACATCAGGCGGATGACAGGATGAGCATTTTGCAAGGACTACGGAGCGAAGGAAGTTAGACACATACCCATAGAATATAGCGACGACGATGTTACCACCAATGCTCGTTGCGAACGGCCAGATGTAGGTCATGATACCGGCTAGGAGCGTTGCGGGGAGCATGACATTGATGGGGCCAGTGCGGTCTGCGACAATTCCCCCGACGACCCGGCCGACGGCGGAGCAGGCGTTCGCGATGGAGACGAGGTAGAACGAGAAGTTCTCTGAGATGCCCTCGGACGCTGCGCTCACGTCGATATATGTGAGTACCTACGCGAAAATGTTCATCAATAACCCTGATCGTGTCTTTGTGCCGGGACAGCGAGGTACAGGTGGGACGAAATCGGTACGTACCGTGTAGATGCCTAGGAAGCACAAGAAACTCGACAAGCTGTACAGCGTAAACGGAACGGACTTGAAGACCGAGAAATCGATGAATGGGCCGGTGCGACGCCTGGGAGGGAGCCGCCGCGCTACGGTCTGCATAAGGATATCAGCCCTTAATAAGAGAGAGTGCTTGTAGCAATACGAATGACTTACAGCGAGCATGATTGAGATCAGCACGATCTCAATAAAGCCTAGAACGCGCATCGTCCATTGAAAGCTACAGCGTAGGTGCATCAGTATTTGAGGTTTGTGAGCAGCCTGACATAGCGGACGTACCCCACCCTAACTATGAGGTTACGGACGATGATGGGATAGAGCGTGCCGCCGACACTGGAGCCGAGTGCCATGATACCCAGAGCCAGTCCTAGTCTATGCTTGAACCAGTGAGCAGGGCAGCCCATTATGGTTGCGAATATGACACCGCAACCAAACTAAGTTGATGTTTGTCAGCTGTCTGTCAGCAATCAGATAGGACATGGAACGCGCTAGGTAAGTCACGTACTCCGGTCGCTATGCCTTGACACAGGATGAAGTGCCAATATTTTGTACACTGTGCCGTGAGGAAAGTCGTTGCCACTATGAGTGCACCAGCGATGCCAAGCGGAAACTTGAGGTAGCCCATGTCGAAAATGCGACCGACCACGAGACCTGGGATGAAGACCAGTGCGTACTAGTGTATGGTATGAGCGGATATGACCCATTTGGTGGTTGGATCTGAATCACCTGCACAGACCCAATCCATGCACTGCAAAACATCGAGTCAGTGATTTCTTTGATGTCGCATGCGTGAGCCTACTGACATTGCGGAAGGGGAGGTTCCTGCGAGGAGGTTTGTTGTGTAGTATGCTTGAAAGACCTATAGAACGACTCGCGCTTGAGCGAATTAGAATTGAATATACCGTAGCGAAACTCACACCCCATGCATTGACTAGACCGAATGTCGCACAAGTTCCGGATGCACACTGCGTAGCTCGGTCAGAACCTTGTAAGGGGGATGTATACTTCAAATAGATCCACTCACGCCAAGCACGATCATCCACGCCCGCATACCTCCATCAGGATGCTCGCCGTACTCGGCGTCCCCGGCCGCGGTTGTCAGATCGGCCGCAGCTTCCGACTGTTGCTTTTCCTGCACTTCGACCTTTTTCTCTTCGTCGTCCACTTGCGGACGGGAGAGGGCGTCGTGGACGGTGTGGGTGGACGAAGTAGCTGAGCTCCTAACAGTTTCTTGATGTGGCATGGTGAGTCGTCAGGGTCACGAACACGGAATGTACAGGGAGAGGAGAGGCTGGAACATGGGGCATCCCATGTTTGACAACATAATATATATGATGTTCGCCCCCGTTGTCCCGGACATCCGGCTCGGCATTGTGAGAATAGTGGCCGTGTGATCAGGCAATCGGACGCGTTACAGAGTGGTAACCGCCTCGTACGAGGATCCACTATGTTTGACTCAGACCGAGTCACTGACCAAGGTTTGGGCGATAGTAAAGGTAGAAGGTGATCGTCTATGCTTGACTCAGTCACTGACCAAGCTTAAGGTTCAATGTGCGATAGTTAAGGTAGAAGGTGATCGTCCGACTCGTACGTGTATAGTACGAGGATACTAGGAGGTGACACACCATCCTAGGTAGTAAGACTTGGATATGACTCCCTATGATTGAGCTACTATGACGGGATCACCGACAAGGAGGCAGCCTCGTTGAAGTGGCCCGCTCGAATATGATTCTGAATGTCGCTCTCTTCTCCAGCCAGGCGCCAATCCAGGCCCGATCCGACTCCGATCAATTTTGCCAACCATGTGGAGTAAACCTTCAGGCGCTCGTCTCTACTGAACCTTATTGGCTCGGCGCTTCCCAAAATTTCTACACGGATTCCTGGGAGTCCGCACGTCCTGAACACCAGCTTAGCACACTCATCATTGTCGGACTCCCAATCCGTCTACATCGCAGGGCAATAAGATGGCATTTGGTGAGTGCGGGTGCGTCTACACATCTATACTCTCACTTCATGTAACTTGAACAGGTGCTCCTGGTGGACGCGGCGGCTTTGGCGGAAGAGGAGGAGGACGCGGTGGGGGAGGTGGAAGGGGTGCCCCAAGAGGGCGTGGTGGACCTCCTGGCCGTGGCGGACGCGGTATGGTATGATTACTATAAGTTAACCGTCCTTTGCTGAACAGTCAACGTTATAGGCGGAGGACGCGGTGGAGGAGTCGTGAAGCGCGGTGCACCTATGGGCCGCGGTGGACGCGGTGCTCCTCGAGGTGGCAGAGGTGGCCGTGGCGGGGGAAGGGGTGGTGCTAGGGGCGGCTCGAATGTGATACTCAAGCCTCACCGACACCCTGGTGTCTTCATCGCTGAGGGTAAAGAGAGCTTGTTGGTCACCAAAAACCTTGTCCCCGGAGAAGCTGTCTACGGCGAGAAGCGGATATCCATCGACGGTGGAGTCGACGGGACGAAAACCGAGTACCGTGTATGGAACCCCTTCCG
Source organism: Fomes fomentarius (assembly GCA_022606135.1). Taxonomy (NCBI): domain Eukaryota; kingdom Fungi; phylum Basidiomycota; class Agaricomycetes; order Polyporales; family Polyporaceae; genus Fomes; species Fomes fomentarius. The sequence goes on from JABYQN010000001.1 coordinate 3,343,137, forward strand.
GAGCAAGCTCGCTGCAGGTGTCCTTGGTGGTCTCGACAGTATTTTCATCGAGCCAGGCAAGAAGGTTCTCTACCTCGGTGCTGCCAGTGGTACTAGTGTCTCCCATGTCGCTGATATCGTCGGTCCGGTGCGTATCATATCTCTCTTTGCCCACGCCGTGTCTTAACCGTCTTCGTAGGAGGGTGTTGTCTACGCTGTGGAGTTTTCCCTTCGTTCAGGACGTGATCTGATCAGCATGGCGAAAAAGCGAACAAACGTTATTCGTACGTCGTGTTTTCCCGTCATCCCTATCACATTGCTCACGTCTCCCTCAGCGATTCTTGAGGATGCTCGTGCTCCTCAAAGATATCGCATGCTCTTGTCGACCGTTGACGTCATTTTCGCCGATGTTGCTCAACCTGACCAAGCGCGTATCGTGATACTCAACGCAGAGTACTTCTTGAAGAACGAGGGTCACATCGTGATCTCAATCAAGGCGAGCTGTGTCGACTCCACCGTCCCCCCAGAAGTCGTGTTCGCCAGCGAGGTCGACACTCTGAAAGCGAGCAACATCAAGCCTATAGAGCAAGTCACACTTGAACCATATGAACGTGACCACGCAATGGTAACAGGTGGGCTATGTTACTCCGTTCTCCTTACCGCTGTCCTAATACACTGCTGCAGGCAAATATTTGCGTCATGGGCAAAAAGAGTAGTCAGTGTGTGTGTAGTATTGCTCTCGTTCCATTGTTCTGTTTGGCATCTGTTTTACTGCATCATTTGTATTCCGTAGTACCTCGAAAACTTATTTACTGTCGACTAAGACTGCAGATCAGTACATTCCGAGTGCTGCGGCCGCCACGTCAGGATGCTGCGCGAGGCTGCGGTGGCAGTGCGGAGAGATATGATGGGCATAGCCGACTAGACGCCCATTGTACCCCCTTCCCAAGTCCGCCACACATAAGCACGTTCCGTCACAACACGGCTCACTTACTTTCGCCAATTGGCTGATGAGGCCATCCGGACAAGTTGCTCTTGATCTTGGACCACCATTTGAGGACGGCGCACGCTCATCGTCCGACTTCGAGGAGATCCCCCACCCCACCCACTACTGGACACAACACCCGCCAGCGCACCCCACACCGCGCGAGGAGGAGCTGCCGCTGCACTACATGTCGGAGGAGAAGGCTCGCCGGAGGGTCGTTCGTGGCCCTGGAGTAAACGACGAAGGAGCTGGAGGTTTCACCACCACGTCGGAGAAGGCGGGGCTCAACTATGACGCGTACGACGATGAGGGCAAGGACGTGTACTCCAAAATGAAGGCGGCCAAAGGTCCCATAAGCAGCGGTCGCCCCCGCAGACCGCCCCCGCCCCCTCCAACCACTCTGGTGCGTGTACATTTCACGCATGTAGTCAGTGCCACGTCCTGACCGCATATTTTTGGTGGGTGTTCCGTTGTGTATAGCGCGAGTTCTTCCTGCAAAACCTGGAGCATATTCCGCCGATCATTTACACCCTCCTCTCGTGCTGGACACGCTTCCACAAGATCGGCAAGTCCGGCGTCGTCGTCTGGGACGAGGCGCACTTTGGTAAATTCGGTTCGCACTACCTAAAGCGCGAGTTCTACTTCGACGTCCACCCGCCTCTCGGGAAGATGCTCGTCGGCTTCGCAGGTCTGCTCGCGGGTTACGACGGTACATTCGGCTTCGAGAGTGGGGCAGCGTACCCCGAGACTGTGCCCTACGTCGCAATGCGCGTTATGATGGCATCGTTCGGTGTTGCGATGGTTCCTCTCGGATGGTACACTGCGGTCGAGCTTGGAATGAGCCCGATGGCATGCCACCTTGTTGCGCTCATGGTCTTATGCGGTGAGTACGATCTGTCTTCGTGCATATGCGCGTATTGCCGTCTAACACGTCAGCGGAAGATGTGGCATGGTTGACCATATCACGGTTCATTCTTTTGGATTCAATGCTGTTGTTCTTCACGTTCACTACCGTCTTTTTCCTCACCAAATTCCACAATCAACAATACCAGTACGTATACGTGTTCTTAACGGCTTGTTGGAACCACGATTCACTCGTAAACCCACAGCCCCTTCTCCTTCGATTGGTGGTTATGGCTCGTCATGACTGGTTGGTCCATTGGATGCGTTTGCAGGTTAGTAGGGTCGCTGTATGGCTCTCTGAATAATCTGACGGCCTCCCCAGCGTCAAGTGGATTGGATTCTTTGTGACATGTCTGGTCGGAGCCTACACTATTGAGGACCTTTGGGAGAAATTCGGTGATCTGAAGATGTCTGTGGTAAGTGGGATTGCCGGTGCGATGCTGCGTACATAGTCTCGAACTGATGACATCCGTCTAGCACGACCAAATCAGACACTGGGCGGCTCGCGTTGCCTGTCTCATCGTGTTGCCCTCCTTGGTGTACCTGGCATCCTTCAAAATGCACTTCCTGGTTCTTAACCATTCTGGTCCCGGCGATGCCCAGATGAGTTCACTCTTCCAAGCCAATCTGGTTGGGAACACGTTCAACCAAAATCCTTTGGGTACGTATCTCAATGATTGCTCACACCACGCTCTGCTTGGGGCCGCGGTTCACTGACACTTCTCCCTAGACGTCGCATTCGGTTCAAAAGTCACGCTAAAGAACGTGGGTTGGGGCGGAGGTCTTCTACACTCCCACGTCCAGACGTATCCTGTGGGCTCCGAGCAGCAGCAGGTCACCTGTTATCACTACAAGGATGAGAACAACGAATGGACCATCTTGCCTCGCTGGGACGAGCCTGTGTACAATCCCGACGGTGATATCCGCTACCTCAAGGACGGCGATATCATCCGTCTTCAGCATGCACCTACCACACGGAACCTCCACTCTCACCCTATTCCTGCCCCCATCACCAAGTTGAACCATGAAGTCTCTTGTTACGGTAACACAACTATTGGTGATTATCAGGACCATTGGGTCGTCGAAGTTGTGGACGACATCCACCGTGGCAGTAAGGACAAGGTAGATCGGGTCCATTCGTTGACGACGCGTATGCGTTTCCGCCATCAATCATTGGGCTGCTACCTCCGTGCTGCGAACGCGGTTCTTCCGCAGTGGGGTTTCAAGCAGATCGAGGTCAGCTGCGACAAGGAGAACAGCCCGAAGGATGTCCACACGTACTGGAACGTCGAGAGCCACTGGAATGACCGTTGTGAGTGTCTACCTCCCGACTCCATGCAGCGATCTCTGACGTATCACTTCCAGTGCCTACTGGAGACGTCAAATCCTACAAGTCGCCCTTCCTGCGTGACTTCTGGCACCTCAATGTCGCTATGGCCACCTCAAACAACGCCCTAGTTCCTGACCCAGACAAGGAAGATATACTCGCGTCGAAGCCGTTGGACTGGCCACTTCTCCATGTCGGTCTCCGCATGTGTGGCTGGGGCGACAGCCAGACAAAGTACTACTTAGTCGGTCACCCCCTTATCTGGTGGGGCGGTACCGTCAGCCTCGTTCTTGGCAGCGTTGCCGCTCTCATGTACATCCTGCGCCAGCAGAGGAAATATACCGACATGGATCCGAGTAAGCATTTCACTTGACGCAGTCTCACTCAAGTGCTGACCGTGCTGCAGGGGAATGGGAGCACTTCTTGTACGTCGGCAAGGTCGCTCTAGTGGGCTGGGCCCTGCACTTTGGTGAGTCGTCTCTGTACGTCACGATCTGAGCCAGTGCTCACTGTCGTTCAGTGCCTTTCATGATCATGGGTCGTGTAACATACATCCACCACTACGTGAGTGTTCTCACGACGCAACGGTCTACAGCCACTCATCATACCCTATACAGCTCCCGACCCTGTACTTCTCCGTGCTGATGCTTGCACATCTCCTCGACCACTTTGTCTTCACTGCACGCCGCCTCTCGGACCGCACAAAACAAATCATCTTCGGTGTATGCGTAGCCCTCATCGTCGGTGTCTTCTGGTGGTTCAAGGGGGTTTCTTTCGGTATCGATGGTCCCATCAACGATCACTGGGGACTGCAATGGCGCTCAGTGCGTTGTCTCTTCCTGACTCACTACGTTTCGTTGCTGACTCGCTGTTCGTCTCTACAGAACTGGAACCTATATAATCACTAATTATCCTATCAGTTGTGCAGTAACTAGCTAGTACCTCTATCTCCTCTCGCTGTCAACAGTCTGTTGCTTCTCAGAATATTATGTATTCTCCACCATGGACTTGTGCAATGACATCTATGTCTATACAATCTCCGGAGCGGCTCCTGGTGAACAACGTCACTGCAGGACTCGCTCTTTAGTACTAGCACCTGCGACGACCCGGATCAAAACATGAGATCCAAGAATGAAAGAGATGAATCGAATGAAGATGTACTAGTACTGGCACAGTAACGTAGAGGTGGGCTGTAGCGATGACAGATTCCAACTACCTAGTTTGTCCTTGCGGATCCCCAAGCAGTCATCCTCCTGTAGAACAACAGATACGGCTGACGATCCTCCCGCTCCTGCCCGCCAAACACGTCCTCGGGACGCAAGTCCGACACAAGCTCGTCGTCGATACGGATCCAGGCTGCCCGTGGACGATCGGAGAGCTCGCGGTTCGGGTGCAGCACGTCGAGGGTGTAGTGTCCTCCCGATGCTGACAGGCCGTGGTGGTATAAGACTGCGCAAAGACGTATGAGCATCTATAAGATCTTATAGGAAATGGATCAGGCATACCTCCGAATAGTTGGTACTTGACACCTTGTGATGTCCGTTTTGCAGGCGAGATGATCTCTGCAAGATGGATAAATCTACCGTTGTAAGGCGCGAAGCGTGTGGAGACGTACCTGAGGGGATGTCGAGCTCCTGGGAGAACGACACCTGCTTGCCGACCTTAACGACGTCGCCGACCTTGGTGTCATACAGGAATCGCTTCATGTGCAAGATCAGCACAGGCGGAAGTGCGTCGATGAGCACCTGCTGTGTCGCATCGAGTATCGCGCCTGGCCGTGTGGGGATGGAGATCTGCACCGACTGAGGGTGCGATATGTGCTGGAGCGCGTCGCGCAGGGTCTTCACGTTCTCGGGCTGGATGTCGAGCTGGAGTGACCGCCAATCCTCGATCGTGACGGACTCGCGTTGGTGGGGTGAACGCAGAGATGAGCGGAACTTGCCACCAAATATGCGCGTGATGGGAGACTCCGTCGATCTCGACTGAGAGCGGAGTGAGTCCATGACGCAATACAGAAGAACCAAGATACTCACAGTCCTTGTCGTGACGGCCTTGTTCTTCTTCCCAACTTCCAACCACCCATCATCCTGTGTAGGTGCATCGCCAACGGGTGTCGGTGAGGGCTGTTTCGGTTGTGACGGCTGCGATATTGACAGTAGTTCCTCCTCGAGGGTATCTAAGTAGAACCCTAGGAACTCCTCTGCGTCTTCCTGGTGCCCTCCCTACGACACATCAATGTGAGCAAGATATAAAACATGTCTCGGAATAGACAACGTACTATCATGTTCGCGAATCGCTTCTTCTCTTTCATCGCGTCGTAGATGTATGTCGGAATGAAACTCTCGAGCTCCTCAAATCCATCGTCTTCCCGCTCCTTCCCTTTTGCCTTGGAATTCGCAGCAGGGTTGGGTGGAGGAGGATCCGGGACAAACTCTTTGAGAAACTGTATGGTTGCGTCGACCAGTGGGGTGGCCTTCGAGCCCTCGCGCTGAGAGCCTACGACTGGACCGGCGAGGTGACGACGCAACTCCGAGAAGAAACGATGGAAGGGCGGGCAATAGACAAGGATCTGCAGCACTGCGTTCGCGAAACACATATTCCCGGTGTTGACTAATCCACGGGGTCTTATCTTCATCCCAGCTGCGATGTTGGCAGCAGAACCAGAAGGCCCTTCATGCAACAAGTGCAGTAGTTCGTTGCGATTGGCACTGGCCACCGACGTGCCTGGAGTCTGGGACGGGGTTCCGGAGGACGCGGGAATTGAGAAACCGACGACATTGGACACAGGGAGGCGAGGCTTGGAAGACGATGCTGCGGAGTCGGAGGATTGCAACAGCGACGCCCATGATTTCTTCGGTCCAGTAGCTGCTTTTGAGGCCACAGCTGGGGTGGTGGAAGTAGACACTGCTGAAGCCTGCGCCTGATCTACAGATGGCTGAGGCGTAGAAGGCTCGGTAGTTTCGGACGAAACTCCGGAAGCTGGCAAATCGAGCTTCGCCCCAGTGTGTGAAGAAACCGAAGTCTTCGCAGGTGGAGAACTGACCGCTACTGAGACAGAAGTTGCAGACGAGTAGGGAGATCCAGGGACGGGAGTGTCAGCAACAACAGAACATGCTGGTGTCGTCTCTGCGGTGGATGATGGAGGCGCCACAGATTCTGCAGACTCTTCCTGAGTATCAGGGTCAATGGGACTCGGAGGTTGTGCTAGAGGAACAACCTGAGGCTTGGGCGTAGCGGGCGGTGTGCGCAGCTCCAAAGCCTTCTGTATAATATCCTCAGGAGGATAGGCGCGAGTTGAGACGATAACGCCAGGAGCATGAGTTGGGTCACCAGGACGTCGCGACCAGATCACATATGTGGACGGGAGGGGAGGAAGGCTCTCGTCGACGTCGACAGATGGACTATTAGGAGTAGTGGCTCGAGCCTCGGCTTCCTCCGTGTGTTGAGGTGCCAATTGTTCCGACGTTTCGGCGACTTCAGAAACAAGCTCAATGGATCCTGATTCATCACGATGAATGGACTCTGTAAGTTCCTTGGGCTCAGATGCCACAGCATGGAATTCTTCGGCTTCCCGTGGAGGAGTTGCTTGTCGCGGAAGTCCTTCTTGCTCCAAGCCAGTTTGCAGAGCTTCGGGCGAGTTGATGTGAGGAACATCGGGAGTTACATGAGAAGGCGCGGGTTGGTGACGTTGGTGTGTTTCGGGCGGCGGCTGGGGCTGTGGTTGAGGATGGTGAGGTAGCTGAGGTTGTTGCAGCTGTGGAACATGCTCATGTGACACCATTGGGGGGAGCATAGGCAGCTGTTTTGGCAAGGGTGAGTGTGTCTGCGTGTGCCCAGCCCAGGCATGTGGTGGGTAGGGTCCATTGGGCTGAGGATGGTGGTACGGCGATCCATACGGAACCTGATGTGGATGGGGATGGGGTGCAAACTTTTGAGGATGAAGGAAAGGACTAGCCGGTGATGCAGGAGGGGGCGTCTGCACGGGAACAGTAGGTGGCGGCATGTGATGTTGAGGGATCTGCGGGTAATGGTATGTTGGACCTCCTCTGTGATAGCGACCACGACCAGCGCCGTTGATCCTGGGAGAAGCAGGCTGGTGCATAGGCGGCGCAGGCGCGCTCATAGGTGACATAGGATACGGGTAGTAGGGAGCAGGAGGAGGCGCGGGAGGATACGCGTAGTGAGGCGGAGGCGGAGGCGGGGGCGGATGAGGATAGTAAGAAGGCCCCGGCTGGGGGTGGGGGTGGGGATGGTAAGGACTCGCCATTCCTACAGTCAAGCCCAGATTTTTGCGGATGGGATAAATATCTAAGCCATAGTAAATGCGGGGAAGACGTACCGCTAATTTCAATCGCTGTGGAATCCGAGGCAAGAGCTATCGCGCTACCAGCATACGCTCGACGTCTGGAGAAATATATGCACGACTAGACGGTCCAGGACGTCTATGAGGATCGCGTGGGGTAGGGAACTAGTCGGCGGACGGTTGCTTTACCAAGCTTCACGAACCAACGTGGTCTACGAGTTGTTTGCAGCGGGGGCAAAGCTGGAGAGATTTGGGGGGGAGGCAGCTGAAGCGCGCTGAACGATGTTGTGTGTCGGTTGCAAGGGATTCGGAATCAACGACAAGGACAAGGGGGACAACGAGGACGCAGACGAGGACGAGGACGCGGACCTCGCACCCATCCGGCATCACGGCGGAGATTAAAACAAATGCACTCCGACGCTCTAGCCATGGGGAAAACTAGCTCCGCGTGTCCTCAGCTCAATCTCCGCAGGTGTCACGCGTCCGAGGTGCAGTCACTTTACGGAATGACTTTACGTGCTCTTGCACATGGCCGACTCTCTGACCGCTGCGATAAACGACGACCATCCGCTTGCACTAGAACTCTCCAGTCTACGCGCAGCTGTCTCGCGGTATCAGGTACATTGTATCTGCATATGCGTTCCCCACACACCGCTCAGCTGACGCGTAGGCTATGTTGGTAGCATGAAGCTCATGCCACTTCCCTCAAACTACAGAGGCACTCTCTAGAGGCCACACAGGCCCTTGACCATGCACGTGCGCTGGAACGCGAGAACACACGTCTCAAGGATGAAGTTACGATACTCAGAGCGAATCCGGACAGCAGTCCAACGGAGACCTCCTTCCAGGTGCCGGAACTAACCCTCGCTCTCCGCCGTCTGTCGGTCAAGCTCACCGCGGTCGAGGAGACACTGCTGACGCGTACCAAGGAGGTTGTGGATGTCCGAAGCGAAGTCGTAGGTGCGCAACACGAGATCGAGGCTGCGCGCGCATTAGCTGCGGAGGCGTGCGCTCGCGAAGAGGAGGGACTTGCGCGGGAACGGGAATTGGAACGGAAAGTACGCACGGCAGTGGAGGAGCGAAAGATGGCAGACCTGGTCGTGCAGGAGTACGCGGACCTTGTCCGCTCGCTGGAAGGCAGGTCGAAGCCACCATCCACTCATTCCTCCATTCCGTCTGTAGACCTTCAGCACTCCACCAATGGTTCTGCCACAACACTCGTAGACGGTCTCTCAGAAGGCAAACTTGGTCTCCAGAAACTAATGGAGGAATTCAATGGCCGGAACGAACGTCTACAGGCGGAGATTGCCAAGTTGCACGGCGACAATGGCCTTCTATTCAAGGAGCTCGAAGTCGCTCGTCACGGGGCTGATCATGATCGCTCAGAGCTTGCGAAAGCTCTGCACGAACTGGACAAGTATCGCGCTGATGACAACACGGCAACGAGGATGGTCTCGCGCTATATGTGAATCGCTCTCTTCTTCTCTCGCGTATATCAGTGCTCATCCCACGTGCAGGAAATTCTCTCAGTCGTCAACTGACACGCTCCAGAAAGCGATTGACACCCTGAAGTTACGACATGCCTCAACTCTAGCCACGCTCAACGATGAGATTGCACTGCTTCAGCGCGCGATTTTACACGAGCGCAGTGAGGCGGAACGCATACGCACCGCGTTGGATGAACTCACTGAGGACATCGCGCGTGAGGCGTTTGGAAGACGACGTGAGGTCTCCGTGCGCCTTGCATTCCTTGGGCGCGAGGAGAACCTTGCAGAGAGCTTGAGAAGATGGATGCGCAAGGCGAAGGAGTCCCTCGAGCGATCAGGGGGTGCTGAGGATGGGTCTATATCGCTGAACCCAATGGCGCTGCGGGAAGCGTACTCCAAGGCTATAGCTGATGCGGAGACCATACTGGACACGTTGAATGGGCAACCCTCGGTGGGGAACGGGGATCTGTCCGGGGGCACGATCGCTAGACTGGTGCTGGCACAAGACACGGTAGCCTCCTTGACTCACGAGCTTCAGGAGGAGACAGTTCGCAGGCTGAAGACCGAGCGCAAGCTTGCCCTGTTAGATCCCACGGACCACACTGAAGAATATCACGAATATGATGGCTCACGTTCAGTGGTGCAACCAGTTCCTCATCGCATGAGCGAGAATCGCCAAGAGAGACAATTGCTCGACGCGTCCGTCAGTACAACATCATCTGCAGACGCTGCGTCTCCTGCGGTGACCTCACCAAGCTTTGTCGCCGAACACGCGGCTCCGGAAGGTTCTATTTTCGAGATTATCACAGTACCTCCAGCCACCGATCTACCGACCATCTCGCAGCCAGAACAGTCTCCGCTATCCGCCATTACAGACGAGCCTTGTCGATCGTCAAGCTCTACGGAACCGCCTCATTTGGGATCATCACAGGACTCGTTGGATACGCGTGGGTCGAGCGCTTCATCTTTGACCTACTCAACAACAGAGACTACCGATTCCTCAACGCTCGTTGACATTCCTTTGACCCCAGCTCCAGCTTCTCCGGAACGCAGTGACATTCATGCAGTCCCCACACCTTTCTCGTCGGTTCCCGAGCCTGAGGTGGTCCAGCCAGCCTCGCCCGTCCCGTCGCTAACCTCGTCTGCGGTACCATTCCCCATTCCTGATGAACGGCCAACGCGCTCTGCTACTACGGGGTCGCGGAACGGCTCTCGGACACATGAGTCACATCTTCCACCGCCTCTATCACTAGAAGCCTCAAACGGTTCAGCGCTGTCCTCGCTCTCACCGGGGCTGTCCGGCACCTCCCTACCTGCAACGAGCAGTAAGGATGGTTCTCTGCTTGTTGCTTTGACGTTGGTGAAACACCGCTACGACGACGTTCAGCGCGGTTTCCGCGACTGCCAAATGGCACTGAAGGAGCTTATGAAGACCCTCGCTCAGCCTTCCTCATCATCGAGCTCTCCCGCAGACATGCCTCCCGTGTTGCGAAAGGCGGTCGAACGGCTCATTGACTTCAACGAGGATGCACGAGTGGAGCTCGAAATCCGAATCGCCGACGAGGAGCGTGTCGCGAGTGGATATGAGGCCCTACTCTCCATACCCGGTGCGATGTCGCAGCCTGACGACGCGAGGATGGACGAGAACGAGATGGTCACGGAGGTGCACGCGTTTGTGGACGGGTCGGACCGCGTAGTCGCGAAAGCGACACAACAGTTCACGCAGAAGCTCGACGACCTCCAGCATGACATCGCGTCGATCAAGCGGACGCTGCATGAGCTGGCGCTGTCCACGTCCGAAGACTCCCTCTCACCTTTCGCAAGCGTCCCATCTGCAAAGACCACGGCGTCTCCGAGTTGGTCGGCGTGGACACCGAGCTTCCTCAGCCCACCGCGGTCGACGAGCCCCGCGCCACCGACGTTTGGCTCGGTGATGACGTCCCCACGCCTGCGACACTCTTCGTCTTTCTCGCACCCGCGCGAACGGTCGAATGACGATCCGGCGCCAGACCTGCTCGCCAGCCTCGGCCTGCGGATTGTTGTCCCAGCACGCAGTCCTACGTATGCGTATGGCTCCGGACTGGGCGCAAGTCCTACTGGACCGTCTCGTCCAGGGCAACCGGGTCCACGCCAGCGCACGACGTCGGGCATGTTCATGCTGGGCTTGGGTATGCGGAGCACGTCGTTCGGGCCGAGCATGGCCAGGCCCAACCTGCAGAAGATGCCGTCCAAGAGCTCGCTAGCGAGCTCGAGCACTCCGCGGTTGGCCTCCACCCTCAGCCCTGGCAGTGCTAGCCCGAAGAAGAGCCTCTTAGCAGAGAAGAGTGGGCAGCAGCCTGAGGAGAGCGGAGGTGTGGACTCGGACGTAGAATGAACACTAATATGTAGAAGCTAATGAATCGTTTTGGGTGCCTTGGATGAGCTAGAAAATCGGTTGCAGAATTGAGCATTGGTGCTAGGCTTGCTAAGATCGAAACGATTGAGTCGACTCACGGGACTTTCGTCTTGCAGGACAAGGCCGGGCCCAATGTCGGGAATGTCCAAAAGCATAACAATCGAAACCCACATTCGACAAGCACATCCAAGCCGATGTTGGAGTAGATCTTTACAGCTGGGTCCTCGGGCCCGAGATACGTGCTTGAGCCTAGCAACCTAGTTGTGTTTTACAACTTGAATGACGATATCGATCTGATACATCCCTCCGCGCTTGACGAATGGGGCTCCTTTCGCACGTAGACCTTCGAGAATGAGCGCGAAGGAGAATATCTACTAGGGACAAGTTGTCTCGGCCATACCACTTCAAGCATACTAGTACGACTGGTCGTGGACAGTCTAAGCGAGACCTGAAGGGGATCAAATAAGTAGATTGTCCGATGGTGTAGTAGATGCAAATATGCCGGGAGGGCGGCAACGAAGTGAGAAGAAGCGAGGTTAAAATAAGAGTGAGAATATCCGAGTACAGCCACGGGACATTTCAGATAATCACGTACTCTGCCGCATCGATAGGGAAAACAGCAAAGAGATCAGACACGAGGCTACAGCATGATGGAAAGCGCCAAACGAGTGAGGAAAGCACTCGGGAATTTGTGACACATACAAGAGTCTGAGAGCGCGATACGGAAGGAAGGAAGGATGGTAGAAAGGAAAGTATACTGTATGCGATGAGTTAGTAGAAGTGCGGCCAATAATCCTCCCAGGACGGCTGACGCTCGAAGGCCGGCGATTCCATAGTAAGGACGGCCAGCTGCCTGAAGCTCTCCTCGATGAGGACGATTCTGGAAGAGAAGTGCACTATCGTGACCGCCAGAAGTGCGCCCTTCAGCGGGACATCGGAGTCCTTCTGGTATACCTTCCCTAATAGTACAACCACTACGATCGCAGAGCCTATCATAAGCGCGGTGGCTAGCTTCCACAGGGCTTGAGTGTCTTCGAGGGAGCTGGTGATCTTCTCGGAGAAGCCTAAGAAGTGCGGCCACCCAGCGATGAGAAGTACAGCGGTAGGTGGGGCGATGTTGCCCGGAGCGGTGGATGCCTGGAGCTGAGCGGTGGAAACAACGAATGGCGGTGTGCGTCGTTGGTTGGAGGGAACTTGCAGTTTAGGGTACCGTTTACGAGCCTCCATTGCAAGGGAAAGGCGGCGAGATGTGCGTTCGCGTTCAAGTTCCTCCTCGGGTCCAAGTTCCTCCCCGCGTCCAAGTCCCTCCTTGCGTTCAAGTTCCTCCTCGCAAGATGTTGATCCAGTGATGTATCGATGGTACCATGGTAGGGAGTCGCCAAATACGAATTTCATCTTCCAGGACTTGTACGAGGGCCTCGCTAAAGTCTGATGGCGGAAATCATCGCGCCTGACGAAGTCGGCGACATCGATTGTGGGCCCTGCACTTGTAGTCGGATAGATGATGAGATCCGCATTCGGTGGATCAAGGAAGGTGTACTCGGGGTCCAAGGACAATGCGAAGATTCCTCCAACGAGACACCGCTGAGCACCGCTCGTTGTTGACATCCATGCTCCGATCTCCATATCGCCTTTGATGACAGTCGGAAGTGTGACGTCCTTCGGCTTGTCCCACCAATAGATATAGGTGAACAGCGTGCACAGCGCGTGCGCGATGGTGGAGATCTCCAGTAAAGTGAGAGGCAGGTCATATCCTACCCTGTTGATGCAAGTGAGCAGGAACCAGAGCAACTGCCACACCGAGATAACCTTCGCCACGCCGTCCGCTTTATTCCGGTCTAGAAGTTCGTCAAGGTGAATATCCGGGATGAGCTCAGGCGCGTTCTGCATGAGCAAACGCACGCCTTCTGAGGTTAGAACGCCGTTGTCCTGCCATTTTGGCAAGTAGCGGTTCTCCGGACTGGGGAGCTCGTGCGGGTGCTGGAGGACAAAACCTCCCATTACGGCGTAGAAGCTGTGTGTAGGCGTCCACGGATGTTTGCGACGTGGCTTCCGCTGACCGGGAGCGGCGGCATCCCCCAGCGTAGCATTGGATGAATCCTCAAGTTCGTTGACCTGAGCTTCAAGGTCTGGAGAGGGGGAACCTTCTTTCTCAGGCGATTCCCCGTCAATCCCCGCGCCATCTGGAGAGGCGTGTTTGAACGACGCGCCTTCTTGACTGGAAACGCCCGCCTGTGTAGGCAATCGATCACACAGCACAAGACATGGTTGGTAAATCCCGTAGGATCTGAAGAAGCAGAAGTCTGACTTACTTGTGGAGAGCGGAAACACTGGGATATGCGCTTTATCCAGGAGATCTCGGGAGCGACGTTGTCGAGGTGCTGCCGCGCGTCCTGGGTAAGACGGAACGCGGCGTGGTATTGATTGTACGCGATGAGCAGCATGACCTCCGGTGCGAGCAGGGCGAAGACTAGCCAGCCGCACTTGCCCAGTAACCTCCTGTACTTGGATTTCCCCTGTGTTACGTCGACATGGAGGGCTGACCAAGTACGCAGCGCGAGTGTGGTGATGCAACTCGACAAAATGTTGAAGGGGGTGCGCCGGAGAGTGTCGTCTACGTATGAGTCGGACATGCCGGGTGCCCTGAAGACAGGAAGCAGAGCACAAGTGTCGTCTTATGACCAGTCCGTAGGATAAATGGCGAATCCAACCAGTACCGTGGTGACCACAGAACTTACGCATTCGGGGCAATATTAATTGATTGCTGGTACTGATCGTGTTCAACGGTCAATCCCCCTGTCCACCAACCATTCCGATATGCGCCAGACCTCGGTCACGGCCTGAAGGATATTGCTTGAATAGTGAAGGAGAGTGCCGCGTCGCGACTCGGAAGTGCCGCATCACGACTCGAAAGCGCCATTGCTGCGAGTAGGAAAAGCTTCATCGCGACTCAAAAGTGCCGCAGCCATACGGGGCAGTCAAATTGACGTTTTGTGAGGGATTCGGGAAGAGATTCAAGTTGCGCGCGATTCAGGCCCAATCGCTGGGAAGCCTCGGTGCTCCTCTACATAGACCCGAAACGCGATGGTCCGTTGGTCCGTTGGACAGCAGTCAACGCGCCTGGATGGGGGGAGGAGGAGGGGACGTACGAGGAGGAGGGCTACAGTCCCATGAGTTTGAGAGCGGAAACGCTGACAAGACGAGCGCTCCTTGACGAAACCACCCTAGGTCCCTACTACCTACTAACCAAATTGGCCGCAATGCATCACGGCTACCGTCGCGTCCGAGTCGAGCTCACTGCTCGGGCTTCACCCAACATGCCCCAAACTCGCGTTCCGCCGCCTCTGGCACCACCTCCGCTATCACTAGGTTCAGTCCCACAACGACCGTAGCACTCTACAGACTGCATACTAGGACCGAAAACAAAGGATAGCCAAGATGGCAACGGAAGAGTAGGGTCCTTGCCCCTCGTGGATTGTAACAAGTTCCAGTCTGCTCATAGATTCGAGCGCTCGGTCTCCATTTCTCAGGTCAGTTTTTATTGACCTATTGTCAAGCTCTGGTCCAATCCTGTCACTCCGTACTACCCCTACTCATTGTAGGCTTTGAATCAGCCATGTCACCGTTGCCAGTGGCAACGCCTGTGTTCCTACTGCCACTGAAAGGGTACCGTGTTTCAGTCACGATTGTTCAGCCGTGGCTGCATCGGCACTGCGCTTCGACCACTTGGTTCCTACCACAGTAGGTTGTGCAGACCCGACGTTTGACCACAGCTGCATGGATAGGGGCTTTGCGTTATTCAAGCTTCAACGTTGTTTGACGCTTTGACCACAACACAGAGCTCTGTGGGTCATCTCTCTTACACTCTGTGTGTTAGAGTAAGGAGCTATATATACCATCCCTTGCTTTACTGTTTTCTCAGCAGCTCCGCCTCCTGATCGTCCTCTACGTAACCTCCCTTCGCACGAACAATGGTACGTACTGTGCAGATTGCTGTATCCGGTTGAGAAGTTTCTCACCACTGTTCCTATAGTTCACGATACCAAACGCACCGGAGCCGGACGTAATCGAGCGCGTCGAGACGGCCAAATGCTCCCTTGGTGTCACATCCATATCCACCCTCTTGGACAAGGCCGCAGACGTCACCATCATCAAGTTCAACTCGAAGATGACTCTCGACCAGTACAACTCTCAATGGATGCGAACGTTCCTCGCAACGCCGTTCCCGCAGCTCATGGAGCTCACGATCGTCGTCAACCCTACACGGCCGGCTGTGATCGACGTCGACGCGACGATGCCGCGGTTTGAGATCACGCCCGAACAGTACCCGTGTCTTACCAAGCTACGTCTAGATGGCATCGCGCTCTCTGGGACCTCCCTCGCCACAGTCCGCCACCTCGAGCTATGCAACTATCCTACGAGGCCGGGGTCGACACCGCTGGAATGGTCTGCGTTCAGCACCCTCCTCAATACTGCAAGTCACGTCGCGACCCTCAAGTTCTTTCAATACCTCCATCACACTAACCCGGACCCACGGACAATGTGGCTGTATAGCATGCCTATGCCCGGCTCTCGTCCAGAGTGGTGGGCGAACAAGATTGTGCTGCCGAGTGTGCAGGAACTAGCCATCCAGGAGGGGCCAAGCATCATATCTGCAGTCCTTCCGCGGATGACGATCCGGGCAAGTACCACGATCAAGCTCACTGCCATATCGACACACCCGCCACGCCCCGACGTGTTTTGCGCCACGATATCCCCGTTGTCCCGTCCTATAGCCGCGATAACTGAGGCGACGCTGACGTTCAAGGCTAACTCCGTCGAGCTCTCCTGCGTAGTGCCGCATTCCGGCGTCCGCTTCAGCATCGACTACTACTGCCCGTCCTTTCTGAACGGCTTCAGTGTTCAAGACGTCCACACCGTGTGCACGGCAGCCGGCCAGTTCCTCGGCTACACTTCCGTCGGCTCCCTCCACTGCGTCAACATGCCGTTGCAGACGACAAGCGGTGCCTGGGCCAATCTCCTGACCAACTGTCGGCAATTGCGTGAGCTGAGCGTGCTGCATCCGCGGGGCGTGCCGTCGGCAATCGCATTGCACCTGTTCACCGCCCTGCACATCCTGCGGGACACCTATTCCGCGAAGAGAGGCATGGTGCCCTACTACCCCCAGACGCTGCTCAAGATCGCGGTCAGAGGGCCGACGTACTCGGACGAGGTGATGCAGGCGGTCGAGGTGTTCGTGCATTCCAAGGATGCGCAGGGGCAGCCGTGCAAGTGGATGGACCGGCTGGACCTGTGCCTCGATGGGACCATCCCATCATACAGGAGGCAGGATTTCCCCCCGTGCCAGGACGCATGGAAGTACTGGACGCCGCGGCTGTCGGAGTATGTCCGTGAGGTGGCGATGTCGCAGCCTGCGTCATGATACCAGTTCGGTAGGGGACCATTCATGTTACGAATGACATTATATGTACCTATGACAAGTATGTGTATATGCAACCAACCTAGCTTCCGTCTCGCTTCTTCTCCATGTTCGGTGTGCGTCAAAATTTACCAGGTCACCCCGCCGGTGGCCGTCACTGCTCAGAAGAACGGGTATACCTCCTAACAGTCAGGGCCTGATTCCTGTATATGGCTACGTGTTGCGCTACTACTAGATAGCGACTTGTCCGCGCTCGTGCCGCGTGGCGCACCTGTCGAGGCCCAGCTCATTTTAATACCCTATTGTGAAAGAGACGTGAGCTATGAATGTAGACAGAAACAATAAAGCAGCATGGAACAGACTTGCCTCGTTCATCAGACATGGAGCGTTGTCAAGGACAGCAATCATTCGCCGCCCACAAACGCCTGGTATAAGAAGCCGTTTACTGGGCTGAGCATTCATAACTGCGCCACTTGCACACACACCCCCCATGTTCGCTAAACGCATAGTCCTCCCGATCGTCTCGCTTGCGTTGGCCGGCGCAAGCGTCTTGGCAGATTCGACTTACATCAAGTACCCTAACGAGAACTCAACCTGGTATTGGGGATATACACACAACGTTACCTGGTACGTCCATCGGCGACGGTCGTGTGCTCGCCCCTGATAAAACTGATCACTTCGCGCGACTACACTAGGGACCAGAACCATTGGCTGGAAGGCGCAATGAATCCCACGATTAAGCTCTTCAAAGGGCAAAATGACACACACAGTACGCACTCTCTGCAGTGGCCGCGCCTCATTGTGGCAAGCATGGCTGAGTTCGACTTCAGACGTCCTCGCGAAGGATTTCAACCTCACTACAGGTCGCATTGAGGTCATAGTTCCGGAGGTGGAGGAAGGCCCCGATTACGTACTGCGCAGTGAGTAACAAGCTACGCGTGATGGTAGCATATACATACTCACCGAATGGTCACCTCCCAGTCTACTACCAACCTAGCAATGTCACCAGCGCGTCGCCGGTGTCTACTGCAAGTCAAGCGAATGCCGCTGCGTCCTCCGCAGTGGACACCACTAGCACGAACACCGGGATGGACTCCTCAAGTTCCGCCTTAGGTTCCGCCCCTCCCTCTAACGCCACAATTCCATCCCAGCCCGTTACTGCTAGCGCGACGACGACGACGGAAGCCTCGACGCTCACCTCCGAGAAAACTGAACAAGCCACTACGACAGCAGCAGGATCTTGCAACTGCAGCGGTGCCCGTGCAACCCCATCTGCAGCATCATCCGCCCCTGCCCGACGGGAGGTCGCAGAGTTGTCGTCGTATATCATCGGCGCGACATTCACGATCCTCGAGCACCCGGCAAGTGCCACTGCTGATGGCGCTCAGGCTGATCGGAGTGTACCTTCGAGTGCGGATGCATCCACTACTGGTAGCCCTGCGACTTCTCATGGCGCTGCTAGTACAGTCACTTCAAGTGTGAGTGCCATTTCCAGCGCCAGTCACTAGCAGCGCATGCCTGGTGTTCCAGATACGTACGCTGCAGCAAGGCATGTAGTCGTATCTGTTGAGAACTTCTATGAAGGGATGGCTTCACGCCGGCGTGGATCAGCCTTGGATACGATGTAAAGTTATTGTGTTTTTGTACGACGAAAGCGAATAGAATTAATATCCTGATTAATCGTCGTTGTGAGTGGGGCAAATGCCCGAAGTAGGGATACTCACTACAGACCAGCTCCATCGAACCGTCAGTCGCTCCCAAGCTCGAGAGAGGGCTCCGGTCACCGGCCATGGATGACACGACAGTCGAGACAGTGAGGTGCCGGTCGTCGTTGCGGTTCATTGTCGGTAACTCTGGTATACTGAGTGATCTAGGGAATGATGGGACTACACACATCCTGACCAGGCATTCGATGACAAGCGCTGCATAGTGCTCAGTTCACTTAGTTGTAGCCCATCGTTCGAGCGTGACCACCAATATCTATTGATTCATCTGTTCATGCTACTGAGTCAGTAGTCAAGGAGGAGAGAACATACGTTTACGGCACCGGCATATGTCGTGCTTGTCGTCCATGTCAATTGTATACGATCTTGATGATCATGCAATTGCGCACCTCGACAGCGTGCGAATGAGGTCTTCTTCTTCGTTTCCTCCTCCTCAATGGAGTAGAATGAATATGACGAGGGCATCCGCCACAGAGAAGATAGAAGGGCTGATATAGCCAAAGTGACTCAAGCGATATTGCGAGGTCACGCGTTTGCTCACCGTCTGTGTTCTGACCATCGTTCCAAGGGTACCCAGCACCACAGAAACATGTCCTGTATTTCCGTCGCGGGGTTGCCGTCGAGGGCGTCGGAGAGAAGAAATGAACTACCAGGCTGGCGGCTGGCAGGTGTGCGAGCAGGCGCCAATCACCCTGACCGTGGACGTTTCGGACCGGAGCACCATCCTTTTCGACTCTTCGCTCTTCCAGTGCTCTCAGATTGGCCTCGAACCTATGCAAGTCCTTGCAAGTTTTGCCACCAGTATCGGGCAATGGTACAATCAGGACTGTATGGACGTGCACAATGAAGACTCTCGACGACACCTTTCCAAGATGGCTAGCAGTTCGGAAGACCACAACTTCCAAGCAACTACTTCAAAATGGAATCCTTTATGATCGTGAAGCAACTTGTATACAGGCAGGTGGATAGTTTTCCGTGAACAGGCGTTGGCGTTCGCATGCATTGAAGTCCATTCAGCTTGTGTGAAGCCCCCGCAGAGAACTCCCATACCCTTGGAAGGGAGCTCAACCCTCTATATATCGATTTTTTGTACCGCTTCGACACGCCCACAGATGTCCTGTGCGGCAACCTTGGGATCTTCGTTCTAGCTCTTGTGAGACACCGCCCTATTGTCATCGAACCTGCGGACTTAATGACCTGTCTTTGGTCGAGCCATGTATCAGCATATATAGGTATCAAGCGTGCAACCTTGGTTGCGGCCGTAACGCCTCTTCATCGTGTAAGATGACAGTAGTAATGTCCGGTGAGTCTTGTCTTACATCTCTCGGATAGATGACTGATCGTGGTCGTAGGTATACGACTGATGATATTACATGAACTTCACCTTGCTTACTGTCGAAAGTCGTGACCTGAGCTCTCATGAAAGGAAGGTTCGACTAGCGGCAATTGTGAACCGGCCCAATTTCGACTGGGCTTATGAATGTCAGAGCCTAGACCTTCAGCCCCCTGTATGAAATCAGGAAGTAATCCGGTGGATAGGCTACCCGCGCTTCGAAACGTTGGACCCAAGGCCGAATCGCAATCATTTACCAGTAGGATGTATCTGTGGCTGTGAGTCTATCCATCCGCATTAATTCGAGTTCTGCCTGTCTCTCTGGAGCTGAATGTGTATATAAGAAGAGGCCCTCTGGCCTCCAAGTCCCCCCATCATCCTCGTCGTTCCAGGTGAACATACTCCTTCGTCGTTCCAGGTGAACATACTCCTTCGTCGTTCCAGGTGAACACACAACATCATCCCACCCACCTCAGTATTAAGTCACCGTCATGTCGTCCACCGTCGTCCACCTCCCCAACCTCAACGGCTGTGCCGTTGATAACCGCTACTACCTTCGCAAACTCATCGGAACGGGCACCTTCGGCGTCGTCTACCAGGCTGTCGACCTCCGTGCCAGCCCTACCGAGGACCCCTACCGCGCCGTCAAAGTCATCCCAAAGGTCGGCCGGCAGCCCCACGAGATCGCGATGTTCCACCGCGAGGTCGCGTTCCACGCCGTCGTCTCCCACCACCCGAACATCGTGGGCCTCCGCGATGTGTACGAGGACGACGAGTACCTGTGCATCGTCCTCGACTACCACTCTGGGGGAGACATGTACGAACAGATCTGCCAGGGGCAGATGTACATGTACAACGACAATCTCCTCCGCACCGCGTTCGTGTCGCTCATCGACGCGGTGCAGGCGTGCCATGATGCCGGCATCGCCCACCGCGATCTCAAGCCGGAGAACGTCCTGCTGAGCAAGGACGGGTCGCAGACCTACCTCGCCGACTTCGGTATCGCAACGAACGAGCACATAGTGGACAGTTTCGGGTGTGGTACTCTGCAGTATATGGCTCCTGGTAAGATCCCCTTCTCCTACCATCTCCTCCCTGCTCGATCCTCACCTGTCTCTTTCCTTCTTCCTTCTGCAGAGTGCGCTGGTCCGCAGCCCTACTGTGCGCCCTCGAACGACATCTGGGGGCTGGGGGTGATCTTGGTGAATATGATCGGCAGCATGAACCCATGGGAGGAGGCGTCGGTCAAGGACAAGGGCTTCGCGCGCTTCTGCGAAGATCCGAAGTTCCTATACGACTCGCTGCCGATCTCCGAGGGCGCGTACGCCATCCTCCTCAGCATCTTCACGCTCCCGCTCCGCCGCATCTCACTCCCGATGCTGCGCAAGATGGTGCTCGAGGTCGACACGTTCTTCCGTGCGCCGACTGCCACCATGGCCGCCGTTGATATCCCGAACAAGAAGTACGCAGAGGCGTATCACCAGCAGCAGCCACAGCCGCAGGTGTACGCGCAGCCCTACCAGTACGCCTACCAGGAGCCGGACTGCACTAAAGAGTCGTACTTCACGCCTCCCGCTCTGGAGCACATGCACCCCGCTGCCCGCAAGGAGGAGTCCTACTACATCTCCACGGACTCAAGCTCGTACTCTCCTCTATCCTCGACAGGCGCCTGGAGCGCCGACACCATCTACTCCGCACCCGTCGCCGATGCTGCCTCCGCAGACCCATCATCACACACCACCACGTTCCTGTCCCCTCGAGCCATGGAGGCTCGCTGGCTGGAGGACTACGATCGCATGGCGGAGAAATTCCGCGAGCACTACTATCCGTCCACACCTTCGGATCAGCCAGTGGTTGTCTGATCTGGTGGCCGGCCCCGAGATCTCTTTCGCCATGCATGTACACCCACCAAAATCAAAACAACCATCGACGTTGCGGGCACCGTCATTGATGATGGTACATAGATGCCAACATAGATGCGAATATAACCATAGATTCACAAACATCCCCTGCGTGATTACGTGTGCTCGAGTCCGAACCGTCTCATCAGGGTAGCATAGTATCATAGACATATATTCGAGTATACATACGATATGCATACGGTCCACGGACGTCCTAACCAGGCGCTCAATGAGAAACGCTGCACAATGTATCCAATAGGGCATCCTTTTGCCCCCAATTAATCCTAGGCTCCGCCGGCCATTTTCACCTTCCTCGCACCGGCTCGAAGATGGTAACATCGGTAAACCTCCAGGCTCCGGCCGAGTCCTGGGGGGTTTTCCAGTGCTTCCCGCAGGATCCCTCCTTCTCTGCTCTCTCCGCTCTTACATTCCGCTCTATATTACGCAGCTGCCGAGATCGTGCATGCACGCAGCACAATCAAGGGGAGGGATGAGTTATGGTTGATCATGAACGGCGTCAACGCAGTCCGAGCTACTAGACAAAGATTCAAGCCAACAATTGTCCGGGTATCATGCTACGCGTCCGCAAACTAGTACTGTTGATGTTCGTACACCAGGGTATCATGCACAGTTAGGAGTGCAAGTCGTCATACTCCTACTTCTTCGCGTGCTTGACCTCCATCTTCTTCGGCTTCTTCGACCTCCTCATCCTCCTCGTTCTCGGGCTTCGTCGCACCCTTCTTCTTCTTCGACTTGTCTGACTTGATCTAGACATCCTTCGACTTAGGCTTGGGGGGCAGTAGCCCTGCCGGCGTCCTGACCACCCCTCGGGACGAACCAGTCTTCGTCTTCATCGTCATCACGGAGCGTACTATGTATGACACTCAACGTCAGAGCAGGCGGCACTCGCTAGAGACACGAGCACTTACCTAAGCACATCGATGCCGGAGCAAGGATAAGGTCAAGTTGACCGTCACCACCAGTCACGTTGACTGGCAACTCGAAGCCCTCGTTCGAGGAGCTGCACACATTACTACTGTCAGCCGGAGCCCGAAGAGCGCATAAACCGGTCACGACACATCCACTGAGAAGAGCTGTCCGATTAGCAGTCGTACCCAGTCCCTTACCTAACTAGACCGTTGCGCCGAGGGCACGAGAGATGTATCCAGTCAATGCACAAGGCCACAATAGAATATTAGAAGCCTCGAAAGTCCACCATGTACTGTAAATACCGCAAACGACCTCGAACCCACACCAACAGGCTCCAGGGCCACAGGACAGTCACGTCTAAACCTACGACGCATCATCAATCTCGGATGGTGGCGGGGGCAGGTTCAGTTCGCCATCCAGAATGGCTGCAGTGCCGTTGAGCTGTGGCGCGTCCTCCTTGAACACAGACGGTGCTTCCGCTTTTGCTGGAGTCGGCGGGGGGATGGCATCCGCATCCGCATCTGCACCGTCAATCCCGCTCGAGTCCGGAGCGCCGTTAAAATCTACTGGCTCGTCGACAGGCGGTGTGTCCGTGATAGCACGTGAAGACGGGGCGGCCGAGTTGACAGGTGCGTTGTCTGCCATCGGGTCGATCTGAGGGGTACTAACGAGGAGTTGAGGTGTACTGGTCCGAGAGTCCGGACGTGGCGAAGGCGACGGCGCAGGAGAGGGGGACGAAAACGACGGCGGGAGCGCTTTCTCGACGTTCGGTACAGGTGCAGAGCTGGGATCGGGAGCTGCTCGACCGTTGAGCGTGCCCGCTCGCGCGAGCATGTTGCGGAAACGGCCTGGAGTCGGCGGGGGCTTTGGCGAGGGCTGAACGGTGGGATGTGTTGCAGGCTGGGTGCCAGGCTGCGGCGGGGGTTGTTTGACCATAATGCGCTTTTCAGACACGATGGTCTCGAGCATCGCTGTCGGGGCGGAGACGTTCTTGAGCCCAGTGAACTTCTCTTGTAGATAGCGCGCATCTGCGAGAAGCCTAAAGAGGACAGACGTGAATCACTGAACGGTTTACGGTCAGGACGGGCTGAGACGTACCGCTGTTTCGCATCTAGGGACGGTAGCTCGATCTTGGTGTACTCCTCCGATAGTCGATGGTTGATAGCGGCAAAGACTTGCGTCATCACATACTACAATAACAAACCTCATGAGTTTCTGCATGCTGACATGATGCCTACAGGACACACGAACCTCGACAACGGACGAAGGAAGGTAGCGTGAAAGTACTTTGTGCAGCGTCACGGTCTCCTTCACCAGGACCTCCATGTAATCATTGACACCAACGCCTTCATTGGGCACGTCCCACCTGACCACCTAGATACCGTGCTCAGCAACGGTAACATCGAGATTGAGAGCCAAAAGAGTACCTGAAGCGTCCGTATGTGCGCGGTGAGACGGTCGCCCATGATCGCGATGAGCTTCGCATGAATCTCATTCTGATGCTCTTGATAATCCTATTCACAAACAGATGGCTGTTGACTCGACTGGCCAGACAGTGCGATAGGCTCGTTACGTACCCGCTTGAGCTTGTCGAACTCGACGAGCATCACCGCCTGTTTCTGGCTCAGATGTCTCCTGAACGTCTCTCGGATGTATGGAATGAGCGAGATCATGATGGCTAGTGACTGCGACGCAAGAGCTATCACCACAGCGTCAGCCGCACATTGTGCTACTCACAACGACCCAACGCAAACTCACCTAGGTGCTTCGCCGTGATGTTCTTCAAACCCGCGGAGCGCATGGCCCCCGCACCGAGCACGACCTGGCACGTCCGCGAATTGAACGACTTCAGGAGCTCAATTATTCGACTCATCGTGTCCGTCGTCAGCAGCGGCAGGTTCACGATCACCTTCAAGTAGTCGATGAGCAGTACAAGCACGTCCAGCGTCGCGGACACGGCAAAGTATGCGCGCTCCTCCACACGCAGATGTTTCGTTGGAGCATTCGCTGAGCGCCTGCGCTGTGCACGTCCGGGCGAGGGAGGGAAGGCCGGAGAGGGGAGCGGGGAGGAGGGACGGGGTTGCCCGGAACTGCTGCCGTTGACCGCGAGGGAGGGCGAGGACGGTGCGGGCGATGGAGGCGGTATAGGAGATAGGGTGTCGGAAGGAGGGCGGTTGAGTAGGAGCTCGGGCGGGTCGGAGATGGACGCGTCGACGATCACGTCGACGATACGCTGTACGGATGGAGCCACTTCGGCGGCATTCCACTGCTCGTCTTCCACGAGTTTCGCAGATTGATTGAGCTGCGACTGGTGGAATTGCTGCAGGAAGCTCTTCGCCTGTATCGTGGATGAGCTATCGGCTGCGACGAAGAGAGTGAGTTGTTGTCACAAACCTGGCTGACTATTGTCCCCCGGAGGCCGACAATCATCCGTCTGCAGATAGTCTCCGACTTCACGACGAAGTCCCAAGACTCGTTGAACAAGGCGCAGAAGCTAGGCAGATCCAGCGCGATGTGTTGTTCCGCACGAATGCTGATGACCGTTGAGGCACGAGCATTAGCCAACTCCGCTGCAGAGGATAAGATGTCTGATAGCTCCTCCTGGAGCGCAGTGATATCTACGGGTGTTTTGGGAGACCTGATACAATCGATCAGAAGCAGCCAGCCTCAGCTGAGGATGTACATACTGGATGCTCTGAATGACATCGACGATCACGCCGCCTTGGCGATGAAGACCCTCAATGCAGTTCAGCAGACTTCGGTACATGCTGCGAGCGATTTCCAAAAATGCAGGATGTGACATGCCACGAAGCTCCGAAACAGCATTTGACCTGCGAAACTGGTCGATATAGCATTCGACAGAAGGCAGCACAGACGTACTGATTTGGTACAGCGTCATCAGTACCCTCAAGTGCAGGTATTCGCTTGTGGCAAGTCAGCGAAAGTAGCAGATAATCCTGTGTTCTGTGACCCACCCGCTTAACTGCGTTTCGGACTTCCGTCATGGCAACATCTCGCCATGATAGTGTCGCCTCCAAGATCCCCTTCGTACGTACCAAGGACTGCAGGAGAGGTCGAAGACGATCTCGTAGCGACATGTTGAACTCCAATCGCCGCCCTTTTGACCAGTTCTCCTGCGTCGAGTCGATCCGTTCTACAAGGTCAAGTCGGAGGACGTTAACGAATTCCGACGTCAGTGAAGTCGTTATTTCCATCGTCAATGTCCGCAGATGTTCCGGAAGGGCAGCGAATGCTCTCAGCGAGGACAGCGGAATTTGAGGAGCCGGTGGGTGTGACGGAGGAGGGGGCGTCGCTGGTGGCGACTCCATGACTGTCGGTAATTGTGAAGGAGACGACCGGCCATTCTTTGTCGGTGCTGGTGCAGGTGGGGGACCAACTGGCTGGTTCTCCTGGTCCAGATGCCAAAGCCTACCCAACTCCTCGATCATGTCCAGCGCTTCACCCCACTGACCTGCCCCGACCAAGCTTCTCGCGACTCCAGTCATTTCCATGACACCTCCGACGAAGCGCACGCCATCCTTGACCGCACCCAGATTGCGCAGCTTCCCCTCTTTACGCACAATCTGCAGCCCCCGTTTGGCGCCCTTCTCGTCCACGTCCTTCAGCAGGCCTCGGAGATGAGATATTCGATCGAGGCATTGTTCGGACTCGGTTTGCAGATCCTGCAGGTTCGCTAAGGCAGCAAAGAACGATGTAGACCGGACAGAGATCTCGCGGATGAGGTGCTGCTCGATAGTGTCGGCATAGTGAGAGAACTTCTCGAGCAGTGGCAGGGCATGGGACAGGGAAGACGGGTCTGAGAATTCTTCATCGCCCTCGTGTTGCTCTGTAACCGCGTTGAAGGTGCGCGGGTCGCCAAGGTTGAAATCACGCTGGAAGAAGACCGCGGGAACAGTCTCGAGTGGGGGCAGCGCCTTGCCAGGCGGTGGTCTCGGAGTTCGGGGTGTTGGTGGTACCTCCATGCTAGCTGAGCTAGAGGACGGAAGGGGGTCGTCAATCTGCGCGGCGCCGTCTCGGCCCTGCTCTGCATTGCGCACAAATCGTTCCCATTCTGGTGTTACTGCCCGGAGATAGGACTCGAAGTCTTTCCGGCGGACGCGCGGCAGGTCGGCGGGCGGAACAGCAGGAAGGCTGGAGTGCGCCTTGGGCGGTGCGGACTTCTTGTGCGGATTGTTCACGACATTCGAGATGGCTGCACGCCATATATATGAGACGGAGGTAGGGTGTTGATTGTGCGCACGTACCATTGAAACCGTGTTTCGAACTACTCCATTCCGTTGGAAGGGAACCAAACGCGAGAGATGTTAGTGAGGCATTGTTATAGACATCATACGGGGCATTGTTTGCAAGATAGTCTCCGCGTCCTTCCGTTGTTTCTGAGACACTGCCAGGTCCTGGCCGTTTGTTATCATAGTTGAAACGGTACGAGCGAGACGCATTGAAGGTGGGGAGGTCACCGACAGGCGAAGCGGGACGCGAGGGCGTAGACTCCGCGTAGTCCGACATGACAGATGGGTCAGTTCTAGAGCCGCGCTAAACACAAAGCTTGGCCACCAGTCGTCCCAGCAACTTCAGAGCAGCATACGGTCGTTGAACAAGCGTGGAGATGAGAGAGGAGAGGGAATGCCCAGTGTGCCGCTCGCACTCTGTTCACAGCGCACGTATGGGCGTCTCACTGTGTAGGCTGCTTACGTAACGTCCTGTCCGTGGTATAGACGCTCGTCATGCACTGTGAATTGAAGGCAGGAAAATGGCAAGTCCACTGGCCATCTCACTCCCCGCGCCCCTCCGCCGCTTCTTCTCCCTCTTCCCTCTCTACACACACCCAGAGATTGACTCTCCAGACAGAGCGCGCCCAGTCACCTCGCCTACGCTTTGGATACACACACCCTGGAGCCCAGACGCGGACGTCCTCAGCAGCGACGTCGAGTGTCTCAAATGGCAAGCTTACCTTGCTCTTCGCGGTCTCTCCGACATCGCAGTCCGCTGGGACATCTCCGTTGACGGCGCACTGGATGCGCGCCTGCCTAATTTGCATGTCCCGCTGAAGACCCTGCCAGGCGCGTCGGAGCAGGTCAAGGCGCAGGAAGATGGGGAGGGCGAGCTCCTACCCGCGCACCTCATCCCGGAGTGGGTGGATGGCCAAGTCGGTGCTCTGGATGAACTGAAGGGCTATGTAGACGAGGCCGCGCGAGACGAGAGTCGTGCGTGGGTTGCACTCTTAGAAGGAAACGTTCATACTGCTCTGGTACGTGCTCCACAGATCTGGATGGTGTCCCCGTCATTCACGTTCAAGTTGCTACGGATCAGTTACTGGGCCAGCCATCTTCGTTCTCGCTTCTTAACCTGCTGTCGCCCTATCAGCATAAGCCCCACTCGTTGGACGCTGACCTCCCTCATCCTCCTGCCCCGCTCTTTGGCATTAGCTCAGTACTCCCTCCGTACGGGACGCATGTTAACGTGGACGCCATTGAACAACAGTACAAGGATGCTATAGCTGCCTTGTCAGAACGACTTGGAACAGACAAATAGTTCCTCGGCTCATTGTAAGTGTTCTCACTCTTGTATCTCCAATTCTGTATTCATGATCCACCTAGGTCACCGACAGCACTGGATGCGCTCGATTTCGCATACCTCCACTGCATTCTCTACTCGAAGGCACAAACGTTGCGCTTCGAAGTGACCCGGCGCGTGAACCTGGTAGCTTGGGAGCGACGCGTCCAGAGCCAGGTCCGGGGTGCGTTCCGCATAAACCCTGCCATCCATTCAGCCATCCCTCCCTCGTAGTCTGTCTCATACCGCGAACGAATGTTGTTTTGCTGTCGCTTCAGGGGCCTAACATGGCACGTTCTAACAACCGTTGAGTGAGCCGTGATTATATTCCTGAGTCTGATATCTTGTTCAAGTTAGCAACCCGGTCGTTCGAAGTAACGTACGGTGTCGAGCTCGAAAAGGCACGATCTTGGGTCGCAAGCCCAGACAGCCTAGATGTACGCTTTTGCATAAATGAGAGGGCTCGCGGAGCCGTCCCACAGACGTACATCACACGATGTCCGTCGTTGCTCGCGTGGAGTTTCCTGGCCTGCGCGAGATAATGGTGTTGTGCTTCGGAGCGCGACCGGGCTCATTGGGCAGCGCTGCCAACATCGCGCACGTGTCAAGACTTCGTTCACCTCCGAGGCTAGAAGACGGTGAGCTGCACAAGAATTCTCTCTTTAGCAGCACTTGGGGAAACGTCGTCCGCACCCCTGAACGACGAACGCGACGAGACACCAGCCTCGAGCGTCAGCTTCCGCGGAAGTACTCCACCACAGATCCAGCGACAATACCCCACGTACCTCCAGAGACCTCATCAACCGGAAATCGCCTGCAAGTGTTCCTACTCGTTCAGAGGTAGGTTATCTTCTATTTCTCTCTCTGTTCAGGCAGGCTCTTGTTCTTTACATATGCTATTGCTCGCAACAGATCAGCGCGTCGGACGCGAGTGAGCCTTACGTAGACGGCGATATCGATTTTGGAAGACTCGTTGTCAACTGCAAGGGCAAACGCTCGTACATCCACTCGCGGCTCCCTGGGGACCAAGGTGCAGGCCAAAACTGAGCGCGCGCTACCCATAGAGTTCGAGAAGCCATGCCAGTCACATACCTCGTGCGGCAGTGCTGAGTCACCCAGCTCATTTGCATCTTCTCCAGGATTTTATCGGCTCGA
Organism: Fomes fomentarius; assembly: GCA_022606135.1. Taxonomy (NCBI): domain Eukaryota; kingdom Fungi; phylum Basidiomycota; class Agaricomycetes; order Polyporales; family Polyporaceae; genus Fomes; species Fomes fomentarius. The sequence goes on from JABYQN010000001.1 coordinate 3,372,552, forward strand.
CCACTAGCTTGTCAGCATTCTTTAGGGATACTAGACGTCTCACAAACCTCTGTCGGTTCAAGTCACCTGTGGACTGCTTCATGGCACCAGCTCGCTGCCGCACATGTCAGCCCATTTTCGAAAGCAAGGCGAAAGCTCGTGAACACGCCAACCTCGTTGGACATACTGCTGGGTGCGAGTTCGCATGCACACGATGCTTGGCTGCATTCCAAACACTCAAAGAGTTGAAGCAACACATGAATACGACGGGGCACACCAAGGATAAGTCTATGTTCTCCGACCCAACTCAGGTCGTCTCGGCGGGCTTGGCGGCCTCCACCAGCACCATTTCTGTGAGTCAACCGTCGGTGAACGTCTGCACCGAATGCCAGACGTTCTTCGGGACCGCAGATCTACTCGCATCGGTACGTATCACTGTGTCAGCGAATTGCATATTCTTCGCCTACATCTTATGACGTGCGCACGTCCTCAGCATCGTCAGACAGAACATCAACTTGTGCAGTCTGGGGGAGCATGTGCTCGATGTGGAAGACTGCCTTCCGAATGTCGATGCCTTACCGGCTCTGCTACCAATACTACGTGTCCCCTTTGCTTGGCACGCTTCGCCGACACCTCCGAAGTCGCTGAGGTAACCGATCAGTAGTCTGCAGAATCATTCCCGCTCTCACACTGTGTCCACAGCATATCAGGACTGCTGCTCGATGTAGCTCATGCAAAGTATGCTTGCCCTCCGGTCTGTCTATGGAGGTCCATTACTGGGAGTCGGTCTTACACCACAAGTGTCGCCCATGCAGGCTCGGCTTCGAGACTGCAGAAGCATGGGCTGGGGTACATGTTCTTTCAACACCATCATCTTCGCAGGCTTCTTACATATACGCACGTTGTGTCTGTTTATAGCACAGAGCGGTCTGTGTGAACGGGGATGAGACACGCCCCGTCTTCCCTCCATCAACAGTGAACGCTAGTACGTCAGGGCGGAGTACGCCTGTGCAGAGTATGCGTGCACCAGATTCGCCAGTGAGATTTTTTGTTCCAGAACACCTGTTTACGGTTCATCAACCCCAACAGGGGCCTGACTCGTTTGACGCATCGACTGTCGACCTGCTCAAACACTCTTCCCGAGCCGGCACTAGTCACAAATCTGCGGGTAGTCCATCTATCTCGTCCATACCTTTGGAACAGGCCGGCTCCGATTTCGTATTGCAGTCTGATGTTAACTCGACCCGGGACGAAGGCGACAGTGAGGATATACCCTACGGTACTCGACATTCCCCCTGCCCATCTCCTGAGAGGTCTCGCGGGGTAAGTGCGGCAGCAAACGCGGTATTCTCAATATGCTGACTTTATCATAGGATTCTGCAACCCCAAAGAATGTCTCCCTCTCCTGGCACTGTAGATCGTGTTCACGGAACCCCTGCGTTGCGCCTGTGATCACTGTCTGTGGGCATCTGTTCTGTCGACGGTGCGTCACGATCTTGTCCGAGTCATGTTCAAGTCTGACTTCCTTATCCTCAGGTGTTTCGTCGAAGAGCTCCGAAAACATCTATGTTGTCCTGTCTGCAACAAGACATTCTTAGTACGGCTTCATGTCGAGACCTAGGGCCGAGATGCATATGTCTTATGTATACCTATACCAATGGTTCGAATTCAAGGGATACCCAAAATGCCACGGACCTCCAACAATCTCCCCGATCGAAATGGAGAGTACACACGCTCTACATAGATGCCAAATGAGCCTCTTAAGAGTGCGTATACCAGATCCGGATCTTACTTGACTCGGAAACACTGCTTTGCGGAATTCCCACTGACGCGCGCTTCTGGCAAGCGCAAATCTTCGATGAGAATGTCGACGTCCACTCACATCCGTCCCTTAACTCATCTCCACGTGTGCTGGGTCGCAAACTTTAGACTGGGTCCTTGACGATGGTTGTGAGTGTGCTGCATTTGACTGGGATCTATCTGACGAGGGGAGGCAGATTCTGGATTGCATCTATCGTGGTGAACGAACGCTGCGCCATCCAAGATGATTCCTTCAATGAGATGGCAGAACCACTACGGCGACGGTCGTCGTATTCTATCACCTCTGTGCCCCTTCCGATATGGCAATAGTATTACTCATCCGGCCATCGCAGCACTGGCAGTCTGCGCGGAACATTCATGCTCTGACGGTGCGCGTAACAATTGCCCGAGTACCCCTATTAGCTAGCTGCGGTTTGCTTACCCTTTGATATGCTGTGAAGGGCCACAGCCTGAGTGCGACGATGAGCGCTGTTCGGGGAAAGTATATATGTATATGCGCTCTCACTGACTGCGACAGCTCTAGCCTAGCTGGCCTTGATGGCCCATCCTTCCTACGAGCTCCTGCAGCATGTCTATGTCGACTGGTTCGCTTCAAGCAGCATGGGAAGAGTTTTCGGCTATTCTTGGGCAAAGGCGAGTATCGCAGTTTTCGAGCGGTTTGGTTTGTTCATGCTCATCACCCGTACTTCTAGTGTAATCTTGCAAGCCCTATGTGCGTCGCAATTTGGTATGATCATGCAAGGTCCCTCATAGATCTGACTTGTGAGCCTTGATATACAGCCTTGCTCCTCTACGAGTATGCCACTACCCTCGATCTCGAGATTGACTACGCCTGGGGGCGTAGGTTGACTTGGGCAAGGGTGATGTTCTTCCTCAATCGATGCATCACTCTGCTGCAGCTCCTTACGAGCTTAGGTAGCGCATTCTTGACGCCATCAAACTTCGTACGTCATCTTGACACCAGTCATCGTTCCACCTTGTGCTCACAAGCCTGAAGAGGCGAGTTCTTCAGAGTTTTTTAAGTCGTGCCCCTTCTTTGACACGGAAAGTTAGCTGCATATATCTTCCGAGAATCAACCAGACTTGCGTCATAATTCTCTACGTCGTTTGGGCGAGTGAGCATACTATAACCTTACCATCTCCTCGATCTGATGCATGCATACTGAAAAATATGTGCTCCCAGTCTTTTCAGGTCTACGAGTCTACACTATCACTGGACGTAACAAGACTATCACTACACTCGTCCTCTCTGTCGGCTTGGTGCCGGCTGTGACGTCCCTGGTTCGGAATCTCACTCGTCTCCCCATATGCCCTCGCGCTGATCAGCATGCAAAGACTCTCGACGTGTTAATAAGGTCCTACACTGCGACGACCGATTCCATTGCGTACATGGGTCTACCCGAGATATCATTTTGCTCTATCGCCACCAACGTGACGTACAGAGACAGAGACATCGTGGGGTGAGAACACCGACTTCCCTTGCGTGTCGACATCCAAAGCTTATTGGTTGCGCTTGACAACCTTAGTATCCTCACCCGTATCGCGCTCATATTATCTGAGGGAATTGTCATCGTGGCCACCATAAAGCACAACTGTGCAACGGACCGCGGCAAGCGGCATCCACAGCTTTTCACGCAGTCTTACGCATCCCTGTTTCTTCGGGAAGGTGTACTGTTCTTCTTGTGAGCGTTATTCGTCTCATCGATGGCTCGGACGTAAGTAATCATATTCACCCACTGGAAACAACAAAACAGCGCCCAGTGCGTCGGACTTGTTCCTGGCGTTTGGGCCGGGAATGTGGCCCTCGCTGTGACAGCCTCTTACCTGAATCTGCGAGTATTACCATTTGCGCCAAGATGGGATGTTCGAGAGTGCTGATATGGTGTTCAGTTTACCTTCCATTCTGATCACACGGTTCTATTTTACCCTTCACACCCATGAGCGTCGTGTGCAGTCCGTGCAGTCAGCCATACAGCAGAAGGTTACGTCGCGATGGAAGGTACGAGATTCACTATATCGCATTACGATCTCTTAGATGAACTAATACTCCATGGACAGCCTCTTCCACGGACCCCAGATTGTGAGGACGAGGACCCAGAAAGAAATGTCAGCTATATTCAGGAGGTCGTCGGATATACTGAGAAGCGAGCTGTGGGTGCATAGAGGGATTGTGTGCTGGCTCACAAGTTGTCCTTCTATTCACACGTGCGTTGTTTTCATTCGTCGCTCCACGCTGAGGAGTGTTGTTCAGCTACTTTGTTCGGGTATCCGGCCGTATGTATCATGGGCCTTAGACACAACTGTGGAGGAGCGTGCTGTCATGACAGAGCGGTTTGGAGCTGCCGTGATCATGATTCCAACAACATATCGTACAATACAATTGGACTACGGAGATCTTGAAGGAACAATCTTTTCGGCCTGCACCCATACTTACTCACAGTTAGTTTTCGAAGTTGACAGAGTAGATCTTGCTACAAGTGACCTTATGCCGGGGCCGATGCCAGTGCGTCCGGGACGCAGAACGTGTTCCGTCGGGCATGCATGTGTCGAGTTCATCGATGCGAGTACGGATGGCTACGTATACTATCCCACCATCGGTATACGCCAATAATAAGAACGTGCTAGAGAACGCCGCATAAATCACTTACATAGAACGTTCTAGGACGCATAGAGTCATTGAACGTGCGCGCGCTCGAATTCCGTCTCTTCTGCGACTCAGTTCTATCAATCATTCTCAATGACGTTGGGTAGAAGTGAAGATGAGGAACGACGACCGGCGCAATCTCCGCGCAAGAGGACCGCCAGTGGCACAACCGCATGGCACAACCGTCGGATATCCGGTGTCTCGACGATTGCACACATCTCGACGACCCTCGCAGTGACTAGGGCGGTCCACATCTGTGGCAAAACTGACGAATGATAAGAAACAGCAAAGAACGAGTACCACTCCGGGCGTCGGAAGCGGTACTCCGTGAGCGGGGGGCCACACTTGCGCGGTAAGACGGGTAATCGACAGTACTTATCGGACACCTCTGTCACGCTTGCGCTCGAGATCGTGCCCGGAGTGTAGCCTATTTGAAGGAGGAATAGAATACCTCCGAGTCCGAGTCCGAGCGCGAGCAAGAGTCCGGCGATCAGAAAGCGAGCTTCTCCCGTCTCGGAGCACTCGCTCTCGAGGCGATAACCCGCCGAGATGCGTGATCATGCATCATGTCGTGGTGTATATCCAGATACGCACCCCATCTGTGTCCTGTCACGTACCTATCCAGACCGCAGACGCAAACAGAGACAACATCGTGGGCATGTCCGACCGAGCCCGTGCGGCTTGTGAGCGCCGTCCGTACGGCGAGCGCGACAGCGGCGGCTGTCGGTTTCCAGTGTTCCTATCTTCGGGCACTGGAAACGCTAAGTGGTTGTATGGGCGGGGATCATATGTCCGTATGTAATCGTCCTGTGTGCGCTACGTCGTTTGAGTCGAGTCCGATATCATGCGGGAAATGGAATGGTAGGTACTGAAGAAGGATGGGATGAGATGCCCTGTTAGCGGAGACTGGAAAGATCGGGAACCCGCCGACTGTCCAGACATCAAGTGGTTTGGTCAAAGGGTGGACAGCATGGCAGTTGCGCGCGAGCCATCCACGAACCCAGGCTTGCAGGTCACAGCGCAAGGAACCCTGCAAATGGAACGTTTCACGTGTCCGTCACGCGCCCCATGATGCAGCACACACCGCCTGCAGTTGCGGTGGCTTGCAGACGCGTGAATTCGCGGTGTCTAGAAGTCTGAAAAATTTAGTGTCATGACTCGGAGTCGCCGCGCATGCGAGGGTGACACGAGGTCATGGGTGGGACGGCATAAGCGCACCTGTGGATCGCGAAAGAAACGAGCAGAAGCTTGTCCAACATACACACCCTCTCAACCGCTCTTGGTCTTGTGGCTCAACGCGTGCACTACCCCATCTACACTAACGTCTAGTGGGGAGGTTTCATGAGCACCTCGTCAACAGTGATGTCACTATATGCGCTGACTAAGTATTGAGCTTACCTGATCCCTCGTGAGGCCGTATTTGTCGGATGCCTCAGCCTACATCGTGTGAGCCCGAACAGCCCCCCGGCGACGAGCTCGAAACGCACCTGGGGTGCGACACGTTTAGAGATTGGCAACAGCCTCTGCCTGAGTTGTAAATCAGGATGACTGACAGCCGCCTGCTTGACTTATACTATACTGAAAACAATCTCTATTGCCAACCGGAGGATGGCATCTTGATTGAGGAATCGAGATCACGACTCGGACACCAAGTCGTCCTGGAACAGACAGGCGCAGCGTCCGAGCGTGACCGTCATTGTCAACGCCCATCTTAGAAAGATGAATGGCAACAAGTGCCCCCGCCCGTGCGCCGCATATACGGATGCTGTGTGTGGTGTGTTGCGTGCCAGGCGTGGGTGTGGGTGTGTCGTGCCGAACGGATCATAGACGACGTCCACAATGCCCAAGTAGGTCTACTTTACCGTTCCTTGACCATCGCGTCGTGTCGCGTTGGTGACAACACCGAGTGAAGGCGCGCGCTGCGCGTCTGCCAGTCCCGGCCTGATGATGCGCCCGAGGTTGGAACAGGGACGACTCTAATCCGGATATTTCTTTGGACTGTGAGGCGCGTCCGATCGGTCCGACTGCCAGGTTTCGAGGGGTAGCAGTAGTTCCAACAGCTCGCTGAGCTTAGTGCGTACAGTGCTAGATTATATTCTGGTGATTAGAATGGGAGCGCAAGGGAAATATCGTGTGCGAACGTGCCTTGGATTACACAAGACATGAGCGACAAAAGTGGGGCCCCAAACCTACGTGAGAGCTTGTCTATACAATGAGCATGACGCAGCTCCCCCATCCGCCCCGTTGGTACGAGGAGTTCTTGATATCAACAAAATTTCTTAATCAGGAGGTGAGGGCGAGGGAGTGGGAAGTGGCTCCGGAAGTATCTGGATGACCGGCCGGTTACCCACCGAGCACACTGGACTGGGGTAAGGGTCGCGTTCACTGCCGAAATTTGCGAGAGGTGTGGTGAGAGTGCAAATACTTACCTGCAAGCTGGAAGCGAAGTGCCTTGGTTACGCACTATACCAGCGCGCACCCCAAGTACCAGGTTGCACACGTTATGATTTATCCGCGACTTTGCAACTCCCGGTTGACCTGAAACAACGTTAACACGACTTAGCATCAACCAGGTCTAGACCGGCGCGAATAAGCACAGAGAGAGCAACGGACCCTCAAAGATGAACTTACGCACACCTCGTTCGGCACATAGCAACCACTGACCGAGGCATAACAGCGAGCGGCGGCGGAACAGTGCGAGATCCAGATTCCAGTCTGCCAGTGCCACTGCAGCTGGTGACTGAGGCGATGGACCCGACTTTGTCTTCCCAGGAAAAGACTCTGCGCCTCAGTTTGCAGCCGAATGTCACGGCCACAAGGTACACTTTTCAAGTGTTGTGATTTGGAGCTCATGGGGTGGGGAATTTGACGCGGGGGTTCAGTTACTACATACCACACTAGCGACAGCGTCTACATCATAGTGCCGTGTTCACGTCTTCTTGCCTAGCGGTGGGATTGCGGCTGCGTGCGAGCTCCCTTGCTGCAGCTGTACCTCTCGAGGCCTGCGTTCCAATTGTACCCCGTATTGGGACGCGACTCGCGAGCTTGCGGTTCCGAGCAGGGGTGATTGGTGATTGGTTTTTGGTGGGTCTAGTAAGGTGCAGCTTAACCGGTGGCAAAACATACAGGCAGAGTCCAGACAAACCGCTCGGTGCGTACGGACGCGTCCCCTTGACGTCGGGGAACCCGCGGGGTCCCTACAATGGTCTTGGACGCAAATCATTGCAGGGTCATGAGTCGACCGAGCAGAAACGGGGTGCTGACGGGCGTGCTGCGAGTTCGCCTCTACTCGCCTACCTGGACGTGGACGCGTGCATCGCGGGGAAGGATCTGCAAAATGGGGGCACCGACCGAGACTAAGTTCAAGTTAGAGTTCTGGGCCATGCTGTACCACCCGTCTGGGTCGCCGCCGGCTTCACTGAGTGGTGTGCTGCGGGATAATACGCGTCGAATGAGTATCACCATTGCCATGATGAGACCAGTGGGAGAACGCCTCAGCCTGGTGACTCGCTCATGGGGTCCAAGCAGAGCGACGACGGCAGGGAAAGAGCTCGGTCGGCGAGCCACTGTCACGCTCGCGCCGAGGTGACTGAGGCGTGACATGCCAACGCGTTACACGTTACAGGTCGTGTCAGCGTCAAGCCACCTTATGTGCCCATCTCGCGTCGCGCTGACGTCATCCCACGCATCCGGACGACCCTTCTGTCGCCGTTCCTCGTATCCAGCCGCAACCTCCGACTCGACGTCGACGGTCACGGTGGCGGCTTTGAATTTGCGGCGCTCGCTATATTTCTTCGTGCTGAAACCATCGGTGGATTCTTGCGGTGGCGCCGCGGACGGCTCATAGCTCGACCTCAGAGCTTGATAGGTGATAACGATAGCGGCGGACGGCGGACGCGGCGAAATGGATTCCCAGCAGAGGACGGAACATTCAAGTGGCTCAAATGTCCTTTCGTTGCGATGACGTTGGTGAGTGCTTCACTCGTTGGAAAATTAGTTACTCGATGTGGCTGTCGGAAACACGGGGTTCCCAGCGGGAGGCCGGATAACGCGGTCATGTCGGTCTGAACGATCCTATGTCACCGGCTTGCATACATACCTCTCAGCCTAAGTACACTGCAGTGCAGAGATGGCCGTGATCAGAATACCTATCCTGGCAAACTGCTCACGTACTGCCCGACACGCTCACGTCGACCGGCACTCAGACTGAAAGTTGCTGGGATCGCGAACTTCCCCACGTCGCGATGAGGTCATCGTGTCGGCGACATCGCCGCGATGATGGGACGCACTGCGCGGTCGCCGCCATCGGGTTCGCCTTCCACTTCAGACTCGGATGCAGTCTGTCAGTTTCCGTTATGGCGATGTGATGCGTCTCGTTCCGTTCGAATTCTACCCATCTGTGTGCTATACCGCTACTGGTGGCAGGCTACCAGATAATTATGCATATGACCACACTCATGTACCGATGTCGAGCGTCCTGCAGTGGCATGTTGTCATGAGCGCCTGGGTTCACTCAGTCCGTACTTCATTTATGCTGTAATGATGCCACCCGTTGCAAGATGATCCTACAGCAGATGAGAAGCTGGTACGATCATGCACTTACTTGTATGACAATCGATACGATGATAGGACGACAAATGAATGAATGGATGAATGGATTGAGTACAACGTGTCCTCAGTATGGCCTCAGACGCAGGATGCTTTCTTCCGCCTAAGCACCATGGATATAGTCATTAAGATGTCCAGCGATACTGGCGAGGATCGCCCGGACCTTTCACGCAATCATGCATATGCATTTGCGGTGGCATCACGGACTAATACCTCTTACTTCACGCAACCTTTTGCCTTCGCTCGCTCACAGTCCATACGACAATACATACAGCGATGATAGGAGGACTGGGCATGTGCCCGAGTCACGATACCCCGCCACAACTGAGTTTGCCCATTCACCTGACCCTCGCGATGCCCTCGGCATTCGGAATACAGGTGCGCAATTCCGCAACCTGTTAGTTCTGCCCAAGGCTGATCTCTTCTCAGCGCAGAGTGCATACAGAAGGCGTAATGATCACATTCACCCCAAGGTCGCGCTTGCAATCGCAATAGTAAAAGCCTCCCTTCTCTACCGTCGTATGTGCCTAATGCGATCGTGGCGGGCGGCATGGGTCTGCCGAGCTGTCACGCCGTCTCGCTCAGGAGCCTCACATGTGCGGCGGAGACTTTCCTCGCTGGTCATGCATAGGTGAGCGGCTCGCCATCATGCATCTGGCATCTTGTGACATTCTTCAAGTTTTTCGAAATTCACACCTGCGAAGACGCTGGTGGGTACTTCGGGTCAGCGCAACATATCCAGATATCCGGAACGGAGCGCGAGTTATGTACATAAGTAGATCACGACATGACGCATAATATTACTCACTGCATACGTGCGAGAAGGTGCGTTGCACGCGGTCATGCGTGGGTGTTCTTGAAGATAGCCAATAGCCTTTGCGGGCGGCTCTGAGCCTCTGCCGCGGCTGCACAGCATGCGCACCTCGCGCTCAAGTCAGACGCAGAGAATGGCACGGGGGACTTCTCCGCTCCCGAACAGCAACGGCGAAATATACCGAACTCGAACGTCTTGTGCGTGTCTTAGTTGGACGTGCAAGCTCGTTGTGGCGGTCAACCGAGACGTCGCGGCGACGCGCACCGGTGTGTTGCCCGCGTCGACGTCGCGCGTAACATTGACAGCCGCGAGCGAGGTTGTATCGCCGAACGCCGAGGCGAAGAAGAGTCGGTATGTTTCTTGAACCTTCCACCTGCTGCTCATCATGACCATTTCCCATTCCATCTCCATCTCCATCTCCATCTCCATCGCCTCGCCTCGAACGGAGAACAATCGCACGATCCCACAGCAGGGGTGAGAACCTTGTCTGTCCGGTGCTGCAGTTACAGTTCGATTGATAGTGCGATGCTCAGCGAAGGATCGCGAAGCCCCCGCCGCTCGTCTGGTCGCCGCCGGCAGCTGCAGCAGAACAATGAGCCTTGAGGCTTGAGCAAGAAGTAGACGTATGTACCTGCACCCTGACTCTGAGCGGTCGGCGGTCGTCATGGAGGAACACGCCTACGGTTTGAGTTATGCTGCTACTATTACAGCCTAATGTGCCTCCGCGCGCGCGTACCTTTCACACCAGTCACATCATCTCACACGCACACACACGCTCACGCTCACGTTAGCGTTCGCGGGTTTCATCTCCCTCAGAGCGCTCTGAAGTACTCCTGGACTCCTTCCCCGCCCTTCTCATTTCATTCGTGGAACCTGTCTATTAATATAACCGCAGCGGCCAGACCCCCCATTGCCATTGTGCCCCTCTTCGGGCACGCGCTGGCGCGCCCAGGCGGGTCACGGTCGGGACCACCACGAAGCCCTCCATCCAGCAAGAGCTCAATTGAAGCTTGCGAAGCGCGTGAAGAGCGGGTCCGCAGCACACTCGACTCTCCCAAGCCGCTGGCCCATCCTCATGCGGTGGGGGGCGGCCGGTTGTGACTGTGGAAGCTGTGAAGGGATCACGAACGTTCCCAAGTTCCCGACTTCCAGCTTCCAACTTCCAACTCGTTCGGACTTCCAAGATGGTAAGTACCGGTGTGCAAGTCGCTGCCTTTGCCGAGTCCCGCGCCCGGATGCGGCGCGCTAATTGATACTTATGTGCAATGTGGGGTGTACGGTCACGGTCACTCAGTCCTACTCAGTCACTGCGAGAGTTCTATAAAGGACGATGTTACTGTATTTAGTGGGCCTACGTGTCTAGTAGTTCAGAACATCCAGAGCGGAGACCCACGGCGCGCTTCTAAAGCTCCCTGCATGCAGTAGCTGGACCTCCTTAGGCCCGAACCAGAGCGTGATGGTCTGATTAGACCATGGCCTATCGCGCATCGGCTCACACGTCCTCTGGTGCCAGATGCTTAAGCACGGTGGGGGAAGTGTGAGCCTTGCATATAGATTGGCTAGGAAAGCTGGCCAAGTATAGTGCTAGTGAATAGAACTTGAATGCATGGGCCAGTGGCCACTATACTTAGCGAGGGACGCACGGCGGGTGAAGGGTGGCGCGTACGCGTACGTACGTGCGGGTGGCGGGTCGCGACTCCCGACCTCGCGCGAAGGCATTTATTTAATGACACTGGCACAAAGGCGGCGGGGCCGGGGACCCGACCTTTTGACAGTGACAGAAAGAGTCGGGAGTCGGACAGGGATCCCGCCGCCGCATGGACGCACTGTGCGCGCTGCATTTAGTCCCGAATTTCAGCCCTGTTCTGTGCCGTATACGTACATGCGCGGGGTGCGGACGAGTGCGCCGTGTCCTCCGACTTCTCCTCCATACTTACGCGGCGTATAAAAGTGGCGAGCTTAACCCTTAAAGTATCTTCGCGGAGGGGCACGCGCGAGCATAAGCGTGCTATTGGTAATTTGGGATATTGTGTCCGGAGTACGGTACGATGTGCGATGTGCGGAGGCGCAGATCCCCGCAAGTGGCCATAGCCTGTTCGGGCGTACAATAAGTTATGTATCAAGCAGTCTGGAAAGGACAGGTGTAAGCAGTGACCGGCTGACCGGTTGACCGCCCTTTACGTGACGGGGGGAGGGGGTCTGCGGGTGATTCGCGTGAAAGGAATGCGGCGGGGGGGTACCGTCGCGGTTGTCAGCTCTGTTGGTCCAGCTTTGCCCTGCGAGCTGGAGTCGGGCTTGGTTCGTCGTCGACTAACGTCCCGGCTCCAGAACCAGCACTGAACATGAGGCGTGCGCGCCAGGGCACTGGGCAGGCGAGGGCGCGGGTAAGACTGGGTAAGTAAGATCATCCGCCATCTGGCGTACAAAATTCAACTTCAAGCGCGACTGGTGACCGTGCAGTGACTGCCATACAGGCGTGATGGTGTGCAACGTGCGACGTGCGTGAAGGTGGCCGGCAGATTGCACATGCAATGAGGGGCTAGTGCTAGTGTCACTGTGATGCGTGCGCCGTGCGTGCGAGGGATGTGCGCATATGCAGGCAACTCATGGGCTGGCGATCGTGGAACAGCGTGATGAAGCAGTGGGCCGTTGGAGTGGAAGTTCGAACTCCCTGTACAGGATAGAAGGCAATAATAGGCCATTTCAAGTTGGAGAAACGTGCTGGAAGTACTCCCGCCCGCACTGGAGAATATTGGCCAGAGGAGCGCTATTAGTATTAGCGAGCGCGGGTGCATTCCATTTTGCGTGAGATGGCATGTCGACATACGGTCGACGGTCGTGCGTGCGCGGATGAATGCCGCGGTGGCTTGGAGTTGGTTCATATGAAAGGCCTTGCATGTGCAGGCCTCGGCCGGCTGTCTAAGCTTAAGAGTCGAGGTGACGATGGCCAGATCCCTCGCGTTGTCATCCCGCTGCTGTGGAAAATTTTCAGACAAAGAGCTCGTTTAAAGTTTTCGAGCTTGCGGTCGTGTGCAGCGTCTTGTTCTGCCATTATACTATATTAATCAGACAAGCGCACGGCGCACGCACCGACGACGTGACAATTATTGTATGTATGAGGATCGTCCGATAGAGGCCGGTGTCGCACAGCGGATTTGCCGCAATTACGACGACCGGGGTGGTACTTGTTGTGTCTTCTAGTACGTTCTCGGCCGACCGCTCGTATTCGCACTCTCGGTGGAATTGGATGGCATGACTGCGCACGCGCGCCAATGAAATTCAGGCTTCAGCGCGAGCGGCGGGATCGGGACCCAGAAGGTGGTGTGATACCAAGACGGTGCTGGGATGACTCGCGCGCATCGAAATCCGAAATACCGAACGCAAAACGGCTGCTTGATTGCTGGGACGATTGCGCGCTTGAGCTTTGGGCGCAATCGTGGTGACCCTGTGGGCCAAGACGCCCAGGTATATGGATATCCTCCGACATTAGGTTACAGTTGATATGGAGGAGCTAATACGGACATGCTTCTCCACAAACCTTCTGGCGACAGGGATGTGTGATGTGACGACGGCAGGGTAGAGGCTGGGTGACACGGGTAGATAGCGCGAGATCTCATTGAATGAGGATAAGAAGATTGCTGGAGGGGTTCGAGGATCTGCTCATCACGCGTGGATGACATTCATGACATGGGTGTGCAATTTGCGGAAGGCGCTGAGCTACTACAGGGCACAGAGGGTGATGGCAGACATGCAGGATGGAACACGTATGGGCGAGGGGAGGAGGACATGATGTGCGAGGCCGGAAAAATGGGTGGAGCAGGGACACATGGGAAGTGATTCGTGATTGAGACTCGGAAAGAGAAGAGAGGGGGGATAGGAATACAGGGACTGGAGCAGTGTATCGTGACAGAGGGTTCTGAGATAGTGTGTCTGAGAAGAGAAGGAAGAGGCTGTATTGGGCGGGGAAAACGGCTGAGGCGAGCCGTGATAAGACGGGATGCCCTGTATGGAGCGCGTCGGTCGGTAGGTGAACGGCGGCTGAAGGAGGCACGTTGATACGAGAAACCGGTGGGGACCACGTTTGAGAAAGGAGAACTGTCGCCTAGAACGCGCTGGAGAACAAAGAGATGAATGCAGGATGAACGTGCACAGGACTACATGCACCAGTAGGCGCGCGAAAACGGTGGAATGTGACATGGTCCGGAGATGCGTGACAGGACGGCCGGATGATGCCATGTATGGGAGAGAGATCGCCAAGGAGGGGGCGATCGGGGCGTCACAGGGCGTGACGATGGAGTCGAAAATATTGTTGTGGGATGCGAGTCATGTGTGATATTTTTGGGGAATGGGAGGATGGGCCCTTCACGGCCGTTTCACAGTAGTCCAAATGTTTCTTATATAACCCCGCCCCCCGACGCCCTCCCAGGCCGACTATCCTACCTGCCCCCGCCTTTCTCTTCCCTCCGTCCCAATCATGTACGAAGAAGTCTGCCTCCTCTGCGGCAGGCCTGTCCTCGCTGACGGGTAAGCTGTCTTTCCCTCAGCGGCCCGTCCCCCCGCGAACTCACAGTCTCTTCCGCAGCCGTGCATACTGCAGCGACGAATGCGAAAGCCTCGACGTCACTTCGCCTTCCATCTCAACAACCAGCAGCGCACAACCATCGCCGTTCTTGCATTCTACAAGCAATGCACCGGCCAACCTCGCCGAGGTGCCCGCCTTGCTCCCGTCCGCACTCGGCCGCCCCTTGGACACGCGCAGGACTCACCGTGTGCGTCACTCCGAGTCATCTTCGTCTAATTCCTCCACATCCTGGTCCGCACTTGAAGACGACGTCGACTACGACGACGAGGGTGTTCCCCAGGTGCTCTACGGCGCGAACACGGACGACGAGTACTATGCAATGAACCCCGACTACTTATCGCCGGACCCCTCCAAGCTGTCGCCCTCGTTTGCGACCTTCCAGCGCCAGAACGCGTCATCTCTCGCGTACGTCCGTCGCCCTTCCACCACCAACAACCGTTCCACGGTCCCCACTCTCCATCGTCGTACATCCTCGGTTTCCACCACGCCAGGTTCCGCCATGTCGTCTAGTGTGCCCCAAGAGTGCCCGACTGAGGATGACATGTCCGACGTTCCCTCCGTTCCGGCGTCTTCCTCCTCAATCCGATCTGGTCGTCGTAGTGGGCGGAAGTCGGAGGGAATGGCCACACCTGCAACCGAGGATAGCGAGCGTGAAAAAGAAGACACTGTCACGGGAAAGAAGCGTCGGAACCGGGCGAGTCTCCCTGCCTATTTTTCTCTTCTGGTCTCCACCTCCTCTACCCCTCGTTCGCACAAAGGCCCTTCAGCGCTCTCTATGCTCTCGCGTTCCCTGCAGAGCTCTTCGTCTCCGCCGACTCCCCGCATTGCCCATCCTGTCGTAGACACTACCACGGCGTTTGCCCTGCCGCAGCCGGCGCGCGTTTCCAGGGCACAACCTCCGACCACGGATGCAGTGCCTCGAGGACGCAGCAGAAGGCGTGATCCTGACCGGCGTTCGTCTTCCTCTCGCCGGTCGCCGAGCCGTTCTCCTCGTCCGCGCGCTCAGGCTCACCAGAGCGTTCAAGCCCGCGCTCGGCTGGACAGCATGGAGAAGGTCGCAGACTGGGTTGCACACAGCCCTGTGGTTGCCGCTGGGGTCCGCGCTGCCCGTCAGCTCGCTCAAAGGAGGAACAGCTCCCCGCCGCCGCTCCCGAAGTTTGAGAAGATGCATCTTCGTGACTCGGGCATCGAGTTCGACTCGGGCTACGTCAACAGTGCTGTCGAAGAGGATGATGACGAAGTTGAGATTGCTGTAGAAGACAACAGAAGGGGAAGGAGGCGCCCCAACGAGCTGGACCGCCTTCCCACTGGTGTCGAGCGCAACGCTCCTGGCTATGGGGGAGGTCGCACTGGTCTCCTGTCCCGCGAGCGTGGTAGGCCCGCCACTGTCAAGCGATGAAAATGACGATCGTCTCAGGTTTGATCCTACGACCGGACAACGACCGAACGACCAAAAGCATAATGACTGCATGAAGACAGTTTTCCATTCATCCATCCATCCGCATCATCCCCACTAGACGTGTCTCATCCTATTTGTTGCATCGCATTCGTCGTCGCTATCTCGTCTCGTCTCGCATTCATCGTTCGGTCGCATTCGTGATATTCAACTATCGTCATGTTCGCTCTCCTCGCTTTCCGTCCTGGGTCTTCTGCGCTTCCGCGCGGTCCCCCGTTTCAAAAGACAGCGGAGCCTCTGTCTGCGGTCGTCCAACGTCGAGCTAGTTCTCCGACGACGAGCACAGCCGCACACTTTCGCCTTTGCGGCTACGATCCTCCACGTCAATTCCTACCATCTTGTGTATCTACTGCATCGGGTTCCGAGGGCTATCTACTCCCACCTTCGGGTCCCGCGCGTCTTGTTACCTCCAGCATATTCACCGGCATCCAACATCATCATTCATCCGTCATCCGCATTTTCTATATCACTATCTATCACCGCTCACGCTGTCACTATTCCATGCCTACGAACAACAACACCGCTCTGAAAAACCCGCATCTGCTCGTACATACCTCTGTTATGTCTCTTCTAGTCCTCCGCATGTCATCATACTTCACATAAAACCTACTCATTGTTTGTCGCATACAGTTACGGTACTTGCAATTCCTAGGTCCTGTCGGTTAGTTTAATCGGGGTGGCGCAAAAGTCACAAGCTTCTTTCGCACCATCCACACTTCGCACTTCTTGGTCGCTTGCATATATCAGGGGTTCGGCCGCTCGTCGTTTCGCGTTCGTCTGGCGAGTCTGCGCGCCGTGGCGTATATCGATTTGTGCCCTGTTTCTGTACCCTTCATTGCCACCTGGCACCAGCTGCTCTTTCACCAATGTAAACCCGAGATAAAATCTATCCATCTAGTCATGCGCATGCGTTACAGTATATACAACTTTCTCGTCACATGGTCTTTGTGTGTTCCCCGGCCGTTTGCGCGCGTTCCCCATCCTGATTTCTGATAGACTGTTGTGTATCTCTCGTCGTGCATGTATCCCATAGACTACATTGATACAGCCCGCGTGGATGTTATGCATCATCAGAACCCGTACTCGCTGTGGATAAGATCCTCCTCGCGTTCGCCCGCGACTCATGAGCCATGCATCGTGGACGGCTCAGTGAACGGATTGGATGGCCATCACTGAAGGAAGGTGGCAGCTCATGTCGAAGGTCGAAGGTCGAGACCTCGAACACGGATCGCGACTCCCACCCGCTGCTACTACTGAGGTCCGAGGAGGCCTATCAATCACTTCGCTCAGGTACTGTTTTCGCACGATAATTCACTCAGTGTAGTAGCCACGGCCCACTGTAGCCGGCCAGAACGGGGCTAGTATGCCCCGCTGTCAACGCAGTATCACTAAGTAGGTACGTATCTGAGAAGTGTAGTATATACATCGAGCACTGGCAGGGTCGATCAGATGCAGGCCCCCCCTCGCCTCACGAAGTGTGTGGCGATGGTAAGTTGTACATACATCATTTTAGTTCTCTCGTAAAATGAACGGCAGTAGTACTACTAACGCTGGGACCGCGAAGTGGGCTAAGAGGGGCTTGGCCTGGCAGTGGCAGTGGCTTCGGGGCAGGGGCAATGGCATGGGAGGGCCGAGGCAAATGCATATGACAGGCACTGCGCGCATACTTACATCAGGCCCAGCTTCTAGCGTATGCAGCTGCGTCTGCGTCGACGTCGTTTGGATTCTGGAAGGGAACGAGGCGCCACAACCTACAACCAACAACCTACAGCTTCAGGGTGCCACTGTCTTCGGCCTGATGGCTTCAAAATCACTAAATATCATAATCATAGCCCTCACATTGCGACTAGGCCAGGTGAGGTGCTGCGCAGCCGAGGCTGACAGCTGACTTTGTGCGCGGGGTGGTGGCAGCGATAGTGTTCGCCCGTTGAACGTCCATCTGACTGGGATTAGTGCGCATCGTGGTCACTTTCGGCGTCGAGCGGTTCAAGCTCTCGCGTCCGAGGCTGCGGGACGCCTCCCGCGTGAGCTATCTGAAGGAACATGGGCAGGGATCTGTACCTCAGAGTTGGAGGGGATATGAATGCATGAATTACAACCGTGGAGCTGACGTCCGACACTCCTGGGGTCAGCGTCATAGTACTGAGGTCTTTACATATATGCAAAGGAATACGGCCGTAGCGTCGACGTGAATGCGCGAGCGCATGTGTATACATACCATGTGCGCGCACTCCACGGCTGGGCATGCATGCGCTTTTCAAGCCGGGTTTGACGGATCACGACGCTCGGGCTGGGAGGTTTTCCAGCATATTTGGATACATGGGACCCCTTCCACAATTTTCGCCGGTCACGGTCTGTCAGGAAATGAAAAAGCTGGTTGAGTATGAGTCTAGAGGTCGCTCACCGATGACGACAAACTAGGTGATGATGGGCGTTATGTGAGGTCGTAACTTACGTCCCTTGGAACCCGTGCGGGATGGGCTCGGCAGAGCGTGGAAGTGAGCAGCCCGGCGGAACGGGGCGGAACACGAAGCCTAAACCCAAAGGTCGCCACTTTCAGGCCATGTGAGGCCTTGTTCTGATTCCAATATCCGAGCTCCCAAATTCCCGAATCCCAGCCCCGACACACTCTCTACAGCCCCTGCGGTTGTGGCTGCGACTGGCCGCGGCTGGCCCACAACACTAGAATATGGAATAGCCTTTGGATTCTGCGTCGTGTGAGAGTGAGAACGAAGAAGGTCGGCGAAGCGCATGCGTACGCATAGCTAGAAGTTACTCACATGCATCGAACATGGGAAGCGGCGGCAATGTGATTTACGTATAGCAGAGGGATGTAGCCTAAGCCCTATAGTCACGGCGGGCGGGGAACTTGGGGTGTATTCCTGGCGCGCCCATGTCCGTGTCCGGGGTCGTTCAGAAGAGGCTATAGAGCGTGAACGCGGAGGATGAGGTCTTTGGCGATCGCGAAATGGGTCCTGTGATGATTGGATTCGAATGTCAGTGAGTTTGCTGGTTGCGTCATCAGCGAACATCGCAAGAAGTGGTACGTGATACGTACCGTAATCACGTCTGCATGTATCTATCGACAATCCGAAGCACGTATCCGTGTTGCCTCCGAGTCCGAGCCTCCGTCCGCGTCATCTCCCTCCGCTCCGACGGATTGTCACACCACGGACGGGGAGTCGGCGGCACGGCACTGGCTGGGCCACGGATTCGTCGTACCCAGGACACAACAGCACTGCGAATCGCACCGGATAATGGCGCAAGCGGCGTGACAGTTTCCGTCGAACCCTGACTCGGACGCGCTGAGGAATATTGTGCACGAATGGCGCAAGGTCGTCCGCGCCGAGCGCTATGATCCTGGATTTCTGAGGTCATCCGCGCCGGAGCGCGCACCTCACCAAACGAGTCGCCATGAAATTTGCGTTTCATTGTGGAGAAGTTGGAACAAGGGCATGGGTACCGTCAAGAGACTCGTGGGTGACCGTGACTCTCCTGTCACGAGCCGCTGGTTCAGGCCTGAATCTTGCTTACGTCACATTGATGCCTACTTAGACAGGGCGTTCATTCAGTACTTACTGAGCTTCTTCAACGTAGTGACTTTCCTTGAAGAGAGGCTTGTGATACGAGACCAGTCACATTCACTGAATTAGGCTGTTCTATGGGCCATTGTCTTGACAGCTTACGACTTGATGCGATTCCTGCAAGACCCTGCATGGGCGGGATTGTGCGCCTTAGCGCCGCGGGAGATATCTGTCCGGGCGGAGGTGGTGGTGCTGGATTTAGAGCGGATTTCGTTTCAAGATCGAGACTCGGTGAAGTGTTACTGACCGCTTCGAAAAGCCTTCAATGCAATGAATGTTGGGACTCGGGGGCGCTGCGGCAGAACGTCGACAGTGAATGCCACTAGTGTATGGATCGTAATGTCACTCACCAGTACGCCAAGACATTAGAGAGTTTGTGGCTTGTGGCTGAGGGCCTGAGGCTCAGCTGAGCTTTGCGCCCAGGCACAACGAGCTGTCAAAATCCCAAGTAAAATATTGTTCCTAGGATATAGAACGGTGCTGACGGCACGGTGGATCACTTCTGAACTGTGAGCACCCGGCCGGGACGAGGTCCTACTTCCAGGCCGACTCGAAAGGTCGAGTCCATCGAGCCAGATTGCAGGCGTGACTACGAAGGCCGGAGGGTATATTTTCAGCCTCCGAGGTCGGGACGCGGGGGAAGCAAGTACACTTTGCATGCTGCATCTTGAGAGAATCGAGCGCGATGGCGATGACCACGAGAACGCCGGGCCACACGCACGGGTCTGGCCACGCACTGGTCTTGGAAGAGGGGGTCATGTAGGATAGAATCGCGGGCAACTTGTAGACAGCACCCGGGAGAGTGATCAGGAGGTGATCGGGCTTCCAAGTCTAAAATGCGGGGAAGCGGCGCAAGTGGTGCAAAGGAATGCGGGGGTTTGATCTCAATGAAGGGACTGGGAATGCCAGTGTTATTAATGAACATAGGATATACACGTCGCGGCATGAGCCCCTAAGGTCATCAAATAACAGTCGATCACGCACCTTCTCCATATCCAAGGGTCCACGCTGCCGTGAAGAAACGTCTGAGGCTCTTTCCCGCGTTAATAGGAGTAGCGCAGTACTCCAGGTAAGGTTGGGGGTGTCCGACTGCGAGCGCATCCGTTTGGGAGCGAGCATCGTGAACCCTTCTATGTAGCGCTGATAGTGAAGCATCGTTCGGTGTGGATGACGGCAACGAGCGGTATATAAGACTGCAGGTGACGTTATGACCGTGAACCCCCGAGGCCGCTGACCTCGTCCGAACTTTGCTGCTCCTACACACACCGACCCGGCCAGTCCGCAGGCAGTGAATCGATGGGGTTGATGACACACCTCGTTATGCTTGTGGCGTAGTAGGTGAGCCTGAATGGAAGGCGCAGCAACTTGACTCCTCCTATGGTGAATGCTTTTCCAACGGGTAAAGCCCCCGTGCATCCGTACCGTCCGAGGGCTCTGGATCAACCGTGCCGAGCTGGGGTTGTGCTACATAGCCTTCACCCTCTTCTCGAACGTAGGATTGCCGCGCGAACGCCGTCTTTGAACCACGTATCGAGAAGCTGCATTCATTCATATCGCACTGTAGAGACACATAATTCCACATAATCCGGCTAACTCTGGGCCGACAGGAAAGACTCCGCAGGTGTACCCTCTCCAGAAGCGTAGGAGATGTCGTCGACATTCATGATGCCACCTTCTGAATCCCAAGCAGTCCAAACACCAGGAGACACGGCGGCGCGGGAGTCGAAAGCGGTGCCGAAGAGCTCAAAGTCGTCATCGCCTCATACAAGGGTAAGTCCTACCCACTGCGACCGAGGTTTCTTTTGTCCATAACGCTTGCGGCCATATGCTGGAGGAGTGGGTACCGACGGAGGTCAAGGTTCCAAAGAGAGCTTCGACGAACGGAGAAGATAGCACGATGTCCAAATTTCGCTTTACTGGAACAGACGGAATGAGGCCTCGTGGTGAAGACGGCTATAACGTCGATAGGCCTGCTGCTTGGTGTGCGGACTCGGAGGCTGTTCTCGCTGCTACTTTTGCGCGTTTTGGAGCGCTGCGCGGCCATGTTCGCTCTTCGCGCCCGCAAATAAGCCATCGAATTCCGCTGACAGGCCGTAGGCCGTGCGGACAGCAGGTCGACAGAGGGCTGCTGGTGTGGTGTTCTTGCCTCTGCATCAACTCCCGCCAGGCCGGATAGGCATGGCTGCAATCGATGGATCTTCTGACACGAGGAAAGAGGATCAATTAGTAAGTATCCCTGCGTAAGCTACACTGCTCACTACGTGTTGTAAATGGGCGACCTGGGTCGGTGTGGCCCCCAGGCATAGTCACAAATAGAGGTCATGTCGGGAATCCTGCTGAGGCTGAGTAAGACGTATAAATACTACATAACTATCCATTCAAATGTGCAAATCGTACCTCATATATTGATCGACAAGCGGAACGTGTTTGAGGATGATTGTGGAGGTCGATAACGCTTAGGAGATGAGGGAAACATGGTTGGCTCGGGCCGTATCGTTGCACCCGCACTGATGTCGTTGCACGCATCTGGGCCCGCAGAGATGTCTTCTGACTTGCAATCAATATATTTGGGTGCTTTGGACAACGAGGCTTTGCAAAAAAAAGAGAGAGCGGGAAGCGACACATGGTAGGAAGGAGAGAGACGCGTGGCGGGCGACGGCGAGCACGACCATGCTCTCTTCCGACTCTCATCTCGACCTCGACTGATCCGACGACCATCGCTGTCTACTCCTTGCGATTGGGCTCTGCTCGCCGCCATTCGCCCAATACATCTTCACCATTGATTCACGCACCATCCCCAATCCAGCGCGGGTCAGCGAACCGCACCAGACCCCAGCTCTGGAATCCGACCAAGCCTCTCTCCATTCCGCCTTCGCCTCGTCTCCGACGTCCACAGCACGCACAACCACACATCTTGCCTCGACGAGGACAGTCCCGCACACCCGCACACGCTCTGAGCTCGAACTCGAAGAGGGCGACGCCCACTCGCCCGAGTACCCGGCCTCTGCTTCTCTCTCCTCCTCTTTGTCCTATCTCCACCCGTCTGCTGGTCTTCTCCAGTCCTCGCCTCCACCGAGCCGCACGCTTGACCCAGACCCGGAGCCCCTCCGCTCCCGCAAGAGACAAAGAGTCGATAGCCGCACGAGCTCTCCCTCGCGTGCACCCATCGACCGCGCCTTGATCCCCACTGATTCTCCGTCTGCTTCCTCTCCCGCTCCTGTCGAACGTATCGCTACTATGAGGCTCTCAGACAGCGACAGAGACTCCGCCCTGTCAGTCTCACTAGACTCACACCCCGAGGCCGGCCCTTCGTCTGCTGCGGGCCCTTCGAATGGTCACAAGGCAGGCACAGCTAAGACCAATGGCTTTACGAACGGCTCATTGAAATATTCACCATTGGATGGGCTGGACGGCCACGCAGCGGAGAAGTACAGGTCCTCTGTCGCAAGAGTTTCACTGCCGGGGAGGACGTTGTATGACGACTCGTTCGTTGATAGAGAGGAGTTTGTTCGGTTGGTGATCCAGAGTCTACGGGATGTCGGTTACATGTGAGTACCATCTTCTATCTTTACCATGCTTGGCCCTCGTTCCCATTCGTCTCCCGACGCACCCTCTTTTTCTCTCTTCCCCTCCCTTTACCTGCAAGGTTTGCAGCGTGCATCTCATTCATTCTGGGGCATGATACTATGATGCTGCTCGTTATGTCGTCGGTCCTTGCTTAGGTTCCTAACTGCGATCAAGGGAGGGCGGCGGCTTGCCTATTACACACTGCTTGTATCACAAGCTATCTGCGTGACGGGGATGTAGGCAGTGTGTAGAGATGTCTGTATCATGTGGCGCATCGTCGCACCATGAACATTGGACGGAGCGTTACACAAGGGTTTGTCTCAGTATCTGATGGTACTATCCAATACGGAGAGGGATGTGTTCGCTTGAATTGTACCGTTAGTTTCCCCAATCACACACTGACATTTGTGCAGGGAATCCGCGTCCACATTGGAAGCAGAGTCTGGTTATATCATGGAGACACCAGAAGTCGCCGAGTTCCGGAGGTGTATCCTTGATGCATCATGGGACTCTGCTGAGGCAGCACTCATGCGACTCGGTGTTACGGAGGGCGAGGGGCTATGGGTAAGCACTATTCCGATTCTCGAAGATCTATCTACCTAACGCGCCACTAGGATGCCAAGTTCCTCATCGCAAAGCAGAAATACCTTGAATATCTTGAGGCAAGGAAGACGACTGCAGCATTGCAGGTACTCCGCAACGAGCTCGCGCCTCTCAATCCAGAACTTGACCACCTACATGCTCTATCAAGGTTCGTCTGTCCTCGTTTGAGCGAATGCCCGAAACCTCGCATTGATATCGACACCTTTTCAAGTCTTATGATGTGCTCAGACCCTGTAGATATACGACAACAAGCCGGCTGGGATGGTGCAGGTGGCACATCACGACGACGGCTTTTAATGGACCTTCAACGTAAGTTGGTGCTCGTCTCAATACTGATTGGTTCTGACCCATACATCACAGAGTACATCCCTTCATCCGTAATGATTCCTCAACGTCGATTCGCTACTCTGCTTGAGCAGGCACGGGCATATCAGCAGAGCCGGTGTCTCTACCACAACGTGTCGCCGAAGGATCGGTCCTACTCATTATACACCGACCACCTCTGCGACCGCGACGCGTTCCCGCGTGTAACGACGACGATACTGCAAGTGCATACCGATGAGGTATGGAACTTGGAGTGGAGTCACAGTGGCCGATATCTTGCGACTGCGAGCAAAGATAAGTCAGCCATCATCTGGCGTGTCGAGGTGGGTCGGCTTCGTGTGGTAAGGCAAGTGATTGCGCTGAATCGGTGTGTTCTGGTAGCTCGACAAAGGTCCACTGTCAAGAGGGTATGCGCCGGAGTTCATCCTACGTGATCACCCATACTCTGTGGGTTGTGTGGCATGGTCATTGGACGACTCAATACTTCTCACGGCCGCGGAGCATTTCATCAAACTATGGAATACACGAGTCAGTTGCATTCGCATTCAACGTCAGTGGGTGTGGTGCTTGCTTACATGTGTCGCCTTGCTTCTAGACAGGCTTGTGTATCCGAGTCCTCGATCAACACACCGACGTTGTCACTGCACTCGCATGGCTTCCCGATGGTTCGGGATTCATCTCGGGTGGACTAGATAAGAAGATCATCTTATGGGTACGGTCTTGTTTTCTGTCAAATGACAGGCTAGCTCATGCTGACACCGACGCTGTTCCGTTACTCACTCTAGGACGCCGACGGGAAATTGCGGGATACGTGGCACCGGATTCCCATACGGGTAACAGACCTGATGGTCACTCCGGACTTCACCCGGCTCGTAGCAGTGGGCATGTACGATGTACCGTCTATCCCACTCGGCTCGAATCCACAAGAAGCGGCGGGGGCACCACAGGCCTCGGGTCCTGGTGCGAACGGAGGGGCGAGTGCGAACAAGAGTTCATCGGAGACCCGAATCATGATCTACGATCTGAGCACGAAGCAACCTGAGTCGTACGTGTTGAATATGGATATGTGCAATGACAGGGAACTGATTGGTTCGAGTGTGTCTGTTGAATTTGCAGGTCAATACGTCTTGAAGGCGAGCTGACGAGTGTGAAGATATCTGCTGACTCACAGTACGCACTCATCAACCGTGCGTCCGAGAACGGGCCACAAGCTGTACGTGTACAATCTTTTCGCTCCCCTAGAACCTCACCAGGTAGCTTGCGGCCTGCGTGGAAAAATACACACACAGCGTGCTCACATCGTGGTGATCCCACAGGAGATTCAGCTGCTGGATCTGACCACGGAGCAGATCGTGCGTAAGTACTCAGGACACAACCAGTCGAAGCATGTCATCCGGAGCTGCTTTGGCGGGGTTGAGGGCAACTTCATCGTCAGTGGGAGCGAAGGTACGTCCCCAGCTACTTGCTTGTGAACCTGTAGAGCTCATCATGTTGTTCTTTCCACCCTATTTCACGCTGTCTCATGTTCTATGTCCGACTACTGTTCCCATTCCCGTCGCGTCCCTGCCGATGGCATCCGACCTCGACATGGGGACACCGACAGATGGGAATGTATATATCTGGCACCGCGACACCGGCGCGCTGCTGGAGGTACTCTCGGGGCACGGCGAGGGTTCCGTGAACTCGGTCGCATGGAACCCAGTCAACGAGCGCATGTTCGCGTCATGTTCCGACGACAAGACGATCCGCATCTGGGAGGCGCCCCCTCCCGAGTCGTTTGCCGCTAGTAGTGCGGGCGCTGCGGAGCTGCCGCGTGAAGTGCACGAAGTCGAGGAAGTGGAGAATGGGAAGGGCAAGGGCAAGGGGCGGTGGGACGCCGCGGTGTTGGTCGCTGCGTCATCGACGTCCGGCGTAGACTCGGAGGGTGGGTATGGAATGGGGTCCACGACTGCGCTGTTTTGAGCACCTTGCTGCTTGCCGTTGATCGCCTCGTCACTCGCCGGATGACGGGCGAACCTTTGCTTGGTATCCGCGCCCTACTCAATCAGACAATTGCTCGCATTTAATCACGGTTCTTCACCAAGTGTTCATGTTTCGTCTTGTCCCCACACACATTCACGCAACACCCTCACACACACCTTCGTGCTTGATCCTGTAATCCCATCCTCCATGGTTCTACATCGCAGCATCGGCACCATAACTCCATACTCCATCCCAGATTGCTTTTCATCATCTACATTCGCCGCTCAACGGCCATCGCTCCTGCTCATGTCCCTGTTCCTGATGTCCGGCACTCACACTGCTACTCCGATTCATCGTCTCGCGCTTTCCTGCCATTGTATCTTCAACACCCCGCTTTCTCAGTCCTCATTACGCCTCATTACCAGTATCCTCACTAGCCTCTCTCTTCTCTCTCCTCTCTCATCCGCACGCTTCATCGCCGCATTGACTAGATTGTATACGATAATATATGAGCAACGAAGACAAATGGATTGTATAATATATGTCTTGCTATGTACCCGACGTCGCATAGATACGTCTTTGTCGCCACATGTTTTTTCAAGCTTGAAGGATTGCCAGCCCCACGGTCTAGTCGTGAACGCGGCGTCGCGTGTCGGGCGCGTTGGTCACGGGATCGCGTGGATCAAATTTCCGTTTTAGAGACGGAAGTGAACCGAGTACCACTATTACTACCATTTCAATCCCCACATGATTCAAGTTGGTCTTTTTGCGTCTTATTGACTTCGTTCATTCGTTCACCTCGTTGTCTGCACTTCATCGAAAGGAGAGTCCCACTTCATTGACCATGGCGGCTATTGGTCAGGCGCGTTCAACTTCCCTGCCACTGTTCGAGTAAGAACGAACATGCCATTTACGATAAGACATGGAACATCTCACGAAACCGCAGAGGCGAGCGACAGCAAGCATATGTCGTGTAATGAAGATGTGAGTCTTCAGATCTTACAGCACACTGAACTGTATTCATCGTGGTCATTAATACTAGTACAAGGGCTCGAACAAGACCATGGTTTTGAACATCGTTCCCAAATGAAGTTTGAAGGGTAACAAGCCCAGTAACCCCTCACCCGACGATACACCCCCACTCACGGCTGCTGAGGATGGTGTTAGCAAACGGGACGCGAAGGTTCGTTTGCCGAATGAGGTACCATCACTCAGTGGTATTATAATGCAGCAGCGCTCACCGGCGAGATAGTAGGACGGCCCATGTCACAAGGACCTTGATCAACTTTATGGTATGATCACCGTATTGTCATAGTTGCCCGTTGTGTCAGGCGGACTGGACAAGAAGACTATCGTACAGGTGAGCTCCGTTCCCGACTCCGAGTGGAGCTCATCTTATGACCTCCCCTCCCCGTCAATACATAGGACGCTCATCAGGAAATCAGGAAGTGTTACCTTGGAGGTTGCAGACCACATCCTTACTCTCGATTGCAGGCTGGCCTTGATGGGCCACAAGGGTGCGCGACACTAATATCAACTTACCTGCAGCCGTCAGAACGGCGTGTTTCGAGTAGAGATGGTGCACGAAGATGTTTGGTCCGCACCACAGTGACCACACTCACAACTGTCGCGTATTGATTTCTGCGAGGTCACAAACCTCCCAGCATGCCTGGGCTCAGCTGTCCATTCGATGACAAAGCTGCCGTTAGTCCCTAGATACCTCCATATCGCATGTGTGCCTTATGTTCTTTATCTCTCACCGTAGGAGATTGTCTGACTAAACGTTGCCACGAGATAAGTCGTATGAGACCCTATGGACACGCTAGCTCGCGCTTCATAATCCGCAGCCCCCTCGTTGGCAACAAAGAAGTAGATGTGGTGAGTGTGTAAGAAGGTATATCAATGGTCCCATTTACAGTGTGAACATTCACTAACCCGTGACCGGTTGACCCCGATACCCGGCAGACGGGGAGATACACATCTAAGACCGACTCACCGGTAATCATCTTGAGGTGCTGTCGGTCCACGAGACGTCTAATAGTCACAGAAAACCCGCGTGCGGTTATGTGTTCGCCTCGTGCTCAGACGGTAGAATGGTGAGTGTATGGGAGATTGAACTCCGCTGCAACTTCGCTAATGCCCGCCCTATCGCATGTGTAAGATGTAAGGAACAGAAAACTGCATGGCCAACGCAGAACCAGCTTAATGGATACTGCCGTGTGTCCGTCTGCATGGTCTGCCATGCGATCGCGGTCACCGCGAGCTTCGCACTCCCAGGACCCTGGTTGTGGAAAACATGATTGAGGGAGTGTGCATCACTGTTTGGTGCAATGCTACGTGCCTTGTCAGTTTCCTGGGCACTCTTTATCCTTAAGGAGGCTTGTATGTCCCTGGCGTGACAGGACGTCGTGACCGGAGCTGTCTGACGGAGTGCTCCCATTAGCACCCTGAGACAGCCCAGCCCAAAAGGATGGTCACAGACTTGGACATGGGCATGTTAAGTTTGTGGTTCTCCCGCGCACTCCCCTCTCCGGGCTCGTTATGGTGTGTCCCAGGTTAACGGTGAGATCACTGAATCAACGCATGAGTCTGTCAGACAGCAGCAGGTTTAACGGTACGTGCCTGAACACTCGGAAAAACAAGGATATTTCTGAATGATTCCGTTCAGGACTTCCAATCTACCGTCAATTACTGGAGGTCGAACGATGCACTCGAAGAGCCAATCCGCCGACTTCGATCGTTATGTTTGATCCTCTGCTCGCACACTCGTGTGATGCTGTGGCCTCGAGGCCCTCCACGGCACTGTAAGATTTGTCAGTATGCCGCAGTAGAAAGTGAGAAGCCTACTTCTATCTACGGGCGCGTCGGAGCGGTGGAGGTAGTAGTGATACTCACAAGCAAAGTAGTGGTAGTTCCCGCGAATGCACCAGGCGTTACTCATAGCCACCCATTGTACCAACCGGTGAGTTTAATGAATGTATATGTCGGCCGTTTGGGAGGTCGATGCGAGCTTCTAGCGAACATCGGCGACTCGCCTGCTGATGAATTGGCTACTGAGGGTGTCGATCTTCCAGCAGCTTCCCGAGCTCCGAGTCGTCCTTCTTGGTATCCGAACCCGAATTACATCCGCGCAGTGGCGTCTTCCAGTCCACACATCGTAGATAGGACCAGGCCAGTTGCCCCACTCATCCATCGCACGTTCTACCGAAGCTAATATAACTCGTGCGAGTTCTAACCTCGCTTGTCTCGTCTGGGCTCACACAACTCTATGCACGCAGACAGCGGGCTTCCGCCGGGACGAGCTAGGTTCTGGCATCCTCGAAGCCGGACCCCTCTTCACACCTTCCGCGCACATGTCCCGGACGAGGAAGTCCCAGGTATGTTCGAAACACCGACCTCTCCCATCTCGAGCCTTCAGACTCTAATACAGCGTCCGCTATCCGCCTAGGCCTCTCCCGAGCACACAGGGCACCCCTCCCGGCTTCACAGCGTGCAGCCGAATGAGAATAGCCACCCTTCGGGACGGTTCCCGACGCGTCGCTTACCACTCCAGCCTCAGTTTCTCTGCAACCGGCCCTTCCGCTCTTCCGCTCTTCCTACTCTCTGCTCGCTCTTTCTCTCTCTCTCTTCGCGCATCGCGGAGGCTGTCTGCTGTATCCTGAGCGTCGGTGCGCGGATCCCACGAGCACGTCTGCGTCTCAGCGCGCCGCATGGCGCTCTCCAAGGCGTGGTGGGCGTCCGTCCGGACGTGAGAAGCGGGCCTGCTGCGCGACGGATGTGCGCGCACAGCCTGAGAGTGCGCCGCCCAATCCTCTGCGCAAAGCGAGCAAGGGCATAGCCGGATGTGCGCTGGACGGTGCGCGCCGCAAAGCATTGGGGGGCAGGATTGGAAGTATAGAAGCACAAGCACATGCGAGTTCTCGGCGATAGAGGGTTCAAGCTACCATTCGGTGCCCCGAGTCTTTATCCAGCGCTCCGCCATGTCGAAGCCATCGTTGTAGAACGAGAACGGCATCCGGAACGTGGTCGAGGACGATGGACGAGGGTGGAAAGAGCGGCGATGCTCCTGGTTTCTTGTCGAGGATGTAATAGAGCAGATGGGCCGAGAACTCCACCTAGTTGCCCACTATCTGCATGGTAATCAGCCTCTAAATGGGAGTAGTTCATGTAGTATGCCCCATGGGTGTCACCACGATGTGTGGCAGCGACATAACCACAAATCTCTCTGGAATCATACTTAGGTCACTAACAGGATGCGCCAATAAGCCGGAGACACCGAGCATAAGGCCCAAGCCGGAACTATGGAGATTAGACATGTTGCGGAATGTTCCAATTAGGAGCGAGCAAAAGAGACTACTAAAAGAGCAATCATGTTGCTCATTGGACAAGGGACCATACCTCTAGGCTGTCGGACAGGGTGCAGTTGCTGCGTGGCCGCAGTGTCCGTCTTCGCCGTGCTGCATTTGGCAGTTACTTGCGAGCGTGCCTCTGGGAAAGAACGGCGGTGTCTTCTGCAGCTGTATCCGTCACCGGCTTCCCGCAAGTCTAAATTACGAACGGTCAGCGGAGGCCGTGTTCCCCAAGGAGACATATTCTCTGGTCGCGGATATCCTTGCTTGCAAGCTTATCTGTGTCATCCTCCTATGAGTTAGCGCCTGGTAGAAGTTCAAGCATGCCCCGGGTTAGATCCTCAAAGACGAAACAAAGCTTCTACGACAGAACTACGGTTGTCGTAAGACAGCCGAGACAGCCGATTGGGAAGGGATCTCACCCGCATTATATCCATATCCAATTAATGAGAGGGTGAAGCGAGCGCACGCCACAGCACTCACATGAAGGGTAATTACTTCGCGATTGACGGCTAAGTGATAGTACAGTATAGTTTCAGCCAGTACAGTCCCTGACAAGCATGACGATACAGTAGCTGAATATGGCTAAAGTGACGATAGATAGCCCGACAGGCAGCGTCGAGCGAGCGGACGATGTGGTACACAGGATCGGAGGATGGATCGAGACACAGATACAGGAGCAGCTCTAAGAAGAGGAATCTTCGATGGGCGTGTTGACAATACTGATGGCGTAGGTGTTATGACTTAGACTTGACTCCGCGAGGAACCTGCGAATAGGCTCGATGCTTTGGCATGAACAACGACGACACTGTGTCCTTCTTTGATGAACCTCTGACGATGGATGGCGTAGTTTCTGGTGGTGAAGAGGGCAGAGGAGGAGGAGGAGGACTGGAATGAGGCGGTGGTGGCGAGGCGGCGCCAGAGGATACTGTAGCTGTGCGAGTCGGAGTCCGTTGCTTTGGTAGTTGCTTTGGTGGCGGCGAATTCTGGACGACAGGAATACTCTTGACTACAACTCGCGAGCTAGATGACCCCATACTTGGAGGCGGAGGCGGTTTAGCACTAGCGGTGTGCGATATGATTCGCTGAGTCTGGAAGGCTGGCCGAGAATAACGAGTGCCGAAGACTCCTTTCTGCAGCCGAGCAGTATCGCTCTTAGTCTTCTGAAACAGCGTCTTCGGTTGTGAAGGTCCTCCCCCTGCGAGTATTGAGAGTTAGAGTTGAAAGTTCGACAAAGACTCATGCACTTACATGGTCGAGCCCGTTTGGCAGGAGGAAGCTTGTCTGTAATTTTGATGGCAGATTCCTTCTTGCGTTCCTCTTCCTCTTGACGAGATGCTTTGAGTCTGGCTGATAGTTCATCCAGTCTTCGTCGTTCCTTATCACGCAAGGCCTAGCCGGCGAAGCAAGTTCGAGGCTCATGGGAGGCTGGGACATCGGAATAGAGGGACGCACGAAGAGTTCATCTCGCCAAGATTCAGGCTCCTCCACAGCATTTGTTTCGTATTGATGGGCAGCTATCGGGAACTCCTTCATCAATAGTCCCTTCCAGATATCTGTCAATCATTAGAGAGTGCAAGGCAAGCGAGATGGAACACCGCACCTGATGAATCTTTAGCGATGTACTTCGTGCGGAGCATACGTCACTATACGATATACATTGCATCGGTAGCGGAGTTACATACCGGGTCGTTCTCTTCGAACCTCAAGAGTGTGTCTGGAGTGCAGTTCTCCAAAACGGGTCTAATGAGATCATACCGCAGGCCTCCTCCTAGACTGCATATGTCTGCCAGCATAGTTGGGAGTTAACTTGAGAGAAGCTTGCAGAGAACCAAGGATAGTTAGAACGCACTATCGACATGTGCGCCGGCGACTGACGAAGAATAAGTCAGGGAGAAGCTCGGGCGGTGTTTCTGGGGCGTCCTCACCGCGTTGACAGTATTGCACGAGAGTGGGAATTCGGCGGCCGCTCGAGTCAATATCGTAAGGCATGATGGTGGTGGTGGTGAGGATGATAGATAGAAGAGAGGCGGACGAAAGGTGTGAGAGATGGCTAAAGCAGGACAAGGTGCAGCCGCCCAACGCTCTCAGTGGCACAATTCCGGCGTCTCCGGGCTCTACCACGCGAGCGCAGTTCCCACAGGTGGTTCTCACATACTGCTCGTTTTGGATACCAACATCTTAGTTTGAGGTTTGATTTTCATCTGCGCCGCATCTACACCAGATAGAAATCGACCTAGCCTTTTCTAACCACCTCTCCTTACGTTGTTTGTCACAGAAACCGCTAGTCAGCGGACACCCTGCACGTCCATCGCTTGGTCTCCCGCCCGAGCTCGCAATACACGCCCGCCACGCCCTGTCTCTTCTGACCCGATGCCAGCAGGTGTGTGAACTCCTTTCGAGGCCGTTCTCGCGGATGGCCTGCGCATTTGCCCGCGGTAGCAGAAGCGCACACTCAGCGCGTGGCCTGGCGGCTTAGCGGCATTCCCGTCACAGGTGTGCGCAACTGTCCAACTGATACGGGAATTTCGACGCGAGCTTGTTGCACGCACGCATCCCCGAAGCCCCCGGTTCTGAAACAAAGTCGCAGCAGGTCGTTCGTGCTACTACGTCCGAGACATTCGATCACCACTTCGTGCTCCAGATGTGCACGGCCATCTAACGAGAGAAGGGACTCCTTATTCCCGCAGGTGGCGTGGAACTCGACTGTCGATAACCAATCCGAGAGCATTGACTCGTACAGCATGAAGCACGCTAAATTCCGCGCCGTCTGTTCCTCACCCCGGTCTCTCCGTCCTCCGCTTCCCGAGTCGAGTACAACAGTTCGCGATACCATGAGAAGAAGGGATTTTGCCTTGCGACCATGTTTGCCTTTCTGGGAAGCAGCCCACTGTGTCGGAGCGTCTCTGAGAACTTGCCCCTACGGCAAGCCAAGCTCACCGGAATGGGGAGACATGAAGTCTGTTCAATATTCGAACGATCCCGAAACGTCCCCGAGACAGCATGTGCTGGGGGACCAATCGTGGAAAGGGTGCATTGACTGCCACTCCGGTTCTCATGTCCGTGTCCCATCATGTCGGTCGTCTCTCGAGGCACTGCGCTTCCCTTGCCCTCGAAACAGAGTTGTGCCTGAAACCAACTCCCGTCTTCGTTGACTATCTTCAGGCGCAGCTATGGTTGCGTCTGCGAGCAGAATCGTCCCAGGCTCGTGCATTACGCGATCGCTCCTCGTTCGCTGCCATTTCCAGCGCCAATACGCGGGAATGACTAGTGGAGGTAATTGACTCCTGCCTACACTTTCTCAGACGCCGCAAGCCCCAGTGCCGCATCGAGATTTCGGAGGGAACGCGACGTATGGACCACCGGCTCGGACGCGCTCTGACAGTCGGAAAACGTTACAGCATCCTCGTGGGTGCGTAGTCTATCTCGCGAATATAAACCTCCTCTTTCGTCGAGCAGGATGGAGTACACAGCCAGCCCTCTCCAGCCGCACACTTCTCCTCGGCTCACGTCGACAACTCCACGTAACTGCTCACCACCATGTTCTACGCCCCCTCACAAGATGTCCAACGCCCCACCCATCCACGATTACACGTCCGCGATGCTCGCGATGCACACGTAGTATTCGAAGCAGTACGACAAGGACTACTGAAGCCAGTCGTGAGGCGGCTAAACGAGCTAGAGAGGTCGACCTACATCGCCTCCGGGTCGCTATTCGTCTGGGAGGAGAGCGACGATGAGATGGGTCTTAAACGTTGGACCGACGGACGCGTCTGGAGCCAGTCCCGAATGCGCGAGGTTTGTGCCTACCGTTCTTTATCCGTTCTCCGCCCAGGTTAACAGGCGTGTTGCTCTTAGCCCTATCTTTTCTACGATGAAAAGCTTGGCGATGAACCTCCGTCCGAACCTAAAACAAAGTAAGCACTCCCACCATCCGGCCACTGTGCCTGCGTTCTCACCTGCCGGTGTCCTTCTAGATGCACCTACCGCTTCGTGGAGGGACCCTCGCGAACGTGGACCTCATCAGCACAGTCCCACTACGAGCGCAGTGATCATCATCCGATGGGCCTCGTGAAACAGGCCTACTCCGCGTGGGTGTCAACTTCGGTGAACGCGAAGCCTCGCAAATGGCATCTTACCGCCTACTTCACGTACGCGGACTTACCAAGCATACCGACCGTGGACAAGGACCCCCTCCTGAGCACGATCTCGGTCCCCACGGGGGTGTACAGAAGCGGTAAAGCGCGGTCGAGAAACTCGGATGCGTCGATGTCTGCCATACCATCGCCCCCTTCCTCGCCTGCTCCGACGTCGTCTCGCCCGTCGTCTCCGCTCCAAGCATCGACCCGGGCGAAGAAGGACGGGGTCGTATTGCCGTCGTTGCATTCGGCCATCGCCAACACTCCGATACACTTTGCAGGGACACATCACCGCACCAACCCCCGCATGGCGGAAGACCAGCGGATGATCCAAATGCTCAACTCACGGCCTATCTTGTGAAGGGAGTCCGTTTGGCATTCTTCCTTTGGGCGAATGGGAATTATTGGTCTTCAGGTGATAGCGTGTACATACCTTTGCTGTTGTTTGCTTTGGCATCTTCAGGGAGCGCAGGGATATATTGGCAATTGCACGCTCAGTGTCAGCGCTCCGTTTGTCATCATATCACTTACAGGTTGTAGGGTCAACTGGAGTAGATCGTATAGGGTATGTCAGACTAAGCCTTGTCCATCCTAGCCGACAGGCACACTCGCGGGCGTGTCGCGGAATTTGGAATACGTTTGCCGCAAATCGGAGTGGTGGTGTGCTATTACCACACAGGAAAGCGCCACTGTTAGAATAAGGATACAGGCACACGTAAACGAATGATACAACGCGACAGCGACAGACAGGAAATAGCAAGAGACAGCACCGAGAACGATCAGTCTTCCTCATCGGACGAGTCTTCGGCTTGGCCGGCTTGTTCTTGCGCGTTCATGGCGCCAACAATGTCGTCTGACTGGCCATTTTGCGTTGCTAGCCGCTGCCCTGTATAGCCCCGACCACATATGAGGAAAATGGCACGACTATCTTGGACAGATGGTGACGCACGAATAAGGGTGTGTATTGACTCTTGCGTCTTCCGTTCCAGTCTGGACAGCTTCTTATCGAGCTCGCGCTTCAAGTCCCAATTTGGTCGTTTCGGAGCGATGTTGAATAAGTCCTACCGAGACAGGATCGGAACGTGAGCGGCTGCCGATGAGTGATTGGACGTACCAGGTCCTGCGCCCGCCGCTCTGCGTCCTCTGCGATGATCTTCTCAGCGAGGCCATCTACTTGGTGTTCAACGGTATCATCCATTTCAACGTCTTCGTCATGTGTGCGTTTCTTCAATGTCCGGGTAGTGGGGTCAAAGGACCTGTGTTTGATGACAGGCTCGACCTCTTCACTGTGGCATACGCACCGTCAGTCCAATGTTCGAGCTTGTGTCCGCATGAGACACACCTCGCACTGTCGACTGCTTCACCGGCTTTGCGCTTGCGAAGAGCGAGCAAGCGTGCCTTCCGTGCTTCCGACGCGTCTGCTAAAGACATTGTGAATGATGCAAGTCGAGTCGAGCTGACGGTGGGATGAAGGCCTGGTGAAACGGCATCCACCACGCCCAGGATCGCGTCCACTGTGTTGCTTAGTCAGCGACGTGTCTTGCTCACGCTTCCTCTTTTGGATTCACGACTTCGTTCAGTGTTCACCGACGACCTGAGAGCTCTCGCGTTCGCGTCCTTCCTTGCTTCATCTAGAGGCTCTTGAGTCTGTGCTCGGCTCTAGCTTGGGTCTAGGACTACCTCCATCTATATCACTACTGCCCTGCTGGTGACTGAGGACAGCTCATGCAACAGAACTGGCGGAAAGCCTGCCTCAGAATATTCCACCGCCACCAAAGACTCCTCCTGCAGTCATGTCCGGTTCAGTGTCAAAGACGAACCTTTTCCATATCGCTGGCATGCTTTGCGGCGCCGAAGGCTGGCTCTACTAAGCCGGTTGTCCAGATGGAGGACTTCCCTTGTGATGTCATAAGGTGCGCGTGCAGCTTGTGGGTTACATGTTGCGGTATGTGAACGCTATCGGCCAGAAATTTCTCTATCATTGCCCACATAGGCGAGTTACATTTTGTGTTGAGGCTCTTCTACCCTGACGCGTTTGTGGGACCAGACCACGGGAAGTCTACTCTGGCGGATCGGTGCGTGCTTGGATGTCTCCGACTAGTAGTACGCATCAACTAACTCCGATATTAGACTACTTGAGGTACGCTCAGAATGGTCTGCAGAATGCTCATACTCTTATACATCCTAGTTGACAGGGACGATAGCCACGAAGGAGAAGGGAAACAAACAAGTCTTGGATAAACTCAAGGTCGAACGTGAACGCGGCATTACTGGTGAGTGGCTGCGTCGCTCCCGTGTAGGCTCAAGGTACTAACTACACCTCCAAAGTAAAGGCACAGACTGCCAGGTGACTATCTCAAATGTCATTACTAAACATGCGACTGAAACTCCCCGCAGTATGTTTCACAAGAAGAACGGGACACACTATCTGCTCAACCTGATTGATACTCCTGTTTGTTCATGCTCGAGTCACTGTCGTTATTAATACTCATGTCTAAAGTTAGGGCCACGTTGACTTCTCGTGGGAGGTTGCTCGCTCGCTCGCAGCATGCCAAGGGGCGTTGCTATTAGTAGACGCGTCTCAAGGTGTGCAGGCACAGTCAATATCGGTCTTTCATGTGGCAAAGGAGAGGGGCATTACCATAATACCTGTGCTCAACAAGGTCCGTATCATCGTATCCTTCTGTTTTCGTTGGCTAACTGGACAACTGGACTATCCTAGATTGATCTCCCGGCCGCCCAGCCAGAGATCGTGG
Organism: Fomes fomentarius; assembly: GCA_022606135.1. Taxonomy (NCBI): domain Eukaryota; kingdom Fungi; phylum Basidiomycota; class Agaricomycetes; order Polyporales; family Polyporaceae; genus Fomes; species Fomes fomentarius. Next base: position 3,409,740 of record JABYQN010000001.1, read on the forward strand.
CGGCGCAGATGGAGGCTACCTTCGGAATCAATCCCGAGGATGTCATCCAAATCTCTGCGAAAACTGGGAAAGGCGTCGAGAAGGTACTACAGGCTATAACCGAACGAATACCGCCACCCTCAGGTGACCCAACAGCGCCTTTGAAAGCATTTCTGTTCGACTCGTCGTGAGTACAGTGGGTGATACGCGACACATTTAGCCGTGACACATGTGGGCAGGTACGACCGATACCGTGGCGTGATTTCCCTCATGAGCATCCAGGAAGGAGTACTTCGCAAAGGTGAGTAACGCTCCTTATATATCACCAGATTGCTGACAATGAATGAACGAATAGGGGACAAGATTGCCTCATGTCATACCCGGAAAAAGTACGAAGTGACCGAATTGGGCATCATGCACCCAGAGGAGGAATCGACCGACTGTTTGCGACCTGGCCAGGTTGGCTTCGTGGCGTGCAGTATGAAAGAGTCCGCGGAAGGTAGGAAATAGCTATCATGTATCACTGCCGGATTGACATGTCACATCGTCAGCTCATATCGGCGATACGTTCTATCGGCTCGGCCAACCGGTGGATCCTATGGCTGGGTTCAAGCCAGCCAAAGCCATGGTCAGTCCGTGCACCCTCTGTATATGGAAATATTGCAGCACAGCCGCTGAACCTTTTGGAAGGTTTACGCAGGCATATACCCGGTTGATAGTAACGACTTCCTGAAGCTTGAAGAGTCCATAAAAAGAGTGAGTTTGCGGAGCTTTTTCTCTTACCATCGTCGCTGATTCTCAGCCATTGTCCGATGTCAGCTTAGTCTAACGGACCGCAGCGTCGAGGTGACACGTGAAACATCCTCTGCACTGGGACAGGGCTGCAGACTCGGATTTCTTGGGACGCTACACATGGATGTCTTCCGGCAGCGTCTCGAAGACGAGTACGATGCCAGTGTGATTATTACGGCCCCCACTGTGCCTTACCAGAGTGAGTGCACCCTGTCTTTGGTCTGAACGTCATGCTGATTATAGCAATGTGGTATTCGGCCACTCTGTGTCGAGTAGTCGTCCGCAGGAATGGGTCCACAGCGCTTGTGAGTAATCCCACCGACTTCCCAGATCCCGTCGACTTGGCGAGCGGCGGCCGCATCAAGGAGGTCCTCGAACCCATTGTCAAGGCCTCGATCATCGTCCCGGAGAGTGCGTGCTACATCCCATACATTTCAAAGTTTGATCGAGCACCGAACTGACTTCTCACCTTTACTTCGCGTGCGCGTTTTCCCGGACGTTCCTCTTTCTCTCCTTCGCATTTCACACCCGCTTTGTCTCGTGGCACCAACCCGACATTCACGTCCGCGTATCCCGGGTTTGATTTGATGCGAGCAGGGTACTTCAGCGCCATGATGGACTTGTGCTTTGAGCACCGGGGGACGGACCTCGACTGGCACCCCATGGACGTGAACGCGAGTGGGGACGCGGAGTCGAGCCGGGTACTCATGACCGTGAACTTGCCCCTAGCCGAGATTGTGACGGGCTTCTTCGACAAGCTCAAGAGCCGTAGCTCGGGCTTTGCCAGCTTCGAGTGCGTGTTTTCCGTTCCCGTGGGGCTCCTAGGGGCATGACGACGTGCTGACGTCCGCATTCATTTCGGTCTATGTTGCCCTTTCGCCCCTTGCACCTGCGGCTGTGATTGTGATTACGCTCGTGCTGCCGGGCTGCGTGGCGTGTAGTTATGAGGACGCGGGCTACATGAAGAGCGACCTGCGCAAGGTGCGTCGAGTAATCATTGTTCTTCGGGAATGCAAAGCAGCTGAAAACCGCCGCGTGTGATTGAAGATGACGTTCTTGCTGAATTCAAGACCGGTCGACGCCCTCGCGCTGATCGTGCATGAGAGCAATGTCGTAGAGACGGGCCGCTACTGGGTCGAGAAACTCTGTACGTGATTCCCTTCCTGTCCTTTGAGCCGTCCGATTGTCGCTTACATGGCCTCACCCCTCTCTTACCCGGTGATAGTTAAGATTATTCCGCGACAGCTGTTCGAGGTGCCTATCCAAGCCGCGGTCGGCAACACCATCATCGCGCGGAGGACGCTGTCGGCTCTGCGCGCGGACGTCACCGCGGGACTCTACGGAGGTCGGTCACTACCTTTCACGCTGCGGAGATGAGAAACATGTGTTGACAGTTGGCTTGTTGACCGTGCGTGGAATCAGGGCATTACGAGCGCAAGCTCAAGCACCTGAACAACCAAAAGGAGTCGAAGCGCAAGATGAAGCGCGTGGGGCGCATCGACCTTCCCCAAGAGGCGTTTTTCGATCTACTGAGCTCGAAGTGATAGTCTCAGTCGTCGAACACGAGCACCCGTCCTAGGAGAAGCGTGGTCATCGACCGTCTAGTTGCAGAATCAACGAAGTCGAGAGGTGTGCCCGAGCGGGGTACTCTCACTCCCAGCAACTATCGTGATTCCTTCCTGATCCCGACCCTATGGCAAGCTCGGAGATCGTGCTCATGCAATCATGGGCTCAGAACGTTGGAGCTTACGTGACAGCTGAGGGAATCTCCAAAATTTTCGCACTCCGGGGAACAGACCGCAGCTGCCGCGCGCGTTCGCCGTTATCGTACTCTGTTGCATATAGAACTGAACTTTCCGCTGCCAGGTGTGGTGGTCTGCGCCTGCGCCCTAGTGCCATGGAGGCGGGAAGTCCCACACGCCTCGATACCTATGTCGACGGTCGCGCTATAAATGTCAAACTGTCGCCAAGATTGCAGTACTTGATACGTGGTGTGACGACGCGATAGGCGGGCGGCTCGCATTCAATCGCACTCTTTCCTTCACGGGACCAACCCCGGCATATCAACCGTGTCCTCCATGTCGTATGAGTAAGCGAGCTTGAAATAGCCACAAGGCGCGTATCAATAGCTGCAGATGCAGGCGCAGACTTTAACTTGGATGATGAGATCGTTATTGTCACATAGGACGGTTGCATGCAAGGCGTGTTCGGAGGTGCTGAGCTTGTTATTCATGTCAGCATTTCAGCGTTCAGCAGATGTGCACACCCGGCGTCCTCGAGCTCGCGGGCTGTACTATGGGTTCGTCTGTAACTTGAAGTGTCACTATCTGTCGACGCCGGCCACCAATGTCCGTGGTATACACCTGTAACTCGGTGCTGGACGGTTCGCACCGCCAACACCAGAGCGCTTTACCTACAATGAAACCTCGCCGGACGCAAAGAACTCTCGCGCGTAAGTAAGTCCATAACGATATTCACATGCTACGACGATGCCTATGGGGCGCGGAGTACATAGTGCCCTGCGCATTCACAAAATCACAAAATCAGATCTCAGCAAGTGTATGACAGTGATGATCAATGTCATGGCTTTCCCCAAATCCTCGCCTCCGGGTTCGTTCGAACACTCGGTGCTTGACTTGACAGCGGCACTGGCAGCTGGTGACGTTGACAAGAATGTCCGCAATCTGACCCTGGAAATCCTCTGCGCTGTGACGGTCCCGGGCAGAGCCTTCCGCAGTGCTACGCACGTCGCACATTAATATTGTAGATCTTCAGCGCAGCGCTACCAGCGTTGTGGTTTGCGAGTGTGGTTCGTACTTGCTGGTTTCCCCTGCAAAGGACGTCGGCGATGGGCTTGACAATTGATGAACTGACCAGATGCAGAGAAAGTGAGAGTGTAAGTAGTGATAGACGGGGATGTCGGGGTCGGATAGCCAGGGAGTGTGATGCAGAGGTTTGTTCCGTGACTGACGCCATGTGTTCCGTTCATTCAGCACCATCGTGCTGTGCCCCATGTCCCGGGCAGGATGTGAGACTCTATGCGAGAGCGCTCTTTTGGTACGTACGAACTTGTAACTCATCTCCAACAAGGTTCAAGATCAAGACCAATTCCTGAGCCTCGAGGTGTGGAGGGGTGAGCGCTTGGGACGGGACGTGTATCATACATGATCAAGGAGGAGTGCGAAAAATGTGTGTTGATGGTAACTGCTGTATATGGGTTTCTGTCTTCGCAAGGGGAACATGGCTGTACTGAGGTGTATTGGTCGGAGCTGTGTACGAGGCCTAAGACACGACTCAAAGTCGCTGGTGGATGACGTCCTGCGCAATGAGGATATATGGCTAAATAGCCTCAGGGGGACGAGGCCGTTCAATTGATGCATCCTTGTCGGCCTGGTGATTCCTGATTCCGAAGGAATACTCGGTGGCAACCGAGGAGATTTGCCTGCCGAGAATGGCGACGCTGCTAAAATCATTACATAAGTCAAGAGCAAGGCAGAAAACGCTCATCGATGATCGAGGCATGTCCAGTCTATTGAACAAAGTCTCCGCCTCCGCGTCCTCGAGAGAGAAATGGCGCGGTTACGAAAAGGGGGAAGCTGTGTATATCAACTGATGATGATTGGGGTCTGTCCTGTGGCTGATGCAGTTTGGGCTGAGGGCGTCGAAAGGAGCAGGCGTCTGGCCAATCACAACCGCATCCTGTCTGTCGGGACGACCCAAATCGATATGGAAGGCTTGGTTGCCACGACGACATCACGCCCCCGGGCCTCATAAGAAGAGAGGACGGCCAATCGTCCCCATCTCCCTTCCCCCTTGTCGAGCTAGTCCTCTTTGCTACCAGCACACCACGAGCAGGGTATGTCCTCCCCTCCATCGTCGACCATGCAAAACAACTTACGATCTGTTCACAGTCTCGAGTCGGTCACTTCGTCTTCGCTAACTTCTGAACTTTGCACTCGCTCCTTACTTCCCACTCAAGTTCAAGATGCGTTTCTCCACTGTTGCCGCCGCTCTCCTGCCCGTTGGTGTTGCATTCGCCCAGACTACCCACGTCGTCAAGGTCGGAGGAGGGGGCAACCTCGCCTACGACCCCCCATCGTATGTTCCTCCTCTTTCACACTCAGCTACCCCCGCTTATCTCTGCTTCACCCAGACTGACCGAAGTCAAGGACGGCGATGTGGTCCAATTCCAGTTCTTGGACAAGAACCACACCGTCACCCAGTCCACATTCGCCAACCCCTGTTCAAACATCACCGACGCCACTGGCGTCGTCACCGGTGTCGACTCTGGCTACCAGGCCGTTGCCGCTGATGCCGCCCAGTTCCCCGTCTGGCAGATCACGGTCAACAACGCGTCCGCTCCGCTCTGGTTCTACTGCCGTCAGGCAAAGTGCGTGTCCACATTCATTTTTCGCATCCCAACTTTGCCGCAGTGTGTGTCCGATCGAGTAGCTGACCGCGGTCGATCCTTTCGTCAGGCACTGCCAGGCCGGCATGGTCTTCGCTGTGAACCCGACTGCGGATAAGAGCTTTGACGCCTTCAAGGCCGCTGCCGCTCTGTCGACCTCCGTCAATGGATCACCCAACGGCAACACTGCTGCTGCCGGTACCAACACCACCTCAACGGGCACTGGCTCAACGGGCACCACTCCTGCCAGCGGCACCCCCGCTGGCGGTGCCGTCGGTACCGACTCTGCTGGTGCTGCTACTCCCAGCGCTTCCGGCACGGGCGCCGACGCCGGCGCGAACGGGAACGGTGCTGGCTCTGTCCGCGTTGGTGCTGCAGCATCGCTCGTGACCCTCGTCGGTCTCTCGCTCGGCCTCCTCCTCTAAGCTCCTTGCGTAGCCTAGCCGGACCTGCCTGTGCAGGTGGATTGGGCTAGCCGAGCCGGGCTGATGGGTTGTCGTTGAGCGGGGTGTTGTATATAGTCTGGGCGTACTTGCGGTTCCGTTCTCTCTTGGGGTATAGGACACTTTCACGACGCACGGCCAACGCACACGCATTGTTCTCCATAGTTAGCTTTTGCCCCCAGCGCGACGCGCGGGGCATGGACGTTTATCCCTGAAGTCACCTACTGTCATGATGTGCCGCTGGTAGTCAGCTCAATTAAAGAGATTGGCTCGCACACCTTACGTTTTTTTTTACATTGCGCGAGGGGGAGTTGGCGACTTCGAAGTTTCAAGCGAGCTGACCGGGTGCAGATTCTGACAAAATATGCGTGGACGTGGTGCGGTTTCCATGCATCCTTCGCGACCAACTCAACATTGCACACATCAACGACACGTTCAACTCGGACTTGTTCCCAACTCCCTCATGATGGCGATGTCATCACAGATCCCACAGAAACCGAGCTGCCCGACAATCGTCGACAAAGCCTCCGCGCGCAGTTTCTTCACCGTGGCCCTTAGCAATTGGTCGCCGTATACTAAGCACTTCTGTGCGGCCAGCATGCATGGAAATAATATTTGGGGTGGAGGCTGCACCGTTTCACAAGGTGCACGGACGCCTATCGGGCTGGGCGTTCTCGGCGATGCTTGATGGATGGGTGGTGGTGCGGCGTGCCTTAGTAACAGGCTGTGAGCTCGGAGAGTTGTATGAGTGCGTACGCGTGGGTGCGGACGGAGGGACTAAGTGTGGGGAATTGGGGCGCTTTATTTAATTAAGGCTTGTGTCGCGCGTCATACAAACGGCTTCGTCGTAACTCGGGTTGTAAGTACGTCACGGTCGTAGGGTACGTGACGTCTATGGATATGAATGTGCGAATTGGGACGAGGACCAATACATGGATGAATGGACAGTCACTCAAGGCTGGAGAATCGAGATGGATAGACGGTGTCCCGGAGGGCAGTTGTATGGGAGATGAGGAGACTTCATAGGCGATCACCATTCACCAATCATGCATGTATCTCGACCAGTCTCATGATCAGTCTCTGGCAATGGACTGAGGAGCCCGGTCGAGTCGCCACTTGTGCAGCATGGACCACGGTGGATGCGACGGCGTCCGGGGCTTCCGGTCCCATCTCGTTACATGATTGGGCTACGTATGGACGCATAGAGCGTCCATGATGTCAGCGAGACGGCGCCGATATATCATATGTCCACCGTTATATGTCCGCGATACACACCTGTACGAAACAGACCTTGGATTCAGGGAGCTGAGGGGCGATCCTCCGAGTACTGGGCCTCGGGATGCGCCGCTTCGCCGTGGCGACTGTATCGTAGCGAAACGCAGTACTGCGGGTTTGATCAGAGGTATGGTCCTGACCATAATTCTTCGGGGGAGTGTGTGGCTGCGCGTGCATGGTGTCATCCGTGCAGCCGGTGTCCCGATCGTCGTGGCCTGCTGCGCGTTCGCGCTTGCTATGAAGACCAATAGAAGGGATGAGCATCGAATGGTGTGCATCGTGTCGATTGGAATGTGCGTACTTGACAACGAGACTCGCAACATCGACATCGACGTCTGCGCAAGGCTCGTTCGCGTCCGACGCGATGATCTGTGGCGAGCGATAGCATAAGAAGCGAGAGCCTGCCTGAACAAAGCCGAATAAGAGATCACATGCCTCTGAACGAACAGCAACGGTTGCAGGGAACGCATTCTGGTTGTAGAGGTCCATCTACTCTGGAGATACGTACATCAGCAGTAAAGGGGCAGTATCGCCGGATCTGTGGTGGATGTGTCGCCCGAACCCCTCAACGGCGAACGCGACGAAATAGCCAGCCTCGAGGCGTCAGCTTCCGCGGAAGTGTCCTCAGGTGCTGCTTAAGAGCGAATTCTCGTGCAGCTCAGCGTCTTCTAGCCTCGGAGGTGTACGAAGTAGCCCGATCGCGATCCGAAGCACAACCCCCATATCTCGCGCAGGCCAGTAATAGCCCACACAAGCAATGACGGACATCGTGTGATGTACGTCTGTGAGATGGCCTTCGTATTTGTGCAAAAGCGTACATGTAGGCTATGTGCCGGGCTTGCGACTCAAGATCTTGTATTTGCGAGCTCGACACCGTACGTTACATCGAACGACCGGTGCTAACTTGAAGGACACTACGATGAGTAGGAGATAGTAGACTCAGGAATATCATCACTACTCACTCAACGGTTGTTAGAGCGAGACTATGTTAGGCGCCTGAGGCGACAACAAAACAACATTCATTCGCGGTATTAGAAGACTACGAGGTATGGATGGCGGGATGGATGGTAGGGATTATGCGGAACCCACCCCGGACTTGGCTCTGGACGCGTCGCTCCCAAGCGACCAGGTTCACGCGCCGGGTCACTTCGAAGCGCAATGTTTGTTCCTTCGAGTGGAGAATGCAGTGGAGATATGCGAAAACGAGCGCATCCAGTGCTGTCGGTGACCTAGGCGGATCATGAATACAGTTTTGGAGGTACGAGAGCGAAAGCACTTACGATGAGCCGAGGAACCATTTGTCTGTTCCAAGTTGTTCTGACAAGGAAGCTATGGCGTCCTTGTACTGTTGCTCGACGGCGTCCACGTTTACGTGTGCCCCGTACGGAGGGAGTATTGAGCTAATGCCAAAGAGCGGGGCAGGAGGGTGAGGGAGGACAGCGTCCAACGAGTGGGCCTTATGCTGGTAGGGCGACAGCAGGTTAAGAAGCGAGAACGAAGATGGCTGACCCAGTAGCTGATCCGTAGCAACTTGAACGTGAATGACGGGGACACCATCCAGGTCTGTGGAAGCACGTACCAGAGCAGCATGAACGTTTCCTTCCAAGAGCGCAACCCACGCACGACTCTCGTCGCGCGCAGCCTCGTCTACATAGCCCTCGAGCTCATCCAGAGCACCGACTTGTCCGTCCACCCACTCCGGGATGAGGTGCGCGGGTAGGAGCTCGCCCTCCCCATCTTCCTGCGCCTTGACCTGCTCCGACGCGCCTGGCAGGGTCTTCAGTGGCACATGCAAATTAGGCAGGCGGGCATCCAGTGCGCCGTCAACGGAGATGTCCCAGCGGACTGCGATGTCGGAGAGACCGCGAAGAGCAAGGTAAGCTTGCCATTTGAGACACTCGACGTCGCTGCTGAGGACGTCCGCGTCTGGGCTCCAGGGTGTGTGTATCCAAAGCGTAGGCGAAGTGACTGGGCTCGCTCTGTCTGGAGAGTCAATCTCTGGGTGTGTGTAGAGAGGGAAGAGGGAGAAGAAGCGGCGGAGGGGCGCGGGGAGTGAGATGGCCAGTGGACTCGCCATGTTTACTTCAAGTTCCTGCGTTGTACATGACGAGCGTCTCTACCCAGGTCTTTACTGCTCTTTGATGACGTGACGTAAGCCGTAGTAGTATACTCTCAGTTCATTCGTTCTAACGGTCGCAGAACAGCATCATCTCCGGGGCAGCAAATACTGCATCTTAATGCCGCACGGAGGCACCCTGTTGCCAGGAGCAGCGGGGCCCGAAGTGGACTTGTTTGGCTTTCTACCCGATGATACCCACACTGTCGATTCATTCAAAATCCTCCAAACAAACCTTCACGAGGGCATGAAGATTGTAAGGTGCGTTCAAGTTTCCTCGTCCGAGCTGATATCTGCGGATGGTGATAACTGATAGTCGCTGTTCGTAGCTCACACAATGTAGGTCATGAACCATGGCCACCAGTCATCACCAAGAGGTAGACTGACTTATATCTCTTCACAGCTACGTGTGCTCGGAGGCGCACTTCATAAGCTCGTCATCGCCATGATCCATGAGTGCAATGAACGTGTTCCTGTCAACAAGCTACCTGTAGAAGTGCTGGTACGCGTCTTCCACTACGTGCGCATGAATGGAGGTATCTACGGATTTGACACCCTCTCGGGTAGACCTGACTACCGAAGTCTGGTCAGAGCGACCCACGTCTGCCATCGATGGAGAAAAATCGCGATCGACTGCCCACCGCTTTGGAACATCATTCTTACAAGAACCACGACTGCGTTCATCGACGTCCTCCTCGCACGGTCGGGCACTGTGCCCATCAGCGTCCATGTAGACTGCTGGATTGGACACCGTCCTACGTTCTGTCGCTCCCTCTCACAAGTATCGTGTTCAAGACATGGTCATGAAGGCGTCTGAAGAACTCGAAGACGGCGGAGTACTTCCGCTTCTTGCCAATTCTCTGAATTTCCTGGAGCTACTGGCCTCACGTATAATCGCGGGGCCCAAATATCTCATGGAGACGAAAATGTTCGGCGATAAACGACCGTGCCTCAATGCGCTCGCCCTCGAGATTCAGTCAGCAGGAGTCGTCCCCACAGACCACTTCCCCGATCTCGCGCACTTACGCATTGCTGGAGGGGAGCTCAGTATTGTGAGACTCCTACGTCTCCTCGATAATATTCCTCGCCTAGAGACTTTGTACATTAAGACACAGCTTACAGTCGAAGTGGATGGCGATACGGGTGTTGAACTACCAACCGTCAATCTGAACTTCCTCCAGGCGCTCAGCTTTTCTTACCCTGGAGTGCAGGGAGCATCAACGTTCCTTGCCCATCTTGTCTTCCCATCCTCAACCAACCTTCAGCTCCATGGGCTCTTGGTCTGCGACGATGCCGACATCCGGGCCCTGCAAATCCCATTACACGACAGTTCCTCCGTGCTCGAGGTCATCGCCGGCGAGAACCTCCATATCCGCGCACGAGGCGGTCAAGCCGGCGGCGCGCTCTGGCTGCATTTCAGGGCCCGGGGACCCTCCACACTCGCCATGCGCAACGATATCCTCCGCAAGCTGATGCCGACCCTAGGCGGAGTGACGACTCTCCGTGCGGCCGGGTTCCTGGTGAGCCACCCGTATGGCGTTTTCGGACTGCTGAAGGAGATGATCTCACTGTTCGCCCCGCGCGCCTGGCTGCTCTCACCACGTTGGTGATGGCATCCCTGACGCGTCCACTCGGCAGTCCCCTTCCCGCTGTTACGTTGGAGAATAACGAAATGCCGGAGGTTGACCTCAGGGAGGCATTGGAGCTACTCTCACTCTCATCCCCCATGATGTTCTCTTCAGACAATGCTTCCGGCCCCCCTCCTCCTCTGCCCGCTCTCGAGACGCTCGCGTTCCAGCCGGGCGTCGAGATAGAGGAATTGTTCCACGAGGACCTGGCAAGCATTCCCTCTCCACGGGCCAGCCTTGGACATCCCTATCCGGACCCTCACCTTTAGCATTCAGGAGGACGGAGGAAGCACCGGGCTCGAAGTTCCGCACGAGGCATACGAGACTGCGCAGGTCGAGACGGTGGAGGCCGTCAGCGATCTGCTGTGGAACATACGGAACGATGAGTTCTGGAAGGTGCACAACAAGTATTGGCTGCTATACCTAGGGGCGGGTGATATGGGCTTCAGTCAATGGCTCTGATTGTGCCTGTGGACCAGTGTGGTGCGTCTCAAGGGTGCATCTAATTGTGTGTTGACATCGTAGTGCTTCTGAGGGGGTGAAATCCGACTATCAGCTTGTATCGAGTAGTGCTTGGAGCTTCGAGCCTGAGGTTTACTCGGGGATACCGTGGCGGGTTCGGGTATCTGGGGTTTGTACTTAAATTTCGAACCATTTGTGTAAGTATATATAGTACACATGAATCTGAGCCCTAGGTCTCGACATGAAGCCGTACTAAGAATGTCTTGTTGCAGACAGGACAGCATAAATGTTTGCGGAGCTCTTCGACGAAGCACCTGAGGATTCGAAGGAACTTACACTGGAATGACTTGGACAATGGAAACTTGATCGCGACGCACCGCCGACAGAACAGGTGTCCGCAGATAGTCGTCACAGGCTCAACGCAGGGGTTCCGTGAGCACGATCTACAGTGCCAGGAGAGGGAGATGTTCTTTGGGGTTGCAGCATCCTATGATAAAGTCAGCGCATGTTGAGAGTACAGCGTGTCCTGCCGCACTTACACCGCGAGACCTCTCAGGAGATAGGCGGAAAGACTGCCGAGTACCAGAGGAGATATCCTCACTGTCGTCTTCGTCCCGGGTCGGAATGACATCGGACTGCGATATGGAGTGGGAGTCGGCCTGCTTCGAATGTAAAGATGGACTGTGATCCGCATATGTGTGACTGGTGCCGACTCGGAAAGAGTGTTTGAGCGGATCGATAGTAGATGCGTCAAACGAGTCAACCCCCTGTTGGGGTTGATGATCCGTCAACAGGTGTTCTGGAAACAGATATGTTGAGGTATCTCACCGGCGAATCTGGTGCACGCATACTCTGCACAGGCGTACTCCGCCCTGACGTACTGGCGTTCACTGTTGATGGAGCGGAGACGGGGTGCGTCTCCTCCTCGTTCACACAGACCGCTCTGTGCTATGAACAGACACGACGTGGGTGTGTGTAAGAAGCCTGCGAAAATGATGGCGTTGAGAGAACACGTACCCCAGCCCATGCTTCCGCAGTCTCGAAACCGAGCCTGCATGGGCGACACTTATGGTGTAAGACCGACTCCCAGTAGTGGACTACCATAGACAAACCGGAGGGCAAGCATACTTTGCACGAGTTACATCGAGCAGCAGTCCTGATATGCTGTGGACACAGTGTGAGAAGAGCGGGAACGATTCTGCAGACTAGTGATCGGTTACCTCAGCGACCTCAGAGGTGTCGGCAAAGCGTGCCAAGCAAAGGGGACATGTATTGCTGGTAGCAGAGCCAGTAAGGCATTCGCATTCCGAAGGTAGTCGTCCACATCGAGCACATGGTCTCACAGACTGCACGGGTTGATGTTCCGTCTGACGATGCTGAGGACGCACGTCGTAAGACGTAGGCGAAGGATATTCGATTCGCTGATACGTACCGTTGCGAGTAGATCTGCAGTCCCGAAGAGCGCCTGGCACTCGGCACAGACGTACTTGACCGACTGACTTACAGAAGTGGTACTGGCGACGACCGGCGTGCCTGAGACTGCCTGCCATGTTGGGTCGGGGAATATAGACTTGTGCCCAGTCGCGACCACGTGTTGCTTCAACTCTTTGGCTTTGTGAAATGTCGCCGAGCATGTTGTACATGCAAAATCACAGCCAGTGTGTCCAACGGCTTTGCCGTGTTCACGAGCTTTCGCCTTGCTTTCAAATAAGCGCTGACATGTGCGGCAGCGAGCTGGTGACATGAAGCAGTCCACAGGCAACTTGGGCCAATAGGGATCTAGTATCAATGTTGACAAGCAAGTGGTCGAGCGGATAGAATCCTGAAAAGGAAGAGCCGATGCAATTGAGCTGGGTTCACGATCAGGAGGCGCACTCTGCCGCACTACGTGACTGGCATGGCTTCTCGAACTCTATGGGTAGCGCGCGCTCAGTCGGTTTGCTCTGCAACTTGGTCCCCAGAATCAGCCATTGGCATTGGTGGCGTAGTTCGACGGGCCGTATCGACGTATTTGTTTTCTGGTCACCGCCACGATGTCCAAGCACTGGAACTGCCGCCCCAGATCTTTCCCACGCGATTGCGCTCAACGCGTTTCGGGCGACGCGCGAAGGAACACAAAACTTGCCACGGTGAGCAACTATCCTTTTATCTATTCAGACGACTCAAGCTCAATTAATCGCTTACTTTCAAGCATATGCGATGTGAGCATTCAGCCAATCTATAGCCTTGGACTCACGCAAATCTCCAGGTAGTACGCGTTGAGAACGCCTTGGCCCGTACAGCTGACAATATACATCCAACACGAACACAATGGCAAGGCTTCGTTCCAACGCCTACCTGCAGGACTAAACATCGTTCTTCATGTGCGCGCCCCCGATTCGAGAGTTGGACACCGAATTGCTCTACAGGTTTACGGACAACCCAGACTGCACATCCCTGATCAGGACAACGCTCGTATATCGCCGGCGGAGAGACAGTCATTAATTGCGACGTCATTCCGCTAGCCACGATCAAGGTCATGGAAGTCTTCCTTCCACGACGCTGTGTCTACGAATCCTCCGAGTCGTCGCCTCTTCCGTAAGTGGAATGTCTCTCCTCAGCCGTCAGCCTCAGCCCCACAGAAGTCATATCGCTTCCTTGTCTGGCCTGTTATCTGAATTTTCTCGACATCCGAGCACCTAGTATCTCGCGGATGCAACCTTCAGACTCGGTTCTAGACTAGGGTCGTGTATCCCCTCGAGCCTCGAGGCGCTCTCGTTCCCCTTCCGCGCAGGAGTCTCTTCTATAGACAACTTGACTTAGGTCGCTCACCCTCTTAGTGGACTATTCTGCAGTATGGCAGCCTGAGGGGGCTTCGATGCGTCTCGAGCACCTCGCCTTGCCTCCATCTATCTCCACAGGCTTCTACTCCACTGGAGAATACTGATTTGAATGATCTGCATATCCTGCCGCAGGTCCTGTTCATCATCCTCGAGATCGCAGCAGGCTTCTTGAAGTTCTACGTTCGCGTGCGGGGTCCGAACAGTGGCGGAGGGGAACACGCCGAATACGGCCGTAGACATTCATCATCGTCGTCTTCCCTTGCCTGCCCTCGACCACGCTGGAGATACGGACGATGCGCTCCCCACACGGCTACCTCCTTGCCGATATGGTCTTGCAGCCAGCTACCTCATCCAGAGCCTTAGGCTCGGGATCAAGTCACGTTCAAGCTTGATACTTCACTTAGACGACCCAACGGCCAGGTTACAGCTAGTCCGAAACTCTCCATACGTGTGATGCGACCATCGTGTTAGCTACATCATAAGCTATTGATTGGGTATATGCCATCATCGGTGTATTGACGTGACGTGGATGGCACAGAACTCGCTTGTTCCAGTATTCAGCAATTCAGTCGTCCACACCACAGAAAGACAACTCCACCCGCCGGTCGAACCACATACATGCATATGCTGACCGTACACATCCTGAGCCTGTGCAAACCTTGTGACATCCATCAGTTCAACCATATTGTTCCGACCCGAGACTGAGATCCGGTTGGCAGTGTATGCGGATACGGCGTATTCTGTGTCAGGGAATTGTACCGCATGGTGTATGTGTGCCAGCCTCGCTGCAAAGAGCCACATCGCGCAAAGGTAGCCTGGGGCATGCCCTGCTTGTCGCTTGTCCCAAGTTCACCTTACATCCGATGAGCTCACACAAGGACCACTCGACGCCCAATTTCGATCACCAACGGGGAAGCGCAGGGCGCCATTGCTGCGGCATCTCTCGAATCGAGAACTTTATTATGGTACTGTACTAGAAGTTCTTATCATGGACCGGCACCACAATTGCTACCGAACTTGAAGAGGGTTGAGGGTCCTGCCAATGACCGGTGGATGGTCAAGAACGAGGGCCTCAGGTTCTGTCCGGCGCCTTCAATCCGATCAGAATGCCAGCCTCCTCAAGTATAACACGCGCGCTTGGGGTGGTGTGGACGACACCATATTGAATCGATGCAGATGCAATGAGGGTGGTAGGTAGAAGAAGGCGAGCGCAGACGGCTTTGTGGACATGAAAACGTTGAGGGTCGCAATATAGTAGTAGTATTATTATTATCACAGTAGTACTCAGGCGATATGAACGTCTTCCGGGCCAGTCGAGGGAACTTTGTCGGTGACTTGGTGGACAGGTGTATTTGGAGGTTGTGTGCGAGGAATGTACATATTACATGTGAGCTGAATACAATGGAGAACAAGTGAACTATGGCTCTGTACCATACTTAATTTGGTTATCCAGGTACAATGGAGGGGAATGTCAACTCCCTATTACATAGTACTACTTTTGGCCGCAGACACCCGTCCATCTCGGAGGACCATACAAGTTATTCATGTGAGATGCACAAGTTCTAACGTTGATTGTGTATCCGCATATATAAATACTGGTAAGGCATCGGATATTGACTCTTTGTCGAGTTGGCAGTCTGAGTATGGGTGTTTCGCAGAGACTGGCAAACCCGTACTCCCTA
The DNA here is from genome assembly GCA_022606135.1 of Fomes fomentarius. Classification (NCBI taxonomy): domain Eukaryota; kingdom Fungi; phylum Basidiomycota; class Agaricomycetes; order Polyporales; family Polyporaceae; genus Fomes; species Fomes fomentarius. The sequence goes on from JABYQN010000001.1 coordinate 3,425,347, forward strand.
TAGGCTGTCAAATGCAAAGTTGGTGCCATCTATCTAGCTTTACCTTCTTCAATTCGATAAACTTGAGGTGTAATGACTTGAAAACTGTTGTGGTGGATGGCATACTGCCTCTGCGCCGGTCCACAGTGATGATACTTCTACGACTACACGGAGTTTTGGTAGGGCATCAGCGTGTTGCTTGAAGGGGATCCATCTGCGCGATGAGTCGGACCCATCTACAGACTCCTTCTCTGGAGACAACCACACTGAGGTAGGTACATCATAAGCTATACACTGGTGGCAGTGGTCTGACTCGGAGCCGACTCGGCAGAAGCCGGTTCCACATCTGCCTGTTCATCTTCCGCCATTAATTACCGTGCTTTACCTCACTGTCAAGGGTATACTGTACCTTCCTTTCCACATACCTCCTGCATTGCCGATCAAACACTATGCGTGTAAGTACCGAATACCACTCAGCGATCTATGGCCATGGGCAGACATCGTCTTGAGGAGTCACTTGGCCATGCCACACATGTGTACGGTTCTCAACTCAGTCCCCTAGCTTCTATGAGTCCAAGAGACAGCCATGCCGCAAAACCGTCGGTCCTGTCCACATCGCCAAGCTGTTAGGGGCGACGCACTTGAAAAGCCAGGTGGTACCTTTCCACGCCGGAGCAGCATTCTTGTTATGTTGTATGCATATCACGTTGATATTATCCAACAGCTCACGTATTTAAGGTCCGCCGCCATCGTCCAAAATCTTCCGTGCCCTTCCCCGATGGACGAACACGTATCTCTCGTTGCCTGGCAGGAAGAGCCTAAATTCCGAGGCACCTTCACCATCCTCACGAGCTGCCTCAGTACACTGTTTATATGCACGTGGTCGGTCCTCCAGGTTGACGTACAGCATGGCAAGTCCACGATCACGAGATTCCGGGACAAGTGCGGCTGGCTGTTGGTCGGCCTGCTGGCTCCCGGGATCGTCTTGCTCACCGCAATCAACCAATTCCTGACGGCCCGATCTCTCACTCGGGCTGCCCAGGCACGCTTTCGGGATATGTCTCCAAGTGCGAAGCGTAATTCATGGATCGTGCGTATATTGTGTCAACTTGTGTCTCGATGGCGTTCTCGCCGTGTTCGCGAGGTATGCTTCTCTTCCATCTTACCGTAAAAACTAGTGTTTACCATGGCAAGGAACAGACCACAACAGAGGCTCAGGATTCATCCGAACATGAGACCTCCGGGCCTCAGGCTACCCCGGGCCTCCGTGACCGGTCCTATCAATGGACGCTCACACACGGGTTTTACGCGAGCATGGGTGGCTTTGCACTTAGACGTGAATGGACGGTGTGGGGAGACTCGCACTACCTCCCCTCCTGGCAACGCAACGGTATCCTGACCCCAGAAGGCATGCTGCTTGTCATTGAACTCGCGCCTAACACCATCCCGGATATTGACGTCAAAGACCTTCTCGACCGGGATGGCCTTGCCAAGGTCCTGCTCGTCTGGCAAGCCGTCTGGTTCTGCCTCAGCTGCCTCAACCGTACTATACAGGGCCTTCCGCTCTGCTTACTGGAGGTGGCAACACTTGCCCACGCGTTCTGCGCCCTCCTCGCGTACGCGTTTTGGTGGAGGAAGCCACAGGATGTAGGGGAGCCGATTGTCCTTGAAGGGGACGAAATCCGCACGCTAGGAGCTTGGATGTCGGTGGCCAGCCCTGCTCGACGTTCCGTCGTTGCCGGTATGATCACGTTGACCTATGACTCCGAGTTTCGTAAGGCTCTATACTCCATGCGTTCCTTCAATGATTGGTCGAATGTTGTACACCACGATACTCGCATCGCGGATGATCACGTATCACTGTCACATATCCATGTCCGACAAATACCGCCACTGCCCGACTCAGTGCTAGTGCCAGTGTCACCTTTTCCACCTCCGCCGTTTCTCGGTGCACTCAAGGCCAGATATATCTTCCGTGGGGAAATCTGGCCCTGGTACATGCTGCCTCACATACCAAACGTCGAGTGTGAGAGATACACTGCGCGATTACAGCTCTTCGTCGAGGCACTACAGCAATACCCTGGCCTCCCCTATCCGCCGCCAGATAACATATATGTGACCTCTGTCGCCAGTCTGCAGTCTTCCAGCCCAAGTCCATACCAGGGCAGGTTCGTCCGCTCGATTCTGGCCATCATGGTTTTGGCAGCAGTGTACGGTCTCCCTCACTTGATCGGAATCAAAGCGATTTTCACCACCACCACGGAACGACGGATGTGGCAAGTGGCAACGATACTGATATCGGCGGCGGCGGGTGCTGCAACCCTCGTTCTCATAATGGCTCTGTTCGCACTGATCAGGGTTCTGTGGAGTTTCTCTCAAGGACTCGACAAAGTTGATCTGTATTGTAAGAATTGGGTAGTCCCCGGCATGTACTCCCTTGGCGTGATAGTATATTATTCGTCCAGTACTTACCTTGTAGCAGAAAGTTTCAGACAGCTAACAGCGCTTCCTCCCGAGTCCTTTATACTACCCTCGTGGGGAAATTACTTGCCGCACTTTGCTTAGTCTCATACTACCTGTTCTGTTCGCGTATTTTGTATTGTTACTCCGCCTCCTTTAATTATATTACCGATTGTATTCCGTGGGTTGAGCCAGCGGTTTCCAATGGGCCGGATAGCTTTTGAATCTCGAGTCAGTTGTGCTGATCGCACTCGCTGTGAACCCTGGAGAGACCATTGATGGACATCCTGCGAACCCTCCATAGCTACGGGTCCAACAGGGAGATCATGCGGTACCTGTCGCGAATCATGGGATAATGACTCGTATGTTTTATGCTTTCGACGCCGCCAGACTCGCGATCTAACAGCTTGTAAAGCCAGTGTACATTACTGTAGGATCTCGAGGTCGATATCTCCTGGCCTTGGGTGCGTGGGCGCGGACGCCGATGCGGCCGTCCGAATGACATCTGACAGAGGTCCTTGAAGGAGTGGCAAGTGACGCATCGACTCGTCCATCTAAGTCTTGAAAGCATGGCCATGGATCGTTATTGCGACATGAGTAAGTACTCTGCAGACCAGGCAAGTTCCTGTGGTCTGCCTAGTATCATCAGAGAGATGTGCGAAACTAGATCTATCGTACAGGCTGGAAAAACTCGCGCGCATACACGAATAGGTTGCTTTGTTGACTAAGAGCGGGGAGCTGGGTTCTGGGATTCATACGTCTTTTGGAGATATTAGCGTGTACTGGTATGAGAGGAGGAAGGTTGGAACTCTTTTGAGTCTTTTCAGGTACTGTATGATGGTGAGTGTGTGGATCAACGTGACGTTATGATTCATCAATACTAGCATGTACAGATAGTGCATGCCTGTATCTAGCTATTCGCTGCAACGTGCATTTGTACCATAAACGGCCTCTGGCACTCAGGGCAGCACATGCGGCTCCTAAGCTCTTCGATGAGACATCTTGTAAACGTTAAACACATCCCTCCTGTCAGTGACAAGCTAGAAGGACACATATGCGAACGACGCTCACCTGTGACAGAAGAGGTGTCCACAGAAACTGATGACAGGATCGACACAAGGCTCCTGCAGGCAAGATCTACAGTGATAAGAGAGCGCCCTCTTTCGTGCACCCTGATCAATTGCTCGTCGCGAGTGAGGCTTGTCCGGGAGGTAGGAAGACGGCTGCAGCAGCTTGTCCCCGGCGGCCACTAGCGCAGGCTTCGGCGAGGATGGCATCGCACCCTCCTCGGCTGGAGACGATCCATCATGATCATGTGGTGGCGATCCAACGTCCGTGGCCGAGTCCGATTCGGAATCAGACTCGACCCACGGAGGTCGCTCTGCGGCAAATGACAGGTATTCGTCGTCGTCGTCGTCCAGGTCGTGAACTATGGTGGCGTCGTCGCTTTCCAGGGGGGCCAATGCAGCGAGCTAATTCGGCGCGAGTCAACCAACTGTGGAACTCGAGCTTGAGCGAATCGCTGACCTCAGATTCGGTGGCTTCGGCCACGGCCACGGGCAGTTCTTCGGGCTTGATGTCCAATTGTGCTGCAGCGGGTTCGGAAGGTATGTCGGACGCCGGTTCGGGCGATCCCCACGAAATGCGGTCTTCCTCCTCGCGGTCTTCTTCCTTGCTGTCTTCCTCTTCCTTTCAAAAATTGGTGTGTCAACGAGTGGATTCGGAGCATCCCCTGACTCGAGATACATACTTCTGAGTCCGACGGCGCATCAGGATCAAAGTTAATTGCTCTGGGATCGCACATTGGAGATGCCCTGTAGTGGTCGCTCAGGTTCTTGGACCTGGACAAGCACGTCTGACAGACATTGCAAGGTCTGGTCAATTCTGCATGCTACGAAAAGGGCCAAACATCAGTCAAAGTATCCAAAGATATATCTTGAGAGACGCACACGTGCGAGACTCGCGCCGCTCAAGAAATCCTTCGCGCAGACCGGGCAGGAGATCATGCCGGTGATGCACTCTAGGTGCACGTCTCCCGAGGAGACAGGTTTGTTGCACCCAGAGCACAACTTCGGCTTCTCCTCTGGTGTCGGCTGACAATGAGCAGGTCGAGGGAGTTGAGCATGATTGTCAGTATTATCTCCGGAAGAAGTCGTCCGATGTCGGTCGACATACCGCTCTTTTGGCGTTAACCGGGTCATCATGAGAGGGCGTGGCAACAGGAGAAGCTGCTGCTGCGGTAGGAGTCGGCGTAGACTCTTTGCTCGCGCTTGACGCGGGGAGCCACGAACGCCTAGGGTCGTAATCCGGCGTAAGTGGACGATCCCTGTGATCCACTTTTACGTGTTGATCGCGTTCTTTAGCTGTGTTGAACGGGTCGAGGCATTGGCCGCAGAGGAACAAGCACCCGCTGTGGCCGCTGAACTTGACATGCTCCGCGCGAAATACCTGTTCGCTGTTGAATACGATATGGCATTGCTTACATTGCACCGCCATATTGTCGAATGAGGTGGATATAAAGGATTTGGAAGCTCGGTCGGAATTGAGAAGTGACTCTGATGAGCACTCGAGGGACAAAGACATCCCTCTATATACGCAACTGCCACCGCAGAGCACTGCAGCCATCGAATTTTGGCGTTACCGTAGCACATGCTTCTTATCTCGCGCCTGACCAGACCTACGCCACTGTCGTCAATCAGTGCTGCACGAGTAGGTTTCTTTACTATGCAGCTCTAGTTGCGGGGCCGCGGCGTGACTGTGTTTGATGACGACTAGTATTGATTGCTGTTGCTGGTCACATCATACGGAGAAGTCTACATGGAGCGGGATCAACAAAACCTTCTTGCACGCCGGACAAGACATATTGGTTCTCAGTTCTCGCAGCATGCACCTGGTCATAGAATGGCGCATTAACAAATGTCCTGCGTCCGTCATCGCGAGGTTCGTACTCACTGGTAGCATAAGAGATGTCCACAGATTGTAGAGACTGGATCGAGGCACGGATCGCGGAGACACGACCTGCAGTGCCATGATAGTGTCCGAACATCGGGCTCTGCCGGCGGGTGATCCTGGAGCGACGATTAGCATGTTTCAATTCCACGTGGACCATACTCACTACAGCGGGAGCGTCGTGCCGGTCCTTCGGTGTGTAAGACGGTAGCTCGTCTGTAGACGCACCACCGACGCTCGGTGTAGAGCGTGTGCTAAGCAAGGACGGTTTCTGGATTGGAGGCCGTGAGTCCATGTGGGACCGCGCTGCATTCGTGGTTCCATCCGTGCGGCGAAGAGGCTGCGTCGAGATAGGAGACCGCACACCTATGCTGCTGGAAGGATGAGCGGTTGCCGCAGGAGGCTTGCGGGGTGCCTCTGCGACTACGGCAGAAGGTCCCGTCATGCGAGACTTAGCACCGGTCAGCCCGTCCGACAAAGCCTCAGTCGTTGATAGCCGTGGTGAGGCAGCCACTGTCGGTGGCTCAGAATCGTCAGGCGATGATGCCCTGGCAGACTCAAAAACGTTAGATGACCTGTCGCTGAGAGATTGAGACGCCTGATGAGAACCGTTGTCAATACATGTTATTGAATTGCATGCACGATGCCATTAGAGATATTACCCTCAACGACTTGCTCGTCGTCCGCTGAACTGATATGGGAGGGCCCGCGAGTACCGGCGGAGGCGCATTCGGTTTCAGAAGCGAGTCGCCAGAGGGGAAGGAGGTGGCTGCCAGAGGCTTCTTCAAGCCATGAGCGCCACCTCGCTCTGAGTCTGTAGGCAATTCGAGGATGGGCGCTTTGCCCTTACTTGCCGATATACTGGACAACTGCGAGCCCACACTGGGAGAGAGGAAGTTCTGCCTGTGAGGTTGCGAATTTTGAGGCGGCGATGCCATAAACACATTCGGCGGTGGCAAGGCTGTGGTAGGAGCTTCCACCACCGTGTTTAACGCGCTAGCAGCGTTGCGGTGCGACTCTAGGGAAGCAGTATTGTGATCAGTGGATGTGTGTGTGCGTGCCGAGCCCGTCCCAGCCTTGGGAACGGGTGGCATTTTCGCCGCATCGGACAGACCAGATGATGCATTACCAGCGAAAGACCCGGAAGACGTGGATACCTGTCAAGAAGACGTCAGACCCTAACCCTAGCTTTTGTGCATATCAGAAATCACTTACCGGTGGCGAATCGCTTGACGTCCCTTCAACAGACGTCGAAGGGGTCGGTGGCTTGTGCGGAGGCGAGCGCTGCATCTTACTCGACGCGCTCAGGCCGGAGGAAGCGCTGCTGTAACCGGCGCGAGAGCCTTGGCCACCGCGAGAGCTGCTTTGTCCACTACGAGAGCCACTTGGTCCAGCTCGAGCGCTACTCTGACCGGACGGGCGTAGGCGAGTATTTGCAAGAGGTCGCTGCGTTTTTTGGGGGCCTTCTGCAGCACCCCGTGGAGCGATGGGACAGACCTGCTTATGCTACAAGTGTACATTGTTGGTCAAGCGAAAGAGATCAGAAGATCTCCAATATTGCAGTACACTCACGGCAGACCACTCAGTGTTATTCTTGAACACTAGCGCACAGGGCTTGCACTTGGGGTGCATCGCCGAGTCCCAGTAGTGGTCCTCCAAGTCCTGCCAAGGTGGGAGGCAGATCTTGCATTCATTGCACGACGACGTATGCATGAGGTGCTTTGCGAATGTATGTCAATTACAGAGGCTACAGGTGATCTGTGGGCTAAACTCACGTCAATAAGCTCGATGTTGGTTTGGAACTTTGCTTGACAAATCGGACAATTGTATGTAGCCTCGTGCGTCCGGTCAAGAGCAATCGCTCGACCGGATTGGAGGCATTCCTGCTTTTCTGGCGTCCGCTTGTGTACGACCAGACGATGCTGCGACAGCGAAGTGAGAACAGATAGCGCAAGTGCGACGGTGAATGCGTACCGCTGCGAGAATGCCCTCGTTCGGGTACGAGGTATCGCAGTTGGCGCAAACGAACGATTTGCCAGTATTGGCCGACGTCAGAGCTGAGGTGTATGAGTTCTTGAGATGTCCCGTCTGCACCGAGTGGTCGCCTTGGTCGGCGCTACTCGCGAAGGTCGCATCGCATTCATCGCAGATGCGAACGATATCTGTTGGGAAGTGTCCCATAGCCTTTGCATGCTCGCTGGCCTTGTTCTTGCTAGGGAAAACCTGCGAGCAGACGTTACACCTAGCAGGTGAGGGCATATGACCTGACTCCATAGCAGGAGGCGGTGTGATCTGAGGGAAATGGTTCAAGGAGCAGGAGCGATGGCTGCAGCACTCAATCTCCTCCGGCTTCTTTTCAACGTGTCAGGCTTCGGAGAAGCGCCCACCAAAGCACCCTGCAGTAAGTTGCCGCAGAACTCTATCCGGCTCGAAAAGAGCATAGTAAGAAGCATACACTGTGGTAACGACGCACGCTATGCAAAGACCTTCGACACTGCCAACTCGTCCTCCTCTCTCCTCCTGAGGTCCTTGCGAACGCTCCGCTCCGCCTGCGCATGCTTCCGCTGGCCGTACTTGTCGCCCTTCTCCCGCCTCGCTGCAGCGCGAACTGCGGCGGGTGTAACAAACTCTATCAAGGAACGTGTCAGCGGTGCCCATAACATGCAGATAGGGGACCTCTCTGACCTGGATTGGAGTAGACCGTCGCGCCACTGAACGCGCCCTCAAATATCCGTATGGGAGTGAGGACGAACCGCGGGCCAATCTCGACTAAGGACGTTTGTGGAGGACCATTTGGTTGGAGCGGGTCTTTCTCAACGATCTAGGATACGATTGCGGGTAATATTGAACGATTGAGACAGGATAGCCAGTCCATATACACACCTGAAAGTTGCGGAACCATATTTTACCATCAAGGATGGAGAATGTGAGGATATGGTCGACGAAGGGTTTCGCTTTTCGCGCTTGTGGGGGCACGCCGAATATCTGCACTGCATGATCGTGCCAGCGCTGGCATAGATGCAACAGGCGACGTACATGCGTGAAGACCTCCTTGGTGAGCTTCCCCCACTCGCTCTCCTCAAACGCCTTATCAAAACTCAGGATCCCTCGACTACCCTTCAGGCAGTTTCCCGTCATCTTCAGTTCGTCCATTGTGTGGACGTTTTGGACGTGCAACTTGATACTGGGGCCGTTTGGTGTCTTGGCGGCCCATAGATAGAGGTCCTCGTGTCTCCGAGCCTCGAAGTACAGCGTGTTGTTACAATTGTGCAAGTCGGCAAGTTCGGGAAGGAGGCTCAGGTGATTTTTGGAGTCGAGTTTTGAGTCTATGTTCTGTCAGCGGACAGATGGGAATAATGTCTGCCATACGCACTCACCCTTCTTAACGTGTGGAAGGAGCACCTCGAGATCATTCATGAGATGGCGCATGCGATGGTTGATACCGCGAGAGGACAGCATGAGTACCCTCTGCTTATTTCTAGGCTTCTTCGTCGCGGGCGCATGATCGTCCCGGTCGACGTCCATATCGTCAGCCTTGCGTTTTCCTTTCGCCTTCTTCGACTCTTTGAGAAGTGATGCCATAGTGAGAGGAGGTAAAACGCAACAGATGCAGAAAGCAAACAAATCGGAGGAACGCAGGAGGATGCGCGCTCTTGTCGAGAGCAACTAGGCGCTCATGAACTTTTGCGTCTTATGTCAGCATCAAGCGATCACAGGCACGCCTTTTCCGAGAATGTCGGAGTCCTGTTCCGACCTAACCACTACCACCACCCACCCTGCCTTGCTCCTCCCTCGCGTTCACGCGTTATCCGGCCCGCAAATGTTGTCTTTTTGCTGCACTATATGTCTTGACACTCTTGACGACGCGGCTAGGCCCATGAGCACGCAATGCGGCCATATCTACTGCATGGACTGCGCGACCTTCCGGTTCAGCCTCAATCCCTCCTGCGCCGTCTGTCGTCAGCCACAGAGTTTGGACAACATGATCAGACTATATCCTAACTTGCAGACTGAAAAGACGCGTAAAGACGCGTCGGCGGAGCAATCAGAGGATCCCCTTTCTTCCAGCCCCATCTCTGTTCGCAGCATGGACAGGGCGGCAGAAGATTCTATTGCCGCAACTAAGCAAGCCATTGCTGACCGCGTTGATCCTGAAGACGCAATGATGATGTATGTAACTGACAACGTAGATATGAAAGCTCTTGACTGACCTTGAGTACAGTTGCAACACCTTCGTAAACTCGGTCACGGATCGCGGCAAGCAGCATATCAACACGGTATGTTATATTCGCTCGCTTCCTCTGACCTGAATATCTGTACCAATCATCGCTTCTAGGAGCTTCTTCGTGAGATATCGTTTCAGCTTAACTTGATGACGACCGTGCGTGCAGCGCCAAGAGCCTCGGATGCTCGTGTATAATCGTGGTCACTGACATCTTTACAGAAAATCAATGATGACCACGCTCGCCTCGAGAAGCTGATGAAGAACGCAAAGACTGCGCGTTCGAGCGAGAAGAAGCTTACCTCGCAGTTGGAGAAGCGGCAGGCAGCTATCGACACCCTCGAGAAGGCAAACACGCAGCTCTCGTCGCAGGTCGCGATGCTGAACGAGCGCATCGATACACTAGAGAAGCAGTGCCACATGTCGTCGGAGAATGCACAGCATGAGCGGTTCCGCGCTGGGAAACTCGAGAACCAGCTCGAGGACGCCCAGCAGGAGTCGGAGAATTGGAAGCAGCAGGCACTCAAGGTGAAGAAGAAGGTAAGCTCGCAAGCGCATCGCTCGTCTCGTCTCGGTCGCTCATGGCAATTCGCTGCAGTACCTTGTATTGAAGAGCAAGGTGGAAGAGGCGAGGCGCACCGCTGGAGATGCTCACCGTGGTCGCGCACGAGCAGCTTCCAACGACGACGATCTGGTTATCGTAGGGTGATGGCCCTCCTCTCGGTAGTCATTGATAGCTCAGAGATTACTGTACATATACCACGTCACACATCCATACCTCACCTGGGCTTGACGCCGATGGATCGCATGTAGCACTACTTACCACGTATCTTTGACCATCGCAACTGTACTTCCCTCAGGCCCCATTCTATGTTCATAGTAGCATACCAATGGGATGGGACTAACGCATATATTCGTACGTAGTACATGTAGTAGCGGTGATAGCGTAATTATATCAATGTTGTCGTCGATTTGTATCTAGTACTAGTGAAAAGATGATGAACCTGATAAAGGAGTGATAGTGATGAATAGCGTGCACATTCAAGAATAGGGGGTAATTATATAACAGAGATGCGAGATCGAGATCGTACCGTCGAGTTCAAACAACCTTAACACTGCACTCTACGACATACGGAGAGAGAACATCCCTAATCTGTTGAGCAAGCGTCGCCTTCGCACCTCGTGTCGAGCCCACACCCTCTCCAACGGCTTTGTACCCCTCAAAAGAGATCGACTGTAGCGTCTTCCCTCCGTAGCTGCGGCGAGTGCAGAGGGCCTGAGCCAAAGCCTCCACGAACCCCCAAGTCTCGAACTGCAGATTGCGGAGTCGGAGGCACTCCAGCGTCGGGCAAGCACGCGGGTCGGCGAGGGCATGCGCAAAAGCCTCGGGAGGGGTGGGCGTATTCGCCGTGTCAACGATGCAGAGGGATCGCAGGTCGGGAAGCTGGAGGAACGCAGTTTGCCAGTTCGCCGGATGGCCTTTGTAGCGCGGCCCGGTGAACGACTCGACATGCTGCGGCTGGAGTGGTCCCGTTTGGAGAGGAGGTGCATACATGAACCGCGGCAGGGTCTGACGCGTGTAGGTGATGCTGTTATTGATGGGGTCGAAGAAGCTGAAATCCCCGGTGAGTGTGAGGTCGACAATAGGGCGTGGTCGGAGGAGCGTGCCGAGAGAGCTTACGACGTCGGAATACGACTGCGTACGCATAGAGGGGCAGGAAAAATCACGAGCATCTCCAAGATAAGTCACAGTTAGGAAAGGCTCCTGTCCGCGTCTCGTAGTAGCTTTGAGCTTGATGTGCTCCTTTAGGACCTCGACGGACACAAACGGCACAGGGCGGCGAGGGAAATGCTCAAGAGGTTCAGGACCAGGAGGCAGGATGCTTATAAGAGAAGGGACGACGTGAGTGCCATCAAGCTTGAGAAGGCGGAAGGACGTGGCGAGGTTTATAGAGACGGCCGCGGGGAGTTCTAGATACGTCATGAGGGCAGAAATTCTGAGAGGATGATCCTTGATGTCGAGGATCTCCAACCTTTGAATTCTGGTTCGGTACGGTTCCGGTTCGAATGACGCAGCTCGGAGAAACGAGCGCATCTCCAGTTCCTTCAGGTCGACACAGGTGGATAACATCCTGAGAAGGTGCTTTAGGCGATACGATGGCTCATGCGGGTTGCTTCGGTTGTTGAGCAATGCCAGGTAAGTGAGCCTGGTGAAAACGGGGTTGTTGAACGGCACGAGGATACCGTCAAGCACCAATGATGACAATCGCGGGAGGTTACCGGCGGGGAGATCGATGGATCGCATATACTTGAGAGGCACATCTTTTGTACCCTCCACTACGTCCGAATAGTCGACATGCAGGACAAGCCCAGTGAGGTGGGGCATTGGCCACTGGAAGATTGTGGCGACTTCGACGGCAGAGCGACTCGGTATTGGCCCGATGCGGAGGGTCGCGATGTATTCGCAGATGCCGCCACGGAGCTCTTCGAACTCCTCGAGTTTAATTGTCTCGCCCTTGCGAAAACATCCATACGCCGTGGCAAGCGACGCGTACACTTCGAACTTGAAGACTGATTGCATGACTGTCGAACGTTGATCAGAGGTCGCCATGCTGTGGTTGGGAAAAGCAACATACCTCTAGAACAGAAGGTGGCGTCTGAGTGGTAGAGGTTGAGATTCGTAGGAACAATAAGGCTCGAGGTAGGATCTTATATATAGAGCTCACATCAAAGCGAGAGACAAGAAAGCAACCACAACCAAGCGCGATGGGTCATCTCTGTGGTGGCCGGACTATAGATGGGCATAAACCTATGCTTGAGCGATCGTGGGAATACAGAGAAGAACCACTTGGTCAGAGTACAGCGTGTGGCAGGCAAGCATTGAAGCACAAAGTCGTGGCTGTGTCAACGAAGCTGCTAGCGCATTGCATTAGCATTGACTCGTGAGTCGAGGTTACTATCAAAGTCACCTTGCGACTCGGCAAAGGAAGTCCGCATTGAAACGCCAAGTAAATTACTGTGATGCCAGTGAGATTTTGAACAGTTGATTTGGACGGCCGCGCGGCGTGGTCTGCACTGGCATCTTCTGTGTGGTTCACTGGTTTCATCTTGTTTGCCGCCGAGTCCAAGTGTGAACCACTAGGTGTTCTCAGGCGCAGATGATACCAAATTTCGTCAAGTCGACGGTGATGTCGCAGGTGCCAAATTCAAGAGTCAAGACAACAGGGCCATCCGAGTCATAGCGGCGGACGGTGGCGCTAACTCCCCACGTGGCAATAACTCACGCCGAATTTGGCAAATGAAACGCTGGCACTCATTCATAAGGAGCCAGAGTACTTGATATACATATACATAGGGGCCCGTAGAGTGCGGTAAAAACATACAATAACCGAGGAGTGTGTGGTCTAAATAGGAATAAGTGATTACAATTGAGGAGAACGTATGAGGTGACGATGGTCATATTGCGAACTTGTAAGTTATGGAATAAGGGAGAGACAGGCTAATGCATCCTAGGTGTTCTCACATGCACTAAGCAATGCCTGAGGGTCGCGGGATGGGGATGTGTTTGCCGTTGAAGCACAGCAATCCCAGCTCCTCGCAAACCGGTGTGGGTGGGCCGGATACCTGCTCGATAGAAGAAGCGAGGGCTTCTGCCACGTTGACGCCAAGGGGCTCGGATGCGGCGTCGTTAGGATCGTGTAGGCGGAGAATTCTGAGCCCAGGGGATGACCGTAGCATGACTTGCCAGCCGAGAACGTCAGGGATATCGAGTGGGCCGGTGATGGTGATTTCGCGCGAACCCGAGACAAAAAGGAAGTTGAGGTGGCCGATAGCCCCTCTGAACAGCTCGTCCAGCGCGTTTGGAAGGGTAGGGTCCGCAATCGCCTCGAACTCGACAACCGTATCCGCGCCCACTTTCCCGGTGGTCAGTACCCCATGATGCGAAGGTCGAACATCGACCGATGTTACATTGAAGGATTGCGTGAACGATGGCGGGAGCGTTCGGCTGTAGACGTGTTCATGGCCAGCCAAGTCGAGGCCGGCGCAGTCACTTGTGATCTTGGCCTTTCGCAGAGAGGGAAGGCGAAGATGCGGAAGAATGCAGAGTAACCTGTCGGGGCGGTCCTTCACGTCTAATTCCTGCAAGTTATCCAATGCGACCGTATGGGTCTGGTGAGGGAGGACCTGTTGATCCGAGAGCATGTTGTGGATAACGAGCACCTCCAGTGAGGTCCATCTTGCCGCCGCAGCAAGCAGGGCCGATGGGCACAGAACACCGGGACAGTTCCGTAGCCGGATTGTCTGGACTGCTTCGAATGCGGAACTGTTGAGGTCCGGTGAAACGTTCTCGAGAAATATTTCCTCCAGGCACGGGAGAAAGGAGGAGTTCAGGATGGACCACAACTCACGGCGATGCACGCCGTCATGACCCTTCACATGACAACACTGCAGTTGGTCCGCAGTGAACAGTTCCGCCAACAAAACCCACGGCACCTCTCCATTCGGCAGAGAGAGATATATTGCTTGGATTGTGAGGGCGTGCGAGCGGACCGCTTGGACTGCATCTTCGAACCGGGCAAAGGACTCGGTGCGGCCGAGAGCGAGGGCACGATCCTCGGAGAAGTGAAGGGTGACTTGACGTTGTTCCATCTACAACGTATACCGATCAGAAAGATGCACTTGAAACGGGACCAGCAACTCACGTTCACGTTCACGTTCAAGTGCAGTGAATATGCGATGGATAGGGGCGAAAGACGCGAGGTGTGTGTGTGTGTGCAAGAGAGGCGAGTAGACCAACAGTCTGCAGAACGAGCTGAAGACATGTGCCTCATATAGGTGGGGCTCTCGCCTGCCAGGTCATCAAAGCGAGCCTCCGCAAGATAGAGCATGATGTTGGAGTTTGTCGTAGCTCACGGAAGAGCCAAAGCGCAGAGACGAGAACCCCAGCGGGCCAAAGCATCAGGAACAGAGAGTCCAGTGGCATGTCCAAGGAAGGCAGCTATCGGCCTGATCGAGTGCACAGACTTGTGACGTGCGGATGGCGCACGAAACTCGGAGGCCAAAGCGGAACGATGCGTAGAGTAGGGCTGCGTACCGTAAATCCAATACCTCAACGGAGCAAACAATGCCCCTTCCACTTGGCACTTACAATCAAAGCCAAAGCTGTCATAGAGAAAGCGGCGGGGAGGAGAGCCTCCGGCGATCGTGGAGGGAAATCGTGCAACCGACGAGTGCGAGGACAGCGATTGGCTGAGCCTGACCTACGGACTATTGTCCTCAAGATGAGTCAGTCGCGGCGCCTCAAGACTCCACGGCCATCCACGGCCAAAGCTGGACCAAAATGTGAGATTAGTGCGACTGACAGCAACAATCCTCCATACCACAAGGCTGCGCCCTATCCCTGAACGTGTTGCAAACCTTCCGCACTGTATTTTCTCCCCCTACACTTGCTGAACGATGAGGATTCGGAGTGTATGCTGGTGCAGCGAACCGGGCATGCCGAAGACACGCTTTGACGACGCACATGGTGAAGACTATGCCGACAGAGACGAGGACCCAACACCTTGGACCTGGGCCTGTTTGGAGAGATTTAGTCAGATTGTACAAAGCAAGACACGTTGAGAGACTCAGAAGAGAACAAAGGCCGGGATGCCTCGCCGTCGTCCAGACGCCTCACGCGGGCCGATGGCCGCACAGCCACTGCCAACCACAAAGTTCGGCCAACGTGGTGGTTCGGACTGAAGCAGAAATGCAGTGGTTATGGTGGTCGTGGTGGTATGATATGGGAAAGTAACCGGGCGATGAGAGTGACTGTTGGACACAGCGCTAGACAGCGAATGGCAACGGCGAATAGTACGACTAAGATGCGGCCCAGTGGTAGTTCGCGAAAGAGCGGTGGGGAGAACGCTCAGTAGTTAGACAACTCACCTGGTGCATGAGTGTTTCCATCGAAGACTTCTCGGAGGGCAACCAACGGCCCGCGTCATAGGGTAGGATTAAGCGCCGCGCTTCCTCGGAGTCAGGCTGAACCACCTCTACGGACACTAGACCTGCACCAATCTAGAGAGAATCGAGGGCGCAGCTATAAGTTAGTGGGTAGGCACCAAGGACATGGTGGGTGGCGACGTACGAGGGTGGGACAAGAAGGGGAACATGCTTCCTCACCGGCAACAATGGCTACCACTCCAGGTGGACGAGTGCTTGACAAGGACCAGTGATGCGTAAATTCTTGGTCTTGAGTGATTCTCTCAATCAAGACCCAGATGCTGAGCGATAGGAGGTCTGCTTGCTTGCTAGCCGTAGGGCACGACGACGACGGGTCGAGGACCAAAGTGACTCGATGCTGAATGGATCATTAGACAGACAGCACAGGGAAAAGATAGCGAGGTCTGTAGCCATCAGAGAGCAGTAGAAGTGTATAGATGGAGCGTAGGAAGGAAGAGGGAGAGGCGCGAGATAGAAATGGTGGAGAGAGCAGGAATGAGAACAGTTCTGCGTGGCAAGACCCAAATAACGACTGCGCCCCACCTATGTCACACCAAAGCGCAAAGCTGTGCGGGACACCCGCTTTGGTTTGTAGTCGGTGGGCCAAACAGACATCGTGGGGAAAATCCGATGACAAGACGCGTGGGGGTTGTAGTTGGACGGCACGTGTCGGGGGATTTGACACAATTAAACCCCCTCCGGTGGGAGCCGGAGAGCTGCGTATCGATTATTGGTTAGTCATACAGAATTCTTATGAGTCGGGTCGATATATCAGTGAAACGGAAGTTACTGTGCAATCGTGTTTATTGTGTACGACTTCTTGGTAGTGAGGACGCAACTACCTGCGGTCGAGATCAGCGTAGCAAGCGGGCAAATCTGTACTCGTACCATATGCCTACATAGTGTCACTGCCAATGCACGAGACACGAATGGTTGTTCGCAGGACGCAACATCATAAGATCATCGTCGCCGAGATCGAGATGCGCTAGGTCCAGTTCTGACGTCAAAGATTTATCTTCTTCGACGGGGCAACGACTGAAAGACACGCCAACATTTAGCATTGATGACACGCAAAGTCGATGATCGACAGTCGCAATCCTGGTGTTTCTTCTCAGGTCGAGTGGCTCATGCTGCAGTGTTCGGAACCTCTCATGAGTCTGCAGCTTGGATTTGATCAATACGATGACATTCGCAAGAAGTGATACGGAAACGCACGGCATACAGAGTAAGGAAGCATATCCTGCATAGATTCCCGGGCCGCTTCAAAACAGCCGTTCATAAGCATACCCGGCTGACCTTCCTTCAGATGATAGACAGGCAGGCGGCGAGGCTGGACGGACATGTGAGTGGACATATCATTATGGAGATGACATGTATTGTGTAATCGACAACATGGTCCCCTGGGTTCCAGAAAGACGTCACGATACGACAGGCAAGGAACGCGAAGAGGACGAGGGGTCGGAGTCGGGACAGAGAGATTCGACGTTGATGCTGCGATGGAGAGGACACCAGGACATATGTCATCTAGAATAGAAATTGGAGAAGAAGTTGTGCGATCGCGCATGCACTCGTCCCTGTCGACTCTGCGGGAGTTGCGCCTGCTTCTGCTGCTCGCCGAATCGAGCCGCCCCGTCAGCCACCTGGGACGGATGTGACACAAAAACAAGCACGCACAAGGTTGAGGTTTAGGTCGCGAGGCCGAAACATTCAGTGAGGATAGCGAGTACCTTTGAACCCTAGCCTCTTCAACGGCAGATGAAACCAAACATTCGAGTACGTCCAAAGATCGGGGTTCCATTCTGGGGACGGAAGGACGCGGCCTTACCAGGCAGGAGTCACCAGAGCTTACCATTTTGCCTGAGGGGAACGCGCCATGAGACATCGAGACATCGCGGTCTGAGTCTTCATAGTATCATGAAGCGAAATCGACGCCAACGTATTTCTTGAGTGATGCCATACTTGAGGATGCAGAGGTGCCATAAAGTAGCCCGATACAAGTATGTCAACAGGCTTCCTGATGAAGCGACAGTCATGAGGAGGAGGACAAGGTACTAATAGTAAGAGATCTAGTGAGAGTCAACTTGCAAGCGCAGTGTCATTGAACATGGGCGTCTGCGATTCTGCGAAGCCTCCGAATACTGACATCGCGCCTAGAGTCCTCGGCTTACATATCCTGGCCCTGAATTTCCTAGTACTGAGGCTTAAGGGGTGTGCATAGTGCGTGAGGTAACGGTTCAAGGATACAAACTCTTCAAATCATTCGAACACAACAGCATCACTGTGCTTCTCCAATACTGTAGAAAATGACAATGTTTATTCAATTTCTAGCTTCGTTGTTTTACATGGTGTGTATACGGGGTCATGAGGGTCCTCGTTCATGACGATTCGTATAAAAGTCGCAGTCCTTCGCGGTACCCGCTGAGCAGATCAGCACCAGATATGTGGGAGGGAGAATGCTCGGCACATCCGGACGGCCCACTGCAACCGTGCCACTCCACAGTGTGGACGAGTCCTGCGAACGCGTCCATCGTTTGAAGGTAAGTTGGATCCCTCGCGCTGTAGACTGGACCCTTGAAGCGGAGCGCAGTGAAGCGGCTGACGTCCAGAGGCAAGAGGAGCGCAGGAAGGGCGCTGACGGTCCCTTCGAAAAGCTCTGCCCGCCTATTTTGGACTGAAAGGTCGGCACGGACCTCTAGCACGATCTCGACCTCCTTCTCCGCGCGATAGCCTTTCACGGTGATGTTTGCGAAGACCTTACAGACGTGGACTTGGACTTCGGTCGGAAGGTATCGGACGAATGCTGGTCCTTGCCGAGGGATGGCGTTCGACATTGCCGTGTAGGACGCGACGTCGCCGTCGTCGTCGTTGGCAAGCGCTTCCGAAACGTCTCCGACCAAACGAGCATATTCGCAATTGGGCAAGGAAAGGCAATTTACGAATGTGCGCACGCGATGCTGGTCGTCCACGACGACTAGCGTTCGAAGTCGCGGAAGCTCCACGTTAGGATGGTCGTTCAGGGAAGCTACCCCGAGGAAGTTGCTAAGCGTGAGCTCCTCGAGAGAGGTCCAGCTGGACACCGCAGACCAGAACTCCACTGAGCTCATCCGAGGATCTCGCTCTGGCCAGTTGCTGAGTGTGAGGAATCGGAGCCTAGAAAATACACCGCCTGCGAGGCGAAGGTAATATCCACTCAAGGACAGGCGTTGTAGGGAGGGAAGGTCCTCGAGTTCTGCTTGCGCCGCGCCTTGGATCTGGTCAACCTCGTACTCGTATGTTACGAAGGACGCGAGCTCTTCGAGTCGACTAGACAAGAGCGGAATGATGTCCTGCCACAAGTGATAGGTGCGCCTTCGTGGAAAGGCGTGGATCACCTTGATGGTTGCAGGGTCGATCTCGTGCTTGTGCACCACGTCGATGGCGTTTTTGAACAGGATTGGCGTGCCCGCGCGGTTGCACTGGAGAACCGGAGTATCGCAGACGATCGCGACAGCTTGTTGCATCTTCTTAGATAACACTGGTCAGAGAGGTTCCGCCGCATCAAATACAGACCTCACTCACATTTACGGGTGTCAGATCGAGGATAGCATACGTAGGGTATTCGCAGACAGTGTTGATGCCGAAACAGAGCTTCGCGTCCGTCCTTTTATACCGTCAGAGTTCTCCTCCCAGTGACAAAGCGGATCCTGCCAGCGTAGACCCATGACCAGTACATGGCTCTGGCGCAGCACCAGCAGCGATGTGTCGAGAGCGAAAGCGTATACACGAGAGCAACAGAGAGCCAAAGCTTCAGGAACAGAACCTGAGTGGCATAGGCAGCGAGGACAGCGATTGGCTGAGACTGATCTGTGGGCGATGTCTTCAAGACCAGTCAGTTGCGACGTTTGAATATTAAGACTCGACCGTCAAAGCTGGATGATGTGAGAGTGGTGAGACTTACAGCACCGATCCGTCACAACACAAGGCTGCGACCTATCCCTGGATGTGTTGCAAGCCTGGCGCACTGCATGTTCTCCCCCTACACTTGCTAAACGGTGCGGATGTGTAGCGTATGCCGGGGTAGGGAAGCGGCACTGCCGAAGATATGCTTTGACGATGCACACGGCGAAGACGATGCCGACAGAGACGTGGACCCAATACCTTGGACCCGGAACAAGAACCCTGATTGTGAATAGTTAGTCAGCAATTTTGTCGGTCAAATCATAGCGAGCAAGCCAGTCAATGCGCGTTGAGAGACTCAGAAGAGAACAAAGGCCGGGATGCCTCCGAGTCCCGACGCCCCACGCGGGCCGATTGCCGCACAGCCACTGACCACAACGAAGCCGGGCTCGTTCAACGTTACTGGGGCAGAAAGGCGGTGGTTACCAGAGTGATGTTGTATGTTGGAAAGTAGTAAACGGGCCATGAGGGTGACTGTTGTACACAGTGCTAGACAGCGAATGGCATAATTACGACTAAGACGCGGCCCAGTGGTAGTTCGCGAGAGAGCGGCAGAGAGGAAGCTAAGTAGTTTGACAACTCACCTGGTGTATATAGTGTCTTCGAAGACAGCTCGGCGGACAACCATCGGTCCTCGTCATGGGGTGCACTAGGTAGTGAGACTAAGCGCCGCCCTTCGTGAACCACCTCTACGAGTATAGATGGTGCGCAGGAAGGGAGAGTGCGGGTGCCGAGGAGGGCACGGCGTGCTCTGAGAAGTTTGTCTGTCAGACGAGAGCGTGAGGAGAGGGGAAGACGTTTGCGGGCTCTCATGGAGAGGCGCGAGTAAGGAATCGTGGAGAGAGCAGGAGTGGGTGCGATTCTGCGGAGAGCAAGAACCCAAATAACAGCTGCCCCAATCCATGTTGTCCCAAAGCGCAAAGGCTGTGCGGGACGGGACACACGCTTTGGTTTGTGGTGTGTGGGCCAAACAGACATCGTGGGGAAAATCCGATGACAAGACGCGTGGGGGCTGTAGTTGGACGGCACGTGTATGTGGGTCCGAGACAATAAATTCCTCCTCCGTTGGAAGCGAGCCTGAGACCTCCATATCAACTGTTGGTCAGTCAGACTGATGTCTTATGAGGCAGGTTGGATATACCGATGAAACGCACAGCGAAACTTCCGTGTTTATTGTGTACGACTTCTTGGTGGTGAGGACGCAACTACCTGCGGTCGACATCATCGTAGCTAGCGGGCAGATCTGTGCTCGTACCACATGTCTAGTATCGTTTCTTGGGTGCCAACGCATGAGTCATGCATGGTCGTTCACAGGACACGGACGGACATGATAGGTTGGCCCTCGAGATCGAAGGGCGCCTTCAAACTGAGCGCAGTTCCAAGTGTTTGACGTTGACGACACATCTTCTCCGACGTAGTAACGACTAGAAGACACTCCAATAGTGCGCATTGGAATGCAAAGTCGATGATCCAGAGTCGCGATGTGTTTCTTCTCAGGTCGAGTGGCGCATGTCGCAGTGTCCCAGCAGAACCTCCCTGCAACTCGGATTGGATCAATACGACGACGTTCGCAAAGAAAATGTTACGGAACGCACCACAGACAGGATCTGGATACACACCCTGCATGGGCCCCAGTCAAATTAGCCGTTTTAAGCATACCCAGCTGACCTTCCTTCAGATGAACAGGCGAGGCTAGCGAGGGCTGGACGGACATAAGAGTGGCCATATCATCATGAATGTGCATGATAACTTGTATTTGACAATCGACAACATGGTTCCCTGGAAGCCAGAAGACGTGACGATACGATAGGCAAGGAAAGCGAAGAAGACTTGCACGGGTGCATGGAGGTGGCATGAATGGGGTTGGGGTTGGGGTGAGTCCCATATTAAATATAGGATAGCAGCAGAGAGCATACTACACAGGAGAGGACAGAGAGACTCGACGGTGGCACTACGGGGTACGGGCAAGGAGCAGGATAAGCGAGAGGGGTAGGAGCGATGAGTGATGTGATAATGAGATGTAGGATAATCTGCTTTTGAACGTCAGCCGCCACAGGCGCGACATGCAAACGGGCAACAATGAAGAAGACGACAAAACATAGACCATGTGAGCGAGAAAACGATTGAAGGAAAAGGTGTGCGAACGCGCATCCACTTGAACCTTATGCTGCCGACTGCTGCCTGAGTTGCTTCTGCTTCTCCTGCTCGAGGCGCTGTATGCGCACAGGATGCCCCGTCAGCCACCTCGAACCACTCTGACAAAACAACCAAACACGCACAGAGTATAGCAGCTGCACCGCCATCTGGATATTCGCAGGCTGGCCCGTGATCACGACGAGCCGTTCACCCTCGCTACCTGCAGGCGCAGGTGCGCCGTTCATGCCTACGCCGACTGCGCCCGGCTCCATGATCTTGATTTGGCTCGCGCTCATATGCCGAATCTCGTTGATCTTTGCACCACCTTTGCCAATGATACACCCAACGAGGTCGTTGGGGATGTAGATCTGCTGGGTCTGCAGTTGCGCAGCGCCACCAGCGGGAGCATAGGGGTTATGAGGAGCAGCAGCAGCGGAATAGCCAGGGACGTATGAGGACCCCATGTACGCTGGTCTCCCCCGCGAGTTGCTTGTAGGACGATAGGTAGAGTTATTGGAGGACGGCATGCGCTCGTTAGCCTCGATAAGGATGTTCCCGATGTAGTAGGTGGCGATGTGAATAGCGTCGGCCACGCCAGACACGCTCAAGAGGCGCTGAAACTGGAGATTGGGATAGACTCTGGGACGAGGGGGGAGTTAGGACGTACCTCCGTAGAGCCCGGAAGCATGCCTTCACTGGCATTGAGCCTTGCACCACTAGCATCTTGGATCTCTTTGATCTTGGTACCACCCTTGCCAATAACAGAGCCCATCCGCGAGTTGGGAATCATGAACTTGATAGTCACTGCACGGCTGCCGGGAACGGACGGCTTGTCGAAAGGTTCATCGTTGATCCTTCGTACAATCAAGCCGAAGGCCTGTATGTAATTCGAGGTCATTCTTGGCTTCTGGCACGAGCAACACACTTCTCGTACCTTGGAAACGGCGTCCAAGGGTCCGTTAACATTGAGGATACGCTCAGGGTTACCTGGAATGCTCTCCGAGACCATTACGCGGGCTCCACTCTTCTCCCTAATCTCGTTCACGTGCGATCCAGCCTTCCCAATGATAATCGACGCATCTTGGGTGACAATGAGGCAACGCATGTGGATGTTCGCTGCAGGGGGAGCAGCACCAGAACCGTTGGGAACTGCGGAAGTCATGGCAGGCGCCTCGGGACTGTCGCCGGATGCACGGTCCCCAGAGTCGGAGGGGTTACCCTTCGCGTCGGGGGTGGATGCGGCGGTATCGTCTGCGCGAGATTCCATCTTCACGTCACCGGCCACGACGGAGGAGTGATTAGAGCGGTGAGAGTCATTCGGGGCGCCTGTGTTAGCACGCTTTTGCTTGGGCTGGTCGCTGTCCGAGGGGGAACGGGAGCGCTTGCGGGTGATGTCGGCTTCTGGCATGATTCGAGAACAAGTGTGGTCAGGATCGCACAGCAGGGAGCCTCAGGGCCTGTGGGAGTGGACGAGACGGAGAAGAACGCTTGGGAGTTGGGACGGGAGGGGATGCTTGGGACAAGGAGTCGGAGTGGGTGTATGTGTCTGGGGCAAGGCAGCGGGGACGGTGAGGAGGGGGAGGATGGGTAGAGACATGGCGCTACTTGGCTCTGGACGTACCTTGAGTGCGAGGTCGCTGTCGGAGACGATGAGGGGGATGGGGACGACGGCTGCCACGACACAGCTCAGGCGATCGTGGTCGTTGAATGCAGAGTCGTTGCCGCGCCGCCTCAATCAGTGCCTCCTCCAGCGCCTGTGTCTTCGGCGTCTACGCTTGAGCACATCCGAGTCCACTGCCGCTGCTTGACTCGGAGCCTTGCACAGTTGCACTGACATCTGTTTGTTGCATCATGCTACACACGCTTGTATATGTATATGTCTGTGCATATCATTATTGATGCAAAAGAGCTATATCTCTACACGTTGAGCATCCTCCACTTAGAAAGGTACGCCTTCTGAACTCGAGCTGTATGTCGGCGTAGTCGGGAGGCTCATAAATGATAGCTACAACCTCAAGGTTTCTGGTGAACGGGCTCCTTAAGGTCCGGACACTGCCATTTGCGTGGTAGTCTGCCAACGAACCCCTGAGGACCATCGCGTCGCCTCCCACATGGCTACCTTGTACAGCGGGCTTCCTCAAGTGCCTCACAATTCGATACCAGCGGGTAGCCCTCTGGAACGAGAGCTCCCAAGAGTTGCTGAGGGAAAGTGGGCTTTACGTGGTCACCATTGGATGCACAAAGCTCAATGTTGTCTTCGATAGACGGCGAGATGACGGCGACACCACCAACAGAGGAGTGGTCAGGGTCCGGCCGGCAGTCCAAACCCAACAAGTTGAGCTCCGCCAGTACCGCCTCCCGGAAGCTACTCAAGATTAGCGACACGCTAGACACGCTTACTATCTACAACCCCGAGCAGTGGGATAGTGAACGCCTGAAGTTTAGGCCAGCTTCTAGTACAAACGAATGGGTTGTCGAGTGGCAGGAGCAAACACACTCGCCTTCTATCCCATATCTCATCGTCGTCTCTTCCCTCGTACATGACATTCAACATCAGTACCATCTTGAACATGTCCGGTGCTTCTGGCATGCAATTCTCATCGGACGTCTTCTTTATGGGGGCTGGCCGCCGAAGAGGGATGGTAGCAAGTCTAGGATCGGCACTGGGGATGGCATTGACACCTACCCCCGCAACAGCATTGAGGAAATCGCAGTCTTCGCCATGAAGATTTACAACGAGGAGATGGAGAGGGTCAAGGGCTTTTGAAAGCTATGAAGAGTCGCATCGAGCACCTGGAGGCACTGTCACTTCCTTGTTGCAGAGCAGCAGGGTGATCCCGCCCTCATCAAGACACTTCTCCAGAAACTCGAGATGTTGCCGGCTCAACATTCACGCGGTGCGGGAGATGATTCGATTGCAACAACATCTGCGAACGTCTAACTTGTATCCTCTATGGACATGTAGCAGCAGCACGGCTAGATGTAAATTTTGCTCGTCCTTGGATCTTATGCCTTTCAGACGTGGTCCTAGGTACTGCATACCATGTCCATGGTTTTGTTGATTGGTGGTGGCACTCGGACTGGGGCCTCGTATTCAACTATCATATAGCAAGCATCATATCTTGACACCATCCCAGTGTGCAGATTCATGGCACAAGATATAGATTCCTTCCTGGGCATACAGCTGAAGATACAACGAGAGTGGTGAATAATCATAGATTGGAAAGTCAAGTTCTCCATGCAGCTAGGATAAGGATAGTGAATCGCAAGTCTGGGAACCTGAGGAGTCAGCTGGGCGCAAGTAGAGCCCTCCCTCTCTCAACATGACCTTCTCATCGCGATCACTCGGCCTTTCGCGGTATACGTATATACGCCATACTTACGCCATCAGAGCCACTGAATGCTCGAGTATCGCGCTACCAGCCAACTTTCCTTCTGTGCTTGACGGCTTCCTCGGCCACTGCTTGTTGAGAGTTAATTGTTGTAATTGGTCATCTTGGCGCCCATAGCGACTTCGCGCGCTGCGCCCATCAACCATGTCAACGTCGACTACTGCTCAGCCAGCGCGCGCATTGTGACCACAAGGCATCTGCATGCGCTGGCAATGATGGATGGCACACACACATCGCCGCGTACAGCAGCCCGGACGTAACGACTTCGAGACGAACCGGCGCTTATTTTGCACTAACAATTGTCCTTGATCCATTTTGGACAACAAAGGCCTTTGCAACAAAAGGAACGTCTATCCTTGGAATTGCCTTTGGTTGACCACTCTCGCTTAATCGATAGCTTGCAAGCATGGACCACTATATATCCCTGTCCGTCTCCCTGCTGTCACTGCTCGACCACCCCTTTGTGGCTCTCGAAGCTTTGATTCAAGATGGCCTATAAATCGTCTCCCCCGCCGCCCTACAGCGCCGCCATAGACTCCACTACGACATACCCCTCATTACTCGATTCGTTTAAGCAATCGTTGACCTCTCTCACCATGTCTCCCAGCAAAGTTGAGCTCGAGGTTCTTCCCTTCGATCAAGTCGATATGTATGGCGAACCTGATAAGGAGTAAGCTTTCCAAGTTCTTCTTTTCGAGACGCCTCACTCATAATTCACTACCTTTGGCAGTTCTGCATACACTCTGTCTGGCCAGATCGCGGTAACGCTCGTACCACCAACTGGGTGGTTCTGCGACGCGTCGCCCGTGGATGAGAAGTTCCTCTTAGAATCGCTCGTGGTCACCTTCGAGGGCCAAAGCGAACTTGTCGCACCCCAAACGGGTCATGCGTCATGCCGTCTCATCGAGTTTTCGCAAGAAATACTTCTCGATGGCCCACACGAACTCAAGCACAGTTGGGACGAGGGCTCCTCCCGCAACCCTGCGCGCTGGTTCATAGTATTCAACCTCAAACTCCCCGGCTGGCTCCCTGCTACGTCAAGCACGACTTTCGGCGACTGCAAGCACGACGAACGCGAGATCAGCTACCGCCTCTCTGCGGTAGCGAAGTACCGTGAGGCGAAGCCCAGCGCACAGTCATCGTGGCGCAACATGTGCTATGGCTACAACAGCGTTCCCGCGACCCAATTTGCGCAGACGCGGGGAACCTCTGTGCAGATCAATCGCTACAAGCTCCCGCCCATGCAGTCCATTCCAAGCGAATCCGAGTTCCCGGAGTTCCCCTTCCCCGCTACTGAGTACTCTGGATCCATTCAGGGTGGCAACTCGCGTATCCCTCTCGACATCTTGTCTAAGCTCCGCATGCGCGCCTGTGTCCCTGAACACATCCCCGTGGATGCGGGCTCCTTCCCTCTTCTCCTGAAGATCCGTCCTGACGGGCTCTCCGCGGAGGAGCGAAAGCGGCTGCATCTGAACGGATTCGTCGTCAATGCCACGCAGAACGAGCTTCTTAGGTGAGTCTCAACCTCAACTACACTCTGATCTGGTACTAATTCGCACACTGCAGATCTTCTATGTCGAGGCAGTACGCTGCAACATTCCCTGTTCCTCCCGAGTCCGAGCAGCCTCCAAACAAGCCACTGCGCAGTCGCCGGCGCGACGCACGCGCGTACGAGTGCGGCCTCTATCCCACTCAAGCTCCAGGCACAATCGCCCAAGCCTCGCACACTCTCCTCCCCACCGGCTTCTCCGGGCGCATCGAGCTCGACGGCGCCGACGCAGCCAAAGCGAGCTTCGACGACGACCGCTTCGAGGAGGAGGACACTTGGGTCCGCATGCGCATCGACGTCCCCTTCCGCGAGCTCCTCATCGACACCCAGTACCTGCACGAATACGCAGAGCACCCCGTGCCCAAGCTCCGCCCGTCCGGATTTGGCCCCATCCTCTCCGTCGTGCACACCCTCGACATCGCGCTGACGTGCGCGTGGGACATGCCCCCGCAGGGCGAGGGCGAGGCGGGCAGCTCTACGGCGCCGGACCGCGTGCTGGACGAGCTCAAGCTCACGATCCCGCTCAGCTTCGTCCGCGTGCCGCGCTCAGCCCCGAACTGCCCCTCCGCCGAGTCTGTCATTGCGGACTGTTCGAGCCCGCTCTCGCGCACCGGCCCAGCGGACCCTGTGCAGATGCTCCCGGAGCGCATCGTGCCCAGCCAGCCGTACGCGCAGTCGCTGCCTGCATACAACCAGCTGTACCACAAGAACGGGATGAGGAGGGAGGACCCGACCCCGCTCCCGCTGTATACGCCTCAGGGACAGAGTCCCGAGGAGGTGCAAGTCCCTACCGTGCCGGACATGATGATCTGCAAGCAGACGCCGTTGCCTATGGCGAAGACTTACTCTACGCCCGCTCTTCCCCCGCTGTCCTAGTTGACCGCGTTGGTTTATCTTCTGGTCCCCTTCGTGCTTCGCTCTTCTCGGTTAATCGGCGCCGCGTAATGCGTCAGTTTCTTGGTTCTTGGTTAAAGCATCGCATCATCATCACTCTCGTTGCTCGACATTATCTGCACCATACACACATCCCACTGTCCCTCCTCTCCTGCATACTTGTTTGTTCATCCGGCTCCCATCTTCGTGCATTTATACGTGCTCCTCATCACCCCCATTATGTATCGCTGAACACTCTCTTGTTGTTATCGTTGTGTTCGTATACCTGTAGCCATAGCCATCGTGTTCGTGTTCATGATATCCCAGAGATACACCGCATAGACAACACACCTCTGTACCACTCCCAAAAACATTTCTAGCCATTTGGTGCGAATCCGTGTGCAATCTTGGCTCGCTGTCTCTTCAACCCAGACGTTCCTCTCAATCTCGTACCCTCTGTACGAATCAAATGAGTATTTCTATCCCTCATCTACTCTACCAGTCTAGGTCGTACAATGTTGGGCGAATCCGATGTCTAACACAATCTCAGCATCAAGACCGACGCGCACACTTGCCAATTCTCCATCTACATCAATCTTTCAAGTCCACAATGACCGGAAGCAACGAGTTCGGAAGCGCAGCGTTCACAGATATCCTCCCAGACGGATCGTCCGGTGTCTGGCCACCAAGCGCCACGCCAGGCGAGTCGTGGAAGTGCCCAAACACATGGAGCCGACAGCTCTTCAGATCGTCGTCCTTCAGGCGCTCCGCCAGTTCGGGGCATCCGCCGTGGTCCCCGTGCCTGGTAGTGTCACAGATGCCCAGCGGCGGTCCGTGAGTCATGAGGATGGTGGTCGAGGCTGGGATGCGGTCGTAGATCGCCTTCCCGTCCCCCGAGTTGTACCGGAACGCACCCATCCTCCGTTTGTAGTTCGGCGTAGCCTGTAGTAGGCAGAAGGTCAGCATGAGTCCGTTCACACCATGGTCCAGGACATGGTAGTACCGGAGAGCCGTATATCGTGTAGGTCTTCCCGCTGTGCGAAGTGTTGACGACAGATTCATATTCAAGGTAGTACATGCCCGCCTCCCGCAATGCGTTGCTTCGGATTAGCTCTCGAGCAGTTGGCACGTCCTATATGCCTCTTGTAAGTCTGAGCGTTCAAGAGTGTCGACAAACTATTGCCATACCCTGTCTCCAAGACCGCGCGGCCTGTACTGACGTAGAGAGCCCCCTTCTCCAAACTTGGCATCGAGTGCGAGCTGTAGAGACAAATGAGATGATATCCACAATACTTAACAGGCCAAATAGGTAGTACACACGTCGTGATTACCAGCTATGAACCTGTGACAAGAGGAGTCGAAAGTCAGCCAGCCGGGTTGGCAAATGGAGTCGCGATGAACCAGTGCATACAACTTCACCGGATGCGGCAGCGTCTTGAGCCAGTCGAGTGTAACTTCGAGATCTCTGAGCGTCCCGTGTGCACTGAGGTCGCCCGAGTGAAGAAGAACGTCGCCAGGAGGGACAGGGAAGACGTGTGAGTGGTTGTCGGAGATACAGACAAAGCGAGTCCACCCAACGCCTGGATGGCGAGGTGGATGTTTTTTATCGTACGAGCGCGAGTCGTAGACCACCGCCGTTGGTGTCTCCAATGAGGGTTGCGGGACAGTCATTGAGTGCAGCGAGTGACTGACTGCTAGACGACTGCGAAAGCCTGGTATGAGTACAGGCAAGACGCTATGGCCTCGAAGTTACTTAATTGATTGTAGCCATGAACTTTATGTACATCCAAATATGGCGAGAGTCTGCGCGCGCCGCCGCGTAGAAAGAACAAAATTCTTACATAGCCTTCCACTCGACACGCGCACAACTCCGGAACAATTCAACTCTCTGCGAACGCGAACGTCTTAGTCGGATATTGATATTGAACTCTGTCGCACACCAAGCCAAGGAGTACAGTCTGTATCCAGAGCACAACAAATACATATTAATTCGTCATCTGGGGTCAATGCAGCATGCGAGTAAGCTGGACGCAGTTTCGCTGTGTGGTTCGTGAGATGCGTGAGATAGATAGGTCGAGGGGGAGAGGTTCTAGGGATGCGCATGGATACAATGCAGAATGTGGGGCGCTAGACTAGAAACACAGGGACCAGTGGATGCGAGGCAATGGATGGGGGACGTGGGGAGGAGGGGGAGAGGGAATAGGGGATAGGGTGATGGGGTGATGAGGGGACGAGGAGAGAGGACGGGTAAGGAGCAACAAACCATATGCGAAGCAAGGATACCCAGCAATGAGCAAAAGTCATAAATACAAAGAGCGCGCAGGAGTCCTAGTATGGGAGAATGAACGTCCGCTATTACCGATGTGGAGGCGAGCGCGGTGAATGGGGTGAATGGGGTGAATGAGGTGAATGAGGTGGTGAGGGCGTTGTCGGCTCCTTCGATTCCAAAGGAGCCGGTTCACTTTGCTGAGTTTGGTGAGTCAGATGAGTATATTGTGTTTGCTGTGAGTGCGACGACTCCATCGACTGCTTCTTCCGCCGGAGCGTGCGGGTTATTGAGAACGAATGCATGAGCGATGACGTCTTCCGTCTGTGCTTCTTCTCCGGCATCTGTACATGCCTCTCCGAGAGACGACTCTGTATCCGCTGCATCGCCACACCACTCTCTTCAGTCGCGAAGTCGAATCCCCGGTTCACAGAACGCAAACCGGTAGACATGTCTGTACGACTTGCGTGCGCGAGCGAGGGACGGCGAAGACTCGAAGATCGGCGACTCGCGGGACGCTTGAGGTGCGCGAGCCCACCGTGCCGCTCCTTGGAGAAGTCGTGGTTCGGGTCTTGCTTGATGAGAAAGCGAGCACGGTCCAGGTCGTTTGGAAGGAAAGAAAACTTGTACGCCTTAGCGATGTACCGGGGAAGACAAGCAAGAACGACCACGAGGAGCAGGCTGAACCAGAAGTAGGCTGACCGGAAGAGATAGATGTCATTGCCGTATATGGGCGTGGGTAACCATCCGGGAGCAATGATCGAATAGATGGCCTAAAAATATCGTCAGGATGATGCACTGTCGGTTGCAACGAGGGTACTTACTGTGTAGCCCCAAACGAGAACGATACCAAGTGCGACAGCGAAGAAGACCCACCACGTCCACACATGGGTGTTCAAGCCGTTGAAAAAATCAGCTGCCATGACTGCAGCAATGACGATCGTCTGCAATGCCAGTTTCGTCAGGATACAGTGACGCGTATTCTGTAGTGCATGAACGACATACCGTCGCAAACTCGTACTGATAGACATCATACCCGTCCGTTCGCGAGCTCGTCGTCACGTATGTGTAGAGGACGAGGAAGAAGATGATCGCAGACTGCAACACTCTTGAGACGATGGACAAACACTATTTCGAGCGCACGACTGACCTGAACGACTGCATCGAATACATAGGTGAGGAACAATTTGTTGCCAAAGTACTCGCGGTTCTTGCTATGACGGTACAATTCTGGCATCGCCATGAGAACGTGGTCGTCTGCGGATGCTGGTCAGGACATTTCTGAGGAAGTGGAAAATAATATGGTG
Organism: Fomes fomentarius; assembly: GCA_022606135.1. Lineage (NCBI taxonomy): Eukaryota > Fungi > Basidiomycota > Agaricomycetes > Polyporales > Polyporaceae > Fomes > Fomes fomentarius. Next base: position 3,456,401 of record JABYQN010000001.1, read on the forward strand.
ACATACCGACGATACGGTCGAAGAGGCCGATACCAATGACTGGGGCGATAGTCCAGAAGGTGTTCCAGAACAATAGGTAGGTATACTCGAACACGCTGTGTTGAACGAATCAGTACTGATCCCCAGGCCAGACACGTGCGACTCACTATTGACTACTCCAACCACAGTAGATCTGGAACCACCATAGCACACCGATACATATGATGTTCTTGTAGAAGAAGTTGACGATCCTACAATCACATAGCGCATTGAGTTCTTCCCGGACATCGTCAGATGAAACGAGACAAACGTACATGTTACCGTTGCGGGCATAAGACCAGTGCCCGTGGACAAGCAATAACCGCTTCAGGAACCGGAACTGACGTTACAGCCGCAGAATGTAAGCATTAATCCAACAACCATCGTACCAGACATACCTGAGCGATGGCATAGTCAGACGAGTTGACAGCTTGCAGGCCCTCCTCCCCGGAAATGCCGACTCCAACGTCCGCAGCTTGGATCATGCTGACGTCGTTCGCGCCGTCGCCAATAGCGAGCGTCATGGCACCAACACCATCCTTGACCAACTTGACCACAAGCGCCTTCTGGAGTGGGGAGACACGACAGCAGATGACACCCTCGCACTGCATCGCGAGCCGCAGTAGCAAGTGCTTATGCTTCTCGTCCGACAATGCCTGTGGAAGAACGCGTCAGCAACTGTCCATCAATCTACAGGCGAGATGACAATTGCAGCATGAAACACTCACATGGCTCAGAGCGCTTCCGTCAATGACCAATACGAAGCCACCTGGTCGCTCGCCGTTGTTGGGCCCTACGATGGACGAAACACCAGTATTAACACGGTGAAGGGGGTAGCCCGAAGCCAGCTGCTGCTGGCTCTCGTCCAGGCCAACGCCTTCCTCCGCCAATATACCGCTTTCGGAGAAGAATTCCTCGACAGCGTTCAGCATCTGCGTGTACACTGGTGTGGCGCCTTCGCGACCACCGCGAATAATGATGATGTTGTCATCGCGGCCGATGAGGTTCGTGCTGTGACCAATAGCTATAGGGCAAATTAATACGTTGTTTAGCACAACTAGGAAATTTCACGGAGGACCGGGACAGAACGTACCGATCGCAGTCTCGAGTTTGTCACCAGTGAGAACCCAGATCTTGATGTCAGCTTCCTTGAGGTCAGCAATTGCCTCGGGAACGCCGTCCTGGAGACGATCCTCGATTGCAGTAGCACCTAGCAATCGAAGGTCGTGCTCAATCTCGTCCGAAATGAGGTCGACCTTCTCTTCGCGGTCGTCCAACGAGACTGAAGCGTCGTGGTAGCGCTTAGCCCAAACCTCGTACTGGTCCTCTACGTAAATAGGCCCCGTCAGCATACATTCAGGCAGTCCGCCCGAGCGGACCGGGTTATCGGAAAAAACAAACACGCACCAGGAATGACCTTATATGCCAAGGTCAACGTGCGGAGCCCTTCGCTCGCGAAGTCCGCCAAGTGGTCTTCCGTCGTCTTGATGAAGTCATCCTGCCCGGCACTCAAGCGCTCGATAATGACGTTGTCCGCGCCCTTTGCCAAGAGGAAGATCTTCCCATCCGACTCGCCGTCCTCACCCAGCTTCCGCACGAGTACGCTCATGCGCTTGCGCGCGCTGGTGAAGTCGAGGATGTTGAGTAGCTCATAACGTTCGTACTTGCCATCGCGAGAGAATGGCGTTTGCAAGGTCAGGATGTCGCGGTCGCGGCCGCGGAAAACGAATCCTACGTCCGCTGCGGCCTGAACAAGTGCAGCCTCGTCCGGGCTTTGCGCCTTGTACACGATCGCATCGGTATGAGGGTCGACGGATACAAGCGCAGTATGGCAAAGCGCGAGAACAGACCAGAAGCCGTTGAGCACCTTGCCATGTTGGGCCTCGAGAGAACCAGACACTGCGTGCTGAGCCGCAGTGATGTCCTCCTGCAGCACAGAGTCCCTGAACCTGGCTAAAACGTGATCTGCCTTCCTCATAGCCCCTGCAGAAAGGGCATCGGGGGTCTCGGTCGTTGATGACGCGGTAGACTTCTTCGCAAACGGTGGTGAGCTAGAGCTAAACCTCCGAGAGTCTCGTGAGCTACGTACATCGCGCTTCGAACGTGTGATATCATCTTCGGGCACGGAGTCGATGCGCACGACCTCAGTATCAGACTCGCCGTCGCTGCCATGGTAAACGCGTCCACCAATACTGCACTCGCGGAAGATCATCGCGTTCTGGGTGAGCGTGCCAGTCTTGTCCGAGAAGATGTACTCAATCTGTCCCAGGTCGTCCGACAGGTTCCAGCTCCGCGCGAGTGTGGCCTGCCCCGTCTTGTCATAGAAGATCTCGCGATCGAAGTAGATGAACAGCGCTTGACATGTGCGCACAACTTCGATGGAGATGTACAGCGAAATGGGGACGATGTTCTGGAAGGTGATGAGCGCAAAAATAGCGGTGAGTAGACCATTGATGTGAGGGTTGTCATCGCCTTGGTTGTCACCATACAGCCACGGGGCGCCGAGTGGGTAGTAACGCTGTTCGAGGACGGCATCTGCAATACCACAAGCGGTGGCCATCAGCGCGAGCATGATGAGGTTCATGAACCTGACAGATGGAATATCAATAAACGTGAAATAGAACAGCCGCATGCATGACGTACACCTGTGGGTTCATCTGCCGTTCAACACGACTTCGCTTGCTCGGCGTTGCGCCCGAATTGAGCACGATTTTCGAGTCTTGGCCAGTGAACAAGACGACCCCGATAGCCCAGTCTGTGTTACGGAGCACCGTACCGCGCAACAAGACCATATTCGTGTCCACCGCAGTCTTGTGGCCATCCGACGTCACGACGGCCGCGTTCAGCTTGTACAGATTCGTGTCGGGTCGGTCGCATTCGATGTGGAATGCATTCTCCTTCGCGGCGCATGCACGCGCGCTGTTCAGATGGGTAAGGGCGGGACATGCGTTACGGCTCTTGAGATTCGTCTCGCCATCCAGGTTCTTGGTCTCGACGAAGGCCACGTTCTCGTCATCGGAAGACGAGCAAATGAGTATATCCGCAGGGAATGACTCGTCTTCCCGGATCTTGACAATGTCACCAACGCGGAGATCTTCCCAAATAGTCATCTTCCAGTGAGGACGCTTGGACGCACCACGATGATGGAACACGCCTCCTTCCTCGACTGGTTCCCCGTCATCGTACTCCATCTCATCATCGCCAGCTGCCTCCGTTCGGGTCGGAATGTTCTCGAGCTGCGCGCCTTCCGTGTGGATGCCTTCTGGAGGCGCGCCGTGCTGTAGGATCTCCACGTCTCCATCGTTGCGGCCCTTCTTCGTGCGCTTCTTGAATCTGGGAACCATAGCACGAACGAAAGTCTTTGCTTTGCCAGCCATTGCATTCTCGTTCGTGAAGCCGCCACCGGCGAGGATACGAACCTGAGAGTAGTTGACGCTCCGGTCCGACTGGTGCCGCTTTATGTCTTCATATCCGTCCTTGAGTGCGGTGATGGTGAGGACGATTAGGAGAGGAAGGATGACAAGTCCGGGTGATACGGTGGAAAAAATGCTGAAGAATTGGAGGATAGCGATAGCGAGGAAGAAGATGTTGGCTATCCGGCGAAACTGCTCGAGGAGGTTGCGGGGAAGGAAGGTGATAATGGTGTACTTGGACGTAATGACCTGATTCGAGCAGTAGACGTGCTCCTTGCGCACCTTGTGCCGCTTCTTGGGGTCAAAGTAGTCGTCCGGAAGAGGTTGGTTGACATAGACGGTGCGGGGCGGCCCTGGTTCCCTCGGCTTTGCGAAGAGTGACTCGACGTTGAAGTCGGCGACCTTCGTGTACCACGCTGCGAGCCTAGACGGCATGGTCGCAGAGGGTGGGGGATGAGCGGGGGAGTGAAGGGGGGGTGGCCGGGCGCGAAGGACGGGACGAGGCGAGCGGATGACTGTGAGGGAATGGCTGACAGGCTATATGCGCTTGTGTCATCATCATCCGCAGACCCGATTCCGACCGGCCACATCGCTCCCAGCGCACAGTGCACACAGCGACCAAGCAGCCTCTGATCGCCATCATCCCACCCACTAAATCTCCGGAAAATAATAGCCCTCCCGCTCGGCCGAGACTCTGCGTAATCCGAGCAATCCGTTACGCACCATCCACTGCGTCATCACTCAGTACGTACTACCTGCAGGCGCCCGGCGCTCGGCTGTCCTCGAAGATTCCCATGTCTTTGACTTCCGTCTCGGCTTCAGAACGGACTCAAGATGGGACCAGGATGCGCAAGCCAGCGTGAGGAGGAGGCCAGGGAGTAGGAGTGAGGCTGTTGGGAAGCGGGGTGAACGAAGTTGAATGCAAGTTTTGAGCTTCCGCCGACGCAAGCATGGCTGAAGGACGACGCCACCGGAGTTATACAAACCCCCCAATCCAGCATCTCACATGCCTTGGCTGATGCCAACCCACTACACGCTAGCGTGCCCTTCCCCTTGACCTTGCATATCCCCACATCTTATCCAGTGAGTGTTGACACGAAGCATCAACGTCAATGTCTGATACAGGTGTCACAAGCCTGCATAAGTATAGCCTCAGCCTGCACGTTCGGTTTCATCGCTCTCACGACGTCTCTTCCGGCTTACTACACTCTTAACCCTTAACCCTTGCTCTTCGCGAGTAAGCTTGTTAGTCTCCTTACTGCGCGCTCTGAATACTCCACAACAATTGTTGTCTCTGCTTCAAAGGTCGGATTCATACCACAAGTGCACGCTATCCGTCCCTCGGCTAGGGCCGATGACATCGAGTACATCGAGTGAGAAGTTACACGACATGGTATGAGAAGATCCTAACTTGCCATGCCCCTTGTGAGCGTTGCATTCTCACGACAATCGCATGGTGCGGTTTCAGCTTAAACCAGAGCTAGTGCGTGTACTGGGTATCTTACGCCAGCGGAGGATCGTTCTTCAATCACGTTAGCTGGTGCGTTGCGCCGACATCCGGAGGTCATTCTGGATAGTAAAGACGAGACTCGGCCCCGGTATTTCCAACCATTGGAGCATAGTCCGCGTTTCAGTAACACACAAGTACTGTTGTGATTGTTCCCATTCGGACAGCTCGCGCGCCCGTCGGGGTTTCGGGAGCAATTGACGGCGGAACATTACAGGCTCTGGTAGGTAGGGTAGTCAACCAGTCAAGCATTGCTTGACAGAAGACTCAGAGCGCCATCCACCACTTTCCTATGATAGATAGTTCAGTCGCTGAGCTTGTCGTATGTAGAACGCAACATCGAGTGAGATGTTACTCTGCCCGCTTTGAGAAAATGCATGTCTGTACATGGGTTAAGCATATACATCCCGTTTTAACCACACGAGCCCTGCAGGTTCTGATACTTAGTACTTACCCCTTGCGCAGTTGTGAGCAAACTTCCAGAAGTTCGAAACTGCGGACGATGTTGGTACGGACGGAAAGAGGAAGAGACCGGGGCGCGTAACTGAGATTTGATGGTGATCGTCATAGGACGAGGAGGCCGTTTATGGCAAGATTTGATAAGCGAAGTGGAAGGTCTGAGCCCGGAGAATGTAGGTCCAGACGCGACAACGAGTTTTCTTCCCAACGTCGACGTTGTGCGCGAGACAGCCATCGTCGCCGTCTTCCCCATCGACTGAGACATCCACCACCGACGTAGACGGGCAGGTCCGCGCACCCAGCATTCCTTCCACCTTTCACTCGTTATCACTGTCCCTATTTCCGCCTGAACTTCATACCCGGCTGCACTTCACACTAACTCGCGCCGCTCTCGCCTGCTTCTGACTCTCAGCCAACACCACCTCCCAACAGTGCACACGACGGGCCCACGAAAGCCGACATCTCTCACCACCACCATGCTCGACAGCCATACCCCGGCCGACAACGCCCCGGACTCCTCACCCTTAACCGCGATTGTCGCCGCGATAGTCTCCGACACCGGCCGCTCGTCGGGCTCGCTCGAGTCCAACGCCAGCGCCGGCTCCTCCTCCCTCAGCGCGCCCTCGCTCGACACCAGCAACAGCCACAGCACGTCCTCCGCGACCTCCGCCGCCTCAAGCACCGACCCCAGCCCATGTCCGAGCATCCTCATCCGCTCCAACTCCGAGACCATCATCCCGCCCCCCCGCTCCAACACGTCCTCCCCTAGCATCACATTCGCGCCCCTCCCGCAGACCGAGCCCCGCAAGCGCAGCTCGTCCCACCAGCTCGGCGTCGCCGCCCGCTCGCGGCTCCTCCGCCACCGGCGCATGCTCCGCGAGAACGGCGTGGACCCCCACTCCGTTCCGTCTCCATATGGGCAGGGAAGCGGGGTTGCTGGCGGGAAAGGGTATGTCTACCAAGATTCGTTCGAGCAGCCGCACGTGAAGAGCAAGAGCGCGGACGAGAACGACGAAGAGGCTTCCAGGCGGCATCGCAATCGCGTTGTCAGCGACCCCAACGAGGACGCGCTGATGGCGCTAGGCAAGCTGATGAAGGGTGCGGGCAAGACGCTGCTAAAGAGCCTGTCGATGCGCGATATGCGGTCAAAAGAGCGGGAGGCGGCCGCAAAGCTGGCTGATGCAGCCGCAGCAGAACCTCTGCCACTGCTCGAAAGCGAAGGGCACGAGGGGCAAGTCCCAGCGCGCGGGGGCTCTTTAAGAGAGAGGCGGGTGACGGGGGAGCGCACGGAGGCCGTGCATCTGTTTGATGGCGACGACGACAGACGGCGATCTGAGGATGGTGGGGTGTGCGAGGAGGATATCCCGCAGGAAGCATGGAAAATGCTGCTCTCAGACGTGGCCCCCACCTCCGAGCCCGAGTCTGACACTACCTATGTCGTCCAACACGTCGTACCAGGCCCGGAAGTCCGTAGTCCATCCAGCGAGATGTCGAGGAGCGGGTCGAAGCGAAAAGTCAAAGCCACTGTGGACAAGGCCGCGCCCTCGAAAGCACACACGCGATGACAGTGCGAGCGTTGCATCCCCTCTTGCACACCCTTTCGCCGACCACTATTGTTCCTGTTCCCCGGACCTGCTCACCGTCGGTCTACCTATCTGCCTTAGTCGCCCGCTTTCGCCATTTGCATCCGCATCCGCACGTTCGCCACATACGTCCATCACCATTCATCCATACACACGCCTCACGCAGCATACCATATGCGACGACACCACACGCCGAGGCACGCCCGATGAAAACCACCCCAGACGGGACCACTACAAGACTGAATTATTATTGCCCACTTTAATGACGGATTTCCCGGTTGTTTGGGACTAGGGAAGCGCATATGCGACCACAGGGGGCGTAGTACATACTTCCCCTACGATGGTCGCGCTCTTTACACACTTAATACGCTCGTCACTACCGCCTCACCATAGCATCGTATAATTCGTGCCAATACCCTTTTCTGCGCATGCGCTCGCTATCTCTCACTTCTGCTTTGCGGATATCAGAGTGGTAAGAATCATCCTGACGAGTAGGTATGATTGATCTTCGTCATTCATGGCCCCGGTTCCTTGCTGCGCAATCGCTACATCTGCCATCAACCTACTTATGTGACTCGGATCTGGAGGTATATGTAAGATGTACAAGATAACCATTGCACAACCGTCATCCTACACAGACGAAGTTTCCTTCTCCGTCCCAGTGCGATACATAGATGTCATCGTATTCACAAGACCGCCCCACCATCGACCATTCTTACCGACACCGTGCGACGACCGCCTTTGCGTTTGCGACGAGCCTGAGAGAGCACTCGTCCTCCTCAGTGGCGCGCCGAGCGGAGGAGCGACTCGGCTCGCGCTCTTCGTGCTGTCCACCGTGTCCCTCCGGAGCGGCGCCTGCGGGTCGCCACGCTGCAGCTTGTCGATGCTCTCCACCACGTCCCTGATCTCGCCCCATGCGCTCGCGCAACCGTGGCACATGTACGCGCCTCTGCACTGTCTGTCGACGCGGAGCGCGTCGAGGTCCCGGCGGAGGTCCGTCCAGGGCGCGGGAGGGAGAACGGACGGGCTGAGCTGGAGCAGCGCCTTGACCGCGCAGAGGAAGCCGTGGATCGCGGAGGCGTAGCCGGAGATGCTCTGGCACGACAAGTTCGAGTTCGAGTTCATGTTCAAGTTCAAGTTCGCAGAGAGGGAGAGCCTGGGCGTGGCGGCGGCGTCGACGTCGTCGTTGTCGTCGCGCAAGCTCTGGTGGACGATCGTCAGCACCTCGTGCAGCTGCGCGCGGACGCCGGGCGCGGAAATGGCGTCGATGGAGTCGGGGTGCAGCGCGTGGATCAGCATGACGGCGAGCAGGCAGATGCAGGTCACGGCGCGGTCGTCGTCGCGGAAGTCTTGCTTCGCGTTGTTCTTGCTGTACGCGATTACTTCCTGTACGTCTGAAGAAGGTGAAGTTAGGAAAGAACGTCAGTCGGCTCTGCCATCGCTTCATTCTATCCAGTGCAGGTCAGCGCACCTTGTGGGATGACGGCGCTGGAGGGTATCTCGCTGCCGAGCGCGGACAGCATGATGTATATGAGTTGACGGCTGCTGCCGGCGGGAGTCTCAGTCTCAGCGGCGGAAATTTCAGGCATACGGCGGTAGGCCATCAGAACCTTGAACAGCCTGTCATGGTTGCACCCAGAGAGCGCAAAGTGATTGCCAGCCATGACGAGCCTCCGAAGCATCTCCAAAAGCTGCGAGCGCTCGTCTTCGCGGGTCTGCGGACTCCGAGGTGAATCGGCGGCGGCGGCGGCTTTGGGTGGGGCGATCATGTCTTCTCGCTGCAAAAGATCGAGAAGGAGGTCGACGAGAACATCAAGGGTCTCCGGGTCGAGCTCCCCATGGGCCCAAGAAGGGAGGTCGTCGACCACCGCATCGGCACGGCGGGTGAGGATGCTGCGAACGCATCCCAGCGCGTCGCGCAGCGGAAGCGTGCGCAAGCACGGCTGCACGAGCTTCCGCAGGATCTCCACGTCCATCTTGACCCGGTCGAGCTCGTCCAGCATGCCGGCCTCGTACCCCGACTGGCACGACAGAAGCTCGGCTTCCTCGCGGTCTTTCCAGTTCCAGTGTATGCGCTTTCCGCCCCTCAGTTTGAGCCTGGTGCCGAGGCATTCGTCCTGGGCTGGGACTGGGACCGGAGGCTCTGCCGCTTCTGGATGGTAGTGGAATCGGAGGAGGAGGCGGTAGAGATGTCATCCGGATAGGAATACTTGATTTCCTCGAACCTGACTTTGGCGCGGCGCTTTGGGGCCATGAGCGACAATATGCCACAGTATACGGAGTACCCGAGTTGCTTTAAGACGTATGGAACGAGCGCCTGCGGGGAGCGGTACGGGCAATCCTTCACAAGCGTCGGCAGCAGGGTGGTCACGAAAGAGAATGCGGCAAGCAGTATGAGGAATGACAGTGCGACGATGCCGACGTCCCTGTTGAACGCCATGAACAGTTGGGTGAGGCCGACGAGGAAAAAGAAGAGAGCGATTTGGAGGAGGACAGGAAGCGCGGCGATGATCATCTGGACGCGCCACTTGCGCAGGGCGTCGTGGCGATGCTGTCGCGCGTGAGCATGTTTCTTGGACACGCGCGAGCGGGAGACGTTCATGAGCCCTGCGGTGTACTCCCCGAGCCATTGCTTGACCAGTAGGCCGATGAAAGCGACCGACAGACTGATGGTGAGGCTTGTCGACCACAGGGCGTTGACGAGAGGCGCGATGTGTGCCGGTACGAAACGAGTGTCGGCTTCGAGTCGAGCGGGAGAGTGTTCGTTGGTGGTGTTGCGCAATTCAGCCACGATCAACTCGAGCACCTCTACCACACGCTCGGTAGGTTCGGGATGCAGGGCCTTGCAGGACTCTACGAGAAAGGCAGTCACGACTGCAGAGAAAAGCCCAGCCTACATACTCCGGTGAGTGCTCAACTGGTACCAAAGCCGGAGTCTACTCACAAAGACGAGTAATGTGTCAATCTCCTCTTTCCACCTTCTCACTTTCGTCTCGTCATACTCCATCAACAAGCGCGCACAGTCGGACCAGGTCTTTATAACGTCGTGATCAAGGCTGCCTGCGTCGCTGGTGGGGCTATCCGCCGCCTGTAGTGACCCGTTAGCACACTGTACTTCGAACAGGCCGATATACTCACATCTGACGGTGCCGTGTCACCCAGTCCAGGGGGGTCTTGCGGCCCATCTGAGGAGCCCGTTCCCAAATCATAGAGGTTCAGAGATGTCACGCTGGCATGCGGGTGGGGGAGCAGGGGCTGAGTCGAGTCGACAGAAACACGACTAGATGACGGGTATAAGCTAGAGTCTGGTCGGGGTATTAACGAAGGGCTGGTGGTGAGGAGCTGGGTATCGATGGGGTAGTCATGTTTGCTGTCATATCCTGATGAGCGTGAGGGGGTGGGAGGGTCGACCTGTAACACGTGAGCATGGTTTGCATACTCGCTCGTTGAAACGCCCATGCGACGCACCTCGATGACGGCGCCTAGGGCATTCATGCAAAGGTCATCCTTCTCACTGGGAGATGGTCCTGAGATCCGCACACTGGCATCTTCTCTGCGCAATGCTAGAAAGCTGAATCTGCGTGAAAGTCTGGTCCTGCCTGACATGAAGAGCCACAAGGTTGAGGAAGTAGTGATGTTCTGGAAGGAAGGTGCAAGGGGAATCAGCGCACACAGTGCGCACGGGCGGTCGAGTTCTGGAGAACTACATGGTTGAGGGCTGGACCTACATATAGGCAGGATAGAGCGTCTCAGCAATACTTCAACGTGCCAATGACTGTCTCTGCTTGAGATGTAACGTAAGGTCAAGTACTACTCGTAACGGCTTCTGTTCGGTCCAACGACAAACAACTCACTTCGTGGTTCCATGGCGAGTGTTTTGTGTTGACGTGTCGCATTGTTCGTGCAGAGGAAAGTGGCTGATGATCGTGGTAGAGCAAGGGGCATGTTCGTACAGTAACACTTGCCGTACGCGATCACAACGCGGCCCCGATATGGTAATTCCGTAGGTCCTTGTAGGTCCCTGGTTACACCTTGTTCTAACTCCGCGATCATGCCCTACTCCATGTCAGAACACAACACGCTCACCAAGCCCTCGATACGCAGACACTGTACGCATTTGCCGGTGTCAGGCAGAGCGCCACAGAGTGTGGACCGGACCATGACACAGAAATCACTTAGACTCGACGGCGAAAGTACTTCCCCATGGTCGCTCCTCTCATACAATTGTGTCGAGGCGAGCGAGACAGGCCATCAGCGTACAATACAAAGTCCTGCTCAAAGTCAGTTACCCCCTGTCCTACCGCGCTTCTTCTTGTACCTCATGAATTTGGTCACGACGGACAGTGCATGCCATTCTACCATTATCTCGTCCGCCGCGCTTATGATGACCCGAGCGGGGGTCTCGGAGGGATGACTGTCCAAACACTCGAGTCAGCTGTGTACACAAGAAGCATTTAGTATGAATCCTTACGTGAATCCATAGTTGGCTATGCATCCCATTCCGCGGTATGCACGCCCTGTGCTCCCAGCGGGATCCGCCCAAAGCGCCTCATCTCTCAGATTCGCATACCAAGTGCATGCGCCGCGAGGGACGTTCACGTCGCCCGTGACTTTCCACGCACGTATCAAGCATTTCACCGCATCGTGCTCGAGGAAGAGGCACTCGGTCCCATGGGGCCCATAGTCCCCTAGCCAGAGGCCGACCAGGGTCTCAGCTCGCCAGTCAGGCGATGCGGGTTGAGTGCCTTCCTGAACGATGGTACGGAGAGGATAGTATCGCGGTTCAATGTTGCGATAGGGACTGCTAAGTGGATGCCAGGGTTTGTGCAAATCGGGGATGTCTGAGGGCTGTTCCAGGGGTGGAGGGTAGATTGAGATAGATGCGGGCTTCTGGACGCCATCAACGTAACGAAGAGTCCACCACTGATGCTGAGTCAGCACGATCGATAGAGGATCTTGGGGCATGCGGGGGACACCTCGTGCCGCGTCGAGCCATGGAGCAGTGAGTGCTTCTGGGAACTCGGGAGAGTTACTGAACTTGAGCGTTGATGTCGTCGGTGCGACCACATGCAAAGATGGGGTACCGCTCCCTCCGCCGTCCATACGGAGCCACGGTAGCGGGATATCATTCCGCGCGGGGAAACCAAGATCGCGCTCGGAGCGCAAGTGCCAACTAATGTGGACGTCATTTGCCTCGGGGACGATACTGTTTGGCGTAAATCCGATCTGCACGAATTCGATGTAGTTGGGATAGTGAGGCTGTGATTCACCAGCATCGAAGAACTCCCAGACGTCTCCAACAATAACCATCTCCCCTGAGCGGAGCCGATGATCGGGGAGGAGACGAAACTCGATGATGTTTCCTTTGAAGGGGTAATCGCTGCACCAGAGTCCTATGAGCGGGCCGTAGCGGTGAAGAAGTCGAGAATAGATGATGCGGAATGAGCGACCGCCGAACAGCTCATTGTTCGTGATGCCATAAGACGCGCAAAACGGACGCCATGTCGATGTGTCGTCGATCAGGTCAAGATAGAGCTTGCGTGTGGTAGAGATATAGTTCAAAACGTCGACAGGAGATAGTTCTGCAAATATGTGTAGGAGTATATCGTAGGAAAGATCCAGTACCATCGGCATCGTTGATGCTCTCTAGAGTAGAAATCAATCAGTGGAGACGAAAGTGACGAGAAGTGGTGCGCACTAGTGGTTATTGTGAGATATCGATGAGTGCTGATACCACAGCGATTAAATGGGGAAACTGATCAGTCTTCTTCCTTACAGAGCGTGCAATGGTGTTGTCAGATGTGTCGAGCTCAGAAAACATGGCCAGGTGTCGTACCGAAGGCGGGTGTTGTGGACGAGAAAGGGCGAGGTGTCGTCACCGAGGGTGATTTCGGGATTCTGAGACAAATAGATCTGAATAAGTCTAGGGCTAAAGTTAGCAACCTTCGATAGCTCAGTTGGAAGAGCGTGGGACTGTAATTGGATAAACCCTGTCATCCCAAGGTCACTGGTTCGATCCCGGTTCGAAGGAGTACGTTTTTTCCCTCCCTCAGTACTCCATAGCGTGAGGGTCCAATGGTGCAGCACCACCCTGGGCAATGGCCACATATTCAAGGTACCCCGCCAATTTCCTTCCGATATGGATACCGCCTTGCCTGTCATGCATCGTGTTGTCTTCTAGTTGATATCGGTCACCGAGAAGCCATGCAAGCACAACAGTGATACAGAACACTACAGGAGCATATGATAGATTAGATATGACAGTAGATTATACGAAGGCACAAGTAAGTCCAACCCCAAATGCAAGATAGATATATCGAGCACGTTGATAGTGTCCAACGCTCAGATGCACGAAATGCAGAGCGTGCCGCGCTTCTGGAACCCGTCCAAGCGCTCAGAGATCTCCCGTCGCACGTCTTTCTCCATCCCATCGTGCTCGCACGATACATAGAACATAACCATCAGCCCATGGAACTCCTCACGGCTCAAATCCGCGTCGATCCGTGCCCAGTCGAGCGCAAGCAGATCCTGCACGGACGTGATTTCGAGAGCGAATGAGACCTCCTGCAGGTTCCGCGAACGGACTTGAGAGAGCATGGTGGTGACCCACGGGAAGAGCGCGTTCGAGACGAACGACTGCGACGCGCGCACGTCGAGCCCGCCGAAATGGAGAGCACGGAGACCGGTGTTGTGCGCGAGGCTGAGGTTGTTCTGCAGCACGGCGTCCTCGGAGAGGTCCGCGGGGAGCTCGATGTGCAAGGACTCGAGTGAGGAGCCGCTGGCTTGGAGGAGACCCCCGACAGACTGCGCGCTCTCAAGCTCACGCCAGCATAGTTGGATGGACTGGAGTTGCTGTTCTTCCGGACGCTGGAGGAGCCACTCGGTGACGAGCGTGGGTGAAGACTTAGGGTCGAGAAAGAGGTAGGAGAGTTGCATACGACCACCAGCGTCCGAACCGTGTTCCTCATATGGGGAAGGCGAGTCGTCCTTCCAGGAGACAGCTTGGAAGTAGAGGTCGCGAAGGGCTGGGAAGGCGGAGAGGAATGCGATGACATCGCAGGAGGCATCGAAGGAGACCTCGAAAAGGAAGAGCCGGCGCACCGACTTGGATACCCCTACGAACGCTGCACGCGTCTCCGGGCTGAGCGCGTGCCACCTGACCCGAGCGAGGGCGAGGGTCGTCACTTGGTCGAGCATCGGGAAGAGTTCCGCTGCGCCGTTCACCCAAGCGTCGTCCTCGCGTGCGTTCCCGTCCGGAGCGACTCTGTCGTAGTCGGCGCTCAGGGAGAGCTTTCGGACACAGTGTGCGATGGAGGGAGAGGATGTGAGCAATGCACGGAAGCGGGTCACGTCTTCGGCGTTTCGGATACGGACGTTGCGGAAGAGATGGAAGCGGCTGCTAGGAAGCCAATCCTTGCAAGTGAGACTACACGCCCGGAGGGCGTCGAGGTCGTTCCAGAGGTAGTCAATGGTCTGGTCGCACAGCTCCGGTGGAATGGGGGCGTAGGACGGCATGGCGGGTATAGATGTCTATAGCTGTAAGGACGGTCTGTCTTGCATACTTGTGAGACGGTTCTGTAGCTTCCGTAGGCGACATATGGCTGACTCACTGGTGAGGGTCAAAAAGATAAAGCAGTGGATCTCTGTGAGCAGATATGAGTACCACTTCGGATAACCTGAGAACGTGTTCGCGAACATTGATGACTCGTACCTAAGATGTCTCGGATGTCTATCGGAGAGCACCCTCTATTATATCGCCCGGTGGCTGCCCCGCAATCCGGGGTCAATGTAGCACGCCCTATGGCAATGCTAATGGGTGTTGCAAAGCAAGCGATGTCCCTCGGAGTCGACTCTTCTCGTTTGGGGCAGCCGGGGCGCCCGTTCCGCATGAGGATTGCGGGCGCTTGCTCGCGGACACGATGTCATTCACGCCGGCTTGACTCGCTGGTCAGCACGTTGAGCTCAGACTTTTTGCTACTCAACATGGCCTCTCTGCAGCTTCGCCCATTTCCTCGCGGCTTGTCAAAATCAACGCGGAGTAAGCTAGCGTCTTCTGCGAAAGCACGGCGCGTCCAGACATGGCGTGGCAAGACAACTCAGGCCGGAAAGCCAGAGGCAAAAGCGCAAGTCTCTGGAGCTGAGCAGGAGACACTTGGGTGGCAGGAATATTTGGCCATCCGTAAACGCAAGAGGAGATGGGAGACGGTACGTCGCACTTTGGTGTTGGATGTCTGATTCCTTCCAATGCTCGGTCTGTGCAGGCTGTCACCATCCCTACGACGATTGGTGGTTTCGTCGGTGGCATCTCGTACTTTGGAAACCTAGAGATGGACCCTAGCAAACCTATTTTCGTACGTTCTTTATAAATTACGAACGCGGGTATGGATTGACGAAGAGTCGTCAGAACATTGACCCTATGTTCGTATATGGTGCTGCTACTCTTGGATGTGCTGGTATGTGCTCTGCCTTTGTCGTGCACTACCAAGGTCACGTTTGCTCACACCGCTCGAAAGGCTTGGGCTACCTCGTCGGACCCGTTATTGGCTCAAGTATCTGGAGGTTGACTCACCGGCGACTCATGCGTCTCATTGAGAAGCGCGACAAGGAGTTCCACCAGCATATAGTCAAGAACCGTGTGGACCCTACAGCACAAAGTGCTACAAACCCCGTGCCCGACTACTACGGTGCGCTATATACCTCTCTTGTGTTCATCATCACCCGCTCATGCGCTCCCCATAGGAGAGAAAATTGGTTCACTGCACGATTACAGACAGGTATGCACTGTATGTTGTCATCGTGTGGTGCCCTATTGACATCATATCCTCTAGTGGTTGAAAGACCAGGCGAAGTTCCGGCGAAAGGCCTCTGGCTTCCTCTCTGAAGATTAACGTACCTTGCATCGCATACTAGTCTCTTGACCCCCTGGCCTACTTAGACATGCTCTTATCTAATCCCCTTACCTCTCAACACGCGTGTGACGGCCCAAAGTAGCTGAAAGTCCTTGCGCTTCCTGGCGTACAACCACACGCGACGTCCTGGACTGCCTATGTCGCTGGAGGCCTCAGGTCGTATGTGACAGTGGGACAGTCGCACCATTGAATAAGTAGTGAGACACTTTTCTAAGTCGTCAGTATATATAGCGTAGGGCCAAGTGTGCTATTGAGTGTAGATATATAGACTCTTATAGAGGAGCTGGCTGTACTCGTGTGGTTTCCGCTTCAAGGTCTGTCATCGCCAGACGCGTGTAGGATGCGGTTCTGAAGCTATGCAATGTGCTTCTTAACCGTCTAGAGGTATATACCTCTGTTTTCCCCTCTCCTACGCATGTAGCTCTCACCACCATGGCTGACCAGCCTCATCACCTCACCTTGCAACTTCCCCAGCCGGCATTGAACTCGCCAAGAGCAACCGAAGCAGTCACTGTCATTAACGGCGCTCCTGCGCCACCCGCGACCTATGTAGTAAACAACAATCGCTCTGGTACTACTCACCTTGTCAATGTGTTTCAGAGAACTTGGCAGAACGTATTGGAGGCTCTGGGGCACGCAGGCCCGAGCCCGAATAGGCGGAGGGAACGGCGGGAGCTGGTCGGTTACACCGTTTCTCTGGCCATAGTCTTGGCGCAGGTATGTCCTCTCAATCCACCGCACGCACGTCGCCCGGGATCCTCATCATGACTTCTCCTTCGCTGTTAAGGTCCTCGTTCTCGTCACCCTTACCGCTCTCGCAGCCACACATGAGAGCCCCGTCCCCGACTATCCCGGACAGACGGAACTCAGTGCATGCTCAATCCTTGGCGCGTGGAACCTCATATGGCTTGGAAGACTCGTCGTGAAATGCTACTTGGCGACATGGTTGTTCTTGAAGCGTCGTCGAAGGTGCGTAAATGTACATATAGCCAAGATCGAGTATGTACTGAAGAGCAGGACAGTTGGCGGTTGCGCAGAGACCGATCGCGCAATACACCCAGTGCAAATGGCTTAAATCCTTCCCTTCCTAGGGTGCCCACGAATAACTCCCCTCCGTCAATTAGAGACCCAGTCTGTCCGCTCAGTCTGCGTGCAATCCATATCCTGTGCGTGTACTGTGTCCCTCGCCGAGAAGTATTGGACTAACATGTATATGCATCGCAGCCTACTCAAGCTCGACCCCTTCCTGACTATCCTGTGGTTCTTCAGCACGATCCTGATCATCTATGTGCACGGCTCGCACTGCCGCGTCTCAGCGAACGACGTCTCCGTCGCGACGTACATTATCCTCATCATGCTCTACGCGCAGTTCGTGCTCAACAACGTAATACCCGTACGTCCTTCCAGTAATTAACCCTCCAATCATTTACCACTTACTGACAAGAATATAGCAGATGATACGCACCCTGAGGCGGAGACGCCGCGCCAGCCAGCCCGAGATCAAGAAGCTCTCCCGCGCAGAAGTCGACCGGATCCCCCTCGTGCTCTACATCCCACCTCCCCCAGACTCCCCAGACGACGCCCCAAACAGTCCCATCACCCTTGTTCCCCGCGCATACACCCAACCTTTCCTCACCGGGCAACATACGGTCTCCTCCTTGACGGCGCCGCCGAAGAAGCAGAAGCGCAGGTTCATATTCTTCCGCCCTTCGCTCAAGAAGCGCTCCAAGACCGACGCCGATGTCGAGGCTGGTTATGTTCACGCGGGCGAGATGACGATGAGCCCGACCGATGACGGCTATGAAGACCAGTGGGAGAGAATGTGGGAGCCTGCGCCGTATCCGTTCGTCCGCCTCCCGGAGAACAGGGCTACATGCGGCATCTGCCTCTGCGAGTTCGAGGCGCCCCGTCGGCTTAACGACCTGCACATGAACACTGACGGAGGTGGCGATATAGACGAACACAGTGGTGATGACGGGGAGGCGCACGAAATGAACGAAGTCGCGAGTCCGCATGCACGACGAGGAGACACGGCCATCGAGGAGGTGAGGGTGGAGTCGCCGCGCCCCAGGGACGAACGCACCGTGCAGCTCGCAGATATGGGTGGTAGCGATGCGCCTGGGCCTCTGAGACTGCTTCCGTGTGGACATGCGTACCACGTGAGTGCGACTTCGTCTATTTAGTCTACAAGGTCTGACGTCGATTCCCTGATATACAGAAGGAATGTGTCGATCAATGGCTCACGGAGAAGTCGGGAAGGTGCCCCTACTGTGCGGCGCGAGTCGAGGCTCCTCCTCCACCCAGCAACAACCGCAGCAGGAACCGGCGTAGAAGGGGGACGGCGTGATACAGTCTCGATATTGATTGTTTGCTTTCGTACTATGCTCTCAGATGTTGTCGTTGTATCGCTCTTGTTCACGAATTTGTAGCCTACGTCGACATGTCATCACACACACTAATGTTACTTTCCATGTACGAGCCCATTTCGGGAATACATCTCTCGAGTTGCGTCTTCACACCCGCGCGACAATCCAGGACATTCTATAGATGGCACCCAAGGGGCTGCCTAATATACACTTATGTTTGCTTCCAAACCCATCTAGCTCACAACTCTACACCCTCTCTACGCGTTAGGGCAGAGAGTACGTATTATGCAGACCTACAGTACTATCCGCACCATTCATCGGGCCGCTGCATCCCAAAGCGATCTCGCGGCTCTCTATCGTCTTCCCGTTCGTCCCGTCATGCTCGACCGCCCCACCGCCCTTGCCCTCCATCGTGCCCAGGCCACCGACTTCCAGCCGCCGCTTGACGTTGTCCGCACGAAGCTGTTCGAGCGAGGCAAGGTACTCCTCGTCGACTCCCCCGGTGACGTACTCGCCTGTGAATACGGAGCAGTCGAACGCATCGATGGATGGGTTGAACCGGCGGACGGAGGATACCAGGTCAGGCAGCGTCTGGAAGATGACGAGGTCTGCGCCGATGGCGGAGGCGATCTCTCCTTCTGTGCGGTTGTATGCGACCAGCTCGTTTCGCGAGGGCATGTCGATTCCGTACACATTCACGTGTCTGTACGCGGAATTGTGAGACGGTGGTAGACTTAGACCGGTGCTAGACGAGCTTACCGTATAGGTGGAGCACAACTAGCGACAATGACCTTCTTGGCCCCGACGTCCTTGGCCATCTGGACGATTTCTTTCGACGTCGTACCGCGGACGATCGAGTCTGAGGTTGCCGTCAGTCACGCAAACATCACAAGCTGCAAAGGTTCACGTACCATCCACAATGAGGACGTTCTTGCCAGCGAACTCCAGCGCCATCGCATTCAGCTTCCGCCGCACGTTCTTCCGCCTCATCTGCTGCCCAGGCATGATGAACGTCCGACCGACGTACCGGTTCTTGATGAACCCTTCGCGGTACGGAAGCTGCAGCTTCTGCGCCAAGTTCAGCGCCGCTACACGGGAGGTGTCGGGAACGGGAATCACGACATCCACCGTGAAGTCGTGCTCCTTCAGCACGCGTTCCACCTCGTCTGCAAGCGCATCCCCCATCGCCATACGGCTCCGGTATACGCTGACGCCATCGAGGACAGAGTCCGGACGCGCGAAGTAGACGTACTCGAAGATGTCGGGGGCGAACGTCGCAGGCGGGCTGACCTGCCGCCTGCTCACGCCGTTTCGCGTGATGATGACAGCCTCTCCGGGCTTGACGTCCTCCCAGTCGTGGAAACTGCTGGCGTCTGCGACGACGCTCTCGCTCGCGAACAGCCAATCCTTGCCCGCGGCGCCACTGAGCGACTTGCGCGAGCCCATCCCGAGAGGGCGAATCCCGTTCGGATCGCGGAAGGCGATGATGCCGAACCCAGCGAGCATGGCGACGCAGGCATATGCACCCTTGACTTGCTTCATGAGCCCACCGATGGCAGTGAAGATGTCCTCTTCGTTGATACGGAACTTGCCCGTTTTCTGGAGGTTGTCGGCGAAGATATTGAGGAGGAGCTCGGAATCGGAGGTGGTGTTGATGTGTCGGTGCGCGACGGCGTCCATGAAGTGGAGGAGGGATGATGTATTGATCAGGTTACCATTCTAAGATTCGTAGATTAGCATGGAGTGCGGGGTATAATAAGGAATACACAGGGCCGGCACTTTCCGCAGATGTCCAGTTGATTTGTATGCAATGAGCACACATTTCCAAGTCGACAGACATAGTGACAGAGCAGTGAGAGCGCATCATGTCCAGATAGGACGTACCATAGGTTTTAAGGACAGGTGTACAGAAACTTGTCGTCTCCTCGATCGCATGTGTGGCATACCTCGAGACCCCTGTACGAGGCTGTATTCACGGGGAGAGTTCACACTTCCCCAAGACGAGCCCTTGCACGACTGGCGCTCTGTCGTCGTGCAAAGGGCTCGCCCATATCATTATAAATTGGAGTACACTTACATGTGCCATTACGATTCCATAAGGAGAGTTGACATAGAACGGTTGTGCTTCAGCATGGTTTGAACTGCCCGCAGTCGGATATCTCACTGCATGTGCGTCAGACACATCTGTTGTATATAACGAGTACCCGGAGGAAACATACCATGTCCGACACCCATTCCGCCGATCAGCCTGGAGGTTGCTGCGGCGTCAAAAACATCTCTAACCATCCCGTTCGCCTTGCACTGATAAAAACGCCCCTTCGGACCACATGTAACGATACCGCATGCGTCTTGTCCACGATGTTGAAGAAGCGCGAGACCCTCGCAGATCTCAGGAGCAGCGTCGACCGATGGATCATGGTAGAGAAGGCCTAGAATTCCGCACACTTCGTTCCGAGGTGAGATATTTGCATCCGCAACTGTTCCGAACACGTACTAGCTTGTACCGCCGGACTTCAAGGCTCGAAGAGGATGCGGGACAGAGGGGATTAAGAACGTGTGTAGGGTTAAGTCGCAGCATCTTTTCAAGATGATCCTCATCGGAAAGCGTTTTGGCTTGACTTCGGCCCTCCGCCAAAATTTCTGGCCCACCGGTCCGCCCAGGGTCCGCCCAAAGCTATCGCGCAGGCGTCTGTCTCCGGGGTCCGGGTGTCAGAGCTCTGAATCCTCCCTTTGGCGCCCATATATCGGCCGATGCCTGAAACAAGTCACCTGCGCAGAGTACTTGCTTCTCCTGTGCGTGGTAAGCTGTGTGTTTATGTAGATAATAGTGAGCAAATTCGAGTGAACGCGTCCAGCAAGGAAGAAAGGCAGGAAAACATGCGTCGGAAGGTGCGCGAGCGGGCGGGACAGGTCGGGGCAGGCCGGCAACGGGTGTCGGAGTTTAAACGGCGAACTTTATTCCCCTACGTGTCGGCTGCTGGCTCTCACCACCACCCCTTCCTCATCGTCGTTCACGTCGTCCACGATGCTTACTTCGCGCGGCGTACACCGTCTTTCACGCAGAGCGCTGAACAGCGCGAAGAGGACGAATGCCTTCTTCTCCACTGCTGTTGCCGCGCCCATGCTTGCGCGGGCTGCGTCCGCTCCTTCATCATCACAACGCGCTGTCCCTCGTCCTTCTCGTGCATCTCAGTCCGGTTTGTACTCATCTTGTCTTCTGTTTCCCATTTCTTACGCGTTCTGTGCATTTTTTGTTGTGCAGCACGCTCATATGCGACTGAGGCATCCGTGACGAGCGGCCACGTCAAGACCGTCATCGGTGCCGTTGTTGACGTCCAGTTTGAGAGTGAAAACCTTCCCCCCATTCTCAACGCGCTCGAGGTTGTTGACTTCCACGGTGGTCGTCTCGTCCTCGAGGTTGCGGCTCACCTCGGTGAGAACTCGGTCCGCACCATTGCCATGGACGGTACCGAGGGTCTTGTCCGCGGCCAGAAGGTCATCGACACTGGTGCCCCCATCAAGATCCCCGTTGGAACCGCCACCCTCGGTCGTATCATGAACGTCATTGGTGAGCCCATTGATGAGCGTGGTGAAATCAAGGGCGTCAAGCTTTTGCCCATCCACGCCGACCCCCCTGCGTTCGTCGAGCAGTCGACTACTGCTGAGGTCCTGGAGACCGGTATCAAGGTCGTCGACCTCCTTGCCCCCTACGCGCGTGGTGGAAAGATTGGCCTGTTCGGTGGTGCTGGTGTCGGCAAGACTGTGTTGATCCAGGAGCTCATCAACAACGTCGCAAAGGCACACGGTGGTTTCTCCATTTTCTGCGGTGAGTCGTGTATACATGGGATATCGCGCATACAGTCACTCATATGTGAATTCAGGTGTCGGTGAGCGTACCCGTGAGGGTAACGATTTGTACCACGAAATGATTGAGACCGGTGTCATCAACCTCGAGGGTGACTCCAAGGTCGCTCTTGTCTTCGGTCAGATGAACGAGCCCCCTGGTGCCCGTGCCCGTGTAGCGCTCACTGGTCTCACCATTGCGGAATACTTCCGTGACGAGGAGGGCCAGGATGTGCTTCTCTTCATCGACAACATCTTCCGTTTCACCCAGGCTGGTTCGGAGGTGTCTGCCCTGCTCGGTCGTATCCCCTCTGCTGTCGGTTACCAGCCCACGCTGTCGACTGACATGGGTGGCATGTGCGTCTCCCTTCCATTGACGTAATGTCGACGGACGTACTGACGTGTAGTATGTCTTCAGGCAGGAGCGTATCACCACGACTAAGAAGGGTTCCATCACTTCCGTGCAGGCTGTATACGTGCCCGCCGATGATTTGACAGATCCCGCCCCGGCCACGACCTTCGCGCACTTGGACGCCACCACTGTCTTGTCGCGTTCAATTGCGGAGCTTGGTATTTACCCCGCCGTTGATCCCCTTGACTCGAAGTCGCGTATGCTCGACCCTCGTATTGTCGGTACCGAGCACTACGAGGTTGCGACCGCTGTCCAGAAGATTCTCCAGGACTACAAGTCGCTCCAGGATATCATTGCTATCCTGGGTATGGATGAATTGTCCGAGGAAGACAAGCTGACTGTGAGTGCTGTCTCGGTATCGATTCGTGTCACAGTTATATTGACGTGTACGATGCTCCCAGGTCGAGCGTGCTCGTAAGATCCAGCGTTTCATGTCCCAGCCCTTCGCTGTCGCCCAGGTCTTCACTGGTTACGAGGGCAAGCTCGTCCCGCTCAAGGACACGGTTCGCTCCTTCAAGGAGATCCTCTCCGGCACACATGACAACCTCCCTGAGTCGGCGTTCTACATGGTCGGCACAATTGAGGACGTGAAGACGAAGGCGGAGCAGCTCGCGAAGGAGATCGGCGAGTCCTCGTAGGGTGCAGCTAGGTCCGGGTGTTCGCGGCGGACGGTCGACGATCGCGACGCGGGCGTATGCTCTGGTGGTGCAGGGCTGGATCCTCTTACGTTAGACCTTGCATCACCTTTAAAATGAACCGCATAAGCTTCCTCTAATCCTGCATCGCATACATCCACACGCGCTCTGCTGCCTTGTGTTTTGTTCGATGTCGTTGTGGGACAGTACTACCGTAAGACAAGAATAGAGTCGGATATGGTTTGCGCATGCGATTCAAGCACGCACAGTTGTGGGGGGGTGTGATCTGCGAGGCTCAGTTGACTCGTTCATCACTCGTAATATTTCAAGCAGATGTGGGTGACTTTGTCGGTATCCTTCGGCCGTCGAGTCACTTGTGCTAGAATAAGATTTATATATGTGGTCAAGCCACGTCAGTTCGTTCCTTCAGCCTATCTGCCTGCCGGAGTAAACACTATGACACCACTTGTACTTCAATAATCACTCTCTCTTCACATACACTGAACAGCGAGATCATGCTTGAGTCAGAGAGGGCGGGCGAAGCCTCGTCGCTGATCTACACATATACACTTTTCCACTCGCGAAAACCTAGACAAGATGTCGGGCACTGACTACCCAGGAAATAGGTTAGTCTCCGTTGTCAACGATAATCTTGACGAATGATAAGAACAGGCGTGGCCATGGAATATCGGCCAGAATGGTCTCTCCTCACTCTGTTCAACCGATACTGAGCTTAGTATTTGCATGCCACTGCCAGGAACAGGAGACCAAACCTAGAGGAGCTTTTGCCTCGTGAGAGATTCTGCAGCTACGATCGGCGCTTATTGGTTATACTTGCAGCACAGCCACCCTAAACTTCGGGAAGAATCTCATTCGGCCACGATCTCCCTTCCCATCTCCACCATCTCAACCGCTTGTCAATGGTAATTTTGCAGCACATGTCGTTGTATGCTATGCTAACAAGATCATTCCCAGCTCCACGGAGCCTCGGAGCTTCAGTACCGACTTTCAGTGGCACCGCGCTACTCAGGATGCACGACTCGGACCTCTTCACAAGGCTCGACAATTTCCTGGCAGCAGGAGCTCTCGCCTTGTCGATAAAAAGAACTAGTGTCTTTGACGGCAACCACGAGCAGGCCGATGATGGATGGGCACTCCTGCCATCGCGCATCGCTACCGCCTCCGAATCGGGCGTCCAGGACGCCGACGCGGAAACGTTCGACTCATTGCTTTTCCTCGTCCGGCATCGCTTCATCGCTGCCACTTATCTCGTCCATCTCAGTACCTCTCTGTTGTTTGTCCGAGT
This sequence comes from Fomes fomentarius, assembly GCA_022606135.1. Lineage (NCBI taxonomy): Eukaryota > Fungi > Basidiomycota > Agaricomycetes > Polyporales > Polyporaceae > Fomes > Fomes fomentarius. Next base: position 3,480,852 of record JABYQN010000001.1, read on the forward strand.
CTATCTTATTCCTTGGGATCTCCCTGGGTCAAAAGGAGTGCTGCGGCTGCGGGATGACGACGCGGTGCTTCGGCCGGGGCGCAAGCGCCTGAGGTCGCTTTTTCTGCGCATTCGACAAGATAGGTCATTGTGGGAGGGCGACGGGGCATCGTCCTCGACTCCTCATCACTTCTGGGAGAGCGCAGTCGTAAGCTCCCGTGTTTCTTGTGTTCAGGACCGTGACTTGACCATGACGTGGTCATGTAGGACAACCGGAGTCTTCTGGAAATCTACAATGACTTACCATCGCCGGAGCCCGACACTCTCCTTGAGCACATCCCAGAGCTCAATTGTACGCTGTACGGCTATCAGCGTCGAACTGTGTCTACGATGGTTGCGCGGGAGACGCACCGCGGGTCCATCGCGGACCCGCTGTACCTCCCGGCTCGAGGAGTCGATGGGAAGACCTTCTACATACTACCCGCAACCATGGAGTTGGTGTCAGAGCGCCCACGCATTTCATCGGTACCCGGAGGTATTCTCTGCGAAGAGCTGGGGACGGGCAAGACCGTCATGATGCTGTCGCTCATCCTTGCGACGATAGACCAGCTTGCAGCGCCGGAGGAAGCCTTTCACGAGGAGCGCATTCCCATCACCCCACTCGCTCTTCGACACTTCCAGACACGCACCGCAATCGCCGACCGTGCCAAACTGGCGAATAATAAGGTGCTCAAGGACACGGGCGTGCCATCGCTGGTCGAGATCATGCTACATCAATGCCGCCTTGCTCCTGATAGGAATGCGTTTCGCAAGTATGAGGATCAACTCGACCAGCTCAGGCTATTGCAGCCGCTACGAGAAAATGCTCCGTTTTATCTCCACACTGACCCTCCGAGGGACGTCGGGTATGGCGCGGCACGTGGAGGGAACAACGACATGCCGAAGGTTATGTATCTGACCTCAGCCACGCTCGTGGTTGTTCCTGAAAACTTGCAGCTACAATGGATGAGGGAGATCTCGTTGCATATCACCAACGAGGTGCGCGTCCTCTTCGTCCGTCACCAGGACGAGCTGCCTGATGCTCCCGTACTCGCGACCAACTATGATGTGAGAACCAATATTTGTTTGGTTGGACTGTTGATTAAACGCGTTTGTTCCAGATCGTTTTGATGTCACATTCACGTGTGTAGTCCACATGGAGTGATCGCAAACTTCACTGAGACGGTCTTCATCAGGATTCTCCAAGGAAGCAAAGAAGAGATGCATGGACGACTTGCTGACGAGAACACCTTGTCAGTGCAAGACTGTGCATAGATCCCGGGTGCCCCGCTGTCGATGTAGCAGGCGCGAAACGGCCTCACCCTTGCTTCAAATCAGGTGGAAGCGGCTTGCCATAGACGAAGGCCACAACGCTGGTGAGAAGCGCACGGACTACGCACTATTCACCAAGCTCCTTAGTGTCGAACGACGCTGGATCATGACAGGAACCCCGACGAGTAATTCAATTCAACCCTCTTTCACTCGGCACTCGGAAGACTCATGATGTTGTTCTCTTCTAGCGAATTTGTTGGGCCTAAATTTCGGCGCCGGCAGCGATCTACAGTATCCAGAAGAGGACGAGGACGAGGACCCTGCAGGCACTAGCCAACAGCGACGATGGCATAATAGCGAACGACCGGACCTTCATAAACTCGGGCTCATGTTCTCTGAGTACCTGTTGATGATGCCTTTTGCATCAGACCCGAAAGCATTCGCGACACTTGTCACAAATCCTCTTTTCAGTGCGAAAGGGCCATGGCCCGGAGACATCCAGGTCCTTACCCAGGTTATGTCATCAGTCATGATACGACATAGGTAAGATCCTTTGTGTCATCCCCTCCGTTTGCAGGCTTAGACGTATTTCAGAACCGAGGACGTCGAACAAGATATCCGATTGCCTTTCTTGGCCCATGAAACTGTTTTGCTAGATCTCGATCCGTATGCAGTGAAGGCATACAACGTGATCCAAGCAAGGATTGCTGTCAACGCAGTTGATTCTGAGCGGAAGGACCAAGTGCGTGAAACGATAGTTCATGTCACACTTCCCTGGCTAACTATGAGCTGTTCGCCACAGGATTACATGTTCCATCCTAGGGTACGTTCGGTGAAAGTCTACATGTGATATACTGGTAGCTCACAAATCTGTCAGAACGCCGCTTCTCTAAAGGAAACCCTCTCAAACATCTCTCAGTAGGTTACCCCGTGACATCCCACTACGGTCCAGTATACTCATCTACACTTTCAGAGTGATGTTCTGGCACGCTCTGGACAGCAGGCTTGAAGAGCCCATAGCGAATGCAAAGCGCTGCTTGGAAAAGCTGGAGGAATGTAACGGAAGTCAGGAGGACTTCGAGCTCATCAGACAGTCTATCTTTCATCTGTTCGTTTGCTCATACATTCTCATACTTTTCAAGCACTGACTACTGACTGTTACAACAGTCAGTCCGCAATGGACGACCAGATCTGGATAGAAATACAGAAACATTTCCAAGTATGGCACCGGGTCGAGAACATGCCCCCCGAGGTATTCAACGCATGGAGTACATTTAAGTCACCTCCGGAAGCGTTTACGGAGCATCTTCTGCCCCCGGCGTTGCTTCTCGCGATGCGTGATTACGTCACGAGTCATCCTCTTCGGTCCGTTGCTGGCATCGCCGATATGGGTGCTGTCATAGTCGAAGAGGATCGGAAGTGGCGAAATTTTGAAGCTCTGCAGAACCACCTCAAGAAGAAGCGCCCGAAAGAACGGCGCCCGAGAGACGACACTGCCAAGGGGTCACTGAAACGCGAAGCTGCGGAGAAAAAGCTCGAGGAGATGCGGACTGAGTATCAGGCTGTATCAGCGCGGTTGACTGCTGCCTCGACGGGCGAAGCTGCGCCAGTCAAGACAGAGGAGGCCTCACGCAAAGTCTCGTCGACCCTTCTCCGGCTCTCCCCCGTTGCACGCGTGCAGATCAAACACTCGGTTTCGACCAAGTTGGACTACATTTTGAACGAGGTGCGTCGTGTTCCTGATCATTGGTTGCCGTTCCGCGTGTCGACGCACTATCGCAATAGGTTCTCCTGTATAGCGCCGACGAGAAGTTCCTGATTTTTTCGGATTCCCCCTCAACGCTCTCATTCATCGCCGCGTCGCTCGAACTCATCAGAGTCAAGCACCTGGAGTTCAGTGGCCAGTTGAAGCGCGATGACCGGCAGGCAACCATCACAACATTCGAGACATCGGATCTATACCGCGTGCTGTTAATGGAGTTGAAGCACGGCGCTCGTGGCTTGTACGTCGCTGTCTGCTGGTCAGGGTTGAGAGTGTTTTTATCGACATTGATCATGACACAGGAATCTGGTGTCAGCCTCGAGAGTCATATTCTGCGAGCCTGTCTGGAAGGCCGACGTGGAATCCCAAGCTATCAAGGTATGTTATACGACTGTTCTCGTGTTCTCCGTATGCTGAACTTCGCCATCCAGCGAGTGCATCGTATTGGTCAGTCACGGCGAGTAATAGGTACGCTGGCCTCTCTGGCACATTCCCTTAGAAACTGATTGCGACCTCCACCCCAGTCAAGACACTCGCCATCCGCGGAACGTCTGAAGAAGTCATGGTCGCCCGAAGCAAGGCGCTCAAAGAGAACAAGCAAGAGTTCACGAAAGAATTCACCGACGACAGGACTATGAGAGACTTCATAGAGGTCCGTGTCTGCTTTGAGTATAGGCGGATGTGATGTACTGAGAAGAGTTACACCTGTAACAGCATCCGACGTTCCTGCCAATTCCTACGGAACGCGAGGTCCATCTGGATGTCCCTCTCTTCGAGCTCGAGTCTCCAGGACCCACGACCACGACCACCACGACCGATATCGTTGACCCGTGCGACCCGCCCGCGGCCCCACGGACCTCCGAAGTTCGTGTGGTGACAGGAACCCCACCGCCTTTACCACGCCGCACCACTGTCTACGTTGAAATTGCCACGGAGCATCCGCGGAAGAAACGGAAGACAGTGTCTTTTGCTGATTGACATTACTCATGTAGCCGTTCGCCGACTTCTCATGCCATGAGCCCTACTGTATGCTCCCCGTCCGGCCATGGCATACCGATAGTGGATCTATAGTACAATAATTTCGTCCATTCCTGATCAGCCCAATGCCCCGTTCCGATCAGTTCACACTCTACTGTTTACTGTTTGTTGAATTTGCTGTATTCTGTATTCGTTGTCGCTTCTAGATGACTCACTCCGATGAAGACTTGTGGGCTTGCTCAAAGGTGCAAGGGAAAGTTACACTGTCCATTAGATATAATACAATAATTCGTACTCGAGCAGCTAGGTAATGTACAACGTAAGAAATTCAATGTCCACAGCTGTCAGCAGCGCGGAAAAGGCTGCCAAAGAATAGCGAGTGTAGCAGATTGGACCAGCCTAGAAAAAAGAAGACAGGAAGGAAGTGGAGAAGATCAGCACTGAACCGATGACACACACAATACATGACACGCGCATCACGCATGCCAGGGCATCGCAAAAACAACAGCAAAGTAGCACATACCATCTCTCGTCCTACGCGTGCACGGCAATGCCAGCTTCAACGCCACAAGCACGTTGTGTGAGTCCGTGCGCATGTGCACGTTCATGTGCCTGTGAACGCGGCGGACGCCGCGGAAGCAGCTTGACGACTCGGTGCTTTTTGACCTCGGCGCCCTCCTTGCCAAAGTAGCGCTCTGACATGAAGCTCCAGTGCAGCGAGCCGACGATCCAGTCCTGGAGGCCCTGGACGTACAACGCGACATCGCGGTCGAGGCGCGGGCCGAACGACGGCAGCTCGCGCTGGTTTTCTGTGAAGGCGTCGATGGTTTGTCGGCAGAGCTCGCCTACAAAGTCGACGGCGGTTTGCAGGTCGAAGCCGCGGACGTGCATGAGGATGACGATCATCTGGACAACGCGAGAGAGAAGCGTTAGCGGTTGCGTTCGTCGAGTCGTGGGGTCTGGCCCGCGCCCCGAGACCTGGAACGATCCGTCGGAGAGTCGAATGTCAAGAGCGGACTTACGTTATGTGTGTCGCCTCGAGCTTGTTCGACAGCATATGAAAATATGTCCTGGGTGCGGGGAATCGTGTGAGTACTGGAATTCCAGGCCTCCACGAGGGCGAAGACTTACATTGCTCCACTGGACAGCAGGAAATCAGTCAGAGCCCATTCTGCGAGTCTGAGGAGCAGGACGTACTGTGACAACATCATTTGCCCCCTGGTTCAGTGCCTGGATGATTGGATGCCGAATGACGAACTCGGGGAGGTCGATGTCCATTGCGTATTCAATGAGGTCGAATACAGGTTTGCACCCACTGTTGTCTCGCCTCATCTGTATAACGAAAGCCCCGTCAGCGACTCCGGGTTCAACCCATGTCACACGGGAGATAACCTGCTGGACACTCACGCTGATATACGACTCGAGGTCAGGAATGAGGTTCGCGTCACGGTCCCTCGCCTGCTGGTTCACAGCGTCGAAGTACAGCCCTAGGTTCTCCTTGAAGCGAGCCTGGGGACCGGGCTTGGCATCTTTTGTGCACCGCGTCCAATAACTGCCGAAACTCGTCAGCATTCACTCTCACATGTCCCTAGCAACGAACACGGCACGCAGCGTGCAGCGTGCGGTGTGCACCGTACGAATACTCACTCCCTTGCAAGCCTGCCCGAGCTGGCCTCCACAAGGGGCTGCTCCTTCCCAGGGCACTCTGTCGGCATGTACCGGTCGGGGAACCAGAGCGCGTTCATCACGGTGTCGGCAAGCTCCTCCGTGCCCTTGCGCATCATGCCGTCCGAGATGTTGTCAAGGTGGAAGAGATAGTTCATGAAGTCGCTCACGACCCGTAGCCGATCCGTGCTGCAGTAGGGGTAGCAGAACGCCGTCAACTCGCCCGCTCGCAGTCCGTAGAGGGCCTTGCGCCCCTTGGGCGAGAGCTCAGGGCAGCCGCTGTCCAGCCACTGGACGGACTCGGTGGCGACGGCGTCGCCATGTGGGTGGTAGAAGAGGGGGAAATTGCAGTGTCCGACGAGGTCGGGGAGGATGAAGTGGTCTGGAGACTTGGAAATCGAAGGAGAGGGGGCGGGAACAATGACGGTCATTGGTCGAGTAGTAGTCTGCGGAGATCTAGGAAAGAATGTACGTGGTTTAGGCGTAGAGGTGAGCGAGCTTGTGGCTGAGTAGCGGTAGCTAGTGTTGTACTAGCTGGAGATACCATGTCCTGAGCTTTATACCTCGCACAATCGGGTATCTCGCCCAATCCACTGTAGGTGTGTCGAAACACGTTGGCCGATCGAAGGGAGAAAGAGGGGCCACGCCCCCCGACATATGACAGACCGGATAACCAGTACAACGCGCGTGAGTGCGATGTACACCGGGATGCATAGCCTGAGTTATTGTGCTGCCGGTCAGACTGGGTGCCGAACTATTCCTGGTTTGACAATGACAAGAGCACGAGGAATGAATTCATTTACCGCAATCTTTCGAATCTGTGCAGGTGAACGTCGTAAGGCCGCCCTCGCGCTGGGCCCGCGGATCTCCGAGTGCGTGGAAAGAGAGCGGCGGCCACATAGTTGGGCCAGCTGTCGGCGAGCAGCCGCTGCAAGCGCGATGCTGCACAAGCAGACTTAGTCCTCGCCACTAGTTTTGCCACTCCTGCATAGGGAAGGCCTGACGCCGGAAGGCGCCCACAAAGGTCGACATTGTTTGTCTGGCGCCGGCAGGGAGTAATAACGGGCAAAATGACATGAACTGGAAGCGATCCGGAGGAAGGGTACATATATGGGTACAATCAAGCCAGCCAGGGCCCTCAGAGTTTGATGAATGACGTCTCAATTCCATTCGAGAAGTCCCATATGCATATCCGCTGGGTGGCAAGGCGAGTAGTATCAGCACCGATCCGTTCTGTTCGCCCATGTGCACCGTCTTACCTGGTCCTCGCCGCACGAGACGATCTACGGCATACACCGTCAGATCCCTGATCAGGCACCTCAGCAAACAGCTAACACACACACCTTGGTGTAATCAAAGCCCACGCAAAAGATCCTACCCGTGTGTCCGCCAGCCAGGTCCGCGATTAATGCGCCTGTTTGACGGTCCCAAACCTACAGCAGGCTCAGTTATCTCGCGCGTCCGATGGTTTCGCAAACTTGCACGAACCTTAACAGTGAAATCATAACTGCCACTGACGACCAGATCCGAGCTCAGAGCCACACTGCGCACGAGATCTTCGTGTGCCCGGCGCCGAGGCTGCGGCTGCAGTGCCTCTCCTGAAGAAGGGTTCCTCCCGCAGGCTTCGCAGACAACCGTCGTTGAAGACGCTGCGGGCTTAGGGTCAGCCGTTGGAGATGTTGACCAGCCTTGTCGAGTGATGACGTCCACAAGGCGGATGTGCTTATCCGAAGAGCCTGACACCACGAATGGATGCCTGAAGTCGATGGAAGCGATCCTGTAGTTCGCGACAATCAGTGCCAGGCCGCACACGGAATCGTCTCGACCCTTACCCGCGACGGTGGTGGTTCTCGAACGTCCGGAGCAAACCCCCCGTGTCCGCGTCCCACAGCCGGAGAGACCGGTCACCCGAAACGGAAATGATGTGGTTATTCGAGATGGAGACCGCGTTCACGGCTGCGCGGTGCGCATTCAGCACATGTTGCCGAGTCAAGTCTGGGAAAAGGTACGTCCTGACCGTCCGGTCTGTAGCGATGTCAGCTCCACGTCGACTTTCGTAAAGGACGACGAGATCGTCTCCTCACCCTTCGAACAAGACACGAGTCTTTTGTCATCGAAACGAACACACAGCACGCTGTCTTCGTGCTCCCGAATAATCTTGATCGGCTGGTCCTTGGCGAGATCCCATACGACGACCCGCCGGTCGCTGCTGGCACTCGCGAGCAAGCCTCCATGGACACATATACTCAACACACTGCTTTCGTGGACACCTTCCAGGACGCGGATGGCCGATCCGGTCGAGAGATCCCACTCGCGAATCGTGCGATCTTTGGAACCCGTAAACAGGACTTGGGTGCCCGTCTCAGGGTAGGTGTATAGCTGCAAACAATATATGGTGTTGGAGTGGGAATTGGGGGCGCCACGGGTTTGGAGGTTGGATAGCGTGTACGAGCCTGCGGAAAATCGATTGCGCAGTCTGACGTGTGTTTGGTGGAGGAGTTTGTAGTTTGGTTTCAGGTAAGGATGGCGTGCGGCAGCCGGTAGCTGGAGGATTGATGGGGCAGAATGACGCGTACGAGGGGATCGCATCGGTCGATGAGTCGAGGACGAGGACGGTGACGATTGTGACTGAATCGCGGGCGTGAGTATGTGGGTGGGGATAGACAGACGCATGGCCGTAGCCGTCGCGGAGGGGGATGGGAGCGGAGGATGCATAGAGTCGTCTTCGTCTACGTCCATGGATGCGAACCCTGAATCATCCACCTGCATGCTATCGTCATCGTCCTCCTCGTCCCCCATACCCTCGTCGTCGGAGCCCAGAGCTCCGTCGGCAGGGTGCTGGCCATGGCAGTTGGCGAATTCCAGTTGAAACGCGTCGGGAGGTGCGCGCCACTCCCACTTCCGCTCAAGGCAGAGGCTCTTCCAAAGTGACTGGTCGTCCGCGAGCGCGCGCCACCGTCTGCTGACAAGGGCGCAGGTGAGGAGTGACTGGTACGGAAGGTAGGAGAATACGTGAAGCGCAACTTCTGTCGGGAGCAGCTGTGGCGCGCGGTCGTGTGAGTGTCCACGCAACAAGCTGAAACCCTCGGCCCAAAATCTCAAACACACGCACCCCAACAATGTCTAGCTTGAGGAGCGGCGCGATCCTGCTCTGCAGCACAGCGAGACTTGACCTCGGCAACGACGCGAGGATCCTGTATGCGATTTCTGTCGGGGGGCGTCCGTCGCGGACTTATTGAGAGCACATCAGACGGAAATATATTCGGCCACATACCTTCCCGCTCCCGGACAGACATCTGCCTTTGTTCACCGCTGCTGGCCACAGGACTGAACATCTCCTCGTCGATGTAGCCTTCGTCTGTAGAGAACATAGTGGGCATAGATTCAGCAAGAGGCGTTACTTCGAGATGGTGGCGGAGGGCACAGAGCACGCTGCCTCTACCTAACCAAAAAGGGCACTGGTGTTGTCTCCATGCGACTCCAGCGCTTCGCCAAACCACACGGTCCGACTTCATAGATCGCAGTCTGGCCATGTCAAGTTCGCATGAGACTTCCTCAGTCGACATATGATCACCACCGCCCACGGGAACCATAGAAGAAGACAACATCTAAATATATGAGACTATGATAGCGTAGACACTAGGAGCGCTAAGAGCCCTGCTCCTACCTCCACTAGTTCCCAAGTGATCTACTAGATGTCCTACTAGATATCGTCATATGGCTTGTATAGGTATAGTAGAGGCGAGAATCAATGGGGGACCTGGTTAGCCTGCAGCTGGCCGACTAGTCATTCAACACAATCATGGAAGCTATCACGAACAGTTGATGGCCAGCTTCCCCCTCTTCACCACTCTGGGAAGATACTCCATAACCGCCGCCCGAATCACCGTGGGGTCATTTTGCGGATGTAGGGCGCGGTTAACGGTAATTACGAGCGCGACGTCGACGAAGGAGGGTTGAGCCAGGAAGGCGTCCAGCTGGTCCCACTCGAACGATGGCAGGTCGTCGTTCCGGAGGACGAGCATCGATATCGACAGTTTCTGCAGCTGCGTTGAGCGCAGTTTCTCGAGCAGGCCCGACGTCCACGCTACGCTCCCAGGAAGCACAAGTCCATCAATCTCCAGCGTGCGGAGGTTGGTGTTATGGTACAGCGTCGGGACCTCTTGTGCACCTGCCCAGCGTCATCAGCTCGCATGTCCTAAACAAAACCTCCACACGATCGTGCGGGCTCACCCTCTATCGTAGTCGGCAGCTCTACGTATAGATGCTGCAGAGCCGGTCCGCAGACGGCGAAGAGCGACTTGAGGAGATCCGTACTGTCGCGCTCTCTCCAGCGAATCATGAGCGTGCGGATGTCGACTTCGCCCAGCTCCGCACAGGGTAAGAGCCACGCTCGGAGTATCGCGGACGTCGCCCACGAGTCAACTACGAGCTTCTGCAATTGAAGCCTCGATGGACTGGGAGGCGTGTTATACGCTGGCGGGGTGTTGTTTCCCCATCCGATGCGATAGAACCGGAGGTCCTTGGAGTTGCACGCTGCGGCGAGGATGGTGTGCACGTCCAAGAAATGGTCAAAGTACACGTCGGCGAAGACGAGCTTCGTGAGCCTCGCAAATGCGGCAAGTACGTCCGGGGTACACCGCTGTAGCGAAACATAGTGCAAGCCGACGAGCTCGAGTGTCTCGAGCCTCTCCAACCTGGCGACTAGCGCGGGGATTCGATTGACCCAATTCTGGGCATACGCGGTGCTCATCGGCTCGGTGACAGACAGTCGCCGGATGTATGGTGTCACGTCCGGGCAGGTCTCGAGGAAGAGCTCGAAGCGAGCGCAGCATTTCGCACCGGTGAGACGTTGGTCATGGAAGAGGTGCGTGCGCGCGGAGGACAGGAATGCGTGACATGTGAGTGCACAGGCTGCGAGAGATTTGACATCGTTCCAGAGATGGTCGATGGCCTGGTCGAGGAGCTCCTGCGGGACTTTTGGATTGTAAGAATGTCCTTCGTCCACCTCCACCCGAGCTTCCATGTCCATTCGTCTGGCTATGTGAGACAACACCCCTAGGGCCATGACTTGACTATAACCCCTTACACCTACGATTACTGGTGGCTTCTCAGCATCCTCCGTGCATGTTCAAGGTCGGGTACTCACTTGGCTACGAACCGAACGACCTGACCGTTGTCCACCTGCGTGTACGAGACAGATGATGGTCTGAAACATACCCCCGACATGCTCATGAGATCTGCCATGGAATGGTGAGATCCTGGTGTGTACAGCTGCCGGCGGCGTGGCGGCGTGTAAGGAATATTCCGTCGCTAGAAACATTCCAACCATCAGGAGTCTCATGGAAAGGGGGTATAATCGGAGTTATCATTCCTTGATTGATACAGTAATCGGAGTCAGAAAAAAGGATTAGAAGCTTCTTACTTCCCAGTATTGAGTGGTATTAGGCCGGAAATTTGGGCGCTCCCGCCTGACAGCGTTGTCGTCCACCTCCATCCTCTCCGCGTCGTACTCGTCTCTGTCTTTCCCGCTCCTGCCATGGCTGCCGCTGCTGAAGAGATTCGTGCCAACTCCTATGTTGGTTTTGACACCATTACCCAGCAGATTGAGCACAAGCTCCTGAAGCGCGGTTTCCAGTTCAACGTTATAGTCGTTGGTGCGCACCAATCACGTTTCCGTTCTGCGTATGTCTAGAATCTTAACGCTGGGAATGTGTGTACAGGTCAGACCGGTCTTGGAAAGTCGACCCTCATCAACACCATCTTCGCGTCGCACCTCATTGACTCCAAGGGCCGCTTCGACTCGGATGAGCCTGTGAGGCAGACGACGGAGATTCATCCCGTCTCGCACGGTGCGTACCCCAAACATCTTCACGTGGCGCTTCGTCCTTATACGGTCTCCAGTCATTGTCGAGAATGGCGTGAAGCTCCGTCTCAACATTGTCGACACCCCCGGCTACGGCGACCAGGTCAACAACGAAAACTGGTAGGTCCCCTAGTTGCTCTTCCCAGCAACTTCCTCGCTTCCTTCCCCACGCGCATGCAAAACCCGCCTTTAACGCGTCTTCTTGCCTCTCCAGCTGGGACCCGATAATCAAGTACATCAAGGACCAGCACAGTGCGTACCTGCGTAAGGAGCTCACCGCGCAGCGCGACCGGCACATTCAGGACACGCGCATTCATTGCGCCCTGTTCTTCATCAACCCGACGGGCCACTCCCTCCGCCCGATCGACGTCATTGTGATGAAGAAGCTGAGCGAGGTCGTCAACGTTGTCCCTGTCATTGCTAAGTCCGACAGTTTGACACTTGAGGAGCGGGATTCATTCAAGCAGAAAGTACGTCGTATGACTGTGCATGGAAGGGACGGCAAAGCTGACAGGGGATGATGTAGATTCGGGAAGAGCTGGTTTACCACAACATCCGCCTCTACCCCTTCGACACGGAGGAGAACGACGAGGAGGAGATCCAGCTCAACGAGAGCATCAGGGTGTGTATGCCTTCTCGCCGAATGTGGTACTTGTATCCTCAACTTGTGTTACAGAGCATGATTCCCTTTGCTGTTGTCGGCTCGGAGCGCACCGTTATCATCGACGGCAAGCCCGTGCGCGGCCGCAAGAACCGCTGGGGTGTCGTCAACGTGGAGGACGAGAGGCACAGCGAGTTCGTCTACCTCCGCAACTTCCTCACCAGGTTCGTAATACTTTATCACCGCCTCTCAATGTGGCCTTACTTACATGCCGTCATGTACACAGGACACACCTCCAGGACCTCATCGAGACAACGGCACAGATTCACTACGAGGCCTTCCGGTCAAAACAACTACTCGCACTCAAGGAGCAGACCAATGCCCGCCCGTCGGCTGCTGCGCAGTAGACGCTTCAACCGCCGTCTGCCCGCAAGCAAGATGTGCGATGTGATACCCCCCATTCGGTTAGAGTCTTCAGTCATTCTTCGACGTCCTACCTGCTGCCGTTGTTACCGTAATCGTTACCGCCGAATACGAACGCTCGTTTGATCTTACCTCCTTGGCTTTGGATGTTAGTCGTGATCGTTGTGGTCGCTAGTATAGTGCCTCTCTCTCCCTTGCTCCTAGTTGTTGTCTCCTGTTGCCTATGTGCCTCTACGCTCGTTTATAATAGCATATCCTACGGCTATCATGTCTTGCACATATCAAACCGAACGAACGTGCGCTCGAAGTCGACAGTTGTGTGTCAAACGTCGACGTCTTACTACCCTCGCGCGTTTGATTGAGATGAGGGGCTTAATTGCGAGCCCTCTCTGTTAACCTTACTCATGTTTTGATACTGGCAGGAAGCTGGCATGTAAATGGCGTATGTAGTTAATTCTAGCGTGGCTCGAACCTCTGATTGATTGATTGCTAGGTGCATGTTGACTCTGCCCAAGAGTCCGGTGACCTAGTTCCTACTAGACTTGAAATGCCGGGCTTCATGCTTGTTGTCATGCTTGGAAGCAGGTCTCCGATATGTGGCGGCTTCAACCCACATCTGCCGCTGCGGCGCGACCTCACAAGACCCGTGAGCTTCAACCCCGGCGTCGCACACGCGAAAACAACGCTGACGCAATGCACATTGTTGACGGGCTGCGACCCACCCGACGTTGACTGTCGACGCCGTGTGCGCAGCTTCAGTTGCGTCTGGCTGGGTCTATTGCCACTTTGCCGTTGCCGTCGGTTTTTCAGATGTGCACTGTTCACTGTGGCTCAGGTTGACGCGGGCGTGCTGCAGAAGCGCGACCCCTCTCGAGCTCGTGCCACCGCTGCAGTCACGTACCGCCAGAATCAGGCAGAATCGTGATAGCTAGAAGGCCATATTGTGGTAAGTTACGGAAGCCCTTCTCTGCGTGTCGTCAGTTGACTCCTCGGAGGTTGTTGTCTCGTCTCGTAGGTCCACGGGCAGAAGGGGACATGCCAGAATCCGGGCAATGTTGAGATGCCGGGCGGGCGGTCATTGACCGACGCCAGTCAACCACAAGACGGGCGAACTCCGCACTCACGCAGATGAGGGTTACAGAGTGCCCGATTCGACTGGTACAATCGCAGATCCTCATCCCAAAACTTCCAAGGGCTGCAGACGAATGGGCGGTCGAGTCAATGCAACATGTGTTCACTTCTTCTGCGTTTTGTCTTGCAATCCATCTCTGCTGCCTATCTCGACAAGCCCGCGGGGCCAACGTACGTACAACACGCATTACTACAGTAAGAGCTATCATGATGCATGCCAGGCCATACCGGACCGCGAGATATGGATGAAGGGGGGGCGAGGGGGGGTTGCGGGTTGGAGGAAGCGGGGTAGTGCTATGGATCGATGGGAGGGGGATGAGGTCCGTGGTGAACAAAGAGGAAGATGCGGGGCCGGGTCTGACTAGCAGGTCGAAACGATGATTGCACTGCGAGCCAGCCGTGCGCGCCCCTGCGTCGCAGCGGAATATGCGGTGCGAGATATCGATGTTCCAGTGACCTGGTAGTGGCAGACCGATAAATAGTGAGCCAACTGCGCCCGTCGACGGGGTTGTCCGTCTTGGGCAATCTGTCAGAAGGGAAGCAAGAGTGTGTGAGACGATTGTCGAATAGCGTATAGAGAGCAGACGGTACGCACAAGTGTATCGAACTTAAAAGCAATAAATACCCAACAAAGTAAAAAGAATGACTACGGTAAGCTCTCGTGAGGAGTTCGCAAACTCCGAGGCGTCGTTGATGGTCGGGCGACTGGGGGTTCAAGGAGGGTTTGGAGGATGGGGTGTGTCGGTGTGTCGGAGCGGAATCAGGAGCAGCGCGACGCGTCGGGGCCATGTCGTGATAGAATCATGAGGTCATCTAGACGGTAGAAGACGCGCCCACGCTCACTGCGTGCGCGTGCTCACAGCCGTCTTCGAAGACGATACGGAGGACTGGCCGCGCTTGTGGCCGCGGGGGCGCTCCTTGAGGCAGAACCGCGGCACAACACCGCGCTCGCTGGAGCGGCTGCCGATACGCTCGACGAGGCACCACTCGTCCTCGTACTCCTCGAGCATGTTCAGGACCTCGCCCACCTTGATGCTCAGCTCGTCAGCGAGCGAAGGGACGAAGGTGTGCTCCACGAGCATCTTGCGCGGGACCTTCTGGCCCTTCACTGACTTGACTGATGGCTTCGCTTTCAGGTTCGCGCCCTCTCCCATGCCCTCCAGACCGAACGAGGACGTGCGGCGGGGACTGGGGACGGGCGAGGGGATGGCCGGGATAGAGAGGTGGTTGTAATCTTGCGTTACCGTAACGGTAGGAAGGTTAAGTGCGGGCGGGCGGGGCGAGGAAGAGGGCGTGCTCGAGGGGGAGGAAGTGGTCGATGGAGAGTTGGAGGCCGTGTATGTCGGAGGAGGGGACATGATGACCTCAGGAGCAGGAGCAGTCTTGATGTCCATGACCTTCCCGCCGTTGTAAGACGCAGGGATTTGAGGCTTCCACTTGGTCTCTGACGCATGCGCGGTCGGAGGAACACCGATAGGAAGGATCACGAGCACCTCTTGCTTCTCCATGGGAGTTCCCTCCACAATCGGTCTGATCTTCTCGCGAGGCAGGAAGCTGCCTTGACGGTACTTCTGGGAGGCAGGGATCACCTTACGGCGCCTCCACACAACAATTCGCCATGTAATGATGCCTAATAGCAGAATGGTCACTTCGTGCCCAAACCTGCGCCTTTACAGAAGACTCACCCAAAATCAATATACCAAGGATCACAAAGAACGCGATCAACACCTTGACAGAGACAGGAAGCGACTCTACGACCGGAGTACCATTTTCCGTCTTCGGGATGTCACGGGCAACGATGTTGCGGGCGATCTTGAGGGCCTCGGTGTTCTTCCGCTGAATTGCGCGGACGTGAGGAAGGTTGATAATGGCCATTAAAACACGCGGAAAAAGAAGGAACGAAAGAGGAGGGAAGAGAAAAGGAAGGAAGAGAAAGCAAATGGCGCTCAAGCTGTCCACAGGGGCCCTTTAGTATATGTGACCGTGCCGCCATCACTTTCTGTTCGGGGCTGTCCAGAGGCGGCAGGTCCATCAACGTCCGCAACCGGGGTGGAGTTCCGCCTTTAAATTTCCTCGTTGCTGGTTTCAGGTACCTTGATGTGCCCCTCGGACACTCCGTAGTAAAGAGTAGACATCTATGCAGGCGCCCCGGCTGCTGCGCGCTGGACTGCCACTGCGTTACCATGTCGACTGACCTCTCCAAGTAGTTACACTTGAGTTACACCGTGATCAAACCGTGATGGAATATTGATGGCTAGTAAAGGATCAACGTATAATACTGTCGAATAATGTAACGCACTGTCCGGGGTTTGGAAAACCTGGACGTCATGACTCGTCTCATCTACCCATTAAGTACAAGGTTCAAACATGGTGTGACGGCCCTTGCGCTGTCCTGAACAAGGATTCTGCGGCCAACCACGTCCGAAGGCTTGAATCAGCCTGAAAGACCTGTGGTTGCGTCAATCATACCAATACCACCGCCACTGCGGGTGGCTTTCTGCGGACCGGTGGATGGAAGGATGCTTCATATCGTGTCCAGCAACAAGGTCGAAACGGCGCGGTACAACGATCTTGCGCCCTCCGATGGGATGTACGAGTTGAGCGACGTTCGAACAATCATATCACGTGTGGCAGGGGGCATCGTGGCCTCCGCGTTTTCCGCCAGCGCGTGCAGGGCCTCGGCGGCGATGGCCATCTTCTCGTCTGTTGTAAATGCGACAAATGGCAGGACCGCCGTGACTCGCGAGAGCAAAGATGGCTGCAACATCCAATTAGAACTCCCGAGCGTTCTCGCATTCTCGATGGCTGTGAAAAACACTCACACCAAGCCGGTCCGACACTCGTGGACGAAGGAGACCCATAAGGTCGACGTACTCCTCCCTCGACAGCTGCGTTTCCTGTATTGGGCGCTTCTCTTGGTGCTCAAATACAAGATCGTGTCCAATGTTCGATGTACCCAGCCAGATCACCTTTGATACATCAACATGTCGGTGTCCGGCCTCGAAAGAACAACGCCCTGAGACAATCGCATAAGCCCCTTAGCTGCATTAGCCGATTATGTTTGATACTCACCGTACTCCCACGGCATGAGTAAAGACGACAAGATCTTCTCGTCAGTGGTTTTCTCGATTTCCTGGACATCGTGAAAGTTAGAAGATATCACTCGCGGGATGGCCGAAAGGTACGAACATCCAGAACCACGACGCATCGCCGTCCCTCATTCTCGATCAAGAAGTCCTTCAGGGACTTATCTGAAGGTTCCTCATGCGGCGCGATTGAATGGCTCTTCCAGATATCCCTGGTGTTCTGCAAGGTCGTCATATTGACTGTGTGTGTCGGCACCTCTAGGAGAGATCCGACTGAGCGCCGAAGAGTCAGTCCCGCTGGTGATCACCGCCACGCCGTTTGCTGTCTGTCCACTTACATTTGCGCGCAAGCAAACTCTTTCCGTGACCACTTGGCCCTGTGTAAAACGTAGATGAGCATCCGTGATCATAGATGATATCATTGTGGTACCTACCACATAGCAAAACCACGATCGGCGCCATGGAAGGCATACTCAAGACCCTGAACAATTGTTCGAGCACTCGATCTTGACCAATGAGGTCGTACCGCACCCGCGTGAGCGGGCGGAAATATGACCTATGAATGAGGGCAGACGCGCGACGCGTCTGCGGGGAGTCTGCGCGCTCGATGTAATACCTACATAGACTCGTGAGCAACACACCGACGCTGTCAAATATGTGCACTTACCGCGTTGCAGGATCAACATTCTCCAGTAACTTCGACAAGCGTCCCGAACCTCTCCTAGATGATCGTTCATCGCGTTCTTCGGCCTCTGGATCGCGCAGTACAGAAGTGTCTGCGCCATACGCGAGCAGCATCTTGACCATCTCCATCTTGTTCTTCAGCTTGTCGTTCGCAAGCGTGAACGCCAGTGCTGATTGCGGCCCAACATCGTCGTTGGGCCGCGCCTCCCCGCTCTCCAGTACACGCCGGACCTCCTCGACGCTATCACTCGCTAGCGCGAACAATAGAGTGGGACGGGGCGTCGCGATGGCATGCACAGGCTCCACAAGAAGGGACTGGCGATGCGACTGACTAGCAGAGATGGTGGACTGGCGCTTCATGCTCTGTTGCGCTGCAAAGATGGATGACTGAGGCGCGGATGTGGCAGATATCGGGATGCGGATGGTCTCGTCTTCCGGATCGGGGGCCTCCTGTCCGTAGTACTCGTCCTCCCGACGCTCGTCGAACGAGTCGATGGGCTCTGAGAGTCGGCTCTCCGAACGCTCATATTGTTGTTGAGGCTGCTGCTGCTCCAATATAGAGGAATATCGGCGGGATGGTTGCTGAGACAGTGATTTGCGAGAAAAGCGATTGTGCCATGAAGGAGGACGTGATACAGGTGCGGATGTCGGCTGAGAGTGCGGTGTAGCGATAACAGGGTCAAGATGCAAAGGAGAGGTAGGCTGTGAATTGGTGGTATTGCGAAGATGCGAAGGTATAATGCTCAAACGTGGAGACGATAGCTGAATTCCCTTGGTGAGTAAGATTTGTGGGCTTGACCGATTCGATGCTGGACGTACCAGTCTATCATTAGATAACGAATACTCTGATGATACAGTTGGTGAGGATGGTGTATATGCTGTTGTGGTTCCCATCAGTGCTGATACTGTGCTGCTGTTGAAGACACACTCACCAGTCGTTGCAGTGGTAGCTGTGGTGAGTGAGGGGATGCTGGATGGAGGAACAGAAGAACCAAGCGATGACGAAGATGAACTGAGTATCATAGACTAAAACGCCGTCAGTGAATCAGAACACCACTGCCTATCGTACAAAGGATGCTCACCAAACGAAGGGGTTTCAAACGCCTGGAGTTGAATGACTCCGAAGAGCTATCCAACGGTGTCTCCCCGACCGGCGAGAGGGGTGTAGGAGCCCGCGAAGACGGCCGCTCATCTGTGTGGTCGACCTCCACCAGTGGAGGTGGCCTTGGCCGTCCACTCGCGAGACTCTGGCGCCGGGCAGCAATCAGAGACCGATCAGAGACCGAGTGCCGGAAACCAAAGGGAACCTTGCAAGACTCAGACTGCGAAGAGCTCGATGACTGAGCAGATTGTAGAGACTGACGCCGGGAAGAGTGTTCCTCGCCGTGGAAGCTGAGAGACGAAACAGAGCGCGTCGAGCCCTCGGCCTCGTCCTCATTCGGCGAAGGGATAGCGGGTGAATCGGGCGCTACGAAGACAGGAGAGTTGCGTGCGCTGAAAGCTGGTAATGAGAAGTTACGGATCTGTCCTGACGATCCGACTGGAGAAGCAGAGGCGTTGACGGACGAGAAAACATTGCGCCTTTCTGTATTAGAAGATGCGACGGAAAGAGGTCGGCTCGTGGGATCTGGCGAAAGCGCCTCTGATTGTAGAGACCTCTTCGCTGGGGAAAACGCAACAATGTTGTGGAGCTGTCCTGACGATCCTGCTGGAGAGGCGTAGTCGTTGACGGGCGAGAAGATGCTACGTCGTTCTGAAGCAGAGGATGCAGCGGAAGGAGGTCGGGCCACGGGACCTGATGAGGATACCTCTGGTTGCTGGAGAGACTCGATCACTGGTAAAAGGTCATTGGAAGCAGCGATGTTGCGGAGCTGTCTTAAAGACCCAGCTGGAGAAGCGTAGGTGTTGACAGGCGAGAGGACGCGACGTCGTTCTGAATGAGAGGGTGCAGCGGATGGGGACTGGGTCACGGGATCTCGCGAAAGCACCTCTGCTTGTGTCCTTACGAGTGAAGGGTCATGGGAGGCAACGAAGCCATGAATCTGTCTTGACGACCTGGCCGGAGAAGCATAGGCGTCCACTGGCGAAAGGACACGGCGTCTTTCTGAAGCAGAAGACGCAATGGAAGACGGTCGGCCCACAGGATCTAGCGAGTCCACCTCCGGCTGTGACTGATACTCGTTCACCGGCGAAAGGTCGTTGGAAGCAGCGATGTTGCATAGCTGTATTGACGACCCAGCTGGAGAAGCATAGGCGTCCACTGGCGAGAAGACACGGCGCCGTTCTGCATTAGGGGATGCAGCAGAAGGGGGTTGGGTCACGGGGTCTGGCGAAAGCACCTCTGCTTGTGTCTGCTGGGACCTCACGGGTGAAAGGTCGTGGGAAGCAACGAAGCCGTGAATCTGCCTGGACGACCTGGTCGGAGAAGCATAGGCGTCCACTGGCGAGAAGACACGACGTCGTTCTAAAGCAGAAGACGCAACGGAAGAGGGTCGGCCCAGGGTACCTAGTGAGGCCACCTCTGGCTGTGGCTGAGACTCGATCGCAGGTTCAAGATCATGAGAAGCAGCAGGTGATCCCTGAAGAACATCCTCTCGAGCGCCCCTAGGTACTGAGAGCGGCACTGAGGGTGAACGATCCCCATTTGTGGTCCAGCCTCCGTGATCTGGCGAAGCTATTTGCGCACCAATTACCGTCAAGGGCGAGGTCTCTTGCAAGTAGCTCAAGTCCAGCGGTGAGGAGTCTTGCGCATATAGCTCCTCGCCAGGTGAACCCTCCCGTGCAAAGAAGCCAGCTTCATGTGGAGAACCCTCTTCAGCCAGCATCTCTCCCATGGAAGTCTCCTGTCCCAATATTTCATCCCAGGGTGAAGGGTCCTGCACGTTGGATGCCTCAGTAGATAACGACTCTCGTGCGGCATCTTCCATGTGACCTTCCACACCAGGGGAAACATCTTGTGAATTGGTGTCTAGCTTCGTTGAATGGATCGTCGGCGTGTAATACTGATCATACAGCGAGGTCATGGAATCGTCCGACCCAAAAGAAGCCTCTCCGATCCCGAACGAGTCATCTCCAACACCCAGGTAATCCGAGGAAGTCTCAGCACGGAAAAGTGACGAGTCCTCAGGCGGCACTTCAGCGAACGAAGAGGAAGACGTCTGCCGCTCGTGCGCAATGGCGGCTGGGCCCTCGATCTGGATCTGGTATCCTGCATTGGAGTCTGCATCCTCGAACTGCGAACCCGACACGCTGGAGTCCTCCGGCGCAAAGATTGACGAGTCGACGCTACCATTCCTGGAATGTCTTGCATCTGCCTCGTCATCAGGCCGTTGCGTAAGGGTCGCCGGGAACGACCCAAACCGCGGGGAGAAAAGCGTAGATGCGGGAGGAGCGGACGCGCCAAACATGCCTCCGACACGGGCAGAGGGAGAACCGAAGGGTGAGGAAAGGATCGACAGGGTAGACAATCGCCGCGGAGTACGCGGGGGCGACGGACGCAGCGGCTCTGGACCATCCGCATACCCAGAGTCAAACGAGCCCTCGCGCTCCATGAAGTTTCCATACCGAGGGAGGCTGATGGGCGGCGTGGTCGTGATCTCGATGGGTGAGAGTAGGACTGATGACATGGAATCTCGAGATCCATGTTGGTTTGATAGTTGACGTACGGCAAGAGGAAGTTCGGGGACAGTGGAGTTGGGACGGGTAGGTGGTTCGATGTCATGAACGGCGGATGGCTGGGATGGAGGTGGCTGCGACTCAGGGACACTGTAGTCATCAAAGGCTATAGAGGCTCGTCTTGATTGTGGCTGGGAATCCACAATGACGGATGCTCTTCTAGGCGAAGACTGGAGTTCCGAGACGACAATGGAACGAGCAGGAGATGATTGAACGTCCGAACTGGTGGATGCACGGCTTGAGGGAGGAACATGATCTGTTGGTGGTGAGTGGCGGAAGCGTGTTACCGTTACATCTTCATCGACAAATGTTGTTTCCTCGACGGGGCTCCCTGGCCCAGTAGAGGTGCCATCCACGAGAGTGATGGATCCGTCGCCCAACACGGATTCGATGAGGCGAGGAGAATCATCCTTGGGAGGAGAAGGGATGCAATACAGCAACCGTCTTGCGTCGTCGCTCAAACCGAGGATGGGAGTCGGACGCGCGTTCTCCGAGACAGCATCGGAACGACTGGAAGTATTGCTGTACTCGCCTTCTAAGAGGTTGGGTGCAGCGAAGTCCTCACTGGTGCGTCCCTCCGAACTCCCCTCTCCCGACTCCTCTTCCTCCCAGTCCTCCTCTTCCAACTCTCGCTGGATGACGTCTCCCAACGCAAGAAGGAGACTACTGATGCGCGGCGAGCGAGGAGGTGACTTGAAGCGCACCGACTTCGGGCGGACTGGGGAGTCGATGACTAGACGAAAGTCTGGCTGGTCCGAGTCCTCTGAGCCCATAACGCTGTCCGGCCGTCGTATTTTGACTGTATGCATAAAGTTGCATGAGTCTGCAAAGAGACAGCGGCCTTGTGAGTAGAACGGACATGGCCGTGCTGAAGGCATACATAGTCAGCGACTCGTCCATACTGCACGTATGCGTAGGGAGGATTGAGCATGTACTGACTCTTTTTCTTCCATGGAGGGTCTTCGATGGTCATAGAGACATAGACATAAGGCTTGAATGCCGACCGACAACCCTGAAAGTAACCGTTGAGAGAGAGCGTGAGGCCAACCTTCTGTCGGCCCAACCGTTTCGTCCCGTCCCAGGTGGAGTTCCAAGACACGTCGTAGGTTCCCAATAGTAGTTCCAGGTTTGAAACCGAACCGCGTCAGGGGAATATCGTGCAGAGCGATGGAGACGCATATAATAGCCGAAATGAATCGGGGATGTCGCGCATCAAGTTCAACAGCTCCTGTCAGAGACGTCTTGGCAACGAACTGGCGGTACTTACAGCATATATATGAGGCTTAAGCACTCCGTCAACGGGTAGGCTGTAAAGTATGCCTGTCAGACGGGAAGTGGGCTTGATGTCGTCGTCGTCGTCGTTGTCGTGGACGAATGAAGCAAGACGTAAAGTCACAGTGTAGACGCCGTCGCGTAAACGGATCACGGGAGCGTGCAGAGCGCGCGCTGAAGCGCGTCACCTATGGCAACGGCGCTAAGCATGGGCGCTCCGTCTATGTTCCATTAAGGCCGCTCCGGAACTTGCCTATGTCAGTGCTACGTACTACCATGCCGACTCCTCGACTCCCGACTCCCTCGGCCACTGTGTAGAACACGATTACATGGATAGTTCTAGATCTTCTACATTGATTCAGCATCCTTCGTCCCGCAACATACAGAGTCCTACAATACTTCACGTCGCATCCGCGCTCCCACGTCACATAACCCACGACACCGAGATCCCCCAGATCCCATCAACGACGGCCTGCCCCTGCGCCATAGTGTCTTTGCATTTCGGTCTTCTTGTGCATGATTCGGAGTTCGGTCGAGTCAGTATACCGTGCCATACTACAGCACTGTGCCCAACCTGTCCGTATACCAGACAAAGAATGTCAATTACATGTCCATACAGTACCAAAACCACCACACCGGTGCGTGCGAAATGGGGCCCCCAGCGTGCGCGCGGTCACGGTCGGTTGTAGAAGTACGGGAAGGCGAACGCAGCTGCCAGCGCGAGACCAGCAAACGCGATGGCTAAGCAGGCATTCGCGCCTGTGTCGCTTTTCCTTTGCGACGGCTGAGACTTGCTGTCCACGCTGTCTGGGATGCGCCGCTTTTGGGGAGGGGGAACGTAGGGATAGACTTGTACGTACCCAATAGATTTCAGACCGTGTACACTGCACAATGTGGTGAGTATAGAATTTGAGGTGTAATGAGGAGGGCTGCACGTACTAGTATCCGTTGAGGTTCCGGGTGATCTCTTCCTCCATACCAAGAGGAACACCGTCGAGCCTCCAAGCCACCTTGGTCGAGTCGCTTCCTTGTTCCAGTGTCGTGGTGAGAGTCGCAAAGTGGTCTGCACAGATGGATGTTAGACACATGAGTCAGGCGTTTCAAGAGTAGACAAACCTGACGGCCACGTCGGGCTCGACAATGCCCACGTCTGCACGAACTCCTTCGGTGGCGAGAGCGAAACGAACTTGCCCTTGACTCCCCCGCCGAACAAGCTGTACTCCGTCTCGGGCTGTGGCGTGCTCTACAGCCATGCACCCGAACCTCGAATGTCAGCAACCTACTTCCGAACACCTGGCGCAAACACGTACCTTCGCCGGCGCGCGTGTCCACGTCGGTATCCTCTTCTCGTCCGTCAAAAGGTTGAATAAATCATCTGCCGAGGCCATAAAGTGTGCATCAACACTGAGACTCGTCGTGTTGTTCGCCTTCTGCACCGTCTTCACGCCCGCGCCCTCGACCCCCTTCTTCACCGCATCGCTTCCCGTGGACGCAGCAGGTGCAGCCGACCCCGAACCCGAGGGCGCAGGCGTACCCTGGCGCGACGGCTGCGCGGACACGGTAAGGTCCTTCCCGTGCGTGTCAATAATCGCCTGCGGGAACGTCGCAAACTTGGCCTCAAGCGCAGACGGCAATCGCGTCTTTGCGATCTGGAAGAGCACATCCACGGCGGGGGACCGCGCGGTGCTCAGACTCCATTCGTACTATGCACGCATACGCGCGAAGATGTCAGCACATCGATGGTCTGAAGAGGGGAAGGGGGCGGGGCGGTACGTACGACGTAGTCTGAGGTACCATCAAGCGTGTTTTCGTGCGAGACCTCGGGGATAGTGAGCTTGCCATTGACAGCCGTCCCGTCCGACGCGATACCCGACCAGTCCAGCACAACTTTGCAGTCGTAAATGGTAATCAGCCTGAGCAAATCCAGTAGACGAGTCAGCTCAGCCTCATGCCAAAGTCTCCCAAAGCGTAGGTCAGATGTGATGACACGCACTTGCTCTTCCGCTGACCAAGCTCCACGTCGCCGTCGACCTCCACGACGCGCTCGATCGCGACCTCCTCGGAACCGTCGCCATTGATGCGTATGGCAGTCAGCTCGCGGTCAAACCATTGCTTAGCCCATGGAGTGACAGTCTTGTTCTTCCAATGCCAGTTGGCCGTGGTCGACGTCATGGGTGGGGGGATGTTGCTCGCCATTGCACTCTTGTTATGCTGGTTGTGCGCAGATCAGGAGTTTGTCCGATGCAAAAGGGATGAGTACGATTGAGCTTTAGGGCGTGCGGGAAAGAGGTGTGCGGACGTGGACGAGGGCAAGATGCATTTATGAATGACGCTCGCGCGATCGGAGTCGATCTCCAGAACTTTCGAGCATGCTCGCACCCTCGCACTCGACCATGACCTCCCTTGCTCAAGTCTCTGAGTCTATCTCTCTCGTTTGTTAATTCTACGGGTGATGCATGGCGATGGATGTCATATGCGAACTGTAAGAAACTATGGTACATTTCGTGGCAATGTCTGACAATCATTCAGAACATCGTCTGTGGCTAAGTCACTTTGTGTTGTACGACATTTAATGTTGCTCTGAGGAGCCCTCCTTGCCCCTGTCTCTCCTCTTCACGATGACATACTTGTCGCTATCTTCCGATGCAGGCAGGGCTTCTATTTCACCAGGAACAATCCCTTCCTTCTCGGGTTGCCTCTGCTTGCGCTCGGCGCGAATCTGTGTTTCGTGGTGTGAGTAATATCAAGAGCTGAACAAAGAGCAGGCACTACGCACCATATTAAGGTCGTGGCTAACGATACCGTGGCCGCCTACAGGACCCCAGTAGCTGGTCGCGGCCAACGAACCAATGATGCAAGTCCCAACCAGGATGGACAGGTAGAACCGGTACTGGGAGTACCACTTCGGTGCTGTGTTGCACAGTACGTCAGCGCCACCTTCGGGACTCATATCCGCACTCTACCCACCCCACCCCGCGCTAGTTGCTCGCAGGTCAGCGTACCACATCGCGGTGAAACCGACCCATTGAGCGATGAGAGCGTTAACCGGCTGCAATGCAAGGGTGGACCAGCCAAATACAATTGGAGCCGCACCCAGCAGGAGGCGAGGGTAGCTGTAGCATCGGAGGTTAACTCACGCTTCCCGACGACGAGGAAACAACTGCGTACTACTTGTTTCCGCCGTAGCCAGCAAATTCAAAGCCCCAGTGTAGGGCACCGAGGAAGGACAGCATCACAGCGCCGTAGGTGGTTTGAATGTTCAAGGCATGGTCGAGGAAGGTGATGGCGACTCCAGGATCGATGTTCGGGACAAGGCCTATACCCAACCACTTGAAGGTTCGTTATATGCGATTGTATACACGAGGCACTCACCCGTAGCAGCGACGCCCGCCTGGTGGGCAAGGTAGATGGTCGCGCCCGAGGCGCCGATGTAGGGAAGACCTCCAGCGAGACCGAAAATCACGTATGGCTTCGGCACTGAATGGGCAACTGCGTTCGTGATACCAAGCTACAGTACTTGTCAACCTCTTCATTCCTCACACAGGTGACATTGGCGGACGTACGAATGTTTGCTGGGTAGATTCAACATTATCAACGAAGACGTTTCCGCCGGCGATGGACTTGGCGAGGTCAGCGGCGGACTGGCCGACTTCCTCGCGAATGTTTCGTGCAGCGTGGCCGACGGTCTGAGATCCAGGGCGCCCTGAAACTGAGCTGGCTGCCCCACGAGCAAGGAGTTGTTTGTTGAGAAGTGTAGGAGTGCGCGCAAGTGAAGGAGTAAGGAGAGGCTCGATGGCAAAACGTGGAAGGGCAACGGGCGCGCGGCGCAGGGCGGGGAGAGCTGAAGACAACATGGTGGAAGAATTATGTGCGTGATATGACGCGTCGGAGAGGACTGCGAGGGTATATGTACCCTCTCCGCCGCTGTGCTCTTTCCAGACACCTTGCCTACCCTGACGTCATACTCGTCATCCGTGTCACCCTATCCACTGCAGTCTTTATATATTACAGTCGTCTATTGGAAACCCTTTGCCCAAAAGCTTAGCGGCTACCGGGCTTCGGCCTTGCGAAAGTCTTGTGAACACGATTCAAAGACAGAAGGAAACTTACGAGTTAGAGTGCAAGTACCAAAAGCAAAAAGTTCACTCGACGCCAGCAGGATTCGAACCTGCGCCTCCAAAGGAGAACAGATTTCTAATCTGTCGCCGTAACCACTTGGCTATAGCGCCTTAAGCTAACGTAGGCTCAAAAGTATATCACCGCAAAACAACGCAATATCCCAAGGACTTCGGCGTGGGTCCTTCCAGTTTTGACCAACAGCTCGACGTGGTCTCCCAGTATAGCAACGATGTTACTTTGAAGTAGAGTTAATCCAACAAGCTGTGAAGAGGCATTATAGCCACTGGGGCTTGTCACGCAGATCATGAAGCTAGGCGCCCGCATCAATTCATCCACCCTCAATTCAACGACTTTGCCGCTGTCCCCGCTTCTTGACCCATGGCTGGGCGTGGCTACCGAAACCTGTCATCAGACAGATCTCAAAGGTCTTAGAGGAAGATGACGAAGCTGACTTGGAAGCCGTCCTGATCAAATTGTCTACGTCGTATGCCAAGTGCCGACGGTCAGTGGAGGAGCGCCAGATGAAGAAACTTCCAAAAGGTGTGTAGTCAAATAGCTTGAAAATCATCGTCAATGATTATCTGATCATGATGAAGCAACCGAGAATGTGACAGAGAACGCGACACAGAAATCGACGGATGAAGCTAACGAGAACGCCATTGACAACGATCTCTCCCCACGTCCACACAAGAAACCTCAACTAGTCGCTGCGCTGCAGCCGTTCGCCTCAATCCTTCAAGCACAACATTTCGCGTTCAAGTTACCTCTCCTCGAGGATCGACCACTACCGTCATCTGTATACAGTTCTTGCCCCTATCCGCACGAAATCATCCGTCCCTTATCCCCTGCCGTCTGCAAGATACTCGGGACACCTGAAGGGTCAACGTCTGACCTCTCATCCTTGGTCATTGGACGGGTATACGCTGGCAAACCAATGTGGTCAGGCATTTCACGCGCCGTGATCCAAGTCAGCGAGAGCGTGTGTGTGAAGGTTGGGCCGGGCCTTGACCACGACGAACACGGAGTCTTGCAATTCTTGGAGGACCGCGTTCCAAGCATCCCCGCCCCACGCGCGTTGGGATTGATCAGGGTAGGGTCTACGAGCTTTCTGTTCATGACCCTGATCCCCGGTGCCACTCTGGAGGTTCGTTGGTACTCGTTGTCTGCAGAGGCGAAGACGGACATCCGCCACGCTCTAGACAAGCACCTCCTGGTTCTCCGTCAGAACGAGCTCCCTCGTAGTGTGCCGTTCGGCTGCCCTGTTGGCCGCCGCGTCTGCAAGGACGTCCGGAGAGACGAGCGATCCAACACTTCGCCTATCCACTCCGAAGCTGAATTCAACGACTTCCTCCTACACTCGCCCTTGTCTCGCGCTGCGCCAGCATACAAGGACTGGCTGCGCTCAATGCTTCGTATTGATCATCGCATCGTATTCACCCACGCCGACCTCCATCCTCGGAACGTGATGGTGATCGATACAGGGGACGGCGGAGTGGAGCTGTCCGGGATCATCGACTGGGAAGCAAGTGGTTATTATCCCGAGTACTGGGAGCACCTGAAAGCAGTGAATACGCGTACGATAAAGGACACAAGCGACTGGTGGGACTATCTGCCTCCGTCCATCATAGGGTATGACCATGATCTTGTACTGGACCGAGTCATCGAATCCAGTATAGTACGTTGATCCTTCTGATGGTAATGGTTCTTGTCTATAAACCCATTCGAGCAAAATTGTAAAGGAAAAGTAAGGTGTGAGTGGAGACCTGATGGGTCGAATGCGCTGCCACGCGAGTCCATGTGACTCGAGCTGATAATATCCAACGCTGGCAGTACGCTGCCTGGTGGAAGCATTCCGGAGCCAAATGACGGACCACACTCAGAATATGATCGCGGTCCCGGTTGCTTTCGCAAGCTGGCCTGAGGATCACGACACATACTCAGCTGGAACAATGTTGGTGAATTCCTCGAGCTAAAAACAGCGCCCATACCCAGACTTTGGGAGGCCATCTCCCTGCCAGGCTCAGAGAGAGTCGCCGCGATTGATTTCTATCTCTTCATGATGCCATCCCTTCGCAACTCGACTACAGCTACTATCGACATAAGGATATTATATGCCAGATCTCCTCGTGAGCCACCTATCTTGCAATGGCCTTGGTAGGACTTTGAAGTAGAATCAATTCAACAGGCTGTCGCGCGCTATCCCGCACTGCTTCTAGCGGTAAACACACCCCACCCGTCAAATTCAGCACCACTGGCGTTGGTTCGTCTAGAGAAATGAGACGTAGTCACGGTCACTGTGCCGTTACAGAAGTGACAGACCGATTCTACGCGGGGAGCCGGGGAAGCGCTGGAACGGGAGAATCACGAAAACATACTTTCTGAGCCTGTTACATGCGGTACGGTAAGAGCGTCTCTGTATCAATTCCTCCACAACTCGAAGTGTCGGATGGGAAGGAGCCTGGCGGGGACCCAGCGGGTTCGATACTGTGGTTGCCATGCGCGGCGAATCCTCAAGTTGCGTAGCGCCCATTCGGAGGACTCTGACGTCAGCGAAATTGAAGTGACTGAGCAAAAGCTCAAGCGCTGAAGCTCACGTTCGTCCTGAACCATATCTCAGCTTAGCAATGGACCCTCCCGTATCTCATCCTCGGGCTACCCAAAGTGCTCCTATCCTCAGTTTTGCCCATCCCTACAAGTCCTCTAGCGACACCAAGAAGCGGTCTGCACCGTACAAACTGACTGACCTACCGCCACACAAGCGAAACTCCTCTCTCGAGTCAGCGTAGAGATGTTGACGAGGCCGTCAAACAGCTCGAGCCGAACGCTCATGGTCGCTACTGTGTTGTAATGCGCGCAGACGACGATCAGACAGTTCTCGAGTACGCGCACGCTCTTGCAGCTGCTACACCGACCGTAATCGTAAGAACTGGCTACCATGTGTGTTATAGACTAGCTAACGATGTCCCGCAGTTGGAAAAGCTGGCGTGGGCATGGAACTTGGGATATGGAAAGCTAAATATCAACACACCAACGCACATCCATCCTCATGAGTGCCATCCACTTGTTTACTTTCACTTGATAGGGGGTTTCACGTCGCGGATAGTTGATGCGACGATTCATCGTTATTTCGACCATACTCAAGATAGCAAGCATAATGGATGGTTCTGGCTACCGGACCTGGACGACATGGACATTCTCATGAAAATGTACGAGTACTATGTGGGGCGTGGGTTTTTCAAGCCCACACCAGCCCAATACCCCAACAAGCGGCTGAATCCCGATACGGTATGTGCTGCCCAGCCTTGTTTTGTTTGCTGTGCTCAACGTGCCCAGTTCCACAATCGCAAAACGTCCTTCAAGTATACTGCAATCCCATTCACCGCCATGAAATCCGCTTGTGTCATCAGGTGGCTCGGCGACTTCACCCCACGATTCACCAGAGAATCTCAAATAACTCAATACTATCACCCTTTCACTGAGATGCCACCTGTATCTCCACATTCCCTATCAATTCCCCATCCAGTACAAGCATCTCTCCATGTTGGTTGCCGTTCGAGGCATCTACGATGCCTGGATCAAGGCCGTGCCCGACGCCGCATGGTTTCCGCCTCACACTGCTAAAGGTCCTAGCGACGCCGGCGGGCCTGGCTCTGGTGGCCCTTCAAGCCATGGTGGGACTGAAGGCGGTGGTGGGAACAAAGGCAGTGGCAGGAACGAAGGCAGTGGTGGGAACGAAGGTGGTGGCTAGGGCCCTTCTAACCAGAACAGCATCGACCAAGTGCCGGTGCAGCGGAGCTCCGGAGGTACGCTTGTCGGCGATCATGCCTCTACTCAGTCGGCGCTGGCACCTGAGGACTCGAGCTCGTGTCGTGCCGCCCAAGACTCGGGGTCGGAGGAAAGCAGCGAGGAGACACCGGCAGAAGACGAATACGACGAGGACGACGAAGGTGAGGAAGACCCCGAGTGGCAGGTGTGGGTGTAGGCTTGGCTGGAGGATGTGTGGGAGGCGACAGACGGGGACCCTTCGAACTTCGAGAGTGTTACCCCTTCTACCTCCGACGACACGCTCGTTATGGGCCGTCGATGGGACTGTCCAAGCCTCAGCCTATGAGCACCGCCTTCTGAATCACTTGTTGTGTAATATTTTTTCCATTCATTGAACAGTCCCACTCGGATCAGCTTGACTCAGGTACCTGCAATTGCATCATCGTTGTCCTCCCTTTACTCGCTCGGCCCCAGTCCGTCCTCTCCATCTACATCTTCAATGAGTTGTGTTTGGCATATGGTAGATGATCGTTCGCGCGACTACTCTTTGGTCCACCGTGGAACAGCAGAGCTTGGATCGATCCTTTCAGCCTCATGCATCTGTACTATAGATCAATAATATAACTACTACACAGCATAGTATAACATGCACACCACCATCGTCTTCGTAAAGGCTCGGCAGACCTTACGGTCGATCGGCAAAACCCGGTCATATTTGAACTTAGGAGGCGTGACCGGTTGACCAGCCATTCTTGATGTACATGAATGGCTTCTTTATTTACTGCTGTCATATACCACGCCATGTACTAATATGAACGCAAGATGTTCGCAGCAACCTGCCAGCCTTTGATCCTTCAAATTGCCGAGGATTTGAAGTACATAATAAGCTGAGACGATCAAGCGCTTGAACTGCTCATCGCAAGTCATAATCAACAAGCAAAGCTCTAGTTGTTTAGCCAGTATGGAGGCGAAGCTCAGTCCGACCCGTTCACTGTGACCAAAGAATGAAGGAGGATAAAGCTGTGCAAGGGCCACTGAGGGCCAACGTCTCTTCTCAGGCGATGCGCCCAGAGTCTTCAGCAACAGCATAGCAACTGTTTTCCTGGATATTGTGATATCTTGCTCAATGCTACTTCTGGCAATACTCTATCATCAGTCTTGTATCCGTATGTAACCTGCAGGCGAGTCAAGCGGAAGCTCCTCCCGCATACAGCGAATAATGGTCGCGCTCTTCACTGCCTTGTCTGCATGTTATCTTCCCATGGGATTGCTTTTTATCTCGATGTCTCGCATGGGTCCCGTTGTTCTGCTTTTCGAGACTACTTTGCTTCGTGTGCACACGGTCGTTGATCGGGATGCGATACGATTCGTCGCTAGTTTGTTCACCTTATTGTAAATGTACGATCGACATGTACTACCTGTCCACCGCTTCTGCTGATGTACGTTACCATGCGAATACGTACACTGTTGTTCTCTCGACGCCTGGCGCGTGAGTCAACGGAAGAAGGCGCACGAGCGTCTAACGCGGCGTGTGGGCAAATGAATAGAAGCGCCCACAAAGGCTAACAGTCCTTACGTAAGTTTGCTGTAAAAGGCAATTGTTATGGTTCGGAACCATGCGAGCCTATTGTCCTTTCATTCGGCGGTCAAGGAGACAATAGTACCCCGGACAATGAGGCAAAGCGTTCTGGTAGATAGTATAAAGCACACCAGGTGCGGCGCTGGGAGAACGACCACTTTCAGCTCTCTGCTGTTCCACGACATTCACTTTCTTGCCACCTGCTAGGTGCTGGGACACCTCTTCCTCGAGTCTCCCTCAACGACGCACCGACTCGACACTCTCTCCAACCCGTTTCGAGCAATTCTCAAACCACTGTTTTCAGTCATTACTTCCAAGCGCATTTTCTGGGTTATTTTTTGAAGGATACCATCAGCGAACACCATGCTTCCTCCTCGTGCATGTGAGTACCACATGTTCCTCATCGCCCCACTAGACACCAACAAGCATGACTCGCAGACTTCTTCATCGGTCTCAACGCCGTCCGTGCCTTGAGCATCATCTCCATGCTCCTCGTCTTCGCGAGTAGCATATTTGTTCTCGTCAATGACATCCAAGCCGTCAACCGCGCCGCCGCAGGCAACGTGGATATGACTGACTGCGACTACATCGAGTAAGCACGCAGTCCCATCTATCCACAAACACAAATGCTGACCACGCACTTCGACCACAGCGGGAGCACGGTTCCAAATCAGGCCGCAGGCGCGTTCTGGGCCGTGGTCAACAGGCTGCTCATCATCTTTCAAATCATCGTCCTCATCCTGTCCGAGATCGGCTGGCCCGTGTCCTTCTTCCAGACGTACTTCCCCGTGCTGGGCCCCGACTTCGGCCTGGGCGCGCTCGGCATCTTCCAATGCCTCATTGGCGCGACGATCCTCTCGCACCACGTCGACGACTTCACGCTCGTCGCCGCCTTCTTCCTCTTCTCCCTCGGCTGTCTCAACATGCTCATCGGCCTCTTCCGCGAGAAGGTCAAGCGCAAGCGCTCGATCATGTCCTGGCGCGAGGAGGCCAAGGGTGTTCTCCCGACGCACAAGGACCTCCGCCCGCAGTTCACGCGCCCCTCGCAGACGTTCATCGGCAAGGTCTTTAACGAGAAGACGGGCGCAGATGAGCAAGGATATCGCGGAAATGGGTTCGGACGACAGGCAGAGAAGGCCGCGGGACTGAAGGGTACGTCGAGGGGTTGATGTGCGAGGAGGACCGTGCTGATGTGATGCCGTGCTGTAGGTTTCCTCATCTCGAAGCCGCTTGAAAGCCTTCCGCGCTACGCACAACCACCACGCCCCAACAGCTCTCGCGCTGGCACGCCAGAGCCCATGTTCAAGTCAAGTGGAACGGCCATCTGAGTGAAGATTACACATGCACGGACATGACGACAACTCACGACGACTGGACCATCTGTCCATTGACGCTTGCCGGACTGTCGCCTCACTGTAGCCTTATTTCACCCCCATGTAGAGCTGATGTATCCTACCTGTTATTCTAGACTTGCATAATTATGAGCGCACACTGCGCGTGCTGCAACATTCCCAATGTAGTATTGTGTGCGGTCGAAGTCGGCCAATACACCAGCAAGGTAACATATCGGCATTCTTCAGTCGGAGAGATCCATCTCCTCGTCCTCGTCCTCTGGTAGTGGGGATGCGATGAGCAAAGGAGGTCATGTAACAGGCCCATCAGGGAGCGGCGGCGGTATAGATGGTGGTGGTGGTGGGGTACCAGGAGGGTAAGGAGGATAGACCGTCCAGTCATAACCGAACGCCGAAGGTTGTCTCCATGGAGGAACAGATGGTGTACGCAAGACGGGGCTGGTCGATGATTCCAAGATGGTCTGCCACAGAGCCTGACGGTCAGCCGTATACGTTGAGCTGACACGAGCGACAGGGGGAGAACGACGTTCGGCCCCGGGCGAGGGGAATCGCCATCCCGTGTATACTGGTAGCATGGAATAGAGGAAGAATGTGTCAGGGTACTTCGCCCAACGAGCGAATCTCGCAGGAGCTGCCTCGGAGAGCTCGTCCTCGTCAATTTGGGGTGACCGTGAACCTATGGCGCCGGGAAGAATGCACCGCTCTTCACCGTCATCGCCGTGGATGGTGAATTCGCACTCGTCTTCAGAGTCTTCAGCAGCGTCCGCGATGCGCTCCCAGACGTTCTCGCGCGGATCGTGTGACCCGACCCAGCCTGGAGGGTATCCCCAATAAGCCATTTTTCTGAGCCACTCGACGCGCTCGCCGACGTCACCCTCTTCCAAGCCTAGAGCATCTCGCAGGAGCGAGCCCTTGATTTCGCCCGGTTCGAACCGGTCGAGCCATCTGAGTCGCTCAGTGCGCCATTCTGCAGCTTCATGGAAGCGCTGAGATGGACCGCCAGACCCGCCACGGAAGAAGTTGAACATCTGTCGGGAGAGTGCCACGAGAGCGCTGTCGAAGGGTTGGGGACACGCTGAGACGACGTGGTCGGGCTCGCCGCAATTGAAGCAGCGGGGGACATCAGGAGAGTCTTCTTCCGCAGTGTCCTCCCCAAGTACATCTTCGTGCACGCGATAGTAAAGGGGAGACTGGAGGGGGAGTGGGCAATGTATTCCGACGCGCCTATTAGTCCTCTTTGGTCCACGGTGAAGCCTCCCACGTATCCAACGCCTGGTTGACCGTCTGTGCATCCCATCGGCCCTTGGCCACCTCCTTCCCCTCGATGTGCAGCGCGGGAATCCAGTAGACATACTTCTTCTTCCAGCGTTCCTGGCCCTCGCCTTGGATGTTGACAGTCTCGAGCTCGAATTGCCGCTGCTGTCGTACTTTGGCCAACTCCGCTTTCGCAATCTGAGAATCATAATCAGAATAGTGAGTAGGCTGCAATATGTGAGATGATGGATACGCACGTCGCAGAGAGAACAGTGTGGACCAGAGAAGAGAGTAAGACGGGCAATATGAGTGATTCCTCGAGCCGACATAAGCGTGAGCAGCGAATACGCCAGTCTGGTTATGCAAAGTCATGACGTGCTATAATCTGCAGTGTTCGGAACATACACACCTCACTTGAACTGACGCAGAGATGGTTGACAGTGGCTAACAAGGACGAAAACGGTGACTCTGAGGCGCATGTCCAGCAGCAGTCATATTAGCACAGACAAAAGTGTGCGGAATTGAACCATAGGGCGCTATAGCCAAGTGGTTACGGCGACAGATTAGAAATCTGTTCTCCTTTGGAGGCGCAGGTTCGAATCCTGCTGGCGTCGTTTTATATACTTACGGACTGTAATGTCTACAGTTTTGCCATGGGTAACACATACGATGGCTGACAGAGATGTGTGCATCTTAAGGCTTACCGTCGTTAACTGAGCTACCGCTATCGGTCGCGTGGGCTATTGAAGCGCAAAAGGAGCACGACCACCATTTATTCTCGCCCACAAAATGTGGGTGTACTTGAAGGAAGGTACCCTCTGCGAGGGCCAAAAGGGCCTGGCCGGGAATTGAACCCGGGACCTCCTCCAAATCCATCGTGCACGACGATACCCTAAGAAGGAATCATACTACTAGACCACCAGGCCAACGGAGGTAAGACATTTATACACATATATGAGAAGTGTAACTACTGTCACAGCCCCAGATTTCATGCGGAACTTGAGAATCTCAAGTGAACGAAACAGCCCGGAACTACAACAAAGCGCAGACAATATAGAGGCAGGAACGACATCAAGTCAAACGGAACGTGAGTGACATTTGCGAGTAGACCGACGGTCTAGTCTACAGCTTCTCAAGAAGGCCACGCAACATCTTCTGGTTGACTGAGCTCGCGGATTCTTTGTCCATCACTTTACTTTTCTTCTCTAAGAGGGCGATGGTTTGCTCCACGTCTGCCGAAAGGGTCTCGAGAGCACCAGT
This sequence comes from Fomes fomentarius, assembly GCA_022606135.1. Classification (NCBI taxonomy): domain Eukaryota; kingdom Fungi; phylum Basidiomycota; class Agaricomycetes; order Polyporales; family Polyporaceae; genus Fomes; species Fomes fomentarius. The sequence continues at coordinate 3,516,614 of JABYQN010000001.1, forward strand.
TGCACGTGTCGCTTCCCAGAATAGTGCCGTCAGAGACATTTATCCGATGACGAGGAAGTCAGCCAGCCAAAGATAGTTACCACAGCGGTCGAGTTCCTCTTCGAGTGTCCGCCAGAGTTCCTTCCGTCGATCGTACGCGCGCTCGAGCTCCTCTAGAGTCTTCGCAATGTTTCGCTATGCGAGCGAGCAGCCGCGTTGGGCTAACCGGGGTATGAGGGACCGGGTGGACACACCTTCGATTCGGCCTGTGCGGTCTTAAGTTCGTCCTCGTCCCTGAGGGCGATGCGCTCAACCTTCTTGCATACTTCATCGAAGGTGAGCAGCCCTGCGCCGAAGGCTAGATCCACTGCATGTACGGCATATTAGAGTGGATCCATGCGGCGCATACAGTCTGACTACTCCGGAGCTTACCTTTGTCATCTAGTTTGCCGTGTGTTGCCTTGATGTTGTTGTACGCGGGAAGAAGCGTGTCTTTCAAGTATTGCTTGAGCATACCCCCTTGTGCCGTCATGGGACTTTTCAATTGCTCGACTAGAGCCATGAGTTGCTCTTCCTCGTCTTCCTCTTCCGTGCTAGATTTGCGAGTCAACCATCCGAAGGCGAATATACGTGCATATATGCACTCAAATGCCACTCACTCTTCTTGTAGCATGGCCACCAGCGTGGTCTCGTCGTCCCAAGCAAGCATGTCGACATCGTCGTCATGTCCCTGTCTGCGCGAGGGGCCAGGCCGTGCGTCCTCGTGCGCCCAACTCTCGAGCGGCCTGTAGAGTTCACGCGATTCAGTAAGCTGGTGCTCCGACTCGTCCTCTTCAGGTTCCTCGCGAATCGTCGAGAGCTGGCTGCGTGCAGAGAGGAAACGGTTGGTATTGGTCGAGTGCAGCCGCGACCGCGGGGCCGGGCTTCTGGATACGTTAGGTCGGGTAACAAACGGAGCCTTCTGATGCTGTGCGGAACGGGTGGCTGAGGCCGTGAGCGTGACGTGCGCAACGACAGGGCGCGCGAACTTACCGAAGCGGACTCTGTGTGTCTTGACGGCGAGGGGGGAGGCGCGCTGGACGAGATGCGTGGTGTGTTTGCCCATGTCGACGACGGCGAGGGTGGCGGGGAGTTGGAGGAGAGAAAGAACGAAGGAGTGGACGGGACGAGGTGTATGCGGGTAAGCGCCAAGAGAGATCACGCTTCTGGTCGTTCTGTGTTGGCGCCGCCCCCTTTCGCTCGCCCGTTCTTCAGTCTTCCCTTGGTCTTCCCCTCTTCGTCCCTCTTTCCCGTCTTCTTCTGCGAGTCCGGCTACTCCCCGTTCTCGCACCAGAATCTCTTCCATCCGCCCCCAGAGTCTCAGACACTCCGACACCTTGTTTCCGTCATCGTCGACATCGTCAACATGAGCGGCCGTGTCCCAAAGCAGTCCATGTCTGAACTCAAGCTCCGCAGGCTGACAGAACACAACCAGAGGCTCAAGGAGGACCTCGCGCGACCAAGGATCCGGGTCAGCGAGGCGAGCAAGAGGTAAGCATGCACCAATTATGCTCAGCGGACGCCGTTGTTCATCCTCGTCTGCTGCGTAACAGCTTGATCAACTTCTGCAAGTCCACTCCAGATCACCTAGTGAGTATCATATCCCCTGTATCATCAACATTGAGACTTTCTGGTCGGTGCGAGGGAGAGATTGAGGGGAGCTGGACACCACGTCAATTTGCTACGTGTGCGTAGGGCCACTGCCAGCTATGGAGGATGTATATGCGTCAGGCTGCATCGACGCCCAACACGCGACTCAGATGTCCCGCGATAAACTGGTCAGGGATTGGTATGTCCAGGTATCCGGCACACATATTCCCCGCGTTGCGGCTGTCCCTCCCATCGCCGCCCTTCTCCTCATCCCTTTTGCGATCCCAAGCCCGAGGCGAGCTTGCCTCATTGGTGCCGGGAAGGTTTGAGGGGAGGGTGGGCAGCAGTTGTCGTATTGTGCCCCCCTGCCGTGTGTTTGCGGGCGTCGCACCTGTCTTCGCCCCGTCCATCAGGACAAGCGCGGAAATCCCTGGGATTTGTGACAAGGTCATGGGGAACTGGTACGTTTGACTATCAAATTCACACATGTAACTATCGTCCTGCATGCGCTGTCCTCCCTCTTTTTGAAGAAGCTCGCATGTGGAGTCACCGCAGTCTCCTTACATCTCCGATCCGCCGAGGAGGCCTGATGCTCAGCCACGACCGTGGCTTTTTGTCAGTAACTGTGAATATCATCATCGAACGTTACTGGATACTTGTCTAAGCCTATCAACAGTCCACGAGAGACATTCAGATGGACAAGGACTGGTGCAGACCGGCCCCGCCGTCACAATTGCTTGATCTCCTGTTTCTGGTTCATCCCTGGACCATATATCTGTTTGTTGCGTTCCCAGCGCCCCGCTTTGTGTTGGTCAGTCGTCCTCTCGTGCCCGTGCTTATATGCTTACAATATGCATATACGCGCTGACTCGGGAGCCAAAATCAGACGAAGGCACGGACGCCGTCTTCAAGCACTAGCATGAAGGCGGTGCATGTGCTCTGATTCTCAGATGCTTATATTGGGGCTGATACTTGAGCCCCGTCCCGGCTTCATATCAGGCATCGTTGTATCAGACGATAGGCCTGCGCTGCTCTTCATCACACTTCCGACGTAGATGCATGATTCTCATCACTCACGTTAATCTCTCCAGATTCCATCGGTGTGGGGACCCGTCAGCAAGGCGGAAGATCCATTTGCTATGCCCAACCAAGGGTGCCAGTGCGTCGTCATGTAGGGCGACCACTATTCATCCGTCCGCCGGCATACTCTCCTTCCCCGAACATACACTACTTGCGGCATGACGGACCTCGGGACACCGTTGGGGGCCGTGATCAACACACGAGATCGTGCAAGGTGTCGGCGTGGAGTGAATGGGGTTCGCATCCACGTTCGTTTATCTTGCGTCCCGCTCTCGCTGTTTTTTGCTCGCTGTATTCCTGCCATCATTTATCGGAGCGCCATCTCGCGCTAATCCGTTCATCCTCCAAATACTCATACAGTAAATGTTATTGCCCTATCTCAGCGTACACCCCGCCGCTCGTTTCATTGCATGCACCCGCATTCCACTTCTACTCCAGCATACACACCCACATCCACCCATGTGTCACATAGTATATACCTCGCATCGCGGAGCCCGGAATCTCTCCGCCTTCCCCCCTACCTACTTGCTCTTTACTAGATCTCGCTCGCCTCGCCGGTCGATATCGATATCGTCGCGCACCCTGACCTCTGATCTGAAGTAATGCAGTATCCAGAATTTCTCGTTTCTTGTCCTCGACCTGCGTTTGGTTATGGACCTTTTGTCTTCCGAGTCTCTGACCCATGGCTCCGTGTCCCCAGGTTATGTATCCTCCCGTAGCCGTAGCCTCACTTTCTTGCCCGGAATCGCATATCGAGCTATCCTGTTTTGATTTGTCCTAGTTTTTCAAATCGTACACCTTGAGGCTGAGAAAAGTGTCGGCAGACGGTACAGTCTTCCCTTGCATGGATTGGCGGTTTCTTCACTGACAGAATGAGGAATTATTTTACAAGCTACATGGCGGCAAACTCACCAGTCAGTGTGGGCGACTGTGAATGCACGTTACACTGCATACGGTGACTAACATCGACCATTCAAGCACGAGCTGGATCGATGCTCTGGCAATTAGACCCACCTTAGCAGCCTCATATCCGCGTGTTGACGTCCTGAAGGTATAGCCTCTTGGAAGATTTGACTTTGCTGCTTCGCATTGTATGATCGTACTTATTCTCTTTGGACTCCATCATCGCTCAAGTGCGCTATTGATGAACACGTGTTGTGCTGCTCAGGCTGTAACCCTTCTGCCAGTGTCCTTCCAAAATAGTGGGACCTCATCAGGTCAAGGGGGCAATGTGGAGAAGTAGGCTCCGACTCGGACCGCGGGCCTGGGAGTCCGGGGACTCACAACTTGCAGTGTTCAGACTGAGATCCGGTTACTCTACCAGTGGTAAGCGGACCGTCAGTATCGTTTGGAAGAGGGGAACAGACCACAGTGTCTTGGCCAACTTGATCCAGTGGACTGTCACGCGAAGTCACATAAAGAACAACTAGACGCCCATATGACTTGGTGGCGCTTGTGGTCTTCTCCCAACCACATACATCCAACCAGCTCTCTCTGCATATATGACACACGCTTCGGCCTGCCTTCCACAAATTTTAAACTCAGCTACCGAAACTATATAACCCGCAAGAACGGCTGGTGTGATCTCAAGCTTACGCAGTTCAGCCATGTCCTCCGGCTCCGTAGACTCGGTCGACGGCGTGTCAGGCGCTTCTTGGGCCAATGGTACGATATCCTTCTTCGACTGTGGTTGCTCTCCTCTACGTCGTCAACGCACTGATGCTAATGCTAACAACCGTCCCGATTCCCGAAAAACCGCACAGAAACGGCACCTAAGGTGGACCCCGACTTCGTTCAAGCACACCTAACCAAGTGCTCGATTGAGACATCCGAACTCTTCCAGGAGGTGCAGAAGGACATCGATCATATCGCCCTCAACCCACACTCCACCGTGACTATCGAAGCCATGCACTGTCCCGTCCTGTGCCGTATTTTGACCGCCGGGAGCTCTATCATCTACGGTGATTACACGCTGTCTCATGCCGTTGTCGTGAAGTATCCTGACATCTCCTGGTTCCAGGCAAACTAACGAAAAAACAGAAGGTCCAAGTACGTGTCCGCCTACAAGTAACAAAGCTCACCGCTATCGAGTTCATCGACCTTTCGACCAAGTCGCCTACGGGGTTCCCCGTACACAAGTTAGAGGAAAAGCCAGACCTTCTGGGTCTAGTCGGCGCCGCGAAGTACTCGAAGTCGAAGTTGAGGGTCTCACATGGTAGCATCGTGACTCTTGTAGAAGTTAAGGCCGACAAGTCCCATGGTATGGCGCAAGCTCTTCGTTACGCATATCACCACCAGCAAGCTCGTCCTGATAAACCAGCATTCATCTGCCTCAGTGTGAAGCCAGCCTACTATCAGATCCTTCTTTCAGAACCTTCGGGCACCGTTGCATCGCCCCGATTCAACTGGAAAGACCTGGGTCCTCTCGCCTCGTTCCTCTACTCCCTCTATATTCCCCCACCGTCTCATTTCTATCATGACGCGACCATATTGAAGAGCCCTTTCACACATGCCGGCGCATCAACCTCCTCGATCAGCGTGTCATGGTCTATCACCTGCCACGGCGAACAGTACACCGATGGGAAGATGATGTCGGCCCTTGGCGACGCATGGGGAAGAAGGACAGCAGTTTTCCTGATCAAGGATGCCACTGGATCCCACGTCGTCATCAAGGAGTACTACTGGCATCACAAGCGTCGCTTTGAAGAATCGGAGCTGCTTGAAGCAATCCATAAAGACGGCGATGTACCCGGAGTCGTGCGCCTGAAGGTGTATGAAGACGTCAAGTATCAGGGGAAAACAATTCAATGTGGCACGGAAGAAGGCGGTAACTTGCGGACGAAGAAGAGGTTGTTTCTCTATGACTACGGCCATGAGTTGTTAAGTGCCACGTCGGTCAACGAGTTTCTGCGGGCAATCTACGACGTTTTGGAAGGTGCGCTAGCGAATTGATTGCGAGAGTTATCTGACGTGCGCCATAGTTCATCGCACACTCTTGCAACGCGGGATCTTGCATCGCGACATGAGTATCCAGAACATCCTTCTTCGTCCAGTCTGGCGGGAGATGCCTGACAGACCCGTCATGAAGGACCCTCCGCCATTCATTCAGGACGTTCTTGGTGGGAAGAGGTGCGTGTATCGTACATAAATACTGCGAACGTCCCACTTATCCTGGCTGTAGGGATCCCAAGTCACGGTTGGCAGAGTGCCTGCTGATTGATTTCGACAACAGCGCACTTCTAGACAAGAAGTGGTCACTAACAACAGCTCTTGAGGAGCTTGCCCGTCGAACTGTGCGTCTTATAGCCAATTTAACCTGTTATGTATGTTCTAATCGATAGTCTTGCAGGGTACTCCCAAGTATATCGCCCGTTCGGTGTCACTTGGGGAGGTCTTCCTCTCTGGAAGCGTATTAGAGGGAGCGCGGATGCCAGAGCTCCAAGGCGAGGCGCTGGACCTTTACATCGCTGCACGTGGCCGTGAACATTACGAGTCTTACAACGACTCGGACAATATCCCCGAACCTCCTCAGAATGTTAAGGATGCAGCAGAAAAAATACCCGAAGTTCTCGCGCTTTGGCAGAATGCGAAGGCAAATCCAAGCTTCCATGGTGGTTTTCCGCCCCCATACCAAGAGGTCTCAGACCTTCCCAAGGAGAAGATCCCCAAGTTCTATCATCGACCAGAGCACGACGTCGAATCAGTCTTCTGGACCTCGTTCTCTGTCCTTTCTCGCGTTCATCCTGCAAAGTACGCCCGGGAGAAAGGTGTTCCTGCAGCTCTCTATACCGTCTGGGATATTTTCGACAAGCACAGAATCTCGGATACACCGTGTATTGATGCCGATCGCCGAAGGACGATCCTCAGCCGGAGGTTGGACTCGTGGTTGTCCGACTACGAGCCTTTCCCCGAGATGCGAGACTTGGGCAAACTGCTCTATGATCTCAGTCTACAAGTCCGCCCTGAATACGCTGTATGGGATTGGAATGGGGGCGAGCAGCCGCGGCCTGACCACCTCCATGAAGCCGTTCAACGCATCATCCTCCAGTACCTCGTCGACCATCAGGACAAGGACGTCAGGCTCAACAATAAGATCCTACGTCCTGTCGACACCAAGCTGTCTCTGCCGAAGTACACCCGCAAGCAGGAGATTATCACGAGCAAGGGGAAGGGCAAGGCAGTCGACAAGAGCGCCCCCTTCCATGACAATCCCGTAACGCACATCAATGGTCGGCCAGCTCCTCCTCTTCAACCTGGGAGTGAAGCTGGGCCAAGTGGGAGCGGTATCAATGTTCCCCAACGTTCTCGCGCGAAGGGTGACACTCGTCTACCGCCCGCGGCATCCATTCATGGCATGGAGACCAGGCGCCAGAACGGCGCTGGGAATGTCGGCGCTGGTCCTTCGACAACTGCACCACGCATTGTGACTCGCATTACGACTGCACAACGCATCCCATACAGCTTGAGGTCTGCGGTTACGAGAAACCGGTCAAAGGGGAACGTCCAGGCTGCCAGCCGTGTTCCCGCTAGGGCTATGCACCGCGTTCCTTCCGGTTCGGGGCCAGCTACAGCGAGTCGGACCCGGTCGAATGCCCAGGACGTCATGGGTCCTCCGACCATGGCCGTTCAGCGTGTTGCTTCGTGCCCGATGTCGACCGCCGCGGTCACCCGGAGTCGGACTTCTTCGAAGCGGAAGAGCGACCACGAGGAAGAAGAAGAGACTGGTCCCGCCGTCAAGCGTCGTAAGGGCGGTCCTCGCTGAGCGCGCTGCATGGACAGTGGACACTGACCGCTTTTCCTTCGGAATCGGCGAGGGATTCGTGTCTCTCCTCATATTGTATGTTTTCTCTGTTTTCGCATCGCGTTTATCAATCATATCGTGTTCACCATATACAGTGCGACCACTAACGGCTGCCCTTAGTAGCCCTGGGTCAGACTTCATCCCTCTTAATGCTCCTATCTGCTCCGAGGCGCACTCGCGTCATCTTCCTTTGCAGTCCTTCCGCGGCGGAGTGTTCCTTTCCTTCGTATCCTTATTGTCTGCATACTGTGCCTGATTGAATTCCAGAGCCTCCCCCTGTGATGACAGCTAACCAATGAGCTTGCTGACAAGGGATCTCGCTCGACGTGTACGTACATTAGCATCTCGCACTACAACAGCACCAACAAAGCAAGTACTATACTCGGAACATGTCCATAATCAACTTGCAGCCCACGCGGAGGAAAGCGCGAAATCGCCTATGCACTCAGCAAGCAAAACCTTCCGGCCCGCATCCTCGCTCATCTCCTTCAACTTCACAGACGGCGGCGCGCCATACACGAACTCCTGCGCCCGCTTCGACAGACGGTTCACCTGCCAGCAGTACAGCCACGTCGGCCCGCGCTGCACTTGCACGTGAATGCCGACCCACTGGAGAGACGGGACGGCCTGCGCCATGCTTGCGGCGCGAGCGGGGGCTTCCGAACAGATGGTGCGAACGACCTTCCGTGTGTACGAGCAGGACGCGCGGAAGTGATTGATGGTGTACTTCAACAGCAAATGTGTGACCGATAGCCCAGTGAGGGCGCGCTGCAGCTCGTCCTATGCATATTCGGCATGGGTGAGCTGATGACGCTACGGAAAAAGGGAAACAATGGGTCGGACTTACGACAAGAAGAACAGAGACTTTGACGTAGTCCGGGATGCCGTCTCCTTCCATAGTCAAGACGAAGCGGCGAAGAGAGGAAGTTGCTTCGCCCGGCTGGAGCCCGCTGAACCGCCGAGGAAGGGGCATGTACCGATAGTGAACCTGCTTGACGTGCATCTCTATGCAACTGGGGTGCGTATCGGTGAGTATGGTCGGGAGCATGTCTTCAACAGGGTCTCCAGCGGAGTACCCAACCGATATGCGAGGGACATGGAATGGGAGCGCGAGCGTGTACAGCGCGCAGGGTGTCTCTGCACTGACCATCTCTAACGATGGCCATGAGCCCGTCAAGGCATGCCACTGATACTGCGAGTACTCGCGCAGGCGGTCTTCGTCCTGCCGAGACGACTGTGTGGCACAGGTGGTAGTTGCGGTTGCCCCGTAGGGAGAGATGCGTCAAGTTGGGGAACGTGCGGACCAGATCACTGACGACGTCTTCTGAAGCTGGGAACTCTATTCCCAGTTTCCGCACGTGCGGGAACACTATACCAGGTGGTGCCACCCATTGGCAGACAGGGATGTCGAGCTCAACAAGGGTGGCGGCCAATGGCGAGAGTGCTGATAGCACTTCTGGTATCTCGATCCATCTCCCTGGGCGTAGTGCTAGTCTGCGAAGGGGCAGTTTGGACATAGTGAAATCCATGCGGAACAGCGTTCGCGGGCACATAGGCATCCGCAGATCCTCAAGGTTCGATAGCTCCGCGATGGCGCGAAGCAACATGGAAATCGATACGTCTTCAAACCATCTTTCCACTCGGAGTCGGCGAAGCTTGATGCACTGCGGTAGAATGTGTAGGAACACAGTAAGAGCATGATTACGGGAGGCGAGGAGTAGGCGTTCTTCGTCTAGTGGATGGCATTCGGGAAGAGCGAAGATAGCTGACGAATCACTCTCTTGGACGTCGAAGTAGTTGGCCTTGGTCAATGGTGTGCGATAGTCTTCGAGGCTGAAGTTAATGTCCTTGATGAACGGTGCGCGAGACGCTGATGGCCTGTCGAGCCGCAGGAAATGACAGAACGACACGATTTGTGCCATCGTCTTGAGAGGTAGACTAGAGTGTGCGCATAGAGGGAGAAGTGCAACATCAAGGAAGTACTTGCATGTTCTCATCAAGGCAGACAAGTCTCCGGGCAGAAGAAATGACATGATATGGCTTTGCACGTCGAAATTGACCGTGGTTAGCATGGTCCCCTGAAGAGTTCGTGCTCGAGGCTCTTCACTGACATCCTGAGCGGGAGGTAAGTAAGGTCTCACTATTACTAGCATAGCTGTTACACACCATGAGGACATCACTACCGCTACAGATCGAGTCTTGGCTTGGGCATACTGGTTGCCGGCTATACCCCAACTTGAATGTGGTGACAGTAGCATCCCGGGTAGGAAACGAGTAGTTGAAGCCAAAGTTGACTTCGTCCATTGCAGGATCGCTACTGATACAGAGTCTATTGTGCTTGGGTGGTTGGGAGGCAGTGAAGGCAGGTGATGGTTGGTGGACAAGAGCAACGTGCAAGGGCGCTTCTGCCATTCAAGGCATTTAATATAACAATTGCACGTGACCGCGTTGCGACCGCTCCCGATGAACCTCACGCGAGTGACCGTGACTGTTGCTCTCGTGGTCAGGTCTTATACCCATCGCGCTCGTCCTGTATCCTCGGTCAAACAAACGCAGTTTCTTCTCGGACCTCGTCCTTGCCTTGTTCGCTCTTGCCCTCGCCTGTCCGTAACGGTCTCGCTTCATCTCGAGTCGCTGCTTGACATCCGTAGCCTGGTGGCAGGAAGACGAGTGAGCGCGTCGCGCGACGTGCGAGCACAAGCGGCGCTTAACACATCTTCCGTAGTACTGGTGCGGGACGTCTGATCGTCTACTCCAACCAGGAGCCAGAGCGAAGATCATAAAGGTTTCCTCGAGCAAGCCCCTTCTCCGAAGCCCGTGCGGAGCCATCTGAGCGGAGATGGCGGTTTGTTCCGAATCTAGAGGTATGCCATTGCCAGTACTTCGTGACAATCATCTCCCCAGATCATCCACCTCCATGTCAGCAGCAAACCCAGTCACAGTAGGCGACTGTGAGTGCGACGCTCTGAGGTTACACCGCATACGGTGACTAACCTCGACCGTTCAAGCAATTTTCGGGCGTACTCCTCTAGAACTCCTTGAGCAGGTCGATGTTCCAGATTGGCCCGCACCCCTTCCAGTTACTACAACTGGCACTGGCACAGAAACAGTATCACACTCGGAGGAACACATACGAGTGGAGCACCGTCTCAAGTTCCTGCAACGTGCCAACGAACTCCCGGTTGCCACGGAGGTGCGGGCCAAACTCGACGTTTTGTTGACCTCCTCATTCCAGAACGACGAAGGGGAGGATTGTCCCATTTTTGCGAGCGTATCGCCACTCCCAATCATGGAGATCGAGCACGAGCAAGGGGTAGGGGAAATTATGAGGTCGATCTGCACGGTCTTGCGGGCCATCGTGATGAGTGCAAGCTTTGAACCTGGGCACCCGTGCCAAGTAACCTACGGGCCTACTCCTAACCCGATCCATTGCTCACGGCACCCGCCCACGGGCTCCCTTGGGATCAGTCTCTACGTCGATGGTGTAAAAGAACGGCACAGATGCGTTATCGAGTTCACAACGTGCACCGTCCTCCTCAACGCCGTCGATGAGATCGAGTGCCTCCTCGACCACTCCCTTGAAGAGTTCAATTGGGACAGCGCCGTACAGGGGAGTTACAAGGGGGCAAACTTACTAATACAGGTACTACACTGCTTAAGCGGTGACATAACAGGTTGAACTAACTGATGCCTTTAATCAGGTCTGGAATCAGATGCTTGTGTGTGAGACAACCTTCGCCACCCTCGCATCCGCGCATTTATTCTACTTCTGCCAGAAGACTAGCCAAAACGCGATGACTGTGAATGGACTTGCGCCCTGGCATCAACATCGCACTCCCTAATGTCACACTGCCCGCTTGCTTGCGTAATGGAAACGTACGGCGGATCACCGCCAAGGGCATTCTCATACAATGGCTGCAAATGTGTCTGGTGAGCGAGCTCGCGTGGATTCCCGTCCCTTGCTAAATTATGCCTGCTCCGATGGTCAGGCGTCGACGGACACCATGCGTTTTGGGAAGGCACTCAAGACCGTGACCGTGTGCGATCTCCATGCACCTCTTGTGCCGTGTCCCCTTAGCGATTATCTGGCTCCAGGAGTGACAGCCCCAGTGACGAGCGTCGCAAACGCAACCCGGAAGCTTTTTTTTTTTTGCAATCCTTGTTTATTGCCCTGGAGGGCCGGGCCCTATGGTAGGCAAGACACCACATATCGACAGACTGCGTGCACTAAGCGTGAGGGGGGGGGGGGGTTCTCTGGACGAGGGACCCGGAAGCTTAGACATCTTTGGACGGTCTACCATCTTGCCAACTGCGCTGCCGTCGTGGTGTGCGCAATGGATGGTAGAACGTACGAGCCGGCCTTGCGAGAGGCAGCTTCCCTGAATGTCACGCGATCCTGGCTTCATTGGCTGTTTCTATGTGTCCATTGGTTCCTGACTTGGTTCGTCTCCGATATCGTCGAGCTCCATGTCCACAGCATCGCAGGGCGGGGCCTCCGTGCCACTGCCTGCCGCATAGTCTATTCAGGTGTTCCCCTCATCCTCAAGTTCCCCCATCCACACGAGAAAGACGCTCTGGCGAGGGAGTGGGCAGCCCTCACGTTATCCCTTCCCCGACAAGCGTCCACTGCCGCTCGCCTGCCCATCCCCACTTACTATGGTCTTTTCAAGCTCGTCGGCTACCACGTCATCGTCATGTCCGACAATGGTGTCTCTCTAGATCAGCTCCGTCACAATTCAGAGGAGATGAAGTAAGTGTACACCTCCACCTCCTATGTGTACGGTACACCCTCAGACTGATATTGGCAGACCCCGCATTGAGGAGGCGGTCACACAACTCCGGTCTGCTGGGATTGAGCCAACGGATATCAATTCTCGCAATTGCGTCTGGGACGGGGATCGTCTCAAAATCATTGACTTTGTTGATAGTGATGTGGCATAGCTGTGTGGCTCTGGATGTACTTGCCCGTATGGAGGGAGTGACTATGCGTCAAACGTTTTTTGAATTTCTCGATATCTCAGAAGCCCATGTCTATCACATCGGCACCAGCCTTCATCCACAACCTCAGTGCCCTCTCGTCCCGCGCATGCGTAGCCTTCTTTACCGCTCCAGCTACAAACCCACCCTCGACATCAGCCCCACCCACCCCCGTCTTCGCCAACAAATTCACGATCTCTTTATCATGATGCCTAGAAGTGAGTATATGATTGTGAACCGGGGTATGCTCGTACACCTGGTATACATCTATTTAAGCGAAGCTGTGTCACAATTTTCTAGTTATCGAGATTCGACGTCGGCGTGAGGACCTGTTGTACAACGCAAGCGATTCGGAGCACTTCCAACAAGACCACAACACAATCCTGTACTACTCCATTGGTCGCGGTCACAATTGAGATCAAGTGAGGTCTAAGCAAATTCCTTGCCGCCGCCGTATGCACCGCCAACACTCTGGCATGCATCAGACGACACGAGTGCAGCGAGCTTGAACTTCTCTGTGTCAATCAACGCGGGGGCAGCTCGGCCAGCCCTGCCAGCCCACATCTCCTACAAAAAATCGACATTAGGGCAGTCGATATACCCTTTGCTGTGCATACACGGCAGCTGAGCATGTTCTCAAGTTGCACCTTGCCGTTTGAAGCGTTTCCTGCGACTGCAACATATATATCAGCTCCGATATACGGATTGTATTGTATCAATGCAGCCTTGCATATGTCAAAACGTGCTACTACCCACAGATACCGATACAACGCATCCTGAAGGGTGTTCAGAAGTAGCTCTCCCTATGTCTCAGTATGTATCGCTCGGCTTCCTGTTCAAGCGCGTACATCGGCAAGGCTGCGGTAAGAATTCTCGGCCAGATACCTTTGCGGTATTGGGGCAGGAATGTGCCCTTCGTCAACTCCCTTGGACGGAACCAAGAACGTAAGATTAAGTCACAAGTTTCACGTCTCAGAGCGCAGCGAACTCTTGTGACGCACCAATACTCCGGCATCCAAGCACAAGCTTCCCAGTCGACGATACCAGTGATGTTGAAGTTGTGATCCACCAATATATTATGTGGCCCTAGGTCGTTGTGGGTCAGGCATAACCGGTGGGGACGCGAATGCGCCTTGCGGATCACTTCGTGAATCGCCTCTGACTGGCCCTCCGGAACAGCATACGTGAGACCCCCAGTGCGATGCATTAGCTCTGCATGGAAGTCTGCAATTGATTGCCACGGCCCAGCAGGCGATGCGTGCAATCGGACACGGCCGCAGTAGACAGGGCCTCCATCAAAACCACAAACTGCATCCGACGGAGCAGGAAGTGCACGTAGGGGAGCGAGGATGCGGGACAACTGTGCGCCCAGCTTCGATTCCACCTCCGGAGTGATTTCAATCCAGCGGGCCGCGAGTGGGTCTCCGGGAAGGCGGGTTGTGACCAGGAACGTCTCGTTGTTGTGCAAGAAATTGTCGATGACGATGGGGACGGGAAGATTGGTGCGAGTGCCTACGAACCGGGTAGCTTTGCCCTCGCTCAAACGAGTATGGATCTTCACGTACACCCCCCGGGCACGCGCTGTGCAACACTTTCTCCTTCCCAACGACGTCGGCCTAAGACTCTGAGATACAGCCAGAATTTGGCCCGAAGTCGAACAGGGAAGAAAGGAACGAGGGCAGCAAGAATACGATACATGAATGCTGGCGCCATCTCCTGCCTGTTCATAGTCAGCGGAACAACAGCAGCGTAAGCCTGGTACTCGCCGTGCGTTCAACTGCGTTGTACCTTCTTCAGTGGGAGATGTGTTCTATTAGCACTCCGACCGTGTTACATACTAGCAATTCCCACGCTCCAGCGCCAAATAGACAAAGCCATTTGTGGCATAAGCGCATTGTACAGAAGATACATGCGTATTCACAGTACAGGGCTTCTACTACTTTGCTCCATACCCACATTCACGTGTGGTGCCGTTCGGATGAGCACACAACCTGGGACAGAATATCTCAGAAACCCACGTCTACCACATCTGCACCAGCCTTCATCCACAACCTCAGTGCCCTCTCGTCCCGCGCATGCGTAGCCTTCTTCACCGCTCCAGCTACAAACCCACCCTCGACATCCGCCCCACCAAGGTTCGCCCCCGTCTTCACCAACAAATCCACAATTTCTTCATGCCCCTGCCTCGCAGCATAGTACAGCGGCGTATGACCCAACGCGTCGCGCACATGGACAAGGGCGCCTGCCTCCAGCAGCATATTCGCAACCCGTACCGCCCCGTTGAGCGCAGCGACGTGCAGAGGAGAGCGCCCAGACGCCGCGTCTCTGCAGTTCGCCAGCCCACCGCCAACGGCGACACCGGGGCCGTCCGTCCCGCCCGCCTCGGCCGCGAGGCAAAACGCCACCCCGTCGACGTCATCGCGTGCGGCTGCGAGGTGGACGAGGTACGGGAAGAGTGCGCTCTCAGTGGACGCCGCCTCCGCCGCAGTCCAGCTCCAGGGCGCCGTCGCCTCGTCCGCGTGTTCGTCGCGCGCGTCCGATCCTTCAACGACGATGCGGGGCGCTCGTGATGAGGATGATGACGTCGAGGCTTGGGAAGATAGACGAACGACTTGGGTCAGGAGGCCTTGGATGTTGTCGAGACTTGGGCCGACGGACGTCGGTTGGTTGAGTGCAACCGGGATCTTGCTCTCCGGAAGAGTGAGTTCGCCGCGGAGAGGCGACCCGATCAGGGAGCGGACTTGCGCTACGGAGAGCTCGGGTTTGGATAGAAGGTAGCTGAGCTTCGTCAACGCGCACTGCATCGGGGCGGCACGCACGACGGACGTAAGAACATCATATCAGTATAGAAATGCTGGCAATTGTGGTGCGCGATGAATGGAAATCCGAACGCACCTCGGGCGTCATGTCGCCTCCTGGGACGACGCCTGCTTGCAACAAGCTTCTACCGGTCTCGTACGCATCCGAGACTGACCCTTTGGTGCATTGAGTGATCGCGACAATTATAACGCCGTTGTCGCACGCCTCCTTGAGTGCTTCGACCAGATCCGCCCGCTGCGGCGCATTTCCAGCACCATAGGTCTCGAGGACGACACCCCGAGTCGGAGCCATGACGAAAGCACGGATGGTCGATCCGGTGATGCCAGGAAAGAGGCGCAGTGTAGCTGTATAATCGGCCTTGTGTTTGGACACCGGACCGAAGCATGGACTATAGGACTAACCGACATGAGGACTCATCACTGTAACCAACAATCAGTGGAGTCAGCAAAAGGGACGCCGAGGGACTTACACTTGTGCGATCGGAAGCGCCTCAAGTTCGTTTGGCGCATCACGTCTTGCCAGTTCACCACGATGTCTATGCCAACTACTCAGGTATCAGCGTGCAGAATGATAGTAAGGAGAATCGTGGCGGACCATTCACAAGAGGAGGGAAGTTCGGACTGTTGAAGGCATTGAGATCGTACGACGACATTTTGGATACCCTGTTTCCCCTAAACAGGGTGTGGTTGAAATACAAGCAGCATTCTGCAGATATGTCAGTTCGAGAAGAGAATCGTGAATCAATACTGAGGGCAACGTACCCGGTATGATGTAGTGTCCTGAAATGACTAGCGCGCCAAGTAAATTGTCTACGGCATCGTTGCGGAGCTGTGACATTGGAATCTGAGCTCCCGTTACAACCTGTGATGTATCTGAACACTTCGATTTCCTTTAGACGGAAACAATGGCGTGCGTTACCACTGTCTTCCCGAGATCTTCCAGCATGAAGCTGAGCGCGGACGATGTGTATGACATCGTGTCCGTGCCATGTAGAATTACAAATCCATCGAAGTTGGAGTAATTTAGCTCTATGTCTGTTGCAATTCTAATCCAATCTGTACTAACGCAACTCGATCAGCTCGGAAGCGGTGGTAGCGCGACAACTGTCTTTGAGTGTTTACCTTGAATCTCTATGTTACTGCTATCCAAGAGGGGATGCCACTGATGTAGCGTTAGGCTGATTATAATTTGGTGTAGTATGCAGACGAACCTCTAGAACGGCGTAGCGTATGCGCTTGCGGTTGCCTCCAGGACCGCTGCTCCTTGGCGTCACAAGCGTAGGCAAGTGCGCCTCATAGACATCCTCCGAGATCTTCCTGCACACAGGTTGGCGGGGAATCACCTGTTCAGCGGTGGGAGCCAGATGCTCTGGAATACCTATGGGACGTGATGATCGGACTGGAAGGGTGAGGGACTGGTGCAAGGCATTGTATGATCCGCCGCGGCTCGGAGAAGGCTCCCGGCTACCAAACGTCGTTCCAGTCGGGCTTGCTTTGCCGCTGCTGTTCCAGCGGCGATAGCCTTCTAGCGAGCCAGAGTGCGAGAAGAGGGACTCTTCGAGCGGGTCGTGGAAGCGATGCTGGCTGTGGAGGGTTTCCGTGAGGAAGTACGGCTCTGGGACATACCCATGCTGGCTAAATATCATGTTAATTGTGCCCCCCGTGTTAATGATCAAGACTTTGGATTCATCGGAAGACATAGACATGTCCATCACGTATGTGGCAGTGATCCAGAAGGTGAGGCGAGATGGAGGTCGAGGTCAAATTGCGAAGTCGGAGCTTGAGCGCCTGTTGACTGTGTGGCGTCTCGGGTAGATGGGATTACGCAGAGGTAATCTCGATTGTGTGCATCTAGCCGAGATTACAGAAGTCCCCACCGTGACTCTCATAAAATGACTCTCCTCTGCCTTGACTCCTGCACCCTCCCTCCCCCTCTTCGCCCACCATGCAGGCCCTCAAGGCAGTATTCCAAGAAAAGAATGAGTCGGTGTGTAAGTTACACATACCCGCTAGGGCCGTTCTGACTTTCCTTGCAGACCAGCCCGGCTTTGATCACTTTCATGACCGCAGGGTACCCCACAGTCGCGGATACTGTGCCAATTCTGCTCTCTATGCAAGAGGGAGGCGCGGACATAATTGAGATTGGTGTACCGTTCTCTGATCCAATTGCGGATGGTCCCACTATCCAGGCAACGAACGTCGTAAGGTCAACTGGTTCATGCCGATCGGAGCTGGGTTCGTGACCTCTCTTCTTCTACAGATCGCGTTAAAGAACAACATCGACTATGTGCAATGTCTGGGGTTTATCAGGGAAGCGCGTAACAAGGGCCTCACAGTGCCCGTGCTGCTAATGGGTGAGTTGCACTACTCTCCGTAACTCGTTTCTGCGCATGCTGTACGAACTTGCCGTCTTACGAGACAAACCGTCCACTTCCAGGATACTACAACCCGTTACTCGCTTACGGAGAAGATAAGGCAATCCAAGATGCCGCAGAGGCTGGCGCCAACGGATACATCGTCGTCGACCTTCCACCAGAGGAGGCTATTGCCTTCCGGGATAAGTGCCGTGCAGCGAAGTAAGTTTCCGATTGCCTGCCGCATTACGCTTTCTTACGCCGCATCTGCAGCCTGTCTTACGTTCCACTCATCGCCCCGTCGACTTCCCTGGCTCGAATCGAGTTTCTCACTTCGATCGCGGACACGTTCGTCTACGTCGTCTCGAAGGTGCGTCATCAGCAGGTCAACCGGCATCCTACCATGACTCACATCGTGTGCTCACACAGATGGGAACCACCGGTTCTTCGGTCACGGGAACTATGAACAGCGCACTTCCCGATCTAATTGCGCGTGTCCGAGACTACACCGATGTGCCTCTCGCAGTCGGCTTTGGTGTGGCGACCCGTGCGCACTTCGACCTTGTGGCGGACGCCGGTGCGGACGGTGTTGTGATCGGAAGTCGCATCGTCTCCGTCATCAAGAACGCACCCGCAGACAAGGTCGCATCGACAGTCGAGCAATACTGTCGCGAGATCAGCTTGAAGGGTCAGCCCCCACGCAGGACTACCTCGCACAAGCCCTCGTCGACACGCTCACGCCCGAGCTTGAAGAGCGCAGTCTCCGCAGACTCTGCTCATCAGAACATTTTGCCACCGCGCTTCGGCGAGTTCGGAGGTCAGTATGTACCAGAGGCCCTCTGGGATTGCCTCGTCGAGCTCGAGGAGGCACATAATGCCGCGATGAAGGACCCCGAGTTCTGGAAGGAGTGGCAGGGCCTGTACGGCTACATGAACAGGCCATCCAACCTGTACAAGGCAGAAAAGCTCTCTGAGCACGCTGGTGGCGCTACCATCTGGCTGAAGCGCGAGGACCTGAACCACACCGGTTCGCATAAGATCAACAACGCTATCGGTCAGGTAAGGCGGCATCTCTTGTTCGCTGGTGTCTGGCACTACTCATCAGCATATGCACAGATCCTCCTTGCAAAGAGGATTGGCAAGACCCGCATCATCGCTGAGACCGGTGCAGGCCAACATGGTGTTGCCACTGCGACCGCCTGCGCGCGATTCGGCCTCGAGTGCATCATCTACATGGGCGCAGAAGACGTGCGGCGTCAGGCCTTGAACGTCTTCCGCATCCGTATGCTTGGGGCCAAAGTGATACCCGTTCATTCCGGCTCGTGCACGCTCAAGGACGCGGTGAACGACGCGCTGCGCGACTGGGTCACGAACCTCTCGAACACGCACTACCTTATCGGCTCCGCGATCGGCCCGCACCCGTTCCCCACAATCGTGCGCGACTTCCAGCGGGTGATCGGTAAGGAGATCAAGGAGCAGCTGCACAAAGAGACAGGCAAGCTCCCCGACGCGGTCGTCGCCTGCGTCGGCGGAGGCAGCAACGCTATTGGCACGTTCTACGACTTCATTCCGGACAAGAACGTCCGACTCATCGGCGTCGAGGCGGGCGGCGAGGGTCTCGATGGCGACAGGCACAGCGCGACGCTGAGCAAGGGCCATGCGGGTGTTTTCCATGGTGTCAGGACCTACGTCTTGCAGTCTCAGACCGGACAGATCGTCGAGACGCACTCGATCAGTGCTGGTCTTGACTACCCCGGCGTCGGGCCTGAGCACGCGTGGCTCAAGGACTCGGGGAGGGCAGAGTACACCGTTGCGACGGACGAAGAGGCCCTGCGCGGCTTCCGCCTGCTGACCCAGCTCGAGGGCATCATCCCCGGTAGGTTTCATCCTGTATAGATTAGCCCGGGTGGCTCAGGCCTCGTTGCTGACCGCGACCCCTTTCTTCTCCCAGCCCTCGAGTCATCGCACGCTATCTGGGGTGGTGTCGAGCTTGCCAAGACGCTCCCGAAGGATGCCAACATTGTCATCGTACGTCCCTGTTTTGTGACAATCAATGAATGCGTGCTAACGAGCGAGCATCCGGTAGTGCCTGTCGGGGCGCGGCGACAAAGACGTGGAGCAGATCTCGCAGCTGCTCCCCGGCAAGTGGGAAGAGAAGCTCGGATGGTACATCTCCTCGTCGCCTGAGGAGAAGGCGTAGGCAGAGAGGCCTACATTGTGTACGATTGAAAGGAGGACAACGCACAAGGTACAAGGGTGAACACATGTATGTATTCAGAGCGGGGGTCGGCCCCGAGTGTATCGTACAAGAGACAATGCTTCGAGTAAGACCCCGTCGGATATGAGTGTAACGTGCTCGGCCTCTTCCTCTCTACTCACTGTTCAATTGCTCATCCGGGCCATGAGGAGACAATAGCCTTTGTCTCGAACCACTGGCCCAGCCGTCGTCCCCGACTGTACTCCTTCCGAACTGAATATGTACTCACGTACGTCTTGTCCGGAGTGGTTGGAGTCGGGGGCGCCGTATCCTTCTGATTTCACGCAGAGCAATGATGCGGCAGAGGCAGGATCATGATTGACACCGGGCGTTGCATTCGATACTTCCATAAGTGCGTTCATGCATGCCGCAGCAGCGTGGCCGCAGCGCACTTAGCGGCTTCCCAAAACGTCGAACAATGGGTTTTTTAGCAACTCAGCGAGCCCCTCGCCGTCCGTGCCGCACCACCTCGCGCCGCACAAGGGGCTTTATACGACCTCGGATCGAGATTGCGTGGTTTCTGGAACGTAGTTGTGGGCCATGGTCACCACTCGATTGGCGGTGCACATGTCCACTCCTCCCACCGTCCTGGGTCCTACGAGCGCGCCGCTCCGGAAGGAGCAGCCTACGCGATGTCGGTCAAAGCGGCTCGAGCGGGGGACGGGAGTGCGGGGGCGCTATAAAAGGCGCATTGGTCTCTGCGTGAGGAGGAACAGCGCACCCCGCACCCCCGCCACTCCCTCCTGCTTCTGCCGTTGCGCGACCTCGAACGCCCTTCGCGTTTGTATTACGTCTTCCTTCCGTCGAACATACGTCCGCTGTCTGCACCTCCGCGCACCTACAAACTTCAACCACCCACCCATCCCCATCCCCATCCCCATCCCCAGACTACCCATACCGGGCCTTATCGTCCAAAGACAAATACAATGGAGAACAACATGCACGTTGCAGTTGGGTCAGTCGACGTGCTTCTCATGCTGCCCCCTTCCCCCCTTTGCTGATGTTCTTTCAACGGAGGCAGCTACGACCCTTACGCGACACACCTGTACATCGAGGCATCAGAGCCCTCGGCCAGCCGGACCATCTTGTGAGTCCAGTCCAGCCGGAGTCCGGGGGTCAAACCGACGCACCACCACTCACTCACTCACTGCTCGCCGCCGTCCCATTCTGATTCTAGCACCCAATGGGCAATCGAGGAGAGGATCCTCCGCCGCTACCCGCCGCGCCCCGAGGTGGACCCGTACACGCTGCTCTCGCAGGCGCAGCGCGACTGGCTCGAGGAGCTCCTGCCGCCGCGGCCGACAGCGTCCGAGAAAGGCAAGGAGGTCGCCGCCAAAGACGCGCCGGAGGGGGAGGGCACTCAGACTGCCCCCTCGGCCTCAACAACAACAACAACGAAAATCGATGTCGAGGACAAAAATCGGCCGGCACAACAGTCGCCGCAGCCAAGTTCTGGCGGCGGCGGCGGGTTTGCGTCGACGCAGCAGGAGCGCTCGATGTTTATCTGGTCCGAGTTCATACGCACGGGAGGCCCGAACTTCCCTTTGCCGCATGAGCCCGCGTTTTGTACGGCGGGAGGAGCTTTCTATTCCTATCAGGAATCTTAGTCGTTGTTCCTTTTTTTCGGACTTAGACTTTACTCTCGATTCGAGTTCGTTCGTCCTGGTTTGGTTTTTGTTAGCTGTACTGTAATTGTGAACGCGCGAGTCCCTGCCCTGAACTTAGTATTTGGATCGTCTAGTCCGCAGATCTTTTCTGTATAGTATATGGCCTTTGTCACCGTTTGTGTTGTTTGTTGTAATAATACTGCTTGGCTCGATAATTGCATGAAGTGAATAACGATGCATATAAGAAAGACGAAAGACTTGGGAAGCAGATTGCGTTGCGCTGAATCGTCGAAGCACTCATTGCTCATTAACGTGAATAACGACGCATATCGAACGAAAGACGAAAAAGTTGAGAAGCAAATCACGCTGTGCTGCCAGTGAATCGTCCAAGCACTGCTCATCAACGACGTATGTAAGCAAGCGCGGTGACATTGGAGGAAGAAAGACTATACGCACAATGGACACAAGGAACGTTTGATTTGCTGGCTATTACGAACAAAAATCTGTGGCGAAAGGAGTCGCCAAAGGCTGTAGAACGTCGGACATAGAGGAGATTGTCTAATTGCTTTAGCTGTTGCTGAGAATCGCCTTGGTATCGACTCCGGGGTGCGACCAGGTATATATTCCACCGGCGAGGTGTCTCGACATCCTCGTAAAACATCACCTACAGCGTCGAGCCAGATCCAGCCCAGAGCAGCAGTAACGACAGCAATTTATCCCCATGGCAGGTATGCTTACTCTCGTCGACCCAGCTACCATCTGTGTGCACCTGCTAACTCACACTCGTAGCAAGCGTTGCCACTCCGTGGTGGCCAACGCCGCCACAGAGCTCCACATCAGCCACTAAACGTATCGGTCAAAGTATGCGACTCACTGGGGCCGTTCAGAGGCTCACCCGGAGTCCCAGGGCGCGACTCAATTCGCTGCTTCGCGAGACTTTGCCGCCATATCAAGTCCCTCGATCACAATGACGCCGCATCGCTTGCCGTGCGCAAGTCCCGTTCGTCCGAGCAGAGACACCGAGGTGAGCATTCACGGCCCCCCCCCCCCCCCCTCCCCCCAATCGGCCTTGATAGCGCACTCATCCACGCGGCCTTTCCAATCGCAGAATGCACTACCACCAGCACAGCCACGCCGTTATTCAATGTTCCCGATAATTACATCGATGCGGCGAGGCGAGGCGAGGCGACGGCCTGGCCGGCGCGAAGGCAGTATGGTTCCTCTTTCGCCGGTTCGCGGTTCGTATGACGCATACCATCCCATGCAAGGTTCATTGACGTCAACATGAACGAGGGCGAGGACCGGGTTGGAACTCGGACGACGACTCGGAGATGTCGGGATATCGGATCGTTGACTGCGTCAGAGTCAGAGTCGTTCTCGTGCGCCCGGGTCCGTGCATCGACGTCCGAGGTCCGCTGCCATCTCCGGCAAGGTGGTGCGGATTCAGGGAGCTCTGTAGTCATCGCGCACCCGAACATCGGTACGTCCGCGACTGGCGACACACGTGCCAAAACAGCCCGGCAGAGCCTCAACCAAGTTCCTCGGACCGAGAGCATGTTCGTAGCCACTGGCCACCAGTGGCATCTTCAGCCGGCCCGTGGGGAATCTCAGAGAGGCGCTACCACTCCACATATCCCGCTGGCACGTCAGAGACGCCTTCGGTAGGCTTTGGCCAATGTCGTCGCTTCTCTCCGTTGATGGCGCCAGGCGAGCTAGAAGAAGGAAAGGTTCAGCAGCCTGGACCCGGCCCACCGACAAGTTCCAGAGGGGGATAACTTACAAGGCGGGCGAAGAAGATCTTCACTGAACCACACATTACCCTGCCAGAAGGATGCCGCACGGCGCGCTACCACGTTTCAAGTTGGTATCCTACAAGCTCGAGCACGCCGTCGACCTATGGTCCAGGTCCACAGACGAGGCTCGAATATCTCTACTCCCGCACAGACGCCTTCGGCCCTGCTGAGAGCCATCTGACGACGAACTCGACCAAAGTTCCCTGCCAATCGGCTGGCTGCACGACCTCGATTCTCAGGCGCAAACGAGGTCGACCTGAGTGGGGCGACGTTGTCATTAGCAGGCTGCGCCGGTGCAGGCTACGTAGATCCCGGGGCACCGAATCCGGAAGTTGCCTTGGCGCAGTCCAAGCCGCGCTCTAAGTCAAAGTTAGTCGAAGCTCCGAGTCAGTGCATGCATCGCTCCGGCCCAGTTCGTATTCCTGTCGTTCCGGGCAAGAATAACATTTCCCTCAAGAGCATGCAGAGGTCAGATCAACAGGTACGCCTCAGAGTTGGATTTCAACCCGTAGAGATCGCCATACTGACCGCTACCATATAAATCTAGTTCCCAAAGTTTGCTGCGAGGCTATGGGGAGCGAAGTGGACGATCGCGCGCGGGAGGATCAAGACATTCCACCACCGCCGCGATTCGGAGTCGGAACAAGGCCTAGGGAGGGACCTCTGAACAGCACCGGGGGAGGGCCGCCATAAGACTGGTCGACGTGGGGGAGGGCAAGACCGCGCGCGGAACTGCACGAGGGTGACCTTGAAGGCGCGTAGAGGAAGACATGCGGCCCTCTGAAGGCCCGAGCGGCTAGACGAACTCGCGACAGGCGCGTCGTACTAGCTCTCGCAGAGGGCAAGCGGAGAGTGTAGACCGCCCCATCCATGAGCGGAAACCGTGCCCTAAACCGCTGGCTAGGAACGCGCAAAAGACCTCGCCTGCCCGCTGCGAGTGGAAGTCGCCCGCTCGCGAGAGACGATGGGTCGATGGTCGAGGCGTACCATATTGCCGTGCGAGGCCAGACGTCACTGCAACGAGATTCTATTAGCCGATCAGACAGAAGAGCCCAGCCACATACCAAACCACAATCCACGGTGCGTGCTTGCTCCGACTCTGCACTTTGCCGCGCCGTGACAGTAGCTGAGCGGGAGATTGATATTGCTTTTGCAACAGACGCGGACACCGAGCGCGTACTCCGACTCGGACATACCACACGATTGCCGGGAGCCGTCAAATTCCCCGTCCCGCTCGCAGCTCGAGCCGCAGAACGAGGAGGTGGACCTCCGCTACAAGGACAAGGGCGGCATCGTGTCTCCCAAAATGCAAAGGCCACGGATGTACATACCAACATCTTCGGATCCGCACTACCTTGCACGGCGGTGGAAAGACTTGCACGGAGCACGCACCCATCTGAAGAATGGGCTGTTCAAGAGTCTGCGAGCGCGATGTGGGGGGCCATCGTCACGATACTTGCTCCGACACGTTACAACGGCACGTCGAGGAGAAACATCTCCGCTTCAGGCACCAGTGTGACTCCTGTGAGGGAAACATTCCTGCACTGTGAGTACATTGCCTTGACTGTGCACCATTGCCTTATGACTTACTATCGACGGCAGGGCGCACGTAGCAGGGTTGAGACTCGAAGCCTCGTCCTCGCAGATGATGTCTTTCGCGGATACCTTAGAAATTTTCGATTAGACGAACTTGTAAAGCATATAAAATCGCTTCCAAACGTCACTCAACGATGTGGTGCGCTATGCGGCATCGTACCTGAGTCCCTATCTTAGATTATTACAGTCAACATCGCACTGCTCACCATAACTCACGTGCCTACGGCCCAGGCTTGTTCAGTGCGCAGCCGCGTATATACGGTCGAAGTCGCGGAGATTTCGTTCATTTCGAGTTTGAGAATATTCGGACGTTCGAGAAGCGCGTCGATCTCTTTCGTAAGGGAGGCGAGGTGGCGGATACTCGAATGTTTTAGGGGCATGATCGGCGTGACGTGCATACTGATTCTGAACGCCGCGGACTGTGTAATATCGAGTATTCCTTGAAGTTGTAGTTGTAAGTAACTTTTTACTAGGTCGGACGGTTGCGTTGTAACGGCATGTATAGACAGAGTCTAGATGCGTGCTCGTTCGCAAGCGAAAGTCGCGAAAGTGATGAGATGCAGAGGCAAGCATTGATGCGATAAGTATTGATGATAAGCTGTAGAACATCAGCGGTTCAGCACGCGATATTGAACGCCCCTAGTCGAATTCTGTTGGAGAGATTGCAAGAAAACAGAAATATCAGAAAGACAGACAGACCGCATGGAGATATCCATAAGAGGCGAAAGGCGTGGAAGCCAACGGGATGGGCAAGGGCGGACAGCACCGACCGAGGAGTGTCTGCGCCGTCGTCATTGGTGTTGGCCCCGACGAAAGCACATAGGGCGGGGCTTGGTAAGCGGCAAGGCACGAAAGAGGAAGGTTAGGCACGATCGCTCGATCCCGCCAGGGGTAACACTTCCACACGTGGCTATGGCGGGTGCGATCAACTGTGTAAATATTTGGATCGAGTACGATTCGAGCCTGGCTGCTCGCCGTGCAGAGCGGCCGCGGGCGTGTCTCGGTGTGCAAGAGTAGTCTATTCGTTTATGCCTGGGCGCAGCATGCTTCGCGACTGGCAGTGTGAGTCGAGAGGGAGGAGAACGGGAGCTGTGCGTAATTGTTGAGGGAGGCAACAGCCGGCGACGCCTGGGATCAGAGAATGAGACGCCGATGGGAGAGGAGAGGGCGCGCCGAACGAGAACGGTTGTGCGACTCTGCCTCTCCTTTGATCCTCTCAGCCTGTCAGTCTCCTCTCTCTCTCTCTCCCCTCCCCGCCCTTAGGTTACTAACACCACCACTCCCAGCGCCGGCCCTTCCGCCCGCCAACACTCCTCCTTCGCCCATATTTTCCCCGCTTTCTCACCCTTTTCTCACCACCTTTTTCCCCTTCGCCCTCCCTGCGCCCGTCGCACAGATCTTCTCCAGGCTCGAGCAGCAGCACCACCCTCCTCTCTGCCCCTTCACTGTTGACTTGAACCATGAATTCGCGTCCGCACAAGCAGTCGATGTCCGAGCTTAAGCTCCGTCGCCTCACGGAACACAACCAGCGCCTGAGGGAGGACCTTGCCCGTCCACGGATAAGGGTCAGCGAGGCCAGTGCCAGGTAAGTCGACCTCTTCTCCGAGTCCTACACCCGACCCCGTGCCGTGCTCACACCCTCCCCTCACGTCGCAGTCTCATCCGGTATTGCAAAACGACAAAAGACCCCCTGGTGCGTATCCGTGTGCTCTCCCGTCACCCTCGCCCTTCTTCGCGCACACCTCCATCCCGTGTGCGTATACTGACCGACATCCGCAGGTACCCTCAGTATGGGGTCCCGTACCACGCGCAGACGACCCGTACCAGTCCCAAGGCGGGACAGGCAAGGGCTGCTGTGTCGTCCAATGACCGCCGCGCGCCCCCGCCTGTACATCTCTCTCTCTCTCTTCCCGTTCTGCCATCCTTGCCTTCTCGGTCTCGTGTGTCTCGTCCATCTGCTCCCACTTCTGGCTATTTCTCGCGCACATACATCCTCTGTTTCTCCCTCGTCGTCACACATCCTCGACACTCGTATGTTCGCTCCCCTACGGTCCCCCTCCCGTCCCCGTCATCCTCTTCACCTTTCTACCGTCTTCTTCTTATTCTTCCCTTTCTTTGCCTTCTACTTTTTCCCCTACCCTGTGTGCTATTTGATTGTTTATCCACTCTGTCAATCGTCTGTGGTCCATTTATACCATCGCTCTTTTTTACTCTCCCCCACCCGCACGCCGCAACAGCACCAGCACCCGCGTCTCTGGCACGCCTCGCACTCGTATCCAAATCCGAAACCGTACCCCCAGCAGCCGGCCCCCGAATCGCTCCATGACGCGCGCCCCACAGGAACCCCACGTGCATCCATGCTTCACTCTGACATACGCTCAACAATCTCTCCTTTCTCTTGGTCGCATGGGAGGCCCTCCGAGTCCACGCCCCGCGTCGCCTGTGCTCCTCCGTGCTTTCACAGCTTGACGCTCGTGAGCCGGGGGACGGGGCGCGCTACTACCTACAAGGTGCTGCTAGTCAGTGACTGTGCCAGTGCTGGATGCGGGGCGGTCGGCGTCGGCGTCGCCGGTCAACTCTTCTTCAAGCGACAAGAATAACCAACAACCAACAACCCACTTCCTCCTCCTCCTCCTCCTCCTCCACCGCCAGCAACAACAATAGCAGCGGCAGTCGTATCCGGGGTTTGCGTCGCGCCGGACCATGTGGATATGCGGACATTTGACACGGAAAAGGCGGTGGGCGGACCGTGGGTGGGTGCGGGCGCAAGGCTCAGGGCGAGAGGCTAGAGGCTAGAGGCTAGAGGCTGGGGGTACAGGTGTGCAGCTGCAAAAAGGAAGCGCGGCGGCGCGTGGAGATGGGTGGGTGGGTGAGTGGGTGGAGGAAGGGTGAGGAAACGCGGGACGGATGCGTGCGTGGGCGGGCGGGCTAGGCGGACGCAAGGATATAGGCGAGGCGGTGGTCGACTGTGACTAGTGTGGACTGGAATGAGGACCGTGGACTGTTCAAGACAGAGCTGACTCGGAGGTGCGGTGGTCGGTATGTCATGTACCTTTCTTTTCCTTCCCCATATCACCTCAGCTTCTCTGCCGTCACGAAATATCGACCCACATCCACCCTCCTTCGCGCTGATCAGTGTCACGCTGCCGCTTCCCGTTGACTCTAGTACCCGCTTTTGTACACTTTTTAGCTCTCCCTCTCCCTCTCTCGTTTGCGGTTACGCTAAAGGCCTGCAACCGACCGACTTACTGTACGGTGTCCCCACCACCATGCACCAGTAACATACGTCACCCACTCTCTGCCCACTCTACTACATATATACGCACCGCGTGCCCGTGCCGTGTCCATGTATGCGCTCCGCTGTACTCACTCTCGACGCTCTACTTGTTCCTGTCCCGTTTCTCCGTGGTCCGGTTCTGCAGGCTCTATAATTCTGGTTCCGGTTCTGGTTTCTGGTTTCTGGTTCAGTCGATGTCTGTAGAGGTACAACAACACGAATTGGCACTGCTATGTTTATCTTGTCCTGGTCCTTGTCCCGGTCCCTGTCCCTCTCTCTCTCAGTCTCTCTCGCTCAACCTCCGTCTCATCCCCTCACCTCTTACAATCTTTGCTCTCCCAACAGTCCGATAGTCCACATCCTTCCGCCACCTCCGCATCCTCGCGTATGTACGTGTGCGCCAACGTGAGTTCGGAGTCATAACGGACCGGCCAGATTCGGTAGCGAACAACGGTGGGAACGTCCACCGCACGCCAGAGTGTCGAGCGCTGATGGATATGCAATCGCAGCACATATTGGAATGCGGGGGGCAGACGGCGCCGGCGCCGGCGCCGCAAAGCCTCCTTGAGTGCCGGACAGCGTGAGCAATGAGCAGTGAGCGGACCCGGGGCGACCGGAGATTTGAACAACGTCACAAGCGCAGCGCACCACCAGCAGCAGCATGGCAGCATAGTACATACAGCCGCCCCCACACGGCAAAGCGTCCAAGCGTCCGAGGAGACCTGGCAGATGCTTCCGTGAGGGTCCGGCCATCATCACTTCGTCCTCGAGACAGTAATAGACTTGTCGGAGAGAGCTTTTAGATCTCGAGATCTCGAGAGTCCGAGGGTGCGAGGGTGGTGGATACGATACACGGCCGCATGGTCCAACGGTCGACAGTCGACAGTCGCAACGCACTGCCCTGTCGCCTGTCGCGCGCTTTGTATCCAACAGCTGGTACAGGGAGACACGGCGCGTCATGTCATGTGCGGGGTAGTCGGCACGAGCTTGTGTCGAGTGTCGAGTATCGTATGTGCGGCTTGCGCGCATCGCGAAGGAAGCACAGCGCGCCGCGGGAGGTCGATGAAAGAAGGGGAGGAGGATAAGCAAGGGATAAGAACAGAACAGAACCTCGCGATACAC
Source organism: Fomes fomentarius (assembly GCA_022606135.1). NCBI lineage: Eukaryota > Fungi > Basidiomycota > Agaricomycetes > Polyporales > Polyporaceae > Fomes > Fomes fomentarius. The sequence goes on from JABYQN010000001.1 coordinate 3,545,905, forward strand.
ACAGGGCCCGGCTGCCCTGTGCCCTGATTCTCATTCCCATTCCCATTCCGTGCGCCCTTGTTGTGTCTATTTATCGCACCATGCTTCGGGGCGTTAACGATGGACGGCCCAGGACGGGAGTGTTGGGTGTTGCGTAATTGGGTAGGTTCCCACCCCTTGTCCGTTGTCGTTGTCGCCAAGAAGAAGCGAGCGGAGAGAACCTGTGCGGGAGCTTATTTCCTTGGGCCTTTTTAGATGAACATTGTCCTCGGGGCGGCAGTGTGGTCCGGCGTGCACCACACACGAATTCGGAACGCGGAGCTGATGCTGCCGGACATAGCGAGCGATCACAGCGGACGGACTCAGGGCGGGCAACAGGCGGCAGGGAAGATGATACGGGGACACAGTGATAGCGATGGAGAATGACGAGCGTTGAGCACTGAGAGGAGGGGATAGGGAACACGGAAGAGAGGATCGCCGGATGGACACCGGGGCCTATAGTTCGTGGTCTTCGTCGTCATACGTCTCTTTGATGAGCCTGTCACGACACAAAACCACAGATCAGGATCAGTCTGCACATCGCACAGCATGCCTCTTCCAAGCATGCAAACGCCGGCAATGCGACGGGGCACACAAGATAGGAGTAGGTGGAAACGTGAGAGAGTGACATACCGATATACAGATGATGGCGGATGGTCACCACTGCGCATCAAGAAGAACAGTCAGCTGAAAGAAGGATGATGCATCATGGATGATAGAAGGACGCACTCGTTCGTGATGAAGACGTCGACGAGCTCGGGCCCAACGTAATCATAGTACGGGTTCACGACGTCCACACGCTCGACGAGCTTGCCTTCCTCGAACCCAAGCACGCTGTTTGGGTCCGCGAAGTCGAGCGCGCCATAGTCGTGGTATAGGTTCCATAGCGGTGTCAGCTTGAACTGTCCTGCACAGACGACGACTGGTGTCGAGTGTGCACGCGCGGCAGTGGCGGCGAGGAGGGAGCCTGCGATTGCCACGAGCCCGCCGTTGGCCAGGATTGCGTGCGCCCCGAGGATCACCTTGTTCACACGGGACATGATGGCAAATATAGAAGAATCGGGGACGAGGAAGGTCGAGATGCCCGCACTAGACAGCGAGCGCGCCATCTCGTGTCCACTATATGACGGCGCAGTCTCTGCGACGATGACGGTGTAGTTGCGGTTGTGGCCCGCGGCTTTGAGGAAAGACTCGACAGTCTTTGAGTGGCCGATCGTGAGGATGATCTCGCTAGACGACCACTGACGTCAGTGACCTGCACGCCAGAGCCTCGCGGGAAGTGAAAGCAAAGATCCCGAGACACGCACTCGGAATGGATGTGGTCCTTCGCGTTCTTCGAGACGTTGTCGTAGACCGTCTCAAGCTCGTCGAGCACGTCCTGGATCGCCTCCATCAGCACAGGCTTCAGTCCTCGAGCGAACGAATCGGGGTCGTCAGGGTCATCTTCCGTCAGTGTGGCTGTCGCTTCCGACTTTGGTGCGCTGGAGGTGTGCTTGCGGGGCTGGCCCTGCAGTACGAACTTGCTGATTGTGTAGACGTTACGGGTTGGGGCGACAGAACCTTTTGTGGCCGTGTTGGCTTCTTCCCGGATATTGTGAAGTACTCGACGAACAGTGTTTCCTACGGTGTGTTCTGCGAAGACATGTTTAGGATACGCAAATATGATGTGTGAGTATCCAGAACTAGCGGAGGCATGCATTGGGTTGAGCGATCAGAGATAACGTCGGGGTCCACGGGCATATAGCCAGCTATGACCTAAACCAGTGAGATGCGCAGTCAAGACCGCCCCGTTGTGTTATGTATAACGCCGCTGGCGTGTGGTTCCGAAAACAACAAGACGTGCCGTGGTACGTCTTAGACCTGGGGTTCAGGCAACAGTGATTGAACTACGGCCTCAGGGCATGCATGCCAATTCAGTGGCACTTGACCACCCGTAGCATCGCCGCAAAAACCAGAAGTACCCAGAACAGTTTGGTTCAACGTACCTTTGGGTTGTGCTTCTGCCAGTCTCCTACCAACTTCACGCACGATTGCGACAAGTTGTTGTATGTTTGAGAACCGTGCTTTCGAGACAACTTGTCTGAGTACGAGCACAGTCTCCAAGGCGGCCTCACGAGATCCAACGACTTGTCTTCATTCACAAGGATCAGATTGGAGATCGACCTTGCGCATGTGCAGAACCTCACCGTCTCCGGAGCTTTGCCACTAGCGTTTCTACGGCTCTGTTGCCGGGGATATGTAGATCGGGTGCCATTACTCTGGAGTAGTGTTGCGAAGAGTAAGCGGTGAGCGTGTCTGAGGTTGATAGAAAACCGTGATTCAGGGATCTCAGATAGAGAGACTTTTGCAAGGAGTTACAGAGGCGCCCAAATTGACACCTTGAAATCGAGTCATGAATTGAGACCACGTGCCGTGGCCTCCGGCGCCTATGTTGCTTCAGCGTCTGAGTTACAGTATGTTGAACTTCGGAGTAGGGGTTCCTCAGCTACGTTCCCCTTTGCATGGCGTATATTAGCCAATATATCCTCTCCTCTGTAGAGGACGGTATATTCTACGTTGAGCCGCGCATGATATTTTCTCGAAGTAAGTAGTACTTTATCACGGGAAGCAGTGACACGCCCGGGCCAGTGATCAACATTTAAGGGAAGGTATATAATAGGTTAAGACGGGAGACAGAACGCTCCCCACCACGGATGGCTCGTCCTCTATGAGCGCGTTTGGAACGACGTCAAGTTGACCGAGCTCAACGAACAAGGGCGTAGAGGCGACTTCATTGGTTCTAGGGTAATAGTTATCTTTCCCTCTTCCCATTCACCCTCGTGCTTACTTGTCTACTACGATAGATCATCTACTCAACTCTCCGCGTATCGAGTTTTTCCGAGACCGAGTGAATACTGTCTTGCACTCGAGCAGGAATCCCGCACCTCATCGCTGGATTCGAATTTGTCGGGCAAGAAGATACCCTCGTACCACTTATCGACTATGCTGAGCAGCCCTTGCAATTTGTCGACCACCAGAAGGAGGTGGGCGTTCGTGTCCCGTTCATGTCCCACGCGGGGGGGGGGAACTTGGAGCTGGAACGGGGGCGGACTTGAACTATGCGATTTTGTTGGGGACGAAGCGGATAGGGCATGTGAGGGAATCCATGATCTCTGCACTGTGGCGGCTCATATGCGTATTGGTAGGTTCTCGCTGTACAAGCATCCGAAAATCATGGAGCTGTGCAAGGAGCAGGAGTTTTGCATCGAAGTCTGTCCCATCTCGTAAGCCTTCTGTCTGGTGATCCATATAGTTTGCGGCTGACGTCGGTTGTGGCATAAATCTATCCTGGTGCACCTCTTCCTGATGTTGTGTTGGGATGCTTACTGTCAACTGCTACTGTAGCGCCTGGTCAGATCTATGCCGATGCACCCGCTCCCGGCTCTCATGAACCAAGGCGCGCACGTCGCCCTATGCTCGGACGACCCGACAGTGTTCGGCAACATGGGCTTGTCCTTTGACTTCCTCCAAGTGAATTGTGACAATCCGAGAGGCTAGTCATACAGAATAACTAGGTCTTCGTGGATAGTGAGGTCAACACGCTATGAAACTTGCGCGAACTTATATGGGACAGCATCAGAGTTAGCGTCCGAATTGTTGCATCCTTATGTCATTCGATTAGCTCACACTCGTATTGTGACAGTATTCGAGCCTAGATCAACTAGAGAAGACAGCAGCATTCTCCACGCTGGAGAGCAATGGGTTGACTCAGATATTATCCTCGATAAGTACGAGGTACCCAGGGCGGCGCACACTCTCGGGCATCCCACTACTAGCTGTTGACACGCAACATAATGGACTTCTAGCTCCTGTCCGGTGCGATCACACCACAAGAGAGTGGAATGTGTAGCATCTTTGTGTATCGAAGGAATTGTGTCTAGTATTGCAAACGGGATCCCCGTTCTCCCCAGCACCCAGATCATCCACGGTACGGGAACTCTCCCATCTGCTCTGCCTCCATCACACGCATGCCGTCTCCATGGGTCAATTCATAAGCGAGCGACCGGTGCGCTCCAACCTCGTTCACAGTGTGACAGACATGCCAACTCATTAAATCATACCCTTCGACATCGATGGCCACCCAACGCAGCGTTGGACTCGAATGGGTAAGGTATTTGCCCCAATACGAGGCGATCTTGTTGAGCTCCTTCTGGTCAGGAACTATCCCACTCGGGTCTCTTGTTAACCTCACAAGAATATGGGTGACTTGGGTCATTTTCCTGACAGCCTGCGTGAGTTTTCCCTATCGTGTGGTGACACAGTGAGGTCAGTGTCATGGTTCAGCCCGGTACGAAATGGTGGTACGCACGATGAGCTCACACGTCAAGCTCCAAGCGGGATCAGTTCCGACGACACCCTCGAGGTGCAGGGCGAGTTTGCGGATGGATGTCTTGCAGCCGGTGTCCAATGCTTCGAAGAAGTTGTAAACGATGGCGGTTTCGCGTTCCTGCTCGACGCGCATCTCCAAAAGCGTGGGGTTTGCTTCCGATAGTACGATTTTGAACCTATCGAACCGACGGCGTTTCCACCCGTCCCTAATGGAGACGAAGGGGATCTTCCGAGGCGATGGCAGCGCAAGGGAATAAAGGATAGAGAGATCTTCTGCCCATATTGCTTGAACGTCCGGCCATGCGTCCAGTAGGTTGTGCTCTTTCCAGTGATACCGACTAACCATTCTCGCTGTATCACCGTTATCGTTACTGCGATAATACCCATCACGTTCGCACAGTGCAAGGTGGGTGATGTTGGGGAACATAGTCGCAAGCGTGAAAAGGGACAGCTCGTCGTCGAGGCATATTGAGAGCTTGCGTACGCCCACAAAATCCGGCGGCCTCGGATTCTCAATGGCACTCCGCCAAGAGTATGACCCTAGGCGTAGCTCAACGAGCGACGATGCGAGACTTTGCAGCTGCCACAGCGCAGTTGTGTCAGGCCCCCTCAAGTTGGCCTCAGGCCATATTGCCAACCTGCGAAGCGGTAGCTGGGCGAGCTGGTGGAAAACCCTGTGATCATCCTGGGGCCAGCTAGGAATACTGAGCTCCTCGAGTTTCTTCAGCTCCGAGACTTTGTCATACGCGATTGATGTCGAGGTTTCGTCAAAGTACCAGCCGTCGATAGAGAGTCGACGGAGGTTGGAGCAATGTTGTATAATCCGGAGTAGGATGTCGAAGACTGCATCAGGAGTGATGCGAGAGCCCGGGTGGGCTGCAGGGACAGAGATTTCGAGGACCTTGATATACGGCGAGCGAGTGGAGGACGAACCGATGCGGAGGAAGCGTTCGAAGGACTGAAGGTGGTCTAGTGTGGCGATGGATCGGGATGCTGAAAGATCGCATAGCGCTTCTACAACGATATTGTTGGATGAACGGCATGTCCTTATTAAGGCAAATAGGTCAGAAGGCGATAGATGGGACAAAATATCCGCGTAGATGTCGTAGTTGAGCGTTGGAAACGATGCCGGGGGTTCGTTGTTGGGACTGGTTAGCTTCGGAGTACCCGGTAAGTCGTTGCTTTCCGCCAGCAAGGACATGGAACCGTCCCTGCTCAGAAGCATTGAAGTCGGATTGTGTTTGATAGGGCTGGTTAGAGGACGGTCACATGAAATGGGTTTCAATAAACCAGGAGTTCAGATGGAGGACCCACCTTTGAGCTACTCCAGAAAGAGGGTGGGTGGAGGAGGGGGTAAGCTGCTGCATAAAAAAGGCGGAGGAGGCAAGCTTAGAAGAAGCTGTGGAGAGGTTTCATTCAAGTGAAGAACAAGATTGAAAAATGGACAAACCACGTTTTATATTTCTCAGACACATTGAGAGCGCTGGTCCCGAAATGCATCACTGCGACCAAAGCGCTGTTTTCAATATGTAGGTACCCACAATACGCGGCTGCCGCCAAGATGGCAAGGAGATAAAGCATGTTTGCGTCAAGCTCCATAACACCAAATCACTCAAGAGATGAGTACTTACTTTCGAGACATCTCGGGCGATGTCACTCAAGTGGGCATAAATATGGCATGGGACCGACCTGGAATGAGTCATAACAGGAATCCCGTGTCAGGCAGGCTATGAAGTTGCTTGAGCTCGGATACAAGGCAAGCATTGCGACTCGGTACTGGATATAGTACATCATAAGTAAACTTGCGCATCTCATCATCAAGTTGGATACCTGTGGCGGTGCCCTGTACTTCTTTTCCCGAGTTCGTGATTCGGACTCCAGTCGACTTCGACTTGTTCCTGACGATAGAATTGGTATCTGAAGGCGAGGAAGAATTCGGAACTCAATACAACAGGTATCTTAAGAAACTCCATAGACATGCAACATGCAGAGCAGCCATCCCAATAAGCGCCCGATGAACCGACGTAGTATGCGACTGCAAGCGAAACCAATTTGACGAGACCAAGTCCGCATGATAGCCTCATTTGTGACCACGTATATGAGTGACTGCGAATGATCAACCGAGTTCGATCACCTCGCTGCTGTCACCTTGCCCCGGCTCATCCGTCTCGAACATGCCCGTGACCGCGTCGGTGAGCGTCTTGAGGAAGACGGCCATCTGATCGCGCGAGAACATGAAAGCAGACTTGAATACTCCAAGGCGCTCGGTGAGCTCGGGCGACTCCAGCTCGAGATTGTTCGGCGAGTAGAGAATTTTCTGGATGAGCTTGTCACGCTCGATCGGCTCTGTCTTCGGGTAATCGTCTGGTCGGTCGAAGATATTCCTAAGCGAGAAGTTGAGGGCTACCAATAATCGGCGTCAGTACAGCCTACGATACGGAGCGCGTTTCAGTACTCACAGAACGTGATCTTCTCGTCCGGGTTGTTGTAGGTATAGACACATTGCATGATCTGCTCGACGAGTTCTGGCCAGATGTCCGAGTGGTCCTCCTTCATCGACGTGATCAAGACATTCGTCAAGTCCTCGTAAATTGCGATGACAGGGGAGTTCTTCAGCTCGCCAGACGTAGGTTTCGACTGTCCGACTGTACCCGGTATACGCGCTGCAAGTTGTCTCGCGCGTTCGATCTCCGCGTCGCGTTCTTGTTTCAGGGCCACCGCTTTGGACGGGTTCGTCAGGGCGCGGAAGGGATACGATTCGAAGAGGTGCTTACTCTCGTCGCGAAGAGCAACGATTTGCTGATCTCGACCGGACAACCACGCGTCTCGCTGCTTCACGAGGTCTTTGAGTCGCGTGATCTCTTCAACGAGGTGCCGCTTCTCCTCGTCTGCTGCCTCGCGCGTGAGGAAATGGAGGTTGAATGTTTGGTTGGTATTACTGCCGCCCGGAGTTTGTAGTTTTGTGAGCCGTTCGGTGAGTTCTTGTATCAGACTCTCTTTCCCTGAGCTTGAAAGTGAGAGAGTCGTCAGGCCGAGGTCACCAACCCGCACGTACTTTTCAGGCTTTCGTCCAAGTGCGCCTTGTATTCGGACAACGCTTGTTCGGCTTCTGAATGACGAATCCGGAAGACCTCTTCCAGCTGCCGAGCTAATCGGTCTCTTTGTGTGGCGATCTGTGCAGACGTCCACCAAGGACGTGTGTCAGAATGTGTCGGGTTTGTTGAATTTGAATGGTTGGGACTATGCAAACAGAGAACAGGATGTGTACACACCTCTTTGGTTGATTCTCGCGCCTGCTCGAGCTGCGCGCGCAGGTTCTCCACCTCACGCGCAAGCCGTTCCTCCGCTTTCGACTGGCGTGCCGTAGCCGTCGTAACACCGTCTCGCACCTTCGCCTGCTTGCCTCCCCCTCCTCTGTTGCCGCGTTGAGCTGGAGGATCTGGTGGTGGCTCATCCTCTTCGACCTCAGCCACCGCGTGTTGATCCACCTCCATCGCCTCGTCCGCGCCGTTCGTCTGTGGGGGAGGGTCAGCACGTCCCTTCCCCTTCGCAGCTACCGTGCGCTGTGCACCTGCACCGTTGCGCGAGGGTGCCTTCTTCCCAGCGGCCTTCGCAGGGCCAGCAGCTTCCGTCTCCTCGGCATTCCTAGGTTTCTTGTTCGATGGTTCGACCATTACAATGTCTGGGTCATCGTCATCCTCAAGGCTGATCGCGGTGTCAGCCCTAGCGGCAGGTCTCTTGGCTGGGACAGTCTTGGACGCGGGTTTGGATGGTCCTGCGACAGGCCTCGCACTTCCCGCGCGTTGACGAGGTGCTTTCTTCGGTGGCGGCGCGGGGGTGGTTGGGCCGTAGATGTTATCTGGTAGGACGCGCCTTTTCATCTATACTCAGACGTCCTCGACACCGCAATGAACGATGAGGGAGACATACCGAACTCGTCGTCTGAAGCATCGGACATCGTGGTGGGAGTAATTGTCTGAGTTCGCGCGCCTTTGTTCACAACGCGGTGAACATGGGCGCTTACGCGGTGTGCGACGAGTTCGTCGCGCCCGTTCGTCGAGTCGGGTTTTCCTCTTCAATATCTCAAACCTTCGAGTCAGAGAAGCTACGGGCCCTTGCATCTTTGAGGACAATTGCGACGACAATATTGTGAAGTGCACGGCGTAGATATGGAGGCATACCTCAACAATCGCGAGGAGCTCATCCGCCGAGACAGGGCCCTCCGACGAGACCATTCGAACGCTGTCAAAATTTCTTCCGAAGAGATCAAGGCAGATAAAGTGCTGAGGAACATACGCGCTGCTGAGGCGAAGTCGATCTGGGGCCAGCAACTCAACGGGCATAATGGATCACAACAGATGTTCCCCGGCATGGAGTTCTTGACTGGTGCGGCAACATGCTGTCCGTGCGTACAGTTGCTCATGTAGCCCACAAAGCTCGTGAGACGATCCTGCGCACAAAACTACACAAAATATTGAGTAAGGTGTGTAGGTCCTTGAACTGGGTCCACCTCCTCGTCGGTGGGCTGACCCATTGAAGATGCCCAAAGGAGGCCTCCTTCACGTACACTTCGACGCGACGGTGCGCGCGGATGTGCTGCTACGTCTCGCGTTGAAGCATCCAGCCATGCACATACGCACCGTAGGCTTGGTTTCTCAGGGCAGCCTCCAGACTGTGTTGCCCGAGTTTCGTGCCCTCCCGAAACAAGAGTGGACGCAGGCGGCGAGCATCACAGACCCGAAGTATGCTCCAGCTACGTGGGTTCCGCTTCAAAATGCCCGTAACAACTTTAGCGAGGCCTTGGGGGGAATTGAGGGTTTCGACCGCTGGGTTATCAGCAGTCTCATGATCAATCCTTCAGAGGCATATGGGACGCATAACACTACGTCCAAGGTCAGTATACATCGCTACTTAACACTATTGGTGTGCTGACCAGGATGCGTTACAGATCTGGGACAAGTTTGCTAGCACGTTCTTCGTATCTAACGTCAGTCTGGAAACACATTTTCCGTACTCCCATACCACTGACCCGGGTACAGGGTCTCATACACTACGTGCCTGTCTTCAAGGAGTACGCACGCGAGTTCCTGTTGTCCTCTGTTGAGGATGGGATCTCATACGTAGAACCTCGTATCCTCTTCTACTTCAAGTGCGTCTTGTCACACGAAATGCCACCTCATGCCCTAGTAATTGATCGCATGTAGGCACTTCGTAGGCGAGGATGGCAAGGAGAACGTCCCACACCGTGTGTGGTTCGAGATCTACAAGGGCGTCGTAGAAGAGGTCAAAGCCACACTCGAAGCACAAGGGCGCGGCGACGAGTTCATCGGCTCCAAAATCATCTACTCCACGATGCGCGACGTCACACTGGAGGAACTCGAATGGCACTTCGAAGACTGTCTGGCGCTCAAGCAGGAGTTCCCTCACCTCGTGGCAGGCTTCGACCTCGTCGGACACGAAGACTCACTCAATCCACTCCTAGACTTTGTCGAACCGTTCCAGAGATTCGTGAAGAGGCAGCAGGACCTGGGAGTGCATATACCCTTCATCTTACATGCGGGCGAAACGACGGGCGACGGGACAAACGCGGATGTGAACCTCTACGACGCGATACTTCTGGGCACGAAGCGGATCGGGCATGGGTATGGGGCGTGTTTAGACAGCACATATATCATGTCACTGACCGTGTTCGGGGCAGGTTCTCTATCTACAAACATCCGCATCTCATGGATATATGCCGGGAGAAGGGGATCTGCTTAGAGATGTGCCCTATTTCGTACGCCTCCCCTCTACTTCGCGGTCACGAAGTAGACTCTCACATGGCGACTTCCTAGGAACGAAATCCTGGTATGCCACCTTTTTGATAGGACGTTCGAGCGCGGAGTGCTCACTCCGGGATCGTAGCGTCTCACTGGATCGATGCCCATGCATCCATTGCCTGCGATCATGAACTACGGTGTACCTGTCGCCCTATGCTCGGATGACCCATCTGCCTTCGGGAACATGGGGCTGTCTTTTGACTTCTTCCAGGTGAGTGCCGCGGAGCATGCATCACAGATCTTGCCACTGTTATCGACACGCCTTTCCCATAGGTGTTCGTCGCAAGCGACGTCAACGGGCTCGGTACCTTGCGTCAGCTTGTGTGGGATAGCATCGAGGTGAGTATACATCAATTGGCGATGTGGACGGATGGTCTAGATACCTTCTGACTGCGTCGTCCGCAGTTTTCCAGTTTGGAAGGTCAAGAGAAACAACGTGCCTTCCAACTCTTGGAGAAGCGCTGGTCGGTCTTCGTCAAGTACATCTTGGATGAATACGGAAGCGAAGAGAATATTGTGCTCAAGAACTGAGTCGCAATGACCATGTGTCTGTAGCTCTAGTCTGCGCCGCCTGTACTGTACTAGGTGAGACCGACGGAGCTGATGAGCCTTCGATGACTATTGTGTTTCTGGAGTTGTTATTTCCCCTTCGTCCTATCGGGTCTCACAGCGCGCGTAGCACACGACTCTGTGCATGACCGCGCCTTGCTCGCGATCATGGCCGTAATTGCCTGCAGCCTGACGACATCCCAACTAGTGAGGTGGCTATGAGCACTGAGATAGCTGAGCGCGCTGACGTGGCAACGTCTCTTGGCACAGAAGACTTTACAATTGTAGTCTAAGGTCAAACAGAGAACGCAAGACGGTGTTTAGCATACCTATAAGTATCGAGTATCGATCGCAGGGATGACTGACGACGCAGACGACTGATTATGTCGTCGCTGGTCGACATAGCCGGCCGCTGGAGTGTATGGTACCATTACGAAACGGTCATGCCGCTGGATCTCGAAAGGGGCAGCCAAACCCACCCATAATTCTATCCCAGACACATTTAATCTACAATCCGTCCGAAATCTGGTGACAACATGATCTTTGTACACAACCACTTGTCTACACCAGTTAAGCCAGTGTGGCAGTGTCATCAGCTACCCCGGTGTCCTGAGGTACCCCGGCCTGAGGTAACCCGGCCTGAGCTCCCCCAGTGGCAGCTCCCCCGGTGGAAGTGGCAGCTCCCCCCGTGGAAGTGGCGGCTCCCCCGGTTCCGATGAGAGCCCACCCCGCAGTGGCAGTGGCAGTTCCCGCGGTAGCAGTGGCAGTTCCTCCAGCGGCAGCTTGCCCGGTGGGAGCTTCAGGTTCAAGTTCCTCCTCTGTGGCAGCTTCCCTGCTGGCAGCTTGCCCGGTGCTAGCGCCAGCGCCAGCTTCAGAGCTGCGAATCATCATCAGTAAGATAGAAAACACATTCGTGGAGCAAGCCATCCGTCACGGACTGCTGCAAGTCGCCGATGCGATTGTTGAGGGTCTGTGCTGATTTGCGTATGGCGTCCAGCATGCGATCAGCGGTGACAAGGCATCAGCACACCCAAACAGTCGCATTGTGACGAACTCACTAGCACTGTGCATGTCTTCTAGTTTGTGGGAAGCCTGAGTTGCGTTCGACATAGATAGCGGCTAGATCTGCGAGGATAGGCTGTTTGTGGAGAATGGTGCAGTTATGGGGCAGAAGGTCTCCTTGATATATATCAGCCATTCGGGCGGAGACTGGAAGAAGGCTAGTAATGTGGTACGGAATCGGTCTGCCACCATTCTACGTGTCGAATCTTATAATATGGATAACATGGCATAAATTGGCAGATTCAATGATCCTTGGAAGTTCTCCTGTGCCACATTCGAAGAATAGGCCAAGAAGTATCTACTTTGGCACACAGACCAAACTCCCGGTACTCGTTACGAGAGGAAGTGTGGCATGGGAAATGTGGAACATGATGTAAGGGGAGACTGCATGGGTACCGCCGTAAGAGAACCAAATGGGACTTGAATTTTTGCGCGAGGCGCAGAACACGCTCCGCACCTCACAGGCCTCACCTGTCGGCGGCATGGAGACAGTAGCAGGATTACCGCCGGCCCGAGCCAGGTTGAAAAAGTGGCCAATCGAACCGGCATACGTGCAAACACACTGATAGCGTCGCACCCCCTGCTCGCGGCGCTGCCAAACCCTTGGACGTCGCATTCCCGCTGGGCGTGGGCGCACACTGTGCGGATTGACTTTTCAAGGGAGGACACAATGCACGGAAATTTTTGTGCCACCCCATGCAGAAGCGCGACCAGCTACCAGGAACTCGGCGGGTCCTTGACAGGCCGTATGAAGAACGACTGACCTTGCATCTTGAACGCCCCCAAAAGGACTGCGATGCGTTAGCGCAGTGGGCGGACAACGAGCTATTTCCGAGGCTGCAGGAGGTGGTCACCATCTTCTGTGTGAAGGGTCAGGAATCCCGAAGCCTAAGTGCTGAACAGGGCGGCTGCTATACAAGCGCGGGGTCGCGCCGTGCGGTCGGGGCACTTCCTACGACGCCGAAATGGTGGACGGGTATGGGAATCGTGTTCGCAACAAAACAACCATGCGAGACGATTCACATGGTTGCGGACAATGAGTCCGCTCTCGAGACACTGCTTGATCCAGCCATGCATGGACAGCAGTTGGTGTCGGTGATTGCGCGCCGGTATGTCCGCAAATGGTTAGTTGAGAACGATGACTCAAGACGGCACAGGGTACTTCACTGGTGCCTATCCTGGCACGTAGGTGTGGAATGGAAGTTAGCTGACAAAGATACAAAGGAGGCAACGAACATACCAGTGGGACAGGACGAATGCTCACTGGCATATGCGCGCGCATATACTAGGAGCAGCTGACGACGGATTGGCGCGAGGAATACCGCGCGTCACCGACCAACAGCGGTAGAAATATACTGCGACTGTCGGCGTTTGATTCGCCAAACCACACGACTAGTAGTCCTGCTCATGGGGACTCCAAATCGGCCATGGCGAAATTTTGCTGGGCGGCCCTCGCCTAACAAACACACGAGTTGTAGGGACTCAAAGACCAAGCTCACGTGTTGCCCCAGGTGCAGGAAAGCTGGTGGAACTACTGGGGTGAGTTTGAATACCTGGAGCGATTGAATGCCTACTGTGATGTACAAGAGTCAAACACAATCCACTTATGGAACTCGTTGGGCGGTGTACCTGTCGCCATCACTTTTGCTGATGTAACCACAATAGCCGCACCGTCACGACAGGTTCTCGGCCTTCTTGACCAATTTCCGCCAGGGCCCAGGGGTCATCCTCGTGGGCTACATCTAGATATCTCTCATCATTATGAGAGGGTGCTTCTGAACCTGTTCATCTGGCTCAAACTGGTTCCGCAGACTCGACTCACAGCCTTGTCGTCTCCCAACTTACTTATAAGAACTTGAAGTGGACACGATTGTGAGCGTCTCGCTACCGCCGTTGGCAACTGATGCACAGTCTCACCTCTAACAATAGTTTCACAGCGCTATTGGTTCTAATTGCGGGTCACGCAGCAACTTGTGTGTGAGATTGAGTATTGCCATTATCCGATGTGCCCATGCCGGGCGGCCATGTAGGTGGTAGAGTCTCAGGAGGAAGGGTAGTTCACCGCGAGGCATCCCGCGCCTCACGACTTGGCGCTGGCTAGCACTGCCACCTGTGGCTGAGTGCATCCCGCGCTCACGACGTGTCTAGTATCGTATCCGCTATGTCACTGTCCCCATGCCGGGCAACCACGTAGGTGAGTCTTGTCGTGTCCGCTATGTGCCCATGCCGGGCGGCCACGCAGGTGAGTCCTGCTATTCCGCTATGTGCTAACATGCACTCAATGCTCCACGGACGTTCATCGGGAGTGCCCGGATAGCCAATGCAAGGTCTGCAAGAGCTGCGACTCGGCAGAATCCCCGTCACCACAGGACTCCTCTGTGCCGACAGTGTACGTTCACTGGCACACCGACGGCATAGCCGTTGCTGGTGTATAAATACACACTGCACTTGGCAATGAAGCCAAGACTCAGACACGAGTACTTTCAAATCCATAGTTTCAAGGAAAGGATAGAAGTAAGCACTTGGTTCTATGCAAGTACAAGCTGACAGCTGACAGACCTCATGCAGCCTATCATGTCTTCTGCTTCAGCTCCCCAACTCCACATCGTTATCATCGGAGGGGGGCTCGCTGGGCTCACCCTCCTTCTCACTCTCCACCGCCGTGGCATCCCCGCCACCCTGTACGAACGCGAGCCTAGCGCGGACTCACGGGCGCACCTGGGCGGCATGCTGGACCTCGGGCATGACAGTGGCCAGCGCGCGCTGCGCGAGAATGGCCTCAAGGACGCGTTCGTGCAGCACTCCCGCCTTGACGCGCAAGAGATCAGGATATACGACGCAAAGGGAACCCTCCTCATGAACAGGCCCGCCGAACCCGATGGCAACCCGCTCGACGCTCGCCCCGAGATCGACCGCCCCGTCCTCCGCAAGATGTTGCTCGAGGGCGTCCCCGCCGATCACATCAAGTGGGGATACACCTTCGCCTCCGCCCGGCCGCTCACAGGCGGGCAGCACGAGATCGCTTTCACCAACGGCGCCACCGTCGTCAGCGACATCCTCGTGGGTGCGGATGGCGGGTTCTCCCGCGTCCGCGCACTCGTCTCCCCCATTACCCCGACTTTCAGCGGGCGCAACGGCTCGGAGATCTCCCTTTCTCCCGAGGTGGCAGCCAGCGCTGAGATGCAAGACGTCAGCGAGGCCGTTGGGCAGGGCACCGCAGCCGTCATGGAAGGCGGCAAGATGTTCGCGTTCCAACGTAACGGCAGCGGCCGCATCCGCGCCTACCTCTGGCATCCCTCACCGTTCGAGTGGACGACGCCGAGAGACCCGAAGGAGGCCCGCAAGGCGTTGCTTGAGATCATCCACGACTGGGCCCCGTGGATGCGCAAGGTGGTCGAGCACTGCGACGACGCCGCGATCTACCACCGTCCGATCTTCACCCTCCCCGTTGGTCATCGTTGGGACCATGTCCCTGGCGTCACCGTCATCGGCGACGCTGCTCATCTCATGCCTCCCAACGGCGCTGGTGCGAACCTCGCGATGCTCGATGGTCTGGAGCTTGGCATCGTGCTTTCTGAGGTGATCAAGGAGGGCAAGACTGCCGAGGAGAGAGACGCGGCGGTCGCTGCGTGGGAGGGGGAGATGTTGACTAGCATCGCAGAGCTTGCGGAAGCCACGGCGGTGATGCTGAAGAAATCCATTGAGCCGGACGCTGTGTCCGAAGAGATGGCACGGAAGGCGAAGGAATACATGATGAGGCCTGAGACCAGACGCAAGGCTTAGTAAACCACAGTTCCTGTTTGCTATATCTATAATACTGATTGCTGTGAAAGAGTTGATGAAGTCAAATGATGCTCTACCAGCGGACGAGCTCTGATAGCTGCGACGATATAGCGGCTGAAAGAGTCAAGCTCTAGAAGAAGATTGAGATGGTCAGGCCCTACAAGGATAATGCACGACACCGTGATGTATGCCAGGAACAGAGTGAGGAGCCCCGCAACCAGGACACGGTTGTGGTTGAACATCGCGCTGACTGCAGACAGCACCGAATGTAGGTGAGAATATTTTTTCCAGTTAGAGCGAGAGAGACCGTTGAATAACGAAGCGCCCACGGAGGATAATGAGGATGATGTGAACAGCGACTATGAGGGATTCGGCTACGACGATGTCGTAAGTCACTCATGCTCTGCATTTATACAGAAGAGCGCGACCTCAAGAGGGTCAGGCCTCAGGACGTTGTAGGAGACCAGAGTAAGCTAACAGCGGTGAAGTTGGAATTGAAGAACCAAGTCCATAATCGGGACGACTTACCCTATGGCGAGTGACGTTCACTGAGTCCTCTACATCATCAACATAATCTAGGACTTGGCCAGATTCGGAGCCGGCGAAGGAGCGGAGATGCAGAGCAATACTGAGACGGAATCTCAATCATGTATGTTCCCCCTCGAGTGTGTGATCAGAACCCCTCTCGAACATCCATCATGGCAAACTGTAGCTCCAACTTCGAGACGAATGCCATACTGAACTATGTTTTGCAATATGAACTAAAGAGAAGTACCTACGCGCACAAAGGAAACAACAACGTTACAAACCATGAAAGCAGAAGCAAGAGCAAGACACAAGAGCGTAATTTCACATCACGGAGATAGAACGCAAGGTCATCACAATTCTACGTGCAGTCTCACCATAAATGTCTTCTGACACACCGGGCAGCACATGTTTCTCGCGATCTCATCGACAATGCAGCTGCAAGAGCAATCACACTAGTCAGACGACGCGCGAGCGTTTGAACACGATTCGCACGCACCTATGGCAGAAGAGATGCCCACAAATCGTCGTGACGGGGTTGACCGGGTTCTCGCGACACGACCTACAATGGAAGGACACTCCCGCGGCGTCCCTCTGCGCCTGGGCCTTCGTGGAAAGGTGCGGCACGGCCTTCGTTGCGCCGTTTGTGTTTGGAGTTGCTGAAGGGTGCAGGTTCTGAGTTGGAGTTGCCGCAGCCCCTGCAGGAGGCGGGTGTTGACTGTACTGCTGCTGCTGCTCCGCTTGCCCCATCTTCCACAAGGATGGAGGCTGGGTAATTCCAGAGGATCAGCTACAGCTAGACATACGCGCACGGGCTGACTTTCGAAGACATACCGGGATATCTCCATTCGCATGCCTGGAGGGTGCTGGAGAAGCGCTTCTCGGCGTCCCACTGTGGGGAGCTTCAGGAGATGCGATATGATCGTATTGGGATAACGACGCGACGACAGGGTCTTCTTGAAGAGTGCGATATGCCCTATTGGCTTGCTGCTCGTAGACTGGCCTAGGGGACGCCATTTGGGCGGGCGTCGCCGACTGTGGAGCATCGCTGACAGAATATGCTTGCGGTGGACGATGACTGCGGTACGAAGCTTCTCAGCAGCTGGCTGGTTCCTGATAGTTGTGGTCAATTCGCTCACCTCGCGGTCTGGATTATGCTCGGCAACGGCGACGTCGGTTCGGTGGGACTCGTAGTGGCCGAGGACCGTGATGCACCGCGGAGGGCCGTGCTAGGGCTGTACATCGGGCCGGACAGCCCACTGGCGACGCTATTTGCAGCGTTCCAGGAGTCCGTCGCGCGAGCTTTCCCCTTGTCACTACCCTATTGATGCGGGCCGCGAAAGTCAGAGAACGTATTGCGATGGACCATACTATACTGAATACTCACATTCGTTACTGCAAGAGTTGCAGCGCTCCGTACACTGTGCGCTGCGGTACTCGAAGCGCCGGATGCTACACGCGGAGCACTGGATGTGGAAGTGGTATCCCTAGACATGTTTTGCTCTGTATAACCTGGAGGGGGGCATCGTGCCTTGTGCTAGCAGCGAAGAATACGTCAGTTGCCTGCACAGGTGTCATGTCAGAAATGGCAAGTATCACTTACCTGAACCCAGGATACCATGGCCGAGAACCCTTGCCCGCATACCTTGCATCGTGGATGGACGTCGGACTGGCTGTAATGTCTTTGTAGCTCCTGTTCGGTCGCGAAGTCAAGACTGCACTTCGTGCAATGCCAGTGATAAGCCGAACTGTTGGTGACAATCGTGGTTTGCTAGAGGGTGTTAGGAATCGATGTTAGCATAATAGATAGTTACGTTCACGTCAGAAAGAGCACGTACTCCCGCAGAGTTTGTTTCTACAATGAATTTCGGTGGAGGCATCGCAGTCGCGCGCTGCTGGCAAGTGATGCTCAATACCCACTTTCGATTGGATTGACAAGACAGTCATACACACCTGTGGAGTGGAGTTGAGCACTTGAACAGGCATCGTGGCCACCGCAGGGTTGTGAACAGCCTGGCGATGCTGTAAAGAATAGTTAGTCAGGATTTTCGGTTGACACCGTCGAGCTATATAAGCACTCACGTCCGCAAGCGCTGCTGCGTTCTTGAATTGACGAATTGGAACGCAATCAGAGCAGACGACGTTCTTCCCGTAGCAATAGACATCAGCTGATCAACTTCAGCATCGCTCGTGCGAGACCCATCACCTTCGAAGGTTGAGAGGAACCAGAGCCGTTGGCGCTAACTGCAGCAACCGTTGTGTTTGAGGAGCCTGAAGTCGTACCAGGCCGAGCAAGGTTTAGGTTCAAATGCCCAGTGGATTGGATGTGCTCTGCTCTCGCTGCTTTCGAGCCGAATGTTTTGTCACAGTCCGAGCAGAAGTATGCTGGTGTATGAGTATGGCCATCTCTCGCCCCGTGCTGTGCGCATTTGGCAATGTTCTTGAACACCTGCTTGCACTGGTTGCATCTTGCCGGAGGTTGCTCCGCGGTAGCCATGCCAGTGCTGCGATCTTAAGCAGCCTGAGAGAGGAGTGGGAGCAAAGTAAGGGCGGTTACAGTTCTGGGTCAGCAAGTGTTGGGAGTAAGCCCAACTTGCTGAATGCACGCGGTATGTTGCTCGAACGCTGAACGCTGAACTTATTAAGGCGTGGGTAGGGGGTACTGCAAGTTGAAGGTGCTGCGGCAGCAGCCTCAGCCTGCCGGCAACCGCAGAACTCGGTCACGTGAGGAGTGGGACACTGTCCAGCGCCTAAGGCTAGTTATAACTTATCCTCCTCCGATGCCACGTCCGAGTGTTCTGGTGTGTCCATGTCCAGAACGAGATTGGACGAGTTAACGTCAACACGTGCCCAAATACTCTGTTTCTTTGGTGGACCCAGGGCAGTGCGCATACGTCCGAAGCGGTATGTGAAAGTGCTACTAGTAAGTACTTCAAGTTGTAGCCTTGTTCAGAACATAGTACTGACTCGGAATAACAATCGTGAAGGAATGATGATTCGATATGGTGACTAGTGGGATATGATTATACCCACCCTCCCTACGCCGCCGGTATGACTCCAGGCAGGAACGCCGGACCGTTCTTGTTTCTCTCGTACCACTCTAAATCGTGGCCAAGCAACACAAGAACCTTCGGCACCTTCAACAGCGATCCGACCCTCCGCATGTGCTCGATTGCATCCTCCTTGTTTGCATGCGCACACAACATCTTTCCCCCAGGCCCCAGCATGGACGCGACCTCCTTTTCGCCAGTCAGCAGCCGCTTGTCGTGCGCGGTATCGCCCCCGAGGTATATCCATGAGCCCGTCGCGGACGTGCGCGCGAGGACGTTGATGTGCCCTGCGAGGTGACCGACGGCGTCGATGAGGTAGACGCTGCCGTCTCCGAAGTAGTCATGGGCGCGCGGGAATGGCCCCACGGAGACGTTGAAGTCTTCTGGGCGCAGAAAGCGCGTGCGCTCGATCGGGATGGTGGAGGAGAGGATGTCGGAGGACGCGTTGGACGGAAAGCCTGAGTCGAGAAGTTCACGACTGCCTGGGCCGACTACGAAGGTTGCATTTGGGAAAGCAGACGCCTCTCCGATGCTGGATCAGACCGATGGTCAGTACTCTTTGTGGACTCGTACGTGATATTGAGACCCCTGATCCCAGTGCAAGTGGCTCAAGACTACGGTCTGCACCCCATTCGGGTCCATACCGCCTTTAGCGAGGGATTCGTCGGCGGTCTGAGGTACGTCGATCGGCATCCATCTCTCGATGAGAGCCTGTGCGACGGGAGGGTAGCTCGTCTTATTGCGACGCAAGCCAAGGTCGAACACAAGGTGAGCCCCAGATGTGGAGTGACGGAGGAAAAATGCGAGTGATGGACAGATGTTTATCTCTTCAGGTGTAGCGCCTTTCACGAAGAGCTGCACAGGGAGGTGGATGATACCCGCTTCAAGAGCGGACACATCGACGTACGGCTGGTTGGCCACAGGCTCCGGCAAGGCGTATTCCATTTGAGATGCAGCCATTGAGTTGGGGACGAGTTTTGTTTGCTGTATATCAGCCCCTTTCCCGTAGTATTTAACTCGCGCTGACCTTGTCTTCTTCGCCGGCGCGTTCGCTTATGGACAGCGCGCAGCGCCCACAGATGCCCTACAGTGTCACTCTTAGACCCACGCAGTTTTGAGGATAGCGAGGTACGTTCCAAGTCAACAGTAGCCGGATGTTCGAGAGGATGCAGGGAGGAACTCGGCACGGTCCCTCGAAGACTATCCTCAGCGATGCGCTCTTTGTTCTGATGAATTCTATTCACATATTCACCTTTGCATCGATTTCTAGGAACCCGTTCAGAGTCCCTGTCTTTACTTACGGATATCAGTACTAACTATCTCACGGCGCTGATCTGCCACGCGTGTGACGTCAAGCTGACACTGGGGCGCCTAACAACGACATGTTCACCCGCGCCCCAGCATGGCGAGCCAAGGAGTCCGGACAGTTACAACAACTCGAGAGCGTTATGGGCGGAAAGAATGGAGTCACTCCTCGTGGTATGTCGGGTTTCTGAGGCGTTGAATGCATTGGGGCCACAACCGGATGAGATGAGGGTTCGCCGATGGAACCATGGCATTTGTCGGGAGCTGGTAATCCTAAAGGTGTTCTTGACCACATCATGGCTTCCGGACCTCAGACTAGATAAGGATCTATATGCCGAATTTGACAGCACATACGGCTTTCCACAATGGTGGAATTGGATGACTCTACCCAAGGTTCCGACCCCAGGCTGGTGGGAAAATCCGTCTGAGACAGTAGTAAGTGATTCTGCTGCCAAGATCTCGCCTTCTAGATCTGATACTGAGTGGACTGGATAGGCTCGCCCGTATCCAATGCATCTGTCGGAACTGGAGGAGACAAACCGGGTCAGGGGGGAGGTCGGCAGACGAGTAGGGGAAGTGCTAAACGGGCTTAAAATGAAAGAGGACGACCTTAAGCGGGTGATTGTGGAGCTCGAGACTCGAATGGGTCATGCAAAGTAGCTACGATGCATCGCGCTTGATGCTAGGTATGTGGGAGCTTATGGTAAGATGAACATGTCACGCTCGGTAGTGATACACTAAGTGAGACAGAAGCGAGAGTTCGGAGTCATTCCAGGCTGCACCACAGGTTCAGAACGAATTTGAGCACCATCTCCAGCCTCAGCCGAATTCCCGGCCAAGGGGTCAGAGTCGACCGATGGCGCTATCCTCCACACCTTTGAATGAGGTCCACTACATCTCGCGAAGTCTGCAAGAGACAAGGAGCTGAGCTGGGCGAGATTCACAAGACAGAAGGACAATGAAAATTGCTCGTAATACTACCTGCGCTACCCCCACACTCCCGTTGGTCGTCCAAGAAGTGCCACTGAAGTTGGCATGCGCCTGGCGGCTCCTCACTCTGAACGACCTCGATCCAGATGAGCCTCGTTCCTTCCCAGCATAGCTCGTCTTCAGAGGGGTCTGCCGGTTCTGGTGCGGTGTAGTCCACGGTTGAAAGATACCATCATATCGGATTCCCTGAGGCTCAAGAACTCATTCTGAGTAGTAGGTTTGTGTTCGACCGAAATTGTCTCATGATATGATAATCGATGATCAACCTACAAGTGGAAACCTGTCCAGAACCTCCCACCCGGGAACGGGACCATCACAGTTAACCAACCATATCTCCTCACCCTCAAACCCATCGATGACCTCGGGGTCTTGCCCTTCCTCATCGAAACACGCCAGCTTCGCGAACCGCTCTTCCCCCGCCCCTCCGCCCTCCAGCACGCGCCCCTCGCTCCTCAGCCTCCGCGCAATAACCTCGCGCTCGTCCCTATCGTCCTCGTCGATGTAGTACAGCGACATATGCGCCAAGGGCGGGACGGTGCTGCCCGGACTGCCGCGGCCGAGCGACGCGCGCAGGTGCGCGCGCAGGGTTTCGAGCGCGGATCCCAGCGGGGAGTGCACGACGACGAAGACGGACGTGAAGTACTTTTCGCCGACGGCGAGGGAGTGGAAGCGGACGGGGATCGCGCGCTGATCGCGGGGAAGCGCGGCACGGAGCGCGGAGGCGGAGGGGGATGTGGCGAGGGTGATGTGGGGCTGGAAGGAGGGGAAGGACGATGGGGGGTTTGTCTTCTGCGGTTTGATTCTCATCGTAGTCTCGATGAGTTTGGTGGTGGAGGGATTTGGGACGAGCCATAGCGAGATCCCTTCATCAGTGTTCATGCACCGATGCACAAGCTGACATCATCCACTGGTGTCGTCAGAGCGGTGGTGCGTTAGCTTACCCATTTGTCTGGTCAAAGCCCCTTGTCAGTCCACAAGCACCACCGTTAGCGTTCGAAATCATACCTGCGATGATAGCCTCAGAGGGCGAAAACGGGTGTTGACGCGTTCGACGTTGAGGACGGTCGCGAAAGCACAGCGCCGACGCGCACAAGCGTCAGGTGTCCACGTGGCAACCGTGGGACACACGAGGACCCACAAGCCCGGTTTGTCTCTTCACAACCCCACCACTTCCTCTTACACAAACGCGCTTTCGCGCACGCGCCATACCGCGTCCGCCTCATCGAGCGCGTGAGCCTTACGCACCGCCATAGCTAACCGCAACGTGTGGACTGCGCCGCGCGCGACAGGGGACTCGGTGGCGGGCGTGAGCGGGACTGCAGTCGGGCAGGCCGTGGAGGGGTTATGCTATTGGGAGTGGCGATGGCAAGTCATGAGGCGCTTGTGGGAGGCGGGTGACAGCGGCGACAATGGTGCGTTCAAGACGGGAGGAATCTATCAGATGTGTACATTATGCGCGAGGTGGTGACAGGAGTGAGATTGGAAGACCGTTATACCTACATGTACGTTCGATCGATGGTGTTACAAGCAAAAGGAATAGTGGTACACTGGCACGGACAAATAAAGAGTGGTGAGGGAGAGAAGTCCTTCAGCTACAATGGGGGGGGGGGGTGGTCAAATCACATCCGGTCGGTATTATGGCAAATACGAGGAAAAAGGAAGAAGGAAGAAGATAGGGAGCGAGAACAACGAACTCGTGCGACACATTAAATTACGGTAACGATACGGTGCGATATGGAGGACTTCAACTTTCAGGCACCCTCCTGCGCCCGACTCTGCAAGCTCACCCACGACTCGCCCACGCCCGAGTTACTCTCCACGTCCGCCTCACTCCCAGTCTCCGAATGCTCGTGCTCGCTATCCGTCCCTGTTCCCGCTGTCGCTGCCGTCCCCTCTGCCGCGTGCTGCTGCTCTGCAGGAGCAGCAGGAGCAGCCGCAGCGGGAGTGGGCGGCGGGAGGACGGCGCGCGGCGGAGAGACGGGACGAAGCGCGTTGCGGGCCGATATAAGGAGGTACGGGACGTTGAGGAGCGCGTCGAGCAGGACAGTCGGGAGGTGCGACGCCAGTGCGTACGTGTGCGCTGATGTATCGAAAGGGGACGAGTTCAGCATGTATTGTCGCTGGTGACCGACACACAACCCGAGGCGACGAGTACTTACCTCCGGCACCCACAGCGATCCTATCCCCATGCACGAACTCGCGCAGCTTTCCAAATACCAGCCTCAGCCCAAGCCCCACCCGTGCAGCAGCACCCTCGAAGCCGCGGAGGTTCCCGATCCCGCTTCCGCTTCCACTCCGAGGGCCATTGCTCACGACTGCCACCACCGTATCCACAAACACCGACACATCGCTCGGCCTCCTCCGGAATCCACGGTGCCCCTCATGCTCGAGGAGAGACCCGAACGCAGCGCCGTATGCCGCCTGCTCGCTGGGCGTCCACTCCTCGACGGAGCTCCTCAGACTCTCGGCACGCGAGTCCCCACCTGTCGAACCGATCGCGCCGACGTCGACGACGACGACTTTGATGTTGCGCATCGCGTCCGCCGCGCCTGTTGCCGCGCCTGGGGCAAAGCGGGAGGCCGAGGACGCGGCAGCGCGGATCTCGCGCCGGAGGACCTCCACTCCGCGTAGGGTCGCAGCGGCACTCATAGCTTGTGCGCTTGCGAACGGTAGGCCAACGCGCGCGTCCGTGGCGGGGAGGCAGACGACGATGCTTTGCTTACCAAGTCCGTTTGAGAGCGCGTCGCGTGCGCGGGCTGGCGAGGCGCGGAGGAGCGGGAGGAGGGCTTGTAGGACCTGCAGAGGGGTGATGTGCGTGGCTTGGAGGTATTGTTGGTACGAGTCGCGGAGGTTGAGGCTTTCGAGGGGCGCTGCGGCGGGTGATACGGAGGGCGAGGGGAGGGTGAGGAGGGAGATTACGGAGTGGACGTAGAGATGGGTTGCGGGCGTAGCGTGGGGATCGCCGGAGGCTGTCAGGGGGAAGCGGCGAGACATGGTGGATGCCAAGGAGCGGAGGAAGAATGGGATCATTTCCGGCTGAGGATGGAATGAGCAAGAGGTATGTGCGGATATTGTGAGGACGTACCTCGGTCGGGTCAAGGACGAGTGCCCGGACGAATCCATGAGACTTGCTCTCGATCTCTTCGACTGCTTCAGGAGCTGTGACACTGGTGATGACAATGTAGCCCTTCTTCTCGAGATCGAGGATGAGAGGCAGGCCGAGCGGCGAATCGCCTCCGAGTACGACTGAATAGTGGAAAGGTTAGCGAGGTGAAGACTGCATACCATGCAGACCCCAGAAGGCCATGGCTTGGCTCTTGGCCCTGGCATAGGACTATTTGACCATGATGCTGAATTCAAGACATCTCCTCTTCTTTCCAGCCAGGCTTGCACGCTGCTGAGTGCGAGATGAGGTGAGTACTCACCGATAACCTGTCTCCTCTCCGAGCTAGTTGCCGCTGCTGGATGCTTGCGTGCCCCTACTCGAGTCCTATGCCTTATCCGAGGGTGTGTGTACCCTACCAAGAGCCCAGCACCGATGAAACCTACACTGATGCTTGCAGTCGTCCATGGATGGTCGGCAACCCAATCAACGGTGCTCTCCCAGAAACCCTTGGGAGGGGGAGGTGGAGGCGGCGGCGGCGGAAGCTCAAACGCGCCGAGGCCCTTGAGGCTGGCCGGGACTGCCTGAGGACTGTGTCGCAAGACGTCCTGCCAGAGACGATTGATGGCCTCGGAGAGCTTGGGGAGATCGGGGGTGGCGGCGGAAAGGGACGAGAGGACAAGCTGCTCGACTGTCTCGAGGTAGTCTTCGATCTGCTCGATTGTCGGCAGCACGACAGGCATAGTGACTAGACTAAGTACTGGGGTCGACGGGGGTCGAGGACGAGGGTACTTATGTCGCGGAATCAGTAGGAGGCTCCCATGGCGGAGTGCGGCCTGGCCGACGGGGAACGCGTCTTCGGCGCCAATGGCCCGAGGTGCCTGAGGTCTTGCTCATCCTCGGCATTGTTCTGTGCTCCTGTGATGACAGTTGCTCCTGATTCTAACCACCCAGGACACGCACTCGGTCTGGCCGAGGTCGTACGGTGAATCTGGCCACTACCCGGCCGCTCCATACACCTCAATCGCAATCCCGATGGGCACGGGGTACTCACGTGACCGTGTCCACGCCCTCTGGCACCGCGAATGGCAACGGCACCGCGCGGAAAAGACGCGTTTCTGCGCTGGCCACCATACATCCCCGTCTCCTCGCGCGCAGCTCTTGAGGTGCCCGTAGGTGAGTCCGGCGCGCCTCCGCATGTGCCGGATCAGCTCTATCGAGGTGAGGTGGTCTAATTTGTTATCTTTGTGGACAGAGCGGAGGCAATCAACGCTGCGAACGCGAGACACGTTCGTCCTGAGCCCCATCCCCATTCCAGTTTTCTATCCCCCCGCGCGTTGGTTTACGTGGTCATACTACCAGGCTTCCTTTCTCGCCCTTCTCAGGCTGCCTTCCTTGAATTTCTAGACGCTCCCCGACATAATAAAGCACGATGTATGTCCCCACCGAGCCTCAGACGTCGTTCGCCATGGCCCTCCCCTTCAGTCACTTCCTCCGCACCGTCGCCAGCCCCGTCGCTCGCGTCCTCGGCCTCCCCCATCTCACCGACAACTTCCCGACCCTCTTCTACGCTTTCCTCGCCTTCACCGCTCTCCATCTCTACATCAGCCCCTTCCTCAGCGCCCGTATCTTCCCCATAAGCTATGGCAAGCTCCGCTCTCCGCGTGCGGTCAACCAATGGTGCGTTGCGTGATCAATGCCTTTCTCCAATCAATATCGAGTCCGTACGCGATAGGAATATCCAAGTCGTCTCACTTCTCCACGTCTTTATCGTCCTCCCACTAGCCGTCAGCTGCTTCTGGTCAGACACGCTCAAAGTCGATAAACTCTGGGGTTGGGATGACCGCGTCGGCACCACGGTCGCCGTAGCTTGCGGGTGAGTGACCTATTGGACGCGTCTGCCTCCCTAAACCGACCATTCTCTTCCCCTTGCGCGCGAAGATACTTCCTTTGGGACTCCCTCGATGCCCTCATCAACTTCGACGACCTCGGCTTCCTCATCCACGGTAATTCCTCATATAGCCTTTGCACGCGCCATATCAACTCGTTGACTTTGATTGCCCCTTGCCTTCTGTCAGGCGTCTCATGCTTAACACTGTACATGATGGCTTTCGTGAGTCCTCCCGTTCGATTCCGCTCGCGCTTGCGTGTGCCCTATCACCCATCGCCGCAGTGTCCGACGCCCCCAACCCGATTGACTCACCAGTTTTGACAGCGGCCCTTCCTCGGGTACTACGCGCCCCGCTTCCTCACCTGGGAAACGTACGTCCCTTCGTGTCATCCGCCTTACGTTGTATTCAACACGAATCACGCCACCCCCTTTGTATCTGTACAGGAGCACCATCTTCCTCAACATCCACCGGTCCGTACTCCTCTCTGGTGTGCATGCTAGAACGAATCTCAATCTTACGTCCTCGTGTGCGCAGCTTCCTCGACAAGACCGGCTACACGGGCAGCAGGGCGCAGTGGATCAACGGCGTGATCCTCCTCTCGACCTTCTTCTCCGTCCGGATCGTGTATGGATGGTACCTCACCGTCGACTTTTTGCGCTCGCTGTATGACGCACGTGCGGACCTGTCGATTGTGTACCTCCTCGCGTTCGGTCTTGGGAACTTGACATTGAACACGCTCAACGCGATCTGGTGAGTCTCCCCCCATTCATTCACTCGTCGGGCTTCTTGCCTGGGACGCATACTGGCGCGACTGTGCGAACCTGGACCGAGACTGCTGGGACTGGACACTGACTCCGAACGCGTGGCCTCTATTCATAGGTTCTACAAGATGATCTTCGCGGTGCGCAAGCGCTTCGATAGCGAGGCGAAGCCTCTCCGCGCGGATGCGAACGGGAGCGTGCACGAGGACGCGGCTTCCGTCACGTCTGCGAACGGGAACGGCGCGGCTCACTGACTCCGCTGCTGCGGCAAGTTGTTGGGCTGCGAACGATGAGCGGGATGCGGGGGGGGGAGGGGGGTTCCGGAACATCACACTTCTGGCCAAGGTCTGGGTCTGGCTGGTCGCTGCGGGAAGTGGGTGCGGCCTGAGGCGCGGCGAAGGTGGGGCTCCTGTTCACGCGCGCATCGACGACGACTATCCAGGATATCTACTATGGGCTTCGTGGGGCGAGGTTTAATTGCTGTCATCCTTTTTGCTCTATCTCTCGATCTCTTTCTCCGTTGTAGACGATTCCTCTCCCATGCAGCATGGTTCCCAATCTGACGACCGATACCCCCCTTCCCCCTTCGTCGTGCGCGCGTGAGGAGGTGTACTTGCGATAGCGTTGGCGGAAGGTGCGTCTGGAGATCGATGCCCAACCGCATGGGCCATCGGTACCGTGATAACTATACTCTGCGCTCGGTTAAAAGTTTGTGGTGGCTCCGTGATGTTGAACCAGGGTGACGATTTGAGGTTACTCGTCCTAGTAAGATTGGATGAGCATGACAGTCGTCGTGCTCAACCTCAATCTTGGCCTCAGCCATTGGAGACAGACGAGCACAAAAATCATGCACATCATGGTCGACCGCGAGCTAACACCCAGATTTATAGTTATTCGGCGGAAGTGTGGCTAAAACTTGTTCCAGACCCTCGGTATGCGGGCAGACTTGTCAAGAGGATGATGTAAGTTTGACTTATGGCGTGCAAATGAATGGACTGAAGACTCAATGATGGAGTGAGTCCCTTCATTTCCACGCATATCACTTGTAGATTCACGACGTCTCTGGACGGCGGACGCTAACACGCTCCGCACTGCGCTCCCAGTGATCTCAGATTCCGTCACGAGAGATTGATAAGGCTTGGACGTGACATTGACACTGCGGAGCTTTCATACATAGACCAAATCTATCTGACGGTCATGGTCCGATCCCTTCCTTAACCATGCTACCTAACTTTCCAAACAGCACACCACAACCCAGTTCAACGCCTCGACTCAGAGCTCTACACAAGCTAGAGGCCCCTTATCAGATACCCCTTGCAACTCGAAGCCGGGCAGGATCCGCTTCATCTCCTCTCTGAAGGCCTCTACGTCCTCCCGCTTGGGGGCTGTGCTCACGTCCGTCGTCATCTCCTTCTCAGGAGGCATCTCGGAGGACCCGTCCTCCGTGTGTTCGTGTTCGTGTTCGTGTTCGCACACATACAAAGAGAACTCGGTCAGAGGACAGCCCCCGTCGCGGCGCCTCTCCACGCAAGCATGGACCGCGGCCATAAGCTCGGGCGAGAGCGTGACGCTGTAGATCTCGACGGTCTTCAGGTTCGGGCACAGCGCGCCCGCTGCGCCCTCGCACTCGCCCAGCGCGTGGCAGAGAGAGAGCACGTCGGGGCTGGAGCCGACGCCGACGAGGACGAGGGTGTGCAGGCTGGCCTGGTACGGCTCGAGCGGCTCCTCCCAGGGCCCGACGCCAGGCAGCTCGCTCAGCTTGCCGCAACACGCCAGCGACTTGATGGGCGTCCCTGCGGGGAAGATGAACGGCAGGTCGGTGAGGACGGCCCACGTGGGGGGCACCTCGTAGTCCCAGAGCTCCTCGTCCTCATCCTCGTCCTCGTCCTCGTCTCCGTCGTGTTCGGTGTTCTGCACGGAGAGGACGACGCGACCGCGGCACGGGTGATGTATGTCCACGAGCGCGGTGATCGTGATCTCCGCCCCGGGCCACAAGTCCACGTTCACCGTGACGTCAGTGACGGCGCGCAGGATCGCGAGCCGGTCGCGGTCTTCTTGCGCGGACGGAAGCATGTCGAGCAGCGCGGGGGCCATGTCCGGCTCCGTGTCTACGTACGTGGACAGGGTGAGATCGATGTTGTCCGGGAGTTGCAGGCGGGAGATGAATTTGGAAATCAGCTCGGCCGGCTCCAAAAGTTGGAGCACACGGAGCTTGGGGAGTGCAACGATACGGGGCACGATGTCTGGGATGTCCATTTTTGGGGGCATGATGGAGGCCAGTGAATCGCTTGCGATGAATTGTTGGAGAGAAGGGCATGCGCTGAGGACGTGTAGGATGTGGCACGATGGGTCGGTGATGGGGTCACGGTTCGAGCAGTCCCGCAGACCCAGGCAGATCAAGGACGAGAACGTCAAACCAGCGGGAATGCCTACGGATATGTCGGAGCAGACCACGGATTGCAGATTGGGAAAGGTACCGCCGTGCTCTCCAACGGCAGGCACGAGCGATACAATCGGGCATGCTGCGGGGTGCTTCGATTGATCCTCTGGGTGGTTGACGTGCTTCATCCCGACGGCGAGATAGCGGAGCTCCTGCATCGGGAAAAGAGAATACTGCGGCTTGTCGCAGGTGAGCGTGCCAAGATCCATGAAGGTGGCGATGCGATCCTTGTGCGGCGCGATCAGCTCGAGAACTTCTGCGGAGTGCACGTCCAGGGACTCGCGGAGGAGGATGCGGACGTTCAGTTGCGCGGAGCGCTGCAAGCAGAGGCGTAACCACTCTAGGTTGTGGCCAACGTCGATGCATCTCCAGAATTTAGGATTGCCGTGGATCACGTCGCGCCAGTACCGACAGACCCCTGCGAAGACGATCCATCCGGGGAAGCGACGAGGCTCATACGCTTCGACGTCTTGCTGGGGAGGGGCTGCTGACCGTAAGACTTGGCTGAGCACTTCAACGGGGAGGCGTCCAATGAGGGGGGCTCTGATACCGGTCAGAGGGAGTGTGGACGGAGTGTGCGGCATCTAAGCGGGTGATGGATGTCAATTACCGGGACCACGAACCGTCAGACGTGTTGAGAAGAGATGAGGATCGAAGGCTGGTTGCGGGTGCCCACGGACGCCGCGACTGCTATATGTCGCCGAGGGGAGCTTTGTCCTAATCATTCCGCCCACAATACCGGTATTAAAGACCACAAGCCAATGAGCCACCCGTGGCGTAAACTTGAGAAATTCATCTTTGTCTCTTTTTGTCAACTTGGCGCTTAGACCATTCAGACCAATGGCTGGAAACAGAGCACGCATGCTATGCCTGCCACCAGGCCACCTCTGTGTCGCTTGAGCAACAAATGAGTGCAGAGCAGAGGTTTTCGTGACGATACTGCGCTGTTAGCGACATCACGGTCGGGAACTAGAACTATGCGCTTTGACTTACATATCATGAGGTGTCCTGAGTTATGCGACGCGAGCTTCGAAGGATTTGACTAGAATTCTACTTCAAGTTAGCTGAACACAGGAACCTTCTGTGCTGTCCCCAGGGCCGACGTTCGAGATACCGAACAACACTTCGAAAACAAGATACACAAAACTTGTCTCCTTACTCACCATCGTCGTGAACCATTCCACCACTTATGCGGCTAGGCTCGCGCTCGCGCTCTTGATCACTTCTGCGGCCGCGCGTGCATCACCTCTCGCGGGAGAGTCAACCTCGATCACTGCTGGCACGCTCCCCGTCTCAGACATCGTCCTCACCCCCCGTCGCCGCCAACTTCACCTAGGACGCTACCGTCCCCCTCGATCCTGCTCACCTGCGTGGTAGTCGGGTGGGCTCGTGCTCGTGCAGCCGTATCGCGCTGGCGACGACCGTGACATTCGAGGTGGGCCACTGAGTTGGGGAAGGTGCCTTCAGCTCCGTCGCGGTTGACCCAGCAGTTCAACGAGGCGCTATGGTATGGCGTCTTCGTCCGTCCGCCTGGCGGAAGGAGACGCTGGAGCCGGCGTAGGATGATGATCAGAGTCTGTGTGTTCTCGTGCTTGAAGACTGCAAGTCGGAGCGGGGAGGCCCGCTAGATCATCCAAGCGCTGGGCGCCGATCCCAACCGTGACTCCCGTTGTCCGGACCTATATATGTACGCTGTGGACCCGGAACGTTTCCGTCTTCCCGCCGGGATGGAGGCAATCCGGGCCTTCGTGAAAGGACGCGCCGACCGAGGACATCCGCTGCCGGCACTGCGGCTGGATATGGTGAAGGAGACCGAACTTTGTGGCATAAACGTCCTCATGCAGTGTTGAATTGTTTCATACAAGGGACTCGTACTTATAATCCGGGAATCGATGGAGAGAGTGGCGTTTCCAGGCAAGTTCAATGTCACGGCTTCGAATTTTACGTTGATGCGCGGTGCTCGCTGATCGAGGCTAGCAATTGAATTTTGACTGAGTATGCACCCTGGTGCGTACAGTGCAGGCATTGATTTGTACATCTGTACTGTGCGTCTTTACCTCACCAACTCCTCTCCTGTCTTGAAGATGTCGCTATCATCTCGCTGTGTCCTCACCGATGCATGTGCCGAACCTGAAACTTAGTATTAGAAGTGAGTGTCTAGTACATAGTATCCATGCAGGTTCATTGACGACTGTCATACATTGATCTATGTCGAAGTACTGCGTGATGCATACGATGCAGATATAGCCATCAGTTTTAAGAAGAGCTCTTCATCATAGTCGTCATCATCTCCCATGCCTTCTTTTTTGCCCTCTTCCGCAACCTTTTCCGCCGCATGAGACGCGTCTATACGGGACAGCCAGTCCGGATCGATCTGAGCAAGCAGCTCTCTTCCAACCACCCTTTCTGCATCTAGTGGGCCCCACTTGCATAATCTTTGCATGTCAGTAACGTCAGCTATGCATTTCATTCGTTATATGCGACTAGCCACGTACGCAGGGCTAAATCCTATTCGATCATAATACCACATGGCCTTCTCCTCTGTCTGGAGTTCTTCTTGACAGATAGCCTCGGCACGACGAAGAGACTGCTCGTCTGGCCAGCGTTCCTCTGGGTTCGTCCATCTGTCCATAGCGCCAGTATAGATGAGCGAAACGACCATGGAGTTTTCACCGCCCGCCAGTGCCTGCCCCCTAGTGACCGTCACGTCCAACTTCTCCGCCGCGAGTTTGCGGTCCAACCACCAAGTGATATACGTGGTCAACATGGGGTCCGATCCTGGCTCTGCATATCCGTCATCTTCCTCCTCCTCCTCCTCCTCCTCGAGCCCATCGATATCGCTAGCAGTTTGCTGCTGTCGCCATCTGCCGTATGCGAATCCCTGATCTGGATACACGCTGAGGAATTCATGACCGAACTTCCTGCCAAACGTTTCGACTTGCTCGTCTGAGAGGAAGAAGCCGAAGTGGAATCGCGGTGTGTACTTCTGACGCTGGTATGGGCCGCTAGCGCGATAGGCTTCGAGTTGAAGTGACTTGATGTAATCGCGGGGGAACTTATTCCATTCTATTGGACAGAGATACTGGGCATATTCCTCCCGCACCTACATGTCCACGTCGTCAAACATTATCGCAGATCAATATCATCGACACTTACCGCCCTACGAGCTGCGATAGTGTCAGGTGTTAGCACGTCCAGGGTTCCCTCGACAATGCTGTTGAATTTGTCTGGGACCCCGAGTTCCGGGTCATTTGGCGAGGAAGGGGAAGACATGACTGAAGCACTTGAGTCGTGAGTCGGACGCGTGTTGTTGTTGTTGTTGTTGTCTATACTGCAGTGTTCAGGCGAGGTAGGAATGTGCGGGATTGATTGACGTGTCCATCGCTGGCAACCTAACTCGATGCCGGCGCGTGCCTCCGGCACAATCGGCCACTGTTCGCCACAGCACCGAATAGTCTGAGAATCACACACGACGGCCCCCAAGGTTGTATTAGAGCATACGTAGCGAGCCTGTATAGCTGTATGTCCTTGATTCGAAAGACGATCAACACAAACTGTGGTACTATGCCAAGTTGAACAAAGTGAGTTCCAAATCTACTACACAACCCAAACCTGCTCATTCCTACTTCTCCATTCAAGTTGTGCTTTCCGTCACTAGCGACCAGTTCCACCACCCTTTTGGAGCACTTTCAGTGCGACCAGCACGATGCGGCCCGGTCGGCTTTCGTGAAGTTACACGTCCTTTCAGAGCAACAGAGATTTGAAGAGGACCATGCACGAACATGTGAATAACACGCCGCGTCAATGGACATCGTATCACAACGACAAGGACAAGAGTGAAAGAGAATGCGATAGGGGCACTCATGCTAATCTTACAGTCTGTACATGCCAGAGTGATGATCAGCTATCGGAAGCACTACGGCGGCATGACCCTTGGCGCGACCTTCCCGACCTCGAAAGCCACACCATACGTCCGCTAGCAGCACGGACGCGGTCAGCATCGACGTAGACACCATTCGATAGACGACAAATGGGCGACGTACATCTGCCTCTGGCTCCTCGAAGATCAACAAGTACCCATGTCTAGCACCCCGCCGTGGAACACTTTGTCGAAGATCATTTGCGACTCGGAGAGCCTGTCTCCGATATCAGTACCACCGCCCCACGTCACTAGTGAGAGTTGAGAATCAAAGACGGACTTCAATTCCACTGCCTGCCGACCCTGTCCGACTTGCTGCGCGACGTACTCGATCTCAATGACCGATTAGGGCTCGACTATACCTTGGGGAAGTTGCCTTCAGCTCCTTCGCGGCGACCCAGCAGTTCAACGAGGCGCTGCCGCATGACGTCTTCGTCGGTCCGCCTGGCTATGCGTCCGACTTCGTCCGCACAGATCCCGAGTCGCTGCGGGGATGAGTGAATTCATGAGCGAATTCGGACTAACGGACACCAACAAATCAAGGCTCCAAATCAGCCTTGAGCATGGTGTGACAACAAATCACTCACATGTGACACGACACATACTCCATTCGTTTCTTTCTCTGCAGAACTTGAAGCTTGAAGCCTCCTCGTGAGTCGCGACCCCATGGTGGT
This sequence comes from Fomes fomentarius, assembly GCA_022606135.1. NCBI lineage: Eukaryota > Fungi > Basidiomycota > Agaricomycetes > Polyporales > Polyporaceae > Fomes > Fomes fomentarius. Next base: position 3,580,163 of record JABYQN010000001.1, read on the forward strand.
ATGTCAGGCCCCATAAATCCGCATTGTATAAGTATCCATCTGGTGACCCCGTTCACGAGCGGTCCGCCATAGCCCATCAGTACTACTCATGACTGATGCGCAACTGCTCACGCGCTCACGACGCGTCTTCCATCAAAGCAGTCGTACTGCGGGCCAGATGCGAGACGAGAAGGTCCGGCACTGATTAATAGAAATGTCAGTGAGGTATTCCGGGGCTTCTACGGAGACCCGTCGAAACGGTCAGATGATATGTATGGCACGCGTTGCGCAGAAAAAAATAGGCCGCGCATGTTTCGTATATAAGATATCATGAGAGGGCGAGGGCTGCGGGTGTCGCTCTTCATCGGTAGCGTACCCCTTGTCCGTTTCTGAGCTCAACATGTTCGGTCGCTTGCTCGTCGCGCTGTGGCTCTCGAGCTTCGCTCTCTCAGCTCTCGCTGTTGGTCCTCGACCTGGGCAGATCAAGAATCTCGTCACGTTCGGGACTCCTATACCGATGTCGTAAGTGTACACAATACATCAAGTTCGCGATCCATACGTGACTCACCGCACCTCTATGTACCACGTTAGGACGCACACGCCGACGGCGGGATAATGTGGCCAATCTTCGCCGCCGAAGACGGCAACTTCACCCTCTTCCCCTTCGCCAAGTCCGGCGCCACGTGCTCCAACAACCTCACGCGCCCCTCCCGCTCCGTCTTCGAGACCCAGCTCCCGCTCTACTTTGCCGAGACCGCCAACGGGTCCCTGGAGCTCAGGCCGGAGGAGACGATTTACACGCTGTGGATCGGGACGAACGATGTTGGCGTGAACGGGTTGTTGCCGGGAAATCAGGCTCCAGGCGTGACGATCGTGGACGTGGTTGCGTGTGCGGTGAACTGGGTTCAGGCGCTGTATGCGTCGGGAGCGAGGAATTTCATCTTCCAGAACGTGCGTCCGGGCTTCTCACCAGCGAGAGGGAAACATTGAAGAATTAACGTGCTACCGTGTGTTCCAGATGATCCCACTCGAGTTCGTCCCGCTGTATGCGGCCGACTCGTACCCGAACAGATTCTGGACGGCGCAGCGCAACACGACAGAGTGGAGCGTGTTTATGAATGAGCTCACCACGTCCGGGAACGCGATCGCGGAGCTGTTGCTGCGAGCTCTCGCGCCTACGCTGCACGGCGCACACGTTGGTGAGCGACGTCTACGGTTCCGGAGAGATTAATTGAGGATACTCACTTGTTTCCTCATCCCGTGACCGTAGCTCTGTTCGACTCGCATGCCCTCTTCGCCGACATGATCAACCATCCGCAACTCTACCTGAACGGTACTGCGCCTCTCAACGTGACGGGAGCCATCCACGCGTGCGTCTTCAAGGAGGGAGAGAGCACCGGTAATGCTGGCGAGTGCACGGATGCTGTTGGAACTGATCAAGATAGCTTCCTATGGTAAGTTGCCCCCGGGAGTTCATCTGTCACGGATTGCTGATGAAGTGGCATAGGTTCGACGAGCTGCACCCGTCCGTGCAGGCTGAGCGCGTTGTCGCGAAGGCCATTTCTGACGTGATTCACAGGAGGACGGAGAAGTGGACGACTTGGCTGTCCTGAGGATTCATGTTAGACTGAGCCAAAACTGCCAGCATTTAGTACGGGTGCACGAAACGATGTAAAATGGTATATACCTTGCTCTACGCTAATCGTCACGTACACCATGTATCCTTGGTCTAGGCCTCGACGATTTTCATCTCCCCATTTTGCATCAAACCACACACAGCGCGAATAGAACGAAGGCTTGCATTGGTAGAGAGATGATGACAGACAAAGTGCACTGCAGAAAGGGGTCCGTCCACACAGGGCGCCTCCCGACCGTCAGTACCACCACCTCCAATTCTCCCACGCCTCCCGACAAGTCCGTTCACTCACGCCGACAGTGCGGAATAACCTGGGAACAACAGGGGCCGACGCTCTCCTCCTCCTCCTCCACAGTGATACAGATATGGCGACTCGCTGGCATCTCAATTGGTCGCGAGTTCTGGAGAAAACATGTGCAGAATCTATCTGATGTAATGGTGGAAGTCGTGGAGAGGCTTAGTACACATGGGCCATCGGCATACGTCTACCTCGCGTCCACCCCAAACGAATGCCATTACTACCTAGCTTGCAGGTGAGTGACTCTTCGAACAATTCACCTAAACCGACATCGCCCTATCCCTTGTACGCGGTCACATCTGCGAATGAGTCCGTAGTAGTTGCTACATCGTTCGTAACGATGTCACTCGTTCACCATATGGTTGCACCGTCAATCCGCTCGGGCCTTGTGCGCGCATCGTAAAGAGTGGCCCAGGGTGATTCCAGCACAAGGCCGTAAGTCAACGCGATCTGCGCACGTTGCGCATTGAAAGAATAGGTCCTTAGCGCATTGACCGGAGTGGTCTTTGTGATCAGTGTCCAGGACAAAGCTTGGCGCCTCCCTAACGACATAAGTACCGACGTACCGTCGACCGATGACTCAATTCTTGTACATTTCAGATGTCTGATGCACCCATGCTACCGCACGGCGAACGTAGAGCTCTCCTTCTTAACGACTTCCCTGTGGAATTGCTCCGCCAAATATTCTCATGGATGTCTCCTGCTAGGCAACTCAATCCGTCTCAGCCTCGCGTCGCCCCGGCCTGGCTCGTCTGTACAGGCATCTGCCGCTACTGGCGTGATGTCGTCCAGGGAGATCCGACGTTCTGGACGCAGATCGACCTTGGCCGGACAGAGTGGTTAGCGCTTTGCCTGGAGCGTTCGGCACATATTGACGGTCGCGATACTCATCCGGGACCCCGACCTCAATCTCCTGCAAATGAAACGCATCATCGATCCACACATGGACCGTATCAAGTACTTCCACAAGCTGTCGGCACCTTGCGGGCCGTCATTCATTTATAGTCCAATGCGGCAGCTCGAGCACTTAGACGTTGCAATATCTCACGATCACCAGCCCGGGGATCCAGCGAAGCATGGCGCGATATGCCCAAGCCTCCGTGTCATTCCTGGTGAGGGTGGCTCATTCCCTAGGTTGCGATCCGTGGTCTTGAGAGGAATCAGTTTGGCTGTCCTCGGGCCTAATTTCTCCACTTTGCGCTCCCTCACTCTGGTCGACTGCAGCTTCGGCGGCAGAATATTTGACGGCTCATCAGACCTGTTACATGTTCTGTCCGCCTGCCCCTCGCTAGAGTAGGTCTGCCTCATGAACTCACACCTGGTCCTCTTCAAGCACCCGGAAGTCGCACGAGTCACGCTGCCCAATCTTCGTACATTCATGATTCAAGACGCGCCAATATATATGAGTTACATGCTGCGGTTTCTGGACATCCCGGTGACAGCGCACATCCGTCTGTTGGCATATGTGCGCACCGAGGAGGAGCTGGTCCCGGGCTTGTCCACCGTGTTCCAGACCACCGAAGCTGGCCGGGAGGGCTGGCCCATCCTTCGCTCTGTCACCCTTGTCGATGCAAACGTGGACTTGTCATCACCCGAGCCTATCAGAATCATCGGGATCAGGGATCGGGAGGACCCCTTCAGCGGCGGGTGCATCGAGATCGCCCTCCGCTATGCCCCTCAAGGCAGACCGCCTGCAGCACCGTTGGCGCACCACCCGGAGCCCGTTTCCACCATCTTCAAGAACCTGCACCGCATCTTCCCCGCAGGGACGCCCGTCGAGATCCTGGCGTGCCACACAGACGTGAACAAGATGCACATCGCCGAGTACTGGAAGGAGGTGCTCGAGCCGTACGATCAGAGTCTGCGTGCTCTCGTGCTCGAAGACTGCACGACGAGCGGGGACGCGCGCTCGATCATCACAGCGCTGGGCGATCCCAAGCCTGCGAGCGCTGTCCGAACCTACGTACGCTGTGGATCCGGAACGTTGCCGTCTTCCCCGAGCTGATGGAGGGAATCCGGGCCTGCGTGCAGGGGCGCGCTGACCGAGAACACCCGCTGCCGACGCTCTGGCTGGATATGGTGGAGGAGACCGCGTGTGGCATCAACGTTGGCCGTGATCCAAAGTATATCGAGCGCCTTCCGGAGGCGGAGGAATTGGAGGAGTTCGAGGATGCGATTTACAGTGCTGTTATGGTCGAGCTGATTGTGGATATACACGAGAGAGACATTGGTCCACACGTGATGCTCGAGCTGGAGGATATACTGGATTTAGATTTATGACGTTCAATGTGGCTGTCCGGTACAACGTATGGATGTCGTAGATCTTGCTTGATCTTGGCCTGTAGCTCGCATATAGGTTCTTCATATCCTACTAGAAGATATCGCATCGGTACGTTCTCTATCCTAACTCAACAAAAGCCTTGCATAGATGCTTGGAGAGTGTCAAAGCCATTCGCGCTCTGCTATTGGAGTTGTGTTCCGGTGCTGTGATTGGTGTTCTGCCAGCGACGTAGATGTCGATTGTGCGTTGACCATGCCGCTCAATGCAATCTGGTAAGTTCCGCCTGTCTTTATATGACAGCTCCTCTACTTCGCATCCAGCCACAGAAGTCAGCATCCTGAGCGCGTTGAGGCGCCGCGATCCTGAAGACGAAGTTCCCAACCTACGCATCACCCGGAGTGTAGATGTACCTAGGCTGGAACTTGCCAAACACTATTGACGCTCTCAAACTACGCGACAATCTTTGCTGTGCGCATGCGAAGTTCTGCAGCGAACGATGAGTGGAGAAGGCCCTAAGGGTTTCCGAACTTTGATCAAGCGATACACTGAATTTGCGCAGCTCTCAATACTAGTAATCGTGTAGACTGCACAAAGTTGCCCCGTAGTGACTGATGTCACGACGGTATGATTCAATTTCATTGACCGGGCTACTATACACCTGAACGTTTGAACACTACCGAGGCTCAACGAGAGAAATGTCGACATTCTCAATTTATCAACTTCAGACCTTGATCTGATACCCCTTGCCCTCTGAGTTAAATGAGCCTCTGAGGGCACAGACCAGCCTCTGAATCGGCAATAGCTCCTGCACAACCTGCACGAGAAGCTCCGACTTGTACTTCATGAATCACTTCTGCTGGCTGTGACGACAACTTGAAGTTGCCTTGATTCAATTTGCATACAAAATTCCCCAATAGTCTCCCCTGGGGGCGGACGACTCGGATCATAAAATTCGAGACACGTAGTATTACTGTTACATTCAGACACCAGTGACCTCAAGGCTTGCGCTGGCAGCGTCGTCATTGGTCTGGAGAATATGATGGGTCTTGGGCCTCGTCATCCTCCGACGTATCCGGTGTCATTGTTGCTGCCATGTATCTCGCTTCTTCTCCCTCGATACGATCTATGCACACTTGCTTCATATCGTCCTCGCCTTGTTGCTAATCATGACAAACACATAAGTGATTGAAATACTCAAAGAAGCGTATAGTTCCCTTACCACCCGTGTCCTCATAGGACGGAAAGTGCCATACTCTGATTCAGTTACACTGAGTGTCATACACTTTTTTGAGCAATCTGTAACGGCACCGTGACCGTGACCTTCCTGTTTTGGACTCACCTAGTTACGCTCTACGCTACGTCTCGTTTCTCCAGACGAACCAACACCAGTACACGGCGTTGGCACCCGAGCCCCGTCCCACCTCGTCCTCCGTACCCCTGCACTACGTCTCAGACCCTTGAATCAAGTCTTCGTCCTCAGACCTCGCCGGGCTCGGGCCACAGCCCGTTACAGTTTGGTTCGTCTCCGAACCTGCGAGACGTCAAGCCGTTCGGCCCTCGCACCCTCCTTTGGCCGTCGTTCCTTGCGGTCACCATCGACTCCCGATCCCTTCGCTTCGCCTTCGCCTTTCACTCTGGCTGCACCCGCCTGTCAATGCTCCACAGGCCAGCACATTTTCATGGCCTCGACACCGCCCGCCTAGCCCCTATCCGCCTGCAGAGCAACTCCCTTCCCCCGTCGCTCATATGATTCATCGCTGGCCGTCGCCCACCACTCCATTACTACGGACGGTCGGAGCTCGCTTCTAGTCGAAGGCTCGCTGGTTACGTGCGAACGGTTTGTCGCCGTTGTTTTCTTTTTTTTTTTTTTCTCCTTCCTCCTCGTCCACCCTCCCGATCATCTTCTCGAACCCCCGTCACAGCCCAATTATCCTCCTGTCCTGCCGTCGTCTTCCCCACTCTCGCCCTCGCAACTGCTGTTGTAAGTCAAGCCCGCCCTCCATCCCCTCTCCTCTGGCCCATTTCTTTCGGATCGCCTCGCCTTTCCTCTCCTCAGGCTCCGTTGAGGAAAGCCTCGGCGGAAAAAAGGGGGATAGGTGTAGTGAAGACGGAACCTCCGGATGGATGTGAGGACAAAGCAGGCGCGACGGACGAGCATCCGTGGAGACCTCCCGGACGACTTGTGGAGGCAGGCCGAAGGGTGCGTAGGATGCCGGAGCACAGTCGGCGCATCCGCGCAGGTTCGCAGTGGAGGTGGAGAACATCGCGAGGATACAGGTCTCCACCCGGGCCTCTCTTCCTGGCCGTCATAGCGTGCAGCACGACGCGCTCTCCCTTTCCTCTCGCTGGACGCCGCCTCGGGACGAGCGGTGTCCTCTGATTTTTCAACGTTTTTCAAAACTTTTCAATACCTTTTGTTATCATCGCCTTCACGCCCCGCTCCATGTTCCTTTCACGTCATCTCGACCAACTTTTGACCCCTCTCGTAACTCTTGACCTTTGTTACCACGGCGTACCCCAATTTCAACCCCATCCGCTCTCTCATCCACATCATAAACACACTCCTTTTGACCGCATCCCGACTTGTGCTCGGTTCCATTCCCTCAACCTGTCGCTATCCAGCCGCCGTTGGTCTCCCCTGTTGACTTATCTCACCAATGTTCTCGACCCACGACCATCCCGCACTCCCCACTTGCATCATCATCAACCTTCTTCCTCGCCGCACCCTGACTCATGATCAGCACCCTCACCTCTTGTCGTCGCTCAGCCATCGCATCCACATCACATCCCTCGTCCTTGCTCCCTGACTCTTGTTCTTTCCCAGTGCATCCTTCTGTCCGGTCGCACGCACCTTGGCAGTGGTTAAACCGCGTCGACACCCAGGTAGAATCGGCAGTGGCCGTATCTTCCTCCCGTCCCGTCCTCCTTCGCATCCGCTTGGACTCACGGACCTAGGCTACGGTCTTAACCGTCGAGTGCCTCGTATTCTCGGCTTACAGGGGTCGTGTCCAGGCCTAGGCTACGGTCTTAACTGGCTCGATGCTCTTCTCGTTCTCGCCCTCGTCTTTGGTCTTCCCATGGTCCCGTCCCTCTGGGTTGACAACTTCGGTCCTGAGGGAGTCGCTCTCCCCTGGACACCGACATAGCCATAAGTTTGGTATGTACGGACCCCTCTCGTCTCGTCTATGGCTCTCGCAGCACCCCGTCTCGTATCCCGTCCTCTCCCGTCTCATGTCTAGTCCCCCACATCATCTTGTCCGCCCCCGCTTCTTGCTCGCCCCCGTTCTGGTATCACGTCCATGCACTACGTCGTTTACCACTTATTGTTATTCAGTTATTTCATGTTTTTTGATCCCCTCGCATTCTTTACTTAGTCCCCCTTGCTTGCATACTTACTAGTAGCTCCGTCTCTCGTCACCCACTCCTCGAGCCGCAGCTTAAAGGAGGAGGTAGTGTAACGGCACCGTGACTGTGACCTTCCTGTTTTGGACTCACCTAGTTACGCTCTACGCTACGTCTCGTTTCTCCAGACGAACCAACACCAGTACACGGCGTTGGCACCCGAGCCCCGTCCCACCTCGTCCTCCATACCCCTGCACTACGTCTCAGACCCTTGAATCAAGTCTTTGTCCTCAGACCTCGCTGGGCTCGGGCCACAGCCCGTTACACAATCACGTTTCCTGCAGGGTTGGGTGCCAACTTTGCGAGGAGTAGGTTGCATCCTTTGAGGGCAGGATGGATCCCCACATCCTTCAATGCACCATCCTCGTCTAACTTCATAGTGACCATGCGCTCAACATAGTAAATGATTTTGGGCATCATCAGGGAGGTGCGATAGTATCTTGCTCCATTCCAGGCGTCTATGGCATCTTTGTCGACACCTTCAGGGCATTCCGAAGTACAGACATCCAACATGCCGGCAAGTGGGGGTGCCGCGCATGCGTCCACAAGCAGGTCCTGGTAGAAAATGTACAATGTGAGGTATCCACCGACGTCTTGTTGAAATGCAACCCTGTGAGTATGTGGGTTCTGTCTGAAGAACGCTTGTGCTTGTTTGCTGACTTGTGGATATGTCTTCTGTGTCACTTTCATGGCCTGCGCCCTGCGTTCCACCCGTGACAACATTTTGAGCAGTTCGGCTGAGGGCTCTCTTGTCAACAGGCACTTGGCCTCTGCCCAAGTACCAAATTGTGTGTGAACCACTCCGTCAATGCCTTGTACATGATAAAGTGTCATCAGGTCAGGGACTTGATTACTGGTCCTAGGTTGTGGTGTACTGGAAAACCCCTTATCTAGGCCTGCGTAAGTGAGCTTGTGCATGATGCACACCTCCATCTCCAAAGTGTATACTGGCCACTCTTGAGTCTGAATCTTTGTCAAGACTTCTTTTGCAGCTGCTTTGAAACTCTCATGGACACCAGTTGCAGCGGGAAGAACAAGGAACTAGGGGTACAGCCCATTATAACATCAACGATATGAACATTGATGCGTGTATGTAGTGATGAGTCTGATGACCAAGACTTACGTTAGGATTGTCCATCAATATTTCGAAACTACGCTTGATCTCGGGAGTCATCTCCACATTCCTGGGGTCTGTCATAAGATCAAATGAATCCCTGTAGGTCTTCTCGTCATCTCCCAGATCACTATCAGCATCGTCTCTGTAGATATCGGAGTCTGGGTTGCGGTTGCAAGAGAGGTCATCGCAGGTAAGGGTAAGTTCTTCTTGGGTGATCGCATCGTAAAGAGCTTCAATCGAAGGAGGGACATTCAACCTCGGTCGGCTCTGTAAGAACTGGGAATAGTATAGTGTTAATCCGGTCGAAATTTGAGGTTGAGTGTTAGGCATGATGACAGTCAAACAGGTAGACAATGGTGGTTTTGCTGCGTCTGTGTGAAGGCGAAATCGACGTTGCAAGTGATAGCAAGGTCGAGCAAGCTAAAATGACCCATATATATATATATATATATATATGTATATGTACATTGTTGAGGCGCAAATGAGCCAACGCCTGCAGGTGTGGGCAAACACCTGGAATCTTGGCATGCTGTGAGGCAAAATACTACTAAGTAGACAGTACTTGAGGTACCCTGCCGTTATTGTGAAGCCGCAGGAGGGGAGGCATCCCATAATTACAGAGGTGTGAGTTGCACGATGAGGCATATCTTCCGATGTTGTAGTGGCGACGTAGTACTTGTTACAGCATGCGTACATAAGCAGCCTAAGTTGATCAGACAGATTCAGACCTACTGCTTGAAAGCTAGTATTGAGGGCGACTTATGTGGTGTTCCGCCGGCTCACACATTGCCGCGTTCTCTATCCCCCAGTTCCTACGCCTTTCAACTCTATGAAAGGCCATTTCCGCACCCCGTAAAGCGTAGCCGAAGAGTGGACCTCTGTACCTCGTGACACTTGAGAACCGCTCAGCAGGTTCACCCATGCCTTCCAATGAGTTCTGTCGGCCACCCGAGGTGAGAACGTGAAGTGACCTCCCATTTGTTTTTCGAAATTTTTGTGTGCAAAGTGTGCTGTGCAGTTGGGCGCTCGGCCACCAAAAACGCAAACAGCTGTAAGACGGTCATGACGAATGGCACTTGGAAACCCCAGCACTTCTCAGCCCTCGACTCCATTGTACCATCTACGACAACTCAGTCTCGCTTATAACAGCATGGACCAAATGGATGAACTCACAACTGCGCTCCATCGTTCCACTGTTGAAGACCGTGACAAGGCCTGCGGCGAGATGGAGGAACGTCCGACCAAGCCTTGACTCAAACAGATCTGAAGTGTACTACTTGTGATTTTCATCACGCAGGGAGACAATGAACAAACAAATTCCACTCATAACCAGCCCCACCTATTTCATCCTGTAGAAGAGCTACCCTCCACATGGTCTCAATCCGATCGCCCCATGCATTACGGATTTCTCGTCACCGCCAAACAGCTTCTCGACGCTGTACCGGAAGAAACCAAAGCAGAGCGCCGCTTGTATGCTCGTGACGACGATGATGCCTACAAGGACATCTTGCTCATCCAGCTCCGGCGCCAGGACCCGACGATGATTTGTGGCATTTACGAGGTTCTCAACGAACGGCCGGAGTACAAGTGGTGTATAGCATTTGACTCAACTTGCGTATACCAGATCAGACGTAAACCGTCGCTAAGGCGCGTCGAGAAGTATTTCGAACTCTTTGGTGTGGGTAGTCCTAGGCCCAAACTCATGTGGCACTATGCCAAGATGGGTCTCATTCGCAAAGTGAGTTCCAAATCTACCACACAATAAAACCTGCTCAATCCTACATAACTGCTAGTCGTATTCGGACAGTGATCAATATTGAGAATACAAGCTAGCCGGACGACCCTATAGGCTTTGCAGGTTTTCTTGTCCTCTTGCCCTGCTTGTCCTGGTCAAGATTGGCATTCGTCATCTGTATCCTCTTACTACTAGTGTCCATTTCTTGAGCTACAAATGATTATGGGTACTTTGCACACATGTTGTGCAATGATGCTGCAAGTCATGAAGCTCAAACGATAGTCATGACTTGAGTCTAGGGACGGGATGAACTCTGTGCATCGAGCGTTCCCTCACTAGCAACCAGTTCTAGCACCCATAGTTAGTGCACTTTCAGCGCAGCCAGTACAATGCGGCCCAGAACAACAGCGTTCACTTCGCGTAACAGCTACACATCCTTTCAGAGAAACAGAGTATGATATGAGGACCACGGACGAACATGTGAACGCCGCGTCCATGGACACATAGGTCATCTTGCCACACGACAAGAACAAGAGCGAAGGAGAATGCGATAAGGGCACTCATGCTAATTTCGCAGTTTGTATACGCCAGAGTGATGATCAAGCATCAGACTTGCGCGAGGAGAGCAGTACGGCGGCATTACCTTTGCGTACAATGAGTCCACGATATTCCCAACCTGCTCCAGAGTATCGATAACGTCGACTAGCAGCATTGACACGAACGGTCAGTATCGAGATATACACATAAGTCAGATTATATGGGCGACGGACATCCGCTTCTGGCTCCTCGAAGATCAAAAAGCACCCATGACCCTGGTCCAGCACCCCGTGGAACACTTTGTCGAGGATCATTTGCGAGAGCCTATTTGCTGGATTAGCGCACCCGTCATTAGTGAGAATGAGGATTTAGGACGGACTTCAGTTCCACTGCCTGCCGATCCTGACCGACCTGCTGCGCGACGTACTCGATCTCGACGACCGAGTAGGGCTCGACTATACGGAGCAAGCTCTGTTCCAGTAGCGTGTCATACAGCGCGGAGAGATGTGTGAGGATGGTCGTGTCAGACGATAGTTCTGGGTGACGAGAGGTGTCAGCATTTCTGTACGTTTCGACACTTGGCTACCGTACCTCGCTGGTAATCTTTCAGCGCCTTCTCGAAGTCTGCTAAGTTCCGCTTCTGATGTGCCCGCGCGATGGCGCGCATACTCTCGACGTCTCGTAGTTGCGCATACTTCGACGCAAGCTTGATAGACAGCAGAGAGGTTACGTCTTCTGGCTACACATCCCAATTGTCATGAGAAACACAAAGCGGTGCGGTGAGTAATATACGAGCGACATACTAGGTTAAGCATGACTTTGCAGAGGAGCATATACTTGAGCGCGCCGAGTGCACTCGGGTCGTCTTGTGTGCTTAGGTTCTCGAACGGCTCGTAGGAGTAGGATTATGCGGTCGTGTAGTCCTTGTCCTCCGCGTGTAGGATGCCGGACTGGAGATCGAGATGTGCTTGGAGGTATGGCGGGCAGTATTGTGTCTGCGGCTGTTCGCGGGGAAGTCAGTGCAGCCTACGCGAGTGCTGGTCATTAACTTGCAAACATGGTGGCAACATCTATTCTTTACCTTGGATTTGGCGAGATTACCGACGCCACGGTATACAAACTTCCGAGTAGGTGGACATTGATGAATACCATCTTGTCGTCTAGCCGCTTCAGCTCAGTGAGGGTGTCGATGGCGTTGAAGTAATTGAGGAGGGTACGGACTAGCATTTCGTGTCAGAATCGCAACTCCTAGAGGGGCCGAGCAGGAGCGTACTTAGCCTTCGCGGTCGATGAGACGAACGAGCGCGACGATGTGATGACCTGCCCAACGTCCTTTGCGTTAATATGGAAGCAGATTGAGCATGCAGTGCGACCAGATTACCACACGGACGTGGTACTTCTGGTCTCGGTACAGTTCTCCGAGCTTCACGAGTGCACTCTCCTGGTGTCGTAGAGCCGCCTCCTTCTCCTCCACAAGTGCATTCTCATCTATAAGTGAGGCTGTGAGACACCTTAACTCTACCCATCCCACCATAGCCCATCGTAGCTCACCGGCGAGGATTTTGTTTGTAGAGTGCTTCCTAGCGCGCATGCCCTCCTTTCCTACATGATCAACCATCCGCAACTCTACCTGAACGGTACTGTACCTCTCAACGTGACGGGAGCCATCCACGCGTGCGTCTTCAAGGAGGGGGAGAGCACCGGCAATGCCACGAGTACACGGACACTGTTGGAACCGATCAAGATAGCTTCTTCTGGTACGTTGCCCCCGGAAATTCATCTGTTCTGGGTTGCTGATGAGATGGCATAGGTTCAACGAGCTGCACCCGTCCGTGCAGGCTAAGCCTCGCGTCGTCGCGAAGGCCATCTCTGACGTGATTCACAGGAGGACGGAGAAGTGGACGACTTAGCTGTCCTGAGGACACATGTTGGACTGAGCCAAAACTGCCACTGTGATTTAGGAAGGACGGGTGCACGAAACGATGTAACATAGTATGTACCTTGCTCTACGCTGATCGTCATGTACGCTGAATCCTTGGTCGTCGACCAACTAGTCCTCAACATTTTTTATCTCCCCGTTTTGCATCGCATCAGATCACACACAGTACAGAGGGTAGAATGAAGGCTTGCATTGGCAGGAAGATGACGACAGACAATGCGCACTGCAGGATATGTTCCAACCAGGTTCCAACAAGCCGCCTCCCGACCGTCGGTACACCACCTCCAATTCTCCCACGCCTCCCGACAAGTCCGTTCACTGACGGCCTTAGAGCCGACGCTCTCCTCCTCCACAGTGATACAGATATGGCGACTCGCTAGCTTCTCAATTAGTCCCGAGTTCTTAGAGAAAACATCTGCAAAATCTATCTGTTCTTCCTATATCGAAAATTCAACGACCAATGGTGGAACTCGAGGTCGTGGAGAGGCTTGATACGTCCACCTAAACGAATGCCATTGCTACCTACCTTGCAGGTGAGTGACTCTTTCAACGTTGACCTAAAGCGACCCCACCCTATCCCTTGTGCGCTGCGAATTGACCCATAGTAGCTGCCACATCGTTCGTAACGATGTCACTCGTTCACTCGTCCACCGTTAGCTGCATCGTCAATCCGCTCAGTGACTAGGCCTTGTATGCATCGTAAAGAGTTCCCAGGGTGGTTCCAGCACGAGGCCGTAAGTTAACGCGATCTGGGCGCGTTGCGCATTGACCAGAGTGGTCTTTGTGATTAGTGTCTAGGACAAAGCTTGGCGACCCCCTACGATCAGAGTCTGTGTGTTCCTCGTGCTCGAAGACTGCAAGTCGAGCAGGACGCGCGCTCGATCATCACAGCGCTGGGGCGATCCCAGATCCCAAGTCCCAAGTCCCAAGCCTGCGAGCGCTGTCCGAACCTATGTACGCTGTGGATCCGGAACGTTGCCGTCTTCCCCGAGCCGACGGAGGCAATCCGGGCCTGCGTGCAGGGGTGCGCTGACCGAGGACACCCGCTGCCGACGCTCTGGCTGGATATGGTGGAGGAGACCGCATATGGCATCAACGTGGGCCGCGATCCAACGTATATCGAGCGCCTTCCTGAGGAGGACTTGGAGGAGTTCGAGGATGCGATTTACAGTGCTGTTATGGACGAGCTGATCTTGGATATACACGAGAGAGATGTGGGTCCATTCGCGATGCTCGAGCTGGAGGGTATACTCGAGGTTCAATGTGGCTGTCCGGTACGATGTGTGGACATCGTAGATCTTGATGTTGGCATGGAGCTCGCATATAGGTTTTTCATATCCTACTAGAAGGATATCGCATCAGTACGTTCTCTTTCCTAGCTCACAAAAGCCTTGCGTATTCGTTGCTTGGAGAGTGTCAACGCTGTGTCGCGCTCTGCCCTTGGAGTCGTGCTGTAAGTGGTGTTCTGCTGTTTATATGTCAATTGTGCGTTGACCATGCCGCTCAATGCGATCTGGTAAGTTCCGCCTGTCTTGATACTGTGACAGCTCCTCTTCTTCGCATCCGGTCACAGAAGTCAGCATTTTGAGCGCATTCAGGCGCCGCGATCCTGAAGACGCCTGCACGATTAGTGAATGTCACGACGGTATTCAATTTCTTTGACCGGGCTACTATACAATTGAACGTTTGAACACTACTGAGGCTCAACTAGAGCATACGGAAGCTTATAAAGGCAGAGCCCGGGCCTTTCAAACTCTGTCTGAGTCAACTCTAGCTTGAAGCTCGGCACCATACGCTTCATCTCCTCGTTGAACAGCCCCATGGCAGACCCCTCAGGAAAGGTGCTGACGATAACTTTGGCTGGTCCGGTGGAGTCGACCATGTTTAGCAGGAGTTCGGACAGAGGACAGCCTTCGTCACGACGTCTCTGCACGCAAGCACGGATCGCGGCCATGAGCTCCGGGGAGACGGGTACGTCGTTAATCCAGATGGTCTGCAGGTTGGGACAGAACATGCTAGCTCTTCCCTCACGCTCTCCCAGAATTTGAAACAGAGAGAGCGCCGCGGGGCCGTCCCCGATACTCTCGATGGCCAGGGCCTGTAGGGTGCCCTGATATGGCTCGAGTGTCTCCTCCCAGTGCGACGACGTCCCCATCTCTCCATAAAGGGCCAGTGTCTTGATGGGCGCCCCTGTGCGGAAGATGGACGGTAGACCCATGAGGACGGACCAAAGGGGAGCAGGATCGTAGTCATATGCCTGCTCGTCGTCTTCACATACGGTCAGTCTGACCCTGTTCTCGCATTCTTTGTCCACGAACGCGGTGATCTTGACCTCATTGCTCACGTCGACCTCGACATGGGCAATGGATCGAAGGATCGTCAGCCGATCGTAGTCTTCTCTGGCGGACGGCAATATGCGGGGCAGAGCGGGGACCATCTCCGGCTCGGTGGGTACGTACGCACCAAGTTCGAGAACGATGCCTTCCCGGATTTGCAAGTGAGAGAGGAGTTTGGAAATCAACTCGGGCTCCTCGAAAGTCTCAAGGTACGTGAGCTCAGGGAGTGCGACGATAGGGGGTAGGACCCCCATATTGGAGGGCATGAGAGAGGCGAGCGATTGGAAGAGTGTGAGCTCCTGAAGAGAAGGACAGGCGTTGAGGATGTGGAGGATGTGGCGCGATGGGTGGGCGACCGGGCGATAACTGGAGCAGTTACGCAAAGTCAGAGAGAGTAAGGATGAGAACTTCAACCCAACAGGTATGGCTACAGTGATACCGTCGAGGGAAGCGTGTTGCAGTTGAGGAAATGTACCAGTGAGCTCCCCAACAGCAGGAAGGAGGTGTATGATGGTGCATGTTACGTCATGATCGTCGGGACCCTCTGGGTGGTTCATCTCGAGGGTGAGATAGTCGAGCTGTTGCATTGACACGAGAGACAGTGGCTTGCCGCAGGTTGGCGTGAAGTCTATGAAGATGGTGATGCGATGCCTGTGCGGCGTAAGAATATGTGAGACCACCGCTGGATCCTTGACGTCCAAGGTCCGGCGGAGAAGTATTTTCACTGTGAGTTTCGCGGAGCGCTGCAAACAGAGGTGGAGCCACTCTAGCCTGGTCCCGACGTCAATGCACCTCCAGAACATAGGATTGCCATTGATCGCGTTGCGCCAATACCGGCAGACTGATGCAAGGACGACCCACTCAGGGGAGAGACGAGGTCCTTCTTCATTGACGTCGTCCTCGGGAGGAGCTGCCAGCAGCAAAATTTTACTGAGCACCTCCAGAGGTAAGCGTCCAATGGACCCGGGAGCTCCGACACCGATCAGAGGAAGGGTGGACATCTAAGTGGGTATAGAGATGTCAATCATTAGGTCGCACAGACTCGTAACAACAATCACGAACCGTTAGGAGGTGTTTATACGAGACGAGACAAAATTCGAGAGGCTGTTTTGCGGTTTGCGCGGACGCGCGCGACTATTATATGTCGCTGGGGAAAGCTGAGCTTTGGCCTTGTAGTCAACAACACAAAGTTGCAAGGACCACACAAGTCAACACGTTTGCTCTTCTTCGTTCTCCTTTGTCCTCTTGTCAGCATGGTTGCTTTGACATTGGGCACTAATGTATGAAAGGCCAAACCGGTCACCGGTGACGCACCTGAGCCACTTCTTATGAATTGAGCAAGGTCACAATAGTGGTGTTCGTAGCGATGATACTCGAAAGGCCCGCGCTGGTGGCAGGAATAGTACTAGTCTCACCGTGCTCTTGTGCTCTTAATGTGATCACTGCTTTGACTATCTCGCTGACGGTCGTCATGGGTGGCGTAGATCGTTGCTCGCGGCAACACTGGCAACCATGGCCTAACGCAAAGAAATCCTGCCCGTTCCACGCCTGAATCATTCTCAAAGCATGCTATCACAGATTTGCAAGTGGAAAGTAACGGAAGAAGGTCAAGCAGGTCGTCCATGAGTGGGTTGCCGTCGGAACAATCACTGGGCGCTGGAGAAATTGTGGACTTGTAATAAAAGCACAGCCACGCATAACTGGAGGAATGAGTAGTGCTTCCTGACCATCTATATTGAATCGTGGCATCTTTCAAGCGATGATCTACTATGGTCTACGAGTGAGGCACACTTGAACCGTGAAGTATCCGGCTTTGCGGCGTGCTCAACACTACTAAGACAGCTGCTGGCTGCATGAATGGTTAGGCTGTTATGGGAGTCCGTCGAACTATTATGCGACCGTATATCTAGAATGGAATCTCATCGTCGATGATTCCAGTACTTCCCTCCAGATCCGGACCATGCCCTGTCTCCCAGATTCGCAGCTCGAAAACCGGCACAAGACGCTTCATCGTCTCTGTGAATCGCCACACCTCCAGTAGGTTACCCGCGATTCCATCTCGTTCAAGGCGAGACCGCTCTGCATGCATCTCCAGCCGAAGACGACGAATAGGTGTCCCTTGCTGTATCCGCCACTCTACGCACGATTCGATCTCTTCCATCAGTTCAAGAGTGATCGCGGCGTTGCGGAACCAGATGTACTCCAAGCGCGGGCATAACACCACCGATTGGGTTTGACCGCTGGGAGCGACGCCACGGAGGGCCTTGAACGCGTCACAGACGTTGCCGTCGTACTCGGAGTCGTGCATTATCAAGTTCCGGAGGTTGGGATACGAGCGAAGGACACTGAGATACTCTTTGAGATGGATCGCGCCGAGGCTCCCGTAGCCGACGACAGTCGTGACCTGTGGTCCCGCAGGAAAGATGTTCGCCATATTGGCATATGTAGACGGCGTGAGGACCAAGCGGTTGTTGATAAGGGCGCCTGAGGGCGGCTGACGTTTCTCGGTTACCACCAGTTCGAACCTGCCGCCACTGTGTGGTCCGTGCTCCACGATTCCGATGACCTTGGTGTAATTCTCTTCGCCGATACTATGCACTTCGACTTTCACACGGGACACGAACCGCAGGATGGGGAACGAGCGGTCGCGGGCGCGTTGGTCTCGCGGAAGGATATTGAATAACGCCGCGAGGAGTTCGTGAGGCGAGCGGCTGGCCTGTACAGTCGACAACTTGATGTTGGCGTGTGGGGGGACTTGCATGTGGGAGATGATGCGACAAACGCGCTCGACGGTGCCGCCGATGGTAAGGATGCGCAAGTTCGGAAGAGCCATTACTTCCCATTGCGGAAGGTCTGTCATGACGCCCGCTAAAGCATCGGGCAACGACAGCTCCTCGAGGCACCCGCACTTGTTCAAGAGGGCGAAGAAGTCCGACAGCTTGTAGGAAGTAGGTAGATAGCCAGAGAGCCCTGCTAATTGCAGCGAGCGCAAGTCGGACAAGGCACTCTGTGGGTTCACGGTGGGAACAAGGGAAAACAGACCTAGGCTCCTCAGCTTGGAGAAGGCCTCGTCGGTGAGAGGAATCGAGGGGACGGCCGTGTGCCAGCGTGGCCTCCGGTTGTGGGATGGGGAGTGCGTGTGCTGAACTCGGAGCCCGAGAGTAGTGAGCGCTGGCATAGAGAAAGGCAGAATGGCGCTCATGATCGGATTCTCGTCGCACCGTATGGACCAACAGTAGAGCCCGGCGATGCGATGTGCGTGCGGCGCGAGTATTTCCAGCGCACGCGCGAAACTGATGTCAGCGCTTCGGAAGGAGACAATCACCAGCCCGTCCGGACCCGACCGCTCCAGACAGAGTTTCAGCCACTCCGTTCGACGACCAACATCGATGACTCGCCAGAATTCTGCGGCAGCAACGATGATATTGCGCCAGTAGCGACACACTGCGATCAAAGGCATCCAATACGGGATACGGAGACGTGGTTCTCCTGATCGGGGCGGATGTGCTGACATACCAGGATCGAGTGCTACGAAGATTTGGGAGAGCACCTCAGGCGGAAGGTGCGGAAGGGATTGTTGAGGCATGCGAAGCTGCTGTAGCGGAATGCTCTGGCCACGTGTATGGGATTGTGAAGTTGTGGGCAACAACTGCGAAATCGTCTTCTGAGATGTGTCAATGGGATATCTGAAGATCGTAACAGTCAGCTTGAGGAGCGGAAGAATGAGAATCGCTGCCTTACTAAACACCAACACCAAGTGGCGGAAGCAGAAGGAGGACGAATGTGGTGGGTTCAGAATGGGCGATTTTTGTGTTCATCTATGGCCCTGGCCAGCTTTGTTCGCTTATACCCGCTGGTCTCCATATTATGGTGGTAGACCAATCAGTAGGCCGTGAGTTCTTCACATTGCGCTCATGAGCTTTGACCCACCTTGTCCTGACCACTTCGTAGAACTTGGCGTCCACCAAGCGCCTCTTGAGCAGGCCACGACTAGTGCTGCTCCTTGCTCACATACCGTATGCAGCATCACATGCTAGCTCGTATGGATCAGCCGTCTTTTCGAATACCAATGGTGAACATACATCATGCATGAGGGGAAAGATACTCAGGGGAAGTTGCACTACCGAATGAAAGAAGCGCCGTCGCGTGTGGTCGGCGCCTCGGCATATGCCGAGAGCTGTGTTACTCGCTTTCCAACTTGAAGACGTCCGACTTGGAGTCGCTGGTGGCACCGACGAGTCCTTGAACTTCCTGAAGCTCATCGTATCAATATTTGCCTCTCTTTGACTGTGTATGACATTATCAGAACCTGCAGACTAGCTGGGAAGACATTCGAATAGATCTATGTTCTAGTAGGACGACGGCCAAGTTGAACTTGAATTACAACTGGCACTTCAGACAGTCAGGACCGCCAGTTCTCGAAAGCCCCGTTGCGCATTCTATCCTGACTGTACGACATGCACAGGCTCCAGAACCTGTATCGTCAATCATGCGCCCATAATGACAGATACGACGCATGCATGCCATAGAAGCCTCCCTATTGAACGATTTAACGAGGCGACCACTGCTGGGCCCGTCGAACGTACTTCCCGTGACACTGTAAGCTCTTGACAACATGTCTTCCTTACTGGCGCTCGGTTAACCTCCTCACATGGCATCCAGGATCTGGGTCTGCAGAGATGTGAACTCGTGCCGCGTCGGATGTCAAGTGTGGTGTGCTCTAGTATGCATGTGGTGGTCTGTCGGCCAGTGATTGCCCAACTGCTATCATTAAACTACTCACGACAGACTCTACTCTCAATGAGCTTACGGTACTATCTATAGAAGTATCCTTCCGAACTCTCACTAGGGCTCCTTTAGCCGCATCCATCCGGTTCAACAGACTGCATTCCGGTTAACCTGGGCCGGTACCAACAATAGTAGTACACTACATTCTTGCGGAGGTCACTGACCGGCTTTAACTCATGAAGTAATCAGCGCGCGCACAGAGCGTAGACTTTACATACAGGAAACCGGTATGTCCGCGATGTAATCGGAGGGCTGCACCCGAGAATCTTACGAGAAGTGATTACTGTTCCCTGTCACTACCAGGCGTTCAGCTTTCTATACGGATCGGACGCTCAACTTCCGGAGAGGTATAAAAACCTATAGCCTGGGGCAGGGCATCCTCATCCTTCGACCCCAACCTTCAGTATTCACCGACTCGTATACTTCTCTCCTCAGAGATTTTACCTCACAGACTCCTGTATCCCACCACAGACACCTCACCACATTCATGATGTCCCGCATCCTCGTCACCGTCGCCCTGGCCGCCTGCGCCGCGCAGACTGCTCTCGCCTCAGTCGCCCGTGCGACCAACGACGTCTTCGTTCCGCCCATCCTCGACCCGCACGCAGGCACAGTCTGGAATAAAGATGAGACCCGCACCGTCACCTGGTGCGTCCTCTTGTACCGATGCGACTCTTGTCTGGGGACTTACACAAGGCTTGCCCGTCATACATAGGGACGTCTCGAACGCGCCGCAGAATATTACCAACTCGAAGGGAATCATCATCCTCGCCAAGGGCGGGATCGCCACTCCTCGTACGTGGACCAGTTGCTCACATGCACTTGCGAGAGGCATAGGACGACCGTGCTGGTATACTGACTTGACTGTCCTTGCAGTTGTCCTTGCGAACGACTTCGACATTCTCCTCGGGAAGATCGACGTGAAGGTACCGTGGGTCATCCCTGACGATGATTACAGCGTTAAATGTGAGTTTTAGCATGTGTTGCTTACTACCCAGTCCCTGGAGAGATTAATCTTTGCACGATATAGTGATCGGTGACTCGGGCAACCTCAGCCCCGAGTTCACCATCAACGGGCCTAAGATCTTCTAGAACTGGTTTCCGAGGACAAATACACAATGTCTCGACTTCCTGTGGTGCTCTATTTGGGGAGCGCCCCATTCAGAACTAAAGCTCGTGAATTGTGATCTATGTGCTTTTGGTCAGTTCATGAACGGACATCAGACTGTCCATGGACTTCTGGTTTATTGTTCACAAGTCTTGTTGTTCTATGAACCATATGATTGCCGCTCTCAGCCGCGACTGGCAGTGTGAGCTGCGAGCCAAGTGCATGTGATTACCACCATCGTGCTTTCCAAGCCTCCACTGAGACAAACGGCTTGATGTGTTTCCAACTTGATTTCCCATGAGGATTACTACAGCCGCGCGACATCAGGCCCGGAATATATGAGATTGTGTGACGAAGTGAATTAAGCTACACCAGTGCTTCTAGGAACGTAAATAGTAATATTACAATGTTCGAAGTCGATCAAGTATTACAAGGGTTGATGGAGCGCAACGCTGCGTATCAATGATACCATCGGAATTTGGCTGTCGAGGTCTTCAAACCTCTCGACGTCCTCCTCCTGCCAAATCCTCAACTGGAAATCCGGGATCGCGCCCCTCATCTGCTCCACAAAGGGACCCACGTCCGGCACCGTCCCGAGCAGCTTCATATCCCGCCCTTCCAAGCACGGCACGGGTATCGCACCCGCGTCCTCGCGGTTCAACTCCAGCCGGAGGTGCTTGAGCGGCGCCGCCTGCGCAGACCGCCACTCCACACACGCCTGGATCTCGTGCACGAGCTCGTGCGTGGCCGCGGCGTTGCGGACCCAGATGTATTCGAGCCTCGGGCACAGCAGCACGTTTTGTTCGTGCTCTTGCGGGGCGAGACCCCGCAGGGCCTGGAAGACGCACCGCACGTCGCCGCCCATCTCGCAGTCGTCGAGAACGAGGTGCTTGAGGCCGCCGTACCACCGAAGAGTAGAGTGGTATTCGGCAAGGCGGATGGGGTCGAGTTCGCCGGTCACGACGAGCGTGTGGAGGTGTTCGTTGGAAGGGAAGGATACCGGTAGTTCCTGGACGGTGCTCAAAGTGCGCCACCATTTCTCAGTAAGGTTATCCTCGCCTAAGAGTTTGATAATGATGCTGATTTTCCCACCGCTCTGTGCGGCGAAGCCGACAGCCTTGAGGCCAAGGTCGCAGTCGACCTTGACCCATGTGACAGTGCGTAGGATAGGAAGCGAGCGGTCCCGGATACGCGGGTCCAGAGGGATGAGGTCGCACAGTGTGGTGAGCGAGTCGAGGTTGGTGTTGTGCTCGGGAGAGAGACTGACCCAGGCCGTGACGGGGATGTGCAAGTGGGAAAGGAGGTATTGTATGTTGCTAGCCGGGCCGTGGATAACCACAGATCGCACTGCATTTCCGAGGGATACGCAACGTTCTTGGGCGACATCTTCGGTTGTGCCTGCCAGAGCATCTGGGAGAGTCAGATTCTGAAGGGCCCTGCAGCCTTCAAGGACGTCGAAGAAAGCTGACAGACTGTATGGAGTGGTGCCAGCAGCGTAGCAGCGTGCGATGACAAGGGACTCTAAGTTTGACCAGGCGTGAGAACGCCCGACTAGGCCAGCTCCGCGCAGCTCTAGGACGCGGAGTTTGGGATAGCGTTGATCGGGGGGGTGAATAACTGGAAACTCGATGTGTGTGGACGCGGTGTTGGGCTCGCGACGTATATGATGGACATTGAGGATGAAGTTGGTGAGTTGTGGCGCGGGGCCAGGCAGGAGCGCCGCCGAAGACTCGAATCCGTAGCCGTGCACAGCCAGACGGTAGATATGACATATGCGGTTCTGGTGGGGTCTGAGGAAAGATTCCCACAAAGGGGCCAAGTTTATTCTGAAGTTGCAGATGGAGATCACAACCAGGGCATCGCCGGAACGCTGCAAGCAAAGTTCGAGCCACTCTGTCTTCCTACCGACGTCGATGCAGCGCCAGAACTCTGCCGCAGTGTTGACCACGTCGCGCCAGCGGCGACACACGGCAGCCGGAAGTAGCCAGTAGGGAACAATGAGACGAAGTGGGTCGCCCGATTGAGGACGCCGAACGTCCCAGTAGGGGACACCGGGATTTAGTTCCCGGAAAATCGCAGTCAGAAGCTCCGTGGGTAGATTCCCGATCGAACGAGGCCTATCCGGGACTCCGTTGAAATGATACATCTGTAAGGAGTTGGATGTGGAGTAGGGAGACTGGGGAGTGGTGCCGATTGACTGTCCGAGCTCACTGCCTTTATTTCAGAGCTGTGGTCGCTTTCTGTCCGCCGTCTAGCATTGACCGCACATTTGTTGAGCGTAGACCACTCGCTTGACCGCAATACTCACAATGCGGAGACAAGGGGAATACATGTGATAAGCGTCCATGGAAGCTTAAGGGCAGAGCCCATCAAATGTGTATGTGAAGACCACAATAGTTGGACACTCAGTGCAGTGGCGGCAAATCACGAGATCTCAGACAGACTGAGACAGTGCTTTTTGTGCCACTGCACGAAGCCAGAGTAAGGTCTAGATGTACAAGGAATTTGTAGGGTAACTTACTCACATAACATAGAACGGGGTGATACGTCGCTGTGCCAAAAAAAGACGCGGTACGCGACTCTGAGCGTAGTAGGCCCGCTGAGGACAAGATTAGGAGAGCGACCTTCAAGAGACGGTTACCGCCGCTAGACTGGCTGAGTCCATGGAGAAGCGCAACCAGCGAGCGACTTTTCCGACTTGATTGCAGGAGGGCGGTCAGTGAGCTCGGATCAGAAAGGCAACTAGTATGATCTTCTGTGACATGTCAGTAGTTATGATTCAAAACCCAGATGTCGGATAGGTGCGCGTGCGTGACTGATTTTAGCACTTCGATGTACTGCGCAACGACTCGGACTACATCAAAACACACCACCTCGTGTTTCGATGGTTGTGACATCCACGTGATCGTGACTCGATGCGGATTGCGGGCGTCTACTAGTACCACTCCTCGCCGTTTCGTAGACGACTCTGTCCGAGCGTTCTTCTACCCTCTCATCCAAACGATGTCAATTTTTCTAATGAACCATCTCCAGGACAGTTGTCTTGATATGGTCATGAGCCCCCAGTTATCGTCTGCAGTTCACTGGTCTGACAGTCCCGAATCTTCACCAGCCTGAGGCTACTGCGCTAGAGAACCGCGCATCCGGTGGGGCGATATGCAGGTCAAAAGAGCGTCATACATGATCATGTATTTGTACAAGGTGCGTACTTGCGGCAAAGAAGGGATTGCAAGGAGACATGAGGCGACTGACGTCATCGCACTCCTCTCCACTCTCCTCCAATGCCGTCTTCTCACCGTCCAGCCCATAAATCCCCACAAATTGCGTGCCAAGCCCCGCTTTCCCTGTCCTGAATAGTCTTGGGCAACCATTGGGCATCGCTTGTTGCAATGACCATATTCCCCCGCCCTTTCCTTGCTCTTTCTCTCGCCGCCCTGGCCGCCGCCAGTCCTGCTCCGAGCCCTGCGCCTACACCTGCGCCAGTACCCGCACCACAGGCTGCATCATCTATCGAGTCCGCCTTCTCTAGTCTCACCGGGGCAGCCGCATCTGCTTTGCCTAGTATGCGTCTTTCAGCCTGTGCTCCTGGATTTGCGGCCTTGACATTCTCCTTCATTGCAGGTATCCTCGGAAACTGGCCGAGCTTAAGCGACATCGAGAAAAAGATTGGCGTCAATGATGGGAACAATCTGCAGAACGTGTCCGCCTCGGGCCTGCTCATTCCATCATACGCGAACTATTCGGGCAAGTGAGCACATAGATCATAGGACGTCCGTGGTCCTAGAGTTGACACGGTTTTAAGTTGGAACCTGCGCTTCTATGGCCTTGCGTACAAGCTCCCAAACATCAGCACCTCCGACCTCGATTCGCTCATCGATGGTCTCTCGACCAACAACCTCAACGAAACACAGCAGCAGCTCCTCCAGAATCGAACGCAGGACCTCGCGTCCATTCCCATTCCTAACGCCAACCTCACCGGCCTTGTCTTCGCCAATGGCTCTGCAGTGACCAACTCGTCCGGAATTCAGCTCGCAACCTCAGACGACTTTGGTGAGATCGACCAGTTCGTCACCGTCCCTGGCCTCGGCGACAACAGCAGTACCGCCGTGCTGGTGGTGCAGACTGGCTTGCTGAACGTCACGGGGCCGGGCAACGGTACTGTCATTCTCGTGCCCTCGGCCGGTATCTCCGTCGTGTCCGACATCGATGATGTTATGCGGATCACAAAGGTGTACGTCCCCAATCAAGGCTTGTTCAACTCGTTCGTACAGCCGTACGTGAACGTGGCGGGCATACCCGAGCTGTTCGCAAAGTGGGCGAAGAGTCTGCCTTCGGCAGCATTCCATTATGACACGACGACGCCCCTGCAAATGACGCGGACATATGTTGACTATCTATTCAGCAATTTCCCGCTGGGTTCTCTAGAGATGCGCCCGATCAACTTGACGGATCCGGCTCAGATCTTGGAGGCGAGGAGCAACAGTTTACTAAAGTTGTTCCAGACCTTCCCTCAGCGCAAGTTCGGTAAGCTACTCCAGTCACGGCGGTTTTCCACATGCTGACGTTGTCTCGCGATATGATGCAGTACTGGTCGGGGACACGTCCTCCTCGACGCTACTCACGGCGTACCCGAAGATTGCGGAACAGTTCCCAAACAACATAGCGTGCATCTTCATCCGGAACACGTCTGCGACGGACCCGGATGACAAGATCCCTTACGATACGAGCGAGTTCGAGAACATCAAAAATGGCACGTACTTCTTCTACCGCACCGCCGAAGGTATGTATCCTACTCGTGGGCGTCCCTAAATTCTTCACCAAGTTCGACGACTGACGTCCATGTTCCGCAGACCTATTCGACTTGGACATCGAGAACGGCGAGTGCCTGAACTCGACTGTGCCACAGAACATCACCTTTGGCGAGCAGGGCGGGGTCCTCGACAGCGGGAGTAATGGGGCTGCCGCAGTTGTCCTGGGCCGGACGCAGAATGCTGCGGCTCTGATCGCAACTCTCGTCGCACTCGTCGTGAACCTCCTGTAAGAATGCTAGCGCGCTCCTCTCATTGTGATAATGGCTTTGTGCATCGTTTGGACTCTTGGACAGCAATGTGGGCGAGATGTTCAGTTACGACGATTGCTGTGACGAACTGGGCGATACTACTTATTAGGTAGCTCATACACGCTTTTGAATTGCCATTGTTGACGTATATCCCACGCTAGTAATGTCGCTTCACCTTCAATCCTTCTCGCAATAATACACACGTATTGTACAACCCGTTATACTCCTATTCGCATGCTTATCTCCTGGAGTGCCCATGCGCACGGTGTGGCAGTGCGGGCTCTATACGGGGAACGTAAAGTGGCGGGCCAGGAGTCACTGAGGTAGTACTGAGCCAACGGCGAGTGTCAGGTGAATGCGCAGAGTTAGCGTTGTGGCCGCACTCACCCTGGAGGAGCAGGCGTACAAAACCAGCGTGGGAATATGTGCTCGCTCCTATCAGCGAAACACAGGCAGCAGGCGAGCTATAGTAGTCGGAGGTCGTCAGTTGATAATAAGCTTCACCGCGCTCGTATCGCATGAGACTACTGACGTTCATTGCTGTGACACGGTCTACTCGTCCTTCGACTCTGACGACCTCGCCCCTGTAGGGAATGTTGCCTACGACGACGATGGCGACGTCCCCGCGGTGCAGTGCTACAGGCTCGAGGGTTGGGATGCGCGGCGGCGAAACCGTCAATTTAAGTTCTGGGCTGCGTTGTCGTAGTTATTCAGACAGTGGCCAGATATTGCTCAGCAACCGGAAGAAAACCACATAGGTTGCAGCAGCAGGCTTACGGAGGAGGTGGCTGGAGACACGCCTCTTGCAAGAACTCGACTTGTCTTCCGTCGCCGAATCGGAGCTGGACGGTCGGTAGCTAGTGCCACCGCGTAGTGGACCTTTGAGTTAATGTGTCATTTTTTGCACAAACTTCGCGGCGCTCACCCCCTGCTGAGGGCTTCGCCCGCGGCTGGCGACGAGACCGGTGTAGGCTAGGCCGTCGACTACTACTACGGTATAAGTCAAGAGGCGAGCGAGCGAGAATATATGTAGTATATCCGAGTCAATAGACAATAACTTAGCAAGTTTGCAGTAGTTGAAAGAGGAGGAAGCGTACGTACTGAGGGCGGGAGTGTAGATTCCATGATTGGAGTCAGGTTGACTGTGTGCGTAGTCTACCAACTTGGGATCCGCTGTGAGGCTGGTCACGGTCTCCGTGTAGTTTTTCTCAAATGCCGGGATACAGCTAGTCTCTCAGCTGCATGTGGCCTTTATAACCACACACTCCGCTATAATAATAGAGTTGCCATGGGAAACGGGATATTAGCCTGTACGCCACCGATGCCTCGTTTCGACTCGGAGTGCAGTGAGTTGATTACCTTCTCTCCGGATAGGGCCTACAAGAGTGGTCGTGTCTCTGGCTAAGCCACGCTTAACGCCAAGCATAGTCTATTGTTATCTGGCAGAACTCAGATGTTTGAGAAAAGACTGATTGTCTAAATGAGTTCTAGGCGGATGGGTGGTTAAGCGCGCTACTACTTTCCATCTCCATAACAGGACACACACCGATCTGCTGGTTGGATCTGGATGCGTTTATTGACAATATTTCCGTCCATGTTTCCGAAGTCCTGCATTCTTTCTATGACATCCTACTGCTTGCTTTGCTATTGTATTTTGCTACGTTGAACGGGAGAGACGCAGATTAGTGCAGAGCTCGACTCCCCCGAGTCCGGAGTCCTGGCAGCTTGGACATTCACGACTTCTGACCTCCGCGTAGGTGTGTCTGGCTACTCAACTCTCTCCTTACTTGGAATACCCCTTAGGGTAACGGGACTCTTGCGCGCCCTCCGACATGTCGCGCCCCGAGTCTCAAGCACCAGTAAGCCGCAAGAGATCCAACACCGCCCATTCCATCTTCAATGCGCCCGCCCCGCCCCCGGTATACATTCCTGCACCACCACTGAAAGTGGGCGACCAGCGTGTTCTGACAGCATGGGTGAACGAGCCCGCCACGACATCCGTCAAGCTCAATCATAGGCACTGGCCAGGAGTCGCGGAGGGAGACTTGATATGCATCGCCTCACCCGTGCCGGAGCACAAACCGGGATTTCTCTTCGTCGTGCCCGCAGAGGACGCGGCGGTGAGGCATCAGCTGCAGGTGAGTGCTCGCATTCCAATCGTGCGGTGCGTGAATGGGAGTGTTCACTTGGAGGAAACAAGATATCGCTCCCGCGCCCTGTACTGGAGACGTTTGGGCTGAGGAGTAATAGCGAGGTTACGTGCATGAAGGTACGTCTTACTCTTAGTGTTTCAGTGTCGCACGATGTCAAGCATGCGGTAGATGGACAAGGAAGAATACAGTGCGGACTATATCGAGTTCGTGTTCCAAGACCAGTACCTCGGACGGAACGACATGTGGCGACTCGGACGCGACCTGGTCGGGCAATGCTTGTACGTCGAGCAACAAATATCTTTCATTGGTGTCATCGCAGCGAAAGTACAAGCACTCCACGTACACGGGAAGAAGGTAACTAACTCAAGTATCATCCCGCCCTGCATGCTCACTAGGCTCCAGGTGTCTGCGGCGTACATCTCGCCCGCGACCAAAGTCGTGTACCGCTCGCTGTCTGCGCGCGCGACGATATTCATCCAGGTGTGCCGCGAGCTGTGGGAGTTCGCGGGCGACGGCGAGCGGTACAACGAGAAGATCGTGCATTCGTTCCTCCCCGCGCTCTTCGACCGGTGGAAGGAGATGAACACGAACCACATCGTCACCATCGTCCTCATTTCGCGCGTCTACTACGACTCCTCCGAGGTCGACTATGCCGCGGGTCCACTCCGCCGGGACGAGGAGGGTCGGTGGTACAAAGACTTCTTCAAGGTCATCACCGACCTCGAGGTGATGTACGACTGGCGGCCTACGCTTGTGTCTCTGAAAGACTCGTTCTGGGCGTTCCAGCGCGACATCCTCCTCGCGCACCATTACCACCAGAACGTCTCCTCCGCAGACGGGCCCGGCGCGGATGACCATGTGCGGCTCGTCGGGCAGATCTCGTACGCGCACGACGGTCCTCTACTCGAGGCACTCAACCTCGGGTTGAACCCAACCGAGACACACTACATCGACCGCTCGCTCTCGCTCACTGGCTCATCGACCGTCGTCGTCACGCCCGGCACGGGATACTTCCGCGTGTCGAAACAGCTGCTCAGATTGACGACGACGCGGGTGCTGGATCAGGGCTTCACGATTGACTTGGTGTCTCTCGCGAAGCGCCCTCTGCACCAGACACCCATATTCTGCTTCAAGGGCGCAGAGCCTGATGCGAGGGCGGAGGTGGGCAAGATCGGTTCTCGCGCGTTCGACCCGCTGTGGGGTGGGGGCGATGTGAGTGGAGAGGGCGTGGGCCGCGAGGCGAAGGTTTTCTGGTGGGAGCCGTTCTGGATGCAGATCTCGTTCTGGGACAGGCAGATGGATTTGCCGTTCCGCAAAGACAGGTCAGTCGGTGGCGTTCTTGTCCAGCTGGCGCATATATTGACAGACAGTGTGACAATAGGTTTGTCGCTCGAGCGAAGATGCATGAGATCGAGATGCTCGGATTGTTGGATCACGACGTACTGTCTAGCATCGAGATCCCATACCTGCAAGAGGTAGGCAAGACCAATACACCATCGTACGAATGGAACTCGGACGCCACGGATTTGTCCAAGTCAGAGCTCTCGGAAAGGTTGATAACCCCCGAGGAAGCCGATCAGTTTGACATAGACGTTTTCACTGTGCGGCTCGAAGAGAAGCCACCGCTCACAGCACGAAACTCCTTATCCTCTAGTGGGAGTGTCACTCTGAGCTCATCATTCAGGACCAGCGAGATGAAGCGATCGTCTATCATACGCACATCGGATACGTCCCGGATATCCCCCATTCAAGAAAGTCCAGCACGACGCCAGCTACCTCTAACGGCGGATCCATCTCAGCTGGATAGGGAGCAAAGATTGTCTGTCACGATATCCGGAGGCGCTCTTAGTACATCACCGTCTCAATCATCCATCCTATCCGCTCGGTCTTCACGTTCCCAGCGGAGTTCGCGAACCGCTGTAGCCGGAAATATCACGAATCAGCCTCGAGACCATAGTGAATCCCGTGGCTCCACTATCTCAAAGTTTGCCCCGGCATGGTTGCTCAATCCATTCCGCAGTGGTATCAGCCAACCACAGACATCTCCTGTATCTGCCTCCGGATTCACTGGGTCGACTCCTCCACTTACACCGACCTCGCTACCTCCCACGACTACTGCACCTCGTGGGCCCCCGCGGTCGCCACAGCCAGTAGTCCAGCGCGCGAGTAGTGCGCGTCCTATCCGACAGCGCGCGACCGATGATGAGCTTGCACTTCCTAATCGGGGGTCTTGGACTCGCCATTCCCCTGTTGGGACTCCTCCTCGAGATGACATCCTCAGCAAACGTCGCAGCACGCTCAGTAGTGTGGCGAACCTGCCTATATTCCCGGCCAACCTCGCCATCTACATCCATCCGACCGAACCGCTCGCGACTGTACCCTACACACAGGCGTCGCTGGCTCGCAGATGGCAGCATCTCTTCCCGCAGCCCCTAACCAAGCACGAGATCAAATGGCGGTCGATGGTTACACCAGCCTGTCTTCCGCTCACGGTCGAGCACTTCCCGTCCACGCACGAGCTTGAGACGTCCTACGACGTCTTCTCATATGACTTCGTCTACGACCCGTCTGAGATGCACTCCTTCCTCGTCCGCCTCCCTCCGATGCAGGGCAGCGCAGACGAAATGCGGCGCGCGTGGGCACTTGCAATCATGCGCGGCATGGTCGCCCTTCGTCTCGCCCAGGGCTTCCAGTTCGTCCTCCGGCCGTCCAAGTCAGGTTCATCATCGCACGAACCCGAGCTGTCAGTGTCGACTCTGCGGCGAACCAAGTCGTACGCCGGCGCTGTGGACGATGGCGCGAGCTCACGGCCCATTGGCGCTGCGATGGTGCTTGTGTCGGCGTACGACTCGGTGTACCTGAGCATGAGCAACGAAATACATCATATCATGTATGCGGGGGATAGCATCCAGGTGCGGCGGTATGTGCGGAGGATGCCGAGGACACAGCCGTTTGAGTACCAGTGCTTGATCTGGCCGAAGAATGGTGAGGGCTATACTGAGCTGAAGACGACGTTCCGGTCGCATGGAATGGAGAACTACGGTTGGAACAGGTGGGTGCTTATCGCGGTTTGAGGCTGATGCCAGATGCTGACGCTGGGACAGGCTAGATATGCTGGTCGCTGGCTATGAGAACAAGTTCAACGAGTCGCTACGGTACTGGCGAACGCGCTTTGTCGTAATTCCGACGGACGAGAACCCGCTCTCGAGCGTTGCTCCCAACGGCGAGAAGCTGAACGACGAGGAGATCAGGCTGCTGGGGATGGACAAACTTGCAGAGCTACTCTCCAAAGCGCGTGTCGACGATCCCGGACAACAGTCTCCCCCCGTGCGGTTCATCACGACCGACTTGGGTCCGGCGCAGTGTATTCTCGACGACACCGTCACCGCCCAGTTGGACGAAATTCACGCGAGTGGCCCACTGAAGAAAAAGGTCAAGAGCGAACGGGATATCAGCGACATGTCGTTGTCTGCGATCGCGAAGGCCATGCGCGAAGACGACGGGGTGCCTATCAAAGAACACAGGTGGCATGGTCAGAAGTATCCGAATTCCTTTACGGGGACTCAGTTTGTGTCCTGGCTGATCCGCGAGTTCCGCGATGTTTCGAGTCGAGAGCAGGCTGTGGAGTGGGGTTCCAGGTTGATGGAGCAAGGTCTCTTTGATCACTGTAGAGGGACGCATGGCTTCCTGGACGGGTATGCACAACCTTCCTTGTCTTCAGTCCGCAACTAGTGACGCTGACTTCGTCCCTCTTGCATGTAGTCATTACTTCTACGTCCTGAGGGGAGAGTATATTGTGCCAATTACGCCGAGGGCCAGCTGGTTCTCGCGTCCAACACCGAAGCACGACGATGCGAAAGGCATTAACTCGCCACGGCCATCGCAATACGGGCGGAAGACAAAGAAGCATCTAATCTTGAGTTCGAGCATGGTCATTGATGTTGATCCCAAGAAGGTACGTGCCGTGCATACACGTGTTTTCCAGGCGGAAATCCTCATGTTGTGTCGGTACAGCAAAGCGATCAGGCTGAGTCCGTAATTTTGCACCATGACATCATCCACAATCCCGCGACGTGCTTCCACTTCGAGTTCCACTGGATTGGCACTACTGCGCGCTGCATCGATGACCTTCTCCGTCAGTGGAGTCTCACTATCGAGCGATACGGGCTCAAGCTAGTCGAGGCGTATGTGGACCCGATTGCCGATATCAGGGAGAAGAACGCATTTCAATCGTGTTTCCCCATCCCGCTCGCTCTCCCGCCGCCGTCGCTTTCGGAGATTGGCAGACGCCTTCCTGAAGGCGTGCAAGCTATTCACTACTTCGAATCAGCCCTCCTACGGAGGTGGGGATTCGTCCTAGATATCGAGGGAGCCATGCACTACACCGATCAGGTCGAAGTCGACTACTCCTACCGACGATCGCCCTTCAAGTATTCCCAGTGGGTGCACCGCTCTGGAGTCGCTTTCACCCAAGTCTTGGGAGGTTCCCAAGGGTTCCTCTTCCTGACTAATCGTCTCATGGCACCTGGTCGCATAGGGACTGCACTCAAATACCAACGGCCCGCCGCTGTCGCGGAAAAGATCCGTATCAAGCTCCATCAATTCTGTCAGGACAAAGCCGCACTCACACGCTTCTACGAGGAAGAGATCGCACAGCTGGACCATGCCCTCGAGGAACCACCTCCCTTGCGTATATGACTGTCCGCTGTTGCTCACGCTTGCGTTAGTCGGATCCGTTTGCGAATATGTCATCATCGATCCATTCCCATGCCTTTACCTTGTGACTAGTGAGTGGATATGACGCAACGCAGTTAACATGTTGATATGTCAGCGGACCCCGGGCTCTTCCACGACAAAGGTGTTGCCGGGGACTGTGTCTGAGACGCGAGCTTGGCTGACTGTACTTCCGTTCTCAGGGCTAGAATCTGTGGCCTAGTGCATGGGCGGCGATTGCCGTTGAAATATATGACCTATTGCTGCCTAACGGTACTCTGAGAGCATATCTTTTGACATCTCGGTTACCAAGCGGCCAACTTGACATATACGGGCAAGTCGCACCCTGTCGCACCTCGTGTCTCTTAGATTGAGACAGAGATATGAAATCAGAAACACGACACCGGCTACTCAGCACATCCTCCCTAGCTTCCCCATGGCAGGCTTCGGTCATTATTGCGGTACCGACACCGATAAGAGGTACGATTTCAAGCTTACGCTTATCTTCTGGAGCTCACTTATCAGAAACTCTCATAGAGCGGACCATCTATATACTTACCCTTCAGTGTTGGATCCCCAGGAACACTCTATATACCAGCTCTCAAGCCCAGTCTCTTGTCCCGACCATTCATTTGCTTTCCCGATCGCGATACCATGTCCGAAAAGTTTGCGCTCAACGACGTACCCCTTGCAAGCATCATTGACCTTCCATTCGATGTTCTGCTCGACATCTTTCACTTGCTACGCTCTCGCGATCTGATTAACCTGCTTTGTTGCTG
Source organism: Fomes fomentarius (assembly GCA_022606135.1). Classification (NCBI taxonomy): domain Eukaryota; kingdom Fungi; phylum Basidiomycota; class Agaricomycetes; order Polyporales; family Polyporaceae; genus Fomes; species Fomes fomentarius. The sequence continues at coordinate 3,614,023 of JABYQN010000001.1, forward strand.
TCGTCATCTGCATGCTCTCGTGGAGGAAGATTCCATCTGGCGCAACCTCTCAGCGGCGTATGGCTTACGTGACGTCGCTCCATTCGGTGGGCGGTCGTGGTTCACCATCTATACGCGACTACTGCATCCCTACGGACCGATGCTCGGTTTGTGGGCTGGGGATCGCGCATACACCGGTGGTATCCTGGATGTCCGCCTTCATCTTGGAGACCACAAGACGCAGGCCGGGATCCACATAGACACGTGGCAATTCCGCCTGCTGCAGCCAGAGGACATAGAAGGACCAGAAAAACCGGAGCTTCCCATGTACACACCATTAGTCCGCATCGACTTCAGCGCGACGCCATCTCTGTACGGAGACGTGCAGGTGTCATGCTGCTGCTCTAAAAAGGGGGGCCCACCACCGCATTCCGCGGCGCTGAAGCTCTTCTCATCCACCCACCAAGGCCATTTCCTGCATTCCCGCCAAGGCCAACATCTCCACCCAGAGTTCCCCGGCCCCGAGATACGCAGAGCGCTGGACGAGTCCAGGTACCCCATCCTACGCTGCCGCCGATCCACGGTCGCCGACCAGACGTCGCAGCTCGCACAACGGCCGAGGATCCCCGTCGTCTACACCGCACCCACGCAGTATCGCAAGCCCCAAGCTGTCTCAATCTCGTGCCGCCACGGATGCGTCGACCGCATCCGCCCATTCCTCGGCTTCGACAACATCGTCCCGTTCCCCCCGCGGTACTACCCCCTCCGACACGTCGTCCCCCCGGAGGTCGACCCGCTGGCGCCGGAATGGCATCCCAGGTCGCTCGTCGGGCTCTGGCTCGGGTCGCACGGCCCCCACGGCACCGAGTGCCTCTACTTTGATTGGGATCGCCCATCGTGTATGCTGCGCGCGTGGAAGATCACCGGAGACGAGAACGTGCCCCGGGGAGCACTCAGCTGGCAGGTCGACACGGGGAGCGAGTGTCCTGTTGGTCAAATACCCGTATGCGCCTGTATGCGGGAGCAGGGCATCGGCGATCTGACAAAGTATCGCGCGTTTGGCGGCAGTGGGACGATCAGTGCTCGTGGTTTCTTGTAAGTGGACCGGTCTGCATGTATCCTTGTCTGCGTTGCGATCGCTCATTCGTATACGCTGGCAGTCCATCGCAGAAGAACGGGACGGATGTCATCCTGCTGGTCGGTGAGCATAACACGGTGTATATGGTGTGGTCGGAGATGGAGGAGTGTTCTTCGTACGTCCGGTACAGGGGGCGTAGTAGTACCTGACTGGCATACGTTCCCGTCGTAATCTGCAGCGGAAGCTCGATAGCCTCTGTGAAGGGAGTCTCACCTTTCCGAGGCGCCCTCGTAGGAACATTCTCAACAACGGTAGACCGAGATCATGCTGTTCCCAAAACCATGTCAATACGAGGTTGTAGGTGGTATCAAGATGTGTAAGATGTGCATAATGGAGGTATAGCACGAATGATCAGGTATCACACACAGCGCGGTTCCGTATTCGAAACAAGATCAAGTCCGTTCTCCCTCACTGCGTTTGTGACACACCGGACAGCCATGCGTGATCTTCGCGCGCAAAATCGCCGTGCTGCAACGACGCACATGGAAAAAAGCTCAGCGAACTGCAAGTTGAACGCCAGACGACCGGCAGGAGAGTGGCTTACAATGCAATCTTTCCGCCCAAGCCGGGCTGCCCCCCGATGCCCATGCCGACGAGCGTGGGGTCTGGCTGGTGCGGCAGCTCCGCGTCGTGGTCTACGCAGTCGGCGTGGACGACGTGCCGACAGAGGAAGAGTAGGCTTAGCCTGTGCGGTATCTGGCCTATTGGCTTGTTGCATATCGGACACGGCGTCTTCGCTGCAAACGCACCCACCCACAAACGTCAACCAGTCAGTCATTCACATTCATTCATTCATAAGTCCGTGGAGGGCCAATGGTGGGGGCGAGGAGACAGACACATACCACTGAGGAAGAAGCCGCTGGTCTGATTCCTGTGCAGCTTGCGCACGAGGTCCGCACAGTCGCCGTTCATGATCGTCTCGCAGCCTTCGAGAAGGGAGACCTGCAGGTTGAAGTCGTGCAGGATCTTGATGAGCGCGCCTTTGAGGCCGGGGATCTCGAGCCCGTTCTTGATGCGGCGGATGAGCCGGATGGGGTCGATCTCCGCCCCGACGTTCTCGAGCAGACCGCGGATGAACGCTGTGGGGATGGTAGATGTCAGGTCAGTATGTGCGTGGTTGGGGATGCGGGAGAAGGAACAGACCAGGCCGCGTTTCCGAGTACCTGAGCAGGTCTTCCCAGAGATCGTCGTCGTGCTGTTCTTTCGCGAAGTCGATTGCACGGCTGACGTCTCCTAGTCGGTCGATGATGAGGTACAGCGCCTTCTTGTTGTTGCCCATGCGGCCAAGCAGGAACACCATCTCCAGCACCAGGTCACGCTCGTTGCAGACTTTGTACGCCTTTGTTGCACAGCGCCAATTAAATTAGGCGGTCTCACCACATCTTGATGTCGCTCACCTCTTCCAAGTTGTAGTAATTGCTTGCGCGCAGGAAGTCAATCAGCCGCCGAGGAGCATATTCTGCGTACAGTTTGACCTGGAAAACCAGTTGACCGTTGCCTCGTATGATACGAGTTATAAAGAGCGTACCTGGGTATCAGCATATGCAAACGTCAAGTGAGGATCCTTCTGGAACAGCGCATTGAGGTAGAGGTACAGATAGTACGGCCTATCCTGTAGCTGCTGCACCACGCGTGCGATCTATGCGCCATCAATCGTCAGAGACGCCGCATGCTGTGAATGGTTGAGGACGCACCGGTATCGAGTGTATGTGGTCAACGAGGAGGGTGATCGCCGCAACGGGGTCGGTGTCGATTTCCTCGCCCTCCCTCTTCCGCTTCTCCCGGAGCTCCTGGTCGAACTCGACAAGGAGAAGCGCTTGGTCCTGCACGTCCGTGAACAGGTTGTGCTCGCGGATGAGGTCAAACACGTTTGGCCGGCGTAAGCGAAGGAAGAACGGAAGCGCCTTGCCCGGTTGTCGATTGAGCGTATACCTACATCAGACAAAATAGCTGTCAGCAAGCCATTGGGAGAGGAAAGAACGGAGACATACAGCTCGGCGAGGCATTCCATGAGTATAACAGTATCAGGACCGGTCGGTTTCATCGAGGAGCCGGATGGCGCGCGGTCAAGGTGAGATTGGACGGCGACGATGACGGCCGAGATGTCATAGATGCCCTTCGGCCACGTCTTGATCGTCTGCAGCAAAGTCTAACAAAGTGAGGTGTCAATCCACTCTCAGCTCCCTTGTCTCTGACCAAGCCAATCTGGACCGAGTACTCACCTGTCGGTCATGGGTGAGGAAATGCCCCAGGATCATCTCGTACACTAGATGCCCCAGCGTCGGCGTCTCAGTTGGGATGTACGGGATGATCGCCTGCAGCTGGTGCTTCTGCGCAAAAACGAAGATCCAGTCCTCCCACCGCTTCGTGTCCTGCCCGCACACCTTCGGGCACAGCCGCGCGGCCTTGACGTACTCGCCCTCGCCGACAAGATGCTCGACGTACACCTGCCCGATCTGCACCGCGTCCAGCTCGTCCTTGTCCTCCGCGCGCACATCGCCACCCTCGTTCCCCATGCGCTCGATGACTTCGAGCGCCTCTTCGTACCGCTTCCGCTCGACGAGCCACGAGACGTGATCTTGCCAGTCGCGTGGTTTGACGACGATGAGGTCCCGTGGGCTTAATACGACGTAGTACCTCTCTCCCCCAAGTGCGGTACCTGGCGAGAGGGGGGAGCCTTTGACGGGAGCAGCCTCGACGTCGACGAGCACGTAGTCATTGCATTGCCAGCGCTCGTAGCCGGAGATACCTAGTGCATCGGCGGAGAGCTCTTCGCCCGCGCGGGAGACGATGCGGAGCTCGGGGCGTTCGGCCAGTTTGCGCGCCTGCTCTGCACGATCGGCGGCCGCTTCGTTCCCGGTCAAGAGGGACGTGTCGGGCGGGGTGTATGCGAGCACGAGGAATGCAGTCAGCACCGGGGACTTGGTAGAGCGTACTGACCCATTCGTCTTGCTAGATGCGTTGGACGGCTGGGGTGCAGATGGTGACGGTGGCATTGGGTGCGGGACGATACCAGCGATCATGCAGTCGAGTTCAAAGACTGCTGTGATCTCGACAAGTAGAGGCGGAAGATGCGACGCAGATGCAGATTTGCGCGGCCGTGTACGTACGCGGGCGACCTTTATCTGGTCTGCCCAGCCGATGAGCAACGTCGACTCGTCTTGCCAGTGCAGTGTGCACTTGAACAAGTCCGCGCGTGGGCTGTCTGCAGGCCGGTCGATGAAGGTGATACGGGTTTGCGAATTGGTGTCGTATATCTTGACGCCCTGCAAGCACAAACACTGAATTAGGCCGTGAATGTCAACAGAGAGCAGATGTGCGTACCAGGTCGTTCGCCCACGCAATGAGGTTATCGTGCCACCGGACCTGCCAGATCGGACCCTCTCCAGAGTGCAGGGTTGTCTCTTTGTAGCCGAGCCAGCCCTTCTCGTGCAGGACGAGGTTGCCGGCCATGCCGCCTGAGACGAGGGACCGTGTACTGCTCTTCGCGAAGTTGGGTTCGAGCGCGACGGTGCGCACGGGTCGCTTCAGGTTGAACACATGGGTTTCGGGTTGGCTAAGGGAGTATACGGCGACCTGTCCTGAGGGCAGGTTTGTGAGTGATTGCAACAATCAGTCGTTGTACGACTCCAAGTTCTCTCACCGTCTATGGAAGCTGTTGCAATCCAGTCCCCGGTGATGTCCATGCATATGTCGAGCACAGAAGCAGAGTGCGCGGCAAATGGCTTGATGAGCTGCCCATCAAGACCGAGGACGTAGAGCTTTCCGCCATGCGTGCCTAAGGCCTGCATGGTGCGAGTCTCAGGATGTTATTTGCGGGCTATGCGTATGCAGTTACTCACCAGACGTTGATTCGAGTATGCAAGCGCAGATGCAGAGTCCTTCTGCAGCAGTTGGTGCGCGATCCCGCCGAGCCGTTCATACTTGAGCGCAGGCTCCTCATCGTCCTCTTCATCGTCCTCTTCGTCCTCTTCTGCATCGTCCTCGTCCGTCTCCTCCTCAGTCCCCTCTTCAGGCTTTCCCTCGCCACCACGTGCATTCCCATTCTCCTCCACTGGTTCATCCTCCTCGTCTCCACTCTCACTCGCCTCCGTCATGTTCTCCGGGCTGGCAGTGACCAGCCCCTCCTCGTGATCATTTTGTTCTTCATCTGGAGGCACTGCTGACATCGCACACCAGTAGTTTCAGAGAGCAGCTATACACGCATAGAAGTAGCGGAGTGGCAGTAGTCGAAAGTGTGCGCGCAAGACGCGCTGGGCAACGCGGAGACAGTGATTGCAGGTCGCGTATAGACGCCCATAGCCGAGGTGGTCTCTCTTCTTCTCTCATCCGGACATCCTTGCAGGCTTGCAGCGTTCTCGTTCTCAACCTCCTCTACACTGGGATCTGGAAAAGTATTTGGGATGCCGGCATTCTCGAGGAACTCGCTGAACGAGGCGACGTACAGCAAGCTGTTCAGGAGGTACCCCGCGCTGTTCGGGGTGCCGTTCGTGCTGCTCATCGTCGGCGCGTCCTTCGGCATGCAGCAGTTCACCCAGACCCGGTACGACCTGCACGCGCAAAAGGTCACTGCGGTACGCCCTCCTCTTACTCTGCGCTCAAGTTCGGAATTGGTGCGAACGTCTGACTGGTATGTGTGCATGGCAGCTGAGCAAGGAGCAAGAGCTGGGTCTGTCACAGAACCGGAGGAAGGTTGACGTCCGGGAGGAATACTTTGTGAGCATTCGCTGTCTGGCTGATGTCTCTCTACCAGAAGTACTGAGCTCATGTGCTTTGCAATGGTGCAGAAATTGGCTTCAGCCGCGGACAAGGACTGGGAGCCCAAACGCATCCAACGACCGAAGGGCCTCCCGGAATGGGGTGTACCTCCTCCTGAGCCCCCAGCCGACGCGAACAAGCCTTAACGTGCCCGAATCCATCTTACTCACCCCGCAGACACGCTCAATATATCGTATCGATCTGGTTCCCCAATATTGTTGTACCATAGTCAATGCTCTCACCATCACACACACAGCTCTCGCATGGAAACCACACACGCCGTTGAGGTTTTGCAATGATACTTGTCTGGGGACTACCTACAATACATGGGCAAGGGGGCAGACTTGTGGTCCACACACGATCAGTACAACACCTTGCTCAATCTCTGCACCGCGTTCAAGAGGATATCTCCCTGCCGAATCACCGTCTCGTACTGTGCGTTCTTCAACGACGGTCGATTGGTCTCCACGACCCCGTTCACCTTGTCGATCGTACAGTGTAGCCGCCCGGACGCAATGAAGCGCGACAGTTCACTAGAGTCGTGGCGTCGCGTGTGAGCGGGTAGTCAGGCCAGTGTAGCGCAGAGACGTACCTGTCAACGAACTCGACGCTGACGCCGAACGACCGCGCGAGACTATCGAGCGTCAGACTTCGGTACGACTCGAGCAGCTGGTTGTATGCTAGGATGCGCATCTCGCGCACGTAGTATCGTGCGTGCGGCGCGAGGATCCGGTTGGGCTTCAGGTGTGTCTGTTCGAGTGCGGCTAGAGTATGTCACAGGGTTAGTGCAGGCATGCGAGAGAGCACAAGAGAAGCGCATACCGAGAGCAATGAAGAACTTGTCATAATGTGAGTCGTAAAGATTCTTCATGAGGTCGGAGAGGGTGGGAAGGTCAGGTAGGACCTGGATAACTTCTGGTGCTGTGATGAGCTAGTGAATTCCATGAGTATATCTCATACGGCTCGAGGTTCAGATAGTAGAGTGTGACGTACCTTCTTCTTGAGGTCTGGTCTGTTAAGAGTGAGGGCGTTCGCAATGATCGTCGACGCGACGAAGTCGTTGTACGAGATCAGTTCAGTCGCGGTGAATGTTGAGAGCGCGTCGAGCAGTAGCTCGCCCCCACGCTTGAATTGTCGGATGGAGAGTAAGTGGAGGCCGCGGTACACCTTCAGTCGGTTTCTCCGATCCCAGTCACCGCCCTTCTCTACCAACCTACGCGCGCGTTAGAAATTTATACAGCATGGATTCTTGGAGGGCCACGGACGTACTCCTCTGCCTGCTGGAGATTCTGCGTGATGATATCGTGGTCGCCGAAGAACAGTCCGATTCGGATGAGCGTGAGGACAATGTCTATCCTCGATCCCAACCCTGGTGTTTTCTCCAGTGCAAGTTTCTGCGCCTCAATGGCCTTCTCCTACGTACACAAAGAACGTTGAAAAATACACCGTCAGTATCATAGTAAGGGTAGCAAGTGACTGACAGCGAGCGCACACCTTGTCTCCGATCCTCGTCAAGTAGTTCGCGCGCGCACGCAACGCGTCCGCAATATCGGTCTCTCCCTCGGTCTTCTTCGCCTCCTCTAGCCTCTCCTCAATCTTGTCCAGTTCGTCCTTGTTCTCCGTCTCCATACGCTCAAGGAGTGATTGGTCCAGTGGCAAAGTGGATGTCGAAGTGACTATCCGGTAGTACGGCGCCATCTCTGATATCTCAAGTCAGCACCTCATACATCATGCAGCATCGTCTACGCACGGTCAGCCTGGATGCCCTCCAGCAGGGACTTGCGCGCATTCTCGTGGAGGTGCGCGAGGGTTGGGGAGGAAAGGACGAAGTAGTCCTGCGCAAGAGAGAGATTCGGGATAGGAAGCACCGCGTCTTCAGCCATGTCGCCTTCTTTTCCTTAGTATAGACGCGAGTACGACAATTTCCACAGCGAGCAGAGCGATAATACGACGAGGAAAGGCTGAGGACGAGGCGGGGATGGAGACTTGGGCAGGCGCCTACAAGCGACGCGTCAGTACCGCGAAGGTTCCCACGCTGCTCGACGCGTCACCTCGCGTTCTTGGAGGAAGACAAGGACTGTGCCTCTGCCGTCTGTCCTCTCTTCGTCTAATATCTGCACCTTGCTTGTCGACCAACTACGTGATTGAATTACACCTACCATTCTGACGATGGCGACCAAGCAAGAGCTGTTCGCACAGGCGGAGTCTGTCTCGGAACCTGCGCGCAAGGAGGCACTCTACAAACAAATCTTGGGTGAGCTACGACGGAATATGGAGGGATGGATTGAGATGACTTAACGCGTCTCACAGCATCACCGATAAACGAGCACGCACTTGTGGAGGAGAAGGAGGCGGATCTGCGGCACCAGGAGAGTGCACTCGTGAAGCTCGGACAACTGTACCGAGACCAGAAGTATGTCCGTGTGACTGCCTGATCATATGCACGCTCAGTTTGCTTTCGTAGTAATGCGAAGGGCGTTGCGGAAGTCATAACGTCCTCGCGCTCGTTCGTCTCGTCGACCGCGAAGGCAAAGACGGCCAAGCTCAGTACGTTCCTAACTCAGCGGCCGCGTCCTCTCGGAGTTGCGAATCTGACGCGAAATGCTAGTCCGGACACTCCTCGATTGCTTCAGCGCCATCCCCAACAGCCAGAAGATTCAAATTGATGTCTTGCTGGAGAACATTCAGTGGGCGAAGCGAGAAAAGCGGATATTCCTCAAGCACAGTCTGGAGACTCGACTAGTGGGCCTGTGAGTACTTCGACCCCTTGAGAGATATAGTCATGTGAACATGCCAGCTTGGTTGGCACCATGGTACAGGCAACTCGACACACAACAATACAAACCCGCACTCGCCCTCATCGACACCCTTCTCACTGAACTGAAGCGGTTAGACGACAAGATGGTACTCACCGAAGTCCACCTGCTCGAAAGTCGTGTATACCGCGGCGTCGGTAATCTCTCCAAATCCAAGGTAGGCACAATAGACGATGCTACCATGTTTGCATGTTAATGACCAGCACTCGCGCAGGCTGCACTGACTTCCTCGCGAACAGCCGCGAATTCAATATACTGTCCGCCACACCTCCAAGCACGTCTCGATCTCCAGTCCGGTATTCTACACGCGGAGGACAAGGACTACACGACCGCATACTCCTACTTCTACGAGACGTTCGAGAACCTGAGCACACAAGACGACCCGAGTGCACTCGGCGCGCTCAAGTACATGCTTCTTTGCAAAGTCATGCTGAACCTGGTATGTTGCGAACATACTGCTCATCACACCACTTTGTGCTGATCATGGCAACTGGGGTGTGTAGCCAGAAGATGTAACGTCTCTGCTGTCCATCAAGCTTGCATCGAAGTATGCGCAACTACGAGACGTCGAGAGTATGCGCGCCATCGCGCGGGCACACCAGAAGCGGAACTTGGCAGACTTCGAGAAGGCGCTGAAAGATTACCAGCAAGGTACGGTAGCCAAGTGTCGAAACGTACAGAAATGCTGACACATTCCGTCACTCAGAACTATCGTCTGACACGACCATCCGCACACATCTATCCGCGCTGTACGACACGCTACTGGAACAGAACCTGCTCCGTATAGTCGAGCCCTACTCGGTCGTCGAGATCGAGTACGTCGCGCAGCAAGTCGGGCAGGGTCGGCAGGCAGTGGAACTGAAGTCCGTCCTTCATTTTCACTCTCACCAATGACGTAGTGCGGTGGTACTAATTCAGGAAACAGGCTCTCGCAAATGATCCTCGATAAAGTGTTCCACGGGGTGCTGGACCAGGGTCGTGGGTGCTTGTTGATCTTCGAGGAGCCAGAGGCAGATGTACGTCGCCCATGTCGTCTGACGAGTGTGTCTATGTCGATGCTGATCTTTCGTGTCTGTGCTGCTAGCCGACGTATGGTGCCGCTATCGATACTCTGGAGCAGGTTGGGAACGTCGTGGACTCGTTGTACGCAAAGGTAATGCCGCCGTACTGCTCTCTCTCGCGTGCAAGTCCGATAGCTGATCATCACTCTGGCTCTGTGTGTGTAGACTGTAAAATTAGCATGAGTGCCCCTATCGCATTCTCTTTCACTCTAGTTCGTGTTGTGTGACAGCACCCCGAGTGAGGATCGATGTGATCTATTCCATATCGACTCAAGCATGTCGTCATGCACGGTGATGGAGTCACCAGCATTTCCTGAACTGCCTTGGTATGCCTAGACTTAAGCCCCGACTATTGCATCCTTGGTGGGTATGCCAGATAATACTTCTCTCCCATCACCTCAGCACCATGTTAGAAATTCGTACTTGTCTATCGACACATCAGGTATGTCACGGAACCATGGTTTCTATACGACGCTTCTGCAACAGCAATGACCTTTGGTATGCGTAGAGACACTTGGATGAGATATAACGATGTCACTCGGACTGTGCTCTCGGAAGTCTTGCGAGCAATTCCCTCCCAAAGACCATCTCTGCGTCATACGGTTTGCACTCGAAATTGCTGAGGATGAGAGTAAACTCTCCCGATGAGTTTGAAATATGGGATGGAACATACCTGGGATTGAAACCCGTGTAACAGCAATACCACTTGGCCCCCACATCCACACTACTGTCCAGCTCTATAAGAGATCGTTGACAGACCCGCACGGCCTCATGAAGTTCCTCCTCCGCCGGCCACTGACGCTCGTTCCATCTGCGGCGGCTTCTGTCCCAGTCCTTGTCGCGACAACCGGTGTACAAGAGGGAGCAAATCCTGTCGCCGAGGCACCTGGAAACTGTTTCTCCCCCGGTCACGCAGAAATCATAGCTGATTCCTGCTTCTCCCAACTTCCGATTCAAGTACCATAAGATGTAATCGTCGTGACCATCCACCGAGTACTCCTCCTTCCAGCTCAACGTTTCACCTTGTGTTGTTGTCTCCTTCTTGGAGCCTTGCGCTCCTTCTCGTGGCGGCCCTAGCAGTTCCTTCACGTGCTGGTCTTCTTCGTCGTCGTCGTCAAAATCGTAAACATCGTTGTCCACCGAGTCAAGTCCCTCCGCCTCCCAAACGTCATGGCACAACTTCCCGATGGACATGACTTTGTCCCTGGGAAGGAAAATGCCGTAATGGAACTGGGGAATGGGGCGTGCCATTGGAGTCTGATCGTCATTGATGTTGCTGTGGAGAGCTTTGATGTAGTCAAGGGGAAATTCCTCCCAAGACCATGGGGGCGGGAGCTTCTCCGCATATTCGAGGTACCTCTGAGGAGTATCCACGTCATCAAATTTGGACCGCAACCACTGGCATGACCACCACGCAGTGTACTGACCGCCTTAGCTCTCGGAAAGTCCGCTTTGTTCATTTGAACCCCATCAGGAGTGAACTCGTAGCGTATTTCAAATCCTTGATCTTGGTTGTGTTCCATGTTAAGTGCACAGGTCGACGTGTGGTGAGTATGATGATGGAACTTGGACAGCACAATCGTCTCTTTTAATCATGAATGACAGACGCTCATGTTGCCGCCCGAAAGAGAGTATGCAATCTCACAAGAACGCCACGTTTACTGCACCTCATCCCACTGTGCACAGGCTCGACCAATGCCAGTGTATCAACAATTCGTTGCCGCGTCCACCTCTTGTGGGCCAAATTCCGGCGCCGCACTGGCGTGGGGCACTGACCTAGCACTGACCGCGTACGTAACGTGAGGTTCCACGATTGCCAAAACGTGGTGATGGCGTGAGGCAATTCAAGCACGCCGCGCTGCGGCGCCCTAGGCATTAAGTATTGTTGCGTGACAATGGGAACGATTAGACTGTTTCATTATCCTCTCTTTGGGATTTTTGCCGACAGCAGGTGTTCCGCCACGATACTAGCCTGTGAGGCGAACCTCAACTGAGTAAGTACCTAACTGTCACCGCAGCAGTGGGTGTGAACCTTCTAGTGGAGCAGGGGAAGCGGCTAAGTCGAAAAGAAGCTCCTCAGTACCGTGACAACGCCCCAGGTGACCACTTGAGAATGAGTATAAAGCCTCTGGACGGAGTCTGTCTTCGGTATACATTCTCAACTTCATCATTAGTCGACCTCTTACCAAGCGAGACAAATATCTACTTCAAAAGCAACAGTATGCCACCACGAAGTAGCCGAGCTTCTGCCGCTAGAGGACCTGAGGAAGGGGAAGATGAAACAAGGCCTGATCGAGACTCTACACGTATCATCCAAGAAGCACTTGACAGTCCATCGGTGAGAAATACTTCTGTCTTTGAGGTGGCTGCATGTAACATGGTGCTGAAGATATTGCGCCATATCCTCCAGTTGATTGTGGTGACACAGGCAGTACGGGAAAAGATGATCACGAATGCAGTATTGAGGATACTAGAATCCCCTTGCCAGGAGATACACACCAGTAGTCTTACACATGACCTACTCACATTCATGGTGCTTTGCTCTCAAGGTGGTGAGTACTATCTCCGGGATTTCGCCAACTTGAAAGAACGGAATGATGACATGTGGTCTGGCAAAGCAAACATCACAATGAGGATGGAGTATCCATATAAGAACCCGGAAACAGGCAGGTCATCCAAACCGGACTACACTATGCTCTGCATGGGTCGAAGTGTTCAATTCGAGTGCAAGCCTTACAATACCCTACAGTCAGAACATGCCAGTGAAAAACTGTCGTTCTCTTCGAAGCAGTGGCGTCAGCGTGCCGTCAAACGAACAACGGAAACATTCTACCAGATTTGCGAACAGGCCTGGCATTTCTTCATGGACAATCCTGGCGTCCATTTTTACCACCACTATATCGTCTGCGGGTGGTTCTTTACCTTGCTGCAAGTCAGACGCCCCACAGAGAAATCCCTCGAAAATGCGGCCAAGAAAGACTCGTTGCTACAAAGAAATCCGGCGGGGTACTCCCAATCATCTCTTGTGAAGCAGTTGCAGGATGCACTTGCTGAGACATTGAGAACTCTGTTGATTCCACGTGTACTTGCCTTTGGAGAAAAAATGGTGAGGTACAAGAACAAACCCAAAGGGCCGGATCGACGTGAGGACGACGAAGAACTGGAAGACGACGATGAAGAACTTGAAGATGACGATGAAGAACTTGAAGACAATGACGACGACACACCACAAGATGCAGACCCAAGCACTGGACTCGAAGGAGGAGTAGATGAGGGTGTGGTAGAGAATGACTGCGCAGATGTGCTACCAGACAACGATGAGACCCTCCATATGATTGAAAATGAACTCTTCCCCAGAAGCTTGCGGACTGCCTTATACCCGACAGCTAGGGATGCAAAAAGAGACTTGCAGGAGTCATGGCTCAAAGTCATGGATCCAAGAATGGTATCGGATGCTGCTAGGCGGGTAAGTGTGGTCAGACCTTTCCCTGTACAGTTGAACATGACTAAGTAGATTTGTTGTGTTGCAGGAGGAGGGCAAGAAGGCTTTTGAACTGAAGAGGCGCGATATCGTGAAAGAGTGCAGAGTACTGCTCAAGGATTTCATTAAGGAGTCTGACTTAGAGAAGGAAGCAGCTGCCCTGCAGAGGAATATGGATAAGAAGGACAAGTCTTATCATCCAGCTCTCAAGAAGGAGGCGGTGGAAAAACTTCAGCGGCGTTTTCTTGTCCCACGCGTTGGAGCTGGAGGATATGCGAGCATGCGTTCCCCCACCTAAGTGGCGATCGCGACTGGTCATAACGACGATATGACACGGGCTTTACTTTATCGTGTTCTACTATGTCAATGATCCTATGATGTTTTCATCTTCGAGATTGTACGCCTGATCGATACGTGGATACGGCATGATCCGAGCCTACCAAATTTGACACGGGTTCATATTGAATATTGACAGCTACTCCGTTCACGCTGACACGGTCTGGGTATGAGAGTAAAAGCTACCCCTCAGAACAAGTACGAGTATCGGCCGAAATGGTCTTGACTCCTGCCAGTGAATATGTACATACATAGTTTCCCACACTGCTCGACGCGCCAACTCGCGTCCTTCCAATCAGACGAAGACAGACTCTACTATCTATCCCCTCTTAGTTTGATATCTGTGTCTAGCTGTCGGCCAACTAGGTGGCTTGAAATCCGCACTACCCCGATGATGGCGGCCAAGCAAGAGCTATTCACACAGGCAGAATCTATCTTGAACCTGTGCGCAAAGTATACTCTACAAACAGATCCTCGGTGAGCTACGACGAGCTATATAGGGATGAGTTGAGATGGCTTCAATCACTAGGAGAGGAGCTTGGATAGCTGTACCGAGACCAGAAGTACGTCCGTGTGGCTGTCTGGTCTTACTGCATGCTCAACTTGCTTCTGTAGTAACGGGAAGGTTGCGTAAGTTCTCACATCGCTCGTTCGTCTCGTCGACCGCGAAGGCAAAGACGGCCAAGCTCTACTCAGCGCCCGCGTGCTCTCGGAGATGCGAATGCGGGAATGCTAGTCCATATAATTCTCGATTGCTTCAGCACCACCCCCAACACTGGAGTATCATTAGCGCTGCGATCCCTTGAGAGATTCATACTGATGTTTGAAATAACAACTCGACCGAATACTTCAAGGGTGGTTAGATCCTGCGAGGCCGCAGCGCTCGCTTCAATCGCCTACTATGTACAGCTGAGGAGGCATGAAGGCGAAGGAAGGGCAACGCTTGCGCCGCATTGTAGAGTTGTGAACTTTCGCTTAGTGTAAGTCGCGGTGATCAGGTGACATCTTACAACGTCGGGCAACGGGACCACGAATAGAGTATGAAGAAACCGACATCATGACCTGGAAGCCAACGGACAGGTCTGGTAAGTGAAGCAACGGTGCTAATCATGTTCAACCACGGACTCGATGAAGTCGCTGGCGGGATTGCATCCTCAATATTCATCATTTTCCGATAGCAATCATGTGGGAATCGGTAGCTTTGATCGTGTAGTAGGTTCGCATTCACTTTGTCAACGAGACTCAAGCTCAAGACCTGGCATAGCACCACATAAGTTTGGGCCTACTAGTAGGACTACCCACACCCAAGTGTTCGAAGTACTTCTCGATGCGCTTCAGGATCGGTTTGCGTCTCTCCCTGATTACGGAAGCTGAGTCGAATGCTATACACTACTTGTACACCGGCCGTTCGTTGAAAACCTCGTAGGTACCACACACATCACCTTGGGCAGAGAGTCATCAGCCCAGAGATAGAGGCATTATCATCGTTACGGATACCGAGGCGGAGCTCTGCTTTGTTTTCTTCTGATACAGCGTCGCGAAGCTGTTTGTAGGTGAATGGAAACCCGTAATGTATGGGGCGACCGGATAGCGCAGACCATGTGGAGGGTAGCTCTTGTTATGAATGACATATGTGGAGCCGGTTATGCATAGAGCTCGTGAATTTTTTCTCTCCCTGTATGTAATGAGACTTACAATTTATACGCTCAAGTTTGTGTTGATCGTCGGATCAAGGCTTGGGTCATACAGACTCGTGGGAATCCAGGGACTCGTAATGTCGATGGCAGTGGTGGCAAGGTTTGTGAATCACGTTGACGCGCGCCGGCTCTTCCGGGACGAGGCTGTGCGTCTCGCACTGGTTGACTGAAATTTGCCCCTCCTCCTGAGTCCTCCTCGCTCTCTAATTCCCATTCTGACGCGATGTGCGTGCAGGTGACTCAATATCCACCCTGGTGCTTTGGATTGTACGCCGTCTTTACTCGACCAACCCAGGCCTCTCCTATCAATTCGCTATCCTGAGCTCACTATGTCCTCACCGATGCATGTGTCGAGCCGGGAACTTACATAGTACTCATGCAGCCCATACTGTGATACATCAATGTATCAATGTACATCTACGTACTGCATGATGCATACGATGCACATACAGACATCAGTTTTAAGAAGAGTTCTTCATCGTAGTCGTCGTCATCTCCCATGCCTGCTTTCTTGCCCTCTTCCGCAACCTTTTCCGCACGAGACGCGTCTATACGGGACAGCCAGTCCGGATCGATCTGGGACAGTAGCTCTCTTCCAACCACTCTTTCTGCATCGAGTGGGCCCCATTTGCATAATCTTCGCATGTCAGTCACGGTCAGCTATGGATTCAATTCGTGATATGCGACTAGCCACGTACGCAGGGCTAAAGCCTATTCGATCATAATATAACATGGCCTTCTCCTCTTTCTGGAGTTCTTCTTGACAGATAGCCTCGGCACGACGAAGAGACTGCTCGTCTGGCCAGCGTTCCTCTGGGTTCGTCCATATGTCCAGAGCGCCAATATAGATGAACGAACAGACCATGGAGTTTTCACCGCCCGCCAGTGCCTGTCCCCTGGTAACCATTACGGTCAACGTCTCCGCCGCGAGTTTACGGTTCAACCACCAAGTGATATACCTAGTCAACATGGGGTCCGATCCTGGCTCTGCATATCCGTCATCTTCCTCCTCCTCGAGCCCATCGATATCGCCAGCAATTTGCTGCTGTCGCCATCTGCCGTATGCGTATCCCTGATCTGGATACACGCTGAGAAATTCATGACCGAGGTTCCTGCCAAACGTTTCGACTTGCCCGTCTGAGAGGAAGAGGCGGTGTGTACTTCTGACGCTGGTTCGGGCCGCTAGTGCGATAAGCTTCGAGTTGAAGTGACTTAATGTAATCGCCGCCGGGGAATTCATCCCACTCCATCGGACGGAGTTGCTGGCCATACTCCCCCCTCTATACATGAACGGCAACGCCATCGTTAGCTAGCTTCATCGTTGCCTGCGAACCGTGTGGCACTTGCCATCCTACGAGCTGCAAGACACCTAGGAGTGAGGACGTCCAGGGTTCCCTCGATAAACTCGTTGTAGATATCAACCTCCTTCTCGCTGATCAGTAGGTGAGAATCAGAAGAGTCTCCGGCTGGGTCGTCTGGCAGCATGGTGTCTTCCAAAAGTTCCATGGCGAGGACTACGACGATGAAAGCTGAGACCTCTGAGACTGCTCTGAGCGGCAGGCAGGTTGACGTGTCTGCTAAGCAGTGACACAAGTCGCACGCCGCCGTGGCCTAAAAGTAGATTTCTGTGAAGCGACCTCGATGCAATAGCGATGCCTGCATTCTGCTAGCAGAAGTCGCTGATACATGACTGATATTGAGCGTCGTTAGGTTGCATGAGAGGAACTGCCGTACTTGTTATACGCGACCTCTCACTCTCGAGCAGGTTCGCTGCTATCTGACTTCTGCGAGCTCGCCCTCGGACCTCCGCAAGGGGGTAAGATCGTGCCAGCGTCCGTTCATTTGGTCTGGGGTTTCCGATAACCTGCAATTATCGGTACCTTCAGTGATGACGATGACCGAAGCCTGTCACGAAGTTACAATATAAGCCCATTACCACATACGCTCCCGGAGAGGGCGAATAGCGGCTGCTTCTGGTCGTCTGTCCAGGGTTGTGGCGAACTGGGTACAAGCCAAGGGACGCGCCTAAGATCAAGTTGCCACCGTAGTTCAGTAGTATCGAACCAGGCAGATCCCCTTGAGACCTATTTGCTATTTTGTGACGGAGAACAATATTGAACGTCACCGTGTTGGCGGGTATCAGCGACAGTAACTACCCTAGTGAGCTGAATTTGGAGTCCCTCAGTCATAATTTGCACACTAGAGTGTATGTGAGCAGATTGGTAAGTCTATTCAAAGGTCTCTGTAGATGTAACACGGACGGCGCACCTTGTGTAGATATACTGTCACCACCATTCTTCGTGCGACTCGAGTAGATGAACGAAGAAACCTCGAGAACCGAGTTGTCCAACTTATATTTGCCCTGGTGATACACACTTGCTCCTTCTTTCTTTTAGGACCGGCCGATACCTAAGCTTCACGTGTGCAACTCGTGCGGTCTGTAGAGTTCATACATCAACTCATCTCGAGGAAAAGCCAGTTTTAATAGGCGATGGAGAAGCCGGTCACGACATTCGATAGAGGAAACCGACGACGATGTGAAGATGTGCAGTCGTCCGGCATACCACCATGATCCTGCCTCTTATCGGTCCCAATTACTGTGCTGACAGAGTTGATGACTCACGGATGGCGGGCCCAGTACGAAGCAATCACTGCTCCGGTTTGCTAGAAATACGTACATGACCGAGTCCATGAGTGGTACCGCGGGTCAACCCTGGATGCCAGCCGCGTGAGACAAAGGCAGGGCGGGCTGCAGAGTGTTCTGAGATCGTATACACGTATCCTCCACGTTAGATACTGATGACCAGTTACTTGCATTGACAGAAGACTTGTCAGAGGTTCTGGGGACAGGCAGCGCCCGCTAGCCGACGGACAGCTTACTTAAGAAGATGAGCCTCTGATGGACATTATCTCTCTCGTTGATAAAGGATCATGTCATCTTATCTAGTCTTATCTCTGTCCTGAGTTCGATAACCGAGACGCAATCAAGAGACTGAGGCCTCACAGATGGTCATGGCCCCCTTACACCATTCATTAGCATTTAATATGCCCTACAGCACTTGTAATCGACCACGGGTGTTCCCAGGAGCGTCCAGAATATCGATGTTATGCTACGATCAGAATATGGCCATGGCATGTTCACATTCTGGCTGTTCTGCTTGCAGAGCATGGAGCAGTGGCAATGCCTCGGGTCGTGCTAGTCGTAGCCCAGCCTCTCCCGCTCGGCTCTTCCAATCAACTTACAGCACGCCCAGGTATTAAGCATAGAAGATAGACCATAATGTTAGCGTCATGTCTGCGCATTCTTTCTGTCTCTTGCAAAGGGTAATGCTGTAGGATCCGAAGTAGTGAGCACTATGAGTGCTGCGTTCAGACGAGCGCCTAATGCACCTCTGAGGCGCCTGCCCTTGGAATCGCACTTGACTTGCAGTCCGCCCTTGCTCGAAATCTGCCCAACAAACACATTTGGAGGTACTTTTGTAACCAACTGCTTGACTTGTTCGGGCTACATTTTTGATTATCCCTCAGTAATGCCTGATTCTCCACCCATGCACCACCAGATGTCCATAAGCCAGTCAACAAACACAAAATCGGCTCCAAACGATTTGTTGTAGATCATAGTAAGAAACTATCTGAGGCAATTTGGAGACCGATAAAAGATGATTACGGACTGCAGACATTCATACCACCGACATAGTGAACTTCAGCGTCTCTTCCTGGTCTCTCCACCATCTAATCTACAATCTGGGTCATTAGATACGACGGCATATCGGCGGCATCTCGGCGGCTTCCACTATCTCCCATCAGCGACCAGGAGACGCTGGGCCGCGCGCTAAAGGGCATTTGGCAGGTTCTAAGTACTAGTGCAAAGCGCCCCGGCCCGAGGCTCCACAACGGCAACTCGTCATTGGACCGCCATCGGACTGGGCAAGAAAATGACTCTGCCTCCTACCACCACCATCTGCCGTCTCCTCGAGGGCGATTAGACTCAAGGTTCGTGCAGCGCGCGCATTCTGGTCAGCTCGAGATCGGATAACGCCGCCTGCACATCTCAAACATCGCGACCATGAGTGGTACGTCGTCCGCGCCCGCGCATATATGCGACGCTAACGCGGATGCCTCTGTGGGATCCTACGCGACTCTATAGCCACTGTGGTGCTCGGGGCGCAATGGGGCGATGAAGGGAAGGGCAAACTTGTCGATATCCTCTCGGCGGAGTTCGATATATGCGCGCGATGCGCCGGAGGGAACAACGCTGGTCATACGATCGTCGTGCCTATGGGTCCGGACAAGGTCAATAAGACGTTCGCATTCCATCTACTTCCTAGCGGTATGTGCGCCGGCCCTTATCTCTCTTCACTGTGCTCAAGCGTGTCGTCACTGTAGGTTTGGTGAATCCCAAGTGCACTGGAATCATCGGAAATGGCGTGGTTGTGCATGTCCCTTCGTTCTTCGCGGAACTCGAAGCGTTGGAAAAAGAAGGTGCGTTCGTCTATCAGTCTCATTGGTATCATGTCGTGTAACCCCATGGTCGATACATGCGGACTCTTACACGACCCCGATCTATCTGTGAATGCAAACATGATGTTTGTCGCGCAGGTCTCGATTGCACTGGTCGCCTGTTCATCTCTGACCGCGCCCACCTTGTCTTCGACTTCCATCAAATCGTCGACGGTCTGAAGGAAGTTGAACTGGGCGGTTCCAGCATCGGCACGACGAAGAAGGGCATCGGTCCGGCCTACTCTGCCAAGGCTTCGCGTTCCGGACTTCGGGTGCACCACCTGTTCGACCACGACACGTTCGCTCAGAAGTTCCGCCGGATCGTCGATAACCGCTTCAAGCGTTATGGTTACTTCGAATATGATACTGAAGGCGAGATTGAGCGGTATAAGGTATGCCATCTGATAATCTCTATCTAGGCCTTCTCACGCATGAGCCAATCGCAGGCACTCGCTCTTCGTTTGCGTCCCTATGTCATCGACAGTGTTGTGTATCTGCACAAATCGCTAGCCGAGGGCAAGAAGTTGCTAGTCGAGGGCGCGAACGCTCTCATGCTCGATATTGACTTCGGGACATACCCGTTCGTCACGTCGTCATCGACTACCGTTGGTGGTGTGTGCACTGGTCTGGGTCTTCCGCCGAAGAAGGTTGGCACAACAATCGGCGTGATCAAGGCTTACACGACGCGTGTTGGTGGTGGGCCGTTCCCTACTGAGCAGTTGAACGTGAGTTCGGATCCGTCGTTTACATATCTCTAATCCAAGATGATTCTCCTTAGGATATCGGTGTGCACCTGCAAGAAGTTGGACGTGAATTCGGCGTGACGACTGGTCGCCGCAGGCGATGCGGGTGGCTCGACTTGGTCGTGATGAAGCACTCTTGCCTTATCAACGGCTATGACAGCCTGAACTTGACCAAGCTGGACATCCTTGACGATCTTGACGAGATCAAAGTAGCGGTCAAGTACCTCGTAAACGAGAAGGAGCTGCCAGGCTTCCCAGGTGAGTCATCATACCTGGAGCCAGGCATGTTACTGCGGCGTGCTAATCACATCCTGTGCAGCGGACCTTGAAGTGCTTGCAAAGGTCGACGTTGTCTATGTGACGCTGCCCGGATGGAAACAGTCAATCGTGAACGCAAAAACGATCGACGACCTGCCCGATAACTGCAAGAAGTACATCGGGTTCATCGAGCAGTTCCTGAACGTGCCCATAGAGTGGATCGGCGTTGGTCCTGCGAGAGAATCCATGGTGAAGAAAGAAGGCCGACTACTACAATGTATAGAGTAAATGTAGTGCAAGAACTTTGTAAGACGAGCAAGGAGAGAAGCAAAGTATCGTATGCTTAGAGCAGGTGGTGGCGGTAATTGTTGGCTTATTGTGGCAGCGTGCGACAACATTCCCACGCCACGAGAGGTATAAGAGGGCGTGTGACAGCGTGGGCCTCCTCCTAGTCACCCCGTCGTCACAACTGTTACCAGCTCCCCCTCCCCGCGGTCTCCTCAAGCTTGCAGGCCGTTACTGTCACTGCCAATATACTTTTCATCCAAGACATGGATCCAAATACACAGCATATCCCTTCAACACCGTCCTCATCGCGCAAGCGGTCGCGCGAGAACGAGACCCCGAGCCAAAGACACAAGCGGGAGAAAGCAGCAGAACGACAGCGCCGCAAGCGCGAGCGCGACCGCCAGGCGGGTATTCAAAGCAACATCCTCGCGCTCTCTCAGCAGGCCCAGCAATTACCCCAGCAACCACCGGTCGAGGTCCCACCACTGCCCGCGCAGCATTCGCCCCAGCAGCAGCAGCTCATGCCCGACTACAAGGACGAGGGCCAGATGTCTCCTGAGGAGCTCGCGAAGCGGGACCGCATCAGGTCCGCCGCGCGGGAAAGGCAGCGGAAGCACCGCGCGCTGGTCAAGGCCCGCAAGCTGCGCGAGCTCGGGCTCGACATGGGCAACGAGATCATGCCGGGCATGGACGAGGTGCAGTACCGGATGAACGCCGAGGGCCAGTACCAGCCCGTCATGCCGCACGAGATGGCCCCGCATCCCCACCCTCAGCCACACCCGATGCACGAGCCCCCGTTCCCGCAGGGCCAGCCACTGGGCGGCCAGACGTTCGCGAGCACACTCCTCCTCTCGTTCTCGTGCGCCCCGCTCCTCAAGCAGCATCTGTTGCGGACATTGTCGATGACGAACGAAGAACTTGCGTCGCTCGAGCCTATCATTGCGCAGGCGTGGGATCATTGGGATCAACAGGTGTGTAACCTCTCGAGCTATACGCTCTATCTGTGTATCCCTGTTTCCCCATCCCGGACAAGGCGCATATCGCTCCATGATATAGGCGGCAACAGGGATTTGCCCGAGGTTACACGCCGCATATGCTGCTTGTTCACAGTTCTTCGCAGCGCCTCATCACTCCAACCACTTGCCTATCAAACCTGCTGACTCGAGCCTGACCTGCCTTTGCCTCCCACAGCGCCGCATGCACTACGCCCAGCACGCCCCTAAAGCACCCGATGGGTCCGCCCTCGCAGACCCCAACGCCGCGTACAGCAACATGGGCGAGCATGTCGCCCCATACGTCCACGACCCTGCACAAGCCAACGACTTTCGGGCCCGGTTCCACCGGCCTCTCGTCGCACCCTCGCCCTTCCGGTCGACGATCGTAAGCGGGTCTGCCCCACCGCAAGACGGACAGCAGCAGCAGCAGATGTCTGTGTCCGCGCCGCCGGGAGGTGCTGGCCCCTCAGGACCTCAGGTGAACGGGACGGATGCGGCAGTTGCGCTTGCCCAGGCGCAAGCACAGGCGCAGGCGCAGGTACAGGCTCAGGCTCAGGCTCAGGCGCAGGCGCAGGCGCAAGCACAGGCGAACGAGCAGCAGCGTCCGGTTTCGGTCTCTGTGGCGAGTGGGCCGTCCATTGATCCCCAACTGGGCCAGGCGAGAGACGAGGCGGCGGGCGTGGCGGGGAAGCTCGAGCGGTCGTGAGCCCCGGATCGTAGCCGGGTTTGGCTCTCGACCCCCCGTTCCACCTCTCCTGCGTCGCGGTCCATGCTGCTAGGAGGAGAGGAAACGTAAATGGGGTGGAGTGGAAGGAGGAAGTGGAAGTGGAAGTGAAGCGTCCATGTCTGAATGGTCCGCCGTAGGGTGTGACCGAGACGTACGTGAGTTTTTGTAACGGTTCCTTGTCTGGACTAAGTGTATGGTTCATGAAGCATTTGTGTATGGTATTAGGCGGGGTTTCCGTGAGGGGGGGCTTTTGCTTCTTCAAGCTTAATTCTTGTATCCCGGCCCTATCTGCCAGCATTCACCTTACGAATATGGACTGGCTATCGCGGTCGCGGAATTCTGGCGGAAACCCCGAGTCGCACGCGCTAGCGCCGTACGGAGGGTCTACTTATGTATGTTCGACCGTACCACGAGCATGGTAGAAAAAGAAGAGGTCAATGGTTGCGCTCACGGCTTCCGTCTCTATGTCTCTATGGGAAGTTTGAACAGTGCAGTAGAACATAGGTAAGACTCGACCTGGATGAGACAAGTCACGATCATTCGCGTCCATGTGGTGGTCGGAGGTACCATAACTAGATGACACCACCTTACTGCCAGCCTCAACTTCACTTAGTAGAACTTTGACTTCAAGGGAGTCGTGACAATAGCGCGCGCCACCGATGGGATGGTCGGTCTCTTCATCAGGAGCCTTCAAGCTTCAGGAGCACTTCCACTACTGCAGCCTGTCGCCCACTAGCATATTCACCTCCGCCTGACCATCTAAGCCGCTATTTGAGTTCTTATGTAATGATACCTGCAAGGCGTCTACACAAGGTATATGTTCATCGAAGAGTTCGAAGACGCACGAGCAAGATCACAAAATCAAACACAACCCCCTCATAGCAACATGTCCACCACTGTCGAGATCGAGTCTGACTGCAGTGGCTCGGAGTCTGAGAGCTGGCCACCCTGGCAGACCATGTCCAGAGAAGCATGGGACGAGGTAAGCAAGCATCTGATCATGCATTGCGCTATACAATGAACGTGGCACTCATACAAAGAAGAAATTCGCGGCGTACGGGGCTCATCTCCCAGGTATTCCGTGGGACAGGTTTCCCATGGAGTAGTACGTCCGGAAGGTCTACGAGGAGCGAGCACAAGGCGACGAGGACACGCCACTGCCACGTTTCCATTACGGCTAATTGATCTCTAGGACGGAGATCTATAAACACGGAAGTGCTGTGTTGAAAGCACCACCCGAAGAGATCCCGATAAACCCTTTCCAGTTACTTCTCCTTGACATCAACAAGGAAATCCGAAAGGTGCAACGACGCGAAACCCCCGATGACGTCGTTCTCAGAGGTGGTTTCGCTGCCATTGAAATTGACCAGGGAGAAACTATTACGGAAGACGAGGGAAGCAGGATCTGCTCCATCATAAACACCAACATCCCTTCCACTTGGTGCACTGAAGAACAAAGGCTTATGGCCGAAGCCGCTTGCTGCAAAGTGTTCACGGACTACGGCCTTTTATACACTCAACCTGTGGTACTTCGACCGTGATGTTTATAGCCCTGCGTCAGTTGCTCCTGATCTCTGTCGGCACCTGCCTCATACTCATGATTTGCGTTCACCCTAGAGTACATCACTATGCGCCTTTCGACGCCGAAGCAGTTGTAGGCTCAGACCTGATGGCACATCTGCCACAGGAGACTCAGAACGTTATCCGGTGTGGGTTACGTATCTTGTGACTGTCCAAGTGGGGGTTTTGCAGTACATTGCGATGAGTAGATGTACTTACCGCGACTTAGAGAACGTTCATTAGTCAAGTATGGCACGAGTCACTGTAGCCGTAGGACGCGATTTGCTTTCTATGTGGTTTGATATTACAAGACACACGGCTGTCGAGAAGGACATACGCATGATATCGTGCAGCTAAGTATGCTGTTCTAATAAGTATCCAAGGCAGCCGGGCGAACATGAAACATGACCTGCCATGTAGTGCGCGGAAGGGGAGAGCATGCACAAGTGCAGTGCTTACAGCTCAGAACGCGAACTGCGGTGACGTTAAGATAGAAGTACTTCCTTTGACTGACCCTATAAAAATCATGGAATGCGCTGCGTTTATGATGTGCACAAAGGTCGTGGAGTACGCTGAATGGCGACGATGGCACAGTCAGCTGGCATTCGGTCCGGAACATGGGCGAATGAGCTGCTCTTGATCAAAGAACACATGAAGTACCCATAAGCAGGGGGAAAAGAATGCTGGTAAATGATTGATGGATAAAGGTCACACATAAACATGTAAACGGCACGTCGCGTGTAAAGGCACCAAGTTCATAGACCACGAGAAGCACTGCTATAGACACTTCTGCAGTCTGCAAGTTTTGACGATTAGCTGATGAACAGTGAACAACTTGAAGAAGATTGGAGACTTTACCTTTTCATGTAATGAGTCCGCGCTATAGAAAATCGATAGTTTCATCATACGTCGCCGGCTAGCAGCACAGACACGAATGGTCAGCATGGACACACGCGTTAGATGATATGGGCGACGTACATCTGCCTCTGGCTCTTCAAACCGATATCAGTACCACCGCACCACGTCATTAGTGAGGGCGAGGATCAAAGACGGACTTCAGTTCCACTGCCTGTCGACCCTGTCAACTCGATGACCGAGTAGGACTCGACTAGCGGAGCAAGCTCGACTGCAGTAGCGTGTCGTACAGCGCGGAGAGATGTGTGCGGATGGTCGTGTCAGACGATAGCTCTGAATTATGACATGTGTCAATAGTCTTGTACATTTCGAATCACTTGATCAATCTTACCTTGCTGGTAGTCTTTCAGCGCCTTGCCGGTGGAGGTCGTCTAGCCGTTCCAAACACATGTACCTATCAAGGGTCGAAGTACTCACAGACATATTAGTACTCCAGCAAGACATCATCTGGATCTTCCGACTGTTGGGGATGGCGCTGAAGCGATCCAGGAGTGTACGGACTAGCATTTCAGAATCGCAGCGCCGAGGGGGTGCGAGCACAGAGTAGACACATACTGAGCTTGGCAGTATGTGCCTTCGTGGTCGACGAGACGGACGAGCGCGATGGTGTAATAACTTCCGCAATGCCCTTCGCGTTAATACGAAAGCAAATTGAGCATGCAGTAGGACAAGGCAGACACACGGACGTACTTCTGGTCTCGATACAATTCTCCGAGCTTCACGAGTGCACTCTCCTAGTCCACAGATCCACCTCCTCTCTTCCACCCAAGATTTGTGTGTAGAGCGCCACCGTGCGCGCAGGTTCCGAGACCGACTCCGCCTGTGCCAGGAGCTCGTGCTTGGTTGCCATCGCCAAGGTAGTGCGTATGCTCAGTCACTTAGTTGGTTAAAAGTTGACAAGCAAGATGCAGATATGAGACGAAGAGAAGACAGACGGCAGAGGTGGCACAAATGGCCCCGACTGAGAACTCCGAGACGCCGGTGACCATGAATTCGAAATTGAGCGCTGGTACAAATGAATTTCGCACGTACTCTGACTCGCAGATCATACATGCCATGACCATGAACACAGACTCGCAGGTCGTACAGCCCGCGCCAGCAACACCAAGGAGACGCACCAGCACAAATTCGGTAACGAAGAAAGTGCGGTTTGCAACAATGCCCCTCCCGCGCACTACGCACCTATCTCATGTGGCAGCAGCTCAAGATCTCTCGAACCCGTGTCATGAGCGGGATCCCAAAACTGGCAGGCTAACACAAAAAGCTCATGCCTTGCGTCAACAGGTGTGGTACCACTCCCAGATCATAATGACTTTAGACTGATGGTCTTCATGTACCAGCGGATAAGGGAATACGCGGAACAGCTCAAACCGCTCACAGACTCGGAACTTCCCCCTCATTTGCGTAGTCTTCATGCCAGTGCTCACTTGCATTACGGGTTTCGCATAGCCATACCCCAGGATGAGCATCATGAACGCCAGGTCGAACAGTGGTTGAATCAGCTAGATATCATCAACGGTTTCGAGGCAAAGTGGACGCTGAATGTAAAGATCGACTACGCCAGAGGACGTGTCCGCAACCACATCCAGTCTAATACCAAGGAAAAGGTGGAACTCCTGTGCAATGATCCTGTCTCTGATGGCTACAATGCTACTATCCTCATGGTGACGGTATGCACGAACCACGATGGAATAGCGCACAGGCTGTCCCAGTAACGGACTAGAACAGTCCTGGAGCTGATCAGACAAACCCTCAAGTTGCCGGAGGGGACCGAGCCCATGTGGTACTTCGACGAGCGCATCCATGGTGCAGGGTGAGTCTGTTTCCCGCATTTGTTAGGCTGACGTAGTATCCTCACCACATGGCTGCATAGCGTGCACCACTTCCAACCTTTCAACAAGGAAGATCATGGGCTTGGAAAATGAGAGGTGGGGTAGAGCGAATTAGAGGCCTTAGATACGCAAGGGCCTTCTAACTTCAGGTCAGGCGGGCGTATGTGAACGTCAGCATGTATGTAGTACTAGTACGTCACGCTGGCATCACTCGAACTCATGTGAGCACATCTCAACGACCACCACCGACGTACGAAGTAAATAAAATGACAAGGAAAAGCCACAGTGAGTGCTCTGATTCCGCAGTAAGGATGTTTGGGAACGGACGAGAAAATAATGGAGTGTGGCAGTCCAAAATCCCTGTACCGAAGTTGAACCTCGTTCTCCATAACTGCAAGCTAACTGCAAGCTCGTAGATACATAAGGTCTCATAGTGACCCACTCAACAAGCACGCTTCCCTTGCCTCTGTCTCACGCTTCACGGTAGTCGGTCCGGTCTATGTTTTCAAAAAAGCACTGCCAGCAGCCACTCCCAGGCATTCAGTTGTGCGATATTCACCTCTCAGCATCTACCTCACTCCTGACTCTTCTCGACGTCATTATTCTTCTCAGATGAATGAGACATACTCTAACAAATATCCCGAGCTTCCTACCCCCGAGGCGGTACAGGTAAGTATGCCGCCACGTATGTGCTATCCAGACTATGACACTCAACCCTGGAACAAGAGAACGTGCGAAGAATATGGAAACTACCTCCCTCCGATTCCTTGGTCAGACTTCCCCATCGATTACATCAAGGAGAAACAGGAACTTTGGCGTGGATTGAACTTGTTGACCAGGCGCATGCCGCGCTTCCACTACGGCTTTCTTCTCTCTGGGGAAGAAGTGCACAAGTGGGGTGCAAGGTTCCGTGGGGACTGGAGGAAGGAGAACCCAGACTATGACGTGCTGACAGCATTCGATATCGAACATGGAGAAACTTCAGGAAAACCCCCGCCCTTAAATGGGTTCCCATACATACTGTACTATCTCAACGAGGCACTCGCAAAGGAGGGGTATCAACTCAAGTTCGAAGTCGGGGAGGCACTCACAAAGGATACAGCGGGGGACCCCGCAAGCAAGATCTGCTCAATCATCCATACCGAGAGACCGGAGACATGGAAGACGGAGGAGGAAATGGCGGCGGCAGAGAAAGTGTGTCGTACAATGCTTGATCTGTCACAGGATCGCCAGCCTATGTGGTACTTTGATATTACCACCAATTCTCCGCTGTACGTTCCTTCTGCAGCTACCTGTCATACATTTGTACTCATCCGGGTCCCCCGCACTTTCAACTAGCGATCACAAATGGCGTCCCTTTGATCCTGAGCGCGTTGTTGGAGTGGAGCTGCTTGAAGCGTTTCCCCCGTATATCCAGGACATCATATACAACGGGTCGCAACCGAAGGAGGAGACAGACAACGAGAAAGTGTTCGATCATTAAAAGGCATCACTCTCAAACGCAGATCGAGTGTTCTATTGCGGATCTGTATGGTATACTATAGCAGCGCTATAACACCAGATCGTATGTCCTCGGACACTGGGAGCATGCGAGTGGTAGTAAAGAAATTGGCCGCGCTGACGCCTTCTGCAATGAGTGTGCATCGTTTCTATGGGAATTTGAACGGTGGATCAGACTAGTATAGATGAGACTCTAACGCGCATCCGGTGGGGCTTCCTCCATAAAACTGCGTCGCCAGCGCTTTCGCATGCAATGCAAGCGACACGCCGACCTTGATCTGATAGTCGTTGCCCTCTAATTCGCCCAGGACCCACGAGCTTGCCTCAGCATGCTCATCGACGGCCTGCAAGAGAAGATGGTACTTCAGGCTCGGATGGACATCCTGGCATCTCATAGCTTTCCTGATCGCCCGAGGATGATTCAACACGTTAGGTCCGATGCTGATTGCGTAGTGCGCGTACGCGAGGCCCGGGTTGCGTTGAACGACGCGCTCGCCGAGAGACGCAGCTTTGGTGAACTCCCCCCGCTGGATGAGGTACCACAGCTCTAGGAAGTCTGCAACATCGAGGTCGCCCTCAGCACCCCGGATCCGGAGAGCTTCAGCACAATGAAGAAGCATTTCCGAAACACGCGTAAAAGGGAGGTCGTGTGCGTCGCTTATAAGTACATACAGGACGAGGCCAGAGTCGTCGGGAGTGTTTGCTGCAGTGCCGTCCGACGTAGTTGCTTCATTGTGCACGAGCTGGATCTCACCATCAATCATGGCGCATTGGCTGAGAATGATGATATCAGCAAGCTTGATACCCAAAGTGCACAAGTCGGAGTCTCCACGTTCGAGGCATTCATGGATGCATTCTGGGAAACGAGTGTAGCACTCCGTCGTGAGCGTCGACTCGCAGCGTTCGATCCCATACGCGTCTGCTTCCCGCTGCAGGTCCGGCGGCAGCTCGCGCCTCGCTGCTCTCTGAAACACAGTTCGTTTCTGTTTGATAGGCACTTTACACGATTGCGGAACTTCGGCGAGCTCCAGGGGTGAGTGTATGCGGATTAAGCTCCTGATGGCGATGCAGCGTATGACGACGTTCTTGCTCCGCGTGAACGCGACGAGAAGAGACAGTAGAGACGGCATGGTCAGGCATTCCTTTGAATAGCGCAGAGTAGCGTGGGAGATGAGGTGGATACCGTGCTGAAAGACGACTAGCGAGCCACGATGGTAGCGTAGGGTCTCGACGACTCCCTGGAGGACGGGTATGATCTGTATCTGGGCAAGTAACGTCGGATTGTGAGCAACGTGGGGCGCTATAACCGATGCGAGTGCAAATCTGAGGATTATCACAGCTGGGATAGCGATTTCAGGATCTCGAAAGTGGTTCTGGTGACATTGGATGATGACACGATGGTGTCGGGACACCTCAAGACGGGCATCGACACCGCCGTGATGAGTAACCAAAACAAGTAGCTTGAGCACAAGCAAGGCGATGAAGGCGTCCCCTTCTTGTAGGAGTGGAAGCACCTTTGCAACGACTCCTATGTCGCGACCACCTGTGTGTTGGTCGTTGCGGTTATGACTCGTCGTGAAGGTAGTCCTCACCTGCTGCGAGCAGCTTATCACGGAGAAGTGCATCGGCGCACATCTTACCCCATACTTCCACAATGGTCCCCACCGTCAGTCGATTTCTTAGCTCTCGTGCCTTGGTATAATATGCATCGAGCGTTGTCCACGTCTCGCTGAATTGCGAATGGACCTTCTTTAGTCCACTTCGTGTCTCCGTGTCTATGAATTAGGGAGAGCGTATGATCAGATAAGAGAGAAGAAGAACTTGTGGGCGTTGAGGCCACATACCAGGCAATTGCAGATAGTTTCGTACTCGAGAGGCAAGAAGGTCCCACTGCACGCCGTTGGGTGGGATATGATTACGCAAATCACCGCATCGAGTAAACTCGGGTACAACGAAGTCGTCTGAGCGAGCTCTGGGCATGGATCTTATGCACTGATGCGTACGAGTTCAAGATGGATCTAGTCTGAGTCTTGGACAATGGAGGAGGAGGAGGAGAAAGTGCGGACAAGGACGTCATGCTGTCCAAACAAAGAGTTGGAGATTGCTGGAAGGCCGGCTGTCATGACTAAGCGCCTAACTTACTCTTCTTTAGTGTCGTCCTTCTACCATCTATACAGCACGCTGTCCGCTCGGTTGCGGTTGAAGGCGAAGCTCGTTCATACACCGAGCTGCCGGCGGACTAAGCTTACCTGCGCCGAGATAAAGAAGAAACCCTTGCACGCCTCCAAGCTCACCATTTCCTCTTCTACTTTTTCGACAATAGACGAGAACCCGACACGGACGTTGACCAAGAGCGGTGGCGAGTCGACGTTTGCTACGATCGACGATGCCGGCCATCTGGTGAGTTACGGATCCCACCTCCCCCTGATTGTTGCATGCATTCTGGCGGGCAACTTAGGACAAACCCGAGCGGTCCCCTGATATGACAATCTCATGGCTGTCCTACGGAAGCGTTGTGAAAGGTTGGGCATATCATTTCCATCTTCGACTGGGTCTCGAGCACATCCGGATGTCAGCCTGCGGTATTTGATTTGGCGTGCTAGATTGCTAATCATACATGGGCAGGGTTTCCTATGGGCAGTCCATCGACTATGCAATCTCTGTTATGTGGGTGGGCGAGCCGATGCCTCCGACCGAACGGAGGCAGGATGGCTGACAAACACTCCAGCAGGTGAACTTGTTGCAGATCGATCCACTCGAATTGCCGTCTTACTGACGCCAACGCTGACAGAGGCATAGAGATCATGTCGATTACTACGTTTCACGAGACTCTACCCGGCAGGCTTTAGTACCATCAAAGCTGGACAATCGAACTGACGGGGGATTAGTACTGGCTTAGCTGATCTCGATGCATGCAATTTAACATTAGCGCTCGTACCCGATTTTCCGGTCGGAGGCTGTGGCAGCTTTCGACGTTGAACGTTCAGTGTTAATCAGCTTTCCGTGACTCTGAGTGCGCGGGTCATGGCAAATAATGCTGACTGCGACAGATTGGATGCAGTGCTCGCTTTGGACATCGAAAACCGGATATCGGGACGGTCGCTGGCACCACATTGACATAACACAGTGACGCGCTTGACATTCCCTTGCGCGAGCGATACAACTTGCTGAATGCGAACACTCCGCACGTATTTCGTGACAAGCGGCCGTCGGCCACATACGTACTGCCACTGTGTCACCAGACATTGCAGGAATCATTGGTCGGAACACCAGAATCCTGAACACCGCTTGAGCACAGCCTACGAGGGCTTCCTCAGGCCATGAGAAAACATCGCGAAGGCAAAAAAGAAGACACCAACAGCAGCGAGAACAAGGACAAGAACACGAACACGACCCCCCCACAGCCATGTGCTCACCAGCATTCGCAGCCATGTATCATGTCTAGCCGACCCACAATCATTCTTCGCTCTGGCGGCCGGCGCGCCCGCGCTGAGCGACTCCAAAGCTTTGCCGGTCAAAAGACCCCTGTACCTCCGCACTGTCGTTGTATCAGGATTGAAGATTCGAGGACGGGTGGCCGACGCGTCTGTGGGTGCTGACAGCCCTGAAAACCGGTGCCGCATGGCTTGGGAACAAAACAGAGGATCGTACGGGAGACACAACCCACACCAAGCACTGCGGAAGAACCACAGCCTTCTGGCAATCATACACCGTGTTTTGCATCGGGCCTCGCCGCTTCGCAATCATTCTTCTCTCTCGGACGTGCGGGCGCAATCACCGCGCAGTCGGCGACGACGAACGACAAGCAACGGTCGCAATACTAAGTATTGCTCCCAAGGGTCCTCCGCCGGTCGTTGCAACACGATCATGAATGATGTTATAGCGAGCGCGGGCGGTCAGCGCTTCCTGTCACCCAAATGTTCACTTTGTATGTCGGGCGCGAACGATTGGACATCGGATGTGCAGTTGGACGGCGAAAACGGGTCAGACACCGCTCGGGGCCCATAAGCGAACGATGGTTGGCATTCAGACCAGGCTTTGGAGCGCGGAGCGCCGTGGGCTGTGTGTATTGTGGCGGGCGCCGCGAGGATCGTGTAGCTGAATCGTTTGTTGGTATGTTCTATGCAGGTTACTGTTACAAGTAAGTATGTCGGGCGGGGGCGGGCGGTGAATAACAATCAATGATTCTGGGGGCTGGGTTCCCTACAAGCTAAGCGCCTGCCCCGTGTCTCTTTTCCAGATATTATATCTGGTGGCCACATGCATTAAATGAGCAAGTAGATCCAACAGAATAATTGAAGTCAGGAACACCTGATATCCGTGTATGGTATGTACGCCGTGTCATGACCGGACGCCAAACGAGGATGGGTGCTTGCTGAATGGATGCGTTATAATCGGCCTTGAACACTGCTTCCGTACTCTGCAGCGAGAAGCCCTCGTTGCATTGAGTCGCGAAGGCATGATTCCTTGCGCGGAGGCGTAGAGCGTCACCCCGAGGTAAATGCAGCCTGGATTCTGGAACTCGCGAGCGACTGGGAAGGACCACGGCTGCGCCTCTGCTCGCTCGCCCCCTGGTTCTTCCCTGTGCACGCTTGTAGGCGCGCCCGTGGCGAGCGGACACCGTAGAGAGGCGGGATCGATGGGGACTTCAGTGCGAGAACCTTGTGGTCGTTCAGTACATGACGATTTGCTCACGGTTAACCGAGATATGAATGTTCCAGTGGGGTGAGACCAGAGGCGACGAGTCACAATGTAGATTATGGGACGGCCGGCAGTTATGCGCATATCGTAGAAACATTGTCCCCCACGAGCAAACTAGGAGCGGCCCACTCAACCGCAAATTGCATCCGACACTAGGACTATACGTAGCCCGAGATGGCCGAAGGTCATAGCAGAGATGACAATGAGGTTGTGTGTACGACCGCTGTCAACTCATGTGTTCCAATTGTTTGGAAGGACGAAAGGCACTAGACGAGTGTGAAGTATATGTATATATACGAGATTGTCATCAAGTTGGGACTTCTCACCTTGCTGTTTCTCCTACTCGTAGCGCCACATTAAGAACAAACCCACACTCCTTGGATAAATGCTCCTAGTATCGCTCATGATGAGTCCACGTCCTAATTCGCAACTCACGAACTGGCTCCTTCCTGTCCTGGCTCTGACCGAAATGATCGCCGCCGCACCGTATGCGGAGGTGCAGGCACGAGACGCCACATCCATCGGCGTGCAGCTTCTATACCCCCACTCGGAGACGACGTGGTGGGTCGGACAGTGGCATAACATAACTTGGTATGCACTTTCTGCCAATGCCGCGGAAAGACCATGGCTAACCAGTCGACCTGCCACCGCCACCAGGGATCCATGCTCGCTTTCAGACGATATGGAAGACACTACTCCGGGCACGTTCTATCTCCTCAACGAAGAGACTCTGTGCGATCCTGGTCAGTGATCAGCTCTCTGCCTCCGAGGTTCGCGCTCACCTATCTACGCGGTGCACTGCTAGTGAAACTTGTCGAGAACGCGAGTTGGTCGACGGACCGTGTCGGATTGCAGGGGCCTCTCCCGGCAGTGCAAGAAGACTCTGGGTATCGGATCGGACGTGAGTATCAGTCTCGATTCCTCAACAAGGAGCTTACCTTTCTATGGTCAGTCGTGTTTGGAAACACAAGTATCGACGGCAAGGCATGCGATGTCCACATGAGCTGTAGCGCGCCCTTCACCATCATGGATGGGATCGATAAGTGGGACTGCGTTGAGTGATATGGTGTTGTCCTCTATGAACCCGGCATGGGGAAATGCGCCGAACGCAATCCCCTGTGCAATTCCTCTCGGTATGCTATTGCAGAGGCTTGAGCGGTGTGCCACTTTGGATGTCAAGCTCTCTGAAATTGAGTAGTCATCGGACTACCACAAATGTCATGTACGTATCTCCTCCGTACTCCGACGTGGCGCGAGTCGGCCACCAGTTTGCAGTCGGACGTACCTGCCGAGGGTCTAGAGACTCGGGAGGGAACGGATGAGTAGTGCGGGGGAAGTCGGCTAGCCCGAGAACATCGGAGCCCTCCATACGGACCCATAGGGAAATAGCGTTACTATGTATGACGTACCGTCTAAAATTGCGTCGTCGTTGGATGACTTCGGACTGCTCTGCAGCTGTTCCAGACGCGGCATATCATACGAGACAAGTGCTGAAGCTGGCTCGCGACGGGCCTGGACGGAATCTTTCAAGACCCATACTGAGGCACCACCAGAGATAACGGTGAGCCTCAGAGATCCTGATTTCGGTCGAGACTCTGCAAATCGCTGCAAATCGAGAGACGGCCAGCAATGGGTCTGGAGCCTCTCTCACATCTGAAAGTCCGCTACATGACGGTCTAGAGAGCATCGATGTCACATGTGATACTCACAAAGCAAAGTCCGCTGCAGGACAGATAGTGTGTGCTCAGCAAATGATTGATGCGATACTGGATTCGCAGGTCGGGCCGGGAGAGCGGAAGCTTTCCAGCGACTCATCTTCGCTGAGTACTTCCTGGATGTCCTGCGGGAAGGAGAAAGACTTGGAGTCCGGATATTGTGTCAATCATGCTTACTCCGCAACGGCGGCAACGCATGCCAATGAGATATCCAGACACGGACCTGGTAGGCCAGAAGCACCGGTCGGGATTGGTAGTTGAACGTATTGTTACAAGGTGCACGAAAAGAGTCGAGCATAGACATGAGTGAGGTCTCGATATCATTCAAATTATAAGAGCACAAAAGAAGGTTGAGAGATTAACATTAATATCCCAGAACGGGAGAAAGTGGAAGGAGCGCTGGTGTTCGGTATTTTCCCCACGGACCAATGGGAGCGTGGGAGAGAGTAGGAAAAAGGCGTGGGTGTTCCCGGAGGACGCGTGTTGAGGCTCTCCCCCAGAAACCCCCAGTGCACATTTTGAACAAATCGATGGCGACCAGTACCGCGGGGTCGTCCGCCCAGGCCTCGTCCTCCGTCGCACCCATTCTCGCAACCGGCGACTGGACAAAGAACCTCGTCCACCTCGCGAAGACTGCTGAGCTCAAGTGCGTCCTCGACTATGCCATCTGGCTCCTGTCTGCCTCGCTAACATCTCCCTCTTCGTTCCATGTCCTCCGCCGCCGACTCCGCTGCATAATTCGGGGTACTTTCTGTCGGACTTGTTCCAACGTCCTCTCCATTGCCCGCGCACCCCTCCACGATCTGTCCGGCGGCGTTCGGCGCGTTGCTCGATCTCTCTTCCGTCCATGTGGCGCGGCGTCGGAACATGAACATAAACCCGAACATTATTGAACGTGCAGGAAGCATGCATTGACATTACAGCTGCACACCGCACATATTCTCTCCGCACATGCCGCGCTCGAACAGAAGAACAAGGCTATCCAGGACCTCAAGGAGCAGAAGAACAAGTGCGTAAATCACAGCCATTCGGCCGTCTGCAGTGCCGCAAGTCGTGACAGCGGCGGATGTCTAACGAACGGGCGTATCGGCAGGCTTGAGAGCGAACGGTCGCGGTTACTGAACTGCTTGCGCGAGGTGCGTCCCCTCGACCATGTGTATGCGCGTGCTTCCATTCATATCCCCTGCCGTTCTGCTGCGGAACAACAGGTCAATGAAGATCGTGACAAGGTCAATAGCTTGTTTGAGCCCGCCCCTGACTGTTCCGCGTGATAGAGCTATCTCTGACCGTGCATCAGGCTGATCTAGCAGAAGCCACCCTCAACAAGGAGTACGTACCCTCGCTCTGTGTTACGCCGTGCATATTCGATGGACATGTCTCATTGTATGCATGCAGAGTGACAGACCTCCGTTCCAAAATCCAAAATATCACCGATGGCGAATATGCCGTCGCAAAGCAAGACGTAGACCGTTTACGGCATGAGCTCGGACAAGGCCCACTCCCGAGCCTCCAATCCACTCTCGAAGAAAAGTCCGCGGAGTAAGTGCATGCTCTCATGTCATCCCGGGTCTCCGTCCCGCATGCTTACCGAACACCTGCTGTGCCCGCCTGTTCTCTCGATATCTCGTGTCCCCTGCTTCCTCCCTCCCGCATCTGTCGTTCTGAACGCGCTGCACGGCGCACCTCATCAGATACCTCAAGGCTCTACGACAACAAGCCGAAGCGGCCAACACGGTGTCAGGGACCAAACGCCCGGGCGAGGACCTCTCCGCGGACGGCCAGCCCGTGAAGCGCCCCCGCGGCCGTCCAAAAGGGAGCAAAAACTCCAAGTCAAAATCGAAATCTGGCACGACGCCGACTACGCCCGTCGCTGGCACCGTGCCGAGTTCGTGAAGTTGCGCGCGGGGTTCGCTCCTCCCCGACGCGCGCGATGCGAGCCTCGTCGCTTTTCTACGTCGTGCGTCACGGGTTGCTGGTTTGCCAGCGGTTGGGGGCACGAGTGGTGTTAGGGTCGACTGCTGTCTTGCGTTCTTGCTCTCTTGTGTTGTGTTTCAAGTTGGACTGTCCGCCGGTGTGTGTACGCTACGTGTCCTCCGCTATTCATTGTACCACTGTCATTTTCTCGCTTATCATCGTGTTCGAGTCCAACATTCCGCGATATCATATAGAGCGCGTTCTCCCCGCCCGCATCCCGCCCGTGGTGCGCCTTGGCCTGGTAAAAACCCCACGGTGAATGACTGCTTACGCACCAAGCATGGACTGACACGTTCGGTAAGGGTTGACATCATTGCAATACCAGAAACATTGATATGATCTGTAAGGCTCGTCAGCGCGCCCATGCGCGTCAATCCCACAGTACGCATTGGAATTTGGAGCAATCAAAGACAAGTTTGACAACGCGACCTCGCTCCGTCCCCCGCGGACTTGCTGGCCGGCGCGCAACCGGCGAAACAGGTGAAGTGAGGAGTGGGAAGCCTGCAGCTTTGTACATATGCATGTCATGGAAACACTCACCACCCGGATACTCAAGCGTACGACGCGTAACAACGCCCACGATGCGCACGGCGCGTTCGAGCTCGCATCGATAACGTGCACCGCACCATGACCGGCGTGACCGTGTGTCGGGGCTTGGTGAGAGTCCGGAATCCGGATGCGCGCCATGAAGGCCATGAATGCGTGACGGCTTGTGCCCGAGCTCGTCGCCCGTCGCCCCCCCTCCCCCCGGAGGACTCGTCGCCGGGCGACCCTACGGGCAGCTAGGGTAGAACTACATGCTACATGGACACCACCACCATCGCCGTCGACGAACATACGGATGAATGTTCGGCACCACCGGTTCTGCGAACGCGCTCTCATATGGGACGCTCGAGCACCGTGACACCCCTTCCCCTCCCCCCTCCCCCGGCGGGACGTGTGCATGCCCGTCGCCCTCGGAGCGAGCCTACGCCTGCCGTGGCGTGCTGGACGGTGGCGTTGACAACGCGTCTCTCCCACCGGCCCACCGGCCCACCGTGAAGCTTGTGAAGACTAACGCCGCGCGCGTATGCGTGTATGCGTGTAACTCAGTCGCGAGACGTCACCGTCGATACGTCCCACGTCGTAGGGCGTATATCTCGTCGTTATACATAGTACGATGCACGGTTTCGCCTGACCGATGACCATCACGGTGCCTACCTAGTGCCATACCTGGCCGTCCCTGATCTCCTCAGGCTCTGACCATTGTGGACGTGAGTACCTTTGACATAGGTACTAGTGTGCCACTCGCTGCTTGTCACTTGCCACTTGCGATCGCTTCGCAGCTTCCCCTGTTGACGGCACTGGGAGTGGCAAGCTTGAAGCGGTGGGGGGTGCGGCATACGCATGCACATGATGAGCCTGCTGGGGATTGTGAAGGGTTACTATACACGGGTAAGGTAGGTACCTGGTGCCCTTCAAGTTCGAGTAAGTACTGGGTACGTACCGGCCATGCTAAGTCGCACGACCCCAAGACCATCGCTACCATCGGCAGGCTACCATATCTGTGATCGTTTCTGTTCAGGCTGCTGGGAGCATCGAAGTTCCAAGTATGAGCATGTACGTGCACAAGTCATCGCCAGGCCTGAATCCTGACATTTCACGACAATCAGAAACAGAAACGGCAGGGCGCCACCCCGGGCTGCGGCTGCCAGACCGTCAAACAGACGTCGACGTCGCGTATTACTGCAGGTAACAGAGCCTGGCCAGTGGCGGCGGCGGCGGGAGCCTGAGATCGATTGCGCACGCCGCCCGCTTGAACAGTACTAGTTAAGGGTGTCCTTGGAAGGCAGGGGCCTCGGACGTTTGACCGTCAAGTGCGGCGTTTTGGCTTTTGTGCACGGGTGCCGCTTTCGTCGAACAAAGGGAGGCTGTCGGCTGGTCTTCGCTTGTGCTGTGATGATCGCCACCCGAGTGCATAGTTATGTTACATGTACATGTAGGGCTTCCAACGGGTTTCCGGGTTGCTTTGTTCTCGGTACGCGACGCCACGACGACCGCGACGCGACGCGCACTCGCCGATCATTCTATCATCACCCTCCAAGTGACTTCTAAATTCATGAGCTTCCTGAATTCTAAGCACGAGGAGGAGTCATGCCAGAATTTCACGCTTCTTCCATATTGATCCAGATTCCAGATATCTTTCGAGTCGCGCGCGCCACCCCCCGCGCCCGGTTTGTTCTCGCTACTTGATATATACATATGCTTCCCAGCACTTGCTGGATGTGATTGTGTCCGCTGTCCAAGCCGCAGTGACCCGAGGATCCCGACCCCGCACTCGCACATTTATCTGGCCACGCGAATCACCCACCATCTGACGGTGCCACCCAGATCCGGATACCAAATCACAACATAGCAAGTAATGCACCCGCACTGCGCAGTGTAACACTGCACCCGCCTGAGCCTCTCCATATACTCACTTACCGACTAGCTATACCCGAGCGCAATGTCCGATCCTTGGTCGGGCCTGCAGCCGACGCCAGCCTCTCGAATCCCCCACCTGCGAGAGTACCTGGTAAACGAGGCGGGCTCGGGCGGCGCGCGTGCATCCGGCCCTCCGGCCGAATCTCCTCCCCTCGCTTTCCGGACCGGAGAGACTCAATTTGACTCGAAGCCCAATATGGGAAACTCCAGGTCCGTCCGTTCCTGCCTCGGCAGATCCCCATCGGGCAGGACGGCGTTTGTGAGACGCGCACGCGTGGGGGATCTCGATAACGATTATATACATAGATAGATGTGTACGAAGATAGAGACACGGAGGGGATGGAGACGCTCACGCTCAGGGGGGGCCCGCGCTCAACTCCGAGCCCGAGGCCGACAGAACCAACCCCCTCCCCTCCCCCTTCCCCAAATCCTACGAGAAGGTTGACGGGATTGAGGGAGAAGAGAAGAAGAGAAGAAGAGAAAAGCTCAGGCTGTTTGGCTTGCCTGATACCTGATACTGTCCCCTTCTTCACATTCACATTGGGAGAAGACCGTGACCGCCGACCGGGCGGGGGCGGGGCCGATGCCAGTGGGCGAGTCGGGAGGAGAGTTTCGTAGACGGCTTCTGCCCGGGCTTGCCTCTTGACGTCGGCCGATCGCTCGCGCTCTGCGTAGACGAGCAAAGGCCGGGGAGGAGCAGCGCGCGTTCGGACGTTCTGCGATGTTGATGCGTTGCGGCTCGGGATGCCATTTCGGCCCTTGGGGATTGTGACGCCCTCTTGGACGGAGGTGCGGAATGTTCCGCGTGTAAGTGCTAGTCTAGAGGCGGGGCGCCGGTGGTGACTTCACGTATCATCGGAGTCGGACTTCTATCGGGCGGCGCTGGGCGATTACGAAGAAAGGTTGTGCTCGTATCTGAGGGGCTACGGCACAGCGTCCCCACAACCACTGCGCGATGTCGTATAGGCTTGTAACTTCTCAGTATACGCTGATTGGGGCGCGCGTGAGCGCTGAGTCGAAGGGTTTATCATCACTGCTGTTGTCTACATAGTATCTGCCGTTCACAGTGCATTCACCAGTCGACCATGTCATACATAGTCGCTCGTCCAATTTGACGCGTTTACCCCGTATTACCAACCGCGGCAGGCCACCGTCGATCGCGAAAGATGTACTCACCTCACCTCCTTAGGTAATAAGATACATCTTCCCCGCTGGCGCTTTCGCGAGAGCTGACAGAACGCACCACGGTAGCTTAATAATAGCACTTGCAGTTCAGTCGCGCTCGTCCTATCATCCCGCACCCACGCTATCTAGGGCGGATGACATTGACAAGGACGATGGCAAGGTTTGATTACGTGGATAAACCACGCCGCCTTCCCAAGTTCCCAGAACCTCATCGAAGCTCTCGCGCGCGCCAGTGCCAGCTGGTGAAAATGATGAGTACGCCCGTAAAGGGCAACGCGACTGACGCGTCGGGACAAATGGATTCCCTGGTGACTCGGAAGGCGCACCCCCCCATCAGTGGTATGGAAGGACGGTGCACGTTCGCGTCGAATCTTGCGCTTTGATCGCGCATCGATATATCCCGAGTCCGAGATCGTAGTAAGTATATAGTAATACGCGCGCTCAAACGCACAATTCTCGCAAGACAGCTCAGCTCGCAGTCGAACCCCGCAGAACGTTCCGCGCAGCCGACGTCGCTGCAGAGCTGTTCGGCGAAGAGAACGAGTGAGTAAGTAAGCAATGACGATATCGCAGACATCATCGTCGGGATCTGGCCAGCACGCTGAGGAGTTGCGCGCCGCGAGTCTCGAGATGGATAGAACCCAAGCAATGCATCCAGCCCCCGGCCGGCGCCCGCATGCGATTAGAACGTCGAGGCTCGAGGCTCGAGAGTCGAGAGTCTTTTACTTACCGCAGACGGTTCGGAACGACACCGGGCGCGTCTGTCCCCACTGTAGTCACTTGGCAGCACGATGATCGCCCGAAGAAGAGAAATCGTGCCATCGAAATCGGATATCGACCGACCACCGAGAAGTCGCTGACGGGCGCTCGGGCGGTGGTCAGTCGTCCCAACATCGGATTCGACGTCCCGTCTGACTCGACGCGCGCTATACATACTATTGATGGTATGTACCAGTACCACCGAGGCTAAGTATCGAGCAGGGCAAAGGCAAATCGGTATCCATCGCATCCTACCCAAGTAAGCATCATTAGCCCTGCGCAGTTGCGTCGCTCGGCCCACGGGCCACGTCCGCAGAATTCCCCGACTGCGAAACTCGGATGGCTGCGCCCTTCAACTTGGCTATACCTGGGCTCAGGACACGGGCGCCTCCCACGCCGCAGACGTGGCGCCTGGAGTTGTTGTCCGGATTGGGACAGATGCGTGCCTGCCGCGACGACACGACAGGACGACACGACGCGCGCAAACGGGACTGACACGACCTTGACAGGACGCGTCGACAGCAACGGCGCGCGTGTCCCGGGCTCGCCGATGTCATTTCGCACATTTTCGGTGCGTCCCTTCCTCCTCGGAAGACGGCAGACGGCACGCCCGGCTGCCTGTTGCCATATTTGATGGGCAATGAAGCGCGCGAGCGCGGGCGGCAGACGCGAAACTCGAAAAGCCCACTCGCATCGGACTTTGTCAATGGTCATGGGCATATATGCATCTGCGCTTAGGGGGGCCATCGCCCATTAATCGCAGGCGGGTGGTAACGCCGGACGGGAGGATGGCAGATATGCAGATATTGCATTTTGCATCTGCATTTGCATTTGCCACGGGCCAAGGAAGGAGGGGGCCCTGGTGGCGGGGAACGTCGACCCTTAAGCGTGTTTGCGCGCTGTCAAAGTCTGCCAGAAATTCGTCGGGCTCGGTGGCGGGATTTGCTTCCGAGCAAGCACTGACGCGAAGATCGCCGGGTGAGAGAGACAGAGATAGAGAGAGAGAGAGAGAGAGAGAGAGAGCAGGCCGAGGCCTGGGAGATCTGTGCAAATAATGCTGCTGAAGCTAGATAGTTGTTTATTGGCGTTCTATGTGGGGCAGCTGTCCGACAAAACGCACTGCATTACAATTTACGTGATGTATGAGAGTTTCTGCGAGGAGGTGTGTGACCTGCCGCCATTGACCGGGTAAGCTCGAACTCAAGCAATTAATCGCGTGAATGGCATCATCGCAAGATCGCAATGTGGGGGAAAGAAGCTGCGAGAAGAAATGGACGGTCGGCAACCGGTGTGTGAGCCATGTGCAGTCCTTCGTGCTATGCCCGGCGGGTGGTGGCTGGGATTAGGCCGGGATTCGGAAAAAGCAAGCACGCTAATGGCAGTGGACAGGAGTCCAGATGGAGCTGTTAAGAGCGCTGGTGAGAGTGATAGGACGAGTAGCTGGGAATAGAAGGAGAGCGTGCAGTGCGGCCTAGGCGGTCGAGACACAGCGGTGGCGGCAGGCGCGCCTGGAGCTTCACGCAAGCTAGACCACTGAACAGCACGTTTGTGCTTGCGCGATCTGTGAAGAGGGCGGCGCATCAGCACATGGGGTCGTTCATCCAGAATCGCGAGCTGGAGGCGAAATGCAGACCGGCAAAGGATGAATCGATGACAGAGCGGGTGACAAAGGGCGTTTGCTGAGTCGCGCGCGCTTGAGACAATTGGGCGGCAGGAAGGGGGAGCAATCGTGGGAAGCGGGTGTGTGGATCTGAGGAGGGATCTGGGACCGGAAGTGGGAGGTATTCGCTTACGGGGTGGGTCGGAGTGCTTACGGACGGGGGAAGACGCGTCGGAAGAGGGGTGAGTCAAGCCCCTGCGGCCATCCAATCAGGCGAGGGCCCGACCGCCTGCGGAATCAATCACCGCCTGCCCGCGTCTCTCGTCCGCGCACGTCGACGGCATTCATTCCAATCTCAGATCCAGCCCACTCCTCCTCCTACCAAGCCCCCGAGTCTTATAAACTCCCTCCCTCTGCCGCCATGGTCTCCCCAACCCGCCGCCTCTCGACTGGTCCGCCGAAGCCACTCCGCCTCCGCCTTTGCTACTTGTCCACCTATGGTTGCCTCATCAATACACCCAGCCAGTCTCGTTGACCCTTCAGCACACTCGCCTGCTCTCCTTGAGCTCGTGGAGATGGAGATGAGTCGGACCCTCATTGGTGAGTAACCTCCTTTCTTCTTTTACTCGAGTGGAAGCTCATGCAAACATCTCGCGTACAGAACACCTAGTTGACACAGTCGTTGAGACCGTCGACTACGCCATGGGACGCCCATCGTCCTCCACCACCATCCGTGGCCGCACCATGTCGCGTCATTCAGAACATTCCAAGTTCCTCAAGTTCGTCTCTGACGTCCTTCACAAGGCGGAGGTCAAGGTCCCTGCCCTCTTGGTCACCCTCGTCTACATCGAGCGTGCCAAGCCACACATCCAGATTGCCCTCGAACAATGGGCGAACGAGCGCGTCTTCCTCGGTGCACTCATCCTCGCTAACAAGGTACGTTACGCCTGCTCCTACGTCATTGATCTTTCCTAACCTTCCTTTCCCCGCAGTATTTGAATGACTCCACACTCAAGAATGTCCACTGGGCACTCTGCACCGGGGTCTTCGGCAAGCGTGATATCGGTCGGATCGAGCGTGAGTTCCTCGATGTCCTCGACTTCGAACTCTCCGTCTCCGAAGCCGATCTCCTCGCACATCACGACACTATCCTCGCCCTTTCCCGTCCACACCACGCACGCGCACAACACCAACACCTTCACCAAAACAAGCACCACGCGCGTCGCACGAGCTCGCCACTCGGCTCGCGCTGGTCCACCGACTCGAGCGACATGGACGTCGACTCAGAGTCCTCTTTCGACAGCGTGTCTCTTCCACGCACACCCGAGCCTCTCTCCTCAGCCGCGGTGCCGTTCCCCACCAAGGTCGAGCTCGACTTCGCCCCCAACACGCATGCACACGACGATGCATCGCACGATCACCTGCACGCTCATTCTCATTCGCAATCGCATAACCGTGTCCGCGCTTCCGCGCTGTCCATCCTCCGCTCTTTCCCTCTTCCACAATTCCACTCGTCACAACCACATGTGGCAACGCCCGCGCCGTCGCAGGCATATCGCCATTCACTCGCGCCGCAACCGATGCCCGTCCGCGCATGAGCGTGACACCGCGAGCCGGTGCCTTGCTTCCCCCTTCCACATT
The DNA here is from genome assembly GCA_022606135.1 of Fomes fomentarius. Classification (NCBI taxonomy): domain Eukaryota; kingdom Fungi; phylum Basidiomycota; class Agaricomycetes; order Polyporales; family Polyporaceae; genus Fomes; species Fomes fomentarius. The sequence continues at coordinate 3,658,645 of JABYQN010000001.1, forward strand.
CTTCTTCGCTGTACAAAACGTTTTTCGCTCGCACCCCCACGCCCGTCGCGAGCGTAACTTATTCATTCGCATTCTTGCCCACTCGATCCCACGCTCTGATCTACAATACGCTCCTTCGTGCTCTTGCTCTCCCCCCCTCTCCCACCGCATTGTGCATATCCTTTCTCGCCTTGCGCAGCCCGTGCAATAACTGACACGTCGGCCGCTTCCTTCGCATCCGCATCCTCTCTCTGGCATCTCGCATAGTCATGCGTTCCATTTCTCGTCTATCACATCAATCGCCGCATATATTACGGTATACGGTACTGTACCACTAGCTAAATTGCACATCGAATGACATGACTCATTGAACATCCAACACCACCCATCGCCGCGTGCGCGAGATTCGGACGACCGGAGCATGGGCAGTATCGCTATCTAGTATTGACTAACTGGTCAACTGTCACTTCCGCAGGGCAACAGTCACCGGACGACCGGATGCATTCGTCATTCTGAATTTGGACGGTTCGTCACTTTATTCATCAACAGTCGGCCGTTTTGATGGCTCGCTCACGCATTTACTCATATAACATGTTATACTTGTCAGCCCATCATGCATATGGCCACCGGGACCAGCCCCAGCCCCAGCCCCGAGCCATCCGCAGTCGCTCGGCCGAGATGTGGAGTAACAGTTGGCATCGCACCGCACGAGGGCCACCGCGAGCTCCGGAGTACTGAGTGCCGAGTACTTGCGACGTTGGACCAGAGTCTTGGACTGGTCCTCTTGTGCAGTTGTGCTTACTCAGGCGCCGGGCGATTTCGGCAGTTCGGCAGTTCGGCTGCGGGCCCACCCACTTGAATTGACTGTCACTGTGTCAGGAGCTGACGCGCGCAGGCTGAGGAAAGGCCAGTCGGACTTGGAGGCTTGATCAGCTCGAGCCTCGAGCATCGCGCTGCGGCAGCGGCAGCGGACGAGGCTGACACAGTACACTAGGAGCCACTTCAATTGAATGAGTCGCGCAGCTTGGCAAGCGTGAGTGTATTACTGTAGTGACGCCTCACGCGCACGGCTCGGATTTCGTGGGCGGACACGACACTCACTACTCACGACACGACTCACCACTCACTACTCACTACTCACCACTCACGACGGTGGCGGCTGCTGATTCCGACTCGAGCTCGGACTTGGCTTGTCAATGTCAGGTGGGAGGAGTCATGCCGTGCCGAGCGTCGTTAATATTCCACGCCTCCTCCTCCTCCTCCTCCTCCGAGTCCGTGCTACCCACATCCGCTCCGCGTCCGGCCCCGTCGTACGCGCACTCGGCCACGGCCCATGGGCCACAGTACTTTGTTTGCTTGCGTGTGCGCTCGGGGTTTCGGAGTCCGGGGCGCGCGAACGGCATCTGGAGAACCCTCGAGCTCTCGGTCTGGTTCCTTCAACTTCCTTTGGACCCTGGGCGCGGCGCGAGTAACTCAGTAAGTATAGTATACTTGCATCGCGCACGCTGCATTGCCCGGGCCCCGAAGACGATATAGTTCTGGTGCCGTCGCCCCATGACGCGCGCATTGACGACGACGATGATGATGTTGCCGTGGACCGTGGTTGACAACGCAGGCAGGTGCAGGGCACGTTGCGTCCTTCGTACCTCCAACGGGCTAGCCTCCCCCCACCCCCCAGGGCCCACACGCGCCATGTCGGATTTTTAGACGCACACGCACGCAGGTGTCGATTTGTCGCGCGCGCGCCCGCTGTCGGACCCTGCGGGTGAGTAGGTCGTGCTAAGTGCTAATGTCGCGCTGCGACTGGACTTGCAGACGCGAGGATTCGAAGCAAGTGTTACTCACTAGTCTCGCGCTCGCGGCGTGCGCGCGCGCGCCTGTCAGGTCCCTGCAAATCAGCACATTTGCAAACATTCGAGCTCACCTCGCTGCGCGCGGCTTGCTATGGCGTCGGCTGGGGTGCGCTCCTTACACGCGAAGGTGTCCGTCGCTGCTGGGACGTGTCGGCCTCGAGGCGCTGGAATTGGCTCGCGATTGCCCAGTGACATCATTTGGACATCATCGATCGTCGACATTCATGACCCCACTAACTCCCGCTCCCGAGGTACATCGAACATCCTTGGCTGAAATCTAATTTGTTGCTCGCCCGAGTCGTCCCTGACCTTGGATTGCAGTTACACGCACGCGAACTAGTGGTAGCTAAGTCTGACTTTGACCAGCGTCCAGTGTCCCTTCTTCAGGGAGCCACATATCCAGATGTTGATTCTATTAGGAGCCACCATCTCAGCGCGTCATCACGACGTCGCGACACCACTATTGCTGCATCTCAAATAATCTCCCCCCCAGGGGGATTAATGCGCACACATCTACTCAACCGCAGTGCTGGTGAAGGAGATAGTAGTTACACACCTTCCTGACTCCCGAGTCTCGCGCCATCGCGACCGTCGCGACGACCCAAGCTTAAGCTTGTGTCACTTCAAGTATGCTTATGGACGCGGTACGCCCCAAAGCTCGAGGTGAGCATGTGGTCATTCGTACATAACGCTTCTCGTCATTCTCGATCTGATTCCCCACACTCCACCGGATGTCTCTTCGCGCTCGGTTGAGGCACAGCAGTTGTCCCGGGCCTGCACCCATCAGTGAGGTTACTTATCAGGGGTTATCACAGCTTGAAGTGCCTGTGGAGCTCGAGGCGACCTGAGCGAGTATACTTGTACACCCATGTTCATGACTGCGTAACGCGTCCCTGGCCCGGGTGACAAAGCTGTTGGTTGTGGTTACTGATTACTCCATCCCGCCGTCTCTCCTCCGTACCATGGTCCACTTCGTTATTCATGGCATGTCGTCACCGACTCATCGACATCGACGCGGCGTGACACTACCCGCTCCTCGCAAGGTCGTGCACCGCACCTCTCTCGATCACGCGATCACAGCGCATGTTTTGCATCATGTAAGTACAGCAGGTGAGTGCGTCTGCTTCCCAATCGTTTGCAGGATTGGAACCACACTGATCTGATCCCACAGTCCCTCCCCCCACACAGCAGTGTCCGCTCGCCACGGATGCGCGTACGCGAACACCAGTGAAACGGCGCGCGTCGGGCGAGCGGAGGCGTAGCCGCGGTCCTTCCAGGTCGCATGCATTGCGAGTTCCAGGATACGAGTCGGAGCTGTTACTGACTTAAGCCCTCCCGGCGCCCACCTCAAGCGTTAGAATTCTCCTCTTCGATGAACGCTGGAACGATCGCTTCTCACTTCTCACTTCTCGCTTCTGGCTGCGAAGGACGGAAGGTACGCAGCAGGTTGGTGCACGTGCGCTCCCGAGGCCGCTGTTGACGCACATATATGCAGGAATCGTTTGGCTTCTGGATGGCGTTCGCGCGTTTGGGGCATGAACCACCCGGCCCGACTATCCTGTACTGGGGTCTATCAGTACTCGTTACTCGGCCGCCCGTTCGTACGGGGCACCTCGCTCGACATTAAGGTAATACGCGTCAGGGTGTAGCATGGAGGTAACGGCGCGCCATCCGTCCCGACCCCGACCCCGACCATCCTGCAGGATCTAATCGCTCGCTCCTGCAGGAATTATGCCCGGCCCACCGCCCGGCTGTCGCATGGCATGACATACCTGTAACAATAATACGCGTGACACAGAATAAACACACCGGCAAACTGAAGTGAACATTCACAGCCAACATAGCCATCGCGCCCCGCCCCCGCCACCCCCGGGCCCGGGCCCAAGCGCGGGCATAGCGCTCCGCGTTCGAAGGGCCGATGGGGCGAGCAGCCTCAACGCCGTCTAGTCAGTCCATCGCTCGCTTAGGAACGAGAGCGAGCGGTGCCCGCGCAGTGTCGCAGCCCATTCAAGTTCAAAGTTTCGACGCCCGTCGCCCGTCGAACGATCTGTGGCCGACGGCCGTGCAGGTGAATCATGAATTTCCGCACTGGCAGTGGCAGCAATCCGGGTACTTACATGATGGCACGTCCGTTCTGCGCTCAGCGTCTGGCAAACGCTCAGTGATTCCGTGATGGAGCAATGGGGCGACTGGAGGACCCTTGAGGATTATATCATATGGAGTTCATATGGAATTCAGAAGTTACAGTACATACCACTGGCCGTGACGGTTGCGGTGGGCACCCACGTCCGTCGCTTGGTCGTCGTTGGCCTCTGCCCCGGTGATTGCGCGCGAACGCGCCCCCGAGAGGAGAGAAGAGAAGAATGATCCCGAGGCGGACTGTGGTGCGTGCGCGTGTGAGTGTGGGTCGGTGGCCGTGCGGGCGTGTTCAAAGTTCCCGTTCTGCAAATTGTTCGTGGTTTCATGATAGAACGACGTCGACAAACGAGAATCGAGGGCTGTCCATTCAGCTTCTTCGGCGCGAGCCACAGAGAGCAGAAAGAAGAATGATTTACAAGACCGCGAGACACGATACATGATGTTCTTCTCGGCGGCCCCGGGGAGGAAGCCACGTCGGGCGGCTGTGCTACAAACTTGCTGATCGGTGTTTGGCAAGGGTGCAGCGAGCTGCGAGAGATGCAGGTGTTTGAATCAGCGGGGACTTCTGCCACGTCTGGGTGGCAGTGGCACCTAAACGGGCCGTGCATACGTGCTTCTTCTCCTACGTCTGCGCGCTCTAGCACTTCGTATGGCTGTCCTGCGCGCGCACGCCGTGCGAGGCGAGATGCAGAGCATGCGCGTTGAAGTCGGGCAGGCAGTAGTCTTGAGGCGAGGAAATGTCAACGTCGTTGTCATTCGGTTGCTGTATTGGAGGTTACGGCAGTGGACAGCGACATGCCACGCCCGGTGTCCAGTATCCAGTGTTCAGAGCGAGCCCGGTGACCGCGCTACACTACCACTTGTTGTCAGCGTGACTTGACATGATAGTAGCGATATGATCTTGAGCCGAAGACTCACCTGCCTCTTGACGGTTCGACGCACAGCGAATACTGAACGTCCAACGCTGCACAGCCATCCACAGCCTTCCCGACCCAGCACGTCCGAGACAGGCGCTAGAGCGAGTTGTTATGCACTCCTGTCGGCGGTCAGTTCGACCGTGCGCATTGATTTCGCAGCCCGTTGCGGGGGGTCTCCTAATCAGTGATCAATGTTAGTATTTAGTACGCCCACGTCAGCGTTCACGATGAAGTCGGGCCCGGGGAACATGGGCGGGTTGATCAGCAAACTTTGCCTGGAACGTTTGTCAGCGGTGCTCCTTGATCTGTTTCGTGGGAGGCATCGGCTCGTCCACCAGATGACAGTCAGTGTGTAGTTGATAGACCACCCACTGGCAGGAAAAGCGATTCGTGTATGACCAGCGATTTGGCACGCCACGATCTACAACGTACGCCAACTACACCGCAGGTCAACGTAACGTAGTGCTCGAACTCGAGGGCCGATCCGAGGTGCGGCGGATCGTAATACCCGACCTTTCACAACGCCCCCGAAGCCAGCCATCGGTTCGCCATAGCAAGGGATCGCTCGGGTTGGTCGTAAGGTGCCTGCCAAAGGCACATTCAACGATCAGGGAAGAACTGCGAGGTGAAAACACAGTGACATATCTCACCAGATGGCCTGCACTGTCAATCGTAGCAAACGTCAGCCCTCCACCACTCCTCGTCCAGCCTGCGACTTGTCCGTCAACGTGCCAGTCCCTCTTCGGGGCATTCTTGTACTCGTCTACCGAAGTCCACTCAAGTGCGAGGGTCACACGTTCGTTCGCGAGCTTCAAAGTGACAGACAGTGGTGAGCCACCGTGCTGGGACAAGTAGTAACATGAACGAAGTCGTACGTACCCAGCTACCCGCAAAGTCGTTCGTTCCCGCGTATATGAGCACACGCACCCCGCGCTCGAGGAGGGCGGCGAGGTAATCCTCCGCGCGGAAGTTGAAGAAATCCGAATTGCGTGCGAAGCGCTCGTTCAGGCTATCGTCGCTGAGTGAGTAGTTTACACGGCTTGGATCGACGCCGAGCGTTGCTTGAATGTCGGGGCGATTCAAGAACGCTGAGATGTCCCTGGGGTTGTGATTCACTTTGATTGAAAGTGTGGGGCGTGTAGAACGGGAGGAAGACGCACTTGATGATAGGATAGCACTCTTCCAGTGCAGGATTTCCATGGCTATGGCGTATGGCGAGTCAGTCCAAGTCGTACTGGACAGCGCATACCGCGCTCACCAAGGTCTCGTTGCATCGTACATGTTGTATTCTGCCCCCTTGTAAGTCACTGAGACGCTGTAGGTACTCAAGTACTCACGGTCGAACCCTGAGATCCACCCAAATGCCTCATTGCAGAAGTTCCAAGCCGCAGTGCACTCGATGTCGTCGTAGATATCACGACAACCCGCCTTGATCCTCTTCGCACAGCGCGGGACCAACCCTTTCATGCGGACGCACTCACTGGTGGACTCGTCAGGTTTAGAAAAGGAGGGCGGATCAAACGTTTGGAGACACACGAGATGCTGCGCTGGAACGGGAATTTCTGCTGAGTGCACTGCATGTCGTAGTGGGAGAGTACGTTCTGGAACAAGTCCGTTCCGCCATTGCCTAGCACCGGCACGAGTGAGTCTACAGAGGCGACAAGAGGGACCGTCGCGAACCTATCATGACGGAGCTCAGGTTGATGGGTGTTATCCCGCGCTTGACGAGCTCTGCGTTTTGGTCAAGTACAGCCGAAGCGTATACAGGCAGATATCGGCCCTACGAAAGCAAATAGTCTTTTCAGATTATGCGATGAACGAGAGTGCAGATATTGGCTCACAGCGTAAGACTCTCCTGTCATATGGAACTGTGTGCCCCGGAACTTCGTGAAGTGTTCAAAGAACACGACGACAAAGGCTGCGATATCATCTGCTGCCTCCAGCGTTGAGCCCTGTTCCGTCCTTGTCAATGTGTCATGTTAATCACGTAGACAAGAAGACGACATACCACTTTTTCTCCGTAGTCGGCATACGAGAAGCCGACGCCAACAGGCTGGTCGATGAAAAGAAGATGTTGGCATTTTCGTTCCATCCGTAGTCAAAGCGCTCGGTCGTGTTGGGACCCGTCACTCGGCACGGGCCTGCTCTCTTGTAAGTAAGAAAGGCCTACGTGGCATGGCAGAAGACGCGTCCCTACCAAGTTCCATAAAGAGACCCAGAGCAGAAGACCCGCCGGGTCCGCCGTTCGTCCACAGGAGGACATCGTCCGTATCGGGATCTCGTCTACTTTCGAAGAAGTAGAAGAAGAGATGGCGAGCTTGGGTGTCGATGTATCCCGTGTAAGCCCTGTACGCGTGAAGGTAGGTCAGCACCTTGAGCTCTTGAGAAGCTACGTCTACTTACCGTACTCCACCGTCGCAGAACTGAGACTGCTTGATACGCACACTGTGTTTCGGAAAGTAGGGATGCGTCAGGGTCGAGTACTGGGACGCCTGTAGAATGTGCAGATGCTCGAGAGGTTTGAAGGCCACTGTGTCGATATTGTCGGGTGCGGCATGAGTCACCGGCGCTGGCACAGGAGATTGAGCTGCGCCCTCCTGGCATGCTGCAATGACTCGGAAGATGACTAGAGCGGCAGCCCAAAAGCATTTGAAAAGCATATCGAGCCGTTGCGATGGTTTTTAAACGTGTGCGGCTTTCTTGTTCGTTGAAGTTCTCGGATGATGGCAGCGCAAAAGGTGTTGAGGAACGTCGGATTGTCCCTCGGGTCCGCCGCCCGCAGTTCACCGCAGTGGCTCGGAGTCAAGCTTAGTCCGCTGGCAGCAGGCTGAGGTTCCGCAGCGTATGAGGAAGGAGCTTCGCCTTCCCCAGCCGGGCGGACAGTGTGTGCTTGGGCTATACTAGCAAGTGACAGTACTCTGGACACCATACTTACTAGTTTCGACGCGATGAGTCACGCGTTACTTTAATGCTGATTATGTGGTAGGCGCCTGGGCTGCAGTGGCAACATTTCTACTCAATTTCCTCTTCAGTCCATCGATTTTCCTGAAGCTACTCATCCAGACCACACTGACATGTTGGCTAAATACAGGCGATTGCAGGTGGGGTTTCCCAGTCTGAGGTTGCCCCTCCGGCAATCAGTTCTTCTGTTGTCCTAGTTCCATCTTCACAACTTCTATCTTACCTTGCTCCAGACATGTGAAGCGTGCTTATTGACCAAAGTCTGGGCTGGATCACCTAACAGTAACTCACAACATCGGCGCAGAAGTAGCTCCCGGGCCCCCAGGCAGACATTGGGCGGGCCTACTGACAAACGGGTGGACGGCCCCACGCGCAGAAGGAGCATGTCCAGAGCTTCATTGTACGTACCCGACATGCGCTGGTTTGCATAGTCACATTGGGTCCAACGGCGTGAGATTGGACCTTCCTGTCTCTAGGGCGCAGAACTACCTACCACTATCTAGCTAGTGCCAGTGGTAGGAAATCGACAGGCGGTGGGGACCATTGTCAAAGCAGTGGAATCATCGACGAACTCTCGCCAGAAGGCTACCGTGACAGCGTGGGCCGCGGGGGCTTGAACAGAGGTGTAGTATTACACGGGCTTTGACATGAATAGATGTGTTGGCATCACACCTCTAAGCACTCAGTTAGAGTTGGAAAGATACGAAAGGATGATGATGGAGAACACTTCTTTGGCTGCGACTTTGGCAGATTGTGATTGAATCTGAACTTAATCCGTGCACGGTGGCTGTTCATGCATTCATGGTGCAAAGGACGTGCATGATGCAGTGGACAAGAAGGGACCGGTACTAGTTCTCTGATGAATTCAAGAAGCTTTTTGATGTCAATAACTGAGTCCGCGGAAGCCATTTGCACTGCCTACTTAGTCAAAGCCAAAATCATCCCTCATAACTTGTTACTCCGTTGTGCAAGTACAATCTCATTCCCACTGATGCAGCACGGTATAAGTAGTATAGGACAGCCATAACAAAAGAGGTCGCCAGGAAGTACAGGCCCTCCCAATCGGAGTGCATGCGGTATACATAGTCGAGACTCTTGGTCCCATGCATTGACTCTAAATCTCGGATACTATACCATCTTGTTGAAAAGGAGGCTGTCACGGCGAGAAAAGAGTGCAACACGATGGCACTACGCCGCTGTGATCACAAGCTGATAAAGTTATTCACCTTGAGTTCAATCAAACTGTCGGTGTTTTTTTTACACGAATAGCTAAGCCGGATTGATTTTGCCGTGCATACATCCCCTAAGTGGCATAGAAGAACTGAGTTAGTGCGGACGTCCGTGAAAGTTAGAGTTCTCAACTTTGCGCCGCAGCTGAGGGCTGCTCCAAAGATTCGTCCTAAGTCCGACACAGCCGCCTGGCGGACACTATATATCTTTCATCGTCTGCTCACATATCCGGGTATCCCACTCTACATGCGCACCCATGTCTAACAACTCACAGACTGCACAGATAATATCGGAGTACGACAGTATGTAAGTTGATTTGTGCAAGTCATGTGGCAGCCGTCCTGGCATTGAACGTTGAACGTTGACTCGTGGCCAGTCAAGTTGAACTTTACGTTTCAACTACTCTAGTGTGTCAGTTCACCTTCTTTGCTGATCCGGAGTTTCAGCTAACTATCCAGGAATCTACTAGGTGTGTTGGCATACGAGTATGCCATTACGTTGGATCGCGAGGTGGAGCTCTTTTGGAAGGAGAGACCCACTGCGTCGGCCGTGATATTCTTCATCAACCGGTACTTGGCTCTTGCAGCCAACACAATGGGTCTCCCTTTCTCCGATCCGACTACATATAAGGTGATCCCTCTCGAGAGTCCCTAATTTGCAAAGTCCTCACACTTACATCATATCGGCTTATAGGGGTGAGGTTATTTCACTGACCGCACGGTCGTTTGCTTATTACCATCAGTTGCGCAGCAGTGAACTATACGGAAGGCATCCTAGTATTGATTCAATATATTCCGTGGGGTAGTAAGTAGTCTCACTTTTTTTACCCCTATTCCAACGCATGCTGAGCAGGACTTAATGACCCCCAGTCTTCTCTGCCCTCAGAGCATACGCGCTCAGCACGGGAATGTTCTGGCAATCACCTCTCGCGATTTTGATTCTCTTATTATCACTCGTGCCGACTGTTGTCAATGCAGTAAGTGTCTAGTAACTCCATCATCGTTACACTGTACGTCATAATACACCACGCAGGTTGACGTGGGCCATTACATCATCACTGCTGATTCTGACGGATGCACCATCACTACCAACTTGTCTGACAACATCGAGGATGAGTATGTCACAGATACAACTCTTGTTCAAGAACGTTTGAACTGATGCGAGATCTTTTCAAGCTGTATGAAATTTCTCCTGCTAGAGCTCAAACTAGCCACTGACGGCGGTTGCTTCTAGTCACTATCATTTGTAGGGTCTGTCTACTGGCATCAGACCTCCTGGTCATGGCCATCACCTGGAATGCGACATATAGGACGAGGCGGGTTGCTCGAGCCCTTGGTCATAATACTTCACTTTCGGGTATACTTTTCAGAGACGGTCAGTGCCTGCAAACCTGAGCCTTTCTCTCTAAACTGCCTATGCTCAACCTCACTCAGGCGCAATCTACTTCATGTATGTGCCAGAGTCCACTACTCTACGTGCAGCAGTACATCAACTATTATGGCAGCATTCTTGGAATTATGAACGTCCTTCACCTAAGTTTCTCCTTGGCTTCGGTAAGCATATTCAACCAGTCATATTAAAGGTCTGTTATAATCCGTAATACCACAGTTCTTCGACCTCTTGGCCGCTGGCGGCAACCACACAAGCGCAATCATCTTGTTTGAGGAACCGTATGGGTCACTGTGCTACCGTACTGTCTAGGTGTCCTAATCAAGCCGTCATTTTAGCGCAACCGCAATCCTGATATCAAGATTCCTCATGGATCTTCAGGAGGCCAACAAAGTCGCCATTGACCAACATTCTCAAGTATCCTCGTTCGAGAGTCTCAAGTTCAACCGGATCATCGGTTCACTGGGCTCATCGCTTCCGACCCCCGGGGAAAATTCGTGTGCATCAAGCGACCAGGGCAATGACGGAAAGATGGAGACGGAAATACAGTGATTGTGCTCCAGCCCTCTGCGTAGAGGTACTAATACATATTACTCGTGCCCGGGTTCGGCCCAGATCTGGCCCAGTTAGAAGTGGCTGTAGAGCTGAAAAATATTTGGATCTAAAACTGTGTTGTTATGCCGCCGATAGCTGTAGTCTCCTTCTGTGCGCCCATGTATCAGTGAAGGAACAAATGGGATTATGCTTCGACTTGCTTGTGGTAGCTTCGGGCCTCTATGGTCGTTCGTGCAGTTTACTCAGTGGCTGGTGATTAGTCAATCTCAGTCAATGTACTCACTTCCTGGTGTAAAGCTGGGGCTGCAATTGACCGGGTTTATCTAGTGCGAGAGCAACCGGTGAATGAACGAACAGGATTCTCCTGCGAATGGCCAGTGTGCACGTGACCGTGGCGCCTACCTCTCCCAGGCTTCTCCCAGTCCGACTCCCACTTAGTTTCCACAATTCCACTCGGATCCAACCACCTCGCTGTCTGGTTTCGGCGTACTTGCGTTGTCACCGTCACCAACATCAATAATATTGTGGCAGCCTAGGCACTCAGTTGAACTCTAGATAGACCGTACACAGCGATCTTCGGCCAACAGGCTTCCAGGTTCATGCCACGAGAACTTGAAGGTCGACCTCTTTTCTATTCCCACAGCCCGCTCTCATTTCACGGACGAGAAACCTGCAGCACACGCGCAGCCTGTGGACGTCAACTGTCTTCCAGCGACCATGACACTGCAGAAGCGTGCGGGTCCGACTCTTTCGTATCTTTTTCGTTCTCTACCATCGACATGGCGGGAAGTCGCGCAAAGTCCAGCGCGCCGAACGAAGTGAATCAAGTCGATCAAGTACAAGGTCCTATGTCGAAGGTAGTACAAGAGTGGTCGTATCATGCTACAAGGGTACCCTACGGCTCGAAGAGTCCTGAATGGTTCGTGCTAATCCACAACGTACAACAACATCGCAGTTCGTTAGTGTCCGTGCATCAGCTGGTGAGTCCATGATCAAATGTCCGTATTCCTTCTGTCGTGGCGTCGTGCGGGACCCAAGATCCATTCTTCATTCAGTGCCCGTGTTACGCTGGGCGGTGCGCGGTGCGGCCTAGAAGATGCTGGGCCCGTTGATGGTGAACTCTGGGCTCCAATTGCCAGAGTCGCCGAACACTGCACAGATGGTCCGGGTCAGCCACCCTCCAGCGCAGCAGATTCTCTCGCCATGGCGCAACACTCACAAACAATACTGTCTGTAGTCGTCGTCCGGAATCACCCACGGCACCGTCACCTCGATCCGCCCGAGCAGGATGTCAAAGTTGTTCGCGAGGACCACAGGGGTAGCGAGGTTGCCCTTGCGGAGGAGGATGAGCCCTCGCGAGTTGGTGATGTTCTGGGGCGCATCCGAGGTATCCCTGTGGGGGATCAGGTCTCAGGTGAGTTCTATCGTTCTACACGTTCACTCCCCCGACTCGATCCCCCTCCCCTCCTGGATCGATCAGCTGGGGCATAGCAAGACGGGTACGTACCAAGTAACGTTGTGTCGTTGTCCCTTGGTCCAGACAGTGCCCTTGTGTGGGTAGAGCACGGGCGGGACGAACACATCTCGCTTCTCGAGTGTCTCAGCAGGGATCGCTACGCCGAGCGCATTCGAAGCGCATGCGAGGAGTGCAAGGGTGGAGATGAGGACGCGGGACATCATCTTGATAGTCGAGTCGTCGAGTAGATTCGAAGGTGATAGGGTAAGATTAGTGGTGGAGGCTCGTTAGGAGTCGTTAAGTGAAGCGTGAGCCCTCTGAAGAGGGGATGTAAGTGGTGGATGAGGATCGAAAATCCAAGGTCGGATGATTCTCGAGTTTGATGATGCAGGTTTATATACCTTTCAGGCCCGAAGGATTGCGATAGGCCACGGGCGGCATATTTGATCTCGAAGCCTCAACTAGTGGTTCCGACCCCGAGGATGTCCAGACAGCATCCATGCCCCGATCCGGCCTCCTGTGACCATGTAGCCGGATCCCGGAGCAGGCCCACCCAATAGGCTAGAAGAGCCTCCGCGTGCGAGGCAGTGGGCTTGGGTCATGGCATGGACATTCAACAGGGACGACTCTGTACGAGAGGTCGGAGCCAGGACATGTACATTTGACAGAACGGGCACTGCGAAGTTCTGCGCTCCTCGCTTACGCTGTCCCTGCATGTAAGCATGGAGCGTGTCTCCGCTAATTGAATATTGAATGCTTGTCGGAGAACTCAGCATAACACTTTGCTTCATATGCGCGCACCAGACGTTTCCAGGATGGTCAGCTGAGCTCCTATTAGTGCCGTCACGGGTCTGGTTCTATATGTTTCTATTTTATCATAATCCGAAAGTTACTTATCTTAGAGTCGTGGGCAGAAAGAACCTCGCCGGACACTAGACGGACGATTGGACGTCGGCAGTGGGCAGAATGTCCCCGAAGCGTACCGTACAGACATGCATACCACGTACATGCAACGTACAAGCAAGCACGATGTAGGCTCAAAGACCATTACGCAAGCAACCGGCGACGCGATGCCATCGTGGTACTCGTTCACACATGGCCAGTTGGAGAGGTCCAGGCCTCGCCGGCGAGTCGGACATGGCATGCAGAGGTTAATGGATGTGACAAGGATGGCACATGAAGGCTGCAACATATGTTACATGGTGCAGGGGGAAGAGTTCATGAGCAGGTGGCAGGAGAACGGTATCGACTTACTCTACATATAAACATGTTCGCATGATCCACACTTCACCACCGTCCGATCCATGTGCGGGAGCATGCGTACAGCAGTAGATGATAGTACACCTTGTTGCGGCCGTGTGTATCAGAGAGCAGTGTGATGATATGGTACAAATGAATTGCGTCAAGATAGGTCCGCCCCGGGGCGGTCGGGCTCTGGTTCAGAGCTAGAGCGGGGACATCGAGCCGTCACGGAATGTAAATCTTCGAGTATCCTTCCACACTAGCCGAAAGCAGCGTCGGTCAGCTCCGAGCTCTAGCACAGCAAATATCGGAGATACATACTTTCGTCTGCAACATGGACACGTGTGCTTCGACGCAGATGAGCGCGAGGCTAGGTTGTTCCGGCAGTCGTCGCACAGCGCAAGACACCTGCGAAAAAGCGCAGCGCAGACCGGTCAGTGCATGCTCACAGAGTAAGAGTCAGTACACATGTGATGCTCACCGACACGGCCAGCAGATGATATCGCGCGGCTCGACTGTGCAAATGACGCAGGTATGCGTGTTCTCCGACGCCAAGTCCTCCTCCCGCACAGTCGACCGCTTCGCATGCCTGCGCTCCATCACCCACTCGTCCCACTCATCGGAGTCGTCCGGCGCCGCCTGTCGTCGCTCGCTCGGTCGAGTCCCCGACACAAGTCGTCCGTACCTTCTTCGTGTGAGGGGAGACGAGGACACATCGGTCATATGGGCGAGGAGGAGCGGCGCGGAGGTCATGTCCGACGAGAGGTCGGCATAGAGCTGTGCTTGTTCACCGGGTTCTGCCGCTTCGTCCGCTTCACCTGCGCCCTCCCCCTCCCCCTCATCTCCCTCCTCAGCATCCGAAGTGTCAGAAGTGTCGCTCTGGGCAGCGCGCTCTTGATTCTCTGGAAGGAAGTCATCCTCATCATCGCTGACCGCCTCTCCGCGCAAGAAGCGTTCATACGGGTCTGGTCCCACGCTGCTCGCGCGCGCATGCGGACTCGGAGGCCCATCCAAGAGAACGACCGAAGGCGACCGTTCGCGCCCTCGCACCCCCCGTGCCTTCGACAGACCCAACGCCCACAACCTCCTCACCGCGCGCCACGCGCTCGCAAGGAACGTGATGAGGTGCCTCTGCCACGCGACGTTCAGGACAGTATTCATCCAAAAGTCGGTGCTCGCCGCTTTGACCTTGACACTTGTGATCTCGTTCGCGAGGCCCTTCTTCGTGACGCGCCGCGCGCCACGCTGCTCGTACGCGGGCGACAAGCTTGACACTCCTGCCCGGTCGATCTCGAGCTCGCCTCGAACGTGTTCGCGCTTGTTGCTGTAGTGTGCGAGCGCGATGTCTCTGGGGCGCGCACTTGACACTCCCCCGACCTCGTTTCCGAATCCGGCGACGGCGGTCGCGTCCAGGCTCGCGGTTCCGAGCCGGAACAGCGCGTGGTTGAAGTCCTCGTCCAAGCGCGGCATGATCGCGGAGTGTCCGAACAGGGGTCGAATGAGTGCGCCTTCGGTAAAGAGCTGTGTGAGCGCGTTGAGCGCGACGGTGACTGCGATGATGGATAGCATGATCGTCTCCACGATGCGTGCGGCATAGGTGGTTAGGGGGTAAGGGATCGAGGAGAACCAGACGACATAGTGGAAGTGCAGGATTGCGAAGAGCCCGCTCGCGGCAGATAGCGCGAAGCGGTATTTCGACCAGTGAGACTTTATTTCTAGGCAGTGCATGGTGACGAGTTGAAGGAGCGGGAGAAGGATGGTGATGATGATGTGGGGATTGGGGCGCGATAGAGGCTCATCTTCCTTCTTCGACTTCGGGTGTGATGCAGACTCCACGTACAGTTGGAAGGCGAAGGCGAACTATTGGGGCGGCATGGTCAGGCTCGTAGTATGATCATGGACGTGAAAGACGTACCAGGTTGAACGGGGCACTGTCGTTGATGTTAAGACCCTCCAGGCCGGTTGTGAGGGTGCCGACGGTCAGCGTGAAGCACGTTGCCATGAAGGTATACCAGCAGACATCCTCCATGGTCTTCCCTGCGACCCACTCGCCAACGGGTTGAAGCACTCCCACACGGGTGAAGATTGCAGGGTCTTGCGACTGTATGAGAAGTGCGACCCAGGTAGCGACGGACTTCGTCAAGAAGTACAACGTCGGGACGCGGAAGATGAGTCTTGCGTACGGCGAGGAAAAGTCGATGGGGAAGAACAAGCCTAGAAGGGCACGTTGGATGGAGGCCGGCCTGCGTTGTAGGTCGAAGTGGTGTTGGTTGAATCGGAAAGCTTGAGGGCGACGGGGAGGAACCACGATATTCTGAATGCGGTTCAGAACGAAGGCCTGTTCTGTGATTCAGTCAACTTCTCCTCATGCTTCATGCGAACACATTTTGGAGAGTGAAGCCCATGAACTCGTCAGTTTCTGCGAGTGGGTATCGAGGGTACAGGGATTGACTGGGGTAGCTTGCACTGCGTCCGTACACCAGTGACAGTGACCAGGAGCACCCTTTTCATGGAAACCACATATTGCACGCCAGGTGGGGCATATAATACCGATAGGTGCCTGGCGACCTAGCACGAGCAGTGTTGGGAATACAATAGGGAATTATCGGGTGGGCCAAGACGCAGCAAGGTGCGCCCCTTGGCGATTCGGTGACAGACACAGTCCGGTCCACATATTGAAGGAGCGGAGGTGTATAGAGGTTCGAAAGAGACCATAACCGAGCTCAAGCTCACCATTATGAAGAGTCCGATGAAATACCCGGATGTCAGGAACCCCCACGGCCCCGGCATGGGGGTGCTACTCATGTGCGCACTCCTATGCCTCCTGTATCCTTGCGTTTGCGTCTGTGTCTGGCTCGCAGCATCAGTTACTTCGGCCGCGCGAGCTGCTTCGTGCAACTCGAGAGCAATAGAGTCGAGTCGGCGGAGTCGTGCGAGCGCACGCGAGGGAAGGCTGAGGAATCGGTGCGCGAGCTTGAGACTGGTGTTGAAGAAGAGAGAAGTGTTAAAGAACGTGTCGGGATCGGGTATTAGCGGCGCTGGTACGGCCTCCATCGTTGTTGGCGACCTGGAGACAGAAATGGCTGGTGGAGGAGGAAGGAGAGAACGGAATGACCGATTGTGGCTGTATAGTACGGCCTGAACAGGCGATCATGGACCATGGTGATGTCGGTCGGCGCCTATATGGCGTGCCTCGATAGCGCCGCCATGCTTATGGTTACGACTCACGAGAAACGGTAAAACAGGGACTGGCATAATGAGCTGCATTAACGCGAGCTTAAGGGAGACAAACATAGAACGCAAACTTATGTACTAAAGTGATGTACCATAGAAGAATATCATAGCAGGGCCGCCGCTGGTGGTTGAATGACTCTAAAGCTAGGACCGACGAGGAAAGACGGACAATTCGGCAAACGACAGGCCATTATGCCTACATCGTGCTATTTAATCGCTTTCTACAAGAGCGAGTAAGTGATGAGTCTTCTCTGGAAGTAGCGCGAGTCATCGCGTACCTTGAGTCCTGAACCCCCCATTGGGGCTTTGGATGGCTTTTGGCCCTGAGCACTGGAGAAGGTTGTCGCGAAGTTCGGAGTCGCAGGCGGGGTCGGTGCTACGAAAGTGCAGCTGATACCATGAGGCTCGGTATCAACCTGTCACAAACAGCGTGAGCTTCCGACCAGAAGCACGTATGATAGACATACCGGACTGTTGTCACCAGCTCCTTGCGAAGACATCGTAACGTGACACGAAAGCACTGAGGTCTTGAAAGCTACTTATGTAGCTGACGGGCTGACAGTGACAGGAGGGTGCAAAAGCTTGAGAGCACTCGTCGAGGTGACAGCGAGCCATGCGACACCCTTATATACCGATGGCAAAGCGGGCGGGTTACCCGCGCATCATGAATGGTTTTCGAGCTATGGCCCGCGGGGCACATTAGCGTCGAACCGGCAACTAAACATGCATAGCTCCGCGTTCGAAGCTACATCCCCGCGCAGCGGGACAAAGGGATCAACGCTTGTGCCAAGGGGCGACACAACAAACGGCATTGTGCGCCGTGTATGTCCGCGCCGCCCCGACGCATGCTACAAGACGGCAGCAAGCCCGACTACGATGAGAAAAGACACGGCACCTGACGTCTCCAAGCATTCTGAGGTGGCGCGTTGGGCTCATGTTCTGAACAAGGCCACACTGGGGTCGTCTTCATGGGCCCATTCAGTGGCCATGTATGCATGGGCCGTGCATTGTGAAGGCGTGGCCCACTTGAAGCTTCACGTAAAGAGTTATGGCAGAGGCAAATAGTCCCCTGGTGGCTCATAAGAGCTTTTCCTTTCCTCCAGGTCTATGCGCATGCGCACCCTGAGAAGTGAAGACGCCTACCTAATACTTAGACGCAGTCGTAATCAGCACATGTAGTAATATGGTGTTTGACATAGAGGACTGCACCTACACTGCTGCTCCGTGTAATGAACGCGCCCTGGCAGCTGAACATCTCAACCTTTGTGCAGTGAGTGTTTTTCGAAGAGTGTTGTTGCGTTGCAAAGTTCCATACATATCATCACTTTGTGGGATGGAGGTCAAAGCCAAGACAGGAAAGGCGCCCAGTATCTTGACCTCCGCCATCACCTTACGGTTGGCATCACCTACAGTCCTGCATGCACTGCGTGTTTATTGGCCTTGAACTTCTTTGCATTTGCACCAGAACGCGGTGACAGACGACCCCCTTCGTGACACTGTAATGCCGCCTCCGAGAGGTCATCTTCGACAAGTAAAGCATCGAACTGCTCGCGATACCATGGGGCCTTTTCTCGCGCTGTCGGGTTGCATGGAGCAGGACATAAGAAGCCTAGGGCAGGGCATCTGGTTCTACAGTATGTGTTCCATCTATTGTTCATTGCAACCTCGCTCCTTTCCCTTTCCCTTTCCCTATCGCGGCTAAACCTACATGAAATTTCCTTGAATCCAAACTCCCGGGCTGTTCACAACATACGATGGGTCGTCTCCCTCTCTGCTACTGTTTGAACCGGCTGTTATCAGAAACCGGCCCGAGGCTCAATGGTTCTTGTCAAGCCACTGCCCACGGTCCCTCAGGTTCATCATATTACACGGTGAGCGCAATGGAATGGGGATAGCTCTGCGAGTTGCAGTTCTTGCGGGTGACTGTGGTTGAGGATGTACAGAGGGAGCTGGTGCGTTGCTGTTTAGGGGTTTTGTGTCAAAGTCATAGTATCAGTCATACGGCCCGTACGTCATCGCTCTCATCATGGTTAGCACATTGCCCTTGAAAGGGCTTCTTGTACGCGGCCATTAACGAAGACCTCAAGCGCCAGAACGAATCGTTTGCTGCTGCCACGGTGACCAGGTTTATCCTCTCTGTCGCTTCAATGTAGGTATCGCTCCTTGTGCTGCTTCTGCAATCTGCATATTGACACGCTTCAAGCCACAGTCCGCTTGTTGATGTCCTAAGACCAAGATGTCATCACCACAAGGCACAGTCGTTGCCCAGCTATACGCTGAAGTTTGCGAGCAAACGGCAGGGATGTCACTCAGTTCCGCTATCCTTAATGTCCGTCATTACCTGGGGATTCCTAGTGAGGACACGTTTCTCCGTTCAAAGCTCTCAGATTGACTATGCCCCCAGAATTGACCACACGCAGTGGCCTCAGGGAGGTTCACGTTCGTCTTCCCGAGATTGCTGAAAAGCTAGAGCTCATCTTCATGGACGCCTGTCGTGCACATGACTGGCGAATGTTAGATGTTCTGGTCGCTATCTGGCTAGATATGTGTCCCGATGTCGTCCTCTGTCAGAGGCTGCTCGAAAGAGGTATGCATTTCAGGTGATTGTGTTCTGAATCTCAATCCTGACTAGACGTCCTACTCAGGTCTCTTGAAGAAGGTCTTACAGTTGATTAACACCCGCGTAGATCCTAGTCGTGTTCTTCGACTTCTCTCCGTGCTTGCCCTGCACGGGGACGCCTTAGTGAAACAAGAGGTTATACGACGTGGCAGGCGCGTGCTTGATGCTATTCATGCTCACCGCAACAACATGTTTGCGGCCGAGTTTGGTATAGTAGCTTTGTCACACGCTCTGGAGGCCACATACTTGCAATCGGGTCATCAACCATTTGACTTCAAGGACCTCCTCAGTGCAGTTCTCACCTTGTCCACCAACCTCTTGTGCGACCCTCATCCGTCTCACAACCTTGTGCTGCATACCATTCCAATCCTTATACACGGTGTAGAGTTGCTTCCCCGAGGGCACTTGCAGCAGATCACCCCGCAACTCGAGTTCTTTGCCGCTCTCACGCGTAGCACCAACATCAGTCTGCGGTGTGCCTCTCTTGTCGTCTTCCAAACTCTCAATCCCAAAAAAGTCAACATCCATCGGCCTCAGAGGCCACCGTTCAGCGTCGAATCGCACCAGATCCCTCCCTCCTCCGTCGTGCGCTGGAGGACTACGGCTTCGAGCGGTGCGAAACTTGGCTCGTCGAACGTTTCACGAATATTATTGTCAAGTCCGTTCACGACTTTGTCAAAGATCGGGATCTGTACAAGTTTGGAGTCACGATGGCTGAGCACCTCCCTCAGTCTACGTATATCCACCGCCCGGAAGACTACCCTGATTTCGCACACCCGAGCTCCCCTTACACCACCTGGAAGGAGTACCTGCCAGCTGCAGCCAAGATCCTTCGCAAACGTGGAGATGCGGTTCATCTCGACATGGCGGACATACTCGACCTTGAATATGTATTCTCAGGGGTGAACGTCGAGCGCCGCGTGTCGTTCGCGCGCGAGGTTCTTGCACGCAATCCGCAACATGCATTTGCTCACATGGTCCTGTGCATGAACTTGCAGTACGATGAAGAGGCGAAGCAGGTCGCGAAGGACGGTCTGGAGTTACCGGGTGCTACACCGTTTCTTCGGCGATTCTTCCTTCGACGCCTAATGGCGGCCGGCGCTTCGATCGCTAGCTCGGTCTTGCTTGCTGCATCCCCGTCGGACGAGCGCATGCGTCGGGAGGGGACCCAGCGTCTAGACGCGGCGTTGCGATATGCTGAGCAACTCATGAACGAGGCTCCTCCAGACAGCACAGAGGTGATCGAAGCGATAGACTTTTATTTGGCGTACACGTTCGTGCTACGAGGGTCAGAGCTTAGTGAAGACCTCTCCGAACTACAGGTACGAGCTCTTCGTCGAGCCTCTTCCGGTCCATTTGAGATACGCCTGCTGATTTGATTTGACAGCCCATTCTACATGCTCGAGATCGCAATAAGCGGATCATTGAAATCTTCACCGGGCCCAGTCCCGGGAATGACGTGTATGGCGGCACCCACGAGATGCTCCGTCGTCACTACCCAGGAGGCATACTTCATTTCGGACATTGCGTCGCACAATTTGACACGTTTGATGCGAGGACACGTACCAACGTCCACCTCGTTAGTACAATGCCTGCGAGCGAAGGCGAAAGCGAGCGACATGCCGGTGAAGCGATCACCCCGGAATGGCTCCCGGACGCGACCTACCATCTCTACAGCATCGTCCGTGGGCCGTTGAGGTGCAGGTGCCGCATCGGCGAGCATAGCGTTATGGATCCGGGACCAGGTCTGTACCAGTGTTCTACTTGTGCCAAACAGAGTGCGTTGGTCCGGAAGTGCAGCAGATGCCATAGCGCGTGGTACGTAGGTAAAGATGTCGTCGGTCATGTTCCAGCTCACATGCCGTCCTCAGGTATTGCGACGCGGCTTGCCAGCGGGCACACTGGCAGGAACATAAGAAAAAGTGCCGAAGTTCGTGACTAAAACGAAATGATTGCGTCATACGCGGGCCTCCGTGTGTATGTTCTACTTTTTTGATCAATAGTCATGGCTATTTGAAGGCGTGAGCAAGGAAAGCGCGCCCTTTTGTAGGTCTTCGTTCGGCTTGTGAGAGAGCCCCTCTTGGAGCTCTTCGGTCTGGGCGATTCGTCGTCAAAACTTCGGTCTTGGTTTAGGATTAACATTCCCTTACAGAACCTCGCTCGCCCCCTTCCAGGCCCAGTGCAAGCGCGATCGCGAGCCCATGTCAGCCCATGAGCCGGGCACGCTTGGTGTTACGTACGGTCCGGTGGACACAGAGCGGCTGGATCTGAGATCAAGAACCTGCGTAAAAACGCAGGGCACCGCCACGAACACCTCACTCCTCCTCCACTTCCTCGCTCGACAGCTCATCCCCATGGTCGTCCCGCCCCCCTACGACGATGTTATCTTCTTGGCCGAACGACTTTTCAACATACTACAAGGAGGCCATCATAAATTAGAGTGAGTGGCATTCTTCTCGCATGTGGTCATTACTGATGACGAACATAACATAACGTATATGACGTAGCTTGGACGGTGTAAGTTCCCGACTGTTTCTCAACGCCAATCAAGCTAACACAAAATGTTCCAGCTCAAACACTTGGAGAAGACCGCGTCCACAATCCTCGCCTTCGTCAGGAGCAACATAAACACCCATGCCTCGATACATGGCTTACCAGTGGAGGTCCTCGGAATGATCTTCCAGCAAACTCTGCCGTCTCAGGGGAATGGGATGCCATTCAATGGATACGAAGTCCCACAGCTCGGGATGGAGTTGAGCTCGAGGGTCACCCTCACCCATGTCTGTCGGCGATGGCGACGCGTCGCAATTGATATGGCCTCGCTCTGGACCGTGATAGACGAATTCTCGAGCGCTTCGTCCTCGGTACTCCTCGCACGCTCTCGACAGATGCCTGTCCAGGTCTACATCAAGAATATGCTTTCCCGGTCCACAGGTAACGCCCTCGTCCCTCACGGGCATCGTATTCGCGACCTCTACCTCAGCATTCCAAAAGAGCACCGCTCAGCGATTCCATCCAGCGTCCCAGAATTCCCCTTCGATGCCATGAATCTCGAGCGGCTGTCCATCACGACCGATGCAAGACCCTTTGACGAGAGCCGCCCAATAGTCAACCTGGACCTATCCCCCGCGCTGTTTGGGCAGCCCACTCCCCGCCTCAGGATGCTGGTATTACGCAACATGTGCTGGCTTCCTGACATATCTTACGGGAATCTTACACACCTCCACATCACCCAGGGTACACCTGTCTCCCTCCTCACTGTTCTGACGTTCCTCGGACGTTGCACCGCGCTCGAGAAGCTGATATTGGTCGACATTTACATAGCGAGCTCCACGGCGGTGCCACTTGACCATGCAGTGGCGTTGCCGCGCTTGCGCACGCTCGTACTGGGCATCAATCAGTCGCATCTGTCTATGCGCCGCCTCATCCAATACCTCATCCTCCCTCCGACGGTCACTGTGCGTGTAACAGGCGTGTATGCCTTCCGCGCGTTGAGCGATCTGCGTCCCTTCCCTCACCTTCCCTTCACGGAGACGTTGGACACACTCTCCGTGGATCATTCGTTTGGGCATCTCGTCGTCCGGGCCTCCGGACCATCCTCCGCACTCTTTCTCGACTTCAAGGACTACCCACTCTCGAGCGCTGAACAGGCCATCTACCTCATGCAGTCCATCATTCCCTTCGGCAACATCATCGACGTCCGCTATCGTGCCCACGTGCTCAATGCCCGGCGAGCCGTGCACCTCCTAGGGGACTCGCACATGCCCTCGTTGAAGAAGTTCTGCTACATCGACACGCACGATGCGTCCACCATTCCGGATGCCTGGGCCGACCGACGCGAGGCCTACATGAACGCCATATCTCAGGCGCTCGCAAGGGCCCCTCAGCTGTCAAATCTGGAGCTCTGGTCCGTGGATGACGACTTCCCGTCGAGGTTGACCTTGTCCGACTGCGCGTCTCTGAAGGAGCTCGTTTTCCACTACACGGGCAAACCGGAGGCGGTGCCAGACATGACGACCACTCGAGAACGGGTGGCGAACTTGAATACTAGACTATGTTCGTGCACATGCGAACTACCGTTGCGGATACCGGGCGCGGACTTCGTTGATCATCCGTATGAGTGGTAGAATAGATGCTCATAATAGGTGAACGGTGAACAGATATGATAGAACTGGTGAGTAGCTTCCTTCCATGCTGTGCGTTGGCAATGTCGTTGACCCCCTTCACTGTCCATGTGTATAGCTTGGCAGGGATTTTCGTGCTATGTTTGGATAGATCGGGGTATTTTAACGGCGATCATCTGTACGCCACCATATAGCTATGCATCTGCGCGCATCGGGCATGCCGCTCTAATTACTAATTCGGCGGATCCGACTAAAAGTACACAATGGTGTGCGCTGAGCAGCCAGAGAACTGCGATGATTCAGAATTCGCTAGTGCACGGCAGCTTTGAAGCTGGACGCATATTCTTCAGCGCGGTCCTACAAGGCTATGAAACGGCCTTATTGCGGACATTTCAGCGGAGAAACTGTGATAGCAGTCTCAAAGCTACCTCTCATACTTGGTACTTGGTGGAAGACTAGATTTTTCGCCCTGATATTTTCGTTAACAGACGAGCTGCCTTTTTTCGTCTGTTGGGGTGAGTGACTCGTCGGTCTCGAACTTTCCAGAGTAGGACATATTCAATCAATCCTTTGTGTCTATTGAGTCAACACTCACTCGCTGTCGCTTATAGGTTTCGTCCAACCCATGCCCATGCCCGACGATGGCGATGACCCCCTTAGCTACCACACGGTGCGAGCATGCGCAGGATCCTCGTGATCCTGGTCAGTGGTGAGTAATCATGCGCCCTTCGACGTCTTCGTTCCCCAACCTCGTGTTCACAGCATCATGGGCGTGTCTGGTGATATGGTTCATGATCATATGGGATCCATTGGCAGGTTGCCGGCAGCCTCCTGAAGCTCATCCGAGAAAGGACAGACACCTTCTTGTATGCTCTGAAACGACACAACGGCCACAAGAGATAGTATACAGATAGTTTCCGCACGCCGCAGCGAACCCTGCGGTCGCGGGCTGACACAGCTCGAGATATGGTCGCACAACCGTGACCGCGACTTCCTCCCTCTCTTCTCTCTCTCCTCCCTCTCCTCTCTCTCCTCTCTCTCCTCTCTCTCCTCTCTCTCCTCTCTCACTCCTATCTTCTCTCCTGCGCCTCCCACCCACCCTCCAAAAGCTGACCTTCCGCCGGTGATCACGAGGAGAGACTCGGAGACGGCTAGTGCACAGCGAGATGGTGTACAAATTGAAATCCGAACACGTCCGAGGAATGAATTCACATGCCAGGCGCAGCATGTTGAATGTAGCGTAGCCTCCTATCCCCTGCCCATGCCGTCCTGTGTGAGAGAGCGAGGTTCATTACGGTAGATGGCTGGTCCTATTGGTAGACCTCTGCGCGGTCGACGGACGATCTGTCTGTCAACTTGAAGTGGTTGCCACCACCTGTCACCGTCACGGTGAGCCTCCGCCAGTACACGCGTAACTTAGCTCAACGATACGTACGCATCACTAACCGCTTACCGCAGCAACTGACCAAACCCCATAGTTTTTACCATCGACCACACTATCGATGCTGTACGTTTCGGAGCTCTCACGTCCCCTGCTCCCGTACCGAGAACGGCTCGGCCTCGAGGGCAACAAGCAAGGGTCCACAAGGAAAAACCGCAGCTTCGGCCTCGACTGAATCCATGCATGAGCGTTTCCCGTGGGAGGATTAATGAAGGGATAGTACTGTGCAGCAAGCATGTATTGGTTGGTTGATCACTGTGACATGGGTACAATTATACAAGTACACGTCCTCGTCGACGAACATACGTGCGTACATACGTACGTGTACGTATGCATGCGCATGCATGGCACTGGCAGCTACAGCTACAACGAGCGATAGCAGTGATAGTAGTAACGAGACATACCGCCTCGCCGACACACACACTTGAGGTACACGACCGCATGCATGTGGCGGCAAAGGCATAAACTAAGAGAGGCGGGCAAGGCCCCGAAACTCCACCCTCATGCACGTACGCGATGCATCCCGCCGCTCGCAAGCACCGACTCTCGAAGTCATCGTGGAGTCGAGATCCCCAGCGGGACCTCGTGGCTTCGAGAGAAGGGGAGGGGTCAGTGGTGGTGGTGCTACACACCATAGAGAAGAGAGAGAGAGACAAATCGGAGCGCAGCAAGCCCAGGCCGGGAACCAGGGAACGTCCATGCCTTGTCCATGCCGCGAGAAACCTGCCGACCACGCAGCGAATCCCGCAGCGGCGCGCTCTGTCTCTTCCTTTGCAGGTTCATTTCGTCGATTTTGTCCACGCCATGCACGCTCTCGACCCCCGCGCGGGCCGCCCCCGCTCACTCG
This sequence comes from Fomes fomentarius, assembly GCA_022606135.1. Classification (NCBI taxonomy): domain Eukaryota; kingdom Fungi; phylum Basidiomycota; class Agaricomycetes; order Polyporales; family Polyporaceae; genus Fomes; species Fomes fomentarius. The sequence goes on from JABYQN010000001.1 coordinate 3,684,632, forward strand.
ATCACCTCGAACCGGCTCCGCTTCACCTCCCGGCTGTCGCCCGCATCGTCCAGCGCGCGCTTGCTCGACTCGCCCGTATTGGCGCCCTCCAGTGAGCTCACGCCCGAGAAGCTCTCGCCGTTGACGAGGTTCTGCAGGATGAGCGTGTACTGCTCGTCCGTGAGGCCCATCCCCGCGAGCGGGTTGATCTTCCCGTCGTCGTCCTCGCCCCCCAGCGAGAACCCGATCGGGAGCTGCTGCTGCTGCTGCATCGCGTTCGCCTGGACCGCAAGTGCGTTGTCGAACGACGGGTCCGAAAGCGGGGGCACCCCAACGGAGCGCGGGACGCGGGAGAGCGTCTGGATGACTTTGAGGTGCGTGAGGTGTTTCTCGAGGACATCCCAGAGGCCGTCCTTGGTAAACGGCTTGGGGAGGTGGTCGTTCATACCCGAGTGGTAGTACTTCATGATCTCCGCCGGTTTGGAGTTGGACGTCATGGAGATGATGGGCGTCATGTGGTCGAACTGACGGATGAGCGACGTCGCGGAGACACCGTCCAACTTCGGCATCACGATGTCCTGGAAACACGGAAATGCAGAAACGCATATGTGCGTCAGCGCGAGCGTCCGATTTGGAGAGCAATGGTTAACGTTACGTACCATGAGCACCAAGTCGTACTTTTCGAGGTTCATCTTGTTGACCGCACCGACACCGTCGACGGCAACGTCGATCGTGCACCCAAAAATCTGCAAAAACTTGCTCGACACCTTCCTGCTCACCGCGTCGTCGTCGACGAGCAGCACCCTGGGCGGCACCGCCCACCCAGGCACGTACGTCGACCTGCGCACCCTAAGCGTCTGCGCGCTCGCTGGCCGTGCGCCTCCGAGGGTGGAAGAGCTACCTGCGGCCGTGGCGGGTGCTGGGAGGAACTGTGCAGGCTGGACGCTGCTCGGGGACGTCGAGCTCTCGCCCTCCTCCTCGGGGTCCCCACCCATACCCTCGGGCGTGGGCATAACGACTTGGTTGAGCACGCTCGGGTCGAAGGACCAGTTCCCGTTCGCGTCCTCGAGGTTCGAGCGGGGAAGGAGGTGCCCGACCGTGAATACCTGGAGACCCTCGTGGTTCATCGTGTTCGGGTCCACGGTCAACCCATAGCGCGACGCGTCCTCCATGAGGAACGAAGTGGGGTCGAACGGCCCATCCAGCGGGCCAGGCTGGGGCGCAGCGGCAGCGGCAGACGAGCTCGACGCCTGAGCATTCTGCTGTTGCTGTTGTTGTTGTTGCTGCTGCTGCTGTTGTTGAGCCTGTTGCTGAGCCTGTTTCTGCTGTTGCTGGCGTGCCTTCTGCGCGGGAGACGTCGAGGACGACGAGGCCTGGCCCGCGGTCTGGCCCGTGGCCTGGGCGGGGTCCGTGGCGGGCGTAGGCCTCATCCGTGAGAGCTCCTCAATCCTCGCGAGCGCATCCTGGCGGCTCATGGGGCGGGCTGGAGCGTCCATGCCAGGCATCAGGCCCGCGGCAGCGGCCATGATGGTCGACGCGCGCGAGCTCGGTCTAGGCGGGGCGGTGGTGCCCCCTGAGGCTGAGGCGGAGGTAGCGGCCGAGGCCCCGTTCGCCCCGGAGGTAGAGAAGGTCATGCCCGCCACCTCGGCTCGCCTCGAGATCTCGTTCATCTGCGCGAGCGAGGCCCGAGCAATGTCGCCGTCTGGGTAGGCGCCCATCATCCGTTGGGCCTCTGTGGCAGGGAGGAAAGGATTCGGGTCTGGGGCGTACGTCCCTGGGGTGCGGTTCGAGATCTGTCCGGTCTTCAGTTTGCCTAGAGTGCGGATGCGGGAGACGTCGGATCGTTTGGGTTTGGGTTTGGATTGGGATGAGGGTGGATGTTACGGAATGGGCGATGATGGTCGTATGGTCGTAGGGGTCGCAGTAGGTAGTAGTAGTCGAGGGAAACCAGTCGAGTCCGGAATTTTGCACAACGGGACAGCGACGACGAGAAACATGGAAAAAAGCAATAGTACAAATTAGCTTCCAGACGTGTGGTTATAAACTACGAGGAGACAGTCCCACCATTCTCCAGCTGCAAGAAGTACTGTATCAAATTCTGCATGAGTCCGTCCTGCTGCGCCATGTTGCGCTGGAAGTTGACCATCTCCGACAGCACGTTCTGGTAGTTGGTCTCGAGCGAGCGGATGTGCGCCGCCATCTCCTCCTGGTCGCGCGCCATGCGGTCAAGCTGCGACTGGAGGGCCTCGACCGTTGCAGAAGACGAGGGGCTTGGTGAGTTCGCGCCCCGCCCTGTTGACTTACGCGCTGCGGGCACTTTGCGCTTGATGTTTTCAAGTGCATCGCGCCGGTCCGCGTGGAAGTCTGGATGGCGAAATGTCCAGCTCTGTAAGGAAGGGTGGGTCAGGAATCCGAAAGGAATGCGCGACTGGGTTCTGGCACTGGCGAAAGTCGCACAGGAAGCAGGGAAGACATAAAGAGCTACACGTAAAGGACTTGCATCGGGCACTGCTTTCTGGGAATGGAAGAGAATGAACGGCCGCGAGGAGGGAGGCAAGCTGGGAGACTTTGCTACTATATTCATGCGCATATAGTCAGGTACCCGTTCGCGCACGATGTGCGCAACATCACCATGCTAAAGTCCCGATGTGAACCAACACAATCATGCTCTTTTCACGCGTCATCCACGATTACCAGCAGCTCACGCTATGCAGACAGACAACCGTCATAAGGTCGTCGCCGGCCCCCATTCTGAAGCAAGCCCGCAGTGTAAGATATGTCTCTCAGTAGGTGCGCTTGAGCGAAGACCGTGGTCGATATTAGTCGACAAGAGAGACGAGAAAGCTTGTGCGATGTTTGCTCAAGCTCAAGCACCCACCGAAGACGAAGAAGAGGAGAGGGAGAGAAGGAGAGACGATCGTCAAGAAAGAGACACTCACGTGTTCGCCAAACTGGTTATCGTCCGTGTTCTTGACCTATCACGCATCTGTCAGCACGTGCGATGCTTCCAAAGTGAGAAACAAGAAGTACACACTTTATGGAAATCGTACTTGTTCAGTTGTCGCACGAACGAGGCGAAATTTGAGTGCTTGAACATGCGGGGCAGGATGGACTTTGTGAACTCGTTCATGTCCTTCACGACGAAGCAGTCGCCGTGAGGACCCCATGCAACGACATCGGCGAAGGAGGAGTCTTCGAGCATCCTTGATGAGGACAAGGCGAAGGCGGAGGCGGCGCGTCAGACAACGCGCGTTGAAAATCGAAGGATAAAAACACGCACTTGTAGAGCTTCTTGACAAAATCAGAAGTAGATGGCATGCTGTCCTCTGGCTCGTGCTTGACGTGGGAGGGGGAGACATGGTGTTCCTGTGATGAGTCGCGGGCCATGTCGCGGTCTGGTCGAGATTCGGATAGACGGCGGGTGAGTACGGGGTCGTCGCGGGAGCTGGAGGAGCGCTGGTTGGACCAGGGGAGGGTGGAAGAATTGGAGAGTGTGTGGCCGGAGAGAGGAGAGGCGGTAGATGAGAGGGATGGGTGTGTGTAGGTCGGGGGTGGATAGCGACCTGCGTTTGGGAGCTGTGAGATGGGCGGGAGTGTGTTGTTGCGCGGAAAGGAGTTGAGATGTAGCTGGGACGGAGGCGGGAGGGTGGAGGAAGGGAAGAGCTGCCTTTGGAGCGGCGGATATTGGGACGAATTATCCATCTGGTCTGGACTGTTATGAGGGGTGGAGGGACGAGGACGACCGACGACGCTCTTGAAGATATCCGTTGCACCAGCGTGTCCGTCCCGGTCCTCCCTATTCCCTCCTTCTCGCCGAGATCCATCCCCGATCAGGCAAGTCCATCATCCGCTTATGGCCATAAATCAATTCCGCCCCGCCGAAATGCACCTTGTCTCGCCGGCATTTCCGCTTTTTGCGGTCCTTGAATTTGTATTCGGAGTCAAACCTGCCTACCACATCCTCTACTATCTCCAAAGCCGTGTTTTGAGTGCAGAATCGGTTCGGATGCTCCCCTGGACCTCAGGACGTTGGGCCATAAAGCTGTACAGCTGGTGAGGGCCTAGACCGTCGCATGGAGGTGTGTCCGCGAAGGGAAAGTGGCCTCGACCGAGATGGACCGCGGCCTGGGCCCGGCCACCCTCGCAGTCAAACAATCAGGCACCGCACAACTCCTCCCAGATCTCCCCGCCGGCAACCAAGATGCGCTCTCAATAAGTGTCCCAAGCGCCCTCTCTCCCTCCTCCGTCCCGCCGTCCGCCCTCCGGAACCCAAGCAGCACGTTGCAAAGCTCCTTCCGTTATCGATTACGACTCCTCCCGAGCCCTACGACACCCCTGTCGCCCCTTCGCGGACGAACCGCGCCCTCCCAGCAGCGAACTCACTCAATGTTGCAGGAGAGGACGGCCATCAATCTGGTCAGACAACGCCAGAAGCTGGAGACACTGCGCGGGCGGAGGCTCTGTCTGGGCCTGGACCCTGGACCTGGGTTCCAGCTCGTCTGTCCTATCTAGGCTCATCTGCCGCCTCGGCGCCCCCCGGCGCCAGACCCTTGGCCACACAAACTCAACTTTCTCATCGCCCACAGTCGTATCACATTTCCATCCCATGTCCGCCAGAGCGCCCACGGCCCAGTCTAGACTGAACGGTACAACATGCGAGCGAGGACAAACCTCATCTTCCCCAGAGGCTAACCACCCATGAATTAGATATATCGCAACTGACCCTGCAGAAACTGAGTTGCTGTCGTGCACCTTGGGAATTCGGAATGATGCCTTATCTGATGCTTCCGCAGCGTGCCCACGATACCACGACTGTCGGATGGGGTGACAATAATGGAGTCTTGGAAACTCTCCATACACTACAACGTTCGCACCGCCCCAGTCCTCACTTCCCGGGGCGTCCCTTTTCACAAGATTTGTGCACGGCTTCGCGTGATTGTCATGGACAGACGTCGACATTCGGAGCACCGCAACCATGGTATCTCGGACGATGAGCCGGAACTCTGCGCCAAGTAACAACGATCCACTGTCACTTCCATATTTAAACTTCCATATTTGAACGTCCATTCCACAGTAGACATGGCGTCTCTTCAGCAAACTTTGAATACCATGCCTGTCAATGGGCAGTTGTGGCCGCAAAGAATCACGGAAACACATTCCTGACTTCCGTAAATCATCGGACTTAGGAGACCGTGCATAGGCAGGACGTCAACATATTGGCAGTACCACTTCCCGATATCTGACATGATGTGGTGCCGGACCTGAAGAGAACGCGTGACCACGGTCATCGTGCCGCTCAACCGTCAAAAGGTCGCAGTCTCCAAGTACGTATGTACATCCTCATAGGGAAGTACTCAGGGAAGGTATTTTCCCTCCCACAGGCAAATACGTGAATTTCATCTTCGGCTCATTGCTGTCTTGCTCATTCGCCGTCGGGAGCTGTAACATTGACGCAAACCCAGCATCTTGCGTCAACACCTCCATTTTAGTGAGGATCGGACACCGCGCCTGCTCCCCGACAACGCTTGCCTTTGTACGCCCTGTTCAAACCCACCTCCGACGGCCGTGGGTCTTCGCTGCGTCGACTAACCGGAGCACGGGCAAGCGATGCATGTTGGTATGTGCGACTCGGAGCAAGTCCCAATTCGTAGTTGTCGTTGCGATACTGGGTCTCCTGGATGACGTCATGTTCGATGAGCGATACCAAGAAATTATCAGTTTGCATCCCTCGAGGTGGGGTGGTGCTGTATGAAGAGAGGGGGACAGAGAGAATCGGGTCCGCGCTCCCGTTAGCATCTTCTTGTCTCCAACCAGTGACGGTGCAGTCGCCGTTGGAGCTTGAGAGCTTTGGGGAGGTGAGGTCCCTGACGACTCAAGAGCGTGGGGTAGAAGAGGAGGGGCGTTATGTACCTGTACATCTCGTACGCTACTACTTCCTTTCCCACCCCAGATCGAAGCTGAGGCCTGAGGGGCGGGGGCAGGCTGAGATACGGTATGAGCGTGTGCAGTTTCGACTTGCTATGTTGATATTGAGTGTACCTTGAGCCGAGAGAGGTCCCGCTCGTCCTGTCTTGAGACGCGGTCTGCGGCAAGAAGTCCTTGAGTTCGAGAGCGATGCAGCTTCGGAGGAGGCCGAGGATGTACATCTGAGGACAGCGCACGATCGAGAGATGGGTGAGGTGCTCGTAAAGGACGTCAGGGAACCAGCTGTGGTTGTGTACGGCAAGACACCAGAGGGCTGGAGTCCCGTGAGGGAACATAACGGCGGCTAGGTGGTTCAGATCGACAGGTGCGCTCGTTCGTGGACCCTCTGTATCGAGGATGAGAAACTCCAGTTTCGGAGCGTTCACATGCAATTCTGTTCATCCGGGATCACGGTTTGAAGCATGCAGATCGCCTGCGGATGCCAATCCGAACTTGAAGGTTAGGTAGCGAGCGCGGTGCTCATGTGGAATGAGCCACTCGAGTTCCGAGTCCGCTTGGGCCTGGGCCACTGGTAGGGTCACATCGGATCGACAATCGGTCCAGTTGTTGGCGCGTTCGTGAGCGAACGATGCGATGTGGGCAGCGGATTCCTCCAGGTCCAATACTAACTGTGAGACAAGCCCCCTGGTGTCGGTAGGCGAGGTAAGTCAAAAACAGCATACTTCGTCTAGACTGCAAACTGACTAGTACTATCAGCGTCTATACGGCGGCAGGAGAGTGGCAACGGCTATTTACCCAGTCCCTCCTGAAGTTGAAGTCGTTGCAATAGCTGACGAGATTATCGGAGGTGAGCCTGAAAGAGCCATCGGATTTGGGGATGGTTGTCGATTCTAAGCGTGATCTACCTGCGCATCGGAACTTATTGGCCACGATAACTCCATGAGGCTGGTACAACGTTGAGGTGGAAGCGCCGTACACCCTCAGTCAGTAGTACAGACAGGCCCCTCTAAGGCCGAGCGACTCAATTAGAGTGGAAGAGAGACCAGCACACTGTACCTTGAAAAATAGAGTTGCGAGTATGGGTAACGGGAGCAAAAAGACTATCTCCGCGGACATACAAGTAAAGGCAGATAGAGTATCGAATCAAGCTGCAACGTCGTCGACCCTCGACAAGTTTAGCGTACCTCTCCCAAACCCAGCCGCGAGCGCACTGAAGCCACCCTCACGCACTTCCATGAGGAACAAGTCGTGCTGGTCCGCCAGCCGCTCGTTGTTCCGCCTGATTTCCCTGATCATCCCGTGCTCCCGCGCGCAGTTCGGGCACTCCGTCTCATTTTCCGCCACGCACCTGTTTTTCCGCATGATAACAGCATTAGTATCAATATAATAGGATTCCAACTACGCAAACGAGGCGATGCGATGCGGCGATGACAGCGGCAGAGAAAGATACGTACCGTTGGTGGTAACTGTGGTTGCACATGAAGTGAATTGCAGGGAGGTCGAGTCCGCCTTGACATGCCGAGCACTGCGTTACGTGGAACACGCGCGGACGGTCCGGGTCTGAGAGTTCCTCGACCTGACGAAGCTTCGCCTGGGTCTCTGTCCGGTACGAAGCAACAAGCTGCTGGTCCTGTTTGATCCACTAGCCGTCAGCGCCTCAACTCAACCTGCGACTAGGGTAGAACAACTAACTGTCTCGACCTCCTGTCTTGCGGTCTTGATGCGTGCCATAAGCCACTCCTTGACAAGCCCGACACTCGCGACATTGTTTCTGCTAAGCACCTGCACGACGCTGACAGGCGGCATCAGCTTCTCCTCGTCAATCACTTTCAGCACATCCACTACATCATCCCGATGCTTCGCTAGGAGTGCAGGGGTGCTCGTCAGGAACCGCAGGACGAGCGGGTACAGCTGTGGCCGCCCAGGTCCATACTGCTTCAGGCGGCGCACAACCTCCGTACTGGCATCGCCGTCGCCGTCCTGGTGGCGGTCCATGAAGAACCGCACGATGTCTTCGTGCATGCCCATCCGCTCCCAGAGCAGCACCAGCCCTGGCGTGAAGCCGCGCGTCGAGCAGAGAATGAGCACGTGTGTCGGGTCATATGGCAGGGTCGTATTCTGAAGCAGGGCGAGCGCCTTGGAATTTGAACTTGCGCTGACATCGGAGCCGGATCGCGAGAGGTATAGTTCGAAGAGGGTATTCCAGACTGCTACTTGATCCCCTTTCTCCGCCTGTTCGTCGGCGCTAGGATCGGATTCTACAGGGTATGAGTTCGACGTGTTCCCGACTGCATGGCCCCAGCGTTTCCGCGCTACAGTCTCAAGGAATCGCACGAAGTGGTCCGTGTGATCGACAAAGTGTGCGAAGTACAGGCGCGGAGATGGGCGCTTCACGCTGCTGGCCCTTGCCTTCGCAGTTGTGGCAGTGGTCGGAGTGCCAGGTGGAGAATCCGAGACTCGCGATACATTTATCACGGAATCACGGCGATTAGGTTCAGGTGGTTGACCGACGGGAGGCGGCGCCTTGACTGTCGGCACGGTGTCCGCTGGAGAGGGGAGATTCACAACGGACGCGCGATTCAGAGCAAGGTACGAAAGATACGAAGAGCCTCCGGCCTGTCTCGTAGGCACAGCCTCTTGTTCCTCGGTTTCAATGACTAGTGGAGCGAGGCTAGTGCATATGTCGATCAGTAGGTCCGTTGTTTCCTCGGGAAGGTTATCGAGCATTGCCCTGCCATAGCGAGCGAGGTTGCTCTCGGCCTATAGAAGCAGGATCAGCACCGCTCAATATGGTTCTGCTTACAGCATGACAGCAGTCGCACATACCGCTTCAGCTCCGAGTCGTCTCAGGTATGTGAGCGCGTCCTTGTAGTTGCCGGCATCCTCGATCTGTATGCGGAGATAATCCTCATGTCGCTCGTACTTCTTCGCAAGGTACGACGCGTGCTCGAAGTATCCAGCTTGCCGGCATACACGGATCGCAGTATCAAGATCGAAGGGAAGCTCGTCCTTTCCGCCGTCACCGTTTACACGCAGCGACTCGCGCTTGATGAAGCTGTCGAGGCGGGTAATGTCCTTGAGCTTGGTGTATGTGTTGAGGAGGAGCGTGGTGTGGTCCGAGTTGGCGAGGCCGAGAGAATGAAGTTCCTGGAGGTACGTCACGAGATTGTGTATCCGTTGTGCGTCCAAGAACTGTATAGTCGTGAGTGGATCTGACATGTCTGAAGAATATGCGAACTTGCTCACCTTCCGAATCACATAGCTAGGTTGAACGTAACGGATGGTTCTAATGTACTGAGCCATTGCTCCATCGTAGTCGCCCTTCGCATAGAGGTGATCTCCATATTGCTTGTGGATATCGGCGATATGCGATTCATCGAGCTTCTGCGTATCGGCGATGTTAAGCGCGAGAAGGTACAGTCCTTTCCGATACAGCATATCCAGTTTCTCGGAAGTAGGCTTCTCTTCCAGGCACAGCAACTACGAGCAGCGAATCAGCATCCAGTGTTCGAAGGTTTCGGGGCACGACCGTACCTTGCCGTCATTAGACAGGACGTACAGCTTGCCCCATGCGGAGAAGAGTTCCCGCACGCCTTCAGTAAAGGTGCCGGAGTGGGCGACGAACTTATTCTCCGGGTCAAACACCGTCACTTTCGTGATATCCGACCCCTGCGGTGAAACGCTCTTCGCGACAAAATTGCGTACAGTCGCCGAGGCTGCACTCGCAGAGGGGGTGAACGGCGGGGAGACGATGACAATGTAATTGCGGTGAGTGTGAATCTTCGACTTCAACCCTAATGAGCTCATCAGCGAGATTGCATAACCAACGTATCGTAAAGAACTCACCCTCATATGCGTAACACGCTCCTCGACTCTCCGTTCCAACCAAATAGATGGCCTCATCTCTAGCCACGACGATCTCATGCGCCTTCCAGTCCATAGTCGCACACCCAAGACCTGCACCAATCTCGTCAACGACCGCAGATGTGCCTCCACTACCTTTCCCAGAAGCCTGATAGCATAGCACACGGTTCGTCGTGACGATGAACAGGTAGACATTCGGGCTCTCGTCTGATGGCTCGCGGAAGCCGAGACCCGTGATCGGCTCGGTGGGAGACTCGTGTATGACACGAGGTTTAGGGAGAGTGCTTAAGGAACCCGACGTAGAGTATACGGACTGGTCGAGGTGGCGGTAGAGAATGACGGTTCCATCCCCGAGACCAATGGCAAGGTATGACAACTTGGCAGAGAGAGCTATTGTCGAGACCTGGGGGGTCTAAGTTCAGCTATGGCGGGCATGGCGCATTCTAGGTTGCCCTTACAGGGTGTGGTCTGTTCCCGCTTTGGACCTTTGCTGAGCGTACCAGGAGAGGGGCACCAGTCTTCTTGTCGAACGTTTGGAGGTTCCAGACCTTTAAGAAGGGATGTCTGGCAGCATCTTCCTCCTACACCCCCGTCATGAGATATACGTATACGCGTATGCACATGGACGGTCAAACGCACCCCAAGTGTGATTAGGATCCCTCTTCGCTCAGCCATGTGCGTGACCCTGCCTCCAGTGTGCGCAATCCAACTCTTTGCGATCTCGAAGTCTCGATTGAGGAGGTAGACGCTGCCATGGATGTCTGCTACGATAAGACCGACAGAAGACGCGGTAATAGTGGAAATTTCTGGGGTTTTCTGCATGCATTGGTCAAGGGAGCAAGGGACGCGACGGGGAGGTGTCACTGTACCTGGAAGACATCTGGTGAACTTCCTAGATCATGTATGTCTTTGACCGGTACAACGTCGAAGAATGGGTATTGTCGCCACTAATATGAATTATGGCCGATGCATGCAGAGCTTGGCACCAATATGTACTCACAGCAGGCGCGGCAGCGTTCCCTGCGGCCGTTGCTTGAGCCATGATTGGTTAGGCAGGTACGTAGGCGTTCTTGTAGGCGACAACCCGCAGACAGAGTAGTAGGACCTCTCTCAACAAGCTGTTGGGACTAAGATACAAAGTCCAGGTGGTATGGGGGAAAGCAGGTATAGAGAACGTCACGGTGCGCACAGTCCAAGTCTGAGTCCAAGTTCTCGATGACGACGTCAATAGTAGTCGCTACTTACCATGATAAGTAAGACGAGTTGATCTAGTCAGCGATACTTATGACGCCCGTGCGCCTTCCGCAATTCGCCGCTTCTTCCTCTGCATCCACCACATCTACCCCTACGCCGTATGTCGTCGCTGCTGGTTCTGCTCTCAACGCGTTGGATCTAACATTTAATGCTGATAGGCATCATCTACCATGAGTTTCCTCGGTCTCCGCAAGTGGCCCACTCCGGCACGTCACGTCCAAACCTCCTCCATACAGCTCTCGTCTAACAGGTGTTGTCCATTGCAGGTCGCTAAGCCCTTGTGGCCTTTCGTCGGGGCAAGTCTGTTGACCTGGTTCTTGGTGGGCAAGATGCAGGATATCGGTGTTAAGTGTGAGTCGGCTCCCTTCTGCGCACCGCGGTACCTGACACGACACGTACGCAGCGGAGGGTTTCCGCAACGATCCCCGCAACCCCTACGCGGCGCAGATTGCAAAACAGTCCCACCACTAGAGCAACTCAATTTGTACTTTGCCCGCAGTAGTCTAATCCATCAGGTGTTGACACGCCGGCCTGTGTCTGCTGCGGCGTGCCGGTCCTCGTCGTAACAAGATCACCTCGTTGAGGCTTAACCTATAAACTTATCACACCCCATGCTTTGTGCAACGCGGATAGCTTTGGAACATTTGCGGTGAGGGTGGTTCGGGTTGCCTTTCCTGATGAGTCCAGGTGGAGTGTTTGCGGAGGGTCTGTTTGCTCAACTGAAACTGCCAACGCAAAACTCATGCTTCCTAGAGGTGTCGCTACATCATTACACAAAATCTCGAGTCTTTCACACTGCTCTACTAGTAGTCTGCTGCCATCATCATGTTGATATACGCTCACCTAGGGCTACGCAATTCTTAGGGAAGTGTTCAACCCATTGATGGGACTGATGCCACCGCAGCCGACTATTACTCTCTCGTCCACTCGGGTGCTTTCGTAGTCTGTGCTCATCCCATTGTCCGTATCTCCCGCTGAAGCACGCAGGCGGTGTTCATCAACCTCCAAAACTGAGCAAGCAGCTTCCTGTATCGTCAGGTACAGACGTGCGCCGCAGCAGTTCAAGTTCTTGGGCTGTGACCTGTGACCTGAACATAGTGTGCGGTAGCCCGTGAGGTTCCGCAGGAACGACGATGCGAATGGACGAGGACGAGATCCAGATATCGGACGACGTTCTGAAGGTCTATGTTTACTTGCTGTGTACATTACGTGTTATATTACCTGCATCTTTGCAATCGTTTCCTTTGCACGCGTGGCATAGCGTGTGGTGACTGTAGTACTCTCAGGCTGCACTTGCCTTTTTGGGCGTCGTGTAGAGTCAAATATCGAGTCTGAGGCTGCTCCTACAGTGACGGCCACGCTCTACGTCATGGATAAGCATTCCTCTGTGGGTTTCTATCATGAGTGACGCGACTCGCCTGTCTGAAGCAAATGCAATGTTCCTGGTAGTACGAGGTGCTTTTGCCGTACCTCACAAAATATTCGAAGGCGGCGGGTTCGCTGTTCCAAACCTACAACGACCTCAAGTTCGGTATGTCATTCCCCTGAGTCTACGATGCTATTGAGCTAAGGATGACTGCCGCACTGTGCAGCACAGCAGTGGAATGATGTTGAGCTGATCGACGTCCCACCGGGTGCTCAAGATGCGCTATCCGCGGTCGTCGCCCACAAACGGTGAGCTTCAGTGTGGGGGTTGCTTCCCCAAGCTGCCCCAAGTTGCCTGCCGCGGCACTGGCAAGGCTAGAGGGTCAAAGATTTGCGGGAGGCAGCTTGTGAAGCCCTTGTTCAGGGGAATGGCGGTCTGGAGGTTGGAGGCAAGGGCAGTAGCGAGGACGTGACACGTCCACGGTATCATGATAAAAATCCACTATCATGTTTTCGGCATGGTCAGCAATGCGACAGGGTGTGTACCTATGTCGCTTAGGTGTGCGTGTGTGACTGATAGGATGCATCATTCAGAGGCCACGGTAGTGTAGAACCGACTTCTGAATCCTGAGGACGCGCGACACTGGCGCGACATGGAGAATATCCGAAGAATATCACTGGTGGGATCTCAAGTTTGTTTCAACAAGTGTAACTTACTGTGCCACCAACCTAGTAGGTGATCGGAACGCACTTGTCTTGATCGTTTCTCCCGACATCCGTGAAACATCTCGCTGGGATACGAAGGAGTCAGTCACTAAGTCAAGCCTCGCGCTCCATCACGCCGTTGAGGTACAGCCGAGGTACGGCATTCAGATATACAGCACGCGACAACCGTGCATACTCCGGTGGGCATCATACATAGCTTCCGATATACTGCGCGCGATCACTGCCACCAGGAGGCGGTGTATGAACTACGTGTCTCCCTGCTGCGCCAGTACGCCTACGAACAGTAGTCCGCACACGTATCGCGTCGCGCGAGTATTCTTAAGAGTGAGCCTCCCCGGTGGCCATCGACATCATTCCCAGCATCTGCACTTCACCCTCAGCGCCCACTACACTCACGGCACTCACATCGCGGATCCTTTCTCGCACACTATGACATTGAACGTCTTCGCACTCGGCGCATCCAAGAACATTGGCTACCACGCCGCACTCAGGCTCCTGAGTCAGTAACGCCCTTCTCCTCTTTCATATCTCTGCTCATATTTCTTTTGGGAACAGAGCAGGGAGCAACCGTCACCTACCTCCTGCGCAGAACATCCGTGTTCGACGAAGACGCGCAGGTCCAGCCGTACATCAAGAGCGGCAAGGCGCGCCTCGTTTCTGGGGACGGTCTCAAGGCAGAAGACGTCGCGAAAGCCTGGCAGGCCGCTCTCGATGCGGGCAATGGCAAGATCGACTACGTTGTATTCTCCATCGGTACGTACTGCTCTCTGCACATCTCCGATCTCGGTATCCTGACTAATAGTTTCATCGTCTACATAGGTGGCGCGCCCATCTTTACCATGTCCAAGGGCTTCATAATCGACCCACCGGACCTCTGCACACACAGCCTCCTCAACCTCTTCACCACCGCACCTGGGTCTGTCCGTGTACCGGAGAACCAGCCCCGGTTCGTCGTCATCACCTCAAATGGTATTACCACCGAGGCGCACACCAAGCTCCCGCTCGCGATGAAGCCGCTCTACAACATCATGCTCCCCGCGCCGCACGCCGACAAGCTCGGCATGGAGCGCATTCTTGCACGTACCGCGGGCAGGGAGTGGGCGACGCGTGACGAGGTGAGCGCGGAGATCCTCCCCGCGGGCTGGCAGAACCTCCCGGGGCTGTGGGAGGAGAACGAGCTGAAGCATCTGGTGATCATCCGCCCTGCGTTGTTGACCGATGGAGAGTGCCGCGGGGACAAGCTGCTGGAGAAGGATGAGAGGCGGGAGGGCAAGGGGAAGGACCGGAAGGGCAAGGCGCCGTACAGGACGCTCGCGAACGACGAGATGCGGGACGGCTACCGGGTGTCGAGGCAAGATGTTGCGCACTTCATCGTGGAGGATGCGCTGCCGAATTGGAGCAATTGGGAGGGAACGGCGGTCAACCTCGCGTACTAGAGATATTGGGTGATCTGGATCTGGATTTATGACTGTATTGTTTTGAATATTCCGACTGTACTACTGTATGTCACTCACTACTCTCCTATGTAATGAAGGCGGTGAATCATCCGTAACAATTCAGGAACCACGATCGCCTCATATTCCGGCAAGACTCTACTATGAGATTATCGTGAGCATCGAATACCGGTGAGTGCCATGACATATCATACTATGGCTGTAACGGGCCCGTATTCTAGATTCTGAGGCCGATACAATGACTACAAGGTTTATGCGGGTCAAGAGATTGGACGCCGTCCAGAAAAGCAATTGAGAATATCAATGAGGGGTCCGCGCCGCTCGCTCGTATCGAAGACCTGGGCATGATCAATATTCGGATAATAGAGAACATGCAGCTTGCCGTCGTTCGACTTCCATCTGAACTTCGGCTCACCCTCCTCATCCGTCAGATACTGCCACACTTCCTTCGCATCAACGATCTGGTCCGATCCGCTCAGAACCACCGCAACATCCTTGCCCTCCAAGTCCTCCTTCCACAACACGTTCTCCGCCCAGAAGAAATGCCGCGCAAGCGCACGCGCGATGTCCGGGTCCCTGCTCGCAAAGTACCACAGCTGCCACTCGTTCGCCGTCCTCGGCGGGCGGTACACGAAATTGTACGCCACTGCGGGGAGGTGCAGCAGGAAGGGGATCGGGTCCACGAAGAGCCAGGCCGAGACGAGCTTGCTGAGTTCGGGGTCGCGGAGCATGTGTGCGGCGACGACGGTGCCGTAGGAGTGGGATGCGACGACGATACGGGAGATGCGGTAGGCGGAGAGGAGCTCGCGCAGGGCCTCGAGCATGGCGGGGCGAGACAGAGGGGGAGGGGAGATGTGCATACATATGGAGAGGTTCTCGAGTGCGATGATCCCTACGTCGGGATCGGAGGTGACGATGTCCCGGAAGGAGGTGACGTATGGCCAGAGGCCGATCTGTCTCTGTGTGTTAGTTGGCAGGATGGTCGATGAGGACACGGTACTCACCCCGATGCCATGCAGGAAGAGGATGGGGTCTTTGGTCGTGGAGCGGTGAGGTCTGAGCCAGTAGACAAGGTCTGGGCGAGGTGCTTTGTTGGAGAATATGGTGAATGTGCGAGGTGGGAAGCAGGTCATCCAGTTTCCTGAAGTGTAGTGCCGGAAACCGAGGCTCATCATCGAAATCCCGGTTATAGTGTCCACGATGGCGACAATCTAGATACATGTTTGTCAGAGTACGGCGGCCATTTATGAGTCCGCACTCACTGTGTACCAGAGCAAGGGTCGGTGAACCATATCTACAGGATCAAGAGTAACCTTTATGCAGCGGACTGCGTGATCGCGTCCTTCTGCGAGCTTTTGTCCCAGGAGCTGCTCCATCTTTGTCAGGTAACCCTCGATCTCTTCGGCCCATTCGTCCTTGAGGAGGCTATACGGGGTGCCAAAGAGGGCCCACGAGAACCATTCAACCATGTTCTCGCGTTTGACGCTATTGAGGTCGGTGGAATAAAACCAGCCGGCGGCCATCTTGCTGTCGCGGACTCGGGCGAAGCATTTCGCAAATAGTGACTCGCGTTCTTCTCGTGATGTAAGAGGTGGATGCGTGGCTGCCTGTGGGTCGTGTCAGCCACTTATCGCATTCGAATACGGCGCGTGCTCATGTGTTTGTGATAGGTAGACTGGATCGAGAGCCACGGCGGGACAGGACCGCCAGGCAATGAGGGACCACTGATTAGGAGACCCACACTACGGTTAACCAAGCCGTGTGCGTAACGCATTTCCCCGGACAACGGTGCTCCGAGCGATGAGCCCAGTCACCGAGCGGCAAGCCCAGGAGGACGGCGGAAGATGCAACGTTGACTTTACATCAAGAATGTGCCACTGTGCCACACGGGGACATCCGACATTGAAACGTTGAAGGACTATCCACCGAGATGTAATAACGTTAACTCGCGAGTCCGTAACACGGTTTGCGGCCCCGCACAGCGAGCCATCCCCATTTTCTTACCTAGAAAGGGGCAGACAAGGCGCTATTATCATAGGTTGACGACGGGCAATGGGCAAATTGTTCCGCATCGGAACAGCCTCGTAAAATGGCCATGACTGGTCTCCTGTTTACAAGGCTGGTTCAGGTAATGATTAAGTAACGTTAGAGCTCAGTAATTACTGAATCAATGCCGATCATAAGCAGGTTTCCCGACCTGAAGCAGCCTTGTAGACAGGCTTGCGACAGGAGACCAGTCACGGCCATTTTGCAAGGCTGTTTCAGTGCGGAACAATTCGCCATTTCCCGTCGTGTCATTATAGTCGAGATGCAGAAAACAAGTCGAATAAGCAACGAATAAGTTTCGAGAAGGCGATTCGGACTAGTCTAGTGGTCACACCTTTCCATAGAAACGTAGGGTTCTCCGTCATGCCGCTGACATTCCCCGTGCTCAATCGATGCTACAGCAGAGAAGGGAAGTCCAACTTCGCAGGGAGGGTGAACGCTGTGCTGCCAAAAACGGCGTTGCCTGTCCGAGGTTACAACAGGGTTACAACCTGTCGCCAAGCGGGCCTGAGCAGGAAATCTGTTCACGAACTGCACGACAAGCGCCGCTGGGGAACATTGCGGTTCAATGCATTTATCCGCTGAACCCAGAAAAAACGGCGTCGCCTCCCAAGCACTACAATCATTGTATCGCACCTTCTGGAGAAGTCTGCTCCGTGGTACATATATCAGCCAGTAGAAGCAAGTTTCCGCGGCTGCGTAGAGCCCTAGCCAGTGCGACCACAGAAAGCGTCCGCGAAACCAGCTGAAACAGAGCAATCCGACACTGAGCGGCGTGATGAGTCGAAGGCCGAGGATGCAAAGCCGAATGAAGAAATATTCTGGTAGAGACCGCCCAATCATGGCCGCCAGGAGGGATGCTGAATATCGTCGTCGTTGGTAGAGTAGTCCTCAACTCCAACGAATCATCGTGGCCCGGCCCAGCCTCGAGGGCGCTGCCGTTGACAATGTTATCGCATGGGAAATTCCTGCCGTCATGAGTATTCTAATCTCAGCTCAAACTCCGACCAGCACAAGGCTCAGACAAAGAAACCTCCGCTGAGCGCCGACTCCACTGAGGTCTCCAGGCAAACTTTCCCGCGCTGGCTTGCACGTTGACAAGACCGACGTCGCTCAAGCCTCACTCGTCCGCCCGACCAGCATTGCCCCGCCTTTCGCGCTCCCTCTATTGATTGTCTCCTGCGGTAGCGATGGCTAAGAAGAAGAATAAGCAGGTACGTGCCATACATGATCAAGGATTCTCAAACTCAAGCGTTCCCAGATCCTCCGCCCCTGGTGTTGGTACTGTGAGAGGGAGTTCGAAGATGAGAAAGGTGTGTCGCACTCGCATGCGTTGTCTAGTATCCTACTTACCTCCCTTGAAGTGCTAATGCAGCACCAGAAGGCTAAGCACTTCAAGTGCAACCTCTGCCCTCGTCGATTGAACACCGCAGGTGGCTTAGCTGTGCACATACAACAAGTGCACAAACTCGAGCCGGAGAAGTCAGTGCGCTAGTTCTCCCTTTGTCTGCTCTTCAGCTCACTAGCATATAGCCTGCCTCGAATAGAAAACGCGCTACCTGGGCGCGACGGTTATGAAGTCGAAATCTTTGGTATGGAGGGTATTCCCGCGCCAGACGTGGCGGATTACAAGCGACGTAAGGAGATAGAGCTAGGTCTTAACCCGGGTTCCATAACCCAGCCACAGTCCAAACGACCCAAGGTTGAGAACCGGCCGCTGTCGGAGGACGAGCTCAAGGCTCAACTTGAGGCTCACAAAGCCCTCATGGGTGCCTCTGAGGCCGCAAATGCTCCCGCTGTGCCAGAGGCTGCTTCAGGTGCGGTATATGCTGCCCCTTCCCAGACCTACGCCGTTCCCCCCACTTCCGCCGTCCCAACCCCTGCGATGTCGCCTCCAGGCGTCCTTCCAATGATGCCACCAGGTGCGCCTCCCTTCATGCCCGGAGTTCCCCCTCCAGGTTTCCCAGGTCAACTACCCTTCCCTCTACCGGGTATGCCTCTTCCTCCGGGGTAAGTCAGCATATTCACAGATCCAGGAATACATCATCTAATTCTTCTCTGTTAGCATGCCCCCGGGCTTCCCAATGCCTCCACCGTTTGCTGGCTCACCACCGCCAGGCATGCTCCCTCCTGGTGCACCGCCGTTCCCTCCAGGTGTGAGACCTCCTTTCCCTCCTCCGTTTATCCCCGGAATGCCTCCTCTAGGCATCCCGCCTCCTGGATTCTCTCCGCCAGGTGCCGTCGCCCCAGTTGCGGTGCCTCCTCTTGGTGCGTCATCAGTATCACCACCTCCCTTTGGTGCGCCTGGCGCCCCTCCAGCGTCCGGTCCTCCTAGCGCTTCCGCAGCTTCTCCTTCAGCGCCCGCAAATGGCGCTCCTACATCCGCACAATCTCTCTCCTCGGTACCTCCTCCACCATTGGCGCTGCCGAATCCAACGTTGGCTCAGGTCAACCCTCCTTTCAAAAAGGGAACTAGTCTCAAATGGTCAGACGCAAACTTCTCACCGGTTAGTCGCTCGTCCTCGCTTAGTCTGTACAATATCTGACTGGTTGTGTAGGAAGAGACACGTGCGAGGCACCCGAGGTACTACTCCGCTCCGACGGAACGCCCTGTGCCCAATGTCCCTGCAGAGGAGATGCGAGGCAAGAAACGTGCTAGGGCGGAAGACTACTTGTAGCAGGCGGACCAATGCTGCACACGAAGGACGCTTCGACGAGACGAAGCAGCGGATGTGTCACCAGTCCGTCCCCTCCACATACTCGTTCCCTTTTTCTACCTTGACTCATTTATGTTCCGCATATCCGTCTCTTCGGGATGGTAGTATGCAGAGACGCCACTCATGGGGATACGCGCGGTGCGGAGTCTATTTCCCTTCTATATGTTACGTCTCTTCTCCGATAGCTCTCGCAGTACGTAAGCCTTGTACGGTCGGTCGTTTTATTTCCTCCTCCCCTCCATGTCGTTTCTGCTAGCAGCTCTTTCGTATGTAAGAGAAGGTTCGTGTATGGACGTATGATTCAAAGTCAGATATACTCACCAATAGTCACGAAATGGCCGCGCGACCGTATGCGTAGCCCCTCACACGAGGTTCTAAGCAAGTCAGAGCAATTGAGCCATGAATCGATGACAAAGTCGGTCGTTGTATGTTGCAGGCGATGATTCTAGAGCTGACCGTCGATGACAGTGCGCAGCATCCATCTTTCCTTTCACCTACAAAGAATGCCCGTACGTATCTGGGTTGGGGAAGGGGAGCCAGTCAGAATCGGTGAGCTGTTCTCCTTACGATGAACCTACATCTATCTTCGGGTTATGGGTGCAGTTATTCTCTCGATGCGAAGTTGCGTGTTGGTATGGAGTGGGTACATGGGGCTTGTAGCAGGTGCGGCAGCATCGTGAATGACACCGTAATGTGGTCCTCACTGTGTAGCTCGTCTGCGATTTGGAGCCGCAGCTGTCTTATCCTCGTGTTCCGGGAGGTTCATGGAGTTGGCCAGAATGTATGCTCGTGATTCAATATTCAATAGCAAATGGCTTGTCCACTCCTTTGGGGCCGCGACTACTTTTCGCTAACCATGTCACGTCAAACAAACTTGAGGAATGCGACTGAGCAACGGGCAGACGGTGAGTACATCAAACTCGAGTGCTGACGATGACTTGTATACGAACAGACGTTGTTTCAGCCTCGCACAGGTACTTACTTACCTACAGAGGCTGGCCGTGTACGACAGTTCCGCGAGACCGAGGCTCAAGCTCAGGAGGATCAAAGTCAAACCGCGGATATCCATGACAATGAAACGGTACGTCCACGACTCGCCTCCCGGTTCATACCTCTTGCAGCCCCTTGATATTGGTACAACTCGTGCCTTGCAGCAGCAATGGAGTACTTGACTAATGACTTGGACGCGTGCGGGCGCACTCGCACCCTAGCGGAAGACTACTTACCGAGGACAAGGACCGTCAGCTGGATCGCTGCGCGCGTGCTCCGTGGACGCATCAGATTCATGGCGCGCGCAATGTCAGCTGGAATGCTCGCGAGGGTGAGCACGCCACGGCGGGATATTGCTATATCGAGCGATCGCGTCCTCTTGCTTGTCGCGCTCGGCCGGGCTGGGGATGGTGTGTTTGCGGCATTGTCTGATGTGAATGGGGGAATGCGGGGATGAGGGGATGAGGGGATGAGAGAATGTCGCTGGAGCGAGGGCCGAGAGGATATCTCATCCTTTCATCCAAAGGCACCGTACGTCCTTCACGGTGCCCAAGTCCTTCAAGGAGAACGTCATCCTTCACTTCGCCGCGGTCGACTACGAGGCGACCGTCTTCGTGAACGGCAACAAGGTCGGCACCCACACCGGTGGGTATGACAAATTCTCGTTCGACGTCACCAAGTACCTCAACAAGCGCGGCGCGAACGAACTCATCCTCTTTGTCTACGACCCCACCGACCGTGAGGGCAACCGCCCCATCGGCAAGCAGCGCGTCGTGCCTTCGCACATCTTCTACACGGTAAGCCACCCCCTTCGTGCATACACCCCTGCTGATACGCTGTCGTACTACAGCCCTGCAGTGGTATCTGGCAAACTGTCTCGCTCGAGTCTGTCCCCGCGGCCGAGCACGTCACCAACGTCGACATCCGCTCCTCCGCCGACGGCAGCGTGAACGCGACGATCGCCACCTCGTAGGGCGAGTCCAAGACGCCCCTCACCCTTGAGTTCCACGACCCGAAGGACAACCGCAGGGTCATCTTCCGCACGCGGGGCAGCCCGAACAAGCCGTTCCAGTTCAAGTTCCCCTCACCACAGGTCTGATCGCCTGACACCCCGAACCTGTACAACATCACCGTCAAGGTCGGCCGCGATGTCGTCCACACGTACACCGGCTTCCGCACAGTGGAGCGGAAGGAGATCGATGGTGTACAGCGCTTCGTCCTTAACGGCAAGCCGGTCTTCCAGTTCGGACCCCTTGACCAGGGTTACTGGCCAGATGGTCTCCACTCGCCACCGTCGTATGAGGCGATGGTGTATGACCTGAAGTACCTCAAGAACCTCGGGGTTAACTTCGTGTGAGTCCCCGACCCCAACGCTTCCACTACAGGTATCGTGTCACGACATTTGCTAACCGATTTCTCGTGCTCACAGGCGTAAGCACATCAAGGTCGAGCCCGACCTCTTCTACGCCGCGGCCGACCAACTTGGCCTCCTGCTCATGCAGGATATGCCCGCGCTCAACATCGCCGGCGTGAACGAAGCCGAGCAAACCGAGTTCGAGCGCCAGCTCGACATCCTCTTCCGCCACCACACCGGCTTCCCCTCCGTCACCTCCTTCGTCATCTATAACGAGGGCTGGGGCCAGCGCCGCGACGCCCCCGACGACGTTGCGATCAAGGCCATAAACGAGACCTACGAGATTGACAACACCGTCGACATCTGGAACTACCGCGCACTCAAGGTACGCGTCCTCTTCTTCCCTTAGTCCTCTTTCCTGGTGCTTACCTTACTTGCTGCTACGCAGGTAATCGAGGAGCTCCGTGAGCAGACCGAGCTTTTCGACTGCAACGGTGGTGTCTACACCCAGACCACGGACGTCGAGGGTGAGGTTAACGGTTTCCTGACCTACGACCGTGCCTACAGCCGGGTCGACGAGGAGAAGTGGAAGCTCGCCATCCAGAGGCTCTACGAGACCTTCCACAAGAAGGTCAACGGCGCGTAAAGGCCTGGCATAGGTACTTCCTGTCGTACCTTCTCGTTTCCACCCTCCCATGCTCGCCGCCGTACCCTCTCTTCTGAGAGACTCTAGGTTGCTACACTCATCCAGTGTACAGTAGCTTCTTACGACTTAGTGGTCATGTCTCATGTCCAACTGAAAAGTAATGTCTTACTAAACCACGCAATGTACTCTTTCATGCACTGCGCATTGTAATGACTTTATGACTTCTGCCCATCCAGAGCCGCGGCACTCAGTTTACAAGCGTTGTCCCAAACGCAGAACGCAGCGCCTACTTCGTTAAGTAAGGCACCATGGTGCTGATAATTAAATGTCTCGTGGACACAAGTATATGACGCAGTACTAGCATGTACAAATCCTATGTGTATCCCGGCTCTGGAGCGCGAGAATCTCCGACATCAGGTTCAACCAGAAGTCTCGGTACCGTGAGGATGGAAGAAGGCCCGCAAGCAGCCGGAAGCCCCGTCTACGGCGCGAGTACCCGCGCTCTCCGACGAGAAGGCAGGTAGCCTCGGGCCTTGTGGGGAATCGACACTTTTGAACACGCTGCCCCTTGGGTGCGAACAATGGGGTCGTCCAGAAGAGCGCAGCGCTCGCGCTCGCCGCTGTGGTGTGGCTCGGAGGCTCAAGCTCCTCTAGTTCGAAGTTGCCGTCCGCGCGGTCTTCGTCGCTAGCGCATCGTCCCATCTCGCGGAGGACAAGGCACTCGTCCGGGGTGAGCTTGTAATACTGGACTTCCACCCTGTCGCGCGAAGCATGTATTGTCAGAGAAAGGACGAATCAGCAGTGATATATCTTCTGCGTACTGGGTCTCGATGTAGAACATCCAATCTCCTAGAAGCTGCACCCATGTGTGCTTGCCATCGGCGGAACACCCCATGTACGTGATGGAATGTCTCGAAGCATGAGGTCTGTGTGTCTGGTCGGGCTCTAGCTCCCTCCTGCCGCATCCGTCGTTGGGTATCGTCGACCAGAACCCCCAAGGCCATTCCACAGTAGGATCAAGACTGATGTGCGCGTTCCGGTGCACACGCTCGTAAAAGTAGAGGGCTGGCGGCGGCTTGCGCTCTGGCGCCTTCTCCGACACCTTGGCAAGAGTGGTCCATGTGTGAAACTTCAGCGCATATGCTGGGCGAAACATGATCAGGGCGGATCGTCATAGGAAGTCACATCAAAGCACTGCACTGCACCTATGCCAAGGTCATCCGGCTCTTCGGGGAGATGGCAGAAATCTACCGCACTGTTCATGAACCATCCCCGGCAGTCCTTGTTCTCCCGGACGGCCGTGACGGTGTGCAGGGTCCAACCGTAATCCATGTTACTGACTGCGTATCTGTTCAGACCGATCGTGAGGAGTGAGCAAGCTCTCAGAAGCACACGCACGGTTTGCTGAAATGAAGCTCACCTCCGCCACGGATGGTCGCTCTTCCTCTTTCGCCCTGTCATGACGCCCTTCTGAATGAGAATATCGTGACGCACAGTTGCACGAGTGCGACGACTGGGGAAAGCCCTTTTCTCGGACTCGAACCAAGACCGCGCTTTCACCGGGTCCAGAAGCAATTTTGGCTCCTTGTACTCCGGTGTTAAGGTAGAACTGTATACCAGATCTTCGTATTCGAGGCCGTCTAAGACGTCTTGCCGCGATACCGAGAAGCATTCTCCGGGCGAGGGTATGCACCGCTTGGTCCAGAACAGGCTTTCTTCACGAGAGAAATCCGAGAACCGCGCCAGGGTTTGCCAAACGCTGCTCAGAACCTTGAAACGATCTTCGTCGGAGACGTTCGCTAGAGGATTATTGAAAGCTAAAACAATTCAATTTAAGGCACTCTTGTCAGGGCGATCAATCCGCATACACACCTTTCACGAGCTCGCGTCCTTGACTGTTGAACTCCACCATCTGGAATACACATCAAGTCATTTGAAAGAGCACGGTAGGGAAAGAAGGACTTACGCCGTCGTCATGGATCAGAGTATTCGGCAGACGGTCAACACGATAGAACGATACGTCTAGAAGCACCTGCCCGTCCTCGCTGACAAGTAGTTCATGGTCTGCCTGTATCGGTTGCATCTACACCAACATCAGCCAGACATAGTGCCTCGACTAATAGCAAACCTACATCCTCATCAGGGGTCCAAATGAGATCCTTGCGGATTTCCTTCAAATGCATGAGGCCAGCCTTGAAATCGAATCTTCAGTGAAATTCCTGCTTCAATCAAAGCTCAGGCGTACATGAATCTGTTTACTCTGTAGGGGTGCTTCATCAATCATGCACTCCCGATCGCTGGCAACGAGATATACTTACGAACCGCATTGTCCATAGCAGTCTTTCAAGACCGTGAAAGGTCCTACTAAGTTCATTGAACGTGCGAGTATCTCAAATGCACATGCAATTCAGTGTCTTGTCATTGGTGTCGATCATAATATCAAGGCGACATACGGAACCCGCCATTCACAATGAACGCCGCGTACGGGTCTGGTTTCGAATATCCCACTGCATGCTCGACGTTAGGATGCCTATGGATTGCGAGCGTCAGTTGAATTCGCTTAGTACTCAATAAGACGTTGTCCATACCAGATCTTCTTTGCAGTCTCGACCTCGGCCTGGAATCGGTCGTCTGCCCGTGGGAACCGTCGGACTGTAACAACACTTCCCGTGGCACACAGTCGTGCACGGTATCGTGTAGGACGCTCGCCTGACTCGTCGATGGGAGATTCGGGACCGAGATCCTCTAGAAGCTCTATATCGTCCCTCCCAAGCAGTCGTAGCTATAGGGAGTATTCTGAATTAGCGAATAAATGATACCGAAGAATATGGTCATCTCACAGTGCCATCGTGTGTTTGATTAGCCTCAATGCGATGCAGTATGTTCGT
The DNA here is from genome assembly GCA_022606135.1 of Fomes fomentarius. Taxonomy (NCBI): domain Eukaryota; kingdom Fungi; phylum Basidiomycota; class Agaricomycetes; order Polyporales; family Polyporaceae; genus Fomes; species Fomes fomentarius. The sequence continues at coordinate 3,709,840 of JABYQN010000001.1, forward strand.
GACGTTGCTATCAATTCCACGAGCCTGCTGCAGAAGGTCTGACTGAACACGCTCCGTGTTGTCTGCGTGCTCAACTAGACGTGCTTGAGTGTAGGTCACAGCAGAGAGTTGCTGTTGCGTGTGCACCGACGATTGGACCTGAACATGAACAATGACGCTTATGAATTGCTAGCCACAGGAGTGTCATATCAAAACAGCTCACCTGGAACACCTGACATGCTTCATCGAGCTTCTTCGACAATCGAGTCACTTCGTCTTTAGTCTTGGAAGGACGACCAGGAAGTAGGTAGTACTGGAGTTTCTTCTTGGTGCGACGCTCTACAAGTATCTCGATCTCCTTGAGTGTGCTGCAAATACAGGTTAGTGCATCCCCGACAACCGAACGAGGGAAATGTCGTACTCAAGCAACGCCTTGACGTGTTCAGGTGTAGTCGCGACATCCACAGCTACCGCACCTGTGTTGAGTTGTTGGTAGACCGCCTCGGTGAACACATTTGCCCGTTCAGCCAGCAAGCGGACTTCGTCCTTAACATCCTTGATTTCCTGAGGCATATTGAGCACTCATATACCATTCACAACCATAGCGCCTACTCACCTTCGCGAACTCTGCGACATGCTTCGCCACCGTCAAGGCGTCGCCGAGGTGAGGGATCGACTCGACAAGACGAATAGATGAGATTATAAAATCCATTAGTTGCGACTGCCATGCCGGAGATCGGGGATTACGAGACATCAGCCCGTGGAGAAATCGCGAAGTAGTCTAGCTACGCACCGTATCCAGCGTCGGGATATAAAATTGTCTATGAGTAGAAAGTCGGAGAGAATGCGGCGGAGTTGGGAGTTGTGGGTTGGCACCCCGCACCCCACCTCGGACCTTAATACCAGTGGCTCACACCGCCGGGTAAGATGATACGTACAAGGTAGCCATGTAAATGACAGATGGCGAACACGGAAGCTGCAGGGTCATGAACTTCAGCGTCACTTTATTGTTTCACAGTGAGAAAGACGAACGTACCGGAGTCACGCTGTGCACTGAACGACTATCAAGAGAACAAAGCTTGAGCGGTTAAGTCAAGGTTACGGCATGACATAGAAGGGTAGCGGCCGGTTTCCACTCTTGAGGCCGTTTCCAGCCTATTGCCAGAGGGAAAGACGCGCCAAAGTAAAGCCGCACAGGTTCCGTAGCTTGCACTGTCTACGGAACGCATGTCAGACACCGGTCAACCTGCATGTATGTCCAGGATACTCAGTCGATTGTTACACATGACACAGCACGACTGCAAGTGCATAACATAAGAGAATACAAACAACAACAAGAAAGAAAGAGAAACGAGAGCACGACTACCGATACAGAACGCAATCCCCGGCCCAAATGAAGACCACTGCACAGCCGCTCAGTCGTCGTATTGCGTAAGCTGAAAGCCAGACGCTGTCAGATAGAACAACAAAGCACACCAGCCGAAGACTCACGTCAAGCGTCAACGTTCTCGAGCTGTTGACATCCTGGTCTCTGTAGATTCCCACGAGCGAGTTGCTGCGCTCGTAGAGCGAGCCCTTGAGACTGATGACGATGAATTGGAACGTCTCCGACGAGTGCGAGCGGATGTAGCTCGCGATCTTGGCCACATTCGTGTTGTCTAGTGCTGCATCAACTTCGTCAAGCACGAAGAACGGCGACGGCTGGTAGCTGTTCTTATTGTTAGCGAGACGTCTCTGGTCAAGCCGAGACAAGGGCATACCTGTGAATCGCGAAGAGCAATGCAAGAGCCGCGATCGTCTTCTCACCGCCAGAAAGCTGTTCCATGTCACGGAAACGTTTCATCGGTGGCATGGCATGGTACTTGATACCAGCCGTGTATGGTTCCTATCAATCCAGTCAGGCCATGATGCTTGTACCGAAGTAGGACAAGGTTATACCTCGCTGTCCTCCAGCGTCAAGTACGCCACACCTCCAGTTGGCGCCATCTTGCCCTTCGTGAGATCCTTGTAGACCTGATCGATACGCTCCGAAATATGATTGTAGGCCTTGTTGAACATCTCGCATCTACTTTGCCTGTCAGATCGCACCACATGGCTGATGCACTCAGAGAGCTCCGCACCTCCTGCGCTTGATCTCGTTGAACTGATCACGGGCTGTCTTGGAGTCCTTGCGTGCCTTGTCAGCCTCCTTCTCGGTCTCCACGAGCTTCGCCTCCACATCATCCAGCCTGACGAGTGCGCGTTCAGTACGGGTGGCGACGCACTACGGCAACTCACGTACCTGTCTAGGGCCTTCATGTTAGGAGCCATACGCTCAATCTCAGCCATGGCTTTCGCAATCGCGTCGTCGAGATCTTTCAACATCTCGCCCGACGTATCCTATGTACGATGAGTCAGTTGCCAGCAGGGCGAGACAGAAAGAGCCGCATGAACTTACCTCACGATCATCCTCGGTCAACATTTCGAAGTCGACCTCGATACCAAAGTCAGGAACGCGCTTGACACGCTGCGTACCCTCATCGTCATCGTCCACCTCCATGGCCACCTCGTCACGGAGGTTCTACAGGCAACTCTATCAGCCTCCGAACATACAGTCAAACGAAATGAAGCACACCTCTTCCATAGGGACGTTCTTGAGGTTACCCGCAATGAGTGGCAGCTTGATCTCGTCCAACCGACACTTGCGGTATATTGACGACCGCTCAAGTCCAAGTTTCTCAATCTCGTCATTCTGTCATCCAGTCCACATCGTATCAACACTTCTCTTCACCACAGCATGGCCAGCAAGAAGACTCACATGTGTAGAGATCTCCTTGATCGCCTGGTCCAGAACTTTGCCTGCCCGACTGGTTGTCTTCTTTACCTCCTCGACCTTCTTCGTCTTTGCCTCCAGCTCCTCGTTGAGGTCCTTCAGCTCCTCCTGCAATGTTTTGATCGTTTCCTCGGACTCAGCGATCTCTTTCTGCGCCTCGTTCCGCTCATCGTCCAGCCGGGCGAGGTTCGTGTTCTCCGCTTTGATGATGTCGCGATACGTCACGAGGCGTTCGGAGGTCATCGTGATCTGTTCCTCGGCAAACTGAGATCTATATGTATAAAGCATAACATCCAGAGTATCAGCACAAGCACGCGCGAGATGGGCGAGGACGTACGCATGGGTCAAGCGAGCGATTTGAGTGTCGAACTGCAGCCTCGCTTCGCTCTCGGCTTGCGCCAGCTTGAGCTGGCGCTCTTCGTACTCGCGGATGTTCTCTACGCCGATTGACTTGCAGAAGTCTGCGAAGATCTCATCCTCGGCCGCGTTGATAATCGACGCGAGCTCGTCCACCTTTTCCTTCACGGAGTCGTATGTGGCTTGCGCCTGAAGAAAGCGTCAAGCGTCAGATAAAAGCCTCAATGAAATTGACGGGGAAGGCTGAACGCGCCTTCCGGAGCTCAGGCTGGAGCTGCTTGATCTCCCTGTCCGTGTGCTTGAGTTCGCTCTTCACTCCGTCCAGGCGATCTTTACATGCGCTCTACAGCAATGCAAATCAGTACCAAAGCACACAGTCAGAAGCATCATAGCGATTACCAGATCGTCGCGCGCAACAGTAAGTGCAGATTCCAAGCGCGTGATCTCCGCGAGGAGGACCTCGCTCTCCTTCCCGCGCGGCTTCGATTTGTTCAGCTCCATCATCTGAGCCATCAAACCGTCTCGCATACGCTGCAGACCTAGTGGATCCAGCCCAGCATACGTTTAGCATCCGGACTACAGAAATGAGTGTAGAAGCCACGCACCTTGCACATCCTTCTCCTCCCACTTTTTCCCAGTGTTCTGCGAGCTTTTACCGCCGGTGATAAGACCGCTCTTATGGATGACAGTACCCTCGAGCGTGACAGCTAACCAGACGCCACATCAGCCAATAGAGGTCGCGAGTGTGACGAGTGTGACTACTGACCCTTAACTTCCTGCCCCTTTTCATAACAAACATACTTCGCGACGTCCATCGAATCGCAGACGAGAGCGTTCCCACATGCATGGTGCATCGCCCTCTCTACAGCGGGATCGAACGTGATCACATCCACCGCGAGCCGTGCGCCCTTCGCAAAAGCACGGAACTTATCATTCACCGGCTTCACCTGAATCGTATCGAGTGGAATGAACGTCGCTTGGCCCGCACGCTGGTTGCGCATATACTCAATGCAGTCGATCGCCGTCTTCTCCTCGTCCACAACAATCGCGTCGATGTTCCTCCCGAGCACAACTGCAACGGCAGTCTCGTACTTCCGTTGAGTGGGCTTGCAGAGATCGACGACACGCCCACGGACGCCGGGGAATATGCGTTGGAGGCTCGTGAGCGTCTCCTTAAGCCGCGCCTCGCGCTGCGACTCCTGCTGGTCGACGCCAGCCTGGGTGAGCTTCTCATAGATTTCGACAAGTTTCTCGTTCGTCTCTTGCTCCAGCCGCTCAATCCGCGTGCGCTCCGACTGCTGGTTCTTGTGCTCTTGCCTCACACGCTTGAGCTCTTCGCCCAGCTCCGCGACCTTCGCCTCGAGCTGCGCTCTGTCAAGATCTAGTGAAATGGGTATGGGTGAATGAGACGTACACCTGTCTTCTTCTGGGTATGTGTGCTCTGTTCCTCAGTGAGCTTCTCCTGCTTCTGTGTCAGCTGTTCTATCTTGTCTTTGAGCTGCGCCAGAGCTCGGCTGGCCGTCTTCTCATCTCGCGCCAATGTCTCGAGCGACTGTCGCTCATCCACCGCGAGCACGCTTGCGGACGCCTTCCTATTGGACGTATACAGGGTCAATCGAAAGCTGCAAAGCAGCAAAACGGGACGTACAGCCGCCGATACTCCTCAAGAGATTCTTCACTTAGCGACAAGTTCTGTTGCGCTGCCTTTCGCTGCGCCTCTGCGATTCATGAGTACGCGAGAAATCACACTCGCGAGCGAACGCACCTTGCGCGGCATTCGCTGCCTTTTTGACCGTCTCGAGGTCCGCCTGCAACGACTCCAGCTTCCGCTTCTGCTCGCTCTCCGTCTGGCTGAGCTTCGACAGCTCCTGTTCCGCCTTCTCCCGCTTCCTCTCCGCGTGTTTTATCTGCGCCTCTATGCGCACCAAGTCTGGTCGCTATGCGGCGATGAGTAAACCAATGTAGCCTATGCAGATGCTACGCACCTTGATTTCGAGAGCTTTCTCGGCCTTCTTGATCCTCTTCTCCTTCTGCATCACGTTTCCTCGCGCCCTCGCCTGCTCAGAGCGTGCCTCCTCGAGCGCCTTCTCATGCTTTCGCTGCTCTTGGCGAAGCCCAGCAAGAGTCCTGTTCTGCTCTCTGATGGCACGGGCATGTTCGTCGAGCGACTGTTGGATGTGGTACAGCTTGAAGAGAATCCGCTTGAGGACTAAGTCGTCCTGTGGCGCACGGGTGAGAACATATCAGTGGCTACACAGACAGAACGGACATACCCGCTCGTCACACAGCTGCTCGAACCGTTCAGCCTCCCCCTTCTGCTCCTTGTATTGCTTGATCTCCCCTGCGATGCCGCGTCGTTTCGTGAAATTGAACGTCGCGTTCTCCGTCGCGCGTTCGAGTGCCTCCTTCGCCTTCTCGTAATCCGGTGCAAGCTCGAGCGAGCCGGAGATCTGGTCTATGAGACGCGACAGCTCCCTAGGTGACTGGGATGCGACAGCTTCAACGTCTCCTTGAAAGACGAGGAAGTTCTTGGCTTTTACAAGGATGTTGTGTTGGATGAGAGCAGCATTGTACGCGGAGTATGTGACGACTTTATTGTTAAGCTTGTATTCGGACGCGCCCGTCGTCGAGATTCTATACTCCATATGTGCGAACGCGTCCGTAAAGTCTAAGTAGAGGACTCACGTTCGTTGGAACTTCCACTGTTTCTTCTGCACGTCCTCGTAGACCGCGAGTACCCACGCCTTCTTCGCCGTGCCCTCTCCCTCTCCCTCCACCTCCCCCTCGCCTTCCTCATCGTCATCCTCAGCCTGCGCCTGCCCATTGTCTTCTCCATCAGGATTACGCGCCAACCTCCTTCCACGATACACGAGGTCCTTCAGTTGGCTCGAACGGAGCTGGGCAGATTTGACGCCGAGGACGAACGAAATGGCGTCCATGAGGTTAGACTTGCCGGCGCCATTGGGGCCGATGACCGAGGTGAAGTTGCGAAAGGGACCAACGGTTTGATGACCTCGATAGGACTTGAAGTCACAGAGCTCGATGCGAACGAGAGGCATCACGAGAGGGTGAAATGAGATGGTTGTTGTGGCTGAGAATAAGGCGCCTCGACGCGTCGGACCGCGTTTGTGGCATTGGCGCCTAAATAGTCACGTTGTCGATAATGAGTTCGAAGGGAAAAGTAGGATGCTCACTATGATCTGGGTATATACTTAATACTACTAGTACTTCAACTCGTAGTCAGGAACGAATGCAAACAAGTTAATAAGTGTGGCGTCAGCAGCTGCGATTTGCGAACGCGTTTGCGATATCGGCGCTTGCTCTTCTGTCCTATGACATCGATCTACCGTCGTAGTACACTACTGCTCTTCTCACCATGACCTTCGACGCTGATCTACAGAACCCCAAACTACGAAAACATGAAAGATACTGGTTTGACGACGGCTCGATAGTCCTGTGCGCCCAGGATCACCTCTACAAAGTCCACCGAACATTGCTGTATCGACACTCGAGGGCTCTCGCGTCCTCCGACTCGGAGCCTCGCCTCAACGAAGATACGCCAAAAGCAGAAGGGATGCCGATTTTTCACGTTCCGGACGACGTATCGAGTAGAGATTTTGAGGCTCTGCTTGAATACCTCTACCATGATGCGTGAGTGATCAGCTTTCTGAGTGCATGGGAGGATAGGCATTTGGCCACTCTCTGGCGAGTAGTACACTTGTTGAGGCCAGGGGTAGGCATCATCTGTTGACTGCTATGGTCATCTTGTCTCGAACCACCTTGCTCGTATCTTGTGACAAGGATTCGCGCACCCGCCGGGGAACGTCGTACGCCACGGACGAGCCCTTCCTTATACTCAGTCCATGGGGAGGGCGGCCGCTATTGTGCCCTCGTGGATGGAATGGATGTACTGACCGATTAAACAGCCCTCTGGACGACACGACACCATTTGAAAGGACAGCCTCTCTACTCAAGGTGTCGTCGCAGCAACAACTCGATGTTCCAGCCATACACATCCTCGCTCGGAGCAGGCTGCAGACACTGTTTCCCTCTGATCCAGAAGCGTTCGTCCGCGCCACACTCCGACATACGGAGCAAGCTCTTGCGCTCGCGGAGAAGTTCGACATCCCCGCAGTAGGTCGTGCTCTTCACCGTCTTCCTGCTGCAGTCTCACCATGTACTATGTACAAAGATACGAAAAACGCTCTACTACAGCGTCGCGACACACCCTCACGAGCCCGAAGCCCCAGTCCCGTCAGAAGCAGAGTCAGATCACTCACTCACGCACCCCGAACTCCCGAAGGAGCTCTCCGCACGGTGCGACGCGCTCCTCGAGCAAATTGTCTCACACTTCACGCCCATCCTCTTCACCGTCGCGACCGCAGGACACATGGCGTGTACAGACACCTTCGCGGAGAAGTGGATGCCGCTCGTCATCCAGCCCGCGCTCGATGATAACGGGCTGTGTCGTCCCCTGGAGACACTGGATAGGATCATCGCCATCGACTGGGCGAAGGAGGGTTTGTGTGCGGAATGCGTCAAGGACAAGACGGAGGAGTGGAGAGCGGAGCAGAGGGATATGTGGGCAAAGATAGACGAGTGGCTGCAGTGATCGAAAGGGGTTTGAACTTATGCCTTGTGACTTGGCTCGAGAGCTGAGATGATGTATCTTTAGCGTTACTGACGACTGTGCATTGTAGCCATTGATTATGCAGACTGAACGTGTATCGATACCTCTACCGACTTCCGTGGGGGTTGCAGTGCTACTCATAGAATGTTGACGAACAAGGGGCCCGGATGGTAGGCGTTTCGCTCGCCTACTATACTCGATCCGCTGACTCTGAATGAACACACTTCTCGCAGGTCCGAGTGTAACCTCACTCTTGTCCCCGAGTTCATATTTGGCTCGATCGTCGCACGACGTTCGTAGCTATCAAATGATCAGGTCGTCGTAGTCTGAGATGGCTCTATCCCAACGACTTGGTTTTGCGTATTCATCCTTCCCATCCATTGATTCTTTAAATAGCCATCACCTTGCCTTTCATTCGACTATATAAAGACGACTACCATTCGATTCACCCGTACTCACGACGACCACACTCCACGGGTCTTATTACTCCAACACTCCTCGCAGCGTAGACTCCCGACATGGCAAGACTTATCGCTGTATCCGGTGCGACGGGAAACCAAGGTCGGATTACGACTCATCATGCTCGGTGCACATGCCTACTACCCAAGGTGAACTCGTATAGGTGGCTCAGTCGCAAAGCTATTGCTCCAGTACCCAGACCAATACCGCGTCCGCGCGCTCACACGCAACCCAGAGTCCGACGCAGCCCAGAACCTCGCACGGCTCGGCGCAGAGCTCGTGAAGGTGGACCTCACGGTCCCCGCAGAGGTGAACGCCGCGCTGCAAGGATGCTGGGGCGTCTTTGGCGTCACGAACTTCTATGACTCGGTACGTTGCTCCTTGTGTCATTTGGATTTCACAGCTGAATGATATGCAAGTAGAAGATCAAAGACGACCCTGGGAGCGAAGAGCAACAAGGAAAGAATCTCGTCGACGCTGCTCTAGAGAACGGCGTGACATGCTTCGTATGGAGCACCCTCCCTAGTTCAAAGCGCATCTCAGGTGGTCGCCTCGTCTCCCGCATCTACGAAGGCGAGTGCTCGATTTCCTGTACATTTCACTCGTGCCGCTGATTCACGCACTCATAGGTAAGTATCACGTCGACGACTATATGCGTGAGAAGAATCAGCCGGGAACGTTCCTCTACACCGGGAACTTCTACGAAAACATGGTCCTTCGCTCGCACATGAAGTACAACCGCGAGCTCGACAGGGTCGAGTTCCACCAGCCGGTCATCAAGGAGACGACACAGCGTAAGCATTTCTCAGGGTCTCTTCTATCTGTAACATACATACTCAGATCCCGCCGGGTATATACGCAGTGGCGATGCTGTACGTCCAGAAAGACCTCTCGGCAGTGACGAAGGCCGTGTTCGACAGCTGGGATACTCGCAAGGATGAGCTCAACCATGTCTATCTCTATGTCGCCAATGCACGAGTCACGCCACAGGAGATCATCGCCAGTGTGAAGAAGCGTCAGTTCTCTTTCTTCTACGACCCCTTGTTGCTGTTAACACGGACTCCTCAGTCACAGGCAAGGACGGGATCTACGTTCTCCTTCCCACGACAGGCGTGGCGGATCGCGACATCATGTTCCAGCTCTATAACGAGATGGGCATGTACGGCACCAAGGTCCTTCCTGACGAGAACATCCTCAAGCTTGGCGTGCAGATGCACGGTATTGATGATTTTGTGCGAGAGGTCCTGGCACCTCATCTTGGGCTTTCGCTGTTGTGATGCTTTGCTATCTTTCAATGATCAGTGTCTTGAATGTCACTGAAGGCTTGGAAAAAACTACCTTCGGACGCCGGCTGCCGCTGAAATCAATGGTACTCATCTATCAATCTGCGAGCAGTTTGATGCGGGTGAGTCTCATACCAAGACTGTTGGAGTTCAAGATAGCGGAAGAATGATGATTAATAGGAATCTGACTGCGAGTATAAGTACAAGTACGAGACAATAGATCATTAGTTAACAACGTAATAAAGAACTATTGTATGAGTGATAATCAACATAACAAAGACGATGGTAAGTAAGTCAGAGACCCGTTTGTAAGTGACAATACAAACGGATATAATGAAAGTAAGAAAACATCCTTAGTAACCTTTGTTACTACAACACTCCCCCTCAACTCTGCAACGGTAGGATGCCGAGTTGCGTCCTTAGAGCCTGGAAACGGTCGCGCGGAAGGGCCTTGGTAAACAGATCAGCTGCATTGATGTCGGTAGGACAGTACGCAAGGCGAATGGTGTCTGACACGATGCATTCGCGAATGAAATGATGGCGTATGTCGATATGCTTCGAGCGCGCGTGCTGAACGTTGTCCTTCGACAGCGCGATGGCTGATTGGTTGTCCGCGTTGAGTCGCGAGGCTGCTTCCTGCGTGAAAGTAAGTTCCGTGAGTATCGCACGCATCCATATGGCATGTCGCGCGGTGTACGCGATGGCCATGTACTCGGCCTCCATGGAAGAAAGCGCGACGGTCGTCTGCTTCTTTGAGCTCCAAGCGACAACTGCGTTCCCTATAAGGAACACATATCCGGATACGGAGCGACAGTCATCCGGATTGGATGCCCAGTCCGCGTCTGTGTAGCCTTCGAGCCGCAGGTTGCGGTAGTACGCGCGCATGCGCGGCTCCCCCTTGCCCGTGTAGGTAATCCCAAAATTTTGCGTCCCCTTCAGGTAGCGAAGGACGCGCTTTGCGGCTGTCCAGTGTATCGGGCCTGGGCGCGCGTTGAATTGGGAGAGAGCTTGAACGGCATATTTGATGTCTGGGCGCGTGCCTAGCGCCGCGTACATGAGCGAACCTATGAGGGCCTGATATGGCACCTTCTTCATTTCCGAGAGGTCCGCATTGTCAGGTTCCTTGACAAGCTTGACGTTCGGGTCGAGCGGTGTGCTCACAGGGTTGCAATCACCCATTCCGAAGTGGTCCAGGACAGTTTGGACATACTGCGACTGCGAGAGCGTCAGCGTGCGAGCAGCACGATCATGCGAGATCTCGATGCCAAGGAGAAGTCGGGGAGATCCGAGATCAGTGATCTCCATGTGCTTCCGGAGACCGGCTTCTAGGGCGTTCATGAGGTCATCGTTATCTGCTGACGCAAGCATGTCATCCACGTGGACTCCGATAACGATAAGCCCAGCCGTGGTCTCCTTGACATATACGCACACGTCGGCATTGATCCGGCGAAAACGAAGGTCAACCATGAACGAGTTCATTGTTTGGTTCCATGCTCGTCCGCCCTGTTTCAAACCATAGAGTGCCTTGTGCAGCCGTACCACTGCTCGAGTGCCATCCTCGTATCCCGGCGGTTGCCGCATGTAGATCTCCTCATCGAGATCCGCATTTAGATAGGCGCCAACGACGTCATATTGATGTAGCACCATGTTCCGCTGTGCCGCAATGGCCAGAATGAGGCGAATGGAGTCCATCCGGACTACAGGTGCGAATGTCTCGAAAAAATCGAGCCCAGGAATTTGTGAGAAACCTTGAGCGACCAAACGGGCCTTGAATTTGACGATTCGCCCGTTTGTGTCTCGTTTGATCCTGAAGACCCATCGGCATCCCACGGCTTTCCTTCCCGGTGGCAGATCAGTGGCTGAGTATGCCCCGAGTTTTCGGAGCTGTGCGATTTCCTTTTCCATTGCACACTGCCACTTGGGCCACTCAGGTGACACCATGGCCTCTTTGAGATTGTGCGGTTCGTGTACGCTCTCCGTTCCGTGCAGGGTGAGCAGACAGAGGCAATCTTCCTCATCTGCGATCTCGATCTCATTCTCCCCCTCGTACGCGATCTGCGCAACAGGGTCCTTGAGAATGCGACCCTTTCCCTCATTGAGCGCTTTGTAATCAATGCGCACTGCAACGTTCCGCCGGGTTCGTTCCGGTGGCTGTGCGGACTTCTCTGGCTCGGCAGGGGGTGATGACGTCGCCCTCTCGGCGGGCACGTTCAGTCGCGGGAGCGCTGGCTCTCCAGCCTGCTGCCCCGCGGTGTCTCCCCCTGCTGGCACATCCTCTTGTGCTGGGGCGGCAGGTGCCTGGATCTCGATGAAATCGAAATCATCGTCATTTGCGGGAGCAACGCGTCTGGGAACAGTGAAGATGATATTGCGGGACTTCCCGATCCGGCGTGCACGTGGATCGTAGAATTTCCACGCCTTGCTTCTGTCGGCCATGCCCATAAATAGCATAGCTTCGGACTTCGGGTCCAGTTTCGTCCGCTTCTGCCGATCAGTGAGAACCCAGCACCGACTCCCCCATTCCTGGAGAGCCGATACGTCCGGCTTGGTGCCCGTCCATACTTCGCTAGGGGTCCGGTCCTTGAGTGCACGGGTGGGAGATCGGTTCTTGAGATATACCACATATTTAACAGCAAGCGGCCACAGAAACTTGGGTTGCCCCTGTGCGATGATTAGCGCCATGGCTCGGTCCATTACGGTCCGATTGACCCATTCTGCGATACCATTTTGGGCCGATGATCTAGGCGCCGTGGTCTGGAGCTCGATCCCCTCATCCCTGAGGTAACCGGTGAACTCCGTGCTGAGGTATTCTCCACCGTTGTCACATCGGACAGTTTTCAGGGTGATACCGAACTGGTTCTTCACGTAAGCTTGATAACGCTTGAAGTGCTCCAGCTCGTCCGTTTTTGCCTTGGACAGCTCCACCACCGTGTGCCTGGCGTGAGCGTCTGTGAAAGTCGAGAAGTATTTCTCACCCCAGATTCCCGTCACCGATGCCTTCCCCCACAGACCCATCACCGTAAGATCCCCGATCGCCCCCGCCTCACTCTCTGATTTCTTCGGAAACGGCGCTACGGTTTGCTTCCCCCGTACGCACGCTTCGCATTGATCCGATGCCGGCACCATCTCGTCCACCTCCATTCCCACGACCATGTCCTTCTGCTTCATCGCCTGAAGCGCCTTCATGCCCATGTGAGCATACACCCTGTGCCATTCGTCCCACGTCCGAAGTCGCTTCGGCCGTGCCACGGCAGCTGCGCATGTTGTGTCCACCACGCTTGCACTGTTCTCCACCACCGTACCATCCATATGGTACAAGTAGTTCCCGACTCGCTTCCCTGTCGCATAGATGTGACCCTTCATGCTGACAAATCGAATCGTACCATTGATCATTTCGACCCTGTGACCGTGTGCTTCTACGCGCCCCACGGAGATGAGATTGTGTGGGACGCCCAGTGCATGTACGACATCACGTAATTCGATCGTTTTTGGCTTCCCTTCGGTGACAAATCGAAGTTTGACCGTGCCGCGGCCTAGAATGGGTGTTGATCCGGCACCCCTGAGAGTCTTCCCCGGGGTGAAGGTGTAGCTGGTGAAGGACTTGCACTGCCGCGCCACGTGGACGGTCGTGCCTGTGTCTGCGATCCAGGAATCAGCGTCGAGCATTGACAAAGCAATTTCCTCTGATTGATCTGTGGCAGTGCAGGCGTACTCGGAGTCCGAGTCCGAGTCCGAGTCTGATTCCTCGGCCACCATAGCCGCCTTTGATCCACTCGAGCTCCCCCTCTTTCCGTCCTTTTCCTTCTCCTGTTCCTTCCCTTTGCCCTTTCCACCCTTCTTCTTCTGGGGACAATCCCGCTTGATATGCCCCTCATTACCACATTTGTAGCACCTCTTGTCCAACTTCTGTCGTTGCGCAAACATTGCGACCTGGGCGCTACTTCGACGTGCCTGCTCGCGTACCCGAAGCATGACGTCTTCGGGATTCAGATCCGACTTGAGATTGATTGAGCTGACAAAAGGGTCCCAGCTTTGCGGTAACGCCGAGAGAAGCGCTATGGAGAATTCGTCGTCGGGGATTTCCCTCCCGAGCGCTACGAGGTCCTCGCGCCATTCGACCATTTGATCTAAAAACTCGTCGATGTCGTCAGATTCGCTGTACATAGCATGGAGGAGCTTTCTGCGGATTTCAATGATCCGCATAAGTCCCTTCGCCTCGAAGGTCTTGCGCAATTTGTCCCATGCGTCCTTGCTGCTGGGTGAGAATTTGATCATTTTCATCACGTGCTTACCGACCCGCCGTCGGATGGCGTTGAGCGCGGTCCGATCCTTTAACGCCCATTCCTCCTGCCCCTTCATCTCCTTATCCCCTTCGTCCGCCGGTTTCTTCTTCGTACCATCAACATACCCCCACAGTTTTGCATCCCAAAGCAAATCTTCCATTTGCGTCTGCCAAGTCGACCAGTCGTCCACTCCGTTGAGTGGCTCGATCTTGATGTTCGGGACCGTGGTGTTGGTGTCGGTCATATCGGGAGTCGCGGGCGTCTAGTTTAGCGAGTAGAGAAGCAGGATGTTGTTGAAGCGTAAGTTTTTGTTGGTTTAAAGCCAAGCAGGGCTCATAACCTGTTGGAGTTCAAGATAGCGGAAGAATGATGATTAATAGGAATCTGACTGCGAGTATAAGTACAAGTACGAGACAATAGATCATTAGTTAACAACGTAATAAAGAACTATTGTATGAGTGATAATCAACATAACAAAGACGATGGTAAGTAAGTCAGAGACCCGTTTGTAAGTGACAATACAAACGGATATAATGAAAGTAAGAAAACATCCTTAGTAACCTTTGTTACTACAACAAAGACCCAGGCCGACCTTCTTCAGACGAATCGGAAGATCCTATACAAGTTTGAACACCGGCATGCTGTGCGTCGACGGAGCGACAACAGCCAGGGTCGCGAAAAACACGGGGATCCCGATCCCTGAACAGAACGCGGGCGGGATCTGGGAGTCAGTATGTTCAAATGTTGCCGAGGGCATGCGGGGTGAGACTTGCCTTTTTCGCTCGAGGCAGCGTATGATAATGGAAGGGCGACATCAAGAGATTGAATCTCGTGCGTGATGAACTCTGAACCTGTAAGGCGAGGAGCGACTGTAAGTCACAACAGAGAGGGATCTTCAGTCAGTGAGTGAACGACTTAAGAGCAGAGGTGAAGAAGGGACTGCTTATATACATGAGGGATGAGTCCATGAGTCAGCGAATAAAGCAGTCACATGTAGCCATAAGACGATGAGTCAGAGTCCGTATCGGCGTATGAGTCAGATACAGTCATAGCATGAGTCAGACATAAGGTCTAGAAGAGTCCGGTGCAGTGTAGAACGCACTGGTATGCACAGGAATGCACAGTAACCATATGGTCATGGGAAAGTACAGTAGGAGAACAAAGAAAACCATAAATGGTAAGTAGGAACACAGCCTATCTAATCATATGACCATAAACAAGTGTACACAACTCCGGTCCGAGCACAGCCGGTAGTCCGGAAGTTCAACACTCCCACTCGTTCAAGATGCAACGGAAACAAGACCGATCTCATCAACAAACTTTGCCAAAATGAAATAAGGCACGTTCTTTGTGAGAGAATCAGCCAACTGATCCGCAGTCGCAACATAGAAGATCTCAACAGAGCCAGACTCCACTTGTTCACGAATGAAGTGGTAGCGAATCTCTATGTGCTTGGTACGCCGGTCGACTACTGGATTGACTGACAGGAAAATTGAACCCTGGTTGTCTAAACACATGGGTGTCGGCCTGGTCAAGTCATCACAAAGTTCATCGCCAAACGTCCTCAGCCAGATCAACTGACGACAGGTATCAGAGGCCGCTTTATATTCCGCCTCAGTAGAGGAGAGCGAAATGGTAGGCTGACGCCTCGAAGCCCACGATATAGCACCACCTGCCATCAAGAAGACGAAGCCAGAGGTAGAATGCCGATCATCACGGTCTTCGGCCCAATCTGAATCCGAATAGGAAATCAGACCGTCATTAGACGCTCCCTTGTAGTGCAAGCGATACGCCTTTGTCCCTTGAAGGTAACGCAGGACATACTTTGCATAACTCATGTGCGCTTCAGAGGGATTGGCATTGTACTTCGATAACCGTGTGACAGCGAAGGAGATATCAGGACGCGTTCCGAGCATGGCGTACAAAAGACTGCCAATGAGACTCTGGTAGCGTTGCCTGAACTGATCGGAAGCTGGTTCGTCGGCACTTGCCAAGACAGCACCAGCAGGAAGGGGTGTACGTGAGGGTTTACAGTCAGCCATCTGAAAGTGCTCGAGAACAGACTGGATGTACTCTTCCTGGTCGATGTCGATCATACGAGTGGATCGATCACGAGTGATGCGAAGACCAAGGAAGCGCTGTACAGATCCCAAGTCCGTCATCTTGTACTGCTTAGAAAGCGAACGCTTGACTTGTTTGATGTGACTAGACTGATCGCCCATCAGAAGTAAATCGTCGACATAAAGAACGACAATCGTGACGTGATCCCCCCCTTGTCGCCGATATACGTAAATCCCAGCATCAGAATATGTCCGTGTAAATCCCAGATCTAGAAGCGATTGATGGATTTTCGCATTCCACTGACGCGACGCCTGCTTAAGACCATAGATAGCCTTTTTGAGTAGACAGATGTGATCTTCCTTCCCAGGAACGACCCAGCCTTCCGGTTGTTCCATATAAATCTCCTCATCTAGATCACCATTCAGGAACGCGGTCTTGACATCCATTGACTCGATGTCCCAGTCCTCAAGCGCTGCATGCGCGAGTAAATACCAGATAGACTCAAATCGCGCCACTGGAGAGAACGTCTCATGGTAGTCCTCTCCCCACACCTGAGTGAAACCCTTTGCAACCAGACGAGCCTTGTACCGCCCATCATGTTTGATGTCATAAACCCAGCAGTTAGAGACAACATGCCGGCCCTTGGGACGAGGAACGAGAACCCAAGTCTTATTCTCCATAAGCGACTCAAACTCCGACTTCTCAGCTTTGCGCCATTTCCCAGCATCAGGTGAGCGCATGGCTTCCTTATGCGACTGAGGTAAGCCAGCTTTATACTGAGCAGCAGCTAGAAAAGCGAGTATCGTCTCTGCTTCGCGCAGATTGCCATCCTTGTCAATCTGATTATCAGCACGTGCAGGATCGTCATACACGTTGTTATCAGTCCTGTCCTTGTGGGGAATACCAGCTTTTTCGCGACGAGGACGGTCACGAGCAATGCTTGGTTCATTAGCTCCCACTGGAGGGTGACGACCACGTTTGTGAGGAGGACGAGGAGGAACGACAGGAGGCGGCATAGGAGGACGTTGTGGAGGAGGAGGAGGCTCAGCAGGAGCTTCTGCAGGAGGAGCGGGATCAGCATCTGCTGGAGGGTCAGGTTGTGGTGGTTCGAAGAGGTTGGGAGGAATGAAAGGGATTGCATCATTGGGATCGACCAAATCAGAGTCATCGTTCGAGGAATCATCCAATTGATCATCTGAGAACGGACTGTCGTCCGGGGTAGAAGGACGGTTGCCAGGTAAGTTACGAGCAGGGAAAGACTCTTTGTCAAATGTTGCATCGCGGGACACGACGATAGAGCGGTTGGCTGGATTCCAAAACCTATACCCCTTGGAACCAGACTCATACCCAACGAAGATCATCTCGACAGCCTTCTTGTCGAGTTTCCCTTCGCGCTTTGCCTTCTGCACGTGGACAAAAGCTTTGCACCCAAACACTCTGAAGTAAGAGACGTCCGGAACGGTACCATCCCAAACAGTGATGGGGCACGACCACTTGTGTCGTCGCATAGGTTGACGATTGTAGATATGAACGGCTGCGTCAAGAGCGAGTTGCCAGAAACCATGACTAAGGCCTGCTTGGTGGAGCATAGACAGAGCCTTTTCAGTAATAGTGCGGTTCCAGCGCTCAGCACGTCCATTCTGTTGAGGCGAACCCGGTAGAGTCTTCTGGTGCTCGATACCGTGCGAACGAAGAAGTGTAGAGAACTCGTCTGATGTGTATTCCCCCCCTCGATCTGAGCGGATCGATTTGATCTTCTTGCCGGTCTGGTTCTCAGCCCACACCTTATAGTCTTTGAACGCTTGGATCGCGTCAGACTTGTGTTTAAGGAAGTAAGCACGAGCGAGACCAGAATAGTCATCAATGAAACCGGCAAAGTATTTCCAACCTCCGATAGCCTGAGTGCGCATCGGTCCATCGAGGTCCGTATGGACTCGCTCAAGAACTTCAGTAGCGCGCTTCTCAGAAGGTGGAAAGGGGTTACGAGTGGATTTGCCAAAAGCACATCCATCACACGGTTCTTCGTCTGCAGGATCAACAGCATCAACCCCCTTAGTATGCTTAGGAAGGTTGCGCAGAACGTCCTTGCCCGCATGACCGAAGCGACGGTGCCAGGTCTTGAACTTACGGACGTTGAGATGGACGCGCTTGCTGTTGTGAAGCTCAATAATTGTCCAATAACAATTAGACGAAGGGTTGTATCGCGCCTCCAGGATCTTACGACCCTTGATATGAATCGTCGAACCATGTTTGACAGCGCCGTCAGGCAGCTTGTCGAAAATGCACATGCGCCCATCCCCTTGAAAGAGGGAGTAACCATTGCGCTCAATGGAGCCAGTCGAGAAGATGTGACCAATGGTGCCTGGTATGTAGTAGACGTGGTTCAGAGTAATTGCTACCTTCTGACCGTCTAGCCAGGTTTCTCCAGACAGAGTTCCTTCCCCAAGTGCCTGAATGACGCTGCTATCACCTTGTCCAGCAGTGTTAAACAGTACAGGCGAATCGAAGGGTTGGTACTCAATGAACTCAGAGAGATCACCAGTGATATGTTGAGAGGCTCCAGAGTCCATCAGCCATGCAGTCCAGTTCACACTGTTCGAGGCCATAGCCTCATCGTAGAAAGAAGCAGCGATGTTAGACGAACCGGCTACAAGTACAGATGATACAGACTCGGTAGTGACGTGCGCATGGTTATGAGAAGTGTCCTTATTCTTCCCCTTGTCCTTATCCTTGTCTTTGTCCTTCCCTTTACCCTTGCCCTTGCCTTTGGGACGCTTCTCAGGGTACTTCTGATAGCAGTTGACTGACTCGTGATGAGAGCCACTCCCGCAATGAGAGCAGGGACCCTTGGGCTTCGGCTTGGTCTGGGAGACCTTGTTCGCAGACTGGCCGTTCTTGCGCATGGACTCCTCAGCCAAGGTCTTCGACTGGATGTCGTCGAGAGTGACCTTGTCGAGGTCTGTGGTCGCCATAAGCGCAGAAACCATGGACCGGTACGACTCCGGGATCTTGGACATCAAGAGAAGGGCTTGCATGTTGTCAGAGAGCGTGATGCCGTTGCTACTAATTTCGCGCAGGCGTGTGATAAGACGCATCATCTGATCCTGAAGGGGCTTCTGTTCGTTCATCCGAGGCTCAGCGACGAGCGACTCGAACAAACCCCAGACGTGGGCACTGTTAGGCTTGCCAAACTTGTTCTGTAACGCTTCCCAGGACTCAGCAGCAGTCATGTCCCTGGGTTGTCCACCCGAGACAGGAATCTGAGTGTCCAGAACATAGTGAAAGTTTGGTGCGACACGCATGTACATCATGCCGCGAGCTTGCCCATCAAGTTTATCCCACTTGTCCTTGGCAGCTTGCTCAGTAGGACGAGTAGCGCCTTTGACAACACTCCAACAGTCCATGAAGATGAAATAGCCCTTCATCTTGGCAGACCAGTCGTTGTACTGATTCGCCGAAGAGAGGACAGGGATAGAGTCGACTTTGATATCTCCCATGATGGATAAGAGGTATTGGGGAGAATCGAGATATTCCTCCTTGAATTCTAGAGTGAATGTGATAGGCGCGACAGGGGGTGCAGTGACGATAGGAGGAGGAAGGTAGACTGGAGGAAGAGGACTTGAATCGACAGGAGGGGAGTTTCCGAAGAGCGATCGGAGATAGAAATTAGGACGAGACGAGGAGGGCTGTGCATGAGTTTCTTCCTGAAGATAGGGAAGAGGAACTCCGTGTTGTGGGTCGGTGTCCTGCTGCCAAGTTGCTGGATATGCCCAGTGGAAGGTCGGTTCGTACGGAAGAGGGAGTTGATTGTAACGATTGGGACAGAGCTGTACGTCGCACTGGTCCCACTCCTGCTCTCGTCGTCGTAGACATAGTGATAACGATCGACCTGATCGTCTAGATCGAAGAGATGGGGCTGTTCCGAGCAATCAAACGCTGATGCAGTAGAATGATGTTCTGCAAGTTCAGCGTTGACTTCAGCTTCAGAGTCGGAGCTGAGCTGAGGACTATTGGCAGTAGTAGGCGGCTCCAGTACGATGGTTCAGAGAAAATGCGATGATTGACTTGCCACGTGCGAGATCTGGTAGAGAGGAACACCTATTGAGGTGAGCCAGAAGGTCAGGAAGCCGATATTCCCAACAATCCAGATAGAAGTCGCCAACTGTGCCCAAGAAAAGCTATACGAGTCTAGGTATCAAAAAGAGTATAGTAAGGAGGGTCCGAACGGTTGTCCTCCGGTCCAAAGGTGATAACCACCCCGGCTACAACAGCTGGCGGGCGCAAGTGCGTGGCCTGGCTGAGGATACTTGAAAACCCGTGTGCCGCGAAAGCACCAAAGGTTGTACAGAGATACTAGATAGCAACTACTAAAAGCGCTCAGGGCTGCGTCACGAGCGCAGTAAAGTCCCCCTGGCAGCAGTGTCAGAGGGCACAGTCAAGAGTTAGGGAAAGTGGAGGAGAGTGCACGGGCAGAGAGTCGACGAACAGAGTTTGCGCCGCAGAGTGTCGACAGAGAAGCAACTGATTAGAGCGCAGGGCTCATAACCTGATGAACTCTGAACCTGTAAGGCGAGGAGCGACTGTAAGTCACAACAGAGAGGGATCTTCAGTCAGTGAGCGAACGACTATATGCATAGTGAAGTACCTGTAAGTCACAACAGAGAGGGCTACAAGTACTAATCAGTAAGAAGAGTAGAGCATATGTAGGTAAGAGACTTACTCTCAGTCAGTGAGTGAACGACTGAAGAGCAGAGGCGAAGAAGGGACTGCTTTTATACATGAGGGATGAGTCCATGAGTCAGCAAATGAAGCAGTCACATGTAGCCATAAGACGATGAGTCAGAGTCCGTATCGGCGTATGAGTCAGATACAGTCATAGCATGAGTCAGACATAAGGTCTAGAAGAGTCCGGTGCAGTGTAGAACGCACTGGTACGCACAGGAATGCACAGTAACCATATGGTCATGGGAAAGTACAGTAGGAGAACAAAGAAAACCATAAATGGTAAGTAGGAACACAGCCTATCTAATCATATGACCATAAACAAGTGTACACAACTCCGGTCCGAGCACAGCCGGTAGTCCGGAAGTTCAACACGATCAAGGATACAGCATTGTGATGTGCACGGCGGGTCATGTTGTGAACGAGCCCATTTGATAAGTATAGAGGGTAGTAGTCATTCTGCCCGGTAGCGACTGAGACTGTTGTCTTATCGCTACCTAGTATCACTGGGCAGAACGTTGTATCCTGCATTCCTTCTTGCTTTCCAATGGTGTCCTGTGGAGCGGGCACATAAGTAACAAACTGGGAGATTCCATCGATGCATAGTATAGTGTTCACACACAGCTTGTTGCCAAACCCAGTCGCCCGACATGAAATCCTCGAAGACTCGATCATCACCATGGTACACCTTCTTAGGGGCGAAGTCCATCTCCTGTTTAAAGGTAGGGTTTGCAAGCTGGTGATGGAGAACAGCACGTGGACAACGGTACCACACTCGATACTCAGCATCCATCCATGAGGGTACATTTGCACTTGGACGGGGCCCTATGTACGTCACAGTGAACAATTCCCATCGCACGTCACCCACCGTGATTGAGTCGATGGTTTCGTATAGATCCTTACGGTCTGCAAAAGGAGGAGCCTGACCTGGGTACAATGCTGCAAGGAGCTGCATTAGCTCGTCGATGTGATTGCCTGACATCTGATCTTTCCGGTACAGGAAATCAGCGAACTCAAAGTGTGCGCGTGATGCGAAAGGTGTAAAGTCGTTGGGAGGGCGAGGTGGCATAGGTAGAGGGGGAGTGTTAAACGGTAGAGGTTCGCCGCGCTCATCGCACGGACGGCCTGTAGGATAGTAACATGCCATGAGTATGACACTAACTGTGAAACCTGAGATGTTGTGAATGGAGGTGGAACATACCATTCATGATGGAATGACGTATTACTTCTATCCGCGGCCGGTCCCCAGCAGCTGCGACAGCAGCAGGCGGTGGAGCGCGACCCTCAGCTGGAAGGTCTTGAACTGGGTCAGCGTCGTGGCCGGGCATCATCTTGTGAGGTGGTGGAGAGGCAGGGACACTCTGCGGCACTAGATTGTGTGGAGCAGGATGAGCGACATAGTGAACAGTGTTGATGTGCCAGGTTCGCCCACTGTGACTCTTGAAGAGCTGGTTACATCCAGGCTGGGTGCATGGAATATTAGCGGGGCGGAAGATCTTGAGTTTTCTCAACATGGTGATGAGGTCGACTTAGTTGGAGTAGAAGCGTGTAGGAGACCAAAGTTGAAGATGAGGAAGCCACAGTGAAAAGGCAGGGGGAAGATTGAATTGAGTATCCGAGATGACAGGCTGAGAGTTTGGGACGTATCGATAACCCAGCCTGAGGCCTTATCGACGCACCGCATCACGCGAGCTGAGTCATGCAGTGAATAGGGGCCTCGGTGACGGTTGGTATCTTGTATCTCCCCCTTCCCGACCACTACTATGCCTCCAAAACCACAGAAAAAAAAATTGCCTGCCGTCTCCCCTGTCCCCTTCGTCCCTCCTGTTGACGTCGAAAGTCCTGCTACTCCTAGAGCTACTCCTCTGGCTGTTCCAGCTGTTGATTCCACCATCCGCGAGACTCGTGAGTCAAACAAAGGGAAGCGCCCGGGGTTGCGTCTGCTCCCTGGGTGGGATGCCGACAATCCCAATCGCCCTCCAACTCCCCCACCTGAGCGGCATGGAAGAGCAGTCGCAGCTCGAGTGGTCAAGGAGAAGGAGGAGCTCGCAATGAGGGAGACTCAACAAGTCTCCTTACAAGCAGTTGCGCAGCTCCAGAACCGAATGCGTCAGGAGGACGAAGCTGCCACATCATCACGTCACAAGCCCATGCGACCAAATCCTATTCAGAACAGTGTGCAGGATGTTCTACAGAATGGTATTTGCTCAGATATCTCACCTCATGAATCATTTTTCATTGGACTGCTTCTCTCGAAAAGCAGAGTCCGAGATCTTTGTGAACAGGCTGAAGTCCACGCCTGCCAAGACAGGTGAAGAGGGAGTCACCCCGCGGCTTCCTCCCATTAAGCTACATGTCAGTGAGTATCTACAACTCTGGGTCAGTACACAACAAAGTAGCCTATGCTTGACACTAGCGGCTACCCGTCTGGTCACTGCTCCCAAGTCTGTCGGCGCTAAGTACAGCGCTCCGTCGCCCAGTGAGGAGCCATCAGGTCAGTTCATATACATAGCGTCTAGCAGTGCTTAGAGAACTTAACATGCCTCTTAGACTCCGATGATGCCACTGGAGAAGACCACGGTGTCACCACTCAGATCAAAGACGATGCACGTTGCACACCTACTCAGGCTGCCAGTCATGACAAACACCTTGATGTCCATTCGGATATCGAGATCATCGAGAGTCAGCTGAGTGCATCTGAGTTCGAGCCAGGTGGGGATGAGAGTGACAGCGGGACCGGGGAGCCGTCTGACCAACAGATGGATGTCAATGAAGAGGAAAAGCAACACCTGAAGGGGCGTGGGCAAAGGAAAGTTAAGGTTACACGCGCTGATGTCAAGGCCATGTGTGAGCACGCTGCCTCGGAGTTAAAGAGGAAAGACCACCCCACGCTTGCGGAGAGTGCCGCTACTGCCGCGTAAGTCCATTGAAACTCTAATGCTCAATCACTCATACCTGATCAACGACTACACCAACTTCTCCTCTCCATCATTACCCCTTGGAACCTCAACATCTGGCTACGCTATTACATACCTCTATGAATGACCGACTTGAAACACGCCACCCACCTCTCTAACTGGTGAGAAACTCACTCCAGCCAACCTTGTGACTGGCGTCCGACAAGATTACTGATTGACATACCACTCACCGCATGTAGCGTCAACAGGAACAACATCAAGAAGCAGAAGGGTAAGAGGACATCTGCAGGGCTCCGCCCTGGATTTGCAGAGCACTTCAAGGCACCCAACGATACCGTGCGCCCTGCAACTTTGACGACCACACTTGTGGCAGCTGGCGAACATGCTCAGGACCCGAAAGGCAAGGGCAAACAACGTGCCATGAGTTGCAAGTCTACACCTACTGCCCGACCTCTTCCACATCCTCAACCAGAAGAGGAGGAGGACTGGGCAGGTGTCGATGAGTATACTGGAGGATATCATGACGTCGAGGATTCGATTGAGCACGACGCAATGGATGCAGATGCTGGTGCCAGTCGCCTGTTTTGGCGTTTGCGTGAGTCACTTGACGATGATGATCACAGTCAGCAACAACACTCAGGATCCCGGGTGAGTGCTCAGTGGCCGAAAGGCACTCCCGCATCTTCCAGCACGCCTCTTGTTCCCTACCGGGTAAGTGAACAACCCATTTGTAGTAGTGAACACTCATCCAAACTTTGCACCTAGTGTGATCTACTCACGAAGATCACACCGGCTCAACGCGACACAGGCTCAAGTAAGAAGAAGGCTGCGCCCTGATTCAACAGTAGTCACATTCCGCTCAACATGAAAGATGACTACGATGACCGTTTCACGCCTCTTGCAATGGTATGGGCTGGCCTCCGAGAGCCCTTCTCGCAGCCAACAGTCGACACCGTACAGCAGATCTTTGATCTTGCCTATCCCACGAGTGAGTATCAGGTCGTCGACGACGACATTTTTTTCAAGATGGTGAGTGCTATGCTCACCTCACAGGAAAGCCCGCACACTGACAACCCTCAGGTCGAGAATCATTGGTCCAACTGGCAGAACAAGATGCGGGAGGCCGCGCTCGAGGTCCTCAACACTCGCTTTTCAAACCCTGCTCACGTCAATCTTCATAGTCACGAGGCACGCGCTCGGTATTGCCACAAGCTGCTTGGGGGCGAGAATGACCGCTACCGAGAGCAGATTCTTCATACTCGTGCCCCGCTTTTCTGGAAGGTGTCGAAGGCAGGTGAACGTGAGGTTAGTAATACTAGTCGAAGTTAAGGTTTGCATTGAGCGACTTATATGTACTGATCATTCTCATGTCAGGGACGATATCAACACCCGGATCTTCTACAGGTCTTGGGTTGTGTTGGAACATGAGTTTTTTTTTTGAGTACGACCGATGACGCATCCGGCCCGGACGATACCCTATCGTCGTATGATAAGCCCCTGTATGTTACCGCTTACGGACTTACTGGTACCTTAGTTATGTCCTGATTTGGTCATTTACATTCCTCTAAGTTACTTATAAGGCTCGCGCATCATCCTGTATTCCTTATGCGTTTGCTTGGTACAAACGCGAATTCATCCTTTTGTTGCTCACTTCCCTGCTCTCTCGCGTGCTCGCTCCGCTTGCTTCAATAGGTTGGGTGCATCTACATCTCATTGACCGACTTCCCAAAGACCTTCGTAATGCTATCGACGCCCTCCCTCAACCCCGACCCGCGGGTGCCCTCGCTATGAGCGCCCTTGCGGTGCGTATCGGTTCCCTTCCACTGCTCCCGTGACACTTATGGAATCGGTTTACATATCTCTAGATGGAGTTTGCGCTCCACTCGTGGAAGTCAGGTGAACTCCATCTCACGAAGGCCATCTCTGGGCAGTTCTCGCAGAAGAATTATGGGAATATGACATGCTGGGACCCAGAAGCTGAGCAATGGGTTGATATCAATGCAGCGACGGCGCTGTACACTCGCGCCAAACAACTTGGTGACGCACGCTGGACCGTCATCTTGCGCGACACAAACAAGTACCTCCGTGACCATCGAGAGACAGTACAACACGCACGCAAGCGTCCAACTGCCTCTGTTTCTCGCCGCACACTCGAGCCGAACTTCTACTCTTCGGACTAAGTACAGTATGCTGGCACGGTCCCCTTGCTCACTGTTGCTTGTCTGATCAATCCTGAACAGCCCATGTTCATCTATCTATTGCCTCCAACTCGTGGGACACGGTATGTTACTACATACAACGCTGCAATCATATCCTGACATTTTTACCAGTCGACAGGTGTCTCTCGTCACACAGTCATTACCTGGTACCACGTTCGTCGGTCTGTGCTTGCTTTCAGTGTCGGTTTCAGCTCTATATCAACAGTTCGTGATCCTTTCCTCACCCATTCTCTCTATTTACCAACTTCTGTCACTCCTTCCACCAGTCAACGCACCTTCTTCCGTCACAGCCAGCCTTTGCCCTGGCACTACCGTGCTAGTGGATGCCTCCATTAGTACATGCTGTCACTACGTGTTTGTAAACCGTTCATGTCCATATCCCGGTCCAATATACCATATGTCGAGTGACCAAAAATCTCAATGTCTGATGTAAGGAGGGCCGCAAGTGCTCATCTATTTTCAGTACTTCGACACCTACTTACAGAACTTAGACACGATCTTATAGAAGCCATCAACTTAGCTACGCAATATGACATGGCTTCATCAAGTGCACATTTACTTCAGCAAGTACATGTACTTATTCTACTTACCCTACTTGGGACCAAAATGATGTTTTCCTGATGTCAGGCAGGTACACCCCGCTCTGATTCAGGCTGGTCCTTTCCAAATCAACAATCGCACGACCTGGCCGACGCTTCTCGATGACCTCACAAAGACAGTTAAGGCAGAGCGCGAGAATCTTGTCATATCATCAATCCGGTGGAGTTGGTCAGCGACGTCGCCTAAGGGAAAGGCGTTGAACGCACGGACTCTCCACTACCTGCCGCTCACGGACGAGGTGGCTTGTGCTGTGCTTGTCAAATCAATTCGCGAGGCTGTCACCGCTGGATCTATCTGTGGGAATGAGTTCATTCTCATCAGCATGGCACAGCCGCTGTCAATCCAGCAACACACAAATCTGGTATGCCTACTTAACTCCTTTCATGTCTACCGCTGGACCTTACAAACACGTTAACTGTGACAGCCGTGGCTCCAGCCGAACCCAGTCACATCCGTCACACAGTGGCCCATCCCTCCACCTCAGCCATCTCAGGTACCGGCCCAGACTTTCTCGTCGAACGTAAAAACACCGGGGTCAAAGGTGTGTGTTGTCAAAGGTCTGACGCCGCATTCTGCTTACCAAGTACTGACATCCGTTCTTACAGTCCTCTGTCGACAAGGACATCAAAAAGATCATTGCCGCATTGGAGGGGCAAGAGGCGCACCGTGTTGGTGCATGTGCTGTTCATCCGGGTGTCTGATGCTTCCATGACAGCGCCTCGGATCTCCACTTCGAGCTAGATACCGCCCGGCTTACAGTTTGGGCAGATGCGCTCATGCAGGTACGATTAACACCCATCTGGTTGGCTGCCTGTCACTCTGTTCTCACAGTTCTCGACCACAGAATGAGCCTGGGGTCTCTCTGACGTGTCCGCCTATGGGAAGCTGGTTCTTCAAGGCTGATCAGGCCTTGAAGATACCTCCTGCCGCACGCACCGGCTTCCGGACTCTTGGCAATGGTCCAGCTGCCGTGCAAACAGCAGTCCCATTTGGTGCTGCCATGTCAGATCCCGGGCTCATGATGTCATCGTCTTCGCAAGCATGGACTACGGCGGTGCCTCAGTTTGCAAGCAATCCGGGGCAGATAATGCCGTTTGCCCCGGTTGCCGCTACCTACGTTCCCGTCACTTCGCCCGGATGGATGCCGAATCCCTATGCTTCCCAACCAGCACTTG
Organism: Fomes fomentarius; assembly: GCA_022606135.1. NCBI lineage: Eukaryota > Fungi > Basidiomycota > Agaricomycetes > Polyporales > Polyporaceae > Fomes > Fomes fomentarius. Next base: position 3,737,338 of record JABYQN010000001.1, read on the forward strand.
GCATGGGGATGCCAGTGCCTCCCTTTGCAATGCCACCGTTTTCGCAGCCGATGTATCCGATAAACAATCCTCCAGCCGCTATGATGCCCATTGCGGGAGGCGCCTATGCTCCGGCTCCGCAAAATCTACCTTATGGGAATGCTCCTTATGCCCCCGCATCGCAAGGTTATCAGAACGCTAATGCCTATGTGCATGGTGCTGCACATCCGCACTAGTCTTCTATATTAACTACAATGTCTCGATACCTGATCCCATTCTATATGCCTCATCTCTCACCTATGATTGCCTCTCATAGACTCGGTGTTTAATGGTGTTCTTCATGTAGCTACCACACTTCACTATACATTCTTCGTAATACCTCAATCACTCCCCACTCCATCTTATAGTCTTACCTCGTGCTTTACATTTTACAGTCGTTACTCACACCTTACACCTTACGGTCATTACTCACGCCTTACGCCTTACTGTCATTACTCACCATGCAGTGGGACATTGCATATGCCAAGTAGAGTATATACATTGATAATTGTCTCACCAACGACATGAAAATTGAGTGAATAGATAGCACACGAGGGACTAAATATAACCACTGTGTCTGTACCAGGACAACACCTTCTCTGCAGACACCGCCGCCAAGCAAGCCTCCATCAAATCAACCTCCGGCGAAGGAGAGTTGACGTACATCTCTCCATGTCGACGGAGGTGGTATTTCACTATGCCAGAGACACGTCAGCGTGATGCAGTTTCCAGAGTGGACATGACCTACATGCACTGAATGCCTCTTCGATAGGGTTGAGATCAGGGGAGTACGGGGGCAGAAATATATACAGACATCCTTGACGAATGAGCTGAAGGATCGGTAGAAGGAAGGTATAGTGTGAACATACCTGCGGCCTCAACCACATCGCGCACTGCCTGACTCTTGTGTGTGCGGCAGTTGTCCACGATAAGCACACTATTCGGCCCCGGAAACGGATTCATCTTGGGCGACTTAACGGCCAACCTTGTAAACATTTGAATAGTCATGAGACACAAAGAGCGTACCAGATCATTGATAACCCAATCAAGGAACGTCGCACCATCCACTGAACCCCGTACAACTCGCACCGTGAGGATCCCCGTGACTGACAGAGCGGGAAGGATGCTATACCGAACCCCACGGTCTGCAGAGACGACCTCAACAGCCCTTTCACCAGTGAGAGCGCGTCCATATCGCCTCAGGACTGTCCGGTTGTCCTTGCTTGACTCGTCTGCAAAGACGAGCTGACTAGCCACAAAACGGGAGGTGATGTCGTATTTCCATTGCTGGTGTGTGACTTCGTTGCGTTCAGCGGCATGTCGTCGTAGTTTCTTGTATGTGAAGCCAAGGCCTTGGAGTGCACCGTGGATCGAAGTGATAGAAATGGGGAGGTCGTGATGACACGCAAACCACTCAACTACCTCCTCCAGGTATATGCCCGGATTTGCCCTGATTAGCTCCTGTAGGTCTTGTAGGTGCTTTGCTGTGAGCTTGCGCCGGCGACCACAGAGGTACGTGAGCCGTGAAATGTGATCGTATTGCTGGAAGCTTGCTTGCCAACGTCCGAGAGTGCGCTTCGAGACACCAAGTGCCGCAACGACCTGAGATGTCGACCAGCCTGAAGATAGAAGGTGTAGAGCTCGCTCCTGTAAATCAGAGCTTATTTTTCGATTGGGCATTGGCTGAAGATGGAGCTATAGCGAGAATGGGAGAACGCAGACCGGCGCCTGCATACACTGGCACTCGAAGGGCATTTTTTGAATTTTTTGGTGCTATTGGCGTCAAAAAGTGTGAGTTGGCACAGACGCGCACGTTGGGCATTCTTTACCGAAACAGCTGTCGCGCCCACGCGCTCCCCCGACTCTTTCCCCTTCTCATACCCTTCCGTGCACCGACAATTACTCTCTCCCTTTTAGTCCAACTCCATCGTTCATTATCCCATTCATAGCCTGGGCTCGTCGCCCAAGATACCATTCCTTTTATCCGTGCCACACGGCTCATCTACTTACGGTCTCCAACCAGACACCGCTCACTTGGGCAACAATTTATGCGTGGATGATGATTCGCATCCTGTTCACGACAGTACCGCGCAGGTGGTACAACGCAGACACCGACCATGTCTTCGGCGCAGTCAGCCACAGGAGTCAAGGACTACTCGAGCAGTCCTTCAAAACAAGAGAAGATAAGTAAACACATTCTACGGCTACCAAAGCTGTGTTTCTCGCCAGAGTCTCAACTCAAGTTTCTCAGGCTAGCATAGATTCAATACGGTGATAGGGGGCACAGGGCTACTTCGCGCCACTCCTCGGTATACCAGACGACTTCTCATGTGACGAACATCTTCACAGCGAGTGCACTGTTTTCGTCAATGATGGCAATCTAGCGGAGAAATCTGAGATCCTCTTTTGCTACTCTCAATCTCAGGCACACTTCAATAGGGTACATCTGAGTTTACAAGCTGACATTGCTCCACGCATCCGCGTCCTCTCCAGGTGACATACACGATATGCAAGTTATTCGTATCCGTCCAGTGACTGGCGAAACACTATCCAGCATGAAACACCTAGTTCGCAGCCCGTCAACAGATGCAGAATCTGACCCGCCGTCGAGACACTGATAATTGGAAAGAGAATGTTCTCCCTACTTGCAAGCCGGCCCGGACGGTGCTGTGCACAATATCGAACCCACAGTGGCGGCATTTCTACTACTTCTGCTGGGCTTTGTCTACTACGAGACTGGGGCCTCGTGATCTTCTGAACCACTGGACCTGTCTCTGCGACAGAGCGAATGTACCGCAGCTCATCGGGGATCATACCCGTTCGCAAATCACTTATCTCTATGGTAGTAGCTGGGCGATGCGGACGGCTGAGGAGACATGGCGGTCTCTTCCAAATCTCAATGAGATATGTGTGCTAGAGTACCTATAATAGCGTTTAATCGAGTTACTCGATGTACTGGTATGAGAGTGCCAGTGCATCGCACTTTATTATTTTCCTGGCTCATCATATTGCTACTGACGAACAACCCAGAAGGTCGGAGAATTGCGATCAAAGTGAGGAGTACGCGAACGAGAATACACATCAGTACTCGCGGAAATTCCTTTATAGTCCTTAATTGGGCTATTAAGATGCTTAAGACAGTGTAAGGACATTAAGCCCATGGGCGCCTCTGCACTGCCACAGTGGCTGCTATGACCTCCTCCTCAGCTCACTTGCGCTCGGGGCATAGCACGTTGAGTTCGTGTTGTATCTATTCGAATATTTGTAGAATTCTTCGTCTGAGGTGAATGAACCATTGTATCAAGCTTTGAAGCTTTTGAGTGAGGAATGCTATAGTCATTCACTGATGTTTTCTTCACCCAGTATGGGCATAAGTCCTGTTAAGACCGTAAGTTCATGAAGGAATTTTCGCAAGTACTGATGCATACACCGGAATGTACTACATTAAAATGTCCCACCTGCCACAGCCTTAAATTTCAAGGAGAGTACGAACTCCGATGACCCAAGGTATCTAAAGGGCGCGACGTTCTGCATAGATTCTTTGGACTTTTGCAATCGGAGTCTTAGTACAGCTTGACTGCCGAGCAATGACTGTGGCTTGTAGGACGCTCGGTGCACACTAAGTTGAACCGACGGTATTCAGCTTAGTAACATGTCATATAAACAAGGCAGTATTCTCGTAGAAAGATGTACTAATGTGTTGTTACATACATCAAGAAAGGCACGATCGTAGAGAGATGTACTTAGGCCAATGACCACTGAGAAGACACCTTATGCTGTGCCAACTGTCCATTAAGCGACAGCGCACAAGCGTAAATAAGGTCCCCATACATCAGGCACCACGAGGATAGTAGCGGAGAGATGGCTGAACACTACCCTGACTGACACATTTAACGTCGTCTAACACGATGTCATCGTATTCAATCCACGTCCCATCCAACAGGTGAAGTCTGTAGCCAGACAGTGCCTGTTACATGCCAAGTAAACAGCTTCGGCATGTCTTGAGGAGGAATATGAATATGATACACACCAATGCTCGTTCAACTTCCTCAGCAATGATCCTTGCCAGCCTCCCACATGTAAGGGGTCAGCCGCCCCGGTAGAGGTAATGCTGAACAGGGCGCAAATTGACTTTGGGGAGCTAACATAAGCGAAGACCAGGTTATAAGACACTAAACCCATGTATGATCTCAAGAAGAGAGATACCAACGCAAAGGCGGACTATGAACTTGCCCCCCTTCTTTGGTTCGAAACTTCCCATGATCGAAGGTGTCTTCTTCGGAATCCATGACCTCTCCGTTTGCGGCGTCTTTCATGCACGTGTTGTCGTACTTCATGACAGTAAATGGCTCTTCAACTTTGTTACCCTTTCTGTATGGCTCCTGGGGGACGAGCTAGATAATCTCAAACCAGTTGCTGCTGCCGCCTCCGAAAACGTGCCACATATACCGTCTTAGCTTAGGCTCGGTTCTAGCATCCTCGTGCACTGGTGGCAATACAGCATGAATCCCTGCCGCCCCCTGCTTTGAGGCCCCCACAGTACTAGATAGAGGTTCAGTGGGTGCCGTGGGTGTCGATGCGCTGGGATAATAATCGGGGCAAAGTCTCAGGGACGCTGCTTGCTGAGCCTGAGAATGAAAACTTTGTCGGTGCATGAGTTGACTAGATACCAATATCTAGCTCAACTGACAATCTGAATCCAGCCTTCAGCCAAAATCAAGGACTTCCAGGTACCTTGGACCAACGTGTGCGCAAAGCTTAGTCGACCCGTCTTTTCATAGGCGAAAGACACAGTCCCATCCGGGAAGGCCAAATGTAGGCTTATTGTCAATCGCATGTAATCGTATAAGATGCACTTGGTGACATACCTCTGGCCCGGGTATGGAGTCAGCATCGTAACTTGAGTCTTCGAGGGACACTTTCAGTCGAACGTAGCATGCGTGTCCTGGATGGTGCTCGTATGTCTTACGGTCAGGTGTAGCAATCAGGAACAACATGCTGAGCGGGTCCATAAGGTAGTCCTGGGTTTGGTGAAGTGGGTAGGTGTGGTATACGGTCTGCGAGTAGGTGCGATGAGATGTGGGGGGGACCCCGCGGCCCAAGTATATATACACATAGATATCTGCTGCACATGCAATGGAAATATTAGCGCCGGGCGGGCAGTAACCACTGTAACCCTGAGTAATGAAACTGGGGCAAGCAAGCCTGAATTTGGGAGACTCACGGAAACATCAATATGAGATATCTCATCTCAAAGTTCAACGTCAACACCAATCCCTCCCGACAATGGTAAACAAGTAATTCATCTGAAAACGGATAAACAACGCGTGTGCTCGCCCCACATAAAGATTTGGCAATGGTCTCGATGTTACGCTGCAAGGTGCCCCATTTGTGTAAAGAATACGTGCAAGCGCACCGGAAAGAATGGGATAGGCCTTGAGATCTTGAGAGGACATGTGGTATTATGGGGATCATCGGAAATTATGCTTACTGCGCCTCAATCCAACGTGCGTTTCAATATCGAGTGGAGACAGGCGTCTTGTGTAGGATTTTTGGGACCGTGTTCGCCACACCGCTGTGATATCCAGATGATGTACGAGCTTTGGTATGCCCTCATTCGCGCACTGGCGGCGTGCAGCATTGTAAACCTGATGACAGCATAGGTCACGTGCGAGCGCGAGTGAGAGTTGTTGGAGTACGCGCGACGCGACACGACACGTGTTGTTGACGCTGTGACACACTTGTTCTTCGCAAAACATATGTTGCTTAACCGGCGAGGCAAAAACTCGTTCGCGTATGTACAAAACGCGTTTGGTTCGTAGGTACAGGCGCGTGCCCGGGGATCTTGGTGTGAGGCCAGCCGTCTTAAGTGGTCTCCTCCCGTTGTTCCCGCTCTATCTAAAAATTGTCCGCACTGGGTAAGTTATCTAACATTAACCCACGCCACTCTCATAGCGGGAGCAAGACCACTTAAAGCCGCTGGTTTTAAGTACAAGCTGAGCCAGGCTCTTAACATCACTACCTCCATCCCTCCTTCCCTCCTTCGAGACCGTCCACCTGGCACACCCGCTACCGCAATCTCGGACGCTAATGAGTGCACACTACTGAGGTGAGTAGTTGCTGTTTCTACCATAGTTCTGGTTAGTGCATCAGCAAAAGTGCCCCAGGCTGGTATGGGGTTTGCCAGGTCTCACCTGCACATATAACTGCCACCAGAAGATGTCAGCTTTGCCAGGCTGGTGATACAGCTGACCAGTGTATGTTATTGACCTCTGAACCATGTCAGAACCACCACCTAGGTCACATATGACCACTACGGTAAGATATGACCACGCTCACCAGTGTATATAAGACGACGTATCTGCCAATATGGAAATTTGGTTCTGCTCTGGGGTCTCTGGGGTCCCGCTAGTCACTGGTATCGAAATCATTGATAATATCATTATATTCAATCATACTGGTTATTGATTACATTGAAGCTACTAATAATACTACAAGGTACCCATACAAACCGGAGATGATAACATAGAACTCACCGAGGTGTCGTAGCAGAGCAATGAAGGCACTTACCACTCAAGTCCAACAATAGCAGTTATGACAGAAAAACATACCTTGGGAGACAAAAGAGAAGGCCGAAATGGTATAGGACTGACCTTGGTGTTGGACTTACCGGTAGAGAGAATGAACTCCTTGTCGGAGGGGGTAGAGTGAGTCATACTAGGGAGGAGTTGGGGCACGCCATTTATGCGCATCGGAAGGGACGGGTTGGTTCGGATTGAGGCAGGCACGCCAACCGCTTGGCAACTGCGCTCAAGTGATGGCGCAATATACGCGACAGATGTGGTGAATCATGGGAGACTGTGAGCCGCGGAACAGCTCTGTAACCCCATGGTAGGGTTTGTTGCGACCAGATGTTGCACGCAGACGCTGTGTCGGAGTTTATATGATTATGAATGAAGCTTACGAACCAAAATGACCAGCGGATAGCTCAGATGATATATTCTTGCCAGCCTGGTATGTATCTGGTAAGGTATGTCCAGCTCTGCCGAAGGATGGACTTCTGGAACCCGGATGGCAAAACCCTCATCAGGGTGGGTGCTACCTTATAAGATTCGTCCGGACTGACCACGTCCACCTGTCCATACATGGCAACGTCATTTTTGCTGCAGTGCCCCAATGGGCACGTAGATGTTCAACTCGGACACATGCCTCACGGTTTTTGTGTCGACATCATACCACGTCAGTGCATACTCACTGCGTGTCAGGCGCCCCTAGGCTGAGCTCGGCTAGTCCACGTGGCTGTGGGGTCTGGCTATGTAGTCTACTATCGTGACCCCAGTGTTCGCGGTGACCCCAGTGTTCGCTGGAGAGGCGATGTACTTCCTTTCCGCTGGCCGATAACGATACATTCTCAGAAGTTTATTACTGCATATATTAGCTACCTAACACAACAAGAACGGGGCGAATCCATGAAGATTTGACTCCGATCTTGAACAAAGTAGTACTCTGAAAGCTGCTTCCCCTCTATTGTTGGACTTCGCTATAACACGGATCCCGGGCGCTGCAGGTGATTTTTTGCATGCATATGGAATAGTGTATATTCAGCATACTCCCCATTTTTCCGAGGTCAGAATCACAGCAAAACGACCTGCAGCGACACCTGGTCCTCGAGCGTGACTTTGGTGCCACCGCGTAGCAATCCAAATTCGTTCTCCGACTAGCGTTGGGCGCGAAGCTTGCAGGGCTGGTCAGAGGAGGCCTTGCGGACTCTGAATGCGGCTATGGTCGGCACTGTGACCCGATGTGACCATTTTTCGGAGAATCCAGCGAACACTGGGGTCAGACCCACTGTCTCCCTCGTCTTTCACGCAGTTTTGCATCCAGTCCACTCAAGCTTCGTGACATAGCTCTTTGGTATAGTTTACAACGTACTACGAAATTTGAGCCTTATCAGTGGGATGTAGCGGGAGCTATTCGTGATTCCATATTTCTCCCGCGAACACTGGGGTCACGATAGTAGCTGTCCCCGGCGCTACGAGTGTCTATCTACCACCACGTCTCGCTTCGTCTCGTATCCACGAACTCGGCCATGTACTATAGCTACATACTACCCCAATGTTATGCTATCTCTGTGTACGATGGGATATCCCGTGTGACGACATAGTGTGTACATCGCGGATGGACTGACTGGCTGTGCACCTACAGCCACTCCGTCTATACTCAGCTAGTATGGGATCCTATCAATTGTTCCTACGTCGTATACCCGTATATGGTAGTGGTCCTGGACTCTTGACGATTTCTCATCGATATCCTACTAAATCGTGTCTGTATCATATTCGACAGATATGGCTTTTTGAACTAACAGTACTCGCTTTATCCTCAGGGATCCTCATCTGCCATACATTGTTGTCTCGCTCGTCTCTCCGTCTCGTCTCTCGCCGTCTCGTGGAGCTCGACTCTCTCATCTCTCTCGGAGTATGAACTGAAGCTGCATTAGTACTGACATCATTCACATAGCCGATAGCGCTGCTGTCTCTGACTATGTCAAACTACGACTGTCTACGTAGTACACACTGCATAAATGCAAGGGACGGCAATGCAGCATACAGCCACCCCTCCGCCATGTAGTCTAGGCCGAAGTATCAACAAATAGAAACAGCCGATTGTTATCTCGCGTAGCTATGGGGTGTATCCAGGCCCTACCAGGTGCCCACATGGTACATGTCTTGAGATACACGAGGGTGTGGCTACGCTGGATGGCCCGGCCCGGCTATCCACGCCCATGGTAAATGTCATGATGTACCAGGGTTCTGTCTAGGACCACCTGACATGCAGTGACTGTATTATCGTCAATCTTGGGAGCAAATGACCTTTACCAAAATGTTTGGCTCAATGGAAGCCACGATGTATGTCCTGTCCTGCTCGCCGGTCTGGTCTAGCTGCACGCCGTCTGGTACTTGGTCACTCTAGTTCTCGTGGCTCAGCGTGCTCTTTCTAGGCATCTAACACATCTACTCAGTACTGACTCAGTTGTCTTGGGACTTGAGCAAGTAGTGTTACTCTCTAGGTCGTCTCTGGTGATGACAACTCCTCGGTTCCGTGACTGCTTTGCTCAGCATCCGGGTACGTCCATAAGCACCACCCTTAACAGCATCCATCACTAACATGTGCATCTGCTAGTTGTTTCTCTTTCACCAGGGATTTCGGAAGGGATGTGGACTTGGAGCTCAAGGGAGCTACACGATCATCACAGTGTAATAAAATTTCATTTGCCTATGCACAATCACCCGAGTACATACCGAGCATGATGGGACACACGATGCAACCAGATGCTACACGATGTTGCACGAATCCGTGCACAAGCGCCATCAATACAATCGTGTAGGTGTCTGGTGGATGGACAAAATAACGATTGAAATCGGATCCTGCGATATCACGCGGTCCCACACGATTTCGCGAGACGGACGACCGAGTATGAGGACTCATACTCGTCACGACTCACAGTACGGCTGACATTAGACTCCAGTAAGAAAACCGATACCGCTCCGAGTCGGTTACACGCGCGTCACGGTAAGCTTACTCCGAGATAATCACTTAGGCTCAGTAGCAGAACGGCCTGTCTACCACACTGTAGTTGTTCTTTAGAGCTCTCCAGAGCACACCTTCTCCACCCACTCGGTGTCGTTCCGGACAGTGGTCAGGTTCTCGTATCCGTCCTTCGTGATCAGAACGACGTCCTCAATGCGGACACCGCCAACGCTCTCGTACCGCTTGAGCACTTCATGATCGATGTGCTTCGAGTCACGGACGGGCGCGAGGAGGTGTGGCGAAAAGTAGATGCCAGGCTCCACAGTCTACGTCCACGTCCAAGTCGTCAGCGTTCCACCCGGCGTGCTGAGACGGCAAAACAAGAGAGGTCACTGTACTCACGACGACCATGCCCTCCTCCAACGGTAGCCTCAGGCGCAGATACGTGTAGAACGACTCGTGCCCGAGCTCGATGCCCTTGATGGTGTCGTTCTTCTCGGGCTTGCTCGCACTCGGGACGTCGTGTACGTCGAGCCCGAGCGAATGGCCGAGGCCATGAGGGAAGAACGCAGCACTGACGCCGCTCGCGAGAATTGCCTCCTCGGCGTTCCAGGAGCCAGAGTTGGAGGAGTTGGGCGTCTTGAATATCCCGAGACGCTGGAAACCGCGGACGAGCGTGCGGTGGCAGAGCAATTGCACGGCGTCCCAGTGCAGGCCCGGCTTGAGGGCCTCCATGGCAAGCTTATGGGATAGACGTGTTAGTGAGGGAAAACGCGGTGGTGGTGAGAACGGGAAGGACAGGAGGGGAGGACGTACGCGTTGCATTTCGAGAACGAGTTCGTAAATGGCGCGGGCCCCAGGTGTGAACTTGCCGCCATTGCCCACGGGCATGGTCCGAGTAACTGGGGAGAAGGTCAATATCCAACAAACCGGCACAAAATATGATACCGACTGTCTGAGGCATAGCATTTCCATTCGCAGCCAGCATCGATCAGAAGAACCTGTGGGTTAAGATTCCTCTCGTGGTTGTGAGCGAGGTCGCTGTGGTTCTTGTGGTCGTCATGCTTCACAGGGCCCCACGCGAAGTCACGGTCGTTGCAGCAGTAGTGGAGAGTCGACGCACGAGTGGACGCGGCCACAATAGGGAGATAGGCCTGGTGCTCGGCACTGTTGACTGAACATGAGCCATGAGATGATCGAACGTGAATAAGGATCATACCCTTCTCTCCGGCAAGATGCCACGAACAGGGCCTCAGCCTCCGCCTCTTTCTCGATAAGCCATTCTCCAGGAAGAAGAGGGCGCTCTGTGCCCGCCCCCTTTCCCCGAGTGATCAGACCACGTACACCTTGACCGAGAACACGCATAACCGTCTCGTGAGCGCGAGAGCTGATTTGGTTCGCACGCCTGATGAGCTCGATCTCCGTCGCATCTTTGATGAGACGTGCGCGATGCAGCGCAGTGAGGAGATAGTCCTGAGTGACATGCACGTTGCCGGCGAGGAAAGCGGCCGTGTACTGAGATGGGATCGTATGGAACTTGGGTGTCGGAAGCGTGTGTACTATCGCGCCTGGGAACGCCTTGATCAAGTCTTGGATAGCGGCCGGAAGGGCTGCTGAATAATCGATCTTGGTCGCGTTGTAGGTTGCGGCTGCCTCCTCGATGGAAGGTGGCGGAACGGACCACATCAGGTCAGCGAGTTCCGCTTTGGGGATGAACAGATGCGACGAGGGCTTGTTTGCGAGTGACGTCCCATTTTGCAACATAAGCAAAAGGTAAGATGACGGTACTCTGCATCCAGATAGATAGTAGAAGTTCGACTCCTGTGCGAGATGATCAGTATGCGAAAGGTAGGCATGCGATGTATGGTGACCAGACCTGACGGAATGGCATTTCTCGGTCTGTATCATTTCGAAATGGGGTTACTTCTCCTGCTAGAAGGGCAATTTGCGGCTACTCCGGGATAAGGCGCGATATATTCCTCGAAGTGCGTATATGAGATCTTACCTTGTTCTGGTCAACCGCGGGCAGTAGCTCCACGAGCTTGGTGAACGTCTTCAGGACGTGTTGTTCGGCTGACCGCGGATTGAATTACTTATCGTAGATTTTCAAGTGACTATAGATCACAGCGCACCTGTATAGGACATGGTTCGACTCCCTGTAGCTTGGATTGCCTTTGCGCACACTCGGGTTGACTCTTGGTAGTGGTAGACTGCAGTAAGTAAGGAGGACAGTAGCCAATGAAGATCCGGTGTTCCTCCGGGGCTTCGGACCGGGTACCGAGCGCGCATCATACCTGTTTTTCAAGAGTCTGAGAGTCTGCGCCATATTCCTGCCGTGTTCTCAGAACTCCAGCTTGCCCTTACCTTCGTCGCCAGTCGTGTCTACTATTTTGTTTTATACCGGCTGATTCGAGAGGCAATGGCAGCGGGTCTTTTGTCAAAATCGGAAAGCGCATATATCCAGACCTCTCTCCAGGCAACACCTCCATTGCGCGCCGACGGACGCGCTTTGCTCGACTTTCGTACCGTTCTGCTCGAAACTGGCGTAGCTCCACTAGCAAATGGTAGCGCGAAGCTCAACATCGGCAAGATGGCACGTGAAGGCGGCGGCGGGACTGAGGTTTTGGCCGCCGTCAAGCTGGAGGTTGAGGACGTCGAGTCTAGCGATGGCGTAGACGGCGGAAGGATAGCGTGCTCGGTGACGTGGTGCGTAAGCTCATGTTGATTGTACGATGAGTTGACTCAATGGTTGAAAGACAGCTCGCCTTCCGCGTATCCACACCTATCCTCAAACGCGCTGGACGACCTCCAACACGACCTCACTGTCATCTTGCACCAGACGATCGGGCACCCTTCCCTACACCCACAAAATCTCACTATTATCCCCCGCAGGAAGTCATGGTTGCTCAACCTTGACGCGGTGATACTGTCGGACTCGGGCAACGTCGTGGACGCGCTGTTCATGGCCGCCCGTGCGGCGCTGTGGGACACGAAAGTACCCCGGACGCGTGCTGTTGAGTATCGCGCGCCAGAAGCACGCAAGCTATCTAAAGAGGACATACCCGGAGCGATGGATGTCGATGAGACCACGAGCGGGTTCGATACGCGTGGTATGGCGCAGACTGCGGCGGACTTTGAGTTGCCCGACTACTGGGATGAGGGCGAAGTGTTGCATGGACGAGATCGATGGCCTGTATGCGTCACTTTGAACCTTGTACGTGCTCACTCTACATGCCACTGGCCTCGACTGAGATTGCCGTCCTCACAGCTTCCTCCTGTGCACATCCTCGACGCCACGCTCGCGGAAGAGGCGTCGGTGCCTCTGCGCCTACATCTTGCGTTCTCGTTCCCCTCCTCTGCATCTACACGACTGCAGGCGATGCGACTATTAGGTCCAGGGGAGTTAGACCTGAGCTATCTCAAGACTTGTATCGCGGTTTGTATCTGTTACTCGTTGTGGTGTTGTGATTGTGCTCAACCGAACTTCAGGAAGGAGAGAATTATGCGAAGAGCCTGTTCACAGCGTTGGAGGCGAAGCTGCAGGAAGAGGATGTCAGGCGAAACGTGAAGGCGCGGGAGAGGTTCGCGGTACTACGATGACATATCATGGCTGCGTGCCCGAGCGTAACGAGTTGAAGCGCCTACCACATACTTTTCGAACTACAACTTGAGACTGCTCATTCGAATCCCGCAAGTGTTTCTCTATCCTCTTGCTTAACCTTCAATTACCTCACATTGCCGAAAGACAGCCACGTCTGAGCACATCTTTACTCGACAACAGACCACCAGTCACCTTTCCCTACTCAGCCCAGCTAATCTGACAAGCAATCCGAACATCTCGGCCTTCTTTGGGGTTGACTGAAGTACGTTCGTCTTGAAAAGGCTGGAAAGGCTTTATGCAGCCCTCGACACCAAGAAACATTGGACGGTACATCAAGACCGATTCGTTGTACTATGATGCCCCCTGCACGAGTATAACGTAGGTGCTTATGCGTACAATTGTGTTGATCGCTCACTCTACTATGACGCTAACTCGATAAAGCTTGCTTCGCGTGCTCCCTCAAGACCTTGTTCAACCCTTCCCTCTTGACGCAATTCTCGAACTTGAAGCTTTCCGCGAGCCGCTCCAGCTGCTCCTCGTTCATCCCCTTGAAATGCTCCGCCCATTCCTGCACTAGGAATTCGCTGAAGAGCATGCACCGTGCAAGCCGTGCCACACGTCCCTCCACCGTCCAGACCGGGTAGGGGTACATCTTGCGGTGCTCCTCGTTGGGAATCTCATCTTTGATGAGCTGCACTATCGGCTTGTAGATGTCGCGCACGTATTTGTCGTCTGCACCCCATGAGTCTGCCGCGAGCCGGTACTTCTTTGCGAGGAAGTCTTGGAAGAGCGTCCGGTACGGCGTCTCGGGGGCGACATACACCATGCCCTGGAAACCGATGTCCTTGTACAACCAGATCGACCAACTGAGGCGGTCCTGGAGCGAAGGAAATCCCATGAGGTGCCGTCACCCAGCATCATAAGTTCGCTGACCTTTGCATATAACTCAAGCTGGTCATGCAGGACGTTGTACCGCCGCTCGTTGATCTCATCCATCGCATCGCCTTCGTATTCCTTCCTGGCGTACACCGGACCCCACTCCCCATTCCACACGCACAGGCCGCGTTCGTCCATCCACTCCCTCTTCTTTTCGTAGCTCCGCCGCATGCGCCTCCGCTGCTCCTCGGTGCGCGCATACGGCTCGGGCGCGTCCGGGAAGCCGAACACCGAGTAGTCGTGGATCGCGTACGCGGTGTTCGTCCAGCGCGTGCCCGCGTCGTCCGGGAAGCCGGAGAAGTCCGTCGCGTACGTGTTGCCGTCGAGGAAGAGGATGTGGTTCGCGTCGACGGATCGGATCGCGGCGTGCACGCGGTCGTAGTATCGGACGAGCCCGCTGTGCTCCGGGTCCGCTGGCTCGTTCATGGGATTGTAACCTGCGATCCACTGCCGGCCACGGTGCCCATGAGCGATTCAGGCCGGCAGTTGGTGCAGGGTTTCAAGTGTTTCTCACCTTCTCGTCCTTGTAGTGTTTTGCGATCTCCGTCCAAAGCCAGACAAGCCGGTCCTGGAAGTCCTTGTGGATCCAGAAGTTGGCGATGTGCGTGCCCGCATCCGAGTGCCAGCCACCATTCTGCCCGCCGGGGCGGTGTGCATGTCGAGAATGGTGTAGATGCCGTGTTTCGCGCAGGCGGCGACGACGCGGTCGAGGTGCTTGAACCCGGAGGGCTTGAGCACACGTGGGGTCAGGTCGTCCTCGAAGTGCCGGTAGCTGATCGCGATGCGGATGCAGTTAAGGCCGAGCGACTTGAAAAATGCTGCGTCTGGTTCGGCGAAGAAGTGTTCGAGAAACTGAGAGATACTGAGTGAGCAACGCTGGAAATTTGGAGGTTACAAGAGGTGAGCCTATTACTTTATCGAAGAAGAAATCTGATTTCTCCTTTCCCAGGACACCATCTAAGGCATCGCGGATCTGAAACTCGCATCCGGGATAGCCTAGGGGGAGTATGAGTGATCAGACATGAAATGTTTCTTTTCACTCCTTCTACCTGAGATGAAGTTCTCCATGCTGTTCAGCGTTGTGAGCATCATCGTGGAAGCCGCAGGCACCGTGGCGACCGACACTCACGTCATCCAACCACCCAAACCTGCTCCGCGCAGTATGACCTCTCCTCCTGCCTCATCGACAATGCGCGTTCCGTCGACCTTCAAGAATGCGCTCATGCTATGCACCACAACCTAGAACGGCGTCCCTTAGATCTCGGAGACGAAGGTGAGTAATGCAGGAAGCCCGATGTACGGAGCTCAGGATTCATATAAATACACATCCTTAACTGCACGCACGGCCGCCTGTCGATATCAATGTCCTTGAATCCGGACCGTGGGGAGCCTGCCGCCAGCACTTCGTCGGCGAGGGGGATACACATGATGCCAGATTGGAAGAGATTGGGTCAAATAGGCACCTAATCGGGTAATCGTTCCTCTTGGTCTGGTCAGGACCATCCCTGTCGGCGAATCCTCGGAGGCAGCATCGCCTGGGACGGTCCGCGCAGAGAGTGGAGAACGATCATCTGTGGAGGCGTATAAGAAGAGGCCGTGGGACTGCGCGGGACTAACAAGGAGCTTGAGAGGAACGGCCTCGAGACATACGACTACCACACCCAACTCGACTGCACCCCATGGCGTACTTGAAGGTATCTGGTACCAAGATCGTTGACCAGAATGGCGAAGAGGTCATTCTTCGTGGTGCGGGTTTGGGTGGTTGGATGAAGTGAGTGTTCTCGGTATCTCAAAGCGGTTGGCTGTTCATTACAAACTGTCGGACAGCATGGAGAACTTCATCAGCGGTGAGTACACTGAACCCACCACCAGGGGCCCGATTCAGATCTGACAATCGAGGACAGGATACCCTGGATGCGAGTTCCAGATCCGCGCTGAACTCGCGAAGGTTATCGGCAAGGAGAAATCGGAACTGTTCTTCGATAACGTACGTCTCGAATCTGGACGTGGATGGAACAGGCTAACAAGGGCGACTGCAGTTCCTTGAGTATTTCTTTCAGGACGCGGATGCTGCGTTCTTTAAGAGCCTCGGTCTCAACTGCATTCGTCTCCCTTTTAATTACCGCCACTTCGAGGGTGAGACTAGCACCCCCATATAGAAGCACAGCGATATCTCATGCTTCTCCGAAACCCAGATGACATGAACCCTCGCGTTCTGAAGCCCGAGGGCTTCAAGCACCTCGACCGCGTCATCGACCTTTGCTCAAAGCACGGCATCTACACCATCCTCGACCTCCACACCGCACCCGGTGGCCAAAACACCGACTGGCACTCCGACGCCGGAACTCACATCGCCAAGTTCTGGGAGCACAAAGACTTCCAGGACCGCGTCGTCTGGCTCTGGCAAGAGCTCGCGAAGCACTACGCGGGCAACACCTGGATCGCGGGCTACAACCCGCTCAACGAGCCCACAGACCCCTACCACACCCGCGTCATCGCCTTCTACGACCGCGTGTACGAGGCGATCCGCGCGATCGACCCGTACCACGCCATCTTCTTCGACGGGAACACGTTCGCGTCGGACTTTTCGCACTTTGGCGACGCGCACAAGCGGTGGGAGAATGTCGCGTACTCGATCCACGATTACTCGCTCTTTGGGTTCCCTGCATCCCCTGAGGCGTACGTTAGCTCCGACGCTCAGCGCCACCGCCTCAGGAGGAGCTACGAGAAGAAACGCGAGTGGATGGACGAGCGTGGGCTGTGCGTGTGGAATGGCGAGTGGGGACCGGTGTATGCGCGCAAGGAGTATGAGGGCGACAAGACGGAGGCCATCAACAAGGAGCGGTACGGCGTTCTCAAGGACCAGCTCGCCATCTACAACAAGGTATGTCTTGCGCGCGCCGTCTGGCTTGTCTCTATCCTGACGTGCCACTTAGGACCGTCTGAGCTGGTCAATCTGGCTGTACAAGGACATCGGCTTCCAAGGCATGGTGTACGTCGCGCCCGAGACGCCATACCGGACGCTCTTCAAAGACTTCCTCGCCAAGAAGCACCGGCTCGCCGTCGACGCATGGGGCGCGGACGACTCGCAGGTCCGACACATCTTCGACCCGCTCGTGAAGCTCGTCGAGAAGGAGATCAAGCCCGAGCACCGCGACCTCTACCCCGCGCCCGTGTGGAAGTGGTCGGACCGCGTCGGCCGCCTCGCACGCATCATCCTCGTGTCGGAGTTCCTCGTGCGCGAGTGGGCGGAGCACTTTGTTGGGAAGAGCGAGGAGGAGATCGTCGAGATTGCGAAGAGCTTTGCGTTCGAGAACTGCTTGCATCGCGATGGGCTGAACAAGATCTTGACGGAGAACGCGACGCTCGTCGCGGGTCAGTAGAAAGAAGACAGCAGGCCGTCCGAGTTGTATCATAGCGCGTAGTGCATCCCAATCTATTCTATCGGGCGTCGTTGGCACGAGGGGTAGACGTTTCAGTATCTATTCGCCAGTCACCACGCACCAAAGTACACCGTATCAGCCAGTCTTCGCCTTCAACTCCCTCCACAGCGTCATGAACATCACGGCTCCTATACCCACCAGCGCAACCTGTAGCCCGACATAGCTCAGCATCCCGACTTTGACTCCCGCACCACCCCACACAGCGCCCGTAACCCGTCCGGAATAGTTACTCCACTGGATGAACAGGCTCGTCCGCCCATTCCACTCGCCAGGCAGCTGTTTCGAAAGCAAGCTAAGCGTGACCGTGCTGGCGACGTTGAACCCGAGGGCGACGAGGAACCAGCACACGAAGAGGCTCCCGTAGTTGACCTTCTCCGCGCCCAGGATCCCGATGGCGATCAGGAGCCCCGCGAGCCCGATGGACGACCCGAGGGCGAGGGTGTGCCTGTCCTGCACGCGGCGCGCAAAGTGGAGGTTGAGGAGCAGGAAGGGGACAGTGCACGCGCCGCCGAGCGCGATGAGGTTGCCCGCGGCGAAGGGGCTGAAGTGGAACGGGTTCGCGGGCGCATTCGAGGCGGTGAAGACCGGGATGTTGGATTCCCAGGCGCCGAGGATGAAGAAGCACGTCATCGCGAACCAACACATCGTGGCGGACACGCCCCACTGCCGCCAGGTCATCTCGAAATTCACTGGTGGAGGCGAGGGCGAGGGCGAGGGCGAGGGTACACGTGTCGGCGCATTGGAGGTGGAGACCTCGCTCTCAGTGATGCGGGGTGCGCTCTTGTCCCCATTCGCATCCTCGGGCTTCCTCTCTGGAGACGAAGCGGGGGAAGAGGCGGGGATAGGGCGGAGGCCGATGGGTGGCGGGGAGACCGTGCGAGGGACGTCCTCGTAAAACATGACTACCGCGATCCAGAAGACGGCCCAGAGAGCGGCCATGACCCAGGCGGGTGCCGTGAATCCGTTGAAGATTGAATTCTTGAATCCGACTTTGAACCTGCCAAACGGAGGTTTGTCAGTGCTCCGCGCAGAAAAACCGATAGTCCACATACAATAGACCGCCAACAAAGGGTCCCAGGCTGAATCCCAGGCCCTGACCCAGGACGAGCCATCCGGCGAGCGTGGTTCTGCGGCGGATGCCAACTATCCGGGGATCCGTGCAGTATCGTTTATTGTACATCCAGAATGTGAACCCGCAGCCGGTTATGATACGTCCCAGGAGGATCAGGTAGAGGAAGTTCGCTCGGTATGCCAGACCGTATACGATGTTTCCCACAATCATCGATGCACACGTGAAGTGTAATGGGCGGGCATAGACTCCTGCAAGAGACCGTCAGTGACACGACAAAAACGATTGGCGTGAATTCGACCTTGGTCGATGTACATGAGAGGTACAAGCATAAGGCCGGAAACAGCGGTCGGGATACCGATGACGAGACCGGAGAAGGTCGAGGAGCCTCCCAAATGTTGGGCGTAGTCGTTTGACGACGAGACGATAATGAAGAACGTTAGCTATCAAGTTATCTAGGTGAGTAATGTCATCACCACTGATTCTGATACCTCTGCCTACCTGCAGCATTATGTTTGAAAGAAGGACAATGATGAGAGAAGCCTTCTTGGGCATTTTGAGCTCCTCGTTCACTTCCGGGCTCGTCGTCTCGTCCACAAGTTGTCGGGTCTGATTCTGAGAGGAGGCATCTCGAAGAGAGGGGTAGCGCTTTGGTTGAGATAAGTTGAGTACCGTCCACGGTATCCTGAGGGCTGGCATGTTGGTGCTGGGTCCGACTCAGAGAGGGAGCAGCCTGAGGATCCTGACTGTCTAACTTATAACGCTGGATGTTCTCTACGGTCATACTTTTTGGGCGCCAGGCATCGGCATTCTTCCAATGATTCCCGCCGTGGGCCGGAGGAAACGGGAGTCCGCTGACATATGGCAGTGACACCTCGGCTATGACGCTCTAACTTTCTGTAGCGCTGGGCCAGAACATAAGTTTCTGAGGATTGAGGGAGGCTACATGACGGGACTCAGAAGCCGCTGACACGTCCGACCTAACGCTTGCATTCATGGGGTTCCAATGTACAGCTGTTTCCAAAATTGGTGGCCGCTCAACTCCGACTGACGCGGGTGCACTTTCGACACGAAATAATCAGAAAAATCGGCAAACACGTTTGTGTCCTTGTTGTCACTTTGAGACCAATCATATACACTGCTACAAGCCTCACAAACACACCTGTACCTTCCGCTTCTGCATAGAGACTCGATTTTGTAAATTACAGAAGCCAGATCACCTATGAACAATCCCCAAGTTCTGACGAAGTTCTGGGTACACGAATTGTTTTCTTTGCCACTAAATCTTACCAGTACGCTGTATATACCTGCTGTATCCTCCATGTGCAGTTTCGTGCTATCAATGAGTGGTCTCGGGTTTGCAATGTCCTACTCAAAGATGTTATAGCCTTAGCGCCCGATGACATGGCTACTCAGCGGGCCGAAAAGTTGATGTTTACACCTTTGGTGAGGCATAGAAACTGGGTAAAAATATTTATACGGCATCCAAGAAACACTACAGGCAATCTATGTAAGGCAAGAACACTTCAAGTGACCTCGCACACATTTTCGTTTCCGTGTGGAAATTGCACTATGCAGTTGGGCGCTCGGCCACGAAAAATGGAACCAAGTTCCTTGACTCGCAGACTTCCATTACAGCTGTTTCGGTAAAGAATGCCCGACATGCGCATTTGCGCCAACTCGCACTTTTTGACGCCAACAACACCAAAAATTTCAAAAATTCAAAACAACTCAAAAAATCTGGAACGCCATGTTCCGCCGTGTAAATTGCGGTCTAAGAGCTCGAATATGTTGTACTCGCGTATATAGCACACTGTAGCCTATTATATCACCAGTGAACACAGGTCATGAGCAGACAAACCTGAATGGTCGCTGACACGTTGTATTTCGTTTCCGGGACAAATTGAGTACTTCTTCTGTGCTACAGCTCGGTTTTGCGCGTGTATATAAGCATCCAAGGTATCATTACTCTACTGGAACTGTTCTCAAGCAAAACAATGCATCTCTGCACATTTCCTAAATTCTTCCTGCCAGCAGACTCAGGCGCCCGAGGTGAACCGAACTTAGGGAAGTGTGAAACCAACGAGCGTCTACAATTTCCCCCTCGGGCGCCTGAGTGCTGGCAGCGGGATGTCGGAAGGATGTGGAGAGAGTTGTCATGCTAATTGAGAGAAGTCTTAGATATGATCTAGTATACCCCTTATGCTCATATATACACGCAACACCGAGCTGTAGCACAGAAGAAGTACTCAATTTGTCCCGGAAACGAAATACAACGTGTCAGCGACCATTCAGGTTTGTCTGCTCATGACCTGTGTTCACTGGTGATATAATAGGCTACAGTGTGCTATATACGCGAGTACAACATATTCGAGCTCTTAGACCGCAATTTACACGGCGGAACATGGCGTTCCAGACTTTTTGAGTTGTTTTGAATTTTTGAAATTTTTGGTGTTGTTGGCGTCAAAAAGTGCGAGTTGGCGCAAATGCGCATGTCGGGCATTCTTTACCGAAACAGCTGTAGACTCTCATGTACTTTCACTTCGTGCTCGAAGAATTCGCTGCTACCCAACTTACTGCTCTTAGTTGAGTGCACTGACAATGGTTCTCAGCCGGTGCTCATGCTCGCCATGAAGCGCACCCCGCTCGCCCATATATGTTGGCCACCATCATCAAGTCTGGTGAAGCCTGTGTAATCGCTGATCTTTTCAACTTCTCGACAAGACTCGGAAGCTTGCTCCGAGACGGCGCTATGGCATCATGAGAACGTGCCTCAAGCTTCTTCGGCAACTTTCTTTCTCGCCGCAGACTCAGTGGCAGCAGCATCCCAGCTTGAAGTTAGCGCAGGCTGGCCACTTGCCATTCTTTACCTCCCACTCTCACCCTCTTTTTCCTGCATTTTGACAACCTCGATCATGTCTCATCCTTTCTATTGGCCAGGGAAATACTACTTCTATGCTATCGGCAATACTCCCGCCGTCTGCTTGACTCGCGACCTCCCTCCAGAAGAACGTGCAAATCTTCTCCTTCTCGGTTGTGGTGATCCACGGCATGTGCTCTACACCATATTCGTCGAACCAGATCACTGTGAGATCCCATTCTTTACTTGTGCAATCCATTCGCTCATCGTGGTGAGTCCACAGCGACTCGCAAGCTTGATTTCACCTGCGTTGACTACGAACCTGGTGTACTTGGTACGCAGTCGTTTCTATCTCCCTCATCAATCAGTTAATGTGTACTTGATACTCAGCCCGGAATGTTCTCCTTTTCGCACTCATCGCCGACAGGATCGCCTTCCCTAACATATGGAACATCTTCTACCACATGTTTCTCGACCTCGAATCCCACACTATCCTCATAGCCCAGTGTCAGAAACTATTCGAAGCGTCAGAGAGCCTGAATTCCTGGCGCGCATCTCCCTATGGAGCATTTCTGCGCTTTTCTACCAAGTCTACCTTCATTGAGGTTCGCCGTCATTGGTCTCTATATGCCGCCATGCCAGGGCTACCTTCGCCGCGTCAGCGGGCGATCCGTAGGGCATTCGAGAAGGTATTCACCGAAGAGAGAAACATTGGAACTCCTCTTTCATCCGCACGCGCAGCAGGTCCCTTGCTCTTCCAAGCACGCCAAACCGTGGCGGACCAGACCCTCAATTACTGGAAGACGGGGAGCACGTTCTTTGATCCGAGACACATCACCGCTGCTCGATTGCTGAACCCTACCTTCGCCTACTCTCAAAGCGGAGAGGGCTGTGCGTTGCATTATGGGAGCGATCCTCTAGCCACCTTTCATTCTGCCCCACTTTTTGGCAACGCTATGCGACCACCCACCCCGGCCGAAGTGGTGCAGGCGGCAAAGGACGAGTTCTCTGACTGGTGCGCAGCCTTCCTACAGGCGGTGTCCGATCTCAAGAGAGTTCCCCGCATCCGATTTTTCTTCGCCGAGGCCACCGCCGCTGCCAGCGCGCTCAATTGGTTCGATGTGACGGACAAGGTCAAGCTAGACGTCGGACTCCCGGTGGCTCAATTTCGTACCCAGCTTATCATCCTTGATATGGATGAGTACCTCAAGTATCGCGCGCCCGTGTCATTCAATGTCATCGAGACCTCTAACCTCGTCGACTACATCGGTCTACTCAACGTCCTTGTCGCTGCCGCGCCGTTGATGTCATCGTCACCCTCAAGTGTGCTATACACCGAATCGCTTCTACTCCTCAAGAACGAGGACGCTACCAAGGAGTTCACCGAGTCCTTGTACTCGGATGTCGGCACCTTTGGCTTCCTGCTTGACCTTTGTCCCATTGACTACCTTTCGGGGTTCAGCACCCGCTCCAACACCCACGAGATCATGATGCACCAGTCGCATCCCACCCGCGACAGCGCTCAACCAATCCAGTTCCACCATCTCACTACTTGGAAGTCTCCCGCGTCTTGTGACAGTATAATCGCGCTCCATGGCGGGCGAGTGCGCCATCCTCCGATGTTCGATACGCGTCAATTGGCCTCTTTCCTCTTCGATGTCTATCACGCCATCTTTGAGTGTGAGGACTCTCCGACCTTCTTCAGACAAAACGAGCACAACTTGGTCAGGGCTATTGCGAGCGCGAACATGATTCACTATATGCGCGAGGGGTTCGTTCTCTTCCTCAAGCTCGTCCGGCAGCGGCTATGCCTATCACGATCCCAGTGGGAGAAGGTGATGGATTCGTTCTTGATGATCGAAATACAGTCCGACGAGATCATGCGGATGAACACCGTCAATCGCAACGATTTCTACGCGCATCTTCATCGACAGGCGGTTTATACCGTGCCATCATACAAGCGGCCGACATCGAAAATCGGCCCCTTCGCTGGTTGGGACTTTGTTCCTCCGGTGGTGCGCATCGTCCTCTGTGTCCCACGCGAAGAGGTCACGGGATTTGATAGTGTTCTCGCGAGCACTTCAGTCGGCACGCCCGTCCTGCAATGTGATGTCCTCGGCGAACGCTCTCACAACATCTTCACTGCCATACACGTTGCATATGGCTGCGCCATTCTTGCAGGTTCTCAACGCCATCCCAGTGTTATCTTCGAAGACGATCCCGAAGGACGAGATGGTTCCTGTCCACTTATCGTCTCATTTGTGCTCTCAGCGTACCTCCTCACAGAGATCGAGCCTTTCGACAACCTCACGGTCGCTTTGTCTGTGCGGAGTACACCGGGGACGACGGAATTACATGCGAAGCTTGGTCTTCGGCTGGATATCTACAGGACGAGCCTCATGGACCGGGAACACGTCCATGTTCTTCCAGAAGAGCCGGTTTCTACAATCCATGCAGAGACTCCAATTGGCTCTCTCTTCTCGCGCTTCGCAACTCTTGACACACAGATCGGCAAACAAACCGCTGTTGCAGTGGAGCTGGACGCCCAGTGCGAATTCGTGGATTCGCTCACCGCAAGGGTGGACTTCAGGAATCAGGATGCAATACACGACTTTGGATCGGGAGCAACGCCTGAGGTGGTCCAAGTGTCTCCATGCGTCATGCGGTTGACGATCGCTGGACATGTTCAAGATGTCGTCTTCCCATTCCCTGTAGTCGGAAGCCAGCACAAGCTGCGTCTGGCGCGGAAGTCACGGTACATTGAGGTGCGTTCCCACTATCCAAGTGTGTGTACTTGTCCCTTACGAGATCTGGTACAGGTCGTGGTCCCAATCGCTGGTCCGTTCCTGAGACCGGATGGCATGAAGCTCAACCCATTCTCAGTCGTTGGCAGTGAAAAGGCTCTGGTGCCGTGGAACATACATCGCCTCGCCCTCAGCCGGCTCCCCAAGCTCAACTTGAACAGCGAGCAGCTCCGGGAGTGGTTCGATCCTCATGTGGGCTCCATGCTCACGGCACGCGAGCGCGAGTTGCGGGGAACACGGAGGGCAGATATATTGATTCTTGTGAAGGACACTCTCCACTCCATCTTCATTGGGTCTGCGGGCACTAGCACACAGATTCGCAGGCCTATGCGCGTCTTCGCTCTTCGCGACGTCGTCACGAGAAACTCCGATACCCTGTTCTTCATCAGCACCTTGCGGTACGACGTGCACTCACACACCGTTGTGTGCGACGGGTACGTCCTTCCATTGAGGGACGACATCATGGAGGAAATTGGAAGCTCCTTGGGACCACTAATTGGCGGGGGTGACATGGGAGATATCCCCGTTCTCGAGGGCGAGATGGAGGCATGGAAGCAGCTCATTCCCGCATTCGTCGAGCGCTGCCGCACCTGGGAACACACGGACGACTGCGAGTATCTCGCGCAGAAAAGGATCCCGCTTACGCAACTGATGGAGCTCGACCCTCTGTGCAGCTGCGGGAGAGGGAAGGAGGTCGAAGCGCTGTGCGAGATCGCGGAGTGGCGCAACTTCGCACCGTACGTGACTCGAATTGCGCTATCGCCCCTCTTTGCGGTCTCGTACCTCGAAGGGGTCGGGCGCGATCCACTGGACTACAAGTGCTCGGTTTGTAGAGGAGACGGGAAGCCGGAGATGATGACTTGCTTGGGATCGCGGTGTTTGAAGGTAAGATATTGCTCGATAGATTGTCAAATGGTAGATTGGCCGCACCACAGGCCTAAGTGCAAGGCGCGACTCGCCTAGGCTCTCCAACTCGTATCATCCTAGCACCTATCACGAACGATCGTGGGTAAATATCATGTATTGTAGGCATTTTCGTTACGATATGAAGGAGCGGGCATCATGAATCGAGGTCGCATTCTCCCGGGCGCAGAACACACCATTTCGGCTGAAGGGCGATCGCCTTCACACCACGATCCACGAGTCGGAAACGTAGTTCGTTCAAACGCGCTAGTGTGCGAGACCCGCTGGTGCTGTTTGCGTCTGCGAAATTCGGATTTGGTCAATGTTGTGTTTTTTACTCAGGGTGCGGAAACATGCGGGCGTACCCAAGCGAGACGTTCCATCTGGTAGAACTGCTCCGGTCCAGAACACTTCGGCGGCTGCGGCGAGACGCGGCCATACAATGGAGTCAAGGTTCTCTGGGGATGACTGCTCGCTCCAGAGCGGCATCTGGCCTATGTAAAGTTGACGCAGCACACTCAGCGCAGTATCCGGTGAACGATCGTAGCAACTGCACCTCCAAGTACGAGAATTTGTTGGGTTACAGTGAGATTAGCCAGTGGGTCGAAGGAATAAACCTGCAAGCTTTGATCAGAGGCGTGATGGTGTTTCAAGTAGGACCCTGCGGTACCCTCTGCCATGTCTTGAACGGATCACACCAGCTGTTCCTGTGGATAGCAGCATGATCAGTTTGGTTGACTGTTAAACTTTGAAGGCCTTCACCCTAGGACATCGTTACCGAGCCAATCCCCAGCACCACAATCCTGTAGAATAGTCAACTTGTGTCAAAGGAAGGCGCCAAACAGTCATACCAGATAGAAGTAGTTGGACGGTTGATGAATGAACCGAAGGTTCCTCTCTGCGACAGCTGTGGCATCCTCAGACCTTTGCCATACGCTTGATACTCTGATGTTAGATAAAAAAAAGTCGTGAGATTCAGACTTACACAACAACGGTGTCGTCTACCACAGGCGCGTTGTGCGTCAAGACAATATCTAAGGTGACCCACTTCATTATATCGGCAAAGTAGAGAAGCGATGATGGAATGCTCACCACTCTTGATGAATGGTGTTTTTCCGTGAGTCCTGATCACCCCCTGCACGGTCTGTACAAACTCATTGAGGGCATCAGCGATGGTGATGTTCCGCTCCGCAAGGTCGTGTTGCGTCTCTTCGTCCTCTTCCCAACACGGTAGATTGACTTCGTCGCCACCAGAGCTCATCATCTTGCTGGGAAGGTCGGATGCGACAGAGTCGAAGAGAGTCTTCGCGAACAATAACGTGGATGGAGATGCCACTCGCAGCTGGCCGGCCGGTGGTTCCGAAGCGTATTTGGACCACGGTGACTTAGCCGGACAGGCAATATGCTCTGGAAAAGCGGCGCCAATAGCTGTGGTATGACCTGGAGAATCTAACTCCTACAAGATGCAATCGGTCATGGCATCCGATCTGAAGGAAAGTGGCAGATGACGCCTTACCATCACTACGTCGATTCCTCGCTGCGACAATAGGGTCAAGACGGGGAGCCCCGCAGTTGAAAAGGACAATCACGAACCTCGTTTGCGTACTGGACAATCCGCTGTACATCGTTGCGACTGTAAGTCTCGTTCCGCGAGTATGCACCCCACTTGGATAGCTCCGGATAAGCTTGTACTTCTAGCGGGAAGCTTTGGCTGTCAATGACGTGCCAATAGAGGACGCTGAGCTATGGGATCTTCATCATGAGCCATCGGCATATGTGAAGTGGAGAGACGACGAGATAATACGGACCTTGACCCAAGACATGGCATCTAGCGTGCGCAGGATGTCATCTACAGGGTAACTGTGGGATAACAGGGTATTGTGGCATGACAATTCAGGAGCGAATCTCAACGCACAAGTTGCGAGAGGTGTCGAAGGAAAACCCGCGGTACGGCTGCGACTCAACGTCAGTGATTTGACAAAGGCACAGTGAGAGGGGACGTACAAAGGCAGGTTCATCTGCGATCTCGATATCACCGTTGAGCATGTACTTGACACCTTGGCAGTCGTACCACAATTGCTCAAAGGTAGTGAGCCCGCGGAACAGGCCCAACGTTGAGTTTGCCCTGATGATAGCATCGGTCCGGCGACGTGAGATAGACAGCGAGTAGGACTCGCTCTTGGAGTCGATCGGCTGGTTTGTTTCTTCTGCGATGCTCTGAACCGGGGAGTTTCCGTCAATGACGAGCGTGAGCGAGGTCAGGACGTGAGCCCCGGGTAACAGATGCAGGTCTGCAGAGCCACGTCCCAGGACGAGTCTCTCGAATGCATCTGTGACGAGCCTGGCTTGAGTGCGCGCGGCAGCGGAGAGTATGTCAGCAGGCGGATTCTGAATTTCCAGCTGTATGGAGAAATACGGGGACAGCCTGACAGCTGTTGATCCCGAGACCAGCGACTTTGGGATAGGCCACAACGCGTTGGCAGGATAGTTGCGGAGCAAGCAAAGGAGTTGGGCTACGACGAATATCCAGTATCGCAACATGGTTGACACCAGGGAATGAGATTCAGCCCCGCGCCTCAGGTTGTTTATATAGATCCTGCGGGACGCTATGGGCAGACGGAAACAGTAAGAGATAGAAGCATTGGGACGGTCATAAGGCCGAGCAGCGAAGCAGGAGAGTGTCGTGTCGTCGGTTTCGAAGTCCAAGAGTTTCGTTGTGCGGCCCGGCCGGCAGCGGCGAGCGGCGAGAAAGTGCTGCCAAGGTTTGGCCGGAGACTTAGAGGGAGCCCAAGGTTATCAGGATGCAGTATGCCGTGCTGCAAGGTTTGCGCATAGGCACTGAGGCCTGAGGCCTGAGGATTGATCAGAGGCGCAAAAAATACACTCATGAAGTCGTGCGATGTGGCAGTGGGGGCCAGATTTCGTCGACGCTCCTGACAGTAGCTGTATTCCGATGGATAATGGATTTGCACAGACTCTAGAGATACACCTACGCTTCTGCAATGCCATCAAACGGTAAGTAATAGCTACCGGCCGAACATCCCATGAACCTGACCCAGGCCAGTACGTACTTCGAGGGGATTCGCCGGCGGGAGCAAGCAAGAGGCTGGTGGTGTTTGAGTGACAGTAGCGCCGTGCGAATGGTGCAGATGTGTATGTCTGTCGGGTGCGGTTGATTAGCTGACGGTCAACATTGAATATTGACTCCTGAAAGTTCGTCCAATGAAACTTTGAAAGGTTGCCCCCCGGCCCGTAAGCACCGGAAGGCTGCTCATTAGCGCCGATCAAGCGTGCCGGAGCGTCCCGCGCTTGTTCAAATTGTTGGCGGCTGATGTGTCGTTGGATGACTTCAACTTCGACTTCAGCTCATCCAAACTAGGTCTCTGACCTACGGATGCCAACATCAGCCTGGCATAAGACGAGGTGTGCACATGGTTGGCTTGTCGATGAGCCATGGTAACGTCGCTTCAATGATCGCCTCGCAGACTGCAGTCATGGTTATATGGACGTGCAGAGTCTACTCTTTTTCGTACTTTGACGTGGTTCGCACCATGAATCGTTATGCTTCTCCATCTCGTTCGAGGAGTGCAGCTGACTGAAATAACAGCCATGTTGCAAGAAACAAATGAGGTCGTGAACAAATGTCATATAAAGTGGAAACCGTACAGAAAAATAAGTCGTGGGTGAGCAACTACTGTACAATGAGAAACTGATGGCTAAAAGTAACAGTTCCATGACAAGTACTCCGATCCACTCGGCGTGGTAAGCCGTCGCGTTTTACCCTGCAAGAACCCGAACCCCCGGTCTGATGTCCCACCTACAACCTCGCCGAGAACTCAACCTGCTGGCGTTTGCGCTGGTTCTGGTCAGCCTCCGTCTGCATGGCGGTTGGAGCCTTGTCGAGCAGCGCCTCCTCCACCATCGCCAGCACGTCCGCCGCGCAGCCGAAGGCGAGCGACCAGCCCGCACCTCCGTGGCCGTACGTGTGGATGATGCGGCTGTGGTTGACGATCGACTCGCCGACAACGGGGCGGAGCTCGCGCTCGACGCGGACGTTGTGCTTGCGGAAGGGGCGGAGGCCCTGTGCGATGGGGTAGTCCGGATCGAGGCGCGCCTTCTTCAACTGGGGGAGGAACGCCTCGGCGCGGGCCTTCATGCGCTTGATGATGGGCGTGTCGAGGGTGTAGTCGAGCTCGCCCTTGTTCGACTCGGTGATGCCGCCGATGATGAGGATCTTGTCGTTGCGGGGCACGAGGAAGACGATCTCGTTCGCAACGTCTGCGGAGATGCTGAGCGCGCTGTCGATGACGGGGAAGTCCCTGCCGTCGTTGATGACGCGGATCAGACCGCCGCGGATGGGGTAGCAGCTCGAGTCGCCCGCGGTCTCGGTGCCTGCGATGCCGGTCGCATTGATGATAACGTCCGCGGCGTACTCGGCTCGGAGAGCTTGCTCCTGCTCGAGGAGGTCGCCGTGGATGGTGCGGGTGACGAACTTCGCCCCCTTGCGTTGGACGAGGTCCATGAGCCAGATCATCGCCCGGTCGGTGTCAATGACGGGAGCGAGCATCTCGTAGGCGTCGACAGCGCCGTACTCGGGGTTCACCCCGCGCTCCTTGACGATGCTGGTGCTGTGACGGAATCCGCGCACGCCGCTCCCGGCGATCTCCTTCATCTTCGAGAGCTGGTTGGCGTCTTCCTCGACGTGGAAGGGGAAGAAGAAGTCTGCGGGCTTGACGCTGACACCGGCCTCCCTAGCAAGGTCTGGCTTCGCGGCGATCGCGTCCCAGATGTGGTACGAGACCATGCACCACTTGCGGGAGTGCTGGAGGGAGATCTTGTCGGTGTGCTGGCCGCAGACCGCAGGCGGGTACTCCCACAGAGCACCGGCGATCTGAGAGGTGAGTCGTTGAGCCTTGCCGAAGGTGGCCCATTCTTTGGCGACGACGGTTACATGATAGCCCTTGTCAAGGAGCGTCCAGGCTGTAGTCAGACCAATGACGCCCCCTCCGATGATGAGGATTCGAGGGGAGAAGGGAGTTGCGGGCTCAAGGGGGACAGGGCTGGGCGAAAGGTCCTTCCAGAAGACGAGAGGCTGAGCGTTGACCGCGGACATCGTGCTATGTGTTGTGTTGTGGGTGTGGGGGGGTGTGGGGGAGATCTGTAGATGTTGTGGGTTGACGAGCTACAGTGTCCCGACTTGCGAAGCTTTTTAAACGGTTCTGTTTCCTGTCTTCGCCCTTCCGCTGCTCCGTCTACGAGGCGCGCAGAATGCGCATCGCCAACTTTGGTACATTCGCAACAGTGCGCCAAGTGACAGTGTCGCCGGAATTGTAGCATTTTTTGTCTTCGAGTGGCTAGCCGGCAGCCTCTAATGGATAGTATGGCGACAGATGATCTTTGAGAAGAAAATACCAGAGGCGCGCAAATGGTCCGTGATCGTCTCTGTGCGACCGAAGCTGGAGCGTTCTCGAGCGACAAATGTGGACGCGAATATGTGATCGACAAAAATATCGAGCCAGGGGCAACGCTCCGTGACCGGACATGCGACCATTCATGTTTGACGCACCGGAGTTACCCCCCATCACAAACGCGTGTGGTACATACAGCGGCTCGCTTGCTCCCTCCGCCGAATGTCACGCCATGTTGTGAGAGAAAGTACTCCCAAACTGTAGAAGGACATCGCCCTCAGCGGACCTAGAGTTGTGTCGCTGTCAAAGTGACTAATGATGCTCCGACGCGGAACGGTGTGTTACAGAACTTAACACGGTCAGCCGCTGGGCAAACGTGCACATGCGTCACGGCCCAGTGAACATTGCATGCTCGTCATCCCTTGGCAACGTTCGAATTCCAGGTATGTCATTGTAGAGCGAGTGAGGCAGACGAGGTAGCGCGGATTCCCACGGCCTCTTCTGCCTGTCATCTCGGTGAGGCGACGCACATATTATTCTTGAAGACCTTCTAAAGTGGGAATCGCACCAACTTCGGCCCGGTGGAACATTGGGCCAATTGAGACGAATTGGCACCAACCTTGCGCGCGAAGGCCCAGCCTCGCATTGAGTGAAAGGGCTTTACCATAACGATTCCGGAGAACCTTTCGGGCGGTGTATGTGAGAATGGTGACCCGGCCTAGGCAGTTCACTCAGACACGGCCAACAGTTCTGTTATGAAGCGGATGCAGCTCCATCAAAATAGCCGAAACGACTATGTGGACAGAGATTCAGGTACGTAAGGAACACTGCATTAGTATATATAGGTCGGCCCGGCTATCAGTATAAGGGGCTAGAACCACATTGAGAGAGCGTCTCCGAATTACAAACTGCATGTTCGGCCTCACAAACGTTTCTGCCACTCAGCAAGCTGTAAATAAGTACACCGGCGGTGTAACAGCTGCTGTGGTCATATGTTCGTTGTCATCTGTCAGTTGTGGAATCCGTAAACCACAATAGTCGTCGAAGATGGAGACGGCGCTCGACCAGTGGCAGACCCGGAGGGAAAACTCTAACGGGTAGTTCCACCTGGGAATTACAAGTTCGGGATAAGTCGGGTTACCCCGAGCGGGGAACTGCCGGCCTGTCCATAGAGCGTTTCGTAAATTCTCAGCACCGATCCGCAACAAGCGTGCAATGGACCACATAGTACCACCACCCCCGGGCAGTAATTTTCATGAGCACACTCGCTGCCACTCACGTAAAGGTTGTTCCGTTTTGAACCGGCCCTAACACTTTCGGTATTGTCGCGTTTTCTTGCGCGATGAGATTTCCATCTTGCAGCGAGAAACCGGAGGTCCAGGTCTCGAGCGACTGAATTGCATGTCTATGGCGGAGACAGACGATCAAACAGACTCTGGGGGAGACGAACCTGGACCTCACTTCCAGGCCCCTGATTTACTCCCATGCGCTAGCATCTGCGACAGAGTACCACCCAGCCACGTTTGCTGTTGCTTCTCACTATTTACGGTAGCTCATAAAAACGGACCACCGTTTCCGACTCTGAAGGCAGTCTGACTACTCATCATCCGTGAGATGGAGGCTCGAGAGTCGAGACTCGGAAGAGACAGTCAGTCTACCACCCATGGCTCTGCACTTGCGTATCAATTTACCAAATGGCGCAAGCTCCAAGCCCTATGACCGAGTGTGTGACGAGGGATTGAGAAACAGGAGGATCAAATCAAGGTCCGAATATCTGGGTACGTGCTACATAATTGTGGGGAGTCTTTGAGTTCTTTCTGTTGTTTTTTTTCCTTGACACGGGGTCACAGCTCCGCAGTCGAAGACCTGGAGACCTGGACAGTTACGGTAAAGAAGAACGGTAGAGAAGATGGCATCTGCCACCCACTGGATTCCTTCACCATCCCGTAAAACTTCCGCAAGTACATTCAACACGACGGACCACTGCCGGCTTCGTGGCGCTGACTCCACGCCGTTGCCCCACTTCGACTGTCGCGCAAACTCTGAGTCCAGGGCCCCGGATTGTATCCACGGTATATGGGGCTTCTTCTCATGGCTGAGTGTAAGAAGTGGACGCCTAGTAGACATAAGCATCCAACACAGTGAATGTAAGAAACCCGGCTTGCCGTCTAACCTCAGATGAAGGTACAAAGTTAGGCCCCCTGGCCTGTCTATGTGAACGTCGACAGGTCAAACAGTGTAATGTCGAACTCACCACACCTGCCCCCGAAACATGCTGCGTAGATCGGTTGCGTGAATGAACTTATTACAAGCGGTTCCTAGCTACAGGAAGCAACGGCAGCTCGTAACCTCCGCGCTGAGCGGACTATGGACACTTCGATCAGCCAGGATGGCGTCACTGAAAAGCATGAATTCGATACGGCATTATATCTTGTACATGAGTTGACAAGCATAAGGGTGCGACAATGTACATATGCGATTGTATGAGTGCAAGAAGAAACTAGGCGACATCTGAAGTATCCCGGATTAAGCAAACGTATCATCAAAGCTGCAAAGCGTATAGGCATAGCTAAGTTGGCCATCAGGCACCATCATCTTCTTCACTTATCGTACACAGAGGGGGCGGATCAGCACGAACGCGGACACTCTACAGAGCACAAGAAACTTTAAGAGAACCTGACAGTACCAAAAGCAGACGACTCACGTCGAACCCTCGATTCATTCCTCCTTCCCGTCCGGATTCTCATCAGCCTTACGAACGTCTTCAGCGACGGACTGATTTGACGACACTGCGCCAACAGCACCTTGGCGCTGCTGCCGGTCGCCACCTACGTCCTTGACACCCGCTGCGAGTTCGTCGCAGCTCTCCTTACTCGGCCCACTACCCACCTGCATGTCGCGCTTCACGCGCTCGGCAACAATAACGCCCGCTCGATCCCCGCCATTCAGGGGGCTGCTCTTGAACCAGCCGCCCTTGATCGCGTACTGACTCCCGGAGGCAGACTGCGCACGGCGCTTGCGCTCGACAAGTATCGCCTGCTCGAGCGACGGCGCAGGAGATGCGCTTCGAGATGGCGGCGCGTATGCCGCATTCAGCGTGGGAGGCACCGGAATAACAGGGGTACCGCCACTGCTTCCGCCGCCACCGGTGCGCGCACGACCAATGCTGGTCGCAGCGAGGACACTGTCCGTAGGGATGACCACGTTGGGCGTGACAGCCAGCGGGCCAGGTTTCACGGGCACGGGCGCAGGCGAAATAGGATTGGCAAGAGATTCGTCATTCAAGACAATGCGAATAGGCACATCGCGGTCATCACCCGCACCAGTGGTTGGGTCAGACGTCACAACCGATACGGTATTCGGCGGTACCTCTATACCTTCGGGCAAGGCAGGGGGAGGCGGAGTCCCGTCTTGCGCAGCCTTCTTCTCCGAGGCGCCTTCAGCATCAGGCGGCATAGGCGGAGCGCTCCTGGATCGCTGGAAGCCTGGAACCTTGAAGTTCAGACTTCTCAGCGCGGGCAACGCCTTCGGCTTCACGACAGACGACACGGGAGTTTGTTTCGAAGAATCGGAGGGAACGGCGGTGTTCGCGCGGGTGTCAGACGACTGAGCAGCAAGCTGCGGAGCAGATGGCGTGCGCTTGAGAGATGGCGCAACCTTCACGTCCGCTTGGGCGTAAGACGAAAGGTCCGGATGACCTTGAGGATCGAATTCGTCGTAAATCTCCTCGCCGATGAGCTCTGCAAACGTATGCCCTGAGTAAGATACTCCAATACATCACCGAGTTAAACCACGCACCTTCGAGTACGTCTTCCAATGTGATGATACCAAGCGGCATGACAGCCGGGTCGACGCTCTGAAGAAATTCCTCCACACCCTCCTTTGTGAGGACGGCATCGGCGGGCATACTCTGCTCCCAACGGCCCCATGCTCCAACTTTTGGCAACGCGAGACCCCGCTTCTTTCCGCCGGCGGCCTCTTGGTCGTCAACGAGCCCCATTTCGACATCAACACTCCGTTTCCGCTTACCACGACCGCGAACACGGTTGCTTTTCTCGGAAGATCCCTCGGCCTCGGCATCAGCGGAATAGCTATTCAACGTCTCATCATTCTCACTGCTACTCCGTTTGGGCTTCTTGTCGCGATGCCGTTTCTGACGATGTTGCGTGCGAGGACCCTCCTCCTCATCCGAGCTGGAGCTCGAGTCACTGTCGCCCATGAGGACGCGATCACGCAGCCGTTGGGTCAGTCCTCGTTTGACCGCCTTCTTCACGCTAGCAGCACGCTCGACACTGAAGCGTGACACTATAGCCATATGCGAACGTCCCTCTTGGAACTTGTCCAGGATGCCCAGGAGCGGCTCATTGTTCGGAACAAAGGGAACCTTGTTCAACGGGATCTTCCGCACGGGGGTCGCGTCTGTCCGATTGGAATTTAGCTTTCGCGCGCGTCCTACTACGAGCGCTATGGACGCACCATTAGGGTCTAGTAAGACGCATTGCTTCACAAGGAGGACCCCGATGATCTTCTTCACTTTCTGCGTCTTGGGTTGACGGCCGTCAAGGCTGAGACGAGAAGCAGACCCGTCGAACAAGTCTGCTTCAGAGATGTTCACCTTCGCCACGAGCCTCGGAACCGGGATCTCGACTTCCTCGTAGACGGGTATGCGTGAGTGACCGGTAAGACAAACTTTGCGCAATGTCTCGTAATCCAGTTTGGCATCAATGCTGAGCATGAAAACGTCCTTAATGGGGGTCATCGCTTGCCTCACCACCTGCGGAGGATGTCAGCGCCCGCGTGTGAAGTGAAGGAAGAATACGCGCCTTCTCCTGGAGGTCAAGAGCACCTCCGATAATGGTAACAGTGTCTGTCTTGAGATCTCCCCCCAGCTCGCCGATGTTTGAATGCATCGCTATCAACTCCTTTAACTCGGTACGTCGGTAGATGATGCCGTGATGCGGGCCGAGTATGATCTCGAGAAGTTTTGCAACGGGCCAGGCCACGATGCCCTGCACTCGGAGGTCAGCAGGAACACGTCGTGACGAGACACCAGGTCGCGTACCAACGTCCAGATGAGAACTTGTACAAACCCTGCCATCTTTGCCCCGAAGTACAACCCATAACGCGTGCACAGGGATTGCGGAATGATCTCCGAGAAGCTACAGGACGCATATGTCAATATTGTCCTTACGTCTAGCGCTAACGAATTGGAAACTGAATTGGAAAATCCATGCACGACGAATACGATGGAACGCTGGTTTCGACGAGGCGCTCCGAGACGGATGCCCGTTTTCCCGACAAATGCGTTGGTGTCACAATTGTACGCTCGGTGACATCGGTGACCACGGGGGTGACAGCCCCACGTTCGATGGCTGGGATATGACCGGTCTAGCAAAAAACAATGGCGCAAATTTCTGCTCTCGAGCGATATACAATAGGCCCTTGTGTATGTGCAATGAGGGCATGAGAAGACATCTCGGTGAGGCAGGCTCATTTCTACCGGGTCGACCTGTCTGATAAAACATAATTCGTAGCCCTCAATATCTTCGACCCTGGGAGGCATAAAGCATAAAGTGGCCGAGAGTGCTCAGACGTGAGGCGCATCGGGCAGGACACCCAACGAACAGCACCCGCGGAACAAGCTACTCCAGTTCGTGCCACACGGGTCACGTGATCGCAATGCTAACACGCGTTCGAAGCACGGGAGCGCGTCCGAATTGCCGAAGTCGCGTCATGGACATCACATGAGGGAAGAGCGAGAAGAGAACGAAACTCTAGAGATAAACCACGTACATCACGATGAGGACGGTGCTCACGACGACGCTCTGCACCCCTCCGCCCAGGATTGGGTCAGAAATGACGGGCAGCGTCTCGTTGACGATCATGTTCGCGAGTAGCAGGGTGACGAGCAGCAGGTGTCCATTCTTGCGAATAGGTTTGATCTTGTTCGCGTACAGCTTTTGCTTTCTGCGTCAGGATCATCGTCAGTCATCAGGCCTGCCACCGAGAGCATGTCCAGCCACAGCACTAGAAGCATCGCCAAGGACTGGAGATAATCCGGCACTCACGGCGTTCCACTGACGCTCAGCACGTTCAGCTGCGTCGAGTCCAAGCTCATGTATCCGAGCGTCAGACCGGCAAACAGACCCGACAAGAGGACAAGAACGGGGATGAGGCATGAGAAGATGATGAACTTGGCTCGCTCATCAGGGTCGTGCATGTCTCGGCGCACGAACGCGTGCGCGTTGAGCTCGGGACCAGGAGAGTTGCGTGAAGGTGGAACATCTTGTGTATATACAGCAGACCCTAGAGTGTGAAGCAGCCTTGAGAGGGAAGCCTTGAGCAGAGGCGCGACCATTCGATGGGTGTTGTTGTCGTTGTGAGAGACGCGTAGGTGTGTACAGCGCGAGGCACATATGTAAATACCATTTACCCACCAACCTTATCAACGGCAAGCTCCGGCGCGCTTACCGCTTACGATTTCGGACAAACTACCCACAAGCCTATTCGCTGAGTTGGACAGAAGTTGCAACTTGCCTCAGTGGGCCGCCGTTGAGTGTTATACATACCGGTGTTCTCTCCAATCCCAAAGTCGCCGTGCTGTGGGCAGCGCTTGGCACCAGCACCGCAACAGTCCACAAGATCTGCGATGTATAGCATGTACGATCATGTGGCGCACGATCCTCGTAGGAAAGAGAGATCAAACAAGAAAGCTATATCGTATCATTACGCTAGTATACAGTAACCGAATTCAACAGCACACACCGAACATAGAAAATCCAAGCGTTTTACACACCCGCAGCTGGACCCACAAGCAAACGCTCTGACATGGATAGGCTTGGATAAGGAACCGAAACACCTAGTCGCCAGTAGCTGTAACGTTTTAGCTTAGCCGTACCACTTCTGGCCGATACGCATCTCGGACTTCGGCCGTTGCGGGATCATAGGCTCCGTGATGTTGAAAACCTCTATCGCACGCTATGAATAGAGGCGTATCAGCCAAGGACAGTCTCAGTGGCGGCAACCAAACCGGAGAGATAAGAGAGAGTGATAAGGAGTGATAGTGACCTTCCACGTGTTCATATCGAACTCCATAACGAGTTGATGTTTTACCAAGCCCTCGTCGTAATCTTGATGCGTGGGTTGTTCACACAGCACTGCCGCGAGGGAGGCGATCAATTCCATGCAATTTTGCACATAGATTAGCCACTCACTGATAGTGGGCTCGCCCGTATCTTCATCCGTTTGGAAGGCGCATTTGCCGTCACGGATGAGGAACGACAGGTAGAACAGATTCTCCACGGACTGTCCAAAGTCGTCAGGATTGATGATGAACTTGAAGATGTTCACGGTTCCTTCAATGTTGGACAGTAATCGTTCCAGCTATGTGAGTTCATAACGTAACAATGAGCTTGCGGAACGACTAGAGCAAATCGAGAAGTAACACTCACCGTTGCGACGTTCTTGGTCGTTTCGTTCTCGGATCGCGTGATGTCATCCTCCGTTATCTCCTGCGGCTTCTTCATGTCCTCCTTGTTCTTCTCAAGTTTGGCACGTTTTGCCGCGGTACGCTTCTTTTGCTCGATTGAGAGAGGACCTAACCTGCACAGGTATCCGTATCAGAACGTCTCTACTAACGACGCGAATCATTGGCTGAACATCCGCGGCCATGGTTCACTCCGTTGCGGCAGAACTCAAATAAAGAGAACTCGCTCTGTCCTGTCCCAGGATGTGTGGGCACGAGGTGATGGTATCTCGAAAGTGGGTAGCTGTTAACGCCAGAGCCTATGTGCGGGCTGATCGCTGACTCCAGGATCCAGTGGAAGCGAAAACGGCCATCCTGCCATAAACCGCAGCCAGTTCCGAATGGTTTACAAAGTTCACAAATGTCTTGCTGCAAGAAGAACGGATCGCATGCCAATATATTCTGAGCACGCACATGAAGTCCATTGCAGGTACCCGCCTGCTCTTCGAGAGTGCACGGCGTGCTATGCGTTCCCAATCCAGTGGTGCGCCAGCCGCATCGTACTCGCTCTCATCTTCTTCCTCGTCTCCATCTCCCACAGGCGAGACCGGCTTGCGCCCGCCCATATACGTGATGAGACGCGCGACAAAGTCATCGACGTCGAACGCCCCCGACCCTGACTTCATTGCGCGCGCTTTGGCCGCGCCGATTTGCGAGATTTGCAGGAGTAGGCCTGAGTCATTGGTCGCTTCTTGGATTGCGCGCACTGGCAGATTAAGAGCAAGTAGGTGTGAGAGATGCGACACACGATGGAGATAGAGGCGGATATGCGTCCCATACCTTCACCGAACAGGCGGTTGGCTTCGCGCAACCTGTTTGTCACTTCTTCTGTGCTTATGTCTTGCGTCTCTATAGAGGTGATCGTTCGAGATGATATAATGATCAATGAGACGCATGCGCGTACCTGTGAGCTCCTGAATCTGACGGCGATATCTCCTCCTAATATCGCGCGTCGTTTCTTGATTCTGGTCGGGGTCGTAAACGTCCTCCATCTCTACATCGTCTGCTACCATTTCAGTACTTTCGCGCGGGTATTCAGGTGTGGAGAGTATGGAGAGCAGAGGAGGCGGTGGCCAGTCGGAAAGGATGGTGGTGGTACACGAAAAAGAGACGCGCTGCGTGTGTCGCGACGCGTTCACGATCCACGTGATCTCTGACTTACGCGATGTCATTGCTACACACGCGCTTATAAAGCACAACTCAAGTACTCAAAAAACATGCGTCACTATCCTCCAGAGCTCCAGATCCAGAAGGTGTCGGAACGAGGCTACGACAATATGTGCCAACCAAGCGCAATCCACTCTTCTTACGACTCCCACTCCTGCTTCAATCGTTGAATAAACGGTCAAGTTCAACCCAAACCTTACCCAGCCATGCATCCTCAGGAGAAGACATAGAAATCGTCAGTTTTCTCTCCGAGTCCCAGTGAAGTAAGTCGACTTTGTCGCTCCTTTATCAACTTTCAAGACAAGTCTCCGGCCGTCGAGTTGGAAGACTCGAAGGACCAAGACTCTTGATCAACCACCTCGTGGACAAATTCAGAGACGTACTGTCGCAAGTCGTGGTATTTCGTCGATAGTCCGAACCCGAACATACATTGATTATTTCTGCAAGCGTCACGGGCCATACTCAGAGTCACAGGCTATGAACGAGGCCTTGGAGCCGGCATCGTGTGCGATGTTAACGTCCAATCGCCACTGGATCCCTACGACCTAGGCAATCCAGGCTCCAGCCAGTGTCGCTGAGCACGCTGCACAATTTCGCGCCATGACCGCAAACAGTGCCTTTTTAACTGCCGATATTTTTGATGCCTTGTACGACACTATAGTGCACCATGTCTCAGCATTGTATGTCACGCTCCTCCCCTTCTACTTCGATACCGTCGTTGACTTGTCTTAATCAGACTCGGTCTCGTATGCTCATCGCATCCTTCCTACTTCGTGTCGCCGCTATCT
This sequence comes from Fomes fomentarius, assembly GCA_022606135.1. Lineage (NCBI taxonomy): Eukaryota > Fungi > Basidiomycota > Agaricomycetes > Polyporales > Polyporaceae > Fomes > Fomes fomentarius. The sequence goes on from JABYQN010000001.1 coordinate 3,777,388, forward strand.
CAGACGACCCTCTGCTCACGGGAGCGGTATGCTGGTGAGTACTCTGTACATCATACACAATCGCATATACCCACTTTCCCCAGCCTCTCTCCTGGAGAACCCGAGCGATATCAATCATGAATACATTGCGATTATGAAAGCCAAGTCTTCGTCTTCTCAATACATCTCTTTGGGTGCTGTAGTACTACAAACAGTCCTGCAGGTCGCGGCCATCGCAAAAGTGAGTCGCACATAGTCCGAATACTGATGAGTGTTTGTGTTGAGTGGAGAACCCTAGGAAGACGCTCATGCATGGTGCGGTCACGAATGGAGTGGAGTGGATGTTCTTCACATTCATATCCGGTCCTGAGTACCTTGGAGGCACCTATGTACCATCCACACGGGAGACCGTGTTGTCGGTGAATATGAGGGCCGATCTCTGGCGTTCTCAAGAACATGGTATGTATCCAAGCTTCATCACATAGCGCTCACATCATGACCTCTATCTTCAGATTACAAATCACGGCCTGTCCGCCACGCTTGCGGTTTAAGGAGGAGTTTGACTAATTTGCGATCATCTTCTGGTACATGCGTATCCACTTGTCACGTTCACCTCGGTGGGCAGTGGAGTGCAGGAGGCAATGGACACGAGCTACATTCATTGCATGAAGCAGAGGGTTGGAGGGCCGGACGATGTAACTTGTAGGTGTTTGAATGATACTCGCTTTCGAAACTCGCACTCGACATTCAAGTTTCACCCGTATGTCGACAACCCGAGTATTGCCAACCTCTTCGCTGTTCCTGCATGTGTGCAAATGCAAACAATGCCTTCCCCGTACCCGGTATAGGTGTGTAGACCACGACACGTTTACCGGCAGACAATCATCACATCACGTACAGCGGCGCCAGGTGCACACGCTGTCCGGCTGTCACTCATCGGTGTCTCCCACTCGCGGGGAGACCGGATACGAACACGTAGGCATATACGTAGGCAAGTGACCATCGCTTCTTCTGCTTGCTCCCTTCGCTGACCTAGCACCTGACATCCGCGATGTCATTGCTGCTACAGGACGACTCTCTTGCCCATGACCGCGCCGACGCTCTCCGCCACTGGCTGGCGCGCCACAACGTCTCGCTGGACTTCGTTGAGGATGGTCGATCGTGGCCGGCCCAAATCGCACCTGTAGCGGACCTCCTGGTGGTTCCGGATGCAGAGGCCCGGTCTCGGGATCGGAAGGGCATGCCAACATTGAATCACCTTGGCACAAACCTTCCGTGGAAGTTCGTATTCGCGAGCATCTTGGAAGACGCTGTACCAGGTGTTACTACATAGTAAGTCTTTCCATCTGATTTCTGTCGTTCTACGCTCACTCACGTGGGCCATGTTGGGCCGTTATATATAGCTTCGACTGTGAATTTGTGAGATCCAGGCCAGACAGCCCATACGCGACAGTGTATGGTGGCGCCGAGTCGGTCAGAGGGACGGCTTCATTGCTTGTCCTCCTCCCAGTTGAACTGAGTGAGTCACCTGCATGCTACGCCTTCATGACGCACTTATCCACCTTTGCTGCTCTCCCCCCCTTCAGCACGGGATGATTCATTAGACGGAGACCTTGCACCATATGAATTGAGGGGCAGGTCTGTATGCCACTGCGCGACTCATTCCGAGGAAGCAGTGGATAGTAGCAGCGAAGGGACATCGAATGGGGACGCGGGCTCGTCGCGCCTGGTTCTCTTCAATCTATCTGACGCTTCTTCAGATGCCACCTTGTACGACGTAGAGGACGCCGACGACGACTCCGAGATCAGCATCGAAGTTGAAATACACGACGACAATGGGGAGCGACATCTGCAGCTCCCCGAGCTCTTCAAACTGCCAGGACGCCTACAGCCTGAGGTATCCTCGAATTATGCTTCGATGAACACCGAGTACTCCAGTGCAGCCCCCTCCCTGTCGCCTTCGGCCTTCTCCTGCTCTCACACAAGTCCAAGAAGTCCGACTCGGAGTTGCCAATCCCACTCCTCGTCCACAAGCTCGTCATCATCCTCTGCTGAGCGTCCTCCGATTCCTTGGACACGTTTTGACAGTACATCCACGCACGCGCTCCAAAGGCACATCCTCCCCTCGCCGTTCTATCCACGCCCCCTCGTGCCCCTGCTCTGTGTCGCAGACGAGGGGGAGATCGTGCCGCTCATGTGCAGCGCGCTGCATCAGCGGCATGCACTCGGGCTGGATGATTCGCCCATTGTTGGGCTACTGATCCCGCGACTTGGAGGGAACGGGTCGTCATGCGAGGTGTTGTTCGGGTGGATCGAGCGTCAGGTGCAGGTGGGGCATACTCTGGTGAGATTCTCGCCGTGCTTTTACTCCCGGATCGCTTACCAAGTATGTGCGTCGTCGACACAGCCCAGGACACATATCGTCGCTTCCAAGCACAATACGATGAGTACTCGCAGCCACATAGTCACGTCCACGGTGTTCAACCTGCAACACACGGAAAGCATCCGGCAGCTCGCAGGCTACCTCTCGAGGCTCGGTATGCATCTTGCGTCAACGTCATCTCCTTCAAGTGGCACAAACTGTCCGCGTAGTCTCATGTGGCGGGCGGACAGCTTTCTTGCCCAGTTGGCGCCATGCAGCAGTCTTTGTGATGAACGCATCGTGCTCTGGGCACACCAAGTCCGTTGTGCGAAGTGCGTCCGAGGCCCAGTGGTTCGATGCCGCACCCAAATCGCTAAACAAACTCCTGCATTCTGTAGTGAGACCGACGACGATGACCTGGGCCCTGGCAAGGCCCAAGTCCCGCATCCGGAGTCGAGAAGAAACCAGCCTCGGTATGTCTCGTACTCTCTCGCAAGTTCGGTGACCAACCTTGGACAGAGACGACCTTGCAGCAATGCTCAAGCTCCTACACCTTAGCATCGCCCAGACACTGCCCACCCTCGATAGCCATACATCCGAGTGCGAACGTACATCCGTGTGCACGAATGAAGGCCCCGAGTCTCCAAGCACCTCGCGCACTTCTGAGACAGCATGGGCGCGAGTCTGCGCGGCATTTAGTGGATGGACTTCTGTATCCGACGCCTCCAACACATCCAGCACTGCGGGCACTTTGATTGCAGACGAAGATGGCACGGAGGTGTCCACTGTTACTGTGCATCCGCTCCTCGCATTCCTCCCAACCTTCGTGTTGAGCCACTGATCCATTCTGTAGCTTGTTAATACATGCACCATTCGCAATACATTTGGTATATCACCAATATATATACAGTCCGAACGCCGAGTCCTGTGCCAGTGCTCGATACTACATCCGACCGTCACCGCCGGTTCCCCACTTCCTTAGCCCTCCTCCTGATCTCCTCCGCGCGCTCGTCCAATAGATACATCGCATACGCCTTATGCAGCCTCTTGATCCACTCCGGGATCGTCTTTTGACTCGTCCCCTCCGCCTCTACAAACTCATAATCATGCACCGCCGAGAACGCCACCTCGACCATGCCCTCCGCGTCCACCTCGCCCACGTTCCATTCATGCCTGCCGCCAGACATGAGCCGCCAGGGATACCCCCACGCCGCGATGCGTCTAAAGAACGCGAGCGCGCCCTCCGGCACCGTCCACCCCACAAGCAGTGGCCGGCCGTGCGAGGGCGGACGCAGGACGACGAACAGCCCGTTCAAGAGCTTCTGCCCCTCGTAGAACCCGTTCTCGCCGCAGTCCCCAGCCGTTGCTAGGCCAATGGCCCGCCCTTCGGCTCTGAGCAAGACGTTCTCCAAGAAGGTGCGCGCCCACGCTTCCTCGATGCTGCCCGTCTTCGTGTACGTAGGATCATCGCGCGCGATGGTCTCTAGCCCCGCGACGGGCACGCGCGTGGCGTATACGTCGGCATAGGGCGAGTGCAGTCTGAGTCCGGCGCCGGAAGTGGCTCTAGTCGGGGTGCGGAACGCTGTCGTGGAAGCCGTTTGTGGCGGGCAAGGCGGGTACTTGGCCTCGAGCCGTCTGACTGTGTGATATGTCCAGGCGAGCGGAGGAGCGAAAAGTGCTGCACCAAAGAGTAGTGAGCGGCGGGAAAGTAGTCTGGGAGGCATACTAGCAATGCGAAGATGGGCGCTGTGCGACCTGCAGCTGGATGAGAAAGATTCAGCTTATACTTGACCATAGAAAGTCAGTGCGGACTTGACGATACCCTGAGGTTGATCAGATAAATTGAATTGTCGTCTAGACCTGCGCGGGGCAACGGCGATATGTATGTTCAGACTATTTAGCGCTTCGCTCCGAGTCGTGTACAGTTGCGTACTGAACGTCGCAAGGTGGTTTATATACTTCAGAACATATCATGTCTCCGATTCCACCCGAGAGCGTTCGCGCAATACTTAAAGTTGATCATGATCGTGATCGGATCCTAGAGCTCAAGAGGACTCCTGACCCTTTCCTTGCACCGCCATGGTGTCCTTACTTGAGAGTAGACTCCGACGAGGCAATGTTATAACATATCCGGGCCCGTGCCCCTCGGAAAGCAATGAAGATAAGTTACATGAGACTCCGTCCAACATACTCATAACCACATGCAAGCCCTCACCCCGCATTACACCAAACATTCCCATAAACATCCTGAGCGACACCCGTCGACCCGCCGCCTAGCTCCCCATCGTCCCCACTGTCAATGAAACCCTGCCCATAACTGTTCGCAGCATTAAACTTGGGCAACGGGCATTTGAACCCGAGGAACGTCGGACACGCCCTATCCGCCGCATTGCACGTCTCCAGGCACGGCAGAAGCGTCTGATAGTCGCTGGAGTACGCAGGCAAGACGGGATTCCTCGGTGTCGTACCCGCCTTGACGTTCGTCAGCGCCGGCTGCAGAGGCACCTGCGTGCCCTGCGCGTCCTGTGTGTCCTGCGCGTCCTGCGCGCCCTGCGATGGCAACGCCTCGGCGCACCGCGGGAAAGATACCGTGCAGAGCCAGGTGCGGTACGCGTGCTGGCAGTCCGCGCACGTTACAAGCGGGCTGTACAAGTCGCGCCCGCACGCTAGCGTGGTGAGAGTCTTGGTGAAATTGGTGAGGACGGAGATGATGTTCTCTGCGACGCCGGATGGGAGCGTGCCTGCTGTGTGTGCCGTGGCGGGCGCGCGAGGAGGTGGGAGAGGGGCGGCGTACGATATTGAAGGACAGAATGGGAGGTTGTGCACCAAGGGGCAGTTGAACGAGGCTATAGGGAGCGCGTAAGTTTGAGGTGCACACATTGTTTATAAAGATAAATTGTTTTGCATTTACATCCTGTTCTGCGCGAAGAGAGACGAACGTACCTGATTTCGTAACGAAGTATAGCGGCGATGTCGCAGCCAGCTTCCCAGACTGCAACATATACGCCGTGTAATTTGTGCGTGGGGTGAGCCCGCCCACCAACCATTGCCACCTCCACCCCTCCGGGTCGCGCAGCCACAGTCCTTCACTCTGGTTCGCACTCAGCATAGTCACAGCAGACGTCGTGTCTCGCTGAGCTGCCGTACGGATGGCGCATGTCGTCCGCGGGAGCGTCTTTAGTGTCGAAGAGTCCGTGGTCGTGAACACCAATGAGTAGTTGCGCGGATTGGACGGTTCCGAAGGGAAAGTCAGGTTCGCAGCAGGGAGCGTGTAGTTGGGATAAGTCGGCTGGGGTAAGGGTTCCGGGTTAAACGGCGGAGAGAATACCAGGGCTTGGTTCGACGTCGTGTCACCGACATACGGGTAGTCTAGTTCGGACGTCGCGTCTTTCGCAAGTTCAGCTCGCCATTCATCCCTGCTGATGAGAGATATACTCACTGCTTGACGAGACCAACAACTCGAACGGCGTTGTCGTGCTGCCCTTGACCACCTGCAGCCTTCCCCCACTCGGGAACATTCCCTGCCAGCTCCCAAATCCCTCTTCGCCTAGCTTAACTTGAAACACCCTGAACAGATCCACGTTGTCCGGACCCGGTTGCGAGATTGTTGTGTCATTCGTCACGAAGAAGAGCGGCGGGCTGTCTGAACTTGCGCATAGCGAGACAGAGACATAAAGAGGGTCAACACTTGATGGTAAGATGAATATTGGGGGATTCGGAAGAGTTGTTGTGTTGCCGGCGAGGACAGTGTCCAGGGAGAGTTGCTGCTGTGCTTCGACAGATAGAAGGAATGATTGGACCAGGACAAGAAGGGACGCGGGCAGAAGCATATCTGTAAAGCAGCTAATGTTACAACAGCATTCGAGGGTCGCACGTCGGCGAGAGCGTAGATGAACTCGAGGATGGACGATGGTAACTAGCAAGTCTCGGAGCGCCCGTCGCAACGGACTCACACTCAGCTCAATGTATTCCAGCTGTATATCTTCTACGTTACGCAGTGATTGATCGTCAAAGCTTCACCTCTGACTACCACCACAACCGAGATAAACTCTCACTCGTTACTCTGGACGCTCCTCTACAATGAATATTGAGCGCGCCGTTCGACTGTTGCCTCTCTTGCCTCAAATTTCCCTTTCCTTCTCAAACATGTACGCTGATGGTTGCATACTTATTCCTCAGATCCAGGGCCGACTGGGTGATAATAGTTATTGAAGTGCAGGTAGGAGATGTGGGATCCAATCAGAGCAGCCTGGTCGGTTCAACCCGAATGCTCCGCTTGAACGCGAGGGTTGGAACAACCTGCAGGTCATATCGGAGCTTGTCGGAAACATCACGGAGTCATAATCAGTGGTTCACGCTGGGGGCGCTTCGACAACTGGATCGAAGACTCGAACGCAAGCCTACTTCGCCACTCCACCAGCAGTAGTACATCCCATCCCGGATCGACATGACTGAGGAGCGACAAGTTGGCTTATCACAACCGCGCCGCAGCGCACGCACGCCAGCTAAGAAACCCGCCAAGATGCCTATCAAAGCCATCGCCCTAGAATCACCAGCGCAGGGCAAGCGGAAACCGCGAGACACGGACAAGAGCCCTGCAGAGGTGCTGGAATACCTATTAACCAACTCGAAGAGTAAAATGACCTCCATTGATCTCTCGGTAGATAGCATTCTTCCCTCCGTGGACAGCAATACTGATCTTGTTTGTTTTAGAATCTCATCAACTACAATAACTTTCTGGAGCTCTCTGAAGAGTCCCAACTGCGTCTCTGTGCCTTGCTCCCGCCCACAGCATTCTCCACTTACATCCCCACAGTATGCGATACTCATCCAGATATCCAGCCACAACCTTCTAACCAGATGGACATCGACCACACGCCCGCCACATTAAATCCAACGGTCTTCACATCTTCATTCTTCCTGCCCGCCCAACATACATGGCAGGATCATCTCTTCTCGTCGTGGCTGACGAAGAAAGCTGCAGACGAGCTAGAAGAGTTTACGCGAGGCGCCAAGGATGGTACGCTCCACGCAGACTGGAAAGACGAAGCGTGGGAGCGAGACCATTCTGCGCAGCCTCGGCCAAAGACCCTGAAGTGAGTCGGGACTTTGCGCACCTAAACATGGTCGACCAATGTATCTAACCTGCTGAACCATAGAAATACGGTGCCCTCCTTGGATCTAGCAGCTCTCGCGAAGAACGGACTGCTCCAGGCTGGTGACGTTCTTGCTTACAAACGGTCCTTTGATAGTCTCGACACCATCGTTGAGAAGGACCTGTTGGTACGTCTGAACACTCTGCTTCGTGCGAGGCGCCTCACCAGTTCTTCAACTATTGTTTAGATCGATACGGTCGATCCTCAGTCACACTCTATCTCCTTCCTCTTCTCCCCAGGTACGGAACCAGCGTTACCCCCGTCACTTCTCGCGTTCGGGGAGCGGGAGTATGATGGCAAACTTCTGTCAATGGACGAGATCTTCGACCCCGTCGCGCTGGAACGAGGCATCCTGGACGTTGACGGGCGCGTGAACTCTTCTGCCAAATTTGCCCACGACACCGCCATGTGTATCACTCCTTACACCCAGACAGGCGCGCCATCAGATGGGCTGAAGAACCTAGTCGCAGTGCGTGCATGGAAGGCGTTCACTGTATGGCGTCTGAGCGACGAAGTGCGCGAGGAGCAGTCTGGTCGGGAACGAGGAGGCAGGGAGAAGGTTGCAACATTGTTCTACCTTCGTGGTACCCTATGATCATGCGAGGGCAACGAAGTGCATCGGCGTGAGACCAGGACATCATGAAACAACGTTCAACGTTCAGCAAACGGCAGTTTGAGCCCGGCTGCGAGTTTGTGGAGCAGCACATGCTGCAGCGTTCAATTTCTGGCAACGCCAATCCGAGTCGCGGTGCGATCTCTGCTGCAAGATTTGGTAATCTAACTCGGCAATGACACGATTACGTCCCCACTGAGTATGCACCCCTCAGGTACTGGAAATACAAGATACAGTTTCAGCTTGTAATGCCGGGATCAGAACGCGACTCGGAGTCCAGTGAGTACGTGTCAACTTGTTTGTTTCTCATGGTTACAACTCGCCCTCCTATCGCATCAAGCTGACCTGTGGATTCTGCGTCGCGTTGAATCGGGTGATGTGCAAAGGTATGTCCTTGCGTGAGTCTCCCCCTAGCCGCCGCACTCCTCTTGTACGGCCCCAGCTGGCCGTCCGAGTCGCGCCCGTGCGAGACCGGGGTGTTTCCTAGCGCCAAAGATGTCACACTGATTTTCAATCAGACTGTCTATTTCACGCCGCACCCCATGCTGCACCCAAATCAGTGTTATAAAGGTCGCCTCTCTGGCTCCAGATGTGGCCCGTCCTTCTCTTCTTCTCTCTTTCTTCGTTCTGGTCTCCGGAGCCCTTCACAGTATCACAGTTTCAAGCACTGCCATGATGTCTGCTGCCCTCCTAGCGTTTTCTTTCGCCGCGATGCTCCAGTCGACCTCTGCGATCCCGGCGTCAGCGAACAGTAGCGCGCCAGGACCTTGGTGCGACGGCCTCGGGCCCTCCGTATTCGATACCTCGCCCGACTTCAGGCTAACGGCTTTCAACAAGACGGGACCCGACACCACTGGGACGCCCCTTGTCCTGGGTTTCACAGGCACAGGTGAAGATGTGGACGGCGCCATCATTACGTTTACTGTGCTCTCCGTACGTGTCGCTGAACAATAATCTGGTCGCTGGTATAGATAATGGATTACGCATGGCAGACCGTGCAGTCGCATCCAGGCAGCGAGCCTGGAACCTACAGGCTCATTCATGGCCACGTCTCCGCCGAGGCGGAGCAGCCGACGGTGAACAACCTGATTGGACCCGGTGAACAGCTCAAGTTCCTCGCACGCGACTCCCTCGACCCCGCCACTTTCCCATCCCAACAGTATTGCGCTGTGGTAAGCTTGACTTGGGAGTTTCTCTACCCAATCGGTTATACTCACGGAGTAAAATGTGACTTTGTAACAGGCTCCAACATCTCCGCATGGGAGCGGTGATCCCTTCCCGCACCTGGCGGTTAGGGGCGAGACAGAGCTGTTCTCCATCTGCGACTTTTTTGGTCAGCAGGCAGTGACGTTCAACGCTAGCAGCGGCCTGGCCTATGACATCTCGACGTGCTACAACGTTACCATCAAGTTCGTCCCTTAAACTAAATTCCACTGCCGATCATGAGACGGGAGTGAGTGTATGTAGTGCGACTGTTAGGACTGCCTGTACGGGCATGACATACACTAGACGAAGAATGCTCTTATGGCGATAGACACAAACTTCCGCATTAACATGTGTGCCACACGCTGTGCCATCCATACTTTTGTTCACGCTCGCAATACCTCTTTGAATTCGCAAGATGGGACGAGGATCGCAACAATAATCTGTATCTTCACAGTTGTAATTGAAACAGGTACTCAGCTCGGGAACGCACTGTGGCGCTCTCCCTATTTCACTCTGCCCTATCGCAGCCGGGCATTCTTCATGTGGATCACAGTTACATATGGGGTAGTAGCCAGAGTAGATTATCGAACATCTCGAACACAACGCCCAGCGCTGTGGACCGTTCAGTAAGCAGAGACAGTACGTCCGCGCGCCAACCTCATCTCTCGGACAGACGAGTCAATCAATGGGACTTATGGAAAGAACGTTTCATCTTCTTCCCATGACCATGACAACCCGCTCCATCGGGCGTAGCACTCGGCGCGGATGTGGCAGAGGAGGCCTTGACTGGATCTTCGACTGCATTGGCCTTGAGATCCGCCTTGTTGTTGACGAACTGCGCGACGTTAGGGCCAGGGAATTCATATGGCTGCTGCAACTGAGAGTCTGGCGTAAAGAACTAGGAGAACGTGGTGAGATTGATCAGATGGTCCGTTATACTGAGGACAAGGCTCACGTTGTTGCCAAAGAGCCCAGGGTCATTGTCCTGGTACCCGGTGCCTGGGAAGGTGACAGACTCGTTCGGAAGAGGCGCACCATTCCCATTGCCAGTGATGCGCGCTTGAACACACGAAGGGTAGAATTCCGCTTTCCTGAAGTCGTTGGCGATATGCAAGCCAATTACCTGCCGCCAGTGATACGTAGGGTACGGAACGTGAGTCACTTGAATCGCGTAGCATGTGAACGGCCCTCGTACGCACCTCGTGTCTGATGAGGTATTCTCCAGGTGCGATGTTCTTTGGAAGCGTCAGGGTGTATGGCTTCCCATCGACTGTAGTTTGCGATACGTGAGCTCGCAAACACAAATATACAAGAAGCTTCACACTGACACAAATCTTGTTGCACCCACTGGGCCGAGTCCTTGTTCCGCTTTCCCGCTTCATCTATTTTGAACCATTCCGCCCCAGACGGGTCAAAGTCCTTGCAAGACGTCTTCCCGCAAGGAGTCATGTACGTTATGACCGGGCCGGTGTTATGGGGCCACTGTCCATGCGGTGAGTGCGAGCTTCAAGATAGTATATTTCCGACATACGTTTGCTTTGGGATCGTTTTTGTTCACACTAGCCACCCAAAAGAAGGATACTTGGCTCCCCGGGTCGGCATTGACAACCAAGGCTGCCTTCTTGGCGTTCCGGCCACAATTCAGGTCCCTACTATCTGCTCCATAGATGGGATCAAATGAGGATATCTGCCGTATAGGGCTGTCGACTACGAGAAAGGAACAGTATCGATTTCGGAGTATCTGAATACGGCCGTGAACGCAACTCACTGAGGGCAGCGTTATTTCCTGAAGGTTGATTACCCTTGTATTCCTTCCCGTCAATGACGACCTTCGATACGAAGCCGTGAGCCGTGACGTGAGGGACTACGTAGGCGATTGAGAAGAGCAAGAGAGTGAGTCGTGACATAACTTGAGCAGTGATTCCGAAGGGTCGAGTCGAGAAACTTGCGAGTAGCCAAGAGAACGGTGGCTATTTATAAGACAATCATGAGTGGTCATTACATCTTGTTTGTGTCTCGACACAATAAGTATTGACAGAATGGTCATTGAAGGCAACAAGAGAAGTGCTTTGAAGGGGTTGTGGTAGCAATAACAATAAGCGCAAGCGCTCACCTATTGAGACATAGCGCGCTCGCGATCTCTTTCTCTATACTAGAGTCAGAAGAAACAAGGGCACAGCTCATCAACCACGCAGGAAACCGGTAGCATGAGCCACCATCAGGAATGCAGAATGCGATAGCCACCATCTTAGCTGGCCCCGGCGATCTTTCTTCTGAAGACTGAAGTTGATACATGCCCCGAATGGCCTGTGTTATCATCGTCTCTGATTGACAGAACTGCCTGTGGGCATTGTTCTGCGTATGTTGTACTTACGTAAACCGTCTGGTAGCAGAGTCACGGTGGACACAGCGATTGTAGGCAGGGACGACTCGGATACATGATGCTTCGAACAAGCGAACGATCATCTAGGTGAGAAAGCCGGAACTACGCCAGGCCGTCAACCACTCCCGAACTATCTGCGGCCCAAGTTCAGGTAAACTTGCAAGAGTAGTGGATGCTTTCTGTGCATTCTCCGAAGAGATCGGAAGAAGGCTGATGGGTCCCCTCTTGAAGAACTCCATGAGGCGCAGAGCTGGATTCTCCTGCATGGCTTTGACCTCGTCTTGCGCGCTGTCGACAGCGCATCGTTCCAGCGCATTCATCCATTCTGTGTACGGAACACCAGGTACGCCAAGCTCCTCGGCGATAGCGGCAATAAGTGTATGCCAGGGGGTGCGGCGGGGATGAACGAGGTGAAGGATTGCTCCCGCCTGTGAATTCCGCATCTCAACGAACGCACGCGCCGCAGGGTAGCTGGGGATGAAAGCGATGTCCTGTAAGGCAAGTCAGCGGTGATGGTTACGGAATTATGTCACGTACACCATCGAGATCTGGCAAGCAACCAGTGAACATGGACGACCTGACTAGAGCCGGGAACCACTCCTTCTCGTTCCAATGGCCCCGCCGATCTCCGCATATCTGACCGAGTCGAATGATGAGGACAGGGATGTTCGCACTCTTCATGACGTTGTCAAGGGTGCGTTCAACGACCCATTTTGCTTCTGCGTAGCCAGTTCCAAGTGCAGAAGAAGGGTTAAGGTGGACCTCGGGAACAGGGAGTTTCAATGTACAGTCTGTTGATATCAGAACACAGACGAACATCACGCAGAGGGTCGATCCTCACTTCGTAAAACCCCAATGGAGCTGACAAATTGGATCTTCGGCGGATCGACATAGGGCGAAGCGAGGGCTAGCTCGACGAGGTTCTTGACTGCCTTCAACTCTGGAAGGAATGACCGGAGGGCCATATTGTAGTCCACCTTCCACGCTGTTTTTGATCAGTCAACTGTCCCCAAGCGGCGGAAGACTCAGTAACGCACCGTTGTGCATTATATGAGTCACAGAACAACGTATCTGTGAACGTTTACGGAAGCCGTGAACGCAATCGCTTACGCGCCATTTGTTGACTGACCTCATCCAGCAGCTTGGGATCTATGGCAAAGCCGGGAAGTTCCAGATCCACCTCGACCATCCTGAACTTGGGCAAGTCAAGTAGTTCCACTTGCAACCCCCTTTCCCGGAAGCGGTCTCGCTGCCTGGCCATGGCCTCTGAGTTTCTCCTGTTGAACGCGTATACCGTTTCGATCGTCTCGTCACGGAGCAGGTGCTCCAATACGTCGCAGCCAAACCCTCTTGTTGTCCCAGTTATCAGGACGACATCCTTGCCCTGCTCCCGCCTCCTCAGCGTTGAAGGGCGTGGAGGCAAACCGCTGGAGTACTCATCCGCCAAAGCCAGGAGATCAACGGTGGACGGTTCCCCCGCTGGGAAGCCACCTAAGATCACATCACTGAGCGCGTCGATGGATGGCGACTTGAACACGATATCCATAGGTAGCAGGTCGGCGTTCGAAGGCGAGGATTCACGAAGTGCACGTAGGATCGTGTTGCGTAGCCATGTGGCTTGTAGGCTTCCCCAAGATACAACTGTGGTCAGTGTGCGCTCAATATTTTCGTTCAAAACGTATCTATACCTGTCGCAACCATTGCGGAAAAGATCCGCATGGTCCGGCACTGGACGGACCAGTACCTTGTTGACGACGTCGCGAACGAAGAGTTTGGTAGAGAGAGCATCCCATATGCGCGGTGGAGTGACATCTCCCTGCGCGGTACGCTCTACTTCCGAGTATAAAGTGTCGATCTCTGTGGCGTAGCGCTGGAGAAGGGGGTTGCGGCGGACGTTGCCTTTCGCATTATAGTCAAAGGGCTTGGATGGAGAGGTCACTAGTACCATCTGACGCGGACGGCATTAGGGGACGGATGCGGACCACATACACAGATCTAGTGAATATATACCTCTTTGAAGATACGCGATTGCTGAGGCGCGAAGGCGTTCACGCGCTCGATCGTTGGCCTACAAAGCTTGATCAGGGGGACCCACAAGCTGATGGGTGCATAACATACCATATTTTGTTCCTGAAGCTCGCAAGTGCCTGCTCATCCGTAGGATCGAACGCGAACTCTGCGGTAGGTTGGACCAGCACCCCATTCTGAACCCTGCCATTCCCGAAGATGAGGCAGTCTTCTACAAGCGGGTCTTCGTTTATGATGCGTTCTGTACAGTCGAATTCCCATCAAGCCCCGTTCTAGGGATGATGTTGAAGATGCGATAGCGCGTACCGAGTGGCAGAGGATTAGTCTGCAAGAATATTCAGTCAGCTTGGTGGAATGACTTGTGTGAAGCTTGCAGCAAACCTTCTCGCCATTTGCTAACACAATCTGATCATCTCGCCGGCCATACAGCTTCCAGAGCCCTGGTCTTGTTGGATGTGGGATGACGAGGTCATTCGTGGCATAAGCGTCTCTGTCGTTGACCTTCGTATTCGTGGCGGCAAGAGGGCACTCAGGGGGAGACTATAGGCGTCATGAATCAAGTGCATCATGGGTGACCTGGACACCACGAGTGGACATACCAACACGATGATCTCATACTTTCCATCTCCCGCATCCACTTGAATGGTCTCGATCCACCGGCTGATGGTGAAGTAGGCATAGTCCATGCCCGGTTTCACTATTCATTTATCTGAGAACCGAGTAAATCAGCATTCAAGAGAAATCATTCACCTGGTATCACGTTGGCCACTGCGCCAACCTCAGTACTAGTCTGCCTCAGAATGGTCGCTTTCAAACACGGGACAGGTGTGCGTACCATCCGTAAACGATGATCAGAGAGATACCCTGTGACGATAACGCGTCTCCAGCTTCTTTGTTCACTTCGCCGCCTCCAAACCACTGTAAATATGTCATCTCCACGACTCTTTTTTATAGAACGGACCCAGACGTACCACCCCTTTGATGCGCTTCATGTGTGCAACCTTAGCCGGATCTCGAGCCCATTCCTGCGAACGAGGGGATCAACACCAAAGTTCTCATCTTGAGCGAGACATACCTCAATAAAGGGAGGAAAGGTAACAATATAATTTGCAGATATCGCAACAGCCCCCGCGAAGACGTTCTCTGGCGAGGGATGTACCAATGGACGTGTCGGAGGAAACACGCCAAGCACAATCCCGACAGTTACCTGAAAACATCGGCAACATTCTCGTCAGACCAGTCCACAGCCTGCGAAATATGGAGCAGAATCCTACGGCCGTGAAGTAGAGGAACACTCCGAGCGCATGGAACATGGGTGCTCCGTGCACACCCAGGACATCACCAGTGAGGTCGACTTCTCCGTACCCTGTACAAGATTACTTCTCAACCAGCCGTAGATCATGCCAAATGCGTGAGACTCTGCTCACAAGGCACGGTACCTCTACTGACCATCCTCTTGTGAGTCCAGAATATCGGTTTGGGGTGGCTCGTGGAGCCTGGTATCTCAGCCCGTCAGTACGATACGCGTGACAATGTGCATACCGTGGTCACACTGACCGGACGAGTGAAGAATCATCGCCACATCATCTGGGTTGTATTCGACGCCAGACCCATCGTCATCATTCAGCGTTCCAGTATCAATCTCCGAGAGTAGTTCTTCATCGGTGGGCATCGGATGCAATACGACTCCATTAAGCTCCTGCGTGACTTCTTCAGCCAACCCGCGCATGTGTTCGTCCTCAGATACCAGGATATGCCGGCAGTTCGTGCGACGCATGAGTTCCGCCACGGCCGCCGACCCATTCCGAACGGAAATGGGGAACTTGATGTGCCCAGCGCGCAGTATCCCGACAGATGTCAAGACATAAGTGATAGAATCTATCACAATCAGGTTCGATCCACATGATACGAGCAGTACAGTTACGCGACAGTACGCACCGGTGTTGGCCAGGATAGCCACTGGAACACGCTCGGCCACGCCGGCGAAGGACCGCACATACCGCGCGACGTGTCGGACCCCTCGGATCGCCTGAGAATACGATATGTCTTTCAGCGAACTGCCATCGTGGAAGCGGAAGAGCGGGTAGTCGGGATTCTCCTTCGCATGCCACTCAAACAGCTCCGGAATCGTGGTGCGCCCCGTCTCGATGAGCGTCCGTGGAGAACGAAAACTGGTGACCGTGGCCATCTCGCATGAACAAAGAGACACTCTCTGGCCTTGCTCTCTAGGCGGGGTCCCAGATATATAGCATGAAGTTACTGCGCCTTGACCAAGAATATCACAGAGTTTCGCAAGGGGCAAGAAGACAGACGTAGTACGACTTCCCGAGCTTCTCTTGCGACCAGAAGTTGACGTTGAGCGCGAAAACTGTGCGCACCTCTCGTGCGGCTCACCGCCAGCACTATCTTTGGTTTGGGAAATACATGATGTGACTGAGTGGGCGCGCTATGTCAGGAAGGTTCGGGGTACAGCATAAGGTATGCTGTGAGAGAAAAGGTACTCACCGAGCCCCGACGCGAGACCGTGCCGCATATGCGGATGCAATACCTGACCTATCCAACGTTCAGTCCCCACACTAACCTAGGACTCACCTTGTTACTCAACAAGAGGATAAGAGGCGAACAACGACGTCTCGGGCGGGCCAAATGTGAACCTATAGGAGTAGACCCTCTTACAAAGTCAGGCATGCCGGACGGGGTATGGCATAGCGAAAGATGGGTAGCACTGCAAACAAAATACAACGGACCACGACGGCAGAAGAGGGAACGCGTGTGTCTAATGAGCGTAGCAAATGAAGGGAAGCGCGGATGTCGACGGACTCAGAGCTCTAACACATGAAGAAGACCTGAGGAGCCTGCCGTGCTGTGACCTGCCAGTCCGGAAGTTGACAGTGAGGCATGTAGACGAGGTTGCAACGAAAGGACTAAAGAAGGGAAGCACAATCGAAGAACGGTCGATAACGATAAATGATTGAAGAATACAGTAGGTAGTAGGCAGTAGCGACAGAGTGAGCGGTGCGGAAGCTGGAGAATACAGCACTGGGGAGGTAAGCAGATTATGAACACGAACATGGACACGAACGTGACCAAGAACAATACGTTAAAACAAGAGCTCGAACCACTGAAAGATACATGTGCACATCGACCGAAAGCCTCTGAACGAATGAAATGATAGATCAACCACACCAACGACGTGCAGCACGCTCAGCTGGGCAACTGCGGCACAGGCGGGATGAGCTCCTTCCCGTACATCGCCTCCACCCTGTGGACAAACTTTGCGCGGATCGCCGCGCTCTTCTCGTCGTCCAGGAAGCTATACCGGCTGTCCGCATCGCTCCACACGCTCGACCGGTCCCCGCCACCGTCCTCCGCATCGAGGTACATCGTGTCGCGCTCGTACCCCGCGACGATGCCCGCAACTGTGTCGCGTGCTCGATCGTCACGCACGGCACGCTGTGCCTCGCGCTGCTTGCGGAACCCAGCAAGGATCGCGTTGACGTCGGGCGAGGGTTCGGGAGGTTCCGTGGACCCGGGGCGTGTGTACGGTGCCGACAGCGAGCGGTCACTGGCGTCGTCCTGCTCGTCGTCGTCGTACGCGAGCCACGAGTGCCCGTGATCGACCCTTCTCCGTGTGTCAAGCGCGGATGCCGATCGAGGCTGCTCAGACGGCACCGCGAGCTGGTCGCGCGGTGGCCACGCAGGTCCCTTGCCATTGAGGTACGGCTGTGCAGAGGCCGGACCCGGTGTGACCTTTATCGGCTCGTTCGATGGCCATCTGCTGTGTCCGTTAGTGTACGGGCTGGCAGATGCCGGGCCACCGGTCTTCAGCACATGGCGGGTTACGGCCTCCTTCGTAAGCCTCGATGTCTGGCGCACGAGCGGCGCAGTCTGCTCGCGCGGCAGGACAGGGGCGGTTGGGAATGGGGACATGCGTCCGCGTTGTACAGGGGGGACAGGCTGCGTGATCGTGGGTACCTCACGCGAGAGCTGCCTGGAAAGAGGAGACCCTGCAGGGCTGGCGCGGTCCGCGGAAGACACGGCAGGACGCGGCGGTGGACCGCGCGGCGACGAATCCATCATGCTCCAAGATGGGCTGGTGCTTCGTGAGATATCTATCGGCACGTCAGGTAAGGGACCCCTGGGTGGTGGACTGGGCGGTGGAAGGTCGTAATATGCGAGAACCTTCGGGCGCTGTAGTGACGGACTTGGTGGCCCTCCATTAGAGCCAACGCTCGAACTTGTCTGATGTCCTGGGCTTGTGGGCGTCGGTGTGGAGGGATTAGGAGTCACAAGGACGTAGTCCGGGTCTGGAGATGGCGGGATATGGCCTGCGGGATATGAGGACAGGGTGGGCGTAGGGGGTGTGAGCGTGAGCGGAACGGGCACATGTTTTTGCTCAAGAGTGAGCGCAGAAGTATTCGGGGCAGATATCTTCGGGCGCGCGCGAACAGACTTGGAGGCCGATACAGCAGCGACAGGAGACTTTGGTGAGGTGGGGCTTTCTGGACTCTCTCCCTGAAAATAGGCCGCAAACCTTGAGGCTGAGCGTGGGCTGCCGGCGTTCGCGCTGCGGAAGGTGGAAAGGAAGTCGATGCTGGGTGAACGTACGGATTCCGCGTCTCTGAAGGCCTTCGTGAGACCGTCTGTTGAGAGCATTGAGTCTGGCCGCTCATCAGAGTCCGCGGCGGTCGATGATGTGTCGGTGGTCGTGACAGAAGTATCGGCGGTGGTGGTCGTATCCATACTAGTGAACGTATCCACACTCGGGCGCACTTGGCCGGGAACTGGGGTGGTATTGCGGAAATCGGGGGGAAGGGGACTATTTGCGCGACTGAACATCTCGTAGATGGGCGGAGTCATGGTGTTCATAGCGGGAAGCGCAGGGACAGGAGGTGGTTGGTCCTGAGAGGAATCGACTGAATCCTGCTTCTTGCGCGACTTCGAGTTTAACCTGAAGAAGCGTTTCGTCTTACTGGACGCCTCCGAGAGGTAACCGCCATCAGACTCGTCGCCGCTGACAGGAGAGGTGACCGACTGCTTGCGCGACCGAGACCTGGAGAACGCGGAGGCGTAGCCCTTGTCGGTCTCGTAGTCGGTACCCGGAGAGTCCGCATGTTTCTCCTTCTTGTCTTTCTTCTCCTTCTTGCTCTTCTTCTTCTTGAGCGCGGCCTCAGATAGGTACCCACCGTCGCTCTCATAATCCGTCGCCCCGCCACCGCCCTCCCCATTCTTATCCTTCTCCTTCTTCTTATTCTTCTTGTCTTTCTTCTCCTGTTTTTCTTTCTCCTTCCTCTCCTTCTTCTCCTTCTTCTCTTTCTTTGCCTTTCCCCCTTCACTGACATATCCACCGTCACTCTCATATCCATCCGGCTTGGCCTTGCGGAGTTTGTTCTTCAGCAAGGAGGGTTGCGGAGAGGGGGCCGGAGAGACCGCGCGAGGCTCCGGCGTCGCTCTTAGGTCGAATTGCAAAGATCGATCTGTGTTTGCGCCTCCTGGTGAAAGACCGTTGCGGGGGGAGTACTGCACGGAGGTGTCAAGGGTGAGCGGGGGTGAGCCCTTGCTATTGAGGAGGAGTATCCCAGCGCCGGGCTGGGAGCGTTGCGCGAGTCCAGCGGAGAGATTCGACTCTTCCGACGTTGCGGTAGACGCATAAGTAAGACTTGGAGAGACAATACCCTACAGATATCGAGTACGCGATATCCCCTCTTAGCGAACATGGACGGCAATAGGAGATGCGGGGCGCACCTGACTCTCTTCCTCCTCTTCCTCTACGATCCCGTCCGCGGGGTTAAACATCCAATTTTGGACGGTACGACTCGAACCTATACCAAGCTCGAGCGCGCTCTCTAGAATGGATGCGCGCAGCATGGAACCCCGGTTCTCGGGGTCGGTCTGCTGCTGAGGGCGCGGCGGGCGCGCAAAGGACGGTGAGTTTGCCGAAGCCATTGAGAGGCAGAAAGAGGGAGCGAGAGAGAAAACGAGTGGAAGACCCAGGCCGGGGGGAAGCGACAGAAAGTCGAAGTCGGTAGTTGTGTGGTCGCTACGAGACCAAGGCCTGACGTAACTGCCTGATATTGAGCTGAAAATGAGGGAACAAAGTTCTAGATCTGCATGTGTGTGCGGTGTGCAGCGTGTGCGTAGCAACGGACGGCGAGGACGCCTCGGGGCGGGTGAAGGTGAGGGGGGTAGGAGGACAAGCGAGGACTGGGCAGGCCCGAAACGTGCACACCCAGAACTCGAAAGGCAGGAAAGGCATTTGAGGACAGGCGCCCGTGTCGGCTCTGCTTTGTTCTGAATTCAACTTCCATCTTCTCACTGATTGCTCACTAGAACTCTACTTCGTCCGACAGGACGATGGTTTCCCAACATCCGTCTGTCATTCAGGCTAAAAATCGGTTGAGATTGATACTGTCAGCGAACATCTGGCAGATGCGGGCACTATACTCAGAAGACCCAGCCTGCGCCACAACGTTCGCGTGCAAACTCGTCCACTGCCGTTGGGTAACTACCAAAACAATATGGGCCAATAGCAGCGGCTTTTGATCGGGTGCGAGGATGGTTCGTGTTTCATCTGACGGAGGACGCTCGTTCGGGGACAGCCAGTACCGTCACCACGCAGTGCCACTGCGATTGGTTCACGCGGTATGACAGAATGTTGGTGTCCGGATGCGTACCGCTATATTACGGCTGGTATAACTGGTGAGTGTATCTGTATGACACATGTTTCGCGAGTGTGGAGAACAAGCTTCCAGATGTAGAAGTTCAGTGGTAACACCAGCGGTGAGGAGTGGGAAGACACCGGCGTAGACTTCGCCCAAGCAGCGAAGCGGCGGGACGAAAGAATTCCATCTCCTCTTCGCATGCGACATGTTCGATGTGGCGTACTCCATGCATCCAGATCGTTCAAAATAGTCAGGCTGAAGACCGGAGTACGTGCCAGTCTACTGCCAGTTGTACCCTGGATCACGACCAGCGAACGTGAGCCCGGATGTTCGCCGATGGGCTCAGGGGACAACCATGATGCATGAACGCCTCCTGTAAGCTGTTCCCATCCGGATTGTATGAATGGTGTTCGCCAATGGGTTCAGGGGCAGGTGTCTGGGTGTGCTCTCGGTTGCGCGCACGGTCGGTGTCAATCTTGAGAGGGAAGCCTTCTGGCGCTGATTCGAAGTGCATACGACGCAAGGTGAAGCGGAAGGACGACTTCCATTCGGACCGGTGTGTGCCTGCATTTCTCAGATCAATATTCGTTGCAGCGGCTCGATGAGCTGTTAGCTTGAAGAATCCAATGTAAGATAAGTTTCGATCTTATCTTACCTGCGCCGCTCTGCAACAAGACACTTAGACAGCTTTCAGTGGTCAAACATGAGTCGAACGAAGGCAGGGAAGAGAAAGGCCCAAGGTGCTTTGAGCTCGGCCGCGAGCACCGACCGTAACCTCCGCACCTTCTGTGTGAACGTTTTAGCTCGGGGAATCGTGGATACTAAATGCTCCATGAGCTTATTCGATTGCTGAGACTATCGCGCTACCTACAAGGTACCGATGAGCTTAGCAGCGAAGGAGCCATAGTCGGTATTTTATCACCGTCCATAATCCGTTAATGCCGTGGTCTTCGAGGAGAACGAACGTGGTAGTGAGGCGTTTGCGACGCTGACTGCTGTTTTTCTACACGGTGATCACGGCAGCTGGGACGGTCAGTGTGTACCATAGGGCAAGGCAACAATGTACGTTGTTATCGAAGGAAGAGCCCGCGATTGTCTCGCCACCAGAAGCTGAACACCCAGCCGTGCGGACCATGGTCCTACCTTCCGGTCTCTTCCCTAGGATCCACAGACACTGTATGGGTTTGGGATATGCACATACCGAAATCTGGCTTTTTTACGTAGTCACCCTTTTTCAAGCAGCTCGTTCGATTGTGGAGGATGGGGGGAATGCCCCGAAGATCATCGGAACGCAGCAGCGAAGAGGCCAAAACCGATGTTACTTCCTTTTCCCTTTCCCCTTCGCCTTCGAGGACACGCCTCCCGCCGGCTCTGGATCGGTGTGCGGCGCACGGTCTCCAAGCGCGCCCTCCAGCAGGCCCTCGTTGTGGAGACACGTCACAAACTCCCTGATGAACGGCTCGTAGTCGAACGTTCTTCTCACATTGTCCGTCTACACCAGCCCAGATCCAACACCACACCGCGTCAGCCCACACGGGAAACACAGCAACGCGCGCACTTCGTAACAAACACCACACACCTGCGCTCTTTGTGACTTTTCGATCTCCTCCTCGACGGCGACCTTCGCCGAGAGCGCATCCCGCACGCAGCGCTCCCATGCCGGCACGAGGTTGCACTCGGGCATGTCGAGGATCGCGAGCTCCTTTGACATCTTGCGCGACCCGAAGTCCTGCGCGAATACCTTCCCAGGCTCCCCCGCGGCCGGCCGCAGCGTCGTCGCGAACGTCTGCGCCGCGGATGCTAGCAACGCCGGATCGACCTAGCCCGCGTCACCGCGGTGTTCAAGCTTTATAACCTCCCGGAGCACGAATGCACTGCGGGAAAGAGGGGGAAATGAGGGGCGGCACGCACCTTGTCTGCCCATCCGTCAGGGAAGCATCCTCCCAGCCTCCGCTCCAGCGCCGCGCGTTCCCGTTTCAGCAACTCGAGTTCGTCGCTTGCACCGAGGTATAGATCGTCCACGATCGCGAGCAAGTTGTACTGAATGTGTCCTTCGCCGCCGCCTTCCAGCACTCGCTGCATGCGCCTTTGCAGCACCGGCCTTACGACATCCATCCACCCCGCACGGGACTCCGAAGCCGCGTCATCAGAGTGAATCTCGCCGACGTCCAAGGGCCCAGCTGCGCGCAACCCATCGAGTTCCCATACTCTGCCGTGGGCGGGGACGTATCCGATGTAGTGGTACGCGTCTAGTTTCTCCGTCTCGCGCGCGGAGGCGGCCTTGCGCTTCGTGCGTGACGAGCTCACGGAGGTCTTGCGCTTCTTCGCTGGCGGCGAGCTCGCCGCCTTGGCTTCTTTGGCCCTCACTTTGGCAGACTCGAGCGCGGCAGTGGTCAGTGCGTGATATGCGCCGCGGATGTCTGCCGGGCTACGACCGTCGGCCGAGATGAAAAGTTCCCCGCATGAGTATGAAGCACGGTTGAGTATGGAACAGGAAGGGCTGTGCTTACCGCGCAAGGGAGTTATGTGCTTCGCGGATGTGGGACGAGTTGGAAATGGCGAGTCCTCTCATCTGTGGTTCCGAGCACGTTTCAGTGCCTTGTTCACTTCGCTTCGCGACGAATGTGGCCCACTGACCACTGGCGACATCTTCTCCGTGTCCGCGGCGAATTCGCGGAGTTGGCGGCCGAGGTTTACGCCCTTACAATTGAAGAGGACGTTCAAGATGGCCTGGGAAGCACAGGCGTCGTCGCTGAGCTGGTTCGCGAACCATATCGAGCGAGCATCCGGATCATCGAGGTCACTGCTGCCTTCGTACTCGTCCTTCAGAGCGGAGTCGTCCTCGCAGAGGTAGCAGAAGACCAGGCCGTACGGGTTCAGATGGTCTGTTGCAAACGGTTCCACGCTGTAGAGTTCCGTTACTTCCAGTCCGGACACGCCCAGCTTGCGTAGGAGTGTTGTAAAGACGCCAGGGTCAGATTCAATTACTGCGAATGGTCCACCGACCAAGTCATGCCGATCGCTATTTGTCTGCATAGCTTGAAGGGTCACTCCGTCAGCTCAAGGCTCCTAGAGCAAAGCGAGTTCAGCCATTGTACTGACCTGACAACCAGTTCAATCATCTACGTCATGTATACAATGTTTTTGTATGGTAGCCGATAGTCAGAAGCAAAGAGATGGTGGTAGTACGAAGACAAACCGCATACAAACCTTAAACGCGATCGGAGTGGAGTCGACGCGTGTCCCGAACGTTACGACCATGTGATCGTGACGCTTCGAGCCCCGTGACACACGCGACGCGTCTAGGTCTGCCTGCACTGGTAACATGGTGTCGACCTTGTGTCGGCGACATGCACGCGTGTGTGCTACACTGTAGATGATGCGTTTGCCTCACACGGCACACGGACTATATCTGCGTTAACATAGTAGCATCCGAGTCCAGGGCCAACTTCGCCATGACATAACCGCACGAGGTTACCAGAGGAAATCTGCAATGGGACAAGAGTCACCACTGATGTTGATCAGAGCATTGTCGTCGACGTCCATTGCGGGGCAGAACCCCATACATTAAGTAGAAGACCATGCAGAGATAGATAACAACCATTATGCATTTGGGAGGTATGGTTGGTCATGATGGCAGTTATAGCAGGTGCAGATACGGGCAGAATGCAACGTAAAAGTGTAGAGATCCTTGGGTAGATAGAAATACAGTACAAAACAGCACGGAAGGGACAATAAATTGTGGTAGACATTATGGAGCTTGGGCAGGACTGAGGAGATCTTAGACCATAGAGAGCACGAGCGCTCAAGGCGCTGCAGAAGAGCGACCAGCACAGTCGTAGCACGTTATGAGTTCACTGCAGATGCAGACAGAAGAGTGTCACCAACGCGCCCAGCAAACAACCACTCAACCACCGCAAGACAAGAATTGGCACGCACCTTTGAGTGCTCTCGGTCGCACAGTTCCGACACACTGTCCTCCCACATCCTGGCAAAACGCCTTCCTCCGTTTCAGCCAGAAGACCGTCCGCCTTTCCGCCCTCCTCCTCTTCACGATCACGCGCCTTCCTTCGTCGGCCCGCAATTGGTGGCGGAGTGGGGCCCAGCGCAGTATTGGTGTTCATAGCGAGCACAGGACGTCTCAAGGCCGGGAATGGGGAGACCAAAGGCGTATCAGGCAGACTCGGGGATGAGGTGAGTACCGGCGTGGGTGGCGTAGAAGGGGGACAGCCGTTACACGTCCGAGAGCATATGGCACAGGTCGGGGCGTGGCATCTGAAGTACGATCAGAGAAACGTTGGTGGATGAGTACAACCACAGACGCACCGATCACATTGGATGAGTTGGTTCTGCTTCGCTCCGGCGAATGCACGATGGCAGGAGACACACATGAGCCCCCTGGGACTGTAGGGGATGGAGAGTACGGGTGAGGAAACCACAGTGCTGTCGGGGTGTACAATTTTCCTCCTCTTCGTTGGTGGGAGTCTACGGCCATTAGAAAGATCGGAGAGGCCCATGATGGACGTTTGTAGTGATCGAGGTCGAGAAGTAGTGTTCAGTAAAGAGGAGGACTTCGAAGACCAACTGAGAGTCAAAGACCTGATTTCTCAGGCGCCGGATCAAAGGGCGTTGCAAAAAGAGTTCCGGTCTGTAGAATACGCCGAACGGGAATCGAACCCGTGCCGCTTGCTACCAACATGGAAGGCAAGCATGATAACCACTTCACCATCGGCGTATGACATGTTTTTTACATTGTTATACAAGCTGTACGCGTAGCTCCCACAAAAGGCCCCACCTCTAAGCTTGGGTTTCTGCAACTTCGACGCAACTGCTACATACATACTCGGCTTGCCAGCTCACCTCACTATTGCGGTATCCCATTCTCTACTCATATAGAACACTATGAAGAACAAGAACAAAGCTACTAAATTCCCGGTGGTACATCGTGTCATCACCGTATAGTCTGAATGCTCACCAATGCATTCTACCGTGGCACGCTTTCCTCTATGAACTTGCGAATGTGTAACAATGAAGGCGCGAATCAAGCGCATAATGCAGAAGGATGAGGAGGTTGGGAAAGTGGCTCAAGCTACTCCAGTCGTTATATGTGTGTATCCTTCGACCATGCTACTGCAAGTGCGGGCATCTCGTACTCACTTATGTGTCCTCTCTCCCTTATTACCCGTTTGTGCGGCACACCCATGTGACTTCGCGTTCTGCTCACACCCAATAGCAAAGGCCCTGGAGTTATTCCTTGCCATGATTGTGGAGGAGGCGAGCAATGTTACGGTTGAGAGAGGATCGAGGAGGGTTGAGGCATACCATCTGTCCGTCCTCATGCTTTCACTCCAAACTTTCCGTTTCTGCTGACTCTCTGTCTCGCTCACGTTCCATGCCGTTTCGCACGCACAGCAAGCATGCTATTGATACGGTTGACATGCTTGACTTCCTGAAGGAGATTGTAGAAGCTGTCCCCGACCCATCCGCGGGTGGCACCATCGACGTAGAGGCTGAGAACGCTGAAGCGCGGAGCAGGAAGCGCGGGAAGGGCAAGGAAAAGAAGGGAGCTGGGGACGCGAATGGCGGAGACAAGCCCGCTCCTAGGCGCAGGAGGAAGAAAGCCGGTGCGAAGGACAAAGAGGAAGAGGATGGGGAGGAAGAACGCGAGATGGACGTCGAGGAGGACGAGGAGGAGGGCGGGAACGTTCGTCGGTCGCGACGAGATGAGGACGACGACGACTGGGAGGGCTAGAGCAGGCGGGTGCGGTGCGATGATTGGGACATATAACCCTTGTTGTATGAGTGTGGTGACTGTGCTGTCTGTGGGTCGAACTGTACTGTACATACCTGTTGAATTGTCCATCAATACACGTGGGCCACTCAAACTGTTGTACTTACCCATGAACACCCACTCTACCGTTTGAGGATTGTTTCGTAATGGCCCACTTGAACGAATCGACCTGTGATTCTAAATCGTACAGGTTTAATATGGGCGCTTGAAGAAGCGCCACAATTGGACGCGTCGTTGAACGCGATCGCGCCTCGACGCGACTTGCTTCCTACCTCTAAGTATCTTTCCCGACCAATCTCTACAAACATCATCTATTATCATGGCCGCTCCCTGGCAAGACGACTTTGGTGCGCCTATGGCGGGCCCCTCATTCATCGATCGCGCTCGCAACGCTCCCGAAGACGACGATTTCACGATCACAGACGACTTTTCTGGCGGTCGTGCGGCGCCTCTCCCACAGGATCTGGCGGAAGAGACGCCATTTCAGCAGCTCATACGCCATTGGATGAACGAACGACACGCTCCGGACATCCTGCCCGGCCAGGAAATGCTGTTGGGACGGTTGCTCGATCATATTCGGAAACAGGTGAGCGTGCAGTTTTCGAGGATCGACTGTGGCTGATGGCATTTAGCTCTAGTCCAGCGATGTCGAGCTGCTCCGTGCCGACCCAGACTCCTCAGAGGAGGAACATTTTCGCATAATGCTCGTACAGACCGAGATTGAACGGGTCAAGTTTGTCATTCGGTCGTATGTCAGGACTCGATTGCACAAGGTATGTATCACTTATGTGTGGCGTCGTCCAGACTTGTTGCAAACCAGTACCGGGAATAGATCGAGAAGTACGCGAAGTATATCACCAGAACCCCTGAAATACACCAGAGGCTATCAAAAGCTGAACTGGAGCACGCGCAACGGTTCGTATCTCTGGTGACGGTTGTCTGAGGAATGCGTACTTAAGAGGCGCCAGGTATGCGCGGTTGGTAGAATACCATTTTACACAAGCTGTTCTCCAGAGCCTACCGCCACAGCAACGGTCACTAGACGAGGATGTAGCGTTCATGCCACCTATGAGTACGTCCTTTCTCAACCATGACAAATATATTTTACTGACTCGGTGCCACCTGCGTCACAGTACCAGCACCGAACACGCTGCGACCAGTCTTCGCGCATGCCTTGGTCGACTGTCCACCTATGCGCTTGCCCGAGTAGGTCCTTTGACTAACCGTGATCTCTAACATGTTGACTGACTACCCATGACTCGCAGTGGCTCTTCGACAGAAATGCAGAAAGGACAGACCTCCCTCACGCCTTACTATGTCATCGAACAACTACTACTTCGTGGCGAAGTCGAACTTGTGTAGTACTACGTTGTTCGTTAACGCAGTTCAGGCTCAATCAGTAAGGGTGCTCGACTTGCAGATGACATCTAACAGAGGGCACGCGATCACATAGATATTCTGTGGTTGTCTACTTCCCACTACCCCTGCCCACGTAACCTCCATATTTAATTCTTATTGTGTTCAAGTCCCAGCGGTATTCCTGACCCTCGTTGTTGTTATGACCGCGGCACTGGCCGCCATATGCTCTTGTAACCCTCAGGTTGACATAAAAGATTAGGCCCTGTACCAACACCTTCAACCTCACTGTTCTTGCTCTTTCCTTCTTCTCGTTACTAGAAGTCCGGCTTCTGGCCAGCTTCCAAGATGCGTCCCCACCTTTCAAGTCTCGCTCTGTCAGTCATGCCGCTCTTCGGTTTGGTGGCATGTCATGGGTCTCTTCAAACGCTTGTCGCCAACGGCAAGAGCTACCAGGGAGACAATCCCACGAATCCCCAGAATTGTAAGCCCCCCTGTGAAGAATTGTAGCTCTGATGCAATGTGTTGATATGCATGCTTGTGCTAGTAACAACTCCCATCCGGCTCAGAGGCGATGAAGACGTGGGCCCCGTGCTAGTTGCCACCAATCCCGCCCTGCTGTGTGGCCTGAAGGCGGCTGTCGCAAAGGAGACTGCACTGGCCGATCCGGGGAGCGAATTGAGCTTCAGTTGGAAATCAGGCGGTTTGGAGGGCGTACGTGCGCTCGTCTGGTCTTTGGTTCCCTACATGAGACGAGTATATTGATCGAGCATGGCAGAATTGGCCACATGAAGCCGGCCCTATGATGGCCTATATGACCGATTGCCAAGGACCGTGCACCGAGTCCCAACCAACCATGAACACTCCTTGGTTCATGATTGACGAAGCCGGGCTCAAGCCAGGGACCGCTAACGATTGGGTTCAAAAGGACATCCGTAAGTTTTGCTTGCGTGCTCCTACTGAGCCAGGTTGATGAGACGTCTCGTTTAGATGGTGGCTCGCCCTATAACCTCGTCCTTCCGAAAAACATCAAATCAAGCGAATACCTTCTCAGGATCGAGGTATGTACTATTGCGCGTTCCTCCTGATGCGGATACGTCGCTGACGCAACCTCGTCAGATCATCGCCCTACATCGCGCGTCTGAGAGAAACGGCGCAGAGTTCTATAGCCGGGTGGGGAGTCTCTGCGGCTCGGAGGATATCGTGGAGGTATGTGCGCCACTTGTCTTCCTCCAGTGTACTAGTCTACAGTTCACATCTGCCACATTGGATTACGACGATATGCTCGCATTTAATTTGGAGGATATCCGGTCCTCGTACCCAACCTTTCTTCATTCTGAATCCCCACGTATGAATGAGCGCCGACGGTCTCACGCACCCACTGTACCTGCGTCATCTAGCCGACCTTCCTCATTCTCTGCCGTCCCAACTGCGACTGATGATTCCTGGTGGCATAGGGATCATGCCCGAGAAATACGCTCTATCGACCGGACTCTTCGCGACGTTCATGAGCGTCGGCAGCGCGTGGCGCAGCTGCTCGCAGACACAGAGAACACCTCTCGTCCATCGCCCGTTCCCGCTCGCCGGCCGGCTGTCGCCGTGGCTGCAGCTTCTGCGTCGAGCAGCTACTCGACTCTCCATGGGGCGTTGGACGACACCGCCATCAGGAGTCGTCCTCCTGCGTCTTCTTCCACGTTTCACCGCCGGACCTCCGCACGAGCTGCACCTGAAGAGCACCTGGACCGCCCCCGAGCAGAGTTGCCAGACTTGGCGCCGTATCATGTTCGACGAGTTCATGAGGTCGGGTCCCGCGCGGAGGACGTCGACGCACGACGACGCCCTCGACCTGTCTCCGCTGCCACTGCCCTCTGACCTGTCTGTGCCGCAGCACGACATGTTCGCCACTAATCCCTATATGCAGCTTAAAGCTTGGAGGCTAATAGACGGGCTTGGTCATATGGGATCAGCGGCCTGCGCCACCGAGCCCGGGCGCATCGTGCCATTGCGATAGTGCCGTGCACGTGGCGGGGATGCGGAAGGCGGAAGAGCAGATGGAGAAGGAGGACGATGCCAGTGGACTCCATATGTCTGAGACTGAGCCTGGGGCGGATCGCCCCACGGCGACCTCGCAGTTCGAAGCCCTGTCCGACGGATTATTCCCGGAGGCCATGCTAGAAGGGCCAAGTATGTGGGCACCTAGCCTTATAAGCACAGGGAGCGATCGGAATTACTCTCGGTTTGACTCGGTTTTTCCGAGAAACCGCAGGGAAGATGTGTCCGATGCAGAGACAGGGAGCCACAGTGGGAGCACGCGGTCGGAACCAATGCGCGAGCCTGAATCGCAGAGTCCTGCGGAACGTCTTCTGGACCTCATAGCTATAGGCAGGCCCGTTGCTGCGCCGTCAAGTGTGGGCTCCGGCACGGGGCCGAGTATGCATGCTCTCATCGTATAGGTCCCGCACCCTTCTCAGCCGGGAGCGCTCTCTCAGCAACCTGCGCGAAAACCTGCACCTCGACCGCCTCGACCGCGCCGACCGCGTTGACCGCCCTAATGAGGCATCCGTCGCCACGACCGCCGCACGCGCGGGGCTTTCTGGCGTTACCACACTTGGACCACAGTTGGACGTCTGGATCAATGTCGACGTCGGCGGCTGGCAGGAGGAGATATATCAGATGTGCAGACAACATGTGGACTCCCTGGCTTAGGTGGATCCCGCAGGAGAACAAGGAGGGGGAGGGCTCCAAAGAGAGTATTCGGCAGAGCCATCATCCGTGGCTCCATCGCAGACTCCTACAATTTGGCGGCACCACCCTCGAATGGAATGATGTCGCGATGTACAAGAAAAGTCTCCAGGCCTGGAACGCGCAGCGACATGTCGCTTCCGAACGAAAGTATGAAAATCTCCCGGTCGGATGGATCGCTTGCTATATAGTCGCACGCCGCCACATAGATTCAGTGTCGGGTGTTGCCAGTGAGGTACCACATTAATATTGCGGAAGCTTGATTGCGAACGAAGTGAAACTGTACATGTAAATACGTCAACAGCGATGCGATACAGTAGTTGTGATGACGAGGAATGTAGGGGGATCGCAATAGGATAAGCCAAAGCAGCGTGCGCCGCCGCGTAGTAAGGCATAGGCAAGACAAGCATGTGGGCAGCGTGGTTTGACGGCATGGGAATGTGAGGGTGTCGCAGGATGTGAGGTGTAAACGGAGAGGCGTGATGAAGCACGATGACAATGAGCATTAAGTAAGAATCATGCAAGAGTAAGGGCAATTGCCAAGACAGATGAAATCATTATGCACAGCGGGCTGGGCCAATAGCTCGCACTACTGGATCTTTGTGGCCCTTCTCTGGTAGCCCCGCGAGCGAGTCGATTCTGCTGCTCGGTCGTGTGACTAAAGTGTCGCTATCCACAATTTTGTCTTTGTGTGCCGTGCGTTGCGCCACCTTGGCAGCTTTCACGGCTGATATCATCTTGCCCTCGTCTTCCGTTGTAGATGACGTGTCATTGACGGCAGAAGGACTGGCCCTTACTCGATAGGCTGGGGTAGGGGAGGTCGGGATGGACACAACACGGTCTGCACGTCTGGATGCAACACGCTCAGCCCGTGCCTGCGCCCCGGGGAAGAGGAGTGTCGGGACGCATGCTTGGGACGGGGAGTATTCGGGGTGCCATACTGGCAGTCGTGCGCGTGCCTCGTTGTCGGCGGCGATGTGCTCGGGAACGTAGTGCGGGTTCGAGACCTCCGCCTTGACACCACGGAACAACACGCTGATGGTTGGGCGTTCGACCATTTTGGGTGGTGGTGTGCGCGGCTCCCGGAGACTCCAATCTTCGGAGACATGGATGATAGTGTTCGCAGGTGGCTCGAGGAAGGGGTTGTTAGGAGAGTCACGCTCGGGAAGACCCCGCCTGTTGCCCGATTCAGTGCGAGGAGGGGTGGCTGGCCGAGGAACGAATACGGGTGCACGGCGGGATGGGGGTGGGGATAACAAACCGGTATGACCGCGTCGTGAGAGATGGGTTGCCGGAGGGGGGGAAGACGATGGGAGACGAATACGAGAGCGGGGTGAATGTCGAGTAGGTGCTCTGTTCTTGACCACTTTGAGCTGACTAGTGCTCGCCACCGTAGTCGACGAGCCCTGCGACGTCCCCAACCAGAACTCGTCTTCTACGCAGTCTTGCGCGGATCCCTCGGGCGAATGAGAAGACATCTTCCGCTTGTTGTAGCCAATAGCTACCGCACCGTCCTGGCTCGACTGTCCTTCCTCCTCCTTGTCTGGCTCCAGAGCTGGAACATCGTACTCGTCTTCGTCCTCGGATGAGGAGTCAGTTACGCGCGACCGCGAGCGTCGCTTGCGCTTGTGTCTACTCTGAGGTGGCGATGGCGGGAGGATCGGCACAACCGATGCTGAACGAACGGTGTGCGGTTTCTTTGCCAACGTAGACCCTCCATGAGCGTACGGAAGACGGCCGGGGGCTGGTCTGATCGCCGCTCGTACTCTGGGCATGGAGGAGAGAGTCGTTGAGATTCAGAACAGCTCGAAGTTAACGTGCCAGCACTAACTTTCAACTTGACGCCCAGATCCCTGAAAGCCACGCGAGCGAGATCTACTTGTCCGATCCCATCGTCGATAATGACTTCACCAATCTTGGCCTCCTCCTCCTTCTCCTCCTCCTCGCCCTCGTCTGATTCAGAATGTCTCTCAACCCAGCTGGAACAATCATTCAGCTCGAAGGTGACGCACAGTCGCAAACCACCCTCGTTCCGCACAACCAGCAGCCGCTCGTGGTCCGCACCTACCCGTTGGAGACTCAACTAAACAAAGCCATCGAGCGTGCGGCCGCTGCTCAGGAGAAATGGGAACGCACGCCTCTGCAACAGCGTATTGCAATTGGCCATAAATTTATTGTGCGTGGGCCTCGTATTGAACAGTCGAAAGAAAAGTGTTCACTCGCCGTGACCGAGTGTAGGAAGAATTTGAGAAGATGCGCGAGGAGATTCCTTTGGAACTTACGCTCCAAATGGGCAGGTATGTGACTCGTCTCATATTTATGCGCATTGCACTCAAACATCGTGCAGACCCGTGTCACAGGGTGCCGGTGAAGTCCGGGGCACAGTTGATCGTGCAAAGTACATGCTCTCCATCGCCCCGAAAGCACTCGCGGACGTGTCGCTCGTTGACACAGACAAGCCTGGCTTCAAGCGATACATCAAACGCACTCCGTTGGGCGTTGTATTGGTCATCGCACCTTGGAAGTACGTACCGAGTCTCTCTCGTTCTCCTTCGTGGGCTTACCATGACTTTGTGCATCAGTTATCCTTATCTCGTCATGGTCAATTCCGTTCTTCCCGCGCTCATTGCAGGCAATTCTGTCGTCCTCAAACCATCCCCACAAACGCCACTCGCGGCGGAGCGATTCGCGCTCGCCTTCCACAACGCTGGCGTGCCCAAGGATGCGCTCCAGGTTATTCACCTCAGTCCGGAGCTTACAACGAAGGCCGTCCAGAACCCTCTTGTCGACTTCGTGGCGTTCACAGGTAGTGTGGCGGGAGGTCGTGCCGTCGATATTGCGGCAGCGCAAGCTCCAGGGTTCAAGGGCGTCGGTCTCGAGGTAAGAATCGTCATTGTTGTTGCTGGGCCATCGGCTAATACGTGCGTAGCTCGGAGGAAAAGACCCCGCCTACGTGCGTGAAGACGTAGACCTAGATTATACAGTACCGGAGCTTGTTGACGGTACATTCTTTCCTACCAATGTCTGTACACCAAGAATGACTTATCGTATCAGGTGCCTTCTTCAACTCCGGGCAGAGTTGCTGTGCCATCGAGGTATCATTCGCGTTATCGATAGGTAGAGCCCATCTTGATCCATCGCGACCTTCAGCGTATCTATGTTCACGAGTCGATCTATGACGAGTTTGTGAAGCGGTTCGTGGAGCTCACAAAGGTGCACCTCCCTTGATCTCCCTTGATAGACGCTCCTCTCAACGTGCTCACCATTTCAGAAATACCGGCTTGGAGACCCGACGGAACCCGAATACAATCTTGGGCCTGTGTGCAGTGTGGCAAGCGCGGAGAGGATACGCAAACAAGTTGCCGCAGCGGGTAAGAATCTTCCTTGAAGCGTTGCAATAACGGCTAACACGTCTCTTCGCACAGTGGCGGCTGGCGCAAAGGCGTTGATCCCGGAAGATCTCTTCCCTGCTGCCCAATCGTGCGTGGATGTGTCATGACCGCGTTCTGAACATTGTTGATATCTGCTCCCTTAGTGGTACTGCCTTCGTTGCACCACAGGTGTTGGTCGATGTTGACCACAGTGAGTCCCAGTATCTGTGTCTCGCGCTCACAACGACGGCTGAGCATCATATGTTCGTGAGCCATGGAGGTCATGAAGGTTCGTCATCATGCACTCCGTGTCCCAGTCATCATTCCTAATCTGTTTCCATATGATAGGAAGAGACATTCGGGCCTGTCATCGGCATCCAGAAAGTCGCCTCAGACGTGGAAGCGATCGCACTCATGAATGACTCGCCGTACGGTCTCACCGCGTCGGTATGGACGAACGCTGAGAAGAACCCCGAGTCGCAGGAGGCGTTCCTTCACATTGTCGACGAGCTGCAGACTGGCACTGTGTTCTTGAACCGCTGCGACTACCTCGACCCTGCGCTCGCGTGGACGGGCGTGAAGAACAGTGGCCGGGGCGTTAGTCTGAGTGTGTTTGGGTACGATCAACTGACGAGGGCGAAGTCGGTGCATATGAAGATCAAGACGTCGCAGTAGAGTGTCCGCTGGGAATTGCTTTGAGGATTGATTTCGGAGAGGAAGCATGACGGAATACATTGTGTGAGAAAGGTCGTATCACTTGTATCAGTAGAATGTGAGTCCCCGCTACTTCGCCCATATTCGTCCTAGTTTGACGCGCTCTTCGTATTCCAGACTGTGTAACAAAACACATACATCGTCCCATTCTGTGTTATGCGCCCTGTGCAGCGTGCTTATCTTTCTATAGCCACTGCTGGCTGCCGAAGTGCGAGACAAATGCGCCAGACTCCTTGGGTCCGACCTTGTCAATCACTTCGCGTACCAGGCGGACAGACGTCTCAGGCGTGAGTGGCACTCCCTCCCAGGCAGGGTAGAGCCTCTTGAATTTCTCCACCATCCGCAAAAATCCTTCCACATCCTCAGGCGTCGCTATCGGTGGCCGTCGTCAGCGTCGTGCCCAGAGAGAAAGAGAGAAAGGTGAGAGAGAACAGGCAAAGAGGAGGGCACTCACGCGGCTTCTCGGCGGTGTTGACGACCCCAGGGCTGATCGCGAGGAAGACGAAACCCTCGTCGGCGAGCGCGGTGGCGTATTCTGCGACGAGGACGTTCAGCGCGCCCTTCGCGATCGCGTACTGCGGGTTGTTCGTGAACCCGGTGCCCCGGACAAAGTCGGGGTCGGCGAGCCCGGTCGAGAGCGTGATGACCTTCTTGACCGACCCGGCGCGGAGGAGGGGCAGGAAGGCGTTGATCATGTGGGCGACGCCAGCGACGTTGGTGCGGAACTGCATGTCCGGCGGGGTGAGATGTGGGAATCAGACCTTGAGAGGTAAATGTGGGTGGGGACGTACGGAGAGCACCAGCTGGTCCTCGAGCGTCTTCTCGTCAGGGCTGGGTAGGCATAATTATGAGAGTGAGTTGTTAGTGAGTTGTTGTCAACGTCAATGAAAGACGAGCTTCGCTCACAACTCTGTGATCTGCGACTTGGCGTGCTCTCCATCGACGAAGACGGCGTTGTTGATCAGGTAGTCGAGCGACCCGCCGGTCACTTTCGCTACTTCGGCCGCGGCGGCCTGCGGTAGTCAGAAGTAGAGGATCATCAGCAAACTTAGATTTGTGAGTGGGACATGCAGAGTTGTCACCTTTATGGATCCGACATCGCTCAGGTCCGCCTTGACGATGTGTACGTTTGAGGAAGACTTCGCGAGCTCGTTGAGCTTCGAGGCGCCTTGAGGATTGCGAACCGCCGCGAAGACGGCATTCGCTTTGTCCTGGCTCTGTGTAGCAGTAGCCAGTCGGGGAGATTGTTAGTCGAGTGCTGTAGGTCCCGTGCGTCCCATGGAGGACGTACCAGTTGGCGGACGAATTCGAACTGGATTGATCAGCCTCGGTCAGTACTGTAGCCACGAGCTAGGTAGACGATGTGCTCAGTATGCGTACCCCAAGACCGCGCGAAGCTCCGGTGACCACGTAGGAAGGCATGGTGCGATACGATGGCGGGGAGTGGTGGCAATGCTGATATGAGCCAGTGATACTGACAGGAGGGCAAGTTAGTCCATCATATATACTCCCAACGCCCCTCCCAAGTCGAACAGACTGGTCCGTCGTCGACTCCTCGCCACAGGGAGAATGCGCTCAACCACAATGCATAACCACGCAGACCTGCCACCCTAGGAAAGTCTCGTCGACAATGTGAAGGAACGCCTCCTGCGACTCGGGGTTCTTCTCAGCGTTCGTCCATACCGACGCGGTGAGACCGTAGGGCGAGTCATTCATGAGTGCGATCGCTTCCACGTCTGAGGCGACTTTCTGGATGCCGATGACAGGCCCGAATGTCTCTTCCTATCATATGGAAACAAATTAGGAATGATGACTGGGACACGGGGTGCATGATGACGAACCTTCATGACCTCCATGGCTCACGAACATATGATGCTCAGCCGTCGTTGTGAGCGCGAGACACAGATACTGGGACTCACTGTGGTCAACATCGACCAACACCTGTGGTGCAACGAAGGCAGTACCACTAAGGGAGCAGATATCAACAATGTTCAGAACGCGGTCATGACACATCCACGCACGATTGGGCAGCAGGGAAGAGATCTTCCGGGATCAACGCCTTTGCGCCAGCCGCCACTGTGCGAAGAGACGTGTTAGCCGTTATTGCAACGCTTCAAGGAAGATTCTTACCCGCTGCGGCAACTTGTTTGCGTATCCTCTCCGCGCTTGCCACACTGCACACAGGCCCAAGATTGTATTCGGGTTCCGTCGGGTCTCCAAGCCGGTATTTCTGAAATGGTGAGCACGTTGAGAGGAGCGTCTATCAAGGGAGATCAAGGGAGGTGCACCTTAGTGAGCTCCACGAACCGCTTCACGAACTCGTCATAGATCGACTTGTGAACATAGATACGCTGAAGGTCGCGATGGATCAAGATGGGCTCTACCTATTGATAACGCGAATGATACCTCGATGGCACAGCAACTCTGCCCGGAGTTAAAGAAGGCACCTGATACGATGTCATTCTTGGTGTACAGACATCAGATGAGACCGACGCCCTTGAACCCTGGAGCTTGCGCTGCCGCAATATCGACGGCACGACCTCCCGCCACACTACCTGTGAACGCCACGAAGTCGACAAGAGGGTTCTGGACGGCCTTCGTTGTAAGCTCCGGACTGAGGTGAATAACCTGGAGCGCATCCTTGGGCACGCCAGCGTTGTGGAAGGCGAGCGCGAATCGCTCCGCCGCGAGTGGCGTTTGTGGGGATGGTTTGAGGACGACAGAATTGCCT
Organism: Fomes fomentarius; assembly: GCA_022606135.1. Lineage (NCBI taxonomy): Eukaryota > Fungi > Basidiomycota > Agaricomycetes > Polyporales > Polyporaceae > Fomes > Fomes fomentarius. Next base: position 3,814,482 of record JABYQN010000001.1, read on the forward strand.
GCAATGAGCGCGGGAAGAACGGAATTGACCATGACGAGATAAGGATAACTGATGCACAAAGTCATGGTAAGCCCACGAAGGAGAACGAGAGAGACTCGGTACGTACTTCCAAGGTGCGATGACCAATACAACGCCCAACGGAGTGCGTTTGATGTATCGCTTGAAGCCAGGCTTGTCTGTGTCAACGAGCGACACGTCCGCGAGTGCTTTCGGGGCGATGGAGAGCATGTACTTTGCACGATCAACTGTGCCCCGGACTTCACCAACACCCTGTGACACGGGTCTGCACGATATTTGAGTGCAATGCGCATAAAAATGAGACGAGTCACATACCTGCCCATTTGGAGCGTAAGTTCCAAAGGAATCTCCTCGCGCATCTTCTCAAATTCTTCCTACACTCGGTCACGGCGAGTGAACACTTTGCTTTCGAGTGTTCAATACGAGGCCCACGCACAATAAATTTATGGCCAATTGCAATACGCTGTTGCAGAGGCGTGCGTTCCCATTTCTCCTGAGCAGTGGCCGCACGCTCGATGGCTTTGTTTAGTTGAGTCTCCAACGGGTAGGTGCGGACCACTAGCGGCTGCTGATTGTGCCGAACAGGGGTGGTTTGCGACTGTGCGTCACCTTCGAGCTGAATGATTGTTCCACCTGGGTTCAAAGACATGCGAATAAGACGAGGGCGAGGAGGAGAAGGGGAAGGAGGAGGCCAAGATTGGTGAAGACATTATCGACGATGGGATTGGACAAGTAAATCTCGCTTGCGTGGCTCTCGATCAAGATCTTCAAGCCAAGTATCTGGGCGTCGACTTGAAAGCTGTTCTCAACCTCCTCCATGCCCCGGCCGTCTTCCGTACGCTCATGGAGGGTCTACGTTGGCAAAGAAACCGCACACCGTTCGCTCAGAATCGGCTGTGCCGATCCTCCCGCCATCGCCACCTCAGAGTAGACACAAGCTTAAGCGCATGCGACGCTCGCGGTCGCGCGTAACTGACTCCTCATCCGAGGACGAAGACGAGTACGATGTTCCAGCTCTGGAGCCAGGCAAGGGGGAGGAAGGACAGTTGAGCCAGGACGGTGCGGTAGCTATTGGCTACAACAAGTGGAAGATGTCTTCTCATTCGCCCGAGGGATCCGCGCAAGACTGCGTAGAAGACGAGTTCTAGTTGGGGACGTCGCAGGGCTCATCGACCACTGTGGCGAGCACTAGTAAGCCCAAAGTGGTCAAGAACAGAGCACCTACTCGACATCCACCCGCTGACGTACTCGTATCCCATTGTCTTCCCCAGTCTAGCACCCCAAGTACTCCCCGTCCCGTCAAATGCATGTGTCCCAATACTCCTCTTTCCCGAGGTACGGGTACGGGCACCTGAGCGTGTTGCATCCAGACGTGCAGATCGTGTTGTGTCCATCCCGACTTCCCCTACCCCAACCTCTCGAGTAGGGGCCAGTTCTTCTGCCGTCAAGGACACGTCGTCAACAATGGAAGACGAGGCCGAGATGTTATCAGCCGTTATAGGTAGCGCATGTCGAGGTCTCACCCTGTGTATGATGGAACGAGTACATGCATTGTAGGTTCAATGCTTCATATGGTCGTGCTACCGCCTGGTGATTTCTCCTAGCTGCGACATGCTTCGTCACACCTCCGGATCCTCACTCCCAACTGCGCCGCATGAGTCAATCCATGGCCCCCATTGTAGAACGTACATGTTCAAACAATAGCAATTGCATAATATGACTCCTCAAGACTACCAGTAGGAGCACAGAATCCTCGATGGACTTTGTCATTCGCGCCGCACGTGCACTCTATTCGTACGGCGGTTCATCGTCGGGATTGCCCCACTGCCCACAGAAACCAACATGGAGGATTTTTTCAAACTTGAGTGGAGGAGTATCCGGGATTCCCTTCCACCACACCGCTAGAGAGATATATCTTTAGATCTGTAGTCTTTTGTAGGGCACTGCAAATGGCACAACTCACACATAACACATATGTCTGCCATCAACATCTTATCCTTCACGCGCTTTACAACACGGTTCCACAACGCTTTATTGCAATCCAACATCGCCTTGATATTGTTCCGCTCGAAGAACTCATCCTTGAGCTGCAACCTCCCGTCAGAGAGTTCGTGAATCTTTCTCAGGCTCCACTGGATGGCCATAGCGGCCACTTCGGTGTCTTCTTGTGCATCTTCTTGTGTCTTACCAAGCCGGTGGATTTCATCGAGCCAACCTTGGTCCGAATAACCAACCGGAAGCTCAACACTGTATGATTTAGTCTTCGGATCGAATTCGTAAGGAGTGAATTTAGGAGGATTACTGAAGTGAGTCTCTGAGCTTCATGACATCACAGCATCGATAGACCTATTGCGGTGCTTACGCGACTGATTCCAATTTCTGACTTATTTCCGTTGACGCCATTTGTCACAGGACACTTGTGTTGCAATAGGGATTTGGGGGAGTGTTTGAATAGTATGGTGTTGAGAAATGGGAAGAGTTCTTATCAGTGACCGTCAAACGAGCGCCAGATCGAGAATGTAATGGGGAGTTTCCCGAATTTCTGCCGACCCTAGCCGGGGTTAAGGCGATACCCGGCGCGCTTGATGGCGATGTGCCAAATCAAATATGTATCAGCTGTGTTGGCAGTGCGAGTGGTGTCCATATCATTCCTGGACAAATCATGATCCTATCTCTGAGCTCTCATCAAATGATTGTGGATATGCTGGTACAGGGCCTTTGGTATGAAACAACTTGATGTATTCTTGTCATCATATGATGGATGAGAATGATTGTGAACTCTGATAGTATATAACACTGAAGCTTTCAGGTTGACACAGCTCATACCTGCTCCTTCAGACTTCTTGTCATCTGTTGCTGATCCAAACCAACTTGAACTTCTATCATAATGTCTCAGTCCATCCCAGATACTCATACTGATGAACCAAGGTGGAAAAAAACACTCCCAGATGATTATGACCTTGACCATGTCACCCTTGACAATAAGTATCTTCAACAACTTGATCGTTTGCAATGTTCACACAGTACTATCTATCAACCTGATGTTGTAAACTATACAAGCTGACTTATTTTGACAGGCTCACACATTTGTGATAAGGGGTATAGCTCTAACAATCAACAATTTGATGCACTACATGCAGCTCTGAACATCTATATTCTCCTACATCAACGGGACCTTCAACTATCAACAGTTCCAGCTCTGATAAAACGGTATCATTACTATGAAGAGATACAAGAAACACTTGAGCAATATCCAGACTTACTCAAAGCATTCAATAAGGCATGTCTTGAACAAAAGTTTAGCAACATCCGTATCTCAGGTATTAGACATCCAAAGTTTGTGACTTCAATATCATTGACATAGCCTATGTTAACCTATAGCTATATGGTATGAACATATGAGCCTTCTACCCCATAAAGCATCTGTGGATCATTGTGAGTGGTTATAGTAGCATTTGACAGATAACCCAGAAGCTCATTTAACTGTGATTCACAGATATATGCAAGTGCTTATACCCATAATTCAATTGAATAGCTCTGATGGTCTGGAAACAGCTTTTGATAAAGCATGGGAATTCCCATATACTGGTATAATCCCTGCTAAGCTTCACAAGTGGATACAATCTTCCTTCAAAAACACTGCACTTAGCAAACCACATTCAAACTATGGTGTTTGGTTGCAAAGCTCTGGCCATGGAAAATCACGGGCAATTCACCAGCTTGCAAAGAAAATATTCACGATTGGTTTCAATATACGCTCAACACCTACTTATAGAAATCAATTCTATAGTAAGAATGCTTGATAATCTGCATATTAACTCCATTGCCACATATTGTAATTGAACAGGGCCAAAAACTGACAGAACTATACGTGATCATTTGATAAATGGAAGCAGAAGGTGTAAAAGCATTGTAGAACATGAAATATTTTTCTTGCAGTTCTTCACTGCAGTTTTTGTTGAAATTGCAAAAGTTGTTACACCATCCTGGGCAAGCAACCTAGCAAGTTATCATGAACTTGCACAGGCATGGGCAACAGATTATGGGGATACTAAAGGTGGTATAGAAGCAGATTTAACATTGAAAATATATCAACAACATCAGGTTAGCTTATCAATTACTCCTCTTGGCCAATGTGGCTAATTATAACACAGACATTGGCTACCTCTGTACATATCCCAGACTCAACTGTGCTGCCTGATGAAGAGACTCAAGCACAATTGACAGAGATTATACAGTCCAGAGAACCCATGTTCTCATCAAACATTGTCTACTCACAAGAAGTATACAGGGCCAGACAATCCTTAGGCATGCTCTTGCATACTATCAAGGAGTTTGGGTCTGCCTCTCAAGTAACAGACCCAATTGTGTTGTTTTACCTTGATGAGGTGGATCTGCTTGCACTCCAGCAAACAGAAGATTCTAGTGGCCAATCATTATATGATGTCCTCTGTTCATCCTTATGGCCATTTCTGGGCATGAGCATCTTCTTTGTGTTTGCAGCCACTAATGCAAATGCATCACTCTTGATACCACCAATAAGTTCAATAAAATCAGCTTTTGGAAAAGAGCACTTCAACAATATGGCTACACCATTCTTTGGATTTCAAGTGGATCATATTCACACAAAAGCATGGTCCACATTGACTCTTGCTGATTTAGCAACTCTAAACTTTATGAAGCAGTTTGGTAGACCATTGTAAGTGACTCTATAGAGATAATTACTTGATGATTTTGAACACTATTTATGCAACATACATTGTCTAGATGGACTGCTCTTCTGGCCACAAATGTTGATGAACAACATTTCTGGAGTTTAGTTATCAAGATGTTTCTTGGACCTATTGATGTCAGTAACATTGGCACTCTTGGTGTTAAGCAGAAGCTTGCAATGCTGGACTGCCGTCTGTGCTTCTACACTGATGTTTCCCGTGAAGATCTGGCACATCAGAACAAGCAGGAAGCACTGATTGCACACCATATGCGGACAGTCATTGCCATATCCAAAGGTCGTGATTTCATATATAGCCGGTATTGGAGTGAACCAATCCTTGCTGCTGCATGTGCATATGTTTCTTACAAGCTGGAGCAACATTATGCACACAAGCCGAACCTCAACACTCTTCTTTCAGATTCCATGATCACCAATGATCTGATGAGTAAAGGGGAACCAGGAGAAGTAATATGTCGCACCCTATTTGTGGATGCATATGATGAGGCAACTGTCAAAGCTGAACATCAAGCCAAAATAGATGTCACACCCCTGACATTTTGCAAGGGCTGTTCTATCAAGGCACTTTTTGAAGAGCTCTTCCATGAAGAGGATATTGCAAATATCTTTGCAAGTCCTTCCACAAATGGGTGGGATAAACAATCTTTTATTCAGACTTTTTCAAGGGCCAGAGTTCGCATGTTGCAAGTCACAAGGCTAGGCGATGATGTGGTTTACCCTTTGGTACTATATGGGGCATTTCTCCGTGGACAAATGCTCATTGGCCATGCTACTCAACAATCTTATGATCTCATCATCCCAGTCTTGCTAGACTCAAATAAGGCTATACATCCTGATAATATGACTTTGATTGCTGTTTCAGTCAAGCAGCGGATTAGAAGCATTCCAGGCAGTCAAATCAATGCAAAACAACTAAAATTTTTCAACTCAGAAGACACTGCCAAGCCATACATTGTGATCTTTATGCAGCTTGGTCTTCCAACTCATGACAAGACAACTCAGTCACTGCCAGTCATACTGTCTAAGAATGACAAGGTGAAGCAAGGTGATGGGGTCCCATCAGATGAGGCATACTCTGGTTTTGGAAACAAATCACAGACTACATATGAACATACAATTGAACTAGAACAGCATGGCCCTTCTGCCAAGCGAAGAAAAGATGACTATGCAGCTCGTTGGGCAATTGATGTCAAAGGATGCAGTTTAAAAAATCTCAAGATAGCTTCCTATGAAGATGAGGGTATGCTACCTGACATTTTGTCTCCACAATCCAATCTTATCAATAAAGAACACAAAGAAGATGAACCTGCATATCATTATACACAACGCTATAATATGTCCAGCCTCAGCTGGCTTGTTAGTAGCATGGACAACCCAGAGCACTACCTAACAGAATATCAGAATATCCAGGACAATAAGAATAGTCCCACAGAATTAACTGCTCAAACAAGTCTCTAGCTAAACCTTCACTAGTTGCTGGATGACAAGAGATGGCTACTTCCTTGTTGTTACTATTGTTTACCTCATCTTCTGTATGATAGAGGGCATACATGATTAATACTGTTGTTTCAGCACAAGTACTGTTTTGAGATCAACATATCAGTATACCTGCTCATATACCTGAGCTGCTTTCTAGGCCACTATTACTTAGTGGTGGCCAAAATACATGAACATCAACAGAGTTCACTACTTATGTCTACTTATGTGGTCAGTGTGCTGTTGCAGGTGTACATAAAGGTGGGAGTATTAGAGGACATAATGGGAGGTTGTGAACAGCTGAACAAGGCTATGGAGGGCATATAAGTTCGAGGTGTAGAAATTTGTTTGCATGTACAGCCTGTTACATGCAAAGACAGATGAACATACCTGATTTCATAACAAAGTATAGCTGTGATGTTGCAGCCAGCTTCTTAGTCTATAACATACATACTATATAATTTGTGCATGGGGTGGGTCTGCTTAGGCAATGGCATGGGTCTGGATGACCCACATGGGTACTTGGACCCAAAACCATGTGGGTCCATGTTGAGGTTGAGGCAGGCATACCCATACTAGAACTTATACCCATCAAACTGTATAGCTCTTTCTCATTGTAGTCTCTTTACCTGTAGCAACATCAATGATTATGCAATGTAATATCACAATGAATCTCACTCCATGGCCCAAACTGACTTATTTATACATCATATCTGTCCCCTGTCCAAGTCTCTGCCATTCCACCATGCTGTTGAACTCTGCCAAATGTGCTTTGCTAACCACTAACCCTTCTGCATGGCACAGTAAACATGTCAGTATTCCAACTGAAAGAAAGTGAGTTGCTGCTGAAGCTGAGGCCCTGAAGGCCAAGACTAAGGCTCAAGGAAGTAGCATTGAGGCAACCTCTCAGACCATACTATTATACCTCTTGACAACCAAACCTGCCAGGAAGATGGGTGAGCCTTCAGTGTCTTGCAAACAGAAGCAAGTCATCACCATTTTGGACTCAGATGAGTCATCCTCCAAGGATGACAACATCACCTCTCCTGAAAAGAAGTGTTGTCTGGCTGCAAAGGAGTCAGATGATGGCTGACCTGGATGAGGGTGAGGCAATCAACATAAATGCACTAGGGAAGGTATTGAAGCAAGCAGAGCAAGCATGCAAGAGAGCAGGGAAGCAAGCAACAAAGGATGAATTTGCATTTGTACTAAGCAAACATGTAAGGAAATACAGGATGATGTGTAAGCCTTATAAGTAACTTAAAGGAATGTAAATAACCAAATAAGGACATATCTAAGGTACCAGTAAGTCTGTAAGCAGTAACATGCAGAAGCTTATTGTATGTTGATAGGGTATAATCCAGGCCAGAAGTGTCATTGGTTGTACTAAAACTCTCATGTTTCAACAGAAGGGGATGAAGAAGAGAATGGCACTGGTGGAAAACAACATGACTTACTCAGTGAAAATGATGATGAGAAATGTCACAAACAGGTTTCTGACACACACATTGATGCGGCCCCTCAGGTCTGTCGCGGCAACTTGACACTGAGCCTCTAGACACTGATCAGCAGCAGTCTATAGGGTGAGGCAGTGAGGAGCCAAAAGGCAGAGCGGGGGAGAGAGAGAGGGACAAACTCAACGAGGACAAAGCAATGACCAGCTCAAAAGGCACAAAATTGTTGACAGCTAGCCTTCACACACGATGCGACAGACTAGTCCCTAGTCCCAGTGACCAAGGTATCTATTAGTATGGAGAACATGCATACAGGCAGGGGATTCTACTCACCTAGTCCCAGTGACCAAGAGGTCGAGATGGGGACTAGGGAGGGCACTAGCTAGTCCTATATACTACTGGGGATCAAATGATGCCAAACAACAATGGGGAGTGAGTCATGGGGAGTCACAAGGGGGTGGGAGTCAGGGTGAACAAAAATGAGTCATGTGGGAAACCAAAGGGAAGGGGATCAAAAACAAGAGAAGGGTAAGGATAACAGGGGAAGTGGGTAGCTACCAGAGTGACTGGGGTAACAGAGGGTGATGGGGTGTGACAAAATGGTAACAGAGTGATGAAAAAGAGGTGCTGAAAGAGGCACTGGTACTGCATCTGTGACAAGGTTGCTGTACACAGAATGCTGCCTTTTGCAAGTGCGTCACAAGCACAGGAACCCCAGTGAAGCAGGTGAGCAGTGTGAAGGCATGTGCAATGATGGTGAGGTGCACACTGAAGGCAATGCACTTAACAACAGCAATGTGCATGATGACAGTGCAGCAGCTGTTGTAGAAATGATGTATCACATACTGGTAGTTGCTCATAACTGCTATGCATCATATGACAGATCATAATATGGTGTATCATTTGCCCTCTGGGAGCTGTGCCAGGACCTTCTGCATTTGGTAGGCAGCTGCTGAAGCATTGATTGATAGCAGATCTCTGCTTATCTCTGTAGATAACAGCCCCAGCATCAATATCAGCTGTGTGTGCCCAGCACCTATTTCCCCATGCCTTTCCTGTGCCCTCCCCATCATAATAGGAAACATCCCTGCTCCCCCACTACAGCTTGGCTTCCTTCTGAATGGTGTGAACAAAGTGACACAAACATACCATTAATTGGTGAGGTATCTTCTTCTATAGCATGGGTGCTGATCTGCGCTTTTCAGGGGTACTCCATAGGCCATATCTCCACAACCAGCTAATGGAATCTTACACACAAGGGACTGTTGGATAGCCACATGTAGTCGCTTTCCAATGGGCTCTTGAGCATGAAGTTCTGTCTGCAAGAACTTGCTATGGTGCAATGCTCTCCTCCTGTCCAGTCTGGGAGGAGAGCACAGCCCATAGTGTTGCTGATTCATGTTTCTACCTTACAGAAATTTGTATAGGGCTTCTATAAATATATTTCTACTATGCTGTAGCATGTGCCTGAACCAGGAGTTACTTGGCATGTATAGGGAGAGCAAGGTGTGGCTCAGCCACACCTCAATCTCTCACCTCATAGGGATGGACCCATGCATTGGAGGAAGGCATTCTATAACGTCCAGACACCCCAGACGACAAGCTCAAAGTTGCAGTGCTTATTGCATTGCCCACATCCCCAATATTAATCCTCTCACGATGTAAGGACTCCATAATTACCAGACATCACTCGTATCATCAATAGATAAGATTAGATACATATCGAGGTCCGCGGCGGTGTCAGTGGTACGGATTGGTACTAGATGTACCATAGACATGAGTCGGCATACGATTACCCATAAGTAATCAAATCTGTTCGCTTGCGGAAAGGGACCGACGAAGTCCATGGTGATAGCCATCCAGGGAATGAGCGGAATCAGTAGTGAATGCAGTAGCCCTGCCTTCAGCTGATTCCGAGGCTTGGACGACTGGCATCTCCAGCATGAGATACAGAATTGTTCAACCTCAACTCCCATTTTTGGCCACCAGTACCAATGATGGAGGTATTCCGCCGTCTTCCGAACACTGAAATGTCCTAGAGTTTCATGCGCTTGGTCGATGACAATCTGCGTCGCTGTCCGTTGCTTGAACTTCATCCGAGGAAGACACAGAACTTGTTCACCACGACGATTTGCCGTGTACATGAAGTTATCGCGTACCACAAAGTTCTTGTGCATTGACGGGTTCTGAAGAACACAGCTGAAGAAGGCATCCGCTTGATAACCTTTCTTGATAGCCTCAAGAAATCTGTGGATGTCTTCCATCGTCTTCCGCAGCAACGGTCCATTAGCCATGGTATCCCACACTGTCGGTACAGGATTGCTGTCTTCTACCTGAGGTTCAGTCTGCACCGCAGGCATCGGTTGTGATTGAGCTGCAGCTTTAGAAGCTGCAGCGGCCATCTCGTCCGCTTCCACTGTCTGTGGTTCAGCCTTCTGACGAAGTTCTCGCTGCTTGTCGCGTTCTTTGGGCTCCAAGCCATCAGGGTTTTGACAAGTGATTTGTCCCGCATGCAGTTCTGCGACATGGTTCCCTGGAAGGTCATCCCAGTCTGGGTTGAGCCTGACGTCTGCGTTGACGTAGTGGTGAGGGTCGTGGAACTTGTCCACCTTGTCGTTCTCGTAGTAGCGAGACAAACAGTCTGCTACCTTGTTCTCCTTCCCTGGTACGTGCTGGAGCTTGAAGTCGAATCAAACCATGTACTCGATCCAACGGATTTGACAGTTGTTTGGCTGCATCATGTTCTTGAAGAACTCGAGTGCCTTGTGATCCGTGACGATGTTGAACTTCCGGCCTAGGAGTTTATCCTCCCATTTCATGAGGCCTTCGAGGATGGCAAGAGCTTCTTGCTCGTAGGTGTGGTAGGCTCGCTGTGAGTTCGTGAAATTTTTAGATAAAAATCCAGCGGGACGGCAGCTTTGCCAGTCTTCGCCTTGTCCGTAGAGGGCACCAAGGCCGTGTATCGATGCGTTGCAGATGAGCCATATTGGCTTGTCCTTGCGCGGGTCGATGGGTTTGAGGACTGGGGCCTTGCAGGCCAGAACCTTGATCATGTCGAAACACTTCTGATGAAGTGGACGCCAGACGAATGGTCTGTCGTTATGTTCCATATCCGACAGTACTGTAGTGTACGCGGATACGTTCGGCATGAACACTCCAAGGTAGTTGACCAGTCCGAGAAATCGTTGAAATTCATGATACGAGCATGGTGTTCGCCACTCTTGTATTCGACTCATCTTGTCCGCGTCTGCATGGAGGCCCTGGTCGTCGACAATGTGTCCTAGGCAATCCATTTGTTTGGAATATAAGTCGCACTTGGCACGACTCATGTACAGCTTGGCCTCTCACAGTTTGTTGAATACTAGCCGCAGATGCTTCTCGTGGTCTTGGATTGAGTCGGAGTACACGGATATATCATCCAGATATACGTGTACAAACCGGCCCAAGAAGTCGCGGAAAATTGTCGTCATGAGGTGTTGGAAAGTTGCAGGGGCATTGCAGTCACCCTGCTGCATGACCATGCTGATGAGGGTTCCAAATGGCATTGAGAACCCAGTCTTCCAGATGTCCTCAAGTTCTATCCGAACTTGTTCATAGGCATCCGAAAGGTCGATCTTCGAGCGGTACTTGGCTCGTGCTACGTCCATGCGAATTTGGTCTTGGTCTGGCAGTGGGGTAACATCCTTAACAGTGTTATCGTTTCGTTGACGAGCATCAACTACTGTCCATAGTTTGCCATTCTTCTTTGCCACGCAAAGGAGCGGCGCTGCTTGTCGTACATTAGCCATTTTCCACCATAGAGTGTCCGTATACTTCTTGATTTTCTCTAGAAGTTCTTTCTTGACGGCTTCTGGGCATGGCGGTAAGCGATACCTGTATTGCTTGGTCTCGTCGATTAATGGGATACAGTAATTCACTTCGTGCCACGGCGGTAGCCCCGGCAGTGGCAGGCGAAGCATATCATTGTATTCCGCGAGCCACTTGTCGCGTAGAGATCGCAGGTGTTCCTTGTTGTCGTCCTTGGGAGGCTCTCGATGAGTCTTCCGTATCTGCTCTTCTTCCACATATTCGGACAGAATATGAGCGAAGAACTGGTGCAGGCCCAATGGATCCGGTAACCCTGACAATCCTAACTTGGGTCCGACCGATGAATGTAATGTTGGTAAAGATTGCTCCACTAGTCATGGAGTGTTCATATTGATTTTTTGTCCTTGATGTCGTTCGGAACTTGTTGATACGGCTGTTCGGCTGTTCTCCTCCCCTTCCGCTGACTTGTTGGTGTGCACATAACGGGAGTGGGGAGGCTCCACAATGGTACTACCCGTTGGGTCCTCCTATGCGTGAAGATGGTCAGCCTGGTTGACAATTAACGCAGAGTGTAGTTGTTTGGCTAGACCCTTACGTCGCTCCTGTTCACGAGTACGAATGACTTCCGCCTCGTGGACTGCGTCATGGACCGGGATGGCCTTGCCGTTGATGACGATATAATGGTTCTTGAAATCCAACTCGACTTTATGTCGAGTGAAGAATGGTGTGCCCAGAACGACGTCATATCTGTCGATATCGACAACATCGAAGTAATATTGTTTCTCAGTCATTGGACCGAGGTTCATGTTGGCTCGCGCGCCATGGGTGATCTTCGTGCGACTGCCCTTGGTTCCAAGCTGGAGCCCCATTTGCTCCCGAAGATCCACTCGGTCGGCTTGGGTAACGTATGCCAACACAGGAGACAACATGTCCGTTGTGCATCCTGAGTCGAACAGTGTATATGCCGGAACACCATTGATCATGACTTCCGCGCACAACAGTCGTTGCAACTGAAGATCTCGGACCAGCTGATCAACCGGCTCATTCAGTCATCGCACCTGCGAGTCGTGAAGCCAAGCCAGACAAGCTGTCTTAGGCATAGGCTCCGTGGCCAATTGGAAAGACTGAAGCGTCTTTTCTGCTGATTCCAAGAGCGGGTCATTGTCTACGACACGCTGCTCTTCTTCTGACAGACCATTCCTGCATAGAGACATCATCCCGGTGTACAGTTCATAATACTGCACATCTTGTCTGAATTCTCCTCTGACTCCGCATGGAGTCCTTGGTATTCTTCATCGTCTGAAGCTGGAGGTTCCACTGACTGTGGTTCCCCCTCAGGCTCGACGAGATCTTTGACATGGTCATCATGACCATCCGTCAGCTGGTCGACATCGATGTCTTCTTCGGCCATGCGCATCGAGAATAGTTGTTGCGTTTCCTCGAAGATGCGCTGTGCACGGAATCCAGCGTTCGGCTGGTTGCGCTTTGGACACGCAGGATTGCCCTTGTAATGTCCAGGTTTCCCACAGGCGAAGCATACTCCCGGTTGGAGGAACTTGGTCGGCCCTGCGGACTGGTGGGTCCCCGAGGTTGGCCTCACATTCGACAATGAATGTCCTTGCGGAGGGCCGGAGTGGCCCCTGTTTTGTGGGGCAGCCTTCTTGATGAAGGTCGACCCTTGTGACCGTTTCGCTTCGTCCTTCTTGATAGGTTGGATGACGAAATGTGGCCTCTGGTGTGAACCTGAGGTTGAAGACTTGAAAGTAGTCGGGGTTTTTGACAAAGGCGGCTGGTTCAACGATGACTTCGACGGACCAGCAACCGGCTTGTTCTGTGTATATGTCGTACGTCGCAACCATATGCCTTCTTCGGCCGCTTCATACTTGAGAGCGGCCTCGTATAGACCTCAAGCAGATATTGCCATGTGGTCGATACCCCAGCCAATCGTGATTGCACGTTCCATCTCTTCCGGTATGGAAAGTAGGAAACATTCTTTGAACAATAGCTCAGGAGGAGGCTCAAGCATGCACTGCGACCAATACTGCATGTCCTGATACAGCGCAGCGACTCCTCCTTTGCGATGGTATCGGACATTGTAGAACTGGTTCGTTGCCTGCTGAAAGGCGTTGGTGATGATGAAACGTTGGTATAACGCATTCACCGCATGCTTGAATGTCCAATACTGCTGGATGTGGTATGGGGAAACCAGGTTCTGATAGTAATAGTATTGTGTAGGCTCGGTGCAGGCATGTGTTGGAATACAGGGAATGTATGTCCTGGATGCACGGACTGTGCCCCCATAGGCATGCTCCACTGGTACGACGATCCTGTTGGAGGCACTTGTTGGTGCCAAGCCGGCCCCGTCGACCAAGGCTGTTGATGCATCATAGGCGGTGGGGCCCGACGAGTGGAAGCCGAGAATTGAGGTTGAGTTGCATACTGCAACTGATGCATTGCCAGCTGTGGTGGTGCACTACTGGCTGTAGTCGCACGCGGCGGCGACCTCGGTTGCGATGAATGGTCCTCAAAAGGTCTTCGAGGATCGTAGTCTGTATGGGGAATACTGGACCTAGGTACTCTGGGTCTGAAGTAGGTGGCATGATATCCCTCGGGCACGTAAGTAGCTTCAGGGGCGAAGCTGACTCTCAATGTCCAAGGAGCCTGTCCCTGAACCCCATCCCGGCCGCGGTCTGCGGTCAGGCTTGCGTCATCCAATAACTGGGAATCATCCACGCTGACGTACGGTGATTAGTAAGAAGAGGGCGGTTGGTTCCTAATTGTAGATGATGACGAGCTTGACTCTCCGGCGGTCTGCCGTGGTCTCGACATCGTCTGCGCGTATACCGGTACAGGGGCGGGGATTTGTTGACGTGAGTAAGGATCCTCATCACTCACGGAGGCTTGTCCTCTATATCCTCCAGCCGGGTTCAATACAGATCCACTCTTCCCTGGCATGCTTTCAGCACGAGCCAATCCAGCCCGTTCCAGTCGTTCTTTACGTGTGAAGCATAGTGCGTCGTCCAAGGAGTCTTGTATGACATCGAGTGAACGTGTGATGTCCTGCTCGATCTCATATTTGTCTTCTGAGTCCTTGTCATACCTTATTTGCTCGAATTCGAATCCAGCATTTCGAGCTATGGATCCAACCTGGTTATAGAACTCAGGAGGGAGGTTCTTTGGTGATTGCTCCGCAATAAGACTTATTAATTCTTCAAAGTGGCTGTGAATGGTCTGCACCCAAAGTGGGTTGCAACTGTCATTTGCCCTTATGATCTGTAGTGACATTGGAGGGTATCTCCTGTAGGTTGGCCGCAGGTACGGCCAGGCCTCCTGTCTGGAGTTCTGTAGGTCTATATGGACTATCGTCCAAAGTAATATTAGTATTAGGACCTAGTGATGGTCCGTCGTATGGTGTAGATGAATAAACAGTCCCCATTAAATGGGACGTCGACGGTGGGGCGCTGTCTCTAGATGAGGTGCGTCTTGGAGCTTGCGGAGGCGTATTAGTTAAGATGTTACGTTGAGTGGGTGTCGATGGTGCAGTCGCCATATGCTGTGATGGAGTCGTTTGCACCATGCTCGATGCGCGATAATGACCAGGAGGGTGATTGCCCTCCCAGGGGATGCTAGATGCAGATGAACTCATGTCGTCGTGTCAATGTTGAAGTTGCTCTTCTCTTATAGATGTCCATGGTATGTGGAGGAGCGTAAAAAAGTGTAATATATCTTGAGTAGTCTTGAGGCCCACCGTGTCCTAAGTACGCTGCACCAATCTCTATATGAGAAGTGCATTGTACCTGATGGACGTGGTGGAAGACTGAGAAGTCTCGCCATGTCCTTCTGAGCGTCTTTATGACGCTCATGTACAGCCACATGCATTATGTAATACAATATGTATCTAATCTTATCTATTGATGATACGAGTGATGTCTGGTAATTATGGCTGCTTCGGGTGCAGACCATTCACAGAACGTGGATGGCCACCACTTTGAAGAATTAATGAGCCTCATTGCGGAGCAATCGCCAAGGAACCTCCCTCCTGAGTTCTATAACCAGGTTGGATTGATAGCTCAAAGCGCTGGATTCGAATTCGAGCAAATAAAGGATGACAAGGACTCAGAAGACGAAGACGAGATCGAGCAGGACATCACGCGTTCACTCGATGTCATACAAGACTCATTGGATGACGCACTACGCTTCACGCGTGAAGAACAATTGGAACGGGCTGGGTTGACTCGTGCCGAAAGCACGCCAGGGAAGAGTGGATTTGTGTTGTACCCGGCGGGAGGATATAGAGGACACGCCTCCGTGAGTGACGAGGATCCTTACTCACGTCAACAAATCCCCGCCCCTGTACCGGTATACGCGCAGACGATGTCGAGACCACGGCAGACCGCCGGAGAGTCAAGCTCGTCATCATCTACAATTAGGAACCAACCGCCCTCTTCTTACTAATCACCGTACGTCAGCGTGGATGATTCCCAGTTATTGGATGACGCAAGCCTGACCGCAGACCGCGGCCGGGATGGGGTTCAGGGACAGGCTCCTTGGACATCGAGAGTCAGCTTCGCGCCTGAAGCTACTTACGTGCCCGATACATATCAGGCCACCTACTTTGGACCTAGAGTACCTAGGTCCCTATGGGCGCACAGTCCGTGCATCCAGGACATACATTCCCTGTATTCCAACAAATGCCTGCAACGAGCTTACGTGATACTATTGGGTTGACAAGTATTAACGCACTCATTGATGAGCAGGTGGGCCACAATCCCACCGAGCCTCTTCCCAATCATATTAAGAGCACGAAACCAGCCGCCCCGGTGCAATACGATGGAAGGGACGATGACATGGCCTTCCATGTATGGTTGAGCAGTGTGCTCACATACTGCCGCTGCCTCCACATTACGGGCCGGAAGTTGGACCCAGACCGACTTGATGTTCTAGGCACCGCCCTATCAGGCGATGCCACGGACTGGTACTATCAGAATTTGGTTTCCCCATACCGCATCCAGCAGTATTGGATGTTCAAACATGCGGTGAATGCATTATACCAACACTTCATCATCACTGACGCCTTTCAGCAGGCAACGAACCAGTTCTACAACGTCTGATACCATCGCAAAGGAGGAGTCGCTGCGCTGTACCAGGACATGCAGTACTGGTTGCAGCGCATGCTTGAGCCTCCTCCCGAGCTCTTGTTCAAAGAACGTTTCCTACTTTCCATACCGGAAGAGATGGAACGTGCAATCACGATTGGCTGGGGTATCGACCACATGGCAATACCTGCTCGAGGTCTATACAAGGCCGCTCTCAAGTATGAAGCGGCCAAAGAAGGCATATGGTTGCGACATACAACGTACACGCAGAACAAGCTGGTTGCTGGTCTGTCGAAGTCATCATCGAACCAGCCGCCTTCGTCAAGACCCTCAACCACTTTCAAGTCTTCACCCTCAGGCTCACACCAGAGGCCCCATTTCGTCATTCGACCTATCAAGAAGGACGAAGCGAAACAATCACATGGATCGACCTTCATCAAGAAGGCCGCACCACAAAACAGGGGCCATTCGGGCCCTCCGCAAGGACATTCATCGTCGAATGCAAGGCCAACCTTGGGGACCCACCATTCCATGGGGCCGACGAAGTTCCTCCAACCAGGGGTATGCTTTGCTTGTGGGAAACCTGGCCATTACAAGGGCGATCCTGCGTGTCCAAAGCGCAACCAGCTGAACACTGGATTCCAGGCACAGCACATCTTCGAGGAAACGCAACAACTATTCTCGATGTGCATGGCCAAAGAAGGCATTGATGTCGACCAGCCAACAGATGGTCATGATGACCATGTCAAAGATCTCGTCGAGCCTGAGGAGGAACCACAGTCAGTGGAACCCCCAGCTTCGGACGACGAAGAATACCAAGGACTCCATGTGGAGTTAGAGGAGGATTCAGACAAGATGTGCAGTATTATGAACTGTACACCGGGATGATGTCTCTATGCATGAATGGTCTATCAGAAGAAGAGCAGCGCATCGTAGACAATAACCTGCTCTTGGAATCAGCAGAGAAGACACTTTAGTCTTTGCAACTGGCCACAGAGCCTATGCCCAAGACAGCTTGTCTGGCTTGGCTTCACAACTCGTGGGTGCGACAACTGAACGAGCCGGCTGATCAGCTGGTTCGAGATCTTCAGTTGCAACAGCCGTTGTGCGCAGAAGTCATGATCAATGGTGTTCCGGCGTATATGCTGTTCGACTCGGGATGCACAACAGACATGTTGTCTCCTGTGTTGGCATACATCACCCAAGCCGACTGAGTGGATCTCCGGGAGCAAATGGGGCTCCAGCTTGGGACCAAGGGCAGTCGCACGAAGATCACACACGGCGCGCGAGCCAACATGAACCTTGGTCCAACGGCCGAGAAACAATATTACTTTGATGTTGTCGATATCGATAGATACAACGTCGTTCTGGGCACACTATTCTTCACTCGGCATAAAGTCGAGTTGGATTTCAAGAACCATCATATTGTCATCAACAGCAAGGCCATCCTGGTCTACGATGCAGTCTACAAGGCAGAAGTCATCTGTACCTGTGAACAGGAGCAACGTAAGGGCCTAGCCAAACAGCTACACTCTGCGTTAATCGTCGACCAGGCCGACCATCTTCACGCATAGGGGGACACAATGGGTAGTACCATTGCGGAACCTCCCCACTCCCGTTATGTGCACACCAACAAGTCAGCGGAAGGGGAGGAGAATGGCCAAACAGCCGTCTTGACAAGTTCTGAATGACATCAAGGATGAAAAATCAATGTGAACACTCCACGACTAGTGGAGCGTTCTTTACCAACATTACAATCATCGGTTGGACCCAAGTTAGGATTGTTGGGGTTACTGGATCCATTGGGCCTGCACCAGTTCTTCATTCATATTCTGTCCAAATATTTGGAAGAAGAACAGATATGGAAGACTCATTGAGAGCCTCCCAAGGATGACAACGAGGAACACCTGCAATCTCTATGCGACAAGTGGCTCGCGGAATACGATGATATGCTTCGCCCACCACTGCCGGGGCTACCGCTGTGGCACGAAGTGAATCACCGTATCCCATTAATTGACGAGACCAAGCAATACAGGTACCGCTTACCGCGATGCCCAGAAGCCATCAAGAAAGAACTTCTAGAGAAAATCAAGAAGTATACAGATGCTCTATGGTGGAAAATGGCTAATGTACGACAAGCAGTGCCGCTCCTTTGCATAGCAAAGAAGAATGGCAAACTACGGACAGTAGTTGATGCTCGTCAACGGAACGATAACACCATTAAGGATGTTATGCCACTACCAGACCAAGACCAAATCTGTATGGACATCGCGCGAGCCAAGTACCGCTTGAAGATGGACCTTTCAGACGCCTATGAACAAGTTTGGATAGAACTTGAGGACATCTGGAAGACTGGGTTCTCAACGCCGTTCGGAACCCTCGTCAGCATGGTCATGCAGCAGGGTGATTGCAATGCCCCTGCAACTTTCCAACACCTCATGACGACAATCTTCTGCGACTTCTTGGGCCGGTTTGTACATGTATATCTGGATGATATATTCATGCACTCCAACTCAATCCAAGACCACGAGCAGCATCTGCGGCTCATTTTCAACAAGCTGCAGGAAGCCAAGCTGTACATGAGTCGCACCAAGTGCGACTTATATTCGAAACAAATGGATTGTTTGGGACATATCGTCGATGACCAGGGCCTCCATGCAGATGTGGACAAGATGACTTGAATACGAGAGTGGCGAACACCACGCTCGTATCACGAAGTCCAACGATTTCTCGGACTGGTCAACTACCTTGGACCGTTCATGCCGAACATATCTGCATATACTACAGTACTGTTGGATATGGAACACAACAACAGACTGTTCATCTGGCATCCACTTCATCAGAAGTGTTTTGACATGATCAAGGTTATGGCCTGCAAGGCCCCAGTCCTCAAACCCATTGACCTGCGCAAGAACAAACCGATATGGCTCATCTGCGACGTGTCGATACATGGCCTTGGTGCCCTCTACGGCCAAGGCGAAGACTGGCAAAGCTGCCGTCCCGCTGGATTTTTATCTAAAAAATTCACGAGCACGCAGCGTGCTTACCACACCTACGAGCAAGAAGCTCTTGCCATCCTCGAAGGCCTCATGAAATGGGAGGATAAACTTCTAGGCTGGAAGCTCAACATCGTCACGGATCACAAGGCGCTCGAGTTCTTCAAGAACACGATGCAGCCAAACAACCGTCAAATCCGGTGGATCGAGTACATGGCTCGATTCAACTTCAAGCTCCAGCACATAGCAGGGAAGGAGAACAAGGTAGCAGACTGTTTGTCCCGCTACCACAAGAACAACAACGCAGACAAGTTCCACGACCCTCACCACTACGTCAATGCAGACGTCAGGCTTGACCCAGACTGGGACAACCTTCCGGGGAACCGTGTCATGGAACTGCGTGCGGGACGAATCACTTGTCAAAACCCTGACGGATTGGAGCCCAAAGAACACGGCGAGCAGCGAGAACTTTGTCAGAAGGCTGAACCACGGACAGTGGAAGCGGATGAGATGGCCGCTGCAGCATCTAAAGCTGCAGCTCAAGCACAACCGGTGCCTGCGGTTCAGACCGAACCTCAGGTAGAAGACAGCAATCCCACACCGACAGTGTGGGATACCATGGCTAATGGGCCGTCACTGCGGAAGACGATGGAAGACGTCCACGGCTTTCTTGAGGCTATCAAGAAAGGTTATCAAATGGACACCTTCTTCAGCTGCGTTCTGCAGAACCTGTAAATGCGCAAGAACTTTGTAATACATGATAACTTCGTGTACACAGCAAATCGTCGTGGCGAACAAGTTCTGTGTCTCCCTTGGACGAAGTTCAAGCAATGAATGACGACACAGATCGTCATTGACCAAGCGCATGAAACTCTAGGACACTTCGGCGCCCAGAAAATGGTGGAATACCTCCATCGTTGGTACTGGTGGCCAAAAATGGGAGTTGAGGTCGAACAATTCTGTATCTCATGCTGGAGATGCCAGTCGTCCAAGCCTCAGAATTAGCTGAAGGCAGGGCTACTGCATTTGCTACTGATTTCATTCATTCCCTGGATGGCTATCGCAATGGACTTCGTTGGTCCCTTTCCGCAAGCGAACAGATTCGATTACTTATGGGTGATTGTATGCCAACTCATGTCTATGGTACATCTAGTACCAATTCGTACCACTGACACCACCGCAGACCTCGCCACAATTTACTTGCGCGAGGTCGTACAGCTCCACAGGCTGCCCCAGTCCATCGTTTCAGACCGAGACCCCAAATTCACTTCCAAGTTCTGGAGGGAGCTTCACCGCCTGCTCAGCGCGAAGCTCCTCATGTCCACTGCGTTTCACCCGCAAACAGATGGTATATCTGAGTGCACTATACGCTCGGTTAACCAGATACTGCGATCAAAGCCTGATCAGTTAGATTGGCTTGACAAAATTCTGCTTACCGAGTTCGCGATCAATTCCTCAGTAAGCGCATCTACAGGTTTCACACCCTTCGAACTCAACTACAGATATCTACCGCAGACTATGGCTGGTATAAGCACAGACAGTGCTTTCACTGGTGTTCGCGAGTTTGCGCAGCAAGCGTGCGCAAACCTGGAGATGGCTCACAACGCGCTCATCGAGAGCCACATGAACCAGACACATTACACGAACCAAAGCCAGCAACAAGAGCCAGACTTTGAGGTAGGCGACATGGTTTACCTGTCTACCAAGAACTTGTCCGTCCCGGAAGGGCAGGCAAGGAAACTGGTACCCAAATACATTGGGCCTTATAAGATTGTTGGTGTGAACATGGAGACCTCTAGTTACACGCTTGAGCTTCCACCCGATCTTGTCGAACAAAGAATCCATCCGACCTTCCATGTAGATCTACTACAGAAGCACAAACTGAATGATGACCTATTATTCCCTCACCGTGATTCACACGCATTCTACTCATGCGCATTCTACGACATGGGGAATGACGACAAGCAGGAATGGCTCGTTGATGAGAATGTGGGCCACCATTGGGTAGGTAATAAAGTCGAATTCTATGTAAGATGGATGCACGGCGACACTACATGGGAACCGTATTCAAAATGTAGTAAACTATCGGTAACGGATGAGTATTTCCGCCTCCAGGGCGTACAGCACTGGAGGTCTCTTCCAAGGAAATCAGAGGACTGACGCGACACATCCAGTCATCAGGTGACTGCATCTGGGCGCCCCCTACCTAATTTGGACAAAATTAGGAGATGGCACTTAAGTTAGCGGACTTACCAAAATTAGCTCCAAATTTGACATAAGTCACCATCTGCCTCAAAACATCTTCATCCTCCACTACCACCACCAACAGCATGAACGCCGACCACACCGCATACCTCAACCCCGCCACGCTGACCATCCCCACAGATGGCCAGCAGCAACAGCAGCAACAACAAAACACCACCATCCCGCCATCACAGACCGCAATGGAAGGGGTGACCACGACAATGGCGCAGAACATGCCCTTGTTGGCAGGGGGTATGGGGATGGGGCCGCCTTACCAGGTGCCCAGCCCCTACCCGCCCATTGCATATCCTCACCACATGGCGGGCATGGTCCCATACGGTGCGCCATACGTGGCCCCATACGGCAGCCCTCAATTTGCGCTCATGCCACCACCACCAACAACAGTCGCGACTGTGCCAGGGGCACCACCACTCATGCCCATGTTGTCCTCCCACATGCAGTGGGAGTGCATCGACAGGGAAATGGTGTACATGGGGCACTGCGACCCCAGATGCACCATCTGCCCGGCATATATTCAATATGTCGCAGCCGCCTGGAACGAGCCTCAGTACGTCCAAGCTTATGAGGAGGCCCGGGCCGAGCAACAAAACGCCTACTACGCTCATTTCGAGCAGTGCCAATCTTCAAGGGGGGAAGGGGCTGGAGCCGGCAACGAACTTCGTCGACTCTGGGCTGAAAATGAGAGACTAGAGGATGAGACATGGAGGCAACAGGAATGTCAAGAAGACCTCGAGCAGAGGTTGGTCAGGGCTTGGGATGCTCACAACATGCAATGCAGGCGTGCCAACCAGCTACAAGACGAGGTCGACCGACTCTCGAGAAGGAGAGAGTGGTCATGCTCTCCCCGAGGAGATTGCGATGAGCGGCGACGGTCACCCCGTACCTCCCCCCATCCTTCATCCTTGCGCATGGGGCCATCAACAGGCCCTACCCAACCCACACCAACCGTCACGCATACGCGCGAGCACATTCCACCGCCGCCATCATTCACGATGGGTCTGCCACCAGCGGACTACCGTCCACCACGGCTGTGCCAGAACCGCACGATGGGAGCGACAGACCGTCGCACCCCTACCTCCACCTCCACCCTGCAGCCATGGCCGGAGTTCATGCAAGGATCCTCCTGATCCTCTGCACCTCCAGCCGTGCCTGCCCCAGATGTGATGGACACAGACGAGCAACCATCCGTGGCCTCATCCATCACGGACCTACCGGTCCCACCTCCTGCGTCAGACCTCCCTTTGATTGACGCCCTCGATCGCTTCCTGGACAGTGACGACAACGATGAAGACGAGGACAAGATCAACCTTGAAGAAGTCTGGCATCATGAAAGCCGAGCTCGCGCCGCGGCAAGCAGGCCACCATCCTCAACAATGGGGACTCATGCTCAGACAGAGCCGAGTCCCACTGGACTACCATATGACGACATCTCGGCCCCATCACTCCCGCATGGCATGCCAGCATTGGCCGTGCACGACCAGTGGCCCACCAACCTGCCATGGCCCGTGACGACTGAGATCCACCTCGCGGATGCATGGCACAACTACGTGCCACAGAGCATCGACCAGGCCACTGCGCTCATGCGCAAAGCCCGTGACCAGCAAGGTGGTGCACTTCAACGTGTGCGTCACCTTATTGTGCAAATTGACACACAGTTGGGCTACCTGGCCGTACCCAGGCTTGCCACCGTCAAGAACAGTTGGCGCAACCCCATGCGACGCTGCCCCGAGCCCATTGCTTGCCCTCCAGCTCCCAGCCAGACTGCCATGAACCCTCCACGCCGCAGACAGGCCATGCCCACTCACGCTGACCCACCAGCCTGGTGGGCCACGTATTACCAGAACTACCCCCACGCCATTCCATGACAGCTCGTCACGGATCCGGCGCACCCCGAGCAAGTACCCCCGCTCGATATGACCGAGGGGTACATGCTCATGAGGCGGTTTGTACCACCAACCGGCAAGAGCGAGGGTTTGCAACGTGCACAGCTGCTTGCTGTGATCGTGCACGTGTTCTCAGTGCTCGACTTTTACAAGTGCATGGTCATGCATCACCACCTACGTGTGGCAACAACTGAGGACTTGAGGCCTGTTCCCGGTCCCATCGCCAATGTCAGGGAAATCAACGTTCTCTGCTGGGCTGTGCAATGCGGAATGACCCACCACACGTTGCTACTCATCTCAAACGTAGCACGTTGGTGCCACAACCAAGACCTGGGGCGTGCCCTGGACAGCATGGAAGTCTGGCCCAACTTCCCGTCATCCCTGGAGGACGTACCAACGTACGTGGCCCCCTTGTTGACTGCCACTTCGACAACCAATCCTGTCGAGCCTAGCAGTGCTGGTCTGACCCCTCAAGAAGATGTTGAGATGACTGGGGAAGGCTCAGCTCAGACCGAGCAGCCTGCTGTGGACGCTCCTGCCGGAGGCATATGTTCCGAAGGTGAGCATTGCGCTCGCGGCATGTAGCCACAATAGACCTTGTAAAGGATGCCACCACCATAGCACATCCATACGAGATGACTACGGTAGGCTGACTCCTTGTGGCTATCATATTCTACTCTGTCCACGGGACATTCAAAATAATATTACTATTATCTGCCATCATGGCTAATACTATTCTTTTCTTTATCATACTCAAACCCTAGTGGGTTCTGAAGGAGGGGAGTGTAAGGACTCCGTAATTACTGGACATCACTCGTATTATCAATAGATAAGATTAGATACATATTGTATTACATAATGCATGTGGCTGTACACGAGCATCATAAAGACGCTCGGAAGGATGTGGCAAGACTTCTCAGTCTTCCACCACATCCATCAGGTACAACGCACTTCTCATATAGAGATTGGTGCAGCATACTTAGGACATGGTGGGCCTCAAGACTACTCAAGATATATTACACATGACCACCATCCACTCCCCCCATTATGGGTACCCCAGATCAGCAGACTCCCCCATTGGTTCCACCTGGTGGTGGACTGCAGCTGCCCCAAGGACAAGCTGGTGCACAGCCTGCTGCACCAGACCCCATGCAGGTGCTTGCACAATCCATGGCTCTACTTACTCAATCCATGATGGCACTTGTAACTGCCACCACCACCTCCAGCACCTCCAAGGCTGTGCAGAAGCCTGCTCCCTTTAAAGGAGAACAGGGAGGCAAAGCATGTTGTTTCCTGGCTGCCTTCACCATGTGGGCCATGTCCCAAGGCAGTGCCCTCAAAGTTCTAGGGTAATCTGACATGAGCACAGGATGACCAGTGGATCTGTACCTGTGCTCTCATACATGCAGGATGACACTGCCATGTGGGCCACACCAGCCATGGAGGTGCTCACACAGGGTAACATCCTCTACAATGGTGACTGGAACAAATTTCACGGTCAGTTCAAGGCATGCTTCGAGACAGTGGACAAAGCTGTAGATTTAAAGGAATGCCTTCGAAAACTCTGGCAAGGGACCCTTACTCTCCTAGAGTATGCTGCCCACTTCAATGAACTGGCTGGTTGCACAGGCTACTCACTGCAGGACCTTCATGATCGGTTCTATGAGCACCTCTCTAGCGCCATAAAGGACGAACTCATACACACTGCTTGTCCTATTGCCTCCCTAGATGACCTGATCAAGGTAGCTGCAAACATCAATGTTTGAATCTGTCAACGGCATGCAGAGAAGGCATGTGAGCATGGATGCATGACAGCATTCCCCACCCCTAAGGTCCACATCACTTGTCATACGACTCCATTCACCCCTCCAGCCACACCCCTAATACCAAGGAGGTTAATGCCACCTGCACATGCAACGAGTTCAATTGCATCATGCGAGGGAAGTGCTATGGCTGTGGCTCCACTGTGCATGTGAAGAAGGATGGTGGTTATGATTGCAAGATCTGCAACTACTGTCGGTGTGCTGGTCACCACAAGGTTGTGTGCATGGACAAGTTCATGAAGAAGGTCTCTGCTCAGCACATTGCTGCCACTGTGGAAGAGGTTGGTGAGCTGCAGACTGCAGCAGCCACTGCTACCCCCACTGCCCCAGATCACAGCGCTCTACTTGCGCAACTCCTCGAACAGCAGAAAGTGCTGGCTGCACAGATTGAGTTGTTGCAGTGGTCTTTTAGAGCAGGCACATGCAAAAGCTGCTGCAGCAGTGCCCTCTGATATGTCTACTACCCCAACCCCCAATGTTTCCCCTGCATGCATGTACAATAGTGTCAGTTTGTGTACAATTCCCAAGTTGAATTCTTCCAGTTTGCACTTTCATGTTAGCGTGCTTTTAAAAAATTGTCAATGTAGTATATGTACAGCAGCTATGATAGATTCTGAAGCAACAGCTCTTTTTATCAGTCGATGTTTTGTTACCAAGAACCAAGTCTTCCTTCACCCTTTGCACCGTAGCATTCCCCTTCTCAATATTCAATATTGATGGTACAAACAATGCAGCAGGAAGTATTACACATTACACTAGGCTACAACTCTCCATGGGCAATTATGTAGAGCAGCTCGAGTTCTTGGTTATGGACTTGGGTCCCAAGGACGTGGTGTTAGGACTTCCATGGTTATGCAAGGTCAATCTGGACATTGACTGGGAGAAGGGTACCATGGAGTTAGAAGAGGAAGAACTGGAGGCAACCAGCACTAAATGGACCCCAGGGATCAAGCGGATTGCCACCAATTGGGTGCAGTGTCAGAAGTGGTGGAAGGACAAGGTACTGGAGGACACCACAGAGGAGCTGTGGTGTGCAGCCAGATACACTTACTCAATCAAGTTGGCACAGAAGGCAAACCAGGACAAGCCCAAGTGGATGTTTGAGGAGATTGTGCCAGAGGAGTACCACCAGTATTGCAAGGTCTTCTCTGAGACAGAATTGGAACACCTCCCAGAGCACAAGCCTTACGACCATGCCATCAATCTCAAACCGGATGCCCCTGAAACCCTCCAGTCTAAGGTATACTCTATGCCTCCAAATGAGCAGGAGAAGCTGGATTGGTTCTTGGAGGATAACCTATGTAAAAGGTACATCATTCTGTCCAAGTCACCAATGGCATCCCCTGTCTTCTTTGTCAAGAAAAAGGATGTCAAGCTCCACCTTGTCCAGGACTACTGCAAGCTTAATGATCTCACAGTAAAGAACTGCTACCCCCTTCCCCTTGCTTCGGACATCATCAGCCATCTTCGTCAAGCCAAGTACTTTACCAAGTTCAATGTATGCTGGGGCTACCACAATGTCTGGATCAAGGAAGGCAACAAATGGAAGGCTGCATTTGTCACCAACCAGGGGTTGTTCAAACCACAGGTCATGCTCTTTGGGCTCACCAATTTGCCAGCTACGTTCCAGGCCCTCAAGAACTCCATTTTTGCTAATCTCATTGCTGCTGGAAAGGTTGCCATTTACCTGGATGATATCCTCATCTTTAGCAGTACACTTGAAGAGCACTGACAGGGTGTTACAACAACTTCAGGAGCACAACCTCTACCTACACCTAGAGAAATGCGAGTTTGAGCAGACCAAAGTGGAGTATCTAGGTCTCATCATCTGCAAAGGACAGGTTGCAATGGACCTGGTCAAGGTGTGGGCTGTCACCCAGCACCCAGGAACCTGCACAAGCTGTGAGGAATCTTAGGGTTTGCCAACATCTACCACTGGTTCATATGCGACATCTCTTGCCGTGCCCATCCTCTTAATGACCTAACCAAGAAGGACATACTGTGGACATGGGGTCTTGCTCAGCAATGTGCATTCCAGGCACTGAAGGACACCTTCACAAGCGAACCGGTTCTGATCTCCTGGGAGCCTAACCAGCCAATGCAAGTCAAGGTGGATGCCTCTGGATTCACAACTGGTGGAGTACTGCTCCAGAAACTGGATGACAAGCTTTGGCACCCTGTGGCTTTCCAATCAAAGTCTATGTCAGATGCAGAGTGGAACTACAAGATCTTTGACCACAAGATGCTGGGAATCATACGAGCTCTAGAGGATTGGCGACACTACCTCGAGGGTCTGCCAAATCCCTTTGAGATCATCACAGATCGCTACAATCTCAAGTACTGGCGTACTGCTCAGAATCTCACCTGTTGTCAGGTCCAATGGTCCGTATACCTCAGCTGCTTTGATTTCCATCTCACCCACAAACCTGGCAAGTACAACACACAGGCAGATCTGCTTTCCTGGCTTCCCACCCACCAGGTGTCAGATGCTGATGACAACCAGGAGCAATTCATCCTTGGGCCAAAGCAGTTCACCACACTCTCTGCCACACTCACTGGTACCAGCTCTCTGGAGCAGGAAATCTGAGATGCACAGGTCCAGGACTTTGAAGTCGTTGATGCAATTCAGGTAATTAAGGAGAAAAGACCTTGTAAGCTGACAAGCGGTCTTCTGAAATGGGAGGTGGAGAATGGTTTGATCTACCATCATGGAAAGCTCTACATCCCCCTGGGAGGGGACCTGTGCAAGCGCATCACCTTCCTTTGCCATGATACTCTAGCCTCAGGGCACCCAGGAAGGAATGGAACACTAAAGCTGGTCAGCCATCTTTACTGGTAGCTGCAGCAAGCTGTGTTTGTGCAGAAATACATGGAAGGATGCAAGACCTGTCAGCACCATAAGGTGCCCTGGCACCCACAAGGTACTCTACACCCCCACAACATCCCTGAGGGGCTCTGGCAGACAATGGGCGTCAACCTCATCACTGGACTTCTGCTTGTCAATGGGTATGACACCATCATCATTGTGTACTGCGGCCACTACAGCAAGCAAGTTCACATACTGCCCACCACATTGAATGTCACAGCAGAGGGTGCTGCAGATATCCACTACTGCAAGATCTTCTGTCTCCATGGAATCACCAGTAAGATTGTTTCTGACCATGGACCTCAGTTTGCAACCCGTTTCATGAAGGCACTATACAAGAAGTTGGGCATTCAGCATGCACTCACCATGGTGTACTACCCCCAGTCCAATGGTCAGATGGAACATGCTACCCAGGAGGTAGAGAAGCACCTTTGCCTTTTCACCAATACACATCAGGACAATTGGGTCAACCATGTCCCCACTGCTGAATTTGTGCTCATCAGTTGCCTACACTCTGTGCTTAACATGTCACCCTTTGAGGTCATATACGGATATTGCCTGGAATTCACGGTGCCCATTGGCAGCCCCTTTCAATTCCCCATCCTGGAGCAACAACTCAAGACACTATGAGAGGTTCAATGAGAGGCAGAAGCTGCACTGCGGATGGAGAAGAAGACTATGAAGAAACAGTTTGAACAGTCGAAGCCAAAGCCTCATTAGTTCAAGGTGGGCAACCAAGTCTGGATGGACTCCAACAACATCATGATCCACCAAGCAAGCTGTAAGCTAGGCCCTCGACAACTTGGTCCCTATGTGGTAGTAGAACAAGTGGGTGACCTTGCTTACTGACTCCAGCTACCCAGGCACAATGTCATCCACCTCGATTGTCTAACTCCATGGACAGGCAATAAGGTCAATGGCAAACTACCTCTGGAGCCAGACCCAATTGAGGTTGAGGGTGAACTGGAGTACAAAGTTGAGGAGATCTTGGATAGCTGCAAGTATTGGAACCAATTCCAGTATCTGGTGCACTGGAAGGGTTACAGCAAAGGCGACAACAGCTGGGAGCCTGCAAAGAATCTTACACACTGCCAGGAACTCATTGACACATTCCACAAGCATAGCCCCAACACCCCTCATTGCATCTCTGCTGCAATTCTCCAATCTCTGCCCTGGCAACCCCTAATAACTTCACAGAGACTACCCCCACACTATACGAGTGGGAGTCTGGACACCTATTCAGACGTGGATCCGTTGAGGACCAACAGATGATAGGAGGGGGTTGATGTCACAGATGCAGTACCAGTGCCTTTTTCAGCACCTCTTTTTCATCACTCTGTTACCATTTTGTCACACCCCATCACCCTCTGTTACCCCAGTCACTCTGGTAGCTACCCACTTCCCCTGTTATCCTTACCCTTCTCTTGTTTTTGATCCCCTTCCCTTTGGTTTCCCACATGACTCATTTTTGTTCACCCTGACTCCCACCCCCTTGTGACTCCCCATGACTCACTCCCCATTGTTGTTTGGCATCATTTGATCCCCAGTAGTATATAGGACTAGCTAGTGCCCTCCCTAGTCCCCATCTCGACCTCTTGGTCACTGGGACTAGGTGAGTAGAATCCCCTGCCTGTATGCATGTTCTCCATACTAATAGATACCTTGGTCACTGGGACTAGGGACTAGTCTGTCGCATCGTGTGTGAAGGCTAGCTGTCAACAATTTTGTGCCTTTTGAGCTGGTCATTGCTTTGTCCTCGTTGAGTTTGTCCCTCTCTCTCTCCCCCGCTCTGCCTTTTGGCTCCTCACTGCCTCACCCTATAGACTGCTGCTGATCAGTGTCTAGAGGCTCAGTGTCAAGTTGCCGCGACAGACCTGAGGGGCCGCATCAATGTGTGTGTCAGAAACCTGTTTGTGACATTTCTCATCATCATTTTCACTGAGTAAGTCATGTTGTTTTCCACCAGTGCCATTCTCTTCTTCATCCCCTTCTGTTGAAACATGAGAGTTTTAGTACAACCAATGACACTTCTGGCCTGGATTATACCCTATCAACATACAATAAGCTTCTGCATGTTACTGCTTACAGACTTACTGGTACCTTAGATATGTCCTTATTTGGTTATTTACATTCCTTTAAGTTACTTATAAGGCTTACACATCATCCTGTATTTCCTTACATGTTTGCTTAGTACAAATGCAAATTCATCCTTTGTTGCTTGCTTCCCTGCTCTCTTGCATGCTTGCTCTGCTTGCTTCAATACCTTCCCTAGTGCATTTATGTTGATTGCCTCACCCTCATCCAGGTCAGCCATCATCTGACTCCTTTGCAGCCAGACAACACTTCTTTTCAGGAGAGGTGATGTTGTCATCCTTGGAGGATGACTCATCTGAGTCCAAAATGGTGATGACTTGCTTCTGTTTGCAAGACACTGAAGGCTCACCCATCTTCCTGGCAGGTTTGGTTGTCAAGAGGTATAATAGTATGGTCTGAGAGGTTGCCTCAATGCTACTTCCTTGAGCCTTAGTCTTGGCCTTCAGGGCCTCAGCTTCAGCAGCAACTCACTTTCTTTCAGTTGGAATACTGACATGTTTACTGTGCCATGCAGAAGGGTTAGTGGTTAGCAAAGCACATTTGGCAGAGTTCAACAGCATGGTGGAATGGCAGAGACTTGGACAGGGGACAGATATGATGTATAAATAAGTCAGTTTGGGCCATGGAGTGAGATTCATTGTGATATTACATTGCATAATCATTGATGTTGCTACAGGTAAAGAGACTACAATGAGAAAGAGCTATACAGTTTGATGGGTATAAGTTCTAGTATGGGTATGCCTGCCTCAACCCTCAACATGGACCCACATGGTTTTGGGTCCAAGTACCCATGTGGGTCATCCAGACCCATGCCATTGCCTAAGCAGACCCACCCCATGCACAAATTATATAGTATGTATGTTATAGACTAAGAAGCTGGCTGCAACATCACAGCTATACTTTGTTATGAAATCAGGTATGTTCATCTGTCTTTGCATGTAACAGGCTGTACATGCAAACAAATTTCTACACCTCGAACTTATATGCCCTCCATAGCCTTGTTCAGCTGTTCACAACCTCCCATTATGTCCTCTAATACTCCCACCTTTATGTACACCTGCAACAGCACACTGACCACATAAGTAGACATAAGTAGTGAACTCTGTTGATGTTCATGTATTTTGGCCACCACTAAGTAATAGTGGCCTAGAAAGCAGCTCAGGTATATGAGCAGGTATACTGATATGTTGATCTCAAAACAGTACTTGTGCTGAAACAACAGTATTAATCATGTATGCCCTCTATCATACAGAAGATGAGGTAAACAATAGTAACAACAAGGAAGTAGCCATCTCTTGTCATCCAGCAACTAGTGAAGGTTTAGCTAGAGACTTGTTTGAGCAGTTAATTCTGTGGGACTATTCTTATTGTCCTGGATATTCTGATATTCTGTTAGGTAGTGCTCTGGGTTGTCCATGCTACTAACAAGCCAGCTGAGGCTGGACATATTATAGCGTTGTGTATAATGATATGCAGGTTCATCTTCTTTGTGTTCTTTATTGATAAGATTGGATTGTGGAGACAAAATGTCAGGTAGCATACCCTCATCTTCATAGGAAGCTATCTTGAGATTTTTTAAACTGCATCCTTTGACATCAATTGCCCAACGAGCTGCATAGTCATCTTTTCTTCGCTTGGCAGAAGGGCCATGCTGTTCTAGTTCAATTGTATGTTCATATGTAGTCTGTGATTTGTTTCCAAAACCAGAGTATGCCTCATCTGATGGGACCCCATCACCTTGCTTCACCTTGTCATTCTTAGACAGTATGACTGGCAGTGACTGAGTTGTCTTGTCATGAGTTGGAAGACCAAGCTGCATAAAGATCACAATGTATGGCTTGGCAGTGTCTTCTGAGTTGAAAAATTTTAGTTGTTTTGCATTGATTTGACTGCCTGGAATGCTTCTAATCCGCTGCTTGACTGAAACAGCAATCAAAGTCATATTATCAGGATGTATAGCCTTATTTGAGTCTAGCAAGACTGGGATGATGAGATCATAAGATTGTTGAGTAGCATGGCCAATGAGCATTTGTCCACGGAGAAATGCCCCATATAGTACCAAAGGGTAAACCACATCATCGCCTAGCCTTGTGACTTGCAACATGCGAACTCTGGCCCTTGAAAAAGTCTGAATAAAAGATTGTTTATCCCACCCATTTGTGGAAGGACTTGCAAAGATATTTGCAATATCCTCTTCATGGAAGAGCTCTTCAAAAAGTGCCTTGATAGAACAGCCCTTGCAAAATGTCAGGGGTGTGACATCTATTTTGGCTTGATGTTCAGCTTTGACAGTTGCCTCATCATATGCATCCACAAATAGGGTGCGACATATTACTTCTCCTGGTTCCCCTTTACTCATCAGATCATTGGTGATCATGGAATCTGAAAGAAGAGTGTTGAGGTTCGGCTTGTGTGCATAATGTTGCTCCAGCTTGTAAGAAACATATGCACATGCAGCAGCAAGGATTGGTTCACTCCAATACCGGCTATATATGAAATCACGACCTTTGGATATGGCAATGACTGTCCGCATATGGTGTGCAATCAGTGCTTCCTGCTTGTTCTGATGTGCCAGATCTTCACGGGAAACATCAGTGTAGAAGCACAGACGGCAGTCCAGCATTGCAAGCTTCTGCTTAACACCAAGAGTGCCAATGTTACTGACATCAATAGGTCCAAGAAACATCTTGATAACTAAACTCCAGAAATGTTGTTCATCAACATTTGTGGCCAGAAGAGCAGTCCATCTAGACAATGTATGTTGCATAAATAGTGTTCAAAATCATCAAGTAATTATCTCTATAGAGTCACTTACAATGGTCTACCAAACTGCTTCATAAAGTTTAGAGTTGCTAAATCAGCAAGAGTCAATGTGGACCATGCTTTTGTGTGAATATGATCCACTTGAAATCCAAAGAATGGTGTAGCCATATTGTTGAAGTGCTCTTTTCCAAAAGCTGATTTTATTGAACTTATTGGTGGTATCAAGAGTGATGCATTTGCATTAGTGGCTGCAAACACAAAGAAGATGCTCATGCCCAGAAATGGCCATAAGGATGAACAGAGGACATCATATAATGATTGGCCACTAGAATCTTCTGTTTGCTGGAGTGCAAGCAGATCCACCTCATCAAGGTAAAACAACACAATTGGGTCTGTTACTTGAGAGGCAGACCCAAACTCCTTGATAGTATGCAAGAGCATGCCTAAGGATTGTCTGGCCCTGTATACTTCTTGTGAGTAGACAATGTTTGATGAGAACATGGGTTCTCTGGACTGTATAATCTCTGTCAATTGTGCTTGAGTCTCTTCATCAGGCAGCACAGTTGAGTCTGGGATATGTACAGAGGTAGCCAATGTCTGTGTTATAATTAGCCACATTGGCCAAGAGGAGTAATTGATAAGCTAACCTGATGTTGTTGATATATTTTCAATGTTAAATCTGCTTCTATACCACCTTTAGTATCCCCATAATCTGTTGCCCATGCCTGTGCAAGTTCATGATAACTTGCTAGGTTGCTTGCCCAGGATGGTGTAACAACTTTTGCAATTTCAACAAAAACTGCAGTGAAGAACTGCAAGAAAAATATTTCATGTTCTACAATGCTTTTACACCTTCTGCTTCCATTTATCAAATGATCACGTATAGTTCTGTCAGTTTTTGGCCCTGTTCAATTACAATATGTGGCAATGGAGTTAATATGCAGATTATCAAGCATTCTTACTATAGAATTGATTTCTATAAGTAGGTGTTGAGCGTATATTGAAACCAATCGTGAATATTTTCTTTGCAAGCTGGTGAATTGCCCGTGATTTTCCATGGCCAGAGCTTTGCAACCAAACACCATAGTTTGAATGTGGTTTGCTAAGTGCAGTGTTTTTGAAGGAAGATTGTATCCACTTGTGAAGCTTAGCAGGGATTATACCAGTATATGGGAATTCCCATGCTTTATCAAAAGCTGTTTCCAGACCATCAGAGCTATTCAATTGAATTATGGGTATAAGCACTTGCATATATCTGTGAATCACAGTTAAATGAGCTTCTGGGTTATCTGTCAAATGCTACTATAACCACTCACAATGATCCACAGATGCTTTATGGGGTAGAAGGCTCATATGTTCATACCATATAGCTATAGGTTAACATAGGCTATGTCAATGATATTGAAGTCACAAACTTTGGATGTCTAATACCTGAGATACGGATGTTGCTAAACTTTTGTTCAAGACATGCCTTATTGAATGCTTTGAGTAAGTCTGGATATTGCTCAAGTGTTTCTTGTATCTCTTCATAGTAATGATACCGTTTTATCAGAGCTGGAACTGTTGATAGTTGAAGGTCCCGTTGATGTAGGAGAATATAGATGTTCAGAGCTGCATGTAGTGCATCAAATTGTTGATTGTTAGAGCTATACCCCTTATCACAAATGTGTGAGCCTGTCAAAATAAGTCAGCTTGTATAGTTTACAACATCAGGTTGATAGATAGTACTGTGTGAACATTGCAAACGATCAAGTTGTTGAAGATACTTATTGTCAAGGGTGACATGGTCAAGGTCATAATCATCTGGGAGTGTTTTTTTCCACCTTGGTTCATCAGTATGAGTATCTGGGATGGACTGAGACATTATGATAGAAGTTCAAGTTGGTTTGGATCAGCAACAGATGACAAGAAGTCTGAAGGAGCAGGTATGAGCTGTGTCAACCTGAAAGCTTCAGTGTTATATACTATCAGAGTTCACAATCATTCTCATCCATCATATGATGACAAGAATACATCAAGTTGTTTCATACCAAAGGCCCTGTACCAGCATATCCACAATCATTTGATGAGAGCTCAGAGATAGGATCATGATTTGTCCAGGAATGATATGGACACCACTCGCACTGCCAACACAGCTGATACATATTTGATTTGGCACATCGCCATCAAGCGCGCCGGGTATCGCCTTAACCCCGGCTAGGGTCGGCAGAAATTCGGGAAACTCCCCATTACATTCTCGATCTGGCGCTCGTTTGACGGTCACTGATAAGAACTCTTCCCATTTCTCAACACCATACTATTCAAACACTCCCCCAAATCCCTATTGCAACACAAGTGTCCTGTGACAAATGGCGTCAACGGAAATAAGTCAGAAATTGGAATCAGTCGCGTAAGCACCGCAATAGGTCT
Organism: Fomes fomentarius; assembly: GCA_022606135.1. Classification (NCBI taxonomy): domain Eukaryota; kingdom Fungi; phylum Basidiomycota; class Agaricomycetes; order Polyporales; family Polyporaceae; genus Fomes; species Fomes fomentarius. Next base: position 3,850,164 of record JABYQN010000001.1, read on the forward strand.
ATCGATGCTGTGATGTCATGAAGCTCAGAGACTCACTTCAGTAATCCTCCTAAATTCACTCCTTACGAATTCGATCCGAAGACTAAATCATACAGTGTTGAGCTTCCGGTTGGTTATTCGGACCAAGGTTGGCTCGATGAAATCCACCGGCTTGGTAAGACACAAGAAGATGCACAAGAAGACACCGAAGTGGCCGCTATGGCCATCCAGTGGAGCCTGAGAAAGATTCACGAACTCTCTGACGGGAGGTTGCAGCTCAAGGATGAGTTCTTCGAGCGGAACAATATCAAGGCGATGTTGGATTGCAATAAAGCGTTGTGGAACCGTGTTGTAAAGCGCGTGAAGGATAAGATGTTGATGGCAGACATATGTGTTATGTGTGAGTTGTGCCATTTGCAGTGCCCTACAAAAGACTACAGATCTAAAGATATATCTCTCTAGCGGTGTGGTGGAAGGGAATCCCGGATACTCCTCCACTCAAGTTTGAAAAAATCCTCCATGTTGGTTTCTGTGGGCAGTGGGGCAATCCCGACGATGAACCGCCGTACGAATAGAGTGCACGTGCGGCGCGAATGACAAAGTCCATCGAGGATTCTGTGCTCCTACTGGTAGTCTTGAGGAGTCATATTATGCAATTGCTATTGTTTGAACATGTACGTTCTACAATGGGGGCCATGGATTGACTCATGCGGCGCAGTTGGGAGTGAGGATCCGGAGGTGTGACGAAGCATGTCGCAGCTAGGAGAAATCACCAGGCGGTAGCACGACCATATGAAGCATTGAACCTACAATGCATGTACTCGTTCCATCATACACAGGGTGAGACCTCGACATGCGCTACCTATAACGGCTGATAACATCTCGGCCTCGTCTTCCATTGTTGACGACGTGTCCTTGACGGCAGAAGAACTGGCCCCTACTCGAGAGGTTGGGGTAGGGGAAGTCGGGATGGACACAACACGATCTGCACGTCTGGATGCAACACGCTCAGGTGCCCGTACCCGTACCTCGGGAAAGAGGAGTATTGGGACACATGCATTTGACGGGACGGGGAGTACTTGGGGTGCTAGACTGGGGAAGACAATGGGATACGAGTACGTCAGCGGGTGGATGTCGAGTAGGTGCTCTGTTCTTGACCACTTTGGGCTTACTAGTGCTCGCCACAGTGGTCGATGAGCCCTGCGACGTCCCCAACTAGAACTCGTCTTCTACGCAGTCTTGCGCGGATCCCTCGGGCGAATGAGAAGACATCTTCCACTTGTTGTAGCCAATAGCTACCGCACCGTCCTGGCTCAACTGTCCTTCCTCCCCCTTGCCTGGCTCCAGAGCTGGAACATCGTACTCGTCTTCGTCCTCGGATGAGGAGTCAGTTACGCGCGACCGCGAGCGTCGCATGCGCTTAAGCTTGTGTCTACTCTGAGGTGGCGATGGCGGGAGGATCGGCACAGCCGATTCTGAGCGAACGGTGTGCGGTTTCTTTGCCAACGTAGACCCTCCATGAGCGTACGGAAGACGGCCGGGGCATGGAGGAGGTTGAGAACAGCTTTCAAGTCGACGCCCAGATACTTGGCTTGAAGATCTTGATCGAGAGCCACGCAAGCGAGATTTACTTGTCCAATCCCATCGTCGATAATGTCTTCACCAATCTTGGCCTCCTCCTTCCCCTTCTCCTCCTCGCCCTCGTCTTATTCGCATGTCTTTGAACCCAGGTGGAACAATCATTCAGCTCGAAGGTGACGCACAGTCGCAAACCACCCCTGTTCGGCACAATCAGCAGCCGCTAGTGGTCCGCACCTACCCGTTGGAGACTCAACTAAACAAAGCCATCGAGCGTGCGGCCACTGCTCAGGAGAAATGGGAACGCACGCCTCTGCAACAGCGTATTGCAATTGGCCATAAATTTATTGTGCGTGGGCCTCGTATTGAACACTCGAAAGCAAAGTGTTCACTCGCCGTGACCGAGTGTAGGAAGAATTTGAGAAGATGCGCGAGGAGATTCCTTTGGAACTTACGCTCCAAATGGGCAGGTATGTGACTCGTCTCATTTTTATGCGCATTGCACTCAAATATCGTGCAGACCCGTGTCACAGGGTGTTGGTGAAGTCCGGGGCACAGTTGATCGTGCAAAGTACATGCTCTCCATCGCCCCGAAAGCACTCGCGGACGTGTCGCTCGTTGACACAGACAAGCCTGGCTTCAAGCGATACATCAAACGCACTCCGTTGGGCGTTGTATTGGTCATCGCACCTTGGAAGTACGTACCGAGTCTCTCTCGTTCTCCTTCGTGGGCTTACCATGACTTTGTGCATCAGTTATCCTTAACTCGTCATGGTCAATTCCGTTCTTCCCGCGCTCATTGCAGGCAATTCTGTCGTCCTCAAACCATCCCCACAAACGCCACTCGCGGCGGAGCGATTCGCGCTCGCCTTCCACAACGCTGGCGTGCCCAAGGATGCGCTCCAGGTTATTCACCTCAGTCCGGAGCTTACAACGAAGGCCGTCCAGAACCCTCTTGTCGACTTCGTGGCGTTCACAGGTAGTGTGGCGGGAGGTCGTGCCGTCGATATTGCGGCAGCGCAAGCTCCAGGGTTCAAGGGCGTCGGTCTCATCTGATGTCTGTACACCAAGAATGACATCGTATCAGGTGCCTTCTTTAACTCCGGGCAGAGTTGCTGTGCCATCGAGGTATCATTCGCGTTATCAATAGGTAGAGCCCATCTTGATCCATCGCGACCTTCAGCGTATCTATGTTCACAAGTCGATCTATGACGAGTTCGTGAAGCGGTTCGTGGAGCTCACTAAGGTGCACCTCCCTTGATCTCCCTTGATAGACGCTCCTCTCAACGTGCTCACCATTTCAGAAATACCGGCTTGGAGACCCGACGGAACCCGAATACAATCTTGGGCCTGTGTGCAGTGTGGCAAGCGCGGAGAGGATACGCAAACAAGTTGCCGCAGCGGGTAAGAATCTTCCTTGAAGCGTTGCAATAACGGCTAACACGTCTCTTCGCACAGTTGCGGCTGGCGCAAAGGCGTTGATCCCGGAAGATCTCTTCCCTGCTGCCCAATCGTGCGTGGATGTGTCATGACCGCGTTCTGAACATTGTTGATATCTGCTCCCTTAGTGGTACTGCCTTCGTTGCACCACAGGTGTTGGTCGATGTTGACCACAGTGAGTCCCAGTATCTGTGTCTCGCGCTCACAACGACGGCTGAGCATCATATGTTCGTGAGCCATGGAGGTCATGAAGGTTCGTCATCATGCACCCCGTGTCCCAGTCATCATTCCTAATTTGTTTCCATATGATAGGAAGAGACATTCGGGCCTGTCATCGGCATCCAGAAAGTCGCCTCAGACGTGGAAGCGATCGCACTCATGAATGACTCGCCCTACGGTCTCACCGCGTCGGTATGGACGAACGCTGAGAAGAACCCCGAGTCGCAGGAGGCGTTCCTTCACATTGTCGACGAGCTGCAGACTGGCACTGTGTTCTTGAACCGCTGCGACTACCTCGACCCTGCGCTCGCGTGGACGGGCGTGAAGAACAGTGGCCGGGGCGTTAGTCTGAGTGTGTTTGGATACGATCAGCTGACGAGGGCGAAGTCGGTGCATATGAAGATCAAGACGTCGCAGTAGAGTGTCCGCTGGGAATTGCTTTGAGGATTGATTTCGGAGAGGAAGCATGACGGAATACATTGTGTGAGAAAGGTCGTATCACTTGTATCAGTAGAATGTGAGTCCCCGCTACCTCGCCCATATTCGTCCTAGTTTGACGCGCTCTTCGTATTCCAGACTGTAACAAAACACATACATCGTCCCATTCTGTGTTATGCGCCCTGTGCAGCGTGCTGGTCTTTCTATAGCCACTGCTGGCTGCCGAAGTGCGAGACAAACGCGCCAGACTCCTTGGGTCCAACCTTGTCAATCACTTCGCGTACCAGCCGGACAGACGTCTCAGGCGTGAGTGGCACTCCCTCCCAGGCAGGGTAGAGCCTCTTGAATTTCTCCACCATCCGCAAAAATCCTTCCACGTCCTCAGGCGTCGCTATCGGTGGCCGTCGTCAGCGTCGTGCCCAGAGAGAAAGAGAGAAAGGTGGGAGAGAACAGGCAAAGAGGAGGGCACTCACGCGGCTTCTCGGCGGTGTTGACGACCCCAGGGCTGATCGCGAGGAAGACGAAACCCTCGTCGGCGAGCGCGGCGGCATATTCTGCGACGAGGACGTTCAGCGCGCCCTTCGCGATCGCGTACTGCGGGTTGTTCGTGAACCCGGTGCCCCGGACAAAGTCGGGGTCGGCGAGCCCGGTCGAGAGCGTGATGACCTTCTTAATCGACCCGGCGCGGAGGAGGGGCAGGAAGGCGTTGACCATGTGGGCGACGCCAGCGACGTTGGTGCGGAACTGCATGTCCGGCGGGGTGAGATGTGGGAATCAGACCTTGAGAGGTAAAAGTGGGTGGGGACGTACGGAGAGCACCAGCTGGTCCTCGAGCGTCTTCTCGTCAGGGCTGGGTAGGCATAAGTATGAGAGTGAGTTGTTAGTGAGTTGTTGTCAACGTCAATGAAAGACGAGCTTCACTCACAATTCTGTGATCTGCGACTTGGCGTGCTCTCCATCGACGAAGACGGCGTTGTTGATCAGGTAGTCGAGCGACCCGCCGGTCGCTTTCGCTACTTCGGCCGCGGCGGCCTGCGGTAGTCAGAAGTAGAGGATCATCAGCAAACTTGGATTTGTGAGTGGGACATGCAGAGTTGTCACCTTTATGGATCCGACATCGCTCAGGTCCGCCTTGACGATGTGTACGTTTGAGGAAGACTTCGCGAGCTCGTTGAGCTTCGAGGCGCCTTGAGGATTGCGAACCGCCGCGAAGACGGCATTCGCTTTGCCCTGGCTCTGTGTAGCAGTAACCAGTCGGGGAGATTGTTAGTCGAGTGCTGTATGTCCCGTGCGTCCCGTGGAGGACGTACCAGTTGGCGGACGAATTCGAACTGGATTGATCAGCCTCGGTCAGTACTGTAGCCACGAGCTAGGTAGACGATGTGCTCAGTATGCGTACCCCAAGACCGCGCGAAGCTCCGGTGACCACGTAGGAAGGCATGGTGCGATACGATGGCGGGGAGTGGTGGCAATGCTGATATGAGCCAGTGATACTGACAGGAGGGCAAGTTAGTCCATCATATATACTCCCAACCAACGCCCCTCCCAAGTCGAACAGACTGGTTCATCGCCGACTCCTCGCCATCGGGAGAATGCACTCAACCACAACGCATAACCATACAGACCTGCCACCCTAGGAAATCCCGATGCGCGGCCTTTGTCATTGCTTGTCATGCAATGACAAAGAAAGCACACTGAGGGCCTGCCGGGCGTAGCGCCGTGACACAGCCAGCTTCTCCCTGGTGCAGTGGTGCGTGATGATGAGTGCGACAGATTTCGTACTCGATTGGCCAGATCAACTTTCAACCCTTTTAGGATAGCGATGTGTGTGCCACTTGTCGGCGATTATGACGATCCCTGCGAAATGTTACTCAGATACTAGGCAAGGAGAGGACATAAATAGATTGCGCACACCGTAGCTCACGATCATCATCAAAGACGTAGGGCGCGACTGTCATCTGCAAGGCATATGAGTAAGTTGAAGATGCTAGCGTAGTTTGTCCATATTGCTGGCTTGGCCAATCGTGCGATACCTTGCAAAGTACGACTCGTCGATGCAAACCGGTTTGGCATGCATGAAGAAGTGATAACGTTGTACATAGATGGTGACATTGCGCGCGTGTTAGTAATGCTACATGCTTCTTTGAAATTGTACCCATTGAAACCATTCGATATTGCCATCGACGTTCCCCTCACCGCGCTCCCTTCGACGATATAAAGGACCAACTCTACTTGCGCGAGATGGTGGCAGAGATGAGACCACTGTACGCCCTTGGTCAGACACACAACCAAACACATCATAACGTTATCAGGAAAACATACCTAGGCGCCGAGAGCGGGATGAACACCTCCGCCTTGGGACTAGGCAAGTAAAGTTCTGCGTCAGATTGTCGGAATACCAATATGGAGGAAGGACATACGGAGAGATGTTGTCGACCCCGATGTACTTCATGTCGACGGGGACGTAGTGCACATTCGGGAGCTTGTACGTCACTGTCGTGATGTGCTTGTTCTCGGCGATTATTCGCTGGCCCATCTTGTGCAGAGTTGCCTGTACGCACACGCAGAAGCGTCAACGTCAGAAGTGGATGTCAGCAGCGTAGACATACCTGGACGCTCGCGCTCTCATCCAGCGCGAACACCTCCAAGGTGATCTCCCGCGTCGCAGCAGCGAGCGCATCACCGTCCCAAGGTGTGCCCTTCGCGGCGTCCCCCGTGAAAGGCGCGTCGAAGACCTTGCCCTCCCCGTCCGCCGGCCGGGGGATGCTGATCGGGGCGAAGGTGTAGGTGAGGTCGATCGAGGTGGAGAAGATGCGGTCGTCGACCTCGGCGAGGGTCGTGTACTCGTCGCGGAGGAAGTTGGTGAAGGCGGAGCCCGTCGTCTTGATCACGAGCAGGTCTTGAAGGCCAGATGTGACGCGCGCGACAAGCTTGTCTTTCCCGGCTGTGGCGTCAACCTGTGGACAAAAGAAGAGGGAACGGAGGGGAGGAAAGGGGAGGAAAGGGGAGTGGTCACGAGGTGGTCAGCTTGTGAACACTGCGGGTACGGGACGTAAAAATCCAATGGACAAAAACGGACCTCGACCTGCACCGTCCGCTTCTCGTTTCCATCGCGGTAGAAGGCATGCGAGTGCGGCTTGGGGGTTTGACCCGCGCCCTGGGAGATGGGGATGCGCTGCCAGCGGAGCTGCTCGACGGTGATGAAGGCCTTGGAGAGGTGCGCGTACTTGGACACGAGGTGGGTGCCGAGGTGCAGGGCGAAGCGCTCCGGAACGAGGACGTGCGGAGAAGTCTTCGCGAGGTCTAGCAAGCGGGAGAGTATTGAGTGCGTGGCGCGCAGGAGCACACCGGGAGGATCTTAGGGTGGATACGTACAGTATGTGATGTTTTTAACTGGGAGAGATGACAAGGATGTGAGAGAGATGGTAGAGAACGAGCGAGCTAGGGGGACGCACTGGAGTCTGTGGCGACGATGACCGAGTTGTCTGCGTTGGTGTAACTACATCGAATTCATCAGCACACCGTCCCGCGCATTCAACTGGAGTAGATACAAACCTGATATCGATATCGCCCTCGACCAAGGCAGTGACATTGTACTCGACAACATTGTGCCATGCACCGTCGCGCACGACGCGAAACACTCGGATCTTGTCCTTGCCGTAGCGTGCGTGCGAGAGATGAGACATGTTCTGCTCTTTTTAAGTTGAAAGCTCGAGTTGAGTAGGTGAGTGGTCAAAGTAGGCACGAATAAGCTCGGTCGAAATATATACCCTCCGAGTCGCGAAGGCCCATCCAGATCCTCGTTATCTTATCTTCTTAAGCAGCCTGGACCATCACTATCAGTACTCTAACTCGTGTCTTTTATGTCTTCGAACCTCTGTCGCGCCTGATGATCTGTTGGTATGACCTCGAAAAGATTATGTTTTCCCTGGTTGTGTTTCTGGGCTGACGGAGAAGGCTGCAGCCACATGCCATATACGATTCAATTGTAACATATCTCACCAAGTGGCATTTGAATAGCCAGCACTCAGCGCATTTTCCATGGTTCAATGCAATCACGCATGTTGTGCATGAGGTGCTCCCTGATACAACGACCTAGTGAGCACAAAATCACGCTTGTTGATGCCCTTACCCTGAACTCGCCCTCTCGCTGCGATAGCCTGAACAGTCCTGTAGCACGCTGCAGTTGCTCACCATCCACCGAGCATAGTCATACACACAAAGTCTCAACATCAATAAATGCAACCTCTCTAACCATGATATCTCCCTCTCACATTTTACTGACCCTCTTCTGTAAGTGTCTGTTATGCACTGGCAAATGATTCACTCAGTGAGTTCAATGACCCTTTGACGCCTCCATCATCATTCCCGGGCCGCAATCTGCAGTATCACACGCGATCAGTGAAGACGGCTCGGCGCAAGACTCGACTGACTTCACCTTGCACAGGTGTATTGATTGCAAGATGACTACGATTCTTGAAAGCTTCTAACTCAGCTCCGCGTTGAATGGCACAATAAGAACACAGCTTGACGAAGACTTCTCTAGACCAGCTACTATATGAGAGCTTGCCAATCTGGCTCCTTCAGACACGGCTCCTCGCATCGCCATTCCACCCCGCCCCAATGCTACCGATCATGTGTGCAGCTTTATCTGAGAACGACTGTGGGCGAGAGAGGACGACGAAAGTGACAATGGCAGTGACGAAGGTTCGCTCGACCACGGCGATCATGACCGACTCCTCGTATACCACAACAATACACCGTTCCATAGCGGAGATTCTCAGAATTCTAATGAAATCTCCGGAACAGTTTCAAGTTCAGAACCGAGATTCGACCCTACTGACAGTGCCATCGAGACCATGTTCATTGGCTGGATCCAACGTCAGCTTCGAACAGTTCCTGGGATCGCATTGTGGTCTCTTGATTACCAGGTGCTCACCTTTGCGCTACATAGTGTCGAAGGAACGTCAATCCAGCCGATCTTCCCAACTTTCCCCGTCATGCGTATAATATTGAAGGAGATCGGGGCAAGAGATTGTCGCCAAGAGCCTTTCATGGATGCAGCAGCATCCTTCATCCAAGCGCATTTCAATGTATGCTCTACTGCCCATTACGAAACCATACATATGGTCTGGTCGGATGTCCTGAGGTGGTGTCTGATCGCCACTGGCAGAAGGGGAAGCGATGATAAGGCTTCTGTGTTTCTCCTTTCATCGTGAGTATTTAGACATTACTAAGTCGACAGTTCTACCTCATTATTCAAGCCCTAGGACCCAGACACGACTTCCGAGATGTAGGGAATTCGATCGCCGTCTCAATCGTTCAATGCCATGCAGTGGTCCCTCTCATCCCGAATTTCATGTCACAGTCGGGATCCACCAAGAACGCATGGAAGTGGACATGTGCGATTGGAAGATGTTCAATGGGAGTCCCGATCCAGAACTTCCATAGGACTGGCAAGAATACACAGAACTTGGCTAGGCGTTTTTTCACACAGACGAGCAGCACGCCATCGTGGTTGATCTTCGTCTCTTCTCGTGTGGTTCCACAAGCTGGAACTGACAGTGGATTGACCGCACTCAAGAATCGTCTCATGGAATATCCGCTGGAGTGCAGAGTGGATGCATTACTGGTAATTGACCTGGATTTATCCCGGACGCCAGTGTCAGACCTACTACTAGGAACCGCAAAGGCAACCGAGACGATTCGTGACATTTCCTTCGTACTCCCGCATTCCGATAGCCGGCCACCGCAGTACCATCTGTGGAAGCTCTCGAGGACGGCGGAATGTTGCACCTTCCGATCTTGCTTGTGATTCACCAAGCACATGAGCTGGGCTTGGACGAGGCGACGAGGAGCGAGCAGCGACTGTGCCTGACGAGTGCTGCACGATTCCTCGCCGTTCTCGGCATCAATGACTTCCCGGTATACGGGTTGATCACAATTGGTCCTTACGCCTATCCTTCGGCTGCATGGTATTCTGGAGAGGAATATGATGCACGTGTCGACTACCCGTCCATACGCTGGATGACTCTCGACTCTCGCTCACCGATTTTTTGTCTGCCCGCAGTGTGTATGCATTGCTGATCGCAACCCTGCGGTACATCGTTTCGATGTGTCTCAGCGAGATGGTGCCGCACGGTTCATCCGCTTCTTATCTGAGGTACAAAACCATGCCGAAGACCTGGAAGGACGTCTTGAAGAGCTCAGACTTGGATTACAGGCTCCGTCGACTTAGGACAGAGAGTGGTCGTAGCTCGCTCCGATGGACAATCACTGCACAAATCGACGAACACAATTTGCGGAGAGATACAGTACGCATTGTTCACTTAGACTCAAATTCTTTCTGATCAAGTAAACGCCAAATTTGTTCTGAACAGGGAGGCCAAAGCGAGCACCGAGGAGGTCAGAAAGAATAGGGAGGAAGTGACTTATACAGGCTCTTGACCTGAAGTCTCCGAGGAAATTCAATTAAATTGTGCTGCCGAGTCGCTTCCCCCCGTCAAGATGATCTGATTGCAGCCTTGAGCTAAGAATGTAATAAAGGTCCCTCGTGAACTACTCCGGTACTCGTATTTCCACAATCGCGGGCCGAACGTGCCAGTGATCCTTCGACGATTCGTGGGGTATATCCTTGCCAGCTGCAGCATACAAGTCAGATCGGAAGGGCATGCCAGTTCTAAAACACCTTGGCACAGACTTGCCGTGGAAGTTCGTATTCGCGAGCATATGCATCCTGGAAGACGCTGGGTACCTCACTACCGTCATAGTAGTCCTTCCATCCGACTTCTATCGTCTAGTTCGTCGCTCACTCATGTGTGGTGGGTCGTTGTGTATAGCTTCGACTGTGCATATGCTGAAACCAGGCCAGACGGACTGGACCATACGCGAGAGTGTCCGCGTCGGGCAGCAGGCAGGATGATGATCAACTCAGTGCACACAAGAAATCACGTGCTATGTTAAGTTGGCCTCGCGCCGCGATTGCGGTCTCTGGGGTCTTCCCTGACGCGTGTCTCCTCGACGCGTAACTGCCCTCGACGCGTAACTCTCGTCCACCATCCTTCCTCCGCATTCACCACAACATGCCTGTGCCGTCTGTGTACTCTGGTCCCGGATTTGACTTCACAAATCAAGTTAGGTGTGTGCTCATGCAAATCTCTCGACTATCCTAGAGACCGAGCGATTTGCAGGAACAACTTCCTGACCGACCGGGGTATCCCACTACCAAAGGCCACCAGCACCGGTACCACCATCGTCGGCTGTCTTTTCAAAGACGGCATTATCCTCGGTGCGGACACCCGTGCAACAGAGGGCCCAATCGTCGCAGACAAGAACTGCGAGAAGGTGCGCGCATCAAATAGCTTGCACTCGGTCTGTTCTCATCTTTGTTGAGATAGATTCACTATATCACAGACAATATCCGATGCTGTGGTGCAGGAACTGCGGCAGACACAGAATTCACCACTGCTCTCATCTCCTCGAACATGGAATTGCACGCACTCTCCACTGGTCGCAAACCCAGGGTCGTAACTGCAATGACCATGCTCAAGCAAATGCTCTTTCGGTATGTCGTACCAACATCTCAGATCGGCTTAATATCCTAAAACAATATTCTAGTTACCAAGGCCACATCGGTGCAGCTCTCGTCCTCGGTGGGGTTGATGCATCCGGCCCACAACTCTTCACCATCCACCCACACGGTTCCACGGACAAACTTCCATACGTGACCATGGGCTCAGGAAGTCTGGCCGCAATGGCAGTGTTCGAGGCTCGGTGGCAACCAAACATGGAGGTGCGTGTATACCATCTACTCTGCTTTGCGCATCCCCTCTGTAACCTGCTCGGTCGACAAAACCCACATCACTCATGTTTACCCCCTTCCAGCGCGCAGAAGCCCTCGACCTCGTTTGCGCCGCGATCTCCGCTGGTATCTTCAACGATCTCGGCTCCGGTTCCAACGTCGACGCCTGCGTCATCACCGCCTCGCACACCGAGATGCTCCGCAACTTCGTCCGCCCGAACGAGCGCGTCCAGAAGGAGCGCTCCTACACCTTCCGCCGCGGGACGACAGAGTGGAAGAAGGAGGAAATCCGTGCCCTCGTCGTCGAGGAGGATATCACGTTCACCTCAGCGGGCAGGGGAGCGGAGGAGGCGATGGACACGAGTTAGATTGGTTGTAGGAAGCGGAATGTTGAGGGACATTCTTGAGAGCCGGACGATACAACGCGTAGGTGCCTGTAATTGTACTCGCTTTTGAAACCAGCACTTCCAGATACAGGTTTCCACCCGCATGCTGACAATCCGAGTGTTGTGTGATCCCCCGAACCTCGTTTGTGGTTCGCCGTTCAAGGTAAAAGGTGTGTAGGCCACGACACGTTTTCCGACAGATAATTATCACGCTGTCCGGCTGCCACTCATCGGTCACTCTCCCTGGAAGACTCGCGAGGAGCCCAGAAACGAACCCGCAGGCGCAATTGTAGGCAGGTGCCAAGCATCGTTTTTTTTTGTTGGGAGCTTCCGACGCTCTCCGGCACTGGCGGGCGTGCGCCACAACGTCTCGCTGTTGAGTGATGGTCGCCGATCGTGGCCGGCCCAAGTCGCACCTGTAGCGGAACCTCCTGGAGGTTCTGGACTCGGAGGCCACGCAGTTCCGAATCTCCCAGGGATGTCTGATCCCGACTCTGCATCCTGATCACTGGATTGTCGAGTGGGGACATTAGTAGTGAGTGATGTTGGCAAGGTGCTACCTCTACTGAGAAGGACACCCCGAAGAGAAAGAGCGGAATCTGACCGACTTCTGACATCCAGTACTGCGAATTGGAGCCAAGTGGACAATATCGATATCCGTACGCAGCTCCGACGCTGAGGGCTTAAGCGCTAACCCTGCACTCAACAACCCATCCCACATTGACTTCCAGTATTAGCTCGTGTGCAGCGAGTCCAGTTCGAATGATGTCATGAAGACAACGCAACGTCATTGAGAACCGGATCTCTAATGTACGTGACATAGACTGTTGGTACAGAAGCATTCGCATTCGTGCACTGCAGCCGTGCTACCCTGATCGTACTCCCGGGTAGGTGGCGACGAGCTCGGGACACGGCTGCGCGTAGCTACATTTATCGTATCGTAATCGTATCGTATTTCTACATTTACACAGAGCGGCCGACAGCCTGTTGCTAATCGGCTGTAAGTTCTTGCGACGGGTGGGTTGGTTAGCGAGCGGGGGAGGGGTTTGAGTAGGAAGATGAGAGAGGTGAGAAACGTATGTATATGGGAATGAGGACGGACTTAGCTGGTTGAATGCATAATGATAGATGGATGATGTAAGTAGGTAGGCATACGGGGACTGATGCGATGTAAGATGATGAGAGACGAGAGGAAACGAAAAGAACAATGGGATGAGAAGGTGGTGTATCGCGCGGAAGATGACAGGGGGATGCCAGAGGATTCCGAGTAAATCACAGAAACGCGAACCGAGATATAGGCTTCAGCGAAGTCCTTCTACGACTGCTCTACGGGCGATATTACCGCAACGAGCACCGAGATATCTGCAACGCAAACGAGCAATCAGCCTGCTTTCGTGGACGCATTCAGTCTCGTTAAAGAAACTCACCATCGGGCTTCCCTCCCTCGAACAGCTTCCCCTGGTCCCGTGCCCTCTTCGCAAACGGCACATCCACTGCGGGCCCACCTGTACTCGTGCCCTCGCCGTTTGCCGCGGCATTTTTCTTCTCAGCGTGCCCCTTGCGCATCCCACGTGTCTCGGACACGCGCTTCGCGCGCGAGCACAGAGCCTCGCTCAGCATGCCCGCGAGCGTGCTCCGTCGCAGCGTCGTGTTCGTCGTACTTGCTGCTGCGAGGTTAGTCGGGGTTGCACCGTCCGTGCCGGCCGACGCGGAAGAAGAGGAAGAGGCACCCATGAACGAGCGCCGGAAGCGCACGACCTCGTCCAGGATCTCCGTGTCCCAGAGGTTGTCCGAGAGCCCGTCGGATGCGAGGATGAGGATGTCGTCCTGCTGGACGGGGATCGTGAACGTGCGCGCGTCGTGCGGCTTCGTCGAGGATGCCGGCCCGAGCTGGACTGGGGTATTGAACTGGCGACATAGAGCGATGATGTCAGTGTTTGCGCCACGAGAAAACCGCGCGCAAGACCCTCTCCGCTTAGAAGGGAGAAGAAAGCGAAGGTAAGACACTCACGTTCCACCACATCTCCTCAGTTCGCCACACAATTTCCTCACCGCGAACGATCATTCCCATGCAGTCGCCGAGGTGTGCGATGCGGATGACCGCACCATCAGTACTGACCTCGGGCTGGGCAGCTTTGCTTGACACTGGCTTTGGGTGGAACAGCATGCCCTCGCCGTAGGACTTCGGTGGACGCGAGGACGGGTGCTCTAGAATTGCCACAAGAGCTGTCGAAGAGCCTTCAAACAGAGGAACAAACCTGGCGGGAACTTCAGGGATCGATGCTGAAGATTGTGATGTGGGCGTGGATGAGGAAGAAGATGCCGCAGCTACAGGTTCTGGATGACTGTCTGAGGGTGATGGTGATCGCGAGCTGCCCGACGAGTTGTTCTGCTCTGCTGGGCAAACGTGAGACCGGAGCGCCTTCTCGTAGGCCCTCTCTAAGATCATGAGGACATCTAAGCCGTCTTCTAGTTCCTCCAAAGAGTCTTCAAGCTCGGCATATATGTCGTCATCAGCCTCGGAGTACAGGTCCGCATCTGCCAAACTAGATGGGCATGAGTCTTCTGAATGGACAGCTTGCGTGCGCATGAGTCAGAGTCATGTAAAACATGGACGTACGCTTGCTCAGACTGCTCGCTCGCGGCGGTGACCTCTTCCGAGCAATAATGCATTAATCGCCGCGCGAAAAGAGCGCTAGGCGTAGGGTCCGCAGCATTCGCTGCACGGGGGAGGCGTCAGGATTGTCAAGGAGTTCCGGGTAGCTCTCACGTCATGTTATCTCACCTGTTCGTCGTAAGCGAGACCAGCCACCGACACCGTCTGCGACGCCCATTGCATTATCGCGGACGAAGTAGGCATCTTCGCCGACCTGCACGGCACGGCCGAGGTCGTCATGGTGGGACTCTGGACGGAGGTCGAAGCGTCCATGGCCATCGCGGCCTGCGACGACGGGGCCGCGGGAGCGCTTTGGGATGCCGTACGCGCCAACGTCGAGGTGGTAACGCGTACGCTGACGCTTTTTGTGATGGTCCGGAGTAGGGGCCTCCTGCTTCTTAGTGGAGTAGACGAAAAGCGGAGATAGGGCCTGGTAGGGAAGGAAGGGGTTGTAGGGTGATAACGGGAGGTGAGACGAGCTCTCAGACTGCCCGAGAGTGAGGGCGAGGGAGTAGGGGAGGTGGCCAGATTGCTGTTGAGACGAGGGATTGGTCGTGTGCGCTTCAATTTCTGTGCGAACCTCGGTCGCAAGGCGGGACTGGAGCATGATGTTGGTGGGGGCTCTAGAGCTCGGGGGTGGAGGCGGGGGCTGGGCTCCATCGAGGAAGGAGATTGGGGGGGCGGTGTAGAAGGAGCGCGAGGAGGAGGCGGAGTTGGAGCGGATGCGGGGGAGAGGAAACTGGGAGGTCGAGATCGAGGTCGCGGTCGAGGAGGAAGCGACTACGGCATGGCGCGGGAGCGCGGTGTAAAGGCGTTTGTGTAGGTTCTTCATCGTCGTCGTCGTCGCCGGGGCCAACGTCTAGGACGGGCGAGGAGGGAGAGGACGGATAGAGTAGAGTAGAGAAGGGGGAACAGGGCAAAGGTCGCGGGGCCAGTCAAGGAGGGTGATCGAAGAAAAGAAAGGGCAGGGAGCTCATTCGCCCGCCCAACAGCCGCTCTACCCCGCATATCCACTCCCGTTTCTAGCCGATGAACGTCACGTGTCCTCTGCGGACCGCACTTGCCATTGGCCATGTGAATTCCGCTCAACGTCCGACTCGCTCGAGTCCTGCAGGGCCGCTGCAGCACGATACGTACCCTCGGAGTATTCGAACCTCATCGCTCTTCATGAAGCACCCGCACAACACCGTGCCTGGACGACGGACGGCATTCCGTTGACATCAGCACGTACATTCGGACTCACAACACATTTTCTGTGCGACAATTCGATGACTATCTCTCGCCCTATGCAAGCGACGCCCTCTTCCCCACTCCGCCCACCTCCGGAGGCACAGGCAGATCGCCGCTCCTATCCGAGACGAACGCCGCATATCTGCAGGGGCAAAATACAAATAGCACAAACCCCGACCGCGTTCGCGAATCCAGCCAGGCAAAGCAGTCAGTCTCGGTCCCCCATACGATCCCAGAAGGACTCACATCCGCCGTAGCCGTTCCCGCTCCTCCGCTGGCACTGACGGCCGTGTGATATTAAGGACGCGCTCCAGGTGTCCGTGGCTGATCTCATGTCTCTGCGGGATGCGCGCATGTCAGTATCTACTTTCGCGGTCACACGTCTTCATACCCCCCAGCGCATGGCGGGAGTAATACAACGGTGCGGAGTGGACAGCGTAAACCCTAAATCCGCAAGAAAAGGCTAAACTGCATATCGGGATATCGCGTACTCACCGCCCTGGCTTTTCCCGCATCCGCACTCGCCGCAGATAGCCGTTCGCGTTCTCGAGTCGTCCAGGCTCCCGGCTGGTGTTGCGTTTCCATTATGCGCTGCAGCTGTATGTGGGGGCAGGGGCCCAGCGACTTTAGCATGTCACATTGCGGGGTAAAATGGTAAGTAAGCGCGCAAAGCCGCCCATGTGCTTCTCCGCCTGAGAGCATGAAGAACCATCCAAGAAAATAAGCTCCGAGAGAGATGGACGTACCCGTCGTTGGAACGCAGACTCCTCTGCGCGCGACAGCACTTTTCCACCGCCGCCACCCTCGTCAGTTGAGGTGCCAAGTATCGTGTACCTGACGTCCGCCCCTCCTCCTCCTCCTCCTCCGTTGATCCTTTCCTTGGAGTCGGGGTTGGAATCGGCCAGCGTGGCGATGGCCTCATGCACGACCTCGAGGTGCGCGTTGTACACGAGCGCCTGGAGGTCCGCTCCTGAGAACCCATCCGTCGCTTCTGCCAGAGCGCCGAGGTCGACCGAGGACCCGAACGTGACTTTCCGGCCCAGCGCCTCCAAAATCTGCAGCACAGACATTTGGGTTTAGCGTCCGATCCTTTGAGCCGTCGCCGCGTCTCGTGTGTGTGGGAAGGGGAAAAGACGATAGGAAGAGAGATGGAACGGAAAGACGGAAGGTCAGGCATGAGTGTATGGATGCATGGATCCCATGGGAGACATGACGGAAACAGAAGAGAAGCGAGGAGGGGGTGCACGTACTTCCTTGCGCTCTGCGGCGTCTGGCATGTCGCACAGTAGGGATTTGTCGAGACGGCCAGGTCGGAGCAAGGCGGAGTCGATGAGGTCCGGTCGGCTACAGAACAACCCATACAAACATAACAGTCAGTATCGGTCAGCACGAGGGGTCACGATGGCGCGGACACTGGGGAAAGGCGGGTAGTATGCTACTCGACGGTTAAGGGGCGGTAGAGACGGCATCGTGGAAGGCCATTTTCGGGTTTGAGGAAGGAGAAGAGAAATAGAAGACTGACCTTGTGGCTGCGAGGACGTACACGCCCTCGAGGCCTTCCGCGCCGTCCATCTGCGTGAGCATCTGGTTTACCACACGATCCGTGACCCCCGTGCTGTCGTGTCCTCTGGTGGGATGCAATTACAACAGAGTGTTGTTAGTTACCAAATGCCGAGGGAAGTGACAGGATAAAGCCCCACCGCTTGGGCGCGATCGAGTCAAACTCATCGAAGAATAGCACGCACGGCTTCGCCGCACTCGCACGCTCGAACAGATCGCGGACCTACCGACATGGGCCGCTATCAGACTCAAGCTTTGACGGAAGGAGTGAGAGCACACGTACCGATTTCTCGCTGGCGCCGATGTACTTGTTCAGCAGCTCCGGGCCTTTAATGCTGATGAAGTTCAGCCCACACTCCTTGGCCACGGCCGAGGCCAGCAGCGTCTTCCCGCACCCAGGGTAGCCGTACAGCAGTAGCCTATCCGTGACCGTCCACAAAGTAAAGTAATATTAGAGTCCGGTCGCGTAAAACCACGATCTCCAATGGACAATGAGGGTGAGTGAACTCGTGGAAAAGAATACGTACCCTGACCGCAAACGCAATGGGGACTGCACGAAGATGGGGCCGTACTTAGTCGGCCATTCGAGTGTCTCCCGCAGCACACGCTTCGTTTCTCGAAGGCCTGTCCACACCAGAGCGGTGAGAATCATACGGGCAAAAATATGAGCAACACGGTAGCCGTGCGCCGCCGAGGTACCGGGGACGCACCTCCGATGTCCGTCCAGGCAATGTCCGACTTTTGCAGCTTGACGTCCCGGAGAGAGTGGGGCACAAAGTCGACCTGGGCGCTTACGAAGTCGGCTGGGGTCAAGGTTGTCTGTGCCGGATGTCCCAATGTCAGTATCATCTAGGTCAGTTGTCCGTTGCTCGCGGAACGTTCACAAGAATTCCACACGGGGACGAGAGTGCCAGAGGGGCGATATTGCATAGCAAAATACGTAGAGGATGTGAGTGTAGGAAGGACGAACCTGTTGGGAGTCATCGCCGCCCTCAAACGGGGACGAGCGAATCGCAGCGCGATGGACTGCACGCGCCACAAGGTCCTTGAGGTCCGTCACGGAGTACCCCTCGGTCTGCGTCGCGAGCGCGGTATAGTTCAGCGGCGCGGAGGGGTCTTGCGTGATGTCAGAAGAGCGCGTGTGTTCCTGCACAAGGTGTGCGAGGACCTGTGGTATGGTGAGGTGTCAGCACTCTAAGACAAGGTAGGACCAGACCATTTGCTGAGCAAAGGGAAAGGGGTGAAAGAGGTGAGACGTACCTGCTTCCGAGCATCCTTGGAAGGCGGCTTGAGGTGGACAACTTCCTGGAAGAGATGCGACGAGTTCAGCAGCGGGTGCAAGGACGCTTGCGACTCAGCCGCCGCAAGGAGGACGATCCCGCTCGCGTTGGGGGCGGCTGCGCGTGTGGAGGAGCCGAACAGCGCGAGGAAGAGCTCGGTGATGTGTCGTGTGTGAAACGAGTCAGCGTGCTATAATATTTATTGCGCGGTGATCGACCACATGGGTTAGCGAACACAAGCGATAGACAGAGGAGCGGGGTACGGACTTCGAGCTCGGTGCCCATCAGTTTGTCGATGTTGTCGAAGACTAAGAGTGAAGGCTTGTGCCAGGAGGCTTTCTCCATCCAATACTTGAGATGTGAGCGGAACTTCGCGATGGGAGAACTTGTGTATCGACTGAGATCGATATACAGTGTATCTACATCATCCAATTAGTCAAATTAAAATTAAGAAGAGATGACCACTCTGAGGATCAACACATACAGGTCAACGTCCGAGTGTCCTCTTGCATCGCTTTGGAGACTGCGTGCAGTAACGCCGTCTTGCCTGCGCCGCTGCGTCCGGTGACTAGAAGACCAGGGACTATAGTGATGTGACGGCCTGAGTATGCGGTCCATCGATTGAAATGTGATCCAAATACTGACCACCCCGTACACGCTCGTTGAAGGCGTGGTGTGCCAGAGAGGTCAAGCAGAACTGAATAGACTTGGCGAAGATCTCGTCGACACCTGCTAGCCCATGCAGGAAAGTGGAAGAGGGTCTGTGGTGTGTGTGAGCTGTACGAAGCGGTGTAGGTTGCTGTGACACCTACGGTGAAGTCTGATTTGGAATCGGCGGGCGATACGGAGGAATGGCGTAACTCGCATCCTCCTTCACAAGTGTCACTCTGCAGCTCTTTAATTCCATGTCCATTCCTGTCTCAATCGTGCCGAGACTTACCGAACCAAGTCCCAGTCCTCCGCATTATCGCATACTGGGTGCATTGCGATATGACCGTCCGGGACTGGGATATCTGGGGACCAGACGACTAAAACTTCGTTCTTTGTCGCACTCGATGAAGCCTCCAGCTTAGACGATGACGCGTCGCCGTTTGGAATCAGCACGCGAGGTAATGGCTGAACGGTTGGAGAACTTGGAGCAGCTTCCTTGTCGGGGTTGGCTGGAGGAGCGACGCGCCGTACAATGGTTCTCCATGCGTTCGGCTGATCGGACGAGGATGGTTGGGGAAAGGAAGACGCCAGTGTTTTGTATGAGACGAACGCGAGCGGTTCCTCGGACATGCTCGACGTTGACGCAGTGAAACCACGAAGGAGCTGTTGCGGGAGGAGGCGCAGTGTCCTCGCGGGACGAGCGACCTTTTGCTTCTCTTCGGCAACGACGCTCTGAGAGACAGGAACGGAACCATTCGCCACTTTCGCGACATTGGTTGGTTCTGCACTGCCCTTGGATGTCTTCGCCTTAGAGCGCGCTTTAGGTGCAATGCTCACTTCAGTGCTGTTCGTGAGCAAGAGTGCTTTGCCGGAGGAGGGATCTAGCGAGACTGAAGAGATAGTGGAGTATTGTGAACGCGCGTTCGAGACAGGGTCATCGTGCTCTCGTACTCACCGACCTTCAGGCGTACTCTTGTCCGACCAAGCACCCAGACGTTGATCTCCTGGCCTACGACTGCGACTCTGACTTGTGAGAGCAGGGTGGACTCAACATGGGAAGCATGCAATTCCTGCAATACGTTCGGGGTGGTCAATAGAAACGATCAGGATGTCGCAACACTGCAACGCTACGCACTGACCAGTATTTCCCAGTCGTCAGAAGTAACAGGTTCTGTTGCAACAGACTTGGCGTATGCGAGGTCGTATAGTAGTCCTATTTCGACCTAGCAGGAGAGGGAGGTCCAGCGTATGTTCGCCCTTCGGAGATAATGAGCTAAACATACCACATCGCCCAGAGCCAAGCCCAGTCCGTCCGCATACTGTGGGTCTATCTCCACTGTCTCCATCCCTCTGTCACTCGCGCCCCCGGAATTGAAGTGAGCTAGAGAGGATGCAGAAGCCATGCCGGTCCACCCGACATATGCCTCCAGTTTAGCAGGAGCATTCTTTGCACTCGACACAAGCGTGAGGTGTACCGCAAGACCTTGCGGACGCTGGATGAACATTAGAGGCATCGGGCGGGACCAACGGAAGAACGCACGATGCTCCGCTCTACGAGCGGACCGTAGAGGGATATGGGAAGGTTGACAAGAGAGGAGTGAAGAGAGACGAAGTGTATGCGGCACCGTCTTGGCATTGGAACTGCTGTTAGCTGTGTGCAGGATTGTTGTCGTTGCGTTCGAAGAGCAGCTCATGGCTGCAAAGCGCCCGCATGAATGTGTTGTCTTCCGGTCCGCCCAGTCCGGACCGCTACTGTCAATGACGCAGACGGCGACTGCTGTATACGCTATCACATGCACAGGCCCGACGGCCTAATATATAGTTGTACAGT
This sequence comes from Fomes fomentarius, assembly GCA_022606135.1. Taxonomy (NCBI): domain Eukaryota; kingdom Fungi; phylum Basidiomycota; class Agaricomycetes; order Polyporales; family Polyporaceae; genus Fomes; species Fomes fomentarius. The sequence continues at coordinate 3,871,213 of JABYQN010000001.1, forward strand.
ATTATGCAAGTCGCGATGCTTGGCACGGGCGTTGAGAAGACAAGCTTGTGTTCATGTCCCTACAGTGTCTACAGTATACAATCCAAGAGGACATCAAGTTCATACAGCCTTTCCATGACATCCTATTAATCGTGATCGAAGAGGTCCCGCAATCCTCAATGTACATTTCCTGCTCCTACTTATGATTAGGAACATCTCAAGCAGTGTTGTAAAAGATATCAATCTCCTTGATCTTGACAATTGCATCCTGGGCAGGCGGGTTGCCAGTCCAGCCAGGGTCACCATTTCTACCAGCAATTATTAGCCCGATGTGAAAGAACCCTTTCGAAAACAGAGCAAAGAGAAGAAGAGTAGCAGGCAGTAGTGAGCAAGAAGGGACAAGTCACTCACGCCCAGTTGTTCCAGATCCAACTGCCCGGCACTGTCGGCACGTCCGAGCTGGTCTCCCACTTCAGCTCGCCATCAAAGTAGAACCCGACCCTGCCCTCCGTCCAGTCAACGCGGTACTCGTGCTCTGTGTTCACAACATCTGTGCCTACAGGGACAGTCGTGAACGTCTTCTGTCCGTCGCCGTTCGCGTCCTGGTTCGTGAAGTGCAGTGGGCGGCTGCCGTCGCGCGGGTTGCTCAGTGACGTCGGATCGGAGAGCCATTCGATGTCGATCTCCTGCTGGTCGTTCTTGTAGAAGAAGAAGCCGTTGCACACACCCGGGACGTCGGTGAGGACGGCGACAGTGCGCACGGAGGCGTGGAAGATGTTGGACACGGTGGTGGAGACCTCACCCGCGGATAATGGAGAACTTCTTTGCCCGCCCGGGACTTTGAGGTTGAGGTAGCCCCCGGAGACGTACGCGTTGGCGGGCGTGAAGACATGGTTGAAGGGCGCGCCTGGGTCAGAAATACCCCAGTTGGAGGCGGCGAGCCCAGAAGGGAGAGAGGAGCCAGTGAAAGTATAGTGGAGCTCGTTGGCAAAGGTGTCATCGCGCTCGGTGTGGAAAAGGCGAGAGGTGTGGTTGAAAGTCGGGGCCGGGGAGCGTTTCGTCAGGGATCCCAGGCCGGGGACGGCGAGGGAGATGAAGAGGAGGGAAAGGGGGAGGGAGGTTGGGAGGAGCATGGTTGCGATCCCGTGGTGATGATGGATGGGTGTATGAAACACGTCCACCGTCCGGGTGGAGAGATATAGGGAAACAATACGGGCGTCACTGCGATGCGAATGATGCACATACCAGAGCACGATGAGAGCCGCATGTCAGCGCTCCTCGACCGGAGATATCTACCATCCCAATCGCCTAGGCCTTCCGGTGCTTTTCGCAAGTCCGAAAGACTTGTCTGGGAGAGGGCGAGGACGCATGGCCTTTAGCATGACCCTGCAAGTTAACCCTGTAGGCCCAGCGAGACGGCATCATTGCCCCCATGCTTGGAGATGCTCCCCGACTGGCTGCGCAGTTTTCACCAGTGTCTGTTCACCCTTGTGACTCGCTCCAATGCTTAGTGCTCTGTACGGATGTGTGTTCTGAACTTCGATTCGCTGGAAACATCAGCTGCTCGCAGAAAAGCAATTAGAATGGACCTTGCATAGTGTGCTACCGTAAGGATGCAAAGGGATTGTCCTTCAGCTTGAGGCCTGAGGAGTGGTATTAATCGAATCGGAAGAGAGAGTCATGGCAGATGACCTACCGTAAACGTCTGGCGTGTGCAGACCATATGAGAAGACTACGTGCATGCGTGAATCAGCATGACCGCAGTTAAATCGGTGCATCGGCACCAGGCCGACAGCACTTGCATCAGCAACTCATACCCAGGTACACAAGGCGGATCCGGAGTCTGGCACTGGGTCAGTCTGGATTGGAGTCTTAACAACTTACCCTTCTCTCATCCGTTTCCAACACCGTGCCACCGACATATTGCCGTGTTGATAGAATGAAGAACCCGAGGCAAGAAAATCGTGAACTCAGCATGAAAGTAAGACTGAGCAGTGACCTCGGCGAGCTGCGTTCAGTGCAGTCATCATTCAAGTTGTCGTGGGAAATCCAAGTCTGGCCGCACCTAAATCATACCACATGTATGCGCTCCCTCTAATGCGAGAGTCCGAGTCCTTGTGGTGTGCCAACGCAAGTATGCACACACTGAATGACGAAGAGGTCGACAGCGCCGCGAGTCTGCTCTTGGGCTTGTAGTCACTACATACATAGCACTATCAGCCAAACTTTTTCAGCGGGTCAGACTTTTTTCTGCCACCTCTCCCTCCCGCGCTGCCACCTCTACCACCTCTGCCACCTCTACCCCTACCCCGTCCACGCCCACGCCCTCTCGCACCATTTTTGTTGAACGACACGAAGCCGACGTCGCCGTCAGATGGTGGTACGCCGCCCCCTCTGCCGCCCCTCCGCACCGACGGAGCCTGGGACAGGCGCGATGCGGGGCAGGAGGTACTTCGGGATGTGCTTCATGTGCGACTGCACACGCGTCGGGTGCAGCGGCTTGTCATGCCGGAGGTACTCCAAGTCGAGCGGGTTGTCCTCAAAGTGCACCTTGAGCTTGTCCGAGTTGAGGATCTCCGCCTTGAGGTCCTTGATCCGCGCCTCCTTGATCGCGCTCCGCGTCACCGCTCGCAGCGCATCTTCCATCCGGTACCGGAAGGCCTCGACCTGCTTCATGTCGAACGCGTACTCCTTCAGCGTGCTCCCTCGCGCACCCTGCTCGCGCTCGATGCGCGCGAAGACTTCTTCGTCGTGTGCGGCGCTGGGTACACATCCTACAACCTTGTTCTTGCCCCATTGGGAGGCGGGGACGACGAAGGAGAGTGCCATGCCGGTGCGACCGGCCCGTGCTGTGCGGCCGACGCGGTGGGTGTATGCACGGGAGGTAGTCGGGAGGTCGAAATTGATGACGCAGGAGACGTCGACGAAGTCGACACCGCGAGAGACGCCGTACTCGGCGTCGGGCGCGTTGCCCTTACGTCGTTTGCGTTTCTTAGAGGCGTTTGATGTCGTGGATGCGTCAGGTGCAGGCTTTTTGCGCTTCAGGGATCTGGACGGGCTGGATGCCGAGCCGTCTGGAGTTATTGATTTAGAAGTGTTAGGCCCGGATTCGCGTTGTGTGGACACGACTGAGGTAGGGTGAGTCAAGAAGTGTGCGTATGAAGGTAGATGTTTGTCTCACATTCGTCGTCGTCAGCGCCGTCAACCACTTCTTGTAGTTCTTCTGGTGCGCCCTCTTCATCATCAGAGTCCTGTTCTGCTCGGCCAGTGCTCTCGTCGGATGCGATAATGTAGTCGTAAACACCCTTGTTGAACTCCTGCACTGTATGATACCTGATTTCCATTCGGAGAACGTCATTCATTGTCGTCAGCACGGGAACGCACATAATGGCGGGCAAGAAGGACGTGACGGAACAGGCTCACCTGGAGTTGAGAGGTAGCTCCGAGTTCAATACGCAGCTTTTGATCGAGAACTGCTCGAGGAAGAGCTTGAGGCGGTAGCAGCGGTCGACGTCGTTCACGAAGAGGATGCATTTCCCCTTAATGAGCTTCAGCTTGAGGATGACGTAGGTGAGCAGGAATTTGTCGGCTTCGGAACAGCTATTAATACGTGCGAGCAATGATCATCAGCTCAACAAGGACCTGCAAGGTAAGATATGGGGGGTACCGGACGGAGTACTGGGTTAAGTTTGCTGCTTCGTCTTCATCTTCTTCGAGTTTCAAGATGGCCTAGTACCACGAGAGAAATAATGTGAGACATTTTCAACGTGGTATAGGAGCAGCCACTGACAGGACTCCTCAACGCAAGGCCTTTGAGTGCCTCGACGTCCTCTGTCATAGTTGCGCTCATGAGGAAGGACTGGAAGACCTTGGGTAGATAGCCGCCGCCAAAAATCTGTCGGACGTCGTCATCGTGCCCGTATGACAGAATGAGGTCAGCCTCGTCGATAACGAGCGACTCCAGTGCACGAAGTGATACGTTCTAAAACAGTCAGGGATATAAGACAGTCAAGAGAACAATAGATATGCTGATTCGAGAGAGAGCGTACCTTAGATTGAAGGAGAGCCAAAGCACGGGAGGGCGTTGCAATCACGATGTCAGGACTATCTGAAAGCAGTGTCCTGGTGAGCCGTCAGTCGATCAGCAGGTGTCTGGAGGTCGGTAGTGGTATGTGTGGAGAGGGAGATCATGGGCAGGTCACTTACTTCTGAAGGTGGGAGGTGGTCCCGGACGAGACGTTGGCTGCGGAGACGTCGTCTTCGCAGTACTTGAGGAGGGCGCGGAGGTGGCCGGAGACTTGTTCGGCCAGCTCGCGGGTGGGCACAAGGATGAGGGCGCGGGTCGATTGGCGGTTTGGGTCGTCTTCCGGGAGGGCCTGCGAAACAAAGAGTTTCGGTCAGTATCCGCATACGAGGTCTGGACATCCGGACGTCCATCTACATTTCTTGCAATTCACTCCGCTCTAGAGAGCAGGCGGAACAAATGATGAGCAGATGAAAGTGAGGAACGCACCGTCTTGCTATTCAGGACTTTCTGCACGAGGGGGATGCAGTATGCCGCGGTCTTCCCACTACCGGTGCGCGCCCTGGCAAGGATGTCGCGATTCTCGAGCGCGAGTGGGATCGCCTGAGTTTGTACGAGCGTGGGCCGGGCGAAGCCCATGTCTGCGAGGGCGCGGAGGATGCGGGCATGGAGAATGTGGCTGAAGGAGGCGAAGGAAGCCTTCGAGTCGACGAGCCGTGCGTCCGGCATATAGTACCCGGTAGGTAGTCAGACACAAGAGAGTGTACAAGATTGAAAGCAGCAGACGGTAGAGTGGGATGTAGTAGAGACCTGGAGAGACAAGTCTACACTGGCAACTTCATGTTCCAAGTCGACTCAAGATTTCCTGCAAATCTTGCGGTCACGTGCGATTACCCGCCCGCAAAAACAAGTGTCACAGTGTGCATTGTGGACTGTCCTGGACTCAAGTCCTGATTGACTACTATGTATATGTACAACACGATGCATTGTACACTATTCCCGACTCTCATGAGAATGCTTATGTAGGTCCATGGTATAGGCATTCCTAAGCTCACAAGTCGTCCCGACCCTCATGTGTACAATCCAGGATTCCTGCAACACTCACAACCTTCAAGATCCCGGCGAGTTCTCAGAGATGTGGACTGGGTTCGCCATGACTATCGCTTCGATAACAGGAACCGGGATGCTTCTCATGTCGCTATGAATGCACTCATGAACTACCGGCCAGAGGGGTAATTGTCGAACGAATTGCAGTCTGATCACCCGTTGTTATATTAGATGAGAAAACCATATACAGGCAGGTATCAACGGTGATGAATCTAGGAACGAAAGAATGTCAGCCTGAAGCACACTGCGGGGAGGAGAGAAAAGAGTAGCGAGGGATCAGGGTTGTCAAGTTCTGAAGCACGCCCTCCATCCCGTGGGAGGAGGTATTGCTCCCTGAAGAAATTCAAAAAGAATAGAGCATCATAGAAGGAAGAGTGTAGACGCGGTGGAGATGTGATGGCTGAACGTACCTGATGTCCTGCAGCGGCGAAGAACCAACTACTCCTCCTCCGGCCTAGAGGCGTCGAACGCGAGATGGTTGTCAAACACGAACGAGCGAGCGTTCGGAGAGCAAAAAATAGCTGCAGAAGTGCAGATGCACAGGCAGTGTGCGGTGGAGGAGAGTAAGCCCCATTGTGTTCGTGGGCTGCCCTGGTAAGGGAGGATCCACAACCGCATAACTGTGTCTATGAGCAACAATCGCGCGGCAGCATGCCCCGGGCAAGGCGAGTGCGCTCATATCTTCGCGCTGCTCGCAGGGGCCGCTGCTGGCGGCAGACCTGGCACGGGCGAGCTGCCTTGCTCGGGGAGAGCAGGCAGGCAGAGAGCGCGGCCGTCCGTCGTCCTCGTCGCCGGGGTTGAGGGCGTGCTTTCCTGGGTGGACGAGGAGCAGGGTCTGCATCTCCGGGGACTTTCCCCGCAGCTGGATGGGAGAGCACGAGGCTCTCTGTGCGTGGGCTGCGACGGCGGTTCTTCCTCACCGCACAAGTCAAGAGTGAACATTCGCCTCACAATTTTTGGCGGACAGAGTCGGGCGTTTATGCAGATCACGTGCGTGCGTACGCGCGTCTTGGGTGTACCTCTGATCCGCCACTACAGACTCAGTAACACTGACATACTCCTTCTCTACTACACGCGATGGCAGCCCGCGCTGGGCCATCTTCCTCATATCAGTCTCAGGATCCTCCACCCCGCCCAGAGCTCTGGTGGGACCGCCTCCCATCTCTCAAGATCGTCCGTCCACCCAGAGGTATTCCCAATCCGCTCGCCCACCTTGCGCCTTCGCTTACTCCTTTCTCCGTTCACCCAGGCCAATTTTCCCCACAAGTCGACGAACGGTGCTTCACATACTGCTCCCAGAGCATCTCCGGCCGCCTGCATGGTACCGACCCCTGGTGCCGCACCATCTGCTTCCGCCGCGTCTTCACACATGAGGTCAACCGCGTCCTCGCACATCACCGCACGAAGACTGTCAATCATGTCCCGGGCAGGAAACCTATTGTCGAGTTTAAGGACGAGGTTGAGAGCGTGCCCGTCAACCACCCGCTACCGCCGGAGGGTCAGAGGTACAGCGGATGGCTTGCTATGCTCCTAGGCGACAGTCAGCGTTCACAGGAAGACGATCCGCACGGGCTGGTACAGGAGCAGGCGCAGAGGTTGGAGAGGGAGACCAAGTACTGGCAGGAAGGATGGTATCTATGGTGGACGTCGAGCCGATGGGCCTCTCAGGAGAAGCTCGATCTCATGCACATGGATCTCAAGAGCCAGACGGAGTGGCAGCGTCTCAAGGACAGGCGGAATGACGAGTGGGCAAGAGGCTTGCCGCCGTTCGACGACCCGAATGCACAGCACGCAGATGGAGAGCATCCTCAGGTCGAACTACACCCGTTTGAGGATCTGGGCAACATGCCGCCATTCCCGAATGTGACGTGAGTGTTTGCCATCTTTCAGTCTTTGGTTGTGTACGATCCACATGGTACTGCGCTGTGTTTATCCACACACGATTCACGTCGCACATCTACACCCGTACACCTTCCGTCTCAGTGTATGTGTTCCGCGTACTAACTGCAGTCGTTGTGTCACAGGCCACACTCCCTCCTCCTACCACTCCCTACAGTGCCATCCTCCCTCTCCGAACTCTCCAACGCACTAAGCGCGCAGCTCAAGCCCGCGCTTGCGCCCATGGGCAGCGTGCTCGCGCTCGTCCGCGAGAGTGTCGAGAGCGGCGCGCAGAAAGAGTTCTGGGGGCGCGCGTGGGAGAAGGCACGGAGCGACGAGCCGAGGAAGCTGCTCATCGTGGGCTGGGAGAAGGTGAGGGAGAACTTTTGGGGCAAGGAGGACGACGAGAACGGGACCGGGACGAGTCCGAAGCCGGGAAAGGAGAAGTGAGAGTGCCAGCGTCGGTGTGTGTGTATCGGACTTGCTTGCGAAGTATGTGTAGTTATACGGTAGTACCGCATAGATGATATGCTAGAATGTTACTAGAATGTGCTTATTTTCCAGTATAATGGAGATCCGCGAGGAAAGACCAGGAGGTCCCGTAGAGGATATGTCAGGCCACAGAATGCTCTCCACGTCCCAAGCTGCACCTTAAAGCTTGCAACTTGTGATTAGCGTTGTTGTCGAGCTTGACATTCCGGCTTTCTGTGTCTATGTCATTATGTCACCGTGCGTACTGTATCCCAGCTTGGTGGCAAAGATGAATTGTGTCCATAGGCCTATCATACACTGCACTCGATTCGTTGACATATGTATTGTTGTGAGCTGAAGAGCGGCGCCGTTACACAGGTATGGTGAACGGATATGCATCGAAAGCATTAAACGAGACGAGAAATACATGACAGCATTAACACAACAGCTACGGTACGTCGGCAATTATACAGAGATACAGATACAAACTCTTCGACAGGGCTTTCCTACCCCAGGGCCAGAGGCCAGGCAATGCTACAAATGGAAACACATGTACAGCAAGCGTCCTTCGCCGAAGTCCGTCATTCACAGTTGCGACGTCCAACATTCAGAATCCCTCCATCCACCCTGCGCAACTCGCATCTCAGTCTGCAGCTCCCGTTTTCGGTTGAGTCGCAGATCTTCAGCAAGCTAGAGCTCGTCGTCGTCTTCGTGCACCGACGACCCCTCCGCGTCCCGGTCTGAGCCCCCGTCCATCTCAGCGTCGACTTCGATGTCGGCTTCACCTCGCTCTCCTACTCCGTCCCCATCTTCTTGACAGTCGCCTTGACCAGCGACGGCGGTGTACACCTCATCCTCGACAAATGTGTCTCCTTCGCCCTCGATAGTTGAGCCCTGGTGGCACGCCGCCGCGTGCTTCCACCTAGATACCGTCGACCGCGTTAGCCATCAATCGCCAAAAGACAAGAGGAAGGAAAGACGTCGGGGGGGGGACGCACCAGAAGATCTCCTTGACCTTGGACGGGACGTCTTTGATGCCCTCAACGGGGACCCACTTCTTGCACTTGTGGCATTTGCCCTCCATGATCCGTGTCTTCTCGTGCCGCCCAGCGTTTGTGCGCGTTATCGTCCGGAACCCCGTCGGGGGCGAGAAGGGGAGACCAGTCGTCGCGGAGATGCCATGCGCGTATTGCATGTGGTAGCTGCATGTCAGTCAGTGAGTTTGTGGAGACGCGGTCATGAGGGAGGCGATACTCTGTAAACGTTTTAGAGATAGGTCAGTGGAAGAAAGGCGGAGGCAATGAGGACATACCACTTGAAGGCAGAGAACTTCATCGATAGCCACACTTTCTTCCCCTCACCGCCGCGCGCGACGCTCTCGTGACAAATGGGACAAAGTCCGACCTGGCATGGATGATCGCATCCCGCTCAACTGATCAGCTACTCGCGCACAACCGAAGATCACAAACCTTCGACGTCCCCTTGCCCTTGACGAAACGCGGTGTGTACAGATCGAAAACGTCGCGTGGTGGGTTCGGGATCGCGTCCGGAACATTAAGCACGATGATGTTATTCGCACTGACAGTGAAAGTGAGAGCCAGAGTCAGCGCGAGGTACCAAGGCAGAGATAATCTAGAATGTAGGTCCGTACGCAGCGAGCACCTCGTCGATGACAGAGCTGACTGGGAAGCGTCTGTAGAACAAGGGAAAGTTGTCATGAATCGGGATCCGGAGCGGGAAGGTGCGATTAGGATAATCTGTGGCACACTCTTCGGTAGCCGCAGTTTCTCCTCGAGAAACAGAAGCGAGAGCATGAGAAGTAGAGGTGGAGGCAGAACGCGCAGAGTTAGAACCTGAAGGTGAAGAAGCGCGGACAGTGGTCTCGGTACGTCGTTTCTTGCGTTTGCTGAGTGAAGTCTGTGCCGAAATGCGAGCATGAGCACGCTTGTTCGTGTTGCGCCGTGCGCCTGCGACAGGCTCGTAGTTTTCGTCGTCTGAGTCTGAGAGGATAGGCATAGGGGAGCTCGAACGCTTGAAAGGAGGAGAGATATTCGATTCTGGAGCATCTGCGACATTGAGTCGTGAACGGCCAAGCTGGTTCAGGATGTCAGCAGTTAAACCTCGACTGGCAGTCCTATGTATGGGTTGTAGTCGTCGAGATCTTCGCCTCGTGGAAGTCCCGGGAGCAGCGCGGGTCGCAGCCTTGGGGAAGAGCTTGAAGGGAGAAGCCAAGGGAGACAGCAGGGAAGGATTGTCACCAGGAGAGGAAGAGGGCGTCGGCCCTTGCGACGTCTGAGAGGACGCGACAGGTGCACCAGAAAAGAAAGCAGACGGCGAGGAAGGTACAGATGAGAGGCTTGAGAGTGTCGAAGGAGACGATGCGCGCGGTGCGGGTGGGCTGTCTGGAATGTCCTGAACTTTCCCGTACTGCAGGAGTGACTCGATCTTGCCAGAGGGAGCCTTGTCGATGTCTTCTTCGCAGTCTTCTTCGTCAGCTTCTGCGGGGTCTTGCTCGGCAGGCGCGCTGGAATGCCGAGAGATAGGCGAGACAGACAAACTGTTTGCTTGCCAGTAGCCAGCAGGCGAAGAGTTGAAGAGCTCCTGGAAAGGCGTGCTTGGAGAAAAGCGTGTCACCGGATTCGGTTCGCTTCCAGATAGGTAGGCTTCCACAAAGAGAGGCGATTGAGAGCGCGTCGTCCCAGGGGCTAGCGGTGAAGGAGAAAACGGCTTTGGTGCGGAAGAGAGGTCGGTGGGGCTGAAAGAGTAGGATAGGGTATCGAACGAGCACGAAGACAGGGAGGTGGACTCGTTGGAAGCACGAGAGCATAGACTGGGAGAAAAGAGGAAGATGTCACCCTGTCCCGATGGGCGATAGTATCCACTGTGCGAGTGTTGCTCTCCTGCAGAGAGGAATTTTGGCGAGTAGGACGAGTCGACGTCGAAGGGATGGTGCGCTTCGAAGGGCGAGGGTATCATCTTGTATGCACCTGTATGTTCTTCTGCGAAGACGAGCTTGATGTTTTCGCCAGTTGGCTGAAGAGGAAAGGGGAACGGTAAGGTTGAAGAGAGAGGATGAGAGGCAATTGACGTTTGAACAGGCTGAGATTGGGCTGAGAATCAGATTTTGTTGGACGCGTTGTTTGCGTGTTGTTTGGCCGATGCTGTCACAGCCACCCAGAAACAGGCGAGAGCAGCTTACATAACCCAGACCTCATTCCTTTGCTCACTGGTGACACGCGCATCGCTGGCCATGGCTGTCACATCCGCCTTCGTCCTCTCCTTTCTATGTTTCTTGCAACTCGCGTTACACACACGCGCAGCTGCCCTGACTACTGCCATTTCCGCAAATGAACGATTATGCTTTTACGCCGACGTAGACAAGGCGGGGGAGAAGATTGGCGTACGTGACCCGCCTAGCTCGTGCCGCTACTCTGGACTAACAAGCGGTTTATAGTTCTACTTTGCAGTGCGTCATGTATAATATGCCGAAGAGACGACACACTGACAGTGGCTAGGTCCAATCCGGAGGGTCATTTGACATCGACTTTGAAGTGAAAGACCCGAACGAGAAGGTCCTCCTCGACGGTCAGCGCGAACGGCAAGGCGACTTTGTCCTGACAGCTAACACCGTCGGAGAGTACTCGTTTTGCTTTGAAAACGACATGTCAACTTTGACCGAGAAGCTTGTTGACTTCGATATCATGGTGGAATCCGAACCCCGACGCGACCCGCCTGCGAAGCCCGGACAGATCGCGGACCATACGAGCGCACTGGAGGAGAGCATATTCAGGCTAAACGGGATGCTGATCAACATCAAGAGGACACAGAAATAGTGAGTGGTGCTGTCTGAGCGTTGGGAGTAGTTGTTCATGTGTTGGAAGCTTCCACACACGAGAGAACCGCGGTTTCGACACTGTGAAGTCTACCCAGAAGTGAGTGCTGCTCATATGGTTCGCTCTACTGCGTCTGACATGGGTCGAAAGTCGGTTGTTCTGGTACGCTGCACTGGAAAGCCTTGGCGTTGTTGGAATGGCTGTGTAAGTCGGTATGCTGATGTTTGAGCGGGAGATGAAATTGACGTGTGCGCATGGTACAGGCTCCAAGTATATGTGCTGCAGACGTTCTTCACGAAGACTGGGAGACGATACAAGGTGTAACTTATTACGACTGTTCACGTTCACGTATACATATTTCTATTCTGTCGGAGTGAGTTCAGAAGTGGAGTGCATCGAAGCGACGTGTACGGGGAAGGATCACGTGTTGACGCGCTGTGGGCGCCTCCGTGCTTGGGGGGCGCGCGCCCTCGGCTGGCGACTGCGACATCTCCGCCTCTTCCTTTTGAACTCGTTAGCATCGCACAGAGTGTATTGTGGACGTGCGCGATAGGTTATGCGTCATGGCGGCCTAGTGCGACGATGTGCGACTACTTTACGCGTGTGTACTGTATATCTGGCGTCGGGCGCAGCGGGCATCTCTGGATATGGGACTTGGTCGGGTACCGACTCGGGTCGGATCTTGTGCATGCTCACGTCCCCGCCAACAGCCATGATCATCTTCTTGACGCGGACGCCGCCCTCCGTATCTCTACTTAAGCTCCCCCTTCGCCCGCCTTGCAATTCCTCCGCCTCTATCCCTCACTTGAGGTCTGAACGCTAAGATGACTGTCTTCCGACGCTCCCAACTCACCCTCCGACCCGCCTTCCGTCGCGCGTACGGCACATCCTCCCACAAGTCCACCAAGCTCACCATTGGCATACGCCGCGAAGACCCCCTGCGCATTTGGGAGCGCCGCTGCCCGCTCACCCCCGACGCCGTCCATGAACTCGTCCACAAGGACGGCGTGGAGGTCCTCGTCCAGCCGTGCGAGAGACGGGTGTTCAGCTCGAACGATTTCCTCAAGGTACGTACGCACGCTCCGAAGCTGAAGCCTTTACGCATCCGCCCCATTCAATCTTCATCCATGACCTTTGCGCGCTAGGCCGGTGCGAAGCTCCACTCGACTCTCCAGCCCGCGCATATCCTTGTCGGCATCAAGGAGACACCACTCCCCGAGGTTCTCACCGGCCCTCTACCGGCACCTGGCGCACTTCCCCATGGCAGTCATGGACGGCACACTCCGCTCGTACCGCGCACGCAGATTATGTTCTCCCATACCATCAAGGGCCAGCTCTACAATATGGAACTGCTTGCAAAGTTCCTGGCATCCGAGAACCCCAGTGCTCCCGAAGCAGGCAATCTCCTACCAACATTGATTGACTACGAGTTGCTTACTGGCCAGAATGGGAAGCGCACCGTTGGTTTCGGGTGGTTTGCCGGCGGTGAGTAACTATCGCTCCCATAAATGCGTGGGCACGGAGATGCACAAGTGCTTGAAAGCCGTCATATGATCGCTTGGTCCCATGGTCCCATTCCTTTGGCTTAGTCCCGGTTGGTCAAACGACCTGGTAGCTTCCTTTGAGTGAAGCATCCTTCTGTACTACTTGTGTGTATGCTGGGTTCGCTGACATCGCCTTTCGTACAGTTGCGGGAGCGCTCGAGGCACTATGTGCAATGGCCCATGCTCACCTCGAGCTCGGCGTGGCTAGTCCATTCCTTGTCAGTCTCCTATACTGTACTGCAATGTCAGATCGATCTCATGCGCTGATGTTGAGCATTAGTGGACGCCGCGCCCGCACACACATCCTTCATTAGCGTCCATCAGGACCACACTCCGGGACGTGGTCGGAGCGCAGATCGCGACCAATGGGACACCGAAAAGTCTTGGACCTATCGTCGTTGGCGTAACTGGGTGAGTCGGATACTTTAAAGATATCAATTCTTGTGCTCATACGATCTTGAGACAGTACTGGCAAAGTAGCCGAAGGATGCCTTGCGCTGCTGGAAGATCTCCCAACTCAACATATCAGCGTGGAACAGCTGCGAAGCATCGTCACAGACCCTAGTACGTGTTACTGTCTGCATGATTGCCACATTGTGCTCACATTTATCCTCATGCAGATGCGGATCTACGCAAGGTAGGTTCAGTATATGGGGACCCAAGCATACAAACTACAGGTTTTAATGACTTCTTCTGTTAGATCTACGTCGTACACGCACACGCGAAGGACTACTTCGTCCGGCGCGACGGCAGGGCGTATGACCGCGCCAATTACTACGCTCATCCCGATCAATACGTCTCGGAGTTTCACACGAAGATCGCGCCGTACCTTTCCCTGTTGCTGCATGGTGCGGGCTGGGCGCCCCAATTCCCCCGGCTCATGACCAACGAGCAGCTCACGACTACGCTGGAGATCGCACAGACATTGGGCAAGGGTCGATTTGCGTGTGTGGGGGATATTAGTTGTGATGTTGGGGTATGTGAGGCTGGTTGAGTATTGAGATTGGTTTGCTGACCGGTGCGTTTCGTGGTTATCGATAACAGGGCGGCCTTGAGATTCTCTCCCAGCACACGACGCTCTCGTCCCCGTATTTTGTCGCACGACCACCCTCGCTTCCGGCGCACTTGCCCTCCGTCACGATGATGGCGGTCGACATTCTTCCGACAGCGCTGCCGTTGGAGGCGTCGCAGCACTTCTCGAGCGCGTTCCTTCCATACCTGCGCTCCGTCATCGCACGGTACTCAGGGGACCAGACCGCCTCGGGGCACGGCGATCAGATCAAGGAAGCGTTGGAGAGAGCGACCGTCGCTAGTTGCGGGGAGCTGAGCAAATCGTTCGAGTGGCTGAAGAATCCACTTGGAGTGTGGAAGGATAGTCTGCGTAGTGCTGCCTCTAGTTCGACCCCGACAGTTGCGGGTGCGGTGCAAGCTGGACCTGCGGAAGGGGAGGCAGGGAGGAAAGCGCAGATAGGTGTGCAGCCGAAGAAGAAAGTGCTTATGCTTGGAGCCGGGATGGTCGCACCGCCTGCAGTCGAGGAGATTTGCAGTCGGCCGGACGTGCGACTTGTTGTTGGTTAGTGCGCATGATGAGCTCTTTTCTCGTTGAATCTGGAGGAAGCTAGGTATTGATGTTTTTGGTCCACTCTTGTAGCGAGCAATATCTTGATGGATGCAGAGCGTCTTACTGCTCCTTTTCCTAATGCAACGCCCGTCCTTGTCGATATGAGGGATGTTGCGGCGGTGGAGCGACTAGTCGCGGAGGCGGACATCGTGATCAGGTACGATGAATCCTGCGATTGTGAAACATGTGCTGAGTATGTCTGCAGTCTTCTACCGGTGCCGTTCCATGCGTCAGTGGCGGAACTATGCATCAAGAACCGGAAACACCTCGTTACCGCTTCGTACATCTCCCCTGCTATGCGTGACTTGCATGACCGGTAAGCCTGCTCTGCCAAAAAACCATCACATTTACCATACTGAGACAAAACGCGTCCCCGTTGCTCAGCGCGGTTGAGGCGGATGTGCTCCTCATGAACGAGATCGGGCTGGACCCCGGCATCGACCACTGCTCGGCGCTCTCGTTAATGGACACGCTGCGTGCGCAGAACAAGGAGATTGTCTCGTTCACGTCGTTTTGCGGAGGTTTACCAGCGCCCGAACACGCGGACGTGCCACTTGGGTACAAATTCAGCTGGAGTCCCAAGGGCGTCTTGACTGCCGCAGGGAATGCAGCACGGTTCAAGCTTCGGGGGGAGGTAGACATCAGCGCACTTTTCATGCTCAGTATCAGGTTACTGACGCGTGCGATTCTGTAGGAGTGTGAGATTGACGGCGACGACTTGCTGAAGACCTACTTCCCTAACGTTCCTCTGTCGAACGTGCTGAAGTTCGAGGGCCTTGCGAACCGAAACAGCCTGCCGTACGCGGACGTCTACGGGCTCCAGCCACTCGACAACGTCCGGACGATCTTCCGCGGAACCCTCCGGTATCCCGGCTTCGCAGACCTCATGCATGTTTTCAAGTCGATCGGGTTGTTGGAGTCCTCGATAGCTGTGAACCCACACCACTGGGACGCGCTTGTGCGCCAGGCACTTGAGAAGAAGCTGGGCACGCTCATCATGAACGACTCCGCGTCCGTGCGCTCCGCGCTCGCCGATGTCGTCTCGCCGAAACATCGCGAGAACGCCCTCCAGGCGCTCCACTGGCTGGGCATCGTCCCGAAGTCCGCATCGGAGACGCACCTTCAAAGTGCGAACTTCGACCCGTCACTGCCGTCGCTGCCGGACAGACCTACGGCGCCGATAGACCTGTTTGCGACGCTCCTGGCGCATAAGTTGAGGTATGCGCCGCATGAGCGCGACCTGGTCGTCCTGCACCATGAGATCGTCTCGCGACCTCGGGGGAGTCAGTCGCAGTCACCGGCGGAGGAGGAGGTGCATACGTCGTCGTTGGTGGCGTATGGGACCAAGGAGGCGTCGGCGATGTCGCGCACGGTCGGGCTGCCTGTTGCGTTTGCGACGCTGCAGATCTTGGATGGAGGTGTGAGGGCGAGGGGTGTGCAGGGCCCGACGGAGAGGGAGGTGTATGTGAATGTGTTGAAGAGGCTGGAGGAGGCGGGGCTGGGTGTTAGGGAGAGCTCGAGGAAGGCGAGTGTGGGCTCTGGTACTATGAGGAGTGTGGAGGCGGCCCTGAGCAGCCGGTGGAGGGAGATGCAGGAGGTTGTGTGAGCTCTACCGCTGGGCGGTAGCTCTCGGCATGAGATTAGTTTCTAGGTATGATATCGATATTATTGACGATGGACCCATCGATTATGTATGATACCTAGCGTTTGGTCTGGGCAGGACTGCCTGGAGGGTTATATATACATACTCAGGGTACGGGACGTAGATATCCTAATCAGTTTCTAGACAGTGTCTCCTAGTCAAGACCCTCCCACAACGTCAAACTTGGTCCAAGGACACTTGCAGGTGACTGTCTAATCATGCCGGTGGGATTTGGGAGGTGCAATAGGCGATTGGGGCGCCAATGCTGTACTCTCGATTTCCGGCTAGACGGCCTGGCCAGCGCTCAGCGCTCAGAAGTTGAACGATGACCAGCGTCCATCTCCGTCTCGTCATGCCTTCCTTCTATATGCAAGGGGCTGTAAGCCGTACTTAGACAACTATCTTCTCTTCCGCTGCTTCTTTACGCCGGTGGAGAACACTCCAGTGTCGGTGGGAGCCCTTCCACTTGAAGCTCCAAAACCTTCGCAGGGGGGTAAAGTATTCCGAGGAAGTGCATCTTTCTCCTACTTCGCCAGAACGTTCTCACTGCGCAGAGTCGACGGCCCTTCGGCATGTTTGCCTCGGTAAGGGCCCAGCTTGTAATGCCCTCTACTGGTGCCGGTGAGCGTTCATGGACTGGTCTGGCCAGCATGATCAAGATTTATATCGCAGTGTATCCTGTGGACGGGTATTGTCTCATACGATGGCTTCTCGTGAATCGAAGGTACCGTAATGACATAGCGAATTTGCACACATATCACATCATATTGATGACCACACATGGAGCAGGTGAGAACGACCAATCGAACTGTAGTTTCTGAGTGGCACGACGCGCCGCTATGTCAAACAGCATTACCAAATATCTCAACAAACTTTCGAGTCTATTACATCGGTGTTTATTGACCTTGTCATCAGACACGAATATCAAATTGACGTGCTGTCAAGACGCCACCAAAACCGACTTAAACCCGTTTTCATGTGTATTTTCAAAGGCTTCACCGACGTGGTCGGAGACCAGGCCTCTCAAGGTGCAGACCAAGAAGTCCTTGTCCGACAAGCGGAGGAAGTTAAACTCTTATCATACTCCGAGTCCTCGTGAGTATGTAACCCCTCCACAAGGCTCCAAGTTCTCACATCGTATCCACGGTAGATATGCCCTTTAAGGGTGCTCCGTGTTAAGCGACGGCTGCAGAGATGTCTATATACACGTGTGGTTCACATAAACTCTGCCCACACCCGGGTCCACGACGATGGTTCTGCATATCTCTGAGTCCTGGTATTGGATCGCACTTAGCATCCTGGGAGCTCTCTTCCTCAAGTCTCGGCTACGAGCTCGTTCTCTCCCACTCCCTCCGGGCCCTACTCCTCTCCCCATCATTGGTCACCTTCTGAATGTTCCTCGTAAGAATCTTGGTCGCGAATTCGCGGAGCTGTCCGAGACTTATGGTGCGTCGACCATTCGCCATCACTGGCGTCCATGTGAAGTTGTGAACTCACAAAGGCCGCAATTTCAAATCCCTCGTAGGCGATGTCGTTCACCTCCACGTACTCGGACATACCATAGTGACTCTGGGGTCGTACAAGACTGCATGCGACCTCCTGGACAAGCGATCGGCCAACTACTCCGATCGGCCAGAGTCAGTCATGGTCTCACTGTGAGTCTAAGCACATCTCATGTCAACCCGCGTATAACTTGATGTCAGAAGTTAACCATCCGAGTATAGCGCTGGAATGAGCTGGTTATTCATCTTGATGAATTACGGCTCGCAGTGGCGTCAACACCGACGTGCATTTCATCAGCAGATGAATTCAGAAGTAGTGGGGCGGTACGAACCAATTCAGCTTGAAGGTGCACGCGCATTGTTGCGGAACGTACTCGAGTCACCCCAGGCCCTGGCCGCACATCTCAAGTTGTATGTACACTCAGAGTCTGTCGAGCACAGACTCGCTAACAGTGTTCTGTTGATGTCGTCGTCACAGCGCCTTTGCAGCGATTGTGTTGCGCATTTCTTACGGGATAGAGCTTCAGGAACCCAATGACAAGTACTTCCAGATGGTAGAACGAGTGTCCATAGTGGGAGAGGAGATCACGGTACCAGGGCGTTTTCTGGTCGAGGCGATTCCATGGTTGCGTTACCTGCCTACCTGGTTCCCTGGGGCAGGATTTAAGCGTTATGCAGCAGGGGCGAAACGCGAGATACTGGATGCAGTGAATGAACTATTCGGAACTGCTAAGGCTGCGATGGTACGTACAATTACGTGCAAATTCAATGTGATTTGACACCTGTGACACCAACTTCAGGAGGACGGGCCTGTGAAGGATTCGTGCGTATCCCGCCTGCTAGAACTTGAAACCGCATCTTGCGATACGGAAGAAGCAGAAGTACATGAAGTATGTAAGGCAGTGCCTGCTACGACCTACTTTGGTATGCCGTTGCATAGTATTCTGATTGCTTACGTGCATTGATCATTATGAATCTCCCCTTTGACAGCCGGAGCAGATACGGTCAGCCTGGTTTTGACTCGTCCTACCTGTCTTACTCACTCAATCTCTGTCACAGAGCAACGCGTCCATGCGTGCTTTTTTCCTCGCAATGGCTCTTTATCCAGATGCGCAGAGGAAGGCTCAAGCGGAAATTGACGCAGTGGTGGGCGCAAGTCGTTTACCTGATTTCGGCGATCGGCACTCGCTACCTTACATCTCTGCGCTCGTGAAGGAACTACTCCGCTGGCATGTTGTCGCACCCATCGGGCTGCCTCACCGCGTTGTCTCTGACGACGTTTACAAGGGCTATTTGATCCCAGCTGGAGCAACAATCGTGGCAAATATCTGGTGCGTATTATTATGTGTCGCGTATACCACTTGGCGCTAAACTACTTCGATTGCAGGGGGATTTCCAGGGACCCTGAAGTCTATCCAGATCCAGAGGGCTTTCATCCCGAGCGTTTCTTGGATGAACATGGCTGCTTGGACGTTGAAGGGAAAGATCCGTCCAACATCGTCTTCGGGTTCGGGCGCAGGTAATGATATATGGCCATCTTGTCATCCCATGTCAAGTTGTCTGACGCGCAGGATGCTAGAATATGTCCCGGACGCCACTTTGCTGAATCCACACTCTTCATTCTCTGTGCATCGCTTCTCTGGGCGTTCAGCATTGGTCCACCCGTCGACGAAGAGGGCAACCCCGTTCAGGTCAAGTGCAAGATCACCACCGATGCTATTGTTTCGTGAGTCCAATCATACTGCCAATACACCCACCATTCATCTGAGCCTTGTGCTCTCCAGGCATGCGTCTGTTCCCGAATACACGATCAAGCCTCGTTCGCTACAGGCAAAGCGAATGATTGAGGAAGTCTGAAGGTGTAGCAAAAAGGACACTTTGTTTGTGATACCAGCAGCTGACCCGAAACTGACTTCATTGCACGAGGTATTGTACGAAATATAATTTCTGAATACAACTTTTGATGTAGAGTCCAACCTTCCCCTATTTGGAGACCGTTAACAGGCAGTCTCGCATTTGCTATGGGCACTGAATGTCATGACGAGCGGTGGCAATACGTCTTGCTGGTACAGTCTGCTGTGGCTATGCATAAGCTGGAGATCCAGGTGAGAACGTAATCAATGTCCACCACCATGCACAGCGCTTGCAAGACATGTTGACGGGTAGGGTTGTGATATTGTCTGAACTCGACTCAAAGTATCACCATGAAGTCCCATTCGGATCAGTAGTTACGTTGGAGTCGCGGACGCATGTTTGGGGGCTTGGTACTGCGGTCATAACATGGGTCCACTGGTACACAACCTTCGAGCACTCGATTTTCAAGTAATCCCCTCATGCTTAGCACATAAACGACGGTCATGGACAGGGAGGTTCCCCCAGGCAAGCAGAAGATTGTTATGTTGCGTGTACGTTCGATGCTTGGCGTTGAGTTTGGTGTAGTACAGCTGTTTCCAAAATTGGTGGCCGCTCATCTCCGACTGACGCGCGCGCACTTTCGACACGAAAAAGTCAGAAAAATCAGAAAAATCGACGGTGCCCTTGCTACTGCATCCCTTGCTCCGAGACTAGTCTTAATACTGCTACAAGCCTTGCAAACACACATACGATCTCTGACTCTCCATAGATACTCGGTTATGTAAGTTACAGAAGTCAGATCATCTAGAGATGATCTCCTAGTTCTGGCGAAGATCTGGCCACAAAAACCTCTTCTCTTCGCCCTGGAGGCTTCTAGCATACTACTTACACTCTCCCTACTATCTATGTGCGATGCTATGCAGCCTATGAGCGATTGTGGGCTCATGATGCCTTGCTCGAAATTGCGGACATTTGGCGCCCGATGACGTGGTTACCGAGGCAGGCCGAAGAGTGGACTTCTGTACCTCGTGAGGCTTGAAAACCACTCAACGTGCTCACCCATGCCTCCCAATGAGTTCTGTCGGTCACTCGAGGTGAGAACGCGAAGTGACCTCCCATATGTTTTTCGAATTTTTCGTGTGCAAAGTGTGCTGTGCAGTTGGGCGCTCGGCCACCAAAAACGCAAACAACTGTAGTGGATGAGATTGGTTCAAATACCCCTGAAATCGTCGATTTGACGCTTGCCAGGATACTTGGGGTTTCCGGACACCTGCCCGGTAATATGGGACTCATGTGATAGCACAGGCAACAAAACGAGATTACGTCCGTAGGCTTTTTATACATGCACACATTTATATAGGCTTGATCTTGAAGTGAAGGGAGATGAGGGAGAAGATCAGGCACTAACACACACCCGGTCAACACCTGAAACTCTCAGTAAACAGGGCCACGCACCTTGAGATCCTGCACCAGGTAGTAGAACACGCGGAGACCCTCCGGGTCGTCGCTATCTGCAACCTCAACCAACGAGCCTATCTTCGCCGTCTAGCGTAGGAAGAAACGAAAGTGCGTCAGGTGCCTGTCGGATGAACATGGAATGCGGAGAACGCACCTCGAAGGCAATGTGGTCGCTGCCAACACGGATCTCGAGCTCCTGCTTGCCGACAATGTTCTTCTTTGGCCAGTTCGTGTCGTCTTCCTTGGTGATCTCGCTCGACTCGACGATCCGCCTGAGCTCCTTCACCACAAGCGGACCGACCCACACTGTTGGGCGTCATAAGCTCGTCAGTACAAAAACACATGGATATGGTACAGAGAACGGATGCGGAGAAGGAGAAAGTACAACAAAAATGTGAGGACGGGAGACGTACTCTCTTTGCGGATGAGACTGTCGTTCCTGTAGTTAGAGTTGTTCGCGTAGCGCAGGCGTCCGTGCGAGTATTCGAACTCCAGGAACTCGTGGCCGTGCTTTCCAGAGTGTCCTGTGCTGCAAAAGGCGTCAGTTTCCAGGTTCTAGACGATGTGATACCCAAGATGGGCGAGGAAGATGTGCGGGGGTATGGATAGGATACTCACTAGTATCTGCGGTTGGGCGTGGGCAAGATGTTAATCCTGCACACGCCGGGAAGTGATCTTCGTGTCTTCATACCTCAGGTAGAACGGGTCGTTTTCGTAGTTGCTAGTCATGTCGCCGTGTGAGTACGGTACTTAGGTGGGAGGTGGTGGGAGGCGACGAAGTTGGTCTGCGGCGCGAGGACGCGAGTGTCTGTTCCACGTGACCACCTTGTCGAGCGCCAACACTTTGCACTTCGACGAGCGCCGCGTTTTCAAACTCCAGTCTTACTTGTAGTGTGCATCGATATCAGGGGTCTTAAGAAGATGCGATACGGCTTGTTGACAATGTTGAGCTAGAGGACTCGTATCCTCTACACGTCACTGGTGTGTCCTCAACATTCGCGCTAGGATCGTGTTTTGATAAAATAGGATTCGTTCAAGTTCTCTTCCTCAAGTTTATTTGAGACCGGCTACGCATGCCGCAATTGCGAGTGGTCGACGGCCATTCTTCATGTTCGAACAGCAGTGGAACACTCTAGTCATATAGTGATCCAATTCCACAACTACAATATATACTTTCGGAAGTGTGGGCAACAGTGTGAACCTACGTGAACTCGATTTGCCTCTCCAATAGCTTGCGAACTAGGCCTATGATCTCTTGTCGTACCTGCATTGGAATCTCTTCTATTCAAAGACAGAGGTTAGTTGACTTAAAAAGACAGTAATGGTAGGTTCAGACCTTCTGCGAGTGGCAGAAGCTCTGTCATGAGCGCCTCGACCGAGATACCGCCATTCCGCGCCATCTCTGATATACACAATGAGTCTCGTACTATAGAGGCTCTCTCCAGGGTAACGCATACCTTTACTCCTATCTTTGAACCTGTCAATCCATCCGCTCTCGTTCAGCTCTCTGGCCAGACGCGCGGAGATCCTGAGCAGACCCAGTGAGCCTCTCCGCTCTTGAAAAACAACGGACGATGTGCACCTATCCCAATCTCCGTTCTCAATCATGCGCTTCTTCAGCGGCTTGTACAGCGCCGCGTGCCGTGCGTCCTTGTGCGAGGAAGGCATGACGAGACGGAGACTGCTTGAGAGGGATGGTGGAGGGCGAGGTTGAGCGCCGGGCCGTCTAGCCGAAAGTCGCGCTTACGAGCGCTTTGTGTGTTGTCCTATTCTCGCTGTCCTGGTCCAAGTGCGGTAGGCTGCGCTCCTCGTCGCGTCCAGAGACCGCTCACCAACGCTTTCTACACAACCTAGACATGGTTCTACCACACTACCTGTGCTCCCACATCCAAAACGCGTTCCGCGCCCGCCACCAGCACATCGCTGTCCACCATACCACGCAAAACCTCGCCATTCTCTCCATCCTCCTCCGCGCCGGCTTCCTTTCAAACGTTACTCGCGGCACCATCGAAAACCCGGATCCGCTCGAATTTCACCAGGTTGGCGACGCGCAGAAGCGGATATGGGCAAACCTCAAGTACCGCGACGACCGCCCGGTGCTGTCCGACATGGCACTCGTCAGCAGGCCGAGCAGACCTATCCACATGGAACTTAGCGAGATCCGCAGACTGTGCACGGGCAGGAGGGTGCAGAACGTCAAGCCGCTGAGGATGGGCGAGATTGCGATCGTGAAGACGAAGGAGAAGGAGCATGAGTGGTTGGAGGCGAGGGAGGCTCTGCAGCTCAGGTTACCTGGGGAAGTGATTTGCAGAGCGTGGTAGTGCTTCCGTCGGCTTTGGATGTTAGGTGCGTCTCATGATCACCGTCAGCTTGACCATCGATCTAAGGAGTTGTGACTACAGAGCTCGTATTGTACATCACAACAGTCTAATCATGTTCTACTGCTCGTGCGATGGATCACACACTCTGCTGGCAGCCCTACAACGGCGTGGGCAGCCCGGTGGACGCTGCGAAATTACCCTGACGAAAATGCGCGGTGTGCGAGGTGAATCCGTCCAGGATGTTCATCAGTCGATCCCCCGCCGTATACAGCCCATTCGTGAGCCACGGAGGCACCGTAAAACTCCGGCAACCCAAAAAAGCTCTTCAAGACAGTACAGATTCCTTTGGACCAGCTCGACTCTTGGGCTCAACGATGGCTTCCGCGAGTCCTCGGTACATCTTGCAGAAGTTTCACAGTCATCGCACTCGCGTCTTCCGCAGGCAGTTCAATAATTTCGATTTTTCGTAGGCCAGTCACTCGTAATAATCATGACATGCTAGTAGGCAAATGTCGTGGCCACAGGCAGAACTACTATGTGTACACCAGACCTTCGTCCCGTACGTTCAAGAATGTGCAACTCTATACAAAAGCGACGTCAATATGCAATCATGCGGAGCCTGGACAGGAACACGTACCCAACCTCCCAGAGCCCGTCTCTTGCGATACATAGGCCTTCGGTCAGGGAGGGCAAGCAGGTGCTTTCCGACGCAGAGGCAGTCTGAGCCTGTGTGCAGAGGGTTCAGTCGCTCGGCTTCGGGCTGAGAGTCAAGAAAAGAGGGAGCACGCACGAGGGAGAGCCAGCAGAAGGTGAGCGTCTGGGTGCTGATGTTCTCAAAGAAGAACCGGCAGGTCCCAAAGGATATCGTCTGGACGTGGTTCGACGGGACGTCAAAGTTGGGAGCTGTACGTGTGCGGGTCAATCAGTCAGATGCAGCGCTGACGGGCGACGAACGGGTGATTGGGAGCGGTGATTAATAGGGGACGTACAGATCTGTCCATTGAGGATGGTGATCGAGTTCACGAGCTGCTGGCAGTCCTCGGTCGTCGGCGGGAGCGGGCCCTGCACGGCACATACAGTCGTGCCTGACAGGGTATTCATTTGTTGGCGTGAGTGATTCACCAGCTGTATCATCAGGACGCAATGAATGATGACACGTACAGATCTCGCCGCAGACGTTTGTCGTCGGCGGGCTTGGGTTTGGTGCGCCGACGGTCACAGTCGCTGTCGCAGTCGCTGTCTCAGTGACCGTGCCGATGTTCGTGATAGTCGCAATTTCTGTTGCCGTCGCGGTCTCCGTGGCTGTCGACACGTTGATCAAGGTGCTCGTCTCGACGTCGGTCTCGGTCAGGGTGGCCGTTTCGGTCAACGTCGCAGTCGTCGGGACCGGGCTCACAGAGACGCTGGTGCTGACAGAGACCGAGGTGACGGTCGTAGCCCGTGTAGTGGTTCTCGTCGCAGTGGCAGTCGTAGTCCTGGTGGTGGTGCTCACCCGGGTCGTCGTTCGAGTAGTGGTCGTTGTCCGCGTGGATGTCTTTGCCGCGGGCGGATGGGGGCAGAGCCACCAGAGGACGCCATCCAGCCACTTAATGATGTCGCCCCAGTCCAAGTCTGCCGTGAGTCCGTTGGCAGATGCCGAGCTTAGACTGGGGGCGTTGGCGCAGGAGAAGGTGGAGAGCTGGAGGATGGCCTCCCCTGCGGTGACATTCGAGGTGGTCACTAGTGTTGGAACGGAACCAGCACAGATGCTGTCCACGTCGGTGCCGGTACCGTTACCGGAGAGGACTTGCCTCCTCACTGCAGAACATACGTGAGAACAAAGAGCAATGGCAGGGATGCAAGAGCACATACCGCGGTAGTTGGGCATCGACAGCGCGGAGGAGCCCAGCGCAGTCGCGAAGATGACGAGGAGGATGGAGAATGACTTCATGATGTCTGACGGCCCGGGTGGTTGGCTGGGTGAAGGTGCAGACGATCTTCGAGGATCGGATCCTCTGAGGGGCCCTCTGTTTCAGTTAGCCTTTATACGCCGGCGGAGAGCAAGCGCTATGCACTTCGCGCGCTGACTGACCGGACGTTGGACGTGGGGGGCAGTTCCCGTCAGCTGTCGACACGGATAGTTGGACACGTCAGGGCGAGGTCAGGGGCAAAAAAACGATGCGAGCCGCAAGCCAGGCGCAAGAGCCTTCGCCGAATGGGATCACCGCAAGAACCCCGACCTCTTGGTCTACAGGAAAGATGGTGCGTGACAGCTCTCCTTCGCTAAGTATTCGCGGCCCCTCGCGAGGAGCCAGGGCAGGGTCCATTGGGACTAGACCCGCACGAAGTACGTCTGCACGATGTCCACCCATTGATTCCGCCGGCCGGTTGCTTGAATTGAATCCTTGTCTGAAGGCTCGTGAACGTTGAGGAGGCGCGAAGGCTTGGAGCCATGCGGGCTGTGGGCGTCGGGACGCAAATTAGGCTATCGGACGTTGATGCGTAATGGCTTGCGCGGGAGGCTTATGGCTGGAGGAAGCCTATACATGGGAACGTCAGCTTATAATCGACAGCCGTACGTCTCTGCACGCACGCTCTGCACGCATTGGGTTGGCGTGGATCCGGTGGGCCGACTCAACTCGGAATATTCTGGCCGGTTTGTGGAGCCACTTGGTGTTGCCTTGTGCAGGGAGGCAATCCGGGCTGCTGACACAGTGCTTCGGATGTTGGCATGGACGGAGCGCACCCAGCCTAAGCTCCGTGTGATCATGAGAAGGGAAGTCAGGCACAGCACCGGTCTCATAGGGAGCAGGCACAGCTGAAGAAGGTGGTCAAACGGAAGGTTTCGTGCTGAATGTTAAGGTCCGCTTACATGCGGTACCTCCACTTTATTCCCGAAGATCGGCACCGTGAATGGGAGGGAGGATCTGATGGCTTCGGGATGGGTTAGTGTGACGAGCGTTCAGCTTTCTCGAACTCTATCCCTAATTTGTGGCGATTTCGGTGAATTGTGACCATGTCAGCCCTCGTAAATTTGAAAGACTCACTGCTTGATCACTTCAAGCTGAAGCCAATCGAACAGCTCCTCATCAAACATGCGATTGGCAACCGAAGAGTCGTAGGACGAGTCGCTCGGGAAGAGTTGTACTCGGTCCAGAGTCAGAGGGGAAACAACAATTGCATGTCCGCTAGTGAAGAATTGACTAGCCCATCATAAGTACTAGATCACTGTGCAGGGAGCAGTATGTTGGACGCTCAGCAGACTCGGTCCATGCGCAGCAACAGCGCACGAGTGCGAGGAACAGAAGATGGAAACTGGTGTAGTTGTGTCTGGACAGGGAAGACAGTGATGTCAGCTCGTAATATACTATGTCATCTGGGTGAAAAACACCGAAAATGAACAATGTACCTATTCGAGCGGTTCACCGATTTCTCTCACAGCACCGTGTGCCGAATACACTATAAGACAGACCTTCGTGTATTGAATTATCACTGCGCCCTATCATGAAGTCGAGCCTTGATGTCACAACAGCGCCGGCAGGATTATGTACCTTGATCAGCCTCCATTGTGTCGGCACCATGACCACTAATCATAACTGGTCCTCGGATTTAGGAGTTCATCGCGGAGAAATCAAAGATATTCGAAGACAATTTGAGGTGCATTCCAAGTCCAGGGTGTGGTGCCACAGTGAGAGACCGGCGGCGCACGGATGCAGAAAATCTTGAGCGTAACAGCATGCTAACATAAGGATGAGCTTGTCCGACGTCACCTCAGCACGGAGCTTGGCGCACCGTGTTCGATGAGTCATACCGGGCCGTCGATGGGAATTTGTATAGACCAGCTAGCACATGGCCCTGCAGCTGCATGACCATGGTCCACGATTACTCAGTAAAATGGTTGGAGGTGACACAGTGACTCACGGGAGTGGCAAAATACAGTGACCAGAGGGTCACACGGCTGATTTGCGGAGGTACCACTCTTCGGGGGGTTGGACTCCCTCATATTCAAGCCTATTCAAGCGTTGAACACTGGTGGAAATATCTGCAGCTGCGGACTGATGTGAAGGTAGATAACATCGCGATTAGTCTTCTACTAGACTCTAGTCGAGGAGCACCGCCACGGTGCCACAGTAGGCTACTCGTTGTAGGAGGAGTTAATTTCCGCAGCCATACACCAGGCTGCATTAGAGGTTCACGCCGCGACGCAGGTCCCTTCCTTCCCATATATTCTAAGCAGTCAGATCACTCTATTTCATCCACACCACACCGCATGTTCGTGTCCACACTGAGCATGCTACTGATCATCAGGTGTGAGGCTGGGTCACGCTTTCCGAGCTACATTCTGGCATATACATATGCACATGCTTTGAAACTACTATACTTATTGATACACTATTTAGGTGCCCATGGTCAACATTCATGTGATATATGACAAACACAAAAACACCACTGGCAGTCCATGGGTCCAGCCTGGCATACAAGAATCTACACCGCCGGCATGCAGGACATCCAACAGTCACTCATTAACTTCGCTACATGTCCCATCATAGGCGATAGACTCCTATGGGGACACAGGAGCATCTTAGGGGGGGGGGGGGGGGCGCGTCACGCACCATGAAGATGAAGATGAGGAGGATCCATGACGCAGGCGCGAGAAGCACGCCGAATACGCATCCGATCTGGACGAGGCAGCCGTTGGCCCGTTCCACTGCCAGTCTGGTCTTTGGTGCGCGATCACGCAAATAAATTGTGAAACCGACGCGATACATCCCAAGTTACCCCCCCGTATACCACATAAACATACAAGCATCTCCCTGCTCTGATACCAGGCTCGGCTCAGAAGTCCGGCTCGTTGGGGCCGCTTAGGAGTGCCCGGCACTGGAAGATACGAGTGTGGGAGTTAGATCAAGGACTTATGCACTGGCTGGTGGACAAGACGGAAAAAGGGAGACGCACCCAGCGCGCCAGAGACCAGTGGTGGCGACACAGTCGCCCTCGGTGTTCTGCGGGAAGCACGATGCGCCTGCGGCCGAGGCCTGTTGAGCCTGTTACGGAGTTGCGCCATGTTAGCGATGGTTGGAGAGACAAGAGAGGAGAGGCGGAGAGAGAGACGCACGAGGGAGAGCCAGCAGTAAGAGAGCGGGTTAGCTGCGAAGTTCTGGAAGAAGAACCTGCAGGTGCCGAAGGTGAGCGTCTGGACGTGGTTCGGGTCCACGGTGAACCCGGCCGCTGTTTACGGATGGACGATGAAGTTAGCGTTGGTATTCACGGCCCGGAGCGCGAAGAAGGCTGAATGGTAGAGTAGGGTTTTGATGTTTAGAGAGATGGGATGATAGGGCCGTTTGCGGACTGAGTTCGAAGCAAGGCACAGAGATGAGAGAACTAGCGAAGGGTGCTTCGCGGAGTCGAAGTGGTATGATGCATGATGTAAGGAGTGAGTGATGTATGAAACAAGAAGCAAGCAAGAAGTACCGGGGTAGTTCTCGGACCGGGGGTAGGGTAGAGGTGACTAGGACAAATATCAGAGGAAAGAAAATGCGACGGGTACTCACGGACGGAGCCGTTGAGGATGGTGATTGCGTTCACGATCGCCTCGCAGTCTTCGCTCGCTGGCGGGAGCTGCGTCGGGTGGGCGCACGCGTTCAGGCCTACAATCCACCATCCATCGCATTCATATTCGGTCAGCAGATCATGTATGCGTGGATTTGATTGAACGCACAGATCTCGCTACACACATCCGTGGCAGTCTCGGTCACAAGGGACGCGGGCTGGGCGGGCTGGGCGGCGCAGGAGAAGGTCGTGAGCTCGACGGTCTTGCCGTTCGCGTCTACCGTCGAGGTGCGGACCGCCTTAGCGCCTGCACAGGGAGCAGCGTCGGCGTCGCGCGCTGTGGGGAAATTTGGGGCTCAGTATATACTCTAATTTATTGAAGGAAGAGTTGGAGTAGGGGATGAGGATGGGGTGAAGCGTGAGGTATAGCTTGAAGGAAGAAAAGACACGAACGCGTGAAGATGGCGTAGCTGCCCGCGGCGACAGCGAGAGAGACGAGTGCGTACGAGAACTTCATGGCTGCTGTGTGCTGTGTGCTGTTATCACAGTGTCATGTTCGAATTAGTGTTAGTGTTAGGTTCGGCGACGGCGAGGATCGAAGCACAGACGTTGGATGCTAGATGGTCCGTAGTCGATGTCGATGTAGACGTAGAGGATCAGCAACGCGAAGACTGAGCTTGACGTGCACTGACGAGAGAGAATCTGTGGGTGCTGAGTCTCTGAGGGAGCTGCAGGGCCTCGCGCCTGAAATTTATACCCCTCCCGAGCCCTGGAGCGGCCATGTCCTGCCCGCCCCTGTCCTGTCCTGTCCAAATGTCTGGTCGGACGTCGAACACGGACGTGACAGCTCGCGCTTCCAAAGAATCAATGGCGAGGTTCAAGCCCAGCGCGTCGGGCGTGAGCGTGACTATTGATGCAACCCCTGTGCTGCTCTCTGTTTAACTCCCTAAGAATAGCGGGGGGCGAGAGCCGTAGGCTTTCCGGTTCGGTGTTACGGGAACGGCGATCTGGGAATCGAGGAAGACCTGTGGCCGTGGCCGGCGAGGGACAGCAATCGCGAATGGGCGAATGGGATGTGGGATCTGGGTAGAGCCTCCGAATCCGAGTAAGGTCCGGACTTTGCGGCCTGATGATGAGCGAGTGAGGAGAAGCGTGTGCCAGGTACGTGCCGGGTATGTTGGATTCTAGGAATTGGGTGCGAGGCGTGTTGCCGGACGTTCTGCAGGGACCGGTGTGGTTTGTGGTACGATGTTGAACGCGCGTTGGTTTTGTACTGGCTGTGCCCGGGCGGGATGGATGCAAGATGCGATTCGCGTGGAGTGCACCCGGAAGGGTACAAGGGGCGCGCCGGCGTGTCTACATGCACATGGCTGGGCTGAATCATCCAGATTGGGGATGGATTGAATGGGTAGTAACGGATGAGTGAGCAAGGATATTCGTGGATGGACAGGAGGATGGAATGCGTAGCGGACGTGTGAAGGCTTGTACGTCCATGTTACGAGACGGTTGGGATGGGGGATGGGAGGGTACACCTCGTCGGATTTGGGTACCCGAAGATCGTATTGAAATTTGAACAGATATCATGACATCGACTAGCTATTACGGGTGCAAAGGTGAAATGATTGACGAAGAGAGACAGCAAGCAACGCACGACAATAGAAAGCGCATGGAGCAGATGGGGTGCCGGTATCTGGTAGCTAGAAACGCTCAGCCGGCGAACGTGGGGGCAGTAGATGGGAGAGATTGGAAGAGATGGGCAACACGGGGCGTTGGGAGGAGTCGGGGGTGAGAGAGGAAGTAAGGAACAAGGAGGGGGCAGCGGCGAACGGTGACAGGGATCGGGCAAGGTACGCGCTGGGACGTCGGGGTGGTCGATGGAAGATGTTTCAGGTTGAGTAGGAGAGAAAGATGGTGAATATGGTCGGATGTGGTGGACGGGATGCGGATGCAGTCGGCCGAGGAGGTGCAAGTATGAAATTATGGAAGATGTGTAGACGACGGGCGGATGTTGTGCGAGTTACACGCCAATGGACCCGGAGAGCGAATGGAGGTCGGGAGATGGGTAAATTGACTTGTTCGAGTGACAGAAGGTAGACAAGTGCGCGAGGCGTCGTTCACGCAAGAGATATAAGTGATGGAACTCGACCGCCGCCATGCGAGGATGTCTTGACTGGAGGCTGAGGCTGATATGAAGCTGCAGGCGACGGCGAGGCAAGAGCGTCCGCCCCAGCCGAACTTTGCCGAGACGCGCTCACGTCACGGGACTCACACACCGGAAAGAACCGAAGAGGGAAAGAGCGTGTGTCTGGATGTTCAACGACTTTGGTCCTTTCCCTCTCCTCCACTTCCACTCTCCATTCCTCCGCCTCACTCCCCTGGAACGCACCTTGCCTTCGCAGACTTTCGCTCCCTTCGCGTCCTCAATCTTCTTGACGCGTCTTCCTCCCTCTCTGTCTTCAGAACAACCACCCTCTCATCCCTCATGGACCCCTACACATTCGGTGGCAAGTACAGGCTCGAGGAGGAGATAGCCATCGGTGGTTGTGGTACGCATACTCCCCCTCTATCCCATTTCCACTTCTAAATTTCTTGCCGCCACTGCAGGTACCGTCTTCCAAGGCGTACACACCGTCGCTGGCAAGGAAGTCGCCATCAAGCTCGAGCCCGCAATAGCCAAGTCATCTCCTCTCAAGCAGGAGAGCAAAATATACAAGACCCTCATGGGCGGCCTCGGCGTCCCCTGGATAAACTGGTCAGGAAGGCAGGGCGACTACAACGTCATGGTCATCGACCTCCTCGGTCCCTCCCTCGAGGATCTCTTCCGCATGTGCAACAGGCACTTTTCCCTAAAGACCATTCTCATCCTTGCAGATCAACTCGTAAGTCCCTATGAATCCTATTTTTCTCGTCGTCATCCTCCTCGATGGCCCCCACCCGACCTATTATCCATGGCCGTTACACGCACACCACGGCGCCTTCGTCCCCCACCATGTCCACTTTCGGCCACCACTCCTCTCCCGTTCCCACACCTTGTTCTTCCATACCTCGTTCTCTCACGTACATCGCACATTACATTCCCGTACTCCATGCATTTTGTGCGCCACCCGTCGCCACCGGTGCGGTACTTCGCCACAACATATCCAATTTCATCTCCGCTCGCATTCTTCCTTTCCCTTCTTGTTCACTCACACCATCTCTTCCAGATCACCCGGATTGAGTTCATTCATTCACGAGACCTTGTCCATCGCGACATCAAGCCCGCAAACTTTGTCGTCCCCAAGCGCGAAGACGGAGACCAGGCAGATTACGTCGTCAATGTTATCGATTTCGGCCTCGCCAAGAAGTTCCGCGACCCCAGAACGGGCGCCCACATCCCGTACCACCAGGACGACCACCACGGTGTCGGCACCTGCCTATTCGCAGCCATCAGCACCCATCTCGGCATCGAGTGCTCGCGCCGCGACGACCTCGAAGCCCTCGCCTATATGCTCATCTACTTCCTCCGCGGTACCCTCCCGTGGCGGAAGATCAAGGGCCAGACCGTCAGCGAGACCTGGGACCTCATCCGCGACAAGAAGCTCGAGACCGAAGCCGTGCTCACCGTCGGACTCCCCCCGAGTTCGACATCTTCTACAAGTATGTTCGTGGGCTCGAGTTTGACGACCTTCCCGACTACGAGGGCCTACGTGCGCTTTTCCGTGGCCTAGCCGAGCGTCAGGGCATAGAGTATGATGGCGTCTTTGACTGGTGTGTACCCCGTCCGGGGGAGGGCAGCCGATCCAGCGGCGAGGCGGCGAGGAAGAGGAAGAGGGTGTGCAGGAGTTGCTCGGCGTGCCAGGCTGCGGCAGAGCGTGCTGCTGCTGCTACTGCGACCAAGGCTGCACAGGCGGTCAAACGCGGCAGGGTATGACCCGCCGTATGTGGTGTGTGGGTGTTTGCGGATTCCTGCGAGTCTGATGTGAGTGCTTTCGTCCTCTTCTTCATTTCAGGTACATGGATCGTGTTGCTGACTGACATACTTTCGATCGCACAGTAGGCTTGCAAGCCATGCCCGTGCGGCACGGCGGCCAGGGACTGAAGATGGCGTCCCGCATGTGCACCACCACTGCGACTGTATATGCTTGGACCTCGGACCGGAACTGTTACTCATCTCGCGGGGCGCCA
This sequence comes from Fomes fomentarius, assembly GCA_022606135.1. NCBI lineage: Eukaryota > Fungi > Basidiomycota > Agaricomycetes > Polyporales > Polyporaceae > Fomes > Fomes fomentarius. The sequence continues at coordinate 3,904,140 of JABYQN010000001.1, forward strand.
TCGACTCGGATCTCGATATTATGATAATGAAGACACCATGCTGCACGCTCCTGCACGGAGCGCAGCGATATTGCGGGGTACGACTCGCCTGACGGTCGCCTTTCTCAGCTTTGGGCCTCGTGTCTGGGGTATTGAGGTGGGGTGGCCCAGTTCGGATCGCGCGATTGACTCGTCCCATGCGGGTTCGGGATCGAACTCGGCCCGGGTTTAGGCGTTGGTTGAGTGGTTCGGTGCTGGCACGTACTCGTGTGTTGGGTGGGTTGGTGTGGCGACCGTGTATATATTTTTCCAGTCCTGGTGAGTCTCTTCGTTGGCTTTTGCGAGGGTGTAGATAGCTGATCATGACTGTGTGTAGGTTTTAGCCCACCACCTTGTCCCCCGGTCTGTCTTCTCCGCGCCGTGTGTCTGCCGCGACTCGATTAGCTCTCCCTGTTGTGGTTGAGAGATGTGTTGCTCGTTGCTCATTGCTGCTGCTGCTGTTGTGCGACTAAGTTACGAAGTATGTATGTATTATATGGAGGTTGGGTGAGGTTGTTTGTCGTACCTCACTCCTTCTCCCTCCGTCCAACCCCCTTCCCCTACTCCACCTCCTGCCTCTCACCCCGACTATCCTATCTATCCATCATCCTCCCGCTTGCGCTTCCACCCCATATTAGCCGTCCCCACGCGCGCCCTGCCGTCATCCCTCTCCCCCCAACCGTGACTCTGGTCTTGACCTATATATGCTGTTCGTTTATGTATGTGCCGCACCGAACCTAACACCCATGACGCATATGCCCCACTCCCTATCACCCTTCCTCTCGCTGGTCCCTTCCTGTCCTTTGCAATACAATACGCTCGGACAATCGTCTATGGTGTTCTATGCATATGCGTCTATGGCCTACCCTCCTTCATTCCTTCCTTCTTTTGAGTTCTCATACGCGAGTGTAATATACGCTACAGATAGCGGAGTAGCTGGCTTTGTACATACTTTGTATATAAAGGGTCTAATGAGCGGTTTTCCTTTGTTGTTCTCTCTCAGTGTTAGTGTTGGTGTTGGTGGTGCGGTGTTTGTGCGGCAATGGTATGTGCGTAAGCACCATGAACTTGAACTTGGGAGTAAGTATGGAGGTGGAGATCCGGAAGGGTTTTGTGAGTGAATGTTGAGGTATATAGGGTTGAAGAGAGGTCGCTGGCACAACATCGTGTACTGTGCCCTGCCGCGGAACCACTCGACGACTTGGAACGACTGGAGACACAAAGAAGATGGCGAGGGTTAAACCCAAATTGAGGCAGGTGAGTAACCACTGCGCTATCCCGAATGAGGAAGGGCGCCTGCACGCGGCAGGCGCATCTTCCTCTCTTTTATTCTCCAAAATCGCGGTGCGGTCCTCTCGTTCCTGCTTGCAACTTGCACATAAATTACATTCTTCCCCACACCCTGCAACTCCCACGCGACTCGATCTCACCTAACCCACCCCACTGGGCAGTTTGCAGTCAAAAAACGCCGACCGGCGGTCAGTGCCTCGCAGCAGCCTCTCCTGACTCGCGCGCGGGCGCGGATCGAAAAGCTCAAGGAGGAACGGCGCGAGCGGCAGCGGGTGCGCAGTAGGGAGATTGGCTACGAGCGTAGGGCGTCCACGGCGATCGGACAGGCTGAGGGAACGAGTCGGACGGGATTGCGATCAGGGCAAGTGGACGGTAGCGGGAGTGACGGGGCGAAGGGAAAGCAAACGCAGAGCGAAAATGGGAACTGGGCGATGGCTGCGCAGAGTTTTGCGGTTGGGGAACGGGTGCTGTGCTACCATGGCGCGCTGATCTATGAGGCAAAGGTGCTCAAGGCGGAGGTGTGGGATGAGAAGAACACGCAGTCGGGTGTGACTGGTGCGCATTTTTATGTGCATTACAAGGGGTGGAAGCAGACGTGAGTTGATTTGGTTTCGCGATCTTGTTGGTATCGGTGTGCATTCGCTGACTGACGGGTCTCTGCCATTACGCTCTGACACGGCCGGAAACAAACCATCGAATGGATATGCTGTGGATGCGATACGCAATCCCGGACACAAACACGAACCCGATGATGCGAACTCACAGCTGGGACGAGTGGGCGCACGTAACCCGGCTGCTCAAGTTCAACGAGACGAACATCGCGCTACAGAAGGCTCTCCAAAGCCAGTATCAGGTCGCGCAAGCTGCGAGCGCGTCGAGCTCCAAGGCCGCGAAGGCGAACGCTGCAAAGGACGCGAGCGCCGCTGACAGGGGCCTTGGCAGGAAGGACGGCGCACGGGGCACGAAACGCGGACGGGAGGAGGTGAGTCGGCCCGTGTGTATTGAAGGAATGATCGTAATAATAAGAGTGCGCGCGTTGCGTTGCAGGGCGAGGGGACGAGGAAGCCGGAGATGAAGCTGAATGCGCCGGAGCCCTTGAAGGTGCTGCTTGTAGACGATTGGGAGGCGGTGACGAAGAACAACCAGGTGCGTGTATGCGTTGCGGGTTCTGGAGTGCACGTTCGTTCATTTTCGTCACGCTCAGCTGGTTGGTCTGCCGCGAAAGCCAAACGTGGTTGAGCTTCTGGAGGAGTTCAAGCAATACGTCCTCTCTCAAGCGTCTTCGACACAGTAAGTATTTCATGCCTACTTAAGAACACCGATTCATAATATCCGGATCAGGCTGAAGGATCCGCAAGTACTCCTTCCAACGATCGTCGCTGGACTGCAGACATACTTTGATCGCGCACTTGGTGCGAATCTGCTATACCGCTTTGAGCGGCCGCAGTACGCAGAGGTCAGGAAAAGGTATGTGAACGGCCCGACGGTGCAGGTCGGCCAGGAGAAGGAGATGAGCGCGATCTACGGCGCAGAGCATTTCTTGCGCATGCTGGGTACGTTTTCGTGTCCGTGTCACGACAGCCGACTAACGCTTGGGTTGGTGCCGACAGTGAGTCTGCCGCAGATGGTCGCCAGCTCGTCCATGGACAGCGAGAGCGTGGGCCTGTTGAGGGACTATGCGAATGAGCTTCTCCAGTGAGTGCAACCGGTCGGGGATCCTCGTGTCGATTTCGAAGCTGGTGAAAAGATGCTGACCGGTCCCCGTTCGCAGATGGATGGTCAAGGAGCGGCATAGAATATTCGTGCCAGAGTACAAGGGGGCGAGCATTGTATCCCAGTGAAACCCCCGAATGCTCTGACATGCCGCGGTATGCCACAGTATGGAAAATGTCAAAACAGTGTGCTCTCTTCTGCCAGTGAGCGTGTTAGCACGGCCGAAAATGGCAAAAGTCTCAGCTACTGCAAATCTATATCTACACGCCCAAATGAGTTCTATAAGTTGTCTATAGCTGAGATGGGAGGCATTGTGGAGGTATCTGGGTTGTAAGCCCTAGTTATCCGTCGACCCGAGCAATCGGGGGGTAAATAAATATATATTCACCCAATATCTGACACCATAAGTGTGGAGTATAGATGCAGGCGCTTGATTTCCCAAAGAAAGCAAGCTTGAACACAGGGTATGATGACAAAATGCACTGCACCATGGAGATTGAAATGCTGGCACTAGCATTTGAGTGCCACTGCTGAAGCAACTCATGCCACTGCACCATACCAGCTTATGGTGAGCTCAAAGTGCATAGAATATATATCTGTCTCTGCTGGACTTGCACAAAAATTCTCTGTTCCCCCCAGAACAAGTGCAATAGAGAAGGATGTATTAGTTAGTTTTAGCTATAAATTGGTACAGAGACACATGTATACTACAAGAATCTAACTTCCAACAACAAAGTACTAGAAGGTGCAGCAGGAAGGGTGCACCCACTGGAGTCACCACTTGAGATTTCTGGTGTCATCAGGCACCCATATCATAACTGTATGATACATGAGAATATATGGTGGGCATATTTGATACCAATTACACTGTCATCATGGTGCCAATATGTGACATATGCTTTCCTTACAGTACCTGCAGATGACATGCCATGATATGGGGAGGCGATTGGACCTGCATTGGGAAATCAATGGACAACCTCCATAAGTCCCAGATACTATACTCATTTGGGCATGTATCTTATGTATCTTGCATGCACATAAATATGCTCTTCTATGTGTGTAGAGATCACAGTGAGCAATCTCCAGATTTTATTGAAGAAAAGTTGCAGAAAAGGTACTACTACCATGTGTAGAAGACATATATGTACACACAACACTGAGGAAACAATATCTTGATACTATGTTGCACATGGATCCAGCCTATGACTTCTGCCTGTTCACCTCTAGATGGCAGAGTAATAATATCAGGATCTCTAGTTAGAGTTAAAAATTACAAATCCTCTGGTAGGCTCTGGTATGCCAATCTTGTTGACTGCAGTGTGCCTCAGAGCAATCACAATGGCCTATGTCGAGATCTGTGAAGTCTGATATATTGCAGAAATAATACTACCCACCTATGTTGAGCTCTGTGAAGTCTGAGAGACACCAGAGCTCGACACAGCAACTGTCTACGGCGCAGGAGCACGTGGGAAACAACTGTACAGTACTTCTAAACATGGAAATCAACAAAACATACAGAAGCGCTCAAAGAAAAATTCATGGAGGGCGCAGGAGTCAATGCACAGGCTAGCGCTCTTAACCGAGGCGCGGGGCGCCCATCGCGACCCTGTGTGAATATTTGCACAGCCACAGGTCGAATAGGGAAGGAGGGAAAAATCGGCGAAGATAATGGTGCAGTGAAGGAATTAGGGAATGTGTGGAAGGCTGAATGAAAACAAACCATGGACTTGGCTAGGGCACAAGACCCATGAGGTCCAACACTCCCCCCTGACCAGTCAAGTCCCCAGCCCAAGCATCTTCACCATCTCCAGCACCTTGGGCTTAGGCAGGGACTTGGTGAGGATGTCCGCCGGCATGTCCGAAGTGCGGAGGTGCTCAATCTCAATCCGCCCTTTGGCTACTTCGTCCCGCAGCCAGTAAAAGCGCAGATCGAGGTGCTTCATGCGCCCATGGTGCTCAGGATTTTTCGCAACAGAGAGGGCGGAGAGGTTGTCGATGCGGAGGAGACATCAAAGCCAAACTCCGTGAGCAGGTTGCGAAGCCAAAGCATCTCCTGGCCGGCGGAGACCGCTGCAACGAATTCCGCCTCCGTGGTGGACAGCGCAACAATTGTCTGCAGACGGCTCGACCAGGAGATCGCACCAGTACCCATCTTGATCATATAGCCAGAGGTGGAGCGACCAGTGTCAGGACAGCCAGCATGGTCCGCATCGGTGAAGGAGGTGAAGAGCTCAGCGTTGGGTGAAGGGGAGTAGGTGAGCTTGTAGTCAAGAGTGCCCTTGATGTAGCGGAAGAGATGCTTGACCGCCTTCCAGTGCGTCACCCCGGGATTCTGGGAGAAACGCGCAAGGTTGCCCACAGTGCGAGAGATGTCTGGGCGCGTCGCTACAGCAAGATAAAAAAGAGAGCCAACAGCCTGGTTGTAGGGAATGTCCTGCATGTCGCGCGCATCAGCTGGCGACGAGGGAGCCATCTCCGCACTGAGACGGAGGCCTGGGTCCATGGGAGTGCCCACCGGGTCACAGTCTGAGAAGCCGTAGCGTTCGAGGATGTCAAGGGTGTACTGGGGCTGTGAGACGGACAGGGAACGCGTCGAGCGGTCACGCTCAATCTTGACACCCAGGAGCCAGGACGTAGGACCAAGGTCTCGCAATTTGAAGTGTGCGCGGAGGTCGTCCTTGACGCGCTGAATGGCCGCTTTGGACTTGCCAGCAATGGTGATGTCGTCGACAAAGACAGGGATGATGAGACGCACTCCATCGCGCAGATAGACCCAGACACTGTGCTCGCAGACCAGGCGCGAAAATCTGAGCTTGAGCAGGACCTCGTGCAGCTTCTCATGCCAGCAGCGGCCAGCCTGCTTGAGACCATAGAGAGCCTTGCGGAGGTGCCAGACCCACTGCGGAGTCTTCTCCTCGAGGGCTGCTGCATGTACACCTCCTCCTTGAGCTCGCCGTTGAGGTAGGCAGAAGAGATGTCCACAGACTCGAGTTCGAGGTCTTCGAGTGCAGCAAGGGCGAGGATAGCGCGGATGGAGGCCCACTTGGGTGTAGGAGCAAAGGTCTCATTGTAGTCGAAGCCAGGGCGCTGAGAGAAGCCCTTTGCGACAAGACGGCCCTTGTATCGCTCAATGGAGCCGTCCGCATTGCGCTTGACACGGAACACCCAGCGTGAGCCAATGGCTTTGCGACTGGGCGGAAGCTGCACAAGTTCAAAGGTGCCGTTCTCGACAAGGGACTGGATCTCGTCCTGCGCGGCCTTGAGCCACTTGTCGCGCTCGTCTGGCGGAAGCCTCATCGCATCAGAGATAGAGCGCGGCTCGCCGTGCTGCTCTTGCGCTGCCTTGAGCGCATGCTCAACCACAGACTCGAATGCGACCTCCAGTGCATCATCATATGACAGGAAGTCATCGCGCTCACCAGTGTAGACATGCTCAATGCCCGCAAGCATTGCCTCGACAGTGCACTCCAGTCCATCCTCGTGATCACGTCCGAGGAGGTCAAGCTCATCGTCCGAGGATGTTGGAGACGGCGGAGGCGAAGGAGAGCGGTATGCGCGGAACTGGACTGGGATTGGGTCGACTGGCGCGTCAATGAGTGGGTCTGGTGAAGGCGAGTGACGCTGTGGAGTGTTGTCGCGCTCAGAGGGCTCTGGAGTGGGAGCAGGTGACAGAGTGTGGATGCGGAGGCGCTGCGGTACACGGTTCTCTCGCTCAAGCTGCTGGTTGTTCAGTGAGCCTGTGTAGCAAGTGGAGCGCGCTGGGAGCTTGCGTGCGAGTGCAGGATATGGCCTGAAGCCGCCATGACCGTCCGCTTCATGGTGAGCGGACGGCGTGCCTGAGCGAGATGCTGGGCGAGGTGGAGGTGCAGCGCGCGGCGCAGGAGGCACAGGAGGTGCTGGAGGACTCGGACTGCGTGGTGGTGCATCCGGGGATGGTGCGCGCGGCTCTGGAGGTGCAGGCGGAGCATTTTGCAGTGCAGGAGGTGCGGGCGGAGCATTTTGCGGTGCAGGAGGTGCAGGAGGTGCAGGATCATCTGGATCGTCTCCCCCTTGATCGTGCAGCTCTGGCACGTCCTCAGCGTCGTCGGGCGCGTCGTCCGCATGCTTTGCGTCGCTGGGAATGTCCACTTCGTCCAGAGGCAGCCCAAAGACATTGATAGAGGGCGAGTTACCAGGGAAGCAGCGCTCGTCGAATACAGCATGCGAGGAGATGAGGAATTTCTTCGCAGCTGGATCCCAGAACCGCCAGGCTTTGGTGCCCTCAGGATAGCCGACAAAGATGCATTTGCGCGTGTGAGGCTGCAGCGCTTTGCGGTCCTTCTTGCGCACAAGCACATAAGCCAGGCAGCCGAAGACGCGGAAGTAGGAGACATCCGGTTTGCGTCTGTCGCGTTTCCAGGCAGTGTAAGGGATACTGCCGCCCAGCGCAGAGGTAGGCATGCGGTTGCGAGTGTGGACAAAGGTAGAGACGGCGTGACCCCAGAACGACGGAGGCAGCTTGGCCTGAGAGAGAAGAGCTGTTGCGCCCTCAGCAATGGTGCAGTTTGCTCGCTCCGTAACACCGTTCTGGTGCGGCTCATCTGGCTCTGTGTGTTGGCGATGGATGCCGTGCTCAGCGCAGAAGTCGGCGTACTCCTGGCCAATGTACTCGCCGCCCTTGTCGTCGCGCGTGGCCTTGATCCGCAGGCCAAGACAGTTCTCAGCATATGCTTTGAACACCTTGAACGCAGCAAACGCGTCGCTCTTGCGCTTCAGGAATGCAATGGCCCAGAAACGCGTCGCATTGCACACAAAAATCATCCAGTACAGATGACCTTCGGGCGTAGCGACCGGGAGCTTGCCCTTGAGGTCGGTGTGGACCAGGGCGATGGGGACGAGCTTCCTGGACGCAAAACGAGGGATGGAGTGACGATTGAGCTTTCCAGCAAGACACGGCTCGCAGACAGTGTCCAGAGCGCGTTTTGAGCGAATGGTGAGACCGCAGACAAGGCCCTTGCGCACAACAGCACGCAGGTCGTCGAGGTTGGTGTGGGAGCAGCGCTGGTGCCACAGGGACAAGTCCTCCTCGCTGGCGGTCGACGCAGCGAGTGCACTGTGCGACTGTGACACAGTATGGCCAAGGAGATAGCCCACATTGTGCCGGTCGACTTGCGCTTCGAAGCGCAGCTGTCCCTGCTGGCGGAACAGTGCACGCGCAGCCTGGATCTCGACGACATAGCCCTTCTCGCGTGTGAGATGGAAAACGGACAGTAGATTGCTGGCGAGCGCAGGAACATGCAAGACATCGTGTAGTACAACAGCAGGTGGTACAACTCCGTCCCTCTCCGCCGGTTGGAACACCACAGACCCTAGCCCAGCCGAGTAGACAATGTGCGAGTTGGCGAGGCGGATGGGGATGACGTGCGGCGAGTAGTAGCGGAACCAGTGATGGTGAGGGGTCATGTGTGCAGAAGCACCTGTGTCGGTGTTCCAGTTAGTTGCAGCTGGAGTAGCGAGCCAAGCAGAGCGGTCGGAGACAGAGAGGAGGGCGGAAGCGCAACCAGCACTCACAGCAGCTGACCCAGCAGACTCTGGGGGAGTGTCCTGCGTGTTCTTGGATGCCTCAGCAGCTTTCTCCTTGCGCTTGGGCTTCTGGGAGCGGAACTGCGAACACTGAGCCGCTTTCTCCTTGGCCCGAGTGCTCGCATCGCGCTTGGAGAAGCACTGGTCCTCGGAGTGGCCGGTGCGACCGCAGAACGCGCAGATGAGAGTGGATGCGGCATGGGAGAGCGCAGGCGTCAACGGGGACACCCCAGGCTGGTTCTCGAGCGCAACGAACGCATCCTGCAGCTTCTCCAAGGTCAAGGAGTCGTCGAGGAGCAGCGTCTGGCGCAGCGAGTTGAACTCAGCCGGCAGTGCACAGATGAGCGTCATGAGGACAAGCTCGTCGTCTAGCTGGTCGAGATCGAAGCCCGCAGGACGCAGGGCACGCATCTCAGACTTGAGCTGCGAAGCATGGGTGGAGAGAGTGGATAGGGACTTGTCTTTGGCCTTTTGGAGGCTGAGCAGCGCATTATAGGTGTTAAAACGTGTACCGGGACGTTTCTGCATGTGTATGGCCTCCAACTTCGTCCACATCGCACTGGGATCGCTGCGGATGGACTCCAGATGCGTGTGCTGCTCCCTCTCCACACAACCCCATAACTCCCCAGCTGCCATCTCCACCCTGTTGTCGAAATCGCGCATTTCACGGCGCTCACCTGAGTCCCATGGCTGCGTGAAGACGGGCCTGGTCTCAGTGCCCCCGACAATGCGAAGAGCACCAAGAGTGCGGAGCCTTGCCTCCATGTCGAGCCTCCATTGCTGGTAGTTGCGATTGTTGAGCTTTGGGAAGGAGGGTGCGGACGGAGCCATGGTGATAGGGGAAGTGTGCGGCGTGCGACGAGTGGGTGAAATTGCGAAGGGATTGGGCGAGAAACCCACGAGGAGCGATGGAATTGATGGGGGAAACACCCAGAGAGATGAAAACAAGTCAAGCAGAGCAAGCAGGGAAGACTGGGGACCAGGATGAGGTCTTGAGAGCGATGGACTGGTGGAGATGGATGTCTGGAGGCAGTCAGAGCACAGGGCTCATAACCTGTTGACTGCAGTGTGCCTCAGAGCAATCACAATGGCCTATGTCAAGCTCTGTGAAGTCTGAGAGACACCAGAGCTCGACACAGCAACTGTCTACGGCGCAGGAGCGCGTGGGAAACAGCTGTACAGTACTTCCAAACATGGGAATCAACAAAACATACAAAGGCGCTCAAAGAAAAATTCATGGAGGGCGCAGGAGTCAATGCACGGGCTAGCGCTCTTAACCGAGGCGCGGGGCGCCCGTCGCGACCCTGTGTGAATATTTGCACAGCCACAGGTCGAATAGGGAAGGAGGGAAAAATCGGCGAAGATAATGGTGCAGTGAAGGAATTAGGGAATGTGTGGAAGGCTGGATGAAAACAAACCATGGACTTGGCTAGGGCACAAGACCCATGAGGTCCAACACTCCCCCTGACCAGTCAAGTCCCCAGCCCAAGCATCTTCACCATCTCCAGCACCTTGGGCTTAGGCAGGGACTTGGTGAGGATGTCCGCCGGCATGTCCGAAGTGCGGAGGTGCTCAATCTCAATCCGCCCTTTGGCTACTTCGTCCCGCAGCCAGTAAAAGCGCAGATCGAGGTGCTTCATGCGCCCATGGTGCTCAGGATTTTTCGCAACAGAGAGGGCGGAGAGGTTGTCGATGCGGAGGAGACATCAAAGCCAAACTCCGTGAGCAGGTTGCGAAGCCAAAGCATCTCCTGGCCGGCGGAGACCGCTGCAACGAATTCCGCCTCCGTGGTGGACAGCGCAACAATTGTCTGCAGACGGCTCGACCAGGAGATCGCACCAGTACCCATCTTGATCATATAGCCAGAGGTGGAGCGACCAGTGTCAGGACAGCCAGCATGGTCCGCATCGGTGAAGGAGGTGAAGAGCTCAGCGTTGGGTGAAGGGGAGTAGGTGAGCTTGTAGTCAAGAGTGCCCTTGATGTAGCGGAAGAGATGCTTGACCGCCTTCCAGTGCGTCACCCCGGGATTCTGGGAGAAACGCGCAAGGTTGCCCACAGTGCGAGAGATGTCTGGGCGCGTCGCTACAGCAAGATAAAAAAGAGAGCCAACAGCCTGGTTGTAGGGAATGTCCTGCATGTCGCGCGCATCAGCTGGCGACGAGGGAGCCATCTCCGCACTGAGACGGAGGCCTGGGTCCATGGGAGTGCCCACCGGGTCACAGTCTGAGAAGCCGTAGCGTTCGAGGATGTCAAGGGTGTACTGGCGCTGTGAGACGGACAGGGAACGCGTCGAGCGGTCACGCTCAATCTTGACACCCAGGAGCCAGGACGTAGGACCAAGGTCTCGCAATTTGAAGTGTGCGCGGAGGTCGTCCTTGACGCGCTGAATGGCCGCTTTGGACTTGCCAGCAATGGTGATGTCATCGACAAAGACAGGGATGATGAGACGCACTCCATCGCGCAGATAGACCCAGACACTGTGCTCGCAGACCAGGCGCGAAAATCTGAGCTTGAGCAGGACCTCGTGCAGCTTCTCATGCCAGCAGCGGCCAGCCTGCTTGAGACCATAGAGAGCCTTGCGGAGGTGCCAGACCCACTGCGGAGTCTTCTCCTCAAAGCCCTCGGGCTGCTGCATGTAGACCTCCTCCTTGTGTTGGACCTCATGGGTCTTGTGCCCTAGCCAAGTCCATGGTTTGTTTTCATTCAGCCTTCCACACATTCCCTAATTCCTTCACTGCACCATTATCTTCGCCGATTTTTCCCTCCTTCCCTATTTGACCTGTGGCTGTGCAAATATTCACACAGGGTCGCGACGGGCGCCCCGCGCCTCGGTTAAGAGCGCTAGCCCGTGCATTGACTCCTGCGCCCTCCATGAATTTTTCTTTGAGCGCCTTTGTATGTTTTGTTGATTCCCATGTTTGGAAGTACTGTACAGCTGTTTCCCATGCGCTCCTGCACCGTAGACAGTCGCTGTGTCGAGCTCTGGTGTCTCTCAGACTTCACAGAGCTTGACATAGGCCATTGTGATTGCTCTGAGGCACACTGCAGTCAACACCTCTATGAGCACTCAGGTGGGTAGTGTAGCTACCACTGTGTGTAGTATACAATGTAGTAGGTTATGAGCCCTGGGGCATGCCTGGTAATGTGCCCACGATGGCTGTAATGTGCCTGCAAAGACTGAAAACCATGGCTACCTGCCTGCCTGATGCATACCCTGGAAAGGGTAGCAGCTCAGTTAAGTGTGACCTTTGAGTCCACTATCTCACACAATGATGGGGAACCTGTGCACATCAATGAGATTAACATTTGCATCTTCCTTGCTTCTTCTGCTCAATGTGCCTGACTGCATGCTCACGATGGCATGCACCCAGATTGATATCAGATCCAGCAATCCTCCCACCATATCCAGCACCCTCACCCAGCTCATACACATCTTCAAAGGAATCAATTGGACCTTCTGGAAACCTGTGGCTAAAGCATACATCAACACTCAAGGTCAGGAGTCCATCCTCACAACTTCACACCCACCTGATGGCAACGGCAACCAAGCAATTTGGGATGAGCTCAATTGTAAGGCCATGGGAAACATTTGGCTCTGTGTCACCCCCTCCATTGTGGAGAAGATCCACTCCAAGACCACTGCAAAGGAGATGTGGGAAACACTCAAGGCTGAATATGGGAAACTGGGTCTTCCAGTCATCTACTCACACTTCGAGGCCACTCTCGCAGTCACCATTTCAAGCAACTCACACCCCGCCCCCACTATCAATGAAATGATTTCATGCTTCAACAAGCTAACGGTGCAGAACATCATGATAAGCGAATTCATTCAAGCAATGCTTTTACTCACCAAGCTCCCACAGTTGATGGACTGCATCGTACAACCCTTCTATTAGAAGGAGAAGATCAATGATGTCCATCGTGCAATCATTGTCCACTGGGAGCAATGTGAGGCATGACACCCCCCTGCTGGTCACACAAACAAGCTGTCACACCGTGCAGGGCCCCGTTCTGCACCGGGTTATAGGCAGGTTATAGGCGAGACGTCAGGGTTAACTATAGCATGATTATCACTAGCCTATAGCACAGGGAAACAGGTATCCAATAGAAACAATGCTGCATGCCTTTTGTCCAGTTGCATAGGACTTAATGAAGGGTTGATAGGGTTGGTATAGGAAACCTATAATATTTCCGTAACTCTGTGCTTCAGCAGCAGGATTGGTAACCTTTTAGACGACTGTAAGTTGTCTGTTACACGACTATAACAATGGGTGATAGGCATGATAAAGGGAACCGATAGCCGGTTAAATGGATATCCTTTTAACCCATACACTAGCCACATTAATGACTTGAGTTGAACCGTCTGATAGCTTCGTTAAAGGATACCTGACAAACCGGCTATAGACAAGAGGAGTAGTTAACCTGTATTGCCCAAATAGCACGACTGCTGCACCGGCAGAAAGGAAGCCAGACTTACCCAGTGTACAGTTAACCTATAAAACCATAATCCCACGACTCTTGCACCAGGTTATAGTCAATAAATAGTTAAGCTGTTGTCTCTCCTATCGCAGCGATTCGGCGCTTATCCTGAGAAGATTCCCCTCCGAGATTAGATAAAGAATCTGTCAGATAAGACTGCCCAATCACTACTTATTGATCTCCGAGCCCCTGGTCACGGAGACAGAATCACATCAGTCCAGGGACTCCACACCGCGCCAGACATGAATGCCACCAGAACCAGAGGGGAACGCACAGATGGGAACATGCAGAACCAGACAGCAACACGCATAACCACACTGGAATGCGCAAAACAGACTGGAACGCGCAGAGCCAGATCAGACCGCGCAGAACCAGACTGGAACGCACAAATTCAGATCAGACGGGAACATGCAGAACCAGACAGGGATGCACAGAGCCACTCTAGAATGCCCAAAACCAGACCGGACCGCGCAGAACCAGACCAGAACATGCAAACCCAGACGGGGATGCGCAGAGTCACACCGGAATGCGCACCACCAGACTGGACCGCGCAGAGCCAGACAACAACCCGCAGAACCAGACAGATACGCGCCACTCCACACATGGCCGGGTGCAGAACTGAGCGAGACCATTCCCAGACGTGACTCGACTTGGGACGGCGACGAACTGCCCCAAGCCTAAATCAACTAGTCGGAGGGCAGTCAAGTCCGCACGGCTCTGCTCCAATGGGACTCTGACGTTGTGACTGCACGGTTCTGACGACACGGACAGCCATTGAAGTCGTGCATTTGCTGCTCGTCAATCAGGATGAGGGTATCTAAGACAGGAAGTGCGATACGGTCGCAGTACAGTATGATTGACTATGCCTGTGATGACGTAGTGAGTTATGGAATAGACAATAGACCACATTAGCAGACACACCCTGTCAAGAGAACGCACGACAATACACTCTTCACCAATGTCGGTGGGCATGTATGTCAAGGCTGCGAAGTGGGCCTGAATGTCTTCCAGGGCGAGAACTCGTGGGGTATGTTCAAATCGGTCGTAGAAAAGCCATGTGTCAAGATCGTCGTACTTTCGAAATGGATCAAGGGGGATGTGTGCATTCGATAATGGGATGTACTCATCCACAATAAAGAAGGGCTGTGAGATCTGTTTGCCACTCTGGATGCGAGGGTGCAGTACAATTTCCCGTATCTGACCGGCTCGGGGAGTCCGCGAATCTTCATCACCAGGAGCTCGGAAAGTGATGAATGAATTGCGTAGCTGATTTCGCTTCGTGCCAAACCTGACACCCCCGTGGTCAAAACTAGGGAGATAGTTGACAGCGTCCGGAAGGCCTGGGTGCTTGTCGGAGAGATCGAAGACAGAGGAGAAGCAAGGGCCTACGAGAGCCATAACTCGAGCCAAGAGTGCGTCATAGATGTCGCGAGGAAGATCACTTGCAGCTCTTTCTGAGTGGGCTGGAAGCTTGGGTGCGTCTTCTGGTGCGAATGGACGTAGACTTGATAAACGAGGATTGCTACGTGCGGCATCCCAGAATGCCTTGTTGTACGACTCGACCATTGCCTTGAAGGGGGCTGCGTCAGGCCACGTTGTTGTCGCCATCATTCAGCGGAGCTTAGCGCCGATGTAGAAATATCGCATGAATGTCAGTGGCATATCATCTGACCAAGAGTCAGTGTGGTGAATCGGGAGCTCATGCTATGCGAGAAACATACTAGTCTTGCTATTGGTATTCAGGTTCTGTATTATACTGTTGAACCGTTCGAATGGGAAAGCCCACCAAGCATGCACGGGTCCAAAGAGCTCCAGGCATTCTTTGAGGTGGAGAGAGAGGTGGTGATTGGGGATGAGGTTATGTTGGAAAGTGGTGGTGAGCACGTTGAGGTAGTTGTGCATGTAAGTATCGAACTTCGCAGCCTGTTCCATATCCATCGTTCTTCGCGTAGCCAGATCTACAGTACGGACTAGGTCGAGGAAGTTGTTTAGGAGAGTTGTTTGCCTCTCTGTCGCTGCTGGCGAAACCCATCGCCATACAAGGGTGATGACAAGATTTACCAAACATCCAGTGCACCACTGATCTGCCTTCAGTTTTTCATGAGAAGGGCTTCCGAAGTTCTTGGGGGCACGTTGCATCCAGGAAGGGAGGTGTGTACTCAAGATGTCTGCGCAGACTTGCTTAAGAGTCTCGTGATCGAGTATCCGGAATTTGGAGATGTCGTGCTCATCTCGAATGAGTTGGAAGTCTCGAGTCGACTCTTGAAGCACGGGTGGGAGCCAGATGTCGCGCTGCTTTTCGTTCCACTAATGCGGATCTGTGAGATGAATGGTCTCCAACAAGCGAAGGCATAGACGTACCCATGCCAGAAGCGCATCGACATAGTGCCGTTTGGTGAACCCTCCTCCGACCGGTGGAACACCATTCAACTCTGCTACAGCAGCAATATACCCCTTCCGTACTCGCATGAGCTTTTTGCTTTCACCCTGTCGAATCCCCTTGACAACAGTCTCCAGCCACTCCTGTTGCTCCTCTGGCGAGTGAGGCTCTACCTTACGATAGTCAGAGGACTTGTCCTTGATGTCAATACCCCAGAAATCCTGACAATGATGCCGAAGCTCTCCCAGAAACAAGTTATGCATAGAATCGACCAATGCGAAGCGCGTCGGGTCCCAGTACGGTAGGCGAAGGAGCTCGGACCATCGGACACCGTGTTTCTTGAAGTGCGCTTCCCTATCATCTTCGGACCGGGAGTCCTTCCACTCCTCCGCCAGAGTGCGATGCTGACCGCGCAACCGGCGAGACCACTTCGATCTGTCCAGTTGTTTGATCTGTTTGCGCTCCAGCCGGCAGAAAGAGCAAAAATGATTCGAGCTGTGACCGGCAAACCCGGCAACCTTCCTCAAAGCAGGTAGGTCACAAACGAGAGGGATGATCGCTGCACGGATGAGAAGCGACGGTTGTTCCTGGTCCAAGGCGGACGTCGCGAAGTGAATCCCGCGCGTCCATAGGACAGCTAGTTCGTTGACGAGGGGTCGAAGGAAATGGTTGAGCTCGTCGAGCTCGGCTGAGGGCTCGTGTGGGCCGGGTATGATACCAGCTAGATATATGTTCTCCAGACGATATCGAATATCTGGAGGAAGGTTCAGGCAGCACAGATATATACCACCAACGGAATGCGACTTCCCCGCCTTCTTGTTACCAAACGGATTAAATCAATCGACGAATAGTGAGAACACAAGATGAACGGAGCCATCCGGCTGCGTAGAGAAGGGTGTTTTCCCGTCAGGACCCTTGAAGTCTCGGAGCAGGGGAGCATCCCAGATGTCCTTCCATCGCCCATTTGAGTGGACATCCGGATGCCAAGCTTGTCGCGCGAGGGCCACAAATTGCGGCCGCTGGAAGACCTGAGCAAGCCAGAGGTGCATGGAATGATAGGGGAAGAATTGAATAGGTTGATACTCAATTTGCCCGCCCTCAAGCTCCTTCCGTGTAACCAGTGGCTCCTTGCATAAGCTCCCGTCGACGTGTCGGAAGTTGCAGCGATGAGGATAGGGATCGTGGGGCTTCTTGTCGTTGGGAGCATGAGTAGCATGACACTTGGGACACACTGCGTACCGGATGATAATAGGCTCGAGAATCAGCTTGGAAATCACAGTTCGGATATCTGCCGGGATAGCGTTGACCATGTCGAGTTGAATATCGGTCAGAGCTGTAGGCAGGAAGGAACTGTTGGACCACATGAACGCGCCAAAGAGCATAGCCTTGAGCGCAACAAGAAGGAAAGCGACATCAAGGTGTGCTGCCTCAGCCAGCGCATGAAGAATGATGGCTAGGAACAAGGCAACCAGAAGGAAAGGCTCTAGTGTCCTGGCCCGCGAGCCCAGCACGACAACTGTACGAGATGATTGTAAGACAATTGCGAAGACGGTCATTATCATGAAGCCCTATACTCACCATCGCTACGCCTGATATGTACTGGGTGGGCATTTGATGACGAATTCTTGAGAATGCGCGCCAGGAGGAAGTCCGACCAGGCATCATCCCTCATGTCATTCAGGAGTGATATGTTCCCTTGGGCCGTCTCAAGCAACACCGACCTGCGAGAGTCGAGGTCCTTGTCACCAATCGGCTCGAGGGCTCGAAGGGACTTGACCAGATGGTCTAAGTTGCTGCGAACACTCAAGAATCTTCCATTGTCTCCTTGACCACCAACTGGCTCTGGAACAGGATCGGTCTGCTTGATGGTGGATGCAGTGTGGGAGAAGTCAAGATGGAAACCAGTGGGAGGTATGAGCTTGCGATAGGCGTCGAGACTCGACTGGATACCGCCGAGTACCCGCAATCGTGTTTTACATACATGCTGCCATATGCTGAGGACATCGTTTGAGTGAATTTTGGGGAACATTGACATACCTTTGTAGGTGATGGCCCTGTTGCTTCATGTACTTCTTCAGGGTTGTCGGGGCTACCAGAAGCTAGCGGTGCCTGCTACCAGTGGATGTCAAGGTTTGGAGTACTAAACAATGACGGTACTACTTACCTCTTCTACCAACAGTCGCTCATCCTCTCCTAATTCTTCAGGTCGGACTGGCAACAATTCCTGGGGCTGTGAAGAAGACACAGTCGCAAGAAGTATAGCATTTGCAGTAACTGCCTCTGCCGCGACATCATCCGCGAGTCGATGCTTTGCAACTGTTGAGGCCTTCGCAAATAGTTGTCCGTCGTGCTCGACACCATCTGCATCCAGCCAATACTTCTCTTTGCATTTGCGGCAAGTACAGAGATGTTTGCCGTTTGGTATGAGCTCCCTAGGGACCTGGCGACCCTCCTGGTCACACATCTTGGGCCAAATACGCCGATCTCTGCAGACGAGGGTACACGGCGAGGCGCAACGTGGGGGTAGAGAAGGATTGGCTGCAAAGGAGTGATGGGGAGATAAGAGCGACTCGTACGTGAAGGATCACTGACCTTACGGAAGTTGTTGCGTGGTGTTGAAGCGCGTACTTAGCAAGGACGATCTCTGGATAGGAGGCTGTGAGTCCGTGTGGGACCACGCTGGCTTTTGGGTCGAATCATCTCGGCTTGATTATCACAAGAGAACATTCATACAATTGCATGGTGCAGCATGAGATCGGCAGCGCAAGGGACAAGACGTCAATCATCCACGCATCGCAGCCTCCCAGATCGGATGGTTGCCATATGATCCATCCGTATCCACACGCTCCTGATCACCCCAAAAAGCCTGCGCGAGATAGCCCATAGTACAACATATGATGTATACAGAGACACACTGTCCGAGCGCAGCAAACTGTAGGAGTATCAGCTGAAGTCGTGCGACTGCTGGCTCACTGTGACATACCTTACTCTGGTTATTTGTGGGCTTCAACTTGAAAACAGGCCGGTATACTCCGTGCTGATGCTGGACCCGCAGCCCTTGAGCCTTGGAATGACACATTAGACAGGATCATGTGGCAGTGCGTGAGCTGGACTTACTACAAAGTGTGCAAGTACAACAGTCCCACACATGGTCGCGAAGTCAGCCGTTGCGGTGCCATACAACTTGCCTCCAACAGAAGGATCAGCCAGGGCGGAAGAATGGTCCATCCTAAGTTGGACGGATCGTGGAACTATAGACTGCAGCGGCATAGAGTCAATTTCGACACAACATAGACCAGCATTGGAATTCAAGTGTACGAACCATGACATCCTTTGATTGTGACTGTTCATTCTTGGGTACTGATGCGGCGAGGGCGGACCGAGCAATACTTTCTGGTGAGGACTGTCCAGAATCGTGAGGGGTAGATGCCACGGTGGCGGTATTGTTGTTCTGAGTCCGCTGATCCTCCGACAGACGTGGGTGCGTGAGCTAGTTAGCTGCTTATGAGACATGGACTAGAGTGACAGGAACATGTTCACGCACCACAGGGTTTCCCGGCTTGGAAGAGGAGCTCTTGGAACACTCTTCCCAGGACATGCTGGTCAGCACGTCTGCGAGTGACGATTCCATGTCGTCGTCGCTTTCACTTGCAGTCGGCAACATAGGAGAGTGGAGTGCACTCGGAGATAGCAAACATTGGTCGTATGGCGAGGATAGAAGCGAGGGCACATCGGAGAGGGTCAAGGGATTGGGGAATTGGAAAACGTAGCTAGCTTCAGCGCCCTGCTTCTCCTTAAGGATTCCACGCAAATGGGCAACGCTGCTTTCGAGGCCCTCAAGAGCTCCATCAGTCTTTGCAGCCCATTCTTGGATGGAGCTCAAGACGTCGTTGACATCGTCAACGTTCTTCTTTGCACCTCCTAGCTGACTCCCAAGTATACGGGTTTCCAGCTCTAGCTTTTTGAACTTGTTCCGCAAGTCTTGAATGTCGTCAGAACACTGTGTACGGAAGTTCTCTATGGAGCGGTGCTCCCCTTTCAGAGCTCCTGAGACTCATCAGTCGATGTAGCTCATGACATTGCTTCAGTGCTTACCTTGAGCTCGACGATACGATAGTTTCACAGGACGCAAGGCAATCTCACACTCGCCCTTCACTGATGTAAGCTCCTCTTCCAATTGTATCATACGCGTATTCACGGCCTTCTGCTTCTGATGTTATATTGTGACGGGACATAAGTGCATGTACACTTACCAAGGAACGTTGGTTGGCAAGTACTGCCTTGAAAAGTGCCGCACTACAAGCATTCGCCTCTCCTAGTTCCTTCAGGGTGTCTGCATACTCCGCCTCCCAGTGGCTCACATCGTCTTCGCTGGGAGTCTCCCTGTACGACAGGTAAGACAAGGTGGCAGTTGTGAACTATACTGTCCACACACCTGATCTTTGAAAGCTGCTCCATGGCTGGGACAGTATATTGGTGTTGGAGTGGCGTGTGGCCATTGACCACTGGCACTGCCTGGAGGCAACTCGTCATGCGTTCGTTCTGAGGGTGCTCGGAAAGAATGCGATAGACTGTGTTTTTCAAGATGGTCGGTCTGTGTGCAATGTAGGTGGCTCTGGTATACGTGGCGATGGACGACTCTTGATCCACCGCAGCTTGAGCGGTGGAGGTCGCACCAAAACCTTTGTGATAAAATTAATGACATCATATTAGATAATTAGCAAGGTCGTCCCGAGTCCCTCAAGATACTACGACAGTGTGCTAAGTACAGATAGACCTGGATTTAGTCGCATGGAAAGAGAGTATTACAACCGATCTGACAATCCATGAGCAGACAGCTTATATGAATTATGTGACACACCTACTTTCAGCCCCACGGCGAACATAATACTCGGAGCGCACCCACGATGGAGTCTTGCGCTTCTCTGACAATGTCAGCCGCCTCCCGTCCTTGCGCTGATATCCTATGTTCACGGGCTTCCAATACGGGCCCGTACCCTGGTCGTCGATCCAGAACCAGAGCTGCGACTTCTTCGAGTGCGTGATTTGCCAATGATAGAAGAGGTCACCAAGGGTAAGCTCGTCTTGGACGAAATCCGGTGGGTGTTGTATGGCAGATGTCCCTCGAGTCTCAAACCAGTGCGTCTTGATGATTTCCTTTGGATCCTGGCTGTCTGGCCGCTTGTTTGTGATCCTAATCAAAATCTTGAACAGGCTGTCAGCGTTGAGGCTATGCAAGTATACATGCAGACTCACCAAGGGCACACTATCTTGATGTCCGAGAGAATGATCTCCATGACCAGAATTCAAGGCTCGTGTAGGCTCAAGACCTTCGTCTTCCGAGACTGCCGAGGCGCTTGATCCTGCCTGTGTAGCGTCCACGTTGTCATCTGCCATGGACGAGTCCTCATGGAAGAGATCGGACGTCCTGATGTTGACTGCAGTGTGCCTCAGAGCAATCACAATGGCCTATGTCGAGCTCTGTGAAGTCTGATATATTGCAGAAATAATACTACCCACCTATGTCGAGCTCTGTGAAGTCTGAGAGACACCAGAGCTCGACACAGCGACTGTCTACGGCGCAGGAGCGCGTGGGAAACAACTGTACAGTACTTCCAAACATGGGAATCAACAAAACATACAAAAGCGCTCAAAGAAAAATTCATGGAGGGCGCAGGAGTCAATGCACGGGCTAGCGCTCTTAACCGAGGCGCGGGGCGCCCGTCGCGACCCTGTGTGAATATTTGCACAGCCACAGGCCGAATAGGGAAGGAGGGAAAAATCGGCGAAGATAATGGTGCAGTGAAGGAATTAGGGAATGTGTGGAAGGCTGAATGAAAACAAACCATGGACTTGGCTAGGGCACAAGACCCATGAGGTCCAACACTCCCCCCTGACCAGTCAAGTCCCCAGTCCAAGCATCTTCACCATCTCCAGCACCTTGGGCTTAGGCAGGGACTTGGTGAGGATGTCCGCCGGCATGTCTGAAGTGCGGAGGTGCTCAATCTCAATCCGCCCTTTTGCTACTTCGTCCCGCAGCCAGTAAAAGCGCAGATCGAGGTGCTTCATGCGCCCATGGTGCTCAGGATTTTTCGCAACAGAGAGGGCGGAGAGGTTGTCGATGCGGAGGAGACATCAAAGCCAAACTCCGTGAGCAGGTTGCGAAGCCAAAGCATCTCCTGGCCGGCGGAGACCGCTGCAACGAATTCCGCCTCCGTGGTGGACAGCGCAACAATTGTCTGCAGACGGCTCGACCAGGAGATCGCACCAGTACCCATCTTGATCACATAGCCAGAGGTGGAGCGACCAGTGTCAGGACAGCCAGCATGGTCCGCATCGGTGAAGGAGGTGAAGAGCTCAGCGTCGGGCGAAGGGGAGTAGGTGAGCTTGTAGTCAAGAGTGCCCTTGATGTAGCGGAAGAGGTGCTTGACCGCCTTCCAGTGCGTCATCCCGGGATTCTGGGAAAAACGCGCAAGGTTGCCCACAGTGCGAGAGATGTCTGGGCGCGTCGCTACAGCAAGATAGAACAGAGAGCCAACAGCCTGGTTGTAGGGGATGTCCTGCATGTCGCGCGCATCAGCTGGCGACGAGGGAGCCATCTCCGCACTGAGACGGAGGCCTGGATCCATGGGAGTGCCCACCGGGTCACAGTCTGCGAAGCCGTAGCGTTCGAGGATGTCAAGGGTGTACTGGCGCTGTGAGACGGACAGGGAACGCGTCGAGCGGTCACGCTCAATCTTGACACCCAGGAGCCAGGATGTAGGACCGAGGTCTCGCAATTTGAAGTGCGCGCGGAGGTCGTCCTTGACACGCTGGATGGCCGCTTTGGACTTGCCAGCAATGGTGATGTCGTCAACAAAGACAGGGATGATAAGACGCACTCCGTCGCGCAGATAGACCCAGACACTGTGCTCGCAGACCAGGCGCGAAAATCCGAGCTTGAGCAGGACCTCGTGCAGCTTTTCGTGCCAACAGCGGCCAGCCTGCTTGAGGCCATAGAGGGCCTTGCGGAGGCGCCACACCCACTGCGGAGTCTTCTCCTCGAAGCCCTCAGGCTGCTGCATGTAGACCTCCTCCTTGAGCTCGCCGTTGAGATAGGCAGAGGAGATGTCCACAGACTCGAGTTCGAGGTCTTCGAGCGCAGCAAGAGCAAGGATAGCGCGGATGGAGGCCCACTTGGGTGTAGGAGCAAAGGTCTCGTTGTAGTCAAAGCCAGGGCGCTGGGAGAAGCCCTTTGCGACAAGACGGCCCTTGTATCGCTCAATGGAGCCGTCCGCATTTCGCTTGACGCGGAACACCCAGCGCGAGCCAATAGCTTTGCGACCGGGCGGAAGCTGCACAAGCTCAAAGGTGCCGTTCTCGACAAGGGACTGGATCTCGTCCTGCGCAGCCTTGAGCCACTTGTCGCGCTCGTCCGGCGGAAGCCTCATCGCATCAGAGATAGAGCGCGGCTCGCCATGCTGCTCTTGCGCTGCCTTGAGCGCATGCTCAACCACAGACTCGAATGCGACCTCCAGTGCATCATCATATGACAGGAAGTCATCGCGCTCACCAGTGTAGACATGCTCAATGCCCGCAAGCATTGCCTCGACAGTGCACTCCAGTCCATCCTCGTGATCACGTCCGAGGAGGTCAAGCTCATCGTCCGAGGATGTTGGAGACGGCGGAGGCGAAGGAGAGCGGTATGCGCGGAACTGGACTGGGATTGGGTCAACTGGTGCGTCAATGAGCGGGTCTGGTGAAGGCGAGTTGCGCTGTGGAGTGTTGTCGCGCTCAGAGGGCTCTGGAGTGGGAGCAGGTGACAGAGTGTGGATGCGGAGGCGCTGCGGTACACGGTTCTCTCGCTCAAGCTGCTGGTTGTTCAGTGAGCCTGTGTAGCGAGTGGAGCGCGCTGGGAGCTTGCGTGCGAGCGCAGGATATGGCCTGAAGCCACCATGACCATCCGCTTCATGGTGGGCGGACGGCGCGCCCGAGCGAGATGCTGGGCGAGGTGGAGGTGCAGCGCGCGGCGCAGGAGGCACAGGAGGTGCTGGAGGACTCGGACTGCGTGGTGGTGCATCCGGGGATGGTGCGCGCAGCTCTGGAGGTGCAGGCGGAGCATTTTGCGGTGCAGGAGGTGCGGGCGGAGCGTTTTGCGGTGCAGGAGGTGCAGGAGGTGCAGGATCATCTGGATCATCTCCCCCCTGATCGTGCAGCTCTGGCACATCCTCAGTGTCGTCGGGCGCGTCGTCTGCATGCTCTCCGTCGCTGGGGATGTCCACATCGTCCAGAGGGAGTCCAAAGACATTGATAGAGGGCGAGTTACCAGGAAAGCAGCGCTCGTCAAACACAGCATGCGAGGAGATGAGGAACTTCTTCGCAGCTGGATCCCAGAACCGCCAGGCTTTGGTGCCCTCAGGATAGCCAACAAAGATGCATTTGCGCGTGTGAGGCTGCAGCGCTTTGCGGTCCTTCTTGCGCACAAGCACATAAGCCAGGCAGCCAAAGACGCGGAAGTAGGACACATCTGGTTTGCGTCCGTCGCGTTTCCAGGCAGTGTAAGGGATGCCGCCGCCCAGCGCAGAGGTAGGCATGCGGTTGCGAGTGTGGACAAAGGTAGAGACGGCGTGGCCCCAGAACGACGGAGGCAGCTTGGCCTGAGAGAGGAGAGCTGTTGCGCCCTCAGCAATGGTGCGGTTTGCTCGCTCCGCAACACCGTTCTGGTGCGGCTCGTCTGGCTCTGTGTGCTGGCGATGGATGCCGTGCTCAGCGCAGAAGTCAGCATACTCCTGGCCAATGTACTCGCCGCCCTTGTCATCGCGCGTGGCCTTGATTCGCAGACCGAGGCAGTTCTCAGCATATGCTTTGAACACCTTGAACGCAGCAAACGCGTCGCTCTTGCGCTTCAGGAATGCTATGGCCCAGAAACGCGTTGCATCGCACACAAAAATCATCCAGTATAGATGACCTTCGGGCGTAGCGACCGGGAGCTTGCCCTTGAGGTCGGTGTGGACCAGGGCGATGGGAACGAGCTTCCTGGACGCGAAACGAGGGATGGAGTGACGATTGAGCTTTCCAGCAAGACACGGCTCGCAGACAGTGTCCGGAGCGCGTTTTGAGCGAATGGTGAGGCCGCGGACAAGGCCCTTGCGCACAACAGCGCGCAGGTCGTCGAGGTTGGTGTGGGAGCAGCGCTGGTGCCACAGAGACAAGTCCTCCTCGCTTGCGGTCGACGCAGCGAGTGCACTGTGCGACTGTGACACAGTATGGCCAAGGAGATAGCCCACATTGTGCCGGTCGACTTGCGCTTCGAAGCGCAGCTGTCCCTGCTGGCGGAACAGTGCACGCGCAGCCTGGATCTCGACGACATAGCCCTTCTCGCGTGTGAGATGGAAAACGGACAGTAGATTGCTGGCGAGCGCAGGAACATGCAAGACATCGTGTAGTACAACAGCAGGTGGTACAACTCCGTCCCTCTCCGCCGGTTGGAACACCACAGACCCTAGCCCAGCCGAGTAGACAATGTGCGAGTTGGCGAGGCGGATGGGGATGACGTGCGGCGAGTAGGAGCGAAACCAGTGACGGTGAGGGGTCATGTGTGCAGAAGCACCTGTGTCGGTGTTCCAGTTAGTCGCAGCTGGAGTAGCGAGCCAAGCAGAGCGGTCGGAGACAGAGAGGAGGGCGGAAGCGCAACCAGCACTCACAGCAGCTGACCCAGCAGACTCCGGGGGAGTGTCCTGTGTGTCCTTGGACGCCTCAGCAGCGTTCTCCTTGCGCTTGGGCTTCTGGGAGCGGAACTGCAAGCGCTGAGCCGCTTTCTCCTTGGCCCGAGTGCTCGCATCGCGCTTGGAGAAGCACTGGTCCTCGGAGTGGCCGGTGCGACCGCAGAACGCACAGACAAGGGCGGATGCGGCATGGGAGAGCGCAGGTGTCGACGGGGACACCCCAGGCTGGTTCTCAAGCGCAATGAACGCATCCTGCAGCTTCTCCAAGGTCAAGGAGTCGTCGAGGAGTAGCGTCTGGCGCAGCGAGTTGAACTCAGCCGGCAGTGCACGGATGAGCGTCATGAGGACAAGCTCGTCGTCTAGCTGGTCAAGATCGAAGCCCGCAGGACGCAGGGCACGCATCTCGGACTTGAGCTGCGAAGCACGGGTGGAGAGAGTGGATAGGGACTCGTCTTCGGCCTTTTGGAGGCTGAGCAGCGCATTATAGGTGTTAAAACGCGTACCGGGACGTTTCTGCATGTGTATGGCCTCCAGCTTCGTCCACATCGCACTGGGATCGCTGCGGATGGACTCCAGATGCGTGTGCTGCTCCCTCTCCACACAACCCCATAACTCCCCAGCTGCCATGTCCACCTTGTTGTCGAAATCGCGCATTTCACGGCGCTCACCTGAGTCCCATGGCTGCGTGAAGACAGGCCTGGTCTCAGTGCCCTCGACAATGCGAAGAGCACCAAGAGTGCGGAGCCGAGCCTCCATGTCGAGCCTCCATTGCTGGTAGTTGCGATTGTTGAGCTTTGGGAAGGAGGGCGCGGACGGAGCCATGGTGATAGGGGAAGTGCGCGGCGCGCGACGAGTGGGCAAAATTGCGAAGGGATTGGGTGAGAAACCCGTGAGGAGCGATGGAATTGATGGGGGGACACCCAGAGAGATGAAAACAAGTCAAGCAGAGCAAGCAGGGAAGACTGGGGACCAGGATGAGGTCTTGAGAGCGATGGACTGGCGGAGATGGATGTCTGGAGGCAGTCAGAGCGCAGGGCTCATAACCTGTTGACTGCAGTGTGCCTCAGAGCAATCACAATGGCCTATGTCGAGCTCTGTGAAGTCTGATATATTGCAGAAATAATACTACCCACCTATGTCGAGCTCTGTGAAGTCTGAGAGACACCAGAGCTCGACACAGCGACTGTCTACGGCGCAGGAGCGCGTGGGAAACAACTGTACAGTACTTCCAAACATGGGAATCAACAAAACATACAAAAGCGCTCAAAGAAAAATTCATGGAGGGCGCAGGAGTCAATGCACGGGCTAGCGCTCTTAACCGAGGCGCGGGGCGCCCGTCGCGACCCTGTGTGAATATTTGCACAGCCACAGGCCGAATAGGGAAGGAGGGAAAAATCGGCAAAGATAATGGTGCAGTGAAGGAATTAGGGAATGTGCAGAAGGCTGAATGAAAACAAACCATGGACTTGGCTAGGGCACAAGACCCATGAGGTCCAACAAGATCGCGCCGTATGAGATGAATGTAAGATGCCGCCGCGACGGCCAGAGCAACAAAAGCGACGAGGGTCGACAGATCGATGGTGACTTGCATGGTGTGGAGCGGAGCAGCGAGAGTGGCTCGCTACCAGAGGGGTGTTATACATTGAGAGACAAAGGTCCATTATTGAGGCCCGCTGGCTGGATATGCTTGACGATGCCATGCTAGAAGTGAATCAAAGACACAAAGGCGTAGGTCCGCCGTCCCTCATCACACCCGGAAGTCGCCGAGTGGCGACAACGTGTACTTGATCTCCTCACGAGTCCCGGTACAGCAGGTTCGACTCGACCGCGAGTGAGCGCAGCATCGGCGGCGGGCACCGTTAGTCGTCCGAATTTGAGTCTATGTCCGAGAGCGTGGAGGGGACGAGCGGAGGTGTTGATTCGCACGGGATTGGCTCGGGGAGCGCGGGGAGATTATAGATCTCCTTCAGTAGGCTTTGAGGAACGAGTTCTCAGAGCGCAGGAAGCAGATGGTCCCGCGGAGAGCTTCGATCTGGAGGGGCAGACACTCAGCATGCAATACGTGATGCAAGGTTGCAAGAGGCGTCATTACCAGATACAGCGTCTCCAGGTTGCTCTCAGTCGGTACCGTCTTGGGCTCGACGACCTGAGTGGTCGATGGCTGCCTCTCAGGGTTGTTAGCGATAGCCTTTAGTTTTGAATTATCCTGCTCGAGCACATCGAAGTCCACCTGGAGCTGCTCCATCGCCTCCTCATACGCGCGCTCCTGTTTGCGCGCCTTCGCGAGCTCGTTCTCCAGGTCGGTGATGGTGTCCGCCTGCTTCTTGACCATCTCCATCCTGCGCTCCATGAGCTCAATCTTCACGCCCGTCTCCTGGATTGTCTGGTCCTTGACTCTGAGGCTGTGAGTGAGTGCCTGCATCTCGTCGTTGAGCTTTGCGACCTTGCGCTCCGCCTTGACATTGACTGCGGTCGCCGCCTTGATCTCGTCGATGCGCAACACCCACGGGGCAGTGCCGAGGACTGACAAACACACAAATTCAGTGACCGGAGCTTCATATGACCCGTGGGGAGATACTTACTCTTGAGCGTGTTCTCTGATTCCAACGAGAGGGGTACGATCCTGCCAGCTTCTTGCATGACCTGGTTGAGAAACTCGCTGACAGACTCCCATGGTGACAAATTGTCAGTGCGACCCTTGCCCACTGTGGAACCTGCAATCTCTGTGATCAAGGAGAGGACGGTGGAGAGCTCGAACGCTGACTTCGCAGCACGAACGTCGCTGTTGTGTGGCATTACCAGTTGCGCCAACTGAGTGCAGTTGCAGTGTCAGTGTGATTCTACAGATACGAATGGCACGGGAACGCACCGAGAAGCCAAAGTTGACGAGCTCAGGAAACAGTGTTGTTCAGCGCCTGGAGCTGAGGAACGAGATGGGACTTCAAGGTCATGGAGTCCTGCGTGAGATCCTCCACAGGCTTCATCAGTTTCCTAACACAGTGTCAACACTAAGGCTCCCACACACACAAAGGAGCTAGAAGAGATTACGAACCTCGAAAGAACCTTCGCGCTCCTGCATTGATCGAGGAGCTTCTGCGATGGCTCGAAGAAGTCGGCTTCAGGGTCGACACTGCCCAAGTTGACCTCAACGTCTACCGATGTCTGTTTATACGGCGTGCAGAAAGCATAGAAGGAAGAGCACTAACCCTTGTCCTTGAGTACGGCATCAACGGACGTCTTGATGAGACCCACGGAGGCGGCGAACATCTCCAAGTCATGGTCAACGACTGAGTGTAGCCGAGCTCCCGCTCTCCGAGGTCGTACTCGAAGTTGTTGAAGTACGTCTCCGAGAGGTGGTCGAATTGCAACTGTATCCTATGGGCGCAACTCGTCTTCAGCGCCGATACGTGATATACAATGAAGAACTTACTTAGCAGCGTCGCTGACACTCGAGCTCACGGAACTCCTCCCAGCGAAGCAGGTCGATGTGCATGTCGATCAGCTTCTCCATTGGCGCGATCTCGGCGTATATCCGGCTGATGAACTCTGAACCTGTAAGGCGAGGAGCGACTGTAAGTCACAACAGAGAGGGATCTTCAGTCAGTGAGCGAACGACTATATTGCATAGTGAAGTACCTGTAAGTCACAACAGAGAGGGACTACAAGTACTAAGTTAGTAAGAAGTAGTAGAGCATATGTAGGTAAGAGACTTACTCTTCGGTCAGTGAGCGAACGACTGAAGAGCAGAGGCGAAGAAGGGACTGCTTATATACATGAGGGATGAGTCCATGAGTCAGCGAATAAAGCAGTCACATGTAGCCATAAGACGATGAGTCAGAGTCCGTATCGGCGTATGAGTCAGATACAGTCATAGCATGAGTCAGACATAAGGTCTAGAAGAGTCCGGTGCAGTGTAGAACGCACTGGTACGCACAGGAATGCACAGTAACCATATGGTCATGGGAAAGTACAGTAGGAGAACAAAGAAAACCATAAATGGTAAGTAGGAACACAGCCTATCTAATCATATGACCATAAACAAGTGTACACAACTCCGGTCCGAGCACAGCCGGTAGTCCGGAAGTTCAACACTCCCACTCGTTCAAGATGCAACGGAAACAAGACCGATCTCATCAACGAACTTTGCCAAAATGGAATAAGGTACGTTCTTTGTGAGAGAATCAGCCAACTGATCCGCGGTTGCAACATAGAAGATCTCGACAGAGCCAGACTCCACCTGTTCACGAATGAAGTGGTAGCGAATCTCTATGTGCTTGGTACGCCGGTCAACTACTGGATTGACTGACAGGAAAATCGAACCCTGGTTGTCTAGACACATGGGTGTCGGCCTGGTCAAATCATCACCAAGTTCATCGCCAAACGTCCTCAGCCAGATCAACTGACGACAGGTATCAGAGGCCGCTTTATATTCCGCCTCAGTAGAGGAGAGCGAAATGGTAGGCTGACGCCTCGAAGCCCACGATATAGCACCACCTGCCATCAAGAAGACGAAGCCAGAGGTAGAATGCCGATCATCACGGTCTTCGGCCCAATCTGAATCCGAATAGGAAATCAGACCGTCATTAGACGCTCCCTTGTAGCGCAAGCGATACGCCTTTGTCCCTTGAAGGTAACGCAGGACATACTTCGCATAACTCATATGCGCTTCAGAGGGATTGGCATTGTACTTCGATAACCGTGTGACAGCGAAGGAGATATCAGGACGCGTTCCGAGCATGGCGTACAAAAGACTGCCAATGAGACTCTGGTAGCGTTGCCTGAACTGATCGGAAGCTGGTTCATCGGCACTTGCCAAGACAGCACCAGCAGGAAGGGGTGTACGTGAGGGTTTACAGTCAGCCATCTGAAAGCGCTCGAGAACAGACTGGATGTACTCTTCCTGGTCGATGTCGATCATACGAGTGGATCGATCACGAGTGATGCGAAGACCAAGGAAGCGCTGTACAGATCCCAAGTCCGTCATCTTGTACTGCTTAGAAAGCGAACGCTTGACTTGTTTGATGTGACTAGACTGATCGCCCATCAGAAGTAAATCGTCGACATAAAGAACGACAATCGTGACGTGATCCCCCCCTTGTCGCCGATATACGTAAATCCCAGCATCAGAATATGTCCGTGTAAATCCCAGATCTAGAAGCGATTGATGGATTTTCGCATTCCACTGACGCGACGCCTGCTTAAGACCATAGATAGCCTTTTTGAGTAGACAGACGTGATCTTCCTTCCCAGGAACGACCCAGCCTTCCGGCTGTTCCATATAAATCTCCTCATCTAGATCACCATTCAGGAACGCGGTTTTGACATCCATTGACTCGATGTCCCAGTCCTCAAGCGCTGCATGCGCGAGTAAATACCGGATAGACTCAAACCGCACCACTGGAGAGAACGTCTCATGGTAGTCCTCTCCCCACACCTGAGTGAAACCCTTTGCAACCAGACGAGCCTTGTACCGCCCATCATGTTTGATGTCATAGACCCAGCGGTTAGAGACAACATGCCGGCCCTTGGGACGAGGAACGAGAACCCAAGTCTTATTCTCCATAAGCGACTCAAACTCCGACTTCTCAGCTTCGCGCCATTTCCCAGCATCAGGTGAGCGCATGGCTTCCTTATGCGACTGAGGTAAGCCAGCTTTATACTGAGCAGCAGCTAGAAAAGCGAGTATCGTCTCCGCTTCACGCAGATTGCCATCCTTGTCGATCTGATTATCAGCACGTGCAGGATCGTCATACACGTTGTTATCAGTCCTGTCCTTGTGGGGAATACCAGCTTTTTCGCGACGAGGACGGTCACGAGCAATGCTTGGTTCATTAGCTCCCACTGGAGGGTGACGACCACGTTTGTGAGGAGGACGAGGAGGAACGACAGGAGGCGGCGTAGGAGGACGTTGCGGAGGAGGAGGAGGCTCAGCAGGAGCTTCTGCAGGAGGAGCGGGATCAGCATCCGCTGGAGGGTCAGGTTGTGGTGGTTCGAAGAGGTTGGGAGGAATGAAAGGGATTGCATCATTGGGATCGACCAAATCAGAGTCATCGTTCGAGGAATCATCCAATTGATCATCTGAGAACGGACTGTCGTCCGGGGTAGAAGGCGGTTGCCAGGTAAGTTATGAGCAGGGAAAGACTCTTCGTCAAATGTTGCATCGCGGGACACGACGATAGAGCGGTTGGCTGGATTCCAAAACCTATACCCCTTGGAACCAGACTCATACCCAACGAAGATCATCTCGACAGCCTTCTTGTCGAGTTTCCCTTCGCGCTTTGCCTTCTGCACGTGGACAAAAGCTTTGCACCCAAACACTCTGAAGTAAGAGATGTCCGGAACGGTACCATCCCAAACAGTGATGGGGCACGACCACTTGTGTCGTCGCATAGGTTGACGATTGTAGATATGAACGGCTGTGTCAAGAGCAAGTTGCCAGAAACCATGACTAAGGCCTGCTTGGTGGAGCATAGACAGAGCCTTTTCAGTAATAATGCGGTTCCAGCGCTCAGCACGTCCATTCTGTTGAGGCGAACCCGGTAGAGTCTTCTGGTGCTCAATACCGTGCAAACGAAGAAGTGTAGAGAACTCGTCTGATGTGTATTCCCCCCTCGATCTGAGCGGATCAATTTGATCTTCTTGCCAGTCTGGTTCTCAGCCCACGCCTTATAGTCTTTGAACGCTTGGATTGTGTCAGACTTGTGTTTAAGGAAGTAAGCACGAGCGAGACCAGAATAGTCATCAATGAAACCGGCGAAGTATTTCCAACCTCCGATAGCCTGAGTGCGCATCGGTCCATCGAGGTCCGTATGGACTCGCTCAAGAACTTCAGTAGCACGCTTCTCAGAAGGTGGAAAGGGGTTACGAGTGGATTTGCCAAAAGCACATCCATCACACGGTTCTTCGTCTGCAGGATCAACAGCATCAACCCCCTTAGTATGCTTAGGAAGGTTGCGCAGAACGTCCTTGCCCGCATGACCAAAGCGACGGTGCCAGGTCTTGAACTTACGGACATTGAGATGGACGCGCTTGCTGTTGTGAAGCTCAATAATTGTCCAATAACAATTAGACGAAGGGTTGTATCGCGCCTCCAGGATCTTACGACCCTTGATATGAATCGTCGAACCATGTTTGACAGCGCCATCAGGCAGCTTGTCAAAAATGCACATGCGCCCATCCCCTTGAAAGAGGGAGTAACCATTGCGCTCAATGGAGCCAGTCGAGAAGATGTGACCAATGGTGCCTGGTATGTAGTAGACGTGGTTCAGAGTAATTGCTACCTTCTGACCATCTAACCAGGTTTCTCCAGACAGAGTTCCTTCCCCAAGTGCCTGAATGACGCTGCTATCACCTTGTCCAGCAGTGTTAAACAGTACAGGCGTATCGAAGGGTTGGTACTCAATGAACTCAGAGAGATCACCAGTGATATGTTGAGAGGCTCCAGAGTCCATCAGCCATGCAGTCCAGTTCACACTGTTTGAGGCCATAGCCTCATCGTAGAAAGAAGCAGCGATGTTAGACGAACTGGCTACAAGTACAGATGATACAGACTCGGTAGTGACATGCGCATGGTTATGAGAAGTGTCCTTATTCTTCCCCTTGTCCTTATCCTTGTCTTTGTCCTTCCCTTTACCCTTGCCCTTGCCTTTGGGACGCTTCTCAGGATACTTCTGATAGCAGTTGGACTCATGATGAGAGCCACTCCCGCAATGAGAGCAGGGACCCTTGGGCTTCGGCTTGGTCTGGGAAACCTTGTTCGCAGACTGGCCGTTCTTGCGCATGGACTCCTCAGCCAAGGTCTTCGACTGGATGTCGTCGAGAGTGACCTTGTCGAGGTCTGTGGTCGCCATAAGCGCAGAAACCATGGACCGGTACGACTCCGGGATCTTGGACATCAAGAGAAGGGCTTGCATGTTGTCAGAGAGCGTGACGCCGTTGCTACTAATTTCGCGCAGGCGTGTGATAAGACGCATCATCTGATCCTGAAGGGGCTTCTGTTCGTTCATCCGAGGCTCAGCGACGAGCGACTCGAACAAACCCCAGACGTGGGCACTGTTAGGCTTGCCAAACTTGTTCTGTAACGCCTCCCAGGACTCAGCAGCAGTCATGTCCCTGGGTTGTCCACCCGAGACAGGAATCTGAGTGTCCAGAACATAGTGAAAGTTTGGTGCGACACGCATGTACATCATGCCGCGAGCTTGCCCATCAAGTTTATCCCACTTGTCCTTGGCAGCTTGCTCAGTAGGACGAGTAGCGCCTTTGACAACACTCCAACAGTCCATGAAGATGAAATAGCCCTTCATCTTGGCAGACCAGTCGTTGTACTGATTCGCCGAAGAGAGGACAGGGATAGAGTCAACTTTGATATCTCCCATGATAGATAAGAGGTATTGGGGAGAATCGAGGTATTCCTCCTTGAAGTCTAGAGTGAATGTGATAGGCGCGACAGGGGGCGCAGTGACGATAGGAGGAGGAAGGTAGACTGGAGGAAGAGGACTTGAATCGACAGGAGGGGAGTTTCCGAAGAGCGATCGGAGATAGAAATTAGGACGAGATGAGGAGGGCTGTGCGTGAGTTTCTTCCTGAAGATAGGGAAGAGGAACTCCGTGTTGTGGGTCGGTGTCCTGCTGCCAAGTTGCTGGATATGCCCAGTGGAAGGTCGGTTCGTACGGAAGAGGGAGTTGATTGTAGCGATTGGGACAGAGCTGTACGTCGCACTGGTCCCACTCCTGCTCTCCGTCGTCGTAGACGTAGTGATAACGATCGACCTGATCGTCTAGATCAAAGAGATGGGGCTGTTCCGAGCAATCAAACGCTGATGCAGTAGAATGATGCTCTGCAAGTTCAGCGTTGACTTCAGCTTCAGAGTCGGAGCTGAGCTGAGGACTGTTGGCAGTAGTAGGCGGCTCCAGTACGATGGTTCAGAGAAAAACGCGATGATTGACTTGCCACGTGCGAGATCTGGTAGAGAGGAACACCTATTGAGGTGAGCCAGAAGGTCAGGAAGCTGATATTCCCAACAATCCAGATAGAAGTCGCCAACTGTGCCCAAGAAAAGCTATACGAGTCTAGGTATCAAAAAAGAGTATAGTAAGGAGGGTCCGAACGGTTGTCCTCCGGTCCAAAGGTGATAACCACCCCGGCTACAACAGCTGGCGGGCGCAAGTGCGTGGCCTGGCTGAGGATACTTGAAAACCCGTGTGCTGCGAAAGCACCAAAGGTTGTACAGAGATACTAGATAGCGACTACTAAAAAGCGCTCAGGGCTGCGTCACGAGCGCAGTAAAGTCCCCCTGGCAGCAGTGTCGGAGGGCACAGTCAAGAGATAGGGAAAGTGGAGGAGAGTGCACGGGCAGAGAGTCGACGAACAGAGTTTGCGCGCAGAGTGTCGACAGAGAAGCAACTGATTAGAGCGCAGGGCTCATAACCTGATGAACTCTGAACCTGTAAGGCGAGGAGCGACTGTAAGTCACAACAGAGAGGGATCTTCAGTCAGTGAGCGAACGACTATATTGCATAGTGAAGTACCTGTAAGTCACAACAGAGAGGGACTACAAGTACTAAGTTAGTAAGAAGTAGTAGAGCATATGTAGGTAAGAGACTTACTCTTCGGTCAGTGAGCGAACGACTGAAGAGCAGAGGCGAAGAAGGGACTGCTTATATACATGAGGGATGAGTCCATGAGTCAGCGAATAAAGCAGTCACATGTAGCCATAAGACGATGAGTCAGAGTCCGTATCGGCGTATGAGTCAGATACAGTCATAGCATGAGTCAGACATAAGGTCTAGAAGAGTCCGGTGCAGTGTAGAACGCACTGGTACACACAGGAATGCACAGTAACCATATGGTCATGGGAAAGTACAGTAGGAGAACAAAGAAAACCATAAATGGTAAGTAGGAACACAGCCTATCTAATCATATGACCATAAACAAGTGTACACAACTCCGGTCCGAGCACAGCCGGTAGTCCGGAAGTTCAACACCGGCCGGGGTTGAGGAAGGCCTCGACGTTGCACTTGCGGAGGATGGCCGCAAAGTGCTTGCATGTTGTCGAGAGACTGGACAAGCAGCCGCGCATCTGTTCATGCATTGGTCAGCATTTTGAGTGCCAAGAGACGAGCCATGCATATACCCAACCCACCTTGCAGATACCGACGAGCACATCCGACACAAGTCCGTTGAGAGACTCCGGCAAGTTATGCGCCTGTGCAATCACAGAGTTGATGAGGTCGACCTTGGCGACAAGATGCTGGAAGAACAAGTAGCATCGTGTCCATGTCTGACTCGACGTAGACTTGGGGCAGGTAAGCCGCCAAATCCAAGGCTAAGGCCACGACGGCTGGCGACAGCTCGAAGTCGTCCTCTGGTCCGTCAGAGCGGAAGGACGATGATGGTCATACGGGTGTGGAGCCGTACCCGGAGCTGATGGTATACGATTAGGCGTTGGTCCTCGTCTGAACTGATGGTGGACATGTCTCGGACACAAGGGAGGGCGGATGTAATGCTCGTGAGTGCCTGCACGTGGGCGCGTAAAACTTCTTGGCAGACGTTAGTCAGCCTTCGTCAGCTATTTCCTTTTCTGTACTTTGCTTACTCTTATGTTCAATTTCCCCTCGGACGATTCCTACTTCCGTCTTGGCAATCGTCCTCACAGAATGTATATAAGGATCCTCTCCTGTATGTATGACCCCAGCGTTCTTGTACTTGCAATCGACAGACCGTACAACTGTCTTTAGCGCTTGGACGCCCTTCTGTGCCGGCTCCGACTTTAGCCGAGTTGCCGCCGTCACAGAGAGTCTGGCATTTTGAACAGGACCCGGGACGGGCCGGGGAAGTAGAGAGGATTGCCATTGCCGCAACCACACCATCGATAGAGATTTAGATCACGGTACACAGGGGTGACCAAGACGCAAGCATACAACACTGGGAACTGGGGAGCTACAGTCGGATACATGGAGGCCACGCTCGTACTCAAACATACATTCCGGGTTGATAGCTACCCCTCAGATGAGTGAGCGACCACGACGACCGATGCTGCCCATGATCATCAGCCCAGGTACGTCAAATACACAACACGGCGACGTACTGTCTTCGACAGGGAAAGTGCGAAGGACTTGGTTCAGCATAGCCACGAGCTCGAGACAAAAGACCTCTGCTGCGATCTTCGCATCTTGCATGGTGCGAGTGAACTCCAACCACTCCAGAAGTGCGTTGAAGCGAACGTGGTAGCGGTAATACATGCCGTGGGGAAGAACGTGGATGAATGTGGCAATGTGCTCTTGCTGGGAGATAACACCGATGTAGGTTCGGGGCCGATGAGACTCAGCAATGGCACATACCTCAAATATCTCCATCTGCAAAGCACTGTTGACGACATTTGAGGCGACTGATCCATTGCAAAGACGGACATAAGCGCCATTGTTGAAGGTAGCATTGCAGACTACTAGACCAACTGCGGCGGACTTCAGAGGATGACGATGTAAACATTTAGATAAATACACACCGACGCAGGGGCTTATCTGCGCCACAGTCGCGTGCGTGTCCACCCAACTTAAGTGCGGGGAGGTCGCACCTACACTGTGTGGATCCTGGGCCCACTTCACATGGGTGTTCTTGATCAGGGTACGAGGTACACTGTTAATGTGCACCAACTGAGCAGGTTAAGCCGGAGCAATACGCAGAGACTTACATGTCTGGCGCGTCCATGTGTGGTGAAGACTCGGCAGAGAGGAAAATGTGTGAGCAGAGCAGGTCGACATGGGAGCTTGGAATATACTCACCCAGACTGGAGCAGACACAAAGGTGTTTCAAGTTTTGTGCTGCGGATCCCTTCACTAGGAGCTTTGTAGTGAAAGAGATCAGCTGTGCAGCCACATGAAAGGCGTGAGCATCGAGTTCGGAGTTCGGAGTTGCACGGGTTGACGGAGGGCAGTTCCAGTAGTAGACGCCCTAGAGTCAGTGCATGCTTACGGAACGGCTGCCCATACGTCATTATACATAATGTAGATGCGGACGTTGGCGAGCGTGAGTGGTAGCCGTCCACAGACCTCCGCTTCCCTGCCGCATCATCGTGACCCACGCGCACAACACGCACCCGCTCCACAGGACTCACAACCCAACCGGCCCTCTCAAGCTTCCTCTGCCGCCATAGGAAGAGATCGACCGTGTTATACATACTTGCGCCATCTCACCTCCGTGCAGATAGACCAAGAGAGGGCTCACGGACAAAACCAGAAATCAGGTTAGCTTCTTGTCGCCTGCGTTTGGCATAGAAATGTTCATCGGAGTGCAGGAGCGCGAGATTCAACTGCTTAACAGTACATGAGTTGCGAAGGCAGTCAGAGGAGCATCAACGTCGTGGCCATGAATTAAAAGAGCAAATCGAGAGTGAGGATCGCGCGGAACGTCTAGAAGAGACTCTCAAGAATACACAAGATCACGCTGATGAGCTTGAGTATCAATTGTTGAAGCTCCGCCAGGTGAGACATCCGGGATTCATGATTTCAGAATACCGAATGATCTATTTTGGCAGGCACACGAGCAACTCCAGGTCGAACAGGTTCGCCTCACTGGCGAACTGCATCAGAAGACCGCAGCTGAGGCCGACTGGCAGGCCCGGCATGCAGAGGTGGAGGAAAAACACTTGACAATCCAAGAGGAGCTTTCGTCTGTCATCTCTGCTCGGGACAGTCTATTGGGCAAACGCACCGTTCTCCAGACGAAGATTGAACGTGAGAAGAACACAATTTCCGAGCTGCAGCAGAAGCTGGCCTCCTTCGTATCGGATCTCACTGGGAACACACGACAGCTTGAACAAGTGCAAGCTGAGCTGAAGGCGGCCAGTGCCTGTGCTGACGGCGTGGAGAAGATGCAGAAGGAGCTCCAGGCGGAGGGTATCGGACTGATGCGTTCGCTTGACGTCCCAAGATCGTCCAGCTTACTGGTGAGAAACTGCTGTTCAGTGCAAAGAGCAGTCACGGAGCGCGACAGCGTCATCGCACAACTCGAAACGAGCCTCGAGGAGCGGCGGGAAGAGAAGACGGCGATCAAGCGGGAGCGGGACAATTGGAAGGCCGCCCTGGACAATGAACGTGCGGCGCTTCAAACGGATTCAACGGAGCTCCAGCAAGCATACTCCGAGCTGCAAGTCAAACTCACTGACACGCGGAAGAGCACCATGGACTTCGAGGACAACTTGGTTAAGACACATCTCGTCGCAAATCCAAATGTTGACGAGATCCGCCGACTCACGGACAGCCTGAACACTCAATCAGCCCCAGTCCCAGTCGCTCGACCGGGAGATGCTCAGTGCATTCAAACAGCAGCATGCGCTCGAGCTCTCCGCAGCGAATTCCAAGGTCCGCGCACTTGAAACGTCCGTGTTCAACACTGAGGCGCAAGTGCACGCGTTGCAGCGGCAGGTCTCCGTGCTCGAAAATGAGCTCCGCTCTCCAGCCGCTCGCCCGTCCTCGCTACACCACTAGCCGCCGTCGTCCTTGCCTCGCCACACGGCCAGCCGGGCAGTGGACACGTACGAGCCCGTGGGGAGGTCAAGCAGCTGTACAACCGCGAGGTGCATGCGTACAAGCCCGAGGGATGCGACACCGCCGAGGCATTTGAGGAGAAGTATGGCCAGAAGTGGGAGGTCGACAAGGTCACTCGCGATTGTCTTGTCAAGGTGCGTCTTTGTGTACGTGCTTCATCGACCTGCGCTCTGTTGGACCTCATGGGTCTTGTGCCCTAGCCAAGTCCATGGTTTGTTTTCATTCAGCCTTCCACACATTCCCTAATTCCTTCACTGCACCATTATCCTCG
Organism: Fomes fomentarius; assembly: GCA_022606135.1. NCBI lineage: Eukaryota > Fungi > Basidiomycota > Agaricomycetes > Polyporales > Polyporaceae > Fomes > Fomes fomentarius. The sequence continues at coordinate 3,943,101 of JABYQN010000001.1, forward strand.
CCGATTTTTCCCTCCTTCCCTATTCGACCTGTGGCTGTGCAAATATTCACACAGGGTCGCGACGGGCGCCCCGCGCCTCGGTTAAGAGCGCTAGCCCGTGCATTGACTCCTGCGCCCTCCATGAATTTTTCTTTGAGCGCTTTTGTATGTTTTGTTGATTCCCATGTTTGGAAGTACTGTACAGTTCATTCCCATGCGCTCCTGCGCCGTAGACAGTCGCTGTGTCGAGCTCTGGTGTCTCTTAGACTTCACAGAGCTCGACATAGATGGGTAGTATTATTTCTGCAATATATAAGACTTCACAGAGCTCGACATAGGCCATTGTGATTGCTCTGAGGCACACTGCAGTCAACACCTTGCACCTTGTCAACCAACCTCTTCCACACCCGTCAACCTCTTCCACACCCTGTCCGGAGCGCTTTTGCAGCCACCTATGCCTATCACGTTCCAGCCGCACACACCCGCTGCGCTGCGCAATGGAGAGACATACGCAGCGTCTCGACGCAACAAGCTGCCGCAGATCGTCCCGCATGAGCTCACCCCCATGCCGTCTATCGCGTGCATGCCTGCCTCGCCAGGCTTGCACTTGCACTTATTGACAAGCTTGGAGCACTTCTTCCAGGTGTTCTAGGAGCGCGGCTTATCCTTCCACTTGACAAGGTACTGAAGTGCGCGGCGCACCACCTTCGAGTCTCCGGAAGCTTGTATGTGACATCAGGCACAGTAGTCTCCATGTTAGACCGATTTGGGAATGTCAATTGATTGGCAGAGCAGCGCGTCGGTGTGGGACCAATCCTATGCAACTGAACCGCTGTGCGCAGGCCGTCGACAATGGCGACTGATGATATCGAATACATTAACTATCATACTTCAAGTGTAAACCATACGCATTCAGGACACTCGACAGCATTGTGAAACTGTTCAGACTCCGAGGCAGAGCTGGGAGAGGAGGGTACATCACTGACCCAGTCATCATCCCAATCCTCGTCCTTGTCCGGGACTTCACTCTCCACAGACTCGACCACAGTTGCATCACTATTCCCAACACTGCCTTCGGCGCTCTCAGTCCAGACCAGGGACATGTCCTGTGGGTCAACGTTTCCAGGAGTACTGTATGTCCGTCGCACAGGCGGTGGAACTTGTCCGCATGAGATGGCTTTGAAAATGCGAGGTGAACACCAGCATTCCTGCACGAGAACGTCACTGCGGTCAGAGACTGTTGAAGGGCGGCATCAGTCCTAGAAACAGGGGAACAGCAGCAAAGGCTCACCAAGCGTTGGTAATTACCGCAGATGCCAAGTCGGTTCAAGTCGAGGAGGAAGATGTCATCGGGACTGTCGCCAACGATGCATAGATATACTGCAGAATAGTGAGGGAGAGCCTACAGGCCGGACACAAGAACGAAACTGACCTGATCGGTCAGTGGGTTCAGCAACGGCGGACAAATGTGCTGCCTTGCGTGCTGAGTGAGTGGTCACGGATGGTCCCCAAATGAAGAGATCCACGCTGTGGATATCAAGTCTAGCAGATTGTCAGTATCTTGGCTGCGGGTCCTCCTCACAGTAAGTTCCACAACATGAATATGAAGCAGATGGATAGAGGTGGTGGATTGGGGGGAGAATTGGGTTCGCAGATGTACTTCTACGCTGATATCAGGAGGTACAAATGTCCGCACCAATGATCTTTATGTTGCATGCGTGGATGCTGGTGTCTATGGATTGGAATAGACTTCAAGCAAACGCCATATGACAATGCCATGATGTTTGCAGGAGACGCCACCAAGGCCTTTGGCTGTAGCAGAGAGTTAGACTAAGAATGAATGAATAAGCCGTTTCGGTTGGTGGCCATATTCTGTTAGGTAGAGGACTCGGAGGACTGTCGACTTGCGAATTCAAGAAGAGTGCACATGGTAGGAAGCGCCCGCATGCTATGCGCATGCGTATGTGTGCGGGGCGCCGGCAACTGTTAACCTGCGGTAACACCTTCTCCCTTTTTGTCATGCTATGTCCTCTGCCGTGTCTTCTGTTGATTATGCCTTCATAAGGCTTGGAGTTCGCGCTCAAACTTCATCAAGCAGCCGCCGCACACCCTAACATGCCATTGTCAGTGCTAGAACTTGGTTCTCCAACTAAACTTTCGAGTCCCCACTGACGTTTTGCATAACACTGGACAGCACCCTTCGGATTGTCTATGCGTCGGACACTGCCAAGGCCATCATCGCACGAGGAGGCCAAGGCAACCAGGTCTCTGAGCAGCAGATCGCCGTCCGTGTGGTCATTGGAGAGATTTCGCCGGAAATATGTATGTTCTTGTGCTACAATGCCCTCAGCCACGCTCATATACGTATATACAGATGGCCTACTGGTCCGTAGCCATGGCAGAAGCGCATTGCTAGGCCCTGTGCCACTTTTTCCAACAGTCATCGACGAACACTTCTGGTATGGTGTTGAAGAAGTAGGTTTTGTCGCGTTCACTTGCGCTTCAACAATGCTGACCTGTCCATTCTGCAAGCCCAACCGCATAGTCCGACTTGCTGTCTATGGATGTGATCAGTCCCCGGACAACACGTCGCCCGCCCGACATGCCATTCGCTTCGATGATCTCTTAGATCTGGACGATTTCGTTCACTACATCTCACAGGCAAAGGCGCGAGTATATGTGCGACGTTTGCGCCTGGAGCAGCGACTTGCTGAACTTCATGCCCTACAAATCATGTATATTGGTGTTTTGAGCAGTCCTCTCGAAGAGGGTACAGAGGACAGATCGGTGCGAAAGCCCAGCATAAGCGAAGATGGTAAGTGCCAGGCATATATACAAGTTTCCCAGGAAGTGTCTGACTATTTATGCTATACAGACATCAGCGACGAAGTCTTTGCTACTCCATCTCCCATAGAAGACATGATGACTGCAGATGTGGGTGTCGGTCCTGAGCCCGAGCTTGAGCAGTGAATTGTAATGATAATGCATTGTGTACTATGAGATGTCACCCACCCGTATTTGGCGTTTGTCTGCAACTCATTCCCCAGCTTGCTATCTACTCACTTGTACGTTACACGCCTTTCTACACTTTGTCTAGCCGGTTAGCAGTGTTACACCATTGGATAGAATCCTCGTTGGACAGTAATATCCTTTTGGAAGTCTGCATAAGTATGTCGGACTCGTCAAACAGATATTCTTGGACCCATTCAATATGGAGCATACTCAGACCAACCAGGTGAGTGGTGGGCTTCATACTCGTGGCTTGTCTCATCTCATCATCTACCAGCCTGTGCAGCCCGACACGACCTCTGGCAACAGGGCTTTACTTGGTGTCTTCGCTCATCATGTTGGAGATGTCCTCCTTCACGCCTTCATTCTCATGAAGAGACCACTCTGCGTTGTCTTAGCATTCTTCATGACATCTGCTCTCGTCTCCTGGCTTTTCCACGCCTCTCAGGAGAGCGCTCTTTCAGCAAGACTCTGCGAATATCCTATTGTATCTCTCCTCCCTCCTTGTACCACCGCCGGCTCTACGCCTGCCCTCGACCACAGCTCCCCCACAATCCGTGCCGATTTTGCTGGTCTGGCTGAAATTCAGCACCGTGCACTTGACCAGTTGACGGCAAGGGCTGGTATTGGCGCGGACATAGCGCTGAACATCAAGCACTCAGAGCTCGCCATTCGCGACTTGATCATCATGATTCAGTCGAGCAACCTCACAACGAAGGACATCTTGGCCGCCATGATGATGGATTTTGTCTCCGAGGCTCGACGAACCTCTCGGGCTTTGCAAGTGTTGTCGACGAAGATTCATGGGACTATGGATAGGTCAGTTTGTGCTAGGAAGCATTGGTGGAGTGCTCCTGATGCGACATTTGTAGCATCTCTGCTTTCAATATGCACGCCTATCAAGCCATCGAAACAGGGAAAGCCGCTGGGTGGCCATCCTCACACCCGGATGCAACCATACTACGCATGTTTCAGACTTCGCTAGCCTGGTTCACTTCCTCTATCTCAGCCATCATCGTCGAAGCAAGTGCCGCAACCTCAAATCTGGATCGTCTTGAAGAGTGCCTTGCAATGGCACATGCTCTCTGTCTGAGGGAACAGTTCGAGACCACGCTGGCCCTTGACGATCTGCTCTGGGAACTGTGGACCAAGCTGGGCGGTAACAGGAGCAAGGTACGCGACCTGAAAAACCGTGCATCAGTCTTGAAGAACATACAAAAATACCGAAGCATCGCCATTGCGTATGTTGCCGGCACAATGCAGACTTTGTCTGCCATTGATGTCGAGTTATCCGAGCTTCGAGATCGCCTCAGCGCACCGGCTCTTGAGGCAAACCACATTCCCCTTGAAGTTCAATTGGCGAGCATTGAGAGCAGTGTTCATCGTCTGAAGGAGGGTCAGTATGGTGGCGCCGGCAGGCAGGCTTTGGGTATCAGAGACTAGAACGATACTGTATTGTGCTATGTTCAAAAGATAACTGTGTACTAGGTGACACGTGTCTGTTATTACCAAAAGTGTGCTGCCACCGCCATCGCGGTGACTATGCCGGTAGCAGCAAGCATATACTGTCACATAAGCGTCAGGTGTAGTAGCGTGTCAGCAATGCAACAGACTCACGCTGCAGAGGGTGCAAAACGACCTTCCATGACGCGGTCTCACTGCACTTGCTGCGTCGCCTAGAATAACGATTCAGCAAAGTCCAGTCCCAGAAGTATGCAGATGTACGGGCCTTCCACACCAACACCACGGAAGTCCCATCCTCATTGCTTGCCCCTGTGGCGATCAAAAACTGATCGAGATCTGCATTGTAGTGCGCCTGTCCACCAACATCAGTAGGACATATATGAGCGGAGGTGATCCAAGTATACCACGATTGCTAGAACCATATTGTATGCTAACAATGCCTATTAGATTCGATGTCCGGACTGTCTATGCTGTAGTTGGTACTCACAGCCAGAAGAAAATGTCTGGTGCACCATATGATTGTGGACATTCCACAAGGTGGCTTTCCCGGCCAAACCTCCCCCAACATCACATGTCCTCCATGCACGAGTAAGACAGGAATTGTGCGCGAATTGCTGGATTGATCTTGAAATGAAGCGATGCAATCACCCGTAACCAGATCGTACAGATCAAAACCAAAGCCCATAATGGACAGGGCAATTAGGGAGCCGTTTGGCGATATGCTAGATCCCCCACTGCACAACCTGCGTCACCCTACGTCCGACAAGAACCTAGGTCTGTGATACTCACATTTGTGATAGCGGTATATTTTGAATTCGGCTCCAGTCATTGGAGTTATATATGCTACCAGAGGTCAGACAGGTCAATGAGGGTGAAGACGTGAATTCTTACATGATACCGTGGTGCATGTAAGAGATAATAACTACTGCTGCATGAGCTCTGATCTTTGTCCAATGGGATACCTACGACAATTTTTTCTGCCTCGGTGTTCTTTGAGTCAGTGTGAGGCAGTTTCGCAACTTCCTGCCATTCGTCTGTAACACCTAGATCCAACCGCTCCGCGAGCCGCATAGTAGGGTATCTGTGCAACCTGGAAGCCACTCTACACATAGAAAGGAAGCATTGCTGTTGGCATAAGTGTGCAGCATTTTGTTGTCCGCGACACGCCAGATATAGACCTTAGGGTCCTGTATCCCTGCAGTGGCAATATATGTTCCGTCAGGACTGAATGCCAAAGCTGATACTCCTCCGAGCAGGCCGCGCTGCAGTCGGCCACTCTCTGCGTATCTCAGAGACATGATGTTCTGGTCGAGTCAGAGTGGATGTGCAACGCAAAGTGGTGTCAATGCTTACCAGGCGGTAAGTTTCAAGCAACAAAGGAACATTGGCGGTTTCGGTCCGACCACGCATAGCTGTGGTGGGCAGGAGCTCTTTCGGGTGTCTATACTTCCAACATCTTCCTCTCACGTCTCGACTACCTTCGCGCTCATCAAGCATGCAGTACCCCGCCGACCGCTTCACTGACTGTTTCGTATATGAGACAGAAGCCCAGGAAAAGGAAAATAAAGGTATGCAAGCACCCCCATTCGACTGCATCTCATACTGATTCCGCCACATTCACACCCACAGTCAATCATCCCCAGTCCGTACCGAACGGGACTCATCAGGTACCTATCACGGCCAAATCTGGGCGGAGGCCGGTTGTGTTTGTCAGGGCGCGAACCAACCGAGGCTGCTTGGTCGGTCGGGTGGCACAGTGCCTGGGCACCTTCATTGTAGCGGCGATGTGTGTCGGCATCATACTACTTGGATTTGGCGCGGTGCCAAAGGACACAGTGCACGACGAGGACCAGGACATCGCATCCAGCATACCGACCGTTGCTTCTATATCTCCTCCTTCTCACTTCACGCTAGGACCGGAGGCAGAGAGTTATGTCTGTCAGCTTGCTCTCAACACACTGCGCGACCCAGTCGGCCGCCGCGACTTCGCGCTACAAGCCGCAGGTGCCAAGGTACTGTCTTACCTCACTTCATCCCCCCCTGTTTCCTACAAACACTTGCATGGTGGAGCTATGGCCCGTGCGGGACCCAATGCAGCCTTACGGGATGACCTTCGGCTGGGAGAGTGTTGGCGTATTGCAGGCGCTTCTGCACAGCTCAGTGTCGGAATTCCTGAACTCATCCATGTAATCCATGTGATGATCGACCATATCCCCATCGAGCTTGCCTCTGACATTGGCGAGGCTCCACGCAAGATGTTCCTGTGGGGTGTCATCAACGCTCTATACTGTGACTGGACTGAAGATGGACCAGCTCTCCACCCCCCCGGGTTGGGCCGCATCGGGCCACCCATGTCAAGAAACCATCTGTATGTGCTCCTTGCAACATTTGAATACGATATCAACGCCCCGTTCTATGTCCAAACCTTTCAAGTCGACCCATCAGTCTCATCAAAATTCTACTTCGGGATGTTCGTGTTGGAGATAGTGGATAATTGGGGGGGAGAATCTACTTGTTTGTATCGGTTGCGTATTCACGGCAGTAAGGCTCTCATGTAGTGTACTTGTGTTGCAGTCGGTGCATCAAATCGGAGTTGGCTCTGTGGCGTGAGCATCGAGTGTAATGAAAGCTTTTGTCCAAAGAGCAAGGTCAGTATCACCGTATGGGTGCTCCCCAAGCCTCAATCAGTTTACCACAACTCTCCATTATGAGCCACAACGACACATCGCAACAGCCTCCCGGCAGACATCAGAAAGGTAGTGTCCCTATATATACGTCGCACTCACAGACACTGACAACTGCCTATAGAATTCCTGGGTCCATACAACACGGTGACCATGTTGAGCCAGAAGCGCCTGATGGCAAAGTCAACTCATGACCGTATCGAGAACGGAAAGTCTCGTAAGAAGAAGCAAGGGGTAAGCTCCCTACCTGCTATGAGATTGAATGCAAGCTCAGTATATCTTTCTAGGATAATGCAATCCCACTCAAAGAGAAAGCGCTCCTTAAAGTAAGTTCGTGATTGCTATCATATAGCAGTTCTCTAATGCAGAAGTACACCTAGATTGCTATCAGAGAAGATGCCGATGCACGACAAGCAATGATCGCACAAGAAGAAGCACAGGTATATCTCGCACAAGCTTCTGTGCGATAAAAACCCTGGTTTAGTCTTGAACTTAGTCATCAGGTAGCGAGACGGAGCGCGAGGCTAAGAGGCCGGCCGTCCAGTCACAACATGAAATCAAACCGATAGGGAAGAATCAAGCCGCTCCGACCAACAAGCCGGGTTGTACAGACGCAACCGCACCAAACGCGACCGCACCAAACGCAACCACACCGAACGCGACCACACCGAATGCAACCTCAACCACACCGAACGCGACCTCAACCACATCGAACGCGACCGCGACCATATTGAACACGCAACACATGACCGCGCTGAACCTAACGCCATCTAACATGGTGGCGCTAAACATGTCTGCGCCACTTGTCACCCCTAACACATACAATGCAACCACACCAATGATTTTGGGTGCTCCAGGTTTCACTGGACCATTCGCATTATCACCTGCGCTAGCATATGGCAACACGCAGCCCAACTTACAGAGCCTGTTTGGACCGCCGAGGGGCACATGCACTTACTCGATGCAACCGCTCCCCCAACTACTAGGCCAACAGCTCCCCTTGCATCTTCTGCATCCAACTCAACTCCCTCCTGCACTCTTCAACTTCCTTCGAGACTTGTATCGACAGGAAAAAGGCCAAGACTTGGTGAGCTTTGTTGCTATGGTCGACACGCTAGATGTTGATTTTCGGACAGTCCGATGAAGGCACACTCACTTTGTGGGCGAGCTTAGACGAGCGGACGCGAATTATGGTCGTAGAGAGATATACACGCCACATCGTAGAAGATCAAATGCGTGCAAACAATGCAGAACTCAGTAGGATGCCTACACAGCTGATTCAAGCCTCAAGTTCATCGTCGATCGCCTCTTCGAAACATTCCACGGCTTCCGCACGACAGCCTGCTATCAATCAGGGCGTAGAGTCAGGTTTGGGTCATGAACAACCGAGTACACTTGCTCCGGATACCTCATCGACAGCTGCCTCGTATCGGGCTATCATGGGCCGGCAAGGTGTTCAACTCCCTCAGCCCTCCTCCACAGCCCCTGTGCCGGCAACAACCAGTGTTGTGGTTTCCTCTAGGCCCTCTGTCAGGGTAAGCAATCCATCCAGCGCTCACAGCTCATCCTCCTTGCAGTCCAGCTTGGACTTGACCTCACTCGAACACAATGTACTGCGCGAAGCTGAAGATACAGTTGCAATTGATGCAGATGAAGATTCCGAGGTATGTGCCCTTTCTGCATCTGAATGATCTTCCTGTGTAACTGCAACACCCACTCTAGGACTCAGATATGGACATGGTCTTTGACGAAGAGAATGGGACGATCGTGCCAGTAGACAAGGGGAAGGTGAGCAACAGCTTAGGGCTCTCTGTGTTGCAGGCTCGTGCTGATTTTCTTTAGGATCGCATGCAGGATGTCGATGAGTACGACGGCGATGCTGATGATGAAGAAGATATGCAGCGTGAAGTTCTTGAAGATATCGATGATCAGGAACTTGGTGTCTACCCCGAGCAGGATGATACAGTGAGAGGTTTGCTGTCATGGACAAGGAACTATGCTCAGTTTCTCTCAACAGATGCCCGATCAGACCGCGGCCGCTGTGCCGCCTGACTTCATCATCATGATGGCGCACAAGATGGACGCAATGAAGAAGACAATCCGCGAGCAGGGGAGCTGCATGCAAAAGATGCTGGAGACCAACCAGGTTTTCCAATGAGTCTCTTATGCGTTGATTCTCAACTCCTGGCTGATCACTCCACATGCTCAGAGAGGCGATACTCTGCGAGCTGAGAGGTATCCGTGGTGGTCTCACCGGCACTGAGCCCAGCACAAGTATGGTACCAGCTCCTCCATCAACGCCCAAAGTGTCACCCCGATCTCGTGCTGCCATTCGCAAGGTCCAAGAGCGTTCCGCCAAAGCGCGAGGCAAGGAGATCGTGCTTACGCCAGAACAGATCGACGAGGATCATTTGAAGCGCCTCAAGGTATGATGCTCGTGCTGACTTGCACATCATTAGTTCCTGACATCCTGCTATAGTTACGTATGCAGACCCACATCATGAGTCTCATAAAGATCAGCGACACTTCGGAGCTCCCGGTTCGCTTTCCAAGGCTCACTGACGAAGAGATTGCATCGTTTAACTGCAAAGAGGGAAATATCATGTGCACCCCCGACGACTTCCACATGGACTTCACCCGACTTTGGAAGAAATCTCTCAATAAGCTCGCACGCAAAGTCATCATTGTCTCCTTCGTTAAGAAAGCTGAAGGAGGGAAGTTCCCGCGGGACCCACTGCCAGCCAAGTTTCTCAACGATGAAGCCCTCGGGCCAATCGTTGACCAATATATGAAAACTCTGCGTCGTGCATACCGCGAAGCACATAATCCCAAAGAAGTTGACGACACAGTGAGGCTCCGCCAAGAGCGGGCTCGAAACTCTCGAATGAACATGGTATGTTATATGAGCTAGTTACTTCTGATGCAGCAACTGAAACAATATCACAGCTCTGGCAGTCCCGGCTGTATGTCGTGGCGAATCTGGGTGAAAACAGGCATAGCGCTCTGCTTCACATGATGGCCGCATGCAACATGAGTGGAGACGAGACTGATCCAGACACGCCCCTTCCGAAAGTCTGGCGTATTGTCATTGCAGGTTGGCAGAGTACTGAGCTATGCACCCTCCTGTGGTCTCTGGATGCAAAGTACATGGCTTGGGCGCAACCTTCTGATCCGAAGAAAAAGCGCAATGGCAGGAATGCAACACGTGTTCGAATTCTTCGAGAGACCAGCAGGATGGTCCCAGGTGTCGCTCCACCAGGTCTATGGCGCAATTGCTACGATCCAACCTGGCTCGAGACACTTCAGGAGTGGGAAGTCGAGCAGCTTGACATTATCGATGATGACTACCCTTTCATTCTTCCCGAACCGGAGGGCTCTGATCAGGCTGCTCCTCCGCCGGCTACCCAAGATGCTCTTTGAACAGCTATAGGAGCAGCTATGCACCATCCTCAGGAGCTCGAGGGTTCATCACACGGGTCCATAATCGCACATACTACATTACACAAGTTGATAATATATATGACCGGTTCTGTCCGGTTCTGTCTGGATTCGATCCGTGCAGTTCCGTGTGGATCCACTGCATGCGGTTTGGATTGGTCGTGCGCGGTCCTGTTTCGATTCGTTGTGTGTGAGTCTGTTTGGAATCGTTGTGCGCAGTCCTGTTTGCAATTGATGCGCGCGGTCCTGTTTCGATTCATTGCACACGGTTCTGTGTGACTTTGTTGCACGCAGTTCTGTTGAGATCTGGTGCATGCGGTTCTGCCAGACCCGTTTTGCCTGGTTGTGTGTGGATTGGAGTTGCCCGGACGTGAAGTTGTGTGGGAGCGGCCTGAGTTCTGAGTGCTTTTACGATTAGTTGACAAGGCTTTTGCATGTAATCTTATCATGTATCACCTATGTCTGGTTGGATTAGCAGACTGAATGAATGGATGATAGGGTCATTATAGGAAGTCAATAACATACCCATAGCACGGTGCTTCAGCTAGCAGATTGGTTATCTATCGGATGACTGTTAGCTGCCTGTTAACCGGCTATAACAGTGGCTAATTGGCATGCTAAAGTGAGGCGACAGCCGATAAAAGAGGTAAGCTGTTTGCTGGTGCGACAGTGGTACTATTTGAGTCTTATAGCTTACCTACTTACTTGACTAATAGCTGTTTGTCAGGTTTCCTTTTGGCTGGAATGATAGCCATATTATTGGCTCTTCATAGTTTAACAATTCAATCGGACAATAGCTAGCTTGTCAAGTTTCCTTTCACAAGGCTATTGACCTGTGCCACAGAGGCCAATACTGTGGCTCTTGCACCGACTGATAGACGGCTAATAGGTAACCTGTTATGTAGGCTTACAGCCTACAAACTGTCAGGGGAACAAGTACCCTCACTTCAAGAAGGGCCTCGCTCTTGCAGAGGACCTTGGTGTACCCATCACCTACGAGAGGCTTCACACCCTTGAAGAGGTGATCAAGGTGATCACAGGTGCATTGTGTGAGGATTTTCAAGTTGCATGTGGCAGTACTAGTGCTGTGTGCATCGATTGCAAATATGATCTGGACAATGAGAGCTGCACATCCCTCTTCAATCACATCTCTGAGGAAATATTTGAGGAGGCACCCATCATGTCCTCTGCTGCGCCAGTCTATGACAAAGAAGATGCTGTATCGCTCGGCTTGGACTTCGACTGTGAGGTAGCCAAACTCACTGGGTTTTGAAACTGGCAAGTAGCTTCAACTCCCCATGCTGTGCATCTGCTGATCTACGATACTTCTGCCCCCTGCACCTGTTATATAGACCATATTATATGTAACAATGTAGTACACATGGGTGATGAATTGAATGTGTCGACTACCAGTAGACCTAGCAGTAACACTGTGCGTGCAGACACAAAGGAAGTGAAGCAAGCGACTTGGCTCCTTGATTCAGGAGCATCACCACACTTCACGAACTCATTGACTGACTTTGTTGAATACAGTCCACTTGCTGAAGAAATAATTGTGTCAACAGCAAATGGTAGAAGTACTACAGAAGGCAGCGGGACTGTAATTCTGAACTGTGCAGCCAAAGATGGCAGTGTGTGCACAACTGTGCAAATCACGCCTGTGTATTACATTTCAGGTTTGATCTCATGACTCCTGTCTATGGGAGAATTCCTGCAGACTGGTCTGCACATTCAAGGAGATGCAAATTTAATCACACTTTGACAACCTAATGGCAATATCTTTCTAACTTTCCTCTCACGTGAACAGGATGACACAATCTTCTGTGTTCACAGTGTGGATGTTGCAGATGTGCTTAGCATATGTGACAGTAGCCCATGTTGATATGATACACTGCATAGACAGTTCACACATCCCTCATGCAATGTCTTGAAACATGTGTGTAGGAAAACTATAGAGCTTCCACGTGATGACCCTACTCATGGGTCTTGTGCCCTAGCCAAGTCCATGGTTTGTTTTCATTCAGCCTTCCACACATTCCCTAATTCCTTCACTGCACCATTATCCTCGCCGATTTTTCCCTCCTTCCTTATTCGACCTGTGGCTGTGCAAATATTCACACAGGGTCGCGACAGGCGCCCCGCGCCTCGGTTAAGAGCGCTAGCCCGTGCATTGACTCCTGCGCCCTCCATGAATTCTTCTTTGAGCGCTTTTGTATGTTTTGTTGATTCCCATGTTTGGAAGTACTGTACAGTTCATTCCCATGCGCTCCTGCGCCGTAGACAGTCGCTGTGTCGAGCTCTGGTGTCTCTTAGACTTCACAGAGCTCGACATAGATGGGTAGTATTATTTCTGCAATATATAAGACTTCACAGGGCTCGACATAGGCCATTGTGATTGCTCTGAGGCACACTGCAGTCAACACGCACTTCCCATGCATGGCTAGTGTGCATGCACAAGAAGAACGCAGCACTTCTAAGCATGTGTCAGTTCTGAGCATACATTGAGAATCAGTACAATTCATGTGTCCAGAAATGGATGTCAGATGCAGGGTGGCTTGTGGCAGTCAAGCATATTGCTTTTTGATCCTTTGATGTCAGCTCTTCCTATCATACCAAAGCAGAATTTGGTAAGCATTGGACTGTTCACCCACTAATAGGGAACGTGAGCTGGGTTTAGACCATTGTGAGACAGGTTAGTTTTACCCTACTGATGGAGTGTTATCATAATAGTAATTGAACTTAGTATAAGAGGATCCATTCATTCAGATATTTGGTATTTGCACCTGTCCGATGTGAATGGAAATGGGGTACTGTAAGCAGTAGAGTAGCCTTGTTGCTATGATCTGCTGAGGTTAAGCCCCTGTTCTATAGATTTGTTCAACACTTGTTGGACTCTTCTCTCTTTCCTTACCACCTTCAGACTTCAGAGCAGGTCCAGTGGGACTTGTGCTCTAGTTTGGGGATCAGTTTGATTTGTTACCAGGATGACCATGCATTCTCTTTCCCATCTTATATGACCATGCAGAGGGAATAGAGAGGTTTGTTTTGCAAACAAGCCTGCACATTCAATGCGCAAAGGGTACTTGCCAGTGCCAATTAGTCTGAGTTTGATTTCTGCCATCTTGTCTTGTTCAGACATCATTGACTGACTGTTAATGATTCATTAGTCTGCAGGTGCTGCTTCCACTTTGCAGAGTTGATTGGCTTGTAGTTGAGCAGCAACAGTGAGCTTACTGGACTTGCAGTCTATTTGTTACCATGATGAATATCACCATACATTTACAGTTTTCACCCTAGAGCCCTCTTCTTACTGGGAGCACTCCTCCATTACCAAACACTTATACTCAAATGAGGGCCAGCAAAAGCCTCCAATAGCCAACCGTACAAACCCACAAAGGTTTATAGGTTGAGAATTTCATGACACTCAAACAGGCATGCTTCTCAGAATACCAAGGAGCACAAGGTGCATTTGAAGATTTGATGATTCACTGAATTCTGCAATTCACATTACTTATTGCATTTTGCTGCAATGCATGAGCCAAGAGATCCATTGCTGAAAGGTGGATTATAGATGTGTTACTTCAATAGTTTGTAAAGAAAACATGGGCCAAGTGATGCTGCTGCAAAGCAACACACCTGAAATCCCACAGTAAGTGCACAGATGTAGAGTGGATGAGCAGGGCATGCACATGCCTCAGCAGGCCAGCTACAACCCATGTCAAAACTCATAAATGATCCTTCTGCAGGTTCACCTATGGAAACCTTGTTACGACTTTTACCACCTCTAACTGACCAAGTTTGATCAAGTTTTCAGTGACAGGGTGCTGTTGCTGGCTCCCCAAAGCCAATCCCAAGACATCACTAAGCCATTCAATCAGTAGTAGCAACAGGCAGTGTGTACAAAGGGCAGGGACATCGTCAATGCAAACTGATGACTCACGCTTACTAGAATTCCTCTTTGAAGAGCGATCATTGCAATGCTCTATCCCCAGCATGACAGAGTTTCACAAGATTACCCAGACCTTCTGGCCAAGGAAAAAAACTTGCTGGCTCTGTCAGTATAGCACATGTGCAGCCCAGAACATCTAAGGGCATCACAGACCTGTTATTGCCTCAAACTTTTGTGTGTTAGATGCAGACAGTCCCTCTAAGAAGCCAGCAACCAGCAAAAGCCAGCCTGGCTATTAAGCAGGTTATGGTCTTGTTCATTATTGGAATTAACCAGACAAATCACTCCACCAACTAAGAACAGCCATGCATCACCACCCATAAAATCATAAGAAAGCTATCAAATTGTCAATCCTGGTCATGTCTGGACCTGGTGAGTTTCCCTGTGTTGAGTCAAATCAAGCTGCAGGCTCCACTCCTGATGCACTATGATCTACAGTATTCTTATAGGTAGCCTCAGACTTGTTATGGGCCCTTATAACATGTGGACAATGCAACTATGGTCAACAGTGGTGCAAGATATGGGTGTCTGCCCAATTTGGTAGTGGAAGTGCCAGTGCAAGAAAATTCAGTGTGTTCACAGAATTATGCAAGGCACTGTACACTGTAGTTAGCTTGCCATAGGGGGACACATGGCAAGCCAACTGATCTTCATTGTTGTGATGAACAGGTGTATCTTAGAATGCCATGGTAGTGGAATAGTGGCTCCACTCCTGGTGGTGCCCTTCCATCAATTCCTTTAAGTTTTAGCCTTGTGACCATACTCCCCCCAGAACCCAAAGACTTTGATTTTCCGTAAGGTGCTGAGCAACACATAAGATTGAGGTCACCCAATCCCTAGTTGGCATAGTTAACTGTTATGGCTACAATAGTATCTGATCTTTTTTGATGCCCTAACCTTCATTCTTGACTAATGAAAACATCCTTGGCAAATGCTTTCATAGTACATGCCTGGAGGAGTTCTACACTCAGGAGGGATCCAAAGGCCGAGCATTGGTCAGATGCCTGACAAGACCCTAATCAATAATTTCCAGGTGCCTAACTGTACAATAATAATTCCTGACCTTGACAAGATGCACAAGTCTGGTATTGGGAGGACATTGGGATGGGCACCTGCTATAATCAAATAAGCCCACTGATACAAACAGGTTCAGTGCCTACTCCAGGTGTCTTTCTTTTCCTTTTTACGTCTTGTTTCCTCTTTGAGCTCAATCTCTGTACCTCTGTTCTCATGACAATCCAACATCATCATCATGCTTACTTCATCTCATCAACTCAGTAGGAGTCATACTATACTAGGCCTAGACCCATACTTACTATGACTTGCTTTGACTCATGTTGACTAGTGCTGACTTGTCCTGACTCATTGTGACCTGTACCTCATGTATATATTTATAGCACAGGCAAACTTGAGGTGTTCCTCAGTTTGACCTCCTTTTCCAATTGAAGCTTTCTCCCCATCAAAACCCTTGTCCCCTGCTTAACTTCTAACACAGTACTCAACTATGCCTCTTTGGTGTACATTCCCCAAGTGACTTGCATACTCAATCAACATTCAAACCTCAACATCATTGTAACTCCTCAACTCGTGCATGCACAGACCTCCTAGATGCCCACATAAGCCTTGGTGTAACACCCACCTGAAGTACTGTGGAAATGCAAAAGTGCACTGGAGGGATTTGAACCAACAAACACTATTTACACTTGTGCTGTCCATGACCACTACTCCATCTTGCCTTAAAACTAGAACAAAGTGTATAGTACATAGACATTTTAGCCAGCCTCAGGAAAACATCCTCACCTGTGGTTGTTGAAACTACATGGAAAATGGTGATGAATCATATTTTATGGCTTCTATTTATCACAAAGTATGTGCTGTGAGGTCCATTGCATTGTAACAGTGGAGAGTATAATAACATTCCACTTTGACATTCATGCATATTCATGGCCTGAAAACAGGTGCCCATGCACCAGTATCTACTCAATATCCAGGCAGCATCCAACAGAGGCCTGGGATCCAGTTGTCTGCTCTTTACTGCATTGGTGGACTTGGATAAACTGAGCATTATCTGTGGGATCACTTGCCAAGGTCAGTTCAGTGTCAAAATCAGGCCATTTTGATAATTTCTGGGTCAATATCAGCATGACTCATCACTCATTTGGATGTGTAGTTAGTCTTCAGTAAATCCAAGAATTTCACCTCCAGCAACTGAATACTAATGCCCCCAACTATCCCTATTTATCATTACAGCAACTCTAGAAACCAACAAAATAGAACTGCATGTCCTATTTTATTATTCCATGCTAATGTGTCCAGACAGAGGCTTGCTTTGAACACTTTAATTTTCTCAAGGTAAAAGTCCTGGTTCCCCAACACACCCAGTGAAGAGCATGCCAGCTCACCAAGAGGTAAGACCCAGCCAGACAGTACATACTGTGAGGCAGACCGCCTGGCCAGGTCTGAAGTTCAACTATGAGCTTTTTAACTGCAACAACTTTGATTTATGCTATTGGAGCTGTAATCACTGTGGCTGCTGGCACCAGACTTGCCCTCCAATTGTTCCTCATTCAGAGAATTAAATTGTACTCATTCTAATTATGAGACCCAAAAGAGCCCCAGGTTATTTATTGTCACTACCTCCCTGTGTCAGGATTGGGTAATTTGCACGCCTGCTGCCTTCCTTGGATGTGGTAGCTGTTTCTCAGGCTCCCTCTCCAGAATTGAACTATTATTCCCCATTACCCATTGAAACTATGGTAGGCCTCTATTCTACCATCATAAGGTGATAGGGTAGATATTTGATAGAAGCATCACTGGCACAAGGTCATGCAATTCAAGAAGTTATTATAAATCGCCATTGGAGAAGTGAACCATGTTGGTTTTATTTAATAAATACCCCCTTCCAGAAGTCGGGGCTTGATTGCATGTATTAGCTCTATAATCACCACAGTTATCCATGTAACAAGGTACCATCAAATTGTTGGACCTCATGGGTCTTGTGCCCTAGCCAAGTCCATGGTTTGTTTTCATTCAGCCTTCCGCACATTTCCTAATTCCTTCACTGCACCATTATCTTCGCCGATTTTTCCCTCCTTCCCTATTTGACCTGTGGCTGTGCAAATATTCACACAGGGTCGCGACGGGCGCCCCGCGCCTCGGTTAAGAGCGCTAGCCTGTGCATTGACTCCTGCGCCCTCCCTGAATTTTTCTTTGAGCGCTTTTGTATGTTTTGTTGATTCCCATGTTTGGAAGTACTGTACAGTTGTTTCCCACGCACTCCTGCGCCGTAGACAGTCGCTGTGTCGAGCTCTGGTGTCTCTTAGACTTCACAGAGCTCGACATAGGCCATTGTGATTGCTCTGAGGCACACTGCAGTCAACAGGACTGCGTGGTGGTGCATCCGGGGATGGTGCGTGCGGCTCTGGAGGTGCAGGCGGAGCATTTTGCGATGCAGGAGGTGCGGGCAGAGCGTTTTGTGGTGCAGGAGGTGCAGGAGGTGCAGGATCATCTGGATCGTCTCCCCCCTGATCGTGCAGCTCTGGCACATCCTTGGTGTCGTCGGGCGCGTCGTCCGCATGCTCTCCGTCGCTGGGAATGTCCACTTCGTCCAGAGGCAGCCCAAAGACATTAATAGAGGGCGAGTTACCAGGGAAGCAGCGCTCGTCGAACACAGCATGTGAGGAGATAAGGAACTTCTTCGCAGCTGGATCCCAGAACTGCCAGGCTTTGGTGCCCTCAGGATAGCCGACAAAGATGCATTTGCGCATGTGAGGCTGCAGTGCTTTGCGGTCCTTCTTACGCACAAGCACATAAGCCAGGCAGCTGAAGACGCGGAAGTAGGAGACATCCGGTTTGCGTCTGTCGCGTTTCCAGGCAGTGTAAGGGATACTGCCGCCCAGCGCAGAGGTAGGCATGCGGTTGCGAGTGTGGACAAAGGTGGAGACGGCGTGACCCCAGAACGGCAGAGGCAGCTTGGCCTGAGAGAGGAGAGCTGTTGCGCCCTCAGCAATGGTGCGGTTTGCTCGCTCCGCAACACCATTCTGGTGCGGCTCGTCTGGCTCTGTGTGCTGGCGATGGATGCAGTGCTCAGTGCAGAAGTCGGCATACTCCTGGCCAATGTACTCGCCACCCTTGTCGTCGCGCGTGGCCTTGATCCGCAGGCCAAGACAGTTCTCAGCATATGCTTTGAACACCTTGAACGCAGCAAACACGTCGCTCTTGCGCTTCAGGAATGCGATAGCCCAGAAATGCGTCGCATCACACACAAAAATCATCCAGTACAGATGACCTTCGGGCGTAGCGACCGGGAGCTTGCCCTTGAGGTCGGTGTGGACCAGCGCGATGGGGACGAGCTTCCTGGACGCGAAACAAGGGATGGAGTGACAGTTGAGCTTTCCAGCAAGACACGGCTCGCAGACAGCGTCCGGAGCGCGTTTTGAGCAAATGGTGAGACCGCAGACAAGGCCCTTGTGCACAACAGCGTGCAGGTCATCGAGGTTGGTGTGGGAGCAGCGCTGGTGCCACAGGGACAAGTCCTCCTCGCTGGCGGTTGACGCAGCGAGTGCACTGTGCGACTGCGACACAGTACGGCCAAGGAGATAGCCCACATTGTGCCGGTCGACTTGAGCTTCAAATTGCAGCTGTCCCTGCTGGCGGAACAGCGCACGCACAGCCTGGATCTCGACGACATAGCCCTTCTCGCGCGTGAGATGGAAAACGGACAGTAGATTGCTGGCGAGCGCAGGAACATGCAAGACATCGTGTAGTACAACAGCAGGTGGTACACCTCCGTCCCTCTCTGCCGGTTGGAACACCACAGACCCTAGCCCAGCCGAGTAGACAATGTGCGAGTTGGCAAGGCGGATGGGGATGACGTGCGGCGAGTAGGAGCGGAACCAGTGACGGTGAGGAGTCATGTGTGCAGAAGCACCTGTGTCGGTGTTCCAGTTAGTCGCAGCCAGAGTAGCGAGCCAAGCAGAGCGGTCGGAGACAGAGAGGAGGGCGGAAGCGCAACCAGCACTCACAGCAGCTGACCCAACGGACTCCAGAGGAGTGTCCTGCGGGTCCTTGGATGCCTCAGCAGTGTTCTCCTTGCGCTTGGGCTTCTGGGAGCGGAACTGCAAACGCTGAGCGGCTTTCTCCTTGGCCCGAGTGCTCGCATCACGCTTGGAGAAGCACTGGTCCTCGGAGTGGCCGGTGCAACCACAGAATGCACAGACAAGGGCGGACACGGCATGGGAGAGCGCAGGTGTCGATGGGGACACCCCAGGCTGGTTCTCAAGCGCAATGAACGCATCCTGCAGCTTCTCCAAGGTCAAGGAGTCGTCGAGGAGCAGCGTCTGGCGCAGCAAGTTGAACTCAGCCGGCAGTGCATGGATGAGCGTCATGAGGACGAGCTCGTCATCTAGCTGGTCGAGATCGAAGCCCGCAGGATGCAGGGCACGCATCTCAGACTTGAGCTGCGAAGCACGGGTGGAGAGAGTGGATAGGGACTCGTCTTTGGCCTTTTGGAGGCTGAGCAGCGCATTATAGGTGTTAAAACGTGTACCGGGACGTTTCTGCATGTGTATGGCCTCCAACTTCATCCACATCGCACTGGGATCGCTGCGGATGGACTCCAGATGCGTGTGCTGCTCCCTCTCCACACAACCCCATAACTCCCCAGCTGCCATGTCCACCTTGTTGTCGAAATGGCACATTTCATGGCGCTCACCTGAGTCCCATGGCTGCGTGAAGACAGGCCTGGTCTCAGTGCCCTCGACAATGCGAAGAGCACCAAGAGTGCGGAGCCTTGCCTCCATGTCGAGGCGCCATTGCTGGTAGTTGCAATTGTTGAGCTTCAGGAAGGAGGGCGCGGATGGAGCCATGGTGATAGGGGAAGTGCGTGGTGTGCGACGAGTGGGCGAAATTGCGAAGGGATTGGGCGAGAAACCCGCGAGAAGCGATGGAATTGATGGGGGAACACCCAGAGAGATGAAAACAAGTCAAGCAGAGCAAGCAGGGAAGACTGGGGACCAGGATGAGGTCTTGAGAGCGATGGACTGGTGGAGATGGATGTCTGGAGGCAGTCAGAGCGCAGGGCTCATAACCTGTTGACTGCAGTGTGCCTCAGAGCAATCACAATGGCCTATGTCGAGCTCTGTGAAGTCTGATATATTGCAGAAATAATACTACCCACCTATGTCGAGCTCTGTGAAGTCTGAGAGACACCAGAGCTCGACACAGCGACTGTCTACGGGGCAGGAGTGCATGGGAAACAACTGTACAGTACTTCCAAACATGGGAATCAACAAAACATACAAAAGCGCTCAAAGAAAAATTCATGGAGGGCGCAGGAGTCAATGCACAGGCTAGCGCTCTTAACCGAGGCGCGGGGCGCCCGTCGCGACCCTGTGTGAATATTTGCACAGCCACAGGTCAAATAGGGAAGGAGGGAAAAATCGGCGAAGATAATGGTGCAGTGAAGGAATTAGGAAATGTGCGGAAGGCTGAATGAAAACAAACCATGGACTTGGCTAGGGCACAAGACCCATGAGGTCCAACAATAGGGTGCATATGTAGCCTACAATGGGGAGATATCTGCCAATACAGATCAGGAAAAAGACATTGCACAAGTAGATGAGGTGATAACAAAGGGCCATGCTAATGACCTTAATGCATGATGATCTGCTTGAAGCTTATCTGTTATTGCTATTAAACATGTTCTGGAGCCTGGTGGAGGAGTCAAGACAGAGTTTTTGTTCCAAGTGCAGCAAAGAGCATATTATATCTTAATCAGCTGGGTCTATACACAAGGGAATTTGGAGCAGTGGTTGGCGGCATGTAGTGTAGAGACTGGTTGGATATCAGTGTGCAGATTCGAATCTGGTTCAGTTTTGTTTTTTTCATGCGTGAGCTTTGGGAAATGAAGTGCTCATTCCGGTATCTCCCCAAGGTCTCAGCCCATATTGTGGGGATATGGAGATGATGGATATTGGTTGGGTTCCCACGCCGCACATACCTGCTCGATATTTTTCACACAATATCTGGGCAAGGGGTGGGTGGCAAGCATACAACCAATAACTAGCTACATTGTTGGATAGGTAAAAATGCGCATGTCATAAGGTCGGATACATGCACAACATTGCATCAAGATACAGTTTCACCGGCTTGTGCGTATATATATGTCTTCCGCACATGTGCATCTTTCTTACAGTATCGGCAGATGACATGCTGCAATATCGGGAGGTGATCGGACCGGAAACTGGACATTATCCGTCAACCACGGTAAGTCCCGGGTACTGTGCTCGTTTGGGCGTGTAGTCGCATGTCGGCAAAGATCATTGGATTGAGCGCCCGAGAAGGCATTGCAGTTGTTCTCACATGGCTCCGAAATGCACATACTTGTGTCTCACTTACTCTCAGTTGTTCCTAAATCCCGGGGTTTTCACGAGGGACCGTGATTCTACCTGTGCTCCCTCCTCCCTGACTCAGTCCCTCAACTCAAGGCAGCGGTGGGTAGGAGCCTGGTCCTATCCGCAAATGTCACTGCACTCCAGTCAGGCTGAGGAACCGTGCAGCATGGTGTCTGATTATTATAATATCGAAATCCGAGTCGATGGCGCGCCGCGAAATGCATGACAATTCCCATCGGAGGTCCAAGCACCCACCGTCTTCAGACCCTTACCACCGTGCCGCACGGTTCAAAATGGCGGCTTACAAGCCTACTGGGAAACTCGGAGAAGGGAGGCCAAGGCATGCGCCAGTGATGATAGCACTCCAGGCTGTGATTAGCATTACACTTGCATATCGTACATTTCAAGCGTCGATCGTAATTGCTCAATCACCGCATCCTCATGGATACACGTCCACAAGACTAGCATTACATACCGTATCGGCAAGCTCGAGGTTAGGATCGAGAGATGTTCTGGTACGCGATGCTCGCGCTCTCGTACTCTGGCACGAATATCCTATGCCGCTCCTTGACCATCCATCTGCGACCGAAGACCGGTCAGTATCTTTCGCTAGCATCGAAAGCGACACAAGAAGGCTGTCGACGATTGTACTCACTGTAGAAGCTCGTTCACATAGTCCCTCAACAGACCCACGCTCTCGCCGTCCATGGACGAGGTGCCAACCATCTGCGGCAGACTCACTGTCGGCACCAAATCAAGCGTGAGCAGCCTGTCCGCTGCCCTGTGACACGGACACGAAAACGTACCCAGCATGCGCAAGAAATGCTCTGCGCCGTAGATCGCGCTCATCTCCTTCTCCTGGCCTACCTGCACCGTCGGGCCGGTCACGTACTTTTTCCTGACCTCTGCGTACTGCGGCCGCTCAAAGCGGTATAGCAGATTCGCACCAAGTGCGCGGTCGAAGTATGTCTGCAGTCCAGCGATGATCGTTGGAAGGAGTACTTTCGGATCCTTCAGCCTAATCCGGACATCATGAATCAGTGTTCATAAGTATGAATGAAATACTGACTGTGTCGAAGACGCTTGAGAGAGGACATATTGCTTGAACTCCTGCAGAAGCTCGACTACGTTTGGCTGTCGCGGCAGACCAACAAGCTGAGCGTGATAACAATGAACAAACGTGCACCCCAGAACCCGCAACCCACCCACACATGCATACACTCACCTGGTTGTTCTTCGTCACCGCCTCCCAATCGTCCACAAGCAGCACCTTCAAAGGCTCCGGCACATTCAACTTCATTTCCGGCTTCCTCGTCCCCTCATCCTGCAACGCAACGCGCGTACTTAGAATACTACGGCCATTCCTGCGATGAGAACGAGCAGGGACGGGCCGACTCACCTCCTCCCGTCCGCGCTTCGTGCCCCGTGCGCCGTCCTTCCTGCCAAGGCCCCTGCCAGCGGCACTCGCGTCCTTTGCAGCGTTCGCCTTCGCGGCCTTGGAGCTCGACGCGCTCGCGGCTTGCGCGGCCTGGGACTGGCTTTGGAGGGCCTTCTGTAGCGCGATATTCGTCTCGTTGAACTTGAGCAGCCGGGTTACGTCCGTCCACTCGTCCCAGCTGTGAGTTTGGATTGTGTTCGTGTTCGTGTCCGAGAATGCACGTATCGCGTCCACAGCAGAGTCAATGCGTGTCCATTCGATGGTTTGTTGGCAGTCGTGTCAGAGCGTAATGGCAGAGTCCCGTTAGTCAATCCACATCGACATCGACACTGACAGCATCGCGAAACCAAACCACTCACGTCTGCTTCCACCCCTTGTAATGCACATAGAAATGCGGCCCAGTCATACCAGACTGCGTGTTCCTCTCATCCCACACTTCCGACTTGAGCACCTTTGCCTCATAAATCAGCGGTCCATGGTAGCACAGCACCCGCTCCCCAACCACAAAGCTCTGCGCAGACATCGTCCAGTTCTCCTACTTGTGCTTTCCCGTTCCCGTTCCCTCTGCTACTGGTATTCCCGTCGCCGTTGACGTTCACTTGCCCAGATGCCAATCCCGTCCGAGTTCCCGTAGACAATCTCCAGACTGGGCACCCGCTGCCGCTCGCGGTGAGGTAGAGAGCGATTTTCGGGGTGTACAGCAAGCACCCAGCCCCGCAGTGGGCTGTGTGCAAGTTGCAAGCAGGAGCGAGAGGTCGCGGTTTCAGATAAGATCACAGAGAGAGAGAGAGAGTTAAGACGCGCTGTAGCCGCTCGCCGCGCGTGACGCTGAGCCTTCCCGCGGGCCCTGTGACTGAGTGGTTATGCTTGTCACGGCGGGCAATCCCCCATTTTCTTCCCTAAAAGGCGCGACGACCATAAGTCAACTTTTCTCCCGCACGTGGTCAAAATGCAGAAAATGCATGGATTAGGCACCGAATAGGTTTCCTTTTCGTGAACTTGGAAGAAAGCTCGATGAATAGGTGTCTACTATGATTGTCTAGTACTGTACCCGGTATTAGTGTGTCACAGTCCATTTTGTACTCGCGGTGATTGATGGAGATTTCACGGGTATAATATGACATACGTTTACTGAGCCAACAGCAGGACTGTGTTGAGCCGAAGGCGAAAAATCTCCCAGTGGCAAAGCCACGGGTACTACGACACTAGTGAGTACTGCAGTAGGGGCTCAGCTTACAAGGTTAGATTGAAGCTTTATATTGCCTACTCGTCCCACGTGCAGCCCACACCTACTTGGAGAGTCTGACAGGTTGAGGTGACGCTTCTGCCCACTCCGAGCTCGCTATCCAGCATAAATTCATGTCGACTAACGCACTCTTTCCCGTATCGACTTGAGGGCTTCATCCTCGCTGCTGTGGCGTCCCATGGTGTCCCATGGCGCCCAGGCGCGGACCGTTTTTTTCGAAATTCGATGACAAAATCACGACTGAAGTTGTATGAAAGTGGCAGGAAGAAGCCACAGTATCATCGGCGGAATCATCTGACTATTGTACACAACAATATACGATCATCCACAACCAACCCGCCAATACTACAGCGACTTAAAACGGGTGTCAGTACATTTGGCATCGGAGAGTTTTGTGCGCATATCTCACCATATCGTCTTGTTCAAGTTTGTGTTCATCGGCGAACAGATAGTGTGATGCGGTGTGCTCCGATTGGAACCCAATGAGACAGGATACTGTACGCAAGGAAGAACAACCACACCTTCAACTATACAACAAAACCCCATACCAATTCGGTTCTTGATCCCCAACCTTCAGCACCTCTGCGGCCTGCTTGATATCCTCCGGGTCGATTTCCGGGTCGAGTGCGGGCGGGCTGCTATTGTCCCTCAGCAACACGAACAACTATCTGAGCTTCACGGGGTCAGGGTTGAGAATAAGGATTGCGCGGTCCAGATTCGGCAACCCTCAGACGTTGTGGTAGACGCGATTAGGGAGTAAATTGACGGCAGTGAAAATCATGCGCCGATAGGCTTTCTGTGCTTCCTCCGGTGGAAGGGAAGAAATCTTGGTAGAAGAGCTCGTGGTAAGACTCGGCCAGGGCATGGGATTCGAATTGTCTAGGATGAAACCGATTGCTGCCGTGACGTCTTCCCCTTGTCAGATGTGCGGGGCCTTGGGGCGTTGGCGGGATACAATTGCGGGCAGGGCAGGGGCCGAGAGGGCAGCGGCAGCGGCAGCGAGTTGGGACATGGCGGAGGCAGTTCAACGTGGAAGGGTCTCTGTCCTTCGCGTGGGTTGCCGACCAGGCAGAAGCGGCGGACGCACAGGTAAGTCTGCACAGAAGCTCAGATATCCACGACGTACTCTGATATAATTGTCGAATGCAGTTTGCAGGACTATGTCTACTTCAAGGAGACAGATGCCTACCAGTTTAACGTCCTCAAACCGCTGGACGCATTGCATCTTTGACGGGTTCTATTCAATCTTCACGTGAAGATAGTGCAGATGACCACCGAATCCCGCGCACCGGACAAGATTGCATCATATCTGAACCTTTCGAAGTAGGAATGTCAGAGGCAGTTGGTTGGAAGGAGGCGGTGGAAGAGTCCGACGATTCAGAATCGGGTTCAGATGTCGCATCCGATTGAGTTGGCCCGTGAGGTAGGCGATTTGCCTTGTTCCCCCGAATTCCCAATCGCCACTGTCCATGCTTACATCACCGTCCACACTCCTCAGCAATTGGCCGATGCAAGGTGCCCATGTATTGTGGCCGATACCGCCTCTCCAACTATCCGGCATTAATTGGCCGCACTATGAGCTGAAGAAATTGTGGCTGGGACACCGTCCAAGAAGTCTTAGAGATGAGATAAGAGAGTATTCGTGTATGTTGTACACCGCAATGCGAAACCTATCAATACAAGACTGCACCACAACGATTACAATGGTCAGTCGCGACGAGGAAGGCTAGATGGGTAGGACTCACACGAACGCCATACCACCTACGAGCGATAATCCGTCGAGTCCTGCAATCGCCACCTCTGCAACGGGCCCCACCACCACACCGACGACGGTCGATGACTACCGTCATCCAGTGTCCGATTTGGGGGCGGGACGATCGACCTCCTCGCCCTCACCTCCCCACCCCAACCCCCACCCCCATGCCGCGGCCGAACCCACCCTCCGCCTCACCCACACCCTCACCCAGACTCTCTGCATTCCCGTCCCCGCTCCTCCCACGCACGCGCACGCGCCGCTCCCTGCGCAAATCCGGGTCCTGCGCCTCCTCCCCACCATCATCATCATCATCATCCCCATGGTCGAAACTATCCATCTCATACGCCGCCTGCTGCCTCGCCCGCTCCTCTCTCTGCCGCTGCCGCCTCTGCTGCCTCCGAATCCCGAAACTGCCAAGGCCCCAACCAAATGCGCCGCCCCCGCCCGCACCGCCCTCCTCGGGCCCGTACGCCTGGTTGATCCGCTCGACCCGCTCGAAGGCCTGCTCGCGCGCGGCAGCGAGGTGCGCGTGCCGCAGGCCGAGGTACCACCCGTACAGCACGCGGCCGGCAGAGTACTGGTTGAGGAACCGGTAGACGAGCCCGCCGCTTGCTGTCGTGCCCGACCGCGAGGACGCTACCGTCTGCCGCGAGTTCACGCGCGTCACGTCTCCATCTCCCGGCGCACCTTCCTCACCCTGCGTTCGGGTCTGGGAGTCGCCATGTCGCCCGCCGTGCCGCTCGTCCCCACTGTGGCTGCTGTCGTACGAATCGCCGCCGTCCGAGGCCTGGGCGTGGGCGGTGCGAGAGGTGAAGGCGCCAGTCATCCCCTTCCAGAGCGTCTGCGCTCGCTCTTTCCGGACTTTGCGTTTCGCGATCTTGAGCCGTCTCTTCTCCTGCCGCTTCTCCTCGCGTCGCAGGAGCTCTTCAACCTCCCCCACGCCCATCCCCGCGCCGACCCACCACCACCATCCAAGGAAGCTCTGCCAGAGGATGACCGCCCACATGATGCCCGGCATCCACGGGTACTGGTCGCGACTCGGGATGTATATGAACGTGAGCGCAGTGGAAATGAGCGCGAGTGTGAGTGCGCCAACGCCGAACGCGGCCGTTCCGCCGTCCGTGCGCCACGCGTCGCGCCGGTTGACGAAGCAGCCCCAGAGGAAGAGTGCAGCGGTGAAGAGCAAGGATAGCGTCGCGTTGCAGATGTTCTGCACTGCGGCTGCGACTTTGACGAGGTTGGCGTCGTCGTGGATGCGCACGACGTGCATGATGGAGGATACGATAGCGAGGGGGCCCAGGAGGGAAAATATGAGGCGGCGCTCGAGTCCCGAGGGGAAGAGGAGGGTAAGGAATTGGATGTGAGTGATCTGCAACGACGTGAGTGTCGAGAAGAGGGGTCCAGGAGGGAACGTACCTGGATGAGACCGGATGTTGTGGCGTTCATGAGCAGCCAGGCGGCAAGCTCGCCAAACTCCCAACCTGAGTTATCGTCAAGGGGCGGGATGTCCACAGCGATGTAATCGAGCATGTATGGCCACCCCATGCTCTGCTCCACGGTACTCGATAGGACGACGTGCACTGTTGCTATACATGATATGAGGAGAGTGGTGACGGCAGACATTTGGAGGACGTAGTTGACTGGAGCAAGAGGCCAATGATATTGGGCGGTGAATATGAGGTGGAAGATGAGGACAGTCGTGAGGGTGAGGGTGATGCCTAATAGGAGTAATTGGACAGAAAGGGAGCGGGCGAAGTGCGGGCGATGGATTAGGACTGGGTCATACGGGAAACTCCTTGAAGAGGCAACGGGTCAGTACTTTACGGGTGCACCGTAGCGTCAGCCAGAAAGAGGACACCACGACTCGGTCTCGTATACTATTAGCCCTCTCCTGCACGTCGTCCAGCTGTTGTAGCCCATGGGCCCAACTGACCGTATGCTTTCTTCCAACGATTGTTTCGCGCCCTCTCTGCACTGTCTTGCTACTCCTCTCATAGATCATTCTGTAGAACCTAATGCAAAATATATGCACGCGATCCTGAGCTGAGACGATAACGCAGTGAAGATCGGCAAAGGAAGGCTGATTCTATCTGGAATATGCAGCATCGAAGCGAGATACCCGGACCATCCGTAAGCAAGTCACTAGAAGTAACAGGCCGAGTTGTTGTCCCAGCTCCCAGATGCAGAAACTCGACTTGTAACGTCTGGTGAGTAGATGGTACCTCTGCTATTCGCAACATGCTGTCCGCAACATCTCCGTCCGGCCTGATCCAAGATGTAAGAAAAATATCCAGGGGTACTCACCCGTCATCGTCGGTATCGTTGTCCTGCACTATACAAAGTGCATCGTTGACCAAGCTTAGGAGGATGGCGAGCAAAGCTCGTCGGTCCATGTCGTTGTTTCAAGAACCACAATACTAGTGTCGAAATCCAGTTGGATTGTAGTTGTGGTAGACGTCTGAAATATCGCGAGAGGTCTAGCCAGATTGTGTATGAAAGTGCATGAAGGTCGTGGTCGTTGCAGAGCTCGGCAGCGCGTGGCAAGGAAGTCCGGAGCGCCGGGCCGCTGGCCACCACCACCACCACGACATATGCGGTGGTAATGCTTGTACCCTGTCACTCCCAAGTATTACAGGGTAATCCATCATTCACACCACTAACGCTCTGTCGAACCATGTTGGGACGTTACTAGTGATGAGAGGACGTCTGGGTTTCTAACTGTATATTGCGAGCACTATCTAAACGGATGATGATGTCCCTGTAAGTACTGCCTACCATGGCCCAACATGAAAGGGATCGCGCGTGCTATAAACCTAGACTCTCCTCCAACTCTCGATCGATCGAGAATGATATCCTCCTCTGCGTCTTCGCAGCTCTCCGTCCGCCCGTTGTCCTGCGTATCACGTTTACATCAGTGTCCACGTCCCACACACCACACAAATCCGAGACCACGCACCTCTGCTCCTGACATACAAAAGTATCCGGCGCGCCCTCCCACTCTTCCAGCACATCCAACAGTCCCACCTCCTTCTCCTCCCGATCCGGTGGCCCGAACAAGTCCAGCGCCAGCTGTGTATGCGATACCCCTGCATACGTCGTCACGCACCTCGGGTTCACCAATATCCTCGCCGCAGAGAACACCGCGTTGGGAATCGTCAGCCGCGGGGACGCGTCCTGGTTCGCGTACGGTTCAGACTCCGGGGGGTCCATCACTGGCAGGTCCGACGCGTCATAGTCCGAGCCCGCGTTTGCATCCGCGTCGTCTTGCGCCTTCGGCTTGTCCGCCTGGCGCGGGGCCAGCGGTTCGCCTTCCTCTGGTCCAGGTCCAGGTTCGGCAGCGCGCTTGCGTTTCCGCTCGTTCTCGTCCGCAGCATTGGCACTCTGCACGCTCGCTGCGACGTCAGGCTCGAAGACCTTCGCCTTCCACACCCACAAATCGCGGCAGAACCACGCCTGCGTGCTATCCAGACACGGCGCATCGGGGTCACGATCCGGAATGTCTCCGTATTTCGCGGTCGCGTTGTGAAAGTCCGTCCCCGCACGGTACGCGATGCCAGCATAGTACGACTGGGCGGGGTCAACGACGTGCGTGCCGGACTCGCAGCAGAAGACCTGGAAGGGCAAGTGCTGTCTGTACCGTTGTGCGCTTGTCGGGTCGCGTGGGGGCACGGAGGTGATGGAGGACTCGGAGATTGCGGAGGACTTGGATTGGCGGAATTGGTCGCCGTTGATGTCTCGGGTGCGCCAGCTGCGCAGAGCATGCGTGTATGTGTGAGCAGATGTGGATGGGAAAAGATGAGGTGACGGGCGCAAGGACGTACCGGTCAGAGAAGATGAAGAAGCCGTTGTGTTCCGCCCAGTCCATCCCGCAGACCATGGCGGCCTCATTTACGACGCTGACCTTGATGGTCTCGAGGATATCGTTTGGACATGTGAAGCCCTTTAGCCAGATGACGCGGTGGAACCTAATACTTCTGCGCTCGCGTAGTTCATGTAGAGGCTCCAGAACGAGATTGCGAGTGTATGCTTCCTCAAGGGGGTAATACGCCGCAGAAGGGTCCTCGGTCATCCCAGGCACACGGCGTATCCGGAATGGGACGCCAAGTAGTGTGAGGGCAGCTTCACAAAGGTCGGTCAAGGTCTCGGTCGAGTCTGATGAGTCATAGTCGAGCATGGAGACGAAGATATTGGAGGAGCCCAGACGTTTTGCAAGCTGGACTATGACAGCGAGCTGGTCGACGAGGAAGTGGTCGGCGGAGTGGATAACCATGCCGACATAGTACAAGTGATTCTGGCGGGCGAGGTCTTCATAAGCCTCGTCGTACTTGTTCTGTCCGAACGGGCGCGTGAGGGTCGGGCAGAGAGCGGCGACCCAGCCGTTGAGAGTGAGGAGCTGCTCGATGGCAGATAGAACAGACTGCTCGTCCATGTGTGAGGTCTCATGGGAGAGGATACTGCAGGCGTTGAGGCAGGATAGATGATAGAAGGAGGAGGGTACTGACTATGGCCTTTGGAAACGGTCCCAATAATCCTGTACTCCACTGTCGATGATGTTTGCAAAGAGGTCTGGTCTCTCGTCCCTGCCCATGCGGACCTGGAGGAAGTCGTGTTTGCGTGCATCGAGCTGTTTATCTGAGCCTCGCACAAGGTCAAGCACGTTCTGCTTTCTGATCTCCTTCGGATCGACAGGGCCGTAGAAAGAGGAGACGGCAGCGGAGTGTGAGGGATAGCCGAGGATGAGTTTGAAGAGGAGAGCGAGGGCAGCGAAGATGAAAAGACGGACAAAGGTCCGTCGCCTGATGACGAGGGACATGTGTGAGGGCGATAGTATCGCGAACAGAGGGGGAGAGAGATGGAGGGGAGAGGAGGGGAGAGAAGAGAACAGACGGCGATGCGGTGGCTGCAACTCTTCTACACAAGCGCCCGTAATCATGCTGTAGATCTAGATCGGGCATAAGTGAGTGTCGTAGATCTCATCCGCCGAATCTGCTCAGCCTCGGAGAGTTGAAGGTTTATTAGCGTGGAGGTGGAGGCACATGCGCACGCAGCTGCAAGATCATGACATATTATCGAACGTAATGATGCAGTATTTGTGTATAAAATACACTCAAGTCGTGGTCCGACATTGATTGCGGCTTCTCTCTGCTCTCATCTTCGATATGTGGCCCTTCTCACCTGCGTACCCGGAGCTCAGCATCGAACAAGTTCAGGACGAGTATGACTATATCGTCGTTGGTACGTCCGTTCAGTGCTGACCTCATACCCGACCCGACGCGCAACTTACTCGTCTCCTATATAATCCTCATTGCTCCCTTATCAACCGCACGCCTCGACGACGCGACCTATCCTTCATCCGCCATCCAGGCGGAGGTACTGCAGGTTGCCCCCTCGCGAACCGACTATCCGCCTCTCCCTCCCACCGCGTGCTCGTAGTCGAACGCGGGCCCGTCTCGGACTCATGGGCCTCGCGCGTTCCCCTTTTCTCCTCCGACTTCGCCTCCGACGGCACCCGCACCATCCGCCGGACCATGGTCCCACAGAAGGAGCTCGTTGGCAAGGACGGCAAGCGTGGCACCCGCACCGTTGAGGCATACATGGGCGGCGTCCTCGGCGGGTCCAGTAGAATCAACCAGATGCTCTATACGAGGGGCTTGCCTGCCGAGTATGACGCGTGGGAGGAGAGGGAGGGTATCAACGGCTGGAGCTGGCAGCCCAACGAGAACGGGCACAACGGCTTCAGGCAGTACTTTTTGAAGAGCGAGAGATCGGACGTGGGCATTGCAGGTGTGCATAGTCAGGACGGTGAGTACCCCATTCAAGCTCATGACGACCACCTCGCCTTGCGCGGTGCGTAGGCTCATGATACTTGGAAGGCGTCTGGAAGAACAGGACGCACGCCGACTTTTACTTTCGAGGCTTCGGAGAGTGAGTTCTACCTCATGCCAGTGTTCTGTCAGGAAGACTGACGTCCTGCACCCTACTCAGGGCTGTCAAAGCAGCCAAGTCTATCGGCCTGCCATACATCCCCGACGTCAACTCGCCTACCCACCCGCCCTTTGGCTGTGCCCGTCTGCACTTCACCATCGACGAGAACGCACACCGACACTCGGCCTTCCACGCCTTCCTCCCCAAGGACGTCGCGCTTGCCCGGAAGGAGCACCTCCACATATGTACCAACACAATCGTGGAGAGGCTCGAGACCGAACGAAATGCCGCGGGAGAGCTTGTCGTTACTGGCGTCGTGCTTGGACCGAGCGGGAGTAAGGGAGGAAGGTCGAGGAGTGTGAGGGTGAAGCGGGAGGTCGTGCTCTCGGCGGGACCATTTGGCTCCCCGCATATCCTGATGCTGAGGTTAGTGCACGTCGTGGCTGCTATTTTGGAGAATGAAGCCGACGGGCTTGTTGATGGTTGACAGTGGTATTGGACCGGCCGAGCATCTCAAAGAAAACGAGATTACGGTGGTCAAGGACCTGCCTGCCGTTGGCTCCAACTTGGTGCGTGCTTCCTCGAGAAACATCCCAATCCATGACCTAGTGGTGACAACCGTCCGTTTTGGTAGCAAGACCACTTCGGTGTCTCGGTCGGGTTTAACATCAGCATGCGCGACTCGCTGCTCTCGCTTGAGAAGCGGCCGTGGGTGTTCTTAATCGAGCTCATTCGCTACCTCATCTGGGGAACCGGACTTCTCCTCGTGCCCGTGCTGCAGCTGGCGGTCTTCACGCACTCGAAGTTGCTGGACGAGAAGGGCCTCCCGACGAAGGTCGAGAAGGCGTTCGACGAAAAGCTGCCAGATATCGAGATTATGCCCGTACGTCTTTGATACCTCTTCGTGCTGCTACTTATCTACTGACATCTTCGATGCAAGATGGCGTACGAGAGTGGGGACTCCCCTGGCACAGGTATCGTAATCCCTCGAACGCAGGGCACGTACTCCTTCCTTAACGTCCTGCTCGCCCCGCGCTCGCGCGGCACTGTCCGTCTCTCCTCACCCGACCCACGCGCGCCGCTCATAATCGACCCTGCATACCTCTCTAACCCGGCGGACTTGGTTCCACTGCGCGCGGCACTGCGGCTCACCCTGCGACTGAGAGACGCGATGCGCAAGAATGGCTATGTGCTGCGCGACGCGACGGTCCCCAGTGGCGAGAGCGACGCGGAACTGGACGAGTGGATCAGGAGGAATAACCGGAGTACGTATCATTATACGTCGACGTGCCGCATGGGCAGGCTCGAGGGTGCTGGGGAGTGGGAGGGCGGCGCGGTCGTGGATGAAAAGCTGAGGGTGTATGGTGTCAAAGGCTTGAGGGTCGCGGATTCGTCGGTCTTCCCATGGGTGCTGAGGACACATACCCAGGCGCCGAGCGTGGCTGTTGGGGAGAAGTGTGCGGATATGATCCTGAATGAGGCATGAGTTAGAAGATTCAATCTGTCGAGGCGATGAGAGGAAGATGTGGAGGAGAATAGAATGGGCCTAGGTTATGTAGCTCTGCTCGACATACTTCTTCGTTAATGTATTGGGTCTGTACTGGCACTGACGCATTTGTACTGGTAGGTAGTGTTGACAAGCTTTCGGTGACTGAATACATTGTGTGTTTGATGTGACTAGGCTCGACATACATCTACGCGGACTACACGATCCCGTCCGCACGTCCTCACGTGGAGCCAAAGAGTCAGCATCCGAACCTCATGTTCTACATCCGATCCATAGATACAAAAAAAGTATGAGAGGACACTTTCTGAGAAGAGGAATGATGTGGAGATCATGGCAGAGCTGTTTTAATAGTGATCAGTGAACAGTAATCCAATATTTGCGAGGCTTGTGAGGATGGTCGAATTGGAAGGAGAGGGAGGCGGCCCTCGTGGCTGAACATACAACCACAAATGGACTGGTAGCGTACATGACAGTACCATCCGATCAAGTGCGATGTATTCCGGATCTTGCGGGAGCAACTGAGCCATCGCAAGTAAAACTGTGAGTAGTGATGCTGCTAGTCTACCCGCCTATACATATGATACACTATCCTGTCCTCAGGCCGCAGCAACAGGGAAGATATGATACGCGTCGTGCAACCAAGAGAAACTTTACTTCAGCTTTGTAAACATGTCGATCGAGTGTTCGAGCAGCTTGATATCAGCTTCGAGCGTTTTCCTCTGTCAGACACAGATGGGTTAGCTTCGTATTCATGATATTGGGATAATGTAACAACGATTGTGATCAACGCACCTTCTCTTCGTTCGCGAGGCGTACATTCGCCGGGACGGTGGTCTCGTATTCCGCTTGCGACTCGACCTTCTCGACCTTAGACAGGTTCATCCTCGCCAGCGCCAGCTTTTTCTCGCACTTGTTAATCTCACCGTCGATGTCGACCTGGCCCTGTACCCTCGATGTCAGAGCGAGAACTCAAGGGGGTTTGTGAGATTACACTAGATTTTTACACACCCTGACAAGAACGTGGACAAAGATTGTCGGGGTGAGCACCTCGGAGCCACACCCGGCAGGCACGCCGCTGATGTCGCGCACGACCTCGGCAGACTTGCAGTTCTTGGTGAGCGCGAGGAATGTCGGCACCTGCGACTGGAAGAGCTGGGCTTCTGCATCACTTTCCGCACGGATGTACACTGATGGCCGGTAGTGGAGTCAGTGATCAGCGGTCGACAACAGACACAAAGGGAAGGGGAGAACGAGAACGCACCATGCAGGTTCTGCTGGATATTGTACGAGGCGGCGAGGGCACGGGAAGACTTAACGGCTGAGAAGACCAAGTCGAAGTCGCGTTCTGCGTCAGTGAAATCGGAGGACTTGTCCTAACATGCATGCTCAATTATTCTTTGTATGAGCGCTACAAGTATGGGGTGCACGTACGAATGTCGGGTACTTTGAGAGCATGATAGAAGGCGTAGGGTCGTTGGGCCGGCGAGGCAGGCGCTGCCAGAGCTCCTCGGTGACGAACGGCATGAAGGGGTGCAGGAGGCGGAGACCATGGTCCAGGCAGGTGTACAACGTCTGCTGTGCGGACTTGCGCGTCGTCTCCGATGCCGACTCGTCCGACATGGGCTTCATCGCTTCCTACGAAGACATGAACAACAGACGCCGTCAGTTTTTGAGAGGTATCATATGCGCACAATGCTATTGGACGTACTATGTAGACGTCGCAGAGCTCGTACAGCCAGAAGTTGTATGCAGCGCCGGTCGCGTTCATGAAGTTGCGGTCAGTAAGCTGCTTGTTGATCTCATCCGCGGCTTGGTTGAGCTTGTGCAGGATCCACTTCTCGACGAGGCTCTCGTTGCCAGTGGGCTATCCGATACAGTCATCAGCACGAAGATCCTTGCCTCTCTTCATCTCGCAAGAGCGTTTCTTCAGTCTTCAGAACGCACCTTGGGCGTAGGCTCTGGGACGAACTTGTCATCCAGTTTGAGCATTGCAAACTTCGTTGCGTTGAAGATCTTGTTGCAGAACTTGCGGTAACCCTCCACACGCAAGATCTCGAGGTTGATGTCGCGTCCTAAGTCACAACACGGACACTCAGCATACATGTTCTTTGCTCATCCATCCTTGAACGCATCGTTGAACGAGTAAAACTTACCACCGCCCGAGTACGCACACAATGCAAAGCGCAACGCGTCTGTGCCACACTGAGGAATGCCCTTCGGGAAGTCCTTCTTCTGACCAGCCTTGGCCTTCTGAATCTCGCGCTCGTCTAGGTTGCCCTCGTACAGCTTCTGGTGGAGAGCTTCGAGGTCCAGCCCCTGAATCACGTCGATCGGGTCAATGACGTTCCCGAGCGATTTCGACATCTTGCGGCCGTGCGCGTCGCGGATCATCGCGTGGCAGTAGACCTCAGAGAATGGCATCTTGCCTGTGAGGTGTGTGCCGAGGAACACCATACGCGCAACCCAGAAGAAGAGGATGTCCCAGCCGGTTTCGAGGATGGAGGTCGGGTAGAAGTTCTTGAAGTCGTTCGTCTGTGAAGGTAGGGTATGCGTGCGTGCGACGGGCATGGGAAGAGAGAAAGGTGGTGACAGTACGTACATTGTCGGGCCAACCCATGATTGAAAAAGGCCATAGACCGGATGAGAACCAGGTATCGAGAACGTCTTCGTCCTGCTCGAGCGTAAATTGGGTGACACCTGCGAGCTTCTTCGCCTTGGCGGTGGCTTCCTCGAGGGTGCGGCCGACGACCCAGTGCTTGCCATCATTGCGCTGCAGACAATTAATGAGCGACGCGTTGAGCGTAGATTTGAGCGCTACTCACGTCCTGATCTTGACCCTCAATGTTGACGAAGTACGCCGGACACCTGTGTCCCCACCAGAGCTGACGCGAAATACACCAATCCTGGATACCCTCAAGCCAGCGGTACCACTCGGCTTCGGACGCCTTGGGCGATATCTCAAGTTCTCCGGCCCGTGTCCGCTGCAAGTAAAGAATGACATCAACATCCCTCCATCCAATTGTGGAGGAGCTAGCTACACACCTCGAGCGCCTCCTTCGCCAGCGGCTTACAGTCCACCCACCACTGCGGCTTGAGGATGGGCTCTATGACGTCCCCCGACTTGCTGCAAATAGGTATTTGCATCGGGTTGTCCTTCGTCTCGACGTACAGCCCCGCGTCCTTGAGCGCTTGCACCACGGCGACACGCGCGTGGAAGCGCCTCATACCGGCGAACTTGGGGCCGGCATTCTCGTTAAAGGTCCCGTCGTCGTTGAGGATGTTGATAAACGGTAGGTTGTGACGGAGCCCCATTTCGTAGTCGTTCGGGTCGTGCGCGGGCGTGATTTTCACCGCGCCCGTACCGAAGGACATGTCAACGGCGATGTCGTCAGTTACGATGGGGATGCGGCGGTCGAGGAAGGGGTGTTTGGCGAACTTGCCGTGGAGGTGCTATGGTAAGGCTACGAGTGAGTGATTGGTATGTACCAGAAGGAGACGAAGCGCACCTTGTACCGAGAGTCTTCGGGGTGGACTGCGATGGCCGTATCGCCGAGCATAGTTTCCGGACGAGTGGTTGCAACGATGATCTTCTCGTCTGCGAGAAATTTGGTATGCAATCATGTGAAGAAGCGATTGAAACCTACCAGACCCTTCGATAGGGTATGCGAACGAAGTGATCACACCGAACTCAAACTTTTCCTTGATGTCATATCCAGGAACATTGAGCAATGTTCGGCCCTCCAATTGTTTTTGCTCGACCTAGCGAAAGGGGTGAAAGAATCAGGACTGTCATATTCATCGTCATTTATCAAGCCTACCTCGAGATTTGATAGTGTCGTGTTGAGCTGTACACACCAGTTCACGAGACGGTTCGCGCGGTAGATGATACCCTCCTCATGAAGACGGCAAAAGGTTTCAACGACAGCTTTCGACAATTGCTGTGCATGGCCTCAGCACTTTGACGGTAATATAACGATAACCGAGTCAGACGAACTTCATTCATAGTAAAGGCAACGCGATTCCAGTCATAACTTCCACCGAGTCTCCGGAGCTGATTGGTGATCCGACTCTGATAGCTAGAGTGAAGTTAAAGTTATAGGTCTCAAGGTCGTTACATTCAACTCACTCTTCCTTCCACTCCCACACCTTCTCGGTGAACTTCTCGCGTCCGAGGTCGTGTCGTGTCTTGCCAGTTTTGTATAGACGCTTTTCAACCACGGACTGGGTTGAAATACCAGCATGGTCAAAACCGGGGACGAACAACGTTGTCTTGCCCAGCATTCGATTCCTGTGCGAGATGGATTATAGAAGGGATTATGCCGAGAACATTCTTGAGCCTTACCATCGGACCAAGGAATCCTGGATGGCGACGGTAAGAGCGTGACCGATGTGGAGGCTACCGGTGACATTTGGAGGGGGAGAGGGGATGACGAAGAGACCTTCTGGTTTGACATTGCCGTCCTGGGTCAACTGAGGAGCGAAGTAGCCCTGAGCGTCCCACCAGTCGTACCAGGCAGCTTCGACAGCAATTGGGTTGTAGCCGCTGGCCATGGGCTGGGACAGGTCTGGTGTGCATGATGAGATGTTGGGTGACAGATGATAGCTGGTGGTTGCGCACCTTTCTTGTCTCCCTTTGGAGTGGAATTTACGAAGGGGGCCTCCTCCTCCTTTTCCTTTTCCTTCTTTGCCTTCTTCTCCCCGACGGGGGCGGTGGCAGCGGCCTTTGCAGCCTTTGCGGCCTTGAGAGCGAGCCTGGCCTCATTCTCCTTTTTCTTTGCGAGCTTCTTCTCTGTGTAATGCAGTCAGTATGCGATGAGGTGTGCTAGCCTGTAGATGGACACGGACCGGCACTCTTGGTGATCGGCGTGGGATCAGCGGACTGTGCGGGGGCGGCGGAAGTTGGGGGCTCCGGAATGGAGGGATCAGCCATGGGAGGGAAAGATGGGTGTAGGAGGCGTGTGGATGGGGGATGGGAGAGACGGAGAAGGATGAATCGATGCAGTTGACGGTGCATCCTCGATAGATCACATTGTTACTGTAGACGAGTCATGCTCTCCTTCAATCTCCAGACTCTTATCTTATCGCTTACTAGTGCCGGTGATCCGGTCCGAGTCCCGATGTTAGACGATCACTGCTGCGACATAAGTATAGTAAGTATAGTAAGTACATGTTCAAGTTGAAGATGACATGGTGGACGTTCATTCACTGATCTCTTCTGACTCTGAGGCCCTCGCAACAGCTCCGAGTCAGTCTGTGCTTGCTCGTCCTTGTCTCAAACGATTCATCCTCGTGATTCATGCGAGGCGTACACATAGAACCCTGCCTCCTAGCCGACATTACTCCTCTAGCTCGAATAGTAATCGAAGCTTCCGGCTTCCCCAACCAACCTCCTCTCTTTTAACCAGCAGTCTGTCGTGATCATCGTCCACCTCGCTAATAGGCAAGACCCACTCCATATCTCGAAGAGCCGCCAACGAGGTCCTGGATACTCAGCATGCAGGGCTGTTAGCTCCGTAGCTGCCTCCTGGCGTGAATTTGGTTCAGACGGGCCCGGTCAGGCCTCTTAGCCATATGCATACCGCTCGCCCCATACTTATACCACTGTTGTCCCTGAGCCTCGGGGCACACCTCTCAACTCCCCCCACAGCTATACGACCATGACCCCCAATCGGACTCCCCCCCATAATAAAAGCAGTACACAGCTTGCGCAAGCTCTTACATCGTCTACGCGTGAGACACTATGCGTGGCATCGAATACGCAGGCGTCCGACGATGGTGTTCGAGTGGACGGCAAGGTTTGGATGAAGCTCGACCTCCTCATACTTCCATTGGTTACCGTGATGGCATTCGTATACCTGCTCGTCAGTCAATTAGAACCCTGTCTTCAGTGTGGTTAGGCTTATAATCACAAACGTCAAGGATTCGTCAAACATTGGAAATGCCCGCATAGCCGGTTTCATGACTGACATGAACATATCGAACGAGAAGGTGAGTTTCTGATTGTTTATTCGGATGACGTTATTTTTACTAGACCATCTCGCTGCAGTTCAGTGTCGCTATGTCCCTCGCGCTACTGTACGTCTATCGCTCATTGCGACTGCATATTCATTCTCATGAAATGGGCTCGCCCGCAGGCCTACGATTCTTCTCCAGATACCAGCAACTCACTTGATGCTAGTACGTCCCCGGTCTCGCCAGCTCCTCCCTTTCAGGCCAGACACTGATCGATTTGTTAGTATATCGGTGCCCGTTACCAGTTATCCGCAATGGCAATCTTGACAGGAATCGCTGTCATGCTCCAGGGTACGTGAGGTTGGAAACATGATGGACTCGCTCTAACAGGTGTCTCGCACATAGGAGTTCTGCCTGGCTTCGGTGCATTCGTTGCTTGCAGGGTGCTCATTGGAGTGTTCTCTTGTATGTATCATATCACACTAGTGGGTCAGGGATAACTCAGGGATCGTCGTAGCGTGCATACTTTCAGGACTTGACTTCCATCTCACGACCTTCTATCCTCGCCGAATGTTTCAGTTCCGGTACGTTCATTCAGTTGTATCTACCATCCTCCCCCGACGCTCAATGACATCTTTGTATCTTTATCGCAGATTATCTATCTTCTCAATTGCTGTTCCCCTCTCTTCGGCATTCTCAGGCCTGTTGGCGTATCCGATCACCCGAATGGATGGGATTTATGGAAAACCTGGATGGGCTTGGCTCTTCATCCTAGTGAGAAAGTTCGGGCATCGCACACATCCTCACGAAACCTGACTCGGCTCGGCTCGCTCTAGGAGGGTGGACTTGCCATCTTCTGGGGGTTAGTGTGCCTCCTCCTGATGCCAAACAATGTGGCTCAGGTCTTTGTCTTGACGGAATCGGAGAAACAGCTGATTCGCCGTGCGCTCGAACAGGATCAACTGTCGCACAAACTGGATTCACACGGCAACCTCTGGAGGAATATGCGGAGTACGCTCGTGCGACCGTATGTGCTATTGATCTCGCTGGCCTCGTTCTTCATGGGTGCGTGCTTTCTCCAGCTTTCTTAGGTACATATTGGTTAATCCTATGATAGGTGTTGCGTTCATTGGTTTTGTAATGTGGGTGAATAGTCCTTGTCTCCAGAGAACTCAACCTCACCTATCCTTTATCAGTTTTTTACCCACCGTCGTGGTCGGTCTGGGTTATGATTCCTCCGAAGCTCAACTCATGAGCGTACCACCATACGCGATCGCTATAGTGGGTGAGCGAATCTCCTCACCACATCTCTACGCCAGTATTGATTCTTGTCCAGTGTCTCTCAGCTCGTCCTTCATCTCAGACCGATACGCAATTCGTGGCCCAATAATTGCTGTGCTTGCTATCCTGTCTACGGCCGGGCTGGCCGTGTACATCGGTAGGCGACCAACTGCCTGGGTTCGCGCGGACCAACGCACTGACAAATACCCTTGCGCTCCCTAGGCTCAGAAAGCGACCACGTCCGCTACGGAGCCTTCCTCCTCGCCGTCCCATGCGTCTTGGCTATCCAACCCGCCCTCCCGGCCTGGGTCGCCAACAACACCCCGCAGATGGCCTGCCGCGTCATCGCCGTCTCCTGCGTTTCTCTCTCGGCGGTCTTTGGCAGTATCCTGTCGCTGTGGCTGTTTGGTCCGATCTCATCCCCGCCGAAGTATGCGTCTGCGACGGTGACAATCATGGTGTTCCATGTTGGGATATTGGGATGTGCGGCAGGCACGATGGTGTACGTGGTCAAGGAGAATAGGAAGAAGGCGCGCGCGCGGGAGGCGTATGCGAGCGCGCAGATGAAGAATGGGGCGGAGGGGGTTATCCTCGCGGAGGAGGATAGAGGTGAGATGACGAATACTAGTATCTGGTTCGAGTACGTATTGTAAGTAATGGTATTGGCGCGGTCGTGCGTAGTCTGCGTATCCCACTTCTAGCCTCTGCGTCGCCAGTCTTGTATCAAGTATATATCATGCACGAGTATCCCTGATGGTGCTTGACGGACCCCTTGCCGCTTCGTTGTGACGGTGCCAGATATAACAGCTCAAAGCCGCCGTTCCTGAGTCACTGCACAAATTCAGTAGAGTCTGCGACCGGCTCCGTTGTTGTCATGAAGAGGCCGAGCTGACTTTGTGCTTTCCCAGTCGATAGACTGCTCATCAGGGTGCATCAGGACACGCACGACGTTCGTTGATCACGACTGGAGGAAATGGTGTGGGTCGGACGCAGGTGAGTTTGCACCGGTAGCAATGAGGTTCAACTTAACCTGCATCCTGACTAAATAACTCTAACGAGTCATTGTAATGTCAATCTCCAGACTCTTATGTTATCGCCTACCACAGACGCCCTCTCCAGTAGACGCCGCCGGTCGTCCGGTCCGAGTGAGGACGGTGCCAATAGCTGATGGTACTACTACCTCTTCCAATGCAATGACTGATCTTCTCTAAGACTACAGCAGCACCGTCACTCTTCTGACCATGTCTGAGGCCCTCGCAACTGCAGCTCAATCTTATGGGCACTGCCTTCCTGTGCCAGAATTTCTTAGCCCCTCCTCCGAGTCGGCCACTGACTTTTTCCGACCCTGTCTTACCTCACTT
This sequence comes from Fomes fomentarius, assembly GCA_022606135.1. Lineage (NCBI taxonomy): Eukaryota > Fungi > Basidiomycota > Agaricomycetes > Polyporales > Polyporaceae > Fomes > Fomes fomentarius. The sequence continues at coordinate 3,985,484 of JABYQN010000001.1, forward strand.
TCTTCTTGCATTCATGCCACAGACTCGTAATTCGAACCCCACCCAGGTCGGTCCGCAATGAGCTCTTGATTAGACGTCCGTGCCGGTCCTTGTCGGTCCTTGTCTCAGTTCTGATCACTTCCTCCATTCATTCGCGTTATTCATGCGAGTACACATGGTAACCTGCCTCCTAACCGAAATTAATCCTCTGGCTCGAATAGCAAACGAAGCTTCCCGCTCCTGCAACCACCCTCCTACCCTTCAGCCAGCTTGTCGCGATCATCGCCCTGCCCCGTAGTGATCAGGCAAGACCGACTCAGTTCTGAGCCGCTAACCGCCGGTCCTGGGACATCCAGCATGCTTCTCAACCTATCTGCGTCCTCCATAACTGGCTAAAATGACGTCCAACCGCACGCTTGTTCAGGTAGGCACACGAGCGGTCAGGCTTATGTATCCACCTCGCCGCCTACTTATACCACTGCTGTCCCTAACCTTCGGGGCACACATCTCGAAACCCCCTACAGCTATACGACCATGACCCTTGAGACTCCTATACAGGCCGAAAAGGCTTTTACATCGCCGGCAGATGAGGCACCGCTAGTAGCTTTGAATACGCGGGCGTCCGACGATGTCGTTCGCGTGGATCGTAAAATCTGGATCAAGCTCGACCTCCTAATACTTCCGTTGGTCACCGTGATGTTGTTCATAGACCTGCTGGTAGACCGTTTCTTCAGTGTGTGGAAGCTTATGTTAACACACGTTCAGGATGTGTCAAACATTGCATATGCCCGCATCAACGGTTACATGAGCGACATAGGCATATCGAATGAACAGGTGAGTTGTAGATCGTGGGCAGTTGGTCGAGTTTCAGCTTGTAATATTTTGTCGTAGTTCAGTCTCGTTATGTCCCTTGCGCTACTGTACGTCTAGTGTTCATTGGGAACGCATCTTAATCCTCGTGTATTGTGCATCCTCATAAATTGTGCTCGCGCATAGGCCTTCGACTCTTCTCCAGATACCAGGAACTCACTTGATGCTAGTACGTCCCCGGTCTCGTCAGCTCCCCCCACTCAGGCCAAACACTGATCGATTTGACAGTATGTCGGCGCCCGTTACCAGTTGCCGGCATTGGCAATCTTGACAGGACTCGCCGTCCTTCTTCAAGGTATGTGAGGTTGTAATTCTAGGAGGCTGGTTCTAACGGCTGTCTCGCACACAGGAGTTCTGTCTGGCTTCGGTGCATTCGTTGCCTGTAGGATGCTCATTGGAGTGTTCTCATGTGCGCAGTTAAACACTACTGGGGACATTGTGCGTGGGGGCTAACTTAGTGTGGCAGCGTGCATAGTTACGGGATTGGCATTTCATCTCATGACCTTCTATCCTCGCCACATGTTCCAGCTCCGGTAAGTTGATACAGGTGGTGTCTGCAGTCCTACCTCGGACGCTGAATCACATCTTGATCTCAGGTTATCTATCTTCTCAGCCGCCATTCCCATCTCTTCGGCATTCTCAGGCCTGTTGGCGTATCCGATCACCCAAATGGATGGGATTTATGGGAGACCTGGGTGGGCTTGGCTCTTCATCCTGGTAAGAAAGATTGGGCATACGTTACACATCCTCACCAAACCTGACTGCGCTCGGCTTGCTCTAGGAGGGTGGCCTTGCCATCTTCTGGGGGTTGGTGTGCCTCCTCCTGATGCCAAACAATGTGGATCAGGTCTTCGTCTTGACCAAAACGGAGAAACAGCTGGTTCGCCGTGCTCTCGAACAGGATCAACTCTCCCACAAACTGGATTCACATGGCAACCTCTGGAGGAATATGCGGAGTACGCTCGTGCGACCGTATGTGCTGTTGATCTCGCTGGCCTCGTTCTTCACAGGTACGTACTTCAGTGTCTTCAGCTTCCTTAGACCAATGACAATGGATCATCTGATAGGTGTTGCATTCTATGGTCTGGTAATGTGGGTAATTAGCTCTTGTCTCTAGAGAATTCCACATACTCACCTATCTTTGATCAGTTTTCTGCCCACCATCGTGGTCGGTCTGGGTTATGATCCCTCTGAGGCTCAGTATATGAGCGTACCGCCATACGCGATCGCTATAGTGGGTAAGCGAATTGCCTCACCACATTCTCTACGCCAGTATTGATTTGAGTCCAGTGTCTCTCGGCTCGTCCTTCATCTCAGACCGATACGCAATGCGTGGTCCAATCGTTGCTGTGCTTGCGATCCTGGCCATAACCGGGCTGGCAATGTACATCGGTGAGTCTGAAGTCACCAGATGCTTTCCGTTGCTCGGGCACCCACTGACAACTACCCTTGCGTTCCCTAGGCTCAGAAAGTACCAACGTCCGCTATGCGGCCTGTCTCGTCGCAGTGCCATGCATCTTTTCCATCGAACCCGCCATCCCGGCCTGGATCTCCAACAACACCCCGCAGATGACCAGCCGAGTCATCGCCGTCGCCTGCACTTCTGTCTCAGCGGTCTTTGGCAATATCCTGTCGCTGTGGATGTTTGGCCCGATCTCACCCCCGCCGAAGTATGCGTCTGCGACAGTCATGATGATGGTGTTCCATGTTGGGATATTGGGATGTGCGGCAGGCACGATGGTGTACGTGGTCAAGGAGAATAGGAAGAAGGCGCGCGCGCGGGAGGCGTATGCGAGCGCGCAGATGACGGAGGGGGTCATCCTCGCGGAGGAAGATAAGGGTGAGATGACAAATGATAGTATCTGGTTCGAGTACGTTTTGTAAGTAATGGTTTTGGCGCGGTCGTGTTCTCTTACTGCTGTAGTCTGCGTATCCCACTTCTGGCCTCTGCGTCGCCAGTCTTGTATCAAGTATATATCATGCACGAGTATCCCTGATGGTGCTTGACGGACCCCTTGCCGCTTCGTTGTGACGGTGCCAGATAAAACAGCTCAAAGCCGCCGTTCCTGAGTCACTGCACAAATTCAGTAGAGTCTGCGACCGGCTCCGTTGTTGTCATGAAGAGGCCAAGCTGACTTTGTGCTTTCCCAGTCGATAGACTGCTCATCAAGGTGCATCAGGACACGCACGACGTTCGTTGATCACGACTGGAGGAGATGGTGCGGGTCGGACGCAGGTGAGTTTGCACTGGTAGCAATGAGGTTCAACTTAACCACCACTTCCCTCCACTACAGTCCTACATACTCTATCAGTCCCTTGCGTCGCTCGCAGGTGACCAATACAACCCTAGCATACTAGCTTCACTGTCATAACTATAACTAATAGAGCATTTTCCAGCTCTCAGAGTACCCAGAGCTCGGCCAGACAGTCATCTGTGGCCACGAACGCACAAGCTGGGGCCGACAGTGTCATTGTCCAGCCAGAACATTAGAAGTATTTGTGCAAATTTGACCTCCACTTACTCCCGTTGTTTATCGTGTCGGCATTCATACGAAGCTTCAGATCACGCCGAAATTCAAGATATGCACGTATCGCGGGCCTGTAGGAGCTACTCCGCATGTCAGATGAGGACACGAGTAATGACTTCTGGAAGTCCTCTGAGCGTGCTCAAATTCAGCATCACCGTGACCGCCAAGACAATGTGGGTTCTATCTGTTTGTTTGACCTTGACATCCAACCGCCATGCACGAACCTGCAGCCGTTGCCAGATACCGGCGAATGACCTGGTGAGATTTTATCGAAGTCGGTAGTTATTACCACCCAGCTTACAGCACGAGGGGTTCCCTTTGATGTCGCCCAGAGCTGGCGGAACTATGACCATACCTCGGGCCAGCTCTGTGAGCGGCCTTCCCACGGTATCTTTTGACCGCACATCACGGCGGGCCGTACATTCAATTCCTATATGTTGTCTTCTGGCCCGTCCTCGATGAGCTTCGCGTAGTCCTCGTAGCTAGCAAACGTCGGTAACGCCCGCAGCTTCTTGCGCTGCGCCTTCCGCCCCCCGCCCTCCTCGTCGCGTTTCCGCTTGCCCTTGTCCTTTCCATTCTTTGGCTGAGGTTCGGAGGAGATGCCGCCCCATTCCTCTGCGTCTGAATCGGAATCCGCGTCGGAACCATCGTAGTCGATGAGACCCATCGGCACGTCTGCGTCGAGCGGGAGCAGGTCTTCCGCGTCTGAGCCTTCGGCGAGTGAGAATGCGTCGCCATCCTCGTCGTTGTCAGAGGGCTCGGCTTCATCCTCGTCTTCCTTATCGCCCGAATTTGAGCCTTCTTCGTCGTCAGAGAGGTCGTCGAGGTCGGAGGGAACGTCGTCTTCCTCGTCGCTGCCTTCCATGAGATCGTCATCTTGCAGCTCAGAGGGCATCGTGGCTTTCATAACCTGTGCGCATGTGGCAAATCAGGGATATCCCACGACAAGCAAGAAAGTCATGGGCGTACCTTCCAGATCTCTGCCTCCTCCGCATCGCTATCCATGTCCTCTTCCTCACTTTCATCGCCCTCCGCAGGGACAGCTTTCTGTCCCTTCGTACTCAAGTCAAACCCGCCGTCCTCGCTGTCACTCTCTTCTCCTACCTTCTCAAGCTCTTCCGCACTCTCCTCCGCGCCGTCATCACTTTCCTCGTCCTCCGCCCGTTCCGAGTCTACTTCGAGTTCCGACAGCTCCCCCTCGTCCTCCCCGCCCTTCCCCTTGCGCTTAGCGACTTTGGCCGCCTTCCTCCGCTCCTTCTCGTTCTTCTGTACGAAATACGCATGAAAGAACACCTCATCCACGGGCACATCCTGCGCGCGTCTTTTCCAGAACCGCTCGTCATTCACCGGCACTCCGTCGACGCCCCGCTCGCCTTTGACGAGTGTGACCCCGGAGGAGAGATGCGCCGACTCGAGCGAGGGCTGCATCGCAGACGAGCCCTTGGGTTTCGGCTTCTTAGGGTTCTTGAAGACGAAGCGGTCGAGGAAGTGCGAGAGGGTGTTGAGCGAGAGGTCCGCAGATGAGGTTATGGGTGTCGAGGAGAGGAGTTGGCGGGCGTGCAGGGAGATGGCGGGGTGGTAGTGGTGGACGAGGGGAAGCTGCGGGACGAGGGAGGAGATAGACGTCAATGGATGAATGAAGATATGTGGGCATGATGATCGGAAGAGAGGTACTCACAAGCTCGTATATCGGTGTGGCGAAGGCGTGTGCGTATTGCGGATCACGTTTCCGGGGATCGTATGTGGGCGCATCGGCCACTGCCTCGGACTTAGGGGTGCTCAGCAGTTGTTTTAGTGCCGGCGTGGTGCTGAACAACTGAGGAGCGAGGTATATTAGCCTGCGAGCTCGCGGAGGGAAAATGGAAGGACAGTTTACCTCTCCCAGCAGGTACAGCCCTCCAGTGACGAACTCGTTCGCGCCGCCCACTCCCACACCGCTGGCGATTACTTGCACGAACCGCCGTACGAATGCTGCGACACGCGCAATGTCGTGGTCCACCTTAAGCGCTTTAAAGATCAGGTTGAGGTAGAGCGCCTGCTTGTTCGAAGTGGCGAGCCGAGGGTCTGTCAGTGAGGCGTAGAGCGTGCGGTAGAACCGGTCGCGGAGGGACGCCGAGAACACCGAAGACGTTTGCGCAGACGTCATTGCTTTCGAAGAAGAGGCAGAGGCAGCGGGGTTCGGCGAGGAGAGAGCGGTGGATATTTGCAAGATCAAGGTGAGGGCTTGCAGGGAGATGTTGAATGTTGAGGTGTGCGTGATCCTGAAGAGGGTGTCGATGTGTTTCTGGAAGCTGCGGGACACAAGTGATGAGTATTGGCGCTGCTAGTGAGTGCTCCATGAGGGGACATACACCGCAGAACTGTCGCTGCTCGAGTGCATCTGCGCGAATGGCAGCGCACGGTTCACCCCAGTGAGGATGGCACCAATGAGTCTAGATGAAGAGTCCTCAACCTCTGAGAACCCAGCATCACCCTTGACCTCCTTGCGCTTCTGTCTCTTCTTGTCCTTGACTCTCGGGATGTCCTTGCCTTTACCCTTCCCTTTGGTGGTATCCCTACCCTTGCGCACAGAGGCCTCGTCTTCGCTCTCGTCATCATCGTCGTGCTTCGAGCCGAGGAATTCCTCGAACATCTCAAAGTAAATGTCCACGAGCGTGCGCGCGACGGCACGGTCTGCAGTGGAGGGCGTCAAGACGATCTGATTGAGGGTGACGGAGGCGTAGTACCACGCATGCGAATTCCAGCGGGCGAGGGCGCCGTCGCTCGCTTTTTCCTTTTCCTTGCTATTGGATTTTGGTTTGCTGGAAGAAGAATCGTCGGAGAACCGGATGTGGGTGTTTTTTGGCGCATCGGTAGGTGTTGGGTTAGCTTGGGCGGCGGTGGAGGCGGGAAGACGGAAGATGAGGGAGCGGACTTCGCGCACGATGACGGCTTTCATGGCTGGATGTGCTTGGAGAATTTGTAGGAGATGGTAAGAGGCGCGGGAGCATGCTGACTTTTCGGTGTCTCCCTGAAGTGATGGGTAGATGAGGAGATGTAAGTGGGGGGTAGTTGAGGACGTACGAGCTTGTTGACGAGCAGACGGAGGAGATTCTGTTCTTGCTCTGGTTGTGAGCGGAGGAGGGTGGTGAGGAAGGCGAGAGTTTGGGTGCGAACGTAGGTGAGGGGGTCGAGGGAGAAGGTCTCGAGGATCTGGAGGATGGAGAAGAAGTACTTCTTGAGCCAATCCTCGAAGTGCCAGATGAGGAGGTGGGCATCGGTCACGTCTGGGTGGTGCAGAGGTTGGTCACGGAAATATCTAAAAGATGGGGATTGGACGAGAATGAGAGCTGAGGAAGATGAGAGGGTAGGAGCAGACGTACTTTAGCTTGCGACCAGGACCTCCGCCACCTACCCACCAATCGACGATACAACGAATGGCTTTGAGACCCTCGTCTCTGCCACCTTTCGCGCGACCGCGTTGAGCCATAGTACGCAAGCTCTCGAGCGCGGTGATGTTGTGTACGGGGCTTGCTTGGACGAGCAAAGTAAGAGCACTCAACCTGTCGGAGAGGGTACCGGTGGAGAGGATGGTTTTGAGGAAGTGGGCGTCGGATGCGCTCTGAGCAGCAGAGGAGGAGGCATATTTTGCAGTGTCAGTGTCGAGGAGGGAGGCGGCACGTTTTGTGAGAGAGGAGAGCTGGGATGCGGACGGCTGCGCGAGATTGGCGTTTGGGGCTAGGGGAGGGACGGTGGTGTACCAGGACGGGGTGGGCGTGACAACGTACGCCATGTTTGTCGAACTCTGCCCCGAGCACGTCGTCCCAAGCGGCGAGCTAGCGGCGGAACTGGAAACTTGGGCAAGGCTGCGTGCTCAGAGTCTGTCTCAGTCTGAGCCTGCACAAGCTTTTTTGAATTTGGCGCAGGGACACATAAACGGCCTTATCGGGCCGTACGCACCGTCGGTCTCTCACTCACGTCTGCCTCACCTGGACCATTCACATTGGTATTTGAACCAGGAGGGCTCCTCAGCCTTAATCATTTCCCAGGTTACCAGGGGGTAGGTACTCTGAGGGGAACGACGACCGCATTAGCATTCAATGATGTTGAGGTCCGAGTTCCAAAACTCGTTCTCCCTCTTCAAGTTCTTCTATTCCAAGACGTTCCTCTGTACAGAGACTCGAATGTGAAATACAGAACCTGTCGTGAGGAGGGACGGGAACTCGATGAGATGGGCTCGTTGAGGTTCAAATTTTTGAGGGGGATCGCATCGATATCGCCGCACTCGGACTGGCACTGGCAGGCCTCCCGGGTACGATTAATTCTCGAACAACTTACTCAAAGCTCGGAGGGAGGCACGACAACGACGACGCAGAGGATAGCAGTGGAAATCGCAGATTACGACAGTATAGTAGAGAACAAAACCGCATGATGTACTTGTACCAAATACTATCATTCGTCATCTCACCCTTATCCTCGGCAAGCACAATTCCGAGTCCCTCACCCCCCGCCGCCCCATTCACCATCTGCGCGCTCGCATACGCCTCTCGTGCCCGCGCCTTCTTCCTATTCTCCTTCGCCACGTACACCATCGTACCCACCGCACACCCCAATATCCCAACTTGGAGTGCCATCAACACTACCGTCGCCGACTCATACTTCGGCGGGGGCGAGACCGGGCCAAACAACCAAACTGACAGTATATTGCCAGCAAGTGTCAAGACACCAGCGAATGCGACCGCAATGGTGCGGCAGGCCAGCTGCGGGGTGTTGTTGGCTAGCCAGGCCGGGAGGGCGGGTTGGATACCAAACATGCATGGGACGGCGAGGAGGAAGGCGCCCGTAACGGACGTGGCTACTTTCTGAACCTAGGGAACGGGTGATTGTCAATGGGTTGGTCTGCGCGAACCCAGGTAGTTGGTGGCCAGCCCGGCCGTAGACAGGATCGCAAGCACAGCAATCATTGGGCCACGAATCGCATATCGGTCGGAGATGATGGATGAGCCGATAGACACTGGATAGGAATCAGTACTGGTGTAGAGATGTGGTGGGGTGGCAATTCGCTTACCCACTACAGCGATCGCGTATGGTGGTACGCTCATAAGTTTAATTTGAGCCTCAGAGGGATCATAACCCAGACCGACCACGATGGTGGGCAAAAAACTGGTGAAAGTTAGGTAGGGATGTCATATGCCTATGCCCTGTAGACAACAGCTAAGAACCCACATTCCCAGACCAATGAACGCGACATCTATCAGAGGATCAATCAACATTTGCATAAGAAAGCTAGAGACACAGAAGCACGCACCTAAGAAGAACGAGGCCAGCGAGATCAACAGCACATACGGTCGCACGAGCGTACTTCGCATATTCCTCCAGAGGTTTCCATGTGAATCCAGTTTGTGGGAGAGTTGATCCTGTTCGAGAGCGCGGCGAACCAGCTGTTTCTCCGTTTTGGTCAAGACGAAGACCTGATCCACATTGTTTGGCATCAGGAGGAGGCACACCAACCCCCAGAAGATGGCAAGTCCACCCTCCTAGAGCAAGCCGAGCCGAGTTAGATTTCGTGAGGGTGTGTAAGATGGCCGATCTTCCTCACCAGGATGAAGAGCCAAGCCCACCCAGGTCTCCCATAAATACCATTTATTCGGGTGATCGGATACGCCAACAGGCCTGAGAATGCCAAAGCGAGGGGAAGAGCAGTTGATAAGATAGATAACCTGTGATGAAGATGTGATTATTTATCGGGGTAGAATGGTGGATACTACTTGAATCAACGTACCGGAACTGGAGCATCTGGCGAGGATCAAAGGTCGTGAGGTGGAATGACAAACACGGCATCATGCCCGCTGCCACACTAAGTTAGCCCCCAGGCACTATTTCCCCAGCATTGAATGAATACACACATGAAAACACTCCAATGAGTATCCTACAGGCAACGAATGCACCGAAGCCAGACGAAACGCCTATGTGCGAGACACCTGTTAGGACGAGCCCGGATTCGATGTCCAACCTCACATACCCTGGAGAATGACAGCGACTCCTGTCAAGATTGCCATTGCCGGAAACTGGTAACGGGCACCGAGATACTAACAGATCGATCAGTGTTTGGCCTGAAAGAGAGGAGCTGATGAGACCGGGGACGTACCAGCATCAAATGAGTTGCTGGTATCTGGAGAAGTATCGTAGGCCTATACACGAACATAATCTATGGAGGCTCAAGATGCAGTCACGACAAACAATAGACGTACAGTGTCCCGAGGGTTATAGCGACACTGAACTGCAATGAAACGGTCTATTAAGTTGGAAGTTATCCAAATAGACAAACCGAAACTGACCTTCTCGTTCGATATGTCAGTCGTGAAACCGACTATGCGGGCATACCCTATGTTTGAACGTGTGTCAACATAAGCCTCATCACACTGAAAAAACGGTTCAAACTGACTAATCAGCAAGTATACGAACGCCATCACGGTAACCAATGGAAGTATGAGGAGGTCGAGCTTCATCCAAACCTTGCCGTCCACGCGAACGCCATCGTCGTATGCTTGCGTGTTCGATGCCGCCCGTAGTGTCTCGTGCGTAGACGATGTCAGAGCCTGCGCAATCTGCGTACTGTCTTCATCATCACGGGGAGTCTTGAGGGTCATGATCATATAGTTGTGGGGGGAGTTGAGAGGTGTGCCCCAAAGGCTAGGGACAGCAGTCAGTCATATAAGTATGCGGCGAGCGGTACACATATAGCCAGACTGCCCGTGTGTCCGTCTGAACAAGCGTGAATTTGTACGTCAGGAGCCAGCTACGGAGCTACATATGAGCCCTGCATGCTGAATATTCACGACCTCGTTGGCGACTCATGATTGAGTCGGCCTTGCCTATTGTCGATGATCGCGACAGACTGGCTGCAAAAGATGAGGATCATTGCGGAAGCGGGAAGGTTCGTTGCTATTTGGGCAAGAGGAGTAATGTCGGCTAGGAGGCAGGAGGTCAGCATGTGTACGCCAAACTGGGAAACCGAGAACGAGTGTATGCCAACGAGGATGAGTGGATGCAAGGAAATAACTCTGTTTCATAAAAATGCCTGCGAAAACATCCAGACGGACGTAGGTGATGTACGACTAGTCTCAGTCTGATGAACGCGAACGGGCCGACTGGGACTCGGAGCGCTCGACGCGTCGCGTCGCGTCTCGCCCTTGAGCGCTTTCTTTCTGCACGCAGACCTGAGACCACCACTCCGTCCTCGGCCACGGCTAGTAGGTACGATGTGGACCGTCATTGGCCCTTTCGACGAGGACCACACCGACGGATACGTTCCTCCAGAGAGTCAGTCTTTTCTCACCCCCTCTTCGTCCCATTTCTCATCACCCATTCATAGAGAGCAAACTCCTCAAACCCGGCAAAGAATACGGCGTCGGACGGAAAGACCAGTTGCTATTGATCAAGAGCAAAGCTATCTCCAAGAATCATGCGCTCTTTACTGTTGCTGAGTGTTCTGAACAACAAGCAGTCCGTTCTCCCTCTAGATATCCCCTCCTCACTTGCTAACCTACACCTCCCCGTGCTGCAGGCCGACCCCAGCTATGTCCCTGCATTAACCTTCCATAACCTCACCGACCGCGTTCGCCCTGTAGAGCGTCCATCTCTCGCCCGTCCACGCGTACTCTGTCAACCAAAGAAGAGCATGGAGCTGCAGCATGGAGACATTGTCCATCTCTCCGCTAGTATCTTCCTCAGGTGTGTGTCCTTCCTTCTCCATCGCTCTCTGCTCTCCTCAATGCCCCTCCCGGGTTCATCAGGATACATTTGGAGAAGATATGCTGCTACTATGCACCGGGAAAGGGTGCCCCACATGTCCCCGTCAAGCATTGTGCGTCCCTAGGTACGTGCATGACAACCCCCATTTACCGCTCTTTTTCATCGTAGCGCCATTCTGCACCGGCAGGGATTCATGTCGTCCCCACCCTACACCCGGAAGTAACCCACCATCTCACGCCCACTTATGCCCTGACCCCTGACCTTGCTACCTCTCTCATCTCTTCCGCAACCCTAGTCAAGCCAGACTGGCTCAACACCGTGCTTAGCTCCGCCAAAGCTGAGGCCGGTGAGCTCAGTTCGCTCGAAGAGAACTTCGTCCTACCTCCGACAAGCAAGTTCCGCCCTACATTCTCCCCTTCCCTCCCATCCCGGCTCAAGAAGTACGACGCGTGGGAGCCGAATGAAGAGCGGCTCAAGATGTTTACGAACCATCGGTTTGTGTTCGTCGGCGAGCGGGGAGCGGAGGCACCGGGTGTGTTCAAGGAGCTCGTGAAGAGGGGGGAAGGGGACTATGAGTGCTATCCTGCGGACGGAGGGAGGGATGGCTTTAGGAAGGTGCTGTCGAAGGCAAGGGCGAGGGGCGCTGTTGTTGTTCTGGTTGCAGCTCAGGGTGGAATCGTCGCCGCTGTGGGCAAGGAGGGTTGGACGGAGTTCATGGAGGAGGCGAGAAAGTTAGTGTCCGCATTCTTTGTTCGTTTATCTGGAAGGACTGATTGTTCTTCCGCCAGCTTTGACCTCAAGTTCATCCCTCCTGAGAAGTTGGTTGAAGCAGTCATGTTTGCAGATGTCAACTATATCGACTCCACGGTCGGTTCCGAGGATGGTGTGTATCTCCCATCGCGGCCAATTTCATCTTCACGTTGACATTCATACACCCTACAGTCCAACAAGAGTCTGTTCTCCCGGATGTCATACCAAACACGATTGAAGACGAGCCATCGGTAGTGCAGTCGAAGTACAAAGACAAGCCCGCGCCTCCGGTCGCAGAACCTGAACCGGAGCCTGAACCAGCATCAGCTCCGCCTCCGCGAAGACGGCTCACCCGACGCGCGACGTCGAGAGCATCGTCGCGAGCACCATCACCTCCAGCAGCAGCGTCATCGGCGCAGTTGGAGCCAGTCAAAGAGGCTCCTGCACCCGTGGCCGAGGCGGTCGAGGAAGCTCCTCCGCCAGAGGCTCCTCAACCTCGTCGGGTATGTATTTCAGTGGGCGTAGCACACATCTACTAACTAACACTGTATACTCTATAGACCCTTGTCAGGAGAGCACGCAAAGCAGCTGTCGAAGCAGACGACTCTATGGACGTCGACTCTGCCCGGGCGTCCGCAGAGCCCTCTGGGTCGCAGGAGCCTGCAGTGAAGAGGGCGCGATCAGAGAGCGTCGTCGTACGTCGGCTTTGCCGCCATTCTCTTTTCGTAGGAGGTGCACCCGATCTCTCATATGTCCGTTACAGCCACCAACGCCGGCCCGCCCTTCGCGCCTGAAGCGTCGCGTTGGCACACAAGCGCAAAGCACGACACTGTTTCCCGAGAGCGAGGACATGTTCATGCCGGACATGGAGGAGCCGAAGCACAAGAAGTTCAAGTCACTTTTCGACGAGAGCGATCCCGACCGCGTTGCGAAGATGGCCATCGAGGAGTATGGCAGCCAGCACGTCCAGAGTGGGGGCGGGGGTGAGAGCCTGACCCAGTTTGAGCCGTCGGTTGCGTTTGCGTCGGATACGGGCGAGACGCAGGGAAGGAGCGGCACTAGGGCGGGGCGGAATGCGAGGAGCGGCGTCACGTTTGGAGGCGCGGCAAGTGGAAGTCTGGGTGCGGTTGCGGAGGAAGAGGAGGAGAGTACGATGTCGGGCGCGGTGATGACCACGCAGAGTCAGGCGAGGGGCACGAAGAGGAAGACTCAGGATGAGGACGTGGAGATGGACGAGGACGACGTGCCGCCCAAGTCGAGAAGGCGGACGGGAGAGGAGGCCCAGGCAGAGCCCGAGACTGAGACCCAGGCTCAGACAGGCGCACAGGCGCAGAAACCCATGTCGAAGATCGTCACGCGTGTGGACATGGCTCAGTCCCATGTGCACGTCAAATCCAAGCCGGTGTCGAAGAAGGCGCAGGCGCAGGACGCGAAGAACAAGAAGACGGGCGAGCCGGATCGGGACGACGCGTTCTTGAAGGCCGTCGCGTCGAAGAAGCGAGGGAAGAAGGCAGAGGACACGTTTGACCGCGAGTTCAACAATTTGCGGATATCGAAGCCGGATCTGGAGAGGGAGAGGGAGGACGAGGCGTTCAAGGTACTCGAGGAGTTTGGGGACGATGGCGATGTGAGGGGGAACTTCATGGTTGTGGTGGAGGTGCCGCTGTTCAGGGAGCCTGGGGACAAGGAGAAGGAGCACTTGAGGAGAGGAGAGGGACGATTGGAGTGGCAAGGGAAGCCAGACTTCAAGAAGTTCAAGAGGGTGAGCAGTTGCGTTGCTTCGATGGACTGTGTACTGATTACTGTACAGAAAGCTCTTGGAGAGCGACGCCAGCCCATCGAGCTGGTCGTGGAGGAGGACAACGATCTTGGAATTGGTTCTCGTATGTCATCAATTGTGAATACGACGGATCGAATGCTTACTTGGCCGCTAGAATATTGGAGGGGCGCTACACAGGCTATGCCTCCCACACAGTTGTCTCAACCGAAGAGCAGCACGACGGCCAAGTCTACTACGCAGAAATCCACCCAGAAGAGCACGAAAGATCGTGCGTCGCTCATGTCCGACTCCGACGAGGATGAGCCTGCTGCAAAACCCACTCGAGCGAAGAGCCGTGGCGGCAAGTCTCAGTCGAACCCGCCCAGCACACAGTCTAGCACGCTGAAGAGCACCGCGAGGACGCGAAGCAAGGGCTCGCAGAAGCAGGCACTGTTCATTGACTCGGACATCGAGGAAGTGGACGAGAAAGACGACGATGACGACGCGTTCAAGCTGGGTTCTGACAATGAGGTGTTGGAGTTGGATGATGACGATGAGGAACCTGCTGCGACGCTCAAGTCTCGGTCCACGGCACGGGGCACACAAGCGTCGTCGAGGACGAGGAGCACGGCGAAGGGTACGACGAAGAAGGCACCGGTCGTGGTGGTGGATGACGACTCGGACGACGGAGCGACTTTCAAGGCGTTTGGGACGCGGTCGAGGACCCGCCGGCGGTAGAGTCTGGAGATGTGATTTCTTGGGGTAAGGCGTTGCATATGAATTATCTTGTTCCGGATGAGATCTGAGACTTGGCCACGAATGCCATACAAGTCCCGGTCTGGATCTGCAGTATGCTATGATTATTGGCGCTTGTGCGGAAGAGTTTGCTTGCGAGGAGGTGAGACTGTTGGATATCGGGAGGGCACGCCGGATACTTCTGTATGTCAGAAGCAGAGGTGCGTGGTAGACTTTGTGTGGTGTGTATGACGCCGACACTGATGTGATAGTCATACACAGGGAACGGGCGGACGGAGAACTGCGAAGAGCCAGAGGAGGATATCATTCTGGATCCAAGAGTCGGAGGAGAGTCATAGTTCCTGCAAACGGCGTAGTCTCGTGTAACACAAGCTTGATTGACATCCTTCTGGCACAAGTTTGGCCACTGACATGATTCAATGCAACTACCGCGGTAAATGTAGCTTACCTATGAAACTTGGGAACGACGGGGCACAAGCATAACATTGGGTTGATCTTTTTGGGCATGCGCAGTGGTGTAGTGTAGACATGGATGATACAACGCAATGAGATGGTTATGTGGGATGCAAACATGCGGATAACGACAGGATACGGAACAGAGCAAACCCCAACGCTTAGTCGAATAGACCAAAGCCCTATGCATCAATGGCAGCAATTCAGCGAGGTTACACAGCAACCGAGGATGTATGGAACGCACCATGTCGTCATCTGACTCCTCCTTCTCCTCCTCCTTCTTCTCCTCCTCCTTGGGTGCCTCCGCAGCCGCATCACCAGCGCCCGCGGCTGGTGCAGCACCTGCTGCAGGGCCCGCACCACCCGCACCGACGTTCGAGAGGAGGTCCTTCACGTTCTTGCCCTCTAGTGCTTTTGCGAGGAGGGAGGCCCAGATCGGCTCGACTTCAATGGCCGCGGCGTTTGTGAGTGCGGTGATCTTGTCCGCCTAGAAAGAAGAGATGGCATAGTCGAGTCAGATTCGCGAAGTGAGGGAAGCGGGATGGTAGACTGACGGTGATTTCAATGCCATCATCGGCAAGGATGAGCGCGGCGTATGTTGCGGCGAGTTCTACGGAGGCCTGGAGAAGATTGAAGAGTTAGTCATTTGTTGTGGCGCACTTTGGGTACATCCAAGTCGACTATAGCGAATCCAGCCGTCCAGAGTGCACCCCAAGGCAAAGTAACCCAGAGAAGTTGCGTGGAGGACGCGATACTGACCATTTGGAATGTGTTGAGGGGCCGAGGAAGAGTAGGGACTGGTAGGGAGGGTGCTAGACGATGTGGATTGTGTACCGTACGGGCCCGGGACTTGAGTTTACCCTTGTTTGTGTCCTTTCCTTTCTTGTACATACTTTGATTCATAGCAGGCGCCCGTCCCGCCTCGGATTAAAGTCAATATTAATCCTGCGTCCATGCAGCGGCTGGGAGGCTGCTCTTGCTCTGAAGCACAGAGTCAGTATATAACATTGCTCACTGGTATGGCAGTTATCTGCAGGCTCCCCATGGTGTCAACGGACGAGAGCGGCCTTCTGTGGTGTACTATGGATTATGACGTCACCTCCCTCGACCTCTCCCTCCACTCGACCTCTCCCTCCACTCGACCTCTATCCTCTCCTTCTCTCTCTCATCCCACTCTGCAGTCCCTAGCAGTTCGAGAAAATGGCGTCTATTCTTTCTGGAGCAACCAAGACTGCACACTCGCTCGCAACATCCCTCCTCAGCGCCGCCGAAGCAAAGGTCGGCTCCACAATCCCAATCAAGGTCCCCGTCAAGGAGGACAGCGCGGAGAAGAGTTTCACTTTTGAGAACATCACCAGCAAGAATGTCTTCGTGAGTGCTCCCTCATTTCGTTGCTGACACCTTCCAACTGTCGAGAGAATCACCGACTGACGCATTCAATCCGTGGGTAGGTCGGCGTACCAGGCGCGTTCACTGGGACGTGCTCAGCCCAAGTCCCAGAATACATCAACGCGTACGACAAGTTCAAGGAGCGCGGTGTGCAAAACATCTACGTCGTTGCCGTGAATGACGCCTTCGTGACCAAGGCATGGAAGGAACAGCTTGCACCAGAGGGCACTCGTCAGTCGCACACATAGTCCGCTCGGTATCATGCAAGAGAATGACTGATGACCTGGTGCTTGACCTTTATTACAGCTGTGCATTTCATCGCCGATGACCAGGGCGCGTTCACCGGTGCGCTTGGCATGCTGTTTGACGCATCTCCCTTGCTTGGGGCCCCTCGTTCAAAGGTGAGCCTCCGTGCACTGTCGTGAAGGAATGCTGCTGATTAGATCCGGGATAGCGCTATGTTGCGATTACGCAGGGCGACGAAATCATGTATATTGCTGTGGAGAACAATCCGGGAGAGGTTACAGTCACCGCGGCTGACAAGATTCTGCCGTGGCTTTGAATGTAGCCACCGATCGCGTGTCGTGAAAGAATGTTGGTGTTGGTGTCAGGAGGAGTTTCGCTCAGTGTATGATAAGTAGTGTATTCTGACGATGCAGTGGGTGAACAAAACGAGAGACTCGGTCGCCCTAGTCACCTCGAACCCGTCAGAGGTTGTCTTCGATGTCGACCCTATCAGGATTTGTATCACTGTCTACCATGCCCAGCGAAGGTCAACTCTCTAGTGAGTGGAGTTCAACTTGAAGGTGATACGGTCGTGAGGTTTCAGGCTCGGTATTAAGCCATGTAAACAAATTGCAAGTCACACCGAGGGCGAAAGTGTCAGAGCGAATGTATCATACTTAGCCTGGACTTCGTCATGACTGGAAACAGTCGATGTGATTGTGAGTCTGGTGGTAAGCTATACGACTGGCCACTCGGTCAGTAGTTCCCTGAGACGCTTTGAGAACATACATGACACACGAAACTTTCCCTCATGCCACGCCCTCCTTCGCAGCCCCAGCCCCAGCAGCGGCTGCTGCTGCTGCGAGCTCCTGCTTGACGATCTGCTCACCCAGCACCTTCACCTTCTCCGCCTTGAGCTGGTCATCCAGCCTCAACGAGCCCATGACCGCCTCCAATGTCTTCTGACCCACACCGACTGGCGCCCTCGTCCACCTCACCGTCCTCAAACCCACTCCAGGTGCGATGTGCTTCTCGAGGTACTGCACGAGCATGTCGACTACCTCCGGGCTCGCGTCCCATGCCTTCACGACGCGCTTGTGCGTCTTGCGCTCAAAGTTCTCCTGCGACTTCTTGTGCACAAACGGGCCGCGGAGGACGGTCCAGAGTCGCCTCTGGGTGGGCAGGTGGGCGGGCTTGGAGATGGGCACGCCGAGCGCAGCTGCAGCGTGGCTCGCGAAGTGCACGAAGAAGTCAAGGGGACGGGGGTGGTGCGAGCGGAAGTGGAACGTCGCGACGGGGATGCCGTGCGTTTTGGGGAGGTAGTGGGGTGGGCGCACGCCTCGCCCGTGCACTATGCTAGATGCGTAGACGGGTTCCGTGATGGGTTCATGCTGTTTTGCTGGTGGAGTTGCGGAGGATGACGCGATCGACACCGCGGGACTGCAGTCACATGAATAGTGAGTTGAGGAGGACGTAGGGTAGGGAGACATGACACTTACATCGCAGTTGTACTGTTGAGGCGCAGACATCCTTGAACGTTTGAGAATGTACTTCTGCACGCGCGAGGAAGCATGGCAAAGGAAGAGGGCGGCTGAGTCCAGAGCTCGCTGAGGTCGTTGGTCAAGCAGAGCTGTCGAGAGGCGCCAATGCTTAGTTGGGCGTGAGCTTGCCACGTGGGATAGACGCCCACTGTCTCGACGCGTCCTCGCATCGCAGACCAACTTTGTCGCTGACCACGACTCCTACTCCTTCACACGCACTCGAGACCATGTCTAACAACTACCAAAACGACCCGTTCTACCTGAGGTATGAAGATACGAAGATAAACTCCCGGCGTGTGCAGGATTAACGTCTTGCCCACGCCCCCTGCAGATACTAGTGGGTATCCTGTCCATCCCCCACATATTTCCCCCATCTTTCTCAAGTGTCACATCATATTGAACCGGAAAATTGACGCCTTTTTTTGTAGCACAGGACACTCTGGAAAGCATGGCCACGAGTTCCTGGAGTTCGAATACTCGCACGGACGCCTGCGTTACGCGAACAACTCCAACTACAGGAACGACAGTCTCATCCGCAAAGAGAGTACGTCTCCAGTCTTGTCTTATTATACTCCCTCCTTCGTATCCGTTCTCGCTACCATACCCTTGTGCGTCTGTACTGAAAAGGCTATGACCCTCAACAGTGTGGGTCGGTCCGCTTGTGGTGAAGGAGCTCAGGCGGATCGTCGAGTCGAGCGAGATCACCAAGGAAGACGACACGAACTGGCCAAAGAAGAACATTGTTGGCAAGCAGGAGCTCGAGATCCGTGTCGGCAATGACCACATCGCCTTCGAGGTGCGTTTCGCTCGCCTCCGCATTCCATGCTCATCCGACAGGCAACCTGACGCACGCACTTTTGGTTGTTACTACGCTAGACGGCGAAGATAGGCTCGTTGGTCGAGGTTGCCGACAGCGACGATCCGGAGGGTCTCCGCGTGTTCTACTACCTGGTGCAGGATCTCAAGGTGCGTGGCCCTAGTTATTGACTGAGAAAGTTTCAGGCGTTGACCGGGTTTGTGTTAGTGCCTGATCTTCTCCCTCATCTCGCTTCACTTCAAGATCAAGCCTATATAGATGCATACATGTTCGAAAGACCTACGGTTGTAGTATTGTTTTGTTGCCTGTGCTATTTCTCCCGCGGACGAGTTCTATACCGGGCAGGGCTTGGGAACCCAAAGTCTCGGCCGGCGAGCGTAAATGGTGTCCGGGAGATTCGAACCAAGAAGCATCACCATTTATCCACTGTCTCATCCACTACAACACCAACTTCCTTGCAAAGGAATGAATGTACATGCGAGACATCTATCTTCTGCTTGCCTGGGGGAACCTCCCTACTCATGACCGTCGGGTATGTGCTTGAAGATGAGAGTGAATGCTTGGAAATTCGTGCTATGACTGCAGGAGTGGAAGTGATTGTCACTTCGTACTGAGCCTTCTGTGACTCCCAACAGGTGCCCGACCTCCGATATCTGCTCCGCTTTGCCAGGTGCGACTTCAACATCATGACTCGAACCGTACCTCACGGTGATGCTCTCAGTCGAGTTCAGGCAATTGCACAATCCTACCTGTAAAAATGTCTTGCAAGCGCTGTGCATGGTGGTGGACATCGATTGAGAATTCTCACCTGGACTGACTGATCCCACCGGAATACGAATAGCCACTGCAGACTTCACCAGCAAGATGTATGTATTGCCACCGCTCAAAAATATCTCGTACAATACCTCGTACAGTGAAGCTAGTCTCGGGTCAGCTGCTTGCATCACAAACAAAGTCTCCCTTTGTGCGACGCCTTCAGACCTCCTCAATCAGCCGTTTTACTTGTAGCGGACGGGGCTTGATCGTGTATTCGGGAACGGACGCTTGCCTGGAGAGTACAAGGATCAGATGAACAGTGGGCGCATTGACAGTGAAATTGGACTCACGACACAATAGTATCGGTGGTGACCTCGCACTTGACCTGAGCGGGGTTGCCCTCTTCGTCGACGGGTGGACCAAATGCTGAACGCCTAGAGAAGTGATGCGCAAATAATGAAGGGTGTGGATTCAGCGAAGTGGCGGCCCGGACATATTCTAGCATCCTGCGCGTCAGCTGACTTCGGTTGTAGCTAGTCAGTTCTGCTCCAGGCTGAGGCTTCCCGCCGGAGGATCGAGGTGCGTTGACTACGACTCTCCAAAGTCCACATCGCAAATCAACATCGTTCTGTGCCAGGCCTGGCTAACTTCTCCCTAAGTTAAGAATCATTCAGTTGAGAAGGGCGTCACCAAGTACATGAGTCGTACAAAAAACCATCATACAGGTTTATTGATCATGAAAGTGCGTATACGGTCATAGTGATTTGTCTCTGGTCTATGGTCAGCGATCACAGGACTCCGCCCTTGAGAATCCCTAACAAGTTGAAGCACACCACAAGCCAAGCTGGTACAAGCATACAGTGATTGAACAAACGACAACACAAATCGAGTCCAGACCTAACTAATCATCGTCACCGTTCGAACTCGCAACATCACTACTTCCATCCTCTCCGCGTGCATCGCCTCTCGAACCTCTCGTACCGTCCCCGGCAGTGCTCAAAGGCGCTACGGTGGTATTGGAGTTGGAAATCGCGTTGGCAGAAGCCACGAACCCTGATAACGTAGTGCCGCCACCACCACCACTCCCCCGCCACTCTTGGCTTGCGCCGCCTTCCAAGCATGCGCCATCTGTAGGAACTTGAACGACGTGGGGTTCGACTCCCGCTCGTCGTCCGCGAAGACAATGTCCCAATCTGTGCGAGCGTGAGTTTGTTGTTGTACAAGTGACAAGTAGTGCACACAGTAGCAGTCGCAGCAGTGCGGAGACAGACGTACCTTCTACAGTCTGGCCAGTCTCCTTGTCCACGATGCGTCGCTTGCTCGTGATCGGCATCATGCGCTGTACCTTGACCACGTCCTCCGCAGTCCCGTACTTTTCCTCGAATGCCTTCCAGATCTCGAGCAAGACCACACGCTGGATTGCACGCAGAATTCGCACGTCAGTATTGATGTTACACAGAAATATCCAAACCGACCGCATACCTCGTGCTTGAGCCCCTTGCTCTTCAAATCCTTATATCCACGGTCGAACACTAGCCTTGCCCGGGCAGGATCACCCTCGACCATCTGTACCTCCTCTTCGTCATCGTCCTCAGCCTCCTCGCGCATCGCTCTCGGGACAGGGATTGGCTCAGCCTCGAACGTCGCATACGAGATCCAGACCTTGACATGGCCACTGATCTGTACAAGTCGTTCATACAGCGCGCGCGCCTTCTCGCGCTCGCCCTCCTCGGTCTCGAAGTCGATGTACGCCTTCCAGAGCAGTTCGGGCATCGAGAGCGCCGTTTGCGACACGCCGAGCTCGTAGATGGCACGAACACGGGGAAAGTCCTCGAGCTGCGACTCGAGCTCGGCGTACTTGATCCATGCCGCAGAGTTCGTGGGATCATACTGCAGACCTGTGAGTATCTGCGAAGCGCGACGACTCACGTCGCGAACATACCTCGATATATTTCTCGTACAACGTCCGTACACGATCGAACTCGCGAAGCTGTGACGGGCGCAGTCAGCATTCCCATACAGCATACAACGAAGTGATCGAACACATACGTCAAACTCGAGCTGAATGTAACCCTTGAAGAGCGCCTCCTTTGGACACATACCAATCGCCGCCCCCAGGATCTTCCGGGCGGCAGGGAGGTTCAGCCGCCGAACCTCGAACCGCGCAAACATTATCCACAGCTTCGCAAATGTGAACTGTTTGTGGGGCACGACGCGGATAGCAGTCTCGTATATCTGCCGAGCCCGTTCGTGATCCTATTTGTATGTGTCGGTCAATTGTTGGACGAACCGGCGTCACTGGTTTGAACGCACCTTGGCTTCTGTCTCCTCGAAGAGCGCATAGAACAGCCACAAGAAGATATACCTCCTCCAATGTCGCTTCTCGCCTCCTGGAGGGACTTGCGCCACCGCCCTCTCATACACCTCGCGTACCCTGTTGATCGCCCGCTCCTCCTCTTCAGATGTGGCGCCTTCTTCTCTCAGGTCGCGCAGCGCACCCTCCTCGAGCCGCGCATAGTCGAACCACACATCGTAGTTGCGCCCGTCGTGCTGTAGCTCCTCCTCGTACTGTATCCTCCGCTTTCCGAGAACGGTTGTCTCGAGTGAAGTCCGCGTGCCATGCTGCTTCTCGAACTTGGTGTAAGCCGCATAGAGCGCGGCCGACTTTGACCTCGGAAGACGCGAGAGCGCGAACTATCCCAAAGCAGGTTCATTCACATGGGGCACGCGCGATAAGTCATAAAATCGTGACAGACGCACCTTGTAAATCACCCTCGCACGCTCGTACTCCTTCAGTCTTGTCTCCATCTTTGCGAACGCATTGAAGACCGCTTGCGCCTTTTCGATCTGCTCCTCGTCGTCGCCAAAGAACTCGAGCGCGGTCTGGAAGACCTCCCGCGCCTTATCCAGCCTGCCTCTCTCCTCCTCAAATTTGCCCCACTTGACCCATACCCTCGGCTCGGGCCGGACGGCGACCCAGCGTTCGTATATTGCACTGGCGCGGTCGAGCTCCTGGTACCGCTGCTCAAGCTTGATGTACGCTTGCCACGCCTTGTCGTCGGGCTCCCACTGCATCCAACGCTCGAACACCTGGCGGGCTCCAGGGACGTTTTGGAGGAGCTCCTCGAGGTAGACGTACTTGTACCAGAGCTGGTCGACACGGGGGAGGAGGGTGACAGCGCGGTCATAAAGGTTGCGAGCGTGCTGGACGTTGCGGCCCTTGAGTTCCATCTCTGTGTATGAGAGCCATAGTTGTACGCTGCGCGGGTCGACATCGAGAGCGCGTTCGAAGACGGACCGGGAGCGGTCATATTCGCCTTGGCTAGCCTAGAGGTGTGGTTGGGAATGAGGATCGGGATGGGGTGGGTCAAGAAGGGATGAAGGTGGACGTACCTCCCAGTTGGCGTATTGAAGCCATTCTTTTCTGCGAAATACGCGTAAACGACGGTGGGGCAAGAGAATCAAACGATACGTACATGCTCGACCGGGTCTGGCGGATACGCTTTTCAAACTCCTCCCGCTTCCTACCGCGGTATTCGTGAAGCTCCTCGAAGTCTTCGACGCGTTGTTTTGGAGCACGGAACTGGGATTCTTGGCGCTCTTGGGCCTGGAATGCAAGGAGTGAGAGAAGAATTCAAGGGGGTCGGGACGAGACATACATCTCGAAGGAGCTGCTCGGCAGTGACCTGGATGGCCGCGGGTGCCCTGTTCTTGATTCTGCGGGGGGTGGATGAGTATCGGTGTAGATTGTATGTGAGGTTAGAAGGTATACCTGGGTGCTCTGCCGTCCTGCATCGTTCAAGGGAGTTGCGGTCCAAAGTCAAGTGGCGCCTAGCCGAGGACGCACGCTCGTAAAGAAGTCCAGCGTCAACACACACCGCGACGCGACTCTACGCGACCTCTCCTCGTTCTCCCACCAGTCGGTCTGCCAGTCCGAGTCACTGCCATTGACTCGATCAGACTCGCTCTGTGTACTTTACAGACATACTCCGCAGCCTCTCTTCTCTAAGACGGCGACCATGGCATCCAAGGTCCCACACCTGATGACTCTCGCTGACCTCAGCCCCGGGCAAATCCAGCGCATCCTCGCCCACTCATACTACCTCAAGCGCACTTCTCTCCCCTGGCTTGCTCCCCAGGTCCGTCTCAACAACGGCAAAATGTCTACCGCAAAGCTTCGCATGCCCTCGCAGTCCCTCTTCAACAAGTCTATCGCCCTTCTCTTCTCAAAAAGGAGCACCCGCACCCGTGTTTCCGCAGAGACCGCCGCACTCTTGCTCGGTGGCCAGACTCTCTTCTTGGGTAGGGAGGACATCCAGATTGGCGTGAACGAGAGTGTGCGTGACTCGGCTCGTGTGATTGGAGGCATGTGTCAGGGCATCTTTGCTCGTGTCGGCGCACACGAAGAAATTGAAGTGCGCCCCTTCCTGCTTTCTTCTTCTGCTCGTTTCACATGCTGACATACTCGCTCGTCTCAGGAACTTGCGCGGTATTCGCCTGTGCCCGTCCTGAACGCGCTCTCCTCGCTATGGCATCCCACACAAGTTCTCGCTGACCTGCTCACCCTGAACGAGCACGCCTACCTCTTTGACCCGTCCATCACCCCACCTCATACGGACAAAGAGCTATACACCCAGCGTCATCGCCAGTTGCAGGCAGTCAGACCTCTGACGGTGGCATACGTCGGTGACTCGGCAAACGTGCTACACGACATGCTGGTGGCCTACCCTCGACTTGGTCACCAGCTGCGTGTCGCATGCCCCGATAACGACAAGTACCGGCCACCAAAAGCTGTGTGGGATCGCGTCGTTGAACTCGGCTGCGACAAGGACATCTTCATAACAAAAGACCCTCGCGAAGCCGTGCACGGTGCGGACTTGGTCGTGACAGATACTTGGTGAGCGGCGCAGTGTCGGATACACCGATGCCTGATGCTGAGCGTGAGCGGTCGCAGGATATCGATGGGCCAAGAGGCTGAGAAGGAGCAGCGGCTGAAAGACTTCGAGGGCTACCAGGTGACGGAAGAGTTGTGCCGGGAGGGCGGGGCGAAGGCAGACTGGAAGTTCATGCACTGTTTGCCTCGGAAGCAGGACGAGGTGGACGACGAGGTAGGACCGCTGTTCCGTTGGGCGCAATTGAGATGGGCTGATCCGACATGTGGTGGTGTGTGCTTCTCAGGTGTTCTACGGACCGCGCTCGCTGGCGTTCCAAGTGTCGGACAACCGCAAGTGGACAATCATGGCGATGTTTGAGTAAGTTTCCCACCGCATCCCGATATACACGGTGCTGATCGGGCGTTGTCGAACAGTCTGTTGTTCGGGAAGTGGCATCTCATGGACCGAGAGCCAGCGAAAGAGGACTAAGGTCGGGAAATAGGGCCGTCGGAGGATGTATGGCGTGCGGACGGGAGGGAGGTTTGGTTAGATATGGAGTATGCTACCGCGCGCACGAAATAATGCTGTCAACGACGATCTCGCGCTTGTGCTCGCTCGCAACGATCGTCGGGGGCCATGATTGGATATGTCGGGTCGAATGTCGGCGGAGGGCTTCCATAAAAGGCTAGAGGTGGGGAACGATGACGTCTTTGCCAGGGCGTGTGTCTGGTTGAGTTGAGAGATTGATTTCTTGTGGTGGACGCTCCATTTCTGGTCGACGCTCCATTTCTGGTCGACGCTCCATTTCCCCACCGTCCCCCCGCATCCCCCCTCCTACCATCATCTTCGAGCTCGACGACGACCACTGGCCACCCACCAGCCCACGCCCACTATGTCTGAAGTAAAGCGCGACATACGCAACGCCCTCCTCTTTGAATGCGCTTGGGAGGTCGCGAACAAGGTCGGCGGTATCTACACTGTCATCAAGACCAAAGTCCCCGTCACCGTCCAGGAGTATGGCGACCGCTACACCCTCATCGGTCCTCTCTCCTACAAGACCGCCCCCATGGAGGTCGAGGCCCAGGAACCCAAGGATCCCCATCTTGCCGCCACCCTCGACAATATGCGCCAGGCCGGCGTAAAGATCCTCTACGGCCGCTGGCTCATCGAGGGCGCACCCAACGTCCTCCTCTTCGACACCGGCAGCCAGTACTCCCGTCTTGACGAGTGGAAGGGCGACCTCTGGAACCTCGCAGGCATCCCCACTCCCCCCAACGACCACGAGACGAACGAGACGATCGTCTTTGGCTACATCGTAGCCTGGTTCCTCGGCGAGGTGCGTCATTCCCCTCCCTACCCGAGCAATCTCTCTGCCGTCGTAATCTACGCGCGTCCTCTCGAGCCTTCGGTCGCCGATACGGCCGCACTCGGATCTCGCCCCTGCTCTCCCAAATCAACCCTTCTTGGCGCGAGCCTCACTCCCCCCCCCCCCCACTTACTTACGTCCGTCCCTCACCTCCTTAACGGCAACCCCGACCTGGGGCTGTACTGCAGCACGGTGCCCCATGCGCCTATGTTCCACCACCACATTCACAGGCAACGTTCGATTGCTGCGCCTCTTAGCTTTATAGTCCTCACGGGACGTCAGCGCGAAGCACACGTGAACCGCTCTCATCTTCTCGCGCCCTGGGCCCCAATCCGAAAGTTCTGCGTTGGCCATGATCGGACTATTACCGACCCGCCCTCTTTTTCCTAGCATCTTCTCGTACGTCTTCAGTAGGTTCACTGACACACCCCCCTCAGTATGTCGCGCGTCAACTTGACAAGGCCGTAATTGCCCACTTCCACGAATGGCAAGCCGGTCTCGCAATCCCTCTGTGTCGCAAGCGACACGTCGACGTGACCACCGTCTTCACCACTCACGCGACTCTTCTCGGCCGCTATCTCTGCGCTGGCTCCGTCGACTTCTACAACAACCTCCAGTACTTTGATGTCGACCACGAAGCAGGAAAGCGCGGTATCTACCACAGATACTGTATCGAACGCTCCTCCGCTCATTGTGCAGATGTGTTCACCACCGTATCACATATCACCGCGTACGAAAGCGAGCATCTGCTGAAGCGCAAGCCCGACGGTGTTCTTCCAAATGGTCTGAATGTGGTCAAGTTCCAGGCCATGCATGAGTTCCAGAACCTGCACTCAACAGCGAAGGCAAAGATTAACGACTTTGTCCGTGGGCACTTCTACGGCCACTACGACTTTGACCTCGATAACACGCTCTACGTGCGTGAATCCCGCTCCTGTTGTGCCTATGTATATTTACTGTTCCATAGATGTTCACTGCAGGTCGATATGAGTACCGCAACAAGGGTGTGGACATGTTTATCGAGTCCCTGGCGCGTGCGTTGTATATGCTCTTCCGGTTAGACAAATACTGACGTCATTCCAGGTTTGAACTACCGACTGCAAAAGTCGGGATCGAAAGTGACAGTCGTTGCGTTCATCATCATGCCCGCATCTACGCACTCGTACACAATCGAAGCTCTCAAGGGTCAGGCGGTCACCAAGCAGCTGCGCGACACTGTTACCGAGATCCAGAACCGTGTCGGCGCACGACTCTTCGAGCATGCCATGCTCTCAAATGGGTATGTTTGTCTACTTGTCCATGCATCTTCAGTCGTTGATCGCTGTTCAGCGAGAGCGCCACTCTCCCCACTCCAGAGCAACTCCTTTCAGATGAGGACAGGATTCTGCTCAAGCGCCGCATCTTCGCCTTGAAGCGCAATGCACTCCCACCGGTGACCACGCACAATATGGCTGACGACCCCAACGACCCTATTTTGAACCAGATTCGGCGCGTTCAGCTCTTCAACCATTCCCATGATCGCGTCAAAGTCGTTTTCCAT
This sequence comes from Fomes fomentarius, assembly GCA_022606135.1. NCBI lineage: Eukaryota > Fungi > Basidiomycota > Agaricomycetes > Polyporales > Polyporaceae > Fomes > Fomes fomentarius. The sequence continues at coordinate 4,012,821 of JABYQN010000001.1, forward strand.
CCAGATTTCCTGAACAGCAATAACCCCATCCTCGGTATGGACTACGAGGAGTTCGTGCGAGGTTGCCATCTAGGCGTCTTCCCCAGCTATTACGAACCGTGGGGATACACGCCCGCGGAATGCACGGTGGTAAGCTTATGTCGCAACTCATCCTCTGTCAACCATGATCGACCCGCGTTCTCATCCCACAGATGGGTATCCCTTCCGTGACGACCAACCTCTCCGGCTTCGGGTGCTTCATCCAGGACTTGATCGACCGTCCACAAGACGAAGGGTGCTACATTGTCGACCGGCGCTCGCAGTCCGTCGAGGACTCGGTAAACCAGCTCACGGACTGCATGTTCTCCTTCTGCGCGAAGACGCGCCGGCAGCGCATAAACCAGCGGAACCGCGTTGAGCGCTTGAGTCCGCTGCTAGACTGGAAAAATCTGGGCATCGAGTACTCGAAGGCGCGCCAGCTCGCCCTCCGACGCGCGTACCCAGACGCATTCTACGGCGCGGGTGGCGAGGGCGAGGAGGAGGAGTTCGATTTTGGAATGGAGCGGATGCAGCTGCCGATCAGCGTCCCTGCGAGCCCGCGGTTCAGGATGTCGGGCATCGCGACGCCCGGGGATATCGGCACGCTCACAGAAGAGGTATCTTCTTCTACGAAATCCCAGATGTACCCAATGATATTCACTCTGTTTTGCAGATGCAAGCTCTGGGGACGAGCGACTACCGCGGGCACCAGTGGCCAGCATCGCAAGACGAGGAGGACGAGGGGTACCCGTTCCCGCTGGTGATGAAGGTGCGCTCGCGCACGAACTCGGTCATGTCTGGCGCAAGCACGCCGGGCGGCGGGCGGTCAAAGAGCCTGAGTGAGGGCGACTTGCGCCAGGCCGATGCGGCGCTAAGCAACGTTACCGAGTCGCAGGTGAACGGTGTGAACGGGAACGGGCATTGATATGTCTGCGCCCGCGTCACTACCTCACTACCTGGTGGGTCCGCATGCGAAAGGGATGGAGATTTGCGGAAGAAAAGGAGGGGCTAGGCTTAGATCGGAGGGGAAGGCTCGTTCACCTTGTCGTCGATGTTCTACTGCGCCGTCCGGTGACAAGGGCTATCCTGTATGTAGTAACTGATTTGTGCATAAGCTACCAAGTGAACTCCATAGATGTGCTTGCCACGAGCGTTGTTTGGTCGAGGCTATAATGCACAGGCGTGTGTGGAGTCGTCTCCGCTCACAAGAGTCATCTCCCTCCTTCTGGCTACGCACCTCATGGAGATCGATGTGGGAGTGCGTCAGCGAGCATCGTGCTCGTGGTCCAGATGAGAGGGAATCCCACTGTGTCGCGAATATAGAAGCCAACTCATCGACAGCCGGAGCCGGAGCCATTAGGATATGAGATTGGGTATGTGAACGAGGGATTGTGATCCGCAATTCATACAACTTCGATGACTGCAGTCTCGCCGGTCAGGCATCAGGGCGCAGTTGCAGAGGTCGAGCAGACTTACGTTCAGAGTGCCGTTTGATTACATGGTGTGCGTAGGGCGAGAGAGAATGCATGTATGTGCAGTTTACTTTGTTTCATCCTAGGTAAAAAGTGAATTCGCAGTAGTGGCTCTACGTGACGAGTACACAGCTTCTGCACAACAAGCCTGATACATCGTGGCAAAAAAATAATGCGATACTATAGGAAGCCATTCAGTACTAATACAATATCTTTGATGAGGGTACTACCTACCTCAAAAGCTCCCACCACCAACGACCGCATCACGTCCCGTCCTCCCTCCTCAACCGATTGAACTTGGGCAACATTTCCCGCAGATACTCGGCATGCTTCCGCCTCAGATCTATCTCCTGCACCTTGCCCCTGCCGCTCCACACCCTCCTCTCCGCGCTCGGGCCGTAGATGACCGTGTACTCGTCCAGCATCTCGTCTTCGGTGGGGACGACGAGCACGCCGGCACCGATGACGCAGTAGGAGGAGATGCGGAGCGTGTGGTGGACGCGGGCGCGGGTGCAGACTGTGTTGCAGGATCCGACGGTAGGGGACTCGACGCCTGTGGTTGCGAGGAGTGTGACATCAGCGTATTAATTTGCAAAGGGGGGTTGGGAAAGGCGTGGGCTAAGAGGCTAGAACGAGTGATGAGGCATGTTCCGTCTCGATACATGAAAACATGCACTGGGAGGACATATATTGTCTGAGGGCTCGCGCACGATTGTATGGAGATGGAGCAGTCTCGAATCATGGAGAGCACTCGGTACAACTGAGACATTGCTCCGGCTAGACGAGACTCAAGACCGCCAAAGGACGTAGGGCACTCAACGGAACTGTAGGATACTGTCGTAACACGCGTGCATGATCGGGGACCGACCCAGACGATCCGAGCCACGCGCGAAACCCAGTCTCGACGAAGGCGAGGAGTGGCGGATACACATGGTGGTGGAACGTCCGCAGCACGAGTTCTGCAGCCACAATCCTGCCGCGAGACTGGAATCTGAGATACTAAGGCCGATCCCGACGCTGTCCAGACTATCAGCGGAGGTGGGAAGGGCTCGGCAGGGTCCAGAAGATAAGTGGGAAATGGAGGGACGACGGCAGCAGTCAAAGAAGACTTTGGCGGCGGTTGCTTGGAGGAGAGAAAGAAGAGACACATACGACAGCCGATCTCGAACAAGTTGTCATCGGCGATGCGCATCACTTCTTTTCGTCTATGGAGCGCGAGTGAGAAGGCGAGTTGGGAGAGATGAAGAGGGAGCACCTGTTGACAATGATGGCACCCTCCTCAATGATGCAGCCGGAGCCAATGACGATGGGGCCGGCTATGGCAAATATGGTCGCCTTGGGGTGGACGATGGTCCCTGGCCGACGTGGACGGTGAGGGTGAGGGTGAGGATGAGGACGGTTCGAGCGAGGTGGACATACCTGCGCCGATGGTGATGTCACCCTTGAGCTCGACATCCTGGCAGACGACGGCCTTGGAGTGGATCGTGAACTTGTCTCGTCTGGGGAGCGGGGCCGAGGTCAGAGTGAGCGACGAGGGCGGACTGGAAGGGGCATTCACATTGGCGGCATCGAGCTCAATTCATCTGGCAATGAGGACAAGGACCAAGGGGCGGTGCACGTGCGCTATTTCCTTTCTAGACGCTAGTCTCTCAACTTGCAGCACTGCACAGCGTCCCTCTCTCTCATCTCTCTCTCTCCCTATCAACATCGCACAGACGTCATGGATGGCTGGACAAAGCTACAATCGGGCATTGCAGGCCTCAACATTGGCCAGTCCGCCAACAAGTTCGCAAAGGGCTTCCAATCAAGTGTGCAGGCAACACGGGAGCGTCTCGGCCAGGTTGCCCCAGAGGAGATAACTGAGCTCCCTCAGGGTGCGTATTCGACCAGACACAGTTCTTACAGGTTTTACTCACACTCTGTCCAGAGTACAAGGATCTCGAGGCCCGTGTCGACACTCTCCGTGCCGCACACTTCGCTCTGCTCAAGTACGCACTCCTCTCCCTTCCATTCTCTCCTCCCTACCAACCCAGCCTTTGTCATGCAGAGTCACGAAAGTCTACGAGTCTGAGACGTATGACTACCCGACCCAGATCCAGGAGTCCATCACCGAGCTCGGCACCACCATCGGCCAGGGCATCACCAACTTCGCCGCCGCAAACCTCAAGGGCACCAACCTTCCGACACCCGACCCCGTCTCTCCCACCACCCCGCAACACAAGACGCTGCCCCATGCCATCGGACGCGCTGCGACCAATGCCGCCGCTGCCGTCAGCTCCACCGCCGGGACTAGCGACGACAAGCTCGGCAAGGCCCTCCATGCCTACTCGGGCGCATGGGAGAAGATCGCCGACGCGCGCGTCGAGCAGGACATCAACATCAGGGACCGATTCCTCCTTCCGTGGCAGACGACCCTCTCGACCAGCATCGCCGTCGCTATGAAGGCACGTCAGGCTGTCCGTGTCAGCAGGCTTGAACTCGATGCCGCAAAGCAAACGTGAGTATTGAACTGCGTTAAGATTCGTGTATCTGGGCCGTCAGAAATTCTTATCGCGTTCTGTCGCATAGGTTGAAGAATGCGAGCCAGCCGAGGCAAGAGGCCGCCCGGCTTGAGGTCGAGAACGCGGAGGACGACCTCGTGCAGAAGACCGAGGTCGCGATTACGCTCATGAAGACAGTGCTCGAGAACGTGCGTACCTAGTGCTGCTTATCTTACATTGCAGTTATGCTCACTCGGCAGCAATAGCCCGAACCTCTGAAGAACCTCAACGAGCTCGCGAAGGCCCAGCTTCTGTTCTATGCTTCGGCCGCAGAGGCCCTCTCAACGGTCCAGGGCGAGATCGAGGAGCTCAGCGTCGCTGCTGAGGGTGAATATCGGTGTGTCTGATCTTGTCCACGTAACAATTCGGACGTTTGCTGAGACACTTTGCCTATCCAGCAAGTCGCGCGATCACTGAGCGCAGGTAGAACGAATATGACGGACCCTTTACCCTCTTGCCTTTTCCTTGACCTGACGACTGATGATGGTACACTACGCTACACCGCTGTATCGACGCCCCCGATCCATATCCATTATTGAAATCCTGCCCGTCGGAGACGGGATGTGTGTATTGTAGTGTTGTCCCGTCCCTTGTGGTATTGAAGTCCGCTTAAGCTTTGAACGTGATTTTCGTCTCTTCCTGTCGTGTAGCAAGATCTCATCAGCTTGAATTTCGAAGATGTCCACCGGCATGTGGTTGATCAAATGCCGTTGAGGTCGGTACGTGCCCCTGTCCAGTGTCCAGGTGGCCATACCTTAAGTGCTCGTTAGTCTATACCACTACACATCCAGACCCCGATTTGCCTTGCCGGACGTTCGCGGGCGCTGTGCGCTCCGTCGTCACCCTCACACTTCCGCCCTCGGTCCATATCCCAAGCGAGCCTCGCGCAGCGCAGCGCAACCTCCAACCCTGCTTCAACCCAACAAAGGCCGTAAACGCCAGCCACTTCCTAAGCACGTCTCCGTCATGTCCTCCCCCGACCCGAGGGCAAAACTTCCGCTCTCCGTCACCTAAACCCACGCAACCTCTCAGACTCCACCAAAATCTGAGGGTCCTGCCGCGTCCCAATACGCAGATTCCGAGTTCACAACTGTCGGCACTGTTGCGTTTAAAGTGTCGAAGTGTCATACCAACCTCCGTCAATGGCCCCGTTGAGCGAGGCAAACCCAACGAACGATCGCAACAGTACCGCGCCAACCATGCTAGCAATTCCAACTTCGCTGCAGGCGCTGTGGCGCTCTACAGGCATCGGCAGAAAAAATGTCTGATGCTCTGAAAGGATAGACGGGTCCATGATTCCAGGGACTCGGGAGATCGTGGAGGGAGTCGCGTAAGATTCCTACACATGCGAATGTTTCGCACAATCCGTGATCAATCGTCCTGCAGAGCTAGGCTACAGCGGTTGGCTAGGCTACTTTACATCTTATCCCTGTTGTGGATGGAGAGGATGGTACAACATCAGTATAGCTGCAATGTGCGCATGGTTACATAGACTTCTATGACGCCTCGCAATCGTTACACACGACCACCGGGTGGTGAGTCCGCACCTTACTCCTCGAGGAAGAAGTAGTTGCCCGACGCTATCAAGCATGATTAGCAATCGTTAACCCAACAGACTAGAATCGATGAAAAGAGGTGGAGGGAGATTGAGACTTACCCTTTTGCTCGCGGTCCTTCACACTGTGCTTCTTGTTCACGCGAGGCCGGTAATTGGTGGGGTCGCGACGGAACGTGATCTCGAGCGAGGCAAGGAAATTGTTCATGCCCGTTAAAAGCGATTGCGGGCTATGGCGCAAGCGTGTCAGCAATGGCACTCGATCTTACTATGAGATTGAAGAAAACTGACGGGGTCGCGGTGGCGGCGATGGCTGGCTGGCCTCCGAACACGATGACACGGTCCGCCAGATATGTGGCCATGATGAAGTCATGCTCGATAACGAACGCTGTCTTCTTCGCATGGAGGATGAACCTGAAGAGAACAAGCTGAAGTTGCGCAAACGCAAGGTGACTCTAGCGACGTACCTCTTGATGACCTTGCTGGCGATGATACGCTGTTCGGAGTCCAGGAAGCTACCGTCCGATCAGTCAAAGCATCCAGACGCACACCGACCATGCACAACTCACGAGCTAGGTTCATCAATCAGGTAGACCTGGACGTTCGGCTTACCCAGCGCAAGCACAATAGCGACACGTTGCAGCTCTCCGCCCGACAGTGTCTTAACATCCTGATCCAAGATTGGCTCCAAGTTCATCGGCTTAATCACATCGGTATTGAATTGCGGGTGCATGAACGCCGCCTTGATGCGCTTCAGGAGCAGCATTCTGACGGTGCCAGGGAATGTCGGCGAGATCGCCTGCGGCTTGAGCGAGACGGAGAGCGTCTGCTTGTCGGTCTCGTCGTCGGGTGAGTCCCCCGCGAGGAGCTTGACGAACGTCGTCTTGCCTGTTCCGTTCTCACCAAGCATCACGATGATTTCAGAGTCGGTGAAGGTGCCGGCCTCAACTGTGAGCTTGAAGCCACCGAGCGTCTTCGTCATGGAAGGGTACGAGTAGTGCCGAGTCTTGTCGACGATCAGCTCCTCTGCCGTCTCTACCATCTTGAACGATAATGATTCCTCGCGGAACCGCAGGTTCTCGGTGGGGATGAAACCGTCGAGGAAGATGTTGATGCCTGGATGGAATCATGATATGAACAAGGACGCCATGATCACACGGTACTCACCTTCACGAACGGAGTACGGCATCGTCACGACACCATACATTGAAGGCTTGCCGTACAGACAGCAGACAAAGTCTGACAGGTAGTCAAGGACGGACAAGTCGTGCTCGACGGCGATGACATAGTTGTGTGGGGTGAGGAGCTCGCGGATGACTTCTGCTGCCTTGAGACGCTGCCTGATATCGAGGTAGCTTGACGGCTCGTCGAACATGTATACGTCCGCGTGCTGAATACACGACATCGCGATGGCGAAGCGTTGCAATTCCCCTCCAGACAGCTGGCCGATCTCGCGCGTGAGAACCTGATTGAGCTCGAGGTCGTCGCACATCTTCTGCTTATTGTCGCGCTCGAGCTTGCCGTCTAGCATCTCCGTCACTGTCAGTTTACCCTTGACGGCGCGGGGTATGTGGTCGACATATTGTGGCTTGATGAGTGCCTTTAGGTTGTCTTCTAATACCTTGGTGAAGTAGTTTTGAAGCTCTGAACCACGGAAGTACTTGAGGATCTCTTGCCAATCTGGGGGATCCTGCAGAAGGTGATCAGGGGACGGGCATGATGTTACAAGGCGGGGAAAGGCACATCGTAGCGACCGAGGTTGGGCTTGAGCTTGCCTGCAAGGATCTTGAGAGCGGTACTCTTGCCGATACCGTTAGTACCTACGAGTCCGAGAACTTGGCCGGGTCGTGGCGTTGGTAGTCGATGGAGCTTGAAGGCGTTTGCGGTGTATCGGTGTGTTACCTGGGATTCGAGGTTGGTGGGGAGATTGATGATGGCAATGGCTTCGAATGGGCATCTTGGGGGACATAAGACACGAGCAGGGCGTTCGGTAGAGGAGGACGTACTTTTTGACACAGATACCACAACCTATGCACAAGAATTCGGAGATGAATGCAATCTTGTCGGTCGACTTGACCTCGATGCATAGTTTGCCTGTTCGCGTGGTTCAGATAGTGCAGATGACGGATGTATGTGAATGTCTTGTACGGCCGTACCCATTTTGACAACGGGACATGACTGGGAGAGCTTAGTGGTGGAGGATGGGGTAGATCTGAACGGGATCTACCTTTTTGCATTCTTGTGCACATCGCTTTGGTTTGCAGCGATTTGAATCTACAATAGCAATCCTCGTAATCTTGTCGGCCATGATGTCTCTCGGAAGACTTGGAGAGGAGGAAGATAACGAGACTAACGCAGAGAGTATGTAGACCAGGACCAGGAGCAGCAAATTATAGAGTGCGCGCCGGAATTCCCACGAGCCTTTTCGGGCTGTGCCTTCTCTCTGTTCCCTCCCAGCCTCTTTCACCCATGCACTCCTCCTTCTCCACCCTCCCGCTCCAAGTCCTCGAGCACATCGCTTATCGCCTCGACCTCGCTGACCTACAGGGCTACCCCTATGCACCAGCAAATTTATCTACCATGCTCTCTCTATCCAACATTCTCCACATCTCTGTGCACGCATATCCCGCGCCAAATTGGACTCTAGTGCTGTCGCGCCTCACTTCACACAGCAGGCAACCTCCCAATCAACTCATCCGCTACTCCCTCGCTCTCAAGAATATCCGCCGAGATGACATCTATTCTCCCTCTCTCCTCAAGACCTTCGACCGCGCCTTTGCCCTCTGCTCCGAGAATGACGGTCGCAATGCGGAGCGGCTCTCCCAATTTGTCGAACGGTACGTATTCGAGAGGCTTTGGGAGCGTCGCGCCAGCCCGAGCTACAACCAATGGCCCGTCGACTCGGGAGAGAACACCTTCGTTCTCTGGCTGTATTGGTGCAGTCGTCCCCCCCACCCCCCACTGCCTCTAGACACCCCGCCGGCACGCCGACCGCCTGGACGGAAAGTCGTCATCTCAACCAACATCGCGGAGACATCGCTTACAATCGACGGCATCCGTATACGTCGTTGATCCCGGTGTATCCAAGCAGAAGGTTTATAACCCGCGTATCCCTTTTCGTCTCTCCCATTCCAAAGGCATCCGCACAACAACGCGCCAGTCGTGCAGGACGTACACTGCCAGGCAAGTGATTCCGACTATACACGGAGAAGGACTCCATGAACGAGCTCGAGGAGTAGACGCATTGGGAGATCTTGAGGAGTAATTCGGCTGGCGAACACGGTACTTGAGCTTGCGAAGGTGGGAGTTCGGGACTTGTGCATTGGACGCACCCGCGCTCATGTGAGCTCTGGAGCTGCTGAACTATCTGGCGGTTTTGGACTACGACGGGCAATTGAGGGTATCGTAAGGCGCTCGTGTGCGGGTTCTTCACGCACTGGATTGCGCACAAGGAGGGCCAGAAGAACGGCTACCTGACGGTGAAGGACTATCAGGTCGTGCGCAGATCCGTTGTACGCGTGTGGGCTGGACTCATCGCCGAAGCAGTGGGTGATGTTCAACGAGTTTGTGTTGACTACGAAACCGTACATCCCGACTGTGACAGAGGTGCAGCCAGAATGGTCAGTCTTCCTTCCGATGAGGTGAATATCTGTTGGACGGTAACTGACGTGCTTTCCTCTATACTTGACAGGTTGTACTACGATTTGTCGACTTTCACCGGCGGTGAGACGAAGCGCGCGTTGTCGCGACGACAGAAGTGGACGCTCAATCGATGGCGGTAGTTCTTACAAGATATGAGAGAGAAGCGCAGAAGAAAGGTTCAAGTTCTTGAAGGGAATTGCCTCATCGTAGGCACTCGGACTGACGCTGCCAAGCTTCCTGGATTCTCGAGAAACTTTACAATACTTACAACATGACTTGAAGCTTGCAGTGAGGCGCGGAAACGACAACGCAGAGTATAGGAGTGGATCGCGGATCACTGTAGTATAGTAGAGAGCAAGACCGACCGGATGTCAACATTTACATGACGTACTTGAACCAAATACTATCATTCGTCATCTCACCCTTATCCTCCTCCGCGAGGATAACCCCCTCCGCGCCCTTCCCCATCTGTGAGCTCGCATAGGCCTCTCGCGCCCGCGCCTTCTTCCTATTCTCCTTCGCCACGTACGCCATCGTACCCACCGCACACCCCAATATCCCAACTTGGAATGCCATCAACACTGCCGTCGCCGACTCATACTTCGGCGGGGGGGAGATCGGGCCAAACAGCCACACCGACAGAATATTGCCGGCGATTGTCAAGACAGAAGCGAAGGCGACGGCGATGGCGCGGCAGGCCAGCTGCGGGGTGTTGTTGGCTAGCCAGGTCGGGAGGGCGGGTTGGATGCCCAACATGCATGGGACGGCGAGGAGGAAGGCGCCGTAGCGGACGTGACTGTTTTCTGAGCCTAAGGAACGTTAGGGTAATCGTCAATGGGTTGGCCCGCGCGAATCCAAGCAGTTGGTGACCTACCGATGTACATGGCCAGCCCCGCCGTAGACAGGATCGCAAGCACAGCAATCATTGGGCCACGAATCGCATACCGGTCGGAGATGATGGACGAGCCGATAGACACTGGACAAGTATCACTACTGGCGTAGAGATGTGGTGAGGTGGCAATACACTCACCCACTATAGCAATCGCGTATGGTGGTACGCTCATGAGCTGAGCCTCGGAGGGATCATAACCCAGACTGACCACGATGGTGGGCAAAAAGCTGGTGAAAGATGGGTGAGGATGTCAGATATCCGGAGACAAGAGCTAATAAACCCACATTCCCAGACCGGTGAACGCAACATCTATCAGAGAGTCAATCAATATTTGATCAAGAAAGCTGGAGACCCAGAACCACTCACCTATGAAGGAGGAGGCTAGCGAGATGAACAGGACGTACGGTCGGACGAGCGTACCTCGTATATTCCTCCAGAGGTTGCTGTATGAGTCCAGTTTGTACGAGAGTTGATCCTGTTCGAGCGCGCGGCGAACCAGCTGTTTCTCCGGTTCCGTCAAGACGAAGACCTGAGCCACATTGTTTGGCATCAGAAGCAGGCACACTAGCCCCCAGAAGATGGCAAGTCCACCCTCCTAGAGCAAAACGAGCCGAGTCATAATTGGTGAGTGTGTGTAAGATGGCCGATCTTTCTCATATCTCACCAGGATGAAGAGCCAAGCCCACCCAGGTCTCCCATAAATCCCATCCATTCGGGTGATCGGATACGCCAACAGGCCTGAGAAAGCCGAAGAGAGGGGAATGGCAGTTGAGAAGATAGATAGCCTGAGATGAAGATGTGGTTAAGCATCGGTGTAGGATGGTAGGTACTACATGAATCAACGTACCGGAACTGGAACATCTGGCGAGGATAGAACGTCGTGAGATGGAAGCCAAGTGCTGGAATCATGCACGCTGCGACAATCCCTGAGTTATCCCCCACTAACTAGTGTGATACGATACATACATGAGAACACTCCAATGAGCACTCTGCAAGCAATGAATGCACCGTAGCCAGGCAGAACTCCTATGTGCGAGACACCTGTTAGAACGAGCCCATACCAATTCTAACCTCACATACCCTGGAGAATGACAGTGATTCCTGTCAAGATTGCCATTGCCGGCAACTGATAACGGGCACCGATATACTAACAAATCGATCAATGTTTGGCCTGAGTTGGGGAGCTGACGAGACGGGGACGTACCAGCATCAAGTGAGTGCCTGGTATCTGGAGAAGCAGCATAGGCCTATACACGAGCACGATCTATGAAAGATCGAGATGCAGTCACGATAAACAATAGACGTACAGTAGCTGGAGCGTTATAGCGACACTGAACTGCAACAAACCATTCTAGTAAGTTGAAAGTTATCCAAATAGACAAACCGAAACTCACCTTCTCGTTCGATATGTCCATGTCAGTCATGAAACCAGCTATACGGGCATATCCTATGTTTGACATATCCTGAACGCGTGTCAACAACAAAAGCTTCCCTACATTGAAGAAACGGTTCTAATTAACTGACCAGCAGGTATATGAATGCCATCACGGTAACCAATGGAAGTATGAGGAGGTCGAGCTTCATCCAAACCTTGCCGTCAACGCGAACGACATCGTCGGACGCCAGCGTATTCAAAGCTACCGGCGGTGTCTCACCTGCCGACGGTGTGAACGTCTTCTCGACCTGCGTAGAAGTCTTGAGGGTCATGGTCGGATAATGGAGGGGGAGTTGAGACGTGTGCCCCGAAGCCCAGGGACAGCAGTCTTATAAGTATGCGGCGAGCGGTACACATATAGCCCGACTGCCCGTGTGCCCGTCTGAACAAGCGTGAATTGTACGTCAGGAGCCAGCTACGGAGCTACATACGAGCCCTACATGTTGTATATCCTGGACCTCGTTGGCAGCTCAGAATTGGAGTCGACCTTGCCTATTAGCGAAGCTGGGCGATGATCGCGACAGACTGGCTGAAAGAGAGGAGGGTCGTTGCGGAAGCCGGCAGCTTCGTTGCTAGTTGGGCAAGAGGAGGTAATGTCGGCTGGGAGGCAGGAGGTTACCATGTGTACGCCAAAGTAGGAAATCGAGAACGAGTGTAGATGCCAACGAGGATGAGTGGACACAAGGAAGTAGTCGGAATTGCCAAGACAAGGACTAGTACCGCGGCATGCATATCTAGCCATTAGCTCATAGTTTAGGATTTCGGACCATCCTCGGTCTCTATACTGTTGTATGAATGCAAGAAGAAGTTGTCAGTGAGGTAAGACAGACCCGAGCAAAGTCAGTGATCGGTATTGAGACAGACCGGTACTGCGGCATGCTCGTCTGATCCAAGTGGAGATTGCGGACCGACCTTGTTTGACATACTAAGTACCAATGTTGCGTGGATGCAGGAAGTAACTCGGGGGAGACGACGGTCGAACAATCAGCTTCTTTAAGGCCCCGGCGTCTCATCCGAAACCTACACTGTGTGGCCCACGCCGCAGTCAGGGGCAGGCGTCGCGCGGACGCTGAATTGATAGGAATGCTACATACCAAATGTTGGAGCAATCGGAAGGCAAGCCTGGCTATTGAGATGCCTGTTGGATTTGGATCCGGTGAGCATGATGATGACACGCGAAAACTCGACAAGACACGGCGGCTCCCGGTCTGCACACTGAAGGTCACGTAGATACATACCTCTCCAACTACTTGACGATCTTCGAACAGTCGATGATGTTCTGAATGAACACCTGAACTGCACAGAGAAGAACGGCTTGTCGTTTGCGTTCTGAGATAGCTCCTTCCGACCGTTCTGATTGGTGATGTCTGTAGCTATAGCGTCCGCTGCTGAGCGCGTCCGTGCAAGGACTCGGAAGAACTTTTTGTCCGTGGTTACTGTACTTCAATTTCGACGTCTTCGCGCCCGCCGCAAGTTGAAGTAGCTGGTGGCGGGTTGAAACAATACACGCAGAGACATCATCAATTCGCAGGATAGTAATAAGCGAGACGATGATCCGCCAATATAAAATTCTCCAGCAATATGAAGCGTATATATGTGAGCTTCCTCAGCCGAACTTCCTCGTCATTTTCTCGCTCCCCTTCTCTCTTCTCCACCCATGCGTTCCTTCCTTTACCTGGCCCTTTTTGCTTTGCCTCGCGCATTCGCTCATTCAAGCTCTGCAACGCTTTCCTGGCATGATGGCTCCCATAACGACAAGCCCATTGCCACCGCTTGGTACGCGGGCTGGCATGCAGACCAAGGCTTCCCTCTTGAGGCCGTCCCCTGGTCCAAATACACTCATTTAACCTACGCCTTCGCGTAAGTTCGTCTTCTGTGCACTTGTGCACGTCCGGAATCTCACGAATTTCTCAGAGAGACCACGCCTGATGTACACACTTTGTCTCTTGAGGGCTCTAAACCTGAGCTACTCCCTACCTTCGTCCAGACTGCCCACAAGCACGTTCGTGCACTCCATTGCGTTCATAGCACGAGACAGAAACTCACCCCTCCCTGAAGGGCGTGAAAGCGTTGGTCTCAGTCGGTGGCTGGACGGGCTCTCGCTTCTTCTCCACTGCGGTAGCCGATGCGAAGAACCGCACCGCATTCGTCCAGACCATCGTCAAATTTGCGCTCAGATACGACCTGGATGGCATCGACTTCGAGTGAGCCTCCCCCACATTCGCTCTCCCGAAGCTCAAATCGACCACCCCAAACAGCTGGGAATACCCCGGCACGCAGGGCATCGGCTGCAACACCATCGTCCCCGAAGACACAACCAACTTCCTCCTCTTCCTCCAACAACTCCGCGCCCACCCAATCGGACGCACGCTCACGCTCACCGCCGCGACCTCTGTCTTCCCCTGGGTCGGCGCGGACGGCGAATGGCTCTCCGATGTCTCCGGCTTCGCCAAGGTCTTCGACTGGATCGCCATCATGAACTACGACCTCTGGGGCCCCTGGTCCGAAACCGTCGGCCCGAACGCTGCCCTCGACGACTCGTGCGCCGCCGAGGAGAACCAGCAGGGGAGCGCGGCGAGCGGCATCGCGCAATGGACCGCCGCTGGCTTCCCAGCGAACAAGATCCTGCTCGGCGTCCCCGCATATGGCCACTCCTTCTATGTCAACAACTCCGTCGCGCTCTCCGCCAACGGCACGCTCAACCTCTACACGCCCTTCGAGGCCGACGAGCAGCCTGCCGGTGATGCGTGGGACGACGCCGCTGGTGTGGATGTATGTGGTAACGAGACTGGCACCGGGGGCTCTATTACGTTCTGGGGTCTCATCGAGAACGGCTTCCTCAATAAGAACGGCACCGCTGCATCCGGAATCAAGTACATCTACGATACCTGCAGCCAGACGGTGCGTCAATTCTCTGTGCACGATGGCTCTTGCAGACACTCACCATTCACGATTTTCCAGCCCTTCGTCTATAACACCACATCCAGCGTCCTGGTCTCGTTCGATGACCCACTCTCGTTTGCTGCCAAGGGCGCATTCATCAAGGAGCAGAAGCTGCGCGGCTTCGCCATGTGGGAGTCCGGAGGCGACTCGGACAACCTCCTTCTCAATGCCATCCGTAGAGGCGCGGGTATCGCATGAGCATGCCCCTCCCTCGAAGTCAGGAACATGCTTCATCAATGACGGATCCCAACATCTTACTTTACATTTGCTCTAATATATTCTTTGCCCTTGCTGCACGTGTCCACGACTTGACTGTTTGCACGGCATGAACTGTCCAGGCTCACTGCAATTTCGGTAATATCACAAACACGAAATATCTCACTCGACACTGCAAACACGCCGCGCGAGCATCGCGAGCACCGTATGTATGTGTACTTGTTGATGTTTGCGTTTACCTTCTCATTCTTTACTGCCATAAGCTTCGAAGCACTTTTTACAAGAATGACCCAGCTCTGTTGTCTAATCCCCTCGAGTTGATCACGAAAATTCTTGCCACAGTACTGTGACTTATCTGGCCGGGCTTCACAGTTACCGGAGTCAGTAAAGTATCCCCCGTGAATTTAGCTCTCTGCCCGATTCGAGGCTCTCTCAACCACCATGTGGTTCGGCGGTTTGGACTGCTGGCCACGCGTCTCGTCGCGATCAGCTGACCGCATTGCACCGGTCGCAGAACTGTCACCCAAGCGGCGTGGCAAGCCTAATGCCGGCTCAGAATCGGCGACATATAGACGCGACCTGCTCAAGCTCCCGACATCTCACACCGTACAACGCCACCGACGGTGCCCTTGCCCGACATGGGAGAATTGTGGAACGGTTGCAGCCTTCCTACAGAGCGCTACAGCCTGAGCGGAACGGCGTAGTCATACCTTTGGGAGTGGATCAGAGAGACCGAGGTTAACCGCTCTGATGTTGGGCGACTGCCCTCGGAAAGCATGACATGATACGTACTCTGCGCGCGTCCACTGTTCCATCGTGTGTGGCAAATTAGTAGTAACCTTTCAATCTTGAAACCAGTCGTTTTGACCTCTATGACTAACACTGGTATAGATGATGTAGATGAAGAGACAGTCTGTTCAAGCCTGATACCAGTGCAATCGCATAGTCATGGGCCTCAGGATTTGAATTGAGAAGTGGAGGAAGTCTCACTATGGAACTGAGCGTTAGCAATGTACTCTTGACAGTTATGCGTAAGCGATCAACGTAACCGTGATCGGAGACTCTAAGACGCACTATGATAAACAATACAAGAGCTTTGTACGCGGTTGTGTAAGAGCGCACTGGAGGGAGAGCATATAAAAAGCTCTGCGAGCAGAGTGAGTGAGGACAGCTACACACAGTTCTCAGCGACGCACCCTTCTCTCGACATGCAGTTCACAGCCAAGTTCACCACACTCGCATGCGGCATGCTCCTTGCCTTAACGTCTGCCGTCAGCGCGACCCCCACCCCTGAGGTGAGCTTGCCGTCGCCATAACTATGCTACACTGCCCGGTATGCTGACTCTTCGGTTGAACTAGGCTGCCAGCTACCTCGTCAGCCACGAGGAGATGCTGAACTGGATCAAGACAACCGATGCCGAGCTCACCTTCGTGGGCAAGCCTATCAACCCGCTCACGCCGCGCGATTCCCAGAGCACCATCGTCACCTACTGCAACACGCGCTCCTTCGACGTTTGCGGTGGAATATGCACGGTCTATAACGGAGGAGCTAAATGCCTTGCCGCACCTGGCACGCAGTGCCTGTCAGCCACGAAGCCTGTGTCTTTCTGCTCCGACAGTCGTTGCAGCGGGCCTTGCAACCCGTCCTCGAACTGCGGCACGCCATTGGCCAACGGTTTCTGCTTCACTCCTAACACTAACTCCATCCTTGTCTCCGGGGCCTGATCGTGCGACAGGTCAGCGTCGTTTTTTTTTTCGGATATCAATATGAGACTCACTCTAGTCAATTCAGTTCTGCTCTTCCAGGTCACTGCTGTTACATGATTGATAAAGTACTGTCCAAAACCGATCCTGTCCTGTTTGTGTGTGGAATAGAAATGGACTCCTTCCCCGACGTCCGATAAAGGTAGCCCAAAGCATATATGTGATAATTACATCTACATCTCGACCCCAAGATATGGAGCTGCCGCCATTTCCTGCACAGCTAGAGGTGCCGCTTATTGCGCTGCTGGAGATGCTATTCCCTGAGCGGCCAAGCTGACACTACTACCTTCGACTTGCGTTGCAATCGTAGTAGCGTTTGAAGAAGCCGGAGGCGGGGTAACGGAATGCGGTTGCGCGCTCGACGGCTTCTCCTGAACGTGACCCCCCGCAACGAGACCTCCCGTCGGCGCCGTCGTAGTGGTAGCACTACCGTTGCCTCGTGGATACGCATAGAATCGTGACATACCCGACGAAGACACCGATTTCGACGCTGCATCCTGAGGACCCGTATACGGTTGCTGCCACTGCAGCGGTCTGGCCTGAGGCTGAGGTTGGGGTCGAGGCTGGGGCTGAGGTTGAGGCTGAGGCTGTGGTTGGGAAAGGGCTTGAGGTTGTGGTTGAGGTGGAGGCTGAGGCTGAGGCTGTGGTTGTAGCTGAGGTGGAGGCTGAGGCTGAGCCCTGGTCTCAGGTTGAGACGGAGGCTGGCCATGTGTCTGGTGGGGAGGTGGCAGAGGTTGTTGCTGGGACTGGGGTGGAGGCGGAGGGGGTGCATACCCACTATACCCACCATAGTGTGAGTAAGTCGGGTATGGCTGACGGGCAGCACTGTTCGCGTAGGGATAGTACCCCGCATGCTGCCCGTACTGCGGGTGGCCGTATGCTGTCGGGTGCGGATATGTGGGTTGACCAGGGGCTGGCACCGGCGGGTGGTATGTTGGATGAGGAGGTGGAGGGTAGTAAGACCAATTACCTGCACCTGCTGAATACTGGTACGTCGAACTTCCTGGTTGATGGTACGAAGGCGGATATGAGTAATGACCCGATGGCGGTGGGTACGGCTGCGCCGAGGTCGATGGTACTGAAGTCGGAGGCGCATACGTAGGAGTCTGAGGAGAGGACGAGGACCCAGATGCAGGATTTGACGTCGTCGCGGTAGGCAGCTTATACGTAGGTACGGGGTACGACGGCCTGACAGGAACGGGTAGACCTATGATGTTATGCACTCTGAGCCTCACCATACCATCCAAGGAAGGGGCAGGTCCTGATACACTCACGTTCCGGCTCCGGCGCAGCCTCGTTCGGCTTCTGGCCCACGACCCCATCTGTCTCTCCGAACACCACACTTCGCCACTTGAACTCCCGCTTAAGCCCACGATCCCACAGCACCTCGACCGAACACGTCTCCTCGATGATTCTGACAAGGGTGACCTCAAAGACACCCGCAGTGACACGCAACTTGATTCGCGACAACGGAGGGAGCGCGACGAGCGCGTTCCGAATACGGTCTTGCTGTTGCGCCTTTTTGGCAGCCAAGATTGCCTATGATTGGTTCCATAAGCGACTAACATTACACTCGAACACTCGAACACTTACTGGATTATGTTGGTGGCATAGCACTTCCACCTCCGTCTTCTTGATCATCTTCAACACCTGAGGAGACGGCGACGGCTGACGTTGTGCCTGGGCGGGAGGTACGGAAGGACCAGTTCCTGTGGCTAGATCGACTTCCATGGGTTGCTCACCCGAGCACCCTGGCTCGGGTGGTGACGGTTCCACGGATGCCGTACTGTCTCCAGGGTTCGGATACAACTGCAATACTGACGACTCAGGAGCTGGCGGGGGTTGCACGGGCACAAGTGCCTGATTATCCAATAGCACAACCTCCTTTTCGATCTCCCGAAGCACCTGATACACAATCCCGGTCGCGTGCCCGTCACGCGCGCACGACACATGGAAGGCCTTCGGACACTTGCCCTTCGTGCACTGAATCGGCGCTCCATGTATCCTGTTCTTGGGCTTCGTACACGCCGTGCATTTCTGCATGACCACCGACGATAAACGACGCTGTACACGGACATTCTGTGGTACTCACCAAGTTCCACCGATCCTTAACAATACCATCTACACCAAACACCACCTTCTCTTTGCTTCGCAGGCCTTCGAAGTTCGGCTCGCCGACCTCTACCTCGTCGACCCACGTCTCGGGCACGACGTTCGCGCACTCAGCATGCGCCATGCACGGGTCTTTCGCCGCATCCGCATTGTCCGCATCGTACCACCACGCCGGCGGATCCTGCACGCGCAGAAGCCCGTCCCTTGACATCGACGGGCAGAGACAGCACGGGAACGTGTCTGGCTCCTTGGGCTTGGGCTGCGGAGGAAGCTTCAACGTGACCCTCAACGCCTTCGACGACATCGGCAACTGCGGGAGTTTCGACGACGAGGCGACGGGCTGCTCAGACGAAGACGCGGCAGCCAACTTGATTTTGAGCTTCTTCGTCTTGACAGGTGCATCCCCATCCGATTTGCGCTTACGAGAGGTCTTCGGTCGGGCGTCTTTGTCTCTGTTTAGTTCGAAAGGTTCACTCTTGATGCGCCGACGCTTCTTATTCAGGAAGACCTGCCGATGCTCTGCTGCTCTATCCCGAAGGAGCTGATCGACATCGATACGTACGCTTGGCGCCGCAGGTTAGGACCCGAGCATGGACATACGAGCAAAGTACTTACCTGAAGCTCACACAAGAGCATGCCTTTGCCTTCCGCCCAATGTCGATCCAACTCTCCAGCGCAAAGTTCACGCTCTCTGCGCAATTGAACCCCAGGTTGAATCCTGCATGATATCCACGCGGATACGTGATCACGAACTCCCCTCCTTCTGGACGAGATAGTTGGGACGACACGCGGTTCTCGCGAGCTCGTTGGGAGATGCGAGGTAGGATTTGTGTCGCAGGAATTGCGAGCAGTTCTTCCCAGCCCCAGGGAACAAGCCTATCTCTCCGTGAGAAAGTCGCGCGTAAGCCTCAAACTGGGACACTTACTCCTCATAGTTTGCTCAAGCGCATTGGCTCGAGCTTGCGGCATGGCATACCAGAACTTCGGGGCACCGAAGTGTATGTAGTTGATGCTAAACAAGTCCATGTCCTCGACGTGCCACGCGAACGTCGCACGCCACATGCCGAAGTACAGGTAGGGAGTGTTCACTCCAGGGAGACCCTTCGACGAGGCTGGCAAGAGACGAGTCAACGCAGAGGGCAAGCATGCCACATTCCATGCAGTCGTTTCCTCGGTGAACAAAGAGCCTGGAAGAGTGTGTCAGACGACAGTAGTCGGCAAGCGCCATCAAACCGCACCTTGCATATCCGCGCCGTACCAGGGAGGCTTTCCAAACCCACAGTTTCTCCAGTACCGTCTCTCGAGCTCCTTGCAAAACTCCGCTGTATAACTCGAAGAAGACGTGTTCGGTGGAAGCCATGCTGTACTGGGCTCGAATGATTGTAGCCACGCCTCATCCTTGTCAGCACGCTCTGCTAGCCGGGCGCCCTTGTTCCCTCGCGTCTGTGCTGCTCTTCGTCCTCTCTTGGGTTTAACATCGTCCGAGACATCCTTGATCACAACTTTGACTTCTTCGTCTTCGTCTGTTTCCTCATCGGCGGGAGCATGACCGAGTTTGGGCGGGCCGGGCACCAGTGCAGGTACAGTTTCCTGTTGTGGAGTGGCGTCGCTGCTGTCCACATTATCTGCGGGAGAGAGGTTGCGGTTGCTATTTGGAGGGGATATGAGAGCGGAGGAGGGATCCACGGGCTTGGATTCAGGAGGAAGGAGATCGTCTTCTTGCTCGTGCTTTACATTGATTGCTTCAGGCTCGGCAGTCTCCGACATCCTCACATCCGCGTCCGCGTCCACATTCGCGCTCGCGGTTGCTCTCCTCGTCCTTCTCGTCCTCGTCCTCGCAGTCCCGTTATTCGCGCGCGCGTGCAGACCGACGTCGTCTACGCCAGGTGCGCGGAGATCATCCTTAGAGCAAAGTTCAAACCACTCACGGACGCTAAGCACCCGGCGTTTCTCGATGTTCTGCTGCTGGAAGCGTCCTCCCTGGCCGAGCATATGCTGCTCGATGGGATTCTTCAGCCTGACCTTGTCAAGCTGCGGTACGACAGATGGCAAACGTTCAGTCCTACATACAACCAGCCGAGGGTTTAGTGGGGTGGAAAGTAGGTACAGATGAGGCGACTAACCATTCCTTGGGCGGAATGATCTTAACTATACCGCTGCGCATCCCCCATGGCTCCACCCTATTCATGTAGGCCTCAAAATCTTGGAACTGCTCCATGGTAGGCTTGAAGACAGGGATACCGCGCTGGGCCGCAGGATCATCGGCGGGATCGAGCCAATTGCGACCATCAGAGCTAGGGGAAGGGGGAAGCTGGATATCTTCATTTCCATAGAAATGGTCTGGCTGAGCAGGGAGCTCTGGTGACGGGGAGCGAGAGGGGGACAAGGAGGGAGTGCGGCTTGTTGTCGACATTGGGTCCGAGAAGGAGGTATTGAGACCGCACAGCGTCGACGGTGCGGCGGACCAGAAAGACAAGCGATAAGAGAACAAGTGATAATGATATAGTATGCGTTGCTGGTCGCCGTGTGTGCAGTGGTGGAGGGCGAGGGCGGGTCGGAAGACGATGTCGGTCGCGACTGAAGCCACTTTCGCGCACAGGGCCGCCCGCCTGCTGACGTAAGTGCATGCCTTGATTAGGCAACTGATCCTTCCAAAACTCTCGCTTGCATAGATTCGCCACAGTGAGCGTTGGGCGAGACACAGCGCGGCCTGCCTCGAATACGTCCAGCAAGGCCCGGACAATTTCTCTTGGGCCGCTAACAGTGACTATGATTATAGTAGATGATGGTCGATCTTGTTCTTATCATGCAGCCGCTGGTGCTTTGAGTGCGTGTGTGCTACTATTAGGTAGTAGCTCTTGCTAACACATACTTATATAGTACTACAGCAGAGTCCCATCCAACCATGTTCTACCTGTACCCGCTACTCTTTTTTGCTTTCTTGAGTCTCAACATCCACTACTCACGACTTTGCAAAGATATTCTTGACAACGCAGCCTCCAACTTGAGTCTTGAACAACGGGATACAAGTGCGGTATCGTCATAAGAGCTTTGGCCTGCCAATCTGATTCTTTCCGTTGATTTGGTCAGTCATTCAGTACTAGATGAATAGATGAGCAATCGACGGTTGGGCAAAGCTAACAGGGATGTGACACCTACCCAGCACCTACCTGATAACTTTCTTCTTCCGCGGCTGTTTATTTACCCGGCTCTTCCGTGCCTTCGAACTACTACCACTGTCGACGACCTTGAGCGTACGCTTCTGTTGTAGTCGCGACAACGCGCGCTTCGTCTCACCACCGGGGAATGTCGACAAGTCGTAGTACAACGGCGCGTACTCCAACAGCCTATCAAGCATAGACGAAAGGACGTCCAACAGTCAACGTCCACCAGAGAATTCCCTCATATTGGAACAAGTCAAGGAAGGCTCACCATTCTGGCCGCACCTCCGTCACAGTCCTGATGTACGGCTTCGTCGTCAATATGAACTCGTTGAACACCACCCACTGTGGCGACGTATCCAGTCCACATGACGGATACAGGCCCACAACCTGATTGTCCTTCACCGTTAGATAGCTATTCTTCTCACCCTCCTTGTGTGCAACCTGCGTGAAGAACCCGCACACGAGCGCCTTACGGATATTCAGCCATAGCTTGCGCTCGTCGGTCGTCGTCACGAGCTCGACCTCGTATCGCTCCATCGTACGCTGCAGCTGTAGCCGGACGTTCTCAGCCTGCTAGAGCGCACGTTGCGAGAGGTAATTGTTCCAGCACCAATTGCTATCGTGCTTGTCTGCGAGAGCGATGTCAGATATTCGAGTGTTTACGTAGAGTTACAGGCGAGATCACGTACTATTGACATTAGTATTGTAGACATGCAACAGCGTAAGGTGGTCGCCGTCCGGTATCGTCAGGAGAGCTTTAGCTTGATCTGCTTCTTTCCGCTGATTTGGTGGTCTCCGCCAAACATCAGGTACTAGAGAACCACATCAGAAAATGACGATATTGGTTGAACAGTGGTTTACACCTACCTGACAACATCGCGACGATAGTCAGAATCTCATCACTGCAGTTGAACTCAGGGCTAACGATGAGCAGCTTCGCCAGCTATAAGACCAGTTAGTATGGCCACGACAGCAATCAAGAACGAGTCAAACATACCTGGGGGTCCAGCGGGAAGTCTGCCATCATGCCCCCCAACGCTGTCAATTGCCCGTCGTCGTCCAAAGCCGCCAGATAGTTCAACAACTCCAGAGCCCGCATGAGCGTCTCGGGAGCGGGTGTGTCCACATAGTCGAAATGCACGAGGTCCTGAACTCCCAGCTTCGCAAGCTGAAGTACCGTGTTCGCCAGATTACTCCTCAAGATCTCCGGATGCGTCTGCTCCTCGAGCTCGTTCATGAAGTCCTTCTCCGTGTATAGTCGGAAGCACTTCCCTGGCCGTGTACGTCCTGCACGACCGGCGCGTTGTTGTGCGGATGCCTTCGAGATAGGAGAGACGAGAAGGGACTCGGCACGGATACGCGGGTTATAAAACTTCTGCTTGGAGACTCCGGGATCAACGACGTATACGATACCGTCAATTGTAAACGACGTCTCGGCGATGTTGGTTGAGATGACGACTTTCCGTCCAAGCGGTCCACCTTGTACACGGGGAGGGGGCGCAGGGTCAAAGATGCGTTGCTGTTGCTGTGGCGGGAGGGAGGAGTAGAGCGGGATGCAGACAAGCGGCCCAACCCTGCGTGTGTTCTGGTTGACAAGGTTGTCCGCCTTGAGCTTGATCTTTCGACACGCGTCCTCGATCTCTTCCTCATCAGTCAGGAATAGGAGGATATCTCCAGGATCTTCAGCCTGGTGAATCATGATAACAGTACGGATAGCCGCTTCTATGTAGTCTGGCTCTGGATCTTGTGTATATAAGACCTCGACTGGATGTGTACGACCCGACACCTTAAAGAGTGGCGCAGGTTTCCTGAGTCCCGCTATGCTGAAGTATCGTTGGAACTTCTGAGCGTCGAGAGTCGCAGACATGACGACGATCTTGAGGTCGGAACGACGCTTTGCGAGGTCCTTCAGTAGACCCATGAGGATATCGGTGGCTAGTGTGCGTTCGTGCGCCTCGTCGATAATGATCGTCGAGTATCGCTTGAGGTCAGGATCGTTCATCGCCTCGAAGAGCAAGGTATCATCGGTCATGTACTTCAGAAACGTAACGCCAGGTTCGGTCATGTGTTCGAACGGAATGGAGTAGCCAACTTCCTTCCCAAGTGGTACTGTGTTGATGATGTCAGTACGGGTGCGTAGAGGACATAACCTGTATAACGACGATGGTGGACGGCCTCCGCAGGAGCAGACCTTCCGGCTGTCGATATAATATGACACTAAACGTACCGTCCATCTCATCTGAGACACGCTTTGCGACTGACGTGGCCGCTACCCGTCTCGGTTGGGTGCAAGCGACCATCTGGCCCTACGTATGCGGGAGATCTGAATAGCATATGAACTGAGGACATCTGGCATGCGCATGATGTGATCCACCACATGTGTTCAGAATTGAGCGCATCACACTGAAAGAGGAGTCCTACATACTGTGTAGTCTTCCCTGACCCTGTCTCGCCAACCACGATAGTGACTTGGTTACTTTGAAACTGAGACCAAGTTAGCGTACCATACTGATGGGTTGCACTATGGACAATACCATCTTCAAAAACTCATCCATCTGACCAAACACGGGTAGCTTCCTCCTGGTCTCAAGCAGTTTCTTGTACTGCGGTGTATGAGGCTTGTTGGTGAAAGGATTGAGCTGTCCTGCACGCACCTGTCAGCAAGGGCGCAAGAGTGCAGCTTCACGACACGAACCATGGCTGCTTGTACCTGCTGAACCGCGACCTTTCTCCGTGATAGTCCATTGAGGGGGTCTTTTGCTTTGGGAGACTGATTGCCAGTGTTTGATAGTGGTGGCGCTCTCGTGTAAGGGTTGGTCATGGCGATGGCTCCTACGACAGGAAGCGAAAGCTTAGAGCATTGGCTGAGTAGGTTGCACTCTACGGCTGCAGAGGCAAATGTTAGAACGGGAGAAGCGAAGTTTAGTGCTGCGGTAACAGTGCGGTACTATCATGACACCACTGCCGAGCTTCTTGAACTTCTCCGGCCGTCCGCGGGCGGCTGACCGCACGGCTTCCTGACTACACAGTCTGTGGTGAAACAAATGCAAATGACGAGCCATATTGCTGATTCGTACGTATACCAGACATTGAACCTGATTATGGGTTTGTAGTAGGTGCCTCCCATGCGTGACAATCTGGGGACCAGGGGGTGGCGTCTGTGTGCGTCTGTACTTCGTACTGGACTGCGTTTCCTGAAGAATGAGTCGTGGTGAACAGACGAGCAACTGTGAGGACAATGCCCAGTAAGTACATAGTGACAAATGTTACTGCGTGACGCACGTCGACGTTTAACCGACCCGGAACTGTATTGGAGACGTATCGGAGTTCTTACTCATTCTAATGTCAGCCACTGTGAGTATAAGTCGGTCAACCATCTCTGCCGCTTGCATCCTCACTGCAGTCTTGCGGTTCTATGCAAGTGCACATTGAAGCCGGCTGCTTTGACATCTTCAGAACCTCGCCGTGAATAGGCGGCTGGCCAGCCCGTCACCGGAACTCCGCAATACAAATCCACAACTCACCCTCCATGCAATTGCGGCCTATTGAGCGGCTGGAGCGCATCAACGTGCTCGGTGCGTGTACATAGTACGCATTAACCTGGGACAAACGAGGCATATCACCGCAATGGTGTACTACCTGAGAGCCCACATTCGATTCTGTGTCACTTAGACCACTGCGACCGATGACAGGTTCTTCTGCGCATGCGCCACCTAACTCAACGATGAATTGGTACGCAGCTATGCATGTGAATCATCCTGCCCTCGTTTAGCTTACCCATGAGACTCCGAAGCCGCTCGGGGTATCCCATGGCCTTGTTCCATGCTTCTTGCGGGGCTTATAAGCGGCTGGATGCTCCAACAATTGGACCTCGGGGCTAGCGAGCATCTTATCGTCAGGTCACCGCGTCAGGGCGACCAGCTTCGTCGGCCTCGGAACCGCTTTCTCGATCACCGTCTGGTAAGTCACAGTCTCAGTACGCCGTGCGACTGGTACTTGTGCAGTGCGCTCCTGATTCATACTAGGTGGAGGATATTCCGACGACGGAATTACGAAATTTTGTCGGACTCGGGCGGGTTTCGTGCAAACTTTAGCCCCCCACTGGCACTACTCCAACCGCTGCCAAAGTTGATAACCGAGCGCTTGCCCATCTTTAACTGTTCGGGGCGGGCTCCCTTGGTGTGGGCCTGCCTTCGCGAACTCTCGGGCGGTATCAGCCCGACAGAATTACAGAATCGTGATAGGTAGTATTTTCTCGTGATGATTCATATCGAGGAGCGGGGTTAAATAAAATCCCGTGTCACCCAAATCGCCTGGAAAAGGATACTCCTTTAACAACTTTCCATGTTCCTACATATATTCGACCGAACAGCAGAAGATCAACCGCCGTGCCCACTTTCTCGAAGGCCCCAACGACGACGACTATGACTCTGCCATTTCCCGATATTTCCTGGTCGTGGACCGTACTCGGTGCATTGCTTGTGCTTTTCGTACACTCTCGGCTGCGAGCACGGGCTCTCCGACTGCCTCCTGGTCCCACTCCGCTCCCCGTCATCGGGAACGTCATGCAAATGCCCCGCAAGGATCTCGGTCGGGGCTTCGCGGCGTTGTCGGGGAAATACGGTGCGTTCCGCGATCTTGTGAACCGGTCAACGTCCGCCAATGGCACTGACCACACTCCGTACTGTTGCAGGCGAGGTCGTCCATCTCAGCGTGCTAGGACAGTCCGTCGTCGTCTTGGGATCGTACAAGGCAGCATGCGACCTCATGGACAAGCGTTCCGCCAATTACTCTGATCGGCCGGATTCGATCATGATCCCACTGTGAGTACACACGCCCGCAAAGCTCGCCGCCGATGACGGCGCTCAAATCGCGAGGTCGATGTTAGCGTCGGCTTGAGCTTTATGTTTGCCTTTATGAACTACGGCTCCGAGTGGCGCCAGCATCGGCGTGCGTTCCACCGGCACATGAACTCGGAAGTCGTTGGCCGATACGAGCCTATACAACTCGACGTCACCCGTGCATTGCTACAGAAAATCTTGAGATCGCCCAAGGAATTAGCCGCCCACCTGAGATTGTACGTGTATATCTCCTTTCATTTACTGGACATAACCTCATCGACACATTGTATCAGCGCCTTCGCAGCCACGGTGCTGCAGGTCTCGTATGGCATAGAACTTCGAGAATACAACGACAAGTACTACAAGATGGTCGACCGCTTGGCCGAAGTAGGCGAAGAGATAGCAATCCCGGGGCGTTTCCTCGTCGAAGCCCTCCCCTGGCTGCGATACCTTCCTATGTGGTTTCCTGGTGCAGAGTTCAAGAGCTACGCGGCGGCAGCGAAGCGTGACATCTTGTGCATCGTGGATCAACTCTTTGGGGTTGCACAGGCTGCGATGGTAAGCTTCATGACTCGTTCTTCAAGGCACTCACTCAAGAACCATGCCTACCGACAGGATGACGGAAAGGACTCATTGGTCTCCCGTCTCTTGGACGCGACTTCTCTCGATCAACAAAGCAAACTGGACCCGTACGAAGTCTGCAAAGGAGTGACAGCGACGGTGTATGCTGGTTTGTACCAGACCTCACTTTTGTGCCTTCTTGTATTGGGCTAATAACCACTCGTTCCTGAAGCCGGAGCAGATACAGTCAGTCGTCTTCCACATCTTGATGGTCACATTGACTTCATTTGTCCTTCACAGACCCACGCAGCCATGCAGGCGTTCTTCCTCGCAATGACGCTCTATCCCGAAATACAGAAGAAGGCCCAGGCTGAAATAGACGCAGTCGTCGGCCACAGTCGGTTACCGGAGTTCGAGGATCGGCGGTCGCTCCCATATACCACCGCGGTTGTGAAGGAACTACTCCGCTGGCATGTCGTGACCCCCATCGGACTCCCTCACCGCGTCGTATCTGACGATGTGTTCAATGGCTATCTCCTGCCCGCCGGAGCGACTATTGTTGCAAACATCTGGTACGCGTCGTTACAGTGTGCCGTTTGTTCATTACAAGTCAATGACTTTTGATGACAGGGCCATATCCCGCGATCTCGAGACTTACCCTGATCCGGAAAGCTTCACTCCAGAACGCTTTCTAGACGGCGAGGGGAAGTTGGATGTTGAAGGGAAAGATCCGGCCAACTATGTATTTGGATTCGGACGGAGGCACGTTCTCTCTACCGTCGTGGTTCGTACTATCGCAATCTAACCACAGAACCACAGGATATGTCCGGGCCGCCACTTCGCCGAGTCCTCGCTTTTCATCACATGTGCATCGTTCCTCTGGGCGTTCGATATAAGCCCTCCCGTCAACGGAGATGGCCACTTCATAGAACTCAAGCACAGTGAGAATTCTGGAGACGTTCTTATCTCGTGGGTCATCTTCGTTGGTCAACAATCGACCGCCTCACCCAGCTTCTTCTTGCGTTATCCAGGCACACGCCATTACGTGAATACACTATCAAGGCGCGATCGTTGCAGGCGAAGCAACTGATAGATGAGGCTTAACGCCTTTGTCGTGCAAGTTAACAGCGTAAGTAAAGACGGCCATGGTCCTTATCGCTACCATTGACCAGTGAAGGCCTAAGGGGGCCCTTTCTGAAGGCACATATAGCAGTCACTTTTTCCGACATGTGTTCCCGGTACTTATTGATCAGTCTGCGATACCCAGAAGTTGGAACGCGCGTGGTTGGACGCGACTTTCGAATCGGTTCCGAAGTTTCTCCGCCCGGTTGCATCCCGATAGCATATGCTGCCTTGTTTCGACGACACGCTGACCTTAAAAAATGGATACACCCTATTGCTTCGCGCTCAACCACCCTCCTTTCGACTGAGTCTCGAATGCGCACCCTTCGTGCTCCGGAGGACATGCGAGTGCCGCTGGTGCCTTCCTCTGCATGCGAAGCAGCGCACGTGGTCATCTCTCATGCGAAAGTCTATATAGAAACATACAAATCTGTTACAGAACTCCAGACTGGCAAGATACGTACGTCTGGGTGAGAGGAACAGTCAACCCAGTTCCATTCGGCGCCCAGCCTACCATGACAGAACTACGAAACTAATGTTCCAACGGGCGTCTATCGAAGGGGACCAATCGAGTCTACACTCGGAGGAACAGAGCTTGCGTGACGCGTCAAGGTAAGATATCCTCCACCGGCAATGGTAGATTACTTACCTCGAGACGGCCTGGCATGGGAAAATGCATGTATGATACATGGCCCACAAAACGCGCCCGAGCGTCTTGCGCTGACAGATGTAAACATATACGTGATGAACATCAATCGTTGTTCACCAACCGGCATTCCTGCCGAATGGTGCATGCCTGGATATTCAGGCGCTATTTACGGCAGATCGTCGTCCTCACCGAGCCTCACCGACCGTTCTGAGTCGACTGTTCCGTACATCGCGGCTAGACTTCATTATGAGCGCAGCACCTTCCATGCCTCACCAGAACAGTGATCCGCAGCGGTCGACTTCGGTAAACACGAGTCGTCGTCATCATCCAGAGTCTGTACCTCGACAGGTACCTCCAGCCATCAATGCATCACGTCTGGCTGAAAGCCGCTGGCAGTGGCATTGGCAAAGCCGGCGCAAGAGCAGGCTGGGGGCGGCGTTACGCCCACGCTTCCAGACGTCAGCGTTGTTCGAATGTGACTTCCGTACGATGTAATAGCGAGTTTGACGTTGCTAGGGTCTAGAGTCTGTGGAAGTTGAGGACTAGCAGCCTGGGAAGAACTGCGGTGTGTTGTCATAGACAAGCGGTCCCGTGGTGGCTCAGAGTGTGGGACAGTGTGGTGGATCTGCAAGGATGGCAGGACGACTGGAATCCTGGATCTGGGCGGGCGCGGATGTCGCTGATCGTTGGATCGTGTCCCGACTGCCGCCATGCACTTGTTGGCTTGGAACGGGAACGCGAGGGTTGAGGGTGGGTCGGTGGACCTGGACGTGCGGCGTTGGGGGATGAGGGTGGCCATAAGGAGAGAGCGGGCGGAGTGCCTGGCCGATAACGATTTCATTTGCTAAGCTAGGCTCCTCCCACAGTTCTGATCTTGTTGCCATCCTCACCTCGCCGTCCGTCGTGATGAGCCCGGCTGTGATGCAATGGCCCGCCCGCCTATTTGTCCATCGCGAGAAATAGAAGGGGACGAGGTGGAGAAGACGATGGGCAGCCGCACTACGTGTTTTGGTTGCGACGGGGGGGAGGGAAGATGTGTGAGTGGTGAGGAGAGAGTGTGGTTCATGTGGATGAGAAAGACGATGAGATGATGAGGACGAGGCAGTGCGGAGGAGGAGGAGACCAATTGGAAGAGGCGAAGAGATCATTTGTGCAAGATGGCCTCGTAGCCGAGGATGCCCCTGGAGGCCCGTGGCGTCTACTGGCCATCTCTGCCGTCCTCCTCCTCGACTGTCCTCGACGACGCGTGAATCTCCTCCTCGCAGTCGTGGTTGTCGTCCGCCTTCATGTTCTGACGCTGGGCGTTCTCTCTCTACACCCACCCACCCTTCTCTTTCCCTGCCTTTCTTTCTTCCAGGCCAGTCCTCTCCTCCCCGGGCTTTACTTATTCACCCTGTCTCGCTGGGGCCCACTTCAACTGTAAGAAATGGACTCGATCGGTCGAATATTGGCACTCTTCTTCCTCTCTTCTCTCCTTGTTCTACGCTGCCGCGCAGGACACGCTTTCAACTGGGGGTTCGGGCCAAACGTACGTCTCTCGAGCTCTCTACTCGCTTTCCAACTCCTTGAGCGCTCTCCTTGCTGTAGTTCGTCCAGACGTCATTCAGAGAATGCGACACCCGCGGTCTGACCGTCATCACCCTCAACGAGTCCACCACCGACCTCGGCGTCCCTCCGTACTACATGATGGAGTTCGCAGTCGGTGGTGGAACATTTGTCTCGTCCATAGGAGACAACCCAAAGCAGCTATCATGGCGCGTCAACTCTCCCAAGGGTACGCAGACTTCCTCCCTTGTTTCCTCTCCTTCAACCAATCCGACCCCATCCCTCTCGCTCTCTTCTAGGCTCCAAGGTACTCCTTACTGTCATTGACTCGGTCGGCAACACTGGCGGCTTCTCCAGCAACTTCTTCGATATCGTAGGTATGTTAATTTCCCTCGGACTATTTCTGGCACCTCTTGTTGATTGCATCTTGTGTCTTCCATAAGCCGGTGACAAGTCCTGTCAAGCCCCAGCACCGTCAAATCCCGCTACCGTTTCTGCCAACGTCACGACTACGATCAACACCTGTGATTCCTGGGGACTGACCATCACTGGCGGCGTCAAGCCCTACAATGTTACCCTTGCCGCAGTCGCCTCTCCAGTCATGACAAACGTCAGCATGGGTCCAGAGGATGATTTCTTCACCTTCATCGACCGCGCCGATCCCGGGACGCAACTTTTGGGTGAGTCCCGCCTTCCGTCACTTCCAACCCTGGTCGCTGATGATCCGTTTCAGCCGCTGTCGTAGACGCGTCAGTACCGCATCCGCTTGCTCATATGTTTCGCGCTGACCTCTCCCATCACTCTACAGCACTGGACAATGGGGCATCTCTTCGCTCGCGGTCAAAACCGCCGGGTCGACAGACACAAGTTGTCTTGGACGGGTCTCCACTTCCACCACTCGCGAGCAGATCCAGGCTCAGGCCGTTGCCGCCGCGGCCGCTGCTGCCAGTTCTGCAAAAGCAAAGTCGAGAGCCATCGCGCTTGGCGTCGTCTTCGGCCTCGTGGTCCCTCTCATCCTAGCCGCGGTCGCGTTCTGGTACTGGTGGCGGCGTAGACGGCAGCTCGCCGAGTCCCGCGCGCGTCCATTCGATGGTGGCGGTAGTGGGAGTATGCAAGAACGCGCGGTCGAGCGACCATCGCTCAACCTTGACACGAACGTCGTCCGCGTTGACGCACAGTTGCGTCGCTCGCCGTCGTGGATGGTCGACTCAAATCGCGCGCCGGTCCGGCAGACGGACAGCCCGACGTCGATCGACATGACGTCCACCGACCTGCGCCCATCTACCGCGCCCACACCCTTCCTCACCTCGCCACAAGTGCAGTCCACCGCGCCCTCGGCGGTGCGCTCGCCCGCCTCGCAGATCCTGCCCTCTGCCGTATCAATGACGATGTCCCCACTCGTCGCGCCCGAGCCCGCCTACACTCCCACACCGAACTCCACCTCCCCCGCCGCGACGCTCTCCCCCGAGCAGCGGTACCGCAAGATGCTCGAAGCGCACGCCGAGGCGCAAGCCGCGCGCGCGCGTTACGCCGCAGCTGCCGCCGCCTCTTCCTCCTCTGCCGCATCCTCGTCCTACTCCTACTCCCTAGGGGGCTCGTCTGCGCTCGCAGGCCCGTCCTCGCGGCCGCTCGTACAGCGGTCGCAGAGCGAGGCCGTCCGGACCGTCTCGCGGTTCTTCCCATCGCAGCCCGTGCCACGACGAGCGGGCTCGTCACTACGGATGCCGCCGGTGGGCACGATCCCCGAGGTCGGTCCGGACATCATCATCCAGCACCGCGACGGCGGGAACATCGTCGAGGAGCTGCCCCCGCCGTATCCCGCCGACGGTCCTGGTTCTGGGCCGTCATCGCCGCCGCCCCCGCCCTCAACAAGGACTCCCCCACGGCGGATCGGCGTGGGCGTGTCGCCGTCCCCAAGACGGTCGGCATCGTCGTCGGTGTTGATGGTTGTAGGCGCCCCCTAGGTTCGTTGGTCGATTTGGCAGGTTGTAGTGTAGGATGTGCACACTAATAGAGGCGCTTCACTCTTTCTTGCATAGGCGGGAGGTAGAGAGCCCTTGGATGTTTGTTGTAGGGATACCGGGTCGGGTTATATTTTTTTATCTTGGCTTGTCGCTCTCTATCTGGCTCTGTCTGTCCTTTCCCCTTGTCGTGTCCTTTGCATCGTGCTGGCGAGAGCAAGTTGGTATGGGAAGTGGGTTCCTGTGCTCTTTTATTGCCTTAACTTACTTGTGCGTCGTGCTCGCGAGTCACTGCTCCGCTCGTGGCACCCGCACCTTTGCTTCTGCCGACCTGCTGGGCTCAGGCCCCTTATCTCTTCCACTGCCCCCTCCCCCCTTTACCTTCAGACATGTCTTGTGGAGGGGGAGTTTGCGCCCCATTCACCTTTTAATCGGGGTCATCTGTTGGGTGCTTGTTGGGTGTAATGGGCACCGTTGTTGTAGCTAACCGCGGCACCTTGAGATCGGCCGTTCCTTCCCCACTCCTCCGGAGTCCCTCCCCTGTCCTGTTCCCTGTGACCGTTACACCCCTGTACCGTAGTGCTACGACTGTGTATGATATCCATGGAATGACGGGGCCGCGCTCCCAACCGACGCGCGAAGCACCCAACCGCACAGCCTCCATATCATCTCGGTCTTTGAGGCTTGAGGCCGTGAGGCTTGAGGTTGGTCGAGGCGTCGACGGGTCCAACGGAGATGGGGGGGCGAAGATATCAATACTTGGGTGAGTTTAATCATGATGTATGCATTCATCGTCTATGATCATCACGCAGCACACAGCCCACGATCATCATAAAGGTGGTCAGATCAGCCAGCCACGACAGTCCAGGACCCGCGCCAGGGCTGAGCGGCCTGATTAACGACTTTCCAAGGAACCAGCGTCGTGTGACGTCGTACGTTTCATCCTTCGCGTCCAGCGCGGCTCTGCGGTACCGACTTGGATCATCATACTCTCGGGATTACGTAGGAGTCACGAGACCATGTACGACCATGCCCTGGTGGTTCGTATGGAACTCGAAGAGCGGACTGCACTGTCCGAGGAGCCCGCTGTCCCAGGCTCCAAACGTCATTGACCGCCGCCGTTTCCAAGTGCTCCGCCCGGAAATGAACACTTGCCACAGCGGGTTCGAGAAGTGAGAAGCTCAGCGGCGAGCGACCGGCCACTGCATGCGTTCTATGATTGGATGGACCCAACGTCATAGCCACTTCGAGTCGTGGGTCCAGTAAGTGTTATTATTATCTTGCGGCGAAGTCCACTGGTGCAGAGCATGTGGACGCGGACACGTATGCGAACACACAACAAGCTCACCAACGCGCAGATGACCGACGAGGCACGCATGGGCGCAATGAAGGAGATCGTCAAATTGCCCGAGCCACCATACGACGACTCCGCCCTAGTCGCATTCTGTCATCAGGAATACCACCGTCTGGCCGCTAAACTCGGCGTTACACCTGCACTCCGTCCTGCGCCACCCATGCCAGTGCCTTCCGCCCCATCTCAAGACTGTAGTCACTTGTATCCCTTGTCATTCGTTCATCAGAATAGATTGTGTGTGTGTCGTATATATGGTGTGAAGAGCAGTAGCAATGTGATATTTGCTGCACCTATCCGAAGCTATCTATGTCTATCAAAATGCTCAAGTGTGCTCGAGTGTGCTCGACGAGGCGCCCATATCTACTACCGTGCACAATCTCGGCTAAGGCGGAACTAATGCGCACTCGCAAGAGGGGTACTTGACGATCCAGCTCGGACTACTTGCAAGACTCAAGGGCTTGCCTGAGGTAAATTTATTTTTCCTGATGCAGGGTATGGAGTCAGTGGTCTTGTAACTGTGACTTCTGGGATAACTGATCTTGGTAATGATGGTAGGGACTTTTCTCATTTAAACCCTGTTATCATTATGTTCTTTGGCCTTTGTAGAAGAGGATGGCTTATCCTGTTCACCGCCGTCTTGTCTGTTCCTTTTCTTTCTCAGTGTTTGAGCAAGAAAGAAGTTCCTTGTTCTTGTGGGTTCTCTACACTTAAAAAAGTGGAGAAATAAAGCTTTAGTCTAATGTTACACTCTTGTGTGACTTAAATGTTCTGCTTTAGTTCATAACCCTGATTTCTTATGACCTTGCTAGTCCGGTCTTCCTTATCTGAAGGAGACCTTGATGTTTGTCTGAGAGAGTGAGTGATAACTTGCTAGAGTATAGCGTGTGTTATTTGTGAAGAGACTAAAGCTTAGGGAGTTGCTCCAACACATCCTCCCTTATATACATATAGAGAAACTGTGGAACTATGATAGCAGACTGTGTATTAGAGTTAGTCTGACTAAATGCACAGCCTGGATGACTGACTGTGCAGTTAGGTGAACTAAGCAAATGAATGTGCACAGTCTGTCTGACTAAGTCCATAGTTCTGGCCAACTACAACTGAACAAACAAATCATTGTAGAGTTAGACTCCTGCTATGAGATGTGTAAAAGTACAAAGGAATATACTGCAACCCTAATCATACAATTTGATACAAGCCTTGCGTACTTATCAAATTGTAACACAAATGTCTTCAATTGCATAGTAGCTGTGACCACATGCAGATTTGAAAATCTTCGCTTGCTACTTGTCTGCCAGTTTTTGCTTGACACATGCCAGGAGATAAATTCACATGTCTTCCTCATTGAACATGAGAGATACATCATCAAGGCTAGGTCTCAGCACCTGTGGTGGGTGAGCTCTCACACCTTTTTTGATTGAGGAGTTACTGCGTCATTGAGTGAACACGGACTCCGGAAAATTTGATGTGTCTGATGACATCTGACTGCACCGAGACCTCGTGGGATCCTAGGTTACTTGGTCCTCCTGTATCAATAAATCTTGGGGGCTTATCATACACACACATTTGAGATCCCCCCCGAGGACGGAAACAACAGACTCGCAGTCCTTTCACTCAATTGCCAGCTGCTTGAATTGGAATTGCTACTCTACTCTACTTTGCACCCTAGCTGGTCATTGATGAAAGACTTGAGCTCACTCAAGTCGGGGGATCCAGGGAGTACTGCATCAGACAAAGCAGGTGATCTTTGCGTCGACTTCACTCCACCACCCATACACACGACATCCTGGAGGACTATGATCAACTTCTCTCTCATACTCTTCAGAACCTCCAGTGGAATCCCAATCATCAGAGGAATACAAGGAAAGATTGAGGAGTGTGTCCCAGGCAGCACGAAATCCAGATAACACCCTGGGTTCGGCTGCTGCTTACGCCAATCTTGAAGCAGTTCATGTAACATGGCACAGCAGCGACAACATTTCTTACTGACTGTGATGGGTACTAGAGAGCCCTAGCATAACAACGAGGTGGTTAGGATGATGCTAATATGAATCGAATCAATACCTGCCATGGTTGTCTCAGCTACTATGTTATCATGCAGTTCTCCAGATGCAGTCCCGTATGCAACACCCATCAGTGCCGCCTCTGCATGAAGTGTTGCTATTGATTTGACTCCATAGGTACCTCCCTTCACATCCTCCTTGACCTGCGAGAAGAGCTTGCAGATTCTGGGCTTGGAATCCTCATCAGTACACATTAGTACCATATCCTCAAGTGCTTGAACCAAATTAAGAATGACTTGTGGCCATGGGGGATCGATAGTGATGAGGCTCATCTGAATGCCCATGCCAGGCTTCAGCCGAGCAGGCAAGGAGGCTATGGCATGCGCTGAGTTGTATGCGATGACTAGAGTGAAGAGGTATCAGATAACATTCTCTTTAGGGCTCTCGGATAGACCCTGACGACCGTCTGCTAATGAATGTGATCAGTTGAATGCCTCATGACTGTATGATGAGGAGAACGCACCCAATTCCTGTACCATAGCTTACTCCTCCAATGCAGTATTGGTACCAGAGATATCAGGATGCTGTGCTGTAGTGGACCTCAACATCTCTGCTTGCGATTCACTACTAGTAGCACCTGTCACAGTATCTATCATACACACATCAACCATACCGACGATGCGACAATCAACAGAGCACTCACCTGTTCACGATGTAGACATCTTTGTGTCGTAGGCCTGGCTCAGGTGGTATTCCAGGTCCCTTGTAATGAGATGGTCTACTACGTCCCCGACAAGGAGAGCATTCAGCAGTCCCATGGCATGCATCACATTATTTGTGGCCTCAATGGATGTTGCAGGTGGGGTCAGTACTGGACAGCTTCTATGCAACTTCTTGACAGTCAGGAAAGTGGCCTTGAGATCATCTAGAAGCTGGGGCAGAAGATCACACCACTGCCTTGCATTCTGTGGGGACACTTCATATCAGGCTGAAGAGGGGGGGGGTAGGGTGCACACCAAATGAAGCCAGCTGTGTCACAGATACGTTGGGCAAGTTGAATGTCTTGGGATGCAGCGAGGAGAGCACATTGTCAGAGTGGTACCACCCATGGATGATGCGGATGGGATGCTTGCCCCAGATATTCTTCCTGTTTGCGATCCTGGCATATAATTTTGGATAGCAGCAGTGAATGATGAAGGAGAAAATGAAGACAGAGCAAAGGTGTTGTCCTTGCATGTTGGTTCGTGGAACGGCCATGCAGTGATGGATAACATCGAGAATATCTTGGACGTGCATCTCCAGATCTACCTTGGTGGGGATGGCAATCAGACTCAAGAATAGCACAATCTCTGTAAATTATGCATGTGTCCGTACTTGCTTTCTCATACAGCAAACTCTTGGCCATCTTGAGGTTGCGAGGTTTCACCAGCTTGGAAGAAAAGCCTAGATTGGGGGCAATTTCAGACTCATGGGAAGGTGTAACTGGATGGTTCACCGTGATCATGATGAACAACATCTTAATACCCTCGCTGTCGATATGTCCGGTGATGGCGACAACACAGTTTCCAGCAGGATCTCGGGTAGGATGGCTGGTGTTAAGGATGAACGCAAGGTTGTTCAAGAGAGTGGGTGGCTTAGAGGGTGGAGATCGTGTTAATGCCCCCTCTCGACAACCGGTCATGACAAAGGTGAGGAGCAAGATGTCTCTGGAAATATCCTTGGATTCTTCGAGTTCATTGCTGAATGTCGGGGCCTGCCAAGCTAGCAAGGCCGGCTCCCAATGTCCAGTGGAGTGGCAAGCGCCTGCAAACATTTTCTCTCTCCTCTTACCACATTGATGCTGAGTGTCAACCATCCGAAAATCCAACACATGCTCGCTGCCCGTCTCAGCATTTTATTTTCCCTCAACACTTTTGTATTGCCTTTGCCTTGCATCGTTTTAGCCTCGCAATCAACTTCAGCTTCCTTTCCCACCTCCCTTCTCCATTGTTTCCCACTGCCTACACCACACCAATCATGTCTGGGGAAGGCGACACTCCTAACACAGGCACTCACCTCAGCCTCCACATTCACGGTGCCAACGGTGGGAATGGAGCCCAGCCAGCTGGGGGTGCTGAAGGGCTAGGTCAGCAACCGCTGCAACCCCAACCTGTGCAGGGGGGCAGAGGGGTACAGCAACCAGCTGGGGATCCAGCGGCCAATGGTCCCATTATACCAGAGGTCGCCCCCGAGCCACTGCTGTCCCGAACCCCCTCATAGCAGACCAATCCATCATCGACCGTGTCAGAGCGGCGGCGGACGAGGTGCACATCGAGAAGCCACGTGCTAGGGTTGAGCTACCCCCAATAATCCAAGGGCACAAGGGGAATCTGCACAGTTTCTATAAGTGTTCACTGTCATTGCGCTCTAAATCATCATTACTGGCATGCCACGTCGCTCACAGCCATACATGAGCATGCCACTCACCAGTTATGGAACCACCTGTATCTTGTCCTGCCTCCTTTTCTAAATTGTACATGTACATTTTTCTGACACCACTCACAGCCATTCCCTCAGTGATCAAGGACATGGTGGCAAAGTTCTACCTCGCCTATTCAGCCCTCACACCTAAGGCACACGAGCACCACGCAAAAGGTGAAGAAGCACAGGCCTTCGCCATCGGCCCAGATGGTTCACTTGTCGTCAAGCCGCTGACACGCAAAGGCAACCATGCAATTGAGGAAACCGACTGGAATCTGGTATCACACATCGCCGTCTCACTCACTCGCAAGTACCATGGCAATGCGCAGGTAGCAGCTCTTGAGGCCCACAACCAAGTGGTGCAGGAGCTCGCTGTCAACTATGGCTGGGCAATCGCAAGGGAGTATGACGTGCCACAGAGGGAAATCCTAGCCGCCAAATTCCAGCATGACATCCCGACCCTCAACTTGTGCTGCCTCAGCACGATCGCAATCCACACACAGCTGCGTCTGGTGCAGCAGAACCCGGCCGGTTGATTATACCCATATGCACCCCCCGACAGCAGCCCAATGCTGGGCAAGCAAGCTGCCCATCGTGACCAAGCCCCAATGCCACCCAAGTGTGTGCAGATCAGCGGCAGCTGTTTTCGCTGTGGATGCACCAACCACCTTCCTGCCACCTGCACAGCAGCGACCACCACAGCTGGAAAGCCAGTACTTGCCCTTGACACCAACTCACACAGCCCCAATGCCCTTCTCGCCTCAGACAGATGTTCCGTGTGCTTTGCATGGTCTGCACAGGGCCACTGCCTCGTAGGGCTGCGCACCCCGCCATCTGACACCATCATTTTTGAAAATCACAACTCCTCCCTCCTCGACCCATTTTTCATAGATCAATACATCCTCAACAAGCAAGCTGCTGGGCGGTACTCTTGCGCTTTCATGCCGGATGAGCTAGAGCTCGTCATTGGCCCCTTCCACACAGCCCCTTTGGGGCTTGTTCCAAAACCATAACCGGACAAGTTTTGCCTGATTTAGGACCTGTCATTCCCCCGCAATGATGTATGCCCACTTGTAGCACTGTGTTTTATCGTAGCCTAATCATCATTGCATCTAGCCTTCATTTTCATCAATCAACACAGGCGTTGACTCGAGTAACTTCCTGACATGATGGGGCACCTTTGAGGTGGCCTCCAGGCTAATTCTGGATGCACCGCCTGGCACAACGGTGGCCGCCTTTGACATTACTGCAGCCTACTGCATCACACCAATAGCCCCGAGCCAGCAAGCCGCCTTATGCATCATGTGGAAAGGCAACATTTACGTCGACCGAGCCGTTATGTTTGGACTGGCTTTGAGTGCAGGTGTTTTTGGAGCCATTGCTGACATGCTGGTTGTGATTTATGCTGCACATGGCATTCAGCAGGTAATCAAGTGGGTGGACGATTTCTTCGTCCTCTGCCTTCCCGGGCAATTGTTTACTGAGAATGATTTCATAGTGATCACGGCGGCACTTGGAGTACCATGGAGCTTAGCCAAAACCAAGCTGTTCACATCTCTTTAGCGCTACATTGGTTTCCTGTGGGATATCAACCACAAGATGGTATCACTACCCGAGGAGAAGCTAGATGACCTAAAGGAGCTAATCATGCTATGGCTCACACTGGGTTGCAGAGTCTCCGCCAAGGACACCCAATTGCTGCATGGCAAACTAGTACATACAGCGACAATATTCAGGCTGCTGCAGCCATTCCTCCCATCCATCGCCCATTTCACCAACACCTTCCGTTCGCACCATGCACGTCTATACCTACTGGGACCAGTGCTTACTGACCTACAGTGGGTCAAGCAGCTGTTACTCCAGCTTCCCAAGACTCTCCCTCTGACCTGCATGGAACCGCTCGACTTTGGCTGGTGGGGAGACGCCAGCACATCATTTATTGGTATAGTTGTCGGCTCGTTTTGGGCCGTCTGGACATGGGCACCTGGTTTCAGAGTGGGTCCAAGCACGGGATTCGATATTGGGTGGGCCGAGGCCATAGCTGTCGAGCTTGGGCTTTGTGTGGTCTGGCAGCATGGTCTGCTGGAGATGAGACCATCGAACTGGGCTCGTGTCCTCATCCGCTCCGACAACAGCAGAGTGGTTGCCGTGGTGAACAAGGGTCGATCCCACAGTGTGCAGACCAATGCCATGCTGCAGGAAACCTACCTTCTCTTAGCCGAAGAAGGAATATCATTGGTCTGCGAGTACGTGTCTACCAGAGACAACATCGCCAACACCCTGTCACGGAGTGACATGAACACTTTCCTAGCTGGTTTTTTAACTGCTTGCAAACAAACCGCTTGTTCACTGCCACCGCACCTAGAAGGCAAGCTGCGCTCACTGTAGCACCAGCATTTATAGTGCATCCAGCAGCAGCTTCAGCTCCTCCCTCACTCAACCTACTCAGCCCACTCACGCTAAACCATTCACCACTACACCCTCCCTGTCCTGCGGATCAACGACTTTTCTGCTGGACTGGCACCAATTCTCCACCCCACTCAATGCTAGATGTGCCAATCTTGTGGAGACTGGCAGACCAAGCATCTAGGGCATCTTTGAGAAACACTGCCGGTTATGGGGCAGCACTCCACAAATTCCACATTTTTTGCAACATCTTCACCATCCCAGAACACGACCGTCTCCCTGCATCCTTTGAGCTTCTTCATTTATTCGCCCTATGGGCATCAGCCAACCCCGGCCCACTTGACCCCGTGTTCCAAGCAAACAGCACACCCTTTGAACCGGTATCCATCTCCACGACATGCAAATACCTAGCCGAAGTGCAGGCATGGCACTTAGCCCAAGGGTGGCCCCCACCGCTGTCAGAGGACGACCACACGCGCATTAATTGGTCGCTCAGGGGACTCGACCGCATGCAAGCCAGGAAACGCTCAAGACCACCATGCCCACCCATCACACTACCCATGCTCAGCTTTCTCCGCTCTGTTCTGTGGCTGAACATGTTG
The DNA here is from genome assembly GCA_022606135.1 of Fomes fomentarius. NCBI lineage: Eukaryota > Fungi > Basidiomycota > Agaricomycetes > Polyporales > Polyporaceae > Fomes > Fomes fomentarius. The sequence continues at coordinate 4,054,078 of JABYQN010000001.1, forward strand.
AACTTCCGAACTACCGGCTGTGCTCGGACCGGAGTTGTATACACTTGTTTATGGTCATATGATTAGATAGGCTGTGTTCCTACTTACCATTTATGGTTTCCTTTGTTTTTCTACTGTACTTTCCCATGACCATATGGTTACTGTGCATTCCTGTGCGTACCAGTGCGTTCTACACTGCACCGGACTCTTCTAGACCTTATGTCTGACTCATGCTATGACTGTATCTGACTCATACGCCGATACGGACTCTGACTCATCGTCTTATGGCTACATGTGACTGCTTTATTCGCTGACTCATGGACTCATCCCTCATGTATATAAGCAGTCCCTTCTTCGCCTCTGCTCTTCAGTCGTTCGCTCACTGACTGAAGAGTAAGTCCCTTACCTACATATGCTCTACTACTTCTTACTAACTTAGTACTTGTAGTTCCTCTCTGTTGTGACTTACAGGTACTTCACTATGCAATATAGTCGTTCGCTCACTGACTGAAGATTCCTCTCTGTTGTGACTTACAGTCGCTCCTCGCCTTACAGGTTCAGAGTTCATCAGAACAATCCTTTCGAAGCCTGCATCTGGGCCATAGTGACCTGCACCTTCTGGGGAATGATGCGCTTTGGGGAGGCGACTGTCCACATACGCACTGACTTCCACCCGTCAAAACACCTCACTCGCAACGACATTCTGTTCTCACACAATCTAGACAACTGCCCATTTGCTAGGCTGCACCTCCACTCAGCCAAGACCACAAAACCAGGCAAGGTACAGGATGTGTTCCTCACTCGGCAAGGCTTGTTGTGCGCCTTAGAGGTGCTGAAGAATCTGGGCAAGGTGGTGCCAGCCGGTCCAGCAGACACACTGTTCTTGTGGTGGGGATGTGTGGCTCATGACATGCAGCGCAGCACTGGAGTGCTTCACCCACATTCTGTCAGCAGGTGGTTATGCCACCACATTTGGATACTCCTTCTGCATTGGTGGTGCATCCTTTTACCTGGGACAAGGGGTCAGCCCAGAAGTTGTGTGGATAGGCGTGCATTGGAAGTCCCTTGCATACGAGGCCTACATCCAAGCTTTTGAACAGGTGCTGAATACCCACATAGGCAATCTCGCTCAATGTTATGTGCCATGACAGACGGCTCCGGTTGGGCTTAGCGGCACTCTCAAGCCACGGTGTCACCATTTTCATTGGGTGAGTGGCTCCTCGAGCACCACGTCCACCTGGCATAGCCGGCGTCTGCCCAACCTATCCTATGTACTGAATGCTGTTCCTCACTCCATCCACAACAGAGTGCAACAGACGATGCTGGATTGGGAGGCTGACTGACTGGATATGTGCCCCAGTCAACGCAGAGTTGGTCCTGACAGACGCATCGGAAGGTGGAACTGCCATGGTCAATATCAATCAGGACAAAGGCCAATCGGCGCTACCAGGGGGCGTTCAGGCGAGCTAGTGCCGACATCTTGTTGTGAATCTGGTGTCCAGGGTCCTATCTTCAACTCCAATGCCCCCTCTTGCACGAACTCATCCATAACTTCTTCCCTACATGCATGGAAGACATATATACACACCATCCGGTGAAACTGTATCTTGATGCAATGTCGTGCATGTATTAGACCCTATAACATGCGCATTTTTTCCTATCCAACAATGTAACTAGCTATTGGTTGTATCTTGCCCAGATATTGTGTCAAAATATCGACCAGGTATGTGTGGCATGGGAACCCGACCAATATCCGTGAGCTCCATACTTATCCTCACGATATGGGCTGAGACCTTGGGGAGATACCAGAACAAGTGCTTGATTTTCCGAAGCTCACAGGAGAAAATCAAAAAACGAACAGAATTCGAACCAGCACACCAATACCCATTCAATTTGCAGCATACTCTTTGCTGCACTTGGAACGAAAATTCTGCTACTTGACGCTCCATAACAAGTTTAATGGATAAGCTTCAAGTAGATCATCATGCATTAACATCAGGAAAAAGCTTTTTGTATGTAGACACTGACCGATCTAGACTCTGTAGTACTGCTAGCCCCACAGTAGATCTCTGTAGTACTGTCGCGGCACAGAGTTACATGTGCTATTCATGAGAACATGGAGGAGATACGATAGCACAAACCAGGAATACATTACAACACGCTCACCGGTACGATACGAGCTCTATTGTCCCCAGAATCTCGAACAACTATGCACCTATAGCAGCAGTCATCGAGCATTACTACGAACGCGAGGGCTTGGCTTTCTTCTTCGGCGGCTGTTCAGTTGCGGGACTATTCCGTCCGTTCGAAGAACTACCGCCGTCGATGCCCTTGAGCGTACGCTTCTTCTGTACTCGCGACAACGCGCGCTTCGTATCGCCATCCGGGAATGTCGACAAGTCGTAGTACAACGGCGCGTACTCCAACAGCCTATCAAGCATATTCGAAAACACGTCAGTCACCGTCCAACAGAGATCACCTTATTGGAAGAAAGACTCACCATTCTGGCCGCACCTCCGTCACAGTCCGGATGTACGGCTTCGTCGTCAACACGAACTCGTTGAACATTACCCACTCCGGCGATGTATCCAGCCCACAAGACGGATGCAGGCCCACGACCTGATTGTCCTTCACCGTCAGGTAGCTATTCTTCTCACCCTCCTTGTGCGCAACCTGCGTGAAGAACCCGCACACGAGCGCCTTACGGATATTCAGCCATAGCTTGCGCTCGTCGGTCGTCGTCACGAGCTCAACCTCGTATCGCTCCATCGTACGCTGCAGCTGTAGCCGCACGTTCTCAGCCTGCTGGAGCGCACGTTGCGAGAGGTAATTGTTCCAGCACCAATTCCTGTCGTGCTTGTCTGCGAGAGCGATGTCAGGTATTCGAGTGATTACGTGCAGAAACGGGCGAGACCACGTACTATTAACATAAGCGTTGTAGACATTCATCAACGTGAGGTGGTCACCGTCCGGTATCGTCAGGAGAGCTTTGGCCTGATCTGCTTCTTTCCGCTGACTTGGTGGCCTCAGCCAAACGTTAGGTACTAGAGAACTACATCAGATATCCGCGATATTGGCAGATTATGGTTGTAACACTTACCTGACAACATCCCAACGATAGTCAGAATCTCGTTACTGCAGTTGAACTCAGGGCTAACGATGAGCAACTTCGCCAGCTACAAGACCAGTTAGTAAGGCGACGACAACAGTCAAGAATGAGTCAAACATACCTGGGGGTCCAGCGGGAAGTCTGCCATCATGCCCCCCAACGCTGTCAATTGCCCGTCGTCGTCCAAAGCCGCCAGATAGTTCAGCAGCTCCAAAGCCCGCATGAGCGTCTCGGGAGCGGGTGCATCGACGTAGTCAAAATGTACAAGGTCCTGAACTCCCAGCTTCGCAAGCTGAAGTACCGTGTTCGCCAGATTACTCCTCAGGATTTCAGGATGCGTTTGCTCCTCGAGCTCGTTCATGAAGTCCTTCTCCGTGTATAGTCGGAAGCACTTCCCTGGCCGTGTACGTCCTGCACGACCGGCACGTTGTTGTGCGGATGCCTTTGAGATAGGAGAGACAAGAAGGGACTCGACACGGATACGCGGGTTGTAAACCTTCTGCTTGGAGAATCCGGGATCAACGACGTATACGATACCGTCGATTGTGAGCGACGTCTCGGCGATGTTGGTTGAGATGACGACTTTCCGTCCAGGCGGTCCACCTTGAACACGGGGAGGGGGCGCAGGGTCGAAGATTCGTTGCTGTTGCTGTGGCGGGAGGGAGGAGTAGAGTGGGATGCAAACGAGTGGCCCGACGCTGTCCGGGTCCTGGTTGACAAGGTCGTCCGCCTCGAGCTTGATCTTTCGACACGCGTCCTCGATCTCTTCCTCACCAGTCAAGAACAACAGGATGTCTCCAGGATCTTCAGCGCGATGAATCATGAGGACAGTACGGATAGCCGCTTCTACGTAGTCTGGCTCTGGCTCTTGTGTGTAGAACACCTCGACTGGATGCGTACGACCTGGCACCTTGAAGAGTGGCGCAGGTTTGCTGGGTCCCGCGATGCTGAAGTATCGTTGGAACTTCTGAGCGTCGAGAGTCGCAGACATGACGACGATCTTGAGGTCGGATCGACGCTTTGCTAGGTCCTTCAGTAGACCCATGAGGATATCGGTGGCTAGTGTACGTTCGTGCGCTTCATCGAGGATGATCGTCGAGTATCGCTTGAGGTCAGGGTCGTTCATCGCCTCTCTGAGTAGCATACCATCGGTCATGTACTTCATAAACGTAACGCCAGGCTCGGTCATGTCTTCGAACCGAATGGAGTAGCCGACTTCCTTCCCGAGTTGCACTGTGTTCCCAGTGTTAGCACGAAACGTACAATAGCGGCCGAACAGTGGACGTGGAATATGACAACATCTCTCCTCTACACTATGCACGACTACTGTAGACGGCTGACAGGTGAAGAAGACAGGACTTACCCAGTCACCATACCGTACTACGCATTCACGTACTGCAGGTGTAGAACGAGGATGGTACCGGGTCTTCCACGTCCAAGGTGATAAAGCACAGATAGATTTCCACTCACCATCCATCTCATCTGCAACACGCTTTGCGACTGACATCGCGGCGACTCGTCTTGGTTGAGTACACGCAACCATCTGGCCCTTGGTGTGGGGTAGATCCGAGTAGCACACGAACTGTGGGATCCTAGATGTTGAAGAGGTGACAGTTGAGCATGTGCTAAGGATAGGATAAGAAGTGTTGGCTGAATCGCGTCTTACTGTGTTGTCTTTCCTGAACCTGTCTCACCAACCATGACAATGATCTGGTTGTCCGTGAACTTTTGGCGCATATGATTAGCTACGCTCGAATAGGCCAGGGGTGTGGCATGCCTGGTGCAAGCTCTGACCTCCCCTCATTTGATAGAAATAAGAGCTTAAGACGTACCATTCTCAGGAACTCTTCCATCTGGCCGAACACAGGGAGCTTCTTGCGAGATTCAAGAATCTTCTTGTATTGGGGGGTATGTGGCTTCCTTGTGAACGGGTTGAACTCGCTCTCCTGTAGATGTATGAGTATCGTGATTTGACCATACAAGTGGGATAGAGACGCACTATGGCCTTCTGAACCTGGGCAGCGGTGACTTTTCTCGGGAGGAAGCCGAAGAGAGGATTATTTGCTCCAAGGTTCGCATTTTGCTTCCCTGCGACCGGGGGCGCGCGGGTGTATGGATTTTCCATGGTAGGAATCGTAGATGGTGTTTAAGAAACAAGAAAAGGAGGAAGGGGAGGAGGACAGTGGTAGAGGCAACAGTCATCAATTGTGCACCGTTCGAAAATGTATGTGTGTGAGGTCACGTGAGCGAATGGGCACGACGCGCGTACGGTGACTATGAGGACGCGTCAGGCTCCCTACTTTCCGACCTTTACTCTGCTCAACGACGACGGCGACGATGGACCACTTTCCGACAAACTGGGGCCGCCCTGTATGTCCTCAAGTACTTCTCAGTGATGCCACGCGTCTGACTTTTCATAGCGCAATGATGCCTTTGACCCGTACGGGACATATCCCATCCACCAACGTCCAGCCGCAATCGACACTTTCGCCGAGGGTGTTCAGCGCACACAGTACGTCGTCAAATAACTACTGATATAAATTCTGCTGACGACTTCGAAGACAACCTATAGTAACTGGTACATCCGTCCTCGCCATTCAGTACAAGGATGGGATTATGATGGCTGCCGACAACCTTGGTCTGTCCACCTGTTCTCTCGGTGCTCCTGCAACTCACCCTCTTGTAATTCAACAGCCTCATATGGCTCTCTCGCACGCTTCAAGGACATTCAACGTCTACACCCGGTCGGCACCTCTACTGTCATTGGTGCCTCCGGTGACATGTCCGACTTCCAAGCGATCCAATCCCTCCTCGATGAGATCGTCACCGACGAGTTCACCCATGGAGATGGCCACGACCTTGGTCCAGCTGAAGTCCACGAATACCTCTCGCGCACCATGTACTCCCGCCGGTCAAAGATGAACCCGCTTTGGAACTCCATTCTCGTCGGTGGTTTCCGCGATGGCAAACGGTGCGTTCGCAACTTCCGTCTCACCCACATCTTCCTTTCCCCCGCCCCCCGGATTTTTGTCTCGCTCTCTCGCACTCTCCCTTCGATCTGCCAATGGCTATATTGCCTTGAGAATATCTGAACCCACGTCCACGGAAGCTTCATTCTCAGGAACTCGTATTACACCCCGCGTTCTAGTTCGCGAGCGTCGTTCGTCTAAGAATACGAGAAACACTCCGTGATCACTCGGTGCTATTATGTACTATTCGCGATTGTCCTTCTGGGAGGCGCTCGGAGTGATCCAGCGAATCTGCGTTACCCCCTCTCCCAGTCCCACTCCTGGTTCCTCTCTCGCCCTTCCTGCTCCTGCATACAGCAGCTACCAACGCTAACAGGCCCCTTCCTCTCTCCATAGGTTCCTCAGCTACGTAGATCTCCTTGGCACGACCTATTCCGCGCCTTCGATCGCTACAGGCTACGGTGCCTACATCGCTGTCCCACTCCTCCGTGCCGCCGTCGATGGCAAGCAGGACCAACTCACTGAGGAGGCTGCTCGCGAGCTCCTCCACGAGTGCATGCGTGTGCTCTTTTACCGTGACGCGCGTAGCTTGGACAAGGTCTGTTACTCCCTTTGCCGAACGGTGTTATCGCAGAGATGCTGACACCATTCACCACACTATAGTATCAGGTTGCGACTGTGAATGCGTCGGGCGTGAAGATCTCTGACCAGATCAAGCTCGACACCTCGTGGGGCTTTGCCGAGGGCATTCGTGGATACGGTGCGCAGACGCAGTAGGGGCAGACACATCATTTTGCATGTAATAGTAGTAGGAATGGTAGTAGGAATGAAAGGTACGACGCGACATTCACTTCTCAACTTGCCCCGTGTATTTCAGTGTCGCCTTCCACCAGGCGAGACAGATCACAAGTATGGTGTAATCCTATGTAATTCTACTCGGTGCGCCCTTGTGCACATCCCGCTCGCAAATGGTCAAGTATGCTCGTGTTCATGATGTCATCATCTCATTACGCCAATAGTGTGTACCGTACTATCGTCCAGGGTGATTATGCCAACAGCCAACAGATAGATCTACAACGAGACTTGGGGACTGACACAGGGTAGGAAGGTGGAAGGTGACCGACGATCGGTGGGCTTGGGATGTGCGAACTTAGGGGAAACTATGCTACAATGGTGCTCGTCAGGAGTGACTGTGGGAGTAGTATGTATCGTTGTATGTAGAGTGCGTAGGATGTCAGATGGGGGATGAATGCTGGTAGTAACGTGTGGCGAGGAGAACAAGAACATGGAGCCTATAGTGTGTATGTACGTACGAACCCGGACGCGTTCCAATGTTGTATCTGATGTGCTGTGGGAGGCTGGGGGATTCCAGTTCCCCCGAGAGAAGGCCGACTGTTGAGAAGTGTCCGGCAGCGCTGTTCACCTCAATCCTTCAGCCCGCCTTCGCCTTCACCTTGGCAGCATGCATGGTCAACGACGAGCCAGACAAGACTGGCGGTCGCTGTGGCGGTGGAATGACGAGATTCTGGAGGTGCAGAGGCAGCCAGGCCCCCCGCTCCCTCCCGCCGTTAGCGTCCGCGTCTTTCTGCGCCTTCTCCTTCTCTTCCTTGCCCGCTGCGCCCTTCCTGTCCCTCACCAGTCCTGCAAGCCCGAATCGCTCCCTCGTCCCCTTCTCTCCTTCACCGTCGCTCTCGTCGTCCTTCGCCTCGCGAAAAGCAGAAGTCTTCCCGCCTAACGCCTCGTCGAACTTCGCCTTCCGCGAGTCCGGGTCGGCTAGTCTTTGCAGTACTTCTAGCCTAACTGCCGCGTGGTCGAACCACGCACTGAGGCCTGGGCATGCCATGTTCCCTAGCGTACGCTCGGGCACGCGTGGTGGGGTGCGTTTGGGTGGGCATGACGGCTGTGGGAGCGGGCGGAACGGAGATGCGGGTTTGTCGATAGTGCCCGTCGTCTGAGGTGGAGGCTGGCGCGTCTGCCCTGAGGCAGAGGTCTTGGACGCAGAGGAAGAGGGTGTGCCAGTCGATGGCGGTTTCAAAGAGTTTCCAGTGGGAGCGACCTTCGGAGGAACGGGAACTGCGCTGCGAGGAAGGAGAGGGTTGGGCGGTCTGGCCGGCGTGGGGGGAGGCTGGGGCTGAGGCGGCTTTGGCATGGGTTGGCCTGAAGTAGTAAGCTCGTGGTCAGCGGCCCCATTGCGCACCCACTCGATCCCCGCATACCACACCAGCGTACCTTTGCCCGGCCAGATGCCCGCGAGCGTTGGCGGCGGCCTCGCCTTGCGTGCCGCCAGCACCTCGTCTGAGATCCTCCCGTTCGTCGCGCGCCCGAGGCTAGCAGCGGTCCATGCCCTCTCGGACAGGAGGTGCGTCATACGCGTGAACGCGACCATCCCAGCGCGCGGATCGAATTGCGAGACGACTTTGTGCTGCACCCCTGGAACGTTGGGGTACGTCCCGGGCAGGGGACGGTACTGTATCACCGGGCCCTGTGAGTCCCACATCCGGAACGGGCGCACGAGATTGCCCGCGACGTAGTCGGAGACTACTACAGGCACGTCTGACTGCTCGACTATCTCGTCCTGCGCTACCCAGGGCGTGCTCCACCGGTGCCAGCAGTCCCAAGAACTACGCGCCACGAAGCGCGTCTTGGTCGCAGAAAATAGCGCGAACATGGCTGCGCGGGATTCATCGCGATGCGGACGCTGGCCTGCCGCTGCGGACCGCATAACGGTTGACAGAGCCTTCGCATCAGCCGATGGCATCGTAATCGGTGGTCGGCGTCGTGGAAAGGGTACAAGGCGCTGTGCTGGAGGCGGGGCAGAAGGGTCGTCTGCAGGACGTCGGGGTGCGATAGGGAACGGTAAACGGGTGACGATGTGCGCATCTTTGGCGCTGCTGCTTCCCCCTGTCGCCGGTGTAGCAGTCGCAGTCGCTGCGGGCTTTGCACGGGCATTAGCTTCAGCACGGGCCTCAGCGCTGCCAAACGGTGCCGCCTTACCGCGTTGGCCTGCCTTCGACTTCGCTTTCGTGGCCGTGTTGGTCGTAGTCTTCGGCGTCGGCGTGGTATTCGTCGCCTTTGCTGAACCCGCCGAAGAGGTAGTCCGCAGCTGATGCGCCTCAATGCTCAGTTTCTTGAGCAGGGCCATCATCTTCGTATCCTCCTCGTGAGTCATCCCAGCTTGTCTCTGGAACCACTCTTGAATCGGGCGCGTGATGAGAAGGTTGTTGTACGCCTCGGCGATGAACTTCCAGCCGTGCTCAGCGGGCGGATAGTGCGCTACCACCTCAAGCAGTAGCAGGACCTCCACCATGGTCCATGGATAGTTCTTCAGGTGCTCGACCGGGTCCTCTGGGGGCTCTGGAGGAACATTGTGATTCTGGGGCGCGAGTGAGATAAGAACGATGCCAGGAGAAGGAGCTATCGCGGAATATGTGTTACGTGCTGGTGCGGGTGGTAGAGGTGTAGGGTCTGGTAACACGGGTATAGGGTTGGGTGACACCGGCGGAGAGACGATGGGTGGAGATAGGGAACCTGCGACGGTTGCCGTTGGTTTGGATGATGGAAAGTTGTCTCGAAGACCCTTCTCTTCTTGTGGCGAGCGATCTTCCGGGTCAGGCTCAGACGCACCTGTATCGTTGTCGGAAGTGCATAGACTACTCTCTGGAGCGCTATCAGAGACACTATCCGCATCTTCGCTGTCGGGTTCTCTCGCACCTGCTTGCAACGATATACCGTCCATGTCTTGGCTGGAAGAATGTTCTACTTCCATAGGCTGCTTTGCAAACGTCTCTTGCCCTTCTCCCGTTGTACTATGCGGTGGCGCCGAGATTTCCGCTCCTGTAGGATCCAACACTTCGCGCACGCGCACTTCTAATCGCTCCGTCTCCTGCTTGAGTGCTTCGATCTCGTTTGTAGATATCATAACCTTCCATTTCGCCATTTGGCCAAGCATATCCTCCATCCTGCGTACGCGCTGCAGTACGTCCGCCTGCCACTGCGCCAGCGGCGTTGCTCGCCCATCTGCAGTGAGAGCATCGCGCACCTGCCGCAGAAGCTCGCCCAAGTTATCTTCTGATGCTTCGGGGTCAAGGGAGTCTAGAAGCTTGGTAACGCGGGCCATGGATGCAATCAGCTCTTCAGGCGGTGGGGGCAGCTGTAGTACAGATTGCGACGAGGTGGCTGTAGACCTCTCCCTCGCCTTCGCCTTCGCCCGCGCCTTGGCCTTTTTCTTCTTGTTCTTCTCGCGCCTTTTGGCCACTGCGGCGGACAGCGGTGGGTGAGATTGCCCGGGCACACGCGAAGAACTTGGAGAGTCAGCATCGTCTGCTTCGGATTCAGAATCAGATTGCAACGCGCCCGCCTCCTCGTCTCCGTAAGCCCCTCGTTCCCTCCGCTTTGAACCCTCCGCCACAGTCTGTTCCATATCGGACTTCTCCAGCACCATGGTCCCCGCGCGTCCGTCATCCGAACCTGGGTTGGAGTATGTGTCATTGAGCATTTCCGGCATCTGGAGCTGTTTGAGTTCGGTCGAGGACCATCTAGGTAATGGGCGATGTCCATAAGGACTTCCCGAAGTGCGCGCGTTCCATCTCGTGCGCGAGCCAGACGCGCGAGCCCGGCCGGGTAAGTCATCTGACGAGTCGAATGAATCGGTAGCGAGGTCATTCGGAGAATCACCGCGCAGCGGAGAGTCGCTGCGCTGCGGAAGAGACTGCAAGCCCTGCGAGTGGAGGTGGTGGTGACTGGAGTGTGACTGGGAGAAGGTATGTCGCCGAGCGGATGAAGTTGACTCTGTGCTCAACCTTGGCATGGTCCGTACGGCATGAGAAGATACAGAGTGGCCCTTCTAGTTCAATGTAGACGAGATGAGAACGGTTTCGCGGAAATAGTGAGAAGTTAGCTGGAGATGTCGTGTGCCGTTGGTTTCAGCTACCAGTCAAACCACCAGAAGGAAAAGACGTGTTTTCGAAGCCTTGCACGCCAGAGGTAGAGTAGAAAGTAGTGGCAGACACGTAACCCGACAAGATGTACGGCGGGGTGGTAGTGGGAGTTATGGAGATGGAAGACAGAGGAAGAGAGCTCGCAGCCACAACGCGAGCGCGACCACGGCGCGACGCGTGACAAAGCGCCCGCTGCGCCAGCGCTTCGATTCCCTAAAACAGTGTTTGTTCTCGGGCTGGGTTTGTAGTACGTACTTCCGCCCACTACGGCCTTCACATAGCTACTATCTTTTGCAACCTTCTTGACGCTTACTCGAAACAACTCATACAAAGCAGCATTGAAAGCGGTCTGCGTTGTGTAGAAACAACGACAATCGGTCTCGATCGTGCAAAACACACAAGATTCACCAGTAAGCTGATCGGCTCCAGCCTCGGAATAAAGGACTCAATGCCATAGCTTGCCGTCAATTCCTCCGACTCCTATTGATAGTATACGGGACTCGGACTAAACGCTGTGATACTTGTGAACATGGTGTCTACAAGATTAGTCTGAGCCGCACAGTCGATATACATTGCGAAGTTCTCATTCTCATGAACTAGATGGTACGTGGCATCGAGCACGTTCCCTGATCACTCGAACTGCAGGCTCATGCAAAATGACTGAACCCCATTTTACTAGTTATCAGGTCAAGGAGTGAGACCGACTATCGGCGTGGACACGGTCGCCGCTCAATGTCACATAGAGAAGAGCTTCTATGTCTCCTGTTCCAGCGGACGCTCTTCGATCAACGCCATAGCCCAGCCTCTATTCAATCTCTGGGTTCAAGGTGGTGTTGCACTCCAACCTATCGAATGCACATGATCCCCCATGGCTTGCTTCCTGTAGCTGACTCTCCCTCAGACCACCTGTCATCCAAATAGCGAATTCTCAGCGTGCATGCCTCGGGTGCACATTTCAGTCAAATAAACTCCGGCATGCCGATCAATATACAGACATCAGAAACGGTATGTGACATGACTCTTTCGGAAACTATTGGGGAAGGGAAGGAATCATCTTCAGCGACTATTATATCACGAGTGAGTCACCACAGTCTCTCGCTCACAATGCTAACCTTCCCTTTACGCCGTACAGGAATTCGCTGTATAACATCATGAGCGGTATTCTCACTCATGGTCACCAGTATACGAGATACCGGGATCTCTGCGACGTTGTCTCGCCGAAAATCCGGCTTCTGCGTGAACGGACCGATGTCCTTGGCGTATACACAAACACCATCAAGGTATACTTGGAGGCCTCGCACAATGACCCCCAACGTCACAGGAACGCAGTTTGTGCTCTACACACAGTCAGTCTCCAAGCAGTCGTCGCATGAAATTGGTACGTGGATAACCATGCTTAAGCCAATAATCAGTTCTGAGGTATCTACGTCCTATACTTGCGCATATGACGCATGATGTGCCTAGCGAAGACCGTATGGTTGCAACCCTCAAGCTTATGCACTCCACGAGCATATGTGGTGATTGCCCTCTCGGTGTCACCCAGTGCCGGGAGCTCCGCAGATGACCAAAGGAACCATAGATGGGGCCGTCTGCGCAGCCCTCTAGAATGCTTCCATATTGCCGTGAGTGTGTGATAACGTTGTTCCTTATTCATCGCTGCTCACTGCAACGTCTTTAGTAAGTCTAGGCGTTATCCTTCCCTCATGGCTGCGTCATCCATTGCTGACTCCATTACCTGCATCCATAGGTATACTCCACCGTGTATTGCCCATATGGCAGTCATGCTTCCTCTTGTCCGTACTACTATGCGGCTAAGGCTTCTGGAGCATGGAAGCCCACTACAGGAGTTAAACGACGAGATATGCAAACCTGCGTACTCACGAAAAGCGGCCGAAGATCTTCGCCTCTCATTGTGGTACGGGGTACGCTTTGAGCATCTATCTCCGCACAAGAAACTCCCATGTAGTAGGCGATCAACTTAGCGAACGGTCGTGGTGACATATTGCGAATACTGCCTGAACGGACCGTGGATGTTCGCCCTCTCGGTTCCGAGCGGCACTAGACCTGACAAGGTGAAGACCTCCTTGACGTTCCCGACATCGGACGCCGACTCGGGCTACGAATGCGACAGCCTTCAGCGAGCCTCAAATGCCTCCGGCGTCTTAAATGACTCCACGAAGTCGCGAGAACATCCGCTGGACAGCTCTGGACGTCTCTCACACGCGCGGTGCCGATCGTGAGCCCTTTGCTGCGGCCACACATACTCACCACTCATGTCATTCAATGGGTCACCTCATGGTAGTGCGCTCCGTGCTCTAGGATCAACTGTTGTTCTGCAACCTTGCGTAGTAAGTAACACACCGAGGCGACAGTCTTAATCCGGACCGGTTGCAAGTTCATATCAAGTCGCATTCCATCGAACGTCAATGTTCGTTCTCTTCTTCCCCGCGAAGCATCGCCTGGGAACAGAGAACCACGCCCAATGGTTGGCATTCCGCATCATGTTCGTCATCCAGCTAAACTTAGGTTCTCGACTGAGCTTCTCGCCGCGGCATTCAAGCGTTCCGGGCTCTCGCGCGACAGCCCGCATCCGCAGTCTGGGGCTGCGTCTCCGAAAGCCTTGTTGCAAACATCACACCATAAACTCATGTAGGAGCACATGCAGTGTAGAACGCCCGACGGCAAAAGTATAAGAAGGTCGAGACATCCGCTCTCCAACCCCAGGGCATTCGAACTCGAACTCGCAGCCTCACTAGCTCACTCTTCAAGAATTCTTCCGCTTTCAACATGTTCTCCAAGTTCACCGCCGTCCTCGCTCTCGTCACCGTCGCGATGGCCAACCCCGTCCCCCAGATCTCTATCCCGAGCCTTCCGACGTCCCTCTCGATCTCCCTCCCTCTCGCGGTTCCGACTGACCTTCCTGGTGCGGCTAGGTGAGATGAACAGCACTATGTCATACTCATGATCATCTGACAACTCATTCCTTGTGTTCTGCAGCAGCATCCTCGACGGCGTGACTGGCGCCCTTCCGACCGCTCTTCCCACTAGTCTCCTCTCCATTCCAGCCATTCCTTCCCTCCCTGCTAGTCTCCCCGCCGTGAGCGACCTCCCGGGCGAGGTGACGTGAGTCGCCATCCTACTCTTTACGCAGCCTGTACGAGTGTCTGACATGCATTTTGTGTTTTGCAGTGGTATCCTCGGCAGCGCTATCCCTACTGCCCTCCCGACTAGTCTCCCCCTCTCCATCCCCGACCTTTCCACTGTTATCCCTTCGATTCCGGCAGTTTCTCTCCCGGCCAGTCTCCCTATTTCTATTCCGGCCCTCCCTACCAGCCTCCCGCTCTCGCTCCCGACAGGTCTCTGATTGCGGAGCACTCCAGTAAGGACTGCCACATCGCATTTTTTGCACTATTCGACCACTCTGACAACCATCTGTTCATAGGCCTACTCAAGCAATGACAGCCTAGCTATGCGGTGTTGTTGTTCAGGCTCTGTTCTTGTTTCCTGTCAAGCCCGGGTAGGGAGTCAGTTAGACGAGCAATGGGAGGAGGCTTTCATATCTCGGGGTGTTCTCGGTCGAAAGTTGCAGATCGTGATGGTAGCGAACTTGTTGTCATATACAGAGATCGAATTCAGATGTTGTCCCCTATCACTCAACGCCTTGGCAATGGTGAGAGTTCAGTTTAAGGTGCTTCCTCGGTCATTGCTCTCAATTACAAAGGGACATTCTTTCAATCTTTCGCAGTAGCATCTCGGTCGTCCCATTAGTCGCACCTCTCAAGCCCACACTGCCGAATCGCCGCGTACAGACGCTCACAACTATGGCCGGCAAGTCGGCAACAAAGCTGTGCAAGTCTCTGGCATCTCGGAGCGAGTTCATTGAACTTGAACTTTCTTCTCTCGCCTTCTATCTCTGGTGTTCGTGCCTGGAATGATTTAACCACTCACATCGATGGCTGTGAGTGTGCAGATACGGTGGCTGTAGTAATGCAACGAGCAACGGATCGAAGTGCTCGCCGGGACTCTCGGTGAACTCTATTCGTCGTGACAAAACTGCACACTGGCAAAACTGACCCCTTCGCACATCCATCTGTGCAATATGTGTATGCCTCTTGTCATCTAATAACTTGTAAGTCTAAACAGTGCTCTTTGTGAGGCTACGGAGCCACATGTACCGGTGGATCTATTTCAAATCATGGCAATGCCAGTACAGGCGCGGCAAGATGGTGCTGGCTCCTATCTGCAGGATGTTGATGAATGCATCAGTGCAATGTGCTTCGCTGTCGCTTCCCAGCCAATGTGCTCGTATGGCGCTGCCATCTCACTCTCACTCCTGCCAAAAGACACAGCTTATGGTTTGGAGATGCATGCACTTAGCGACAAGCACCCAAATCCCCTGTTGTTCGCGCGGTTATACCCTTCATTGGAGATGTCTATATAACAGAGGGCTATCATTCATCTTTTCCCAAGACATTCTAGCTTGCCTTCCTGAAATCCCCGCTACACTTCAACATGTTTGCAGCCGGCCTGCTCAGTCTACTTTCTTTCGCTACCTGCGCGTTTGGCCGGCCAAGCATTCATCGATCTCGACTTCTTTCCCAGTCTCAGCCTGGTAGCACACTTGCTTCGAGAGGAAGCTTCCACCAAGACCCTAATCATTCTAAATTCACTAAAGGGCAGACCCGCGGTGGACATAGCTTTCCGAGTGCCACATTCCCATTTCCCTTGACATTAGCTCTCCAACCATCCAACATGGAGGGCCTTCATGCAGCCTTGCTGGACATTAGTGATCCAAAAAGCCCTCGGTATGGTCAACATCTCTCCAAAACGGAGGTACGTGCATACACCCGTCTCACCATGCACGTGACGTGCATCTAACACATCTCCGAAGGTTGCTCAGTATGCTGCGCCCAAGCCGGAGAGTGTTATGGCCGTCACCGGCTGGCTTTCAGCCCACAACCTCACGTATGAGCTTGCCTCGCCGGCAGGGGATCTTCTCCGTGTCCCCGGCATGACCATAGGGACTGCCAACTCACTACTCGCCGCTAACTACTCCATCTACCACGATGAGGAGACCAATACCTCTGTAGCCTTGACACCGTCGTACACCATTCCCCCAGCTATGCAGGACCATCTGGTGTTCGTCTATCCCACTACGCAGTAAGCACCAGAGCCCGGCGCCATGAACGATCTCTCATATACTCGCAGATTATTCCCACCCCTTCTCAGACCGTTTGCTCACGTGGTCGAATCAGGCAAACGTGACAAGGTAACACGAGAAGCGAATTCCATTCCGTCCTCGTGTTCAGAGGAGACTACGCCGGCGTGTCTTCAAGCCATATATCATATCCCTGCAGCGCCCGCCACAGCCGCTGGTAACAGCCTTGCGGTCAGCGGCTTTTTGAACGAGGTTGCTGATTCGTCAGACTTGAGAGTACGTCACAGTGTGTTTAACAGCTCTGCATTTGCATGACATGATCACTGTTAGACCTTCCTTGCGACTTTCCGACCCGACGCGCCAGATGGAACATTCTCTGTGCAGACTATAGACGGTGGGTTAGACCACGGATCTGGAACATCGGAAGCTGTGCGTTGGATTCGCTTGTTCATCTCCCTGCGCTCATGCCCTCTACAGAGCCTTGACACGCAGTACACCGTAGGCCTGGCTACCGGCGTACCGACCACATTCGTATCAGTTGGGAATCAGACTCAAGATGGTATCAATGGCTTCCTTGATCTCGTCAACTTTCTGCTCGACCAAGAGAGCCCTCCTCTTGTCCTCACGACTAGTTTCGGGACGGACGAGCCCTTCTTTGATAGCTCACCGGAAATCGCGCAGTAAGTCCGTCGAATGTACTGTCCCAGGCAACTAAATAACCACCTGGTATGCCTGCAGGACACTCTGCAATGCATATGCCCAACTGGGCGCGCGAGGCACCAGCGTTCTATTCTCCTCGGGCGACGGCGGCGTCGCAGGAAACCGCTTCAGTGATACCTGCGATACGTTCGTTCCCACGTTCCCCAGCGGTTGCCCATAGTAAGTAGCTGTATGCTGTGCTTTTGGCCCTCGGAAACCTCACCCGTCTAACGTTCGGCACAGCGTCACTTCTGTAGGAAGCACGCAAGGTATCAATCCCGAAACGGCCGCACCCTTCTCGGCCGGCGGCTTCTCCAACATCTTCCCTCGTCCCGAATACCAGAAGGCCGCCGTAGAGAAGTACCTGAACACGCTTGGCTCCACCAATGCCAACTTGTTCAACGCAACCGGTCGGGCATATCCTGATGTCTCCACTCAGGGCGCGAACTTTCAGGTGAATGTCGCGGGTAAGATCTTGTCGGGCAATGGGACGAGCGCGTCGAGTCCAACCTTTGCGAGCATTGTTGCACTCCTCAACGACAAGCGACTATCCGCGGGTCTGTCTCCCCTTGGCTTCTTGAACCCTCTGTTGTATTCGGATGCTTCAAGCACGTTCAACGACATCACATCTGGAAGCAACCCTGGTTGCGGTACGAACGGCTTCCCTGCTACGACCGGATGGGATCCGGTAAGGCCGGCGGATTCATCTCCCTTGGAATACCAAATTGATTCCCTTCTGCCACCAGGTGACCGGGCTCGGGACGCCCGACTTTGAGAGGTTGCTTGGCGTGGTTGGGTCAGCATGACGCGAGCAATGTGCTTGGACGTTTGTCTCTTACACGAGTAGCATGGTGAGTGCAGAGTCGCATGCACGCGACAAGAGCTAATGAGATGTATGACAGTAATTCAAATAGTATAAGGTGTACAATGCAATCAAGTGTATCAGCTCAAGTCACTTTCAGGCATCGCTAATGCCATCATGAGTTGTAGTCCTAGTCGCCGCGATCTGGACCTCAGCGCTAGCATCTTCTGCTTCCATGCTTTGGTAGACCAATGTGCGTTTCTACTGCTTCTCGTGAGAGAAGTGTTCCTGTGTGGTCTGCGTGGAACCCATCTCACCAGCTCAGACCCCTCAATAGACTTCTTGAATATTCGTACGTGGCTGCACTCATAATACATCGATGACTGGCTGAGGTTCAGAGCTGAGACCAGGCATGAGACTGATCGGTGGTACGTGAGTTGATGCGCGCTCGCCCTGGCCAGGCTGCCATGCTCTCTATCACAATGCATACGGTGAATACCAGTGATCGATGTCATCCTCTGATGGAAGTGTCCGTCGCTCACTGTCAATCTACTGAGCATGGGGTCACCCATGGCTGAGAACTGGTGAGTGATCACACAGTAGAACGGCATCTCCTAACTGGCACGCTCTGGCTGATTCGAGTTCAACTCCGCTATCTCCACACGCGGTGTGACCACACATGTGTTCTGTCAATTATCGGTCAGGTTTAACCTTTCTTCATGTGGTCTAAGAGACCCCCCGTTGTCGTGTACAGCCCGAATCAAACCTTACCACCTCGACAATGCGGCGAAGGATCGTCTCGCGCGCGCCCAGAATAAGTGACGCTGGCGAGGAGGTTCGCAATCAGGTTCTGTGTTCGTTTCGTAAACGCCAGGGTCGCTCGGACACAGAAGGTGCGTTACGGCCCTCCCGAGCGACGACATGGGGTAGTATTGGCTTACTTCATGGTCCCAGCTTTCGGTCGACACTATATAATCAGTACAAGCTCTAGTAGGGTGCACTGACCTTCGTATCTCAACTTCACCTACCAAGTTCCATAGTGACAGCCATGCTCTCCGCCGGCACTGTCCTTCTTGCTCTCGTCGCCGCCTCTCTGGCTTCCCCCATCACCTACCAAGTACAACCGGATTTGCTCGATGGCTTCAAGGCCGTGGGCCCCGCCTCTCCCGAGACTACCATCTCTTTTACCATCGCTCTCCCTTCGTCCAACATGGACGGGTTACATGCAGCTCTGTTCGACGTCAGCGACCCCGCCAGTCCTCATTACGGCCACTGGCTCTCAAAGGAAGAGGTACATGCGTCAGACAGTGCATCTTACCTGTTGTATCCTCATCTTACACTCATGTCAGGTCGAGAAATTTGTCGCACCCAAGCCAGAGAGTACCAAGGCCGTCTTGGCCTGGCTCAAAAAGGCGAACATCGCGCCAGACAGGACCTCCCCCGCCGGAGACATGCTCCGCGTGTCCGTACCTGTCAAACAGGCTAATGCTCTCTTCAATGCGAACTATACCGAATTCTTGAGCCACGAGACGTCGACCACTTTGGTCCGTACGCTCTCGTACTCGGTGCCTGCTGACATCGACAAGCACCTCTCCTTCATCTATCCCACCAATCAGTGTGTACTCCCTCATTTCCCATCAACTGCATCAGGGCTGTGATTCACTGACGCCCTGGTCACACAGATTCATACTGCCTGCTGTCAACAAACCTTCCATCCAGGTCATCCCGGACTCGACGGCCGCAACCCCGCCGCAGTCGTGCGCTTCTCAGATCACTCCTCAATGTTTGCAGACTCTCTACAACATTCCCACCACTGCCGCCACATCTGCGGGGAATGCAATCTCTGTCGCGGGTTTCTTGCAAGAAATCGCCAATCTGACTGACTTGCAGGTATACCGCAAGCACTACTTAAAGTTCATTCTATTTGACTCGTGCCGTATTAGCAATTTGCTAGCGCTCTCGGGACCACTAATCGCAACCCCACGTTCAACATCGTGTCCATCGACGGAGGCATCACCACGGGGACCGGGACTATCGAAGCGGTGTGTCCCATAAACCCGAAAAACTAACCAAAGTATTCAGTTTTGTTCGTCGTTCAGAGTCTTGACATTCAATACACAGCCGGACTCACAACCAACGTGTCCACAACTTTCCATTCCGTGGGCGATAGCTCGGTCCAGGGCTTCCTGGACTATGCCGCCTTCCTGGCTGGTCAAAATCCTTCACCCTCTGTCGTCACTGTCAGCTATGGATTCACAGAGCCTGGTTTCCAATCAAGCACAAGCTTGGCAAAGTTTGTACTATACTACTCTTGTTCTTTGGACCAGTGAGTCTGACCAATCCATATATAGCTCTTTCTGTAACGCATATGCGGCACTCGGTGCACGTGGCACTACAGTTCTTTTCGCTTCAGGAGATGGCGGTGTGTCTGGCTCTCAGCCCACCTCGGCATGCAATGGCAAAGCGTTCATTCCTACTTTCCCAAGCGGCTGCCCTATGTGAGCTGTCGAACTTCTTGACAGGAAGTCTAGTATCCCATCGCTGACTGTGCTTTTAGGCTCACCTCGGTGGGGGCAACCACAGGTTTCAGCCCTGAGACCGCAGCGAGCCTCTCCTCAGGCGGCTTCTCGAACATATTTGCGCGTCCCACCTATCAGGCCAGTGCAGTCCAAACGTACTTGAACGCCCTCGGCACCACGAACGCTGGCAAGTTCAATACTACTGGAAGGGGCTTCCCCGATGTCTCCACCCAAGGCCAGCACTACATCGTCAACGCCGGTCAAACGTTTTTCCTTGTAGATGGGACCAGCTGCTCCAGTCCTACGTTTGCGAGTGTCATAGCGTACGTGAACGACGCACGGATCAAAGCGGGCAAGGCGAAGCTTGGGTTCTTGAATCCTGTCCTATATGCGAACCCCGGTTTATTCAACGACGTCACTTCTGGAAGCAACCCTGGCTGCGGAACGGAAGGATTCCCTGCGGGCGCCGGATGGGACCCTGTACGTACGATCCATCAGTGTGGGCCGTTCTTTGACTGATTCGTCTTTCCACAATCAGGTCACGGGTTTGGGCACGCCTGACTTCAACAAGTTGTTAGCACTACCTTAAAAGCTGAGATGGGGAGGTAGCATCTGTTATAGCGTAGAGAAAGCCAGCCATCGTCCTGATTGAAGCAGTATAGGAGCTCCGAGTCATAGAGTACACGGTGTATGAAGCGAACCAAACTGGTCAGCTGATTATAGCGGGATGGACGACGTGTATGTACCAGTACTTTGTGCTTGTCTTTGAAATTTGAAGTCATCGTTCGTGCCAAGTATGTTCAAGTGATGAGAGTGACTGTAGATTTAGAGGTTTGACCTGGAAGCCGGCGAGTCTGACTTGGAGAATCATTAACATCCACCGTGGGAATAATCCCCGCTAGCCTGTGAGTTGAAGTCGCTTTGAGTAACCATCTTGCACCCTTGGCAGCGAGCACGGACCACATAACTTTGTCTTCTCTTTCGACCCATCCAGTGCTCGAACGATTTGTCTCAGCTTGACATGTAACTACTTGTGGCAAGATAGGGAAGGACAGAGAAGGAACTCCTTGAGTCCGCCGCCAGGCATGCTCACGCTCCGCATCGTGTGAGGCTCCGGCCGCTAGCTAGCACTCTCGCTTTGGTATCTAAGGCAAGTTGTATACTACTACATTTATCTCTTCACTTTCATTGCTTGCGGCTAATACCCCCGCACAACACAGTTGAGATTGTTCAGTAAATGCCAGAGAGCTTCTTCGTACTGTCTCAGGGTGTGCACCGCTCGGTGCTAGGAGTGCCGAAGAAGAAAGCACCCGAGAAATAGTACGTTGACGTTTCTTTTCAGAGCAGGCGCGATTGCCCAGAGTTCTCCGGGCATACACGATTGTAATGAGTCGTTTAAAACGGCCCCTATCTTCGCCTTCAGCCACTGAATGCAGAGACATGTTCCCTCCGACGCGCATCCTGTGGAGGAGATCAAGCTTCTTCCGCAGTCCATTCCAGCCTTGAGAAATCGTAGAAGCCCTACGAAAGTTTCAAGTGTTGGCAGATGATTTATGCGGCATGGCGTACCCACGGAAAAGGGCACAGAAGATCTTCGGCTCTCATTGCAGCTTTTTGTGAGCTTCGACCTGAGCCGCAACACATTACCAACACTGCGTCGACGGCCATAGATGCGCGTCGCTGCGGCTCCGAGCGGCGCTAGACCGTACTAGGAGTAGATCTCCCTCACAGGCCGGACGCCGCCGACTCGATCTCAACTACGACATGACTTCCCGGGCTCAGCTCATGTTCTCCCGAAGTCTTCGTTGATACGCTAGAACGTTCCCGGCGCACTTATAGGTTCATATTCACCCGTAGTTCTAGAGGCCGTGAGTATATCTGCTTTCAAGTTCCATACCGTTTTGGTGACGGCCATACTTACAACTAAGGGTACCGTTCCCCGGCTCATTTCATAGCGGGTTGTCCTGAGGTCATAGGGACGATCCACCTCTCCGGGTTACTTTCTCGGTCCCGGAAACCGTGCTAAGGACTGTCTCGGTTTGCGAATTTGGACTTCACATCGAGTCTCATTTTATTGAACTATTCACTCGTTCTCTGCTTCGGTTCGAAGCATCTCTGGGAACGGTAAGTCACAGTAAACGTCATTGGGCCAAACTCACCTTCTCAATTTAGCTCTACTCAGAATGCCGCATCCTACCGATTCTTATAACCACCGCGCAGACAGTCTTTTTGGGACGCTGGGCGCCTCGAGGTTCGTCGAGGATAGGTATAAGAAGGTTGGGACATGCGCTGTCAGTCTCTAGGTCATTCAAGTTCGACATCCCCAATCCCAGAACTCCTAGCATTACCAGCTACCTCTACTTGCATAGCCATGATCTCCAAGCTCGCCGTCATCTTCGCGCTTTTTACCCTCGCAGCGGCCAACCCGGTCCCGCAGATTATTCCTACTTCTATTCCTGCACTCCCGACCTCTCTCCCTATCACCCTTCCGACGTCCATCCTGACCTCTATCGAGGTCTCCCTCCCCCCTGCTATCCCCACTGGCCTCTTGAACGCGCCCGAGTAAGACGTGCTCTCCTCATTCCGCATCCTCATAGTCGACTAACCGTTGTCTTGTCTCTGCAACACCACCGGTCTTCTCTCCGTTCCCATCGCCATCTCCAGCGTTTCAGTCCCCAGCGTTTCAGTCCCCAGTGTTTCAGTCCCTAGTGTTTCCCTCCCTGTCAGTGTTCCTTCGGTCTCCGTCCCTGCGGTGCCAACGGATATCACGTAAGACGCGACTTTGCTATCGCTTGCATAGTTGTCTAACCCTCACTTGGGTCCTGCAGCAGCATCATCGGCAGTCTCCCCACTGCTGGCACCGGCCTCTGAGACGGACGTCATGGTGTTGTGTTGTGCTCACGCAGGGTGACTCGGTTGGTATCTGAACAGTCGCCTCAGTCCGCTCGTACTTATGGTTTCATACAGGTACCTTGTGAGTCGAATTGACTGAGTGGATCGAAAAAAGGAGCTTGTGATTCTGGTTATTTGTAGTGACATCGTTCTGAGCCGGTGTATGTAACAGTATATACCGAGGATTTCTACCAGTGATTACTCGAGATGACTGCATTATGGAAATACAACGTGACCTGTGAGGTCCGACGGATTCTTCTTTCACATCGTCGGAAATTCAGCTGGCATTGAATATGGTCGCAATCCAGGCGCGCGTGCTTCGGGATAAAAGTCACACAGCGCCATAGACAGACACTCAAAACGCTTGAAATCAGGCTACCCAAGCAGCATTTAACGAAACATCAAGATGTACGTTCAGTCATATCTCAATACCTGGGGCAGTCTCAGTAGTCGATCATCCAAGCTTCACCTGCTCATACCGACATGAATGGTACCAGTACCTCGACGACTAGTACTACTTCTCTGCCATCAGCGACAGATGGACAGTCTCAACGCGACCGCACCTATCACTTGGTCTCAAGTGCATCCGAAGTTCTAACCGACTACAGGAGCGTTCGATACCATCTGCGACGCAGCAACAGGACATCCTCGGTACTCCCTAAGCCTATTCCACATTCGCTTCGAATTCGTGAGCATCCTCAATCGAAGTACTGTCAACTCCCTGTTTACGAATCTCCCGGGAGTACCGCTGCAACTCCTTATCAAAGCCTGATTCTGCCTTTCATGTACAATGCTAGGATGCTGACAGCCTCACAGTTAGGTATAAAAGGGTTAAGCTGAAGAGCCGGAGATCAGGTCATTCACATTCGAGCCCTCATCCCCTAAGGACAGACCTTCAGTCTCGCACCCGCTCTCAAGAGATGCTCTTCAGGCTCCCTGCCGTCTTAATCTTTGTTGCCATCGCAGTGGCCAATCCAGTCCCGGCGATTCACCCTACTGTGACCTCTCTCGCTATCTCCATCCCGCCGTCCCCCGACGCGACGTCTCCCAGGGTATCCCCTCCCCTCGCTGCTCCCACTGGTCTTCCCGAGTGAGTTTGCACACCCTCACATCTTCCTTATCACGATTTCTGAAGCTTCTCCCGTCTCTTGTAGACTCGGCGTGAGGGGTTACAACCCCCTCTTCTGATACTCTGGATATCGGCTGTTACTACTATTGCGTAAGACAACGAATCTTCACTTGCAATTTACACATGTCTAACTTGAGCCGGGGCCTCGGTACTGCCAGTGTAGCAGAATATCCGAGAGATTGCTGAGTCGCTATTGTGGCAGACTCTGTCTGCGTTGAATATATGGAGTGACCTCGATCAGCGATTTGCCATTTATGTAACACGAAGAGTGTGCTTGGAATTTGGCATCTCTGCCCCCTAGATTTACGTTGGCCCTCTTTTACGCTCGTACACGGCCTCTAGTGTGCACTTGTGTTCCCAAGTCCTCAACTTGTTTCCGTGTATCATCACGTATCAAGTGTGGGTTGTGCGTATTTTGGAATTAGTTTTGGCGCGCTTGACGCCGCATATATTTGCATAAGAAATTGAAGACGTCTGCTATCGGAGCTTAGGTCATCCGTGACTTGTGCGGCGCCGGTGTGGCACCTTGGCAAGCTCGAGCATAACATATGTCTTAGACGAGTCGTGTGTGTGGGTCAATCAAGTCTAGTACTGTTAGTGCGGCGTAAGGAGTCATGAGGATTTCCTTCAGATGAGATTACAACTTGGAACATAGGGACGAGGTCAAAGAAAGTCTTGTGCCTGAGTACCGTCTGTCGAAGTCTTATGTGACATCGTGGGAGAATTATCCGGCCGTTCAGTACGATTCCTCGGCAAAGTGCGTTCGGGGCGTCGGGTGAGAGTGGTATGGTATGGACGTTGACAGCAAACGGCCAACTTCAAGAATTGTGGCACACTGCTCGGTCCAAGTATCGCAAGAATGCCACAAATTTATCCGCCAGACGTAGATGATGACTCGTACCAAGAATTGGAAGAACCGGGGATGACCTCTCTCCGCCGAGGATGCCCACGCTTCAAGGTTCGTCTCCCACAGGCTGCTCGGGTTGCGCGATGCTCACGTTCTCTTCCGACTGGTCGCTGTTACAGGATTATCTTCCTTTCGCCTGCGACTCACCATGTGCTAGCCTTCTTGTCGAAATAGGCACCCTTCACTCTCCGTCCAGCGTGTGCGACGTGCGTGGCGATATACGCATGCTCCGCCGCTCTGCTGGTCGCTGCATCCTATCTGACGTTGCCGCCGTCTCCTGGTAAAGCAGCCACTGCTACAAATCACGTCGTCGGCAGACGCTCCGCTCGAAACGTGTAGCTGCGCAACTCTCGATGGACTCGCCCCGCTCTCCCTTTGACCTTCTATGCCATTGAAGTCCGGATGATACCAGTCGTCCTCTTCTTGCTCTGTATTGTCGCTCCATCCTGGGCTGCTCCGGGCCACGCTGGTCAACATGAACAGGTCAACACTGTCCTCGGAGGTTTCCTTCCTATCCGTCCTGCTCTTCCAGGTTCACCCGTGAAGCTCTTGTTCGCACTTCCGCCTTCAAATATGGAAGGGTTGCATGCGGCTCTACAGGAGATCAGCGATCCTCGCAGCTCTAACTATGGACAGTACCTCTCGAAGAACCAAGTGCGCATTCCATTCATTACTCACTCACCCCGTTCGCCGCTTACCCTCCTAGGTCGAGGCATTTGTCGCACCAAAAGCGGAGAGTGTCCGAATTGTACAGGACTGGCTAGCAAACAGCAATATCTCTGCAACGGTGGCCTCTCCCTCCGGAGACCTGCTGCGTGCCGACATACCAGTGGAACTTGCCAACACACTACTCAGCGCCAATTACACCCAATTCTTGCATACAGCGTCAGACACTCAGGCCATCCGTACACTCTCTTACACGATACCTCCAACTGTACAGGAGCATCTTTCTTTCATATACCCCACCTCACAGTATGTGTTCAGTAAGTTTGCGCTTCTTCCCTCTGACGTGCTCTTGGCACCTCTATGGCTAGGTTTATACCACCTCCAACCAAGAAACAAGATACTTATCAACTTATCGAAACACCATATCAGTTCAAGGGAGCGCCAAAGCGACGGAGACGAACTCAGACCTCCAACGAATGTGAACAGTATATCACTCCCGAATGTCTCCACGATCTGTATTCCATTCCCAAATTCCCTGCGACCGCACAAGGCAACGGTATCGCCGTTAGCGGTTTCTTGGATGAGATTGCGAGTATGCAGGATCTTCTAGTATGCGGATCTCTTCTTCTTTCACGTCTGTCAAGGCTCACGAATTTTCAGTCCTTCTCCGACACATTCCGCCCAGACATCAGCAACCCGACATTTTCAGTCGTATCTGTTGAGAACGGCCCAACCAGTGGCGGAGGTACTCCAGAGGCGGTACGCTTTCCGTAGTCTGCAACTATACCACCTCTCGGTTGACCAGACCGGTTTCCCTTGCAGAGTCTCGACATCGACTACACTGTAGGCCTCGCAACGGACATCCCAGTGGAATTCGTCTCCGTCGGCAACTCCATGTACGATGGCCTCCTCGACCTCACGAACCACTTCCTCGCGCAAGAGAACCCACCGCTCGTCGTGACGACCAGCTACGGTGTCGACGAGAACGTCTTCACACAGTTTCCTGAGATGGCGCAGTGAGTCGTACCCTCGCCCTCACTCTCCATACTGCCTCCGCTCACACACACTACCAATCTCGCAGCATGATTTGCAACGCGTTCGCGCAGCTCGGCGCGCGCGGCACAAGTGTCATCTTCTCCTCGGGCGACGGCGGCGTCTCCGGGCACAAAGCCGAGTCAAGCACCTCCTGCGACGCTGGCCGGCCCTTCTCGCCCACCTTTCCAAGCACCTGTCCATAGTGAGTTCAATCCGACGTTATCATCTCCATCTCCATCCACTCCTATCCGCTTCTTCGCTCACCTCCAACTTCCGAAATCCACAGCGTCACATCCGTCGGGGGCACACACAGCCTCGCGCCCGAGCTCGCCGCGCCCTTCTCCTCCGGCGGGTTCTCGAACCTCTTCCCCCAGCCCTCCTACCAGTCCACCGCCGTCTCCGCCTACCTCGCCTCGCCGCCCGCGCTCGGCGCCCTCCCCAGCTACGCGGGCCGCTACAACGCCTCGGGGCGCGGCTACCCGGACGTCTCCGCGCAGGCCATCCACTACGTCGTAGTCCGCAACGGGCAGTTCTACGCCGTGAACGGCACGAGCGCCGCCAGCCCGACCTTCGCCAGTGTCGTCGCGTTGCTGAACAACCAGCGCCTCGCGGCGCGCATGCCGCCCCTGGGCTTCCTCAACCCGCTGCTCTATGCGAACGCCTTAACTGGAAACGGCTTCAACGATGTCACCGAGGGCAGCAATCCTGGCTGTGGCACGGACGGGTTCCCTGCGGGTCCCGGCTGGGATCCGGTATGTCGCCGCCGTTGTGTTGTGGCCTGCTTCCATCTCGAGCGTTGACGGCTAGAATCTGACCCTCCTCTCATGTGTTGTTCAAACAGGTCACAGGGCTCGGTACACCTGCGTATAACAATTTAGTGCAAGTAGTGACGCCTGGAATATCATCCGCACTGGCGAACAGCGCGAGACGCAGGGTTGCACTTCCATCACTCTTCAATTGGCGCGGACTGCTGCTATGAGGCTGTCGCACCAACATGTACTCATTCTCGTACTGCTTATCAGTATGAACGAGGTCTTTCTTGGACAAATTGATTTGCTTACGCACGACAGGAACCTGGTGGGCCTGACCATGCCAAATATGCTGAGAGTGCGCGTAGACTACTATACTCAAGCACCTGTCATCCCAAGGCCGCAAATCTGACTCCGCTGAAGACAAACAGACGACGTCCAGGATATGTAAACTTCGATAGACTTGCAATTCTGTGTGTAATAACAAGTACAGGTATCTCAAGACCTGCAAAGCTTAGAGCAGCTGCTAAGAGCCGATAGCAAGAGAGCATGGTTGCTTCTATAGTGTAGTGCAGGTGTAGTGCGAGTGCGGTGTCCCATTCCAGACGAATCGCGGATCCGAATTTAAACTCACCCGAATCCGCTCAGTCGACATCCCGCTCATCCACCTCCACCTCCACCTCCGTGATGTCAATCAGATCCTTCGCGGACCGCGCACCAGTCTGCTTGACCGTCCGCTCGCCCTCCCACTTCTTCCCATCCACCCGCTTCCCCCACTCATCCACACCAAACACCTCAATGCAGTCCTCATACCCGCCATGCTTCGCATCTTCCGCAAAACGCTCCTTCACCTCCTCCGCCCAGGGATACCACTCGCCCACACCAATCTTGATCATTCTCTTATCCTTTGGGATCGGGTCCGCGAGCCCGTCACCACCAATCCCACGCCCGCGCTGGTCCGGCGCAAAGCGCACGCCAACGAGGCCGCCACGCGCACCCCCGAGAAGCTTGGCGAGGTCGGAGGTGAGGTACTGGACACGGTTCAGCTGGAGGTTGCGCATGCGCGTGTTGAGCGATGCAAAGTCCTTCCGGTCGTCGTCCTCGATCATCGCGATGAACGGCATCCCGCGCGGCCCACCCTTCGCAAGCCGCTCGATTGCGGCCGCGAGGGGGCGCGTCGCGCATGTAACCGTCAGCAGCGGGCGCCAGTAAGGCTGAACGGGGAGGGTGGGGAGGTAGCGTTGGCGACGCTCAACGACGGGGTCGCTTTGGTACTCTTCCTTCTCTGGTGCGTCGGGGTCTAGTGTAAGTCCTTGAAGTTCCATGACGGTCTGAAGAGCAGTAGGGATAGAAGGCAGTGTCCGGGCGCGGGCGACGGCGCTGGTGTGGAGGCCACGGCTGTCGGTGGGCTTCTTGCTCAGAACCTCAGACCAGTACTGTTTGGGTACGTCACCGGGTTTAGCAGCGACGGGATGGAACTCCGTCTCAGCCGTAGGAGGAACGAAACCACTGGGATGCAAAACGGTCCCGTCTTCTAACACGACTTCGACAGGTATCTTCTCCTCGCGCCCACGGGTATGGGCTGCAAGCTCATCGCTGAGAATACCCGCGTTGAGTTCGGCCATCAACCCACCCTCCTCCTCTTTGCGCTCCGAGATAGAATTGCGTTGGCGCTTCCGCTCGATGTAGAAGGGAGGGACGATGTTGTCCGGGTCGTCCGGAGACTGGAATCGTGAGGGGGAATCCCAGGCGGAGGTAGTCATCTTGCTACGGTCAGCGGGCGAGGTCGTCGACTGGCTGGTACCGACAGGACGCTCTGCATTGATGTCCCGGACGCCGGCGACGGGGCCGTCACCCTTACCAGTTGCAATCTTGCGCTGAATCCACTCTGCCTCGGCCTCGGGGGAGACGGAAATGGGCTCTGCACCAGTCTCGACGAAGTCACGCCCGTCCCATGTTTGCTTACCGGTAGCGGCAAGGGGGTCATGCTCCATCGGGACTTTGGCAGCAACAGGATGGAAGTCGGTCTCGGGCGTAGGTGGTTCGAACCCACTTGGGTGAGCGATGGTGCCGTCCGGGAGACGGACCTCTACTGGAATCTTCTCGTCGCGAACGCGCGTCTTTGCAGCAAGACCTTCGCTCAAGATACCGGCGTTGAGCTCGTACATCAAACCTCCCTCTTCCTCCTTCCTCTCTGAAATATCATCCCACTGCTTCTTCCGCTCGACGTAGTAAGACGGGACTACGTCGTCATCAGAGTCTTGAGAAGGCTTTGGGGGACGGCTCCAAGAAGAGCCCGGAATGTCCTGACGCCGACGCTGGAACGAAGACCTATCGTCATTTGGACGGCGCACGGCAGCAGACGTGTGTAGTGCGCGAATCTGGGGTGCGTCCTTGGAGCCGGAGCTGAGGGATAGAAGTTCGGTCGGCATGACGCGTGGCTTCGAGTGCCGCATCGGCTCGCCGAGTGGAGGCGCCTCCGCGATGGTATTCGACCCGTCGAGAGCCTCGCAGCGGAGTTTATCAGGGTCTTCGCCGATGTCCCACCAGCGAACACGCTTGATACGTCGCTGCTTAGCCCATGGCCAGCGGGCATTATCCATAGGCTCCATGAAGTGACGACCCGCCCTAGGGCTATTAGCCATGCCGACCAAGGCAGGCAAATCGCTCTCGAGGCACATGTTGGTAAATCTTGGGTAGTAATCAACGCGGCCGTGACCATGCACGACGGGATAGCGGCCCTCGAGGATGAATACGGTACGTGGGTTGTAAGCAGAGGGGTGAGGGGGCTCGTATATCTTGCGTTTGGTGAGATATGCTCCGCCACGATACCAGTTGGACGCTCGAAGATCTGTGGGGCGCGTGAAGCCACCCATGTATCTGTGAAGAGATGATGAGTGAGTGGACTCGGTACACGGTCCGGAGGCACCGAGGAATGAGATGACGACCATGAATGCTCTCTGCCCAAACGCGAACGCGTTGGACAAGGGCACAGAGGAAGGTACCTACGTCCTGACTTCTCTCATTGCAGTAGTAATGTCTATGCGCTCGTCGCGTTCTGCCTTCCTGATGCGCGACTGTGTATGCCTGACGACATCCTGGGGCGGCGCGGGCGCGTCTTCAAGAGACGAGAGCTGCTGGGACGACGAAGAGGACGCAGCTGGCTGGAGCTTTGTGTGCTGCGCAATCCTGCGGCGGGCGACGCTGGGGATCCCGGTGCGAGGCATGGGGACACCTTGGACGAGAGAGCGAAGGACGAGTTTAGAGTGCCATGCAGACGCGCATGAAAGTCGACCGCTGTGTTTGGCCGTATTTGGTGGCCCCACCTACCTCATGCGGTGCTCGCTCTGACTGCCGGATGCGGCAACCACTCTACAACGTAACGAGCGCCCGCGCTTCCCACATTTTCTGACCCTTTTCTCGCCTCCCACGCGCCGACAGATGCTATCGACCTTCCTCATATAGCTTCCCTCTCTGCTTTCTGACCGTGGCAACTCTCCAGACTATCGATACAGAATATGTCTGCTGCCGTTGTCAGGTTCAGGCCACCTCAAACTCCCACACCTGCTCCAGCATAGTGTCTCGACTCATGAGCATCCAAAAATACCCCTCGTCCCAGCGACACAGAACCTACCGAATGGACATGGATCCGTACTCTTCTGTGCGCATGCTCGCAATCCTGAAAGGTGACCGGTGATCATTGAACGTTATACCCTTCCCCGGACATTATTTAGCCTGTAAGTTATCACTTCGCCGCCACCGTAGCCACAGTGGCTCCCACCAAATCGGCGTCACGACCAGAGACGAGACAATAGCTCCCAACCAGCCCGGCGCGACGGTCGCTTTTATGATCGGTGCGCATCTCCCAAGTTCGCAAGTCCATACAGAGCGCTGCGATTCCCGAGCTCCGTGTGGTAAAGCGTGTTCATATCCGGCCGTAGATTAGGAAGTTCTCAACGTCGATTTTTAGAATCTCTTCCTATTTGGCTCCTCCACTCGCTTGCTACCGCTCGCGAGAACCTCGCGAGAATTTGCTGCCCTGCTCGTGAGTCGCAACGAATCAACAAGATTTGTCCAAAGATACCGCTGCGTAGGTCAGTCCTCTCTATATTCTGGCATGTCTGGCACGGTACTACCGTGACCGCATCCGCGACTTGAAGTACCTCTCCGGACTTTAAGCTTTAACCTCATACCGCAAGCGGCTAACACCCTGCCATATCACGACAGGACGGCGAGCCCGTCGGTCCCGTAAGTAATCGTGACCACAACGAATCATCTCCGCACCCGAAGACACAAATGTAATGTAGTGCACACAACACACACGCAATAGGGGAGACACATCATCCGTTGAGAACTAGCCACTAACTGAAGGGGACATGGAGACCTACGTGAAATGTACCAAAAAAGCGTCGACGCAATCATCGAAGCACGAACAGCGAGCAACCAAAACGAGTGACATGACATCCATTAGGCGCAACACAAAGCCTAGGTGCTAGGTATTGAGTACTGATGTAAGGGGCGACCCGAGATCTGCAGACGCGGCGGAAGAACACAACAAGCAGCTGAGAGAGATACTGTATATAACGAGCGGTCGGGGTCGGTCGAGGTAAGTTCGAGGGGTATCGTAGAGACGAAAAGTATTTTGGACAGTGGAAGGGGATGGGCTCCCATACGAATGCAAGACGACGACTCTTCACCGCCTGCCGGTACCGCGGCCGTAGCCTACCTGCAAGTTGTCCAGCTCGGCCTCGAGCGCCTTGATCGCGCTGTGCGCCATCTCCAGATCCTTGTTGAGACGGTCGCGCTCCGCAATAAGCTATCGTCATCCCAAACAAGAACATCGTCAGCTTCCACAACGGAAGGAACAGCCTCGACCACGGAAGGAACAACGTACGTGTTGCTCCCACTGCCTGAACCGCGCCTCTTCGGCCTTGACCTGCTCCGTGAAGCGTTTCCGGAGCGCCTCCTCCTCCTCCTTGAACTTCGGGTTCTCGAACTTGCGCGGCTTCTGCTCCCCGAACTTGCGCGTCTCCATCTGCGCCTGCCGGTAGTTCTCGTAGTGCAGCTCCTCCGTCGTCGAGATCAGGTCAAGCATGTACGTGCGGATCAGCAGCGAGCGCAGCTTGCGGAAGTCGCAGTGGTTCTCGTTCTCGACCTCGGCCACACCCCACAGGTACTCACGGCCCTTAACGACACGGCCATCGGGCGTCGTCACGTCCTCCGTCGAGCCGATGATGGAGAAGGGCATTGCCTCGGAGAGGACCCGCGCGTGCTCTGCGCTGACCTCATCGTCGGCCTCAATAGGCGGTTGGTAGATGCGGATGCCCTGAGCCTGGATGACTTGCCGAATCTGAAATACAAGGATGAACACACAGCCGCACGTTGCAGAAACCCAAACCCACTTACGCGCTGCTTAAAGGTGTACAAGTCATTCTGTGTGAGGGTATCCGCCCTTGCGACAACGGGGATGAGGTTGACACGGGTGCCCAGACGCTTCATGATCTCAATGTCCAGGGGCTTGAGACTGGAGGACGATATGAGAGCGGAATAATAGACATTATGCAACAGTACTTACGTGTGACCGGTGGGACGGATGAAGTACAGACAGGCGTGCACCCGGAGGTCAATCTTATCCTTCCGCTCAGGCTGTTGCTCCTGACGCATGTACGCCTCATGTTGGTCGTCAATGAAGTCGACAATGGGAGCCCATGAGTCGCGGTTGTTAACATAGTCGCCGAAGCCGGGGGTGTCGATGACCGTCAGCTTCGTCTTGAACTGCTTCTCCTCGAGCTCGGCCTTAATAATCTCGACCTCGGTGAGCTTATCAAGCTGCTTTTGGTGACGCTTGGCGTAGTTCTTCGTTGAGGAGAGCTCAGTGGAGAAGAGCGTGTTGATGAGCGTCGTCTTTCCAAGGCCGGACTCGCCTGCATGAGTGACTGGTCAGCGTACCGCTCAAACTCCTGGGGTCATGCATAGCAAGTATGCGAGGGCGTGAGCAACCATGAAGCTTCTCTATATGAGTGCTTCCATTGCACGAACGGAGAGTCGCCGCAACGTAACGTGAGGCAGGACTGTCCAGTAGCTGTAGAGTAACCCATGGCACCGCACGTAACGCCTTATCTGGCTCTGATACTACAACGCAGATGCTGGACACGGGTTGAGCATCGTCGACGCGTAGAACAGGAGCGCTTGATTGATCCACGCAAGACAGCGTGGCATGATATAACGGCTTTATACCATGCCCCAGCGACCGAAGGACAGCAGACGAGAGCAGAGATCTGAGCGCAGATACTCACCGACAACCATAACAGTGAAGTGTGCGCCGCTCTTGGCGACAATCTTGTGCCTCTACAGTGCGAAAGCAGTCGCTAGATGAGCGACCAGAGCGCGCTCAGCAGTTGGGGTCTCCCTCACCTGGTTGGGCAGGTTGGCAATGCCAATACCGTCGGAGAAGGGAGCAGCAGCAGCCATGGCAAAAGGGAGGAGCGGGAGAGAGAGGCTGAGAGGAGGAGGCTGAGCAGTGACCGCGACGGGTTCGACAAAATCCAGTCGCGACGGACGAGTCCTTTATTTGGCGCTATTTGGCGCGTGGCTATAGAACGGGCGCTTCCATTCCTCCAGCCACTGGGATGTCCCACCATCCATGCAACGACTTGAACCAGTATGCATTCACTCCCTGCATTCGTAATGGTTAGTTACTGTGGGCTTGCGAAGTACAGCATCGGTGAAACAGTTTGACCGCCACTTTGGACACGACTTGGGCGCTTCAGCCTTGAAATCTCAACATGAGGATAGTGTACGACAACAAGTAAGTCTTAGCATTCTATGCGTTGGATTATGGATACACGCTCATTATGTTCGCAGTCGGCTCCAGACAGCATCGAAGCAAGTCTGATGCATGGTATTCCCTGCATCATTCGACCGATACTGCATTTGCTCCTGCCTGGATCATCGACCGGACCCAAAGAGGCAGTGGACAGCAAGAATCTTGAATCACAGGACGCAACAGAAGTAAGGGATTCATGGCATATTGCGGGCGTGCTGAGGAGTGGTGCGAATGGCAGGCTAAATCCTTCTAATTCTTATGAACGGGTCAACACTCAATCATTCTACACGAAGGCACTGATACGAGCAGCACCGGCAATGGTTCC
Source organism: Fomes fomentarius (assembly GCA_022606135.1). Classification (NCBI taxonomy): domain Eukaryota; kingdom Fungi; phylum Basidiomycota; class Agaricomycetes; order Polyporales; family Polyporaceae; genus Fomes; species Fomes fomentarius. The sequence goes on from JABYQN010000001.1 coordinate 4,088,779, forward strand.
CTGAATGGGCGACCGCCCATGAATGCTCCTTTTGGCGCAGAACAGGCACTCACGGCCGTCTCAGCAGACGTCACGAGCGCTCACAGCGACAAATCTCAGCTATAATCTCAAAGGCGGAAGTGAAAACACAGAGCCTCGTCTGCATCACTACGTGCGATGTCTGTGACTCTGAGGTCGACGACCTCGATAGTCGCTGGTAGAAGAATTCGAAACCTTGGCAATGGCAGTCTGCGACGCTCGCTCCCCCGCACGGCAATGATACCCATATGATCCATATCTATGCGTAAGCCGCCTCCTCCTCCAATGACCCAGGGTGTTTATCTTACAAAACAGATGCGACGACCACGCGATAGCAATACGAAAGCATGACAACTCGCACTCCAAGGCCCGTCAACGTGTCTGTGCCCTGTAGAATATTCACGAATCAGTCAATTGTCCTCATACAGTCATGAAGAGAAGCCGACACACGGAGAGAAGACGCTGGCACGTGAACGGCCAGCGATAGCCCACGGCAATGCGTATGGGTCCGCTTCCGCGTTGGCTGCGCGTGCCGAAGCCGCGAGGCGCATCGGGAGGGGCATGCGGGGTGTGTACGCGGCGGTCGCGGACGACATGCAAGTGGCGATGGCGACGACGAGGGCGAAGATATCGAGTTGCATGATGAGATACGTCGTGTTTGTTTCGATGTGGTGTGTGCAGTGAAGTCAGGTGGTGGTGAACAACGCACTGTGCGTGTTCGTGCGGATGCGTGCTGAGCGTAGACAGGGGGTGCAGAGTGGACGTGTGCAAAGGGGGAGGATGAGACGTCGTGGGTGGATCACGAAACCCACTCCACTATAAGCTTATACTCCTACCTCATATGTCTCCTCCGCGCACCTGCTCCGCCTTATCCGCGTCCACCCTTTCTCCTCATCCTGTGCCCGCCACGCGTATGGAGCAAGCTACTTGGGGGCTGATCGCGCCTTGGGGCTTCCACTCAAGTCGACGTAATTGGCGGGAGTCTGTGTTTGGTAGTGAGATCGCCGGATGGCTTGCCCTGCTCGTTCCTCATCGACACATGCACTCGACGCTGCGGCCTGTGTACGTACGCAGCATCCGGACAGGTATGCGACGCTCCAAGCGCTTCCTTTGCTCCTCACTTGTATCTCTGAAAAACGCCACTCATATGCAGGTACAATAACATATGTATAGTACACACTTTCGACTCCCCAAGCATGATCACGAAGATGTCTCTATGTGTCTAACGCCGAACTTTGAACCCGCGTTTTAGCTCTCAGAAACTGCACAGCCGTGCAACCGCCTTACCAAGACACGGCCGTTGAGTGGCCCCATTCCCTCTCCTTACAGACATCCGCGCCGCCACTCTATAAGGACCACTTTCGCTCATCCAGTCCCGTCGACATCGTCTCGATTGCAGCGCGGTGGTCTCCCCGGACACGGGGCACGAGTCATATACCTGCTGAGATCCCAGTCTGGGTCTAATAGGTCCACATCAAACCTCGCTAAACCTCGAGGCCCAGTCTTTATGCCTCATTTCCTCAACATACCCGACATCCCCGCGACACACTCTGGCCTCACTACTGGCACCTAGCCCACAATTACCGCACTTTGCCCAGGTCCTATCCACCACTAGCCTCCTAAGCCCAATCCACCAAAGTCCCGATGCCCCGCTGAATTCGGGCGCGCACTTTGGCCCATGCGATGACCAGACCCTGCAGCTTCCGCTAGCCAAGTACCAGATCGCCAATGCACGCCAGAACCGCGGATAACACACCTCTGTGCCCACGAAACGCGCAACCCATGCTCGTCAAAGCCACCCTAGATCCTTCCAAAGCCGACGAGGGACTGGCAGCCCTATCGGCTGTCGCAAACCCCTCTACGCTCCGGATAACCGTCCATACTCAGTATCCTCCTCTCCATCTCTTCCAGACCTTAGCTCCGTCTCCACTTATACGCCCACGCCCCCTTCCCTCGGGCTTGGTCTATATTCAATGCCATCCAGCGTCCAGCCTCCTTCCAGTTGCAAACGGCGAGCTGCTGAATGCGAATCGAGCCACGTCCAAACCATGGCTCCGACCTGGACTTCAACCTGACCCATTTAGCGCCACGGGTGGACTGACCGCTCTCCTATTCCGGCAAGTCGAAGTTGCTCGCTCACTTGCTTAGTCTCGGAAAATCTAGTCGTCCCTCTCCCTCTTGGCCCTATTTACTCTTTCTGTCATCCACAGTCTCACAGAGTCCTGGCCGCCACAAGGTACTTCTTTCCATGACTCTCTCTGTAGCATTGGCATTCCGTACACGCTCGGCTGAACTCTGCGCGGCGGACTTTTCGAAATAGTTGCCGCGAACTCAGATGATACTTTGAATCGCATACTCATACTCCGACGCTCCGCGGCCAGAAGGTTCATTACGAGTCATCCATCCCCATAAAATTCCATGAAAATAGCATGTACATCGAAACGGACCGGAGAAGTGGGAACGAATAGCCGTATCGACAAGTCCGAAGTATCAAAATAGCGATGTGCGTATGTCCGTGTCCAGCGTCGACGAGTTCGAACATAAAAGAAACAGTCCAGCGAGCCCTAAATAACGAACCCGAGACGTTAGTGTGAGCCCGGCGTTATGAGATCTGTTTTGAAGCACATCTCACTCACCTATACATCCACCGCGAGGCGTTTCGTCACTCAGATCTTGAGGCCCAGAGGCGAGCACCCGATAGAGAGCGACCCTACACGAGAGAGTATTCGAGGTGAGCAGGTAATACCGTGCATCACGAGGTAACAAGGCACTCACCGAAATCGTCTCCACTGCAGCACATGGGTGTGGCATCGCTGTGTGCATGAGGCGAGAATCATCAGCTTGAGTCCAAAGAGGCGAGATATAGGGACGCTGACCAGCTCTGGCTGTCACCAACAGGTGACGCGACGGGCGAGCACGACAAGCCAATGGACCCATCCGTCGGGGTGTCCGGAGAATAGAGCCCGAGCGCCTCAAGGATAATCTGACTCTTGTCAGACGAGGCGGGCTCAGCGTTGTCGCAGCAGCGAACGGCGCCCGTCGAGCAGTCCCCAGCCCGGGGTGGAGGTGAGGGCATGGCAGAGACGGAGCCGACGACGGCAACGGCAAGAGTAGCGACGGTTGTGAAGAATTGCATGGCGATGGTGGCCAGAGAGAGCGGTCGAGGACAATATCGCTGGGGGCGTTGGAGACGAAAGAAAGGACTGACGGGGGATGGGCTGGGTGGATAGATGGAGACGAGTTAGCGATGGTTTTTTATGGTCCCCGTACGGTCACCGATAAACTGGTAAGTCTGAGCTGCTCCACCTATTGCACATCGTGAAGTGCTCAGTGCTGTCACAGAAGATACCTGCCAGTGGTCGGACGATCGACTCCGCAGAAGTAGTTGAAGTCACCTAGTTCATTCGCTCTGGGCACTGTACTATTGAGCAGTCAGGTCAGGGTTTAGCAATTCCGTCGCAAACGAAGTCTCATAACTTTATCAGAGGGTGGTTCAACCGGACTGAGAGGGTTGCTAAATTGGGATATTCAAGCAGGGTGTCCAGTATATCACGTGGGTGGCATCTGCGTCCGGAGACATCCGAGAGCTTATAAGGGCTTGATCTCCGAACACCGTCGTCGAATTTGACCTTGTCACTGTTCGGCCCCTGACATCTTGCTAAGGCGTGTCCTATGGCTTCCCATCGTCACATTGAAGTAGCTCGTCTTACTGATTCCGTACTCTCTAGACAATTCATGACCACCTGCTCGCACATCACACAAGAGCCAGAACGAACCCTGAATGTAGGGTCACTGCAGTGTGCCCAATGCTTCGTGCAAGGCTCCTACGATGCGTACGCACCAGAGTGCTGCGATCGTGACGAGACCTGGACGTTGTTCGGACTCGCGAGCAGCGATGCACGACATTTGCGGGCTGATTGCGACAGACAGGATTCGCTTCTTCGAGGTTCCCAGCCTTCTTCTGTGTAGCAGAACCACCCGACCGGACGCTGGGATGCTCTCCGACGTCGCTTGCACACTCGGCCCATCCCTCGTCTCCGTACTCGCACGCGACCAGGGTCTTGCAGCGACTGCACGGCATCAATATCTCGTACGGTCCTTTTTGGAGACTTCATCTCCTCTTCGTCTTCGCTTGGTCATTATCCCTCTGATCACTGCGCCCGGCCAGCCCGACTCAGGGATGCATCTCAGAGCTCCAGTTGTGCGCCCCAAATCCTCGTTGAGTCGTCCGCGTGTCTCGCTCCGCCGTTACCTATAAATCATGACCTTGTCTACTGTCCGAAATCCATCGCTCACCAGCACCACGGTCAGCGGTATCCACTCCTTTTCTCAACTTTCAACGCACTAAGCCTCACGCTCCCTTCCCCTCCTTTGCTCTCGTACCTACCAGCGTCATGTTTGCCAAACTCTCCATCTTCTCTGTTGTCGCCCTTGCGGTCGCCACATATGGTGCTCCCTGCGCCACCGAATCAGATGGCATAAGTGTCAGTGCTGGCCTCTCCGCCACCGTGAGTGGGGTTGCTCCCACTGGTGTGCAGCCCACTGGTGACAATCCCGCACCGACCCCCACCATCCCGGGCTCTCCCCCGCTCATCCCGGGCCTCCCCTCGCTCATCCCAGGCCTTCCCTCGCTCATCCCAGGCCTTCCCTCGCTCATCCCAGGCCTTCCCTCGCTCATCCCAGGCCTTCCCTCGCTCATCCCTCTCCCTGTCGGCCCCACTGGCGGCAATCCCGGTGACCCCCCTGTCCCGACGACCATCCCAGGTGTTTCAGGTGTCCCTGGCGCACCGCACCCGACTAGTACTAGCCCATCTGAGACGCAGAGCGCGAAGCCGACAGAGGTCAACCCGCCCTCGCCCTCGCCCACCGACGGACAGCCTGGCAACCCTCCCTATGGCCAGCCCGGTAACGATAATGGCAACGGGGGTAACGGGGGTAGCAAGTGCAGCACTGGACCTGTTCAGTGCTGTAACAGGGTCGTCGATCCGTCTTCCCAGGAGCACAAGAACGCGCTCAGTACCCTCCTTGGTGTGCCCGTCGGTGATGTCAAGGGCATGGTTGGTCTCAACTGCTCGCCGATCAACGTCATTGGTGTTGCCTCTGGCAATGACTGCAAGACCCAGACGGTTTGCTGCAACAGCAGTGCGAAGGGTACGTGATAACTCGCTCCATCTCTAGTCTCAGCCTCTGACTAGACATTTTTATCAGGTGGATTCGTTAACATCGGCTGTGTCCCGATTACGCTCTGAGCAGACCTTGAGCTCGCTGATACTTCCCTGATATTCTTCGTGATGTCGAAGTTCCCCGCCCCGTAGCTGCTATGATTGCTATCGATACCACATAATTCACCATTTGACCACATGCGCCACCTCTCTCCTTGACCGCGTGCATTTTCGATCGGACCGAAAGGTTGGGAGCATTGTCACGTATACCTCACTTATTAGACCATCTAATACATGCCTCTTGAACTCGTACGCTCTCTGCGCGTTGAACCGAATGATTGTGAAGGGAAGCCCTCTCCTCGTCTGCGAGTATATCCGTTGACGTTCGGGACAATCGGTGTCTGTACCTCATACTCAACGCCTCGCTCCCGAGACGCCTCACCCTAACTTCTAAGATAGTTTTGTTCACACCAAATCAGGCAGGTGTTGTGCTTTGACATTACTCTTCACTGACGCACCGTCACCTTCGGCATTGCAGAACATAATATAGACCAGACGAGCACATACATCACACACACGCTTCTCTCCTTCCTCCATTCTCCTCCTTGCGCCCCCTCCGAGTCACTGTCCATCTCACTCCCAGTCACTCCTTCTCTCCCTCGCCATCATCATGAAGTTCACACTATCCCTCCTCGTTGCGAGCACATTCGCTGCTCTCGCCGCCGCGGGACCACACCCCTTCAATGCGCGCCACCGCGACTGCGACTCCTCCGCCGCGCATACACACACCACGCCGTCGACGACTGTCGCGAGGCCTACCCGCACCAGTCTGAGGCGCACCTCTACTACCATCGTCCGCACCACAACCCACACGCCTCCTACCCGGACCCGCACGATCACCACCACAAAGACGGCCGTCCCGCCCGCCCGCACGGTGACGATCGTCTCGACGACGACGCGCACGGAACGGCGCACCACGACCGACCACGCTGTCTCGACGGAAACCATTAGGGTCGCTCCCACTCCCACTTCCGTCCGCACGACAAAGGGGTCTCCTGCGCCGCCCGTGCACACAAATGCTCCCGAGCCCGCCCCAGGCGGCCAGTGCAACACGGGTCAGATGCAGTGCTGCGACACGGTCGCGGACTCGCATAGCGCGGAGATGAGCAGCATCATCTCGTCGCTGGGCATCAAGCTCCCGGACGCGGTGGGTCTTGCGGGCACGTCGTGCTCGCCGATTGACGTGCTGGCGTTGGGCAGCGGTACTGAGTGGTACGTCCTTGTTCATCCGATTGCGTAGAGTCGGTATATGCTAACAAGACCCGCTCGTTTGTAGTAACCAGAAGCCGGTCTGTTGCACGAACAACACGTATCGTGAGTGTTCCTGATTTTGCACGTCGGCTGAGTCGAAATGGGTGACGAAACTGACTCCATATATGCGCGCATATACAGAGGGTCTTATCAACATTGGATGTGTCCCTATCAACATCGAGCTCTGAAAGTGCATACTATCTCCTGTTGTATTCTGTGAGTGCTCGCAATATGCGGTATACTGTGCTCATGCTCACCGGTATTTCTCGTCAATGCATAGTTGATTGTTTCATCTTCGACCTTCGCGCATCTCTATTTTGTTCATCACGTTGCCCTTTTCGCTTTCTCTCGCCAAGGACTCACTTGCCCTTTTGAAATCTGGATCCTTGTTGCTGGTGGGGATTGACACGATTTGCGTCAAAACGAAATCACCCACGACACCTGTAGCACCTAAGATCACATACTATCATTATTCAATCACTTGTCTCATTGTTATACGGAGCATCTCCGATAGTCTGCGAGGCACTGTGAGCATATACTAGGCTCGGTTTCGGGTTGGGCTCGAGGGGAATGTGCCGGCCGAAGGTTCCCGGTTCCCCCCGCCGGTCCCGCGCCGCCTGGCGGGTCCGACGTTCTCTCTCCCTGACTATGGCCGGGTCTTCTGGATCGGATCTCGCGACAACTTGAATGACATGGGTGTGGGGTTGTCGTGCTATTTCCTCAGGGCCAGTGGTAGGCACTCAGAGTGGTACCGGAGTCTCTGGGACAGCCAAGGTTCTGTGAGATTGTGAGTTGCGCCATCGCCCAAGCATAAACTCACTGAGTGACACGTACGGAGACTGTTGTCGACTGCCAGGGTGGGAGAGCTGGGTTGGAGCACGTCGGGGAGCACCACGATGTTCGCGAAAGTCGGCCGGCTCGACGCAACTTTGTTCTATAGGGATAGTACTTACCCAATGCAAGGTAGACTCGAGCGAGACCTCATTGACGATACCGGTGGTTCAATGGAATGTCAAGCTTCAAATTCAAGTTCAAGTTCAAGTTCAAGTTCGGATGTAGGAGGCCCTGGCGCCAGTCCGAAACGCTCAGTAGTCGGACTTGTCCGAGTCGATGATTCTCCGGCTCGGCTTCAACTTGCGTCCAATGAAGTCAACACCGTATCCGAAAGCAACTCGCGATCGGGATATGGGACGGACGGCTTCCCTGGCGGTGGCTCAGCTGGATGGGACCCGGTGCAGTGCGCTGTTGTGCATTGTTTTAGCTTCTTATCACTAGCACTGACGTATATCCACTCACAGGTTACTGGCCTCGGCATTCCCCCACTGAGACCTTCTGGTAGTCGGGACCCAGGCATGACTTGAAGGAATGTGGAGCAGGTATCGCAGAACTGCGTTGAACCCGCCGCGGCGCCGCCGCCATCGCCTGAGGAGAAGATCGCACTCGTGCTCGTGCCACCAAATGCGGGCCCGAGCTTGAGCATAGACATTGTAGAGGATTACTGCCGACTTGCCGGAAGCGCTCCGAGTCCATGTCGGAAATAGTGACCAATTGACGAGTCGACCCCTGATGGCGGTGGGGCCCGACGATCGCGGTGAATAGTACAACATGGGCCTACTACTAAGATCGTGGCTGTGCTCAGCGAAGCACATAGTAGGTAATAGTAGGTTTGGGTAGACAAACATCGTCTTCATTCACCACTCGAACCTCTCTGGGAACGTTACATCAACGAATTCGTAAACCGAGTTCTGAACATAGGCACAGTCCTATAGCATCAAGAAAAGCCTTCGAGGACTAGCACAAGACTAATCACATCCACTTAGCAGCATCCAATTCCACCACCGTCAACCCTACGACTTCCTCCCGAGTCAAATTGGCAACACCGAATCTTGCCTTCGCCTGTTTGACAGAGTGTACCTTTGAGACAACCTAGAGACCGCCGATGCCAGGGATGGAGATCGGGAGAGAAGTGGGAAGAGACGTCGGGATGGAGATGGGCAGCGACGTCGGGATAGAGATGGGCAGCGACGTCGGAATAGAGACGGGCAGCGACGTCGGGATAGAGACAGGTGGTACGGTCGTCGGGACGGGCGGGGGTGCAGGAGCGGACGATGACGGCTCTCCGATGGGCAACGAGATTGGGAGAGAGATCGGGAGGGATGTCGGGAGGGAGATCGGGAGAGACGTCGGGAGGGAAATGGGCAGAGACGTCGGGAGGGAGACGGGGAGGGAGGTGGGAAGAGAAATAGGGAGCGACGTGGGAATCGGAAGCGAGATCGGCAATGGGTCCGAGGACGACGCCGCGGCAGAGTCTGCAAGACCGAATGGGAGGGAGATTGGGAGGGAGATTGGTAGAGAGATGGGCAGCGAAGTTGGCAGAGGGATGGGCAGCGAGGTTGGCAGAGGGATGGGCAGCGATATGCCTAGCGGGTCGGACGGTGAGGCAGAGGACGACGGGGCACCGCCGAGAGGCAAGGTGATGGGTGGGAGGCCAGGAATAGAGATGACAGTCGGGAGTGGGATGGGTAGCGATACGGACGGTGAGGCAGAGGATGACGGGGCACCGCCGAGAGGCAAGGTGATGGGTGGGAGGCCAGGAATAGAGATGACAGTCGGGAGTGGGATCGGAAGCGAAGGAAGTGAAATGGGTAGAGAAGTAGGGATAGGGATAGGAAGCGCGGCGGTAACCGGCTGGCACCCAGCGTCCCCTACGCCAGCTGGAGAAAGAATCGGATGTTAGATAACTTTGCATTAATCTCCCATGCAGGTGATGTCACCGACCTGGAAGAACCAATGAGCAGCACAGGGGCGTTCCTCCAGTCAAGCTGGGTGCAAGACGTCAGTCAGCATGTCATTTGCAGGAGAACGGACAGGTGTACAGACCATTTGTTACCCAGGATGTCCAAATCAGTGGCCGAGGAGCATTGCAACCCAATCAGAGGTCCAAGAGAGGGGAGCGATATACCGGTTGGGAGTGGAAGGAGCGAGGTCAGACTGCCAATGCCAAGGTCGGGAACAGAGAAGGTCTCCTGGCAGCATTGCAGTTGACCGTCAAGAACACACTGCGCGACGTCGATCTCTGACACCGGGACCGTAGGGGTCGGTAGGGCGGCAGAATCAACTGCGAGAGCAGGTGTTGTGATGGGGCTCGCCCGAACCAGGACGGCGGAAGCTACGACGGTGAGCACGGAGAGAGTGAACATGGTCGGAGAACGTGTTCTGCAAGGTCAATGCTGGAGACTGGAAGTCTGCGGAACGGTAAGACCACACACCCTTATTATATGTCGCGGACAGATTACATGGGAAACTGCATAACGAGTGGCATGTCGTCACGCTCCGTCTCCATTTTAGTCCATCAGAGTACCGACTATGCATCGCGCAGAGCACGTCAAGCCATCTGCTTCGCCGCTCCGGCGCCCGGCAGACTGAATGACTGCTGCACGCAGGTCAAAACACAATATAGCGCTTCGCGACATCGCATGTGGGTTCATCCGACAAGAAAAGACAGGATTCACCGCATCAGGTGAATGGGTGTGAGCTTCAACACGGGGATCTCAGATAGCTGTGACTGAAGTATGGGTACAACTAATTATGAACTATCACCGGATTACGAGAGAGGCATAACGCGTACCTCTTTTACGGTCCTCGGAGTGGTCTTCTTCCGCGTGTCTGGAGTGCATGTGACTCCAAATCGAGCGCTGTGGGAGGAGCTGGTTGTGCTGGGATGAAGAGCTTCCTTCATTGCACTGAGCAAAGGCGGGGTCTATGCGCTCCTAGAGAGTTCCGTGATTCCGCGGTGTTGTCATCGCGGGAAACACGAAGATCAGACATGATACCTCAGATTGAGGGCCAGGAACAAAAACACACTGCGATTGTCAGTGGCGATAGGAAGCCCATGCGAAAGGTCTTCGATTGTCGGTTTGACGGGAGATCTAGTGTGGGGCTGTGACATTGAAAACATACCGCATCACAACACCACCCTCGAGGAGGCGATGTTCCGACGGAGCCACCCTGCGGCCGCAGGGATCATCCCAAGCTTTTTTTTGCGGTTGAAATTCGCTAGAAAGGAACGAGTGGTCAGCCTCGCCGGCGGAGCTTGTGGTTCCATCCTGTGTCAGTGTAGCACATGCAGACGGAAACTGAGCGGACTGATGACGACGAGGGTACTCATTCACAAGGAAGTGACACATTCTCCGTGTGTTGCTCCCTGGCACCGCGAGCTCGCCGTTGCGTGAACTTAAGATGATGTCGATGCAACCCTTTCTGCAGTTCACGTTCGCCGAGAGCAAGTCATATGTGCACCGCTACCAGGGTGAGAAAGGAAGTTCAGCAAATTTTCGCGCGGAAGAAGTGTCCGCACTGTGAGGAAGCCCAGATGCCCTCTGCACATCACAGAGCGGTCTCGCCAACTCTATTCAATTCCGCATTCACACCATCTCCGAGAAACCAGTGAGTAATCACGTCGAGTACACGCTCCGAGTTCCGTTTCGCACCGCATATCCTGAACAGTAGTCGGATCATGTTGGCAGCACCACAAAGAAAGCCCGCGAGTTAGGACTAGGACCAGGCCGCAATGCTCACTCCAATGATGATAGACGCACCGCGAGTATTAGGACAAACCATCAGCGTTGAAGCGTAGCGACTAGATTGGTCTGGTAGGGGGACAGACTCCTTCCTTGAATGCTTGAAGGGAAGGTCCCCGTCTCGGCGCTTAGCAAATTATGTAAGCGCATAGTCGTAAACGCCAAGTGCCGCGAAACTTTGCTCCTTGTTTGGGTTGTATCGGGGTTATATAAACTCAAACATCTTTCTCATCATAGAACTTGGGACTTAGAACTGTATCAAGCCGCGCGGCCGCGTATCTATCTCCTACCAATGCATCACCGTCTCCGACTCGGTTGATGCGTCCTAGCGACCTAATAGCACTCAGCAGCGGAAGTCTCACCTTCAACTTCTGTGGAAAGTCACTGGCACGCGTTGGTCGTATCTCAATATGGATGCTGGAAGTTATCTATTCCATTCGGTACCATATATACACATCATGCACCATGCATGTAGTACTGCTCAGCTGTTGCTCAGAGCATCGTGCATCCTGATGATGCAAAGGAGCTCTTGTCGCTCTTTGACGATCGCTCAATTTACAGCTCTCCTCCCTTCCCTACCGCGGAAGAAAACACCATCGCAGTGGATGAGAAGTAAGATATTGGCGTGCACTCGCATATGATCCTTGCCTGTAGATGATATTATCTCTGTACCTGTGGGTATCGGTCTGCCGTCCTCCGCAGGTGAAAACCAGTTCGGTCCGTGTTTGACACAACCCGAGGGAACCGAGGGAAGACCTAGCATGGATGAACGGACACGTCTATGGGGTTGGAGGCTGGATGGGCCGCGGGATGTCTCCGAGAAAGTTTACGCAGACTTCTTCTAGTATGTCCCTGGAACATCTCTGTCCCCCGTAATCCGTGCTGACGGTTTATCCTATAGCATGCACATCGTCACATTGTCTGTCTCAACGCTCGCGTACCTCTCCTCGGCGCGCTCAGCTGTCACTCTGGCCAAGGCCTACTTCTCGATGTCCATCGGCTGGTACCTCGTCCATTGCCGCCCATCCTTCCCCATTCGTGAGTTCTAAACTGCAGTAATCAAGCTTCCCCTAGCAAGGTACGTAGACGCGCTCATCCCGGAAGACGCCCACCCAAACCCGTGATTGCCAATCGTGCGGACGACGATCGTTCACCCTGCTCTGAGCACTTGTGGTACAAGATTTAGCGCATGTTGATGCACGATGCGACACTCTACGGGACGCGGTGCAGGAACCTCGAGCTCGAGGGCGCAGACGTTTTTGATGGGACGCTCTTCATACGTATTACTGTACTCACCGCTGACCGACTTGGGTGGATGACGGAGGGACAGGAACCTGGAGACTGGGACCGAATGACAATTTACGGAAGTGCAACATACATACACATATGCGCTATGTGGAAGTGAACTATGGTCTCGAGCGCGGTTGCCTACGTATTAATACGTGATTCGTGGGTATGTCGTCCATAATGTTGTACGCTTCCCTGCTCTGAATGAAAGTCTTCGATTGAGATATTGCTAGTAATCGTTACTATCGTCTGGATATCGGTCAACAATCGCCAGGCGACACAGCTTCGAACCGGTTCTGTGGCAAACGAGACGTCAACTTTGACACACGCGCTGTCCCCCGGGAATGCACTTACAGAGAAGTGGATACGCAGATGGCCGAGCCTTGCGGGGGAAGGTAGACGCAACCTTAGCCCACGCTCCAAACATTGTCTGTCGACTTCAGCCAGTTGGCCTAGTGAAAAGATGTCGAGTGTTACGTGCAGACCGGGGAGCTTGGAGAGCGCTTCGTCGAGCCTGCCCCAGGCACCTTGATCATCGCATTCCAGGATACGCGTGCAGCCCCCAAAGTGGACAGAAAATTTGAGAATCAGTTGGCGCAGAGGCAGGAAAGCGTGCTGAGACAGAAGCCTTGCATATGAATCGAGCCCCTTAAAGAAGTCCGCGTACCCGCAGCGTTGGTAACTCAACCAACTATACCTGAGGTGTAGGGTGAGGGACTCTAGGCGCGTGCATGCTAGTAGTCCAAGGTCTTGCCATCGGACGCCGCACGCTGCGCATTGAGGTGATCAGCGGGGTGCATTCTATGAGAATATCACGAGAAACCCACTTAGCATGCCACGCTCCCAGAACACTTCCTCGGGCTCCAACTCCAGAGAACGTAGGCGAGGTCCAGTCCCAATGATGAACTGGCTGTATTTCACCAGTTCTGACCAAGACTGCCAGCAGAGATGGAGGGACTGAAGGATACCATTCAGGGATCCACTCTGCTGTACGACGTCGTAGAGGCAAGCGGCACATTCAGGTTCCATCGAGTCGCACTTGAGGTGACGTATCTGCGTGTGAACCTCCGTGTCGTCCTTGAGTACATCCGCGTTCGGGGCCATAGCACGCCAGAATCCGTCAATGCACAGGTGCTGAATAGAGGAGAACAGGCGGAGGACATCGGTGATGCTCGAGATGTTGTGGAGGTGGAACCAGCATCCTGTGAGGTCTAGATTACGGATCGAAAGTCGTGATTGGACAGGAAGATCGTGCTTGTCAAACGAGAGTCCAATGACTGTGAGTTGTTGCAACGCCGGCAGCGACGACAGAACATGGTACAGCAGAGCTCCGCTCTGTCGCTCGGGAGCCTTTGACGGAGGGGCTCCTTCGACGCAGTTGAGCGTGAGATCTCGGAGATACGTGCGAGCATCCTGGCAGCTCTGCAGAAAGTCGGAGAAGCATTGGAGAACGTCAGAAGATGCGGTCGGGAAGATCTCCATGGTACGGAACAGGCGCGACCGTGTGGTGGACACCCAACTACGGCAGACCAGTGAGCAAGTTCTAAGCGTTTCGATGTGCTTCTCCAAATAGTCGATCACGATCAACCATACTTCCAGAGGGAGCTGTACGGAGGGGCCTATCCGTTCCATCGTTCGAGCAAACTGAATTTTGACGAGAAGGAATTGCTGGAGTTTAGTCAACCGAGTCAGCTCATAGGTGCATCCGGTAGAAGAGGTACGTACGGAGGTGGCTCAGAAATGGTGTTTGCTGGTCCCTCTGCACTACCGGGTGCACTTATATTTGTGTCGTCAAAGCATAATACTTCAGCGCTCAGCTGTCACTCCCGCTTTGGTCCTAGGTACACAGCGCCGGTAGAAGTAATTGTACGATCGAATGTGCCACGATGAGCATTGACCACAATGTGCTTGTGGTCAAAGATATGGTGGGTTCGGTCAGTGTCACCAGTAGTGGTGACTTCGGCGACAACGGTTGGATGGAATGTGACTGTACAGTGTAACTGGTGACGTCTAAGGCTTCCCAGTTACGATTAAATACGGCCCGGGCCAGGTTATTATTATTACGAGTGATTAAAATAGATTCTTGAGCCATATCATATCTTACTCATAACCGTAACGTATCGTAACATTACTTACTTGTAGTAAATCTTATGTAATGGCACTTAGGTCACAAGACATCGTGGTCTGCTACTTCATATGTAGCGGAGCAGATTGAACAGATGTCTGCCTCCAAGTAATTGTAGGCTACCAGGAGATTGTTTATGTGAGCCCTGTTGAGTCGGTGACGAAGCTTCACACCCATTCGCGATGAAGGGTGGGCGATAGGCGCCCAAGTCACTCATCAAGCGCTCAGAGCCGAGCTCCATACCACTCACTTTCAGGAGAAAATGCATTGGACCAGTCACGTGGTACATATCTATGAGTACGATTATTACGGCCCCCTTGTATCATAGTAGAATTGTACTCAATCATCATGTATCCTTCCGTATCAGATGGGCGAAAAAATACGGCGGTTGCGGTATTTATTTGTACTAATGAGTATATTCTTAAGTATAATAAAATATACTTGTATTTGTGGGAAGCCCTAGTGACGTCTGCCAGATTTCCATCACGTGGTCTTCACGGGCGCCTCACCTTGCCAAGGTGGCCAACGACTAGTGTTGCCGTGGAGTGGAGTCGGAGTCACTCCGGAGTGTCGCCTATCAGACTCCGAGGTACTCCAGCACCTTTCGGCACATCGGCAATGGTAGGCGAGCTTAGGCGATGTGCTCACATAAGCTCACCATAGAAGGCAGGATCCATCTCGGACGCTGGAGGGCAAATAGTGCTCGCAGAGTCGTAGTTACTAGTACTCGAGGATAGTGGTATGAATAGACATTGTACACCAATAATATCATATGAGATGTCTAATCCTCAGCAGTCAGAATGGGTGGCAACTCGTCCAATCCGTCACCTTCTTCTAAGTCCTCGGGCCTACTGAGCAACTGTGGTCCTACACCCTCCCGAAGGCGTTGCTTGAGGGAAAACTTGATCACTTGGAGGACTTCCATCATAGCTCCACTTAGTCGAGACTGCCGCAGCCTGTCCATCTCTTTACTTGAAGAGAAGACACGTTCGGATGCCACAGCAGATGCCAGCACCGGCAGTATGTCGAGGGCAACCCGATATAGCAGGGGATACTCTTCTCGATGATCCTGCGGGCATGACATGATCAATGGAAGACTCAGAACTGACAGTGTGGCACGACTGACCTTCCAAAATGACTTCAGATTGATGTTAGGCCCGGAAAGCCGATCTTCTTTGTATCGATGGAGCTCAGCCTTGACTGCGGCAAGATCTTCGGCATGGAGTCGTGCTGCACACTCCTCCTCGGGTTCATGTTCGGGTACAGGGGGAGTACTGAGATTTGACGTCCCGGGAGGCTGAGAACTTGAACCTGTGGTACCGAAAACCAGCGAAAAGTCCTCCTCAAGTAGAGCTATCGAGTGGAGGCCAAGCTCAGCACTGTGTCCAGAAGATATTGAAGAGGTGCTTTTGGAACGCCTAAGTTCTTGTGTTGGAGTCGCGCGGCTGTGGAGCGAAGGTTCAGAGGAGTCAGCTGATGAACTCTGAACCTGTAAGGCGAGGAGCGACTGTAAGTCACAACAGAGAGGGATCTTCAGTCAGTGAGCGAACGACTATATTGCATAGTGAAGTACCTGTAAGTCACAACAGAGAGGGACTACAAGTACTAAGTCAGTAAGAAGTAGTAGAGCATATGTATGTAAAGGACTTACTCTTCAGTCAGTGAGCGAACGACTGAAGAGCAGAGGCGAAGAAGGAACTGCTTTTATACATGAGGGATGAGTCCATGAGTCAGCGAATGAAGCAGTCACATGTAGCCATAAGACGATGAGTCAGAGTCCGTATCGGCATATGAGTCAGATACAGTCATAGCATGAGTCAGACATAAGGTCTAGAAGAGTCCGGTGCAGTGTAGAACGCACTGGTACGCACAGGAATGCACAGTAACCATATGGTCATGGGAAAGTACAGTAGGAGAACAAAGAAAACCATAAATGGTAAGTAGGAACACAGCCTATCTAATCATATGACCATAAACAAGTGTACACAACTCCGGTCCGAGCACAGCCGGTAGTCCGGAAGTTCAACACTCCCACTCGTTCAAGATGCAACGGAAACAAGACCGATCTCATCAACGAACTTTGCCAAAATGGAATAAGGCACGTTCTTTGTGAGAGAATCAGCCAACTGATCCGCGGTTGCAACATAGAAGATCTCGACAGAGCCAGACTCCACTTGTTCACGAATGAAGTGGTAGCGAATCTCTATGTGCTTGGTACGCCGGTCGACTACTGGATTGACTGACAGGAAAATCGAACCCTGGTTGTCTAAACACATGGGTGTCGGCCTGGTCAAGTCATCACCAAGTTCATCGCCAAACGTCCTCAGCCAGATCAACTGACGACAGGTATCAGAGGCCGCTTTATATTCCGCCTCAGTAGAGGAGAGCGAAATGGTAGGCTGACGCCTCGAAGCCCACGATATAGCACCACCTGCCATCAAGAAGACGAAGCCAGAGGTAGAATGCCGATCATCACGGTCTTCGGCCCAATCTGAATCCGAATAGGAAATCAGACCGTCATTAGACGCTCCCTTGTAGCGCAAGCGATACGCCTTTGTCCCTTGAAGGTAACGCAGGACATACTTCGCATAACTCATGTGCGCTTCAGAGGGATTGGCATTGTATTTCGATAACCGTGTGACAGCGAAGGAGATATCAGGACGCGTTCCGAGCATGGCGTACAAAAGACTGCCAATGAGACTCTGGTAGCGTTGCCTGAACTGATCGGAAGCTGGTTCGTCGGCACTTGCCAAGACAGCACCAGCAGGAAGGGGTGTACGTGAGGGTTTACAGTCAGCCATCTGAAAGCGCTCGAGAACAGACTGGATGTACTCTTCCTGGTCGATGTCAATCATACGAGTAGATCGATCACGAGTGATGCGAAGACCAAGGAAGCGCTGTACAGATCCCAAGTCCGTCATCTTGTACTGCTTAGAAAGCGAACGCTTGACTTGTTTGATATGACTAGACTGATCGCCCATCAGAAGTAGATCGTCGACATAAAGAACGACAATCGTGACGTGATCCCCCCTTGTCGCCGATATACGTAGATCCCAGCATCAGAATATGTCCGTGTAAATCCCAGATCTAGAAGTGATTGATGGATTTTCGCATTCCACTGACGCGACGCCTGCTTAAGACCATAGATAGCCTTTTTGAGTAGACAGACGTGATCTTCCTTCCCAGGAACGACCCAGCCTTCCGGCTGTTCCATATAAATCTCCTCATCTAGATCACCATTCAGGAACGCGGTCTTGACATCCATTGACTCGATGTCCCAGTCCTCAAGCGCTGCATGCGCGAGTAAATACCGGATAGACTCAAACCGCGCCACTGGAGAGAACGTCTCATGGTAGTCCTCTCCCCACACCTGAGTGAAACCCTTTGCAACAAGACGAGCCTTGTACCGCCCATCATGTTTGATGTCATAGACCCAGCGGTTAGAGACAACATGCCGGCCCTTGGGACGAGGAACGAGAACCCAAGTCTTATTCTCCATAAGCGACTCAAACTCCGACTTCTCAGCTTCGCGCCATTTCCCAGCATCAGGTGAGCGCATGGCTTCCTTATGCGACTGAGGTAAGCCAGCTTTATACTGAGCAGCAGCTAGAAAAGCGAGTATCGTCTCCGCTTCACGCAGATTGCCATCCTTGTCGATCTGATTATCAGCACGTGCAGGATCGTCATACACGTTGTTATCAGTCCTGTCCTTGTGGGGAATACCAGCTTTTTCGCGACGAGGACGGTCACGAGCAATGCTTGGTTCATTAGCTCCCACTGGAGGGTGACGACCACGTTTGTGAGGAGGACGAGGAGGAACGACAGGAGGCGGCGTAGGAGGACGTTGCGGAGGAGGAGGAGGCTCAGCAGGAGCTTCTGCAGGAGGAGCGGGATCAGCATCCGCTGGAGGGTCAGGTTGTGGTGGTTCGAAGAAGTTGGGAGGAATGAAAGGAATTGCATCATTGGGATCGACCAAATCAGAGTCATCGTTCGAGGAATCATCCGATTGATCATCTGAGAACGGACTGTCGTCCGGGGTAGAAGGACGGTTGCCAGGTAAGTTACGAGCAGGGAAAGACTCTTCGTCAAATGTTGCATCGCGGGACACGACGATAGAGCGGTTGGCTGGATTCCAAAACCTATACCCCTTGGAACCAGACTCATACCCAACGAAGATCATCTCGACAGCCTTCTTGTCGAGTTTCCCTTCGCGCTTTGCCTTCTGCACGTGGACAAAAGCTTTGCACCCAAACACTCTGAAGTAAGAGACGTCCGGAACGGTACCATCCCAAACAGTGATGGGGCACGACCACTTGTGTCGTCGCATAGGTTGACGATTGTAGATATGAACGGCTGCGTCAAGAGCGAGTTGCCAGAAACCATGACTAAGGCCTGCTTGGTGGAGCATAGACAGAGCCTTTTCAGTAATAGTACGATTCCAGCGCTCAGCACGTCCATTCTGTTGAGGCGAACCCGGTAGAGTCTTCTGGTGCTCGATACCATGCGAACGAAGAAGTGTAGAGAACTCGTCTGATGTGTATTCCCCCCTCGATCTGAGCGGATCGATTTGATCTTCTTGCCGGTCTGGTTCTCAGCCCACGCCTTATAGTCTTTGAACGCTTGGATCGCGTCAGACTTGTGTTTAAGGAAGTAAGCACGAGCGAGACCAGAGTAGTCATCAATAAAACCGGCGAAGTATTTCCAACCTCCGATAGCCTGAGTGCGCATCGGTCCATCAAGGTCCGTATGGACTCGCTCGAGAACTTCAGTAGCGCGCTTCTCAGAAGGTGGAAAGGGGTTACGAGTGGATTTGCCAAAAGCGCATCCATCACACGGTTCTTCGTCTGCAGGATCAACGGCATCAACCCCCTTAGTATGCTTAGGAAGGTTGCGCAGAACGTCCTTGCCCGCATGACCAAAGCGACGGTGCCAGGTCTTGAACTTACGGACATTAAGATGGACGCGCTTGCCGTTGTGAAGCTCAATAATAGTCCAATAACAATTAGATGAGGGGTTGTATCGTGCCTCCAGGATCTTACGACCCTTGATATGAATCGTCGAACCATGTTTGACAGCGCCGTCAGGCAGCTTGTCGAAAATGCACATGCGCCCATCCCCTTGAAAGAGGGAGTAACCATTGCGCTCAATGGAGCCAGTTGAGAAGATGTGACCGATGGTGCCTGGTATGTAGTAGACGTGGTTCAGAGTAATTGCTACCTTCTGACCGTCTAACCAGGTTTCTCCAGACAGAGTTCCTTCCCCAAGTGCCTGAATGACGCTGCTATCACCTTGTCCAGCAGTGTTAAACAGTACAGGCGTATCGAAGGGTTGGTACTCAATGAACTCAGAGAGATCACCAGTGATATGTTGAGAGGCTCCAGAGTCCATCAGCCATGCAGTCCAGTTCACACTGTTTGAGGCCATAGCCTCATCGTAGAAAGAAGCAGCGATGTTAGACGAACCGGCTACAAGTACAGATGATACAGACTCGGTAGTGACGTGCGCATGGTTATGAGAAGTGTCCTTATTCTTCCCCTTGTCCTTATCCTTGTCTTTGTCCTTCCCTTTACCCTTGCCCTTGCCTTTGGGACGCTTCTCAGGGTACTTCTGATAGCAGTTGGACTCATGATGAGAGCCACTCCCGCAATGAGAGCAGGGACCCTTGGGCTTCGGCTTGGTCTGGGAAACCTTGTTCGCAGACTGGCCGTTCTTGCGCATGGACTCCTCAGCCAAGGTCTTCGACTGGATGTCGTCGAGAGTGACCTTGTCGAGGTCTGTGGTCGCCATAAGCGCAGAAACCATGGACCGGTACGACTCCAGAATCTTGGACATCAAGAGAAGGGCTTGCATGTTGTCAGAGAGCGTGACGCCGTTGCTACTAATTTCGCGCAGGCGTGTGATAAGACGCATCATCTGATCCTGAAGGGGCTTCTGTTCGTTCATCCGAGGCTCAGCGACGAGCGACTCGAACAAACCCCAGACGTGGGCACTGTTAGGCTTGCCAAACTTGTTCTGTAACGCTTCCCAGGACTCAGCAGCAGTCATGTCCCTGGGTTGTCCACCCGAGACAGGAATCTGAGTGTCCAGAACGTAGTGAAAGTTTGGTGCGACACGCATGTACATCATGCCGCGAGCTTGCCCATCAAGTTTATCCCACTTGTCCTTGGCAGCTTGCTCAGTAGGACGAGTAGCGCCTTTGACAACACTCCAACAGTCCATGAAGATGAAATAGCCCTTCATCTTGGCAGACCAGTCATTGTACTGATTCGCCGAAGAGAGGACAGGGATAGAGTCGACTTTGATATCTCCCATGATGGATAAGAGGTATTGGGGAGAATCGAGATATTCCTCCTTGAAGTCTAGAGTGAATGTGATAGGCGCGACAGGGGGCGCAGTGACGATAGGAGGAGGAAGGTAGACTGGAGGAAGAGGACTTGAATCGACAGGAGGGGAGTTTCCGAAGAGCGATCGGAGATAGAAATTAGGACGAGACGAGGAGGGCTGTGCGTGAGTTTCTTCCTGAAGATAGGGAAGAGGAACTCCGTGTTGTGGGTCGGTGTCCTGCTGCCAAGTTGCTGGATATGCCCAGTGAAAGGTCGGTTCGTACGGAAGAGGGAGTTGATTGTAGCGATTGGGACAGAGCTGTATGTCGCACTGGTCCCACTCCTGCTCTCCGTCGTCGTAGATGTAGTGATAACGATCGACCTGATCGTCTAGATCAAAGAGATGGGGCTGTTCCGAGCAATCAAACGCTGATGCAGTAGAGTGATGTTCTGCAAGTTCAGCGTTGACTTCAGCTTCAGAGTCAGAGCTGAGCTGAGGACTATTGGCAGTAGTAGGTGGCTCCAGTACGATGGTTCAGAGAAAAAACGCGATGATTGACTTGCCACGTGCGAGATCTGGTAGAGAGGAACACCTATTGAGGTGAGCCAGAAGGTCAGGAAGCCGATATTCCCAACAATCCAGATAGAAGTCGCCAACTGTGCCCAAGAAAAGCTATACGAGTCTAGGTATCAAAAAGAGTATAGTAAGGAGGGTCCGAACGGTTGTCCTCCGGTCCAAAGGTGATAACCACCCCGGCTACAACAGCTGGCGGGCGCAAGTGCGTGGCCTGGCTGAGGATACTTGAAAACCCGTGTGCCGCGAAAGCACCAAAGGTTGTACAGAGATACTAGATAGCGACTACTAAAAGCGCTCAGGGCTGCGTCACGAGCGCAGTAAAGTCCCCCTGGCAGCAGTGTCGGAGGGCACAGTCAAGAGTTAGGGAAAGTGGAGGAGAGTGCACGGGCAGAGAGTCGACGAACAGAGTTTGCGCGCAGAGTGTCGACAGAGGAGCAACTGATTAGAGCGCAGGGCTCATAACCTGATGAACTCTGAACCTGTAAGGCGAGGAGCGACTGTAAGTCACAACAGAGAGGGATCTTCAGTCAGTGAGCGAACGACTATATTGCATAGTGAAGTACCTGTAAGTCACAACAGAGAGGGACTACAAGTACTAAGTCAGTAAGAAGTAGTAGAGCATATGTATGTAAAGGACTTACTCTTCAGTCAGTGAGCGAACGACTGAAGAGCAGAGGCGAAGAAGGAACTGCTTTTATACATGAGGGATGAGTCCATGAGTCAGCGAATGAAGCAGTCACATGTAGCCATAAGACGATGAGTCAGAGTCCGTATCGGCATATGAGTCAGATACAGTCATAGCATGAGTCAGACATAAGGTCTAGAAGAGTCCGGTGCAGTGTAGAACGCACTGGTACGCACAGGAATGCACAGTAACCATATGGTCATGGGAAAGTACAGTAGGAGAACAAAGAAAACCATAAATGGTAAGTAGGAACACAGCCTATCTAATCATATGACCATAAACAAGTGTACACAACTCCGGTCCGAGCACAGCCGGTAGTCCGGAAGTTCAACATCAGCACTCCTTTGGGCTTGACGGTATTGCATCATCTACATCACTGTCCATCAGCAGAGTAATTGTATACAGATCTGGTGGCTTACAGCGGCGATGACGGTTTCCTCAGCACATGAGACCTCTTCGGATGTCCAGTACTTCTCTAGCCACTGAAATTTGATGGTAGGGTTGATGACTGAGCAACGATTCGACAGAATCAGCATGAGGAGTAGATACAAGGACAGGAACTTACCCATAGCAAGTGCATAGACACTGGTTTTTCGGCTCTCAGCCATGTACTTCTCAAGTGCTGCAATTGAGGCATCGATACCATGCGCCAGCTGCGGTAGGTGGTCCGTTCGAATGGCTTTGAGCTGGGTCAGAAGATGTTCATACAGCGGTAGGACCATGGCGGCGGTGGGGTGCTGTTCTGCAGAGAGTAGCTCCTGGACTCGATGTGGAACCCAGAGATATTTGCGTATATCGACGAGAACTCGAAGCTGTGGCTGAGTGAGAAGGTACTCCGAGATGTGTGCATTAGTTGGGCGACTGAAGAATATTTGTATGGCCTAAACAAGTACGGTTAGCAGGTTCGCATCAGAAGGACATGTAACATACTGGATACAGCTCTAGAAGGCGGTCTATCATCAAGTAAATTGATGACCAGCGTGTGTCGACATTGCGTAACAGCTGTACCTCCGGAATTGGCTTTGGGAATGCTCTGGTCTGGTTTCCTGCCTTGATGATCTCCATAAGCTCCTCACGGCGCTGTTCAGATACACGGCAGACATTGACAAGCTCCTGTGCACGCTTGATAGGGTCGTTCCGAAGGGCCTCCATGTACTCTGGATCATTTTGCAGAAAAAGGTTGGATGCTGCGGCACAATCGGAGTCGATTTCGTCGAGCTGAGGATCACTTTCACCTTCCAGGTCGTTGAGAGTACTGATAGAGTCGACAGTCTCCTCCAGAAATGCGGATGATAAGTTGACCTTAGTGAGCGCAGTCAGACCATGCTTCACAGAGATGTTGACAACATGGGGAAAGCATCTGGCGGCGCACATATGAGAGATGGTCCCAATTTGGCAATATAGATGCTCACCTAATCCAGTTGCCTTCAGCGTCGAAGGAAATGCCTTCTGCCTTAAGAAGAGTAGCTAAGTCCGACATCATTGTATCGCAATTACTGGCGTTATCAAGGGTAATACATCCAATCTGGTGGCTTGCACAGTTAGTGCGGGCCAAATAGAGATAATTGAAACAAACATACGCGGTGGAGGATGCCAAGCTCCTTGAGCACAGTGATGAAGTGTATGGCCAGGTTCTTGCCAGTGTGTGCACCGAGGACATGACGGAATGCACCCAAACATGCACGGACATCTATCTCATGAGTGGTACCATCCTTGGTACAGTGACAGCGAGAAAAGAGCGCAGGATCATACTTGTCCACATATCACATGTGAACGAGATTCGGCCTGGTGCATTCTGCTCGAGATACACCGGGACCAGAAAATTAGCATAGAACGAAGAGATTGAGTAAGAGATAGTACCTTTAGCTCCCTTCGCATTCTACTCATTGCCTTCTGGTACTCCTGAACTGTAAGTTCACTGGCACGGGTGCGGTGGAGGATGTTCTTGTTCTCGATGACCTTTGGTGACATGCTAGCATAAGTTATTATCTCCCAGAAAAGCGGATCTTCGACAATATTGAAAGCCTATCACAGTCTTGAGTAAATACAATGGTGATCGAATTCTGATACACAACTTACATGATCTCCTCGTGCAATGAATTGAACAATACGGTGTTCAAGACCCTCTAGTGAAAAGGGTTCTGGATGGTCTGTATAGCTCTGAGTGGTTGGAGGTATGCCATTCTTGAACCCAAGTGTCTCCCAGCCCTTGAGACGGTTCTGAACCACAGAGTCTGACCACTCCTTTGAGTGATGAATGCGAAGGTGTGTACGGATGGTGTCAGTCTGGCCATTCTTGATATTCCATGTATGCCATGGCGCCTCATGCTCGCTGAGCAGATGCAAAGTCATTAGTCTGCATACTACAGTAGTAGTAAGATAGAACAACCTACATGCAAAAGCGACAGGCGACATATAAGTATTCGTGAGTATCTGGACGGCAACGGAGACGATCCTGCTCTGGGACCATGGCAGGCTGAGCTGCCTCCTTGAGATATACAATGTGATACCATACATCGCTCGCATCGAGTTCCAACGACGGTTTTCATGTGCTGCGGATAGCGTGGTTGATCAAGCCAAAGTGTAGCATCGGGGCGGGTCGGATGGGTGCTGAAGGAGGTGTGGGTACTGAGGGACCTGCAACAGTCATGCGAGAGGACGAGGGATCGACGAGTGGATGTTCTGAGGCACTGAGCACTGCAGCATCGCCTCGCCGTGCCCTTTTACGGGTCCTCTTTGGCTTTGCAGCTGAGCTGTCAGCTGCCCATTTGCGGTTTGCATTCACAACGGGGCCAGTCGCATCGCTGAGTGCTGACAGTGCGGTGCTACCCTGAAGGTCGAGATGTATGGGCGAGTTGCTGAGTAGATGGTTTGAGTTAAGCCCAGAGTACCTAAGAGTACAATTAGGGATAACTGAGTGACAACGAAAAGTGCGCATACATGTATGCGTCCTCTTGTGGCAGGACTCCATTGTATCCATACTGAGCCAATTGCGGAGCCTCGGATGGGGTGTAGAATTGACAATCAAAAGTCACAGGGAATTCTGCAGGAGGCGGCAGGTATGAACTCTGATTCGGCGGAGGCATGAACAGGTGTGGAATGGGGTAGGCAGGTGTCTGTACAGGGTCCAATTGCAAGCATTGAGGGTGCGAGCGAGGAGTAGAGGGACATGCTGTCGTGATTGGGGCGAAGGCAGCACCTATTATGTCACAGATACAGCCACTGAGTGAATTGCAAGTGCCGCAGTACTGATCTGCAGATGACAGCAACATTTGTGGTGTTCTGAAAACGTTTGCAAGACTATTTATACCATTTTCCATTGGAGAATGCCAAGAGGATACATTCAGACCCTACGGAGTGGAGGGCAACAAGTATCTACCCAACGGTGCTAACCGAGCCTCAAAAATCCTACCCTGAAGTGACCTATAGTTACCCGAGATGAGCTAGAGACCAGGCTGTGCTGGTAGAACAAAACTTGCAGTGGGAAGGGCGGGAGGTACCACGAGAGCGTTGAATACAGGGCGAGCTGGAGTAGGAGACGCGTGAATATACCGTGTCGCGATCGTGAACGTGACCGCGATTCGCGGTCAGCCTGAGCAAAGGACTCAATATCGCGACATCTCGCTAAGACTCGCTTGCTGTCGGAGTTTGACCTGTACAGCCGAGCCGAGCTGCCGGTTACAGCGGAGTGGCCACCACTCCGGAGTGCTCTGACTCCACGGCAACACTACCAACGACCTACCAGGTTCCTGCGCGGATTCCTCCGACCCAACTCATCAACTTCCTCGACCCCGTTCGGCGCAACACTGAGAGCGCATTTTGCGAGGCTGGCACTCAGCCGAGAGCGGCGTCCTCTCCTCCGTCGAGGCGGTGCTCATTCCGATCAGCTATTGGCTCCGCGTCGAGCGGCTCCAGGGCAAGTCCAAGACTGGCTTGGACCGACTCAGACGCAGACGAGAGCGCAACGGGCGACCAGACGTCGTTTGTGCGCAATGGCGCCCCGGAGGGTACGATGTCCTCAATCTTCAAGAAAGGAGGGACATTCCGGCCCGCTGCCAGCACGATCGACAGGAAGGAGAAGAGGGTTCATCCGAAGGACCTCAAGACTCAAAACTGCGGTTGCGGATCCCTGAGTCCTCTGTTGGCTCGCAATTTGTACCGCCGAACTTCGTGCTGCACCTCTCGCTGTTGTAGTGTAGATCCAGACTGTCGCAAACTGGTTTAGCAGACGATCAGACGCTAGCCGACAGCCCTAAGCTTCCGGTCACAGTGACAAAGTTAGCCTGGTAATTTTCCCCGAAGGCGGGCTTGCTGGGTGGCCGGAGCGTATGTTGAAGCTCTTTAAGCCGTTAATGCCAGTACTCTAACACTCGTGCTGTTTTTTTGTCCAGATGTGCGATTTGGGTATGTAGGTACACAACGTCGCTCAGAGTGTAACAGTGAGGTGCGTAGATCTTTCTAGCATGGAGAGTCCGATAACTCACTGTACGACAGACTACTACAAACGTGTGTACTTGGCCAGGCCACGAGTCGCCTACAGCGAACTATCGTAGGTCATCGATATCCATGATCTTTCGGTTCTCTTTGACGCGTATCTCGTTCGAAGATTGGATCGGAAGAGTCAACTCCATCTCGTCTGGGATTTTTGTTGGACGGCTATATGACCGCGCATACTTGTAGGTGACCTCTCTTCACGCTTAGAATTTCGCAGATGCCCTACAGGCCGGTTGGCAGCTTATGTGGTGGATTCCTTCTGCTGGCGTTCCAGCGGCAAAGCCTGATCAGTACTTCCAGGTGTGTTTCTTTCCGCCCCGTCTGCTCTTCTGTGGTCAATGTCATTTGATCCACAACAGGTCCGCCTCAAATCGGTGCGGGACTCGGCGCGCGATCGATTTACATTTCGAGGTCGCACGAAACTCACTGCCCATGTTGGGTAGATATCACCTTGCTCGCGCCTTACCGGTGTTGACGAATGATCATCCCGCAGGGCATATCTTCTTGCTGTCATGCCTGCAGAGCGCGCATGGACGTAGCAGTCTTCTTCTGCGGTATGTAATAGAAGACTTCTCGTATGTAGATCCCTGCTGACGTGGAATCTCTAAAAGGTGTCGGAAGCTTGGTCGGTATGAGTCAGGTCAATATGTGATGATGGATCATATTCATCTGCGCCGTACACGTACGCCCTTCGAAGGTTCACCGCTCACGGGCACCTACATCTGGTGGCGGCCGGCCTTGCTAGGAGGCGTAGGCGTCTTCTACCAATCTTGCGGTTGAAAGCTCACTGATCTATGACGCGCACATGCCATGTCGTTCGTCGCTTCCGGGTTCTCTCTCCATCACTATTCTCACCTTCTCCGCCATTGCCGGCACGCACTCGAGACAGAGAAGACTACCACCGAACAGTGCTTGGACCACCACGTGCCCACTTCCCGTGAGCAGCAATGACGAGACACGATTATAGTTATGTATTATAAAGACCGACTATTGGTTTGCGATGCAGCGCTATGTCGCAGGGAACCTGCATATAATGAACCCTCAAGATATTCCCCAAGGTAGTGTATTCCGTTGTCTTCTACTTGACCAGCGCCACGCTGACAGTACAGTTCCTCGGACGCCCATCCGCTTGTTTCTCAATTCCGCCCCGTCTTGCACGGAGAGCATGCAGCGATCCGCTGTTCGGGTTATCTCAGGCTATTGAATGCGAATGCAGAGCGGGCGTCCATGCCTCTTGTCACAGACGTCTAACGCCACTGTTACCGACGATCGGAAACCGGTAGTTGTCATTCTTGCACGCATGTCAAAACGCCCGACATCATCGGCCTCGTATGCAAATACACACCTCTTGACTTTTGCACAGCGTTTATCGCATACGCAACGCCAGTGGTCAGCCTCGAGTTTGCCATCTACAAGGTATTAGTTCTGTCACCGTAAGATGATTAGTAGATTGCAGCTGACTATGACATTGACAGCGCTCTCGAGTTGAGGATCAGACTCCATGATAGAGGCCATGGAAGCCAGGTGCCGGCTTGCATTCTGCCGAGGCCATGTTGTTGAGGTATGCGACTTGCTGAGCCTTATCTTGCGAAACAGGCTCTGAGAAGGAATCGAACTCCCATCTACAGATACCGTTAGGCGCCTGTTATCTCTGTTGAACATAGACCCTCATGCTCGCACGTTTCATCTTTCAACGGTCGCCATTCATTTGCAATATATATTGCAGTTGACCGCACGTTGACAAAGCTTCCTAGCAATATGTCTAAAGGTGTCAGTTCCATCCGGGGACTGGAATCCGCGTCTTGCTCTTCACCGACCGGCACCGGACCTCTCGCAGTCACGGTTGCAATGGCTCAGACTAGCATGGACCAAACGCCGTTATAGGCGTGTATATATACTGCTCGATACAAAACAAGCACAAGTACCAGCGCAACTCACCTCAGGACAAGCCACAGTGAACCAACCTCCTCGAGCCTCCACCAGCGATCACCATGTCCGTCACCGCAGCAATGACACCCGAGCTCCGCGAACAGTGGAAGAAGGACATCAAGGACGTGCACTTGATATACGAGTACGACGCGCACGACGAGCAAGGCAACCCAGAAAAGTGGCGGTACGAGACCTGGTTCTTCGCAGAGGTGAGGACGGCCCCTACAGCACGCGACTAGTGCAAGCGCTGACTTGGCCGCAGGACCGTGTGGTGTACAAAATTCATGGTGGACCCATGGCCGGTAGATCAAATTACCAGACCTGCAGCTTCCAGTGCATCAGGCCCGGCGAACTCTGGCAATGCAACTGGCTCGAAGGTGCGCAGACTCGAAGAAGGACTCGGGGGAAACCCGAGCACCGGCTGAACAAAAATGCAGAAACCGGCACGATCGTCTCGATAGTGTATGACATCCCCAACAAGAAGCTAAGCACGCTGATAGGGTTTTCCAAGGGTGAGCCTGCCAGACCCCGTCCGCATGCGCAGACATGTCACATGTCCCAGTCTAGAAGCGAGCTGACTCAAACCCTACTACAGGCCACTGGGAATGTGCCAAAGATGCGCACGGCGACAAGCGCAACCCGCAAGACTTTGCGCGGTGGAGGGGCCTCGCGAAATTGGGGATCCAGACGGACAGGAAGATGTTGAATGAGCAAGCTGATATCTTGGAAGTCTTGCACGGGAAAGGTGTCCTCGAACCTATTGAGCGTGAGTGGCCGACGATTTAGACCGCGGCTGCATGCGCAAAGGGGGCCCTCACAGATAGAATTAGTGTATCACTATATATTTGAAATGGGCTTCAAGAGTACACAGGTGTACCTCAATCCACTCGCGCTCCTTCTCCTTCCAGTCCAGCTTCAAGCCCCATCCTATTCGGTTAGCTAAGGCAAAATTTCAAATCGGCCGAGGCGATCTGTCTGGTAGACGTAAGCACAAAGCGCTGCGGGTACGCAGATCTGTCGCGAAGTTCAGGATACGCGGCTTTGAGCTACTCTCTAGGGACAAGACTTACCTTGAAAAGAGGAAATGCCGAGGCCCCTGGTGCTTCGCAGCACAGAAAGCTCCATGTTCTCTGTATCTCCAGGATGATCAACAGCTCTGAATAGAGATTATGGCGAGGATGTACTGCTTGGTGTTTGTCACCAGCGGTCTTGAAGGCCCGGTACTAAGGACTCCGACGCCGAACCTCCGACGGGAGTCAGGCCAGGGCCCAGGAACGCGGACATCCACGCAGCAAGAAGTGGTCGTGCAGCCGCCGACGGACAAAAGCGGCTCGTCTCTGCTAACCGCTGCTATTTCTTCCGGGAGGAGTGAGTTCCGGTACTTGATTGTTGAAACGTTGAACACCGGCTCATCCGAATTCAGACGCCCAATACCGGCGAGCGCCTCCGGATCCAATCTTGTAATATTCAGTCTATCTCGGACTCATGTCCCAGCTAGTGTCTGTAAGTTACTCGTAGCGCACCCTCTTTCTCCTGGTACCTGTTTCTTTGGTGACAAGCCTTCCTTCCGCTTTTCTCTTTTCCGCATATAGCGTTCTCCCGTCCACCGCCCCGACCAGCCGGAAGGACCCAAAGCCGTCTTCACAGCTTATTTCCTCTAGCTCGCATTAGCCTCCGCCCGACATGTTATGGCCACGTCGTATATCGTTATCGCCTTGCCTGTACTTCCCGCCACTTCCCACTCCTCCTTCTCCTCCCTTGCTTCCCCTTCCTTTTCCTTCCGCTCCCCTTCTGCCCGGTCTGGCTCCACCTCCTCAGGGAGCATCCAGAGCTCTACTCTTCTCACTGGGTTCGCCAGACACAGGTTGTCCATCCTGACCACCACCTTTCCCTCCACAGCCCCATCCACTTCGTCGATGGTCCCGATGAGGTGAGGGTCGTATGCATCATACTCCTCTGGCCCTCCAGTGGTGGGGCATCTTCTGGTGAGCAATATGTCTTGGGGTACACTGCGACTATTCTGACCTTCATCCCCATCTCCAGCGGTCTCTCTGGTTTCATTGCCAGGGTGTAAACATGCGTCCTCCCGACTGGAGCTCCTGCCGTCGGCTTTGGTTTTCCGTACTCTCTCCACCTTGCGTACAGGCAGTCAGTCTCAGTCTCGGCGCAGTGGCTTGGAGAGTGGATTCCCCGCATTCCTGAACTCTGGTTGAATGCTTCGCGTCGGAGGGAGGGCGTGGGGCGTCGTGGTCTCGTTGACGTGTACATATCGTCGTCTCTCTCTAATATAATCCGGTTCTACCTTCTCAGGCATGTTCGGGCTAGGGAACGCAGTGCCCAGCACTGCTGGACAAGCCCCGCTTTTGGTCTCCTGTGGGGATCAGTATTGGGCGTGACGTTTGGTGGTTGCAGATTATGGTGTTACCACTTCCCGAGTTATCGTTGGGCGCACGTAGACTCGAGATGACACACACAGACTTCACTATTCGCTTGGTTCCACACTCCAGATTCCATAGAGACGAACAGCCCGCGCCATTCTAGGAAAACTTTTTAAATGTGAATGTGGTGGCTTGTGTTTGGTTTTGATCGGGGAACCTCGGGTGCTCGATGCAGATGCAGATCGCTTATAGTGAATCTCAGTCTGTCTAGGTGTTTAAGAGTATACCTGTAGCGGCCGTGACAAAGGAGCCAGACATGCACACTGCAGTGCATGGGGAGTGTGGAATATAACTAATACACGCAACAGATCCTGCTCCAAGACACAGTCCGTCCAGTGCGGAAAGTAAGTGCCTACCGGAGGCCTCTCCACCATGTCCTTGTCATCTAACCCGCGTCGAGTAGTGCGCTCTAGATGTCTCGTTCAATCTGAGTTGATCCTAAAGCAACGGCCCAGGGAAGACTACCGTCGGTCTTGTCTCCCCTACGCAGACGATGGGACAGACCTATCGATGGGGGGAGGGGCGGTTTTACACCGGCGGTCCACCGTCCGCACTTCCCGGACACTAGTTCAAGAGTACCCCAAGCTGCGGGGCAGAGTAGTATAGTACGGGTGGTGCGGCGTCCCGCATAAACGGGTTTCGCGCGCGACGTTTCGACAAGAGGACGCCATGGCTCAACCTTGTTCGGCAACCCCGAAGAGAGCGGATCTACGTCGACTCAGTGGCAACCGATGGCACCAAACGAAGTCGAGCTCCACTGTCCAGTGTGCTCGGTAACGCCTCATATACACTTTTAGGACACCAATGGGTCTCTTCAATTTTTGCAGACTACGTTTATACCCGACAATTCCAGCAGGACCAGAATTGCGAGACCTTGCTATCTCTTTTGCAGCTCTCGCATAGGTGGGAGATGAGGAAAGTCCAAGAGCAGGTCGAACGTCTGTTGGTCGCCACCATCACCCCTGGAACATTCCTAGAGCGCACATGGTGTGACATCTCACCTTGGTTATGCAACTCATCTCTCTTCCACAGTTCGCGGCTATGCAGAGGAGCGTGCGACACCGCTGCTAGAGAAGGTAGAGGAATTTCAGCGGGAGAAGGCGTTTGCGCTCGAAGAGATGATAGAATGGGAAACGTAGCTGGACAATTGGACACCACGGTTTCTTGATGTTCTGGCACTTCGTATCTTCGCACAGCATCCTTGGCATGTATCTGTACAACACAACGGCAACTTCTACAATCTCTCGTATTTTGTCATATATTATAGCCGTTCGACGAGGTTCAACGAGTTACGACGAGCCCTCTTTCTGCTTCGCTGCCTCCGCGGTCGAGTGTGCGCCATCGTCTTCTGGCGGCGGGGCGGTAGTAGGAGGGGTCTCTGGCTGTGCGGCCACAGACGCATCGACAGGCTTCGTGTTCTTGCCCTTGCCGGGGGGTGGCGGGTGGTACACTTTGACCTACAGATATGTTCAACACACTCTCCTGTGATACCGATGACCTTAAAGCAAAAGCGACATACCTTCTTCTTTTTCTCGGGCTTCGCATTCGGATCCGGGTACGCCAGCTTCTCAGCCTTCTGCCACTCCTCGTCCTGTTCGAACGTCTTGCGGATGGGGTCGAGAAGCCGCACGATCGCATCCGCAACCGCAGTCTTGAGGTCCTTCGGATGAACCCTCTTCTCCTTGAAGTCCTCCTTCAGCTGGTCGATCGTGCTGTAATGCAGCGGACCGCCATGTTCATCCTTCCTGAAGATAGAGAACACCGTGCCCTCCGGGGCGCCCTCGAGCACGAACGGCGTCTGGTCGCCCGTCGCGCCCGCACCCTCGTCTGCGTCCGAGCCCGTCTTGCCCTGGAGCCGCTCGACGCGGAGCTGGCTGATCGGAATGAGCACCGCCTCGACGAAGGAGAGGACGCCGTTCTCGGCCACGTTGCCCTCCTCGCAGAACGCGCCCTTGATCTTGCGCCGAACAACCTCGGGCGGGTCGAGGAAGTCGATCTTCGAGTTCGGGTCGGACGAGGACATCTTCCCGCCGCCCAGCCCGGGCACCATCGCGTTCATGAGGTGCGCGCGCTTCCGGTACCCGAGACGGGGCAGGTAGAGCTCGGCGAAGGTAAAGATTTTCCGCTGGATGGACGGCGGGTCAGAGATAGGCAATGGGCGCCGAGGCTTTCAAGGGGACCTGCCTGGTCTACACCGCCGAACTGGAAGTCGCAGCCGAGGTACTCCTCGTCCAGTGCCTGAAGCCCGGGGTAGAGGAGACCGCTCAGAAGCGGACTGTCGACCTGCTTCACGACCTCTGCGCCGGCCTTCTTCGCATCGTGTTCTGTCACCAGTGTGCAAAGCTTGAAATTGTCGAGACTGTACTCCTTCGAGAGCTGGTAAGAAGATCCCTCGACGACACGGAGCTTCGATGTCGGGATGCCTAGAGATGTGAAGACCGCAAAGAGGATCTTCTTGTAGTACTGAGTTCGGTGTGCCACGAGCTCCAGGGGTGCCTTCAGGTTATCAAGGAACGCATGAACGTCTGAGACGAAGGTCTTTTGGTCTTTGAGATCACAAACATAACTAAATGGGAAACCTACCAGCCAAGAGGATCGTTACTTCCACTCCCGCACGCAGGAAGTCCGCAATTTTGGTCAACGGTACGAAGTAACCGATATGTGCTGCCATGAAGATCTGTTGAGTTAGTTGGTTCGTAGCATCTGAGGCAAGTCTACTGCAACATACGGCGACCTGTAGGAGCCGACCCTATGCGATGTTTCCATGATTTAGTGTCCAATAAAGGCAACTTGTAATAAGACGTACCCCAGTAGCATTTTGGCGTCCTGCCCTCGGCTAGGATCGCTTTGATTATGTCGCCGCCGAGGACCTCTTGCAGCCTTCGGGTGATAAGCTCGTACTTGTCATCCGCCATGTCTCAGAACGTGGGTTATGTACGAGGTCAACGTCGAGTGCCAGGAAAAGTCATCTTGACTCGATCTCAACCACGTGGCTCTCACACTATTGATCGATTGTCCCATTTTGGCTGTTTCGTGGTTTGTCCCGAGGAACTACAATGCGATCTCCCCAACTGCTACGTGCATATGTTGTCATTGGGACACGACGATGCATGCATGAATCGTAAGCAATATTCGTTAGGAAGCTGTCCTCAAAATATATCGCTACATATCTAACAAACTAAAGGTAGTGTACAGTACACAACACCAACGTCGTGAATGTGAGCGGTGGCAAGGGTCATCATGAGATCATTTACGCTGTCGGGGTCTGAGGTGCACGAAAAGAGTCCCGCTTCCGGCTGTTCTTCGTCTCAACGCGAACATATTCGCTCTCCTCTTGGGCCTCGTCCTCGTCCTTGCGAACGCTCATGTATGCCTCTCCAAGGTGCTGGAGAGCCACACCACGAAGCTGCGCCTTCTGGCGAGGAATGGACGGGTCTTCAAGAACACGGTCGCACGTCTCGCGCAGCACAGACTCAATCTCCAGCTTTGTCCCCTACAAGTTGTTCAGTTAGCGTTGCTGTATGTGAGCGAAGAACGCATCATGAGCTTACCTTGAAGAGTGCCTGGAGACCCTTTTCTGCGGCCTGTTCCTCGAGTTTCCTCTTCTCTTCTGGAGTGAGGTTCCCTGCCTTCTCCGCAGCCTGAATTTGCTCGAAGACATTCTTCAGATCCATCGCCGCACGAAGAGTCGAAACGCTAGCACAACAACTTGAGCAACGAAAAGCGAGAGTGTTACAGCATCACTCACGTCTCGCTGAACACGTGGTATTTGCCCTGCACGTTGTGATACCATCCACCCATACCAAGGAACGACTGGTTCGTCGCGAGATACTGCTTCGCTTTCTGCGTATACACGAACCCAATAGCGTGCAGCAGATCGACGCCGTAGGACTCCCTCTTCAAGTCCTCAGCTTCTAGTCTGCATATTGTCCGGAAGCTTTCCGTGACCTGCTGGTCGTTCGGGCCCGTCGCAGACTCTGTGAAGATCGACAGCTTGCGGTCCAGGTTTTCCACGAGCTTGCCTATGCGCTCTGCTCTTGCTGCGGCCTTCTGCAGACAACATCATGATATAGACGGTGTGATCCTCGTGGAAAAATCGACACATACCTCGGCCTGCTGCTTCCGCACCTTCTCATCTTTCCTCGCCTTCTCCTCGGGACTCATTATCTCGCGTCCTTTGGCATCTCGCTGGACATCCTCGCCCTCTTCGCCCTCCTCCTGCAGCGCCGCCTTCATGTCCTTCGCTAAGCTGATGTGCCCTATGATAGGCACGAAACGCTCGCCGCCAAAGATGGTGCCGAAGATCTCCTCGGGGTCGATGAATCCGCCTTCCGGTGCACTCTCCTTCGGACCAAACTCATTGTACTTGCGACGGAGATCCGGGTCGGACAGTGTCTGGTACGCGATTGCGATTTCCTTGAACCGCTCCTCCGCATGTGGGTCGTCCCGGTTCTTATCCGGATGGTGCTTGATTGCAAGCCGGCCTGGATGGGCGTAGAGCCTCAGCATCGGTTGGTGGACATGTTTTGCCGCCACACCACACAGAGCCAGTGTAAGCACGGAGAGAGATGGAAGGGGACATACGGTATGCCTTCTTGATGTTATCTGTACTCGCGTCCACAGGTACGCCGAGCAGGTCGTAGTATCCCGTCTCGAGCGGTTTCTCCTGGGTGCCAATCTTCCTCCCTTTGCGCGCAGTCTGTGATGACGATGCTCCTGTGCCGCTACCATTTCCTATTGACATCCTAGTCTGGCTGGTGTAATGGCTCGGGATTTGAGTGGGGTAAAATGCGTGCGTGATGATGGATTGACAGTTGAAGCATCTGACATTCAGCAGCGTGCCCTGTCGTGGCGGTGGTGAGGGTATAGGGAATTCGAGCGAGACTGAGCATTGGGAACAGGTTGTTGGGACGTGAGGAACGAGAGGTCGTGATTGTATCGGTGCGCTCATCGTGTGCGGGTCTCGTGCAGTCGATGTAGGGGAAGTTCGCGTGGAGAGGGGTCGTGTAGAATAGTAATCACAAGTTGTTCGACAGTAGGTCGACTGTTGGTGATTTGAGACGACCCGCAAATAGAGTGCAGTGACGAGAAGACGAAAGAGGAGGATACCAAGCTCAAGGCGCGCCGAGTCACCGACGCGTGCGCGCTGCGGCTCTGGCGCCTTGGACTCGGCATGGACTTGGATTTGTATGTCATTCATCACCTCAGCAACTGTGGTCTATTCCTTGAACTTCGCTTCTGTCACGGCGCATTGCAACTGATACAATTGGTCATTCGCCGCTCAATACCGGTAGGTGTTGAGCCCTCCCCAAAACAGATGCATAAGTAGCACCTTCCGCCCCCAAGTTCTGCGCAATACTTGGCCGCGCTGCGAGGGTGAAGTCATCGCGTGCTTGATGCCACACCGGGCGGTATGCATGGATGAGTGACCCCGGGCCGCAGGTTGGCTCTCGATACGCTGGGTGAGGGCGACTAGGGATGAAGCTTTGATTGATTCGATTAGTGGAGGAATAGGAGAATCGCAATGGGACAGCAGAACAAGGCAATCTCCCTCGCCGACAAGAAGGGACCAATCTTTTCGTTCCACCCGTGTCATACTGCAATTCCTCACCGATATTCCGCAAAGTCCCAACGCCATTTAATCGCTGCTCGAGTCGCGAGAAATCTCCCGAAACCGGACGCAAGAATTACTCCAGATGCCATGCGGCAACAGTGGCATTTTTCGTACGTGTTCATTCCTTTATTCATGGTACTGACCAGTATTTTAGTGATCTCAAGAATGTTAAGAAGCGCACTGGAGGGCTGTCTGCCGTTCCCTCGGTCGGTAAGGATAAGGTTTAGGACATCAGGATACTCGACAGTAGACATGCACCCTGGTCCCGCCAGCCATTCATTATGGCCTCCCGGTATATGAAAACAACTAGCCTGTTGTCTATCTCGGTATCGGGCGGCATAGCCCATGCCCAGTGCGTGCTTTCATCTTACAATGGGACTGCAACCCATTCTGACCTGGTGGTAAATTTGACTGACTAGCTGGCAGCTCAACGAACCAGGCACGGTACGAGTTTACCTCTCCCTCGGGAACGTGATACTAACTCCACACGTTCTAATGACGTCGTGCGCCAGGATTGGCACGAAGGAGTATATCAAGATCGCGTACAACCAACACAACTACCTGTTGGACATCGTCGACCCCGACCTGATCGTACACGGCAGCGAGCCCGAAGTAATGAGTCGCTCAACAAATGTGCCGATGAGTACCGGGAAGAAGAGATCACTCGCGAGAGCTAGAAGGGGTTGACTTCTTTCCCTGAGGTTGCCTCTCAGGATCCAAACTCTTCCGAGGAACGAGTGACTTAGGTGAGTTATCTCCACTTCAGACTAAGACTATTGTATCAACGAATGACCCTAGATGTCTGCAGACGCTATATTCATTTTTGATCAACGATGTACTATACTTCTGTTGAACCCAGCTGAGGAGAGCAAGCGTCTGGCAATGTCATGTGTCGATCTACCGTCCCATTGCACCCGGCTTCATGCAGGCAGCAGTCCTTTTACGGCAAACCTTACCGCAAGATCGATTAACGTTAACTCTGACCTACCGCAGCAGCATTCCCGGTTGTCCTCAAATCAATCACAGTCTCTCATATCTCCGTCTATCGCTCATCAGCATTCGACGCATACCCCACACCAATATGCCCCTGAACCATTGCGTCAAGTGCGGTGTCACCCCTCAAGACGGACTACAGAATTGTTCAAGATGCCACGGAGCTACCGGAGTGTACTGCGTACGACTTCGTCTACTATCTCTGACAGCATTGAAATTGATCTCTCGGCAAATATCAGTCGAAAGAGTGTCAAGTCACACACTGGAAAGTCCACAAGCCCATTTGTCGCGTTTTAAGCCCCTACGACGTCTGGGGCATCAAGATCCTCGACAACGATCACGCACCATGGAATAACCAATTCCATCACGTTTATCTCAACAATTCACATCCGATCTTCACTCGCGGAGAGTTGTGTCCCTTGACGGAACAATGTGGCTTCCCGCTCATCATCTTCAGTCAAGCTCATAACGGCATGAGTCCTGCCACGCAAGACAACCAACCCGCAGTCTATCTGCGGATCGAGCCCGATAATGGATTAGCCCCGACGCAGTAAGCTCTTGAGGACATATATCAGCGTATGCGTAGTTGGGCTGACAGTCGGCAGCTGGCAGATCAATGATGCGGGAACGGTACGTTTACAAAATAACTATGACATTAGTATGCCTGCCCCCCTCAATACCCTTTGTGTAGTGCTATGTTGTCCGTGCAGACCGCAAACCGCTGACGAAAGAAGCGATCGAGATCATCTACAAGTATCACGCAAAGTTGTTGAACAGCACACATTTCGAAGAGAGGGCGCCGCAGCGGGATAGGCACCCGAGTCCTGGGTGGTTGCGTGAATTTGCCGAGGAATACAGAAAGAAGCAGATCGCACATGGGGCGTCAAGGATTCGACTTCTTCCCCCCGTTCCCATGAGCACCTTTAGTACGTGTCAGTATTCAGATTGCTCCGATCACACGTTACCTGCTTGTACTCTGGCTTATTGAACACATTGGCAGGGTTTTTAGTCTCTATCAAGTTATCGTTTGCAGGGAAATTCAGTCACCTCGGTAGCCCGATCATCTTCACTGGTGCCAGTAGCGCAGGCTAACAGAGCTGGTGGTTACGGGAACTTGCCATCTGACTCTTGGCTTCAAAATGATCCATATATCTTTGTAACTATACCAGATAGTCTTCACTCACATAACTCGGAATGGAATAATGCAAAAGCAGACACTTCACGCCCGCTAGACCAGATACGAACATGATTGGCTGAGCATGAGCCAACCTAGTGTGACTTCCCTAATTTGCCGGTGTGACAGTCCAGATGGTTGAACGTGGCTTGGGCGCTCCCAGGCTGTCAACCTCTGAGTCCACGCCCTGTGCTCACTGTTATCAGCAGCGTCCGTCCAGGTGTGCTCATCGCTCGCCGACATCGACCCTGGCTTGCGCAGTACTCAGCTTGACTTGTACCCTCATCTTCTCCCCCCTCGTCGACCGCTATGGAGCACGCATACTTACGTTTGCTTGCCTTCCCAGTCGAGATCCTCGACTGCATCTTCCAAGAGCTGGAATATAACCAACTTCCTCCCGTCCTGAGGGTGAACCAATACTTCAACGACGTCGCAACACGCATTCTCTACCGAATCATTGATATACCTGAGATGCCCGTGAAGAGGTGCATCGCATGTCTAAAAGTCCTTCGTGACAACCCCTCGTACGCCGTTCTCGTCCGCAAACTCTCTATCGACTGGGCCTCCCACCGTGTTGTCGCAAACCTCTTCCGTCTCTTAAGAGACGTCCTCGCTCAGCTCACAAACCTCCGTCATCTCAGCATCGAGCTCTCGCCCCAGGATAATCATTATGGCCTCGCATGGGTCCTGCAGGGCTTGCGCTCGAATCTCAAAACGCTCGGCACGTCCATCCGTTGCGACGCCGAGCTCGCAGAGATTCTCGAGACGCAACCGAACCTGATCGAGCTCTGCTTGCGCGGATTCCAGACAAAACAGTCGTTTGTTATCTCGGAGTCTGCCATGCCCATCCTCAGATCATTCCGCGCCGTGCATGCAGGTCCGTCCGTTATATCTGCCGTCGTCAAGGGTAGACCGGTGGAGGCGGTTTCGCTGTCGATGTTCCTGGAGGACGCCTTTCAACCTCTGGACTCGTTGATGTTGTCCACCCAGCCCATCAAACGACTGACGATCATGTCGCTCGACTCGCAATTGGCACCGAACATACTTCTCCCGGAGGTAGCTAGTCGAATGCCTCAACTGGAGGCATTGCATATAGTGGTTCTGATGGCACTATTCGACAACGTGAGTACTTCCTTTTCCTACATCCGATACACTCCCGTTATCTCGTGAACTACGGTGACTCCAAGTCCATCTACCTCCACCATTCACTCCAAGAGACTCATGTCGTTGTGGCCACGGGGCGGGACATGCAGTATCGCAAGCGCGGAAAGTGCCATATAAAGTACTGTATAATGTCCACCTGTCAGAGTGCCTGCACCTAAGGGCATCAGAGCGCTCATGCGATGGATGCTCGTTCTCTCACAATGACGTGTTACCGCTTTTGTGGAGCATGAATACGAAGGGTTCTTGACTTATAAATGTGCCTTGCTTCAATCGGCCGACTGCAGGGTGCAAGTTCTTCTACCTTCCTGCTTCTCAGAGCTGGCGCAATGGGTCTTGGAAGGGTTGCCTCATTTCGGTCGCACTCTCTTCTCGGACCTATCGTGTCTGGTGCACCATAAGATGCTTTGCACTAAGTAGTGGAAGTGCGGTCTACCAGTCAGCTGGAAGGCTAGAATTCTGCATATGGATCAAGTAGTTCAGGGATCCATTTCTGCTCCCGCAATCGGCCTAATGTTTGTCTAAGAATGTTCGTTCTCTGGGATCGGTCTGTCTTGTCCCGTTCAGTCACGAACGCTCCTCCGTCCATACGTTCAACGTGATACCATCAATATCGACAGAGATTCGCTGCTGTTCATCTGAGGTGACCACGAGCGCAGGACCGGTGCTATCCAAACGCTTCTAGGGTATTGCTGCGCCTCTTCGTTCCCTGTCCATACTTCCCAGCCACGTCAGCAGATACATGCGACGATCTTCTATCTGCAGGACGCGATTGTGCACGAGGCTGATACTTTTTCTACAGAAAACGTTGCAAGAGTCCGGTCCATCACTCGCCAAATTCTCCGACTTGCGCTATCTGACCTTCATGGCAGCGGGTTCTTCCTCGATAGAGGACGAGGGGGAAATTGCACGGACATGGAGCAAGGCCTGTCCAACTCTCCGGACCATAATCCTGCCGAAGGGGAAGGTCTGGTTTGAACGCGACGGAAAGTGGTCCTGTTGCGGGTGACAAGGAAATTAGGTACCCATTTCAACGTCGAACTCGAGGGTACTTAGTGCTCACTCAGCGGTTTGTAGTCAACTCCGCTGGCGGCGGATGGGGCTCGGTAGACTGTCACACGGGCACGGTAAGCCAGGGATGTGGTGGGAGGAGGGGTCATAGAAGGATGCACCGGGCGTAGTTCGGGTACACTCTTGCGAAGGTGCGAGCGTGGGCGCGGACTGAGGCATGATGCGGATGCCTCTAAGACAGACCGCAGGAATTGTAACTTGGTATCTGACGAAGGTTTGGTTCGGCATCGGCATGTACAATGTTCACGCTTCTATCATTCTACAGGCTTCTAGCGCTACAGGACCCGATGTTCATTTAGTGTTCATTTTCACAACGGAAGACGAACTTCGAGCCACGTTCAGTGCGACCAGCGTCACACACGAAGGTCTGGGATCCGATGCATGGGTTCGCAACACAGCGATGTCGCACATGGCGTGGTGTTCTTATCGTGACAGGTCAGTACCTTTGCGGCATCCATTCGACATGCATGTGAGTGTTCTGTGGTTTCCGATGGCCTCTGAAGCGCCCGTGCTCTGATAGTTATCGCAGAAGGGATGTTTACGGCGCACGGTCTGTTCCACTTACGTGCGCGTTCGCTGTGCACCTTACGTCCTCCCCGCAGTGTCGGAACCGCGCCTCTGTTGAGATCTACGACCGCGTTCCTATGCTAGTCGGTTCCACTCGCCTCGTGTTGCGGCCCCACCAGAAATATCCCGAATAACCTAGATGGTATCGGATGGCTGACCGGATTTCGGCTTCATCCCACTCTGCTGATTCATTTGCCCTGACAGATGCAGTTACGACTTTCTAATCATCGACCGATCTCCTCATGACGGGCGGGGGAGGCGTATCCCGGATACATACTTCCTTACCTGCGGGCGCCTTATCGTTGACATCATACATGCCGGCAGAGACGAATACGCAATGACATACATGCACACTTATCGATCAACTACTCGAATTGAATTCGGGCGTACCGTGCGCGCCCACAAGTCCAGACCCTCGCTCCTGATGGTGGATAGAGGGGTAGTCAAGCACTGTGCGTATGATGCCCGTGCCAATGTTTATTTGCCGTAACCTCTGGTAACAGACCTGTCTGGTTTCCCACCATTTCGTCCGGCGTCGCTATACCGCCCGGCTTTGTCTCCACGATTGTACTCATATTGAGGGGTCCTTCTTGAGGGGTACTCCCAGCGTAGTAGGGCATCTATGCTCGAACCTTCTTGTCGTGAGTCATCCATGTTATTCGGCTCCCTTGCCATCCTTCCCACTCATTGCTCGAACATGCAGCTCTGTGCTCACACGCTTTCTGCGATGAAGTAACATCGGACATTGCATACGACCGTCTTTTTGCCGAAATGATCACCCTGGTTCATCTTGGGGTGGAATCAGCGGTGGTACCTCAACCACATGAAAGCCTAGGAACCTTTGACGCAAAATACCCGCAGGTCATGGTACGAAACACCGATCAGACCCTCACATCTTGGGGGCATAATCATCGACGGTCACACCATCGCTGTGTTGCCCATGTTGCTCTCACGAGAAGCTAAGAACATCAATCATTGAACACGTGCAATTATATTGAGTCTCTTTTGTAGTCTTACTGGGACATGAAGAAATAGCTTCTTCGACCGTCTTACGTCCTCATTGGTAAAACCCACGGTGGTTGGGCGATGCGCCAATTTCGGCCTCGAACGAGCCATGTCTCAGATTTTACAAAGCCCGTGTTTGACTTTGACAACAAAAACAACGACCATCAGCTAGGATGCGGACCGTTGCCTGTGACCTCTTAGGCGTTCCGACGGCCACCCGACCCCAAGACCCTAGCCCTGACTGTGCACCAATGACTCAATTGCAAGTGCATGACGAGGGGTACAGGAACAGCCGATCTGGTACGTCAGCAACGCAGGCTGTCTTCATAGCACCAGCAATCTCCCGGCGGGACCTCCCACAGTCTACAGATAGGGACGCGGCTCGCACAATGAGCGTCGCATTGATCATGATGGATGGGATACGTCAAACGCGCACCCCGCGTGAAGACCTGGGCAGAAAGGTGCCCTTGATGTCGAACCATATCACCCATGATTCTCTGCGCAGGCCATGTGAAGCACTGTGGGTAGTCGTGCGGCCCGAAGTGCCATCCACAGCTCTCCCTCCTTGAGTAGCAGCTCAGGCCCGCGACCTGGTGCTGGAAGGTATCCGCCGGCGCTGGGGTAAGTAGCAGGCGCTTGGTGACGGCGCGCCGGGTTCCAAGCCAGATACCTCCAGACTCCAGCTGGTACGAAATCCGCCGTCCACCGGAGCCGCAACCCGGCCAGGCTCGCATTGAGTACTAAGTCACTCTATTTTTGCTTCGCCGACTCGTGTGCAACGCGCCGCGACTACTACATACGTGTGGCCGCCCATACTGACACACCAACCGCCAGGAGGCGCACATGTCAACGTACAACCGCAAACCAGGCCGAGCAAAAAGGGCCGTCGATAATAGAGAGGGATCAGATTCAGAGGATCGCAGGCAGAGAGAGAGAGGGCGAGCGAGCGACCCAGGCCGCTTCCAGGTCCGGCGTAGGCTTCCAACCACCATCATCGGACCTGCCCCCCCCCCCCCCCTTCTTGCGCTTCGTGGGGGGAGGAGGGGGCGCGGGTGCAGTTGGGCCCCCGGACGGCAAGTTCCCGAGCTCTCGGGGGCAAATGCAGTACACGTTGCATTTGACTTTCCTTCTGGCGCGGGCCCCCCTCTCACGGCGCGTACGGCACCCATCATATAGGTCATCATGGGCCCTGGGCTGGCCACGGCGCTACTACGCGACCGGAGGGGCAGGGAAGGGCACTGTGGTCGCCAACGTCAACCGACAACGTCAACGTCAACGGTCGCGAGCCCTCTTGGCCCTGGTTCGCGCCGTATACGTTTCCGTCCCGAGAAGGCGGCCACGGACAACGGTAGCTACATACTAATACATAAGACAGCCCCACTCCCCCGGGCGCTTCGGATTCCGCGTCTCGGAGTCCGGAATCCGGGACGACGGACGGGTATTATGGGTGGGGGTGCTATAGTAAGTAACAGACGAGAGGTCCGAGTCGCGCCCGTTGGCTATCGCAGAGGAGACAGTCGTGGGCAGTCGCATCCCAGGAGCCAGGAGGAAAGAGTCCAAAGCGGGCACGCAGATTGACTTTTTCAGTCCTGACAGGGCTGACATGACATATGGGGGGCGCCGTGCCCATGTCCTCGTGGGCCCCAGTTGCTCAGCTCAGTTTCCCAGTTCCCAGTTCCTCAGTTCTCGGTTCTATCTCGTCAATCGCGATGCGGCAAGTAGCGCCACACCGAACCTGTGGCACCGTCGGCGTGAAGCTCCCAGCTCTCACGAGGAGGAGGGGAGGGAAGGGAAGGGAGTAGGGGAGTAGTACCAGGTGGGAGGGAGTGCTCAGCGCTCAGCGCTCAGCCGCCGCATTCAATTTCCACCGTGCGGCCCCCCCATCCCGCAACCTTCGCGGGAATCGTCCATCATCATCATCATCGTCCTTCTCGTGTGTCTCTCTCTCTGTGTACATGTTCAACGCGCCGCTCGTCAGATATTGGCATCATACGGGCCCATGATCATGAAAATCGAATCTGGCACGTCGTTCAAAAAAAAGAAAGAGAGAGTCAAGACGCGCCGCTCCCGGCCCTCCACTCCCTCCGAGTTCGAATTCTGTTGTGCGTGTATATTAACCTTCGACGCAGCACTTTAACCTACT
The DNA here is from genome assembly GCA_022606135.1 of Fomes fomentarius. NCBI lineage: Eukaryota > Fungi > Basidiomycota > Agaricomycetes > Polyporales > Polyporaceae > Fomes > Fomes fomentarius. The sequence continues at coordinate 4,133,436 of JABYQN010000001.1, forward strand.
TGGACGGCAGTGCGACATTCCCGGCGGGCCAGGGCCGGTCAGAGCGGCGGAGGTGGAGGCGTCATTCATGTCGTACACATGCACAGTGGTGCCTTCATGGTTTCCATGGTTCAAGCTTCATATTAAAAACACGAGATTGACTAGTGAGGTCTCGCTCAAAGGCTATTAGAGCCATATATACGCCGGGTCGCGCCACGGTCCATGCGTCACGCCCGGCTATTAGAGCGGGAGAGAAGGAAGAGGAAGAGGGAAGCGCGGGTATATTTATCGAGCATGGGGTCATAACACTATGGTGCAAAATACAGCATCTACAGCGTAATCAGTAATAAGTGGACGCGATGGGGTGGTGGAGGCGGGAAAGGGTGGGGTTAGAGAGGTGGGGTCGCAGGCTCGTAGACGTATGTGGTCATGGTCATCATCGCAGGGTCTCGTGAGTAGGGGAGGCGGCCGGTAGGTTAACGTTAACTTGCGAGATAGAGAGGTAAAAAAAGTCGTCGTCGTCGTCCTCATGTCCTAATAACTTATTACCATAGTACGTATACACACCCCATTCTCTTTTCATACACACACGGGCTCACCCCTCGCCCCCTCCTCAGTCTCCATATCTCTGGGGCGCGGGGTTTGTCCGCAATCTCCAAGAGCCACCGTGTGCCGGTGGAAGGGAGGGAGGGAAGGAAGGGGGAGGGTTGGCAGCGGCGGGGATCGAACCCTAACCTAAATCTAATCGCAGGCCACGGTCACGTCGCTCTGCGTCCGATGTCCGAGTCAGTTCATCGCTCTCTCTCTTTCTCTCTCTCGCAGCTCAGGGGGAAAAGGGGGGAGGGGGGAACAGAAGACTCAAAGCATTGACACTCACCGCTCGCACGAACGTCAGCATGTGGCAGGTGATGTAGCCCTTGGCGAAGCCCGCGCCCGCGTACGCAAACAGGTACTCCCACTTGCGCACGAACGACTGGTACGTCGCCGGGTCGCGGAGCGCGGGGTACTGCGCCGCCATGACGTCCTGTCGCAGGTTTGCCTTCAGCCGCCGGTCCCACGTGCGGAGTGTGCGCGGGTAGTCTGTATGTGTGGGAAGAGAGGGGGGCAGGGGCGGGGTTCGTTCATGTCAGCGAGAAGGAAATGAATGCGCGCGCGGGTTCATACGAGGGGAGGGGCTGTCAGGCAAGCGTGGACACGTACGCGGTGCGTGGTTCTCGACCGCCTCGAGAGTGAACCGGCCTTTGGACGCGGCGTACGCCGCATCGATCAGGACCGTGGCGCTAGGCAAGCACGAGTTCGGCCACATATAGCGGCGCATGAAGTCATCCGCCCTATTTTCGGGCAGGGGGGAAGAGGGAAGAGTCGAGCGGTCGGAATCAGTATCGCGAAGGATCAAGCGGAGGAGGAAGAGGCAGAAGCCACGCACTGGTAATTGCTGTAGCGGCCTTCTGGGAACGTCGAACAGGTGACGACGGCGGTCGCGCCGGTGCGTTTGAGGGCAAAGTCCACGATCTCAAAATACTTCTTGTAGTACTGTGCGGAGAGAGAGAGATCGGTCATGCGTCGTCAGTCAACTTGAATTCCCGAGAAGACGGAGATACTGGAACAGGGATTCGCTCGCTCACCTTGCTCCCGACGTGCTCGAGCATCTCGACGCTGACGAACGCGTCGAACGCGTGCTCCCACTCCTGGGGCACGTCGCGGTAGTCGAGGAGGTGCACGCGCACTCGTCCGACCAGGCCTCTTTCCTTGACGCGTTCCTCCGCGAGCGTCTTCTGCTCGACCGAGAGCGTGAGCGTGTCGACCTCGCATCCATACGACGCAGCGGCCTGGCCAAAAAGAAAAAGGAAACAGGAAAAGGAAAAAACAAAAAAGGAAAGACACGTTCGCCGAATGCGCACATCGTGAGAAATCACCAGCACGGGGAAACGGAACGTTAACGGCGGGCCCATTTTTATTCATGGCATCATGCACGACGCACCTCGATCGCGAGCCCGCCCCAGCCGGTCCCGAACTCGAGGAGGCGGTCTCCGGGCTTGACGCGGGCAGTCTTGAGCACGTGATGTATCTTTCTTTGTTGGGCGGCCTCGAGGTCGCTGTCGTCCGAGCCCTTGATGAGGTCGCCACGGACGCCGCCCTCGTCTTCGCCCCAGAGGGCGCACGAGTACATCATCTCCTTGCTCAGGAACGCCTGTGGGGCATCAGTCAGTGAGAGCTTGGAGCCGAGAGTGATGCGTGTAGTAGAGGACGGACCTTGAAGAGCTCGTTGGACTGGTCGTAGCTCGAGATCACGTTGAGGCGTGCGCGTGAACGGGTCTGGCCAAAGAAGGCATTCCGAAGTCCGGAGAACGCGGCAGCGAGGCGACCGTAGAGAGAAGAGAGGGCAGACATCGATGATTGGTTGTCCAACCACAGCTGGAATGAAGGCCCGCACGAGATGAGAAGAGATGGCCGCCGGAAGCCGGGTGGTTCGTACTCACGTCCATGATCGCCTTCAGGTTCTCAACCTCGACCTCGCCGATCATATACGCTTCGCTGACTGAATAACGTGGCATTTAGCTCGTGAGACACTCGGGCTCGGGTCGCACCCCAAGAGAGACGTACATCCAAGATCGCCAGAGCTGTGAGTGTGTGTGTTATTTTGTTTTTGTTGTTTGTTTAATTGTTTTTTTATCCGCCGGTCAGCGTACGTACGTCAGTCTTTCGCGCGGCGGGTGCACTGACCTAAATACGCGTGTCCAGAACTTTGGGCTGAGGACCTTGATGTGCACCACACTGTGGGTCGCGACTTCCTGCCCAAAGTGGAAGGTCTCGTCGTAGTCTTGGATTTCGAGCGAGCCCTCGGACACGGCGGCGGCGAGGAGGGCGAGTATTGATGAGCGGGCTGTTTTTAGCAGGGACGGCGGGTCAGTTGAGAACGGGCAGCAGAGATGGTGGAAGGGGTGGGGTGAACGGACCGAACGTGGTCAAATACGAGTAGGGCGGGGTGGATTTTGTATCGTGGAGGGTGGAGGAGCCGCAGGAAGCAAGGCTTTCTTTGGAAGAGGCGGGAGCGGATCGGTGAGAAGGCATGGTGGAGATTGGGCGAAGGGAGAGAGGATGTGGATGTGGATGCAGGAAGCGTGGCGGAGGAGGAGCGTGGAGAGGGCGCACATTCGCGGACACCAGGGGCATTTATACGGTGGGAAGAGGGCGTCGATTGCGGATGCGAAGGAATTGGAATAAGGCCCGATGGGAGAGAGCGCAGGGGGTAGGCAGCGCAAGATGCGAGATGCGCGATGGCGTTCGGTTTTTTTCGGGGACCGGGCAGGAATCCAGGAGGGGAGGCAGGCAGGCAGGCAGGCCGCGTCCGTGTTCGCGTGCAAGTAATACGCCAGAGAAGCGAGAGAAGGGGGGCACTGGAGATCCTGACCGTCGGCTCGCCATCAGATGAGATCCAGGGGAGGGAGGGGCGGAATCTCGTGTGCGAAGTGGGTATGCGAATGCGAATGCGAATGCGAACGCGAAGTGCGAAGTTTCGCAGCGCACGGTTCGGCAGAGAGGCTATTAGCGCGGGAGGAGGTTGTGTGAGCAGGCTGGGCACGTCCGAGCCAGCATGCGTCTGATCGCGCACAGGAAGCACAGACAATGAGCACCAACGAAGACGCTACCGGTCGCTGACGACTCGGACGGGCAAGCAGATTGCCATCTACAAAGACTCAGATCAGATCGCACTGCGAGATGGGAGGTCCCCGGCAGCCCAGAATCCAGGGATCGTCTCTCCTGAGTACAACCGGGCCTTCCACACACTCTTCCGGCCCACATCCACATCCACGCTCTCCCCCATCGACTCCGAGCCCACCACCGACGGCCACGAGATCAGCCCAGCCGTGGGAGTCCGAGTGCGAGCCGGCCTACCGTGTCCAAAATACCCCCGCCACACTACCACCCACCTTCCAGCCACCGTTTAAGCGTACTATGATCCACACTTACTCTCTCCGACGTCCCATATCGCCCAACCCGCCTCCGAGACCGCACGAGGCGGGACTGGTGTTGTCGTTGTCGAAGAAGAGCCATCTCTAGATCTTCCCAGTCTCAGCCTTAGCCTACCGACCGCCCGCTTCGTGGCGTGTCACTGTCACTGTCACATCTCACACCTCTCACCCGTCTCGTACGTTCGCTCTGGCACATGTGGCTCCACTGCAGCCCTGCACTCGCCCTGCCTAACACGTCTCTCTGGTAACACGCCCAAAAACGTCCGGTCAATGCCCTGCCGACATGGTCGCCTATCGCACGGAAAATGCTCACAGCGTGAGGTAACTCAGGGTAAGCTCGGCTGCTCAAACTTCAAGGTGCGTGCTTTGTGATCTACACAGTGTCTAGCTCAAGCCTGGTTGCGCCCCGATTCGGCGCCCTGCCGTCCGCAATTGTAAGCCTAATATCTCGCCGTCCGACGTTCGCACGCAACTGTGTACTCATACCTGCCATCAGTCACACCGTATACTGTACGCCGACGGCTCACTTTGGCGAGAGGTTCTGTTCTAGGCGCTGACCAGATGCTCTGTTCTCGCCCCACAGCTGCTTTACGTACTCACCTCTTCCGATTCTTCGACATTCGTTTCTCCTTGATACTCAATATTCCATCTTCCTCTCCGCTTTTACGACAGAGCAGGGTTACCCCGATCGCCCGCGCGCCGGACCGCATATGGCAAATTGGCCACAGAACACAGAATGTGCCCCGACTCGGACGGTTTTCCTCCTACGGACCAACCCGAGGCACACAGCGCATCAGAAGAGCGCACGGCGACCGCGCAGCCGTCTGCTATGTACACATACCCGAAGGCCTGGTCCGATGTCTCGAAGATTAATAGGCCTGGATACATACGGTGAGGAACGTGTGCCCAGCTGCGAAGCTGCGGTGCGTTCTGCTATACGTACAGAACCCATTCGAAAAGGGATGCGGCCGGAATAGCGCAGTGATCGAGACGAGCACGCACCCGAAGCGCGCCTGGGGTACCTTGCGCCTTGGAAAGTCGAACAGGTTCTCCCTAAGCTGTCCCGGGGTGCGGCCGAAGAGATAGAAGATCAAGAAGACGAGGAAGCTCAGAAATGGCCCACCGCAAGTCAAAACTCCAATTCTGCAATTCTGTAAAGGCTCCCTCCAACTCTTCAACGTCCTCTCTCTCTCCCCCAGTCCGCGACGCTATTTCTGATGACGTTCTCCTTCCCGGAGCAAGCATATGGAAGTCGCCCTGGATCTTATCGTGGACGGGCCCCTGCCCTGGTGCGTTCCGCGTCGACTCTGCTCAGGTCCCGTGCTGCCCGCCCTCGCCGCGCATGGAAAGATAGAAAGATGGAAGATGGAAAATAGACCATGCATGGGCCGTGGAAGACCAAGGGCATGGACGTATGATGGCCACACGGTCCCAGATTACGTAGCCTTCGGTCGGACGCTCGGTGCACCATCTGGGACGCTGCCGCTTCGCGCGATACATGCCCCCCCAGGTCGACGCGTGCATCTCCTGGCACGGCGCCGTCGCCGCGCGCGCGGGCACACCGTTCCATTGACCAGTCCAACGCGCCGTTCCCCCAGGACGGCACGTACGGTGGGTGGTCAGGCGAGGAAGTTGTGTGTCGAAGGATGCGGCGGACTCAGACTCGGAGTCGGACTGGCCGGATTCGTCCGGGATCGATGCCCACAGCTCGCCTCCAGGCGACGATTAACCGTACATGCATGTAAGGTAGAAACGCGCACAGGAAAGGAGGGGAAGATGCGATGTGGCGTTTGCCATCGCCCCGCGCGCGCGCTGGAGAGAGTGAGAGAGATCATGGCATCATGCGCGCGAGGGATGGGATCTCCGCGCGCACTGGTTCGAATCCTCGATGCTGTTTACTTACTTAGCTCGGGCCTGCGAGCGCGAGCGCGATGGGGGAGCTAGATCTGGGCCGTGGGCCGTGGGCCGAGTCGGCGAGCATTCATTAACATTTACATACTCGGGCCCCCACGTCGTCCCGGCGCGCAGGATCGCGATTGCTTTATCGAGTGTGTGGCAGGGACTCGGCGTGCCATCGTCGGCCAGTCCGAACCGAGCGAGAAGGTTGCGTTGGGTCTATTCAGGACGTGCTCCAAGTACTTGCTTGCTTGCCTCTCTCCTTCTAGAAGACGGTGACGGCGGCGTACCTGAATCAGACTGCGAGCTTCCAGGGTCCTATGTGGTAAGTAGTACATTGGAGTCACAGCCACAGCCACTGTGGGCGCGCCGTCCCCTACGCCACATACGCAACTCAGCTATGTTCTTTTCTCATTCTCCTACTACCAGTGGCGCTCGCTCACGGCACGACATCGTTCATCCCGGATAGTACCCGCCATCATCATCGGCACAGATCCGACCGCTGGCAGAGTTGGGCAATGTCGTCTGCTGCACGTATCAGGATGCCATTCCGCAGAAAGTACCATCGTCCGCCCGGAAGGACCTCTGGCGCTGCATGATCACACCTCCGTGCAAGTTCTGTTGTCTTTCTGCCACACACACGCGCTTCGCGAACTTCTCCCTCGTCTCACCCCCCGCGCAGCCCGAGAGAGAAGGTCCCTACTACCCTTCGCGCTGGACGCTGAGACGGCCGCAGAGCCACCGGCCATGCGGGCGCAGGGCGCATGTTTTCCGCAGAAGATACACAGGCCAATCGGAAATGATTAATGATGTTCAGGTCAGTCCACCCACTCACCCACACACACACGGTCACACCCTCGCAAGATAACAGACACGCCCACCGACGGTCACGGTGGGTCTTGCCCGCAGCGCTAGCGAGAGCTTCGAACAGAGAGCCTCTGTCTGCCCTCTTACGGCATCCTTCCTCGCGCGATTCGCGCCGCCAATCGCCGCAATCCAGAGGAGTCAGTCCCCCTGGCTTCCGGCATCCCATGTTCCTTAATGTTCAGCACTCACTGCACTCGGTACTCAGTACTCGGACTCTTTTTGGCATCTTGCCCTCCGTCATCGAGCCACCACTCACACACACATCCGGACACGAGCCCAGTGGCGTGCACGGTCCGGTCTCGACACCTCCTCCCCCCTCCCGCCCGAGGTGTTCGGACGCGTGACGCAATAGCTGCACTGGCAGCCTGCAGGAGCCTGCGGCTGTACACCTGCCACTTAGCCAGTCGCTATTAGTCAAACAGCAACACACTCCCGCAATAACTACCTGTACCCCGCATTGCGGCGAGCACGCATGCGAATTCCGAGATTGGATCTGGGAAGATGAGTATGCCTCGTTCTGCTAAGACCCTTGCCATCCTCGTTGTCATCTTTGTTTTCTCTTCAGCGCAACTGTCGTCCCTGTGCCGCGTCCTCAGTTTCGGCAGTGCTCCGTGCTCCGTGCTCATGCGAACGCGAACGTACGGGACTTACTGGTTCCGACGCAGTTGCTCAACGTTATGATGGAGAGTGAACGGCTTGAAGTGTGCTGACGAGCAGACACGGACCCTGTTTGTGCCTATTTTTTTATCTTTCTTTTGTGACCAGCGTTCCGTCTGTACGTATCAAGATGTGTTCTTTCTGCACTGCGAACCATCTTGCAGACGCTGCTGTTGCTCTGTTCAACGTTCATGGAGAGTTCGTCGGCTTGAACTATGCTGATGAGCAGACACGGACCTTTCTTGTTCCTTTTTCTCTCTTTTCTTTGCACCAGCGTTCCGTCTGTACGTATCGAGATGTGTTCTTTCTGCACCGCGAACCATCTGGCAGACGCCGCTGCTGCTGCTCTGTCCGCGGCCCCGCCCCGTCCAAGTTCGTCATACGAGGCCGCGCTCGTTCCATTTCCATTCCAGTTCACAGTTTTTCCCCCGGTCTTGACTCGGAGTCCCTCCCCCCTCCTGGCGGCCCCATGGACGACTCGGACTTGTGCCTCTCGACTTGCGTTGTGTGTGTCGTCATCGTGAGCGCAGCAGAAGTACCCGAAGAACCTCGAAGACGGCGGTACATAATACCACTCAATGCTCAACGGCAGCACGAAGATCATGCACACGCCGCGCACCCACGGAGGCGCGCGTTCACGCGTCCAAAGCCCGCTGCCACCGTGACTGGCAGCAGCAGCAGCAGCAGCCTGTCCTCAAGCTTCTAGTTGAAGTCAATAATGTCGAGACTCGTCTCGCCACGTCCGACCCACCCGCCGAGTCGCAACTCAAGTCCAAGGTCGCAAGGTACCCGCCTCACACCGAGCAAGCGCGCCCGTCTTCGTCGCCAGAAGCAAGCAATTCGGGGTGAGTACTAGTTTGAGAGTGTTGGGCCGCATTGGCAGCGCGCGCGCTCTCCGGGGCGGGCCGCAACTTGGAACTGGGAACTTGAACGTGGCACCCGACTTCCTGCAAGGATCCGCACCGCCGCACCGCCGCAGGGCTCACATTCTTACCCCAGACCCGCAGATCACAGCCCCGGCGGGGCGTGCGTGTGGGTGGGTGCATGCGAACTTCAATTATGCTGCAGCACGCGTGGCAGCCCCTCCGTGCAGTAAGTAAGGAGTATTACCTACTACTACCCGCGCTCGACTGCCAGTGTGTGGGGGGAAGGGGCCGCTGGGTTTGACATGTGCCAATGCGAATGACTCGGAGTACTGAATACTAATGAATACAGAGCGATGACATGCCATGACACTGACAGGTGTGTGCTCCCGATTCTTCCCGATTCTTGAGCTCGAGATCGAATATACCGTGGACGTGGACGGCGCCGTCTGACGTCAATCAGGATTCAATATTCAGCAGCCTCGAGGGTCGGAAGCACGTGCAGGTTGGCGGGATCCCCACCCACAGGCCTAGGCAGGCAGTGGGTCAGCCTTTCCTTGCGCATCGAATTGGAGTGACGTCGCCTGACGCGTCGGGGAGATCTAATGCGCGCGAAGCGTGTGACATCGATCTGACTCGCAGCACCCTGCAGATTTCAAGCCCCCTCCCCCCCAAAGCGCCGCGTATTAAGTATGAGCCACTTTCCGTCGAGGGGGCGCATGCGTGCGCAGTCATGTTCCAGTCGCTCGCGACTCGTCTGGAACACGATTTGCTGTGATGTATGTACTGATGACCGTGGCCGTGACGTCTACTCATATAAGTTTGCGCATGCAACTTGAATGTCATGATGCATGTGAGTAGTTGACGTTCTAGGCTTGATTCTGGTTATGCGTTCCCGTCCGGTTTCCGTTCATAAATTATAATATATACCCGTCATCCATGGGTACACACATGCGATGTACGTATATCACACTGCTGGTGTGGGCCGATATGTGCTTCCTTTCCGATGCGTCGTCGATCCGACTCGTCGTCATGCGCGCCGCGGCCGAGCCCTAATCATCGTCCCGCGACTCATAGGCTCACGGTGCTCTCTTCATTCTTACTAATAGTATCGTTAAGATACCTGGCTTCTCACGAACTCCCAGTCATTCTCTACCTTGCCCGCCCTGGAAGAAAATCAAAGCTTCGGGGGCCCGCGAGTACTACTTCCTGCAAACTCTTCAACTCTTCTAGATTTCAATCTCAGCCTATGTATACCATCACCTGTGCGACCTTGGCATGTACGGCAGTTGCGGCACCGATTCACCCTTCATGCTGGAGAATTCACTCCGAGTTGACACTGGAAAGAGAACAAAAACCCGGCGGGCGCCAAAGAGAACTACGTCTTCCACCGTATACTAACTACTACCCTTTCTCAGGCTGTCTGTCTCGCTCGCCATCGGTAAGCGGCTGCAACTTCTGCCAGCCCCCCTCCGTCTCGTCGCATTCAGCGCAGTGGCAGGCGAGGGTTCAACTTCGCAGCACGGCAGCCTTGCAGGGCCCGTGACTCCTCAGACAAAAAAAAGCCCAGGCCTGAGGCTCGATTAGACTTTGAGTCGGATATCCAGATCCGGTGGCCGCAGGCTGTGTGTGTCATTGGTGTATCATTTAGTACAGTATAGCATAGCTTGCTCACACGCGACTCACACGCAGGCCGTCTAGTACGCTCTGACACAAGACAGTGAAGTACTCTGCGCGCGCGCCCTGAAGCGGATCTTGAGTCCGCCCCGGTGGCAGGTTCAAGTCTTCCTCGAGCGATCGACGGCGAATAGACTATTGTCCACACCTCTCTTGGATCGCAGCGGCGCCGCGCCGCCGGGCGGGCGTGCGGACTCGGTATCCGATATGGAAGCTGTGTTTGTACCGGGCGTGGGTATGTTCTTTCTCTCTTCTTCCATCCCCATCCCACTCATGATGAAGATGTCGTTGGGGAGAAACGCTAACTTCCCCGACTCCCGACAACACATGCGTCGTGCCGTTGAAGATGCCGGTCCATATTACCATTGCAAGGACGTCTAGACGCTGCCTGGGCCGCCGCGCGTTTGCCAAATGAACTGCTAGCGTGTGTTCTTGAAGGTGAGGAGCTGCTTGCATCCTTGTTGGAACGTTGAACGAGTCCGGAAAAAATTATTCCGTTAATAGCGGTCGTCCAATCCGAACCCACCTACTGCGAGCAAGCATTTCGGAAGAATGGGTAAATTTTTCGAGTCTCAGACTCGTTCCGAGAGTCCCCTCGACCGCTCGAATGCGGCACGAAGGTTTAATTGGCGGGACGCACGCAGCGAACAAGTGGGCGCATGTCCCCGCAGATGGGACCCTGATGGAAAATGCGTACGTACGTACCCGCCGGCCATCATCTATCCCGGTGGCCACCCCACCCCACCCTGGTGCAAGCTCAATATATGCGCGCCCCTCCCCGGGCCCGCCGTGGATCTCGCGTGTGGGCGGTGGGCGTGGCGCGGCAGGACCCTGCATTCGTACGCTATTCTCGTCTGTTCGCGGCAGTCTTCCTCGGACGATGCGCGCCGCATTTCTGCACTCATTGCCGCAGCGCTCGCCCCCAGATCGCAGTGGACGTGGACAATCGGAAGTATTCGATATTCAATACTCGGTGTTCGGTACTCGATATTCAGCACTCCGTATCCGATATATGGTGTTCGATCTCGCAGCAGACGCATCCCCCCACTGGTCCCTGTGCAGTGTGTGTCCTTCCCGTTCTGTCCTGACCGCCGGGGCTGGCTTTCGAGATGCACAGGCGATGGCGATCTCTGAGATCCCGTTGCTTGACGTCGATCGATTCAGGCTTGAGGGTGACCATCGTCCCCTAGTAAGCAGGCGCCTCGAGCTCCGAGTCCAAGCTAGCGCGCCGGTACGAGCTTGTTTGTGAAGCAAAGCCTTCGCGGGATGCTCCCCGTTGCGTCTATGTCTGCGCTCAGCGCTCGGTGCCCGGTACTTGGTGCATGTGCACAGACCCACCCGACACGACATGTGTCATGACACGGATAACAATCGAACGCCCTCTGTTTCGAACTTCCCGGACGGATCCTGATAGTACCACTATCCCCACCACAGTGGGGGTTGTATCGTCGGAGATTTCGGCGGCGGCGGCTCAGTTCGAAGCACGACAGCATTCTACAGCCACCCCGAGTCCGAGCGGGAGGTGCGGGGATGTTCTGATCCATGTACCATGCATCGTGCATCATGGGTTGCGCAAGCCCGGCCCTGATTTATTGAATAGGTGTTTGTTACAGGCAATGACCTTGCTGAGGCGGGCCAGGCTGCCAGCATTCAAATATTCATCTGACAGGTTTCTCTATGTCGCCGGGACTACTAGTCCACTGGGGTTCCCACTGCGCGGGCGCCCCGTGCAGTATTAATTTGAAGACGTGATGCGCTGCGCTTTGATAGGTTTCAACATAAAGTTACAGCGCAGATCATGAAGCCGAAATGGGCTGTCGGGTTGCTTGCTTTCTGACCAAAATCAATATCCGTGCGCCCGAGCCTTCGGCGGCCCCGTCTAGACCGTGCCACCGTGGTTCTAGTGGGACATGCGGGTCGTTCATGATTCATAGAACGGTGGCTGGGGAACGCTAGAATGCGTCACGTACATGTTTGTGTGTGTACGCTCCAAGTCATTCAGGTTGAACTAGAACTTGAACGAACCCAGTGCCAGGCGGAAAGGCCTGAGTATTCTCCCACTGGCGACTTGGCTGGCACTGCGGCTGCCGATTCGTCTCGTCCTCGTCGCCATTCATTTGGGTATGTGCACTAGTTCGTCCGCCGTGTTCACACATCCCACCGTAGCAAGCATAGGATCGGTCCGTGTCCATACTAGGGTCCGTGTCTACTCATATCATCGAAACAGCGCGAAAGTGTCCTGCAGGAGCTCTAACTTATGAGGCAGGGTCATTTACTCGGTGAGCCCAATTGGAATGTCGACTTCGAATTCTGTGCATACCCTAGAACATGTTCTGTATGAGGATCACACCCTTGTGTGGGACAAATGAAACTTGAAGCACCGAGGGGTTGCAGAAATGATTGAGCACCCTAACATGTGCCCATGGTGGACTCGCCGGCTTCTGGGAGTCCCTACTGCACTTTCAAGGAGGTCAATAAAGTCCATGATTTTATCTCATGATCATGTACACTACCGCAGAAATTGTTATTGACCTCTCACATGGGCTGTTTGGCATGTCCTGGGTAGAACACTGGGCAGTGGCGTCGTCCCGCCGATACCAGTCAGCACTCACCTCCTGAGGTCTAATGGAGGTCAACGCGCTGAGATAAAAGACTAAGACTGGAGAGCAAGAAGAAGGCGAAAGACGGAAGGACAGAGTGCCCTATCGCGTCGGCGTGCATGTTACCTCTGCATGGGCGCTTCCATTTCCATTTATAGTACATGATTGTTCTAGGCTCAAGCGTTCATTCCCAATCCGAATCCATGTGTGCTCCCGACGTCTGTCCGTTTCATGCGTAGATCACTATAGCCACGGTGCCTAAGAGTGACGAGGGTCGCTTTCGCCACGTACCAGCTTCTGGATAGCGCGAGGATGACTAGAGTGGTCGTGTGGTTAGACAGGGACTCAGCTGGCATGAGATGTAATACAGAAGGTTTGGGGGTAGAGGTTGAGAGTGAGGTCTCGATACAGAGTCGCGCTTGATGCTATAGGTTTATTCAATAAGATGATTTGTTGCCAATCACCTAGCACGGTATTGTTCCAAGAGGATGCCATATAGGATAGATTGCGCCTGTTTCTCTTGCGGCAAGTACAACTTGACCTTATGAACGACACACGAACAATCAGTGCTGTCGACCTGAAAGCGTTCCAAGAAATCTCAGGCTCCCAGACTCCACGCTATTCGGATCCGACTCGACAGCATTGAAGTCAGACAAAGACGAGTCCCTCGTCAGCTCTCCCGAAGCCACCGCTCGGCTGCCCCGCCTCTGGTTTCCATTGTTCTTGCTGGTCTCGGAACCGTTCCGGTTGCTGAAGTTCATAGTCGTGAGCATCGCCGAGTCTATTGTCTTCGTCGTCCACGCCTTCCCGTCTACAACCCGGTAGATGATCAGATACGTTGCGACTTGCTGTAGCGGAACCGTATGTATGATGTTCGTTTGCGTTCGTTCACGTATATGGATGCGCAAATGGATTTGGGTGCATGGGGCCCACTGTTCAGCGATCCATCCGCACTGATATGAATGTCCCAAAACGGACAAACAGGTACTGACCTGTGCAGCCTGCGCAAACCCGAGCCAGATCTGGTTGATCGGCTTGTTCAGCGCGTACGAGATCAGGAAGGCAACAGCAAACACGGAGTACAGCGCAGCGCTCTCGACGATGAGTGTGGCAAGGGACAGATACTGCTGCGCGTGTTCCGCCGGGAGGTGGGCGAGGTGCGTGCGGCGGTACATGAGGAGCCGCGCGACAATGAGAGTCGTGAGGACAATGTTCACCCCGAGCGAGATGGCGTAGTAGGCCGTGCCATAGGCGAGCGGCTGCTGACTGTAGAGCGAGAGACCGGGGTGGCTGGACTGTAAGGTCCAGATCGTGCCCATAACTGTGTAGCACATGCACATGTTCAGTGGGTTACGGTGTGCTATGACAGAGTGTGTATTCTGAGGCTCACCGAAGGATGCGGCGAGCATGACACAGGGGACGAAAGAGACCGCATATGCGGTGTAGTGTCCCGAAGATGTCCAGATCACCCAGCATCGCCAAAGCTACAACACGCAGCATCGTCAGTGCACTATGAGGATTTGTATATACACGATCCGATGAGACTCACCACAAGCAGGTCACACAATAAAGTGATCAGGAAAAGCGTCGCATAGAACATCACATTGATCGCCAGGTTTTGCGTGTCGAGGAAGTACTGCCACGGGCCGCCAGGATAATTGCGGTTCTCAATATAGATGACCTGCACCGTGCGCGCCTGAACGATGGCGTAGATCGTCTCGACGATGAGGAGCAGGGTGATGTAGCAGAGCAAGAAGCTCGTCTGCCTCCCACCCCGTTTCCACAAGCAGCGTGCACACGTCGCCCATAGGACGAGCTGAACACCTGCAAGTGCGCCAGACATAAGCATGATCAGCTGCGCGCTCGCTGCAGGGTTAGACGGGAGGAGCATGGAGGTATGGAAGTACGGACCGTAGCCGACGCCGTTTACGAAGTCGCCAGCGAGGAAAAACCTCTCGAGATTGATCGTGTGATCGTCTTCCAAGGGTCCATAGTACGGGGTGGACATGGGCAAACAAGAGTGGAAGAGGAGAAGAAGGGAAGGCTAGGCGGTTATGCAATCGAACAACAAAGAGGACGAGGGGTAGAGCCTCGCTCCTCGGGCTCCTCCCTTTATGTCCCCGGATCCTTGCATGGCACTGGTGCTCCTGATTGCGTCAGAAATACATCATGACTTATACACACCCAGGGGTACAACAGTACCACCAACGCGACATTTCGGGATGGACGCCCGACAGGCAGTGGTGCGCGAAGCCTCGTTCTCATCTCCTGGGCACAGCATCCGATCGTGATACAGCTCATTGGGAGGATATATCTAGTAGTGCTGTGTGGTTGGCGTGGACAAGCTGCCAGATTTGAAGGTTGCGAATGTATAGGCTTGCGCTCAACACGAAGCCGCCATGATAATCGCATACTTTAGATTTGACGAAATAGCCTGCGCCACCGGGAGCAGAGCGCTGTCAGTGGTCACAATCAGCTGAGGAGCATCTGTCAAGTGCGGCGTGTTAGCTTTCAAGATGAGCACCGCGTACCGGCGTACAACAGAACTTGCGTCTTCGCCAGGTATTGATGTCTTTAGGCTCCACTCGTTGGGGTCTATCTCGGGTGAGATGGATACCAGAGTCAGGGTCAGAAAAAAATACGCCTCGCAAGGGATGATATTCAAGTCGACCGCTTCACAACCGGACCCTGTTGTCGTTTTCTTTTTCAGTTGGGAGGTGAACGATGTTGCCCTGAAAGTGCACCAACGCTTGCAACGTCAATTCCGATCTAAGTTACGTTTCGCCGCCACAAGACTCACTTGTAAAACGTCAGGACTGAAACGTCTCAGGCCTCATGTATAGTGGATCGTCGTACTAGACGTCAGTGTTCGGATGCTTCCTGTATTTGTCTGAACTAACCGTGCTTACAATGGAGTCCGTGATAACAGCTTTGAGGGCATGTGAACCTGTTGTCCCCATCTATCATCCGTGCCATCCAACGAGCTTACGACGTGACCTCCCCTTGTCCACGTCTGCCAGGAAGGTCCTTGCGTATCATAGCAGAACCGGGATGGACGGTTAAGCTCAAGCATCGCACTACACGCGAACAAGAGAGTCGTTATCCTTTCCTATTATGTGAATGTACTCGATAGCACCAGCGTGGGCAAACATGCCTCTAGTAAAATGATCGTAAACAAAACCCGTCGATCATGCAATGCTCGACCCTCCCAAGGAACGGCCTACTCTACTCGGCCTTTTGCTTGCCGTTGAACGAGTATGACTCGACCTCAGCCTCGGCGCGGAGACCCTCCTGCTCGGCCTCGGCGTTGAGCTTGTGCTCCATCGCACGGTACTCCTTGGGCGAAAGGTTGAGCTTCTTTATCGCGTTCACGCGCTTCCGGTACTCGTGGTATTTGGTGTCCGTGCCAAAGAGGCGGTCACACCACCGGAAGGAAGTCGAGAAGTTGTTCACGAATGCCATGTGGTGGAAGTCGTGGTGCTCAGCGCCGGACCAGAAGGGCACGAAGTGCTGCAGCGACCAGGGGAAGTCTAAGCGAAACGTCGGATCAGCCCACAGTTGACGACAAATGCAAAGGGGGAATAATGATGCAGGGTAACGGAGCAAACGGGTCACTTACCGTAGCCGCTGTGCGAGTCGATGGCTTGGAAGAGGCGGAGGGTGATCCAGATGTACATGGACACAATATGGAGGTCGTGGCGGAAAGCGCAGTAGAGGATGGGGCCGCCAATGGTGCCAGTGCCGAGAATCATGACCTCTGCGGGGTGCGCGTACTCTGCAGCGAGGCCGAACGGTGCCGAGTACTTGTGATGTATCTTGTGGATGTGTTTGTAGAGCGGGCCCCAGTGCAGCGCGCGATGAGCGAAGAAGTGGAACATGTCCTCGAACACGAAGAAGAACGCGATCTGGGCGGCTTGCTTCTGCCAGGCAGGGAAGGGAACTTGCCAGGTAGACATGCCGAAGAACTCAGCCATAGGGTGGAAGAGCCAGATCTGCAAACATGAACGATTGGTTGGAGGATGACAGGAGTAACGGCGGCAGCACGTACCACTGGAAGTTCGACCATGAAGTGAGAGAAGAGGACCTGCTTAGTGCACTCCCATTGTTCCTGAGGTGTCGGAATCTTATCAGCCTGGAGCTTCCACTTTCGGAAGTACGGAATCGCGTCGATGATGATCCACGGGATGCAACGCCCGAAGTATACGAGCTTAAAGAATACGTTTAGAAGGCAGTAATGACGCCGTAAGACCGACTTCGTACCTCATGCAGCAAGAAGCTGGCGAGACCCGTGGCAATCACGGGGTTGCCAATCCACAAGTACCAGTTGACCCACTGGGTCTCCAACCAGTTGAGCTTGCTGAAGTCGATGCCAGCGTTGGCGTATAGCTGCTGCGCAGTGGCATGCGCGATCGACGCGGTCGAGTTCATGGCTGTCGCAAGTCGTCGAGGGGAGAGACCGTGAGCAAAAGCCGGTGGACAGTCCGCGACGCGTCGAGCTCAAGGATATAGGAGATGGGCGAAAGGCAACCGCCGTTGTGAGCCAAACAGTCGGCTGGTTTGGGTTTTATTGAACTCGTATTAGTCGCGTCGTACGACCTCGGCTAGCGGAAAATGCCTTCGCACGTGGCAACTCGCGCGTCTGTTCCCCGCTGGCCTCCTCCTGGCCTGTTCCAGCCGTGCTCGAGCCTTGCTGCCGTGGCTCGCAAATGTCCCGAACGCGACAGAATAGCACGACTCCCCCGCTGAATAGTCGATATTCAATAACATCTTGCACCATTCAGATCGTCAACTACTTTCTGAATCATGGCGCCCGCAGCAGAGAGCTCACGGAACAAGTCGGTCTCATCTCCTTCAGACTTCACGACTTCGGGACATCGCGCAGAAAGAGGGGCCTCGCAGCTGCATGGCAGCACAAGAAAATGAATAGGAGTGGCAAAAGCGGCGGCCTACATAGGTCAGGGCCCCTAAGGCTATACATAGCATGATCATCAATGTAGCACTAGCGCTCGCTAGAGACTTACCCTGTTAATGAAGTGGTATCGGTGAACGACTTCTCCACGAGCCTGAGGCTTATCTCCAGTTCTTTCCAATCTATAGCATAGACCGGTAGATGTACAGAATCGTGGAACCAGATGGGTCCTTGTAGTTCGCACTCCGCAAAGGGTGCAAGTCGTTCGCGGCGGAGGACCAGCGAGTGGAAGGTCGACATGATGGGTATCGCCCAACTGGGCCCCGGAAGGTCACGCCTGTATACGAAGGAGTTGCAGTGGGGCAAGTGCCGGCTATTTGCAACTATACTATCACTACGGACGATAGTTGTAAAGAAAAGTCGCGTTCATGATTAGAACGCTACACCTTGTGAGTGAGTCCGTGCGTCTACTTGCACTGGTCCATGTATGATCACCCAGGTACTGAGATTCCTGGCGTACATTGTCGCCACGGTTGTTAACCTACAAGGGCGTTGATATCACATACGGTGGAACACGCTGCGAGGAGACCGGTTTACCGTCACAGCATATCAGCCGATACCCATCGCGCAGAAGGACACGGGCAAACACGGCACTCACGAAGGACAATATGAAAAGCAGTGTTCTCGCCCTTCTCGGAACAGTCCAACTTGACGGCACTCGACGGCTCAGCGAGCAGTCCACCTGCTCACGTCGTCTACAAACCATTCGCGTAGCACTCAGCGCCACGTTCCTCTCCGACATTCCCCATAAACTCCTCACACTCCCCTACTAGCTCAGCGCCACGAGCTTCGATAATAGAGGGCAGAGCCGTCGGACCACCGCCCAGAGTGAATATAAACGGACGCCTAGGCAGGCGGCAAGAACGCCCCCCACAGCACACAACTTATCGCACCCCACACGACACTCCAGCCGACCCAGAGCCTGCCGGCGTGGGGGCGCTCGACGAGCAGCCACGCCGCGGCCCAGTAGGTGAGCGGCATGCCTGCGGCGAGGCGCAG
Source organism: Fomes fomentarius (assembly GCA_022606135.1). Taxonomy (NCBI): domain Eukaryota; kingdom Fungi; phylum Basidiomycota; class Agaricomycetes; order Polyporales; family Polyporaceae; genus Fomes; species Fomes fomentarius. Next base: position 4,151,917 of record JABYQN010000001.1, read on the forward strand.
TACGATCTGCGTGTGCGAGGCGAAGAGAAGAAGGAGGGCGAGGGCGAGTGTGTGGATGGCGTGTGGGGCGATGGAGGGGCGGAGGAATGGTGAGGATGAAGATGGGAGTTGATGCGAGGGTGAGAGCGACCGTTTGTGCGCGGCGACTTTGCCGCCTGGACTTGTACTGGACTCTGACTCTGAATTCGACTTCGACTTGCCCGTCTGTGTGGGCGCGTGGGCCGGCCGAGAGGACAGCTCGAGAGCGAGAAGGCGCAGTCTCGGGACGACTGCGTGGCGGAGGTAGTGCACGGTGAACGAGAACAGCAGGATAAGCGGTGGTGCTCCAAGGAGGAAATTAGGGAGCTGCTGGACCGTCCAGTATCGCAAGAAGCCGATGTTCCAATACTTCGCTTGCACGTAGTTGTAGATGAACGGTGGGAGCGACTCACACCATGGCGCGGGGTTCGAGATGCGCGTGCAGAAGATGAGGTATGCGGCGTACTGGTGGTAGAGGAAGGGCGCACAGGTTAGCAATGATAGTGCAGCTGCGTAGGGGACAGAGCCGAGAGAGAGCTTCAGACCATGGTCAGTAAGAAGGGCCCGACGTTTGTGAGAGGGCAAGACTCACTTTGCGTCGGTCGAGAAGGGGTTCGACCACGAGGCCCCAAACTAGGAATCCACTGAGGAAGATTCCGTTAGAGCGAAAGGCGCTAGCGATGATGAAGGACAACGTGGCAGTAATCCAGTTCCCGTGCGCACAGTGCAGCATGCCTGTAACATTCAAGACAGTCAGTACAGGTACTCACGTGCACTACAGGTGGCCCTCACCCTGGTATGAAAAGAAGGTGAAGAATGGCTCAGTATACCCAGAAACCCTAAGCGTGACAGGACTGCTGGGCAACAACGACAATAACGCAGCTAAGAACGCCGCATCGCTCGAGCCCAAGTGCTCCAAGGACAGGTCGTACAGCGTCACCACCGAGAACGCCGTTGGCAGTGCCCCAAGGAGGCCTCCCAGCAGCGCGTTCTCGAGCTTGGGGTTCACCCCGACACTGACGTCGTAGTCACAGTCGAAGAGAAAGGAGACGATGTGGCCGAGATCGCGCATGACGGCGCGAATTCCAGGGAAGAACGCCCACTCGTGCTCGTAGACATAGTTTGCGGTCGCGATGTGCGCGAAGTGGAACGCGTCCCAGCGCAGGACAGATGAGGCGAGGACGTGACGGATTCGAACAGCAAGGCTGGCGTCTTCTGGGCGCGGTGCAGGCAGGAGGACGGAGGGCGAGGCGTCGAAGAGCGGTAGTTGAGAGACGGTGATGGTGAAGAAGAGTGTGAGGAGTGTTGCGGCGAAGGAGAGCACGCGGAGCAATCTGCGGTGGTGGGCTTGTTTCTCCAACTCTAAGGGAGAGCCATGCTTGGGCTTCTCATGCTCCAAGTCAAAGGCCTTCGAACTCTTGTCCGAGTCTGTGACTGCAGCTTTCTCTGCAGGGTTCGAACCTGCGCTCAGATGCGAGGCGTGGATGATCGGTTCTACCGGCCGAGGCTCTGACATGGCTGGCAACGGGCATGAGTACCGTGTTTCTGACAGCAGAGTGAAGCCAAAAAGCTTCCAGACATACCTGATCGCTGATTTTGAATCTATGCATATGCCCTGCACATCCTTCAAGCTCGGACCCTAGACCGCCGGTTGGCTGTGGTTCAGGACCAAGTCGCTTTTGCCTGTTTTGGAAGCGCAGACGCTGTCACCTCCCGTGGGAATAGATAGGCCAGAGGCGTTTGAGATACCAACGCGGGTACCCTTGGCTTCAACATACACCTCCCAGTGGGAGAAGTTTCTATCTGTTTCTCTCTTCCGGACACAATGCTCATACTCTGCCGTCGCCTGCTCGTGGAATGGTGCACTGCAACAATGGAAGCTTGTACATTCAAAACTCCATGACAGAGGGGGAATGGGCTGTGACGGTGCAGGTTGCCGGCCTACACAGCGCCACGCCGTTTCACTGAAATCCACCGGCGGCGGCGCCCAAATGGATGCAGTGGTGGGATCACCTGGAAATGACTGGAGGGGCTATCAAAATCCAAAAGTTTCCAAGATCGGTGGAATCCACCTGGAACACCATAAGAACCCAGGAGAGCGGTCCCTGGTAGTGTTGCCGTGGAGTCAGAGCACTCCGGAGTGCAGACCACTCTGCTCCGACCGGCATCTCGGCTTGTCACTCCATCAGCACTCCGACAGCAACCGAGATGTCGCGATTTCGGGTGAGCGTTTAATACTCGGCTGGCTTTCCTCAGGCTGACCGCAAATCGCGGTCACGTTCACAAACACGACGCGGTCATTTCACGCGTCTACCATTTGAGCTTACCTCCTTCTAGTCGTCTTTTCACCTGTCCGCTCCCTCCCGCTGTCTGTTTGATTCTACTAGATCTACCTGGTCTCTGTCTCATTACGGTTAGTTTTTAGATCCCTTTAGGGCAAACATTTGAGGCTCGGGTAGCACCGTTGGGTAGATATAGGTACCTCCTCCCAGTCGGCTCAATAGTAGGGTCCAAATTATAATTCTTGGCTTGCCTGTGGGCAAGTATAATAAGTAGTTTGAGCACTCTCAGGACACCGGTCGTCTCACTCATGTCAGATCAGTACTGCGAAACCTGCAGTTCACTTAGTGACTCTATGTGTAACACACTACTTGGTCCCGAACTCACATCCGTGTTAACACCATCACCCTCTACTCCTCTTCAGTCTCAACCCTTGTGTACAAACTCTGCACAGAACCCAAGGCATTTTCCACCAGCATATCCAGTTCAGCACTTGTTCGACACTCCTCCATCTCAGAATCCCTATCCACCTCCTGGAGTCTTTGCTGGCCTCCGAACGAGTCTTATCATCAAGCAAGGAGACCGATAAACTCCGTCAATCTTGTGGTGCTATGATGGAGGTTCTTCAGGTTGTCAAGTATTCACTCAAACAACGACTTCGGGAGGGTGTAGGACCTCGACTTCTCAGCAAACCCGAGGATTTACTACAAGATGACGAGATTACTGAGTTCCTACCCATCCTTCCTACCACATTTGATGATCACACTGACGACTAGACGAGTAATGGCACTCAAGCAGCCATTCTATACTATACAGTACAATCTATATATTCCTACGACGAATGCAATCGAGACTCGAGTACTGCGAGCGCCATCGAGAGAGATCCTTCCATATGTGGTGAATTACGTGAGCAATCGCCTACGCTCCAAGGCACTCCGGAGTACAGCGGAGTCTGATTGCCGACACTCCAGAGGGACTCCGACTCCACTCCACGGCAACACTAGTCCCTGGAGCCTCTGGCGGCCGATGGAAACCAAAGTTCAAGCTCGGGCCGTCTTAGCGCTTGTGCGACAACAGGCGTCTCGCACTTGATCATGACCTGTCATTGCGAACATCGTCTCTACACTCTTTTCATCTTCTTCCTTCCACATGTCAACTTCGGCTGCAAGGCGATACTCATCTTGCTCTAGTAATGCTCACAGGATACAACTGAGCTACCACAGGTCCCAAACTGTTGCTGCGAAGGCTGGTGATGCGGATCGGCGCGCGGAGGGCTCAAGCATGGCTTCGTGTACGTTCGCGTTCGTTCGCAAGCTTGGTGACCGTTACCTTTTCTTTTCAGTCAATATTACCCCCAGTCTGCAAGAGGAAGTTGTGGCATTGCATGAGGAGCTATGCGTCTGGGACGAATGTGAAGCTCAGTTGTGTGCGCTGCTGGATGGGATGTGTTACGATGGGTATGTCTCAATGACTCCCATCTATTCTAGTCTTTTCTATGTGGTTGTCATCGCCTTTGCTCCTTTGTACAATGTATGTATAATTCCCTGTGATATAGATGAAGTCCTTACTGGTGACACCCTGATGTGAATAATGAATATCCATGTGCTCAATAGTATTATTAGAGGGCACCAAAATTTCCGTCGTGTCGTTGATTCCATGCGGCGTCTAATACCGTGTATGTCATCAATAGAATCGCACTATATATGGATATAAGCCGGTCTCCTGTTCCGCTGACTGACCCCCTGGTTTCCATCCATCACGCCGGTCATATCCAGCGATCTTGGAAATTGGTGGAATCCAGAGGACCTGCCACTGGTTCCGGTGGGTAGCCTCCGCCGGTGGATTTCAGTGAAACGGCGTGGCGCTGTGTAAGTATTAAGTATCAGTAAGACTACGTGTAAGTACCTGATCAAGCAGCTCTCGATCTTCCCGGCGGCACATCCTCCACGCGGTCTTTCAAATTCCGGCTTTCCAGTCTTCCAAAACCTCGGGCTCACAAGCGTCTCCATTTGGCTGCACCGGTACCAGGTCGCACTGCGTTGACTCTTGCGAACCCTGCAAACTTTCATCCGAGTCAAGGCCATCTGGTAATGGGAAATCTCTACCAGTATGGCACTGAACATCATCTCGTCGGGACCTGGGAGTCGCTCTGGTGAGAGTCGAGATCGCGCGCCAATTCAGACTTGGTCCAGGTCTTGGAATGAAGTGCTCATATCTCTCCTCACACAACAGACACACGGACAGACGATTCTTACAGTATGTACTATGTAAATATGCAGGCCGTACGTGCGACGTTCGCTCTTTGTTCTCGTTTTCTGACATACTCATCCCACCCGTATGCAGTTTAAGCGTCTTGTGCGCCCGTGCCTGTGGCACCCCTCGTCTTACCGACTTGGCAACTCGTAACACACGCACATCGCACGCATTCCGATTGCTATCGCTATAAGTAAGTATATTGCGATCGGGATAACGCAGCACCAGAAGAGCTCACCAGAGGCTCGTTCGCCACCGAAGGTTTAACAAGCACATGCATCATCACGAAGGTCCGTCACCTTCAACGGCAGACGTATTCCTGAACGTCGACGACTCGACGTACTTCCGCCTGGCTTCTGCTTGCTGAATCATGCATCTGTATCAGAACAGAACAGAACACTGCTTGGCCTGACGCCGACGCCGACGCCGACCATGACAGCGCGCTAGGTGGGTGGCGGTTTCGCGGATTTTGTATGCCAGAGTTGGTTGTGGGCCTGAGGCACCCGCCGCTCAGCACCCACCTGGCAGCCTGCTCGTTCCCTGCGAGGCGAGTGCGGCGTATCTACAAAACTTACGGGGCACCGATGCCGTGTAGCAGCAGATGGGCAGATGCAGACGGCTCGCGCCGTTCGCGCGAGAGAACTTCGAAATGTTCTGACTTCCCATAGTCTCTACTACCAGGGCCACCGGGACGCTCATGGCACCGGGGCTGCGGTGGCCATGGACGAGCGCAAATCGTTGGCCTTGTTCCATATTGGGACATCACTTGAAGTGGCATGTGCCGGCATTTTCGACGTCGACGGATTTCGCTAGTCGGGCTCGGGGGGGCGCGTGTGCCGACACTCTGTTGGTGGTAGTAGTACTCGGAAGTCGGTACAACCTGGGTACAACTCGCAAACGTGCTCACACGCTGCTGCGCTGACTGGTGAGAATTAGAATTCGAAGTCTGCGATGAGCACTGAGTACTGACTGCGTGTGACCCCCACAGACGTACATACTAATAGGCGTACCCTGGGCGTACCGATAGAGCGGGAGGCGCATCTCAATCGATATCTCCGTTGCGGGCTTTGTCGTGGTGAATCACGCGGACGTGCGCGTGCGACGCTCTTCCTGTGGCCGTAAGTACTACTACTAGAAGAGCTCAGTGACCGTCGCGTTGCCGACGGGCTGGGCGGAGTCGCGGAGAATTTGGATGTTACATACTGGCTTACTAGTATCCGAGCGAGCGGGCGGAGGAGGTCTTGAGACCGAGTCCCGAAGCTCCTACCTACATCATATGTGCCCAGGTCTCTAGCAGAACTACGGGTGCTTTTGGGGCAAGACGCAAGGTCCCTGCGGTCCTTGGGTCTCTTAGTGATGGGGTGGGTTACGGTAACGATTACAGCTCATGGTGGCGTCGGTCGTTGCGATGCTGCCTCTGTAACCTATGCGTGGCCTTCGTGGCTGTTCATGGGAGTCCGATGGGATATTCTGAATCGGTTTATCCGACTTCTGAGGGAGAGGAACTCGGGTCTTGGTCTTCAGGAAGGTGTGCGGGTAATGTGATTCACACTTACATGTGGAGTGCGAGTGCGAAGCCTTCGTAGCATGCGAGCAGTTGCTCAGGGGCGTTACTGCAGAAGACACGTAGCCTGCAGGTCGCCATGCAGACAGGCGCGAGGAACGGGTGGTTCTGCAACTTCTTCAGTGAGGTACGCGCTCTCCCCGAAGTCCCATGCTATTTGCTAAATAGCACTCCCTTACCTACTAGCGTCTCTGCAACTGGCACCGGCAACGGTAGGCCTCTACCCTCAGGCTCTTGATTCTAGAGATTCTGAAGCTTTTGCTCCCCTGTAATAGTCTGACTCTGACTCTGATGACTTTGAGTGCCTTGCCTGGCGCAGCGCGCAGTATCGCCTTCTGTTGCCTCTCTTTCTTTTTTGCTTCGTGCTTCTCGCCATCCTCTCTCTCTCTCTCCAAGTCTTGCGCGACGTGCGGCATCGAAGTCAAAGTCAGACTCAGACGTCGACGCCTTGCCAACACTCGAGGAGCTCCGAGTCATCCCGTAGTACGCGTCCCTGTACATTCCATTTCCGCCTTCGAATTCTGCGAGCAGCGGCCCCCTGATCGTGCTGTAAGCCAGGAACGACGTCGACCGTCGTCTAGTCCAACATCCAGTGTCAGTGTCTAAGCTGTCTTTGAGCTTCGTCGTTGGGCGGCGAAGCCTAATTCAATCTGTTCAAGCGGCATGCCTGGGTCGAGCGCATTTTCCCGTTCAATCGTTTCTGGGGCGGGCGCGATGGCCGGGGGCTATATAGCGCTGACGCGAACCGATGAGTAAGACACAGATACATACCTTGGGGCATGCTCGCGCACGCGACAGAGACTGACATGGACAGGCGTACGCATGCCGTACACGCGCACATGCGTTTCCCAATATGCCCGCAGCGAGACATGAGTGGGGCCGTGCATGCACATATATAAGCTAGCAGCGCTTCGCGAATTCGAAGAACCTGCCCACGGTGATATGACGCGCTCAGCGCCACCGGCAAGACACGCCTTTCCGCTCGTTCTCATTGCCGGCGCGGATAAGCACGAGGGGGATCTGCGTCCGCTACTCACGATCAGGGAGCAGGTGTGAGTGCAGTTTCATACCAAGGACCTCTCCGTCGAACCTAGCTAGTAGTGTGGGTGGAGAACCGCCTCGCACATGGCACGCAATGGTGAGAATGCCATTTGGGATGCCCGCCGCTTAGCAACACCTGGTTCGAATAACGCTGATTCGCGGGAGGAAACATCAGATGCTCCAGATGTCCGAAAATAATAAAGTCTCGGATGGCGGGGCTCAATCATACATGTCACAGTACGTGCTGGCAGTTTCGTGGCAATTGGAGATGGGTGGGGATGCTGCTAGCCAGAGTAGACCAAGATGACGATGTTTGGCGGACGCAGGTGATGGGGCCCCATATGGATCGCTCTCAAAGTTCGAATGAATGCTGGGCCTCAAGGTTTCGGCGCACCGGCGTGTGGTTCTCGCGCTGATGCCCTCATGGAATGCAAAGCCCCAAGGAGAGCGCGGAAGAATGCGAATGTCAAATTCGGACGATCATATGTTCTTTCCGATGGGCGGACGCGGACAAAAGCTTTTGCGAAGGACAGCGGTTGGACAGCGCCAGAAGTGCATGTCGCTGTTGCGGTGTCTGCGAGAGGTGATAAATGTTGGCTGCCCTGAACAACTTGTTATCGGTTTCTGGTAGAGACCGATTGCTCTTCAAGGCACGGGTCGGGGGCCGTGTCGCAGGGAGGTTGGAGGCTTGGACTAGAGCGAAGGTGGAGCATGCGAGCGTCCAAGGGCGCCGGCGAGTGGACGGCGCCGAAGGAGGCATTGGACGGCTATGACCGGGCGCCCAAGGGCAACGATCGGGAAGAAGGGAATGATTGGTGCTAGTAAGCGAGTGGATCTTGCTTGGGAAAGTTTAGCAGCCTCTTATCGAACGCCCTCCCTTAAAAATGCCAAGGTCCACATGCGAACACCCCCCCGCATCTTTCGTTGCGTTTCAGCACGACTTCGACCATGGTTGGCTTCACAGACAGGTTGAACGCCCAGGTTCGTCCCCCTCCACCCACCCCCCGTCCTTTGACACCGCTCACACCACCCTCCAGGTCGCCGACTCAATAGTCGGCAGGTATTTCCGTCTTGAGGGTTCAGGTCACCCCAAGGAGCGCGAGGGTTCTCGGTTTTTGGTGCGTCCTGTTCACCCTTCCTTTCCCTGCATATATCGACCTCGTCCCTCGTATCCCAGACCGAGATCCGTGCAGGTATCACCACATGGGTCAGTCCCCAGTTGTTTTCTCTCGTTTTCTCACCCCAGTATTGACGTGCATGACGTAGGCCGCCATGGCGTACATCGTACGTAGTTTTTCCACCGCTACATACATGCCCACCTCGCTCAACCATACCACTCTTTCCAGATCTCCGTTAATGCCTCCATCCTCAAGGACTCTGGAGGAACCTGCGTCTGCCCCACCGGTGACGGCTGTTTCACTGACCCGGACTACGCGACCTGCGTGGCTGAGGTACAGCGCGACCTCATCACCACCACCGCCGCCGTCTCCGCACTTGCTTCCACCTTGATGGGTGCCCTTGCGAATCTGCCGGTCGGAATGGCCCCTGGATTGGGCCTCAACGCATATGTCAGTATTCACTTCTCTCCTTCCTCCGATCTATCTGTGGGTCCATGTGAAAACTGGCATGAGCACCTCGTTGCCTTATGATTCCGATTCGAACTCCGTTCGCCTCCGTTGGTCTTTCTCGCCCATTGGCCTCACCACTGTCGTATCACCATGTCCTGTTCAGTATCGCTGACTGTCTCCACCTCCAGCTCGCGTTCTCCGTTGTTGGCTTCCATGGAACGGGTATGATTACATATAGGGAAGCTTTAGCTGCGGTCTTTTTGGAAGGGTGAGTTGTTTGCGCCGCAGTTTTATTGGCCCCGCTGTCTAACTTTCGCATCAAGATGGATCTTCTTCGCTCTCTCGCTTTTGGGTCTCCGTCAATGGCTTGCTCGCGTCATGCCACAGTCTCTCGTTATGGCTGTTGGCGCCGGTATCGGTCTCTTCATCGCATTCATTGGTCTATGTAAGCCTAGTTCATTTCTATCCTACGTTTTTCATAGCTAAGTCAATACACGCCAGCTTCGGCCGGTCTGTTCGTCATTGGTGGAGATACGACCAACTTCGTTGGTCTTGGTGGCTGTTTGGCCGAGGACTTCGTATCTGCGGACCTTCCGAACTATTGCAACTCAAGGGTCCTCCGGAGCCCCACAACGTGGCTCGGCATCTTCGTCGGCGGGTATGTATCGCCCTAGCGGCTCAACTTTCAATATTCAATAGCGCGCTGACCCGACCTTTCCCTGGACAGCATCCTTACCGTGTTCCTGATGCTTTACCGCGTCAAGGGTGCGCTGCTCATTGGCATCTTCCTCACCTCTATCATTTCGTGGCCGCGTACCACGTCTGTCACGTACTTCCCTCACACGGACGCAGGCGACGCCGCATTCGACTTCTTCAAGCAGGTAGTCACATTCTGGCCGCTCAAGCACGTTGGAAATGCCCTCGAGGTCCGTCGTCTCCTTATCGTTATCTCCACATGATGGCGCGTCATATGCTGACGTCAATATGCCCATTATTAGCACAACTACGGCAATGGGAGGGTCTGGTACGCGCTTGTGACCCTCCTTTACGTTGACATCCTCGGTAAGCATCTTCGTTACTTTCTTTAGCTGACTCTCACAATCCATTTGTGCGTGCCTGCAGATACCACCGGTACTCTTTACTCGATGGCCAAGTTCGCTGGCCTCCGCGACCCTGTTACACTCGACTTCGAGGGCTCCACGGTGGCGTACTGCGTCGATGCTTTCAGCATCTCCATGGGTGCGCTCATGGGCACCTCACCCGTCACCGCGTTCATCGAGTCCGCCACCGGTATTGCTGAAGGTGGTCGCACTGGTATCACCGCGATTGTGACTGGAATCATGTTCTTCATCTCCATCTTCTTTGCGCCCATCTTCGCGTCCATCCCGCCATGGGCCACCGGCGGCACGCTCGTTATCGTCGGCTCGTTGATGATCCGCAACGCGCGCGAGATCAACTGGGACTACGTCGGCGACGCCGTGCCTGCGTTCATCACGCTCATCATGATCCCGCTCACGTACAACATCGCGTACGGCGTCATCGCGGGCATCGCGACGTACATCATTATCAACGGCCTCGCATGGGTGCTCCGGAAGGTGTCCGGCGGACGCCTCGCGCCCCCGAACTACGACCTCGCCGAACGCTGGACTGTCCCCCCAGGCGGCCTCGTCCCAGGCTGGGTCAAGTACTTCGCCGGCATTCGCAACACCACCGACGAAGTACAGCTCAAGGAGCGTAACTCACCGTCGATCGACGAGCGCTCGCACGATAAGGGCAGCCTCCACCTGTCCGATATCAACCAGCTGCCCCCGCAAGCGCGGTAGGGGATGCGCCACGTGCTTCCTTCCAGATGTTCTAAAGCTATTCGCTAAGTTATGCGGCGGCGGACTCTCTCTCGTGTTCGTGTTCGTGATTGTATTCGTGTTGTATCTTCCTCGTAGACTTCGTGAGCCCCGCCGTCAAACTCGTTTGGGCTTCCGGTTCATATTCACCCGCTTTCCTTTTCTTTCCGCGTGTAATCATATCCCGCACCCCTCCCCAATCCAATTCACCGGTCGTTTCTGACCACGCCACGCGACCCTTCCCCCCCTTCCGACCATGCTCCATCTCTTCATTTCCAGACCCCCCCCCCCTCTTGGCTATACATCTCCCAATCGGTCTTGGATCTTGGATAATGGTTCTAATCTCGGTTACGGTGGCCCATCCTCTGGAATCGCGTGTGCGCCCTTACCCCGCCCTTACCCCATACCTTAGTTCACTCTTTTCCCAGGCGGGGCGATGGTGGCATAGGTGTATCGATGTCCTTCTATTGTCTTACTTACTGCCCTTTCGCTGCTGCCATCTCCTACGTATACAAATCCACCAACGTTGCAAACCACACACGCGCGCATTATATTACATGACATCGTTTCCGGTTGTATATGTATGTGCCCGTGTTGTTGTTGTTTAGCTCGCTTGGGCTTCCTGTTCGGCTTCGAATACGCTCTCCCGTGTCCTCCTCGAAAAGCGCTGTATTACGTGCAATCAATGTTCCGCTCGTTCAAACCTCCGTTGCCGTGGATGAAGTACTAGGTACTAGTTGCGTAGGTGGTCGATCAGCTCACGATCGTTCGTCCAGGATGAAGTGTCGCTTCAACGCTGCCAGCGTCTCCGAGTCGACGTCGCTGATGAGCATAGTGAGATAGATATCAGGAGATAATACGTAGAAGAGGAGGTAGGGCACCGTTTCGGTTGTCGACTTCAAACTTGTCGTGCACGTTGACGTTGAGGTAAGTGAGAGAGATCGCAGTGTGGTCCAGCGTGATAGGAGAACTCGTCAACTATCGCTTAGGCTATCTTGAGACGAGAAAGAGATTAGAGAATAACCACGAAGCGTCAACTTGCAGTACTATGGCCATTTGAGCGGACGGCGACATCTTGATTGGACTGAGAGCGGGACCTGAGTGAAGTCGATGAGCGACCGACTCAACTTGAGCCGATAAACCTGAGAACGACAACTTTAAGAGTGCAGGCCTGGCACTACCGGGACACTGGTAACAACCTGCGCCCGAGGGCCTGGAACTTGGCGAAATACTTGGTGCCAGTGGATGCGCGTGAACTCAGTGCAGATTCAAGTTCCGCGACGAGCACCGGTACACAGCGCTGGGTCTAGAAGTCAACTTGAATGTCAGTGAGAGTATATGTACGCGAAGATGACCCAAGGAAGTGGAAGTGGGGAAGCGACCGCTACACTGAGCGTGGCCAGCGTCACGGTAGGGCTTATTACTAGGCACTAGTTGTACCGTACCGTTTTTCTGAACCCCCCCCCTCCCAATACTGCTCGAACACGTCCGAGTCCAACGGGTAAACCGCGACGCCTTTGACGTCGCAGCAGGCCTCGAGTTCTTACCAGAGCCAACGCCGCGTTGGACTCGAGCCCGAGCTCGTTGGCGGCCGACGGTCACCTCATCGACCGCGCCGCTCTGAGTCGCCCCAGGCTCCGGACACTTAAGACGAGCCAGATGGCAGGGCAGGTGGTGCGGGCCAACTGCTCCGCGCCACGCGCATCCTGAGGTGGGAAGGAAGACACGCTGATGGTGATGATTGATAGACACTACCCAACGTACGTCAGCGGACTGAAATTTCATAGATACGATGAAAAGTTGACTAACTTTTGCAGTGGCGTGCGTGCGTGCCGGCCTGCGGCGTCGGAAGTGGTAGCGAACGAAGACTTCGCTCAGCTGGAGCCCCGCGTCAGGAATCCGTTCATTGAGATGCAACAACAGCGACCGAGACATCCTCATCCATTACGCCCACAGTCTGACGGGGAGTATCAGGTTGCAGTTGACCGACGAGTTGCGGCCTGTGGAAGTTGTCGAGGCTGAAGATGGAGTTGCGCATGCAAATCCCGGAATGCGGACGCGGCCATGAGGTCACATGAGGTGCAGTGAGTCTTCCAGCTCGATTGCCCTGTGTTTTCGTCAGTCTGTAGTGGCTACTTATGTGTGTACGATTCGGTCCGAGTCGAGGATAGCGCGTTGTCACTCAAATTGATCAAGGATAAACCGATAACAGCGCTGCGCGTTATGATTCACGGACCAGCATTGCAGACGAAAACAAGCCACACGATCTATGCAAAATGATCCAGGAAGGTTAGTCAGCATGCATGGAGAGACGAAGTGAGAGGAAACGACGCACATCAAGAATCCCGCACCCTGAGCTTCCCTATCGTTCCATATAAACCAGAAACTTGACGAGCACGCACGAGCAGCCGCACACCGCATTGTTCGGAGTTCAAGCCCTGCCGGCGGGCATTCAAAGCATACATTCGCCACGCACCGAGACCAGATACAAAAAAAAAAAAGCTGGCGGGAACCCGTGATCAGCCACATACTTCCATCGCGGCCGGAAGGAAGCAACGCTCACCAAAAAATAAAAAGAACATTGCGTCGCAGGGCGGTCAACGCTGAACAGGACGTCTCCCAGCCCAGTGACCATCAGCAACACGGGACCGTGCGCCTGCCCCGCTACACCCGACAGTCCGAGCCAGGGAGCCAGTATGTCGATCGCCACTAACCGAAGGACATCAGTAATGGCGTAGACGAGAGCCAGACAAGGTACTCACTGTCGGCGACCATGCTCCCAACCGATCCTGGTGGGCTCTGTCTTCGGCGGTTGGCCTCGTCTGGTCCTGGTCCTGGTCCTGGTCGGCTCTGGCGTCCTGGTCCTGATCCTGGTCGGCTCCGGCGTCCTCGGGTCCTCCTGGTCGGCTCTGGCGTCCTGGTCCTGGTCCTGGTCGGCCCTGGCGTCCTCGAGTCCTGGTCCTGGTCCTGGTCCTGGTCCTGGTCCTGGTCGGCTCCGGCGTCCTCGGGTCCTGGTCCTGGTCGGCTCTGGCCTGGTCCTGGTCTTGCGAAGTCTGAAAGGTCAGTGAGGCAAACTAGTCCGTCCGTACAGTAACCGAAACCGAGTCCAAGGTCCAACATCCTTCAGTCCATGTCCAAGGTCCAACATCCGTCCTCCAGTCCATGTCCACCGTCCAACCGAACCGCCCGAGCCCCGCTCGTCGGTCCCTATCCCTGTCCCATTCCCTATCCCATTCCCAATCCCATTCCATCCAATCCAATCCAATCCCCCGATCCCAATCCCAATCCCATTCCCGTCCTCCAATCCGGCGCTCAGCGCCGGCCGTGCGCCGCACGGGGCCGCGGCACCTTCGCGCCCATCGCGACCAAGTCCGTAGATACGACCCGGATGGTGCGGGGTCTGTCGCTGCTGCCTTGCTGCTGCTTCTGCATGTGCTGCTGCATGCGCTCCTTCCATAGTTTGTGAGCTCCGTCCGTCGCCCATCTCAGAGGTGCGAATACTTTGGGGGGTGCGTTTGGTGGTGCTGTTGTTGTCGTTGTGGGGACGGACGAGGAAGAAGACTGTGTCTGTGTCTGTGTCTGTGTCTGTGTCTGTGTTGGTGTCTGTGTTGGTGTCTGTGTCTGTGTCGTTGGGGCAGGTGCACGGGCAACGGCAATGTGGCTCTTCGGGATGAAGGGGGAGACGATTTTGGGCTTCTTGGCGGGCCGTGAAGAACCCTTGGGCCGAGGCTGAGGCTGACAGTTGTCGGTGTCGGAGATCTCGCCCTCTTCTCTGTCGTCGTCCACATCCCGCTTGCGCTTCTGTCCCAATGTAGTTGCGGTTGAGGTTGACTGTATTATAGGGAGTGTGAGCTCGGTTATAGCGGAGATAGTAAGGGCGGGACGACTTACGGGAGTTGGAGGGACAGGTCGGCTGACAGGGGGTTGCGGGATAGGACGAGAGGGGATCTTCCTCTTCGAGAAGAAGTTGGGGTCAAACTTTGGTGGACTTCTCGCCTTCGGCTTTGGTGTGGGGGTCGTCTTCAAGATGAAGTTGCGGGCAGCGATGATCGGAGGGGCTACGGCGGGCGGGGGCTCGACGACAGAGGAAGAGGACTTGAACTTCTTTGCCACTCTCCCGGACTGTATCGCCTTCTTCACAGGCAGCGCGAGATTAGCCATGATTTTGCTTGCAGCAATGCGTTTCGGGATGCGCGAGGCTGCTTTCGAAGCGCGCGCAGCGCGCACAACCTCGCGGAGAGGGCGCTCGTCCTCACTGGAAGCGTCAGCCTCGTCGGCGGCGGCGGCGGCGGTGGCGCTGCCAAAGATGATCTCCTCCCATTCGTACTCTGTCTCACTCGTTGCGGCGGTAACGGGTTGGAGTGAGGTGCAGGGGGTGATATTCGCAGTAGGTGGAGACGAGTGGACAGAGGAATGGGAAGGAGTGACTATTTGCTCCTCGACTTCGGCGATGAGTTGTGCGGCAAGCTCCTCGTATTGGGCAGATGGTTGGAATGAGGGTGACTGGTGTGTAGACGCTGAGGAGAAGAGGCTTTCGGCCGAACTCGAAGACGATACGTAGGAAGAGAGTGATGAGGAGGATGAGTGGGAGGATGAGTGTGTGGAGAGCGAGGTAGGTAAGATTGGGACATCCTCCATGTCTTCTTCGTCGTCCGAGGCGGCGCTGCCGTCACTACTGGACGAGTCGTCTGTGTCCGACTCGTCGTCGGACTCATCATCACTGCGCTCGCGAGTTAGTCAGAGGGTTCAAAGCTAGTAACCAATCCTCGGCACACACCTGTCAGCTTCAGGAGCAGAGTCATCTTGCACCAGTACGGCATCGAGTTCTCGAGCCATTAGCTCCATGGCGCGGACCTCCTTCTTAGCCCTGCGCAAGGCGCGATCGTTCTTTGCAGCGTCGAGGGGTTCTGTCAGGAGGGGCTTTCGAAGGAAGTAGACTGCATGTCCGCGGCCGATGACCACTTCTTCCACGAGACCTTGCGTGTCCTTTCCAAGGGTGGGAAGGTCTTGGGCGCCGGCGCCGGGTGTGTGGACTTGGTTGGGACTAGAGGGTTTGGAGGCGCCCGGGACTCGCATGAGCTCAGGAGAGAGTTTCCCCGTGTTCGGGTCGAACGTGTAGACGGTGGAGATGGGGGCGGAGAAGTAGTCGGCCATCGCGTTCAACGTGATATAAAGAGTATAGCTGCGCAGCAGTGAAGATGGTTACGAGGATGTTGAACACGGGGGAAGCCAAGGTGCAGTGGTCGGACAAGGCAGGGCAGAGTCGACTACTTGAGCATGTCCGATCGGCCCCCTATGCATGTCAACCGCTATCTCATCCGAGTGTACACACCATGAAAGGAATTGAGGACGAGCCCAGGAGCTTATGCAAGTTCCCGAACTCGTCCTCAATTCATTTCTGGATGTCGACTGATACTCAAGCTTGAGCACCAGTGGCGGTTGAAGCAAACCAGAGATGCTACAATTCCTGAGATGAGTGTAGGACGATTGGAAGGAGTATTGAGAGTCAGAGTGACCGCCCCGGTGTGTCGAAGAAGAGGACAGAAGTGTAAGCGCCCATGCACATACACATCCATCAACTCCACATCACAGAGTCACACATGTATGATGTGACAGACCGCGGCCACTGCCTCTGGCCCTTGTATTCACTTGGTGTCGCAGCGTGTTGGACTGCAGATGTACGCGTCAATGTCTACTATGGATTTGACATCCAGCGCAGTAGAAGCTGCTATCTACTAATAGTCGAAGAAGTTGAAGTCCGCGACAGCAAGTCCCGTCGATGCCGAAGCTTGCCCTCCGCCACAAGGTCTTTTTGCCACCATGGGTCGTCACCCAATTGAAAAAATCATGGATACAACCTGATATCTTCCCCGAACGAGCCTGCGCCAAGTAGAGAGCTTCAAGCGGGGAACCGCTTTGTCCTCGTCTTCGCTGACTCTCATCCAGACGGAAGATTTGCGATTGTCATGATCCACGCCCTTCCAGGAGGAAGGCTCATGTGTAGAGTTGAATTCGCTCCTACTGCTCAGCCCCATCCAGGTGACGAGAAATTTGCTATTAGCTTGGGATATAATGGGGACTTCGCAAATGCATGGGATGGAGAGTGGCGACAGTTTCGCCCACAACGCCGGCGATAACATGACATTACTCCTGAAGTTAACTCGCACGGGCGATATACGCGTTTCTGGTTCTGAGCACTGCGCGATTTGCGATGTGTATCAGATAGAAATGATGCTTCCATATAGGCGCCAATATCATGTGGAAACGGGTGGAAGTGACATGAGCATCTGGTTCAAATTGTTAAGAGTCCTAGTAGTGACACCTATGATACATCTACTGAAGATCTAGTATGGAGAGTCCTGCGCAAACTGTAACCTACAAAAGTCCTGTTTCTTTTCGAGTCCGGATTTTCCAAACCTATTTTCTCAACTCATGACACTAGCGAGCAACGCCATGCGGATCTGGGCATACGAGACGTCATGAACTCGCGTTACGAGACTGATATGGACAAAATCGGGACTTACGAAGAGGCCATACCGCATCTGACGGAAGTAGACAGCGCGGCGAGAATCAAAGTCGACATCAGGGTCGATTTCTATCGAGATGGTACGTCAGCTAGCGTTCGACCGCAGGCCCGGATGGATGGAAACTCACCGTTGACCCGAGGAAGTGGATGCATGACGATCATATCCTCTTTTGCGCGCGACAACACGGCGTGATCGACGCGATACGCGTCCTTGACCGCTTGCCACTCCGAGTCGTCCTTGAACCTCTCCTTCTGTAGCCTTGTGACGTACAAGACATCCGTGTCGCCGAGGACCTCCTCTAGAGACTCGCATTGGTAGACAGGGATACCTGCCTTGCGCGCCGCAGATACCACGCTAGCTGGCATAGCCAGAGATGGCGGAGAAACGAAGTTCAAGCGCACAGAGTAGAGGGAAAGAAGGGTGACGAGGCTGTGCACGGTACGGCCGTTCTTGAGGTCTCCGAGCATGGTGATGGTGCGCCCGTTGACGGTGCCAAGTTCTGAACGGATCGTATAGACATCGAGCAGAGCCTGTAAGGATGTGAGTCAAAGCGGCTCGGACCCATCATATGAATGCACGTGTACCTGCGATGGATGCTCTCCGATACCATCTCCCGCGTTCAAGATGGGAACAGGCGAGAACTTCGCTGCCAATTGCGAACTGCCTACCTCCGGATGACGTATCACGATCGCATCGGCGTAGCAACCCAGTGTGCGGATGGTGTCCGGAAGTGTCTCTCCCTTCAGCACGGACGAAGAATCGACGTTCACATTGACCACCTCTCCTCCGCAGCGCTTCATGGCCGTGTCGAACGAAGAAGACGTCCTGGTGGAAGGCTCGTAGAAGAGAGTAGCAAGCACTTTGCCCTTGAGGATGTCCAGAGTGCCGTTCCGCTCGACCTGGAGCTGCATCTCGTGCGCGAGCGTGAACAGATCGTGAACATCGCGGTGGCCGAACTGTTTGACAGTGAGAATGTGACAACGGTTGAAGGCAGGGTGTGGCAGGAGATGGCTGAAGATCTGCATGTTGGCGGCAGGTCCATGCACAGGTGCGACAGCCGTGGAGGAGACAGCATTGTGTTGTAGCCCAGGGTGAGTTTGTGTAGCATTCTCGGCGGCGATACGACCCGAGATGGCATGAATATCAGGCTTCGCACCCGAGACAGACACTCTCCTCTCCGCCGCAGGATGGCTGATTGTCGCGCTTGAAATGTCCTTACCCAACGGAGCACCGGACAGAACACCGTCAAGGAACGCTGTCTGACCGTAGATTTGTACACGATGAATAGCCCCGTTGACAACGGTGCCCTCGATGGGCGACCACGCGTTGAAGCGCTTATGGAACTGAGACTTGCGGCCCACGACGATCTCGACATTTGCGTGGCCCTGATCCGGTAAGGCGAAGATGCGGAGAGGATTATCGTGCAAACGTCGGCGCATGTCATCGAGAGTCAAACGCCCGGCGGCAACCGCGCCCAGAAGCAATGGGAGGGTCTCCTCGACACCCGATGCAGCAGACGCCTTTTCTCCAAGCTGCGTGGCGAGCTCATAGGGTACACGGCCAACGGAGAAGACATCGATGGCATCAAGGTTGCTCCAGAGGTACTGCTGGTTTTCGAGGGTGGGAAGGCAGGTGACCCCGGGAAATTGTTCCTTCGTAAAGAACAGCGCATACACCGACACGTCGCAGGTGACCTTGAGCCCCTTGGCCTTACTCAACGCAATGAAGAGCATGTCCTCCTTGGTCTGCACGTTCGTGACATGAAGAGAGCTGTTATGGAGGTCCGCGAGCAGCAGGATTGGAGCAAGGTTCGCGCCCCGCGCGTCAGTGACGATCGGCTTCTCGGTGGGCCAGGCGGCGAAGTGAGCAGCAGCGGCAGGAATCTGGCTGTCGGGGTCGCCATAACGGAACGGCACGAAGAGCGACTTCACATCCGTCTCGATCACGTCGTCGAGCGCGTTGACATTGGCCGACGAAGCAGTGATGTTCATCGCATAGTTGCAGTATGCAGTGCCAGCAACGTTGCCCGTAGCCTTGTCGAGGGACGCTCTGTCTGTGATCCGACTATTCAGACCGACAGGAAGAACAAGGGCCGTGACGAAACCACCGCTGATCGACGCCTTGGTGGCATTGACGAAGTCCTCCCCCACCATGGTCAAGTCGGGGATGAAGCTGGCGATGTTAACAAGACCTGGGAAGTTGTGCGTCTCGTGCGAAGTTTTGAAGTCAACTGGCGAAACCTCCAACGGCATCTTCCGGACGAGGGCCTCAAAGAGCAACTTCGCGTTCTTGACGTTCGTGATGAGCGGCACGGCAAAGTCGACGGCCATACGGCGAGTGCGGTACCCCTTGCTCGCATAGCTCGCAGGGCGACGATAGTGGTTCTTCGATGGCAAGTTGATGTACATGTCGATGAGGTTGTTGGCCAGATGCTGCGTGAGCGAATACTCCGACTTCTGCTCGCTGTCTTCGGCCAGAATCTCGAGGTACTACATACACGACAAGGAGGAACACCGTCAGACACAGAGGATGATGCGATGAAGAGTCGCATGAACGAACCCACCTTGCAAGGAATGTGATGCTCGGTGAAGAAATCCGCCGTCCCAGACGTACCAAAGATGCTGTAGCCAGCAGCGTGCAGCCTCTGAACCGAAGGCAAGATCTCCAGCTTCTCCTTGTAGCTTCCGATCGAGAACAAGATGTTCTTCTTCGGCATGTTGATACCGGTCGAGATCAACGCCTTGACGTACGCCTCGTACTTGTCCCTTCCAAAGCACGCCACCTCCCCTGTCGAGGCCATTTCAACGCCCAGGACGGGATCCGCGCCAGACAGCCGGCTGAAGCTGAACTGCGGGACCTTGACACCGACGTAATCCGGGGGCAGGGGGACATGCGGGTAGGGCTCCACCGGGATGCTGAGCATGACCTTCGTCGCCATCTCGATAGCGTCGATACCCGTCACCTTCGACACGAAGGGGAACGAACGCGCGGCGCGGAGGTTGCACTCGATGACCTTGATCTCGTTGTTCTTCGCAATGAACTGGATGTTGAACGGACCGGTGACATTGAGCGCGTTCCCTATCTTGATTGTCGCGTCCTCGATGCGGCGCACGGTCTCCGGGTCGAGGTCCTGCGGCGGGTGGATAAGGGTCGCGTCGCCAGAGTGGACGCCCGCGTTCTCGACGTGCTCCGAGATGTAGTGCATGATGACCTTGCCGTCCTTGGCGACCGCGTCCATCTCGATCTCCTTCGCGCCCTCGATGTACTTCGTGATGACGACAGGATGTTCGCGCGATACGGCCGTAGCCTGCGAGAGGTAACTGCTGAGGTCGTCCTGGCTGAAGACGACGTTCATGGCGGCGCCCGAGAGGACATATGACGGGCGGACGAGCACGGGATAGCCGACCTTCTCGCAGAAGGCATGCGCCTCGTCGTAGCTCGAAAGCTCCTTCCACAGCGGTTGATCGACGCCAATTTCGTCCAGCAGACGCGAGAACTTGAACCGGTTCTCTGCAGTGTCGATCATCTCCGGGGACGTTCCGTAGATCTTGACGTTCTGGCGGTAAAGCGGTAGCGCGATGTTGTTGGGCGTCTGGCCACCCATAGACAGGATGACACCGCGGGAATGCTCAGCGTCGTAGATGTCGAGGATGGTCTCCAAGCAGATGTTCTCGAAGTACAGGCGGTCGGCTTCATCATAGTCGGTACTGACCGTCTCCGGATTGTAGTTGACCATGACGGTCGGAAGGCCGTTGTCTCGGAGAGTCCGGATAGCACGGACGGCACACCAATCGAACTCGACAGAGGAACCGATACGGTACACACCGGAACCGAGGACTATAACACCGTGGTCGTCGAAGGTGATGTCGTTCTCGATCGCGTTGTACGTCGTGTACAGGTAGTTCGTGAACGCAGGGAACTCGGCCGCGACGGTATCAATCTGCTTGACGAAGGGCGCAACGCCGTACTCCTGGCGCAGGCGACGAACGGCTAGCTCTGTGCTGCCCATGCAAGTAGCAACCTGTCTGTCGGAGAAGCCGAGCTGCTTCGCTTGGCGCAGAAGCTCAGAACCAATCGAGTTTATGTTGCATTGGTATAGACGCTGCTCCATTTTGAAGATGGATTGGAGCTTCGTCAAGAACCACTTGTCGATGTTGGACATCTGCCAGATCTGATCGACGCTGTACCCGCGGTGGAAGGCGGTGGCGATCGCGAAGATACGCTTGTCCGTGGGGTTCATGAGCTCTTGGTCAATGTCTTCGACGTAGTCGTTCTGGGTTTAGATGAACAGTAAGCGCGAGCTGGACCCATACATTGATTTTCGAGACACGAACCCTAGCAAATCCGAGAAATTGGTCATCAATGGCACGAATGGCCTTCTGAATGGTCTCCTGGAACGACCGCCCGATACTCATGACTTCACCAACACTCTTCATGCTGCTGCTCAGAAGCGGGCTGACGCGGTTGAACTTCTTGAGGTCCCAGCGCGGGATCTTGACGACGACATAGTCCAAGCTGGGCTCGAAGCACGCCGAGGTCACCTTCGTCACCGAGTTCTTGATCTCGTTCAGCGGGATGCCGAGACCGAGCTTCGCGGCGATAAACGCAAGGGGGTAGCCAGTCGCCTTCGACGCGAGCGCAGAGGAGCGCGAGAGACGTGCATTAACCTGATACAAATTTGAGTATTCGACGAGTTGAACGTCAACGCGCGTGTCTCACCTCGATGATGCAGTACTCGCGCGAAGTTGGATTCAGCGCGTACTGAATGTTGCACTCGCCGATGACGCCAAGATGTCGGATGACGTTGATAGCTGTCGTACGAAGCATGTTGTAGTCGGCGTCGGACAGCGTCTGGGATGGCGCTACGACGATGGAGTCTCCGGTATGAATGCCCAGAGGGTCAAAGTTCTGAATTTCAAGTTGAGGTCAAGGCATAACAAGAGCAAGTCCCTAGCACAACGCACCTCCATGTTACAGACAGTGATGCAGTTGTCGCGACAGTCCCGGACGACCTCGTACTCAATCTCCTTCCAGCCCTTCATACTCTTCTCGACCAGCACCTGAGGGCTAGTTGCGAACGCCTTCGCACACAGCGCCTTCAACTGTTGCTCGTTCTGCGCAAAACCAGAGCCAAGACCGCCCAACGCATACGCAGCCCGCACAATGACCGGGTAGCCGATCGCGTTCGCAGCGATGACGGCCTCGTCAGTCGTCGTCGCCGTAGAAGACTGCGCGCACCGCTCCCCGATCTCAGCCATCGCGCTCGCGAAGAGTTGCCTGTCCTCAGTCATGATGACCGTGTCGATGGGCGTACCCAGGACCTTGCACCCCAGGCTCTCGAACTCGTCCTTGAGCTTGATACCAACATTAAGTGCGGTTTGCCCGCCGAAGGTCACGTAGATACCGTCCGGCTTCTCGTACTTGATGATCTTGCGCACGAATTCGGGCGTGACAGGCAGAAAGTACACCTTGTCCGCGAGTCCGCGCGAGGTGGCGATGGTAGCAATGTTAGGGTTGAGGAGGATGGTGTAGATTCCTTCCTCTTTAAGCGCTTTGATCGCTTGCGAACCTGAGTAATCGAATTCGCCAGCCTGGCCGATGGAGAGACCGCCCGAGCCAAGGATGAGAACTTTCTGGACGTCCGCGCGAGGAATGCGCTTCTCGTTCTCCTCCTTACTGCCCCCCGGCATAGAGATAGGAATGAGACTTCCCGTCTTCGCGCAGTCAATAATATTCTGAATGAACACCTCGAATAGAAACTCGGTATCGCGCGGGCCGGGCGTGGACTCCGGGTGAAACTGCACAGAGAAGAAGGGCTTGTCGACGCAGTAGATGCCCTCGTTGCTTCCGTCGTTCGCGTTCTGGAAGAGCTCCTTCCACCCATTGGGCAAAGAAGCGGCCTCAACCTGATAACCATGGTTCTGACTGGTGATGTAGCAGCGTCCGCTGAGCGCGTCCGTGCAAGGAAGGTTGTGTCCGCGGTTACCGTACTTCATTTTCGACGTCCTCGCACCCGCTGCGAGTGCAAGTAGCTGGTGGCCGAGACAGATACAGAAGATGGGCTGATCAGCCTTTTGCATCGCGCGCGCGAGTCGCTCAATAACGGGTGCGACCATAGTAGGATCGCCAGGACCATTTGAGATGAAGAGACCATCAAATGGCTCCTCAGAGTCCGCGAGGTAGTCGTAGTCCCATGGTACAACCTTGAGCTCAACACCGCGATGAGTGAAGCATCGGATCTGGTTATACTTCATGCCTACGTCGACCGCCAGCACGCGCAGAGGGCGCGAGCCGGAAGGATGCAGCGTGGGCTCTCCCACCGGCTTGAACACCCGCGGAGCCTTTGTCGAGACGACCGCAACGAGGTTGTCCTCATTAGGATCGTGGAACGGGATATCCAGGTAGTCTTCGCGCCATCTTACGCTGGGCGGAGAGGGCGCGCGTGACGCCGGGGTGGATGGAGACATCAATGACGCACGTCGGTCCCCGGATTGGTCAGTGCGCCTGGCCAGGATCTTTCCCAGCATCGATCCCTTCTCGCGAATTTTTTTTGTGAGCGCGCGAGTGTCGACGCCGAAGATGGCGGGCACTCCGCTCTCCTTCAGCCATTGCCCCAGGGAGGACCCGGCGAGGAAGTGGCTGTAGTCTTCAGAGTATGATCCCACGACCAGCGCAGAGACATGAATGCGGGGGGATTCAAAATCTGCGGGAATGTCGTCCACGAACGAAGTCTCCGGACGAGGGGGGACGCCGTAGTTTCCGATGAGGGGGTACGTCAGGATGAGAATCTGGCCTTCGTAGGATGGGTCCGTGAGAGACTCGGTGTATCCTACCATACCTATACGATGAAAGGTTGAATGAGCGCAGAGCGGTTGTCGAGGCAATGAAAGGACGAACCAGTCTGGAATACACACTCTCCTGCGACGCTTTTTCCCTCTGCACCAAAACTAAAACCGCGAAATGCGGTTCCGTCTGCAAGCTCCAAGACGGCATCTTGAAGTTGGTTTTCATCCGACGTCGCCGCGATGGGGGATGCGAGAAAGCCGTTGGGATGATTGGTGTTAGAACGAGCGAGGACAGGCCGGACGACGTTAGTTTTTGTAGCAGGGTTGGACAGAGCCATGTTAGACAAAAGAATGAATTGCAGTAGTCGGGATGGATGTCGCTTGATGTCGTAGGTCTCTTCCTCTCCGCTCGCTCGCTCCAAGAGAGATTCGAGTGAAGAGGAAGAGAAAAAGAACAAGCGTCTCTTTCGCCATCCAGAAAACTAGAAGTTGTGGTCACGTGTATCTAGATCCAATCGCGGAGATCTCTTTCCAAGATTGACAATGACTGAGGCAAGCAGGCTGCCAGGCACCGCTGTCGAGCGAGGCAAGGCGCGCCGAATTACGTTGGGCTGTTACCTATGTTTCGGGACGATTCTGACAGCGGGATGAGGGGTTCCACTACGTTACGCTGACGGGATAACACAGAATCATCATGAAGGAGGGATAACAAGACGGCCGTATCAGATCTTGGACTGGGAGCTTCAAGCTTCAGTGAAGATCTCCCACCAGAGCTTTTGGTAGAATATGGGGAGTTGAATTGATACACAGGCGCGAGTATGGCCTTTATATGTGCGCAATATGCGTGGCTGAGCGAAAGAGTCCTGCTTGTTGTTGATCCTGATATGGCAAACGACTATCCATTTCGGGACATGATCGTCAAGTCGCAGCCGATGACGTAGTCTAGATCTGTGAACATGACGCGCTGTTTAACCGCTCAACAAGTCACTCAACCAGAGTCACTGAGAGTACATAGTGCTAATCCTCGTAAGAAAGCTTGCTGATCCCGTGAATTACCTTCATATATACTCATGAACCACCAGCATATCGAAGTACGCACAATGCTAGCCAATGGGACACAAATCGAGTTGGTGCTTCTACTAGTATTGACCCAATGTTCACTACAAGCGTAGCTTCGAATAACACGATGTTGGAAGCTTGAGACTGAGGGTCACGAAAGTAAGAATTTCTCGACCTTGGTTTTGCACGCCTGCCAAGGGTTAATGGCAAAGGGTGATGATGAGATGAGCACAATTCTGTTCGCGACATGTCCGAAATGCCACCATGCTGGATCTCTATTTTTTGCAGAACTCGATGGCGAGGGCAATCCACATAACTGCAAGGCGCACCGCAACCTTGAAGAGCTACTATCAGTTCATCTTCTATCTTCGGATCTTGCTTCTTCTATCTCGAGCTTCTCCACACCCGGGCCAAAGCCGAGCGCCGTCCGACAGAATTTCATCCACACTCTGTACCGCTCAATGACCGTGGGGGATGAGAGATGTCGTAACGGGAAGCGGCAGCGGTCGGTAGTACGAGTTGGTCACACTGTCCTGTCCGAGTATATTTCAATATGGCGGATCCAGAGCGGAAACACCGGTCACAGGTACCTCTCCGTCAGTCCACATGTCAGTACTACTATTAGCTGATTTGTCCCAGTCATCCGAAGAACTGGCTGCTAGTCGAGGAAGGACTGTTCAATTCCAACCACCTTAACGTTCTGTCCAGTAGGACGGCACTAGTACCATAGCCCCTTGATCATGCGGTCTAGTCCGACAGGTTCTCTCCACTCAGCTTCCTCCATGGGCGACAGATAATCACTTAAGCTTGCGAAAGATGTAGCGCAATTCCATGCCATGCTCCGCATTCCCATGAGATTCGATCCTTTCTGCTCAGGGTGCAGTAGGTGTCTACAGTGTACCTTCTCGTACTCATGCATCGGAAGTCCGCAGGAACCTATAGTGGCGTATCAACAGGGCTGCTATCATCTATGTACACCCAGATATAGAGTCGCGGCGCACAGGCTCTTCGAGTTGTCCTCCTGCGTCCAGCGAGGGGTGCTGGTCGATAGTTGAGCCAGTAAGACCTTTGTGCCCGTACCAGAACCCTGCACACTGACATGGCCAAGAGCAGAGAGCCCGAGCACCAACTTGAAGGACCCCTCGTTGAAGGCATGCAACACGGCGCCAGTGAACAACGAGTGAACAATATGGTGGACCAAAGCTTGAGCCGGCCAGAGAACACGGATCCAGCCCTCGACGACTTTGCGCCGGGGGTTCTTGGATAATTGGGGTTCTATCAAGCCCCGATCAAGCCCTCAGATAGAGTTCACTTTACACCGGTGCAAGTAAATATTACACGGCCGCTGGCCCGCTCCCGTTCCCATGCCGGCAGCATATATATCATAATTACTTATCAAACACTCCCACATGGCCCTCGCGCGCGGCAGTCTCCACAAGTTCGTTTGAGTTGGACAAGATTGGACAACACCATTCGCGGTGCCACTGGTGGGCCCTGGCGCGCGCGCATCTCCAGGCTCAGGTAAGTAACCTCGTCATAGTGGCGCCAGGCTATGTGATGTGGGTCCCAGGTCAGACAGCGCGAACGCAGAAGGGAAACACGAAGCGCGGCCGCGTCCCAGCTCATAGGTCCGTCCTGGTGTGTGGATCTAAGATTTCGACAGGTCAATGGAAGCTGCCTTAAGCGAGCTCGGGTAAGTGCTTTGGCATGGGCCACCAGGGGCCAGTGGCCACCCCGGTCGCCGCTTGCGTCCGCCCGTGGTGGTGGCTTCGTTCAGCAAAGCGAGATAACTTATAACAAACGCGCTGCCATGGCCCCCTCCCCTCATCGCCCCACATGGACGTCGACGACCACGGCAGCTCGCCCACGCACTCTCCTGCACCTGGCACGGTGGACGATTGGGACCCGCAAATGCATGGGACACACGAGGACGCCGCTCCGCAGACCCAACAGACACAAACGCAGGCACGCACCGCGTCCTTTAGGAAGCCGACACCGTTGACCGCACCCATCATCGCCATGCCTTCTCCATCTACACCACCCCCGGAGATGCCGAACCCTATGCCACTATCTGTGCCGCACACACCGTCGATCCTCTATAGTGCTTCTACCGCCCCCCTCCGACCACGGCGAGCGTAACGACATGGGTCCCCGCGCAGATGCAGGTGCAGAGTCCGACAGCCGGCGCGCCACCCGCCCCCGTCGTCACGGGCCCTTCACGCATCACGATGCCCTCACACGACTCGATCCCGGAGTCCTACCAGGAGGAGCAGAGCGGCACGTCTGGGCAAGAAAACGGCGCGCCCTCTCGCAGGTTCAGCAGCAACACGGGCGGTCGCAGCCATGCCTCAACGGTCGGATCCGGGAATGGGGCCGGGATTGGAAGCGGCGGTGGAGGGAATGGCCACGAGCATGCAGGAGGGAGCGGCGGTGGAAACTACGGACCCACTGCAAGCGTTCGCCGCCCAGCACGCGCGATCAGCTACAACGACACCCCGCGCCAGGCCGACCGCTATCCGGTGCCACCTCCCAAGACCTATACGGTGCCGACGACACCGATTGGCATGGGGCCGGGAAGCGGGATGGCGATAGACCTCAATCCAGAAGGTATGCTTTCGCGCCGGTCAGACCTTGATTGGATCGTGCCGAATGTGGGGCGCGCAGGTGCCATGCATGGAGGTACCAGGCGGAGCGAGGCATCCGTCCCGACACTCTTCTCGGGCACGGGCGAGAAGTCTGTGGGGGAGCGGATCCAGCCTACGTTGGACGCCGCGAATAAGGAGCTTGTGAGGACGGAGGCAAGAGGTGCGTGATGGCCTTGTGCATTTGTGAATTGTTGCAGCGTGGGGTACTGAGCTCGTCATCGGGGGTATTCTTCCACGTTCACAGCGAAGTACAATGGGTGGGCGTTGAACGTGGCTATCGGCGCCCAAGTCGTCTTGGGTGCACTGACTACGGGTGTCGCAGCTGCGACGACAGGGAAGCAGGTGAGTACGCAACACATTCTCCCCCGCTTCCTTTTATCCCGCTCTCCCCTCCTTCGTGATACCTGTCCCATCATGGGCACGCCGCACAACGAGTACTCACCTCGGCTGCCCGCAGACATCCATCGCCACGTCCATCTTGGGCGGGCTCTCCACGCTTGCGGCGTCCTATCTCGCGAAATCGCGCGGGTCGAACGAGCCCGAGGAGTCCACGCGGAAGGCGCAGGACCTCAAGTCGTTCATCCGCGACTGCGAGGCGTTCAAGCTCGACTGCGGGCACGTGTACGGGCAGACGCAGGACCATATGATCAACCGCTATCGGAGGCGGTTCGAGGAGATCCTCGGGAACGGCGTCGAGGGCGTGGGCGATGACGTGAAGGTGAACAAGGTTCAGAAGGAGAAGCCTTCTCCCGCGTGAAGTGCCCTCATTCGTGCTGAACGTGCGCAGCTTGGAGGTCTTGCATCGTGCCAACCGTGCCAGGTGGGGTGCAATGCGCAAGTCGTGAATGTGCGACGTGTGTTG
The DNA here is from genome assembly GCA_022606135.1 of Fomes fomentarius. Taxonomy (NCBI): domain Eukaryota; kingdom Fungi; phylum Basidiomycota; class Agaricomycetes; order Polyporales; family Polyporaceae; genus Fomes; species Fomes fomentarius. Next base: position 4,180,360 of record JABYQN010000001.1, read on the forward strand.
GACGCATGACTCGTGATCATATACACAGTAACTTACTACACTATCTTTATGCTCGCAGGGGGATGTGCGGCGTGGCGGCGCTATCGATCATTCGTTTTTAAGAGTAGTGTACAGCGTAATGCAATGGACTTGACTTTAGATACGCTCTGTGAAGTGCTCTTCTAACCTCCTCTTCAGGATCGAATTGCATTTCTTTGCTGAGGGGACGTCGTAGTACTGGGATCCGTACACTCTCTAAAGTTTGTCCTGGAATGAGTGTGATGCTCCGAAGAACTTGATGCATTAGCACGCTTTTCAAGTTGTATGCCTTCGTAAAGAGCAATGATGAGTTAGAGCGTCGTGCCGCCGCACAGCGACGTCGACATATGCAAAGTTCAATGACAGTGATCTCAATCCTCCCCGCCGACACGGCAATCCGAGAACGGCGAACGACTCAGCGTTTATAGAGAATGTCAAACTAGACTCAACGTCACTTTCCTACAAGCAGCAGAGTCCTTTCCTGGCAAGAGCGGTGTACGTAGCAGTGAGCTAGGGAGAGCTTGAGGCTGGAGACTCGCAATTTCCATGAGGCTGGACGCGGTCACGTGTAAGATAGAGCGCGCGCGACGCGTTCTATTATTCCGTGGCAAACCCGAGAAAGCTCCGAGTACCTATATTAGACCTTGTCAGTACGAACCCCACTGCCAGTCCCGCAGCTGGTTCGAACACCTTCCTTGGGAGCTCGCGGGCCTTTGAGATAAGGAGATCTGGTGCTTATCCCTTCGGTCGACGGTGAGGACTGTGGAGCTTCGTTATAAGTAGTACTTGGCGGTGGTAGAGGTTCTTCAACATGAGCCAGAACTTTCAAGACACGCCTCATGCGTGTGCTGGGCGTGTGTGAATACCGTTCATTACATACTGTATAGATTCACTTGCATGACGAGGCTGTCAAGTAAGCCTACTATACAGCTCTTTTGTTCATCTTACCAACACATATCGACTCCGACTCCTTCAAGGTGCAGTCGGCAGGTCGATTGAGCTTGGATTCCGATAGAGAACCCCCTGTATGGATGAGTAAGCTCAGGTCGATTCTAGTACGACCTCAACGATGTTCAACGTTGAACGTTTGAACTTCCGAGGAGAGGGATTACCAAGCGTGCAGGGTGCTAGCGTGGTTAGTCAGCGACTGGGCGCTACACGAAAAAAACGCACGGCGGTTCTCAACCTGGGGGCCGCTTTCCTGAGCTTGACTTCACGGTCTCAGGCATTTGTTGATTTCTCATCTGCGAAAGCCCATGCGGCGATTGGCTGCTGCACATTCCAGAGTCTTCCGACGCGTTTCAAAGCGCATATTCCAACTGATAGCCCGACCGGAGGCGGCGAGTGCCCCCGCCTAGCTGTGATATCGATATGACTCGCAAGATTGCGACAGCGTGCGCGGCTGCGCTGTCGAGAAGATACCCTCGCTAATAGTGCTAAGTCAGGGTCGAGCGGCGCGCGAGCTGAGTCTATGGTATGTATAAAAGATCGGCGGGCGGATTTGGCAGTTTCTTGTCCATCTCTTTGTCCACGACCCCCTCACGACTCTCTCCAGTGTACTTTAAACAAAGGCCATTTAGGCCGTCCCCTCGAGCTTAAGCTTGAGCTGTCGTCCCCTCCTCGAGGAATACCACGTACTCCCCAAAAGCCCTCCCGGACTCGACTTAGACATGCTCGCTCCTCCAACCCCTTCTCCGTCGACGGTGCTTTCCCCAGCACAGACCCTCGTCGATGGCCGCGTCCCGCAGAAGTACTCAACCGCACGCCGCTATGTGCTCCTCATCATCTTCTGCCTCGCGCAGTTCCTGGACGCGTTCAACAACTCGGCTCTCTTCTCCGCCATCCCTGCCCTCGTCACTTCGCTCGACATGACCGAGGCCGAGTCGACCTGGATCATCAGCGCGTTCCAGCTCACGTTCGCGTCCTTCCTGCTCATCGTGGGTGCTCCCTTATCGTCCGCTGCGGTCAGCCCGGGCTCTGATGTTTTACGTGCTTCGTTACGTTCTAATTGCAGAGCGGGCGCATCAGCGACGTCTACAACCCTAGTGAGCCTCGACGCCTAATTTTTCAATGGCGGAGCGGAGCCGGCTGACCCTTCTCCGTAATAGAGTTTGCGTTTATCGGCGGTGTCGCTGGCCTCGGCGTCCTCTCTATCGGCGCCGGCTTTGTCAATGGCAAAATCCCGCTCATCCTGTTGCGCGCGCTCAGCGGTATCGGTGAGTGCTCGAGACCATTACGTAGCGTAGGTCGTCATGGAGGACTTACCCGTGATGTCCACAGCGGCCTCGATGACCATTCCCTCCGCACTGACGCTCCTGGTCAATGTCTTCACGGAGCCATCAGAACAGGCGCGCGCCATCGGTGTCTTCGGCGGCTGTGGTGCCGTTGGAAACGGTGAGAAAAGGCTCGGAGAGTGTTCGCTGAGCAGGCACTCACTTCGAATTTTCGTATCATCGTACAGTGCTCGGCTTGATTATTGGCGCCATCTTTGTGCAGTTCGCCTCCTGGTCCTGGGTGTTCTGGTTTGTGGCGCTCGTATGCATGCCCATCGCGGCGGTCTGCGTCGTCCTCATTCCGAAGCAAGAGCCACGCGTGGACGACATCGCTGCACGGGGAGGTGCTCGGTGGAAGAGCTTGGACATCATAGGGGTGTCCATCCTAACAGGTGTGTCTATTTCCTCTATTGGAACTGTACCCGTCTACTTCTCCAATGTGAAACTCGGAACGCTAACCTTGGCTGACTCGTGTTCTTCGCAGTCGCCCTGATCCTCTTCATCTTCGCTATCACGTCTGGTACAACTGAAGGATGGGGCTCGGCAGCCGTCATAGCACCGCTCATCATTGCGGTCTTCCTCGTTGGGGCTTTCTTCTATTACGAGACGACCATCCCGACCGACCGTGCCGCAATCCCCCCACAAACGTGGTTCTTGCCGAACTTTATGGTTTTGTTCTTCACCGCGCTTTTGCCGTTCTTCTGGTGGACGACCGTGTTCACGATCTACACGACCTTTTGGCAGAACGTCTGGCACTGGAGCGCTATATCGATGGCGATTCACATGTACGTGCCCGTTCCGGTGCCACCTCTCGCGTGCGGTTCGGGCTGACGTGGTTGGTGTTAGGCTTCCCATTGGTGTGCTGGCGTTCGCAATGAGCTTCACCGGCTCGCTCTCTCGCTTCATCAACTCGAAGTGGATCATCCTCACCGGCGAGGGCATGTGCATCATCGCGACGATCCTCTTCGCCTTCGCCGACAGCCCCGACAAGTACTGGCCGTACATCTTCCCCGCGTTCGTGCTTGGCTCTGGCGGTGCTATGCTCGCGTACACGCACACAAAGTGAGTGTGTCTTCGTGTTTGGCCTCTCACCTCATACTCGATGCTGAGCGTGCTAACTCTCTACTACGTAGCATTGCGATCTTCCGCACGAGCCCGTCCTCAATGGCTGGTACGGTCGGGGCGATCTTCAACGGCGCACTGCAGCTCGGCTCGGCCATCGGCATCTCCGCCGTTGGGTCCGTCGAGTCCAGCGTCGAGAAGACGCATGGCGGGCCAGAGGCGTATGCCGGTCGCGCTGCCGCGTTCTGGTTCCTTCTCGCGATCGTGGGCGCAGAGTTCATCTCGTTGTCGGTCTTCTACCGTATCGGCAAAGAGGGCACAGTGGAGAACGTTGAGCAGAAGGAGAAGACGCTCGAGGAGGCGGAGTCGGAGGAGGTCGTCGTGGAGAAGGGCCTCAAATTTGCTGATGGCCAGACCGACTCGGACATGGGCAAGGGCGAATCCGAGACGGAGTCACCGGTCGACAGCGAGCCTCACACGACCGTGAGCGAGTTGCCGGTCCTGAAGGGAGACGACAACGTATAGGCTTTCTGGTAGTTTTCAGTTCTTCTTGGTATTCTTTGGATGTCACGGGCGCGTTCTCTCCCGTCTTGGGTCTTGGTTTCTGCTCCTGCAATGCTGTGATATAGATAGAGTGATGCATACTCGGTAGAATATATAGATAGACTACATGTACTTACGCATGTATCCATAGTTCACGCTTTCGACGTTAATGACAGAAAGATCTTGCACTTGAACAGGTACAGCGCAGGGTCCCGGTTACGCTTTAAGTTTCAATGCCTGGCGCTCAGTATCATATGAGGCTGGAGCGAGACGACAGATATAAGCAGAGCTCGGAACCGTAGGGAAGGCATTTGTTTGATAGCGACTCACAAGCTAGCATGGGGCGCGTCGTAGAGGGCAGCGTGGAGTGTGTAATCGCAGGTGAGTCTGCTCTTAACCCTTGATGCGCATCCGACAGATAGCCGACATGTACGCGGCCAGCCATCGTTGGAGGTGTCGCGGCGACGATTGCCTGTTTGACTTGTGGACTATGTTGCACATGAGTAGGCGTCGACTCGGATTGGTAGAGGTGATACCCGCGGTGTATGTTAATGGTCATCACGTAGGGCTACTATAGCATGATACGTCGCGGAGGCTCTGCTAGTGGGGACTCGAGGAGGTGCCGACATTTCATGCACACATCAGGTCGTGGACTTTCAAGGAAAGGGCCCCGCTCGGACTGGGGGCTTATTGACTCCGGAGTTATCGGAGATCGTAGTAAAACAGATTAGATTAGATTGTGTCATAATCAATTTGGCTGTCCACGAGCGTCATCTAGTTTCCCTGCATGGTCGACTCGGAAAAGTTATCACCGTGGTGACTGTAGCGTCACTCGAGTCTCGCTCGTTCATTGCAATTCCATCCGTCTCGCATTCGCGAAATTGCTCGCGAGGGTATGTGGACTGTCTCTGGCCGTCGGTGCCTCACAGGTACGCAATCTCGCTGATAGATTTTCTCCCATCTTAGATATCTTTGTTCAGCTCCCTTGTCAACGTCAAGTGCTGTCATGGGCATAATTAAGAGGAACGTAGTGCATCTGCTACAGCCAAGTTATTTTGTCGCTTTGGCGATATTCATGCGGAGACTTATGCTCTGTGAAGCTACCAGTTCATTGTCTCTCCTGGCAAAGCCTCCAATTGGGAGAAGATCTCTGAGTACGCGCGTGCACAGGGACGCTCAAAAGCTTCGCGTACCATAACACACCGCGAGACCCAGGCGTTGAATGACATGTTCACAAATGCCTACAGGGGCCTTGCGGCGTAAGACCCGCAGTTCACCGCGGGAGTTCGGTCGGCCGCGCTGGGGAAAAAGAAAAAGGCATGTCGCTACCAAGTCATCCGTGTTATAGGAGGGTGTTCTCAACATATCTGCAGGTCAAGGTGTACCACCCGCCAACCCCCGGCAAGCGCAAGAACGCGAAGCCTGGCGATGCGGCTGTGATCGCACAGTCAGATACCCCCGTTGCTCCTACCGCAGCCCCGCTGCCAGCAGACGATAGCGCACGCTCGGCCGCAGAAGGAGCGAAGCAACAAGAAGGCTCGTCATGGGCTCGTCCGAACGACTAGTATATATGTCAATATACGAGAGACTGGAAGTTGCCGATGTGTTGTACAGATACATGTCAAGTCGGATGCTGCGCGAAGATACGAGATGCCGGTCGAACATCAAGAAGCCATATCGTCCAACGCGTCCCATTCTATCATCTCCTCGAGCACGAACGCGTTCTCCTGGCTGAATTCTTCTACCTTCTCCAGAAGCAGTGTCGCACCCACCTCCCGTGCATAGTCGCGAACTGTGGAAGAGAGATGAGTTGCGTGACCCAACATCAGACGGCAGTACTACGTACGCTCTAGGAATGTTCCAGGGGTGATGGTCGCGACCAACAGACGTTCAGCCTGTTCTTGGACTTTGCTCATCTCCCACCTGTGCGAGAGCTGCAAAAGAGACAGCAGAGTCTCGCGATTCTGGTCCTGCTGGAAATGCCCGGTATAAACGTAGTCTGCAAGAACACTTATGAGAGACCCGTTGGTGACCTCTATAGAAGTATATGAGGGATTACCGATGATCAAACGAGCACACTGGAGCTCGACTTCAGTTTGCAGTCGGATCACGATCGGTTGCTGCGCCGATGCCGGTCCGCTCTCTTCGAGGTCGCCGCAGAACATGTTGTGGAAGTACTCGCTCGCAGTCGCCAAGATTACACGATGTGCATACGCGCCATCTCGGTCCCCGTGGCCAGAATCGACCTTGAGCATGAAGACGACATCGGTGAGTAGTTGGCTCTGGCGGAGTCCGTCGAAAGAGGCACGCAAACGGGCAAGCTCGTCTTCGGCTGGGGTCAGAGAAACTGCAGGAGCCGTGGGGATCTTGATCTCCCCTGCACCACTGGCGAGCAGCAGCTTGCGGAAGGGTCTGAGGAAACCGCGCACTTCTTGTCGTTCGTCCTCGTCTGGTACGTTGAACATGATCCGGTTCGCCGAACAGAACTGCCAGCGCTCTGAGGACGGATTGTTGACATTCAGGAACAGAGGTTCCCGCCTGTGACACAGTAGGTAGGACTTGGCCTCAACGGACTGCTCGTTGAGGTACTCGTATGTGGCCTTGATGTCCTTCAGAAGCTCGGGGTCATTGGGATGTTGGGGAGCGATCTTAACAGCAAGGACGAGAAGATGCTTGACCTACATTTGGATGAGTCGTGACGATCTCCCTAGTATCGTGAGCAAAGGAGTTTACGCACCACTTCCTCCACTGAGGGAATACCGAGTGTTTCATCTGCCAGGAGAAGCCTTCTATCGGTCCCATCTGGAAGCATTGCACGCTGAGTCCAAGCAATGCTAGAGTGCTCGTGACGGAGGACCTGTCTCGGAGTCACCAGGAATGGTAACGACGTAGTGACATAGTCCGGCGGCAGGAAAGTGGTAGAGCCCCCAATCCGTCTGGACGAATGTCTGGGAATGAAGGCATACGAGTCCAAGCGTCTCCACAACGAGTCATCATCAACCTCTTTCAGGAGCTGCGTGCTATACCACCTGAATATCACATTACACCTCTCCAAGTCCTCGAGACTATCCCACTCGAAGTCCTCGTGGATAGCCTCGACACATGCGACGAAGCTTTGGAACGTCAAGGCTTTTCGCAACCCAAGGTCGACCAATTTGTCCTCATATGACCGCAGCTCTGAGTGAACGAAGTTGCGGGGACGATGCGCAAAGGCGGCCTGAAATTCGGGAACGGCGGAACTATAGACAGAACTGATCTTCACCAGATCGAGGTCCTGATTGGGGAGCATCAATTTAGAACATGAGGCTAGGTTGGTGAGGTCCCGAAGTAGCAGACGCAGGATATTTTCCAGGAGGACGCGATACTTGCTGAGCATGCCGTGACTGCTGAGATGTGTAGGAAAACTGAGATGATCGATGAATTCTGCCGTAGACATAGGCTTTGCATCGGAGAATTTTTCGAGTTCTGGCGACCATTCCACATAATAGAGCGAAGAATCCTTGTAGAGGAAAAGCGCAATGTGCGAGATGGATATGATTCCACTGGGGAGAATTCGGACCACGGGGTCTGTCAGCGAGCGGAAGGATGGAGGACCGGTCCTGTGATGAGCCGTCCATATGGGAAGTTTAGGTGCAATGTCAAGGGGGATCGACTGGGTTCGATCCAGATGCTTGATGTTCTCTCTGACCCACTTCGCGATTTGTGCCCGTTCGTTGTTCGTCAGTGCCCCAAACCGCTGATCCATGCATCCACGCGAGTCGACATGAGCGAAGAACTCCATGACCCGCTTGAGATCGAAGGAGACGGCTTGTAGGCGCTGGGTCAATTCATACGGGATGTTGCTGCTGCCGAGACTAGTCGATCGGAGGAACTCGGCACCGAGTTTTCGAAGAGGTTCAACAAGGTCTTGAGCTGTTGAAAAAACTGAGGGATATCCGATGACTGGGAGTGAGACTGCCTTGCTCAAGGAGATGAATGTGTCTTCCTCAACGGTGGGAACAAGAGGGAACGAAGCCAGGTCGCCGAGTGTAGGGGGCTTATCGAGCGTCTTGAACAAACTCCAGAAAGCATCGATCCAATCTCGTTGAGCCTTGGAGACAAGGCGGCGATCCGCAGGAGGAAAGACGTCCCTCACAAGGTCAACGATTGCAGGACCACTGAACACTTCGACGTTTAGGCCCTTTTCCAGAAGTAACTTGGGATCCATCTCTGGATGTAGGAAACGCCTAGCGGGGAAGACTGGCCAAGGAAGTATGTTGTGCAGCCGCCGAGGCTCAACGTACACAGATGATTGACCGGACCACCCAAGATAGGCCAAAGTCCCATCTGCGAGTGGCAACAGGGGAAGGTGTATCAACTTGGCCGGTGAGACCTCTGGGTCCTCCAAGATATAGGCAACGATCTTGTTAATGTCGCGTGCAACGAGTTCTTGGCGGCGGTATGCGTCCAAGAAGAGTTTTTCGGGTCGGTGCGAAAGAAGATCAAAGATGTATCGAGAAGCTACTTGCTTGATCTGGGTTTTGAGCAATTTGGAGCAGACATGGACAGGAAGCTCGACGAGGTCGTCCGGGCACAGCAGGCTGATAACCTTCTCGATGACGTGCGGTTCACTCCCACTGCGGATGACCGCAGACGATGGGACGAGAAGACGACCGGTAATACTCCGGAAAACCTGGCGCGACGAGGCTAACAAACAGCTATCAGCGTACACGGTTTTCACCACGGCTCGGGAGAGAGGATGATCGGTGTGGACTGGCCAGGGAGGAGTAGCGTTGGGAAAGTCTGAAGCCCATGATTCCAAGGCAAATAACCACAGCGAAGGAAGCATGGATGAAAGCAACCAGTGGTTGAATTTGGAATCCTCGTTCAGATCCCCGTCTCCGTCCCATCGAACGCTGCGCCTGTCCTCGGCCAACACAAAGGAAGCGTGTACATGCATTGGGAGTGAGGTAATGATTGGCAAAGGCAGAGATGAGAAGAAGAAGTGCTTCCGCGACGACTTGAGGGACGTGAGGATTTCTCCTGCCAGAGCAACACTGACTTGCTTGATACGATGCCTTGTGGTCACAGCGGTTGCCCATTCAGGATACGAAGCGCTGGGGATCACGGCCGTGAAGACCCGCCACGTGGTCTCGACTGGTGGTCGACTGTCAATCCCTTGTACGATAGAGAGGTCCTGAAGTGTGTAGGTACAGCCGGGCTGCTGGACGGGAAGATGACGCTTAACAAACGTGGTCCACAAGGGAAGGCGTCTGCCACTTATCCACGCTGCCGTTTTGTTGACGGCAACGAAGAAGAGAGAGCGTGTGGCCACTGATTGGTACGACACAAGCATCTCGTCCACTTCGTAATGTAGAAGCGGTCGCTTCGACAGAGCGCTCTTGCTGGCCTGCTCTCTGCTTCTCAGTGGTAGGCGAATAATTGTCTACATGTGATATGTGCCCAAGTTAGAGGATGCCGATAGCAAATGAGAGCTATGCTAACCCCATGATACTTGCAGTGGGTATCCTGGAAGCCAAACAGCCCGTGGAATAACCGCAAGTGTCCTGGATAGAGCCTACAATGAAGAATGTGTCAGTACGCAAGATCGGTATGACCAGTGATGTCTATGCCATACCGCTTGACGTCCTCCAATCGCATAACATACGAGTTCCTATTTAACTCTTCGGGCAAATTGCATCCTGACGGATCGAGTAACATCAAGTATGAGCCTGAAAGGATCATGGCAAGCTGGGTTCAAGACACAATCGAGTCGTGAGACGATGAGAGTTGACTGCGACGTATGGTAGTCGTACCTCTGAGAAATGGTAGAATGAGAGAGCGCCGAGTCCAAATCGCCCTATGCTTGCATCTTGATCCTCCTTCCCTCCACGACCTATACGACAAACGCCCAATATGTCATCCTCGGTGAACTCGGCATCATTGTGCACAACGAGGGCTGAGCCACGACAGAACTGAGCCATGTTGTTGCTCAGCAGGGTCGAATGGAATGCTTCTGAAGCGCGGGCCGGATCGTTGTCGAGCATTAAATTGAACTCCGTTGCCCCAGCGTCGGCAGCATTAGCGAGGAACTCGTTGAACGCTTGACCAATATCGTACGCTCCCAACACGTTGGAAATGCGTGTAGTTAGGTTTTCTCGCATGTCCTCTCCAACGAAGGGAACAGGGGTGAGGTTGAGGGAACCCAACGACGCGATTTGCATCTCGCCACGCAGTGAAGGCGGGACAGAGGGATGAATTTGCACTTTGCCCTCTGGGAGCTGGTGTCGAACTGCCCTTGAGCCGAGGTCGTTATAGAAGAGGTCGCAAGGTTTATGCAGGGCATCATCGACACCAGGAACGAGCAAGGACGAGCGCTCGTCTTTCAGCGAGGCAAAATCAAGAGCCTTGAGTAACTCGACGCTATCCGACACGACATGAACAGATGGGAGCTCTCGGTCTAGCATATGAAGTTGGCGAAGAATTGCAGTATTCGATGGCCTAAGACCACAGTCAGCTCCCTACATATGTCTACATGTGGATTGAAAGACAAACCGATTTGTGCAACCGATCTTGACCAAGAACTCCTTGACGCCTTTGTTCTGCTGGAGTTCGAGCAAAATCTGTCCGAAACCTCGCAGGCGTGAGTCAAGTTCGAAGACTGCGAAGGAGGGTTCCATGAGTGCTCTTCCGCCCGTTGGAACACACCGCTGCTGGCTCAGTAAGCCTCTTATCTCCGCCAATTGCCCGGCTGATAGAGCTCGCTGCCCGAACTCGCTTATGAGCGCAAAGAGGTAGACATGGTGGTCTGACCCATCGGGCTCTGCCAGCAAGCGGCGCAACTGCTCAATGAGCGTGCCCAGGGGAACGGGATCGAGCCACCCAAGCAATCGCCGCAGATTCTTGTTCTTAAGCGGTTTCTCCATGGCCAGTAATGGCATGACGCGGTCGCACAACAATCGAGACTTGGCATCGCGGGTATCCAGAGGCTTCCGCAGACCCTCTCGGGTCGGGATCCACGCGAGCTCCGCTTCATACCGCAGCCCAGCGCAGCTCAACCAGGTCGCATCCCAAACACGCAGCAAGCGGCGCGCGGCGTCTAGTGCGACAGACGCGTCTCGATGGTTGGCGATGTATCGGATTCTGTCTGTTACATAGCTCCAATCAAGCTCCTGGCGAAGGAGCTGGAGCTCAACAAGGGCGACAATAAGTCCAGAATTGACATCGAAGATGGTGTTAAGATCGCCTCGAGGAACGATGTCTGCAATGGGCGACCGGGGATCGATCACGTCCTTCGGCGGGGCCAGACGCGTGCCATTGCCTACAGGGACAATGGAGCTCGCGCGCAGCTTTTCCATGATGGGAGACGTCCCAAATTCACGACGTTCGGCGATAAACCGGAGAACACGGAGACGAGTTGTTGAAGACTGCTGCTCGATATTGTCGACAAGGAGCTGAAGCAAGCACGTCTCTGAGAGCACATTGACGGTGGCCGCAAAATCGATATGTTCCAGAAGCCGTTGTTCTTCAGGGGAGCGGTGCACGAACACCACATTCTCGATAGAGGGTAGGGGCAGCACTAGCTGCTCAGGGTCCAGGAGACTGTATATTTTGGCATTGCGAGGAATGGAAGACGGCTGAACCGTGACTGAGCCTGTGATGGGGTTGGGGGCGGCGACGAGATGGATAGGCAGCGCGCGTAGCGTTGCTTTCTGAGTGTCGGTTAGAAAGACCCTCATCGTTAGGCAAGTCGACAGGTGCGTTCGGAGAACGCTTGCGGAAGATAAATCAAGTTGGCCGGGGGCAATACTCTGCAGGACGTTCAAGAGTTCCGAGGCGCTCGATGCAGACTTGAGGACTTGTGGACGATGCTGCTCGAAGAATGCAGGAGGAGTGGAATGATGGAGGAAGTAGATACCAAGGCGAGAGAGGACATCACGGCACGAGTCATCTAGGTCAAGAGGATAGAAGAAGACGGGATCGTTGAGGGAACGCAGCTCCTCTGCGGTCGTGGGAAGCAGCGGCAGGCTGTTTACGGCGGTAAGGAGCTCGCGAGTAAACGCGCAGGATCCGACCCACTCCCAGAAGAGGGCGAGCCACTCGCATGTCCGGTCCCAGGACCACGTAGTGACCCACGGAAGCGTGGTCCTCTTCAATTTCTGGCACGCCGCTTGGACGTACTCGGTCGCCTTGGCGCGCGTCAAGGGCGTGACGTTCAAAAGACGGCTGCCTTCATTCACCAGAAGCGTCCTGGCCGACAAGGGCAGTTCTTGAAGAGCAATCGCACTGGCATCGAAGCGACCGAAGAGTTCGGCGTCCACATCGCTCAGGAGAACGTGAACTGTTTTGGCCTGCTTCGCAGCCAGCGCAATCATACCGCCTGATACGAGTGGAATCACAGCAACATCAACGAGATGCTGGAGTGCTCGCGTCTGAAGGAGGAACTCAATCACAAGGTTGCACTCCGAACGTGACATCTTGGCCAGATGCGCACCAGCCTGCTATTGGAAAGTCCCATATAAGTTGTATGAGATAACAAAAGAGTATGATTGAAGACTCACTGAAAGCTGGGGACGGACATTTTCCGGGGTGAGCTTATGCTGCGAGCGAGACTCCAGCAACACCTCGCTGACGTGCGAGGGTGGGCGGATGACGACAATACCTGCCTTGACGAGCATCTTAAGGTGCTCAGACTTGTCATTCCAGGAGGCGACGAGCGCGGTGGTCAAGCGAGTATACGTAGTGGAAGAGGCAGACGTCGAACCAGACAGCTCCGGCCAGACAGGTACGTCGCGTTCAAGCGCGAGACCGACCACTTCGCGGAGCAACGATGTCCAATACTTGGCGTCCCCGCTGGTTCGATGATCTTGGAGGGGAGGCAGTATGTCGTACAACTCCAGCGACGCTCGGCCGTTGGCTATGGTCTCGAGGAAAGCGAGCCATGCACGCGGGACGAACGCGTCAAACAGCAGCTTGTTCCATGCCACGGCAAGGCTGAAACACACCAGATATCAGTTGGACAGACACACAACGAGATGATGAGCACGCACGCATCCGCTGTCCCAGGCATGATCGTTTCCGAAGGGTTGCGCAAGTTCTGACGGGAATCGGTCAGAGAAAAGACGCCATGTATATGGCAAGGGAAGCCGGTCTCAAGCGGTAGCGGGAGGAAGGTGAACAGTCGCCCATTGAGGTCTTGTGCAGCGGTAGCGGGGAACGCAAGAGCAATGTCCGGACGAGATTTCTCTCGCTTGAGTTCCGTCTCCACGTGGTTGCGAGCGTCGTGCAAAGCATCGGCAAGGAGTTCGATGCACTCGTCTATGGGGAAGATGGCACGGAGGACGAGCCAGTCACATGAAGTAATACCCACGTCTGAGCGCACGTCTGGGTGGTAGGAAACTGAGATCGATCGGTCTGAGGGTACGAGCGTGGCACTCGGGTCGGAGTTGCGGGAGAGCTGACGAGGTTGGGAAGTCGCGGTAGCAGTAGCTAGGATGACTTCCCGACCTCGCCTATCTATCTCTCTTATCTCAATGACGGTGAGATGAGAAAGAAAGAGGAGCACGAAGTGTAGCTCTTGCTTGACAAAGTCGATTAGCAAATTGTGGATCTTCTCGGCACTGGGTCGGTCGGTGCTGATGCGACTCTGAGACGTCACCGCACGCAACGCAAGGCGGACGACGGTCCCGGGGAAGTAACTCTCCGTATCTGCACCCACAATGGAACGAAAGGGGGCAAGTTGGTCCTGGTAGTGTGACGCGACGTTTCCTAACTCTTCTTTCCAGCCACCATTCTCAAACACCCATCTGTGAGGATCAAAGATTGCGATATGACCACCCGAAAGATATTGAGGGTTGTCCGTCAGCTAAACAGATAGTCAGTGTCTCAACGTCTTCCATGATACGATGAACATACATGATAATAGGCACGAGACCCTAAGCCATGCTTGCCGATTTTCCTGAGCCGTATTGTGAGTGAGAGCACACGACAGATAGAAACAACACGAACTCCGAGTCAGAGCTCTTCGACGACTGGCTCACTGTTCGTATCGCCTTCCAATCAGCATCCGAGAAAACGGTGTCGTTGTACGCTAGAAGAGCGGGTCCCTGCAGATGATCCAGCTTTGGCCGAAGTAGTGACTCGGAGGGATACTCCCGGTGGTCCAAGACAAAGACCTGCACATGAATGTTGGCGTTATCCTACCTATCCGAGTACGACGACAATCACCTGTTTGGTCGCTTTCGCGTCGTCAGAATTCTGAATGATCTCGCGAAATAAGCCTATGCCAAAAGGATAGCGCCGCAGGATAGAAGCGAGGTTTGCAGTCAAATCCACGCACTCGCCGAAGTCAGCCATAGTGGGGGGAAAGGCAAGGGTGAATGCACGAGTAGAAGTGACACCCGTGTATATATCCACCAACGCTGAGCGCCGATCGTGCCGCCCTAGGACACCCAACGGGACAAAGGGCCTAACAAGTTTCTATACACGGTCATACACGTGTTAGGAAGTGAGCTATATGACTGCCGCAGCACAAAGAAGCGTCAATTGAGTGGTCCATTGGCAGATGTTGTACTGACGTACCTCTATCATGGACCTAGTCCTGTGGGCCTTGAGTGTTCTCATGAAGGGGGACGGAACTTCTCGATTTTTTCAAACAGCGGCTCTGACAAGCATCAGGCGTGCACCGGCAGAGCTTGCGGGCAACACCAAGGGCTCTCTGGGAAATCGACACACCAAGTGTAGAGAATCAGAATATGAGATGCTGCCCCAATCTATGCATTGGATGTCTGCCTGTCTGCAACATATATGCAACATGTAATGCGTCCAACCATCGCTGAGCCAGTAAACATCCTTAACTACTCATACGGATTCTGTAAGGCACGTGAGTATCAGGTTTCGTGTCATTCAGAAGACATTGAAATTTACGCACGCGAGAGGAGGTTGTTCAGCTTGTTGACACGGGACACAACGCTAAGATCGATTGTTTTGTCGCCGAAGTCAACGACAACACCACCGAGCACCGCTGGGTTGACCTATAGCATTGGACGTCACGTTCTGCACCAGAGAATTCTCATAAGATCCTAATAATGCTGACGCACCTTGTTCGTGATCTTCAAGGACTTGGCCTGCTGTGCGGCCTGCGACTGCTTGAGGAGGGTCTCCAGACGCGTCTGGATATCCCGGGGAAGGGGTGCAGCACTCGTGATCGTGACACTGAGCTCGCCCTTGTGTTTGGCAACAAGCTCGTTGAAGCCCTCAATGACGCCCTCGGTCTCGATCAGCCGGCCGTTCTCGGAGAGGACGACGAAGAGGTTTTTCGTGATGTCCGACACGGGCTCCTTGCCAGCAGCGGCGTAGATCGCGGGAAGACCAGCTGCGCGGTCCTTCGTCGAGAGGGTCGGGTTGTGGACAAACGAGTCGAGCTCGGGGGTGGACTTGAGCGCGTTCTGAATCGCGGCGAGCTCAGACTGGACCTTGGTCAGGACCTGGGGCGACTTGTTGAGCGCGGCGGAGAAGACAGCACTGGAGTACTTTTGCGCGATGGTGCTCGCCGCGCGGCGTCCGAGACCTGCGGAGAGTGCTGCGGAGCGTGCAGAGGCAGCGAACATGACGGCAGGGAGGAAAGAGAGAGGGACAGGGAATGTGTAGAGAGTGCTGGTCGCCGTCCGATGCTGGCTCGTCACCGTCTGCGTGTCGGTAATATCCGCGACGCCCCGGCGACACCCGGCATCCTGGCGCCCGAGGACTGTCCCCTCGCGCGCGCGTCTTGCGTCGCGAGTCCTCCATCTTCCTTGACGGCGATGACCTTTCGGCCTACTGTTCCCCTGCTCTCGCACAAACTTCCACCTTCGTCTCGCGCATGGCTTGCGCGACAGTACCGCGACCCCTATGTCAAAGCGCGACTCTCATATCCACAAAACTACCGCTCGCGCTCAGCCTTCAAGCTCTTAGAACTAGACCGCAAGTGGGGCTTCCTGTCGTACAAGGACGTCCGCACGGTCGTAGACCTCGGGGCGGCTCCAGGCGGGTGGAGTCAGGTCGTCGCTGCCAAGCTAGGATGGGGCGCGTGGGATGTCCTACCGACGCGTCCCGACAAGAGTGCAAGTGCTCTTGCGCCGTCTGGGTACGGGCTGAAGAAGGAGGCAAAGGAAGCTCTACGACAAGCGCAAAAGAAAGAGGAGGGAAAGATGATGCAGCGAAAGGAGGCAAGCTGGAGTGCAAAGAAGACAGACGTGGAAGAGGTCGGGCTCGAGGACGACTATGCTGACCTGTTAAAGGACAACCACGACCCGGCTCCCGCAGGACGCGGGACTATCGTAGCCGTGGACCTTCTCCGCATGGAGCCCATCGCTGGCGTAAAAACTCTGCAGATGGACTTCCTCTCATCCTCAGCAGACCAGTATATCACGTCTCTCTTGCAAGACTCGGACGGCAAAGCCGACGTCATACTCTCCGACATGGCTGCGAACTTCACCGGAAACCCCACGGCGGACATGGAAGCCGGTCTGCAGATCTGCGAGACTGTGTTCGAGTTCGCGAAGCGCCATCTACATACAGCAGAGAGCAAGGGCAGACGGCGCGGGGGCGCGCTGGTGTACGTCGTGTATACATACTTTTGGGCGTATCATCGATGCTAACAGACCTGTGTATGCACATCTAGGATCAAACACTTCGCGCACCCGGAAGCGCACCGTTTCCGTAAGCGGTTCCTCGAGCCCAACTTCAATATCGTTGTATTCGAGAAACCCCCAGCTAGTCGGTCGGAATCGCGTGAAGGTTACTGGGTGTGCTTGGGTTGGAAGGGTGCACCGAGCAACACCTGCAGCAGCGCCGGCATCGACTGCAGCATAAGCTGATGGCATGCATTGCATTGTATGTGCTATGACCCACGGAGCAGTGAAGTCTGATACTGACACCTCATGCATAGATTATCCATCGCGTGGTCCCCACCACCCAGATGTCCGCAAGGCGGATCCAACATTAGGACCGCGTAGGGGAGCCCGCGGAACGAAGCAACAAGTCAAATCCTCGCAGCATAGATGTCTGCTGGTCAAGCGGCGGTACATCGCGTGCACACACAGAATGTGTCTTGAGTACTAGTACTTGCTGACTTCCGAGTAGCAGTAGATGTCTGGAGATGTGCTTAGACGGCCCATTGAACGCTCGAGACGTCTCGACACACGTATTCTCGCGGGCATACCATACAAAATCACATGCATACGCGTATGAGTACAAGTTCAAGACAACAATATCGAGATTCGAGGAGACAAGAAACGGGGCACCGTCGAGTGACTTGATGACCACCGTCCGACTGAGCGTGCTGCGCTCAAGCACCGAAACCGTAGAGGGTGCGGCCGGAACGCTTGAGGGCGTACACGACGTCCAGGGCAGTAACGGTCTTCCTACAAAGAGAATAGCAGTACGTCAGTCATGACGGGTCAAAACAAGGTACGATGCACGGGACTTACCTCTTCGCGTGCTCAGTGTAGGTGACCTGTGGGAGAACAATTGATAAGCAAACATCCGGGACCGAAAGTGGAGTCATGAAGGAGACATACGGAGTCACGGATGACCTGCAGTGAAGGAAGGGCGGGACGTGAGTTGGAGGTAGCGTAACATGGACGATGCAAGCGAAGACGTACGTTCTCGAGGAAAATCTTGAGGACACCACGAGTCTCCTCATAGATGAGACCAGAGATACGCTTCACACCGCCACGGCGGGCAAGACGACGGATAGCCTAGCGTGCACATGAACCGTCAGTCAATCCTCCACAATATCTCGCTATAGTGCAGCAACTGTAGAACGATGTGTACGCACCGGCTTGGTGATACCCTGGATATTGTCACGGAGGATCTTGCGGTGACGCTTCGCGCCACCCCTGCGGAAGTTGGTCGCCGGTCAATAACGCAGCGAGAGTGGCACTTGGAGCCACGACACGGGCGATGTGCAGCGAAACACGTACTTTCCAAGACCCTTTCCACCCTTACCACGTCCAGACATTGTTCAGAGAAGATGGACGGTTGTTGACTACAAAAGTGAGAGAAGTGCGGAGTGTGTCCCTCGAGTCGATAGGTGGTGGTTGCAGACAAGAAGAACGCGGAAGAGGCGCGGCAGTGCTCCAGAGTTCTAAATAGGCGCCGAATAGACGCATCCGGCAAACTCAGCTTTGTCCGGGCACATTTATAGCTTGCAGTCCTTTCATCGCTTTCCCAAGCGATGTCTGGTTTGTTTCCTGGGTACCGGCAAGTGGAAGCGTTTGGCCCAGATGACGAATATGAGCCTCAGGACGGCGAGATCGAGGAAGAAGTCGAGTACGTGACTCTGGACCTCGGAACGGTCGAACCGACCTTGGTCCCAAGCTCGTCCTCGTACCGTCTCGTCGTAGGTTCTTCTCTGAACCCAATGCGAACGCTGAGTTGACATGCGTAGCACGCGTGTCTCTAGGGTCTCGATACGCCAACACCGTTCCTGCAGCTCTCAGGAACAATGTTGAAAGGGCAGCATGTTTCCCTGCTTGGTACGGAACTTCTTTTCGCCGAATCAACAGGTATGCTTATAACTGTGTTCGTGGAGCCTGCCTTGCTGATCGTGCGTGCCGCAGACGAGATCCATGACAGAGGCAAAAAGCCTTTGGTACATGTTGCAAACACCGAACGGCGGATCCGCTTCAAAGAGGTCGAGCTCCGGCCCAAATCATCAGGCGATACCGCTCCGACTGACAACCAGCCTGGTTCAGCGGCAGCGAAGTCGAGCAGCGCTGCACAGAAGGCAAAGACACAAATAGACCATGTGATGAGCGGTAGCGCTGGGGCGTCGCGGAGAGGGCGTGGGGGCAAGAAACGAGGGTCTTCAAAGGCGAAACTTAAAGGCAAAGGGCGTGCAGAGAATCCAACCGCCGAGCCAGACGAGGAGCAGCCCCGGTCTGACTCTGGGGAAGCTCCTCACGATGGTGCTGCTCAGATGGATGTTGACACTTCGGCAGGCTGACGCAAGTTGGTTGTCGTGACCAGCATGTATGCTGTAGCTTCCTTCGATAGTATGGCAGACCCCCACTCACGCGTTCTTCGTAGATTCAATTTGGGTTCATGTCCGCGCTCTCCTGACTTCGGGCTCGTAATCTGGACACCGGCGTGTGCAACACAACAAGTGACCTTCCGGCCTTAACCCATGCTTCTCCAATGTATCTGCTATATTCTCGTTCGAGGTGGCCCAGTTCTGGCTACGAATCTCTTCTCCCAATTGCCGGCCCATTCATGTTCCAGGATATCCAGTTTGTAGATGAGCACAGAAGTGTTCGCTGGCATCCTGTTCCTTCATAGACGGCTCGCAGCGGGTTCCTTCTCTTGCTCTCACTTACTTGCCTTCTACTGCCTTTCGCCCTAGAGCCCCATTTGATCTTTTTACCTTCCCATACGATGCTTGCCAAAGCTACCACACCAGCTCTGGTCCTCGTTTCCTTGCTCCTTGCCTCTTGTCAGTTCCTGAGTTCTTTATTTTTCAATCGCAGCTGACTCTCGCGAATTGAATCAAACCACTCATGGTACTCACAGAAGCGGCCAACGCAGAGGTCGTCTCCTTGTTCATCTCCGCCACCAGTGGACCAGCCGCCTGGTCTGCAGAGCTGCTGGGGACAGACTTAGCTGGCCACACGACCTGGAAACTCTCTCCGGGCTCGGCAAGCGGCGGTCTACCTCCTGCTACCCAGAATGGGTAGGTTCCAACCCTCTTGTTCCGCTCATACTGCAAGCTGATAACGCTCTTCTTGCTCCTCTACAGCGACGCTGATCGCGGGCGCGACGGACGTGCACTTTGCCGCTACGGACGCAGACGGCGTTGTCGTGAAAGAGGACTGCACGCTCGCCGACGGTATGGCAAGCTCCAGCGGTACGGCCACGAACAAGAACGGGGACGTCGGTAGTCAGCAGGCTATGGAGTCAGCGAACTCTATCGCGGTCCAGGTCGCTGACGCGTCTGCCAGTCCCGGGGCGCAGGGGACGACGGGTAGTAGTGGGGCGACAGTGACAGCGGGCCGACGCAAGGCGGCCCCACAGCCGAGCAAAGTCAGACTATCAATGCTGCTGCGGGGTTGGGGATGGGGTCCATGCCAATGATGTTGGGCGTGCCGCTGTTGAGCATGGTTGGAGTTGGAGCTGTGTTGGGTGCGCTCTTCTGAGCACTGTAAGCGTTGGCGACATCATGGTTGTTGAGGCCAAGTCGCGTCTGCGCGAATCGCTATCTGGGAGCCACTTGTCACGGCGAGCGTCGCCTAAGGAGCCAGATCGAACGGATGGAACTTGCCTTCCGGTGGGATTATTGAGATGAAGGACACGGGTGAGGATAAATCTACTTATTTGGAGTACATCAGGACGCGGTAACTTCCTTGCAAGCAATTGAGCTGGCAATGATCTCCTTCCAGATCGAGCTCATGTGCACATCGCCGCCCTGCTATTATAGCCCTAGGCCTGATCCATCCTACTGCCGACCATTGACAGAGAACACAACGAGGCCGGACCTCGTGTCTTCTCTATCTTCTCTATCGAAGTGCATCCAGTCCATCCATTTCCGCGTCCCGGCTGGTGTGTGAGCTCATCTCGACGGATTCGCCGTGTTTGAGAGTGTCGCTGTTCTTAATCAACGCCGCTGGATGCATGTTCTTGTTGCGCCGCGGGGCACGGGGTTCTGCCGCAGTCCGTGAGGTTCGAGAACCCCTCTCTTCGTCCCCCCTCATGTCCGTGCTCTCTCGTGCCCAGCGTATATAAACCATGTCGTCTGGACGTCTAAAGTCCTCGCTGTTCTCGCCTTGCCTTGTCGCCTTACGCACATACCCAACCCAACACCGCTCCCTATCCTAACTTGAGCATCATGCAAGCGCGTCCGCCACCGTCGTCCACGATCGTTGTCCAATCCTTCCTTGCGGCCGCCCATGTCTCTTCTTCCGATGACAAGGATATATGCGTCGTGCAGCGCAACCCAATGCCAAGCACAGTGAGTTCACATAGTGTGTGTTATCACAGTCGGATTGATGGTACGGTACAGCAACGGCAGTGACGGAGACAGAGCAGTCCCATTGGGACGTTGAACTGTTCCGTGAGGAGTCGTATGTACCCATTTTGTTTGGCTCATATGAACCAATGATGACGAGACATCTCCGTTGGACAGACTTGGGAGCACGCTGGAAACAATACTTGGGGGGCAGCAGAGAGCACGTATAATGGATATGGTATAGCGCTTCTACTGATTTGTATGGTATCGATATTTACCAGGATGTTGTGTTGTGGCACAAGCACCGGGGCGTGATCAGCGTATGCGCCCTAGAGCTATGGGACCTCATGGATGCTTTCAATTTCACATCAGTATCGCAGGCTATTTAACCCACAGCTGAGACCGTAGTGACCGATGGGTACATATAGCAATTAGCTTTATGGCGATAGCTATAGATGTCGCCAGAGGTTCCTGAAGGGTGGATGCGATGATGGTTCTGTAGAAGAGATGATGGCGGCTCGCTGCGAGCCAGTCGTGACAGACGAGGGCGCATTGGCACAACGAGCGTTGGTCTGTCCACACCAAGGAGATGATGTAGTCTTTTTTATTTCCGGAGGAAGAAGAGACATGCTGTGGAGCGCGTTGAACCTTCACAAAGACTGATTCATATTGATTGCTTGGCGGTAGTCGGAACCTAGGTGACACATTTCAATTTGGGTTGCGTCCAGAGCCTTTATGTATACTACACCTATCTGAGCTTGTAATTGCGAGCGAAGCGAGCATACCTCATAGATAGGGCGTGAACGGATTGCACTTCTGTGGGACAAACACGTACAAATCGTTCGGTACACTAAAATCGAGCGCGCCAAACTTGTTCGGTCCATAGATTGCATAACTATGGTCAAAATCGTTCAGAGAGGCACATGAATGTATATGTGTAGCAAGTCCTAGAGTCAGATATGAGGTTTTGTGTGCGCTATGGAGGAGTTACTAGTGTCAGCTCTCAACCACCATAGGCGCCGTAAGCGTCGAAGCCGTTCCCACCGCCGAGTCGTCTCGTGCTAGGCAACTTGAACACGAGCAGCCCGTCCTGACGGACACAAGTAGATGATGAGGGTCAAAAAATGGTTACGAAGTGCGCAGTACTCCCATCCCTACTGTCAGTGTCATTCACGTAACTTCTCATGTGACTCTGCCCATGTCCACAGTGAGATCGCCATTAAAGATCGCGAGACATACAGGTACATACGACGAGCAGGTAAGGGCAAAGGATCATATAATCACCACTCGCCTGAGCCACGAGCCGGATTCAACACTAGTCCACCCTCCTCCGCTTCTCGTCTCGGCCATGATCCACAGACCGCTCCCGCGACCGCCTCCGATCCTTCCTGCTCTCCTCGTCTCGCCACCTATCTCGCCTGGGCGACCGCGACCGCGACCTCGAGTACCGCCTCCGCTCACGGCCATCGAACCGATCGCCACCATGCTGGTCACGCCGGTCTGGCCGTCTGTCTCGCTCGTGGTCGTCCCGATAGTACCGCTCTCGATCCCGAACGCGCTGTTCGTCTCTCCGCCGATCCCTGTCGTCGCCGTTTGGTCTCCGGTCGTCATCGCGCTCGCGCCATGAGCTGCGGCGGTCGTCTTTGTCTCCGTCGCGCGCGCCCCATTGACGCGTGCCTGTCCCCATTGATGCGCCGTTCGCGCCTGTGGCTGTCCTTCCTGGTGGAAGGTTGGCATTCTGCGGGCAATCTGTACACGAACGATGTCAGAAACGAGATTTGAACAGTGTGATGCCCACGCGTACCTCTCTTCAGGTGCGGTCCACCGCACAAGAAACATCCGCCACCAGCCGTAGACGTCCCCCCAGCCTTCACGGGCGCCGTCCCGCCAAAGCCGCCAGACTGGGCAGTAGTGTCCTGGTCGGTTAAATGCGTATACTTCGTCCGCCCACGCTTGCCGAAGTTCTTGACCTGCATGACCTTGGGAAGGAGCGAGACGTCGACGGTGGACTCGGTCGCCTCCGTAAAGTCGTGCTTCCTGAGCACATCGTCGTCCTGGTGGAACGCGCCCTTGTGCCAGTACTTCTGCAGGAACCTCTGCTGCCCCTTTGGCTTCTCTTTGCGAGTTTGCTCGGCACGCTCGAGGTCCTCTTTGAGTCGCTGCTCCTCAGGGAGGGCGCGCCGTCGCTCGACCTCCTCGCGCTCGCGCTCACGTGCAAGTTCAGCCTCTTTGTCGCGCTTGATGCGTGCGAGCTCGCGCAATCGCCATGCTTCAAACTCGCCAGCAGGGTCTAGGCCATCAGTATCGTCGACATCTGGAGTCTCCTCTTCCTTCTCCTCTGCGAGCGAGAGAAAGTATGTGAGAATGTAACGGCGAGGATGAGAGGTGGCGACGCACTTTCTAGGAGTTCACGACGTATGCTCTCTGCAACCATGTCGTGGCTCGCCTTCTTACGCTCCTCCATCTCCTGTTCTTTCCGCTTCAGTGCTTCCTCTGAGTCTTGGGTAATGGCTTCCTTCTCCGCTACTGTTGCGCGAGCACGTCTGAGAGATTCCGATGAGCGGTCGCGAGTTTCGCAGTCTGAAGACAGCGACGCGGACGTACTTTGGCACGAATACAGGACGAAATTGGAGCTTTGGTTTCTCCTCCTCTTCTGACTCGGACTCTTCTTCGCTAGACTAGCAATGAGACGCCATTAGTTAGAATACATCACAGATGTGAGGTCTTACCTCCTCCTCTTCCTCCTCTTCTTCTGCGGCCGCTTCTTCCTCTTCTTCAGACTCCTCCTCTGGGGCACAATCAGGACGTCAGATGCCATTGCCTTCACGGCCAACTGACCTTGTTCAAGTTCTGCAGCCGTTCTGCCGACCTCATCTCTACCTCCCACAATGACCTTGCCCTCCTTCGAGATGTTCACGTCCTTCAGCGCGACACTGATAGCTGCCTTCGCCTGCTTCTCGATAACCTCCTTCCGCATTGGCAGGTCCTCATCTTCGTCTTCCTCCCCCTCCCCCAGGTCGCGAATGAGGACGTCGCCCTCGTCCTGAGCCTCCTGCTGCTCCTCGATCTCCTCGTCATAGTCGGAGTCGGAGTCGGCAGCGTCGGCACCTTTCGGGGCCTTGCCTTTCCAGTAGCGAGCTGCTGGTCTCGGTAGCCGTGCTGCTGGTTTTCGCGCTGCCGAGGACATCGTAAGCTAGAGAAAGGACAGCTATATGCCGGTGGTCGAGGTTCACGAACAGGTTTCGGAAGCGCCCACCGTGGTGTTCAGTGACTCCGAAAAAGTCGGAAAGTCGCAAGCTTTCTGCGGTCGGCTGTAGGTTTCTCCTTCTCCTCTTCCTTTATTTCTTTTTAACGCCGCTCACTGCAGCATCCTCGTATGTCTCAATGTCTGAAGGCAAGCCTGCAGCTTCACAGCATACGTGCGAGTTGATGAGATAGTACAGAGGATGGCAGAGTCATTTATATTGAGCACCATGTACATCATGTCCCACGACACCTCCAAACCTACTTCACCCTCTCGTACCTCCTGCATACACCTACAAGCCTAGAACATCCCGCTCGTACCCTTCCGTGCCCTCGTCGGTCCGCTCCACCGTCAACTGGCCTAAGTCCACCCCCTCCAGCACCCGCACGTTGACCGGCGCCACGTCGAGCTTCTGCTGGATCATGACTTGGCGCTCTGCTGGCAGCCGCTCAATGACCGCGGCCGGCGGGCCAAACACACGCATAAAGACGTGTACCCCGCACGTCGCGCAGAACGGGTGGCCCGTAAAGCGGCGGCCGAAGGCGTAGTCGGTGGTGTGGTCGTCGCCGCGGATAGCCACGTGGGCCTTGGGCGGGTAGGCGCCGAGCCAGGCGTTCTGATCAGGCAGGTCAGTAACTGACTTGTCTTGGGTCTCTGCTCAGTGCTCACCCTTGTGCAGATACTGCAGTTGTCCTCCTTAATTGGCATGTCCTTGAGCGGCGCCAGGAGTTCGACGGTGACGGCGCCGCAGAGACACGAGCCTCGGGACGGCGAGACCGAAGGGGCGACCTCGGAGGCCGACGACTTGGGCTGGTCGCTATCGACAATGTATGTCAGTCTCAAACCATCTCCCAGAGACCTCAGACAACCTACACGAGCGTAAACGGGTCCACGCCGCGCAGCGACCGCACGTTGACAAGCGTCTGGTCCTTGAAGGGTCCGTCCCGGTGGGTTCCCTCGACGGTGGTCCCGCAGACCGAGCAGAACTGCTGGCTGTCAGTTCTAAAACATGCACGTGTCGGAGCTGTCAACGCACCTTGTACTCCACCGAAGGCGATTGGTAGGCGATTAGCTTCTCGTCGTCCAGCGTCACCACGACGTCGCCTGTCTTGGCCACCGGCAGCCAGATGGCGCCCAGCTTTGTGCAGACCGCACAGTCGCACGCGACGCTCTTCTGGATGTCGGCCGCATCCACCCGCACCTCGAATCGATAGCGTCCGCAGTGGCAGTTGCCAAAATACACCATTGAGGCTCTTTCTGAGGTGTCGTGGTAGTCTAGGAACTTGAAGGGTCTCTGACTCTGAGTCTTGACAATTCGGGACTTGCCGCATCATATACTGATGGTGTCTACGCGTCAACAGTTTCAAAGACAATTGCAATGTGCGGATGCTCATCTGTTGAAGTCGTACTGTTGACCACTTTGAATTGCGGCCTGCATTATAAGCTGGTGCTCGAGCACCTTCCACCGGCACGTCGCACAGAGACGGCGCAATTGAACGTTGAAGCTCCGTCTATCCAGCCCGTATGAAACGTAGACCCACTGGCATATTTTCATCAATCTGACCGTCTCGTCCCAGAGTTTGCAGCGATCCAGTTCTAACATAGAACCTAATCGAGGTATTTTCTATTCTGCTAGGTATCCACTAGACACATGCTGACTCGTGACTACGCATTCAGCCCCACGACACGGAATTGTGCACGAGCATCCTCGGCCTCGGCGTGGGTCACCCGCGTCGAACGTATCGGCCCTTGATTGGTGCGGGCTACAAAGTACGCTGAATGGCTGAAAAATAAGGTTACTAACGATGGCATCGCACCTCGAAGGCTACGTGCTTGCTGACAAAGGTTGGAGCTGCGGTGGGTGCGGATGACGACTCAGCATTCCAGATCGGGCAACTCTCCTGGGTCGCGAAAGGCGCTCTCACAAGGTAACTACATTTCGACCTCGGCTGAAGAGTACATGGTGCGGAAGGCACGGAAGGCTGACACGATGCGGATGAGTCCCGCGTGTGGGCCCCAGAGGCGGGCACTTTATATACCACGCTACTTTCTGACTCCCGTGAGCTCTCCGGATTCGCGTGTGTTTGCTTCTCTCATACTCCAAACGGCAGCATGAACGACTCGCGTCCATCCACACCTACGCCTCCAGGTTTTCCACCAGGCCGCACTCTACAAGTACACGCCCCGGACGTTGCGACCACTTCGGTAGATGCCAGTTCAAGATCTTTGACTATCGTCGACCAAGGAGATCTAGCGGAGGGAGATGGAGACGATGTCAACTCGACATTTGAGCGAGAAGCATATGGTCCGCCGGATGGCGAGAAGCCCGAGGACCCCTTCGAGGTCAGGATAGGGCCGGACGATCCCCAAAATCCCAAAACGTGGTCGCGTCCATACCGATGGTACCTCACGATGCTGGCGGCTGTGCTGCTTTTAAACGCGTACGTTGTATCCAAGACGAGTCCTAGCTTCTTCTGACCCTCGCATACAGGACGTTCGCGTCCTCTTCTCCGTCAGGAGTCATTCCCGATCTGATGCGAGAGTTCTCGTTCAGTCGGGAAGTTGGGGCTCTCACCATCTCCATTTTTGTCGTCGGCTACTGTGTTGGTCCTCTGTTATGGGGTCCTCTTTCGGAGTCAGTAGGACGCAAGCCAGTTTTCGTGGGTACGTTCCTGGTCTACACCGGGTTTCAGATTGGAAGCGCGTTGGCCCCCAACACCGCAGCTGTGTTGATCTTCCGGTTCCTCGGCGGCACCTTCGCGGCTGCACCATTGGCAAACAGCGGGTGAGCCTTCACCCCTCCCCAAATTGACCTCCTTAGCTGACGTGTTACGCAGCGCTGTGATCTCAGATATGTGGGACGCTGGCACAAGAGGGAAGGCACTTGCATTATTCACGCTCGCGCCGTTCGCTGGTCCGACCTTGGGACCTATCGTCAGCGGATTCATACAGACCTCCGGAGCATCGTGGAGATGGGTCTTCTGGGTGCTCACTATATTCGCTGGAGTATGCCTGATCGTGACGGTGTTGACCCTGCCGGAAACCTATGTGTACGCTGCTTCTCATCATCCCGTCTTACGCAGAGCGCTCACACTCACATTTGGCGTTGACAGGCCGGTACTGTTGGTCCGCAAGGCGAAGAGGCTGCGCAAGGAGACCGGAGACGATCGCTACTGGGCACCTCTCGAGCGCAATACCATGTCCAAGGGCGCCCGGATCGCGCACGTCCTCGGAAGACCTTTCGCCATCCTCGTACAGGAGCCTATGCTCATTGCAATCACTCTTTACATGAGTGTAAGCAACCCTTCCGTCGTCGCTTATAGCATCATCTGACATTTGTTCTAGTTCATCTACGGCTGCATCTACTTGCTTTTCGAGGCGTATCCCATTGTATTCACCGAGGGTCACCACTTCAGTGCGGGTATCACGGGCCTCACATTCCTGCCGATCTTCTGCGGCGCATGCTTTGCCGTTATCATCTACCTCGTCGTTTTCAACCCTCGGTACGAGCGCTCCATGGCGGACTTCGCGCCACACCCCGTCCCTCCGGAGTACCGTTTGGAAGTGTGCATGTGGGCAGCTCCAATCTTCGCCCTATCGTTCTTTTGGTTCGGCTGGACCTCATACCCGTCGGTGTCGTACTGGGCTCCCCTGATGGCCGGAGTACCCCTCGGCTGCTCGATCGTCTTTCTCTTCCTCGGCCTCTTCAACTACTTGATCGACGCGTATCTCTTCGTAGCAGCGTCTGCGCTCTCCGCGAACACGGTCATCCGATCGTTGTTCGGCGCAGGATTCCCGCTCTTCGCGTCGCAGATGTTCACCACGCTGAACCCGCGATGGGCATCGACGCTGCTCGGGCTACTCGCGATCGTGTTTGGACCCATTCCATACATCCTGCGCTACTATGGCCACCATCTCAGAAAGAAAAGCAGGTACGCGCCTACGGGCAACGCGCCGATCAAGCCTCCATCTGGGGCCAACAAGGAGAGCGCATAGGCCGTCTGCTTTCGATTTTCTCTCTGCCCTTGACTTATCTACATATATAGTTATAATGTGTTCGACGGAAGGCCCGCGAGCAGGCTCAGCTATGCATCCGCCTCCGGCCACATGCGTAGTAGACGGACACTGTGTCGCTATCCCCATCGCTATCGGACTCCCCACATCGACACTGCTGTATCCATAGTCATAGATCTTTTCGCATACATACGAATTAAACCATGCTTTGGCCAGCGTCGGTCGAGACTCGAGAGAGCAAGGCCTCGGGTGGCCAGCCACAGACGCGTCGCGACGCGTCGCGCGGCGGGCGCCCGCGTGCCTCTTCCTCACACCACGACGATCTATATGAGCACGAGCTAGCGACACCTACTACCACCGCCCAAAAAGCGCTATGGATTTTACAGAGATATACAAACAAACCTCCTCGCTTGTCTCATTCAGCCCCGGGACCCACTTTCTACTCACGGCCGTCGAAAACCGTCTGATCATCCGCCGCTCGGATTCGTTCCAGATTGCGCGCACCTGGCTCGTGGACACCTCGCCCTCGCCCACCGCTGCTGCACTGTCAAATGCGGGACCGTCTTCTCTGCGCGATAAGCAGGGCGAAGGCGGCGCGTGGATCACGCATGCAGGCTGGTCGTGCGATTCCGAGTATGTCCTCGGGGCGTGTGCGAAGACTGGTGTGGTATGTGTGTACAAGTTGAGAGATGAGGAGTGGAGCGCGAAGATAGAGGCGGGCTCTGAAGGTCTCGTCAAGGCGGAGTGGGCACCGGATGGCAGGACGGTGCTGTGTTTCTCGGAGTGGGGGGTGAGTTCCAGCTCATTAACCTCCCAGTCATCCTATCTGTGCAGCGTCGAGCTCATATGTGCGTAGTTGCGAGTGACGATCTGGTCTTTGGTGACTGGAGCTGCGATATACGTCCAATATCCTATCCATCCTGACCGCGGTACGTCGCCGCCTTTCCTTCTGTCTCCCAAGAGCAGATGGTCTTAGATGTCCATGCCGGCACAGGATATGCATTCAGGAAGGACTCGCGCTACTTTGTCCTCGCCGAACGCCACAAGTCCAAGGACACCCTCGGCGTGTACGACGCGCACGAAGCGTACCGCCTGGTCCGGGTGCGTCGCCCCGTCCGGTTCGCGTGCTGCGGCAGAAGATGACGCCCTATCCCGTCTTGCACAATCCGTGCTTAGCACTTCCCACTCCCGACGAGTTCGCTCTCGTCTGTATCCATGTCGCCCACAGGAAACTATATTGCTATATGGGAGGGACCGCTCGAGGTACGTATTGTTGCCTGTGCCCCTGTTGAAAGCACTGGATTAATGAATATGAATACGCGAGCAGTACAAGCTATACGTTGTGACACTTGCTGGAACCGTTGTTTGCACCTTTTCGCCAGAGCCAGATCCTGGGTTCGGTATTCGGGCAGTGTCCTGGCATCCATCCGGGATGTATCTCGCTGTCGCGGGCGCTGATGACAAGGTAAGCGTTCGCTATATACTAGATAGCAACAGACTTGACGATGCTGGTAGGTACATATACTGGAGAGCTTGACATGGAATCCAATAACGACACTAGACCTACCGACCCGAATATCCAGTGGAGTGGTACGTACACTACAAGTGGTATTTGTATTCACGAACAGACCGCATCATCCCACACAGCACATATGGAGAGAACCAACAGGATGGCTCGAAGCCACACACGGAAGAGGATTCCTGTCTTGTACGGGTCTCATCCTTTGTCTAATTCGAACTCAGAATGTTCTCATCTCTCGCCTTCACAGACGAGCGCATTCAACCACCATTTACCTTGCCCACTGCCGCATCCCAAGTGCGTGCAAAGGCCACCAGACCTCCACCAGCCGCGCGCTCCGGTACCGCAGGTGCCGTGTCTTCGCGGACCGGCTCCGGAACCACGCAGCTCGCATTTAACACCTCGGGAACGGTGCTCCTCGTGCGGTCCGCAACATCGCCGACCGCCGTCCTGCTGTACGACTTCCCTAACCACACACAAGCCGCTTCCTCCTCATCGAGATCGTTTTCACCTCGGCTGCGCACGGTTTTGCTGCACACGCAGCCGGTGACGGCTGCGCGGTGGAACCCAGACCCAGGACGCGCCGGGCGGCTCGCGGTCGCGTGCGGAAGTCAGAGCGTGTACCTGTGGAGCGACGAGTGGGTCGTCGAGCCTGACGCCGACACCGCCGGCCAGGGAGCAGCAGGTCCGTCCCGGCACCGCGACGCTGTACATAGAGAGGAGGACACGGAACTGGCAGAATGTGTGGGAGTGCCTGCGCGTGAGTGCTCTATTGTGCGATGTCGTTTTTTGTGATTTTGGTGCTGATGTGATTGAGCTTGGATTGGAATCGGGAAACAGAGAAGTTCGAGGCGCGAGATTTGAAGTGGGCGCCGGATGGGAAGGGGATGATTCTCCTGAACCGGGAGACGTTTTGCTGCGCGTTTGAAGTGGAGGAAGATGGTCAATAGGAGGTAAGAGTGTTCAAAGATCCTTGGTATGTATGTAAATGGTTAGGGACTGCCTGAGCTTTCCGAGAGCGCTGGCGATTCGATGTATTTCTAGGCGAGTGTATATGACCCCCCCCCCCCCCCCCCCGAAGGGCTGAGTGCTCGGTTAGCGTGGACAGTGAAGGATTCCATAATAACTCTGAGAGCAGAAATAAAGTGATTCTTCCAAAGCTGGGGGATTTTGGGTCCCTGATGCTTTCTACCACTTACAAATGGGACTATCAGCTGTTCTACGGGAGCCCAGATCTGACCAACAACATCAGACTCATGATCTTATACAGGTACTTTATCCTCGCTCCTATGGTCGCTTCCCCATTTTTCCACGGTCGAAGACTCCTGCACCGACAAAACCGAGGAGTGCTCTTGGACGGCCTCGTCGAAAGTCCCGTAAACGTCCTCCGCATCGGTCTCTCCCAGTCCGTCTGGAGGGAATGCTTTGCTGAGCACAACGTGTACAACGGCGCTGATCACGAAGCCAAGTAGCCACGCGAGGTCGTAGCAATGCGTCCAGCCAACTGAGACGCCAATTGGTTTCGGGGATATCCCGCTGACGAAGCCCGCTACGAAGAAGGTTAGTGTCCCATGTCCTACCGGCGGTGGCAAGTGTCGACAATGAACTCACGCATCAAGGGCCAGACGCCGAAGAGCCATGCAGCGACTGCGCGGAGGTTCACTCCGAGCGTGAAGTAGTAGATTGAATCGGATTTGGGCTTGTACAGATGTGTGAGCCGCAGCTTTCTTCGCCGCACAATCAAGTAGTCTGCGATCATGACTCCCTGTCCACCATGTTCTTGCGCGTCAGCGTTACGACGGCAGGCCTGAACTGCAACGGACGCACCGTGAGTGGGCCCACGAAGACTGAGAAAGAGCTCAGGACAGTCAGGAAGACGCTTGCGCCGGTCAGTAGCTTCCAGGGACATATTGCAATCCCGAGAACAGCAGTGATGATGGCTCCTCTGCAGTCACTGGTAAGCACAATCAGGGTAAGTAAAAGTATAGCTCATCGTAAGTACCGCTTGATGTTGATGTACTTGGGCAGCAGACCTGAGAGGTCAATGCCGCCCGAAATCGCATTTCCTGGGATGTTGATACCCCACTGCGACACTACGAACGCGCACCCCACGAAGAAAGACGCAGCACGCGCGCCCGGTCCTCCACGGGCTTGCACCACCTGAAACAAGTCGTACGGCGCCCACAGCAGGCCGTCCTCAGGATAGAACCCTGCCGCGCAGCTTGTCACGATGAGACCAAAGAACGAGACGATCACGGTGCTGGCGGGAACGACGACGAGTTGGCTGACAATCTGCGCCCTGGGATGTGTCGCGAAGCGCGTGTAGTCGCTCTGGTTTAAAATGCCGGCGCTGATACTGCCGATAGTTGAGCTGACGCCATACACCATCGCCCAGCCAAGCTGTGATCCTGAAAGCGGCGCGGCACCGCTGAACGTGTTGGGATGGCGGAGGAGCGGACCACCACCGCCTTCCTTTGCGAGCGCCCATATGAAGATCGAGAAGGTCGCGATTGTCATCAGGATGCTTCCTACCATGAATGGTTTCTTATAGAATTCCGGGGGAACTGTGAGCAAAGGGGCAGATATGAGAGAGAAAATCAGGATGCCGATGAGGTCGTTGAG
The DNA here is from genome assembly GCA_022606135.1 of Fomes fomentarius. Taxonomy (NCBI): domain Eukaryota; kingdom Fungi; phylum Basidiomycota; class Agaricomycetes; order Polyporales; family Polyporaceae; genus Fomes; species Fomes fomentarius. The sequence continues at coordinate 4,212,618 of JABYQN010000001.1, forward strand.
TCTGCAGCTGCCGGTCAGTGACGTGTGTCGGGCCAGTAGCACGACTTAGTATACGAACTCTACGCCGGCGTTAGAAGGTAGAGTGTTCCGTAAGTGATAGAAGCTCGGCCATATGGCGCCAATGATAAGCTTGACCTGTGGAAGAGATGCAATAAGCACATGTCAGAGTCGACGGATCCCGTCAATACCCACGCTCTTTCCACCGCTGCAAGATAGATAGTCCGTCAACAACAGCGTCAGCAAATTCACTATCGTGGAGCCATCCTATCGGTGAGAAACCCACAAGACCAGCTGTACCCCGTACCACACAATCGACAACGTGATACGCATCAGCAAAGGGAAGAAGTTCCCGAACATGCCCCACACGAAGCGATTGTATATCGGGAAGCCGACATGCCACTCCGCGCCGACCAGTCCGTTCGCGACGACCGCGAAGCCCACGATGAGCTCCCCGACGATGATAGAGACCATCGCCTGCCAGACGTTGAGGCCGATGCCGAGGAGGCTCGACGCGGTCGTCCACTGAGCGATATTGAAGTTGGTGAGGAGCCAGAAGCCGACAAACGACCAGGCATCCCAGGTACGACGGGAGGGCGGGAGGGGCACGATGTCCGGATTAATCCATGCGGTTACGTGCGCCTCGGACGAGTGGTGTTTATGCGACTGCTCCACCTCGAAACGCTTCAGCCACGATTTGAGGGCGGGACTACCGGCCATGGCGGAAGGGCGACACAATGTATGGCGAGGGCAACAACCGATGCGAGTGGAGCAAACGGTGAGTGACGAGGAGAGAGCGGAGACCGCGAGTACCTGTCAGCTGCATTGCACGCGCGTATATACGGACCGTGATGATAAGACGGAGAGCAAGGTGCAGCGGCGCGCTTGTGGTGGGACCGTATGTATGTTGACGCCCCATGTCTCGGTACAACGGGGATGTTCTTTGTCATAACTGACTCGTTTGCCAAACCTTCGAGGCTCGCATCGCATGCCCTTTCATCATATGCGGCAGTGATAGTATATTCGGTAATGAACGGAGAACGTTATCTGTGCGATGTACCCCATATCACAGGAGTCCCCTTACACGCTCCTTCGTAATCTGCCCCGGTCCAATCTCTACGAGGATAGAGTATTGTGTGAGTATTCTTCAATCTGATACATAGATGGACACAGGAGACCGTCCTTGTCCGTAACAGTGCACACTCGACTCCCGAAATCCAGAGGCAGTCCTGTTGACATCCTGGTCGTCAATACACTGTGACATCGAAATGAAGTCAGTGAAGGGTGGCTCGTATGTGAACGCACGGAGGATGTAACGATCACGAAGTTGAAGCCCGGCAGACCCTCATTAACGGACTTGCTTGAGGGTCCATCCTGCCTCGACCTCGTGAGATCGTAGTGAACGACAGTGCACCGGATTACAGCCAAGGACCGCCAGTAATTCTAAGTCGACCTTGCGCAGTGACGCATGTCAGGCGATCAACCCCACCAGGCTATGTTCTTCAATTGCAGCTACATATAAACGGGTTAAAAGTGACATCGATATAATCCGATATGGTGTAGTGGCTAACATTATCGCCTCTCACGCGATAGCCCGGGGTTCGATTCCCCGTGTCGGAATAAGCCGTTGCTGAAGGTGTTTTGGGTATTCGTTACTTTTAGTTCACTCCCACTCCATAACGTGCACGACAGGTAATGAAAATGAAAGACAGGTTTCAGTAACTTCATATATGGATCGTGTCGTAGTCTTCAGTCGTGATAGAACGCGTTAAAGTCCCACTCCTTTGCATCCTCCCCCTCACGTACCCATCCAAGCCTATCCATACTCAACCCAGCCACCCGAACGAACAATGACCCGTCTACCTCCTCCACCCCATCGAGCTCAACACCAAGTCCCTTGAGGTGGCCTGTGGGCGTTGTACCGTAGAGTGACGCAAAGTGAGCGAGCGCGCGCTGCAGCTTGCACAAATGGTCGTCCTCGTGCATCACCGTGTTCTGCAGGAGCGTCAGCCATGGGTTTGGATGTGGATCCTCCGGGACGAGTGTGCCCCCTCCCGGCTTCACGGAGCCCGACTCCGGAGTAGGAGGCGTGGGCGTGGGCGTGACGGAGTCGAAGAACTCTGCCACTGGGAGTGCGGGGCGCCCGCGCGCGACGTAGAGCGCGAGGCTGTTGAGGAGGTATGTGCGGAGGAGGATAGAGATCGATGTTGGTGAGAGGTACGTCACGAGGGATGGGAGGAAGAGCACTGATGTGACGAGGTGAACTCTGAATTCATGAAGCCTAGCGTCAGCAACAGTTCCGAAGGTTAGCAGACACCAGGCCAGACTTACAAGAAGAAGTCGCCGTTGAACTTGCCGGTCTTCGAGTGCGAGCGCCCGCCCCAGCCGCCGACGCCGTAGATGATTGTATTCGTCCAGAAGAGCTCTTCAATCTTGTCCTTGACCTCCTGCGCGTTCGTTCCGTCGACTGTCCAATCCTGCATTATTTTGACGAGTTCATCCCCACGCAGGTGAAGCACGCGCTCGAGCGATGTATCTTCCTCGCCGTCCTCAGGAGGAGGCAGGCCGATCGTCTTGTATGACCAATGGTCGTCCTTCAGGAGCCGCGCGACCAACGAAAGTGCGTGAACGCTCTTGGGGGCCGTGGGTTCAGCGGACGGACTAGGGCTGGGCTGGGAAAGACGGAAAGACGGGAAGAATGAAGTGAGTCGGGAGACCGTCGCATTCTTGGCGTCGGTCGCAGCGGCAGAAGCGTACTGCAGGAGCGATGGCGAAGTGAACGCAGGTGCTACAACGAGGTGCACGGCGGTCTGTGCGAGACCTAGACCACAAATGAGTTTCAAAATGAACGAATAATGGGGGGGGATGGCTACCTTCTGCGAACATCCCTAGGAGGCCGAACTCGGCACCGTAGCCGGTATGGATGAAGGGATGAAGGAGACCAGAGAGGAAGCGGTTCGCCATTTGCATAGGCGGCTTGCCTTCTTTAGGGGGGTCGATATTCGCCTTTGGAGAGAAGACGTACTCTTCTAATGTCGCCGCTGCACCTTTTTGGAGCAGAACATCCGTGAAGAATCTGAGGTAAGCGGAGTAGAACCTGTGCGAACGTCAGAGTAACTGGGCGGATAGGAGCGAACTCCGAAACGTACTTCTCATCTCCGAGATGCTCGTGGTAGTTTTCGTGAGTGATGGGCTCAGGAGACTCGAAGGAGGCACGCATATACGAGGCGTGTCTCTGGTACGCCTCCTCCAAGAGAGGACCATTGGCTCCTAGCTGGTAGATGGCGAGAAGTTGATGAGAGGCGTGACTGAAAACAGACAAATGTTAGTGTCGCTTGGATATAATGTAAGCGAGCCCCACTTGTGGAAACGTTTGAAGTTGGTGAATATGTGCCACTTGACGTCATTATCGCGCAGAGTCTTCTGCAAAGCTTTAGTGGTCTCGGGTGTGATCCCTGGGAATCGCGCGGGAGCTTGGGGAGATGGTGCTGGAGATGGAACCGGAAATATTTTGTGGAGAGTTTCGTCCAACATCCGATAGCCAGCCATATTGATTTGTCTTGTGGAAGTGTGTCTGACGTGGTAGGGAAGACGATGCAAGGAGAGGGGTGAGACTCTGAGCATGGTTTATATAGCGTGAGCCTGGTAGCAAATTACGTCAGTTAGGACAGGTGAGCGACCACCTGGACGGAACCTTACACCACAAACTTAGAGTTCTCAACTCGATGTCGCTGTATACGATGAGCTCTTCTAAGTACTTTATGTAGGCATGCGTCGGGCGCAGCAAACAGTAGGGTGCTGATTATTCACACTGCGCGCCTGGTGTGGGTCGGCTCCCTTTGTGGAGTGCTTGGAGCATGATCTCATGTGCACGTGGACTGGACGAGTGTATGAGCTTGGCCTCCGTATAGACAGCCCAGACGACCGAGCATAGCCTGAGTTATACTGCGATTCATACTAGCAAGACCGACCGCATCAAGGCCAACCGCCTCCAGAATAAACGTATTACGCATTCCTGATGGGCTTGACCACTCAACGCGTAGACAAGCACCTCGTAGGAGTGAAGGTAGTTGTATTAGCAGTGCCACTCACCGTCACTATGGAGCACAGCATCTCTTCCAATCGCTTAGGTAGATCTGATCTAGACTCCCTGCACGACAGAAGGCGATCCCACTTGTACGAAAAGCAATCTAGTTTGGGTTGTTGTCCCACCAGCTCACTCTTGGAGGTGAAGTGCGATCTTCCACGTATGACGCACCGAGTTCACTTTGGTTTATGCGCTGTAGGCACGTCAAGCTGTCGGACGCAGTGTTGGCTCAATGTATGTGTATGTACACAACAAGGACTCACCAAGTACACGTCGTGCATTATTCCTGATCTCATGCATTCGCAATAGTACGATAGTCCGCATCGTGCCTTCTGGTAAGACGGCCAAGGTAGTTGAATGGTCAAGTGTGCAAGCCTAGTACAGTTTTGCCTAATGCCTCGACTTCCCGCTGGATGACCGCAGTCACTGCGCTTCTCATCCTCGCAATTTCCGTCGCCCTCGCATGTTGCGCCTCTTGGCGGGTGGCGACCGAAACGGATGAACCCAACCAGCCATGTGCCGCTACATTGCCGCTGAGCTCTTCCTCCCGATCGCACGAGGGCTCTGCTACAGCACCAGAAACGCTAGAAGGAGCGTTCGGTATTCGTCGCTCACGAACGAGCGAAGCGAGCGTGTCCTGTATATCCTGCGATGGTACCGGCTCGCCGAACGTTACGCTGAGCGCTGCCCCTGGTCGGGGGAGGAACTTGTAAGGGAAGGAACGTCCTTCAGGCATGAGCTTGTCGAAGCCTGGGAGGTGACTTGAGCATGTGTTAACGCCAAAAGTGCGGTCGAGAACTAACCCGTCAGCCACATAGGAATGACGATAGGGGGCTTCTGAGCCTCCATCACGATTCGTCCACTGCAAACCGATGTCAATAATGTGTAGTCACTGTATGAGACAACGGCCTAGGAAAAAGTACACACATTCCCCATTTGAACCTCAGTAAACGTCCAGCGGTAGGGCTCTGGGGGTCGCTTGAATTTTGATTGACCTTGCCTTCACCGAACAGGTGTATCTCGAGACGCTATGAGCGATCTAGCCTGAGGCATGGCATAGATAAAGCTTACCCATTCTCCGTGGTTCAGCTTCTTAATGGCAGTATCTATGGCAGGTTGGAAGATTCCGTTCCCTCGGAACGTCTCTATGACTTGTCCGTAACGGAAGAACGTAGAAAAAACACTAGCTGGCGGAAGTCAATATGCCCATGATCAGCACACGGAGTACACTTGAAGCAATGGGCGACGTACGGGTTTGTGAACATGATGTCCGATGCCCCAAGCGTCCACCGCGTCATACGTGAGTCTCGATAGAACCGAGTGGGCAACACTCCCCATACAACAGGATCATCTAGTCTTGTCTTGTTGTCAAGACATCATCGCTGGCATTGCAACGGGGTGCTCACGTAGAGATGTGATTGGACACTGCCGGCCGATTTCATTGAAGCACCCAATACTGCCACAGATACACGGTATACTCACTTGTCACGATTCCCCGTCCGTGATTGCGTTCGTCATCCTCTAATGCCTTCTTCAAGTTATCGAGACCTTTCACATTCACGGAGGAGCAGAAGCCAACGTTCAAGAGTGCTTTGCTGAAGAGCCCGACGGCGCTCACAGTGACCTTCGACAAGAGGCCCATGAGAGAGGCGGTTCAACGGTAAGCGGCCGGTGAGCACCGAACGGGACGTCGCCAGGCGTGCAAGAGACGGAAGTACTAGTGGTGGAGGAAAAGATGTTTAGGACTCGAACGTGGACTTGCCAGAGGTTGTCACTGTGTGCGACGCGCGCCCTGCAGGCCAGAGGGCGCTCCCTTCCACAAGCCCCTTGCTTCTGTCCATCACTGCTCACTCACCGTTCTCCACCGCCAGCTCAGCATCCTCTTCTCAGTCTACCGCTCGGTGTCTGGTGGCAGTTTGTTTGGTAGTGGGCACGACTTTGCCCTCTGCAGTCTGCGCGAAACGCTTACCAAACCCAACTAGTTCGAGGTCGGTGGGCAAGGTCCAAGGATACTGCTTCGGCTTTCGTTGAGGAGCTGTGGTTCGCTAGCGTTCAGGTATGTGGCAAATGGTATCCGCGTTTCCGTCCGTAGGGGTGGCGGGCCTCCACCTGTCGGAAAGATATGTTTCGTATGATGTCGCAACCTCCCATCACGGTGCTCGGCTACACCACCAGCACCACTGGGAGAGATATGAAAACATATTCGATTTGAATCAATGCTTGTTACGTTGCGCTCCCGGCGAAAACTTACCCCATTTCCGAACACAGGTTCCGTCATGTCTGTACGGGGTACATTCGCGCAGCCCCTTCGCCGCACTGGCGCGGCGTTCGTCGCAGCGGTTGGGCGAATGGACAAGTCGCTTTCACCAAGCGACACAATCAATCGCCTCCGACAACACCACTGGACGATCGGTGACTCGGCGTATCTCTTTCAAATTGCTCTCGCCACGTTTTGGATATATATCATGGAGGTTCCCGGATTCCCACTCAAGTTGCTGATACCCATACTCTACATAATCGCGCTCCTGGTACCCTTCACGTCGCAATTCTTCGTCCCGGCGAGCCCCATATTCCTCTATCTCCTCAGCTTCTACTGCTCCAAGTTCATCCCGAAAGACTATCGCCCCACGCCTTCCGTGGTTCTTCTGCCGACCCTCGAGTCCGTATTGTACGGTGCGAATGTCTCTGACATCCTGACGCGGTTCACACACCCAATTCTCGATATCATCGCATGGGTCCCGTACGGTGTGGGACACTACGTCATACCCTTCATCGTCGGTGCGTTTCTGTGGCTCTTCCGCCCCAAGGAATCGTTACATTACTGGGCACGTGCGTTCGGATTCATGAACATGACGGGTGTCCTCTGCCAGCTTGTTTTCCCTTGCGCCGCGCCCTGGTACGAACTCATCTACGGGCTCACCCCCGCAGACTACTCCATCCGCGGCTCGCCGGGCGGTCTTGCACGGATCGACCGGCTCTTCCACTCGAGCGGGTATACCGCTGCATTCTCCAATTCTCCTCTCGTCTTCGGCGCGTTCCCCTCGCTCCACGCCGGGTCCGCAACGATGGAGGCTCTCTTCATCTCGCATTTCTTCCCGCACACAACCAAATGGGTGTTTGGCTACGCAGCGGTTCTCTACTGGGCGACAATGTACCTCACCCACCACTACCTCGTCGACGTCGTCGGTGGCTCCTGCCTCGCCGTCGCCTTCTTCTATCTCATGATGCCCGAAGAGCTAAAGAGCACTGCCGCGGCGACGTCGCCTCCCGGCGGGCTCGGCGCGACGACGTATCGATCGAAGTACGAGATTTACGACCTCGAGGAACCCCATGGACGTGGACGCGGGGCGCGGGGCAACGGCGCGATCATGCGCGACGCGGAGACGTACGACCTCGAAGAGCTTTCTGACCGCGAGAGCGATTCGGAGATGGACATCACCTACCGTTCGCCCGTCGTCCCTGATGTGCCTACGTCCGCGGTGCCGCTCGTCAAGTCGGGCGGGCGGGCATCGCCGACGAAGAAGAGCCACAGACACACGGCGAGCATTGCCAGCCTTATCCGTTCGGAGGAGCGGGGCGAGGAGGGATGGAGTCCGATTGGGGGCTCGTTTGCGTTCCCGCCGACGCCAACGAGGGCGCAGGCTTTCGAGGAGGGTAAGGGGCCGCGGGCTTCGTAGGATGGGGACAAACTTCTCGAAACTCATGGCGCTGGATGCGCTTGTCTGTACATTCCTTTGGGGAGAACCTTTGGTTAGACCTCAGCATACTCTCAGTCCTTCTGTAGTCTTCAATCTATATCCCCCTCTCCTCCCGGTTAAGTGGCTTATAACCATCTATTATTTGAACTACAGCGAGATGGAGAGTTGTAGGATAACCACCCCCATGCGTTAGTCAGCAAACGTCGTTGCCGCCACGGCATCCTTCGAACTCCGTAATCTCGGGTCCTTGTCGTGCGCTTGGGCCTCCCACCGGAGTTCCAAATTCAAGTTCGAAGTCACATCGCACCTTGGTGTGACTGTACTCATAGTACTACGTTGAAGATGCGAGAGCAATCCGTCTCTCGACCTCTCATTCCTTCATCTCCGTCTCAGCAACTTCTTCATGAAACTCTCGGCGTCACTCGCTGTCTTGGACGATTTGAGACTCGCGTTCCAGGCGGCGTTCGTGCCGACTGTAATCGCCATCCTTAAGTCCCCTCGGTTACTTATTCGTCCCCATGAGGTCTCACGGATCTTTATGGCCCACGTCTGGAGAGCGTTTGGCAATGGTACAGACGAGGGTGGGAGGCCTGTCAAGGAGGGGCTCATCAGAGCAGACGCTTCTGGCGTGGTACTCGATATCGGTGCCGGTACGCGATTACCTTGTTTGTTCCGCTATCGCACATTATCTTCTGAACCACCCCTTACACAGGCCACGGCCATACTGTGTTGTATCTCGACCCGACCAAGGTCACAAAATACGTCGCCCTCGAGCCCAACACACTCATGCACTCCGAGATCCGCATCCTAGCCGCAACCAAGGGGTTCACCCAGGACGCCGGGACGCTACTTATACTGCCATATGGGGCAGAAGAATTGTCTCTTGTTCTCTCCGCGCTCGGGGGCGCTCACACTGTCGACACGCTCATCTCGATTCTCACGCTTTGCACCATCCCGGATCCCGAGCGCACGCTCACTGCACTTGTAGAACACGTCCTAACGCCCGGGGGTACGTTCATGTTCTACGAGCATGTCCTGAGTCCCCGGGACGACGTTGCGTGGTGGCAGCGGTTCTGGACGCCGATGTGGAAGCATGCGTTGGATGGGTGCCGCCTTGACCGGCCGACACACGTTTGGGTTGGGAAGATGGATGCGTGGAAGGAGGGGAGCGTGTGGGGCAAGCCAGATGAGCCCGAGGAGCACTTGTTCTGGCATAGGGTTGGGCGGTTCATCAAGAAGGACGCATGAGCGAATATCCGATGGTCAAGGAGACTGGGAACGTCCTATGTAGAATTTGACATGACTGTGCTTGTGATTTCATGGCGCACGTAGTACGTAGAAGTCTTGGGGTGTTCATTATAACCTACATGATGAAGGTAGACGTATACAATTAGTGCACACGATTGACTCGAGACTCCAGCTTCCTAACGAACTCATCAAGAGACCGCTGAGCTCTGCTCCTGGCATCCTAGTTTCGATACAATCTCCTCTCACGTTTACTGTGGGTCGGAGGGCCTGGGTTTGGATCGAAGTCTGGGATGTTGACGGGGTCTGGGGGATGGAATTGTTGTTGGATCCGTTCCTCAGTGTAACATAGTAGAGGAAGTCCGTCTGTGCGATAGAGTCTCAAATCTCGCAGGGGCACTGGGTGGACTTGTGTGCGCATTTTCTTGGGGGGAACCTTGGATTATCGAACCTCTCCGTCGTTCTATAGTCCTCGATCTCTATTCTTCCATCCTCTAGGCTACGTGACCCGTATTCATCTTCTCTCTGGACTGAAACTCCGGTGGGAACCCCAAGCGCACGAAAAGAACCGCAGATAACGGCGTTCTAAGGCTCAGGGCTGCCGTGGCGGCAACGACGTTTGCTGACTAATGCGTATGGGTGGTTATCCTACAGCTCCTCATCTCGCTGTAGTTCAATGTCACATCGCACCGCGGTGTGACTGTACTAATAGTATGTTGATGATGCGAGGGCAAGCCCTCTCTCCACCTCTTGTTCCCCCATCTCCGTCCCACGAAAATCTCCATGAAACTCTCAGAGTCACTGGGCCCTATCCTACATGGCTTGAGGTGTGCGTTCCAGGCGGCATTCGTGCCGACTGTCACCGCCATCCTCAAGTCCCCTCAATTGCTCATTCGTCCTCAAGAGGTCTCACGAATTTTCATGGCCCACGTCTGGAAATTGATTGGCAATGGGATAGACGAGGGTGGGAGATCTGCCAAGGAGGGGCTCATCAGAGCAAACGCTTCTGGCGTGGTGCTCGATATCGGTGCCGGTACGCAGCCACCTCGTTTGTTTCGATATCGTACGCTACCTTCTGATACATTCCTTACACAGGCCACGGCCATACTGTGTTGTATCTCGACCCGACCAAGGTCACAAACTACGTCGCCCTCGAGCCCAACGCACTCATGCACCCCGAGATCCGCATCCTAGCCGCAACCAAAGGGTTCACAGAGGACGCCGGGACGCTACTTATACTGCCATATAGGGCAGAAGAATTGTCTCTTGTTCTCTCCGCGCTCGGGGGCGCTCACACCGTGGACACGCTCATCTCGATTCTCACGCTTTGCACCATCCCGGATCCCGAGCGCACGCTCGCTGCACTTGTAGAACACGTTCTATCGCCCGGGGGTACGTTCATGTTCTACGAGCACGTCCTGAGTCCCCGGGACGACGTTGCGTGGTGGCAGCGGTTCTGGACGCCGATGTGGAAGTATACATTGGATGGGTGCCGCCTTGACCGGCCGACACACGTTTGGGTTGGGAAGATGGATGCGTGGAAGGAGGGGAACGTGTGGGGCCAGCCAGACGAGCCCGAGGAGCACTTGTTCTGTCACAGGATTGGGCAATTCGTCAAGAAGAACGCATGAGCGAATATCCATGATATGATGCATATGTTGATCAAGGCAGGAAAAAACCCCGACTTCTGACATGGCTAGTACATGAGGTTGTGCTTGTATTTTCATGGCGCACGTAGTACGTAGAAGTTTTGAGGCGTTCGTTATGACCTGCAAGATGAACTTATGTACTAGATGCTTACAACACACGACCCACTTCGACAATAGTTGATGCGAGGAATACTACCACGTCGGAGGCCGTTCGAGTCCAGTATTGCACAGGTAGTCTTGAGTTAGACTACTGATGTACTGATAGCACCCAGGGAAGGCGGACGCTGATAAGCTTTCGTGCAGGTATGGGAGCGAGTTGGACAGAAGAGCTATTCGGGACGTGAAACGCAGGGATGTCACCTGGATGAACGTTGTTGGGGTTGTCTGCGACCAACAACCATCACCACGACCCTAGGCCTTCCTTTCTCCTGATATACTACGAGCTAGGTTTCATCAAGACTACAACGTAAGCACCTGATATCATGTTCTGATCACAGCAATGACTCAGGCTATGTGACGACGGCGACCTCGCCCACCGCAGCAGAAGCACGTTCGTCGACGGTGGTGCAAGCGTCCTCACAACAAAACACCATACTTTCCAGTGTGAGTGGTCTCAAAGAAGACATGGATCTGTCCGTGCTAGAGGAGCCGTTGTCATCAACAAGGTGTGTAGTACACGAGGTTCCTACATCTGGTGCTCCCTCCGAGCACGCCGCCCATCGTTCAATCCAGGAGGACTGGGTACAGCGTATGCACATGGGTCGAACCAGGGTCGGATATCACAGAATCACACTGCACCCATTGGCTACATATGTTACAGTGCTTCCAGTGCCCACACAATGCACCCGACTATAACCGCATCAAGTCGCGGTCATGATCGGGTCACGGTGGTAGTGGGGACTCGGGAGTCCAAACAATGCAGCGGCAGTTTGTTGAGAAGATTGGTATCTTCTGGAAACACCGCTCACACAACTTCGCCTGTTGCTGTGCAATCGCAAGGCTGAGCGCTCCGTATGTTGTGTGGACTTGGCATCGTCCGTGAAGCTGGACGACAGTACGCGTTGGCGCGTGAACTTGCTCCCGCCCTGCGACTTGAGTCATAACTCGCTCCAAACGACGTGTGGGTACTTCGAGGCAATTGGAGACGTCGAGACTGGACAGTGGAGCGCAACGTACTTATCTCCAATATACTAGTAGGAGTTAAGTCGGGATGTGGCGATTATGATTTGGCGCCAAGGGTTAGCTTGCCCGCGGGAGGTCGCCTCACCCAACTTCCAACAGTCGCGCTTGTGTCCATATCATCAGTTTCAGGCGATGCCTCGCGTTCACCAGCAGTCCGAGTCCGACTCCTACATATATCTTACCTGGCGACGATGCCTCCGATCCCCTCTTCCTTGGTACTGTTTTGGTCGGGGATACTAAGCTTAAGCTTCTGTCTATCTGCTGGCCAAGCCTGTTCGTATCCATATCTCTCTTGGCACTCCCACCCCGCAGAAGCGTTGTTCACTCCAAATTGATATTACCCCACGTTTCTGGCAAGTACCTTCTCCCACGTTTCTTCATCTTCTATTCTTTCTGTCCTTCTGTGTCTTTGTCCTCTGTAATGACGGAGCAAGCTCACAATCCCCCAAACAGAGTCATGACGGTTGACGAGGAGCGCGGGTATGCACGATTAGGCCCTGGCCAAGAATTTGAGCTGCGGCACTTACACCCAAGGCACAGCCCAGAACCTACGCTCCACGACGACGCTGGGCAAAATGGTCACCTTCCTCCCCAAGCCCACCACCACCACATGTATGGTCAAGCAGCATACGCACACGCCACCGATCGAGTGCAAGAGTTCTGGGACCGTCTCAGAGGCAAGGGGAGGAGACCGATTGGCTGGGGAGAGAGTATAGGCAACATAGTGACATCGTCCTGTAAGTCGCCGCTACCACCTACGTTATCGGTACCGCTCCCTTGGGTTGCATGCAAACCACTTGAAGTTGACGTGGTGGTCGTGCGGCAGGGCTCAACATCCTTTTCATTGCCATTCCTTTCGCATGGACATCGCACTGGATTCACAGCTGGGGTAGTGAAGTCACCTTCGTCCGTGAGTAGGCATCTTGGGTGGCATGATTGGAACTGCTGTTGATTTGCTGCAGTATGTTTCCTTGCCATCGTACCCCTGGAGGGAATGTTCGACTGGGGAGGCGAGCAGATGGCGCTCTATCTCGGGAAGGACCTCGGTGATCTGCTTATTGTGACCCTCAATAAGTGAGTGCAGTCTCGAACCTGCAGTGGCTGACTCAAACATAAATTTAGTGCTGTGGAAGCTGTCCTCGCCATCATTCTGTTGGTCAAGTGCGAGTGAGTGCTATGGTTTACTTGCACGCGCGGGCTGTGGACTGAGCACCGGACACAGGCTCCGATTGCTCCAAGCGACCATCGTCGGTAAGCTCTAGAGTTTTGTGATTGTCCATTTTATAGTAGTTGAATCTCGTGCCCATGTAGGTGTTGTACTCCTGCATCTCCTTTTGATTCCTGGAGTAGCCTTCATGGTCGGCGGTAGTCAAGTCCGTCATCAAACTCTGCACCCCCACCATACTGATTTGAATCATACGTTGCTCATGATTGGGTGCGTCAAGTGCCTTGCTATTTCCGCGCGGGCAACCGGTTTATGAGGTCCAGTGTCCTGGCTACCTTGCTTCCTACAGCGTTCTTCGCCGCCCTCGATCGTGGCGCCAACTCCGTCACTGCAGAAGGTGGTGCTGAGGTATCTTCCACCCTTGTAACCGACGCCCAAAGGGCCGAAATATTACACATGAGCCGTGGGATCGGTATCATCCTGCTCGTCGTGTAAGTCGTTCTTCCATGCCGATCCTCTGCCAATGTAGTATGTTGACTCACCCACCGCGTTTAGTTATATCGCGTCCCGGGTATACCTGCACAACCCCCCAGGGGAGAGCAATGCACTTACCCTCCACCCCGATGCACCGGAAGAGCTCAAGCACGAAGAGCACCACTTGCTTCAGGAGGAGCCTCGCACCAACCCTTGGGCATGTGCGATCCTCCTGATCCTTACCGTCGGTATCATGGCTGCAACGGCTGAGTTTGTAAGTACACGAATGTCGCCCTAGTTCTGTGCTAAGATTTACGCGTGGTCAGTTGGTTGAGAGTATCGAAGGCGTCCGCGAGATCAGCGGGATTGAAGAAGAGTAAGTCCTCGGGCGCCTCTAGTTCATTCTGCGCCATCAGACCAAAGTTGACATCGTGTGCCCCACGCGCAGGTGGTTCGGCCTGATTCTCCTTCCATTCGTTTCATTTTCTGCGGACGGCGCAGTCGCGATCGTCTTCTTCCTGGAGTCTGTCTACGATCACGTCACGGGCAAGAAGGTTCAGACCCCATCCATGCTCGCGCGCGGCCGTGCCATCGATCTCAGTATCCAGTTCACCCTCTGGTGGATGCCATTCCTCGTGCTCCTTGGCTGGTGGACCGCACGGCCCATGCACCTGCTCTTCGGTGCGTGTTCATTCCCTTCACGCTTCTTTTAACTGTCCGTTCGGCTCCCGGAGCGCTCACAATCGCGAATGCGCAGATTACTTCGAGGTCGCACTACTCCTTGGTTCGTGCTTCCTCGTTAACTACATCACGGCCGACGCGAAGACAAACTGGGTGGAAGGGTTCATCATGATCGCATTCTACACTATGATCGTAAGTCCTAGCGTGCCACGTGTAGATATCAGGAGACGAGTAGCTGACGTGCGCGCAGGCCATTACTTCGTGGTATTACCCCGGCCAGCCTGCGATGGAGTTCATGCTTGTGTGCCACCAGACCATCGCCGACGCCCTCGCAAACGGCATCGCAGCCGAGGGCGAAAACGGTGCACACGAAGCAGCCTCGGAGGTAGCGCACGAGGTGGCTAGGCGTGCCGCGGCATTCTTCTGATCACGTATCGCGACTCGAAAAGTTCGCAATGGGTATACCAAACAATCGACCCGGAAAGTATTAAGGACATTCTCATCTCAAGATGCTCTGTTGTACATGCTGTCGCATATCTCGTACGTGGATCACACCCATGTCTTATTTAGATCACATCATTCCCGAACCCCCGGATCGCACATACACACATCTGCTGCATACGGATTTTACTCTTCCCTCATCACCTCACCTCCATACGTTACTATCTCTATGCACATACTCATGCTTCCGCACAACCACACCTTGCACAAAGTTGGTCTTTACTAATGGTCATATACGTCATTTCATCTGGAATGGGGTCGCCAGCATCTGGTGTTTCAGTAAGGCGTCTAGATCGGGCCTTCTTCCGTGGGCCGGGACGCAGCCTTCGCCTGCGCCTGCCAACTGACCCCTGTGGACCTTTACTACCGTAACAAACCTTGCGGTACGTCTCCTTGTGCTCTCCGGGTGCATCGCGTTGATCCACATCGCTCACAAGCACCGGACTTCTCAGGCGGAGTTGCGGAGCCGACGCAAGTTCATCCTGTAAAGTTGGGTTGCAACGTCATCGTCCGGCTGCCACTACGGGATGGATAATTGCTATAAAGATCGACCATGCAAGATCAGCGTTGGAATCGTCTGGCATCAACTTTTGTCTGAGTCTCAATTTGGACAGTTTTGAACCAATCTAGGTCGTCTGGACGCATGAATGCTCCTGGGCAGCTCACATCGGCCAATCGGTGCCGGCCTCATGTCCGCCCGTCACCGGAAGTGGTTTGTTCTCTGTTTGCGCATCGGGCCTCTTACCACGAATGAGGACAGGTCTCCTCGTTCCAACGTGCTCTACACTCTATCGACATCTCATAACACGCAGTCCCTCCACTATTCAGTGCCAATTGCGCCGGGTCCGGGTCCGATGCTACGGCCTGGACTGAGTACTAAGCCTTCGTCCGCTCTCTGTGATATCACGTCCACCATGCGAAGACACTGTTGCCGTGCACGCGCCAGCTGTCCATTGTGGTTCTGTACAGTAAGTATATTAATGCGCCTGACAGGCCGCACCGTGCAACGCCTCGCATCTTGTCTCGCACGCTCAGTCACCTCCATAGAAATTATAGCGGGGGTCGTCCTTTGAACTCACAATGAATGATGAAGAACTGGGCAGGTGTGTTTGGCTCCTCTTTTGACCCGCATCCACAAGTAACTCGAGCTCATGCGAATCTGGGTCGCGGTGATAGGATACCGATGACAACCGAAACTACTCCGAATGGGGCTCCCTCCGGGTGGGACTGCCCTCAGTCACCCACTCGGCAAACAACTTTCTACACACGAGCAGAAAGGGCGGTGTGGCAGCGGATTGGGGCTAAGGATGCGCCCAAAACATCCCAGAACGTCAGCGAGAGCGTTAGGAACATTGTCCTTCTATCTTGTGAGTCAAGTCTCACTTAAAGCATGAATTGTGTTGATGCATGCTCCGACACTGGCAGGGATCAATACCTTCTTCCTCGCTCTCCCTGTGGCCTGGGTCTCGCACTTTGGGGGGTGGGGGCACGAGACTACATTTTTCCGTGAGTGCCCTGATCCCAGGAGCTTCCGGAACGAGGAGTGATGTGTGTCCGTACGCAGTTTGCTTCATAGCGATGATACCGCTGCAAAAGATATTTGACTGGGGCGGAGACGAGATCGGTGCCTACCTCAACGACGACCTTCGGGATCTCCTGGTCATCACCCTTAGCAAGCGAGTGTCTCCATCTCTCATGTCTGCACTACACGAACTAACTTTTTGAACGTCACCACTAGCGCCGTGGAGGCAACTCTAGCAATAATGATGCTGCACAAGTGCGAGTACGTTTCCATGGCGAATAGACAACCTGCGCTCGATGCTCAAAAGACGTCTATCCTCTTTCTTAGATTAAGATTATTACAGTCGACTCTCGTAGGCGTAGTGCTCCTCCACTTACTTCTTATACCTGGGACCGCCTTCTTCGTCGACGGCACGACGGCAGTCCAACAAATGCTTCAGCCACACCACGCGGGACTCAACCTTTCTCTCCTAATGATAGGGTAGGTCCGACACGTCCGAGATGTGACCTCCGATCGTGCAATAATAACAGTCTTCCCAGAGTGCTAGCAATGCTCGTCCCAACCGCCTTCTTCGCCGCTCTCGACCGTGGGGCAGGCATTGCCGCGACGGATCCAGGGCTACCCCCGCCGTTCGTGCCACTCGTCAACGACCACGTCCGGCGTGATATCTTGAGGATGAGTCGCGGCATCTCGGTCATCCTTCTCGTCATGTCAGTCCACCTTCTCTCAGCACACTCGAGAATCATGGTGTGGGACCATCGCTGATTGATGTTGATCTCGCAGATACGCTGTGTCGCGTTTTTGGCGCCATATCCTGCCACTGATCAACCTCAACGAACCATCCACCTCTGGCCGTGCCAGTGGCGACAACACTGGCTCCAGTGCCCCGAATGCAGGGAATGGCGCGTCCGTTCCTATATGCGAAGACCCCTCACGCTTCCACGCCGCCAGTCCGAGTGACACTAACTCCATTAACGCAGTGGATGGCGGGAGAAGTACGAATTCACGGGGGCGCTCCAGCCCGACTAGTCGTAGCACTAGTATCAGTGTCATGACCAAGAGTCCTGATTGCAACCCTAACGTGTCTAAGGCTCCCGCGCAAGAGGAGAAATATGATATCGCGAAAAAGCGTGTACACCCGTGGGTGTGCGTGGCTAGCTTATTCATTGCTGTTGCTCTGATGGCCGTAACCGCCGAGTTCGTGAGTATCTCCCTACAATCCGTCTTGTGTATGGTATACCCGGTATTGAGGCTGATCGTGCACAGCTGGTCCAGAGCATCGATGACGTCCGTAACTCGAGCGGCATTCAGACCGAGTACGTCTTCTTTCCGGGCAGTATCGCATTCAGTCGAACGACTATCGGCTAACTAACAAGTGACGTTGCCTATCCTATCGCAGGTGGTTTGGCCTCATTCTTCTTCCCATAGTCTCTTTTTCGGCTGACGGCGTAATATCCATCTGGAAATTTGTCGAGGGCAAGATCGCAAAGCCTCTCATAGAGAAAATCCCGAAGCCTATCCGGGACAGGTCGCCAACACGCACCCGACAGCAATCCGGCACAAGCACCTCGAATAGCCCCACGCCACAAGCTCGCGATACACCGTCAACCTCCGCCAACGACGATAGGAACGGCAGCGGCGATATCAATGGCGGCGACGACCCAGAATTCGCACATGGGCGACCGATAGACCTCAGCGTTCAATTCACGCTCTGGTGGACCCCGTTCCTTGTTCTCCTGGGATGGTGGACGGATAGGCCAATGCACCTCCTCTTCGACTACTTTGAGGTCGCAATGCTTTTGGGCGCGTGCTTCCTCGTCAACTACATCTTGTCGGACTCCAAGACGAACATGGCGGAAGGGCTGACGATGATCGCGTTCTATGCCATGGTCGTAAGTCCATACTACTTGTTCCATCGAGATGTGATTCGGCTGAACATGGATCATGCTGTTCGCGTGCAGGCAACCGCGGTATGGTTCTACCCCGGACAGCCGCAGGTCGCGTTCATGCTCAGATGTCCTGGTAGCGTGGCAGAGGCTGTCGCTGAAGGTGTTGAGGGGATCCGTAACTGACTGTTATATTTTCCCACTGCTCGTCACGCGTGCCGCTTTATCTATGAACATTCCACTTGCCTGCCATTGATTGGGACCTACCAGGTGAGGTTTCGGCGTTGTTAAGGTAGGAATGGAAGATACACAAATCGAGACGCTGCGGCGCGATGCCATGATCCATCGGCTACGCCTCAGGTCGATTGCCACATAAGAACGCATGGAGACTTGTGGTACGTCTTGTCATGTTTCCTCGTTTATGCGTGATTCACATTCCTACCATGCACAGAGCTGAAAGACCGTGTCACGGTGTACGAGTCACACCATCCACAAACACCCTCCGCCCACGTTGAAAGCTCTGCGCAGATAAGCTTTTGTCGTGAAAGGGTCTTTGCCCGAATTGAGCGGCCTCGAGAGGTATGGTGAGAATAGAAACGTTCATGGCATGCAGACTTTGGCAGATCGACGCCGGCCGCATCGCCGCCCGGGCCCAGATATGTTTTGCTCTCTCCGAGCTTCGAGCTTCCTGCCGAGATCGAGGACGCTTCTTCGGGCACTATCACTCTCTGACGCCTCAAATCAAGCACAGCTCCTCTGCTGCTTACCCTGTAGCGGCCAGATAGCTCAACTCTGACCGCCCGGACATCCTCCCTTCACCTCTGCCATGCGGATCTCATTGACATACCGCCAGAAACGCGCCATCTGCCTTTGGCGGTTCTGCGCCCCCCACGTATATGAAGCTGTCTGCCCTGTGTTGCATGTACTCCTCGACGCACCTCCTGCTCACACTCACTGCTGCATCGCCTGATTACAGTTGATGTCTCGACAACCTTCCTCTGAGCTCTCCGTGGCCGACGTCGAGTATGGCGGGTTAGTGTCCCTTGTCTTCTGACTTGCTTCTGACTAGCGCTCATCTGGGTGGTCTTGGTCAACAGGATGCGGTCAACGTCCGAGACACCCGTGAGTCAGACGCAGTCATCGGCGTGCCCCCCAAAATCGCCCCCGCGCAACGTCTTCTTCTACTATGAGCGTGCGGAGAACGCGGTGTGGAAGCGGATTGGAGCCAGGGACGCGCCCGAAGAGTTTCTCCCCTGGAATAAGAGCATCTGGTACATGGTTACTCTGTCTTGTGAGTCGCGTTCTCCATGGCATGGCTGGAACACTGCTCACGCATGGTGGCTGTCAGGGGTCAATGTGTTCTTCCTCGCACTGCCTGTGGCTTGGGTCTCGCATTTCGAGGGTTGGAGCCACGAAACTACATTCGTTCGTGAGTGCCTCTTCCACTTCTCTTTCACGACTCGAGAACAGGGTCAAAAATTCGACAGTTTGCTTTATCGCCATGATCCCGCTACAGAAGATATTCGACTGGGGCGGAGATGAGATCAGTGCTTTCCTCGACGAGGACCTCCGGGATCTCTTGGTCATCACCTTGAGCAAGTCAGTGTCTTCAAGTATCGTTACTGTGAAAGATGAGCTTACTGTTGGATGTCACCACCAGCGCTGTTGAGGCCACCCTTGCAATGATCTTGCTTCACAAGTGCGAGTACGTCACCGGAACTAAACAAGGATTTGGATCACAAACGTCATACTGACTTGCTAGGGTAGGCTCAGACTGCTACAGTCCACGATCATAGGCGTCGTACTTCTTCACTTGCTCCTCATACCTGGTACCGCCTTCTTCGTCGAGGGCACAAAAGTCTTCCAACAAATGCTGCAGCCACACCATGCGAACCTCAACTTGTCCCTCCTGATGATCGGGTACGTCAACTTTGTGTAGGCTGAAGGTGCGCCGCGAGGCCTGACAACCCCTTCAGCGTGCTAGCAACGCTCGTCCCAACCGCATTCTTCGCCGCCCTGGACCGTGGCGCGAGCAATCCAGCAGGCACACAGTCCTCAGGCCTACCACAGTCCTTCGTACCCCTCGTCAGTGACTACGTCCGGCGCGATATCTTGAGCATGAGCCGCGGCATTTCCGTGATACTGCTTGTCATGTACGCCTTCACCTTCCGTTCTCTCTGAAGTTCAGAGCCTTCGCTGACTGCGACTCCAACCCCACAGCTACGCTATGTCCCGCGTGTGGCGCCACGTCCTGACCCGCATCGAACCGTCTCGGCCTGGTATGCCTAGGCGGGAGGACACCAGCATGACAGTGTTGGATGCGAATTCGACTCCCGATATACCCACTTCCGGACAGGGTCAGGTATCGATGGAGAAGATCCCTACAAGGAAGCGGCCCACAGTGCACCCAGGGGTGTGCGTTGTTTTCTTGCTACTTGCTGTCGCACTCATGGCTGTGACCGCTGAATTTGTGAGTGCCTGTCCTGCCATCGTCGATGATTTTTTTGCGAGAGATTGACGGGGATCGCTGTGAAGTTGGTTCAGAGCATCGATAACGTCCGCGAGACGAGCGGCATCCAGACCGAGTGCGTGCTCTTCTATATATCCTGTCTGCCTCAGAGCCAAGCGACGACCGGCTAACTCTGGTCTGTCCCCCTCATAATAGGTGGTTCGGTCTCATCCTGCTCCCGATAGTATCCTTCTCCGCCGACGGAGTGATCGCCATCTGGAAGTTCTTCGAAAGCAACTTCGCCGCACCTCTAGTGTCGAAGCTCCCTGGGTCGTTCAGGGACCGCCTCAAAACTCTTCAAATGCGACTCCGGCGTGCATTCCACATGGACAGCTTGAGCTCAGCGGGGATCCAAGATAGCGGTAATGCAGACGACGGCGACGAGCCAGAATTTGCACACGGACGGCCGATCGACTTGAGCATCCAGTTCACACTCTGGTGGACGCCGTTCCTTGTTCTCCTGGGATGGTGGACGGATAGGCCGATGCATCTCCTCTTCGACTACTTTGAGGTCGCAATGCTTTTGGGCGCGTGTTTCCTCGTCAACTACATCTTGTCGGACTCCAAGACGAACATGGCGGAGGGGCTGACGATGATATCTTTCTATGCCATGATTGTGAGTCTCTCCTTCCTTCCACTTCTATGCAATTTCAGTGAACTTTGAATTGAATGCGTACAGGCGACGGCGGTGTGGTTCTATCCTGGACAACCGCAGGTCGCCTTCATGCTCACCTGTCCAGGTACTGTTGCGGACGCCGTTGCTGGCGGCGCTGAGGGAGTCAGTGATCTGGCTGCACTTTGTGTAGGTTCTTGTCGCTAGTTGGTAAAGCTTGTAAGTGTAGTGTAATAGTGCCTGTACATTGCGACTGTAGTTTTCCAGATACGTCGGAGATAATACATTAATGTACAAATGCGACTCACAGAATACTTCACTTCGTTGCTGCTCGCCGCTCATGCATTCGCAAGCGAGTATCCCACATCCCCATTCACGCTCTCCTGCAGCCGCACGATCCTCTCCAGCATCTTCCTTCCACGCTCGTCGAGGATCTCCTTGAACCGCTCCTCCTTCATCCACTTCAGGCCGTGCTGGAGGATGTTGCGCGCGCGACTTGGGCCTCCGCGTACCTCTCCCATGCACGCGTGCAGCGTGATGCGCTCTTGGGTGTGCTCGTATGTCGCGCAGTGGAGGATGTTGTTGTTGTAGAAGACGGTCTCCCCGGGCTGCAGGGTCACCTGCATCGCTCCGGGCATATCCATGGGGTCCTGAGGCGGGTCCAAGGTTGAGGAGTGGGCGCGTTGGTCGGGCGTACGTGGGACTTTGTGTGAGCCTGGAACGACGTAGAGGCAGGAATCCTTTCGGAGTGCGCTGGAGGTATCGTTGGGAAATGAACACTGAGCATGCGCATATATAATGGAAGACGCTCACGTATTCCATTGTACCTGCGGCCCGGGTCCGATCTCTGAATTGGAGAACGCATGAAGACAGGAAGAGCACGCACGCCATGATGCCATATACCCAAGGCTTCTAGTTCTTCTTCCTCCGTTGCAGTCTCCTTGACATCGTCACGATGCCACCGAAGAGCGAACGAGTTCGAGGTGGGGTTGATGAGAAGGTTAAACAGCTCTGAGGCAGGAGGATGCAACGTGACACCGTGATCTTCGCTTTCGCCTTCGCCCACTCAAAACCACTCACCCATTTGCAGCTCGTCTTCCTCGCACCCCAGCAGCTCCTCCACGACTCCCACAAGCGCGTCAGACGTGTACCACCGCGCAAACGCCGGCTCGCCGAGATCGGGGTGCATGACATGCTGCACGCCCCACGAGTCTGGGTCGCCGTCGCCGTATGGTGGAAACTGGCGTCCGACCGTGCGTCGATGGGTCCATTCTCCTGTGCGCGTTTTCTTGATCGCGTGCGCGCACGCTGCCTCGAGCGCGTCGAGCTGGTCGGCGGGAACTAGGCCGGGCACGACGACGTACCCCTGCTCGTCGTAGAGTTGCTTGCGGGTGGGCGAAGACATGATATGATGGTAAGATACGATAAGGGCAGCGATACAGCATAGGGGCAGCGTGCCGGGGCAGCTGACCTGACCATACTTCTGGGTCGCGTCCGCCTGCCAACTGCGCAGGCGACTCACAAAGTACTCTTCGCTGCGTTCACGCACTTGTGACGTTAGACAGCATGTGCATAGAACATAGTTTACACACTATCCGTCACCGCCGAAGTCAACTGAGTGGCTACCTGAGTGAGTCTTGAACATCGTGGTGAGGGCATGGACAAAGAATGGAAGGACATTTTTGTGTTCTTGTGTGAACGAAAGACAAGCACGCCGCTGCGGGTGAAGTAAACGTAGAAACATTGACATAGCGGAGTCGAAGCTGTTGTCACTGGCAGAGTGAGACTCGATCGCGAGTGAAAGTGCTGTCGGAGGCGCCCACCGCAGCTCGGCCCGTTCACCTCCACCGACCTTGGAAAGAGGCGGAAGCGCTCCTTTACCTCTAACCACCACCACCACCACCACCACGATCTCCTTCGCCACCTTGTATAGTGTCTGCGTTCTTGTGGTCGAGCTTCTCTAGCCGTGTGAACGTATGCGCTACATGTGAGTACTACTTGGTGAACCCCACATCGCACCAACATTCGGAGACACATGCGTTGAAACACGCACTATACATGCTGGCAGAGGGTGTACTGCAAAGCGAGCGGTTGCTGCTGCGTTGGAATACTTGGAGTGGCCATACGTCACACTGGCAGGTCACTATGAGTGTGTGCTCTGTGTATGCATAACCATATGCGCTGTCCCAAGACCCTGCTTTGTCGGTGCTCAAACCCATACTAAATCACCTTCCAACAGCTCTGCACACCGCCATGACGTCTATTGCCTCAAGCTCCGCTGCGCTACCAGTTCACGCCGATGAGGAGGCTGCATTCGCGCGCGTCACACAAGGACTGTTGTCCATTGGTGCGGTCCCAGTCTTGCAGCATCTCAGTTACCCCTCGTCCTCCCACAACTTGCATACGTCTGCGTCTCAACTCCAGCAAGCTCAACCCTCTTCGGCGTCTGGATCGGAACAAACCATCACGCGAGCAGTTGCACGTCTCCACCAAACATGCCAGTACACTTTCGGCAACACGGATGCGTTGAGATTTGAGTTTGTGGATGATACCCCAAATTTAGGTGCGTTTGACGTTTTCTACCGCTCAAGAATGCGCACCAAATATTATTCGAAGGAAAGCGCTGTGTCCTGACAATTACACGCCCCAATGGCGACGCACGCATATTCACGTCCCCTTCCGCCCACCAACGGAAGTACGATGCGAAAGCGAGTGCATGCACGGTCGCTATTCAAAGCGGCGCTATTGACTTCATCGTGTCTGGCGGCGCCAACCCGCCCTCCGCGCCCTCAACGGCACTTCCCGATGTCCAAGAGTCCACCGCTCTGGAGATGGACGAGTCAGTTAAGGCTATCGAACAGTGCTGTTTAGATTGGACTGGAGGGAAGGTGAAACCCTACTGGCTGAACATCAACGAGCCGAGGTATGGACGAAGTAAGTTTATCAAGGCATGGGTTGGCGGCTCGCTCATCTCACGTACGATGCCAGCCCAGGGATGCGCCCTGCGTATACGCCTCAGTTCACATATCTCGAGGGTCTACTCCGTCAACACGATATACAACAGCCCTGTCGAAGCCAAGAAGGCATGCGCAGAAGCTGCTTTGTCAGAAGGCGTGCTCGATTTCATCAAGACGTGGCAATCATCGAACGCTGAGACCACTCCCGATGTCACAATCACGAATACAGCGACCACCCTGCAGGACTTCTATGATGCTCTTCCGCAGCCTTTCCCCGAGCCCATCACGGGGAAGACCGCATACGATATAAACGGCCCTGCCTGGTTGAACACGGCCATTCAATCGGCTAGAGGAGGCAAGCTCGTTCCTACGTTCGTATGGACCGTTGATCCACGACTGGGCCGTAAGTCTCCTGTCTGCTTCGATAATCTCCGTTGACCTGACGTATGATCGAGTCCATGGATGCTTGTTGCGCCTCGAGCGCCCCGGTGAAGTGAAGTCCTATCTTGTTGACGCGCGGTTCGCCAAACGTGCAGAAGCTAAGGCAGCGGCGTGTCTGCTCGCCATGTCAGAACGAGTTGGCGATTACATTCGCGGCGTGGGCAAAGCTGTCGAAGACAAGCTCTCGCCGTCCACACGCCATTACGTCCAAGAGACGCTTTTGCCGATCATGGTCGCTGAGCTCCGCAAGGTGCGCGGCTCGGGATTTAATCCGACATTCGAATACGACATGGACGTTGACGGTCAGTCCATCTATTCCATCATCGCCGCTGCCGCTGTGGGCTGAGCATAGTTGCCGCTACGCAGCTTGTGGTTCCTCGATGACTGTCGAACTCGCTCCGAACCCGAGTCCTCAGCAGGTGCAGAAATATACTGTGCCTGCTGAGTATCGCAACAGGAATGACGCGAAACTCGCTGTCGTGCTCCACGCCGTTGAACAGGGCGTCATCGAGTTTCTGCGCTTCCAGGGCAAGCCTCCACCGCCCGGCTATGTTTCTAACTACACGCATCAAGATAACCAGTTCTTCAACCGCAAGCGCAAGAACTGGGAGTCTGATGACGGCTACAACAATGGTGGTGGGCTTGGTGGTGAGTGGTCGAACTCGAACAACGGTGGTCAGAACGGCTACGCTGGGGGCGGAAACGGATACTGGCATCAGAATAAGAAGCAGAAACTGGGAGGCGGCGCCTTTCAGCAAGGTCAAGGTGGTAATGGCGGTCCTAATTTCTCGTTCCGTCCACCTGCCCAAGGTGGGGGCGGCTTCGGTCCCAGTCAGGGCCAGGGTGCGAGTGGCACTGGTTACCAGAACGGTTATAAGCCTGGCTGGAACGGACAGAAGAAGCAGCAATATGGGCAGAAGAAACCCCACATGCCAGGTCCCGGCCAATTTGGTGTTGGTGGCACACACCAAATGAAGCCCGGATCTAGGTACAGTGGCGGTCCAACTCGCCCGGTATATCAGCAGCAGCAACGTCAGCCGTTTTCTGCTCCTCCTCCTTACGGTGGTGTTCCTGTGCAACCCCCAGTTCAGAATTCATTCGTTCCTCCTTCTTCGTTCGCATACATGGGTGGGGGTCCCGTTGCCGGTGGTACCCAGCCTTTCCAGGCTTCGTACTTCGGTGCGGTACCGCAACCCCGGAATCAGGCTCAGGCTATGTATCACACTCCCGTTCCTCCGGCACAAGTGCCAGGGCCGTATGGTGTCCCGCCGATGCAACAGGGGGCACAGGGCAGCATTCCATATCCTTCGAATCCAATGTTCCCTGTTCAGCCTCAGCCTCCTGTCGTGGGCGTGCATCCTCATCCTCAGGTACCGCCGCATCAACAACAATACAATCCCATCCCGCTGTCTGGCCAAGGCCAATTTGCGGGATACCAGCCGTTCTCTGGCCAGCCTGGTCGGCCCGGATTTTATCCTACTCCTGCTTCGATGTCTGCACCTACGCCACCAACGGCTCTTACAACACGCCCGGTTCCGATTCCGCCTACGGCACCCTACTACCCTGCTCCATCGGCAGCTACAAATACTGGTTATACGCCATATCAACCACCGCTTGGTCCTACGGCCCCACAACGTACTTCACCCCCACATCAGCCTCCTCAACCTACAGCGGTTACTCCTCCACCTCAACCCCCGACTGTGCCTCCTCCTCCTCCACCACCGGCAGTCGCAGCACCGCCGCTACCCCCCTCTACGCTTGGCTCTAGTGCAACACCCCTGAAGACAATGTCGAACAAGGGTCCAAACCCACAGAAACGACCCGCTTCTCAAACGCTCACACCTGCGACGGCCAGCGCAAGTCTGCCTCAAAGCACCTCAGGCTCGTCCTCGAAACCGAGCAAGGTCGCAATTCACTCCGTCGCCAAGACGAATGTATCGGCGTTGTACGGTACGTCTTCTCCTTTCTGCGTCGCCCTCGATTTGAAGAGGCAGAGATATTGATGTGTGTTGCGGGCGTGTTCGCGCTGCAGACTACTGCAACCAGTCCACCAAGCCGACGCCGCAGTGGTACCACGAGATAGTCAAAGGCGGCGGGAGCAGCGATTCGAAGCACAAGGTATGGGTAATTATCGGAAAGACGCGCTTCGAGCTGCCGGTCACGTTCTCGAGCCTGAGCGAGGGCCAGGAGAAGCTCGCGAAGAAGGTCGTCCAGCAGCTGAAATCCGCGAGTGGCAAGGGAGCGGGATCGTGAACACGCGGTCCTCGGTCTCAAGTGGACATGAAGTTGTTTCTTCTTTTCTGGACTGGGCTTCGGTGCGTAGGTGTTGAGACCTGTGTTGAACATCCTGTTTTGCCACTCTCCTTTATGTGGGGTACGGTATGTTATATTCGTGTGGCTAATATCTACATGTCTGCTATATTTTATACACGCGATCTATTTTCTGACGTTCCTCATTGGTGTTCTCTTGGATGCCATGCCAACTGGTGCCAGATTCTATGTACTCAAACTACCAGCTGTCAACGAACGTCTGCGCCGGATTCGACGCAGCATCAGCTTCGATCGGAATATCAGTGGTATACTTTGGAAGGACCGCTTGTACTCTCTTGGGTATACCTCGTGGGTATCGTACAGCACCCTCTTGCATCTACTTTGAGACGATGTACGACGACATGCGATCTTCCGGTCTCAAATAGGCATAGACCGTAGCCACCACCACTTCTTCGACATCGCTAGCCCAACATCGTGAACGCAGAGCAGACTCACGTTGTCTCGACCCATGATCGCGTACCAGGCTCGAGGAGATTGCGTGATTCCGCAGACATGCTCTCGAGCACGTCATGCTCCTAAGTATCTGCAGTGCTCCGCGTCCGCTCTTATAGCACACCCCCTCGCGCAGTCGAACTCGCCTCGTCCCATCGTCTTCTCATCTAGCCGCGCTGTAATCGCGTAACCCGTCCATCGCCATGACCGCGAACCGTTTCTACAAGTATGTATGCGCGCCGACCGTAGACACATGCTATGCGTGTAGACAAGAGCAGTCTGCTGACGATCGATCGTTCCGATTACTATCAGAGAGCCCGAGTTCGAGACTCTGCAACTGCATGCTGGACAGGAGCCCGACCCGACGACAAATGCTCGTGCTCCACCAATCTACGCGAGCACGAGTTTCGTGTTCAACAACTCGCAGGTTAGCAGTACATCCTAGTATTGCAGCGCGAGCATGAACCGAGCGCTGACGACCGTCGTCCCAATTGCAGCACGGAGCGGACCTCTTCGGGCTGAAGTTCGTACTGTCTTCGCACAGCCACTATGGCTCGCAAAGGATACGCAAATACTGACACTATCCTGCCTTGTTTGCAAAAGGACATTCGGGAATATCTACTCGCGCATCGGTAACCCGACGGTGGTAAGTTTCCTGGTGATTTGAACGCGATCGCACGAGCTCACGTCGGACTTGCACTCCAGGATGTTTTCGAGAAGCGAATTGCCGCACTCGAGGGAGGCGCGGCTGCAGTCGCTGCTTCGAGCGGGCAGTCCGCACAGTTCATGGCCATCGCCGCAATCGCGAAGGCAGGCGATAACATCGTCTCGACGTGAGTGCACACGCGCGAATGCCAGATCCCAGAGAAGGCAGGCTGATAGTTCGTACACAGCTCATATCTGTACGGAGGCGTGAGTAGTGTGGACTAAAGTTGCCCAGATACGCATTGCTGATGAGCCTTCCTACTTAGACCTATAACCAGTTCAAGGGTAACGCGCTGCTTGTACTGCGGAGAATGCATCTCTCACAATATATCTAGTGTTCTTGAAGCGATTCGACATTGGAATCAAGTTCGTCGAGAGCTCGGACCCAGCAGCGTTCGCGGCCGCGATTGACGAAAAGACAAAAGCGATCTACGTCGAGAGCATCGGTAACCCTAAGTACAACGTAGCGGCCCTTCCCGAGCTTGCAAAGGTACTTCCGCCTCGCACTCTCCCCCACCCCCTCCGCCTCAGTCGTACGCGCGAGTTAATTCCAAAACTATCAGGTCGCGCACGACGCCGGCGTTCCGCTCATTGTGGACAACACTTTTGGAATCGGAGGCTACCTGGTTCGACCGATCGAGCATGGCGCAGACATTGTCGTCCACAGCGCAACGAAGTGGATCGGCGGCCACGGAACGACTATTGGCGGTGTCGTCATCGACAGCGGTAGGTTGCACACCTACACGCTTACCGCTCGAATCTCACGCGTCTGACCACAGGCAAGTTCGACTGGACCAAGTCCGGCCGCTTCCCCGACTTCACCGAGCCCTCGGAAGGTTATCACGGCCTGAAGTTCAGCGAGACCTTCGGCCCCGTCGCGTTCGCGGTCAAGACCCGTGTCGAGGTCCTGCGCGACCTCGGGTCCGCGCTCAACCCCTTCGCTGCCTTCCTCCTCCTGCAAGGCCTCGAGACGCTCAGTCTGCGCGCGCAGCGGCATTCCGACAACGCGCTCATCCTCGCGCAGTGGCTGGAGAAGCACCCGAAGGTCTCCTGGGTGTCGTACCTCGGCCTCGAGTCGCATGCCTTCCACAAGGAGGCTATTCGCCTGCTCCGCCCGAACGCGTTTGGTGGGATGTTGAGCTTCGGCGTGAAGGGTGACGCGAAGGTTGGTAGCGAGGTTGTCGATAACCTCCGGCTAGCAAGTAACTTGGCCAACGTCGGTGCGTACTTGCCCACTGAAGTCTTCTCTTCTCTTGATGATCTAGTTTGCAGGTGATGCCAAGACGCTCGTTATTCACCCGGCTACGACCACGCACCAGCAGCTGACGGACGAAGAGCAGTTTGCGTCCGGCGTGACTGCTGATCTCATACGGGTAGGCTCCTTTCAGTGTCTACCACCTAGCTTTCATCGAACATCGCTCACCATGTGGCAGGTCTCTGTTGGCATTGAGAACATTGCAGACATTATCGCCGACTTCGATAATGCACTAAAACATGTTCCTTGACGAGGGATCGGTTGGTAGAGAGAGCGTCCTTTGGACTCGGGCGGAAGAACAAGATATGATGTATTAATACTGACCCTACCACTTCCTAGCCATACTTATAAATCATGATCTCCTGAGAGTTCATCGTGATGCGTTCCTCCATAGTTCTCCGGCGGCGAATCTCCGCGACTGTCTGAGTCTACGTTGAGTATTGAAGTACTTAAGGTAAGTACTCTCAATGACGAGAAATGACGTCAAGTGTGTGCTCAGCGCTACTTTTCTGCATGGGCATAGCTCATGACCGACGTTTATCATTTCGACCTTTCTCTCGTGCCAGTGAATAGAACCGCATATTGTCTACTTTCTCTGACATGGAACACGATCTACTTCTCCCCGCTCTGATCAACTTTCAACGCATGTCGGCCCATGTGGAGCGCGACAACGGCGGCTAAGCCTCAGCCGGCACAAGGAGTTCGACCGATCGGCAGCGTCTTTGTGTCGTATACTGCCACTGTAGCAACGGTTACCTGCATATTCCATTGTCCCTCAGTATTCTCCGTCTGCATAGATTGCCTGGCATTAAGTAGTAGTCCATCGATTCCACGAATGATACTTAACAAGCGCGCTGGGTCTGAGGCGAGCGCGCTCAGCATTTTCCCACTGTTCTGATGGCTGATGGCTCCTTCCGGAAGGCAGTCGGACTCGGAGCTCACCTTAGTCTAGGTACAACGACGACGCCTGGTCCTCTTCTCAAACCTTTCGGCGGGCACAACCAGGATTCTCACTCCCCGGGAAACTTTCTCGCAGTAGGGGAGACTCGGGAACTTGAGAGAAAGAAGAGCTCAGCTGAGCATCGAAATAGTACGTGTGCACATTGCTTTGAATACGTGTATGCACGTCGGTTGGACGCGGGGTGTCAGCGAGCTTCTCGCTAAATGTCGCGGCACCCTCAGTTCAGTCGCACGACGATGGACAAGTACGGGAAACGGAAAGCATGGGGAGTTATGGCATGGGAGTACACCTTGGCCACCTTACCTGACTTGGCTTGAGCCTTGAGAGTCCTCCGACTATAGTTGATTATTCTGCCGACGCTCGCCGGAAGCAGGGACGGTAGTCAGCTGCTCGGAGCTGAAGATGTATGGCGTGGGCCTCCTGAGCGCCGTGCCTTGAGGCACGTCAACTGTTTTTCCCGCGGTTTGCCCCCAAATCGCATATAGTGGCGGTGAACGCCAGGGATAGTGAAGAAACCAATGGAGAGTGTAACTTGCTAGCATTCCTACCGATGGACCGTATCATATCACGCTTACAAATTCTATTATGGCTTTCTAGTCGATGGGCATACTCTGCCCGATGGGTTTACATTCTGGAAATAGGGAAGATATAATCTCCATTATTCACACCAATGAAGCAATCGGCGCAGTCTCAGGCCCTACTCTTAGTGAGGATCAGACAGCACTTTTCGGGCAACTGATGAGATTGTACCACGATGCCTCAAGCCAGCCGCTGGTATTCAGCACGAACAGTATTGCCTTACTTCTCGACATTACATTAGTTTCCGTACTACTGACCCATAGCCAATGCAGATCTGAGTGGGTCAGAGGCCCCTCTCCATGTATCCGTTGGCGTTCTTGGGGTCTCCATCATGATGGTTCACAGCGACGTGAGACAAGAAGCTGCCGGTGTTCTCAGCCACAGAACCCTATCCGTTACTCTCCAAACGCTCAACCTCTTCTCCACTTCGAAGTAACACTCAAGCACAATAACCCGTGAACGATGAATCAGCCTCGTTCCCAAGTGAATCGAATGTGCCACTCACACAATGACAGGCGAACTCACTCAAACCCCGCACTGCTCACCAAAGAGGAGCTGCGATAGACTATATTGAGGTATGCATGACCACTCTTTGTCGCCGGTACTAACTGGCATTGGAATCTTGTACAGTCATGTCTTATCTTCGCTAGCTTCTTATAACTGCAACGCGCCGATACAGGCCCCATCAAGCACAGGTCTACGGAATCAGCTGTCTTCTTCACGAGTCTCCTGCGAATAGAAGAGCGTAAGCCTGAACGGTAAGCGCTAGGCATGTCTACCGACAGTTCTACCGATGCTCCGGATAGCAGACAAGTATCCACCTGAGCAGGGTATTCTGCTTCCGCTGCTCGCACGTTCAGCGTCAGTCCCGGCTGCAATTGCGCCATCTCACAGCGGGCAACTCGCCGCATGGAAGCGTAAGAGTTGCCAAGAATTCCACTCACAGTATAAAACCTCTAGGCCACGACTGTGAATCTCACAGCAACCCCACAATGATCCCTCCCAAGGCAGAGAACAAGTTCTACAAGTAGGCACCCCTTGAACGTCTCCCGCATATATCTCCTTACTCATCGGTGCCGTCAGGGAGCCAGAATTCGAGACCATCCAGCTGCACGCTGGATACGAGCCCGATCCCACAACCCATGCTCGTGCACCACCCATCTATGCCAGTACAAGCTATGTCTTCAATAACTCCAAGGTTCGCTTGTGTTACCTTTTTTAACCCGACATCCCCATTCTCACACGACCTTTCTCACCAGCATGGAGCGGATTTATTTGGTCTAAGGTACGTCTATTCTAAGCTCGACGCTCCACGTGCCTCATGCTGACTGTCTTCGTAGGACAACAGGGAACATTTACTCTCGTATGGGTAACCCGACGGTCGTGCGTGCCATGAGACCATCGTACCGATGAGCAGGGATGCTCATGCCATCGCTAGGGTGTATTCGAACGCCGGATGGCTGCGCTCGAAGGTGGCGTAGCCGCTGTCGCCACCGCTAGCGGCCATGCCGCTCAATTTATGGCTATCGCTACGATTGCGAGGGCGGGCGACAACCTTCTCACGTCGTAAGTATTCGTGCTTCTATTCGCAAACATAAGCTCATGTCACTCATAGGTCATATCTCTATGGTGGGGTGAGTTTGCAAACATGCATCAGTCTCTCCTTCTAGCGTACATCTACCTTCCGCATGTGCACGTGGCTGATATCACTCGCTGGGATGTGATAGACCTACAATCAGTTCAAAGGCGAGTCGGCCACGGTCATGCTCCTCGGTCCGTACGATTGACCATGTCATGCAGTCTTCCTGAAGAAGTTCGACATCACGATGAAGTTCATACAGAGCGAGGACCCCGCCGACTTTGCCAAAGAAATCGATGAGAAGACTAAGGGGATTTACGTCGAGAGCATCGGCAACCCCAAGAACACCGTCGCGGACCTGCCTGGATTCGCGAAGGCATGTCTCTCTGACCCCAGTCCAATCTCGGCTCTCATATTCACCATGTTCTCCGCGTCCTTGTATGAAGGTCGCGCATGACCACGGTATTCCGCTGCTGGTGGACAACACCTTCGGTATGGGAGGTACGTTACGCAGCAACGAGGCGGGTACGACATTGTGACGAGGTTGCGTTTCTTGCAGGCTACCTCGTTCGGCCCTTCGATTTCGGCGCGGACATCATCACCCACAGCGCGACGAAGTGGATCGGTGGTCACGGCACGGTGCTCGGAGGTGTCGTCGTCGACGGAGGTGCGTCTCACGTTCTCTTCCTCCGCGCCACGGTCCACCCTCCTCCGTCACGGTCACGCACTCTTCCCGCCGTCCTTCACACGGACACTGACACTGGCGAACGCCCCCTTCACCTCCCTCTACAGGCAAGTTCGACTGGGCCGCCTCAGGCAAGTTTCCCGAGTTTACCGAGCCCTCGGAGGGGTATCACGGGATGCGCTACGTCGAGCAATTCGGGGAGGCCGTCTTCGGCGTCAAGTGCCGTCTTGATGTCCAGCGCGACCTCGGGCCGACGATGGACCCCTTCCCCGCCTTCCTCCTCCTCATGGGCATCGAGACGCTCAGCCTGCGCGCGCAGCGGCACTCGGACAACGCGCTCGCGCTCGCGCAGTGGTTCGCGGGTCACCCCAAGGTCGCGTGGGTGTCGTACCTCGGCCTGGACAGCCACCCGAGCCACGAGCTCGCGAAGAAGATCCTGCGCCCGGGCCTGTTTGGCGGGATGCTGAACTTTGGGATCAAGGGCAATGCGGAGGTCGGCGCCGCGGTCGTGGATGCGTTGAAGCTCGCGAGTAACTTGGCGAACGTCGGTGAGTGATCCGTCTTTGTGCTCTGCGCTATTGCAAGGTGGGGCTATGGCGGCGGTCGGGATGCTGATTTTGGTTCTTCCGTTTCTCCAGGCGACGCGAAGACGCTGGTCATTCACCCCGCGACCACAACACACCAGCAATTGAGCCCTGAGGAGCAGCTTCAGTCCGGTGTCACGCCCGACCTGATCCGAGTAAGAACTATGGCACGCCCGCCTTCCTTTGCGTGTGCTTATGGCTCCGATTCTTGCTGCAGGTCTCTGTCGGTATCGAGAACATCGCGGACATCATCGCCGATTTTGACAACGCGCTGAAGGTCGTCCCTTGATGAGATGGCTGACTCTCAGATGAGATATAGGTATCAATATATTTGGAAACTAAGGACATATATCAAAAGCACCATGGTCATCGTGTCCCGATCGCGAACACGAAGAAGCGAACACGAAGAAGCATCCACCTAGGGTGAGAGAAGCTGCAAATATGTCGATCGGTCGAGCGCCGCGGGCTCGCACTAAACAATCATATCTCAACATTCTGCCTCTAAATCTCATGCCTGGTATAGGCGGACGGTCAAGCGCGTTTCAGTGTCGATACCTGTTCTGATAAATAGCGTCTCTCTGTGGTTCGCCTTTCTCTTCGAAGTAATTGCGGTAAATGCAGCGGGTATATTGCGATTGCGGTGAGTCGTTCCAACTCTGTGCCAATGAAATCCAGTCCGTTCCACCAAGCTGCCCATCCCCGACATGCCCAACGGAGCGATCATGATCGCCGCCCCGTAACGAAACATCGGATGTCGTCTCTGAGGTCGTCAACGTGACAGCTGCCGTCCCCGATCCCGTACAGGGCTGCGACGAGTCGCACCTGGTCATCTGCGTCAATCGCACGAAATCGAAGCACGCGTAAGCAAGTGTTGTCCTGATAGCTAGGAAGAAAGCGCGGATCCTATTTGTATCACGCACCAGGCATAGTCCTGAGCGCGCGCAAGTTCGCGGGGAACTTGGCGTCCTCCACCGGGAACGGGTCCCCATTGAGGAGTGGCAAAGCCTGCCAATGCGACGCCACGCAATTGTACGCGCGCATCTCACTGTATGTGTCGGAATCGTGCTCGTATGAGCTCGCGTGCACAACCAACAAGGGTGCGAGGGAGATGATTGACGAACCTTCGGATCGCAGACGCAGCGACGGCGCGCTGGTGCGTCAATATTCCAGCCTGATGCGCTGCAGCCTCCCTCTGCGCCTGGACGAGGGCGGCGCGGTGCGCGTTCGCGAGTATCTCTTGCTCGACGAGCGCACTGTGGTGCGCTTCTGTTTTGCGGAGGACGCGCACCAGGTCGCCGAGGAGCGTCACTTCGACGAGGCCTGTCACCCCGAGATCTCGGGGCAATTAGGATGAGTCGTGGATGACGAGGGCGTTGGAGGTGGATGTGAATGTGAATGTTGGTCTTGACCGAGCGCGCAGTGGACTGGGAGTGACGCGAATGGCACCGTGACATGATCCGTAGGGCGTGCTGGTGGATTGAACTCGAGCCCTGTAATTGTAGGAAAAGGGCCCGGGGCGGCGTGGAGAACACATGTCTCGGAATCACGAGCGACCTGGTCGGAGTGAACGGTTATGGAAGTGGTGACCATAGCACAAGTACTCAGAGTGTGTGTTCAGATCAAGGTTGTATCGATGCGGTAGGCTCACGGCTGGGGAAAAGTAGGGGGATATCGTTCGCAGGCTATGGTGTTCTGGAGTACCACGATGTGTGAGTCGTTGTCGACGTACCACCTATTGTATAGTACACTCAGCCTTTATTAAGAATTCCGAACTAGTAGCGCTGCACTGGCACCGTCTGAACGCACATATGAGCTGTGCACCTGTTCGAGTAATGTACCTGGGCCACAGGGTGTGGCGGTCCAGCTGTCATGGTTGATTGTCACCGCTAGTACTGCTTTGAAATTCAATCTTCATCCTTGCAGGCTACTTACCCACTCGACAGGAAGTTTCGAAATTACAGCTGTTGAACCTATGCTGGCGAGCGCACGCGTGCGACGGATACAATCACAAGTACAAAGCCCTCGTAAGATACGGAAGTGGTACAAACCTTACCAAAAAAATTGAGAAAATGCACGTACTCGAAGTGAGAGTTGAACTCACGCCCTCGGGATCTACAATTCATTCAAGACACCTGCGCTCTCACCAACTGACCATCCAAGCTGAACCGGGACAAAGTTCAAGTCAACCAGGTCGCAGCATTAACGAGAATCTAGTGTGACGTCACGAGTGTGGGCAGATCATGCTCGTGACCAGTGCTGATAGTAATAGAAACGGTTACTTTGAGAGTTGGCGCTGCAGAACACATAACCCCAAGCTTCCTGACTGGGGCAATGCAGGGCAGCTGCGAGTTCGTGGGGACCCCAACTTGTGTGATACACGCAAGATAGCACGGAAAGGGAATGACGCGTACATGGCGTCTGTTACCGACAGTCAAGACCGGACGCCGCACACATTTGGGGCACTGAGAGCGAGTAGGTATGTCCGAGATAAGGACAGAACAGGACATCAACGGCAGTGGTAGTTGGGGACAGCGTGGAACCTGTCGCGGAGTCCGCAGCTGCCAGTCATCGTGGGCGCTTTGCACAGTGAGGGGTGTGGGAGCGTCGTGAAGACGCCGTTTCGGGCGGCTTATTGGCCAAATACGGGTTGTCAGCGTCGCGTGGGGCCGCGCAGGAGAGACTGATAAGAGCGACGGACGGCAGCAGCTTGCTTTCTTCCCCACCATCACCTCCCCCTCTTCGTCGTCGGGGAGCATCTTGTACTCAATCTCTCCCATCTATCTACTCCCAGTCTCTCCTTCGTCAGCATGCGTCGTTTGTTCGTCGCCGCTGCCGCCGCCGCTGGCCTAGCTGGCGTCCTTGCTCATGACTCACAACACATCTCCCGTCGCAAGACTCTCAGCTTCGGTCCTGTTCTTCCTGACGCTGTCTACTACACCAACCCTTTCTATCACACTAGCATCCTCCGCTCTAGTGATGACCCATACGAGGGTGCACGCATCTTTGCAGAGGACCTCGTTGGCCACATCCCCGATAGCTCCTTCCAGATCCGCAAGGACTCGTATACCGATGCTGCTACTGGTATCACCCACGTCTACATCCGCCAGTACGTTAAAGGCATCGAAGTCGTCGACGGTGATCTCAATGTCAACGTCAAGGACGGTGTCGTTCTTTCCTATGGCGATTCTTTCTTCCGTCCCAAGGGGACACAGATCTTTGCGCAGGGTGACGTCAACCCCCACGAGGAGTACTGCCAGGCTCTCGAGCAGGAAATCTCTGAGCAGCTTCAGGGTGTCGACTTGACCGCTCGCGTGTCCGAGGACCGTCGGCGGTCTCTTGCCCAGCTCGGATACCTTCGGGAGTGGAATTGCGAGTTTGTCGCTGCTCCGGATTTCATGGCCTCACACCATGACTTCGCCGCTGATGGGGATCAGGCCAACACATATATCACTCGTGCCCTACTCCAGTTCATGCTTGCCGCCACTCCCAACGCGGCCCTCAGTACCGAGATCTTGCAGAACCCAGGCAAGTTCCTTCCTGACATGCACGTCACGCTTGAACATCACTTCGCCGGCGACCACCCTCCCACTTTCACTGTCGAGAATGTTCCCGATGCGGTTAGCCCCGTTAAGGGACGTCAAGCGTTCGTGCAAGTCCCGTCCGGTGATTCGACCACCTTGCAGCTAGTCTGGAAGGTATGTGTACCGTTTGTCACTTGTCTTGTCGTATTACTCACGTCCCGTAAGTTTGAGGTTGAGATGCAAGACAACTGGTACGAAGCCGCTGTCTCTGCTGAGGCACCCCACCGCATCATCTCGGTCGTCGACTGGGCGTCTGACTCTCCTATGCCTGCGGCTCCTGTTCCGAAGGAGCCCGAAGGCGCCACTTACAACGTCTTCGCATGGGGTATCAACGATCCGTCGGTTGGCGAGCGTTCCATCCAGAAGGAGAATTTCGACGCTCTCGCTTCCCCTATCGGCTGGCACGCTTTGCCTTATGCCAACGACCCTCAGTCCCGCGGTGTTCGCCTCGCCAAGGGGGCGTCGAAGATTCGCAACACTAGCACGACTTGGGGTAACAATGTTTTCGCCCACGAGGACTGGGAAGGCCAGAACAACTGGGCGCACAACTATCGCCCTGACGGTGGCGAGAGCAAAGCCTTCGATTTCAAGTACAACCCCAAGGAGACCGCCTCCGAGGATGCCCTCGTGGAAGCGAAGAAGTACATCAATGCTACCGTGACGCAGCTGTTCTACACCTCAAACTTGGTCCACGACCTGTACTACCGATATGGCTTCACCGAAGTTGCAGGCAATTTCCAGCAGCACAACTTTGGTCGCGGTGGCGAGGAGAACGATGCTGTCATCGCGAACGCGCAAGACGGCAGCGGCTATAACAACGCCAACTTTATGACCCCGCCTGATGGTCAGAACGGCCGTTGCAGGATGTACTTGTGGAACACCGCTAACCCCTACCGCGATGGTGATCTTGAGGCTGGTATTGTCATCCACGAGTTGAGCCACGGGTTGAGCACTCGCCTCACCGGTGGTCCTGCTAACTCTGGTTGTTTGGGCTGGGGTGAGTCCGGTGGAATGGGCGAAGGCTGGGGTGGTATGTATATCCAGTCGATTCGTTCTTTCCATTGGTTACTAACCGCGTTATAGACTTCTTGGCTACCACCATCCGTAGTAACAAGGACTACTCGGATTACGCCATGGGTTCGTGGGCTGCGAATCAAGTGAAGGGTATCCGTAACTATCCCTACTCCTTGGTATGTTTTTCTATCGTCGTCTCAATGACCAGAAATATACATATCTCATTTCGTAGAATGAGACCATCAACCCGTCTACCTACAAGACCCTCGACAAGCCTGGCTACTGGGGCGTGCACGCTATCGGCGAGGTTTGGGCGCAGATACTCTGGGTCGTCTCCCAGCGGCTCATCGAGAAGCATGGCTTCGTCGACGACCTCTTCCCGCCTAAGCCACTCGAGGATGGTACCATTCCCGAGGGCGACTTCTACCGCCCGCGGGAGTACACCGTGGATGGCAAGCCTAAGCCGCTCGTCCCCAAGCATGGCAACTCGCTCATTGTACAGCTCGTCCTCGACGGTATGAAGCTCCAGCCCTGCCGCCCCACGTTCTTCAATGCGCGTGACGCGATCATCGCGGCCGACAAGACTCTCACTGGTGGTGAGAACTTCTGCGAGCTTTGGGAGGCGTTTGCATCCCGCGGGCTTGGCGTCGATTCCAAGGTCAAGAATACCACACCGTGGGGTGGAGGAGTGCGCACGAACGTAAGCCCCATTTGCCCCCTTTTCTGGTGATGGTTCTAATGAGATGTGTTGTTAGGGACACCGTCTGCCTACGGAGTGCTCAAGCGACCTACCCCCTGAGGACCCCGCTCCGGGCGATGGTGATGATGACGATGACGACGACGACGACTGGCCGTGGCTCGCATGGGTCATCCAGAAGTCGACAGCCTTCCCGTGGTACTGGCCCACGTGGTGAATGGGGCTCTCGGGCACCGTTTACCGCGCGTCCTCATCGACCACTGGCTCATAAACGCTATCGCCTTTTTGTCTGGAGTCGTGGTGAGGCTGTTCGTGCGTGCTGGTAGTGTCCTATTTGTGGCTGTGTTCGACTGTGCTGCTGTCCCTTTCGGTGCGGCCATGGCACACGCGTATGATGGTACCACGTATGCAGAGGTAGATGCGGATGCGGATGGACTGACGAGGATGCGCTGAGGGGTTGGCGACGCTCGTTGTACTACTAGATGCTCCTGTCTTGTCTTTTGTAATATACGACAGTCGCCATCGGAATATACACACTACTAATGGATAGATATCCAGACTCCTGGTGATTTCTCATCCTCTGACTGAGGTAGCGGCGAAGCGCAGATAGACTTCGATGCTGGAGTTCAGTTGGATAACTGACGCGTGTATAGATCGGCGCGCGACAGGTATCTGGATACAAGGGAATGGGCGCTTTATATAAAATTGATGCCTCATCGAGTCTCGACCGAGTCAACTCAGGCTGGATTGAATTCCTCGCAGTCTGGCCACGGAAGCTAGATATCTCTCTCTGCGGCTCTATATCCTAAAACACCGTCAGTCCACCTCATGACTCGTGAGGGTGGGCTCCGAGTCTACTCTCCGCCATATGCGAGTATGGATGGATACCGTAACGGTTCGGGCACTCGAGGCGCAACAAGTAGACCACTGACCTATCTGAGCGGATGCGTGTGGTCGGACGAGGACCTTCAAGGTTAGGATTGTGGTAGTAAAGCTTAAGCACTAGTTCAGGAGTATCCCGGTAGTGAATATCCGTCCTCATTACCAGCTGACAAGCGAGACCCTGGGGGAACCTGGAGAAGGTACCATGCGGCCAGATTGCGACAGTTGCACCGGTCTGAAATATCAGCAAAAAAGCACGCACTCTTCTGAGAATGTGCTCGGAGTGAGGATCGAACTCACGACCTCAGGATTACCCGCCGAAACGGTCATACTGAATGTATGAGACCTGCGCTCTAACCAACTGAGCCATCCAAGCACAGTTTTAGTAGAGCAGGGTTTTTATATAATCACAATTTACGCCTCACAACTTACACATTATCTGTACAAAGGCGATCTCCCAAAATAGAAGTACACCCTATACAGCAACCATATCAACGGCATTGCAAGTCGTGAAATATCTCAAGGCCTGACAAAGCCACCTCGCCACATCTGTGATTAACGGATCGTAGACGACGATGGATGCACTAGGTACCCCAAGTCAAGGCTGGATAGCAGTATATACATGCTCCTCAACACGAGCAACCTCCACCCTCAGCCTCGTCTGGCTCCTTGCTCAGGTCTATGCTCCCAGGCATGCCCTCACGTGTGCCAGTAGCCTGTGCGCCACCGCTGCCCTTGCGCGGTCCGATATTGCTCTGCCAGAGTTCGGGAGTGTCGAGGATGCGCTCTACCACGTCGCGGAATGCTTCTTGTACGCCGACTGCCGTCTTGGCCGACGCTTCGACGAAGAGGGCGTTCATGCGCGTTGCAAATGCCTGGCCTTCTGATGCGGGCACTTGCCGAGAGAACTCCTGGATGTGGGATGTGTGTGTCCGTATTGGGTCGGACCAGGTCGTTTATCCAGATATCCGGTCGTGAGCGTTTGAGTCACGATGGTAAGATGTTGCAGACGGAATTGAGAGCGGTCATAACATGGTGGCCGATAGAGGAACAGAGGCCAAGATGAAGAATCAATTGGTGAGATATTTCATGCACACGAGGGTAGCCAGCGTGGATGAGCGACAGTGAGCAACAGACGCACCTTGTCCACCTTGTTCCCCACAATGATCTTGACGACCGCACTTGAGACGTAAGTCTCCAGCTCCGAGAACCACTTCGGCAGCGCATCGAAAGACTCGCGGTTCGCGACGTCGTACACGAGGATGATGCCCTGCGCACCGCGGTAATATGAAGACGTGATTGTCCGGAAACGCTCCTGCCCTGCAGTGTCCTGCAGGCGTGCGCAACATTAGCGCCATGGGTGCAGCCTCCCCCCTCTCCACTGGTGCGTACCCATATGCTCAGCTTGACTTTCTTGCCCTTCACGTCCATCTTGTGCACCTGCGATACCACACAGGCGCCTGAGCATGGACCCGGTGCAGGATAAGCCGGACGGGACTCACCCGGAAGTCAACGCCTATCGTCGCACTCGACTCGTCCTCTGGTAGCCATTGCTCGTCCGAGAAACGAAGGAGCAGACTGCTCTTCCCGACTGAGGAGTTCCCAATGAGGAGCAACTTCACGTTGATGGGCGCGTTCGCCTTGTCCTGGGATTGTGACATGTTGACTGTTTAATGGTCGCGAGGCGTTCGTTGGTGGAGATGCGTGAGTGGTAAGCCCGTGCCAAGTAGATACTTCGAGCTGCAGTAGGATATACAAAGCTGTGGAAGAGTGGTCGCAAGGGTATAGTGTTGGATGTGCGGTGAAGTGGCGGAAGTCGCAGGGTCAGTTGATACAGCGTTGTATGCAGGAGTATGGCAGTCAGGAGGCGTAGCAGTTTATCGTGAATGCGAGTGCGAATGCGGAGAGGAAAGAAGAGACTCAGAGGGGTCGTCGGAGGATGTGGCAGAATGCAACGGTGGTTCAGCTCAGCGGCCCAAATAAACGCGTCCCCCGCGCGATTGCCCCAGACGCCCATCGCTCGTGACATCATCGACTCTGCGTATTCTCGGATTCTCCTAGTCTCTCAGGCTAGGCACCTGGCAGACTGTACATATAATCCATGCACGCTGGGGGAGGTCGCTCATGTAAACTCTACTCATCTACTATTCAGTGCACTCAGAGTGATAGACGTCGTGGAACCCAAGCAGTGGGTAATATCCGGATTATGTAGGCGTGTCCTACTGTACCTCGTCACCATTGCAGTCGCGATATACTGTATAGGTACCTTAGATAAACATCGCTTGGATGGCTCAGTTGGTTAGAGCGCAGGTCTCATACATTCAGTATGACCACTCCGGTGGGTAATCCTGAGGTCGTGAGTTCGATCCTCACTCCGAGCATTTTGAGGTATTGCCGCACTGCATCAAGTTTTGTTTCCCCTTCAAAATATATATGAGCATGCCACACCCAGCACTACCTAGTTCTTCAAGGTATTCTAACAATCATCACCCAACCGCAGCGATACGAAAACATTGAGATATAGCCACGCAAACAATACCGTAACCCAAGTATACAACGTATCCGAAACAACGGTCTGACAACAGCGTATCGTAGTATGGAGTTGGCAGCACTTACATATACACATAATATACACATTGACAACAGAAATAGAGACTACAAACCTTGTCTTAGAGGGGCATCTCTCTACGAGATGAGAATACTGGAGTCGAACTTCCACTGAGGCTCCCTCTCACCACGAACGTACGGCCTCTCCCCAAGCCGGGCCCCAGCACCAGGGCTCACCGCCCGCTGTGCAGCGATCCGCTTCTTCCTCTCGATTGCCGCAGAGACACTGTCGCCAAAGCTCGAGTCGGCGTGTCCCTGCGCGCCCTCCGCATCGCCCACTACGGCCACGGCGGAATCGTCCGAGTCGTCCTCGAACTCGTCCTTGTCCTTGTCCTTCTTCTCGTCCTTGTCGGACCAGGCCATCGACCAGTCCATCTGGCTCGACGGAGGCCGGATATGCTCCGGGGCGTAGTACGTGAACCCAGCCTCAGGATCGATCATATTGGCGAGCGGGCGGCGGAAAGAAACGGCCGCGACCTCCCCTCCTTCGCCAGTCTCAGTCTCCTTGTCCATGTCCATGTCGGTGTCCGCCTCCTCGCCCTGGCTGCCCCCGAGGGCCGCAGGAGCCTGGGAGAGGTTGACAGCGCGGCCGTCGATGTCGATGTTCTCTGCGTCACTGTCGTTCATCCGCCAGTCGTCATCATCCTTGCCTAAGTCGCTTTCGCTCGCAATGGGGACATCACTCGCCGGCTCGAGGCCCGCCCTCGATAACATGCGCAGACTCCGGAGGCTCCGGAGAACAGGCGGAGGGGGGGACGAGGCACAGAGGAGAGAGCGGGCAAAGGGGGGAGAGGAGGCGGCGAGCGAGACGACATGCGCACGCTCGACGACCACTCCGTCCTGAC
The DNA here is from genome assembly GCA_022606135.1 of Fomes fomentarius. NCBI lineage: Eukaryota > Fungi > Basidiomycota > Agaricomycetes > Polyporales > Polyporaceae > Fomes > Fomes fomentarius. The sequence continues at coordinate 4,255,962 of JABYQN010000001.1, forward strand.
CGGCGACGAAGGCGGAAGCGGCGACGAAGAGCGGGCAACGTTTGTGAACGTTGAAGCAAACTTGCCGAAACGTGGCTTCTTGATTGGCACGCACTCCAGCTGGAGCGTCGGGTCCCTGGTCAGGGGATCACGGCGGCGCTTCTGAGCGCGTGTGCAGGCTTTGTGTGTAGGCGAACTAGGGGCAGGGCTCGTGCGGTCGGCGGGCTCGGTCTCGGCGTCGGAATGAGGCTCGGCCACCATGGGAGCAGTACGGACGGTACCAGCGACGGGAGCGGTCGGGACGAGGGGGGCGGCAGAGGGAGCACTGGCGCAAAATGTGAGGGGCGGTCTACGTGTCAAGACTGGTTGTACTCACGTCCTCAACATAGTAGCCACCGCAGGAAGCTTTACGCCCAACGCGCACGTCTGCTGGGCACCCCGACCACGGGCTGCTGGGTTCGGGTTCCGCTGGGGACGAGGAGCGGGAGCGGGCACATGTCTGCCATTTGCGCCGCCTTCAGTGTTGAAGAGCTGCTCGAAGGGTACCTTCGCCTCCTTGCAGATGGACCTCACTACGTCTTCACCCGCACGCCGCCCGATATCGGCCAGCATGGCGATGTATTCCTGGTAGAGCTCGTTGACTTGGAGCGTGGCGGCGGTAGACTCGTAGAGGCGCTGCGCTATGGCCAGCTTGGCGGCAGCAAGTTTGTCCTTCAGCCAGTCGTCAGGCCCGACCGTTTGATACATCCTCTTGAGCCAGTTTGGGTCCTCGGCGTTGTGGGGGGATAGTCGTACACGAAGTGGTTGCGGTTGCAGTACGGAAGAATGTGGTCGGATTCACTACCACTATCGTCCTCTTCTTCATCGGTGTCCTCGCTAACACTCCTTCGAGAAGGTAAAGACATATGGGTGAATGGAGTACGTTCCTCGACATCTGTCAAACGAACCCCGGTTACGACGAGAGCAGGCAGCGAAGAACGACAGTGGAAGATTACCTAGGTCGACCGCGGTGTAAGAAGGATAGCGGAACGGTGCAAGGTTTGGGTCGACGGAGGTGGCTCGCGGTCCTCTGTCCACGCCCTTACCTTTGTCGATAGTTGGTGGCCCGCGGACCGGTGTGGTCGCGGCGGTGGTGAACGTGTTGGAACGGTTTCGACGGGCATCTGGCCGTGGCTGCCGGGGTCTTGGTGGGGACAGACGTCCCGGACGCGGATTGACGCGGTGCGAATGTCGCAATTGGGGCGACGAGGATGTCGCCAGTGGTATGTCGTCGGAGCCCGTGGTTAGGGCTGTGGGATAACGCGTCAACGGTGCCATAGAGCTGATCAACAGCAGTTATATGCAGAGGATAGGTTGTTGACAGTCGGTCTGCACGTGAGGGGATGGTGGTTGTAGTGGAAGAAGGGGAGAGAGAGAGCAGATGGTTGGCTGGGTTGCAGTGGCCGGGTGGCGAGCCGTAAACTGCTCTTGTTCGCTTAAAAGGGCCAGTTTTGCCAAAAAGAGTAATCAAGGTTGTCACGTGAGGGGTGATGACCTGGCACGACGGCGTCTATTAGGCGTCTATCAGGGGGATTGCGCCATTCAGTATCCGACTCAAGCTTCAAAACTTAGGTAACAGCTTCGAAGCTGTCTGTCTCAGTAATGGGGCATTGAATTAAGTAACGTCCTGCAACGATAAAGGGCGAAGACACAGAACATACTAATACACCGAGATTCAAGTCCAGAGAGTGCACCGGTCGATGACGCGTCAGGCGGGCTATGCGTATGGGTCCTCTTCCCGCTCCGGATGATACACATACGTGTTTTGTGTCGCCATGACAAGCGGGTTCGTCAGTTGCTCTGCTTGCGGGCTATTGCGAAATGGTCAGTGATTACCAACCTAAGAGTGTCGTGAACGCCTACCCGAATTGCCTCCTCAGCAGCTCGTCCAGCAGTGCATCCTTGCGCTCTTTCCAACACTTCTCTTCGTGCCGTAGGACCCGAAGCTCCTCTACCAATGCTTCGTGCTGCTCGATAGCCCAGCGGTGCTTTGCCTTCATGAGCATATACCGCACTTGCGTATGCGACCGACCCATGATGAGCCCCGTCGCGGGATCTGCTTGCCGCAGGAGGTGAGGGGGAAGCTCGTCCTCGGCATCGAACTCGAACGTGCCGGGCTCCGGGGAGAACTGCCTGACGGGAGTCTGAGGCCGCCGAGATGGATGACTGCCGCCCTCAACAGGAGATACGCGAAATTCGTCCTCGTCCCCACGTGCTTCGACCTTGAAGGTCGAATATCCATACGGGTCTGGAGTCTGTGCGGCGGCAGCTTCGGGCTCTTCGCGTTTTCGCTTGCGGTTCCCGCCACGCCCAGGAAGAGGGGGGGATATGTTGTGCTGGATGCGCATATGCTTCGCAAGGGCGTCGGAACGCGTGAACGACTTGTCACATTCTTTGCGCGGTAATCAATATACAAGTCTCTCGATGTCTCTCGTCCCAGTGAGATGCGGCTTACCTGGTCTTGGACAAGTGAAGGGTTTCTCTCCTGTATGCGAGCGAATATGAGAGATGAGCGCGAACCGGGATGTCTGTGCAATCCCGCGGCGAACACATCCAGCCCATTCGCAAGTGTAGTTGGACTTGTGTACCCCGATGTGGTCTGCCAACCGTATAAGACGTCAAATACGCGTCGCACTCTTGGAGGAGAGGCTCACCGTTGTGTATATGCTCGATGAGGGTCGGCAGATGATTGAACACCTTCCCGCAATCCTCCCACTGACATGTCATGGTATCCGCCTCCTGGTCCTCCCCAAGCATACTTGCTTCTGCCGTAAGTGGCGAGCCCGGGCGCGAGGTGGATGCGCCATACTCGCCGCCCTCGCCATAAGAGGTGATATCCTCATCACCAGAAGAGTCAGAGAAGTCGGTGGTCGACCGCAGACTTGGCGAGGGCGATGGGCTGTACACGCTGCGAGCCATGGTCGAAGTAAGATTTACCACTTGAGGGGGGCTTTGGGGAGACTTCTTGAGTGTTTTCTGGCCCAGCGAGAGGCGAAAGGGGCTTTGAACGTAGTCGACGCCCTCTCTATCTCACGGTGACGAGAGGTTTGAGCAAGACGCCGGAGAACCGTTCCTTTGATCACGACTACCACAACGCCCAGGACGCTGGACTCAGTGGACTTCTATTCATTCATATTCTGCGAATATAGCAGCTTGTGTTCGACTCCGCACCTCCGCTGGGACCTATTCACACTCTTGTCTACACGCCTACATCCGCCGCCGCACAACCGAAACATGACTTCACCATTCGCAACATATCCTGCCCCCGAGCGCTCGTTCATATCCTCTGGAACTCCATCAACACCAGCCCGCGGCGGCGCACCCGCCACGCGTGGAACGGGAGCGAAGCGTGGTCGCAAACCGAAGAATGCAGCCACTGCAGCGGGTACCTCATCTACCCCCCAAACACCCTCAACCTCACAAGCACAGTCGCAACCGGGCCTACAATGGGTTGACCAGCAAGGGTCGTCACAGACTGCCGCAGGGTCTTCCTCCGCGCCAGCAGCAAACGCGGCCCCTAGCCAGGACGCGCAGGCGGCACTCCTAGCTCAAAGTCTCAGCCTGCCAGGTACACAGCCTGTAGCGTCGACGTCTGCAGTAGGAACGCAGGGTGGGACTCCAGGACCGTCTGGAGGTGGCGCGGCGAATGGAAACGGTGCGCCAGCTGGCGAGGAGGATGGGGATGGAGAGGACGAAGTGTTGCCTGCGATGGCGGACGATGACTATTCGGCGCAACTGTCGTGGCAAAGCCAGTCGAAAGATAATCTGAAGTGCGTTCTCTATTTACACCAAGATCGTCTGTGCTTGATGGTGGCTGAACGCATGCGTATATCTCAAGAGTCCTGATGGACAACTTCAGTCCTGCGCAATACGAACGCTTCGAGGCGTATCGCAGGCACGCGCTACCGAAGCACGCTGTACGGAAGGTATGGTTTCATGGCGTGTTCGTGTGGTATGGACTACTCAAGTGAGGTACCAGGTCATTCAACAAGCCACCGGCCAGCAAGCATCACAGCCGGTCGCACAAATTGTGGCCGGTTTCTCCAAGGTGTTCGTTGGCGAGATCGTGGAGAAAGGTCTGTACTTGGTCGTTCAACCGCAGGAACCGTGATGTTAATACGTCTCACCCACAGCGCGGCAGGTGCAGGCACGTCGAGGAGAGACGGGCCCGCTGTCCCCGGACCATCTACGTGAGGCATATCGCATGTATCAAGAGGAGACAGGGCGAGTCGGCGCAGCACGCCCATTGAGGTCCAAGCGTCTCTTCGTGCGGTGAAGACGCTGTTGCGGTTCTATATCCATTTCACGTAATCTCTACACTTGTGCGTCCCTGTCGAACAGTCTATCGTACATTGTACCGTGCGGTACTCATTGGCAAGGTAGACACGGACAATCGTCAGCGAGAGTGTTCGAAAAGACGATCGGTCGCCAACGGGCCGGTATACCGTATTCGGCTGCTTGTGCGCTCATCCTTCGGTGCTGGACCGCCCCTTGCTCTCGTCAATCGACGAATCGCTCGGCCACCTGCACTTTCTCAGTTTCTAAGATGGCTCACCTCATCCGTGAGACTCGGGGTATGTCGTGCATCATACGAGAATACGCTCGCCCAATTCCACTGGACACATCTACCTGTACAAGGGTGACCTTTATATATCAAACTAAGGTACGGGTACGGGTATCCCGCGTGACATGGTGGCCATGTTCTCATACGAACCATTGGAAGAATGTATTCTTGTGAGCTATGCGCCCCCAGAGCACAACAAATCCTGCTCGCGCTTCAGGCATTGGTCGGTGCGTGTTTAACTCTGGCCTCCAATTACGCGCGCCTGAGCAGCTGCGTTCCAGGGCGTCGAGTCCGACGGGGCAGCGGGGGCGCGATGCGGGTCATACACAAATAACACTCGTGTCTGGAGTTCCAGAAGAACAAGATGGGTGACCGGTGACCATCCGTCTTAGCGGTCGATATAGGTCCGATGTCGAGCATCAACTCAATGACTGGTTCGTTCCTCCTCGCGCTTCCACCTGATGATGTTAAGTAAGTAGTTGTCAAAAGACCGATATAAATATGTCCTGGCAATTTGACTCACCCCATCCGACGTGCGACACGGGCTCACCTCAGCCATTCTGAGCCATCCGCACCAACAACGGAGTGCAGTAACTTTTAAGCAGCTCGGAAACCTCTGTTGCGGGAGCTGAGGATGTCTGACTCGAGGCCGGCCAGCATCCCCGGCGGTTGCTGGCAGACCGCTGGTGCGATGGTGGATAGTCAGACGACGTCCATAGACCGAACCCCGAACTCTGGGCTCAGCGCGCCTCCTCCGAGCAGAAGTATTATATAGTCGTGTTCACGACTATGAGGTAGGAAAAGGCAGAGCTGATGCGATTCTACTCTAAGCTTGACAGTACCCACCGAAGTCGGATAAGATTCTCCCTTCGATGCTCAGCGTACCAACGAACAATGCATAGTAGCGAGTTGAAGGCGATGTCCTTGGTGAGGCGCAGTTTGTCTCCCGACCTCCCCACTGCATGAGCTGTAAGCGTTATATATACTGGGCCGATCGCAATGCACATCCACAACAATAATGGACACCACGTCTATCCAAGCAGTCGCAGCACCTCCCTTGCCGTCGTCGCTGCATATCCCCTCGCTTGGCAGTACTTTCGGAGCGCTCCTGATCTCTGCTTTTGTAACACTTCTGTAAGTCATTTGATCAATCATTCGTAGCAGACCGCTGAAACACTATCGCGGGAACGAGACTGTACGGTCTCACCGTCAATCAGCTGTACCATTATCTCTTCCTCTGGCATACAGACGCATCGACGCTCAAAATGATTGTATGTTTTCCTTCTCTCCTTTGAGTGAGACCTCAACGCTGAGTCCTGAAATCGCCATATGCTGCAGGTACTCGGTCTCTTGTGAGTGCCAGTGGTCCGTTGACGAGTCCTTGCAAGTTCTCTTATGACCCTCACAGCATAGCGGACACGTTGCACTGTGTGATCACGTCTCACTTATGGTAGCTGTAATCGGACTGCTGGGCATACTATCAAGGTCGTATTGATCGTCATGACAGCTACCATTACCTCACGACGGACTACCTCAATCCCTTGGACCTAAACAACAACGTTTGGTAAGTGTGTAGCATCTTGGATCTGGGTGATGACGCTCACCATCCAATAGGTCATTCCAGGTAAGCTCAGTCTGCCTGGACCTACTACACTGCTCTCATCGAGCACTATTTGATACCATGTAGATGATGGCTCCGGTCACGGTCAGTGCCCTCCCTTGGCACGCTGTGGGTCTACATAGTTCCATCTCATAACCCCAGTGCAAGGAATTATCATGCTCCTCACTCAGAGGTAATGTCCCTCGGCCCTGATACGTCAGGACCATTGTCTCCATCGTTTATATGAATTTCAGCTTCTATCTGAGGCGCATATATATTGGCATGGGTAAGCCGATGATATACAACGCACCCTCATGATCGGCTCACCACCCGAGTGCAGCAAATTTCCGTTTCCGAGCCCTGTTTATTGCAGCAGTGGTGAGTGCTTCTCTCGATGCTTTATAATTTCGATCGTCTAACACTGACCGACATGGAGTCATAGGCGTCACTCATGCTTGCGGAACTAGGTATGATTCTACATATGAGGAGCAGCTGCAGTAACTGATGCACGAGGGGGTCAGGGTTATGCGCTGGTGCGTCAGTTCATGTGCACCTCGCTATCTTGTGTTCAGTAAAATTGTGGTGATTGCGCAAATAGCCTATTCCCAGAAATCGTACGGCATATCATGTCTCCCGTCACATCGTTCTCGACTGATCGGCGATAACGTACATTAGGTTCACAACGAAGACTTTCGTAGCGGAGAGCTCGAGCATACTCGTATGCACTTACTGGCGTTATGGGATGCACGTTGCTGATGGATTTTGTAGCGTCTAGTCACCGCTGTCTTTGGTGTTGCCGTCTTCATAGACTGCACCCTGACGAGTGCTCTCGTAGTGATTCTGCGCTGGAGGCGGACAGATTTCCAACGGTTCAATGCCCACGTCTCTATACAAGTTATTCCGAGCTGACCACTGCACGCAGAACAAATGATGTGCTGAACACGCTTGCCTTGTATGCTGTCATCGCGAGTGCGTGTCCTATATCCGAGATACTTTCCAATTCTGACTATTGTCCAGCTTCTCTGAATAGGTGCGTTCATTGCCTGTAGTTCAGTATCCCTCATACCTGATGGAGTATGTGCAGTGCGTTGAGTATACCGGCCTTCATCTTGGTGAGCCTCTCTACCTCAGAGTTGTCTACAAGGAGTGTTCTACGTCCATTCGCAGGTGTTGCTACGGCCATACGACTTCATATGGGTTGCCGTTGCGATACCAGTGACGAAAGGTACGACCGCTCGTATGGGAAAGGAACCTGAGATCCGCTAAGCACACATTGGGCAGTGTACTCAAACTCCGTCTTGGCTATGTAAGTGTCGTGCTCGCTCAAAGTCTGAGATCTATCTCTTGTTCACGATACTCCGCCCAGGTTGAATTGCCGCGCGTTTCTAAGAGCAGGCGAGGGCACGCCATTCCCTAATGTTAGGGGTACAGCGGGCACGAACGCACCGCAACGCGCATCACAGTGGCTCGCAAGTACACCGGTCGTTGATCCACCGGCTTTGTTGCAAACACCGCAGAACGTAAGATCACCCATCTATGGCAATGCATTTTTTATCTGAATAGCGGATTCAATGTGTGTAGGGTTCTGAACGCGTATACCAGCTCGAATATGCTGCATCTAGCCACTCCGGCCTGAGCGCTGTCCTGCATCTGTTGGAGGAACTTCTCGCTCCGGCTGTTTGAGCATCCCAGAGCTCATTCCAATCACCCAAACTCACCTCACTCAACATGGCTGATTCTGACTGTGTAGCAGAGCCCACCTACTAGTATAAAATGAATTGGGTAGGAGTCCCGACTCCCATCCTGACGCCTGATCTTCTGGCCCAGTCGAGGTAGATTGCAGTGTAGGGTAGAGCTATCAAAGATCAGAGGCCCAGGGTCGAATTGTGGAGAATACTGATAAATATCCCGCTTCCATATCTGATCCACATCGGATAGATTTGACCGTAGTACTTTTAGTTCAGTCTCCTACGAAGATCTTGTGAACAATCTCAGTGGCTACGATCTGCTTGAGTCTTTGAAATACGAGCTCTAAGCAACGGTGGCAACTTGCGACAGTGGCAGCATCGACCGGACAACGTTGCGGAAGGACAATCCGACAGGATCTACGCTGCAGTGGACTCACCTCCTAAGTAGTCCGTGCGAGAGTCTTCGTATTCACGCGTTGTCGCCACGCTCCAAGTAGCAGAAAGAGCCATAGCATGACTTCGACGCTGCAAGGGGCGCAGCGAACACGAGCGGCGGTATGAATGTCCAACTCGGTGTCGGCCGTAGGGCCGTGGCGATCGTTTCCAGATGACTCCTACCACCTTGACAGGGCGTACGTCCAACCTAACTTGAACTATGCCAGGAAGTGGCATACTCTATTCTCGTCTCCGGTCTTCCCGCCGGCTATGCTTGCGAACCACACGAAATTACTCCGGCAACAGGTTACTGTCTCGTCCGGGATCATGATATTTTGGGATCGAGTCGGAATTCTGTAGCCGAGCTTATTTTCTCTCTGTCCTGTGAGTATAGACTGCAAGCACCATCTATCCTCGAGGATGGTGTTCTGTGACACCGTACGAGCGGGTTCGTCAGCTGCTCTGCCTGCGGCACAACCGTCAGTGATCCTACCGACGTAAGGGTGTCGTGAAGTCCTACCCAAACTATCTCCTCAACAGCTCGACCAGCAGTGCATCCTTGCGCTCTTTCCAGTACTTCTCTTTGTGCCGTAGGACCCCCGAAGCTCTTCCAATAGTGCTTCATGCTGCTCAATGCCAGCCCAGCGGTGCTTGGCCTTCATGAGCATATACCGCACTTGCGCATGCGACCGGCCCATGATGAGCCCCTTCGTGAGTTCTCCTTGCCACAGGAGGTGAGGGGGAAGCCGTCGAACTCGAACGTGCCTGGTTCCGGGGAGAAGTGCCTGACGGGAGTCCGAGGCCGCCGAGTTGAACCCTCAACCGGAGATACGCGGAACTCGTCCTCGTCCTCGTCCCTGGCACGTGCTTCCACCTTGAAGGCATACGGATCTGTACTGGTCTGTGCGGCAGCAGCTACGGGCTCTTCGCGTTTTTGCTCGCGGTTCCCGCCACGCCCAGGAAGAGGGGAGGATAGGTAGTGCTAGATGCGCCTATGCTTCGCAAGGGTGTCGGAACGCGTCAACGACTTGTCACATTCTTTGTGCTGTAGTCGATATACAAGCTTCTAAATGCTTTTCGTCCGAGTGAGATGCGGCTTACCTGGTCTTGGACAAGTGAAGGGCTTCTCTCCTATGCGAGTGAATATGCGAAATGTGACAGGTTCGAAGGAGAGGTGCCGAAGTGCACAGGACACGAGATCTCAACTCATACCTCTCGTCGAAACAATCGCATATACCTATTCCCGGCAGCACCAGCAGATAGTCCTGCCACTGAGGCGAGCAACGATTCTGTGCATCATGGCCTCGGCTTCGCCGGCGAACATGGAGACTTCTCAAAGCAACAAAGCAACCGGGTCTGACCAGCTGCCAACTTGAACTGCCATTGGGAACTCTATGTTACGAGTTTGAATTATACCGAACAGCCATCTGTCTCCTGAGAACATTGTTCGACAGGCTGACTAGTGGCACAGGGACACGTAACCGTATCTTCCTTCGAGAAAACGCTATCCGCTGCGAAGGACATTCAAGCAAATTAGGATGAGGAAAGGGTAAAGCTATCGGTATCAAATCTGTCAAATGCACTGGGAGATCGAGGCCAGTGGATTCGATTACTCAGCATGCTCTCGGAACACCTATTGGCATCTCACTTGACGAACCCAACTTTGTGTTATTCTCAGGTTTCCACCATTTTTAGTTTTGTCTCCATGCCCTCCCACTTGTATATATATATACCTCACCCCGTGGATGCACAGCTCCAGGTCAATCCTGGCTACTCGACGAGACATGTATCCATCGTCCCTCCCAACTTCATCTTCAATACTACCCTCCTTGTCACCCATACCCCCGCTTGATGATAGCTTTGGAGCTATCCTTGTTTCCACCTTTGTTGCGCTTCTGTGAGAGTGCTTGTCATGACTACACTTCCATTCATGACTGATTTCAAACTCTCAACCTGTATTACCGCTTGATCAGATTATACGGGCTGACAGTGAGACAGAATTACCAGTACTTCTGCTCCTATCCCGCAGATTCGTCAACTCTCAAGTTGATTGTACGTGTCCCTCCTTCATGCGAGAAATATCTCAGTTGAAGTGGCCCTCGGTATAGGTACTTAGCTTGCTGTGAGTGGTTCGTCACTTGACCCCATCCCCCCTTCCCATTTTCCTATGGTGGTCGGTCATAGCCTAGGGAATACCGTAGACTGTGGCGCCCTCATATACACTTGGTGTGTAGATCTGAGTTGAGTAACATATTATCGACAAACCAACCATGCATATAGTTATCATTATCTTGTGGTGGACTATGCGAATCCCTTGGATCTTAACAGGATTGTGTGGTAAGTTGATCTTTCCGCACAACTGTCATTATGCCGTATCGTTCATTCCAAATTGTTCGATAGGTCTTTCAAGGTGGGTGGAAACTCTGAATACATCTATTCCGGAGATGATGCAAAGTCTAATACCACGTAGATGACGGTTCCGGTGGTGGTCTGTTGATGTAGACTGTGACGCCAGATGTTTCACTTACGCTTTTACAGGGGATCATGCTACTGGTTACTCAGAGGTAACGTTCACCTGCCAGTTCAGAGCGAATTACATGCGGATGACATGCATCACAGCTTCCATCTCCGGAGGATCTGTATTGGCATGTGGACACGCACGAGTCTTCGTCATCAGGATATATACTCATACTGTTTCATGTAGCATTTGCTCAGCATCGACGATTATTGAGCACTTCGGTGGTGAGTGCTCTTGTATTTACCACCACTGGATTTTCAGCTCATGCCATGCTCACTTTACAGTTGTCCCTCATGCTTGTAGAAACAGGTATGAGCACAGCTATTGCATATATCGGCCCACTATCCAACTCATGTACTCTTGCAGGGCTTTTGATCGGTACCAGCAATCTATGTTCTCATGTTTACACAGGGGTACTAACGATAAGACAACTAGCATTTTCCGTGAAATTGTGAGATTGAGCCATCTTGATTGTGATAATACCTCAGAGACGCTGATGTGAAGTGGTGTTTCGACTAGGTTCAAGACAAAGGATTTCTTCCAGGTCGACATAGCTACGACGGTATGGGATTACTGTAGAAATATGATGCATTGTTCATTGACGACACGTAACCATACAGCGGCTAGCCTCCGTTCTATTCGGCCTTACTGTGGCCATAGACGGTAGCTTGACCGGGCTCTTGATTATAATTCTGCGTAGAAGGCGTTCAGGATTTCGACAGTATGGTCTCCAGTTGATCCGTGTACTAGTCTGCCCTGATAGATTGCGCACAGCACGAACGAGGTGCTGGACAAGCTTACCTGGAATGCTGTTATTGCAAGTATGTCACAATTATTGCTTCAGTTCTTGCCACCGCCGATTACTCAAGTTGACCACTGGATTGTTCAGCTGCACTCAATGGGTCAGTCGAGTTCGGACTAGATTGCCCTCATATCGTGTAAACTGTTTTTAGTGCTGTTATACTACCGGCCTTCGTCTTTGTAAGTCCTGTCGCCCTCAAACTACTCTGCAATGATAACGTGAGATGTATACCCACAGGTGGTGGCGCAGCCACACAACTTCATATGGGTCGCCATAATCATCCCAGCACCGGAAGGTACGAAGCACTGCTCAGAGAGATCATGCGAAACTCGCTGAGCACTCGTTTTGCTAGTATATACAAACTCCATCCTGGCTGTGTGGGTACCAAGCTCGATAAACCACTCATGTCATGATCCTCAGAATGATTCACAGGTTGAATTGCCGCGACTCGACCGTGATAGCCGTGGACCAGGGCGCTCCGGTGATCCATCTTATAGACATAGCCGCGGAACCACATGTGCTTGGCAACGTACCATCTTCGAGTACCCTGATTACCGATCAGCCAGCCTCGTTAGCCGCAAAGTAAAGTGCAGGTATAATCTTAGTAGCCTCTCCCTTCCTATCAGCATGCTCACCGGTGAATCGTAGGATAAATGAGTATCGGACCGGCTTCTTGAACATCCGAGCTTGACCAGGCCTTTCGTATATCGTGATGTAGTAGTTACCATCTAGTGTACCCTTCTCAGGGGGATCAGGGCAATGCATCGGAGAGTCCATCCATATCTGCAACAACTTGAAGCGTCCAGAATTGACCATGTGCACCGAGTCCGACTCAGACACCATGGCATCGTCGGGGTCGGTCAAATTAAAGAATGTAGCGCCATCATCCTCCGGCCGCCAAGCCGAGGGAAGGGCGGGTATGTGCTATCGAAACAGGCGGCACGCCCGAGACTTCTAACATATGACCTCAATATCATGGAACGCCGGAAGGGATAGGCAGCCGCCAGCATAGCTTGAGGCTCTCCTGGGGAGATATCTCGCGCGCCCGTGCGCCGTGTGATACTCATACATATCCACTCGGCATACTAGGCCGAGTGATGTGCCGTAACTTACGTTGAAAATGGGAAGCGGCCGGTGGTTTGACAGCTGGTCGAGCACGCGTACGCGTTCGGAGCATCAAGAAGAGGGGCTGCAGATTAAGAAGTGAACATCTTTCTGAATCTTGTAAGAATCAGGTCAATTGACAGATTGCGACGTCGTCCGTGCATGCTGTCCGGCACGCCTCCCGAGTGGCACAGTGCCATGTAGTTAGATATAAATGCATGGAAACGCTCTAACCACGGGCGACTGGCGGACGCTGCCCAGAAGACCCCGGATTTGCACTACAGCCCAGTACAGCGCAGCAACTTGGAAGGATCCCAAGTGACAGATGGACGTTGCCAAGGCTGACACTTCACACTGCTGTCGGCCACCACGCTGCGCGACGATCTCGCCACAGAAGTTGATGCGCGTCCTGAAGCAACAACTGATATCGGAGCAGTTTGCGCGCCGCGACCGTCAGAGTAGGGCACACCTTCCTGGGTGACATCGCGACACGAATATATAGGGCGCTATAGCATGCGATTCCCTGGCATCCTGTAGTGTACGGGAATCCATGTTCAGCGACGGGTTCCGCAAGGTATGCAGGGAAACGGAAAACCTGACATATTCCAAGCCACATGACGTGACATTTCACCGCTGGGAAGACGTTTCAGCATTGTATCGCACTCCTGCTTGTTCGCTCGATCACCTAGACGTCCCAGCACCCGACGAGGAGGTGCCCGGATACAGCAAGGGGTGAGGAAGCTTGCGTAAGCGCGCACGTCCAGGCGGCAAGCAAACGTGATGTTAGCTAGACCTGGACCAATCTCGTACTGATACCCAGACGACTGTACAATTTTATTTCGAAGACCCGAGGTGTTCGCAACATGACGAGCGATAGCTGCGGACAGCGGCTAGACATGACGTTCGCCGGACGCTGTGAGGGAACGACTCGATGGTGTCGCCTGCTCTACTCACTTGGACTCAGAAGCCAGAAGAGCCGGGAGGAGATAGTTTGAACCGCATTTGTCCGCGTCGCACCACGATCAGTGCATGGACCATGATGGACGTGTCGCTCCGAGTGAATCGCAGGACCCTTAGGCTTGAGGGGACGCAACCTTGGGCAAAGTGCCCAGGATGACACAAAGGAGCATCGGAAGAAGAGTAGTGCGGCTTGGTCTCGCCGAGTCGTCATGCTCAGGATCTGGACTACGGGAGACTTTGAGCCCAAGGTCCACCCGCCAGGCCCCGAGCGATCTTGCACAATCGCGACCTGTGCATGTTCGACTTCAAGATGTCTTCTCCTGTTGATGCGCACCCTCCGCGGCTGCATACCATGCACAACGTCTGAACGAGAGCGCTCCAGACTCCGATGGCACGCAGGCCTGGCACCCCTTCACCGGAGAAGTTCGAGCTCCACAGGACAACCATGCGAAGAGCGAGTCGATCTTGAGAGACACAGACGCATGGGGAGTCGACCGCAGGCAAATTTTGACATTGAAAATGGCTCCCTGGGTGAAGATCGAGGAACCGCAGCAACGTCGGTCGGGCGCAGCACATACCGCGGAGGCAGTACTGCGCTGTGACACACGCAAGCAAAATCAGATGTATGAATGTGCGTACATACGCTCCCGTCAGGACCAGGAGAGATGTGATCCCGTCTCCATCGGTCGAGAATTGTCGAGCGTAATCCACCCGACGCGCGGAGTGAGGCCTCGTTCGGAACAGAGACGGGTCGGAGTGCTTCCTCGACCGACGGCACATGTGTTTTGCAACGTGTGTACTCTCGTTGTACTACATCGGGCAGACCGGTGTGCCCAGAGGCCGGAACAAGCGCTCGGGGATTCGTAGAATATGACGTCGAACGGCCGAAAATGGGATCCGAAGCGCGCGTCGGGACCCGGACATTTGCACGGCGACCGGCTGGGGAAGCATTCCGGTTGAGGTCCACGGTGCTGAACATTGCGGATGGCACTACGCGACGCCTATGCTATGACGTATGCCATGCCCTCCCAGAACCCGGAGAGGCTCGACTGTGATGTCAACGCGTCCAGTTCGCCCAAGTTAGTCAGCAGGGGCACAACCTAAAGTGGGATTCACACACCGCGGGGATATCAGAATACGGTCAATTCGTGGACTTGAGCGCGCGTGAAGCCAGGGAGGGACGCGCGACGGCGGTTGGCTGGTGCGGATCGACAGGCGGGCTTGGCTATCAGGGACAGCGCAGCAAGTTATGAAAGGCTCACGCGAGCTTCCTCGCCAGTGCGTGTGCACCGTATGTACACACCTCCGCGTTGAACCGAAGCACAACCTGGACCTTCAGCTATCATTCGGGGTATGGCGGCCGCGCCCTCGGCGCCAGGCTGGCTTGCAACGCAAACGTGGAATCGACGTGGAAACTTGAGCTGTCGAACTCGCAATTAAGCTGGTTGGAGCGGGAGCGCGGAGCTTAAAGCTTGAAGTCTCCGCCGCTCGCAATGCTCCGTCGGACTTTAGTCGGATATCAAATGACTGGCGCACTGGCAGCTGGAGCGACTCCTAGGCACTCATCTGACGTCCCTAAGTCAATTCACTTCCCGATGCCTGCGAAATCCACTTGATATTATGTGTCCATGCAGTGTCTTCTCTCGAGGTTCAAGATGGGACCTATATGAAAATGTGAGTTAAAAACAGTTAGCCGGCAATTCTCGTCTCATCGAGATAACGAAGCTACTCTCGAAGCGACTTCAACCTGTCCCCACCCTGGCCACCACGCTCCGATTTGCGCATGCGACAACACCCAGGATTACTAATTAAAGATCTCTCCTACTCTTAGTGTGCTAGCATGACTTGCTCGCTCCCCACCACCGTTCAATCCAAGAACCACTGAACTTGAAATACTTCATACTCCCAGTGACGGCCGGGGCGCTTCAGCACTGGATCTAGCTAGGGCTATAGGATCATCGCATGGCAAGACCGCGATATACTGCAAAGAATTTCTCTAGCGTAGCTTCAAGCCTATTAGGTGACGGATCTCATTGACGACAATGACAGCGGAAGAGCTTCCCGAGTCACCGGCGGTACACAAGACTGCAAACAAGACTCGCATAGTGATTCACTTGGGTTCACGGGACAAATCCAACGAGCATCCAATTCTATGCTGGTACGTGCAACGTGAGAATTTTATAGCGCATTGTCCCTTTAGCACGATGGAGCCACCAGCTGACTTCGAAACAGTAGCAGGTATCACCTACAGTGAAGAAGTCCAGGATCCGCCGGTCACCAGAGCAGAGCCACGTCCGACTCACACGGGACGTACCTACCCAACCTGGGATGCTTTGCATGAGTGACATAGTCAGGTACGCTTATTGTTCTTTGTTTGGTACAGGACATAATGGCTTTGTGCATAGTGCATACCGCATACCGCATGGGCCCTTCACTCATCACCTCATCACGCCCGCACCCTACTAGTCGCACCACAAAGCACAAACCGGCCTTCGTACCCCTTCGTATCAACGAGTTTGTCTCGCACACCTTCACGCACTCCACCGCGTTCTGGTATAAGAGACGCGCTTCGCGTTCCTGTTCCTCGTCGGCAACCATTCGCGTCCCCATCCCTCCCAAGTTCGTTTCCTGCGCTAGCGCGCGCGCTCTTCCTTCCTCAGCCACGCTCCTCGTTCCCCGCGACACCGACATCACAGCCACTGCAATGCCTTTCTTCGACATCCCGAAGCCGCTCGTCAAGGCGCTTGTGACAGGTCCCAGGAAGAAAGCGAACAAAGTCGCGGACGCCGTAACCAAAGGACTCGTTCAGCGGGCGAACTGGGCAAAGCTCGCCCGCGTCAAGTCCAAGGCGGGCGCAACTAAGAACGGCGAGGACGCCCAGAGAGAAGAGGATGTCGTGAGTATGCAGCTCCCGTCTCAATCTCCGGAGGTACGCAGGGTTGCCTCGTCGGTATGTTTTCGTTCATTGTTCATGTCTGTCTCTGGCTGATGGGCACGGTGGTGTAGCCATGTCTGCGGGAGGAGGCGATCGAAGGAGGTGGGTGCAGCGCGGAAAAGGAGGACGATGGGACTTCGACAGAGTGGTCCTCGGAGATGCACAACATTGAAGGCCTCAGGCGATGGTCTGTAGTCGACGAGACGATCCGCTCGGCCCGCTACCGCATGTATGATTCACCACCGTCCGAGGGATCAGAGGGCTCTGACTCGGAGGAGACCGCTGCCCAAACCGAGGGGACCGTGACGCCAGCGAACAACCTCTCGCGGTCAAACTCGTACAAGATCGCGGAGGTTGGAGTTGTCGACGACAGGTGAGTGGTGGCCTGCGCGTCCATCGTCAGTATATACACAGCGTACTGATATTGATGGCACCGTTCAGCTCACCACTTGATACCGAACACTCGATCCGGTCGTCGCCCAGGAGGACAGTCGTCGACCCGTACGGAGTCAGGCTCGTCCAGAAGGCGCAGACGGACGCCGGGAGGTACGACCGGGCTCTGGCGCTGCCCTCGTTCCGCCCTGTGCATCCCGCGCTCGCCTTCGACGACGAGGGCTTCTGAATCCCACAAGCGGCTGGGAGAGGTCGAGGTGAATATGTGAGGGGCTGTGAAGAGCTCGTGGCCCCTACGTTGAGATTATATATTCGTATTTATCACATCGTTCTTTCGCTCGCGTTGCCCGTCTTCTGCGTCGACGAGCGCGCTGTTGTGTTCTTTGTACTCGTATCCATTGATTACCTCTGTCTTACCCCGCGTCGTTCTCGCCACTGTGTCTCCTTTGTATTATCCTTACCCGATGCTTCCGTGTTGTACGAATCTGATACGATCTTATGGCAAAATCTTTTGTGGTATCCATGAATTGGGTCAA
Organism: Fomes fomentarius; assembly: GCA_022606135.1. NCBI lineage: Eukaryota > Fungi > Basidiomycota > Agaricomycetes > Polyporales > Polyporaceae > Fomes > Fomes fomentarius. The sequence continues at coordinate 4,273,515 of JABYQN010000001.1, forward strand.
TATCCCTGCATGAGATATAAGTATCGAAGAAGATTCTTCAGGTCGACGTCTCCATTATAAACGAACTCGCGCAGCGCGCGGCCCGCCCCTTTGCCAACCCATTCAAGGCACGACCTTGAGCGCATTGTCGAAGTCAGCGATGATGTCCGCGATATTCTCAATGCCGACAGATACCTGCGGTGGCACCAACGTGAACCAAAGCAGCATCATAGAAAGAACAGCAAACCTACCCGAATGAGATCCGGGGTCACGCCAGAGGCCATCTGCTCCTCTGGAGTGAGTTGCTGGTGCGTTGTTGACGCAGGGTGGATCACAAGCGTCTTTGCATCACCTGGACCATCGTTGTCATCGCATCAGCACACCAAAGATACATCTCGTTGGAAACAACAAACATACCGACGTTAGCGAGGTTGCTCGCGAGCTTCATCTTGTCGACGACCTCGCTCCCGATGCGGGCATCACCGTTCACCCCAAAGGTAAGCATGCCGCCAAATGCATTCGGACGCAGGAGGCGCAGCGCGTCCTGGTGCGACTCATGTGACTCCAGTCCGAGGTACGACACCCAGGCGACCTTCGGGTGTGTCTGCAGCCACCTGATCCCACGCGTTCATCAATCAACGTCTCTCCAACTGCGAATATAACATCGAACACGACAGACCTCGCAAGAATGAGCGCGTTGTCCGAATGCCTTTGCGCGCGCAAGCTGAGCGTCTCGAGACCCTGGAGCATGAGGAACGCCGTAAACGGGTCCATTGCTGGCCCGAGGTCGCGAAGGACGTCTAGGCGGACTTTGACGGCCAATACGGCCTTGCCAAAGGTGTCGACGTAGCGCATGCCGTGGTAGCCTTCTGCGGGCTCGGTGAAGTCGGGGAACTTGCCGGACGCGGCCCAATCGAACTTGCCGCCGTCGATGACGACGCCGCCGAGGACGGTGCCGTGCCCTCCGATCCATTTTGTTGCGCTGTGTGTGACGATGTCTGCACCATGCTCGATGGGACGGATCAGATAGCCTGTGTGCGCGACGTGAGAAGAGTGATGGGTACATGCATGATTCAACTTGGCACGAGTGGTATACATACCGCCCATTCCGAATGTGTTGTCAACGATCAGAGGGATACTGTGGTCATGTGCGACCTGCATTGACGTGATAAGTGTAGAAGTGAGGATCCACTACCGAAGCCATTCCTACCTTGGCTAAATCCGGGAGTAGAGCGACCGTGTTCTTTGGGTTGCCGATGCTCTCTACGTAAAGCGCTTTGGTCTTGTCATCTATGGCAGCAGCAAAGGCCTCGGGGTCGTCGCTGGGAACGAACTTGACAGTGATATCAAACTTCCTCAAGAACACTGGAGTGGAATTTCCGGATGAGAGGGGTTAGAGCGAGGCGCGGGATATGACGGACCTTTGAACTGATTGTACGTCTGTCAGTGTTCGGTACCACATCCATCAGCGACTCTAGAAGCACGATTGGAAGACAGGGAAAGCCGCCCTCACTCCACCGTAGAGGAATGCTGAAGAGATGATGTTGTCTCCGGCACGAGCGATGGCTGCGATAGCCATGAACTGAGCAGCGTGCCCAGAGGATGCTGCAACTGCAGCAACCCCGCCTTCAAGAGCGGCCATGCGCCGTTCGAACACTCCCTACATCGGAATGGTTGGTATGCATCATAATGATGTCTGAGCTTGACATACCACTGTTGGGTTTCCCATGCGAGAGTAGATGTTACCGAGAGACCTGCGCGATGTAAGTTAGCGGTACACACATTCAATAGATGTTCCACAGGCTTATACCTTAGACCAAATAGGTCTGCTCCATGCTATCAGCAGCGAATGTCAGAGTGATACCGAATGAATAAATTGTAGATGCCTGCATACCTTTGAGTTGTTGAAAACGAAACTGGTGCTCGCATAGATGGGTGGAGCACGAGCATTAGTCGCAGAATCGATCTCTTGACCTGCATGCAGCTGCAGCGTCTCGAACTCGGGCTCTCTGTGTGGATGGTTAACAATGGGATAGAATCCAACTATCATCGAAGATCGTACTTGTAGAAGCTGGTTGATGGAGTCTGCGGGATCATCTTGAAAGGCAAGGCTGAGCTGGCTGCTGGTGGTGCGCATACCTCATTTTATAGCTGCCTGAGCGTCAAGATGGCAATTGCGCAACCATGCATCGTGGAGCGCAGAGGAGAAAATCGGGAGGAACAAGTAGCTTCCCTGTGGGGCGACCACGTACGTTGGCGCTACCCAGTGCAGAACTTCGAAGCACAAACTGAATTCCCTGAGCCAGAATCGTATAATGTGAGAGTCTCAAACAGTTCCTGACGTTCCCGATGCTTACCAGGCTGGTCCGATGAGGAAGCTACAGCAACGACGTGGCTTGCGTGGGTGTCTTCTACTTCAGCTCAGTGAATACTTGCAATGAGACAGGAGTCAGCTGCAATAGGATAGAGAGCGGGATCGTCCGTGTAAACTCACACCACCCCAAGTTTTGCGTATCAGACTCAGTGGCGCTTACCATTCCCTGTATGCTTACCAACCTAAGGAAGAGAGGAAAAGCTCCCCAAGAATAGTTTTCGTACTGCAGTATAGTATTGAGATGGTTGGAGCTACAGAGTTGCCGCGTATATTCATGTCAGCAATGATACCATGAGTTCTCGGGTTGCATGCTACCGCTCTGGGATACCAGGAAGTGTGGACAAGCGATATTCCCCGTGTGGACCCACACTCAAGGGAATTCACTACCGCTGATCGGGTGTGCCTATATTTGAACTGTCTGCTCATAGATCTGCTCTCGGTGTCTACCCATTCATGGGTTATACTAGTCTAGACTGGCGACTCACCTCGACAGAGAACTACGTGTCAACTCATAGCTGAGATACAGCAAGGCGTAGGGCCACTTAATTTGATGATGGTCCGCTGCAAGGCACCTTTCGCAGCTCAGAGCCAGGGGTGAGAACGAGGAAGCGTTGCCGTCGGAACGGCACGGATAATCGTTGACCACCGAGGTAGAGAGCAGAGCGATTCTGGAGTAGACATGCCACGACATACCGACATAGATACGAAAACAATCTCTCAACGGTGCAGTACCGTAGTTCCATCCCAAATCGGAAGCCACGAAGTCTACTCACATCCGTTACTTCGGCTGTGGCGGAATCAGACAATATTGCCGTCACTGTTGAATGCAGCACTGGTAAGTCCGCAGATCCGAGTTGTGCAGAATCTTCTGCGGCTGTCCGGGACCAAGATGCATGCGGGTTCCATCATACACACAGTGCCCGATGCTAGCTCGCGGTGTCGCAATACGTTCGTCAGGGTGTGCACGGTACGTCAGTCGCGGGTAGAGTTGACTTCAAGAACCGCGAGTCGCTACGAGAACAGCCGATGCGTGTGTAGCTGCTAAGAGACCGCTGGATGTCGTGGGACGAGTATCGTCGTGGTCGGACAACAAGAGACGAGACTCCCGAACCACCTCGCTCGCGTCCCAAGATGGCAAGTCTACCGGGATTTGCCGTGTGCCCGACTGCCGCGTCGCCATGCTCCAGAATGGCACACGAGTAAATTTTTCTTTGTCTCTCATCTTGACCACCATCCTATGCCCTCATTTGCTCAGAAATATGTGGCCACATCTTCAGGTTGCACTGGGAGTTTTTTGCTGTTAGAGGCCGTCGGTCGGGCTTGCTGAAGTTCATAGGCGTTGTGGCGCTGCGGTACGCAGTATCTATTGAGCCGTCTTGCCATCTTCGTTCACCGTCTTACATAACTCTCAAAGAGTGTTGTTTACTCTATGTTGTGCGATGCAACCATACACTCTGCAATTCCCTTTGACGAGGTCCAGCTTGGGAAGCGTTCTGCATTGTCGCCCATCCTTTACGCGCATTCCCGAGACGATAGCGTCGTGACATGCTTGAGTATCTGCTTCAGAGGCATTTATTACTCACTGGTCATTGGGAGAGGGCCTCAGGTACGTCCATATTTCTGACCCTGTGACGTACATGCTAAGTAGACTTCTTCTAGATATGCAGGGAATAGCACGAGAACATGCGCAGCTTTCACAGTGTGTGTAATTTCACCCCAATCATATGACGTCCATGCAGTACTTACACGGTGGTCATGCCTTGGCCACCGGTTCCTTCCCTTCTCCACTGTACCTCTCTGTTGGGATGGACTGTCATACTGCCTTCAGGTGGATAAGGGGCATAGAAGTAGGTAGGTCGCCTGTTGTTCAGATGACGTTACTCAGTGATCTGGTTCATGGTACTAGTGTGCACGTTCCACTCGCGGGCCACCCCTTTGAGCGGAATCGGTACGATTGCTTCCCTTCCAAAATCTAATGACCTTTGTCCATCGCTTCAGTTCAACCATACTCCTGCCCTATCACTACGCCTTGCGTTCTCTCCGTGTCCGCCTTCCAACTGTTGATTCTCACTGCCTCTCTCTGCACACGTTCATGGCTTCCTACAGTCGACATTGAAACTGAACGCGTTCGTTACAGGTACTATCTCCGGTGATATCTCAGAAGCCCTTGAGTTTCCCCTACCTTCGGGGCGCTTCCACCGTTCCACACATACAACCTTGCCGGGCTCATAGGCGACAACCTTCCTTGGCATCTGTCACCGTATTGACATTCATCTCCTCGTGGCCTTACTGCGTCCGGGAACATTGTGCGGGCAGACACTCTCGCTATATGTGGACGCGCCACTCCGCTCTTCCAAGCTCTCATTTGTCCACCCGTATCTTCCACCGCTATAGATATCCAACTCCCTGCGCGTACCAGTGTCGAGCGCGGCTTCCTCATCCACTCGTGGTGATGCCTTTCCCATGTCCACCTTCTCCGCAACGCCGCCCAGGCGCCCCAGCCCCCAACCCTACGGCCAATACCCCGACCTATCCACGCCTCGTATCGAGCGCAGGATTGAACTTTCTTTGACTCCGTGTGCGCTCGGATGTATGCACGGCCTCGGGCATGCTTCTCAATCTCCGCTACTGCGGCTCGCTGCCTAATCCTCAGCCTCGATACGCACGGGGCTGCGGCTGCTCGCGGCAGCGACGCCGCGTTCCGACATCCTATAGTATCCGTGTATCCGCGGCGTTTCCGTCTCATCTGCTCATTCAGGCTTTCCGCTGCGCGCGCAAGAGGAGTAAGCACAAGTCCCGTTAACTGCTTACGACTAGTTGTTAGGGTTCTGACCTTTTGTGGGACCAGTTACCCACCACGCGGCTGGTCTCGTGACCTTCGACTTACGGCTGCGTTTTCCGAATCCCAAGGGCCGACCAAGCGAGAACACGTTGCAGACCACGCGTGGCGTGTATTGCCCCCATCGTTCTCGTGTGGCTCCGCGCGGCGTGTGCGCTGTACTCTCCAAATGGGGCCAGCAGGGAATGAGCTCAGACGTCAGGCCACACACACGCGGTGAAGGCTTGGTGTCGAGCTTGAGGGCAATCGCGGCATCTCTTTCCCCTTTGCGGGTCATGGGCGACCGGTTATATGGATGTATTTGCCAATACGCTTCTTGTTCCTTGCACGATGCGGGGCAGGGGCACCTTCGAATTCCAAGCATACGTTTCTGGATATGATCCGGCGATTGCGATCCATGCAACCGTGACATCCAACTGAAGCTCCCTTCCAGGTTCTATCGATCGCAAGCACTCACAGCGTTTGTGACGTACCTCGATATCCGACTTCACGTCTGGATGTGCACCTGACGCTCGGCGGGTGATCCATTCTCAACTATGGCGCTATCCAGGCGCTATCTCAAGCATATGGATTTATGGAAACCCCAGTAAGCGCCCACGGGGTCGCTGGATGTTCGATGGTGAATTTGACTGACTGTGGCCACCGACCATGGAATAAGCGAAAACACAACAAAGCCTTCATCCGCTCTGCGCGATCTCGAGTGGTGCTCCGCTCGGCGATCGCCTAGGGTACTCTATCGGAATCCAATCCAATCCATCGCGCATCATCTCTCACCCAGCGGGCGCGGGACGCCGGAGACTGAGGTAAGTTCGAAACGCACCCAAGTTCTATCGATCGCGGCCATGCGCATCGTTCGCGTGGACCACGAAGAGACGGCACATTCGCCCGTGGGTGTCCGTGCATACTGACACCCCGCTCCTTACACATCCTTACCTCATCCCACATGAATGCTACGGCCGGCGCGACCTTCCGTCTCCCATCCCACTGCCCAGGCTGCAGATCTAATCGTGCTGCCGATGTCCCGGACCCGGATACGATTCCGGATTCGGGAATTTAGTGGCCTGATGCGGTGTCACTTTAGTGGTCAAGTGAGCGATTCCAACAGCTGTCAGGCCTGAGTAGGCAGTGCGATTCGGCGATCGCTTACGGATAACGCGTGCGGTTGTCAAGGTCAACTTCAAGAACGTCATCCGCTCGAAAGTCGTAGGGCGATGACGGACAATGACTAGGCTTGGGTTTCGAGAAGGAACAGGAGGCGAGTAGAATGATCGAGAGCTAACACAAATACGCATAGGGACCGTGGACGAGTCAGCAATCCGTATACATGCTGATCATCGAGTCCACAAGAGCTATCCAGGACACACGGGCTACGAAGCCGCGGACGGACAGCAGTGAAAGAAGACCCGGCCGCCGAAGCATGGGGCCACCTTGTTCGACCGTCGACGCCTACGAGGGGCGGCCTATGCTAAGGCCGACCGCATGTATGCGCAGTGTGCGCAGCCTCGGGACGAGGTGTGCGTTTCGCGGTCATAAGTCTATGCTGATGCGTCGATGCGGATAGACTTTTGTCTACCACGATCGACGCGGGCCCGGCACAGACAGACAGTGCTTCCGACAGGCCTCGTTTCGAACTGCGGATTCCGAATGCGAGCGAGGCGGTTGGAACGCGGCAACACATACCTCTGGACACCGGACAGCCATGGGCTCGTACGTACGCGAAACCTCCAGTAGGAGTCTGGTAGGACTGTCCATGGCGAGCCGCGACGCAGTGTAGCGGCAGTGCTACGCTTGTGGGGGTAAGGTGGTAGGGGTGCACGACTACTGCTGCTGCGGGTCAGTAAGCATGTCAAGTCTGGGTTCACCTGCACCGCCGCTCTAGCAGCAATCCTTCGAACGGGCATCCACCTCAGGTCGGGTCGAGGCCCCGGGAGGAAGAAGACGTCCGGAATTCCGAATGGGGCTGCTAACGCCATCGGTCCCAAACGAATGAAAAACCAAGATATCACACGCGGGGGCGATGACACAGAAACCGTATTCATATTGGCACGCACTGCGCCCGGCGGGGGTGCGGAGACTGACCACATGAGTGTGGTGCGCTGATGCCCAACGATGCCTTGCTAACACCAGGACCCAGACACCGCGGACTCCGATGACGGGTCACTGACTCACTCGGGGAGAGGTGGGGCCGTCGACGTCGACTCCAACGCTCGAGGCCTCCATTGAATTCTCGGTGGTTCAGATTCAGACGCACACTCCAGGGCCCAGGACAGGATAGGGAATGACATCGATTCCAGGAGAACGTACTGGACAACTCCATACTGAGGACATCGGTGTCATAGGTGGGTGGGTGGATGGGAAGGGAGGGAGGGGTGTATGTACGCGAGATATCGTACTGTACTTTTGGTGGTGGTTCGTCGTAGCCGTGGCTGCGGGGTGTAACGTTGAGCGGGGTCGTGACCGATCATAACAATAAACGAGATAATAACGGAGCAAGAAGAGAGACGACAACGATGACGACGACGATGACGATGATGGATGTGGTGGTGGACCATACTGGAACAACAATGTAAGAGACAGGCCTAGCACCACCGGGGGACCGGCATCTGAAAAGCACTCGAACGAATAAAAGTTGAAACCAGCGTAAGAATATCAAGAGAAGAAGTAAGGGATGGGGATGATCATTAGCGGGGGGTGGGGGTAGGAGAGCAGGGACATCCGGGGCACAGTCGGTCTCGACAAGGATATGTGAGTGTCGAGAGGCACAAGAGAGTAATGAACAGAGAGGAGAGGAGAAAAGAGACCAGGGAGATCGAGAGACAGAGGGGAGATAGCATTATACAGTGGCGGACGGAGGAGAGGGAGAGGAAAAACCGAGGCACACAACATGCGTATGTACGCAGCAGGAACTATGTGAACACGTGGAGACAGTAACGACACTCGGGGCTATGTACTACTGAAAACATGACAGAGGTTGAACGGAGACCGAGACCGCGAGACACAAGTAACAACAGCTGATTAGCTTATTATGTACGCCGCTTTACGCGCGATGTACCTGTACTTTTGTCGTGAGCAGGCAGGAACGATCGATGGGCGGTGGGGGACTTCTATGTGCAGAAGAATAAGGATGGCCGACCCCGGACCGCTAATGCTGCATGGGCATCGAATATTGCCCCGGCTGCGACGGTGCCGAGTACTGCTGCGAGTACTGGCCAGGCTGGTAAGAATAGTTGGGTGGACTCGACAGGGCATTTTGGTACGACGGCGGGTGCGCGAACGCAGCCTGAGCCGCGGCGTGATTGAACGCAGACGCACTCTGCTGCGACGGTGTTCTTGGCACAGGGGTGCTGCTATTCGACGAGGACATCGAGTTGGACGCGGAGTGCGAGGGCGTGGTATGCCGCGACTTGTTGTGCTGGAGGCACTCGTGCTGCCCGCTTGCGAGCAGCGCCAGGCCGATGGCACCATGGTCGCCGGAGTGCTGGTAGTGGTACCCTGTGTAGCATACAACCATGAGTTGGCGACTCGAGTAGTGAAAAGAGAAAGAGACTTACGAAGTCCATTCATGTTCTTGTATCGGCGCTGGCAATCGCCAACTCCACACGCGTACGGCCTCAGCCGCCTTTCCGCCTCTTTCTCGACCTCCCGCAGCTCCGCATCACTCAACGTCACCTCACCGTCGACAGCGCCGTTCTCGCCCGCAGCCTTCGCCTTCTCACTGCGCTTGCTCGCGAGGAGCTCCTGCAGGTGCTCGAGATCCTTGGGGGGCGCGAAATTGCACGAACCGTGCGTCATGTGGTACTTGAGCCCGTTCGCCTGCTTGTACGACTTGTTACAATTTGGCTTCGGGCACTTGAACGGCTTGGAGAGGAGCAGGGACGATGCAGGTCGCGACAGCGTCGTCGATGCACGCGGCGTCGAGGTAGCACTGGAAGTTGCGGCGGCGCTCGATGTGGACGCGCCCGTATTTGAGGAGGAAGCCAATGCGTTCGGAGCTACGTTCCTGTATCCAGTGCTAGATCCGCCCGGGATCGGCGACGCAACGCGCGAGGATGCGGGGGTGCTATCTGGAGTGTTACCCGCGCTGTTGCTGAGAAGCAGAGCAGTGGGCGCGCATACAGCCTGCCCGTTCTGACCGTTCATCGGCCCAAGGCTCATGGCGAACATAGCGTTCGGTCCCGAGCCGAGTGGTGCGGCGCCAGGGAGGAGACTAGAATAGTCAGAGTATCCGGCGTAGGCGTTGAACGCGTCCTCAGCGCGCGCCGCGGAACCCGAAGAGCCAGCACCCACACTTGAGCGGAAGCCGCCGAGCGCAGAGGAGTGGTGCGTGCGAGAGGGCAGGACAGTCGTGGTCTCAAATGCTGATATAGGTGAGGCGGGCTGGCTGGCATGCGGGGAAGGGGCGGCCGAGTACGTGGGCGACTGGTAACCTGAGAGGGGCGTGGACACGGGCGTGTCGGGAGGCGAAGGCGCTCCGGACGACGGGGCGCTCGTGCTTTGGTCAACATCGAGCTCCATGTCGTCCGGATCGAAACCTTGATACGACATAGACTGTTGCTGCGACTGAGCACGTGAGGCTTGCTGCTGATTAGATGTCGACGGGCCGCCACAAGTCTCCGAGTAGTAAGATGCCGCATTCTGAGGACTAGATGTTGGTGGGAGGGCAGCAGTCGTGGGCGGAAGGTTCTGTTGCGGTGCATAGGGATCGATCACCACTACATGGCACTCCTCGAAATGGTCGACAAGGGCGTGGAGGTCGGTGAGGTTGAGGCCGCAGCAGGTGTAGTCGCGGCACTATGATATAAAGTGAGCTTACCAATCTATCCGTATCCGCAAAGCACAACTCACAAGCTCGTCTTGCCTCTCAATTGTTGCGAGTGCGTTGACTATGGATCCACGGTCGCTCTCTATTGACGAAGACATCTTGCCGAACTTGAACTCGTTCGGGCTAGAGATTATAATATGGAATCAGTTTTTGCTCACTTATGTCGCAGAATATGCAAGAAGGATACGGAGAATGGAGAGGAGGGTTGAGAAGTGTCAGCAGACTCGACGCGTACACCCAAAGGTCTCCCGCCAATCATAGCTTGTGGACGAAACAACATATTCCTTCCTATCCTCCTGACCATCCCACACCATCCTCCATTCCAAAGCGCATACAATGAGGGAGGTACTCACTCTAATGGGCCAAGGAGCTGGCCCGGAGACATGCCTGGGTAGAAACGGCTGCCATACGAGCCGGAGCGGAATGAAAGGGGTGATCCAAGGAGATGCCTGGTTAATGAGGACGCGGTGAAGGAACCGTTTTGGCCGGTGAAGGAGCCAGAACCCATGGGAAAGTCCTGAGAGTCTGCCGAATGGAAGGAGATGGGCTGAGCAGTCGCCATGTTGGGAAATGGGGATGCTACTGTGTGGAATGTGGAGGAGTGCTCGTGCGAAGGGTCGTTAGCAGGGTAGCTGTAGATATACAGAGTGCGCGATGCGAGAGATGTCTATATAGAGAGAGAAGAGGGGAAGTCTAGAGAGGGAGAGGACTCGAGCGGAGCACAGAGCGAACGACGAGGGGGTTGTGAGATCGGTCTAGTGCGACTCGCGCATCCGTAATATAGCTCCATCCAACCGGCTCCCATGTCCCTCCCAAATCAGGGCTGCAACCTCAGCGCCCAGGCGTCAAACACGACCAAGCATGCCTTACCAGACGCCGCTCCAACGGAACGGAGGCGCTGCCATCCGGTTCGGCACTGCCCAGCTCCCGAAAGGCGCGCAGCCTCAGCTCGCTGTTCCGCCCGGCCGACGCAGAGTTCGCGAGGCGGTACTCCTGCCACACCTCTGTCCACTCTCCCCCCGCCCGACTGACTGTTGCCGCCTCCAGGCCGCCGCGTGTCCCCAGCCTCGACCGCCCTCTGTACCGCCCCGCGCCATCCTCGCCCGTCGCGTTGCTGTGCATCTACACTGCCATCCCGATGCCCCGCCCCCGTCACGTCCATCCTTGTCCTAGGCGGCTCACAGCCCCGCGACACAATAGGGACTCGGAGGCAGCCCCTGCGATCCGCCCGCGGGAGCCGCTTCAGCTTTCATTGTCCGCCTGTGGTTCCCAGAGCATGCACACCTCCACCGCGCTACCGTTCTCCCTTCGTGATCACCCCTCGCGCGCACGGGGCGTGCGCACCCCGGCTCTCCGGCCCTGCTCCCGACGCGCCGCTCCCAGGCTGATGGAGATGAGGATCGTTCGACGCGTTTGGGCCTCCCCAACTTGTCCCCAACGCTCTTCGAGTCAGCTCAGTGGCTCCGCCTCCCAAGCCTGCTATTTCGTGCTAGTGCACGCCTGTGTGTGGGCGTGATTGTCGATCCGAGCGTGTGCCGCCCCAGCCTCTTTGTGCTGCATGCATCTCGCCGTCCCGCCGCGTGAGACTCTGAGCTCCCATGTCCATGCCGTGCCAGCGGCGCATGCATTTCTCTTGGGTGCATCTCGCCCAGCTTGGCGACCGGGCTCCATTCGTGCACATGTATCTCGCAGTATACTTAGTATACTTACCGTACCTCCTGGCTGTCGCAGTCGGAGTCGGGCAGGCGTGCCCACTACCCAGTCACTGGCCCTGCTCGGCCGGTACAACCTCGCGAGTTCGCATCTATCGCAGTCTGCATCTGCGCCATCGTATCCGATGCGGCAGATCCGCCTCGTCATGGCATCGAAGTTGCGCATCTGTCCCATATACATCTCCATCGCGCGCTAACGTGCGCAACTGTCACCTTCCACATTGCCATGTGAATCGATCGTGTCGTGTAGCCACTGTAACTATGTACTCACGAGTCGCGACACCATCTGCATCGAGTACTAGTATAGGTAGGAGGAAGTCGGCGTATTGTGCCTCGGAAGGACCTCCGGATCTGAGTACTGAGTGATCCATGAACTAACTCCCGGGGTCCGTGGCTCACCAGACTTCGCGTATCCATTCCATTTCCAAGTTCCGACTCCACAGTCGCCCCCGCCGCCCACTTGATTGGAATGAATTGAAATGTCAACACGTATTGATATCACACTCTTGCCGATCTCGAGATGCACGCTGCACGCTGCACGTCCTTTGTTGCTCGCAGATCAGCGAGTGCGAGATGCGACTCGGTGACACGGTCCCATCGTGCCTGTTTGCGATCACCCGTTTCCAGCCTCGACTACTCGAGCTCCTCCCGCGTCGACGTGATTCGTATGGTAGACTCATGCTTGGCACATGCCAGTGGCTACGGTACTTGGTTACGGACGATGGTCTGACGTCAGTCAAGTTTCAACGCTTTGCCACATGCCTGTGGCGCAATTCGTATATACAGGTCAGTGCCATACCAGAGTTGGTGAAGTGAGTATGAGTATCTGCAGGTTGACGTACATATGAGTATACGGATAGCCTATAATGAAGTGACTCGAATGTCGCGATCACACATGTTCAAAGTACTCACGGCTGCGGTGTCGGACGTCCTTAGTCCTCAACGTCAACCTTGAACCCAATAATCGCCAGCGCTCAGTCGTCCACCTTGAAAAACCCCGCGCTCCGTCGTGCGTGGACCAAATACCACGTCAGTCTCAGCCATAACTTCTCAGTACATACTCCACACCGACAGATGCCAGCCCGAGACGGCCCCGACCGTTACAAAAGTTAACTCGATGGATCGCGAGGACCTGATGACTGAACGCTGAACGTTGGTACTTTGAAGGCTGAACGTTGAACACCGTGGACTAACATGCTGTAACACGCGGCAGTACCGCTCCCGTCACCTCGTCAGCGAACTCGCGAAGCATGCCCTCTCGCGTCCGCGAGGCGGGCTTCGCGAGTTCGCATGCCGTCACTCGCGCTGTGTACTTTTACCAGCTGTACGTACTACGTATATCGCCGGAAAACGTTTCCCCCAGCCCGCGCTCGACTTCACCGTGCACCGTACCACCGTACAGGCTGCGCCAGGTGCTCGGGAGCCTGAGATTCGAAAGGGACGCTGTGACAGACACGTACGCGTACGCGTACGTATTCGCCACGGCTCCTTCTGCCAGGGCCCAGGTGTGTTCTTCATATCAGCTCGACGGTGGCTGGAAGTTGTTGTTGAGTGCTTGCTGATCGATGTCGTCCAGGCCAGGCTCCTTCGTGGGTGCTCCTTCGAGCGGGCCATGAGGACGGCAACATGATAATTTCCGCCCAGTACTAGTACAAGGGTAGGGACAACAAAGGATACTAGCGAGTCTTTCTGATGTCATGGTGAGTAGTAGTGACTCCCCAGTGTCTTCGCCTTACTTCTCGATGCCCTCGAGCTCCCAGGACTCATATCAGCTGGTCAGGGCATCAATGAATGCACGCCAATCCCAGGAGTCGAGTGTACATGTGTCCAGTGCATGGACCCTGTTCATGACGATCACGGAGCTAAACGGGTTCCTGACGGTACTCACCCTGCCAGGTTTTCTCCAGATGCATTGTTCTCTGCTGCCAGTGCGGGGAACCAACTCCTATTCCCTCGACTGTCAAGCCGAAGCCGGGCACTGTTCGCAATACGACTCGCGACTCGTGGGTTCGTCCGATCCACTACTACCTCTCTCGTCAAAGTCTGATGATGAACGGAGATCGAAGCCCCCGAACGTGGCCTTCCTATACTATGCACGATCTTCCCCGGACTTTGCGCCAGGGAAGTAGTGCGTGGGAGCGAATGGCACCTTGCGCGACCAAGGTTCGGTTACTCAACACCACCAGGACCCTCGCTCATTCCCGAGTACTTCCGGGCAAGTACGACGAGCTCTTCTATTTCGGAGAGGGACCGTCCCCGACTCGAGGATCTCCAACGCAGAATTAGAGGGGCTCGCTCTCTGCTAGCGTCTGAACTCTATCAGCCAATCCCATTCGAAAGCTAACGCTTACGGTCGATTTGGCGTTACGACGCGACTCGGGGTGCCAGCTCTCGCTCGCGAGCAGAGAGCCGACGCCACGCCGGGAAGCGCAGGCTCTCCAAAAAGCACATAGCAATCCCGGATTCGTCTGCGGAAGTACGCCGTGTGTCGAGTCGCGTTGGCTACGCTCCCACGTCAATGGTGTCAGTACATAATGAACAATGAATAATGGGCGTGCACGGTCCATATATAAGGTGAGTACTACACACATACTTACGGCAGCTTCTATGAGATGGGCCTTCTTGCTGCCGTTGTCGCATAATGCAGGCAGCGGCGTGGAGCTCGTGCTGCAGTTAGCACGCAGCTGACGGCCCGCGTCGGGCGTGGCGTCTCCCCCCGGGCCCTCTCTCATCCTTGTCCGCGTTGAACGCGCCCCGCGCTTAACATGGTTGCTTTGTGGGCTGCGCGAATCCGCGAGTCACCGACGACTGACGACAGTACTTACTAGTGACACCTAACACTTACTGCGCTACTCGGGCCCCCAACCGAACACATGGTAGATGCCGACACCGACCCCGCCTCTAGCCAACTCAATCAGTGCCCAGGCTTCCACAGCAGCAAGGTTCGCGCGCAAACCCCCTCCCCTGGCTACCGATACTATCATCTGGCTTACGGACGCCCCGCCCTACAAGGTTCACTGTTAGGTGAGCGGGTGAAGAGCGCGCACAGCTTGCGGCGCCCCGCCCTGGTGCCTTCGCGCGTCTGGGTTTTGGGTTTGAGTTGGGCATGACTTCTGAGCTTGTCAGCGGCCACTATATAGAACTGGGCACTAGCCTTTGAGATTTCCGAATCGTGACCTATACATGGGTGTTTTCGGGCGGCGAGTGTGCGCTCGCGGCTCTATCGTAATCGATGCGGCAGTCGGTGACGTCGTGTTGCGCTTGAGCTTGAGCGATCGCTGCATGGGTCTTCGCGCGTCTGCCACCCTTGTTCTCTCCCGCGCGAGGCGCGAGTGCGTACGTCTTCCTGTGTTCTTCGTGAAACACTGTGTTTTGAAACAGTCAAAGTCGCTGTCTCTGTGCTCCTCGGGTCCTCGCCTCGCCAACATCGCAACATCTGAGCATCCGGATTCATCGAGATTGGATATCGGTTGATGCCGGGCCCTGATGGCGCTCTCGCTTATGTCAATCTGACACTCGGTGGGGCCGGCCTTCCCCTCTTGGGCCTCGGGTATACGAAGCGAATGTCCCTGATCGAGATTCCATGTGTGCGTGGCGGGAGCGAATCGGATCGCTATCTTTGGTGTGATGGCTGCGGCGCCCCGTAGAGCTGAGTTCTGCCTGAGTCTGAATTGATGGTTCTCCACCAACTTGGCTCTTCCCAATTGCCACTCATACCGTTCGCCGCTGGTCTCTCTACTATTAGAACTCGCGCATTCATCTCCAACAGGCTCAACGACCGAGACCGTCAATGTCACCACAGTCCAGACGTGATGCGCCCGGCCACTTACCAAAGAGACCGGTGGGCACACGCTGCTGGAGAACATCCGCGACCGCACACAGCCCTCCTCTCACGTCAGACTCGACCTTCCAAGCTCAACGCCAACCTGAAGGTCCGCAAGGTTCCCGTCTTCTCACGAAGAGCCACACATACCTCGCGTCCCACCGTCCGCACAATGTTAGCTAGAGTTGCAAGCCAACCTAGCACCGAACTCAGAACCAGTGGCACCGATGCCGTGGCCGTCTTGCATCGAACGCTACCTGGCCGGATACAACTCGGTAGGTAAGTCCCAGCCAGGCTATGCGTGGCGTGGGCCTCGGAGCGCGCATGCACATGTCTCTACCACACGACGACAGTCAAGCTCGCTAGTCTATCAGGACCTGCTGCACCGTGTCCTTGTACTCATGACAGCCCGTTCTGTCGATCCGGATGCCGCACCGCCGCCTGTCTCCACGCCCGCAGCGCGCCCACGAATTGACCGGATGCCGATATCGGGATACTGTCGACGGCGGTGCGCGAATCCTAGGTTGACTAGGCTGTGCTCCTGGCTGACCCGCGGCGTCGCGTCTTGACGCGTACTTACACGCACGCCTTGACATGACGTCAACAGCCACCTCCCCACTGAAAGCTCCGGATCCCGAGAAGGCGCGCCCTACGTCATAGCCCCCGCGCCATTTCAATATCGTGGACGTCAAGCGGAACGCCGCCTCAGCCGTCGCCGCCGCCGTCCGCGTGCGCAAATTCCCGACGGCCTCCTCCCGACGCGCGCTTCGCATCCCCTTTTCGGCCGCTCCTGTCACGTCATATTCTACGAGTCGCCCCGAGCGCTTGTTCCGGCCTCGGGTGTACTCGGCGAGCCGACCCTCCGATGCAGTACAACGACGTGCCTTTTGCTGACTGAGGAGCTCGCTACACCAGCACTGCTGCACATACGCACGGCTTATGGCTATCATCTCACCCGGAGCGCGACGCCTCTTGGCAAGATTTCGCGATGTTCTTGTGTGGCATAGGTGTTCTTGGAGTACCATCTTTGGGGCCGCACCCGCCCGAGGGCCGGGTGTGGGCAACTTGCTGTACTCATTCACGTCTTGGAGGTTTGAATGTGACGAATGGATTGCATTGTTCAGCATTTCAAAACAATTCCCTTCGGTTCCGGAAAGCGTATGTCACACTCTCCTCGTCCAATTCCAGCCATCGCTCCGCTATAACAAATCACTTCCTCTCGCTGACTAGCGGCTAAACGCATTACAGAACACGTATACACGTCCTCCCGACCCGTGTGCATTCCGAAGGAGCCCTCGCTCCGGCGCGGGTGGAACACTTTCGCCAAGTCTCGACGGACTGAAACGGGATCAGATCTCGTCTTTGACCTTGTGCCCCTTCCGTGCCGGCTGGTGTACGTACGTGCGCATACACACTCAGTTGGCGTGGTGCAGTACTTGGCTCCGAGTCCAAGGTACCCGACTGTCATGACCGATGCTTCTTCCCGCTGTCCCCGGCTCGGAGCAACCAGGGGCCCTTTGTCACAACACACTTGAACACCAAACACCGACCGCAGTTGACTGTCCACACGTCTGTTCTGCACTGAAATTGGTTTCGCCTACACTCTTGGCATGGTCGCTCATGGAACTCGACTTTCGCCGGGTGCATGGGGTGGGATGGTCCTGATCCCTGCGCCCCATTCGGCCGCTGGAGCATTGGTATTTCGCGTATCAGGTATCCGGCATGAGGACGCGGAGACTGGAGACGTGAACAGACAGGGCAGGACACGCCATACATGGTGCAAGAACTATCTGGGGCCCGGGTGGATCTGGGGACCTGGGCGGGACTTGGGACTGTCTGGACCCTTCTTCCCCATGCATCGAGTCATAGGGTCGGAGACGGCCCCAAGGCGACAGACAGATGGCTGCATTTCGCGGGTGCTTACCTCGCTCCTCCGAGGCACACCCATCCGTCAATCAGGGAATTCAAGAACGGCTTGCGTGGAGCAGCTGTCAAGGCAAGTGCAAGGATCTAGTCAGGGTCCTGCGAATCGCGCTCGGGGTCGGGGACGCGTATGCAGCTGTATGACGCGGTACTTACGGCCTACCAAGTCAACGTGCGGTTCATTCAATCTTCCTCCTCCGCAGCCCCGCCCCTGACTCCGAATTCGAGTGAATCGTACTAGCCGCAGCAGGGCGGCCGCGGCTGACGGGTCATATCCCCTGTCGTCGTCTGCGGTCTGGTACGGCCAGCGTGTCCTCGTCGCCTTCCGCGCACCCTGCGAATACGTCGTCGACACGTCCTTCGGAGAAGCTTCCCAGTGCAAATGGAACGTTGCCTCTCGGACGAGCTGCTTGGTGGCTGACATGATGTCAGCTGCTCCTATCCGTTCCCCCGCTGAGGCATCCAGTCCTTTCTGGCATCTGTCGCCCTGCAACTTGGCGATCCTCCTGGAAGGCATGGAACTCGGTCCACTCTGATCTCAAACAGGCGATTCGGACGTTGGGGCCCGCGTACGAGCACACCTGGAGACGCATACGTGGATCGCAACGCACACGCAAGCTTCGCCCTGCGCGAAGACTTCAACGTCGGACGCCCCACCATGCCTGTACCTGCACGACATTGGAACATCCCAACCACTTTCCCTGTGGCAGTGCCACGGCCTCCGAGTTGCCCGAGGATATATCGCAGTGACCTAGGGAAGGAGCGAACGGGCGGACAGACGGGCAATACACCACTAGTCTAGAGTGCATGTTCCCAGCCGTGATATGTCATGTCATATGTTCTCCCTCACATGTCAGGTTTACCTGCATACCGCATTCGCATCTCTCCGGTGGGAACCTGGCTGAATATCGGCACCCGTACATAGGCCGCGGGAGCACGATAGTAGGAATTGTGTGGATGTTACACGTGTCGCCGCCTCGCATTCGCGAGCGGAAGGCGTACAGCGCGCACCCGGGTGCGCGGTTTATCCAGGACGGGCATCATCAGTTGAACGTTCTGAAGCCTGCCGCAGGCTTCCCAACGGACCTCGTGCGCGCACGAATTCTTGGCGGCCGACGATTAGTCGGTGACTAGTGAGATCTGAGAGGTGGGTCACACTAGTATCCAGGCGCAGGGTCCTTGATTGGGTCTACGTTATGCGCGCAGGCCATCTTGCGACCTTCGCATTCGAGGATCCGCATCGCTCAACTGCGTACGTATCGCAATATTTCCTTGCGTTGCATTGCATCCCGGGCTCTTCGTACGAGCGGCCAGCGACCAGCGTGCGCGGCGTGGTTAGAGGGTTTCCATGCATCGCCAACTTGAAGTCGGCTGTCTGATTGGCACTGTCTGGGATGGGACGGCCCGGGCGGTACGTTGTCAGAGGAATGTTATGTCTTTGTTTCCTGGCGCGTGTGGCTCTCTGACACATGGTGCAGCGGTGGCCGTGGATGAACATTCTTTCATTTCGGGTGCCGCCGCGACTGACCCTAGGTCAGACGGACCCGGCGCCTGTGTTCATGCTCGATATCGATGTGTACGCCGTTAGCCCAGGTTTCTAATCCATACTTACCCGCAGGAGCACCCCTCGGTCAATGCCGGATGCATACATCCGCGCGCGCAGAGATCCCTTCCCCCGGATCGGGCTTGCACTTTGCCGACGGCACAACACCACCACCTCCTCCAAGAGATTCGTAATCTGTAACGGGAAAGTCGTGAGCCCTGTGTGCCTTTGGAGGAAGTTTTGCGGGGCGCGAGCCCTTCCCAGCTTGCCGTCCGTTCGCCCATTCTTCGGGAACTCAGTGTCAGCCTTGTCATGTCAGGGCACGGTGGTATCATCATTCGGTATGCAAAATCAGTATGTAATACCTACTGTCATTGTTCCCCATCCGATCAAACGCACAGCTTCCCGTCCTACTGTGACTTGTCAAATCGCGGAACGGAATGGCAGTGCCCCAGCTAGTCATGGCGGCCTCCCCGAAACAGACAGCTCCCGTAGTTGCACATGCCTGTGGTCGTTAGCAGACATCGGGTCGCGGGTCGTGGCTATGTATCATCTGGCCAAAGAATCTCGAGGTGCGCCATAATCTCGTTCGATCATTTCGTGCCACCTGGTCGAGCATGCGCCGGCGCTCCGTTGGGTTCGTCTTCACGTTCCATGTCGGTTTGACCAATTAGTAGCTCTAGCTCGTACTACAGGGCAAGTATTACCAAACGGAGTTCCCGGGCTTTGCATTAGGGCGTGCCGCTTGTTGCGCGTTGAAGGGCGTCCAGTGTCGTTGCATGAGGGCGCTGGACGATATAGAGCAGGCCGAATAGATCGGCAAGAGGACCTAGCGTGCGCATGCAGTTCCCGCTTCGCTCAGCGCCCGGGGAGCTTTGGGGTCGGGAGAATGTATGCGGAGTTGTTCAGGGGGGGAACTGAATGGCTGGCGTCTCAGGAGCCGCAGTGCCACACGTGCTCGGAACGGTCGCGGAAGTCGGTCAACGCGGGTCCGACGGAGCTTTTCATCATTCTATAGCAGTAAGTCCCGTGGTGGAGATCGAGACTCGATCGTACTGCGGCAAGAAACCTCAGGCTGCACTGTCTGCATGTGCGATCGGGGGACAGGAGCACCGCACACAACTGGGCCGGAAACAAACGTACCTCAGTGCCAGATTAGATCTCTCCTGGTGCTGACGGGTGCGTACATACGCATCTGGTTGCGTGTGTCGCAGTGCAGTATTGCTTCCGCGGTATGTGCTGCGCCCGACCGACGTTTCTGCAGGCGGTTCAATCAGGTTCCTCGATGCCAGATACCAGGAGGTGTGCGATGTCAAAATTTGCCTGCGGTCAACTCTCCATGCGTATGTCGAACCTCTTCAGTGAAGGGGTGCCATTCCTGCCGCGGAGTGCCTCCGGACTCTAGCGCACTGTTGTTCAGAGGTTGGGCATGGTATGCAGCCGCGGAGAGTGCGCATCAATAGGAGAAGAGAAGATTGCTCGGGGCCCGGCGGGTGCCAGAACTTGGACTTCAAATCTCCCGGAGTCCAGATCCTGATACATCGAGTCAGCATGACGAGAAGCCGCACTACTTACGTGCTCCTTCCGACGCTCCTTTCTATCATCTCGGGTACTCTTGCCAATCAGGGATAGCTTCTCGAAGGGGCTGGCGGCCCCGACTCGGAGAACCCTCGCTCTTGCAACACTACAGCGGCGGGCTCCGATTGATGACTATTTGCATGCCGTGACTCGGACCATTAGTACAGACTGATCTTCTATGACCAGGTGGGGGCTATATGATACGTTACAGTACAACAGGTTCTCGCGCGGTAGTAAGACGTGTCGGATAAGCCACACGGTGCCGAGCCGATATTGATCGGGACCATCGGTGCTGCCGACCCTGCCCTGAACCTCCTCCCTAACCATAGCTGCCCGTAGCGGAAGACTTGCTTTCGGTTGACATCGGGGCATAGAAATTTACAAATCGGAATGAGTCCGCCTGGACTCCGGATCAATCGATGGATTGCACTATTTGTATGCCGAACTTGAACGATTCGGATGTGAAAGGCCTTCAGCTCTCATCGGCAGCCGGATGTTGCCACCGTGATCGTTTGCGCTAGATAACTTGAATGCCACAAGCGGGGTTGCTTGTTCGTCGTTCGTTATGCTGCTAATCTGTCCTTTGTTCCAAATAGTGCGGAAAGACAAGCATGGTTTTATGTAACTCGGAAATCAAATGTTGTTCCCAGTGGGAGGCGTTACTAGTACTATCAGGCGGCGGACTCGGCGTTCAATCCTCGTACCCGAATGCGAACTCTGAATTCCTGAGTTTGATATGATTGTGATGTGCCGCTGCATGGAGAATGGAACAAACCAATGCCACTTGAGCACAAAGGCAATTTGTCAATCAAAGCACAAAGAGAACAGCAGTCCTTTCGGACTCCCAGTCACCCAATGGAGACAAATGATGAGATGAGAATAGACTGAACGGGTCATGATGATGTGGACAGTTAAATAAGAATATATAATCTCAATGTCGGGATGCGAGCTCTGTAGAGTCCAACTCTCCATCCTCTGACACTTCAAGGCAGCACCCTCATAGCACCGCTCCGTGCGCTCAGGATTCAGAAGCCTTCATCGTTGAACGCCATTGCGGGGTGTACCGGACGGAACGACGGGAGCGCCAACACCGCGTCGTACCTCCGCGACTCCCAGTGCGCCGGGCTTCGCGTGGATTTCTGCACAAGCCTGATACCGCATGCGTCCTCTTCAGACCTTGTGAGCGAGGCATTGGGCCGATCGAAGTACGCCGGGTCGAAGAGTAAGCTGGATATGTCCGTCAGTTCATCAATCCGAGAGCTGACCGATATCCACACAATAAGCAGACCCACCTGCCATCGATGCCAGCGGACTCTGCGCCGAGCGCAATGTTCGGCGTCACGCTGCCGCTTGTTGGTACGGCCGTCTCGTCGGAAGCAGACTCCTCAGAGCCCTCCGACTCGGACGAGGGTCCATCACTCGAATGGATGCTGTTGCGATCGCGTTCAAGCTGCTGAACCGATTGCCGACAATGGTTTGCCTCCTCCGAGTCTTGAATACTTCCCTCCTCGCCCTCCTGAAACGCCTCTCCCCCCGACCACTGCTGAGGAACCACTGGCACGCCCCGTGACTGTGATCGAGGTCGTCCTCCCATACAGTCTGATTCGGAATCTTTCTGGTCAGTACTACATCCACCAAGAAGTTGCGCCTCCCCCTTCGATCTCGCAGGTCCGAGCTCTGCCCAGCTGGTCCGTTCAGTCTTCAAATTGAAGGCTCTGAGTCGAAGACGCAGGTCGAGTGTTCTTCTGGCGACGTCCACGATCCTCCTTATCATGTTCGCCTTTAGAATTGCCACGGACGGCTTGTCGGATCGGTTTGTGAAGCGGAGAGTGTGAAGACGGAGAGGCATGGTTGTGGATTGTGGTTGAGGTGAATGAATGGTTGCCGAACGCCTACATGGAAGGCGCCCGGCCGTGGTCACGGTCACGAGCCACTGGTCGCCTGCGGACGACTGACGAGGGACAGAAGTGAATACGAAGAACGCATCTTATATGCGCTCGAGTCAGCCCGACGATGGCTTGGGCTTTGGTGTTTTCAAGGAGGGCCTCAGACAATGTGTTATTAGTGGGGAGGTCGCGTTTGGTGGCAGCTTTCGTTGATAGAGGACTATGCCGTACTACGGTCGTACAATTACATGGATTTTGGATTGAGTGGCGCGATTCGCGATTTGAGCTTTGTACTGAGGCCTTTCGAACACTATAGGCCTAACTCGAAAGTTGAATGAGATGAGACATTATCATATAGATACACTACTATCTGATACACTTCAATAGGAAAATGAGAATCGCAAGTAACAACAGGAAAAGCAGAGTACACCTATCCGGGAATATCAGAGTCTTGAGGTTGAGCCTCGGACGATACAAGATGACCACGTCTCAAACCCTCTTCTAAGAGCTGTAAGATTGTTTCAAAATCCGATGTCGTCGACGTAGCCTCTCCTTCACCTTCACAATCTGGTTCCTACAAGTCAGAAAATCAGCATCAACTGTCTCAAGTTGGACGAGAACAGTTGTGAGATCCTACACATTGTATGTGCGAGGCCGGCTTGCCGACAACGAGCACACTTGTGCCTCTTGGTGCGCTCGCGTTGCCGATTGGTATCGAGATAGGCACAGTCCCCGCATTTTTGTGGAGCTCCTCCCTCAGGGATGTGCGGAAGTTCAACCTTTACGTGATTGCGTGCTGAGTAGGGATACAGGGTTATTAGACAAATCTGCAGGCGTAGCACGCACATAATCAAAACGGAGTTTGATAGCACTGTCATAAACCAATGAGCTCGGTTCAAATCACCGGTCATCCACAATCTTACCTTTGGTTACAGGTGTGATGATTGCGACCCATATCCAGTTATCGGGCCGTATGAGGACCTAAAAGTGGGTTTTGGGTGCAGTGAGAGCAGACTCGGGTAGTTGATCGAGGGAAGGGAGCGCACGAGGACAAACGCAGGTACGATCAATGCCCTAAGAGTGATCAAGCATAGATGAGTAAGAAGACGCTCCTACTACGCAAGCAAGGGTATTCACGTATCAAGCGCAGCTGGTCGAGAACGATTGAACACTAGTCCGCACAGAGACTTTAAGAAGCATGGCACGACGCACTTGAAATGACAGCGTACAACGAAAGCCTATTCAGCACATGATTTGTACTGAGATCTACATATCAGCATGAAACGATTTTCGGAGAGTAGAGATTTCATACCGTTTGAAGTCCGCACGTCTCCTATGCAAAACAGCTACCAATGCACCAGTCATGGTGCAATCTACCGTCATAGCAACACCAAACAAGATGGTGTCTGGTCGCCACCCAGAAAGTATGGTACTAGCCAGACCGTTGCCGCCTGCCCTGCGAGCGTATCGAAGCCTAACATTAGCCAAACCTGATTACGCAGGTATAATGTGCCATACGATTTGTACGTGCTAACTATACACGTTGGTGATGAGCTTTAGTATGACGACTCAGAGATGAGTACACTGTGAACGTACCGGCGACTAGTGCTATGTGTATTCAATGTAGGGCACGGTGAATCGAGTGCTGAGGGAGGTAGTGTACCACTCTTACCTAGTTCTACGAGCATCAGGAGTACCTACAATAACATACATGGAGGATGTGATCAATGTGGGCGACCATTGACCTCACAGCGGGGTACTACTCACGACCACTGTGCAGACCAGCGCTCGGCACCATTTGATGTTTGCTGCGTGCATTGGTATGAGTAGCATACCATACGGTTGATGAAGTCATACCCAT
Organism: Fomes fomentarius; assembly: GCA_022606135.1. Classification (NCBI taxonomy): domain Eukaryota; kingdom Fungi; phylum Basidiomycota; class Agaricomycetes; order Polyporales; family Polyporaceae; genus Fomes; species Fomes fomentarius. The sequence goes on from JABYQN010000001.1 coordinate 4,297,855, forward strand.
GCCAATATATATGCGTCGCAAATAGAAGCTACATACTCGTCATCGACTGATATCAATATAGCCGCAGCACATTGGACTTCACCTGTGAGTGAACAACATAATAAATCCCTGTCTGCATATGAGATACCAGTCGACCTTAAGAGAGGTATGCCGTGTGAGGCTTACTGTGACTAGGGGCATGATCTGTGTGTACCATCCTTATATTGAATGACGCATACTAGGAGGGGCTGGGCGAGCACTCACTTGTAAGGACCTGTATAGACGTTAGCTTGTAGTGACAATATAGAGTGGCTCTTGGATGCTGACGTACCAGACACTTGTCGTTTGAAGACCCAGGGGGTTAGAATAATTTGTGACAAGATAATGATAACTGAAACATCTCTTTAGCGAGTTCGCTCTACAAATCATGAACTTCCATTACCCACCAGAGGTGTATGAGAGTTATACTGTGGACTGTATCTAGGGCGCTACGATTATGGTGAGACTAGTCGGAAGGCCCGGGTAGCCGTCCTACGGCCAATCAAACGTACAACAAGCCAAATGCCTTTTGATAAAATGTTGGTCAGCATCGAGCATTCTTTCCAGTTGATACAAGCAGAAGGTCATACTATAAATCTCAATATCAGGGCATCGGAGGGGTAGAGGCGGATGTAACGATACATATTATGGACCATAAAGCCGTACAGCCTGTTCAAAGGGTGCAGCGTAGGAGGTGTCAGAAGTAGTGGGCTATCTATCAGCGATCTGTACAATTTAGTGGAGATACACGTACATAAGCGTGATGAAAGTGCTGATAAGAAGAGCTCCGAGGGTATCTCCAATAGAAGGCACTGTCGACATAGGCAAAGGGCCGTTGGAAATGACCCCTTGGAGCGAGCTCAGCGCCATGGTTGGTACAGTGGGGGACAGAGGGTAACTGAGTGACTTAAGGCAGTGACTCGGCATATATAAGCCACCCATACCAGGGGAATCAATCACTGGCGATGTGAGCACGAGTGTTTTTTTAGAAGCTGACTACACCTGGCCACAACACTAGTCTGACTCGTGCCTTCAGATAGACAATAGTTATAGATCCCATGTCCAACGACACAGGACCCTGCTGTTGCCTAGATTGACAATGTTCGTTGGCATGGAATAGTATGCGACGATGCACACGATGATGACACAATCAAGATGTGAGTGTTGGTTGCTGATCAAGCACGTCTAACAAGGTTCCCCAGAAAAAACACGCCTTACCAGGCTTACAGAAGCATTGAACGGCTGCATTTCCGAGTAAAGGTATAACATCATCCTGTTCAGTGTCATACTAGCGAGGCTTGAGCCACCGTACCGGAGGTGAATTTGGGGCGCTTCTAGTTGGAAACAGCACTGAGGTGCCGAAGGCGTCTACTACGTCTAGATCTCAATAGTTGGCAGATTTTGACGATGCATCGCACCAGCGGCCACCGCCCGGGTTACAAAGAGAGCACCAGGCCGCTTGTTCCCGCTCAAGACATGTACATCTTTTTCACTGAGATGATACTCAGCTGCGCTTATTGCTGAGGTGAGTCTATGGCGCGCACTGTGCTGCTGTGGCTCTTGGTACCCCATGAGGCATTCGAGAAGCAGCACCAGATCTTTGTGTAATAGCGTGCAATCAGAAAGAGTAGGAGATTCATGCGTCTGTGAGTGTGATTTTCAAGTGGAATCATGATGCACCACCGTTCTAAGCTATGATCCTGTCAATACAACGGTCGCAGTGCCACGATTGGTATCCAACATAGGCACTATCATGTCCGAGTCAGTCTATCGCAACAGTCACATAGATTGTCATACAGCGTCTGTATACCAATACAAGCAACATTTTGTTCGTTACAGTAAGGAGTCGGACGCGCATACAGACTAAAGAAAGACACAACCGTGCCTCGCCACTCCATAATGCATGGGCTCCTGAAGGTAACTGAGCTTCCGCACAGGTAACAACCATCTCAGAGAGACTCTGCTTTTACCTGATTCTCAGTGAGCGATTCTCCGGCATCGGACATAGAGCTTTCCAAATGGCTCAGCCTACCGATGCGGATCAAAGTGATGTGCACATACATTATATAGTACCGGTGTCTTGGGGAGTCTCTATCACCGTAGTGGAAATGGAGACTGGCTGGCAACCAACGACCAGCACATTTGCGCGTGATGGGCAGGGTGTTTCAGTAACTTCTGAAGCCTCAGATATACACACAACCGCTCCCTCCTTCTTGACAGCGCGGAGGGATGCACGACAGTTCAACCTTGTGTGAGAGTGCGTTAAAAACTGTCTGTAGACCTCGTAAGCCTCTTACATTGCTAAGACGGAATTCGAGTACACTGAAAGTGAGGGTGATTAGACACTGTCAAACTGCCCAAATATGCGATTCACCTTTGGTCGCTGGCATGGCTATGGCGATCCAGATGAAGTTGTGCGGCTGTATCAATACCTTGTTCTGGATCACCTCACTGTTTCAAGATATAATCAAATCGGAGAGACTTACAAAAACGAGAACGGGTATGGTCGAGGCTCTTCACACCGTGGAGATCATCAGAAATAATCCACAGGATGAGACTGTAGTCTCACGTTGTGAGGGCAGCTGGTTTGGAATAATCGTGAGATGCTCGCGTGATATGCAGACGAAGTGCATGCATACTGGCTATGACAGCGTATAGTGCAAGCTTGTCCAGGATGTCATTGGTGCTGCGGTATCAATCACATACATGTCAGCAAGAAATGGTCACTGTGTAAGAACGAATGAGACTGTACCATTGGAAGACTGTGCGTCTCTGTCGTAGAATTCCTAGAAGAGAACCTGTCAAAGAGCAGTCTACCACAATGGTGATACAATAGCCAATAGAGTCAAGAAGGCGCTGCAAATGCCGGTCATGTCAATTGGGCCATCATGAATAGCATAGGACATACGAAGATTGATGTTCCACCTTCGAAATACTTGCTCAAGAACCTATACTGTCGTTAACGAGTGAGCAGTACGAGACAGACAAAGGTAAAATACGATTCAGCAGTCGTGGCTATTCACAAGTCGTAAGCCGATGACTCCACCAAACAATGTTGGATGAGCAACCAACCGATCACCAGCCCTGTGTGTGCCCATGCCCAAAGAATCCGTGAGCAATGTTGTAACTCATGTGCCGGAAGAGTCTACCTTGTTCAATAAGCATGAGGGAAACCTAAACCGATACGTCAACAGGTGAGTCAAGGTCACAATTGATTAGTCTTGGGAAACTCACTACTAGAGCGATGATGAGTGCTCGACGAGAGGAGTGAGCTTCATATGTATGGATAAGCATTATGTTTGAAACTTGATGAGGAAAGGGAAGAGTGGTACCCATTCCTAAAATGATGCGCCGCAGAAAAAAGCTGCTCTTTTTGTCAACCATTGAGGCGAGAGTAACGATATCATGCAAATCTCCACCTCTGAGCAAGCAGGATAATGATCCCCTGGGTTAGGTAGAGATGAGACACAGGTTGTTGCATCACTGCAATATCCTCACCGTTATCACAGGGGTAATCTTCACAACATTCATCGTCAATACGATGGACGACATACATCACAATTCATAGTCTCACCTGTATTGACCTTGATGAACGGGGAGGTGAGTGTGGTAAGTAACTGCATCGAAGGTAAGGAAGCATACCAGATGTTCTCAATATTGTCCAGAGGATGCAAATAGTTGGTCACCATGTAGTGGTAACTATAAAGTGACCATAAGGAGAGCGAAGATGTACAATACACTGGTGGGTTTAGTACCATGTGTGCATGAGGGTTGCGCAGTGGAACGTATCTGCAACACTTTTATTTTTGTAAGTCAAGCTAGTAATGCCATTACAGCTCTGGAGTCACTCACAATAGCCCAAATGCCTGAGTAGTATATTGAATCATTAAGCAGCATCATGATTCATATGGTGAGTGAGTGGGGCACATACGATGAACCTAAGTATCGGAGAGTCGGTAGGGTATAGACTGACGTAACGGTATGTCTGGTATGTTGTCAGACCATACATTCTAGTAGACGGTGAGAAGGAGGATGTATCCAGTGAGCGGTCCGCCATACTCACAGAAGTGTTACACAGGTGCAGAGGAGGAAAACTCCAAGGCTATTGCCAGGCGACAAGCCTGGAACGGAGAGAGGAGAGTCGGAGGGAAGAGTTTGGCTATAGTCGAGGTCCATGCGGAGGAGAATTAGGTACCGAGGGAAGAGAGTACAGGTGACATAAATACTATGAGGTGTCCAGTCCGGAGGCTACTCGACAATGATACATCTCCGAGCTTGCGATGCCTCTTCAAACTTTGTTCGTCTTCACGGCGCTATGGCAATCCGGATGAGACCCTGCCAACCATCCTGAGCTCGTATCGTACTACATCCGACCTCAGTGGGTCAAGATGACCATCATCGAGAACGTCACGTATCCGTAGATCTGCGTAGCGGGAGGAAGCGAACCCTCTTTGATGGCCCATGATTGATCAGTACAAGTCATACAACATCTGAGGCACGTTCTCGACGTATCAAATATCCCAAGCATTGGTCGGGTTGAGATACCACCGAACACTGAGAGAACGGTGCATCAGGGCATCTAGTGCAGACCTCGGGAGATATACAAATCATCACAGTTGAGACCGCGAAGCAACAGCTCGCCATCGAATAATCAGATTTTGAAACGTCATCTCGCCATCGCTTCTTGACCCGCCTTCTTCCCATTCCCGACCAGCTCAGTTGCCATTCAGGAAAATGACGCGGGTTGGGAACACTGAGCTGAGACGTGGACACGCAACATGGCTACGCATCTCAGACAATCATCAAGGCGCTCCCGAAATAGTGACGGTCGACTGCCGGCAGAGCACCAACATTGGTGAGCACTATCGCTATCCACAAATACGGCACAGATGTAGCTACTTAGCGCCAAAGGTCCGCCGCCAACCCTTTGCTGGTGAAGGATTTCGCCATGGCCCATCACAATTCTGACGAACGTGATGGTACGCTAGTAGAGGAGAAGATGTTCGTGTTGGAAAGAGGAAGACAGTGAGCTCAGTGAGCTCATCGAGAGGGTGAGATAGAGGCCTGTCGTTGACATCAAATTTAAGCAGGTCCGGTCAAGTCCATGGAGCGACGTACGGGGTTGGCGATCAGGTTCGTCAGATTCCAGGATACATACATGAGTCGTTTGAAAGAGAAGCTATATGATGCACACGGGAACCAGCAGAGAAACAGCAACAGCACAACGTCACTTTGGGGCAGCGGTATTCCGGGATTGGTTCATTACATTACATTCCTCCGGAGACCTAATGATACTCTTCAATCGGACCTTCTGGCGCTACTATAGAGGTTCTCCTATCAGATAGACTCCAGTCTAGCTGCCAGTCATGCCGGAAGAATATAAAACATACCCATTCACATCAGGACCTTGCGTCGTCGTGGAGAACGTTGGCTGATCAACAATCGGGTCCCCAGTGTGTGCCTCAAGTTTGCTTTGAGATTCCTCGGGCACACATATTGCTTCCAGATCTTCATTGCCAGCCCATATAGCCGCACGGCAGTTCAACCTCCCATAATCATTACGACTTGAGCTAGCCAGGCCGAGAGAAGGGTACACTTACATGGCTAGGACGGAGTTCGAGTATACTACCCATACGCGCCTGTTCAGACCATACAAAACCTGCATGGACACTTCTGACACACCTTTAGTAGCCGGCATGGTCATAGCGATCCATATGAAGTTGTGGGGCTGGATGACCAGCTAGAAACGTTGGAGGGCATTCGCGTTGAGTATTCAGAGGCAACACAATGAGACTGCTGGATGCTTACGAAGATATCAATGGGTATGGTCGAGATCCTTTACACAAAGACATTGTCAGGAGATGTCCCGAGGTCAAAGGATATATCTCACGTCGTCATGGCAGCTGAACGGGAGGATGTAGAAAATGAGCTGTCTGTATATTCATGCGATGAAGAGAGCACAGGAGTGAAGACATACTCGCGATGATCGCATACAATGAGAGGGACTTCAGCATAGAATTGGTCCTGCGCAGCTTTGATGTCAGAAGAGAAGGCTACTGAGAAGTTCGGAGGGAGCCTGCACCGTTTGAAGGCTGTACGCCTGCTACGAAGAATGGCTACCAGAGCGCTCGTGAGAGAGCAGTCCACCACGATGATGACTCCAAAGGCCAGAAAGTTCAATCGGCTCTGCAGGAACACAAACCGTCAATCAACGTTTCACATACTGCCGTAGCATGGAAGCACGTACTAGATAATTGAAGGTGGAATCCTCGAAGGACCATTCCATGACCCTAGATGCGGCACATCAGCCAATGTACAGTCGAACAGATCGAGGTGGGTTACATTGCAGCAGTAGTGACTATATAACTCGGGGATATAAGTACTGTCTGTTCACCGAATAAACCCGGTAAGGATAACTGACCGGCAACCAGTGCTGTGTGCGTTCGTTGATCGTATCAATCAGCTATTCAGAGGTAGACGAAACCGCATGCCCTTACCCAGCTCTAGGAGCATCAGAAGAACCTACGATCACAGTTCCAAGTAAGCGATGGTCGACCATGTCGTCCACAGTACGAAGCACTCACAATCGCAGCAGTGATCAAGGCTCGATATCGGATTCGAGCTATATGCGACCGAACAGTGAGTCATATGAGCATGTTGAGACATGATGACTGTACCCAAGTATATGCGTCGCAGATAGAAGCTGTAATCCCTGTCAACTCAGACTGATATCTACTATATGCTGATGATACGTCACCTCTAAGCGAGGATAAAAGTGGTGGCCTACAAACGCGTAAGTAATGCCTAGTCATCAGCAGCCGAACCAGAAACGCACCGTTGCTACTGGCAAGACCTATTATGGCGCATCACAGTGAGGTCTATACAGCATTTTACTACGCGCGGCGTCGGACGGAACTCACTCACTTTGAACGACCTACGATCAACTTGAGGACCACGGTGTCGGAGGGGTAGAGACGAGCGTAGCAGTACGTTTGGTGGACCGACAAGCCATACAATCTTGTCATAACATGTGCCGTCAGTCATAAGTGAAGACATCTCGATATATCCACACTTACATGAACGTCACGAACGTGCCCACTAGAATGGCACCATACGTCTCTTCAAAGGACGGGATGATGATTGGATAAGGTTCGTCTAGAGGTGACAGACCCGCTGCCCCAAATGTCGAGGCCAGCTCCATGAAAAGTGTAGAGAGACTAGGAGGGGCGCAGAATGACATTCACTCATATTTGGCTTATATAGACCCGACCATAGCTGTCATTGTTGATGTGTCGGAGAGGCAACACTGCTGATTGATAATTTGATGTTGTGGGTGGAAGTAATAAGAAGCTACTGTTATGTCAAGGAAGTTACTAAGGTACGAACGATAGATATCTGTTGGTTGATATGCTGCACGACACGGATCTGAAAGCTTGTACATCCTAGATAGTATGGGTACTCACTCCGACCAAGCAATTCTAGTGTAGCTCACGCTCTGATTGTCCAGAGCACACTGCTGGCTAGGTGTTCGGCGTCGGATCGTGAATGAGGTAAGAAAGTGCCGGATGTCGATGAACGCTCTTATCGTCAGATCGAGGTTGCTTGATGTAATTCCGTTGCGCCTTGTGAGACTGACCGACAGTTTCGAACCGCATGGTGAAGTCACTCGCATAAGTATAGCCTTAGGATTCGTCAGATCCTTGGCAATTATTGAAGCGTCAGAAAGATGGATCGCACAGGCTATCCCATTCGTGGGGAGGACGTCGGGAGGAGAACCGATGCGGGTTAAGAGCGTACAAGCGAAGAGATAAGGTTTCATTCAGCACATTAGGACGGTGAATGTAATAGAACAATCGTGAGCTAGACCAGGGTATACAATACAGTGATAGGTTATGAGAGCGATCGTCAGCAGTTCATCCAGAGTCATGAGCAACAACTCAACAGCGATATATCAATCAAAGTTCGAACCATCCAGCGCCGGCCATCTCCTCTGCTAGCCCAGCCCATCCCTTTCGCCTCGCCTTCCTGCCTGCGAGTTCTGTGGCGAACCTATATTCCATCGCGGAAGGTCAGCATTGTTAGTCGACGCCGAAGTAGGCGCAAACAAAGCGGACAGAAACATACCTCAAGCATTCCTCAAGCCTCCACCGCCCCTTCTGACTGTCAGCATCCACTACTGTGCCGTCGCCCTTCGCGGACGGAGTATACGGCTCGCCAGGGAGCAGCCGTCTGCTCAGCGCCCACATCATCCCCGCAACAAACGCGTCCTGGGCTCCCACCTCATCCACAATCTCGCTCGGCGCCGGCGGCGGACGTCTCGGCGCGTCCAACACTGGACGAACCCCGCCCCATGGCCGGCAATCTGCGTCCCATCCGAATCTGACGACGAGTCCTCGTCCTCGTCTCGACGAAACGCAGCCCGCTTGCCGTTCTTTGCGCGCCCCTGCTGCTTCTGCTTCTGCTTCTGGATTGCCCTCTCCCTCTGATTGCGGATGTCCTCCTGCGAGGGGAGACGTCTCGCGGCGGACGAGCTCGAGCCTGAACCAGAACCAAAGCCGAGGAGGTCGGCGGTGAACATACTCGATGATTCGGTCTCGTGACCAGCGCCGGCCCAGAAGTCACTGCCGGTGCGCACGGACTGGACATCGAGGTCCTCCATATGTGCTGCTGGGCTACGTCTGGCGGCAGAGTCGGTGGCGGGAGAGGGGATGGGTGGGACGTTAGGCTCTACCCAGCCGGAAGACTGGAAGTATTCCCGGGTAGGGACAGAGAGCACGGCCGCGCCCTCCTCGCCCCAATGCGCGACTAGAAGTGCGTGTGGAGGTGCGATGTTCGTGAGCGAAAGGAGAAAGGCGCGTGGAGAGGAGGCGTATTGAGGTGAGTGCGCTCGGGCGTAGTGTTTGTTCAAAAAGAGAACGTCCGCGTGTGGAATGAGCTGCATAGCAAGTTAGAGCAGGACAAGATGGAAGTGAACAGTCATACCGCTTCCACACCTTGACGCGCTCGTCGTCCGACGTCAAGGCTAAATACACAGTGACTACGCCATTTGCGTTCGCGCGCCAGTCCGTCCAGGCCCATAATGTTGCTCAGGGTAGTCTTGACTGAACGACCTTCAAAATGAATCCAGTCGATAGGTGCAGGGCTATTTATCACGGCACGTCCTGAAGGGGCTGCGGTCTGGTTTGACATGGATGGACGGGGCTGTCCTGGAGTATTGGAGCCTGGCGTTTGTTGCGCGCCTGTGGGAGTCGAAGGTAGGGAGGGGGTGAGATATGCATAGTTCTCCGGGACGAGCAGCGGGCCTGTAAGAGAGATGAACTCCTCGTGTGTTATGTCCGGCAAGGGGTTGTTATTGATCACGGCACGACTGTCGGTATCATCTGCTCTGACTGTTATTCCCGGTAGGTGCGCCAGGGACAGAGCCGCTACATACCCGCATGCAAGACCCACGCACTCGGCACACCAGCTTCTGGCCAGATCTTGCAATGCCGAGTGCTCACCCGCTCCTGCTCCAACTCAGCGATAATTCTCTGCCCCTCTTCGTTCCCACCGAGAGGGGCGACAAGCACGGCGTCGACTGCAGGAAATTGGGCAATGATTGAGAGACATGTGCTAGCAGAGCCCCCCGGACGTGCGTAACGGAATGTGCGCGAACAACAGAGTTAGGCTCGGGATGGGTGGGCAGGCCAAGGTTGTTCGTGACGAATAACGTGCCGGACGCGACTACGCGGAGAGGTCGCTGAGTAGTCGCGCCTCCGGAGTCCTGGGTGTCGCGGCGAAGACGGGCCATGAGGCGGGAGAAGGAATAAGGAGCCACGCCGTCTGACGCGTCACAGACAACGCCGTCGTTGTCGCTGTCGCGGACAGCGTCGAGGGTGGCGGGTCCAGTGGCGGGAACGGGCCGCTCGAGGTGGACGCGACTCGTGACACCGTGTGACACCCAGCACGCGGGCGCGCGTCGTGCACACCTGGGTCCTGGTGCACAACACTCCAGCAGCGCGACTTTCCAGCCTGCGTGTTCATTCTGAATTTGAAGGCTCTCGGGTTCTCAACGCTGCTCACATTCACCCGTTCGTCTCTTTGCCGCCCTCGGCGGGCTTTCGCCGTCATGAAAAGACACCGATACGAAGCGTCGCTCCTCGCTCGGCACGGCGTCCCCTTTAAGCCTGTTTCCGGCGCATACAGCGAGGGTGAGCCCTCTCAACGGCCACCCTGGTCTCACCACGGTCAGTCCACCTACACCCAGCGCGATGACTGTCAACCCATCTTCAAGTAGAACGCTCTTACCACCCAGCTCCGAGGTCTCCACCGCGAGCTCCGAGAGCCATGCTTGCACAGTCGCGCGCAGTCACACCCCCTCCCCCGAATGCTCCATCGGAGGAGTACATCGCGTTAGCAGAACATGGTCCCGCGAGATTGAAAGACCCGCACTCGCGGAGGAAACTCTTAGTGCTAGATCTCAACGGTACCCTCCTGCATCGTTCCCCAAACAATGCCGCTCGGGTCAAGTATCATGAGCGTGCGCGCGACTCGAATGGCAGACCGCTGCCCCGTCTAAGGCCAGTCCACCCGCGGCCCTATATGCCGGCGTTCAGGTCCTATCTGTTTGCTTCGCAGACGAAGGCTTGGCTGGATGTGATGGTCTGGTCATCGGCACAACCGCACAGTGTTGGAGACATGGTGGACAAGTGCTTTGGAGAGCACAGGGAGAAGCTGGTTGCTGTGTGGGCACGAGACACTCTCGGGCTCTCAAATGAACACTACTGTGAGTGCCCTTCTTCCTCCTCGTTTGACTATCTCCCGACGTAAATGCAGTCCAGAAGGTGCAGACGGTGAAAGATCTTGCCAAGCCATGGTCTCTTCTTCCGCCCCAATCAGCCCCTCATTCTTCTCCTCATTCTTCAACCGCTAGCACCCCGCGAACTTCTCCCGAGCCATCAAGTCCTTCCAAACCCAGCGATGACAGCCTCTCCAGTCCAACTACCAAGACCAGCCCGCAGTCACACTCCGCGCTGACGACACTTCTCCTGGACGATTCTCCTCGCAAGGCCGAACTTCAGCCTTTCAATCATGTCTGTATTGGGGAATACACAGGAGAATTGCGCGTGAAGGACCTCGAGAGTCTGCAGAAGGAGCATGACTGGAACGTCGCACGAGAAGCCCGTCAACAGCTCGACTCGCTCATGGCAGAACCAGACGCCGCGCCAGCAGACCTGTCCGCCCTGTCTGCAGATGCGCATCATTCGCCCCATGAGCCCAATGGTGCAGCCTGGACTGAAGGGGCCGACACTGCGGAAGGTGCATCTCCCGATGATGCACATCCCGCCAATCAAGAATCGTCCAAGAAGCGCAAGCGGAAGGGGAAGAAGCTCCAGAAACGCGCTGCGCTACTTGAACAGTTGGGAGAGGGGAGCATACCTGAAGTCTCGTACGACAAGACACTCCTAGCAGTTGTCGGGGTGCTCGACGAAATCAAGGCGCAGGCTAACGTTGCTGCCTGGATTCGCTCAGGAGGGCTATGGGGTCCCCGTAGCCCACCCACAACACGATCCCCCAAGCTACAGATCGTGGCAGAGGAGTCCGTTCCCCCATCGGGGGACCCAGCTGCCATGGTAGAGGGGGAAGACGGTGCTCAGTCAGATGATAGCACCCTATCTGTTGATAAGGGCCATCGAGCTGGTAGCCCTGAGAGCGGGAAGACGCGAAAGCGGGAGAGGAAACGGAGACGCATTAGTGCAGATGAAGACGTTGCCATGAATGGGAACGACGACGACACCGCTGTGCCAGTATCATCGCTGCCCGACGGTCAGGAGGTGGCGGAGTCCAAGCCAGATGAAGAGCAGGTGCAGAAGATGTGGTTTGAAGACCCTGAGGTGATCGCGTACTGGGTCGCGCGAGGTGCGAAGGCACTGGACCAATTGGGTATTCCTGTCGAGCATGGTTTGGAGCGGTAGAGATTCGTCATGGTTGTGAGTGTATTGCTCTGGGCTCTGGAGATAGTTTGTCTGTGCGGGTGCTGACACTTGTTTCCAGCATGTTGTGGCTGTGTTGGTTGATTTCTTGTGCTTGGTGTGGACTCTGTCGTGCTGCTCAGTGCTTTGCCAGATGCTATCCGTTGCGACTCAGTAGTGATCTCGTGTGTAGATACTTTCACATATGTGGGTTATCGTGGTGAGGCCTCATTCCAGAGCGTTCTACAATCTTCTGACAATGCCCTCATGATGCGCCCTGGCGTTTGAAGCTAGAGCAACACCCCTACTCCGTCAGGCGTGCAGAATGTCGGGCACCCAGAATGCGCCCTTCGCGCCCCCAGACAACTTCGCGTTCTCCTGTGACACATACCAGCCGATCATTGTGAACAGCAACGTTCTCGTATGGCTTCGCCCCGGCGGCGACATGCTGCAAGTGCTACCAGTTTACGTGGACGTCGTGTGCCACAAGGGACAAGGTAGATGATCATGCCCCTTTCGGAGTTTGACCGTTTTGGTATTCGGCACTCCAACTGAATAGTTTGGCGGAACAGGTGAGCAATTCTGCGCCTAGTGCGGGGGAATTGCCCGTTGTGAAGGTAGCAAAGGTATCTCTCCAGACACACAGCGGAGGTGTAGGCGGTAGCACTCCGCTGCAATGTCCCTCAGACTCTGGATACTGAGATTGTAATGCCTGCACGGCACAGTACGGCGCTCCTTCGGGCGGATACGGCCGCCAGTACGACGGTGCGTCCGCAAGCGATGACGGGCAGGCAGGTGGAATACCTATCGAATCTTGTACAGGTGTCACATCGGACACGATGCTCACAGCTTCCTTCCAATCTGCAGGCAGCCTTCAGGATATCACTGGCGCTGGCAATGCGAAGGCGTCTCGAGCGCGGACCCTGTTCAGCCTTCCTTGGCTAATCATAGACCCTGCACCAGGCGGGCGGAGATGTCAACTCCCGTATGCCCGTGTGTTCATGAGGAAGCTCCGACTAATTGTGTGGTCCTGATTCCACAGGCAGCTGTTCGTCGCTGTTGACGAGTCTTCCGGGATGTACGCCGCAGCGGTCTAACGACATACGGTGATAGGTATCGCTCCGATGACCAAGAGTGTCCAGGTCAACGGGTAGTTGGGTCGACGGATACCGACGAGGTCACGGCGCCAGCGCCCGTCCATATCCGACCCACTCACTTCCGCAGTCGTCCACGGTTACACAGAGGTCGCACAGCAAACCGACGAACACGGAGAATGCTAGCCCGAGGGCCTTGGTAAATCGGAGCGCTGCTCTTCCCCTGGTCGCTATGCTGTCTCCAACAAGACGGGCAGGCATAATCGATCGCAGCCTTTATGTGTATGCTATATATACTGGTCCGTGTACGGTACGCAGTTCAAACACTGTACATTGAAATATGGAGCTAATGTCGAAACCAGGAGCAGTGGCCTTGTCCCCACTATCCATCCCCGATTCGATCCCGCCTTTCGATGAGCTCTATGGAGCGCTTCTCATTGGTACATTCATCACGCTCATGTGAGTTCGGATATATTGCGCCGATAAACCATTCATGAATGTCTGCTCACTTCTACGACAAGGTTATATGGCCTGACGGTGCACCAGACATATCGTTACGTCTGTCTCTATCCCTCGGACGTTCTGGTTCTGAAGTTTATCGTGCGCATCAGTCATTCTTCCGAGGAGCTGTAATGCTGATCATGACTGTCGGGGCAGGCATTTGGACTATTGTGCGTAGATGTTTGGCTCCGTAATCATCGCCTCGTCTCATGAAGGACACAGCTTCACTGATACAATACACTGCGCATTCCTGGTACACATAGTGTAGGCACGACTCCGTTCGTCGTACGTGGTTGTTGATGTCTTGTAGTTATCACTATCTCGTGAATGACCATATGGATCCCCTGGACCTCTTCAACGTCAGCTGGTGAGCATATCTCGCCTGTTCTATGCGGCGTTGCTCGACTCACGGTTTACATATTGAGGTCCTTGAAAGTGAGTACTAGAGCGGCTGAAATGTGGTGATGTGAAGCCTGAATATATATACAGACCTTGCCTTTAGTCACGGTCAGTCTGCTGTCTCTGGATGATAGGCGGTACATGTCTCACGCGCTCGCAGGGTACCACCATGATCCTGGCTCAGAGGTGAGAAACCATCTTTCTATCTTTGCTCCAGAGGACGCCTGGTTGACTACGAGGATTACAGCTTCTATTTGCGACGCATATACCTTAGTACAAATCTCCACTACTCATCTCCAGTCGTCGATCTCACAGTTCTGTCTCCTTGCGGCTTATAGCAAGCCGGGATCGGGCCTTGATTTGTGCTACGATCGTGAGTTGTCTTCATACAGGCGGACGACTTTCGCTTAACAACTCTCATGGCGTGTGGTCGTAGGGCTGTCTCATGCTCATAGAACTTGGTATGAACGTCTGGATCTGTTTGAATACCGGTTGAATGACGCCTCGATGCATGTAGGACTGATTGCTGGTCAGTCGATTACCTATTTGCTTGCAGCAAGACCGTACTGATAGGGTTTGATCAGCCACCACCGCTTCAACGTACTGTATACCACACTATTGCATCGCTTCAAACTGATGGGTGTGTCGTATACAGCATCATGCAGAAGTCTTTCACGCAGACCTGGTATATCTTCGTAGGTACCTGGGTGTTCCTCGAATTGTAACGTCTACTGATGATTGTATATAATTCTTCAGCGCTTTCTCAACTCAGCTGGCTATGGTTCCGCCATACTCGTAGACGTCACCTTGACTGGAGCCCTGGTAGCCATTCTGCGTAGCAGACACACGGCTCTGCAGCGGTGCAGTCTTCACCCTTCTGTCCGTGTTGTCTATCTATTGCTGAGGTGAAGAATTTGCAGGACGAATAATCTACTGGACTCGCTCGCACTGTATGCGGTCGTCGCTAGTATGTCCGCATGACGTTGATGCCGGGGCAGACATTGACGATTTTGCTGTCTTATTTAGCTGTTTTGACAACGTGATGCCAAGCCTTTACCCTTTCAGACACCCGATTCATGTCTTTCTTTCTGTGAATTAGGATCTCAACAGTCCCCATCTCGGTTATGGTAAGTCAGTCAATGACCTTGATATTTTCCATGAGCAGGTGTTGACTCACACTCGAAGACTCTGATGATGCCTCACAACTTCATATGGATCGCCATGACCATGCCGGCTACCAAAGGTGCGCCTGATATTTCCAGTGCTTGGAGTGTCTGACATGCTCACTGGCAGTCTATTCGAACTCCGTCCTGGCTATGTAAGTGCTTCCCTCACTTGTACCAGACGTATCGTTTCAACAATGTCCTCGCGAAAGGTTGAACTGTCGTTCTTCTCTACGAAGCGTCGGAGGGGATGTAGCAGCAGTATGCATATCCGTCGGAGCAGGACCTAGTGCCACTGCACCGCCTGCACTACACGCGAGAGAGCTGGTTATGAGTCAATCAACGGTGTGAACTCATGGACTAGTGCTGAGGTGGCCGAGTACGTTGGCAGTCGTTCCACATCGAGCGGCCACTGGCGCTGACAAACCCTATTCTATAGCGAAACTCTCCGGAGGTCGGGTTGTGAGGCATTCTTGAATCTCTTGCGCGTTGAAGATATTACTCCCTTTCCGTCACCGGGGTGCGCGATGTGGCTTGTGCAGAGTTGCATCATATAGATCGGCAATTGCTCACTTCGAGCCTATCCTATACTACTACTAGAGGCCTGCAGACAGACCACAATGACGACGTAATGTATATCGAGATCTGCATATTCATGCGTTCATCTCTGACAATTTTCCGCGAGATTTGTCGTTACTCCTGTGGCCATACGTGTGCATGGAAGGATCCTCGTTACGATCGTGGATTGTCTCTACAATGGCTCCGCTCGCTGTAAGGACCGCATTATCTGCGAACCGGACAGATGTGATGACAATGCCGGGAGTCTCCGCCTTGTGCGAGTCCTCGTACCAGCGAGTGCTAGCGCACCAGACTGTAGCGAAAAGGACCCCGATGATCTGGACGTTGAGGTTCACAATGAGGACGATGAATCCGTCGAGCAAGTTGGTGGGGTTGAAGAAGGCAAAGATGATTTGCGCAAGATTCAGTGCAACCGGGATGACGAGTTTGGAGACTGCAATCAATCCAGAACAGGGCTTTGAGACGCGAGGCGTACGAACCTGGGTGTTCTCTGGCATCAGCGTTAGTCCGATTACAGTAAGGGAGATACTCACCACGAAGAGACCCGTAACTTGAAGCGGTATTGATATTCTTGGAGTGAGACGCGCTGTGGTTCGCGTGCCCTCTCGAAGGCGCAGAAGGAACAGCAGAGAGGTCCATCTATATGCTGAGTCTCGCCTTAGACACTCGAACATTACATGAGCGAAAAGACGTACGAGTTATCGAACAGCATCAGAGACCACTCGAGCTTGATGAATGGCCCAGACCACTCCATTTGGCCGATTTGGAGAGATTTGCCGAGTTATCAGCCTGAATGAGGCGTGTGATCCATTGCACGTTGAAAATGATGATGTTCACCGAACGCGCAGTCTTGATAGCTCCGATTGGCCCGTAGATGATTGTCCGCCGAAGAGGCGACAGAAGTCGGGGAGGATATGCCGCGCGTATTCTGATGGGGAGGATTGACTCAGAGAATATAGGCATCACTACGATGATCACATTGTATATTATGTGGACGCGTGTCAGGATCGCGCGTGTTCACAATCTGCTCAGCGAGCGATCACCACAGCAGTGTGTGTGAAGACTTACCAAGGTGTATAAGTTGATTACTCCTTGTAACAAACCGAAAATGACGTTCAGGATGTATATGGGGGGCTGTCGAAGGGAAGCAGTAGAGAACATAACAAAGGCCTTGACGATGAGGATAAGACAGGCGGACACACAGATAGTGCCGATTATGAGGAGGCTGAGTAAGGGCTCAATTGCTGTAACGGCGTTGGTCCCCGGAGTGGGAATGGGGTAACTGGGAGAGTCCATGACATGTATAAATCTTGCCGATGCTTCCGGACACGAACGTTAACCGTGCTTTTGAAGACGATTGAATGAACGCTAGCACATCTATTCCTCCGCATCCCATGTTTCACTGGGCGAGTGAGTCCCAGGCAACCCCTACCGACACTATTGTGTGTGGCGCAATCAGGCTGAGCGCAGTGTTGAACCGCAGAGAACGATATCACTTAGATTGACTCGGAGTTACCTACTGAGGCATAGATTTGCATTAGTGTTTGAGCAATGCACAAGTCAGGAGAGCGGCAGCCCACCGTCATACCGTATACAAGCTGTTGCGTCTCCTCTGAGTGACCCCTCTCCCTCCTCCGTAAGCGAACATCATGTTGGGTTGCGACAGAGCCCAGCGCTCAGATGCGGCCAGGCTCGGGTTACATGAGTGTCTCCGAAGCTACCCCTGGATCTTGGGGCAGTGAGAACCATGAGTACAGGGCGTCCTGCCCATTGCCGTTTCAAGCACGATGCGCGGGTTTCCGAAGGGTCAATTTAGTGTGGGATCTGACCAATGTAATAGCATACATCAGCGCAGGCCCTTGGCGTCAGTTTGTTCTGTATACTACTAATGAGACCCATTGTGAACAGATTCTCCGAAACACAGCGAAGTAACTCAGCTGAGGCATCTTCCAGTAAGCTCGAAGCACTAGCTTGATCATTAGTTTTACTCGACCAGTGCGGCGGCGGGGCCAAGTTGATGGCCTGCAGTAGCCTGCGTCCCTGAGTATAGAGAGTGGCTTGATACCAAGACTGGATACGTTATTCGTACGTTTCACGATCATCGAACAGATATAGAGTCTAGATATCACAACGACTGAAAGTACATTTGAAGCATAGGGGCATATCAACATCGTAGACCAGTAGGCATCGACGTCTGGAACTCAAAGCCCGCGTTCTGCACGCAGCAAACGGATCTGTTCCTTCAAATCACATTCACGCTCCTTGTACATCTCGTTCAATTGCAGAAGTATTGCCCTCTCCCTCTCCCGCTCCTCCCGTTCCCTCTTGATCTCGTTGTTCTTCTGCTCCTCGACCTTGGCAACTTGTTCCTCGAGCCTCGCAACCTCCTTCCGACGCTCCTCCTGCTCCTTCGTCACCTCTTTGAGTCTCTGTTCCTCGAGCTTTGCAACTTCTTTCTGTCGCTCCTCCTGCTCCTTCTTGACGTCCCTCTCCCGGTTGAGCATTTTCTCCGCGGCCTTCAACTTTTGCCTGAGAGCATGAGGCGTATCGATACTCTCGATCGACGATATACTCACTGCATCCACGTCAGCGGTCGCACACAGAAAGGCCAAGAACGAACAATCAACATACTAGTCATCTCCCCGCCACCGCCGCGCGGCGTGCTCTCATGTCGTATGCCACGGGAGCGCCCGATGAGAAGCTGTCCTGTACGCAAGCCAGGCCTGATGATTTCGCGGTGTTGCACGCTGCGACGCGACTTGCCTGAGGCGTCTGAACGAGCGACGGACTCCGGCTCAGATTGGCTAGCGGCGTAAGCATAACAGCCGTGCTCGTACTCCGTGCCAGCGACGCTTTCCACCGGCGAATGGTCGTTGGAGGGGTGAGCGGCCTGAGCTTGTGCACCACGCAAAACCTCGGCATTTCGAAGCCAGCGCTGATCGGTCCGACGAGAGGGCGCCACTCCCTGTGGTCCTGGATCTGAGTCACGGCGAAAGCGCGGGAGACCTGAAGCAGATCTGCCCGACGAGCCTTGCAAACCCACAGGCTCGTGTGTACCATGGCGTGCGACTAAGGACGTCAGGTGGACACGGTCAGAGTCGTGCGGAGGAGCGTAACAACACGACCAATACCCACCTGGCATATCGGGAGACTGTGCGGTAACCCTCGGTGGCATCCCTGCTGGTTGCGCGGCAGTTGCAGAGCCTGAGGCTGACAATTCCCCGAGTATCAGTATTTGCATGTCCAGTCCCCACTGAAGAGGGCAGTACATACCTGGATGCTCTTGGGCAGACGACACGTCTACGTCATCGGCTCTCCCACCATCTGGAGCACCCCACGGCTGGTTGACGAAAGCTGGGGTTATGAAATGGAACCATCAGGTCATTGAAGTTGCAGCGAGGTGTACATTTGATAATGACATACCACTGTTCAAGTCAATGAGAACGATTCCTCATCCCACTCGTCATCGTCGGAGCAATTGCCGGCGGCAAACTCGAAGGGATATATATAGGATCCGGTGGACGAGTCCGCGTCAAGGATGTCGACGCGGACTTGGTTCGCGTGGTAGATAATGGTCTCGACGAGGTTCCTAAGTACCTCCATACGCTCCTGACTGCGATCGGGAAAGACTTCATTAAGCAGCTTGAGATTGTCGAGGATCTTCGGGAGACGCGAAATTCTGTCGCCAAGGACGGAGTGTTGATCATTGGCCTTCAAACACTCTACGATCGGAGAGATGGCACGCGCCATCCATCCTTTGAATTCCGAGGACGACTCGTTCCTGTGAATCACCAAGTTGCAGCGGTCGTCTGTCAATTGAAGAGACTGTAGCCTGAGCATTCCAGCAAATTTGTTGATGAGCCTGACCATGACGGCGAGTATGTCCCGGTCCCATCGTTCATTCAATTCCACTTCACCTGCGTCGCTGTGCCGCAGTAGCTTGGATGAGAGCAAGCCAAGGCTATAAAGTGTGAAGATGTTGCGAGCCCGCATTGAACCGGACAGGGCAATACCTGAGTAGGTGGGGCATGCCTCAGTCAGTCTACTTCGCTGCAAGCTGGGAGTGGATGCTAGTACTATGACCGGGAACAAATGATCTCAGAAGTGCACTGGTGTCCATGGTACTGTCCAAAAATTGCATCGACTCGTCGGTAGAAATTCGAGTCTGTTAGGACGAGGGCGGCGATGGGAAGAGAAGAGATGGGGAGCGCGACGTTTGAGGATAACGAGGTGAACATTGGGGAATGAGTCGTGTCACTGGGGAGGGGGATGACCTATATAACTCGGACGATGCGTGTCCATGGTCATACTCATGAGAGAACGTGAACGTGAGCTAAGAATCGTCTCTCCTGGCGAACTTCAACTCGTGTCTTGTAAAGCCCCTGTTCACGTGTACACGTCACGTGACCGTTCATCTTGCCAAGCCTACCGCCAATTCATTATTCAAGGGACTCCGCGCCGCAAGTTCCCGTCATCGCGTTCCTTTGAAGTTGAGAAAGAGTTGTGCCCTCAGCCTCCGGCCATTATGAACTAAACTCCGGCGTTGATATGGCTACAGGCTTACTGTAGTATACATAGTAGCTATCATCGCCGCATCTCCGCATCCTATGGCATTCTAACCAATTGTTCCGAGGACGTCTACTGGCATGTCCTCGGCCTCCTCAGTCCAAGGTGATATAGAGTTGCTTGCTCGTCAGCACCCCCTTCGCCCCAGGGATGAGCACGATCGTCTGGGTATTGTCAATGATCATCGCCGGGCCCTCGACCGTATCGCCCAGCTCGAGCGAGTTGAGCAAGAACACAGGCGTGTCGCCCACCCTGCCGACCCCGTCAAAGTACACGCTGTACGTCGAGTCCGCCTTCTTCCTGTCAACCGGTCGCTGCTCGAGTCTCTCGACCTCCTTGTACACCGACTCCCCAAGTGTGTCGAACGTCTTCCCGATTCCCCGTACCTTCACGTCGTCGACGATAGTGGACTTGGTGTCGAGCAGGAACCCGAACTCGGCCTGGTACACGCGCTTGAACGCCGCCTCGAAATCTTCGTCCCCGTCCCCGTCGTTGGGCACAGGGACCACCATGAGCGCGGTGTCGGTCCCGTCGAAGCGCATGTTGAGCATCCGCTCGGTGTGGATTCTGGAGTCATCAAAGCCCTGTCGCTTGAGCTCCTCCCGTACTTGCCCATCTAGCCTATCGAGGCGGGAGCGCAGCGTCGTGCGGTTCTCTGCGGTGTAGAATGTCGATGAAGGCTCCTGCAGCTCATAGGCTCTGCGGCGTAGGAAAGGCATGTAAGTTCGGGAAACCAACACGGGTACATAGCGCGTACCGATCAGCGAGGGCGAGGCCGTAGGCCGAGAGAATCGAACTATAGTGATGGATGAGAATGGTCTTGATACCGAGGAGCTGCGCGATCTCGCACGCATGCTGGCCGCCTGCGCCTCCAAAGCTGGCAAGACTATCCCGCGACATTGTCAGGCCTATTCACGCCCGTGAACAGGCGCAAATCGAAGCGCTTACATATGCTTGGAAGTAGCGTATCCCCGTGCTTCCGTGAGTGCACGTATGGGTCGGCACATTGTTTCATTGGCCACCTTGATGAAGCTACGAAGACAATTCCCCTTAGTCAGCGAATACCGTCCTTCCGAGCGAGATTGTACGCACCCGTATACGATCTCGTCCAAATCCATCTTCTTCTCCTCGGTCACGGTAGCATTGATCTCTTGTGCGAGCTTATCGAATGCGGCACGAGACGCCTCGATATCCAACGGCTCCTTCTCCGACTTGCCAAAGATTTTGGGAAAGTAGTCTGGCACGAGACGACCAAGGACGAGGTTCGCGTCTGTCACTGCCAGCGGCCCGCCTTTCCTATAGTCGTTGTAAGAATACGCTCCATATAGGCGTGGGCATATTCAACGTACCGATAACAAGTCGGACCAGGTTCGGCGCCCGCACTGTTCGGGCCTGCGAGGAATAGACCGTTGCGGAAAGACAGACACGAACCCCCTCCCGCGGCGACGGTATTGATGTCTAGCTGAGGCGACTGAATGGTCACACCTGCTGTTGTAGTCTCGTAAACGACTTCGTAACGCCCAGCATAGCGCGATACGTCGGTGGAAGTGCCTCCGACGTCGATGCTAGTCAATTAAGTCAGTGCGACATGGCCATGTCGCGGGACCATGATAAACGTACCCGATAATAGGTATCTTCTTCTCCTCATCCCAGCTGGTGAGCGCATATCCGACGACCCCGCCGGCGGGTCCACTCAGGATGCTCTTGAGGCCAGAGAAGTTGTTCAGGTCTAGCAGACCGCCGTCGCTACCCATGAACTCAACGCGGGGACTGAGGACCTTGCCATCCCTCAGCTTCTCATCGAATCCCGAGAAGAATCCATCCAGGTACTCTCTGAGGATCGGCGTCAAGTACGCATCGGCGGTCGAGGACACGCCGCGGGGCACCATCTTGATCATAGGCAGGAGCTGGGACGACGCAGACACATGCTCGAAGCCAAGAGTCCGCGCGAGCGCGGCGACTTGCAGCTCATGCTCGGGGTACGTGTAGGAGTGGCAGAACACGATGGCGATCGAGCGGTAGCCGTCATCGTGCAATCGTTGGAGGTCTTCTCGCACTTTGACCAGATCTGGGTGTGTTCCGTGAGATGGTCAACGCACGCGCATACAGCGATCGCACGAACGAGCACACACCTGGCCTCTGCATTACTCGCACTGCCTCCCCTGAAAGGCCCTGCACGACTTCCCCAGGTCCCTCCGCATCGCCCTTCTGGTCCCATCCCTTCCCTCGATAACCTCGCTTCACCTTCCCTGCCTCGTCGAACTGGACCGCATGCTGTTCCGCCTGCGGATCTGACGTGTATCCGACAAGCGTGACGCGCTCGTCGACCTCGAGAACCGCGGAGTAGAGCGGCGGGGGACGGCGGATGTTCAGGTCAAAGATTTTCGGGCGCGACTGGTTCCCGATGAGGAGCAGATCCTTGAAGCCGCGAGTGATGAGCAGTGCGTGCTTGTGGCCCTTCCGCTCAAGCAGCGCATTCGTCGCGACCGTCGTCGATAGTCGGATGTAGTCTGCGAAGCCTCATGAGTTCCATACGACCTAGTCGGAGGCTGGTGGGCGACATGCTCGAGCTCACCGATCTTATCCGTGTTGAGGATGCTTCCCCGCGGTATCTGCTCGCCCGTCACGATCTCTAGCACGCGTCGAATGCCCTCTGTTGGTGCATCGCTGTAGTTTCCAGGATCCTGCGACACTGGGTGGGCCGATTTACTTCAATTCGCTATACTTCGGATGTCGCCTGCGGTCTTGATAGCGGTACTCACGAAGCTTCACCACAATTTCTTTGCGCTCCTTCGGGTTGTCTGAGTCTGGAAACGAGGCGTGAACATCGCAGAACGTGCCTCCTCGGTCGGCACAGATCCTGATGGACCGGTCAAGGATTGTCTTCGAGGGCATTGTCATGCTCGTTGTTCACACGCTTCCCTGCTCGTCGACGTCAGAGTTCACCGACTTCAAGATATGGTCCGCCGCGCTCGATGCCTTAGTCATAATCACGATTCACAAGGAGCATGACCTTGCAACGCTCACACACGAAATCATTAGCAGCAGGACGTTGTGCAAGCACATCGTGAGACATTGCTTACAAGCAGCATCCCGGCGACTAGACATGAATTCGTGAACTATGACAATGAATGGACAGAGGTATGCAGACTAGGGTAACTTCGGTAACGCCAACCGAGATATTCGTGGAGGATATGATGTATCGTCAGGCGCGAAGACGACAGCGGACACGGCGAGAGGAAGAACGTGTAGAAAACACTGAAAGCGACCAATATAAAGTGTATACGATGTAGACCTTTTTAGGTGATCGGAGCAGTATGCGAGACAAACTGAGCGCGACACGCTTATTCCTCATCAACCGGGACCTCTTCCTCGTACTCGCCCTCCTCCTCAACACTGTAAAGCAGTCAGCCAAAGCGGGACAATGGAGCAAATCAAACACGTACGTAGCGTCCTGGTACTGCTGGTACTCGGCGACAAGATCCTGCATGTTGGACTCGGCCTCCGTAAACTCCATCTCGTCCATACCCTCCTGGGTGTACCAATGCAGGAAGGCCTTGCGCTTGAACATCGCTGTGAACTGGTCGCTGACACGCTTGAACAACTCCTGGATCGCGGTTGAGTTGCCGAGGAACGTAACGGCCATCTTGAGACCACGAGGAGCAATGTCACACTGCGCAGTCAGGACGTTGTTCGGAATCCACTCGACAAAGTATGCGGAGTTCTTGTTCTGGACATTCTGCATCTGCTCCTCGACCTCCTTCATCGAGACCTTGCCACGGAAGACAGCGGCGACAGTAAGGTAACGACCGTGCCTGGGGTCAGACGCAGCCATCATGTTCTTTGCGTCGAACATCTGCGACGTGAGCTCAGGAACAGTGACGGCGCGGTACTGCTGGCTTCCACGGGCAGTGAGCGGAGCGAAGCCGGTCATGAAGAAATGGAGACGGGGGAACGGAACTATGTCGCGCACAATGAGCGCCGCATCTCGCACATGCAAAAGACCGACGTACCCATGTTGACAGCCAACTTCCGGAGATCCGAGTTGAGTTGGCCGGGGAAACGCAAGCATGTCGTGATACCGGACATGACGATGGACACCAGGTGGTTCAAGTCACCATATGTTGGGGTAGTGAGCTTGAGCGTCCTGAAGCAGATATCGTAGAGAGCCTCGTTATCGATACAGAACGTCTGATCCGAATTCTCGACGAGCTGGTGGACAGAGAGAGTAGCGTTGTAAGGCTCAACAACGGTGTCGGAAACCTTCGGTGAAGGCACAACAGAGAAAGTCGCCATCATACGATCGGGGTATTCTTCCCTGATCTTCGAGATCAGGAGCGTACCCATGCCTGCACCGGTACCACCACCAAGCGAGTGGGTAATCTGGAAACCTGAAGGAGCGTTAGCGGTGGTGACAACCTGTGACCAATGTGACAGTCACAGTCACAGAGAAGACGAACCTTGCAAGCAATCGGTACCCTCAGCCTCCTTGCGAACGACATCGAGCACGGAGTCGACGAGCTCAGCACCCTCCGTGTAATGACCCTTCGCCCAGTTGTTACCAGCCCCGCTTTGACCGAATACGAAATTGTCGGGGCGGAAAAGGCTGCCGAGCGGGCCACCACGGACGGAATCCATGGTTCCAGGCTCCAGATCAACGAGGACTGCACGGGGCACATACTTGTTTGCGCCAACTTCGTTGTAGTACACGTTGATCCGCTCAAGCTGAAGGTCGTTGTTGCCCTTGTACAGTCCGTCCGACTCAATGCCGTGCTCATCAGACACGACCTCCCAGAACTTGGCACCTACAATGAGTTAGCGATCGGAATTGGATATCAACGGGCCATCAACGCCTCTCACCAATTTGGTTACCGCACTATACACGAGGGACACTTCAGAGGGGCATTGTGTGGAAAGACGCGTCTGACTTACCTGGCCAGTCTGCAGATGAACGATTTCACGCATTCTGGAGGAGCAGCAACGTCAGCGCGACTCATCATGAAAACTTTGGAGACAGCGTGTCGACGCCTTTCACGCTCTCGACATCGCGATTCCCCAGTATCCTACGGCTGAGCAACATAGAACACACGTACATGAGAGAATAGAACGAGAACTAGGGGAGGATGGGGTCGTTAGAGGATGGAGGGTACCGGGAGGGGACAAGGTCAAAACGGAAACGCCGTTGAGGTCTAGGGCTTGTATATTAGGTCGGAGATCGAATCGCTTAACTAAACGTGGCCTCTGCACCCCCAACCGTTTCGAAGACGTCTCCTTCGCGTTTCCCGGACGTGCCTTCGCGGCCTGTCCCTCTCATGACTACACTATCACCGTCTCTACCTCATTCCATGCATGCATGTAGCAGGCAGCGTAAGGGATGTGTAGCTTGGAGGGCTAAACTTGGCATGTCACCATAAGCGACAATCACCAGGCGCCCATAAATGTCGGCAACGGGATCGCACGATTTCAACTACAACAAACTACAAGTTCTACTGCTTGACCCTGATTGAATTGGCTTTGAATCAATGTTCAAATGCACAGACATCAGCAGAGAGTCACGGACAGTTTTTGGAGACGTGATACCGAAGGTTCAGAGTGACCCATGTTATCGTTTGCAAGTCAGATGTGCGGTTAACACTTCGAGACAAACGTCCTCCGTACTTCCCGAGCAGCTTACATGTCCGCTTGTACTTCGTATGGGCGAATGTGCTGTTAGATGCACGGTGATAGAACCATGAGCCTTCCGAGTGACTTCAGTCAAGGCAGGCAAGTGATGCGCTGCGGAACCGGACCCTATCATGGGCGCCTGCTCTCTTCCCTCTGCGCGCCGTCGAACTTGTCATTGTCAAGCGGGGTATCCTCGACGTTGATCATATCCACCGACCCATCTTCTGCTTGTCTTACGATCCGACCCCCTCTCGCTTTTCTGCCAAAACTTGCTTGGGCATATTACGACGGGGCCCTGAACCTCCGCTATGTCCAGCATGCAACACCTCGGCAAGGGGATTGTCCGCGCCGCCAAAAACTACACCAAGGGTTATTCGGATGTACAGGCGAAAGTGCGGGAATCGACTTCGAACGACCCATGGGGACCGTCTGGCACTCAGATGAACGAGCTCGCCCAGCTGAGTTACAACCAGTTAGTGCTGTCCCCACACAGCCTCACACGGAGAGTCATCTCAGTTCCTTCGCAGAGACCACTTCGTGGAGATCATGGAGATGTTGGACAAAAGGTTGAACGACAAGGGCAAGAACTGGCGGCATGTATTCAAGGTCCGTATACCGTGGCACGCGTATTCGCTCTCGTTGACATTCCGCAGTCTCTCACGGTGCTGGACTACCTGCTTCACGCTGGTTCGGAGAACGTGGTAGTCTACTTCCGGGATAACATCTACATCATCAAGACGCTGAAGGAGTTCCAGTATGTCGATGAGGAGGGTAAGGATCAAGGTGCCAATGTCCGTCAAAAGGCGAAGGACATCACCAACCTTCTGCAAGACGAGTCCCGTCTGCGCCACGAACGTCGTGACCGTGCAATGATGCGGGATCGAATGGTGAGGGGACGGGGCGAAGGCGGTGAGGACGACGAGAACGGTCAAAGGCGATCACGCAGTGTGCCTGACAGGAGGCGAAACGGTGGGAATCGCGAAGAAGATGAACTTCGGAGGGCTCTCGAGGAGAGCAAGAAGACCGCGGATGAGGAACAGGCAAGACAAAGGTTAACCGCGGAGGAACGGGATCTGCAGCAGGCCATCCGGCTGAGCGAGGAGGAGGAGGCGAAGCGTGCTAAGGCCGTGCAAGACGCCAATCAAGCATCCCTCTTTGACAATGGGCAACAACAGTGAGTCTCAGCCGTTCAGTCGTTCACCCGCAACATTCTCAAGGCATGCAGGCAACCTACAAACACGAACCCTTTCCCCCTTGTCGATACTTCCCTCCAGGCGCAGCCCCAGTTCCTTCAGCCTCAATTCACCGCAGTACCGCAACAGTTCACATCATTCAATCCGTATCAGCAGCAGGCGCAACAGGAGGCCATGCAGGTATGTAGTCGCGATGCAAGGTCTGGATTTTCGAGTTGACGCGCATATAGGCGGAGTATATGCGCCAGCAGCAGGAGTGGCAGATGCAGCAGCAGCTCCAAGCCCAACAGCAGCAACAGCAACAGCAGCAGGAGGAATGGTTGCGCCAGCAACAGTATCTCCAGCTACAGCAGCAACAGCAGCAGCAGCAGTTCCTCATGGCCCAACAACCGCTTGCCCCTCAACCTACAGGCTTCGGGTCAGTAACACCTTATGATGCTCATCGTCTATCAGCTAAACCCAATGCCACAGCTCAAACAATCCATTCGCACCTTCATTAGCTCTGTCGACGCCATCCTTGCCATCGCAGACAGGGAACCCACCAATTTCGTTTAATCTTCAGGGTACATTCTCGCAGAGCCCATCCTCCACATCGCCACCGCCACCCTCGCAGTCCGCTCCTCCCGGTGGCAACAGGTCGAACACGATACCGCCAGTCAAGACTCGCGTGGATGATCAACACTCCGCACTGGCCAACCTCTTGGCGAACCGTGACGAGAGTGGTATCGATACCTTCGGAAACTGGGGTAACCTCCGGTACGTAGTCATCTTCAGTTTCGCTCTTCCCGTGCAGCGCTTGCTCACTTGACTTATAGGTATGGCCAGCACGCCGGTAGGGTTGTCAGCCAGCAAACCGGCGCGCCACAAGGCAGCCACAACCCCTTTGCGCAACAGCAGCAACAGCAACAGCATAGCAACGACCAGCCGTTCTTCTCGCTCTAAATTGGTGTCTTTATTCCCTTCCCTCTATTCCTGCTCCTGCTCCCGCTCCCGTCCGCGCGCCCGTTTCTCTTACATCTCTCTTCGCTATCGTGGAGACTGGCACATACATACCCGTGAATTCCTTTCTTCGCACTGGCGCGTATTGCTGACCAATGGCAAGACTTTGACGTTGATGAAGTTGCCTACTGGATACTTGTACTAGTTAGTCGTGGCTCTGTACATGTTCCTTCGCTGTGGTACGTCTGGGAGCGCGGAGGGGAGCTTATAATCTTCTAACCGGACGCACACTATTGAGTTGCCCACGGTTCGCTCAAGGTTCCCCGTCGAGGAATGATGAGGAGACGGGCCGATCTCGTGTGAATACGATTGACTATCGATACACGCACACTACAAAATTCATAGCAGCGATCGACAGTCTCTATGGCAGAAAACCGATGTTCAAGCAAAGCGGAACATGACGAGAGCACAATGAGATCAAGAGCGAGTCTAGTAAGGGAGTTCGCCAGCTGGCTTCACCGCTGTTGGAGTATCGGGGTGGTTGGGAGGTGCAAGTTCAATTGTGTCCTCTTCACTATTGTTGAGGAGCCCTTCTTCGACCTCCGCGTCGCCGTCAGCTGCGCGATTGTGTGGCTTCTTCGTGAGCTGTCATGTAGCGTGAGTGTGACCCCAAGGAACTTCAAGAAATGAAAACGCCGACGTACCGCCACATACAGTGCAGAGCCAATAATGATGACGGTGCCGACGACAGACAGTGGGGAAGGCATGATATGAAGGAAGATGCGTTGAAGGATAGTCGCGAAAACGATCTACACATGCAGAGCAGTCAGCGCGAGGAGAACATCTGTCATGCTGTGTACTCCCCTGTCCATAGACAGCAATCGTCCCTCTTCCGGCTGTTTCACGTTGCAGACCTAGTGTCAGAAGTACCTGCGCAGAGGGTATTGTACCATAGTTGTCGTAGGCCGTAAAAGTAAACGAGTGAAGTGGTTACACACCTGTCCGCCAAAACCAAAGATCCCAATCAACAGCAGCAGTAGAAGCCAATCCCATCTCGTTGGAATCACCACCGGTATACGCAGCACAATCATACTGCGGTATGTGTTAGACATTGAGCGATAGAAGCGGGATAAATGCGGAAATTACGTGATGGTGGTTACGACGACACACAATGTTGAATACGCAACCAGATTGTGCAGCGGGTGAGCACGCTTGCCTATATGGCGGATGGTTGTGTCTGATGCGGCTGGGCATGAGCGATGTGCACACGTGTGAGACAAATTCACCTACATGCCCCTGCAGCACCTACCGCCCCGAACAGTGCGACGCTATGGGTTGACGAGTACCGTTAGTTCACGCATAGATAAGTGTATCACATTCAGTCTCACCCCACTGCCACCATTCGCTGTGCCGAAGTTATGATCCTACCTCCGGCAACCTCATCGACCGCTCGAGCTATTTCTGCGACGTCGTGCGGAATAGGAATTCTATGGCTTGCGCTCCCGAAGAGAAATGCGGGGCGGGCAATTAGAAGCACTCCTAATAGACTCGCCACTCAAGTAGGGATCAGCGATGATCAGAACAACGGTAGAGCAACTAGCATTCTCACGTCCAGCCGATGCCTCTCGCCACGAGAAAGCTTCGTGAAGAAAGACCGCCCCGGCGACAGCGGTGAACATGGGAGAGAGGAATTGAAGTACTGTTGCGTCTGTCACGGACAGGTATTGGAGAGAGTAATACAGGCCGAAGATGCCTACGAACCTGTATCACAGTCAGTCATTATCGCGTTCAAGTCGAAGCCTGATAGCGCAGAGTCTAGTTACCCGAAAACACCACGTTGAACTAGGAAGAAGCGCACTTCTTTCGGTCCCAAGATAGGATCTGGTACACTCATCAAATACCTATGGTTTATGTCAGCAACCAGTTATATCATTGAGAGCCATGCTTGAGTACATGTAAATTACACAACATATCCATGTAATCCCCTGAGCGAATGAAGTGAGTATACACGATGTCTGCGCAGTTCAAGTATCACCTTGCGTCGCGTACCATTCGCACAAGAATCAGCTGGATGCCCATGAGCGCACGTCCTTCGATGCATACGCGCGTTGTGACTACTCACTTCGACCGCAGAAACAGGCGGATCCAGGTTGTTCAGAACCTTCACGCCAACGTTCATGAGCGAGAAGAACAACTGCGAGGATGCCACCAGGAGCAAGCCAGTGTTGCGCTCCACAAGTTCACGCATGCGGTTCCCCACCACATTTGCTGCTGAGAGCCACGTTCTGGCGCGATTTGTTGAACTCCCTGAAGGTGCCGGGAAGAATATGGCCTGTGGGGATGATTCGCCAGAGTGAAACGTATAACGATCAGGTGTACGAGAGTCAAACGGCGTCCTGCTCGTTGAAGACATTCTAGGCAATTCCTTCGTGCCTGAGACCAACTTTCACTGACACACAGGGGTGTTGTACTAGATGGACGGAGTTCAAGAAGTCGGCTTCTGTCGAGGACGAACAACTCTTGGGTGCTTCATACGGAGCTCGAAAGCTTAGGGCCGGAGGTGTGCGGCATTTGAAAAGACTGGGGGCCAAGTGCAACGATGGGGTTGCGGAGTAGCGTCGGGATATGAACTATTATGGGCGGTAGCGCAGTATCCGTCTGCACAGTAACGACAACTCCCATCGACCCGTCGCCGTCATGCACAGCGCGCCCGCCGTGAACCAGCTTTCATAAACCGCATGGACGCTGGCCATTCTTCTGTCTCTCATCGCTCCTCGTCTTCCGCTATAGATCTCACTGGAACTCCTACTGGGCTTGTCAACTCGCGTCCAACAACTCCTCTCTCTTCTGACAGTCTTGCTCGTCGACGAACAAGCTGGGGCGGGAACAACATCGTGCAGGACCCCTTGCGTTTCGACGTGAACAATACGAGCTCGCAGCCTATTGCTGGCACGTCGCGACAAGACCGCGCGGCGTGGCCGTCCGACGACCCATTCTACTCTCCGACGGAGGATGAACCCTCTTTCCGTGATTATACCTATCGCGCGGGCGGAATGCGTTATCAGAACATCAACACAGTGTATTCTACGTCGCAGCCAGGCCAGTCTTCCACTTCACTCATCTCCTCTCATTTCCGGGACTCCGGAGACAACATGGCAAGTATACGCGATGACGACGAGGCCCACCTCACGACCAACATGTCGCGTCAGCGTGCAGGTAGTGAATGGGGGGTTGCAGATGGTGTCGACATAGAGCGGTCAGGTGCGTCAACCCGAGCACGACGGAGGACAGTCCGTTATAGTACGTCTCCGCTCAAGAAGACTGGAACGACGCTCAAGACGGTGTCTCGTAACTTGAGACGTGCGTCTTTACGCGTCGTCAACTTTGGAGGGCTCGGGTTGGAGGACCATGTGAGATTGCAGGACGCGGACGAAGGACGGACAAAGCGGGAAGATGAGGATGAGATTGTGGAGGAAGACGAGGCACTTCCTGACCTATCCAAGACTCTTCCTATCAGAGGGCGTACACTGGGTGTCCTTGGACCGCGTAGCAGACTACGGCTCTCGATGTACAAATTCCTTGTCTATCCGTGAGTATCATGCGTTCGAATCACGTTCTTGGCGACCTAACCCTTAGCAGGTGGACCGAGCCCGTTATCTTATTATTGATTATCGTGAACGCGGTCGTCCTCACAATCCAAGCATCGCGCCCTCATGCACTACCAGAAGATTGGCCAGACGACGCTTCTCCACCTTCGGTCGTTGGTTTCTTTCATGCATGGGAAGACTATGTGCTTTTCGCATTATTCTGTTTGTTCTCGTGAGTAATTTGGACGGTGTCTCGGATACCGTTGCTGACGACGAGTAGGTTGGAAGCTTTCTCTCGAATATGTGTATCGGGCTTCTTGCTGGACCCGGAAGTTCCTATCTCCACGCTCTTTCACTCACCATTCGCAACATACCCCGACATCACTCGCCCTCCGAATACTGCTGCAGAGGCCAACTTCAACCTTGCACGAACCCCATCCGTGACCTCGCACTCGCAATCACAACTTCACCGCGGACTTACAATCGCTCAACGCCTCAACAATCTTCGAAGAAACCTTGCTCGCCCATTCGTGCTAGCCCATAATCCAGTTTCTACACCTCCCCTCTCGTCTTCCGACGCTAATGCTAAGTCAACATCATCGCGTGCACGCTCGGATACCGTTCAGTCGAAGTCGCCGATGATAGAGAAGGTAGCAGCGGGAATGCAGAACGCTCACGCGCATATGCGTAACCCGTCTGAACCTGGGTTCCTGTCTAAGGCACTCCGCTCCGACCAGCCCAGCGACACCATTGCGCTACCTTTCCGTCTTAGCGTTGAAGACTCACGTGGCCAAACTCAACGTAACCTCCCTTACCTTCGGCATAGTTGGACCAGGATTGACTTCATCGCCATAACGAGCTTCTGGATTACCTTTGCTCTGGCCTCTGCTGGTGTGGAACGGGATGAGTATCACATCGGCCTGTTTCGTGCCATGAGTGTGCTACGCACTGCGAGGTTATTGGCTATCACCTCCGGAACCACCGTCAGTCACCTTGTCTTCGTATTATGGAATATACTCAATGATCTATACACAGACAATTATGCGCTCACTCAAAACCGCACGACCATTACTTGCCAGTGTAGCGTATTTTGTACTGTTTGCCATGGTTCTATTCTCGTAAGCATCGCTTGCTAAGCTCTCTGTTGCTCATTCTAATATCTGTCCAGTATCATCGGCATACAATCTTTCAAGGGCTCCTTCCGTCGGAATTGCCACTTGGTTCCGACAGGAGGTGAAGATGACATAAAGCTTGATCAGTTGTGTGGTGGGTATATCGACTCCACTACACTGGAACCCGTAGGCTATCTCGATGTCAACGGAGTCAATGCCGCTGTAAAGGGATACATTTGTCCCCTGGGACAAATTTGCATAGTCTGTATGGTTCAGTGCGTTCGAAGGTCGCGTTTCCTGATAGATCACCATATTCAGGAAGACGACGAGAGCCCTCAAGCTGGCATGGAAAGCTTCGACGTCATCTATTATGCCGCTCTGCAGGTTGTTATCGTCTCGTCTGCCAACGGCGTAAGTAATCATCCTATACTTCTTTGTTGCATAGTGGCTGATCCTGTTGGCAGTGGAGCCCGCTCATGTACCAGATGATGGACTCCGAGTTCTTCGTATCTTGCTTCTTCTTCATTGTCTGCATCATTGTACTCAACTTCTGGCTCATTAACCTCTTCGTCGCCGTTATCACGAATACTTTCTCAGCCATTCGCTCCGACACGAAGAAAAGTGCTTTCGGGGCTGCACCGTGAGTGCATCTATCAACTTCGCGCACGTATATATCGGCTAATGCTTGCTGTACAGCTTGGCACCTGTCGTCGATGAACAAGAAGGTGGTCCTGTCGATGGCAGGCGAGCCGCAGGAAGAAATCGCATCGCCGAGATCTATGAGAGCATACGTTGGTGTTGGGTCGCCTTCGCTCTAGCTTCCGTCATCTTGCAGGCTACTCGCACAGTGGAGAACTCTTCTCTCCACGATGACATCCTCGACAAGGGCGAACTCGCATTGACGATTCTATTCGACGTCGAGATTGTCATTCGGGTGTTGGCTTATCTCCCTGATTGGAGGCGGTTCTTCTTTCGCGGACAGAACGTACTGGATCTATTCCTCGCGATTGGTTCAAGTGTCATCCAAATCCCTGCCATCCACAAGTCAGGTGTCTATCCCTGGCTTACGATCTTCCAATTGATGCGATTCTATCGTGTTATCCTGGAAATACCGCGGATGAAGCCCTTGCTGGTGGGTCTTTGTTTCGATGTCCGTGTTCGAAACACAGTCTGATGCCATTGGCATATAGCTCGCAGTTTTCGGTAACATGTACGGTCTAGCGAACATGTCTTTGTTCCTAATTGAGATCAACCTTCTCGCTGCCCTGTTCGCGGTACAACTCGTCAGTGGGGACATCAGGGCTGGGGAGCTCATCGACTTTGGCACGCTGTACAACTCCTTCCTCGCCATCTATCAAATCTTCTCTTCGGAGAACTGGACCGACGTGCTCTACAAGGCAGCTGTACCGGAAGTACCACTTCGACAGTCGGCTATCGTTGTCTTGTTCTTCGCAGGATGGATGTTCTTCGCCAACTGTGAGTGTGAAGTCCATCTTATGATGTGATATTTAATTAACGCGTTATGCGAATCCAGACATCGTGCTGCAAATGTTCATCGCCGTCATCAACGAGAATTTCGATGTTGCCGAAGAATCGAAGCGAAGCAGGCAGGCGTCTCATTATTGGGCCTCGCACCGTCCCCAGCAGGCCCGCGCGACCTGGGTCCGGAGGCTCAATCCATATCGGTGGTTCAAGGCACAGCCCAAGGCAATCGAAGTCGAGTTGCCTTCTAATCTGGTCTTGCCGATGCAGAAGGCGCTCGTGCAGGACTATAGCCTGCCGAAGAGAGACAACTCTACCCTTGTGTGTGCAGATACTAGTGTCTGCATGACTCTAACTTACCTTACATGTTTAGGACGGCCCTAATCTACGTGGTGGTGGTAGTCTCCCGCGAAACTACTCTGCCAAGTCCACTTTGAGGCGATTGCAGCGGCTCTTTGCAGGGGACATCCACGCAGGAGACGTGCCACTGACGACGCTCCGCAATACGCGGCGAGACTCGGTCGCGCCAGCAGACCCTGTCGATGAAGAGACGGAAAGACATCTGTAAGTCACGCTTCCCGCTCCTTCGTTCGGTAGCTGCTAAAATGACGCAGGGAGGTCTTGGCTGCACTGAACAACGATGCGGTTGACGCCGAAGAGCTCAACGACGCTCTGTACGAACGGCGAGCTCAGAAGGCCGATTTTATTCGCGATCACCCTACCTACGACAAGACGTTCTGGGTTTTCTCGCAGAAAAATTGGCTTCGGCGGATGTGCCAGAAACTTGTCGCGCCTGCTGGTGGGGATCGTATCTTCGGCACTCCTCACTCGCCTATCGCGCATCCCATCTTTCAGCTCTTGCTCCTCTTCACTGTCATTGGAGGCATCGTGGTCGAGAGCATCGCCACTCCTCTCTATCGCCGGGAGTTTTACCAGAAGAATGGGCTCATTCGTGGAACGTGGTTCGACCTCGCCGAGGGCTCCTTCGCCATAGTGCTCCTGGTGGAGTTCGTCATCAAGATCATCGCCGATGGGTTTCTCTTCACACCCAACGCGTACATTCGGAGTATCTGGAACATCTTAGACTTCTTCATTCTGGTCGGCATCCTCATCAATGCTGCCACCGGCCTCATCTTCATAGGTGGTCTCAGCCGGATTACCAGGTCTCTCAAGGCTTTGCGCGCCCTCAGGCTGATCACGCTCATTGACAAGATGCGGTCTACCTTCGAGTCGTTGATCATCTCAGGTATCGCACGTATCCTTGACGCGGCCCTGCTTGCTATCCTTTACATGATTCCCTACGCCGTCTGGGGTCTCAACATCTTCGCCGGTGTCACGAACGAATGCAACGACGACTCCGTCAGTGGTGCTAGCGACTGTGTTGGCGAGTACTCGACAAACGCTGTTATCGATGGATCGTTCGAATACCTCGTTCCGCGAGTGTGGGACAATCCAGCGCCGTCGACACAGTTCTCGTTCGACAGCTTCCGACAGTCTCTCCTCATCCTCTTCGAGATCGTCTCGCTCGAGGGCTGGATCGATGTCATGGGCGTTGCGACTAGTATCAGGGGCAAGGATCAACAACCTCAGACAAACGCTTCCGTGGGCAATTCGATCTTCTTCTTGATCTATAACTTGATGGGTGGAGTCGTTATCTTCACCCTCTTCGTTAGGTTAGTCATGGAAGTGAAGTTAGGCAAAGATCACCCGCGCTGACCTCTTTCCAGTATCATCATCGGTAATTTCACGTCGAAGACGGGTTCGGCTCTCCTCACGCAGCCCCAACGAGAGTGGATCGACCTGCAGAAGCTCATCAAGCGACAGAGACCGTCGAAACGTCCCAAGAAGAGGCCGACCTGGAGCGTCAGGCAGTGGTGTTATGACCGTGCTGTCCACAAGCATGGTTGGTGGTCTCGGATAATGACTGTGCTATACACCCTGCACGTGTTCGCTCTGATGTGCGTGCCGCAAAGGTATCCCCTACACAGTCGATCGCTCATGTATGCGCTTCCAGGACCCAATCCTTCAAATCCCAGGATCTCCTTGAGGAACTGCGCGGTAAGTTGTCTCATCAGCGTCCCTAGTCGATATCATCTCATTATGTCGGCCACAGGCGACTTCTTCATCTTCGTCACCGTCGTGTATTGCATTGACATCATCGTGAGGTTCTTCGGCCTCGGCTGGTCAAGCTACAGTGCCAACGGCTGGAATATTTTCGACATCATCGTCGCCGCGGGCAGTCTCTTCACCACTCTCGTCGTACGATTCAATGCCGGCGGCTTCATCGT
Organism: Fomes fomentarius; assembly: GCA_022606135.1. Classification (NCBI taxonomy): domain Eukaryota; kingdom Fungi; phylum Basidiomycota; class Agaricomycetes; order Polyporales; family Polyporaceae; genus Fomes; species Fomes fomentarius. Next base: position 4,334,391 of record JABYQN010000001.1, read on the forward strand.
TCAGCAGTTGCAGAAGCTCTTCTTGACGAGTATTGCCTTGAAGCTTGTTCAGCGTGTGAATAGTCTCAACAAGCTCTTCAAAACAGCTGTGTAAGTGCCATTCGATCGTTGCTACCTAGCCCAACACGTCTGATGCTGATCTTCACATGTAGTGGAAGTCTGCCAGTCATCCTAAGCCTGCTCGGTCTGTGGGTCATCTTGTTTATATTTTTCGCGATCCTCTTCGTCGAGGTTTTCAGTATGGCGAAGTGGGGCACGGCCGAAAACTGGAACCAGAACTACTCCAGCATGGCAAATGCGCTAGTCATGCTGTCGTTCATGACAACAGGGTACGTCGAATGCCCATCAGTGACAGGACTCAGCAGCGCTCATCCAGACCTCATAGGGAGGGGTGGAACCAATATATGCACGACTAGTATGTCTACAACCGAACTCTACCTTCGAACATACGCTGACGGGGCCCCAGCGCATTGGACTATCCTCGGTGTACGATCACTCCTTTCGGGGATACTGACTGTGGCAGCGTCTTCTGGGCGTTTGTTCTGTTCATCGCATGGAACCTGCTGAGCATGGTCAGTCATCGTCGCCGCTGCCCACGCACGCGCGTGCTAACTCATGCTTGTGCAGTACATCTTCGCCAACCTGTTCACTGGTGTGGTCGTCGAGAGTTTCTACTACGTCTTCCAGATGTCCGGCGGCGCCAAGTCAATCACCCGAGAAGAGATGCGTGCCTTCAAGAAGGTATGGGCCGAGTTCGCCAACCCGAAGACAGGTTACTTGGAGCGCCATAACTTTGTTCGTTTCTTCGGGGTATGTCCGATCCGTCGACGCTCCAAGGAGATGCATTCTGACCGTCTTTGCAGAAACTCAGTGGTATCTTCGAAATCAAGATCTATCCGACCGAGTACAGCATCCCACATTTGATGGCTGTCTCTAAGGATCCCCAGGAGAGAGACTCATGGTCTGAGAAGATCGTCGAGGGCTATGATATCAACAAGACCGAGGCCATCTTGAGTAACATCGACCGAGTTGCCATCAAGCATAGGAAGAATCTGTACAACCGACTGTACCACGAAGCTCGCATCTCGCACGAACCTGGCAAGGGTATATCGTTCACAAACATGCTACTTCTTCTCGCTCACCACAAACTCATCGTGGATCGGGAGGCCCTCGTGTACGTCTCCCGCAGTGTTGCGGATCGATCTGGACACGCTGACATTTTCTTGAAGTCTCAAAGACCTTGTCGTACGAACGGAGACCAACAAACTCGTCACGGACCTTGTAGACTTCGACCGTGTACAGTCTCTCTTGCTCATGATCTTGTACCGCAGGCGGTACGTCGCACAGCGAGAACAGGCACGCATGATGCAGCTAGGCCAACCAGGCAAGTACATCGCATAATCGAGTCGGCTCGAAGTTACTAATCTACCGTCTAGTCGGCGACATCCCTGCCATCATCGTGGACGCCTTCCCTGCCACACCTCCAATGACGACGCGAGATATCACATCGCCATTTCAGACCCCGGTGAATCGATCCATGGAATACGATCGAAACACACCCATGGTGATTCCGCCAGGCATCACCCAGTCGCCTGATGTGTCGTTCGCTATGGACACGCCGTCGCGGCCGCTCCAGCGACGCCACCGTACGAGCGACGTCAGCATGTTATCAATCGACATGAGTAGCAGGTACGTCAATGTCCTGATTAGTACTGGATTCCTCGCTGATGAAGCGATCTTCTAGGCTTGATGGCTCAATGTCGAGGGATTCTCGCGTCGGCGAGGACGACGACGTCCTGTCGTCTATGCAGAACTCAATGTGGCAAGGCAAGTGTGGTGTCTCTCGGGTATATGAAGGTTGCTTACTTTCTGGTCGTAGACATGATGCTAGAAGCCGCAGAGGAGGAACACAAATAGGACTTTTGTATGTAACCATCGTCGCTCATTCTCTGCATATACCGCACTTTCTACTTCAGGAACTTTCAGGTACCGCATACTGTAGAGTTATTTGCATTAGTAGTGTAGACCATTTCGCATCTAACTTATTCGATGCTCCTTAGTTCCATGGCTTCCGTCTGTTTCACGGCTCGAATAGGACTATTTTCTTCGCCTGACTTGAGCCAGTTGAGGCATTCTCGCCTGGCAAAGCCTTAAAAAACGCATTGAACGCATGAACCGGTCTCATTCAAACGTCTCCTATGAGACTGCCTGCATAACGTGGTATGCGCTATCTCATATGTTCTATCCACATCCGAGATTTCAGGGTGATTGAATGAATTTTGATGCACCTCTTCAGCGTTGCCCAAGCATAGGCGCCCAACGACCTTGAGTCGAACCAGTTCATTTACTGCCCGGGAGTTGCAAACCAGTGCAAACCTTGTTTGCCGCAGCGCACACAAAGTGACTAGGGCGGAGTCTAAATAACTTTTTGCTCTGGCATCGTCTCCGACGTCGTACTCTCCGTTCTTTACACCGTCCACGACGTCTCCGGCGCACTCGACGAAATTTGCCCACCATGGCACCATTCTCTAAGCCTGAGACGGTCCTCAAACAGGCAGAGGGCCTTGTCTCTGTCGGCCAAACTCATATGGCTCTTCAATCTCTCACAGAGATGTTCTCCTCTAAACGGTTCCGCTCTACTCCTCTTGCATCTCTGGAGCCTATCATGATTCGGTTTGTCGAGCTCTGCGTCGAACTCCGGAAAGGCCGGACTGCCAAGGAAGGCCTCATGCAATACAAGAACATCTCACAGAATACTAGCGTTGCGTCCATCGAAGTCGTTGTCAATCGTTTCATCCAGCTCTCGGATGCGAAGGTTCAGGAGGCACAGGAGAAGGCCGACAAGGCCGTTGCGTTGGACGTGGACGATCTCGAAGCGAGCGAGACGCCGGAGAGCATCCTACTCGGTGCGGTGAGCGGCGATCAAACCAAGGACAGGACGGACAGGGCTCTGGTTACGCCGTGGCTCAAGTTCCTTTGGGAGAGCTACCGGACGGCTCTCGAGACTCTGAAAAACAATGCGCGGCTGGAGACTATCTACCAGGTTCGTCCGGTATCTATCCTTTTCAATGACGTAACATGACTGTCGGTGTAGCAAATCGCCCAGCAAGCATTCAAGTTCTGTTTGAAGCACCAGCGGAAAGTTGAGTTCCGCCGGCTCTGCGAGACTCTTCGTTTGCATCTTGCGAATGTCGCAAAGTATGCTCACCAACCACATTCCATCAACCTCTCTGATCCCGACACATTGCAACACCACCTCGATACTCGATTCGCGCAACTCAACACCTCCGTCGAGCTCGAGCTCTGGCAAGAGGCATTCCGTTCCGTCGAGGATGTTCACAACCTGCTTACCTTGGCGAAGAAGGCGCCTCGACCAGCTATGATGGCCAACTATTACGAGAAGTTGACAAAGATCTTCCTCATGAGCGGTAACGCCCTCTACCATGCTGCAGCCTGGGGGCGTTATTATGCCATCGTGACAGCCATTGGTGGCAAGTCTGAGGAGGAGATGAAGAAATTGGCTGGTCAGGTACTCGTCAGCGCTCTCGCCGTCCCCGTTGGTCTACAGGGTGAAGAAGGCGCTGACGAGGGCAAAGGCAAGAACGCTCGTTTGAGCTCTCTCTTGGGTCTTACGAGAACGCCTACGCGTTCCGGACTGCTACGAGAAGCGGTACGTCTACCTGAAGCGTCAACCATCAAAAAGTATCTGACAGGCTCTCGTAGCTATCGCGCAATGCCCTCAAGCAGTCGCCTGCAACCGTGAAGTCCTTGTATAACGTCTTGGAGGTCACCTTCGATCCGTTGACTCTGTGCTCCTCCGTTTCTCCTCTCCTCAAGTCGCTGGCATCAGACGACTCGTATGCCTCTTATGTCCCCCTCCTTCAGCGTGCGCTCCTCTCCCGTCTCCTTTCTCAGCTTTCGCAGGTATACAACACTGTCAAGATCAGCAACCTTTTGGACCTCGTTGTACCTCTGCGTGATGTCGATATCGAGGGCGCGGCAGCATATGACGATGAGCAAATCGAGGCCTATGTCATGGGCTGCGCTCGCCGGGGAGAGCTGAACGTCCGTGTTGACCATGCTGCCGGTAGTATCACCTTCGTCGACAGCCCCTTTACCGCCGTCGAGAGTCCGAGCTCATCGTCGTCAATCCCAAACACCGGCCCCATCCAGCCATCCACTTCTGAGTTTGTCCGCACCAGGCTCGGCAAAGTTGCGCTCACCCTTCACAACTCCCTTGCTACTCTACACCCTCCAGCTCAACCTACTGAGGAAGAGCAACAAGCCAAATTTGCCGCTCTGGTCGCTGCTGCTCAAGCAGAGCGTAAGGCTATTCAGATCCGCCGTGCTCTTGTCGCTCGTCGCCGCGAGCTCCTTTCCGAGCTCACAGTTCGCAAAGAGAAGGAGGAGGCAAGTCGTCGCGCAGAGCTCCTCCGTCGCCACCAGGAAGAAGAGGCACGTAAGGCGGCCCAGGAGCTTCGCACGAAGGAGATCGAGCGTGCTCGTCGGGAGATTGAGAATATCCGCGTCGAGCAGGCGAAGCAGCTTGCGCAGAGCCTGAAGGAGAAGGGTACACTCAAGGTCGACATCACTGTGGGTACAGCCTCCCTGTCTGTTCACCCGCATGTCTGACATGTCGTTCACACAGGAAATGGATAACCTCGACCCCGACAATCTCAGACGCCTCCAGATCGAGCAGGTCGAGAAGGAGAAGAAAGAGATCAGTGAGCGCATGCGTATCCTTTCGAAGCGCCTAGATCACGTCGAGCGCGCCTATCGGAAGGAGGAGCGTCCCCTCCTTGCCAAAGACTACGAGGTTCAGCAGGCGAACGACCGTGCCGTCTTTGAGACCTCGCAGAAGGCTCGTCTTGAGGCACATCGCCAGGCTCACGTCCAGGATATCGAAACCAAGAAGCGTCTTAGTCGCATGCTGAACGACGTAAACCAGATCAAGGAGACGATCAGTGCACGCAGAGGCGAGGAGTTCGCCAAAAAGAAGGAGTCGGCGCAGAGGAAGATGGAGGAGGAGAAGGCTAAGCGTCGTGCCGCGATCCTCAAAGAGCGCGAAGAGGCTCGTCTCCGTGCTGAGGAGGAAGAGAGGATAGAGAGGGAACGCGAAGAGGAAGAGGCTCGACAGGAAGCAGGTATGCCAACCAATTCGTCCCTGGTAGTACTGTCTTCTCATAACAATCCGCAGAGCGCCTTGCAGAGGAGAGACGCCTTGTAGAGGAAGAAGAAGCTGCTCGTGCGCTCGTCGAACAGAAGAAACTGGAGGAGGAGGAGCGTCTCGCGGCTGTCCGCAAGGAGAGAGAAGAAGAACGTCAACGCGCTTTAGAGGCGGCCCTTCGGCAACAACAACGCGAGGAGGAGGCGCTTCGGAGACAAGCGGAGCGCAAGGCCGCTCAGGCAGCACCCGCTCGTCCTGCCGCTCGTGCTGCTCCGGAGCCCGAGGTTTGGCGACGGACTGGTCCACCCTCAGTGCCAATTCGCGCTGGCATCTCTACGCCACCAAGGTCAGAGAGTCCCGCCCCCGCGGCGAAGTATAGGCCGGGTGCTCTATCAGGAGGCGGAGGATGGCGTGCGCGCGAGGCTGCGAAGACCTCAGGTGGGGATGCTACTCCTGCACGGCCCGCTAGTCCGGCGGTGCCTGCTGCTACCGCAAAGGAGGAGGCTCCCAAGGAGGTCGAGGGATTCCAGACGGTTGAAAAGAAGGTCTGGCGGGGTTCGCGACTCCAGGCGCGCAAGGCGTAGGTGTCCAGTTTCGCGATTCGCTTGCGTCTGTTTGTCGTGCATGCTCTGCCCTTAGTTGTGTACTCTTTGGTTCCCAGTCTCTTTTCACAGTGACGTTTACGTGTGTTTCGAAATGCAATCCACGACTTTCACGGACTCCGCGATGTATACTGATGGTACATGCTGTATCGGTAGCGGCCATATAGCTAGAGTCCTCATGTTACGTAGCTTAGCTTCTAATCCGACCCGTCATCTTGCCACCTCTTCAACCGGAGGCCGACCGTGGCCGGAACGTTTCAGAAGACATGCATGCACTCCCTTACCTCAGTAAGCTCACTAGAGGCGTATGGTGACATGTATGGGTACCTTTGGCCCACCATTCCTTGTCGCTCTCGTCCGACAGTTCCCCTCAAAGTGCTCTTCCTACCCTGCATGCAATGTCCCTACGTCGAGGAGGCAGACTTATCGAAACCCCCTATGCTGGATCACCAACTGCGCGCCTTCAGTTAACCACCTGAATGTGGTGGATTATCGCATTGGCGCGGCGCAAATGTCATGCATCGCATCTTCCGAGACTACTAGCCTGAGGGTGCGCTTCGGATAGTAGTAGTTGCACCCAACAGATACACCTGATAAAAGGAACATGAATCAAGACGGGCGCGTTCTAGGCTTCTCCATCGGGTGACGCTGACGAGAAGATGTCCAAGTTGCACCTTGGTGTCGTTCCGCCCAAGGAAGGCCCAAGAGGGCCCTCTGGGCACATGGCTTGAGATCTAGCGTTGCTATGGGCGTTCGCGAATCCTCAAGTGGTTCGGAGGCCCGACACTGACAGTGACGTCAGCGGACTGAGCAAAAAGCTCAAGCGCTGAAGCTCATGTTCATGCTCCTGGCCATATTTCAGCTTAGCGAGGGACCGTCACCATCGGGCTACCCAATGCCCTCCTATCCACAGTTTTTCCCATCCCTACAAGCCCTCTAGTGATCCCAAGAAGCGTACTGGACCATACACACTGACTGGCCCGCCCCGCAAGCGAGAGCCTCCTCCGACACTCCTACCGAGTCAGCGTAGAAATGTTGACGAGGCCGTCAAAAAGCTCGAGCCGAGCGCCCCTACTGTGTTGTAATGCGCGCAGACGACGATCAGACATTTCTCGAATACGCGCACGTTCTTGCAGCTGCTACACCGACCGAAACCGTAAGAACTGGCTACTATGTGCGTCATAGACTAGCTAACGATCTCCCGCAGTTGGAAAAACTGGAGTGGGTGTGGGACTTGGGATATAGAAAATTAGATCTCAACACACACAGGAACATCCATCCTCGTGAGTGCCATCCACTTGTTTACTTTAACTTGATAGGGTCGGAGGTCTCACGTCACGGATAGTCGATGCAACGATTCATTGTTTCTTCGACCGTTCTCAGAATGGCAAGCACAACGGATGGTTCTGGCTACCGGACCTGGACGACGTGGACACTCTCATGAAGATTTACACATTCTTCACGCCCTTCGTAATGCAATCCAACATTGCTACGGCTTCATTTTCGCCGTCTGAAACCTTTCTGGCGCGATCGTCATCTACTTCTTCCTGTACGAGTCCTCCGAGCTCTCACTCGAGAGCGTCGACATGATGTACTGCGACCCAGACTGTAGGCTGTGCCAGACATCGCGGAACTTGGCGCAGGAAGGGCTCCGGAACCGCAGTTGAGTAGGGACGCGCGGCGGCGGCGCACAAACCGCTAGAGGCGGTGAAGAGTCGTGTTCGAGCATGCAAAGGAGCAGTAGGCCGGCCATGAGTTTGCCAACAGGGCAACAAACACCACAAATCTGGTCTGAGAGTCTGCGCCAATTAGCTACTCGGGACGTTCTGACGATCTGTGTGACACCACTGTCTTCGTTCAGTGGAGAACCTTGACAGACCTTGCGGTTTCGGCAAATTTCGGTCATATTTTCTTACTGTCCGTGCACTGTCTGAACTACTCTCCCAGGGTTATTATGGCTGTGGCAACCTGCTAGTTCATAACAAAGATATCCTCCACGAACTATGTCAGCAGTTGGGCCTAGGCTTGCCGGAATGGACATCTGTTCAAGTTCATCACGACTCATGGCGAGTCTCTGTGTGTGTTAATATGTACAATATATGATCTTTCGACTGGCCTCAGCCTAGGCGAACGTGTGTCATTAGCTCAGGGAAGAGCTATTGAACACTCTGGGGGCGCCAACGCACATGGGCAGCCACATCGCACCGAAAATCATACAACCAGTAAACCATTGAGCGACGGAGCTCAAGTATATGCGCAAGATCTAGCATTGTAGAAGAAGCTGCGGTAAATACCTGGTCAACATGGTGATCCGAGCGCGGCAGCTTACACATTTGTTATCATCTTCAATAGTCTGTGCTACGATATCGTACACTCATCTACCCCCTGTCGACCGAGTTCACTCATTGAAGAACTCGAGCGGGGTATCGCGGTTCTGGATGGCGCGCCAAGTGGTCGGGTGGCCGTCCTCGTCGCGATTGCCTTCGTCAGTCCACAGAGAGTGGAACAAGACATCTTCAGTTCCCTGGGTATTGCGAGTGACTCGCGGTCAGCACTGTGCAGGCGATACCACCGTCGCGACTTCACATACCCTGTTTGGGGGATCATGGATACTAGCACACATCGGGGCTTTCAGTCGACCGACGCACGACACTCGCACAAAAGCTAATAATAGACATACCGCACATGGGCGTAGCCGTCGCCCTCCGCATCGTTGATCGCAGGGAGCCTGATCTTGCCGAGGATGATGGTCCCGTACGACGTCGGCGCGCTGCGCACCTCCACGAGGTCGTTGCGGATGCTGAACGCGACGAGGTCCTTGTCCGCCACGCCCGCGGCGCGCGACCACATCTTGGGCTCGTGCGCGTCCCAGTGGTGCCGGGACTTGAGGATCTCGGACTTGATGGTGGACTCCACGACCTCGAAGGCGTCGATCGCGTTGTCCGCTGGGGGATGAGGCGCGTTGAAGTCGAGTGTCTCGATAGAGGCTGTTCTCAAACTAGCTTCAGTTTCGTCTGCATAAGATATCTAATGGCTGGACGGACCCATTGCTCGTGGAAGTGGTACTGGGATAAGGGAGACAAGAGAGCGTCAGGAGTCGTCGCGAACGATGTCGGGCTTGGCTAGATTAGTGATAGATTGGGCGCTCGCGCTCCGAGTCTGCTACCGCCATCAACTCGACTGCTAATACGACTTCGCTCTCGCTCTCGCCCTCGAAATGCGAACTGCAGCAAAGAAACCCAAGATGCGGACGTTGTTGCGCTAGTGATCATACCTTGTACATCAAGCCCAACGACTGGCACGGCCATGCGGGGTCGACGCGCGTGGGACGATGGCCGGACGGACTGGAGGCAGCAAGAGGCAGGAATAACCTTCTGTCCCCACACGCGCGTGGGCTCGCGCTTCTGATCCCACTGGACTCGGGAGAACCATGCGAGATCAACGCGCATACATATGCTGTACCAACTTCTCGCGGGCTGGACGCTGTGAGTTGTCATAATTGCCCCATTCATCCGACCCGTCGCCGTCACTGCAATCATACCCGCCGGGTTCGACCACCTGTTGGAGGGTACAAAAACCAGCGGATTCGCTTGTCGACGACTCACGCTTTCCCTAGCGTCCTCTCGCGTCCCCCGTGCCCGCTCGCTAGTTCTGGGATGTTGTCCACGCTTGCCTTCGGCCTCCTCGCTCTGACTGCCTCGCAGGAGGTGTCGGCTACGCCCAAACCGGTCGCTATCACGCTCCAGTCCAGGAAAGCCCCGAGAGGCTACGTCTCTGGCTTCCGCAAACGAGCCCTGGACGCGATTAAGGTCCCGTTGGACGACTTTTTCCTAGGGACGGACTTGCAATGGTTCGGGAACATCTCCAGTGAGTGCTTTCAATCTCCTACAGTGCAAACAATCGGCCAACTGTTTCCTCCCATCAAGTTGGAACACCCCCGCAGCCCATCAGCGTCGTCTTCGACACCGGGTCCACCAGCCTCGAGTTCGCGAGCACAGAATGCACGTCCTGCGCTCAAACCGGCAAGTTCGACGGCAACAAGAGCTCGACCTATGTCCGCGGGACCCGCGTCACAACCATCTCATTCGCGACCGGCGTGGGCGTGGATCCCGTCGTCAACAACGACTATGTGCTTACCATCCGAAGTGGAACGGACACGATAACCGTCGGCGATGTCGTGACGCCCAATGTGTCGCTGTTCACCATCATTGACCAGACGCCCAAGTTCAACCTCGAGCCCTTCCTCGGAATCCAGGGTTTGGGCTCGCGTGCTCAGGGGTTTTTCCAGGCTCTGACCAGTGCGGGGCTGCCATGTAAGTATTATGTCTCCACCACAGATTGGGACCCTTCTGATAGGAACCTGTAGCGCTCTTCAGTCTGTTCTTCACCCCTCAAGCGGTGGGCAATGCGGAGCTCCTGCTTGGCGGTTTCGATAACACCAAGTTTCAAGGTCAGTATCCTTGTCCCCCAAATTGACACGCGTTAACCGACACGGGAGACCACAGGAGACCTCATCTTCGCGAACCAGATTGGCGGTGGGGACTGGGTCGTTCGTTCCTCCCAGATCACCGTCAACGGCAAGACAAGCTCCGTGCTCACCCAGCGCCGCAACGTCATCTTCGACTCGGGCACGTCCAACGTGCTCTTCTCCACCTCGACGACCGAAGCCATCTACGCGCTCATCTCGCCCAGCATCAAGCCCTTCCCCGCCGAGCCCGGCGCATACGGCCTGCCGTGCAGCGAGATCGCCGGCCTGCCCGCGGTCATCGACCTGACGTTCGCGGCGCAGGACGGCACGCCGTTCAACCTGACGATACCGAGCAGCGAGCTCAACGTCGGGCCGTTCGACAGCGACCCGAGCACGTGCCAGACGCTCATCAACGCCTTTGACGGGCTGGACTTGGTCGGCGGCTCGCTGCTCAAGCATTATTATTCCGTATGGGATCTGGGCAACCAGCGGATGGGTTTCGCGCCGAATGGTGGGTGATCATGCATGGATGGGATCTTGACTGATTGACCTCTCGGGGAGCACCGAGCTGACGCAAGATTTGTGTGGCCAGGTATATGAATGTGCGGTCCCAAATGGGCGTTCGTGTGGTCGTCGATGGTCGGGATCACACTGGCAGTCGCGCTGTACATGTTGTATCCATAGCTCTGTTAGCTCTGTCGCAATCGCTACAACACGCACACGCTTTGCCATTCAGGGGTTCTAGTGAAGGGATGCACATCCTGCGTCCGAGTACAAGGCCAATTATCGTCCGTCGGGTGACTTGGTTTGCTCTCCGCAACTATCAGTGGCCTATTTGCAGCTCCTGCGCAATCTTTGAAGGCTATATACAGGTTCTTAATATGCATGCCCACGAGGCCTTCCAAATGCATCGAAGAACGACGTTCATCGCCGCGATCACGCAAAGTAGGTGTATATTCCAGTTCCGAGGAACGAAAATTGGAGCGAAGGCAAGCACGTGATCTTTGACGAATCTTCAGGGACCGGACAGGCAACAGGGCTCACACATGTCAGACTCACACGGGCTCCTAATAGGCGGTGAATATGTGGCAGCCAGGAGCTTCTCGCGGCCATGGAGGTATATGGCAGTCAGATATCGCGTTCTTTGGCGGATATCCTACTACGACACATCCGATGCCCCTCCTTCCCAAACTGTGTTATAAAGAAGCCACAGGGCTGCGGAGGATGAGGTGTTTCACTATCCCTTCACCGGCATGGCTCTGCTGCTCAACTTGAACACGACTAATTCGAGCAACACTCTCTCCGATGGCACTTTGGGTGCGCCGACAACGACAAGAGGGATGGTCGATAGTACCCTGGGTGCTCTGCTCATCGGGACCCTGATTGGATTAATGTGGGTCAAGCCATTCAAGGCTTTCACAAACGAGGCGTGCAACGCTAACTACAGCCATCCTGCTTTCAACTAGGCTGTATGGGTTTTCCGTGCACCAAGCATACCGATGTCAGCGTTTGAGGGCCGACTGGAGGAGCAGGACCTTGGTGAGCAGCACCGCTTGGTATAAAAGTCACTGCTATAGCCCTTCCCCCTCATCCCACGCACATGTGATGCATTCGTTGCATTCATGCAGGTCAGCGCGATCATGTGAGTGTGGGTGCACTTGCTCAGCCTGGCACGATCTCTGAAAATCTCAGCAGAGTTCTGGAGACCGCGCATAGCGTGTCATACATGCACCTCAGGTATGCACCGTACCGCCCACATCATGACCGCGGTCACTGCCTTGGAGCACGGCGGCTAATGGTCCTTAACGAAGCTATTTCTACCTCGTAACGAGTAAGAGTTCCGCCCTCCGTTCGGACGTGCAACGTTCTGTGTGGTGAGTGCAGGATCTCCGACGTGTGCTTTGGGTGCGTAGAAGGTATTGAGCCTGGTGTACTACTACATATAGGTCCGCGAACGTGAGAACTGCCCTGCTCTCGTGCCTCACACATGTCTCTGATGAGCGAAGGAACTTCGGCCCGTATAGATTCTAGGCATCTTCTCTGTGGGTTCAGAAAGTCTACATGAGCTCGTACGTGTGCTGACCACTGACTGACTCTCAGGGACTAATATTCTCCCTTTGCCAAAGGTTCGGGTCACGCGGTGGCTTCCTTCTTCGAGGTGAACTTCGAATCGCTAACGGCGTTACTATTGATGCCAGCTTTCTCGCGTGGCGAGTGCACAAATGTACGTGTTGTCACTGCGCACACGTACTGGGGATACACAGGAGTCCGGGGCTGATGCCACGCCTCACTAGTATGGCCCCGACATGGCTTGCGGGTCGTCGTCGCAGCGGTGAGTGAAGGCATGATCCCCCGCGCCGCGGTGGTTCAACGGTAGAGCTCACAACTTCATCCTTCCGCAGGCATTGCTCACTCTGGGTCAATTCGCAATGACAATAGGTGCGTGCTCAGAGATCTGAGACTACTACAACGCTTCGTGCTTGTACTCCTCGAACTCATTGCATCCAGCTGCAACAGTGCTCCTGTAAGCGTTTCTCTATCAATCCAAACACAAAATCCCGTTTGAGAGAATCACATCCCGACAGCTTCATGCGAACACCAGACCAGCACACATCCACCATTCAGGTAGGCCCTCTCGGTGCACAAACATGGGGCGTGGACCGCGCGCGCTAACCTGAGACTCGGACCACCATAGGCCCTGAACGGCACTCACTCTGGGATGGTGGTAGCAGCCAACATCATACTGACAGTATCGCTGATATACCGCCTCCGCCGAAGCCGTACCGGGTTCTGCAGGTGCTTGCGTTTTGCTCTCGGTTCTCCGAGGACTCCGAGCCGGGTAGCTGATGCCAGAACCTACTAGAACCGATTCCATCATCGACATCATCATCGTGTACACGGTCAATACTGGTGAATCCTTCCGTCTTGTATGCGACGTGTGCATGGTCTGATAGGTGGACTCTCCAGGATTCTTGATTGGGTGAGCGATAGTGACGTCTCAAGCACCCGGAGTTGTGCCTCTTGATGATCGCAACGAACCCGGTTACAGCATCTCCACGCTGGCCGCTTTCATATTCGTGAGTGCGAAAGCGTGCGTGTGTCGCGTTGCGTGTGACCGACTCACGTACTACCTCAGGCCTTAGCGTGGCCGAAAAGCCAAGTCGGTGCCGCCGTCGACATGGTCGCCACGAAGAGTGGGTGCCATCTTCTCCAGAGCTCCCGTTGGTAGTATCCGCTCTCACGCCAGAACTCTGCGATTCCAGTATATGCGATCACACTCCTTGCCGAGTCAGTGCGAATAGTCCGGAATACCTATGCACACCATCCTGACCTAAGCTCTGTTTTCTCAATCGGCAGGATGAACAGCCGAGAGAACGTCCTTCAAGCACTAGAGAACAAGCGGGGCATCATGGTGTCCCCGACCAACTGTGACTACGCGCACAGCATTCAGCAGGTCGGTATGCACGCACCTACTCTACAAGATTCTGGTGTGCGCCTGTGTGGTGTCTTAGCAATGCATTGAATCCTTCAATCCATCGTCTAGGCTAACTATAGGAGAACGAGGACCACGTCCCCCATATGCATCAACGTCCAAACCGAGATGATCATGACGGAGGATGTCCACAATCTGGAGAAGTGCTTTAGCACGGAGATGCCGATCGTCAAAACATGCCACTAAGAGGTGTCGATGTCCGGACGACAAGCACGATCCATCGTTCGTTCGTTCGTTCGTTCGTGTACGAGTATCCTCGTGTGTCACTGTGCCAACGTGTAGAACTGTAAATTATACGAGAAACGTCATGATTTGAACTGTCGCGACCGTCTGGTTGATCAAAACCAGTTGAGACACACGACCCAACCAGCGATCATACGAGAATCGGAACCACAACGAAGAATTCATGGCCCTCTGGTAGCTCCCCCAGCGGCCATTCGACCGAATGCTCCTCCTTCCATCTCCTCAGAGCCTCCAGTGGTTCGCCATGGTCGACGTAGAACGCCGTGTCCAGGGTTGACACGACGCCACGGCCCGCACTGCTGTCCCCAAAGAGCGACCCATGGAGTTGCGCGCCTTGCAGGTATTTGACCGGCGCAGTCCTGAGGATCTCCTGGGCATGTGCCTCGATGTATGCGAGGTTCAGTTGCGTGATCTTGACATCTAGTAGTCGGCGACGAGTCAGCGAATTCGACATGGTAACTTGGATACAGACCGGTACTAGTACAACGTACTAGCACTCTTCGCCAGCGCGAGACAGGCCGCGGGGTGCGTAGAGACCAGACCGATGGCAGCGCAGGCAAACCCGGGGCCGGGAAGCATCCGGAGGAGCGTAGACGCAATGCCTTTTTCGCGGCAATCGGAAGAGACCACGAGTTGGGTCACCCAGCAGATGTAGTGGATATCTGTCAGAAAGAAGAACGTTCAGAGTACAGCGCCTGGAAGCTGGTCCGGTTTCTCCAAGTTCAAGTACTTCTGAGAGAGAGAGAGAGAGAAGTGGCAGCCATACCATCGTATTTCCACACCCTAGCAAAAGCGTGTCCAACAAGTGTGTTGTCAGCGTGACACATGGCCAGAACGCTGTCAGCATCTGCGACGCCTTGATCCTTGAGCTTCTTGGCACTCAATTTCACGCGGGCACCTAATAGTAAAGTTATGGAAGTGAGCGTACGATTTCGTCTGAGAATCATTTCGACGTATGACTCTTACCGGGCTCCAACGGAGGTATGACCGTGTCCGTCCATACTCCATAACTGCTAGAGAATAAGTCTGATGCCGCTTCCAGGATCTCCTCAGTAATCTCTAGCCCCTGGACGATCCGATACGAGAGCGACCTGTGCTTCCTGAGCGTGGATGGCGACATTGATGGTGTTAGTGAACAAAAGGCAGTTCTACTCAAAGATGAGGAGAGGAAGGCAATGATAGTACCATCGCTGGCATTCTGCGTACGTACTCAGCTGGCTTGTAGAAACGTGCACGTCGCTTCCTGTGACTCCCTCAGCCTCATCACACAACTATTCTCACGTCCCTGATTCGACGTGAGCATGGTGACAATTGGATACGTTCAGGTAGCAATGATACGGTACTTAGCCATCCGGTCTTATAGCCATCGAACTAGTGGCGCGTTCACCTGTTCTTGCAACCGGGCTCTCCGACTTCGGTCGTTCAGAGCACTCCAACTTGGGCGATAATATTGTGTGCCAGGACAGAGTTATAGAAGACCGAGGACGTAAGGGACGGAGTTTAGAGACAGGAATGCCTGTACACGAAACGACGGACGGGATAAAACGCAAACAAACGTGAAAAGTCACATCAAATCCCAAGGCGTGAAGTGTATTCTCCTCCCTGTGAGCGTGCCAAAGGCGGCAGACGCACATGGGTCAGCGCAGGGGACGATTGGTTAGACCTGGAAAGACCGCCACACGCAATCTCGAACAAGATCTCCAAAAGCCCCTTCCTCATTCCCTCCAATACCTCTGCGGGAATACCACACGGCGGAGGGACCCAAGGGAAGATCCCGGCATGCGTCCCTGGGAGCACGAAGACGGGGTGCTTTTTCACGTCCCCATTCCAGTCCCGCCACACCCTGAGGAGTGAGGACAACCTAGCACAGCAGTAGCAACACTTCTTGCTGACCCCAATGTGAACTGTCGCAGTAGCGCGCTGCAACACGTTCGTTAAGATATGGCTCGCGTAGTGCAAACATTGTCCACATACCGGTAGGCCGTCTATGTGCCACTCCGTGCCGTCCGCCTTCCGTTCTTGATTGGCAATCGCATACGCGACGCCCATGAGAGCCGCCTCTGCATGCACCGTTGCCCCGTCGTTGATCGAGTTGAGTTTGTCCGGTGTGAACTGCGTGAACATCTTGTCGATCGCAACCTTCATCTCATCCCTCTTGGACTCCTCCAACTCTTTCTCCTGCAACACATTGAATATCTTGTCCTTCAGCGCCACAACTACCGCCTCCGTCACCTCAGGGGAGACAGGGACCATAGATACCAACTCCATCTGAAAGGACGCGTTGCCAACCCGAGTATGCAACGTGGCCATGCTGCAAGCAGATGTGTAGGGGATGATGACGTTTTGGAGATAACGGAGGACGTGTTGTTTGGATGTCTCACCATCGGCCTGACGGCTATCGGCTGGGTCGAGTCAGAACATACACTGGCGTGAAGTGCGAATCGGCTGCGATGGTGAGGCCTACCGATGTCTTCTGTCTCGCCCACATCTCCATCGCCATCGTCATCTCCGGCAGATCCCGAAGTAGCAGTCGTCGTCGACTCTGCCAAACGTAAACGTCAAATCATCCCGATAGGCAAGCGTTGAATTCCGGGCACCAAGCGTACACACCTTCTCCTGAAGGAGTAGACATTTTCGCGTTGTACTTCAATTGTAAGTCGTCGGCGAGCTCAGACGTGATGAGATGATCCACCACGCCGCCTGACTTGAGAAGAGCGTGGAGCACCTCCATCACGTCCAGTGCGGTATATGCTTTTTGTAAACTGGCAGGATAGTCAGGTACTCTCCTCTTGGCCTTGAACACGTCCTCGAGGGTGCTGAGACATTCGTCGAGGACATCGCACCAGTCCTTTGCATTATGCACCGAAACCTCATAGGACGAGTTCGGGTTGTCGGTGCAGGGCTGTAGGCCGTGCCTGGACAGGATGTCGGAAGGAGGAACGTCGAACCTCTTCGACGCAAGTGTGGATGGTGGAATAGCGGAGCGGTACCATTCCGCTATAATGCGAATTGGATGGTCTCCCCAGATCCTCCTCCCGTTGTTTATCCTGGCGTAGATTTTCGGATAGCAACGGCGGACAATGAAGATGAAGACGTCGTTAGCGACAATGACCTGGCGGGGCACGGTGGTACCGGTATCAATGCAGTGTTGTAAGACGACGCGCACATCTTCCACATGCTGCTCGAAGGTGAAGTTGCTGCAAACGTTGTCGTCAGGAGTTAATCCACACACGAGGGAAACGTCTGCGTGGACGTACTCCGGGATATCCTTCCACCCGAGCAAATCCTCGATCTTCTTGGATAACACTGTGGGCTTGGGGACGCGCCCATCACGAACTTGACTGTTCCTTGTGACTACGGACGAC
Organism: Fomes fomentarius; assembly: GCA_022606135.1. Lineage (NCBI taxonomy): Eukaryota > Fungi > Basidiomycota > Agaricomycetes > Polyporales > Polyporaceae > Fomes > Fomes fomentarius. The sequence continues at coordinate 4,351,729 of JABYQN010000001.1, forward strand.
TTGATGCCCTCATTGTCCACATATCCGGTCACCGCGACCACTCTATCGCCAGTGGGGTCGGAGTTTGGGTGGCCGGTGTTGAGGACGAATGCAAGTCTCGACCATAATGCCAGTTGCGCCTCATCCGGGGATTTCGAAGATGGACCATGACGACGTCCGGTCATGAGAGACGTGAGGATCAAGATATCCCGACTGACGGACGCAGCTTGTGTGCATGAGTCAGTAACCTTCAGACCCGCTGACCCAGAACGAGCAGTATCGGACGCAGGTTCTGCGGCTGCCATTGTGCTAGGTAGGGCCCTCAACCCCGCTTGTCAGTAGGCTCGCCCAATGTCTGCCTAGGGGAGACAACGCTAGACGAGGACTCGGATATAGAATTTCCAGAACTGTAGTCTCGTGACTGGACGTTTAGGAGCGGTTCAAATCGGGAACTTAGAAGCTGGCTGTGCACCCACCGCTCAAGGCTCCTGGTTCGAACCGCCATGGCCGCCGAAATGTCTTCACCTTCGTTGCAGTTGTTGAAACACGCTGAACAGGTATCCCAAGGCGCAGAAGCGGTATGTAAAAGCCACTAGGCAACATGGCAATTTTGCCAATCAGTGTTCTGTCATGCCACAGAAAATCTACTGTGGACAACTGCATCCACTGCCAACCCATTCCGCCGACGATCATAGGGCAGAAAAGATACTGATCAAGTATCGCTTTAACAAGCAGTATCGGCACCCGACTCTCGACTCAACGTTGACGAAATCGCGGATAGCAGGCGAAGCACGCGCCCTGATCAAATGTCTACGGTGTGCTAACTACTACCATGTGGAATCTCGTCTCGGACTGATACCTCGCGTATCTGCAGCTCAGGCGTCAATGTCCCTGGTATACGAATGGTGGACGCCCCATCAGGCATGCTGGGCATTGAGTGGATCGATGGCAAAAGCGTCCGTTTTCTCCTAGGCGGAGGAGCTGAAGGCGAAGAGATGCAAGAAGAAGACTCCGACGAGAACGATCTTCAAGAAGAAGATCCATTACAAGAGTATGGCGTGTCTCAAAGTGGGTGTACGTCGTATATTTCCGTTATGGACGTATCTCAATGACTATGCCAGATACGCTTATGGGATTGATCGGAACAGAGATCGCGAAGATGCATCAGTCCGACATTATCCACGGAGACCTCACGACGTCCAACATGATGCTCCGCCTACCATCATCGTCCAAAGGTCTTCAGCTAGTACGTGCATCTCACATACTGCTCTTGGCCGTGCTTGTCATATAGCTGATGTGGCGCGATGAAGGTTCTCATCGATTTCGGGCTCGCATACACATCAACTCTAGTCGAGGACAAGGCCGTTGACTTATACGTCCTCGAGCGGGCCTTCTCCTCTACGCATCCGCAGTCAGAACCGCTCTTCTCAGAGGTCCTCAAGGCATACGAGAGCAAGATGGGCAAGGATTGGGCCGCGATCTCTCGCAGATTAGACGATGGTCCGTGATCACTCCTGTCACTTTGAGGCTGTCTGACCTATTGTTTCCACAGTCCGGTTACGTGGGCGCAAGCGGAGCATGGTGGGCTAGCGGATGCGCGAGGCAAGCAGCCACTGAACAAGCGATCTGTGCGTTTACCTCGAGGCGAATAACGAATATCTGGGTCAGCATTGCCCCGATGCCCTTATCAGTCTATCGCCTTGCGAAGGGCCAAACTATCGCTCTGCGTAGGAGTGCTTCTCTGATCATATCTTTGAGCCTGCGTGCCTTGCTCCGACAGAAGTCTCTATTGTTGTACAGCATGTACAAGCACTCTCCGCTCATCGTGACTGAGCCAAGATCTCGATGAAGACTTCGCATTCGGTACATTGATTCATCGCTGACTACACCCCAGACGACGAGCGGCGAGTGGAAGTGGTAAGTACATCCCCTTGCCCGGATAGGACTCCGAGTATCCGTCCCAATTATAGTTACCCCACATCATTCCTTTGTGACGAACGTGCAAGGCGACTCCTTCCTAGGATTCTGGGAGGTAGTCGTAATACCAGTACTCAGTCGTGCAGGCTGGATTGAGCCACAACTGACATTGGAAGGTTACAAGGTTCAAGGATACATGTATCCACTCTTGGTATGAATGTGAGACTGGTGAGTACATTACAGTAACTCCGGCGACTAAAGGCGTTCAGACCCGAAGAACCATTCGACCACCATCTGACATTGTCATAAGCACGGTGTGTCATGCGACACCCGTCGTACGCGTGGTACGCTAGAAGGTGAGTATGCTACGCGATGCCCTCATCACCTTCGTTCGGCGCCGCGGATGCTAGACTTTCCAGATAGGCGCCCTCGATGCGAGTCAAGGTTTCCACAATAGAGAGAATCGAGATCGTTTCACGGCCTTCGAGTACTTCGAGTCCGTCTTGTTGGACTGGGTTCCAAAACAGAACACTTCCGCATTGGCCAGGCAAGCATCCAGGTACCCGGCACCCATCACTTAGCCTTTCCGTGCCGAAGCTCTGTGACTCACACACATATGTTTGTGCGGCGGGTCAATGTAGTATGATACTAGCGGAGATGGTGGCAAGTCGCGAGGCATATGTGTTCTCGTTCGGTACTTAGGTTCCGGAGAGAGCAGTCCTTGCTTAGTCCACACCTTCCACCACGACCCGCCACGACCCCTTGCTTGCACCAGGCTTGCCACGACAGCCCACCCTCCGACAGTCGCTTTTCGGAAGCCACTGCCCCCAGCAAATACGAGAGCGTTTCCGCCTGCTTCTTATAGATAGGGCTCAGTAGCAAAGTATCTATACCGACACGATGGATTTGTTCTCAAGACCCATCCTTCCCTCCAGCAGGCCAGAGGTCGGAGTGGCGTTGATTGTGGCACTGGTGAGTGTTCCACTCAACGTCGACACCAGTGCTCATGATCATCTCTCCACCCTCTCTGCTCTCCAGGTTGTACATCAGCTCTTCCGCCGTTTCGAGGCGTATTCCACCTTTGTTCACGCAAGTCTGCTGGTCGTCCCGCCAATTGTCTTCGCCTATCTCCTTGACAGCGTACTCAGCTCGGTCCGTCTCTACCTGGCGACATACATCACCTCGCTAGTACTCGCCGTCATCATTTACCGTGTCAGCCCCTTCCACCCACTGGCTCAGTACCCTGGGCCCCTCGCCTGCAAGACTTCGAAATTCTGGCTGGCAGGCATCGCTTTCAAAGGCTATCAGCACCAATACCTGAAGAGGCTCCACGAGCGATACGGCGACGTTGTCCGAATTGGTACGTCCTTTATCTGCTGGCATATGCTGCCGCATATAGGCGAGGCACAAGCTTGACAAATGTTGGAAATCTGATATTCATTGATCTAGGCCCGAACGAGCTCTCCGTTCGCGACCCTGCGCTCATCCCCGCGCTATTGGGCCCGTCGGGAGCACCAAAAGGACCTCGTGAGAATGATCCCCGAGCCATCAGTCCCGGGGGAGGAGCATGCTGACCTTTGATCCTAGAATTCTTCGGGAGACTGCTGTCAGATAAGATCCTTACGATGGTGGCACTGCAGGACCCCGAGGCGCACATGCACCGTCGACGTAGTTGGGGCCGGGCGTTCACCCCGACTGCAGTCAAGGGATACGAGGACTTCATCTCAGCGAGGGTTCGCCAGCTAATCGCTCAGCTAGAGAGACGGTCGGGAGCAGTTCAGCTGGAGCAGTGGCTGAACTACTTCAGGTGATTGTCCGCCCCTGTCTCAACGAAGAAGAAGTTTCTAAATAGATTCTGATATTCATTGACAGCTTCGACTTCATGACAGATATGGCGTAAGAGTAACTTCGTCGAAAAGTTCGAAGCACGGTGCTGATTGCCACTTAATCACGAGACAGCTTCGGCGGAGGTTCCAATCTCCTCGGCGGAAACGACCAAAATCCATTCTGGGTGATTCTGAATCAAGCCGTGCAGTGTGTCATGCTGCTCCCCTCACGAAACGTTCTATGGATGCTCACTGTCCTTCCAGGTTCTCGACGTTCCTCGGACACGTACCATGGCTCGGCGTCATGGTCGGCCATGTTCCGTTTGCGAAGGCTGGAATCGACGTGCTTCTTGCCGAGAGCCGAGAGCTTGTGAGACGACGGGTCCAACGGGGATCTCTGAAGCGCGATCTTTTCCACTACCTGGTGCGTGCGTGCGCAGCGCTCTTAGTCTCCGTTTCTTCCGCAGTGCGATGCTCAGGGTCCGTCGCGCCATAGAATCACGAAGACCAAGCAGACAAGCCGTCTCCCCCGTCAGAGCAGCTCGTTGACGACGGGATCCTGGCGATGATCGCAGGCGCAGACACCGTCTCGAGCGCACTCGCCAGTTTATTCTCCTGCCTGCTGGAGCACCCGCAGGTGTACGCGAAGCTGCAGGCGGAGATCGACGAGTTCTATCCGCCTGGGGAGGACGCGCTCAGTACGAAGCACCACAAGGAGATGCTCTATCTCAACGCGGTGATGTAAGCGTTCTCCATTTGAGTTCTCGGTGCCGTTTAGGCGTATGTCTGAGCACTAACGACGACGACGTCATCCCCCCGCAGTAATGAAACGCTTCGCGTCTTCCCGTCGATACCGGCATGCACCCAACGCCAGGTCTCTCGACGTGGAGACGGCCTCACCGCAGGATCACAGTTAGTAGTTCTACCCGAGCCCCTCTCGTTCCCATGAGACTGACCCTCGACTCATCCCGTGTTTCCGTGCTTCTGTGCGTTCGTGCCGTCACACGCAGCTACATCCCTCCCGGAACGATCTTCTGGGTCCACGCCTTCTCCATCCATCGCGACCCGCGCAATTTCTCGCCTGCGCCCGAGGCCTTCATTCCCGAACGCTGGCTCGTCGCGTCCGGGCACCTACCCGAGTCTGCTTTGCTCTCTTCCGGCTCCCATCTCTCCCATCCCTCCCATCCCTCTCCCTCCCATGGCATCATCCCCATCCTCTCCCACCATTCCTCCCATCCCTCGCACTCCCACGAGAAGCTCGGCCTGGGAGCGTTCGTCCACGACCAGACCGCGTTCGTCGCGTTCTCGCACGGGCCGATGAACTGCGTCGGGAAGCACCTCGCGCTGCAGGAGATGCGGATGGTCGTCTGTGCGCTTCTGCAGCGCTTCCGTCTGCGGCGCGCGGCCGAGGGATGGAGCCTGAAACGGTACGAGGACGAGTTCCGGGACTTTTTCGTGACTGCGCGCGGTAGAGTGCCTGTGGTTCTGGAAGCGCGGAGGATGGTATGATGAAGCCTCCCCATGAGATTTTGTGATTTCTGAATGGACTTGGTGGTGGTGGTGGGCAGAACAGTTCACCACAGCCCTTTCCCACTTGTTATTAGTGCGATGTTACTCGGTGACGTTAGCCATCTTACACTGCCGCTCCGATGATGTCTGTCCTTCACGAGTATTATTTCTGTTTACGACTACAACGACTGGACTACGACAAGCGGTATTAAGCTTTATATTTACCAGGCACTCCCACTCCCTTGACACGCCGCAGTACTACATCTATATTCGAGTTAATGTTATGTTAATCACCAGAGACGTGTGCATATACCCTATGTCATTGCCTATCATTCCCGGTTCGAGCCACCGAAGACCGCTGCGAGCCAAACTACTAGTAGATCGGGGCGCCCCTGTCGACAATGCTATATGGGCAACGCACGATATAGGTGACCTTGTAGTATTGCTCAAAATCCGTCCGTCACAGCAATGCATAGTAGAGGACAAGGTAGGTATGAGATTCGTAGCTACAACCACCGGAAACCGCAAAGTGCAACATCCTGTACACTCTTCGCCGCACCTCCTCGCTCCTCATCTTCTCGCTCTTCCTGCTCCTCCTGGAGTCGCAGCACCTTGTCCTCCACTCCAACGTGGGATGCAAGCTACATGGCTCAGCAGCTCAGATCACTCGAGCATGTATGCGTAGATCGGTCATATTTTGTCCGGGGCAGAGTTCCCGTACCGTGTCAGAGGCAGATGTTAGCAGGCTAGCTGTCAGGCAACCTGTTATCTATCAAGCGACTGTGACACTCGCCTTGACAAGGACAAGAAGAGTCATGTGCCCAGATGATATACCCTTGAAGTTGTAACCCGTCCTGCGCGCGGCACTCATGGGTAGCAGCATTGCTAAAGCGACAGTCACTATAGCCCTGGGTACACAAAGACCCATGTCCATAGACGATGGCGCATGTCCACCTGCAACTGTGGATGTAAACGTCTGTAGCGTCAACCGCTCATGATATTGTAGATAGCAGAGACAAGGCGCATGCACCCTGTACCTGTACCGACACGCGCTCTGCTAGGGTTGCAGAGGCTTCGGCGTACGGGATGCAGTTGCACAAGTCCACCAGAACAAGCAACGTTCACTTGCAGAAGACGCGCCAGAAACATGAACCAAAGCTCGTTACGCACCCGATGAGCAGGTCATCCTGTCGTCGCCCCGAAGCATACAGTCCACAGCGCAAACAATTTCGGGGTCGACGGCCGCGAGACACACTAGTGGCGTTGTTGTCAACCAGTCACTGAGTGCAAAAAGGACCAATGTGGTATTTCTAATGCAACAGACACGATGGTGTTGTAACTGCAGCTAGGGCCATGAGACATGATGTGGGCGCAAAGCACAACAGCACGCACCTCTACGCCCATGCAGTATCTCAGGCAGTCGCACATCCCTCACTCATCTTCGTATCCCTGCACTGGTCTCCTGGGTCGGTTGGGGACTGGACGTGTGTGTTTCGTCAGCATGGTTCGCCCAGCAAGCACGCACCCTCCCCCCTCTTACATCCCCTCCCCCTCTCCCTCCCGTTCCTCCATCCCTCCACTCCTCAGACACGCGCAAAGCAAAGGTGACTCACCAGGATATGACGTGGGGATAGGCTCCGCAGGCCTCCAGCCCAACGACTTGCGGATAGGTGGTACGGTGATGACCAGGACAGGGCCAATCAAGCCAATGACAACCGAGTAGAAGATTGTAGGCTGTTCATGCGCCTGGCGTTGCTGTTTTTCAGTAATACAAGCGTTTTAGATATGTTCCTTGGTCTTGCACGTAGGATAAACAGCGTACGAGGTAGCGGTAGGTCTGTCTGAATGCGAACGCCATCGTGGCCGGTGTCGGAACGTTAAGCGCGCTCTCCGTCACACGATGGGGCAGGTCACGTCTGTGCTAAGTGACACCTGTGTCACGGTACGGGCTCCGGCGTCTTTCATGAGTTGAACCTGCTACTACTCCGAGGAGTCTACTCCCGTGCTCACACTAGGCGTACGCTCCTCTACTTCAAAAACAGCAGGGAACGAGATCCGCTTCTACATTGCGAATTTTGCAGACGTTCTCATTGTGCAGCCCTTGACGCCAGACTCGGACGCCATTTCTCTGAGTGGTGACCCTGACGCAGAAGACTCTGTACCAGCCACGCCGCCCGTTGCCGTTGCCGCTCTCCTTCTTGGACCTATTCGATTACCCAGGACGGTGCAGATAGGGCGATGAGGACAAGGTTAAAGATTGAGATCATCCAAGACTTCCGGCGTGCGCTCTTCCGGGCTCGGTCCGGTGAATCGGAGGTACTGTACTGGTCAAGTTCTGCTTAAGCTACTGCACAGTGCGAGCGCGTGCATCGCTTGTTTGCAGGAGACGATCCACCACTTGCGCCCAAGTTGCATGCCTGTGTACGCGGAGTCACGATGGTAGTATTATAATGGATCTCATCCGTGGGTACCACGAACTGCCCCCGAGGTTTTCAAGGAGGTCTCGATGGCCGCTCAACTGTTGCATGACGCCGGCCTTGTGCACGGCGATTTGCGCGGGCTCAGGGGCTGAATATCATGGCGTTGGAGAGAGAGCGTGGGCGGATGGGCGCGATGTTGTTGGACTTCAACTGGGCGGGTGAGGATGGACAGGTTCGCTATCCGGCGTTGCTTAACCAGAGTGAGATTGCTTGGGCTGATGGCGTGAAAGCGGGAGGGCCGACACGCATCCAGCATGACAAAGATATGCTTGCAAGGCCGTAGGGTGTACTGGGTAAATCAACCAGACGTCGTTGTTATATATTACTTGCCCAATTTTCTCCCGCCTCCTGATATCGCCGCCTTTTCTGTGATGGCGTACCAACTCCCATTCTCGCGTTCGAGATTTTTTCGGTGTCCGAGCTCGCAGATACGAGAACGTATAAGGGCATGAAACTAGATGCTATCTATGCTACTGATTGACTTCGACGAACCGGGTTCTGGCTGACTGCTGTGCTCGTGATAGCTCAAAGACTCCTCTGAGCCTAGTATAGTGAACTTTTCTCGAGACGAGGCTAGCAAGGCACCCTTTGCAGTGGACCCGCCCATCTCGTCCTTGTCCAGAAACCTTTCAATCGCAGCAGCGCTGGCGAGGAGTCCCTCTTCCAGGGAAGTGTCGTCTGGAGAGTCGGCACTATGAAGCTTGCTGGACGAAGGCTCCGAGGCGGACGATGACTGTTTGCTCAGCTTGACGCCAATCTCATCTCAGCATAGTTCTAACTCATCTCATGATATACACTCACCACTACATAGATGGCGGAAGAGAGAATGATCACCATCCCGACGATCGATAGTGGAGTTGGGCTGCTGTGGAAGAAGACTCTTTCGAAAATAAGCGCGAAGATGATCTAGTAGTCGTTGCCTCTCAATTCGAGTCGCTGAACCTGTCCTAAGAACACTGTGCGTGCGTACCTGGATGTACATCCCCAGCGATCCTCTGCCCGCCGTTTCCCGCCGCAGTCCAAGGGTCAAACTCATCTATACGACGATCCGTTCAGGAGTAAGCACCGAACCCGGGTTCTAGGTTATAGCACACTGACCTGTGCTCCAAATCCAGCCAGGCTGACACCCAAAATCATCGCTAAGCACGTTGTGTTATCGGGAATCACGACGGGGGTACGCGTTATTGCCATCCTATCGCATCCGGACATGCATGAACATGCAACAAATACTGGGATAACCGGAGGTTCTACCTACACAACAGGAGCGACGAAGACGCACACCGACGAGAAGGCCTGGATGTTATGCATAGTATGTGCACGTTGGCCAACGGCTCGCACTGTCGTGTCTGTAGCGCGCGTCCTATCAGTCGCGCAAGTCTACAGATCTTCCTTGATGAATGATGAGGTAACTCACAAGCACCAGTAACTCCCAGTACACCTACCAAAGCGACACTACATGGGGCAGTGAAAAGGCTCAGTCCAACGACGATGCGTACAGAACACGCGAACATACCCTACAGCACCAAGCCGCTGAGAAGGTGTGACGATCTTGACTGCACCCGATGCATCCTCCGCACGTTTGCCAAAGAGGAACTCCGGCCGTGCGATGAGGATGACTCCGCCGAAGCTGAGTACTGGATTGTGTCCAGACGTCAGAGGTCCTCCGTGTTAGGACAGAAGTAGGATCATACCGCTGGCGAGGATCTGCTTCATTGTGAGCACCTCCTTGAGGAACAGAGCGCCAACGATCGCGGTGGTCATAGGGGTGAGGAAGGAGAAGACCGTCGCGTCCGAGAGCGACAAGTACTGCAGGGCGTAGTATGTCCCGAAGAGTCCTATAAAGCTGGGATATGGTAAGGAGGCCGTCAGCGCATCTCGTGCTGGTCCGCGCCGATCTGCGGTTCGTGGACTAGGAGCTCACCCTGAGAGACCTCGCGCAGCAAGGAGAAGCCGCACCCCCTTTGGGCCCAGGATTGGGTCGGGAATCTTCGTCAACGTCCTGTCAGTCGAGAGTTAGCCGTACGCCCGAAAAACTTTATCAGTGCCTCAGTGTTTGTAACTTACATATAGACTATGCACACGACCCACGTCAGGATCATCCGTGCCCATATGAGCTGGGCGAGAACCGTCAGAAGCATGAAAGGACATCGAGCCTCGTGCACTCACCTCAAGTGGATGAACCGGCGGGTCGGAGTACTCCTTCACCATCTTGACGAACACGCTCATGAGCGAGGCAAACCCTTGCGAGAGCGCAACCAACAGCAGGCCCGTGTTATTGTGGAACGCCTCTGTGCAACCGTGCGCAAAGCGTTTCACCAGGTGCAGACTTGAGCGCGGTGTTTGCCTTATCGCTTGCCCATTCACTGCTGTGAACTCCGTAACGCCATCTTGCAAGAAGGACGAATGTGCGTCAGAGTCGAATGTTGCTAGAGGAAGGTAGTCGTCCGGTTTGCCGTCCTTGAGTGCGCGGACGAGGTCCATGTCAAGTGCGAAGACTCGGCGACCGCGTCAGTGGGGGGAGATGCATGACTCCGAAGTCGGGGTCGTATTGCGATCTGGTGGTGCGGGAATACAATGGCGACCGGCATACCGTCCTCCCGGGTTCCTAGTTATCTTAATGAGGTTCCTGCTTCTCTGGGTGGCGCATGAGAATATCGTTATCGTCCCTCATTGCGGAGAGTCAGGGCGGATTCACTACATCTGCCACTGCAGCATCACTTTCGTACCGTCGTCGGCCATCGAACTTAGTAGAACTGTGGTGTTCGAGATGGAAACTTGAAGGCTGTAGCCGTTTCAGCGGACGTTGAAATTGAAAACAATGTTGGCTGTACGCATGATTCCCACGCTCAACTTGATCGACAACATCCACGCCAATGCAAAGTTTAGCGATAGCCTCCTCTCCGTCCATCACGTCTTCATAGCATGCAAAACACGCTGGTGCTCCATAGACTGCTCGAACTCCCGTAACCCGTTATCCTTGACGCTCTCTAGACGGCGCTACATAAGTGGCACTCGCGAGTCCGCTGGCACTCCCTGCCACCGCGGATGTAACAGTGCGCTTATCCACTCGAAACGAAAAGAAGACCGGACGGCGAGCACAGGCTAGGCTCATACAAACACGTCGCTGCCTCAAGAGTGTCCAAGCTTCATTTTCGATGCTCAAGATCGCATGCCAGTCACGGCTGGTGGGCCTGTCCGATGACCCGGGGATCAACTTACACTTACGTCGCTGACTCAATCACCACTGTACCCAGCCTTTTCTTGAAGTTTTCGTCCAGTCGTATTGTAGGCGATGATGCGACGTTGACTCCAGTACTACGGTTACAATAAGCTCACATGGTGAATGAAATCAGCGCCAATGTCACTGACAACTTCTGACCGCCCGAAGCCGATACGGCCCTTGAAGGCGCGCTGAGCTCACCCCCTTCGCGTGATACGTCTTATTTTCTTGCTGAATACTTCGGACAGTGGTTTGTGTGCACCGCTTGGAGTATTCCAGTACAAGACAACCAGTTCTCGAAGACAACGGAGCAATCAGATAGTACAATCGCTCAACTACACTCCGAGTCTGATACGGCATCGCCAGCTCCGACACCAGAGAAGCACGGATGGCCCATCCAGGAGGGCAATGACATCTCAACGTCAAACCTGGGGAGTGTGCTTCCATGGTTGATGGCTCCGGGTATCCCTTTCCCGGAACTCGGAACGAGCCTGTCACCGTTGGGAATCTCATCATAGACGTTCTGCCTTCAAGCATGAATCTGGCACGTCCCATGCAAACCGGCGGGTACGCTGTCTGTATATATACTGCATGTCCTGAAGAGTTTGGATGGTCCGGCCCTCCACTACTACAATCGCTCTTCAAGTATGGCTCTATCAGCTGCAGGCAATACATCGATGTTCTTCGAGCCGTCGCACAAGTTCCCACCCCTCGACAACACCTTCGGTGCGATGTTGATTGGAACCTTCGTGGGCCTCATGTACGCCTTCTTCTATTACCATGCAGACGCCTATCTTGCACTGACGATCATCTTGATTTCTACAGACAGTATGGCTGGACAGCCCACCAATGCTACCGCTACTTCCGCGTGTACTCGGAAGATACCTGGCGGCTCAAATGCCTGGTACGCGTTTCATTCTCGCTTACCTGTGAGTTCGCTCCATAAGATTGACATCAACTATGCCTTCAGGTGACAAGCATTCTGTGAGTATGAGTCGCAGCCTCCGGTTCGCTTCCTTGCATTCATGTACTCACGGCACATGGGAAACCCATCTAGGACCCTCGAGACACTTCATAGCATGTTATGCATACACATATGGTAAGCCCGAGGGGCCGCGGTCGAGTGGCAGGCGAACTGACGCCACAGTGCCAGCTATTACTATCTAACGACGAATTATTCTAACCCTGGAGCGCTGGAAGAGGGTGTATGGTATGTCCTCCATTGCAGTCGAGAATCAATCCACCAGAATAGTACCCTGATGCATTCATTAGGTCAATCAACGTCAGTACGAAGGTGTAATTTCCAAAATGTTACCCACCTGACAGCTTGATCCGCAGCTCCTAGGTGCTTGCACAGTAAGTGAATTTCCATGTACTGCACTCGGGCGGCTACGAATGACGGGGTGCAGGGCGTTGTAATGCTCGTCTCACAGATGTGAGTAACTAGCAGACCGGATCTGATCATCCCCAACTGAGTACATTTCATACTGCAGGTTCTTCCTGCGCCGGGTATACATGAGTGCGTCGTGCATGCTTTCGGGGTTATGCTCACCATACTGAGTGTATCCTGACAGTCGGGCGCAGGGTCAGGCCACTTGTGGCGTTCTGTGTGAGTACGATGTGGAATCATCCTGAGCGGTTAGGGCTGATATTAGGATCTTGCTAGGCGGTCCTCCTTCTGGTGGAACTTGGTCTGTTTTGGGCCCACCTCTTCGCTTGCATACAGGCTGACGGATCTGTTTGCTCACAAATCGTGCAGGATTTGCAATCGGTGAGCTAGCGTCACATCTAGTCCTACCATGGCGGCGCTGAAACTTCGGAATTGTCTAGCGGTCACCGCCGACACATTCCTTCATTCCACACTTCATACTGACGACCAAGCGGTAAGCGGTCGTATATTCATTGTTTCACACATTGTGTACAGGCTAAGCTTGAATTATATAGTGGATGAATTCAACCGGGGTTGGCACAGCTGCCCTCGCGGATACACTTCTTACTGCTGCGCTCATCTACTCTCTACATCAGAGCCGTACTGGTGTCAAACGGTGAGTTCAGATCCCGCATCTGCACAATAATCAGGTTTTGAACGCCGAGGTATCTTCAGAACCGATGGTCTCATCGATATTCTCATCCTGTACTCAATCAATACTGGTAGGTCGTCCGGTTATACCGCCGCGATGCTCCTAATTGTGCTGAAACGTGATTCACAGGGCTTGTCACAGGGTGCGCTTTTATGCTTCCATATGTCGAGCGGCGTGTGGCTGATCCGCCTAGCGATCTACAGCATATTCAACACTTTGTCATTCATCTTCGTCAGTGTATTTCCCGCACCACCTTCTCTTGGTTCTCGCTTACCCTACTACCTACTACAGGCCATAGCAATGCCGGATACTTTGATCTACGCGGGCATCGATATCGTGGCTACGAAGTGTCCGTCCACAGATCATTGTGACTCTCCACGGTGGTATGCTGACTGTTTTGACTGACAGTATATGGAAACTCTCTGATGGCCGTGTACGTCGCCTCAACCTCTCATGATTCATCTATCGCAGTGTCTGACGAAGCGCCCTACGCGGGGTTGGCTAGGTTGAACTCGCGTCGCGATCTTGCTGAGCGCACCGAAGGCGTCCGCCGAGTCCACACAACTTCGATAGACATGTCGGTGCTACGTTGGACTCCAGCCGAGTCCCCCAGGACCGGAAGGTTGTCCACACTCATGGTGGGTGCAGCACGCTCTTTGGTGTACCACTCCTACACTCGCTGACGTTTCGCGAATCGCATACGATACTGGCATATCATGTAGAGGACGATTGACATCAGTGTCACGCGAGATATGGTCACCACAGATGACACAGGGTTCGAACCTCGAAGCAAGGACCCGCAGGACGCGGTGTAACCATTGCATAGTACCCCCGTATATCTGGTCTGTGCATGTGCATTACATTACTATACTCGCGCAGGCGTGTCCGTTATAGGTCGGTTGAGTCGAACCAGCACCGTTTATCATATTCAACTCGTACCAATCGCTAAGACAAGCGCCCGATGATGATTGACGTGCCCGTCTGCAACGACGCTGAATCACAGTTATGCTTTAAACTTCCTGTCTGGCGCACTACAATTAGCCGAAGCAAGGCAATCTTGCGGTGCCAAGCTTTAAGCTTCCAGTGATGTAATGGCCACATCCAGCTCACGGCCGAGTCCAACGCGTCAAAGTCGTCAAGGTACTGGCAGCACGCCGCGCACACTTCGGGGTACGCACCTTGCTCCGAACCATCAACTTCACAGCACAGACGCCTACTCGCCGCTCGGACGCAGCGATGTGCTCACGGGGCCGTCAGGGATCACAGCGGGCTCGTTCTGCATCTTCCGTCGCGAACAGTAACCATGGAATTAGCCACTCGGAGATATTCGTATCATACAAAGTGTGACGATTTAGTAGCGGCTCAATTGACTCGCCATCCACATGTCATCCTCGGCCGTGATCGCCTCGCCGGCCATGGCATTTGGCGGGCGAGCGATGCCTTCCCTGTTGATGGCCCGAGGGTACCTAACCTCGCCCAGGCGGCCGGCCCAGTCCCAATCAACGATCTGGAAGTCGGCCTTTCCTGCGGGCACATCCTCGTTGCGCATGAGCACATTGACGTCGCGTACGTCCGCATGGACCAATCCCTTGGCATGTAAGACTTTCAGCTTAGCCTCCACCTGCTTCTGCACCTCTTCCAGCGACACAGCAGGCTTGACTCGGGGTTGAGCTGCGTGTTCCTCCTGCGGCTTCGCCTTTCTTTTTCCCGTCCCCACCTTCTTCTTCCCACTGTACTTGATGTCCCACATGGTGTTAGAGTACTCTGCCGTTATGTCATCCATGACGATCATGATCCAATCACAGACAGCGTTCACAGCACGCAATGCGGGAGCGATGCCGGCGTCGCAGGCCGTCTTGTGTGCTTCCAAGGAGTAGCGCTTGCTAAATTTCACGCACAAGGGCGTTCCGTCCTCGACCACACGGAATGCTCTCCTGCTGCCGATCGAAGACACATACGTGAATTCGTGTCGAGTGCCACTATCGTCCACGTAGAAGTTCCGGAAGGGGAAGTCGGCCCGCGGTCCGCGTTCGGGGGGCATGACGGGGTAGCGCTCCTGCAGTGAATGTAGAGCGACGCGTAGAGCAGCGATGGCCCGCTCTCCAGCTGCCAGCTCTGGGTCATTGGTGAGATGCGCATGGAGAGGGATACAACAGATATGTTCGACGATGGGATCACACCCATACACTGCGGCAGCGATAGCTAGATAGGGCCCTATGCTGGGTATGAGTGATGATCGTCTATCGGAAAAAGGAGACACTTGCCAAACTGCAGCACGAGGACTGCAGGAAAGTTGATTTGATCCGCCCTGTCATCCTGGCCAGTACGTGACTTGAGGAAGTTGCGAACACTCTCAACCCAGCAGTGAATAGCCTCAACGTAGGGATCGGTTTTGGTGGTACCGATCTCATTTTTGATGTCCTGTACATAGAAGACGACATTGGCATCCAAGCAACGAGCGCGGATGTCGCCATCGTCGTAGATATCGGTCGAACCGATGTACCCTCGTTTGGCACGTGCAGGTAAAATGCCCGCTTCTGTCAGGATGTCCGTGAACTCTTCCCGTCGTTCGCTCTCCTCTGCGAAGAGCTGGCAGGCTGATGCACGGAGAGCATCATAACATTGGATGTCCCTAGGAGTGGGGGCGATCGACTGGATGTTGTAGCGAAGCTGGCACAGAGTCTCGTCCAGAAGAGACGGAGGGGTCGTATGTTGGTGTGGCCGACCACAGTAGATCTGTTGCCCCTCAGTATTCTGCGCCTTCTGAAACTGAGACCTCTGCGCCTGAGAAGACGGCGCAACAGAGGGAGTACTCTCGAAGTACCAGAGGCGTTGTGCTTTGAACAGGAGAGCTTGCAGCATATCTCTTTCCTTGTCTTCGTCCACAGATATGTGGAGGGGTTGGAACGCGAATAAGCTCCATACGTAAAGACGACTTACCGGGAGGAACAATGACAAAATGCAGTTCCTGACGTGCAAACCCCCACGGCGAGACGGAGTGCAAATCTAAGTAACGATCGACCTTCTGAAGAGTCGATACAGGGTGTGAATCGACAGCATCTTTCAGCGCATCGGGGTGCGACCATTCGGTCCCTTCCGGAAACTCCAACATAGGGTTACCGCCTGTCATAGGTAATCGCAGGGACATCAAACCTACCCGATACACACTATGATCCTGCTTCCCTGATGGAAGGATGTCTTGGATGAAAGTTTGAGGGAGGACTTTGGCCTTGATGACACACTCCCGTGTTGCCACGTCATACAATGTGATGATGGGATAATGTACTACGTAATTCAGGAAACAGAATATAGTGAGCTCTATAATGACTCACCATGTCTTAAGACGAGATGGAGATCCTCCTTCTGAACCTGCCTCAGCCATTCCTCATGATTGCGGCTCAGCAGTCGTTGAGGGCCTTTGGCCCACTCGAATTTTTCGCGCAGAGCGGATCGCACGGAGGACGGGTTAGCAATCACTTCTCCACTTATCTTGATGCTACTGGGTGGAACCTACAAGACAGTTCAGTGAGTATACTCAGAGACAGTTCGAATGTGACAGGGTAAACATACAAGCCAAATCGAGTGGAAAAGTGGATCTTTGAGCCCCACCGCATCCTTGATATCCCATGATGATGCATCCGGAGGAACAGACACTGATTCGATGACGTTGTCTTCAAGGCAGAGGTAGAAAAGTTCGATTTCCTTCGGGACCATTGTAGGCGGAGAGATACCAATAGCTGTAATATGACCGTCCTTTCCCACATCCATAGATCATATACTGTCTGCCTAGGGGAGATTAAGCAATAGCGATGAGAGTTCGAGATATGTTGCGCGCCGGCGCTTCCACTACCAAATCGGGCAGACGCCCAATATGAATACTCGCGGCTCAACCGCCGATCGCATTCGCATTGTCACCTTGCTTCGAATCATGTTCACCACTCGCCTCTCTCGCTGTGCGCAAATTCCACCACTTATCAGAGCAACTCAGCGGCCACCACCTAAAGCTTCTCGTCTACCCAGCAGCCGCAGAGCATTCAACGGGCCGGGCGGCCGACCGCGCTACGTGCGCTTCAATGAAGACGGGTCTCCGAAAGGCCAGGGTGGGGGCACGGGCAAGCCTTGGGACGTCCGGGAGTGGGATACGGGCACGAAGGTTATGGCGGGCATAGGCACCTTTGCGGTGGGATACTACCTCTCCCAGTGAGTATGTGTCTATACGTTCGACCGCGAGCACACACATGCCAACCGTGACTATGACCATGCGCGAAGTCTCGAACAGGTTCCGGAGACTGGGCGGTGGCGATTTATGGACATCAGTCCGAAGTATGAGACTATGGTATGTCAGTCGCTTGCACCTTCTGTGCGAGGTGTTCATGCGGTGATTTGTGTTGAGCTTGCGGAAGCGTCGTACCAAGGTTTGTTGCAAGAGTTTGAGGGCAAGGTCCTCCCGCCGAATCATCCGCTCACGCGGCACATTCGCCGCGTCGCCAAAAGCATACTGGAGGCGTCCAACCTTGGCACGTTGGACACACCCGAGGTTGGCCGACCGAAGGGAAGCGAGCAGTCGTGGTCATTCAGCGGTTCACCCGAAGACATGCCCCCAGAAGTTGGCGGGGCGAAGAAGTGGCGTCTGTTCGTTGTGAACGACGATTCGGTCGTGAACGCTATGGCAGCATATGGTCAGCATTCCGGCCTCTCTGTCCGCGGTCACGGCCTGACTTGCCGTGTGCAGGCAACATCGTCGTGTTTACAGGCATTCTGCCCGTTGCGAAAGACGAGCACGGGCTGGCTGCTATTCTTGGCCACGGTGAGCGATCAACCCACATATGAGCCGAGAATTGGGCTGAACATACTGTCCTCAGAGATCGGACATGCTGGTACGCCAGGGCATCCTCATGTCTCATTGTTAGTTGCCTAACACATAGGACATGCATACACAGTCGCGCGCCACGCGTCAGAACTATACTCGTCCTACAAGGTCGTCATCTTCCTTGCCACGCTCATAGACCTTCTCGGACTCCCCATTGGAACATTGGTGACGAGATTCCTCTACCAGTTGCCCAACTCGCGCAAACAGGAATTTGAAGGTCCGTATGAACCATTTTCAGAGAATCCTCTAACTATTCTATGGTGATTGACCTCTGGAGCCGCTTCACTAGCGGACATCATCGGCCTGCGCCTCTCATCCCGAGCCTGTTTCGATCCTGCGGCAGTCCCCGAGTATGTACCCTCATCGCCTCCTTCCTTCAGTCTATCCTGCTCATGCCCTCGTAACAACAGAATGTTCGATCGTCTCGGCCGGTTAGAACAAGCCCAGCGTGGACGACATATTGATTTCCTCACTACGCATCCAGCGTCCGAGAAGCGTTCTCAGGTACGCAACGATCTCTTTGTGTGTGACCAACCTTGCTCATACATCCCTTCCCTACATATCAGGTGTTGCGCGAGATGTTGCCTGAGGCGTATGCAATCCAGGCCGCCAGTCCGACGTGTGGGTCTTCGGCAGACCACATGGCAGCCTTCCAGGATAAATGGACCGGTGCACTTGATCCAAATCGAATGTCGGAAGTACGTTGGGGTTAGTACGTACTACCTGTAACTGGTCGCAATATTTGCAATGGCAGAAACACATCTTTGACTGTGATCGTCGTGAATTACCAAAAGGAACGTTTCCATCAATTATTCCGACACGGGGAATCGAACCCCGGGCTATCGCGTGAGAGGCGATAATGTTAGCCACTACACCATATCGGATAGTATCTTGCACGCAAAGGCCACCTGATACCGAGGGGTCCTTCACTCGATTACTGCAGCTGTTATATCTTCGTCCTCCCCCACATCCATAGATAATATACTGTTTGCCTAGGAGAGACTACACTGCAGCTATAGGCAGTTAAACGACAATGCCACGACCACCGTCGCCCTCCATCCCAGAAAAAGAATTTGTCTATGGAGCACTCAAGCAATCTCTCCGTGTCGACGGCCGCGCCATGCTCGAGATGCGCACCCCGACGCTGACATTTGGGCCTGAGCTCGGCTGGGTTGAATGTGCCCTAGGCAAGACGCGGTGCGTGCTCCCACTTCCCTCTACAACCGCGACGTCACGCTGACTTGCGATCTATCCTGCACGCGTGTCTTCGTGATGCATTGTAACGCTGGGCGGCCCAAAAGGGTGCTCGCGCAAGTCGACGGGAAGATGGTGAAGCCTCCGCCAGAGCGGCCGCTCGAGGGCACGATCACGATACACTCGGAGCTCTCGCCCATGGCGTCCACCGAGTACGAGCCTGGTCGGTAGGTACGTATCTCTCGTTGATTTTGGGGGGACGTGCTCAACGCGCGTGGGCAGGCCGTCGGACGAGGAGGTGACGCTCACGCGGATGCTGGACAAGGTGCTGAGAAGGAGCGACGCGGTGGACAAGGAGAGCCTCTGTGTGCTTGCCGGCCAAAGGGTGCGTCTCTGCTCTCTCGTAGCCTCCTTTTGCCCGTCGAAAAGCTCCTTACGAGGGCGGAATAGGTCTGGCACATCCGGCTGACGATCCACGTCCTGTCCGATGCGGGGAACATGGTCGACTGCGCGTGCCTTGCAGGCATCGTCGCGCTCAAACACTTCCGGAGACCAGAAGTCGAAGTCGTCGGAGACGAGGTGACAATTGTACGCCCTCCTCCTTCAATCTCACCTCTCCCTCTTTCCTTCTCATCCCTTCTCTCACCCTTTTCTCCCCAAACACCCCCTCTTACCCGCCCAACCTCAAACCCTACAGCACCACCCCTCGGAACGCGCCCCAGTCCCGCTCTCAATCCACCACACGCCCTTCTGCCTCACCTTCGCCTTCTTCCCCGACACGAACACGCCCCCGCTCCTCGACCCCTCGCATCTCGAAGAGACGCTGAGCGCAGGCCTGCTCTCCGTCGCGCTCAACGCGCAGCGCGAGCTCGTCGTCGTGCAGAAGGCGGGCGGAGTGCCTCTCGCGCCGGAGGACGTGCTTAAAATAATCGACGTCGCGGTCGGGAAGGCGCGCGAGCTCGACAAGCTGGTTGAGAAGCGGCTGCAGGAGGATTGGGCGGGGAGGCATGTCGAGGTTCGCTGATCGCACTGTCGCAGGAAGGTATGTACTGCGTGGATCCCGTCGCTGGTTCGCTCGGAAGCTGATTGGATCCTATTCAGTGGTCCCCAGACTTGCGGCCACAACTACAGCCTACCGGCGTTGCGGTTCGTTTTTGGTCTTGGTCTTGTTCTTGTAGCATATAGCCTGTCACCGTGGGAGGACACGCAAAAAGAGAGGGCGTCCGACGATTCGGAGGATCATCTTTGAAGTGAAGGGAATGCTACTGTTGTTGATCGCGTGAGGTGCGACATGATGAACGAGTGTGGTACGGTACATGCGTCGGAAGTGTAGAATGTGGTATGGAGATCATATGCACTAGTGGTACAACACATGTCCATGTCATGACCAAGAATGCCACCCATGGGGGCTGTCACTATGAGCAATCAGGGCAGCCCGCCGGGAACCTAGTATAATATCGACAAAGGAGGGGTATGGATTTGATCATCGTCTAAATCCGATGGAAGAGGATCCGGAATAAAACCGAAGAAAGCAAAGCACAGCGACGACCAGAATGAGACGAAAACGAAGACGGAAACGAAGAGGCGTGAGGAGCCTAGAGGGGGCTCTGCGCCATGGCCATGGCATAGCCACATCCCGCAACACGAAAGAAAGAAATCCAGGAGCAGAAAGTTGAGAACGCAAAGCCAGGGATGTTCGCGCGGACCGTGGCCGTTCAAGTTCTGAAGTTCAACGTCAATGAAGGTCCAACAACCGATACGGCGGCGGCATCGGCCACTCCACATCGAATGCGTCCAGCCCCGGAGGCGGACTGTGCAGCGGCGGGGGAGGCGGCGGCAGCTGCGTCGTCGGGGGCAACGGCAGAGGTAGCGGCGGCGGCGGCGACGGCGGGGGCAGTGCACCGCGCCACGACGGCACACTCGCCGCGCGGGACGACGGCAGGCTACCTACAGGCGACCCGACGAGCTGCCATTGTCTCTGTCTCTGTCCCTGTCCCTGTCGTTGTTGTTGTTGTGGGGGCTTCTCGATCGACCCCCTCCGCCGGCGAGGGACGCGGAGCGGGAGCGTTCCTGGGACGAGGAGGTCGGGCGAGCGGGGGGACGGCAGGTCCGAGTCGTGGTAGTGGGTCGAATAGGGCGAGAGGGGCGCGTTGACGGACATGGAGTCGCACACCGTCGGGGACGTCGCGGCGGTGCGCACGGTGGCGGTCGCGCTAGGATGTCGATGCAAGTCCACTTCGTGCACCAGCTGCGCTTCGCGCTGTCTCCCCCCTCCGCCGCCCACTCCTCCTACTCCTCCTCCCACTGCGCCGACCGCATCCGTGCTGTCCTCGGTGTCCGAGAACACTTCCATCGCCTTGCCCGGTCGGAGCGCGCCCGTGTTCGCGCGGGCGATAGAGACAGGCGGAGGCCGCCTCGGTCGAGTCATACGCGAGAACGAGCGATGCAAAGTGTCGATCTCACCCACGACGTCGCCCACCCTCTCCTGCCCCTCGGACGAAGTCGACTCCTGCCCGTGCCGATGTCCGTATCCCCGTCCGCGCGGTTGCGCAGCGGCGCGCATCCACGAGCGCTGGCTGCGGTGCGTCCGGGTGTACGAGTGCTGGTACGCAGGGTGCTCCGGCGAGGCGAAGGACGAGGACGAGTATGAGGAGAAGGCGTTGAGCATCTGCGGGGAGCGGGAGCTGCTGGCGAGGGCGTCTGGGCGGGCGAGGAAGGGCCGGGCCGCCTGCGTCTCGCGCTCGCGTCTCGCTTTGCGCCGGGCGTGCACGGTGAGCCGCCAGAGTAGGAGGGAGAGGAGGACGAAGCCGAGCGTGCTGAAGCTCGCTGCGAGGACGATGGTGCGGTGGGC
Organism: Fomes fomentarius; assembly: GCA_022606135.1. Lineage (NCBI taxonomy): Eukaryota > Fungi > Basidiomycota > Agaricomycetes > Polyporales > Polyporaceae > Fomes > Fomes fomentarius. The sequence continues at coordinate 4,373,656 of JABYQN010000001.1, forward strand.
GAGGCTCCTGGACGTTGGGAAGGGAGAGATGAGGCAGGTCAGTCGCGTGTATGCGCAGGTGAGGAGAAAGGGGAGGGAAAGACTCACGTCTCGCCGTTGGAGGGGGAAACGTCGGTACCGCTGCACAAATATCAGCACAGTGCCGGCGACAACGCAAGAGCGGACGGGGAAAAACAGCACGTACGGTTCAATAGGCCCTTGCGAGGGTGAGTTCATGGAGAGAACCTGGGCATGCCCAATGTTCATCGTGCGTGCGGACGTGAGGATGTCCACCGGGTTGTTCTCGACTCTAAGCGTGTGGTTCGCCTCGAGCAGGCCCATGACCGCATATATCACTTGCGCGCCGCTATTTGGAGCAGACAAACCGGCGTTCGGAGAGAGTGGCTGGGATGTCTGCCCGTCAATGGTGACGCTGAGCGGAGCACTGTCTGGGTTGAGGTAGCCATACAGAACAATGCCTGAACCTATAGCGGACACGGCAGGACAAGTCAACCACAGCATGGAGAAGGCTGTGACTAGCGCGCCATACCCTGCAGTAAATATCTAATTTTAGCCATGGCATCGCGACATTGATGAAATAACGTACTGTGAAGTTCATTTCCATTGCGCCGAGGCTGTTGTTCGTAGACCTACCCTGCCTGTCAGCACTTTGTCGCACAAGCACGATGCAACTGCACAGCAACTCACCGCGAATAATTTCCAACCTTCCAAGACACCTTATCCTGCGGCCACCACTGGCACGTCGGGTCCGTGTGATCTATGACACCAGCGTCGTAGAGCTCGCTCGCAAAGGTAATCTGCGTGTCCACAGATTGGTCTGGGTAAACTTCCTTCCCGTACACTGCATGAAAGTCATAGGAATAGGAGACTCACGGAATTGATGTCGAGCCTGGGTCGTGTGGGGTCATTGCTCGTGTTCACAATTCGAATGCTGTGCTGACCAGTATGAAGGCCCGTCGCATTGAATAGCACATGGTCCGCCGCTTCCTCCATCCCAGCTATGTAACCCTCGTGCATGGTGGTCTCACCATCGAGGGTAACCTGATAGCTGCCCGACCAGTTCCGATATCCCCCATTGACCCTGTTCATTAGGACCACAGGTGAGCACGCTCGAAGCGAAGCTATAAGCAAGATAGCGGGAGCAGTGGACGCACCATATGTCTGTTGCGGCGTGACGCCCAATGCATGCAGAAAGACACTTGATCAGTGGCCCCGAAGATTTGCTAGAAGGCGGCGAAGACGCCTTTGTGAAGACTCACCATTGCCCCACCATGAGAAGGTCATGCTCGCGTTTCCAGATTGGGTATTGTCATTGTAGTGGTAGGTAGTCGGGTTTGACTATAGTCAGATTCGGGTACGCCAGAGAACGTGTGGAGCGACCAATCGTGGTGCGCATTCGAATTTCGGTTCAGGGCAGAAGTGAGGAGTGGATAGGTCAGCAATGTTCCTTGAGGCTGAGAGGCCTGGGGAGGAGAGCGGTTGCTAACGTACCGGTTCGCCATTGAAGTCCATCTGCCAGGCACTACGGGGTATAGTCGAAAGGAGGGGACTGGTGTGGGAGACAGTGATATTGGTCGGCATCGCTCACTCGCAGTGTCGCACCTGGCACCAAGACTCGTCCAGCGGAAGTCGGTGTAGGCAAGGTTATATGCCACGGCGAGGAGGGCGGTCGGACGAATGAGGGGCGGGGCAGAGCCTGAGCGTGTCGTCAGCCATGGGAAGTTGTTGGGGGCGGATTCCGAGCAGGCAGACACCGCCTCTGGGCAAGGGAGACAGGTCTCAGCGCAAGATCATGCATCAGGCGTGGAATATCAATGAATCTTGCTGTCCGTCACCAATCATCCTAGGCGGGCGACAAACTCGGAAGGCCCGTCGGTCAAGCTCGGAGGGGCGCCTGCCATCGCTGTCGCGGGAAAGGAGGTCGGCCGGTGGTGAGGCAGGTGAGTTGCCCACCGCCAATGAAATTGACGATGTTTCAGCGTGCTAAGCCGTGCATCGTGCCCGGTGCAAAGCCTTACGATGTGCGGGCTACCAGCGTTCAAGTAAGCTTGTGCGGTGCAAGAACGGATCGTGCGTACGTACACAGTCCCAACCTTCTTTGTCCCACGTCTGTAGACGCGAACAATCCACGCCACAAACGCTTGCAATTGCCAGCCATCTTCTCTTCTCCTCGACATGAGTGAGAGCCACTGAGCTTGTGCTATCGACAGCGTCCAACTCCACGAGCTCGTCCCCTTTCAAAGCGGCAGGATGTTCAACTCGAGAGCTAGAGCTCCTAGCGCCACGGGGCTATGCTCATCAACAGCACGCTACAGTCCAGACTGGTTGAACTCTCCTCTCACCGGGCTCTATGAGAACGGTGTTTCATCTCAGGTTCAGCATCGCCAACTTGAAAATTGCGACTTGGACTGAATGACTCACTTGCCACTCACCAACGGACTTCATACTGTGCCGCAGACGCATTGCAAGCCATCGGCCTTCTAGACATCGGCTTAGAGGTTTACATACATGTTGACTGGGATGGATGACCCGTGGTACAGTGCTCACGGACGATATAAGACCGGAGTTCTGAAGACACGACGCTCAGAGTCTAGTTCAAAATCAATGCTTTAGACGCTCTTCTATGCCATCAATGGCTTTCCAGATTTGGGAGTGACGTCACCCGCAATTTGTGGCACTGGCAACATGAATTACCATGCCACCCAATAGTCATTGGACTAGCTCTCGCCGCTGTCTCTCTGCAGTGTTACAGATCCCGCCCCCCGAAGTGCGGCGAACATCTGTTCATTTCCCTGCAACCGGAAGGCAAGTCCCACTTGCTTCTCAAAAATCTCGACTACTAGCCGCGAGTTCAAGTTCAAGTTCAAGTTCGAGGCTAGTAGTGTGATATCGATGCTTCAAAACATTCATCGACGTTGGACACGTCCTTCTGCAGTACCTACTCAGACGTGCGCGAGTCTCCCTGGCTTCGTCCGTTGCCTTCTCATTCTAGACAGTGAGACACGTTCGGCACCCGGACATCGCGCACCCTTTGCCTTCCTAGCGTCTCTTCGTACGCCGGGAAGGTGGTGATGGGAGTCCTCGAGGCTCGCAACGTACCTCGGTGTCGCTCACGACCAATTGGTCTAGTGAATGATCTGATCCTGAGCCGCCTGGAGTGCCCGTATCGATTTCTCTCTAAATACCGCATTCCTCGATCCGAAGAGTCCCACCAAGGCGGCAGTTCATACCGATCCTGATCCCGAGACTTGTCTAGTTGCGCCGCTGCCCATGGCGACAGTTCGGGTCGCCCTGGGCGTCGCTCGGTGACCTCTTTGCTGTTCGCGGGTACTTAATGACTCCAACATTGACGGAAGCGATCTATTGCGTGTCAAGCCCGATGTGGATTCCGGTAAGCTACATCTTTCCCGGAAGTTTTAGACTCACCTATACTAGTGCCACCGCGAGTGTGTCCCGCACGAGATGGGGTTAAATAGTCGCCGACTCGCCATTGCGACGGGATACATACAGCTGTGCCAAACGAGGCATCTCCGCAGGCGGCAGAACATGCGCAAACTGAGCGCTGAGCGCTGAGCAACGGGTTGCTGTGGTGTGTTTCTCAAACGGGCGGAATGCGCCATTCAGGGAGATTTGTGTAGTTATCTGAACAAGTGGGGTCAGAGTTTCACATTTCACTGGTCTCCTACATATCCAGACCAGCGCCACAGCGATTGGATGCGACCCTACGACATCCGGATGCGGGGCCATACGCTAAGTTGGTGATTAGACAGTTGGGAGTCCGGGAGCAAAAGGACTCATGCCGGCGATTAGTGTCAAGTGCACTTGTGTGCTGGCATTCAGAAGAAGTTCACCAGATATATCCACATGGAAAAGCCGAGTTATTGCCCCTGGTTCACGGTCGCAATCAGCTCTGAATGTCCGCCTGGGATGAGTATACGTACGTATGCTTCCGTGTCCACGGGCCCAATATAGAATCCTATACTGTACTCGGGCGAGTCGGGACTGTGCGATTGCAGGTCTTTCCTTGGCTGCTCGTTCTCGAATCTCAAGGACGTCCATGAGAAGACCTTTGCGCCATTTTGACGAACAGTCAAAGAACGCGATGGTAACCGAGTTGTGTCTCAACAAAGTTGAACGATGTACGACGTAAACTTGAAGGGATGGGAACGCCAAAAGAGGCAGATCTAATCTGCGCCGTGCGCGAAAGCCCGAATCTCATCAGAATACAATTCGCGGATCTGAGAATTAGCTCCGGTGCGTTGATGGATTTGACGTACTTAAGTATATTGGAGAAGATATCCACTCTAGATGCGCAGCTAGCCTTGAGATAGCAGGTCGTAATTTTGCACGTCGGGATGTCGCGCCCTCGAGCGTGGAGGACAAAGTGAGGGGAGGAGACGGCGGGACATTCTTGAGCGCAGGATAGATAGAAGCGACGATAGTGGTGGAGGGAAGGAGGCGTTGGAAGACGCCACCGACGACGAGGGCACCGTCGGGCGCGCGGTGGCGACGGCAGACGCTTGGCGGGGCCCATTGCCGACGCTTCTCGAGCGGCGAGCGGGGGCATTGTCCCGCTCCCACTCAGCGACTTCCTCTCAGCTTCTACTCAGCCAGATCCCAGCCACGTTCTCCGTCTCGCGGCCCCAGCATCCACTACGGCCGTCGTTCGTACTACCGTGCTTTTTGGGACGACTGTATATGCCTTCTAGATCTCCTCTTCCCTGCCTCTGCCTCTGACCGCCATGTCCTTCCTTTCGCGTCGCCGCAACAACCACAACCACAGCGCAGGATCAGGCCCGCTCCAAGACTCAGCCAACTTCCCCCGCAAGAGCGGGCCCAGCTCGATCTACTCGGTCGAGAAGCCCCCGTCCGTGTTACGCAGGCACATCCACTTCCCTTCGTCCCTCAACAAGCTCGCCGCGAAGCTCACCCGCTCGAACACCTCTGCACGCGGCATACACGGCGCCCCTGTCTCCAATGTCGGAACCCCACTCGCGTACTGGAGAAGCCGTTCGCCCTCTCCCGCGCCGTCCCTCGACATTCGCATGCCGACCGGCCTGGGGCGCAGGGCGAGTGAAATCGGTGAGCGGGAGGATTTCCAGGAATATGTGCAACGGCAGTCGCATGAGCGCACACGCAGTATCAGCCTGCCTGCCTCTCCGACATCACAGGCTGCGCGATGGCGGGCTACACCAGAGCCCAAGAAACCTGCAATGGAACGCATGTCGCCCGAGCTCCTCACGGAGGTGTTCTCGTATGCCTCCCGTCCGGACATGCTCTCACTTGCGCAGGCTACACGAGTGTTCTCACAGCCAGCGTTGAATGCGCTCTATGACGATCTCGACCTGTGCAACGTCGACGACGAACGAATAGAGCAATGCATCTCGACCCTCGCGTCACGAAGACCGCTTGCATCGCTGGTCCGAAAATTCGCCTGCCGCATCCTCCCGCCACCAGACGGAGACGGTTCGACGTCGCTGAACATGGTGACCTTCGCTATCGCGCTCACAAATATGGATCAGCTACACACCCTCTCGCTGCCCCACTTCGACCTTCGCCTCGTCCGCCACGCCGCATTCACTCTGCAACACCTCACGCTCCTCTGTAAAAGCATCTCGCCCGACGACTTCCACGCGCTCTTCTCCTGGCTCGGTCGCTACCCCTCCTTGCTCTCGCTTTCGCTCCCATCGCTCGTCCTGCCCTCGCTGCCCTCGTCTCCGCTTGCGCCTGTTGATAGCGGCGTCCCCTCGCGCCCGCATACCCCTCGCACGCCTGATACCCCCAGTCACGACCCATCTGACGTCCCCTCGCACGCATCCGCTTCCCTCTTCCCACCGACTGTCCTCCCCAACCTACGGCGGTTCGATGGTCCTGTAGTCATGGCAGCCGCACTGGTACCAGGACGCCCTGTCGAGCGCGTGAGGGTCCCAATACACCACACCCTATATGACGGTTTGCGCCCATCTGCACTCATGTCCGCGCTCGCGTCAGCGCGTGGCACGCTGCGCGCGCTGACGATCCAACCCGCGTCGACGAAGATCGACCAGCGCACGCTCGAGCGCGTGGTCATGTCTGCAGGGGCGGAATTGGGCGATTTCGTGGAGACGCTCGAGGTGCACTGGGTGCTCGACGACGATGTGAGTCTCTCCTTGCTTTCTCTGGTAACCACCACCCTTCCTTTCCCGCCGCCGCTCGGCTGCCCCTTGTCCCGAATAAGCTCTCGCCGTCCGCGCGCCCTTTCTCACGCCACCTTCTTTTGACGTTCCGCAGATTCTATACAAGCTCGTCGTCGGCGTCCTCGCTCGCTTCCGCGCTCTCAGAACCCTGACGCTCCAGCGCGACTCGGCGCCGCCTAAACCGCCCTCGCCCTTGCTTGAGTTCCCCCTCCCGCCCGCCTCGCCCCCGCTCTCGCCCATCAACCCGAACGTGAGCCGCCGCACGTCCGTCTCCTCGTACTCGTCCGCCTTCCTCTCCGCGCGCAGCGCGCCCGCCAACGGCCCGCTCAGCGCACGCTCGACGGCGGCGGGGGACCCGCCGTTCCCGCGCGTGCATGAGCGTGCGCACCTGGCGTTGTGGAGCAAGACGTGCCAGACGTTGCACGCCGTCACTTTCTTGTCTGGCGCGGAGTGGCGGGTCTGGCCGAATCCGACTGCGGGCGGCCAGCCGCAGTTCGAGTTTGTGGGCTACGACTCGTCGTAGCAGTGAGTGAGTGAGGCCTGGGGCCTTCCCTGCCGGGCTCATGGCTAACCCTCCCCCCCGCCCCGCTCCCCCGCCGCCGAGGGATGGTGACGCCTGGCCGCGAGAGTCATGTGTACCTCGCGCACACGTATCGTTATACCTGAAAATTCGCGAACCCTCCGAAATGCAGCGTTCGATGCAACGCAACCTAATGACCAATGACCGTTGTTGATGTCCCATCCCACTCTTACCCCCTCAATCCCTCCGAACTCTGCTTGTCCGTCCGTCCCATCTCTCTCTCTCTCTCTCTCTCTCTCTCCGCTTTCACGCAAGTCCAACTCTCCGTCCTCGCATCAATCAGAGCTCCAACCATCCGTCCGGCACTCCAGGCATCGTCAGTGACATACACTTACTTACCTACCGCCTCCCGCACCTTCATACTATTATCACTACACTATCGCCGTTATTCTACTCGTGCGCCGCTCGTACTTGTTCTGCATTTCCTCTCCTCGTGACATCTTGTCGCCCTTACCATTTCCTTTCGAGCGCACGGTACCCCTACTTATCCAACTTTGGCATATATATAATATATATGAGCTTCTCGCGCTTGGGGCATATGCATTTGCGGTCGCTCGTTTCGGTCCGGATTTGCTGCTGTATCGTGGCCGCGCTGGCAAATCCTTATTCGATTGGGCTTTCCTTTTCTACCCTGCCCTGCCCAGTGCTGGGGAGTCGGCGCGCGTGCGCGTGCGCGAAAGCAGAGTACGTATACTCATTGGTGTATAGCACCGGCTATATATCGTCATCGTAATGGCCATTTGCAGTTAGTGTGCCGACTCAGGGTTGCGCGGTGGTTAGCGGCGAGAGTGCTTATTGCTTATCAGGCGAGCGCATCCTGGGGCCCTGGGCTTACTCGCGTAACTTGCAGAAACAGATATGTAAGTAGCTGTTCCTGGTGCGGTTAATCGAGGAATGGAAGATTGCCTTTTCCACTGCGTACCTGTACCTTGTATCAGCCGACTGCGTGGACAGATAACTCGAATGGTCGTCGTCCATATCCTATATACGCAGCTAGTGGGGATCCTTCGATAACTGGGACAGTCGGCGAGTTACGTATATTATGAGGGTGAGTGCTACGATGCCAGCCAATCAATCGGCCAAATATATTCAAGTCAACAGCAGCATGAACACTGGGCACGGCGTGATAAGTAGTTCGACCCAGTGTTGTGCCAGTTAACGAACACTTAGCGCAGTGCACAGTGACGGGGTGTGCCAACCTGGGTCACTGGTTGACATGGCTGACTGCACGCTTTGTCGACTCGAGCGTGCTTGCCAGAAGTCCGAGATGAGATTGAGTACTAGCTGCTCGAGTGTGATGCGGATAATACTTTACTTGGTGGAAGGAAAGTATGCAGGCTGGTCATCATCGTCTCCGTATCGCTTCACCGGAATGCATTTTTGAGGTCTTTGAAATCAGGAAAGTGTCGGTGGCTGATTCAGACTCGGACGTGCGGCGCGGTGCACTTGAGCGTGATTCATTACCATGACCTGTAATAGTATCTGGGGACTTTGAAGTGGACAACCATACCATCAACAGCATCAGAGCTGCCTGCAGTGCTCGTCTCAAGAATGGAGGTGCGTTCACCGACGGCGAAATGAAGGGCCGCCCCATGACATCAGCTACATGATGATACCCCTGGCTGGCTGCCACTGGCGCTGGTTTGGCAGTGATACTACGACCACAATCGTTCGAGATTGACTCTATTTATACTTATGGGTAATTGGTCTAAGAAGGAGCTTACTGTAGTAGTAGTCTGTACAACACTTCAAGTCGAAGTGCGTGCCCGTGACCTGGATGAGTACCTTCTCGGTGACGCCGAGCAGATATCAGGAAGTGCCCATGCTACAATTGTCTTATCAGATAACAGGAAGGGGTCAGGACCCCAGGAGATCCTGGTTCTACTCAACTTGTTGAGCAGCGGCCTTGGACTGTGACCTCAACATGGATCCCAGATCTCCATTATGCTAGCACAAAGCAGACCAGGTCTTGTCATTCAAACAACTCGGTAAGTGAGCGTCAGGTTCTTCTTGAAGTTCTTTTCTCACTAATCACGATCACGTGCGCGCCGCGACGCGCTCATTAAGACCGTGCCTCGGGCATTCTCGACTTCATCGATCATCTCCGAGTGTTCGCGGGAGCAAGTTGCCTGTGCTACCCATGTAAAGTACTGAATCTGAGTATCGATCGATATCGTGCGTTGCATATTGAACTCTCTCGTTTCAGCACTCGTGACCCGGCGTTGTATATCAGTAATACATGAGCTTATACTCGGACTGAGTTTGAGCGCCATAGAATCAGCCTCGGGGATATGTTGGTCCTTTCGGTACGCAATCCCGGTGTTTCTAGTTGGTATTCCGGTGACAGGTGGACGACCGATTGGTGGCACAGTCGTTCCACCTGTCATGAAAACCCTGCACACTGCCGTAAAATCTGACCCGTTGACCACTCAGATTGCAGAACGAGAACAATCCTGGCAGACCCACTGGCATCTCTGACACTGGAACGTGTTCCTTCCATTCGCATTCGCTGAAGACGATATCAGTCCTCGGGTGGTTTCGGGGTCCCGAGACGCGCGGTGTGGACCAGGCCTCCTCGCCCATCGCTTTTGACTGGCGAAGATGCTAGAATGCGACGCATGACGTTATGCCGGGGCATGGCACGCTCATATCGACTCATACTCGTCTTTTTTTCTACAGCACGGGCTGCTTTCCAAGCCGCGGGTGAGGCAGACCCGTTCACGCGGGCGCTACGGTCACGCCCCGTCGCGTCGTAAGCAGTGCACGTGCGGCACGCAAACAGGGACAAAGAACGCGAGGCGGATACATATACTCGGAGAGCGCGACCGCGTCTAGCTCTGTCCAGTTGTCTCGACTCGACTATCTCAGCGCCCGCTCCTCGACGTGTCCTGCATTTCCTCCACCACGACAAACATGGTTGCTACTGTCCAGAAGCCCGCACCCGCCTTCAAGGCCACCGCTGTTGTTGACGGCCTCTTCAAGGACATCTCCCTGCAGGATTACCTAGGCCAATGGTGCGTATCACAGGTTATCGTTACTGGTCAGTATGGACAGCTCATCGTACCGATTTCTTACAGGGTCGTCCTCTTCTTCTACCCGCTGTATGTGTTCCCGACAGGCGTCCGTGTTACGCTGTGAGGCTCATACGGCTCTTTGTGCCACAGTGACTTCACCTTCGTCTGCCCGACGGAGATTCTTGCCTTCAATGACGCCCTTCCCCAGTTCCAAGCGATCAACACTGTTCTCCTCGGTATGCATATCCTGTCGCTCTATCTTACTTATATCATGCCTACGTTGCCTCCTTCCAGGTGCTTCCACCGACTCGCACTTCTCCCACCTCGCGTGGGCGACCCAGCCCCGCAAGCAGGGTGGCCTCGGTCCCGACCTCAAGCTCCCTTTGATTGCGGACAAGACTCAAAAAATTGCCCGCGACTATGGTGTCCTTATCGAGGAGGAGGGCGTCGCTCTCCGTGGCCTCTTCATCATCGACCCAAAGGGCATCCTCAGGTCCGAATACCTTAGCGCCTCACCTTCAAACTTCCTCTGACCCACAGCCCTCCTCATACAGGCAGATCACCGTCAACGACCTTCCCGTCGGCCGCTCCGTCGACGAGACCATCCGGCTTGTCAAGGCCTTTCAGTTTACCGTACGTCTACGTCCCCATCCTCCGATCTGATCGGTCGCCTTACGTTCCTCTTTGACCCGCAGGATGAGTACGGGGAGGTGTGCCCCGCCAACTGGAACGAGGGTAGCAAGACGATGAAGGCGGATCCCAAGGGCTCCCTCGAGTACTTTTCGAGCGTCGACGGCAACGGCGCGAACGGGAATGTGAGCAAGAAGCGTGCCCGTGTTGACTAATTAATCCTTCTGTGATTCTGATCATGCCCTCCCTCACATATGAGCAGCTGTCGCACTGACGGCCGGTCGGGAGGGTCTGATCTTTCGCCGAGCCTGTCGTCCGTCTCGCTGTCGTCAGATCGTGCCCCTCCTCCCTCTGATCTAGTGTGCCCCGTGGTCCGGTTTGTTAATGTCTTGTGCACGTCATGACATACCCACCCCATAGATCTTAGAGAGTTGTGTTGATCCCTAGAGATAGACTAGATGGGTGATGCTTCGTTGCTTCGTAGAACATGCTTCAGTCCCAGTGTAGAGTAATGTCTACTTACAGCTTCTTCGTGCTAGATGATGCAGTGTGTGGGGGATGGCGCGGTAGCGGGTGAGGAGTGTAGGAGGTGTCGCGTTGGATCTAGCTGTATTGCTAATATGACCCCCGCTCTTGATGATGATTCCTACCTACACTTGTGTCTGTTCCGATCGATATCTCCGGCGACTCCACTATCGCAGCAGTGTTTTGTCTACAACCCGCAATCAAAATGCAATGGATGATCCCGGGAACATGACACGCACGTTGTCTTCTCGACTTGAACGAAGTCTTGAATATCTTCGATTTGTCGAGTCTTCAGCCGATCTCATGTTCCGCAAGTAACTACATGAAGTGTGAAGCAATCAGACTCCCCATCACACACCAGCGACCTCGTCGATATGTAAGACGCACCATGTTCGGAATCCCGTTCGAGATCGGGTACACATGGCTGCAATTCGGGCATACCATCGCGCCTTCCTCAACGTGAATCTACACGCACACCCACCCAAGTCCCATACCTCCGTCTCAGAGAAAAAAACCCGCAACAGCACGACACAGAGACAACGCACCTCTAGCAGCACATGGTGCAGCTTCTGCAGAAACTCGTCGTCCAGCATCTCCGGCTGCTCCGTGGGCAAGGACGTGTCACCTAGCTGCTCTCCCCCAGAAAACACGTCCAGGTCACGCACGTCAATCAACCTTCCCTCTCACCACTCGCAGCCCCCTCTGCGCTCCTTGTCGGACAAGCAGAGGCGGTGGAACGAAAACAGAATTGAGAATTGGGGAAGAAGGGGAAGACACACCTGACGCGCGGCATCGACGAGGGCAGGCCATTCGATGCGAGGGAGGAAGCCGCGGAGGAAGTCCGCGTTGAACTCGGCGTCCCGGAGCTCGACGGCGACGTCTTGGAAGCGTAGCGGGAAATTGTTGGACGTGCAGCCTTTGGCGTGGCACGCGAGGAGGTTGTGTGTGATTAGGCGGACCATTGTGGCGGCAAAGTCGGTCGAGAAGATGGGAGAAAACCTGCAAGAGCGGATTTAGAACGGGGTCATACATTCACATGTAGTACACGTCTACTGCCTAGTAACGGCATTCCGATATGGTGTAGTGGCTAACATTATCGCCTCTCACGCGATAGCCCGGGGTTCGATTCCCCGTGTCGGAATAATAGGTGATAGATGCCTTTTTTAAGGCTACATATGTTTTGACATTGCTGAGACTCAGTGAAGCTCCACCGAAGTGTCTAGTGATTTGCACCGTTTTCGATAGTTTCACAACAGAATAGGGATCTGGCCAAAACGCCTAGTCTCGACGCATGAAGACATTCACAATTCCTTTACTACGCCACTACTGTTGTGAGTATGGTGTTTGGAATCTTTTCCGCGTCTCAGGGGAAGATGTATAGGAAAATATTTGCACGTCACGTTCGATTGGTCAGAAGGAGTTATACTTACTCACTACTTATGCCGAATTCAATGTGGATCGGGTCTGACATACCACGCATGCTTTCACGGATAGAACACAGTGTCAATGCGCTTTCACCGGCTTAGGACCAGTATCTCTGCCAGAACCATCCTAAAAAGTTTGTACTAGTGTACACATCTCCACCACCCCGCTTTCGTTTTGGTTTTGAGAATCATTTCCACTCCCGCCGGGTTACCTTGCCTTGGGTCTCAACAACCTGCAGGGACGGTCGAGTCGTCGTTGTGGTTCGCGGCGTTGACGCCGAGCCCACGCGAGGCAAACGCGGTCCAGAGCGTGCAGCGATTCGCGCCGTTGAAGCGGTTCGCGTCGGCTTGGATGATTGCGTCGCGCGCAGTCAGGACTGCCAAGAACGAATGTCAGCATACCCCGGGCAGATTATGCGAGGGCAGGGCAGGGCAACGTACATGTCGGGTTGCATGGCTGGAGGAGGAAGGCGTCGAGGAAGAGGTGGAGGAAGACAGTGTTGCCGCCGGTCGTCCTGATGAGCATTGCGAGGTCAGTGTTGAGGATGGTTGCCACTAGTACTGTGACGACGGAGCAACGGGAATAGACTCACGCCGGATCAGTGTGCGCGGTCGCGGAGAAGCCGTGCACTCCGACAAGCCCGGCATACACATTGTGGAGCAGATTGGCCCAGACCTCGCCGATGTCTGTCGTCCCGGTAGTAAGCATCAAATGTGAGAGTAGTTTTGCGGTCAGCAAGCACACGCACTATGAACCTCGTTGAGGGTCTTCAAGCTAGAGTACCTTAGAGGGTTCGTCTGTCTGATACAACATTCAACCCGAGTCAGTAAGTGCGACGGATCGCGTTGTTGTTCTCATACTCACGCGTTAGTCGAGTACGGGTGGCTACGGATGCCGGCAGTGTTGTTTTCGACGTACTGGCCGAGGACATAGTCGACGATGGTCGCACTCTTCTGCTCGGTCCACCTGTCCGGATGTTGTCAAACTTGGACGTATCGGGTGGACACTTTTTGCGACTTACTCGGCGAACGCATCCGACCAGCCCTCGCCCATACCGCCGGCCTCGAGCGTCTGGAGGCACCTACATCAAGGTAATCAGATCAGCCCATGAGAAGGGGTGTGGTGATGCGTTGAGACAAACCGTCCAGTTCCGCCACCGGTCATGCGGTTGCTGATACCGTGCGTGTTCTCGTGGGTGACAATGTCGTTCTCCAGAGCACCGTCCCGGAGGGGGTTCGTGACGTCGAACAGGAACATGCGCATGCGTCCGGACTGGCCACTGTTCGACATATCACCATTAGAGTGGCCCCAATGCAACACAGCGCGGATTCAAACTCACTCGGGTGGAGTAGCGAAGTCAGCTGCAGACGTTCAATCAGCGTTACATGTCCATTCATATCATTATGTCCGCGCATAGACCCACCATTGTTACGTCCAGCGGTATCCTGCACCGAGATCGTCACGCGGTCGTTGCCCTGGGCGCCGTGGCCGAAGTTGTTCTGCTGGAAGTTGAACGTGGTCTCGGTGAAGCCGTACACAAACGAGATATCGTGCACGGTGTTGACGATATAGAACGCGTTCGTGCGTGCCGCGTCGACGTTCACGGCCACTGTCGGCGACTGGTTCGGGTCCTGGGTGAAGATGAACTGGCCCGACGCAGACTGGCTCGTCAGGTTCGTCTGCGCGCCCTTGAACGCGATTGCATTGTTCCCGCTGTGATCATCCGTTTCATCAGTCCCGGGCTGCTCATGTGCCAACTATGCAGTATGGGGAAACGGCGGACGCACGAAGTAGTGGTAGTCGTCGTCGTGCCGTCACTGTGCCAGCCGTCGGGAGAAGCAACAGGGTTCTGAGGGTCCGTGAGATTCTCGAAGCCCTCCGGCAGCGTCTCCTTAGTGATGGGAAGGACGCGGTACTACGGCGCCGTAGTCGTAAGTGCCCGCTCAGACTCAGCTGACCGTCGCCGCGGAGAAGCACGCTCACCGTGATTTTCGTAACGAAGTCGGTGAGCTGGACAAGCTCACCGGTGTGCGCGTCGATGAACGCCTCGACCCACGCGCCCGTCTCGTCGTCCTCGACCTGCATGACGTGTGTCAACGCGAGTGAGCCGTCCTGCTTCGCGACGAACTCGAGCGTCGCCGGGTGCTGGTTGAACTTGCCCGAGAGCGCGCTCTCGGCCTTCGCAATCGCCTGCTCGAGGGTGAGGGACGGAGTCGAGTTGGGGATCTTGGCTGTAGCGCAGGTCAGTACTGATGCGATGCGTAGCGACCAGGCAGCGACGCACTCGGCTTGACGAACGAGGACCCGAACGAGACGACCTTGTTCGCTTTATTGAAGGCGACGTTGGCGACAGCGTTCGCAACGGGTATACCATTCTGCACGACGAACGTCTCGGTAAGCCGTGCGGCAACACAAGTGGGAATGAAGCTGTTTACAATCTGCTGCCTCACGAATGCGTGGTGGCCGACGTCGGTGGCGGCCGATGTCCTGAAACCGACCGCATCGGAGTTGAGGTTGAGGCGGGACTGGATGAAGGACACCGTCGCGTCTTCCACGTTGAACTCATCCCGCGCAGCGAGCGGGTGGTCAACGCCGTCCACACCAAACGTCTAGAAGGTTGACAATACGGTTCATCAGCATATCAGCATTCATCACGAACACTAATAAGCGGAAGGACATTGCGCACCTCGAACGAGGACTCAGGGTGGAAGCTCTCGACGACGAGCCCGGGGCTGATCTCGCGTCTCTGGACGGTGGTGTGCTTCAAGCTGCCCAAAAAGGGCGCAGCCGAAGCAGCGGTCGCGCAAACGACCGCAAGGAAGACGGAGCGGAAGAAGGTGCCGGAGAGCTTCATGTCTGAGTGTCGTTACGAGTCCGGAGAGCGTGAAGAGGGACGTCTGCTCGAGAGCGTCTGGTCGCCTGGTGTGTCCCGTATCTCCGTCGTTCTTCTTGTACTCGGGCTCAGACGCGCTCGAAGTGGCCGATAGGGACCGTCGCTGTTGTCCGTGACAGGGATTCCGATGGCGAGTGCATGTCCCGCATGGCCCTCTCGGTGTGCCTGGGAACGCAGCAAGTACTTCTCCAAGGCTAGGTTGTTGTGTCCCTGCATTCATCTGCCGACTGCGAAGATGAGTAGATACAAGCGCTGTACGTGCTCGGAGGATCCTACGACTGTGGGAGTATCCTGCGTGGGTTCGGCTTCTCCCAAGGATCATGCGGGCAGACCCTGGTAAACGAAGTCCTAGGACACACCTTCCATGGGTCTTCGCTGCATACGGAGGCAATACCGCAGGTGGAACGTCGCAACCAGCGTCGATATCGGGACAGTTGGACACTTAGTGGCGGATGCCTGGGCATAGCAAACGACGAGCACGCTTGGCGACCTATTGTTGGATAGACACACCAAGAATATACTTGAAATAACCAAGGGCGTGAGATTGCAGCGCGTGCAAGGGCAGTGCGCATGGAGGCTGTGAGACGGGAGTGAATCCGCGTTCCAGCGTTGATAGGTAATGCCTGCGTCGTTCAATGGTCTGAGGACAGCATCAAAATACGTCCGGACGCGGAGTACCAAGCCCCGCTGTGAGTGACAGAGCCAGGGGTGGTGATAGGTGGCCGGAACTACGTTGATTGTGTCTGCGCGACGTCCAAAGAAACATAGGGCCACGAGGGCACGCTTCGCTTCTGTGCGGCCTCGAGCACAAGAGAAGGTCGCGAGACCGGTCCCACGTTCGCCAGGCGCTGATAGTTGATTGTGCGAAGTAAGTGATACTTCTCTGAGCGACAGAAAGTGCGTGTCATTCAGTTCGTTGCTTACACGGCCACAAGGGAATACGAACCGCGAAAAAACAAATACCGGATCATGAGAGCGAACCACCATTATAGCATTGAGAGCACATACCCATGCATGGAGCTCGCCATACTTCTACCCAGGGATAGAATTGATTGATATCTTGCATATAGCGAGCGAGACCCGCGCCGGAGAGGAGCTGCAGCGGGCTGCGGTACGGTTGGTGGTTGGACGCACAGTTTAGCGCCGTGGGATGACTCCCTGGCACTGCCACCCACGGCTTACACATCCGAAGTTCTCCGGTCCAGTAAGTTGAAGTTACTTACCCCATCGGCCTACAGCTACCAAGGTCAGAGTCTTCGTGCTCTCAGAGAACGTACAAAGACGAAGTGCTTACTCAAAAGTCGCCTAAGACTAGGAAAGCTGACAACTTGCCAGTGACGGCCTGACCGGACGTCGCTCCGAGTCTGTCTCGAATCCGGCGTAGTGTGAAAGTGCAAAAGTGAGTACTGCATCGGTCGTGAGGATGCTAATCGCGGCGAAGGCAATCGAGGATTCTTCGACATATGTGGGCGCATATGGGTCCTCATACAGTCCTCACCGTGACGTCCACACGTGTTACATTGATTGGCCAGGCCACTTTGGCAAAAGCACTTCGAGTTGGTGCTGATAACTTTTCTGTTGCAGAACGCATCAGTAGGTCAGCAGGTATGGCGCCTCTGAAACTCGCAATCATCGGTGCAGGGCCGTCCTCTTTCTACGTCGCCTCACGCCTGCTGTCGCTGCTACCTCAATCGAGCGCCCACGCGTCTTCCCTCAAAATCCATCTCTATGATCGCCTCTGGGCACCTTACGGTCTTGTGAGGTATGGGGTAGCGCCAGACCATCCCGAAGTCAAGGTCAGTGCATTTGAACAGCTCAATGCTTGACATTCTGGTCAAGCCTTTCCGACTATAGAATTGCACCCACAAGTTCGACGAGGCCGCTACCGACCCACGTCTTCGGTTCTTCGGGAACATCAACGTTGGGACCCCTACACCTATCCCGCACGCGCTGCCCATCTCGCTGCAAGCACTACTTACCTACTACACGCACATCCTCTTCTCTACCGGATGCACGGTCCCTATCCTACACCCGGCCCTCCCTCCGTCGCAGTACTGCGTCCCCGCACTATCCATGGTGCACTGGTACACTCAACATCCGTCAAGGCCACCACCACCGCGACTCGAGCGCACGTCGCATGTAACGCTGATCGGCCAGGGCAACGTCTCCCTCGACGTAGCACGCATGCTGCTCACCCCCCCAGACATTCTCGCCAAGTACGACGTCCCCACCACAGTCCTCGACGTCCTCCGTCGCTCCGCCGTCCAGCACGTCTCGATCGTCGGCCGGCGCGGCCCGCTGCAGGCTGCCTTCACCACCAAGGAGCTGCGCGAGATGATGAACCTGCCCGACGCGTCCATGGTCCCGCTCGACCCCGCGCTCCTCGTGTCGGCCGAGAACTCCGGCACGCTCACCCGCCAGCAGTCCCGGATGCGCCAGCTGCTCCAAAAGGGCTCGAAGAACACGTTCGGGACGACGAAGAAGACCTGGTCGCTCGACTTCTTCCGCTCGCCCACCGGCCTCGCGGCCCCCACCAACCCAACCTCCGCCGACTCGCACGCGCAGCTGACGCTCGCGCACACGACGCTCGACCCCTCCTCCTCCCGCGCGGTGCCCACCGGCGAGAGCTCGACGTTGTCCACAGACCTCGTCATCACCTCCCTCGGGCACCGCGCCGAGCCGTCCACGCCCTGGTACGACCCCGCGCTGGGCCACCTGCGCACCGTCGGCCCCGGGCGGGTCGTAGACTCTGACGGGCGGGTGGTGCGGAACGTCTACGCGAGCGGCTGGGCGGCGATGGGTGCGCGGGGCGTGCTCGCGAGCACGATGATGGACGCATACGCTGTCGCCGACACGATCCTGCGCGACCACTTCCCTGCTGGGCCAGGGGAGGACGTGCAGACTACGCCTGGGGGCGGCGCGGAGCCGGCCGCGGACGCACTCAAGGCGGCGAAGGCGCGCATGGTGGAGGTGCTGCTCCCGAAGGAGGTGGATCTGGATGCGGTCCCGCCTGAGGTTGAGGCTGGTTTGGAGGAGGGACAGGTGACGACTTTCGAGGATTGGAAGGCCCTGGATGAGGTGGAAGTTGGGAGGGGCAAACCGTTGGGGAAGGAGCGTGAGCGGATGGGGTGGGAGGAGGCACACGAGTTCCTGTCGGCGCTCAGGGATCGGAGAGAATGAGTTTGCTCTTGATCATTGCTCGTACACGACTACTACCGCTAGCCTACCACTGGCACACTCCCAACTCATAGACATCATACATCATTCTCGAGACGGCTATAGACCTCGGAGTGGTCGACCTCTCATCGGATGGCAAGACCGGCCCCCAGCTGGTTAAGCAGGTCTGGCTATAAGACTAGCCATGATGGTCGTACGTTTGTCACCTCGCCCCATTATGCATCACCCGTTCTTTTGAGGACCCGAGTGTCTTTCCTTGGGCCACGCGTATGTTCTGTCCTGCCACACCCCATTGCCACTGCTTACTTTGTTTCGGATATCCGAGTCCGAGCTCGGAAGGGAGGCGTGTTCAACACGTGCACAATACCTTGTCCACATATGTACTGGTGCTCATAGTACCAGTGCCTTGGCGGATAGCGAGGAGTACTCCATACAGTCGACTCCATCTTATCCCATACACGTCAAAACCCATAACCTGTCAAAACCCATGGAAAATCTTGCATCTCGAGTTCGTATGCAGGGAAAATCCCATGATCCTGTCATACCCCATGACCCATACCATTCTGATCAAGGGGGTAAAACCCATAGAAAACCATCACATGACTGGATTCCCGAAAAGATTTGGTCCATAAGGTTGTCCTGTGATGGTCTTCTTGGGTCCCCCTGCACATCAAAATATGAATGAAGGTGTATCAGGCCGTGCCGATACTCACACAATGTATAGGAGGGTCGAACAGGCCTGCCTTGGCGCTCAGTGAGCACTGATTGAGCGCCCTGACAGACGCCCATAACTTATAATTTTGGCTGCATCTCAAGGGGTATGGGATAAGAGGGAGTCGACTGTACCAAGCCGCGGAGTTCTACTAGTATGTGGTGGTTGAAATCAAAAACCATGCTCATAAATAGTATTGGCGAGGCGAGAGAATACGCCGTACGTATAATAATATACGTATACTTACAATGCACGCTTGAACGCATGACCCCCGATTTGCAGCTCATATGCATGGATGCATGATGATGACGCAAGGGCGACTACTACTATGCATACGTAACTACGCAGACTCGGACACTCACCCGTGCTAGGATGCTTTGGGACCGACTTGGTTTCGTTTTCGTCGCTGATAATCTCACCCTGTTTTTTATCCCGGT
Organism: Fomes fomentarius; assembly: GCA_022606135.1. Taxonomy (NCBI): domain Eukaryota; kingdom Fungi; phylum Basidiomycota; class Agaricomycetes; order Polyporales; family Polyporaceae; genus Fomes; species Fomes fomentarius. Next base: position 4,393,225 of record JABYQN010000001.1, read on the forward strand.
CATGACCAGCTGGGTACGACACTACAGAGTCCTAAAATGTAAGCTACAAAAAATGTCAGGGAAACAGGGGGGCACCCTCGCTGATGCCAAGGTTCGTGAATATAGCACAGCCCTGCGCCGCGACGAGGTACTTATGTTTAGCTGGAGTACTTATCTCGCAGGATAGAATCACTGGTCGTATGGACCTGAGACTCTAGAGGTATGAAGAAGCACCTTTGATTTGGACTGAAGCCTCCGTGTATGAAGATAAATATTATGCACTATATGGAGATCCGCCACCACTGATCGAGACTTCCACAGGCAAGTACTTCTAACTTCCGCACATCATACAGTGTTCGTGTTACCCGGTACACATCATGCAAAGCCGTAGAGCAAGCTCACGTTCAAGGGGAATCAAGATGACAGGCCTCGAGGCCAGAGGCCTGAGGCCTTGAGGACTCTGAGGGATCAAGTCAGTCCGTGCAAAGTCCGTGTATCATCAAGGACTGACAGTTGGGCTGACATATTCTGACATATCTCTCAGAAGTCGGAAATAAGTATGTACCCTGAATGTTTGAAGAGACTTGGCCGGAGAGCGGACTGCGTGATGATGACGCTGCCTGCCAGCCAACTGCGAGCCAAGGGCAACCCACGCTGCCCGGATATACTATACGAGCCCAGGCACTCTCAAAATAGCTGCGCGCAGCATCAAACACACTCACTTCATGAACTTCTTTCCACTCCCATCCACACCATACATTTCTCCAGTCCTGAAGCTTGAGGCCTAAGACTTGAACGCGATATCCACACTAGACGAACGGCCCTCATCATGGTGAAGCGCTCTGCGAGCTTGCTAGCCGCCGGCTTTCTCCTCCTCGCGACGTCATCGCGCGCACAGAACCTGACTAGCGACCAGCTCGACGGCGTGAGGGCGCGTCTTGCCCAGGGCGCGACACACAGGTATTTCTAATTCTTCCCAGTCCCCCCTCCCTCCCTCCCTCCCGCGAAGCGACCACAGAAATATACTCACAGCAGTCTGGACATGGTACAAGCTGGGAGATCGGCACCCGCGCACAAGCCCTGCTCGAATATGACACCCCGACGTACTCCGTGCTCAACGACTCCTCCCTCCCGCCCTCGACAGGCCAGGGCCCGTCTTCCCTCGACGAGGTCATCTCCATCGCCCGCGAGGTCGTCAAGAACCGCACGAGTGCGGACGTCGATGGCCCGCAGCCGCTGATGGACGCGAACGGCGGCGCCGCAGGGGACCCTCCGAGCATCGGCGTAGCTGTGCTCTTGGCAAACTGGACGGGGGCGGGCGCGCAGGACAATCTGGACTATGCGGGGGCCGCGAAGGACCAGCTGGAGTTCTTGCTGGAGAAGGTGCCCAGGACGGACGATGGGGCGATATCCCATCGGAACGAAGAGGTCCAGCTGTGGTGCGTGTCCCATGCTCTGTCCTGCTCTTCGTTCGCGATACGCGACGCTGGGGAGGCATCCCTCTTCCCTAATCTAGCTGGAAGATATCGACGGCGCCGGTGCGCTTGTTGCAACCCGAGAGCTGACGCAAATTTCCCGTCGTACATAGGTCGGACTTTGTCTACATGGTGCCGCCTTTCCTCGCCTACTACGGCGTCCTCACGGAGAACCAAACCCTCGTCCAAGAAGCGTACGACCAATGTCGATTGTACCGGAAATACTTGGTTGACGACGATGCAGGCGGGATGTGGAAACACATCGCGCTGGGCAAGAATGAGGACGACGGGCACTGGACGACCGGTGGGTCTTGAGCGGCTTAGCTTCCAGGGACACCGCGAGACTAATTGAATGATGCACGACTCAGGTAACGGATGGGCCGCGGCGGGAATGCTGCGCGTGCTCGGCACGATACAGCACTCCCAGTTCTCCAGCAGTATGAAGAACCAGGCAAAGGACCTTGCGAACTGGGTCAGCGAGATCCACAACGGCGTCTACTCTCACATCGTCAGTCCACTTCGTTTACGTGCTCTGCTCTCTGCACCCTCAGACGCCTGACTGACCATGTATGCTATATGCATCTTGCAGCAAACGACAGGCCTGTTCACAAACTACGCCGACGACGACTCGACGTTTGATGACGCCGCGGGCACCGCCATCCTTGCCAGCACCGTCTACCGCCTCGCGCTCCTCTCAGGCATCCACACACACCTCCCCCTCGCAGAAAAGAGCCGCTCCGCCCTCTCCGCCCCTTCCTCCTCCTCCTCCTCCTCCTCCTCCTCCTCCTCCTCCTCCTCCTCCTCCTCCTCCTCCTCCTCTTCCTCGCCTTCTGGCTCCTCGACAAGCACCGCACCCGCGTCCTCGTCGACCGCCGCCTCGCTCGCGCACTTCACGTCGGACATGTGGCTCACGCCCGTCGTGAACCCGAACAACATCGGGAACGAGGGCGAGCACAGCCCCGAGGGCCAGGCGTTCGTCGTCGAGATGTACGCCGCGTGGCGCGACTGGGTCGCCGTCGGTGCCCCCGGCGCGAACGCTGCTGTGCATTTGCATGCTGCACTCGGGCACGCTGTCTTGGTCATCGTGCTCGCTTCGGTGCTGGTCTTCTGAGACTTGTGTGCGAGAGCGAGAGGTGGGCTTGGAGCGGTGAGAGGAATATCATTATCGGACTTTTCTTGGAGGAAATAGTAAACCAGAGATATACCCTGGGGACATTGTCAGACATGACGTGACGTTCAAGCTGTAGACGCAATGGACATCCCATGCTGCATCGATTCTGGGTTTGTAGGCTGTGTCTGTGTGTCTGTGCTACTGTTACTGTTACTATTACTGCTACATTCCTGCCGTCTTCGCCCTGCTGCTTTCGCTTTCTGACCTGTCCCCATACTAGTGTACCCTACCACGGCCACTTCTAATACACACGCATACCACGAACCATGAGAGCGACCAAAGATGGGAGTTAGGATGGATGGGAAGGCACTAGGGACGGGAACTAGAAAGCCAGCGCGGATCAACCGACCTCTGTACACGATCGTGCAACACACAACTAGAGTATCATGAACTTGGGACGCATAGGCCCTATTAGTGAACGACCGTCACGGTCATGCGCAGCGCCTTTGCGATCCCGACAAAGTCAGCCGGAGTCTCCTCCTCCGTGACGCTCACTGCCATCTCCCCAGCACACTCCGGGGGCGGAGATGCCTCGCTCGCAGGTCCCTCTTGAGCTTGATTCGCTTGAGCTTGATCCGCTTGAAGTGCGCGCCCTGGGATGGACTGGCACCCGCACGGGACGGCGACGGTGACAGTGCGGCCGTCGTCGGACTCGGTGAACGTCGGGCCGACGTTGTCCAGGCTGTGGTGATATTTCAACGCAACGGCAGACGAAAGACATCCAGAGTGTCAGTGTCAATGTCAGAGCCAGAGCCAGAGTCGTCCCAGTATCAGATCAGACAAGCTTGCCACGTTCAGATACATTTACACTCACTTGATGCAGACGCCGACTCCCTTCACGACGTCGTGCAGCGTCTTGAGCGCGAGCGCGTCGTCGCACGTCACCTTGGGGTCTACAAGGATAGCCCACGTACCGCGGAAAACGACCGTGGCATCGTTCACCTCTCCGCCGCCATCCTTGCCGGTCTCCGTCTCCGTCTCCGTCTCCTTTTCCTTGCCCTTGTCAGCAAGCAGCAGCACCCCAGACGGGGCGACCCGCAGCCCGTCATCCTTGTCCTTGTCTTCACCCGCTTTTTCTTTCTCTTTCTCATGCTCCTGTCCGATTTCTGCTTCCGGCTCCGCCGCCGCCACCCCCGTCTTCGCTGGGGAAGCATTGAGCAACGCCGTCTTCAACGCAGCATACAGCTTCACGCTCGTCTGGTGCTCCTCGGGCTTTGGCGCACGCGAAAGCAACACATATGCAGACTTGAACTTGGGCTTTGACGGCGAGGCCGACGCAGATCGTGCGCGGGGCCGCCACTGCAGCGTGGTCATGTCGAGGTAGTACGACGGCGGGGGTACGGCTGATCCGGATACATGCGCAGATGCAGACGCAGACACAGACGCAGGTGCAGCGGTGCTGTTCGCCCGTGAGCGCGTCCGCGGTTGCGATTGCGACCGACCGCGGCGCTTTGGCGTCGCCGCTGGGCCTGGTCCGTTGTCGGCATCGGGGTCCTTGAGTGGTTCGGTGTAGTCCGTATAGTCGAACGTCGCGGGCTCCGAGGCGGGGAAGGTGGTGGGCGGGTTCGGAGCGCTCTTGCGTGGCCGTCCGCGCGGACGCTTAATCGGCGGGGCGACGATGGGGTTCGCTAGAAGTGTGCTACTGGAAGATGGCTGTGGTTCCACACTTGGAAGCGCCACACGGGTAAAAGGCCCGGCGGACTGCGTCCTTCGTTCGCGCTCAAGCGTGCTCTTGTTCTTGCTCCCGCGTGGACGGCCCCGTCCGCGTTTCGGCGGAGGTCCAGAGGAGGAAGCTGGGACGTGGTCCACATGGAGATCTTGCGCTTCCTGCGCTGCTTGGTTCTCCAGTGCTCGTGCTATCGGGTTGACGTCCACGGAGTCGTATGCGTTCTGGCTAGAAGATGGCAACTGAGTGGTCTTCTGCCGACCGCGAGACACTGAGCGGGCAGCGTTCGGCCGGGTTTGTCCAGGTTCCGGAAGGGGATGTTTGCGAGGACGACCGCGCGGACGCTTCGCCGGAACCACGCGCGCTGGTTCGTCGCCTGTCGACTCTTCTTCCTCCTCTGCTTGAGGGTGTCGGCTTGACGTTCCTACCGCGTTCTGTGCACGGACTGTACTCTGTTTCGTGGGCCGACCGCGAGGTCGCTTAGCTGGGACGAGAAGGGCTACTTCATCATCCGAACTCTCATCTTCCTCTTCCTCTGCCTCAGCAGGCGTAGCTCGACCTCCGGTAGCTGATGGGCGAGTAGGACTCGATGCTGCTGACCGCGTTGTTAGATGTGTAGTGCGTGAAACGACCTGAACCGGTACTGCAACGCCACGACCGCGGCCTCGCCCTCGTGGTCTGCCGCGCTTTCGCTTTGGAGGAGCACTGGGGGTACCTCCTTCTTCTTTCTCGGCCCGCATATGCTTATATGAAGTGGGAGTTGCGCCGACTTCTTCGTGCTGGGCAGGTGATGCCGAAGCGAATGAATGGTTCAATGCCTCACTGAGAGTCAAGGAGGGACCAGAAGGAGCACGGGGACGTCGCTGAGCGGTTTGAGCCGCGTCTCCTTCAGACGAGGAGGATGGAGTGGGAATCGCCGCGATAGCCTTAACGATGGAGGGCCGCCCTCTACCAGTTGTAATGCTCGCAGAGGATGGACCAACAGGAGATGCATCCGAAACAGAGCGCCCACCCATGCGACTCGATGGGTGTGGCACTTCAACATAAACAGTTAAGAATGATTGACGGCGGCGACGGTGGGAGGATGAGGGGTTTGGTGCTGGGTTGGAGGGTCCTGCGACGGGTGGCTCCACATCATGTTCCCTCGTCGTCCGCGTCGATTGTTGCGCAGGAGAACCAAATCGACGCGTAGTTACGTGTTTGCTTGTCTCTACATCATTTCTCTTGGTTGGAGACCGCTCAGGCGACGAATCACTAGAACCTGGCACGAACGTTAGATGAGAACCGACCTGAGCGTACCACACCACCAACTTTCTTCCTCGTCACCGAATCGGTTTGGCTCTTCCGGCGCCGAGCTCGCATAAGATCTCGCACGCTTGTGAGCGTACGTTTTGAGTACGCGCGCAGATATTGAGGGCGTTCCGAAGACATCCTTGCGCGCAGGGGTAACGGGCTCGGGGTCGGGAACTTCTGGCGAAATCTCTCGCAGCTTTCGTTTCAAGAGATATGGCGGAGGCTTGCCAATGTATTGCGGCATTCTGTGAGAGGGACGGGATGCAAAAGGACAGCTAGTGAGTCGATGTTGACAAGAGAGATCATATGGACGTTGTCATACTATGAATCCTGTGGATATGACATTGACTCTGAGTTATGGGTTCTCACGCCTCACGTGACCGCGAGCTCTATTCCTTACAGTGTTAGTAAGTTACACTTCGATTCTGCTGTCATTCAATCTTGTAGTGTTGCTGCCGCGCGTCGACAAAACCCAGAAACATCTTCATTGCTACTAATAACTTGGAGGTAACAAAGCTTGCTCGAAGTGTTGTCGCTTCGTGTGCCACTCGCCGGTAAGCTGACTTGTCTCTGCAGTGCACGGGAACAGACTCATGTTCAGTGCGCGATAGGTCCGAGTCATGTATGCGCAGCGGCCATTCAGATCTGAATACCAAGAGAAGTGATTGTATTTGTCGACATGGACGCTCAGGGGGATTTACGTTTGCTTCCTGTGGCTAGCATCAATCCACGTCACACAGCACCGAAGACATGACATTACGATGAATCGGATGTCATGCGCGAGGTTGCGCCTGAAATGCGAACCGGACGTGTATGCCTTAAAATGAAACTGAGAGATATTCAGCTTCGGTAGGATACGAAGTGCTAACAGCTTCACGCGCCTGGTGGTGCCACTTGGGAGAAGAGTCTCCTGGCAGCTTCACTGTCCTCGTATATCCCACGATATCCACAGCATAGGGCTGCGCCTGTCAAGAAATGCAACGATCCCCGCCGTCCGAACTCCAGAGAGGCCACGAAAGAGCGCATATACGACCAACCAGCCTGTTGAGGTTGTCGCAGAACGAGAAACTTGGTAGCAGTCTTTTTGCTTGGGTCGACCGTTGGGGGAAGGGGCAAGGTAGAGGGAGCCGCGCTCAGTCTCGCTTCACAAGTATGTCTATTTACATCCGCTGGCCGTATAGCTCTTACCAAACCCACCCTACCCCCCATTTCTTCTCTGGTAGCCTCGAGTCCAACCGCTGAACCGTAAGAAGCCAGTGCCCATATGACCATGCCGGAACAGCCCGCCTGCCACCTACTGGGAGGATGTTTGGCCACAACCTCGAGTCTCAAGTACCTACCGGCCTGTATGTAAGTGGTTCATGACGTACTATCCGCATCGTTTGACTAGTCCGTAGAAAATCTGCCGCGCTTCTTGCCGTCAAGCCGTTCTTCTCCAGCAAGCTTCCGACGCGAAGCCCACATGTGGCATTATCTGGCGCTCAATCTGGTTGTGCACCCATCTTTCTTCCAGTCGCTCGGAGATTGAGAACCACATAGATGTTGTATGGTATGATTTCTTTCGGCCATCTGTCTAATAAACCGCAGGGTTCCACCCGTGGATTCTCGCATACCGACCGATGCACACCTCTTCCCCCGGCCCATCTCCAAGGCTTGGAACGGCATCGTAGTAACAACAGGTTACCCGCAAACCTTACTTGAAGTGGCCACGTACACCTGACGTTGCACTTTCCCGCTTCGCATGGTGTGCATGGGCTCACAGAATGGGATGCCGATAGCCGACCTTCTTTCTTTCCCTCTCTGCCACAACCACGAGCTTCTTGCAGGCTTCGGAGCGCTCCGCAGCGCTAACCAGGTTCTTCTCTCGGCTCGTCCCCTATCACGAACCGCTCTGTTCTATACATATCAAGGCGCTTACTCTCAAGTTACTGCGGCAACCTTTTTGTCTCTGTGAGCGAAAGTGGTTCACCGTAGTGCCGTAATGGGCCCAGATTCCGGCGGCATCGGTCCTCGTTATCAATTCGCTGTGCTTTTGCATTCGTGACGTACTCCCCAAGCCCACCGTGTTCCACCCCGGCATAGCAGTCGGAATGGCTTCCGTACTCCTTCGCAAGCATGAGAAGACCGTATGTGTTTATAGCAAATTATGCCATGGTGTGATGTAGTACGGTACCGATCGGTGAGTTAATCATCCCTGCCTACGAACGCTTCTGCGCGCTTCTATTCCCACTCGTATACTGTATAGGGAGGCGGAAGGATTCGACGGAGGATGTCATACCTCTGCCAGTCCACATCGTCGTCAATAGGAAGCCTGTAGGAAGCATTCACATATGGAGCGTCTGGGCTTCGATGGCTCGGGTTCAATCCCGCAGGGCTGCGGCGGCGTGTGCTCGTGCTTCAGGATGCCATCCCGCGTCCGGCGCAACCCCGAACTTTGGCTTCAGAGACCCGTGCGTACCCCTTGATTGCAGCCTCCACCTCCGGTCTGGTCTTTCATGGTCTCGAATGAACGGACTCGGACCCGATCAGATGTCAGTGACTTGAATAGGCAGGCGAGTCGGGTCGGTCACAGTTATGGTGACTTCCGAGTGTCTCTGCCCGCCCAATCGCCTAATCCCGAGTGGGGGGGATGGCACTGGAGGTGCGGATGGCATCCGGCCTATTGTACGGCGTCGCGCCATCATGAGTTCTCAGAGTCTCATCCGCCCGCCCCCTTGTATCTTTGTTCCCTTATCGATGGCCAGAGCTTGCTTCTGTCCCATCTACAAATCATGTCGGACCGTGTATGTTCTCGAAGGTCGAGGCGGCCAGAACGCATTACCATATCGACATATGACGCTAATACTGAGTTCAGCGATGCCTCGATGGACGCTTCGCGTGGCTTCTAAATGGACGAACGCGTTCCCTCGACGTGTGCTCTCGCCTGCCGCGCTCGTGCCGAGTGAGTTACATACTCCAGGTGGCTTGGGAGTGCAGCTGGCCAATTTTGGGACAATGGCGACATCAGCTGCTGCGTATGGCGGTACAGGGCAGAGTCATCCGAGCAGGCGAACGCCACTCCGTTCGCCCCGTTCTGTCTTGAGGCTCAGCCTCCATCTACGCAAGAACTAGGCCCGGGGTTCGTGCCGTCGCTCTGATTGGTCCGTGACATTCTGATTTCCCCCTATCATCGAATTTTTGTGGGGGCTCTCCCAGCAGCGGCCATCCTCGTAAGTATTTATTACCGTTCCCGGTGACTCTCCCTGTGCAGGTGTATGAATCAAGCTGTGTACTCACGCGCACCCAATAGGGACTCAGCTTCTCGGTTACGAGTCAGAATAGCCTGAATGCGTAAATCTTCGTCCTATTGATCGTCTTCCCATTGGCTTTAGGTTTGCTAACGTAGCCACCGGCGTCCGAGAAGCAGAGAGCGGAAATGGCGGCTGCTCGAGAGACGATGCACTTGCATTCCGTGGGCTTGGTCTGGACGCAAGCAACCACGCTATACGTGAGTGAGACTGCTTCTTTCTTGTGCCGACGACATAGCAGTGGCTGAATTCTTGGATTCCTTCGCACTTCTAGCCGCTTTTTCTCCTTGACATATCTCAAATCTGCAGGCGCTCGAGTGTTTGTCCTGGGTCCTTCGCCACCGAAGAAGTCCCGCACACAGGCGTTGCTGCGTGGAATGGCGTGTCGGCATTCTGGAAGGCGTGAACGCCCATGGCTGTACACGCTCGGCACGCTTTGTGGGCCTTTTGTGGGCCGTCGACGTTTGGTGTGCTCGAGGAGGTCGGCGCGGGGTTCGCAGGCGTGCTGAAGACGTTGCGGGATGACATCAACACGTGGGTAGCAGAGTGCCCGAATGTCGATTTGGGCTCTCCCGCGCGCAGGGCCTGGAGCGCGGTCTGTGAGGCAGAAGGCACCCTCGTTCCAGGTGCGGATCCATTAGTGTTGTTCTCCGGTACGAGGATGCGCTCTAGCAGAGATCAATCGTGCTCAAGTTGCTGCCACCGGCGGCCATCTTCGTCTCGCGGGCTTGTTTCGATTGTGCCTCTGCCCCTGTATATAAGTTTAGCAGCTTGCATGCTCAACGCTACCTGTCTCCAGACTTCTTCCCGCTCGCTTTCTACACCTGTGTGCAGTCCCGTCTGAAAATACTCCTACCGCGCGTCGATACCCAAGTCTATATCACCATACCACGTGGTAAGTGTGCGCGTCTATACGACTTTGACGCGTCCGCGCCAATGTTAATCCTTCTCTTCCCTTGCTTCCCGCCACCATCCTCTTTGACTTGACTTGCTACCACCATGGCCTCCTCCTACCTCCGCCGTTTCATGAGCACAGCGTCTGCTGCATCAAAAGATATGTGAGTGTGCAAAAACGTACGAGCATGACACGTCATGAACGCGCCTCCAACGCGTATCTCAGGTCGCGAGTATTCGTGAGTGCAGACCAACTATTCTCTGCTGCGGCCCAGGTTCTCATCGCTTCTCTCCGCGCAGTTCGACGTCGCTATCGACCAAAAGCACACCGGGCGCATCGTGTTCCAGCTCTACGACGATGTCGTGCCGAGGACGGCGCGAAACTTCCGCGAGCTGGCCACCGGCCAGCACGGTTTCGGCTACGCAAACAGCACCTTCCACAGAATCATCCCCAACGTGCGTTCTCTCTGCTTCTCGCCGATGGGGACCTGCAGCCTCTGACGCCCTGGCAACCGGATGCGCGCACTGCAGTTTATGCTCCAGGGTGGCGACTTCACGCGACACAACGGAACGGGCGGCAAGTCAATTTACGGCGAGAAGTTTGCAGGTGCGCGCACCCCAGTTTTCGTCAGACTCTTTCCCCCCAATTTCGTACCGACGCGTCGTCGTTCTAGACGAGAACTTCAAGCTCCGGCACAGCAAGCCCGGCCTGCTTTCCATGGCGAACGCAGGACCAAACACGAATGGCTCTCAGGTGCGTATTGGGCCCCCGGCTAGAAGGCCGCTAGTCCAGCGCGTGGCTGCTCGCATTTCATTAACCATTCTATCGCGCAGTTCTTCATTACTACGGTCGTGACGTCATGGCTTGACGGCAAGCACGTCGTGTTTGGGGAGGTCGTTGAGGGCATGGACGTCGTGAAGAAGATCGAGGCTGTCGGCTCCGATTCTGGTCGTCCAAAGACGCGGGTCGTCGTGACTGCGTCGGGTACGGTATGAAGGACGCGTGCGCAGCAGCTCGCGCATGGACACGGACACTGGTCGAAAAGAGGGTTGTTCTCAAGGACATTGGCTCGGGTCTGGTTGCTCGTTCCGCTTTCTCGGTGTCCTGTTGCCTACTACTACAAGGAACACTCGTTATAGAATGGATGTAACGTGCCGTGGCTTCCTTCCTTCTCTCATCTCTCAGCATCGTCATCGGCATCGCCGTCGCATGCAGATCGATCCGTCGCTGAGCAAGAGAACGAACGGCAGAAGGTGGACTTAATAATGTAAGCGCGAACAAGTACAACAGGTATCCAAAGCAGACCGATAACTGAAAGCAGCATGATACAACCTAGTACTACTCCTTACATAATAAGTCTAACAATCAAGGCTCTCTCTCTACCACGTCGAAGGTCTGGCGTGCCATTATCAGCGTTCCGTCAACACGAGAGTGCCGAGGTAACTAGAATTCAGAAACTCACCCAAACGTGCCCCCAGGCGGAACGGCGGAGAGAGGTGTGCCCGACCCCCTGTGCCCGTAGTCGGCCGTGCGTGTGTGCACGCCGTTGCCCCACCACGCCTGTATTGTGTGCTGGCCGATCGTTCCGTTGTTGGGATACTGTAAGCAGAAATAAATGGTGATGATCCCAATAGCGACGCCGGCGTCCAGCCCCGCGGAGAGGATATCTGCACCGTGCGCGGGGAAGTCGTCAGTTCACGGCAAGACAAGACAAGACACATCACAAGACAACAACCCTCCCCTTCCCCAGAGAGACACTCACAATTGTATTTTGTCCACCACGAAAAGTGTCTCCGGCGAATGACGTGGTTAAATAGGAAGCCAACGATCGTCCACGGGACGTAATTGACCGCGGACGCGGGCGGGATGTAACTCGTGCCGTTGAAGATGACCGGGAAGTTGACGTAGCGGAGGAACGAGTTCGGCCAGCGGATGCCCACAAAGTACGCCGCGAGCGGGCAGATCGCGCCGACGAGGAAGAAGTAGACGAGGCCGTAGTAGATCTGCCCGTGCGAGAACTGGTGCTGCGGCCCGATGACGCCCCAGACGACGGACGCGGTCCCGAACACCTCGGTCGACGCGCAGACGAAGCGGTTGGGCTGGTCCACGTGGCACATGTCGGGGATATTCTCGAACATCCACGTCTGGACGCCGAGCTGCACCGTGCCGGCGATCCCACTCGCCACGATTTGGCACCAGAACATCGCTCGGGGTCTGTGGGGAGGATGTCAGGGAGCACATGAGACACGATGCGCAGCCGGACGTACGGGATCTTCATGTAGTGGCCGAGCTTGAAGTCCGAGGTGAACTGCAATGCTTGAGCCATGGAGACATATCCCCAAGTCTTGAACAACATCATTGCTATGGGCTTCCCTGGGAGTGCGTAGCCGATGATGAGCTCCGTGATGACACTGTTGGATCCTAGTGAGCAGACATAGCTATACGGTGAGGTCAGGATCTTACTTTAGACCGATCTGCTGATTAGTGATGGCCTGGATCATACCGACAGGGATGGTGTACACGAACGCTGGGGACGAAGCCATCAGCAACTACGGGCGCGGGTATACTCAGGTGGTACGGACAGATAATCAACGCGAGTACAAGGGCCCACACGGGCATCTGGGTATTCCATACTTCGATAGAGACAACCCCGAAGATGAACATCGACACTGGCGTCTCGGTCATTAGCCACAGAACTGCATATCATCGGTCGAACGCTACGCACCGAAAATCGCTGAATACCACCAATCCGGAACCCGCGGATACCTCGCCATAAGACGCGCATGGATATCCGGCTGCTCCGACAGTGACCGCCTGCTCTGTATCCAGATCTGCTTCCTGAAGTACAAGAGTGTGTGCATGATCGTCGCGGTGATGCTTGCGAACGACAGCCCGTACGACATCGCAAACGTCGTCGAGAGAAATAGCGGCGAGTAGCTCTTGTACTTGTCAATATCGAGTGTCGCCTCCGGAGTCAGGATGCGTGTCACATTGTACAGCTTGCCCGTATTATCATATGACGTCCGTGTGGATATCGGCATAAACTTCGAGTACCACGTGTTGGTGTAGTATAGGACGGGCGTCAGGATCCAGAAGAAGAACACGAACCCAACCGCGACGTTAGCAGCGGCCCACCACGGCGTCGCAAGCGGCGAGCCGGTGAACGCGATTTGCGACCAGTCGAAGGTGACGAGCGACATGCCCAGTCCGCTGTAGTACCCGAAGAGTTGGTTGACGACGACGTTATCCGGCGCAATCCAGCAGACCCAGTTGAAGTAGCTGAGGGCCTGGAAAATGTAACCAGGGAAGAAGTACCAGACGAAAGAGCCGAGAAAGGCGTAAAGGAAGAACCATTCACGGGAGAGACCGCCGCGGTTGCCTATGCCGGCATACTGTTGCGAGTGAAGGGTGTTAAAAAGCGCACATGTGACCAAGTTTGTGGGCCAGATCATGGATGGTGGCGAGACGAGGAACCGTCGGGCTATGCCACCGATCGAGAAGCCTATCTGTGGGCAGAGTGAGTTGCTGAGGCTGAGAGCGGACTGGGGGGATACAGAAACATACCAACTGAGTGGACATGACCACCATCCATTGGTACCCGAAACTGAAGATCTGGTTGTAAAATACTCGTTGGACTGCGATGATGTCGGTCTGTCCCAAGCGACGTTAGCTTCAACAGGCAGTGTGGTTAAGCGAGAGGGGACTTACCGCATAGGCCGATGAGTATCCAACCGTCGCCATGATAGTGATCAAGACGTGTTCCTTCACCGTGAATGGTCCGGGATTCAGGGAAACACCGAAGATCCTCACTGGAGGGACAGCATACGCCCATAGCCGACCAAGGGGATATGACAGCAGTTGCGCAGTGATCTAAGCGTTCTTGAGGACTCGATGATGTCATGCAATTGAATATCACGCTTACCCCAGTAACGTTGACAGTGGGATATCGGAAAAAGAAGAATTGGTTCATGCCAGGAAGGATGATTGCCCAGAGAATGCCGATGGTCCAAGCACGTAAAGTGCTGACCGGCATGTCGGGGTCATCTGTGTTCGCCACAGCAGAGCGAACCTCGGGATAGGGCGAATCATCGTCTTGCAACGCGCATCTTCAACACTTCTCTGTCGCCCACATTGAACAATGTCTACTCACCAAGAAAGACGACGTCGGGGTCGAAGTTCGGGTCATCGAACTCTGGCTCCGTATACACATAGTGCTGGTGGGGATCGTGGGGTCCTGTGATTCTCGATGGGTAGGCGCGAACTCGAACAACAGAAGAGAGAGCGCGCTTACCGGGGAGTTTCTCCGCATCCGCCGCCAGCTTCTCCTGCAACGAGCCGACCGACTGCATCTCCTCGTCGAGGTACCCAGACGCCATGATGGGGGCAAGGACCTGAGGTAAGAAGCAAGCGAGCTCAGCGGAATTCAGGTGATACTATAAGGCCGCGGACGTCGAGGGTGGACGGATGTAATCAGCACATCGCTGTGCGGCGCCGTCACTATCTGCGCGCTATGAGCGGTATAAATTGCGTGAGAGGCCGGAAGACCAGTGCACCATGTGGAGGTGCAGAATCGGTCCAAGCTGGCAGCTCATGAGAAGATAGCCCACTCCGGCGATACCATTTACCGTCCACACGGCCGTGTGCTGCCTCTGCGGTCGAGGGCTGTGCAAAGCGGCGCGAGAAGGGAAAGGTGTTTGGGCTTAACAGCCCCAGCAGATGTTGTGGATGAAATGAATGGCCCGGGGAAGGGAGATCTTTGCCCATTCGATAGATTATGGACGTCCAGGTTTCCGATGATGGAAGTGCAGAGAGTGCAGGGCGCTGGTCATCAACGTTCCAGGCTTCTGTCCGCTGCACAGTTTGACTGCCGCCTCCCATATAACGCACATGCGGACGGCAAAGTCGTGATATGCCAGAAGCAAGGTTGCTCACCTCGAGATACCGCGGCCCCACCCTCGGCACATCCTGGATACTCGCGTGATCCTCCGACATGGCTGAAGAGCGCGCGCCTTGGCCTTGCGCCTGGCTATTCTGTCCGCGAGTGTTGTGCAAGTCGTGGTCAGAAGTCAAGGAGGGTGTTGGGCCGATAACGTTGGGAAGCCCGTCTTGAGCTCTGCTCTCACGTCCGTGTCGATCAACGGTGGCGCAGGCACACTTATCCGGGCCGCTTATCGAGCTTCTGAAGGCGAGTGTGCTCTCCCTCCGTCTCGCATTGACGGTCTGATGTGGGTCAGAGGAGAGAGGGCGGGCCAGTGCTGGGCGCAGTCAGCCTCTGTTGTCATTTAGGAGACGACCGGCCACGGACATCGAGCGAGACGCGATCAATGTGCGGAGCGCTGGGTTGCAAACTTCAGGCACGAGCGGAGGTGAATGCGTTCCGCTAAAACACGTGTTTCATTCCGTGATTTGCTGAGCGTTTATGGCTTGAAGACTTGAACACCATTAAGCGTCCCTTGGCCCTTGGTTGTCTGAGGCAAGCTTGTAGATCCTGTGGAGGAGACAGTTGGACCCACTGGTTTCTGTTATATACTGAAGAACGAGACATCATAGCCGAGATCTCTTCGCTTCTATCGCCCCGTTATAATAGTTGAAATATCTGGCACTTAGTAATGAATTGATCGGTAAGGCACTCGCCTTCGCTGTGTTACAGGATGTCTTCGGCAGATCCTGACTCGAAAGTATCAGCACCATTGAGGCAGACGTTCTCATTGTCGATACCCATAAGCAGCAAACAGGTGACACGGTTCGACTTCAATATAATTGAGCGAACGAGAAGATAACAAGGGGGTTATGGAATAGGGGAAGGGAACGGCCATGCACATTGGTTAACCACAAAGTAACTTCGACCACGACGAACAAACAATACAGTAGCCCAACTCGAGGGTCGAACTCGCAGCCTTCAGATTGATAAGTTGAACGGAAATAAGAGTCTGACGCTTTATCCGATTGAGCTAGGCGCGCATAAGGTAAATCAGCTCTTGAGTCATTGGTAGTATAAATAGATCATAATCGATTTACTCTATGCACATGAACCACTGTGCACCACAAAAAGGTTGCCGCAGCAACTTCATCAGGAAAGTAGCACTCGGTATGGCCACCGCACGAAATCCATCTTCTATGTCCATAGCCACAATAGGCGACCATTGTATACCCATCCATGTTCGTCCAGTTTGCACCTAAAGTGGCCAATATCTGTCGAAGCCGTCACCCAATCACGGTGTATCGTGCAAAATATGGCAGCCGAAGGCCGGACCGAAGGGAGGGAATGGACGAGGTCGGCCATGCAACGTCAGACAAGTCTTGATTCGGCCATACATTGGCCTGACCCAAGCTTCGCTATGACCCTCGACGTCCATATCTTAGCTACAGCATGAACAAGTATGTGCATTCTGAGGGCTTTCGATGGTCAACGGAGCACATTCATGGTAAGTCAGATGGTCAAGTTTGGACAGTGACGAGGGTTTCGATGAACATTTGTTGGTGTAAGCATGGCAGATCCGAATCGTGGAAGGGGGTAGTCGGTCGAGGGTAATGATTTATAGTAGGATTGACTGCATACTGAGCCAGGCATATGGGCACACGAGCTTTCCCCGTCGTCAATGATGATAATATTTGTGAGACTATATCGAATACATGATCAGCATTTGATTAGAAGAGTCGAGACACGGAGCGGAGCAGCATTCAAGATTAGTATACACGGTCGGATGGAAAACCCACAAGCAATGTCAGGAAAGTTTGTACGAGCGGATAAAGAGGCGGCGGGGCTCGGGCATGACGGCACTTGGGCTGGATGTGCTGGTGGACGCGGTGGACACGATGATGCTTGCAATGGGTGCGACGGTGCTTGGGCTGGACCCGATGGTGCTCGAGGTTGACGTGACGGCGAGGGCGCGCGAGCTTGACATAAGTGACGTGACGGCGGGGCACGCGAGCTTGATGGCATGGCAGGGCGCGAGCTTGACACGACGGTGCGCGAGCTGGATGCACTCGCGCTTGAGCTAAACGGGAATCCTGTGTGTAGTTACATATTGCACGAAATGGTCTACAAGGTCAGTGTGTTCCAAGAATACTCAATGTTGTCGACTAACTTACGGGAAGTAATCTGTGGAAACAGGAAACATGTCTGTGTCATATATGCACGGTTGGGTTGAGCGTATACAGGTCTGATATGCGAGTGGCTTGTCTAGACAGGTGCATAAAGTGAGCATACAATGACGCCACAGTGCATGTCGCGTCCCTAGTGTCTGCATTGAAGATTTTGTAGGGCTGCTTCCTATCTTCTAATTGAGGGGCACACGGATTCCGAGGGTGTGACTCGCTGTCGATCTGTGATAGGTTCTTCTTCATCCGAAGAGTATGCACCCTCGACGTCCGAAGGCGTTGGGGACAATGCATCCTCCCCGGCTTGAGACACGCATGAGAGAGGTTTGTGAGATCGTTCAGAAATCTTACGTACCTGACGATGTGGCTCCCGTGTGGACGGTCTCCTCGTGGTATCTCTTCTGACTGCGTGGCACTGTTACGTCGTCAGCGTGCTTGGCCTCCTCTTTAGACTCAGGCTTGCCCACTTACCATGCCATTGCGCGTCGGTTGGGGCAGAAGAGGGAGTACGAGAGAGAAGGGATGTGGGCGAGGTCGGGGGAGAAAGACCTATATAAGTGTTCTGCCCCGACCTGTCAAAGACAGACTATATGCGTCGATCCCGAGCATCTCGAAGAAGGCAGACCACCGTGAGGTAGACACGGATGACGTCATTTGCCGAAGCGGCGCGTCGCCCTACGTCCGCATACATCGAACAGGGGCGGTCACCATCCAGGGGGCAGCCGGCAGCGCTTCTTGGGTTGTTTTGGACCCTCCATGTTGGCATAAGTTTGAAGGGTTTTCATGGCGCTCAGAGGTGAGGGCGGGAGGAGCGAGTATTGAGCAAGAGGGATCGGAAGAAGACGAGGGTCGCGTCGCAAGCGCCCACACCACCATGATTGGCGGCTATGGGCAGTCATGATCAAGGAGCAAACAGGAGTGTGGTGGAATGATAGCGAGGGTGCGAGAGCGCTGCGGTCGTGAGTATGCCGGCGACGGCGGGGTTGCAGGCATGTCCAGAGAGGGTGAGGTCGGCATCGCGACTCGGATGGCGAATGAGCGACTTTTTTTTGGACCTGCACTATAGTCTCGGACAGTGAAATAACCTTGAATGCTCTATTTTCTATCATCATTGCCCTTGGCACATATAGTGACTGTCCGAGCATGTGGGCCATATTTTATAATACCATTAGACACACATGCCAATCAGTACAACACCCACGACATACAGTAAAGATTCAACGCCGCCCGCTACGTACTATATGGCCTTGCACTCTCGTGGACGGTTGCCATGGATGAACATATATGTCCGGACGACATGGATGAGGGCAAAGAATGTCCATCCTTTATCGACGCAGACGCTTCTCGGTTGAAGTGCATCCCGCTCCATGCACCTCGGCCAGAACTGGCAGTTCCAACTCGTCGCTGCCCGAACATGGCCGAAATCCGTCTGACTCTACCAGCCGTGGCCATTTTGTGTGTCTTTTCCTGATGTTGAAAGTAAGCGCCTTGACATTCATGTATATAGAACCGAGAGGTTCGTGATAGGGGACTCACCGAGAGAAGAACCTGGTTAGCGCTCCGAAGCCTGCAAGAAGCTCGTAGTTGTAGCAGACAGGAAAAGGTCGGTTATCGGCATCCCATTCTGTGAGCCCATGCACACCATGCGAAGCGGGAAAGTGCAACGTCAGGTGTACGTGGCCACTTCAAGTAAGGTTTGCGGGTAACCTGTTGTTACTACGATGCTGTTCCAAGCCTTGGAGATGGGCTGAGGGAGGAGGTGTGCATCGGTCGGTATGCGAGAATCCACCGGTGGAACCCTGCGGTGTGTAAGACAAATGGCCGAAAGAGACCATACCATACAACATCTATGTAGTTCTCAACCTCCGAGCGACTCGGAGAAAGATGGGTGCACAACCAGATTGAACGCCAGATAATGCCACATGTGGGCTTCGCGTCGGAAGCTTGCTGGAGAAGAACGGCTTGACGGCAAGAAGCGCGGCAGATTCTCGACAAACTAGTTAAACGATGCGGATAGTACGTCATGAACCACTTACATACGGGCCGGTAGGTACTTGAGACTCGAGGTTGTGTCCAAACATCCTCCCAGTATGTGGCAGGCGGGCTGTTCCGGCATGGTCAAATGGGCATCGGCTTCTTACGGTTCAGCGGTTGGGCTCGAGGCTACCAGGGAAGAAATGAAATGGGTGATAGGGTGGGTCTGGTAAGAGCTGTACGGCCAGCGGATGTAATAGACATACTTGTGAAGCGAGACTGAGCTTGAAGCAACCCCGCGGCTCCCTTCTTCTACCTTGCCCCTTCCCCCAACGGTTGATCCAAGAAAGAGGACTGCTACAAAATTTCTCGTTCTGCGACAACCTCAACAGGCTGGTTAGTCGTATATGCGCTCTTTCGTGGCCTCTCTGGAGTTGGGTCGGCGGGGATCCGGAAACATCGGAAGTTTAGTAGAAAGTCACGTTGGCAGTTTTGATGTAGAACTCCGTGAATGACTCATCGTTACATTTCTTGACAGACGCCATTGCCCTATGCTGTGATCGTGGGACACGCGACGACAGTGAAGCCAAGAGAATTTTCTCAAGTGGCACCACCAGGCGCGTGAAGCTATTAGCACTTCGTATCCTACCAAAGTTGAGTATCTCTCGGTCAAGGCATACACATGTGGTTCGCATTACAGGGGCAACCTGGCGCATGACATCCGATTCATCGTAATGTCATGTCTTCGGTGCTGTGTGAACGTGGGTTGTAAATCCCCCTGAGCGTCCATGCCAAGACAATTACAATAACTCCTCTTGGTACTGGATCTGAATGGCCGCTGCACATACATGACTCAGACCTATCGCGCGCACTGAGTCTGTTCATCCTGTGCACAGAGACAAGTCAGCTTATCGGCGAGTGGCACGTGAAGCGACGACACCTCCAGCAAGCTTTGTTACCGCCAAGTCATTGGCAATGAAGATATTTCTGGTTTTTGTCGACGCACGACAGCAGCCACTGCAAGTTTGAATGAGAGCAGAATTGCTCGAAGTGCAAGTTAGGCAGGTGGCAGGCCCCACCGCCCAGTGTCGTGGTGGGCGTGGCGCTTACATAAGGTTCACACCAGTCCCGCTATAGACCGGGCTGTGCTGCTGCCCCACGCCATATAAGGCTTCTCGCTGGGCTTTGTTACTCATTTGTTCCTAACCCCTCGATATGCGTAAGTTCTACAGTTCATCTGGTGTGCCACAGGAAGTAGACTCACTCTAGGTACAGGCAGAAGTAACAAACTTACGCCTTTGGTGGCTGCACTCTATGCGGTCTCCGCTTTGCCAGGAGCACAAGCCTACTGTTACATCGATTCGTAAGTCTTCTTGTTCGTGTTCGTCCTTCCAATCCGTGATGCGCGGACCGGAAATCATGTGAAGCGTGTCGAAAGGCAACGGTCTTAAAGCATTCTGCCCTGGTGCACGGAGGGAATACTTATTGCTAGGAAAGTGCATGAAAATGCACCACCGAAGGCATCGCCTCGTGCGTAGACGAGGACTTGTCGCATGTCACAGAAAGGACCCGTTGGATGATGCTCGCCACGAGAGGTATCGTAGACTCGGGTGATGCCTCATCCACCAGTGCACGCGTGCATTGTAGAAACTGCGTTTGTCGGCGAATGTACCGAGCGACTAGCTGTCTATTCGTCACAGTAGCTTGAGACTGGCGAACAGCCTTAGGCGTTACTCTGCATGATTGTATAATCCAAAGCAAATTCGCACATCTCCTCGCACCCCAACTTGAACACCCGAAAGACAGCTCACTAACATACTGCTTCGGTAGATTTGGCCGAGAACGTTGCACGATATCAACTGGAGTACGGATCGGGATTGCCCTTGCTTCGAGTATGTGCCAGCTCCTCTTCTCTTCGCTCTGTCGCTGATTCACAATCTTGCAGTCGCTCTTATTCTGATCTTGTATGGTGTCTTCCGAACGATGCGCCAGAGGTCCGCCCGACGCGCGAATCTTGCATACATCAACACCTCAGCCGTCTCTGGTGCAGTACCTCCTCCCGGCCCTCCGCCTCCAGGCTATACTCCCCAGGGAGGTTACCCAGGTGGCTACTATCCGCAGGGGGCTTCTACTCCGTACTACCCCAACAATAATGGGTACGGCCCTCAGTACCCACCGCAGACCTACAACGGTCAAAGCCCGTATGCCTCAGTATGTCTTCCATTCATACCGTGCGACGATTCCGGTCTAACACCCGCAACAATAGCCTCAGCCACCTGCTCCAGGGAACATCCCTGATTACGCTCCTCCGCCGGGCCCTCCTGATGCTAACGTCCCGCAATATCAATATGCGCCTCCGCCGGGCCCTCCTCCTACGTTTGCAGACCAGAAGCATTAATTCAGGGGCTACCTGAGGACTACTCTCTTGACGACGATTCTTATACGGTAGATAATGTCGGACTGTCAATACCGCTATACTACGGATTTGTAACATTTGATGACTGTCACGCATGCTGCTGCTTCCCTGTTGGACGGGAACCGTGTTGTTCTCTACATTGTGTGCACGACATGGAAGAGAGAGGGAGCTTGCTCGTAACCGCCTTTGTTCCGCAAAGGTTGAATGTGGAACGGGGAGAGGTTGTCCCTGGGCGGTTTGAGCCGTTGGCAACGGTGACGACGAGAATTATTGCCGCCGCGTGGCTCGCTTGCCTTCATCAATTCCTCCTGTCGGCTCCCACCACCACTGTCTTCGTCGTCCGACTCCTCGTCGCTCTCGACGTGCTTGAGCTCCAGGACACCTTTCACTCTCTTATTTCTTGATGCCGAGCTTGTTCTCTCGCGTACGGACCACATCGACTCCGACAAAGAAATCGGGCTTGGACCTCGGCCTTCACGACGAGTTCGGGAGGATCTCCAGCGGAGGCTCCGCCGCCCGCCAGGCTGCTGCAGCTCAGCTGAGCCTCACCTCTAGCGCGAAAAAGGGGTCCAAGAAGGACGCAGGGAAGGCCGCAAGCAAGACTCGCTCTCCGGGCTCAGTTGACGATGACCAGGTCGAGTTTGGGCCGCCAGACGGCAGCTTCCTGCCTCTGAATCTCGAGACGCCGCGCTACGAGAACACGGAAGATCCAACGCAGGAGGTCGCGCCCCCGCACGACTATGGCTACCTCTCGTATGGCAGACACGTCGTCCTTGGGCTGGAGGAGCTCGCACGGCTCGTGGACGTCGTGGGGGACGAGCTCGGCACTCGCGGACTGACGACTCCGTTCATATTCTCAGCATTGGCCCTCGACGTCTCCGCACTAGCCGTCAAACGACTCATCCAGACCTTCGTGAGAACGTGCACCAGGTCATCGTCCGAGGCGGAGAGGCAGTGGCGAGAGGAGGCACGGCTTGCGGGCCCGCATGAACTCGGCATGACCCTTCGCTGGGGTTTAGCGCGAGTTGTGCGTTGGGTGGGCGGGCAGGAGGTCCGAGGGCTGGTGTCGTTCGATGCGTACATTGGCTGGCGCGACACTGAGGCCGGTGCGTTGCTCGTCGCTGGATGTATCTGCCCTGAGCCTTATTGACAACCCCGCAGCTCTCCATTACCCCGGCATGCACTTCTCATCATTCCTCGAGCCCCTTGAGCCCCTCTTGCGCTCGCTGCTCACCAGCCTCTTCACGCTGCTCGCCCGCTTCACGGCGCACTCTGCAACCTCAGGCCACACACCGCCTACACTGTCGCCGTTGTTCGGTCCACTTCTCTTCGGTCTGGGACCCTCTACGCTCAACTTCCACCATGCATACACTTACTACCTCCGTGCAACAACTGCAACTGAGCATCTCATTCTTGCATTCATCCGCTGGCAGGACGCGAAAGGTAGCGCGGCGGGACCAGCGCCCGGCGTCCCAACCCGCCTCAAGGCGTGGATTCAGGGATACCCTTCCATGTTGCCAACGATGGGAAAGAACGACCGGCCTCAGCCGCGCCGCGGTGCCCGCACTGTCCGGGTGCTCAATGTACGCCGCAATGTCCGCATGTACTCCCCCGATCTCGTCAAGACTGCCGCGTCGTGGGCCCACCGTCCCAGAGGGTCAGTCTCAAATCAGTCGGAGCGTGCATTCGCTGGATCGAAAGAATGGGAACGCATCGCTCCTCCGACGCTCAAACTGCCACCTCGGTATTCGGACGCGTACAAGAAACGGATGGACCTGCCACCGAACTTCTATCCCGACACCGGTGCCGCATTGACGACTTCTACCCTGACTCCGCCGTCCCTGACTTCGTCTGTCTCCTCCGCGTCGTCAGTGGGCTCTACGTTGTTCGAGGACAAAGAAGGTGAAGAGCGCTTCAGGAGCTTGACAGATCTCAAGTGGGGCGAGTTCGAGGCGATGGGCTTCGGTAGTGCCGCAGACGACAAGAAATTGCAGTTCGATTTGACAGAGGGCGCACGCGCGGTGCGTTCCATTCCATTCTCGTGCTCAACGAAGCATTGACAAGCGTATGCCTGACATCGGCAGGCACGCGCAGCCAAACGTGCAACACTCTCATGGCAAGACTTCTCGTCGTCTGGATTCTCACGCACTGATCCCTTCCTGAGCGCGACACTTCAATTCAGTGCCCCAGTGTCCAACACAATCAATCAATGGCCGGCACACTCGGTGGAGATGCACCGAAAGCTGAAGAAGACGCAGAAGGCGCTTCCAGCGTTTGGCTGGGACACTGAGCCGGTGTTGGGAGGTGAGGAGGTCGTCGAGGAAGCGTTTGTGGACGTGTTCTGCGATCTCATCTATGGTGGTGGATGGATGGATGCTGAACGGCGTGAAGAGACTGATCGAGAGTGCAATTGGGCATTGGTGAGTACTCATTTATACAATCGCCACATGAAGGCTATCTCATCGCGCCATCGCGATCAAGGTCGAGTTCAAGTCACTTCCACTCTCACGGACGACTACCGCATCCGGCACGGGAGACCCGCGCACATCCACTACACTCATTCTCTTCGAAGAGTTCGTCCCATTCGAATATCGCCAACAGATTGCGTCGTCAATGATCACCCGACGACGACTGCCTTCGTTCTTTTCCTCGGCGAACAAGTCCAAACAGTGGAAGCCGGCGTCAACCCTGAACGGTCGTCCTTACGTTGTCGGAGCTGTCCCACATAGTCCAAGCTTCCGCGAGGCTGAATTCGAGGGTCTCCTCCGCTCGAATGGCAGCGCGACCAAGATCATCTCTCTTAACCGTACCCCAAATCGCCATGACCAGGGTAAATCGCGAGCTACAAGTACTCCGACTCCTACTTCTGGGGCCGAGCCAACGAATCCGCTCATCAAGGTCAGCAACGCGGCCTCAGTGAAAACCCACTTTCTAACTCCGCTGCGCACGGACTCACCGACGCTCCAACCTGCCATCGCTCGTGAGGACCAGGACAATGGCTCTCCAGTACCGAAGAAGAACCGCTTCCGTCTGCCGACCGGGCTGCCATCGAGTCCCGCACCTGGAAAGCGCTCTGGTCTTGTACCCACGGAGTACGACCCGGTGGAGTTCGACACGCGTATCGCTAGTTTTGATGACGGAGAACTCGCGACTGCAACCAAGCATGGTCGAAGGAAGTCGAAAGACGATGCATGGGTAGACATCCTCGTCGCGACGAACAGCCGCCGAATGGCTGGGCAAGATGCGGAGATGCGCAATGGGCTCAAGGGCGGCCGGTCGGACCCAGAACTCGCTAGCCAGGAGGTCTCTGAGGTGCTCGCTGGTGTACGAGGTCGGTTCTCCGACGATGAGGACGACGGTATGGAACCAGTGGCGGGACCGAGCGACGACGCTGGCGACACCTCGACTTTGGATCATGACCATCAGACGGAGGCCGACTCCCTGCGGTATGGAGGCGATGAAGGGGATGCACTGAAGCCTAACTCGAAGAGGCGGCTGGGATATTTCGATCTACACCCCGACCGTCGTCCTCCGACCATGGCGGACGATCCACGTGATCGTTTCGAGCGACCGTCCTACGAGAGCGACACCTCGACTGATAACCCGTACACCGCGGCTACGGTTAAGTCTCGTTCAAATATCACCGTCAGGGAGGACGCGGATTTTGTCAGACAATCTGTGGCGTCTGAATACGACTCCGACCCCGAGCCACTCCCGGCAGGATCGCTCTCCGTACCACGCGACGTCAAGAAGGGTCTTCCCGCGGCACCGAACGTCAATGTTGCGCCTGCGCCCCCTTCCAAGGGGGGAGCGAGCAAGACTGCCTCGCTCATCGAGATGTATCGTGAGCGCGAACGCCAATCGGGAAGCAGCCCCATCCCATCCTCTCGTCTGCCTGTGCGCCAAGCCTCGCTCGTGGCAGGCAAGGAGCGCTCTACATCTCCCCTCCCCAAGGTCCCTTCACCGGCGCCGCCCGCCCCCGCCGACCTCCCGGAGATCGCAGAGCCTGAGGACGACAAGGTGAGCGTCGAAGATATTCAGGTTGATCTACCCACCCGCTACGTCCACGGCGCTCCCCTTCACAATGTGCTGGAGGAACCGGAGGAAGAGGAGGCGTAGCGCACCTTCCTCGCGACGGTTGCTCCCTTGTACTCCCCATCTACCTTTCCTCTTCCCCCTTTGCATTTGGCCCGCGTCGGCACACTCTGAAATATCGTATCGTATTCAGCACCGGTGAACGCCCGGCTATTCCTGCACACACAGTCAGACACACATCGTCCCATGCCACTCCGTCCACGCATCCTTGTCTCCCTTGCTCCTGCGTGCTCCGTCTATCCCACGGTTCGGTAACTGTTCCACTTCATCTACCCCATGTGCGTATCGTGAAACCAACTTGCGCTTGCTACCTACCATCGTACATATTCATCGCATTCCTGAAGATACCACCACCTCGGAGTGCCGCCCTCGGGTTCCGGTCACATAGCTTACTCGTTCATTTTTGTGTCGTGGTTTTACCCCCTCCTTCCTGTCCCTCCTGTGTTGGTGCTACTTTCTGGGCCTGGGGGGCAAATTGCATCCCTCTCGTCACTATGCCCCCCCTCCTGCCGTCCTCGTCCGTATCCCTGTCCGTCTGCTATGTTGTGCAATTCTTCCTTCTGAATATATGTCGAGTGTGCTGAACGGGACATTATACTCAATTTCCGTCGTTCGGTGTGTGGCATTGGTGGTAGCTTTTAATAGCTCTTCCCTCCATGTTAGTTTCACAGTTCCCCGCGATAGTTCACGATCTCGGTTTGGGTTTGCTCTAGTAGTTAGTGTTGACGGGGGTCGGCGTTGTTCCTAACCTTATTGTTGAATGCAACTAGGCTGTCACATTACGTTCTGGTTTGCTGTGTGCACCCTGCTTTGTCAGTGCGGGGTTCGTCAATTGCACGAAGCGCGGAGCGACCATGCGGAACTGCGGATTGCACGTTGGCGGCCATCTGAGTCATCCATCACCCAACCATCTAACACGCGAGATCCTCTCTCCATTCAATTGAGCATGGAAAGATTCATGTGGCAGTACACGTCATACAAATACATACACATACATACTCCAACATGTGCGCGCACGCGGATGGCCATCAAGTTGGAGGTGGACGTTCACTGTGAGGCGTCGAGCGCTCCGAACACGCGACCTGCGAACGTCGTAGGCGATGAGGTCGGTAGGTTGGAACACAAGTCGACGAACACGCGAGCTTCGAGCAGGAAAAGTCGGATCCCGAAAGAAAGCTGGGGCACATCATCCCCCATTGACATACGTACATGTCCTATGTACTACCTGTAGCTAATAAGACCGTGAATCGTAGTCTATGCACAGCCTAACTGAGAACGGATACAGAACAATAGGAGCCAATAACGAACGGAGTCATAATAAGAGAAGTGAGTCTGGAGTCGAGACTCAAGACGAATCGAATCGGAGTCCAGAAGAGGAAACCTAGACGCCGTCTCCCTTACGTTAACCTCCTTCCAAGTCGATAAGCGCACGTCTAGACGCAAGCGCCAGTACAACCCACATGACGACATAGCTGACTTCTCCATCTCGTTCTGATGAGCTCCCTAAAACGCCCCCATTTCTATATCATACATCACGAGTACATTGAGGAGAAGCATAAAAATAGAGATGAATAGGCGGGTATGGGGGAAAGCCCCTCATTATTAACGTACATACAAGGCATCGGTACATCTACAGCCGGGCGTGCGTGAAGTGGATTGATTACGCACACAACGGACCAAATCCCAATAAGTAGCTACCAAGGCTAGAATCCACCACGCGGCCACCACAGCGCCCCTCGCTCAGAGGTACGTTGTCGTCGCTGGTTACGCAGACTGATGGTGCGCGCGCACGATCCGCCCGCACATACAAGGTGCTCTACCACTTTTCGGGCCCGAAGTAGCCGATCTCGGGGATGGGCCAGAGCGAGGCTCCGTCGGCGTCGGCGGTCTTGACGCCGACGGTGTTGCCCCACCACTTCATGAGCGTCTTTGCGCCAATGTTGCCCTCCTTGGGGTACTGCAGCGTGAAGAAGATGATGATCACCGCGATGGCCACACCAGAGTCCAAGCCGGCCGACAGGATATCTTTATAGGGGCCATGACGGTGGTCAGCGTTCCATACCACACACACAAAAGGGCGCAGGGAAGACAAGGGACAAGGAGACTCACAGTTGTACTTGGTCCACCACGAGAAATGACGGCGGCGGATGAGGTAGTTGAAGATGAACGCGACGATCGCCCAGGGCACGTAGTTGACCGCGGACGCGGGCGGGATGTAGCCCACGCCGGAGAAGATGACGGGGAAGTTGACGTACTTGATGAGCGAGTTCGGCCACTTGAGCGAGATCGCGTACGCGATGCACGGCAGGATCGCGCCGATCAAGAAGAAGTATACGAGGCCGTAGTAGATCTGCCCGGCCGAGAACTGCCTCTGCGGGCCGATGACACCCCAGATGATGGACGCGGTGCCGAACACCTGGGTCGAGGGACAGATGAAGCCGTCCTTCTGCTTGGGGTCGCACATTGCGGGGATGTTGGTGAACATCCATGCCTGAACGGCGAGCTGCACCGTTCCAGCGATGATGGTCGCGATGACCTGGGCCCAGAACATCGGGCGAGGACTAGGAGGGAGGAGGCAGAAGGTTGACTTAGCGTCCAAAGAGTACGTATAGGAAACGCGGATACTCACGGTATCTTCATGTAATGGCCGAGCTTGAAGTCCGCCGTGAACTGCAGAGCCTGGTACATGGTGATGTAACCATAGGTCTTGAACATCATCATGGCGACCGGGCGACCGGGGAGGGCATATCCGATGATGAGCTCTGTGATAACGCTGGTGATACGAGGTCAGCATTCCGCTCCGAGTGCGTACGGGAAAACGCCAGGAGCTTACTTCAAGCCGACCTGCTGGTTCGTAATGGCCTGAATGATGCCAATCGGAATGGTGTACACGAAGGCTGTCAGAAAGAAAACGCTAGTCAGCACTGTGCACATGCAATGAACGAACAAGGTCGGACGTACCGATGACAAGAGCCAGGCACAAAGCCCAGATCGGCATCTGGGTGTGCAACACTTCGATTGACACCGCACCGAACACGAACATGGTGACGAAGATGCTCGCATACCACCACTCAGGCACTTGCGGGTAGCGGGACATGAGGCGGGCGTGGATGTCGGGCTGCTCCGAGAGCGAGCGGCGCGCCTGCACCCAGATCTGCTTGCGGAAGTACAGGAACGTGTGCACAATCGTCGCAGTGATACTCGCAAACGACAGACCGTAACTGAGAGCGAAAGTCGTCGAGAGGAAGAGCGGCGAATACGCCTCGTACCTGGCGACGTCGAGCGTGCCCTCGGGCGTAACGATGAGCGAGACGTCGTACTCGGCGCCGGTGTTGTCGTACGACGTGCGGGAGGAGATCGGCATGTACTTGGAGTACCACGTGTTGGTGTAGTAGAGCACGGGCGTGAGGAACCAGAAGAAGAACACGAACCCGGCCGCGACGTTCGCGGATGCCCACCAAGGCGATGCGAGCGGGGAGCCGATGTACGCGATCTGGGACCAGTCGAAGGTGACAAGGGACATGCCCAGGCCGGAGTAGTACCCGAAGAGCTGGTTAACGACGACGTTGTTCGGCGCAATCCAACAGACCCAGTTGAAGAAGGAGAGGGCCTGGAAGATGTAGCCGGGGAACCAGTACCAGCAGAAGGAGCCAATGAACACGTATACGAAGAACCGCTCACGCGAGATACCGCCGCGGGTACCCATACCGGCGTACTGCTGCGAATGGAGGGTGTTGAAGAGCGCGCAGTTAACCAGATTTGTTGGCCAGATCATAGACGGGGGCGAGACCAGGAAGCGCCGAGCAATGCCACCAATAGAGAACCCGATCTGCGCGAACTGTCAGAAAAGCACATGATGATCAAGTTCGATGGACCCACAAGTTGCGTAGACATGACGATCATCCACTGGTAGCCGAAGTTATACGTCTGATTGTAGTACACTCGCTGGACGGCGACGATGTCGGTCTGCAACCAGCATGGTGAGTACATGAGGGCAGGAGAACTTCGACGAGTGTGGAAGAAAACACCTACCGCGTATGCAGACTGATAACCAACCGTAGCCATAATAGTGATAAGGACATGCTCCTTGACGGTGAAGGGACCAGGGTTAATCGAAGTCCCAAAAATCTTGACGTTGGGGACAAAGCGTGCCCAGAAGCGACCGACAGGGAAGGAGAGCAGCTGTGCGACAATCTGCGGGACAAATTAATGAGCGACTGGTACAAACAGAGTCAAAGCGCATCAAGAACATCTCAAAGGGAGAGCGTGCTCGATACTGAAGAGAGGAAGGGGAGACGCACCCCAGTGACGGTGACCGAGGGATACCGGAAGAAGAAGAACTGGTTCATGCCAGGGATGAGTATAGCCCAGAGAACACCAATGACCCATGCGCGGAGCGTGTTGACGGGCATGTCCGGGTCGTCGGTGTTGGCGACGGCGGAACGGACCTCGGGGTACGGCGAGTCGTCCTCTGCACGGGCGCGAGTAGTCTGTTAGTTCCCCATAGGGGCATGTACGTAACGGACGAGAGACGCACCGAGGAGCTCCGCATCGTTGTCGATGTTGGGGTCGTCGAAATCCGCGACCGCGGGTACGACGGTGGCTGTAAAGGAAGGTTTGAACACAGTTGAAGAAGGAAACCGAGATGTAGTGGCTATAGGGACGCACCCTGCTTCTCCGCGTCGACTGAGATCTTGTCGATGGAGCTCGAGGAGTGCTTGTCCTCCTTGAAGGTGGCCATGGCGGGCAGCAGGCGGGCGGGCGACACGCGGGGCGTCGATAACTGGGCATGGCTTCGCTCGCTTGGCATATAAACGGTCGAGCGATGCGACATCTCGATTCTCTAGCGCTACCAACTCGGTGGTGGATCAAAGCCGCGCAAAGCCCAGCTGTTTGCAGCAACCGACCGAGTGACGGGATCATGTGTGTCTGAGTTCCTGAAGCACAAGCAGACGCGAGATAAGCACTCCATCCCTCCTCTCCCGCCCGTTCTTTGGGCGCGAGCGGCGCAGATCTACTAGACCCACCATATGCAACTCCCCACCACTTCGCCTGGTTCGCTCCGGACCCTTCTCCGCGCGTCCTTGGCGGCCTGCCTCGTGTCCCCGACTCACCGATACCATACGCTCTGTGAGAAAAAAAATTCGGACCTTCGGGGGGACACTCCAGACGCTGCCAGTCCATAGAATGACAGTCTCATATGGTCTGAGCATGATGCAACTAGTGATGAATGGAACACCGTGCTATGTGGCGCCATAACACTCCCATGTGCAAGTGCCAACAAATCGGGAGATGGGAGGATGTGCTGTAACGCGTCAACTACGCGCCCCGCTCTCAGCTCTCTCGCCACATGCTCCATCCGTCACAAGGCATATGTTTATCTGAACCGCTTAACTGGGTGGTCGCCGCGCGCCCAGCGATAATGAAAAGACCGGCGCCGGAAGACCCTGCGTGATGTTGCGCAAGAGGAACGATACTTACACAATGCATACCTGGTATAACGTCTGCGGATGCGCCCGAGAAGCCCGGGTTTTTTCCCCCAAAGAATCCAAGGTCAGTAGTTCTAGTAGGACGGTACCAGCACTAGTGACCGTCCGACGTTCGCCCTCTTCGATTTCCCAGCATGTAGACGTGCGGGTCATATGCTATCCAGATTGACACGGACCGTGACTTGGCTCTTGAGTGCTACAACCGTCATCAGTAACGAAAGCAACGATGCACGCTGCCAAAGATAACGTTGGGAGGGAGCTGGGAGAAGTACGAGGTGCAGTTCACAACCCCTAACAGTAGGTCGTGCCCAATGCTGCTGAAGCGCTGAAGCGCTGATCGATGATCCTTGCTGATCGTGTTGCACCTGAGCGCCCGCCAAAAAGGCGACAAGAATACAGACTACCGACAGCTACCGACAAACACTGGCACCAGGCCGCCACCATCCCAATAGTCTATGGCCGTCAGCATCCTACGGTGCTTGATTAACAATCGTGCTCAACCGCTGGAACACAGGAACTGAGACTCCTTAGCTCTGCTCCAGCTTAGTGAAGATGGTCGTGTGCGCACTACATCCGCTAAATTGGGAAACGACTTGCATTAGCGCTGAATTCGCAATTCAACACCCCTTCCGTATCTACGATCCAACCATCCAGTGATGAATCATGATTAAGGGATTCTGTAATCCCAAGTACTGAACATCCCGTATGTGGGTGCCAAGGGGGAATTTGCAATGCGGATGATGCCATGCGCACTTGTTCAAGACGCATCACACTTCAGATGGCTGATGGGTGCATTTGTCGCCCGGCGGCTGGCTTGTTCAAGGATTTATCGACGAAGTCATCGTGTGCCTTGGTAACTAGCCGTGTCCGTGAACCCCTTGAAAGATTTCAGACCACTCGCGACGTGACATCTGGCGGACATCTGGTGCGTAAGTAGCTAAGTATTCCCACAACTGGCGTCTGATTCAATTTCAGAAAGTGGTTATTCAACTTTGTCAACTCCGCTGTAATATCGTGTGCAGGCGAGACTTAACCCGAGCAGACAGCGACCAGCTAACATCGGGGTACAGGTATAGAAGTCTAACACCATTCAGCAGTCCAGTCAAACGTTCCGCAGGCGCGCCGGGGGAGCACATGCACCATACAAATATCATACTGTGGCACGCGACCGCATGGTCAGGTCAGACGGGTCCCATTCTAACTGGCAGGTTTTCACTGGCACGGAAGCGGAGCTAAGGTGAAGATGCATGACGCGTAGATTAAGATTCAGGTACGAACCTGTCTCCCCTAGACAGACCTGAGGTAGACGATTGAACGAACCCACTGATCCACGGGCCGCTGGATGGACAACTCTTCAAAAATCAACAGTCGATGGGTACCCTGCGGATCCAATACTCGACTCAAACCTCGGAGATAGGTCAGCATTACACTGTACAGTGACACTCATTGTAAAGGCCGAATGGGGACTTGCTATGTTCCGACGGAAGCAACGCAGCACAACGACGGAAGCAATACAAATTTACAAGCGCACTAACCCCATTGCGAGGTATCTTGCCCTCCGGGCGGTATCCAGATCCCCTGAGACGGTCACAGGGACGCTCTGCAGTCTCGACCACGTCAATAATGTCGCATTCCATTCATGGGAGTGTCCAGGACTGTACATCAGGACCGTACCTTGGGGTCGAGGTATACCACCGGCGTTGATGATAGCAGCGACATGCGCTGAAAGGACGACGGATCCCACCCTAGCCAGAGATAAGTAGTCAGTGTCGCTTGGATCCTCGGCTACCGGCAGCTAGCAAAGGTATATTGCACGTCGTCCGAGCTCAGGCTGCTTCAGCCTTGAGACGTAAGTCAGGTCCAAGGAGCCTGAGGATGGGGGCGCAGACCGCGATATCCAATTTTAACCGCATGTCTTCGCTTTGCTGTCATGTAGTAAACCTTCCAACATGATTGTCTTGGGGTTATAGTCGGCACAGCACAAGGCAGTAAATTGGGACGGACAAGAACAGACTGAGATTTAAGCAGAGATGACCTTGGCTGCTTGAGCGCCTACACTCGTGAGGTCATTCCACGTGGCAGGTGCGGCGAGACCTGCGCATTGTCGTGGCCACTGCAGAACACGTTCATCCCAACCTCCAGTATCCACGACTCTCACGACGACGAGCACATATACGGAGAGGCTAAAGGGACCTTAAGGAACTGTGTGAGGCGTCGTGTATCCTACAGAGCAATGGTACGTCCCTCATTGATCTGGTTCCGCAGACGCAGAAACCCACAAGCGTACTCTTACTCTTGCACTCGTAGTCGGCGTTATTCAACTTCCAGTCCCTCCTCCTCGTCATACTCCTGCTCATCTGCACATGCACGTACGTGCGCTCTATAACGCCCCGTTTGATAGACCGGAACAAGGAAGGGTGCGTTCATGTCAATCCATCGGCTTTCAAAAAAACAAAACATCGTGCTCAAGTAGTTCTTGGGTCCTACCCTTGACATACGCAGGTTCCTTGGTGTGTTCTGGATGTCCGCACGCATAGGTGAGTCTGTGATGTGCACCTTATATCTCCAACATCTATCAAGGCTGACCGTGCTCCTGGGTAGGCGAACGACTGTCCCCGTATGTCGCACTGGCGTGTGTCGCAATGGCCATCACCATACTTGTTCAGTGACATGCACGTTTCCATTTCGCATTCATACCCGCTCGTGATTTCATACCCTACCGCCACGCTGTGAATGTGCCGCTGGTCATATAATGCGACCCACAAGGTACATCGGACGACTTGCGCTCCCTGTGACAGTAGGATCCCGCGTTGAGCGACAATGCACGGTCAATCATTCAGATACAGGCGCATCTGTGTGTCAGCATATTCTCTTGCTGCTCCAGGTACCCATAGGCATATTGAAGGGAACACAGGATGCGGACGCAAGCACATTACAGTCAGTCTACACTATAGTGGTACAACAGGAGATACAACGCTGCCTATCTATCGTAAACGCGTACGTGCGAGTTGTCAGGAAATAAGTAGGAGAAATACACCAAGCGCACTCAACCAATAACAAGATACTCCGTGTCGGACAAGCAAGAGAGGAATGCAACAGAGCACACAGCACAACGTCCCTCATGATCTCCTCGCGCGCCGGGCCGGGGGGACATTCTCGTCATCCCCTCCGCGGTGAATCCCAGTCGAGCGGTTCAGGTTGTCGGTACGCTCGACGATGGACGTGCCGTCGCGGAAGCGAGTGCGGAAGAGCACGTTGGCATTCGTGAACAGCCCCTCCTTGAGCGAGACAACGATGAACTGCGAGCCCTTAAAGCGGGTGCGGAACAGCTGGCCGATGTGCTGCGTGTGCGAGAGGTCGAGTGCGGCGTCGATCTCGTCCAGGATGTACATCGGCGCAGGCTTGAATTGCAGGAGGGACATGATGAGCGAGAGCGCGATGAGTGACCTGTATGGGTTAAGTCCCGGATCCGGGCCGGAGAGATAGAGAGGTGGAGATAAGGATCCAGAAAGAGAATGGGGTGTCAGTTGTTGAAGGGCGCGCAGATGGATAGGTACGGGGGAGTGTGACGGGCGCAGTGGGAAGGGTTAGACAATTGTGAGTTTGGACGAGCGGGGAACAACATATGGGACAGGGGTACATACCGTTGACCACCACTGAGCTCCGTGAGACTCTGCTTCCAGACAGTGCCTAGTCGGACCTTGACTTCAAGACCCTGCATCAGGTCCTGACCTTCGGGCGGCTGCAACTTTGCGAAGTTGCCGGGGAGCAGCTCTGCAAAGATTGCGCCGAAGTCGCTGGACGTAGCATGAGCAAGAACGAACAACGGGCGATAGATAGCAGGAGGCGTACCTATTGACCTTCGTCCAGGTTGTCTCAACCGCCTCGCGCTTGTGCTTGTCGAGGGTCTCAATCGTCTCCAACATAGCTTTTTTGTCCTTGAGCACCTGCGCGATCATCTTCTTGACGTTGGCCTCGTTCTTCTCGGCGCTGTGTCACGATGTGAGCGGGAAGGGCGGGTGCGACGAGATGAGACACGCACTCTTCCAGCATATGTATCGACTTCGGGTTGATTTTCTTCTTCATGCTCTTCTCTTGAGTCTCCAGCTCCTGAGCCCTGGCCCTTAGCTGGGAAATATTCGCGTTCCTGAAGTCGTATGGGGTGCCCGGCTTCCCGAATTTACTGCATGCTGATCAGTATAGGTCACGGGACAGAGCGGGTCGCTGTATACGTACTCGCGTTCCTCGACGATCCAGTCGTACTGCTTCTCGAGGTTTGCAGTGAGGTTCTCGGCGGCAGTCTTATCCTTACGCAGGGTACCAAGGTCATGTTCCCGCTGCTGGATAACGAGCTCTGCGTCGGAGATGCTTTGCTTCCTCTCCTTGATGACACGCTCGAGAGACTTGATCTCCTCGTCGTACCGACTGAGAGCCGCACGTTCCTCCGCGAGCTCCATCTCCTTCTTGGCAGCTGCAACCTAAACAAAGCGGTCGATTTCGCGATTCAGCTACGCATCATAAGATTATGGCATACCTCGACAGACTTCAGTTTCGCGTTCTGCTTATCGAGCTCCTCATAGAGCTCCTTGACAGCACCGCGTGCCTCCTCGATGCGGTTCCCCGCGTCTTCGATATCCTTCTCCATTTGCTCTACATCGATTCAACTTTCATCAATGATGAAGTCGCGAGGGGATTTCAGTGCACAAACCGAATTCAAGGTTTGCAGTTTGCAAGTCTTTCTGCTTAGTCTTGACTGACACGGAGTGCTTCTGGAGCTTCTGCTTCTTCGCGTGCACATCCGCCTGCAAACAACTCAACACATCAGTCATTGCATGCGGATCCATCCGTTTCGTTCGAACCTTGAGCTCGTCGATCTTGCCCTCTTTGTTGTTCTTGAACTCGTTCATGTCCTTCTCCAGCTTCTTGACTTCGGCCTCGGCCTCAGCCTTCTTCCTCTTGGCTTCTTCGATGGCCGCCTTGAACTCAGCAATCTCCTTCTCGTGGGCCGCGACATCGGTACCAATCTAGCACGGATGCAGGGCAGGTCAGTCATTGGCCCGAACAACGATTAATGAGAATGGACGCACTCGTGAGGCATTGCTGCCCTCAACCTGCTCCTGGAGAAGCTTGAGCTCGTGCTCCTTCATGCTCAACTCTCGAGACAGTGCCCTCCACTTGTCACGGTTCGCTCGTAGATGTTCTTCATTACCCTCCAACTGCGCGAGCTCGCTCCGCGCAACCTGCAGGTTACCCTCAGCTTCGATGAGGTCTTGTACCTTGATGAGGAGGCCCGAGCTGTTCGGGGCAGATCCACCGCTGAGCGTTCCAGACGGATCGTACACGTCGCCGTCGTACGTGACCGACTTGACACCGACCTCGCGGGAGAAGGTGATCAACTTCGCAGTCGCTGCATCCTCGCAAACGAAGGTGCCGCCGAACACATAGAACATCGCATTCACGACCTCTCGCGAATACCCAACGAGCGAAATCGCGAGACGCGCTTTCCCGCCTGAGAGGCGTTCAGCTGCTACGATTTTCTGTAGCATCTCTGGATCAAGCCTGCTCAAACGGCAAGAGAGTACATCAGAAACGAACCTGAGGCGAGACACGGGAACTCTCGATCCTGTTGAGGGGAATCAGGGTTACGCGCTTCCTGAGGCGACCGTTCTGCAGGAGCTGCTTGCCGACCTCGTCAGACTCGACGACGACGTTATACAATCGTCCACCAGCGGTAATTTCGAGTGCAGTTGCTGCGTTGTAGTTGACCTTATCCAAAGAGACCAGGGACGCGACGAGACCTTTTACTTTGTTACGGTCGAAGTTCGGGTAGGGTAAAGCGTACTCGAGGTCCAAGTTCGGAATTCCCGCCTTGACACCATCGCGTACCTGCATCCCTCGTAAATCTGCGCATATATTATCACGCATCGAAAGGAGAACAGACCTCTGTAAGGTGCCGGACTTTGTTCTTCGCGTCTCGTAACTGGGCTTCGTGTTCTGTCTCCCGCTCCTGGCTCCATCCGGTCTCAGCAACCTTTTTCTTGAAGCTTTCGACTGTAGCACGCATCGACTCGAGATTGCGGGCACTGTCTTTCGCTTCGCGCTCGACCTTCTTGTACTGCGCCTGAAGGCCCTTGAGCTCTTCTTGACGCATCGTGAGCTTGGTGTTGAACTGCTTCGCCTCAGCTTCCGCTTGTGCGGCAGCCTTCCTCTTCTCCTCGATCTGTCCCATATAACCTCCACCGGATTTCGTGTTGCTA
This sequence comes from Fomes fomentarius, assembly GCA_022606135.1. Lineage (NCBI taxonomy): Eukaryota > Fungi > Basidiomycota > Agaricomycetes > Polyporales > Polyporaceae > Fomes > Fomes fomentarius. The sequence continues at coordinate 4,430,323 of JABYQN010000001.1, forward strand.
GAGGATAGGCCAGTCAACAGCGTCTGAAGCAGCTCTTCGGTCTCGTCATGCGCTGCTTGGAGAGCGTCGTGCTCATCCTTCACAGTATTGTACTCCACGGTGAGCTCATTGACTTGCTGGCGCTTGGTCTCCAAAGTCGCTTGAAGCTAGAAAGAGGTAAGCATCTGTACACGAAAGCATCGTTTTCAGTACCGACCTCCTGCAACTCCTTCTCTGATGCGGCGATCTTCCCCTCCTCATCCTTGATGGTGCTGGTCTTGATCTCGACCTGGGTCCGGCGCTTGGCGAGGTCCTTGCCGTATTCGTTGACATCCTCCTCTAGCTTTTTGAACTTTCCACCCTTCTTCAGCTCCCCATCCCTCTGCGCATTGACCTGATCCATCTCCTTCTCTGCGGCCCCAATCTCCTTCTCGTACCTTTTCCTGTCCTTCTTCAGCGTCGCAACCTCCTTCTCTGCAGCCGCAATCTCCTCTTCCTTTGCCGCGACGCGTTGATGAGCTTCGGTGTATTCCCAGGCCCGAAGGGTGCGTGCGATGCGCTCGAGCTCCGTGCAAGAACGCTGCCATTGGACAAAGGCTCGCTTCTCCTCGCGTAGTTTGTTGACTCTCGGACCAACCTCCTCCTCCTGTGTGGCTTGCAATTCCTCAACCTTCCTGTTCTTCTTTGCAATAGTGCGTAGACCCTTCTCTTTCTTCTCCTCAAACATGCGCGTCCCAGCCGCTTCCTCGACCATGCCCAGGATCTCTTGTGGCCTCATGTTCAAGACCTAGAGGCGAACGACTTTGTCTTCAACCATTGATACGATAAGGGGATACATACCTTCGTGATACGTCCTTGCATGATGAGGAAGTTGGGATTGTTGATATTCAGTTGAACGCTTTGGAACAGTGTCTGGACAGCCTGCTGCGTTGACTTATGACCATTGAGAAGGTACTTGGTGAGGTTGGGGATCGCAATCTAGCGCATACATCGTGAATACCACTGTAGTTTGACAGCGTATGGTCACGCACCTGTCTGGTCATAGTGATCTGCGGAAACTCCTCGAAGCCCACCGGGCTCGTCGCGCGATCGGAGTTGTCGAAGACGATGGTCACACTAGCCTTAGTTACCCCTGCCTGGCCACGCTTGTATATCAAGTCCTGTTGGTTTTGCGCGCGCATCTAGAGAGACGCAAGTCAGCACGTATGCTCGTCACTCGCCTTGGCTTGTTTGGCGGTTCGGAACGTGTTATCTGCACGAACACATTCCCGTGCAGAAGAGGGGTAGCTCAGAAGGATCACATATATGGTCACTCACCGACGCCATGTTGGTAAGTCCTAGCACGAAACATATCGCATCAAGAATGTTGGACTTTCCCGAGCCGTTCAGACCAGTGATGGCGTTGAAAGAGGGGTCCCAGCCGGTGATCTGAGTCCTCACGGGATAGGACTTAAACCCGTCGAGAATAAGTTCTTGAATGTACATGTTGAGCTATATGCCTGTAATCAAGCAGGAGCGCAACGTCGGAGTGGTTGAGTAGGACCCAAGGCGCGGTCGAGAGACGTGTTGGTCAGTGGAAGGCCGTGGTCGGCGTTTGACGCGTTGGTGGCGCGTCGCGTCGCGGTCCTCGGCGTTCAACACGTGTGCAAGTCATGTGGCCTATCTTTGCATGTATGCGCGCGGTTCTCTCAACTTTGACTCCTATGCTCTCTTGTTTCTGAACCACGACCACGACCATCACTATTGATCCAACTCCACAGTCTTTTTTCTGCGTATATGTTGTCCGATTGGGAATCTAGCCTCACCGAGTTGTCTTCGGACGATGAGTACGTCCCCGCGTCTAAGAAGAACACCAAAAAGGCGCCGCGCAAACGGCAGCAGGAGGAATACAGGGCGAGTGGCGCATACAGTCGCGTTCTTGCAGGTATAACTGACCGAACACGCACTGCAGGTCGAGAACCCGTTGAGGGCGTATCGTACAACGACGTACACTGCAAAAAGCTTGTATGGTACGCTCCCACATCAACTCGGGGAGTGCGCTTGCGACGGCGGCTGACTGCCATGCAGATCAGATAATCGACAACACGATAGAACTCAATCCGGAGTACCAAAGAGGTTAGGTTATGCGTGCAATTGGCGCGTCAACCACATAGGCTCATGCGTGTTTACTCTACAGATATCGTTTGGCCGGAATCTAAGCAGTCAGGCATGATAGACTCTCTCTTGAGAAACTATTACATTCCTCCAGTCATATTCTGTGAGTCCTTGCTCTCGGTGTATGCGGCGCTGAGCGCGACTCATTGCCCGATCCAAGCGGTGACAACTCACGACGATGGAACCCAAACACGAGTGTGCATCGATGGCAAACAGAGGTTGACTTCGATACAATTGTGAGTGATTTACCTCCTGCTGTTCGATCGGCCCCAACACCCGCCTCTGCCATCTGCGGTATTCCAGTGAATGGGTCCCAGATGTTCGGGGTGGTTGTATGCAGCGTCATGTCAACCCTTGCTGTTAGATCAGTGACTCCCCAGATTCATCAATGGCTCTATGGAAACTTACTCTCCAACGCAGTGTGTCTGCGCACTACAGCATGTTGTGTTTGACACGCTTGGAGAGTTAGCGGACGATTGTCAGCTTACACTCGCTCAAAACGCACAGTCAGCCACTGGCGACGACAATGTCGAGAGCTTATCGGCACTGTTTGGGGTCTGCGATGCATCAAAGTTCGTAGATGCGTAACGTGTGGCCTCCGTGGATCCGACTGTATGTTCCGCTTTATGATCCCACTCACGGAGCCCTCGTGATCGATATCATGTTTCAGTTCATATTCTGACGTATATGTTTTTTGCAAATAGGTTCCTGGACGGTCTGGTAGGTTGTCTGTTATTGAGTATTGTGCCTTCCATTCAGTTGAGTTTACATGGTCGTCTTATCATTTCCAGATAGCTCGTGAGTGAGGCGTCGATCTAGATATATCTAATCATAGCTAACGCCGAATGTTACAGACAAAGACGTGTGAGTGTTCCCCATCTAAGCTACATGCCTTGTATCTCATGGTGGTCGTTGCAGCAAAACGAGCAAAAAGTACTGGTCCAGACCCGCTGCTGGCGAGAAACGCCTCCTTCTTCCGAAGCCGCTCTTGCAGACTTTTTCCAACAAGCAGATCACTTGCATCGAGTATGACGCCCTTGAAGATGATCAAGAACGAGAAATCTTCCAAGTAGGCATCTCGACCATCTGCGACTTCCATTCCTGACCGTCCGACAGCGAGTACAACTCGGTGTTGCATTGACGGCTGCTGGTATGTTTCTTAGCCTTGGTTTGAACAATCCCCTCTCATACCTGACATATCGCAGAGCGGATGCAGGCAATCCCAGGTCCCAGGCCATCGTTGATACGAGAGGTGCAAGCATATGTGCTAGGTGATGATGGATTCGGCGAAGACCTAGACTGGGGACACAATCGCGGTAGAGACTTTCAATGCTTGGCCACGATTGTTTTTCTCATCAGCAACCACCCGAGCACCTCTTTCCCCACGTCCCCTGGGTTGGAAAAGTGGCTGATGTCTGCGGTGGAAGTACCAAAGACGCTGCACGATGCCGTGCTCGACACCTTTCAAATCTTCATCGCCCTCGTGAAGAACAAGAAGTACAACACCGCTTTCCAGAAGCCCGCCCGCGTGTCTCCGGTCGAGTTCACGATGATCGGGGTGCTCATCTACCTATACAAGGGGAAGTACTCGCTTATGCAGCTGTCGAGCGCAATATGGCAGATGCGTGCCGACATACGCAAACGTTTCCAGGACATTCGCGCGAACAGCAAGGTCACGAAAGCCATGTTCGATTTCCTCAAGCAACGGCTCAAGGAAGACGAGCTTGCTAGCGACGGCAAGGGAGACACTCCTGCCATACTCGCCATCAAGAAGACGCGCAATGCGGATGCCGCGGACAAGTCGAGGGCAGTAGATACCCCTAGCGCGACCAAGAGACGGAGGAGACAGGAGCCTGAGACAAGCGAGGACTCCGAATATGAGGCGATCCCGCCCACGAGGAGGGTATCGATGCCCCAACTGTCTCGCGCGACAATTGTGAAAGCTAGCGCGTCTAGAACGACGGTGGTCAGGAAGGTCTCAGCAGTCGCTACATCGAGCGCAACCACGAAGAAGGCTGCCGGAAAAGCAAGATCCAGCAAGACAGCCCAGACAGCTCAACCGTCGTCCTCACGAGCGAGAGCGGGGTCATCAGCGCAGAGCGCTACTCCTGCTACTGCGAAGACATCTACCGGGATCATCACCAAGAGAACCACTAGGACCTCGCAGTCTGCTGCTGCAGATTCGGTTTTTGGACCTGAGACCTCTGTTTTGCGGGAGAAAGTCAGCATCCCCATCCCTCCTTCACTCAGCCGGAAGCGAACTACGACAGCGGCCGTGGCTGCGGAATCAGAGGAACCGGAACCCGTTGTCAAGATGGAAGTCGACCCATCGCCTTCCGTGGACAGCAGTCGAGACGACAATGAGATGTTAGTGAAACTGTATGTAGCAGTGGAAGTTACGTTGACGGACCGTCATCATATAGGGCTGTCGATGAGGCTTCCCAAGAGGCACAGGTGGGTCTAGATAGCGGTAGCTTCGCAATACGGGCCACGGTCTGATGTACGTCAACCCCCAGACCGAACATGTGAATGCTTCACAGAGTGATGCTGCGACATTGCTCACCCCGAAGACCGAACCTGTCAGTACGAGCGTGAACCTAGATGTCAAACCATCTATGCGGAGGCCGTCCTCTGGCGATACGACACGGGCACAACACGGGCTGTCTGTGGACACTGCCTTATCGACATCGGTGGGATCACCATCGTTCCTCATCCCTCCACCACCGCCACCTATCGCTTCAGCCGTACCGCCTTCTCCAGGCACTCTAGGTACCAGTGCGAGTTTGCAACATCTCGCGTCGATGTCTATCCAGGACAAGGTCCCTCCGAGAGCTCCGAGGAGCGATCGTCAGCGCATGAGTTTCGACGATTGGGACATGGATAGGAACAGAGACCGTGACCGCTATCATCGTTCACGGTCGAACGACAGAGATAGAGAGCGGCATCGCGGCAACGAACGGTACTGGGAGCGACCTGACCATGACTGGAAACGCCGGGAAGACAGTAGAGACCGATATCGTTACAATGGGCGGGAGCGACGGAGAGATTGGTGAAGGGTAGATATGTATGTGTCTGTCTGAATTGCCCTCTCAAAGGCTGACCACACTCATCTAGAACAATGTATTCTATGATCAATGCGGCATTCACTGTGAGCCGCAAGCAAACTTATTCGTAGAATTCGATAGTGGCCATTGGTTCCACGCGTGACTCTATCAGCTGAGTGCTCATCATAGAGCTGCAATCCATGGAGCCGCTCACAGCTGCATATGTTAACTTCTTAACTCATTCAGATCAAAGGACGTTCAATGCATCAGCAGCGCTTAACGTAAGATCCGGCATAACCACTCATGTCACGCACGTTCGTCGATCCTACAACTCTGTGAGCCGCCAGCGGTGACAGTGCCTGATTGCGGGCTCACGAGGCGCAAACGAGTTGTTGTGTTGGTCACTTCGTCACACACTGCCATGCCTCGCTGCACCGGCTTGCATGGCTTGGTGGAGCTCTCCGACAACAGAACCGAGACGCTTTTCACTCCCCCTTCGCTCGTTTCTTCTCGTTTTCCTCCCCCACGCTTACGAGACCTCTACAAGCGAGATGTACCCGTTCATCCGGCATAATATGCAACGACAGCGTGTACACTCTGGTCCGAGTCGCTGGTCGATGCGACCGGAAGTCGGGTGGTCACGCGAGTATGAGGTGAGGCTCGTGCTGCTTTACTCCCTCATGTAGACTTTCTCTGACGCCATTGTTCCTTATTATAGCCAGTAGCTAAGCACCCCGGCGACCTCAGTGATGTCAATGTAGATATTAAGGTGATCCACACTCTGAACTGCTCTCCCCCTCTCCTGTGACCCTCTCCGACCTTAGGAAGGCGAACTATGGTCTCCGAATGCTGCGAACGAGCCAAGAGCGGCTGCTGCGGCAGATGCGTGGGCAGAGTGTGCCAGGGCGCTGAAGGAACACGACGAAGCCAAGATCAGGGGGTGGAAGGAGGAGATAGACACTCACCTTGTATTTGTGCGTATATCCTGCATTACTCTCGTGGCATTATACTGATGGTGGCGCCCATACCAAGGCGGGTCTGTTCTCCGCTATCTTGACGGCATTCAACGTCGAAGCCTATAAACTACTGTTGCCTCAAGACCAAAGCTCGTCTTTGTCATCGGACGACCTACTCCGTGCCCTTCTAGTGACCATGGCTCAGGGACAAGTGCTCAACTTTACCTCGCTGGCTGCTGACATCTCGGCGTCGATGTCGAGTACTGGAAATGGTGGACCTAATTTCAAGGCTGCTCTCATCAACGGCTTCTGGTTCTGTAGTTTGATATGCAGTCTCGCTGCTGCCTCTATCAGCATCATGGTCAAGCAGTGGCTCAACCAGTACGCCACCGGGATGGACAGTGTTTCCCCCGAGATTGCCCGCCTCCGACAATTCCGCTACGACAACTTGAGGAAGTGGAAGGTTGCGGAGATCATGATGCTTCTCCCTATCCTGCTACAAGGCGCACTTGTGCTCTTCCTGGTCGGACTTATTCTGTTCCTCTGGCCCCTCCGAATGGGTGTCGCCATCGTCGCCGGAGTTCTGGTTGCGCTTCTGCTCTTATTTATCATCATCACAGCGATCCTACCAACCTTCATGGACCACTGCGCGTACCAGTCTCCACAGGCATGGGGCGTCTTCGTCATTGTTCAGGGTCTCAAGAAACCTCTCCGCATCGCAATGCGCTCTCTTGCGAGTTACGCAAACCGGCTCGCAACACCTCACGCGGACGGGTTCGTCGCCCGATACCGCAGGCGCATGGCGAAGAAGGTCGCTCAGTCCTTGTCCAACTTCGTTAACAAGCCGAATACGTACAGCTGGAAGGCTCGGGAGAGAATCCTCATCGACGACAAGGATGCCAGCCTCGACCAGCACATGCTCGTCGGTGCGGACCGCACCTTCTTGGACGACACCTTCCTGCGCAACGTCGTGGAGCCGTGCCTCGCCGACATGGCCCCGGAAGCGGCGGCACAGTGTTACTACGAGATCGTGGCGAACCGCGCGGACCGCGTCGACCGCGGTGTACACTACTTTGACGAGAGTAGGAGCTCGCGGGCGGAGTCACTTGCGATCCTGACGGATATTACCCTAGCCACGCTGGAGAACCTGAAGACGCGCTCGCGTGACGTCTCGCAGGACCATCCGATTCGCATTCTGAGGACACTAGAGCCGCTGCTCGTCCGCTCCCTCCCTCTGACATACTGCCATTTCTGCCGCGTCTTGCTATCGCTACTGGGTGATCGTGACAGAACCGTGCGCCACCTCGCATTCTCGATACTATACCAGCAATTGTCAAGGAACGTCGACATCGCCGCTCAGCACGCTGCGGAAGGTTGTCAAGGTGCGTCTCCCCCTGCGAACTATCCTTGAACACACACAAAGTAACTCACAATGATCTGATATAGATATAGACTTCAGCGCCATAGTCGCGTTCATGACCAACGCGCGCAAGGATGAAGACATCAAACACTTCCTCGACGCCTGCGATCTTGTCATCACCCTCACGTCGCTCCCCGCCACGGCGTCTGGGACCGCCGACCAGATCGATGACACGCGCACCCATCTTGGTGAGACGCTTGGGCATCTGCAAGACTTCTTCGCGACGCCGCTCTGGAAAAACGAGCCCCGATTGCTCTACTCCATCTCGCGGATAGCGCCTCACCTCGTCGACCTGGAGAAACGCTACCCTCGCATGCTGTCGGACAAATTCGTCAGCGTGCTCGGGGAGGTTGCGGAGCAGGCGAAGTCGCTCAACCACGATGGAAACTGGGAGGACAAAATCATCATTTTGCAGACTACACTCGAGGAGCTCAAGGTCATCAGACAGTCAGGCTCAACATCGACGTTGACCGAAGAGGGACCAAGGTCTGGCGGGCGCAGACCGTCGATAATGCGGGGTCCGTTGGCGCATCTGGATGTATAGGTCCCGGAACCGGACAATTGCTCTTATATACCTTGCTCCGTTGAGCGTGGCTGGCTCTTCATTTTTCGCTGATCTATAATCTATCACAGACCGGTGTAGAGATCATGTATCGTAGTCGTAATCTTCCCAAGCTGTATCGTATCTCGTAACTTATATGCCTCTTCATGTCGCACATTACAGGTAATACCTGAAGCTCGGATGCCTGCACATCTGGTTTAGTACGATGATCCCTCATGTGATTTTGTCTGCATCGCGGACGCACCTGTCACCGAGGTCCCCGAGGTCTTCCCCAAGCAAGTCGTGGTGTTTGTTGTCCAGCCCTTCTGTGTCGTTTACCGCGGCGGCACGGTCGCGCTTCTCGTTGTCGACTTTGTAGCTCCACCACAGTGCAGTACCAGAGACCAGTGCGATGGCATAGCATCCGAGGTTGATCGCATGCCCCTGCACGTACCGCGGTGCCCACTCTGCGCGGTATATCTGCCCCGAGATCGCGCCGCCAATGTTCCCGACGGAGAACACTATCCCGAGCGCTGCCGCGCGTTTGTTCGCGCTTGCGACATTGCTTCCCAGCCACTTCCAGCAAATCGACACTGGGATGAACCTGAGGCACGGACGAACGCCGTCTGGGTCAGACGCGCGACAGAAGTTTGAGAGGAAGAGGACCGAGGGGGCACGTACATGAACATGACGAAGAAGAACATGATGTAGCGCACGGTGAGGTTCTTCACCACCATGAGCACGATCAGCGCAACGACGGTCACCGCAACACCGACAAGATAGTGGTAGAACAGCCTGCCATACTTGTCCGCCGTCCAACCCGCGATGAGGACGATGACGAAACCCAGGCCGTACGGCGGGCATGCCATGAGCGTCGCCGAGGTGCCCTTATATCCCAGACCAGCGACGACCGTCGGCAGCGAGAGAATGACGCTGTAGACGGGGATGTAGATCGAGATGTAGACGACCCCCCAGAGCCAGGTGCGCCAGTCCGTGAACGCGGAACGGATCTGCTTGCCGTCGAAGTGTTCGCCGGCCTTCTGGGCATGGTCGGCCTCGTTCGCGAGCAGCACGACGCGCTTTTCCTCAGGGGAGAGGAAGGAAGCCGTTTCGGGGTACGAGGACATGAAGATTGCGGCGACGATCCCGAACCCGGCTGTGATGACTCCTTCGACGATGAAGATCCATCTGTAGGATACGTCCGTTTGTTATCAATATGAACCGGGGATGTAAGAGCGAAAGAACGCACTGCCAGCCGGCAATCCCGTGGGTCCCGTCAAGCGCATGGATTGCGGTTGCAAGCAGTCCGCCAAATGCTCCGGTGAGAGAGACTGTCGAATACAGGACGGCAAAGCGCCTGCCGAGCACTGTGCGAGGATACCAGCAGCTGACTATGCGATTGGAGTTGTCAGAGTGAGTATAGATCTAGAAAGTATTGTAGAGAGCGCACGCCAATAAACGATACCAGGTAGGAACCCCGCCTCAGCAATGCCGAGGAAGAAGCGGATAGCGAGGAGGCCCGCCGGCGTTTTGACAGTCGCAAAAAGCGCGCATACTAATCCCCAGAAGAACTACAGAGGATTATGAGCAGGCAGAACAGTCTACAGACGAAGGACTCACTGTCAATATGGGAATGTACCATCTCGGACTGACGCGCCGAAGGATGATATTGGACGGTGTTTCGAAGATGACGTAACCAATGAAGAAGATGGACAACGCCCAGTTGTACTGATTGCTAGTTAGGTTGAGCGACGTCGACAGTCCGAGGACCTTCGCGTTCCCGATATTGGCTCTGTAAGTACACAAGCACAATCATCATCAGCAGGAGACACTGTGAAGGACATCCGCAGTCCTTACCTGTCAATGTAACAAGCCAGATACAGGAGGACTGCGAGTGGCATGATGTACAAATCCACCTTCCGCCATGTTCTCTTCACCAACTCCGGGTCGAGGTGTTCAAACACTTCCCGGGCTTCCTCTAGTTCCCCGGAGTCCTTGACTGATGATGGGTAGCTAGAGGCAGTCGAGAGTTCTGCCTGAGCCTTCACCGTCATGTTGGTGTCGAGGAGAAACGAAGAGCGATGGCGGGTCGGCCATGCCGTTAAGTACACTGGCGAGTCGCAAGATTTTTTACGCGCTAGTCAGCGCATCTCGTCATGGGCATATTGGGCATGATTTGGTTGTGCTCAGGAGGAAGAGATAAGCGCAAAGTAATGCATGGCGTCATATTGCGTGAACGAGCAAGCTCAATGTTGTGATGAGCACGCGTCTCCGACTCGCAACTTGAAGCGTGGACATGCATGAGGTTTGCACGTTCCCCAGTTTATTCAGCGAGGAGACTCTGCAAAACTAATATTCATCTGAGTTGCATAGGAACGGGAAACCAGACTCAACGATGACTGCCAAAAGGTACAATTCATATTCATGATTCCGACACGGGGAATCGAACCCCGGGCTATCGCGTGAGAGGCGATAATGTTAGCCACTACACCATATCGGATAAAATGTTAATGCTGTGAATACTTACAAGTGTGTCCATGATTGGGAAGACTCATGGGGATATCCAGGTCCACACTGCGTCCTATGCCAACTGTTACTGACATGTAACAGCCTGCAATGCACTGGGTACATCACTATTCTCGTTTCAAGTTGTTTCGTACGTCCAAGCTGTACCCCTTCCCTTCTCGAGCCCATTACTGGCATCCTCCGAGTCCCTCTCGCACCTCTCGCGCCGCTTGGAGTCTGCGGCCTCAACCGGAGACCAGGTCACGTTCAGATTGAATGTCCTCATAGGTATGGATTGCTCGCCATGAGTCCGTATATTGTGTCTTCCCAGACTGTCGCCGTCCCGCTGTCCGACCAAGGTGGTACGCTTGAAGGCCTGACCCCAGGCGAGTCCAACACACACAGTGACGAGCTTGAATAGATGATGTTGAACATGAGAGCCTACGCGTTATATAGATCAGTCAGCATGAGCCTCTAAATGGATGAAGAATGTTATTATCGCACGTGTACATCTGTACACTCTCCACGAATATGGGGAATCTGGCACGAGATATAGCATGGCAGTCCTGAACAGATGCTAAGGCTGGTCAGCTCCACGTCACATCGATCCAATGAAAAGTGAACGGAGTATTCACCCAGACGGCTCGTGCGCAGCAACCCGGGAGGAAAGGCTCACACAGTGGAGGGACATGTTCGCGCGCCGCGTCCGCAATGGCGGCAGCAAGGTCAGACAAATGCATGTCTAACGCTACAGCTATAGCGAGCTCGTTGACCCTATACGCCACCGTCAGCTCGCCCTCCTCCGCCGACACTGGCACTCATGGCATCTGAACTGGCAGAGAGAACCGTATGTGACTACCCCAAAGGCAACAATAGAGAAGATGAAGATAGAGAACAGAGCGAACATGACGCTGGCGGATACGAGAGCCAAGGAGGGGAAAGGAGTGTGAGGCTGAGTGCGGAGCGAGGTGGCTGTGCCAATCTCTACTAGTAACCACCTGGAAATCAAACTTCACAAGTTTCCCTGATCGTACCCTTTAGAAAGCTAGAGTCGACGAGACTCCTCTTCGGGACCATAAGAAGATCTACAAAATTGTCGCAGCAAGTTGTAGACCGCGACCTGAAGGGCAAGTCCGGCCGCTTGATCTCGTCTCACGTAAGGCACATCGCCACGGATCATGAAGCGCGCTTAACGTGTTGAACTTGACCTTGATCGTCCACCACCCTTTGTCCACCTTTGTGGCACAGCTCTACATATTGTCCTCTGTATCAGTTCCAGTCGCGTAATTCTTCGTGACTCGCCTCCGACAGCCACACTGCTCCTACACACCTTCCCCTCATCAAACCCCCGCCAAACCTCTGCTACTATCACAGTCGGGCTGAACACACGACTGTGGGCTACAAATCACGAATTAAGGTTAACGAACGACGTGTCAGAGCCACGCACGACCACACGAAAAGAGCCGTCGGTGAGATCATGCTGCAAGCTTTCTGTGACCACTTCTTCCCCTTCCCGAGCGATCCAAACCATCCAAAACCAGTCATCGAGGCCAATCCGTTCAAGAGGCTGGAGAATGCGGATGCTATGATAGAAGCGGATCTAACCAAGATATTCGTAAGTGATCTCGTCCTTGGTTTGCATGCCGCTAACCGAAGTGCACTGTCTCTGTTGTCAATGTTATATAGATCGAAATTGTGAACGAGCGTAATCTCGCCCCTGGCCTGGTGCTTCGCTACTGTGGGGACCGTCCCGACCCTGGCGTGGTTGACCCCGAGGGCGACAAGATTGACGCGGCATTCTACTCTGCTCCTAAACGGCGCAGCAACAAGAAGAAACGGATCGACTACACAAAGAAGAAGTACCGCGCTTCTTGGAGCGACCAGCGAGTCTGTCTGGAACTCAAGCGTGGTGAGGCGCACAACGACCCGTTCAAGGACACCGAGGGTGGCGTCGTTCGCACTACCGACGTGCAGCAGGCAGTCAAGGTTCGCGAACAAATCCTCGCCTACGCGGAGCTCCTGATGGCTGTTCAACAACGCCTCGCCGTCTTCATGCTTTTCATCATTGGCCGTCGCTGTCGCCTGATGCGCTTCGATCGGTCCGGCTCGATCGTCACTCATCTCGTGGACTACTTTGTCGAGTGGGAGTTCTTCTGCGACATCCTCTGGCGCATCTCGCAATGTTCCGACTCCCAACTCGGGTACGACCCAACAGCGGAACGTCTCAGCCCTCGCGACGCCGACTACAATGAGATGGATCGGTTGGCGAAGGCAGATGCCACTGACCTTGATCACAAGGAACGCGTACTGGGGGCAGAGGACAGACCTCAAGACGGCTTTGTCTTTGCATATGTGCGTGGGATGTTTGCAGACTCCCTCGTCAAGCGTTGGCCGCGATACCGGCTTCAAGTGCCTGACGGTGACAATGTGCGGCACTTCCTAGTCGGCAAGCCCACCTTTCGAGCAAAAGGATTAGCTGGTCGTGCTACTCGTGGGTATGTCGCTTTGGACTGCACCACAAAGCGCTTCGTCTGGCTAAAGGATGTGTGGCGGGCTCTATACCTGACGGCCGAGAAGGAAGGTGACGTCCTTGCTCAGCTGAACGCCAGTCATGTCTATGGTGTGCCTACCCTCCTGTGCCATAGCGACATAAACAACCAAGAGACCCTGACATCTACGTGGTACAAGCGGAAGAAGGCTCCCGTGCTTGGACAGGCGCAGTCTTCGTCTTCGTTGAGTCGCAAGCGGAAGAGGCAAGGTACCGACCACGACGAGCTCGACAGCAGCCACAATGATGATGGCGACTCACGCCTGCGACGTCATCGTCATTATCGGCTGGTGGTGAATGAGGTCGCTCTCTCTTTGAGCGAGTTCACGTATGGACAGCAATTCCTGGCAATCATCAGAGATGCTGCCATCGGTGAGTATTGAGTGTCATTACGACCACGTCGACTTACTGGATGTTCTCAATAGCTCATCATCAAGCGACCACTAAAGTTGGTATACTCCATTGCGACGTGAGCGGAGGCAACATCTTGATTCTCCCTGTCTATGTGGATAATGAAAGGGGCAACGCGATTGCGTGGAGGGGCATCCTTGCGGATTGGGAGATGTCGAAGCCTCTCAATGGCCAAGCCTGTCAGCAAAAGGCGATAGTATGTGCGCTGCTACGCTCACCAAGTTCTGCATCCACTAACATTAGGTCAACAGGGTACCTGGCAATACATGTCAGCTGCACTGCTCAGTGGCCCCAAGATCGTCGAAGTCTGCGACGAGGTCGAGGCATTTACTTACGTCATCCTCTACTATGCGGTACGCTACCTGAGGTCGAACTGCGACGACCTGACGGTCGCTTCCTTCATCAACGACTTCTTCGAAACCTTCACCATATGCAATGGGAGATATGTCTGTGGGCCGGCGAAGTGCCATGCCATTACCACCGGCCACCTAGGTAGAGATCTGGTTTTCGACAGCCCCATGGACAAATTATTGTCGAGGCTCTTCTCCTGGCTCAAGGCCCATTCCGTTGTTTCAATGCACAAACGACACCAGGAAGAGAAGTCCAAACGGCAATCGTGTCGTCCTCCTCCATCCCCCTCTGCACTCTCTCCCATTCAGCGGTACCGTGAGCGCACCCTCCCCAGCATTTACAGACCCACCAGCAGACAACTCATAGGAAAGAAAGATCGCGATGCGCCTTCGCTCGCGGACCAAGAGCTCTCCAAGAAGGTCGAAGACCAGGTCTACATGATTCGACTGCTCTCGACGGCGATCGACCAATCGCCCTGGTATACGGACGACAAAGTTGGTGACAGGGTACCAGTGAACTGGATCGATGCGATCCATTCCTTGCAGTGGCCCGCCATTTACTCTGTGGTGCCTCCGTCCACGAAGAAGCCCAAGCTCGACGGCCTGCCATCAGCACCTGATGCCAATGGCAGCAGTATTCAGACGCCGCTTGTCCCAGAGCGCATGCCGGTATCTGTATCTCCACCTCCTCGAAATCAGACGACCACCCAGAAGGGGAAGGGACACCAGGTCTAGTTTGTATCCTTCGGTGTTATCGTTTGAATTCATCTCTCGCGTCGCATTGTATGTAAACTATCACGGCTGCTGATTTCGGGCTCTGTATGTATTCTAATACGTATATGGTGACTACTGTGATGTCGGCCATCCAAGGTCTCCAAACCGAGCGCCTGACTTGTGCTAGTGGCTGTTGCGGCGATAGGATGGTCGGGAAAGATGAGTTCGATATTGGAACCCAGAGTCAGGTGTGTACGGGTGCTCACAAAACGAAGAATCTACTTTCGACTGGCGAAGGAGCAAGTGAAAGGAGCCCTTAGTGCCCACAGAGAAGCAAGATTTCAACTCCGCATTTCAGCCTAGATTGCGTAGGGATGCCTCGTCGCATAGTCACCGAAGTAGAAGTAATCACTCAATCAGAGTCTATCCGATAGTTGGTCGACAACTGTCAGATATGGGAACCTTCCCGGGCCTTCTGCGGCATACCGCAGCACTGCACTCGTGACGCTCCATCATGTACATCGAAATGATCGAAGACTTAGAAACCCAGGCAAGCAAATGGATGTGTGCGACGAGATAGGGGAGCGTGAAGTGACAAGTCAATATCGAGCGCCATGCCACAGAAGCCGCAGAACAACGTCGGCATGCCGGTAAACCGTACTTCTAGGGCAGCCCAGGCTGGGTGTTGCCACGGCATGTACGACCTGCGCACTGGGATCCTTCAAAAGAAAAGTGAACTAGAAGGCGTTCCGATACACCGCGGAGAAACGGCTCCCCGGGTTCCGCACATGTGAGGCGGAGGGGTCCTAGCTCGACGACTCGGGGACCGCAACGGTATGTCTGTCCTTGACACGTCGGTGCATTCCCTGTGCCCGTCAGAGTCCAATCGACATGGGAGCGGGGCCGGATCTTAGTCGGGCTGCTTGATTGCGTACGTCGGGCCAGCAGACGACCGTCTGGGGGAGAGAAGAACGACAACGAGAGGTTCTTTGGGAACGCATACGATTAGCACAAGCAATTAGAGTTGACAGGTTCGTCTCAGCTTGTTGTTACACATACAACGAAGAGCAGCGTGGCGTAGTCCGCGATACCAGTATCGCGCGCGACCTATCTACCCCACCTTCCACGCCCAGCAAGGACCTGATAGGCACCGTTGTCAGCACACAAACAAGCAGTAAGTGGTATCGTTATAGGAGCATACCGAGCGGATCCATACGCTGATGACTAGCACCCGTCCACAGACCCAGTACGCCCATGGCAGATGCGACACCTCCGACCTGAACCCCTTCCGAGACCCACTCATCTCTAGTGCCACCCTCGATTGACGAGCACTGGGAGTGAAAATGACATGTCAGCCTGTTTGTGCAAGCGAGTAGTGAATGATACGCACCAGTGTCCATCGCACGTTCCCGTCGCTCATAACGGAGACCATCCCATGCATGCTCCTCGGCCGTCCCGGGATTGTACTGGCCATGGTCTCGCCTTCGATGTGTATGTTCGGCAGGTGAGCGTACTTGGGGACGTCGGCTGGCGAATATGCCTTGATGCGGAGGCGCATAGAAATGATACGGACTGCCTCTGACAGATGCGGGTCTTCGAATCCGTCGTAAAGCTGCTTTGAGTACCGCCCCTCGATCACCGCGCTTTACGAAGTAGGGCAAATCAAACACGCACGGTCATGTTATTCACTGTGAGATGCAGCAGTCAGTACTGGAAGGAAGGGACGCCGGCGAGGTACGCTCACAGATGAGGTCTCTGTAGTCCAGCCAACATACACAACGCCTGAGGCAGACCGCGAATGTTAGCGGGGCTACACAAGTTACGGACACGACTTACATCCAAACGCCCGTCACCCCAGCCCAGTCCCAGCCCAGCACTTCGTCAGATTCTGTCACTTTTTCCTTCCCCTTGCCTACCTCCTCAAGCATCTCGTCGGTCGACTGAGGAGGTTTATAAGCAGAGGCATCCCAAGGCGCACTTCCGCGACGGAGGCCATCAAGAGAGAGGAGCCCGCGCAGCTCTGATGCCTGAAACGACTCTCGCAGATTCGCTTCCACGACAACACGAACTGCAGCGAGGTGCGCCCAGTCCGCACAAAGCTGCGCTGAGGTAGGCGGAGGAACAGACCCATCGTCCACTGCGTCGGCGTCCTCCTCATCTTCATCTTCATCCTCGAAAACATCCTCGCCTTCGGCGTCTTCGGCGTTATCCATTTCGTCGACGACAATGTCGTCGTCGTCGTCGTCGCCTGCGTCATCTGACATACGTGCATCCTCGTCTTGGTCTTCAGGGTCATTGTCCTGCGTCTGTGCGCGACCATGTGCGCCTATCAGCGCGAACAACGGCAAGAGCATGTCGGTGTCTTCCGGTGTCGCGCGGGTCGCCTTGCCCTCCGTGGTCTCGACCGGAAGGTAGGGGCCCCAATGACGGGCGCGCGAGAGGTAGTGCATGTTGTACACACGCATGCGCGCGAGCCGTCGCGCGCGCTTGAGCTGCCTCTCCGAGCTTCTGTACAGCGCCTTGCCCGCATCGTTGTCAGAACTTGTACTATGTGCTTCTGAAGGGCATGCGAGCTCTCTGCTCATAGCGGTGACTGGCGGTGATATGATATGAGACAGAGCTGATGGTATGGGAAGGAAACCAGTGCATGCTATGAGATGACCGGCTGCTTGCATCTCGCGAAACTGGGATTCGTCTAAGTCGCGGCCCGTAACGCCCCCTACCCACTTCTCGCCACAGAAGAGGGCCGTGACCTCGGGAGGCAGCCCATTCGCTAGTACGTCTGCAAGCCAAGCTATGTTGTTCGCGCGCAGGGTCTGGCCGAATGACCGTCCTGTAGAATTAGTCGGGCCGACTGTCGTGGCGCTGCTGGTGAGACCACTGATAGCTTGCGGCAAGGGAGGGAAGGTAGGGTAGTTTGAGGTTGGCGTGAGAGGGGCGCTGGTGTCAGGTGGACCGCTGGGGGGTGGTAGGAAGGAGAAGACAATCGTGGGGGGACATGGAAGCGCTGTGCTGATTACGGAGAGGAGTGCATCAAACGCACGGATATTGCGGTGGGTACCGGTCACCTCCACCTTGGGCGCCGCGCCCTCGTTGGAGGCCTGTTCCGCCTCACGCGCAGGGCTTGTTTGACGACGCATGTAGTCCGCTGCCCAAACGCGCCTGCGAAACTCTGTGGCCCACTCGAAGTCGTCCTCCGAATGTCGATTACGAGACGTGCACTCTCCCCAACCAGGTCCGCCGCCTGACGCGCGAGGGTCGTCGAACGTCGACAAGAAGACTTGACGCCATAAATGCTGATCCTTCGGGCTGTAAACCAGAGTACAGTTTGACTTGCTAGTCTGTGCAAACGCTGCGATAGCGTGGGGGAAACCTGCTTCCGCGGTCGATACGAGGACCTGTTCGACGACTTCTACTGGCAGTAAATGGAGGGACATGGGCAGCGAGAGAGGTGGTTGCAAGCTGGAATGATGAGAAAGACGGAAGCCGGGAAGGGCGGGAACGAATGGGTGGTGGTCGCTGACCAAGGGTAAGTAAGCTATTATATCGCGAACCGGCCGAGTCGCACCGCCTAGATAAGATTAGATTGCCGACCAAAAGTGTAGAATCAGTGCCACAGGATCCAGTGGATCCTGGTGACCTTGAGCATCGACAAGCGATTACCTGGTGGGCATGTTGATCAATATACATAGTGCTTCGATGACACTGGCATGGAGAGCGAGCTGATGATCATATCGTCGGCCAGTTTTACCGATGTGTAGCGACGTTGAAGGGGGCATCAACAACTTGATAATAATGAGCACTAGCCTGAGCATCATCTTTGAATGAAAGTGGCACAGTTGGTCCACTCTGGAAGAGCATAAAGATCTACACATGGACGGGCTGTCATATTTGAACTTCGATCTTCAGCTGCCAGTGAGGCTGGGATGAGCCGTAGTGGCCCGGGGTGGCACCTAAGTCAGACTGAGAAGAACTTGTAAGTGCTCAGATAATGGCTCCAAGCCAGAAATGACTGGAAAATCGTGCCCTCACCTCCAGCATGCGAGTATAAAGAGTGAGGTTGCGTCCGAGTCCATTCACAGTGCTGGCATGACCAACTTGAAGCTAGTAAGTGCCAACTGACTCACGGTCTTGTTGGCAAGTTGCAGAAAGAGTGACTGGTATATCAAACGGACAACAATGGTCAGAACATCCGCTTGATGGAAGGGTAATGTCAGAGAATAGGTTTGACTCGTTTGAGCGGTCCTTAGTCTCCTCAGCAGTGCCGAGAGGTTGCCGAGAGTTCACGGGCGCTACGCTTACCATTCCAGGAGTCCCAGTAATTCCTTCACCAAAGGAGACCAAAGGTCAAGGTAAATGGCGCCCCTTGAAGCCGACCATGATGCGATAATCGCAAACGATAGAGAAATTGATCGATTAAGCTGAAGTCTGATGTATTTATTTGATCCGGAGCATATGGCTCAGGGCTTCGGAGAGTCTGTTCTCAGGTTTGAGTACTGGCAGGAATCCGATCACGGTGGAGGTCGAAGGGCACTTTATCATGATGGTGTTTCTTTCAGAAAAGCATAGGCTGGGCTCGCTTTTATGCTGCGCATAGTATTGAGTGGGTAGCGGAGTACTGCGTACGTACGTACTACAGCGCTGCGCTCCACCGGCCGGCGCGGTCTGCAGTTCGATATCCTGTGCATGGGATGATGGGCTAGATTAGCCTAATAGCTAAGAAGTCTTTATGCGACGGTCGTGTGATAGCGTCACTAAGAACTCCACGAGTGAGAATTTTCACGGCCCTCCCATTCTTCCGAAAAGCAGTCCTAGCCGCTGCGCATAGTGGAAGCTCATAGGGTGTCATTGAACCATGAGCGGGCCGGCTGGAGATATCACATTATGACTGAGGCGATCTTTGCTCATGCCATGTATCTCATCCGCCCGTGGTGGATATTTCAGACGCGGCCGGGAAAGTGTATGAGCGAGCCGACGCACACAGGTCAAAGAGACTGAGAAAATACTGATAAGTTGTCGCCCGAGTAGTATACGTTTAGTACAGAGTAGGTTGTGAATTGTCCGACGTCGGGCCTGCAAATCAAGTGGATGGGACGTGTGTCTTTTGTAACGCCGATTTGTTGAGATTTCGTTGGAGGATGGCGCTATGAATGAATACAAAGGGAGAACGTTAGTACATCCCCTAGAGGTGAATGATTCGATGGCCGACGGTGTTGCGATGACATTCGTGCACTCACTCTGAACGTGATACGGCAAAGTGGTTAGCTACTAAGTTCGTCATGAAAGGAACTTGACGGACCTCTGACAGCTCCCAGGAGGAATCGATCAAGGTCTTTATCTTCCGTTGCACTCGCCAGGCTTGACAAATGCAAAATCGTCAACAAGCGACAGGAAACCATGGGGGTATCAACATACTGGATGTAGACACTCCTGTCCTCTGGGGTTCCGCCCAACGCGCTTAGCATAGCGAAGCTGTTCCTGAAGTATTGTGAACCAGCGTCGGCGTTGTTTGCACTTCCAGCGTATTTCTTCAGGGAGATGTGATGGTCAGTGTGCAAAGTCAGGAGCCAGAGATGGAACGAACTGGAAAGAAGTCGTTGATATTCGACTGCCGTATTCGCTGCTCAAAGAGGTCGAATTTGTTCAAACACAGAATCTGTCCTCGGGGTCATGAGCACCCAAATGAAGCATTAGTAGTCTATCGATGAACCGACCAGCGCAGCGCGTTTGAACCATTGTGACTGTGATATGCTTCTCCATAGTACCATCGCCTCTTCCATTTGATTCTGAGAAGACACGCAGGTGAGGAAAAGGATGGTCGACGAAGGAAGGCTTACGATGCTGCATACCACAGTACGATCTTCCGAGCTAGACCGGTCGTAGCTGTTCAGGCTCGCCACAAATACTACCGCATCGACGTCTTCGAAGCAATGAATCCACTTTCTCTTCTCCCCAACTGTATCGCCGACTAGAATCATATGGAGATCAAAATCCTTGGTCTTGAGGACCTCCTCCGTGAGCCCCTTCTTCTTCTCGTACGTATGGAGGATATCCTGCGTGCTGGGAACATAGCTAGGCTCGAACAGGCGCGTGATGTGCGAAAAGAAGTACGGAAGGCTAGGAAGCACCGTCACGAGGCGTCAAAATCTCTAGGGAGGGCCGCAGCGCGGAGTATATGGCCGGACTTACTTCTCTGGCAGCGCGGCTTCGTTGCCACGGGAATACGCAGCCTGGACGCTGGGGTCCTCCCACAGCCGCTCGAAGACGTGGCGGCATTCTTCGGGGAAAGGCTCTCCGGGCTGCAAGTCGGGAATGTCGTCGAGCAGCCAGACCAGATGCTGATTGCGCTCTGATAACTCGAATTTGAGGTCAGTCATGTGGTCGAGCACTGAGTGGAGACCATGTATGATGTTACGGAAGACGAGCCGGCGGTAGTGGTCCAGTTCTCCGGGGGTATACGGTATACCACACAGGATACGCATCTGCTTGAAGAGAGTAGACTTTCCAGCACTTTCTGCGCCGAGGATGAGCACCTGGGCGGTCCTGCTCATACCGTTACCTAATGGATAATGCAACCAGAGCTTCTCACCTTGGCTTTGTACCGCCTTTCCTGTAGTGCCTCCGTCTCATTCGGGTTCGCTTTCAACTTCATTGCATATCAGCGCTCCAAGGGGTGTGAGAGAGTGATTATGATATACTTGCCTTGTCCTTATCCCGAAACTGCGTCATTCCTTTCTGCGGACGCTTTTTCAGAGCGCTGGCGTAGGAGATGGACATGCATACGCCCATGGCTGGTACATGTGGTCTCTTCAAAAGAGATGACTGGATATCAGTAGTAGGGACTAATGCGCCCGAGCCTGTAGCCTGAGAAGGGTAACGAAGGCGTCAAGAATCGAATAGTGCGGCGGACGTTGACGGATGCAGGGAACATGTCATGGCAGTGATAACATAGTAGGTGTCCTATGCAATTAAGTTGACAAACTTGGTACAAGGACACTATGAGTTTCTGCTTGTGGTCAAGCCCAACCTCGCTCAGGCTGGTGGCGGTTTCAACAAGACGTGACTTGTCACTGGAGGCTACATAGACGCTGGCAGACAGTGCCGTCGGCAATGGCGCCCGACAACAGAATCGCGATTGGCCATGCTTGCCGGACTGCGCGCTGCGGAGCTTCTGTTCGAACCTCGAACTACCTTGGATACTCGAGGGTGATATTGACTTCCAAACCCCACGACTGATATCTCCTCGTCCTCTACTCAAACTCGGCATAAGTAAGTCCAACTACAAGTGAAGCGCCGCCGGAGGACCCCCCATGATTGAGTTTTGACCCTAACTACTAGTACTAAATTCTTCCTGTCATCGGCGGGGCAGCCGCGGAGGAATGGCGGCACGATATCAACCTCCAGCTGCGATGTCAGGGGGAGTTAGGACCGCGAGCGACATCCTGGCGCGATGCCCGCACAACTCCACTCAACGATGAATGAATGACCTGTAACTAGGTACCGATGAGATTGTTGTGCCCTTACGTACGACGCCGACTGTCGTTTCATGAGAGCAGGTGCAGCGATACGCAGCATCAGTGGACACAGTGACATGTTGTGTTTGCACTTTGCCCGTCAGACAACAGATCGAGCCATTCGTTCACGTTCATCCTACTCATTGCATCAAGTTCAACAGCTCGTTCAGTCTGCAAAGGATGCGGACTTCTCTCTCATGATTCTGAACAATTAGACGTCACGGTGCATGGAGTAAGACTTGTACAAATGAACGGATTGTCATGACCGCCGACGAGAAGATAGGTAAGTTCTACTTGCGCACTTACGTAGCTGTGCCTGATGTATAAACTTCGCAGGCGGTATCACGGGCGTACGGCACTCCTTGAACTAGCAAGGTCCGCGAAACGCTCCACATCCAGTGTGTATATGTTTGCACGGACGACCATCCGCAGTCGACTACTGATGCGTACTGTCGGCTGGCCGCAGAATTGCCTCTGGTGGGCCGCCGGCCATCATGCCCACGTACGGTTCCGAGCAATGGGGTTGTACGGCTTCTCTCGCGTACATCGCACTGTCTCGGAAAGCGTTGTGACCGTGGACACCATGAGTGTGAGCATGGGCCGCAGTCGTGTATTCTGATAAACTTCCTTCAGGTTAAGCGGCGCTGCGGGGCGTACGCTCGCGCAAATTCCCCGGTCTACGACCGCTGCGCACGTTGTGCTGGACGCCAATCTGTGCGACGACAACGATACGCGCCATGTTCTCCGATCCTACGCACGAAGAGCCCGCGTTTCAGGTCTGTCTTGCCTGCATATAAAAACGCGAGGCCGTCATTCATGGTGAGCACCAACACTGCAACCATCCCAGCCTCGTCACCGTTCATTCCTTCGAGTCACAGGCGCATCTCTTTCTTTTACCCTCTCACCATGGGCAAGCTTCAGTCTTTCACTGCCCTTGTTGTTCTCTTGTTCTCCTCCGCGAACCGCGCGGTAGCTGCCATCGGTCCGGTCACCGACCTGACGATATCCAACGCAGACGTCTCACCCGATGGCTTCACTCGCGCTGCTGTTGTGATGAATGGTCAGACCCCAGGACCACTCATCACAGGTAACAAGGTACGCCGTAGTACTCGTTGGCGCGTTACTAGACTCTTTCATTCATCACGCGCACGTAGGGCGACAACTTCCAGATCAACGTCATAGACAGTCTGGACAATGACACTATGCTTACACCTACAACCATCGTGAGCATTGTCATTTGTATGCTACACACTTCTCCATGCTCACCCAAAACATCTACTCGCTCTAGCACTGGCATGGATTCTTCCAGAAAGGGACTAATTGGGCAGATGGGGCCGCATTCGTCAACCAATGCCCGATATCCACAGGAAACTCGTTCTTGTACGACTTCACCGCTACAGATCAAGCTGGTACCTTCTGGTATCACAGCCACTTGTCCACCCAGTACTGTGACGGGCTTCGCGGGCCTTTGGTGGTGTACGACCCCGATGACCCACATGCATCATTGTATGATGTTGATGACGGTGAGCCTCGTCCTATTCATGCCTCGGCAAACAAAACTGACATACCCGGTAGACACCACAGTGTTGACTGTGTCTGATTGGTACCACACCGCTGCTCGCTTGGGCACCCAATTCCCGTGAGTCATTCTAAATAGCCTGTATAACCGAAGGGCTCTAACAGGGTTTGAATCGTCGTAGGACTGCGGACTCTACTCTCATCAACGGTCTCGGTCGTTTCGCCGGCGGTGATGCTGACTCTGCGCTGGCCGTGGTCAATGTCACCCAGGGCCAACGCTACCGCTTCCGCCTGCTCTCTCTCTCGTGCGACCCCAACCATATCTTCACCATTCAGGGTCACAACTTCACCGTTATCGAGGTCGACGGCGTCAACGTCGAACCCGTCACCGTGGACTCTATCCAGATTTATGCCGGTCAGCGGTACTCGTTCGTTGTACGTGCCCTTGTTTTTCTTCTGGGTCATCTTTGATATCTGATAACACCTTCGTACAGCTCACAGCGGATCAGGACGTCGATAACTACTGGATCCAGGCAGTTCCGAACACGGGTACTGTCACCACTACCGGTGGCGTGAATTCCGCTATCCTGCGTTACTCCGGGGCGGAAGAGATCGAACCCGACGCGGCCGACCAGAGCAGCACCAACCTTCTAGCCGAGACTGACCTTGTACCCCTT
The DNA here is from genome assembly GCA_022606135.1 of Fomes fomentarius. NCBI lineage: Eukaryota > Fungi > Basidiomycota > Agaricomycetes > Polyporales > Polyporaceae > Fomes > Fomes fomentarius. The sequence continues at coordinate 4,454,654 of JABYQN010000001.1, forward strand.
GAAAACCTGGCTGCTCCGGGAGATGCTAGCGAGGGCGGTGTCGACTATGCACTCAGCCTCGACTTTGATTTCGTACGTCTTTTTCACGCTGGACAGCGTTCACCGACTTACTGACCGCCTCGCGTGAGTACAGAACGGGACCGCCTTCTTTATCAATGGCGATTCGTTCACCCCGCCCAGTGTCCCCGTCCTTCTCCAAATCATGAGTGGTACACAGTCTGCCGCGGACCTCCTACCCAGCGGCAGCGTGTACACCCTCCCATCAAACGCGACTGTGGAGATCTCGTTCCCAATGACGTCCACTAACGCTCCTGGCGCCCCTCATCCCTTCCATTTGCATGGGGTAAGTCTCGTCTTACTTTTCTCCTGAACGTGATTTTTGATCCTACTAATCACCTTGACACGCAGCACACCTTCTACGTCGTCCGCAGCGCAGGCAGCTCCGACTACAACTACGTGAACCCTCCGCAGCGCGACACCGTCAGTGCGGGGACTGCAGGCGACAATGTCACTATCCGGTTCACGACGAACAACCCTGGCCCGTGGTTCCTCCACTGTCACATTGACTACCATCTCGAAGCTGGGTTCGCCATCGTTTTGAGTGAGGATACAGAGGAAGCTGCTTCTCTCAACACCGCTTCGTGTGAGTGTCGTCGCGGCTGTTGGTTCAACTTTCATGGATCTGTACTCATGCTGTTATACCGTAGCTGCTTGGGACGACCTGTGCCCCGACTACAACGCTGCCTACCCCGACGGCATCTGAGTATCATTAACTGTGGTACTCGACGGGATGCTGAAGGCTACACACCTCTCTGACACCCTGCGTGTCATACTGTCGTTACTTACTTCAACGGATGTACTCTGGGATAGATCAAGAATTTGAAGGGAGGACTGTCGTTCGTCTCGGTCTCATCCGTTGGATTCCTTTAATCCTTGCTGCCATCTATCCTTATCTTAAGTTGGTATATACGTTGTCCTCAGCTCTCTTTGCTCTGCTGGCCCCACATTTCATTCGCTATCAGTACTACTTCTCCTTTCATAATGTGATGTTTGGTGTTCGTGTTCGCAGAAAACCCGTACGGTAATCAATGGACTACTACTGTACCATTTCGAACCATGATTCATGCCACGCGTCCTCGGGGCCCTTGAAGGTGAATAAAAAGAGGTCGATCCCACGTCACCGAACCCTTTGAACGGGGTCGAGATGGTACAGTACAGCGGGTGAAGATGTCCATCAAAAAATAAATAAAAAACATTGAGTAACGTCTCACCTCATGCTACCACTCAAAATCATGACAGGCGGGGATTGTCGTCGGACCTATTCGTTTCCATCACCGTTCTGTATATTTCAATCGCGAATCGCGTCGATTGAGCAAGCACGTACGGCATCGGTAGGGTCTCCGAGATACCCGAAGCAGGAATTCCCTAGCAGGCGGTGGCCTAGGCGATAGCGATGGCATCTTCGATATTTATAAAAGCGGCGTTGGGCGACTCAGACGGTGCGGCGACCCGGTGGGTATCTTCGCCTTGAGGGTCTCACTCTGCACGACTGCAGCGAGCTCGAGGAATCATGACTGACTGTGTCAGGAGCGACTTTCCGGAGTCCGGAGAAGACCGCCTTCCCAAGCTGATCATGGAAGATAATTGTCGATCGGAGCCTCGGGGCAGGCTAGACGCCTTCCACATGTAGGGACTAGGTTGAGTCGTAACGAGTATGGCAGATCCCAGAGAACCCACAAGCCTGCCACAATACTCCCGAGCGCCTGCAGTGGGACGTCCTAGAAGAGAAGCAGAGGGTCCTTCGGCGACGCTGTAGGCATCAGAAACAAGGATCACCAATGTATAGCACTGCCCCGGCGTAAGACCGTTTCGTAGCTGCATGTTCGCTACAGACTGGGCTAGATTGCGAGAGAGGAAGAGGATGGATCCCGTGGGTGCCTTCGCGGACGAGGATGTCCTATAGTACCCCGAGTCCAGGCGCCTCCTTTGTCACTGAGTCAGCTAGAACTAGGCACGCGAAAGCACTCACAACGTCTGGTCGGCCTGAATCTTCTTATTGTCGCTGCTCCAACCTTCGTCGGGTATTCAGAGGAAGCGAAATTCTGTTTGGCTATCGTGGGCTTGAGAGGATCGGGAACCCTGAAATTCTCTTCAGGGACGGACACTTCAGGAAAGTTTGCGACTCGGGACTATTCTCGCGGGCAAGGTACTCTGGGAGATCTCCATCGACCTCCGTCGACGGCGCACGTCTTACAGATACGACGAGTAGTATCTCGCTCAATGCTAATCTTATCATAATGACGTGCCAAATACCTTTGATCGAGAAGAAGATTGCGGTGGTGGATAAACACCTCCATTCTAGGGGTTGTAGACAGAGGCTAGCAGGGCGCACATCATGATATGTATAAATTCTTCCCCATGCATGTTCTTGAGTGCTCTCGATCGCATGATGGACGATGAGAATAGCGCATTCTCAGATAGGGGCGGGTGGATGCCGGCGGGACTGCGCCAGAACTCCGAACGGTAGAAGATGGCTCTCATACCCTGGATATGTCTCAGCGCCCGATGGGGCCCGGGGAAGGAGCAGATCCGGAGCAATGGTAAGAGCTGAAACGCACCCGTTGATGGCTTCTACCTTCCTGCGGTGCTTGACTCGAACCAGTGTGTCAAGCGGGTGTCCGTAAGGCACTGGCAGAACGCACATGTTTGTAGCTATCTCTGGTGTATACGGCTCATGAGAGGACAAGTTGGACAGATGAACAGCAGCTGTCTCAAATTCCGAGCGCATTCTGATCCTTCTCTGGGCGTTGCAGAAGCTGAGCCTGTTTTGATAGGACTACAAGCTCAAGTGGGGGTTACTGATACCGGCCATACATATCGTATCCGTGACCGGATATCGCCTCGAAGTGGATGATTAGCGGATTGTGAGATGTTCAATTCCTTATTCTAGAGCGTACCCTCAATCTCGTTATCCCTCTCTATTTGAATACTCATCGACCTGGATGACGCAAAAAGGACGAGCAATATGTGCATGGTAGAGCGAAGCTCCCTACGTACTTGACAGGTGTCGTCTCTACAGGTGTGGCTGTGCTATACCGGGGGTGGTATGTACAAAAGAGGAAGGTAACTCTCCCAACTTGGCTAGGTGGTTCATACGTGCTTCACCGCACTAGAAATCGATCACTCAGAGCACGAGTACCAGCACATCGGCGTTGTCAGCTCTACAGACGAGCATCGTAAAATCGTCGCCTTCGTTGAATAGAGCCTGGGCTGCGTGCGGGTATACACCGCTTACTAGATCTGTTCTTGAGAAAAGTTCTCACTATCAACAAGGAACCGCAGGTAACGTCGCATTGCATACCTTCCCTAGAAAAAGAAAGAAGACGCAATCTTAACGTCCGCGTGTTCAACAGCCCTCAGTGCAGAAACCCACTGAGTCAGCCATCCATTAGGAGTTCAACTTGGGGAACGAGAGGCCGCATGTGAGGATGATCATGATGCGCGCGAGAGCGTCACACATCTGCAGCACATCGAATTACCAGTACGCGAGCGCTAGCCTGTCAAACAAGCATGCGCAGATCAACGTTGAAGCTTTCGGTGAAGAGGAACGAACGAAGCCTGAACATTGAATGCCGGGAATCCGATGGAGGCGTGCGAATGCACTCACGATCGACGGCCATGTACTCAACGAACGTGAAAACGCGAGTATAGCCTTGTTCATGCTCGTTTCTAGGCCTAGATTCTCTGGTAAACAATGCTCTGGCCGGGGAGAGCCCCACAAATATGTATAGGAAAGAATTTGTATGGGGTTGTCTGTTGAGTTTAGACGGCAAGTGGATAGTGCGAAGACTCTGCCGGAGAGCCACCACCCGGAGCTTCGTTGATGGCGCTGCTGTGGCCCGGGAATGGAAGTACGGTAAGCACCGTCATAATGAGGTAAAAGGGTCTGGGAAGACACCATCGAGCATCATTCGGACCCGCTGGCAATAGTGCAGATGGGCAGTTATGTGATAGGGAGCGCATGTCGGTGTGATCGACGTATTGTGTATATCTCAGACTCACCGCGTTGAAAAGATCATGAAACATAAGAGCACTCGCGCATACTTACCTCAAGCGATGGCAACGGGTTCCGAATGTTCCCGTGGGATAGCTACTTGCGACTGTGTGAACCTATAACACTGAGTAAGGGAAGAAGATTGCTCTGTGTATTGACTTACTAAATACGACGTGAGATCGTGTATCTCCGTTGCGATGTATCGATCAGCCTTGACTAGCGTATGCATGATTCATGCATACCTGAAGTGGAACAAGCCACATTACTACGACCATCAGTCATGAAGTCAGCCCCACACTGTCACCGGGGTCAGAGCCGAAGGAAATTCAGCAGGCAAACTGGACGAGCATCATGACTGTCAAGCAAGATCTTCGTACTGCGGCTTATAAATTAGGATCCCCGTTTGCAAGGAAACAGCCAAAGCCGAGTACGTAAGACAGCCACTGCGACTTGTGCGACACACTACAAGCCTGTTGCACCCGCCAAAAACTGTCACCCTATTCATGACGATTGACAAGATACACGCTCTACAATGCATGGAATTCACGTACCATGAACCAGTGCAAGAACACTTTGTCGATGTCATCAGGACTCCGACAGGAGTGCCTCCATTGGTAGGCTCAAGGCGTTCGATGAGTTTAAGGTTCGTTGCTTAGTGAGCTAGACGACTGAACGAGGCTAGTCAACAACTAACAGCATACTGTCGAAGCAAGAAGCAACACTCACTTTGCTTTCGACCTAGATGATCTCCAGGTTTTCCTGAGTACGCGATAGGCATCTCTGGTGTTCTACTTGAAGACCAGTGCTCGGATCATCTCTTGTCATGCCCCGGAAAGCAGTAAGTACTGCCGATGATGGCAGCCGGCGAATTGGATAGAGTATTTGAGCCTGAATGACACAGCACGCCAGCTTCATCGGTTTCCTTCGTCCACAAGGCAAGTGGGGAAGATGTTACATACACTCGAAGGTACCGGCCGTAGCAAGCATGCAGACGATCGGAAAGAGGTATGATCTCCTACCATCCGCAGAACACGTACTAAGCGAGCCACAACTGCCCACTCTGCCAGCCAAGGAAGCATGGAAGGAAGGTACCGGGATGAAATGGCAAAAGCGGGCCGGACTTTGCAAAAGCGAGGAAGCAAAAGCCAAAGCGATGAGAAGGGTCAGGCCCAGGGCGAACCCGGAAGGTTTGACCCTGGAGCCGTGTGTGAACGAGATGGCCCCGCGAGGGCAGCGTAATCCACCCGAGTGGTGACTCTGTCAAGCACGGCCCACGTTGCCTGTGAGCGCGATCTGGCCAAACGAGTTGTTAATCCTACCAGACGTATGCGGAGCCTTTGGGACAAGAACTTGCCACACCTACGGCAGCTGCCACGGCAAGCTGCGACGGCTCCACGACTTGGGGGAGGAGTTCTGCCATTCAGTAGCCGGCGATATGAAGTTTAAGCCGGCGATGCCGTGCGTCTGGGAACGACCTAGACAACCAGCTAGGATGTCCTATAGTTCTTGTGCGTCAGCTAGACTCTCGAAGGCGTCGCACCTCGGTCGGTGCCTGTCGCATTCTTCAAGTTGCAACCTGGGCGCGCACAACAACCCAGATATATAGTGCGAGTGATACCAGGGCTTATCGCAGGAGAAGGCTGATGCCCTCGTGGTAGTGTGAATGGGGCTGGTAATAGTTGTGGTAATTGTGCTCTCGAAGAGGCAGAATCCCAGTTGGCCACGTCGGACGGCGTGAGAGCCGCAATCGCAATGCATCCGATTGAGCGAGGTGCCAGTGGACCAGTTTTGACAAAGCCGTATAAGTCCGTCCTCAATGCACTGGTTCCGAGCGTACGCTATGACCCGAGAGTGTGTGGACGAGGCGTGATATCTTGAGTGTTGAATCATTCACCAGCAGAAGGCTCGGACTCAGAACTGCGACTCGGAACTTGAATTTCGAAGATTGCCGCCTATCCAAAGCGCCTAGTATAATAGGTCCGAGATCGGTTGAACCAACCAATCCTCCGCCGAGCTGAACCTTCAAGCTCTACGTATCGACAATTTATTTTCAAGGTAACTCGCGTGCCCTACGTTGCTCAGTACGCTTCGAAATTGCCACTCACTGTGGAGCGTCGTCAGGATAGCTACTTCTCATCTGCCACTCATGTACATGGGCCACGTGTAAACCGCCCCTATCGTCAGCTGTTAGTTCCCGGCATGGTAAGCTCATGCCTTATTTACATAGCACACGGTTGCAATACGTAGATGCTGACATGGGCCCTAGGTACTGTTAACAAAGTCCGACAGGAATGCCCAATGGCCGGTCTTCGGACAAGTATACGCACCGATGGGAGTGGGACCACGGCGGCGAGCCAGATCCACCTCAAGAAACCTTTCTCCTCTAGCCGAGCCTGTAGAGGCTCTTCGAAAGAAGCGGGTCCTCAAACATCCTCCTGTTCCCCGATGTATTTGACCCAACCACTCTGCCGAAGCCGACGTACCTTTCCCACCCGGAACGGTCGGCACTGGATCTGCCATCGTAGCATACCGAAGAATGGAGAGTTGTGCAGAGAAAAATCCGCCTCAAATTTCCATGGAAATCGCCGCGTTCTCTGAAACAGGTGATCCTCTGCTTGGGGCTGGGTTATGGACCTATATAGTTGACCGTCCGCATTCACTACTCTGCAGACCCACACAGTCGTCAGTGGACGTCCTTCCCCCACCCACCTACGCTCCTTCCGACCTACAGCAGTATATCATGAACCCTCTCGTCTTCCTTAAGGCTGTCCTACTCACCAGCTCCTCCATTCTTTGCTTTGCCGCCTTAATTCCACCAAAGCGTGCATCTGAGCGCACGCAAAAGCTCTACACCGGTCAGCCCTTCGAATACCTCGTCCGGATTCTAGGTTACATTGCCTGCGTACGTTCCTGATATTGCCCCGCCCATACACATCTCTGACTCACCCAACAATCAGTTCGTCATCGTATCGCCATCATTCAGCCAATCCGCGCTCATCCTATCGCACGACGTAACTCCCGGTGCTACGTCACTGCTCTGCCCCGCCAACGCGAACCACATCGAGCCGCTTTTCGGGATGTCCCCTCGATTCGTCGTGGGCGCCGCTCTCGCCTTCGCGGGAGCGCTCTTCCGGCTGTGGTCCTACCGCGCGCTTGGGTCGCTCTTCACCTTCGAAGTGTCCATCAAGAACGACCACGCACTGATCACCTCCGGACCATATGGTCTTGTGCGACACCCCGCGTACACCGGTGTTGTCCTACTTCTCCTTGGAGAGCAGCTCATGCAGTTTGGAGCGGGTGGATACGTCTCCCACTGCGGGATTGAGAACACTCCTTTCCTACCATTCATCTACATCTGGCGATACGGCTCCCTCTTCACTGTGTATTCGCTTTACAAGCGATGCACTGTCGAGGACAGGCAATTGTTGGAGCGCTTCGGAGCCGTGTGGGAGGACTATGCAGCGAAAGTTCGCTGTAAGCTGGTCCCTTTCCTGCTATAGCATTCAACTTGGGTTTCTGTTGTGGGCTTTGCGATGGACAGGTGAGTTTGACTTGTTCACTTGCAACCTGTCAAGAACTGACAGCCCACGACAGGCTCGTGTATACATATCTATAGGTTCACCTTTTAGTTCAGTGTGTCCGGTAATCTTATACGAAGTATAAGCTGTTCAGTGTGCTTGTCGATGTAACTCGTCAGTTCTCAGGGTCCTTGCTTAGGCGGAAGAACGCCGAGTACTATTTATTGATCCTGACCAGTGTTGCTCTACAAGTGCGCTTCTACACCGCTCTAACAGCCTTAGATAACGACACAGCTCGAGTTGAGTAAATAAGGGGTTGTGCACTCTCGTCGAAGATATGGTCGGTCTTATGGGAAGAAGGTACTTCTTTGATATAGAGGTGCGATCTCGAGCTAGTGGAGCACTGAGGCGTGTTGTGCGCGCCGTTGTTGCAGCGCATTACACCTTCCGTGTTGGCATATCAACTTACTGTCACTACGGCAGATTGTAGTAACGCGACTATTTCGAGGTGTCAGAGTAATAATATCGTCTCACTGACTCACGCCCATGATGTTCAGTTCTTTCTTCGCATCGCCGCTCCCAACCACGGATCTTGGCGACCCTTCTCTCCATCACGATAGTGGCTCCCCTGTCTAATTCGATTCGTTCATCAAAGGCTATTCCTGCGATTTCGAGCGACCACTACCCAGGAACGTCATCCGGGTGAGCCAGGAATTCCCTATTTGCTTCCTGTCGATGGCTCACAGCGCCGCGCCCATGAACAGTTCTCGCTTCGTCTGAGAGCCCGGCATCGCTGCGGCGTCCGCCTGAGCGCATAAAGTACCAGTGGCTGCTGCATCGTGATCATGGACCTCTTATAGTACGGTGCCAGGGACATCTGTCAAGGAACTGTTGCCACTGTCATCACTGGCACGCCTTTGGACAGGAGGAGGGAAGCAAGCAGCATACCGCCGTCTTGCGAACTAGGTTCACTGCTGCGGGCAGCGCCCACTCAGGCTGTGCGCCGAACCGGACATCCAGCTTCCAGCCGCCCACCTGCTTCTTCATCGGTTGATTCTTCTATCAGTCACTCCTTCATGTTGTTCTCTGTGACAGAACTCATGGCCCGGCGACCTGTGCGCTGGACCTTAATGCATCTCTGCCAACGCATGCGTGCGGCTCCCCTGGCTTTAACCTGAACCCCGCAGCCCGGCCGCTACCCATGATCACCTCGACTACCGCGAACTTGATCTCATTCTCCCTCGAGTGTACTTTGTTCGGGATCTTCCTCATTCTATCTACGACTTCTCTTGTTCTTCTGGTCCGCCGGCGAGCTACCTTGTCTGGAGTCTCACCTCATTCTGGCTCGAACGGCTGTACTCGCCGGGGCAGTTCATGGTCTCATCGACTGTATCTGGTACGGGTCATGATCAAGTCTCCGCTTATTGTATGCAACGTGCTCTTGATGCTCGTGATTCCTGCGGTACGTATACTCGACGCAACCACTTTCCCCTTTCCTATGACCATTGAATATCGAACGCCGGCTAGCATTGGGTTATATCGATTCAGCGAATGTTCACGGCGCTAGTCACCCGAGGCGGAGGTCAGGCGGCCATCGACTTCTTCAATGATCTTCAAGACAAGACAGAGGTCGCCAGGACCGCTCTGCTTTTCGTATGCATGTTGATTGGCGATGCTGTAATAGTGAGTCAGCCTCTTTCTCGCTCCACAAGCACCTTGAGCGCATCCGAGACATAGACATACCGCACGTGGCTTGTTTGGGGGCGCAACAATTGGGTGATCATTGTCCCTTTCTTGACTATCGCGACACTCATCGGTGGGTACTCTTCTCGTTCTGCATACAACGGCTTATCGAACAAGCTTGCCCTCCTAAGCGTTTGGGATTGGTTTGCTTTACGAGTTCGATCATGCGAGCCCCAGTAAGAGTGTGTTCGCTGCAGCGGTTGGTCGCTGGATCACAGGCTACTGTGGTGCGACTTTATGGTACGTCAATACTCATACTTGGTGCGGGCTCGAAGTGATGCTCACTGTAGCTGCATAGCACAAATCTGTATGGCACTAGTACGTGGGCCTGATGTCTATACTCGGGAGGCGGGTGGTGACATATTGCTCCAGTCATGATAGCATATCGTATATGGTCGACCAATCGGTTTATGAGAAAGAACCACATATGGGCCAGTGGACGAGACCTAATGGCAAGTAAGTTCAGCCGTCCCCGGTTATTCGAGTCTCACCTTGTGCCAAACAGAGCGCGATGGCCATCTTCGTGGAAAGCGCTGCGATGTACAGGTAGGTCCTACTTTGTGACTGAACTAGATGGTAGTACTCACCGCTCACTCTTCATCGAATAGCGCATGGGCGGTCATGTTCGTCATCTTATACGCAACAAGATCCACTTTGCAGACCGTCGGCTCAGGTTGTGGGCCTGCGGTGATTGGCATCGCCTTCATGCTAATTACCGTACGGGTTGGTCTTGGGTGGGGGCACGATTCTAGATCACTCCCATCCGAAGGACATGGAACTTCAGCGCGCTCTCCGAGAAGAGATCAGATACAACTCGGCGAGAACTCATTCCCCATGAGGACGTTTGCCCTGAACGTCAGCCAGACAGTTGAGCAGGACACTGACTACGTGCTCAGACAGAGGGAGGTGAAGGCGCCAGAGCCTGCTGTATTGGGCCCCGTAGAAAAGAGGACATGGTGATAATGAGCATGTTTTGTACTAAGAAGGGGGCATAAGATCATACCTGAAAATTCCTATACACCCAATGAGTTGGAGAAGGATGCCTCTAAAAACGTCACATACGGTTACATGTGGAGTCAAGAGTCCCATGCTCGTCAACGACAACGGGTCGCTCATCCTTCTGTCGCAGACTTCTGTAGACCTCTCACTACAGTAGCAAGCCGCTCGTGCTCCTCCATTGACATTCCGGATGGTGATATCGGATTGAACTCTGCCCGTAGTGAAGACGAGTGCCGCCCTCGTCTACAAGAGGCGCTCACTGTCCAGTCGACAAGTCGACCCCGTTCAGGCCCCAAATAAAGCAAGTGATTATTCCTCTCCGTCTTCAGCGAGCTTGGCGACGGGATGCCAAACAGTTAGTGCATATGGTTTTAAGCAAGACGAATATTGTTGTCGCAAACGAGAGAAATGTTGACGGATACGCAAAGGCCCGAGTCCTTCAGTATGAGTTCCGAATACTCACCAGTTCGTCCTGCAAGTTGACCATCAGCACTCTTCAGGACACTGCTGTAGCTTGAACGAGCACTCACGTATGTTTGGAAGTCCCACGGCTTGATCCCATACATCAGCATCTCCTCCACGTCCGCGCTCGTGTGCCCGAAGTTCTCTGCTCGCTCTTCCCATTCATCTACATCTTCCCAATCTCCTTCGTCCCCCTCGTCCCCTTCCTCGTCGCGGCGCCGCACTTCTGCCATATTTGCCTCTTTCGCGTACGACTCGACCACCGCCCACAAGTCCTTCCTCCACGGCGCGGGCCTCAAGGACTCTGCAAGGATACTTTCAACCGACCCGGCTGGAAGAGCGAAAGGGTCCGCCTTGGCTGCATCGCTGAACTCTTTCCGCAGGCGCGTCAGCCTGACGGCGTCCGTCCACCATCCAGTGACGGCCAGGTAGGTCTTGTCGTGAGCATAGACACAGCCTTCGTCAAAGCGACAGTGTCCTAGGAGCCAGTAGACGCAGACGTTTCGTCCTCTGCCACCCAACGTTGTATCAGTCAATGCACTGATTTTGTACCGGCCAACTCGGCTATGACTCACAGCTCATCTCTCACACTTTTTGAGTCAGGCGCGTGCTTGAAACGGCAGCCAGCGCCGTGACGGCAGCCGCCGTGGTTGTAGAACTTGCAAGGGGTACCGTTGCCCAAGTGCGCGAAGTCTTCCGAGTCGGACTCGTCTTCGATCTCCAACGCAGCATCCCTGGGACGCTTGCCCAGCTGCTCATCGCCCGGCCAGGCGTCGCTCCCGGCCTTCTTCATTCCGTGGCGGATTTCCCTAAGCTCTGCGGTTGCAAGATGATGAGTTTTGTCGATCGCGAGCAGCTGTTGAATATCTGCACCGATATTATGTGAGCAGAGTGAATCAGGGCTAAGTGTCCGAATTTAGACCGACCATCCTCAGCAGCGATGAACCGCTTCATCTCCTTACGTGCCTGTGCCCTTCGGAATAACGCCTTGAGGAGCTTCGGGTCGTGTATGAGTGCTCGCGTCGCTGCGCTATCAGCGAGCTCCCACCTAGACGGTCAACAGTGAGCACGCTATGAACGAATTTAGAGATATGACACGTACAACTTCAACTTCAGCAAAACTGCCGTCAAGTTAGAGAGGTACATAGGCTGGGGACCAGCCAGTAACGCTGCGGCGCGATACTTTTCCGCTGCCTGACCCCACTTGTCCGAACGGAAGAGCTCATTCCCCTGAGTCACGGTCAGTCTCATCAGTATACCAGATCACATATGTGATCCATTTAAAGAGGACACATACCTCGTCCTTCAACACATCCGCGTGCTTGAGCCTTTCCGCACGAAGCTTAGCACGCCTCTCTGCGCGCACCACGACCTCAGCCTCCCGCTCACCCGGTGCACGCGGGCCCGGCTTCGGGGCTGGAAGCGGGATTTCCTGTTCCGTCTCCTGGATTGCGTCCATCGTGCCATCAGGATTGACACTCAAGCCACTCGAGAACGTCCTCGGACCGAGATCCCCCGGCTGGATCTTTACCCCGCACATCTCGAGCAGAATGCGCAACGACCCCTGCTCTCCATTGACGTCCCCGACATACCCGAGGTACCCTCGTCCAACGCGCGCGAACACCGCAGGGCTCTCCTCAGCTCTCTCGCCGGCGATAGGAGTCCGCGGGAAGACGTGCGACTCGACGCGTGACTCCGACGTTGGGAGGTACACGGCAGACTCGCGCGGGGCGTCCTTGATGTGGACTGCTTTCATGCTGAACGAGGGCTGAAGAGCGTCTTTGGATAGCGGGGCGGGGATACCACCCGGATTGAGGCCGAAGGTCGTGCGGTGGTACGAGCCGGCATCCCAAGGGACGCCCCAGCGGGCGAAGAACGCGCGTGCTTTGCCCAGGAGCAGATTGTTGCTGAACTGCATACCTAGGATGACGATGCCTCCGCTGCGTGCGTATTCGATGAGCCGGTCGCGCACGTTGGCGAACTTCTGGCGAGTAAGCGCAGCATCGGAGACCAAGACAGCATCTGGGCGAGGGGTCCGCGAGAGAGCCTGGAGCGCCGTGCGTGCAGTAAGAACCTCGGTCGTTTTGGATCGATTCCGGAGGGCCTTGTGTAGTGGAGCATAGAGGTCGTCGAGCCAGTCTTCCTTCTCCAGCGAAAGTATCAGAACATCGCGCTTGTGTGGTGCTTGTGTGTCCGGGACGGGAGTGGTGTCAGTTGGACCCTAACAAGAGACACAAGTCAGTGCTGATCGCTGTAGGAAACTGCTGGGATTCACACTTACAGGAAGAGGCGATCCTGTCCCGGGTGCGAGGGGCGCATATGCCCCAGGATGGAAACACATGGCAATAACGAGGTTTGTGGTCCCCGTTTCTGAATTGACATCTCCGACGTATCCAACTCGACCCCTGCCAACAGTTGCGAACGCCACCGGCGTCTTGAACGCAATGCGGAGTCGCTCCTCGTTGTTCTTCGCCTGTGCGAGTTTCCTGGCAAACTGGGGCTCCAGATAGACCGCGTCCTTCAGTGCGACATTGTCGACGAACAAAGCTTTCATGCTGTACTTTTTGAGGAGGGGTCCGACGTCAAGCCCATTGCTGAACGAATTGATGGCGACCGTTTCTCGCGTATATGCACCAGCGTGCCAGGGGAGTTCCCAGGCGTCCTTGAACATGAAGTCGAGATCGGTTGGCTTGACGAAACTGCTGAATATCCCTGCGTAGACGACTGTGCCACCAGAAGCCACATAGTCAACAAGGAGGAGCAGGATGTCCCGGTACTCCGTATGTACCACGGCGGCATCGGCAACTATGACTGCTTGGGGCCTGACAGTACTTGACAAAAACCGTCGTGCCTCAGAAACGCGTTTAGCCGTGCGCACATTGGCTCTGTATGCAAGCTCGCGAAGAAGGTCTGAGTTGGTTCGTTCAAAGATGTTGTGGTCCTCGAGGCGGAGGACGACGATGAGCGGTCTTGTGGGAGGTGATTCTGTTACAGAGCCACCTGTCAGAATACGGTCTCAAGTACAGGAAAAGCATGCATGGTAGCATGGCATGAAGTCACTCGCTACGGGCATGCTGCCCTTTTGCAATATGGTGAGACGGGGCGAGGTAGACTGTCAACCAAAAGGGCTGGGCACACATAGCCAGTTAACTGTCCACGAGCCACCAGTGGTCAATAGCCTAGCTATTTGCGCCGCTATATAGTGGCAATCGCACAGTGCAGTGCAAACCTTTGTCCGTAGTGGCTGTAGGTCGTCGGTAGTCACAGGACACGTAGAGGAGTTTAGTAGAACATAGAGTAGCTTGGTAGAGCATGTGGAATTGAAGACTCCGCCTCCGTACTTGGGCGAGAGAGACTTACTGTGATGCAGCCTGGTCTGAGCCCCAGCCCTGGCTGGCGCTGAGGTGCCGACCTATCACGAGTGAGTTCAGCAAATACGATAGAAGGCTGATAGTAGCTGATGTTCAACCACTTACCAGTTCTCCTCGGCCATTCATCGGTAGGAGGCACGAATCAGGTGGTTCGGGATGGTTGGCAGAAAGAAAGAGATGTTCAAGCTAAGCGCCGCGAATCCGACATTCGCCTAAAGAGGACATGAACATAGCGCCCGCCGCGCGGATCCCGACTCTTTCCTATTCTGGAGTTCTCATTATGTGCACAATGACAAACCCCTCCCATGATGAACTCGATTCCCCGCCTTCCTCCTTTTTCGTACGCATCCTATCTCCATCGCTTCATTGCCAACCGCGTCGTTTATCTGTACTCGTCACCCTCGATTACCGGCTCGTACCGTACAACTTCAAGTTCTCTCTTCTCCGAGCCTGAGAGACTAGAGTCCGTCCCCCAGTAGTACCCACCCCTCAATTTATGATATTCGCCTCTTTCCCCTGTGATTTTACGTGCTCTAACGAGCCCCAGAGAGTGATTATCAAACAAAAAACGGATTCCAAACCAACAGCCGTACAGTGTACATACAAAGCGAAGCGAGAGACGAGCGATAACACCGAAGGAAACAAATCAGACCTGACGTCCCTTCCCCTTCCGCGTGGTCATCTGAATTTGAAGAGGTGGAGTTACGCCACGCGCTAGGGCACGCGACATCTGAACATCGCTGCCATTGGCATCAGTTCCTGATGGCAGGCCGTCGAGCTTCGGCCTCTTCGAGCCAGTCGAAACCACCACAGAGTGGACGGCAGGGAACTGCAATGACCTGGCCGCACGAGTCCAATTCGGTGGTACCCTGTCACCGACCTTGTCGGCTCTGTTCCAGGACGGCCGTTGAATCGCCGTGGTAAGCAGTCGAATCATGTAGACCTGGTCTTCGACCTTCTTGGAGAGCTGTTGGTCCTGCAGCGACGGCCCAGCACATTCGTTCTCCTCTTCGACGTCTGTGGGGTCAGGGTTGTAAATGTCGAGAAGGCTGGGGTCAAAACTCGGGGCCCGAACATCATCGGCCTCCGCAGAGGAGGGCGGGGAAAGACCACACGGTTGCCGTTTGGACTTGTCTTCCGGGTATAGTTTGTACTTGCAAACCACGGAATGGGCCCTGAACCAGGAGAAGCAGGTCGACAACATCTTGTCCATGGGGCTGTCGAAAGACAGCTCGGTTTTGCGGCTGATTTTCACCTTGCCGCTTTCGACTGCGCTCTCTTTCTTCGAACCACAGATATATGTCCCATTTTCGATGCCGAATGTATCGAAGAAGTCGTTGATGAAGGAAGCAACCGTCAGGTCGTCGCAGTTCGACCTCAGGTAGCGTACCGCATAGTAGAGGATGACGTAAGCAAACGACTCGACCTCGTCGCAGACTTCGACGATCTTGGGGCCAGTGAGCAGTGCAACTGACATGTATTGCCAGGTACCCTGTCGACCGAACTCAGATCATGGCGAAGACAAGGAGAGCAGTGC
Organism: Fomes fomentarius; assembly: GCA_022606135.1. Classification (NCBI taxonomy): domain Eukaryota; kingdom Fungi; phylum Basidiomycota; class Agaricomycetes; order Polyporales; family Polyporaceae; genus Fomes; species Fomes fomentarius. Next base: position 4,470,338 of record JABYQN010000001.1, read on the forward strand.
GCATACCGTTCTCTCTGGCTGCCGAGCATGGTCAGGCTGCCCAGATCCGTTCAGAGGCTTGGACATCTCCCAATCCGCAAGGATGCCCCTCCACGCAATCGCGTTGCCCCCTTGATTCTCCACATAGACAGGGAGAATCAAGATGTTGCCTCCGCTCACGTCACGATGGAGTATACCGACTTTAGTTGTCGCTTGATGATGAGCTATTGAGAAAATTCAGTTAGTCAATGTGATTGTAATGGTACTCAATACTCACCGATGACAGCATCTCTGATGATTGCCAGCAGTTGCTGGCCATACGCGAACTTGCTCAAAGGGAGAGCGACCTCAATCACCACCAGCCGATAATGACGATGACGTCGCAGGGGTGAGTCGACGCCTGGAATCGCCTGCAATCCATCATTGTGACTATCGTCAAGCTCGTCGCGGTCGTCGCGGTCACTAAATTCTCTCTTTCGCTTCTGACCCGATGAGGACGATGAGGAGGCTTGTCCATGGCTCTGAAACCCGGTATGCTCCGCCTCGGCCTTCTTCTGCTCATACCATGTGGGCGTGACAGTGTCTTGCTCTTCGATGTCGCCATGGCAGAGGAGGGTAGGCACACCACAAACATGACTGGCATTGAGCTGAGCCAGGACGTCACCTTCTTTCTCGACCATCAGGTATTAAGCCCGCCACACATCCTTCAGCCAGACGAAGCGCTTTGTGGTGCAGTCCAAAGCGACATAGCCGCGAGTAGCACGACCAGCCAATCCTTTCGCCCGAAAGGTGGGCTTGCCGACTAGGAAGTGCCGCACATTGTCACCGTCGGGCACTTGAAGCCGGTATCGCGGCCAACACTTGACGAGGGAGTCCGCAAACATCTCGCGCACATATGCAAAGACATAGCCATCTTGAGGTCTGTCCTCTGCCCCCAGTACGCGTTCCTTGTGATCAAGGTCAGTGGCGTCTGCCTTCGCCAACCGATCCATCTCCTTGTAGTCGGCGTCGCGAGGGCTGAGACGTTCCGCTGTTGGGTCGTACCCGAGTTGGGAGTCGGAACATTGCGAGATGCGCCAGAGGATGTCGCAGAAGAACTCCCACTCGACGAAGTAGTCCACGAGATGAGTGACGATCGAGCCGGACCGATCGAAGCGCATCAGGCGACAGCGACGGCCAATGATGAAGAGCATGAAGACGGCGAGGCGTTGTTGAATAGCCATCAGGAGTTCAGCGTAGGCGAGGATTTGTCCACGAACCTTGACTGCCTGCTGCACGTTGGTAGTGGGAACGACGCCACTCTCGGTGTCATGAAATGGGTCGTTGTGCGCCTCGCCACGCTTGAGTTCGATACCGATTCGCTGGTCGCCCCAAGAAGCGCGGTACTTCTTCTTTTTGTAGTCGATCCGTTTCTTCTTTTTGCGAGGCCGTTTAGGAGCAGAGTAGAATCCCGCGTCGATCTTGTTGCCCTCGGGGTCAACCACGCCAGGGTCGGGACGGTCCCCACAGTAGCGAAGCACCAGGCCAGGGGCGAGATTACGCTCGTTCACGATTTCAATCTGTATAACATCAACAACAGAGACGGTACATTCGGTTAGCGGCATGCAAACCAAGGACGAGATCACTTACGAATATCTTGGTTAGATCCGCTTCCAACATGTCATCTGCATTCTCCAGCCTCTCAAACGGATTGGCCTCGATGACTGGTCTTGGATGCTTTGGATCGCTCGGGAAGGGGAAGAAGTGGTCACAGAAAGCTTGCGGCATTTCACCGACGGTTTTGTTTGCGTTGTCGAGCGCGGCTTTGATGCGTCGTTCGTGGACCTTAACTCGTGCTTGCGAGCCCACAGTCGTATGTTGAGCCCGGCTTTGATTATATCCTTTTGCAAGGGGAGAGACGTCGCAAGAAGCAAGAAAGTCAGACATGGTTGGGAAGAGAGGGCCAGCGACTTACGGAAATTGTAGAGAAGGCTTTTATATTAGTGGCTCGAGGGTGTGCTAGGGCCAGATGCGCAATGTGGCCGTCGGTAATGAGTCACGAAGAAGCACGCTACTGGGATGGAATGCGGGGGACAATAGGGCTGTGCCACAAAGGCGGACAAAGGTTGGTGGAGGATTAAAGTCAACACGTTAAGCGCGCTTCACGACCCGTGGCAAGATCCCTTACACGAGATGAGATCAAGCGCCCGGACATCGCCTTTAAGTCACGGTGGTCCACAACTTGCTGCGACAGGTTTTTATACCTTCTTATGGTCCCAAAAAGAGATTTTCTTGGCTCTAATATCTACTCTCCAACAATCACCTATTTGAACTCCGGATATGGTTACTGGGAAAGGGATGTTCTCAGCAGGTGGTTAAGAGATTCGCACAGCCACCATCGCTGCATCCATGCATGATTGCTTTGACTCGGCCAATGTTCCCACATGCTCGGCAACGCATTGTTCGAGGCTGCTTCTCCGCTACTTACGGGTATATTATTGCCGGTGCGCCCGAACCAACGGAGCACTGCGGCAATGCAGACTCGGACCAATCAGCGTGGTCTGAGATCCAAAGCAGTTCATTTTGTAAACAATGCAAGGAGCACGGGATCCGTTGTCCCAGTATGCAATTTGATAACCAGTTCAAAGTGGTTAGAGGTCGTCAGAGTGACGTCAGAACCCCCTGCGCGGGTGCTGGCTACTTCACTCTCTCCTTATTACTTCCACCTCTCGCCGCGGCGTACGCCAGACCACTCGACATGTCCGAAACCATTCGTAGTAATTACTCCCCAGTCAAGTCGCCCTCCGACCTCCCGCCCGAGCCCAAGCCGGATCGTAAGGGTCTTCGCCCCATGTCTACCGGGTCAATTATCTGATTCATTGTGTTCTTCGGCCTCGCGTTCATCGCGTTCTACGCATGGCGCATTGGCATGCAACAGAGAACTCAGGTCGATAGGTGGTTGAACCTCGCCCTCGGCAAACGTCAATCACTGGCAGGGGTCAACCCAGGCCCGACGGGGGCGAATGCCACGATGTACCAGGTAGGTGCTGAAGGAAGGGAGCCGAGGGAAAGCCGACGGTGGAGGATAGGATCTTGCTGCAGCGTTGGGCATGCCTTCGTCTGACCTTGCTGCTGCCATCGCGGACGCGGTGCGCAAGCATGTCCCTCCTGTGAGCCTTTCTTCCGTCGCTGCGTACGAGCCGTCACGGAGCTGGCGGTTTGTCAGAAGCCACCGATCGATAGAGTCCCCGGTGAGTGCGAGTATCGATTATACGTTACAACGTTCAGCTCACTCGGAATCAATATTCCCCACTGTACCATGCGACCTCGAATGTTACAGGCTCGCTTATTGTACAGGGGCACGTTATACAGTATTATCATAAGCAAAGATCTTCGATTTTTCGATGCACGATCAACAATCCAAGAAACGAAGCCACGAATCCTCCCCCCTCTTTAGTCCTTAGACCTGTGCGTGACGATGTCATTAAACAACCTCCCACGACACTGGTAGAGTCCAGGTCAGCGAAGTGTGAAATCATCCACTCACCTCCTGCCCGGAGTACGCATGTGCATGAGCCGTGGCACTCGCACTCGCAGCCGCAGCCGCACCACCACTCTCTGACCGCGGTGACGTTGGCGTCTCCACGAGCTGCGCCGAGAATTCGAGCATCGTCGTGAACTGTGTCGCATGCCCAAAAGCCAAATCAGAACCAGTCAGCATCCGGCCCCACGCACCCGACGATCTCGATGCATACCTGAGCCCCACGAATAACCTGAACCTCGCCCTTTCCGTCGGTCCCGGTGAGCGTGAGCGGCAGCGTCTCGCGCTGGGCCCCGAGTGCGCGCTGCATCGTCCCCGCACGCGCGTTGAGTTCACGTACACTGTGAAGTAGCGAAGGGATGGGGGAATTCAACAAACTCAGCCGGATTCTGGCAGTACGAGTGAGTCAGAGGCGATTACGCACGCTTGCTGTATACGAAGTAGAAGGCGAAGTACACGAAGTTGCCGGGGAGCGTTGTAAACTGGGCCCATCCATGATTGACTTTAGCGTCCAGTTTATTGGCGGATGGGGTGAACTAGGGCGACGACGCACTGTTATCAGGGCTATTACTGCACACAAGCTAAGAGGGAACCAGGGCACTGGGGTTAGCTTGCTGCTGTGGAGTCTTAAACCGAATAAAAGTGCTGCATATGTACTCACCTAGTCAAGAGTCCCGTATTGATGCTATACTTGATAAGGAGCGAGATCGCAGAATCTGGACTTCATTCAATGTGTTTCGGTGTTAGATGAGCAACACCGGCTGTCAGGGACGGCATGCTTCCCGCACCTTTCGAGCCCAGTCTTCATTCGCATCAGCAGGAGACATTGCGATGCGGTGAGTATGCCATCCGCGGCAACATCCGCTGCGAGACCTGCCCAAAGACTCCACTGTTCATGCGAGCGATCGTTCAAACCTGGGCGGACATATACGAATGATGACTGAAACGTACCGAGAATTCGTGGACTTCAGCCATCAGCGCCAAAGATAATCTGGAGAGGTCGACGAATTTAGCCTCTGGTGAAAGGACCGCAAGCATGGCATGGACTGACCCTCTCACGACAAAGTCTGCCACCCGGTGTCAGCAGAGTAAGTATGTTTGTCTTCTAGAGGATCAATGCTCACAGAGCCCCACTCCTGCACTGGTCCATATGTTTCAGCGCCACAGCGAAATATGATGTAACGACGCACCAAATGCGCACAAAGAGAGTGCATACTGGGCGGTTTTGGTGAGTTGCACACTAGATCGGCTCGGCTATTGTGGACTCACGATGATGAGCACGGGGACGAACCAGCGCCATTCACCCACTTCACGTTGACATATGATCAGACATCATATAGAGCAGGACTGTGCATGAAGATGGAGTCGATGCTAGTGGACACGCACGTTTCAAGATCCTCAGCCCGAATACACTGATCTGTGTGGTTAACGGGATCCAAGGCTACAAGTAAAAATAGTCACGCACCCACGAACCATCGTATTGCTGATGAGCTGACAGGAAGCGGAATCGATTAATAGGGAAGACATGGACCATCAGATTGTTTGACGTGACATACACTGACGACAACCATAGCCTTGAGCAATAGATGAGTTCTGTGGCAGCAAACGCGTCGATTCCCTGACGTACCGCAAGTCCCCTGGACATCAGGTATATTGCGGCAATCACTGAGAACGTCATCTTATTGGTGGATGAGGGCGCTCACCATACAGGCTTCAGTATTCCTTCAAAATTGCCGAACTCGGTGACAGCGTAGTGATACATGGCCGTGGTGAGGAAGACGACATGAAGCGTGTCAAGTATCCTGACGTTCGAAGCAGAGCAGGGATCCGCATTGAGTGCATGGCTTTGGCTCTCGCGGGCGGCTCTGAGAGAGGTTGAAGGACTTACCATAGCAGCGAGACCGACACGCGTAAGATCAGCCCATCCTTGAAGCCATACGCAAAGTACATCCACGTCTGCAAGCTGGTGATGCCGTAGAGCCTGTTCCAATGAACGAAATGTACAGAATGAGGATGCATACTACACGTTACGTGAGATTGGACTTACGTGCAAGTGAAAGCAAATCCCAAGAAAGTGGCGCCCAACGTTGCGTCTAGCTTGCTCCGAACTACGCCCGACATCTCCAGAAGGCCAGTCATCTTCGGAGTGTGTTGTTGTGTTGTTTGCTTCGTTCTCTAACTGGATTATGTGTGAAGTGCTGAAACAAGCGAATACAAGATGATACTTGGAGGTTGTCGGGAAGGTGAGAAATGTAACTGAAGGTATGAAGACTTGCAGTCAAAGAGCGTGCGGAAATGCGGAGACCCAGGAGAAGAGGACAACTATAAGAGACAGCGAGCCCGACAGCGGCGATAGAGTTCCTTCAGTGAAGATGCGAAAGATTGGCTGCCGTGCGACTAGTAGGCGCTCTCGACGCACAACCTTGTCTTCATATAGCCATTTACAACCCGAGAACGCTGCTCAGCAGAAGCTTGTAAGACATGGCCATGTCGATAGAGTGAGGTTGGTTGCCATCTCGCCAGGATCCACAAACATCTGGTCACTAACACGTTCTCCAGCGCTGAAAAGTGGGACACGACTCTCGTGATCGATCGTCATTGTTCATGTTCACGCATCCTGGGCGCATCTTATTAATCAGGAGAAGACGATGCAGTATCCTCATATGGAGGCGGGATTGCTTCGGTAACCTCGCTCGAACACTTCTCCAGGCTGTCCGCTGGGAGTAAGCTAAGTCCGATCAGTCCACAAACCAAGGATAGAGCTGCACTTACCCAGACAAAGTACAACGTTGACAGTTCGTTGCAGCGACAGTGTTCTGCGCTCGACAGGACGAAGAGAAGATGTGTCGTACACGCCAACGGTCGCCGCCGCGTGGCGTTTTGTGCCACTTCTACTTTTCATGACACTGCCTACTGAAAAAATAAGAGCACCGGCGCCACCGTCCTGTCCGACGGCCACTATCACACGAGGCGAGGATATGCTATCCGCCGTGCGCCTTGGAACGTAGAACTTGAACGCTCTACACGATATTTCATTCTGCGCGTGATTGTCAGCTGAAAGCAGCAGTGTGCGAGATCCTAGCTCACATGATGAGCAGCCATTACACTAGAAACTTGGTTCAGTACGCGACACGCTTTCGCAAGGGATTGATTTCATGCATTGCATTGCGCACAACATAGTTACAATTGCTCATACCTGCACCCCTGCTGGCAACTTGTCAGGACAGGCGCAGGCGCCCAACCTCGTTTTTGGGCATTTAGGGCAAGCTCGAGGCACCGTCAAAGATGACGTTGAGCCAGGCCGCGAGGCGGTATCCCTGTTTGGCGAGCTGCAAGTCAATCACGGGCACTGCGGCCGTGTAGTAGCTACTCGTGCAGAGGTCCTCGTCGGCTGTGTACGTGAACACGACCGACTGCATTCAAGATGGAGCAAAAGCGAGTGAGCATGAGCATCCCGAAATTCATACTCATCATCCCGCAGGGATCGGACTTACACAGCAAAGCGCGTTAGACTCGCGGGCCCAGACGAGCGGACACTCGAGCGGGGTGATCGTCGCGGAGGGCTGCGCCGCGCTCGTCGTACTCGTCTTGCTGGTGGCAGCGGAGGCGCGCGCAAGGAGACGCTTTACGTCGTCCTCGATCGTGTGCGGGACTGAGACTGAGACGAGACTGGAGTTGACGTTGATGTCCAAGAGGCGCTTCGTCAGGTCTGAGACAGCCTGAGTAGTTGACGTGCAGTTCAGCCAGTCGCGAGTGAGCGACTTGTACGAGCCAGTCTGCGCAACCCACCAGGGTAAGCACTGAGCGTGGTGAAGGCGAGTACGGCGCACCTCGATCCTGGAAATGAGATCTGCAGCGTAAGTCTCGACGGTGTTACTGTGGTTCTCCTTGATGTTCTTTGCGACCATACCAGTGTCTTGATGGCGGTCAGGCGAACAGCGAGACGCTGATTTATGAAGGATGGCGTACCCCATGCAGCATGAAGGCTGGTCTTCGTGCCAGAGCATTTCGTGTCAATCTCGTTTCCACCGACTTCGTAATTCTGCAACAACGGGATCGGTACGCATCGATATAGGGGACTGACAATGTAACGCACCTCGACGTGCAGCGGCTGTCCGATATCCCCGAGGAACTGAGCACGTATCGCGCTGATGAGCCACTTAACCCGTGTTCTAGTGAGATACATACGTGATCTGCACGTCAACCTGTCGATGAGTCAAGGCCGTCCCATCGCAAGAACGTTTGTAACGCTCACCAAGAAACTTGAGTGCGTCCTGCCGTTGCTGGTCATCAAGAGACGTCTGCGCAACGCGCGTCGTATAGTTGGCAATTGCAGTCACTGTTGTTGGACCGACAGCGGAGTGAGATCTTGGCCAGCACAGCACATACTTGGACACCTACAAATACATTTGCCTTTGCCGCAGTCGCGCGTTTCTTGCACCGAGCAAGACCCGTTTATGGGAGAATCTGTGTCCCAACTGTCAGTCAATGTTGCGGAGACGGCTCCGTTCAGTGGCGTACGGACCGTTGGCATCGACGAAGTGGAGGGGATTAGACCAGCCAGCGTACCCTTTGACGTACCGCACAGTGTCCGCCCACTTCCCCGCGAACGACGTCAGTTTAGCTGAGGATTGCGTATGGAGCATGCTCAGGAGACGTACCGGTGCTGCTGGACCGAGGGACTGGTTGTAGGTGTCCCCAAGAGAGGACTGAACGAAAGCCAAAGCTTTCGGAGCCAGAAACTATATCACGGAGAAGAGAGCTTAGCTGAATGTGAATGGATGCAGTAGCGCCCGGAACAACCGACATGCTGGGCGACATAACTGGACGCAAGTCAATTCATAGGCGGATGTTGAGAAGGTCCGGGGGCTTACCCGATGGTTTCGTGGCCGAGTTTTCCCCAAGCAGCGGCGCCAGTAGTGCAGATTGCAATAGCGAAGAATGCGGTTAGTGCGGCGCGCATAGACATCGTTACCTAGGGATATCAGTAGTCGAGGGCGGTGGCCTTCCTGGGCTTATAGTGCTCGAGCACTGACGTATATATAGGTGGCAAAAGGACGACCGCCGACCGACCGTCGGCTGGGGTACGTCGGAGGCTCCGACAAGACCATATGGCACTGTCGCGCTGAAATGGGGTTCGGACCATGCACCGGGAAGCTTCTTTGCGACATCCCCATCAAGGACACGCTGAGCACATGGGGGTGGTGTAGCGCTGCGAGTTCCACGCCGTCACGTTCGATAAGCTCGGAACATTGTTGAACGAGGTGAGCTGCAGTGCTCGTCTATGCCTACAGCTGATTCCGTCGATTATGTATGGTCAAAAATAGCGGATGATGGTAGCATCCGTCGTCGATTCGCCAGATTCGCCAGCCTCAGGGGGCTGAGCGCTGACATACAGATACGGCCAATCATTAGCAAAACCTCATCTATTCAAAAGATCATCTCAGTTTCTCGCTTCTTCAGAAATTTAAGATGAGCCGACAAGTCTTTGAACGCCTGATATGGGTCTCGGTATCTTCACCTGCCCTAAGATGGTGAAAGTGAATTTTCCTGCTGTGCTGGACTCTTGAGTTTCCACGACACAGCCCAATAGCTAGCCAGAGCCCACGGATATAACGCGAACATGATAGGCCTGGAAACGAGATGGAGAGTGAGGAGAAGATGGTGGTCTCACCACAAGTCTTAGTCTGGCATTGAGCAGCTCGTCGCGTCCGCGCCACCGGGGACAAGCACAGCCAAATCAATGGATCTCGATTGAATGAGCGCCCAAAGCACCGAAGGAATTGGTCCGGGAAGTGGACAGCAAACTCAGCAACACACTTTTGCTCACCGTCCGCGACGCTGAGCTCGTACCCTGTGAAGATGTTGGGCACGAGCATCTTCCAGGCTTGTCTTCGGACGCGACCATTGACCCGGCTCTCTGCTTCCACTTGTCTATGGTCTCTGCCAGCTCGAAGGAACGCTGCCACCGCCGCGGCGGTCAAGCCCGTGGAGTCTTCGGAGGAGCTTCCGAAGGAGTACCCCAAGTACGACCTCACAGACGATGATCTAAAGCGGCTCAGGTTTCAGAGGAACATTGGTGTATCGGCGCATATCGATTCTGGCAAGACGACGCTGACGGAACGGATTTTATACTACACTGGGCGTATTCGCGAGATTCACGAGGTGCGTGCGGTCCTTGCATGTGTGTATCACTAGCTCACCAGGCCATTTGCTTGACTTTGGCATTTCATAGGTCCGTGGACGCGATAACGTTGGCGCAAAGATGGACAGCATGGAACTAGAGCGGGAGAAGGGCATTACCATCCAAAGTGCGGCTACTTTTTGCGACTGGGAGGCGACCATGCCGGCCACGGGAGAGAAGGAGGAATACGCTATCAACATCATTGACACTCCAGGTGCGTTCTATACTGGGTTGTGTCGTTTGAACGTATTGGCATGAATATATTACTTCTCGTAGGTCACGTTGATTTCACCATTGAGGTGGAGCGGGCGCTCCGTGTCTTGGACGGTGCTATCCTGGTTCTATGTGCTGTTGCGGGTGTGCAGAGTCAAACAACAACGGTTGATCGTCAAATGCGTCGGTACAACGTCCCCCGGATCTCGTTCATTAACAAGATGGACCGGTACGTCATGCAGCATTCTGAACAAGAACAGAGATAGAGCCTCACCCGTCCCTTCTCAGTCCCGGCGCAAATCCATGGCGTGTCATTAACCAGATTCGGCAGAAGCTCAAGATCAGCGCAGCCGCTGTGCAAGTCCCCATTGGCGTTGAGGACAACCTGCGCGGCGTCGTCGATCTGGTCCGCTGGAAGGCTATCTATAACCAGGGCGAAAAGGGCAACCAAGTCGTTGAGTCGGACGAAATTCCCGCCGAGGTCCTCGAGTTTGCCAAGGAGAAGCGGCGCGAACTCATCGAGCAGCTCGCTGAGGTCGACGACGAGATGGGCGAACTACTGATCATGGACGAGGACCCCACAACCCCTCAGCTCGTGCATGCTATCCGACGCGCGACTGTCGGCCTCAAGTTCTCTCCGGTATTTATGGGCTCTGCGATCAAGAACACGGCCGTCCAACCTATGCTTGACGGTGTGTGCGCATACCTGCCCACGCCGTCCGAGTCCAAGGTCACCGCTCACGACACTTCGCTACCTGTCTCTGCCCCGCCTGTCGAGCTCACGCCCGCGTCTGCTGCGCCCCTCGTCGCTCTTGCGTTCAAGCTCGAGGAGGGTCGTTTCGGCCAGTTGACCTATATGCGTGTGTACCAGGGTACGATGCGCAAGGGGCAGTTCATCTACCACGCACGCACGGGCAAGAAGGTCAAGGTTCCTCGCCTAGTCCGTATGCACAGTAACGAGATGGAGGTATGCCCAACCTATTCAACATTCGCATGGCGTATGGCTCACGTCTTGTACGCAGGATATTCAAGAGATCGGCCCTGGTGAAATCTGCGCCATCTTCGGTATCGACTGTGCTTCCGGTGACACCTTCACCGACGGTACTTCCACCTTCTCCATGGTAAGCGAATCGTGTGTGCTCTTGTCTTCGTTCCCCGCTCACGACCATGACAGACGTCGATGTTCGTGCCCGAGCCGGTCATCTCGTTGGCGTTGAAGCCTGTCGGCCAGGAAACTCCCAACTTCTCTCGCGCCCTGAACCGTTTCCAGAAGGAAGATCCTACGTTCCGCGTGCATATCGACAAGGAGAGCAAGGAGGTACGTTCATATGCCTTTCTGTTTCCTCGCCTCGTCCTCAACCTCTCTTCCATCAGACAATTATCTCCGGGATGGGTGAGCTCCATCTCGAGATCTACGTCGAGCGCATGAAGCGCGAGTACAATGTCGAATGCACGACTGGCAAGCCCCGCGTCGCGTTCCGCGAGACGATCACCAGGCGCGCAGACTTCTTCTACACGCACAAGAAGCAGAGCGGCGGTGCTGGTCAATACGCGCGTGTCATCGGGTTCGTCGAGCCGATGGAGATGAACGAGGAGACGGGCAAGGACATCGAATTCGTCAACCAGGTCATGGGCGGCAACATCCCCTCAAGCTACATCCCTGCTTGCGAGAAGGTGCGCATATATCCCCCTTGCCCCTCTGCTAGGTACATTGCTTTCGATGCTAATCAATCATGATAGGGCTTCTACGAGGCCTTGGAGAAGGGCTCCCTTTCCGGCAACCCCGTCTGCGGCGCGCGGCTCGTGCTTAACGACGGTCTCGCGCACTCGGTCGATTCGTCCGAGCTGGCCTTCAGGCTTGCGACCATTGGCGCGTTCCGCGAAGTGTACGGCGCCGCGAAGCCAATCATCCTCGAGCCGATCATGACCGTCGAGGTCGTCGCGCCGTCCGAGTTCCAGAGCGCGGTCATCGGCGGCCTGAACCAGCGCCGGGGCACGATCGTCGACAGCGAGGTGCGCGAGGACGAGTTCACGGCGATCGCAGAGGTTGCGCTCAACGACATGTTTGGGTATTCGAGCCACCTCCGCGGCATCACCCAGGGCAAGGGTGAGTTCAGCATGGAGTACAAGACACACCAGCCTGTGCTGCCCCAGGTCCAGATCGAGCTTGAGGCTGCCTACAAGAAGACGCTTGGGCAGCCCAAAAAGTAGACTATAACTTATGCCGTATAGACGTCCTTGGGTATCACGCACAACTCCCCGCTCACCTCATACATTTCTCACATTCGTGCTCCATCACTAGTCGTCGCATATCGCTGCTCGTCGTCGCATAGCCGGTCACTCACCTTACACATCCTGTATAATTCACCACCCACACGTAGTAAGTAGTAGCAGCTAGACAGAACACTGCTGCGCGCATTGCACATCTATGCCCATGGCAGCCGCACACCATAGGAATAAATCATTCAAAACATTCCAGAGGTAGACTAGTCTACAACCGATCGCGTGGTGGTGCTCCGAGCTCCGCGATGTGCGCCATGCGACATGCGTGTATGTACTTGGTCCAAAGGTCCAATGTGTTTCTGCGCGCGCGTTCAGCTGGTCATGTCGCTCACGCACTCCCACACGCCCTTGAGGTTCTCCTTCCAGAGCGTGACCTTGCCGTCGCCGCAGCTGACGGCGAGGATGTTGCCCGCGAGCGACCAGGACACGCGCCAGACGACGTCGGGGAACTTGCCTGCGGGTGCAGCAGCCGCACCGCCAGTCGGAGACACAGATGCAGAGGTGGAGGGGTCGAGCGCGGTCTTGACCCAGGGAGACGTAGGCGAGTCTTTTGTCCAGATAACCACTGTCTTGTCCTGCATGAGACACGTACGTATCAACACGCCGTCCCCCATTTATTCAGCATAAAAACGTCACCGTGAACGATACTCACTTGAGACGCAGTGGCGATGTAGCTCCTCGGCAGGCCAATGTTAGGCGCCCAAGCGACGTCACGAACCCAGTCGGCGTGGCCCTCGAGGACGTCCTCCTCGACCCACGCCTGCGTGTCGTCGTGGAAGCCCCAGATCTTGACGAGGTTGTCACAGCCTGCGCTCGCGAAACGCTTCACGCTTGGTACGGCCGCGGGGGCCTGGCCTGGGAGGGTGTTTGAGGGTTGGGGGACGAGGAGGGAGCCAGGCTGGACGGCGGGAGCCCAAGAGACTGCGTTGCAGCCGATGGCGTGGCCTTCGAAGACGTCTGCGCCCCATGTGCCGTCGTCTGCGGGAGGGGAGGTGCACGGTACAAGCAAATGAGATCAGGCAGGAGCAAAGGAGAGCGGTGGAGGAACCATGGTTTTCGTCGAATACCGCGATGGAAGACGTCAAGACAGTTCCATAGTGAGGCTCAGAGAGATACGCACTTTTGAAGGTGAGAACGGAAATGGTGCCGTCAGAGGACGCGCAGGCAAGGATGGCACCGAGCTCGTACGGTGCCCAGGATACGGAGTTGACTGCAGACGATGAGCGCGAGTGCACGGTTGCACTGTACAAAGCATGAGACGCACCTGAAGCTTTGTGGAGGGTGTGCTCCTTGATCTTCGTCCATCCACCCGCACCAGGACCCTGTCCCAACTGCTCCTTCCAAATAATAACCTTGCCATCGTATGAACATGACGCGAGAATGTCGCCAAACTTGGGGTGCGCCCATGCGACTTGCCATACGGGGCCGGTGTGTCTAGCACCGACGCGTTCACGAATGGCTGGAGTAGGAGATTCTGCAGAACTCACCCCTTCAGCGTATGCCCAGGCGTCCGTTGCGCCTCGCCGTCCACCACATTAAAAACTTTCACTGTCCGGTCTGACGAGCAAGTTGCGAGGCGTTTTCCGTAGTAGTCTAGCTGTGCGTCGTGCTATACTTCCTCCATCAATACGCGGTGAGCGCGAGACAGGCGCGAAACCTACAATCATGTCTTCATGAGACGTCTCGATTGGGAGGGGCTCCCCCGTTGTGGTAGACGGCTGTGCCTACAATCAGCAATGTTCTGGACAAGTATATGCCGACATACCATGGCGGAGAAGATGAAAGGGTCGTAGGATATCCGGGGCGACGTGGAAGTACGTTTGGACGCGTTGACGATGATGTATGCGAGTCGAACCAGTTCAATTCGGACACGTGGCGATTATACTGAACACTACTTAGGCGTTTATGTATATGAAGATATTGCACCTTCATTCTCTCCGCCAGTCACACCATCACAGAGCATAAGAAATCGATCGCGTGGCAGAAGGGCTGACGATGTTTCACAGCCGTTGCAGCATCAACGAGCGTCGATGTGCTGGGTGCACGGTCGCCAGCATGGCATGGACATCCGAAGTCCTCAATGTCCCGACCCGCGGGCGTTGAAGACGGTAGGGCTCTAGTGATAATTCATCTCGAGCTGGAGCGCGCCATGTGAGAAAGTCCTACTTATGCGCGAGACTCCTCATGAAATTGGTAAGGCTTTGTCGACGCTACGGGAACACCGTTTCATATCAAGGCCAAGCCGCTTGCGGATGAGCTCGCAATCGTAGGTACGTTCGTGTGCCTGTAGTATGTTATGGCTGCTGTCTGTATAGTTCTCGTCGATTCTTTCTTTTAAGGATCCTTTGCACCGATAGAGGTATGTCCTAGGGAATCTGGAAGTATTTGTACGCGCGACTCTTTGGACGATCGCCAGGGCTGGTTTACTAAAATGACCGATCAAAACATGATTTGTTCGAGCTTCGCTGACATACACTACTGACCAGGTATCCACTCTGCTACTGAATGCTGAATGGGCTTGTGTCGGCGTCATGAACTGGTACGTGCTTAACGAGGATCCTCTGACGAAGTACCTCAGTCTCCGTCTGGCCCACATCTTCCACGATGTAACAGGCCGAAAGAGACATGAAAGTTACGCATAAAAAGTACGGAAGGAGGAGGTTCGAGTTAATTCATGTGAGTGTGCATGTTCTGCCCTCCGCTTTGATCACGTAATACACAGGCCTCAATACTACGTCTCAACATCTTATGACAGTTTCACTGCTAGGACCTCCAACGTGACGACATCCGGCGCGCCCTCGAGCAACCTGTCTACATTCGCGAACAGTGCCTCCGCTACCTTGCCCTTCAGATGCGCATCCAAACCACCCTGGCTCGGAAAGAAGTCGATGATGCCGAAGACATTCGTGCCAGGGAACTCAATCGCGTACCACACCGGAGTCTCGGGCTCCGCTTCGACTAAGGGTAGTGCACCCTAAGACTCGGAGCTTCAGACTCCGTTTGCACCGTGCTGCCCAGGAACGTGCTCACCTGAAGGAACTCCCGGACGTTCTGTACCTGGTCCTGCTTCGCCTTTATCAGCACCCGCAGCCCAACCGCGAGCCCCTTCTTGACGTCAGCCTGGGGCGCAGAGGGGGGAAGTTTGCTTGCGAGAATGTTGAATGCGCCAGCTGGGATGTCTGGCCCCTTCGCAAGGAGCTTGTCGCTGTTGGCTATCAACGCCTCTGCGACCTTGCCGTTGATGTGCGCCTGTCGCCCGCTCTCCGCCGCGAAGGCGTCGATGATCGCGTAGGTCGGGGTAGGAGTCTCGTACTTGACGGCGTACCATTGCAGCGTCTCTGGCTCCTGGTTACCAGACAAGAGGCTGTAGCCAGCCAGGAGGAATTCGCTGAGCGCTGCGCTCTGGTCAGATTTGGCCTCGAGTGGCACAAGCTGTCCGATCTTTGCTGAAATGAGGTGAGCACTTGCATGTATACCATATTGTGAGGGGATGGCGTACGTTGAGTCGACATCGCTCAGGTTTGTTAGGCAGACTCGAGGCGGACCCACCCGCCAGCCTTATATGTATCACGCCGCCATGGGAGTCAACTGTGCCACCCTCGTGGCCACTACTCACAGACTCGAACCGTGTCTTGGATGATACTCTCACGATGTCCTTCATCTAGCAGAATCATCTCCGTCATCGCTCGCAAGGCTCCAGTCTCGACATCCACAGAAGGAGGGTCCCACAATCATCTTTGGCTTCGCGCTTACTGTCCCCGCCAAAGGCGATTGTATTCCTACACACGATGGTGGCCGGCCGCCAGTATATGGACTTCCCATCATCCTCTACTTTCTTCCCCTTGACTCGTCGACCTTACTCAGCTCCTTGACACGCGCCACCCTTGCGACAGCCATGCATGCTCTTGGCAGCCACAAGCGTCAGCAGAAACGCAATGCCTCTGCAGCGCCACCGGAAGCACCAGGAGAGATTCTGATCCTCACCCTAGGCATCCCCAAAGATGACAATGAGAAAGACGTGGTTACCCTGGGAGAAGTGTTACTCGAACACGTCCCACACTTCTACCCCTTCGCGAAAACGCTCCTTGCTGCGGGCATAACCCACAAGCCAGTGGCCGTGCGGTACCTCCTAGGCTCCCCGACCATGGCGATCTCACACGCCGAGTGCCGGTTGAGAGATATCATGCAGTTGCCGATCCTCCAGGGCCTTCTCAACCTCGCCGTTCTGACCAGTCTGCAGCTCGAGCTACCTCTCTTCAGCCCACATGCGTTGCCACCGCTCACGGCGCCCTCTCTCACAAGTCTTTGTCTTCGAGGGGAGCTTCCATGCACCTATCAGTTCATCGCAGCGCTGTATGCTCCGGCTCTCGGTACACTCACCATCCACTTCCACCGGAACCAGTGGGACAGGCTCGACACACTCGACGATCCCATGCGCGATGCTGCGTACGCCACCCGTCTCTTCCCCCAGTCCTTCCCTTCCTTGCGGACTCTCAGGCTCGAAGAGAGGGAGCCCCGAACGCGCTTGTCGGATGTCTCGCTTGGTTGTGCAATCCGGCCCCTAATGTACATACCGACGCTTGAAGACGTCGAAGTGCAGATGGAGACATCTCCGCTTTGGGTGAGCGACGAGGATATCGCCGAGATCGCAGTGGCCTGGCCCGACGTGCGCAGACTCGTGCTGACATGCAAGAACGCGGCGAACCGCTGTCCGTCGTGCACGGCCCTCCGGTACATCGAGGCACAGTGCCGGGAACTCGCGGAGCTTGGTCTTCCGAAGCTCAGGTTGGACGAAAACCTGCAGGACGTGGAGTTCAATGCTCTCCAAGGAGATCCTCGAGGAGGACACGGTGCTTGGCCAAGCGGGTTGGTCGGCATGGACGAGGAGCCACATCCTCTGCGCATGCTCCGGGTGTCGTGCCAAACAAGCGGGACGGCGTCGAAGGAACAGTGCATGACACTTGGGTGGTGTCTCGCGATGTTGTTCCCAAACCTGGAGACGGACCCGCGGTTCTTGTCTGCAGCGAGCGCGAACTTGTACACGAGTGATTGGTACACGGTTTGGATGGGCGTACAGAGTGCAAGGGCAGGCCTACATTATGCATGAGTGGTCCTTCCTGCTCGAATGTACAGGTGTCCATGCGGAAACGTACCTTGTATATGCATTCTTGTTTTCCTCGACGCTAGGAGTGGGAGTATCCTTCATTGATGATAGGTAGAGGTGCACAATCATGAAAATAACGCTACATGGCTCACGAGATAGATAGACGACGAGATGATATGTGACAATCCGACGATTACACCGACAATACCGTCCGCAATGCTAATGCAAGTGACTCTAGCGCGACTTCTCCATCTTGTTCTTCTCATAACACTCGAGGGTGATGCTCGCCAAGAAGCCAGGGATGCACTGTTCCTGCTCGACCCAGTAGCGCATCAGCTGCGGGAGCTCCTCCGGACCGCCCTCGCCTTGGGCGATCAGCTGCATCTTCATGTTCTCGCCCTGCCCATTCGGCTGGAAGACGAACGCGGCGTTCAGGTCAAACTGTGACGTGACGCGCACCTGCCCATTGGGATAGAACGCGAGCTTGACCCCGAGGATCGACGCGATAGCCTCGCGGAACTCTGTGCTCTTCGCCGTGAACACCTGCGACGCGCCGCACGGATCACCAGTGTAGGCTATGTCTATGACGGGGAGGAACGACGAACATACCTGCTGCAGCCGCATGAGCCGCTTCTCCTTCTGCTTGAGCTCGTCCTCGAGCTTCAGCTTCTCTGCTTGCACCGCCTCCCAGCTCGCACGCGGGACCAGCTCCTCCCTATTCGGATCCTGGTCAGAGCCGTGCACGCCGCTCTCTTCCAAGTCCTTCAAACGCTTGAGCAGCGCCTCATTCTCGCTCTTAAGTCGATCCATGGCAGCCTTGCTGAGATCCTCCCATCGTTGCGCGGGGTTTTCGCGCAGGCAAAGAACGCGGGTACCGGGGGGAAGGTGTCGGCCAGCGCCGATCTCACCGTGTAGCTCGAAGAGGGTCTGTTCAAGTTCCTCGATCTTGTCAAGGTGCTTTGCGGTCTCATCCTCGGCTTGCTTGAGCTCTAAACTCACACCCATTCGGTAAGTGCGTTTCATGGCATAGACGTGTTAACGCACCTTTCTCTGCGGCCCCCGCGGCAGCGCGCGCTGTCTCCACTTCAGCGAGAAGTTTCTTCTTAGCCTCAGTGTCTTCAGCGATCACGGGGTGGGCGCGAGTTTCTTTGAGCTCCGATTCCAGCGCAGAGACAGTCGCCTTGTAATCCTTGACTAATAGCTCGAGTTGTTGCATATGCACGAGAGTATCATCTTCTGATTTTGGCTGCCCATGGACAGCTTCTTCCGCATTGAAGCTCGCCTAAGTCTCATGAGTATTGAACGGTCTAGTGGTATTTCAGATACGTACCACCATAGCCTGCAAAAAGCTGACTTCGCGCTTCGCAAGGGCGACCTTGTGTTCGCTGCGCGTGGCGCTGTCCTTGAGTGCACGAACCTCACCGCGAAGTTCCTTGAGCATTGCTTGGGTTTCCGCTTCACGCGTTTGTAGTTCCGATAACTCTTGATCGCGATGGTGTAGCAGGGCGACGTTCGATCCATGCTCCTCCATCAGACGCGCATGGGCCAAGCGAAGGCTTGAGAGACTCTGAGTAACGGATACGGGTGTCTTTGACGGAGTCGCTGGTTCAATAGACGACGATGCCCTTTGCGAAAATGAGCGCCGCAATCAATGAAAACATGATAGCACCCACCATTCTTCCCGTTCCTTCCTCGCAGCGTCCAACTCTGCCTCCAGCTTGACCACTTTTTCGCGTAGGTCGTCTGCGCCTCTAAGCCTCTTCTCAAGACTGCGCTTCTGCTCCTTCAAGACCTCCACGCTCGTCTGCTTCTCGCGTAGGACATTGAGCTCCGCGTTCATCTTCGCATTGGCGTTCTCGAGCTGACGCAAATACTTGGCTTGATGGTGTAGTTCCTCTCGTACCACGACCCAGTCCTCGTGTCCACTGCCATTAAGAGTCATGCTATCCTGAGCCGCGCTGAGCTCTTCAAACTGCGCTTGAAGCCCCTCAAATGCATGCGCACGCTCTTCCGCCAGGCGCCTGAACTCCGCTAGCTGATTCTCAAGCAAAGAGACTTGACGGGTGAGGGTAGTGATCTGCGACTTCTGAGTGGCGATGGTGTGAGCGGTGCTTCGAGAGAGGGATGAACGTTCCTCTTCCAAGTCTCGGTTTCGTTCTTGCAAGGAGGTGAGGGAGCTGCGTAGGGACCGGAGCTCGCCCTCAGCTTTCCGCTATTATCTATCTAGTCAGTGGCACCGAAATAAGGCCTCCGAGGATACGCTCACCTTCTCCTCTTGGTATTCCGCGCATTCGCGCTCCTTCTCCTCCCTCTCCTCCTTCTCGCGTTGTGTTAACCATCTCCTATCCCCTTCCAACTGCTCGACAATGAGTTCTTTCTCTCGGAGCTTGGTCTCGAGCTCGAGCTTCGCCGTCTGTGCCGCAGCCAGCTGTCTCTCCAGGGATGCATTGGCCATGTGAGACGAGAACGCCTGTGTGCGCTGCTGCCGCTTAGCAGTTGAGAGCTGAGGGTCTGGGAACGTGGTAGAATGAGCGTCGGAGTGGTGTGTTCATTGTGATGCCACTCACCGCGTTCCAGTTCTGCAGTGAGAGAGTCGCGCTTTATCGCGCTGCTGCGTTGTATCGAGTGCAGAAGGCGGCTGGAGGAGTTGAGGGGTGTCGAGAACTTGTCGCCATTGCTCATGGTGGCGGTTGCGGACAAGGAGCACGCGTCGAGAGGCGCGAGCAGTCCGACGCGTTGGAGCGCCCGCACCCGCTCGTTCTTCCGACCACCACCATTCTACCCGACGACGCATATTATCCTCACGCGATGAGCTCTGACTCTGATCTGACCGATATTGAAGACGCCTCGGATGAGGAGTACTCTCCCGTAAAGTCTGGCAAGTCGAAGGGAAAGTCGAAGGACGAGGCAGAGTCGGGTTACAGGATTCGCGGTGCGCTCAAGGTACCTCGAGCCACGACATACACGTGTCAATCACTATACGGTGCGTTGTATGCGTTACGCTACTCGCTTTTAAGACTCTGAAATGAAGCAGACCAGATTAGCAATCAAGACGTTGACCTCCAACCCGAGTACCAACGCGGTACGCTCCCATGCCGCTGTTCGAGTAGCGTAGATCCTCATAGTCCCTACGCCAGCTGTTGTCTGGCCAGAGGCCAAGCAGATTGGTGGGTTCCATCACAAACACATCTAGCCTCCATACTGAGCTGCTACTAGGCCTCATTGACTCTATCTTCCGCAACTTCTACGTGCCACCCGTCATCTTCGGTATGTCAGCGCGGTCTCCTTACTGAACGCTCTTAGTAATGCCAGTGCAGTGGTACACATGACGGATGATGGTGGGGAGCTCAGGGTCTGCGTGGATGGTAAGCAACGTCTGACGTCCATATACAGGTACGTGCGAATAGTCGGCGCACGCTCGCTCATTCTTGCAGTATCTTTTATCTCCATTGACTTGTCGTTCCGCCTAGATTCATCGCTGGCGAGGTATGTATCAGTCGTTTTCGAGGGGTAGTGTCACGTCACTCATGTCCTAATCATAGATTCCATGTAAGTTTCGACCCATTCAAGTGAAGTATGCGTTGTGCAACACTCAATCCGTGGACGGCGTATCTCAGACAAGGATCCGTGAGTTCTTGTCCTGTCAACCGCTGTTCTTCATACTGATGATGTATGTCCAGGTTCACCGGTGAAAAGTTTGTATTCAAGGACACTGGGAAGATCAAGGCGCAGCTACTTCCAGAGAGATACAGAAAGTTGTTCTTGAACAAACAGATTGTGTGTTGTGCGAAAGTATGGATGAATTCAAGTAAACAAGTCTGAGACCTGTGTCTAGGTTTGTATGGAATATCAAGATATCACAACTGCAAATGAAAGAGAAATCTTCCAGGCAGGTAGCAACCAGTATCCATGTTGACTTTTTCGACTGATGGCAAAACATAGAGAGTCCAGTTGGGAATGGCACTCACTCCTGCAGGTTTGCTATCACTCAGACCTTCTCACCTTTCACGGACGTTGCTAACTGCACCATCATCAGAAAAATTGCAAGCCATCACTGGTCCTCAAGCCGATTTTGTCCGAGGACTCCTCGAGACCTACGTGGTCAACGAACTGGCCGAAAACCTCTCCTGGGATGTCAGTCGCGCGAATGACTTTCGGGGTCTTGCAACAGCTGTCTATAGTATCTCGAGATGGCCTCACTTGAACACTCTACCGTCCCTCCGCACTCTCGAAACCTGGCTTCAAGAGTCGGATGATCTGGACGAAGATTTCAGCGAGGATATACATAATACTTTCCGAATTTTCTGCGCACTTGCCAGAGACTCTACGCTGAGCAAGCCGTTCTGGCTTGAAGGGGTCAAGAAAGTAGCGCCCATGGAGTTCTTTTCCATCGCTATCCTCATCCATGCCAACAAGAAGAAAATGACCATGGCTCAGCTCTCGGAGGTTATCGGACTCATGCGAAAGGACGTCCGGAAGAACGAAAAGGACATTCGAACGAATACGCGGGCCTTCAAGTCAATCCTTGCTTTTCTCAAGAATATCAAGGCTTCCAAGTTGAAGGCAGATGGCGATCCTCCTGCCGCATCAGCAGTATCAGCTACGAAGTCGAAGAGGAAGCAACCAAGTTCTGCGTCGAATGGTGGTGAGTTGCTTGCTCACACCTGTCATCACCCTCAACTACTCACCACCCGTTCTGCAGCTCCTACTCCAGCTCCCGCTCTACGAACGGCCTCGAAGGCGCCGCCGGCCCCTGCTACGATAGATAGACCTACAAAACCGTCGGCATCTGCTCCGCCGGCATCTGCTTCCCCTCGTCCTACGCCCAGTGCACCTGCTGCTTTGCGCACCGCGAAACCTCCGGCACCATTGCACCCTTCACTTCCTATGCCGCCGCCTTTGCTACCTCCACCCCCACCTCGACAGAACTCGCTCGGCAGTTCCATCATGCAGCGCATGGTTCCGGGGTCATCGCTGCCAGGTCCGAATAGTCAAACAGCTAGCCGCATGTATGACCCTAGTCGCGACCCACGGAACTCGTCGCACCAAGCACAACTATCGCATGGTGCCAGTGGGTCCGGAGCTCAGTGGGCGAGAAGATGATGATATCCTATCTTGTTCGGCGTTATTTGTGGGTGGCAGGTACGTGCTCTACCCATCGTAGAAGTCAAGGTACTCATTGCGGTCTCTCAGCCCCTCGCCTCTCAATAGCGTGCTTTGTGTAATGTTATGTATATTACATTTCTTCGACACATACTGTCTACATAAGATGGGTATCTGCGGGGTATCGATGTAGCGACTTTCTGTGTCAACACTATCACTGTGAGCTAGATCTACAGAAACGCCCGTCCTCTTAGCCATAGTTGTCGCGCCACCAGCTACCTTGGAAGCGCAATTGCATGCCCGTGACGTCACGTATACGCCTCATGATGGTCGTCAGAGGCGTAACGAGGCCGTATGGACCCCGTTCCGGCGCGGCATATAGCATCGCTAACGGCACTGCGACAGCTCCCTCCTCCGGGTCCCCCTCGAGCGCAGACGCAATCAACGCACCCGCATCCCCTCTCGCTGCGAACTTGAGGGGACCCCGTCCTGGCGCGGGGAAGACAGCCCATTCCCGTGCGACATATCCGCCGATGATGACGCTCGCGGGTGCGCCATTCACGACTCCGTCGCGGTATGGTCCAAGCGGTCGTTCGACGTTTGGGTCGGACACGTGCATGGACACAATCGCGCCTCGCTCGAGCGTGCCTGGGTATGCATGGAGCGTGACCGGGTTGTCGCTCGTCTTGGACGCCATACGCATCAGTGTCCACGAGAGAAGATGCGTGTGCTGGTCGTCCACGGTGCTCTTTGGGAGCTGCAAGGCTCCACTCCTAGAGTGTCGATGATGAGAGCCTACGAGCGCGTTAGCACTATACGCTCATCGACACAATTGACAGGACTCACTATTGCATGGGC
The DNA here is from genome assembly GCA_022606135.1 of Fomes fomentarius. Lineage (NCBI taxonomy): Eukaryota > Fungi > Basidiomycota > Agaricomycetes > Polyporales > Polyporaceae > Fomes > Fomes fomentarius. Next base: position 4,493,582 of record JABYQN010000001.1, read on the forward strand.
GGATGAGCGCCTCCGCCGCGCACGTATGTCCCACATCGTATTCGTGTGGTCGTGCGAGCGACTGGCACAGTCTTGTGCACTCGGCCTCTTGCTGCTGCAGACGCCTCTCCGCCAGCGGGGAGATCGCCGCTGCGCCGGTCCTCTCTACCTCCGCGCATATCCTCGCCTTCTCCAGCTCGAACACCCGGATCGCCTGTTCCACCACCTTGACCGCAGGATTGGATAATGGACGTCCCAGAGACTGGATGGCGAGTTGTGAGCTGCGAACGCGCCGTTGGTGTCGCCCACGCGGCTTCAATCGAGGATGGAGGGCGAAGCCAGAGTGTGATACCGCCGCCTGACCGACTGTGAGACCATATAATGAGTTGTCGTCGTCGGTCGAGTGGAGGTACGCTCCGAACACCATGGCTCGTTGCGTGCCAGAGCAGAAGAGCGGGTCTCCTGGCTCCAGGCGATGTGGGAGCGTGAGCCTGTCCGGGCTGTAGGTGTCAAAGGGCGTTGCGGTTGCCAATGGCTCACCGATGAATAGGTGGACGGGGACCGCGCTCTGCATGAGATGGACCATCTCTAGCACCTCGACGTTGAGCATCGTCGTGTGCAGCACGATCCCGAGGACCTGCTGGTTCTCCGGCAACTCCGAGCGATGCAGACAGGGGACGATGGTCGCGCGGCACCCGTCAATCTGCAAGAGGACCCTTGTGATCTTGTTGAGCGAATTCTCTGCGGTACGTAGTGCAGGATGATTTGGGTCGATTGCTTCATACCGCAAGCGCACGGCACGGTGATTGGGATTGTGGATGAACCTGGCAGTCGGACATCCATTGGCGACGTCGCCACCACCATTGAGAGTGGACGCTACTGCTCACCAGTTGTGCCCCAGCTCAATCAGCTCATCCTGGATACTCGTCGATCGGGCGTGTGAGGGGTGCATGGCACGGGACGGGGAGAGCGTCGGAGCTCACTGTCCTCTGGCCTCCTCCTTTTCTTTGATCGTCATCGAGCATCTGGACAAGCGAAAGAGGGCGCTATCGGCGGTGGGATTGAGGGAGTCAACCAAGCGTCGATCGTTTATCGAGCAGTCTAACCTATCTCGTCCAGGGAGCTTGGAGCCCGGATCACGGATCGCACCGTCAATCTCAACATCAGAGCGTTCAGTAGCCTTTCTGCCCGATGCGGAAACAAGATCGTGGGTCTGTACAAGGCTCTGATTTACCTTCCCGCCTTCGCTGAGCGTCGATGCCTCCGTCGCGTCGCACCAACTGGTATTGTTTGGACAGCCGCCGTGGGGGATCTCGGTACGGAGTGTGGCGTAAAATCCACCAGGAACATTCGTCCATCATAGGAACTACACCGCCACTATTGTCTTTTGTCTCTTGAAACCACTTGATCGTGTGGAGGGGCACGAGGACTCCATGCCCCGGCATATTGTGCGGATACGCAGCACGCACACGTCTTGCGTGTGCAATCATCACCGGTCAACGGATGACTAGATGACCTGGGACCGCGATGCGCGCTGAGCCTGTATCTGCACTGCGCAACTCAAAGGCACAAGACAGACAATAACTTTCGACTTCATGCTCGCGGAGCGCGAAGGGGGACTGAGCCCGAGGCTCGATGATAGATGATAATATACATTGGAGGCGCACACATCAACTTGGGGGACTGTCCTGTGCCACGAGGGGGCGCAATCGGCGGACGGTGCGGGTACTTGTTCAGGCGGCGCACACTTCAATTCCTCGGCATCGATCCAGTATAGCCTGAGTCGCAGAATCTGTGTTCCTTCCCTCTTTGTCCGCTAACCATGTTCACAGCCCATACTTAGCGGCGAACTTCAAGAACAAGCTTCTCTTGCATATAGCACCGGTGCTATGCAGCGCGGATTCCGCCTAACGACCTGGTGGACGCATTATGAAGGTAATCTGAGTTGGGAGGATCATGATGAGACCGTCCTCTGGTACTAGACATTCTGACGGCCATGCCGTCATTGGACGCATGACACTTGAAGTGGTAAGCTTGAAAGCACACGATGCTTAGGTGCACTTGCAGAGAGGGGACGTTGTTGCTATCATTGGCGACGATGTGCCAGTGGAGGACCCAATAGAGTTATTAGCCCAAGTGAATACGGATACAAGACTGATGATGGAGTATTCCTAGAAGCAGCAATGAGCAAGATATCACAATGTCCAGGAAAATAGTTGCCATGCTGTTGACTCGGACTCGTTGTGCCTGCGTTGTGCTGAAGCCTGACGCAGGCTGAAGCTAGGCGTATCAGGAGTAGAACCGAGATAAGATAAGGCAGCCAAAGCAGGATCTAATAGACGCTTTCACTGAGTACGGGCCCACACCGTTCTCCTTCGTTCTGTGGTAACAGTCAACAGGTCGGACTCAGCTTCGCCTCCATACTGGTCAAATAGCTAGAGCTTTACTTGTTGACTATGACTTGCGATGAGCAGTGCAAGCGCTTGATCGTCTCAGCTTACATTGGCGGGCAGCAGTGACTTCCGAGTCGCACGAATCTGAAGGATCAAAGGCTGGCAGGCTGCTACGAACATCTTGCGTTCATATGACATGGTGTGGTATATGCCAGCAGCAAATACTTATAGCAGCCATTTATACACATCAAGAACGGCTGGTCACGCCTCCTCATGAAGTTCCGTCTCCTTTCCGTGCACCATGAATATTCACTGCTTCGGCTCCAAACTCCCTCGGTCAACCTTGATGCACAGGTTACGGCACCATTATGGTCAGAAGCAACACTTCTCATTGACCACATCATGGGGCAAGAATCCAGCGCTCGATGGGAGTGTGGTATGTGACAGGACTCTTCAACTCTGTTCACGCAGAACGGAATCAAACACGCAGAGCAAAGTTGACATAACCTTGTCAAACGTACAGCTTGCAGCACACCTTCGCTATAGAGTTACAATAATCTATGGGAAGTTTCGAGGGTATAAAAGCTCTCTATGCTCAGAGGAATGCCGGGTCCAACACCGACTCCGGGTCTACCGCTCATCATGGCTCTCTCCGTCCTGGACGTAGCACTGGCATTGACCTGCGTAGAGAGTGCATTGTACGGCATATTCTTTGTACTAGCCGTCACCTCTCTCGGGGTCCTAGTCGTTCGCCATGCAAAGGACACCGGCGGACGGAAATCGTCGTTGTTCTCATTCCCCGGTGTTCTACGGTCGCCGTTGTTCATCGCGACCGTGATGCTTCTACTCACAGTCAGCGCAGTGAGACCCACTACATTCTTTGACTTGACTATGTAGACTCTGACCTTGGACCCGCGCAGCACTGGGTCATCACCGTCCGTCGTGTCTTCTTCGCCTTCATCTACCGCGAGCATGGACGAGAGCCGGCGACATTCTATTCGTCCATCGAAGCTCCAACACAAGTCACTGCAACGGCGTTCGTGATCGCTTCCGTCATCGTCGGCGACATCATCCTAGTCAGTATGCTCCTATCTATTGCTGAACCATATGCCTGACCATTACCAGACGTATCGCATATGGGTCGTATGGGACCGTAAACTCGCCATGATCATATTCCCGACGCTCTGCACCATGGCCTATGCCGGTATTTGACCCCCTCCGAACCTGTAGCGTATCAGTAACGCTCACTAAATCCACTCAATAGCATCCGGGATAAGTGTCGTGCAGCTCTTCGCTACGTTCACTCCCGGAGAGAGCGTATTCGTGTCCGAATCACAGAGCCGCATCATCCCGACTGCGACGCTCACCCTGTCGTACGTCTCTTTCTGTGTGGAGCTACAAGCGATCTCCTCATCCACTAATCCAACATCCGACAGAACAAATATCTATGGCACAGGTGCGACTCCATTCTTCGTCATAACTTGGCTCGAGTGTCAGTCTCATTCATCACCCATTGGCAGCATCTATCGCATATCGCATTTGGTCCACAAATAGAATCCTGAAAAACGAGCGCATGATGGTTCCTGGGATGAGCGTCCTGGTATGCAACTCCGCCCCCTCGTTCATTCATATGCTTTCCCCACTCACACTGCATCCTTCACCGCCACAGGAAGCTCTGGTCATCTTTGTCGAGAGTGCTGCTCTCTATACGTAAGGGTCTCCCCCCTCTCCCATTGTGTGCTCACACGCCCCTGTATCGCAGGTCCTGGACGCTCTTCTTCCTCCTCGCATACGCCGCGCACTCCATTCTCTATTCCTTCGCTCTGCACTGCATCCCCGCAGCAACGGGCATCTCCTTCATGCTCATCATCGTCCGCGTCGGCCTCGGTTTCTCCTCCTGGACTGAGACGCCTGTAGGCGTCCTTCCTCAAATGCGCCGTGGCGCACCTCCGCGACAGGACGCGCACGACCCGGCGGGGTACCCGCTGCGCATGATTACGCTGAACGTGATGAGGACGGTGGATCGGGAGACGGACTTCGCGCTACCGCAGGTCCAGCATGGTGAGAAGCGAAGGTCTGGGAGTGGACTTGATGTAGACTCGGATATTGCGAAGCATTCTGCGGAGGATGTCTAGTAGTGCTGGGAGGCCCTTAATACTTTGGGTACCGTATCCATGATGCATGTCCTAACGAGAGATACTAATACTATCTATGTATCATCGGTGATAGCTACACCGTCACGTAGGAGACTGAACAAATCGAACTTGAAGGAGATGCCTCAAGTCGGGGCACGATAAGATAAGATTGAGAATCCTTTAGACGCCCTCCTCCAATAGGAGGTCAGCACTGCTCAACCACGCCCACCGCTAACCTCACCCACCAACCTCGCCCACCATTGAGCCATGATGACCAAGATAGGACAACACTAGGATATGATAAGCATATACTATCCTCATCCAGTTCATCCTGCTCGCGACATGGTCACGTTGACGGGGATGACATATGCCTTACAACTGCTCAGACGAGCAGCCAGAATGTTCCGGATCGAGGATACCGAGAAATCGGTCACCTTGTACAGGGTACGTCTCTTCTTCTGTTGCCTTGACTTGTGGCGACCGCTGACCGTCCCACCAGCCATCTGGCCTACTCATTCGACCTGTAAACACATCGTTTGAACGCACTCGACAGTGGCTGCGGGAACATCTCGGAGACGAGAGTGCCAAGCTCGACCCTGCCGATGTCTTATGTGACCTCCTCCCCCCGGAGGACCTACGTGAGCTCGGTGTCGTCATCGTGACCCCAGACAGTAAGTGTATGCTCAGGATGCCTTCTCAGCCTTGCCACAGTCGAGGAAAGCCTCGACGAGGTGCCAGTGGGTATCGGGAAAGCCATCAGGGGTACGTCGCCACGCTCGACCCTCAGCGATTGTATTGATAGTTGTATTAGTCCGTGAGGCTGCTATTCGTGGCAACAACCTACCGTCGCCGTCAACGACTGTCACATCGTTCGAAGCAATGAAGAAGTTGTTCGACGGAGAGTTCCATGCTGGACGACTCGACGGTCACTACGGACCACCTGCCGCGCTATTCAGTCCGGTTCTGGGTTTGCTCCATTACCACCTCACCCATCTTGACGACGACCTCCCTGAGATTCGTCCAGACTATCGGGAGCTCGAACGGACCCACGCATTCATCTCGGATTCGCTAGAAAGCTTCAAAAATGAGGAAGCTCGATTTGAGGCTGAGACTATATTTGCATTCATAGAGAGGCTTCATCCCGATGTCGAGTGGGAGCCGACACAGAATGGCACCTTTGACGTGGTATATGGCAGCCCCACCGGTTTGCCTTGTGGGATCTTGCGGTTGAAGAACGAGGTGGGCCTTGACGGAGATGCATCAATCCAAGCGCGTGTGTCCTATGTGAAATGTGTTACGGAGGATAAAGAGGAGGTTCGTATAAGGTACCACCTGTTGCTTCAAGCTCTCACAAGCGCATGTGCAGATCAAGCGTTTACGCAAAATCTCGAACTGTCCGGCGGTCGTGATCGGCCTGATGGGCGATCTTGTTGAGATAGGCGTCGCTGTCTACACCGACGGTCCATACAGCGACTTCCTCTATTCGTCCGGGCGGATGCGCCTTGGCTATCATCAGAACGCCAACGTGCTGCGCATTGCGCGCGCATTCAGCGCCGTCAAGCTCGCGCTCGCCGGGCTCCGAAAGCATTACGAGGAACTGAAGGTCAACCCGCCACCGAAATGGAGCATTCAACACCCCTTTCCCTCGCCGATTCCGGAGCCTTGGTGGCAGGGCAAGATGCCGCGCATCACCTTCACTGACCGGCTATCGCGCACAGGCAGGCAATTTACCCTCTTGGATCCATCGGTGGTGACGTCGTAAGTGTTGGCCGACGACAGACGTTCAGGCCTGTACATCGGGAAACTGCACACTTCCGACTCGGGCGCAGCTGAGGACTCGGACAGCGTCGAAGTTCTCGTCAAGTTCACCGCGGAGTACAATGCCGATGCGCATCGGATCCTCGCCAAGGCCGGTTTTGCGCCTGCGCTGCATGCATGTGTCCCTGTCTGCGGCGGTCTGAAGATGGTCGTGATGGATCGTGTGCAAGGGGAGAATGCTTGGAATGCCGAGCAGAGGGACGAGCTGCCGCTCACGGTCTATGAAAGCGTGCGGAGCGCGATCGAGGTGCTCCACCTGGCGGGCTTCGTCTTTGGCGACCTCCGTCTTCCAAACATCATGTGTCTCCCTGATGGTCGCGCGATGTTGGTGGATTTCGATTGGGTGGGCAAGGCGGACGAAGCACGCTATCCGGCCACCCTCAACGACACCGCGGCTAGGTGGGCCCCCGGGGGTGGGACGGTATGAGATCATGCGCAAGGAGCACGATCTGCACCTACTCAAAGCCCTCAAGAATTCGTGCAATCCCGCTTCGCCGACGGCTTCCTTAGCCTAGCTCGCTAACCTTGTCTCGAAGACATCCACCCGAACGTCAGCGGCACCGGATAGAGAAGCCTAGAACGCGCCCGTCTTTGATTCGTATCGCTTTAATGCGCGCCTGTCCCTTGTTGTATCCGCACCTGTACTTGAGCTTCGTCGCTCAGTTCATCAATGGTTTACTGGTTGTATGATTTTCGGTGCAATCAGGCTGCTCATGTGCGTTGGAGCCCTCAGGGTGTTCAGTAGCTCTCTTCCCTGATCAAACGACACATACTTGCCTACGCTGAAGCCAGTTAAAAAATCGTATTTTGTACAACTTGATACATGGAGATTCGCCATTTGGCATGGTGAACAATAGATAGTCCATGCCGGCAAGCCTAGGAACTGCTGACATAGTTCAATGTGGAGGATATCTTTGTTACGAAACAGCGGGTGAGATGCCAAAGCCATAGAACACTGTGAAATTAGTTCAGACAGTGCGCAGATGTAGTAAGAATTTGAAGCGTGGCCGTTTGTTGATGTGGAGGCCTAGTGTGAGCCTACAAGTGCGCAGTGTACTGGTCCAGCTCGAACATGCCCGGACTTTGCCGATCACGTCTGCTTTCAAACGAAGAATGCCAATGGGTATGAAAACGTGTTGTATGTAGTATTATATGGCTACAGTCATCGTGTAATTGGTCTATAGTACAGATGTATCCATTCTGGACATCGTCATTTTCATCAAGAACGTCATGGTCCCTTGCTCAATCATTAGTGCCAATTAGACGTTTATTGACCCGTGGCCAGCCTTCTTCTCCTGCGCATGCTCGAATCTCGACTCTTCACCTGCACCCGCCTCTAGCGGCTTGTGCGCCTCCGCCGCGCGTCCCTGCTCAACGAACTCCCTGCGGTTCCGGAACCCTTCCGGTGCCCAGTTCCGCGACGTCCACGGCTTGCAGTTCGGGTCGCAGTACATCATGTCGACGCTCTCGAGCGAGAGCTCGGAGGACTCGTACAGGAAGAAGTAGACGACGACTGCGCCTGTTAGGTTGCAGGCGGCGAAAATGAAGCCGTAGCGGTATTGGATCGCGTTGACGATGAAGGGCGTGAAGAATGCGAGGAGGAAGTTCCAGAGCCAGTTGCTCGCGGTTGCGAGGGAGGCTTGGCGTGCACGCGTACGTGTTGGGAAGGTCTCCCCGATGAGAATCCAGATGCCTCTGTAGAGTGAGTCAGTGTCAATGCTGAACGAGGATTGTGCAGGTTGAAACGTACGGCGCCCAAGTCATAGCGTAGCCGAAGATGAAGAGGCATGCAGAGACGATCATCACTGTGCACATGTGAGATGAAGCATAGCTGCAGTGATCAAGCTAGACTCACGTGTACCGATACCTTTGTCGTTTGTGGGGTCCTTGGCTGTACCGGCAGCAGCGAAGACGAAAAGCCACACCGACTGCCATACACCTCCGATGATTAGTGGGATTCGTCGTCCAAACTGTGGTGAAGTAAGCCATGCGGTCTCTCCCAGATGCGAGCGCGACGAACCTTCTCCATGACGTACATGCCTCCGAATGTGCAGCCGAAGTTGACGGCGCCCAAGATAATTTGAGTGACGAAGGAGTCGCTGATGCCGACCGATTTGAAGATCGAAGCACCATACTGTCGTACGAAGCTTCACGGTGAGCACAGTCGTGACGATGACGATGATGAAATGCAAAGCCACTTACGTAGAAGAAGTAGTTAGCACCTGTCAACTGCTGGAACATCTGGAGCGACATGCCTGCGCAAGGTCAGCCTCCGGTCAGCGCAGTGATGGCATTGTGTGATATAAATGACGTACACAGCAGTGTGCGATAAAGCTGCATATGTTGTGGGCGGAAGCATTCTACCCAGCCGGCCTTCTCCTTGCTCTCGAACTCGATAGCGGACCGCATTTCCTCAATCTAGAAAGCATGAAGATGAGCTTTTCCACCAGTATTACGGAAGCGCATACGCTATACATACCTCATGGTGGACAAAGCGGTGCTGATCAGCCTCAGATTCTGGGATGCCACGAGTGACGGCGATAGAGCGGCGCGCCTCATCGAACCGACCGCGCGCAGCCAACCATCTGTGATATCATGAGCACCGATGCTTTCCAGCACCTTGGGACCAAACGTACCTTGGTGACTCTGGCATAAACAAGATACCGATCCCGAGGATGAGTGGCCATGCGAAGCCTATACCAACGACGGTACGCCATGAGCCGGAGCCTGAAATTTCACGGGCTCCAATCGATATGCAATCTGCAGATTCCACGAGATCAGCTGGGCAGGCTTCTCAACGGAAACATTATTCCTTACATGCGACGAGAATTCCGAAGGTGATGAACAATCTGCACGAGGTGAGAAGACGTAAGTAAATGGACGAGGAAGTGGAGAAGCACAGCACGTACTGGTAAGTCGCAGTCAGGGTACCTCGGATCTGTGGAGGGGCAGTCTCGGCTTGGTACATCGGGACTGCAGCGCTGAGAGAACCGACGCCCAGGCCACTGATGAGGCGACCGATTGCGAACTGGACCCAGGAACGGAAGGAGAGAACTTGTATGAGCACCCCAACCATGAACACTCCGCACTCCACTGTCATGGCATAGCGACGGCCAAGCCGGTCAGCAGTTCTACATCCAGGTATAACATGAGCCACAGCGTCAATACGGCATCCTGAGAACGTCACTCACGGTGCACCAATGAGCGCGCCCACGAGGGTGCCGATGGAGAGAAGCGCCACGATGAGGCCTTCCCGAACGACCGTGAATTTACACGACTGGGAGTCGGATGGATTTGAACAATCCGCGAAACGAAGTAAGAAATCAGGCATTAGAAGGATGTCAGAGATCTGGCCGGTATCATACTGTAATCAAGCAATTCATTAGGACATTCTTGTGCGGTGCGTGCGCAGCATAACTCACTCCAAAGATGAAGCCGCCCATAGAGGCCAGGAGGGCGAGCATAATCGCTATCCATCCTATCGGCAATCCTTGTCTGCGACATGCATTGTACACATAAGCGTGCTAGTCGGAAATGAACAGAGAGATTCGGAAGGGACGTACACGTAGAAGAGCGCCATGTTTGGGATCGTAAACGCTGTGGGGTTTGTGGGGTCTGTGGGGAAGTGGAGGTCAAGCCAGCCACAGAGGTGCGAGTATATATACCTCATCCGCCGGTGGGAATGACGTCACAGTCCGCACGTCGCGAGTGGGGATGACCGCGCCGAGAAGGGAAACAACATATTTTCCCTTGCCGTCGGCCGTGTTCGAGCCGGGCCCACGTCGGCCTCCCCGTCTCATATCGGTCGTCTTACCACACCCACAGCGGCTGAGCCAGCCGACTAGCTACACTGTGCGCTAGTACTGGAAGCACCCACAGTCGACATCCAAGCTCCGCGTTAGACGCTATTCCGGAGTGGACCAAAGAGTAGTCGCGCAAACGATCGTCTAAGTACCGTATCGGAAACCGGAAAGCCTGTGCGAGAAAGTTTGTCAGACAATCACTCAGCAACATTGTTCACGCACCTCGACGCATGTGCATCGACCCCCTGATCATGGAGATACGTAGGAGACGAATGTTCGCTGGTTACGAGGAGAAGTTGAGTCTGACAGTAGAAGGCAGACGCGCTCGTCGGATAAACGCCGACGAAGTGAGCAGCGGAGGCCATGAGTTCTTGCGATGAACCTGAAGATCGTTTGGATCAGCTTCTCTGAGTCTGGATTGCAAGAAGGGAGTGATATCTTGATAGATATCAACCACCCCGCGCCCTTCTATCTTCATTCTGAAAGGTGTCGCGCTGCTCAGTCCAACTCATGGACGATTCGGATCTGAGATACCGGTGATTTGTTGGATGCGTACGTAGGTGATTCGTAATAAGGGCGCTGTGCAAGATCCGATAATCACTGTAACTCATATTGACTAATTCACCCAGAAGCAACATTCAACGTTTTAAAAGGTTTCAACTTGAAGGAAGGAAAAACTGGCTGGCTGTGAGCTATTATGTCAACTTCAGAGGAAGTGCAAACAAAAACATCAAAATTGCATATTGCTGGATTGAACAACCGACCCAACCCTTCAAACAGTGCGCGCTCTGCCACTTAACTAAATCAGCGTGGGAACGGAAAACCCAACAAGTCAATATTTTCCTTTGCAGCTGAATACCGGCTTGCCTTTGAAATATGTCACTCCAACAGTTCTCCGCTCCAAGTCCTATGTAGAATGGCATCCAACGCAGCGGCCCAACCACAACAAATCAACGTTACAGATCTCGACGTCCCTCAGCTCGCAGATGTCCGCAGACAACTAGAAGAGGTACTCCGAACGGCACCCCGCAAGCACTTGCGAGTTCTGAACTCATTATTTCTCTCACAATCAGGAACTCACCCATCTCTCGAACTCGTACGCACAACTTCGCCAGGCACAAGCCAAGTTCCGCGCGTGCATCGAGAACGTCGGGCAGGTGAAGCCGGAGAACAAAGGTCCGTCCGCCGCAGTTTGAGAGTTGTGCCGTTTCACTTTCACGCCCTACGGAGTCCCTGACGCCTCTCTTCGGGCACCCACGCAACCACGCATGCAGACAAGACGATTCTGGTGCCGCTCACGAACTCGCTCTATGTCCCCGGGAAGCTGAGAGACGTCGACCACGTTATCGTGGACGTTGGGACGGGGTACTACGTGAAGAAGGTACGTGCGATGCTCTCCTGCCCGTTGTGTGCTGCTGGCGAACGAAGCTCGCGTCCTTCCACGCATCCGCACCATAGACCCGTCCGCAAGCATTGAAGCACTACGAGGCGAAAGTGGAGTTTATTCGTACGAACCTCGAAGCGCTGCAGGAGACGATCTCGAAGAAGCAGGAGAACATGAACTATCTCATCAACGTCCTGCAAATGAAGCTGCAACAACAAGCAAGCGGAAAGGACTCAAAAGCAAGCTGATGTGCGGCGGCCGGGCGGATCTTGATCGTACGTGCTACACTCGAGTATGGCTATAGATGAGAACGTGCCACTCACCGTGAGCGCAGAATTGCATGTATGCTTAGGTGTATAAGTAGACACGGAAGATATATTCATATACATCCAAACACATCCTTTGGTCATGAATCGAGAGACATCGGAGGCTTCGAAAAGGGGGTCATAGGGTTGAGAAATGGAAAAGGGTTCGCATAACAGTGGGGGGATGTGACCGGGACAAGCAACTGGAGACGCCATCCGAAGGCAGCAAGTATCCAAATCAGAACTCGGTACCACGCCAAGATGAGAAGGAAAGCCCATACTGCATACCATCCTGTTTGAAACTTCGATGCACTGGGAGCGTCGCGGATACCACGTCCGCCGAGTCCCATGTCGGATGAAATGTCCTGCCAGTGAAGCCGGTGGTCCCAACGGACCGATCTGCGTCGGTGGCCAACGCGGCCTGGACTCGCAAGGCGAAACTGCACCGCACCTGCATGACGCTGCCGTGATTCCTCTACCGAGTCTGGTCGAGAGACTGCGTCATCTAGCATTGCGTGGCCGAGTCAGCTACGCGAAGTCGCTCCACCACGGATGAAGCCTGCTCACTTGTTGTTGGAGTAGAACGCGTACTTTGCTTAAGGGTCGAGCTTCTCGCCACGGGCAAGGACGCGGACGACACGGTTCGGCTGGGTGACCATCTCCATCATCGTCATCACTGCCTGGGGACGTTCGACCAGCCCCGTTCCCGTGGCCATCGATGCCGGCCTGGCCCCAGACGCAGCCCCGCGCGAGTTGCGGCGGCCACGTCCAGCCTGCATACGCTTCGCACGCTCCTCTTCTCCAGAGCGCCGTCCGCAGTCGCCAGACCTGCGGCCTTTGGTGGCTACATCCGCCGCGCCGTTGCCCGGATGGGCCTGCGGCGGGGCAGAGGTGACTTCCAAGACCTCAACGCCCGCCTTCGCCGCCCAGCTCGCAACCAGTGCGCTGGACAAACGACTCTCAAATCTGTTAGGCTGCGGAGCGGGAAGGGGGACGGGCGAAGCCGAGATAGGAGCAGGATTGGTGCTCTCCGGCTGAGTGTCTGGAGAGGGCGATGTGACGGCAAGGACGACACGGGGCTTGGGGGTCTTCTCAGCGTCCACTTCTTCCGCCGCATGCTCGAGCTCCCAGCGTGCACAGCAGATAGTGCGACGGACCCATTCTGGGGAAGCGCCGAGTGTGGTTGAGTCAAAGGGGATGGTGTCCCAGAGCACGAATGCGTCGTCCCGCTGGACACGGATTCTCTGGTTCGTCCCGACCTGTGCTTCAAGGATGCGGGACGCTGCACGGGCGCGCTGGGCGAGTGCGCTCGTACCCTTCTTGAGCAGATCTAGAGTGTTGAGCGCTGTGGCACAGGTTAGCGGGCGATGGACGTAGGCCGTATCACGACAGGCAAAGCCAGTGCCCTTGTGACAAGGTATTCGGGCAATGAACACAGAGCTATTCTGGGCCGTGTAACGGGAGACCAATCTCAGTCCCTTACTAGGGCTGCCCTTGGGCGGGGTATGCGCCATTGCCTGTCGTGTATGGGGATCCCAAAGACGCACCTTCGAGCGGAACAATGACAATTTCCTCGCGGCCCTCCCGGCACCACTTCTTGAGATGGTAAAGGCCGTGGATGAGCACGCTTGCGTCGACAACGACGACATCCGCGTCCTTGTGGCCCCTGCCGTCCTCGCTGCGCCTCTCGCCGTGTTTCTCGCCCCTCTGCGCATCCGGCTGCCTCGCCGATTCCTCCGACCCCTCGTCGCTGCGCTTCTTGATGATGCGGGGACCAACGAAGTTCCTCTTCGTCTCGCCGCCGCCCCGCCAGTTATCCGGAGTGCGGCGCTCCCGCCAATTGCTGCCGGTGTGGACGGATTTCTCGAGCTGTTCAACTTTGTGGTTGAGGAAAGCAGCCCCAAGAGCGCGAGACATAGCGAGCTTGCTTGGAGCGACCCTTGCGTCGGCCATGGTGATCGTAGTGGTTGAAGTTTGTGTAGGCTCGGAATTCGGAGCTCAGGATGCTCAGCCACCGCTGCGCCTCTCAGCCAAATATGGTAATGTCACAGTGAGTCACAAGGTAAATCTACTCGAAACATCCTACTACTTCCTAGACATACACCCGATGGGTAGAATGGTAGATACTGAGATGGGGACACAATCAGTGGGTCGATCAATATGTCGAGTGGAAACAAAATAGTGGCTAGTCATTGACTTCGATGCCCATTGGCTGGATTGAACAACCGACCTCACCATTACGAGTGGCGCGCTCTACCACTGAGCTAAACGGGCGCTGCAAAATTTAGGACGTTGTCATTTAGTGGAATGTCCGCACTTTTCGGGTCAGGTAACTCACGCGTCGCATATATTCCCTGTATATTCCTATCTTTTAAACCAAACCCTCACGACACTGTGCAACAGTTTGCAGACTATGTCAAACGAAAACAACAATCCAAGACGAACTGGGACGCCTTGGGCTTTGCCGTCGAACACTGGTCCACGTATCGGCCGTGTCGGTGCATGGGGTGAATCCACTCCTTCCAGGTACGCCACCGCTTCGAGCCTCGTATCTGCAATCGTGTAACACAATGGAAGTAGCAGTCGGAACAACTCATCGACTGGCGGGAGACGTATCGCGACTCTGGGAGATGTTGCCAGTGGCGGGCCCACCCTCGGTGGTGGTGGTGGCGACGGCGGCCACGGCCATGCGCATGGAGACGACGAGGACGAGGATGAGGATGAAGGGCCAGGTGACCGACGTGAAAATTGGTATGCCGGTGGCGAGCGAAGGTACGTAGCACATCTACCGGTAGCTCACTTAGTAGATCTAAGCATGCCTGCGTAGTGGTATTTCCATCCAGAATCCCGACAGGCCAAATGCCGTCCCTGGTGGCAATCTCGTACGGGATCTGTTGAGGAGGGCTGCTGAGTGAGTCCCTTTATCCCGTATATTCGTTCTATCGGATCGCTGAGCCCATCTACCTTGTCTTTGCACAGAGCAGGACCGCCTACAGAACCTGGCACCTCTGCACCCAGAGCCCGCACGTTCGTCGGTGGCGGCCACATCCTAGGAAGCGACGAAGTCGAGAGCTCATACGTCCCTGATCCCAATGCAGAGAGTGCTGGTATGTCTTACTTGTATCGTCCACCCCTCTCGGAATCTCATGTAATGTAGAAGCGGAACAGGAAACGGCGATACGACACCTGACATTCTGGCGTGAGGGGTTCTCCGTCGAGGATGGAGAGCTCATGCGGTACGACGATCCCGCAAACCAGCAGATACTGGATGAGATCAATGCAGGGTATGTCTTCCAGTGATTTATACGATTGGTATGTGGGATTTGTGTTACCAGCAAGTACTGAGCATTTTCTAGCCGTGCACCACCCCGCATTCTCAACGTCAATGTCGATCAGCCCGTCGAGCTGCGTGTGGTGAAGCGCCTGCAAGACAGCTACGTCCCTTCACCGCGCAAGGCGTTTTCGGGCCAGGGACAGCGCCTCGGCTCTCCTGCACCGGGTGCATCGTCTTCTAGCAGCACATCGGAGGCTATTCCTGGGTCATTCCCGACTGGTACCGCCGGAGGAAGCTCCTTGCCGGCCCAGAGATCAGCAGAAGACTTTGGCACGAGGTTTGAAGTTGACCAGACGAAGCCCGCGACGAGCGTTCAGATTAGGCTCGCGGACGGGACGAGGATGGTCGCCAGGATGAACTTGACGCACACTGTGGGCGACATCCGGAACTTCATCAATGCGTACGTTCTCTTCCATGATAATCAGCTTGACACTTATAGGATTGTGCAGATCGCGCCCGGAGAATCATGCGCGTCCGTATGCGATTATGACAACGTTCCCGAACAAGACACTGGAGGACGACAGCCAAACGATCGGAGCAGCCGGTCTTTCCAATGCCGTCGTGGTCCAGCGTTGGGCATGACTGTGAACCAGCGGTTGAGTTGCGGGATTGACGTTCTTGAGATTTGGCACGGTGACCGCCAGATGTACGAGATAAGTGGTGTATCAATAGACTTTCAGTGCCGAGCGCGTCCAATTACTATGCACTGCAAAGATCGCATCCTTTGCAGAGTGAGGAAAGGGATAGAGGATGGAAAGTGGTTCCACGCAACGAGATAAGTTCCCTGAAAGTGGCCAAAACAGGCCTCCAACGCTTTGTTAGGGCAGGTCACTCATGCATGTAAACCTAACCCAACGAAGTTGGTGAAACTGAGAAGCTCATCGTTTCTGCAACGGAGGAGATTGATGTGTACGTTCCAGTGCCATGTCGCCTTTTGCATGAACTTGTATCTCGGCTAGCATACTGTGATACCCCGATCGCAATAGCTGATGCGAAATTGTCAATTTTTACGCCCCGACGACCCGCCACCCCGCCGCGATGCCCGACACTGCTTGCTCACTCTCCACCACGCGTCGCCGCTGTCGTTCTTGGCCTCGATGCTCTCCGTCTACGCTCCAGACGCGTAAACGACGCGTCTAGCTTTTTTTCGTACGCCCGTCACGCGTTTTCGGACGACGGGCCGTACACGTTCCTCAAGTGAGTAAGTTTCAATCTCAACGTGTTCGCGATGATGAGTTGAGAGAGATAAAGACAGAAACAGCGACCTCACATCGACGATGAGCATGAACCCATCGCTATCGACCATGCCTGGAGCTACGCCCATGTCTCGCAGTAACGCGAGCACGCCGATGATCGAAAACGCGCTGATGAGGGTGGTCAATGTGCAGGGATGGTCTGAGCATCCGCCCGTATGCTCCGTGCCATTCTGCGTGAACGCACTCGAGGCGGGGAAGCCGTGGAAGCAATGCAGACAATGTCGAGAACGGTCGAATGCGCCGGCGAGTACCCCTCACAAGCAGAAGGTGGTGAGTACGCTGCATTGCAAACCTCGACACTCGTCTCATTCTCACTATACACTCAATGCATTGCGTGTTCGCTATAATTCAAGGACGTGCCATGTTCGTGCTGTTTTCTCTTTCCCGTTTCTGTCTCTCCCGCTCTGGCCGCGTCCGGCAGGAGGTTTCTTTGTCGAGGTTGCCATGAGCGGGGGAAAGCTCTTGTCCGCGCGAACGTCCAGGCTCCCGTAGCGCAAATCGGGCTCCATCAAGACCGGAGCCGTGAGCCGTCTAACCCCCAGTCGCTCCCGGATACGCAACCCGCTGCGCTGTCGGCGATCGCCCCTAAATCCCTGAGCATACTCGAGCAGGCGAGAAGGTTTGTTCACCCCGACCATCACCACCTGCTCGAACCGCGCGACGTTCCCGTCTCAGTGGTGCCCATAGTTCCCGTCTCTTCCGCGATCATCCTGGCCATAGATGAGGCGAGAAGACAACCCCTCTACGGGCTTCCGCACTATGGCCCGCGTGGGGAGATTCTGGCAATGACTCCGGAAGAGGTCTATGGTCTACCTGTTGTTCCTGTGCCCGTGCCATTGGTACCTCGGGCTTCTATACCTCCTTCGCTTGCAGCTCCCCCGCCACCGCGACCGACAGCAAGCACGCCTATCGATATCATCGAAGTGCCCATACGGCGGCATGGTACGTCTCGGCAGGTCGCTTCCCCACAAACCGCACCTCAGGTCCTCGCTGCTCCGAAGCCTGTGAGTGATTGAGCACCACTTGTTGTTGGGATTGGCGCTCATGATTACGAAGCGCACATCCGCAAACCCATCTCAAGAACCAACAGTACGTGAGGTGTCGATATTTTTGCGATTTTAGGTATTCAGACCGATCTTGATCCCGTAGAGCGAGAAGTCGGATAAGCCCGGGGATCAGGTCCCGGAACGTGTACCTCGCAAGAAGGGGAAGAGGACTCATCCCGCTCCGCAGCACATCTGTGCTACGCCTGACTGTGGGCGAACCATTCCATCCCAATTCCAAGGCACATTATGCGTGCAGTGCGGCTTCAGTCGTTGGACAAGGCAGTTTCGCACACGTTTCGAAACTCTACGTGCGGAGTTGTTGCAGGCGAGTGACACCGGAGCGCCTGAAACGACAGATTTTCCACCTGGGACAGTCCCTCCAAAGGTAGACTCAGTCGTCGGTAACCACGAAGTCAAGGTCGAGCGTGCAAAGTGGCCTAGTATCGCGCCAGAAACGTTGGCAATTGCCCCTGTTGAGCCGGATCCCAACCCCACCACTACCACTGCAGTCGCCGAAGCCGAGCTTAACTCCCTCTCTGACCCGCTACACAAGGTAGTCACCATGGACGTCGACTCCGACTCATCTGACGAGGAACCCTTATCTGCTAGGGTTTTCCGTCTCATCTCCTCTGACGACGTCCGCGTTACTATGCCCCAAGCTGGCATTTCTTCGGACGACGAGCCTCTAGCGACGAAGATCACCAGTACCTCATCATCCCCCGAAGCGCCGCTACATACACAGTTTGTAGATTCGGCATCGTACAACGATGAGCCCCTCTCCAGGCGGTTCCACGACTCCATCTCATCCGACGAGGAGCCTCTCGCGCAAGCTCGCATCTCGTTCTCAGCTCCACGCAAGCTCACAGAAGTGAAGCACGAGAACGGTGGACAGTCCAAAGTGATTATCTCGAGCATGCGTCCTCTCAAACTCGTGATCCCTCCTGCCCTCAAGCCTGTCAAACCGCCCGCTTTGCGCATCCGTCGTGTTCGTTTGATTCTGGGCTCCCGACCCCGTAATATAGAATCAGACTCTTCAAACTCGTCCTCTCGAGATTCTTCTCCAGAACGCTTGTCTAATCACCCCTCAGAACGGGGCAGAAGCAATAGCGCGATCAATGAGCGGTGGATGTCTGCCGGGTGGTCGACGGACGAGTCTGAGCTAACTCCACTGGAAGGGTCGACAGACGAAGGCGAGTCCGAGCTCGATGCCCCCGAAAGTGATGACCAGGCTCGGCCTCCGCCACCACCTGTTGACAGTACACATACCGAGATCGCCGCACCATCTACCGCGGCCGTCAAGGGTCCAGCGCTAGCTGAGAAACATCGCGGACAGTGCACAACATCCGATTGCGTGAACCTGCTGCCCTTATTCTGGACGTGGAGGCACTGCGATATGTGCCGCCTGCGGACTCGTATTTCCCGCCAAAAGAAGAAAGCACAAGAGGATGGTCAGGAATACGAAGACATCCCGGTACGTACATGTTCCTGTCTTCACGTTCGGGTGCTGACACTATGCACATTAATGTGGTCAGCTACCGTCAGATGGTGACTTGACGGGCTACCGTTCGTGCTCTCAAAAGCGCTGCAACCGCTTCATTCCTCCAGTCGAGCAGTACAAGTATAGGAGGTGTCCTCGCTGTCGGAACTGGGCGCGCAAGAGGATGCAAAAGCTGCGTGCTGCAAGAAACAATCCTCTGATGGCCGTGTTCGATGTACCCGGAACGTCCAATACCGCAAACACGGTGGAAGGGCAGCCATCCGATGTCTCCCCCGTTCAGCAAGGGGTCGAGGACAGTGGCGACACACTCGTCGACCTGGTACGTTGTGATATATCCGATGGTCTCCGCATGAGCTCACCGGTGATCGTCCGTGATGGTAGCCTCAGTTCCAGCATTTTGCAGCGCTTTCGAGTGTCTTCCACGCGCGCTTCGTTGAATTCGTCGCTGCTCAGGCGCGGTACGTGCAGCTACAAGCTATTCGGGGGGCTGAGCGCAAACCGATGGTGTTCAGCTTTGACGGGGAGTACTCCATCGTCGCAGACCCATCCGGCGGCTCCATAGATGCCATCGTGAACACGGTGATACGCAGAGTCACCATCGATCTTGGACTGGTCTTTACGTACGTTGCAGCCTGTCTCGTTTCGTTGCTACTCGGCGCTGAGCTCAACACTTGCGCCACGTAGGCTGGCCGGCGTACAGTCCGGGCCCGAGGACTCGGTTATTGCAGTGCTGCAGTGTACATATGCCTCCAAGGTGCCCGCGTTGAAAGCGAAGAAAGAGGGCGACTCTGAGGGCGGCTCCAACCCGCCTAAGCTTAGTGCTGCCGTGACTGAGGTCTCCATGGTTGGAGAGCTGCGGATCTGCATCGCGTGGGATCGGAGGCATAAGTTCTTCGCCGGGCAGAGGATCATGGTGCGCTTCCGACTGGTTGGCTGAACTCGTTATCTTGCTCTGGCTTCCGTCATTTTTATGCTTACGATATTCCTTATTCTATACCGTTCGAGCCTTTATAGTCCTCGTGTGTATCAGTATAATGCGGCACGATAGTTGATACCTCTTTCGTAATGTACCCGTATACCTGTTTAGCTGCGATCTGAGCTGGTCATGTGAGACTTGTGCGTTGTAACAGGTGAACAATGCAGTCGTACAATGCACAAGCAGTCTATCGCACGAAAATCAAATCATTATGACAGAACGAACCATCTAGTAACGAAGCTTGTATACAGATATAACAGTGAAGTTGAATGAACAGGATTGTATGCTACATTGCAGGTGCGGATTATGGAGACTATCGTGCTCTCCGAATAGTAGTTGCATGCCAAATGGAAGGAACATGAACAGCCGGGCGCGTCCTAGGATTCTCCACCGGGTCCCGCTGACGTTCGTTTGGAAGTCCGGACTCGACGAGGAGGGATCGCTGGTGGCGGGCGGAAGAGGGAGTGTGTCGCCGTGGCAGGTACGGGCCTACCGCGGCGCACTCGACGAGGAGGAGGAGTCACTGGTGGCAAGCTGGAGAAGGGGCGGGCGGCCGTGGTAAGTGCGGGCATACTACCACTGTCCACCTGGACTCGACGAGTAGGGGTCACTGGTGGGCAGCCGGAGAGGGACTGTGCCGCCGTGGCACGTACAGGCAAACCGTCGTTCTTCTTGAGCTTCTTGCTGGAGGTCACGGTTGCTGTGCCGATGGGGACGCGAAGCTTGTGTTGCATACACCAAGTCTCGGGTACCTTATCGCCGACCTTGTCGTTTGGATTCCATTCGGGCGAGCCGATGTGCTTGATAAGGAGATTAATCATCTCCGTCTGGCTGACGACTTTCTTTGCAAGTTCGCGGTCCTCCACAGTGGGTGCATCGTTTGTGACAATCTCCCGCCCTGGGGGTGGGAGACCAAAAGACGACTCGGGATCTAGATAGCTCACGTCGTCGAAGGGATCAGCATCCTCTGGTGTCACTGGAGTCGGGGAAGGGGTTCGAGGAGGCTGAGGTTTTGGCTGGTCAATCTTGTGCCGAGCTTCGTATCGTGTGACGAAGGTGTGGGACTTGAACCAGCGAAGAAGCGCCGACAGCACTGCGTCCAGAGGGCTGTTGAACAACACCAGCGAAGTGGGAGTGATCGACAACTCCCCGCTTTCAATTGTCCCACGTTTCGTTCTTCCACACACATAATTCCCGTCATTGTCGACATCGTAGGTGTCGTAGAATAAGTCGAGGAAGGACGCAACCGCGAATCCTCTCACGTTCGAATGGAGGTAACGCATCGCGTAGTAGATGATGATATAGGTGAACGCTTCGACCTCGTCGCAAATCTCGACCATCTTGTCACTTGAAAGTAAGGCCACCGACATGAACTGCCAAGTTCCCTGTAATTGCGATCAATGTGTGTGCGAAACACTCTTGAGGGGGACATACATACCGTTCGCTCCGGTTGACGAGGTTTAAGAAACGCCACGACACCGTTCAAGGGTTTTGACATTTCCCAATCTGTAAGGATACCAACCCAGACGATGATCTCAGGCCCTGCTTTAGGAGGGATCCTGCGCATGGGCAAGATAAGAATATTGCCACCGCTCACGTCGCGGTGAAGGATGCCGACTTCCGTGGCCTTCCAGTGAGCTGCAGGACAAGAGTCAATTACCAGTTCTACCGCATTATAGAGCTCGACTCTCACCAATCATGGAGTCCCTCACAATTTTCAATAACTGGCGCCCGCACTTGAACTCCGTCAATGGGAGCGCGACCTCCTTCTCCACAAGCCTATAATGCCGATGGCGACGCAATGGACAGTTCGAGCTGGATGATGGACCATCTTCGCCATCCTTGGCCTGTCCTATTTCTGCCTTAGGGCCGTCATCGTGGACCGGCCTCTTGCGCTTGAGACTCGATGACGTCTTCTGCTCGGAAGGACCGGGAAGGGGTCGGGAGGACGCTGAGGGTGGTGCGGGGTGATGCTTCTCCCACCATGTAGGTGTGAATGTGTCTTGGTCCAGTATATCGCCGTGGCATATGAGTGTAGGCACGTACGGGACACCCTTCTTGTTGAGCTCGTTGAGCACATCGCCTTCCTTCTCAACCATCAAGTAGTACGCCCGCCAGGCATCCTTGAGCCAGACGAAGCGCTTCATTTTACAGTCCAAAGCAACGTAGCCGCGAGTGCCACGGCCAGCCAATCCCTTCGCGCAAAAGGCGGGCTTGCAAACCAGGAACTCCCGGGTGGCCTCGCCGTCAGGTACTTGGAGTCGATACCGCGGCCAAAGTTCGACCAAGGAGTTGCGAAACTTCTCGCGCACATACTTGAAGACGAAGTCGCCTCCAGGTACCTCGCCCGCTTTGAGGATGCGTTCCTCGTGGTCGACGTCGGTGTCACGTGGGATAGCGGCTTCGTCCATTGCTGCGTAGTCCGGATCACCGGGAAGGAGGCGTACTGCGCTCGGGTCACAACCCAGCTGCTCGTCAGAACACTGCGAAATCCGCCAGAGAATTTCACAAAAGAGCTCATAGTGTTCATAATAGTCCAGAAGCCGGGTGACAATCGAGCCAGATCGGTCAAATCGGATGAAGCGACAGCGGCGCCCGATGACAAGGAGGATGAAGATGGAGACACGTTGTTGCACGGCCAGTAGGAGCTCCCCGTACGTGAGGACTTGTCCACGAGCCTCAGTGCGAGCGCCGCTGTCGGCTGGTTGAACGTCACCGGCATCGGTATCCTGGAACGGGTCCAATTCACGGCGTTTGAACTCGGCGCCAAACAGCTGACAACCCCACAGAGGTTGATATTTCTTGTCCTTCTTCTTTCGTTGAGGGACGAGGTTTTCGCGATAGAACGCGGCATCAGGCTTCTGTCTCTCGCCGTCGATCGCGGCAGGGTCGGGTCGGTCACCGCAGTAGCGGAATACCAGACCAGGAACGAGATTGTGGTCGTTGAGGACGTGAACCTGACAGCAGTACGATGTTTGAGCAACACGTAGAACTCGGGACAGGACGACTCACGAATTTATCAGTTAGTTCAGCTTCAAGCATACAATTCGCATCCTTCAGGGTCTCGAATGGATTTCCGTTGATAGTTGGTTGTGGGTGGTGTGGCTCGCTCGGGAGAGGGAAGAATTGGTCGCAGAACACGTCCGTCATCTCACCGATAGCTTTGTTTGCGTTGTCGGATGCGGCTTTGATACGTCGTTCCTTGACTTGTGGTCGGGCCTTCGCGCCTACGGTTGCGTACTGCAGGCGGCCGCCGTGATGTTTTTGGGAGGCAGGGGTTGAAGTGGAAGGAAGAATGTTAGACATGGTTGGAAGAGAGAGGGTTCAGCGACTTACGAAAATCGTAGAGAAGGTTTTATATTAGGCGTGGTTGGAGGGTGTGCTAGGGCCGGATGCGCAGTGTGGCCGTCGGTTATGAGTCACGAAGAAGCACACGACTGGGATGAATGAATGCGGGGGACAATAGGGCTGTGCCACAAAGGTGGACAAAGGGTGGTGGGGGATCAAGTTCAACACGTTAAGCGCGCTTCACGACCCGTGGCAAGATTCTCTACGCGAGATGAGCTGAAGCGCTCGCTTTGTTGACGCGGCCTACAACTTGCTGCGACATTTTTTGTAAGATCTTTGCATGGCATCGAAGAGAAGTCTTATTGCCTCTAGTGCCAACTATTCAAAGATTACCTACCTGACCATAGGATATGGCGGCTGGGAATGGGAAGTTCTCAGTAGGTGGTTAAGAATTAGCACAGCCACCATGGCCCGAGCACGATTGCTTTGACTCGGCCATTGTTCCCACATGCCGTACTGCAATGCTTTGTTCGGCTGCTTCCCCGCTACTTACGGATACATTATTGCGGGCGCGCCAGAGCCAACGGAGCACTCTGGCAATGCCTCCGGCGACGCGGGTAGCCAACTACAGTAATCGTGGCACGTCTGATGACCAATGCGTGGTCAGAGATCCATTGCACGACGGACAAGGCCCCATATCTGATATCCAGGATATTGGAAGGAGATTAGTGGGGCACCTGAAATATGCCACCGGTGGCCAACATATTTCCGGCAAGTGGAAGACCGTGAGTGTCCCACCTATTTCCTGGGCCTGGATTCAGTTCAGGGAGAAGCCAACTCGATCTGGTGAGGTACAAATGTCTGGCTTTGGAAGGAAATAGGAGAGTCAGACAAAGGATGTTGTACCTATCCTATCGATTGTGTCATACTTATATATCACAACCTGTTGTAGTTGTTTGTTAGATGTCAAAGCCACCCTCTATCCGACCTTCGTCCCCAATAGGATCGACCCTTCTTCTCCCTGAACTGATCCCTGGCCCAGGAAATAGGTGGGACCCACACAATTCAGTTCATCTCTCCACCGGCAGGAAATATGTCATCTGCCAGGCGCATATTTAAGGTGCCCCACCAATCTCCTTCTGATATCCTAAATACCAGATATGGGGCCTTGTCCGTCGTGTTGATGATTGCCGTTGCCAGAACGGCCGTGCCAAGCCAAAAGAGGTTAAAATATCGACACGTCGGGCAAGGCTCCAATTCCGCCGGATATATGGGCAGGAAATTGGTATGGAATGTATTATTTTACGGCTCACCACTTTCGTTCCCATGTCCTCGTGGCCGTGAAAAAAAAAGTCTGACAAAAGTCTTTGTCGATCGTG
This sequence comes from Fomes fomentarius, assembly GCA_022606135.1. NCBI lineage: Eukaryota > Fungi > Basidiomycota > Agaricomycetes > Polyporales > Polyporaceae > Fomes > Fomes fomentarius. The sequence goes on from JABYQN010000001.1 coordinate 4,518,176, forward strand.
ATCTGCCATGCCAGTAGTGTGGATTGTGCGACCTCCAGTCCTACGGTCTGTTGCTCTCCCAGCTGAGCTATCCCGGCAATTAAGACATAAGTTGGGATTGAGGCCGTCATAGTAGAGTGATGTCCGACGGCGCTCCGTGGTGGTGGACGCCCACTGCGAGTACTGACTCCTGTGCTTGCTACTTCACTCTCTACTAGTCATTTCCAACTCTCGCTTACGCAGCTGCACACCCCAACTCACTCTACATGTCCGAAGACATTCGCAGTGATTCCTCCGCGGTCAGGTTGCTCTCCGACCTCGAGTCCCGCGCAAGGGCGATCACAAGGGTCTTCGCTCCGTCTCTCCGCCCTTTTCAACGTGCCCCTCCGCCGGTTCGACTATCTCATTGCATTCTTCGGTCTCGCATTCATCGCGTTCTGCGCATGGCGCATCACGCAATGGGAAGCTGAAGTCGGCGGGTGGTGCCAGTGGAACCTCGCCCTCGGCGAACGTCAACCAGGAGATGCGCGACTCAACCCAGATCCGACGGGGGCAAACAGTGCGAAGATGTACCGGGCAGATGCCGGAGGAAGGGAAGAGGGAAAGCCGACGGTGGAGGATAGGATCGCCGAGCTTGCTGCAGCATTGGGCATGCCTTCGTCTGACCTTGCTGCCGCCATCGCGGATGCGGTGCGCGAGCATGTCCCTCCTGTGGGCCTGTCTTCCGTCGCTGTGCATGAGCCGTCTGGATAAGCAATAGGTCCAATCAATCGACATTGCGTGGAGCTGACCAGCTATCACATTGTCCAGGACTACTGTGCAGAATCTCGTGCGTACTGTTGACCGCGGAAGCGATGTGAGCGGGAAAAATGAAGCTATAGCGATTGCGATCGCCGTAGTCGGTCCAGAAGAGCATCCCAGTGAGATGACTGCCGGATCATGATCAGACTTGAAGCGAGCGTCGCGGCGTCATTTGCGCAGAACGGAAGTGTCAACTGGCATCGATACAATATTTCTTGATATTCCACTGTGTCCTCTAGTCAGCAAATGTGTCAGCTCGAGTACAGAGAGAGAACGGTTGATGACACGATGTTGCGGTACTGAAATCAGTACGTAGTAGTTGACTTCAATGTGGACTTGCACCCAGTGTGTCCGAGTCACAGAGGGGTGCGCTCGCCGGGCCGTAACGGCAGCCCGAGCGTCTAACGCAAAGGGTGTCCTGGACTCAGTGAGGTTTTCGACCTCAAACGATATGATCCGGAAGCGAGTGAACAGGCGTTCGAGGCGAGATGGGGAGCTGACTTCCGACAAATTCCTGCCAGCGCTTCCGCAACGCGGTCACCGCCGCTAGATCCGTTGAAGGTCGACATATCCTGCAGCCTGAGTGTACGTTCAATCGAGTCCGCAGTGCCGTCGTCCTTCACGATCCACCCTTTCCCTTCGTCCGCTGGCCCCTCCTCCTCGTCCCTTGCACCGGCCACCAACTCAGTCGCACCTGGAGTCCGTTCAGCTTATGCGCCAGGAAGCCGATGTTGTGTGATATGTAAACTGCTGTAACATTGCAGTGCAAAATTTGCCTCAAATTGTCGAATGGCCTCACCGTGCATACTCTGCATTAACTTGAACCCAGTGTGTCACCGTGAGATTTGCATTGAATCTAGCAGAGCGGCAGAAGCTTGATTGCAACTGGCGGGGATGTTACGTGTAGTTACAGTGTGATAAAGAGAAGTACTGTGCGAAGGTGTGACGGTGCTCACAAATCAAGCTGCCCAAGAAGAGCGGCAGAGAAGCTTGATGTGAGTCCGGAGAAGGGTGAGTAGCGCCATTAGGACATTGAAGAAGGTAATTTTACGAGAAAGGGCAAGGCTGGGCTGAGGAATATTTATGGGGAAGACGGCGGTGAAACGGAATCGCACGAATTCTTGATGTGCTTGAGTAAGTGCAGATCGTGCTCCTTCCGCATTATCGCATACCGTTCCACTCCTGGTGCCCAGATAGTCAAACTGTCGTTGAGGGTGACCGGATAGCGTGCCTCGCCCGCCTTTCCCGCCCAATCAAAATTCACCAACATCACACGACCATCGGGGACACACATGATGTTTGAAAGACGGAGGTCGCCAAAGACGAAGCCCGCCTGGTGGAGCACCTCGATTGCGCTATGCATGCTTTCATAGACCGTGGGCGGGAGCTTGCTACCCCTCCTCTCGGCCCTCCAAGCGTAAGCATTCTGCCCTTGCACGCGATCCATCACGATCATCTTCAGACCGCCGCAGACAGGGACGCATGCGCGCAGCGTAGGTGCGAAGCCAGCGTCGGAAACGGTGCGATGAGCTTCGGCGTTGTACTGCGAGGTGAACTTGACGACAACTTCGACGCAATCCTCAGCTGCACCCGAATCACCGGAAGGGTACAGTTTACCGATGTATAGGCCTGAACGTCTGTCGTCGGCCAACACTTCCGACGTCACCACTGATGGATCCAAGAGGATGAAGGGCCTGCCTGTGCGCGATAGCCGGTCAGTGAAGGTGATGCGCGGCATCTTGCCCTGCCAAGAAGGCTCCGGAACCGGCGAGGGAAAGAGGTGTTGTATGCTCAGTTTCGGTGGCGGGTCGTTCTTCAGTTGCTCGTAGTACTTTTGTAGCCCCGCGAGCGCGAGCTTGACGGCACTGAATGCACGTGTGATGCGCAGCACGTTGGCGTCCTTGTGATAGTCGAGGCGCATACGCCCAGACGAGAAGATATAGTTGCTGTATGGACCGTCAGTGTAGACAGTGACGCCTATCTCAACAAGATCGCCCATCAGGCCGATCACAACCGCCGGACAGTTCGAGATTTTGCGTAAACGCTTGATCTGCATACGCACATGTGAGCTTGAAGCAACAGGCGGTAGCTTTACCTTATACGAACCTCCTCTTTATCCTCCGTAACACATTTCACATATGACACACGAGCTTGGAGTGACGCATCTCCATCAAGGCCCACCTCGTTCTTCAGCTGCAGGATGCCACAAGGCAAGCTGGCGGGGCTGCCGAATACCACGTCAGGAGTGATGCCGTTCCGTGTCGGCTTCCACTGGACATTGGGATGAAGCGACGCTTTTAACGCCTTCACAGCCTCACCTCGAGCGTCCTCATTGTCGTAGCTTTCCAGCGAAGCCGAGATGAATGCATGGGCACGTTGGAGCTCGTGATGGTCTATACGAATCTCAGGGAGGTCGTCGTCGAGATGGGCGAGGTGGTAATGGAGCAAGCCCAGGACCGGACTGAATAACGCAGCAGGTGGTCCAAATTTATCGCTGGGTCTCCCGGCGTGGAAGTCTGCGTTGAATAACTCCTGCATTGTTCCGGACGTTTTGATAGTCGTTGAGTCTATGGCGTTGCCACGGATAGCACTCTCACGGTCTGATGACACTATTAATGATACCATCGCTGAGGCTCGAGCACGGAGACGCACCCCTAATGACTTTCCCGAACCTGTCGCCCGCCACCTCATCTAGGCTTTCCTCGACTGTGATACGGTTAGAAGACTGGTGCGGTACCCTGTGCATACACCTACTGTCTGGAGTCACGACGATGACATCGAGCTCACGATAGTTGCGATCCTCAGGAAAGACTTCAGATATGACTTCTGAGATGTCGAGCTGGACACTCTGGTCTTCGAGGTGTTCTCGCAGCCACTGCCGAGTGCGTTCGAGCAATGTAGGTATAGGTTCGATGAGTAGGCCAGATGGCTGGTGGTTGGACGGTAAGCGGTCGCCGCGAGTCAAGGTTTAGGACAGAGACATACCCTGTACAACGTAACCTGAGTCTGGATATCTTTGATGGGGATCTTCACGGCTGCTCGTGCGAGCAACCTTGAGACATGTTGCTTGGCGAGCTGTGGGGTCACGGTGACGAAGTGTGTAACAGGACGATCTGGATGGGGATAGTATACGAATACGTCGTATTCGTCATCGTCGGTCGCAGGTATGATGGTAAAACGGTGGGCTAGATTGGCGGGCATGGTTGAGTTACAGTACATACTTCCGACTCCCGAGTCAGACTTCGGCCGCGCAGAGCTCGGAGACACCCGATTTTGTATTTCCGCTCGCAGCTCCGAACATCTGTCCACCAGACTTTATCTTATCTCCATTCTTACCTGCCTGAGGCACAAGCACCGATAGTCAAGTCTTCGTCGAACAAGTTCAACAACAACAGGTGGATGACTCGAAGCCTCGCGCGCGCCGGCCGCACAATACGAGCCGGTCACGCTCGCACTCAAGGCAGTCTCTATATCAGGCAGACGGGTGAACATTGCGATAGACGGTACTTCAACCACTCAAGGGCACCCCGAAGAGAAGCTCAAGACGTACCGTTGGTCTTGTCGGTCTTCGATAACTCTCTCTTTGGACATAGAGTGGTTCATAAAGACAAGATCAGGGACCTGGTGGCAGACTACCAGCCCAAGGAATGGCGCTCCTCGCCGTCGGAGACTCGGTCGAGGCGACAGAAACGGGTGAGGGCCCCAAGAAGCGTAGGGCGTCGGAGGTGACGAAGACGGATGGACCAGGACCAGGGTCTGCGAGTGCTCCTCGGGTAAAGAGAGCGAAGAAGGCCAAGGGAGAGGCAGTACAATCGCGGGGACGCACAAGACGAAGGTTCGGAGGCAGGTCGAGGGACACGTGTTACGCGGGATCTAGGGTCACTTACTAGTCGTGTCTGTCACACCACCCGACAGGCCCGCTATCAGTACTCGCCAACGTCTGAGTCTATTTTGCGTATCACACGTGGGGCCCGAGGTACTTGTAAGTTGTCTATCTGTATGATCTGTTTTGTACGAGGGACTTGATATGTGCATCATCGAGAGTTGCTCATTTGAACGATGCCCGTGGTAGGACGGGAACACTGTATGCCTCAGTGCTATTGCTATCGGCTATCGATAAGTAATACATTTATGCTGTTCTACAGTGCGAATGATCGGGACTGGGTTGCCCATCCAATTCGCATGTGTACACAATGTGTCGTCGACTTCAAGCCCGTGAGTCGACATCAAGTCCTCCACGTCCAGCGCAGCGGACTTGCCCTAGGTAAGTAAAACAGATGTACTACAGCTCAAAGACCTCGAGCACGGCGGGGTCTCTGGGGGTGAGTCGTACACGGAATGGAACAGGCGAGCGTCCAGAGACACCGTCGTACTCGTTCATGTCAATAGGCTCGCCGGGAATGGTTTCGATCTTGAATGCCCAAAGCATGTGGACGATACCCAAGAAGATTTCCTTCTCAGCGAGAGCAATACCAGGACAGATGCGGCGTCTGCGACAATAATGTACGTGAGCCGGACAGGCTGGTATGATATTCAGTAGAAGTTACGTACCCTGCGCCGAAAGACCAATGATCACGTGCTATTGGGTCGGTAAGGCGGGTAGATTCGGCTGCGCTAAGCTTGTCCCCGAGGTATCGCTCAGGCTTCACATCAGAAGTCAGATTGGTGAACATTCAAGAGAGGAAGTTAGGAACACGGACTTTAAATTCGTAGGGGTCGGAGTGTCGTGTAGGGTCATGGTGGAGCGTCCACTGTAGAATGTTCTGTCATCTATTTATTGCGCTAGTTGAGAGTTACTCACCGTGTTCGTAATAATGACACAATCCTTCGGGATCCAGTATCCGCGGTACGTGAAGTCTTCAGTGCTATAGTGAGGAGTACCCAGCCAAAGCGGGTTATGTACACGGGTGATTTCCTGCACGTGTCCGCCATGTGATGAGCAACGCGATGGCGAACCTCGGCCGTGCCAAAGCTCACCTTCGCGATGGCGCGGATGTATGGGAGACTCTTCTCATCGTCCTCAGTCGGGAATCGGTCGCGTCCGCAGATGCGATCAAGCTCGGCGTGTGCCTTCTCCTGAATTTCCGGGTAGCCTGCGATGAGCGCGGCGAACCATTGCTGAATGGAAGCCGTCTGTGTTGCGCGTCGACCGCATGTCAGTATTACGCTAGCTAGTGCCAAAATGTAATAGCCGCACCGTCTCAACGCCGCCGATCATGAGGGACCCGCACGTGAGAACAACATCGAGGTCGTCAAGACCTTCCGTGTTCTGCGCCGTAAGAAGTGTTTTCGCCAAACAATCGGGAACGTGTTCGCCCCTCTCCATACGCGCCTTGATGTCGGCGACAAACGGGCGATTGAACTTGAGGATGTCCTCGTGGAGCTTCCGCGCGCGGGATGTGGTCACGTTAGGGAGATGTTGCAGAATGGGGAAGAAGTCGACGAGGTTGGAGACGGCACCAGTGAGGTTCCTTCAGTAGGCGCATGGGAGTTCAGTACGTACGGCCATCAGAGTGCAGACTTAGGCGAGTGCGCTTACATGAATTCGCGAGACATGCGCAAGACTTCATTACAGATCGGGTCGAAGGGCGCTTCAGTGCGAATGCCGTAGATGAGGGTGAGGATGTTGTTAAGGGCGAAGCGGCTGGCGTAGCGGCAAGGTGTAATGGGCTGCGCGCCGGCCTTGCCGTCAATGAGAAGAGTTCGGATCATTTCTCGGGCTTCGCGCTCGACGACTGGTCCGTAGCCCAGAACAGCGCGGGGACCTAGCATGGTCATCGCGACACGCCTGTCTCTCCGCCTGGTTCGCGGGTACGTCGGTACAATGATGACAGTCATTGTTGACGACATACGCACCAGAGATCGTTATACCCTGTCGCAGTGATCCCCCGATTCTTGAGAATAGTCCGTGCCTTGATGAATGTGTCTTTACGAGATGAGAAGATCGTGCCGTTCGTAATGAGGAGGTCTTTCACGACGTGCGGGTCGGAGAGGACGATAAATCGCTGGTTGCCGATCACGAAGGAGACGATGGGTCCGTACTTCTTTGCCCATCGATGAAGACTGAGTTCGGGATACTTCATGAGGTAGGTATAGCATCCTAGCAAAATGCGCACGGTGAGTAAGTAGCTGGACGGTGCAAAAGGAACTCACCAAGGAGCGGGAGTCCTTTAGGACCGGGAGGAACAACATTCCCCGCCTTATCCCTAGGAGGCCTTCGAAGAAGTAAAAGGGTGACGATTATGCCAGACAGAAGAGCAAGCCTCAAGAAAATATGAACAAACTCCGGCTGAGATTGGAACGTAGGAACGGAGGATGAAATCGACATCATACAAGAACACAGACGGCTACTTCCCAGGTAAGGGACGAGGAACGAATGTGGCACTCCCCGATGTCTCGTCTTTTGAGCGAGTTCGTCGTTTGTTCGCTTGGCAGAAAGATCGTTCCAGCATAGAATCGGGTTGTGGATAGCCGTGCGGTCGGCGGCGGCGCTCAGCTAGTACCTGAGGTGCACCGAGCGCACGGTAAGTATCGTCGGAATACCTGTGTTGGTGTAGATCCCCAGCCTGCGCGCTGGGGGATGCGAGATCAATGGAAGCAGTTTCGGCGTGCTTGTGGCCGTCAGTATGACCAGCAAGGCACTTAGGGAGCTCCAATAGAAGGTCTCTGTGAACACCACTTCCGCCGGGCTCCATCAACAGGGCATGCCTAACATCTTACCGAGCACTGACGCGATTTTGCGCCGTTATTGTGCCGTTGTTTATTCGCTGCACATAAGGGTCATATGAGATGGGGAGCACCCACAAACGCTAAGCTTGGGATGGCACTGTCTAGACCTCCTACTCTCTCCGCACGGACGGCGTAGACACGGATCCGTGATACTCTCTCGGTCCGTAACTCTGCGCCGGCCGCTAAGAGAGATTCGGATACAATACTACTTACGTGCTCTGTATGCTCGGTTGTTTAGCTTACTAGTCTGATGGAATTGAGAAGGAATGTGAGTACGTATAGGCCGTCCGGGATATCTGCAAATTCAACACACCTACTGCTGCTCGCATCAGCTGCTCCAAGCACCTTCTGTTGCATTTGTTTCCATCCTCACGACAGTGCGCCATACACTGACTGGGTGAAAGAGGATGCGTCCAGCGCTCATCATGAAAGAGCAGCTCACATGGGAGATTTGATCTGGACCTGACATAAGCGCTCGCCGATCCCAGTGATTGATAAGTTTGAAGTGATCTTCCGCAGAGGTCAAGCACCCTTTGAAGTCCGCGGTAACTTTCTTGCGATGGGTCAGCGTTCAGCCCAGGTGAGAACTGGACAGGGGGGGTCGAGCGCTGTCGAGTGCTCGGGATTCGCATCGAGGCATAGTAGGGTATACCAGTACAAACTGGGGTAGCGGTATGCATGTGGCTCGTGCTTGCAGCGTGGCCCGGCGTTACCATCATGCACCATCGCTGATGAACGGGGAACCTGCACATAGACAAACGATACTAGAACAGCATCCAAATCTAAGCGTCTGCGCACATTGGTGCACACTGGGACTCCGCGGATGTTGCGGCAGCCGCTAGGCGAGGGCAACATGAACGGCAATCGCACTTCTCGGCCACCGGGCTTCACGGGTCTTTAGACGAACTTCCCAAGTCGACACTAGTGCTTCCGTCCCGACGGTTATTCGCTTATGAGGAACAGGAAGTGAGAATCGGGGATCACGCACCGAAAGCCGCTTGGAGGATAGTGACGGCATCGTGCATACGATGGCGGAGATCTGGAAGTCAGTCTACGTCAAAGCAGGTTGGAGAACTTCAACAATCCAGTGTGGTCCGAATGACTGGGCTGAAATGGCCTTACTCAAAACCCAGTCCATGCGCCCGACGTTCCCGAAGCTACTTCCCACATGAGTCTGCAACTGGCCACGTCCAGAGGCTTCCTCAATCTCCGATCATATACTTACGTTGTGCCGTCAGCGTGCGACGAACGAATGAGCATGATGGAGCGGGACATTGAGATCGTGGCTGCGGATATTGAGGGCTGCGGGCTATTCCAATTGAAAGTTCAAGTACGAGCACATGTCTCATAATTGCGTAATTCCGTGATATTAGCGATATTTGTATTGCAATTGCTGCTAGTGCGACATGCACAATGGTGGAAGACATAACTTCTGCTGATAGAGATATGGGCTCACTGGAGATGATAGCAGAGACTTGCCACTTCCAAGTAGTAGTAGACTGCGGTCTGTCACCAAGGAGGAAGCTGGGCAATTATGATGGACTGCAAGAGTGAAGAGCGCGCTCAGGAGCCTCGACTTAAAGGACGAGATCAGAGGTAACGTCGGGGTTAGTACGAGTTGCTGAGTCGGCACAGGCGAATCGAGTACAGTAGCGAGGAGGTGTGGCGACAGGGTATTGAAACTGCCAGTGAGCGAAGGTGGAAGGGCGCCCTCCCTTTCAACGGAGCCTTGAAAAGCGGTCATGCGTGAGCTTTTCCGATTCGACCGACGAGGCCGGAATGCAAGAAGGTTTCTGGACCTGCAAGATTTCTAGGGACAGTCGCAATGGTCACAAGTTGAAATTCTGCGATCGTAGGTGGAGAATTTCATTGAGTGGCGTGTAAGTGAGTCTTTTGCATGGAATCAAAGGACATGGAAATGCGAGACGTATGGCATGATCATGTTGAAGGGAAGCCACCTTATGTTGACCGAAGCTTATATCTTGAAGTACGTGCCGCCAGTCCGACGATAGCCACATGCCCACTTACACCATGGGATACACCCTCACAAGCCGATCTTCCCCAGTGCTTGTACGAACCTCCGCTCGGGGAGAACAAGAAGCCTACACCGTTATCCTAGTGAGATGCTAAATGTAGAGTCATCCTGACCTCTGCAACGAGCGAGAGATGTGTAGAGTGAATAGAAGTTGCGTGGCGTACTTACACACGCACCAACATGACGGTGGCGTCACTGTGGGGCGGGCATTGCAAGATTTTCTGATGATATCCGGTTTACTGGGCCCGGCGGAGAAGCTGTGAATTGGAATTACGTGGGTTGGATTCTTCGCAGTGTGATCGACATTCTGTTCTCATCCCCTTCCTCTTGACGCTCGTGTTGTCTTGTGGGTCTGGAATCTAGACTGTTGCATCAAAACTCACCACAGCAGGACCGGCGAAGGCCGCCTCTCAGGTACTCAGTTGAGGAGTCACGATCCATGAGTCAGCAGGAAAACGTCCTCCTGGACGAGTGAGAAACCATTCCGGGGCTGCGAGTACCAATCCCCTTCACCTCATGGCTGCCTAGCAGTCCCTCGGCAAGGTCTGATTGTGCCTACCAACGAACCGAAATATGTTTCTTGCAGCCACAGGCTATGTAAATGAACCACGACTTTCAAGTTCTCCGTGCGGGTAATCGTGATGAGTCAGCTTGGGTCTCGAGGGCGGTGAGTGACAACTGCATAACGAAGCCTGTTGCGGTCATCAGCCGAAGTGCCTCCGGGATCCATTCAGCATTATTCTCGACTACTGACTTCCCCACAGATTGTACGCCGATCGATGCTTCTCTGAGCCGATCTGTCAGTCGGCCTAGTGCGAATAAGCGGTTTTTGAACTGGTATGTCTTGACATCCGTTCATTGTTTAGTACACGACCATCTGTGACTCGCAAGTCATCATGCACTCACCGAATTGGGGGTAAAGAGAATTCGATGGATGGACATGTGTTCGTTGTAAATGTCACAGTGTCAGAAGACGTCGGAGGACGTAGGCAATGGATTAACAGAGGAGTCCGGAAAGAGTGTCCTAGCCGATTGATGGCGTAGTCTTCGCGCGCAATAGTGTTGCTAGGACAAGTAAGTCATGGTCAGTCGATATCTCGCACAGGTACGTCGCATTGGCGTTGAGATGACCTTGAGCTGAATGAGAGGAAACTCAAGGAGCGTCCCCAATCTCGTGTCAGTCACTGGTCGATTAATTCAGTAGTCTTGATGCACACTAGTGTTACCGACGCATCCCGTCCTGCATCCCGCGCGCGTCATGACAATAGACCTTGCTGCTCAATTCTTGGGGACGCGGGACGCGTCGAAAGTTCTTTGATGAAGTTGATGAACGTAAGGGAGGAGGGCCGACCACTCGGCAAGCGGATCGAAATCCTCTTCCCCTCGTCCTTATCATGTCTGCAAGCCGCGTCCATCATCACAGAGAAACACAGGAAAAAAGGAGTGTTCATGAATGGTCACTCTTTGTCCTGCGTACTTCTACGGGACACACCGAGAAGGGGATAGGTACAATCTGCGAAAGCTCCCTGGTAGACGATAGAGAAGTCAGCTTTGACCGCTTGTTCCCATCAATAGCCTCTGAATGCGTCCCACGTCCGTAAGAATTGAGCAGCCCTCTTGAGCTGAGTGAGAGGAGACCGGGGAGAGCGGCCGAAACCTCGTGCCTGTCAAATAGCCGATAGATATAGTTTACATACCGCGCCTATGCTGCGCTGGGCCCAAGATAAAGGAAAGTATCGGCTCGTTCATATGTCAACACCGTTGAATGCACAAGGAAGGTGATCGGCTGGCGAGCGAAAGGATCAGGAGGAGCAGGGCGAAGTTTGTCCGCTGGATAGGGTTGGATCCCAGGTTCATTTGTCGCGGAAGCATCTACGAGCTCCGACGCATGCAAAACAATGAGGAAAAAATGTAGAGGAGACGTGAGAAGACCTTTGCATGGTTCCTGGAACGACCGAGGCTGAGAAGGTGGGAGTCGGAGAGAAGGATAGAGCTAGCATGGTGGCCGCTGGGGTTGAATTGGTATGGAGTGGCTGAAGAAAGCGGAGTTGTGCGTCGGAGCCTGAAAAGTAAGCGTCGGAAGCGAACCAATTGTGGGGTGGTCGGCATGGCGGGGCGCGAACCTTCTTTTGCCTCGCCCACCAGCCCGACGAATCTAACTCGCGGTCAGTCAACTTTGTTTCCAAACTTTGTTCGTATTTTCGCTGACGTTCTGGCCGTCCTCGACGTTGTCCCGCCCTCGACGTTGTTGTTGCTGGTGTTGCACTCGTTCTGGTCGATGATGTGCAGCTCCTATCGGATTTTCGCGCATACACCCTCATGTCAAGTCACGACGGCCAATCGAACAGCACACAGTGGACCGAGCCGCCATGGTCGGGCTGGATAGAGACGACGGGTGACGCGCTGCTCATTCTCGAGGCCGCACGAAGGGGATTGATTCCGCGGGTAACTCGCCGTCTGGTTGATTCGGAACGCAAAATGATCACGTCCGGGTCCGTCTTCGTCTTCGACGAGGACGAGAGCGGCATCAAGCGTTGGACCGACGGGTTCTTCTGGAGCCCCAGCAGGATACTGGGCAACTTCCTCCTCTATCGCGAGACGGAGAAAAGGGGCGCAGGCCATAGGAGCGCTCGCGCTGAAGCAGCGGCGAATGTCGAGGAGGACAGTGTCAAACAAGAGGGCCAGACACTCTCCAGGCCGAAAAGCGAGGCGAACCGTCTCGGCATCAACAGGGATCGCGAGAGGATACTCGTTGGAAGTCTGACAAACAGCTACAAGTTCAAGCCTGGAGGCATGATGAAGAAGGTATGTCATTGTCCTCTTGTCTACCCTTTCTCGCTGTCTCTCTCCGTCTCCTCGCTATCGCACACTCCTTTGTCGCTGTCCTATGCGTCTTGCTCGACCATCCGTCGTACAGGACGCGTAGCGATAAGCGTTCCACACGCAATGACCCCGAATCTGTCAATAGTACGCATGTGCAGCGGTCTATATGCGTCTCGATCCGTTCATGTCCCTCTACTCGCTTCGGATTGGCTGTCGCTCTGTTCGATGCGGTCACCGGTATCCTGATTCATGCCTTCCTGATGCCTGTCCGGGGTATGTGCGGTATGTGACGCATATTCTTCTCATCGCGGCTCCTGCCTATTGGACCACCCCGTTATCTGGACGGTCGCGCACTCCTATTTTGCGCCTTCTCCGTATAGGGCCGAGCATCGCGCTGGAACTTGTACTAGTGCTGCTGTGGGTGTGTCATGCTGCGCCACTCACTGTAGCTGCGTCATATGTGAGCACGTCGCCGTTGCCCCGGCGGCGACGCTGCTCTCGGACGGTACAGGAACAACGAAGCTCCTGTCCAACGTGTCCAGCCACGGTTACAGCGACAGCGACATTGACTGGCCTGGCCTCAGAAGCGGAGAAGCAGGCTCGCTCGCGCTTCTGTTGTCAGAATGGGGTGGTCGTTCTATTTGCGGCTTGGTTGCTCTGTGATATCGCACTCGTTGCATTGCGCGCATTGTGCGCACCAGCGGCGCCACACGCGCTCGCATCTTGCTGCGAGGTTGGAGCGGCGTCGTATGCTGACATCTCTGCTGTGGGGTATAGTACTGCTGCAGCGCGATCCTGTGTACGGGTTGCAGTCATTGAGCGTCTTGCTCCAGCTTCTTCAGGCCTGGGTCTGGGGTACCTTCGTTTGCCGCCTGCCGTGGCACTGGGGAACTTTCTATCTCACAGACTCTATGGGTGCTCCTTTCCCATGCTTCTCTTCCCTGCCGTAAGGTGACAGATAGCGCAGCAGTTTCTGGGCTCGTGTCGCGGATGTCGTCAGCTGGGTAGCCACCGAACGCCCTGGTACAACGGCTGCAGCACCATTACTCGCTTTGTGAAGTGACGTCTTGTGTTCGGCACCGAGACTGACCATCCATTGCAGACATTCTCGCTCACCATCGGCGGTGTCGCGCAACACCTGATCTCATACTACAAGATAGAGGACGTAGAACAGGGTCGCTTGCGTTCACCGTCGTCACTGCCTGAATTGGCCTCACTCACTATCAGCCCGGAATATCTGGACAAGACGCACTTCCGCAACCCCCCGAAAGTTGAGATTGGGGTTGACGGCATCCCACGGTACAGGGGCGAGGCTGATGATGTCGATACCTCCCCCCGTCTGCTTCCAGCACCTCTCTCGAACGGTTACTACGCTGACTCTGATGCGGGCCCAAGCAAGAGGGCAAAGCGATACGATCCATACAACACTGGTTCGAACCCGCCCAACAAGCGTTCTCGCAAGAAGAATAATTCGGCTTCTAGTCAAAGCGAAGCTACGGGCGCCGATTCCCCCACGCAACCTCTTGCTGTACCGTCCGTCCACCAACCACAACCCGCGTACGCAGACCCGAACGTCTCCACTCATTATCCCCCCTATGGCTACTACCAGATGACTGTCCCTCACGTATATTCCCCTGCTCCTTACCCCCCGCTTCCCGCCCCTCACGCGGGCAGCAGCCCACCACAGGAGAGTCCCTCTCCTCCCCCTGTCGCTAGCGCTCCTGTCACTTCCCCGTCCGGATACTCCACATATGCCACTGGCGATTCTACGCCCTCTACCGCTGCTTCCGTCTATCCTTCATACTACACCGCGCCCCCGCCGCCCTCACATGGATACGCAGCCTATCCCACCCTGCCGTGGCCTTCCTACAGCAGCTACCCTCCTTCGGCGGGTGCGCCGCAGACGACGGGGACGAACATCCAGGAGATTACCGAGAGCGATGTGAGGAGCAGCGCTGGCGGCGGTGGAGGAGGGGCCTAAGGAGAGACGGGCAGCGCTGACGACGCGCCCCGCATGAACCCTGTGATCCCGACTGTAGCTCTTGTCTTGTCTCTGGCGCCCCGTCCATCGTGTATGTGTATGCCTTCCCTGCTGTCGCTGCCTGTGATTGTGACGTATCTTCTGTCTCAGTGCCTCTCGCTCTCTCCCCGTCTGGTTTACCGTGTCGCGTTCCCGAGCGTGGTGTACGATAGTGAGTGTCGCTTTCTTGTGCCCTCTTGTGTTGGTCTCGTTATGTCGCGTTGCTATCGATGTTCCCTATCTCCGCCTGTTGCTTTGTTGTTTTTGATATCGTACAATCGTCGACACGCCCCGGCTGTAGTCCCTACCTTGTACAGTAGTCGTAGTGTTTCCTGGTGTCTCCTCTCGCAGTTGCGATCCTCGATAGTCATCGAAGCCTCCCGCCTCTTCTCTTGTATGCCTATCTTTTCTTCCCCATCTCTGCTTTCCTCCCCTGTCCCCTCCCCTTCTACGTACCCGTTGGACGTTGCACTAGACCTTCTTCTCTACCCTCCCGAGTATCCTCTTCACGACGTGCTTCGCTTGCACGAGCTGGCGCTCGACCATGTATCATTCTTGCGCGCGTTGTACGATAGCGGTTTTCTTGTCGCGCAGACCCCAGAATGTGTTGCCGAGTCAAATGATGGACTGACTTCGTCCAGTGTAAATACAATTGTAAACACGTAGCTCTTAGACGGACAATACGTATGTATCCCGTAGCCTTTCTCCTCCAGCGCCTTCTTTCTCCATAGCTTCGTACCCCAGTTTTGCGATTTGTGTTCAGTCTCATGCTACTTTGTCGACACGGCCGCACTACCTTGTGCAGCCTTTCTATGTGTTGTTGTGGATATGAAAGCTGACCGAATTCGCTCTGGCAGAGTACTACGGCGATAACGGGATGCAAGCAAGTTCGCTGCAAGTTCATTTGGGACGGCACTCACCTGCCACGGTTGCGTTGCTTCATCGTGTACCGTGAGTTTCTCTCGTCTGATCACTTCTCACTCGAAGACTAAGCGTCACCATCAACGACAGCTCCTGTCCAGCTGCCTCCCGTTCCTTGCAAGGGCTCGAGTCCTGTGTGTCCAAAGTTAGGTCTCCTCCGTGTCGCTATGAACCTGTCCGAGGCACAGGTATGCGAGTGTACGACTGACTCACTGCGCATGGTGGGCCACTTCGCTCCGTTGGTGGTTGGTTATCCGGGAATCTCCACGCGTAGCTCAGGGTGGATGGGATCGCGGTCTGGCGGGTGACTGCGTGCCTCTGCTCAGAACGCTTCCCTAGCACCAAAAACTTTCGATGCGACTGGATGGCATGTACTGGTATACAGATGATGGTGCTTGTTTGCTACGCGTTTGGCTGCCAGTGGGATGTAGTAATGTCTTGTCAGGTCTTGTCGGCAGGGAACGGTATGTAAGGTAGAATGCGGAGGATTCGCCAGAGGCGGGGTGTCAAAACTAGGAATGAACTTGAGCTTTGGTGGACACTATGCCGTAGTAGTAAAACAATGATATAGAAACAAAGGTCACATTTACAGACCATATGCCAGGAGCGTGGATTGAACACGCGACCTCCAGAACTTCAGTCTGTTGCTCTCCCAGCTGAGCTATCCCGGCTTAAATTGCGATTTTTTCATGTAATAATAAGTCAAGAAACCCTGATGACACTATCAGACCTTCTTGACCTTGTAGGGCCGTCTATTCCGCCAGTAGGCCCGGGGAGACTATCTTGACTTGAGCATGCCTCAGGTCTCGCCGTATCACATCGCACGATCCTACAACTTATTTGTTAATGAGTAGTATTTGGTCTCAGCATCCCACATGTCACATGTGGAGCCGGAACGCTGACGCTTCCGGGCATTTAGGGACTTGTTGGTGTCGACAACTAATAGGCCGAGCGGAGCCGAACTCATAGAGTGTCGGAGAGCGCTTGTAGCAGCGCGGCCGCGTGGCTATCAAGCTTGCTGCTTCTGTGCCTCCTTGCGCTACCTCGAGGTCGGTATCTGGGTCGTATGAATACCTCGTCTTCCGTGGTTCCGCTATCTAGGTTTTGTGTGGCCCCATCCCGGTCCTCGACGTGATAGTGTGCTTTCGTCCATGAGAAGAAGAGCCTCAGGAGTTCATCGATGGGATGTGGACCCGAGCCCGAACTGGCAGACACCGCACCGCTCGAGGTCACATTGAAGGCCTGAGATTGCACGCGACAGGGGCCGTAGACAACCAGTTCGCGCTTGGGCGATCCCGCAGTAGTACGACCTTGAACGCGCAAGTCATAGGTATCGAATAGTTCACGGCCCGGGAGCAACGCACAATCGGATGAAACGTCAAGCTCCACCAGAACGTCGTCGTTGATGGACCCATGTTTCAATCCCCTGATTGCTCGATATAGCAGCACTTGAACAAGGGACTCTCGCTCGTCCGCAATAGTTGGGATCCGAGTCCGGCACTAGATGTACGCCCATGAATCGTTAAGAAATGCCACGAGGCGTCCGTCAGCGCAGAAGAATGATGGACAAGAGAGTCGTGCGTGCAAAGCGCACCTCTTCTATACGACATTTCCCCGGCGCAGGGATTGGGCGCGCAAGCTCCCAGTCACTCAACATCATGATTCCGTGAAGCTCGATCCTCCAATGGTCAATGTTCTTATCAACAACCATTGTAAGCACGACCAGTAAATCGCTGTTGCCGATTCGCAATGGAGGATCCCGAGCCGCTCTGCACCTCGAGCATGTGCTGACATGTGCGTGGTCAGGTCTACGAACCCACGCTATCTGGACTGTAGAAGAACGTACCTTGTACACAGTAAGTGAACACTGTCAGGAGCTCCTCAATAGACTTGACCGCGTCGGAGTGTAACGCGATGTCCTTCGTAACCATGAAATGGACGTATCGGTCCTGTAGAATCTCATCTCCCTCTTCGGAACTAGAGCTCCTACTCGCGTTATACTCCGACCGGGAGACCTCAGGGCGTCCGCGCATGTCTTCCGGTTCGACATCACCGTCGGAGAAGCACTGGGAAGTAGAGCGATTAGAGGATTCGGATTCCGAGCTGTCTAATTCCTCATGCAGGAAAGTTGTCTGGTCAGGTAGGTCAACGCAGCAAATAAGAGTCGGTATACGCCGGCATCGTTGAGTTAAGAACACGAAGTGGTTATTGCTACAGTCAAGCGCAACATAGCCGCGCGTACCCCGTCCTTCGAGGCCGATGCGGCGGCTGATCGGTTTCCCAACGAGGAAGCTCGAGGTTTGTCCGTGCTCGTCAGGGATGGTGAGCCTTCCAGAAGGATTGCGCGTCCCCTTCCAAGGATCTCCGAAGGATTGTCTACTGATATTCGAAGACGGGGTGGGAGGCTCGTGAAGATGGGATTGAATTTAGTATGCTTGAGTCGTCAAATGTGATGTCCGTTGGGAGGGCTTCAGACCATTGCGATCATCTGCCGATGCTCCGGAGAGCCTCGAAGGATGTGGGCGGTGATAGACCTATAATGCGTGTGTGTGCATACGGTAAGAAGGTGCGAGAGTCCGGTCGTATGGACACAAGTGGAGCCGAGTGGATGAGATGGAGAGAGGAGGAAAGGGAGAGAGGAGAGGAGAGTGGTGTGGGGAGTAGTGATGTAGGATAGCGTCGGAATGCCTGGGACAAGCCCGGGAGTCGACTAGAATAAATGTCGAATGTCGCTGAGGGTGTCGAGAGTCGAAACCGAGGGTCTGTATGGCGTGAGTCGAGTGTCGAGGGTAGACGGAGAGAGTGTCGGGGATCGAGAGTCGATAGGCGCTGATCGAGAGTCGAGAGTCGGAAGTCGAAAGGCGAAGTACGAAGGTCGAGGGTCATATACGGGGGAAACTATGTTGTATTCGAGGGTATGCTACTACAGCATATGTATTCACGAGAGTCCGTGGCCAAGACCGGGGATGGAAAGGACTGGAAGTGTGCTGGAATACGGGTAAACTATAATGACTCATAAGCGAGCATAAGCTGATCGCAGCGCGCGCGCCGCTCTCGCAACAGGACGGAGTCTTATAGTAAAATCGTACGGAGTGGCTATCAAGGGGTCTGGTATCGTAAATAAGGGTGTGGAATGTAAGTACAAGTGTGTCCGACGGGGAGAACAGGGATAGAAGAGTGGGCGGTGGCGGATTGCTACGGGGGACGTCGTGCGAATGTCCGGACTGAGGCTCATCGGCGAGTATGTCGGATAGAACGGATTGCGCCACATGGGAGGCTTGACAATTGTCGTCGCTGACGTGGAGGCATGTCGCGTCGGTGCGGACTGGCTCGGCTCGTGTCGGCTCGATCCCTGACTCCAGTTCGAGACAGTTCCTGCAGGAGAAGGGGTTTCGGGGTGTCTGTGTGTCGCATCGGCTTAACGGCGAGTTCGAAGGAGGTCGGCGAGACGCGTCGTCAGTGAGTCGTGGTGATACAAGGAAGAGAGGCGATGGCGCTCGCCGGCGCGCGCTTCGGTTACCAAATGCGGCGAGCACTCGCGCAGCCGTACGCGATGCACAACAGCGGCAATGTTGAGTCAAACCTTGTTAGGTTCGAGAGATGTGACAGAAGCAATAGAGAATAGCTGCGAGCTTGCGCGGGCCGTCCAGGCTGGGGTAGAACTGACCTCGTCCGAAACCACGACACCAGAGTGATCCCAATGGGAGGCGCGCAAAGTCGGGCCAGAGATTAGGAGCACAATAATTGCGTGCGCTGATCCAAAAAGAGAAAATTCGCCACGTAGTCCTCTATTTCCTTCTACGCTGCTTCCGATGACTTGCGGTCCGTTCTCGGTGCTTGAAGGTCGATGAGCGGGGCGAATGGGTCACAGTCTGTGCCCTTCTGGATCTAAACCATCAAGGCTCCAGAGCGTTCCTCGTGATTCTCAAATTCCTGCGAGAGGAAGCAACATCTTCTGCAGGGTGGTGGTGTAAGTGTATACCCATCACAAAGGATAAGGTTGTCGCGACACTGGTTAGTGACAGAGGACTTCAGAGCTCCGTTAGTCAAGCCTCGTGGAAAAATGAGCCGGCAACTTACAAGTTTGTATTGCATAAGCTCTGGCTTGAAAAAGTTTGTTATGTCCTTGATACTATCGTATACTCGTGAAAGCGTCGGGGTATAGGGCGTGTCGGGTAGTCCAGGTGAAAGAGGGAGAAACTCGTCCAAAAACAAGGTATAAGGAACGAAATAAAGCTGTTCCATCTCATAACTGGTGTGAGCTCACGGTATATAGAGCAAAGCAGCAGCCAATGCACCAGAGAGTGATGGTTAGAGGAAGGTAGGAAAGGTTTGCCAGAGAGAACTCTAGTACGGTCTGCTTGACTGACCATTCAGTAATCGCTCATATCTCATTGTCGGTCAAGTCGAGCACAGTTCCAGCACGAGTACTCCGAGTCTGAGTTACTCAGACTGTCAATATTCACTGCAAAGATCGCATCCTTTGCGAGGTCAGGAAAGGGATGGGAAATAAAAATTTCACCCGGTGAGATAAACCCCTTAGACCTGCGAAAATAGGCCTCCACCGCC
Organism: Fomes fomentarius; assembly: GCA_022606135.1. NCBI lineage: Eukaryota > Fungi > Basidiomycota > Agaricomycetes > Polyporales > Polyporaceae > Fomes > Fomes fomentarius. Next base: position 4,538,053 of record JABYQN010000001.1, read on the forward strand.
TTCCAGGGCAGGTAAATTAGGCTTACCTATGTCTGTAGACGTAACCCACCGAACCTTGCGAAGCTGAGCAAGCTCATCGTTTCTCCAAGGTTTCTGGGTGGAGGAAAGGATGCGTCCGTTCCAGTGAATGGCACTGCCAGCGATGAGTGCCTGGACTAAACGTTCCCACGCCACACTCCAAGCAAATGCAAAGCTAGCAAAAATGCTCAGGCTGAGGCTCGCCGCCGATGTCCACTATGCTCCGTTGTTTCTAATCTGATTGGTACTCGACAAACGTTGGAAGGTGAGCCAGTTAACAGTCGCTTGTCTGAATCCGCTAATCATGAATGTGAACCTGCCCGATGAACCATCGTCACAACACTCTCACCACTAAGTCATCTCTTGTAAGTTATGACTGAGGTTCCTACTAGTTTGTGTACTGAACGCTCTTGCTGTAAGACAGGTCGCACGACTGTTTACAAGTCATCGTCTAGGCTAGAAACGGGGATGATGGCTGCTTGGATAGATGTCTTATCGTATACGTAGTCCGCAGTATTCTGATCGTCTCAATCACCCAAACGAAAGTAGACCATGTTCGTGTCCAATCGACTCTAGGTGACTACAGGTTTGGTGTATCCGACAGGTTCGCGCTAGCATACGGTCGTCGATGCACGACCTATCATACTTGTTAGTAATGCCCTGAGTTCGAGAAAACGATGCTGAAACTGACCTCTCCCATACATTTAGCTCAAAGTGCCATTGTTGCCGCGTCTCTCTAAAGATGCAAGACGCGCGAGCCTCCGGCCTCAGTGGGCGCGCCGGCAGGAAGCCTGCGGCCATCACTGAAGTGGACAACTCATGACATCTAGTCCGACTTTAGTTTCTCTCCGGTGCGTTCCATTCTCCCTTCTTTGCAATACCTACCTCATCCGTACTGTCATTCCCCCCGAACCGCGGTCCATTCGCACCTAAGGCATACGTATCCGGCAGAACTATCAAGCATGGCCGCAACACCCACATCATCGGTACAATCCTACCATTTGTCAGTTGCCAGAGCGGTCTTCAGGTGATGAAATCAATTCTAGGCCACTCGAGACCTGTTATGAAGATGCAAGCAGAGCTCCCGTTAGCCATGGATCATGAGCAACGCTGACGAGGAGAAACACATTTTCAAATCTGACCTTGGCCATATCATTGAGTTCCTCAATGTGCTGCACCTTCAGAGGCACCAGACGCACACTGGTTGCTTCTCTCACTACCGCCATCGGGGCTGGCTTTGGTCTATTGCCACCCGCCGATGATCGCATTTGCGTCCAGCGTCCAGCTTCGCCTTCCAGACAAGACGCCCTCTTGCTCTAGGAACGACGACGCGATCTGCCACTCTTCCGGACACATTCGATGACACCTTTGGTGAAATTGCTGTTTGCTGGCTGACTCCCCGTCTATACGCATTCGGCGGTTCTATGCAGGTGCCTTGACAGGTGCAAAGACCGGGACAGATCGGTCGGCGAAACAGTACAACGATCGCAACAGTGCCCGTTGATGGACTAGTTGTCATTCAACTGGCGATCCCCGGTTCCATGCATTTGACATCTCGCATTGTCTCTGTTCCTGGGTCAAGACGTGAAAATGCGACTCAACTCTCCGAGGCGCACATCCAGGTAGGATCGACTACGTCGGAAGAATTCACGTGTGTGCATACGCGGACGAAGGGATTCCCATGGGTTGAGGCACTTCCCTCACGCATCTGCCGCCGACAAGGGCCTATGCATTGAACTGATAGGCACCTCTCGATGAATGGATGAATAGTGGACCTCGCAACGATCTCGAAGCTATTTCGAGCTCCGGTACCAGGAATACCATGTAACGTCCCGTAGAGGTTCGTCACTTCTACAATCAAGTGCCGCTTTGTCACTGGGACGGAAGAGGGGAAAGAATGCGTCGTATGTATTCCGAATTGCTTGCGCCTACCATGTGCCGCCGCTCACGATGTGAACGCCTGGGAACAGGGTCTGGCCACATCCGGACGGTATTTCCCACTCAAAGCCCGCACCAGTCGCCAAGAATATCAACATCCCATCCGCTCGGACCATCGCGTAGTATCGCGCGCACGGATCGCGAATGGTCCTGGTCCAACGAATGTGACAGACTCTGGCAGGGTATTCTCTTCGGTGCCATTCTTTGCCCGCAGCCCCGACAGCGGTTGCTGTCTAGAGGGGGCTCGAGGCTAGGCGCTCTTCCTCTAGTTGGCAGGTTCGCTCCCGGAGTCTTGCCTAATCCCTCTTGGCGCTCTCTATAGCATGGTGCTCACGTTACACAGGGTCCAATCGCGCTCCGCAAGAAGCTGACTCCATTAGCGATTTGTCCGGAGCAGATTCGTCCAGCTGGCAGCGGCAATTCAAGATATTGTTCCGGACGGTAAGTGCTCTCGAATTCGCAGTCCGCATTCTATGCCGCATGCGAATGGCCCTCATGGACAAATCGGTGTTGCATCAGGTCCTTCTCCGCTCTAACTGTCAAGAACTGAAGCAGGGCCAACTGCACCCCGTCAGTCCCTAGCCTGGCGGATCTGACAATCTAGGAGCGACACGTCGTTCCGTTCCTGACCTGTCGGCGCCCCAGACGCGACCGGAGACCCATTTCGTGCTTACTATAGGGTACACATCGCTAGCTATCCCTGGCAATTAGATGTCACGAAACCGCACCCTACGTGGGAGATCTCCACAGATCGACGTGGGGGCGCTGCGGAACATCACAAGTTTCGTGAAGACAGTGGGCAGACATGAGGGCGCGACGGCAGTCGGTACGACTTGATGACGCTGTCTATCAAGTCGCAAGTTCTGACGCCCTGTTCTACGGCGCGTATACGTGCGTCCTCTTGTTCTCTGCACTCCGTTAGCTTGGTATTCGTGACCCGCGTCGCTGATGTCTGTTTTTACCTCCGGCAGTACAGTGTAGCAAGGGGCCGAAAAGAAGATATCAACGAAGTCTCCGAGGCGCGAACAATCCGGTGTTGCGCGAATCTGACCTGATAGTTGCAAACGGTCCCCAGTCAATTTATCGGCGAGCTGTGTGCCGTCCAATTCTTGCGTCGGCCTGAGCGGCCCCCTCCTTCGCTCTTCCATGAGCGTGACCTAATCACCGCGATGGATGCCGCCCCCCTGCAGAGCTGCTTGAGCGGCTCATCTTCGCTACTTAAGCGTTCCTGCGTCGACTGCACAGTCTCTACAGCACCCTCCTTCCCCTCCAAACATAAGGCGTGTTGAGGATGGCGGCCCTCACTGCCTCCGTCGCAGTGCTTGCACTGTCTCTTCCCAGCGTACGTTCGCCTTTCGCCTCCATGTCTTTCTTGTGCAGGGAAATGCCGATCTTCGCGATGACCCTATGCAGATCTCCCATGGCTCCATGCTCCGTGTGCGTCAAGCCCCTACTACGCCCGACATCCCGGGGACGAAATTCGAATTCCTTGGATGTTTCACGTATGTGTTCCGTGCGCTTCACAATTATATATTCTCATCTCAGCCCACTTGTAGTGACCAAGGAGCACGTTCGCTCGGAGATGCGAACTTCGTGAATAACACCGGGATGACGGTTGAGTCCTGCGTAGGGTTCTGCTCGACGAAGGGCTTCAACTTCGCCGGCCTCGAGTTTGCGCAGGAGTGCTGTACGTCGTGACCTCGGCAGTGTGTCTGGGATGACGTGAGGGCTCACGCTAGATGTTCCCAGGGTGCGGGAACGCAATCGAGAACGGCGGCACCAATGCCACGCTGGCGGACTGCAATCTCCCTTGCGCTGGAGATGCCACCGAATTCTGCGGTGCTGGGAGTGAGTTTCAGGATGCGGTGCCCAATCTTCTTGAGCTTCTGACCGACCGATTCCCACCACTTTAGATCGGCTGAGCGTTTACTGGAACGGCGTCCAACCCCCGCCGCCGCCCGTCACTGTGCCTTCCGTCGGCGACTGGCAGTCCCTCGGGTGCTTCAAGTACGTATTTGTGCTCGGATCAGCTAGTTACGGACCGCTCATCCTCAACTTTCCAGCGATTCGGTTAATGCCCGCGTTCTCTCCGTTGGTATCAATGTTCCGGGCAACTTCACTGTCGAAGGCTGCACGGAAGCATGCTTCAACGCGAACTTCCCTGTTGCCGGCATGGAGTTCGCTGCCCAATGCTGTAAGCTCGGCGATGTATGATAACCGAGAAGATCGCTCACAGCATCCATCGTAGTCTGTGACACCGCAATCCAGAACGGCGGGGCGCCCACACCGCTCGCTGACTGCAGTATGGCATGCAGCGGCAACAGCTCGGAGTTCTGCGGAGGTCCTAACCGCCTAAACGTCAGTGTGGTTTAATCCGCGAGTCTAGTGCGGCTTGTGACTGTCCCTGTATAGGTCTACAACTTCACGGGAACTCTACCTGGCCCTCCTAAGGCACCCGGCGGCGGAAACGGAAATGGGGGCACACCAGTCCTGGTGAGCCCCGTTACTTCCGGACTTCCCGGGAATTGGGCGTACGGCGCGTGCTATGTGTCAGTATTAGCGCACTTCTTATTCTCTGCCAGACTGATGTCGATCATTATAGCGACAATGCCTTCGGCCGCATTATGACCACCCAGCTCGATGACAACCAGCAGACGACTGTCGAGTCCTGCATCGCCTCTTGCGCTGCAAAACGCTTTACTTTGGCTGGTCTGGAGTTCGGCGTGCAATGCTGTGCGTCGACCATCTTTCAACATGTTGACATATCCAGCTAACTCCCTCCCCATGATAGTCTGCGGCAACACGTTGATAGATGGTGCGGTCAAGGGCGACGAAGACACTTGCAATATGTCCTGCGGCGGAAACTCTACGTGCGTTTCACTCTGATGTTTGTAACACAGGCACTAATCTTTGTATAGGGAGGCATGTGGTGGACCGAACCGGCTCTCTGTGAGATTTCATCAATGATCTTGGCGCCAATTATGCTAACGATCTCGCCTCCTATCTCAGGTCTATACTTCAACTGGAGATGTCATCGCCCTTCCAGTCCCATCGCCACTCAAGGACAACCTGCCGGGTTTGTTTTGATCGTGCAGGTATTCTGATTGATGACGTTGATCCTTCTTCCTATAGGGCAGTTCGAATACCAGGGATGTCTGGCGTACGTCACATTGCTTATGACACTCATACAAAAGATCACTGACGTCAATTTCTTAGTGAGGGTCCGAATGGACGGCGGGTATTCCCTCTCTACCAGATCATATCTCAGACCAACACCACCATCCAGGGTTGTCTCAGTCAGTGCGCAGCCTTCGGATACCCGGCGGCCGGTGTTGAGTTCGGTCAAGAATGCTGTAAGATCAACTCATCTTCTGCGTTGGATGGATACTGAGATCCAGAAAGATTGCGGAGATGTTGAAGACGTTGGGAAGACGAGTCCTGGTCTCGCTGCCGATTCTGACTGCAACATCGCCTGTACCGGCGATCCGATCCATCTCTGCGGCGGTGAGAACAGACTGCAGGTACGCGATATGTACCTGAATGAAGGATCGGGATCCGAGGCTGACCTCCGAGCAGTACTACAAGTGGAACGTGACCATGAACGACTGGAAGAGGCCCGCAAACATCGGCCGCTATGAGTTCTTGGTTCCCGGTGTTGTCGTCCCCCTTCTGGTCACGCTCGGCATCAACAACAAGGTTTCGTTCGTCGAGAAGTTCGGAACGAGCGAGTTCCCCAACTCGACTGGTGCCTACGAGCTGGACTTGAGCATGGTCCACGACTTCTCCAAGACATGGCGCGAGATGCATGTCAAGTCCGACGTCTTCTGCTCCGCTGCAGTCGTGCTCCCCGACCGTGCCGCGAGGCACCTCATTATTGGAGGATGGTCGCTAGACAGCACCTTCGGCGTTCGTCTCTACGCTCCTGATGGTAGCCCTGGTGTCAATGGCACAAATGACTGGGAGGAAAACTTTGAGGAGTTGAAGCTTCAGGTACGTCTCGTCATGGTGCAGTACATGGCCATCGCTCAACATCACTTGTTGCAGAGGGGACGATGGTACCCGTCCGCACTTGTCATGTCTAACGGCAGTGTCCTGGTTGTCGGTGGAGAAATTGGTAGCAACGACAGACCGGAACCAACGCTGGAGATCCTGCCTACTCCAAAAGGTGGCCCGACGTACTTGTTCATGGACTGGCTCAACCGCACAGACCCGAACAACCTCTACCCTTTCCTCCACATGCTCCCCAGTGGCAATATCTTTGCGGGTATGTTCAACTGAAACGCTCACCACCTGTCGGCTAACAAAGGGCTCCAGGCTACTACAACGAGGCGCGCATTCTCAACCCGCGCACGTTCGATACAGTCAAGACCCTCCCGAACATGCCAGGATCGGTCGTGAGCCCTCTGGCCGGTCGTACGTACCCGCTTGAGGGTACCGCCGTGTTGTTCCCGCAACACGCGCCCTACACCGATCCTCTGACCGTCCTGGTTTGTGGAGGCTCAAACTTCGGGATCGCGGTCGACAATTGTGTCCACATTCAGCCTGAGGTTGAAGGCGCCGAGTGGGTCCTGGAACGCATGGTAACTCCCATGATTGAAATGGTCGACAAGCAAGCTACTGACACCGTTTTTTTCTCATTCTAGCCGTCCCAACGTGTCATGCCATGCATGGTAAGTGTGTCTGACTGTGGTGTGTATGTCAATCGCGGGCTGACTCAGGCATCTGTTCTATAGGCTGGTGCGCATCTACTATAGACGTACTGCGTCAGCTATAGTTTATCTGACATTGCTTTCTCCTGCAGCGCTTCCTGATGGAACCTTCCTCATCGTCAACGGTGCCCACGCGGGTGTTGCTGGCTTCGGTTTGGCAACCGATCCGAACCTCCAAGCTCTTCTCTACGACCCTACCCAGGCTGTTGGATCTCGTATCTCCATCCTCAACACGACTATTGTCCCGCGTCTGTACCATTCCGAGGCCACTGTAGGTCGTGTCAACTCGGGCGCTCATAGCTGGTCTGACCTCGCTTCCTCAGCTCCTTCCTGATGGCCGTGTCCTCGTTTCCGGCAGTGATCCGGAAAGTCCTCAATTCCCAGAAGAGACACGCGTGGAGGTCTACATCCCGCCATATCTGAATGAAGGCCGCACCCAACCGAGCTTCACGGTTGATGAGAAGGACTGGGAGTACGGCGGTAGCTACACCTTCCACGTCAATCTTCCTCGAGGCCCGATCTCCAACATGAGAGTGTCCCTTATCGCTGGTATGTTACACGTTTCATTGGTCGCTTTCGAATGCTGACTCCCAGCGGTGCTTCTTTCAGCGACGTCGAGCACGGTTCGTATTCTTTACCCTTCACTCGAACTCGGCTGTAGACTGACCCCTTCATTTACCCCTGCCTGTTTGTGTTTTTCTCACAGCACGGTACGTCGCATCTTCCCAAGGCTCACGTGATGGCACTAATGCTCGCTATTAATAGGTAACTCTATGGGCATGCGCACGCTCTTCCCCGAGTTCTCCTGCAACGGCAACACCTGCACGGTTGTCGCACCTCCCAACGCCTCCGTCTCCCCGCCCAGCTGGTACCAGATGTTCATTCTCGACGGGCCGACCCCGTCGCACTCCAACTGGGTACGCATCGGTGGCGATCCTGGAAAGCTCGGCAACTGGCCCGACTTCCCCGACTTCCATCCCCCTGGCGTCGGCCCTGTTGCGCAGTAAACGCTACACAAGCACTCCTTCTCTTCGTATCGGAAAGCTAAGTTCCCGCACGATATCATTCCTTTGTCTTGTCTTGTCGTGGACCCTCACTACTCACCAACGGACTTCCAATCGTCTGCCTGCTCGTTACTTCCAAGTGACTTTTATCCCCGCAAACATGCTGTGATCTATCCTACGTTCCTTCGTTCGTCTGAGGCTCTTGTGCCTGTACTAGCTGTCGTTATCTTTGGGTTTAGGTGTATTACACAGTCATTTGTTCCGATCCCGTTGAAAGAAAAAGTTTGCCGATCGAAATCAGAAACATCAACCTGTACTTGCAGTGTCTCCATGGTCGTCGCAGTTCTAGGCTGAATTTCGGACTGGATATCCTGCATCTCTGTGGGCACTGAGGGCTGCTTTAACCTGCTTTTTTCGCTACTTGAAAGTCAATATTTCATTTTTGTACATCTGATGGATCCAATATCGAGCTCGTCTTTCCCGTCCATTCTATCGCCGAAACAAGAGAGGCACGGATTGAAGAGTGCCTGACACTAAAGCAGTAACCATATTACGTGTTACATACATAGACCATGCGCTGTCTCTGACGCGGCAACCCTTGCAGCCACTTCATCGGTCGGCCTGTCCAATATCGGCCCAGGGGATACTGTCTCGTGCAAGGAGGCGCAATCGACGGATGGTGCGGGCACTTGTTTAGGCGGCACCGATCCTGTGCTCTTCAACCTCAATGCCTGGACATTGATCCAGGAAGGTATAGAGTCGCAGACTCTGTCTTCCTCCTCCAGGCGCAATCATTTCTCCCTCTTTGTCCGCGTACCATGTGAGCCGTAAAGCCTTTTCGAGGAATCGTAGCATCACTTGATGTTCGCAAGCCATAGCGGTTGATGCGCGTTGCCACGCTGGCGGCGGCGGTTCGGCTCTCTCTACACGGATGTTAACGCTATCAGGGCGGGCACTGAACAGCTCAACCAGCTCCGGGTGGTCGTCGATGAAGAGAGGTGGAAGGGGTGCCAAGATCTCTTCCACCTAATTTTCCTTCTTCTTCGCCTCCTCGTTCTGAGCGCACTCGTATTTTGTAACATGGTAGTGAGCTTGTAACCAAGAGAGGATTGTCTTCAGCAAGGTGTCTATGCGGCTGTTGAAACTGAGCTCCGAGTACCAGCCGTTGAGATCTCCATGCTGGATGGCTTCGACCTTCGCCCGCCCACAGCTGTATGTGTCGTTTATCACGTGAATGAAGTCGTAGAAGGAGTCGATGAAGTGTGCGATAGCATTGTCGTCATAGTTTGACCTGAGGTAGCGAGCCGAGTAGATCAGGACGTAGAGGAACGACTTCCAGCTCGTCGCATATCTCGACAACTTTGCTGCCATCGGATAGCAATGCTACCGACATATACGGCCACGTTCCCTACGACCTTGTGAGCGTACGGTTCAAACCAGACATGACAAAACCCTCTCTGGCACTCACGGGACGTTCTGCCAGTAGTTGAGATGGCGTCAGTGAGTCCCCAGAGCTCAGCGGCTTGGACATTTCCCAGTCAGCAAGGAGCCCCGTCCACTCGATGGCCCAACCATAGCGGTCCCGAGTCTTCGATTCCACGAATGCGGAGACGATGGGAATATTTCCACCGCTTATGTCACGATGCAAGATCTTGGTGTCGGTGTATGCTTTCCAGTGAGCTGTCATAATAGCAGTTTGAACAAAAAATACGATAATGGCGCGGACCGTGGCATGACTGACCTAAGACGCAGTCCTTGATTATCGATACCAGCTGTTTCCCGCACTTGAACTTGTTCGAAGGGAGCGCGACTTCTTTGACAACGAGACGGTAGTGTCGAGAGAGTCGGAACGGGCAATCGGAACGGGGGTCTGGCTTGAGACGCTTTGGTAAGGGTAAATCCGGATCCCCCTCGCAATCGTCATCGTCCCTCTTGCGCTTGAGATTCGAGGACGCAGCGGCACAGACAGTATCGGAGGGCGAATCCACGGGCTATTGCAACAGTGGCGGAGGCGTGTCAGAGTGCTCGCGTTCCCACCAGATCGAGGTAAATCGAGTATCCTGATCGTCGATATCGCCATGACAGATCAGAGTAGGAACATGAGGTATGTTTGCGTCGTTCAGCTGCGCGAAAATGCTCCCCTCCTGCTCGACCATCAAGTTCTGGGTGCGCCACACGTCTTTGAGCCAGACGAACTCGGCAGTGTCGTAGTATAGAGCAACGTAGCCTCTAGTTCCGCGGCCTACAAGCCCTTCAGCCCGGAAACTAGGCTTTCCAACAGGGAATGAGCGCTTAGTTTGTCCGTCGGGGACTTCGAGACGGTACCGTGGCCAGAGAGGGTGGAGAGATTCCGAGAACTTCGCGCGCACAGACTTAAAAACGGAGAATCTCGTGGGGGCCTTGTTGTCTGGGAGCTGGCCTTCAGAGTGGTCGATGTCGGTGTCACATTCAATAGCAGCTTGAGTCATACTCTTGAAATCAGCGTCATCGTCGAACAGGCCGCGCCGCGGCCGGATCCAGGCCCAGTTGGAGATCTGTGCATTGGGGAACGCGCCAGAGAATCGTAGAAAGACGGCCACTCTGCGTAGTAGTCAATGGAATGGGTGCCGATGGAGCCGGACCCTATCCCAACGGATGAAGCGGCAGCGCCACACGATCACGAGCAAGAAGGTAGTGGTTGTAGTCGCAATAGAGCTGTGCCACAAAGGCGGACAACGGTTGGTGACGGTCAAGTTCAACACGTTAAGCGCGCTTCATGACCTGTGGCAACGCTCGCTTGTACAAGCGCCCGAACTCTGTTTTCAAGCCCACAACTTGCTGCGACAAGTTTGTAGATCTTCATCTCCTTATAGTCCCGAGGATGGAGCTAGTACTTTATTCTCAAGAACCACCTGAGTCACAACAGGGTACGGCCAAGATACTTGGGAACTTGCAGCTACAAGGTGGTTAGAATTGGCACAGCCACCGTGGCCGCATAAGTATATCTTCTGGACCCTTGATCCAGAGGAATGATTGCCTTGACTCGGATTGTTCCCTCATGCCACTATTCTGCAACACTTGGTTCGAGGTTGCTTCCCCACTACTTGCGGATACATTATCGCAGCTATGCCAGAGCCCACGGAGCACTCCAGCAATCCCTCCGCATGCAGTCTCGGGTAGCCAACCACATGAATGATCGTGGCAAGTTCAAATACCATTATTGATGCATGTTATGTGGTACCATTGAGGATTGCCGTGCTCCACGAAAACGTACGTCCGGACCAAGCCAAAACTATGATAGTCCCGATGAATTGCCAGGAGCGTGGATTGAACACGCGACCTCCAGAACTTCAGTCTGTTGCTCTCCCAGCTGAGCTATCCCGGCAGTCTTTTGTTTTTGTCATACTAGCACCAGGAGCTTATTGAGTCATATCTGGCATTGATGTCGTCAGAGACTCACAGTGACGTCATAGATCTGTGGGGTATGGTGGTGTGGACGCCCGCAGCGAGTAATATCGCTTTCTACCAATCACTTCCACCTCTCGCTGAAGCAGCACACCCCAAAGTATGTCAGAAACCATTCGCAGCAATTCCTCCGCGGTCAAGTCGCCCTCCGACCTCCCGCCCGAGCGCGATCGCAAGGGTCTCCGCCCCGTCTCTCCGCCCTTTTTCAACATGCCCCTCTACCGCTTCAACTATCTCATCACATTCTTCGGCCTCGCATTCATCGCGTTCTACGCATGGCGCGTCCTACAATGGAAAGCTGACGTCGGCGGGTGGTGGAACCTCGCCCTCGGCAAACGTCCACCAGGGCGGCCCGGGGCAGACGCGCTCAACACAGACCCGACGGGCCCGGCAAATGCGAAGATGTACCGGGCAGGTGCGAGAGGAAGCGTGAGGGAGGAGGGAAAGCCGACGACGGTGGAGGATAGGATCAACGAGCTCGCTGCAGCGTTGGGCATGCCTTCGTCTGACCTCGCTGCCGCCATTGCGGACGCGGTGCGCGAGCATGTCCCTCCTGCGAGCCTTTCGTCTGTCGCTGCGCACGAGCCGTCTGGGTGAGCGATCCGTCCGCTTTTCCAATCCCAGCGTTGATCGATGTTGCGTGTAGCTGACCAGCCGTCGCATCGTCCAGGACTGCCGTGCAGTATCTCGTGGACCCAAGCCGTACTGCCGACCGTGATAGCGGGGGGTTTGAAGCTGTAGCGAGTGCGGTCCAGGCCGTAGTCGGTCTTGAAGAGCCTCCCAGCGAGATACATGCCGAGTGATTGTCAAAGACTCTCGCGAGCTTTGTATTGTTATCTAGCCTTTCGTTTAGTACACCGGGCGGTATAATATATATACACAAGCGCACCCTGAGGATAGCTAGAGCTGCGGGGGAACACGGTGCTTCCCATTATCCACTCCGGGGCGAGCCCACGCAGAGCGTGACGTCCCGCATTGGGGCATGCTCATGAGGCCTAGAGGTCTGACGGTCTGGTGTCATCACTTCTGATGGACTCGTTAATGGAAAGACTAAAGGAGCCCAGATACATCAGTCCAACTGCCCAAGGCATACGATGATTTCGATATCACTCACTTAGCAGCTCAACAGCTGGCCCGATATAGGATGGAATACATTAATCCCATGATATGTTACTCGCGAAGTCGACGACTCGCTCGCCACCGAGGGACTAGCCCGCGCGCGTTAACCCAACAGAAATACAAGAACAAGCCTAGAAGACAAAGGACGCGGCAGTGAAAGAGTGCGATGACGACGATGACGACGGTGATGACGACGACGGATGCTGCAAGTAGTGACACAATTTAAGGCGGGCGATACATTGTAGAGTATGTATGTCTGTGTATGTAACTGTAACAACAATTGATATCAATGCGTGAGCTAGAGCTAGCGGGCGGTCGTGATCAATGCATGGAGAGACGTGGACATGGATGTGACGTGAGAGACAGACGTGGGCGTGGCGGAGAGAACAATCGTGACGGCGACGGCGAACGAGGCGGAGCGTGAGGCGTGACGGAGAGCGAATATGAGGCGGGACAATGACAATGGCATAGCGAACGTCGAACGACACGAAGGCACAGGATGTGCGCACATTAGTTGGGAGTGAAGTCGGTAAAATACGGATGGAGGAGGGCGCGCTTGGCTGGGAAGAATGGGATGAGGAATCAGCCATCTGCACCCCACAATGATGGCTTGTTGGATCGAGCCTCACCTGAGATGCGCTTGGCGGTGTCGTACGTGAGCATGAACTGGAGTGTCGACACCATGGAACGTCAGTGTCAAATAAGCCCATGCGCAACGGGGGTCACACCTTCAACAGCTCGATGCCCGTCTCATCTAATGTTGGAACGTGTTCGCGCAGGTCCTCCGCTGACCAGTGTGGGAACGAGGGCTTGTAGTCCGGCAATTGATGGATCCCGGGCCAGATCTCCTCGTTCGGCGTCCCGAGTACCCTGCGTGGTGACAAACGTCAACGACGACCAAGACATGACATGCATGCATCATCCGACCTGAATATCTTGAATATCTGGTCAATCTCCGAATCTCCGGGGAAGAGTGGGTGTCCTCGCATGCACATCTCTGCAAAGATGCAGCCCACAGACCACATGTCGATGGCGGTCGAGTAGTGACGCGACCCCAGCAGAACCTCCGGCGCACGGTACCATAGCGTCACGACCTATCATGAAAATTTCTTTGAGATGAAGGGTTCATCGTGCGCGCACCGCCCACGAACCTCGTGTGTATATGTCCTCATGGGAATGCCGAACGCGCGCGCAAGCCCAAAGTCAGCGAGCTTGAGGTTGTCATCTTTATCGATCAGAAGATTTTGTGGTTTTAGGTCGCGATGGAGGATACGATGCGAGTGGCAGTAGAGTAGGCCAGATGTAAGCTGATGTGTGAATTTCTATAAACGCGTCAGTACCCTCGTCACTGCGGATGTTGTTGCCTCCCTGCCAACGCGTGTACCACGGCCCGACGCTGTCACGTGACACGTGTGATATTCACGTCCGACAAGCAGTGAAGAGCCTGTGGACGCGTTGCGACGCGACGAAATACAACCACACGCGTCAAACACGCGTACATATACAGCGCCGGCTCGTGGAAGAAGAGCGGGAAAGGTATTGGCTTTAGCGAGAAGGGGGACCATACCTTGACGATGGCTGGGGTGATGGGGCGTCCGTTCTTGTTTCCGTTCTCCATGTAACGTTTGAGGTCAACATCGAGGAATTCAAAGACCAGGTAAAGCTTCTGATCAGCATGAATAATATCGAGGAGCCTAAAGGGGTCGGGACAAGACACCGTCAGTGATCGGATCATCGTGGAGGACAAGGCCGCGGATCACAGATGAGAATGAAAGGGGGGGGGTCAATGGGGAGAAGGGGTGAAGGAGTGAAAAAAGGAATGAGGAAATACATACGTGACGACGTTGTCGTCCTTGAGCTCCTTCAGCAAACTAATTTCCCGGATAGCTGTACTAGGCACGCCTTCGTCTTCGGCTTCCAATCTAATTTTCTTGAGGGCGACAACCCTGTTCGTATTGATATCCCGAGCCTTGTAGACAACACCATATGTACCTGGTGCGAGCATTTGCGGTGATCGAGGGCAGACGGCACACAGTAGGCACGAAAGGGTAAACGTGAGACATTCGTGAGACGTTGGAAACAATCGTTGACCGCAGAAGACACTTACCCTCGCCTGATTGTCACCACGATGACCACCAAAGATTTAGATGGACCCCAGCAAGCAACCATGCTAGTACTCACCGACTTTCTCAATCTTGGAGTAACTTTACAGCGGACGTGAGACAGGTCCTCTCCCGCCACAAGGCTACAACCACAGGCTCACCGTTCCATGTCTTCGTGTGTTAGGACTTGATTGACGTCCTTGGCCGTATACCGGAGTCGAAAGGACAAGCTAAGAGGCGAGGGGGGCGTCGGGGAGCGAAGGTAGAAAGCGAGGACGAGGAGTGTGGGTAGTTGTCGGAGACAGGGCGAGAAGCCATGGACTTTATACGCGCTTATGTCATCAAATGGTGCAGTACCGGATAAGGAAAGTGCATGCGGTGCGGGGAGCAACGGTCGACAATAGAGGAATGTTCAAAAGTCAGTGAATCGGACTAGATCCCTGTCAATCCTCGGAAATCGATTTGACCGGGTCCCTGAGGTCGCCCACCCTCTTCTCCGCATTTCGTCCGCTCGCGTTCTTCTTCTGTGCATTCTTGTGGCGAAAGACGCCATCAAGACCTTAATACAACGGTCTTACAACGATCGCCCGGAGTACGGACGCTAACAAGAGTTCGCTATGGGGGTATTGATCACCCGAGCAAGCTATTTCACAATTGCTCCGCTGTCTCGGCTGGTCGTCAATTCGCCTCCAGGTCGTCAATTCCCTGCCATCCAAGTCGGCTCCATCCGAATTCAAGTTGTCTCAGAACCTTGAGCAACAGCAGACCGTGTCTTACGGGTTTACCTGACAGGCAACAGCCTCGTATCAGTAATGGCGTGCATGCGCAGTCCGCGGCGGGAAAGGATCTCCGGGAAGAATCGTGATCCAGGGCATCCCAAGGTCATCTGCTGCCCCCCACCGCGAACGTGAGGTATGAAAGAACCCTCTTCTGCCAGACAGACCGCGAGCATGCGCATGACTTACTTTCAGCTGCAGCTGCGGCAATTCGTCAAGAATAACCTTACCGGCCCGGCTCATTATCTGCCCCATGTGGCAAATCTGTCAACCCTCCAGGACTCATATTCCTATCGGCATTCTCTTAGACAAAGACGGACTTCCATCTGGCTGGCAGATCTGACGTTAACGTTGGGGTTGCTAGGGAAAAGTCTTGTTCAATCACCTCGCTGTTTCCAGCACGCAAAGCGCCACTCGCATTCCGAAATGTGCTGATAGAATTCCTCAGGACCATGGCTCTTGGAGTTCTTGGTACCTCCTTATCCGCCAAACTCATCTTTCGCCGTTGGCGGTTGCACCTCCCTCTCACCTCCCCTTGGAACCCGTTCTCGTATGGAAACTCACTCACCGTGTTCCACATCTCTCGTCACCCTCGATTTTGCGTCCCGCCTATCGGGACCGACGAAGCTGTCCGTCGAGAAAGTAAGGATATAGCGTGTCGAGGCATTGGGAGATCTTGCAGCGAGTCTTCTTAGTTTGATACTGGCCATAGATTAACCCCGGATCCGGGCCCGCCGTTCCTCGGGTCCATTCCTAGAGGGCTCTCTATATGACCCCGTCTGCCCCATAAAGAGTCTGACACTGTGCTCATTCATCCCGGTGAATAAATGACCATCCGCGACATCCGGTGTGGAGGTATTACCCTTCTATGGTCCCACCGCAGGTGATGTACTACCGTTCAAGTCTACGATGCTGCTTTTGAAGGCGGCGGTCTTCCCCGATAACTACGTTCCTACCACGTCTGCCATGCCTTCCCTTCCTGCTCGCTCGGTGGCACTTCCCGTCCATCCTTGCAGGTTTCCGTGAAAAACCCCATGTTGGACGGTGGGCTATCACATGAGCTTAGAGTACGTCGTTGTGGGCCGCGAATGCAAGAGACCGTAACCTCCTTTTCCACGATCCAACGGATCGCGAACGGGCGGTGACCGGAACGAACTTGCTGGAGTACGTGGAACCGACATGCCAGTTCCACGACGACTGCGCGACCGATATACGCATTTTGATGGATTGCAAACTGAGCTACACCTAGAATACAACCCCGGCCTTCTATCGCCTCCCACTCCCGAGCAAGGCTGAGTCACCGTCGCTCACTTCTGCAATCAACCCGGTCTTGGCCACGCCATTCCTTCATCAGCCCGTGGGCGCATGCGGGTTACGTCAATGTACTGTCCAGGCCAGACATCCTCGCCTGATCGTGCGAGCAGACGCCAGCGTCAGCGCTCGCCGCTCGCCACAGAAATTGCAATGGCCTTGAGATGCCGAGGAAGAAGACACTCACTGCGGTCTACGATGTTTACGTCCACGTCGTCATCGTCGTCCTCGTTCTCCTCTGCGGCGGACGGATCCCAGCGGTCTGCCGCGGCTCCGGCGGGGTTCTTCTCCCGGTCCACTGCGAGGTCCTTCATGAAGCGACTAAGCGAGTCTTCTTTCAACGCCTTGAGCGACTGCTCGTGCGATGCGCGGGCACGTTGCAGCTCAGGAAGGTAGTCTCTAAGGATACGGGTTGAGCGGCATGACAGCTAGCGATAACGCAGCCGGAGCTTGCCTTTCGTATTCACCACGAGACGCCTCGACCGCATCGAAGAACTCCTTCACTCCGGCACCGGTCACGCTCGACACGCCAACCGCCTGGGTGAGTCACGCTCGGTCAGCTGTCTCACGGGCGGTCGTAAGGTTCACGGCAGGACTCACCGTTAGATGCTTATAGAACTCGTCGAGGACTAGACTCATGCTGTTCATGAGGCTGTTCATGTACGTTGGCTCGCCTTCGTCGTCCGTCGTGCCTTGATGCGTCGCGAGTGCGGCCTGGAATGCCTCGAAGTCTTGCATCCACTCGACGGCGAATTCGTGCGCATGGACATCTGTCTTGTTGAACACGAGGATGAAGGGCAGCTTGGTCTTGTAGAGGATACTGGAGTGCGAATGTGTCAATGGTATAAAGTGGTGACTAGTTAAGGGAGCAGCCACCGGTAGAGCAACGTCAGAAGGCACGGCAAGAAGGCTTACTCACCTACAAGCATAAAGCATGTTTGACATGAACGTCGCCGGCGCCGTTGTCCGTGGTGTATCGATGATGTATGCAACGACAGTGGGTAGCGAAGACGCTACAGCGTCAGTGATGATAGCACCTGACGCAGACCATGTGAAGATTTCTATCTGGCCTGGGGTGTCCAGAATCACGTAACTGGAGTGCATCAGCGAGGAGTCAAACCCGTCAGATATCGGTGATGGGGTCGAGCACGGGTCTAGTCACAGCCAGATTCAGTGCGGGCACATACCAGTAAGTGTTAGGAAATGCTGCCGATACTCGTACTACGCCTCGACGGATATCGGGCGGCTTGCACTCATTGTGCTCGATATCCCGGCATTTGCCATTCAATTTTATCCTCTGGGTTTTACTCTCTTACTACAACCTTATGGAGGACAGGTCGGGAGTGGCTTCGGTGAGTGGGATGATGCCACACAGCGACGTATGAGAGACCTGGGGCAGGTTTCTACCGGTGCCACACATACGACACAAGGCAGCATCAGTATCGGGTATACCGATTCCCGACATCAACTATGAATACACTAGTTGGTGTCGGGGATAGGTGTAGGTAGTACCACGGGACCACAACTAGACCGGTGCTACATCCTGAAATATACGGATAGGTGCTCACTCGACGTCCTCCGCGCGTTTCTCGACGATGTCGAGCACCTGATCAAATTTGGTTGTGAACAGGTTGAGTGCAGTCAGGATTCCGCCATTCGGGCCGAGGTTGTACCTGATAGAAATTATGGTCAGTAACCACACCAGCAGTAAGAAAGCCAGACGAGATGGCGACACACACTCTTTCATAACTTTGTGATAGTCGACCGTATCCCGAATATCAATGTTTGCCTCGTATGGCGTGTTCGCGACGGCCGGGTCGAGATTGAGAACATATGGTGGCCGATCCTGGGAATGCAAGTACGAGTTTATTCGCTGGACAAATGTCGATTTTCCTGCTCCCGCCATGCCAATCGTGATGATCACAGTCGGCTTTTTCTTTCCAGCTGTATCTCTGGCTCCTTCCGTAGATGGTCCGGCCGCTGGATTTTCTGGGTTCATTTTTCCAAAGTGGTGGAAGAGGTCAGAGATTGGCAGAACCAGCGCTCGGGACCGCTCGCTAAGCCCATTCGCACCGAAAAGGAA
This sequence comes from Fomes fomentarius, assembly GCA_022606135.1. Classification (NCBI taxonomy): domain Eukaryota; kingdom Fungi; phylum Basidiomycota; class Agaricomycetes; order Polyporales; family Polyporaceae; genus Fomes; species Fomes fomentarius. The sequence continues at coordinate 4,556,557 of JABYQN010000001.1, forward strand.
GGAGTCACATGTGACGTATGTGGTCACGGGTGGGACATATTATACCTCGTCTTCCGGGCAGTGTCCGCGTTTCCCGACGATTATCTCCAACCTCGACGACGACGACAACGATGGAGGCGAGGACAAGCTTGACGATGGACACTGCAGGTGTTGAGCGATCTAACATAACAGGTACGTTGCACCGACACTCGGAACGAGTGTCTCCGTTGCTCAGCCGAGTCGAAGGCGTTGTACTGCACGTCGAGGAGAACGACGAGCAGCCGTCGGAGACCCTCACGTTCCACAAGACTCGCTCCCGTACGATTGCGGTCGGTCGCAAGTCCAGTCAAGGCGTCGCAGAGTCTGACCCCGCGCGGGCTTTGTTCCGTTGTCCGGTAGTAAGTCGTAAGCATGCGAAGATCACCTTTACAGAATGCGGAAACGTATGCCGTAACACTCGTCGAGGGCCGTACTTGCACTGAATCCGTCTCCTGTCGAAGGTATACATCATTGACCTCCACTCTCACCATGGCACACACATCCTGCGCCCGGGCGAACTCGTGTCCACCCCTCTCAAGCCCGAGATACCGACAGTGCTCGCCGATGGCGACCTGATCACATTCGGCAAGAGCGTGGGCCGCGACATTTACCTCGTTCGCCCCATTGTCCTCCGCGTAGAGCTGATTTTCGGCGGGGACGCCCTTTCCCCGGCACTCCTACCCCTGCCGAGGTCGCTCGACGCCGACACTGCCGACGACGCACAACCCTCATCTCTATCTCAGTCGAAAGACGATGAACACGAGCACGATAAGGGGTCCGCGAGGCCAGGCACAGGTCGCTACGGGGTATTCCTCCCCTCTCCCGAGTCCTCATCGTCGAGCTCGGACGGCGATTCTGACATCCAAGAGATATCGCCGCCGTCGTCTCCACATAGCTCTGCACCTCTACTACCCTACTTCTCTAGGTCGCATGCCGCATTGTCATTGGCCCGTCTGCGCCTTCTCCAACGGATTCTGCCCCCTATTCGTCCACTGTCAGCGTCCATTGGCCCGTTCTCCTTGGAGGAGGGTGAGGATCAGGAAGGTGCGAATCAGGAGGAGGATATGGACCTCTCTTCAAGCCGGGCTTCCTCCCCATTCGTCCAGGAGCCGTCCATCATCGGTGCGTGGCCCGACAGACTCATCGCATCACCCTTCGCCCTACCATACCTCAACCTACCATCCATGAATGAGCAACGTGATATCATCGAGATCTCTGATGACGACAGCGGGTCGTCTGCTCCAGATGTGTCCCGCGCCGATACACCCGCCCAACAGAGTGAACCAATGAGGGAGATCCCCGTGCCCGTGTTCGAAACCGCCATGTTGGATCTTTTTGGTGCGCAAGTCGAACAATTTGCCAAAGCACAGACTCCACGGCCTGAATATGACGCTGACCACAACGAGACCGTCGAGCTGAGCAATGGTAGCGCTGACGTAGAGGAGCTGGGCATGGGCATGCTGGAGGCCCAAGTCGCCGACACTTACGTCAGTACTCCTACTCCATATTCTAGTGCCGTCTTCTGTCACGGCCGAGCTGACGTTACGTAGACCGAGCTGAATGTCCTTCGCGCCGCTCAAGACAAGAATGAATCAGAGTTCAACGCTTACGCTGAACGAGCAAAGGCTCGCCTTGACGCGCTCGACAATCAAATGCACTCGACCCAGACGTCGCTCACGGAGCGCGCTGGCGAGTTGTCTGCAATCACCACCCGTCTCAAGGATCTCGGCAACATCGTGTCGGCCCTGCAAGAGCACAGCGCACTCGCGGAGCGTGTGGACGAGCTGGTGAAAGAGGTAGGGGCGGCGAAGGACTTGCTGCAAGGTCTGTACATGTCATATCATCCTCCTTGATGGCCCTTCGTGACCTATTGTTTTGCTCGTTTGACCATCACAGAGACTTGCGAGCTGCAACGCCAGACGCGCACGCAGATGGTGGAAGAGCTTGCGGCTGTGAAGACGCTTCGTGAGGAAGCCGCCGCGGCTGTGGCCGAAGGTAAACAGGCATGCGCTGTCGCACAGGCTCAAGCTACTGAGGTACGTTTCCATGCACTGGGCGTACGAAGTTCATCAGTAACTCACTACCTTTTCTTCAGCCGAACACCCTCAAGCGGAAGCGCGACGATGCTGACGATGGCGAGGACGGCCGCGCAGTCGGCCTTCCACAAGAGCCTGCAGCTTCGCCGTCCCCCTCGAAGCGGAGGAGGACCCTGCGCGTCATCAGTGCCATCGCCCACTCTGCAACTATGGCCACGGTCGGGGCGGTAGCTGCCTGGGGTGCTCTCGCCTACTCTTAGACTCGTGCTCGGATTTCTAGCCCGAAGGGAAACTTGTGAAGTTTGGCGGGATGCACGGTTTGGTTCCCGCATGCTCGTTACTAGTTCGTTCACTTTTCATGCACCACGTTATATGCTGTTGCGGTTCTGGTTGGCACAGGTGCCACCGACTAGTATCGTGCTCTGGTTCTCCTGCAATCGTACGGACAGGGTTATGTCGCAAACGACGTTTGTATGCTAGGACGAAGTCTCCAGAATATGTATTATATGATATATCCCAGCCTGGCTCTCCGGTCTTGTGAGCGTGCGTGAAGGGCATTCGTAGATTGCGGGTGCTAGTGTCTCGTGTTGGATACATGCGGAACATGCGTGAGCTAGTGTGAACGACAGCTAAAAGCAAAGGCGAGCGCGATAGATATTCGAAGTACAAAAAAGCACATCCAGGGGTCTCCAGATCGTAACATATAATCCAGCTCTCCCCACGCACGGATACTCCTCGTCACCGTGCGTGCACACACACCAGACAACTACTTTCCATAAGTACTGAGCATCTCCCGGGTGAGTGCTCGAAGCATGGCGACAGTGACGATGGGCTTCTCGCTCGCGTCCGTGGCTCCTGACGTGCTCGGGGGCGGCGACGCGGACAGCCCGTTCGCGGCCTCGCTCCCGCCAAGTCCGTCCTCGGAAGGAGAAGGCCGGAATCTTTTGGAGGGGGTGGTATTGCCAAAACGCAGGTCGTCGTCGGACGCAGGACGCTTGGGAGGAGGGCCGAGGAGTGAAGAGCGTAACGCAGCGTCGGCAGCGAGCTGGCGAAGCTTCTCGGTCTGAGTGTCGATCGACTTCTGGACCGACTTGACCGCGCTGTCCACTACGTCCCTTGGTAATACGATGGGCTCTGAAAGTCGCGAGCCGATCAGCTCCTGGGCGGAGGATAATAGAAGCCTCGCGAGGGCATCGGCGAATTGCCCCGTCGCATAGTCTAGAACCAGTGTTAGACTCGAAACAACTGAGCTGATGTCCGGTCACAGCAACATACCTCTCTCCATAAGACCGGGTTGTTGAACCTCCTCTGGCATTTCAACCGACACATGGGATGGGGTGTCGCTGAAGAGACGGAGGATAGATCGAAGCGCCGAGTTGAGGATTTCCCCGATGGAAGAGACCACCCGCTCGTATCTAACCCCGTCAACTAGAAAGATTCAATATTCAGCATCTGTCGGGATCATAGAGGAGTTGAACGTACACTCGTCATCGGACCAACAGGTATCCAGCATGTCAGAGATAGTCGTTTGAACTGGCGCAACAAACGATCTGCGGACGTCTGCCATACAAATCAATGGATATTTGGATATCGCCAATAGCGGTGATGTTTACCTTTCCATCCAAAGACGACACACAGTCGGTCATCCGTCTCCAGAGGAGTGATAGCAAGGATGTCCGCGAACTTCGCGTCCAGATCTTTCGCCGTTGCTGAGACGTTGAAATACGAAACATGCTTGATTACTCCATCTCGCACGAGTTGGTGCGTCTGGTCAAGACGAGTGAGCGTCTGTGCCGACAAAACGCTAGATATTTGCGTGTACTCACCATGTCCACCAGATCTCTGGTCTTCGCGCTATCTTCCACTTCCGACCAGTTGACCACAAGCAGACATGGAGTGTAGTGTCGCTTTTCTTCAGATGGAAGAACACCCACGAGCTCGCGGAGGCGCGTGCAGTCATCGAGGACGCGATATTTCCTGCGATGCACGTTAGAATCCGGCTTCTTCTATGCCGCACAAAAATCAGGCGCACCTCTCAATCTCGTCATCAACGCCTTCCAAAGGCGTGCGCTCGAACACGATCAGTCCAGGGGATCCCTGAGCCTCGAGTTTCTCGAATGTGGGTATCGAGAACACACCGTCGCGCACCCAGAATCCTGATGAAGGCACGTTGAACTTGCGGTCGAGCCAGATGGCCGTGTTGTCATTCTCGTTGTTAGTAGACAACCATATGCACCAATCGGGGAGCTCCGCGCCAGGCTGCAATCGGCTCTGGAGGAGATCAAGGACGGTTTGGCGGAACGTGCCTTGCGCCCATCGCTTCTCGTTCTCCTCATAGTTCTACGAACCCACATGAGACACGGCAAAGCTGGACGACGGACTGCACGCACCTCTTGTAGCCGTTGAGCAAGGGCCTCATCTGTGAGCGGCTGCGTGAACTGGCTCGATTTGCGCCGCTTGATCCGCCGGACCTGCGCGCTAGCCATCTCCGTCGGAACAGATATCCTGCGCTTCTTCTGCGAGTTCGGCTTTGGCCCAATTGCGCTGCTGCTCAAGCTCCCTGGGAGCCGATCGCGCTGTAGCTGGTCCTTGTAGGCTTCGCTGCGTCTGCACGCTTCGGCCCATGCTTTTTCTCGCATGTACCGTTTCCGCCATCTCTGCCAGTATGTCTCGACAAGTACGCTGGTCCGTAGGAGATCCTCGGCCATGGCGTCCAGGGCGGCGTGCGTCTGCTTCCCCTTGCCTTTGCTCGAAGGGGACGAAGAGATACCGTTTGTCTGGATCTCCAACACCGGCTTTGTACCAGAAGATGTCTTCCGGACTGGTGCAGGAGTGCGAACTGATGGTGAAGGGAGGGTGGGGTTGGAGGTCGGCGCGGGAGCGGGTGAAGGTGAAGGTGCCGTTGAAGGCTCAGCCGGGATATGAGACTGATAGAGAGGCGATGGACCACCGCTGGCCGCCGGAGCAGTCAATCCTGGTGTAGGTGTTGTAACATGGATGGGGCTCAGTATTTCTGATGCCGAGGGCGCAGGCAGGTTGAGTGAGGGGAAATGTAGGAGCGACCGCTTCCGGGACATAGCGACATCGGACTCTAACGCTTGTGACGAAGGGTCGAACCATCGCTGCGTCGGAGTGGAAGGCAAGGCGACAGTGGGCACCCTACCTAAGGCGGGTGGAGGGGCGGTGGGAGAAAGGGGTGTCCGGGGCTCGGCCTCGCTACTAGGCGTCGGAGTGAAAGTCATCCTGTCCTCTTTCAAGCGCGCGAAGGGGGATGACGAGCCTGGAAGGTCCCACAGTGTTTGCCGCCTCTCGACGATACGGGACGGAGTCTGGACGAGAAGGGGTGAGGTCTTCTCAGGTGAAGTTTCCGGTGCTGCAGGTTCTGACGGGGCCGCAGGTTGCACTGGAGGCACGACTTGCGTGGGGGCCACCACAGGTATGCTGAAAATGTCTCCAGAAGAGGTGGATGCGGGGGGCTTGGGCTGAGGCGCCCATGGGCTAGCGGAGGATGTGGCAAAGATATTCGATGAGAAGATGGAGGGTTCCTCATCTGTTGATGACTTGTGGGTTGTAGAGGGTAGTGTAGGGGTAGTTCCAGTCTTGCTCGCTTGGGGTGGAGCATAGGGCGGTGCGAAGGGATTGAGCGTAGATGACTTGGGAGGGGTTAGCCCAGGAGGGTTGGCTGCTCCGTTCAGTGCGCTGGGAGTGCTGCCGAAGGCCGACGGCTGCGCGGGCCAAGCAGGTTGAGTAGCCAAGGGCGCACTCACTGGTTGGGGGGCAGGGGGTAAGGGTGCCGGAGTAAGTGATGAGGTAGTTGTGGCGCTTGGCCCGAAGAAATTTGATGTTGAGCCGAAGGCAGACTTGGGCGCACTACTAGACCCAAAGATCGACGAGGGTGAAGAAGAGCTAGCAGACGGACCGAAAGTCGCTCCACCAAAAGCACTCGACTTCGTGGTTAAGTTGCCAAAGGCAGACCCGCTAGACACACCGTTGATTGAAGTGGATGAGCCAAATGCGCTGGGACGCGAGGCCAGATTGGAGAATGCTGATGTGGTAGAGGACGTTAACGGAGGGGCGAATGGAGCGGAAGAGGAGGCAGAGAAGACATTCTGCGGCGGCCCTGCAGCAGGTGGGAGTGCACCAAGATTACTCGCAAGCCACTCGGTCGCACCCCTGGCAACTGGTGGAGCTGCAGGCGTAGGCTCCGGCGCAATGTCCTCCTCGACTTCAGTAATCTCTTCGGTGATTGTACCGGGGCTGTCCCCATAGACGTCTCCATTACCTGCCAGCAGAGGCTTCGAAATCCCGTCGATAATCTCGGGGACAGTTAGGTCACCGCGGATCGCTTCGATATCGTCGATACAGTTTTTTCCGAAGAGCCGCTCCATGATGCAGGCCACGAGGTAGATCATCACAACATCATTCTGCTCGCGTAGGACTGCAGCAAGTTGTGAGAATATTTGCATCGCTTCGCCGTCAACTACAAGCTTCGATGTCTTGGAGATAGGGGCGCTCTTCGCTTGGACACGGAGGCGAAATTCGGTAGTGAGACGAAACACGGGGTGGTTGCGAATCTCTTGAGGGATTTCCTCGTGGCGTTCCTTCTGGTCGCGTATGTGGATAAGTCGATGGTATACACGCATCTCGAGTTCAGTGGGCGCCTGGTAGCGACCGCGTTGGTCCTCGTAGAACTCCTTCAGACTTTGCAAAGCTACACGGTACTTCGTTAGCACACACGATTGACATCCTGAGTGGTACATACTGTTCATCAACTGCTGCTCTTCTAATGGAATGGAGAAGCGAGGGCTGTCACGCTCGAGGTGTAGCGCCAGGATATGAAAGCGCGCGCAACGATCGTGACATTCGATGGCCAAAGGACCAGTGTCGTGTTGCATCGTGAAGTCGTTGCGTACCGCACGCGAGCGGTCACGGATGAAGTCGTACGTTTGTGAGAAACCCCCTCTCATGATGAGATCGTGGAAGAGATAGTTGAGCGTTTTCTTAGAGAAATCAGGACGGTGTCATTATATGTTCAATGTAAGCTGACCTTCAGCACAGGAGGAGGTCGCAAATCCGACGGAATTGTCTTGTCGCCTGCTGCACGTTCGTAGATCTTGACCGCGCGCTTGTGGTCAACGCGTTTCGTCCCGGGAATCTTGAAGATGATCAGCGTAAATCGAAACGAACGGCGCGTGAAGCTTCGAAGGTCGAGAAGGATCAATTCCCGGTTCAAGGTACCATATTGCGACGCGCAAGACCAGTGCAAGCCTTCCTCGGCTCAACCAAGTACAGGACAACTGAGACGCTTGACCATCAGATAGGGATTCATTCGTTCGATATGTCGATGTCCAAAAAGCCACGCACCTGAGCTGACCCGACTCGACCTCCCAAACATCAGCAGCCCAAGGGACGGCAAAACTAGAACATGTATACACGTACAACTTCCCACTTGTCGAGGTTATTTTCCCGCTCCCTCCGGTACCGCTCGAACCTCGGGCACATGTCCATACAAGTGCCGAGCATGGTTATGGCTTCGTCCAGTCGCTTTGGTACAAGTGGGTCGTCCATCTTGCCCTCCGCTATTGCGCGTTTGCGTTCAACTTCCCGTTGCTTCACAAGCTGGAATGGATCGTGTAATTTGTTCAGTAAAGTAACCACATAGCATCAAGCACTGGAACGCCCCTGTACGTGGCAGGTGATAGATGGCACCCCACGCAACGGCTCGTCCGTAACGAATTCATAATAGCATCCACAACATTGCAGTCCCCTGGTCTCCTGGTCTCGTCGATATTGAACCCGTCACGTAGGAGGACGTTCCAAGCACTGATACGTCTGATGTAAACGAATAGATACGCACCTCTTGATAGAACTTCTCTCGTTCCTCAGGTGTTTCAGGTTCTGGTTGGGCCTGCTCTCCGTCATCTTCATGTCCACTATCTCCGCTAGCACCCTCATCCTCCGTCGCACTGGCTCCCTCGTCAATCAGGTCGGTAGGCACAGTGAGGTACACTCCGTGTTGAGGGAGTCCACCGCGACCTCGACCTCGGCGACGATGCGTTCCTCTCTCCCAACGTTCGCCATCACCCGCATGTCCATTTTCTTCCTGTCCAGCGACCCACTTCTTGTTCTTCGAGTGCACAGTTCGTCGAGGTTTGTCGGACGCCGCCGCACCTTGAATATGAATCATTGTGGCGCCGGTGGACGTTGTTGCAGGGAATTCAATCGTGCTACAAGTTTCTAGTATGTGTATGTTGTCTCCAGTCTTGGAAAAGCCAGCAGAGCGAGTGGCCCGCGCGGGGGGAGGGGTGACCGGTATGTACTGGGTACCGGTGAGTACGGAGACAAGGACAAGAGGCGCTCGGACGGATTACAGGGTTCTGCCTATTCGAGAGATTATGTGCTTAGTCAGCACTGGCAACCGCAAGCGACTTAGCGAGGAGGCAACTTCACCTTCGACGACCACGACGACCACAATCAAGCTACAATCTCGACGACCCCAGAGGGCGGCCGTGCTATCTTCTGTACATCCTTTTATTCAAAAGGACGGGCCCGACGCTCATGCATTCCGGGCACACTGTTCCTCAAGACCTAGGTGCGCATTTGTCTTAATTGTCCTGTCTTTTACGCTAGAATTATATACACAGTCGCCATTTTCCATGCATCGTTTCACAGAACAAAGGGCAACGTCATAGATTGGGCTTTGAAGAGTTTAGAAGGTACGCTTCATCGGGGACGAACATTGGGAATGTATTGCATGTAAGGCGGCACAAGTGGAGACTAGGGGCTACTTTCTGTCGCGAACGCGAGCTGCGTACAAGTCGACCCCTTGTCTCTACTTTCGTCTGCTTCAATGTGCAGAACTCATCACCCGTTATTCGTCGAGTGTGTGGCCTGTGATTGATGTTTTGACGCGTAGACTTGGACCTTTCGAATCTCGAGTTCAGCTGCCTACCAAGCGGGTTGCATCTCATCGAGCGAGATGTCGTGTACGTGATGCTCGGGTCTTCATGAATTATTGTAACCTTTCATGCCAGCTTTTTCACCAAAAACGACCACCAAGGCGTCTGCGTATTCCGCAGACGGAGGACTGCCGAGGACGGCCACCGCGGCTTCCGCCTATCCTCTCTAGGTATACTTCTCGCCAAATCTTCACGCCCTCGACCATGGAGACATGTCGTCGCCCTCAAGGAACTCGTCACTTCTATTTATACTGCGTTAGAAGACCGCGACACACTGGAGCCCGTGGAGAGCGATTGGGACCCTGTGCGCGCGTTCTTCGAGGAGCGCAAGGTACGTGATCTGAACGTCGCTAGCTCCTTGAGCAACTGGGAAGGGTGGGACCATGAGCTGCAAGGCCCTTCCTCAGATTCCTGTCCTACCGTCCATCTTCCACACCTCCTGCGTATCCTCGGACCCTCTGCCTTGACTTTGTACAAGCATATCCTTGGCCGACGTCGCGTTCTCGTCATCACTCTCCCTCCTGTCGAGGCTGCATGTATTCTCTGTCAGGTCGCCGCGGACACGTGCTATCAGGAACAGGTCAGCGAGCTGGTGTCTGCCTACGGCGACGAAGAGGACGAAGAGGGTTCTCCGCAAAGGCTCAAGGGCAAGAACACGGCGGGTGTCAAGGTTTTGGGCATGGTCACTCTCAACGACATGGACAAGCTCGACCTCGAGAGCAAGTCCGGGCGCGGGTGGATTGCGTGTACCACCGACTCCATTTTCCTTGACAAGCCGAGCTACTACGACCTGATCATCGACCTCCGTACCGCTACCCCAAATAACCGTCCCTCATTCTTCCTCTCCAAGCTCGCAGAACAGCCAAGTGTCCGCGGGCCTTCCCATAAGCTCTCCAGCGTCCGCTTCACCTGGAGTGACGTTCGACTGGTACGTTGCTGTGACGCTCAAGCAATCCGCCCTAACCTTGTTACAGTGGACCGAGCTCGACCGATTATTGCAGCTCGACTCGGAAGACAGCGTCGACGCGTGCTGTGACCCGTCCTCACACAGCGGCAAGCCTCGAAGTAGCACGAGCTCAGCGTGGACGGACGTCTGGCGCGTCTACGAAGACGTCTGCGTCATGTGCGCAGGCCTCTGGATGGGCGCGTGGCGGCACGCGCAGCACGCCGGCTCCCCATACCAAACCTCCCCGCGCCGGTCGGAAAACTGGGGCAGCGTCCGCCTGGAGGGCGAGGACGACCTCGCGTCCCGCGTGCACTCGCAATCGCACGTCCGCAGCCTCGGCCTCGGGATTGAAGGGCGTCCCTCGGGCAGCACGATCGACAACAGCCGCACCGCGCGCGCCGTCCGACGCGCAAGCACGCTCTCGGTGTGGACGTGGGCGGGGAAGAACGACGCACAGCAGGTCACGACCGAGGACGCCCCCGGGCCCTCCGATGGCATGTTCATCCCGGGCGAGCGGAGCAAGATCCCTGAGCCGAGCGTACGCGAGGAGGGAGTGACAAGCGCAAGGCGGGACCGCCAGATCATCACGACGCTCGCACTGCTGGAGGCCTTCCACACGAACACGACCGCGATCCTCTCGCGCCTTGCGACTCTCCTGCAGACGCGCAAGTGCCAGCAATCGTCGGCGGGTGCGCAGGTCGTCGTCCTAGCGCCGAAGGACGTGATGTCGTTTGAGCTGGGGCCGTTCAGCGGGCTCGACGCGCGGTTCGTGGAGTGGCTTGGAGAGGAGTATGGGGGTGGGATTCGGGTGGTGGTGAAGCGGGGGTGGAAGGACCTCGTAGGACTTGTTCTGGGACTTGGGTGACTGGCCGGGGCAAGCACTCCTGTCGGTGTTACCCCTATGTAGGGCTGCTGTACTTATGACTGATTACTGTTATGATACCCTTACGACGCTCCCCGTGGCGGCAGCCGTGTATGTGCATGGAAAAAGCTCTACATTTTCAAAAACGTTGCATCCGCCGGGAGTCGAACCCGGAGCTAGGCCATGGGAAGACCCAATGTTACCGCTACACCACGAATGCTTAATGAGCTTATCCCATTGAGTATACTATGACAGTTTGTATGCAGTTCCCAGTGACTTCATACATGATCCACGATTCCGTCTGTGGTCACCTAGTGGTAGCCGGCTCTGGATGATCATGACTTACTAACCACCCAAGACATGAGCTTATAGCTTCGCTTCAGCGTTGAGATGTCGGAACTCCTAACACCGAGGGGTGTCGGTGTCAACGCGATGCGGTACTTAACCGCCTCGGCAACGTCAACGGCTCTAGGCCGTCGTCCGAATCGGGCACATGTGGGGAATGTGCGCAGTACTTATACCAGCTTCTGGCAACTTGCTTTCCCACTCACTTTGATCTCTCCGACTGCACGTAACTTATATTCACCCTCAAATGGCGCACTGGTGAGCTGGAAGCCTCGCATATCAGAGTACTGGTCGACTGACATACGTATCGTGATTGCGCTGGCAGGTTTGACTACCTCTCACTATTTTTGGTGTGTTCGCGACGTACCACAGTGGCTCCTTGTGTATAGGCTGATCCCTGGTCCAACAGACGCTTTCCATATTCGCTGCTATCGCCTATGTGTACTTGAACGCTAAGAAGGCATGGTCTGGTGCGGTGGCGTCAACCAAAGACTCGTTAGTAGACTATGTGCACCGACGCGCAGCCCACACCCCTGACTTCGTTCCCAGGTTGAAGAGCAAGGGCATGGACCTCTCGTCGAGCGGCCTCTCCGTCAAGACCGACAAACGGTTTGACCGGGAGCAGTATCTCGATGCCACGCAACGGTCAGTCCGCTACACTGCGTTTCTGTTGATAGTAGCCCCTGTCCGTGTCTCATGCACTGACATCTTTGCTTCTGCAGTGGTTTCATCAAAGCGTTCAATGCCTCCTCTGCAGGCAACCATGACCTCGATGCACCAGATGATGCACAGAAAAAAGGCCGCGGAATGAGGCTGATAGGCAGGCGTTCGAAGACGCTTGAGAAATGAACTCCCCAAGCTCGAGGTTGATGTGTGCCACTTCAGCTCGGACACGTAGTGCCAACAATTCTCGGACAGCCTTGGGCCGTTTGGTGATATTCGACGCACGGCATCGGTGATATGATGCAATGGGACGCCTTGGGGTTGACAGCGACCGACTCGGAGCGTACTGTAGTATCCCACCAGGATGTAATGACATCTCATACAAATGTATTCCGTCTCTGTTCTCGTTCTCAACGCTTGACCTACCCGATGTCTGCATTGACTCTGTGCGCTGTGCTAAAAGTTCCGACGGTGTCGGCGACGTCAAGCGTGAGACGATGTGCAATGCGCCGCCCAGAAGACATCTGTCCGCAGATGATGTCCATCAGGCTTCGTGACTACGACCATGCACACCCGACCAGCACCTTCTTTTACCTCCGTTCATTTTCACGTTAGCGTTCTCAGCGGCTCTTCAAGCTCTCGTTGAGTTGAACTTCGCGTGATCGTGATGGTGTGCACTGTTCATCACTGCTCAGCCCTATCGGACACATACACTGGTCTGCACTGTGGACGCATCCTCCATCTCTCCATCTTCTCCTCCACCACCTCGTCTCGTCTCGCCGCTACCTCATCGTAACAGAGTCGCAAGCAGACTGAGCGTCCTGCTAATTCTTGTTTGGGCAGGGGCCGTGCCACACTTCATTATACGCTTGTCCGAGCCGGTGCCATAAATTCTAGCGCACGGGCAGCTGCCCCCTTTCCTAAGCCTTCTTCATCCTCGCTGTCTCCGCGGCCGCTCCTTGCCCTCAACCAGCTCTTTGGCCTTTCTGTTCGCCTGCACCCACAATGTCCGACAACGGTGATATGGCGGAGATCCTGTCGCCCACTAGCCCGAGTGTCGCCAGCGCCGTCTTCGGCAGCGCTCGCCCACGTCGACCCAGCACACCCAAGTCGCCTCCTCATGTCTTTCCGTCACAGTCCCAGACACCCGCTAAAGCTGCAAAGCCACTACCCCGCGTTCCGGGCCCGACACATACGAGAACTATATCGACGCGGACGACGAACTCGCCGCGCGCCCGACCCGCCGACAGGCGGCCAGACAGCCCCGATGTCGACACGATAATTGCGAGCACGCCCCGTCCGCGCCGCAAGTCCTCGGCGACGTTCCACTCGCCCATGGCGCGATCCAGGTCGAACACATCGATGGCGATCCCGTCGAGCTGGAAAGGAGTGAAGCCCAGGGAGGACGATGAGGGGTCCGTGATCTCAGACTACGGTACGCTGCTCAGCAAGGATGCAGACAGCGAGGAGGAGAAGCCGGCGGACGATGATGGGAGCGAGTCGGACTCTAGTATCGACATCCACACTCCTTTGCCGTATGTGATTCGTTCCTACTCTTATGACGTCGACCACTGACATTTGATGCAGTCATCTAATGTTCCGGGATGGTTTGCTGTCACCGCGTTCCAAGCTGCTTCCTGGCGGTGGTTCGACACTCTCTTTGTATCTGGAAGACGACGAGAATCCGGGCAATCGTGCGAACAGTGTGCTCAGTGTCGCCTCGACTGGTACATCCCTTCTTTCACCATATTCCTGCGTCAAAACGCTAATCTCTACTATGTACATAGCTGCCAGCACTATGACCAAATCTGGGATCTACCGCGATCCACGCGACACGCAGCGGAGGAGACACAGGCACAAGGATCAAAGTCTGTTACGGGCGGGAATGGGCCTGACGACTGGGTTGGGTTGGAGTGACAGGTCAGTAGAAATGTCGATGAGTTTTCGTTCATGTCTGCTCATCTTCTGGTAGTGAGGACGAAGATGCACCATCCATGCTCACACGACGTCTCATCACCACGAGCATCGCACGACAACCGTCTACCTACTCTTCCGGTTCGCGTGCACCGTCGCAACTGTCCAAGTCGTACTCGCTTGGGAAGTTGTCGCACGCTCCTCCGTCATACTCTCCTATACCTCGCCCTGGGACCAGGTTGAACCGCTCTGCCTCTGCTACCTCGGCGAGCTCCTCACAGGCGCGTCTCAGCACCGTTGATACTGAGAGCGTCGCCTCTATCGATGCCAGCAGGCACCCTACTAGAAGCCGGACACAGTCCAATGCATCTGCCAGCTCCATCGTTTCCTCCGGCTCACGCGACTCTAGCAGCGCACATCAGTCCGTAACGAGTTCCCAGGCCCACACCACTACCTCGCGGACCACTGTGCCAAGGCCGCTCCGCCTTCCTCAGGTGGCGGGCATCCAAACACCATCCGTTACACGGACTACATCTTCCGTGGCAGAATCCCGCCCGCCTGTGTCGTCAGCGAACAAGCTAGCCGGGAAGCCTCAGGCCCGGCAACGGACACGCACGCTGTCAAACCCGGGTTCACGTCCGAACCCCTCTCTTCCCTCTCGGACCGCGTCTTCGCGAATCGTACCTCCCCGCTCTGTCAACACCTCCGTCATGGCGCCAGTGCGGTCAGTGTCGATCTCGCTTAGCACCTCAGAGCGGGCGAGCTTGCTGAACGAGGAGGCGCTATCGGAGTTCCCGTTGCCTCCGTCGTCGCCGCATTTCGTGCGGCCCAGCGTGAGTACGAACTTGCCGAAAACGGGCGCGTACACCTCCCCGATCTCCGCCCCTGCGACTCCCCAGGGGGGCCGCGTGCTGAACACGGTTGGGACGGGGCCGCGGCCACGGCCCCTGCCGCGCACGGGGACGGGGATGGTGTATCGGAGCAGCTCATACAGCGTGTACGAGCGGACCACCGGTCGGACGTCAGTCGTCTCGTCTGGGTAGGGGGTTCAGGACACCATATCTGCCCGGCTCACGAGCGCAAGCTTGCGGGCTTCCACGCTCTCTTTGTCTGCGTTTTGGTTAATCATCCTCCAGTCTTGCAAGTCTCTCTCCTCATGCTATAATCGTCGTGGCTGCGAAGCCGCGTGCCTCGCTTGGTGCTGTGTCTGCGTTCTGTTGGTCTTGAGAAGTACTGCTTTTAAGTAGTGTCGGGCCTCGACAGGGTTTGGAAATGCTAATCATGTGGCTGCGCATTCGTTGTTCGTGCGTTGGGCTGCTCGTAGAGTCGTTACCGGCAAGGGGGTCGTTGCTCTTGCTGATCTGTTGTCTCGTCGCTATACGTATTTATGTACGCACACTCGTTCTTGCACAATGCCATTACACCCTATATTGCTTCTCACCGCAGGTGTGTGTATTATTGTGTTCGGGGCGTCGCTATCACTGTCAGCTGCTATATCATACCAACGCCCAGGCAGCTCCTAGGACGAGTAGAAGACGACGAACGGAACATGAACGCAACATGAAGGCAAACCTCGTGCGTATTCTTTTAAACACTCATAAATAGTTTATGAGCCGGCCTCATTCCTCCCAAGACCTCGAGGGCTGTGCACATTTGATAGGATGTTCAAGCCGAGTCACTTGGCTTGGATGGCTGTGTCGTGAGCACTGTCACACCGCTGTACAACTTGAATAATCAGGATGTCTCGATATCACACGTATGGCAAGCTCTGCCACATTGAATCCAACTTGTCTCACGGTGATACACTTGGGTTAATTCGGAGTATGGCACGCGGACCTCGGTGCGGGCATTCGAAACTTTTGAGTCAAATTTATTATAGCTAGTAGTACTGCAATGTTACAGCAGTTTTTACAAATCGCATAGTGAAGGATCGCGCGACCGTGTTACAATGTCCTTGAATGGGAAAGTTCGACGGTGCCACAGCACGAGATGAATCCATGGGAGGGATAGTCCGAGCCGTACCAACTTGAAGGCTAGGAGGATAGGAGTGCGAATGGTTCTGTTCCGTCGTGGAACATCGTAAATTTCGGTGCGATGGAATCGCCAGTATCATCGGAGAGGGCCCGGGGGATTACTGGTAGGGGGCCGCTCTATGAAGCACGACGGGAGCGTGCCAGGGGAAGGTGACGGAAACAATGGGGGAAGTGATGGGTGATGTGAAGCCAGATGGTGCGAGAATTAGACCGAGCGAAGGAGGAAGAAGAGACCGAGGAATAGCAAGGGGATAGTGGTACGGCACAGTACTCAAGGAAGGGGTAGGCGATGGCGTAAGAGGGAGGGATGGTGGAAAACTTGGCGGTGAGGCGAACAGCGGTGGCTCCAATGATACAGGCGGAACCCAACTCGCAGCTTTGCAAGATGATCCTCCGAAGTGGGCTGGGGTACGGGTAGCCCTCCGCTGGGTCTGCTCCGCACTCGGCGTTTCTATGACGTCTAAGGAGATCGTGCGTTGCGGCGTTGCATGAGATGATGTGCGAGGAGTCTTCTCGGCGTGGCTTCGGACTGCAGCCCATCTTCCTAGGGCAGCCGTGGGCGATGACTCGAGCTCCAGCACAGTGACAGCTGGGTACCGCTCCTTGATGGCAGAGAAGATGGGCTTCGCCCACGAGGGAGCGTTGATAAACTTCAGTACCAGATGCGCGACAGTGTGGAAGACGACTTTCAAGTCATTCGAGACGAACTCCGCTGCATCGCCCACGACCACCGCAAGCTTTGAAATGTGCTGGAATGTTGGTAGGTGGGGGCCCAGAGCAGAGAGTCCCGACGGCGTGCTCGAAATGAAGGTGGCAGACGTCGCGAGCACGACGCCTCAATTCGGCCAAGACGGCGAGTCCGTCTCAGTCCGTGTCGTGGCCGCGTCGTGCGTGGCGATCCCCCGAAGTGGTGTCTGGGATACCGTAGCCCTCCGCTTAGTCTGCTCCACATTCGCCGTTTTCGCAACGCCCAAGGACATCGT
Source organism: Fomes fomentarius (assembly GCA_022606135.1). Lineage (NCBI taxonomy): Eukaryota > Fungi > Basidiomycota > Agaricomycetes > Polyporales > Polyporaceae > Fomes > Fomes fomentarius. Next base: position 4,573,316 of record JABYQN010000001.1, read on the forward strand.
GCGTTGCGGCGGAAAGGACGATGCGCGGGGAGCCTTCTCTTTTTGCAGGCGTCGAAGCCACCGGTTGTCCAGCCTAACCACCATGGATGTGTCGTCCGCGGCGGCGGCGATATTGATGGTACGGGGGATACAGGTATTCTCAACCTGTCGAGGCTGACCATTCTTGCTTCCGTGGCCGTGCATGATGATGGGCCGTAGGATGCGAGTGCTCTCAACGTGTCGGGGATGGTTCGAGGTCTAAAACCTCACCGAGTCCAGGACAACTCTCGGGAGCCCCATCTGTACTGGAAGGGGCGAACGATGACCTAAAGAAGTCGTTCAAAAGGGCGTACTGGTACGGCGAGCCGGACGCCGCCTGTGGCTGAGAAGTTTGTCTGTCAGACGAGAGCGCGAGAGGGGAGGACGTGGTGGTGTGTGGGCTCCCATGGTGGGGTTTAGGAAGCGGGAGAGTTGAGCGAAGTGGATTGAGTGAGAGTGCTGGCCTTATATAGCGTCGAGGAGTACGCGGAAGCTTTGGCAGGGTGAAGGCTTTGTTCAATGCTTCGGAGTCGCATCCACAACAGCATTGTGGAGACAAGGTGTGCGGTTAAAGCGCGATTTCACGCATCGAGACGGCCCATGCGTTAGGCATTGTCTTCGGGCCCGGCCCTGATGTTCAACCGCTCTTGTGGATGTCACAACGGCCCTTGCCACTTAAGTGCGTTGAAGGGTCCGGCTAGCATGCTGACGTTGTGGTGGGGGAGTTTTGCAAAGGAGCACCCAAAAGAAACGTTGACCGAAGACTGTCCGACACTTGTATATTAGGCCGCGACGACTCGTTATTCATGCAGACGAGAGTTAGTATGACTGCTGGGTGCAGGCGCGCGCCCACCGAAGGAACCGCGGCAACACCCGCGCCGGCAATCCCCAAAAAGGAACATGAACCATACTCTGGTCGGCTATGAGTTGTCCACAGCCTCCATCTGAGTCATTACAGACAGATCTATTTAGCTAGAGAAAAGGCTTTCTGTTGTTCAATCACTATTGTCGACCCGTTTAGGTAAGCTTTTTCACAAAACACTCTTTGTCCACCAGCGGATCAACCCACCTTGTGTGGACGTTGGCAACACGGTGGCGCAGATCGACATCTCTATCCTCGTCTCGGTGCAAGCATCAAGTCGCTTTCTGGCCGCAGGCTCCCTAGGTTCGTCGCTAATCATTACCTGTTCATCATGGCCCCATTTTGGTATCACGGCAATGACAAGTCTAATCAAAGATTAGAGCAAGCTAACGTGTCGTCCGCAGTGGGGAATATCAACCTCCAGACCGCGGAGGTGCTCGACAGTGCTCTAGCGAACACACGGTTCATCCGGGAAGCGGCCTCAGGCTGACAGCCGGCGAGCTGTGTGCTCGTGCTAAAAACCAAGACCCAGAAATCGCATACATACAACTCTCTCGTCAAGGCCTTATCTCCGGACCTCAGACGAAGCACGAAAGGACATGATGGAAGACTGCATCGATACTACCATCTCTATGACGCCTCTCCAGTTCCAGGAGTACATACCTGTCCCCGACGATTTTGAAACGGTCTACCCGCAGGACAGGATTAAGGAGATCGCCGAAATGTTCAAGGCGTATTTCGCGTTGGTTATGCAGGAGCAGGACGATGTGAAGGATAAGAAAGGCACACCGCTCGAGAAGATTGTCTCGGATATATGGGTACGTTTACTGTCCACGCGGTGGTCAACGTCTACTAAACTCTGACATCCAGGTAGAGATGAACAACACCTTCTCCCTCTTCCCTGGTTATATCTTCCACCTGTCCGAGAGCACAGAACCTGGTGACTCGAAGGGGTACAAGATTGACGCGACCCTCATATCAGATCAAGACCGCGACCTGATCACCGTCAATGTCCCAAACTGGTTTTTACAGCGACTGCCCATGGAATTCAAGCGCGGAGGTACCGAGAACGATCCCTTCGATGACCGCGGAGATCATGTCATAGATCCCGCAACACCCAAACGTCGACATGTTCGCGGACAGATAATGTCCTACTCGCAACACGTCTTTGTGTACCAACATCGTGCTTGGTTGTTCCAGATTCTCATCAATGGTGAACACTTCCGTATGCTCCGCTGGGATCGTTCTGGCGTCATCGTCACTGATGCGATTGACTACGTCAATGATATCGCTGGCACGCGTCTTCTCCTCGAGTTTCTTCACGGGTTCATCCGTCTCAGCGACCGGGCCCAAGGTCTCGACCCCACCGCTGTTCGATTGGCGAAGGATTCTTGTGCATGGAACCGAATGCAAACTCTCGCGTTCTCAAACCTCCATGATGTCCACTACAAGGAACGCGTGTTCCCCGCCCCTGAGCTCCCTTCCAACTTCACAAAGCCCACGCGCGACCCTCCGGAATCATCTCTGTTCAACGATAATCTCCTTCATCCCGATCCCTGCACCCCATGTGATCCAGCTGTCTGCCACCGCTCCTCTGCCTTCCGGCTAGAGACTCCCGTATGGACGTACGTGCGCAAGTTGTTCTACGCATCACTGCAAGATAATTTCCCCCGGTACCAGCTCACTGTTGGTGGACGTAAGTACCTCGTGGGGAAACCTATTTTCCAAGCCAACGGGATGGTCAGTCGCGCAACTCGAGGGTACATCGCACTAGACTGGACCGCGCAACGCTTCGTCTTCCTGAAAGACGCATGGCGGCCCTTCTACGCCGACCTTACCAGAGAAGGTGACGTGTTAGACCGGCTCAACAAGGCGAGCGTACCCCATGTCCCCACTCTTATTGGCCACGAGGATGTGTGTCAGGAAGATGGCCAGGAGCAGGAGACAGAGACGTCTAAGTACGCGCCTGACGCGCCACAAGAGCTTAGGAAGATCGTTGCTCGGACGTCGACTACCACTACAGCTGGCAAGCGAATCATCGAACACAAACGACCTACTGTCGCCCTTCCGGGAAGACGTCCTGCAACGTCGACGACAAGTTCCCGTCAGGGGTCTTCCTCGCTCCAGGTCAAAGCCTCATCCATTTCCGCATCCGACGCTGGTCCATCCATACCACAGTCTAACAACCAGCAAGGCTCGCGTGGAACCAAGCGTACCGCAAGGGATGCGGAGATAGAGCAGCGATTCGTGCAGGGATCAGGTCTTCGCCATCTTCGCCATTACCGCATCGTCGTGGCGGAGGTGTGTCTGCCATCCACAGCATTCGACACTGGCGGACAGTGGGTGAATGTCATTTTGTGCTGTCTCAAAGGTGAGTCCAATCATGATGAAGTCTTGTCATCGCCCTGAGCCGAAGCATTGTGTCGCAGCCCATCGAGCAGCGTATGAGAAGTGCAGCACCATACACCGCGACATCAGTGTCGGCAACATTCTCATCCTCCCTGTCGTCTACACTCTGAAGGATGGAAGAAAGGTCGTCTTCTTCACTGGCGTGCTCGGCGACTGGGAGCTCGCTAAGGACGTTACGGTTCGAGGGGCACGTCAACCGGAGCGGACGGTGAGTTCACCAGCACCCAATCTGACTAACCACTGACTGTTTGACGACACGTCATTCAGGCTACCTGGCAATTCATGTCAGTTCGTTGTGCCAGCGATACAAGCCTCGAGGTGGAAATCGCCGACGAGATCGAGTCTTTCTGTCATGTCACCCTTTACAACGCCGTCCGATTTCTCCTTCATAACATCCACAACATCTGTCCCTTCATCAAGAGTTACTTCGACGACGCTGAACTGGATGGTCTCGACAACCATGTCGCACCGCATATGAAGAGAGAGGCCATCGAGAAAGGCCGTATCATCATCGTCAAGACCGAGCTCGTCTTCACCATGCCTGGTGGATCCACTGCCGGTCATCCCATCAACGACCTCTTCAAGCAGCTCTTCACGCTCCTCCAAGCCCGCTACCGCGTCTTGGACTGGAAGGCCGCTCAGGAGGCCGCTGCAAAGACATCCCAGGCGGCACAAGATACACTTCGCAAGGACGCGTCCTGCATGTCGATGAACGCCGTTCTTGAATCCGTTCAAAACGAGGACGATGACATCGCCGCAGAGGATGACGAGTTGACACTGCCTCTCAACTTGTCCAGTCAGACGGCGACGGTCCTTGCCCCGCCGTCCCCACAGGATACCGCCAGGGCAGGCGCCCTGGACACCCATCGCGAAGTCATCAGGATCTTCCAGAACTGGGTGTATCAGGATGGCATATGGCCGACGAACGACAAGGTCGCCGACCGCTTACATGGATATCGTCCCGCAGCTCGTGTCTCTCCGAGCGTCAGTACCAAACTGGCCAAACAGGCTAAGACTATGCCTGTAGGCTCAAGCGGACGTGATCAAGCAAAGGGGAAGAGTCGTCGTCGTAAGGGCGGTGTAGTGGCAAAGCCGGCTACTTAGTAACTACTACTACTTGTACTCTTTCGCTCCAGTGTGTTCCTGCTTCGCTCCAGTTGTCTCTGCAACATGCACATTCACCCTATTGTTGGCTGACTGATGGGAATACATGAGGCCTACAGTACTAGTGTCAGCGTAAATTCTTCAGTGCTATAGTGAGGATTACCAGGGAGTACCCAGCCAGAGCGATTTGTAAACACGGATTATTCCCTGTTCGTGTTTGCAGGCCACCTCAGGTGCCAGTGTCCATGCTGTTCTACAGCCCTGCGTGTTGGAGTTTGTACACCGATGTCTGGGGGCGAGTAAGTACGTGTACACTTTCGATTGCTCCAACAGTGCGAAGGATCGGGACTGGAGGTATCCGAGCCAATCCGCATGGTATGCACACGAGGCGGCCCGTTTTCCACCTCTATGTGCATGTCTTCAGCAGTGGCAGCCACGACGGGCAAAGCCCCATAACCGGACACTAGAAATGTCTGGGTAATGATGACAATGAATGTGGACATTTCAGACACCGGAAACAAGTTGCCCTTTCCCAGGGAGCTGACCTTTTTGGAACCTTTCCGATGTCCAGAAAGTTCACAGTCATCGTCATCATTACCAGGAAAAAAATATCTTCAGTGAATGCTGCCTTTATCACGCCTTTCAGTCCGCAACTTATGACAATGAAAATTCTACATTTCCGAGTGCAAGGAACTTGAAGTATTCGAAAATGTCCAAAAATAGGTCACATTCTCGAGGACTAGATACAGTGTACAGGATATTTATGCGAAAGGTCTCACTAGGGGAGAATTAACCAGACATTTCTATTGTCCGCTTCTGGGGATTTGCCCATCGTGAACGTCAGGCTCCGTTGATGCGTATCGCGCGCCGCATGTCCAGTGCGCGAGTATTCGCCGCATTTAGTAATCGAAGCGCGCGCCGACGAGCGCTGTGGCGACTTCGCCTCATACCAGTGATACCACCACGACCCGCCGCCGCCGCCGTGCCATATCTCCTTTTCTACAGTATTTCTTGGTTTCTGACGACCGTACATACTTGAATCTTTGTACCTATCATACGATGACAATACACAGAGACAGATTTCCCCCAGTATTCGACCTTCGACTTTCGCCTCTAGTCCTTCGACTCTCGACTCTCGACTCCCGTCTCTCTCCCCCGATTGCCGACGCTCGATCCTCGTTTCTCAGACTCTCTGACCGTCTCAGTGCATCTATCGATGCTTCCGACGTCCGGGCATTCCGATTCTATTCTACCTATTCACTCTCCCCAGCTCTCTCTCTCCTCTGTCCCATCCGGCTCCCCTTGTGTAGTCACGACCGTACTCTCGCACCTTTCGACCTCGCGCTCACCCAAGTAGTAGGTGTATCAGACAACGGGGATGTGGTAGTTAGTAGTCACGGTAGCATACGAAGCCGCGGTGAAACAAGGCCGCCTTGTGTGGCAAGTGACCTCAGTGACCAGGAGCCTGTTCATGGAGCAAAACGACACTCCGTGCCAATTGACGGAAGGTACTATTAGTACCGATCATCACCACCCAGGTTCTTAAGAGTCAGTGTCGTGGGTACTACTCGGTCCACTGCACCCTCAGGCCTCAGACACGGCTCCGACTCGGAAGAAATACACAAGATAGCAACGCGATAAAAGGATGTAGTAGTGATCATGCTGCCAAATCGCCGAACGGTGAAAGTCAGGATCGCACATCGACTAACAGGTGAGCATGTCGGTCAATTGTCGAGATGATATTGCTACCTCCTCACCCGACTTATTTAGTCATATGTGTCAGTGCGGTCCTTCCGAACGAGCTTGACAGTGTTGCCCAACTGGCAGCAGCACAACAGGCACTTTGTATTTGCCTAATGCAGGATCATCTGTATTGTCTAGGCATGGTCCTATTGCTGCACAGTTCGCGAGCGACATGTCCACGTTCCCCGAGGGCACGTCCAAGTCGTGCAAAGCATCGAAGCACTGTCGTGACGGGTGCGTTAGTCCTATATCAATACCAATAATGACCAATGAATCACAGTGTACAAGGTGCCACTTCGAAACGTGAGGCAGACGAATGGCATCCGATACGCCGCTCCCTTCGCATCATGATCAGGCAGCGCATCATCTACGTACTAGTAGTACGTACGACCAGGCGTGTCAGCCCAGCGACTAGGCTCGGTGCCCGATGGCCCCTTCGTCGTCGATAAGAGAATCTGCGTGGCGCGCCGGGCCGGCAACAGCAGCCAGCCTGCAGTGCTGATTGCGCGGTTTCTGTGGTGCGCCGCCGCCGGGCTGTGGGCCCGCGTCGAAGGCGTGGAGGGGGCTGGGGCTGGGCGTGAGTTACTATATGGCCCTCTCGACGATCCTTCCTGAGCGCATCTTCGCCGCATAGCGGACGCCCACTCCATATTCAACGGCGGCGACAGAGGACCGCCGGTGAAAATGGTGAAGTGGTGAGAAACGCCGCGTGCGGAAGGGGCCTGGGCGTGACCGAGCCTCTGAGCAGAGTCTGTGTGGACCAGCTACGACAGAGCAACGGGTCCAGGCTGAGGGCGAGGGCGCTGAGGGCCGCCAGGCCACAATCCAGAGGGTCAGGACGAGGAAGGACGAGAGGACTATTAGGACAAGGACAGAGGCGAGGGCGTCGAGGTAGCGAGGAAGATGTGATGTGTGAACAGAGGATCCGTCTGGTAGCGAAATACACGTTTTCGAGGATGGTGTGAAAGAAGCTAGCTTCGGCGGCCGCTGTCAATAGCGCTGTCCGGTGGAGAGCCGCCGGGAAGGTTTCCAGCTGAAACTGCAGCTGTTCAATAGATCACATAGCAGGTGAGAGACTAAGATGTGGAGAGAGTTCGGGAATCACATATGGTGTTCAAGTGGTGCTTTGCCAGTCTGGACTCTGCGGGACCGTGATAATTACTTTAATGAAATATACCGAAAAGGTGCGACGGAGCACCAGGTAAACCGTGATAGTTTGAGAGAAGAATAAATGTTTCAATCTGAGTTTGTGCGGCTGAGAATTTGCCTGGTCGCTCGGCTTCTCTTCGTGTCCATGCGATGCATGCTCTGCGCTATCGTCTGGACAGAGGTAGAACAGAACGTTCGAGGTGAGACGCACCCCTCAAATTCACAACGTCAGTGACAGATATTCACATCCTCGAGAGAATGCCGCCGAACGTCGCAGAATACGGTGAGGAACGTAATGGGCCTAATACCGCACCGCATTCTCCTGAGACTTTGTGCGCTATTGCGTCGACGGCGTGCTGTCGACTTTTGGAATCGAGCTTGCTGCGCCTGTACGTGAACTTGTTCGCATCGTTTTCACCGGCGGCATTTCGTGGCCTCGACCGACGTCATCAGGAACGGGGGGCGGTCGTCGAAAAACCAAGCGAGTTAGACGAATGTTCAACGCGTTTTTTGTTCGACTGCAATAGAGCACTCTGCCTCACTAAACTTGAAGCACTTTTATCCCAGCGGAGTGCGTGCCAACTCGCTGCAACATTGCGTAAGGATTATAGCACGAAACTCAAAAAACGGTACACACGGCCTCGGGTTCTTGTCCGGAGATGAAGTCCGCGTCAGACGACACGAATGCGATGTTGCTGCCACGGCAGATCCGTTCAGGAGTTTCGAAGGATTTCCGCCGCGAGCCCCACGGACGTCACCCCGATGAGTGTTGAGTACAAGGGGCTGCGACACTCGCGCACTGTGATTCCGATGGAGCAGAAGCGGAGGTTGAGAGGTGCCTAGAAAAAGAAAGAACCCTTCGTTCATGACGCTTGCGGCATGTGCCATAAGTAATAGAGTAGCCGGATTAGTCCCTGCGTGGCGTCCGAGCGGGGCAGTGCACGCCATAGTCTGCAGAGAGGCACTGAGCTTGGCCGACAGAAACCGTGCTATGTGTGAGCATGTGTGGTGTGATTCTGTGGGAGAGAAGACATCAAATCAGAAATGAAGGGACTCCATGAGGATGGTGCGTACACTTACTACAAGCACGCCTTGTATGGGTGAACACGCCCGACATCAATCCGCTTTTCCGCCTTTCGGTTTCAATTGCTACCCGTGCTATATGAGTCCACAGGGCCTACTGTTCGTCGCATAGAACGCTCCAAAGGCCAGCTACCTGCACAAATGCTGAACTGCACCTGGACTCGGAGCTGAGTGCCAGCAGTGGCATTGTGCCACATCATGGTCTGGGTCCAGATGAGCGTCTGACAGTAGTGTCCTCAAAGAGCACTTGCCAGTGGGGCTTAGATCTGGTGCGTGCTGAGGGTCCACTCTGAGCGTGCTGCCAGTGAGCCGTCGAGAATAGTGTGACCCGTTACCTTCCCCAATCGGAAAGAAAAAATCCCAGATCAAAGAATATAAATCTTAAAGGTACTTCTCCGAGTACTTATTTACCGAGTAAGGCCATCTCGGACGGCGGCGTCTATCGTTACTTGTATCAACCACCATCTCCGGAAGTTGAACGCCCTCAGCAGTTTGGATCTGCAGTGCCTGTATTGCTCAAAATTCTGTTGACGTACGAGCTCAGCCCCGCAGGTGTGAATCCTGGAACAATTATCAACCGATATCGTTTCCCAAGAACTCTACCTCGACTGAACCTTTCTCTGCTGATGCTTCGCCGTGGATTCCACGCATATGTCATCCTCCTGAAAGCGAGAATGGATCTTGGCGGCTCTGTGGGCAAACGTGGTAACAGCTTAGCCATTTGCTCTTACATCCAGGGGCCCGTGATGACGCATCTAGCGCACAAAAACCCCTTGAACCCTTGAACATCCGAGTCTATCGCCCAGGATAAGCCAGAGGTGGTACGTCGGGTACCCACAGCATGAATCCTTGAGTGACTCGGCCGCCCATGCCCCTCCCGCGACAGGCCGTGCCGAGACGCCGGTGCGCGTCAGAAGTCAAGATACAATACGCCTCGATCTAGGCGTTCTATGTGCGCCATGTACTGCGGCGCACAGAACCTTGTTAACATGCCCCCGACAGGTCCGCCGAAATGATGCTGCTAAGGTGCAGTGCATGCCGACTCCGTGGCTCATCTTCTATCTTCCTCGGCCAACTACATGATGCATGCATGTATCATGCGGCGGCGATGTAACGGCCAGCCGCCCAGCCGGTTTCGACAAGGAGATTTCTGTGGCACATAGTATATGTAGTCCTCAGCCATTCGTCTCACCCAGGTTCAACCTCCACCCCCGTACTCTGCACACTTCCCTGTTCCTGTCGTTCCCGCCTTCGCGCCCTCTTCGACCATGGATTACGATGCGTACGACGCTCAACTCCACCACATCTTCAGGCAGGCGCGTATATCCTTCTACGCTATCACCCGTCTCCCTCTCTCTAACATCGGCATTTAGACCCAAGCAGACGCTTGGTTCAAGCCATCAGAGGAGAACGTCTATGCTGGCGTCTGCATCCGTGTGGACAATGGGATGTTCCGTGTCTTTCCATACGAGAACCCCTACCTGGAACCTTTCGTAGCGGCGGTACGCCTGCTCAATCCTGTGGTTGCGGTCAAGATTCGCAGTGCGTCTATCAACGTCGCACTGGCTACGGTGTACGTGATGTCCGGCTCATCTCCGGTGCCCCCACTCACCGTCTGATGCGTCGTCGCACATCTAGCAAGGACGATGCGAATGCTATTTACATAGACCAAAATACTCGCATTCAGGTGCTGGATACTATCTCGTTGCTCGGCACCGCAGACAAGGAGCAATGCGGTGCGTTCATCGTGAGTGATCATCTATCTGGATGTGTATCGCCGAGGAGTTGAGGATACTCACGTCTTGGCCTTTTTTCCAGCGCGACGAACGAGTGCTCATAGTCTGGTCACACGACCTGGAGAACATCATCTCAACGTGCCACGACTTCGAGGACAAGCTGATAAAGCTCGTGTGGAACCGTCGCTCCGCTCGCATCTCCACCTCATCAATCAACATGGACTCGTCGAATGCCTCATCCGATGCCCATCTCGCCGAGAAGCCTAAGGAAGATGTCGAGACAAAGGAGGTGCCCGACCCTTCACCACAGACACGCCCCAAGGACAAGAAGAAGCGTTTCTGGGGTCTCGCATATTGGGTAACGGACAAGCGGGACATTGAGAAGACCGCAGAAGGTCCCTCCCCAAGGCCGGTCCGCCTTGTGGCTCCCATTTACAACGGGTTGGGAGTGGCGATGTCAATTTGTGAGCTGCGGCTTCCCCTCATCAGTACCAGGCTTCAACTAACAGTGTATCAGTCTTCATCGCAAGCGGAGTTTCTATCATGGTCGATGAGTCCCTTCTTGACGGCAACTGGTCGCGGTTTGCCCTCCTGGTCACCACGCCGTTCTTGTTCTGCGTCTCGCTGGTGCGTTCTGCCGACCTTTATTCCATCTTTGTTCCGATCCTAACGGCGATGTGCAGTTCTTCTGCCTGCAGGTCATCAGCAACGTCTCTTACGTGTGCGTTGACAACACGAGTCCACATGTTCGTGCACTGACACTATCTATACAGGATCGGACCAGTGTCGCAGTACCACGAGAACTCCAAGTACTACTCCGCCATACGTCCGGCTCCGAATAAACTTGTCGACTCGAACTTGCCCCACATCACGATCCAGATGCCGGTCTACAAGGAGAGCCTGACTGAAACCATGTGAGCGCAACTCTATTATCCTGTTAGAGTTCTATCAGGGCGGGACACTGCAAACGCCGTACACCGCTCGTATGAGGGCGTTCTAGATTTAGCACCTCGGTGATAAGTTTAGCGTCCAGTCACGGTGTGACAACCCTACCCCGCATTCTCCATGCAACCTACACAACACTGACACAATTCAAACTCATGCAGCGCGCCCTCCGTTTACCATCTCAAGAAAGCAATGCAGACATACGCGCGCCAAGGCGGCACGTCCTCGATCTTCATCAACGAAGACGGGATGCAGCTCCTCTCCGAGGAAGAGCGCGAGGCGCGCGTGGCCTTCTACGCGGACCACAACATCGGCTGGGTCGCGCGTCCGCCCCACAGCAGTGCCCCCGATGGCTACAAGCGTGCCGGGCGGTTCAAGAAAGCGTCAAACATGAACTACGGCCTCGCGCTGTCGCTCAAGCTCGAGAAGCACCTGATGGCGCTCGAGGCGAGCGGAGCGCCCGATAGCTCGGAGGAGCCGCTCGAGGACCGCGCGCTCGAGCTCGCGATCGAGGAGGCGTACGAGGAGAGCGGGCAGCGGTGGCGGCCCTGGGCGGCGAACGGCAGGTCGATCCGCGTGGGGGAGATCGTCCTGATCGTGGACTCGGACACGGTCGTCCCCGAGGACTGCCTGCGCGACGCGGCGCGCGAGCTCGCGGAGTGCCCGGACGTCGCGATCATCCAGCACGAGTCGGACGTGATGCAGGTCGCGCACCACTACTTTGAGAACGGCATCGCGCACTTCACGCGCAGGATCAACAAGTGCATCTCGGTCGGATGCTCGAACGGCGAGGTCGCGCCGTTTGTCGGACACAATGCCTTCCTGAGGTGGTCGGCGCTGCAGGACGCTGCTTTCGTTGACCCTGCGGATGGGAAGACGAAGATCTGGTCCGAGTCGAACGTGTCCGAGGACTTTGACATGGCGCTCCGCTTGCAGCTCAGCGGGTACATCATCCGATGGGCGACGTACTCACAGGGTGGGTTCAAGGAGGGTGTGTCGCTGACGTGCGACGATGAATTGAACAGATGGCAAAAGTACGCCTATGGTGAGTACTAGTGTCGGTTTCACAATGGAGAGACACGCAAAGACTGACGAGAATCGTTTGTAGGATGTAACGAGCTCATCTTCAACCCTCTCATCGATTGGTGGCGCCTTGGACCGATTACGAAGCAACTCCGCACTTTCGTCTGGTCTTCTGCACCTGTGCACTACAAGATCAGCATGATGGCCTGTGTGTACCGTTTGACTCGCACAACAAACGTCCGCTGACTATTTTTTTTTCTCAGACATGTTCTCGTACTGTGAGAACCCCGCTTTCCACGAGTGTAATGACTTATTGACCTCCTGCTCTTACACTATAGATGGTCTTGCGGCGTCGTCATTCTTGTCTGTACTGAACTACTTCTTGCTGGGATGGAGCGTCGATGTGAGCATAGCTATGGCACATCATGATCCATTAGACCAAGTCCTAATGCCGCTCATGCGATAGGTCGACGGCTTCTACGAGCACAGTTTCGAGATTTGGCTGGCCTGTACTGTCGTATTCCCTGGCGCGGGAAATATCGGCTTCACGTTACTCGAGTATCGCCTCGGCCAACGCGATCTCTTCCACTCTTTCATCGAGAACGTCACCTGGATTCCATTTTTGTGCGTCTGTCTCTCTACAATGCCCAATGCTGCCCTCACGCTAACGAAATGCCGCGCCCAACAGCTTCTTCTTCTTCGGCGGAATCAGCATCCACCTCTCTCAAGCCCTGCTCGCGCACCTCTTCTCGTACAACATCACCTGGGGCGCGACGAAGAAAGAAGTAGAACGGTCCAACTTCTGGCTCGAGGTCCCCAAGATCCTCAAACGCTTCTGGATCGCCTTCGTCATCAGCCTCGCGTTCTGCGCAATCATGGTCATCCTCACCACCGAGGCCGTGCCCATCGGTTGGCGCATATTCGGCTGGGACTGGGCCGTTATCGTGCCGCTCGCGTACGTGCTCACTCGTTCTCTCATTTTCGCTCGTTCACGCGCTCACAACATTGATATTACCACCCTTGGCCTTGGCCGCTCTCCCCGCTTTTCCCCTTTTTCTTCGCGCACCGTATCACCGACATCGTGACAACCCGGACCCCAACCGCGACTTGGAATGAACGATGGCGCAACGTTCCCCCCCTCCCCCTCCCTTCTTGCGAATCGCGGCGTGGACGTGGCTGGGAACCTACAGACTCTTTGCAGGGTGCCATATCGCCTATCCGGTACGTCGCGGTTTCCGAAAGACAGCGTTTCCATGCCTCGATGTTTACGCCGCTGACCGGATCTCCCGTGAAACTCTATAGATCGTTCTCAATCCGTGGCTGATGATCTTCTCGTACTGAGCGCGCCCGTCTCTGCGCCGCCGCCGCCGCCGCCATCTCCGGCGAGCGTGTGCGGCATTACGACTGCGGCCACACGGCTGCGGGACAGGCCTTCAGTTTGGTCGCTATACTCCCTCCGCATGCCCGCATCCCCTGTTCGTTCGCCCTGAATTGTTGCCCCCTGGTGGACATACCTAAGCTTCTCGGTTCCCCTTATCTCGCATGGTCGCCGGTGTTCTCGGGCAATAGGATACCTTGGTTTCCGTACTTACCTAGTATTAATGTTTACGATAGAAGTTCCAGGGGCATGGTGGGGGGGAAGTATAGACGCGCATCATACGTTAACGTTTTTCACAGCAGCTGTTAGCTATATAACGTCATCACAGATGTATTACCGGGGGGCTACAATCCTTACGTAGTACTTGTGTTGCAGTTCCTCGCACTCGCGCAACTGAGCCATAGAGATTGTTACGTAGTAGGCACAGAATGACTAGTGAAACCTTGAGCCTGCCATGCAGATTCTCTCTCTCTGAGTGCGAAAGACTCGGAGGGGCTACCGGTGCGACGAGAGCGCTTAGAACACACAGTGCGTCAATGGTGGTGCTGTGAGAATGGAAGGACCGCTCAGCCGGGCACCAGGAAAGATCTGCAGTACGGTGAACTTCCGCCCCTCAGGCTCCGGATACAATCCTAGTTGGCGATGTGCGTGCCACCAGCGGGCCCGCTGGGTAGTAAGGAACTCCGGCATTAGAAGGCACGATGAAATGCTAGTGGGTAGTACATTGAACGACGAGAGGATAATAACGTATTATCACGATGAACGTTAACTGAAGAAAGAAAGGAGCTGCACTTAAACAGACCAACCGCTTTGATGCGCGTATAAGTCCTCCGCCCTTGGTGTGTGCGGGAGGGGACTGGGTTTAGGAAGTTCGCAGTAGACATCGATTATCGATGCGTTGGCTCTAACCGCTCACGAGAGTGATGCGGCGCGTGATACCAGGGAGCTCGTGGTGGGCCCGCTGGGCCTAGAACGAGATGAGGCATCGGAGAGTGGTCTCAGCACTTGATATAAATGTTGACGTTGAAGCAGCAAGTAAATAGGTGAGAGGTATCTGAAACCAAGTGAGACAGGACAGTGTACGCAACCAAGGAAAACCGCACATTCAACTGTAATACAACACCCGATACCACTTCGGTTCTTGGTCCTCAACCTTCAGCACCTCCGCTACCCTCTTGATGTCCTCCAGGTCGATTTCCAGATCGAGTGCCGGCCGGCTGCTGTTGTCCCTCAACACGAACAACCATTTGAGCTTCCCAGGGTTAGGATTGAGGAGAAGGATGGCGCGATACAGGCGTGCCAAGCCTCGGACTCTGTGGTAGACGGTATGGGGGAGCGTATTGACGGCAGTGAACACTACGTCCTGATAGGCTTCCTGTACTTCTTCCGGCGGAAGGGAAGACATCTTGGCGTGGTAGGTGAGCTCGTAGAAATACTCGGCCCATGGCATGAGAGCGTTCTCGTCTAAGATGAAACCGAATGCTGCGGTGACGTCGACTCCTTGTCGGATGTACCCCTTGGGACGTTGGCGTTGTGTAACTGAGGGAAGGGGAGGGGCTACGGGTAGTGCGGGTATTGCGGGTAGGGAGAGGAGAGTTGGGGCAGCTGGGGCAGCGGGTTCAGACATGGCGGAACTTGAGTTCAACGTCGAACGTTGTTGACGCTCCGATGGGTCTTCAAGCCGAGGAGGGTGTGCTGAAAGAGCACAGTCTGCAGGCTCGGACATGCCAGTGGGCAGAGTAGGATCAAGTTCAACTCACGCGTCAATTAGGCGCCAATTGCGTGTGTCAGCTGTTACAAAAGTCAGCGCGTGACGTCACACGTTTTTACGCGTGCCGCAGGTAGGCTCATACAAGCTGTATGGTTTGACACGACTTTCAAGGGAGGAGAGATACATATCGCCGACTGACTACTGTACAACCAACCTACTACGGCGAGTGTCAGTAGATTTCGACGTTCGCATCATCATTGAACTCGGAGCTGGCATAGATCACCGCTCCGTGTGAGATCAAAATCGAGCTATATCTAGAGTCAAAAAATAGTTCGGTTCTTGGTCCCCAACCTTCAGCACCTCCGCCACCTTCTTGGTATCCTCCGGGTCGATTTCCAGGTGGAGTGCCGGCCGGCTGCTGTTGTCCCTCAACACGAACAACCATCTGAGCTCGTCGGGGTCAGGGTTGAGAATAAGGAGTGCGCGGTCCAGACGCGGCAACCCTCGGACGTTACGATACATATGAGGGAGTAAATTGACGACAGTGGAAATTATGCGCTGATAGGCTTTCTGTGCTTTCTCCGGTGAAAGGCAGGAAATAAATAACGTGGTAGAATATCTCGTGGTAATACTCGGCCCATGGCATGAGATTCGTCTTATCTAGGATAAAAGCGAATGCTGCCGTGACGTCCTCCCCTTGTCGGATGTGCGGGGCCTGGGGGCGGTGGCGGGATGCAGATGCGGGAAGGGCAGCGCTGCGGGTAATGGACGGGCAGGGGAAGTGGGTGCTGAGAGCGCAGGGTCTGTGTGTTCGGAATCGGACATGGCGGATGGAGTTCAACTGCAACTTGAAGTCGAGTTCAGTCACTGCCGCATCGAGCTTAGTGGGTGACGTCACACGACGATCGTGGGCCTATGTATGCCCGCATCTCTCGCTTCTTTGTAGTAATCGCAACTTGCTTGACTGTAATTGCGTCCCTGTGCTTGGCACCAAGATAACAGCCGTGACTTTCATACAAGCTCACAAGATCTCGTCAACCCCCCGACTTTCCCAACTTCCTCATCCCCCTTCCACCATGTCACGACATCGTGACCGTGACCTTCCCGATCGGACTGGCATAGTGACGCATTCGTTTCGTCTGCTTGCGGTTGTATCTCTAGATCTTGCTCACCTTGTTATCATTCAGTGGACGCATTTCCTATTCCACATGGTTCAGGCACTCAAATACGGTAGGATCTACTTCCGTACTCATCGATACTCATACTCGTCCTAGAAGGCATAACGGACACATTCACGAGTTCTGAAAGACTTAGATGGGCCGACGGCAGCTATTAGCTATAGTTACGTCATTATAGATGTACCGTAGCGAGCCTAATATAGTATGTGCTTTGCGATTCCTCTAGGCTGAGCCATAGGTACGCCGCAGAGAAGTCACTAGCAGCCCGCGTGTTCTCTCGGGGAAACGAGAGCGCGAGAGCGCTTGATAGTCTAGAAAACACAACGCGTCATATGAGAATGGAAGAGCAGCAGGGGCTGCCTAGAGGAATATCAGGAACGATATTTATGGTAGTGAACTCCCCTCCGTCTGTCCTCGCATACGATCGTGGTAACTTGAAGTTGCACTTCGGGTATTAGGAGTATGACGGATGGGAAATGAAACAAAGGGCTGATGGTAAGAAAGGGATCTCCGCAGGTGCAGTTGACACGACTCCGCTCACCCGGTGACTCGAATCGCTGCGGGTACGTCAGTCGGTCAAATCACCTTAGAACACTGTCGTCCTTGGTATGCAACGGGGAAGGAGCCGGACCGGCGGCGGGGTAGGAATTTCGCAGTAAACTTCGCAAGACATTGTGCTTACCATCCATGAGAATGATGTGATGAAGTAGACGCGGGACTCGTCCCGGCCGCCCAGTGGCATGGCCTGCACTGTAAAAGGTATCATAACCCGATCGCTTCTTGCCCATGCTCTGGCGGCTTGGAGGATAGTTGACATCGTATATCACCTAGTCGTGCTCCTCAGCCCAAGACCTGAGGCCCGAGTACGTCACGGTTCCCGAGAGACCCTTTCCATGCCTCGACTGACGGATCTTCGTAAAATTCTAGATCGTTCTCAATCCGTGGGCGACGATCATCTTGTACTGAGCTGGCCCGCCACTGCGCTGCCAATTCCGGTGAGCGTGAGGCATCACGACTACGAGCACACAGCTGCCTGACAGGAACATCTTCATGTTGGTACCGTACTCCCCTGTGTTCTTGGGCAATGGGCAAATAGGGTACCTTGGTTCCGTACCTAGTATCAATGTTTACAATATAAGTTCCAAAGGCATGCAGTGGGGGCAGTATACACGAAGATGGACGCGCATCATACGTGTTCACGGCAGCTGTTAGCTATAACGTCATCACAGATGTACCGGGGCTACATACCTGATATAGTACTTGTGTTGCAGTTCCTAGTACTCGCAAATTGAGCCATGGAGATTGTTACGTAGTAGGCACAGAAGTGAATCTTGAGCTTGTCGAGTCTCCAGTGAGTGAGAAACGGGGGGGGCACCGGTGCGACGAGAGCGAAGTTGTACATCTGCGGGGTACGATGCATCAACGTTGAACGGTGGCGCTATGAGAAATGGAAGGACCACCCAGTAAGACAAACACCAGGAAAGTCAAATAACATCTGCAGTACGTTGAACTTGCCTCAGGCTCCGATCGTCGTCGGCTACAAAATGCTTCTTCAAGTAGGCAATGTACTTGCCAGCGGCTGATGTCAGTGAAACCGAACGCGCGAGCGAACAAGTTCATGTTCACCCTAGTTTGACGTGAGATAACTTCGTCGGATGTCGTGCGTGCGGCGGGAGTAGCGTGCAATGGTGCAGACAGCATCAGATCAGTACATGATGTACGATGGGCAGTAACGATTGCCATAGTAGTCGGATTGGTCACAACTGTCATAATCGCGTGACGTCACGCGTCAGTACTACGCGTAACTGAGGAGCCGCTGGTGGTGGTCTGTGGCCGGGATAAATTGCAACTTGGAGAGGCGCAGTAGGCTAGTTGAAATTTTAGACTTCGAAGAGTTGTATGGTTTGACGCGACTTTCGAGGGAGGAAGAAGCATATGATCGGCTGACTACATACTGTACACAACAATATACGGCGATACACCGTGACAACTTGAACAGTAGATTTCGCACTGAAGAGTGATCGTGCGCACTGGCATTGATCACCGCTTCGTGTAAGGTCAGATTCGAGCTGTGACAAATGAGACACTGGGACTGCACGCAGGCAACCTTCAACGATAATACAGAACCCGATACCACTTCGGCTCTTGCTCCCCAACCTTCAGTACCTCTGCTACCTTCTTGACATCCTCCGGGTCGAGTTTCAGGTCTAGTGCCGGCCGACTGCTGTTGTCCTTCAACACGAACAGCCATCTCAGCTTCTCGGGGTTGAGGAGAAGGATGGCGCGACGCAGGCGCGGCAAGCCTCTGACCCTGTGGTAGACGCGATGGGGCAGCGCATTGACGGCAGTGAACGCTATGGTCTCATAGGCTTTCCGTGCTTCTTCCGGTGGAAGGGAAGACAGCTTGACATCGTGGCCAAGCCCGTAGAAGTACTCGGCCCAGGGCATGAGATTCGTCTCATCTAGGATGAAACCGAATGCTACCGTCACGTCCTCGCCTTGTCGGATGTGCGGCTTGGCGCGGTGGCGGGATGCAGGTGGGGGAATGACGGGGGCTGGGGGTAGTGGGCGAGCATTGGCTGCAGGTGATGGAGTAGTGAGTAGAGGGGCATGAGCTACGGATGAGAGGGCAGGGTCTGCGTGTTCGGAAGAGGACATGGTGGATGAAGGTCAACGTTCAACGTTCAACGTTGCAGCCCTCTCATATGTTTCGCGTGACGTCACGCGTTGCTACACGTACCCCGGCGCCCGCGGGTGAACTGAACTTTGATGACAAAATCACGACTTGGACCAGTGGTTCGAGACTATGGGATTGGCAGGGCAAAAAGAAGCCATAGTATAATCGTCGGAATCATCTGATTATCGTACATACAGTTCATCGAGCCTCGGCAAACAGGTAGGTTAAATGACGTGTGCTCTGATCGAAGCCATATGAGACAGGATACTGTACGCAAGAAAGAACCACATCTTCAACTATATAACAAAACCCGATACCAGTTCGGTTCTTGGTTTCCAACCTTCAGCACCTCCGCCACCTTCTTGATATCCTCTGGGTCGATTTCTAGATCGAGTGCTGGCCGACTGCTGTTGTCCCTCAACACGAACAACCATTTGAGCTTCCCAGGGTTAGGATTGAGGAGAAGGATGGCACGACGCAGCCGCGGCAAGCCTCGGACTCTACGGTAGACGCGAAAGGGGAGTAAATTGACGGCAGTAAACACGATGCGCTCGAAGGCTTTGCGTGCTTCTTCCGGTGGAAGGGAGGACATCTTGGTGCCGTGGCGAAGCTCGTAGAAGTACTCGGCCCATGGCATGAGAGTCGGCTCGTCCAGAATGAAACCGAATGCTACCGTAACGTCCTCGCCTTGTCGGATGTGTGGCCTGGCGCGGTGGCGGGATGCAAGTGGGAGAATGACGGGGGCCGGGGGTAGTGGGCGAACATTGGCTGCAGATGCTGGAGTAGTGAGTAGAGGGGCAGGAGCTACGGATGAGAGGAGAGGGTCTGCGTGTTCGGAAGAGGACATGGTGGATGAAGGCCAACATGCAAGATCAACGTTGCCCTCTCATATGTATCGCGTGACGTCACGCGTTGCTACGCGTATTACCCCGCCCAGTCGCTAATGAACCAAACTTTGATGACGAAATCACGACTCGGACAAGTGATTCGAGACTGAGATTGTATGGGGATGGCAGAGCAGGAAGGAGCCATAGTATCATCAGCGGAATCATCTGACTATTGTACACGATGTTATACGATCATTCACAACCAACCCGCCAGTACTACAAGGGCCTAGAACGGGTGTCAGTGGGTTGGGCATTGGATAGTTATGGCGCGCACGTATGATCGCATCGTGTATGTTCGAATTCGTGGGGCAAAACGGATAGGTAAACTGGGGCTAGGATCGGAACCAAATGAGACAGGGTCCTGTACGCAAGGAAGAACAACCATACCTTCAACTATACAACAAAACCCGATACCATTTCGGTTCTTGATCCCCAACCTTCAGCACCTCCGCTGCCTTCTTGATATCCTCCGGGTCGATTTCTAGATCGAGTGCCGGCCGGCTGCTGTTGTCCCTCAACACGAACAACCATCTGAGCTTCCCGGGCTGGGGGTTGAGGAGAAGGATGGCGCGATGTAGGCGTGGCAAGCCTCGGACGTTACGGTAGACACGATTAGGGAGTAGATTGACGGCAGTGAACAAGATGAAATCATAGGCTTTCTTTGCTTCTTCCGGCGGGAGGGAAGACAACTTGACGTGGTAGGCGAGCTCGTAGTAGTACTCGGCCCATGGCTTGAGAGTCGGCTCGTCCAGAATGAAACCGAATGCTACCGTGACGTCCTCCCCCTGCCGGACGAACCCCTTGCGGGATGCAGATGCAGGATGGGCTGGGGCTGCAGGGGCAGCAGGTGATGGAGCAGTGGGTATTAGAGCTGCGGATGAGAGGGTAGGGTCTGCGTCTTCGGGATGCAACATGTTGGATGAAGTCAATATGCAGGTTCAACGTTGCCGCCCTCTCATATGTATCGCGTGATGTCACGCGTTGTTACATGTACCCCGCCGCGGCTGGTGAACTGAACTTCGATGACGAACTTATCACGACTCGGACAGGTTGTAAGGGGACTGGCAGGGCAGAAAGAAGCCCTATAATAATCGTCGGAATCATCTCATTATTGTACATAACATTATACGATCATCCACAACCCACCCGCCGATATTACAACGGCTTAGAGCGTATGTCAGTACGTTTGGCATCGGAGAGAATCGTATGCACATCTCACCATATCGTCAATGTTCGTGTTCATTGGCAAACAGATAGATGAAATCAGGTGTGCTCTGATCGAAGCCATATGAGACAGGATACTGTACGCAAGGAAGATCAATCGCACCTTCAACTATACAACAAAACCCGATACCAGTTCGGTTCTTGGTCCCCAACCTTCAGCACCTCCGCCACCTTCTTGATATCCTCCGGGTCGATTTCCAGGTCGAGTGCTGGCCGACTGCTATTGTCCCTCAACACAAACAACCATCTGAGCTTCCCAGGGTTAGGATTGAGGAGAAGGATGGCGCGACGCAGGCGCGGCAAGCCTCGGACTCTATGGTAAACGCGAAAGGGGAGTGAATTGACGGCAGTAAACACGATGCGCTCGAAGGCTTTGCGTGTCTCTTCCGGTGGAAGGGAGGTCATCTTGGTGCCGTGGCGAAGCTCGTAGAAGTACTCGGCCCATGGCATGAGATTCGACTCATCCAGGATGAAACCGAATGCTACCGTAACGTCCTCGCCTTGTCGGATGTGCGGCTTGGCGCGGTGGCGGGATGCAAGTGGGGGAATGACGGGGGCTGGGGGTAGTGAGCGAACAGGGGCAGCGGGGGCTGGGGGGGTAGCGGGAGCAGACATGGTGTTCAATGTTCAACGTGTTTGGCGCTTGGATCTGTGTTTAACTGAGGAGGAACGTGGTATTATGTAATACAGCGACGCTCTACTAATTCAAGGTCCGCTACGCGAGTGGTCTTTCATCATGAGCGCCCACAGACAAAGGGGCCCAACAATAAGTACGTTTCACAGCCGGTGCACGAGTATGGAGATATGATCATCGAACAATACAGTCCTCTTACACTGCTTCGATGACGTGTTGCATTCACATGTCGCCGAGTCTTTGTGCCGCGTTGATGTCGCTATTGTTCATGGACAATTGCTCTCGTACCAAGCGTCCTGCCGCCTTGGCATGCATACGACAATGCCAGACAAGTAATGCCGTCACCAATGTTTCTCATTGTTCGCCGTAATAATCCATGACTACAATCCATATATATGTATAGGCGATGTCTGGAACGAAGCATCTAATCGCTTTACTTTTTCCACACTCAGTCCGCACTTCCCGACCTTCAACATGGCTAAAAAATCGAGGGCAAGACGCTTCAAGTTCGTCTCTTCGGAGCGCATAAAGCTCCTTATTACAACTGCTTATTCTACTTTCCATAACTCCCGTAACCTCGAGGTCGAGTATTACACTGCATACATGCTAACCCTCGACGAGGTGGCTAACATACCCGGCCACGGCGCTCTGATCGCTCGTCAACAACCCACTATGTGGCTCTCAAAGGAGAATGAAGAGCTGCTCCCAAGGGAGGAACTTATAGCCAGGTATCGAGACGGCTACAGTGACGATGAAGGCGATCGTGATGATCATCCAGGTAAGTTTGTTCTTGGTTTGGTTCAAAAAATACACGCCTGACACAACCCATCAGACCCCTCCAACGAGGCTCGCAGGCCCAATCGCTTGCGGGAGAAGGCGGATGCTGTAGAGCGAGCGATGGCAGAATTCCGGGAGCTACTAGGTACAGATGCAGAGCCTGTCCTTAAGCCCGCTGCAACCACTGAAGAAGGTGAGAATCCCGCCATTCCCCGCCCTTGAGTCACACTGATCAGGATTCAGATGTTGGGGACTTGTCTATCGCGACGATCCAGACGATCCCCGACGGTAAAGCGACGGAGAAAGAACCGGATGGCGTGGTCTGCCATATCTGCGTCATTGACGTTGAAGAACCACTGAACGACTCCAATGCACGTTTCGCCTGGGAGAGAAGACACGGCAAGAAGACCAATCATATGTGCTTCCCCGCTATGCTGGAGCTCAAGAGATCGCCCTCCCGCCCCCTTCGTGACGGGCAGCTGTTTACCATGAGAGAGCAACTACTGCGACAGGCAGAGATGGAATTGCAGCTCTACTGTTCCCTCCAGTTTGCACGCGATCAACGTGCATCAGAGGTTGTCGCGATCTCTGGAGCGGGGGGTTGGTGGAGATGGGTCAAGTTCACAAGAGATGAGATACCTCCCTACCCCCTCCTTCTAGCCTACCGCAACGTGGAGCTCTATGATGAAGAAGCCGAGGAGATGTACTTTGATACATACGAGACGTCATTCACTGAGAAGTTTGATGCAGCAGAGATCCATTACATGGGGAGCAAGGAGTCCGACGCCGAGTGGACGAGGCTTCGAGAGGAGGGTTTGATCCCCATACTCGAGGCACACCGCACCGATTATCCCCGCCTCTTCCAGCCCCCGCCGGCTCTAGCTCACGCTGCGAACGAAGGGGAAGAGAATCAAGCAGGCCCCAGCGGCGTCGCGAACCAGGCCGCCGAGTCCGCGGCGCCGGCCCCAGCCAGGGCACGCCGTGGAAAGCGAGCCGATAGCCCTCCTGCCGCCGGCCAGACGGAGGTCAACGATGCTGCAAGCGGTCGTGTCTCTAGCCGTCGTACGACCCGAGCCGCTGCGAAGAAGGCGAAGGCGAATCAGACTGGGACGAGTGCTCAGGCTGGCAGGCCGACGCGCCAGGCCCAAGAGAATCCAGCAGGCCCGAGCGGCGTCGCAAACCAGGCCGTCGAGCCAGCGGCTCCGACCCCAGCCACGAGACGCCGTGCAGGTGGAAGGCGAGCCAACAGCCCTCGTGCTGCCGGCCAGACAGAGGTGAGTGATTCTTGCAAACGGTGGTGCCTCTGGCAGTCGCCCGACGGGCCGCTCACGCTGGGAAGCAGACGAACGATAACCAGCCTGAGGCTGGGACGAGCGCGCAGACTGGCAGACAGGCGCGCGGGAACAAAGCGAGGCAGGCCCAGGCCCAGGCGCGTGCTCAAGCTCAAGCTGGATCGAGTGATGATGCGAACGAAGCCGGGATGGGCGGGGCCGGTCGCGACAGGAAGGGGAAGGGGCGTATGCGCGGTTGACTAGTGTGAGCTTGTTAAGTACGTGATAGTAGTAACAATGTATTAGCATCTGCCAGTGCGTGTATAACCTGTGACCGATACTCGGACGATTGTGCAGTCCAGCGCTGTGGTACAACTTGAATGGTTGAAGAGCTGTTGCTCGGTCAAGCAATCAAATCATATCAGATGAGCTTTAGTTGTGGTTGTCTCAGGGTCGTCTTGCAGGCGGAACGGCGGCCTGCCGATGTCTAAGTGACTTCCTTCAAAATAGTACATCCGAGTTCGAGTCGAAACCCGATAGCGATTCAGCACTTATTCATGTACTCCGGCTTGCGCGTTGAGTACCGAGTGTTCCCACTGGCAGGATTACGAGGAGGATGGGGCTACGGGCGGCTGCAGTGTGGCCATCGTATTCACTGATTAGTGCTGGCACAGTACTTAAGTGTAAGTAGATATCGAATTACGTGCTTCCAACACGTTACAGTCATCAAGAATACTAGTCAGTACTACCCAGACATTAATTTAAGCCCATGCACGAACGTAAAATAAGCCTACGATGCCATATCGGGGTTGCAAGGGCTAGTACCACTCTAGCTAACACAACTTCCACATCTTCACCGAGTCTACAACGAGGGCACGGTCCTCGACATTCTTCGGCCACGAGGAATACCACTCGTCTTTCGCTTTTGTGAACTCAGTCATAGCACCTAGAATCACGTAAGACAATGAGCGACAGTTCTGGAAATCACTTGGGCGAAAGAAAGCGCAACGCACTGAGAGACCCATCGAGCCAAGGCTTGTCGCCAACACCATCCGGGAACCAGCCGTTCGTGCCGCCAACAGCGACGTTCATGACGAGATAGAACGGCTGGTCAAAGGGCGCGACGTTCCGCGTCCCGTTCTTCCAGGGGTCCTCGAGGTTGATGAAGGTCGAGCCGTTCGCGACGACGGTCGGGAACTTGCCGCGCTGGAAGAACGGCTCGTTGAAGCGGAGGTAGAGCATGTACGTCAGGCGCGAGTCGACGTAGATGCGCATGAAGTCCTCGTTCCACTCGAGCGCGTACGTGTGGAAGTCGTCCGCGAACGTCCGCCGCCGGTTCGTCCACCATCCAAACGTCGTGCTCACACCGTTCAGCCACGAGAACGGGCCCCAATTCAGCGATCCGCGCACGTAGTCCACGCCCCTGCAGCGGGAAAGTTAATTCATTCCCCGAATAGACATAGACATGGGAGGCGAGAGACGGTGTACGTACTGCGCCTTGTAATCGGGGCCGTTACCGCGTGCTTCCATGATATCAATCTCGCCCGAGCGCGGCCAAGGCCCGTACTTGTCGTCGACCGGAAGCATCCAAAGTGCGGGCCACAGCCAGTCGCCGCGGGGAAGCTTCGCGGTGATCTCGACGCGGCCGTACTGAATCGCATAGTGGCCACGCGTGTGGATGCGTGCGCTCATGACGGGAGGAATGACCGCGTTGGCCGACGCATTCGCCACCGCGCCGCAATTGGTGGCGTTCGCATCCGTGCAGCCGGTGATGTTGTACAAGAAAGGAGGACTGCCGAGGACGTTGTTGCTCCCGATGACATCTTCAGTGAGCGTCGGGACGATGTAGAGGCGACCATCGCGCACGAAGGAATTGTTCGCGGAGCTCGTCGTCATCTCGAACTCTTGGTTGCTGCGCGGCGCCGGGGATCCGCCAAGATATTTTTATGTCAATAAAGATTTGGACTAATGTCAGTATCGGAAATGAGCGCGCCGGTTCCGGTGGGAGACGGAACGGGGAGAAGCGAAGAGTGGTTTGTACGTACCCGAAGCCACTCATGCTGACATCGTGTGTCCAGGTATTCTCCGTGTCGAAGGTATCAAAGTGGTCTTCCATGACCAAGCAGAGGTTCCCGAGGTGGAGAGTCGTCTTCCAGGAAAAGTAGCACCGTATCGCGCCGGCGGCGATTCCAAGGAATGTGAATAGCCATACGACCCAATACGCGATGGATAAGCGTGCCTCCTTCACAGACATCCAGGGCTTCTCAATTGCCCCGGTCAGCATCGTTGACCGCATCGGCTTCTTGACGCGGTAGATGGTCGACATCCGGGGAACCGCCCACGAGCTGGGGGCCGTGCTCTGACGGAGCGGCATAGGGGGCATGAAGGAGTCGCGTGCGTGCGCACGCGCGTGAGAGGAGGAAGACGAGGCGGCGGAGACTTCCTGGATGTCGCTCGTCGACTTGTCGCGCAGGGCGGACCGGACGGAGACACGGCTCTCATGACGTTTATACGCCCCGCTAGCGTGGTCGGCGAAGCCGCTGAAGCTCACGACGCTCGCGGGCTTGGGTGTCGACGGGATGGAGGCGTCGGGGGTCTTGAACGGGTCGTGCGCTCCGTCATCCGGCATGACAGGATCGACTCGGTCTTGGATGAAGAAGTTCGGGGAGCGAGCGGCCGCGTTGGTGCCCGAACTCGACACGCGCAGGGAGTATGACGACGACGAAGGTGAGTGGGACTCTGCCATGACTGGAGCGAAGGGTGACCGGGGATGAGGGAACACACTGGAAGCCCTGCGCCTCGCTGCAGCAATATACTGACCGGACTGAACTTTGCACGCGGCAATTGAACAAACACTTGTGGCGGCATGCGGTTTCGGTAAAATTACCTGCAGCTGGCTGGAACGCAATGATACCGCCAGGGGCATTGACTCTTGCGCGGCCACATAACTGACCGGCATCCAGCGAGTTTCCCTGTAACGCAGCACCGCCTACTAGACGGGTCCGCGCTTGTCGCTTGTGAGCGTATGGCAGTCAGATAGATGTATCGAGTTGACCGTGCGTTTGCGCTGAACTGCTGCGATGTGAATCTTGGGAATGAATCTGTCAGATAACATCAGTGTTTGAACATGTCGTGAATCGTGGCATGAGGCGGAGGCGTTGTTCCACAACCGCGCGGTAGCGAAAGAACTTCAGGAAGATCTCCCACATAAGGAACATCCCGATTCCAGGCTCCGCCACAATGCCTTCGTAGCGCTCTTGTGCCGACATCGTCCCCCCGCATGGACAGTGAAGTTGGGAACAGACTCGACGGCCGCAGCAACTGCGTCGGCCAACGTCAACAGCGTATGTCTGTTTAGTTATGAGCACTCACAGTCGTAGCGTTATGCGTGGGAGCCCTAGTGATCACGATGAAGCATCTGAAGCTACAAAATGTGAAAGCCACGGCGGAATTGGACGATGCTCCCGATATTGATGTCGGTCGGTATCACAGGGGTCCAAGATACCTGTCCGAACTTCGCGGAATTTCCGCACCCCCGCGCGGCCTGCGGTGAGAAGACCTGCTCAGACGCCCTCACATAAGCACTATGGCATCTACATTACGCGATGGACTTTCCATATTCATCGCCAACGTATACTCACCGTTGTGCGGACTTACGTACCAGCTGAATTGCCAGCTCTCAGGCTGTGACAATGGGGGAACATCAATACGTCGAGAGGAATTTGACCACATGAGCTCAGGGGTATTGCAATTCGCACTGTGAGATGGAAGGAACACCCTTCCCAAGGTTTATGATGACGGTGTAGCAACGTGCATGCCTGGGGTGCAACATACAACCAGTGTTCATATTCTTGTGCCTGTCTTTCGCTAACCAGTCAGACAATGGGGTGTGGCGCGAAGGAGGCGAGTTGTCGAGCAAAGTTCGACATCCGGAACCTTGTTATGCGGTGCCTGGAGCACAGTCCAGTCGTAAGCGGATGGAAGGAGTTCGCCATGTGCGATGAGAGGCGACCTTCGAAGAAAGTATTGACATGTTGAAGTGCCGTCATGCCGATGGGGAGTCTTGAGATAGCAACGGTTGGCCGTGAGGATTGGAACTCAGCATCAGATTCGACGCTCAACGCTGGACAATCGATAGAGGAAGTAGACTCACTATGGCCAGACCGATGACCTCACACCAGCCATATGTCTTCAACTTCTCTTCTTTGACTAGCGGCCCTCCGAGCCTTCTTGTATGTCGTCCTGGCCCGCGGGTCAATGTCTTGCCAGCCAGAAGCAGAATGACATTACGTCGAGGTACGGTGGGCTTAGAACGTTCGAAGCCCAAACGTCCGAAGCCCGGATAATCGCGTTACGCAGCTGACATCTCCACTGGAAGCTTGTGGGGCGAGCTCGGCCGAGAACACAAAGCCCGAACCTCGGTGACGATGTCCACAGTAGCGGCCGACGACGAGGACATTGCTGCCCAGAGACCTGGAAGGACCTAGTAAATTCACCAGGGCCGGACAGCGTGGAAGTTGGATGCAAACTGACCTTGACCGTCAGGCAAGGGCATGTCAGAATCGGACGTGTGACAATTGTTATCCAGTTTGCCTATTCACCCGACTTACGGGGCCTCAGACATCCACGGCAAAGCGAGGCTACCTATGTCCGCCTACGTTCAAGAGAAGTGACATATTAGAAGTTAGTCATGTCTGAAATAGCGATCTAAACAGAACAAAAGAAGTCATTATTCGGGGACCGTACGCATTGTGAACCTGAAGAAGGCCCCAATTGCTCTTCTATTAGCTATCCAGTCGGTGTGCGAGACGCTCTCATGGTGGCGAGGACGAATCAACCCACTGGTGACTGCGCTTGAAGAATTCTCATGGTGTACCGTCAGTTGTCGCAGATGCGAACAAGAGTAGATATCCCTGCATTTACGCCTGATTGTATCCACAGGTCACTGTCTGCACGCAGACTCGCAAATACACGCAGGCTCGCAAATATAGTATGCTTGCATGCGACAGCGGATGCATCTTTCAACAGTAAGAATCTGGGCTCGAAAAGTGAGGAGTGTGATCTGTCAAGAATTGAGAACTATAGCAAGCCTTCTGGACGAAGTTTAGAAGTTTGTGTAGAGACTTCCTCACAGCTGTCCGTCAAGATCGCAATGCGGCACTGGCAGTGCTACTGAGTCTGGCAGTTGAGTGTGGAGTTAGAGGTTGAACGAACTGGACGGACTTCCCAAAACTTTCTGGTTGTAGCATGTTGTGAGGTAATATTTGCCGCAAGCTGTAAATTGATATCGCCGGGATAGCTCAGCTGGGAGAGCAACAGACTGAAGTTCTGGAGGTCGCGTGTTCAATCCACGCTCCTGGCATTTTTTCTCTCACATTGTGATGTCGGCGCTTATGCTGTGTGGGTCGCAGGCTTAGTTCTAACTGCAACCGCCGGCTTCAGAGACGCTGATGCTTCCATTTGACTTTCGAAACAGTTGCGTACAGGTGCAATAGGCGCACTGAAAATCTGGGGATGACAAGGTACCTACTTCTGGCATGGTTTAATTGATCTAGTTGATCTAGCTTAGTCACGTACACCAGGTCAGTCCAGTTATTCTGAACTTCTCCTGCAAGTTGTTTGACAGTGGAAGGTGCACTCGATAGCAGGAAGAAACGCTTGGGCAAACCGCACGGTGCGTCTATGTATGAAAGCTGCACCTAGTTTGAGTGTTTGCCTCCGTCTTCGATGATGCGCCTACAGCAGCGCTTCCAAGCTGAGCAACGACTGCTATTATCCAGGTCAGGCAGTGATTATCGTTGAACGCTCCCCAAGTTAAACGCGCGGCTGGCTTATCGCCGGCCCCCCTTTCAAGGCGGCCGGATACAGCCTCATAGGACAGCACGAAGCGAAGGGACGTCAAGATATCTAGGTCTCCAATCGCGGTTAGAAGTCATGGGCGTCGAGCATCAGTTAATGCCTTGGCGGCCCGTTGTCGGAGATACGTGGGCGTTCCTCATAACTAGCTAAGTAGATAAACGTCTGTATAACCACACACACCTCTTTCAGATATGACTCAAGCGCTGCCTCTCGTACGGCGCTTGCCAGGCGGTGATTAGATTGAGTGTTAGCATGTGGTCGACGCTCCGACTCGGAGTCGAGGTGATCATTCGCCCCTTCCCGCCATCGAGAACTGCGCCGACGTGCGCATCCGAAAATTTGAAGAAGAGGGTTACCAAGATCATCAAGTTGTGTTCAGGCGCAACTGTGAGCCGTTTGCCGAACCGTCTCTCCTTCACTTTCGGCTGCAATGCACTGACACAACACTCTATACTTAGATGTTACCGGCCTTGTGTGCTGGTCTGACCATAACGACATTCAAGTGGAATGGAATTCTGTTCCTCGCACCTGACTCCGTCCGACCACAAACCTCAGCCAGGGCATGTCTCGAATGCGGCCGGACGCATGGCAGGTGGCGGTGGGTCAGTGAACTTGCACACCGAAGATGGTCGACCCTGCCCCGCCTACATTGCCTACTGCGCCTGCGTTACGGTTCAGCTGCTACCGATGCACATACTCTCCGTTCGATCATCCCCTCGCGCGCCTCTCCTGCGCTACGCCCAGGTCCCAAGAAGCCGTCCAGTATAAGCCTCCCGCGGCGATATCAGGCACTCCCAGACGACGCGCCCTCGAAGCCATTCGGCAGTTCCCAACGCGGTACGGGTCCCTGAACGAGTCCCTCGGTACCAAAGATGCCCGGCGTGATAGACGCAAGGATATACGAGCAGTCGCCCAAATGAAAGCGCAGACAGTACACGTAAATGCTACAAACGCCAACGCTCGCGATCACGCCCATCCTCGTTGCGGTCCAGCAGGAGAATGATGGCGTGAGCATCGTGCTAGCTTCCATGCTACATGTACTACGCATCCTCAATGCGGAAACAGCGGCTTCGCCAAGTTCATGTACATCGCGAATCTTACCGCCCGGCGACTTCAAACGTCACGTACGTAAGTAGGCACAATGCCGATTCCCGCCCGCAGCACGCAGCACGCCTGTCTTACCATGCACCTTTGCTACTCGGTTCTGCGTCGCCGAATATCATTTCCACCCATCCGGGTTCTTATCATACCACGTTGTACCCAGGTCCATTCGATGTCGCCACTGCCCGCGATCTCCGGGCAGTACGTGCCACGGTCGGTCGGCAACCTTCGTAGAAGGCACGGGCGCAGCCGCCAACCCCTGGGGAATCGGGAGGAAAGCTCAGTATTCACTATCCGAAATGTGCATGTCTGACCTCACGCTTCAGGCTTCCCGCCCACGGCCGGAACCCCGCCAGCGGTCGAGAAGTATGACTCGTGGTGTCCAAGAAGGAGTACCGATACTAGGAGTTACCGACCACCTCCGATGAATTCGAAGCTCGCCGCATCCGCATCCCCATATATTCTCCGCCCGCGACATACACTCGCCGCTTGAGCGGCTGCAGACGCACGCGGCACAGTATAGTTGACTCATGCCCTCGGTGTACCGTGTGGCACATGGCTTCTCCGGGACCATCGCAACGCTGATGGCGGCTGGCTTCGCGTTCAATGCTTGACAATATTATTAGCTGGAAAGATACGCAGACGACGTGCTGGGCAGGGCGAACAGGGATGCGGCTTCTGGTCGCAGCTTGTGCGCTGTTCCGGCGGGCGGGGGACACTCCGAACTTGGTCTACACCATGCATCCATGCATCATGCACGGGTGTCAACGGCACCCTCTCACCGCACCACAACACACTTCGCGATGAGAAACGGGAGTTGGGCGACGGTTGCACAGGGCCCTGCATGAATGTTGGCACCACGATCATCAGCAGGGAAACACTAACTTGGTAAATGCAGGTAACTGCAAGCTGGCGCTCAAGTCACTGTTCAGAACGGGCTGTTGCGAGAAGCATGGGGTACAGCAACGGAATATTGATATTTGACGTCACAGCACGAAGGGGTATAGTACACATTCTATAGACATGCGCGACTCTAGGAGGGACGGGATGGTACATACAAATGGATACCAACTACTTGTGGGAAGCATCAGTTGTTGACGGAACGTTATGCGAGCGCAACTGTGGACAGTAGAAGTAAAGATGGTCGCGGACGTTGAGTGAAGTGAAGGAGCGAAAGCTAGGAAGGAACGGAGTGGCGCAAGTGAACGGATATCGAGAAGAGTTATACACAAGTGAGACATGCGAAGGACGAGAGTGAGGGAAGGTGGTGGTACATGGCTCAGCTCGCGTAGTGCGAACCTAATGACGGAGATTGTGGACACCAGACAGCACCTGACCCCAAGCATCGGCGTTACCGATGCTAAGATGTCGCAGTCTGCTATAGAGACTGACAGAGGGGTAGGGTAGTAGATATGACAGGCCGTTGAATAAAATGAATGGAAGGAAATTAATGGTAGGTACGGCTGCGCAGGTATGGGATGCTAAGGCAAGAATGAGGTCAAAGTGTCCCAGAATGAAAGGCATGTGAGTCAGGAGGTCGTGTCCGATCATGAAAACAAGCTAACAGTACGTGCTTGTCGTCTTCGTGGCGTGGGGACGGCGTGAAGAGATCAAGTAGGCATCGGGTCTAGGGAGTTCGTATACGAAGCAACGGAAGGAGGGATTCAGATGAGGAGTGGGCGAATGAATGAGATCTTGTATCTTGACAGATACATGCTGTGTGCTGTTGTCGTAATATTGCAGAAACCATACGCGTGGATCACCAGATCGAGCTGTACGCCTAGCAGCGCTGCCACATCCTGACGGATTCGACGACCATGGCGCGGTCCGCGATGTTCTTGGGCCAAGTCGCGTACCAGTCATCCTGTGCCTCAGCGAAGTCGCGCATGGCAGCTATGGGAATGCATGTCAGCACCCGGACGTCTGACGCACGAATGATGCAGACGGTGAGAAACACTCACTGAGAGAGTGGTCCAACCACGGCTTGTCCCCGGCCCCGTCAGGGAACCATCCACTGGTACCGCCTACCGCGACGTTCATGATAAGATAGAACGGCTTGTCGAACGGCGCGACGTTCAGCGTCCCGTCCTTCCACGGGTTCGGCGTCGCGATGAAATCGGTGCCGTTCTGCACCACGGGCGGGAAGTCGCCACGCTTGAAGAACGGCTCGTCGAAGTTGACGATGAGTGTGTACGTCAGGCGCGAGTCCACGTAGAGGCGGATGAACTTGGGGCTCCACTCCATTGCGAACGTGTGGAACTTGTCCGCGAACGTCTGCCGCCGGTTCGTCCACCAGCCGAATGTCCTACTGACTCCGTTCAGCCACGTGAACGGGCCCCAGTTCAGGGAACCGCGGATGTAGTCGACACCCCTGGACATACAGAAGGCCAATCAGTACACTATCGGAGAGGGGAGACGACGAGCGCGATATGCTCGTCGATTGGCTAATCGATAGAGTGTGCATGTACTCACTGTGCCGGGTACTCGGGCGGGTTCCCGCGCGCCTGCATAATGTCGATCTCGCCGGAGGCGGGCCAGGCGCCATACGTCTCGTCGACGGGGAGCATCCAGATTGAGGGCCATATCCAGTTGCCGAGCGGAAGCTTTGCGACGACCTCGACCTTGCCGTACTGGATGTGATGACTGTGCTTGGTCGAGATCCGCGAACTCATGACGGGGTTGATGACAGTGCCGGCAGTGATGTTGGAGACAGCGCCGCATCCTGTGGTCGTGTTGACCGAGGTGCAGCCAGTGATGTTGAATGTGTGCCCGTTGAGGACTGCATCCTTGCCGATGACGTCAGAGGTTAGGGTTGGGACGAGATAGAGCTTCCCGTCCTGGACGAAGGAGTTATTGGGGGAGTTGGTCGTCATCTCAAACTCTCCATTCCTACGCCACAAATTCGAAAGATACGCCGCAAGTAGCACATGAGTATCGCGCGCGCGCCGCAAAGGAAACCGGTGTTACTCACCCGAATCCGCCCATGTCGACCTCCTGGAACCAAGTGGATTTGGTGTCGAACGTCTCGAACTCATCCTCCATGATGAGACACAAGTTCCCAATGCGCGGCACCTGCACGTACGAGAGGTACACCCGGATGACAGCCCCGACGATCCCCATCAGTGCGACGAGGGTCGTGAGCCAGTACGACAATCGCCCTTTGAAGTCCTTTTCCGTCAGCCACGGCTTGTGAACCTCGCCCGTGAGCAGCGTCGACCGATGGCGCTTCACGCGCGAGCTCTGCAGGACCGTCGTGGCGTCGCCCTCGGGCACCGTCATGCGCTTCGGCATCGCCGGTGGAGACATGAAGGAACTCCGGACGTGCGCGTTGGAGGAGTTGCGCCTGCTGCGTGTCATGGTGGGGCGCGGGACTTCACGCACATGTAAATCGGTGGTGGAGTTGCGCAGGGAAGAGACGCGGCTCGCACCGGTGTGCGGGCGGGAGGAGGGCGCTGATCCTGGCTCGGGGAATGGATAGTAGGGAGACGAAGCGATACTTGGGGTGGACTGGTGCATGCCGTGCATGTTCTGCTCCGAGCTGAGGTTTATTACGCTCGCTGGTGGAGAGAATGGATTGCTGACCCCGGAGCGTGGGGTCGGCGGCACCGACATATCAGGGGTACGGAAGGGGTCGCGACGGAGCTCCTCATTGGAGAAGAGGGGTTGTGGTGGCTGCAGAGGCCGCTGCCGCTTCGAGCCCATAGTCGTGCTCGACATCGCGTGAGTCGCAGCAGATTGCGGCTGCACAGGAGTGGGGGCAGACGACAGATGCTCAGAAGATGACGCAGCTGAGCTCGCGGTGGAAGGAGGAGAGAGGTGGGGCATGGTGTGAAAAGGGAGGGCCGCGCGGAGGAAAGAAGAGAACGTGGTACCGTCACGCGGGAAAGCAATGGTGAAGGCGGAAGGCTGCCTAGGATAGCTGGACCTTGCAGAGAGGTCCTTAAGAGCTCGCCGTGGCGAGTGCGAATGGAGCGAAGCTAGAGTCAGGAACCCCGCGTATGCGCGCTGGACCGGACATGAGCGCGGGCTGACGATCCTATTTCCCGTACGTACGCACAATCGCCCACTCTCCAAGCATTGGAGGTCCAGGTGCCCGATGCATCTGCGAAAGAGCACCACCTGTCGCCGACCTGCAAGAAAGATTACAGGATTGCTGCCGTGACGGGAAGAACACCTCGCGCCCCTTGGACATGGCAGCTGGGGATTGTTTGATGATGACAAGTTGGACAGGAGAGAGACACCGATGGCTCCGTGCTGGCTGTGCACACATCGTCCACCGGCCTCGGGAGTAGGCCTCTGTAAGGTATTTTCGTAGCCTCAGGGCTGGTACGAGCAAGCTGTCTGTATGCCAGGAACACAGGGCTACCGGACTGGGACAAAGACAAGTGATCCGGCACTGCTCATCAGAGCAGAAGCGCGACCTCGCAATCGCCAGGTCCGCGTCTGCAATGTCGATGCGTACTCAACGGCGCTCCGGGCAGAAGAAGAAGACGTCCGGGCGGAATTCGTCAATCTTCACGTTGCGCAGCTTCAAGGCATTCTCTCGGGGTTCGTACCGTGCGTGGGATGAAAATGACAATATCAACCGAGTGGCCGGTGGTGCGCCTCGAGATGAATTGAATGCGAGTCCCAGGCTAGCCATACGATTGTGCGAGGAAGAGCGGCCTTTGTCCGCTTCCCCCTGGATGCCTGTCGGCGCGGAGATTAGAGATTAGCGGAGCACGAATGAGTATGCCCACGTCTGTCACGCCCACGTCTGTCACACCCACGACCACCCAATGATTTCGTAGAGTCGTTCCGTCTGTAGTTCGTGGTGAGATGTGCAGAGCTTGTAGCTGGAACGGCTCACTCCGTCGGTAGTATCTGTACCTCCCGTCTGTCAGCCTGCGCCTGCACCTGGAAATAGAGTATCCACCGGGTGAAATCTCTTCCCGTCGTCCGAACATACAGGCGCCGGCTCAGGGTGCAATGACACGGTGCATGTTCCACCCGACACCATAGACGCGCACGCTAGTCAATCGCGGTTGATCCAATGACGAATCGCTGAGGAGTGCCTGGATTAAAGAACGCCCGGTAAGAGGTGCGGGAGCGGACTGACAAAATGACCTGGAGGGTTATGGGCCAGATTCGCTGAAGTCGGCATACCCTCAACTCCAGCTTGGACAGAGAGGGAGACGATGAAGGGAATGAATGTGCGATACTCGCAGGATGTGCCTCGCCAGATTCTACAAGACTCCTTCGCCGACTGGGTATTCCAGCTTCCATGCTTGCAGTCAGGTTCGCCAGTCCGGACACAACCTGGAGCACTCCTGCTCTATCACGATATCAACGCTAGGCCACGGATGTTTGCCGTCCACACGGTGATCATCTTCCCTCCAGCGTGCGCCAACTGTTCACACCACGTCACAGAAAGAGACGTCCTGTCTAGGGAAACGAATTGTCAAAGCGTTCAGATGACCCCCGGTGGTGGCTTCTTCGAAGCACACCGTCCGAAGTCGCGCTTTGTCACGATGTGGACTGTAGATGGCTTGCGATGCAATTGTGGATGATTTATTCGGTTTCAGTCCAATCTGTCAGGGCAGGGGCAGGCTGCTTACCTCACTTGCAACTACGTCCGATTACTGCGCAACACGAACATTCAATGAATCCAGGGGGCGGCAGCGACATCCCTGACCGGCGCAGGATGGCGAATACCACGAGGCTTGCAATCGGATGTACGGCTACGCATGTCCGATAATCATTACGACAGCTCCAATCCGATTACTTACTACGAAAGCGCGCAGTGCGGTCATCGTGTTCTCCGCTTCTAATGTGGTAGAACGACGCCATCCGGGGATTGTGAAGTCGTAGTCGTTTGGAAGGACGACCAGATATTCGTGGCATGCCCGCCGCTACTCATCTACACCCACCGAGAAATGACGACACATCTTGCAGCAATTTGCTTGAGCTCGATATATCAAGCGCTGACCGGGACTTCGGCGCTTCGCGTTCTACAAACAGCAGGTAGGTGGCGGCCCGCGGAGAGGCTTGTATGTGCGAAGACTAGGGATGCGCACATAACGTCCGAGACTCGATGGGGTCAATTGCGCGGACCCCAGCCCTGAGGGCTACCAATTGGTGCGCATCCGGGGAAGAGCTCTACCCCGAGTGCAATTGCGTTGTGTCACGTCGGGAAGATCTCGCCGCCCTGGGCCTGCAGATTGAAAGCGATCTCCGGAGCCGGGAGGGCCTGGTCACACCGACAGGAGCAGCATTTCTACGAACCGCAAGGCGAATAGGGCGCGGACTTGAACGCAGAATAACAGGAGGAAGACCGGGATATGGCAGACCCTTGTCAGCATCCGGGCAGGAACGAGGTCAGGCGTCCGTGATGATCGATGATGATATGCGATGGGCCTTCTGGATTATCTGGCCACTTGTGGAAAACGGGCCAGTTGGGAAATGCGCATTCTGAGCCCATGTCTACCGTCGTTCGACGATACGCGCAAGCTGACGTTGCGTCCAAGCGTGATTGTCCAGTGTCCACTTCTGATGGTGGGAGATGTTATATATCGAGACATTCGAGAAGAAGGCCGCCAGGATAAAGAAGCGTTTCTTGGAAGCAAACAGCGCAGGTAGGGTCTCACCTTTTTCGGTCATTGCGATGACGCAGGCGGGGAGAACAGGGCAATGATTCTGCACACCCTGTGAGATAGAGCATCTCACTAGCCATGCCAAGGACAGAGACAAGACGAGCCTAAGGCTTCATGCACATGCTATGGTCTGTCCAGCTCTGTCCAGCTCCATAGTCCAGCTTGAAACAGCATATTGAATGCGAAGTCCTCGTAATTGCCGCACTGCTCGTCCAGGTCGGCACCAATTCGGCATTATTCACACCTTTCGCAAAGTGCGGCGTAAATGCAGGGCAAAGATGGCAGATAACTCTCGGTCTGGGTGGGAAAACAAGCTTAGGTCTAGTTTAGGTTCGAGTCGGGTTCGAGGAAGAGTTGTGTGAGCGCCCTACCAGCGGAGTCACAATCAGTCGCCGTGGCATTCGAGCTCCGGTGGCGCCAAGACTGTCGGGCTTTGTTAATTCCTCGTTCCGAACTCCTTACCGAATGGACTTCTTCAATTTGCTCATGCACCGTGACAACCGTGGCCTCGGTATATGCGCACCTTCTCGTTCCCACCGCCTCCTTGATCCCTCCTCTCGCCCAGTCAGATCCCGAAGCTGCGAGAGAACGAGAAGAACGAGCCGCCGCGCCCAGGCTTATCCCTGTCTGACGGATTGCGTCGTACAAGCTCTGCGAAAACATGTGTCTTACGCTCCGGGTTCGAGGCGGGGTCTTATTCATCTAGTGCAATATCGACCAACAACCTAGGTGCCTTTGACGGCCTTAAACATCGTGTAGGGTCGAAACGTTGAACGCTGGACGTGCTCCGCATATCGCACAGGGATCCAGACTGAACCCTACCACTATCTGACGCTCAGAGGTGCAAACGATACCTTGTACTGGCTCAAGTGTTTGGGCGGTCGCGCCTTGTTCGTTAGCAGGGACGTCTCTCAGTTGGCGGTGCGCTATCTGTCTTCGATGGTATTCTATTCCACACAATCACCGCGGTGGTGCATACAGGAACCCCGTGTTCGAAGGGGTGTCCGTATCTGTACCGCGAGGCAACTGAGGGTTGGACTTGTGCGCGCGTACAGGACGATTCGGCAGAAACAGACAAAACTCCGGGCGCCGGAGGTCCTTCTTCCCGCGTCCCGCCGTGCGCCGGTTGTCGTACAGACGAGGGTGAGTCATCTCTGTGGTAGCCATTCTGTGGATTTGCTGATAGGGATTGATAGTTCAGAAGAGCTCCCGGTGAAAGGCATGTATCGAGATTGTACATTGGTAAAGCCGATTATCATTTGTTCGACTTAGTGTCTGCGAGTCAGCGACATCAATTCTAGATAGAGGTCGTCAGAATCAGCTTCCTCCTTCCCTGTCTATCGCTGAGCATTTGCATCTAGAAGTTATTCGTATATCGGGCGTGGGAGCGGTCGTTCACAGAGATAGAGCCGCTAACGGTGCTATAGTGCATTTTCAACAAAGGTATGGAAGTGGCTGACGCTAACTTTGCGCTTTTCCAACTTTGCAACGCCCGCGGATCTACTTGGTGCAGCCATGCTTAGGCGGAATGCTGGCAGGAAAACTACGTGGCGAACAGGACGGTAAGACACACTGTGCCTGCAATTCGCTCGTTGGCCCCTTCTCGTTCCATGATAGTGGTGGAACCCCAGCTTACAACCTGACATACCCTAGGATGGTGAGGGATCTGAGTCTCTTCTCTATTGATGGTTCTGACATGGAAGCATATACAGTAATAGTGTTGGGATTAATGTACCTGGAGACGGACGTTTCCGGATAGCCCGCCGAGGGTTCCACTTGAGGAATTATGGAAAAGCCGGACACATCCCGCCCACACGTGTGCGCGTGGGCCCTTGTCCAATACGTTCTTATGTTTCGTTCTCAGCACTGGAACAAGCCGCCGATTGTCCCATCCCGTGCAACAATGTCAACTATGTAGGACTCGGAGGTGAGTGCTCGAGCCTGTTCTGAATACTTCACGCCCGTCCCCTTGTTGATCCCGTGATCTACGGAAAGCTTTCCTGACAGATCATGGCCGCTACAATGAGCACCAGACACGACCTTTGCCTTCGCGATTTGCTCCTAGCTTCGCGCCA
Organism: Fomes fomentarius; assembly: GCA_022606135.1. NCBI lineage: Eukaryota > Fungi > Basidiomycota > Agaricomycetes > Polyporales > Polyporaceae > Fomes > Fomes fomentarius. The sequence goes on from JABYQN010000001.1 coordinate 4,612,792, forward strand.
ATCGGACATACTTACGCATGCGCTATGGAATGGAGCGCGTGGCGTAGGATTGTAGCCGACGCTAGATGCATTCATTGCTTGAAATTTTCTTCCTGATACAGCACATGTTGTATGGGCATGTATTCGAATGCACCGGGACCGGCAAGTACGCCATACGATGCCAGTGCCTCCGAACAATCGACGTGGATTGTTGCGTCTGCCGAGAACCTCACTCGTCCCTGGCGTTCAGATAGACCACCCACATCCAGGGACGCAATCATGTCGCGCTCCAGTAGCGAAGGCAGTATACGCGTGGCGTTCGCGAACAGTATTCTGTGTTGTATTGAGCGTCTATTCCTCCGGCCGGAGGAGAATACACGGTCTACGCCGTGGGAACTGGGGTCGACCGTCCGGGGTTCTTGCGGTGCAACTCCTGTCTAGAAGTGGTCAAGGATTCGTACAGGCTCTGATCCATAGGCGAATCCTCCTGCCCTTTTCCCAGGCTGCATGTGCGGCCATTATTCAATTGAGTCGCTGTTCACCTTCTCTTGTTTTGGATTGACGCAGGCTCATAGTAGTGACAGCTCAAACGCCCCTCTGATGCAGGAACTGACATCGCATCTAACTTCTCCAGATCTCTCAGCACCCGACGCGGCCGCCCAGGGCAGCACTAGTCGGCGTTGTCAGCACGTTATGCATTCACGCCTCGACACCGCACGAATGACAAGCAGGCTGTGGCGTGTCGCTGGCGGGAGGAGATGTGCCATCCGCTCCCTTTCGAGACGTGCCGTCCGCTCCCTTCTTCTCGCGCCAGAGTCTGAATTCGCCATTGGACGCGAACGCCCGGGGCGAGGTGAGCCGCACAATTGCCTCGACACGCGCAGCCCCGACATGGCAGGTTCTCGATGCAGACCACTGTCACGGCCCTGTCCTGCTTCCGTCCATACCGGCGGGCGGTGCCCTCGTCATCGTAAATTGAATCTTCGAACCGTGAGGGGCCCGAGGTGGCGCAGACTATGTCGGACTGAGACTGTCGGATGGAATTTACAGATCTCGGATCCTGCCTATCTACTTCACTTACTTTCGCCGTCGGCCCTTGGGGCCTGTCCGTTATAAGCCGGACATGATGGAGTCTGTGTTCTTCGCTCGCCGCTCCACTAGAGCCAGGTCGCACCGAAGTTTACGCAGCTCCTAATCCCCCCTCACTGTCATTCCCCTTGGTACATCATGGACTATGACGCGTACGATGCCCTGCTCCACCACATCTTCAAGCAGGTGAGTATACTTGCTCACACTCCTCTCACTTATATCAACCTAATGATGTGTTGCGCGTCACAGACCCAGGGAGATGCCTGGTTCAAGCCCTCAGAGGAGAACGTTCATGCTGGTGTCTGCCTCCGTGGGGACAACAATAACTTCCGTGTGTTCCCATACGAGAATGAGACCTTGGAGCCGTTCGAACACGCCATACGGGTCCTGAACCCCGTAGTCGCTGTCAAGGTCCGCAGCGCAGCCATCCATGCCGCCCTCTCTACTGTGTAAGTGTAGTATTCATCACTTGCACCCAAAATCACAACTCACCTCTTCAACAACGTGTAGTAAGGAGGATTCGGACTGTATATACGTCGACAACGACACACGCATCCAGATTATGGAAACCATGGCATTCCTACCCCGCGCAGACAAAGAGCAATGCGCAGCATTCATCGTACGCATCTCAAAGTGTGATTGACCATCTGGTTTGGCGTCTGACATTCCGTCGCAGCGTGATGAACGTGTGATGGTCGTGTGGACGTACGACCTCGACAGCATCATTCCTACGTGCCGCGATTTCGAAGAGAAGCTCATTAAGTTGGTGTGGACCCGCCGCTCGGCATTCGCATCGCTTGCTAGCTCCGCAGCCCCTTCGACGACGGCGTCGGACGTAAATCTCACCGAGAAGGCGCGAGCTGCGGCTACTGAGAAGGAGACGGTGGTGCTCGCACCCAAAGACCCCAAGAAGACGCCCGCAAAGAAGCGTTCGTGCGATATCTTTGGCTACTGGAAGGCGGATGCGAACGACATCGAGAAGACGGCGGAGGGTCCATCGGCGCGACCCATCAGGCTGTTCGCCCCCGTGTACAGCGGCCTGGGTGCTGCTCTGTCTCTCTGTGCGTATCCTCTCCGCATTTGTCTCCACATACTCACGGGAACTCGCAGTCTTCGTTGGGAACGGCGTGAGTGTGCTGCTGGAAGAGGCACTCCTTGACGGGAACTGGGGCCGGTTCGGCCTCATGGTCACGATCCCTTTCTTGTTCTGTGTCTCGCTCGTGAGTCGGGCCCTTGGCAGGAACTCATCTGCTGCATGTGCTCACGGTGCATTTTCCGCCAGTTTTTCTCTCTCATGATCATCACCAATATCACATATGTGTATGTTTGGACCTTGCATGTGCTGTCTTCTCTGTCTTCTCTGTCTGACTCCGTACCCAGGCTCGGCCCGGTTGCGCAATTCCATCAGAACTCCAAGTACTATTCCGCCATCCCCCCGCACCGAATAAAGTGGTGGACGAAAACTTGCCGCACATGACAATCGAGATGCCCGTGTACAAGGAGAGCCTAAAGGAGACGATGTAAGTTCCCTCGACCGGTCGAAATTCGGGCGCGGCGCTACCCCGCGCTTGCTCTCCTGTGTTCTGTGGGAGTGGGATATTGATAGCATTGCCTCCGATACGCTGCCGGCGGTTGGATAGGCTTTTGACTATCGCGCGTCATCCGAATGTTGTGCTAACTGACACTGGTCTCACAGTGCACCCTCGGTCTACTCGCTCAAGAAGGCAATGCAAACATACGCGCGCCAGGGAGGCACTTCTTCCATCCTTGTTCACGATGACGGCCTTCAGCTCATCAGCGAGGAGGAGCGTCAGGCGCGCATCGCGTTTTACGCGGACCACAACGTCGGCTGGGTCGCGCGTCCACCACATAGTAGCGCACCCGACGGTTTCAAGCGCGCGGGTCGGTTCAAGAAGGCATCTAACATGAATTACGGGCTCGCGCTCTCGCTGAAGATGGAGAAGCACATCTTGGAGCTCGAGGCCGCCGCTGCGGCGAACCCGGAGGAAGACCAAGAAGACAACATCGAGGACCGCGCACTCGAGATGGCCATCGAGGAGATGGACGAGGAAAGTGGACGGAGATGGCGCCCGTGGGCGTGTAACGGCAAATCCCTGCGCGTGGGAGAGTTCATCCTGATCGTCGACTCTGACACCATCGTCCCGGAGGACTGCCTGCGCGATGCCGCCCGTGAGCTCACCGAGTGTCCTGAAGTCGCGATCATCCAGCACGAGTCGGACGTCATGCAGGTTGCGAACCATTACTTTGAGAACGGCATCACGCACTTCACGCGCCGCATCAACCGGTGCATTTCCATGTGTTGTGCCAACGGTGAGGTCGCGCCATTCGTCGGTCACAATGCGTTCTTGCGCTGGTCTGCGCTGCAGGACGCGGCGTTCATCGACGAGGCGGATGGCAAGAAGAAGATATGGTCCGAGGCGAATGTCTCTGAGGACTTCGACATGGCCCTCCGTCTGATGTTGCGTGGTTACGTGATCCGGTGGGCAACGTACTCGAATCGTGGCTTCAAGGAAGGTGTATCCCTTACGTGCGATGATGAATTGAACCGCTGGCAAAAATACTCGTATGGTGAGACTATAGAGATACTCGTTGCTGCCTTGGTGCTAACCGTCGGAACAGGCTGTAATGAACTCATCTTCAACCCACTGATCCAATGGTGGCGCAAGGGTCCCATCACGAAGCAGCTCCGTATCTTCATGTGGTCTAATGCGCCTGTTCACTATAAGATCGGCATGTTGTCTTGTAAGCTTCATTATTGTAATTGCGTTGGCAACTCGCTCACGGAACCTCCCAGACATGTTTTCGTACTGTACGTTGGTCTGGAACGTCCGATCAGTCAAAGTGGCTGGCTGACTCTAATCTACAGATGCGCTTGCTGGAGCCTTCATTCTCTCGTTGATGAACTACTTCCTCCTGGGTTGGAATCTACCTGTGAGCCCTACCGCCGTACCCTCTCATGTTCGCGCTGTCGTTGACACCGTCCTTCAGGTCGATGGCTACTATGAGCACAGTTTCGAGATCTGGTTGGCCTGCACGGTCGTCTTCCCCGGCGCAGGTAACCTCGGCTTCACGATGCTTGAGTACCGTCTCGGCTCGCGCTCCCTTCTCGACGCTGTGATAGAAAACGTGACCTGGGTCCCGTTCTTGTCAGTCCATCCCCTCCAAATCTTTCGCAACTGAGCTAACGCGCACCTTTGTCCACTTTCGCAGCTTCTTTTTCTTCGGCGGTCTGAGCATCCACCTGTCCCAAGCCCTCCTCGCGCACTTGTTCTCGTACAACATCACCTGGGGCGCGACGAAGAAGGAGGTCGAGCGTTCCAACTTTTGGCAGGAAGTGCCGAAGATCTTCTCGCGTTTCCGGGTCTCGCTCATCATCTCGGCCATTATGACATTGGTCATGATCATCTTTACCACACCCGCCATCCCTCTCGGATGGCGTATATTCGGCTGGGACTGGGCAGTAATTGTTCCTCTTGCGTGCGTACCACCCTTCCCGCCTGAACCCTATATGTCACGGATATCACTGACGTCGTATCATTGACTATTCTACAGTATCGTCGTTGGCTGTCACGTTCTCTATCCCGTACGTCTCACTCTCTATAGCCTTTGGTTCCTGACTGCTGGACTGACGCATTTTCCAGATCCTGCTGAATCCCTGGCTCATGATCTTCTCGTACTAATACGCCACATCACGCTCTCTATCTCTGCACCTCGGATCCGTCCATAGCTCCTTCTCGGGCTTCCCACTCACTCACTCGGTCCGTGCTATCGTGTACCAATACCCAGTGCTCACGGACATCCCCTTAGAGACATACTATACTTACTACAACTCACTAATCGCCTTCGCGTCCTTCGTGTATGTACCACGAGTCTTTCATTCTGGGTGTGAACTCTGCCACCACATTGTACTGTCTTTATCTGGTGTTATATTCATCAATGATGAATACAATGATGAATACAGAGATCCATCTCTACCAACGAGGGTGTAACGTGTAAGCTTCAACTGATACAGTCCTAGAAAATGGCTACATTCGGAATCGAATTGGGGACTTGAACTCCCTTGCGACCCACTGACCCTCTTGCGACCCACTGACCCTCTTCTATTATGATAGATTTCCCCGAGTAATTCAGGATCCTCTTCTCCCACCCCTACTATTTGTAGTGCTCACAACACTCGAGGAAGGTATGGCAGAAGTATGTGTAACGTGTAAGCCTCAACTGATACGGTCCTGAAAATGGCTGCGTTTGGAATCGAATTGAGGACTCGAACTCCCTTGCGACCCACTGACCCTCTTCTACCATTATAGATTTCCCCGAGTAATCCAGGATCCTCTTCTCCCACCAGTATTATTTGTAGTGCTCACAAGGCTGGAGGAGGGTATGGCAGAGGTATTTCTGTTGAATTGCTCACAGACTCGTTCTCACCATTCGACAGGGTTGTCACACGATCAATTCAGCTGTCCACCTGGAGCGAAAGCGGAGTTGTTTTCAAGTTGCTATAGCTATGGCTATGCACGCTGATATGCAAGCCTTCCGTCTAGATGCAGCTTATCGCGTTCAATCTTCCTATGTTCTCAGAATTCTCAGAACAGCTGTGAGATGCACATTGCACACCGGCATCGTTTCCGACCGCGACCTCTTTTCTCTCTCCCAAGAACACCACACCTTCATCACGACGACAACGGATTCCATATTGCAAAGAAGGCATGCGTTCCAGCGGCGGTATTGTCGAATAACGCCGACTCCCTTGAAGAACTAGGAAGGAGTCCCGCGCCGAGCCGAGGTTCTACTCAGCCGACGCCGAATCCTGATAGGAGCCGGTATACTGATGGGACGAGGTATCGACTTCAGGTATCCGTGCATACGCCAAGTTGGCTTCTCGAGCCCGGGTATGTTGCACGCTCACACTGATTATGCTAAGTCTGTCGATGCTCCCTACTGACCTCCGTCTGCATGCTGCAGGTCTTGTGCCGATCTCGAATACTATGTTCGGGCCGCAGACATCTGGCTCCCGTGAGCACGAACACGACTATCGCTTCCCGCGACGGGAGCAAACCACATTCTTCCAGGGACCGGTCGTACGGGTCGCTACTGTGCAGGAACCCGATGAGAGCCCGTTCTTCGAGAGCGGGGGAGTAAGTTTCCGAACGAATGGTCCTGTCGATCGTCGACGCCTACGCATATTTGGCAGAGGCAGTGACGACATGGCCCATCCCCCTCTTCCTTTCTCATCCATTTGTGCTTCAGGGCAGCAGCCCATCACCATTTATGCTCCAAGAACGCATCCCGAGTCGGCATCCGTCCGCATGACATACCCGCATTCTCCGAGTCTCCCCACCAGAAGGCGTCTTGGTGCCTCAATGAAAAGAGCGCCGTTCTTTGCACTACTCTTCCCGACCATTCCCTTGAAACCATCATCTGTTTCGACGCCAGGAGGCCCGAGTAAGCGGCGTTCTTCAAGATGTGCCAACTCTTCTTTTCCCAGTCCGAGATCGTTCCCGCCGGCGGGCCTGAACAACCCGAGCGCTTCTTACTCGCACCGTTGACGGATTGTGTCCTTCTAGCTCGAGCAAGGCAAGCTTGGATGCTTAGTTATGCCGAGCACGGGCCTCTGCATACGTCACCCTTCTTCACATGTGGAGTGGCAAAGCATCGGCCTCGCGCGTTCTACGGCAGATTGGCACTTGGTCACCCCCGGGCCTCCGTAAAAATGGTACTCTACAATGATCGTGCGCGTGACCGACTTGCCGACAGGCTGTGGAGGAGCAACTAATGGTTGCAAACTGAACCATCGAGTCCATCACCTTGAACTTTGGTCATACGAGAAAACATGCGATCTGCCTTGCGAGTGCGACAGCTGGCGTCGCCGTCAGATTGCCACGTAACGGAATTGTGTGACCTTGGGAGGGATGGCAAAATGCATGGGGGCGTACCGAATTCCCACTAGCCGACTTGAACGACTGACCTCATCATTTTCGAGGTTAGAACCTGGTACTAGTGATGCGCTCTACCACTGAGCTAAGCGGGAATGATGTCACATATTGTGTACATAATCTTGATATTGCTTGACACTGTGCAGTGTAGGACACCTCACAAACTTTGAGGGGTGGTTGAACTGGAACGTTACATGGATTCTCGCAGACCCTCGCTCTCCTGCATAACTGCATATATGTGTCGGATTTGACTACGTTCAGTCTCGTTGATATGGGCTCTTGCACTTGAGTGTCTACTTGACCGTCACCACGCTGTCTGCGGAATAAGTCCCCGGAGAAGGCGCATCTCGGACAATGATTGAAGAAGAACAGGAGTATCCTAGGCAGACGATGGACTGGACAAGTTGATGGGGGAAGGGACTGTCCTACAATAAGTGCTGTGCCGTCCTGCGGCCTCGGATAAAGTATGTATACATAACCTGAGGTGTCACAAGCTCACTATGTAGTACGAGGCCTTCGTAGGTCGCCAGTAGCTTCCTCGAGCTCAGTCTGCCATATGTGCCTCCGTATCAACGCCATCGCTGGAAGGCGCCGTGATGAACGTAGTCCGGACATTAGTCGGCAGTATTCCTACAATATTTTCCTCGCTCATCTACAATACATCGTGTCGTCCTCTCAGCATCGACAGCGCTTCGCAGGCCGTGAGTTGTCCTCTATCTCATCCTCCTCCAGAGAACGCTTTTGGCCACGGTTCTCCGCACCGTCACCTTCCTCATCCGAGTCCTGCTCAACGTCAGTTACGCTGGCCTCTTCCTCTTCTGCACTATCCCCGCCGTCCTCATTGTCGTCTTCATCCTGACCCTGCCCTTTCTCCTCATCGCCTGTGCTCGCATCCTCATCCTCTCTATCGGTCTCGCTCTCCTCGCCTACAACCGTGTGGTCCAGTTCCTCATCTTCAACCGTGGTTTCGCCCAGACCTTCGGCCTCTTCCTCCTCGTCGTAATCCTCGTTGTCCGCGCCATCATGAAGATGGGTATCGTCCGCACGGTCATGAGTCGGCCAGTGAGGATCATGCAGGCAACTTTGGAATAGCGCCAACACTGCGGTATGAGATCCGTTGATCATAGCCGATTCCCCCTCGCTCAAAGCACCCCTTCCCTCTTCGATGTCTGGGTGCTGATACCGCACGCTGAAGTGCTTCAACAGGACGCGGATAAGCCGATCTATAGGGTGTTCCCGGTCATGAATACCAACGAAGACCAGTGGCCATCGTAGCTTGCCCCCCGCGATGGTCGCCTCCTTCGTCACACTACAGAGGCGCAGCCCCTTCTTGTAACTCAATCCGCTGAAGAAGACCTTGAGGAGATCTTCGTATGTTTCAGCACAGCTATGGTGGAGATGCTCGATAGCATGGTGCAACAGAACGAGGTAGATCGACTCGAGCTCGTCCGCAGCTCGGAGCGTTCCTTGGGGTGCTCTGCTCCTTCGGAGCGAGAGGAAGGCCTGCGTACCCTGCGATGCGGGATTGTTGAAAGGTGAGTCTCAGTGCAGCCAATAGCGGACCTAGTACTCACCGTGATATATGGATGTACAGCTTCGACGAGCCCGTTTGTTTCGACGACCGGGCACGCGAATTCCCAGTCGGTCAAGACACCCTCCCAGACTACGTCTGCAGTTCCCTTTCGGAACCTGGGGCGAATCATGATATTGCCTGCACTAATGTCTCCATGCAGCAGCCCACACCGTTCGTAGGCTTGTTGATGTCCTGCTCGAAGTGAGTATAGTGATCCTATGATATGTCGCCGAATGCTGCTCACCGCGGACGGCATCCTCAATAATTCGTGTGAGCTGCTCTCCCCGAACGAATCGATCAAGTTCGAGGTATACTTCTGCAACCACGATTCGAGAGTGTAGCAAGCGCCGCATGTTCCTGTTCTCGGCCGCCGCGAAGTAGGACGTCCACGTCTCCTGGGAGCTTCCAGGGAGGTCCTCGTAGGACACAACCGTCGGGACATGTTCGACGCCTGCCTCGTTCAACTCTTTCAGCACGGCCCCTTCATGCCGCAGACCGTCGGTGCCATGACGCCACGCATCCTTGAGGAAGACGATCCGGTTCGTCCTCCAATCGAGCGCGATGTACGCACGAGTGCCACGGCAGAAGAGCTTGTCCAGCATGTCCATGGGCCGACACACCAAGAACTCGCGGGCACCTACGGTCAAGACGTAGCGCGGCCAGCCTTTCACAAGGGACCTTGCGAATGCGTCGCGAACATGGTAGAATGTCGGTGGGACGTCCACAGTCGAACGGTCGGGCGTGGCGATCTCGGTCGGGTCGCGGCCATTGTCGTCGGTCGCCGCGTCTGTCCACGATATGTCCTCGAAGAAGCTCTCGGCGACGTCGCCCTCCAGCTCATCTTCTTCGGTCGCGAGGTCCCATGACCGCATGGCGGCGCACAAGTCCATGGTTTTCCACCCGAGCGTGTCCGCATTGAGCAGCACCGCAGTGGGGTCCAGACCCTGGTCCTCCTCGGACATCCTCGAGAAGTCGTACAGGAATCCGAAAAGGATCCCCGCCCCCGTGGTGGTGGTGTAGTTCACGGCGTCGCTGATGATGACGCCCGCGCGGTCCCAGCGGAGGAGGCGGAACTCGCGCATGTCGGTGAAGAGCGTGTACACGCACGTCCGGTGTGCGAGGTCGAAGATGTCCTGGACCTCGGGGAGGCACGAGTCGACGATCTCCTCCTCGTTCGGGTGGTCGGTCGCGATCGTGTGCGGTCGGTCGATCACGGACTGGAAGCGGAGGTGGAGCCGCTGGTGGACCCACCACCTGTAGCCGCGTTCTTGGGCGAGGTCGCGTCCGTGCTTGAGAACCAGCCGAGCTTGAACTTGGTACTCGGCCTTCTTGGCTGCATCGACGCAGCGGACCTCCAGCGTGTGGCCGGGGCACAGCAGAGGCTCGAAATCGACTATCGCTCGCTGAACGGGTCGGGCCGTTTGGGGTACGCAATGGTCAACGGCACGCTCCGGTGGTCAGCGGGACGGATCGAAGCACTCACCCAGCCCCTGGCCACAAGGTGGTCGGCGTACCCGCTAGAGCCCCCTTTCGCTTCCTTCTTTGCGTCATCGCACGACGCTTTGAAGATGTTGGCGTAGGACTGGACCGTGTCGGGTGCAAAGACCTTGTCGAAACCGTCGGCGTTCGGAATGAAAGCATCGAGGAACGCGTCCATGGACATGCGGACGATCTTGTCGTGCATTGGAGAAGGCATTGTTTGATGTTGGATGTTACGAGATGTCGAAGAGACTGAAACTGGATGTGTGGAAGAAGTGGAGCGCGGCGGGAGGTGGTTGTGGTTGTGGTTGTGGTTGGACGCTGGTTAGGTTACTAGCCGAGAAACGCTCGTTCAACTTATGGGCGCGAGCGCTTCTCGCCTAGAGTCCCTGCTGACGTGTGTGTTCTCCCGTCTATCTCACTCCTCAAATCTGTGAGACCGTAGCCCTTCTGTAGTCTACTTGTACTCACTATGCCATGACGATGAAACTCAGACTGGCTTTACACAATTTCTTCGTGATGCTGTCTGCATGCCGGAGCTCATACTGAAGGATGAAGTCCCGGTTTCGAGTCGATATGTGTATCGAATGATTGACCAGGAGCGCAGACGTGCATCAACAAGTTGTGAACAGAGCAAATGCATAGACAGTCCATATCCTGCACTCCACTATGGATCTGTGCCGTGGAATCGATATGGAAGACTAGTGTGCCATCCAGAATCGAACTTGACAAGCGTAGTTCGATTGAATACGACAATGCAATACAAGATAGTAATAGACCCGGAAAGCATGACTAGATGAACCTATCCACCGCGAGACTTAGACTTGCTCGCCTTCAACTCGTAGGAAAGCTGTATCTTAGAGTCCGCCGTAAGGTTACGACGCCCTCCGATCTTGGGAGGAAGGGTGTGGTCGTTGTTGAGAGCGAAAACCGGCCCAGCACCGCTTTCAGTGCTTGCGGTGTCGGCGGTCATATTCTCGGGGATCGCGTCGATCCTCATCGAGGGCGTAGTGCCGGTTTCCGTCGAGGTGACAGTGACGAGGGTTGGAAGCCTTGGAACCGCAAGTTGGTAGTTCCCAACATGGTCATCCCATTTCTCGTTCTTCGGCCACGTCTTCTTTGATCTCTGCTCCCAGAATAATTCCCGGACGGCGGCGTGAGTTTTCAAACTTTCGTAACGCTGATGGTCCTTGTCCGAAGGGAGGTCCTCTTCATCGTAGGTGAAGGTGTCCTCAACGTTCTTGGAGTCGTCCTCTTCTGCCTCATCCTCTTTTGCCTCGTCCTGGCCATCTTCCGCACGCCGACGTTGAGTAGGTGGCTCGGCATCATCATTCGTGGTCTCTTCTTCTTGCAGGCCGTTGTACTCCGCAATCTTGTAGCGCGATTGGAACCAATAAAGCATCTGCTGCATGAGAAGATTGAGCGGCATGTTTCGGCCGCCCCCGAAGATCAGACGGCGCCCTTTATGCTTCACTCGGGCAGTTTCCAACACAGCACGCCTGCCCTCCCCACCAGCGGACTTGTCGCTGTGCAGGCCACAGTCGTCAAAGTAGTATGCGATCAAATATGGCACCGAGTCGTGCAAGTTGTGGGGAAGATAGCGGAAGGCGTTGTAAAAGACGACGTTGAAGAACGACTCGATCTCGTCTGGAATACCCACGATGTGGTACTGGTCCTGGAGCAATGCGTACGCCATGTACCGGAGAGTGCCCTGCGACAATGATTAGCTGCAGTCCGATGAACATAACCAATGATGCTTACCGTCCGTTCCGGCTGCCGCGCGCGCTCCTTGTCCACCGACTCGGCCACGGGTTTAGAGAGCTCCCAATCGCTGAGGATTCCTACCCACACAACACGGAGCTCTCTCTTGCCTGGAGTCCGAACCAATACAGGAAGTATGAGGATGTTACCGCTGCTGATGTCGCGGTGAATGAGTCTGCATTTCTCGTACGCATCCGCATGAGCTGTTAGACGCGTCAGTCAAAGCCGAATATCAGCAGGAGAGCAGGCGTAAGCGTACCTTCGATGCAATCTCCGACAATCTGCACAAGCTGTTTGCTCGTTCTGAATGCCCGCAGAGGTAGACATACTTCGTCGGTCACCAGTCTGTGATGGCGCAAGTGGCGAAGGAGTACACTCTGCTTTGGCTTGTCCTCGACCTTCGAATCATCTCTCTTGCGCTTCTTACTCGCCTTGCTGCCCTTGCTCGTCTCCGACTCGTCTGGAGCCGGGGGAGGAAATGCGGCCTTCTTCCTCTCGTCGTTGCTGCGGCAGTCGACGTTGACCTGGTAGTGAGACGCCCTTGTCATCTCTCCAGCAACACTCGTGTGGTAAAAGACGGTTGGGATATTCCGGACCCCAGCGTCGTTGAGGCTCTGCAAGATGTCGCCTTCGGCCTGGACCCCCACGTAGTCTGGGCGCCATGCATCCTTCAAGAACTTGAATGTCCCGGATTGCTCGTGCCAAGCCACATAACCGCGAGTGCCGCGACCGATGATGCCGGTCGACTGGAAGATCGGCCGTGCGACAAGGAATGTGTCTTTGCCAATGGAGATGCGGTAGCGCGGGAACTCCTTCTCGAGAGACGCCTTGAAGGCGTCCAAGACGTGTTGAAAGACAAAGGCACCGTCCTTGGGGTTGATGACTGAAGGTTCATCTCCCGTCTCAGCAGGAGCGTCCGGGGGCGTAACATCGTCGGCAGAGGTGGGGGCAAGGGAGGGCGCGTGAGGGCTAGAGGGCATCTCATCACCCATGCTGATATCAGGGTATGTGGACGCATTGTCGGCAGTCTTCGGTAAAATGTCCGGCGACACGACTGTATCCTCTGCGAACGGTAAGACCGTCATCTTAAGCACTTCCTGGTCCTCGCTGGCGAGACGGTCCATGAGTTGGTACTCGTCCGACGTCTTGTCGAGCAAGCTTGCCGAGGTGTCGATCCCTTGACTAGCGTCATCGAGGATGATGAACCCCAGCATTAGTTCGACGAACGTGCCCGTCTCATTGACGTAGTCCACACTCTGAGTTACGAAGACACCAGACCTGTCCCAGCGCAACATGCGAAGCTCAGAGTCCTGCACAGAAAAGGAGTATACAGCAGAGCGATGTTGGAATGTGAATGCGGTCTCTGCGTACGACGCGTTCTGACCGCGTGTTGCAGCTCCGTTGATTGTCCACGCCTCAGCATCCTGTTCAGGAGCATTGACAAATAGATCAGATTTGTGGCCGCTTCGTTTTCGCTTGAACTCCCAGAATGCGCACTGACGCGCCCAGTTGGGACTTCCCTTGACGAGTGTGACGTCGTCATGAAAGAGACCTGCGTCTGGCTTATTCTGACCGTCGTCGTCTTGGCCGGGTGTGCGAGGAGATGGGTGCATCACATAGCCAGGGACAACGTCAAGGAGACTGAAAGGGACCTGCGAGCGTGGTAGCATCGCCGCGTCGGGGATGACATGCTTGCCTTTGACGATCTTGAAAAGATACTCGTTTACGACGTCGGCCTAACCATTCGGTCAAGGTATGTTCACGGATAGAATGAATCACGACTCACAAACTCATCCACCAATTGGACCTCCTGTTGCACCCTCTTCTGATGCGCGCGTTGCACGTACCCACCGAGCATCGCAGTGAATTTCTGACTAAGCGTTTCAATCTCCTTGTCTGTTAGCATGACGGATCTGGGAGGCTTCGGGACCAGGTTCTCTTGAATGCACTGCGTCATTACCCAAAAAATGTTGTCTTCGAGGTTTTTCACCATTCAAAGTCGAACTTCTTGAGACTTCAGTCTGTGGCAGTGTGGGTCTCGAGAGCCGATCGTGACTCGGAATCTTGTGCTTCAGTTTTGGGCAAACTGGACTTGTATGAGGACGGTAGTCGAGGTGGCTTCTGAGACAACGGCCTTGGCGTATACGAGCGGCTGTAGTCGCGTTATACTGTGCTTGTGAAGACCATGCGCACTGACAAATGGAACTGTGAGGAACGCGGCGTCACCGATGAGCGCTTGGCGCGTGACGTCACGCGATATTGTGTTGGCGCTACAGTGTCACAGGCCCCTGAGGCGGAACCTCACATGCTCCAGTCCCAATTCGCCATGCAAGACTACTGGCACACCACGACTCTCATGAGTCTATCCCAGTTTAAGACAAAATTTCTTATAAATACCGTGAATTTGGACTTTGACCAGGCGTTCGACAGCGCGAAGGTCTTCCAGGTTTGGTCGGCGCTCTCGAGATGTCAATGACCGCTAGGAGCGACTAGGCAAGCCCGTCGGTTAAGGACCTCGTAACTGCCTGGGTGTGTATCTTGTGGTTTACATGGATCGACTTCCATTAGACGTGCGCAATCAGTATTGATACTACCTGATAGCTGTCAATAGATAAACATCACATCGCGCTATGCCCCGGACACTTCTTTCATCCTTGAGAGCGAGCGCCCGAAGACACACTGGACGATCGCGATTCAAAGATAGACTACTCGTTTATCTCTACCCAGGAACGCCTGCGAACTAAACCTTTGGACCCCAACTGGGTTCTACAACACTATGGAGTCCACTTCAACTCTACAAGCAGCAAGAATGACCCCTTCGACCAAACGGAGTGACTTGCCGACCATGCGACTACTATCAAACCTCGCAACAGAGTCCACGACCAACTTCAGGCGTGTGCGGAAAGGGTGTTTGTCCACCAGCACCGCACCGCATTCTTCATGCTCTGTGTCAACGCTGGCCAGTTCCGCGTCAGCCGATGGGATCAGTCCAGGATGATTGTTTCTGAAGCTGTCGACTACCTTGTCTCGCCTCACGGCATGAAGGCGCTTCTTCAGATCCTCTACGCCTTGTCCAAGCTGAAAGATCGCCAGCAGGGTAAAGACACAACAGCTATCGAATTACTCGAGCACTCGTGCGGGTGGGCATGTATGGACGCGATTGTCTCTCCGGGTGCCTCTGATTGCAACTACCGCGAAGGAAGAATCGACCCTACGAACTTCCATTGGTCCTTCTTCGAAGACGCCGGTCTTCCTCCACCCTCTTCGCTCTCTTCATTTATTTATGCACCTCCTTCAGAGCCTTACTACTCTAGCCTTCCCTCCGGCAGTGATGCCTCGTCTCGCTGCCTGCACGCATCAGGATTTCACTCGACTCATCCAACCATCCTCCCCGTATTCACCTACATCCGCAACTTCTTCTGCAAGTCTCTCGTCTCTACGTTCCGCTAAGGCTCGGGCCATGGTGGCTGTGCCAATCTTTAACCACCTACTAAGAACTTCCCATTGCCAGCCGCCATATCGCATGGTCAGGTAGATAATTCTTGAATAAATGACACTAGAGCCAATAAGGTTCTCTTTGATGCCATACGAAGATCTAGAAGATGTTGCAGCATGTTGTGGGCCGCGTCAACAAAGCGGACGCTTCATCTCATCTCGCGTAGAGAATCTTGCCACGGGTCGTGAAGCGCGCTTAACGTGTTGAACTTGATCCCCCACCACCCTTTGTCCGCCTTTGTGGCACAGCCCTATTGTCTCCCGCATTTATTCATCCCAGTCGCGTGCTTCTTCGTGACTCATAACCGACGGCCACATTGCGCATCCGGCCCTAGCACACCCTCCAATCACGCCTAATATAAAGCCTTCTCTACGATTTTCGCAAGTCGCTGAGCCCTCTCTCTTCCAACCATGTCTGACTTTCTTCCTTCTCACACTACAACCCCTGCCTCCCAAAAATATCACGGCGGCTGCGTGCAGTACGCAACCGTAGGCGCGAAGGCCCGACAAGGAACGACATATCAAAGCCGCATCCGACAACGCAAACAAAGCTATCGGTGAGATGGCGGACGTGTTCTGCGACCAGTTCTTCCCTCTCCCGAGCGAGCCACACCACCCACAACCAACTCTCAACGGAAATCCATTCGAGACCCTGAAGGATGCGAATCATATGCCTGAAGCTGAACTAACTTATAAATTTGTGAGTGATCCTGTCCCTAGTTCTACGTGTTGCTCAAACATCGTACCGCTGTCAGGTTCACATACTCAACAACCACAACCTCATTCCTGGTCTGGTCTTCCGCTACTGCGGTGACCGACCCGACCCTGCCAAGATCGACAGCGAGAGACAGAAGCCTGATGCCGCGTTCTATCGCAAGCACCTCGTCCCTCAACGAAACAAAAAGGACAAGAAATATCAACCAATGTGGGGTTGTCAGTTGTTCGGTGCGGAGTTCAAAACTTGGGGGAACGACCCATTCCAGGATACCGATGCCGGTGATGTTAAACCAGCTGAGAGTGGTGCTCGCACTGAGGCTCGTGGACAAGTCCTCATGTACGGGGAGCTCCTGCTGGCCGTGCAACAACGTGTCTCTATCTTCATCCTCCTTGTCATCGGGCGCCGCTGTCGCTTCATCCGATTTGACCGATCTGGCTCGATTGTCACCCGGCTTCTGGACTATTATGAGGACTATGAGCTATTCTGTGAGATTCTCTGGCGGATCTCGCAGTGTTCTGACAAGCAGCTGGGCTGTGACCCGAGCGCCGTACGCCTCCTTTCTGGTGATCCCGACTACGCGGCAATGGACGACGCTGCTATCCCACGCAACACCGACGTCAACCACGAGGAACGCATCCTCAAAGCGGGCGAGGTACCTGGAGGCGACCTTGTCTTCAAGTATGTGCGCGATAGGTTTCGCGAATCCCTGGTCGACCTCTGGCCGCGGTATCGACTCCAAGTACCTGACGGCGAGGCAACCCGGGAGTTCCTGGTTTGCAAGCCCGCCTTTTGCGCAAAGGGATTGACTGGCCGTGGCACTCGAGGCTATGTTGCTTTGGACTGTAAAACGAAGCATTTAGTCTGGCTTAAGGATGCCTGGCGGGCGTACTACTTGATGGTCGAGAAGGAGGGCGATGTGCTCACCGAGCTTAACAAGAAGGGTGTCCCGTACGTGCCTACACTCATATGCCACGGCGATATACTGGACCAAGACACATTCACGCCTACATGGTGGGAGAAGCATCATCCCGCACCACCCTCAGCGTCCTCCCGACCCCTTCCTGGTCCTTCCGAGCAGAGGACGTCATCGAGTCTCAAGCGCAAGAGACCGGTCCACGATGACGGTCCTAAGGCAGATCCGGACCAGGCCAAGGATGACGAAGGCGGTTCATCATCCAGCTCGGACTGTCCATTGCGTCGCCATCGGCATTATAGGCTTGTGGAGAAGGAGGTCGCGCTCCCGTTGACGGAGTTCAAGTGCGGGCGTCAGTTATTGAAAATTGTGAGGTACTGCATGATCGGTGAGAGTCAGGCTCTATAATGCGATAGAACTGGTAACTTACTTCTATCCTGCAGCTCACTGGAACGCCACAAAAGTCGGCATCCTTCATCGCGACGTGAGCGGTGGCAATATCCTCATCTTGCCCATGCGTAGGATCCCTAAAGCCGGGCGGCCCGGGCCTGAGATCATTGTGTGGGTTGGTATCCTTGCAGATTGGGAGATGTCGAAACCCTTGAACAGTGTCGTGGCGTTTCTCAAACCTCGTCAACCGGAGCGAACAGTATGTGATTCTCAACAGTGTTTCGCACACACATTGATTGCAGTTACAGGGAACTTGGCAGTTCATGTCGGTGGCCTTACTTTCAAGTGACAAGTTGGTCGAGATTTGCGACGAGGTCGAAGCGTTCACCTACATCATCATCTACTACGCGATGCGCTACCTCCATTCGAACGTGAAAGGATTCGCGGTTGCGTCCTTCCTCGACTTATTCTACGACACCTACGATGTCGACAATGACGGGAAGTATGTGTGCGGAAGCACGAAACGTGGGACAATTGAAAGCGGGAAGTTGTCCATCAGTCCCACCTCGAGGGTGTTGTTCAGCAGCCCCCTAGACGCAGTGTTGTCGGAGCTCCTTCGCTGGTTCAAGTCACACACCCTCGTCGCACAATACGAAGCTGACCAGCAAAAACCTCAGCCTCCTCCAACCCCTTTCCCGCCTCCATCAATATCCCCTGATCCCTTCGATGATGCGAGCTACGTAGATCCCTCGTCTTTAGATTTCCCACCCCCAGGGCAGGAGATTGTCACGAACGATGCACCCACTTTGGAGGACCGCGCACTTGCGGAGAAGGTCGTCAGCCAGACGGAGATGATTCATCTCCTGATGAAGCACATTGACTCGCCCGAATGGAAGCCGAACGACAAGGTCGGCGACAGGGTCCCCGAGACCTGGCATTTCGAACACAAGCTTCGCATTCCCGTCGGTACAGCAACCGTGACCTCCAGCAAGAAGCTCAAGAAGAACGATGGTTCGCCCGTACGTGCCACGGCGGCACAGTCCCTCTCCGGCTACCCACCAGTGACCCCTCCTCGTCGAGTCCAGGTGGACAGCGGTAGTGTGCCTGCACTTACCGCGGCCGCCCGCGCCTTCTCCCTGTTTCGATCACCTTCGCGTGCACGTCCTTGCCCGCAGCAACAACACCGAGATTCTCTCCCAAGGCCGAAATCAAGTGGCTGGTCTCGTCCATCAGAAATGATACCGCCCGCCTCCTCGACGAGGACCGATCCGGGTGCATGATCCTACACAGTTTTTCGAGTCAGAAACCGCATACGAAACACCCTCACAACCTCGGCACCCACCCAGATCTTCTCCCTGTATCCTGAACCCGTCGGCATCCTGAGGTACACGCCTCCATCGCCTCGAGCGAGCGCACAATATTTTGCCTGGCTGTCCATCCTCGTCGGCGGCCTCGCCCACACCCAAAATCTGGCCGACCCGCTCGTTGAAGCTCAGCTTTGCGTGTACCTTCTCCACGCTCTCCAAGAACGTCTCTGGCGAGTACGCCGGGATGGTCAGCTTGATGCCCGCGCCGCCGGATCGGAGCGGGTTGGAGAGCGTGGTCACTGGCCACTCCCAGTGCACAGGAAATACTAGAAAAATGCCAGCGAGCACAGACGCTGATAGACCTAGAATGCGTGTGTGTACAAAAAGGTCAGAAGGTGTGAGAGTCCGGTCGTGTGGACACAAGGGGAGCCGAGTGGATGAGATGGAGAGAGGAGGAGAGGGAGAGAGGAGAGGAGAGTGGTGTCGGGAGCTGAGGATGTAGGATAGCGTCGGAACGCCTGGGACAAGCCCGGGAGTCAAATAGGATAACTGTCGAATGTCGCTGAGGGTGTCGAGAGTCAAAGTCGAGGGTCTGTAGGGCGAGAGTCGTGCGTCGAGGGTAGACGGAGAGTGTGTCAGGGATCGAGAGTCGATAGGCGCTCATCGAGAGTTGAGAGTCAGAAGTCGAAAGGCGAAGTACGAAGGTCGAGGGTCGGGTACGGGGGAAACTATCTTTTTTTTGAACGTAAACTAACACAACTTATGTATCTACGGAAGTCCGAGGCCAAGAGGAGCAATGGAAGAGACTGGAACAGTGCTGGAATGCCCGGAGTACGGATAAATTGATGTAGATCATAAGCGAATGTAAGCGAGTCACGGTGTGCGCAGCTCTCACAACAAGACGAGAAACCTACAATGAGTATCGTATGGAATAGCTAACGGAATGTCTGGTACGGTATGTAAAGGTGCAAAATGTCTCTACGAGTGTGTCTGTCCGAGTCGGGGAAGGGAAGGATGGGAGAGTGGGCTGTGCCGTATTGCTGCAGGGGGCGTCGGGCGAGTACTCGGACTGAGGCTCGTTGGTGAGGGGGTCAGAGCGGTGTATGGCGCAAACAGTGAGGCTTGGCGGCCATCGTTGCCAATGTGGAGACCTGTTGCGTCGGTGCGGACTGGCTCGGCTCACATCGGCAAGAGCTCTAGTGCTTGTTTGAGATGTTTCCTGCAGGCTCGAGGGCTTCGGAGTTTCTGTGGGCGGCGTTGGCTCAGTAAGGATGTCGGCGGGGCGTGTCGTTCTGCAGTGGAGGCGATGGCGCTTGTCTGCGCGCGCTTCAATTGCCAAAAGCGGCGAGTACTCGCGCAGCCATGGGCGATGCGCATCAACGCTACCTCCTGTTGGAAATCGATCAGCCAACATGATAACCATCGTCCGCAAAGATGGCTAATTATCCCCCTTCCCAAACACGGCCGATAGCCCTCCTCGCCGCACATTCCTATCAAAGTTTGTCCAACCCCTGCACCCACCGCGTCATCACCCTTTCCAGCACCGACAACCCTCTCTGTCCCCGTGCGTCTCTCTCCCTGCCACGCTTCTTACACGGACAACACAAAACAAGGGCACGGAAAATTATCGCGCGACTGAACCAGTCCAAGTCGCGCGTGCACATACGTAGAGCGAGCACGGCCAGAGCGTACGTCCGGACAGAAAATCTATGCGTACGCACAGTCTGATTTGCGCGGCGCAGACCCCGTCTGTGTTCTGCGTATGTACTTGGGGTCTTGGACTCTCCGAGACCAACCTTGGAGACTGGGAAGCCATCCCCGGCTTGTGCAGGTCACCATACGCAATATGGCAATGCGTGGCGATGGCACAATGTCCGAGTCCGACACAAAGATTGAGATGCTGAACCCCTGCTACCCACAGGAAGCAGAAGATGGGGTAGGATTGCCTCACGCCCCGCATCCCATGCAAACACGCCCTCTATTGCATCTGTCACCTCTGTCGCCTCGTCCAATTCTCCTTCCCTTTCCACCTCCACTCCGCGCAGGGAATGGAGGTGAACAAGGATGGTTCGCTTGAGGCCACGTTCATGGGATAGTGATGTTGATGCGCCGGGCTTTCGCTTGGGATGTAAGATACTGTGCAATGTACGAGTATGCTTCTATGCTGATGCTACTCACTGCTCCGGGCTCTGCGCACGCATACACCTCACTTCTCGGGGGTTCAGCGCGCACATACACACATGATGGGTGAGATATCTGAGAGTGCAGGTGACGCCGCATGTTCCTGTCCGCTGCTGGGATTTGGTGCATCCACATCCACTTCTCCTGGAAGCTTCCCGTGAGGTCCTTGTACGACCCAACGAGACATGGTCGACTCCTACCTCGTTCACTCTTTCACAGGACGCCATACATCCTTAACGAAATCGATCCGGGTAGTCTTTCTACCAAGCACGATGTACGCACGGGTACCGTGGCAGAAGAGCTTGTCCAGTATGTCTGCGAGCCGACACAACAAGAACTTGCGGTCACCTACGGTCAGGACCTAGCACGGCCAACCTTTGACAAGGGACTTTGCAAATGCGTCGCGAATATCGTCGAATGTGGGCGGGACGTTCACAGTCAAACGGTCGGCGGGCGTGGTGATTTCGGTTGGTCACGACTACTGTTGTCGGCCGTGTTTGCCCTCAATACTTCCTCCATCAAGCTCTCAGCGACATTCTCCTCTACCTCATATTCTTGGGTCCCGATGACCCATGATCGGAGGGCAGCATGGCACAAGTCCATGGTTTCCCACTGTCGGCGTTGAGCAGCACAGCTGTGGCATCAGACAATGCCCCTCCTCGAAGTCGCACAGGAATCCGAGTAGTAAACCCGTTGCATTGGTAGTGGTGTAGTTCACGGCGTCGCTGATGACCACGCCTGCGCGGAGGAGACGGAACTCGCGCATGTCGGTGAAGAGCGTGACTACGCACGTTCGGTGTGCGAGGTCCAAGATATCCTGGGAAGCAGAAGTAGACTATCTCGTCCTCGTTCGGATGGTCGGTCGGTCGATCATGGACTTGAAGCCGAGGTGGAGCCGCTGGGGTAGCCGCGCTCCTGGGCGAGAGCGCGTCCGCGCTTGGAGACCATCCGAGCTTGAACATGGTACCCCTCCTCCACGTACCTCCAGTCTATCTGGTTCTCCGCGTCTACGCAGTGGACCTCTAACGTGTGACCGAGGCACAAGAGAGGCTGACAATCAACTATTGCTCGCTGAGCAGGCAGGTTAAGTACGCAATCATCAGCGATGCTCCGGTGGTCAGCGCGACGCTCACCCATCTCCTGGCCACGAGTCCGCTAGTGCGCCGGTTTTGCGTCCTCGCATGCCTCTTTGACGATCTGTAGAAGTGACAGGTGCGAAGTCCTCATCGAAACCACCGGTTTGCATCTGTCGATGGGCGATCTTGGGCACGAGAGAAGACACTGTTACGGTTGCATGCTATGCGCCTTGGAAGAATGGTTGTGTAGCTAAAGTGTAGCGCGGCGGGGGTGGTTGTGGTTATGATTGGCTCCTGGTATTGCTAGACGCTCGTCCAACTTATGGGCTCGCTTCTCGCCTAGGTTCTTGCCGACGCCTGTGTCTTCCGTCTTTGTCACTTCTAAGTACTGTGTAGGGAGGTATTAATAGATAGGAACTCATCAAGTCCATCACTGGTTTCGGTCGAAAGACAAGCGTACTGCATTGGACAACGACAATTCGATACAAGATCGTAGTAGTAGACCCGAGAAACATGATTGAATCTATCCACCACGAGACTTGGTCGCCTTCGACTCATAGGAAAGCTGAATCTTAGAGTCCGCCGTAAGGTTACGACGCCCTCCGATCTTGGGAGGAAGGGCGTGGTCGTTGTTGAGAGCGAAAACCGGCCCAGCACCGCTTTCAGTGCTTGCGGTGTCGGCGGTCATATTCTCGGGGACCGCGTCAATCCTCATCGAGGGCGTAGTGCCGGCATCCGTCGAGGTGACAGTGACGAGGACTGGAGGCTTCGGAACCAAAGAGTGGCAGTTCGCAACATGGTCTTCCCATTTCTCGTTCTGTGGCCACTTCTCCGACCTCTGGCTCCGGAACAAATGCTGGACGAGGTCGTGATTCGCCAGATACCCGGAGCGCTGCAGGTCCCTCTCCGTAGGTTCGAGGAGCGTCGTCCGAAGGTCGTCGAAGGCAGTGTGGCCAGCATGGCCCTTGCCCTTCGAGTCGTGCTCCCTCGCTATCCCCTTTTCCTCTCTCTGCTCGCCTCCACTGCCGTCCTTCCCATCCATGCGCCGGCGCTGGCGAGATGGTGCGGAATCGTTATCAGTGGGCTCCTTGTTGGCCTCGTACTCAGCTATCTTGTACCGTGAGTGGAACCAAAGAACCATTTGCCCAAGGATAAAGTTCAGTGGCATCGATGGCTCGCCACCGAAGACGAGAGGCCAACCACAGTCCGCGAGTTGGCCGCAGCGGAACATTGTGTACCTTCCCTTCCCGCCAGCGCGTTCACCGTCATTGTAGTCATTGTGGTCGTCGAAGTAGGACTTGATCCAAATCAATACCTGGCGCTGTTGGTTATGAGGAAGGTAGTGGAGGGCGTTGTAGAAAACGACATTGAAGAACGACTCGATCTCGTCCGGTATCCCGACGATATGATACTTGTTACGGAGGAGTGCGAAGGACATGTACCGAAGAGTGCCCTGCGGCGATGATTAGCTGCCGTCCGATCAACATAGTCCTAGATACTGCTTACCGTCCGTTCCGGCTGCCGCGCGCGCTCCTTGTCCAAGGACTCAGCCATGGGCTTAGAGAGCTCCCAATCGCTAAGTATTCCTACCCACACAACACGGAGCTCTTCCGTGCCTGGAGTCCGAACCAGTACAGGAAGGATGAGGATGTTACCGCTGCTGATGTCGCGGTGAATGAGTCTGCATTTCTCGTACGCGTCCGCATGAGCTGTTAGACGCATCAGTCAAAGCCCTTTATCAGCAGGAGAACAGGCGGAGGCGTACCTTCGATGCAATCACCGACAACCTGCACAAGCTGTTTGCTCGTCCTGAATGCCCGCAGAGGTAGACATACTTGGTCGGTCACCAGTCTGTGATGCCGCATGTGGCGGAGGAGCATGCTCTCCTTTGGCTTGTCCTCGACCTTCGGATCGTCTCTCTTCCGCTTCTTCTGTGCCTTGCTGTCCTTGCTCGTCTCCGACTCGTCCGGAGCCGGAGGAGGAAACGCTGCCTTCCTCCGCTCGTCGTTGCTGCGGCAGTCGACCTTGACCTGGTAGTGAGACGCTCTCGTCATCTCTCCAGCAACGCTCGTGTGGTAAAAGACGGTTGGGATGTTCCGGACCCCAGCGTCGTTGAGGCTCTGCAAGATGTCGCCTTCGGCCTGGACCCCCACGTAGTCTGGGCGCCATGCATCCTTCAAGAACTTGAATGTCCCGGATTGCTCGTGCCAAGCCACATAACCGCGAGTGCCGCGACCGATGATGCCGGTCGACTGGAAGATCGGCCGTGCGACAAGGAATGTGTCTTTGCCAATGGAGATGCGGTAGCGCGGGAACTCCTTCTCGAGAGACGCCTTGAAGGCGTCCAAGACGTGTTGAAAGACAAAGGCACCGTCCTTGGGGTTGATGACTGAAGGTTCATCTCCCGTCTCAGCAGGAGCGTCCGGGGGCGTAACATCGTCGGCAGAGGTGGGGGCAAGGGAGGGCGCGTGAGGGCTAGAGGGCATCTCATCACCCATGCTGATATCAGGGTATGTGGACGCATTGTCGGCAGTCTTCGGTAAAATGTCCGGCGACACGACTGTATCCTCTGCGAACGGTAAGACCATCATCTTAAGCACTTCCTGGTCCTCGCTGGCGAGACGGTCCATGAGTTGGTACTCGTCCGACGTCTTGTCGAGCAAGCTTGCCGAGGTGTCGATGCCTTGACTAGCGTCATCGAGGATGATGAACCCCAGCATTAGTTCGACGAACGTGCCCGTCTGATTGACGTAGTCCACACTCTGAGTTACGAAGACACCAGACCTGTCCCAGCGCAACATGCGAAGCTCAGAGTCCTGCACAGAAAAGGAGTATACAGCAGAGCGATGTTGGAATGTGAATGCGGTCTCTGCGTACGACGCGTTCTGACCACGTGTTGCAGCTCCGTTGATTGTCCACGCCTCAGTAGCCTGTTCAGGAGCATCGACAAAGGGATCGAATTTGTGGCCGCCTCGTGTTCGCTTGAACTCCCAGAATGCGCGCTGAAGAGCCCAGTTGGGACTACCCTTGACGAGGCTGACGTCGTCATGGAAGAGACCTGCGTCTGGCTTGTTTAGACCGTCGTCGCCTTTGCCGGGTGTGTGAGGAGACGGGTGCATCACATAGCCAGGGACAACGCCAAGGAGACGCGGACTGAAAGGGACTTTCGAGCTCGGTGGCGTCGTCGCGTCGGGGATGACAGTCTTGCCTTTGGCGATCTTGAAAAGGTAGTCGTTTACGACGTCGGCCTAATCAATAGGTCAAGGTGCGTTTACGGATAGAATAGTGCACGACTCACAAACTCATCCACAAATTGGACCTCCGGTTGCGCCTTCTTGTTATGCGCGCGCTCCGCGTACCCACTGAGCATCGCAGCGAATTTCTCACTCAGCGTCTCAACCTCTTCGTCGGTGAGCATGACGGATCTGGGAGGCTTCGGGAGCAGGTTGTCTTGAAAGTCCTCCGTCGGAACCCAAATAACGTTGTCCTTAAGTTCTTTCACCATCTCGAGTCGAGCTTCTTGAGCCTTCCGTCTGTGGTGTGTGTCGGTCTCTCGCTGAGGATCGTGGTTCTTGTATTTGTTTGGGCGAACTGGACTTGTGTGAGGACCGGGAGGTGGCTTCTGAGACGAAGACATGGTGTCAGAGGCAAGTAGAGAGGGAGGTGGTTGAAAACGAACTGTGACTTAGATGGACTTTTAAATCCTCGGTATGATGGCTGGGCCACGTCCACAACGCCTGCGCGCGACCACGTATGGACCAAAAACAAACTTAGTATCACAATCTCCGCTCGACAAATTAAATCTAACCAACCTAGGGAAACAATGGATGGGCTACGTGAAGGTTCCTTTTGTGATGATGGTGGTTGTGGGTGAGTTGGTAAGGGCCAATAAGCGCCAGCAAGATCTTGGGCGATATTCATTACCCGAGGTCCTCGTGGCGCTCTCGCTACGGTACGCGTACTGCCTCAATCTCGATCGTGGTCCTTGCAATGCGCAGCAAAAACAAAGCAGACGACGCGGGTTTCATTACCGCCGTGGACGGAGCCAAACTTTTGATCGGGGATGGCAATTGCATCTGCGAAGTCCGAGTCATCGTGGTGAACGCAATGTCCCAATGCGTACCCTTGGAGAAAACAGCCGCAAAACTGAGTTCCCGCCGAGTCGGTCCCTCGAGAAGGAAGGTAAGAGCCGCAGCCAACTTCGATTATGATTACTAAGTATACTAGGTGACTCAAGCTAAGCCTCAGTCGTGAACGAGCGGCTCTGGTTGCGCTAGACGCAGTAAAGATCACTTGTGTGGCAGTGAAGCCCACCAGACCAGAGACAACGAAAATGATATCTACCTTTACATCGAAATGCGCAAATGAACGTTGAGGAACGCGGCGGTGTCACAGTTGAGCGCTTGACGCGTGACGTCACGCGATGTTCTGTCCTAGTCCGGAACATTCACACAGTGCTTCCAGTCCCAACTCGCCATGCGGGACTACTGGCACACAACGACTGTCATGAGTCTACTCCAGCTTAAGATAGACTTGTTCTCACAAACTGTGGTTCCGGACTTCGACCAGGCATTCGACAGCGCAAAGGGAGTCTCAATCCGGGTTTGGTCGATGTTCACGGGCGGCGCTCCGATCCGTCTGGAACGACCGCTGGAGCGACTAGGCGAAGTCTGTCGGTAGATGACTTCGTAACGGCATGAGTGTGTACTCTGTCATAGATTGACTTTCGTAGTACTGATAGCTGATAGCTGTCGATACATGAATCGTGGCATGGCATCGAGCTATGCCCGGACACTTCTTTCACCTCTCGAAACTACAGTCAGAAGATACAGACAGTCGTTACTCGAAGGTGGCCCGTCAACGACGTCGTACCCGACCGTTTTATAGAGAATTATCTACCCCGACCCCCCGCGCCTCCGCTCGTCAGTGGGTCTCGCCAAGAGAGTGCATCCTGAGCTGACTGAAAAGGCCCCCGCTGGCCCCTTCAACCCGGAGAACCTTCTCGCGTGACACGCAGTCAAACCACTCTGGACACGATGCTGGCTGGACGTGCGAATGGATTGAAGCCATTACCGGGCCTTCCGCTGGGGGCGTTAGAATGACACACAGTAGGAGCCGTCTCTTGGCCTTGATCGCAGTTCTAGGGCAGGGAGTAGAAGGCGGCGGTGCATAGACGACTGGACCGAACGTGGATGCGGGGCGTGGTGTATCGGTGGCTCGTACGAGATCGACTCGCGGTTATACCCGCGAAGGGCAACGACGGAGTAGAGAGTGTGTCTCTGTTGCGAGCGCAGGGCAGAGGACCCGCTAGTGATGTATGCTAGAGTCCCGCCCGCGATAGGTTACCGTATGCATGTCTAGTCATTGATGAAAGGACATCGTATCGCCAGATGCTCGCGGAGAGTGTACACTTACCGAGCTTGATCAGGTATTGTTTTCATATGCCTGTTGGCGCTCTGAACATAAGTCACTGGCATTGTGGTGCTCATGGAATTTGGCTCGTGTGCTTGAGCATCGTAGTTCCCCGTGAACGAGACCGTGTGTGAGGTGGACGCTGGTTATGAGGTGTACCCGGGAGTGGCCACCGCGGATATCTTAGCCAATCTCCTCACAATGATTGAGGTGTACTTCACTACTGCGCCTGACGCTTTGACTCGGTAGAATGTTGTAGTAGCGTTCCTCCAGCCAAGTCCAGACTATACGTAGGGGATGTGGCGACAGGTGCATGCACTGCTCAAGGGCAGGGTGGTTCAACGAGTCGTGGTTTCAGAGGGGTATTGTAATATTCCACCGAGGGTCGCGGTCTACCACGTTCTGTATGATGGCCGAGGCGAAGTCGTCGGAAATGGGAAACCCAGGAACCCCACGTCTTCACGCCCGCCGCAAGCGAGCGTTCCACCTGGAGTACGATTGCAAGTCGGAGCAACGATAGAGCGTTTTCAGACACAATATTGTGCTCGTAAATCGAGCCAGATCTGGCTGGCAGCGTAAGAATGCTATCAATTCCATCTAGGCATACAGACGTTACTCCTCCTCCGCCCTCGCCTTCTTCACTGCTTCGACCACCTTCGCGTGCACGTCCTTGCCCGCAGCAACAACACCGAAATTCTCTCCGAGCGTCCTCCCAAGGCCGAAATCAAGCGGCTGGCCTCGTCCATCAGAAATGACCCCGCCCGCCTCCTCGACGAGGACCGATCCCGGTGCATGATCCTACACAACTGTCAGAAAACGCATACGAAACACCTCACAACCACGACACCCACCCAGATCTTCTCCCTATATCCTGAACCCGTTGGCATCCTGAGGTACGCGCCCCCATCGCCTCGAGCGAGCGCACAATATTTGGCCTGGCTGTCCATCCTCGTCGGCGGCCTCGCCACGCCCAGAATCTGGCCCACCCGCTCGTTGAAGCTCAGCTTCGCGTGTGCCTTCTCCACGCTCTCCAAGAAGTTGAACGTCTCGGGGGAGTACGCCGGGATGGTCAGCTTGGTGCCCGCGTTGCCGGATCGGAGCGGATTGGAGAGCGGGAGCTGGTACGCGCCCTGGCCGCGCACGCCGACGAATATGGCCCCGCGCTCCCCTGAGGGGTCAGAGGCTGAGACGGGGAGGTTCGGGCAGCCGATGACGCCGAGCTCGACGCGCGAGTCGACGATGAGCGCGAGGCAGACTGCGTACTGCTCCCCGCGCAGGAAGCCTTTTGTGCCGTCGATGGGGTCGAGCGTCCACATGCCTGCAGCAAGGAAGGTGTCAGCCATTTCAAGTTGGAGCGAGGAGATATTGAGGCAGATATCGAGTGGGGATGTGTGCACAGAATAGGTTATGCTCGTTGCTACTATACTCTTGCGCCAGTGAAGATGTTGGCAGATCCCATGAGGCCTGCGGGACAGGCCTAAGCTCACACCAGCTCGTAGCCACTTCATCGTGCAAACAGTAATGGGAATGCGCGACTTGACACAACAGCATCTAGAAGAACGTCTAGGCGCGTACTTCAGTGGAAGGTCCACACAGTCGGCGATGAGTTCTTGCATGATGCGGGACCTTTCAACGAGACACAAGAAGCGAAGGAGGAGATATGCACGGATTGTCCGACCGCCCTTTGGTTACCGCGGTCGATCGCGTCGAGGAGTTCGTCCCGCACATGAGGTTGTGGACTCAAGAGTGACGGATCGATGGATGCAGTAGAGCGGATCCCGCGGTCCCAGCAGATCTCTCGCCACAGATTGTGCTAACGCTCCCTCTAGCAGTTGCATGGTGCGCAACCAAGATGCGCAGTCCCAATCAAAGTTGCACGACCCGGAGGTCACAACAGCGTACACAGTAGGGAGACAAAGGGACTTGCCTATGCGCGTGGTTCAGTAGAAAGTCGCCACGCAGTACGGAACTCTTGCACGATGCATGACCCTCTTCGACACAAGAAGCAGGGGGAGGAGATACGCACGTCCTGTCCGGCCGCCCTCGTAGTTACCGCGGTCGATCGCGTCGAGCAGCTCGTCCGTCGTCTGCCCATTCTTCGCGCCCAGTCCCCACTCTTCCTTCTCCCCCGGCAGCAGCTCCGCAGTAAGCGTCTCGTTCGCAAGCTGGACGATCCGTTCGCGCAGGGCCTTTCCAGATTCGATGCGCAGGTCTGCAGCATCTTCCTCGCCGACGATGGGATCGTCCGGGAACGTGTTCTTCAGGATCGTGTTGATGACCGCCTGTGCAGAGAAGTCGCCCACTGCCCATTCGCCTCGTCGGTGGGGGACAACGCAAAGATAGTGTATGCACACGTACCTGTCACGGGGCTCTTGTCTTCTTTGGTGAGTGTCTCCTGCTTGACGAGCTGGTTAAACACAGACGCGGTGAGCACGCACGCCCTGCGCACGGCCGCGATCGCGATCTGCTTTTCAGCAGCGAGGTAGTCCGTCCCAGAGGCCATCGGTGTTGCGAGCGAGTGAATAGAGGGTTTCAATTGAGTGAAGAGGACGAAGAGGGTGTGGGTGCGCTTTTACCGGGGCAGATGGCTTTAAGGTGCTGAGGAGCATTGCGGGCGAGCGAGTGAGGAGTGGCGAGTTGTGCAGCGCGCGAGCTCGCGGGGCGGGCCACCAACCAGAGCGCTTGGGTTTGATGGTTTGGCGACGTGCTCGCTCAGCATTCCAAATGCCTCTGGCAGGTCACGCTGTTGTTTTTTCCAACACAATACTGGGCGCGAGCTTGGTTGAGCAGGTGAGCGGAGGAGCGCGGCGAGTAACCATATAAAAGTTATGTATGAGAGGGGTGGATGAGACGGTCATCGCCAAAGGAGCGCGCACAGCTTGACCTCCGTCTATGTACCACCGCAGTTATTCAGCCTCCAACATTCCCACATGTTGCGACAGGCTGCCTTCGCATTTTCCTCATGTATACTGGAAGATCATTTGCACCCAAACGTGCAGCTGAACTGTTGTGTATCACTGCGACGACATGCGGAACTTGAACTCGATTCGGCGTTCGGGATCTGTATTCACATGTACAGACTCTTGTGTTCTTCAACTCAAGCGCACTGCTGCGGATCTTAAGCTTCATGGCCCAAACTTGAGCTAGCACTGCATATCGCTCGGGCTCTGTGACTTCCGTAGTTCCTCTGAATCCTACTCGCGACCCCCGTTGTCCGCGTTGGACTTCCACCATAGAAACCCCACCCTGATACCTGAGCTGCCACTTACAGTCCATCTACAGGCGAAATCGCAACGGCGGATCCGTCTTCGGGTTCATAGTACACTTTTATTGTGCGCTCCTCATCATGATCATGCCAGTGTGCAGTCTATCATCTCCTTGAACTCTTGATAGAAGCGGGAGTACAGAGAAAAGCATTTTTGGAGGTGCCAAGGTCAGACAATACAGTCTTACCTCGTAGCTTTCAGTCATGGCGACTGATATTTCCCGCTGGTCAAGGATCCGAGTCGACCGTAATGCCAACTTTGCCAGCCCGGGATTTGTCCGGGCGTAGATGAGCCCAAGGGCTTTATGTTAGTTCACTTTAAAGTATGCAGTAAAGTACACACAGACCACATCAGCTGCTGTAACGAAGGGAAGGAGGGACGTTTGAGTATTTGAGTCAAGTTGATGGCAACTTGAAAGCCTCAGTCGAAGGCTGTGCGTGGGTGACGCGTTACGTCACGCTTGTCGTGTCACTAAGTCAGCAACTGGCTGGCGCTTATCTCACTCGCCTGCAACCACCACCATTCACAAAACAAACTTTCATCAACCAGCCTTTCTCGTATGTACTGTAGTTTTTTCAACTGACAATCTGACGCTAACATTGCTTCTGGCTCCGACACGGCTGCGTGCAGGCATCGTAGACTCGTGGCCTAACTCATACCAACGTATCGAAACCCGTTCCAGTCTGAGCGCGTTTCACTCATCTCCTCCTCTGTCTTTTGTCTGACACTATATCGTCTCAGAAGCGACCACCCGTACCTTGCACAAATTTTGTTTGCTTCACCAGATACAAGATCTACGACCATCAACGCGAGACCGAAACGCGCGTAGTTCAAGACGAGATGTTGCAAGAGCTGCAAGGTAACATCAAGCGTTTCACGACCGAAGCCTTCCAGAAGTATATCCTCCCAAAACCGCCAAATTCAGTCATGCTCACCGATGAGCAGATCAAGACACTCAGCCAGGAGTTCGCTACCATGCTCGGTGGGTACGTGCAACGGGCGAGTGAGAAAAACGCGAAACAGGAGATCCAGCTTGTGACCGAGTTTGTGAGTGATGCGTCATTCTTTTCGAGAGCTCATTTTAACCTATTGACTAGGCCGACATTGTCAATAATCACATCTTCAGCATCGTCAAAGGGAAGTCTGTCGTCGCCGACACGGCAGTGTCAAGGGCGGAATATCCTTATCCTCTCACTCTCTTGGACTGTGTCCCCGGCTATGTCATGCGCGTGTCTCTCCCCTAAGCCCAGGAAAGGCGACTCCCGTCAGAATGCGCCAGACGCAGGTCTTTTCCGTGACGACGTCGCTCTCGAAGAAGCCAGTCCCAACTGGGCCCATCAGCGTGCTTTCTGGGCGTTCAACCATAATCGAAGTGACCACAACTTTCATCCCTTTGATGAAACTCCTGACACAGAGTCATCGACAGGACACGAGGCTGCCAGTGACACACCAGACCGGAATGCAGCATGCGCAGAGACAATGTTTGCATTCCAACATTGCTCCGCCGTCTACTCTTTCTCCGTACAGGAATCCGAGCTTTGCCTGATGCGCTGGGACAAGTCTGGTGTCTTCTTTACCGAGAATGTCAACTATGTCGAGCAGACCCGCACGTTCGTTGAGCTTATACTGGGATTCATCATTCTCGACGACGCCAGTCAAGGCATCGACACCTCGACAACCTTGCTCGACAAGACGTCCGAGGAGTACCAATTCATGGACCGTCTCGCCGCCAAGGACCCGGCATGCCTCAAGATGACGGTCCTACCATTCGCAGAGGATACAATCGTGTCACCGGAAATCCTCCCCATGACTGTCGGCAAGGCATCCACACCCCTTCAAGTTAGCATGGCCGAGGATACTCCATATCCGTCGTCTGCCGACAAGGGAGAGGAGCCTTCGATCGTCACTCCCAAAGACGGTGGCTTTGTCTTCGAGTACGTATTGGACGCGTTCAAGACGTCTCTCGAGAAGGAGTTCCCCCGCTATCGTATTCCAATTGGCAACGACACGTTCCTCGTGGCCCGGCCGATCTTCCAGTCGACTGGAGTCATCGGCCGCAGTACCCGTTGTTATGTCGCCTGGCACGAGCAATCCAAATCGTTCATGTTCCTGAAGGATACGTGGCGTTCAGACTACGAGAGTGCCCGGCGGACAGAAGGTGATATCTTGGACAGCCTCAACAGTGCGGGCGTCCGGAACATCCCAACCGTCGTATGTCACACTAGCGTTGTCGGACAGAGGACGTTGGGATCTCACTGTCGGGTCAACGTCGACTCCCGCACCGACTACGAGCAGGAGAAGGCCGCTTCTCCGTCTCCGGCTTCAGAGGGTTCCATAACTAACAAGGACAGCAAGACGAACAAGAAGCGGAAGAGAGATGATTCGACGCCCGAGGACAGGCCGAAAGAGAACGTCGTTCACTACTACTATACGCGTCGTAGACTGGCGACCCAGGAGGTATGTTTACCTCTGCGGACGTTCAGGACCAGTAAGCAGCTTGTGCAGGTCGTCGGTGATTGCATAGAAGGTACGCTTACGCTGATCTTTCGATATGCACTTGCACCTTTGACTGATGCGTTTGCCAGCTCATGCGGACGCGTACGAGAAATGCAAACTGATCCACCACGACATCAGTAGCGGTAACCTCCTCATTCTGCCTGTATTGGCTCGGACTCCGGGCGAGGCGGATCTTCGCGTCGTGTGGACTGGGATACTCAGCGACTGGGAGATCTCCAAGCCCGTCGCCGAATCTGGTGACGCGGGGCGGGCTCGGAAGTCGCAACGGACTGTAAGCTTCGTCGCCAGGGATCATGTCCATTAGCTACAACTGATGATTATTGCAGGGTACTCTCAAATACATGGCGTCGGCGTTGCTCGAGGACAAGTACCACATCGTCGGCATACCAGACGAAATCGAATCATTCTTCCTCGTTCTATTCTACAACGCCCTCCGGTATCTTCCCCACAACCTCCACGGCTCGGTCTCATATTTGATCGCATTCTACTTCGACGTTGACATGCTGCAGAATGGTGAACTCGTTGGCGGGATGGGAAGGGGCACACTCTGCAGGCACGCTCAATTCGGTGACAGCGACCGGCTTCTGGTATTCGGTGGCAAGTCTTCGATGCCGCTCAACATCATCCTTCAGCATATGCATCTTTGTTTACTCTCGCGACACAAGATCGCAGACTACGAGCACCGTATGAAACTCACTGATGACGATTCTGCACCACCTCGTCAACGTCTGCGTATAGAGGAAGGGAAGGGCGGTGGAGACGAACAGAAAGAGGAAAAGGGGACGGAGGTTGAGAGGGAACATGACTCGAAGGGCGACGACGACGACAATGGAAACACCCTCGTCTACGATAAGATGACATTCCCTGAACCTACGGAGAGGGACCTTATGCGCTGCGAATACTTGCAGACTCACGAATTCGTCCGGCGACTGTTCCGGGACCAGAGGTCGAAGACGACGTGGCCGAAGGACGAGAAATGGGAGGACCATGTGGCGGCCCGCCAACGACGGCTACTAACCCGCCTCACTATCAGCTCGACAGAGACGACGTCCTCTGTGAGTGAGTGTCGCTCACCATGATGACCAAGAACAAGGACAAGAGGTGACGGCGGAGGGATCACAGATGGAACAGATCTCGTTCGGTCGATGCGAAAGATAGTGAATGCCGGTACTGATGTTCGGCGGCACGCGGTGAGAGATGTAGTACCGATGGAGACGACAACTCCGTCACAATATCTATGCAGCTTGGCGACGTATAGATACGTGTCTGCTCTGAGCGCACGACAGAGCAGCGGGACTCCCTGCTCTTGAAAGCGATTTGCATTCGAGTACGACCACGATTTGTTGAAGAACTGTTTCTATGTACTTACAATAATATTGATGTATGTCCGGATGCTTGAACGATACTTCAAGCGTGGCTGAGGGATGACGACATTCCACTGTGCGCCTCGAATCATAACAGCTGACTGCGATCCCTCTCCTTCCGCCCTCACTTTGTTCACAGCTTCGATCACCCTGCCGGCGTCAACTGCGCGGCTCGACCCAAAGGGCGAGCCAGAGGGCGGAAGGAAGAAAACACGTCCGTGATAGATTAGTGAAGATGTAGACGGCGAGAACGGCTTGAGGCTGCGAGAGTTAGGACAGTCCAATCGACAGCGCGACTTGTCAATCCGTAGACACGCCAACGAGAGTTTCCTGTGAGCGAGAAGGGGACGATGCGCCCCCGTGCGTCGCCTCCCAAACATCCTCCAGCCATGCCTGCACCCATGCCTCCCACTCGGGATCTTCCTCGCCTTCGTCGTCCTCATCTTCCTCATCTTCCACCGCCTCCTCCTCACAGCTCTTTTCAGACCCCGAGCCTTGGGCGTCGCGACACGTGTCTGAGTCCTCAGGTGCCAGCGACGACTGAGCAGAGGCACGATGCCCGACGGGCGTACCTCCCGTGTCCCACTGCCCCGACACTTGGTCGACGCTGTTCTGGTTGGACGCGCCCTGACCACCGCCTTCATTCCCGCCATGGTTTGAGCTTGAAGGATCACCGGAACCAACATCATGATGGATATGCGGGCCACGAACTCTGCTCTGACCTTCAGTAGTGTGAGGCTTAATCCATGCAGGGTCGGGGACGGCCTTCATCCATGCATCGTAGATGCCTCGAACAGCCACCAACGTGCGGAAATCAAGGAGGTGGGGGAAGTCTTGCATGATCGGCGTGATGTCTCGAAAATTGCTGCCGTAGATGCCATTCAGCTTTCGGCCCGTGTCGCATATAACGAAATGGTACGGGATATGGAGAGATACAGGTGGCATCTCAGCGAAGGGGTAGTAGTATTGAGTGACTGGAGAGTCCTTGGTGAATTGGGAGCTGGTGTCGCCGAGCTGCCTGACGGGCCAAGCTGATTTCATGGCGGGAAATGGGATGAGGCGATACTTGAAGGATCCTTTGCCCTCGTAGAACTGAGAACGCTGAGCGCAGCGAACAGAACAAGCTATCCAGCACATACCGTAGCGGGATTGCGTGGCACGTTGGGATATTGCGCGGGCGCTGGCTGGGCCAGCGTGCATCCTACATAGTACTCGTACATTGTCACGAGAGTGGCCGCGTCGTCCGAGTCGGGTAGCCAGAACCATCCGTCATGCTTGCCGTGCTTAGTGTGGTCGAAGTGACGATGGAGCTCCGGGCATACTAACCGTGGTGACGTGAGACCTGCCAGACTTATCAAGTAAAGAAGTGTAGCACTCACGAAGCTGTATGTTCCATCGTGTGTCGACATTGAGCGTGTGATATCCCAAGTCCCACGCCCACTCCAGTTTGTCAAACTGCGAAGCGTCGTCAGCTAGGCGGCGATAAAGCACACGGTAGCCACTGTCTGTTCTTACGATTTCGTCCGGTGTAGCAACTGGAAGAACGTGCACGTAATCGAAAAATGGCGAACTTGCGGGTGGTGCGGGTTACAGCGCAATAGGGGCCATCAGCGTTCGGGTCGAGCCGTTTGATGGCCTCGTCAACGTTTATACGCCGACTCGTTAGGAGCGAGTTGGACACAGTGAGCTTTCGGCGCTTGCGGGGCGCCAGGTGTGATAACTTTGCAGGCCGCTTCAAGTGCTTGTTAGGGGGTTCGCGAGGATGTAAACCTCTGGGATCCTCCGCTGAGCTTTGACGTTCGTCAAAATCGACATGATTGACAGCGCGTTGAATCGGCTTTCGACCGACGGGATGATCGTCCATCACTAAGTTGAGATATGGTCGAGAGCAACACGCGGAAGCGCCGTCTCACTCACGCCAGGCGTGACAAAGTGGATGTGTCACGGTTGAACTCGGCCAAATATCAATCACTCAATTATCAAAGATCCTATTAGCCGCAGTAGAGATACTTAGAGCAAGTCGCTCGTACTTCCGCCGCATTTTTGACTTCGTTGCGGCGCGCTTCATGAGGTATAGTCACGTGGCCTGCTGTGCGGCGGATCCTTCGTGAATTTTTGACGGTTGTATGCTGGTTGTATGTTACTGTGACGACGCAGTGCCAGTGAAGCACACGATATTGGACCTCCAGGGCATTGTGGCTAACTTCCTCCCACTGTGGTGCAAAGATGCATGCATCCGACACCGACTGTAAGTACTAGTACTCCGCTACGAACTTTCATGGTGCAGATTCGAGCTAGCACTGCGTACGGCCCGGTCTCCCTGATGCCAGTAACTTCGGAAGTTCCTCTGCTCGCGATGCTCAGGTTAATCGATTTCGAACAACCACAATGATTGCATTCCTCCGCGGTCCCTGCACCCGGCTCATATAATGCTCCGTCTTTCTGATCGGTCGACCCAATCCTGACTCCTGACTCTGAGCGTCTCCAAGCATGCTAAAGATGCACGGCGATCTCGCTTGCCCGGACGCCACAATATATGACACGCGCACGCTCCGCTCGCGTGTCTTGCGGGGCGGGGTAAGTTTTAGGCCTCTTCAAAGTTCGACAGTAAGGCGGAGCGAGCGTGCAAGGAAGAATCCTTGAGCCGCTAGAGCGAAACCCGATTATAGGGGCCATTTCGAGCATCACTCTCGGTCATTCCGGGCCTCGAAAATCAATTGAACATTGAGAATTGACTTTGGCAACTAAGTCAACGTCCTATGCTCTCGCTAGCAAGAGAGCGCGCAGCATGGGAATTGACCAGTGTGGGCGGCGTGATTCTGGGGACTGCCCGGCATCGAGCATGTCAGTCCAGTACTTGACTTGCAGTTGCTCCACGCATGTTGCCACGTTGCCACCAACCTAGTTCGAGGGTGTTGGAGAGGCGTGACGATAAACCGAGAACCAAGTAAGTATGCGATATGTATCGGAAACGGATCAGTGTAAGTGTACTTACTACATAGAAGTGCATGGAGTCGGCAAGTGACCCGTCCTGATATTAGCGTCTTGCGCAGGCGCGAGCCGTAAGTACAGATCGGGTCACGTTAATATTGAATCTTGTTGGAATCTTGATGATGATAATGAACAACTCCTCGGGATCGGATGCTTGATAGTTCATCCGGTACACGTGACCGGCACAATCGCAACGGCGGATAGCGGCGGATGCGGATTCCGGAAAAGACGAGAAAAAGACGGAGAAAGATCCGGGTCGCGACGTCGACGCCACACATCGGCGGTGCCTTGTGGTGGGTGCGCTGCGGTTCCCCGGACGCTCTGCAGGACCTGGTGGCGACGTACGGAACACCTGAGACATGAATGCTAGAACCTCGGACGGGCAACTTGAAACTCGCAGCCTAATTTGTATTTGTATACGGATTTGTGAGCAGTGCGGCAGAAACATCCTGCGAACGTGAACTCGTCATTGTCAATTGATATTGATATTCAAATTTGATATTACTTATCGTCAGGGTACCGGTCCTTCGTCACCGTCGGTCACCCGGTGTATGTGGGTAAGTTGGTGCGAGTTACAACGGCGACACCATCGGCGACGTTCGATAGGACCATATATGCGCATGACGAAAGGAGCAGCACCGCGCCCGCCACACTATATTAAACTACGACATACTTGTTGCCCCAGACGAGAACGATGTTCGAAATGGATATGTAGTCGCGAAGGAAGGTCAAGCTTTTCGAGAAAATAAGACGTACAGTTGACGTCCACACCGCGGCGGAGAAACCAGTACATCTACCACATGCCAATGCCCATGGCGTGCGACAGACGTGTGCGTATGGCGACCCTCTGCACGATTATGCAGCATGTATAGTTGTACGCACGGCCGTGCCAGTGGGGCTTTGATTGAGCTTCGACGATATGACATGCATGCGGATGAATTGTCAGCGACGACAAACGAATTTCTACACCGGGGAAGCAGGAAAGGCATCTAGGGTGCCATCGTTCACACGTGCCCGTGTACTGCGCCGGCGAATGCAAAAGAGCGTACCGTGCAGAGTGAGCGCTGTAGTTTCGAATTTATCGGAACTTCTTCTATCCCTTCTCTTCTTCGCGCACATCTTGTCTTCGAAACACAGCGTGCGCGAGCAGCGGGGAGACTCAGGCCGGCGCATGTCCGAGGGGCCGCGACGGAAAGATCGGTTTGTGGGAGATACGGCGGGGAAGGGGAATACAGCGGGAAGATGACGTCGCCATGCTTCGTGGGAGGGGGACCGTCGGGCAGTTACTCTGTTTGACCGCCCCTGCCCCCGCCGTCGCGAGTAAGAGTGAGTGAGGTTGTTCGACAGGCGTATGCGCAGGCTTCGGGGCCTGGTCGATGGCGTTGGCGGCCGCCTCGGGCTGCGGACTGTCGATGGGCTCAAACGCGACGCGAGATGACTGCGAGCTCTGCGCTCAGCCGGGGAGATCGTGGTAGGGACGGGGGCAACGGTGGTGCAAGTAAGCTTCTTGCTAGGCGCAACCGTCAGGTGCAGGCCAGCGTAAGAGGATGAGAACGCCCAGTGGGTCCGCGGTGGAGCGAACTCGGATGTATGATATGTTGGATAGAAGGACGGTCGGAAGGTGGCCCTCCTCGAACTCTATCGTCGCGGAACAGCGTACTTCCTGGAGTTCGGGTTAGCATGTCGCGATTTGATGCACATGCGCCGATGTGGTTGAGGATGCGGTTTGTTGGAGAATTATTAGGTTTTCGTGGGCCCTGACAGCATCCCTGGAGTGAGTGCGGGTGCGGTTTGAGACGCCTCCAGAATCCACATTCTGGGTGGACCGTGGAGCTTGCACTGGTGATGTCAGATGGAAGGCGCATTTGTTCGGCTCTCCTCTCCTCTCCTCGTGATATATAGCCTTCACGGCGTCAGTCTCTGATCCATGTTCCGCGATATCATCAGCGTTTTCATGGATTCGAAGGAGCAGGAGTCATACCTGAGCCGCATTCTGAGACAATTTCAACAAAGTAGGACCGGAGCTTCCGCCGTTGTTGCGTCGTGCTGACGGCTTCAATGCGACCCAGCACTTACTAATACGATGAACGAGAAATTCTAGTTTGAGAGAAAGCATATAGATGGTAAGACTAAGCTCACTTGTTCGGCTCCCTCTCTATGATAGGCTATTGTGCGTGTCTCAGATATATTTTCAGCGATGTCGGTAATTATGAGTGTTCTGATGGAGAGGCCCTCGGCGGGCTGGAGATTTTCGCGACTGCTGTCTGAAACGCCTCTAAAGTGGCTACCGCATCACCACGTATGGCACAGTACTTCCACGCGGGCGGAGGCGGGCGGAGGTGGTAGTCTGTCTGTTGTAAGTAGTCGCTACACATGTGCACGTGCACATTTCGGGAGCCAACGAAACATGATGCATGGTGATGATGCACCCGCACGACGACACGGAGAACCCGGATTCTGGGCTTTCATGGCGCACTAATAGCTAGCGCTACGAACAGCGGTTCGAAATGCTGCATGACTATTCGGACGCATGTCAAGTCTTCGATGGCGCGGCAGCCGATATAGAGAATGATACTTCCAACCGGATGGGTCACAAGAAGAAGATTGGAAGCTTGGCGGGTCGACATATGGAGTGGATACCGAGCATCGAAGCCGGAGTGGCGCCAAGGGGAGACTCCTGTGCTGCGCAGCTCAGATAGCCTACTGTGATGCATGGAAGGAGCTGATTCGAGTTGCCCTTGTGCGGGCACGGTTGGCGCTGCAGAGTGGGAGGCCGCAGACTCAAGTACCATTCGTTGCCAAGGCGCGACTGAACATTTTGTCAGATAAGTAGTGTCAGACGGGGAGTCGACGAGGTATCTGGCTGTGTATGTTTTCCCTCGGTCACTAGTGTCGCGCACGAGCGTCGAGAGCCTT
Organism: Fomes fomentarius; assembly: GCA_022606135.1. Lineage (NCBI taxonomy): Eukaryota > Fungi > Basidiomycota > Agaricomycetes > Polyporales > Polyporaceae > Fomes > Fomes fomentarius. The sequence goes on from JABYQN010000001.1 coordinate 4,653,173, forward strand.
GGTCAATCAATATTCATAAATACTGTTGGTGCGACCTTAATTGGTGGGTTTTGCAGTACTTGCTGAATGACTTGAAGGAGAAGATGCGGACCGGAGTGAGGACGGGAGACAGGAGTTGCGAGGCACGAGGCGGCACGAGGCGAGCGGGGTGCTCGTTTAGGCGGAGATCGTCAACGGCCGATGGCGATTGGCGACTGGCTGAGAACTTGGTCGATCTCATCGGACAACTTCCCTTCCTCTTTGGGCGCTCGCCGACGCTCCTTGATGGCACTATATACACCGCGCCCGTGGCGCATGAACTCTTTGGTCTGTCTGCTTTTATGCTCCCCCAGCTCCAGCCCTGCGCTATCGAGCGGGTGTGCATCTAGCCTCTCCTCTCCTCCTCCCCCCCTTTCCCCTCTCCCTCTGTTGCCTGTCGCCCCCGTGGTACGACGCGCACGAGATGACGACGACGGTACCCACCATTCCCCATATCGCCCTCGATGACACCCTCGGAGCAGTCTTTATCGGTCATTTTTTCACAACGGTGTACGTATCCCTGTCCATGATTCTATCCGTGCGCGTTCCGTCTACTTACAGCGAGACCCAGGCTCTATGGAATCACGACTCTCCAGGCCTTCATGTACTACCGCGACCAGTACAAGGATCCTGGCATTCTCAAACTCTCGGTAAGTCCCCCCGTAACCTCGTGAAATCCTTCGAAGCTGCCATGTTTGCTCATCCCCATTCCTCATCTCCCGCATTGTTTCCCGCGTTCCCTAGGTGTTCGTCCTATGGTGAGTCTGCGGCATACGCGAGTGCGAGAAAGCGCATTCACTCAACGCGACCTCCTGCGCTCCAGGGTACTCGACACCGTCCACGTTGCCTTGATTACAGGCGCGGTCTATTGGTATTGTATCACCAGCTTCTCCAACCTAGTAGCAGTCCAGCGGCCAATATGGCCCATTCCTGTGCGTCTCCACTCCCCCTCCTCTTCGCTCCATCCCCTCGCTCATCCACGCTCGCCTCATTATCAGACTATGATCATCGTTTCGGTGCGTCATTCAGAGATAATGTGCATATACCCAGTCTATCAGTCCTGCTAAGACGTTCTTCCTCTGCTTGGGTAGAATATCAGCAACTCGATAGTACGAGTGTGAGTATGAACCCTGAACTCCTGATGTGTGGTCGAGGGGACTAATCTTTCTGTCCTGTCCCAACAGAATATTCGGATACCGGTTGTATAGGTGTGAGTGCACACGCGTGCGTCTCCCCGTCAGTTGCATAACGCTGACCTTGGATCGGATCGTGTAGTAAGTCGGCACGGGTGGATACTCCCCTCCATCATCGTACGTCCCATCTCACCTCATCTCACCTCCTCGCCTGGAGCTTTCCGCTCCTGTCTCACCAACTCCCTCTCGCACCCGCAGGCCGTCCTCTCCATCTACATTTTCAGTAAGCACCATGCGTTTTCTTCCGTCCGTCCTGCTCTTGCTTACACCTTTGGTCGGACGGCGTAGTTGACGGCACTTGTGAGTGGTTTGATCAGCCCGTTCCGTTAAGTGCTTGCTCGACTAGCCTTCTGACTGTGCTCTTTGATCGGTTTCACTTGTCGGATAATGGATGTCCCGCTCGCCCTGTGCTTATCCTCCCCTGACCGACCCTACCCGCCCGGGATTGCCTTGAATGTTCAATTGCGGTTTCACCTCCGTCGCGGGACATTGCGACGCGATGCAGACTTCTCGGTCAAACTGTACGCCTCCTGTTCGTTTCTCTTGTACCTGGTGCTGACACGGATTCGTGCTCTCATAGGCTCCACATCGACTCGTATGCGAAGATCAGCCTGTTCTCCGTATGTCTCTCTCCCTTTTCCCCTCTCATTTCTTCATCGTTGTCGTCCTCTACGTATCCATCGAACGTACTGACCAAGTATCCGAATTGCATGCGCATATATGTAGTGGGGTCTATATGCAGGCCTGTCTGTAGAGGTCGCAGCGGACCTCATCGTCGCGATCTCGCAGTGCCTCATCCTCCATGGGTTCGAGACGGGCATCCGAAAGTGCGTCCTTTGTTTTGCTTGCTCTTTTGCGTGTGGTGCTGATGTGAGCGTTTCTTGCCTTCGTCCTCGATTTTGTCATCGGTTCCGTACTGGGATCACGCAGGACGGACCACGCGATCCGGCTGCTGATGACGTACAGCGTGAACACGGGCCTGTTGACGAGGTGCGTCTCCCTTCCATTGGATGTGCTCAAGCCATCGTATCCGGAATGGGACTGCTGACTTGATGTGATGGTATGCGCAGTCTGTGTGCAATCGGCGCTCTCATCTCGGTGCGTACCTTTGTATCAGTAAAGTAGGAAAGTTCCGCTCTAACATCTGGCCGAACCACGCAGTATGCAACGGTCCCGCACAAGTTCATCTACTTCGCATTCTACTTTGTCCTGAGTAAACGTGCGTCCTGGCTCCATCTTGCCAATTAGACCCCCATCTCCATCTCCATCCCTCTCTCCCCATCTCCATCCCCTGTCCTCATATACTGATCGAGGGTACAGTCTACGTCAATTCGGTGCTCGCAACGCTTAACGCGCGCGGATCCCTCCTTGGCAAGAAGTACCGGCGACGGCATGCGCAGTCGAAATTGGCCTTCCGCACCCCAACCGCTACAGCAGACCCGCACGGGGCGGCGGGCGGCGACCGGACGCAGGCGAACGCGGCGATCGAATTCACGACGGTCATCAGCGCGGACGCGCTGTCGACGGACAGCGTCGTGGAGACGACAAAGACGAAGATAGGGGACGAGGAGAGCTTTCCGTACCGCAATTGAGCTCTGAGAGAGGAAGCGGGTGTGTGGATAGTTGGTTCGTCGACACGCGTGACGGTCAATACGCGAGTGTCCGGGCTCAGCTCAGCTCAGCTTCCCCCGCTGTCCTTTCTCTCAGGGTTTCCCTTTTTTTCTTTTGCCTCCTCCATTGCATTCGTCCTGCATCCGCATCATCCCTGCACGCTGCATCATCATCATATTGTTCATCTAAAACCTCGACTTGTATCCACATCCAATTCACAGTCCACATCCCTCTGTATCACTGTCTTCCATACTCCTCGCTAATACGCCCCCTCCGCCCACCGGCCCCCCGTTCTTCATCCATCTCTCCAAGGCCCGGGGCTTCTCGGGAGTCCTATGGTCCCCGATAGCATTGTGCTAGCGCCTGAAGGAGACACATCGCTCTGAGCTCGGTATATCGCCCGGATCGCGCGTTGTGCTCCGGGACTGTCATACGTCAGTGTCAAGAGTAGCGCGGACGCGCCGCTGTCGGACGTCGAGCGACGGACCGGGCTGCGCCCCTGCCCCCCTGGTGGCGGTGCTCTATCTGGCGATGGCTGGCAGTGGCGCTTTCAACGACGGTCCAGTGCGGGCCTTGTGGATCGTGCCTGCTGCAGGCAGCAGCCTTTGGTGGGTGAACGCGGGGCCTGTGAGTTGGCGGTATACGTATTTGCTCGCTGCTCGCTGCTCCTTGGGCGATTTCTGTCAGCTCACGTCCCTTCACGTCCTTGTTTCTCTAACGTGTTGAATGACCCATGATGTCGACCTCACGCCTCCCAAATCTCCCCCATCTCCCGCTCTGCCCACACCCTCCCCCCCTTTCCGTACCTTGAAACCAGAATCCCCTGTACTTATCACACATGCTTCCCGCTCCCGTCCTAGTGTAGCGGATCTTGCATTATTCTCGTATCATACAGGCTACACTTCTTAGTCTTACTAGCTGCCCAGTGCACACAGGCTATCGTTATCTCCCACCTATGTGTGTCATCAACAATCCAACCCTATCCCAGAAACGTACTTGGTAACTAGGCTCTAGCGAGACATGGCCTCCTCCGAGTCCACCTCCATCCCCTGCCCGCCCGTACCCGCCGCTGTTACATGTGCATACATGATTGCGGGGAGCGCGCGTTCTTCGCCTCCTGCTTGAGCGTGCGCCGCTGGTGCTCGTCCAGCGGCGCGTGGTAGTCGGGCACCTCATGCGAGCGCCGCAGACGGGCAGGTGCGGGTGCGGGCGCGGGCGCGAGATCGTCCTGTGTGATTCATGATCATATGTGCATCCTGTTCGCTGGGGAGGGGAGAGTCCGACAGAGTCCAAGACTTAGACCCTGGCCCAACTTGAAGGGCAATGTTGCGTGAAGGACGGAGAAGATGGTCAACCCCGTGCGAACCGGACTTGGCGTACGAAGCTTAAGCATCCGGCAATGCATGTGTGCATGTGTACAGGATCACGCTCCCAGACCGGTTCTGACTGAGGAAGTGAGACCGCTGTTCGTCGCCGTGGGCAAGGACAAGGACGTGCACATGAGGGTGATGTAAGTACACACAAAACAGTTTTTCAACGATGAAACATGGCCGTCGTACTCGAATGCAGATCGCTTGCGGTTGCGGGAGCGGCGCTGCTCTGTCCTGCACTCGGAGCAGACGTGTAAACATAGAACATCGCAGAAACGCGATCTGCACAGGAATCACGGGTTTGTCGTCCGTATGGTTACTATATCTCTCACTGTGGCATGGCGCCGACAACAGTAAGTACTGGCCGTTCGCTATCTTTCGCATCCACCGAACTCAACTCCATCCGTGACCCCTCCGCCGTCACCTCTTGTCCTTGTTCTTGGTCATCATGGTGAGCGACACTCACTCACAGAGGACGTCTTCTCCGTCGAGCTGATAGTGAGGCGGGTTAGTAGCCGTCGTTGGCGGGCCGCCACATGGTCCTCCCATTTCTCGTCCTTCGGCCACGTCGTCTCCGACCTCTGGTCCCAGAACAATTCCAGGACGAAGGCGTGAGTCTGCAAGTAATCGTTAAGCTCACGGTCCTCATCCGTAGGCTCAGATATTCTCCTCTTCAGGTGGCGGTAGATCTTCTTCCCGTGGCGGGAGATGGAGGGGTTGGGGCCCGGGTCACCATCGTCGTCCTCGCCCTTGGAGTCATGTTTCCCCATCGTCTTTATCCCCTTTTTCTCTCTCTGCTCTTCTCCACCGTCCTCCCCCTCCGCTGTACGCTGGCGTTGACGAGGTGGTGCAGAATCGCTATCAGTGGATCTCGTGACATTGCGCTCGTAGTCTGCGATCTTGTATCGCGAGAGTAAACAAAGATGTATATGCTGAAGGATGATGTTGAGTGGCATCGAGGAGTTGCCACCGAATACGAGAAGCCGGTCGCTGTCACCGAATTGGGCATGCCTGCAGAGTGTGCCCCTTCCCATGCCGCCAACGAGTTCACCATTCCGCAGCATGTCAACGTCGAAGTAGAATGCGATCAAGTATGAGACCGAGCCGTGGAGGTTGTGGGGAAGATAACGGAGGGCGTTGTAGAACAGAACGAGGAAGAACGACTCGATTTCGTCTGGTATGCCGACGATGTGGTACTTGTCCTTGAGCAACGCCGACGCCATGTATTTGAGAGTACCCTGCAATAATGATCAGTTGTAGCTAATGGACATGATCCTTGGCGACGATTCGAAGCTTACAATCCGTTGCGACTTCCGAGCCCGCCCCGCGTCACCAGATTCGGCCACGGGCTTGGAGATCTCCCAGTCGCTGAGTATCCCAGTCCACACGACGCGAAGATCCGCCTCGCCCGGAGTCCGAGCCAATACAGGCAGGATGAGGAGGTTACCGCTACTGATGTCGTGGTGGATCAGTTTGCATTTCTCGTACGCGTCCGCATGAGCTGGCAAACGCATCAGTCAAAGGTGCAAGTGCATATTGAAAGATCAGCGTAAGCGTACCTTCGATGCAATCACCGACGACCTGCACAAGCTGCTTACTTGTCCTGAACGTCCGCAGAGGTAAACATACCTCCTGGGTCGCCAGTCTACGACGCCCGTAGTAGTAGTGAACCACGTTCTCCTTCGGCCTGTCCTCGGCCGTCGAATCATCTCTCTTCCGCTTCTTGTTCGTCTTGCTGTCCTTGTTAGTTATGGAACCCTCTGAAGCCGGAGACGGAGAAGCGGCCTTCTCCTGCTCGTACTCGGTGCGCGAGTCGACGTTGACCCGACAGTGAGATCCCACCGTCCTCTGTCCGACAACGCTAGTGTGACAAACGACGGTTGGGATGTTCCGGACGCCCGCACTGTTGAGGCTGTCCAAGATATCGCCTTCTGTCCGCCGGGCACTCTCGTAGTCTGAACGCCACGTATCCTTCAGGAACATGAACGATTTGGATTGTTCGTGCCAGGCGACATAACAACGGGTGCTGCGGCCGATGACTCCAGTCGACTGGAACACAGGTCGTGCTACGAGGAAAGTGTCGTAGCCAATTGGAATACGATAGCGGGGGAACTCCTTCTCGAGAGACGTCTTGAACGCGTCCAATACGTACTCGAAGACAAAGCCGCCGTCCTTGGGAGTGATGATCGAAGGCTCCTCTCCCTTGTCGGCAGACGACGGGTATGGAGTATCCTCGGCCATGCTAACTTGAAGGGGTGGGGATGCCTTGCCGACAGTCTTGGGTAGGATGTCCGGTGACACGACTGTATCCTCTGCGAATGGTAGGACCGTCATCTTGAGGCATGCCGGGTCCCTGGCGGCGAGACGGTCCATGAATTGGTACTCCTCGGACGTCTTGTCGAGCAAGGTTGTCGAGGTGTCGATGCCTTGACTGGCGTCGTCGAGAATGATGAACCCCAGAATAAGCTCAACGAACGTGCGGGTCTGCTCGACATAGTTGACATTCTCGGTAAAGAAGACGCCAGACTTGTCCCAGCGCATCAGGCAAAGCTCGGATTCCTGTACGGAGAAAGAGTAGACGGCGGAGCAATGTTGGAATGCAAACATTGTCTCTGCGCATGCTGCATTCCGGTCTGGTGTGTCACTGGGAGCCTCGTGTCCTGTCGATGACTCTGTATCAGGAGTATCATCAAAGGGATGAAAGTTGTGGTCACTTCGATTATGGTTGAACGCCCAGAAAGCACGCTGATGGGTCCAGTTGGGACTGCCTTCTTCGAGAGCGACGTCGTCACGGAACAGACCAGCGTCTGGCGCAATCTGAACTGGGTCGCCTTTCCTGGCTTAGGGGAGGGAGACACGCGCATGACATAGCCGGGGACACAGTCCAGGAGAGTGAGAGGATAAGGATATTCCGCCCTTGACACTGTCGTGTCGGCGACGACAGACTTCCCTTTGACGATGCTGAAGATGTGATTATTGACAATGTCGGCCTAGTCAATAGGTTAAAATGAGCTCTCGAAAAGAATGACGGATGACTCACAAACTCGGTCACAAGCTGGAACTCCTGTTTCGCGTCTTTCTCACTCGCCCGTTGCACGTACCCACCGAGCATGGTAGCGAACTCCTGGCTGAGTGTCTTGATCTCGTCGTCAGTGAGCATGACGGAATTGGGCGGCTTTGGGAGGATGTACTTCTGGAAGGCTTTGGTCGTGAACCGCATGATGTTACCTTGCAGCTCTTGCAACATATTGTCTTGAACTACTTTAGCCGTTTGTCCGGTGTGTGCGATACGGTCTCGCGTTGGTTGTCGTGGTTCTTGTATTTGCTAAAGCAGACTAAATCTGTGCAAGGTACGGATGGTCGCTTCTGAGACGATATAGTGTCAGACAAAAGACAGAGGAGGAGGTGATATGAAACGAACTCAGACTCGAATGGGTTTCGATACGTCGGTATGATTTGAGCCACGACTCGGAGTCCACGATGCCTGCATGCAGCCGTGTCGGATCCAAAAGCTGAATTAGCGTCAGATTGTCAGTTCAAGCAGACCTCAGTACATACGAGAAAGACTGGTTGAAGAAAGTTTGTTTTGTGAATGGTGGTGGTTGCAGGCGAGTGAGATAAGCGCCAGGCAGCTGCGCATGTTTACGGAGTACTCACTCGGTGACACAATACGCGTGACGTAACGCGTCATCCACGCACAGCCTTCGACTGAGCCTTTCAAGTTGCCATCAACTTGACTTCACATACTCAAACGTCCCTCCTTCCCTTCGCTACAGCATACACACAGTTGGTCTGTGTGTGATTTACTGCATACTTCAAAGTGAACTAACATAAAGCCCTTGGGCTCATCTACGCCCGGACAAATCCCGGGCTGGCAAAGTTGGCATTACGGTCGACTCGGATCCTTGACCAGCGGGAAATATCAGTCGCCATGACTGAAAGCTACGAGGTAAGACTGTATTGTCTGACCTTGGCACCTACAAATATGCTTTTCTCTGTACTCCCGCTTCTGCCAAGATGATAGACTGCACACTGGCATGGTCATGATGAGGAGCGCACAATAAAAGTGTACTATGAACCCGAAGACGGCCTAATGGCAGAAAATGCTGTCTGTAGACCTCTTGGTATTGCATGAGAGCTAATTGACGCGATACGTTGACTTGACAAGGGGATGTATACCGACGGTGGTGAAGCACTCGCTGGCGACACCATCTATGACAAGACGAGTTCAGGCTCACTGTACGTGTTTGCCCATTCGAGGTTCTAGCACTGTGTCTCATGCTATCTCAGGTGTATCGTATGCCGCATGCCGTAAGTACATCCGGGGGAATCGCATCGCAGCGCTGACTCTTGAGCGTCGCAGATGTGTGTCGGCATTGCGACGCGTACGCATCTTTATCCTCAGCCGCCGTTGCCTCCGTATTCTCCGAATCCGCCGTTGCGATTTCGCCTGTAGATGGACTGTAAGTGGCAGCTTAGGTATCAGGTTGGGGTTCACCATGGGGAAGTCCAACGCGGACAACGTGCGTCGCGAGGAGGATCAAGAGGAACTACGGAAGTCACAGAGCCCGAGCGATATGCAGTGCTAGCTCAAGTTTGGGCCATGAAGCTTAAGATCCGCAGCAGTGCGCTTGAGTTGAAGAATACTAGAGTCTGTACATGTGAATACAGATCCCGAACGCCGAATCGAGTTCAAGTTCCGCATGTCGTCGCAGTGATACACAACAGTTCAGCCGCACGTTTGGGTGCAAATGATCTTCCAGTATACATGAGGAAAATGCGAAGGCAGCCTGTCGCAACATGTGGGAATGTCGGAGGGATGAGGTACATAGACGGAGGTCAAGCTGTGCGCGCTCCTTTGGCGATGACCGTCTCATCAGTTGTTACCACCCCTCTCATACATACTTATATATGTGTGCACGCCGCGCTCCTCCGCTCACCTGCTCAACCACTCTCGCGCCCAGTATTGTGCTATAAAAAACAACAGCGTGACCTGCCAGAGGCATTTGGAATGCTGAGCGAGCATGTCGCCAAACCATCAAACCCAAGCGCTCTGGTTGGTGGCCCGCTCCGCGAGCTCGCGCGCTGCACAACTCGCCACTCCTCACTCGCTCGCCCGCAATGCTCCTCAGCACCTTAAAGCCATCTGCCCCGGTAAAGGCGCACCCACACCCTCTTCGTCCTCTTACACTCAACTGAACCCTCTAATTGCTCTCTCGCAACAACGATGGCCTCTGGGACGGACTACCTTGCTGCTGAAAAGCAGATCGCGATCGCCGCCGTGCGCAGGGCCTGCGTGCTCACCGCGTCTGTGTTCAACCAGCTCGTCAAGCAGGAGACACTCACCAAAGAAGACAAGAGCCCTGTGACTGGTACGTGTGCGTACACTATCTTTGCGTTGTCCCCCACCGACGAGGCGAATGGGCAGTGGGCGACTTCTCTGCACAGGCGGTCATCAACACGATTCTGAAGAACACGTTCCCGGACGATCCCATCGTCGGCGAGGAAGATGCTGCAGACCTGCGCGTCGAGTCCGGCAAGGCCTTGCGCGAGCGGATCGTCCAGCTCGCCAACGAGACGCTTACCGCGGAGCTGCTGCCGGAGGAGAAGGAGGAGTGGGGACTGGGCGCGAAGAATGGGCGGACGACGGACGAGCTGCTCGACGCGATCGACCGCGGTAACTACGAGGGCGGCCGGACAGGACGTGCGTATCTCCTCCCCTGCTTCTTGTGTCTCAGAGGGTCATGCATCATGCAAGAGTTCCGTACTGCGTGGCGACTTTCTACTGAACCACGCGCATAGGCGAGTCCCTCTGTCTCCCTACTGAGCTCCGGGTCGTGCAACTTTCGTCGGGATTGCGCATCTTGGTTGCGCACCATGCAACTGCTAGAGAGAGCGTTAGCACAATCTGTGGCGAGAGATCTGCTGGGACCGCGCGATCCGCTCTACTGCATCCATCGGTCCGTCACTCCGAGTCCACAACCTCTCGCATCATGCAAGAACTCATCGCCGACTGTGTGGACTTTCCTCTGAACTACGCGCCTAGACGTTCTTCTAGATGCTGTTGTCTCAAGTCGCGCATTCCCATTACTGCTTGCACGATGAAGTAGCTACGAGCTGGTGTGAGCTTAGGCCTGTCCCGCAGGCCTCATGGGATCTGCCACCATCTTCACTGGCGCAAGAGTATAGTAGCAACGAGCATGACCTATTCTGTGCACATCCCCACTCGATATCTCCCTCAATATCTCCTCGCTCCAACTTGAAATCGCTGACACCTTCCTTGCTGCAGGCATGTGGACGCTCGACCCCATCGACGGCACAAAAGGCTTCCTGCGCGGGGAGCAGTACGCAGTCTGCCTCGCGCTCATCATCGACTCCCGCGTCGAGCTCGGCGTCATCGGCTGCCCGAACCTCCCCGTCTCCACCTCCGACCCCTCAGGGGAGCGCGGGGCCATATTCGTCGGCGTGCGCGGCCAGGGCGCGTACCAGCTCCCGCTCTCCAATCCGCTCCGATCCGGCAACGCGGGCACCAAGCTGACCATCCCGGCGTACTCGCCCGAGACGTTCAACTTCTTGGAGAGCGTGGAGAAGGCACACGCAAAGCTGAGTTTCAACGAGCGGGTGGGCCAGATTCTGGGCGTGGCGAGGCCGCCGACGAGGATGGACAGCCAGGCAAAATATTGTGCGCTCGCTCGAGGCGATGGAGGCGCGTACCTCAGGATGCCGACGGGTTCAGGATATAGGGAGAAGATCTGGGTGGGTGTCGTGGTTGTGAGGGTGTTTCGTATGCGTTTTCTGACGACTGTGTAGGATCATGCACCGGGATCGGTCCTCGTCGAGGAGGCGGGCGGGGTCATTTCTGACGGACGAGGCCAGCCGCTGGATTTTGGCCTTGGGAGGACGCTCGGAGAGAACTTCGGTGTTGTTGCTGCGGGCAAGGACGTGCACGCGAAGGTGATCGAAGCAGTCAAGAAGGCGAGGACGGAGGAGGAGGGACACAGCCAGCTGTAGCGTCTGTAAACTTAGATGGAGTTGATTGCATTCTTACGTTGCCTGCCAGATCTCCCTCAATTCATGAGCACAATACTATGTATGGAACCCTTTCACAACGATTTCGCCTCGGCCGACATACAGAACGTGGTAGCGACCTCAGGTGGAATATTACAAGATTCCCCTCTGAAACCATGACTCCTCTAAGCATCTTGCCCTTCAGTAGTGTACGCACCTGAGTTGAAGACAACACCTGATCAAGCTCGGTGAGTGTACACTCTCGGCGAGCAATCCCTTCATCAATGACCACACGTACACAGGGTAACGTATCGCAGGCGGGACTCTGGCATATATTATTTGCGGGTCCTCTGCCCTGCACTCGCAAAAGAGACGCTCCCTCTACTCCGTCCTCGACCTCCCTCTTACGCCGTTGCCCCTCGCGGCATGAGCGCGAGTCGACCTCGTACGAGCCACCGGTGCACGTTGACCAAGAGACGACACGCGGAAGGCCCGGTAATGGCTTGTCCATTCGCAAGTCCAGCCAGCGTCGTGTCCCGAGCGGTGCGACTGCGTGTCACGGGAGAAGGCTCTCCGGGTTGAAGGGGCCAGCGATGGCCTTCAGTCAGCTCACGATGCACCCTCTTGGCGGGTTTCCGAGACTCACTGGCGAGCGGAGGCGCGGGCGGTCGGGGTAGATGATTCTCCATGCAACGGTCGGGTACGACGTCTTTGACGGGCCACTTCGAATAATGACTGTCTGTGTCTTCTGACTGTATTTTCGAGAGGTGAAAGAAGTGTCCGGGCATAGCTCGATGCCATGCTATTCATGTATCGACAGCTATCAGCTGTCAGTACTACGGAACTCAATCCATGACAGAGTACACACTTTTTTTTTTGTAATCCTTGTTTATTGCCCTGGAGGGCCGGGCCCTATGGTAGGCAAGACACCACATATCGACAAGCTGCGTGCACTAGGCGTACGGAAAGGGTCTCTGGACGTAGGTAGGGGAGTGAGGAGTTGGAAACCGCGGCAATGCGGAGCCATTAATCTGGTGGTAGTATAGTAAAGTGAAGAGTACACACTTATGCCGTTACGAAGTCCTCTACCGACAGGCTTCGCCTAGTCGCTCCAGCGGTCGTTTCGGATGTATCGACTCGAGCGCCACCCGTGAACATCGACCAAATCTGGACTCGGAAGACTCCCTTCAATTGCGCTGTCGAACGCCTGGTCTAAATCCGAATCCCCAGTAAATAAGAGCAAATCTGTCTTGAATGGGGTAGACTTATTACAGTCGTTGTGTGCCAGTAGTCCTACATGACCAGTTGAGACTGTAAGCACTGTGAGGGTTCGGGACTGGGAGACCGCTAATATCGCGTGACGTCACGCGTCAAGCGCTCAACTGTGACACCGCCGCGTTCCTCAACGTTCATTTGCGCATTTCGATGTAAAGGTAGATATCATTTTCGTTGTCTCTGGTCTGGTGGGCTTCACTGCCACACAAGTGATCTTTACTGCGTCTAGCGCAACCAGAGCCGCTCGTTCACGACTGAGGCTTAGCTTGAGTCACCTAGTATACTTAGTAATCATAATCGAAGTTGGCTGCGGCTCTTACCTTCCTTCTCGAGGGACCGACTCGGCGGGAACTCAGTTTTGCGGCTGTTTTCTCCAAGGGTACGCATTGGGACATCACGTCCACCACGATGACTCGGACTTCGCAGATGCAATTGGCATCCCCGATCAAAAGTTTGGCTCCGTCCACGGCGGTAATGAAACCCGCGTCGTCTGCTTTGTTTTTGCTGCGCATTGCAAGGACCACGATCGAGATTGAGGCAGTACGCGTACCGTAGCGAGAGCGCCACGAGGACCTCGGGTAATGAATATCGCCCAAGATCTTGCTGGCGCTTATTGGCCCTTACCAACTCACCCACAACCACCATCATCACAAAAGAAACCTTCACGTAGCCCATCCATTGTTTCCCTAGGTTGGTTAGATTTAATTTGTCGACCGGAGATTGTGATACTAAGTTTGTTTTTGGTCCATACGTGGTCGCGCGCAGGCGTTGTGGACGTGGCCCAGCCATCGTACCGAGGTATAAGAATCCACCCGAGTCTGAGTTCGTTTTCAACCACCTCCCTCTCTACTTGCTTCTGAAACCATGTCGTCGTCTCAGAAACCACCTCCCGGTCCTCACACAAGTCCAATACGCGCAAATAAATACAAGAATCACGATCCTCAGCGAGAGACCGACGCACACCACAGACGGAAGGCTCAAGAAGCTCGACTCGAAATGGTGAAAGAACTTAAGGACAACGTTATCTGGGTTCCGACGGAGGACTTTCAAGAGAACCTGCTCCCGAAGCCTCCCAGATCCGTCATGCTCACCGACGAAGAGGTTGAGACGCTGAGTGAGAAATTCGCTGCGATGCTCAGTGGGTACGCGGAGCGCGCGCATAGCAAGAAGGCGCAACCGGAGGTCCAATTTGTGGATGAGTTTGTGAGTCGTGCAGTATTCTATCCGCAAACTCACCTTGACCTATTGATTAGGCCGAGGTCGTAAACGACTACCTTTTCAAGATCGCCAAAGGCAAGACTGTCATCCCCGACGCGACGACGCCACCGAGCTCGAAAGTCCCTTTCAGTCCGCGTCTCCTTGGCGTTGTCCCTGGCTATGTGATGCACCCGTCTCCTCACACACCCGGCAAAGGCGACGACGGTCTAAACAAGCCAGACGCAGGTCTCTTCCATGACGACGTCAGCCTCGTCAAGGGTAGTCCCAACTGGGCTCTTCAGTGCGCATTCTGGGAGTTCAAGCGAACACGAGGCGGCCACAAATTCGATCCCTTTGTCGATGCTCCTGAACAGGCTACTGAGGCGTGGACAATCAACGGAGCTGCAACACGTGGTCAGAACGCGTCGTACGCAGAGACCGCATTCACATTCCAACATCGCTCTGCTGTATACTCCTTTTCTGTGCAGGACTCTGAACTTCGCATGTTGCGCTGGGACAGGTCTGGTGTCTTCGTAACTCAGAGTGTGGACTACGTCAATGAGACGGGCACGTTCGTCGAGCTCATGCTGGGCTTCATCATCCTCGATGACGCTAGTCAAGGGATCGACTCCTCGGCAAGCTTGCTCGACAAGAGGTCGAACGGGTATGAACTCATGGACCGTCTCGCCGGTGAGGACCAAGAAGTGCTCAAGATGACGGTCTTACCGTTCGCAGAGGATACAGTCGTGTCGCCGGACATCTTACCGAAGACTGCCGACAATGCGTCCACATCCCCTGATATCAGCATGGGTGATGAGATGCCCTCTACCCCTCACGCGCCCTCCCTTGCCCCCCCCTCTGCCGACGATGTTACGCCCCCGGACGCTCCTGCTGAGACGGGAGATGAACCTTCAGTCATCAACCCCAAGGACGGTGCCTTTGTCTTTCAACACGTCTTGGACGCCTTCAAGGCGTCTCTCGAGAAGGAGTTCCCGCGCTACCGAATCTCCATTGGCACGGACACGTTCCTTGTCGCACGGCCGATCTTCCAGTCGACAGGCATCATCGGTCGCGGCACCCGCGGTTATGTGGCTTGGCACGAGCAATCCGAGACATTCAAGTTCTTGAAGGATGCATGGCGCCCAGACTACGTGGGGGTCCAGGCCGAAGGCGACATTTTGCAGAGCCTCAACGACGCTGGGGTCCGGAACATCCCAACCGTCTTTTGCCACACGAGTGTTGCTGGAGAGATGACGAGAGCGTCTCACTACCAGGTCAAGGTCGACTGCCGCAGCAACGACGAGAGGAAGAAGGCAGCCTTTCCTCCTCCGGCTCCAGATGAGTCAGAAACGAGCAAGGGCGGCGGCAAGGCGAGTAACAAGCGCAAGAGAGACGATTCGAAGGTCGAGGACAAGCCAAAGGAGAGCGTGCTCCTTCGCCACTTGCGCCATCACAGGCTGGTGACCGACGAAGTATGTCTACCTCTGCGGGCATTCAGAACGAGCAAACAGCTTGTACAGGTCGTCGGAGATTGCATCGAAGGTATGCCTACCCCTGCTCTCCTGCTGATATTCGGCTTTTACTGACGCGTCTAACAGCTCATGCGGACGCGTACGAGAAATGCAGACTACTGCACCGCGACATCAGCAGCGGTAACATCCTCATCCTTCCTGTACTAGTGCGGACTCCAGGCAAGAGAGAGCTCCGCGTTGTATGGGTAGGAATCCTCAGCGATTGGGAGCTCTCTAAGCCCGTGGCCGAGTCGTTGGACAGGGAGCGCGCGCGGCAGCCGGAACGGACGGTAAGCAGTATCTAGGACTATGTTTATCTGACGGCGGCTAATCATCGTCGCAGGGCACTCTTCGGTACATGTCCTACGCACTACTCCAGGACAAGTACCACATTGTCGGGATACCGGACGAGATCGAGTCGTTCTTCAATGTCGTTTTCTATAACGCCCTCCACTACCTTCCCCATAACCAACAGAGCTATGTGTTGATTTGGATCAAGTCCTACTTCGACGACCACAATGACTACAACGACGGTGAACGCGTTGGCGGGAAGGGAAGAGACGCGATGTTCCAGTGCGGCCAACTCATGGACCGTCGTCGGCTTCTCGTATTCACATCGATCCCACTCACCGTTATCCTTGAGGAAATGCTTCTTTGGTTCCAGGCGCGATACAAAATAGTGGAGTACGAGTGCAATAAGAAACCCACTGATGACGACTCCGCACCATCTCCTCAACGCCTGCGCATGGCAGAGGGTCAGGACGGTGGAGACGAGCAGACTCGAGAGGAAAAAGGGAAAGGAATGGAGGGGAAGAATGACTCGATGGGCGAGACCGACGATGGCTACACCTACCGGCGGAAGAAGAAACCAGCCGGGCCTACGGATGAGGACCGTGAGCTCAATGGGTTCTTGCAGACTCACGCGACCGTCCGGAAATTGTTCCGAGCCCAGAGGTTGAAGAAGACGTGGCCGGAAAACGAGAAGTGGGAGGACCATGTTGCGAACTGCCCTTCTGCGGTTCCAAAGCCTCCAACTCTCGTCACTGTCACCTCGACGGAAACCGGCACTACGCCCTCGATGAGGATTGACGCGATCCCCGAAGACACGACCACCGGCACCGCAAGCACTGGAAGCGATGCTGGGCCGGTTTTCGCTCTCAACAACGACCACGCCCTTCCTCCCAATATCGGAGGGCGTCGTAACCTTACGGCGGACTCTAAGATTCAGCTTTCCTATGAGTTGAAGGCGACCAAGTCTAGGTCTCGTGGTGCATAGGTTCAATGGTGCTTCTCGGGTCTATCACTACTATCTTGTATCGAATTGTCGTTGTTCCAATGCAGTACGCTTGTCGTTCGACTTTGACCGAACCAGTGATGGAATAAGTCCCTATTGATACCTCCCTACACACTAATGAGTCTTCCTATGAAGAAGGCGAGGGTGGAGGAGGAGGAGCGTCTGTAAGCTTAGGTGGAATTGTTTGTGTTCTTACATTGCCTGCTAGATCCGGCTCGATATTGTGTCTAGTGCCGTTCCGGTAGTCGAAACCTTCCCTACCCCGACCTCCCGCTCGACGATGGGCCTCGGAAACCCGCCAAGAGAGTGCATCGTGAGCCGACTGAAGAGGCCGTCAGGAACGGACAAACTAATCACCGGGCATCCCGCTGGGGCAGGCGTCAGAACGACTCGCACTTGGAGTTGTCTCTTGGCCAACGCAGCCCTAAGGCAGAGAGTGCAAGGCGGCGGTGTGCATGCAGATGGCTTGCCTTTCTTCGCATGTCTCCTACAGCCAGACTCATACATGTAATCATTGCAATGCAGCGAATTGGCGCTGCAAATGAGGATTGAAGTGTCCAGCGCAAGGGAAAGTATGGGCCAAGTGTGTGTGTTATGCGGTTGAGGGGTGTTGGGGACGGAGATGAGAGAGAGAAAGAGCGGAACAGAGGGAGCGCATCACATTCGGCTTGCACTCACACTATCTCTTATCACCGCAGATACGAGACGCCAGCTAGCTCAGGGCTGAGTGACACTCGTACTCTTGTATTGGTGTGCGTTCTATGTCTAGATCACAGACTGACATATGTATACATTGTACCAGGCTATACATGGCCACTTTCGTGCGCTGCAACTACTACTGTCCGTACATAATTACACTTCGAGCCTTGAACGGAATGATGAAAAGCGCAATCATGACATCGAAGAGGTGATCATACGAGGAAGGGCGAGCTATACAGGGTAAGGAATACTTATGGGGAAGACGGCGGTGAAACAGAATCGCACGAACTCTTGATATGCTTGAGTAGATGCAGATCGTGCTCCATGCACATTATCGCATACCGTTCCACCCCTGGGGCCCAGAAAGTCCAACTGTCGTTGAGGGTGGCCGGATAGCGTGCCTCGTCCGCCTTTCCCGCCCAATCGAAATCCACCAACATCACATGCCCATCAGGGGTTAACATGATGTTTGAAAGACGGAGGTCGCCAAAGACGAAGCCCGCCTGGTGGAGCAACTCGATTGCGCTCCGCACGCCTTCATAGACCGCGGGCGGGAGCTTGCACCTCCTCTCGGCTCTCCAAGCATAAGCATTCTGCCCTTGCACGCGATCCATCACGACCATCTTCAGACCGCCACAGACGGGGATGCACGCGTGCAGCTTAGGTGCGAAGCCAGCGTCGGCAAGGATACTATGGACTGCGGAATTGTACTGCGTGGTGAACTTGACGACTACTTCGACGAAGTCGTCAGCGGAAGTGTACAGTCTCCCAATGTACATGCCTGAACGTCTGTCGTCGGCCAACACTTCCGAAGTCACCACTGATGGATCCAAGAGGGTGAAGTGCCTCCCTGTACGTGACAGCCGGTTGGTGAAGGTGATGCGCGGTATGTTGCCCTGCCAGGAAGGCTCCGGAACCGGCGAGGGAAACAGGTGTTGTACACTCAATTTCGGTGGTGGGTTGAGCTTCAGTTGCTCGTAGTACTCTCGGAGCCCGGCGAGCGCGAGCTTGACGGCCTTGAATGCGCGCGCAATGCGCAGCACGTTGGTGTCCTTGTAATAGTCGAGGCGCATCCGCCCGGACGAGAATACATAGTCACTGTGCGGACCGTCGGTGTAGACAGTAACGCCTATCTCGACAAGATCGCCCATGAGGCCGATCACGACTGCTGGACAATTCGAGACTTTGCGTAAACGTTTGATCTGTATGTGCACTTGTGAGGGCTTGAAACAACAGGCGTCAGCTCCACCTAGTACGAACCTCCATTTTATCTTCGGTAACACATTTCACGTAGGACACACGGGCTTGGGTTGACGCATCTCCACCTATGCCCACCTCGTTCTTCAACTCCAAGATGCCACAAGGCAAGCCGACGGGGCTGCCGTATACCACGGCAGGAAAGATGTCGTTCCGTTTCGGCTTCCATTGGACATTGGGATGGAGCGAAGCTATCAATGCCTTCACAGCCACACCTCGAGCCTCCTCATTGTCGTAGCTGACCAGCGAAGCCGTGATGAATGTGTGGGCCTGTTGGATCTGATGATAGTCTGGGCGAATCTCAAGGAGGTCGTCATCAAGATGAGTGAGGTGGTAATGGAGCAAGCCGAGAGCTGGACTGAATATCGCGGCAGGTGGTCCGAAATTATCGCTGGGTCTCCCGGCGTGGAAGTCTGCGTTGAATAATTCCTTCATTGTTTCGAACGATTTGACGGTCGTTGACGGCGATTCTAGGACGTTGCCACGAATAGCAGTCTCGCGGTCTTATGACTCTATTAGTGATGCCATCGCTGAGGCTCGAGCATGTACACGTACCCCTGATGACTTTCCCCAAGTCACCCACCTCGTCTAAGCTTTCCACGACTGTGGTACGGTTGAGTAGGCTGATCAGGCATCCTGAGCATACACTCACTGTCGGGGGTCACGATGAGGACATCGACCTCTTGATAGTCGCGATCCTCAGGAAGGACGTGAGATACGAGTTTGGTACGGCCAAGCTGAACACTTTGGTCTTCGAGATGTTCCAGCAGCCACTGCCGAGTGCGTTCAAGCAATGTAGATATAGGTTCGATGAGGAGACCAGATGGCTAGTAGTTGGACGGTCACCGGTCACCGCAAGTCAAGGCATCGACAAAGGAGACGTACCCTATACAACGTGGCCTCATCCTGGATCTCTTTGATGGGTGACTTTTTGGCTGCTCGTGCGAGCAACCTTGAGACCAATTGCTTGGCGAGCTGTGGGGTCACGGTGACGAAGTCCCAATGAGAATGATCTGGATGGGGATAGTATACGAATACGTCGTAATCGTGGTCGTCGGTCGTAGACATTGTGGTCAAACGGTGGGTTAGATTGGTGGGCGTGGTTGAGTAGTGAGTGGGCGGGTGGTGGGTAGGTATAAGCGTCCAAGACGGCTGGCGCGCAAAGCTCGGAAACACCCGATTTTCCATTTCCGCTCGAAGCTCCGAACGTGAGATCATATATTATACACGACGGACAAAGGCTCCTGCCCAGACCGAGGGATATGCGCAGGAAATCGGTGAGCCACCTTAGATATCTGGGCGCATCGGCCTCAAAACAAAGGATATCTAAGGTGCCTCACCGATCTCCTGCCCATGTCCCGGACAACTGAATGGGACCATTGCCCCTCATGATAGTGGCATGGAGGCTGGGACGGCCGAAGTTGCCACTTCCGCTATTCTATGAATGTATCATAATAGGCATGACTAATGGGGCAAGTATGGTACTAGTACAACAGATGCTGAGGGGGCTTCTATGGATACAGTGTCGAAAAGAGATGAGCATGAGGAGATCAAGCGGAAATGAGCAGAGTGAGCTAGGGTGTATACGAGTGCATGAACTAAGGCATCAGGAAAAACCTCCTTAGCAAATTGGAACTACTTAATGCCAATCAGCATGGTTAGTGCAAATTTGCAGTCTGCAGCCAATTGATTTAAACAGGAAGTGTCACGGACACAGTACCAGTGCCTCCTTTAGTGCCTCTTTTTCATCACTTTGTCACCATTTTGTCACACCTTGTCACCCTTTGTTACCCCAGTCACTCCGGTAGCTACCCACTTCCCCTTTTATCCTTACCCTTTTCTCGGTTCTGATCCTCCCCTTCGGTTTCCCACATGACTCATTTTCATTCATTCTGACTCCCATACCCATATGACTCCCCATGACTCACTCCCTATCACTGTTTGGCATTGTTTGATCCCCAGTAGTATATAAGACCAGTTAGCGCCCTCCCTAGTCCCCATCTTGACCTCTTGGTCACTGGGACTAGGTGAGTAGAATCCCCCACCTGTATGCATACTCTCCATACTAATAGATGACTTGGTCACTGGGACTAGTCTGTTGCATTGTGCTTGAAGACTAGCTTTTGACGATCTTGTGCCTTGGAGCTGGTCATTGCTTTGTCCTTGTCAAGTTCGTCCCTCTCTCTCTCTCTTTCCCTCTATCATCCCCATTCTGCCTTTTGGCTCCTCACCGCCTCGCCCTATCGATTGCTGCCGATCAGCATCTAGGGGCTCTGCGTCAAGTCACCGTGACATTAGGTCAAGATCCCACATCGGTGCTGACCCTCTGAAAAAAGCATCCCCATCGATCAAAGTCTACACCTCCCTCCACCCTGGCCTGCACTGGCAGACTTCACGCCTGGGACACACAAGACCTTGAACACTGTCATCATGAGAAAGACCCAGACGATGGAGAGTGGTACTGGGTCCCTTGTGATCAGAACCCCTGCTCCAATCGTCATCATCAACCCCGACACATCAACCAAGACACCTTCTACAACAAATTCATCCCTGTGCCCAATACTCCTAGAGCAGAGTCCCCTGTTACACAAGCCCCACATCCAGAGACCCCAGACGACAAGCTCGAAGTTGCAGCGCTTATTGCATTGCCTGCATCCCCCATTCTAATCCCCTTACGGCCACCATCTGCTCCCCCCATCATGGGTACCCCAGGTCAGCAAACCCCCCCATTGGCTCCCCCTGGTGGTGGACTGCAGCAGCCTCAAGGACAGGCCAATGCACAGCCTGCTGCACTAGACCCCATGCAGGTGTTCACACAGTCCATGGCCCTGCTTACCCAATCGATGATGGCGCTTGTAACTGCCACCACCACCTCCAACACCTCCAAGGCCATGCAGAAGCCTGCTCCCTTCAAGGGAGAACAGGGAGGTGAAGTGTGCCGTTTTCTGGCTGCCTTCACCATGTGGGCCATGTCCCAAGGCAGCAGCGCCCTCAACGTCCTAGATCCACAGGGCAATCCAACATGGGCTCGAGATGACCAGTGGATCTGCACCATGCTCTCGTACTTGCAGGACGATGCAGCCATATGGGCCACACCAGCCATGGAGGCACTTACACAGGGCAACCTCCCCTACAATGGCAACTGGAACAAGTTCCGCACCCAATTCAAGGCATGTTTCGAGATGGTAGACAAAGCTGTAGATGTGAAAGAGCATCTTTGGAAACTTTGGAAAGGGAACCTCACCCTGCCAGAGTACACCACCCACTTCAACGAGCTGGCCGGTCATACAGGCTACTCTTTGCAGGACCTCCGTGATCAGTTCTATGAACATCTCTCTAGCGCCATCAAGGACGAACTTGTACACACCACTTGTCCTATCGCTTCCCTAGATGACCTGATCAAGGTGGCTGTGGAGATCGATGTTCGAATCTGTCAACGGCATGCAGAGAAGGCCCACAAGCATGGGCACACGACAGTGTTCCCCACCCCAAAGGTCTCCATCACTCCCCACATGACTTCATTTACCCCTGCGGCTCGTGATCCTAATGCCATGGAGATCGACACCACTCGTACGTGTGACGAGTTCAATTGCCTCATGCAAGGGAAGTGTTATGGGTGTGGCTCGGCTGCGCATGTGAAGAATGATGAACTCTGAACCTGTAAGGCGAGGAGCAACTATAAGTCACAACAAAGAGAGATCTTCAGTCAGTGAGCAAACGACTGAAGAGCAGAGGCAAAGAAGGGACTGCTTATATACATGAGGGATGAGTCCATGAGTCAGTGAATAAAGCAGTCACATGTAGCCATAAGACGATGAGTCAGAGTCCATATCGGCATATGAGTCAGATACAGTCATAGCATGAGTCAGACATAAGGTCTAGAAGAGTCCAGTGCAGTGTGGAATGCACTGGTACACACAGGAATGCACAGTAACCATATGAACATGAGAAAGTACAGTAGGAGAACAAAGAAAACCATAAATGGTAAGTAGGAACACAACCTATCTAATCATATGACCATACACAAGTGTACACAACTCCAGTCCGAGCACAGCCGGTGTTGAACTTCCGGACTACCGGCTGTGCTCGGACCGGAGTTGTGTACACTTGTGTATGGTCATATGATTAGATAGGTTGTGTTCCTACTTACCATTTATGGTTTTCTTTGTTCTCCTACTGTACTTTCTCATGTTCATATGGTTACTGTGCATTCCTGTGTGTACCAGTGCATTCTACACTGCACTGGACTCTTCTAGACCTTATGTCTGACTCATGCTATGACTGTATCTGACTCATATGCCGATATGGACTCTGACTCATCGTCTTATGGCTACATGTGACTGCTTTATTCACTGACTCATGGACTCATCCCTCATGTATATAAGCAGTCCCTTCTTTGCCTCTGCTCTTCAGTCGTTCGCTCACTGACTGAAGAGTAAGTCTCTTACCTACATATGCTCTACTCCTTCTTACTGACTTAGTACTTGTAGTCTCTCTTTGTTGTGACTTACAGGTACTTTACTCTGCAATATAGTCGTTCGCTCACTGACTGAATATCTCTCTTTGTTGTGACTTACAGTTGTGACTTACAGTCGCTCCTCACCTTACAGGTTCAGAGTTCATCAGGTTATGAGCCCTGCGCTCTTATCAGTTGCTGCTCTGTCGACACTCTGCGTGCAAACTCTGTTTGTCAACTCTCTGCCCGTGCACCCTCCTCCACTTTCCCTAACTCTTGACTGTGCCCTCCTCCACTGCTGCCAGGGGGACTTTACTGCGCTCGTGACGCAGCCCTGAGCGCTTTTAGTAGTCGCTATCTAGTATCTTTGTACAACCTTTGGTGCTTTTGCAGCACACGGGTTTTCAAGTATCCTCAGCCAGGCCACGCACTTGCACCCGCCAGCTGTTGTAGCCAGGGTGGTTATCACCTTTGGACCGGAGAACAACCGTTAAGACCCTCCTTACTATACTCTTCTTAATACCTAGACCCGTATAGCTTTTCTTGGGCACAGTTGGCGACTTCTATCTGGATTGTTGGGAATATTGGCTTCCTGACCTTCTGGCTCACCTCAATAGGTGTTCCTCTCTACCAGATCTCGCACGTGGCAAGTCAATCATTGCGTTTTTCTCTGAACCATCGTACTGGAGCTGCCTACTACTGCCAATAGTCCTCAGCTCAGCTCCGACTCTGAAGCTGAAGTCAACGCTGAACTTGCAGAACATCATTCTACTGCATCAGTGTTTGATTGCTTGGAACAGCCCCATCTCTTTGATCTAGACAATCAGGTCGATCGTTATCACTACGTCTACGACAACAGAGAGCAGGAGTGGGACCAGTGCAACGTACAGCTCTGTCCCAATCGCTATAATCAACTCCCTCTTCCGTACGAACCAACCTTCCACTGGGCATATCCAGCAACTTGGCAGCAGGACACCAACCCACAACATGGAGTTCCTCTTCCCTATCTTCAGGAAGAAACTCACGCACAGCCCTCCTCGTCTCGTCCTAAACTCTATCTCCGATCGCTCTTTGGAAACTCCCCTCCTGTCGATTCAAGTCCTCTTCCTCCAGTCTACCTTCCTCCTCCTATCATCACTGCGCCCCCTGTCGCGCCTATCACATTCACTCTAGAATTCAAGGAGGAATATCTCGATTCTCCCCAATACCTCTTATCCATCATGGGAGATATCAAAGTCGACTCTATCCCTGTCCTCTCTTCGGCAAATCAGTACAACGACTGGTCTGCCAAGATGAAGGGCTATTTCATCTTCATGGACTGTTGGAGTGTTGTCAAAGGCGCTACTCGTCCTACTGAGCAAGCTGCCAAGGACAAGTGGGATAAACTTGATGGGCAAGCTCGTGGCATGATGTACATGCGTGTCGCACCAAACTTTCACTATGTTCTGGACACTCAGATTCCTGTCTCGGGTGGACAACCCAGGGACATGACTGCTGCTGAGTCCTGGGAAGCGTTACAGAACAAGTTTGGCAAGCCTAACAGTGCCCACGTCTGGGGTTTGTTTGAGTCACTCGTTGCTGAGCCTCGGATGAACGAACAGAAGCCCCTTCAGGATCAGATGATGCGTCTTATCACACGCCTGCGCAAAATTAGTAGCAACAGCGTCACGCTCTCTGACAACATGCAAGCCCTTCTCTTGATGTCCAAAATCCCGGAGTCGTACCGGTCCATGGTCTCTGCGCTTATGGCGACTACAGACCTCGACAAGGTCACTCTCGACAACATCCAGTCGAAGACCTTGGCTGAGGAGTCCATGCGCAAGAACGGCCAGTCTGCGAACAAGGTCTCCCAGACCAAGCTGAAGCCCAAGGGTCCCTGCTCTCATTGCGGGAGTGGCTCTCATCATGAGTCCAACTGCTATCAGAAGTATCCTGAGAAGTGTCCCAAAGGCAAGGGCAAGGGTAAAGGGAAGGACAAAGACAAGGATAAGGACAAGGGGAAGAATAAGGACACTTCTCATAACCATGCGCACGTCACTACCAAGTCTGTATCATCTGTACTTGTAGCCGGTTCGTCTAACATCGCTGCTTCTTTCTACGATGAGGCTATGGCCTCGAACAGTGTGAACTGGACTGCATGGCTGATGGACTCTGGAGCCTCTCAACATATCACTGGTGATCTCTCTGAGTTCATTGAGTACCAACCCTTCGATTCGCCTGTACTGTTTAACACTGCTGGACAAGGTGATAGCAGCGTCATTCAGGCACTTGGGGAAGGAACTCTGTCTGGAGAAACCTGGTTAGACGGTCAGAAGGTAGCAATTACTCTGAACCACGTCTACTACATACCAGGCACCATTGGTCACATCTTCTCGACTGGCTCCATTGAGCGCAATGGTTACTCCCTCTTTCAAGGGGATGGGCGCATGTGCATTTTCGACAAGCTGCCTGATGGTGCTGTCAAACATGGTTTGACAATTCATATCAAGGGTCGTAAGATCCTGGAGGTGCGATACAACCCTTCGTCTAATTGTTATTGTACTATTATTGAGCTTCACAAGAGCAAGCGCGTCCATCTCAATGTCCGTAAGTTCAAGACCTGGCACCGTCGCTTTGGTCATGCGGGCAAGGACATTCTGTGCAACCTTCCTAAGCATACTAAGGGGGTTGATGCTGTTGATCCTGCAGATGAAGAACCGTGTGATGGATGTGCTTTTGGCAAATCCACTCGTAACCCCTTTCCACCTTCTGAGAAGCGTGCTACTGAAGTTCTTGAGCGAGTCCATATGGACCTCGATGGACCTATGCGCACTCAGGCTATCGGAGGTTGGAAATACTTCGCCGGTTTCATTGATGACTATTCTGGTCTCGCTCGTGCTTACTTCCTTAAACACAAGTCTGATGCGATCCAAGCGTTCAAAGACTATAAGGCGTGGGCTGAGAACCAGACCAGCAAGAAGATCAAATTGATCTGCTCAGATCGAGGGGGGGAATACACATCAGACAAGTTCTCTACACTTCTTCGTTCGCATGGTATCAAGCACCAGAAGACTCTACTGGGTTCGCCTCAACAGAATGGACATGCTGAGCGCTGGAACCGCACTATTACTGAAAAGGCTCTGTCTATGCTCCACCAAGCAGGCCTTAGTCATGGTTTCTGGCAACCCGCTCTTGACACAGCCGTTCATATCTACAATTGTCAACCTATGCGGCGACACAAGTGGTTGTGCCCCATCACTGTTTGGGATGGTACCGTTCTGGACGTCTCTTACTTCAGAGTGTTTGGGTGCAAAGCTTTTGTCCACGTGCAGAAGGCAAAGCGCGAAGGGAAACTCAACAAGAAGGCTGTCGAGATGATCTTTGTTGGGTATGAGTCTGGTTCCAAGGGGTATAGGTTTTGGAATTCAGCCAACCGCTCTATCGTCGTGTCCCGCGATGCAACATTTGACGAAGAGTCTTTCCCTGCTCGCAACTTACCTGGCAACCGTCCTTCTACCCCGGACGACAGTCCGTTCTCAGATGATCAATTGGATGATTCCTCGAATGATGACTCTGATTCGGTTGATCCCAATGATGCAATTCCTTTCATTCCTCCCAACCTCTTCGAACCACCACAACCTGACCCTCCAGCGGATGCTGATCCTGCTCCTCCTGCAGAAGCTCCTGCTGAGCCTCCTCCTCCTCCTCCACAATGTCCTCCTATGCCGCCTCCTGTCATTCCTCCTCGTCCTCCTCACAAATGTGGCCGTCACCCTCCAGTGGGAGCTAATGAACCAAGCATTGCTCGTGACCGTCCTCGTCGCAAAAAAGCTGGTATTCCCCACAAGGACAGGACTGATAACAACGTGTATGATGATCCTGCACGTGCTGATAATCAGATCGACAAGGATGGCAATCTGCGAGAAGCGGAGATGATACTCGCTTTTCTAGCTGCTGCTCAGTATAAAGCTGGCTTACCTCAGTCGCATAAGGAAGCCATGCACTCACCTGATGCTGGGAAATGACGCGAAGCTGAGAAGTCGGAGTTTGAGTCGCTCATGGAGAATAAGACTTGGGTTCTCGTTCCTCGTCCCAAGGGCCGGCATGTTGTCTCTAACCGCTGGGTCTATGACATCAAACATGATGGGCGGTACAAGGCTCGTCTGGTTGCAAAGGGTTTCACTCAGGTGTGGGGAGGGGACTACCATGAGACGTTCTCTCCAGTGGCGTGGTTTGAGTCTATCCGGTATTTACCCATGCATGCAGCGCTTGAGGACTGGGACATCGAGTCAATGGATGTCAAGACCGCGTTCCTGAATGGTGATCTAGATGAGGAGATTTATATGGAACAGCTGGAAGGCTGGGTCGTTCCTGGGAAGGAAGATCACGTCTGTCTACTCAAAAAGGCTATCTATGGTCTTAAGCAGGCGTCGCGTTAGTGGAATGCGAAAATTCATCAATTGCTTCTAGATCTGGGATTTACACGGACATATTCTGATGCTGGGATCTACGTATATCGGCAACAAGGGGGGATCACGTCACAATTGTCGTTCTTTATGTCGACGATCTACTTCTGATGGGCGATCAGTCTAGTCACATCAAACAAGTCAAGTGTTCGCTTTCTAAGCAGTACAAGATGACGGACTTGGGGTCTGTACAGCGCTTCCTTGGTCTTCGCATCACTCGTGATCGATCTACTCGTATGATCGACATCGACCAGGAAGAGTACATCCAATCTGTTCTCAAGCACTTTCAGATGGCTGACTGTAAACCCTCACGTACACCCCTTCCTGCTGGTGCTGTCTTGGCAAATGCCGACAAACCAGCTTCCAATCAGTTCAGGCAATGCTACCAGAATCCCATTGGCAGTCTTTTGTACACCATGCTCAGTACACGTCCTGATATCTCCTTTGCTGTCACACGGTTATCGAAGTACAATGCCAATCCCTCTGAAGCGCACATGAGTTATGCGAAGTATGTCCTGCGTTACCTTCAAGGGACAAAGGCGTATCGCTTGCGCTACAAGGGAGCGTCTAATGACGGTCTGATTTCCTATTCGGATTCAGATTGGGCCGAAGACCGTGATGATCGGCATTCTACCTCTGGCTTCGTCTTCTTGATGGCAGGTGGTGCTATATCGTGGGCTTCGAGGCGTCAGCCTACCATTCTCGCTCTCCTCTACTGAGGCGGAATATAAAGCGGCCTCTGATACCTGTCGTCAGTTGATCTGGCTGAGGACGTTTGGCGATGAACTTGGTAATGACTTGACCAGGCCGACACCCATGTGTCTAGACAACCAGGGTTCGATTTTCCTGTCAGTCAATCCAGTAGTCGACTGGCGTACCAAGCACATAGAGATTTGCTACCACTTCATTCGTGAACAAGTGGAGTCTGGCTCTGTCGAGATCTTCTATGTTGCGACTGCGGATCAGTTGGCTGATTCTCTCACAAAGAACGTGCCTTATTCCATTTTGGCAAAGTTCGTTGATGAGATCGGTCTTGTTTCCGTTGCATCTTGAACGAGTGGGAGTGTTGAACTTCCGGACTACCGGCTGTGCTCGGACCGGAGTTGTGTACACTTGTGTATGGTCATATGATTAGATAGGTTGTGTTCCTACTTACCATTTATGGTTTTCTTTGTTCTCCTACTGTACTTTCTCATGTTCATATGGTTACTGTGCATTCCTGTGTGTACCAGTGCATTCTACACTGCACTGGACTCTTCTAGACCTTATGTCTGACTCATGCTATGACTGTATCTGACTCATATGCCGATATGGACTCTGACTCATCGTCTTATGGCTACATGTGACTGCTTTATTCACTGACTCATGGACTCATCCCTCATGTATATAAGCAGTCCCTTCTTTGCCTCTGCTCTTCAGTCGTTCGCTCACTGACTGAAGAGTAAGTCTCTTACCTACATATGCTCTACTCCTTCTTACTGACTTAGTACTTGTAGTCTCTCTTTGTTGTGACTTACAGGTACTTTACTCTGCAATATAGTCGTTCGCTCACTGACTGAGTATCTCTCTTTGTTGTGACTTACAGTTGTGACTTACAGTCGCTCCTCACCTTACAGGTTCAGAGTTCATCATGCTTGACTTTGTACATCTCTCACGTGGGCTGTATGTGTTGTGTGGGTTGCTTGGACTCAGCCTTCTTTTTCATCACTGCTCGATGAGCTGATAGACTGCACTGTAGACTTGAACATGGCCATGAGGTTGGGGGGAGCATATCTCATGTTAAACAGAAACAGTGTTTCTGGAGCAGCGGTCGTGGTAGCCTGTGAGGCCTTGTAAGCAAGAACAGCATAGTGAGACTGGTAAAGTGTTGGAATTACTATGGACTATGGACTATAGATATGCATTAGGCACTTATGGGCACAGCAATTTCTTTGGCTATGTTTCCTTCTTACCCGATATGGTACACTCAATACTGTACTTATATGGTTATCAGTTCTCACTTCGTCCAGTCCATTCCGGGGCGTTCTACACTGCTCTGGATAGTTCTAGATAGTCTTGGATGCATCCATGTGACCATCTTAAGTACTTTCTACACCCTTCTCTTTGTTCTGTCTGAGTCATTGCTCCACATTTCTTACTCAGCATTGGTTCACTCTGACTCAGACATATCACATGCTCTCCTTTCTGTTGCTTACTCATGCAGCTCCTGTACAGTATATAAGGAGGGACTTTCAGGGCTTTGTCTCCTCAGTCTTTGCTCACTGACTGAGGAGTAAGTACTTCATTCTACTATATGCCTTATGCTCTTACTTACATAGTACCTATAGCTTGTCTGTCTGCATGTCTACTAGGTACTTATCTCTTTATGATTATAGTCTTTGCTCACTGACTGAGGACTCGTCTGTCTGCGTGTCTACTAGTCGTTGTGACTCTTGCCTTCACAGGTTCAGACTTCATCAGCTGTTGGGCAAACACCCCTTGCACACATGTCTGGAGTTGGTTGTGGACTCTGTTGCAAGGTTTGATAGTAGTTGCATGGTCGGCAAGTTGCTCCATTTGGTTGAAGGGGTTGTTCTTGCTGCTTGTAGAGTTTAAGTGGACTCTGTAGTGTTGTAAAACCCAGTTGCGGTCCAGAGGTTTAGTTCGCAGGCAATCCTAGGTGAAGATAAACAAGCAGTCTATCTTTGAATTGCAATTGTCCAGTGTGTCTTCGGGCGCTTGCTCTGAAGGATGGTAGAAGTGTCCGGGGCATAGCGCGATGTGATGTTTATCTATCAACAGCTATCAGGTATCATGTCAGAAATTTCTGGCGCCCATCTCAATGCATCCACACGACAGATCAAGGACCATTCTGCACCACACGATAGGCGGCCTATAGGGGAGTGCAAAGGTGAAGACCGGATGATAGGCAGTCGATAGTCATGCAATAGGTTAACTTCGCCAAAATTGCACGCCTATAAGCCGCCTATCGCCCGGTGCAAAATCTGAGGGTGCCCGGAGTGCCAGGTGGCTTTTGCATCCGGATGCACTTCCTAGCTACTCACTGTGAGTATTCTCGGGCACTCTGGCACCTCAAAAACATAGTACTGTATGACTACGCTATGTAATTTACACCCCAGAACGTCCAGCGTAGCGATGTCAGGAGGGGGCAGAATATGGACGCCTAAAGGCGGATGCTCTGAATGCTCGTGGGAAAGTTCCGACATCAGTACTGCCAGTGACTGGGCACGTTGAGCTGGACTCAATCCATGGCACTTGTAGGCGACAAAATACAAACCCAGGAAGTTACGAAGTCCTCAACCAATGGTATTTGCCTAGTTGCTAGTGCTCCAGCGGTCATTGATATATCGAGAGCGTCCGTGAACATAATCTGAAAGACCTTTGCGCTATCAAACACCTGGTCAGATTCCAGGTCTACAAGCAAATCTGTCTTGAACTGGGAAACACTCTTGACAGTCGTCGTGTGCCAGTAGTCCTGCATGGCGAGTTGGGAGTGGAAGGCCCCATGTGAGGGTTCCGTTGACTCAGGGGCGCACAGACGCCAGCACAATATTGCGTGACGTCACGCGTCAAGCGCTCATTGGCGACGCCGGTCTTCATTTCCACACAAGCACTTCTTACAGAAAATAGCGCGACTAGAGCCGCTCGTTTACGCCAAGGCCGTTGCCTCAGAAGCCACTTCGACTACTGGTCCTCATATTGAAGTCCAGTTTGCCCAAACTTGAAGCACAAAATTCACGATCGCAGCGACAGACACACACACCACAGATTGAAATCTCAAGATTCTCGACTTTGAATGGTAAAGAAAGTCGAAGACAACATTATATGGGTTACGAGCCAGGTCATTCAATAGAACATGCTCCCGAAGCCTCCCAGATCCGTCATGCTCACCGACAAGGAAATTGAGACGCTCAGTCAGAAATTCGCTGCGATGCTCAGTGGGTACGTGCAACGCGCGCATCAGAAGAGGGTGCAACAGAAGGTCGAATTGGTGGATGAGTTTGTGAGTCGTGAATCATTCTATCAGTGAACCTACCTTGACCGATTGGAAAGGCCGACATCGTAAACGAGTATCTTTTCAAGATCGTCAAAGGCAAGCATGTCATTCCTGACGCGACCACGCGACCACACTCGCAGATCCCTTTCACTCCGATTCACCTTGACGTCGTCCCTGGCTATGTGATGCACCCGTCTCCTCACACACCCGGCAAAGGCGACGAC
Source organism: Fomes fomentarius (assembly GCA_022606135.1). NCBI lineage: Eukaryota > Fungi > Basidiomycota > Agaricomycetes > Polyporales > Polyporaceae > Fomes > Fomes fomentarius. The sequence goes on from JABYQN010000001.1 coordinate 4,684,728, forward strand.
GGTCTAAACAAGCCAGACGCAGGTCTCTTCCATGACGACGTCAGCCTCGTCAAGGGCAGCCCCAACTGGGCTCGTCAGTGCGCATTCTGGGAGTTCAAGCGAACACGAGGCAGCCACAAATTCGATCCCTTTGTCGATGCTCCTGAACAGGCTACTGAGGCGTGGACAATCAACGGAGCTGCAACACGTGGTCAGAACGCGTCGTACGCAGAGACCGCATTCACATTCCAACATCGCTCTGCTGTATACTCCTTTTCTGTGCAGGACTCTGAGCTTCGCATGTTGCGCTGGGACAGGTCTGGTGTCTTCGTAACTCAGAGTGTGGACTACGTCAATGAGACGGGCACGTTCGTCGAGCTCATGCTGGGGTTCATCATCCTCGATGACGCTAGTCAAGGCATCGACACCTCGGCAAGCTTGCTCGACAAGACGTCGAACGGGTATCAACTCATGGACCGTCTTGCCAGCGAGGACCAGGAAGTGCTCAAGATGACGGTCTTACCGTTCGCAGAGGATACAGTCGTGTCGCCGGACATCTTACCGAAGACTGCCGACAATGCGTCCACATCCCCTGATATCAGCATGGGTGATGAGATGCCCTTTACCCCTCACGCGCCCTCCCTCGACCCCACCTCTGCCGACGATGTTACGCCCCCGAAACCTCCTGCTGAGACGGAAGCGGAGCTTTCAGTCGTCAACCCCAAGGACGGTGCCTTTGTCTTTCAACACGTCCTGGACGCCTTCAAGACGTCTCTCGAGAAGGAGTTCCCGCGCTACCGCATCTCCATTGGCACAGACACATTCCTTGTGGCACGGCCGATCTTCCAGTCAACTGGCATCATCGGTCGCGGCACCCGCGGTTATGTGGCTTGGCACGAGCAATCCGGGACATTCAAGTTCTTGAAGGATGCATGGCGCCCAGACTACGTGGGGGTCCAGGCCGAAGGCGACATCTTGCAGAGCCTCAACGACGCTGGGGTCCGGAACATCCCAACCGTCTTTTGCCACACGAGCGATGCTGGAGAGATGACGAGAGCGTCTCACTACCAGGTCAAGGTCGACTGCCGCAGCAACGACGAGCGGAGGAAGGCAGCCTTTCCTCCTCCTGCTCCAGACGAGTCAGAAACGAGCAAGGGCGGCGGCAAGGCGAGTAACAAGCGCAAGAGAGACGATTCGAAGGTCGAGGACAAGCCAAAGGAGAGCGTGCTCCTTCGCCACTTGCGCCATCACAGATTGGTGACCGACGAAGTATGTCTACCTCTGCGGGCATTCAGGACGAGCAAACAGCTTGTGCAGGTTGTCGGTGATTGCATCGAAGGTACGCCTCCGCCTCCTGCTGATAATGGGCTTTGACTGACGCGTCTAACAGCTCATGCGGACGCGTACGAGAAATGCAGACTCCTGCACCGCGACATTAGCAGCGGTAACATCCTCATCCTTCCTGCATTGGCTCGGACTCCAGGCAAGAGAGAGCTCCGCGTTGTATGGGTAGGAATCCTCAGCGATTGGGAGCTCTCTAAGCCCGTGGCCGAGTCGTTGGACAGGGAGCGCGCGCGGCAGCCGGAACGGACGGTAAGCAGTATCTAGGACTATGTTGATCGGACGGCAGCTAATCATCGCCGCAGGGCACTCTTCGGTACATGTCCTACGCACTACTCCAGGACAAGTACCACATTGTCGGGATACCGGACGAGATCGAGTCGTTCTTCAACGTCGTTTTCTACAACGCCCTCCACTACCTTCCCCATAACCAACAGAGCTATGTATTGATTTGGATCAAGTCCTACTTCGACGACCACAACGACTACAACGACGGTGAACGCGTTGGCGGGAAGGGAAGAGACGCGATGTTCCAGTGCGGCCAACTCATGGACCGTCGTCGGCTTCTCGTATTCTCATCGATGCCACTCACCGTTATCCTTGAGGAGATGCTTCTTTGGTTCCAGGCGCGATACAAAATAGTGGAGTACGAGTGCAATAAGAAACCCGCTGATGACGACTCCGCACCATCTCCTCAACGCCTGCGCATGGCAGAGGGACAGGACGGTGGAGACGAGCAGACTCGAGAGGAAAAAGGGAAAGGAATGGAGGGGAAGAATGACTCGATGGGCGAGACCGACGATGGCTACACCTACCGGCGGAAGAAGAAACCAGCCGGGCCTACGGATGAGGACCGTGAGCTCGATGGATTCTTGCAGACTCACGCGACCGTCCGGAGATTGTTCCGAGCCCAGAGGTTGAAGAAGACGTGGCCGGAAAACGAGAAGTGGGAGGACCATGTTGCGAACTGCCCTTCTGCGGTGCCAAAGCCTCCAACTCTCGTCACTGTCACCTCAACGGAAACCGGCACTACGCCTTCGATGAGGATTGACGCGATCCCCGAAGACACGACCACTGGCACCGCAAACACTGGAAGCGATGCTGCGCCGGTTTTCGCTCTCAACAATGACCACGCCCTTCCTACCAAGATCGGAGGGCGTCGTAACCTTACGGCGGACTCTAAGATTCAGCTTTCCTATGAGTTGAAGGCGACCAAGTCTAGGTCTCGTGGTGCATAGGTTCATTGGTGCTTCTCGGGTCTACTACTACTATTTTGTATCGAATTGTCGTTGTTCCAATGCAATTTGCTTGTCGTTCGACTTTGACCGAACCAGTGATGGAATAAGTTCCTATCGATACCTCCCTACACACTACTGAGTCTTCGTGTCGGATCTATGGCATACGGGCCACAGATCCATACTGGAGTGCAGGCTATAGGCTGTCTATGCTTTTGCTCTGTTCATAGTCATGATGTTCCGCAGGTGCACGTATCTGCATCCGAAAGGTTCATCGCGAAACAGCCTGAGTACTATGAGACGACAATGAAGCGATGGTGCCAGCAAGGCTAGTCTGAGTATCATCGTCAATGGCAGAGTAAGCATATCAGAATAGAAGGGGCTACTCGTGACATGAAACAAAGACAGAATCGGCAAGAACCTAGGCGAGAAGCGAGCCCATAAGTTGGACGAGCGTCGAGCATAACCAGGGGCCAATTATAACCACAACCACCCCCGCCGCGCTACACCTTAGCTACACAACCGTTTTTTCCAAGGCACGTAACATGCAACCGTAACAGTGTCTTCTCTCGTGCACGATAAGTTCGCCCATCGACAGATGCAAACCAGCGATTTCGATGAGGACTTCGCACCTGACACTTGGACAGATCGTCAAAGAGACATGCGAGGGCGCAAAGAAGGGAGAAAGCCGGCACACTAGCGGACTCGTGGTCAGGAGCTGGGTGAGCGTCGCGCTGACCACCGGAGCGCCGCTGACCATTGCGTGCTTAACCAGCCTGCTCAGCGAGCAATAGTTGATTGCCGCCCTCTCTTGTGCCTCGGTCACACGTTAGAGGAGTCTCCAAGGTTGGGGTCGGAGAGTCCAAGACCCCAAGTACATATGCAGAACACAGACGGGGTCTGCGCAGCGCGAATCGGACAATGCGCATGATAGATCCGCATATGCATGAGAATCTCGGGTCGATCGCAAGCGAAGCATAGCATGCGCATCGTTGTGATTCAGGTGTATGCATGAATCATGAATCACGGATAGAAATCTCATTACCGTATCTCAGATTACCTCGCGCTTGCCTCATGATGGATGGTGAAAAGCACAAATCTGGCGAGATCAACTCACGCTCATGAGCAATGCTTAGATCCCGAGATGCAGAAGAGGGACTGGGACGCAGTATGCGAAAAGATCGACGGGCGCGGGTAGGCGCCGGCGCACTCGTCTTGCGGAAGCGCGACGCGATCTGCTAAGGCACAGAGTCCAAGTCGGGGAAGGGCACTAGTACTCACCCATCCTCGTACATCGACTCCACCCCATCCTCCACCCCTTCTCCCATATGCATCTCACCGTCAGCCATCTCGGCATCCACTCCCTGACGTCCACCGCCAAACGCACCTGCGTCCACCGCGCCGAACGAGCTCTCGAGCATGAAAGGGCTTGGAGAACTCGGCCATGATCTGCGCCTGGCCGACGTTCTTCGGGCCGGGCACGATCGCCATCTAGGTCCCGTTGCTGTTGCTGTCGTCACTCGGGGCGGTGGAGGGATGAGCGACGGGTGGACGTCAGGCGGGTGCGAGGAGTACGAGATCATTTGGTGATTCCAGTCTGTGAGGATCTGGTGGGCTGCGGCGAGGATGTCGGGGGTGCTGCCCTCCGTCTAGAAAAACAGCCATAGAGTTGAAAACAAAATACGAAAGCATAAGCGAATGCATCGGAGAAGAGGAGTGAGGGGAGACGGACCTTGAGAAGACGACCGCTCGTGAGCGCGACCATAGTGAGGAACTCGAGCGTGGACGTGTAGTCCTCCACGATGTAGAGCTTCCTGATCGTAGTGCGGTCTGTCTGCGCTAGGATCCCTTCCACCATATCATACATTCCGATCACGGTCAGCGGGAGCTGCGGTCAATACGCCTGTACCACTGGTTGTATACGCAGGTGGGTGCACGTACCGATACCGACGGGATCCTCGATGTCCTCAATCTTGACGACATCCCGCAGTAGCACGTTCGTCATTATGCTGCTGCTGCCCTTCCCGCCGTCGAATTCGTCCTCATCGAACACCATTCCTGGCGCGTCGATGATCTTCAGCCCGCGCTCGAGTTGCACCGTCTGGAGCTCCTTCGTGTGCCCCAGCCGCGCGGCGACGGCACATACCTTGGAGCGCTTGAGCGAGTTGATGGAGGCTGCTCTTGCCGACGGTGATGCTTTGCGCAGAGGGCTTGTACGCTTTCGAGAGACAAAGGTGCGCGGGTGGGGTGGAGGAGAGGTTTGTGCGCTGGTGCGACGCGGACTTGAATGGAAGGGTAGGCGGAGGTAGCGCAGCCACGCTTGGGCGTTCTCGCGCGGGATGAGGTCTATAAGGACCGTCAATATGAGCGGGATTCAAGGATCGACTGACATGCAAGGTTGAGCGGAAGAGGGCATGTAGTCTACCAAAAGGACGGAGCGATGGAGAACTATAGTAGAGGAAGGGAAGCACACTCGACCGCCTAGATGACCGTACTCACCGACTTTGTTCAGCACGAACACCAGTCGCTTCCCCTTGCTCTCCCGCCTCCGGACCGCCTCCTCGACGAGCTCGCTCCTGCACCCATCCGGATCGCGTGCGTCGAGGTCGAGGACGATGACGTCGCTCTCGTCGATGACCTTGTGCAGGCGCGAATGTAGTGCTGCTGTAGCTGTTTCTTGGTCTTCGCGCGAGGAGGAAGGGTCCATGGTGTATGTATCGTCGTCGTCCATCATCGCTGAAGATGGGGAGAGAGCAACTAGTGATGAGAGGGTCGGTTCTGAGGCCATCTGCGCATCCGGGTCATGGCGGGGATACTGATCGGGGTCTTATGAGCCATTCGGTGCCTTCGATGAGCTGGAGGGGAATCGTACAAGATGAGGGTGTTGTTCGGCCGCATCGCGGGTTTTGTGACTAGGAAGGCGAGGCACGCCGAGGTCGTTCTTGAGGTCTTGTAGGACGGGGACGATGAGAGATGTGCGAAGTAGCCAGGGCATATAGAAACTTACTCGACTTGGTGGGAGTGTCGAACTTGAGGTGTTCTGGCTGAGCATGAGCAGCTGTATACTGTACTCATTGTGCGCGCGCTGTTTGTGCTATCGTCCAAGGGTGAGAGCGCGTTACGAAGAGGTCCAAGAGTCGGTCGAGGCATTCCTTTTCGGCCGGACCGGACATCCGAGCGCGCTACTGAACTCCAGCTCAGGCTCTCGTTACTAGGCTCTCACGGCGCGACTCTTGCTCTTGTCCATGGCAGGATGTCGGACGATGCTCTAGGCACTATCTGCGCGGCCACTCTGGGTGCATGTCTCCATACAATCTGCTTAGGAGCATGCTACGACTTTATCACACTACGTGAGTGAGCTCCCCATTCAAGCTGTCTTCATTCAGTGATGCTTGTTGCACCCACCTCAGGTCACCCGTTCACCCAAAATCTATGCTCATGCAGATTTTGTCGAACACGCTCTCTTGATATCGAAACCGACGAACCGAACGAACGAGAACCTTTGATTCACACTGCCGAACCTCGGGCTCGTCCGCCTATGCAGAAGCCTTCTGCGTAGACATAGGTAAGTAGTGTTAGTGTATCATGGTGAGTCATGTATCTCCATATCAAAGTTGTGCTCACAGGCGCTCTGTAGCATTGATGTATTATAGAATTGCACACTCAGTCTGTCATCCGTGGATATGACTCTCATTTGCGCGACGGGGTTGTCGCCGCGGGCAATCGGACGTGCATGCGAGGGGGAAGAGGAAAGACACAGCCAGCTGTAGTCGGCGTATGCGTCTGTAAGCTTAGAGTCCATGGCATTGCTATTTTGCATCCCAGGTTTTGGGTCGAACTGCGAGAACAATACAGTATCTGCGAACACTCAAGCTCAAGACCGCGTCGGAGCGGTTATAGACTGGGGCGCGCCATGCCACATTGGAAGCCGAGTTTGGTAAGTCTCAACACCATAAACAGTTTTGTGCCTGTGCCGGACCGGGCATCCGAGCGCGCTTGTGACTTTCGAGTCTCAGCTCGAGCGCGGCGCGTCTCTTCCTCTCATGATGCTCTAGGTACTATATGCGTGCCCAATCTGGGTACATGTCTTCGTACAATCTGCTTAGGAATATGCTACAACAAAAGTCACACTGCGTAAGCGTTCTGATTGAAGTAGTGACCACTCGGCGACCAGACAGATCACCATCAAGTCCTCACTAGTACTGTTACAAACACCTCAGGTTGCATTCACCGAGGTCGACGGTGGCGTCTTGCTACTCCTTCGGACATCAGATCCTCAAGTCTACTGCAAGAAACTTTATGCACATCCAGATGGCGTCGAGCATGGTCTCTTGAGATTGAACACGACGAACTTGTGAATGGGGACGAACGAGGACATCTGATTCACACCGCCCAGCCTCCGGCTCGTCCTCCTATACAGAAGTCGTCTACTATACAGACATCATATCATGCTATGGCATTATAATGGTGAGTCATGTTGTCTAGATTTGACAGGCTGTATCCTCACTCCCCTCGGGGTAGGTTGGGGCTCTATAGCCGCTGCTTTGAGGGCTTGACTATTCGCGTCGAGCGTCAGGAGCTATTATACCCACACGCTCGCCGTGTACTCCAGGGCAAGAGGACCTCAAGATGCACCAGTCAACTCTCCAAGTCTAGACTAATGAGTTCAAATTCGAAATAAGCTTACGAGAACCCGGATGCTCGCCCACCACGAGGCTGCCACAGTCGCTCCTACCTACTTCATCCCGATGTATGTCGGAACGCACCCGCTTTAGACTATTGCAGTTGGTCAGCAGCCAAAATTGGACGCCTCGTGCAGCCTGGGTACATAAATCGCGACTACTAGGTCCGACGAACCGTGAAACCTCTCCAGGCATCGTCAGAAGTATGGATTTTCTATTGAGCAGTCTCATTTTCCTAGCATTGGTGTGTACACCCAAGGTTCCTACACAATTTTCAGATCGTAACCTATGATCACTAAGCTTAGTTGTGAACATGTAGATCGCCCACCAGATCTTCAAGCGCTACGAAACGTACTCGATCCGATCGCACGCAACCCTCCTTCAAGGTCCTCCTACACTCATAGCCAGCTCCGACCTCTCCCATTCTACGAGATCTCTCCTGTCTGCGCTCTTCGTGTGTCATATCGTGTACCTGGGCTCGCTATCTGCCTTCATCATTCTCTACCGCATATCGCCCTTCCACCCTCTCGCGCACTACTCAGGTCCCATCTCCTGCAAGGTCTCGCAATGGTGGATGGCGTACATCTCCTTGACTGGATACGAGCATCTATACATCACCGAGCTGCACAGGAAGTACGGTGATGTGGTCCGCATCGGTACGATATCTCTCGCTGCCCGCCACTAACAGTAGTACTAAGTGCTCACTATCTTTCGCATCCGATACAGGACCGAACGAAATCTCCATCCGCCACCCCTCCGCCGTCGCGCCGGTCATGGCCCTCGCTAAAGGCCCACGTATGTCTCTAACCCTGTTGTCCTTGTTTTTGCCCCATTGGTCATCATCGCGATTGACACCGACTCACTGACAGAGTACCACGGCCGCATGCTGAGTGACGGTACACACCTACCCCTGATAGGGATACAAGATGTCGACGATCACCTCCGCCGCCGGCGCCCGTGGAATCGTGCTTTCAGTGCATCTGCGCTCAAAGAGTACGAGGAAACGATCGCGGGGAGGGCGCGTATGCTTGTAAGCGCGCTTGAGCGTAAGGCGTTAGCAAGTCAGGAAGTCGTGTTAGGGAAGTGGTTCAACTATTTTGCGTGAGTGTGCGTGTATTGTGGATGCGTAGGAACTTATAGAGTTGACTCTGTCTCGGCAGGTATGACTTCATGTGCGACATGGCGTGGGTTCACTCGATCTCTCATTCATGGCCTGGTTGCGTCCAGCTTACGGGGTATTGTGTACACTTACACTGGCAGGTTCGGCGGAGGCTCTGAGCTCCTCCAGGGCGGGGATGAGAACAATGTGTGGAAGATACTCGACGAGGGCATGGTGTACGTCCCATCACTGACACCATCGCGGTTTTCGTCTGACATTTACATGACATGTCCGGGCTTTGTTAGCATCGGAACGCTCCTCGCACACGTGCCCTGGCTCGGTATATACCTCAGCCACATACCGCTCGCTACCGGACCTCTCGACACGCTCATCTCACACTGTCGGAACCTCACGAAGCAGCGGATCCAGCGAGGGTCGACGCGCAAGGACCTTTTCCACTTCCTAGTGTGTCCTTCCCGTATCTCACTCACACGACGACCCGCGGGGCACCCATGCTAACATGCACTGTATTGTAGAATAACGAGGACCTCCCTGATGGACATCGCGAGCACCCCGCGCCCATACGTCAGCTCACAGACGACGGGTGCCTCGTCGTCGTCGCGGGGGCAGATACGACGTCTAGCGCCTTAACGAGTCTGTTTTTCTGTCTCCTGACGCATCCTGAGACGTATATGTGCTTGCGGGCGGAGGTTGACCGCTTCTACCCCGTAGGAGAGGACGCGCTCAATCCGAGGCATCATCGCGATATGGGGTATCTCAACGCCGTGATGTGAGTCTCCTGTGTTTTCTTATTTGGCGCGAGCCGTGGCTGACGTCTTGGTCGGATAGAAACGAGACGTTGCGCCTGTTCCCGCCTGTCCCCGGAGGCAGCCAGCGGCAGGTGCTGCATCATCAATTCGGCGCTCAAGTCGGGACGACGTAAGTCATATCCAGTGCCCGATTCTGTGATTCTGTCATCTGCTGATGAGAATGAATCGACACGTAGGTATGTCCCTCCCGGGACCTCCGTGTGGGTTCACACCTATTCCTTGCAACGCGACCCGCGTAATTTCTTCCCCCACCCGGACGCGTTCTGGCCCGAGCGATGGCTCCTTGTACCTTCAACCTTTTCCTCTACCTCTAAACCTTCCTCCCCTTTTCCCCTTCCCTCGTCGATTGCGGACACGACAATCAGCCCTTCCGATTTCAAGCACAACGAAAGCGCGTTCATCCCGTTCGCCGCTGGCGCGATGAACTGCGTGGGCAAGAACCTCGCGTTGCAGGAGATCCGGATGGTCGTGGTTGCGCTCATGCAGCGGTTTGAGATGCAGTTGCGGGAGGGGTGGGATGCAAGCGAGTATGAGAGGGGGTTCAGGGCGTATCTGGTTGCGACAAGGCCGGAGGTGCCTGTCAGATTGAGGGTGAGGAGGCACCCCTGTAAGTAGTATTCACTCTCACTGGTCATTGGATTTCTTGAGCCATCCGACTCAAGAAAGGAGCAGGCCAAGTGCCTCGACATGCACGAGTACGCCCGGACACTCTTTCGGATGGTTAGGACCGATGTAGAGCGGTTGAGTCTTTGACGGGAGAGCAACGGCAAGATGGACTATCTGAGGCCAACTTGCCAAGTGCCGCCTTGACATGCTGACATGCACGAATACGCCCGGACACTCTTTTGGACGGTTACGACCGACGTAGAGTGGTCGAGGCTTTGACGGGAGAACGACGGCAAGATGGACCATTTGGACCGTATACCAAGACCAAGTGCATACGACTCTTTCCCCCAGAATTGGGTCCGACATGGACTAGTGGCATGGTGAGGTTTATCTGAGTACCAGTTCATGTCCCACCCGAAGGCCCTACGCTGTGCCGCATACTCCACTACTCCCTTTTGCTGGTCCTCGGGTGGTGACTGGGTGACATTATTTAGAGATTCCGAAGGCACGAAAGGTTAAGCAAAAAGTTTCACAATTCGTCGTAGCGAAAAAATATGAATCAGAATGACGATACTTCATGAAAGGCTTGCTTGAACTTGAAGTTCATATTGATCAGTTTTTGTCGGGGCCGCTGACACCACTAGAGATCACGTTAGAATATGCAGGAGAAGTTGATGCCAGCAGCAAGGATAGTAAGACAAGAAGAAAGGTCACCACATGGCCCAACTCAGCCGGCGTCAACGTTGAAAGTTTCAGTAATACGCCAAATTCTCACTTCTTCCGCGTTTACGTCGCCCCTCACTACCTGAATCTTAACTTGTGTGGTTTTGATGCACTCGTCTAGTGAACGCCGAACGTCAGTCCTTCAATACTCGAGTTCTCACTACTACTAGATCAACTTCCAGGAGTGCTGCTAGCAGCAGTGGGCCGCCAACGGTCAGTCGAATCAGACTTCTCATTTCCGCTCGATTACGTAAACGATGGGTAATCCCCAGGTTGGCAGGACTCAGTTAAGGTGACGTCGCCGGGCGGGATACTCACCGCCCGTATGCGTGAGAAGATATCAACTCAGAAGTCGTGGGGGTGAACTCAGTCTGGTGTTGCCGCAGCGCTTCCCCGCGGCAGCATCTCTCCTCCTACCTCCACCCTCTGGCACCACCAGCGCACTCTGGAGGGATGGTACGGAGATCGACAAGACTGGCCTCGACGGCGCGTCAGCGCTCAGCGCCCAGGCAACTGTCGACCAGCTCCTCGGAGACACCCCCTCCAGAGCGGGATCGCAAAGCAATGAACCGGGACGCCATTGGACGGCTAAAGCTATCCAAAGAGGCATATGCTCTTCTCAGAGGTGAGATGCACTCATGTTCACCAGTATTGAACTCTCAGTTGAGCGATGGGAAGACTTCTATGACAACGTAACGTCCTATCCAGACCGTGAGCAACGCGACGCACTGCTCCGAAAGGTTGTAAAGCTTCCTGGATGTGAAGAATACACATCGCAGAAGCTGAGAGTATACTTCAAGACGAGAAGAAAAGACCAGGGTCGTGCAGTGCGCGCACTAGAGGAAAAGGCGGCGAGCAAGTCTCTGCCCAAACGTAGAGTAACATCTACCAAAAGGTCTCGTGCGTACACTGCAACTTTACGAGTATGTCCCTGTGCTGAATGTGCAACATGATGCAGGAGTACGGCAGGTCACGCCAATCCAGACGGTCAGCACACCCGTCACCCCTCTATACACTCCTCCAACTGAAGTTGACAACCCCTCTCCCTCGCCCGCGCTCGATATCGGCGCCGCATCACTTGTTGAACTCTCTTTGCCCCCGGGCACACCCAATATCGTCCTAGATCTCCATGACGAACTCGCGACAGACTCGAATTCGCGCCTCACACGGACTATAACTGAGAACTCGTCTCTCTCGCGTACGGGCGTTGATGTTATTTCTACCCCATCCTCACCCTTACATGTACCCCCTCCCATTCCGAATACCTCCTCGGGTGATGCTTCCACCACCCTTGCATCACACCTCCACGCCGCACTCGCTTCGGCCCCGACTGCACCTCTAAGCTTTCCCAAGACGTTCGCTGACCTTGGCGGATGGCTCGAGGAGCAGAATACATGCTCGTCTGCGTTCCTCGCCAATGTCTTCTCTGGTGTGTATGCCCAGTTTGGGCTTACACCTTCTGACGTTGCGCACGCTTGACCTTGGTCTCGATGTCTCATTATCTGCTGCTATGATAGGTACGAGTTGTTGCAGTTCTCGGTGTCCATATCCAAGCTGTCCATGCTCTCATTGTGTTCAAAGTATCTCGCTGTCGTCGCTGTCATGTATTGCAGTCCTCCTCGCTTGTGTGACGTTCGGGTTTCTTGTACTAGTGATACGTCTGCAGTGTATGATTTACTGTAGCATTTATCCTCTTCCTCTTCCTCAGTACCGTACCATGGACTCGGACACTAACGAAATCATGCTCAAACATCGTACTCATGTATCCTAACCTCCCGCATCTTGTTTGTTGTCTGTTACAATGACCCGCCTCTCCAGGAATCGTGAACGAACGTGATTACAAGCGAACTGCGAGGTTCAGGTGCAAATTGCCTTGTGAACTCATTCGCGCGGTGCGTTCGGCTGCCTGCGGCTCCGAAGTTGGCAGAAGGTAATATATTGGGTATTATGGCCTGTAATTCGGCCCCGACTTCTAGCGAACCCCGTTGTCCTCTCAGCCAAGGTATAACGTCCTCTCTACCGCCTCTAAAGACCACACCCGCTTGTAATCTTCCCCATGCCCGCGCTCCGGACTTCTGCCACCGCCACAGAAGAAACCACACCCACTCGCGCAAGCGTTGATGCCACTTCAGTACTGCCAAGTCATACAACCTCATCTAGAGTTGCCGTCCGGGTGCCTGGCCGGTCGATTGCTTTCCCCCTAGTTGCGCGTCGTATCCTCGAGCGTACGTAGACCTTAGGCCTCTCTTCCCTGACTACCCTGTCATACCAGTGCACTGATGTTGGTGTCTCCATGGTACGCGTGCATGTTCGAATGCAGACTTCTGCTGGACGGTGACGACTAGTCCCAGCCCGAAGCAGCTGCAAGAGCTGCATGAGAAAGTGGTACACATACCCGGGTGCGAGCATCGCACACTGGAGGAAGTCAGGTTGTGGTTCAGGAGTCAGCGGCGACGGATGCAGCCGAGACTGCACCACTGGGAGGTCTGTGAGCAGGAGCTTGAAGTTGCTCCGGACGCCGCTGGGCAACTTGAAGCTGGGGATCAGCTGTATTTGTCAAGCTCGGATGTGCGAGTAGCTGAGTCGGAGGTCGGGGGTCTGGCGTTGTTGGCGGCAGCTTCCGAGGCCGTTGCTGCCAGTGCTGGTCTTGCAGCCGTGAAAGGTATGTCTCCAGCTTTCAGGATTCCTCTCTGGATACTGTTGCTGTGTGTATTCATACAAAATAGACAGACGTCGACCTGCACCCTTGAAATAGAACCCTTCAACTCGTTGATTCCAGTTGTGACATGCATGGTTCGCCACACTGTGGGTCAAGCTCCAGGCAACATTGGGCCCTGATCAACTGATGGTAGTGCAGTGTTCATATATTGTCTGGGTTCGTGACGATCGACTTCCCAAGTTCTTGATTGTTTTCCTACACTGTCTTGATTGCTCAGTTCCCTTTATATCACGGACTGTTGACTGAGGCTGTTGAAGTTCAGTGTTGTAGCACTGTATATGTTCGGTGTAAGCCTATCTGATATTTGGCCACATTGTCTCAGCGTGCTCATCAGAACATATCGAGCTGAGGTAAACAGCGTCGGACGGAACGTGAGGTTCGGTTGAAAGTTGAAGTTACACTGGTCGCCGTTGCGCGCCAGTAGTGAGTGCCAAATCTGTCAGTGTTCTGTGATGGTCTCTTTGCTGGGGGAGAGTACTTCAAGTTGTTTACTTACAGAAGGCCTCTTCTTTGAGGTCCTAGACCTAATAGCGTAAGCGGAGCAGTTAACGTAGAACATTTCGGAACATTCCTTGTAACACTGTTTAATTCTCGAGTCTACTGCGAGTACTAGTAACTACCACCAGGCGGCCTCAGAGGCTGACGACTTGAATTTTGAACGGTCATCAGCCATGATGTCTTGGATGTGCTAGAAGTTATACCGCGTCGTCTGCTCACATACTCAGCTCGCATCCGCAGCCAAAAATCTCGTTGTGGAAAGGTTAATCACCAATTTTCGAAGTACTCAATCGTGGCCTGAGCTATTAGACGCTCAAGCGTGGGACGTGTTGACGCGTGACGTCACGCGTATCGTGACTACCAAACAAGACTTTTCGCAAGTACTATCCACCACGTCTACCGTAGCCCCCCATCCCACTTCTTCTCCATCCTTGTCTTTGCTTCCACTTATGACCTGACTCATACTGTGATCAGAGCAATCTGACTGTAGGCCGGCGAAGGCCGACCGGATTTCTCCTGTCCAGGCTTCACAGAACATGTGCTAGCAAAAGTTGGAACTCGCTCGCTTTGACAGAGCCAATCCTCGGGATGGTAGTGCAACAGACCAGTCTACCAAGTGCAGGCTCCTGCGGGCAACATACCCAATCTTGAAAGGTATGTCGATCTGGCACTTGTACCGTTGATGTTCGACTGCTGATAGTGCGGCCCTCGAATGTCTCCTTGTCTCCCTTAGACCACCTCCAGAATGAGATGCAGACACAGACTACAGCACAATTTGGGGAGTCGAGGAACTTGTGTGGGTAGAGCGGAGAAGAAGGCGCTAGAGCTGGTGACGCGCTCACGGAAGGTATGTGTGTGCACAACCGTAGCTCTTTCGCCCTTGCTTGCGAGGTCTCAGCTCAATGTAGCTATCACGTAACTATCTGCGCCTGCCGGTTGCAGAGGCCGTCTCAAGACGTTGGATGAATCTTATCTCTCATCGACTTCCTGAACGGTATCTCGATAGCTGTCCGCCTGACTGTCTCCACTCTAGTCTCCAAGTGTTATCTCAAGTATACTCGACAGACCCATCTGAGTTTGAGTCATTTGATCGCTATACTGCTTCAAGGTTAGCCATGTTCTCTCTGACTCTCTGTCACAGTGACTGCTGTCTCTGATCCATGCTCAAGATCAGCTGGTTGCGTACAACGATCAGTACCACCTTGCCATGACATGGGAGTGGACTAGACGTCTTATGACCACCGGCTTGGATTTCAGGCCATCAGGAAGGCTCACGTTCGTCCACTACGATTACGATTAGCATCCGATGGGTCCAGGGAATCCGAGGCCCTCAGAAACAGACGCCTTGATATGTGGGTCTGACGCATTACGTAATATTCAGGCTAGCGTTTGTCCGCTCTAATAGGGAAAAATGCTGTGAAGCTCAACTTTAATTGTCCCCTGCTACCATCGCCACCCGTTCGAAATTGTATAATTACCGTGCCCTCTCCTTGTCTTTGCCCTCTTGTCGACTCCTTGCAGATGTCTCCCGCTCGCCCCTATTCGAAGTCGCGACAGGCCATCCCCTCTTACGTCCTAACAACCAACCGAGGCATGTTCAACTATCCGCCGGAGGCACGCAAGATTCTTAAGAGTACGTACTATCTCCTCAAGTGCGCTGCATAGTATGCACTTACTGGCGATGCCATTAGCTTTCTACGGGCAGGTGTCGAAACAACCTGACCATGATCAACTCGAACACCTCCGAGATCAGATTTCGCGCATACCCGGATGCGAGCGATACACCGTCAATAGAATACGCGTATACTTTACGACAAAACGTCTGATCAACATTCACAACATTCACAAGGCGCAAAATGCAGCAGGACAGCAGAGATCTTCTCTAACCAAGAGCGCCACACGGAGAACCCGCCTATCCAAAGAACGTATGTCGCATGTTTCATCCTCCCCATCTCTCCAATAATTGTTCCCGTACCACCCCAAGCTAACATTATATACCAGGACGCGTTCATTTGGCCCAGGCGAAAACCCTCGCGGCGCAGCTTCACCACGCCTTCTCCGCACCACCCCCGCCCTCGCCACCCGAGCGCCCTCCGAGGACCTTCGCAGAACTTGGATCGTGGCTCGACAAGGCCAACGACATATCCCTCGACTTTCTTGATAAGATCACTGCGGGGCACTACGAGTCTTTTGGGCTTACCACGGACCTTGTGCCGCTTTCCTCTCTACCAGCACGTCCATTGTTTCCTGCGTTTGAGGCGGAGTAGCCATCTTTTGGTTGGTTATCCGGGCGAATTGGGATCTGTGAGCATTATATCTTTTTGACAATCTCTACGAGTTGTGCCATGCGCTACAGAGGGCTGTGTCGAGTCACAGATATCCATGCGTGTATCATATATCCATCTCAAGACCATCTGCTCTCAATCGCCTCGTCCCCGTTTCCGTCATCGCCACCCCTACGCGTTGTTCTGCTGTTGCCGAGCTCTCTGATCCAACGTCATCTATCGTGGCCGAATCTGTTTCCTCGTCAATCTTGTAGCGTATTTTCTCCGGGTTTGTTATTTTTTGTGTCATCGTTGGTTTGCTGGCACTGGTCAGAAATATGCGCATGAATCAAGTAGCCTAAATTATTCGAGTGATTCTGTGCGCCACTTGTCCCATTGACTTGAATCATTGCTAACGAACAGGCATAATCATGAACATCTGACACTTTCGTTTTTGAGGGAATATTGACCTGATCTGGTGAATGTAGTCTGTATACTCTGCAAGTAGGACATTGTGAAACTGGGGTGTTTCCTAGACATTACATTACATAGTTCACATCTGCGAATATATTGTCACATTGGGATATGAGGCCACAATACACGGAGATATGGCAGAGACAGCGAATAGTCAGGTATTATACACAAGTGATGATCACATGCCCTGATCGGCCACTCCCTTACGACGCGATTTGAACCAAGCACAATACTCTGCGTTCCACGCGAGTTGGATGATTCTATCTGATCACGAAATCGCAGAACGGAGGCATCGGTGGTTCTGGTTTGTATCCAGCGAGTTTATCTTCCCACGTCTCGTCGTCCGGCCAGGTTTCAGCCAACTGTTCCCGAAACAATTCCCGCACGACATCGTAATCTTCGAGATACGCGGCGTACTTGTAGTGTTCGCTGGCAGGCTTGGTAGGTCCTTCTATGGGGATCCAAACAAACGTCAGCATCCCCTGCTTTCGCTCCTGCGAGTTCGTGCACCGTAGTTGACGAGGTGGTGAACCGTCCTCCCCGATTCGAGCTCGGTACTTCTGCAGACTGCGCTCGTAGTCTTCGATCTTGTAGCGCGAATGAAAACATGACCGCATATATTCGAGAAGCAAATTGAGTGGGTGCTCGTCGTCGCGTCCACAAGTGAGAGTCTCTCCGTGGCCGAACAACTCGGGATAGCCTGAGTCGAAGAAAGACTCTTTCCCCCATCCGCCAATGCGAGTATTGCCGTAGTCTGTGAGGTAGTCGTCGAAGTAACGTTGGTTCCAAGTCATGATATGGTGGTTCATGTTGTGCGGCAGGTACCGGAGGCCGTTGTAGAGGGTGACGTCAAAAAACGACACCATCTCGTCCGCTATGCTGACAACATGGTGTGGGTCGCGGTGCAATGCCAAAGGCATAGAACGGATGGTGCCCTGTGGCGATCGTGAGCTCAGTGTTGAAGCCGATCGTACGTATGCTACCAAGTGGTGCTTACCATCCTTTCTCTCCTTTCCATCCCCATCGACCCAGCTGCGGCTGTAGCGAGCTCCAAGTCACCGAGTATGCCTGTCCACACGACACGAAGAGCTGCCTCGCCGGGTACTGATACTAACGCTGGAAGGACGAGAAGGTTGCCACTGCTGACGTCACAGCGATCGAATTCGCATTTCTCGTAAGCATCTGCGTGAGCTGTTTCAGGCGCGTGGATAAGTTGTCGCAATAGAAAAGAAGGGCAAGCGTACCATCAATGCTATCGCCGACGACTTGAACCAGCTGTGTGCTGGTCCGGAATGCCTCGAGGGGCAAACACACCTCCTGGGTTGCCAACCTGTAATGGACGTAGTGCAGAAGATGTGATGCATTTTGCTCAGGCTTGACCTTAGACTGAGAATCATCTCTCTTCCGCTTCTTCAAGTTGCGCTCCTTGCTGGGTTCGGTTTCCACAGTTGTAGACTCGCTGTCCTGTCCGGCCACGTCGCCTTGATAACCAGACGCAAGAGTGACCTGATTGTCAACGTCCGCGTGACAGAGAGCGTCGGAACGTTTGTGACCCCAGCATCGTTGAGCATCTTCAAAGTCTTGCCTCCAACTCGGAGACCGCTGTTTTATAGACGCCATGTATCCTTCAACAACACGAACATGCTCGATTGCTCGTGCCACGCAACATAGACACGAGTGCCCCAGCTGAAGGGCGAGCCCGCTGCGCGGTTGTGAGTGGGTCGTGCAACAAGGAAGGTGTCCGTGCCTATAGACAGACGGTAACGCGGCCAGTGCGCCTCCTGGACGGAATGCCTAAAGGACTCCATGACGTATTCGAAGACGAAGGAGCGGTCCATGGGGGTGACAGGCGAAGGTGTTGCCCCCTTCTGTGCGCCATCGGTTGCCGTGTCAGAAGGCGCGCCTGGCTTGTGAGCGGCTGGATTAAGAGATGACACGTCGAAAATGGGGGATTCCTGGTCACGATCAGCAATTTTGCAAATCATGTCAGAAGGTTTGGTGGTGCCCACCTGATGAGAGATCACCGAAACCTTGAAGACATCGGTGTCTCGGAGAGCGATACGATCCATGAACTGGTACAACTCTGATGTTTCGCCAAGCAGGGTTGAGGTGGTGTCGATACCTTGGTCTGCGTCGTCGAGGAGGAGCAAGCCCAGCAAGAGTTCGGTGAATACGCGCGTATCCTTCACATAGTCCACCTTGTGCGTGATGATGACGACGGACCTGTCCCAGCGGAGGAAGCGGAACTCTGACTCGAGGATGAAGAAGGAATAGACAGCGGTGCGATGCTGATACTTAAAAATTTGAGCGGCATATTCTAACATCTGCGTCTGCAGCTTGAGTCACGCCTTCCTCGCTGGCCATACGTTTGGAGGCAGGGTGAGATCAAACGGATCGGGGTCTCTTGCCTCCTCTTTGCCCTTGAACACGCCAAAGCAACGCTGGTGGACCCAGTTGGAATGTCCTTCCTCGAGTGGAATGTCGTTGCGAAAGATCACTGCAGCATGCGTCTCGTCCGGTGCGTCTTCAAGTGGCTTAGGTGGCTCGTTCACACATAAGCGCATGACATAGCCTAGAAAGAAGGTCAATGTTAGTACTCAAACCATCGACTATGACTTTGTAATGGAGATGCTCACCTCCCAGAAGTGTGAGAAGGCTCCCATTGACGACTTCAGTCTAGCGGACAGGTAAGGTCCAGATCATGATACATGGAATCCAAAGACTCACAAAATCTGCTGCTAATTGATCTTCTGCGTACTCCAAACACTTCCCCCGCGCACGCCGCTAGTAGCCAGCAAGGACATGAGCAAACTTCTCGCTGATCACTTCAATCTGCGCGTGGGAGGGCATGATCGTATGATGAGTTTTCGGGACAAAGACCTTTCGGGACTCCTCCACAGTGATCGACTTGAGGATACCGTGAGGCATCGCGCGTCTATGCGCTCTATCTTCTACCTGTAGTTTCGCGGGCGAGGATTGTGGGGTTGGTCAACTGGTTCTGTGGCCAATAGGGGCCCAAGCTGAATGGTCTACAAATCTTTGGTAGAATGACAGAGTTCTTCTTAATAAGCAGTAGTCTGCCTGTAATCACGAACTTACAATAGGAACGACTTCAGTCTGTCTGGTTTTGAATTACGCGGCGATGGTTACGCCACAGTCTGTACTAGTAGGTACTGGGTATGTGCCATGTCAACTAGGTTCGAGTCAGCAGGTGGTCATTGAAGACATACTATTTCGCTTTCCACTGGTACGAGATTATTCACTGCACGGTCTCCCTTGTCCGGTGGTGGTGGTAGTGAGGCAAGTATGACAAGCGCGCAAGGAGACTTCAGCGCCAATAATTCGATGCGTCTCTATCACTTTTGACTCCACGACTGGTGTTCAAGGAGTTTACGCCGCTCAACTTCGATGATATTATATTGCTTAAGAGCAAATCACTTAGAACTTCAAAAGGTTCTTAACCAGCAAATTTGAGCATAATTCAGTGTCTCACCTCAGGCTTCAACTTGTCATGATTCCATAGTACAGTATCAACGAACCAACTTCATGCGATGTGACTTAGATATGACTGAGTGTACCCGGGCTGAAGATCGCACGCGTTGCGTGGTTGCGTCTTGGGCGGTACTTTGAGAACGAAAAGTTGCGATGTCCAAGTTTTGGGACAACCTTCACGTCGTCCACACCAGTGCCGGTCACGATGGCCATTGCATTTACGCTCGCTTGCCTTCACAGCACAGCATGTGGCTTGATCGTGGTTTGGTTGTGCTGGTCCCAGCACCGCGGTCCGTTTGTTGGGCCATAACAAGGCCACGAGGGTATATCCCAATATGGCAATCCTGCCAAAACGACCACGAGCGCTCATCCATCTTCCACTACGTGCAAGAGCCCAAAGGTTGTGTTGGGATAGGCATGGGAAATCTCGGGGCGGTCTTACCTTCCCCAAAAAATTGACCTTTGGGGAAAGGTTGAATTTCACTATTATATGCAGCGCCTTTCACAGGGAGTGAAAGGAAACCTATAACATCATCGATTACAGGGCCGGAAAGTATCACTTTCCCATCACTTTCCTGTGCTTGACCCAATATGGGTCGGTGGCAGCATTGAGAAAGGTTATGTTTTGCACCAAAAGACTCTGAGACAAACTTACCCGAGTCGGGAAAGTGTACCTTTTGCATCGGGCGTCAGATCGCCACGGTTTTTTCTAACTTTGTCATGCATTTCCCCCCGTGCCCTGTCCGGTGTGAAAGGTTGCCAAACCTGCTCATGGAAAACCATTGGCAAACTGTTGGGATAGTTTACCTTTCCCGTGAGAATATGATTTTGGGTAAGGTAAGACCGCCCCGAGATTTCCCATGCCTATCACAACACAACCTTCGGGCCTGTGCATGTAGTGTTCCATCACAACCACCACCACACAAAGGGAAATCGTGCTTAACCCGTCATTGTCTCCCGAAATTGGTAAGACCTCCACAACTTGATCTTTGTTCGAAGTCATAAGCTAATCTTGGCCCATGGCCATAGCTAAACGCGGAAGTTCAACACGTTGAGACTCAGTATATTCAAGACCCACCCGAGTCTGCGGTTTCTCTGGTTCGTGCTTGGCTACTTCCCTATCATCTATTGCTTTCGGACTACTTACTATGGAGCCTCAGCTATACCAATCCCCGGAGCCCTCCAGTCCTACTTTATTCATCGGGCTAAACACCGCGATTCAGCTAGATACGAGTCCGACCCGCAGGTCAAGAAGGCCGAAGAACAGCGCGCAGAAATGGCCCATGAGCTACGCGAAAAAATTGTGTGGCTTCAAGCTCGCGAAGTTCAAGAGAAACTCTCACCAAAGCCCCCTCCACACCTCATGCCCTCCGCAACGAAGATACAACAGATCTCCGACGAGTTTGACCATGCAATTAAAACATACAAGGATGAGGCTGATAGGAGAGGTAAAAAGAGGGAGGACGTTCTCACAGAGAAATTTGTACGTACCACTCCCAGGTTCCTCTCACTGTATTGCATGCTGACTCATCTTTGCCACAGGCGAGCATTGCTAACAAGCATATCATCAACTTCGCCGCGGGCAAGGCGACGACCGTGAACCAACAGCCACAGCCATCTACTCGCAAGAGCGGAAGACTCCGTAAGCGCGTTATAAGTATCGTGCACACTGCGACGGCCAAGGTCGCTACCGCTGTCTCTGCATCCACAGACCCTGCTGCTTCGTCATCCGCCTCCGTCCCCACCCACGATGCTACACCGATCGCCAACAACATAACTAGCAAGCTTCCCCGATTCCAACTACGCTCCGTCGTCCCTCATTACAAGATGCACCTTTCTCCTGACCGCGCGGACACCAACGACCCTACTGGCAATAAGTGCGACGCAGCCATCTTCATGCGGCGTTTTAAGCTCGAGAAAGGTAGACAAAACTGGGCGTATCAACTGCTTCCCGCTGAGTTCAAGGTCGGCAAAACCGAGAACGACCCATTCGAGGACCACCAGGACCGCGACACTCGACCTTTCGCGCAGGATCGCCTCAAGGTTCTAGGACAGCTCACCGCATACGCCGATCGGGTCTTCGCCTATCAGCATCGCACGGCTGTGTACATGCTCTTCGTTATCGGCAGTGAGTTCCGCTTCTTGCGCTGGGACAGGTCCGGTGTATTTGTTACGCAGAAAGTCGACTACGTCGAGCACACCGCCACGCTGGTTGAATTCCTGCTTGGCTTCTTGGTCTTAGACGAAGCCAGTCAGGGTCTTGACATCACCGCGACCCTGCTGGACCCAAAGTCCGACGAGTACAAGAGTATGGACAACATCGCCAAATACGGAGGGCCAAAGGACTCTGCTACGGTCTTGTGTCTTCACCAAGACGGCACTATGCTCCCATCCAGCGTCCCCCTGGAGTCTGTCTCTGACACGAGCTCGGGCGCTGCCTCCGCCGAACCTACTAGCGCACAGCCCACTGGCAGCGTGCGACCCCAGGAAGGCACGTACACGTTCGAGTATATCCGCGACTACTTCGAGAATTCCTTGAAGGAGAAATGGCCGCGGTACCGTCTAGCAGTCGGCGATCAGTCCTTCCTTATTGGAAGACCCATTTTCGACAGTCCAGGTCTGATTGGGCGGGGAACTCGGGGCTTCGTCGCATGGCATGAGCAGGCTAATCGCTTTGTGTTCATGAAAGACGCATGGCGGCCCTTCTATGAGAACATGGATACCGAGGGCGAGACACTCAAGAAGCTGAATGACGCTGGTGTCATGAACGTGCCTACTCTTATCTGTCACGGCCATGTGGAGGACCAGGAAACGCTTGCTTCTAACTTTTGCGTCTTTGTTGACGGCCGCTCGAACGCAGAACGCAAGGCCGCGGCTTATGACGCTAAGGATAGGAAGGGTAAGAAGAAGCGCAAAGCTGAGGATGTCGAACACGAGGACCACCGGCGCGACGACGAGCGGAAACCTCGTCTGCGCCATTATGCGCACTACCGAGTTGTCGTGAAGGAGATCTGCCTGCCGTTGACGAGCTTCACGACGAGTAAGCAGCTGGTTTCTATCATACGTGATTGCATTGATGGTGCGTTCGACATTCCCTCATGCTGTAGTTGTAGACTGATGTTGATCCCAGCGCATTGCTTTGCTGTCGAGAAGTGCAAGATCATCCATCGCGATATTAGCGGTGGAAATATTCTGGTCTTCCCGACTCTGGTTCGAAGCCTGGCACACGCTCCTTCTACGTATCTTGGCAGGGCATCCTGATAGATTGGGAGCTTTCGAAGCCTACTATGGACTGTGAAGGTGGTCGTGTAGCACGACAACCGGAACGGACTGTGAGTTCATGCCTCCCATGTACTAGGACTACTTCACTGACAAACACATTTAGGGAACCTGGAGCTATATGCCTGTTACGTCCCTTACGGACCCCGCGCACATCGTCACCATTGCGGACGAGATCGAGGCGTTCTTCGACGTTCTCTTGCATTACGCCATTCGCTACTTGCGCCACAGCATCGAACGGTGGGTGAAGGCATTCATCGAGTATTACTTCCTCTCGTCCCACAACGTCGAAGGCATCCGATCCTGCGGTCCCGGAAAGGCCAACTTGATCAAGCGTGGAAGTTTCAGCTATGGGGGTGCCGACATCACATTCGAGAGCAAGCCGCTCGATAAGATCTTCCAGGATCTCCTGCTTCTGTTCAAGGCGCGCTACCAAGTACTCGACTACGAGGCATCGAAAAATGTTGCTGCTGCGGCAGTCATTTCTACATCCGGTTCAGGTTCTGCGGCAACGCCTGCACTGAACCATCCGGTGGCACCCTCCGTTCGATTGCCTCCTCGGGGTCCAGTCGGCATTGACCTCGAGAAGTTGAGACAGTCGCTGACTAAAGAAAGGGCATCGCAAGCCAGCAACCAAGCCACCACCAAAGCCCAGGCCGTCGCCGAACCATCTGAAGAGGTGAAGGAGATGGCGAACCGTCTCGATACGCACGCGGCCGTGCGAGAGATGCTTTGGAAGCTGACGCTCCTGTGCGAGGATGATTGGCCGACGGTCGAGCTCAAGACTGACCACCTAGAACGCTCACATACTCCTCCGCCGGACGTTATGGCCATTGTGTCCGGCACTATGAGCGACTTGACGGGGGGTACGGACGGTATCCACCAATCACTCGAGGTGGCCGTATATAATCGTCCTGAGCCAGCGCGGCCGACGAAGAAGTCTAAGAAAATCTTCTGACGATGATAGCATTGTCATTCAGTGCCTATGCAAGTCCTTCATTCTGTAGATTCCCACTGCGTATCATATGTCTTCTTTAATCAGATACTCTTGGTGTGATGGTGGTGTTCAGAAAAGGAGATAGTGTCTAGATCGCAACATGGTAGAACTTGCCGCAACGCATCACGGCCTTCTTCGCTGTTCCTACCTCTCGTACGTCACCGCCATCTAGAAAGATCACTAGTATCATTCCGTTAGAAGGGGCACAGCTAGATTGACGCGACCCGCTGCGACACGACGTGGCGCGTCACTTCGCAGCGCTTTGCGTGGTACCTTCGCGTCACCCACTCCCACTCACTCCCATTTCTTCAGAGATCGCATTGCATCCTGTACACACCATTACTATCGTGGTGATTATGTATTGAAACGCATAGTCAGTAACATCAAGTTCTACTAATGTCAACACGTGAACTTGGTGAGGCGCTTCAGACCTTGTCGCCGCGGCGCGTCACTCCTCGCAGCAGTCGCGTCTCAGTCGCGTCACACTTCGCTGCACTCTCGAGGCGAGTCGCAGCACACTTCGCGCTCAGCCGCGTCTCCATCGTGGTGAGGCTGACTCGGATATCACGGACTTCTTCGCTGTACCAGCCTGTGGCACATCGTTTTCATGAACCCTATACGATGGGCCTTCTCTCGCTATTATGCGTGTCCAGCTGATTCTGAGGTGATATATCTCTGATGACCTACCATTGGATCATTCAGGTCTGGTGTTGTCATCGCACCACCGACAAGGTCTCCGCCGTGAAGCCAGGGTGATGCTTCCTCAGCCACCTAACCAGCTCAATGTACGTCTTCGGCAGCGCCGCAAATTGGATGATGGGGCACTCAGCGCAGAGTGTAACATCGCCGCGAGAAGTGGCGCGTTGAGCTGTGTCCGTGTGTTCTCACTGTGGACGCGCGAGGGGTATAACTGGAGTTCTGGAGCAGATTCAAACGGCCGCCTGGAGCAGATTCGAACGGCTGCAGATCGGGAAGTTTCAAGGTGCCAAGGCGAGGATCCATACTGAACGCAATGCTCAACTACGACCGCATGAGAACAGAGGTCAAATCCATGAGTACTGACGAGGCCGTTGCTACCCACGCCTCCAGCTTGCCTGATTCCGTGTTTGGCTTCGCATGTTCTGCCCGGCGCACCCATAGATGACGGAGTATTCCCCCAGTGCCTCTCTGTTTCTCGGCTTCACGCTTCGCATCTTCGCTCGCCTTTTCTCAAGAAACCGACTCACGAACCTTGCACCGGATTTTCGCAGCAAGCTCTTCACGGGCAACCTTCTTTGGGAACTTTGAATTGTTAGAAGAAGTTTATTTCAAAGTAATCGTCTCAGGTAACGGGACTGAGGTGGGCTGTCGGATGGTGGACACACCGATAAGTATATCGCACCCTTCCTTTGGCAACCAAAAGCGCGGGGCCCGCAGTCGAGTGCTCGTAACAAGCGGTGCGGCATATCCAAAAGCACTTCCACCGTATTTCGTGTCTAATTGGCCATTATTGTCGATGCGTGTCATCTTCATCACGGCACTACTGCTTGGATTATGAGTCAACTTCGCCTTCGAGCTAAGTGAGCTGGACGAACTACCAGGGAAGTGTCATGCCCACAGTGGACTGGTAGTAGTGCTTTTCATAAGCGGCGCTATTAGACAAGCAAGGGATCGATGCAGGTGCGTGAAGATAGACCTGAACCAAGTTGCGATCGCGATGCGCGAGGGTGACCGCCTGGACACGTGACGTCACGCGTCAAGCGCTCTTCGATGACACGTTTGTGATCGTAGAATATCGGCACTTTTCAGCGAGGTGCGGGTTACTAAACGCACTGCTTTAGCGGTATATACGTGTACCTGGTAGATCAGTGCAGTCCAGAATGCGGTAGCTTGGGACTCCGCGCGGCGGGTACGAGTGCAATCTACTAGCAGTAGTAGACCTGAACCTGAACTTGATGTCAGCGCGAACCGATCTTCATGAAGTGGGATCGAGGATATCAAAAAGTGACAATAGGCTATGCACGTTAGATATGTGTTAGACCCAGCCCACATGCCATGTGCTCGCGCTGTCGAGGAGGTTCGACGTCCTGTGGCCACCGCGTGAGTTTGGAAGTGCTGGGCAGCTCAACTATAGGCTTTCACGAGAGTCGTATACAGCAGTGACGTCAAGCGAGGAGCGGGAATATATTCTTGACCAAGGGGATGGGAGTAAGCGTCCGACCCTGCGAAGGTGGCGGAGCGAACGTTAACCTGCGATGTGGAATGCCAGATGTGGAGAAATGCATTATATACTTAGGCCTCGTACATCAACCGTCCTTGCTGTATTCTCCAAAGACATGTGCAGCTGGTATGACCTAGGTGTGGCTCCTCGTCCGGAGCAGTCGTCAGGACATACGTCGCGTGAACTTGAAGAGTTCGTTAACGGGGCGGGCGTAACGCGGTAAAGTAGGAGTTCTGCCGGATTCCCATTAAGTCAGTCATCAATATAGTTTCGTGTCAACAGGCTTTAAGTTCTCTCGGAATAGCATGAG
Organism: Fomes fomentarius; assembly: GCA_022606135.1. Lineage (NCBI taxonomy): Eukaryota > Fungi > Basidiomycota > Agaricomycetes > Polyporales > Polyporaceae > Fomes > Fomes fomentarius. Next base: position 4,711,456 of record JABYQN010000001.1, read on the forward strand.
ACGTGCCTATTCATGCATAGATAAGGTGTACTACTTGAAGCAGGAAGACTCGAATATACGACAAACCGTCCAAGCTGATCTTGTTCCGAGTGAGCATGGGTCATGACACACTGCGTGCATGACCAGAAAATCCGCCCCGTGAAAGGTATGGGATCTTTCCGGGCGGTCTTAACTTTCCCTGAAGCGCTTATACAAAGGCGGAGACAAAGGATGCAGGGAAAGTTAAGACCGGCCCCCAGATATCCCATGGCTTTCACAGCGGGACATCTTGGGCAGTGCACGTAGTGACACTTCCTAGCACAAGGGGTCCAATTGTGGAGTTTGTGCTGACCGTAGTTGTGCCACGTGGGACAGATAGTACCGTGTCAAGGTCGTATGAGTACTAGATCCTCAGGGGGCCGGGTCAATGTCTCATCCGCCGTGGCCTCGCTAATCATGACGAGCGTGTGGGAGTGAATGTGTACCAGAGATCTGGTGACTCTCGTGGAGGATGCGTGATTCATAATTCTAGCGTGGTGGTAATAGGGAGAACGAAGAGCGGCGGAGAGACGCTGGGCTGTGACATATAACGTGTGAGGGCGTAGCGTCACCGTCACGCGCCGCTGGAAGCAGAAGCTGATCGACGCGGTTCAACATGCGCTTCTTCGCGGGATTCCCGCGTTCATTTTGGCTGACGACTCGCGACGCGACATGACGGCTGCTCTACGCGTCTCCCTTCCCAGGTCACCGACGGCGTAGTCATACTACCTCTACTCATCCCGAGCCCTCAACTACTAGTTCTCGGAATTCCCTCTTGCGCTGATATCAGGAATACGGATCTGTTGCAAATGATGAGCGCAGAATTCCCGCGAGCAGCCCGCCAACGCTCCACAAGGATACACCTTCCAAAGGAAGCGTACGACATTCTGAACGGTATACTACTCATACTAGTAGATCTCGAGTCGCTAATTGTATCTTCGCCTTCCTTCATCAGATTACTTCTACAACATAACTCGGTGGCCCACTGAACGAGCTCGCGAGGAACTCGCAGAGCGCGTGCGGGCGATCCCCGGCGGCCAGCATTACACCGCGGCCCACGTGTATCGCTACTTCGCCAATTTGAAATCAAAGCTGAAAAGTGCGTCTGTGTTATCACAATGCAACACCCTGCGCGGATTTGATGTGCTGAACTCCGCCTATGCTTAGGACATGGCGCCGATGGGCCATCACGAATTGACACACAGGGTCCGTCAAAAGCTGCCATGCTTGAGGTACTGCTCAAGGACGACCCGAACCCGTCTCCCGAGGTTGCGCAGATCTGGGCTGAACGACTTGGAGGTGGGGTGACTGTTGAGCAGGTCATTACGTACGCGTTCCTTCATCCGCGCAGGAGCGCACAACAGGAAGGAGACCATTCTGTGAGTGCGCTCACGCTACCACACTGAATGACCATGTTCTGACACTACCTCACCAGCCTACCCAAGGGTGCTCGCCTCAGTCTATCGAACTTTCGGCTTCAGCCGCATCCGATCGTTCTACGCTCCTGCCAGAGAGTCCCAAATCTCCAGATGATCCTCCACTTTCACCCGGCGCCGTTCCCGACGTCCCCAGAGAACCTCTCGAAAACAGAGACCTTCCCCAAGTTTCGGAAGTCCCTAAATCACCCAAAACCATGCCAGTGTCAAAAGGTGGACACATAGCTTTCCTACCCTCGGCCCAGACCTTGCTGATACCTCCACTCTACCACTTATGTACAGAATCCCACAGCTGCATACAGGCACTCTCGGAAGCGCAGACGAGCTCGAGTCTACCATAAATGTGGATCCTCTCGAGCTAGCAATGCGTCTCCACAGCGCGCTCTCAAGCGCCTACCCACCAGCGGACTCGAGTACCCCTCGATGTCCGCGATCGTTTGCAGAGCTCGCGCGATGGCTTGACGGACAGCAAGATACGACGATGGAGTCCTGATACGTCGGTGTGTGCTGAGTCATTTCTTGTTGGTCTTCCCATATCATATTTCTCGCTCTCTTGCTGTTCTGCCAACTGGCGTGGTTGTGATACGAATCCTACTATCGAATTGCTGTATACTCTACCGTCGCTTCCTCTGCACTGCCCCGTGCCATGATATTGAGATTGTCACATGTACTCTTAGCTAGCAAGTTTCCAGTCGTACAGTACAGTACCCACCAAATTCCCATCTTTTGACTCTCCCATCCGAGCACCAGGGCACCAGGATGAGGATCGCACATTTACAGCGTATTCGTACCTCACCGTTCCACACTCTCAGGCTCGAGTCCAAGGTGTGCATATGCACCCGCAGCAATGGCATCCAGTAGTGCAGTCGAGAATGCGTTCTGCTCTTCAATCCAGCGTCCGAGCTCTGCAAGCGTCGTAGGACGACCCACCTCATCATCATCACCGCAGCGACACAAAGCATCGAGGTCGAGCTGCGCAAGAGCACTTCGGAGTGACACAGCTAGGATGTAGTAATTATCAAGCGGAGCTGAGACTCGCGCCTCCTCAGGGTTGTGAGGGCTTATAATGAGCGCACGGGCTGGGTCTCCAAGCGAGGCAACATCTGTGGGCGCGATCACCGTGAGATGGGAGGGCAAATCCTGGGCGGACGACATACCATGTTCGAATGCGTACACGGAGTCTGGTACCTCACCTGCAGAACTCACCTCCGCCTCGCCGCACCATTGAAGTGGGAGCTGAGCAGTAAGCGACACGGGAGAGATGTACCCTTCTGGCGTGTGTATCTCGTATGGCGATGCCGCCGGGGGCGTTTTCTCATCATGATCTGAATCGGCGGGTATGTCGTCCTTCACATGTATAAAATACAGAACTTGGATACAAGCAACCGAACACTCACTTCTTTCATAGGTTCGACGTGATGTGCTTGTGTTGCATCATTGCCAGTGGCAGCAGCTAGCCCCGGAGTTTCCGATGTCTCGACCAAGGCTTCTACCAGTGAGCTCGGGTCTTCGTCTGAAGTTTAAGATCGCATAGCGGTACCATGAGGGTCAGGGCCGAAGACATGACCCAATGTCAGGCCATAGGGTCATATCAGCCACCTGGAATTAGAAGAAAGGAAGACTGCGAGGCAGAGGGATAACGTACCATCATTCCTCTCCTTCGCGCGCATGTTCCCAAAGCACTGTGTAATAGGGACAGACCTCAGTCTCCGATCTGCAAGTTGATCGCGTTCCGGCTCTTCAGAGAACGCGCTGCAAGTTAAGTAGTGTACTGTATCCACTTGATACGATGGGCCTGACGGCGAGAGGAAAGGAGCATGAGAGAAGGGCAGGGACGCGGACTCGCGTAGACCCTCCTGTCACCGGCTAATCAGAGACCGGCGTCTATCTGCATTCCACTCATGTTTCTCTTGAGTCAACCACGACGTCCATTGTGTCCAGTCGATGGAATCGGGTCCTTCATCCATTTGCTAGTAGGTCAACATGTCCTATATTATCTTGCTAAAGCGATTGATGCTGCTAGGTGACGCCCATTCTTGGTGTATGCGCAGCAGTTCGTGGGTGATATCACGATCTTGGTGTATGCAAGGAAACATGCCGCAGTCGAGTTATTGTTGATGAACTCTATGGTCGCGGGCAGGAGCAAATACTTTGGTCTCAGATATCCGAAGGTAGGAGCGTCACCATCTTCTATCGTCGTATCTGGATGACACTCACGTGCTTCGGTAACTGACGTGCTCGTGAACAGTCTCGGTGACAACCCATCGATAGCTACAACCTACGATCCCTTAATAGGGAGGGACTGTGCTCGGGCAACTTCTGTTAGCCATATACATTCTTCAGCACCTGCCAGCGTAGTATCGCCCACCAGTGGTGAGCGAGCTTTCTTCCTCCATCTAACCCACCGACTGGTCTGACAACCAATACCTTGCTCTGACGCAGCTTACAAGGAGACTCAGTGTTGTCTGGATGCGGTTGTATTTGATGCCGCTCATGACTTGCGATGATGTCACTCCACGTCACACTGAGCTCCAGGTCAGCTTCGGGCCTTTGGGTGTGCACAGTGGATACTGATCCCGAACTTTGTGATTCTAAAGATATGTTGCTTTCAGCGAAGATCAGTATCCGATCTAAGTACCTCTGAGTCGTCTCAGTCAACATATAAGAGACTGGATTGTGCCAGTCCGTCGGTTTCCTCATAGCGACGACGAAGAATCAACCGGGCCTATATGCAGGTTAGTCAGAATCCCGAGTCTATGGGTGAGTTGTCTCATTGGTCGTGGCGTTGTACCCTTCCGGATTGTTCAGACTGTCTTGCGGGAAATTTGTTCGGGAAGTCACGGTCTACACGCTCTTTGACCATGCCAGCGACCTATACGACGATACGTCGTACGTCCGATCTATGGTGAGTTGCTCCGTCGACTTCGTATCGCGCTTGTACGAACTTTCCTCGTGGCCTAGGTATAGACAGGCTACTTATTAAACCCTGGCTCTACAGAGCTGACGACGACTTAGCTCCTGTACACTACCTCTAACACCGCGGCTGACGTATTGATGTAGTACAACGCGAAACGGCCCGGGGCTACATTCGACTCGGCGGCCTTCCAATATTACACTGGTGAGTGTCGCGATTGTACCCCTGGATGTCAATTTCATAGTGTTCGTGGTGCAGGTCAGCGCGGCGCATAGGAAGAAGCTCGGTAAGGCTTTGCGGAAATCGACGAACTATGCAGAGTCGAGACAATGGTGACCTTGACGTACAAAGGCAAACAAAGGGATAGACCTCGTTCCGTTTTAGGATTACTAGGGAAACCACTACGAGCTACCTAAAGTACGTCACACGGTCTCCTGTCTTGTCAATTGAACTCACTGGTACCGCCTTGCATCCATCGGACCTTTGATGTTAGATACGTCCGTCGTGCCATGATTCACCGACATCATCGGGTAGACACCCGCGGCCCCTTGCAGATTGTTAGTACTTGACCAGTCCATTGGATGTGCCATCGTGGGCGCAGTAGAGGGCCCATCTGGTTGTTTGGCCCGCAAGTCGACCAAGATGGCCTCCACGGTAGAGGGAAACTTCGGAGGTTGCGGACGTAGCTGGAATCGCCCATCACCGATTTGGGAGGGGTCCATCCGGCATTATCCCCAGTCGAGGCTTTGCTCAGTGCTGATACGATAATGACGAGCGTCGGATACATGCCCTGCCATGGTACGGTGACGTTCGCGGATTAGTCGCTTACGTTGGGTCATAGAGAGGGTAATTGATACACACTATCAGAGGAATGACGCATCCTGCCATGGCGTAGTAGAATCCGTAGGGGAAGGCGAAAGTGTTTGTTACCAAGAACTGGTATACAATAACGAGGACCTAGGATGTTCTTACATGAGTCGTCACCTGCTTCGACAAAGATGTGGACGTCCTCACCCATAGAGTACAATACAACAGACCTGACTCCACTAGAAGCAGGAGTGTACGCTCGACCTGCGTCCGCATGGTGCCTTGCGTGAGATGAGCCCGGACAAGACGTCTATGTTGCCTGAGGAACGGAAATCTCGCTGTTTAGTCACTCGTTAAGGGCGAGGAACTTATCACTCACCATGCCTTCAATCCAATGAGGGACGTCGCGACGAGATTGGTGACAAGAGACAGGATTGCCGCAGCTGTCCCCCATCCATCTCCACCGAAGAGAGCGCCTGCGTATGTGGTGATGGTTTCGTCGAACGTAGACGAAGCAGAATTGGAAAGGAATATAGCAGATGCTCGCGGAGGCGAGCACACGTCTCTCGAATCAACTATCGCGGTAACTGACCAAGCCCGTTTCAGGGTCGATATCTCAGCGGTAAGGAGAAGACACACCAGCGGTGGCGAGTAGCATGATCACGCCCAGAACCTGCACGGCTCTTCGATTTTTCCAGAGTACCCAAGCTCGCCACCATACGATAGCGTCTCCGACGACTACCTGCCAGGCATGGGCACAGTGAGTACTATATAGAGGTCATACGGCAGCACTTACACTGATAGTGAGGGCAATGGTCCCTGCACACCCCTGGGCTTGGACGGGGATCGAGCCTTGCATGGCACCCCAGTCCCCACCAGTAGTGTCGCAATCGACAAACGGCACGAAGTCGTCTACGGGGTCGAAGATACAGTTCGAAATGTTCTGCAGCCAGGCCGCAATCATCGCGATGTCGTTGTTCATGACGTTATGCCTCCCAAATGCGACCCTGAGAGTGAAGATCCAATACGCGGTCGTTGAAGACCACATGAGAGCGATAGCGAGGAGCATAATGACCGTGCTTCTCTGCCGGAGACCCTTCACCCTTTATTGGTGTCAGTAACATAGTGCGCGAAGCACTGCCGTTAAAGAGTCCTTACGCCAAGATACGTGTTGCTACAATCGCAAGGATGGTGAAGAAGCCTGATCCGATAGACCAGTCAGTCGTTGTATAGTATACCGCAAGCATAGATGGGTTCCGCTTACCGAAGAACGCCGTCAAGATGGCGGTCTCTATGAAGCTTTCCTTCAGGTTCCCGCTATCCACACCCAATGCAATGATTGTTTCATCAGCGACGCGGTTAACGATGGTCGAGGCATTGATAAGATTCCATCGAGGTATAGTGAACGTCGTAGGCGAAGGGTCCATGGGAGTAGTGATGGGAGGTACTAGGGTGCCCCAGATGAATGGATGGGCTATAAAGAAGGTGCGCAAGCGCATAGAGGGGAGTTAAAACTAGTATGATAGTGATCTATAAGTCTCCTAGGCCATCGGAGAGGACGACTGCTGGCCAATATGAGGCAAGCAGCACGCCCTGTTCATTCATCCCACGCTACTGATCAGCGCGCCGCTCGCATCACAACATAACATGTCAATTAGTGTCATCAGTACTGACCAGTAGCTCTGCGCAAACACTACCAATCCTCCGTTGAACACGGCCTCGCGATACACATTGAATGTGCACAGCGACGTGCTACTCCTAGTACTTCTGGAAGATGTCGTAGAGATTTGAAAAATACTGCCTCGCCTGAACAAGGCAGTGTCCGAACTGACGATCTGTCAATTATAAATCGCTACGGACGCTAGCGTGACATTGCGCGTGCCTTAGTGCATAGTAGTGAGATGTTCTGAAGAGTCATTAGGAAACGTATTCTCGCCATTTGCAGAACTTCTTAGTTGCGGCATCGAGTTGAACTACTGTACTTCGGTCTGAAGTTCGATTCGGTACCACAGCCGCTTGTTTTGGCCAGGAGGCCCAGGACCCGTCCATATTTCTTTTGCAAAGCCGTCCATATCATTGTGAAGATGGAGCATTTCTGGTATGCTGCTAGACATGTACTAATTAACGCTGGCCATAAGTCAGAATGAGCGATAGGTACTTGATAGTGCCACTCACCTGTCATCGAATTCGGCCCTACCGCAACTGAGAGTGGAGGTATGCCAGGTCTAGATGAGAGAGGCGATGAGGAAGAAGCAGAATCGCGGACTGTGTTCCAGTCATCTCTGAGTTGCAGGCTGGGGGTGGGATGAGTGGATATCGTACGGGGAGTCGCCGACGGACCCGTGCGCAACTCGAACGATCACCAGAGGCGTTAAACGTTGACGCCAGCAGCCTAAATAGGAATACGAAGCACCGCTGCATTGTTCGCCGCCGAGTTGGCCGAAGAGGCTCATCTACCGCAAAGCTGCCAGTGTGGAATGGGAATTTACAGGAGCATGTATGCTGGTATACGTGATATATATATAGTACTCCTATCTAGCAGTAACCGCACAATTCAGGCTCCTTGATCTCCGGACGTTGATTGGGGGACCAGGCGGATTCGTTCTCCTCCGGATCCTTTGTCATGAAGCGGTCCTTGCACGAACACAATCCATGTCATACAGGGAGTGGTGGGAGCGAGCGCAGGACTCGGACAGTCAAGCTTCCTTCCTCTTCTAGTGCTGCATTTTCTGGGGCTGCATTGGAATCACGGCAAATACCCGGTATCCCGGGGTTTGATATCGCACTTGTTGAGAGCGGTGCTACAGTGTCAACGTGCCCTCCAGCGGTATGAATAGCACGGGGCTTGGTGGGTCCGGTAGGTAGGCCAGGTTCTGTTTGGGTAAATGCAAAGCTAGACTCGCAGTGCAGCTTGTCAAGCGCCACCAGAATGATTATGAGGGTCGGATATATAGCCTAGGCAAATATGAGCACACGACCCTTTCACAGCAGCAATAGTCTCACAATGAGGGGTATGAGGCACCCTTTGATAAACGTCATAACTCCAGCGGGATATTGAAAACCATCGCTGTACTGAAGCTGGTATCCGAAAACCAAAGCCTGTCATATCATGCAGTGAGTATACACAAGGAAACTCAATTGGGAGCATACCCAGATGACGCAGTAAACAATCCCGGACTCCAAGAGTATTGCCAGGATTTTCTCTGCCCGAGTACGTCTGCTTCCAACTTTCAGGTATCTCCGTACTGAGTCCCTGTGCTCCCTGTCCGAGAAGTGAAAGGTAGGTATTAGTGTTCTGGTTCGCAAAGAGTTAACAAAACTTACAATGCTTTCATTCCAACAAGAATGGTGGCAGATATATTCGTCACTAGTGTGAGTACTGATGCTGCCGATCCTGCCTGGTTTCCTGAGAAGAGTGTTCCTGAGGTTGTTGTTGCTTGTTCATTGAACCTATCGGTCGATAGCACCATATCGTAACTGTATTCACAGGTATGCGCAGTGTCGACTGCTCCACAAACTAGCCATCTTGGGTTACCCTATGCATGACATCAGCACTTGAGGGTCACGTACCAAAAGTAGCCAGTGCTAATGCAACATATAGGAGGAGAACACCACGACTACTCCTCCATAAATTCCATGCACGCCACCATACGATCGTGTCGCCAATGAGGACCTACGTAGATGATCTATATTCAGCTTAAATTGAATAGTGTGTGTAAGCGGAAAGGACAAACATTGAGTGTGAGAACAGCTGTTCCCGTACAATCTTGGATTGGCCGACCCTTCCAACTCAAGTATGATGCATATTGGATACCCGGGCCGGTGAAGCTAGCCCATAGATTTGGAGGGTATTCGTACAATATCTCAACTATACTGTCAGCCTGAGTTTGAAATACGTTTAGTTGATCTTGAAAGCGACTCTGTGTTGCCAAGTGATCATATATCATTGTACTCCAGTAGATGCCAGTGGATGCATATAACAGGGAAATTCCCAGTAGCATCACCCGTACTGATAAGTTCTTGACCCCTTTGCAGCTTGAATTTCTTGTCAGGATCCAACTTAGTGGAATACAGGAGAACATACCTCAGTAGCCACAGCGAAGCTGATGCCATGAGTGTCAAGACCCCTAGGAACAATCAGCAGGCTGAAGTGTTCCTTTGGTAAGGGAGCAACTGACCAAAGAGTGAAGTACATAGGGTGACTTGGATGAATTGCAGTTGAGTATCGGGTAGTAATTGTGAGCTGATGTCTGAGTTAAAGGCTTGAAAGCTGCACATTGTCCGTAAAACTGCTGGAACTTCATCATCTATCTCCTGGGGCCCGCAGTATAAGGCGAAACTCATCAGAGTATGTCGGTTTAGCGCAGACGTGGAGGTGAGTGTGGGTTATCAATCTCGCGAGAGTAGAGTGCGTCTTAAAGTATATCTCTCGTGGCTTATATATTGCGGCACTTTGACAACCGTGGGATATCATTTATAGCATCACCGTAGTTGTGACAGTGGAGGCGGAGCACCATAAGTATCATACTTGTCCAAATCAGACCACATCATACTCTACAGCGTCGCTTCTGAGCCGGTATTACCACAGCATATACATCATGAGGTACGAGTGAATCAATGGTCATCGCCATCTGGTATACATGGGGACTCTGGTCAGATTTTGGGTCGTATTTGGACCTAGTGGCATAACGGTGAACGCTGAATGAAGATAGCTATCACCCTGATAGACTATAGTTGATTGAATCAAACCAGAAGACATGCAAATGAACACGAAGAGGGAGAGAGATACCGCAGCGAGGTCGACATGGGTACCATGGGAGCTATGTGCAACTGACGCTAGCGCTGGCCGCTGGTTGTGACAGATGAGAACAATCTCAGAACCTCATGGTTTCCTCGGAGTCAGTCCATCATCACCTGTCATTTGCAATAGGAAGGGGGAAAAGTTTACATGACAGCGTTGGGCTAGAGTATGTCAGGAGTGAACTTTGCCTTGGATACGAGTCTTCTCTCGAGGTAGATAGAATTCATTGACCCCTCTCCGTAGCACCTTGTAGCGCCTCGGGTGGGCCAGAAGGCAGTACATTGCACCCCTCTGTGCCGTGAATGCAGTGTCTGCGCAAAGATGGCAAGGATGGCATCACTTATGAGATGCTCCATTAGAAACGGGGCTGTCCTTGGATGGTCTTCCTTGTTCTGTGATCGAGAGTGAGGTTACCGCAAGTCCAGATATGTGCAAGTTATAGCCTACCAGGTAGGAGAATAGATCATGTGTCTCTGTACCACACAGCCATCTGCCAGCCGAACCATGAGAACGCATTCAGAGGCTTCACAGCCAGATCCGAAGACGTTCTGCTGCGCCTGCTTCGTTCGTGCCTCACGGGACCCTCTTCAGGAAAACGAGTACCATCTATGCCGACCGTGATACAGTGACTCTCAAATGACAACTAGAAGGCAATACACATGAAGAGATAGATAGATATCACCCAGACAGTTCAACCGCGCATCTCGTACAGCCTTAGACACATTTGTGACCCGAAGCCCCTATGTAGGCCACAAATTCGAACTTGGGGGGCTGCCGCTCCTTGATGGGCACACATCCGATGTGGAGGATGCGGTGGATGAACGGGCTTGCACCAGTAGCGCATGGCGCGGCCTACGGACGGCAAGGAATATGTCGAGTGGGAGGACCATTGTCATTGCACAGAACCTCATGCTGCTCGTTCGGTTGGATTCGGGACTCGTGTGTGCACGCAGAAAAGAGTTATCCTCAAAGGAAGAGCATGGTGTTGTGATGGTGCCGATGCATGCGATCGTCGACTCCAAGTCCTCTGTAACTTACCCTAGACCCATCAAAGCTGTCGGCACGACGGAGAAGGTTCTCACAGTGAGGTTTGAAATGTTCAAGTTGACTGTGCCACGATACCTTCATATCAGCCGAGAAAATGACACACAAAGCGCTAGCACGGGCTACGTACGTGTTCGAGAGCTTGCGCAGTATGTCTCTATCTGACTCCTGATATGACAGGAACGTAGTCGTCATGATCCATACCATCGACTCTCCATCGTGCACTCGAGGAACCACAGTGGTGTAGCTTCCGTTGATGGATCCGACATGACCTAGATATCCAAAGCATTGAAAGCTTACTAGCAGGCCTCAGGCATTGCCAAATCGGGGTACAGATGGAGGCGATGTGGGGTAGAGTGTGTCTGCAAATACGTCCAGGCGTGCCATGAGTCCAGGCTCCCCCACCGGGCACATCGTACAGGCGGATGTTCACAAGCTACAATCATAAAGCCATAAGCAGTATCAAAGTACTTAGCTCTACGTACTTACCTTCCTCTGAAATTTTAGCAGAAACTCTTGCGCCATACCTCTCGCGATCCAGCGTAGTCTTCGGGCATGAAGAGATACTAGTAGCTGTGAGAGGAGGTACGTAGACATGCACTCAGTATGTCTGTGACAAGGTATGTCTGTGCCAAAAGAGGGAGGCGCGTGAGCATGCATGATACATGATGGCGGAGGGACAAGAGTGTTGTAGGTCTACGCAATTTCTCAGTCGACCGCAAGCCCTGTGTAGCCATTCACTGCCTGTGGAAGTTCGCATTTCCCCGAGATGCATATTCAGGGGCACACCTCATTTGGTATGATGGCTTGAAGGACGATATGCACGTCCTGATCATTCAGTATGCATATACACTTGTAGCAATCGACCCATGAGACATCGTTTATAGCAGGAAGTAACATAGAGCAACAGCAGAACCAAGTAATGAAGGTTTGCGTGTATGCGTGCATGACAGGATCTCGTGCTTATCTATTGAAATGAACCTCTGCGTAACCATATGCTCACCGGCACCCCTCGCCCTCATCTCCTGTCTACTCCGATCGACCTTCCTGCCGATGTAAGATTGTAACGGCCAGGCAGTCTGTCGTGGTGATTGTTGAAGTGACCAGCAGCAGCAGAGTGAAGCCGTTAACATATGCGCAGTAAGAGCAGAGATAGCAAGTGATCTAGTCAAGGTCATTGAGACAACATCTGGGGGAGCTCTGGGGGAGCTTGGAGAGCTTGGACATCGTTGGTCAGACCAGTCACATGATGCTCAGAGCAGTATTTGCCGAAGTTATTTCCGAGTGACTCCAAGTCCGATCTACTTGGTATGTTCACCTCCAAGTTCCTCGGAAGAAGTTCGATGAGTATCGGGGACAGTCATATTTATATGTCACAGGCTTGATTGATCGATGCTCCCATAATGGGAAGTATGCTAGTTATTATTTCAGATGGTGGCCAAGTTCACGAATCAAGCAATACTGAACACTTTAGAGAAGCTGACCCCGCGGTTGTGGGACTCGCACGGTCGAAGGTTATTGGGATTCTGGAGAAATATAGTTGATATACAGCGTTTCTACACGTAACACGACAGACAGCAATATTGACCCAAACGGCTCGATCCATGACCCGTCGGCTGTTCGGGAGGAAGGTTGTTCGCGGAGCGCTTGGGGCTTCATCCCACCAGCACCGGGACAACATGAGTCCTACCGGAGGTAGACCAGCGGTTGCATACCGAGCATCTAGTATCCTCCGGACTCACTACATGAGCGCAAGTTGCTAGACATTAGTAAGAGAGAATACCACGTACTGCCGGGCGCTGGAGGGCGATTATCATACGTATTTTGGAAGTTTGTCGAACTTGTGAAGAATGCCTAGAGGGGATACTTGAAAAGGGGATACTTGAAGGTATGACACAGAGTTTTGAAGGATACGTAGTACTGATGGAGAAGTCGACTAGCAGGAGGGGAAGAAAGTGCTCTGACTATCGTCGCAGGAGGTAGATCTTATAGGACAACTGCCACTGCGAAGGTCTACCGACTTTGGGATTCAGGACTCAGCTGCAATAGATGGAGTAACATGGTTGAGAACACAAGTGGTATGTGGGCTATACGGTCTCGTGAGGAGCAATCTGATCTTTGATTGTCCAAATCCAAGCTGTAAAGCGGCGGTCGTATACGGGCCGCAGCGGGCGGAATGTGTGTGTACATCAAGGTAGATGTATGCATCCCACGAATCTCACAGTACACCCGCTCTGCTAGATTGTTGGTGCTCGGCGCGATTGCGGTAGCGGCAGGTAGTAGAGTCTAATGTTCAGATGAATGGGAGAGTACATACGTAGCGCACTGCAGATACATCATACAATCATTCACGAATTTCGGAACAAGAAAGGACGACCAGGAATCCGACTTCTGGATCTGAAACGATCCATCCACAGCGGCATAGTTGCGTGTGCCATGTTGCAACCCATGTCAGGATTCACAGTAGATGGACCACTAGTCCATTTCTCAGCGTCAGTCCACGGTGAAGTTGGGTGGGGATACTCAAGGAGACGTACCTCATGATTGCTCGCGTGGGCTGAGCACAACGACTCGAGTATCTTTTACACGCTGGTGCTCCCCCCCAAAATATCGCTGAGTCTCGAAACTCCATACGAGATTTCCGATGACCCAGTGCTCCATCGCCGCAACGTACTTGGCAACGGCGCTGTCGACGCTCCCACCAAACGACGGCAGGTGTCGCTTAGTGTCCACAAATTGACCCACAAGCTGCTGGAAGTGCTCGCCGACCAGGTCCGACGCGGCCTGGAGCCCGATGTTCTTCTCGTTCATGAGGACGGTGACGATGTTGGCGCCCATGTGACCCTTGGCTTGCTCCATGTTGTACGAGTAGACGTCCTGTGTACGTGTACTAGCGTGTCAATACCGCGGAAGCTACTAGACATCTAGTGGGCAAGACAGTGGGATCACGTACATTGGACCAGCAAATCATGTCTATAGCGGCCCAGTACATCTTCATGAAATACTCATCCTGGAACACTGCATCCGGCAAGTCGGAACCGAAAACGAACTCGAAGAGACCAAAGCACAGTCGGGCGGCGCTATTCTCGCGGCGCAACATTTGGAATGAGGCCGTGTCGAGAATCTCGCCGCGCTCTCTGAGCTCAGCTTCTCGTGCCACCGCGTTGACATATGCCGCGCAGTGGGTGAGAAAGCGTTGGTAGCAGCGCGGCCCGGCGTGCTCGAGGAGGCGTTGCTTGAACCTATTTCATGCCAGTGGAAGGTGGGCGTCACTGTTTGCTTGACAGAAAACGATGGGAGCCACTCACTCCCGCGTCATCTTAGCCAGTGCGGACCCATCATCCCAATCGGCGTAGCGCATGGCGCTCAGGAATACTTTACCAGTGTGGCGGGCCCCTTTGCCATCCTGGTCGTCGCTGACCTCGTCGATGACGAAGAGCACATTGATAAAGTCACAGCACGTCCGGAACTGATCATATTGAGCATAGGGATTAGTGTGCGAGGCGAGGAGCTCGTTGCTTCCTTCGTTGAAGAGCGCAAGCTTATGGCCTTGGAAGAGGTGGTAGCTGTTGATCCATGCACGGGATTCAGCGGCGGCTTTGGTGTAGTTTGGGTTGGTGCATCCTTCGAACGGGCACAATGCGAAGAGGTCAGGAAGAGTGAATTGTTGCGGCGTGGACATTGTGAGTGGATGTTATGGATGAGAGTCGTCTAGTGGTGCTGAAGGTACTCGTGAGGATGAGATACGGGCCACCACTGCGAGGTCTTATATATAGTTGTTGCACTTTCCGCCAGACGTAAGTATTCTGGTTCGCCGCTAAACAGAAGTGGATCTCATTACCGACTTGGACTTTTTCGGTCGCCCTCAATGTCAGAGAATGAAAACCGTGAGTAGGAGGTCTTCACGATCGGGTTCACGGGTTCGCCCCGACGCTGCGTGAACGCCCCGTTGCATTACTTGGCAGGAACCCTCCTGAGTTTCTCCCGCTCGACAGTTGCACTGTGACGTAGGCGGTGTATTCTGTTTGTCGGGATAAGTCAGCCATCTTGGCGCGGCACCACACGAAGAGTCACACACCAGTGAACCGGGGGCCTCTGACGAGCCGCCTATGTAAATTCACGTCCGTCGGTGGCTCAAGAAAAAACGCCACGGTGGAACTGTATGAGGATTAAGTTCATCAAGGAGGCAGCGGCTCCGTCGGACGTACACAACCTAGATGTCGATGCATCCGCGGATTTCCTGGACTCTCAGCCCAAGCGACAAGGCGTGGATAATGTTGCCAGTTAGCTCTCGCATATTCATCATGGGCGTCGGGCCGATGATACCTCCTCTCCATCGTCGCCTGTCTACATTCGCATGAGCACAAGCCGACGAAGTCCCGTGGAAAAGCAAGCTGGTATCCTGGTAACCAGTCAAGCGCGGCCCGTCACAGTCGCCCAACTATACTCGTTTCACTACAATGAACCTGGGAAGATTTCCAAAGGGCATGGTCAGGGTGGTTTGACATCCAAGCGCGGCGCAGCCTCAAGGCCTGTATGCTCCGGTGGACTAGTGTCTAGCTTGTTAAATGAATATGCGCAATCTTATTTCAGGGGCACCGCACCGTCAAGGATGACGTTGGAGACGATCTCCCAATTTGGCTGCAAGGGCACTTTTCGGTGGAGTAGGTGGTAGGGTATAGATCTGTAAAGAGACGAAACTAGCAAGTACTGCCATCTGGGCTTCGTTGAACGGATCTAGGAAGTGCGGAAATTGTCGAGAAACTGCCCTTTCGTCTGATCCGGGATTTGCTTCGCACTGTAGTACCCGTCTTGTTGCTGCGATCGGCTCGTGACCCTAGTAAATCGCTGGCGATGGAGAGACCTGCAACGATATACTTGACAAAGGGCGATAAGGAGGATCAATTGTACGGGGGAAAAGGCTGCTCGCCGCCCACAGCACACAGCGTGACCCGAGCGCAACAGCGGGCCGTACGCGGGCATAGTATACGGAAGGAAGAGTTCCAAAACGCGGCCCGACAACAGCGGAACCAACGGACGGGCGGGATCGGACCCGATACCGATGCTTGGTGAGGAGGCGGTCTGTGATTACCCAGAAGAGTCCCCACACCCGATCTCCGAACCGACGGTAGGAAACACAACCTCATTAATTCGTCGCGGGAGCGACCAGTGGACAACCGCTTCATCCGATATGACAATTATGTGGTTAACAGCCGCGTCGTATTACAAGGACTAACCCACATATTATACTACGGAGGCGATGATACGCTTTATGGGCGTATGTAAGCCACACTATATTTGGAATAATCGCTCCGCCACAGATCGCAAACACATACGCTAGCGTGGACCAGGCATGCATCGAAGCAACGCCATTTCCTGAGGTGGCTAGCGTGTCAGTGTCAGGCATAGCCACCTTTCCACCTTGGGAGATACTTGGCGAGTGGGCGGGTGAGTGGTGCTGGAATCGCTGGGATTGCTAGAAACATTTTACTTTAACTGGAGCGCGCGGTGTCGACTACAGGGAGGACAAGGATGAGAGGATGATGACGTCGGACGAGCTACTCACCTCCATGAGCGCTCAACACGTCCGCATCCCGCGTCCGTAAGTATTGGGCAGCCCTAAAAAGGCAGTTCGCCCGTAGGAGTTGGAAACACGCCAGAACCTAAACCTGAACAAGAACAACATTGGAGCCACTGTACCGAAGATTAGAGGATGTTAGGTCACCTATGCGCAATGAAAATGTGAACGTAGAGCATGTTTACTTGAACATCGCACACGACTCCATGGAGCACCCACATGTGGCATTGCGATTATGCGATGCATTACGACACCTTCTAGGCGTAACTTTGAATTAGGGACACAGGGCATGAAGATGACAGATGGCTACGTCACAGCAGGCAACCATCGGACAAGAAGTGATACAACACCAGTCAACGACCAATCCTGGGAACGACGGGAGCGAGGACGAAGGACGGGTTAATGATAATATGCAGATAGCTCGAAGCAGACACGATAGTTGGCATGACCCCCACTTGTCTCACTTGGCCTGGTAGTCTTGACGACGTTACCTTCATACCGTAATATCATCATGCCACAGGCTCAGATAGCTGAATACGAGGGAACTCAGTTTCCTTCAATCGACTAAATTCCAAGTTTAGTACACGACGCCGGGGTAACATTGACGCACTAGGTCTCCAGCAGCTCCCTTTTCTGTTCTAGTGAGAAGCTGGTGTCTCGGTAATAGAGTGTGATGTATGATACTGACAAGTAAGTCTGATTCTCAGAATCATTCGAGTTTATACTGCGACGCCACAGCAACAATCACCTGTGCGCGAAATAATGACAAACCAGGGGAATGTTGAAGAATCCTGGCAGACGGCATCATATCGCCAGGGAAGACGATAATGCCGGGATGTCCTATTGGATATTCTTTTCTTCCAGAACTCGAGCAGTCCAGGGGCAGAGATGAGAAGCTTGCTAGTTAGATGAGCGGATGCATGAGAATCCCAAAATTGGGTTGTCCCGATGAGTTATGAAGTTGAAGAAGTTCAGCTAGCTCTGACTACACGATTGCTGCACATTCATTTGCGGTGGAATTGGAAGAAGAACAGGTACC
This sequence comes from Fomes fomentarius, assembly GCA_022606135.1. Classification (NCBI taxonomy): domain Eukaryota; kingdom Fungi; phylum Basidiomycota; class Agaricomycetes; order Polyporales; family Polyporaceae; genus Fomes; species Fomes fomentarius. The sequence continues at coordinate 4,729,093 of JABYQN010000001.1, forward strand.
CACATTACACCCCCAGTCTGACTCGCATAGTGCGCACGGGAAGAGGACAGCTCCGTTAGTCTCCGAGTCGTCCGAACCTTGGAATCCGTGAGACACCAACAGCTCGTCCCAGCCCTTCCTGCATGCCATGACTCGTGCACTCACCCTGTCTTTGAGTAGCTCATGAATCGTGCGGTTCACCTTCCGCATCTTTGAGGACTCCTCCTGATCACCGCCGGTGGGGAACTGAGATTCAGGAATGTGCGGCACGAACGTAACAGGGCGTGCGAAATTTCACAACACGGGCGCGTAGACCCGTCCGATCGTCACGGTGATCTTCACCCATGCCCCGCCACCACCGACGAGGACGAACAAAACTGAGCTTTCGATCCCGAGTGCATTGAACACCGAGAATCAGGAAGAGCGCTAGGACTCCCCAAGGCAAGGGGTGGTTCGTCAAGTGGCGAACATACAGCAGATGTCCACCGTGACTGACATACATTTCCTGGTACAAATTACTGACACACTAAGTAGCTGAGAAGAACGAACACTGGGGATTTTTCCATTCGTTAGATGCCAAATTATGCATGAGAGCCTTGAATGAACATGGTATCCATCCACCACGACAGCCTTTGGCAGCCAGGGTCAGGACATGTCTCGGTAAGCCATTCCTCAATGTGGCGGAGCACCTCTCCGTCAACGAGGGCATGCCAATACTCCTCATCGCGTTCCTTAATGACCTAAAAATAACATAAGATTAGTATACCAAGAACAGCGTAGAGTTATACCCTCGAAGTACGATACCTGGGAGTACAGCGCTTTCAATCTCGCCGCATCATCTGGGCTAGATACCCAGCAGGCGTATTCATTCGCGAAACGCGGATCGTGTATACCACTGTACTGAATCCAGACAGGATACCTGGCTGCCAGCACGATTGGCTTTGTGGAGTGAAACTCCCAGTCCACGATCCCAGTCAGATGACCCTGCTCGTCTACGAGAACGTTCGTCTCCCTCAGATCGTCATGACTGAGCACGCAACGCCGGTATGTGGCCCCGGAAAGCTTCCCGAGAATGCCTGACAGTTCGTGCGTAAGGCGATCGAGCACTCCGTTTGCGGTCGCTTTCGAAGCGGAGTCGGAGCCGATACGGTCCGAATGTCGAAGGACATCGACCAGAGAGTAAAGGTACTCCTCAAGCGTGGCGAATACTCGTTCGGGGGTAATCGCAGGCTCCGCCACAATGAGAGGTATCGTTTCGGCTACTCCATTGCGGAAGGTGACTGTACCGATGCCCTGAGGGACTTCCAAGCTGGCAATCTCTAGCATCGCATTCGCAATCTCCCGCGTGATCAACTCCTGTTTCGAGAACGTGAGACGATAGCCATTCATGCACCAAAACATGCGCACCTTGGACGCCAAGGGCAAGCCCCCGTAGACGTTTAGAAGGCAATCGCCTGGTAGCTTCTCGATCACAGCCAAGGGTTGTGACTCCTCCGGGACACAAACAAGTCGACGAATACGAGGAACTGGCAGGGTCGTACGCTGGGCCAACCATCCCATGAGTCCGATCTCACTGTCGAACTTCTCCGGGCTACGAGAAACGTAGACGCTCGTTGTGTCGTCAGAAGACTGAAACACGGGCATGCGAATGATTGCCTGTTCGCCGCCTTCGAGCTCAATCTCAAGTGTCTTGGGCATATCGATCAGCAATGGCGAAAGGTGGGCCTTGACGAAGTGATGTTACTCACCAAATTAGTGACACTCAGCGAGCGGTCTTCGGTTCGTACTATGGTTGCTCCCAGCAGAGTTTCGAGACGGGTCAATAGAGCCTGACGAGCTCCATCGAGAGGTTGACCACGCTGCCAGTGAGCGAAGGAGTCTGGGTATGGGTCTAGCAGAGTATGGTTCCCGTCTCTATCCCAGAATGAGGATGGCGACATGTTGTGGGGACGTAGAGGACGATGCCGCGCAGCAGCATTGGACCTCGGACTACCTCCACGTGCTGTGATGGAGTGCTCTCCAGCGCGAATCCGTCCTGCCCGATTTGGAGCCAGATGAACGATGAGTCAACAGGGAATCTTCGCGACGCCGCTGCGTTTGACAAAAGGAAAGACAGAAAAGGAATACAACGAGGCTGGAGCTTCGCTTCTTAAACCCAGGAACCTGATTCTAATCTGTACACATCATATTCTATGATTCCGCTTTTGTTTTCTGACATCAAGAGACAACCTAAGCACACCGCCGGCGATAAAGTAGGCCATCGACGAGGTGCGTACCTACAGCACTATCATGCGACGCCCCCACGTCTAGTATACCCGCGCTCAACATCGGAACACATCAGAACAACAGAGAACATCTACATCGACCGTTATACAAGGACTCGCACTAAATTACAGGGTAGTACATGTGAGATAGATAGTGAGCATCCGAGGAGCCTTACGCATAATCTCGCCCACAGCCTTAAAACAATGATCACGTATTCATGTGCACTCCGAATTAAAGAGGACCGCTTAATGGGCGTGTGTCGGATGCGGAGGGTGCGCCGCATGCGGGTGCTTGCGCCGGTAGTGCATAACGAGCTCCGCCGACTGCCGGCGCCAGACATACTGTCGAACCGCGGCAAGGGTCATGTCGAGCGGGAGGACCACGTCGTTGCACAGAATTTCGTAGTGTTCGTCCGCTCGTGGCCGCGAGTCGTGCGTTCGCGCAGAGGAGAGTGATCGACGCTCGATGGAGGAGCGGGGTGTAGCGACGGTGGATACGGGCGAGCCTCCGCCAGATATCTTCTCCAGCTTGTCTTGTACCTATCGTAGCTATTAGCAAGAGCACTCACCACAGAGGAGAGTAGCAGGAACTCACATGTAGAGTCAATTTGCGCACCCGCAAGAAGCGACTGGCAGTAAGTTTGGATTGTTGACTGCAACAACACGACACAACGACATCAGCCACAGGTCACTTGGTGCCACGCAAAGTATGATATTACTCACGTGTTCAGCAATTCCGGCAACTGCTCCCCATCTGGTTCCTTGTACGGCAAAAGCACGAAGCTGATCTTCGTGATCGGGATGCTTGGCACCTTGTTCTGCAGCAGACACTCGAGGAGCCACAGCGGCATAGTCTCCTCCAGCAAACGCGCGTCGCTTGCGGTGCTCGAGACCTGTCCGCGGTAAAGCGTGAGCCAGCTCGATGGCGCCTCTTCGGAGATGAGTATGACAGTGTGCGGTGGGATAGGCAGGCTCGGTGTCTCGCTAGACGAAGGCGGGGTGATAGGACCGGAGAGCAGCACCTGGGCGGGCGTTTTGGCCGCTGGCTGCACAACAGCCTCCTGCGGGACAGAAAGCATTAGCGCACCATCACAGTGCACAAGGAACGCGTGAAGGCACCTACCCCTGTGGTTGCGCCCGCCGGTGTGGCGGCTGTAGTCTCGCCGGAGGATGTGGCACCGGTAGACTCGCTCGCCTGACGCTTCGCGCTCTTACCAAACGCCTTGATCCGGCCCATGAGACTGCCCATCGTTGGTGTACTCGGCGTCTGTAGTCCCATCTCCGAACCCGAGGTCGAACTCGTCGTCGACTTACCGCCCCACCCAGAGAAGTCATCCGGAGCAGGCGCCGCCGAGAGAGACGGCCTCCTCGCGCGTAACGAGAAGTAGTCGCTGCTTCCCGAGGCAGGGAAGGCTGAAGGCGGGTTGGCAGACGTGGCTGCGGTATCTGTCTTCTGCGCGTCCTTGCCGCTACCGCGAGGAAGAGGAGTCGTCTCGAACGTACCGGGCGATTGCGGTATCGGCGACAGACCCGACTCGCGTACGCCGCCCTGCAGCGGAATCATAGGCGTCATGAGCGGCGACGAGCGCGTAGTAAGGGATATTGACGGAGAGACGGCAGGAAGCATGTTCGGGGAGAGGATGATAGAGGCACTTCGTGGGGCGGGGATCCCTGACGTCGAACTGCGGGCAGAGACGTCTGACGACGTTCGACTTCTCGATGGTGGATGATGATGAGGCGGATTGAACTCGATGTGCGTTGGAGCGCTCCCGCGCTGAAGTCGATGTTGGGAAGGTTCATGGATACCCCCTTCGCGTGCGCGACGTGCCGCAAGTCGCTGCTCTTCCCGGATGAAGCCGTAGAACAAGTTCCGAAGTACCCACTTGCCGATGTTCACTATGATTCGATATCAGCACTGAACCATCACAAGAGTAGACGCGAAACCTACAGCGCGTCTCCTCGCCGAACTGTCGTTCCGGCCCATACCCAACCTCATCAGCATAGACCTCCGCCTCAAAACACCTCTCATTAAGGTGCACCGTGAGCACGCCCGTCTTGGTGTCCAGTGACGACCACGACGAGACGACGGCCTCGCCCTCGATGCGCTCCCTGACAGTCTCGAGGGCCTCCCGAGGACTGCGATGCTTCTCGGTCGTGCTCCGGCCGTCACTTTCACCAGCGAGACTCGCGCTCCTGTCACTCCCACAGAAGCTCGCGGCCGCCACTTCCTCGCTGGTGAATCGCCCGAGGCACGCACCGCGTACAACGTCCCAGACGGCAACTTCGCCAGCAGTGTCGACCGTGAGTGCATGCACCCGATCGTTCAACATGATACAGCGAACGAGACCATGTTCGCCGTCGATGACCTCATCGGGCTCCAGACGCAGAGGGATCGCATCTGCAGCGACTTCGCGGACGTCAAAAGCAGCGCGCGAGCGGGGTGTCACCTGAATGGTGTGGCTCTCTTCCGCCAGACGGCTGCGGGATTGAATCGTATCGCTGCGCAGAGGACTACTAGAACCAGGACCGCCCGATTGGGAAAAGATGTTCTGCACTGGGGAACGCACCATGCGAGGCACGCTGAGAACTGAGGCAGCAGAGTAAAGGGTGGCTATCTCTGGATCGTGCCCACGAAGTGAGGGGCCAGACAAACTGAATCCGGTGTCGTTGGGAGAAGTTAATCGCACGAGACTCTCGAAGGGAATGCCATACCACGTCGCCTCCCCTTCGCGCTCGGGATCGATATCTAGGTCGACACACGCGCTCGCATGAACGGACGTCACGGAGGGGACAAGAGACGCTCTGTGTGATCGCGAAGCCAGAGGGCTGCTACTCCTTGAGTGTGGGTCCTGGGATAGCGAGCGATGAGGTGACTTGGCGCGGGATCCAGACAGATCAAGTGAATTCCGTTGACTGGAGCGCTGCAGGTAATAGTCTCGTGTAGACTCCAGAGGTGGCGGTGAAGACAGTGGGCTGTCGATAGCGCCTTCCGCACTGAGAGCGGTTGCCCTCACAGCCCTGCGAGAAGGCACGCGCCAGCGTTTGATGCTAGAGCTCCCAGACGCGGTCCAGAGCAAGTCGTCGTCCATGGCGGCAATCTTATTAATTCCCTCAGAGCCAGATGTGCCTGGACGGTCCGTCCCTGTGTCCTGGCATAGAACTATGCACTCGCCTTCGGAGACATCCGCGCAGCCTTCAACGTCGACTTTGCAGACCAATCCAGAGCGATCGCCAGAGTAGAACACCTCAAGGGCAGGGTGAGAGGAGAACAGAGACCATACAGACTCGGTGTGATGCGTGAATGTATGCAGACAGCGTTGAGACGAGAGCGACCAAAGCTTGATCGACGCTGTTTGACGTGTAAGTACAGCGAGTAGTCCAAGAATCACGGTTCGTACCATCCGCAGAGCCGGTCAGCAACTAGCAAATCGTTAGCAAAGGTTGCCCGAATAGGGGCAGGCCACTCACGTATTTCGCATCGTCCGAAATGAGGATAGCGCGTATGTTGTCCGTATGACCTACGAGCTTGGCTATGCGTTTGCCCGAGCGAGGGTCCCACATTCGGACAACGCGTTCAGGAGAGCCTGACGCAATGACCGAACCATACGGGTCGGTCGTCAAAGCGTAAATGGACGCCTTCGGGCCTGCAGCGTCTGGAGGATGAAGTGTGAGCAGTGGCTCAGCCTTACTTGATGCTGATGCAAGATCCCATAGCTTGATCGTGCGGTCGAAAGAGCCCGATGCAAACCACTGTTGCTCACGGCTACATGATGTGAGACGGATGAAACCATGGGTACAGTTGTACTCACCAGGACGCAAGACAGCGGACATAATCTGTGTGTGTGCCTACGACAGTAGGTTCGTGGAATGGGGAAGACTGGGTGTGAGCGTGGGGGACCAAGCCTTGATTGTTCCATCGGAAGATGCAGATACAACTACAATGTATCATCAGGAGGAACTCGTTTATGAGGCAAACAACGCTCACGGGTTTGATTATAATTACAAAGTAGGATATCGTTCACCCAGTCAGAATGCATCTGGACGGCTTGTCGGAAGTGTGTGGTTGGAGGAGGTGCCTGAACTTGCGAGTATCAGATGCACACTCATCAATAACGACAGACATGGACGTCGTCGAGCACAACGTCGACTATGCGAGCGCATGTTACTCAGCGGAATGTCCTTTGCAAGGCGAAACATACCTTGAGCCCAGGAAGGGTATCCATATCTGATTCCCACTGCTCCTCGTAGGGTATAGTATTGTCTTGGGGTATTCGCCGCCGCGCTTTGCCAGTGACCTCGCCGAGCACATCGCCGTCGCTGCGATGCTCGTCGCCCTCCTCCGCCTCCTCCTCTATTACATCGTCTGCCCAGTTCGTCATAACCTCCCACCGCCTTAGGCTCCTGCCAGCGAGTCCATATTGTTGCGCGCGTCGCTTCATAGGCACGCCCAAGTCCCACGAGATAACGAGGCCGTCGCGCCCACCACTGTACAAGATACCCTCGGGAGAGGTGCGCCCGACAAGCTGTGTAGACGTGTCCAGAGCGAGGCAAGAGACCCCGAGTCGATGCCGAGGATGATGTGCCAATTTAGGCATCGTCAGTGGCGGCGGCGAGGTGGATTTGGATTGAACGGGGACAAGCAAGGGTCCGATAGAGCCATTGCGAGGAATACCATGAGGAGGTAGCTGTAGGCGAGGCGGCAGCTCAGCGGGCGGAGGGATAACGTACGAGATCCTACGGCGCGTTGGTGCCATACGAAACCGTTGCTTGCAGCGTTGTCGCCGTTGAACACAGCGAGCGCAACTACGCGACGTCGCCGGTCCCGCCGTCCCAGGCACCAGGCACTCCCGCCAATGATTAGTCAGCAGCCAGTGAATCAGTGATCGTTTGGTGCAATGGTTACTTGCTCTCGTGCTACTTATGGGATCTATTTTGGTCGGAACGTCTTGCCAAAGACTTTTACTTATGTCAAGTCTTTCGTCGCGAATGATTAGAACTTAGCGAGTGTACCGTATGCGAGCCTTGGGTAAGCAACATGACGGTAAATGAATATATGGACCTGAGTCAACTGTAGTAGAAGTTCAATCCGGCAACGTCATCATCGTGACCCCGAATGCAAAGGTGATGATGTGAGTCGTAAATCATAGAGGCATAACTTGAACCTCCAAGTACTTTCTTTCAGCATTGGCGACCCTCGGGGAGGCCGCCATAGAATTGTCAAGATACTTAGACGAGATCAAGTCACCGGGCCTTACTGCAACCCTAGTTACCACCGTGGCGTACTAGTACTTGGGCTACTCAGTCATAACACGAGGCACCAGAAGCATTAGAACAGAGCACACCCTGGTCTCGTCTCATCCACTTATACGTGTTATAACGCAAACAAGCTATTGAGTACAAGTATTCAACGCAGGTCTGCTCCGGTTCATCTACCATCTCTTCCTGATCAACACGACACGAAGGACAATTGATTCGCAATTTCCGTTGATACCCTAACTGGCAGTTCCCTCGTCCACGGAATGCCCTTCGTTCCTGGCGAATTAGTAACGGCACGTCGGAGTCTATTAGATAGGAATGCTATGTCAGCGTCCACGATCCTCCACTTCGGCCGGATTGCACAAACTCACAGGCGCGCTCCCAGGCGGAGTGAAGCACGTAGCTGAAGCAGTGACCGTCACTCCAAGAACTGAAATACTGAGAGTGGGGCAGGCGGGATCAACGCAATCTGCGTTCGACGCGCAACGCCTGTTCAGGCATGTGTCTGGGAGACAGGCCTAGAAGATAAGCAGGGACAGTCAGGTGCGCACAAGGATCTAGGTATTTATAAACCGACTCACGCCTAAAGTGACGTTGGGGAGAAGTGTAAGTCCCCTGCAGGTCGTGTTGGGGCAAGTAGGGCAAGTCTGGTTGAGAGCGGTGCACGTCGATAGGCACGCCTGCCTGGCTTCCAGAGCATTAGGACTAGCACCAGCCACCTTGACGAAGGCAGCAATGATAGCGAGCTTGGCAATAACGGCGAAATGCATGCTAGAGTAAAGCAACGAAGGTGAGATGGCCGGTGAGTAGGAGGAGAAACTCGATGCTGCTCACTTGGCGAGTGCGGTAGCGAATGCTGTAGTGCGATTGCTGGAAGCCAGGGCAAAATGGAGGCCTTTATATATGGCGACTTCATGCGTCGCCTGCAGCAAGCACGCGCCACATAGAGCATCGCTAGGGCACAATATCCATACGAGTTAGGGGGTGAGAAATGAATTGTAGGTCCATAACCGCTGGTTTGAACGTGAGCCATACCTGTCATCTGACAACACCGGGTGAATGTGCATCTGTCACTTAACCGAAGTGGCATACATGTTGCGGTTCGGGCGGTGGCGAGGACGTCGAGCTAACCTCGATCTGCGCCAGAGTTACGTTCCTGTGGTTATGGGCGGCCCGACGTGGTGCATATGTGTGGTAAGAAAGGCGAGTCAAAGCCTGACGACGATATTACAAGACGCCCCGGGGGACGTGATGGTGTGATATCCACTTCATTCCGTTTACCTCATGTGTCGCCTCTTGCGGTCTATGACAGATTCCTGTAGAAGCGTCTTTGTTAGCCCTCCGAATTAGTTCTTGTGTGACTTTTCGCTCTCTGCTCCCTCCATGAGCTAGAATTGGCAGATGGGGCTGAAGCTTACATGAGTGATGCTGGAGTATGGAGCTGCCACAGGCAATATTATCGAATTCAGCCTGATGTACAATGTGACAAAAGGAGGGCTACATAGACATCACAAGATACCTTCAGCGTTGAGAGTTGCCCCGCCGGGATAACGATCAGTGGATGAATGCTTGGCGGGCGCGAGATAGTAATTGAACTTGGCAGTGGGATGGGACTGTTGTCTGTGAGGGTCGGGAGGCGCTCCGGTCGGAGCAGGGTCAAGCGTTGTGCAGCGCTGAGTGCGCGACATCGTATGTAGAAACGTTGAAGAGAGGACACTGTACGGAGCTCGCGTGCGCTCCGCCGAGCTTATGTCTACGGATTCCGAGCACGATCCCGTCGCACGCGAGCTTGTCTTCTGATTTGTGGTTGTTCTAACGGCGGCACTCGCGGAGTTTCGATGACACATGCATCTTATGAGGTGAAACACTGATCCTAAGAAACGGATGGGCATGATTGGCGTTCATCATCTAATAACACGGGAAAGGTATGTTTGTCGTCGTGTGTATATTCTACGTACCGCGGAAGTGAACACGTTCAGGGACTCGGATCATAGAGTGTGTCCTCCAGATGTCTAATAATTCTCCCTTTTTAAGAATTCGAGCCTTAAGATGACGAAGTCCTACCTCTATAGTGCGTGATGCGTGTGCAAACTAGATGACCAGTACAAGTTCCGCGCTACGAATCCTGGCGGCAGCAGCCTGGGAAGTATGTGTTCTGGGACGGCTGGTCAATTCTGTCATATCGTCTTGATGTCATCATACATACACTTTGTATGCCCAAGGGTGGACATCTTTCCAATTATAAAATATTGACAGGCCAGGACGAAAGGTGCAATAGCCACACGGCCCTGAACCTCGATGCCATGACTCCTTCCGGGAGTCACTGAGGGCGACCTACGGAACCCAGCGATGGGAGGCAGACAGACATTCTTCATACTACAGGTCAGATACCCTAAGTAAGCACAGAAGCTGAAGACATGACAACGAGTTCGAGATGCAGCAGAGATGAAGCCTCTTGTCGAAAAGTCGAACGGTGCCAAGTCGCGGCCGCAAGACGGAGTCACGGAGCACATGAGCGCTTATTATGTTACGTCACGTAAGTCATTGTGTGACCTAGACGCGGCGCTTGCCATGGACAGGCTTAGGTTGAACTTGAACTTACTCTACATCTTCTCTCCTCCTCGTCAACATGCTAGAGCAGTCGTAGGTTGTGATTATGATGACTCATTAGCTGTGTACGTCACACTGCCATCGACTCAGCACCGTGGCACTGCTACCATCGCGGTCGCAGCCCTCGGCCCTAAGTTCGTCATCAGTAATTCACGATGTTTCTGAATGTCTAGCGCCTCTGACGGCGCGCGTCTAATAAGCGCGCAGAGCTTGTGCACGACTAACAATGTCCCTCACCATCCCCTGTCCTGCCATGCCACAAAAGCAGTATATACTAGAGTAGCTGAGACCATGTATTGATTAATTGCAAAGCTTCATATTGCGCAGGTTCCCTGATTTCGAGTTACGGGACTCACAAGGAAGCCAGATGCATATTCAGCTTGTGGGAATTTTGTCGAGGCGTTCACACGGTATTCGGGCATTCTAGAACTTGGAAATAGTCGCGAGTACATGCATACATATGCCGGTAAGTTTTGAGGCCAGTGGGAGGGGAACAAGTCATAGAAATAGCCATAGACCAAAATGTCTGAACTCGCCAAAATCGATGTCTGAACTCTGAGTATCTGGGACATCTGAAAATGATATCTGTGATGTCTGATGGCATCTGAAAAGTCTGTGTCAGACTTTGCAGACATCGTGAGAATTACTGATGGTCTCTTAGGTATCTACTACTACTACAAACGCCCCCCGTGCATGTTTGACAACTTTGATAGAAGTCCTAGCTTTACCCTTCTAAAGGGCCATCTGTTGCAGAGGGCTCATACCCAATCGCGATGTAGAGTCTACGTGGCGACGTCCCAGTAGCCGCCCGATACGGACACAAAGCTCAAATCCAGACATGAGCACGATGCATATGTAGCTGGATATGTTGAGGTAGGTCCTGTGCTGCGTGTTTGCTTTTACGTCGTTGGTTTCTGCTCTGTCTGACCATCCTGCGCTGTCCATCGCAGAATACACGTTAGACTACACGCCCCCGATCACAGACACGAAGATCAGCCTACTGATGGTCTTGACGCTGTCCTGAGGGTAGACGGCGGTCGGGTAGGAGATGAGCGAGTGACATGCACAAAATGAGTACAGCCTACCCGAGCTAATTGGTATGTATACCCCATTTTACGCCGACGCATTCTCTCGATAGTCCGACCTCATTCCCAGGAGGGTAGAACATCTCTAGTTCGTTGAACGCTTCAAGCTCTTCGTGGAACTTCTTTGATATTTGAAGGGGTAGCATATTTATCTCAGGAAACGACATCTGGAAGGCACTTACGCATCCTCATCAGTGTGGCACACCCGTCTCATCTCATCCACTTATACTGATATAACAACGAGCTATAGTAAGGCATACATGCGAACCATAGGAGTTTCCTAACAACACTGAATATCTTCTTCCAGATCATCGAACACAACGAGCATATTGGTACAAGCAATCTTCTTCTCGATTTCCATCTCGATACAATGTGCCGCTTATACGGTCACACCGGCTGGCGACGCCTAAGCGCGAGCAATCGCGACAGAGCTGCACGTCTAAAAGGCACAGGTAATCTATCAGTTATCACAGCTTCCCACCAAACATCAACAGTATTAACTCACCCCAAGGCGGTGTTACACCTAGCCGTGACGGTAATGTTTCCCACTATGGGAATACTGATACGTGGGTTCGGACAGGCGGCGGTCGCAGGGCAGTCGGCGTTCGTGGTGCAGCGCCTAGTCAAGCACCCGCTCGGCCTGCACAACTGCAAATTGGCACGGAGAGTCAGATACTGGATGTGGTGAACTTCGTTTTGAACACTGCTTACCCCTGGTACGTTGGGAATCGGGGGAGTCGAGGGGAGAACCGGAGCGCAAGAACAGCCCGTGCCGCACGTGTTTGTACCAGGCGGGGGCGTGCACAAAAGGGACGTGCACGTCTGGATTTGTCGGGCCTCAAGGGACGTGGGCTCGGCAGCGATGGCACTAACTAGAGCGAGGGCGATAACGACCTTAGCGATGGCTGTGTTGAAGAACATGCTATGGAGTAATGCTGACGGTGAGCTCGAGGTTTGGAAGGTAGATGAAGGATGATGCCCACTCACTCTGTGGTTGTGGTAGCGAATGCTGATGGGCAATTGCTGCAGGACAGGGTGAGGCAGAGGCCCTTTTATGCAGTGAGGAGCCGCATACCGATCACATTTGGTCGATTAGTCACTGTCAATTTCTGGGACAACAACATTTCCCATGGCCGACTCTGCTCTACATTTGAGACCGAAAGCCTTTCTGACATTCGGTGGAGACAAGCCATATGTGCTATCCGCCCCAGCCCCAAAGGCTCTGGAAGCGAACGTTCTCCATCAGCGACACGAAGGAACCCGGATGGTGGTCGATGCTTGAGGTGACCTGTATAGACGCATGCATACTCTTCGCGTTGAACTACCCAGGCAACTCAACTCAGAGTGACAGGTGCACGGTAAGTGCAGATGGTTGAATTATGCGACGTCTAGATCAATCATCTCGACAGAGTGACCAGATAATATTTAGCTGAGTCACGAACCACAACAAATATGTTAAACCGACAACCTGTCCGCCTTCGCTCTCGAGCTTGGAAGGTCCGTGACAATGACAATCTTGTGTGACTGACTACGGAGGATGGTCTGCGTTCGTCATGTTTCATGTATCCAAATTAGTCCAAGAGGAGGAAGCAGATACTCGTTCGGTTCCCCCTGCGCCCGTAGGTAATGTACACCACTCGAATTGCACTAGAACACAGGACGTCTGCTGGACGCGGAGTGCGAATAAATTATAGGTCTCATAACCGCTGGTTCGGCCGACAGCCTGAGATGTCATCTGACAGGACCAGATGGATGGGCAACTGCCACATAACCGTAGTGGCGGCTTGGGCGCGGGCGAGTACGTATGGCCAGTAGGTACCATGACCGCAATCTAAGGTAGATTTACGTTCTCACATCATGAGTATAGGCGGCTCAACGCGGGTAGGAGATGATGCAAGCACCCCGCGGCTTGGGCAACTTCGACCCTTACAAGTTCTCGTGGTGTCATATTTTTTAAACCTCCTGGTTACGCTATACATCATATGACAGGGCGTAGTTGATAGATATAGTAGCGGTTATTTCACACAAGTATCCTTCAATTTGCCTTCCCATGGTGAACTGAGAGAGAAATATTGCTCACATGGTGAGCGACCCTGATGCAAACTATGACCTAGGAGTAGGGAGTGGCACGGGTCCGGTCCACCCGTGGCGGGTCGCGGGTTAAGCCCGTGCGGGTACGGGTACGGGTGAGGAGGTGGGAGACCCGTCAGAGACCCGCACCCGTACCCGTAGACCCGTCGTCTACTGAACGTCTGGCGCTTCATCGGAGGCGCGGCTGACCTGTCTCCAGTATAGTAGTGTGGATCTTATATAACCATGGCGCGCGTGCTCCTCTCGTTGCACTCTGTGGGCCAGCCAGTGACAGCAAAATCACTCGACGACACACTCCTCTCGGTCTTCCTCACTGGTGGGTGCAATGGCTACTGGCTTGGGTAGTACGAAGCAAGGTGCTCCGACACGCGCCGGTCCTCCTACCGCAGGCCCATCTCGGGCGGTGTCATCAAAGGCCGGGAAGGCCACGCCCAAGGAACAGCCGCCTACGAAGCGTCAGAGGACACTCGATTGGACGCTCAGGAACTCACGCATAGAAGGTGAATTAAGCTTTGTGGTGTTGACCCGAATAGGATACCTGACAATGTCCGACTCTCCAGCAGTTGCATCAACGTCCAAGCAATCGGACGATGGCAGTCGAGCGGGACATTATTGCTCAGGACCTTGAGTCGTCTACACCTCTGCCGGGATTAAACCAATATATATGGCCCGGAAGCCTTCCAAGCCGGCGTGCGCACGCTATGAGGGCTTTACGACAAGTCTTCATGCAACTTGGTCCACAGAACTCAGTGCCTGTTGAGCGGTATCTCATCCACGACTGGAATCACTTCGTTCACGCTGTTCTCCATTTCACTACAAACCAGAACCTGTCCGATGATGAGCAAATCACAAGAGTTCTCCAATTGGCTAATGTCCACTGCCCAGTATGTATCAAGTATCACTTCGCTGGCGTGTAGCTCACCCGTAGTACTAATTCTTTTAGGGCATAAACGACGCAGAGGGGCCGGACCCGATTGCAGTGAACACGGAGATCTCTCATCGGAGTACAGATGGAAATGAATCCCACGTCGATAGCAGCATACTGCCATTGGAGGATGCCTAACATCATATCAGAATGTAGTTGGTGATCGTCTACTATAGCATTAGTATTGAAGCGAGGTCCCTATGAGCTAGTGCAATGATACTATGTCTGTGTTGCTACGCGGGATACCCGTACCCGTACCCGCACCCGTCCGTCACCCGTACCCGTCGCCGCGGGTACGGGTGGCTCACGGGTACGGGTACGGGTCACCCTCTGAGTGCGGCGGGTCGACCCGTGCCACTCCCTACCTAGGAGGTCACCCATGCGTCATGGACTGTGCATAACTGAGTCACTCCCTAGGATGAGCGCGACCTTTCCCCAGCGTTCGCACTTACTCTAGGTCTGGACGCACGCATGCGCTCAATGGATTGTTGCTGGAGCCTGCAAAGACACGCCCAGATTAACGGAACAACGCTCTTCCGAGTCTCATCGGCCGGATGTCATGTGTGAACTGGGAAATTTGTCGTCAGCATCATCTGTTCACCAATCTGCGCAGAGCCGGCAACCGGACTCGCAGTTCGGACCGATACACGTCGCCGCAGCGTTGCAGTGGCGCGGAATATTATCATTATCCTGGTCCTCCCTGGTCTGCACAAAATTAAGACAATGGCTCAAACGCAAAGACTGCGCAAAGGCTTGACGATGTTCAGTATGCTATGACTCAGAATCGTGACCTCTGACATCTCAACTGTATCAGGTGGACGTACTATACGTGCGAAACAGTCTGCAGTATGCTGTAGGGTATCAAGCACCTCGGCGGGTTGACTCCTGGCAAAAGGAGATGGAAGGCCAGTAACCCAAGCAACTGAGCCGCTAGCCACGCTTCCCGCGTACAGCGGAGAGAGTGGGGCTCTCCTCAGACGGTTGAACTGCTTGTGGAATAGCTCCGTCGAGCGTGTTGTGGAATACCTCGACCTTCCCCAAGCTCAACTATTAGTTGACAACTTGTGGCCGGTCAGTCTAATGTCTCATCCACTTTCACTCACGATTACACCAAGCTCGCAGAAGTATACATGAACGTCAAATGAGTGTTCCCTTCCTACACGGGATCTCATGCTTCTGATCAACGGCAATGTCGAACCTATTGGCTCCCTTCTTCATGAAGCAGCATACTACGACCCGCCACGCACGCTTGTGGTTCCGGCTTACAGTCCTAAGACCGCAAGCCACTGTAAACGCAGCGCTGCCCCTGCATATGGTTTATCAGCATGCCTTCACATTAAATAGGTATTTCAAACTTGCCGCAGTGATGGTCCTAACACACCTGGCCGACAGATTTACAACATTTGCGCCGAACGTCACGGTCTCGTCGGGGCAGTCGCTTGCATCACAGTCGGCATCGCTCCTGCAGCTCTTGTTCAGGCAGGAGTCCCGAAGACATGCCTGAGGGGAGTACCAAAGGTCAAGGACTACGTGGGGGTGTGAGAGCAACACATGAGAGGTACTTACAGCCCCAGCAGTCCCGGGAGAAGTGACCACCCCAGCGCAGCTCGTGCCAAGGCATCTAATACACTGTGCGGGAGAACCAGGGATGCAAGCTACCGCGCACGATTGCCGAGCTTCAAGTGAGCTAGGGCTTGCGGACACCGCGCTCACGAAGGCGACGGTAACGGCGAGCTTGAAAAGAGTGGCAAAGTACATCCTGTGAGCTACAGCATCACAGTGAGCTTCTTACAACTAGACTGAGAGATGGAGATTGGCGGGTAATGCTCACTCTGTGGATATGGAAGTGAATGCTGCAGGGCAATCGCTGCAGGTCAGAGGGAGACGGCAGCCATTTTATCCCTCGAAGGAGCGTGCACCTGTCAGTTGTATCATCCATATATAGTATAAACCTACTGCAAACATGCTCGACGTTGAGGTCACCTAGTAAGCCGCCGATGTGTCACCAGTCGTCGAGTCCATTCACTAGAGAACGATCGTGCGGCTATTACCCAAGTAATAGGCGACCTCCCCAGTTTGCAAGGCTCAAGATCGCGCTCTAAAACCCTTCCCTTCGGTGTGTAGCATCCAACTACAAGCAGACAAGAAACCCTCTTTGTGCGAGCTGACTAGTCTGAACAACGTAAGATGATGGGCGTCTCGAGTCACCGAGTCCTCAAAGGCGCTCTCTGGTGACTTGGAGGGTATTCTCTTATGACACATGTCCATTTCTCTGTCAGGTCCTCGGTATGGAAGTCTTGTCAGCTGAATACAAGAGCTTCACCTATCAGCGCTTCACTGGTGGGCAAGCGCTCACAGGTTGACATCACGCTGGTACGCATGACTCAAAGGGTTCCGACCTACGTCACTACTCTGTTCTTGAAGGGCTGACGCTGACACCTCGACCTCTCAGGTGCATTTTAAATAGTGCCTAAGCGCCCAGGACAGGCTCTCTTAGACCGTTCTGGAGGTCTACTAGATCCCTCCGTCCCATGCCTGAGCCTTGAGATGCATATGCGCAAAGTCAAAGACAGGTACAATCCTAAACTAAGTACACTTCACGCCCATCGTGCAATTTTCAGATAACATAGGTGGGTTGTCATTAGTACGTTGGCAACCGTAAGTCGGATATCTATGACTGCATTAGCGGCGTCCGTGTCGCCGCGGCCGCGTGTTCGGCCAATGACTCAAGTGCTATGTACCCAGATTCACATTGAATAAGTCGTCCATAGTCACTCAATCAATGCATCAATTTTGGCTTCTATACTCGGAAAATGCTCGCTTCTCGGGTATTAAGACCTGGTCGAACGACTGTGGTACTCAGGCCATGGACACACTGGCATGACACGCTGTGACTGTGCGCTTGAACTTATGGTCAAAGACGTGCGTAGTTATAACGGTGACGTTGCGAGCCTGCCGGCCACTACGGCTGAATCGGTCTGTTCTCCAACCCCTCTTGGGTAAATAGACCAAGTTAGGTAGGCTAGAAATATAACGGCTTCATCTGCACCACAAGGTGGTACTAGCCCGGATGCATCTGTGCACAGCAGATGCGCCCACAGACCGACTCTCCCCTCTAGTACTTTACATTACCCGGATTCTCGCCGATTCCTCTTCCTTCCCTTTCTCCCATTTGGCTCCCCCTGTGTAGGCACGGCCGAACTCTTACAACTTCGACCGCGCGCACATACTACACGCCATAATTCTATAGTTTTACCCAAACCGGATGCATCGGTGATACTGACATTGCTCCGTTATGACTCATAATGAATGGTAAACTCGAACATATTCAAAAATGTCTCATCCACTTTCACTCATCATTAGATCAAGCTCGCAGAAGTTTACATGACATCAAACAGAGTTTGCCTCTACTGCACCATATTTCATGCTTCTGATCAGCAACAATGTCGAACCTATTCACTCGCTTCCTCATGAAGTGGCACACTACGATGCGCCACTTATGCTTGTGGTTCCTCCTTACATTCAACCCTACGGGCTCAAGCCGCTGTACACGCAACGCTTCCCCTGCGTATAGTTTATCAGCATGCTTTCACGTTGACCAGGTATCAAAAACTCGCCTCGACGGTCGTAACACAGCTCGCCGACAGATTGGTAAGAGTTCCGTTGAAGTTGATCGTCTCGTCAGGGCAGTTGGGTGCATTGCAGTCGGCATTGCTCTCGCAAGTCTTGTTCACGCAGACGTTTCGAAGACACGCCTAAGGGAAGGTCAATGACTACTGAGGAAGTGTGAGAATAACGAATGAGAGAGACTTACAGCCTCGACAGTCCAGGGAGAGGTGATCACCCTAGTGCAGGCTGTTCCGGGGCACCTAGCGCACCATGATTGGCCATATTGCGTGCAGGAAACTGCGCACGACTGTCTGGCTTCAAGGGAGCTGGGGATTGCCGCCACTATGCTCACAGAGGCGACGGCGGCGACGGCGAGCTTGACAAGAGTAGTGAAGTACATCCTAGAGATTACGGCACCGCAGTGAGCTCCTTACAACTCGAAGGAAAGAGGGAGGGCTGTTGGTAATGCTCACTCTGCAGGTATGGGAGTGTAATGCTGGGGGCTGCAGATTGAGGGAAAACGGTGGCCCTTTTATCTCTCGAGGGAGCGTGCAAAAACTGCATCTGTTATCGTCTCATTCACGTATAATCCTAACTTACTGCCAGCGTGCTTGACGTCGAGGCCTACTAAGCCGATGGTGCCACGAGTCGCTGAAGCCATTTACTAGGGAACGAGCGTGACGCTGATTTCAAGCTCCCAAGTAATAGGCGACATCCTCAGGCCTAAGAGCGCCCTGAGTCTCTTCCCTTCACCGTATAGCATTCAACTGCTGGCAGACAAGACACTATCTTTGCGTAAGCTGGCTATTCCGAGCAAAAAAAATATGGCGGGTGTCTCTGACCACTCCCGGATGCTGAGCGCCGTGTGGTCTTTGGTCGCACATTCATGGTATGTTGAGGCACGTTACTATACATACTCCCTCTTGAAACTAGTCCTCAAGGGAGAACTCTCGTAAGTTGGAGAGACTTCCAATTCCCTGTCAAGTCCTCAGCATCGCATGGAAGTCTTGTCAGCTGGATTTAAGAGCTTCTGGATATCTGTCAGTGGTCGATGAGCGCTCACATGTCGCAGACTGACATCACAGTACTAATACACATGATTCATACATATGCATGAACTGAACGACAAGTGCGCCTAATAACCCTACACTGAGCGCATTCCATGCCCATCATGAGATTTTCTGAAGCCATAGGAGAGTTGCGATTGGTACACTGGCAACCGTAAGTCTGATAGCTATGAGCGCATTAACGGCCTCGGTGCCGTACGAGGGAGTCTCCGCTTGGAACGACGGAGAGCAATAATATGACGTTTGGGCAGCCTTGTGTCACATGTCTTCTTGCCTCGGGCATACGGGAGCACTCGGACTGTAGGGATCGTACATGCTTTCGATATTAATCGCCCACAATACTACTACTACTACTTCTTCGAAACGGCAGTAAGGGGACTATACTGCGCGAGATGATATGCTGCTACCCGGACTGCCGCACGTCAGTGAAGCGCTTTGAACGTTTCTTGACTGTCCACCTTGGGCGATGATACTTCACATGGGCTGCAGATACCCGCACTGGGCCACCTAGAAGGTTACGACAACGCGTCAGCCTCCTCCATGTCAGTGCACACTAACCTGGTATCCAAACTCACTGGCAGGTTCTTGTCACAACGGGCAAAGAGCGTGATGTTCTTCCCGTTTTCCATGATCTCGATGTTCGGGCAGTCCTGCATGGAGCAGTCGGAGTCACTATTGCAAGTCTTGGTCTTGCACGTATTGGGAACACAGGCCTTTTGCGAACAGTGAGTCAACTGGTGAGAATAGCCCAGCGATGAATGCTTGAGGCTTACACCGATGTTGTCCTGAGCTCCCTGGAAGGTCATGCAAGTCGTGTTTGGGCAGCTCATGCATTGGTCGGTAACATCAGTCCGGCAGGTGTTAGCGCACGCCTGCCTAGTTTCGAGAGAACTGGGGCTAGCTGCGACCGCGCCGGTGAAGGCAACGACGATGGCGAGCTTGTAGAAAGTAGCGAAGTACATGCTACACATGATGATGAGCTTTCTGAGAGCGGACGACGGATGGTGAGCAGTGCTTACGTTGTGAGTGACTATAACAGAAGTTGAGCGGCGATTGCTGCAGAGAACAGCGAACACAGCACTCTTTTATGTTTTGCGCGAGCGCAAAATGATTGGAAATTGGTGGAGTATTGAGCTGCGACTTCCAGTGCACCAACAGCATCCTTCGTCGGCTGACAGCATCTCAGAGCGTTTCATCATTGGAGACAATGAATATCAATAACCCCGAACGTTCTCCAATGGCCAAGATTTCCACTGCTCCCCAAACTTCCGATGCCTCGGAGGGAGTAGTTAGCTAAGCCAGAGAAATTCTCGTAAAACGGAGGGGCAACGTTGACCAGGTTGTGGCAATTGAAGTGTAGCATGTCTGTTTATGCCGGCGATGTATAATCATCCGGACATGTACCAGCTTGAATACTCTTTCACACTCGTTACTCACTTCGCTCTGATGAATAAATATACTTCACGAAGTTACCAATAAGTAGAAGCAGCGGCTAGTCGGGCGCGATCCTACCCTTCTTGAGTGTCGGAAGACTCGGAACAGAGATAGCGCCCTCTACTACCATATGAATTGTGGATCCGTAACCCCTTCGCTGTTGCTGCGAACCGGAGCTAGGCATCATCTGATGGTAACAGCTGGATGATGAGCTGTCACATACGCGAGGTTTGAAACACTTACTAAGCCCCTATGTCATAACTAGTATATGGACTCGGAGCATGTGGAATTATCAACTCGATGGAATACAGCACCGAGCAAAGCACTAGACACGAACAGCTCGGTGACTGAGAAACTGGCAGATTGGAATTTGGCAGATCACTGGCAACTTGACAAACGTGGGGTCCTTCACCCCGTGACCTCAGACACGGCAGAGTTCACGAGATACTTAGGTCTTCACAAACTGCTTGGCACATCAGTGGAATGTAAGAAGAGAGTACGGGAGTATCAACAGCAACGTGTAGAACAGAACACGTGGCAGGGACTTCCTAACTGCGTATGCGGCATGAATATCGGGCTAGTCCTCAAGTTGTACTGACGGATCAGGTACCTTGTGGTATCCTAGTTCCGTGGAATGAACACCAACTGCAAGTCTTGTGCCCAGGCGAAACGGGCGTAGCTCGCGGACGGGTGTTGTTCGAGCGAGGAGTGTGCAGGCGCTGGTCTGTCCGAAGCGGGGTCGGAGATCCGGAGGTCGCAGCCGGCACGGAGGGACGCAGGTCTCACGGGCACGTGCTTTGTCTTTCTTCAAGGCGCCTACTAGTACTGTCCGCGACACTTGTCATTCCTACTCATGATCAAGATCAAGTAAAAGCTTGGGGTCTCTCCTTTCGCTTTTGGACTGATAAGTGGCAGTCTACGCTCAAATATTGAGGTATAGTTGAGCTCACCCTGTCTGCGTTTGCCCACGATAGATAGGCTCCCGCCTTCGGACAGATATGTAGCACACCACCGCCCTTCGCAATCACGACATCTACCGTTTATAGCTACACGCCTGAATTGTGGTCTCCCATGTACACGTATGTATCCTGAAGATGCTTTGAGCACGCTTCTTTCTTTAGGTTCGACGATCTTGTTTATTCTCTGAACGCCGCATACGTCGCTGACGACTCTTCACAGACAATGACTTTTTACGTTACGAAGTCTCCTAAACAAGCCCTGCCTACGCATGTTCTTTCTGTTTGTTTCACGCAGAGTCCGCTAATTGACCCGTTCTCCGGGTCCTAGCTCTGGTTCCGTGGCGAAACCTTGTCAGCGTTATGACCCTTGCTTCTACCCACAGTATCAACCTCGCGTCCGTATTCACTGATCATTCTAACATCTAGACGTCATTTGCTGTGATTGTAATTCGCAAGTTTTCTTTTTGACGTAGACCGTGACCGTGACGCACGCTAGGTCACTGCAAGGGTCCATAGAACTGGTAACTGCTATAGAATCGGACGCAATGTGTCGTCTATGGTTCTCTCCGCTGCACGGAGTATGTCACTCGGTGAAGAATACCATGCCTATCCACTGTCACTTGCTATTGACCTCAGCAAGCTACAAGACTCATACAGTGGTGTTGACGTGGAATTTTTATGTCACATAGGGCCATATCTCATTTCGAATCGACAGTCAATACAAGCCTATTGGGTACAGAATACAGTTCTCAAGCGGCCGGGACTACACAAGCTCAGAGCGCCTTGGGACGCTTCTCGACGGTACTGATTTACTTCGTCTCGTACATGCACATCCCCATCTGGGTGGTACAAACCGTACGTCAGTCTTACATTCGCCCACGTTAACCCAGCCCAAACGACTCACCTTGTCGCAGTGGGCGGACATCATGTGGCCCATCACCTTGATGTCTGGGCAATCCTTCATGTCACAGTCCGCGTCCTTTTTGCACATCTTCTTCGCGCAAGTGTCCGGGACGCATGCCTGATGTGCGTAGGAGAGTCAGCTGGTGAGTGCGTGCAAGTGCGGGGCCGCATAGGAGGACGCTTACGCCGCTCATCTTCGAGGACATCATGACCTCGGCGCACATGGTGTGGGGACACTTCATGCACTCGTGGCTGTCGCCAGGTTTGCAGGTGGCGGAGCACTCGTCCCTAGCCTCGAAAGAGCTGGGGTTCGCGACGACCGCGCCGGCGAAGGCAACAGCGAGAGCGAGCTTGGCAATAGTGGTGAAGTACATGCTAGCACGGGAGTGACGGTGAGTTCGCGGATGGACAAAGAGGACGAGGAGATGGTGAGTGCTGCTCACTTTGCGATTGGTGGTCGGTGGCTACGGATACTGAGGAGCGGATGCTGCAGAGCAGGTAAAAACCGTCGCCCTTTTATTCTCCCAGCGAACGCCTACCGGCCATGTTCGCCGACTGTAGAACCACAATCCTCAGGCCCTCACCAGTTCATTTCAAAGCTTACAGGTACTCAGCCGATGGCGGCGCTAGCATTCCTGCAATTTGGCGGAGACGAACGTGTCAATGCGTTCCAACTTCCCAAGCGTCAACGAACGTTCTCCGTCGGCCAAGGCACCTCATCGAGCCTTCAATTTCCTACTCCTGCGACTACTGAGCTGCACCTTTGCGGCACGGAAGCACGGGTGGACGTTGTCTCCATAACCTGGGTCCAACGAGTCCGAATGACGGATTGGGTTTACCCACGAGGCTAGCCAGTGTTCTAACTTGCCGCAGCCAACAAATTGGTACCTATAAGGCGCTCATTCGACACCTATATTCTTGACTGACTCCAAGAATAACTCCTGCCGTCAGCTCGCTGCGCATGTTCACTATTATTGTAACCATTCCACTCAACGGGGCTATTTGCAGAGCAGGGTTCGAATACAAGTCCGTTCAAGGGAGAAGAAGCAGCCGTTTGGACGGCTCGAAGCTCCCCAGTGGGTAAGTGCTGCGCCACTGCAACTCCATGAGGACGAAAAGGCCGCTCCCATTCGGACTCCTAATAGACTATAGATCCGTAACACTGTCGTAACCGCAGCTCCGAGGCACCGAACGCCTGGTATCATCTGACGGAGCTAATTCAATGATGATCAGTGTCACGTTGGCGAAGGAAGGGTATACAGGTGCCGGGCTCTGTAGCGCAGGTCTAGACGTAAGAGAATGGTTGAAATGGAGTGATGGATGCGCAGCTCCGTCCTTGTGGTTATGGGCGGCCCAACATATATAGAATAGGTAATATAACCGACTTACCGCATAGCGCTCATCGATCAGAGCTAAATCGTAGCTCGAGAACGTCCTGTGATGTATGCGTGGCTATATTTTTGTCAAATTTATGGCATGGAAGGCTCATCAGCTGCATGACAGGGCTTCGCGTACCAGTACTAGACGCTTCGCGAGCAATGTGAATGACGCAGAGGGTCCGTAATACGTACTTTGCAGTACTCGCTCATTGACTCTTTTACACCTCTTCTGCAGACATGTTAGCCGCCTTGCATTCTCTCTGCCGCGCTTGTACTCCGGGTGAGAGGAGGGACCTTCAAATACGTTGTTCTGAGGCCGGTGAGCTCGACCCTAACCCTAGAACCTACTCCACGCGGCGTCACTGTGCTTCCGAAGGTGTCGCATTCTTTGTAACCGACAGCCAAGTGCCGTCAAGTTAGGTAACTATCGATATTGCTGAGTTCGTGACCACTCCAATCGAACCTTACTCTGGACTCTTACACCGCATAATGGGCGACAACGGCAAGTTTGATTCCTCCCAGTTCTCCACATTCAAGGATTGTCTCGCCCGCCGAGTCCTCGCCGAGCCCGGCGTCCTCGCTGAGCAGGCAGAGAGCGGACAGGACGACTCCGACGCGCTCAACGACTTCACCTCCTACCTCGCCGAAGAGATCTGGCCGGTCCTGCCCCCCGAGCTGCGCGACGCCACGCATGAATCCAAGGATCGGCTCCCCGACATCGACGATCTTTCGCTCGAGAGCATGATCTCCCCCTCCTTCTCCGACACACTCGTCTCGTGCGGTCTCGTCGACGACGCGGACTCTGCCGTCACCTTCCTACGTCGGGCACTGAAGGACTACGTGGAGGAAGCATCTGCGCCGCCGCCCGTGTGGTCCAAGACGCGCACGACCGAGTGTGAGATCTGCGAACGCGAGGTCCCGCTCACCTACCACCACCTCATCCCGCGCGAGGTACACGACAAGGTCCTGAAAAAGAAATGGCACCCCGAGAACATGTTGAACTCCGTCGCGTGGCTGTGCAGGTCAGTGTCAACGGTCCATCTGTACCAGTGTGGAGCTTCCTGTCTATGACATGTGTATCTTCCTGGAGGATCGTCGTCGTGGCACATTTGCACCGCGAGGATCACACGTCCGGGGACGTCGTGGCTAAAACCTTCGCGGTTGTGCATATTGTTTTTCCGCCACATTCTAACCACGCCGTTCGCATTCCCTTCATTAGACCGTGTCACACTGCGGTGCATCATGTGGCGAGCAACGAGGTTCTCGCGCGTGAATTCTACACCGTCGAGCTCTTGCTCCAGCGAGAAGATATCCAGAAGTGGAGCAAGTACGCAGCGAAGCAACGATGGGGCGTACGGCGGGGGTGACGGGAAGTCATGGTCTATGTACCGGGCAAGGACTAGTATGTGTTCCACTCAAAATCGCTGCTGCTAAGTCAACAGCGTAAGATACAGAGAATAAGTCGTCAAGCATCAGAGCCTTTCGTGACATTCATCAGTAGATCGTGCGGTAATGACCGGCTCATAGAACGTATCTATGATGAGATAACGAGTGTGAATGTGCACCCAGATAGACATAGAGAGGGGAGCGTACCTGTGGTATGGGTTCTCAAGCTCGGTCAGATCATGCATACCAGCCTCTGCAATACAAAGTCAGCGGATGCACCACAGATCCGAATGGCTAGAAGGGCTGACCTTCTCCCTTCAGCTGGTCTTCTTGAGACGTCACAGGTCCGTGCTCGCGGTCCCGCTGAGATGTGAGACTGAGTCAGAAGAAGCCCACGCCATGCAAGTGTTCCATGCGCACCTGGATGTTACTGTAGAACATGTACGCGCCGAGCGCGAGGTGGCACACTACGGCAAACGTCAGTGTGACGATGAATATAGTCGCCAACAAGACCAGGACATACCGGTCTTGATCACGTAGCCTAATTGCGACGTGCGATCACGTAGGCCGAACCTTGTGAGCGTCAAAGGACTGCGGGGTTGAATTAGAAGGCGTACCGATAAACATAGCTCGCTGTAAGCCCTGAAGTCAGCTGGTATTCTAGGGAAAGTACGCCGAGAACTCACAATTCCAGTTACGTATCTCGGAGCTTCGGTGTCCTGCAAGGGAAGTAAGGGGGAATTCAGGCGGGACGAACGTGCACGTCGAGCATACAACGTACGATCAGGAAGTGCGGCCTAGACGGTCATCGTTGTCAGAGCGGACTGGATTTAGCGACGGGAGAAACTCACCCAATCACGTTCCCGACGCAGTACTGGTGGAGGACACGGCGAGGTCAGCGGGTGCTCAATGTATCAGAAGAAGGAATGACGCATACTCCGATGAACGTGACCGCAGTGGTGAACGTCTTCTTCGTAAACCCTCCGACCTACACGGCTCAGCGTCAGCATCTCTGACACCAATGGCATATTGGGGACGTCGCACGTTGTTCGAGATCATGACCAGCGAGAGGGAGAAGCCGACAGACTAGACGTATACATGAGCTATAGTCTCGGGAACTAGAGGATGATCCAAGGCTCACTTGGAAGGTAGTGAACCAATACGCAATGAGGCGGTTCCACTTCTGCTCCTCGGGCAGGTAGATCAAGCACGCGGCCGCAATGATGCACGTAATGTTGCCGAGGGCCTGGGTGATCACGCGCACTGCGGAGGTAGGGGAGGGAGTCGGACCCATACATGGGAGCGCTACAGAGTAGGAACTCACTATTCTTGAAGCGCATACAGACGAAGCTTCGGGACAGCGAGATGACGTGAGTAGGGCACGATGCAAGAGGTGAGGAAGATGAGTGTACCCGGCGACGAGCAAGCTACCGATTTGGAACACGGATGACGCGGCGTCGAGTAGCGTGCTTTGAAGAGTCGTGAAGCCCAGACCCTGCGAGTATCGACAATGAGACGGGAGTTCCAGCGTCATACACCAACACATGCCTTAATGATGATGGTAGAGAAGTTCGAAACGATACTAAGGTAGCGTGTCAGCCAGCTTCGATCACAATGTAGTCAGCCTGCGACTGACCCATTAGGTATTTGAGCCGCAATAGATGCAACAAACAACAGCCAT
Organism: Fomes fomentarius; assembly: GCA_022606135.1. Classification (NCBI taxonomy): domain Eukaryota; kingdom Fungi; phylum Basidiomycota; class Agaricomycetes; order Polyporales; family Polyporaceae; genus Fomes; species Fomes fomentarius. Next base: position 4,755,721 of record JABYQN010000001.1, read on the forward strand.
GTCTTGGGGTCAATGAGTGCGTGTTGAATCTACACACTCTAGTCAAACCCCAAAGGTAGTTCCGGATGGACACGCGACGCACCTGGTACCACTTAAACTTCTTGTTCTTCACACCGAGCTTCGCCTCCGCAACCCGCTTGACAGCCAACACCTTCTCCTCTTCGGTCAAAAAGTGCGCATCGACGGGCGAGTCGGGGAAGAAGAACCACAGCACGAACGCGACTGGAGCACTCTATAAGCACGAGTTTCAGGCCGGGATGCTCCTCCTGGAAACACTCACAAGCAATGCTGATGGCACCGAGGATGAGGAAGATGTACTTCCAAAGGTCGATCTTCGGATTCTCAATATGTCCAATCTATATGTGTCTCGTTCAGCATTCGGGGAACGTCATGAGTGTGGAGATGAACGCACGCCATATGCTAGGAAGCCGCCGAAGATACCCGCCCAGCCGTTGAACGAGTACCAGATGAGGGACCGGAACGGGACTTCTCGCTGTGAGTACCAGATAGACGTCAGGATGGTCATGCCAGGCGTGACGATTGCTTCAATCATGCCCAGGAAGAAGCTGTGATTGAAAAGCCGCGTATTAGGTAGGCGTCCACGGATGGAGTGTGCTGCAAGATGCGCACCGATTCGCCATAGTCCCGGAGAAGTTCGTGCAAGCCGGAGTTCTAGCCTAAACATCAGTGCTCGCTCATGCTCGACTGACAGATAGGTGAACGAACAGTATCACGATGGAGCCCCATATGAACGTCGCTGTGCATCGAAGTCAGAAAAGACGTAAGAAGCGGGGATAAGGAAAAGGAGGACTGACTGATAGCAAGCACCTTCCCTGTTGGGTAGTGCTGCAGAAGCCAGCTGTCCGGATAGTTCCCGATGAGATAACCAAGGCTTATCGCAATTGAGTGTCAGCGCGGGACCTTGGCGTCCTCTGAGGATTAGGCTTACTAGAAAACTACGAAGTCATCTATCAGTGTCGTCGGTCCTTAAGATAAATCAGTGATATACGTACTACTTGCGAACCAGCTGAACTGGTCACCGGTGAGGTGAAGAGCGCTCTTCATCCCATACAGATTACCATAGTTGAGGCTGTCAGGCTGTGGTCAGCCAATTCGCTTTTCCATAACGAACGAAGCGACACATGACGCACGCAGTCTTATCCACTAGAGACGAGGATAGTGAGTGCTCTGATAACCGACTATAGAACGAAGAAGGTGAACTCACGGAAGCTAAGTCCCTGGCACAAGCAGAGCTACACGAACGCACGATAAGATAAGCAAACATAGTCGACCACTCCCAGCACGGGAGAATCCCACCATCGGAAGGATGTAGAAGTCTATCTTTCTTGAGATCCTGCCCTCAACGTGTACAGTCAGCACCTACAGCCCACATACGGACCATCGTGACGAGAGCAGATATGGACCCACCGCCTGTGCTCTTCCGCAGTCACGCGCACACCTGACCCCTTTGCGAGCTCGAACTCATGCAAGCCGACATTCGCGGACTCCTCGCTGCTGCGCGTGTCGTTCCCTGCAACCGGACCTACTTTCTCTGGGTCCTTCTCCCTATCCCTATCGCTGAAAGAACCAGCCTCGGAAGCTTTGTGAATCGAGGAAGCGTCTTGAGAGGCCATGTCGAAATCTCGTTGATGGCCGGAGGGGCGCCCGGAGGGACAAGTTCAAAGGGAAGTCTGTCGAGCCTCGGAGTCGAGGAACCGACAGCAGGCTGTGTATGCGAGGTAGGTCAATTATATACATACGTACGTAACGTCGGCGATAGAGGTATACCAGATACTCTATCGTAGTGGGAGGATGTCGTGCTTGCCAAGAACAGTGATGTGCTTCTATCAGGCACAGTGTAATAGGTGCGCAATGGCTTATCAGTGGAGTGTCTAGTGACTAGCTTGAACTTCCGCTCCGCATTGCCGGATAGACTTAACAGGACGCTAGCCACCTATATAAGCCAAGTCGCGGAAGATAGTTCATACTTGAGAGAAGTGAGTTGCGTGCGCGGTCAAGTTAGAGTTGCAGGCACGTACCTGACCATCCGTTTCCCACGGGAGCACAGCTTTCATCCGCCCTACCAGTGATCTCATATCCACTGCTACTTATCCACCGATACATATAAGGAGCCTTGATGTAGGCATACGGCACATCCGACTCAGGCTAGTCTACTGGCTAGTCCATGCTCTTCTCCTTCCCCTTCTCCTTCCCCTTCTCCACTAACGAGGCTGTCTTCATACTGGGGGACTTGGGACGCATAGCTCTTGCCCGGCGACGGGACTCCAAACGGCGCATCAGCAACGTAAAGACCGTGAGGGTCCCGCACGACATGATAATCCACGCGATCAGAACTGCTGCGTTCTTCCCGAGGTGCGAGTTCGTGTCGAACATGATCGTGCGGAGCGCCTGAGAGCTGCGGGCAATCAGGGTCAGTATCGCCGTCACCACCGTTCACGTTCCTGTCATTAGCGTTACTCACAGGTTCCTGGAACGTCCGCAATTCAGCGCCGAGTCACGAAGCGTAGGGCGAAGAGACTTACCAGATAGGGAAGCCGGCGCCATAGCTGTAGAACGGATTCTGCAGCTCGTTGGGAAGTACCACAGGCGAGACGTTATACAGGATCTGATGTGTGACGTTGGTCGGATTCGAGGATTCGCTGATCTGAAACAGGGGACGCACCAGGGTGAACAGGAAGAAGGGTACAAAGCGCGGCGTCAGGAGCGTGATCATAGCCTCGATGGACAATCCAAGCGCAGCCATGCCGAGGTATATGAAGGCGAAGGAGACGATGAAGCCCGTCCCTTCTGAGCCGAACTTGGTCGCTAGAGGGAGTTTGAATGCGAGGTTAAGTAGCGCATAGCTCATACTCAGCGGAAAGTACGCGAGGAGCGGCACGGAGATACGGAGGCAGATGTACGACAGGAACGGCATGTGTGGATCGACGATCGCGCGTGCGGTCGAATTCGCCATAGTCTGTCACCACGTTCAGCATACTGGGGGGGGAGTCATATGGCCAAGGGGAGACTCACGATCATGAACGCAAATATGCATAAGAATATATTCCCGACCAAAGTGACCGCCTGCGCAGTAGGTGCGGTGTACGGTCTGAGGTTGATCATGGTCCAGCCGATCGCTGGGCTGATCGTCTGCGGCGCATTCGCTATCATCTGGAGCGCGGTCGAGTTGGGCTCGCCGTTAGAATCTATCTGAGCAAAGTAGCGCTGTGCGGTCTGCGTAGCAAACGCGGACGTTGTGGCTTGAAGCATCTGTGTTGTGAGCGGCACCAGATAGTTGCCGGTCGCGATTTCCTGGCGAGCCTGGGCATAGAATACCTTGATAGCTGTCGAGGGGTCGTATGTATTGTCACCGTTGGCGCGAGCGTGGGAGAGCCTGGTCGTCGCATTGGGTTGAACTGCACAAATCTTGTTAGCGTATGATAATGGATTGGCTGTTCATGAGAGCCGATCTCCGCAGATGATAGTCGCGCGAGGGCAGGCTGAAGGTCACTCTGGAGGCACAAAGAGATACTGGCGATGGAACGATAGCCTGTCTCTCTAACGATCAACTTCGGGCGAGCTGGCAAGCGTGGTGATTTGACACCTAGCCCATGGATGAAATGCATTCGTACCGAGAACATGCAGCACCTTCATAATCCATGCTCGTGCCCGGGAAGGATCGCAATCCGAGTAGGCCAGCTTGGAATAGAGATCGTTCGACTGCACAGACAACCTTTGCACCAGGCAATGACGCGCACCGCGCGCCGGGTCGAGGCACGCCATGGCTTGCCCAACTGTGAATTGTCATAACACAACTGACACACCCCGGTTATTAAGAGTGCTTTTTACGGCACTGCAGTCTCGTACCTGGCTGATTAGGGCACACCTGAAAGAGGGACAAGGGGATAGGAGGGAACAAAGACCAGTTCCGACCCCATAAGCGTATATCTCGCCACATCTCATGTTCGGATCTGAAACCAGCGTAGGACTCGACACGATGACGCTCGGTGACAATCGTATGTCGGATGACAACTCTCAATTCTCCCACCCTTGTAAGTCGGGATCTCTTCCTGTGCATCTGTGCGCCCACGTGCGATGTATGACGTTGAGCCTGTACCCCTACGTGTGATGTCCAGAGGCCTGTTCTGGATGGTCCTCTGAACATACACGTACCGTAAGGACTCACGCATGCCTGAGTACATAGAACGGGTTGTCAGGAGTGTGGGCACGATGCGCACACGATATTGCTTCCCAAGGTCATACAGCAACATCGACGAAGCTTGAACGCGCGCTTGCACCGACTTGCCGAATACCGAACATCCGTGCAAGGTGCACCTTGCTTCAGATACGGCTCACTGCCCGGTCTGCTCCTTCTCCACCCTTGCAAAGAACTGGCAAAGACTGCCGATGATATCCGATCCCGATACTTACGGCATGGAGACGGAGCGAGATTGGATGGAGGCTCGGAGGTAACGAAGGAACATTCACAGAAAGGATGGGGATGCTTCGCACATTGGATAAAGTTACCGTTGAGAAGTTTGAGCGGGTCCAGATGACACTCCGTTCGGCGAACGTACCTCCGACACACGCGCGACTAACGATGCTGCGGAGCACATGTAAATGACACTCACCAATCACAGCGACCCACACACGCTCTTCCAGGACACTCTGCTGTACGGCGTCGTCGTCTCCGACGTCTGAAAAGGACTTGAACTTCCAGTTGAGCTGCGGGCCCAGGGGGGAGTACGACTGGACGGCTTTCGTAAGGCTTTGGCCGACGCGAGCGCCGTCGCGGTCAATGAACCATGCCTCGAGGTTTCCGGTCAACTGGGCAGAGTTCGAAAGAGCGCCCCAGTACCTTGAAGTTTAGGCGTGGGCGTCAGCAAGTGTCGCTCCGGCATGGGATGTGTCTTGTTCCGACTTACACGGGGAGGCAGATCCACATCAGGACCATAATCAACGCGGTGGCCCGGGCGATGATGACGAAGTACTGCCGCCGCAGAGGTGCGAATGCGGGCGAGAAGACTGGGGGCTTGGATGGGTGCAAATGTGGGGAAGAAGGGGCGGAAAAGACTCACAGCCGGTGCTGAGCGGGGGTTGGACGACCTCATCGACATCAGCGACAAAGGAAGTCTTCCGGTTCGTTTTATTTTCGTCATGAAGGTCGACTTGCGAGATGCCGCTCGAGACATGGAACGGTTGTGATTGTGCCGTGTCCTCGGCATGCCGAGCTGCCGAAGACCCGTGGCCAATGGCTTGCGCAGCGTGGACGGGCGCAACGGCATTTGCCTGACTGGAGTCCCCGGGGACGTCCATGTTCCAAGGTCCCAGTTGATGGCGGCGAAGTGCTGGTCGCCGTCGAGAACAACGCCAGACCACGTCGGCCCATTCCCCCCCACATCTACCCGACCTCGCTTAAACAAAGCCGGCGCTCTGGATCGTCTCGGCCCCTTATCTCCATATAGGCCACTTATACCCTTAGTAAACTATGTAAATCCGATATGGTGTAGTGGCTAACATTATCGCCTCTCACGCGATAGCCCGGGGTTCGATTCCCCGTGTCGGAAATTTTGCACTTAGGGCGTTCACGTCGATCTTTTTCTTTGGTTCGGCGCATATTGCCTTTCAGCTCGATTTCATATTGGAGAAGTTAGTAGTACTTGATACAGGGGAGCCGTGGTGTACTGGCCGCTACTAGGGATGGCTTGCTGTTGCTCTATCGCGAGTTGCTTGTGACTCCCTCGTTCAATGAGCTATCGACTCGGATTTCACGTGTAAAAGTATTCTGATTCAGACAAGGAAAGATAAGATGTCGAGATCTACTCTGGTGGGTGACGGGTACCGACGACCGTTCAGCATGTCGTACAGTGCCTCTGTCGGAAGCCTGTGTCATATCCCGGATTATTGGCGGTCTGCTCGCGAGCTGCACACATCATTTCCTGAGATCAACGCAAGAGAGAATCTTGGGATCAGTGACTGATGGGGGGAAGATCTTCAAAGAGTTGGTGGGATGAGTATTAAGTTGTTACGTGACATTTAGGGGATGACGCGTGACGTCACACTACAAGATCTCACTGTCACTGTCAGTCACGCTCAGTGGGAACTTAGATACAAAGATAGCGCGCGCCTTCAGTTCATGAGCCCCTCTCAGTCTTCTCCGATTTCGCAAGGTCTGCTGCTTTCAGTTCCTCTTTGTTACCACCACTATGATTGAGGTATCATCTATGAAGCAGGCCACCAGAGATTCGGAGGACATCAACTCTCAACCAGATGATCCCCATGCGCTCATACACGCTAACACCGTAGATGATTCAACACTGGCAAAACAGGATGATGAGAAGGCTCCTCGAAGAATACCGGATTTGACACAGAAGGGTCCGGATATACTGGATGGTATATACCTCCTCGTGGCTTCCAGACATCCGCCTCTGCCAACACGACCATTCTGCAGACTAATTCTGCAATGTCACGGAGTTCCTTCCCATCAAGAACGGCACAGCGAGAGCTCTCGCGGAAGGTTCAGCGCACCGTTCCTGGCTGCGAACACTACACAGCCAACCAAGTTACGATGCACTTCGCGACCTTGAAACGCCGGACGGGGCCTACGCAGCCGCGAAATCGAGAATGCAAGTTTACCGTCGAGGGACTACGACGAAAACGTACGTCGCCTTTGGTCCAAACGGCCAGCCATTACATTCCATATATACTCGCTAAATCTCAGGTGGAACACTTGCTGTCAAGAAGTTGGAAGTAGCGCTGAAGAGATATAACCTGAACCCCTCACCCGCAATAGCTAAGATCTGGGCCGACACGCTCGGAAAGGGCATGACCCCTGAGGAAGTGCTGCAAATGGCCGATTTTATACGTGCGGATGAGCATTCTGACCCTGGCGCCGCAATCTCACGGGTATGTACGTGCTCAGTTCGACAGAAACGTGATGACACGGTTTCCCTTCATGTATAGAATACGCTTTCAAAAGCGGGGCGACCCCTATGCTCGAAAGTGCACCTACCAACACCAGAACCATCTGTCTCGCCTCAACTACGGCCAGCACGAATCCCACAACCGCAACCCTCGTTCTCGGCAGCGTTAAGACCGATACTCGCTCAGAAAGAGACGAGGATAGATGAGAGCAACGGTACATCGCATGTCTTCCTGCTGTTGATCTGAAATACATCTTATCTACCCATGAATAGGCACGTTTAATGCTGTTCCGAGAGTAAGTAAAGCCTCTTGACCCGCAGTCATCTTGGCAATTTACTCGATGGGAACCGGCAGAACTCCTACGTTTCCGGTTTGCGCCCGCCCCGTTGGCGAACTGTTAACGCGACATATATCACGAGCACTGCCCCGATTCGGTGGCCACATCGAGCTCATGCCAACCACACGTATCTTTTGAGCACACAGCAAGGAGGGTTGATGCACGAGACTTGGTCAGAAGTATGTATTCATTTCTCTACGCGCATTCTAAAGTGCATGCTAAATTGCTTGCCCCCGTCGCAGGGTCGTACGCTTACTCCCATCCCCATGGTCAACGCAGCATTGACGCGCTTCGCCTAGCGTCACTCCTTCATACAAGTTTCGAGGAAGCCACTAAGTCGAGCCGCCCGGTACCAAAGACGTTGCAAGAGCTCGCGCAGTGGGCACAGGACGTGGATCCGGAGCTCACGGCCTCGAACCTCCTCCTCAACATTGCGAGGGGGGAGTATATGGTATATGAGCTTGATCTGAGACCCGTTTAAAATCTATATCCTGTTGTCTTCAAGTTCAAACCAAACCACTTCGCTGTTGATCTCACTTCATGATCATGGTTCTCGGTGCCTCCAAGTGCAACATTGTATTATATGTACTCACGCAGAGTCCGAAGCTACCGTACCGTATCCTGCACTACACAATCGTATTGATTAACTCCCATATTGTTATACTACTGTATCTGGTACCCAGATACACAAATCACGATCGGACGATTCTTTCGCTGAAGATGGGTGTTGTGACAAATTGGCCTTCAGCGCTTGACACGTGACGTCACGCGTTCAGGCCCACGTACTAACGAGGCTATCGCGACTGATCTCTCTCAGGCTCACTGGGCCCTCTTTGACGCTCCTGCATCGATCGCCTTGCTTGTCGGCTGTCCCAAACTACCGATACGAGCCCACTGGACGTATGGTACTCTCCTTGCAGCTCTTTCAGCTCACTCGCGAGCAGTAGAACCTTGATGAAGATGACCCACGTCGAAAGAAATAATGGCGAACTTGAAACCAAGAACACAGGGTACGCCAGCGACATCACAAGCCAGCGAATTGTTCGTGCATATGTCACACCGCCTGTCATGAGGGCTCGACCGCGGGCACCACACCTTCGGTTGCCAGACGCAGGGCGTGACATACTCATCGGTGGGTCGGTCTATCATCCGAGTCGTACCGTCCAACTTGGCTCCGAGTCCGTTGACTGATACGAATACTGTACACTAGACTACTATGATAACGTCACGAAGTTCCCAAAGAAGATTGCCCGTGAAGAGCTCGCTGCGAAAATTCGGCGCGAGGTTCCACGGTGCGAACTGTACACGGAGGAGCGCGTGAATCGATTCTTTGCACATAGGCGGGCGACTGCGAAGGGCGTGAAGCAAAGGGATAGTGAGGCACTAGGGGAGCATGGTGTGCCATTGTTTTTGTTGCGTCGATGGGCCGTCGGTTGATATCGTCGAGTAGAACATGCGATGTTCAACATGGAATCACGACCAGCTGGCAGCGTAGGTATCAAACACTCTGTGAGTACTCATCGATTCTACCTCCGCTCTCATGTGCATCCGTAGCTGAACATTTAATGCAGTTGACGGATCCGCACCTCGGCACCTTGAAGCTTCCCCATCTGCGGCCATTCGAACCCGCTCCAGAAAACCAATCATACCCCTCGCCCGTCCCCATTGATGAGACACAGACAGGTGCGACACATATCGACGCACCTCGTCTCGCGGCGATGTTACACTCTGCGCTGAGCGTCACATCATCCGATCGCACTCACGCTGGATCCGCGGCACTCCCGAAGACGTACACTGAGTTGATCAGGTGGCTGGGAAGGCATGACCCTGGCTTTACGGTGGAGACCTTGTTGTATGTGGGCTGACAATACCAGACTGCGTTGATCCACTATATAGGTTGTAGCTTGTCAGAAAGATGCCAACCCGGATCCGGCTAGACACACCTGTTGAACGTCAAAGACCTAGTGGATGGGGCGCATCGTGCGGCGGGATTGTTTGGTCCAGACAATTGAATATCATTAGTATCCACAGGGTCACAAACCCTCAGCGGAGTACTACCACGGTCCACTTGTAGATGAAACGGCAATTTTGAGGCTTTAGAACTCCAGAGACGGCGCACACAGCGAGCAGTTCTGACACTGGGGCGGCAAGGTCGACTATATCTATGCCCGGCATAGGTGGCACTGTCGCCGCACACAAACGCTGAATAGCCGAATTTTGAATCTGTCGCTCGCCTCACCTTCTCGAAGATGAGTGGTTACGGATGAGTCTTGGCCACTCTGGACCTTCTACAGTACCCCTCCCCCCACAAGCCCTCGTGGTATGTAAGTCATACAGGTGCAAATGTTATGTTATTAACGTACATGTCATTCAGCGCACGCAAGGGACTAGAGAGTAGATAATATGAGTGCGGGTAGCCGGGAGTGACCGGCAGGCCCTCAGTGGCAGCCGACCACAAGAATGGCTCCCAGCTTGCCGATGCAGTCCAAGTTCGCTAGGATTGCGGCGTGTGCACGTTATTTGTCCCGAAGTTCTCTGTCGAAAGACCGGTTGATAGTGCGGTACATCTTGGCTGCTTTGTCTGTGGACGGAGAACCGCCGGTTCAAGTTGATCGCGTAGGCGCCCCATATGGTAGCGCCCGCCTGGCGCTTACACCGTCTTCCACAACCACCACCATTAAACACTTGTGCGCAGCCCACCGTTATTCATATTCGGGCATTGTGACTTGTGCCCTAACATTCGAGGCTCACTGGAATATGATATAAGCCTACCCGGAACGCAGGTCTGTCTTCCGCAACTCTTTCGGTCGCCATGTCTTCTCGCCATCCTGAACCTAGTCTACCCTCGACTCCCCTCCAGTTTCGGCGCTACAAACCCGGGAGACCGACCATCTTCGTAGAGAAAACGCTGACGAGGTTCGCTCCAGAATGGTTGAAGAGCTCGACGGTAACACTATCTGGCTTCCTGCCGAGGCCTTCCAGAACGACATACTTCCTAAGCCCCCGCAATCGGTCATGTTGACCGACGCGCAGATCGCCGCACTCACGGAGAGGTTCAATCAGATGCTCGCTGGGTACGATGAGCGTGCGACGAAGAACAAGGTGAAGCAAGAGGACCAGCTGGTGACAGAATTTGTGAGTCTCGCCTTTCATTTATTCTGTATTTATCCTCAATCGTCCGCTAGGCCGAGATCGTCAACAAGTACATCTTTGCTCCCGTCAAAGGCAGACGTGTCATCGCTGGCAAGTGTCGCCAGACACGCCCAAAGCCACACTACCCGGTCACCCTGCTCGACACTGTGCCAGGTTACGTCATGCGTCTGTCCTTGCATATGGCTGACCAGGCCGACGAGGGTCTGAATAAGGCCCACGCTGGCATTTTCCGTGACGACGTTCAGCTTGAAGAGAATCGCCCTAACTGGGTCCATCAGCGTGGCTTTGCAGAGTTCAAACGCAAGCAGCCGAAGAAGAACAACGACCCCTTCGACAATACTTCGGGCGCGGATGGGGAGCCGAAGTTCGAAGGCAGAGAAAAAGTGCGCAGACAGAAGCTCGCATATGCCGACCGAGTCTTCGCGTTCCAGCATCGCTCTGCCGTCTACTCGTTCTTCATCATCGAAGATGAGTTCCGCTTCTTCCGCTGGGACAGGTCCGGCGTCTTCGTCACCAACAAACTGAGCTATGTCGAGCACACACGCACCTTTGTCGAGCTCATGCTGGGTTTGATCATTCTCGACGACGCTAGCCAAGGGATTGACACTACTGCGACTCTGCTGGACAAGTCTTCAGACGACTACAAGCTCATGGACCGCATTGTCCTGCCCGACTCCTCCGTTCTCACTGTGCCAGTGCTCTCGCACGAAGAAGGCACTGTCCTGCCGTCTCACATCCCATGCATGACCATCCCGGTTAGTCCGGGGTTGAAGGACGCTTCTGAGACCCTTCCTCCGGGTATCGACGACCTGTCCACAGCTCTCCCTGACCATCCCTCTCCGATCCCCACTCAGGGTGCCCAGAGCGAAGATGATCCCTCGTCTCTTGCTCCGAAGGACGGTTCGTTCGTCTTCAGACACGCTCTCGATTACTTCATAGGTTCCATGGAGGATGGGTGGCCGCGCTACCGTCTGAGCATCGGTGCGGAGACATTCCTCGTCGGGAGACCGATCTTTGAAACCAACGGGCTCATCGGCCGCGGGACTCGTGGCTATGTCGCATGGCACAAGCAGTCGAAGTCGTTCGTGTTCCTGAAGGATGCTTGGCGCCCCTTCTACGACGGTATCGAGCCGGAAGGTGACATCCTGAAGAAACTCAACGATGCAGGGGTTGAGAACATCCCTACGCTCGTTTGCCACGGCCACGTCGGAAATCAGGCTACCGCTGTGTCGGACTTCCAGGTGCATGTCGATCAGAGGTCTAATGCGAAGCGCAAGACGGCCCCCACGCTGCCTCCGGTCAGTCCTGACGCCGCGTCCACAGAAGGAAAGCGCGAGAAGCAGAAGAGGGAAGAATCGGTGCTGCACGACATCCGACACTATGCGCATTACCGTATGGTGACAAAGGAGATCTGTTTGCCTTTAGTGTTGTTTGGGTCTAGCAGGAGGCTCATACAGCTCCTTTCCGATGTTCTAGATGGTATGTTTCCCCTCGCATAACCTGCACCGTGCACCTGCTGAGCACGATATGCAGCACACGCGTCAGCGGTGGATAAGTGCAAGCTCATCCACCGTGATATCAGCAGCGGAAACATCCTCATCCTGCCAGTGTTCGTCCAGATACTTGGAGAGACTGGTCTTCGGGTTGTATGGAAGGGTGTCCTGTGCGATTGGGAGGTCTCGAAGCCCATCGCCGAATCCAAGGCTAAGGAGAAAGCGCAGCAGCCTCAGAGAACGGTGTGCAATGTTAATCACCTCTTACACACTCAAGCTGATATGTGTATTCTAGGGGACGTGGAAATACATGCCTGTTGCTTCGCTCTTGGATATGTTCCACATCGTGGGCATTCCAGATGAGATGGAGTCTATCTTCAACGTCGCCCTCTACAACACCACCCGATACACTCCTCACAACCTTCAGGAGTGTGTCCACCCCTGGATCCAGAAGTACTTCATCGAATGGAATGAAGTCCTCGGTGTACGGCGGGCTAGTACAGCGAAGACGGCGGTGATGAACCGAGGCAGCCTCACCGCAGTTCTCGACACAGATATCGTGTTCGGAGGGGATCGGAACATGGCTCTGAACCACGTATTCCACACGATGCTCACATGGTTCCGTGCGCGCTACAAGATCATGCGATACGAGGAGCAGAGCTCGAAGAACCGTGACAAGACAGGGGGCCAGACACACGCTGAAGATTGCCCCGCCCCTCTGCCGCGCATGGAGTTCTTCATTCCTTTCCCAGAAGAAAACGCAATCGAGGAGCCAACGAAAGAGGACTACGGATTTGCCTCTTCGATTGCGACGCACGATAAAGTGATGGCCCTCTTTCGGTATGCGCTGTCCGAGCTGCGCTGGCCGGAGAGTGAGACATGGCAGGATCACTTGGCTGTTTATCCTGCTCCTGAACTTGCGACGCCCCTTGCGTCCCACCTCTCTCCGGACCTAACGACCTCCGGCGGGTTCTGGCACTCTCCGGACGCGACGGCGGATGTGGGCGCGACGGGCACTGGGCCGGCAGCTAAGTCTGCTGCCGGTGGTCGTCGCGTGAAGACCGTTAAGAACATCCAACTTGCCTTCGTTCATGACCCGATCCGAGTCGCATGAAGGATGATATGTTAGCCATCATACCACGTTTCGCTCGTTTGGTTTCGCTCGTTTGCGTTTGTCAAGGCCCCTTTCTGTACCTGATCCGCGTCGGAATATATCAGCTATTGTCTCTCATCATGGGCTTTCAATGAGTGATAGCTACAGTATCTCGGCACTTCTGATGTGATGACTGTACTACTCTTCCGACAAATCTCGACTCTGAGCTCTGCAGGCTGGCAAGTACCGATAAAAGTTTTCGAATGAGAGTAACTCGACGGCGATGTTTATTTTGTCTTGAGTCGTGTCGATCCACGAGCGGAACGCTGCTGCGTCACGAGTGCGTACACACACCTCGGAAGTGCACCTGAGAGCCTCGTACGAACTCGTGAAATGATGTGCCATCGTTGCGATCGAACGAGGAAAACGTCCGCAATGAACATTTGTTGTACATCATAGCCGGGACCCTCACTCGAATGTTATCAAGACCTCCCCTGCTTGTACCATTGAACCCTCCACCACGTTTCTGCCCACTCCCTTCACAACGCGACCAATGTTCTCCTCCCCCGCATTCACGTTGACCTCGGTCTTCGCCGCTTCGAGAACAACAAGTATGTCTTCTGCAGAATCGATCCTTTGGCCCACAGTACATCTTATCTTCCACACATTCCCCGTGAGTGACGAAGTGATGCATGATCCTTCGCGTTCGTCCAATGCTGCTGCTCATGGTTGGGTAAGAAGACGTCTTCGCTTCGGAACGGCTCGGACTAAGCGGCTTACGATCTGTGTTGCTTTGAGAAGCACTTATAGCCCTGGCGCGTTCTTCCTGCGCCGCGCGGCGCTGTGCGTCCCATTCGGCGAATAGAATACGCTCGCTGCCAGTGAGACGGGCACTTCTAGTAAATGGCAATTCATCAATTGAGCTATGATCAGGGACTGACCGTGCATCCTCCGAAGCTACGCCTTGAGCTTGCCTCTTTTTGAACGCTTGCACTTCGTCGTCGATAGTGTTCACGAAAGAGAGGTATTCGGCCATAGAGAAGGTACGATCGTGGATCTGGCGACTCGATGTTAGCTGATAACATCTTTGAGTGTCAGAGGACCGGCTCGGACCTTGAACGCATATTTTCCGGCGTCGAATTGATTCTCAAGCTAGGATCATTGAGGCACTCATACAACTCGGATAGGGTGGAAGGGCCTGCTTACCTGCACATAGGCCTCCTCGCTCACAACCTCGAACGCGACCTGCGCCCCCGGAGATTCCCCTCAGCTAGATGGACCACTACGCCTCCATAAGAGCGCCGCTCACCTGATCGAATGGTCGGAGGAACCACGGGCTATCAGGAGCAAAGTCGCGTCCTTTGCCCCAAGTCTGCCACGGAGGCAGTGTGCGCCCGTATAGTTGGTACCCTCCAGGCGACTCGATAGGATATATCGCTGCAACGAGTCCTGCGATACCAATAGCTCCCTACGAGCTGTGATTAGAGGTAGGTGTAACTTGAAGTAATTGAACGGCTGACGTACTCGAGGAGTATGAGTACGTGAAGGGTTCATCTTCTGTCCGACTAGTCGGCACCGCGGGTCGACCTGTGCAATATCAATATCGTAATCGATGCGAGCAGTCGATGGAGCCGAGCTTACCGGTACGAGGAAAGGGCAAGCCAAGTAGAACCCAACTCCAAACACGAGCTGTCCAACATCCATATCAGGGCGACAACACAACACAACATGCGAGTTCGACACTCACCCAATCTGTACCGACAAGCAACTTCAGCGCCTCCTCAGCACTCTCCAGACCGTTGTTCCTCGCAAGGTACTCGACATTGCTCGGGAGATACGCCGCGCTCGCTCTGATACTCCGCATATACTTCTCCAGCGCTTCACGGCTCCACCTGTCGTCGAGAACGACCGGAAAGGTTATGCGACGACCGGGGAACGTGAGCGAGTCGACACTGGCTGGGAGAGTAGCTTCTGCCTCGATGAGAGCTGACAGGACGTCGCTTTGGGAAATAACAAGGAAATCGAAGTGGACCTAGCCCGTCAAGACTGGTTAGCCGACCTGAACATAGTGCTTAGGGAGATTATCACTGACCATGGTCGAGCGTATGCAAGGCGCGAGGAACCAAATACCAGGAATCGCTCGTCGCCTGACTTCTGCCTCGAACGCGTGTATCCGCGCTCGGACGGCAAAGTCTAGCTCCATCTCACCGAACTCGACCAGAATCGCCGAGTCGCCCGCCTGTCGGAAGACGACTCCAGGACGATGTGTATGAGGTTCCGGATGAACCACGTGCAGGCAAGGGGCGATATCTGTGTCCTCGAGGGATGAATCTAGCGGAAGGGGAGGGGTGAAGGACGATTCAGCGAGCTTCTCGAGGAAGCTCTCTTGTTCTTTGTGGAGTGCTGTGGCCTGGCCGTACGAGATCCGCTTGAAACGCACGGTATTTCCGGCTTTCAGTTGCCCGAGCTTCCAGCTATCGCACAGAGATATCTTAGCCCAGCAAGCGGCACGAGGAGGAGAGATACTCACAACTCAGCAGTGGCGATCGTGCAGACACACACATACCCGCCCATGTCTGGGCCCTCATGCGTCAGGATGACAGGCGTGTCCCCATTCACATTCACCGTCCCGAATGCATACCCGTTATCAAGGATGTTGCTCGGATGCGAGCCACCCTCTCCGCCCGTCTCTCGCGCCCATGCGATGCGTGGGCCGTCCAGGCGCACACCCATCCGATTGCTGGAGACGCTCACTGTCCATCTCGTGTTGAAGAACTCGGTGATCCCGTCAGGAGCGATGAAAGAGGAGTCGCATTGAGGTCCAGGGAGGACGTATATCGTCCAGTCGGATGGGTACGTTGGGATATGAGAGTCGGGGAGGCGGAAGAGTGTCTCAGAATCGTGAGGAGTACTCGTGACATCACATTCGGCGATCGTGATGTAGTCTCCGGCGATGAGAGAGCGGCCCTGGTACCCTCCAAGACCCATGGACGTGGACTTGGAGCCCAAGTACCTTGGTATCTCCGGGAAGCCTCCCTTCACTGCAAGATATGCCCGCATTCCTGTGCCTTGCATGGTCCCAACAACGAGCTTGCCGCCAGCTGGGACTGCGATTCGCGCCCACGTGCGAACGTCACTTCCGTCCAGGGTGACCTTCATGGCGGCGCCAGTGATTGCGACTACGGCAGGGGAGTGGAAGCGAAGACGACAGCCAGTGAGCGTCATCTCGAGACCCTCGATTCCAGGATCATTTCCAACGAGGATGTTCGCGACTCGAAAGGCGAACGAGTCCATCGGACCACTGCGTGGGATGCCCAGACCGACACGACGACCCGGGTAGTCCTGTACTGTCGTCTCGATGCCACCGCTCAGTACCTCACAGGCCCTGCACCGCTCCGTGCCAGTGAGAACTGGCGAACACAAGATTAACGTGAGTGACATACCTAGAAGTGTAGGCAAATGTATCAAGGAACGTTGTCGTCGCATTCCCAGCACGGAACACGTCAGACTCGACGATAGCCTGCAGATACGAGATGTTGTTGGGTGAGCCGTATATCTTTGTCTTCTTCAAAGCTTCACACAGTCGTTCGATCGCTTCCCCCCGCGTCGATCCTGTCACGATGAGCTTACAGGCGAGAGGGTCGAAGTAGGGTGTGACTGTCGTTCCGGTCTCGACCCATGAGTCGACTCTGAGCCACCTGGCCTCCGGAAACTCCACCCATTGAAGAGTTCCAGGGCACGGCTTGAACTGGGCCGAGGGGTTCTCGCAGTACACGCGGACTTCAATGGCATGGCTCGTGCGTTCGGAAGCGGGAGTCGTGTATCGTCCCTGGTCGTAGTATGGATGGGAGAGTATGCCATCGCGGACGCCGTCATGCTTCGCTATTCCTTGGAGAATCATAAGCTCCACGATGTCCAGACCGGGGTGAATCTGTTCAGTCACGGGATGCTCGACCTATACAATATATGAGCCCTAATCGACAGGAGAGAGGAACGGGCGTACCTGCAGGCGGGTATTCATCTCTAGGAAGAAGAACTCTCCAGTGATATCGTCGACCAGAAACTCGACTGTTCCCGCCGATTCATACTGAACATGTGAGGCGAGGCGGACTGCTGCCGCACACATCTTTCCCCATTGACCTATCGTCTGAGACTCAGAACGCGACAGAAAGAGGATAACAATATTCGTACCGGGATGACGCAGCATGAAAGGGCTGGGGGACTCCTCAATGACTTTCTGATGACGTCTTTGAACGCTGCATTCACGCTCGCCCATGTGTATCGCATGACCGGTTCCATTCCCAAAGACCTATACAAGTGAGCATCTCGCCGATCGGAGTGTGTTGATCCACAGCGCTGACCTGGACTTCGACGTGTCGCGCGGATGGGTAGTATCTCTCGACGAACAAGCCGTCATTGTGGAATAGCGACTGCGACATCCGCACAGCATGAGGGGAAGAGTCAGAGCGAGACAAGCACAGAGTGCATACCTGTGCACGCGCACGAGTAGATAAAAACTTGTCCCGAACTTCTTCGGGCGTGTTGCAGATAACGAGGCCCATACCGCCACCTCCCGCTGTTGATTTCAGCATGATCGGGTAACCGACCTTGTCTGCAAATGCGACCGCCTCTTCGGCTTCTTCAAGCAGCCCCTCACATCCCGGAACAACAGGGACATCCACTTCTTGGGCCAGTTGACGTGCACGATGTTTCAAACCCATCGTCGTGATCGTCTCCGGTCGGGGGCCCAACCATGTCATTCCGGCGTCGGCGACCATTTGTGCGAAGGGCGCATTCTCGGACAGGAAGCCATATCCAGGATGAACCAGAGTCACTGCGTGTTCCTTGCAGATTGCGATAATGGCCTCCGCGTCGAGGTATCCGCGTGCGCTAGCTCCTGTGTTCAACTTGAGCTCGACAGCTTCGTCGGCTAATACAACGTGCGGGGCTGTCGCATCGGAGTCGGCGTATATCGCGACAGTACGAAGCTTGAGACGGCTTGCTGTGCGGAGGATGCGCACGGCAATCTCGCCGCGGTTCGCGATGAGAAGCTTGTGGGCTGTCTCGTTGCTCATACCGGTTGGAAGGCCTGTAGGGGTCAAGCTCATGACCGTCAGTCGGGACACATGGGTTTCAACTGTGGAATTAGTAGATAACAATATTATACCGATCAAAGAGTGCACGAGACGTGTGCATGAGGTCGCGATAGCATAGGCCAAGCTCGGTGGCGCGGCCCGAGGACCTCGTGTGACCCTTGCTATCTCACAGTATGATACTTCGGCCCTTCTCTAAGTTAACGTTCTCTCCAACGACACGTATAAAAACGCGACCTGCATCTACGAGTCAACCGTCTATTCTGTTTTAGGTTCCATTGCAAGACTACGCACCGTGTTGGCCATGACTAGTCTCCGCGCGACCGTCAACTGTGATATGGGCGAGGTATGTGTCTCATAGTTTGAGCTACTCTGCGTGCTATGGACAATCGTCGAGGAGAAGGAGGAGGATGGACAATTGAGATACTTAGTGATCTTAGTGATGGTGCGCGTGGCGGTATAACTTCAAGGGCGCTTGGCTTACCTTTCTCCTCGGCGTCTCATCTTTCACTCCTACCACAAGCCATGCATTGTTTGCTGACACTGCTCTTTCTTTCTATGTTATAGGGGTTTGCGCTCTACAAGATCGTCAGTACGAACGTATTCACATCTCTAAGCCAGATACAGATATGCAGCATATTCACAGGGAGATGACGAAGCCCTCATGCAAACTATCCACCTTGCAAATGTCGCGTGCGGCTTTCACGCATCGTGGGTGAACATCAGTAGCCCACGAGAAAGACAGTGTGCATATGATCTTCTCATCACTCAGCGACTTCTCCATCATGAACGAGACGGTGCTGCTCGCCAAGAAGAACAATGTCCTCGTGGGTGCTCACCCTTCTCTGCCGGACCGCCAAGGCTGGGGGAGGCGTGAAATGAAGATGGAACCGGTGAGTATCCAGCCATGCTCAAACAGTAAATACCTCATGAACATCGTGTCAGGATGAACTCGCGTCTTGCTTCATATACCAGGTCGGCGCTCTTACCGGGTTCCTCACTCTGCATGGCGTACCTTTGAATCATGCAAGTGCTCCCCAGATTATATGTTGTCATCATCACTCACCTGATAAGCCAGATCAAACCTCATGGTGCCGTCTACGGTATGACTGCACGCGACATCAACTTGGCGCGGGCGGTCGTGGGCGTCGCAAAGCTCTATAAGGTCCCGTTCATGGGCCTCGCAGGAACGTGCCACCAATCAGCTGCCGAGGAGCTCGGCGTCCCGTTCATTGCAGGCACGTACTCCCCGCTCTCCGCAGCTTCCTCGCTCATCTAGAGTGCTCCAGAGTGGTTCGCGGACCTGGCCTACAGCGCAGAAGGCAAACTTCTTATTACGAAGTGAGCTACCGTTCTCATCCTGTTCCAGAGGAACAAGCTCGGATGTGAAGGCATCTTTGCTGAACTCAGTACTCTACGGTGGCGCGCCATTCTCACACCGCATCGCAGGAAGCACGACCCTGTCTCTTTGCAAGAAGTCACAGATAGGGTAAATAGATTACTCGAGGAGAAGAAGGTCACGACCGTGAGCGGCGCCTTGCCTCTTCCAGACGGGATATCCGAGGTATCCATTTGTTGCCATTCTGATACCCCCGTAGGTCACGGTCTGCTCAGATTGCGCGCATGATGCTGATACAAACACCGACTTACAACAGGGAGCCGTTGAGATCGCGCAGGCTGTCAAGGCGCTTGTCGACAAGAATAACGAGAAATTATAAGACCGAAGTGATCATTCCAGTATGTCCGCTCACTCACATGTGATATGAACTACGCTCACAGTTGGTGGCTAGGCGTGTCAGATTCGAAGTCAGAGCAATGGTCTGGTATCTCAGAGACATGGCGATTATGTGACGAAGCGAATCGACGTACATCTGTGATTGCAGGATGAATTGCATCCGATAGATTGGAAGCCGTTCTAGTATCTCCTAGCGAGGCAGCGATTTGAGTCATCTAGCTCATGTTCAGCTTCGTGTTGAGCGTGTGTCGACAGTCAGTGTGTCTAAATTCCTTCTTTTGGCAAGAGATACTGAGCTACTACACTACGAATCCCGACAGAGCCTCAATTCATTGTTCAGTCAGTGACCTTTGGTTTCTCCAAAAAGCATAGCTGTAAATCGGTAACGACCGACACGATGAGATTGCCGATGGGGCTTAACTCGATCAAGCAGTGGCGACGGATCTTGTGGTCAGGGCGCTCTGAGCTCTCCTTTCTCCTCTCATCCCGCGACTGGCCGTAGAGTCTTGTACAAGAAAAGCGAGCGCATCCGGAGCATAGGACCGAAACAGCGGCTGGAAGTCACTTTCCCATCTCACGTGAGGGGTCATCGATACCTTATGCGGCAGCCATTCCCCGCGGGGATGCTGCGAAAGTGGGGATAACTAGGGGCACCCACCGGCTTCACAGGGGCGCACTCTCTCCGAAACGCTCAGAATGGTAAGCGCAACTTCTGTCTGCAAAAGTACGGTTGCGCGAATGATGGTGCGCGCTGAACTTCTCATCGAGCGCATGACGCTGACGCGCGGCTGCCTACAGACCATGACATCCCCGTCTAATCGTTTACCCTTCGCCATCGTATTTGTACCCCGCACTTTCCTCGAGCTTAATGACGCCCCCCTCCTTCTCACCGCCGCCTCGACTTCCCCATGGCCGACCACCCTCCCACCGCTACCGCCCACACCGCCGCTAGCGCCAAAGGCGCATCTCTGCACACTGTTCTCTACAACGGGCGCACAGCCTCGCACCAGCTCCATGTCCTCATCGTGGGTTGCGGAATGGGCGGGCTCGCCGCTGCACACTGTCTGGGCAAGGCCGGTCACAAGGTCACTCTCTTCGAGGCTGCTGCGGCGATCGGCGAGGTCGGTGCAGGCATCCAAGTCACTCCGAACGTATCGCGACTGCTTCGGCGATGGGGCGCGGGTCTGACACTCGAAGCGGTAGGCGTCCGCCCAGAAGCGATCGTGCTCAGAAGATACGACACTGGCGAGCGCGTCGGGTATACGCGATGGTCGGACATGGAAGACAAGTACGGCTCGCCGTATTACCACATCCACCGTGCGGACCTGCACAAGCTGCTCTTCGACCTCGCCGAGCCGTTCATGACGCTCCGGCTCAAGTCGCAGGTGGTGAGCATCGACCCGGACAGGCCGTCGCTGACCCTCTCGTCCGGGGAAGTCGTTCACGGGGACTTGATTGTCGGAGCGGATGGCATCAAGAGCTTGGTGCAGCGCGTCGTGCTCGGTCACACGAACCCTGCCGAACCAACCGGGGACGCCGTCTATCGTGCAATTGTGCCCTCGAGTTTGCTCCTTGCGGACCCGGAGCTCAGAGAGCTCGTCGACGTGCCAGAGATGACCGGATGGATGGGTCCGGGGCGGCACATCATGGCTTACAACATTGTACGTTCCATCCCGTGCATCGGAACGATCTCCGGATCCGAGACTTACAGCGACTACAGAGAGGAAAGAATGAGTATAATATCGTCCTCGCGCACCCTGACGATGGCTCGGTCGAGTCGTGGACTGCCGAGGGTAGTGCTGACAAGATGCGTACCGACTTTGCTGACTACGAGCCACGGTACGCTCAATTATACGAATGTCATGGTGAAGCGAAGCATGACGTGAACACCATTATAGGGTTCGCAAGATCCTCGGCTTCGTCGAGTCAACACTGAAATGGCGACTCATGGACCGGAAGCCGCTCAAGACCTGGATCCACCCGTCGTACCATGTCATCCTCCTAGGCGACGCCTGTCATCCTATGCTCGTAAGTCTATGCGACAGTTAGCGCACTATCTCCCAGCTGACAAGCAGCCTTCCCTCTACAGCCCTACCGCGCCCAAGGCGCAGCAATGGCCATCGAGGACGGTGCGGTTCTGGGCAACCTGCTCTCGCGGGTCTCACATCCCTCCCAACTTGCTGCGCTGCTGCAAGCGTACGAGGACCTCCGGCTGCCACGCACGGCCGAGACGCAGAACCAGTCGCGGCTGAACCAAGAGATCTTTCACCTGCCAGACGGACCCGAGCAGGAGAAGCGGGACGCGTCGATGCGCAAGGCGACCGAGGTCGAGCTGAGGCGGTGGCGCTCTGGGCGGCGGGTGCCAGATGATCCGCTGGCTGGGAGCGCGAACCAGTGGGCGGACGAGAAGAAGAACGTGGAGCAGTTCACGTACGATGCTGATGAGGCGGCTGATCGATGGTGGCGCGAGGGCGGTGAGAGAAAGGTCCACGCTGCGGCGAGAGGTGAGGGTCGTGAACAACAAGCGAGGTTGTGAATTATGGATGTGGATGTGGATGTTGTGGGCCCTATTCCTCTGTCTTTGGCTCTCGCTGCTCTGTCTTTCGCTCTCTGGGGTCTGTGGTCTGCTCTGTGCTTTGCCTCTCTCTCTGCGCATGACTCTTCGCTCTCGGCCTGTCTCCGACTCTCTGCGTACAACCGCTGGGACTCTGTGCAAGCGACGCTTAGCCGGAGGCGTACAGTACGATCCGCATCGTCGGCTAAGGCCACTGACTGCCAGGGAAATAACTCGAAAGATAGGCTGTTTTTTGGGCTGTAAGGTGTACAGGGCTGTTTTTTGGGCTATAGAGCGTACAGGGGTGCTTTGGGGGCTATAAGGCGTACAGGGGCGGGTCCTGGGATACATGGAGGTTTCTGGCTCCGAGGGACTTGAAGAGCACACACAGGTTGAACACAAATGTATGTATTCACGTCGTTATTCTACACAATACATCACTATGTACTCGTCGAACGGGTCGCCTCCACCGAGCGCGTTCTCCCAATCGACGGTGTGCAGACAGACTGGATAACGCAAGAATCGAATGGTATTGCACCGGAAGAGATAGTACAGAAACGTGAAGGAGCGACTCGCAACGCGCTGAAGACAGCCCTTCAGACACAACGTCGTCCGCAGATTCCTCGCGGTCGGCTCTGATGACTGACGTTCCTTCCAGCACAGGAGGCGAGCGAGGACTACGAGTAGGAGAGGGACTAGCCGTTTCGCATGCATGGATAGCGAGTAAGGGGAGTTTGATGAGGATCGTCGGCGGGCGAGGACCACGAGTAGGAGAGGGACTAGCCATTCCGCATGCATGGATAGCGAGTATGGGGAGGAGTTTGATGAGGATCGTCGATGCGATGGTCTAGGCCGGAGAACATGTCTCGAAAATGAGACAATGAAGGATGCTAGTCATGAGAGGGGCGCATGATCAGGGAATTATGATCGGGAAGTGTAGGCGTTGAGGAGAATAGGAAGCTGCTTGAGGAATCGAAACACCGGTAGAGCTCGGTGAACAAGTCCTGTCGGGAGTGAGCACTGATCTGCGTACGTGCGGTCGCTGGAGCCCTACGCCGACAACCTTTCTTGTCGCGCTCCTGCCGTTGTGACAGATCCGCCCGCTCCAGAACGTCGTCGCCACAGCTCTTGTTGAACGCATCGAGCAGATACAGGTCCATCGGCCGTCTTCTAAATTCACCCACCCGCTCCTTCTGCTTCTCGGCTTCAGCTGAGCCCTCTTCTTCCGAGAAATGACTGCCTGGATCAAGCACATGGATGACGAGGTCCTTTGCGTGGTCCACTGCCGGCAATGGGAGTATCGACCAAGTACTAGCCCGAGTCATCGCCTGCCAGCGGCCCCTAATCAACGCGTCCCGACGGTATCCGTGAAGCATGACGATTTATCGAGAGTTTCGTGCCGGCCCGTGCCTGCAAGAATCTCGCGTTTGACGCGATCGAGTCGACCCCCGCGAGACCGGCTGTCCGAGTCGCGCTGTTGAGAGAAGAAGAGACGGTTCATGTCAGCGTGCATGCCCCAAATATTGATGTTTCCCGTTGCACTCACCCTCTCCGGTACGCACCATGACGGTGGTAACAGTATCCTACCAGAGCGGCGAACGATGCCGGGATGAAGAGTATCATGAGCCGAGACGAAGAAGCCATGTCCTCGGATGGCTGGGCGTGCGCCGCGGTCGAGGCGCTTGCCGTCCACACAGCTCGAGTACGGGATCTTGCGATATGCAGTCAGATCGTACCAGTACTCCTCTCCGCCACAGGACTGCACGTCAGGATCGGGATCTCTGTGGTTGGAGCCCAGGGAACGAGTAGATAGCGAACGGACACCGTCCGAAAACCCCGTCGGTCGTGGTTGGATCCGCCGTATTCGATGTCCTGCCGGCGTCCCTCCTGACAGTATCGTCTCGAGTGAGCATGCTTCCTGCCGGCCGGCCTGGACGTCGCGGGCACAAGTAGACACCGAACGCCCACCGTCCAAAGCATCTGAGAAGGGTTTATCAGTGTCTGCCTCGATTCAGAACACACACTCCTGAGACGAACCTTTGGGAACGCCAGACAAGCGGCCATTGTCTTCGAAGCGAGATGACTGCCGGCTGCCGGCTGCCAGCTGTCAACTTCGTTCTCATGTCAGCGTTCAGTACTGTATCGTACACTGTATGTACTCACGAGAACAGCTGCCGCCGCCCGACCTGAGGCTTCATGGCCGAGAAGGTCCGGCCGAGATGCAATGAACCGGCGCACAACCGGCAGCATTCAACGTGGGATGC
The DNA here is from genome assembly GCA_022606135.1 of Fomes fomentarius. NCBI lineage: Eukaryota > Fungi > Basidiomycota > Agaricomycetes > Polyporales > Polyporaceae > Fomes > Fomes fomentarius. Next base: position 4,780,367 of record JABYQN010000001.1, read on the forward strand.
TCGTTGACTCGACGACCTTGAGTTGCTCGATCACCCAGTGAATGAGTCCGGCGAACGTCTGTCGGGACTCCATCGGCGGCGTGCAGTAGCGAAGCTTGAGCATAGCCTCGGAGAAGTCGAGCGTGCCGTCGCGTTTAGCGCGATACTTGAGCTCCGGGGATGCGAGGGATGCGAGCGAGTACAGGCAGAGGACGAGTCTCTCGACGTATACGATCCATGGTTCACATGGAAGTCGTGGTCCGTGACAGGCAGGCGGTGGACTAGTGCCTCGAACATGATCCATGGCCAGGACTGGGGCACAACTTGTGCAATGGCGCGACGGTTGTCGTCCGGAAGCGCAAAACGGGCGAAGGCTTCAAGAGCCTGGTTCGCGAGCGAATGGGGAGCAGGAGGCTTCGGTTGGTGGGCAGATATGTGAATACCGTGCTGTGTTCCGCACACCACATGCAGCGCCAGGGTGGGAAAGAAAGGTATTGGTGGGATTCAACGATGAAATCGCGGTCAACCCGACTCCTGGAACTCGCCGGATCAGTCCAAGACTGCCCGCATGCAGCGCGAGAATACGCTGGACGAGGCAGCTGCGGCGACGTGAGAGGGAATGAAATGCACGTTCCTGAGGAGAGCGTGTCAACGTGCGGCCAACTTCCAGACATGTCTCCGACACGAACCTTGTAGAAGAGTACACTTCGGCGAGACTGAACTAGAGTGGGTGGCCGGCAGGCGCTTGTGTACCAGAGAGAGGTCGAACGACGCAGAGATAGATGGATGGTGTGAGCAAGGTACACTACTCGTGACTGGGACAGGGGCGAAAATGAGATGGTGCAGGCTCTTCTCGCCAATTGATCTTCCGTGTAGCTGCTCTAAGTCAGTACTCCTCAAGAATGTGTGTAGACACAACACGTACTTTGCGAGATGTGCCACTCCGTCGTTCATGAGGAGCCGTTTGGACACGAGGGGCTGCTCACGGTGGGAGGATCCAAGAAAACGATCAGTCGGCGGGATGCGCTAGGCCGGCATCTACGTAGCAGGAAGGGTCGGTGCTTTGGGGATGCGCCCGCGATCAATCAGGCGGGAAACAGCGTTGGCTGCATCTGATGTGACGGATTCGCGCGTCCAATACGCCAGCCAGGAGCTAGTACAGGAGCCGGCAGCGTGTAGCGCATGGAAGCGTAGGGATGATAAGTGCGTGAGATTCTCACTGGCAGGAGAAGAGTAGGTTAGTACACGCACCTCGAAGTTCCTCACGCGCACACTGTCGGCACGGCGCAAGGATCGGCCGACGCTTCCTTCCGCAGATTGTATGACAGGCTGGAAACGAGAAACATTGTCAGCGACATAGAATAGATGAGAGGACAAGGACAGGATGCAGTAGAAATGAGTTGCACCATCAACCGCCGTCCCACGTCAGGGATCCGGCTTTCATCTTTCACGACTCGGGGGGAGAAGATAAAGAGGGAGAAAAGGGGACTTGTGAACTTACAGAGTACAGGATACGTCGCAGTGGCACCCTTGTGTGATGGCAGCAGTCGGACAGTCAACGTGCAAGCAGGCGCGACGCCGTGGCGACGGAGACAGATATGCGGCAGGTAAGGGGAGGTCGGAGGACGCGGGGGGACATGGTAGGTGGGAGGAAGGGGCCCGTGACGATATGACACGGTGGTTCTGGTTATCCAAGGATTTGTTTCGCGTTCCGAGCCCAAGCCGCTGGAATCGGACAAGTGCGCTAGTACGTCGGCTAGTATATCACACGTATCAGTTCAAGTTCGGTACTCATGGTGGCGCTTGGCTCACCATTCTTCCGGTTAGTGCCTGTGAGTACTTACACAAGTCGCGAGTGCGCCCTCCGCCGGGCCGGCAACACGACTGCAGATTACGAGTCGTCCTGTGTGTTCAGCCTCTATCAACCGCCGCATCCTCAGTTCTGCTCTACATTCTTGCTTACTTGGTATCTCTCAATTGACACGCGCATTGACGGCCGCCCTGCGCGTGAGCTCTTGCGCGTGATGAGAGAGGAAGGCAACAGAGCGCGCAGAGAATTGCCGCCTTCCAACTACCCCAATATGGCAGTACAGACGCTCATTAGCCGACCGTGGCTGTACAATACCCGACCCCCTTCTCTCTGCTACGTCACGCAAATTACAGCATCATAAGGTACGGACTTTGCTCAGTAAGTACTCTACTCGCCGTCTGTCTCAATAATCGCGTCGTCTCGACACCATCTTCGTTTTCGATACTGGCCGAGCGATGTGATTACGAGAAGAAGTACGCGTCCTCCCAACCCGCAGAGACGACTGTTCACGACCGCCAACTGGACGGGCTGGGGGTGCAGGCACCTACTATCCTGGTGAGATTAGAGGTGCTCTTCGCATTCTCCAGCTCTTGCAACTCGGAAGACTTCTCGGTGGCTTCGTCCTGAATCAGTCTCGATCGCACTTGCACGCTCGCCGAGTCTTCTTGTACCTCTCGCTTGCGCCGTCCAGGCGGCTCGTGCCCCTGCAGCGCGGCACACAGATGCACGCTTTTGATCTTGCTCTCACTGTCTGAGTATTGTTTTCATTCTCTGACGCGGCCTCGTATACATACTAGGAACCTGCTAGGAACCGTGAGTCGCGCGCGATGCGTTGGAACATGTCGGCGTCCAGGCGGCTCGTGCCTCTGCAGCGCAACTCGCTGTCCGGATACTGCCCTCGGCCTTGTATACATATTAAGAAACCGCTAGGAACTGATGACGCCATGCTACTAGGCTCTGACAACGATGAGGGGACGGCTGCATGGTTTCTCGAAATGCGCCGGTCGCGGGACCGCTTTGCCGGCTTGGAGCAATCAGGGCGCGAGTGTCAGTGGGCTTCACACCGGTAGGATGGGACAGTGCGTGCAAGTCGACTGGATGGGAGATAAGTCGCATCTGACAATCTGGACGTCGGCAAGAACTAATTTCATAGCAAGCTCCGTGGGTCGTGTGCCGCGCTCGCTATTCTTGTCGGAGAGGAGGAACACCGCGCTTGAGATTGCTGGAGCTCATGAACAAGATCTCTCGTCGCCACTGCTCGTAGTTGAATATGCAACTGAGACCGTCTGCGACAATGCTGGGGTACCTACTTTCTGGATATGCTGCGTCTCTATTACCGGTGAGTTGAATTACTCACTCAGTAGGCGTTGAAATCAGGTGGGTACTCGCAGAGGCAGGCTCTACGGAACTTCTCGGTGCCGTATGATTCCCACTCGCTTCAGGAGCCTGAGGAGCCATCGCTACCAGTCATCAGAACCTGTCTGCTAGCTTCCCTAGGCGACATTGATGATCCTCCACCATGTGAATTCGTTTAAGTAGAGCCGAAAGAGGATCAGAATTTGAACAAGATCACGCAGTAAAGAGTACTGTACTACTCATGCTCAGTCTACACAGTACTGGAGTATTCATGGTGTCCGTGTCTCTTACCTCTCATCGCAGTATACAAAATAGCTCTCATTCGATGGTACTAGTATTGTCGCATGCAGCACGGATGCAATGAATTCTACCTCGGCAGGCAGGAGAAATGAGTCCATCCGCTCATCAGATGGTAGTTAATCGCAACGGGCATATGCGATGGTTTCGTTTCCCCGGTTCGCAATATTCGGAGTAGAACAAGGGCAAGGCTGGATAATTCAAGCTTCCCTCGCATGTACATATGTGAAATTCGGCACGGAATCCTTGGCACTCTGTAAAAGGGCTGGCAGGAGGTTTATTGTCATCCAGACTTAGTCCGGGGAGCCGAACCTAACGAAACTGAACTCGCGATTCCGACACTCGTCAGGGAGGATTCTGACCTACTCAATTCTGAACCTCGCACTGGTACACAAACCCAATGTGACCGGCCTGTCCCAGTCCAATCACCTGCACGCATTCTGAGCATTGGTACACGGCAGGGTGTGAATGAGAGCTAGAATGCGGCCGACAGCATAAACAGACACAGCCTGCCGACCGCGGAGCTGTCTATGCGCCTATGCTTAGAAATATTGCGCGCTGCGCGTCCATCATGGGTTATCGTAATACAATGAAACAAGATGCAGAATATTGCTGTGAGACTGAGCTTGGAGCCTTTGCCAAGCTGACCTTTATGCTATAGCCCTGACATCACCGTTCATACTCACTGTGTTGCATTTCGCTTTCTCACCATTTGTTCGAATTCCTATGTCTATGTTAACCATGCCACTGAATAGTCACTGAGACAGCTAGACAGGTCTGAACGGCCATATCGCATTCGCCCTGTCACAGAAATTTCAAAGTCCCAGGCAGAATACTTGATCCCTATCTTTGCGGGCATGGATCCAGACCACTGGGTCTGGGAGAAATACGAGCAATAACGGACCTGAAATTACGCGACAGATGGCATGAGTACGCGAAGACACAAGTGTGTTTCAGGTGCACTATGGAAATTCGCATCTGATTGCATGGCATGCGTGAGTCTGCCGACGAGTCCGAGTGCTAACCAAGATGACTAACTGGGACGAAACTTGGAGAGACAGGGATTTTGCACCTCAGAGTGCCGCTAAGCCAAGTCTGACAGTCGCAGAAACTACAGCAACTCGACAGGCCAAGGGCAGAGCAGAGAAATTCCCATGCAGGCTGAACGAAATGCGGCGCGCTCGCACAATCACAGACGGCTAGGCTAGGACGCTCACAAGCGAGATCGGAGATGTGACAAGTACATCCGGCCCCCGGATGCAGACTTGGTTAGTGACGAAGCTAGGGCAATGAGCGCGGCTTGGCAGTGGCGGCTGGGTCCGTGCATGTCTGAAAATGATATAAGAAGAGTCGTGGACGGAGCGATGGACTCAAGCTTCTTGTGGGCTATCTGTCACCACTGCTCGACACCTCTCTCTGCTCCCCCCTGCTTTCCTTATTTTATTTTTCTGACGTGCTGTGCTGCAGTCCCCGCCCTCCTGTCCAAGTCGACGGCCTGCTTACCTCTTGTCCGGACAGTGACAGAGCGCAACTCAGGCTGTTTCGCGCATGGTGTTAGCCGGCTTGTTCAGGTGAGAGACCGTTGCCGTGTGAGTGATATTTGACTCAGTGCTCACAGTGAGCACACAGGTGGACGCTGCGCAAACTGGAAATAGGTTTGTGATGTCCGAGTCAGGGTATGCAATCGCATCTGGAGACGATGATCATGGTGGGAGGGACGGGCATTGGGCCGGCAGCTAAGTGTGGTAAGCTTCTCCTGCCTCCTAAGTCTGCTGCGAACATCCCACTTGCTTCATACATAACCCGAACCGAGTCGCATGAAGAAATGATATCTAATGAGCCACCATACCACGTTGTGCTCGTTTGGTGTCGCTCATGTGTTAAGGCCCCTTTACCTGTACCTGATTCGCGTCGCCATGTATTAGGTATCATTCCCGATAGCGTAGGGCAAGCTTGGTGGCGCGGGCGCGGCCCGATGACCCCGTGTGAACTGTGCTATGAAATTTCCATGTACGACACTTCAGCCCTTGTCCGATCAGTTCTCTCTAGCGCCTGCATCCAGACGTCATTGGAATCCACTGTCTGTTCTATTTGAGGGTCCATCGCGAGAATCCCCACCGTGTTGGCCATGATCGGTCTCCGCGCGACTGTCAACTGTGATATGGGCGAGGTATGTGTCTCATATTTTGAGCTACTCTGCGTGCTGTGGACAATCGTCGAGGAGAAGGAGGAGGATGGACAATTGAGATACTTAGTGATCTTAGTGATGGTGCGCGTGGCGGTATAACTTCAAGGGCGCTTGGCTTACCTTTCTCCTCGGCGTCTCATTTTTCACTCCTACCACAGGCCATGCATTGTTTGCTGACACTGCTCTTTCTTTCTACGTTATAGGGGTTTGCGCTCTACAAGATCGTCAGTACGAACGTATTCACATCTCTAAGCCAGATACAGATATGCAGCATATTCACAGGGAGATGACGAAGCCCTCATGCAAACTATCCACCTTGCAAATGTCGCTTGCGGCTTTCACGCATCGTGAGTGAACATCAGTAGCCCACGAGAAAGACAGTGTGCATATGATCTTCTCATCACTCAGCGACTTCTCCATCATGAACGAGACGGTGCTGCTCGCCAAGAAGAACAATGTCCTCGTGGGTGCTCACCCTTCTCTGCCGGACCGCCAAGGCTGGGGGAGGCGTGAAATGAAGATGGAACCGGTGAGTATCCAGTCATGCTCAAACAGTAAATACCTCATGAACATCGTGTCAGGATGAACTCGCGTCTTGCTTCATATACCAGGTCGGCGCTCTTACCGGGTTCCTCACTCTGCATGGCGTACCTTTGAATCATGCAAGTGCTCCCCAGACTATATGTTGTCATCATCACTCACCTGATAAGCCAGATCAAACCTCATGGTGCCGTCTACGGTATGACTGCACGCGACATCAACTTGGCGCGGGCGGTCGTGGGCGTCGCAAAGCTCTATAAGGTCCCGTTCATGGGCCTCGCAGGAACGTGCCACCAATCAGCTGCCGAGGAGCTCGGCGTCCCGTTCATTGCAGGCACGTACTCCCCGCTCTCCGCAGCTTCCTCGCTCATCTAGAGTGCTCCAGAGTGGTTCGCGGACCTGGCCTACAGCGCAGAAGGCAAACTTCTTATTACGAAGTGAGCTACCGTTCTCATCCTGTTCCAGAGGAACAAGCTCGGATGTGAAGGCATCTTTGCTGAACTCAGTACTCTACGGTGGCGCGCCATTCTCACACCGCATCGCAGGAAGCACGACCCTGTCTCTTTGCAAGAAGTCACAGATAGGGTAAACAGATTACTCGAGGAGAAGAAGGTCACGACCGTGAGCGGCGCCTTGCCTCTTCCAGACGGGATATCCGAGGTATCCATTTGTTGCCATTCTGATACCCCCGTAGGTCACACTCATATTGTTGCGCGCATGATGCTGATACAAGTGCCGACTCACAACAGGGAGCCGTTGAGATCGCGCAGGCTGTCAAGGCGCTTGTCGACAAGAATAACGAGAAATTATAAGACCGAAGTGATCATTCCAGTATGTCCGCTCACTCACATGTGATATGCACTATGCTCACAGTTGATGGCTAGGCGTGTCAGATTCGAAGTCAGAGCAATGGTCTGGTATCTCAGAGACATGGCGATTATGTGACGAAGCGAATCGACGTACATCTGTGATTGCAGGATGAATTGCATCCGATAGATTGGAAGCCGTTCTAGTACCTCCTAGCGAGGCAACGATTTGAGTCATCTAGCTTATGTTCAGCTTCTTGTTGAGCGTGTGTCGACAGTCAGTGTATCTAAATTCCTTCTTTTGGCAAGAGATACTGAGCCACTACACTACGAATTCCGACAGAGCCTCAATTCATTGTTCAGTCAGTGACCTTGGTTTCTCCAAAAAGCATAGCTGTAAATCGGTAACGACCGACACGATGAGATTGCCGATGGGGCTTAACTCGATCGAGCAGTGGCGACGGATCTTGTGGTCTCCTGAGTGCTCAGGCCTCAGGGCTTTCCTCTCTCCTCTCTCCTCTCATCCCGCGATTGGCCGTGGAGTCTTGTACAAGAAAGGCGAGCGCATCCGGAGCATAGGACCGAAACAGCGGCTGGAAGTCACTTTCCCATCCCACGTGAGGGGTCATCGATACCTCATGCGGCAGCCATTCCCCGTGGGGATGCTGCGAAAGTGGGGATAACTTGGGGCACCCACCGGCTTCACAGGGGCGCACTCTCTCCGAAACGCTCAGAATGGTAAGCGCAACTTCTGTCTGCAAAAGTACGGTTGCGCGAATGATGGTGCGCGCCGAACTTCTCATCGAGCGCATGACGCTGACGCGCGGCTGCCTACAGACCATGACATCCCCGTCTAATCGTTTACCCTTCGCCATCGTATTTGTACCCCGCACTTTCCTCGAGCTTAATGACGCCCCCCTCCTTCTCACCGCCGCCTCGACTTCCCCATGGCCGACCACCCTCCCACCGCTACCGCCCACACCGCCGCTAGCGCCAAAGGCGCATCTCTGCACACTGTTCTCTACAACGGGCGCACGGCCTCGCACCAGCTCCATGTCCTCATCGTGGGCTGCGGAATGGGTGGGCTCGCCGCTGCACACTGTCTGGGCAAGGCCGGTCACAAGGTCACTCTCTTCGAGGCCGCTGCGGCGATCGGCGAGGTCGGTGCAGGTATTCAAGTCACTCCGAACGTATCGCGACTGCTTCGGCGATGGGGCGCGGGTCTGACACTCGAAGCTGTGGGCGTCCGCCCAGAAGCGATCGTGCTCAGAAGATACGACACTGGCGAGCGCGTCGGGTATACGCGATGGTCGGACATGGAAGACAAGTACGGCTCGCCGTATTACCACATCCACCGGGCGGACCTGCACAAGCTGCTCTTCGACCTCGCCGAGCCGTTCATGACGCTCCGGCTCAAGTCGCAGGTGGTGAGCATCGACCCGGACAGGCCGTCGCTGACCCTCTCGTCCGGGGAAGTCGTTCACGGGGACTTGATTGTCGGAGCGGATGGCATCAAGAGCTTGGTGCAGCGCGTCGTGCTCGGTCACACGAACCCTGCCGAACCAACCGGGGACGCCGTCTATCGTGCAATTGTGCCCTCGAGTTTGCTCCTTGCAGACCCGGAGCTCAGAGAGCTCGTCGACGTGCCAGAGATGACTGGATGGATGGGTCCGGGGCGGCACATCATGGCTTACAACATTGTACGTTCCATCCCGTGCATCGGAACGATCTCCGGATCCGAGACTTACAGCGACTACAGAGAGGAAAGAATGAGTATAATATCGTCCTCGCGCACCCTGACGATGGTTCGGTCGAGTCGTGGACTGCCGAGGGTAGTGCTGACAAGATGCGTACCGACTTTGCTGACTACGAGCCACGGTACGCTCAATTATACGAATGTCATGGTGAAGCGAAGCATGACGTGAACACCATTATAGGGTTCGCAAGATCCTCGGCTTCGTCGAGTCAACACTGAAATGGCGACTCATGGACCGGAAGCCGCTCAAGACCTGGATCCACCCGTCGTACCATGTCATCCTCCTAGGCGACGCCTGTCATCCTATGCTCGTAAGTCTATGCGACAGTTAGCGCACTATCTCCCAGCTGACAAACAGCCTTCCGTCTACAGCCCTACCGCGCCCAAGGCGCAGCAATGGCCATCGAGGACGGTGCGGTTCTGGGCAACCTGCTCTCGCGGGTCTCACACCCCTCCCAACTTCCTGCGCTGCTGCAAGCGTACGAGGACCTCCGGCTGCCACGCACGGCCGAGACGCAGAACCAGTCGCGGCTGAACCAAGAGATCTTTCACCTGCCAGACGGACCCGAGCAGGAGAAGCGGGATGCGTCGATGCGCAAGGCGACCGAGGTCGAGCTGAGGCGGTGGCGCTCTGGGCGGCGGGTGCCAGATGATCCGCTGGCTGGGAGCGCGAACCAGTGGGCGGACGAGAAGAAGAACGTGGAGCAGTTCACGTACGATGCTGATGAGGCGGCTGATCGATGGTGGCGCGAGGGCGGTGAGAGAAAGGTCCACGCTGCGGCGAGAGGTGAGGGTCGTGAACAACAAGCGAGGTTGTGAATTATGGATGTGGATGTGGATGTTGTGGGCCCCATTCTCGTTTACGCTCTCTCGGTTCACTCAGATTGCTCTCATGGACACTGACTCGTATGGCTCCTGTATCCAGGAACCAACCCATGTACATACTCGAAGAGCGCTACTGCACTGTAACATACACGACCATACGAGCCCACGATTTCTCCATGTTATGACCGCACAGCGCGAATGCACTATCCATGATCGGATGGAAGCTTTTTTTTGTAATCCTCGTTTATTGCCTGAGAGCTCCGAGCCCTATAGTAGGCACGAACTAGCTACATGATGCTCCAAACTGTGTGATCGTCTGTACGGCGGGAGGGGATGGAAGCTTCTCTGCCGGACCGCTCGACAGGAGCCTACGTGAGACTGGCATGACCATACTTGGACATCTTCCCATCTCCAAGTCGTCCTGTTGACCAGAAGTAGGCGTTGATTTCACTGCTTGGGTCGGGTATATGGGCGGGTCCCCAATCCCGATAATCACCCGAGGTACTGGTGTCACGGACTCCCGGTTTACAGGAAGATCAAGGCGCATTGGAAGATCGCACACGTACAGATGATGCCAAATATAATTTGTACACGGGGAAAAACACTTGTGCCAAACACCAGCCCACTGCACCCCGTACATAAAGATAAGACTGCCTCGGCCGGAGCATTCCACGGAGGATTTCAGCCAAGGTTGTTCTTCATTCGCGAAGAGAAGTATGCATCGGACATCGCACGCGTGGGGCACAGCGTAGCTCACCGAACGCGCCACTGCCAGAAGACGCCTGTAGAACTCAGGGCTGTGAGCAAGGAATCACAGGTCGCGAGAGTTCAAGATACAAAACTGACCTAGTGGATCATTTTCCTCATGCAGCGCGCCAGTCCACATTCCAAGCGAGCCCATCGCCGAGCCCACGCCTCCAAGCTGGACAGCTTCGGATGACCACTCGTCTTCCATGGAGTTCGGCGCGGTCGAAGTCTGCAGATCCGACATGCGGCAAGCATGAATAGTAGCGCCGTTCGTGAGCATTTATCCAAAACAGTTTAGCCACAACATAACTCCCGGGCCAGGGTGCGTTTGCGGCTCACGACATGGGGAAAATGGAGGGGCACTCACGATAGACCAGCGGACATTGCCGTCGGGAAGCATGCTGACGGATCCGTGTACGTGCCGGACGTCTTCATCGTTCGCATCGACGCTGCCTACCCAGCCGGCGCCGCCCATCTCGCCTTGGACGTGTATTGTCAGCCGGTCAGGGAATGCGGGCAGAGAGGGCGCGGAGTAGCCGGTGATTCGGAGGGACATGGGGACGATAATCCATGCTTCGTTGAGGTCTGGGTCGTCGTATCTCCCATGGGCCTGCAAATACAAGTATGAGCAAGTATTTCAGCAGGCGCACACAGTATCCGGGATGATGAGAACGTACGCTATGATCTGTTTTCGGTCGAGCGCAGTATCAACCACCGCAGGTATGGCAAGGAAGATTGGTGAACTTACATATCAGATCATCGTAGTCTAACCAACATACAAGACGCCTGCACCATGATCTCGGTTAGCATGTCATGGAGAACAGCACGAGTAGTAGCCACTCAGCACAAACTAACCTCCACATGCCCTCCACTCCCGCCCAATCTCGCTCGTACTTTCTCCACTCTTCGGATTCAGCATTACTTCCCTGTGTCTGGCTCTTCCGCTCAGAGCTCCGCCATCCATCAGTATCGTCATCCATAGGCTCCGACGAGAGTGACGGCACCCATGCTCCCGAGCGGAGGTTATCCCAATTTTCCAGGCGCGCGACATCCGCGGGATCAACGTGGGCGCGAAGCTTGCACTCCGCGATGATACGAGCAGCAGCAAGCCACGTCCAGTCAGGGTATAACTGATCGGGGAGCGGAGCGGCATCGCGTCGTTGCGGATCTTCATCATGAGGCTCAGGTGTCGCAGACGAAGAAGTGCGACTTGAGTCGTCCGCCGGAGGATGGTAGTCACCGTCAGACGAGGAATCGCTATCCATATCGTCGTCGTCGTCTTCCTCTACTAGGTTAACATTCTGGCGTTTGATAATTATTGGTGGAGATGGAAGGTATGGCCCCCAGTTCCTGCGGCGCGAGAGGTATGTGAGGTAGAATGCGAGGTGACGGGCGCTGAGCTTTGCCCGCTGGCGTTGCACAGTTTCGCTCAAGTCCAAGAAGCCAGGGGCAGTGGTACGGCGTGTTCGAAATCTAAGGCTAGATGACGATTCGTTATTCCCACCTGCACGAGCTATATGGGCAGGCGGTTCGTCGGTTCCAACCATCGGGATCGGGATGAAGCCAAGGTATCCAGTGAGGTGGCAGAGGTCTTGACCTTCTGGTAGGACGCGCCAATCCCTACCGTGATATTCGGACAGCAGCTTCGTCAGGGAGAATGGAAGCCCGTAAGAGAGGGTTTCTTTCAGCCAGGCCATGTTGAGAGATAGATGATCTTCAGACTCAACGAGGCTCGGCGGAGACAGGGGTGTCTCAACATGAAGTTGAGTGAGTGCTGTGTGCTCGGAGTGGGCTCCTTCCTGGACAGATACAGCATTGTGTTGCGGGACGAATGGGGCGGCCGTGGTGATGACAGATAGCAGGGCTCGGAGGACTCGGATATGGGCTTCAGAATGTTCTTGACCATCGTCATGCAGCTCATCCACGTGAACCAATATCCCCCCGTTGAATCGGAGGTTAGGTTTTTTTTTGATCTGCAATGGGCGAGCATGGCGATGGATGTACGCCTGGGCCCAAAGCCTCTCCGTGCACTCGTTCCGCCAATCGTAGTCTGCACGATATTGATATTTGCTGCAGTGAGTTGAGAGATGTTGAAGTGCGTTCAGTTACGACTTACCTTCGGTGTGAGATGTGGCCGACTTGGGCTTGTCAAATAGTGCGAGAAAAAAGGTGTGCCATAAGTGACGATCACCAGCGTCGTACACCAGGACGCGGAGTAGTCGGCATGTTTGCGCTACAGCTGCGATGGTGAAAGGATGACCGCCCACAGCGCAAAGACGCAGGATGTTCTCGATAGTCTCTGCAGGGAGTTTGTGCAATCGGCTACTGCTCTGCATGGCAAGAAACAACAAACGATTGGGAATGAGCTCATGGGGATGGTGAAACGTTTTAGGTGATAGCGCGCGTGACATGTATGTTACTGTATGAGATAAGTACAAGTAAAAGCTTCCGACACGGGGAATCGAACCCCGGGCTATCGCGTGAGAGGCGATAATGTTAGCCACTACACCATATCGGATTGAGTAACACGTTTTGTTGAGTCTATCAGTTGTCTAGTTGGTTGAGGATTCGTTGAGGAACAGCCTGTGGCATTGACAACATATGATATAGCTTTGCAAGTTTGCTTCATGATAGTACCCGATTGAGTACTAGTGACCGTTATACTCACTGCAAGACCGACCTCGCAATGCACTCCGCATAGTTGATCAGGGGTGACAGCTCCAAACGCAGTACGGGCATAGTATGGCCGTTACGCCTAGCACGTCGTGTTACAGTTTCAGGGTTTCGCCACCTTATATCACGCGTGATGCGGCGCAGCACTGGCTGAAGTCGTATAAACATAAGTAGGCATTCACTTACATCTCTGCTACCTGACACAGTACCGCACTGCGAGATGCCTACGATCTCTCCACTCGACAAGATCCTCGTCACCGGCGCGAACGGCTACATCGGACTATGGGTCGTCCGCACGATACTAGAACGCGGATACTCTGTTCGTGCAGCGGTACGGTCTGACGAGAAAGGCGAAGTCGTCAAGAAGCTCTTCAAAGAGAAGCTCCCTGAAAGGGCCGAGCACCTCGAGTATGTCGTCGTGCGGGACATTTTAAACGTAGGTCCCAAATTCTACGAATAGCTGCCGCTGGTGGAATCTGGGAATGCTAACTGAGTTGCCCCCGCCACGCAGGAGCATGCATACGACGATGCAGTGAAAGGTGTCCCCGGAGTCATACACATTGCTTCACCGATGTCGATTGCAATCGAAGACCCGCAGGAACTGATCCGCCCAGCAGTCTCGGGCACAGTTGGCCTCTTGGCAAGCGCCGCACGTTATGGGTGAGCACCATTCCTACGTCACTGCTGTGCGAGCTTTACAAACAATGGTAACAGCACCGACTTGAAGCGAATCGTACTCACGTCCTCGGTCTTCGCCGTGCTTGGACTCGAGGCACGAACGTATACAGAGGAGGACTGGGCCGATTATGCAGTCAAGGAGGTCGAAGAGAAGGGTAAGAATGCGCACAAGCCGCACATGTACGCAGCAAGCAAAGTGCTCGCGGAACGAGGTACGCCCCTTGATCCGCACGGGGATAACGTGCCGATGTGACTCACGACGGCCATACTTTGCTATCCAGCCGCGTGGGAGTTCTACGCGAAGCACAGGAATGACCTGCCTTGGGATCTGACGGTCCTTAACCCGGGCTGGGTATACGGAGTAGGCCACAACGTCGCTGTTCTGTCACAAAGACCCTAACTAATCCTTATCTCTCTTGGGGTATAGCCTACAGTGGATGACCCTGCATCACCTGCCGCGCTCCCGTCGACGATGGGGCTATTTTATCACCAATTCTTCGCGGTCCGCGACGACGCGTTAATCTATCCCAGCGAGCAAGACTACATCGACGTACGGGACCTTGGCAGAAGCGTCAAACAGAGCGCTGGAGATCAGAGAGGCCGGTGGGGAGCGATTCCTCATAACATCAGGTCAGTCCCATAGCCTGCCTGCTTGTCAGGGAGGATATCTGTTGTTGATTAGTCTCGACACATAACTCTGGTAGAGTGGTGTACATGGCAGCATTGGCGTGAGTACATGACCCTTCGTTATACCTCCTCCCCTCTTTCTGATGACCGGTCCGACAGTAAACACCGCAGCCAGCTTGAACCTTGTCCCTAAGCTTGAGAAAGGGAGCCCCAAACGCACACAGCATGCCCCTATAGTGGTGTCCTCGTCTGAGAAGGCGAAACGTGTTCTTGGCTTACGAGTCAAGACAATCGCGGAGACATTGACGGATATCCTGGATGATTTCAGTGCACGGGGCTGGTTGGAAGAATATCAGAGGGAGGTCAAAAATATCACACTGGGTAGGAGCTTACTGCCACTTTGTCATCGGGCTCTGGCAAATCATTGCTTGACTTCTTCAGCAAAAAAGGAGGATCAAGTAAAATACCACGATCAAACTCAATGCCAAGAGCGTGGATTGAACACGCGACCTCCAGATCTTCAGTCTGTTGCTCTCCCAGCTGAGCTATCTCGGCGACAAAAAGGTGTGTATAGGCACATATATATATCATCATTGCTTGTCAGGGGCTCATCAAAGAAGAGTTACTAGCACTCGTTCGTTTATGTATGTACATACACCAGATTGCCTACATCATGCGCCGCAAAGAGCCCTAATACTACAGAAGACCAGGATGAGATACACAGCAGAACACATCATGTCATGAGAGGTCGTGGTCGTGAGCGACGTCGAATATGGGGAGTCGAACATTGGTTTGAAGAAATGAATCATCGCAGCATCGCGAGTGCGCGCCGGTATGAGTTGGTAAGATCACTGGTATATCTTGAGCCACTGAATGTCGAAATACGCATTCGTGAACGCGGAAGGGTTGTTGTTGACGTATGCTGTGACACAAGTGTGGGTCAGCAAGCCAGCAATTGGCCAATGGTAGAGAGCTCGGAAGCAATGTGACTGCGTTGGGACCCTCATGAGAACTTGGATGCTTGGATACTCACAGACGCAATCGCCGGGACACCCGTCCGAACCAAATACAGCACCTGCCCAGTCTCCGCCTGTGCGGGTTTGAGAGTAATCCGGTCAGTTTTAATATAGACCCGCGATAAGGGGGCTCAAGGGGGAAGGCGTACAGAGTGTGAGATTTATGATGAGGTTGTGCTCGCCAAAGTGGTCCGAGATACTGCAGCTCTGACTTGGGAAGTACGCGAATGGTGTGCCCTGTCAACACAATGCAACATGTCATTATCCCCTCTGTGTCAACAAACGCCAAGATGGACGATAGGAATGGACGAGGAGACGATACATACCCATTTGTCTGTGTTAATCGACGTAGCGCCGTTCTTGACGTCACTCGGGATATTCCCTGCATTTCGGCTCCAAAACCAGACCTTGATGAAGTTGTTTGTGCGTTCCATGGCGTACCAGCCGCCGCCTGCGCTGTTGAATGCAGGCCCATAGCTGTTCGACGACGGCGCCTCCACGCCACACCCGGCGTTGTTCGTTGCGGCAATATCACAGTTATTGCCGGTGGAGGACCTGTCAATGTTGCAATGCACATGAGTGGCGCAGACGCTCGTCAGGGATCACCGCGCTCTAAAACCCCAATGAGCGGACACTCACCCCGTCTGCGAGCGCGATGCCGACATCGTGCATCCTGGATGAGGCACGTAAGTATCGGAGGGAGGAGAAGGAGCGGAGTGCCTGACTGACCTGAGCTGGTGTGTAGCGTAGCTTGGTTTGGCGACTGGTCATTGACGCCCTCTAGAATGTCGATTTCGCCTGGTGACGCAGGTGGGAACAACATACGGTGAATATTACCAGGAGCGGCGGGTACCATGTGATCACTCTCGTACCTTCATTCGGCCAGTTGTCGCCCACCTCCCACACCGCGGGCCAAGTGCTACGGAATCGGGGCGAAGTATATCAGCAGTGGAAGCTATTGACGCAAACCTTCCGGAAAATGCTTACCCACAGCCCACAGGCATATGACGGATGTTCCACCTGTTACGCGGCACAATATTAGAACGTGGCTGCGCATGACGAAGATGGTAGACACGAAAGGGGGTACGAACACGGTGACATGCGTCGTGTATTTCTTGTTGCTCTGCAACCGGACGGAGTTACGTCCAGGCCCACTTGAGCTGAGTTTCGTCTTGTGGTCCGCGCGGATGACGAAGTGATCGCCGCTGTAAAACGTAAGGTTCTGAGCGAGTGCCGTGTCTTGGTCCACATAGTTCCTGGCGAGTTCGGGCGTTTGATCAGTACAGTGGAGCTTACGATGAGGAGACGAGCGGGAGCACTTACACTCGTCCGTGAGTGGGGTCAGAGATCGCCATATGCTTGAACGATTTCAGAAAACCGTTTCCTTGATGGCTGTCAGACTGCTGGTAGGTCGCACCCAGCACACCGATGGAGAGGCTAGCCAACACGACTAATACTCGGGAGGCGATCATCGTGACTAGTGATGAACCCAGACGGGAGTGGCAGGCGGAGGAAAGGGCAAGCTGGAAGGCCTCCGAGAGTGTGAGAGGGATGCAACTCACAACGAGTCTCGAGCATCAATGCGAGTGAATATATATGCGTCCCAAGGCCGCATAATACCACGGTGTGGAAAAGCGCACCGCCGGGGAATCGGAAGGGTGCCACCGAGAGGGGATGGCGCAGGGGCGCGAACAGAGCGGAACCGCCGCATAGCGCTATCGGTTGTGTTGTAGGACCATTCCCTGCGGCGGACGTGGCA
This sequence comes from Fomes fomentarius, assembly GCA_022606135.1. Taxonomy (NCBI): domain Eukaryota; kingdom Fungi; phylum Basidiomycota; class Agaricomycetes; order Polyporales; family Polyporaceae; genus Fomes; species Fomes fomentarius. Next base: position 4,797,424 of record JABYQN010000001.1, read on the forward strand.
AGTCAAGTAAACTTTAATGATGGAGCGAGCACATGGGACGCACTAGTGGCTTGCATAAATTCTGCTGTGTTGTACCTGGGGGCCGGAGTTGTAGACGCAGAGCAGGCCAAAGACAAAGACCGAGTCGACCGAGGTTGCCCAGACGGGAGAAAAATATCGCACAATCCGGGAAAGGTCGATCTTCTCAGGCATGGAATAGCCCGTTCCGTAGGGAGGGAGAAGATCCTCGGGGTAGCGGAAGTTCGGACGCACGGAATGAAATGCACCCCGATTCGCCACTGCGTGCCACATGTCAAATGAGCAGCGCAGGCTCAGAAGGATACCATGTAGGCAACGAGTCATCTGAGAGTGCGCATGGCCTTAGCACATCGGGCGGCTCGCCTTACACAACAGCCTCCTGCAGCTTCGATGCCTCGTTTTCGCGGGAGCGCCGTCGCCGTAACGACGTGCGTAGTCAAGGAAGTGCTCGCGAGTGTATTCGTCGGAGCCGATGAATGCGATCCCCATGGATGACGAGGATCGTGGATGCCGACGAAACGCTTCGCTGGGGGCCAAGGTGGCACCTTGAATGGGGCGCACGTGCCGCACTGGAATGAAGAGAACTACCGAGTAAGTTCGGGCTTTCCAGACGCCGGAGGAAATGTTCCCGACATACCGTACTTGGCAACCTGAACGCGGATGATGCCTCGCTCATTCCGGGCTTTCGAGCTGGTATGCTGTACAGTAAGGCGACATCTCAATACACACCCCAGAAATTTTCGCGATTCCTAGGGTTCATGTAACGCCGCCAGTGGCTAGCAGCTGAGACAGAAGCCCATGTGTTCGCTTGTACGTGACCCTGCACACGAGGACCGGTGAGTGTGTGTTGGGCACGCTGGACGGACAGGGGGCTAATCGCGTGATTGCGATAGAAGCTTTCGTCTTGGAGCATCAAGCTGAAGAAGTTCTTGACTGCGCACAGTCGGGCCTTGACGTGCCGAGCTTTGCGGGGTCGTCGAACGTCGACCGATATGGAAGGATGTGTACTGTACTGCAAGTGAATTGTGCTAGGCACAACGTGATAGCAAGGGATGATACTCTCAGTGACCGCGGGCAATAGATCGTGTGCGATGAGAGTCTACTTACAGTGTCAGACGCGCTGGCATAGTTCCGTCCATGTTCATGTGTCAGCTGGTGTCGTAGCTCCCCACACGATGCGGCGGAAGCATGCGTGTGCTCGGGTGCCGTCGTCGAGGCACATCCGTGTCTTGACCTCATCATTATGGACATGTACCATACGATGTGCGATTCCTGAACTACATTTCAGCAAGCCATCCGACAATGCACGATATAGTGTCCATACCTGACTCACTCAATCCGGAGAAACTGGGGAATTAGGGTGAACAGAGCCGAAATGCTTGAGCGCCACATAGATGCTGTGAACGGAAACAACCAGAGTCACCCCACATGAAATTCTCCGAAAGGACCGCCTATGTACTTCTTCTCCGAGGCTTCGAAAGATCACCTCCAGGAGAAGCACGTCGTCGGGTAGAAGGGCATCGAATTACGTGGTGGTCAAGAAATTTCGGACCTTCCGAGTTGTAGACGAGAAACATTCGTAGGAGGGGTTGCGAGGGTGCTTTCAGCCTCATCGTGATACAGACTGTAGAAGGACGAAAAGGATTGGATGCATGCGGATTATAGTCATGGAACTGATTGTGAAGTCAAAAACATGACGACAGCTCATGAGATAACAGTGTTCATTGTAGATGGAAGTCCAAGTGATACATATACGCGTAGACCAAAGAGTTTACGCACGCATATCGAGCCAGAACGGCGCATAGAATAGACCTCGACCCATATACCCATAGCAGCAGCCTTCGAGACCATCGAGTTCCCCGGACCGCGATCAAAGTCAATGTAACATAGTCTATAAATGATGTACGCGGGACAAAGTCCAGAGAGCAAGCAAAGAGCAAGGCATGTCTTCAAGCCTTCAGGCCGCGACAAGGGAGGCTCGAGGAAGAGGGACGAAGTTCGGACAGTCGCGAGGCCTAGGCGTCTATGAGAGCACCGGCGATTGCCGGATGCCCTCACACACGAGGCTACTGAACGCCCGTCATATCTATCATGGTCTCTAGTACTCTTTGCTGGTGGCGAAAGGAAACCCAAGCTCTGAGATCTCCAAAGATTTTTAAGCGCTTGTGGGGAGCGTCTCTGCGAGACACGGAACATATCGCAGCTAGGAAGGTGCAACTTGAACGCCTTTACGGCACTGTTGTCAGACCACGGACGGGCGAATACGGAAGAGGGATACTACAGCGAGCCACCGGGGCCTCAAGACAGATGTAGAAATGTATCAAGTCTGAATATATGATGACTACCATTCACAACGCGACTGAAGGCCTTGATAATAACATAATGACGAGAACGCGCATTCAATTGAACGGAGGGAATATCTCCCACGCAGACGAAGTGCCCCTCGACGACATCCTAAGAAATGGAAGAAATAGCAGTGCATGAGAGTAACCACCAAGCCGCGAAGATAGCGTTGTTGTTAATAAGCATTTGTGGAGAGATTGCGTTGAGATCCTATGATACAGTATTGAAGGGGGCAGATCCAAATCCAGTACGTTCGTTCCACCACCACCAGCCGCGTCTCCATCCGTTCCACTCCGTCTCTCTCCGCGCCGTCCAAGCGTCAAGACTGAGAAGTCAGACTCTGGGCCGCTGTCGTAGTGTACACTCGCAGTACTCCTGGACCATCTGCTCAAGCCGCACCACCAGCGGACTTCCGCCTGCCATCGTCGTCCTACATCAGCTCTGGGGAGTCGCCTACAGAGCACAAGACAAAGAGCAAGGCAGGCACTCACAGCTGGTATCCTGCGGCGACGAACGGCAGGAGGAAACATGTCCCGACGGCCCCGACATACTTCACGGCGAACTTCCGCTTGTTCTCGTAGCTGAAGGGGAAGTTCTGTCGGAGTGAACGGGGTATTAATCTCAGGTGTTAGGGACTCCAACGAGGAAGGGGTTCCGGAGAGGAGAGTAGGAGGTGGGGAGAGGTAACTCACGCTGTGTGCGACGTGCTCCTTAGTGGTGTAGAGAGTCCGGACTTGCGTCGGGGAACGCTTGAGCGCAGCACGGAGCGCAGAAGGACCAGCACGGGCAAGAGGCGACATTTCGGAGAATATACTTGTTCTAGGTTCAAGCAGCGGTGCGCGGTGTAGTATGCGGACGATGGGTATGAAGCGGGATGTGTAGCGTCGACGAGACTCTCAAAGCGCAAAAGAGTGAGCCCAGGTGAGGAGCGATGGCAAGTTGAGAAGCTTGTCAGGCGTTCGGGGGTGCGTTATGTATGGGCGATAATAGGCTCCCCACATCGGTCCACCAGGAGCGATGTTGACAGATGGCCGGCACGGACTGGGTTCGACCACTCTGGAACTCGACTAGAATACCCTGGCCTGAGAAAGACCTGCTCGGCGGTGCACCGGCACGAGGGAATAGGGCTGAATGGGGATTGTAGTGGGGCCACCTGACCGTTTGTATTAGACTTCGATCTAGAGGAGTCGAGAGCGTGAGCCAATTGTGCGTGCTTGATGCTCTATCACTCACGTTCCAACCATACTTACAACTCCAAGCAATCTTGTATGCTACAGATCTGATATGCATTGTATCAGGGCTAATGGAAAGATGAAGCTGTACTCTAAGAGAGATTAGTATACGTTGTAGTCGACTTTGAAGTCAGAGGACGAACGGTCGCCTAGAACCAGGTGTTGTCGCCCAAGGGTCACTGGTGCTGTTGGTGATATATATTTTATCTGTGCCGAACAGAGGACTAAGCCGCATTGGCGTAGTGGTATGCGCGCCCCACTTGTACTTCAGAACATGGGGAGGTCACTCGTTCGACCCGGGTATGTGGCATACGTTTTTGACCTCTCGTTCCTGGTTCTAACGTTCTTACGTTACATCCAAGATTCTTTCATCATGTCTATAGCCGATATCGATACATGAGTGAACGCGGAACCTTTGTCCACCCGCCACCGGCTCACCACCAGTGCGCCAGCGCTACCAAACGTTGGCAAAGTCATTGTGCGACGCTTTGTCTTGCTCGAGTATGAAAGGGACGCATTCGATCTATCATCTCTTCCTCCTTCCCTTTCCCCTTCCCCAGACTCCCCTAGCCAAAAGTCCCCCCTTCCTGCACCCCGACCACGTTGAGTAGAGGTGGAAAGCCAACTTGCTATCCATCCACGCAGGACTGCGGACGAGAACAGTGGAAACGCAGCCACCTACTACGACACTCATGGCCGGACTCAACCCTTTTGAAAGCGGTGAAGATCATTACGAGCCCGCCAGAGTGCGGCATCCGCGCCGGCGCGGTTCGCTCCCACAGTTATTCATCGACTCGGCAGCGTCGTTGGAGTCACGTCCGTGGTCGGCCGTCGACGGGCAAGGACAGGACACTTTGCCACTCTCTGGGGAGACAAAGAGGAAAGGGAAGGGGAAGGGGAAGGGGAGCAAGAGGTGGGGCAGGATCTTCAAGAGTATGCATTTCGGCAAGCACAAGACGTCGAAGGCAACGAGCCCAACCACGAAGGCGTTCCTCACAAGGCATGGCGAGGGCGATGGCTCAGGAGGACCGGAATCGCCGAGCTTGGAGGACCCATTTGGCGACCAGCACGCCATGGAGTGTGAGAATGACGGCGAATGGGCAGCTTGGGTTGGGAGGCGGGGCAGCGAGGACGTAGACATGGCTGGTTCCAGTCCGACGCGCGGAGATACTCAAACAGGCCCAGGTCGGTCGTCGATATCAGACGCGTCGTTGTCGCAGTGGGTGGTCTGCCCGCGCACCCCACAGAAGAAGCCGAGTTCGTCCACACCGACGACGCCGCGCTCGAGCCCGTGGAGCCGAGGCTCGCTGCGCACCCCAGGGTCGGCGAGGTCGGCAAGATCGGTGAGGTCCGCGCTGTCACAGATGTCGGACAAGAGCCGGCTGAGCGCAACGAGCTCGATGTTGAAGAAGCATGCGAAGAGGAGCAAGAAGGAGAGGAATGTGAGGATGGCGTCGCAGATGAAGTCGATTCAGATCCTCGGCGCGGAGGCGGTGGGCGCGGTCGCCAAGGCGACGCGGGTGCCAGAAGACGAGCTTCAGGTCCGCGTATTTGGGAGGATGGTGGACAATCATATCAAGGACGGGGAGGAGATGTGAGGCTAGGGATGTGGAAGAACGTACTGCATGAAGGTGGAAGCCTTTGGGATTGCTTGAGGCGATCATTGTGTTCGCTAGACTACGTTATCTGCCATGAACTCTCCGTTATCGCGTTCCTTTGTATTCATATCCGTGTATTCTCAGTCTGGAGGGTCCTGTGAGGATCGACTGGAGTTAAGTTGGTATTTGCCAGAGTGCAGTGATGCGGATTGACGACGTCGTCGCAACTGGCTAGACATAGATCAATATGCGTACGTGTTACTGTCACAAATCGTATAGAGCAGCATTGAAGTGGTTTTGGGAGCGGTATAGTGGATGTAAAGGTACATACAGAGATGGAGATCGAGGTCGAAGTTCAGGCGAGTTCGCACGGAAGCGCCCGATAACTGTATCATGTACATACTACTTCGTCGCAACCTGTACCTCGTACTCCGGAACCTCGATGATGGTGCCACTCAACGAGCGGAAAATCCTCATTCCAAACGTGTAATGACAGACCCGCAGTCTACATACCATCTTGAACGCCATACTTGTGAGTTCGCGATGCCTTACTATTGAATGGTTACTAGTATTTGCATCTGCTGGTACCGGACTCGGAGTGCCACAGTGATACACAATCATGTCCAGTGTCATGAGCTTTGCATAACATCATTGTGCGGCGATGCTTCTCGTGATGGTGAGTGTGATACTCCGTGGCATATCTATGGATCATTCCCTTCGTCAGTCAAACAACAGTCGTGATCCATGAAAGACCACGCTGGCATGTGGCGTCCTCGACATTTGACGGATCTATTAATTGCCAGTGACATTACTTATTGTGCCTCAGTGCTTCCTTTGATATGCGTCTACTCACACTACTCCAATCCTGTCAAGATACTGCCTTTGCTATCAGACATCCCATCACCCTGCATTCACCCCTCGTCGATTACCAGCCGCCCCTCTTGGAAGGACAAGGCTCTGGTTGACACTCATTGTTACTACAGCATCACATAACATTGACGGTCTACACAGGCCTGCACTCGGAGATTATAGAACATGTTACACAGGCGATGGTTGACTTACCTAGCGCCATCATAGCAACCACGGTGTCACGTATTCTGGTAGCATTCGTGCCATCGAAGAGAGCACCGAGTCGCTGCCGCCAGAAGTGGGTTTCGACGTCGTATATCAAGGTGCGATCCTTGGGCACGGAGTCCATGGTGCAAGCTTTCAAGTACTGACGCACGTTCTCGTAGAGCATGATAAGCTCGGAGTGCATGCGTCGATAGACAGAAGCACCGCACTCCGTGCTCCTGCCGGTCGACGCCGGGTTCTCCTCGACGTCTGTGTTGATTCCCGGATCTACAGAAGAACGTCATACCGTATGTGCTCGTCTTGCTTTGGGTAATTGTTCTCGGCTGATCTCTGCGTGTTCTGTTTTCACTAGCATATCGCGCGAAAATTCCCATGGATACGCACATGGGTCTATCTAGTCTATTTACGGCACTGACCGCGAACTGCACGCTCGCGTATAAAATGCTTTTGATGAGATGAGGAAAATCGTCCGCCCTCACGCGTACCGTAAATCCAATGCTGAGCCTTGCTAGCGCGCTTCTTGTCTTCAGCGTAGCCCTCCAGGTTCATGCCTGGGGTAACTTGGGACACGAGACTGTAGGGTGAGCATTCCATCCGTCTGGTAAGAGCTGATCTCAAAAATCTCTCTTGTAGCTTTGTTGCCGAGCAAGTACGTCTACCAGAGTCTAGCTCTGTTCGCTCGCTTAGGAGTCTGACTACCAACTCGTATGTAGTTCCTAGCGCCCAAAGCAGCTACATTCGTTCACTCCACCCTCAATGCAACGTGGAACTTCTCCCTTGGTCCTGCTGCCATAGTAAGTCACGACTGCTTCTGTGGCTAGTATCCACTGACTCGTCCTTGCCTCGTCGCAGTGGGCTGATCAGGTGAAGTCTCAAGCCGCCTTCAGATGGTCTGCCGACCTCCACTTCGTCGATGCGGAAGGTCGGAGTCATTTGGTTCATCTAAACTCACTCCACTAATGGACACAACGCAGACTCCCCTCTCACAGGGTCATGCTCTGTAGATGAGCAGCGTGATTGCGGGAACGGGTTCTGTATTCGTGAGTGCGTTTGTCTACTATTCTTATCTATTGACTCACCCTATGATGCAGTGACCGCCATCGCAAACTTCACCTCTCGCGTTGTTGATGGCCGCCTCACCGCAGAACACACCTTGGAGGCTCTTCTTTTTCTGGGTGGGTAGACTAGTACTTCATCTATGAGCTCTTCCTGACAGCCTTCTAGATCACGTAGGTGCAGGATGTCGTCGGTTGGAGATCTTCGCTCAGTGATGGGCACACAGTTCCTCGGCGATATCGGGCAGCCCCTCCATGTAGAGGCGAGTCTCGTACGCAGAAGACCTTGATAGATCTTGCTGAGCGTTCCACAGGCTATCGAAACTGGAGGCAACGGAATCTCTGCGAAATGCTCTGGGGAATCCTCATCGAATCTGCACGCGGTACGTTGCACCCACGATTGAGCGCATCCACGGCCCTGATACCCGCATTTGTAGGTTTGGGGTAATATCAAGTAATTGGACACGCTCGCACCGTACCACTGACATTGAGGTTTCTAGATACTGGGCTGGTGACGAAGCACATTGATCAAAGCCATGGTGGTACGCCACAGCAGTATGCGAACGATCTCGTCGCCCAGATCAAGGTCTGTCTGTAATACACTTGTTGCTCGTATCATCGCTCATAGCACCGCCTCCCCAAGACTGGCTCGTTCAAGTCCCAAGCAGCTTCCTGGATTAGTTGCTCTTCACCCACAGAGCGTCTCTCCACCCGCTCCGAGCCAGACAATCAGCTTGAGACAGAGCTGAAGAACCTTATTCTCACGCACCGGTCTACGGACGCAATAGCGCCGTTGAAATGCCCCCTCGTGTGGGCCGCAGAGTCCAACGCTTTTGACTGCGTGAGTACCCTCCGTCACACGCTGCCCCGTCCAATGGTCTGGTGACCAGGTAGGATGCTGACTAACGCATGCGAGGATAGTCCGTGGTCTTCAACTTCGAGACGGGGCAGGATCTCTGCAGTGGGACGTACTTCAATAACGCGATCCCTGTGGTATGTCTACCTCGTGCTTCCGGTGGCTGGATGGAGCTGACTGCGCGACTGGTCTTCCCTTCTGTGTGCGATATGCAGATCGATCTTCAGCTTGCGAAGCAGGGCTTCCGGCTCGCCGCGTGGCTCAACGTGTTATTTGACGGGGCGACGAACTTGCCTTGAGAGTGCGGAAGCGCGTTGGTTTGTCCTCTGAGTTCCCAAATTCGACGCACACGTTGTGGTGCTTGTGTTGAATAATCGTACGAGTCATTGACGAACACAGATGTGACTACAGCCTGCATTGTGCGATGAGCCTAGAAACTGGGGTCGGGTCTTGTAGGTAAAGGCGAAAGCAAAACGGCCTCGTGCGTGGCTGTCAACGCTGCGGTAGCTGTCTAGCCTCCGTCCGTCCAGCACGGGAACGTTGAGGAAAGGTGATCCTGATTCCTGGCAGCTCCCCGCGGGGTCAGGCCCACTCGCGACTTCGCAATTCAAACCGAGAGTACAGCCGAAGGAATCAGCCCCCAGAATCGACGAAGCAACACCAACGTTCACTGGCGACTTAACTTGTGCGTCCCCTGCCTCCCGACGAGTACGACGCGGAGCTGCATTCATGGATTTTCGTGTAAAGGAGCATCTTCTAGAAGCAACTAAGACTCAACGAGAGTGTTTGAAATGCCATCGAGCAGGACTTGATCATGCGAGTATCATGCCCGAGTATCCGAGTGAGGACCGAGTCCGGCAGTTGCGTGCGAGCTTTACCGCCCTCACTGGCAGCACATTGACATGAACTGCAAGTGTAGACGCCGAAGTCGCATGTTGCCTCCGTACCATCACCACTGATCGACCTCCACAAGACCATGTCAAGCTTGTGTGCTTTCTTGCTCCTACGTTGCTGCAAATCGGGCATCTATCTGGCAGCTATCGCCGACTATACAATGTGAGATATGTCGTAATGTCCGCGACTCGGACGCGGCGCAGACATCAGTCGCATGAAACCAGACTAGGGGCTTCAACAATGGTCATAAGTCAGCGGTGGGTACCCGGCTATAGCCAGTATGTGTATGGTCTTTGTCCGTTTGCTCCCGCCTTCCTAATGTCATTCTGGCTTCTGTTCAATCTTCTTGATTTGTTCCTGAATCCTCCTGCCCCTTCCCTTTGGCCTACTGGAGTTGGTAGCAACGTAATAGCTCAGCCCGAGCTCTGCTGAAGATCTGCCGTTAGAAGAGCTGTAGTGGATCAGTGTGGCGGATGCGCGGGTGACCACAAGTCGGGTCTGGACGAGTAGACTTTCGCGCATGCGGCAGTCCTAGCGAGCGGTGCTTGAGACATGCGGTTAGGAAGTCTCAATGAACACGTTAACAGACTGTTCTAGACCCTCTACACCTGTATATGGACAACTCAGAATCTACCGCAGCACGCACTGGGATGACACTGTGACTCGCGGAGTTGGCGTCTGGTCAAGGTTCTTGCGGGGCATTCTACGGGTATATATACCACTCTCTTGTGAGCGAGCTACTTGCAACCCCCGTCCCATGTCATCTTCCATAGCGCGCTTTTTGAGGTACGTCTTTGAACGAGGCTGTCACTTCCTTTTGTACCAATCGTTGACTGCCGGTTTCACCAGACGCAATACCGGTAACTCTTCGGTGTGTGCCATAGTGGTACTATGTTCCTGTACACCGATGGTATTAACTATTGTAGACCACACAAGGGGATACCTCCAGCGGTACCTCTACATCCTACCCGGGCGAGTCTAGTACTTCCAATCAAGAGCAAGACCAAAGCGAAGACCGTGGACACGAGGGGCAAGGAAGAATGCCTACACCGGGCACTCAAAATGCCCAGGGCGACCTCTTTGGGAGCGATTACGCTCGCAGTTTCCGCGAAATGCTCAGCCTCGCGCGCAAGCTAAGCGACCTTGGGTGAGTGGTGTCGTTCAACCAATACTATGAGTATCGCCGTCTGAGCATGTTTGATTGTGATCACAAGAGCGGACAAACTGCTCGATGTACCGAAAATCGCAGTGATTGGCAATCAGTCTGGTGCGTACTGTCCTCATTTGCAGTCGCCTTTTCTCATATTGGTATGTCCCATATAGCCGGCAAGAGCTCTCTTGTGGAGGCAGTGACCGGAGTACGTCTAGTTCTATGAGCCCGAATGACACCTATGCTGACCGGACTCCCTTCAGATAAGTGTTCCTCGAGACGCCGGGATGTGCACGAGGTGCGTTGTCCACGTACCATGAATTATAAAGGAATTGTGATAGATGGTATGCAGGTGCCCGATGGAATGTACTATCAAGTCGTCCGGGGTCAGCACGTGGTCATGTACCATCTCAACCCGGGAAGAGAATGGTGCGACTACGCCGTTTAGTCCCGTCTTGATCAACAAGAACGACGTCGAGTTATGGATTCGTCGTGCCCAAGCCGCGATGTTGTGCCCCAACCTCCCTTCCGTTACGTTCGAGAGGAAGGATCGGGATGAGATCAAGGAGATCACAGATACCAAGAAGCACCCGGAAGTGCACACCGTCACCGCGAACAAGGTCGTCATAGACATAGATGACCCGGACGGCGCAAATCTGGCCTTTGTCGATCTTCCGGGTACGTCCCGTCTATGCGCTGACTACCACTATCGCAGCGTTAATGATTCGCGTAGGACTTGTGCAGAACGAGCAGCCCGACGTCATCAAAACCATCAGGGACCTGGTGGAGGCAAGCATTTCTTCGCCGTCGACCATTATCCTTGTGACGATACCTGCAAGCGGTGCGATGTCCGACCGTTGTCAAGATCTTTTAATACTTACTCTCCTCTGTCGACAGATGCTATGGAGAATCAGCAAGCTATAATGCTGGCTAAAGGGGCAGACCCAACAGGAGAACGCACAATTGGTCCGTACCAGGTGCTACTCTGCTGATTTTGCACGTCGCTGACCTCTCTATCACTTCCCCCTTGCGCTCCAGGGTGTGGTGACGAAGCCGGACATGCTCGCCGCCGGGTCCAGTGGCCTTCGCCAGACCTGGAAAGAAATCATCGAAGGTGTTCACGAGAAGCACCAGCTTCGCTTGGGATGCTACTGCGTGCGCCTTCCCAACGACGACGAGCGCAAGCAGGGGCTGTCTCGTCAGCAGCAGCGCGAGATCTCAGACCGCTTCTTCAGCACTACCTCTCCTTGGAAGGACCTGCAGGTTTCGGGTCGGACTGGGATCGACAACCTAGTACGCGATCTTAGCACGCTGCTGATGCGCGTTCTCCGCGAAGCGTAAGTGACCCTATACGTTTAAACTACCCTCGACCGTCTAGCTGATCTGATCAACAGCCTCCCGCAACTGAGGGAGAAAGCGAACGAGCTGCTGAAGCAGTGCCTGCTCGCCATCAGCAAACATCCGAAGCCCGTGAACGCTATCGCCGAAGTCATGCAGCGCGCTTCGCGGTTCTGTCAGGAGATGCAAAATGTCGTGAGTGGGAGATGCGAAGATAGGTCGTTCGTACACGACAGCCGTGAGGCGTACCGGCTGCTCAGAATCGACATACGCCGTACTGCTCCCGACTTTCGACCCTTCGAGGACCCCGAGAGTCACATCAGACCACCGGATCCGCAGTTCCAAAAAGACGAAGACATTGAGGCCGTGCGCCTTGAGAGCTTGTATGCCAAGTCCACGAGGCCATGGAACCAGACTGTTGAAGTGGAGTATGAGGAACACATACTGGGCCTTGCATTCGTCCGGGATACAATAGCAGAGTGAGCAGTCACGGTGTAGTTTCCCGTGCCATAAAGCAACACGCTCACCGACATCTTACAGTTGCATGGGCTGGGAGATCCACCCGCACATACCGTATGAAGCCAAAGTACGGCTTATCAAGCGGTCTTGCGATCGGTGGTTGACACCGTCTCGGACCTGCTTCGACCGAGTCGAACTCATCTTGCAAGAGGTGGTGGCACAAATCGTTTCTACTCACTTCAGAGGCTTCCCTGCCCTACAGGGGCACATCGAGTACGTCTTGCATATTCTATTTGTGTTTGTATACTCACAGTGGGACTCGCTACCCAGGTCCCTCCTCCGTACGAAGCAGGAGGAGCATGTCGCCAATGCGTTGGTCGCGCTAAACGCCGTAACAGAACGTGAATCGACGCCGTACTGGACAAAGGACGACTACGATATCGCCACGAAGATGAAAGAGTGGCTCCATCACTACAACTACGTTCGCATCAACCACCACCTATACGATGAGTTGGCTCAGTCCACCCCCGGCTCTCCGTCTATTCATGCATATGATAGTGCACACTGTGAGCCGTCTTGTTGCTCTTCATGATAACAACGTGAAATTTTGATATGCGAAGATGATACAACAACGCGCTCTGCCCTGAGAAGCTTGGCGACGCTTGGATTCGGCGACATGTCTGCATCGGAGCTCAGAGAGCGCTTGCTTGGCTCTCACAGATTCTCCTCCAACCCGGAGATGCAGGTGATGGCGTTCGTGAGGAGTTTCTTCGGGGTGGCACACAAAGTGCGTATTCTCTGTCATATTCAAAGCCCAACGCTGCTGACCTGTGGGATGTGTTCTGTTCAGCGCGTGGTGGACGGCGTGACGAGTGCCATCCGGCAGCACTTCGTCCATGACTTCGCAGACGGTCTTCATGGATACCTGCTCGAGAAGCTCGATGTAAGTGACCCGGCGTCGCTTGATCGCCTTCAAGCGCTTGTAGTCGAGGACCCAATGGTCGCGCGCAACCGCGTTTGGCTTCAGGACCGGCGGAGGAAGCTGGAGGAGATCAAGATGTTGTTGGACAATTACCGTGTGTAGTGTGGTGTTGCGAACAAACAGTTTCATTGTTCTTCATAGATCTTGTAGCATGTTGGAGCTCTTTGGTATGTGTGTGTATATTTCAGAAATTGTGGAGGAGGGTAGTGTGCGATCGAGGAAACGGAGGCATGCATTCTGTCCTCCCACTCGGGGCGTCTCAAGGCACCAATTCGGGATTGTCATTGCCACTCATGACTCCGCATGAATAACTGAACTATGGCAGTTCTTCGTGTCGAATATGTAAAGCAAGTACCTAACATCTAGAAGGTGTTCAATGCACTTCCGCATATGTTATGTCAGATCCTCCGCCTTTGGGCAAATCGTCGCTCGGGCATAGTCTGCCTGAATCAGTGGTTGAATGTGAACGATATCTACAAATCGGGCATAGGAGTGGAGTGCGCGATCTTGACGGTGAGACCGTTTGCGTAAAATCATGCCTGGGCCTTACTGAGTTGTCTCTGTTCCGAATGGCCTACCTAGTTTCGTCTGCGAACACAGTCGATTAAGGTTGCGAGCCGTACCGGATGGTTGTATCATATCTCATAAGATCCAGTCATAGACTCGAACCCCGATACCTGCATACCATGACGCTTCTCGCTACATGTCCCAACAGTCACAAACTGTCCAGACAGAACGTTTTGTCGCAAAGCTCAATGGAGGCTCACAGCTGACCGACTATATAAATGCAAAGGACGTGTCTACTGATCATGCCGAACTCGCTGATGGTCGAGATCAAAAATGGTATGAAACGAGTCTGGAAACGCAGTGATGCAGCAGTCGTTCATTTGACATGTGTATCCTACGTCTCTCGAAGCTATGCTATGCATACATTCAATGAGATAGGTTTTCTCTGTACCTTCAGGCTATCTGCACAGTGAGTGCGTTAACTATTTACCTCCACAAACATGAGCCGCTCCTTCAAATCGCCTCCACAAGATTCTTGGGGCACTGCGGGTCATAAGGGAACATCGAGGGACTAATTCAGTGCAGGATAACCATCGGCAACGAGCATGTCTAGAAGACACAGGTTGACACTTATCACGATTGATAGGCTCATGAAAGGTTTGACTTACGTGAGTAGTGGGGTCACATCTTGTCGTGACATTGAGGTTTCCCAGCATAGGTAGACCAGCTATGATGGCGGGACAATCCTCGATAATCGGACAATCCGCGTCTGTCATGCACTCCCTAGACACGCACGCCGTTGGATAGCATACCTGAGGAGCCCGTAAATGTTAGCTCAAACAGTCGAGGTGGTATGAAGATACGCACTCCAGGTAGGTGCTGTACGTTCTGTACTGCAAGGCAGGTGCAAGCTGTGCCGCATGTGTTGCCAGTGCTACTTGGGGTGCACACAATTATCGGGGAGCACCCTGGGGCTTGTCTAACCTCGAGGGTGGCCGCCGCTCCAATCAGGAGGGTGATGATAGCGGCGGCAAGCGGAACGAACTTCGAAGCAGTGGTGAAGAGCATGATTCCCTGCATGAGGTGAGGTTACTGTTCGAGGTTGAACAGCATACGGTACTCACTCCAGTAACGAAGTAGCTGATGTTGTGCGGCAGGTGGTACAGGCTTGAGCGAGATAGATGTCTTTTCATACTGTGAGTGGGCGTTCACCGCCCTGAATTTTGGATAGGATGTTGAGAGTAGCCTCCGATCCCGGCGAGTCGCCAGGCTCTGGACTTAGCCCCAGGCGCAAGGCACTGGCTACTTTGTATTGCATACTGCGTTTGGAACAGGTACATGGCCGTCTCGCTCGCGACTAGAGCCGGAGATTGAGGCTCATACATTCTACCTGGGCAGTGCCGGTCGTTAGATCAGCGCTTGTCTGCATTCCCATGTCATGACATCACCGACGGAGACTCTGGATTTCAAGTATCGTAGCGCTATAGAATCACGCGGTTCCAGCGCGAACTCAACCCGACAGATTAACGCACACTGCATCGACTGGCGCAGTCTATACGGTGGCACGGCGAGCGCTGTAAGCGACTTCACCTCTACATCGGTGACAGATGTACCGTACGGAAATGCGGCCTTGAGGCATTAGATCTTGACAGATCAATATACTGAGTCCACCTAGAGCCGAGATCAGTAATGCAGTGGAAGACTATAGAGGAGAAAAACACGGACATGTCGGATCAGATGCCAGGTCAGTACCGTATCGACCAAATCCTGAGAGAAGGGAGACTAGTACGTACCAACAGAACGGTTGATATCATTGGTGCATTCTCATGACGTATGCTACCTATCAACGGTTTCTGCGGAGTATTGAGTGAAATAACGAGAATACGATATATTGTAAATGATGGTGGTAGGCCCGCCACTGGATCTCACAGTCGATGCTCAAGTGTGACTCGCATTCAGGTCTTTCGGCCGCGCACGATGCAAGGCTTGAAGGAGTACGGAGATGAACGACACGCACATGAGTACGCCGAATGAGTTCGTTGCCCAGTAGAGACGTAAGTAGATCTGGTGCTCATCGCAGACGCCATCGCGTGACGTAACGTGTGAGCAGCGTGGGCGCTCCTCAACACTGCACAGACCAGAATATGAAGCAGCCTTCCTGTGTCTACTATACATCGTCTGAGCGAAAAGTTACCGTTACCCCTATGCTCACTATGCTACCGATCAAGTAATCTGAACTTTATACTGGATCTCTTGCCAGCCTAGCTCTCCCCGGGTCGGGCTCGCACTGTGGCATAGCGTAAAATGTATGTCGCCAAAGGCCTATGCGGCACTTGATATGTGACATCATGTTCCCTTCCTAGGTGTGTGTACTGACTCGCTCCCACCGTGCCAGAATCCGAGTCTTCCCAAGCCTTAGTCATACTGACATTCTTCCACCGGTGCGTCTTCTCTTATTCTTATCAGACTTGGCACCTGCTTGTCATGCTTCAAGTTAGACCCCAGGTAGTCTGAGGTGCGTGGAGAAACCTGCGAAGCCGCTCCCATGGTCGGCCTCATTGGACAGGACCGTTGACATCTTTGACGATGTGGCTGCATGAGTGATCCGATGCTGTGTTCTGCGGTCTCAAGGGACAGCACTTGAGCACAGCCGCAGTGTTGATGCTCCTGTAAGCACGGCCTACTAGTAGCTAGACACGCTGTGTATGCTATGCTATCCTATGGGTGAATGATAGGCAAGAAGGTTCTGTCCATTGTCGCCGAGTTCGATGGACATCTAATGTTGCTTCCCGGCTTATAATGTGATGCACGGTCGGTGTATGAAGCCTCCCATTTCCCCCATCTTCTCCTACAGACTTGGCCTACCACCTTTCCGGTCTGCCTCTCCACAGCTACAGAACCACCGACCACCATGACTGAGAATTACACACTATCTGCTCCATGGGCTGATCAGTGGGGATACAAGATGTCGCAGTTGTCGGTTTCTGTCATCGATAACCTTGCTTTCTTACGGCATGAATGGCGTCAGCAAATGATAACACAAGTCATCGAAGTAATTCTATCTGCGACACTGCTTGGTGAGTTGAACAATCAGATGAGAGTCGCATAGTAGTCCCTGACACTGAGTTCACAGGGCTGCATAGCATCCTCGTGGTGTTGGCACTCTATATTCAGTGGTCTGTATTACGTTCCCTCTCGTTCTTTGGTTTTTTTTGCTCACGCTTACACTGATGCAGTCGCAAAGGCTTCCGAGCTATGGGTGCCATCATGACTCTTGTAATTCTTGCGTTATATGTTTCCGCCACCATCTACTCGATCACTGTACTCCATGAGGCGTTCAATCAGCTAAGCAAGTTCATGGAATACATAGATCTCACTAGCTCTACGGCTATGAAGATCTATACCAATACGGTGGACTTCTATTCCCAAAGCGATGATATTGGCGACCCCGCATTGTTAGGTGTAAACAGACTGTCAAGCTCTGATGGCTGGTGGGCACGCCCCATGCAGCAATGTACAGGCACTGTGACCCTCACAGTCAATGTATGTACCGGTAAGCTGACCACATATTTGATAGAGGTGCTAATATAATATACAGGTAATCCTCGGTGATGCAATAGTCTGGTGGCGTGCATGGGTGGTCTGGAAGAGTAATCGGATGGTGCAGACAGTATGTATCCTATGGATTCTTGGAGCCGCAGGTACGCAACTGCTATGAGCGTATCTACTTTCCTGTGTATCTTATATTGATGGACTGAACTGCGGCAGTCAGCGGAATCGTGTCAACGACCCATGGGTGCAGGCTGAACTTAGAAGTTCACGGAGGAGTGGTTCAACTCCATGACCCAAGCAATGGTTTGAATACACCGCTCCCCCTAGGGGCTCTATACACTGGAGATAAATGGGGACTCGCGGCCTCAATCATCTCTTTATTAACCAATGTCACTGCCACCGGTCTAATCGCATACAAGGCATGGTGTGTCCATACCGCAAAATCCTACTCAATTAGACATTCACGCATACACTCCCTTTATGACTTTAGGACTCATAGGAGATTTATTGGCTCCCATTTGCAAATGGGATCCACGAGAACTCGCGCAGAGAAAGTCTTAGCCCTCCTGGTCGAATCTGGCATCGCATACTGTTTCCTCTGGGTATGTCTAGTTTCGTTACTCAGTGGCGCTATACCTCAGTCCTTCCTACAGATGTTCATGGTCATCTATCAGTCGCTCACAACATATAATGTTAACACTCACAGTGACAAAGATTCCCAATTCACGTTGGGGTTTCACTATGTTGTGGACGGCTGTCTCATCTCACTCATAGTATGTCGCTCACGTTTGATGATGGAGACAAGCGACTAACACGCACTTAATCTCAGGGCATCTACCCTACGCTCATCATCATCCTCGTTGCGCTCAACATGTCACACTGTGATACCAGCTTCACGTATGGAACACTCATAAAGCCTGAGACACACCATGCTCTCGCTCTTATGACGACGGAAGAGAAGTCCCAGTGTGTCCACTCGGGCCCTTCCATCATCAAGGTTACAAACCCATTCGTTGAGCAATACAGCACATTGCATGGAAGCAGCTCTACAGTAGGGAGAATATACAAAGAGAGAGAGGAGAATTGTTGAATGTTTACAAAGAGTGAGCGGCTTGAGATGTCATGCCACTAGCTTTAAGCTCTGATTCAGCGGCTCTCCCTACATAGATGTGTATCATACTCCGAGCTGTTCTTCTTTCGTGTAGCTATGTATCAACTATAGTTAGTAAAATTGTGGCGGAGAGCGGCTTTATGTGTTACGTGACCGAAGAAGTTACCCAGTCTGTGCAGTGAACGAGTGAGAAACAACAGGGACGAGTCTCTGTGTGGGACATACCCTATCCTATGCCATCTTCCATTACAGCCCTACTAACTTGTCGAATGTCAGGCTCCACTCTTTACCATGATCAAATCCAATCGGCGTTCGGTTGCTGAAAGGTATCGAGTTCGTCGATTGGAAACTTCACGCTAATCGATCATTCGCTCGATAGATACGACTCTAGGCAATAGTGTACATAGATGGAAGTCCCGCGAGGCGGAAGTTATAGTCGGGCTTCTCGGAGTCACATCAACTGTGTGTTTGTTTGGTCTTGTTAGGATCACAAGCGGCTTGCCATCTTTGGACAATACCATACTGACCATCGCCATGTCATTGCAACTCAACTCGAAGAGACATGCGCTCCTCCACATCATCTGGCATGTATCGAACATTACGTCTCCAACACAGATCTAGACTATCAACCCGGTTATGCGGAAGTTGAAGAACATCTTCTATGCCTTCCTCGGGCTGTGCCAACCGCGCTCGATCACTTCCCACAGCTGCAGATGGCATTTGAGAAAGGTAAGTGCTCGACTTCATGCACCTTACGACGGTGCTGTGATATCTGTCTTGGGGCGATGCAGGGTCACCAGATCTATATGCAACTTTCAATGCGACTCATTCTAGCTATCAGTGTCAGCGCCCGCTGTGACGGTTGCCCTTACTGTTCGAACCTAGGCACTGCCATCTGCTCAGCCAACCCCCTGCTCTCCGTACTCAAAGCTGTGCAGGAAAGGCTGAGACAGATATCGAGGCTTATCTACAGTGCTGCTGGACAGTTACCAGCTGTCAGAAGGTCCGTTCACGTCACAACAATCCTTATTGCTCCCATCCGGAATAGCGCACAGCTTGCGGGGCTGCGCAAACCATGTTTTGCATTGGGTTTCAAGCTCCGTTGCAGCGGCAACAAATACTCGGGATCCCAACATATGTCTCCGTCTGACATTGACTTGTCGCAATTGCAGCAACGGGTTCGGATAGCGCACATGGTCGATCAGGTCGATTATTAGTACTTTTGTTTCCAGATACAACTCAGCGTCGGCGTGGTCCATTGTGCTGTCACAGCGACTGGCTCAGTGGCTGGAAGGAACAGCTCGCTATATCAAACAATTGCCGGCCTTCAGCTGCCGAGTACATACTGCAACTGGTGTATGCGCGAAGCACGGGCTATGTATATTGGTGTGCGTGGGGATCGGCGATCCCCTGTAGCGCCTTTGCGCTATGCCACAATCGCGCGCGAAAGCTTCAAGCCCGACTGACATAAAACTCCCATACTGTCTCTGGAGAAGTACCACCCTCCTTATTCCCCCGTTCCAGCCGAGCATGGCGTCCTCAGGCTGTGGCGGAATACTCGCCCTGTACGCTCTCAACCTAGACCTCCAACATGAGACCCAACGGCTCATCAGCACCATCGTATCAACCTCCTTGTTTGGTACTTCATTGCAGCACATCAGAGCGTCACTGTCTCACGCTTCTCTCTGTTCTCTCAGGCATCTCGACTAGTCTCGCTCTGGCCTCTACTTACATTATAATGTAAGTCTGCTTCTACCCTCGCTCTCAGAGTCACACTCTATCACTCACATGGATACCTACCATATGATAGAGGCAAAGGCGTCCACATTCGCGCATATCAGCTCTTGCTCGCTGCAACTATAGTCCTCTACGCATCAACGACGATTGCCTGGGTAGCAAACGTTCACGGCAGTCTCACGTATACGCGTCAGGCAACGCTTGCTGGACAGGCCGTGGCAGCGTGCGACGCTCAGACGCTCCTCAACCCAATGCAGCCATCGAGGGTGTACGACAGGATGATGTGCATCCAAACGGCCACACTCACCATTAATGTATGTTGGCCGACCTATATTTGGACTCGGTGACTCGATCATTGACTGGGAGTAGATCGTCATAGGAGACTCGATTGTATGGTGGCGCGCCCTGATGCTCTGGGCGGGCCGCTCGCGCTACGTCGTCTTTACACTAGGCTTGGTGCTCATTCTCTCGACGTTTGGTACGTGTGCCATCCGGGTCAGCTGTGGGCGTTCTACATCACATACGAATATCTGACACTATGACTCTCTTTCAAGCCATGAGCACGGCCGACACCACTCAGGCATGCCACCTCGACCTGGTAAGGCGCGAAGCCGGCTATGGACAGCTATTCTCTGGGACTAAGATCGGTGCCGCTGCGTCGATTCTCTCGCTCGTCACCAACGTAACTGCGACTCTGTTGACGGCGTACAAGGCTTGGTTCGTCTCTCTTCCTTCAGCCGGCCGACTGCCCAACAGTGCTGACTAGTTGGCGAAGGACTCACGCCAGGCTGCTCAAAACGTACTTCACGGAAGGCACGGCCATGACAAATGTGGAACGTATTCTGATTCTCCTCACCGAGTCAGGACTCACCTATAGCACAATCTGGGTAAGCCAGCGAGTCTCACTCACCCTCAACCTACTACACGCTGAGACACCCTTGATTCACGTAGCTTCTGGTCACAATATACCAAATCGGTATCAACATGGGAGATGCCTACGATACGGCCACCTTTGGGGACAGTTACTGGGGTGTGGTGGGATATTTCGTCAATGGTGGCCTCGTTGGAACAATCGTGGGTGGCTTCCCTACGTTTCCCTCCTGTCCTAATATCTTGAGTCCGAACTAATTCCGTGATTTTCGAAGGCCATCTATCCCATGACAATCATCGTACTCGTCGCGCTAAAGAAGTCCCAAATGAGCGCCAACTTCACCCACTCCGCACCATCTAGCAACACCCTCCCCATCCTGTCGACGCAGGTTCCTATGAGTCCGATCTCACCCACGAGCGGGCGCAGCAGGAGGTTAACGTTCACAGTGAACAATTCGGTTGAGACACGACGACGTGACTCTGCGGTTTCGACTCCTCACACTACTAGCTCGCATCCCGCGACGATCAGAGGCTGGAAGCATGAAGAGGCAGTGGGATTGGACGATGGACATGCAAAGGGACGCCTATGAGGAGTTCGATCGTCAACGTAGCTTTCAATGCTTGTGACAGAGCAGCATTTGTTGGGCTACCGGTGAGAGCTCGAAGTTCGGGATCACTTTTTCTTGGAGATGAACAATTGCATGTACTAGATAGAAAGAAGAGCGACTCGTACTATACATACAGTGTACATCTTCAGCAGACATTTCAAGGCTATAGTGATCTCGCCCGTCCCCCTGGTTTCTTCTGCGCGCACTCAGTGCCGACCTTCGGAAATTCCGGGCGTGTAGACTAGCCGTTCGGAAGTAGTCCTTGAACTCCCTCCCGCTCATCCAATTGTATGACACATCCCTTTCACAGGCGGACTCGTCGGAAGCGCTGCAGGAGCGCACAGAGCCTGAGACCGTCCGAGTTTCGAGCATCGCGACACGTCCCCTTACCCTGATATTTCATCGGCCCGTACGTGGGAGTCGTGCATCCTCTAGGCGCAAATGATAAGATGGGGCGAGAGCATGCAAGTACCCCTTGTATGCTACTAGTCTCGATTACTAACCTACTGACATAGCTGAGAGGAATTTGGCGGCTCTCACGAACCAGCCACAGCCAGGTCCATTCAAGGCCGTGCATGAAGTCTGACGGGCAGCTCGGGCCTCGGCGAGGTGAGATAGTCCCTATAGTTCTCCTCATAGCTCCCGACGTCCCAGCCCTCCCGCAACCGGATCCTGAACCTCTGCAGTAGCGCACAGGTGACCATCCGCATCTCCATCATCGCAACGCTCTTCCCTACACAATTCATCGGCCCTTGCGAGAATGGTAAGAACGCGGCCTCGTTGTGCACAAATGCCCCCATGTCGACGCCGTGCACTGAGGGATCAGATGGAGAAAGCTCGCCCGACGCGAGGAGCCAGCGCTCGGGCCAAAACGAGGATGTGTGAGGGGCGAAGTTGCGCGGGTCACGGTGGTTTGAGTAAGCGGGCGCCCAAACGATCGTCCCAGGCGGAATGCATCTGGAGCGCGATCAGCGACCACGTAACGTATGGAGCGAGTGAAAAGGAGATACATGTTGCCGGCGACGACTCCGGGTCCATCTAGTGGCACTTGGCGTTGTGTACCACTAGGGACAGGTGGGAACACACGTAGAGTCTCGTTTCTGAGCTCAGAGTATTAGCGCTAGCCTAAGGCCATGGGGATCTCCACAGTGACGGATACGCACATCACAGCTGAGAGGTACGACATCTCTCGATAATGCGTCGGGTCAGTGGGATCCTCCCCTGCTGGATAGTATTTGTCGACCTCTGCTTGTAACTTCTCGTAGGCGTCGGGATGCGTGAGTATGCAGAAGAGCAAGCTTGTGAGTGCGTTGGATGTAGTGTCCGCTCCAGCAACTACGGCGAGAATACCGTCGTCGACGAGCTGCTGCATGGGCGGAGGGGGGATATCGGGCTGATCTTCTTGGTTCTAGTACAGGCCATAGATCAATCAGCAGCACTGTGTCGGCAGGAGGAACAAATCACTACCAGATAGTAGAAGAGATCCTTCGTCTTCGAACCCCTCTGCATGCGTGCCTTCGTGCACTCTGCGCAGCTCTTGAGAAGCGCACCAAGCTTCCCCGCCGCCGCTGGGATCTTCCCGATGTATACACCAAGCCAGGGAATATGCCCGAAGAACGTGGCGATACTTGCATACATTCCATTCCATATTGAGAAGGGCGCGCCGAAGGTCGTAAACGCAGATAGGACTCACAGCATCCCATCCTCCAGCATCGCATACACGTTGTCCTTGTCGTGTCCTGCCTCTAGAAGCTCCGATCCACCGCCGAACGCCATATCTGACATGAAGTCGTAGCTTCCTCTCTCAATCAGCAGTAGTCTAACGGCGTAATAGAAGCACAGACGTACGAAAAGTAGCTGAACCAGTCTCCCAAGATAACTTCATCTTGTTGCTGCTCCAGCCTTGCTACGAGCTGGCGCGCCCTGCGGGAGATGAGCTGCTCGTATTCCTTGACTGCAACTTGACTCATGCCGCGATTCCAGTTCTTGCGGCGATGTAGGTGGTGCTCTAGATTTTGTATCCCCACCATAGGTAACGCGGTATCGGTGAGCAGCCTCCCTACAAACACTGACAATTCACCCGGGCATGGTCAGCCTATGAGGATTAGGACTGTCAACTATGACTGCGGGACAATCGTACGTACGCGGACCCTTTGGCAGACCCTGAGCGCCGATCAGGGTGTTGACAAGCGGCGCATCGCGAACAGAAAGCTCGTTTGGACCTTCCGCAGTTTTAGGGCTTACTCATTGATGATGCGAGAAGAACACTGTCTGACCTATCCGGACGACATCTCCGTACTTATCGTGCAGCGCCTTGACATACTTGTGTTGAAAGCCGGAGACGCAGGTCACAGCGAGTTTGAACTTCGATATCTTGCAGCTTATGGGTCCCGGATGGCGTGCGAGGGGATGAAGAGGCGAAAGCCGCTAAATGACGATGCTCGCGATGAGGGTCGAAAAGTATGTGGAAAAGACGACTATTGATAGCGGTGCAACCAAGATCGCGATGAGCGTAGGAGGCGCGACCAAGAGGAAGACATGAGTGGGGATGTTGTATGTCTCGTACTTCCGGAAGATCTGGTGTGTCGTCTAAGATGGATTGTCGGTATGAATGAGCAGCTCGTAAAGGACATGAAGTGACCCACCAGCGCGAGCGCGACAGTGATCACGATGGCTTGGGAGGACGAGGAGGTAGGATCCTGAGCTGCTGTAGCCATGAGCAAGAGGGAAGAAAGGAAGCACCACACGGATGGCTCTCCTCTCATATACGACCATGGATGACAGCTATCGATCTCTTCGTGGAAAATGCAACACACGGCCGGGAGTCGGCCGCAGTCCCTGTGACCCGATGAATGGAAGTCGCATGCTTTGGAGGTCTACGCGAACCCTCTTCCCATCGTCCGACTGTGTACCTGTTTTTGTTGCGCAGGAAGCCTATCCATAGGCAAATGGCTGCAAGCGGGGAAAGTTCTGAGCATACGTAGATGGCTCGTCAGCATCTGCTATTGCGTCATCGCACGGATGACAGATCCTTATGCCGTGGCAAACCCACCGTGCGTCTGAGCCTGGGTGAGTACGAGCGGGTAACTATAACAGCTCCGCGATCCGCGAAATCCGAATCATCCCAGGGTCTGTCACTCACTGTCCACGCGACGCTGTTTGTAGTACCACGAATTTGAACATGAGAAGGGAACCGTCGACCCCAACCCTAGGCCTGTGTACTGTTGGATACAGTCAGACCGGTGGAATGAAACGGAGAAAGGAACAGCTACTAGAATGGAGGAACCTTTCCTTCTGCGCATTCTTCAAGAGACTCTGGAAGCGAGGTATGTCAAGCCTCAGGTGTGGTTACACGAGGGTACAGTACCATCGCCATGGCCGCTATACGCACACCATGCTGTCCAACACTGCGACCTACCATGTATGAACGGAGTGAACACTCACCGGACTCGAGGCAAACACCGATGTGAATATTATAACCATATATAGCTACCTTGACCACGAAAGAGGGAGGTGGCCTGATTCAGACGCACCTACATATCTACTACCTCACCTCGATCACAACAGGATACCCAATCCTCGGCGCGGTGAAGTAGTCCCTGTACTCCCTCTCATACCGTCCCACATCCCACCCTTCTCCTAGCCTGAACGTGAAACGCTGCAACAACGCGCACACGACCATCCGCATCTCCTGCATCGCAAGGCTCTTCCCTACGCAATTCATTGGACCGTAGGAGAACGGTATGAACGCCGCCTCGTCGTGCACGAAGGACGCCATGTCGACCCCGCGTGCCGATGGGTCGGAGGGCGAGAGGTCCCCCGAGGCGAGCAACCAGCGTTCCGGCCAGAAAGAGGAGGGAGAGGGCGAGAAGTGCTTGGGCGAGTGGTGGTGTGTGTAGACGTGGTTGCAGAATATCGTCCCGGGTGGAATGCAGCTGGAATCATGTGAGAAGTGATCGTTAGCGCAAGCGTGCGAACGGGAGACGAGGTGGTGGAAGAGACGCACATATCGCCTACGATGACGCCCGGGCTGTTTGCTGGGACTTGACGCTGACTACCACTCGGTACCGGTGGGTAGACACGGAGCGTCTCGTTTCTGAGTTCAATCATCAGCGCGCTGGTGAGTGTCAAGACAGGGCATGAACGCACATGACGGCCGTAAGGTACGGCATATCACGATGGTGCTTCGTATCGAGCACGTTCTCACCCTGCGCGTAGTACTTGTCCACTTCCTCCTGGAGCCGTTCATACACTTCGGGATGCGTCAGGAGACAGTACATCAGACTTGTGAGAGCGGTGGACGTCGTGTCCGCTCCGGCGATGATCGCCAGCACGCCATCGTCGATGAGTTGTTGCATAGGTGGAGGCGGAGCGTCATTGACATCCTCTTGGTTCTGCCCAAGCGCGTTGAACATCGGTGAGACGCGGGATTACGGGGACGAAACAATACGCACGAGATAGTGGAACAGGTCCTTCGTCTTGGAGCCCCTCCGCAGGCGCTCAGTCGCACACTCCATGCATCGGTTGAGAAGGATGATGAGGTTGCCTGTGGCAGCGGGGACCTTTCCGATGTACGGCCCGAGCCATGGTACATGGGCGAAGAACGTCGCGATGCTTGCTCAGGATGTGGGTTAATGGATGCACATGCGCAGGGGCCGAAGACAAGAGAAATAGTGCTCACAACATCGCATCGTCAAGCAGCGCCCACACGTTGCCCTCATCATGACCCGCTTCTAACAGCTCCGACCCTCCGCCAAACGCCATATCCGACATAAAATCGTAGCTTCAAACACACAGCAGACATGAGCCCTTGAGGACTCTTGCGCAAAATAGCAAGAGTACTCACGTGAAGTAACTGAACCAATTTCCGATCACCACTTGACCCTTCTGCTCCTCCAGCCGCCCGACGAGTTGACGCACGCGATTCGCGATAAGATGTTCGTACTCCTTCAACGCAGCCTGATTGAGGCCTCTGGTCCACTTCTTCCGCCGGTTGAGATGCACGTCCAAGTCCTGGATACCGACCATGGGGAGGTTTGTGTCGGAAAGGACGCGTCCTACGAACACTGGAAGAGGTGGCATTATGCACGATCAGTCTCGCGATGCGCTGGACATTGGGAGGGATGGACGTACTCGGGCCTTTAGGTACGCCATTAGTCCCGAGGAGCGGGCCGATGAGGGAGGAGTTGCATATTGAAAGCTCGTTCGGGCCTTCGGGGGTACAGTTCACTCGTGAGGGAGAGTGCGATGGTCTATGAGGAAGGAGACGCACCAGTCCGAACTACGTCCCCGTACCGCTCGTGGAGCGACTTGATGTACTTATGTGAGTACCCGGGAATAGAGATCGCAGCAAGATAGAGCTTCGAGATCTTGCACCCAATCGGACCAGGGTAGCGGGCGAGGGGGTGAAACGGCGAGAGTCGGTAGATGACGGTCGACACGACGAGTGTGACGAAGTACGTTGAGTATATCGTGAGCACTGCACGACTCAGCGGCCAGTCCGGAGGTGCGAGGAACGCGACACACAGTGACGGCGGAAGGAATAGCAGGGAGGCATGAACGGAGATCTTAAAGGTCTCGTACTTGCGGAACAGTTGGTGTGCAACCTGGAAAGGGTGTCAAACGTGGCGCAGCAAGGGGCGACGGAGGAAGCCAGGACTTTTCGAGGTATACGAATTCAGAATAGAATGACGTACTAGAGCCAGGGACGCAGCTACTGCCACTGCTTGAGAGGAAGAAGGCGTCGATCCTGTGTCTGTTGCAACCATGGCCCTCTCACCGCGGAGAAATGGGCGGGAGTGACCGAAGGAGGAAAGGGATTCAGGAAGGACCTCAGCTCGCTCGGACCACTTATAGGTGGGAATCCGAGCGTAATGGTGTGGGACGCGTTAATGAGTGAGGTGTGCGGCCGCCGCGGCGACCGCGCTAGAGTCTCCCGAGTGCAGGGACGGCCAGAAGATCTTTTCGGCTGCTTATACAACGGATCCGTCAACCGTGAGACGACCCGATATTACAAGGAGTCCGGACCAAACCTTACCGGATGCTTGCTGCCGTAATCGTATCAAAGGCACTTCTTCCGACACGTCTCCCCGGGCCTCTGGCGAATTCACATGATTGACTTTGAGGGAGTTGAGCAGAAACAGCAAGCACCATGTTGCAGCGATGCTGGATCGGACTATCGACACGACGCAGTTATAATGGATTGGGGTACTTAGTTGCAATAACAGCTTCATGTTGATATCAATAACCAGCCTTGGCGGCGGCTATGGCGCCGAGGCCAGCCGCGACGCTAATCTGGAGTGAATTTTTGGACTGTTGGTGGTGACTATCCTTGTATTCAAATATACAAGAATCGTGTGTACTCACCGTTTCTATACTGTATCCCCCGATCATGAAGAGTCAGCCTACAGATAACGTAGTATCCAAAGTTGCGGGCACGAGTAGTTTTTCCTACATCTACCACAGTGCGGTAGCATACTCCAGGTCTTCCAACCAAGTTCCTCTATGTTTTGAAATGAAGTTTCGATGATATGGATATATACTACTTGACTCGGTTGCTGAAGCAGAGTGGCAGACATCCGACACGTAACTCGTGGAACGGGCTTCCAATCCCGTATGAAGATCCACGATTCAACAGCGCGAAGGCGCATCGCAAAAGCATAGACGCAGGTCGGGCAGGACTCGGAGCTGAACAAGATCGGGAACGTCACGAGTGGTAGGAGCAAAAGAGGTGCATGAATATCGTTATGACTCAGAGCGCCCATTGATCACGTTTGACGCGTTACGTCACGCGTATCCCTTGTCACGCGAAAATGCCATGAACATCCGATTCCCCTTTCCCTCTTTTCTCAATGCACACCTGTGTTTGAGACGTAACTTTTTGCTTGGCGGTCAACCACCATACAACTCCGGCAGGTCCATATAATTAGCGTCACCCAACGGCGTTTAGTCATGGCTAAGTTGGCAGCTTCAAGCTTCAAGCCTCACTCGCATCATGCATACCAGCCTCGGACAGGCGTACTATGAGACTGCTGATATATCACTCGTGCTTTGCTACAAGTACTAGATGACTATACTACACCCTGTGCTCCGAATTTTGAGCAGCACTGGAACCCCATCGCGAGCGACATCGTTCTGATTCACGCAGCTCCATCCTGCAACTGCGCACATGTTCAGCGTTTGCAGAGCGACGCAAACTATCATCCGCATCTTCTAAACGCAAAGCTAGCTCTCAATACAGCTCATCAGACCATGTGAGAACCACGAGTAAACGATCGCCCTCAGGCTCTCATAGTGAACAAATCCTTCTACTACTAGTAGCTCGTCCCTGGTGTAGGAGAGTAAGAACGAGTCAGATAAAAGACCTGCGGTGGGCTTTATCGAGCTTCTCCTCAACCGTTCATCCTTGAAGGACATGGCATATCTTGAAACGAGTATACAAATACAAATACAAGGTACCCCCCTACTCGTGTCGAACGGGCATCCACAATTGCGACTACAAGACCGGGGCCATAGAGCTTGGCATTGTCTTTAGTTTCGTGGTTGAGTCTACCCAAGCAACCCGTCGCCGTCAAGCTTCCATTTTGATCACGCTCTCCAATTCTTTGACTCCAAGCTGTGTATCGTCCTCAGAGTGCTGTCCAACTGTTGACGAGGACGAGCCGGGATGGTTTGCAAGAGCAGAGTTGCGGGCCTGAGCTCTCATACGCTCCGCCAGCGATGGTCGAGTTAGCGAGACAGAAGTGGGGATATGAGATGATAGTTCCAGGGAGGATGTCGGTTCATGCGTAGACAAGGTCTTCTCCATTTGAGATTTCTGCAGAGCAACCAGGACGATGATAGCCATAGGATATATGGTCTGATAAGACGTGAACAAAGTGACAAATCCAGACCAGGCTGAAGTGTCTGCTTACAATGACAGGTACTAGACCTCCATCTACGACATATTGCACAACGCTCCAGAAGCTGTTGCCGTCGTTGAGGTTATCGAAGAGCGTCCCTCTGCTCACACGAATCTGAAAGGCAACAACGAATATCTACATGACCGCGGGGTGAGTATGACAATGCTATTTTGAGATATTGACCACCTCAAGGTCGGTGCCTACCCATATAATGCCATACGTCAAGCCAGACTCGGTGAGTAGAATCAAGATTCTTTCGACGTTGGTCATAGCAGTTCCCCCGGCGAAATACTTCCTCAGCATCCTGCCGTGTGCCCTACAAGCGCATGTGAATGCAGTACTTTGGAATAGGTGGGATGCGCTAGCTTACCAGGCTTTATATCCCGTCAGAGATGTTGCCACAAGGTTGCTCACTAAGGAGAGGATAGCTGCAGCAGCGCCAACCCGCGTCCCCGTAAACAGCTGCCCAAAACCTGGATCACTGCGGTCTAGCTCAAAATTGCATGCTCCGCATGTATCCGCAGTGCTGATAGCTAACGTCATAACCGAAATCAAGCTCCGTGGTAGTAGAGGCACAATGTTGCGCCACTCACCAAACGTTCCGAGGAGGAGAACCGTGCATAGAGATAGAACAAATGATTTTGATCTGCCGTTCCAAAGGACGACTGCACGCCACCAGACGACGGCATCACCGACGACAATCTACATCTTCATCGGTCAGTGTTCAAACCTCTGAGACCTAACTGAAAGAGCACTTACGCTGATAGTCAAGCTAGCGGTCTGTACACACGACATCCTATCGCCTACTTCTGCTGTGCGTATTGGGTTGAATAGAGCGTGGGCGTCGCATCTGGAGAGAGCAAGTGCTGCAGCTGAGGCTTCCCCAGCGTATGTGAGATTTCGCTTGATAGCAGCGGCCCAGAACACCACGTTTGAGAGGTAAAGGATGGTAGTTGCGCAGAGTAGCTTGAATGGACGCCGACCCACACGACTTTTCGCACTGCAGTTGACGTCACTTCTGCATTACTTCGCGCATGTGAGCGGTTCGACATACAGGAGGATAGACGTGGTAGCCAAGGCAAGACCGGTAGCAAGACCTGCATGAAACATGGTTAGTAGTGGAGAAGCTCCAGTACCATCAAGCTCAACGTACCAAAGAGGACCGTAGAGATTAGCGTGGTCACGAGTTGCCGCGCTGAGCCGGTCGAGTCGAGGACTAGAACGTAGAATGCCTCGGTTCCGGAGCAACTGGGGTCAAGTCCTATGGGGAACATCTCACACTTGTATACAGAGGTATACGTAGCGAGGACAGGATGTGAGGACCTGCTTGCAAAAATACTGTATCTATATACCTAGCGAGAGCTTCTTGTGTCTCCATCTGTCACGATCAGACACCGAACCTCTCTTGTCAGGAGACAGAATCTCACCTTCAAACTGCCTGTCCAATAGAATCCCGCTTCGGACCCTGCATTCATTGACTCTCGGCGGGCTATCAAGTAGGTAAATTCAACCTCGCGATTTTGTCTGTGGCTCAGCTAAAGTGGGTGCGTAAACGTTCATGACGCAATGGTAGTATGATCTTTTCCCTCTGAGCGTTACTCCGCCACCCTGTAAGACGAGACTGGGGCATAGCTGCACCGCATTTTGACTCTTGTAGTACAAACGTTCCCAGACTGTATGGCGTAGAAGCTGCACGTCATTGCATAACATGAATGACGTGCAGATCGACAGTTGATCTGCGGACACCAACACCATAGTATCATCGTCAACGCCGGCAACACCTCCCAGCCCAGTCAGGTGGCGGTGGCCAAAATCAGTCGATTGATATAGAGTCTGCGTTAATGACATAGAATGTAAACTGAACCATTATTCAATGGGCTGCACCGCTGGAATGCAGTGGCCTAATTCAGTCCGTATGTCTATGGATACAGACTCACAGTCCAGCGTGGTTCAGTAGAGCCCCTGGACAGGCTCCGAAGGTTAATCCGGGTCTCTCGATGATCATGCGAAGATGCAGACTCGGCTTCGCCGGCGAGCCTGCGGTCTGTCAGAGAGGCGGCGCTGCGAAGATGTGGCGGCCCTAAATACGCGCCCGACATCCAAGAGTGAAGAGAAGACTTGGAGAAGACCATGTAGTGAGGCAACTATAGCCCCCGTGTTTCAGAGAGTCCGTACAAAACGCACCGCGAGGGTCAAGACGGAGCCCCCAGACATATATGGATACCAGAACGTCGTATCTGTACGACCCCAACTTTCCACCGGATGATACACTTGAAGATCGAGCACAAGGAAGCTATGATTGTTTCACTAGTTTGTGAGTGCCCACCTCGTTGCCAGCCCCGAGGTCCAAGCAACAGTACACAAGAGTCCGAACGGAGCGCAACCATCTTGGAACCACCATACGTCCGTAACTCAAACGCGATCCCTACGCCCGCGTGGTGAGAAGGACAGGCACCTCCGGCCGCGTCGCGACAAAGTAGTCCTTATACCCCTTCTCATACTCGCCCACATCGTACCCGTCCCGGAACCTGACCTCGAACCGATGGAGGAGCGCACACACGACCGTGCGCATCTCCTGCATGCCGAGGCCCTTGCCCACGCAGTTCAGCGGCCCGTGCGAGAATGCCATGAAGGCCGCCTCGTTGTGGTGGAGCTGCAGCGCCTTGGCGTCGCCCGAGATCGGCGACGGGTCGGACGGCGAGGCGGGGGAGGGGAGCGGGGCGTCTGACAGAGACATCTGGCCCGACGCGATGAGCCAGCGTTCGGGCCAGAAGGTGTTCGGGAACGTGAAGTTGCGCGCGTCGCGATGGAGGGAATAAGGCGGAACGATGAACTGTGTTCCTGCAGGGAGGTATCTGTCGAGCGCGGCTGTCAGCGTGAAGAAGTGCCGTGCATGATGGTGCTCACATGGACCCAGCTTGGACGCCACTGGAGCTGTGAGGAACCTTCCGCGGACTGCTGGTCATCACCGGAGGGAAGAGGCGTACCGCCTCGTTGCTGCATCGAGACAAACCATTGTCAGAATCCTGACTGCAACCGCATGCGCGGGCAGAGGGCTTACATCACCGCCTGCAGATAGGGCATCTCGCGGTGATACTTCATGTCGAACACGTTCTCGCCCTGGGGATAGAACTTGTCGACTTCGGCCTGCAGGCGCTTGTATGCATCAGGGTACGCCAGAAGACAGAACACAATACTGTTCATCGCGCTGGAGACTGTATCTGCGCCGGCAACGATCGCGAGGATGCCGTCATCAATGAGCTGACGCATGGGTGGCGGTTGCCGTTCGGGCAGATCTTCGTTGTTCTGGGTGAAACACAGTGGATGAGCCGGGATGTGGCGGATGCTCTGATTGAGAAGGCAATTACCAAGTAATGAAAGAGATCCCGGGTCGTCGAGCCCCGCTCCAACCGTTGCATCGCGAATCCTTGCCCGTGCAAGATAAACTCGTTCAGCGGCTTCACAGCAGCCGGGATGTGGCTAATGTAGATACCAAGCCACGGTACTTGGGATAAGAACGTTGCAGGTCTGAGATACATCGGCGTCAGTGCCAGGTCCAGCGCATTTACCGCGTGATACATACACAACCCCCTCCTCGATCACACGCCAGACGTGGTTCTTGTCACCTTCTTGCAGTAGTTCTGACCCGCCACCAAACCTATCCAATCATCGATCAGTTGTGCGCCACCTGACCACTGAGGTCGGTCGAACTTACGCCATATCGCACATGAAGTCGTAGCTATCATTAACGTCAGTTATGTCCTACGACTTTGTCAATACCCCCACCTGAAGTAGTTGAACCATTTGCCCATGTCAACCACACCGTTCTGCTCCGCCAGGCGGTCAACGAGCTGTCGCGCTCGCTTGATGATGAGATGCTGGAATTCCTTGAGCGCCGATGGACCAAGCCCACGGTTCCAAGCACGGCGTCGTCGGAGATGTTCCTCGGTATCAGAGATGCCGACCATGGGCACGTTCGTCTCTGTAAGCATTGCGCCGACGAAGTCTTGGATGAATCATGTCAGCTTAGTGATAGCGATCGACTGACGATGGACAGATGAGGCGAATCAGCCGAGATGGGAGGCCCCTGACGGACTGCACATAAACATGCCATACCACCGCTATTCAACGAGCGCCCACGACTTCGATAGAGCCACCTTGACAACCATCTGGATGTCGAGGCAGGACCCAGCCCACGCGTATGGACACCAGTTCACGTATTGCACTTGGGCGCGGAGGTCTCGGCATAGCACAGAACCACACGAATCGGTCGCAGAGCGGACGCCTGCGATTCTAAGGCCGACTCCCGAGCGCGCAGGAAGGAGATACGCGCAGCAATGTGGTCTTCTCGCAACAGCCGGGGCGTTTGCGCAGAATCGCAGACCATGCGGCGATAGAAGAAGGGCGAAGGATACGTAGCAAGTACTCACTCGGTCCTTTGCCCACACCGGACGAGCCCATGAGCGCACCAATCAGCGAGGGGTCACGGATCGTCAGTTCGTTCGGCCCTACAGTAAGCCGTCAGTAGTCGTAGTATATGGGAGGTGCGACCGGCGGGTATAAGCGTTTCAGTGCGAATCAGGACAGGTCAAGGTTGAGATTAGCCCGGGGATATCAGAGCGCGTGAGGTGCGACGCACCTATCCGGACGATGTCTCCGTAACGCTCGTGAAGAGCAAGATAGTACCGGTTCTGCCTGCCATCAACGGTTATGAAGGCGTTCCATAACTTTGTTGTCCGACATAGTAGAGGCCCGGGGTATTGTGCTAGTGGATGCCAAGGAGAAAGCCGATAGAGGATGACGGAGAACGTAAGGACGCCGAAGTATAAGCCATAGTAGTAGGAAGTCGTATATGGACTTGCAGGAGAAGAGATAGACGTTGTTATGACACAGTCGCATAACGCGACGAAAGTTGGTGGTACGAGTAGTAGGACGGCATGGATGGGAATGGAGTATGTCTCGTGTCTGCGGAAGACTTGGTGTGCGAGCTGTGTTACGACGATCCAGAAGCGCGTCATGCGACTGCCAAATTGAGTGAGTCACCAGACTTACGAGTGCCAAAGCAATCAGAAGCAAAGTAGTTGAGTACACATTGGGGAAGAAGGTGGCCTGAACGGTTGCGGGATTCATGGTGCGTGGTAGGAAGGCAAGGAAGAGAATTATTCAGACATTTTATACTCTGAGAACACCGTGTCTAGATGCGCAGGGAATGCAGCGTGGTGGGAACGAGGGAAGCAATGCGGAAACGAAGGTCACCTAACTTGGCAAACCACTTCCCTTACCTCATACTCGTACGTTGTCACGACTCAGCCCATTCATTTGCATCGTATCCGCACGAGAAGCCCTGTCGCTGTGGTTTCGCCGCTCTTGAAGCATTCGAATCACCGAGCGCCCGACTTCGTGCAGGAGAAGCACGAGCGCCCCGCCATCTAGACGGCGGGACGCCCTAGCAACCCATTTACGATACATTGACGCGATGTCATAAACAGGGAGGATCAATGAGAGATGGATAGAAGATTGGGAGTCGACGGGTAGATGAGATGGTCAGAGAGGAAGTGTCTCGCGACCGCGCGAGCCTTCTGACAAAACCCACCGTGCTAACCAGGGTCAGCAGGCGGCTTTTTTGATGTACTACCGCGTAAGGGCACGACGAGTCCTAGCGCGGACTGTACAGAGCTAGATGACCTCAGCTCCGCGAAGATCAGCGCCGAGGGCGACGGAGGAGCAAAGAGTAACGCACAACGGGAGGAGGGGAATGGAAGGTTTGGCGTAACGTGAACTAGTAGTGCTGAGGCAGGTGCTGAGTCCCTGTCAGCTACAGTCACGCTCGCGCCTCGAGTCTCGCTAGGATAGTAGGAGAACTGCCGTGTGCTCCTCGCTCATAGCGCTCGCACTGATTAGGCATCACTTTGCACCATGTTGAAGAATACCAAGCGCTACATCCTCCGAGTCAGTGACTCGCAAAAGCAGAAGAAGTGGGGATGATCCGGGGTTGGATCTCCCCACTTCTACTGCGCTAGAGCACATTAAGCTAAGCATGCATCTGCACGTTGATCTGCTCCGCAAGAGTTAGCAATAGATCATACCAATGACCCTTGCGCAAGTCGAGTGACTCGGAGGTCCTTGAAGGACCGTGGCCCGAAGATGGGCGCTCGGATCACCAACCGCTACCCCCTGGAGTGGAAGTTCGAAGCACAATTCGAGAGCGATTGGATGGTGAGGACCATGAACGTACAGGAAGGGAATAGAGGAGGGCAGTCTTCGGGCTTATCGGACAACAGTGAGTTTGTTTGCTCTTGTTAGGATCAGAGGCTATTGCCCGATATCGATCAGCATTTTCCTTACGACCGCTACGTCCTCATGCTTTCCTCTCAAATACTAATAGCGGAACTGCTGGCAATATTTGCTTCTTCTGCTCACACACGACAGTACCCCAACGCGATGCGTCGCGAAAGGGGTACGAGGTCAAGCTTCAAACCGCATCACCGCCTCATCATGGGGGCATCACCTCTGTAACATTGAATATTCGGGCAACATTGCCACCAATGGCATACTGGCGCTGAATGATAAAGGTGAGATCCCTCTATGACCGTTTCGCCCGCACGAAGAAGGTGTTGGCTGGTTTTGGACTCCTACTTCTCGGGCTATCATATGCGGGCGGACGCCAATGGAGGAGACGCGCGTCGCGCAGTGAGTCTGCTGGCAGAACGTATCTCACGAAGGCACCATCTTGACGTCCTGTGGGTGAGCATCCCTCCTAGTACCATGGCGTATCACTCCTACGATGTATCCAGTCTTATAGGTCGGGTACTTGACCCATATCCCTGGTGTTAGCTTCCCGCTCAATGCCGGTCCTGCGACGGTTAACCCGTAAACCGGCACTTTGGATAGTCTGAGTACTGAGAGGGACGTCCTGCACAGATCCTAGACTCTGATGTGAGCGTAAGCAATCATTGAGCTCCGAGTGTATGGTTTGCTCGTCGGATATGGATACACGGCTGATATCGAGTTCGCATAGGTATCGCTCAGGTATCGCTCGACCTTAAACAGCACAAGGTCAACGTGCAACCTCTCTCGATGACCGGTAATCATCTCACTTGGGGGAATGGATTAACTCTATGTTTAGGCTAGTCTTGCCCTGGGTACTGCATCTGCTCACCGAATGAGGTATGGTCTACCTGCATTCACTGAGGTCGTTGAAGAGCAAACGGCAAGGTGTTCTGGTACACTCCGAGGAGTCCAAAGTTATGTCAATTCTATACCGCGTTCTGGTCAAAACGCGTTATATTACACAGATCTCAGCCATACTTATCACCCCTGCCCTGGCTCGTGTCGCAAAACAACATCAGCAATACCATCCCGAGGGATCTGCGCGAGGAATCTGGATTCTTTCCGAGGAACATTCATCATGCAATGCGATCTCAACTGTCGACATGTCAAGTCCTATCAAGACCGTGCCTCTCCGCTGCACCCGTGACCGTGTTTTTGTTATCACCTTAAGCATTGACGTAGCATCTCCCGCTTTGCAAGAGGGCACTCGCTGGACTCACCCTAGTAGTGGTATCATGGGCAGTTGGACTGACGGCGACCCTATCACCGCCCTACAGTGGCGCTCCACGATACCTCAAACAGGACTGCGACAACAGGACCTATCTGTATCTTTCGATTCTCTCGTGGAGGCGGTGCAAGGCACAAACGATCCACAACCTGGAGATCGGCTTCTGCTGCTTCGCCGCCCAATTGCTCATGTAGGTCGTTGTTGATTGAAGTAGCAAGCTATCAGCCAGAATAGCTCGAACAGCCCCTTCTGAGACATGCGGAGCATGTATCATGGCGTGCGTCGAATTGGCTCTAGATACTACTACCGCGCCTTTGCAATAGATCTAACTTGGTGCCTTCATTTTTCCATTCACGGTTCCTGTCGCACGATTCGAGGGTTGTATACATAATAGTCTCCCTCTACGCCCCTCTCTGACCTTCATTGCTCTCTTCCCTTCGCGATGGTACTGGGCTCAGGCTGTGGCGGTACGGAGGCTGTCTACGTCTTGGACTACGATCTCCAGGCTGCGACACCTCGGCTGATCACCACTGTGCTGTCAACTGCCCTGTATGGTATGTCTTCAACCGCGTGTCGACACATCATATCTCGCTGACGAATGTTTGATGTCCTATTCTTACCTGGAGGCATTGCAACTAGTCTCGCGCTGGCCTCTGTATACTTCATACTGTAGGTTCAATCCTTCCTAGTGATGATCATTCTCATTCTGACCATGCAAATGTAGTGCTAAGGGCGTCAAACGCCGGGCGTCCCAGATCCAGCTTTCCGCGACCATCATTCTCTACGCCTCCACCACCATATTCTGGGCAGCAAACCTCCACACTAACCTCACCTTTACGCGCGAGGCTGCGGCGGCAGCCCAGGCTGTGTCCGACTGTGACCCGGAGGCGTTCTTCAATCCGTTGCATACTTCCAGCGTCCGCGATCGGATGTTGTGCATCGAGACCGCAGTGCTGGCCATCAACGTCCGTGTTCTCTCCTCTATTTTTCATAGGCCCAGACCACCAATTTGCAGAGGCGCGTGGAGTAGATCCTCATTGGGGACGCGATTGTGTGGTGGCGCACTCTGGTGCTCTGGAACGGGAGGTCTCGGTATGTCATCCTCGCGCTTTGTTCCGTGCTCGTCCTCTCTACGTTCGGTAGGTCATTGTCCATCCATTATTTTCTGTGCTGACTCGAGAATTTGCGTAGCCATCAGCATGGTAGGCACATGCCAAGCATGCAACCTCAACCTTGTGAGGCAGGCAGCGGGATACGGACAATTGTTTTCGGGAACGAAGATCGGCGCAGCGGCTTCTGTGCTGTCACTTGTCACAAATGTCACTGCGACGCTGTTGACTGGGTACAAGGCATGGTACGTTCATCTCTTCTTCTCATCTCCCTACTCCCATATACTGATGCCGAGTGCCATGTCAAGGTCGCACGCGACGTTACTCAGGACATATTTCTCTGAAGGCACTATGATCACTAACGTTGAGCGCATCATGATCCTACTCACCGAGTCGGGGCTTGTGTACGGTGTGATATGGGTAGGCTCCATAACGTCTTCCGTGCAGGACATCTCTGATCATTGCGACCATAGCTCCTTGTCGTGGTTTACCAGGTAGGGATCAACGTCGGCGACGCGTACAACAACGACACATTCCACGCCAACTACTGGGGTGTCATTGGGTACTTCGTGAACGGCGGCCTCGTGCCCACCATTGTACGTGCATCGACCTCGTGCTTTCAACGTCTTCCTTCTGTGCTTCCGGTGCTCACACACGGTCACCTTGAGACAGGCCATATATCCCATGGCGATCATTGTCCTCGTTGCGCTCAAGAAGTCGGAAATGGAGGCGTCCATGTCTACTCATTCTGGCGCGGCTACCACTACTATTCCCGTGTTTTCGACACATGTTATGAGTTCGCCGGCGAACAGGCGCAGCCAAAGATTCGCGGTTCCAATGGACATGGCGTCGACACCGGATACCGACTGTACGAGTGGAGCTATGATGCCTGGGGGCTCTGATGGAGGAAACGAGATGAAACGGGGCCTTTGAGGTGCCGCCACCTCTGCCTCTGCGCTGCTTTCGCGGACATGGTCATGACGACAGAGACCTTACCCTCCGGCGGAACTGTCCCCTAGTGATACTGTGTAATTTGATGCAGCACTGGAATACTCGAATACGGCATGAGCAACTGAACAGTTGAGTGTATAGTGTTGCTCGTGGTAGTGCTTGGCCCGCAAGTCCACGCCCGATGTGATTCTCGCACTCGCACGCCGCTGGACAGCGCCTGTACTCCATCCGTCTGGGAGCATCGACTGAATCACTTTGAGCGCGTATGGTTGCATTACCACGTTGTTTCACGCCCGATGTGTGCAGTGAACATCATATCAAGCCAAATCGTAGCAGATAGATCTCACATAACAGATATGGGCGTCGCACACAATTTTGCGTTATTCGCGAAGGAAGGCCCGTCTCAGCGCCTAGAACATAGTCCCTGTTGGACTGCCATTGAAACATTTCAACAAGAAAGATCAAGCTACATACAGTACAGGTCACACAGCTTCTCACATGCAGTTGACAGCCCAGACTGCAACACCCGCTTCACCATCTCCCCTCAAGGCTCACCGGGAAAGAGGGCGGTGCAGCAGTGTAATAATCTCTGCAATTCTGCTCGTACGCGTTCGTATCCCATCCCTCGCGGAGACGAATCCTGAACCGCTGTAAGATCGCGCACACGACCGTCCGCAGCTCAAGCATCGCAAGGGCCTTGCCTGGGCAATTCATGGGCCCATGCGAAAATGGGATCCAGGCGGTCTCGTTGTGCACGAACTCTCCACGAACAGGAGATGCGTTCTTCGGCAAGCCTGAGGCGGAAGGGGGCGGCGCATCCTCGAGGCGAAGTTGTCCGGATGCGATGAGCCACCGCTCGGGCCAGAACGTGTCCGGATACGTGAAGTTCCGGGCGTCGCGGTGTAGACACCAGGGCGACATATGCACAGTCGTCCCTGGCGGAATATGACTGGAAGGAAGAACAGGAGAATCATGAGGGCGGCGTAGTGAAGAACAAATGGAACACAGCTTACAGCGAGCCAATCGTGAGACCGATGCCGTTCAGAGGAACACGTCGTTGAGTGCCTCCAGGGACAGGCGGGAAAAGACGCATTGTTTCTTGACTGTGACGGGTAGTGAGCATGAGGTAGTGTAGTAGTAAGTACGAAGGACGGAGAGAGAGTGCCTACATGACAGCGTGCAGATAGTGCATCTCGCGGTGAAGCTCGGTCGACGAGGGACTCTCCCCTTGGGGATAGAACCTATCAACCTCATTCTGAAGCTTCTCGTATGTATCGGGATGCGCGAGGATGCAAAAGAAGAGGCTGATGAGGACGATGGAGGTAGTATCAGAGCCAGCGACCACTGCGAGGACCCCATCGTCAGTTAGCTGTTGGGGAGGAGGAGGTTCCTTGCCAGGCAGGTCTTCATTGTTCTGATCAGTGATGGGAGAATGACCTTCGTGAGATACGCGGATGGAACCATGGGTGAGAAAGAGACATACTAGATAATGGAAGAGATCCCGAGAGCTTGATCCTCGAGCGAGTCGTGTGGCCGCGAACTCTCGACCGCGCGTGGTGAGCGTGTTGAGTGGTCCTACCGCCCCTGGTATATAGGAGAGATAAAACCCAAGCCAGGGAACGTGCGTGAGAAACATCGCGAAGCTGTCCAGCATTGATGAGCATAAGGGTGTGAGCCGACATGAAGGAACGTACACCATTCCATGCTCGATGATCGACCACACGTTCGCGCTGTCGCCATCTCGGAGCAGCTCGGATCCGCCCCCAAACCTGAAATGGACATGAGAGGCTATGGACACCGAAAGTGGGACGAAAGAGACAAGCTCACGCCATGTCGCACATGAAGTCATACCTAGTAATTCGTTGTGATTTAACAACCAGTCTCGTCGAATTGGTGTTACTTACGAGAAATACTTTATCAACCTATCGAGAGCCACTTCACCGTGCTGCTCCTCGAGTCGTCGCACCAGCTGCTTCGTCCTCGTCATGATGATACCTTCGTACTCTTTGATAGCGCCTGGGCTTAGACCACGATTCCAAGCACGCCGACGCTTCGCATGCTCCTCGTTGTCCTGGATGCCGATCATCGAGATATGCTCGTCGGACATAGAGCCGCCGATGACGTCTGAAAGAGGCAAGTGAGCAAGATCGACTGGTGCTATAAGCGTAATCTTACATGGACCCTTCGGAAGACCAAAGACGCCAAGAATAGGAGTAACAAGAGACGCATCGATAATGGACAGATCATTTGGTCCTGGTTGTAACGATGACAGATGCAATCTCCAGTTGGTATGTGCGTAGTTTTTGCTCTGGACGACATTGTGCTCACCGAATCGAACAACGTCACCATGGAGCGCATGGAGATCTCGGATATCTTTGCACCTTTTACCGCTGATGGACTTGAGGGCGGGAACCAGAAACGATATCCTATGAGACACTGGGCCTGGATAACGATAGAGGGGATGTAGAGGTGATAGACGGTACAGAACTACAGAAAGGATCAGTGCTGCCAAGTATGTTTCGAAGAATACGAGAAACGTGTGAAGAATCGGTGGTGATGGGGGGCGGGATGTGAGTGCATAGTAGGTAGTCGTCAGCGTTGGCGGGCCGAACAGGAGCGCGAAGTGAACGCTTAAGCGGTACGTCTCGTATTTGCGAAACACTTGGTGTGCAACCTGGAGACTTCTGTCAGCTTGAGCAGCGTGGGCAGATGAACGAAGCTTGGTGTACCATAGCACAGGCAACATTGACGGTCACCGGCAGGACCGAGAAGTGCGAACTGAGGAATTCCAGAGTCATACTGAAGCCAAGTGGTATGTATACCAGGTTTAATGTCGTCCTATATGAGCCCGACGAGTTCCTCGGCGCTGGAGTATGAGTGTGGAGAACGAAGTGTGGGTGGTAGTATTTCGACAACTCCAAACTCAGAGGAAGACGCGTGGCACAGTGCGAGCGCGCAGGCTGGGGATCGCGCCGAGTGGTGATCTGTTCACATGCACTACTAGATGCTGCAAAATAAAATAGCCCAAGTGCGGGATTCTCGCATTCACAGTAGGTAATAGTGAGGATGTAAAAAGCACAGACATGACTTCGCCAACAACGTGCTGGCATTGACTCGGACATGCCATAGCAACTTGAACTTGAACTTACTAAACCGCCATGATTTGTTGAGAGCGCCCGGCTCAACTTCATACACGCAAGCGAACAGTTCGGTTGTTTGCCACAATGTCGAACCATGAACAGGCCCTTGCCAGGCTCTTGCGTACCAACATACCGCCGAGGAGACCTGTCACAACCGTCTAGTGTATAACTTTGTGCCTCGGTCATCAGAAGTTCGCCTCCGCGTCATGCTGCATGCTCACGGACCCGAGTCAACATCCGGGGACAGTGAAGGTAGGTTCTTTTACGTCATGCCAGTCGCCCATGCTCATTGCCAGTGCCAGGTAGTGTAACGTTACTAACGTCTGCGTACTATGAGCGAGACACAAAATGGGGATGCTAGTCGCCACCCGACGACTATGCCCCGATTGTCATGACCGTCATAGTGACGGCGGGGCAAGCATTCCGGGGTCTATGTCTATCTGACAGCTCAGCGCCATAAGGTAGAGTGTGCTTTACTCTACTCTCTAGAGCTCCAACTCTAGTTGATCATGTATCTAACCTTGCGCAGACAGATTACCCCAGTTACCGCAATCCACATTCCAATTATATTGAATGTGTGGAGCATGGCGGCGGGGAAGACGAGGCACGTTCCCGTACGTCTGATCCCGATATCCTGCAATAACGATTCGACTTACTTTATTGCTTTTGCGCCAAGCGGCCGACTATCGCAAGTGGGGAGGCGTCGTCAATACATCTTTGTCATAGCTGTTGACAGGCTCTTCGGGATCAGACCAGGGACCAGGCAAAGCAGGTCAGATGCCGATCTCATCCTGATTTGTCTGTGTGGCTTTTGGTGAGTGCGTACATACGCTCTTGTGCTACACCGTTGTGCTTCTCGGAGCACAAGCCCGTCTGAGCGTAGTTGTCCCGATAACATGAAGCAGAATGCCCCGATCAGCGTGACTGGTGGACTCGATTCTTTCTGGCGATCGAGGTATGTTGCTTCGCGGTCGCGCTCCGCTTTAGGGATTCTTAATTCATTGATGCATGCGCCAGTCTCTCGTCGCCCTTTGTCATATCCACTGACTAGTATACTGGTCTCCGACACATCGGTGGCCGGCTGTAGATCGCGCCCACTCAGCGCCGGAATCCTTCCCTTCCACACGTTGTCAAGAGCGACATATTCTCGATTGAATCGCTCAGGCTGGTAGTGATCGTGCAAGCTCAAGATGACAGCTCGAACCCGGTTTTCACGCTGAATGCAAAGAAATATGTCACTAGTACACATGGGAGACACTGTTCAGAATGCTGTTACTCGGATGCTCTGCTTTCGACTCCTCGCCTTGACGTGTAGATGAGAGGTACAGCCTGTACATGTCGCAGATGTCTAACATATAGTGAAGTCCGAGGCATGTCGGACTGCGCGGGAGAAGCGGGAGAAAGGGTCCATGTGGGGCGCACGAGGTTATGACTGGCGGCGCCGCGCTCTGCAATGCGGGGCTGGGAGCTTCCAATTGCAGGATCATTCTGTAGTGGATTTACTCTATGTCCAGGAACGGAATGCATACATAGAACGAGGCTCGCAAATATATCCTTGCCAATGTGGCGCTCAGATGGAAAGAACATCGCTGCCGCATGCATATGAAAGCTCCATCGGCAACCCCGGCCATATAGGGTTTATGTTACTCAAGTTGGGAGAAACTGTGCATGTGTTGAACATCAATAACATCGCTACAGGTCAATAGAGGAAGTAAAAGTAAGCAGCCACTAGTAATCAACCACAATACACGAGGTACTACAATAGACGAAAACGAGATACAAACGACTGGGTATTGAAGATGCGAGTTAATACAAGAGA
The DNA here is from genome assembly GCA_022606135.1 of Fomes fomentarius. NCBI lineage: Eukaryota > Fungi > Basidiomycota > Agaricomycetes > Polyporales > Polyporaceae > Fomes > Fomes fomentarius. The sequence continues at coordinate 4,841,286 of JABYQN010000001.1, forward strand.
CGACTTGTGAACACTACCCTATCAGCCTAGTCGATCCCTTCCACTGATGTTATTGCCGCACTTCCACAATCACAGGAAGCTCAGGTCGTGAGGCAACTAAGTAGTCCTTGAAGTCGCGCTCGTATTGGTTCAGGTCATATCCATCCCGAAGGTGGAACCTGAAGCGCTGAACGAGCGCACAGACAACGAGGCGCATCTCCATCATTGCGAAGTTCTTTCCGACGCAATTCATCGGTCCGTGGGAGAAGGGCAGGTAGGCGTCCTCGTTGTGTACGAAGCCCTCTGGCTTCGAGGCTATTGCAGAGTCATCGGCCATGGCGGAGAGGAGCCAGCGTTCCGGCCAGAACTCTTCAGGGAAGGGCGCGAAGCTGGACGGGTCCCGGTGGAGCGAGTAAGCGTGCACCCAGAACGCGGTGCCAGGAGGAATGTACCTGATGAACGAACGTGCAGTCCGGTGAGTATGACGTGCTCTGGGATGCCTAGACATAAATGCTCACACAGAGCCCGCAGTGACTCCGCGGTCTCCAGCAGGTAGTTTCCGCTGAGAACCCCCACTCCAGGAGGGAAGAGTCGTAAAGTCTCATTGCTGTCGACGTCAAATTGGCATGTCAAGACACTTAGCGAGTAGTAGATCAAAAGACATACATGGTGGCGTCCAGGTATATCATGTCCCGATGCCACTTGGTGTCGACAATATCCGATCCGGGCGGGTAATAGTGATCGACCTCCTCTTGCAGCTTCACGTACTTGTCCGGACAAGCCATGAGGCAGAAAAACAAGCTTGTAAGTGCCCAGAAACGGTGTCTGCGCCCCCGACTATCGCGAGTATACCGTCGCTAACGACCTGGGGTACGGGGGAGGCTGCGAGTCGGGAAGATCCTCGTGGTTCTGTAGGTTGTTCTCAAAGTAAGTCGGTAACCTGAGCAATCGAGGACATCCTACGCACGAGGAAGTGGAAGAGGTCTCGGATCTGACTGCCTTGCCTGATGCGCTGCACAGTGAACTCCTGGCACCGGTTGAGTAGAGTTTTGACTGGCTTGGTTGCAGCAGGAATGTGCCCGAAGTATATTCCAAGCCAGGGGACGTGGCCAAAGAACGTCATTGCGCTGTCATTGTCCGTCAACATTACAGTCGACACAGAAGGCCAGAGTAGTGAACGTACGTCATTCCTTCAGTGAGGATGGACCAGACGTTGTCGTGATCACCGTCGCGCAGTAGCTCAGAACCGCCACCGAAGCTGTACAGACATATTCGTTAGTGTGAAAGTGCTAGGCCGGTGAAAGGGCATTGATAGTACGGACGTCATGTCACACATGGCATCATAGCTATAATAAATCAGCTGAGCTCCTCACCCGAGCGTGCAAAGGAGACTCACGAGAAATAGTCCATCCACTTCTGTAGGCTGACCTCCTGGCCACGGTGTTCCTCGAGACGTTGTACAAGCTGTCGGGCCCGTACTCCAACAAGCTCTTCGTACTGGGAGACAGCATTTGAGGTGAACGCGCGGTTCCATGCCCGACGACGGAGGAGGTGGGCCCGAGTGTCTTCGATGCCAATCATTGGCAGATTTTCGGTAGTGAGCATGCGACCGATGCCCTCTGAGCGGCGTAGCGGAGAGTCAAGAGCGTACAGAAAAGAGAGTGGGAGTCGGTATGAACGGACAGAGCTTGAGGTGAGAAACAAACTTACGTGGGCCCTTCGGTACTCCAGTAGGACCCAGCAGCGCCATGACAGCTGACGGCTCGCGAATCGACAGCTCATTGGGACCTATTGGCGGTGTTGTATGTCGGCGGTCAAGTAATCGGAGAATGCGGTGGCAGGGAGCAAGGAGGATAGTGACATAAAGAACTCAACGTACCTATTCGGACGACATTACCGTACTTCTCGTGAAGTGCCTTGTAGTAGCGGTGTTGACCCCCTGATTGCGAGAGCACAGCCATCCACAGCTTCGAAATTTTGCATCCCAGCGGACCTGGGTAGTGTGCGAGGGGGTGGATTGGAGAGAGTCGGTAGAGCACGATGGCGAACGCCAGGGTGGCGAAGTAAATAGGGAATGCCAGGCTCAAGGTGTGAAAGAGAGTGCAGTATAGTACTCGAGTGGCATTAGATGTCGCAACGAGGGCCGGGGGGAGGAAAAGAAGGGCGAGATGGATGCCTATGCTGTAGGTCTCGTACCGGCGAAACCCTTGATGAGCGAGCTGGGTGCGCGTTCCCCGCATCAGCTTTGGGAGAGAAGATGACCCAAGTGAGGTGAGCTTCGCTGATGACTCACCAGCGCTGCGGCGGAGGCAAGAATCCCCGTACAGGCATCGGGTGACATGCTGTAGGAAAAATGAGCGGATGGCATGGCGGTTATGCCTAGCTGGATGGGGTGAGATGAAAGAGAACGGTGCGAACTGGAGTCAGCTAGCGGTTAGTAGAAATACTAGTTGGATCGGCACCTCACGGCACCTTGTCCTTCCTCGACAGCCGGGGGAGGACGGCTGACCAACGGGACGCGCGCAGAAATTCCACAAATTCCTGTTCGATCTCAGCCTCAGCGTTTGACGGGTCTCGCTTGCATACTACGAATAGCTCAAGTTCCATGAGGTCAGGGAATCGATCATGAATTCAATGGATGGGTGACGTCGACGTGAGCGGCACGAAAACTGCTGCGTGAGACACGATCTTAGGCAGTTGGTCCGCTGGCGAAATCCCCGGAGGCCGAAGAGGGTAAAAAACCTGACGATCGTACCCAGGCGTCGTAGTTGGCTCATCTCACCGTCACATAGCGCTATGTTCCAGATAATCTAGAGTCTCAATGTGATCTTTGGAAACCTACGAAGTTAGCCAACCGGAACACATTACGGGAGTAAAATGAATGCGCACTTGTGAATGTGTATCTGTACCTTCCGTGAGAATGTCGAGGGAACCTGCCGGGAATAGAACAGAATTAGATATGGGTTGCTTTCAGTTGGATGCCTGGATCGAGAAAGTGGGCGAAGATCGCTGGCACAAGCAAACAGGAGGATAGGCACGGATCCAAGTACCGTGGCCGATGTGCCCGGTAACTAGGCTCACCTACCTCTACTTCTTGCTCCATCCCCGGACTTCAGCAACGGTTCTAGCATGTAATCGCTGTGCTGGAATTCAGCGGCATGGTAGGTGTGTGGTTTCATACTACGACATCGGCAGATCTGAGCGGGAATAGGAAGAGAAGCACGGCATTGCAAAATCGTTCACAATACACTTGTTGCTCGACTATTGAATGTGCCGGTGCGGGGGTCGAAAGAGAAACGGTTCGGCTCGGGGCTTGCAAGGATGGGAAGGTCGAGTTCTGAGAACGTCCTCGGCGCCGTGCTACACTCTACTTCCACTTCCGTGCATGTCCATATGCTCGCTGAGCGGCCGCGTTGGTATTCGAAAGTCCGCTGATTCCGCAGTCTGTACCTGCAAGACAATGAAGAGGAAGCCTGGATCGGGTCGACGAGATCAGATTGTCCCCGTACTTCTTGGAAGGCGTTGCGGCTACGCTGACAGGAAAAGACGATATCACTGCCGTCGGACAGTGCAGCCGTAGCGAACGGAGCCTTGCCGGATATTATACTCGCATACTCTCAAATCGGGAGTTGTGAAAGTTTTCGGCAATTATAGCTGGTCTAGTGGGATGCAGCCGGCTACTAGCGCTCCCACGAATTGATGTTAGCATAGTCATAACAATTAGGGAATCATGCCGACTTACAACGAGCAAGTTGCGAGTATCCGTATGAGTCCCAAAGAGAGGTGTGGCTGTTATCAACGGACAATCTAGATTAGGATATCGTGATAGCCGCTCGTGACGGCACCACACTTCCAGCAAGTGGCGAATAATGACTGATTCCTTTCTGCTCACTAGTACTGTCGTATGGGAATTCGGTTCTGATTCTATGTCTCCCCAGCCCGCTGTGAGCTGGCGTGAAACAGAGCTAGTACTGCTGGAGCGCTGATATCCGCCCTGAGTGTACGTATGCTACACTGCCGAAGCTGAAGACATCCGGTAAGTTCACCTCCGGTTGTCTTTCGAGAGCCAACCCCCGGAAGACCGACTCGGCTGGTAGTACAGGCGTTGCTCAAGACGGGCTTCTAGCCTACAATGCCGTCCACTCGCTATCACTGAAACGACTTCCATGTCGCTCCTTCCTCCGTCTGCTACCATCATGAGCACGCTCACCCGTCCCTTGAACCTGCAGACAGGTCGCTTGACCTGCGGTGAAACTAATAGACAATATCAAATACCTGATGCATCCGGCTGGGAGCAAGAGCTGTGGTCGATCCATGCTCAGAATTTGCCAGTACTCGGAATCTGACATGGATGAGGATGCATCTGACTCGCGATCTCGTCACCGGACTTACAGCGTAGGGTGCACCAGGATCCATGCGTCCTAGTCACCGTTCCCCGCTATCCCGCGCTGCCCTCATCAAACGTGACCAGGAATGCGCCGTTCGCACAGCCTGCGCTCTCCGGGTGGGACTGTATCCTAGGCGTCCTCACGATCTAGCAACTCATTCCGCGTAGAACTCTTGTGAATTACTGACGTTCATAGACAGGCCACAGATCAAATGTTTCACTAAGAGCGCGTGCGTTACCAAGCGCAATTATGGGGTGCGCCTACGGATTCCCCCGCGAGCCTCCTGAGTCGCTATTTCTTCCTACATATGTCCGTGCCGCTCGCTGTACCATGGGCAAACACATCGAGATACTAACAATTGAGATGTACACAGCTCTCCGCACGCCAAGTATAAGTTTGATGTGGTGCGAGGTATGCCGCAATCCCCCTCATCTCCTCTCCATCATAAATGTATGACTATGTCTCCAGTCCTGCTTGCGCCTGATAGCCCCAATGGACCATTGAGACTGAAACAGTGCCTCTCAGTCTGTGCTGCGCCATCAAGGCGCATACGTCTCGATTCCAGATATTAGCGTCAGTATATGTGTAAAAACATCATCGAAAGGGTCGTATATGGAAAATTGCTATGAATTTAGATCACGAAAACATCTGCGCCCCGTAAGTGCAGACGTGGCAGTCCAAGTCAAGTGTCGTTGATCCAGCCTTGGCGTCGTGTGTGAGTGCATCGTAATTTACGGGAGGCTCCTTAGTTTGCATGGTTTTAGCCATGAGAGTGAGCTCGAAGTTTGGCGGTCCTGTTAGACCGTGATGGCGCGATGACGTAGGAGGAATTGTTTTCCAAGTATGGCAAGCGGTTGAGGGCTATGGCTTTTGATCCTAACAAGACCAAACAGACACCGCATCTGGCAATTTCTTGCAATAGAACTCTCATGTATACCACGGCATCTGGTCGTCTCCTTGGAACATAATACTGGACATTGCGTCACAGCATGTTCGCGACAGTCTACGGTATGTCCTACAAGTACCTTCCTGCCATACGCAACTTCTTGCAAGTGGCATTACTATGACTGCCGGCGATGCCCGAGCACCTTCAAGTCGGCGCACTCTACTGGTACGCTTTGATATAGATAAGTTGCTCCTAGGCTATGATCTCCAAAACTCATGTTGGAGGTGGAGGTATTATAGATGATAACTCCCGGTTTCCCACGTCGCGGTCAATAGTCAGTGATCTTGTTCACGTGCTCGATGATTGTGCATCGCCCCTTGAAAGTAACTTCGTTTCACGAGGTATGTTTCTCTAGTGCACCTGTCTCTTCCACTTTTACACTCTCGCTGCTCAGTCGATTGCCGGTAGATCTCACCCTAGGCGGTATGACCGTGACGCCTAGACTCGTCACTCAGCCGGGGCTCTTGCCGCCTATTGGATTGAAGCAGACAGCGAATGAATCAGACGTCTATCTGAGCGGCCTCTGGACATATATTATTACCCTTATACTCTCGACGCTATGTCTAGGTGAGATACCTCCTGCGCCCTAGGTACCAGTTACATGCGACTCTAACCTTTGTTCGCTCTTTACAGGAATCTTCTCGGTCCTTGCCTTTTTATCGACCATTGTACTCGTGTAAGTGTCTTTTCGACGCAAGAAGTTCTCTACGTTTGGGAGCTTGACAATTGCCCTTGTCATCTGCAGTCAGAAAGGTCTCCGTCGCAGGGCTACCGTCATCCTTCTCACAGTGATCTTCATCATGTATGTCTCCACCGCAGCGACATGGTGCACCCACCTCCTCAACGCCATCGGATACCACACCATCGTGCAGGCGTACTCGGCCCAAATGCGCTGTCAGTGCCAGCTAGCTAGCAGATGGGATGTTGACATCCGTCACCTCCTGGCCTGATATGTGCCCATCCTTCGGATACGGCCTTCCGGGGCCGATCCATGCTCTCACGCTGTGCGCCCCGACCATCATCCTATCTGTCAATGTGCGTTCTTCTTCCCGCTTTACCGGCGACGTCCGTCCCTGATGAAACCCGAAGGTTCTCCTTGGTGATGCCATCGTCTGGTGGCGGGTGTGGACAATATGGCCAGACAGCCTTCTCGTTCGCATGTCGTGTATAGTTCTTCTCGCTGCTACAATGGGTGAGCTCTTCTCCGAATTCACCATGCGTATGTCATGAGATTTAAATCCTCAACTATTGAACGATTTTAACACGGACAGAGATGAGCATCATGGACGCCAATAATTCATGTCCGACGGAAGCGTTCTTGCCGCTGATGCCTGGGAACCTGTTGGAGGTACCTTCTGGTGCGCTCTTCCAGAAGAATCTGTTCGGGCTTACCGCCTCTGTTCTCTCCTTGGCGACAAACTTTGTGGCAACCGCACTCATTTCGGTTAAAGCTTGGTGCGTGTTCCATCATGTCTGGGACTGTCAACGTCAATGACACCGGCCGTGAGTAGGGAGCACCGCATCTCCGTGGAGCGCTTCTCCAAGTTACGCAGGAGCTCCCGCGTAGAAAGAGTTCTCGTCCTTCTCGTAGAGTCTGGCTCTGTGTACTGTCTTCTGTGGGTGCGTCACGACCTCTATGACCCCAGGTCACCGAGTACGGACATTGACCCTGATCTTTACTGCGAATCAGATTGTTGTCGTTGCATATCAGATGCTTTGGCAACTCAAAGGTCTTGATGCGACTGAGCAGCAGATGTCTGAATTTGACTATTTCATCAGAGCATGTCTTATTCCGCTCGTGGTACGTGCCAATGATCCTCCTCGTCTGTGCTGAAGCTGAAGTATGCACCGTGACGCAGGGGATGTACCCGACGGCGATCATACTCCTTGTGGTATCGGACAAGTCGCATTTCAGCACGACTTCAGTCTCTCTCACCGGTGAAGGATCATCGATCTCGAGCATCCGTTTTAGGTACACTGGTGACAACGAGGGGAAGGACAGTATTACTATAGGTCTGGACCGAGGCTACGGTCAGGGCGATTCAGCCTGACTTACAAGTATGGTCGGGGAGCTATCACCTCCCCCTGTGGAGGGGAGGCAGCGACGCGTCGATCATAGTCATGTTAGATACGCCGAGTAAACCAATCTCCGATCAAGCAACCTACGTCACAAGAATGCGACGAGGCTGAGAGCGGGAGGTTGTGAACAGCCATGTGTTCCCATGCCCATGTAAATCTCTCTCTTTTGTCCATCTACCGAAAGGGCGCTCAGCATACGTATCTCTTGAAGATTATGAGTGATGCAAATGTCAATCGGTGAGTGTTGTCCTCAGTATTTGATGAGCTATAACCAGCCTGATCCCGACATACCTTCAAATTAGTCCTGCACGTTGAGGTAACTCTCCCTCGGCTTTTGTGCGGTAAGGCCTCAGAGCATACTACATACGAATGGATATGAACACATTGGATATGTGTGCAGCAGGAGGAACATTTGATAAGTAGAGGATAGGACTGGCAGGTGCAGATATCCTTCGCCTCATCCGCGCGGCCGCGGCGTGGGAATCGAATGTCCAGCGGTTTTCGAAGCGCCTAGGAGTGCCTCCTACTCGACCATAATAGGTCGTCTTTCATTCTCTCTCTCGTTTGTTCCATCAAGCTCTCCTCCAATCGCTCAGCTCTCGGCTCCCAATCAGTATGGTGACCACCGTAGATGAGCAAGATGTCGTCCAACAGGCACAACCAGCGGTGACAAAGATCTTGGAGACGTGGTATACTCATGCGGAGGCACTACTCTCCTGCCTGTATACTGGGAGCATTCATGTTCAACACTCTGACGCACGTCACGTAGGCGCAAGGTGAGAGGACTCAGGACAGCAGAAGGAGAGAGCTCGGAAGGATACGGACTTTTATAGAGACTCTGGGTTGATTGCGCGGACGAGACTAGCTAGAGCAATTGCCAGTCTCTGCCACACTTATCTATGGTGGGTCTCTCCATTCCGCAAGTTCGTCCGCCTCCCCGACCCCTATTACGTTTGCCCCTTTCTCCTGCTGCTCTTGCTCTCCTATCATACTCATCGAGTCGCCGTCATATAGACAGTCAATGAACGGTGTTGAACCTTTTCAGGTATCGAGTACTGGCATACCGCAGCGATTTGGCCCTCGCATCATCCGAGCGCGAAAATTCTCGTACGTTGAAGTATACAAATCTTTGTACAGCAGTAGACGATGTTTGGAGTTGCGCATTGCGATCAGACGCGCGCATCTCCCCTCATTGCCATGTTACATTCAACTTCCATCAAATCTGCATATACACCTACAGATACATAGACGATCACGAGATCGTTCGATTGCGTTAATTTCAACATCTCGCTCCTCCCCGGTACTGGCTGCTCCGACGCCTGACGGCATGGCACTGGCAGCGTAGGAAGTACATTAATCACTTGAACGCCGACAACACTGACTGACATGCTTCCTCCAGCCAACCGCGCGATAGGCATGCCCACTCGACCACGATCACCACTGAAGGCCCCGCATCCTGACTGTAGGTGGGCCGTCGCAGTAATGTATAAAGTGACGGCGTACCTTTGAGTCTTATACTTGGAATCACAGGGTGAGTCACTGCATACTGTTATGGTCCTACCTTGTACCGTCCCTGTTCCCCTCACACCATCCCACAAGTCATAACTCTAGTTGACACCGGGACTAGTCACTGCGCCAGTTCGCGGTCGTATCCATGGTCACGCATGACAGAGATAGGAGATACCTAGTCCACGTCTCGTCTGCGATCCGTCCTCGGCCATCGTGCTTCCAACATTGACATCGTAGCCCCGCACTCGATCGAGCCGTGTAGCGGCCTGCGAACTTCTCATTGACGCTGAATCCTGATATCGAACCGTTGTGCATATCATATGTGTACAGTATAAGTGGCATGTCTTCAATTTTGAGGTGAAGCGTCGGCTGAAATATTGATAACGGGTAGGCTGTGTGTGCTGCAGGAGGCGTGTCACAGTGTGGTGTGTATTCTGCTAGGAGTTCGCAGTCGTCAGACTCAAGGGTATGGCGTCAAGAATGACGGGAGAAGGCTAGCCTGGATCCGATGGCAGAGGCTACACTATGACAAGTGAGTTTGAGTTTGAACTTGATACTACGCACGACCAACGCATCACAATTTTGACTGACTGTAACACTGTCTGACCTGTCAGTCAGTCTATGTGTCTTCCGTACAAGGTCATGTCTGACAGACAACTGCACCCCTCATAATTTTACGCAGTGAGTAGGAGAACCTCCTGGTGCTGTAACCCTGAAATCGGGCTACTTATCATTGCATCCGTGCTTGCTGAGCGCTCGAAGAGCTCGTTGCTTCTTATTGTTAGATGAGCACTGGCCAATGCTCTGCCCTCGATGTCGATGCCGATGCCGATGCTGATGAACACCTATCGTCGAGACTCGAGGCACCAGCTTTGGGTCTCCTGCTGCCCGTCTTTGTGAGGTGGTGGCTACTGTGCAGTGCGCAGTATCGCGCAGTATCCAGGTGAACAGGACAGGACATTCAAGCAATCAAGGGTCGTGATATATATGAACCGGCAGGTTTTAAGCAGGCTGTCTGAGTCTACTGCGACTTGTGCGCAGTCTCAGCCGCCACCTTTGACTCACACTGCCCACATCACTGAAGATGGGCTTTTTACTACCACGCCGCACACACGCTCTGTGCTTCAGGCTACTGTTGCTGTCGTGGTTCCTCGCCCCGGCAGGAGTTCGCACACAGAGCAGCGATGTCCAGTGTGTGGCTGACTTCGGCTGGGTGAGTCCTGCCGTACCGCTGTATCTTACCATGTCCTGCCGAAGAGAAACTGTGAAAAATATGCTGACTTACTATGCTGCAGATGTCCAACCATCTCGGACAGACTCCATGCCTTGTAGCCGCATACCTCCTCTCCGGATGCTCCAGTTCACACCCGAGTAAGTAGTATGTCAGCCACGTGTACCGTGTACCATGTTCGCAGAAGCGTCCGAGGTCATGATGTTTTTGTTTGACAGAACAGGTTAACAAACTCCGAGACCATTTTGTCTACCCTGGCCCGAGCGGACCTGATGATGAACTCGCGGACTGTCTGTGCAGCAGTGTGACATACTCTGTCCTTCAGGCATGCGAGGTGTGCCAGTTCGAGCCGTCAAGTGGACCAGGAGCTGTAAAGTACGTTTGAAACGTTGGTTGGCCCTCGTCTGCTTGATCGTTGACTTGGGTGTTATGGTACACAGTTGGCCAAAATTTACCGAAAAGTGTGTCACCAAGAGCATAGCGAGGTAGTTTCCGTCCCGTTTGTGCGCCGTAACTTCGTACTGTTCGCTCACGGTCAATCCCCTTTCTACGTTACTTAAACAAGTTATCCAAGGCCATTACGTGCGGGACTGACGGCGGTTCCGGCTTGGGCGTTTCAGGACGTGACGGTATGTTGCATACTAGCCACTCACGCCTCTAGCGGAAGCTGACAAGCCGAAGTTAACAAATACCTTCGACGTATCTGCCGCCCATCGCATCTACCTGCAAGGTAAGCAGGATTAACATGTTCCCTATGGGTGGGACTCGTGCTCACAGAAAGCCGGTTTGACTACAGACCTCCCTGACACGACGACCTTCTCTTCTCTGTCGTCACGATTGAAATCTACTACCCTATCATCCTCGTCTACATCTACCGCGTCATCTATCATAACATCCTCGTCAAATCCGGCCCCATCATCGACCATATTGCCATCGAAGACACAGACGAAACCCCTTCCATCCTCCAGTTCGCAGGGTGACCCAACCTCCGCAGCAGACAACCTCTCAAGCCATACCGTTAGCCTTGATACATCTGCATCTGCATCATTGTTTCTCCCGTCATACACGATGCCTTACGATTCGGTGGATAGCTCACCGTCTCAGACACAAGGTCCCAGTTCCCCCACGTTGGCAGGCTCGGTTCCGGACCCCCGCAAAAACAGCAATGTGGCCCTGATTGTGGGCGCAGTCCTCAGTGGGGTAGGATTGCTCTTAGTTGCGGGCATCTTATTCCATCTTCTACGTCGACGCTGCCAGTGGAGGCACAGAGGGGCGCTGAGAGTTGAACGTCTCTGCGCCTCTGCAAAAGAGATGTTCAAAACGGGAGGCGACCATCGCGCTCGGACCGCTGCAACTCTCGAAGATTCGGCCTCGGAGGGGGGCACCGAGAGGAGCGTAAACTCCAAGGAGCCTGTTGCCTCGCCTGCATGGGAGACGGGCTGGATGTTATTATATGTGCGTATTGCATCGTTTGCCCTCACCGTGACGGCAATTTAACGTGAATAACACGAGGCTCATTGCGTGCATTATCCACGGTATAGAACCCTGATGACCCGACCACATTCCCGAGTCCAAGGTCGGCAAATGACGCGTGGGACATCTCACGGGGGGACGCACATGTAGGCAGTGTAGAACTGCGAGGAACTGGCACGTACATGGGAGCGCCGGAGATGTAGGTGCTGGGGAGTCAGTGAGAGAATGCCGCGTACAAGCACAGCTATTGTTTCCGTATGTTGGAGACCATCGAAATATTGGTACCCAGCGTCGTGTTTACACCAGGCCCTACATATATTTATATTTGATTGAAATCAGTTAGTATAACGGAACCATTTCATCTTCACGGACCCCTCCTGATTGAGAGCACGGTCATCTATATCTCTGGTGCTCCCTTGTACGTGCGAGCGGCACAGGCCACACTGTCACATTCAGCATCACTATAACATCGTATCACTCGGTGGCACCATTTCCCGACAATGTGCTATTATCCTCCAAAGGTCCTCCCCTCGACCTGGTGTGGATTAGCACCGCCGAATTGTGACAGTAAATTCTCATGTCATCCATTCCCTTCAAGTGATCCTGAGGTGCCGCGACGATAGGCGACGGAAGTAGTAAGAGATTCACCAATACGGTCCGAGCGGTGCAACCAATAGGCGTGACAGACGACGACGGTGACTATCTATGGGCATTCCTTGAGAGTATGATAGACAGTGGCGCCGAGAAGACGAGTGCCGAAGGTAGAACAGTGGGGCTACGAAGAACTTGACCTTGACCCAGACCGTGTACCCTGGCGCTGCATGACGACCTATAGAAAGAGCGCATCGATAGGGACCCCTAAGGGGAACGTACACAACGTACTACGTCGCACCGCACGCAATTAGTGAGCCGTCTCGACGGAGGTCTCAATGAACACCGCGGGGGGTCTGACGGGACGGGAGAGAGTCGAATGGTCAGCCTGGGACCACGGTACCAGCAGATCGGAAGAGGGCAGATTCACTCACATGCGTACTGCGCGGTTCTTTGGGTTTTGCATCTCCATCGCGGTGAGGTTCCCGTCCTCACGCCGCAAACTCGCGATAGTCGGGATAGTCGTCACGCCTGTTACCTCAGCCATGTGGTTCCGCAGACCTTCACGCGCGTTCAGACTGGCGACCATGGACACCGTGTACACTGAGGACGGTGGCGTGCGATTCAGGCGGAAATCGCGGACGACGAACGGGAGACTCACGGCTTGAAGCAACGTATGAGAATAGGACGTATAGCAGCATGTCACCGTTGGTCAGGTTCTACGCATATGAGGAAGGTCAGGTCTTAGGAAGGTGTTCATGAGATACGGTCGTAGAGAACACACCGTTACGATAGCTAGCAGCGCGAGAACGCTGCATGTCATGGGATGGTGAGAACGATTTCAAACGTGCAAACGTAGGAAGACTCGCATACCTAGTCATCAGGCCAGTGTTGATGGTGTAGAAGATCAGTCGATTGATCAACCGTTTCGTCCTACCCATCACGACACTTGAGTTGGGCATTAGCACGGTCAACGTGAGGCTGTATACTGACCTCGAACCGCCCGTTCTCGACGTGATCAAGAGAGCCACGAGGGTCAAACTAATCGCGATGTCCGTTGCGGCAATTAGCGCGTTATTCAGGGAGACGTATTTCTAGGAGCAGCCTTAGCATTGCCGGTATTTGTATCTCTACAATGACATTCACCTTCAGACCAGAGAGCGCGGCAACGGAATCGGTGGATACGCTAGGAGTGCGACATAAGTACCGTTGACCCGGGCCAGGTCAAGGGAGGTGGCGAACATCTTTACCACGAGCACTGTCCGGGATGTGATGAACGAAGGACCACCAGATGTTGCAGATGGACTCACTTATGCTAACACCTGGGGGACCGCCATGGCGATGTCAGCGGTGCGGACAAAACGTCGATGTTACATGATCACAATACCCCAACACGCTGCGACCAGGAGCAACTGGTATTATAGCCAATCAGATGAGTTATGATATGGGACCCAGGGGAAAACATACCAAGACTATTGTGACGGCAGTATATCTACAAACTGCGAGCCACAGATGAGATGCTGTGGCACGACGGCTGGAGTCATACATACGGGCTGATACTCGGAGCACGTAGAACCTACACGGAGAATCAATGATCCGTTGCTGTGATTCAGGAAAACGACATACAGTTGGACCAGAGCAATAAGGGTAGCCTCAGATGTGCGTGATGTCAGAGTGCTATCCGACTTGCTTGACGTGGACTTACATTCACGGCCGTTTGTCCCTATGACCGTTTGGATCGGAGACGGTGTGAGATGCGCGCTGTGCTCGACTGCAACAATCGACAGCACTCACGCTTGCTGTCCTGGAATGGTCTATGTAAATATGTGCAGACATAACATCACTATCGGAAAGATGTAGACATACCATGCGATCTTCGATTGACCGACTAGGTCGTTGTGAGCGTACACCAGATAATGCGCAACTGTGACGATCGTGAGTTAGTATCGTACCACATGTGGACAGCTAACGCAGACGGCTGACCAGTGTATGAATACAGCGCCATTTGGAGACAATCCAATGTCCAAACGGCCCCGACCTTGCGGCCATACATGCTGTCAGTGTCAGAACGAAGATGGTGCGGAGGGTGATAGATGGAACGCACAGCCGCCTTCAACGTGCACCTGTCCTCGCGCCAATAGTGGCGAAGGTATGAGGCGACCTGACCGGTAGCGACTACGGGAAAGCGGGTGAGGAGTGGTAGACGGGAGAATGACGGGTCAGATACCTCCAAAGATCCTGGTACGAGGTGGAGAAATTTAGGGTGTTGTGTGAATGAAACAGAGAGATACTCACGTTCCGGTGATACCGAGGCTGCACAGTATGATACCGACACTACAGGAATGAGCTGGAGATGGGAAGAAAAGGCGAGGGAAGGACTTACTTCCAACTCAGGTACGTCTCGAGGTCGAAGGGAGCACTCATTGTGAGAGAATTATCGTGAGCAGGAGGGGGAGCGGGACGGGGCGTGCGGCGGGGTGAAAGGATTGAGGAAGGGAGAATTTATGTGGAGTGAATTGGGTGATCGAGAGCCGGAATTACACCGTGCGCGATCGTGGCGCATCCCGAGGACCATGGCAATTGATTGCAAATTAAGGGTATCTATCCTATGCATGGTATGATGCGATGCAAATCAGTTGGGCGACCATAGTAATCTTGCAATCGACCAGGAATGAGAGATGGACCAGCAAGTTGCAATTGAAACCCGCCGCGTTACTCGTTTGTCGCCAGTCAGCGGCGTCTGTCAGTGTTTCGGTATGTATCCTATGCGCTGGTTGAAAGCTATCCATATCTTTCTCCCATCCAGCCTGGATGACCGAGTGAGTGCCAGGTTCTCTCGTTCTCATACTATCTACCAGGTCCATGTAGTACAGTCCGGGCGTGAGTAGAGATGTTGCAGCGAGTGAGATTGGCTCCCCCACGCATTGGCGCCACCTCCCGGCCCGGAAACCCGCCGGAACTTTCGACAGAAATCGCTTCGGATTTGTTCGGGCATCCGGCGCTTAGATCTAGAGCGATACTGCGTCTGCCCGGCCTTTATGTTTGAATCTGAATCGCGGATCCGATGCTGGGGATGCTGGAGGGTCCTGGAGGCCCCTTCTGAGGGTCTCGTTCCCACGATGTTCTGGAGAATAGCGCTCGGTGGCAAGTCTCCAGAACGTCCGGCACGGCGGGCAATCCCCAGATTTCTATGGAAGAAAAGTCGCAGAAAAGGCGTTGCTAGGTGTCACCTATTCGGCCTTTTTTCAGCGGTTTCTGTACCTTGGAATACGCGACTCATTCAGCGAATTATCTTTGGATTTTGAACATTATGTAACACAAACTCTCGGTTTGATAGAAAAGCCGCTGAATATGTATCCTATGGTGCGAGGCGCCTAGTCACCGCTTCAATTGTACAACGAACCTCTGCGGCTACCAGAGGCCCAATTTTTGTCAGAATCCTTATCGACTTGACAAATCTACTCCTTTTCATGAGAGGAACCAAACTGTCAGACCGTTTGTTCAATTTCCAAAGATTGACCGAAATAGAAAATTCTGACATCTCAGCGATTTTGCCACATTCCTTATATGGAATACAGGCGCCTTAACAAGCGCCAAAGGGTCTCAGCAGAGTCTGTCATGTTCCTTACTACAACTAAAATATGGTTATGAAAGTAGCATGGGAACGTTAAAACACATCTATTGAGCAACCTCTGGCCGTCATACAGACAATCTTTCAGAGACTTGTGTAGGCGCCCGAACCTCCCGCCGATTTTGCCACTGCACAGTTTAGGCGGTGACTAGGCGCCCGGCACCATAGCCTTTGTCTTTTCATTGTCCACAAAAGTTCCCGGTTAGGTTGCCTTTTTGGGACATATTTTGCGGCTATTTTCACGGTCAAATATCGATGAATACGTGGCCCCTTAGGCGTCACAAAAGGCAAAGCATTGTGCCGTCAGAAAAGGCGTCGAAATGGCGGCAAAAAGGAGACGCGTCGCCCCGCAGAAAAAAAACACTTGTAATATGTTTCATCCTCTATCCTAGAAAATGCGCACAAGAGTTTGCCTATTCTGCCATGGGAAATTTCCTGAAAAGGATACCTTTTCGTCCACAGAAAATGCGTAGAAAATTCTCACAAGAGGATACACGCTCTATGCATTAAAAGAGGCTGAATAGGTGACACCTAGCAACGCCTTTTCTGCGACTTTTCTTCCATAGAAATCTGGGGATTGCCCGCCGTGCGGTGCGTTTCGGGGCGGTTATGTCTATCCGTGACAATGGTCACGGCACGTGCTGATTTGTCATACGTTACACTACCATGTACAGTAATCGCGGCCACCCAGGAATGTAACTCCTCCTTCTGTCTATGGCCGCGAGTTGTCCTCATATTCACAATTTACTACACGCTGAAGCGGGGACGAGGGAAGCCATACAAACCAACAGAGCTCTGTTCTACAAGCTGATAGATCGCGGCACCGCCAGAGCGTAGACGCTTCTCGACAGGCACTATGAGACGCAGTGCCGCTGAGCGCAGTCCTTCGATGAATACATACTGTCGTCGAGGAAGTCCTTGCAGCGCCCAGAATTGGAGGAGTGTTCGACGATAACATCGCATGCACCTGAGCCCGTTCGGGCATCGGACGATGTCTGCAGCAATAGATATTTGACCTATAAGGGTAGTACTCGCATGATGCTAGCTATCGACTGTGTGGGACTCGGTGCACGTCCGTGTGCGATGCTGTACCGTTCCTAGGACCATTGGTGCAGAAGCAAACGCCCACCCTCATCTCGCACCGGAGTCTGGGGCCAATCGACGAACCAGAGGGGTGCCGCTTGCGAATGCCTAATAATGACCGCTATGTTTGGTGTATGGGATGTAGATTATGAACGGTGATACGAACAGTGCAGTGCTGAATTTTGGACAAGGAGAGAATGCATGACCCGCTGGGTCGTAACATGTCCAGGCCTGCGCTATCGTATGTAAGAATAGACACGCATACAACCACACAACGACCGTCATATCGTAGCGTCGCGTTGATGGCAGGCCCGGGCATCCGGGATGCGTCAAGCTGGTGACATCTACGCTGTGCAACTGACGAGGGGGTCCATCAACGACATCCTCGAATGAGCGCCTCTCGAACTGAAGCTCATCTCTGAAGCTCTGAGATCGATGCTGCCATCGGATGGCAGGCTAAATCCGAGATAGACCGTAGACAGTGGTCGAGAGAGCAAATGAACGAACCGTCGAATGGGGTGCGTACACCATACGGTCGCATGCCAGAGACACCAAGGGAGCCGAACGCAGACGGTCATGCGCAGTGCGATAGCCTGTGATGTAAAGAGCACCTCAAGGAAAGAAGAAAAGAAGATAAAAGGAGAGGCACTCACGGTGTGTGACGCGATGCCGCTCAACTTGCCGACCTCGTGCTTGACGAAGGCATAGGGCGCGATGTCGAGCGCGGAGGCGAGAGGGGTGATGAGGGTGACAAGGAAGGAGACGGGCAAGGCGAGGAGCGTGATGGCGACATACGAGGAGAACGAGAGTAGGAACACGACAAGCGTCGATCGAGCTACTGCGGAGGAGCGAACGATGTGAGAACGAGGGTGACAGTCGGATGGAGTCGATTGGCTGTGTATTCTCAGCCGTGACTTCAAGGGAGAAGGGGTCGATACGAACACATGAGCAGCTGTACGGAAAAGTGCAGCCAGGAAGCAGGACGCAAAACGCACAAAACGCTTCGTGGCGCCCTCGAGGCTCTGCTCACCGCACATGAAACAATCAGGAGGCGAAGAGAACATCCCGATGAGGATGTCAGGACGTAATCAGCGGGACTACATCGTTACACCAAGCACTTCAATCAATAGCAGAAGGTCGGTGTCGGTCCCGGGAGAAGGTGTCAAATAACCGACAAGTGTCGCCCTATGCTGTCACATACGAGGCACTACGCTTGCCAACGACGGAAATCCGTACAGCGGTACTACTCGACAGTCAAGTGTATACGCACCGTCCATCACTATGGTTTCTGCGGAAAACGGAGTAAGAGTGCAATGCTGAACAGGCCTAGCCAATGCGAACGCTCGACATCCGTACATGATGTACTGAGGACGACAGCCGTGTGACGCATTTCCACTGCGACGCACATATACGTCTTGTGCGCCATCCGACACGCAAACGCTCGCCAGAACCCAAGTCGAAGACGTGAAGGACGAACGAGTACAAGAGGCAAGGAAGAGAGAGAAAAGCGGGGCTTACTTCTGAGTTGACGAGCGCACATGATCCCAATATTGACCGCGAACACGCAAATGTAAGAAGCGCGAGGATAACGTGAGAAAAACTTGTCGGGTGAAGGTGAAAAAAGAGGAAATGGAGAACGATCGCAGGACTGCGGATGGATGGCAACCCAGCCGCTGTCGACGAAGATAGCGAGCAGGGCCTTGTTTGGGTGAGTATGCCATATAATAGTCGACAGCATATGGACACGAGTGCTGGGTGATGAAAGGATCGAAGACTCACCAACAGAAGGTCCACGGAGGACCAAAATCAATCAATCATAAACACCTGTTATCGGGTGGCGAAGACGGCCTGAGCTATAGTGTAGGCAGTGTTCTAAGTAGTTCGAGTGCGATTCATGTGCGCGATTGCACCTGAGAACGAGGCTGGGTGAGCACTGACAAGGGCCCTTCTCTGCTCGTAGTTGATATATTGGGCTCCAAGAAGGCGATGAGCTCGAGCTACGTATAGGGTACTGAGGGCCTATGATTCATTCACCTGGTACGAGTCGCGTGGGTCTAAGTCGAGAAGCAGGTAGGGGAGGGCTTGCGACAAGGAAGACAAAGAAGGGGTTCAAGCTCAAGCTCTCAAGCGTGCATCGGGCTGTCATATCCGACTAAGGACAATTTTCACGCATCATCCCGCGCGGCCCGGCCCGGCCCAACTGCCAGGAGTTCGGATGTCCGTCACTTACGCACTCGACTAGGCTCATGTGCAATGCCACACTAGAGAACCATAAACGTCTAGACCCTCAGAAGGTGGATGGATGGGCTCAAGGTAAGCATCCGGTCATCGACGTGCGATGTGGCGTTGTTGCGACGTTGTGCTGACCTAGACTTATGCTCCTGCAGCCTAATGTTTCAGCGACTGACAATGCTAGTCAACACGACCGCCCGAGGTACAGAATCATCCCCCTGCAACCGCGCCAATGACACGCCTGAGGTATTTACAGCATGAACCAGCCGTCTCCGACCTTCGACGCGAGTCGGTCGTTCTAGGACACTCATCACGTCA
The DNA here is from genome assembly GCA_022606135.1 of Fomes fomentarius. NCBI lineage: Eukaryota > Fungi > Basidiomycota > Agaricomycetes > Polyporales > Polyporaceae > Fomes > Fomes fomentarius. The sequence goes on from JABYQN010000001.1 coordinate 4,860,746, forward strand.
GTAAGTTTTCGATCCCTGTTCTTCCCATCACTAAGTACCCATGTTTCATATGCCGTCAATCATAAAAAGGTGCATACATTCAAGCAAGGCCCCTTCTTGGTTGATCAGAGGCTGGGTTCCGTCCCCCAGGTTTGGTCTCGGTCTTCTTGTCCGTCAGCATCACGTGGTCTGCGCCATTTCTCTCTGCACCCTTTCATCCTGTGCCTGTTCACACTGTGGATGATCTGGCATGTGTCTGTCACACAATATGTGTGTTCCTCTCCTCTCTTTTGTCCACTCTCTCTTCCCTGCTTCTCGCATCCCCGTCACATCCAAGTCTTTGCGGTGCGTTTCTCTTCCCTTCTCGCAATTGCGGGCTGTCAGATGGGGCGCATCATGTCCCATGGTCCGGAATCGAGGGAATGCAGACGCACGGGTGTTGCCCTCTCCCCCGTTCCATCAACCGAGGCACGATCAGCCGAAAGTACCTCAGTCATCGAGGCAATCTGCATCTATGCGATCCTTGCAGCATATGTATGCATGTACTTGACCCTGGTGATGGTTCGCACCAGGTCCATTCGCGTTGTCCGACACTCGATGAACCAGATCAGCTGGGTCAGACATGGCGTGTACAGACCGTAGACAGCGTCCTCAGATGAGCTCGCTAGAGTGGGTCGCATACGGTTGAGTTGGCATCAGAGGGCCTGCGCACGATTCCCAGTTGCGCAGCAGAGATGGCACAGGCTGGGGCGCATATAGTCAGTGTTATACTCTTGTATGTGTCTCCAGTCCTGCTTGCGCCTGATAGACCCAATGGAACATCAAGACCGACACAGTGCCTCTCAGTCTGTGCTGCGCCATTAAGGTGCATACGTCTCGATTCCAGATATTAGTGTCAGTATATGTGTGGAAACATCATGAAAAGGCTCGTATATGGAAGGTTGCTATGGGTTCAGATCACGAAAGTGTTTGTTGACCTGGTAGGTGGATCGTTGCCCAAGTTCTGCAGATAGAGAACGCATTGCGGCGTAGACGTCTGCACCCCTATAGGTGCAGATCTCGTAGCAGTCCAAGTCAAGTGTCGTTGATTCAGCCTTGGCGTCGTGTGCCATGAGTGCATCGTAGTTTACGGGAGGCTCCTTGGTTTGCTCATGTCTTTAGTCTTTAGCCATGGGAGTGAGCTCGAAGATAGGTCAAGATGCAGTCCTGATAGAGACCGTGATGGCGCGATGACGCAGGAGGGATTACTCTCCAAGTATGGCAACGGTTGCGCGTGTGTCCTCTCACTCTGTTGTGTTCCACCAACCTTGCATCATACACTGCACACAGATATGTATATATATAGTATGTGATGCACCAGGTTCTGAGCGGACGAGAGCGTCTGGGTTGCGTTAACTTCAACATCTTCCTCATCCCTGGTACCGGTAGCTCCGAAGCCTGCCACTGTGAACATGGCACTGACAACCTGGCACCACCGAATTATGATATCACTACTACATTCTCATATCCATCCATACCACCGAGCGCACAGAATCCACGCCGGAGATGGTCAAACACTGTCCCTTGTGATCCTGGGGTGCCGTCATGAAAGACGACGGAAGTACTGATAAGTACACCACGATGATGCGAGTGGCGGGGTGTGAGCATAGCGTCGCAGCACGATCTGGTGAGCACGACAATCACAACTTGATGATAGTCGAACATGATGTCTAGAATTTGTACGAGCAGTGGAGAGTACCGGTCAGAAACTGACGAAGACGGGTATGTGCGTATCGCTGCGGTCCATTAGTAGGCGTGACAGACGACGATGGTAACTATCTATGAACGTTCACGTTTCTTGGGGATACGATCTGCCAGCCGACAGTGGCGTCGAGAAGACGAGTGCCGAAGGTGGTACAGTGGGGCTACGAAGAACTTGACCCTGACCGAGACCGTGGACTGGCGCTGCATGACGACCTATAGAAAGAGCGCGTCTATAGGGACCTCTAAGGGGAGCGTACACCATGTACTACTACGTCGCACCGCACGCGATTAGTGAGCCGTCTCGACGGAGGTCTCGATGAACACCGCGGGGGGTCTGACGGGACGGGAGAGAGTTGAATGGTCAGCCTGAGAGCATAGTACTGGTACCAGCAGATCGGAAGAGGGCAGGTCTAACTCACATGCGCACTGCGCCGCCGCTCGAGTTCTGCATCTCTAAAACGGTGAGGTTCCGATCCCGAGACAAGTTGGTGAGAGTGGAGATGGTCGTGATGCCTGATGCCCCAGCCATGTGGTTGCGCAGCCCTTCACGCGCGTTCAGACTGGCGACCATGGACACCGTGTACACTGAGGGACGGTGGCGGCGGTTCAGTCGACTATCGCGGACCAGACGAGGAACGGGCGACTCACGACTGGTGCCGACGTATGACAATATGAGATATATCAGCGTGTCGCCCTTTGTCAGGTTCTATGCATGGGGGGGATGTCTCAGGAAGGTGTTCGTGAGAGACGGTCGTAGAGAATGACATACCGTTACGATCGCCAGCAGCGCGAGAACGCTGCACGTCATGGGATGGTGAGAAAGATTTTAACCATGCAAACGTAGGAACAGTCGCATACCTAGTCAACAGGCCAGTGTTGATGGTGTAGAAGATCAGTCGATTGATCAACCGTTTCAACCTGCGCATCGCGAGACTTGAGTTGGGCATCAGGCACGGTCAATGTGAGGCTGTAGACTGACCTCGAACCGCCTGTTCTGGACGTGATCAAGAGAGCGACGAGGGTCAAGCTAATCGCGATGTCCGTTACGGCGATTAGTGAGTTAGTCAGGGCGACGTATTTCTAGGAGCAGCCTTAGCATTGCCGGTATTTGTATCTCTACAATGACATTCACCTTCATATCAGAGAGCGCGGCAACGGAATTTGTCAATATGCTAGGAAGGCGACATTAGTATCGCTGACCCGGGCCAGATCAAGGGAGGTGGCGAACATCTTTACCACGAGCACTGTCCGGGATGTGATGAATGAAGGACCGCCAGATGTTGCAGATGCACTCACTTATGCTAACGCCTGGAGGACCACCGTGGCGATGTCAGCGGTGCGGACCAAACGTCGATGTTACATGATCATATTACCCCAACACGCTGCGACCAGGAGCAACTGGTATTAGAGCCAATCAGATGGATTTAAAGTGTGTTGTGGGACCCAGGGGGAAACGTACCAAGACTACTGTGACGACAGGATATCTACAAACTGCGAGCCGCAGATGAGATACTGTGGCACGACGGCTGGAGTCATACGTACGGGCTGATACTCGGAGCACGTAGAACCTGACACGGAGAGGGAATATGAATGATACGTTGATGTACTTCAGGAAAACGACATACAATTGGACCAGAGCAATAAGGGTAGCCTCAGATGTGCACGATGTCAGAGTGCTATCCGACTTGCTTGACGTGGTGGACTTACATTGACGGCTGTTTGTCCCTATGATCGTTTGGAGAACCGGTGTGAGATGCGCGCTCTGCTCGACTACAACTTTCGACAGCACTCACGCTTGCTGTCCTGTAATGGTTTAGGTAAAAACGTGACGTGTAGACATAACACCACTGATATAGACATACCATGCGATCTTCGATTGACCGACTAGGTCGTTGTGAGCGTACACCAGATAATGCGCCACTGTGACGATGGTGAGTTAGTACCGTACCACACGTGGACAGCTAACGCAGACGGCTGACCAGTGTATGAATACAGCGCCATTTGGAGACAATCCAATGTCCAGACGGCCCCGACCTTGCGGCCATACATGCGGTCAGTGTGAGAACGAAGACGGTGGGGAGGGTGATAGATGGAACGCACAGCCGCCTTCAACGTGCACCTGTCCTCGCGCCAATAGTGGCGAAGGTATGAGGCGACCTGACCGGTAGCGACTAGGGGAAAGCGGGTGAGGAGTGATGGACGGGAGAATGACGAGTCAGATACCTCCAAAGATCCTGGAACGAGGTAAACATATTTGAAGTGCGGTGTGAGTGGAATGGAGAGACACTTACGTTCCGGTGATACCGAGGCTGCACAGTATGACACCGACACTACAGGAATGAGCTGCCAGTAGAGATGGGAAGAAAAGGCGAGGGAAGGACTTACTTCCAACTCAAGTACGTCTCGAGGTCGAAGGGAGCAGCACTCATTGTGAGGGAATAGTCGTGAGTAGCTGGATGGGGGGGGGGTGAAAGGATTGAGGAAGGGAGAATTTATGTGGAGTGAATTGGGTGATCGAGAGCCGGAATTACACCGTGCGCGATAGTGGCGCATCCCGAGGACCATGGCAATTGATTGCAAATTAAGGGTATCCTATGCATGGTATGATGCGATGCAAATCAGTCGGACGACCAATAGTGATCCTGCAACCGACCAGGAATGAGAGATGGTCCAGCAAGTTGCAACCCGCCGCGCTCTTCGCCAGTCAGCGGGGTCTGTTTCGGTAAAGAGACGCTACTATATATATACGCTGGTTGAAAGCCACGATCGCTGTCCTTATCTTTCTTCTATCCAGCGTGGATGACTGAGTGAGTGCCAGGTTCTCTCGTCCTCATACTACTTACAAGATCCATGTAGTATGGTCCGGGCGTGAGTAGAGATGTTGCAGCGCGCGAGTGAGATTCAATTCAAGGAACGGATTGGCGCCTAGGCGTTACCTCCCGGCCCGGAAACCCGCCGGAAGAATCGCTTCGGAGGTTGTTCGGGAATCCGGCGCTTAGAGCGAGGATCCGTGCTCGATTCTGAAAAGCGACTCGGAGTCGGATGCTGGGGCCCATCCCGTCTGTCGCAGTTCGTTGCATGTCTTTCTTACGAATATGTTAGGTTCGACACAAATCCCCCACACGGCAAAAGTGCTCGCCCAGACGGCACCGCTCTTCTCTTCCTGCCACCTCGCTCCTTGCCTGCACTGGCTCTCACTGACTCACTCCTCGATCAACCCTCCCGCACTCTTCGATCTCCACCTCCCTATAGCACGCATTCGACCGTGCTCTCCTCTTAGTCACTCATGGCTCGCGTCTGCTCCCCTCACTCGATGCAATCCTCGACGCGATGCTCTCTCGCATATCAGTCAGTAGTCTCTCGCAGTCCGTCCTCTGGTCTGCCCGCGCTGTACACAGAGGACCTCGGAGAGATTGAGATCGTTCGTTCTTAGATTCGTGTTCCATCTTACTCACGACGTATAAACCTCTTCATTCGCTCTTCAATCGCGAACATGGCTTGTATCGCGTCCCCCACCTAACGCTGTTCAACGTTGGTCAATCTTGCTCTCGCGCTCGCCCATGCCGCCTTCAAGGCCTGTCATATGCTGTAGCTACTGTCTACCGACCTGTGTCTCCATACTCACCTCGTCGGGTTCAGACGCTGAGGATGACAGCTGTTGCGGAGTGCTAGGTCTGGTACTCAACGGTTTGACGTAAGCTATGCATGTAGTCGCTCAGCAGCCCTATCTAACGTCTATGGCGGAGCATTGATGGCCGCACGCTAACTGGCACAATCAGATCCCAACTTTCACTATCTACACTTTGGACTGTGAGCGTAGTCAGGTCGCGCTCATATGTCCTTCCCCTTCCGCTGCGCCTCACGTTTGCCCACGTCCAACAGTCATTCTTTGTGGCGAAACTAGTCCGTGTACTGCTCATTAAATCTGAAGGCAGCGACTATGCTGTTGATAGCCCGAGTTGGAGCTATGATGCCCGCTGTCGGGCTCAGGATAGCTCTCAAGACGAGTCGTGCTCGCGAATTGAGCCGGCGTGCCGATTTCTGACAGACAGGCACTTGGACAGACATTGACGCTCCTGCCTCCTCACCCTCATAAGCCCCGCCCAGGCCCTTTCTCTGCCCTCTTCCATGGCCGACTTATCACCTCCACGCCTCTTCCTATCCAACAACCTCACAGGGTACTTGGATGACCTTGTTGGAAGCAACTCCATGTCCTCGTCCGGCATCTGGGGCGGCTTCATCTACCAGATCCTCGCCACTTCTCTATTTGGTATGTCATGTTCTTCCTCCAGACAGTCGCGGCTTACATGCTCTCACATGGCAGGTGGCCTTACGATCTGCGCTGGGGTTGCAGCCATCGCACTCATGTCCGTACCCGTCCTTCAATTTCTCTGCCGTCGCTCACATCATAACACACAGCAGAGGTGGCACAAGTCATCCTAGCCGCCCACGCACCCTGCTGCTAGCCGCCATCGGCGTCATGTATGTAGCCACCGCCGTATTTATCACAGCGAACCTGTACAGCGCCTCGCTCTACGTGACATCTCAGGCCATCACTGCCCAAAACCTCAATTCGACGATCGGCTGTCTCCGAGCACATCCAGCAGCAGATCAACTCACGCTCAGCTGCATGCAGGAATCGTTCTGGGACCCGCCATTGAATACTGTACGCGAAAGACACGTCGTTCGTCGACAGCAGTGCGCGAGCACCGCCGCTCTCACCGTTGATGTCGGTATATGCGATGCTATCTTCTACTAAACACTCACCGCCTACAATACTAGGTAGCTATCGGAGACGCAATCGTCTGGTGGAGAGCCTGGGCAGTCTGGAGAGGCAGTCGCGCCGTGTCTCTTGTGGGCCTCCTCTTCATCCTCCTTACAATCGGCGAGTCCCTTCCTGTCCCGCATCCCGCATGTTTCTCATCTTGTTCCAGTCATGAGCGCGCTGAACGCCACGAACGCATGCACCCTCGACTTCCGCGCCGGCGAGGGAGTGGACTCTAGAAGCGCCGGACTGTTCTTTGGAGATGCGTATGGTACTGCAGCCTCTGTACTGACTCTGGCAGCGAACGTGGCTGCAACGGCTCTCATAGGCTATCAGGCATGGTGAGCTCCGCGCTTTCCGAGTGAAATTCGCATCACTGAGAGTGTCCGTTCAGGGTGAACAGGAGATTCATCTGGAAAGGTGACACGGTCGACGGATCGTCCTCCTCCCAGATCGAGAAGGTCTTCTCGCTCCTCCTCGAGTCGGGAGTGGTGTATTGCCTCATATGGGTAAGCTCACCGAGAGGGAGGGAGGGAAGCGCAACGACGACGACGACGCTGACTATCCGATGCCAACTCAGACCGTCGTCGTCGTCGGGCACGCCTACTGGAACTCGGCGATCTCGCAGAGCAATCTGGCCAGCTTCAGCGTGGACGCCGTCAATCGCACGCTGTCCGTGGGCACATTCGTCCTCGTCGTCAGCCAGTTCGTCAACGGCGCTCTTGTTCCGATCATCGTGAGCAGTATTACCCGTCTCTCTTCCTTTTCCTTTCATCTCCCCCTCAGCTCAGCTCAGCTGACACCGGCCCTGCCATGCCCACCCCGTAGGCGATATATCCGACCGTCATTGTTATCGTCGTCACGCTGAACAGGTCCTGCTGCGATGCTGTGGTGACCCATTGTCGTCCGGATCCCCCCGGTCGTGGGGCCGTGACTCTCACCTCCATCGGCTTTCGTCACGATAGTTTGGAGCTTGGAGGCGACAGTGCGGAGGACGACAACACATCGTGCCCGTCTCCGTCATCATTGCTGGCAGATGCAGCAGCAGCAGCAGCAGAGGGACACGCGGCGACGCCACTCAGCAATGCTGCCGCCACGTTGAGGAGTCACACCGAGCACAGCCAACTCGGACTGTAGACACGCCCCCGAGCAATACTATTGTCATTCTGACTGGGAAATGTACTTCGCATGCTTGGAACTGCTTGCACCGCCAGAAGACTGCATGGTGAACTATGTCAAAATCGTGGGTGCGACTGCCAGTGCTCGTGTGTTCACCCCCCGGTCATCGACCTCGGAGGCGCCCAGGAAGCGCCAGATAGGGAGGAATGGCGTTCACTACATATTTACTATTAACTTCGTCTTCACCAGTTCTTCACTAAGAACCACTCGGAGACCACACATGCTCTCGTGCACAGTGACGAAAGAGGGCGCAGGGCGCAGACAGGACAGACTGACGGGCGCTCGGAGGACTCGGACAGGACTGGGTGCAGCCGTCCTTTGGAGGACTTTGAAGGTGCCAAGGGATCTGGGGGACAGTTGGAAGCCGCGTCGCTCAAGGTGTCATCGGACGTGACACGCCCCCGACGTCGCTGTGTTCTCTCTCACTTTGGCCCGATGGTGCTCTCTGGACCGACATATCATATATGTTAGTGTTCCCAACCGCACACGAAGTTGGCTCACAGGGGCCGTGTCATACCTTCAAGCTTCGTCCAGCTCTACTGGCACTGGTAACATCGCTCGGATACCCTCCCTCGCCCTCCCCTTCCCGCACTAGCGACCAGCTCAAAGTCGAAGAGGACAGCCCTGACCCTTATGGACGAACAGGTTTTGGCCTCCGCAGACCGTCAGACGCAGATCCCCAAACACGAACTTGAACCCGCGGCCGACTCGGATTGTGCCACACCGTCACGTGGCGCGTCGGCTCCTGTGCGAGGCTCCTCGGTGATGTAGTCCAGACTTCATGGCCCCGGGGGACGACCCACAAGCCCACGTCGGACGCATACGCACAGTATCGCGTGTATCCTCGGACCCGGACCCTGTGAGGACGCGTCGCGGTTAAGAGATTTATAGGATGTTGGGCCTTCGGAGTCACGCCGGTCGCAAGTGCGTCAGATTCCTATCTATAGTAGGGAGTAACACAAGCGTAGCGACGGTAGTCCGAGCTATATGGAATCCTAACCCTGTCCATATCCCTTACAGGGGTACTCCGAGTCGTCGGCCACCTTTGCCTTTGTGGGGTATTCGTCAGGTTCTTCCGTACATCGTGCGCGGAAGAGCCTGTGCGATATTTGGCATCATCCAGACGGGTGTGGAGTAGCCCCTGGCCCTTTGGGCGGGGCACCACGGAGGTGTAGTCTGTCAGGTTTTGCACGATAACTTGAAGCCTGTCGGCGAACACTGCGCCGCTGATGTCATGCTGAAGAACAGTGCGGGACAGTAGCAAAGCTTCCTGATCTTCCGTTCCTGTGACAGAACGGTCTAGAGAGAATCGAGGTAACAACACACTGGCATTGAGTATGGGCCTCGTCAGAGGAGTATATAGGGACGCCCGGCCATGTGGTTTGATGGTGCGCGACGCCACAAGAGAGTGAACGAGTCTAGAGGTCGACTGCACGCGCGATAAAACGTTGCGCATGGCCGCTGAGCCCCTTGTGCTTAAATTCTCTACCTTTCAGATCGCCCATGATAAACAAAGGAAGTGGGCGAAGATGATGGACGGCGGTTAATTGGAGCGAGGTCAAGTAGACGGGAATTAGGCATAAGATCTCGGTTGCTGAGTCTGGATGCGGACCTGAAGCGGCGATGCCGGCCAACCTGAGTGATATACCCTCGATCTATTTGCAACTCGGGCGACGTCGAGGGGCAAGCCTGAGGGGATTTGGATGGCTAGCAAGGATCATTGATGACTCAAGTGTGGAACAGCATTCTGTATGCATTCGCTAGTGACGAAGTGATAGGCGTCGACTATGAAGGCCCGAGTTGTTTGTTCGGCACGAATAACAGCTTCGAGCGATAGCAGATGAGCGTACAGGGGTTGTCACAGTGGGAAATACGAGATCTAGATCTACACTGGACTCATAGATTGGTACTTCAATCGCACTGTGAGACGTGATCTTTCGGAAAGGATGTTCTTTCCGAGACTCCGACGAATGTCCTCCAGATGGCGTCTTCCAGAATGATTGGAGACAAACACGACGGACAAGGCCCCGTATCTGGTATCCAGGATATTCGAAGGAAATTAGTGGGGCACCTTAAATATGCGGCCGGTGGCCAACATATTTCCGGCAAGTGGAAGACCGTGAGTGTCCCACCTATTTCCTGGGCCTGGATTCAGTTCAGGGAGAAGCCAACTCGATCTGGTGAGGGACAAATGTCTGGCTTTGGAAGAAAATAGGAGAGTCAGACAAAGGATATTGTACCTATCCTATCGATTGTGTCGTACTTATATATCACAACCTGTTCTAGTTGTTCGTTAGATGTCAAATCCACCCTCTATCCAACCTTTGTCCCCAATAGGATCGACCCTTCTTCTCCCTGAAATGATCCCTGGCCCAGGAAATAGGTGGGACACACACAATCTAGTTCATCTCTCCACCGGCAGGAAATACGTCAGCTGCCGGGCACATATTTAAGGTGCCCCACCAATTTCCTTCTGATATCCTAAATACCAGATATAGGGCCTTGTCCGTCGTGAAAGGAACTCGTGTCTGCTTTGTCCCGAAAGGCGGAGAATAGGAATATCGAGTGTTATTTCATCCGTAGTAGCATCACCGGCGCGATCATAATTACATAAGTAGATTCATCAGTTGGTTCAATAATCTTCCGCGTTCCGGCCGCGTTGGACCAATGTCACTAGATCGTGGCTTTCAACCAGCGTATATATCTACCGTCGAAACAGACACCTACTTGCGAAAAACGAGTAACGCAGTGCGCGAGTTTCAACTTGCTGGATCATCTCTCCTTCCTTATCGGTTGCAGGATTATAATGGTTGCCCGACTCATCTGCATCGCGATCCGTATCATACCATGCATAATAGATCTGCCATCATCTGCCATCTCGGGATGCGCCACTACCGTGGACGGTGTAACTCCGGCTGTCGATCACCGGGTTCAGTCCACATAAACTGTCACTGCGCCTTCGTCGATCCTTTCGACCCCGCCGCATGCTGCTCACCATCAACCTCTCACAATGAGTGCTCCCTTCGACCTCGAGGCGCACCTAAGGTGGAAGTAAGTCCTTCTCTCGCCTTTTCGTTCCATCTCCAGCTCATTCCGGATCGTACAGAGCTGGTGTGATCCTGTGCAGCCTCGGTATCACGGGAACGTAAGTGTCTCTCCGTTTTATCAAACACAACACTTCAAATCCGTTCGCATCGTTCCACAGGATCTTTGGAGGTATCTTACTCGTCATTCTCCTGTCCACCACTCCGAGTCTTCACGCGCCTTCCCATAGTCGCCACCGGTCAGGTGGCCTCATACTTTCACCACTATTGGCGTGAGGACAGATGTATGTTGAGGACGGCTGTGCGTTTGATCTATCACGCTCCGCACGGTCTTCGCTTTGACACTGATGACATGTATGGCCGCAAGGTCTGGGCCGTTTGGACATTGGATTGTCTCCAAATGGCGCTATATTCATACGCCGGTCAGCCGTCTGCGTTAGCTGTCCACGTGTGGTACTAACTCACGATCGTCACAGTTGTGCATTATCTGGTGTACGCTCACAATGACCTAGTCGGTCAATCGAAGATCGCATGGTATGTCTATATCTTTCCGATAGTGGTGTTATGTCTACACGTACTTACCTAGACCATCACAGGACAGCAAGCGTGAGTGCTGTCGAATGTTGCAGTCCAGCAGAGCGCACATCTCACACCGGTTCTCCAAACGATCATAGGGACAAACAGCCGTGAATGTAAGTCGACCACGTCAAGCAAGTCGGATAGCACTCTAACATCACGCACATCTAAGGCTACCCTTGTTGCTCTGGTCCAACTGTATGTCTTTTTACTGAATGACATCAACGTATCATTCATTTCTCTCTCCGTGTAGGTTCTACGTGCTCCGAGTATCAGCCCGTACGTCTGACTCCAGCCGTCGTGCCACAGTATCTCATCTATGGCTCGCAGTTTGTAGATACACTGCCGTCACAGTATCCTTGGTATGTTTTCCCCTGGGTCCCACATAACAATTCATCTGATTGGCTCTAAAAACAGTTGCTCCTGGTCGTAGCGAGTTGGGGTATTGTGATCATGCAACATCGACGTTTGGTCTGCACCGCTGACTTCGCCTTGGCGCGCCTCCAGCCCTTAGCATACGTGAGTCCATCTGCAACATCTGGCGGTCCTTCGTTCACCACATTCCGGACAGTGCTCGTGGTTAAGCTGTTCGCCACTTCCCTTGACCTGGCCCGGGTCAGCGGTACTAATGTGATATGGCCTTCCTAGCGCATCGACAGAGTCCGTGGCCGCGCTCTCTGGTCTGGAGGTGAATGTCATTGTAGAGATACAAATACCGGCGATGCTAAGTCTGCTCCTAGGAACACGTGGTCCTGAATAACTCACTAATTGCCGCAACGGACATCGCGATTAGTTTGACCCTCGTGGCTCTCTTGATCACGTCCAGAACGGGCGGTTCGAGGTCAGTATGCAGCCTCACGTTAATCGTGCTAATGCCGATCTCAAGTCTCATGATGCGTAGGACGAAACGGTTGATTAATCGACTGATCTTCTACACCATCAATACTGGCCTGATGACTAGGTATGCGAGTCTTCCTACGTTTCCACGGTTGAAATCGTTCTCACTATCTCATGACGTGCAGCGTTCTCGCGCTGCTAGCGGTCGTAACGGTATGTTCTCTACGACCGTGTCTCATGAACACCATCCTAAGATCTTCTTCATATGCATAGAACCTGACCAAGGGTGACACGATGCTATACGTCCTATTCTCATATGTCGGTACCAGTCGTGAGTCGCCCGTTCGTCGTCTGCGATTTCCGACTGAATCGCACGCAACCATCGTCAGTGTACACGGTGTCCATGGTCGCCAGTCTGAACGCGCGTGAAGGTCTGCGCAACCACATGGCTGAGGTAACAGGCATGACGACTATCCCGACTATCGCAAGTTTGCGTGGGGATGGGAACATCACCGTCATGGATATGCATAATTCAAGGAACCGCGCAGTGCGCATGTGAGTAGACCTCCGCTCTTCGATCTCCTGGGACCATAGTCTGATCATCCTCTCACCATAAGACCCCCTGCGGTGTTCATTGAGACCTCCGTTGAGACGGCTCACTAATCGCGCGGGACTACGTATTACACGGGGTACGCTCTCCTGAGGGGTACTTATCGACGCTATAGTTCGTCATGCAGCGCAAGGGTACACAGTGTGTCAGGGTCGAGTTCTCGGTCGCTAGTTCAAAGTTGTTCTCCCTTCGGCATGAGTCTTCTCGCCGCCACTGTCGGCTGTCAGATCATACTCCCAATATATATCCTCCTGCGTCCTGGTCAAATAAGCCCGGAAGTTCGCTATACTCACGGCAGCGAGAAGCCCAAGAGAGTGTCGGAGAAAAGGCATCCGTCCGAATGTAATTGCACGGACGATGAGAGTCACGGAAGCCTTATTGAACTTCTCATCCGGCGTCCACGTGCGAAGCTCGTGCTATGCGTGCGTCACGTTCACACCCCAGCATTCATCGTCCGACGTCTGCTAGGCTGAGACTGTAGACATATCGCGGAAGGGCCCTGGTGCATGCCTCGAACATCAGAGAGAATATAGCGACGACGAATGGGACGGCGTGGCCTGTGCGGCTTGCACGTACAAGGGAACGTCAGAGATATAGACTACTGTACTCGCCGATCGGAAGAGGGGCGAGATGACAAAGACAATTGAAGCGAGGGGTTAGAGCGAGGTTATGTGTTGTTTCAGACACAATTCTTCCGCAATGATTAAGGTGTGGCTCCCTCCATACTAACATAGCGACCGCTGACAAACGCGGTCGATGCATAGACGGACCTGACTCCGGTGGTTTTAGTCAGCCGAACTCACAACTTGGTTCCTGGTCATAACTAACTGCAGATCGTATCCCAATTAACTGAATTCACTGAACTTGGAGTCGCCAGTACTAACCATACGCCCTGCGCTGCACAGCACACCTGTGGTCAGTACAGTATTCGAGCATGCTCTCCACTGGTGGCACCTCGAAATTGAAGCACGATGTACAATGCGCCTTCAGATACCACCCACGAAGGTGCGAGCGCGAAACAGTGCGCAGAAATCGGAGAGGAGAAACTAACGGGGCGCATCGGTGGGACCGGCGCCGCTCAGCTGTCCGTCCCGAGGAAGGTGAGTGTCACATACAGTGCACAGACCAATGTAGTATGTCACCAATTCCAACTACAGGATACACAAGATGGGTCACTAACGATGAACCGGCTGTCCAGTTAGATATTCAAACTGGTATGCATCATGTCCCTTGGTGATGAGTCCTCCCCGTTTCACCGTCTCATGCCTTGCGTCCCTTTCGTCGACCAACACAATGTTACTCGGATACCGCGCCTCGCCGTCCTTCCCGCACCAGTCAAAGCCAAACAGCACAACCCTGTCGCACATGACGAACAGGTTTGGCCTCCGCAGGTCCCCAAACACGAACCCGCGTTCGTGCACCATCACAACCGCCGTACGGAGCGATTCGACGTGCACGGGGCTCGTCAGCTCCCGTGCCTCCTCGGTGATGCAGTCCATGACGATCACCCACAAGCCCACATCGGGCTCAAACGCGCAGTGCCGCAGCTTCGGTGCTAGCGAGGCGGCTTCGAGCATCGCGTGCACTGTGCGATTGTAGCGATGTGCAAACTTGACCACAACTTGGACTCTTTCTCCGTCGGGCGCACTCGCACGATGAGCCTCGGCGAGGAAGACTGCTTTACCAACCAGGTTCGGGACCAGTGCTGTTCGTGAGGATGAAGTCTTCCCCGCTCTCGCGATACCTGGTGAAATGGGGGCCGATGAAGGAGGGCGCAGGGCGGGCGGCAACTGCAGCACGAGGGCGAACGCCGCGCTGCGGCCCGAAGTACGAGCCAACGACTGTTCTGTAGTAGTTGTCAAGCTCTGCGACACAGATCCTGAGCGCGCGGAACAGCCTCGCGACGCGATATCCTGCATCATCCAGAGCGGTGCGGCCAATCTCACTTGAGCGAGGCACGACCGAGATATAGTCTGTCAGGTTCTCGACGATGAGTCTGTCGGCGAACACAGCGCCGCTGACGATGATGTGTGGACCAGGCATGCCGATCAACAGTGCGGGACAACAGCAGACCTCCCTGATCGTCCGTGCCTGTAACAGCAATGTCAAATGAATATTCAAACATAACGAATAGATCCAGAACTACTACCCTCTTCAGAGGAGTATATGGCGACATAGTCGCATTCGGCCTGGGCGTTCGGATCGCATGCACCGGTCCCAACATCTTCTTTCACCTCTCTTATGGTGGGGATGATAAGGAAGCAGTCGGGAGTCTCTATGGAGGCCACTCGGCCATTGGATTGGAGTGTACCTGATGCGAACGTGAGAGTGATTGACTCTAAGATAGTTGGATGGACGGCCTCCCCATTGTAGGCCTTGATTCGTCTGGCCTCCACGCCGTAAAAGTCTACTGCGTCGTTGACAAACCATTGCGCACGCTCAAGCTCCTCGTGCGTGAGTTCCGTATCTTCGAGGTTGGCCATGATGGAGAGGAAGTGAGCAAAGACGGGATGATAGATGGCGATTGGACGGGCAGCGAGATCAAGTGGACGGAAGTTGTATACCGCGTCCTGCCTACTAGGCGTCTGAGTCTTCATGCGGTTGCGTACGACAGCGCCCTCCGACGGAGAAGCTCGGGCTCGGGCAGCACCTGCGAGGGACTCGCGACCTATAGGGAGATGGTGTGAATTATCTACAGGGAGGGGAACTCACGAATCTGACCCTGCGATTCATTCACTTCATGCAACACGGGCAATGTCGATGGGTGAGCGGGAGGCGTGATGGCTAAGAAGGATGGAAGAATCAATGAAGGACAGATAATTCACAGCTCTTGGCCTGGTACGCACTCAAAACAAGCAACTTCTTCAATTGCGCCTCCTCCCACAATCTCAACGAAACATACTTCGAGCGTGGCACCGCATTTTCTTCAAGGTATTCGCTGTTGACCACCTGATAGGCGTTTTTGAAGGCCTTAGTTGTCTGTCCGATAGGACGGATGTCAGCTTCGAGCCCATAGCAAAGAATGAGGGTGAGTATCAGGTCGTGCGAGGTCACAGGTTTGGCGTACTTGATAGACCGTGACACTGATCGCGCTGTGAGGCGGAATCTGGAAGACATCTTCACTGCCACAAATCTCCTCGAGGGTGATGTCCTGTAGATTGGATACATAAATTCTTTCCCCATGCACGAACTCCCAGGCAACGTTAATGAGGAACTCCAGGCTATCCCAACCAGACAGGGAACGGAGGACAGGGACTTCGAATTCGAGTATTTTTGTTCGTTTTCTCCTTCCTTAGCGGCAGGCATGGTACGAGAGCAAGAGCACAAGAGCAAGCGTGGGCTGAGAGAAGTTCAACTCGAAGTTGTGGCCTAAAGTTCACACGTCAATAGAGACAATCCAGAATCCGTGAGATCTCCCAGAAGCGTCGGAGATTTCCCCAGCGCTACCGGGGGATTAGGTCAGCATTTTGCGGCAGTCAGCTGAACATATCTGCAAGCACGATGCACTCGTGCCAGTACTTACATACCCAACTCAATTCTTGGGGACGCGGGACGCGTTGAGAGCTTATTGATGCTTCTCGCTGCCGTGCGTATGACGAACTTCCGGGCCTATTTGACCCCGGCGCAGGAGGAGATATATTCCTTGGGAGTATGATCTGCCAGCCGACAGTGGCGCCGAGAAGACTCATACAGAAAGGTAGAACCATCAGGCAACCAAGAAGTGGAAGATCGTGTACCGTGGCGCTGCATGACGACGACATATAGAAAGAGCGCGTCGATAGGGACCCCTAAGGGGAGCGTACACGATGTACTACGTGGTGCCGTGCACGATTAGTGAGCCGTCTCAACGGAGGTCTCAATGAACACCGCAGGGGGTCTTGCGAGAGAGGGAATGGTGAGACCATGGGACCAGCAGATCGAAGAGGGCAGATTTACTCACGTGCGCACTGCGCGATTCTTTGAGTTTTGCATATCCATGACGGTGAGGTTCCCGTCCTCACGCAGCAAACTTGCGATAGTCGGGATAGTCGTCATGCATGTTACCTCAGCCATGTGGTTGCGCAGACCTTCACGCGCGTTCAGACTGGCGACCATGGACACCGTGTACACTGACGATGGTGGCGTGCGATTCAGGCGGAAATCGCGGATGACGAACGGGCGACTCACGACTTGAACCAACATATGAGAATAGGACGTATAGCAGCATGTCACCGTTGGTCAGGTTCTACGCATATGAAGAAGATCTTAGGAAGGTGTTCATGAGATACGGTCGTAGAGAACACACCGTTACAATAGCCAGCAGCGCGAGAACGCTGCATGTCATGACATAGTGAGAACGATTTCAACCGTGCAAACGTAGGAAGACTCGCATACCTAGTCATCAGGCCAGTGTTGATGGTGTAGAAGATCAGTCGATTGATCAACCGTTTCGTCCTACGCATCACAACACTTGAGTTGGGCATTAGCAGGGTTAACGTGAGGCTGTATACTGACCTCGAACCGCCCGTTCTGGACGTGATCAAGAGAGCCACGAGGGTCAAACTAATCGCGATGTCCGTTGCGGCAATTAATGCGTTATTCAGGGATACGTATTTCTACGAGCAGCCTTAGCATTGCCGGTATTTGTAGCTCTAAAATGACATTCACCTTCAGACCAGAGAGCGCGGCAACGGAATCGGTGGATACGCTAGGAGGGCGACATAAGTATCGTTGACCCGGGCCAGGTCAAGGGAGGTGGCGAACATCTTTACCACGAGCACTGTCCGGAATGTGATGAACGAAGGACCGCCAGATGTTGCAGATGGACTCACGTATGCTAACGCCTGGAGGACCGCCGTGGCGAAGTCAGCGGTGCGGACCAAACGCCGATGTTACATGATCACAATACCCCAACACGCTGCGACCAGGAGCAACTGGTATTATAGCCAATCAGATGAATTATGATATGGGACCCAGGGGAAAACATACCAAGACTACTGTGACGGCAGTATATCTACACACTGCGAGCCACAGATGAGATACTGTGGCACGACGGCTGGAGTCATACGTACGGGCAGATACTCGAAGCACGTAGAACCTAACACGGAGAGAGAAATGAACGATATGTTGCTGTGATTCAGGACAACGACATACAATTGCACCAGAGCCGTGAGGGTAGCCTCAAATGTGCGTGATGTCAGAGTGCTGTCCGACTTGCTTGACGTGGTCGACTTACATTCACAACCGATTGTCCCTATGATCGTTCGGACAACCGGTGTGAGATGTGCGCTCTGCTCGACTACAAATTTCGGCAGCACTCACGCTTGCTGTCCTGGAATGGTCCAGGTAAATACGTGTAGACATAAGACCACTATCGGAAAGATATAGACATACCATGGGAGCGTCGATTGACCGACTAGGTCATTGTGTGCGTACACCAGATAATGCGCAACTGCGACGATTGTGGGTTAGTATCACACGGGGACAGCTAGAGGAGAACCGAGATCGCTGACCAGTGTACGAATATAGCGCCATTTGGAGACAACCCAATGTCCAAACGGTCGAGACCTTGCCGCCATACATGCCGTCAGTGTCAGATCAAAGATCGTGAGGAGCGTGATAGATGGAACGCACAGCCGCCTTCAACGTGCACCTATCCTCGCTCCAATAGTGGCGAAAGTATGAGGCCACCTGACCGGAGGCGACTACGGGAAAGCGCGTGAGGAGTGGTAGACAGGAGAATGACGAGTAAGATACCTCCAAAGATCCTGTGGAACGATGTGAACGGATTTGAAGTGTTGTGTGGGATAAAACGGAGAGACACTTACGTTCCCGTGATACCGAGGCTGCACAGAATGACACCAGCTCTGCACGATCCGGAATGAGCTGGAGATGGAAGGAAAAGGCGAGGGAAGGACTTACTTCCACCTTAGGTGCGCCTCGAGGTCGAAGGGAGCACTCATTGTGAGAGGTTGATGGTGAGCAGCATGCGGCGGGGTCGAAAGGATTGACGAAGGCGCAGTGACAATTTATGTGGACTGAACCCGGTGATCGACAGCCGGAGTTATACACCGTCCACGGTAGTGGCGCATCCCGAGATGGCAGTTGATTGGAGATCTATTATGCATGGTATGATACGAATCGCGATGCAGATGAGTCGGGCGACCATTATAATCCTGCAACCGACAAGGAGGAGAGATGATCCAGCAAGGTGAAACGCGCGCACTGCGTTACTTTTTTTTTCGCAAGTAGGTGTCTGTTTCGACGGTAGATATATACGCTGGTTGAATGCCACGATCTAGTGACATTGGTCCAACACGGGTGCGGGAACCCGCCGGGCCAGGCCGCCGGAACACGGAAGATTATTGAACCATCTCATGAGCAATATTGGATTTGATGATGATCGCACCCGGATGAAATAACAATCCCTATTCTCCGCCTCTTGGGTCCTTGCGTGCGTTTCCTAGGAATAATTATATGTGTCTACCAGATGTGACTATGTCTCCAATCATTTTGGAGGACACCATCTGGAGGACAATCGTCTGAGAGAACGTCCTCTCCGAAAGATCACGTCTCACAGGGCGCTTGAAGTACGAATCTATGAAGTCCGTCTCATATTTCTTACTGTGACAACCCCTGTACGCTCATCTGCTATAGCTCGAAGCTGATATCTGTGCCGAACAAAATCGGGCTTTCATAGACGCCTCTCACGTGCGTCACTAGTCACTAGCGAATCGGAATACGACCAACCTCCCTTCGGCTATGCTCGCTTACGCCCATCAGCCCCCCAAGAGAGCGTCGGAGCAAGGGCACCATTCGAATGTACTTGTACGGATAATCAGAGTTCACGGAAGCTTCGTTGAACTTCTCATCCGGCCTCCACGTGCGAAGCTCGTGTTACTATACGTGCGTCACGTTCACACCCAGCATTCATCGTCTGCGACAACCGCTTCAACCGTGTGCATCCGGTAGTTGGAATCGCCAGTGACATATATATACTGTGTTGGTCTGATTGTACGTGATACTCATCTTCCTCGGGACGAACAGCAGCGGCGCCATTCACCGACGCGCTCGCGCCTTCGTGCGTTCAGACTCGAACGCGTGTCGTACATTGTGTATCTTCAGTTCCGAGATACTGAATACTGACCACAGGTGTGCTGTGCTTAGGCTGCTGGAGCCAAGGGCGTATGGTACTGGCAAATTCAAGGTATGAGTTCGACCGACTGACCGAGTAATAATACCGGAGTCCGACTCTCAGGTCCGTCTATGCGTCGACCGCCGTTGTCGCTATGTTAGTATGTAAGGAGCCACACCTTAATCATGTCGGCTGTGTTCGGTGCGGCTCAACACGTAACCTTGCTCTACTTAACACCTCCCTTCAATAGGTTCCGTCTTTAACGCCCTCAGGCTCTCCTGATAGAGAGCACCGCCATCTATATCTCTGGCGCTCCCCTGTACGCGCGAGCCGCACAGCCTGGCACACCGTCGCATTCGTCATTACTACTACTACCATATTCCCTCGGATCTTCGGAGCACGCACTTCCACCGTGACTAGCAGGGCCCTTCCGCAATATGTCTAGTACGTCATCGAACTCGGCCCCGGGAGGTCCAGTGGGAGTTGCCGCAGTGGGTTGGGGGGGGGGGGGGGAAAGTGCTTGGATCATCAGGATTCTGCACACACACACACACTGGGATCAGCCAGAGTCGTAGACGGTGAATGCTACATAGTGGCTGGGTGGCCAGTGGGACTGTGACGTAGACGTACGTATAGCAACATGAGCTTCGCATTCCGAGTCGTAGGTGGAGGCCGGATGGGAACTTGACTTGGAGTTCCTTCGAGCTTCCGTGGCTGTCATCATCATCATCCGTACGACTCGGAGTGCCTTCCTGGCAGCTTTGCTCCGACACTGTGTCGTTGCCGTGAGTACGGCGACCGTCCAGGTTGATGTGGCGGCGGCGGCGCAGGAGGAGATAGCACAGCAGGGCTGCTATCAAGAGGAAGCGAGACACCACCGATGACTGCACCGATGATCTCGCCAGGTTAAGTACTGGACTTTGCCGTGGTACGTTGTGAGAGAGGAGAGGGAGTGTTATCACTGTTACTGCGAGATGATGTGGGTATAGCGGAATAGGTACGGTGAGCGTTAATGGGCCGATCGATGTGTAAAACGAGATACTACCGGAGGTCGGCGAGATTTCGACAGAGGAAAGTATCGAGACGCTCCGAGTCGCGATAGACGAGCTAGATGCAGCCGGTGTGCTCGGAGATAATATCGTGGCTGGTGTGAGGTGCGCCGACGAAGACTGGGGGAGGTAGGAACTATCCAGGATGTGCGAATCGTGGACGAGGGCAGTACTAGTGTGGATACTGCTGACGATGGCGGCAGCGGAAAAGATGTTGTATCGGGAAGATCTAATACGCATCGTCATGCTTCTTGTTGAGATGATCTATATGATCAGCAGCTCCTTAGATGCTCACCTGCTTTCGCAACGCGTTGTGCAGTCTCTATGTCAAACGTGCCCGATTGCTGGTGTGGTGTGAGCCAACTCGCGTCGTCAGTAGTGCCCAACGACGGTGTATGACTATGACGCGCAGAACTCACGGCGACATCCTGGAACGCCCACGCTGGGACTGAGGTTCCCGGGAGTAATGGCCTTGGATAGCTTCGCAGAGCCGACCGAGCGTGAGCATAATGACGCACCACAAATAAGGAAGTCCTGACTTTCTGACGGTCTTTCTCTGGCACTTCTCCGAGAACTGCGGCCAGCTGGCGTCCTCCTGATGAGCCACCGCGCGAGGAAATACAGAAATACAGACAGAAGATAGTCAACGTTCATACATACCCAAGCACTCCTGGGCCACCTGACGCATTGAACTGGCATACTTGACACGCCTGCATCATGGAATATGTCACAGTGCTGCACGCACAATCCGCAGTCGGGTCGCTGATGTTGCTCGGGGGACATAGAATGTGTGCGGGTTCGTGAGCTTGGTCCATACCATATACGCTGAACCCCGCATGGAGTCATCATGCATCATGGTCAGAGCTCGTCGCGGTCCGATTGAGTCATACAACCACTTACATCCAGATGGCATGCAGCCAGTGATCAGGTAGGCAGTAACAAGACACGGGTTCTGTCCTAGCGCGTCCGACATCTGCATTTGAGAGCGGCAGTCAGCACGTTTCCGTTCCCATCCGCAAGCACGATGCACTCGTGGTACATACCCAGGAGAACCCGGCCACGCATGCGCATGTAGCATCAGTCTTCTGCGCATGGACATCTACATCTGGCGATAGGAGTGTCAAGCATGCTAGGGAGAGGAGGGATGTCCTGCACAAGTACAAGTATCTCATCGTACGCGGATGTGAGTATCGACACCAGAGGGTCCGTCATGGTGTCGCTTAAGACTCCAACTGGAACCACAACTGTCGTCAGAATTGGCAGGACGAAGAAATCTCGCTCCTCGCTGCGGTCGACAACCCAGGGTGCTCATCGCCATCCGGGATTCCAAAGCCAGTGCTTGTTCGACAAGTGATGGTGAACCGTGGCGGCAGAAGAGACGAGCAGATACGAGTTATAGGATAGCAGATGCCAGAGAGCCGCTGCGCATGGACTTAGATATGCGTTCTCTGTCGTTCTGACAACTACGTCTCGCGATGAGTTGTGTTAGTTCGAATCCGAGGGCCGCTAAACTGAGATGCATATGGCAGTCAGATCGCATGGATGAGGAACCGCGGCGCGTCTCCGTCCCGACCTACAGTGCAGTACAAGCCCATACTCACCAGCCTCCAATCTTGTGACAGTGCACTGGATGGATGCAGAGCGCAAAAAAAACAGATTTGCACGATCCGAAAGTAGCGATACATACACATACAGTGCACCCTAAGTGGTCGACATCAGCCGGTCAGTACGAATGCCAGAACCGAGCTCCGTCAAGCCACTCACCTTTTCCCATCAGATCCGAGGCGTATCATACACGCATCCGCCTCAGAATCCCTGATCCCTGATCCCAAAATCCCAAAATCCCAAGAACCCAAACGGCCCAAACGCATCTACGCAAAGCAAACCCATCCGCACACCGCACACGCAACTCACCTATACGGGCCGCCGCCGCGCTCCCAATCCCTCCTCTGCCGCTTGTCCCCTTCCTCATCCCTACCCCTCGCCCACCCGCCGCTGCTGCTAGCACCATACCCACTCCAAGTGCGAGTGCTCGATGGCGGGCCGGACCCATACCCCTGTCCCTGTCCCTGTCCTTGTCCCTGTCCCTGACTATGACCATGTCCCCCGCTCGGACCCGCGCCAAAGCTCGGGGTCTTGCGCTTCCGCTCACGCTCGCTCGTCCCTGCGTATCCGTGCCACTGTCCGTGTCCGTGTCCGTGTCCGTGTCCGTGTCCGTGTTCGTGTCCGTGTTCGTGTGTCTGTCCGTAGCGTTCGCCGTCACGGCCCCCCTCGTCTCTCCGCGGCCCATTCGGGGGCAGGACGACGGAGAGATAGTCCGACGCGGCCTCGACGCGTCTCTCCGTGGCCGGACCCGGACGCGAACCCTCACCCTCCTCCGCCCACGCCTCCGCAGCCTGCCGTTCGATCTCGCGCATGGAGTCGATGCGGAACCGCGCCTGTGCACTGTGCGTGTAGTACGTGTCCGGTGCGGGGAACCTATTCAAAGAGCAGACAGGCGTGTGCGTCAGACGTTTTCATCGCGAACAGCACGGCAACTTGTCAAGTCCAGTGGATGGGGAAGATGGGAGGTAACCTCGATGACATGCTTACCTCGCCCCGATATGGTTCAAGACCAGCCTCTCCGCGCCCGCCATTCTCGCAAACGCACCGGCCATGGCAGGCGTACTGTGCCCCCTCGCCCTCGTCCGCTCCTCGACGACCTCCTTGCTCTTCCGGGTCCTCAGGCTGCCCGTCCGGCCCTGCGGATCGACGGTCGGGCCCAGGAAGCAGTCCGTCGCCTCGTGTACAAGCAGCGTCACCGGCACGCGCACCGACACGCCGCTCCCGAGTGGGTCGACGAGGGGAAGGGCGGAGAACGCGGGCGGGTCTGCGTGGATGAGCGGGAGGATGGACGAGGGGTCGCATGTGTCGCCGAGGATGACGAGTTTGCGCGGGACGGGGCTGCTCGCGGTGGGCGCGGTGGGGGGATTTCGCGGATGACGTAGCCGATGCACGGATCTGAGCGAGCGTCAGGATGTGTGCAATACGGACAAAGGGACGAGGAGGGAGAGAGCGCACCTCGATGTTCGATGGGGCCTGCGTCGACCTGGACACCCCAGGAGCTATCGGGGACGACGTCGACAATGCGCTTCCAAAAGCCATGTTGGTCACAGCGAATATCCTGGCCAACACACTCACTCTCCGCCCGTATATCCATCTGGTCCGTGCTGTCTGCGCCGTTGCTAGGAGGATGGTCGAAGTTGGGGGTCTGTGGGACGTCGGCGGGACGGAGGGCTGCTCGCCAGGGAAGAGGAGCTCGTGGACGACGTACGGGTGCTCGCTGTGTGTGTGGGTAGTGTGCCAGAGCATGCGGAGCATCCTGCGAATGCCGCGGGGCCATAGATCTGGACGCGGGGCGGAAGGGCGTTCGGTGGGGACGGTGGGGATGAGGATGTGGGGGTAGGCTTGGGGATGCCGAGGGCACTACGGAGGAATGTGAGGGTGCCCATGGTGTGGTCGGCTAAAGGTGTAGAGGAATGAGTAGATGTAGATGAACGTTAGGAGGGCTGATAGGGAGGATAGAAAGTTGGTGGGAAGAGTGAAAGTGGGAAAGAGTAAGTAGTCAGGACACGGGATTGAGGCCTTTGTGAGCGGACGCGGACCAGTGGAGGAGATCGCGCAGGTTGTGAAAGATACGCGCAGGGGGACTCTCGGTCGAACGAAGCGAGGGCGAGAGAACGGGCGCGCACGCTGTATGCGTGAAGAGACATGGTCTGAATAGCAGAGACGGGAAAGAGGGTAGGGCGGAGGTCTGATCTCGGTGCATACGGCTAGAGGACCGGTTGGGAGACAGATGGGGTGGGGCAAGAATGGTCGGGGCCGGATGATGGAAGGCAAAAGAAGAAAGGTGGGGAGTGACATAGATGGCGGATGGGAGAAGAAGGAATAGGAGGCGGAGGAGACTGACCATGCATGTGTGTAATGAAGATCTTGGAGACCTGGCTTATGCGCAACCGGGGCTGGCCTGGGCGGTAGGGCTGCGACTCAAATTGGCGGACGGTGCCCTCGGCACAGTCGACCACTGGCCGTCGATGAGTGGGAGGAGCGGGATAGGTGAGAGCGCGTGCAGGTGAGAGGACGTACTCCAGAGGTCGCGGTTCGCTTGGGGTTCGAGGACGAGACTTGAGCAGTTGCGACTTTCAGTGGGGCCGCCGCCGCTGGTTGTGCCGAGGAAAGTGAGGGTGATGTTGGCTGTCATGTTGGCGGTGGACTTGAAGCGGTAGACGGCGGGGGCGGGGATGGGGACGGGAGGGCGGGCAAGGACTGCTGAAAGACGAGAGATGATCATCGGCGCAAGAGACAACGCGTGACGCAATCCGTCTTCCCCCAGCGTCCGGCCCGGGGCGTTGCTGCGGCGTCTCTCAGGATCTTGCCTTTCCTGCACTCGTTCATCAACCTCTCGCCCTCTTGGACGAGCACCGGCCATCCATGCGCGGCCCCATCCCTACGCCGCCTCTTTGCTCGTACCCCCGCGTCTGCCTCCCGAACTCGATCTAGTCCTCGATCGCTGGCCAGCCTTCTACGAGGACGATCCGTGCCTGGGAATTCAGTCGGCTTGCCAATTTCTGATAGGCAGTGTGCATTGCACTTTGACAAATATCGACGCTCCTCCCTCATAAACTCCCCCGACCCTCTTTCTCTTCCATCGCCCACTTCTCACCTCCGAGCCCCTTCCAATCCAACTTCACTGACAACTTGAATGGGTTCTTGGACGACCTTGTTGGCAGCAACTTAATGTCCTCGTCCGGCATCTGGCACGGCTTCATCTACCAGATTCTCGCCACTGCTCTATTTGCTATGTCGTCCCGCAGACAGCGGTCTTACAATCTGCGCTGGGGTTGCAGCCATTGCACTCATGTCCGTACCCGTCTTCGATTCCTCCACCGTCGCTCACATTCGAACACACGGCAGTCGTGGCAGAAGTCATCCTAACCGCTCACGCACCTGCGCCCCTCGGAGTCGGAGGAAGGCGGTGGGCAAGGGAAAGGAAAGTCGAGATCGACAATCAACAGGGTTAACAAAGGTGGACGCCCCCATCCCGTTCGCTATGAATCATGTGTTGCATCTCCACCCACCGCATCACGCGGGTTGTCCTGAATGGCTCCGAGAGTTCGATGATCATCCAATAGGTCTCCTTCCCCCTCCGGTGGACTTCTGTCTCCGTCCCAACGGTGGTTGTATTCCGGAGCTCTACTCGCACCGTCCGCAGCAGAGGCTCCCTCACGGCCAGCTCATATAACCACCAGAACACTGCCTTTCCAGATACGACGACATTCCCGGACCTCCCATCTGTGCATGGGCGGTGGAGCAGCTCGATCGGTCGCTCGCACATCTCGGGGCGAGGTACCTCAGCAGAGGTCTGGTACGTGACGACGACGTTTGGGAGCAAGGCGAGTTCGCCGATGTAGATGGTGAGCTTCTCCGACTTGTCGCTAGTGCCGAGCACGAAGACGTGTGAGATCGAAGGGGAATGACGGCTTTCCATGACAGGAGTTGACAGTACAGTGCGTTGTGGGGACCGGAGGCTCGAAGTGAGCTCGTAGCCCTCCTTCTGCAGCAAAGTGCGGCACCAGTCGTATGGTATGACATCTCCGACGTGTGGGATGTCCATGAAATCTGAGATCTCCCTGTTGTCTACTAGAGATGACGGTGGAAGGTGGCGGCCACGGATCAGGATCTCGGTGACTGCGATGTGCTCGCGGCCGTCCTCGAGTTCGTTCGGCGAAAGTGACCACACTCGGAAGAGTTTGGATGTCCCATCTCTCGTGGTGCCGACGATAAACTCGGTATTGGACGTGCGAATGAGCGGGAGTGCGACCAAGTTCCCACGTTCGTCTTCGCACTGCAGTACTGCGAGGTACTCATTGACGAATGGGCCCCGGCTCCCCGACTCTATAAGGAGCGGTGTGCGGATAGCAGACATGGGAATGAGAGGAAGGCGCATACGAATTTCCCGTGAGGTGGGGGTGAAATCCGTCTGCAAGGAAGATGTAGTGATGCCGAGGCGGGACGAGAACAAATCATCGGAGATGGGCGAAAGAATCCGCGCAGTAGCTGTGGAGATTCTGAAGCAGCGGGGTGATCCCCCAAGGAGACCACATAGATCATTCAGCTGCTGGCCCTCAGATAGGGATGGAACAGAGAAGGAGGATTCGTCTGTCGGCGCCCAACTGAGATTGTACGAACCACGCCATAGAGGACCCCACGCAAAGATGCTCTGGTCAGGGTGCATCTTCAATATTTCTTCCTGCAGCCGAATGAAGGCGTTCCGACCTTCACCGTAGATTGTTGTCATATGGACCCCAAGGATACCCATCAGGGAATAGGCCTCGTCCTCTTCGCGCGAGGTCTTTCGCCCAGCGGCCCAGGACAGGCGCTCTGCGATAGGTATGGATTCCAGCCGTCGTTCATGGTTCAGTAGGCTGCGTCTGATACCCGTTGCGTCCTCTAGATGGTGCGCGAGCGAGTGCTTAGTTCCAAGGGGACGCCATTGAGAAGACATAAAGACCATGTGGCGAGGTGCGATGAGCTCCTGCAGTGTCCAACCGCGCGTGTTCCACCTGCTCCTACCGACTCGGACCGCATCGTCTATATCCGCAAGGTGGTCCACCGTATCGTCCACATCCTCAAGGTACACATAACAGAGGTCTGCACGGCGATACCACTCGTACATCGAGTTGATCGCCTCGGAGAGCTCTGCGCTGCTGGTCTTGTCAATGCAACACGAGTCAATCCAGACCAGCTGATAGCCGTCCTGTCGTGCAACCCTACAGGTCTCCCTGATCTTCTTGGAGACCCGTGAATCGTCTAAGATTGACACGCTTGTGTTGCGCGCGGACGTCGCCAATCCTACTCCCTGCAACATGCGCGAGAGCGTACTAGTATCTGGCCCGCCGTTTTGAATTGTGAGCAGTTCTTGATACGTCTGCTCTCCACCAGGGGACCATGTGTGCGACAGGATAGCATAGGATAGTCCGACAAGGTTGGATGGGGAGTAGAAATGGCCCGTGGTTGTATATAGAAGCCGCATACGATGTACAGGTCTGAGGTGAGGGTAAGTCATGATCAGTCAGCAACCATTCACCACTTCAGTAATACATGTAGGTACCTGCTACGCGTTGTATGGGGATAGGGCCGTGTATCCCGCTTGTCAGTAGGCCCGCTCAATGTCTGCCTAGGGGAGACTATGATGGGGAATGAAGCGATACCATGGCCTCGGCGCGGCTTTATGCATCTATGGTTGATACATGACGATCAATGATCTCCAAGATTAGAATAGGGCCGTGCAATATGCATATCGCACTAGCGGTATATAGCTATGTACTTGGTCTTCCATTGACTGCCATCATGATGAAGCGGTGCTCCAACTTCAAGTAGCATTATGTCCAATGCCTTCTCGGAGTCCAATGCCAGAGCTGGCGCGTCGGCGTCCAATTAGCACAACATTCGGCAGAGCATCCGGCAGCTTGGTTGAACTGTCCGCCCGAACAATGCGCACTGCACATCAGTACGATTCAATAGACCACTCGCGAAGAGGGGACACCGGAGAAGCAACCCTCGTCTCGAGTCTCGATGATGACTCAGGACACTCATCAGCACTGGCATCAGCATCGACTTCGACTTCGACTTCGAATGTGGAGCATTGAACAGTGCCTGTGCAACAAGCAACAAACGATGGAGAAGGTTCTTCGAACGCTCCGCAAGCATGGATGCAACACGAGTAGCGCTAGCCCGATTTTAGAGTTCTGTCAATGCCGTTACCGTGTGGTAATACGTACAGTACTGACTTACTGCGTAAGTTGTAGCTGCCTGTCGGTCATTGACTGTGGTACCATGAGCCCCCCTACATCGAGACGGTAGGCACATGACGGACTGAGAATCAGACGGTGATTATGATCAGTCAAACTCGTAGACGTACCAATCGTGCGTAGTATCATGATCATACTCACTCGCTCGCCTTTATCGTCCTGGTCCGCAATCGGATACAGACTAGCTAGCTGCAATTCTTCTCCCGCCGTCCTTGACACCTTGGAAACAATCATTTCTATGAATTTGTACAGAAGCGCTGCACGATGACACACCTCCTGCAGCACAGCACACCTGTGATCTGAATTCAGTATTCGAGCCTGCATTTGACCTCGAAACTGAAGATGATGGTGTAGTATACACACGGTATATGCGCGAGAACAGTTCAACTTGCGGATGTCAATGGAAAAACATGCGGATATCGATAATCGAGGGACGAATCGCAGACGAGACGTGTACGTATCACTGTCAATGTCATGTGTGAGCGCTTGAGCATATCAACGCCCGCTATAGTTGTGACTTGTCGCAGGCCCCGGGCGAGGGGCACAAGGGCGAGGCAAGGTGGGAACATACAGTGCAATGATACGCATTACGGGTTGCCCTGTGTTTCCCAATGTCAGCCTTCACGGTACAGCATGCCAGCGAGTGCGAGAACATGGCTGCGGAACGCGCTCATGTTGCCTTAGGATATCACACTCAAATGCACACTCCCCCCTCATATCAGCTGCGACAATTCACCTACATGTGGAGTTCTGGTAACCCCACCCCATCCTCTACCGCGACGCCGTTCCTAAGCTCCGACCTACTACCCACCCCTTGTCCCCTGCAGCTTGCGATGTCGCGCGCACTTGCCACTGCCGTAGCTTGCGGAGCAACCGTTGGGCTCCGAGTCCCGCGCGCTGAAGGAGGGCCTTCGGTGGTGATGGTGGGGGAGTGAGCGTGGTCGTGGCGCGGCTCGGCTGAAGGGTTGAAGGAGGAAGGAGTCAACGCAACCAGACGCCACAGTCCAATCGAAACGGTGACGAGGGGGAGCGCGAGTGGAGAAGCCAGGGGTACGGACGAGGACGTGCAGACGGCCAGACGGTGTACGGACTTTGCTTCGGACGAGCACATAGATCCTGTGCATATAATCTACCGTGGACGCTCTTTAGGGTTAATGAGTGTAAAAGTCTATGAACACGAGCATTATTCGTGTTGATGCGAGCATGTGGATGGAGAGCTGGACGACGTAGGCACCTGACGTCCTCGACTATTATCTTGAAACATTAGCATTGGCGTACTGTATAGCACATACAACGCACGATGACCTGGAGGCTGGTGCGCAACCGGGGCTATCCTGGGTCTGTAACGACACAGTCGACCACTGCGGAACCATGAGGGCGAGGAGTGGGTTAGGTGAGCTTGGGGATCGAGAACGAGACTGGAGCAATTGCGGGCGTCGATGGAGCCGCCGCTGGTCGTAGCGAGGAAAGGTCATGTGAACGGTGGACTTGAAGGGACTCGGTGGACTTGAAGGGAAAGATGGCGGGGACGCGACGGCGGGCAAGCGTGCTGAGGGTGTGAGCACAAGCGCCTGACGCAATCTTCCCGGCAACGTCCGGACCGCGGACGGGCTGCTCGGCATGCGCGCTCGCACTTCCTTGGTCTTGCTGCGCTTAAGCTTCTCGCTCGCTCGCCTTGCTCCTTGCCTGCACTCCTTCATCATCCTCCCCTTGGCCCATGTACACTCACTCACCGCCCGCGTCTGCCTCCCTCACTCCATCCAGTCCTCCATCTTAGACACATGTTCCATCTTACCCTATCATGATCTGTGACAGACCTCTTCAATCGCCAAAATGCCTTGTGTCGCGTCCCCCTCACAATGCTCCTCCACTTTGCGCACTCTTGAGCTCGCTCTCGCCCATGCCGCTGTCGAAGCACTAAGTTGAACCTCGCGCAACGCACGAGTTCGGGGTGCGTGATGGGCGAGATAGGGGTTCGGTCGGGCATGTGCGGGAGGCTGACGGTCGGGTATGTATTCGAGTAAGGACTGTACGAAGTCGCGTAGTATACGAGAGTAGAATATAAGCTAGCGAGTGCGACACGGTCTCGAGTTCGATGGGATAAACGAGTCGGGGTGATGGCGAAAAGCAAGGAGCGAGCGAGAGAGAGCGGAAAAGCATATGTCGTGCAGGATCGCTTACGACGCTAGACTACCGTGATAGGAATGCATATACCCATAAAAGGTAAGGTAAGCGCTCTCGTACTCGTAACCAGAACGTAAGCTATCCACTTACCTGCCAATCCCTTGCTGTGAACACAGACATTCGCTCTGCAGCCCTACCTGTCTATGGCCGACCATTTGATGCCGCAGGCTTACGGGCACTATCAGATTCCAACTTCCACTACTTACACTGTGGACTGTGGACTGTGGACTGTGAGCGCACTCAGTCCGCGCTTATATCTCCGTCCTCACGTTCTCCCACGTCCAACATTCATTCTCTGTTGCGAAACTACTCTGTGTACTGTTCATTATGTAATCTGCATCATATTCAAGCGCAGCGGCTATGCTATTGACAGCGTGAGTCGGAGCTGCGGTGCTCACTGTCGGTGAGCACACTCAGGACAGCTCTCATGACGACTCGTGCTCGCGAATTGAACTGGCGTGCCGATTTCTGACAGACAGACATTGACGCTCCTCCCTCTGCACCCTCATAAGCCCACCCAGGCCCTTTCTCTACCCTCCTCCATGGCCGACTTATCACCTCCACGCCCCGTCCTATCAAACAACCTCACAGGGTTCTTGGACGACCTTGTTGGAAGCAACTCAATGTCCTCGTCCGGCATCTGGGGCGGCTTCATCTACCCGATCCTCGCCACTTCTCTATTTGGTATGTCGTCTTCTTTCCACAGACAGTCGCGGCTTATACTTTCACATCCCAGGTGGCCTTACGATCTGCGCTGGAGTTGCAGCCATCGCACTCATCTCCGTCCCCGTCTTCGATTCCTCCATCGTAGCTCACGTCAAAACACACACAGCAGTCGTGGCACAAGTCATCCTTACTGCCAACGGACGCTGCTGTTAGCCGCCAGAGCCCAGACCTGGAAGTTGCAGCAGCGGATGTTGTCAGTGCGACAGGGAGGGCCGCGAAGATGCTGTAAACACAACGCACGGCCGCAAGATGGGCGCCTAAGGACGTCCGTACACACGCGCATAAACCCATGCTCTTGTCCTCGAAGTTGCCACAGATATTAGAGGTGCATTCTCGGGTCATTCTGTGCGGGTATGCGAATTTTACGGCGTGATGGAATTTTGGGCGCCAGAACTTCTATAATCAGTGTATCCGAACAATCTGTACCTGTTTGTCCCAGCGAAACGAATATATTAATTAATACAGCCACACGCCAGTCAGATCGTGATCATGTTCATCAGTCCGATCCAGCTCCAAGTGCATTCCAACCAGCGCGACGTCTTGCGAGTACCTGCCATCCCGCACCAGTCAAAATCAACGAGCGCAACACTGTCGCGAATGAAGAGCGCGTTTGGCTGCTCCAGATCCCCTAACACGGACCCGCGCTCGTGCACCATCACCATCGGCGCCCGGGGCGATTCGAGCACTCCTCTGCTAGTACACGCCTCTGCATCCTCGGCGATGAGGTCCATGACGATGATCCAGAAGCCCACATCGGGCTCGAACGCGCAGTATCGCAGCCTCGGACCCCGCGGGGACGCGTCATCGTAGTTGTATGCAAACTTGACCACAACTTGGACTCCTTCTCCATCGGGCGCGCTCGCACGCCGAGCCTCAGCGAGGAAGACGGCCGCCGTGCTGGAGTCCGGGGACAGAGGCTTCTTGTACGCAAGGATGAACTCTTCCGCGCTCACGTGGTCACGATACCTCGTGAAGTGAGGGCCGATGAAGGAGGTATGAACTCTCGGAGCAGGAGGGCGGGTTCCACCAAGAATACCGACGGGCGAGGGCTGAGGCTTAGGTGTGAGGTACTCGTGGACCACTTTCGTGTAGTACTCGTCGAGCTCTTCGATACACATCTTGAGTGCGCGGAAGAACCTCGCGATGCGATATCCTGCGGCATCCAGAGGGGTGCGACCGATTGCGATCGTGGGGCCGGGCACGACCAAGATGTAGTCTGTCAGGTTCTGGACGATAAGTCTATCGGCGAACACAGCGCCGCTAATCATGATGTACGGGCCAGTCATGCCGATGAGTAGTGCGGGACAACAACAGACCTCCCTGATCGTCCGTGCCTGTGACAGAGATAATTGAGGTGAACGTTAGATATAAGACATTGCAGATTACTGGCCTCGTCAGAGGAGTATATAGCGACGTAATCACATTCGGCCTTGGCGATCGGATCGCACCCACCGATCCCAAAATCAACGTTCACCTCTGTTATCGTGGTGATGATTCTGAAGCCGTCGGGTGTCTTCACGGAGGACGCTCGGCCATGTGGCTTCATTGTGCCCGACGCAGTCGGGAGAGTGACCGGGTCCAGGATAGTGGGGTGCACAGCCTGGTTCATTGAGGGAGCTAATGCCTTGATTCGATTGTCCACCACACCGTAGAAGTCGACTGCACGGGCGATGAAACTATGCGCATGCCCGAGCTCCTCGTGCGTGAGCTCTGTATCTTCGAGATCGTTCATGAAGGAAAGGAAGTGACCGAAGACGGGATGATAGATGGTGATCGGAGCGATGTCAAACGGACTGGGTCTCGGCGTACGAGGTTTCTGGGTCTGGATAAGGTTGCCTGCAACGGCGCCGCGGGCCACTCTGTTGCGGAAAGCGAGAGCGATGTACTCGCGATCTATGAGATTTGTGATGTTAAGGAGTACATCGACATCATGATGGAGGGTCACTTACTAATCCGTCCCTGCCACTGATCCAGTTCCAACTCGGACAACGTCGGGGGGAAAGCTTGAGGGGGTCCGATGGCTAGGAAGGATCAATGAAGGATATATGCGGAGGTATCGGCTCTGGTACGCACTCGATACAGCGATCAGCTTGTTCAATCGGGCTTCGTCCCACCCCTTCAAAGAAACATGACTCAAGTGTGGTACTGCATTCTGTAGGTATTCGCTCGTGACGACGTGAAAGGCGTCTTTGAAGGCCCGAGTTGTTTGTTTGGCGGGACGGATATCAGCTTCGAGCTAGAGCAGATGAGCATACAGGGTTGTCACATTGAGAGTGGCTCTGAGACGTACCTCATAGAATTGGACCTCAATCACACTGTGAGGTGTGATTTTGAGAGAATGTTCTCTGCGACGAATGTCCTCCAGGATGGTGTCCTCCAGATTGGATATATAGGTAGATTTGGTAGACACATATTCGTAGGCAACGGAAGCAAGGAACTCAAGTGTGTCCAAGGGGTCTGGTCCAGAGAGACGGAGAACAGGGATGTTGAGTGTGATTTCACCCATGCGATCAAAGGGCCGCTGGACGCTGCTGGACGTGGTTGACGTTGAAAGTGTACTCAGTCACCAGTGATTTGAAGTCACGTGCATGGCGTCTGGTACATGCAGAGGAAGCGCCTAGAGAATATGATAGTACGGTGGCTCACTCGGACATCCACGCTGGCAGTGGCTTTCAGATTCATTTCTATCGATCATCACAGCTCAAGACTATTGCAACTACCTGTATTTAAGAGGGCTTGCGACATGACCGGCATATATGTATATCCTTTACCAAATACGCTTGCTTGCAAAACACAAGTAACTTGTACGGCGCGGATCTGCATCGCACAATCTCATTATCCTAGAGGATGCGCTTAATCTGCCACCCCATAGTTTAAGGGCTCTACAATCGCGCAAAAAGTGTACCTGCGGGCGTTAGGACTCCACGTCCGACGATTCGTCGTCGGGAACCCTGTTAATGCAGTCCACACAAGTCGTCCTCGCCGCATGCCGCCCGCCAACCTGCATACGACACACACCTCTCACAATAATCGCTCCCTTCGATATTGAGACGTACCTGAGGTGTAAGTAAGTCCTTCCCCCGCCTTTTCATATCCCCAGCTCATAGTTGCAGTCTCGGTGTCATCCTGTGCAGCCTCGCTATCACGGCAGCGTAAGTGCGTTTTAATCTTATCATTGCTGAAAATTTATTCACCTCATTCTAGGATCTTTGGAGGTATCTGACCCATCCGGTTAGGTGGCCTCATACTTTCGCCACTATTGGAGCGAGGACAGATACGCGTTGAAGGCGCTTGTGCGTTTGATCTACTACCCCGCTTTGCACGGTCTTCGTTCTGACACTGACAGCATGTATGGCGGCAAGGTCTCGGCCGTTTGGGCATTGGATTGTCTCCAAATGGCGCTATATTTATACACTGGTCGGCCGTCTTGGTCTCCTCTAGCTATCCACGTGTGGTACTGACTCACAATGCTCATAGTTGCGCATTACCTAGTGTACGCTCACAATGACCTACTCGGTCAATCGATGCTCTCATGGTATGTCTATATCTTCGCAATAGTGGTGTTGTGCTCACACGTATCTACTCAAGCCACTTCAGGACATCAGGCGTGAGTGCTGTAAAATATTGCAGTCGAGCGGAGCGCACATCTCACACGAACGATCATAGGCGCAGATGGTCGTGAATGTAAGTCCGCCGCATGAAGCAAGTCAGACGCTACTCTGACACCACACACATAGTCTACCCTGATGGCTCTGGTCCAACTGCATGTCTGTTTCTTCTATGTACATCATCAAATCATTGATTTCTCTATCGAGAGTAAAAGGCAAAGTGATTGATCATCTCCGCCACTCGATGAGGCGGCGACACTGTCCAGCACGGACTCGGAGCTCGGTAGTACGGATGGATATCAGAATGAATGTCACGTCGGATTTGACGTGATGAGTTACACCAAGGATTGAGGGGATGCAAGTAATCATTTGCGCGACTCGTATAGCGCATTGTAGTTGTTGCGACTGATTTGACTCCATACCAAGGAAGTCGCACCAAGCTCACACTCAAGACGAAAACTATTTACTGCAGGGGGGTGGGATAGGAAGGGACGTTATACATGTTCAGGTTATGCGCACATCCCATATCTCCGCAGTTGACCTCCTCCGAGTCCTTGAGACTGTCGCCGTCAGGCGCCTCCTGATGAGTAGGTTTGTTTGATTTTCTATCCCGGAAGACAGTCGAATAGACCATTGTTGTGGGAAGCGCGGGGCCATCACAATCAATGCGACCCAGACTGAATCCGCCGCGGTCATAGTACGACTTGTCGAGTCCTACAAGGAGGATGATGACCGTCGGATAAATTGCCTACAAACGGATTGTAGTATGACAATCAGTCATGAAGGCGAGTGAGCGAACAAACAGAGAGATGAGACAGACGATAGTGAGATTGAGGCCTCCTTGGATGAAGAATTGGAAGCCATGGACAAAGGGGTCGACCGTGTACCTTTCGTAAGCCTCGGTTTGAATAGGGTTAGTGGTATTGGCTCCGATAAGTTGGAAATGGTTGGTAGGTGAAGAGTTGGTAGAGTTGCTGCTGGTGTGAAGGATGATATTTTCGAAGATATTCTGCGTGCTGCCTACCGTGGACTTGAAATGGCTCAGCGAGAGCTGGTAGCCAACAATCAATGTCTGTAGAAGTATTGATCTAAGCCACGCATGCCACATGTATAGAGAGCATGTTATACGGACGCACCCAGATCACGCAGTATACTACGCCTGACTCTACGATGAGTGCTAGAACACGCTCAGCCTGCGAGCGTCCTGAACATAGCCGGAGATGCTTCGCGATGAGCCGCCAGTGCGTCCTGCGCGGCCCTCTCAGCTGCAGGTTCGCGACACAGTCACAAGTAAAGGACATACCAAGCTTTGTACGCAACGAGAGCTGTCGCGGCGATATTCGTGACAAGAGATATAACACAGGTGGCCATCCCAGTTCCATCGCCTTGGTACAGCGTGCCGACTGGGAAGGTTGAATTGAAGTTGCCCGAAGCCAGCGCTACACTGGATCTGTGCGTGTGCATACACGAATGAGTGGTGTCGGCGATACCCAGAGCTACGCAGTGAAGCGATGAACGACTTTTACAAGGACGCGACTTGTGCTGATAGACCAAGGCTTACCGGCAGTGCCCAGTATCAGGAAGATACCGAGGACGCGCACCACACAATTTCCTTGCCAAATGGACCAAACGCGCCACCATACGATCGTGTCACCCAATATGACCTAGGTATATGAGATGAATTTCAAAATCATCCCTGTCATAGTCAAAGCGGGATAGGTCTGTAACGCACATTGACAGTGAGAGCAGTCGTCGCTGCACAGTCATGTATATTCTCGAAGGAGGCAAATGCATGCAGTGCATTGTGCCTTTCATTCTCTACCGCGCAGTATACTGGATCCTTGGCTTCAATTAGGGAGCAGATCAATGCCCCGAGTACGTTCCGTCCGAATTCGGCACTCGTGCGCAGCGCGATTTCTTCCTTCCTGGAGTGCAACGCCCAGGAGACACAGGCGCTGGCGTACATCATTGTGAGGGCAACGAGGAGTAGAGTAGTTGAGAGCCGGCGAAGACCTTTACGGCTGCAGTAGAGAGGTTGGGGTACATACTATCAGGAGTTCTCCGTGGGTCGCACAGGCCTCGGAGAACACGCACCTTAGCATGAAGGCCGCACTTATAGTGCACAGTGTGAGGATAACTGAGGAAAGAAGGCGTATTCAGATGTCAACTTCAACAATCCACGCATGGGCGTAAACGTTAACGTTGAACATTGGGCTCACCAAAAAGCATACCCGATAACCTCCCGATCGGCCACGCCATATCAACCCCATTGACAAATCCATCTCCATTCGCAGCATTGACAAGAAGAAATTGCGCCCAATTCCCGGTGGCGTTGAACTGTGCAACTTCCATATTTTGAGGCCTGCTCGGGAACCACATACGGACGAAGGACAAATAGATGAGGAAGACAGACAAAAGTAAGAGGCCGAGTCAGTGCTCGGGGTCATCTGTATAAGCAGCTCGGACTTGTGAGCCGTCCATTTATCTGATTCATGGAGCATTCCCTGGCTACAGTGATAGATGTACACATCCGGAAAAGGGACTCACTTACCTCATTCTTTGTGACCCAGGTGAATACAATCCAACGACGATAACACGCAGCCGTGGGATAGATAGCCTTGTGTGCACTTGTATGTCGTGTCGTGTAGCTACCACCGCCATTGTCGGAGGAGCTGATAACAAATGACGCTGAAGTATTACAACGTTCTGGATCAAACTGGATGGATTCATTGTTGTTGTGGAGACCTATGGAAGCCTGACTGCGAGAACGTTAACGTTTTACATTCAACGCTCAAAGGCTGTACCTGTCGATTATACGCCGCTGAATGGATCCAAATCGGCTGTAGATCGACTAGAAAGTTCATAGTAGGACTGATGGCACTCACGAGTCAGGCTAGTACGTCTTGTGCGAAAAAGCGGCTGCTGCGGTTCGCCAGAGTGCACTATGAACTTGGTTAAAAGTGCTACCTAGGCCACGCTGGAAGCGTGTTTGATCACGGGAGGAGAAACTCAAGTTACTCAACACTTAGGGGACGGAGTTGACGGCCCGAAGCTTTGAGGCGGCGAAGATGGAATGTCTGGCGCCAGCCGGGTGTTGCGGCCAGCCGGGTGTTCATCCGATCACATCTGGTTCGTGAACGTCCTTCTTGCTCCCAACCTCCGCTCTTTACCAAAACACTGTACATGCTCATGCAAGAACCGCAACATGGGTCTTCCTTTGATATCAAGCATGATGTGCGCGGCATGGCCTTCCGTACGGCGAGGATGGCGACCGGCGCTACTGGCGATGACTCGGCCTATCCAGACGATTATCGCAACACACTTCCTACATTGTGTGCGCGCGAGAGCTTTGGCTAGCAAAAAATCGGATACTATGGTGACGCTTGAGGCGAGTTTCGCGATTTGCTAGTGTTAACCGATATCCCCATCCTGCGCTGGAAGCTCTCCTCCCTCAATAACTGCGCTGCTTTGATGGCGTAACCAGGCCTATTGACCGATGACATCCACTCCTTTGTCTCCGGCACTCCTAAAACTATCTGGGCAGACGATCGGACGGAGTCTGGCAAGAACATCCCTCACGTTCGGTGCACACACGTTAACCCAAGTTGCACTACAGTCTGCTAGGCCACGCAAATTGCCCTCGTTGATCTTCAGGCATACCAAGACAGACATCTCCCGTTTTCTGACCCAGTCCCATGTGTTCGTTGTGCGCACGCCATGCCCTTCCATCCTGGGCGACAGGCTTCTCCACCGTCAGGTACTCCAGAGCTACCTCTGGAACCTAGACCCTCAACTACTCCGACGGGATTGACGTCTTGATCATACGTTCGGTTCCCGACGCCCCTCTCATCCCTGAAGCTCGGAGTCCCAACTTCGTGCTCCCTCGCTCCTATCCAACTGGTACGAGTACGAGGCTCGGTGCGCTCTTTATTCATCCTCTCCCTTGCTCAGACATCTCCATCTCAAGCGAATTGACAGCGTGCGTACATTGTGTGCACAGCACTGGCAGTCGGTAGGGAACCCAAGTTGTCAGCTGATGCAGCTGATGTCACGTCTGTCTTCCGTTGCCTCTCGATGCCCCTGCTACAGGTGGCTCACACTCAAGACGCGACGCGGTTCTCGTCAACAATTTCCACCATCACTATGCAGGTCTTGAGATGACGTGACACGCTTTCGTGCCTTCGGTCGTTCCTCCCGCCTGTGAGTTTACGAGAATCCTGTACCATACTAGTGCCGCTTTACGGATGTCTTCAAGTCGGCAGCGCATCCCGAAGGACTGGCGTGACGACTTCGACTTCGATGCTCCATCTCGAGTCTCTTCGCCCGCTCTCATCGATTTCATCCCTCATCACGCTTATGATCAATGTTGATACTGTGATGATCTCGGCGCGCAATGGTACACTTCGTAACCCTGTCTTCTATTTCTTGGTAGTGCTGGTGCCAGCAGCAGACCTGTGCATCAGTCCTCAATTACCCGTGTCTTCGAAGACGCCTCTCTCGGAGTCAGATTCCTCGGCTGTCACCGCACGGTATTGGTGTGTCCAAATCCGGAAAGCCATCGCTCTTCCAGGTCGGCTGTAGGAAAGGTGCTTCGCCGCATCTGGCACAATCCCTGGTTCCTCATCAAGAATAGCTGGATCTCTCCGCGAAATTCACATAGATTCACATGGGGTCGAAGATGCAGGTTTGTAGCAAGCTTCATGCGTAGGACAAGTAATAAGGAGTCGGAGCGCCCGTCCTTCTCTCCTGCGGCTTTCAGAGCTCCCTTGAAACCTAACAGCCTCAGCGTTACTCCAGAAACTATCAATGACTTTATCCACAAGATTGGCCATCTATGTGCCACAATGTGTAGCGTGCGTAGACTGTGTGTTGTTCTTCGGCTGATATGAACGCCATTGAGTCGTCCTGCTCATTCTAGTCTTTGATGTGACACATGTACTGTGGGGTGTTCTCATGTACGTGTTAGAGAAGTGATCAATGGCATCACATCGGCGCCGCCGGGTAAGTAGTAAGTACCTTCCGAATCATGCGAATGGGTCTTCCATAAGAGGGTCGTAAGTACTTGCAGATGGTACCCCGCTACTCCTTCGCGTCTTCACGATGAAGCTCTCAACGGTCTCTAATCTCCCTCCGCGATCGAGAACCACAGACACCTTCGTTGGATATATGAGCGACATTGCGCGGACGAACACAGAGTCTGCATTCATTCTTGCAGCCGGCTCTACATTTGAATTGCTCGCTGCATGTCTGTTTGGTGAGTTTTGATCCATGGCAACTGTCGCCCTCGGGCACTGTGCATCGAACCAAGCTTATCTTAGATTGCTTGTTTTTGTGTTTGTTGTTCAAGGTGCCCTCACTGTCTGCGTAGTGGTTGCAGCCATTGCGCTCATGTGAGTTATTCTCGTCCATCCCTTCATCTCTACTCTCGTCATTCACTCCGGCCACGCCCGCTCGAAGACGTAACAACCGCCCAAACCGTCCCAAATGCCTCCTGTTGTGCGCAATCGGCACGATGTACGCCGCGACTGCGCTCTTCGTGGGAACCAACATGTACACTTCGGCTCTCTTCCTGAAGTTGCAGAAAGTCACCGCACAGAACCTCGACTCCGCGTTCTCCTGCGTCTTCTCATTAGGCCTCACGTCGTCCGACGAAGAGATCTACTCATGTGCTATGGCACACTACCTCGAAGCTCCGCCCGCAGTGCAGTTTAATCTGAAGGCGGAGTGTGCGAGCACGGCGGCACTCACTGTCAATGTTTGTGGTCCCAATTTTAGCTCTGGACCGCGACGGATAATTTCGGAGGCTGACTACCCCTCTGCAGGTCTTTATCGGCGATGCGATTGTATGGTGGCGCGTATGGGCTGTTTGGCAGGGCCATCGCATGGTCTCCAGTGTGGGCGTCGCCCTCTTGTTAGCGACACTCGGTGTGTTCCACCTTAATATGTGCGAAGAGACTTCAATTGAGTGCTTGACACTAGGGACCAGTACGGTGAACTGCGTCAATTCATGCGCGGCTTCTTTGGGGGCTTTGTTGCTCTTTTCTTTGGGGACGCCTATGGTGTAGCAGCCTCCGCGCTGACTCTGCTCACAAACATAACGGCGACTTCGCTCATCGGCTATCAGGCCTGGTGAGTCTCATGCTATCCTCAATCATGTACTAAGGCAAAGCAAACGAACTGATGGGTTCGGCAGGGTGAACAGGAGGTCGATTAGAGATCACCTTGGGCTCCATAGCCTCTCTTCGCAGCTTGAGAGAGTGCTGTCACTGCTAGTCGAGTCTGGCGTCGTGTACTGCGTCATCTGGGTGCGTGAGATTGTCTGTCACAAAAAACATGGCCGTCACCGACTTATCACGATTGTCCAATCCTGTTGAAGGCGTTCGTCGTCATGGGTCATGGCCTCCTCAACGTGGTGGAATCCCCGCGGGACATCGAACTTCAGGAAGGCAGCCATAATAGAGCTTCACTATACCCGTTCGTCATGGTGCTTAGGGCGTTCATCGCCGGGGGGCTCGTCCCAACCATCGTACGTACAGTGCATTTTGATTTCTACAGGATCGCTACTGATTCTCTCGTGCTTGCGGGGAGTAGGCCATCTATCCCACGGTTATAGTCATCCTCGTCGCGCTCAATAGGTCCCATTGCGACTCGGCGTTCTCGTATGAGAGCAAGAGCGACTCCGAGGCTGTGGGCGATCCCCAGTTGGATTCTGTTGTCTTCCGACACCCTAGTGGCACGCATCTCGACTGTGAACTCGGAGGGAGGAGAATGTCAGCGGAGACTAGTACTAGCAGGTCCCTGGAGTCGTTTCATTGTGCACTAGGAGCAGAACTCGGGGAGATGGCGAGATCCGACTCAGAGCAGGTGGCAGAAAAAGTTGAGGGTCACTATGTTACTACAGGCGTCTCCTCCTCGAGGACAGTGGTCAATGAGCCGGTCACGCAGTAAGACTCGTGGCTTCCAGGGTGTGGCCTGTAGTAGATATGTGGCCGAGATTGGTACGCGGCTGGATAAGACTAGCAAGGTTCATTACAAGATGAGTGTGAACCGAACGTATTGACCTTGTTAGCCGTAAACCCGTCGTGGGAGGGTGACGTGACGCGTGACTGTGATTCCAGAGAATTCTGTGGGAAAGCGGACTTAAGCAGCGCGTCACGAAAATCCAGGACTCAGTCTCTTGCTCACCGTCCGCTCACTCACCGTCCTCTTCCTCTTCCTTCCTTCCGTCCTTCTCAACATGCACCGTCTCTCCAACGCTTCCACCTCTGCCGTTCGTCGCACCGCTGCAAAGGCCGCAAAGCCTGTGCTCAAACGCGGTGCTCACAAGGAGATCAGGTTCTCCAACGAAGGCAGAGCATCCATCCTCAACGGCGTTGACGTGCTTGCGAAGGCTGTCTCAGTCACTCTTGGCCCCAAGGGTGAGCATTTCACATACACGCGACGTCCCCGCGACTGACACG
The DNA here is from genome assembly GCA_022606135.1 of Fomes fomentarius. Taxonomy (NCBI): domain Eukaryota; kingdom Fungi; phylum Basidiomycota; class Agaricomycetes; order Polyporales; family Polyporaceae; genus Fomes; species Fomes fomentarius. Next base: position 4,903,470 of record JABYQN010000001.1, read on the forward strand.
TCCATCTCCAGGACGCAACGTCATCATCGAGCAGCCCTTCGGTGGGCCCAAGATTACTAAAGGTCAGTTTTTGTTTATATTCTCTTCCTTCGCTCTTCTTCCTATGACCTACGCATGCCACATAATGGCTGCTACGACACAGTGCCGTCTGATGACGTGTCACCTGTTCCGTCAACATAACCCACCGTCTTACTCTGTCTTTTGTACTGTGACGTGTCGTTTTCTATTCCCATCCTATTCTGTCGCGTATGCAACACTCCTTGTCTTAAGCGTTTCCACGAACGTATGCTCACACGTCCTACTAGACGGTGTCACCGTAGCCAAGTCCATCACCCTCAAGGACAAGTTCGAGAACCTCGGTGCTCGGTCAGTACTCCTTATCTCTCCCTTCCTTCCTCACACTGACGACATCCTCCTAGTCTCGTTCAAGATGTTGCCCAGAAGACGAACGAGATTGCTGGTGATGGTACCACCACCGCGACCGTACTCGCTCACGCTATCTACTCAGAAGGTGTCAAGAATGTCGCCGCCGGTTGCAATCCCATGGATCTTCGTCGCGGTTCCCAAGCTGCCGTTGATCGCGTCGTCGAGTTCCTCTCTAGCCATGCAAAGACGATCACCACCACTGCTGAGATTGCCCAGGTCGCAACCATTTCCGCCAACGGCGACGCCCACGTCGGCAACCTCATTGCTCAGGCCATGGAGAAGGTCGGCAAGGAGGGTGTCATCACCGTTAAGGAGGGTCGTACCATCGAGGACGAGATTGAGATCACCGAGGGCATGCGTTTTGACCGCGGCTACATCTCCCCCTACTTCGTAACCGACGTCAAAAGCCAAAAGGTGGAGTACGAGAAGCCGTTCATCCTTCTGTCGGAGAAGAAGATATCGTCCATAAACGACGTCCTTCCTGCCCTCGAGATTGCTGCTCAGGCACGCCGCCCGCTCATCATCATCGCAGAGGACGTTGACGGCGAGGCCCTCGCTGCGTGCGTTCTCAACAAGCTCCGCGGCCAGCTCCAAGTCTGCGCTCTCAAGGCACCCGGCTTCGGTGACAACCGCAAGTCCATCCTTGGTGACCTCGCCATCCTCACCGGCGGTACCGTTTTCACCGATGAGCTCGACATCAAGCTCGACCGCGTCACCCCTGACCTCCTTGGCTCTACCGGCGCAATCACGGTCACCAAGGAGGATACTATCCTTCTCAACGGCGCTGGCTCCAAGGATGCCATCCAGGCGCGTTGCGAGCAGATCCGGGCGCTCATTGAGGACCGCACCACTTCGGAGTACGACAGGACGAAACTCCAGGAGCGTCTTGCCAAGCTCTCTGGCGGCGTTGCCGTCATCAAGGTCGGCGGCTCTTCTGAAGTTGAGGTTGGGGAAAAGAAGGATAGGTACGACGATGCGCTCAACGCGACCCGCGCCGCCGTCGAGGAGGGTATCCTGCCCGGTGGTGGTGTTGCGCTTCTCAAGGCCTCCCTGGCGCTTGCGTCGGCGACGCCCAGCGCGCACGGCAACTCGCCCGTGTCGCCCGACGCGAAGCCGATCCAAACAGCTAACTTTGACCAGGAGCTCGGCGTGTCGATCATCCGGCGTGCGCTTACCCACCCTTCGCGCACTATTCTGAAGAACGCAGGTGAGGAGGCGTCAGTGATCGTCGGCACGCTCCTGAACAACTACGGTTCCCCCGACAAGTTCTCCTGGGGCTACGACGCGAGCAAGGGCGAGTACGTGGATATGATCCAGGCCGGGATCGTCGACCCGTTCAAGGTCGTCCGGACTGCGCTCATTGATGCGGCGGGCGTTGCGAGCTTGCTGACGACGAGCGAGGCGTGTGTGGTCGAGATCGAGGACCCGAAGCCGGCTGGTGGTGCACCCGGGATGGGCGGGATGGGCGGAATGGGTGGGATGGGTGGATTCTGAGTGAGTCAGGAGTGAGAATCGGAAGTGAGGAGGAGTAAAGTTTACTCTCGCTTTCTTGCCTCCATTCTTGACTTTCCTCCGTTCTTCGTGCTCTGTTTGCCATCTCCCGTCTGTCGGACCAAAAAGTACTGTCCCATCATCCTAGTCGCACACTCGGTCCCGGTAGTTAGATCCTCGCGCATCACGGTCATCGGTTACATCTTGCTATGCTACGATATATCACGTTTAGATAGGTAATGCTTCACGCTACGTCTTAGTGTACTCGCTGTCTGTTACTCGCACGCACGCTCCACGCACCTTCAGCAACAATACATACACCCCGCTCATGCATTCTTGTTCCTGGGTGTGATGCATGCACGACGAGACCAGAACAAGACGACGAGTCGGATATGGTGCCTCGCGCGCGAAAGGAGGGGCGAAGGCGCGGCAGGCGTCTTGGAATTGCGAAGATGTCGGACGAGGAGGATGAGACGATAGTAATCGATTGGCTGCCTTGGGCTGCGCGATAATTGTGGTTTCAACTCTTCCGACGACGCCTGGCCTCCGAGTCGTGCCATCCCACAACCACGCCCAAGCTCGGATAATACTTATATCGCCCCTGCCTTCTTCGCTCTCGACTTCCATCTCCTCTCTTATCCCCTCTATCGCCAACCGTTCGCGCTCGCGCATCCTCGCACACCCACACCCCGCGCCGCGAAGAAGGACAACTACGATGGCCGACACGAAGGCACAGAAACGGGCCAAGTTCGAGGCCGTGTATCCCGTCCTGCGCGAGGAGCTTCTCGCGTACCTCAAGCAGGAGGGCATGCCTCAGGATGCCGTTGCGTGGTTCCAAAGGGTGCGCTCTCCTTCTCCCCTCCGCTACTTCCGGGAGATCGCAGCGGTATCGGGGCGACACTGACTTGCGGGCTCGCGATGACTCGTGCAGAATCTGGACTACAATGTGCCGGGCGGGAAGCTGAACCGCGGGATCTCGGTCGTGGACTCTGTCGAGATCCTCAAGGGCCGCAAGCTGAGCGAGGATGAGTACTTCAAGGCTGCCTTGCTGGGCTGGTGTATCGAGCTTGTGCGTTTCCTTTTTCCCTCCTTCGCCCACTGGTTCTCTCGTCTCGGTGGGCGCGATACTCGATGCTAACTTCCGTCGTGCCCCGTGATACTTAGCTGCAAGCCTTCTTCCTCGTCTCGGACGACATGATGGACCAGTCCGTCACCCGCCGCGGCCAGCCCTGCTGGTTCCGCGTCGAGAGCGTGAACTACATCGCGATCAACGACTCGTTCATGCTCGAGGGCGCCATCTACTTCCTCCTCAAGAAGCATTTCCGCTCCGAGCCCTATTACGTCCATCTCCTGGAGCTCTTCCACGACGTGAGTGGTCGTCTTGCCTCCCGGCAGGATGCGGAGGGACGGAATAGAGCACTAACACTTCTTTGTAGACGACCTTCCAGACGGAGATCGGGCAGCTCATTGACTTGATCACCGCACCGGAAGACCATGTCGACTTGAGCAAATTCTCGCTTGCAAAGTGCGTATCTTCTCTTCCCTTTTGGTCTCTCTTCCTGCTGCATGGACGGCGAATCATACGGGTGCGCGGCGCGATCTTTCCCATAACGCGCTATGTACGGTGGTGCACTTGCCTCCGCGTTCATGGCGCGACGTAAGACAGTTGGCTCTGTGCTTGAGGTACGAGCCTCGGGCAACGGAGGACATCATGATCGTGCGCAATAGTATATATCCCAGCCGTTCTAGTATGGGACGTGACCGTGCGTAGAGCAAAGCGTTGCGTATTGCCAGACTGCTTACGACACCAGAGCACACCAGCGAACCTTGGCACGTCACAGTATACGCCGCGAGCATGCTGGGTGCCGCGCTAGTCTCTTTCGTAGTCCTCCATCTCCGCCTCCAGATCTCGATTCAGAATCCACTGTACTCACGCTACGTTCTTCGTCAGGCACCAGAAGATCGTGATCTACAAAACGGCCTACTACTCGTTCTACCTGCCCGTCGCGCTCGCAATGTACATGTGCGGCATCCCGCACAGCACATCCAACGACCCTTACGCTCTCGCACAATCCATCCTCATTCCCCTGGGCGAGTACTTCCAGGTGCAGGACGACTTCCTCGACTTCGCGACGCCCCCGGAGATCCTGGGCAAGGTCGGCACGGACATCATCGATAACAAGTGCTCGTGGTGTGTCAACACTGCGCTCGCGCTCGCAACGCCGGCGCAGCGGAAAGTATTGGATGAGAACTACGGACGGAAAGATGCCACTGCGGAGGCGCGGGTGAAGGCGTTGTACGAGGAGATGGGGATCCGGAAGAAGTACGAGGAGTATGAAGAGGCGGCGTACAAGCGGATCATTGCACTGATCCAGACGATCCCTGCGGAGAACTCGAATGCGGCGGCGGGAGAGGTGAGGGTGAAGCGGGAGGTGTTCAAGGCGTTTTTGGATAAGATCTACAAGAGGCAGAAGTAGTGGGGATTTCGCGGGGGCTTGTGCGCTATGCTGTGATTGTACTTTTGCACCTATAGACTTGTTCGCGCAATCACCGCGTCCGTTTGGCTGGGGTGTGTGTGCAGGGTACTACTTGACATGCACTCCGCCGCTCAAGCGCAAGAACTTGGTGGCTAACGCCGCTGTGGCTTTGCCCTGGACGATCGCGTTAAGCCGTGCGGTCTGAGTAGCGAGAGAATGTATGGCTACCAGACTATCGTCATCGCGTAATCGTCGTGTCGTGGCGAGCTATATAAGCGAGCCTCCTACTTTGCGCGCGCCAGGCAGCTCTTACTGCGCCCGTGCCAAGACTGTTTCTGCGCCAAAGAGATGAGTGATGTTCGTCCTTGCAGTTCGTCCCTTCAACGACCACTCGTCGTCGGACGCAAACCATTCTCCGCCCCCGCCTCTCCAAGCTCGCGCGGTCGCCGAGCCCTCCGCGTGCTATGCCCTATGTCACCCCCGACACTAGCCGACACGTGCATCCCCACCTCTCTCTCCGCTTTCTCGCCCGATGCGCCCTCACCATCCTCAAGCTCCCTGGCCTCTTCCAGCTCATCTCCTTCGTCCTCATCCTCCGCCACTACATCGTCCACGTAATAGACTACCTAGGTGACGTCTGGGACCCAGCCTTTCCTCCCGCGTTTTCGTACTGGATCGCGCTCCTTGCCACCCTCCCCGTTTTCTCGGCAGTGCAGCTCGTATGGCTCTTCATCTCCTTCCTTGTCCGAACCATCCTTGGCCCACGGGTCAAAGCGATCCAGGCAGTGTCGGCGTCGGCGTCGAGGGAGGAAGAGGGCTACATGATGCTCAACGGCGGCGAGAGCGACCATCCCCAACCTCGTTCTCGTTCACACCTGGTACGCACCCGTCTTTCGCTTCCCACTATCACCACCCTCTTGTCGGCAGCCCAGCTCGTCTTCTACGCAGCCATCGCCCTCCTAGGCCTCCACAAGTACCACGACTATGAATATCCAGGCGATGTACGCTTCCGTCCCGCCCTCCACCAAGCTCTCGCCCACCCCCGCCCCCAGGGCTACGCACGCGGTGAGAAATTCTTCATCGCCGCCGCGTTCCACAACAACGAGCAGGTGCTCCCGTACTGGACAAGCTCCATTCTCGATGCGATCAGCTGGATGGGCACCCAGAACGTGTTCGTGTCCATCGTCGAGAACTACTCCGATGACCGTTCCCCGGACATCCTCCGCGACTTCGAGGAAGAGCTTACGAGGAGGGGCATCAAGAACCGCATCCTCGTCCAGGACGAGACCATTAAAAGGCCCCCGGAGATGTCGTGGAACGCGCGCATCAACTTCCTCGCCTCAATCCGCAACCAGGCCCTCCAACCCCTCCTCACTCGGGGCGGGTACGACAAGGTCCTCTTCTCCAACGACATCTTAGTCGAGCCCGAGTCGATCATCGAGCTGCTCGAGACCCGCGACGGCAACTTTGACTTTGCATGCGGAATGGACTTTGGCCACTATGGCGCCTACGACGCCTGGGTCCTCCGTGATCGCACCGGACGTCTGACCGCAGCCTACTGGCCGTTCTTCTTCGATACCGCGAGCTACGAGGCGGTCAAGAAGGAGGAGCCCGTACCCGTATTCACCTGCTGGAACGGCATGGTCGCATTCCGCGCGGACCCCGTCCTGCCCGTACATCTCCGATCGAACAAGACGCTCTCGACGGCACCGCTTCCGCACGCGCTGCCACCCCACCACCCGTATCTGTCCAAGCTCGGCGCCTCACCCGCGCTTACCCCTCCGCTCGTCTTCAGAGCGAACGTGGAGAGCGAAAAGTGCTACTCGTCCGAGTCCTTCCTGCTCCCGTACGACTTCCGCCGGGTCATGAACCTGAACGAGATATACGTCAACACCCGCGTCGTCGTGGGCTATGGGTGGAAGTTCTATGTGTGGCACAAATGGGTGTTGCGCCATCCGTATGTTAAGTGGTTCGTCGAAACGGTGTATGACGGCGCGTGGATGCAGTATGCGCGCATGGTGGTTGGTGGCCCTGAGAAGACCTGGATATGGGATGGGATCGAGTGCCATCCGTGGTGGTAGTCCGCAGGGCTTCCTGGGGCGTTCGTATGGTATTTAAATCATGTCGTGACGCGCTCGAGCTGTGATCATACTCACCATCATCTCTGCCTCATTGGATACGTTCAAGTATTGCTTTCGGATTTGGGTAATGTGCCGTATGGCGTCATGTATGTACGTATAGGTTCCAGTGGGTCTCGTAGCTATAGAGGTCCGATGCTGCTCGATGACTATGAGGATATGTGTCATTATTAGCCTTGGTGCAACGTTTGTGAGTCGCACAATTTGCAATCTGCGAGCGCGCAAAACTGAACTGCCTTGCGCAGGTATTATATATGTCACGGCGGCCATGTTCGCGTATCAGAAGCGAAGGTCGAGAAGGTCAAAGGACCAATTCGACCTACAATGCATGAGTATCCTGCACAGGTCGACTCAGGCTGCGAGGGCATTGGTGCCCGAGAGAGTGGGGGCGATTCGAAAGCGGACAGAGAAGTAGCCGTCACTAAGGACGATTGTGCCATACAATAATCTGACCCTCGGACGGCTCCGAAGCCGCCTTGTGTATACAGACTCTGTGAACTTCGACCACACTGTACCACAATGATGCAGATGCATGGATCCCGCAGCACCATGGGAGACTACCGTACGCCGACCTTATCACATTATTCGTCGCTGTCCTTTATTCACATCGTTCACCCCAGAGTTGAACTTGCTCTCCAAGCTGGTCAGTCGCACACTGGCTCTGGCATCAGTACAGGGCGAGTTCATTCGGTACGGCACAAGCCGTATGTGTGAATGACGAGGTGAATGGGGATATGGATATACGTACGGCCTCCTGCTAGTTGACCGTGACGTTGCTTCCCTTCAACGGTGTGTTGTCCGAGTGCTAAGCCGTGCTAAGCGGAGGACATGCTCAAGTCCTGCGCCGGAGCTTGTAAAGCTTCCATCAATTGCCTTCTCATGTCCGATACGCAGATGTGCCCCAGCACGACCTTATAAGTCCAGCCCGAACGTTGATTCTCCTTCACCACCAGCCACCCGCATTCCTCCCATACTCCAGCCATGCCTGATTCCATTACCGGAAACCTCCAGCGAATGCAGCTCAACGCTGTCGCCAACGGCAATAGCCCTTACGGCGCACCTTCCCTAGATGGCACCGACTCTGACTCTGCTATGCAGAACATCATCGAGCAGCTCATCCAGATCCAGGCCACTGCCACCCCCGCTCCCGCCCCCGCTGGTGCCCCCGCTGTGCAGACTTCCTTCGCGACCACGAGCAGTCTTGTGACCATGAGGTCCTTTACGCCGGCCCAATCGAGTGGCATGGTGGTAGGTGCTAGAGTCCTCGCGCTGGTTAGCGTCACACTCATGAGTGATGTACAGCAACTGCAGCTCCTCGGCGCTCAGCATCCTGTGGACAAACGATGTGAGTTTGGCATAAGCCCCCAACTTGAAGGATCTGTTCTTGGCTAAACCATACAGTGAGGAAAGAGTTCAACTCTCGTTGGGGTGGCAGAAGCAAGGCGTATCTCAAGGATATCTTCGTCATTCTTCAGAACAGCCCTGAGGCGAAGCGTCACGTCGCCGCCTACGAAGCATACAAGTATGTTCACTGGTCTCTCCGACTCGCACTCGTTGATTCATTACTCTGCGCAGAAAGACAGTAGAAGCCCGCGTCCACGGCAAAGTCGAGGCATACAACTTTCACGGTACTACTCGCGCATGCAACGTCGGCGAGAACGCAAACGAGACGAGCCCGTGTTTCAAGAAAACCTGTGCGCTATGCTCCATCATGCGCACCTCCTTCAATATGCAGTTCGTCAGTAAGTTCAATGCTCGGGGACCGCTGCGCTATTGTACTGGTACTCAGTCGCTCAGATTTTCGGGGCAACTACGGTAAAGGCTTATACACTGCGCCGGATCCCGCCAGTACGTCACAGTAATTGATCATACACCGAGCTTGGACTGATACCCGTTTTCGCAGAGGCTAGCACCTATGCGGACAACGTCAACAAGAGGAACAAGCTGCGTGCTATCCTCCTCTGCAGTGTCGTGGTCGGTCGCAAGAAGCCTCTCTATCAACGTAATCGTAAACTAACAACACCCCCCAATAACTACGACTCGGTGTGTCGGGTGATTGCGCTAGGGGCATTGTGTTGACTAATCCTGCCATAGATTGAAGGCCAAAAGTCCGTGACGGGAGCGGTCGAGTGCGTCGTCTACAGGTACAGTCACCGCCCTGGTCCCCGTAGTACTAGACTGAAGAAGTCGGTGCAGAGAGGATGCCATCATTCCGCACGCATTGCTCGTATGGAGCGACACGCGAGTCACACCATCCATTCCGTCTAGTCCTAGCTCACGAACTCAGGTATTGTCCAATCTATGCTCATGTCACCGTCCCTCCGAGTCTGAACCTATCTTCACCTAGACGCCAGTGAACCACGGCATCTACACCATCTCAAATGCCATGTTCTCGAAGGTGCTTGATATGAGTCAATCAAACAACTCCCGTGTGTGGGGTTTCAAGCCGCTCAAACCGGGGAAAAACCAGTCGGTGAGGTTTGTCGTAGTACGTGACGTAGATACTGCCTGACCAGTGCCATGCGCAGTGGATCTTCGAGCAGCAGTCGGGCGGCTGGGTCATTCGTAACCTCGCACGGCCTGATCTGTATCTCGGTTTGGCGAACCGCACAAACCAGAGAAACGGTTCCGAGCTCGCAATGGTACAACACGGGTTGCGCGTCGTCTGGAAGGTGATGGTCGCCACGAATGGCACCGTTCGGTGAGTTCAAGTCTTCATAACTCAAGTGCATCGACACTGACCTCTGCTGGCCTCGACAGGATCGGCCTGAAAAACTCGCCCAGTATGGAGATCGATCTCGACAAGCGCAATGGCGTGCAAGATCGCACACATGTCACCATCTGGTATCACGTTAAGAATGCGCGCCAGCAACGCTGGTATCTCACGGATGTCGGCACGTATAGCAGCGGCACGCAGTCACTCGTGCAGTCCAGGATGCTGGTGCCGGTATCGTTTGCTTCAGTGAACGGGGAATCGTCCACCAGCTTCACCAGCCAATCCACTCCGCATCCGCCGCCGTTCATCCCGAATGGTCCGGTACAGGTATGAGTCTGATATTGTGCTCGAGAGACCACAGACGGATGAATGTTGATGGCCTCTCAGATCGTCAACAAACGCTTCAAGCTTACGCTCGACCTGGACCGCAGCAACGACCATGTCGTCGGTTGGAGCTCACATGGCGGTGCCAACCAGCAGGTGTGCCCCCCAAAACATGTCTCGGTCCGCGCCGGTCTGACCCAGCGTCTTCTTTGCAACTTACAGTGGATTTTCGAACCCAACGGTGGCGGCTACGTGATCAAGAGTGCGCATAACCAACGGAAGTACCTTGGGTTGGATCCACAGACACGCACCTGGGGCAGCTGCCTCATGGGCGTCGACTATGCTGATAGCGTCACTTGGGTTCTGCAGGAAGGAGTCGGCGGCACCGTCCGCATTGCATGCGAAGATAACATCAGCATGAACCTCGACATGAGCACCTTCGACAATGGCTCGAACGGCAGCCTTGTTGTGCTCTTCTCGCACACACAAAACGCGGAGAATCAGCGTTGGGAACTCGTGCAGACTGGCCGCGTGTAACTTGTCTAGGGAGTTGTCGCAGGCCTGAGGTGCTTCGATCCGAGTGTACAGAGTAAAGTGTGGTACAGGAGTGGGTAGAAACACGATAGGGACCGCTGTACATCAGGAAGGAAATGCAATATTCGGTAGTACTTACTACTGAGGCTAGGTACTTAGATGAGGTGCAGAAGGAACGAAGAGGTTGACGTACTGTTCCTTCGACACATCTCTGACTACCAGTGACCTGTACTGGGGACTCACGGTACGCATGCCCTTTCACACTTTCACCGACCTCCGCTCCTTCTCCCTCTCCTGACCCCGCGACGACCTCCCACAGCCGCTCAAATTCCTCTGTCGGTACGCGACGCGACAGGTGTCTTCATGCCAGGACACGCTCTCGCAGATGGGTGAGGACGACGACGAGGACGTGGCAAGCGTGCAAGGGGAGATGTATGCGTCCATCAGGAAAAAGCATTCTCCACAGAGCTGTGTAGGCGGCTATGTAGTATCGGTAGGCTATATAGCGCTGTGCAAGTGCTCTGTAGGAGTCTGTAGAGAGCCGTAGATATAGTGCTACTCGTGTATCAACTTGGTATGCAATACAAGCCTCTGGCCATTAGTAACTATATATTTATGTATAGTGAATGCTGTTTATACCCTCGCAAAGGAGCGAATACGCAGTCTGAGGGTCATAGATGGCGTGAGAATATAGATGCTGGAACTTTGAAGGTGTGGCTGACAGTAAGCGCCTCAGTGTTCGAGTGCCAGCGCACAAGTTGTGACACATGACAACTCTGCTTCCTCCTCCTCTTGTGCAGATGAGCTTGCCATTGTATCTCGCTGCTGTGCACCTCCTGGCTTTGTCTCTTCTGGCTGACATCTGTGTTCCTCTCTGTGTTCTCTGACTCGGGTTCTTGCTGTCAGATGCAAAGGCTCGGTTGCTGTCTGACTGCGGCTTTGTCTGACCGTTGCATCTTCCCTCAAAGTACGTGCATCTCCTTTTCCCTTTCCATCTACCTGGGGTGTCCGCCTAACACTATGAAGCCGGCATTATGCCCCATAATGCTGGCCCTCACCTGGTCCTCAGGTGGCCTTTTCCATTTTGTGACTGAACCGTCAACTGTGGCACTGAGGGCCAGTGGGGACTTATGTTGGGGTAATCAAGGGCTTTCTGACGGTATAGGTTGCGTGGCTGTGCGCCAGGTTTTGACCGAGATACGCCTGGCCCTCAGCTGGTCCTCAGGTGGCCTTTTCCATTTTGTGACTGAACCGTCAACTGTGGCACTGAGGGCCAGTGGGGACTTATGTTGGGGTAATTAAGGGCTTTCTGACGGTATAGGTTACATGGCTGTGCGCCAGGATTTGACCGAGATACGCCTGGCCCTCAGCTGGTCCTCTCGTAGCTTGCGCTCAGGTGGCCTTTTTCATTTTGTGACTGAACCGTCAACTGTGGCACTGAGGGCCAGTGGGGACTTATGTTGGGGTAATCAAGGGCTTTCTGACGGTATAGGTTACATGGCTGTGCACCAGGATTTGACCGAGATACACCTAGTTATCAGCTCACTCTTAATTTGGTTGTTGCACAAGCATTTACATAACACCTAAGAAATGGGATGCCAGTACACAGCTGCCAGAATACAGACAGCACAGTACACAAGGTGATCACACATCTATGTCATCATCCTCAACAATGTCCCCCTCATCTCTCACCGCAACATTATAGGCTCCATTATCTATCTCCTGCAACATCTGCTCCACCTGTTCCATGTTGTTATTGTCCCTGATGAAAATTGCTCCTTGAACAATGGTTAGGAATACGGTTTGCATCTGTGCCACGATGTGTGGAGGGAAGTTGTCAACCATCAGCTGAGTCAAGAACTGCTGGTCTTCTTGCACTCCCTCCATGTTGGTGGGATTGACAGAAGCATGCAATTCAGAGGAAGAATCTTGCCCATCCTCACTGCTGTTGGCCTCCTAATACCAAATTAATGTGCATAAAATTAGAGGCACTAAATTGGAATACATACATCATTGAGGGTTTGGTTGCTTTGCAATGCCTCTTGCCATTTGGGAATATCGATAGCCTAATATACAAGTATAAGATGTTGCACTTATGAAAGCCAAAGAAATGCATACCCCATGGTCCATTGCATCATCATCACTGTCTGGTGCACCAGACTGCGGTCTAGCTGCCTGTGACGTAGTCCGGTTTTGCTTTACAGGAATGAATGCCAAGCGTGCACGCTTCGGGGGATGGGAAACTAGAGGTTGTTGTGGTGAAGATAAATCAACCTGATCCTGTGCACGCTTCTCTGCATGTGGAGGGGTGGAAGGGGCAGATACAAGTGGTTGTGGAGGGGTAGAAAAACGAGATGGAGATGGAGCCATGACCTGGACCATTTGGGCAGAGGAAGCACTGGCTGAAGATGACCGATGCAATGGAGAGGACTGGGTGAAGACAGGCCCATTTCGGTCTGAATCTGACCATTGGGATGGAGTGCGTGGGCCAGATGAAATCACTACATCACCCAATGTAAGGGTTGGCAGTGGGGAATGAGAACGAAGGGGACTGAGAGAAGTATGGGGAGTTAAAGGGGAGCCAAAGGCAGATTGAGGTTCAGCAAGAGAAGTTGATTGTGGTGAAGGATCCGGAAGAGGTGAAGTGGAAGATTCTGTGAGAGGTGAAGTTGGTTGCGATGGAGGTTCCACCAGAGAAGTGGATTGTGATGGAGGTTCTGCAACAGGAGAAGTGGATTGTGGTTGCGTCTGATTCCGATAAATCCAGCAGTCAGGGTGCTTATAAAAGGCTTCCCCTTCAATGTCCAAAAGATCCACCTGCAGAATGTCGAATAGTAGTCGCTGCCATAGAACACTTTGCTGTCCAAGATTATTGATCGTCCAGCGGAAGGTGCTGTAATCGTCTTTCTCTTGTCTTGGAAATGGATAGATGAAGGTATGGGGGGTGGCAGAAGTGTCGGGAGCATCACTGAAGATGACAAAACTTGAATAATTGTCTCCAAACCACTTTGACAAGGGTTTCTCCAGCTCGTTGCACATCTTCACCCCATGCTTCATCAAAAATGCAGCAGCCTATAAGATATATATCAGATATAGGCATTGGAAAAATAAAAGACTTTACATACTCGATAGAGTCGAAGCAAGTCTATAGATTCAGCATCCGCATAAACCTTATTGATGGACACATTGGTTGGTAGTGTATAGTTGACTGCTGCGGGTTGCCTGCCACTGGCCATGGCCTTGTGATATTCTTCTGACTTGCGAGCGAATTGGAAGTACAGAAGGATAATAGAGTCTGGACTTTTAGACCACCGAAGATGGCCAGGGGTTTTGGCGACATTGAGTCCAGACAGCAGAAGATTGCATGAGTCCTTGCCCATAAGGATCCAAACCAGCTACCAATATATATTAGAGCATACGAAGACTTAGACTCAATTAATACACTTACCACGAAGACAACACGTGATATTTTCTGAAATTGTGAGACAACTGATGGGGTATAAAAGTATGACACCCAGTGAATCTATAGACATTGAGTACTAATGAACATCATGATTATTGATTAAATAACATACCGGTGTATCACCAGTGTCAAGAGTAGGCCACTGAAGAGCAGAAGAGAAGCTGTTGAGCTCCTCAAAAAGACATTGCAGTTCTGGTGAAGCGTCTGGCCCAGTTGTTCGAAGCATGTTCAGAATATTCTGAGTAAGGCCATGTCGTTGTGTAGGAGAAAGCGAGGGTTCGGTGAAGGCGAAATAAGACCCTTGGTTGTTAAGGGTTCCCAAGCTGGCATTGATCGATGTAATAGCGCGTTTAAAAGAAATTTGCGCTGAGGTGCCGTCAGAATGATGATACTGGGTCCAGTTACGCCATGGAGCTGATTTGAAGCCTCGGAGCTGATATGCAGCAAGCTCCAAGTATGCAGATTGCGGCTGTGATATTTGTTAGTGCTACTAATCCATATAATATAACAGATATTCATACCCAGCAGAATGCAGAAGATAAGTTGTCAATGCGTGCTTTGACGAATGTATCCTTAGCGATTGGTGTTTCAAATGCTGATGCCATTGCTAGTAGAATTTTGGGATGCGCAAGGACCCAATCGCCACGCAATCTTCCATTCTGCAGAGCAGCCAAACGTAGGGATGCCCAGCCACGTTCGAGAGCAGGATTGTAGCGATTTTGATCAGTGTAGGTATGATTTGGGAGAGGATAGAGGATTTGATGAGCTAGCCAAAACCCGTTCATAATCCAGGCCGCAATGCTGTGTTCTTCAGATGGGGGCCGCTTAAGTTTGTCCACCTGGTTTACCCGCACCACATACGACGCCCACAAAGAAGCAGGGATGGTGTTTAGTAAGCCTGTTATATCGTTTATGAGAATATTTCAATACAAATTAAAGAACTGCACAAACACATGGGAAGAAACTTAACAACCCATTCCAACTTGTCACCATATATAGTGCGAATGTCTGCCTCGTGAATGGATATTTCATCCGGCGCGTTAGAGTCCAAAGCAAGCTTGAGTGCGGCAAAGCGATGGCCATGGGTGAGATACACAGGTGGCGGAGCGGCAGAATTGACTGGCTGCCAGACAGGGCAAGTGTGAGGGGTGAGAGAAAGCTGGTAGTTGGTTGTGGTGAGCCTAACACTATGAAGCCGGCATTATGCCCCATAATGCTGGCCCTCACCTGGTCCTCAGGTGGCCTTTTCCATTTTGTGACTGAACCGTCAACTGTGGCACTGAGGGCCAGCGGGGACTTATGTTAGGGTTAGGGTTAGGGTTAGGGTTAGGGTTAGGGTTAGGGTTAGGGTTAGGGTTAGGGTTAGGGTTAGGGTTAGGGTTAGGGTTAGGGTTAGGGTTAGGGTTAGGGTTAGGTTAGGGTTTGGTTATCG